>JARWMC010000004.1:0-10000000 GCA_029959065.1 Colias behrii | reverse complement strand
TATGCACGGCACGGCGAATACTTCACAAATTAACTTGCTAATCGCGCGTCCGAAGTGAACGTCGGTTCCACGCAACACTGACGTACATTGCGCCCCGCGCATGCGTTCGGCCCGACTTGCAAAAAGGAAACTCTATAACTAGTATCCGCGCTCGGCTGACTTTCCCTGCTCCGCCTGCGACAGCCAGGCCACCGACCTGACCCGCTTTTACTATAAATAACTAAATACTATGTACATCGGACATCGAAACCAGAACACGAGTCATGTGGGCAGAGCTTTCGCCTTGAAAAGCACGCATATTGTTAAAATCAGTGCTGTTAGTGTTCCTATGGGGCACTACAGCTTTTAACTGAGTAGTCCCTTTTGATAATGGACATTACCACACAGTTCTTTGTTGTTGTTTTTAGTTATATTTTTTAAGTTTAGTTATAAGGTTTTTTATATTATTTTATTTGTTTTGTTTTAAGTAAGTTTTATTAGTTTTTAAGTTCTATTGGTTTTTTTGTTTTCTTTTTTAATTATGTTTGTTTTTTGTATCTGTGTGGTGTGTTTTATTGTCAATAAATGTTTTTATTATTATTATTATGTATCTCATTTCCATAATACTCGGGTACCACCAGAAGGACGGTACCCGGATCTTTGGAAGGCTTACGTGGGGACACGGATCCAACACGCAGAGGCCCTTTCGAGAATTTTAATGTGTTGTGGGACACCAGCCGCAGCCTGCCCATGACTGCACTATAGAGATACAGCCCTAGGCAGTCCGCGGCCGATGTAGGACTATTGCAGGGTATGGAAATCTAATAACTGGGCTATGGATTGGGATGCTAGATGGACTGGTATTGGGGACTATGGGAAACTATGGCACCTGCCTTTCTACTAAAAGAAAGTAAAAATATGTTGGCAGGTGGTGACTCGCCCTCTCACTGTATGGGCCCCCGAAATAAGTCGCTGCAATAGTGCGACAAGGGGGCAACATATTGTGAGCAGCTAAGGGTGGAGAGGCGTCCCTGGACTTTAAACTACGATCACGCGCTCCCTGAGGGTCCAGCATCACGTGCCCACTCGCCACTTATGATTCGCATCCACCCTTCGAGCTAAAAGCTCTCGCGACTCCACTCTGGCCGGCCGGTTAAGGCAAGCCAGAGGTGGGGGTCCTGTCCTCGTCAGGCTTCACTCCGTCCAGCCGGTGAAGGCAAGCCGGAGATGAAGACAGGGGCCTCCCCCGGGAGCACTCGGTTCCCGCGGGGTCGCTACTCCCCGACACCCCGCCACAAGGTGTCCTGCGGGTTGACTGATTGCACGGGTGGAATATCTATTATCACATCGACAACAGATATTCCAACCGTGGGCGATGGGGTCGTCACATCCCTACGCCCTTATTATTATTATTATTGACTGTTGTAAATTAAATCGATATTATTTTAATTCACAAATTATTTATTTTATGCTATACCTATCCGGAGTTTATGAAAAAATAATATCATTTGTGTACACAAAATCAAAGGGAACATTTTAAAATCAATTAGAATTTTAAAATCAATTAGATTTCTTGGACTAGAAACTTCATTTAAAAAGTTTGGTTTGTTGTTTGAATGAACTGATAACGTTTACAATTCTGGTATCATTGTATATCATGTTGTATTTATTTTGAAACGTTCCTAGCAGTACTCAATTATGACAGCATTATTGTAATAATAATTGAAAACATTATCTGATACACATGGCTTATTGTTCGTGCGATATCGAATAAACGCAACAACGCAACGGAAGTTGGAGATAAGCTGTAGGCACGATATAGATAAGCCATGGACGTGTTACATTCATTAGTGGACCTCTACGTAATATTACATTGTTATAGGAACTTCAATAATATGCTAATAAGTAATTAATAGCGCGTATAAAACAATTTGAATTTTTGACGACGCGGTTGGCGCAGTGGTAAAGTAACTGCCTACTGAGCCGACGGTCCCGGGTTCGATCCCCGGTCAGGGCAAATATTTGTGTGATGAACTCAATTATTTGTTCTTGGGTCTGGGTGTTATTATCTATATATGTATTTATAATATTATATTTATCGTCGCCTAGTACCCACAACACAAGCCTTAATTGAGCTTACTGTGGGACTAGGTCGATTTGTGTAATAATGTCCTATAATATTTATTTATTTATTTATTTGAATTATGGACCAAATAATAAACATTTTTAATTTTACTTAGGTACTGAATACTCTTGATGAAAACACTGGCATGAAAATTAGATACCTAGGTAATATCAATTTTTATCGTGTCTTCTACTACGTTTAGATAGTAATAATAATAGTTTAAAAAAACTAAAAAACACGCTTTTTATAGAAAACCGAACTAAAAAATAGAAAATTTTATCAAATTAGTGTAATGTCATCGGTCCTCAATAAATCTACAAAGTTTGAACGAAATCTGGCCATTTAAAGTGGGTCAAAATCGCGCCCAAAGAAGTCGGTTACAAACAAACAAACATACAGGTGAAGCTAATATAAAGCGTGTAAAAACGAACAAGTACCTACCTAGTCATTATGAAAACGCGCTATTTTGAACAATTAAAAAAAATTGGTTGTTTGTAAAGTAGGTTTACGATCGAGATGTTTACGTGATAACGTCTTATTGGTGGCAGCGCTCGAGATGAGACGGGAGATCGGTCCGTCTCTCTCTCGTTATACCTGCGATCGCGCTCGTGAGGTTTTGGTGTGACACAAGTTTCTGAACATGTCACCCGACTAAAACGATTTTAAAAACGTTATCACGTTAAAAGCTTTGTTTGAAAGTTTGTTACATGCCGGCGATATGTACCTACGATCGTTTAGAAAAAAATAGCAAACATACAAAGGGATTTGCGTCATATCAATTATAGATTACAATTACCTATTGTTTTGAATTAGTACCAGAAGATGCAGGTACCTACTGCAGAAGTTGCGTAATTCTAAATGAAGAAAATTAAGTCGAACAAGAAATTAAGTCACCTATGAGTATAATAGTGCAATTACAGCTAGTTAATGATAAAAATCATTGAAAAATATACGCTTTTAGTGTATTCAAATTTTAAAATTAATTAAAATAGCTTAGTTAATATGTTGTATATAAAATTTCTAACCAATGATATGTTGTAATATGAAATTGTTTAGTTTTTATTACCAACTACATATTATTTTTAAGTGGGTATAATTAAAATTTAAAATATGCTATAGCATAAAATTAATTAAATGTGATTCATGAATGACGTCTGTAAAAGTATCACTTAAACAGTGTTATAAAACAATTTTACTGACTCACAAATACTTATATTTTATAGGTTAATTTATTAAAAAAAATCACGATTACTAAGAAAAAAATATAATTTAATAATATATTAAAAATAAAAAGTCATGTACTTATATAACATGCAATCAATAGCATTTAAACGGTAATCGAAAATCATATAAATATGTACATGTTACTTGATTCCTATTTTCTCTGCATAATTACAAAATTTTAATGAGTCACGTAGCGACTCAAAGCGAAAAATCGTCATTCTATGTCAAGGGCAAGCAAAACAATAATAATATTTACAATGCAAATAATAAAATGAGATCTCGATGTTTTGTACATGGGTAAACAATTGGTTAACCGATTTATTATAGACTAATTAAAATTCTGGTCGTTGATTCTAAAGAATTCGCACTATTTATGTATGCGAGGCAAGTTCCTATTTACCCTCGAATACAGAGTATGTTATAAAAACTAAACGTGGCATACAAACTAAATTAATATTATGATGATTTTACTCACTAATAATCCAAGCTCTCTTGTCAACATAACCTCTCTTCTTGTCCATCCAACAAAGCTAAGGCAGAACGAATTTTTTATGCGGTGAACATACAGTTTTTAATATTATAACACTATTCAACGTATTTGTTAAATTCACGTTTATTATAATTAAGTAGTATTATTATAATTTAATTCTAGAGTCGAAACACAAAGAGCATGTTTGTAATGCGTCGTTTTCTCTACCGGCTGCAAGCGTCCCGCACCCTTCTTCCCGTTGGGTTGCCAACGAACGTAAAAAATACGGTCGGTCAATCTATTCGTATTACCGGTTCATAGAATGTACTAGAACAAACACTAGAACTATTTTGAAGGTTTTTACAAATAATATAAAACAAATCTTCAAATTATTCTTGTTGCGCGTAATTAACAAAATATGTAGTATTTTTCAAGACCAAACAATACCCATATTAATCCCTTATACCTACCGAAATCTTGTTTTTAATAAGAATTTAACAAGTTAATCGGACCTTTGTGTACTGAAAAAAAAAAACACAATAAAGATAAACATGTTATTTTAAGCTTTAAATAGGTTTATTAAAATTCTACAAGAACTCTACGTATCGCTTTATCATACAACATAATCACTCGTTATAGTAATAAGTTATAATGAATCTTTGTACGTACGTGGAGATACTAACAGATAACAAAGCCTAGACATGCCTAAAAGGTATTCGTTGAGTCAAACTCAGTAATTGTTTTTGTAATATAGTAGAGGTAGGTCAGGAAAGTAGGCGTTAAAGATTTTAATGAGCGTTTGGACGAAGTGACAAGAAAGCCATTTAGATAAAGAAAAATGAAATTGAAACTTTAAAAGTAAAAGGGGATATTACAACATCCTAATGGACAAACCAATGAATAACGGGACCATAATTATTGTCTTGTTTTGAATACATAGGAGAATTTCAGTTTCTCTGTTCCGATGGCTCAAGTGCTTAGGGATCAAAAATTAACGAATATCTACTGGTTTGTAAAAAAAATATTAAAATGTGAATTACAAATTATGTATTAAAAAATGTGAATTAAAAAAAAAGGATTTTTTTTTAATCTTTAAAAAAAATCCTTTTCTTCTGTGGTACTGTGATAATGATATGAGTACCTAACCTAAAAATATTATTTGCTATAAATATCACACACTCGCACCTTCTTCTCTTCTTCTTCTCTGTCGATTCACTCTTGGCAGAGTGGTCGTGGTCACGTTGAGACGTCCACATCGGTGGTAGAGGCGGACACAGCTTTCCGCACGATCTCCCGCCATCTCTTTCTGTTACTAGACTGTCTGGCGCAGTCTGATACGCGAATTCCCACAGCAGATTTCACTTGGTCGGTCTCGCACCTACATAATCTTAATTCTTAAAATGCATTAAGAATTTATTTCACGGAACAATTAAAATAAACGTATTGTTATTATTGTTCTCTGATTTATCTGAAGTAATTACTGTGTCAAGAGCGACTTGTGACATTAAATTATATTTGGCTTTGTTTATATTCCGCCGTTATTTATCATTATTTAATTTGAGAGAGAAAATAATCGTGTACATAGGTAGGTATAAGAATGTGTAATTTTTTTTTGTAGAGCAAGTTAACTTACTAGGAAAATCGGTCTAATGTGCCGTATATTCGGATAGTTTATTTAAATCTAATAACAGACTAAGATAACAACAAATTTAATATGTTAAGTCATGTCATATTATACTTTATAGTGGGCTGACCCTGTGGGCGGTGACGTCAATTGCTTGTAATCCAAAGCTTAGATAACATTATATACAATCAAGGCTTATACTAACCATTGTATTAAATTACTTTCAGTTAAAGGCTTAAGCACTTAATAGCAGTATATCAAAGACACGTAGATAATGTTTGAAGACTGAACTTGAACAAAATGTGATTGAGATTGCCTAATGAACAGTGTACAATGAACATAAATTAATATGCGTTGACATAAGAGTAATATTCATTAAACTTTGGCATTTTACTGAGTTAATAATTAATTTATCCAACATTAGCTTTCATACAGTTTTGAAATTGATGGTAACAGACGAAAGTGATTTTCAAAAATATCCTACAAAATAATATTGACAAAAATCACCATAATGAAGCTTTTTAGGAAAAATTAGCGAACCTAAGCAATGAATAAACTAGTACATAACGCTAATAAAACTTGCTAGCCTTGAACTAATATATGTATTATCAAGGACAGCAAAGACGTTGTCAAACTTAATTAAGTTTTTTTTTTTAATAATAAGGAAACAATACAAGCGTTCCATGTGGTTCCATTGTAACGAGCAATCTCATTTGCAATTTTATTCATCAGATTCCATTTATTAGGTACGTTACATCTTTACATTTATTTTATAATGAGGGTTACTATTGTATAAAACAATTGGCATACATGATACGACAATTTTTAAAGTAAATTTAATAAGCGACACTCAATAAGATAATGTTCTTACTTAAGTAATTTATGACTTATGAGTTACAACATAATAAATATATAAATGTCAGATTAGAAATACGAACATAATATAATTTCTATATAAAAATCTTGCAGCTTTGACCCGGTTCTTTGTTACTAATTTCTCTACAATACCTTGTCATGTGACCTTTATAATGCATTTATATATTGAACGTGTTGCTAATTGCTCTCATAATATAACAGATATACAGCTAACAGCACCAAGAGCACAGGCCAACTTTTATCGTAATTAATAAACATATAGCACAAATACAACTTCCGTTCAAAGTTACTTTGTTATCCTATTAATAATAATCAGTAATCCTACTAATAATAATATTATCGAGTATCTATGCCCGCTATACTCTAAGTGTGTTCCGCGGAACCCTAGGGTTCCGCGATACCTCTGTAGGGGTTCCGCAAGAATTTAGACAAGCACTTGCGATGAAGCAAATGCCATCAAATCTAAAATTAGTTATGGATGAAGCGGTCAAAATAATTAATTTTATCAAATCACGACCACTACAATCCCGATTATTTTCATTATCGTGTGAAGATTATGGCAGCAAACATAAAACACTGCTGCTCCATACAGAAGTGCGATGGCTGTCTCGGGGTAAAACTTTAACAAGGCTATTTGAACTTAGAGCCAAGTTACAAATGTTTTTTTTTCAGCAGATACTTCTTTTAATTTGAAGGACCGTTTGTATGATAAAACTTGGTTGTTCCGATTGTCTTTTATGGCGGATATCTTTCAAAAACTGAACGAATTGAATTTATCATTGCAAGGTAAACAGACAACAGTGTTTCGGGCGGTCGGGCCTATAACAAAATAACTGCCTTCAAAAGAAAATTAGATTTTTGGATTATTTGCGTTGGTAAGAAAGAAATAGAAAGCTTTACGTCACTCAGTAAGTTTGTTAGCGATAACGACTCAGAAATGTTTTAAGTTGATGTGTTTGAAGAATTAGTCCAATATCTCAGTTCGATGCGCGCATCTTTTGAAAAGTATTTTCCCGAAGAACAGAATACAAAAATGAAACTGAATTCATAGATTCATAATCCTTTTTAACCCGACTTGCAAAAGCCCGAAAGTATGTCAAACGAGATATATGAATCTCTTTTAGAAATGTCATCAGACACAAGTATGGAGTCACTGTTAAAAACGACGCCTCTCAACGATTTTTGGTGCAAAATCCGTGATGAATATCCAATGCTTGGCAAAATGGCTCTGAAAATTCTTCTCCCGTTCCCAACAAACTATTTGTGCGAAACAGGATTCTCAACCTATGCAGCCACGAAAACAAAATATCGGAATAGACTGGACGCCGAACATGATATGAGACTTCAACTGTCTTCTATCAAACCTGATATCAACCAATTGATGAAAAATAAAAAACAGTTTCATACCTCCCATTAGTTAGATTTTTTCATTTGCCATGTGGTAAAGTAAGTAATAATTAGTACCTAACTGTTACATTGTACTTTTATTATGCTTGTTAATAAAGAATACACTTTTAAAAACTATTGTTTTATTGTAGGGTTCCATCAAGTATTTTGCTTCCCAAAAGGGTTCCGTCACCAAAAAAGTTTGAGAACCACTGATCTACGCAAATCTTATTATGTACTTACAGCTTTGTACTACAGAAACCGTGGACTGTTAGAAATGAAAGGTTATGATTTAGAATGGGATACCTATGTATTTTATTTAAGCTATTTATTTTGGCCTGGACTCATTGTAAGCATTCATTATTTTTTTTATCATTTAATTTAAAGTACTGCAAGCCCGTTAAAACTATGCACCTATTTAGCATACTATGAAGACATGAAGTTGGCTAAAATTCCATGATGAATGTGTCGCTGATGAGGCCGCTGTGTGAGTCTATTTTACTACTCTATATAACAATAATTATTAAGCCTGTTATTTTTTATTGCCGGGAAGCCATTTTATATGTAAGCTTACCTACATAAGAATTTATTAGAGAGGCTTGTCAAATGAATATGAAATTAGTTTGAATAAATTATGAATGACATATCTATCAACAAAGTTTTATTAAAAGTTGTTATAATCTATCTAATCTAATATCTAATATCTAATATTCTATTCTAATATCTAATATATCTAATATATCTAATATATATATTATAAAGGCGAAAGTTTGTATGGATGTATGGATGTTTGTTACTCTTTCACGTAAAAACTACTGAACCGATTACAATGAAATTTAGCACACATATAGAGGGTAACTTGGATTAACACATAGGATAGTTTTTATCCCGGAAATCCCACGGGAACGGGAACTATGCGGGTTTTCCTTTGCAAACGCGGGCGAAGCCGCGGGCGGAAATCTAGTCTAGTCTAGTCTAGTATATTATAAAGGCGAAAGTTTGTATGGATGTATGGATGTTTGTTACTCTTTCACGTAAAAACTACTGAACCGATTACAATGAAATTTAGCACACATATAGAGGGTAACTTGGATTAACACATAGGATAGTTTTTATCCCGGAAATCCCACGGGAACGGGAACTATGCGGGTTTTCCTTTGCAAACGCGGGCGAAGCCGCGGGCGGAAATCTAGTAATTGATATAAAGCAAACTACTTTTGCTATAAAATAATTTAAAATAAATGAATTCTGATTCGGGTAACTGAATAAATATTCAGTTCATTCTAGAAATACATGTTAATCAATCACAAAGTTAACTAGTGTCGTCTGATAAATTCTCAGCAGCGCGTATACGTGGTCCAAGAGTCTGGTCAGTTTTATCATATATGAATTAATAATTCAGGCTAATTTCTATCACGTAGCCCAGGAACAATCCAGAAAGAGGTAAACGGCCGGGGCAGGGTCGGCACTCCGCAGCAGGACAGGACGCCGTATAAGCAGCGTGCAGCAGTGGCCATTGACGTCAATGGAACACTATCATACATATTTATGGGTACGCACATAATTATTCGAATGGGCTTGCTAAATAAATGTTGTATATGGTGCAGCCGACAGGTTTATTTACATAGCGGATTTTATATATTTCACAAATATTTTATGGTTCCTTTATAAGAAAATTAAGGAGGTTCATTAATTAGGAAATGAAATTCTTACATCCTTACATAATAAACAACTGCATACGCTACGAGAAATATCTCGTATTGATAATAATCAATGTCATATTTACTTATATGAATATGACAAAATCTACCTATAGACTATAGGTACCTAGATACACAGACCATAATAATATAATATATTGATTCGTTAAATCAACAGTGCTTCAAATTCAATGCGTAATATTTATTTTCCTTGCAACGTAACACACACCTACGCATTTAATTCATAACAATGAGTTTACACTTTATATAATCAGTTATTATATACGGCAATTGAATAAGTAACAACCTTTACGATCTATTGCAAATACTCTACACATTCTTCTCTCTATATTATTATACCCACCCAAATTCTATTGCAGACATGTAATTTTAAAACTAGCAGTGCCCTGCGGTTTTACCCGCAGGGCGCAGAGCTCCGCATGGTATATAGCCTATAGCCTTCCTCGATAAATGGGCTATCTAACACCGAAATAATTTTTCAAATCGGACCAGTAGTTCCTGATATTAGCGCGTTCAAACAAACAATCTCTTCAGCTTTATAATATTAGTATAGATATATATGATTTTAACACAAAAAATACGTAATCCAGTTGCAAAAGTGGGAATTTATTTATTTCCGTTCCAAGAAAACTGAATGATTTTTAACTGCAATAAAAATATACACGAGTAGAAAATGACTCTACAATATGCATATATATAAAATGTTTTATTTCAAAATTAATTTATGACAACGGTTTACACACAGGTTTACAAAAGGTACTTAAAACATAAATCGTGCGACTATTTATTTCAGTTTAAAGAATGATACAAAGTTATTATATTATTTCAATATCCTACCTACATTGAAAAGAAAATGTACCTGTTTCATAAATTACTTTGGTGCTTACTTAATTTTTTACTTTCACATTTTGTTTTCTTATAAAAAATATTTTTATATCAAATGAATACCTTCCTAATTTGTTCTTGATTTGTCTCCAATACGACCTTTAAATAAAGGCCTTACAGGAGTTAAATTTGAATTCCGCACCAAAGTTATTTTTAATTTATTTCATTGTAAGAAAATTAATACGAATTGACGTCAAGTAGTTTAATTTATTTCCACAGCTCTGAAGACATTAAATGTATTTAAAACTTCTTAAATGCACTAAAATTAACAAATTAATTTCAAGTAGCATTTTTTACATCTATCAGCACTTTAATTACGTCAAATGTTTTTATACAAGTTACAAGTTAACATTATGTTATACAAGTTACAAGTTAACATTATGTATTTCATACATTTACTAAATAAGTTTTTTTGTAGAAATTCTTTGAATGTTTTCTAATTAAAAACGATATTTTTAGAGATTTGAGCCGGTACCCTTTTGAAATCAGGAAATTCTCGAATAAGTTTATCAGTTTCGTAAAGATAATACGTAATAGATACCAATAGATCAGATAAGATCTCCAACCACTATCCACCAGTAGAAACGTTGCCGCAAGATACTTTTCCCCAGCAAGAACTTAGGACATAAATGGCAAAGGCTGGAATAGATTCCTCAAGAAAAAAAACCGTGGAATATTGACTACAATCGATGATGGTGAAAGTTTTGGCTATTCTATCCTCTAATTCAGAACGAATTGAAGAATATTGCATAGTAAATGCCACACATGTATAGGGGATTTAAAATATGTATACTTCAATTTGAACAATAATAAAATTCAATAGGAACAATATTCGTAGTCCCAAACCTCATGAAGGTCGATATCCTCTTTGAAATGAATCGCTGTAATCGTGCTCATACATATTGAATGATCAAATTTCGACACGACCAAATGCAGTAAGAAAAAAATATTGCATTCAATTATTATTTTTTATCGAACTCGGTTGTTATCGTGCCGTCTGTCTGTAGACAGACTCGCCACTCGCCACTCGCCACTTTAATTAGTTTCGTCAATAACAAAAGTCACGTAAAAACTAGTTCAAATAAGACCTTTCCCCTTCTTACGATAATTTTTATGTGGACACGCGAGGCCATAGCTAATACGCACCATAATTAGACACATGATCATAAATTAACAAGCGTATGTTCAATGTTGGATGCGAGCAATAATAGTTACCGATTTTTACACAATTCCTAAGTTTGGAATTTACTATATGCAAATAGACTTTACTTGACTTTACTTTACTTCGTAATTCATGTACTTATCTGGTAAAATTTCCTTGGAAAATAAAATTTCAAATTTCAATGCTATAAATTACTTTCACAATTCTAAGACATTTCTAGCACAGCAACCAATAAAATAGATAGGTACATACAAAGTAAAATTTCAATTACCAAGATTTGACTTTACACCTCTATAATTATTATAATGTGAGAATAGACCTCGATAATAGGTCAAGTGCTTATAAAAATATAATGATTGGTGTTAAATTAGTTGCACGCAGATAATAATGGTGTAGTTTGATTACACTTATATTGTATCACGTGTAAAAGTAATGACGAATTCGTTCATACCTCGTGAAAATGGTAGCAATTGATGACATATAAAATTTAGAAGGTTTCGAATGATATCATAAAATCAGTGTTATTTCTATATATATATTTTGAGACTAATCTTGCCCAATTTGGATTAGAAATTGTTAATTTTAATATCTTTATGAGACAGCTCTATATTTATAGCAGATTAGTTATCGAATGACGTTGCATGAGCGACTTTTCTCACGGCTACAGAGCATTGTTATTGGTATACATAGTTACATCGGCACGGTTTTCAGTGAACGGAAAGATGCACATTGTCTTTAACGTGAGAATGTTTACGGTTTTAGCCTCATACATGTACCACGCTATGGATATATTTATGACATGTTAAATTTATTGTGTTTAAAATACAAAATGCATGTTGCAATTTCGTTATCGCCCGCGTTAAAATGCGAACTGTAAGCAATTTGTTTTTAGGGTTCCGTACCTCAAAAGGAAAAAAACGGAACCTTTATAGGATCACTTTGTTGTCCGTCCGTCCGTCCGTCTGTCAAGACCCTTTTTCTCAGGAACGCGTGGAGGTATGAAGCTGAAATTTATATCAATTACTCAAGTCTACTGTCCCTTGAAGCTGTGAAAAAATCAAACTTCTAAGCCAACGCAATCAAAAGATACAGCCGTTTATGCCGCAAATTTTCGACACTTGCAAGGGAATCAAAACCTACAGGGTGCTTCCCGTGAACTCAGAAGCTTGAAATTTGGTACGAAGCAACGTCTTATAGCATAGATAAAGGAAAAATTACGAAAACCATACATTTTTAGTTACATCACATAATATATTTTCTTTTGATAATTTTCAACTTACTACCCATTTCCTCATAAACGCGTAGAGGTATTAAATTGAAATTCATATCAAATACTCAGGTCTATAATACCTTTAAGCTGTAACAAAATCAAACTTCTATGTCAACGCAATCAAAAGAAACAGCAATTTAAGCTGCATATTTTGAAACTCGCAAGTACTCGCAAGGGAATCAAAACCTAAAGGGTACTTCCAGTCGACCTAGAATCTTGAAATTTGGCATGAAGCAACGTTTTATAGCACACATAAAGGAAAAATTCCGAAAACCTTAAATTTTTAGTTCCATTAAAAAATATATATTTATTTTTTAATAAATATAAACTTATTACTTTTTTCCTCATGAACGCGTAGAGCTATCAAGTTGAAATTCATATCAAATACTTAGATCTAATTGCCTTTAACCCGTGAAAAAACCCTCGGTGCGCGAGTCCGACTCGCACTTGGCCGGTTTTTTTTTTTCAAATATTAAGAAAACAAAGTTCATTACATTGCAGTCACAAAAACATTCTTGAACCAATGTGATGTGAAAGATTTAGATTTATTTAGTTACTGGAAATTTTAATAATAGAAAAATCTGCCAAAAAAACATTTTCTACAATACTGATTTCCTACAATACTGATGGAAGCTAGATAGAGAGTGATCTATAAGCACTAAATTGAGTATCTTTTGCTATACAAGATATATTTTATAAGCATATTATTGTTCAGACGTGAACAGTCAGTATGTATGGGTGGGCCTCTATGTGTGGTCTCTAATACGTGTTTGTTCTTCAAAAGTATAATTAGTACGTATTACAATGTATTAGTATCTATTATCGAGGATATCATTATAATATATATGGATTATGATAGTAATAAAATGTATAACTCCACGTTACGGAAACAGAAACACACACGACTAATTACTGCTATTGAGATAATGTAAACATTTAATGATCTTAGTCTTAATGAATTGTTGTGATAAGGTGATAATATTACTATGAAGCTTTTTAGCATAACTACTTGATGATATAGCGAATCATAATAAAACATAGCGTATACCATCAATTGAATACAAACAAAAGAACAACACTGCAAGTCAATTCAATTCGGAACAGCTTTTTTGCAGTAGAGTTATAAAAGTTATTAGTTGATGAAGTTAGTCATTATTTTTATAATATGTATAGTCCGGGATCCATCGCCCATTTTTGCAAGTGATTACTATCAAGCTAATTTTTCGTGAGTAGCTTTATTTTGATGAGATGCCCAATAATTTCATGTACGAAACTCTCGATTGTGGTAGCTACCAGAGGAAACAAGGATAAAATATTTTGATTTGATGGTTCTCAAATATTAATGCCTAACTGAATGTTTTTTTTGTGTTCAATCTCAAGATAATTATCTAAATTATTCGAAAAAATATTTGTCCTACAAAATCTATGGTTTGATCAAAGAGTCCCCCTTTCCAATGTGTATCGATAACGAAGTCATCATAAATGATTACTAACCAGCAGATTTTTTTATTTTCACTTATTTAATACTTATATAATTCAACAGACATATTGTCCTACAAATTGCGTAATAAATATTTGAGAACCGTCAAATCAAAAATTTTTATCCTTGTTACCTCTGTAAGCTACCACAATCGAGAGTTTCGTACATGAAATTATTGGGCATCTCATCAAAATAAAGCTACTCACGAAAAATTAGCTTGATAGTAATCACTTGCAAAAATGGGCGATGGATCCCGGACTATAATATCAGCAAGTAATCAAATACTAAGTTACTGTATTTTTTTAAATAAAAATAAGGAAGATGGAGATCATAATTCACCATTTCATACGTTCTTCAATCTACATTATGTATGTCCAAATTTTTAACCATATTATGTTGATAAGTGTAACTTGCTATCACTTTGCTTTGTGTGCCTGTATTCTAAGACACTACGTAATACTAGTGTTCGTTATAATATACGTAGTATTTAGTAATCTGTGGTGAGTGCCGGTTTGCAGGGAATGAGTGGAAAGAGCCGAGAGTTCTGATAACCCATACGTACAGTCGAACGGGTCAGTGCTAACACGCAAGCGGCGCCTGGCTTAACAATTACGAAATAAAAATATATAATAACCTCATCATATTGTACATAAATACATAAATATGTCAAGTCACTGCTTCTTTATCATACCTATAAAAAAAATCTATAGTTAATCCCTAACTTCGAATTGTTGAATAACTCGTAATAATTGCTAAAACTGCAGCTTTCTAGGACTAACTAAAAATGAAAAACCTAGGGCTTTTATTAACTTTTTTTGTTTTTTTTTTTTAATGAATATTGTTCGATTTAAGTCACTAAATTACTTGTATTAAAAAACATATATTATATCACGATATAATTTGACGAAGTGATGATAAAACAGCATCTGATGTTAGAATTAAAAGTAATTTTCTCTTTGATCTTTTTATTGATATGGCTCCAAGCCAGTTTAAATATTTAACTAGTTTATTGTGTTTATAGTCCTAAAAAACGTTTTAAAATTGTGTAAATGTTACGAATGTTTTATGTGTTTATACGTCGTTTGTACGGAAATTTACTATTAGGTACACACTTTCCTAACTCCGAATGTGAATTCCTACATTCTTATTGTGACATTCCATAATATTTACCCTTCAATGACTAAATATAATATGCATGGAAAAGCTACTTTTATATAAATACAAATTACATTTAACAGAATAGTCAACTTCTTATCTACCTAGTTGGAAGTATATAATATTATATGAGTTGACGCACATCGTTTGTTAATGTAAGTTGTAATGTAACTACTGGGTTTTTAAGATGTATACCAATAGAAACTGCTACGTGATCTGTATTTTAATTAGACTGTGTTTTACGTAACATTAATCTTCAGTGGATTGGATTTACTTGGATGCAGAATAATACTTAAAAATTCTTCAAATCTATTTACGTATAACTGTACATTTGCATATATTTTATATTATTTTAATTAGGAAGCATACGAGCTACGGAACTTGTAACCGTAGAGCACGTCAATTAGACGTCATAGCGTGTATACAAATATAAAATATCGTAGGTATCACTAGTAAGGTGTCATCAGTAAGGCCAGCTATCGAGGTTGCCGATTTCGACGCACGCGCACGGCTAAGCGCTTATTGTGAAACGCAGTACCAATTGACGTCAATGCGGCACGCAAGCCTGCACTTTCTCTGGTACATCGTGTTGAACCCGCACTTTCTGCCATTGAGCAAACACTACAAATATGTCTTATGTACACTTAAGTAATGCGCACAAAAAGTATTTGCACATAAACACACGAGAAGTAAGGATTTAGCTCTCTGATGTAACGAGTAAAAATATAAATATGTAGATAATAACTAAACTCGAAAATGCTAATAGATGATGATAATAGTTTCACGTCTATTCGTCTGATCAAAGTTTAATCACACGAAAAACCGTCATTTTTTAAACATACAATAAAGTTGAATTGATATTAAAGATGCGGGAATTACGTCAAGGGACAAAAGTTCATTTCATTAGTGGTTAATACCGTAGTACTATTAGGTATATATTCTGTGGTTAATACTTAATACTTATAACTAGGGAATAACCCTGGCAATGTTTTAGATAACATCCTTAAGGGTTATGATTAAGTTGTAAACCACAAGTTACGTGTTTTCTTGCCACAAGTGCACAAGTTGAAAATTAGCAGTTTTTTATTGGATGTAAAAGGATAAAATAATTAATAAACTCACAAGTAAAAAAATACAGTCGGGTGTTGTTCTCACAGAGGTTCACAATAAGATTTCACAGTTTTGATTTAAATGCAATTGATTGCATCCAACTTAATTAAAAAGCTCGTTATAGTGGACAATAATGACGATTATTTTTTCTTTTAGGCTTAAAATTTGTATATAGTCTTTGAAATTATGTGTTTACTACGAAAACAATACATTTACATCGGCGTAAAACATTTACGAATTCTAAGCTCTTTCCAAATACACAAATATTATGCGCATTAAATTGTGTAGAAAAAAAATGGATTTTCCTTTCTGAGTACACCGTTACCTGTGGGTTTTACCCCTGAAGTTGAACATTTTATTTCCTTCAATGTCGTGAACTTTACCCCTTGTTGACGTCAACTGAATGTTTTTGTTTATTATTTTAAATTTATGTACATGTTATGTATGTAGATTTGGTCTGTAGATAGTCTAAAACAGTATCACATTCAGAGAAATTGGCCCAAGTAATGACAAGAAACGAAGAACGCCAATGAATTAACCACCATTGCTATATTTGACGTCCCAGACACAAGTTTAGGCACACATAATATAAGAAATAACATTGAATTAATTAATGATTCAAATTAGCGCTTAATGGCAGCTTAAAAACGATAATTATTGTAATATAGCTATTTTTAGCAGCCATATTTTTATTTATTATCTGCTGAATTTGTCGCTGCTCATTGACGTCAATAATCAAAAACTTGGATAAAGTTATTTTGTTTGCGTCTGCAAAATGGGAACAACTCTACCTATATACTATAGATTATATTCGTTTTCAATAAACATATTACGTGTCTCTAAACGACAATAAAATTTATCAAAAAATAATACCAGTACAAGAATCAATAAAACTAGACGAATAAGTAATGTCACGTGATTTCTTAGTATTGTAAGTATGGTCGGGCTATGGGAAAAGATAAACATCATACAATACTGTCGTTGTTTTAGGATGCTCGCTTATTTAGCTATAATGAGCCATTGATGTAGTCTGTTTTGGTGACTGTGACGACTATTTTTAGATTAACGGCTAAGTATGTCAATCAATTTTAGAACTTATAAAAACGAGGAAGTAATAAGCAAATAATACAGGGTATTGCAAAATATTAGCGTAACATGCGAAAGCATATTTTCACGGAAATGTACAGAAACAACAAGAAAAATAAATGAAAGATTATAACGCTATCTGAACTAAAGCTGGAACTAATATTGAATGAGAGATAAAGTTTGTAATCGTTTGTTCAGCCGAATTGCTTTTGCAATGTTATTTGTAACGCGTGAACGATTTATGAGAAAACTATGAAACCTATTTTATAAAACATTCTAAATTAAATTAACCTTCCAACTTATTAAAACAAAATTACAACAAGCAATTGTTTAATTTTCCTCTTGTGACTAGGTACCTACGATTCTTTGAAGTCAGCATTGTTGGGCTTTATAATTATATGATTATAATACAAATGGCTAATATAAATATTAATATGCAAGAAGCTGCCTGTCATATCCAATTACATATACTGATAAACAATGTCCACAGCAGAAAAGGAAACCGCCTCTGATGATTTTCTACGGTGTTCAGAGTATCCAACGCAGAGCATAGGTACTTACATGAATTAAATAGAAAATCACTGACTTAATGAGGCCTTACGATCTCAACTAATATATAATATTAATATAAATAGTGATTTAAATCTGGGATGGTGTAACAGTATCTTGGCTTCTCCTCTTTCTCGAGAAGCAAAGATGCTGATTAAACTATATTTAGGTGGTAGTAGTTAATAAATCTGTATTTAAATATCGTGTAATTTGTTTCTACTACATTGTTGACAAAACCCATTTAAATAAAGTAAGATTAAAAAAAAAATCACTGACTTCAATAATATTTAATTTCGTTCACAACTGATATTAAAATTTATTTAAAAAGGTATTCGAGTTAGACTCTATGTCACAGTATTACAATATGTGCTCTATGTCATCACTTAGTTTTCAATAGAATGCCATGCTACTGATAATTATTAGAGAATTACTATATGCTTTGGGAATTAAATGTTAATGACCTGAGTCTATTATTACCTAAACAAAAACAAATTTATTGTCCCATAAGACTCTTTATTAACCCCCTCTGTGGTCGTTTTTGTCTCTGAAGTGATTTTAAAGGAATAAATTGATATCCCAATCCTAAACCTTGAGGCATGAAGTACGAGTTTGAAAGATCTTTGATCCTAAAAAAATGAGAGCCGTCATGTACTTATTCATACATTAAAATTATTCATAGATAGTTTTAAATATTTAAAGTCGGGGCGAGGTGTTTCTAGTGAATCCCTAAATCGGATCATTGAACCCGCAGTGAACTGACTCCGGCGCGATCGCCGATGAAAGGAAAATCTTTCGAGACTTTCTCATCAGACTTTAGACTTTGCACTGCATATCTAAAAACTTTATTTTACATTATATACAAATACATTTTAACACGATTTTTATATTTTGCACTTTGCACATGCATATTACATATCAATGTAGAGCCATCTAAATGAAATAACTTTGCAAAATCAGCTAGATCCTTATTGTATTGTGGAATTTTTCATGATTTCGTTCGAAATTAAGCTTTAATATTAGGCAGGATGTATAAATTCAAATTTAAAATAGGTAGATAAGTAATGCTCGACGTAGTTTTGACGCGATCGGTACTTGCGTTGTAAGACGCCGGTCGTAGAGTGTGACTCGCCGGATGACCGGTCCATGGCCGAGGTCGCGTTGAATATGCAGCGGACGTTAATATTAATAGGAAACTCTTTAAAATACTACCCGAGGACAATCACAGTGATAATCGAATGTAGATCTCGTTGGGGGCGATTGACCTGCTCGCGCCCGTCCTGCGAGCGCAAGGGTCGCGTAGCTCCTCCTCATGCCTCCTTATGTATGACGTATTTTGTGTTTGTCAATTATTTCATAATTATTTACTGATATAATATAATTTTTCTGTACAATTCACTAACCGAGTTACGAACAGAGTTTCACGAATATGTTACCTTTTAATTTGAATTGGTATTTATTTAATTATAAATACATAAAACCGTTTAATGAAACATGTAGTAGAGATTCTATACGTAAAAATTTTTTTCGTATAAAATCTCTAGGTACTACAGGTTTCTACCCAAATAACGATAATAATTGCCGTGAAGAATTGTTTTGATTAAGTGTTCTTTAAATTAATGTTATTCGTATGTCTACAGGATTTCCTATGTCTACAGGAATTTTCTTTTGATACCTATATGCTGTTACAAAACTGGATTTTTAAACTGAAAGAAATTTTGTGAGAGTGATTGAGTGAATATTTTGACATTAAGTCAATATTCAAATAGAATTTTTATTATTTAGGAAGAAACATACAACAAATACAGGCTTGAGACTGCTACATAAATGTAAAAAGATAAGAATCAGTCATAAATATTGCAGCGTGACTACACTATTATCACATAGTTATGTTAAACTTTTACGTCTCTAATTTATGAATGATACTTCAGTTCGGTATTGTTTAGCAAATAATTTCCTTTTTTTGCAAGATCCTTGTTGATATTCTCATTCAAATCTTGATCTGAATCTGAATGAAAATAATCAAGTTCAAGTTCCTCTCACTGACTTAGAGTTCCGTACGACGTATAACATAGTATTATAATAATATCAGGAATATCAGGTATAGGTAACTAAAACTTATTAAGGGAGTAGAAACAATATTAAAATGATAGTTTATATTTACCATAATGACAGAAATTATAAAATTATATCGTTCTTTGTACGAAAAAAAATGGTTCCTGTAGTTATTTTTTCAGTTATGACTAAGTATGATTGAATAATATTCAATATGCCTGTCTCTTGTATTATAAAATAGATAGAGAAACATTTATTGAGCACAAATAGCAAAGAAAAAAGAAAGCCTACCTTTACGATTATATTATGAGCAAAACCGGTCCAATTTTATAATATTAAAAATAATTTAAATTAGTGAAACTGTTGTAGTAATTGTAGTTTACTTTAATAATTATTATCAAAGATAAAATAAAATGTAAAAACAAAAGGTGAAAGAGAAGATATTTTCCAAGGAGTTTAAGTACCTACTCCTGAAAAGTATTAATCATACGAAAGATACGCAGGTAACATTTTTATCGTTTTTCGTCCAACGTCTTCCAGTTATTATCACAAATAAAACTAGAGCAAATTAAAAATAAAGAAAAATTAATAAACAAACACATTTTAAACGAAGATATTTAGGGAGAGATATGAAAAGGGTAACTAATATACCTAAACGAAATTTTAATATAATGAAAAGCTGAATAAAATGTGTTCAGTAAAAATGACTTTTACATAATAAAATAGCAGATTAAGCTTATTGCTATGGATCATTTACATCTAGTTTGGCTGATGTTGTAATTGGTATTTTGTGAAATAGTTTGTAGTGTTGTGTCGTCATCAAATATTTTATCAAATAGTCTTCCACATCATCCTATCTTAATTATAGTATAAGTAGGTATTTAATGTTTCTATACATATATTAAGGCCAAGCCCCATTACTGGGATACCAATATGAATTATTCCTAAAGCAGTATATGTATATATACTTTCGAATACGTCAAACGTCGTTGACGAGATTCAATTCTATTTTTATTTGCAAAGCAAGTCGTACCCTTTGCATGGGAAACGTATGTGCCTATACTAATTTTAAATAAGGAATTTACACAATGACGTCCAAAATTGCTAATGCCAGCATTAAAATTGCCGGCACCGACCCCATACGAAATTACAATGAGTTTTAAAGTATGCTAATATTTAATTTCTTGTTATGCTTTTTAAAACCATGAATAAAAACATTATAAATCCCCAATTTAATAGTTAAATGTGTGTTATAAACATTCTCGTATGTTCCTCAAATGTATAAATGCAAATTAATTTCAATAAAAAGAGTCGATTAAATAATATTAATATGGAATTTGACTTAGCCTAATATTTCTAGTTGGATTTTCGCAAAAACAAACAAGATTTGAGAGGATATACATGACAAATCTATTAATAGTACCTAATGTTAAAAATTCAGTGTTATTTTCCCATTTTTTTCAACAAAAGAAACAACAAAGAAAAGGAAAATGCATTTTGTACATCTTTGGAATTATTAAATCTTCAGATTAAATTTTAAATACTGTCTTGTTCCAAATTGTGTTTGTTAATATGTAGTTAATATGATTAATTGATTATGTACATTTTACAAATATGTATTGTAATTATTGTAAAAGTATGTTTGTGTTTCTGTCGATTTGTCTGTCTGTGTATATGTTCAACCTGATTTGGATGAATGTTGTTTTGGAGATCAGATAAAGATGATAAAATTAGGAATATCTTTAAATGAAAGCATCTATTGACAACTTATAGCTTTTTTTTTTCAATAAATCATCAATATATAATTCTTATAGAATAATAATAGTGAATTCTTAGCAATTGGTATCTTCAATCATTATTTTATTCAAATAGCAAACAACACAAGACTATTATGGGTTAGGTAAATAGCATTGATTGAAGCAGTTAATGGCAGCCGGCATTGGACAATCGGCAAGCACGCACGACCATTTTGCGACAAACACACTGCCGCCTACAAACTAAAGACTATAAAAATTATTCGCAATAATAAATCACAATGCAAATACAAAGGCGAGATGCTATTTCATCTTCATTTACTTGTATAGTATGCGTTATTGCGTTTGGTAATTCGATTCATTGATCAGCAGATTACAATGAGTCTCTTTGATTTTGTCTTCGTAAGTAAGACCCAATATTTTGTTCACTGCAGCTGCGTGAGCACGGGGAGGAATAAATAAGTAATTTTTAACATTCACTACAAATGCGTATAAGTAAGTATTAGAATTAGAAAAACTTACAAAATAATATAAATATTTACGCCGCATACATTAAAATCAATAAGTAGGTACATCCCATGACTGTGTGAGCGTCTAACAGATTTTTAAGAAGGCAATTCGTCAGTGTTCAGAATAGGCAGCTTCCACTATTCGGATTCATTATATTAATTCATTATTATAATGAATCGGAAATGCGTGGGTATAAAAGGCCTAAACAGCACGCGCCGCACCCGTGGGCGCGCACCGTTCGGAGTCGTTCATCGTTTATATTTGATCTGTCTGTCAAGCCCAATTACGATTTAACCTATGTTTAACCTCAATCACAACAGCCACTCTTTCACACGACCGTATAATGAATACGCATGCTACTCGAACTAATTTTAACTCTTTATAATATGTACATGCGCTATGACGCTGTCCATGTCGCTTTTAGTCGGTGGCGTATAAGATCTCGATAGTTTTAGTTGATGTTTTAATCAAGTTTTTTTTTATAAACGCTTGATTTTCTAAAAAAAATATCAACCGGTTATAAAAACGAAATGTTCTGGAAATATTTTAAGAAATAATGAAAACAGATAAAAAACAAAGATTCTATAAAAAGTTTCATATACACACACCTTTTTATCTCTTGCATTAGTTAAAACACAAATCTATATAAATGTTTATTTAAATTACTTTAAAAATCATTGTAGTTTACGAAATACTATAATAATAAGCAGTTTTCAGGAAAATTCTAGAAAATTCTGTTAATATTGTTCAGTGTTATTATGTATTTCATTTACTCATAAAAATTTTACATTAGTTAAATATGCAATTTATATAATACTATACAATGATGTAAAATCGAGATCCTCAAAATATGAACTAGGCCTTGGAAATGGTTTGTAAAATCACATTAAAATATGTATTTAAGTTTTTTTTTTAAATCTCCAGAACTAATATTAGCCACTATACAAACACATAAATGTTTATACAATGGCATCTATTATAGAAACTTTACCTTTTAAAAGCTTGCGTTCGAACTTTACAACTGCATTGTAATAATATGTAGTTTTAAGGTTTATCGTACTAAACTTTCCTTGTACAGGCTTTCGGCCCTGAATATTTTCTTGTGAGATTTGCAAAAAGATTCGGTGTAAGGTTTGATCGCAGTAAACGAAATCAGTTTCCGAGGGGTCAATGATGCACCTCCTACATAATGCATCATGTATCCGAAGTGCGTTTACCCCGAACGTCTGCATTCTTAACTTGATCCGGGACGATTGATCGTTGCCCTTTGCCCTACACTGACACCAGTCAAACAATGCTACATCAAAATTTAGCCTACGAGATTCTATAAATAACGTCTGAACAAAGTCTGTCAGACAACAGTTTCATTATAATTCCCGGTATAATTTATAAATTCAAAACGTTTCATAGAATGCTTCACGTATTTTCATTGGAGCCCTTGCAAGCTCTCATTGATATAATATAAGAAATCATTAATAATTATGATTGTGTATATGAAGTATGCAAATGCATGTTTACATAAATTAAACGTTGTGAAAGATAGCGCAGCTTGAAGCAACGTCTTATTCTAGATCTAAATATGGCACACGCTTCGCCTTTAAAGATCGCTCTGCCAAAAGAGGAAAGCTCGCCCGCGTGCCTCTTTCTAGCATTTCCTGTATGACTGCTTGAATAAGGAAAATAATATCTGAATTTTGAAATCAATTAAATATTAATTAATATTCGTTTAATCGACACGCTTCTTGATCATTATGATCTGACACACTTGTATTTAGTCACGTACGCTTCGCCTAAATTGGTTTTTATAAATATTATACTATCACCCTAATGAGGACGGCAATTATAAAAAAATGACGCTGGCCCTAATATATATGTGCAATAATTTAAATAATAAACCGCGACAAGATCATTATCGATTGACGTCTTTTCGGATTAGGATGGTTTTATGCAACAAAAATTTAAACGAACAGTGTTTACGAGTACATGACCATAATATGTACCTTCCAGGTAGGTACATATTACCTTCTAATAGTAAAACTGGAAACATACTTTATCTTTTACTGGGGAAATATTACTCAAGTAGTGTGACTACCATATATGAACAAAAGTGAATAATATTCCACGGATATAATATTATATAGTTGCTATGTTTAGTTGTACTGTATTTCTCTACTGTGGTATTTTTTAACGGAATATCGTATAGAGCTCCATAAACAGAGTTTTTCACTATAAAGTTTCGATACACGATCATGTATCGAAACTTTATAGTGATAATTATTATGTGATAACTGATGGCTGGCGTCCACTAGGCGGATCGGGCCGGGCCGCATCGCTACGCAAAAATACGCCGGCTTATGTTCTGTATGAAACATCGTCCATTAGCGACGGATCGGGGCGCGGCGGGCCGCAACGCATTGACGGATCGCTTCGCAAGCGGATTTCTGCCGGCGGTGCGCTGCGGCCCGCCCCGACCCGTCTAGTGGACGCAGGCAGGCGGATGTGAGCGGCGAGCGCACGTGCCGTGCTAAAAAATAAACGAAAATGAAATGCAATGAAAAAGCATTTGAATGCCATAAAACCAAAAATATCAATTTCAACACGTAAGTTAGTTAATTAAATAATTCATTTAAATTCTAGGTTTTTAACCGACTTCAAAAAAGGAGGTTATCAATTCGACCCGTATGTATGTATTATTGTATATTTTCAGAAATGCCCAGTTTTTGGATATGTTAATCTATATCAGCTTCTAATAAAGACCTGTGCCAAATTTCAAAAGTGCAAAATGTTTGTCCACGCATATCTCCAAAAGTATAAGTAAGATTTAAATATTTTTTTTTGTTGTACTAGATATTGTTCAATTGATTTGAAACCATAACATCTCTTCGTCGGAGCTGTCCATGGTAGCGCGATGTCAGTCCAAGCACGAAAACACGTCTGTTAGATAAAATCCGCCTAGGCGGTCCGCCGCGCCACGTACAGGTGGACGCAGGAGCAAACAGCGCGTCCATTAGAGACGGCCCGTTGCGATGCGACCCGCCCCGATCCGTCTCTAATGGACGCCTAGCATTAGATCAACGATATATTCACCGACAGCACGTCAGAAATTATAATAATAATAATAAATAGTTTAATAGTTAAATATTCAAAATGAGACTCTATTGCATAAATGTTATGGCAATTAGTAGAGGGCACGCGACTCTACTAAATCAAAAAGCCTACGTGACTGCTGGCAGGGTTTACACCTACCTGCTACCAAATGGTAATTGCTAATCAACTCTAATGTTGAATCAATTCGATAACTACCTAACTAATAGCTGCATTTAATTAGTTATATATCGAAGCCTTTCGATAGGCTACGATACAAGTTTTATTTAAACACTTACTATAGAATATTGTGGTGTAATGTTGTTTTCATTGGAAACAAACATGAACTTTTGTTCTGACGACAATTTGTTTTTAACAATAAAAACACAATTACGCAATTCCTTGTATTATACTTTATTATTATGTTTACGTTTTAGAATACAGAGTAAACTTCGGTTTTCAGGTGAGAAATGTTCTACGTAGTTAATATCATAGAAAATAGCGATATAATCATAGACGAAAGGGCTTACAGCCACACACACTATATTAAGATAATAAAATCTGGAAAGACTATGTTATCCCATAGGGTTGAAAGGCGAATCCTCACAAGTCACACTTATGCCAAAAATAAAACATAACTGTAAACTATATATAACTATGCTACTTATTTATTCAATATTTTTCCTTTTCCACAGAAATCATAAACATGAAAAGTTAAGTGTTAGAAAAATCGTTTGTTGGGACCTCGATGACAGTTATTATAGATTGACGTCAAAAGGATAATGTATTCAATTTCATACAAAACATCCAATAAATGCAAATTATATCCAGTTTTCTCAATAAACACCTAGACTGGCGCCACTCATGTGAAATGTTTAAGGAACCTTGAGTTACTTTGTAGCAAATGAAATTAATATATCTACTTTATGCCCCTTAATGAACTTTCGAATAATGCTGAATGAATGAGGTTTACGTATAAATAACTGCCACATATTAGGTATTAAAATTGTTGAAATTTAAAAAGCAAGTCTACATTTCAATAATATTTTGCAATTTTAAAAGATCCGGTGGTGAAAATTTACTAACGCAAATAAAATCCGGATTTCAAAATTCGTATTTAAATCACAAATAACTAAATCTAAAAATGTAAATCACAATATTTGTATTAATATCATAAACATACTTATTTTAAATTTGTCACGTTTGTATTTTAATGTGGCGAATATATAAATAGTCCATTGAAAAGTTACATTTGGGGTCGCGTTTTTTAGAGGACGCAATTTTATTTTTTTGATGTGTAGGGGGGGTCAGTGTGAAGCTATCACCAAGTTTGTGGGGTCGCCACCCTTGTCCCACGGCCGCCATCTTGAAAAGAGCGGTTGATATGGTTTTTACGATATAACTCTTAAACTATTTATCTGATAAAAAAACATTGTTGGCATTATTTGTTGCAAATTAAATTCTCTACAACTTTAGTCCAGTAACTTTTTGTCGTAGAACTATAAATAAAAAAATTATAAGCGAAAATGTTCAGAAATTAGAGATATTTATATTTTTCGATAAAACTTTTTTTTTTTATTTTACGAAGAAATGATATCAGACCATTTTTGTAGATTGTTTTTCAAGGAACAACTTTTATTTACAACATTTTTTAATTACGTCAATAGCTAAGGTTTTACAGCGCTCTGAAGTGAGTACTATTTTTGTTAGCCAAAAAGTTACTGGACTAAAGTTGTAGAGAATTTAATTTGCAACAAATAATGCTAACAATGTTTTTTTATCAGATAAATAGTTTAAGTGATATATCGTAAAAACCATTTCAACCACTATTTTCAAGATGGCGGCCGTGGGACAAGGGTGGCGACCCCACAAACTTGGTTTTAGCTTCACACTGACCCCCCCTACACCTCCAAAAAATAAAATTGCGTCCTCTAAAAAACACAAGGTTAGGCCTAAAAAATGTAACATTTCAATGGACTAAAATAGCAACTGACATTTTATTTGGAAATGTTGTCGTATTCAATTTTTTTCCGAATTTAGACTTTTAACCTGTGTTTTGTTAGCTATTGAATAATATAATAACTACCCACGTTTCTTTTTCATTATTATTATATTTGATGCCGTTATCAATTCACGAATTAACCATATTATTTTTGTGTGTCAAAACACTGAATTTAAATTAATTAATTAAAAAGCTAGATTTTTGAGTTTCATCTGTATAATCTATACTAATATTATAAAGAGGAAAAGTTTGTATGTATGTAATATGTATGTATGTAGGTATGGTTTTCACGCATAAACTACTGGACCGATTTTGATGAAATTTGGTACAGATAATCTTTAGACCCTGAGAAAGAACATAGGCTACCTTTTATTGCGAAATATGTACCACGGGCGAAGCCGGGGCGGACCGCTAGTACAAAATAAAAGCAGTAAGCAATTTTTGAACGCCTGACCATTTAGTTTATTTAATACGCTGTAGCGTAACACTTGGCTTTACAAGTATAGTAGGATAAATAAATTCCTATACAAATGGTCCTTGTTCCTTTGTTTTTTTGCGCGTAATATAAAGATAGGTAAAAGGCATAGAATTTAATAGATCAGATGCAAAAAAAGAAGAATTCAGATAAAAAAGAAAACATTTTTGTTACTTAGAAGATTACCTATTTTTATTATTTTATCTCAGAAGAAATTTGTTTAAACAAATTGATTTAATACCAATCTGTGTATGATATGTAATATTCATGTATGTATTATTGTTTTAAGATGCAAACAAAAAGATCTCAAGAACATAATAATGCAAAATTTTCATAAATGAGAAAGTTGTATCTTCAATGTAAGTTCGGGCGTTGTAACTACGGTTATTATTGCCAAGGCTTTATGAAACTAGTTTTGAGGGCTACAGCTGCAGCCACCACGTGCGGCGCCGATGCGCGTTGCGCAGCACTCAGCACTTCGACTTGGCGCAAGTAGCAACTGCGACGCGCCTATCCTTGTCCGGTAGGTATTAATACACGATCACGTGATACATTGACGTCAATACTGACCTCAGCCGGCTGTACCGGCTTGCCTCCTGCCTGCTTATCTGAACTGAAATACCCTATACATCGCATTATGTACACGCGAACTTCTCGCTTGCTTCCTTACTCCGTACGGCACGAGCAACGAAAATATGAATTAACTATCACATACCAACTAAATCACGACGAAGCGCCGCACATACTTATGATTATACAACTCACGTCACTGACTTATCTCAGTTATAAATATTTAAATAGTATTCAATCAACTATCTATAGTTGCAATTGTAATGAAATCAATATCAATTCGATATGTTTTTAAAGTTTTTTCAGAAGTTTCTATATTCTATATCATATATTTTAATATATTGTGCTTCTTTTTTGTAAACTGTGAACTATAAACTTAAAAATTTTAAAGTAGTACATACAAAAAATAATGCTTAACTTTATAACGATTTCTGAATAAATTAGTCATATTAAAGGTACATAAATTAGATCTTGCAGGCAACTCAAATTATTCTAAATTTTAAAATTAAATTATCTAATGAAAAGTAACGTAACCTTATAAACTTTATAGCATCAGCTTCATCATCAGAAAGTCCCGAGTCCCGACCAGATTGCCACATCCTAATCTTTAAATGATTATAAGTACCTAATTTATAATCCTAATTTATAATCACTCCTATCGTTTTACATAGGTAATTATTCTATAATAAATCCAAACTATTATCGTAATTTCTTATCGTTGATAACATTCAAATTTTTATTAAGTGCTTAACTTTTTATTTAGTTAGGTTTTTAATCTCTAAGAAATAATATATAATTAACAAAATGTAATGAATATAACCACTAAGTGGAATGATAAGGATGTACAAAGTTTTTGTTCGATCCGCTATAAAATATGGAAAAAAATAAATAATACACGAATTAAAAATATTATAATAACGTAGTAACTACATAGTAACTCAATGTAATAAAATTAGTTTTTATTATGATATCTTTACATGCACAGAAATATGATGTGTATATGTATATTCATAAATATTTATAAATGTAACTGGTTTCTATTCTTGACCTATAGGTATTAGGTACATTAATTAAGGTTGGTACCAACCGAACCCAAATGAAAATGATGAAATATCTAATTAACAGAATTTTCTTCCCGCTAAATGAATTTGTCGATAAAGTTTATGCAATATACGACATAAGCTATTCTTAATAATAATTATTATCTATTATTGATACAAAAATTCGAAAAATATAGATCTATTTTATTTTTCGAAGAAATAATGCCACTTCACTTCAATTTATATTAGTATATCATATAAAAACCTTTACAATTAGTATTTTTTATTTATATACTGTAATAATTTATATAACAATAATTTTTGTAGGTAACTACATACTATCGATTCCTAGTTATAATACCTACTTTGGCTCACTAGTAAGTAGGTACGAGGTACCACTGTAAGATAACGTAAAAAATATGGTAAACATAACCCTCATGTTACACCCATGTTATATCGTACACGTGAATTTTATTATGTACGCAAGTCACATACAAAAACACGTAAATGTAAAAAACTAACCGTTGACAAAGAAATAAATACTTTATTTGTACTTACCTGATAAGCATTATTTTGTTTTTGCTAAAAATTAACAAAGTTCAACGACAGTTTTATTTTTAAAAACATAATATATAATATGCGTTTTTCATCTGTGGGTTTGAAAAAAAATCGTGTCGGTCTACGCGTGGGGTGAGTGTACCGCCAAATCGGTGAACGTAACTGGGAAAATTTTATCTCTCAATAATAATTAAGAAAATCAAAAAAACTTCGGGCATTTGTTTCGGAAAACAGCTAGAATTCGCACCAATAACGAAAGCAATTGAAAAGACAGCAGTTAATATACGTCTTCATAGCAAAATATTTTTTATATATATAGGTAGATACATTATATTTTAAATAATAGAAAGTAGATAATTATGTTAGGGAGCAATTATTATTTGAAGCCATTAAATTTAAATATTAATACTACTTGAGATTTCTTTAGGTATTTGTTAAACGACCCCACGAAAATAGATTCAGTGAAGGTAGTACAAGAGCAGACTAAAAATCTTCTAAAACCCTCATGCGCTTTCCAGAGTTTCTTAAACATTACTGATTACATACATGTTTTTACCTGCGCCTGCTATATTATACGAAGTCTAGGTACTTATGAGGGTTCTTTATCGGTTTCGCAAGACGGGACAAGATCAATATTATGTTGATAGGATTATGTAACGATTACATTACGCTTATCATTTCACTCATGTGGACTTGTTTTTCTGAGGTAAGTATTGAAAACGTGATCGCGACCTTGAAATTCATGTAAAACTTTAGAGTTCATAAACATTTAAAACTATTTGAAAATTACACGATTAAAGTCATAACATATTGTATCACCGCACCGTGAATAGATGAATTCCGAATTTATACGACGTAATCTTATTCATTATTATTTCAAAGGAATCAAACTGTTTGATAGTGACTGATCTAAAATTTAAGAAGCTGTGTAAGTTCGTAAAGTATCTACGTACTAACTACAATAATAACCTCTAGTATTACAAACGGTGATATTAATAGTTTACAGTTGATATTAATAGTTTACAGTTGTGAAAAAATGTTGTTCGCATTTTATATCCTACCATCACAAAAATATTACATACTGCTAGAATATGATGTATAACATCATAAAATCAATTCGGGCACTAAATCAGTCCGACCTAACCCAGAACACATGAGTAGAAAGACGGAATTCCGTCTTTCTACTCATGTGCCCAGAATGACAAAGCGCATACGCAACGCAAACAACTTTAAAGTACACCTAATTAAGTAATTACGAAAGCGCTTGAACTCTAGAGTCTAGAGCTATTCCTATTCATAGATACATTTTATTTTTCTGTAAAAAATATATTGTTTTGTATTATTTTCTTTGTATAATAACAAATATAAATATAACCGAAACTCTATATCTGTAAACTTTAAGCTACATCATTGCAACTTGAATAAAAAATTAAAGTATAAAAGATCGTATTGAAAATCTATTTTACAAAGCCTAAAACTAGTTTAAAGCGGTTCACTACTGAACAATTTATTTAGTGAGTAAGTATACCACAAAAAATATTCTTAAAATGTTTTTATAAATGCAAGTTCTTCGAAAAGTTGCGTGCAATAAAACTCCACTGAAAGTTTCTTTTGTTACTTCTCACGTTTTAACTACAAAAACTTACAGTGCTGTAAACTGTAAAAAAACTTTAAACTTTTGGAACAATTAGAATAAAATTGACAAACAAAATTACCGTAATGTATTAAAATGGCAAGGTACGCGTATAAACGAACATGAAATGAAGGAAGCACTTTCCATTTCTTTAAACTTTCAACTTTCACGTGGCTTCTAATTACATATTATCATGAATTCTCAGAGCTCCAAACTTCTGAAGTGAACGCTTAACTTAACAGCCTGAAATATTATAATTTATTCCTAAAACACGTGCTCCCAGCAAGTGATAGTAATTTAAAGCATTGACTTAGCTCAAAAAAGTAGCGAAATACACGTGACTCCGATGTCTACTTACTATTAATGTCTTTGTTACCATTTCGTTTTCTTTTTGTCCTGTCAACTTAAGAATTATAATGAGATTATATTTCATCACTCCTCATTGCTTTTATTTTCAATGGTAAGGTAAAGTCAAATTCAAATTGCTATTATTTCATTTTTATTTCATAAGGTGAAATTTTCCAGAACGTTGTTTACGAATTTATGGCTAAATCGCGAAATTTTTATTAATTCAAGTTTTTTTTCACCTCTTTGGAACGGTATGTAAGTTTAACATACTTTTACGTACAGATCACAAAGTCAAAGGAAAAATTATTTTTAGAATGTGTTTTAATTGAACGGCCTGCTGACGGCCGCGGCTGTAGTAAAATAAGGAAAACATTAACATAGGTACTAAAAATATAGTCAACCAACAATTATTTTTTGCTCCATATGTTTAATATTAATTATAAAATATTTTGATGATGCTTCACAACGTGCCCACTAATATATTCTTACCAAAACTCATTGTGAATTAATTTTGCGGATTATTACGCGGCCGCTTAGTTATTATTATCTACTCCATGATAAATAATAAATTAACCACAGTGTATTATCATATAGATATCTTTTTTTCTAACTAGGTTTATAAAAAATAAAGCATACTTAATATTTCTGTTACCATATTACGCATAATGTGTTTACCTACCTGACATTAAAAAACAATGTTTATGAATAAGAGTATTTTTCTTCCATCAATATTAATATGATAAGAATATATCTTTAATCAATAACCATCTACAGTTAACGCTAAACGTGTTAGAAATAAATATATTTTATTCATGCAAACTTTCACATTATCAAACTTGTGAAAAACAACAAGCAATCAACGTGAGGAGGCTAGAGTAAACAATTCCATGCGAGTATAATCTAAGCTCCAATTATACGGTCACGTGTATCTGAAACTCGGAGGAAAGAAAGCGAGCCCTCGTCGGTGAAGTGGGAGATAAAACGTGATCCGTCGCCCGCGCCGTCCCACCGGGTCACTCACTCCGGAATTTATAAGCGTATACCTCACAATATCAAGTTAATTCAAAAACTCATGCATTACAGAAAATACAATTTTCATAAATACTTCCATTTACTTTCAGATCTAGAACCTTTTTTATGGCTGTGTAATAAGGGGTCGGCTACTAGAACAATCGCTTATACTACGGCCACACTACCGTGATATGCCAATAATTATTGCCACAACTTTAACAACACCTAGGTGTAACCACGACTTATGGCCATAATTCTACAATGCCAATCAATATGACAAATGGCGGTAGGCAATAGCTCCGGCGGCGGTATTCTTTCGCACATCAAAGAAGATTAAAATCAAAAAGCGAAGCGAAGTCAAATGAAAAAGCGCTCGATGGCGCTAATTTTTGGAATTCTTGGAATTCTTCTCTTTGGGATACCCGACAGAAGAACTATAAAAATCGCAGTGTACACAATGATGCGTGGCGTCGGATCAAACAAAATTTATCATTTCCAAGTACAATAGATGATTTGAAAAAGAAAAAACCCTTTGAAAAAGAAAGAATCCTTGATGAATTATTACAGAAACCATATTATATATTAATTATTAACTAATTTTTTTTTGCTGCGGTAAATGCCAATAATTACCGACATATCTAGGTAAACTCTAGTGTAACCACATCAGTTCATGCAGTAATTTAGACGGTAATATAATGCCATAATTATTGCGGTAACAGCCCGGTAGACGGTAAGGTAGTGTGGCCGTAGCTTTAGACTTGAAAGTAGAAAATGTGACGTATTATCGTAGTATTTTGTTTTTTCGTTTTTCTTTAAATCTTATTGTATGTACTTTGAAATCAAATTCCATAACAGTACAAATAATAAAAGTATGAAGATAAAGCAACATTATTGCCCAAATCTATGACGAATTTTTCTGAAGTTGTTTTTTGTTTATTTTATTTAATTAGTAGGAATATGTACTTAAATTAATTACTCCCCTGATGATGACTACTATGTATTTTAAACGCGAATGGTACCTACTCATTAATAATCCATTGATTTTAAATCTAAAGATTTAAACAAAAAAGAACAAAAAAGCTTTTGTAATCCTTCGTTAATAGTTAATAATTCTAATTAAATATGTTGAATAGGCTATTTGACAAGGTTTTGAAAACTGTCTCAAATTATTAAGATACGTTTATAGAGCACACAAAACACATGTTTCTTAATTTTTTGTAGTTATTCATTGTGAAAATGGAAAATAAAAACATGATATTCAAATATGCCGCCAAAACACAATTTTGAAGAATATGGCGTCTCGCGACCATGGTGACGTCACAGCTCCGTAAACATCAACTTGCTCCTAGTACTTATTGTTCGTTTTTGTTTTAATTATAGTATAATTAAGTTAATCTGTTTTAAAACCAGAAAATGAGTTCTTATAGGTGGTGTGTAGTTCCTGGATGCAGAAATACAACTATTAAAACCCCTGACAAACTATTTATATGTGCTCCAAAAGACATAAAAATGCGTAGAAAGTGGTTGCAGTTAGCTCGCCGAAATCCAAGTGATATATCAATTAAAACAGTTACATTTTTTGTGAAGACAACTTCGATGTAAGTATGGTGTTGAATACCTAGTAGGCAGTTTATTTTATTTGCAATAAGTACATTTATTTATTTATTTATTTAACAATTTAATATACCACACCAAGTAATATTTACAATTATACAAAGAGGATTAATATGGTAGGTACATAAGGCGGCCTTATCGCTTACTAGCGATCTCTTCCAGACTGCCCAAGGTAAGAGATAAAGAAGAAACGTACATGTTACGCGGGTGGCTGATATAATACATAAAATAATAATATAGATTATAGAGGATAGAATACATAAAATACAAAAATGAATAATAGGAAAGGATAAAATACATTATATTAAATAGAAGGATATGCTAAATTGGAGAGGTGCTTATATAAAAGAGATTTAAAAGATTTTATAGAGGAAGCTCGTCTAACATCCACAGGCAGAGAATTCCACAGTCTGATAGCGGTTACAACAAATGAGTTACCGAGGAAGGAAGTATGGTGAGAAGGAAAGCTAAGGAGAAGGTTATCGGCGGAACGAAGAGTGTAGGAACCTGAATCTAAGAATTTAAATTGATTTTTAAGATAGGAGGGAGAATTGGGATTAAAGAGGATGGAATATAACAACTTCAATGCATTTGCATTCCGGCGAAGTCTAATAGGAAGCCACTTGAGTTTTTTGCGAAACTGGGAAACGTGGTCGTATTTGCGTAATCCGTAAACAAAACGAATGCAGAAATTTTGGAGACGCTCAAGTGTATTCAATTGCTCTTCACTAAGATCAGTGGTACAGGCGTCAGCGTAGTCAAGGAGTGGAAGAAGAAGGGATTTAGCTAACGTAATTTTGGTAGAAATCGGTAAGAAATGCCGTAAACGTCTCAAGGAACTTGCCGCAGCGTAAAGTTTACGACTTGTTTCCTTTAAGTGGTACGACCAAGACATGGTCGTGTCAAAGTGAACCCCTAGATTTTTGACATTACTTTTAAATTCGATTATGGAGCCATCTATATAAACTTTAGGGATGCATTCCCAGTCAATCCGCGAAATTAAATGGGAGCTACCAATTACAATAACTTGACTCTTGCTTGGGTTAATTTTTAGACCATACCTACGACTCCAAGTCGAAATTCTTTCCAAATCGGTATTAGTAGTTAAGAGTGCAGAGGATAAGTTCTCAAGGGTTGACTGGGTATATATCTGGAGATCGTCAGCATACATGTGATAGAGAGAAGATAAATTCTTGGTAATAGAATTTATAAATATAGCAAATAGGAGAGGGGACAAAACGCCACCTTGCGGAACACCTGCGACAACATCACACGAGGACGATGATTCGTCCTCCAATAATACATGCTGTCGGCGACCGTGCAAGTTACTATGAAACCAATCAACCACTGTAGGAGATATGTTAATAGAATGGAGCAGTTGTAACAGTATGTCGAAATCGACGGTGTTAAAGGCGTTACTAAAATCTAGGAGAGTAAGAACTGTCAACTGCTTCTTTTCCATTCCATTACGTATGTCGTCCGTGACTTTAACAAGTGCAGTAGTCGTACTATGACCTGGACGGAAACCGGATTGGAATGGACTGAGGATATTATTTTTATATAGGAAGGAACTAAGCTGTTGGTGAATAAGGCGTTCAAGGACTTTGGAGAGAAATGGCAGAATGGAAATTGGACGGAAATCTGAAAAGGAAGCTGGATTAGTTTTCTTCGGGAGAGGAATAATTTTAGCATCTTTCCAAATGTCAGGAAATTTACTGGAAGAGATGGAAATGTTAAGGATGTGGGTTATGACGGGGTACATAGTATAAATCGTCTCATTACTTACCTGCTTGAGGTTAGATAATGATATATATAAATTGATGATGTACAGAAAGATTCAAACTCATATTGCCCCCTTCAATTCTGTGTTGTCTGTATGTTTTACTAGACACAATTTAAGCCTGATCATCCGGTACCTAATGTTAATGACTCGCTTATTTACAAACAAAGGGCATAACCTAAAAAATGTATACTTCATAATTATTGTGCTATTGTGATTCATGTTTGTACATTTAACTAAAAAGGTAATGAATGACGATTGAAATATTAACTTACGTAGCTGTTTTCACATTTCTCAATTCAGGAGCGTAAAAATCTGGGTTGTTTTTAAAGAACATGCCAACCATTATAGCGTCCACTTTAGGTAGATTTCTACTGTCTGCTTTTTCGAAATTAGGTTCCATGACAAACAAAAATAACACATAAAGAACAAAACTGATTACAGACACCTTGAATCACAAGAAATAAGTTATACAAGAAACAAAACCAAAAGCGAAATTCAAAACTCGACGATTTATAAATAAATAAGTTATTATTTATATCATTTATTAATTTAAATCGCTTCAAAAACCTTATATATATATGGATTACACAAAAAAGTAATTTATTTTTTATACTGTCAAATAGCCTATTATAGATACTTTCTAATATTCGCACTATTATCTATTTTAAGTTCTTTTCTTATAAGGAACTTCGTTGCAATAGAAAATACGTAATAATATGTAAACGATGTTATCAAGTTATATCTTACAAAATGCAAATCAAGAGAAAAATATCGTATGATCATTCTCGTTATTGTCTAGGCTTGATACAATATTTTTCCATATAAATTAGTCTAACATATTGAACAACTGCGCATTAAGTTTTCGTAACACATGCGTTAAGGATAACAAAAATGTTTACTCAAAACGGGTTCAATTTATAGACAAATCTATACAAAACGATTATACTAAGGGTTTTGTATAATTCAAAGGATTTTTTATTGAAGAACCCACCAGTCATGTATTACCCAAATATTACGCAACGTAATCCGCAAAAAAATTTTTAAATATTTAGTATATTGGGACATTATTACACAGTCGCGATCAAATTATATAAAACGTTACGTATTTTTGGGATGTCACTTAACATAATATTATAATTTTGCCGGATTTTTCCACGTGATTTGCAATTACTTATGTATTTATTGTTAAGAACAGATAATATAAATTAAGAGAATGCAATATATTGTGCATCAGAAAGAAAACCAATATCTATTGACATGATAACTATAGAAATATTTAAACAAAGGCTTTTAAGCCTTAAATTATAAGTCTTTCTTACCTTAGTTTTGGAAGAATGTTTGTCCTTCTTGATGACTTTGATGCTATTCTGAAACTAAAATAATTTTAAATGTAATCACTTTGACTAAACTAACTCGACTTTGTAATTAATTGTATAATTAAATCAACTACATTAATCATTAATTTAAATGAATCAACATAACATTGATAATTATCAGGATACAAATTTTCAGTTGAGCTTTTAAATAGTTATCAATAAATCTCATGGATGATGTAACAATTAAATAATATCTACGTAATCCAAGCCACATCCGATTCATATTTCATGCATCATACACATAATCCAGTCGATTACAATATCAAATATGACACCGACAAAATGTTTTCTTTTATTCAGTTTTCGTGAACGTGTCCTTGCGAGAGCCCGTTGATCTCATCTTTTTAGAGAAAAAACGTTGGGTTGACGGAACATTATCGTTCTCTGAAATATGGTTACTACGATAAATAGTATGGGGTATTCTTATTTACTTAAATTTTATGTTATTTTATAATAGATATTATGTATTATTCGTTTTACGTATTAAAGTAGTTGAATGTGATTCCATTTAGCTTTTCATTAAGCTTTCCGCAGCCACTATTTAGACACTAATGCGTACTAAGTGCTTTGGTATAATTTTATGTAGCGGACAGCGGTGCAATACCAATATCGCAGATTTAAGCTGTTGATTGTAATACATAATAATTATTATTAATTAATTTATATTATGTTGGACCCTGAATATTTTGATAATAAAATATCCATATGATTTTTATACTCAAACGATCCTCTGAAATGGAAATAACGACTTTTTAAACTACCCTAAATTGGCCATTACTGTAGTATTATACTATGTTATTACTTTTAAGTATTTTGTGATTATACATACAGCGCAATGAAAACAGCTGAACAGAGATGTTGTTGGGGAGCTGGCGTTGGAAGCAGAGGACACATCAGATGGACCGCCGTTTACTGGTTTGCAAGTCACCTGAAAAAAATTGATAATAACATAATTGCTTTTTAAAATGTAATATATGTGTATGCTTTAGTAGCTTGAATATTGCTTGAACTTTATATAAGCTTTCCTACCGGTTAGATTCCTTTCCCTTTCCGCAGATTAATTAAAAAGTAATTACAGATGTTTTGAAAAAGGAAACAATTATTTTTGAAATCAGCCTCGTACCTTATTTATCGTCACTTTTTTTTTTAATATAATTATAACAATTGTATTACCATCGGCTATTGGTCAAGCTTTCTTTGTAGGTAGGTACATAATGATAGCTGAGGCGTAATTAGTTACGGTTAATATGTAAATAAGAAATAAATATCCTCTATTAAAATATATTATTACTAAATACATTAAATATATAAGCTTTATAAGCTTTTAACTCATTTTACTGACGTCATAATATTATCATTGCTTATATTGCTGAATACCATCTCTTTAAATAATTCTTAAATTTCTCAGCCATGTTATTTATATATACGAGCTAGTTTAAAATAAATAGAAAGCGAGCTTAAAAAATTTATTCTATATTTTATTGGGAAGAAATTGTTAATGATATCTAGAAGATTTGTATAATATTGAAAAATAAAGACCCGATTTTAGATTGCTACTTGAATGTTTAAAAATTCAACATTATCATGTAAATTGGTTTTCATTAACTGACATGACCTGTTTAGATTTAAATGAAAAAGGCTAATTTATAAAGATATTTAAATAAAAACAAAGTTTGACGCACTAAGTACTGTATATCACACGTTAGTCCATTAAAAAGTTACATTTGGGGTTGCGTTTTTTATTTTATTTTTTTGATGTGTAGGGGGGGTCAGTGTGCAGCTAAAACCAAGTTTGTGGGGTCGCCACCCTTGTCCCACGGCTGCCATCTTGAAAATAGCGGTTTAAATGGTTTTTACGATATATCTCTTAAACTATTTATCTGATAAAAAAAATTGTTAACATTATTTGTTGAAAATTAAATTCTCTACAACTTTGGTCCAGCAACTTTTTGTCGTAGAACTATAAATAAAAAAGTTATAAGCGAAAATGTTCAGAAATTAGAGCTATTTATATTTCTCAACAAAACTTTTTTTAATCATTTTACGAAAGAATGATATCAGACCATTTTTGTAGATTGTTTTTCGAGGAATAACTTTTATATACAACATTTTTTCATTAAGTAAATAGATAAGGTTTTACAGCGCTCCGAAGTAAGTACTATTTTTCAGTACCCTTAACTGTACAGTATACATATATTATGTGTGTACTTATAATAATTAGTTATCAGTAATAGTTTTTTTTTGTTATTATAATATTTTTAATAATTTTAATTTATTATAATATTTTTATTAATTAATTATTGAATCTTTTCCCCACCACCCAGGAGTCTGGATGCGCGTTTTTTTAAGTCGAAAAGCAGGTCTGAAATGTTATGCAGTGTGCTTCCATTGTTCTGGAATCTGGGAAAAGAGCCAATAGTCAATATACGTATAGTTAAGAGTACTGAAAAATAGTACTCACTTCAGAGCGCTGTAAAACCTTAGCTATTAATTAACGTAATGATAAAATGTTGTAGGTAAAAGTTGTTTCTCGAAAAACAATCTACAAAAATGGTCTGATATCATTTCTTCGTAAAATGATAAAAAAAAGTTTTATTGAAAAATATAAATAGCTCTAATTTCTGAACATTTTCGCTTATAACTTTTTTATTTGTAGTTCTACGACAAAAAGTTGCTGGACCAAAGTTGTAGAGAATTTAATTTGCAACAAATAATGTTAACAATTTTTTTTTATCAGATAAATAGTTTAAGTGATATATCGTAAAAACCATTTCAACCACTATTTTCAAGATGGCGGCCGTGGGACAAGGGTGGCGACCCCACAAACTTGGTTTTAGCTTCACACTGACCCCCCCTACACCTCCAAAAAATAAAATTGCGTCCTCTAAAAAACACAAGGTTAGGCCTAAAAAATGTAACATTTCAATGGACTAAAATAGCAACTGACATTTTATTTGGAAATGTTGTCGTATTCAATTTTTTTCCGAATTTAGACTTTTAACCTGTGTTTTGTTAGCTATTGAATAATATAATAACTACCCACGTTTCTTTTTCATTATTATTATATTTGATGCCGTTATCAATTCACGAATTAACCATATTATTTTTGTGTGTCAAAACACTGAATTTAAATTAATTAATTAAAAAGCTAGATTTTTGAGTTTCATCTGTATAATCTATACTAATATTATAAAGAGGAAAAGTTTGTATGTATGTAATATGTATGTATGTAGGTATGGTTTTCACGCATAAACTACTGGACCGATTTTGATGAAATTTGGTACAGATAATCTTTAGACCCTGAGAAAGAACATAGGCTACCTTTTATTGCGAAATATGTACCACGGGCGAAGCCGGGGCGGACCGCTAGTACAAAATAAAAGCAGTAAGCAATTTTTGAACGCCTGACCATTTAGTTTATTTAATACGCTGTAGCGTAACACTTGGCTTTACAAGTATAGTAGGATAAATAAATTCCTATACAAATGGTCCTTGTTCCTTTGTTTTTTTGCGCGTAATATAAAGATAGGTAAAAGGCATAGAATTTAATAGATCAGATGCAAAAAAAGAAGAATTCAGATAAAAAAGAAAACATTTTTGTTACTTAGAAGATTACCTATTTTTATTATTTTATCTCAGAAGAAATTTGTTTAAACAAATTGATTTAATACCAATCTGTGTATGATATGTAATATTCATGTATGTATTATTGTTTTAAGATGCAAACAAAAAGATCTCAAGAACATAATAATGCAAAATTTTCATAAATGAGAAAGTTGTATCTTCAATGTAAGTTCGGGCGTTGTAACTACGGTTATTATTGCCAAGGCTTTATGAAACTAGTTTTGAGGGCTACAGCTGCAGCCACCACGTGCGGCGCCGATGCGCGTTGCGCAGCACTCAGCACTTCGACTTGGCGCAAGTAGCAACTGCGACGCGCCTATCCTTGTCCGGTAGGTATTAATACACGATCACGTGATACATTGACGTCAATACTGACCTCAGCCGGCTGTACCGGCTTGCCTCCTGCCTGCTTATCTGAACTGAAATACCCTATACATCGCATTATGTACACGCGAACTTCTCGCTTGCTTCCTTACTCCGTACGGCACGAGCAACGAAAATATGAATTAACTATCACATACCAACTAAATCACGACGAAGCGCCGCACATACTTATGATTATACAACTCACGTCACTGACTTATCTCAGTTATAAATATTTAAATAGTATTCAATCAACTATCTATAGTTGCAATTGTAATGAAATCAATATCAATTCGATATGTTTTTAAAGTTTTTTCAGAAGTTTCTATATTCTATATCATATATTTTAATATATTGTGCTTCTTTTTTGTAAACTGTGAACTATAAACTTAAAAATTTTAAAGTAGTACATACAAAAAATAATGCTTAACTTTATAACGATTTCTGAATAAATTAGTCATATTAAAGGTACATAAATTAGATCTTGCAGGCAACTCAAATTATTCTAAATTTTAAAATTAAATTATCTAATGAAAAGTAACGTAACCTTATAAACTTTATAGCATCAGCTTCATCATCAGAAAGTCCCGAGTCCCGACCAGATTGCCACATCCTAATCTTTAAATGATTATAAGTACCTAATTTATAATCCTAATTTATAATCACTCCTATCGTTTTACATAGGTAATTATTCTATAATAAATCCAAACTATTATCGTAATTTCTTATCGTTGATAACATTCAAATTTTTATTAAGTGCTTAACTTTTTATTTAGTTAGGTTTTTAATCTCTAAGAAATAATATATAATTAACAAAATGTAATGAATATAACCACTAAGTGGAATGATAAGGATGTACAAAGTTTTTGTTCGATCCGCTATAAAATATGGAAAAAAATAAATAATACACGAATTAAAAATATTATAATAACGTAGTAACTACATAGTAACTCAATGTAATAAAATTAGTTTTTATTATGATATCTTTACATGCACAGAAATATGATGTGTATATGTATATTCATAAATATTTATAAATGTAACTGGTTTCTATTCTTGACCTATAGGTATTAGGTACATTAATTAAGGTTGGTACCAACCGAACCCAAATGAAAATGATGAAATATCTAATTAACAGAATTTTCTTCCCGCTAAATGAATTTGTCGATAAAGTTTATGCAATATACGACATAAGCTATTCTTAATAATAATTATTATCTATTATTGATACAAAAATTCGAAAAATATAGATCTATTTTATTTTTCGAAGAAATAATGCCACTTCACTTCAATTTATATTAGTATATCATATAAAAACCTTTACAATTAGTATTTTTTATTTATATACTGTAATAATTTATATAACAATAATTTTTGTAGGTAACTACATACTATCGATTCCTAGTTATAATACCTACTTTGGCTCACTAGTAAGTAGGTACGAGGTACCACTGTAAGATAACGTAAAAAATATGGTAAACATAACCCTCATGTTACACCCATGTTATATCGTACACGTGAATTTTATTATGTACGCAAGTCACATACAAAAACACGTAAATGTAAAAAACTAACCGTTGACAAAGAAATAAATACTTTATTTGTACTTACCTGATAAGCATTATTTTGTTTTTGCTAAAAATTAACAAAGTTCAACGACAGTTTTATTTTTAAAAACATAATATATAATATGCGTTTTTCATCTGTGGGTTTGAAAAAAAATCGTGTCGGTCTACGCGTGGGGTGAGTGTACCGCCAAATCGGTGAACGTAACTGGGAAAATTTTATCTCTCAATAATAATTAAGAAAATCAAAAAAACTTCGGGCATTTGTTTCGGAAAACAGCTAGAATTCGCACCAATAACGAAAGCAATTGAAAAGACAGCAGTTAATATACGTCTTCATAGCAAAATATTTTTTATATATATAGGTAGATACATTATATTTTAAATAATAGAAAGTAGATAATTATGTTAGGGAGCAATTATTATTTGAAGCCATTAAATTTAAATATTAATACTATTTGAGATTTCTTTAGGTATTTGTTAAACGACCCCACGAAAATAGATTCAGTGAAGGTAGTACAAGAGCAGACTAAAAATCTTCTAAAACCCTCATGCGCTTTCCAGAGTTTCTTAAACATTACTGATTACATACATGTTTTTACCTGCGCCTGCTATATTATACGAAGTCTAGGTACTTATGAGGGTTCTTTATCGGTTTCGCAAGACGGGACAAGATCAATATTATGTTGATAGGATTATGTAACGATTACATTACGCTTATCATTTCACTCATGTGGACTTGTTTTTCTGAGGTAAGTATTGAAAACGTGATCGCGACCTTGAAATTCATGTAAAACTTTAGAGTTCATAAACTTTTAAAACTATTTGAAAATTACACGATTAAAGTCATAACATATTGTATCACCGCACCGTGAATAGATGAATTCCGAATTTATACGACGTAATCTTATTCATTATTATTTCAAAGGAATCAAACTGTTTGATAGTGACTGATCTAAAATTTAAGAAGCTGTGTAAGTTCGTAAAGTATCTACGTACTAACTACAATAATAACCTCTAGTATTACAAACGGTGATATTAATAGTTTACAGTTGATATTAATAGTTTACAGTTGTGAAAAAATGTTGTTCGCATTTTATATCCTACCATCACAAAAATATTACATACTGCTAGAATATGATGTATAACATCATAAAATCAATTCGGGCACTAAATCAGTCCGACCTAACCCAGAACACATGAGTAGAAAGACGGAATTCCGTCTTTCTACTCATGTGCCCAGAATGACAAAGCGCATACGCAACGCAAACAACTTTAAAGTACACCTAATTAAGTAATTACGAAAGCGCTTGAACTCTAGAGTCTAGAGCTATTCCTATTCATAGATACATTTTATTTTTCTGTAAAAAATATATTGTTTTGTATTATTTTCTTTGTATAATAACAAATATAAATATAACCGAAACTCTATATCTGTAAACTTTAAGCTACATCATTGCAACTTGAATAAAAAATTAAAGTATAAAAGATCGTATTGAAAATCTATTTTACAAAGCCTAAAACTAGTTTAAAGCGGTTCACTACTGAACAATTTATTTAGTGAGTAAGTATACCACAAAAAATATTCTTAAAATGTTTTTATAAATGCAAGTTCTTCGAAAAGTTGCGTGCAATAAAACTCCACTGAAAGTTTCTTTTGTTACTTCTCACGTTTTAACTACAAAAACTTACAGTGCTGTAAACTGTAAAAAAACTTTAAACTTTTGGAACAATTAGAATAAAATTGACAAACAAAATTACCGTAATGTATTAAAATGGCAAGGTACGCGTATAAACGAACATGAAATGAAGGAAGCACTTTCCATTTCTTTAAACTTTCAACTTTCACGTGGCTTCTAATTACATATTATCATGAATTCTCAGAGCTCCAAACTTCTGAAGTGAACGCTTAACTTAACAGCCTGAAATATTATAATTTATTCCTAAAACACGTGCTCCCAGCAAGTGATAGTAATTTAAAGCATTGACTTAGCTCAAAAAAGTAGCGAAATACACGTGACTCCGATGTCTACTTACTATTAATGTCTTTGTTACCATTTCGTTTTCTTTTTGTCCTGTCAACTTAAGAATTATAATGAGATTATATTTCATCACTCCTCATTGCTTTTATTTTCAATGGTAAGGTAAAGTCAAATTCAAATTGCTATTATTTCATTTTTATTTCATAAGGTGAAATTTTCCAGAACGTTGTTTACGAATTTATGGCTAAATCGCGAAATTTTTATTAATTCAAGTTTTTTTTCACCTCTTTGGAACGGTATGTAAGTTTAACATACTTTTACGTACAGATCACAAAGTCAAAGGAAAAATTATTTTTAGAATGTGTTTTAATTGAACGGCCTGCTGACGGCCGCGGCTGTAGTAAAATAAGGAAAACATTAACATAGGTACTAAAAATATAGTCAACCAACAATTATTTTTTGCTCCATATGTTTAATATTAATTATAAAATATTTTGATGATGCTTCACAACGTGCCCACTAATATATTCTTACCAAAACTCATTGTGAATTAATTTTGCGGATTATTACGCGGCCGCTTAGTTATTATTATCTACTCCATGATAAATAATAAATTAACCACAGTGTATTATCATATAGATATCTTTTTTTCTAACTAGGTTTATAAAAAATAAAGCATACTTAATATTTCTGTTACCATATTACGCATAATGTGTTTACCTACCTGACATTAAAAAACAATGTTTATGAATAAGAGTATTTTTCTTCCATCAATATTAATATGATAAGAATATATCTTTAATCAATAACCATCTACAGTTAACGCTAAACGTGTTAGAAATAAATATATTTTATTCATGCAAACTTTCACATTATCAAACTTGTGAAAAACAACAAGCAATCAACGTGAGGAGGCTAGAGTAAACAATTCCATGCGAGTATAATCTAAGCTCCAATTATACGGTCACGTGTATCTGAAACTCGGAGGAAAGAAAGCGAGCCCTCGTCGGTGAAGTGGGAGATAAAACGTGATCCGTCGCCCGCGCCGTCCCACCGGGTCACTCACTCCGGAATTTATAAGCGTATACCTCACAATATCAAGTTAATTCAAAAACTCATGCATTACAGAAAATACAATTTTCATAAATACTTCCATTTACTTTCAGATCTAGAACCTTTTTTATGGCTGTGTAATAAGGGGTCGGCTACTAGAACAATCGCTTATACTACGGCCACACTACCGTGATATGCCAATAATTATTGCCACAACTTTAACAACACCTAGGTGTAACCACGACTTATGGCCATAATTCTACAATGCCAATCAATATGACAAATGGCGGTAGGCAATAGCTCCGGCGGCGGTATTCTTTCGCACATCAAAGAAGATTAAAATCAAAAAGCGAAGCGAAGTCAAATGAAAAAGCGCTCGATGGCGCTAATTTTTGGAATTCTTGGAATTCTTCTCTTTGGGATACCCGACAGAAGAACTATAAAAATCGCAGTGTACACAATGATGCGTGGCGTCGGATCAAACAAAATTTATCATTTCCAAGTACAATAGATGATTTGAAAAAGAAAAAACCCTTTGAAAAAGAAAGAATCCTTGATGAATTATTACAGAAACCATATTATATATTAATTATTAACTAATTTTTTTTTGCTGCGGTAAATGCCAATAATTACCGACATATCTAGGTAAACTCTAGTGTAACCACATCAGTTCATGCAGTAATTTAGACGGTAATATAATGCCATAATTATTGCGGTAACAGCCCGGTAGACGGTAAGGTAGTGTGGCCGTAGCTTTAGACTTGAAAGTAGAAAATGTGACGTATTATCGTAGTATTTTGTTTTTTCGTTTTTCTTTAAATCTTATTGTATGTACTTTGAAATCAAATTCCATAACAGTACAAATAATAAAAGTATGAAGATAAAGCAACATTATTGCCCAAATCTATGACGAATTTTTCTGAAGTTGTTTTTTGTTTATTTTATTTAATTAGTAGGAATATGTACTTAAATTAATTACTCCCCTGATGATGACTACTATGTATTTTAAACGCGAATGGTACCTACTCATTAATAATCCATTGATTTTAAATCTAAAGATTTAAACAAAAAAGAACAAAAAAGCTTTTGTAATCCTTCGTTAATAGTTAATAATTCTAATTAAATATGTTGAATAGGCTATTTGACAAGGTTTTGAAAACTGTCTCAAATTATTAAGATACGTTTATAGAGCACACAAAACACATGTTTCTTAATTTTTTGTAGTTATTCATTGTGAAAATGGAAAATAAAAACATGATATTCAAATATGCCGCCAAAACACAATTTTGAAGAATATGGCGTCTCGCGACCATGGTGACGTCACAGCTCCGTAAACATCAACTTGCTCCTAGTACTTATTGTTCGTTTTTGTTTTAATTATAGTATAATTAAGTTAATCTGTTTTAAAACCAGAAAATGAGTTCTTATAGGTGGTGTGTAGTTCCTGGATGCAGAAATACAACTATTAAAACCCCTGACAAACTATTTATATGTGCTCCAAAAGACATAAAAATGCGTAGAAAGTGGTTGCAGTTAGCTCGCCGAAATCCAAGTGATATATCAATTAAAACAGTTACATTTTTTGTGAAGACAACTTCGATGTAAGTATGGTGTTGAATACCTAGTAGGCAGTTTATTTTATTTGCAATAAGTACATTTATTTATTTATTTATTTAACAATTTAATATACCACACCAAGTAATATTTACAATTATACAAAGAGGATTAATATGGTAGGTACATAAGGCGGCCTTATCGCTTACTAGCGATCTCTTCCAGACTGCCCAAGGTAAGAGATAAAGAAGAAACGTACATGTTACGCGGGTGGCTGATATAATACATAAAATAATAATATAGATTATAGAGGATAGAATACATAAAATACAAAAATGAATAATAGGAAAGGATAAAATACATTATATTAAATAGAAGGATATGCTAAATTGGAGAGGTGCTTATATAAAAGAGATTTAAAAGATTTTATAGAGGAAGCTCGTCTAACATCCACAGGCAGAGAATTCCACAGTCTGATAGCGGTTACAACAAATGAGTTACCGAGGAAGGAAGTATGGTGAGAAGGAAAGCTAAGGAGAAGGTTATCGGCGGAACGAAGAGTGTAGGAACCTGAATCTAAGAATTTAAATTGATTTTTAAGATAGGAGGGAGAATTGGGATTAAAGAGGATGGAATATAACAACTTCAATGCATTTGCATTCCGGCGAAGTCTAATAGGAAGCCACTTGAGTTTTTTGCGAAACTGGGAAACGTGGTCGTATTTGCGTAATCCGTAAACAAAACGAATGCAGAAATTTTGGAGACGCTCAAGTGTATTCAATTGCTCTTCACTAAGATCAGTGGTACAGGCGTCAGCGTAGTCAAGGAGTGGAAGAAGAAGGGATTTAGCTAACGTAATTTTGGTAGAAATCGGTAAGAAATGCCGTAAACGTCTCAAGGAACTTGCCGCAGCGTAAAGTTTACGACTTGTTTCCTTTAAGTGGTACGACCAAGACATGGTCGTGTCAAAGTGAACCCCTAGATTTTTGACATTACTTTTAAATTCGATTATGGAGCCATCTATATAAACTTTAGGGATGCATTCCCAGTCAATCCGCGAAATTAAATGGGAGCTACCAATTACAATAACTTGACTCTTGCTTGGGTTAATTTTTAGACCATACCTACGACTCCAAGTCGAAATTCTTTCCAAATCGGTATTAGTAGTTAAGAGTGCAGAGGATAAGTTCTCAAGGGTTGACTGGGTATATATCTGGAGATCGTCAGCATACATGTGATAGAGAGAAGATAAATTCTTGGTAATAGAATTTATAAATATAGCAAATAGGAGAGGGGACAAAACGCCACCTTGCGGAACACCTGCGACAACATCACACGAGGACGATGATTCGTCCTCCAATAATACATGCTGTCGGCGACCGTGCAAGTTACTATGAAACCAATCAACCACTGTAGGAGATATGTTAATAGAATGGAGCAGTTGTAACAGTATGTCGAAATCGACGGTGTTAAAGGCGTTACTAAAATCTAGGAGAGTAAGAACTGTCAACTGCTTCTTTTCCATTCCATTACGTATGTCGTCCGTGACTTTAACAAGTGCAGTAGTCGTACTATGACCTGGACGGAAACCGGATTGGAATGGACTGAGGATATTATTTTTATATAGGAAGGAACTAAGCTGTTGGTGAATAAGGCGTTCAAGGACTTTGGAGAGAAATGGCAGAATGGAAATTGGACGGAAATCTGAAAAGGAAGCTGGATTAGTTTTCTTCGGGAGAGGAATAATTTTAGCATCTTTCCAAATGTCAGGAAATTTACTGGAAGAGATGGAAATGTTAAGGATGTGGGTTATGACGGGGTACATAGTATAAATCGTCTCATTACTTACCTGCTTGAGGTTAGATAATGATATATATAAATTGATGATGTACAGAAAGATTCAAACTCATATTGCCCCCTTCAATTCTGTGTTGTCTGTATGTTTTACTAGACACAATTTAAGCCTGATCATCCGGTACCTAATGTTAATGACTCGCTTATTTACAAACAAAGGGCATAACCTAAAAAATGTATACTTCATAATTATTGTGCTATTGTGATTCATGTTTGTACATTTAACTAAAAAGGTAATGAATGACGATTGAAATATTAACTTACGTAGCTGTTTTCACATTTCTCAATTCAGGAGCGTAAAAATCTGGGTTGTTTTTAAAGAACATGCCAACCATTATAGCGTCCACTTTAGGTAGATTTCTACTGTCTGCTTTTTCGAAATTAGGTTCCATGACAAACAAAAATAACACATAAAGAACAAAACTGATTACAGACACCTTGAATCACAAGAAATAAGTTATACAAGAAACAAAACCAAAAGCGAAATTCAAAACTCGACGATTTATAAATAAATAAGTTATTATTTATATCATTTATTAATTTAAATCGCTTCAAAAACCTTATATATATATGGATTACACAAAAAAGTAATTTATTTTTTATACTGTCAAATAGCCTATTATAGATACTTTCTAATATTCGCACTATTATCTATTTTAAGTTCTTTTCTTATAAGGAACTTCGTTGCAATAGAAAATACGTAATAATATGTAAACGATGTTATCAAGTTATATCTTACAAAATGCAAATCAAGAGAAAAATATCGTATGATCATTCTCGTTATTGTCTAGGCTTGATACAATATTTTTCCATATAAATTAGTCTAACATATTGAACAACTGCGCATTAAGTTTTCGTAACACATGCGTTAAGGATAACAAAAATGTTTACTCAAAACGGGTTCAATTTATAGACAAATCTATACAAAACGATTATACTAAGGGTTTTGTATAATTCAAAGGATTTTTTATTGAAGAACCCACCAGTCATGTATTACCCAAATATTACGCAACGTAATCCGCAAAAAAATTTTTAAATATTTAGTATATTGGGACATTATTACACAGTCGCGATCAAATTATATAAAACGTTACGTATTTTTGGGATGTCACTTAACATAATATTATAATTTTGCCGGATTTTTCCACGTGATTTGCAATTACTTATGTATTTATTGTTAAGAACAGATAATATAAATTAAGAGAATGCAATATATTGTGCATCAGAAAGAAAACCAATATCTATTGACATGATAACTATAGAAATATTTAAACAAAGGCTTTTAAGCCTTAAATTATAAGTCTTTCTTACCTTAGTTTTGGAAGAATGTTTGTCCTTCTTGATGACTTTGATGCTATTCTGAAACTAAAATAATTTTAAATGTAATCACTTTGACTAAACTAACTCGACTTTGTAATTAATTGTATAATTAAATCAACTACATTAATCATTAATTTAAATGAATCAACATAACATTGATAATTATCAGGATACAAATTTTCAGTTGAGCTTTTAAATAGTTATCAATAAATCTCATGGATGATGTAACAATTAAATAATATCTACGTAATCCAAGCCACATCCGATTCATATTTCATGCATCATACACATAATCCAGTCGATTACAATATCAAATATGACACCGACAAAATGTTTTCTTTTATTCAGTTTTCGTGAACGTGTCCTTGCGAGAGCCCGTTGATCTCATCTTTTTAGAGAAAAAACGTTGGGTTGACGGAACATTATCGTTCTCTGAAATATGGTTACTACGATAAATAGTATGGGGTATTCTTATTTACTTAAATTTTATGTTATTTTATAATAGATATTATGTATTATTCGTTTTACGTATTAAAGTAGTTGAATGTGATTCCATTTAGCTTTTCATTAAGCTTTCCGCAGCCACTATTTAGACACTAATGCGTACTAAGTGCTTTGGTATAATTTTATGTAGCGGACAGCGGTGCAATACCAATATCGCAGATTTAAGCTGTTGATTGTAATACATAATAATTATTATTAATTAATTTATATTATGTTGGACCCTGAATATTTTGATAATAAAATATCCATATGATTTTTATACTCAAACGATCCTCTGAAATGGAAATAACGACTTTTTAAACTACCCTAAATTGGCCATTACTGTAGTATTATACTATGTTATTACTTTTAAGTATTTTGTGATTATACATACAGCGCAATGAAAACAGCTGAACAGAGATGTTGTTGGGGAGCTGGCGTTGGAAGCAGAGGACACATCAGATGGACCGCCGTTTACTGGTTTGCAAGTCACCTGAAAAAAATTGATAATAACATAATTGCTTTTTAAAATGTAATATATGTGTATGCTTTAGTAGCTTGAATATTGCTTGAACTTTATATAAGCTTTCCTACCGGTTAGATTCCTTTCCCTTTCCGCAGATTAATTAAAAAGTAATTACAGATGTTTTGAAAAAGGAAACAATTATTTTTGAAATCAGCCTCGTACCTTATTTATCGTCACTTTTTTTTTTAATATAATTATAACAATTGTATTACCATCGGCTATTGGTCAAGCTTTCTTTGTAGGTAGGTACATAATGATAGCTGAGGCGTAATTAGTTACGGTTAATATGTAAATAAGAAATAAATATCCTCTATTAAAATATATTATTACTAAATACATTAAATATATAAGCTTTATAAGCTTTTAACTCATTTTACTGACGTCATAATATTATCATTGCTTATATTGCTGAATACCATCTCTTTAAATAATTCTTAAATTTCTCAGCCATGTTATTTATATATACGAGCTAGTTTAAAATAAATAGAAAGCGAGCTTAAAAAATTTATTCTATATTTTATTGGGAAGAAATTGTTAATGATATCTAGAAGATTTGTATAATATTGAAAAATAAAGACCCGATTTTAGATTGCTACTTGAATGTTTAAAAATTCAACATTATCATGTAAATTGGTTTTCATTAACTGACATGACCTGTTTAGATTTAAATGAAAAAGGCTAATTTATAAAGATATTTAAATAAAAACAAAGTTTGACGCACTAAGTACTGTATATCACACGTTAGTCCATTAAAAAGTTACATTTGGGGTTGCGTTTTTTATTTTATTTTTTTGATGTGTAGGGGGGGTCAGTGTGCAGCTAAAACCAAGTTTGTGGGGTCGCCACCCTTGTCCCACGGCTGCCATCTTGAAAATAGCGGTTTAAATGGTTTTTACGATATATCTCTTAAACTATTTATCTGATAAAAAAAATTGTTAACATTATTTGTTGAAAATTAAATTCTCTACAACTTTGGTCCAGCAACTTTTTGTCGTAGAACTATAAATAAAAAAGTTATAAGCGAAAATGTTCAGAAATTAGAGCTATTTATATTTCTCAACAAAACTTTTTTTAATCATTTTACGAAAGAATGATATCAGACCATTTTTGTAGATTGTTTTTCGAGGAATAACTTTTATATACAACATTTTTTCATTAAGTAAATAGATAAGGTTTTACAGCGCTCCGAAGTAAGTACTATTTTTCAGTACCCTTAACTGTACAGTATACATATATTATGTGTGTACTTATAATAATTAGTTATCAGTAATAGTTTTTTTTTGTTATTATAATATTTTTAATAATTTTAATTTATTATAATATTTTTATTAATTAATTATTGAATCTTTTCCCCACCACCCAGGAGTCTGGATGCGCGTTTTTTTAAGTCGAAAAGCAGGTCTGAAATGTTATGCAGTGTGCTTCCATTGTTCTGGAATCTGGGAAAAGAGCCAATAGTCAATATACGTATAGTTAAGAGTACTGAAAAATAGTACTCACTTCAGAGCGCTGTAAAACCTTAGCTATTAACGTAATGATAAAATGTTGTAGGTAAAAGTTGTTTCTCGAAAAACAATCTACAAAAATGGTCTGATATCATTTCTTCGTAAAATGATAAAAAAAAGTTTTATTGAAAAATATAAATAGCTCTAATTTCTGAACATTTTCGCTTATAACTTTTTTATTTGTAGTTCTACGACAAAAAGTTGCTGGACCAAAGTTGTAGAGAATTTAATTTGCAACAAATAATGTTAACAATTTTTTTTTATCAGATAAATAGTTTAAGAGATATATCGTAAAAACCATTTCAACCGCTATTTTCAAGATGGCGGCCGTGGGACAAGGGTGGCGACCCCACAAACTTGGTTTTAGCTGCACACTGACCCCCTCTACACATCAAAAAAATAAAATTGCGTCCTCTAAAAAACGCAAGGATAGGCCAAAAAAATGTAACATTTCAATGGACCACGTGTGATCACACGTATATCACATTAAAATGGACAGGTGATATTTGCTGAGGCAATGTACGTCATAACTTCAGTTTAGTAAAATATCTAAGACGAAAAGAGGGCTTGCCTTATGATATCAGGTCTCTACTGTAAGTGAATTTATTTATTTAAATACTATTACTAACAAATATGGCGCCTGGTCTGAGCTTTGCTTGCTTGGTAATTTTTCCTACTCAAGTTTCGCTGTTTATCAACATAGCTAATAATACACGTCCTCTTTGTACCTAGTGAGTATTATTACTGTGAATTCAAGATACTTTGGAGCGTTCAATATTTTCCTTATAGTCTATAACTAGCTTCCGCCCACGACTTTGTACGTGCATCCCCGTTTTTCCCCGTTCCCACAAGGATTTCGGGAAATCCTTTCTTAGCGGATGCCTACGTCCTGACATCTACCTGCATGCCAAATTTCAGCCCGATACGTCCAGTGGTTTGGGCTGTGCGTTGATAGATCACTATATCAGTCACCTTTGAGTTTTATATATATAGATTACAACGAATTAATTATAAACGAATACTGATCTTTTCTTGATTATCTACTTCGTAATATGGTCTATTCTTTCATTATGAAGCTCTTCTACTTAGCTCCTCGTTGAATGTGTTGACACGCCGCTTTCTTTCAGAGCAGCCTATTGCACACGAGTTGAATGCACCAATAAGCAGCGTCGCGACCTTGCCGGTGCGCGTACGCATACCGCGACCCGCGCTGCGATAAGGTTTCCCTGCAAAACTTAGTACTTACATTAGCACTCGTCGTCACGTCGTTGGTGTAAACGGCCGAGTAACTTTCCGGCGGAAAGTTGAATAGAGGCGAGGACATATCCGTTCTAATTCACAACACAAACACTAGTGGAGGACCGCGCGAAGGGACGGCGACGCGTTCCCGCGATTACTCAGAGCGCACCGAGCCATCAGCCGCGGCCGTTCTGCAGATTCATTGTTCCTTATTGATCAGCGTTGCCAAGTTGGAGTGAGCGCGGTGCCACAGTGCCGCGCAGTGTTACCAACCTGAAGCGAACTGATTATCGTACCAGGGGCGTAAAATTATCGTACATTAAGCGTATATGGATCGAAATTATCGTACTTTTTAGGATAAAGTCAATTATAAATAAATAAATCATATAAATTGTAATATTGATATGTATTATTCGACCAAGCCAACTAGACGCTCGGGTGGAATGCGGCCTCCCCGCCCGCTTACCGCCTCAGGTACCGCGTTCGCCTTAGTACGGTTCGCAGCATCGACGCATTATTTCTGTACTTTTTATTGTTAATCGTAAAGTTAGTTCTAGGTGGTATGAAAATTGATAACTATGTTCAAGTTGTATATTCTAGTATTTTTATATGTAGAACACGTGTTTCGTAAGGGTACAATTAAACAGTGTGAATAAATAAATATTATTATTTTGGTGTTTTTATTAAATCAATTTCATATACGACGGTGATACTAATAATTTATTATTTATTAGTATATATATATTTCTATACATTGAATATTAGTGATAAAACTGATTTGAATAAACTGTTTTGAGTGCATTTATAGATTTGAGGTTATTTGTCGGTATGTATTTAATTTAATTTATGTAATTATGTAATTTATTTACATCGTGAATTAAAAATTATTACATTATCTAAAAAATATTTTTTTTTTGCTATCTGTACCCGAGACATGGGCGGGTGACGTCACAGTTGAAAAGGGTCTAGTTGGCTTGGTCACGTAGTATGCAAGTTCTCTATAGTTAACCTTTGTTTAACTACCGCTGTCAAATCAACGGGACACTGAAACCGTGCTGAAACCCATACGTTTTACGTGCCTTACTATACATTATACTCTTTGGTTTTACGCGTGGTACAGACTACAGACCTGAACCGATTCCCTTTCCACTTTATGTTCAATAAACGCGCCAAGTTTAAAATTCACTCTGACAAAATTTCACTGTTCCTATGAAAGTTCGATATGAAACACGTCAAAATTTCATATTTGTATGGGTGAAATAATATAAATTCTCGAATTTTGCATGATAGAAATTATCGTACAATCAGCGTACGATAATACTATGCTATCGTACATCGTACGTAGGCACAAAATTATCGTATTTGTACGATAATTATCGTACGGTTCCGAACACTGGTGCCGCGGTATGACCACGCGCGGGCGCCGCGGGGAGCGAGACACTGACGCCTCGTCTGGACACGCACATATGCGGATTATCGTTTTATGGCTATAATGAGTAATGCAAACTTCCCTGTCGTTAAATTTGTATTGAACGTCGTCGTGTGCGCCGAACTGGCTGTGCGTTATCAATATTTAACCTTATCAAATAGACGCAGGACGATAACGCGACGTGTCGATATTGCCGGTTTGGCCGTCACACAATAAGGTTGTGTCAAAATATATGTTTACAGTTTACACGTATTGTAAATTTATATGTAGGTACCTACAATTTTGTATTAATCAAACGTCAATACTCACTTTACATAAAAGGTAGATCGATAGCTGTTATTCATCATTGTATAGCCAGCGGGTTTGAAACGTGCGTAAATTTTTAATTTAAATATTTAATTTTAGAATTAAACGTAATTCAGGGTCAAAACAATTTGATATTATGAAATTATAGTCTCAATAGTCAATAGTAAAATTTGAGTAGTATTAAATATTTATGAAGTGAATACAATGCAATGGAAACATTTTTATTTATGTTAATACTTAATTGTAGGTATGTATCACAAATACACCATAAAATAAAGTCATAAAAAACAAAATGGTACAAAAGGTGGTCTTATCGCCTACGGCGATTTCTGCCTAAAAATCTTTGCAATTTCTTCAAGCTTTGATCAAGAAAAACTCCTTAAAATGATTATAGGTAAGTCACACTAGGTATTTTCTTTTACCTTTAAAGTTTATACCTATTACTATATAGGCACTTTACTTCTTTTTTTATTTGAAACGTACAATAGGTTTAAAAATTAAACATACAATGAAGAGCATCTTTCGCTAAGCGTGTCCCGCTGTCGGTGTACTAAGCCTGTTAAAGTTTTGCATATGTTACGGAAAATTTGCTAGATTTATGCCTTTTAGGAAATCTAATAATATTGGAAATGTGTATAATATAAATTTATCTCACACATTTCGGAACGATTTTAGGAATTATATATATTTCCTAGCAATTGTACAAATTACGATAACGGATTTAATACATTTCCTGTAACACATACACTGATTACATAAAAATACTTAAACAGGAAAACGACGTAATAAAAATAAAAATTAAATATTCCTTTAAATGTTTTGATTTCGCCTCGGCATAAATAGGTGCAGTACCTATTTATGCCGAGGCCTGATGTGCGCATTGTGTTTATGAAAACGTTATCTTAAATGTAAGTACGCACGCGGGTGGCACAGGTGGGCGAGTTGCGAGTTAGGGGTTTACACATAGTGTAAACATTTCGTCTAATAGAAAGAAGGGTCCGGCATTTTATATGTATTTTTTAAACTTGCTAAGCGTATGCAACACTAAGTTACTTAGATATTAATACACCGACTATGGAACACCCTGTACAAACAACGACCAAATATTTAAATAATATAAACTCATATGATTATTCCATTTCTTTATTGTTTTCATTATTTTTTCTTCAATTATAAATTAAAAAATTACTAAGCAATTTTTTATTTATAATTAAAGTAATTGAATTAAGTGTGTACTAAACACACTTAATTCAATTATTATGATAATTACCTAAACACCTGTAAGAAATAGCACGAGTTTAAAAAAATATTTAAGACAACGATTTAAGATATTAAGTTTTTCAACAATAGAATAAAATGCCTATTCGCATTCGTATTCAAGCGTTAGCAAGCTGGAAAGGGACAAATTTGTAAATGGAGTGAATAGGTTTCCAATAATTTATATATGTATATAATATGTAACTATTTACTTTTATGGGGCTTGAAATAAATAATCCATGTCATATCAATCAATTGCGAAACTCAAGAAAAACTTTACTTTTCGTTAGTTTTCCATTGGGCAAAACACGTAAATGCTTCTTATTTAAATTGTTAATTCTGATCACTCTATAACCTCCGGAGGTAGAGGATGCTCGATTCCAGATTAAAAAGTTAAAGAGTGAATCTTAGATAACCTAAAGCAATTAATATTGTTTTTTTTTTTTTTTTTGTTAGGTTCTATAGGAAATCTCCTTTTTACCCGTATGTCACAGAGTTGTTAACTGTCCATAAAATAATAAAATTATATAACGTACCGCAGAATAATCTGAGGTAGGTACTTAAGCGTTTTTCTGGTGGAAAATTTTCTATTTTGGGGCGCCATTTTTAGTTCTTACACAGCTTTGAAATTTTAGTACAACTGGCACTGTGTATTATAGCTGATGCTTTGCATATATAATAAGGTATACCCACACAGGAACAAGTGTCGCCTTAAAAAATTACGTACGTATTTATAAAATAAACTAGCGGTCCGCCCCGGCTTCGCCCGTGGTACATATGAAAAATAGATGTTGGCCGATTCTCAGACTTACCCGATATGCACAGAAAATTTCATGAGAATCGGTCCAGCCGTTTTGGAGGAGTATGGTAACTAACATTGTGACACGGGAATTTTATATATAAGAGATAATTATATATTCACTTCAAAAATTCTTAAAAGATTTAATAAATTGTCCTTACTAATATAACAAATGAAAAGGTGTGAAATAAAATCACTTTTATAGAACGTATTATTTAATTAGGCAAGATATTACGTAGCCGGCAAAACTGTGTGCGTGTAGGTACGTTAACAGTTCTAGCGCTCGCTGCGCGGTCGCATCGTTGGATCTCTGTAGCCGTTGGATTGTAATACCAGCAATTCCGATATAGTCCATTGAATGAGTCCCTCCAAGGGGGGTCTAGAGTGCGTGAGTTAGTAACGTAAGATGTTTCTTCGGATACATGTCAAGAGTCAAAGAGAAATCTCAAAAACGGTACATGTTAGAGAAAAACTTTCAAGGAAAAGTTGAACGGCCATACAATTATCTACAAGTTGTACCAAAATCATTTTTTTCTATTCGCAGCCGTTTTCGAGCTACATCCTATGAAAGGTGAAAAATTCAATTATCGTAACTACCCTAATAACATTCAATTCCTCCTAAACGCCTCCATGGTGGAATTTGGTATTTTTATCAATGATAGACCTAATTATGAGCAATCTATCTGTACCGGTCACAAGTTGCACTTTTGAGTTTTTTGGAAGAAAAAAATAAAAAGATCAAGTTCGGTAACTCAAACTACCCTAATATAATATTTTGACAATCGATTCCTCCTAAAGGCTTCCATGGAGGAATGTGTTTATTTTACCAATTATAGACCTAATTAAGAGCAATCTATCAGTACCGGTCACAAGTTGCACATTTGAGTTTTTTGGAAGAAAAAAATAAAAAGATCAAGTTCAGTAACTCAAACTACCCTAATATGTATAATATTTTGACAATCGATTCCTCCTAAAGGCTTCCATGGAGGAATGTGTTTATTTTACCAATTATAGACCTAATTAAGAGCAATCTATCAGTACCGGTCACAAGTTGTACATTTGAGTTTTTTGGAAGAAAAAAATAAAAAGATCAAGTTCAGTAACTCAAACTACCCTAATATAATATTTTGACAATCGATTCCTCCTAAAGGCTTCCATGGAGGAATGTGTTTATTTTACCAATTATAGACCTAATTAAGAGCAATCTATCAGTACCGGTCACAAGTTGCACATTTGAGTTTTTTGGAAGAAAAAAATAAAAAGATCAAGTTCAGTAACTCAAACTACCCTAATATAATATTTTGACAATCGATTCCTCCTAAAGGCTTCCATGGAGGAATGTGTTTATTTTACCAATTATAGACCTAATTAAGAGCAATCTATCAGTACCGGTCGCAAGTTGCACATTTGAGTTTTTTGGAAGAAAAAAATAAAAAGATCAAGTTCAGTAACTCAAACTACCCTAATATAATATTTTGACAATCGATTCCTCCTAAAGGCTTCCATGGAGGAATGTGTTTATTTTACCAATTATAGACCTAATTAAAAGCAATCTATCAGTACCGGTCACAAGTTGCACATTTGAGTTTTTTGGAAGAAAGAAATATTTTTTGATCGATTGATGTGATAAACATGGGTATGTAGTATGGGGAAATTGTTTGAGCCAAAATCATTGTTTACTGCGTGTAACTCAGAAACGGTAGGATATAGGAAAAAATGATTTAGGTACAACTTGTAGATAATTTTATGGCCTTTCAACTTTTCCTTGAAAGTTTTTCTCTAACATGTACCGTTTTTGAGATTTAAGTGAAAAATGAAAAAAATGGACCCATTACCCCCTCCCCCCACTCTGGGGCTCCTCCTAGTGTCCCGGGGTTTTAGTATGTTTATTACCCAGGGACTCTTGACATGTTTCCGAAGAAACATCTTACGTTACTAACTCACGCACTCTAGAACTTTTTATTCAATGGACTAATATGTCAAAGTGTAAAATAAATAATAGTTTAAAAAAACTAAAAAACACGCTTTTTATAGAAAACCGAACTAAAAAATAGAAAATTTTATCAAATTAGTGTATTGTCATCGGTCCTCAATAAATCTACAAAGTTTGAACGAAATCTGGCCGTTTAAAGTGGGTCAAAATCGCGCCCAAAGAAGTCGGTTACAAACAAACAAACATACAGGTGAAGCTAATATAAAGCGTGTAAAAATGAAATAACTTCTATGGAATGTATCATTTAATGTGGCAAGATATCACGTGGCTTGTAGTACTGTGTGCGTGTACGTTAGCAGTTCTAACGCTCGCTGCGCGGCCGCATCGTTGGATCTCTGTAGTCGTTGGATTGTGGAATACAGCGCTTTGTAATGCCAGCAATTCCGATATGTCAAAGTGTAAAATAAAAAATAAAATAACTTTTATGGAATGTATTATTTAATAAGGCAAGATATCACGTGGCTTGTAGTACTGTGTGCGTGTATGTTAGCAGTTCTAACGCTCGCTGCGCGGCCGCGTCGTTGGATCTCTGTAGCCGTTGGATTGTGGAGTGCACCGCTGTTGTGATACCCGCACTTCGTAGGACTAGTTTTGCCTGGAAATGGGCATAATTTAATTACATTTATTCGTTGAAAAAAAAAATTTAATGCTTTATTTTTTTGGCAATTTCTTCTGGTACTTATAAAGTAATTTAATTTTGATTCGGATGAGCATATAATGTTACTACCAAATAGAAATGTATCTTCATTTAAATGAATGATTATCGGTGTTTCCGCTTGGGAAGCTTTACAAACATCTACTTTAGTATTAAATGAATGGTTTAGACTCGGATATACTCACCCTATGGTTATTAGCAGCCAGAGCCCACACAGCGCGGCTCGCGGACACCAGCGAGCTCGTGTCGCCCGTCAGAAGCGAACCCGATAATAGTTCCAGGAGTTCCGCTGAATAAGTATAGAAACCATTTTAGTGATTTGCTTTCATTGATAAGCCGTTATTGTATCCCAGACCACTTATAATCTATGTGAATTAAACGAAAAAGCAAGAAAATTATAACTCCATAAAATCAAAATAAAATTAAATCCTTTCGTCAATATTAAGGAATAACCAGTAGAGCATTTTACTACCAATTCCAAGATCGGTACTATAAAAACCTCATTTGATACTCATTAAATATAAAAAAGAAACTCGAATAAACTATTTTATTTAATGTTATTTTCTGCAAATGTTGCTTTTAAATAAATTATGTATCATATCAACGGATAACTCGTGAGGATAGAACACAGAATACCGATCTCGTCCGTGAAGAAAATCGACAGAATAGCAGTGTACAATGCTCTATAAAAAAAAATGTGTGTACTAGTGTACACACTACACACGTAAGAAGTGAAACTTCTTTATGATCTTATTTTTCAAAAAATAATTTACTCTACGCAACTTTACAGAAATACGTCAATCATGCCCTACCACGCATGATTGACGTATAAAAACAAGATGGCGCGTAACGGAAAAATGTCACGCGTAACGAAAAAATGTTACCTACACTAATTTTTTTTCCAACCCCGATAAAGAAGTTTCACTTCAACAAGAGGATACGTTTAGAAACACATAAATTTCCAATCACTCACGCGACTGCAAAAACGCCAGTCTATGATGGTGTGCGGCGTGCGCGAGTGACGTCAGCAGACACGCTGGCGGCGCTCTCCCGCTCACCGCTAACACCGCGCCCGCACCGTCCGCGTGCATACTTAGCGTTTCGCACAGCTGCACCCACGTGCTCGTGGTGGGGGAGCTGGTGGCGCGCGCTCGGGACTTCGTTATGTGGGATAGTACGTCACTCTGGAAATTGTGTGCCAAGATAAATAGATATTTTGTGAAATTATTTTTGGTAAGTAGTTATATTTTTACAAGCTACGGTGTTTTTTAAAAGTATGCGTTCTTAGAGGTAAATCAATATGAATTTGAAAATGCAACGTCACGAAGAAAATTGGTCAACAAATCTAAGTAAAATACGCATATAAATTATAATGAAACATTGATATTATAAAACTCGCATTCAACGCGTGGACATATACACGCAGCGTGTATGCACTCGCAGCAGCAAACGCAGTAGAACGTCGGCACATGCGTGTCACTTTTTACTAGTAGAATACATAATCTTCCACGTTCCAAGTTCCACTACATACCTTCAACACAAGAGTGCGGCAGTGCTGGTGTGGCACGCAATGTATAAGCACACGCAGCAACAGCGGCAGCAGACCGCTAGCACGTGGTCGAGCTGCCTCGCGGACCGCCAGCTCGCACACCGACCCCACCGTGCTGCGCCCGCACACGCACGTGCACATGTTGCTCCATGCTGCAACATTTTATTCAGACATTAACATGGACATTCATATAGACAGACTTTTTTTAACGTATAAGAACAATGCAGTAATAATTCAATAATGAAACAAAACAAATAGATTCCAAAATGGTCTTAAAAGCTAAATCACACACAGCACAGGAGACAAGTATCACCAGTAAAAATCATAAGAGCATTTTTTAATATGCAAATAAACACAATCTAGTTTTACGCTTAAATCACTCTTATGATAACTTCTACCAAAATCAAATTAACCAAGACTCTCATAACAATCAAACAACCTTTTACTGAAATAATAAAATTAGTAAAACTTTGAATAATTTCTACTACAATACTTATCCTAGGAATGTGTTTTACTATATAAAAAAATTACCTTTCGCACAATCATTAGTAAAACTAAGCAATAGATGCATTAGTGCATCTCTCAATTGCTCAGTCATCATGCACCACGGCCACAGCTTGTTGAGGGACACGCATATATTGTCCTCTGCGAAACTTTCCTTAGCGATGGGACAGTTTAGCATCGCACTGTTCATTAAAGTTAGAAGCCAGTATAGGTTATGCAATACGGGTTCCTAAAAAACAATAGTATTTAGATAAATAATAAATTTGAATAAATCTATATTGACGCAAAATTCTCAAGCCCTTGCAGTGGAAACAATAATACTTTTATCCATTAAAACTCAAGATGTTTACAACTTGAACATTTTTGAAGTGAAACTTCTTTATCGGGGTTGGAAAAAAATTTAGTATAACATTTTTTCGTTACGCGTGACATTTTTCCGTTACGCGCCATCTTTTTCTTATCCCTGCTACGCATGATTCGACGTATTTCTGTAAAGTTGCATATAGTAAATTATTTTTTGAAAAATAAGGTCATAAAGAAGTTTCACTTCTTACATGTGTACACTAGTACACGCACACATTTTTTTTACTGCATTATTTGCTAGAGTAACAAATATATAATAATTTTAAGTGATCATAATAAAGATACGTGTTTTTTTTTAATCATTGCAAAGTAGTTTACCTATAATACCAGTATATTACAAAATCATTTCCATACTTTACAACAATACTGAGCAGCATATTATAAGTCTAAGATCTACCAACTCTAAATATACTATTTAACAAAACACTTACATTATTAGCATTACGTATAACATCCACAGGTTTTCCCTGCAACGACAATCTATCCCTAAAAGCCTGCATAGTAACCACCAATAACCGCGGGAATTGTCTATGCGTCGAATATTGCCGAGCGCGTGGACTTACAGACAATACAGATGATATACATAAACATAGAGAAGACCAGCTCTCATCTGAAATGTTAGAATTGATTATAAATAAATCGTTTTAGTGTCTATTTTTTCAGGGCATCATTCTATGTTCTAAATGCACAAAGAAGCTTACCTTAAACAAGATAACACGCAATTATACAGCATAGTTTTAGAGAAACTATTGAAGTAATTGACATTATACATACTATTTTATTTTTTACAATTCACCTTATAAACAAATTTTTTAAAAACATTTTCATATAGTTATTGATTCTATTCTACAATGAAATGATTTAAGTGTGAATAGATTAAGGGCCGATTTTTCAATGCTCGGTTAAAACTTATCCGTCCAATAAAGTATTAGGTACACGATAATATTAAAATGTCACGTAAACTGTCAAATATGGGCAATTAGAATACGTTTTTAAAATGTAGACCGGACTCTCAGTGGAGTTTCGTTTGCAAAAATCGCGGACCTAAATCTGACTTCTGATATATATTGTATAGATCCCAGACATCCTATAGACAGATGTTGCCAACCAGTTTTGTGGTCCCCCTGCCCGCACCCCGGTAATTAAATATGGCATACAAAGAAAAAAATAAAAATTTCCAAAACATGCCGTGTGGGGTATCAAATGAAAGAGCTTATTGAGTAGATCACGAATATATAGCATACTATATACATTTCTTACACTTTCTCTAAGATTTTTTAGAAAATTTACGAAAATGGTCCATTTTTGAGTTAACTTTAAACCACTATAGATTGAAAACTCATGAATATATTTTTTAAATTATTATTTTAAATAATTAACAATAGTCCATTGTTTACGTTTCAATATTTCGTACAGTGAAATAGTTGCATGGGGGAGTGGGGGGAGCATTCAAAGATAGCGAGTATATTTTCAAGTTCATATAGTATATAGTTATTTTCATCTAATCCACCACATAGCTCACTTATATTATATTACGAACTATTGAATCATAAACAATGGACTATTGTTAATTATTTAAAATAATAATTTAAAAAATATATTCATGAGTTTTCAATCTATAGTGGTTTAAAGTTAACTCAAAAATGGACCATTTTCGTAAATTTTCTAAAAAATCTTAGAGAAAGTGTAAGAAATGTATATAGTATGCTATATATTCGTGATCTACTCAATAAGTTCTTTCCTTTGATACCCCACACGGCATGTTTTGGAAATTTTTATTTTTTTCTTTGTATGCCATATTTAATTACCGGGGTGCGGGCAGGGGGACCACAAAACTGGTTGGCAACATCTGTCTATAGGATGTCTGGGATCTATACAATATATATCAGAAGTCAGATTTAGGTCCGCGATTTTTGCAAACGAACATCTCCTTGGAGCCTGCTCTAATGGTAGTTTTATACATTATTCGACGAATAAGTTTTAACCAAGGATTGAAAAATCAGCCCTTAACCCATTGAGCCCCGAACGGCCCGATCGGTCCACGACACAATAGATTTTCTATTGTGTCTGTGATTCCGGGGCCTGAGTTATTAAATGTCTAAAAGACGGTATAGATTAAATTGAGAATAGAGTAACAATACCAATTTTTCCATGAAGTACATCTAAAGAATGTGTACTTCTATAAACAAAGTAGAATCAACAAACATTCTCCGGAGTATTTACAAAGTATCATTAAAGCATTTAAAGTGTAATGTGCACTCAGAATATCAACTGTTATTGAAAAATTAATAAATTCTACAATAAAATCAGAACTGAAACAATACTTTAATTATTAGTACATTTAAAATAATACTATTATTAGTGCATCCAATATTATCGGAAGTACTACATCGATCATTATAAAAGACAAAGAGCTATCAATCTAAGTGCCAAGAGTTCGATTATTATCATACTGTCACACAGATCTATCCGGAGTGAGATAAAGCTAAATATCTAGTATTATTATAGACAAGACTTTTCTTGTTTACTGATATTTATCCATATACGTAGAAATCGTTAATCTAATCTTTAACTGTTATTATGAATTAAATCAGGCACTAGTGTAATATTATTGACTCGGATTGGGACTACTATTTTGGGCAAAAATTCCCTCCAGCATATTTTTTTATATCCTATTATATCCCCTTGGAACAGAAGACATGACAGGAACGTGCCTGGAATGAATTCAACTCCATTAATTTACCTAAATTCAATAAAAGTAACAAATACCTTGGCATTCTAAAAACCGTTTCTCCTCCAAGTGCTCTTTATACAACTCCATTAAAACTTTACAAATTTCTTCCACAATATATTCCGGTTGACAATCTCCATTCCTGATCATATCGCCAGCAGAAAGTATATCTCTTGGTGGATCTTTGGCTGATTTTATATTGTCTAAAAACGCTTTGCAAGGTTCCTGTTTCGATTTATCTTTGCGAGATATTGATTGAGCCAATTGTGTTAAACAAAACATCGCCGCAGATTGCAATTCTGGAAGGAAAGGAGAAAATATGAAAAATATGAGAAAATATGATTATTCTTTGAAATATCTAGCAATAGTAAAGATGTCAGTACCACTTTCAATAATTAACCTTATATTACTATGCATTATTTTTTTAAGAACAATTATTGTTATAATTTATTTAGCTGTATCTGTAACAATGTATATTACTTTTCTATTAATATTAAGAAATATACCATCATCATCGCTCTCCAAAGCTTGTAATAGCATATCAAACATGTCCGTTGCTTTATTTTTCTTCAATTCGCACCACAAGGTGTCACTAGCTGAGCGATCGACGATCAATGATCCAAGCAAAATCATAGATTGCGTCTGCGCAAACAATCCCCCACTGTCACCTGTAAAATACCAATGGCTTATTATGACATAACACATTAACAATGTCAATTATCACGGTTTTGAAGATTGCGGTATTATCGTGCCGATTAAATTCTGAAGAATGTCTATATTAGCTACTCAATTTGCTAGTCATAAGTATGCTTTTTTAACAGATTAATAAGATTGCAAAAATCATGAACTTTTACAGTATTGCATAATGTGTAGTAAACAATTCGTCAATGTGCAGATTAAAATTAAATCAAGAATTTGAAAGTAAATTTTCCATCAAATCTTTTGTATTTACTTGTAGTCGTAATTTGTTTCTGATTCTCCAATTTAAACCACAAAAATATTACACACAAAGCGAATATTACAACTTGCTTTACACCCGCGTTTAGGCCATTTAATAACTATTTCATCTCCTTTCTATTAATGAAAAGAATAAACTAATACTTTTTTAAATGTTCACTTCATTGTCTAAAATTTATCTAAATCCATCAATTTACCCGTAAAATCATATCGTCCGGTAAATATATATTCTCTATTTCCTATTCAACTTTGCTAATAACATTTTTTTTTCTACATAGAAATTATTTTCAACATACCCACATCAAACGGCGTCAATGTTACTATCAAATTGTATAAGCAGTCTTTAGTAGAAGCTAGTACGGTGCGTACGCACTTGTGCGTGGTCGCTGCGTACAGACTGCGGCATATAGTACCACGGACACGGTCCATTTGTGTTTGAGATTCATTCGACCAGCATAAACATCTGTTAAGGATATCATATTAAATGTGTTAATTAATTATATGAATTTGAAAATATCTGAATAAATTTTAAGGGTAGATAATATTGATCCCACTTCAGCAATCAGAACCCTAATGGTAAAAGGTGGCAAATCACTGTAGCTAGCCTCATGATCGAATTTGTGTACTTTTTTAAATAAAAAAAATTAAAATATTTATGGACGTTAAGAACGTGAATTAGTGGTCTATAAACACGTAAATCAAATTGCTTTAAGTGATAGAGTTCCTGAGTAGCTTTTGTAAGTTAAGTAATTTTTAACTATCTTGTGTGAGGGTAAACTTTTTCTTAGAAACAAGTTAAACAGTGCACTAATTAGACTCGAAGACATAAAGCGTAAGTTAATTAAATTTATACTACCTCAGTAATAATACTAATATGCGAAGGAACAGTTAGTTTCCTTATCTAGTTTATTTGACCTTAAATAAACCGGTCTCAGATAAAATAAACATTAGTATGTTGTTAGAAAACTGTTTGATTTACGATAACTGGCAAATAAATATAAAACAGAAAATAATTTAATTTAATTTTTAGTTTTATAGCATTCAAATGGTTTTTAAATGAGAAATTATTGAAGAATTGAAAAATATCGATCAGAAGGCGGCATTCGAACGTCCTTTTGTCGTAAGTACAGTGGCAACGCCTGGCTTCTGAAATAGTGCCTTACCGCCGTCAATTTTTTCATTGAATCACTCAATTGAATAAATATTTTATATTGTTAAATTCTGACTTAAAACAAAAATAACTGAATAATGATACAATTCAATCACAATTTTCCTTAAAAATATGCCTATGACGCAAATCATCTTCGACAATAATTACCAATTACCAGGGTAATAAAATAATAATTTGAAACTATGTATAATAATAACCTACAACTCAAATAACTTGCACGCAAAAACTTACCGGAACATAACTCTAAACAGTCCCATTTCATTCCACGCTTGTACCGGGCAGTTTTTAAACATTATTACATTATTAAACACATCAGCTATCGCTATAACAACATCAGCAGTTGGTGACGGTTTTTGAAACGAATATGTTGGTGACAGGTTGACATCTTGGTGTTTTTGGGCACGCACTTCTAACTCTTTGCGACGCTCTAGTAGAGTTAGTGGCATGTTTGGTTCTGGAAGTATGGGAAAATAATAAATAGATGGCAATGTTTTATGTTTTATGATGATTCATAAGCCTATTTGGAAAAAAATTGTGAGTTTGCGCATGATTGCTTGTTCTGGTGATCAGCAAACTTTTATTTAGTTTAATCGCGATTGAGGCAAATATTACTAAATACTTAAATCGTGATTGAGTTACAACTTTAATATTGTTTATTTTATAAAATAATCTTACTTGAATAACCTGTTACTTGAAACCAAGAAGCTTATATCTAATACACTGGAGATTGCACTATGACCATTAACTTGTCACAAGAAAATATAACCTTGAATGACGTCAGTGTTGTTTTTTGTCTCTTTCTGTGGGTGACCACACTGGTTTGTATATTCAGGATTTTTCGAAATAAAAAAAACTAAAAATCATGGTCTATAAATAATAACGACATATATTTTTAACAGTATTTATATTATAATATTACTGGTCAACTTACATGAATAATTATCATCTTTATAGGTACATACCATTTTAATTGGTAGAGAATGATAGTTTTAAATAACGCTTGATAACTTTTGATCTCATACTACGATTTTTTAATTAAAATGAGTGCTACATACATTAAAACATCGTTTTGGTTACTCAAGCTTCAGTCTAAAACTTTTCAATATTCCAAAGGGAGAGTTGCATCGCTAGTGTTGATGTGTGGTAACGATATTACAGTTCTCAGAAATTCGTATGTCTTTCAGGAGCTGTACTTACGGTTACTAATGGTTTCATGGTGGTTAATTATAATATAATTTAAATTACTTTATCCACAGTTGAGACGCAGTAACAAGAATGTGGTAAATAAAAAGGTATAGCACTTTTCAAAAGGTATTTTTTTTCTGGACCGTAATCCTCAGGCTTAAAATGCAAACTGCATATTCTGGCATGTTGATAAATTTTACCCTTGATAGGCACTATGGACAGCCATTTATTTCTTTTTATTTCATTTTTGGAAAGCTGAAATAAGTAAAACAAAAAAAATTTGGTAAGTTAAAAGAACTATTAATTTCTATGTTAAAGAAGAACAAACATAAAACCACATGTGAGTGCAATATCGATGTCGTGCGTTGTTTCATTACTAGTATAAAAATCTTTGAAATGGTGTTCTAAATGTTCATCATAATTTTGTTAACTATTACAATATTTTCTCTTCGCTATCCGTAAAAACTCGTCATCATGGTTACCTTACTTGTTAAATTGGTTTATTGAAAAATGATGAAATTATTAGGCAAAGAAGATAGATAGAAGATATTTAGCATGATTGATTACTAAAATGATGATAAAATTGACGATTTTTGCCATGAAAATGATTCTAAACAGGTAAATGCATGAGTATTGAGGAATATTGTAAATAGCGTAAATATACACTTGCCTGTGAAATTTTATGCCAGAATTTGGTGTCCAAAAACTTCTGCAATTTTTCACAATGCAATACATTATTTATATTCGGAAAATATTTATTAAATACGCAACAATATTAACTTAAATATTCGAAGCGACGCAATTTTTTTGACACTTATGCCATATTGTCAAAGTGAGAGTTGCTACAATTGTATTATGGTAACTACCCATAATCAGGGAGTATCGCTTTTTAATAATTGGTTCAGATACTTATTTTATTTAGCATAAATAATAATTGTCTCATCCAACAATGCTTCTGAATGACGTTGTTGGCAATTTATCAACAAACTCATGTACAAAAACTAACCTTTTGCACAGAATATTACAGCATACATAGTAGCCTTGGGAAAACTTCGTATTAACAGTGGCAATACCAAGTTAGGTGTGAAAGTGATAAAACACAACAATTTTCTTGTTACACGTCAAATGTTCATACCGAAATCTCCAGTGTATAAGATATAAGCTTCTTGCTTGAAACAATATGTATTGTTACGGTTGCCCTACATAAATTCTAAAACCACAATGACAGATAATGAAAAATTCACAAAAAGTATTAATTCCCATCCCATAAACGATATTAAAGGTTGCATTAGTTAGTCAAAAATATAAAAATACTTTTATATTTAGTTTATTTACATTTATTTTATAGTTGTTTACCTACATTTTGGTGATATTAACGTTCAATCAAAATTCGTATATAAAAATGATATTCTTATAAATATAGGTACTTACCGAGAAAATTTTTATCTTTAAAACTACTCTCATGACAAAAATCTATCAAAACTTGTAGGCATTCTTCCACGAAGTTATAATCTTCGAACGTCTGAAGTGTTTCTTGCTCTAGCATCTGTAAGAAACCAGATTATCTTTTTATATTTTTTGTCATTTGATCAGATACCATGACGATATTGTATTTCAAAATATTTCGTATCCATACTAATATTATAAATGCGAAAGTAACTCTGTCTGTCTGTCTGTTACTCAATCACGCCTAAACTACTGAACCAATTTGCATGAAATTTGGTATGGAGATATTTTGATACCCGAGAAAGGACATAGGCTACCTTTTATTGCGAAATATGTACCACGGGCGAAGCCGGGGCGGACCTCTAGTATAAGAATATATTCAGAATCTATTTTAAAAAATAATTTAAAATTTAAATATTGAAGTCCATAGTAACCACACAAGGACGAGATTCATAAAGAAACAATAAATAACTAGGAATGGCTTTAAACACGGTTTAATACGACCATCGCCGACATTCTGCAATATAATAGAAAGAACAATAGTCAATTATTTATTTAGAATGACACGCAAAAAGTACTAACGATGACTCAGGTACGCGAATATATTTTTATGAGCATAACATATAGTTAAAACAAAAATATAGTCTTTATATCTTACCAAACGTATATTATTTTACTGTAAATTAAGTTAAAAAATTCAAAAGCGGTATATTTATTAATTTAAGTATTACAAAAGTAAACGAAAAGTTACGCAATATATTTATTTAGCTACAAAACAGAGCATTATAAAATATATTTAAAACTGAAAATCCAATTCCAATAGATAATTTTCTTAAAACATTGTATTTGTATCAAAGATATTTTCTGTTTTGGTCATCTTCAAAGTATTTGACTATTGTATATTCACCGGGATTCCGAAAAACTAGTCTAGACCCAAAATTTATACTTGAAATTCCTTACGAATCATTGAGAACGTTCTTAAACGATTTCTCTTCAACCAATTTAGACTCGCGATATCTAAATATGGTTTTATTAATAAAAATTCAGCAAGTTTTGAAGATTCTCTACAATATTATCTTAATCTCCTAAGACAAGCCTATGCAGATAGAGCTCTATCTAATTTCGATTGTCTTAGGAATTGTATGTAGCAAAATATTTTGTCATCCCATCATTTTTGTGATTTTTGTCAGAATTGTTTATTTAAGATAACATTTGATGGCTCTAACTTATTTTAGTACATTCATTTTAAATACGCATCTGATATTTATGTCAAGAAACCGACACTATGAATCTAACAAGATAAACCTAAAAACATCTCAGTATATTATGCTACATTTGATTCATGCTTGTTGAGCAACACTTAATAAATCATTAGGTTAGGTAAACACTTTTTTCATCGTAAAAAGAAAAAAAAAACGCAGATAGAAGATATTTTGTTTATTGCAATATAAACATCTATTTTATCTTAAGAATAAATTAGGGATTAAATAAGTGCTTAATTGTAGTGATTAAAGGCTATAAACTAATTAATAATTTTTAAAATAATTTACACAATTCTTAAAACTAAAATAATATCAGTCATAAACGTATATTAAAAATAATAATTTTCTATATACAAATAAGATTTGTTGGCTGTGATGTTTTTATATTACAATATCAATCCTTAATTTGAAAATAAGTACAATATAAATGCAATCATCAAGTTGTTTAAAACCTGAATAATTGTAAGTCAAACATATCAACATATGAGATAAGATTCTTACATTATTTATTTTTTCGTATAATATTTAAATACATTATAAATATTTTAATAGGAAATACTGGCTTAAGGTAACAATACTGTTTGGTGAGAAAAACAGTATGGTATGACAAACGTGTTCAATTCATTACTGGCAACTCATTTTATAGTGCTTAAACCGTAGCCATATTCCTCCTTTATTTTTCAACATGACACTGCGAGGGTCATACTGAATAGTCGATGTTGTCTTAGAGCAAGGTTCCACTATAAAATTGCTAAGAATCCCCGTCAGACCAGCCATGACGGTCAACTGGCCGAATCGAGCGCCTGTAATAGAACATATCATACTTTAAAATTCATCTCATGCGTGCATTAAAGAGCATGTACGGTGTACTATGACTACAATCCCGTCGATAAAGCACAGTGGAAAGTTTGACTATATTTGTGTCACTTCAATCAAAATACCATTGCTATGAAACAGATAACACTATCAAATGCATGCGCCAGATAAAGTAGGTTATGAGTTCATTAAATTGTTGATATACAAAAATTTTAAATACCACCAACCCTATATTATTTATTTGTAAATTGTTTAGCTTTACGATGTGCCACCAACTTTATTGTGTAAATTATCAATATATCAATAGGTTATCTACAGTAAAATGTCCGATTTACTATCTGATCACTTGTCAAGATATTAATCTATACATTTCTGTAATAAGATAACATTGTGCTATTAATATCTTGAGATCGTTCAAATGTAAACACAAGGCTAACTTTCGCACACTTGTTTCTTATTTGAGATAATAATAAATACTTATTCACATACTGAGTTTTGTAAACATCTACGTACCAACGAGCTTCTTTCATAAAATAATAATATTTAACAGAACAAAGTCTTACCTGGGCAACTTCTGGGTCCGTCGCCAAATGCTAAGAACGCTTGTGGATTAGCATCATCACTGAAACGTTCTGGATTGAACTTATTTGGATCAAAGAAGTATCTTGGATCCCTTTGTAAGCAATATATCGGTATCAGGACAGCATCTCTTTTCTTAAGTTGTAGGTCAGTTCCAGTGAGATTGCATGGCGAAGTACATAGTCTTGTGGTTAGCGGTGTCGGAGGATGCAATCTTAGTGTCTCCAAAACAGTTTGTGAGACGAGGTGCATTGCACAAACAGCTTCATAGTTAAACCCGTTATGGCGTTCCAAGCATTCTTTTATTTCTGACCTTAATTTATTTTGCAGATCAAAATCTTTAGCAAGTTCGTACAAACAAAAAGACAACGTAGTCGCAGATGTTTCTAAGCCAGCCAACATGAAAATAAAGGAGTTCGACGTTATCAACTCATCCGTCATGGAGAATTCTTTCTCAGTTTTTTGTACGTTCAACATGAGCTGCAAAAAATCGTTTCTTTGTACTCCCGTAGTGCGTCGCGTTGTCAACACTTGGCTTATTATATTTGTAAAGAAGACTTCGACTTCCATTGAATAAGTTCTAAGGTTCAGAAATTTGAATAACCGAGGAAAAAATGTCCGGCAATATCGTTTTAAAATAGTCGATCGATCTGTTTTAAACATTTTTTGTGACATAATTAAAAATGGTGAATCAGGGTTTTTCATAGATCCTGGGTCCACTCCGAAAGCACAACTGCCGATAACATCTGTAGTAAATCGAGTCATGAATTGAGGAACATTGACTTCATCCAGCGATTCTAATCCTAGCGCAGATTTAAATCCAAGAGCACATTCTACAATTAAAGGGAACATGGCTTTCATTTTTGCTGAGGAAAAGGTTGGTGTAACTATGTGCCGCATAGCTTTCCATTCGGCACCGCTCATGTTTGCCAAATTTCGAAGCAGAGGCTCTCTTTTCGTATCTGTAGAAACTGATATCCGATCACTAAAGCTATGAAAATCTGTGGATAACACACTTTTCACAATATCCATGTCTAGTAAACACAGAGTCGGTCGTCGGGCTTGGAAAATGCCAACAAATTTCTCATTCTTATAGGTTTCATAAAAATATTCCAACATACTCGTATAACTCCTTCTCATCGTAAGCGTTGCTCCAAAATTTCCAAATATTGGGCATGGTTCCCTGTAAGGAACGTTCCTCAATAGCCAATACTTTCTTCCGTTGGAGGTGTAATGAAAAAGCGTCAAGAGAAGCAATAAACACACTATAATTATAATTAAATATAAAAAAACTGACATCGTACACGATTGTAGTTTGAACTTAAAGGTCGGTTACAGTGAGGACGTAATTAATTCAAATGCCGCACAAATAATGAACATGCGCTCGCACGTAAACAAAACAACGCGTGCCGGTCGATGTGAGTGGATTGTTCACACAGCGGCCGCGGGCGACGACCAGCGATCAAATAAGCGGTATCGCTAGTGAACGTCAAGATAAGCTTCACGCTGCTTCGCCTCAAGGCCGCACCGTGTTGACGTACTAGGCCCGTGACTCGAATATATACCCACATATCGAATTTTAAGCAGTCATTCCACATTGTTACGGTAATGCAACATAGAACACTATTCGAATAATTATAGAACACATTTAATATTGTACTTCTACCTAGTACTTATTCATACCGCATGTATACATACATACTGCGAGGTAATAATGAAAATAGTTGAAGCTAACTTTGTAAAGTTAACACATTTATAACAAATGTGAAAGGTTTAAGGAAAACCCCAAGTGCGCTAAACGTGTTTGTGAAATGCGATCATAATTTTCCTGCTTACAATTCTCTTAACTGATACTTCTTCAATATATTCATGTATACCACTAACAACAACTTAGATTAAAATTACTTTGCAGATGCGATTTGAATTATGGAACATAACAAAGTAAGTAGGTATTTCAGGCGAAAATTTTTCACGTTTCAAGGACAAAGGATACCTATAATATACATATTTTAAAAACACTTACAATATGTACTATTAAATCAACAAGAAAGGAAGACAGGTTGGATAAATATAAGGCATTAAGAATAGAGATTAAAAATAAATATTATTTTAAGCTACAGCAAAAATTTCGAGTACTTACGAATAAAAATAAGTATGTTCAAGTGCATAAAGAAAACCAAAACATTCACTACTAGAATACATGCTTATTGAATAAATAACCTTCATAATTCATTCATACGCCAAAAATGGCAAGTGCCTTCAAAATTATATGATGTACTACAAAAAATTAGTACAAAACTTGTACAAAAACTACAATATAAAATTGGTTTGACCTCCCTTGGAAATTATTTTGATCGATTAAGATAATACAATTTCGGCGTTTTATGGTTGGTTACCATATGGCTGTTGAGGCATATGTTGTATGTAGAGTCGAAATTTTATACGCTTCACATGGTGTACTTAAATTCTAGGTGCCAACTGCCAAATACTGAATATACCGTTATCATATTAGTAAAGTACCACCATTCAAATCGGTAGACAGAAATATCATCTATACTTAATATTATAAAGCTGAAGAGTTTGTTTGTGTGTTTGTTTGTTTGAACGCGCTAATCTCGGGAACTACTGGTCCGATTTCAAAAATTATTTCGGTGTTAGATAGCCCATTTATCGAGGAAGGCTATAGGCTATATAGCATCACCCTAAGACCAACAGGAGCAGAGCAATGCTTGTGAAACCGCGGGGAACAGCAAGTATTAAATATATTGTATAATTCTTGCGAAAAATCACACCTTACTTCAACTGACGTAACCCAAGAACGACGGAAAGTTTTTAAATCAATTATCTTGTTTCGGATTTCAAAAATATTTAAAGAGCTAAACAATAATAATAAGTAATACTTATTTTCTAAATTGTGTAACCTAACCGACTTAATTTTATATAATATAGAAAACTAGGTTTCCGCCCGCGGCTTCGCCCGCGCAGTCAAAGAAAAACTCAAAATAGTTCCCGTTCCCGATATAAAAAGTAGCCTATGTCCTTTCTCGGGTATCAAAATATCTCCATACCAAATTTCATGAAAATTGGTTCAGTAGTTTAGGCGTGATTGAGTAACAGACAGACAGACAGAGTTACTTTCGCATTTATAATATTAGTATGGATATATTGTGAACCTGGATGTAGCAAAGATAATAAATTATTAGATCAAGAAACCTGAAAACGAGGTAAGATACTAGCATAAATTATTTGTATCGCAAATATTTTCCAGAGAAAAATATATCTATGTATAGATTGACCTTTCACCAAAACTGCTAAGCATAACAAGATTATAAAACTTATTGAAGTATTATTTGTTGAAGTAACAAAAACCCTTTTATAATTATAACTAAGCGGGAGTTTAAAAAACGATTCAACTAAAATAGCGTGAGCTGTCGGCTATTTTAGTCCACTTTATATTTACACGAAAGAAGGAAAACATGGGAACACATGATAAGCATAATTCAGACATTCTCGATTGACGCAATACGCCCATAACGAACTATCAACATCGCGTGCCGACGTAGGTGGTCCCTGTATTCTGACCACGAACATTCGCGGTTCGTACAAATTATAGATCATTACTGAACATCCTATTTAGGGATTCCGATAGCTTTGAACAGCCCTGTTGTTCTTAGTTCACTGATTTATTATTCCGAGCACGTAAATTACTGGTACTATATATAAAACATTTGCATATTGAAACGCAAAAAACAGATAAATCAATATTACTCACGAAAGTGACGGTGCGCATCCAACGAGTACAAAGCAGTGGCTTTATAATCCGATGATAAAATTATTTTATGCACATATTTATTATTTTATTGAGTTCTTTAAGAAACTCAATTTAGCTGATAGCTATTTTTTATGTTTTTAATAAATTCCACAAGTGCATACCATGACTCTACGTCTCTAGTGGGAATTCAGATCAAGTTTATTTTTTATTGTAGCGAGAACAGAAACCCTATTAGTTGCTTAACATACTTGACTAGACCATTAGGTGTTTTTTGTCCTTTTAAGATAAACGCTGCTTACCTACTCTAGAAATATCTTAATGCCTGTCCAACCTACTAGCTATGCAAATGATTCGATGCTTTTTGATTAACAACAATTATTAATTATACATAGGATCATGTATCGATTGACGTCACTCATTGTATATTAATACTAGCGACCCCCCCCGGCTTCGCACGGGTGCAATGCTGATACTAAATACACTACAGAAAAACGTTGAACGTTCGCGTTGTACATAAAAACATAGCGGCCCGCTCCGGCTTCGCACGGGTAGAAAATATATAGCCGGGCGGCCGGCCGGTACCGCTGCAAACGCTACGTCCCGCAATTTTTAAATCTGTAATATCTTCGAAAATATTCACTTAAATCATACGGTGTAAAGGGCCATATAGATCTATATTAAATGAACAATGTATTCAAGGTATTTAATTGGTTAAGTATTAATGCTGTATTGGTTAAAATCGCTTCGAAAATTAGCCATTATTTGTCGTAAAAAATAAATGACAAAAAAAAGTTATTGTGGGTTATCCATAAGAGATAGACATATACCATCGCGGACTTTTCTGTAGACCTTTTCAATGTGTATAATACTTAGTACATTATTTTGATAAAACTCGTAGGGTTCAGCCTGCGTTTGCAATGTAAGCGGAAAAAATGTAATTTTTTACGACATCACATTAGAAACCTCAAAAATAACAGTACTTCTCCACTATTTAATGGATGTTATTATACATATAAACCTTCCTCTTGAATCACTCTATCTATTAAAAAAACCGCATCAAAATCCGTTGCGTAGTTTCAAAGATTTAAGCGTACAAAGGGACATAGGGACATAGGGACATAGGGACAGAGAAAGCGACTTTGTTTTATACTATGTAGTGATTGGTACGGGAGCCAGCAGCAGATTTTATGACCAAGTTCCTCTCAAGCGGTAATTAGTAAAATGCATCAAAGTATAATAATATTATGAAGCCTCGTGAACGTCAGCTGGAGCTCGGTTGGGGGGGTGAGCGGTTGTAGCCTCCCACGCACGTAGGAAAAAAAAATACATTCATTCATTTCCTCCCAGCTAAAATTTTGTCAAATTGTAGCTAACCCAATATCTCAACGAAAAAAAATAATCAGCTGGTTACAACATGGTGTATTATACGTCAGCTGGTGTCTCGAACATGAAAAAAAAAAATATTTTCCGTGATTTCCTCTCAAACAAAAATTTACCTGATGATAGCTTATATGTAACTGTGGATAAATATATAAGTCAGCTGGCTGCATCTTGGTGGAAAAACCGTCAGCTGATACTTTGAAAGTTATTACATAGGAGTTAGACAGAAGCATCTATTGCCAATTTATATGCATCAGCTGACTAGGTTTTCCTCAACTTATTGCTAGCTGATTTTTTTTATTTGTCGCATCAGTATATTAACAATCAGCTCACAAATTTTCATCTGAGAGGAAATGACGTATCTTTAATTAATCGAAATTGCGCTTCAATATAAGAGTTGAGTTGAAATAAACATTCGGTATCAATATTTTTGAAACGAATAAGTATGTAATCAAATAATTTTATATATTTAAATAATCAATTAGCAATAAATGAACTAGTTACTCGATAAATAATATTTATTATATAAACTTGATAAAAAATGATAATGAGAACAATATGATTTATTCGTTTTCGCTCTGGCTTGAGTCACTTTCCTCTCTTTCCGATTCATTATCAGAGTCGATAAATACCAACGATGTAAGTTTTGCAGGACGTCAACGTAAAGTCAGATTGAAATAATTTCTCGTAAATGTTAAGAATTGTTATAATTCCAACGGAATATCATTTAATGGCATAAAGCTACGTAAAAATTAATAAATGCCATTTTTAGACGCCTCCAATACGTTTATATACGTTAATGGTTTTCTGGAAGTCAGTTACCAACATCGATTGATGAAATCACTATTCAGCCCGAAAAAGGTAACATTTTTTTATCATTTTGATTATATAATGCTAAAGACGAATCCTAATATTTTTTTTAAATTTTGTACAGATGATGACGATGAAAACAACAGCAGAAAGCTCTGACAGCGACTCTGTTAATGAATCGGAAAGAGAGGAAAGTGACTCAAGCCAGAGCGAAAACGAATAAATCATATTGTTATTCTCATTATCATTTTTTATCAAGTTTATATAATAAATATTATTTATCGAGTAACTAGTTCATTTATTGCTAATTGATTATTTAATTATTTAAATATATAAAATTATTTGATTACATACTTATTCGTTTCAAAAATATTGATACTGAATGTTTATTTCAACTCAACTCTTATATTGAAGCGCAATGTCGTATAATTAAAGATACGTCATTTCCTCTCAGATGAAAATTTGTGAGCTGATTGTTAATATACTGATGCGATAAATAAAAAAAATCAGCTAGCAATAAGTTGAGGAAAACCTAGTCAGCTGATGCATATAAATTGGCAATAGATGCTTCTGTCTAACTCCTATGTAATAACTTTCAAAGTATCAGCTGACGGTTTTTCCACCAAGATACAGCCAGCTGACTTATATATTTATCCACAGTTACATATAAGCTATCATCAGGTAAATTTTTGTTTGAGAGGAAATCACGGAAAATATATATTTTTTTTTTCATGTTCGAGACACCAGCTGACGTATAATACACCATGTTGTAACCAGCTGATTATTTTTTTTCGTTGAGATATTGGGTTAGCTACAATTTGACAAATTTTTAGCTGAGAGGAAATGAATGAATGTATTTTTTTTTCCTACGTGCGTGGGAGGCTACAACCGCTCACCCCCCCAACCGAGCTCCAGCTGACGTTCACGAGGCTTTATAATACTATACTCTTAGATGCGTCTGACGAATTATCTCTTGAGAGGAAATAATTAACCAAATTTGCACCTGGCTCCCTAACCAATAGTAACATTATAATTATTCACATCTAAACGACATTTCGCTCATATCAAGCGCCAGTTAACTATACATAATATCACAACGAACAACAACGAAATAAGGTCAACAACCTCAAACTTTGAAGTAGTACAAAATTATTATAATAACTTAAAATTAATATATTTAACAAACCCATGATGATAATTGACAATTGTATCGTCAGTTTACCGATATATACAACGTTTGAATTCAATATGTCCGTTTAAAATGGGTCCAAATCAAATCTTAAGGAGTCGGTTACTTACAAACATACAGGTGAAGCTAATAAATAGTGCGTTGAAAACGAAACAAACCAATACACAACATGCTAAAGGTTAATAAAAGCTAACAATAGGCTCTTACTTGGTTCATGGGTGAAACTCGAGAAGTGACCGCAGTAAGGAGCAATAACGCAGCGGCTCGGACCACGTTCGCTTCTCCGGTTTTAGAGAACACTTCCACGGCAAATCGGCAAAGCGACTCGTTCGGGATATCTAGAAATGGATAATTGTATTGTATTGGTTCTGTATTTGTCCGTATGTTTTCGATCATAATGGATATTATAGAAATCAAAGAAAATTGAATATGTTATCGGATATTACAGATAGGCTTTAATAACACAAATCGTATAAATTTTATTCGAAGTGAAATTTCGGTATTTTAAAAAAAAGTTCGAATTAGCGCAGTCTTTATAATTAATGTAAAAAATTATGTTAATGATATTCTAGATAAATAAACTTGAGAAAGAGAAAATAAACATACTAACGAAGAAAAATTACAATGAAGCATGGAATGCGATAGTTCCCTTTTTTACTGAGTAGCTTTACTTTCCTTTGCTAAAAAAATACAAACAGCATCCTGAAAACAAAATAAAACCGCACTATACTCACATTGCATCAATTGCGGCGTGAGTTGTGCGTACAGTGCGAACGTCGCCATTACATGCAACGAGACTGCACGCAGTTCGGGCGTTTGCGCGCCGCTACATCGCACTATAGCGTGCATGAGGGCACCGTCGCAGTGTTCGCCCCAACGCTGGTGTCATAATTTTTTTTTAATAATTTTGTTTTTTTCAAACTAGCTTTAGTTAAATAACTTTTCTTTTAACCTTTTTGTTTAACAATATTTATATTAGTACCAGACTTAAATTGACCTACACTTGAAAAATAGTATTTTCGGATTATAACAATATACATCATTACCTTGTTCCTGAATCTACCCTTATACTAGAAAAAATGTACCATAAATTGTGACGCAAATTGAACGTTATCAATATAGTCTTAAATAATGATGCACTATTTAAAAACAATGTAATATATTCTCAACACAAAAATTAATTACCGTAAAATACGAGGAAAATATTACCAAGAATATGAATTAATTCTCACATAACGAAAGCATATCTGACTGTTTATCACTACATAGTATAAAACAAAGTCGCTTTCTCTGTCGATATGTCACTTTGTATGCTTAAGAGCGGGGGCACACGATGCGTTGCGGCGGCGCGGCGGTGCGGCGCCGGAGCGGTGTCGCTGCGTCGTCTTACATAGAAATATCTGTGGCATGTCACACGATGCGCTCCGGCGCCGCACCGGACTTGTAACCACCAAGACGAGGCGGGGAGGGGTGAATGCGGTGCGACGTCGGAGCGGCACCGCTCAGTTGTTTTGCGTCACAAGGAAGGACACGCTGTGCAACGCTGCTACGACGCCGCTGCGACAGAACAACGTTACGGCGCCGCACCACTCGTGTGCCCACTGACACGGTGAAATCTTTGCGGTGCGGCGCCGCAACGCATCGTGTGCCCCCGCCCTAAATCTTTAAAACTACGCAACGGATTTGGATGCGGTTTTTTTTAATAGATAGAGTGATTCAAGAGGAAGGTTTTAGTATATAATTTATTGGGTTTTATACAAAGCGGGCGAAGCCGCGGGCGGTAAGCTAGTCTAGCATAAATGAAAATATATACATATTTGAAATATTTGTATTATTACTATTGGAATTACGAACCTTCTATACTATCAACGATCTGTTCTAAGATTTTATTTTTCTTGTCAGACAAAAAATACTAATCTTATCAGAAAACGATATACGGTACATGTTCTTATGCGCGTTATGATAGCGATCACATTATCAAAACAAATTCCTTACCATCACATTTAACTTGAATGAGTCAATAACAGACCATTTGCAGATCCTTTATAAGCCGTCCTATATCTTTAAACAAAAATATATGTTTACTGGATAGATTTATCAACCGATTATCACTGAAATAGCCGCATTTAAACATACTCACTTGTACAGGTATCTTTTGTTCTCGAACTTTTTTCAGCACCGCCATCAAAGCCAACATGGCGTCCAACCTGCAAGCTCTGCCCTTCCTCCCCCCACCGGACGCACACCCGCTCAGAACACGAGTCATCATCTTCAAACTATAAATTAGCGTTTCCTCTGATACTTCACAATAACGAGAATGTAGGCCATATCTAATACAGCGCATTAGCTCATTAAGATATCCTGAAAAACGCTTAAAACGTTAGTCACTCGAAGACCATCCGGTGAGCGATACCGGGCGATACCGCGCTATGATTCAGTGGTAGCACTAAGACGTTTCATAATTCTTATAAACAAGTGCGATAGAATACAATGTAGCAACTGGTTGGTAACAATGTATTAATTAAAATATATATTCGGATTACGAGTGACTTTAGGTCCTTATAAAAATGGTAAGCTTGATTTACGACGATAATCATTGTTCATATAAGTAGTATAGTTTATTAAATTAATTCATTAACACATTATTTAAAAAAATAGTATAAAGTACAAAATATAATCGCTTTTTAAATGCGCAAGAAAACAGCCTGTTTAAATATGCTTATTTTCAGTCTCTGTTAAGAATATAGTTGTTACAATCAACTAATGATATAATGCCTAAGTCCTAACCCTCGGAAGGACGAACGACAAGAAGAACTAATCTTATATTATAAAAATGAATCTCAAATTGTGTTGGTAAGCGCAAAACTCGAGAACGGCTAAACCGATTTCGTTAATTCTTTTTTTATAATATTCCTTGAAGTACGAGGATGGTTCTTATCGAGAGAAAACGTAAACATGTATCACGGGTGAAGCCGGGGCGGACCGCTAGTTGTTTATAAACAAATAGATCAGTCGAAAACGCTCAATACATACCCAGCATATGAAAATTCTTCAAATCGACTCGTTCTAAGCACGCCAAGAGAATTTTCAGCAAGTTTTCCAATTGGCTACTGCTGTAGTCCTGACTCTCTTCCAACAATAAAAGGCATCGCAAGAGAACTTTAACTATGTGTATACGTAATTGGGTCACTTCTATATCTTCTATAGACGACTGTTGGGGATATAGTCTTTCTCTACTTAGAAGAGATATTATGGTTGCCTCGTTTCCAATAAAAGAAGATTTTATCCAAGACATTGTGATATCTAAAAATATAAATACAGTCCATACAGTCCTTATTTTTGAAACTTCTTCGATTTTTTTTCTGTGCGGATTTAGTTGGAAGTTCGATAGTAATCGAATGAACAGTAATCTCATAGAAACTTAAAACGTAATCAATATTTCATCAAATTAGGAATTGGGTGAAATCTTGCAATCTATACTACAGATTATCGGTATAGATAAAATTATAGAATTAAGATTCTGATTGTCAAGTTAAAAAATTATGTTGAATGAATGTAAAAGTACCTATAAATAAACAAAACAACAATTATTAAAATAACTACATTATAACAGTTTGTTCCGGCTAACCATGGAAAAATAGTTTTTTTTTTTTCAATCATTTATTTCTGGGCTTTTGAACGAATGTTCATGCTGCCCCATTGCAACAATCAATTTACTAACTAAACACAAATTAATTAACTTAGGTAAAAATAGTTACGACTACTAGTTTTATTTATTTTTCTAAAATGTTTAAAACTACCCACAGTCTATAAAATGCATGCATCTGATTTAACGCGAACAAAGACGTGAGTATCAACTAGCTTTGCATATATAAATATTGCTTTGTCATGTTCAATACGATTATATTTTTATCGTCGGAATGTTACCATATTATTCACGTTTCCACGAAATAATTGATAAGGAAGCAGAATTTGTTCTCAATACATATTTCATAATATTATTAAATTATATTACAACTACGCAACGATAGATATTTGGTGAAGTACTTTCTGTGTAAAAATGAACGAAAGTATTTATACGTAACACAGCACAGAATTTATTTTAATTCATAAAAAGAATAGCTAATAATAGTTTATGTGAAAATATGTGAAAAAGACCTTTTGATTCCAAATTTAAAATCACTTGGCTATATTAAAGATAGCGGCAAAATAAACAGGCAAAATATACGTAAAACAAAAAAAAACTTACCATCTTTAGGAACATGATCCATGTAAGCAATAATAAAATGCAAAAGACTTAATAATAAATCCGTATCTCGGGCAGAAGCTGGTGGGGCTGACAGAAATCTCTTCATATTCTGCCATTTTAAATTACCAAATTCCTTTGGACAAACTGTCGATATAGGCATTATGTGAGCATAACTAGAAAAAAAAAACGTTTTGTAAATTTTTTTGTTACGAAATATACCCACATTTTTTATCCACACAATTAAAATAACCATATTTACCTACGCAAACTAAACATATGAAATACTTATTTATAAATAAGTTATAGCTTCCATATCCTTATACATGTCATACAAGAATAACTCACCCTTCTAACAAATACAACGCCTCCTTAACTTGCATATGAGTCGTAGCATTCTCCAATCTCAACAGGCCCTTCGCACACGAGTAATCCACACACGCAGACCGCAATATCTCCAAGTCTTGTATACTTGGTGTGCGATCTCTAGGTTGTACCAACTGTGGGGAACCACGTGACACATTACCCCCGGATAGAACCCACCACCAGCGTACGCGGATTGACGTCCGCCATGTTGGATTGTTGAGGAGCCATTCTAGAATGTTCGAGACAATTAATAATGTGTCAATTGGAACTTTATCTTGTACCAAATTTTGTAATGTTTGTAAAGGTAATAAGGCAAGTTGAAAATAAAACTATACTAAACTATACACGTAAATAATATATAAAAAACACAAGAAGAAATTCGAAGACATTATCTTCATAACAAAGTATAACTCAAACTCTTTTTTTTTTTTTTTCATTTTTATGTCTCATCCTGCAGAACTTATTATAACAACATATCATTTTAACCACTCACCAACAGATGCGTGTTCAGCATTAGCACTAGTATGCCAATAGCTATTAGCCGCGAACGGTAGTGACGTACGTGACGTCACACTCAACGGTAATGCGGGCACGCGGCGACGCGCTGTATCCAACGCCTGTAGTACGAAACCCGCCCATGATAGTAGAGCTAGCACTTGTACAGACATGGCTACGCTGCTGTCGTTGGCGGGGAACACTAGAATGGCTAAAGAAAAAAGTTCCAAATTTAAAAGTCCACGAAAATAGAGCTGGTACTTGTTCAGACATGGCTACGCTGCTTTCATTGGCGGGGAACATGGATAGAAAAAAAGGAATCAATTCCAAGTTCCAAATTCAAAATTTAAGAGAGACGCGGCGATGCGCCACAGTTGACGCGCTCTATCTTCTGTAGTATGAACCGCCTATGATAATTTTGTTAGCACTTTTACAGACTTGGCTACGCTACGGCATTAAATATCATTATTTTGGTAAACAATGGATAATTTATGTAAGTTTGAAATACTTCAGTTTGATCACATTTCGAAAACTACAATTAATTAATAAATTAACTCGCCTCTTATTAAAAACAATGGCAGGTCTGACATCTTTGATAGGTTGTGTCTCGCCATAAAACACACGCTGTTTATAACGGACACGCAACTTAGCGCGCATTCTGGGAACGCTAGGTAATCTTCCACTGTAAGTGACATCCTGAAATACAGCATTAATCGACACAGAGAATTATTAATCAAAGTCGACAAGTCTCAGCATAAATTGTTATAATATGTTATGGGTACCCGATTATTTAAAGAATATCATATACCTATATCAATATTACTTTAATTATTTTGCAAGTTTGAATTAATGGCACATAATATGAGTAATTATCGAGGCAGGCCAGGATGATTGAGATAGGTAGGATATTTCAAACAATCTCAACGTAAACGAATTTTAGTACTTATGTTACCTATACAAAATTTGATATTTCCGTCTTTTCTTACCTGAGTAAGGCAACAATAAGTTTTAAGCCATCATATCGAATAAACGCATCATGTAAATCTTGCTGACGCATCATAACAGCGAGCTGTTGTAAGGTGCTGCGTCGAAGAGACGGTTCTAAAGTTGGATGGGTCATACGGGAGTCGGCCACGAATTCTGAACTATCTTCATCTAACACTAGATCTTGTTTTAGCACATCCAATACTTGTATTAAACCAGTTGTCTAGAAAATAAATAATAATAATAATAAATTTATTTATTTCTTTCCAGTACATGTACAGTATTTAAATAACATTAAACAGGCAACAGGTGTGGAAAGCTGGTGCCTATGGTAGGTGTAAAATATAAGTATTTTTTTAAGGGGCTGACAAGACCGAATTTGGTTAAAATTGAAGTTATTTGAGCAGTTTTTTAAGAAAAGATATTTATTCTAGCCCATCAAAAAAAATATATGTTAATATTCATCATATTTCGAAGACCGTGGACGGACTCGATATATAATTGGACGAAATCGGCTCGATAGAAAATAATTGCAAAGATTGGTCTTAAAATCATCACTAAACGATTCTATGTCTTTATTTTTTTGACGTACGGGTCTGCAATTTAAAACACGAAGTCAACATATTCATACCTGAACCTCTAACGAGTCATATTTCGCATATGACCCACACTTTTCCTTAAATGACATATTTTCTTATTATTTTCTTCTACGACCTGGCCCCGCCCAGTAACAGTGATTGCGCTCTCGTTCTCGTACACTGTCCAATTGTATGGGAGTAAACGAGAGCGCAATCACTGTTACTGGTAACAAAATTGGGTCTTGTCAGCCTCTTAATCAAAAATGTTTAATTTATTCTGCTTTCGAAAGGCATTCCAGAAATTCTTAGATAGCTAGTTTAAATTATTAAGTTTTAATTTATTATTTAAGTAGGTATGTAATAGTTTACCTGTGACATCTTTGTAGGAGAACTATTATAATCTATATTGAAGTCTTGCACCTCTACCCGCCGCAAAGCATTTATCAAAATATCGGTACGTAAAGTTTCTTTAGGTGGTAAGTATTTATCATCGTCTAAAAAGAAAGGATTTATAAAATGAAAGTGAATATTATTATATTTGATGTTGTTGCTGTCGGTCATTAATAATATTTACTTAATAAGCAAAAAATAAATAAAAGTATATAAATTTATATTATAAATTTAATTAGACACATAAAACTGAAAGAATAGAATAAATTCGATTGCTCTGGCGGGTCACGAGTGGCTGAATTGGTCAGGCATCCGCCCCGGAATGGCGCGAAAGGATGCGGGTTCGAGTCCCGCCTCGTGATCGAATTTTTTCTATTCTTTATAAATTTATATTTATAAAGCATTTGAATGTCATATAACCAAAAATATCAATTTCAAATAAAAGTATTATAAACATAATAGATAAATTGCTATACAACGAAACAAACGGTAAGGATGTGAAAAAATAACAATCCATGACAAATTCTGCGTTTATAATATTTTCTGTATAAAAAATGTTTGGCAACATTGAGTTGCAATTTAATAAATTGATACTTAGTTGAACATTTATAAACATACTAACCTAATATATTACACAAAGAATGTGCAGCATCCAATTGCACGGCAGGACATTTAACAAACAGCAATCTCACGAGACCCCAAACCATTTCCGCAGTGGACACACCCATGCACTCCGCTATATCGACCTCTAGTGATTTACATATTGCTTTACCTGAAAAAAAACACTGTCTACTAAGCTGTATATTCAGTTGTAACAAATTTTTTGTTAGGCGAATAATAATTATTCGTACAAAAGATTGAACAAACAACTACTTAAAAGTCGCAAAACATGGATTTTCATCACAAATGGTACACTTATTTGTCTATGATCAGGTTACCAAGATATTTTAGTAAGATAATTCATAAAATATTTTTTATTAAAACTTCATCATTTAAAGACTAATATAAAAAAAAAAACTAATTATAAAAAATGAGCGTGCATGCCGAGCACACGTGTCAAAAGTGAAACTTCTTTGGAAAATTCAAAGATACCAAAATATTTGCCTTACTCCATTACGTGACGGTATTGCCATGAAGCGACCTTGAAAATTTACCCTCTGAACGCGCCTTAAGAAGTTTCACTTCAAAAAAAACAATAGAAAAAATATTTTTTTTTGGTATCTAAACTTACCTAGTTGCGTATCATGCGCCGCATACACATGCAATAAAGGTAGAATAGGCAACAGGCTAGCTAAGAGTCTCCACCAACAACTTTCGCTAAGAACTAGTCGACCCCTTAGCAGATATAGCATTATTTCCGACGCGCTTTCTTCTACCTAAAACAATTATATTATTATTATCATCAGTCATAAAATGAAACAACAATAATTCTTCCAATTGAACATACCTGTTTGTTCGTCGATGATAAAGCATGACAGCATATTTCAGTCAATATACTAACATCACTCAACAAAGTCAAATTCTTTTCTTGATTTGACTCATTTGATTCTTCACTCATTAGTACAGACTTCACCATATTAGCCAATATCTTATAAAACGTGGATTGTACCCAGTCTATATTATGAGCCATCAAAGATAAAGCTATACTTTGAGCTGCTGACCAATCACTTTCATCAAAATTTAAATCTTTTCCTTTTGTTACAATAATACTTGAAATATCATGTAGAAAATTCTCATTAGTATGTATTTGCAGAATAGGGAGTGACTTTTTAATGCAATTCAATATATCTTTATTGTAACGGGTACTTTTCAATTTTATGAATTCTTTTGCATGGTCCATACTGACAAAAAGTTTATTTAATTCTCGATATTTACTCTTGAATTCTTGGTCCACTGAAGATTTTGCATTCTGGAATTCCAATTTAGTTATTAAATCTATTACTTAGTACATATAAAGAAATCTTAAGCTGTATAATTTATGTAAGTATATCATACCTGTAGTACTAAAGCAATTTGTTTGTTCAGCTCTGGATAAAATATATCAATCCCTGGATCCAAGAGGCCGTTTTGTAACGACGCAAGGAGAGATGTAGGAGGTAGTGCCGATTTCCGAGCCCAGTTTAAAAGCTTCACAGCACAGCTGATTAATCGATACTGAGCTAGTCTGTGTTGAATGCGCTCTGGATCTAACTGATATGAGTTTCTGTAAAAAAAGTGTTATGAATTTTTAAATTTCTTAATTCTTGAAGTACTATAGGGCCCGCAACATCTTACTTACGTATACTTGATACTTTGTGAGCTATTTTTCGCGATTCGGATCGCAATGAGCGATTTCGTTCTTTGAGCGTAACATAATAATTTTATCTGTCGCATATTTTGAAACAAATTTGTAAAATTAATTAAGCAATGTCACTAGAATTTACAATAACTTAATTATGTACTTACTGATATTTTATCAGAAGATCGCCCAACATACGCATTGTCATACAACTTTTGTGTGCTATGTCTCTTTGTGTCTTAGAATTATGATCAGATATCCAGAAGCTTTCATCAACACATTCCAGTAAAAATTCTATAAGAGCTTCTATTAAAGATAGACATGTATTGAAATCTTTCTGCAAACAAAACATAGTGCATTAAAAGCTATATAATTACAAGCAAAAAGTTGGTTCATATTAAATGGATGATTTAATCATATTACAGATCAAAAGATAAAAATTGCATACCATAGACAAAGATTCTTTATTTTCAGAATCTATGTGTGTGACACTTTTCATCATAATACATAGAACAGCATGGGCAGTATCCAAAGCATATATTGGGGCTGGTAGCTGCCGTAATGCGGCTAAAGTGTCTTCTATGGGAGTATTTGTTCTGCCAACAATCTGTTCCAGTTCTGCATTCACACCATCATAGGATTCCCTGTTATCGATATTGACCTGAAAATTTTATAGCTTTTTACAAACACTTATGTTTTTTCATTGGTCAATTTGAAACATTCAATATGAACTTCATATGAACACATAATGGATATAAATTAACCTATTTAATTGAAGACATTACCTTTGTTGATTCACAAACTAAGTCTGATGAAAAGAGTTGTTTCAATCTCTTGTTTAATGCATTTGTTATACACAGTAACACATTCAAAGCTTCTCCTGGTGAACTGCCAAACTGACCGTCAGATATACTTAATAATGCCTGAAAATATAATATTCCATAACCTTTCAGAAATTTAGGAAAAAGATGAAAAAGTATATTTATTATAATTAAACTTGGTAGAACTTTTTACAGGAAAACTAAATTTGATGATTATTTTTTTAAAGCTGGTGCCTTGCGGTTGGTCCTCTTAAAATTTGGCTAGTTAGGACAATGTGTAGGCAGTTTAGTTTTTTATTAATTAATTATTTTCTCACCTTTACAATAGAGGGTCTGTTTAAAAATATTTCTGGAGGGAAGTCACACAAAAACACATCCCTAATAAATCTACAACATCTCCTAGTAGATTTCACAAGCTTCAGTGAATCTTCAATGAGGACAATTGTTTTAAAATCTGATGGACTTAGTTCAACCCATGGGAATAAGAAAATGTTGAACCCTTTTGACTGTTTTCTGAAATTTTATTTTTTGTTTGCATTTAATTTCATAATTTTAATTTAGTCACAGCGTCTCATAGTCACTTAAATCATATTAATTTAATACTTAAAAAAAATAAAACTTACGTCTTATAGTCATTTAGGTGATTTTTTGATACATCAGTGTCTTCAGCATCCTTTTTATCACTATTTTGCAAGAGCTCTTGAAAGTATCCATCATTTTCAGAACTGTAAATTAACAATGTCAAAACAGTAAAATATAATTTTGCTGCGGATTACAATTGATGGATTACGATTTCCAAGAATTGAAGAAAAAATTGCAAGCCGTTAGACAAAATGATCATCTCTTTTTTGTGCCAAATAACATGTGTGTAGTATGTACACATGTAATGTACTTAGCTATTCTGACAGGCTATGTTACTCCAATTATATAAACAGCTTTTAAAATTCACACATACCTTCGACTAGATGGAATATCAAGCCTTGGAACATTAACATCTTCATGAGATTCAACTGTATGTAAAAATTTTACAGTCTCTATAATATCAACATACACTTCCAGAGCATTACCCTCCAACTTTGATTTTATTGAGTGCAGCTTCTCAATGAAGTTCTGTACGCCATACTCTCTAACTGCATAACTTCCTCCCCTTGTCTAAAAAATCAAAGCATTATGAATGTACAACAAATGACAGAATCTTTTGTTTATTTAACAAGTAAAAATCTAGCTATTTACATAGAAGGTAGGTAAAAAGAGGAAAAGATGAAAAGATTAAACCTTTATCATTTTAAGTAATAATTCTAGAGATTCTTCTTGCATTGAAGGTTGGTGAACATTAAACCAAGCTAATAGAGCCGCAAGAATCTCCCTATTTAAAACCAATTCATCATTTAAATCCCATCCAAGCTGCAGTTTAGCTATTAGTAATTGTAATGAGCGTTCACGTATTTCTTTTAAAGGATGGCCTGTAATTAATAAATCTATGTAAGTTTCTGTGTGAAATATATTGTGTAAACAGAAATGTTATATTGAATAAAGTTGGCAGTCGATAACTAACGTAATTTTTTTATGTAGGTAGCTAATACTTCATTTGATTCCATCCTTCTCAAAATTCACACAATATAGAATAAAAAATAGAATAAATGCAATAGTTATCAATTAAAATACAACGTTCAAATGTAAACAAAAATACCGGCTAACCGTAGACAGCACAGGTAGACAGAGAATCCAATAGACACCGGCAATGCGTGCAGTGTTGCCAGCAAGACTAACATAAAATTTGCTAAATGGCTGTTAAAATTTTGCCAAAATTTTGCTAAAGGATTTATAATTAAGCTAAATATTTTGCTAAAAATTTTTAATGTCAAATAAAACGACATTTTACTTAAAATTTTATTTATCCAACACATTTATTTACACATATGTAAATAATGACATCATAAATATTAACATCTCTTATTCGAGTGTGTTATTATCAAATAAAATATTAATATCTTGGTCTTCATCCGCAGCCGATAATGTTGACGTAGACGTGGAAGCCTCATTGCTAAGACTATATATTTCCTTGGTGCCTATAGAGCGCAGTACATTATCCGGAACTGTGTAAGAGTAGCAGCATTTTCCTGCCCTCTTTAGGCCGAATCTTATGTATAAAATGGCATTTAAAGTTTTTACCGACAAACGGTTGCGAAGCTTAGTTTTGACGACATTCATTTGGCTAAAAACACGTTCTATTTCCGCGTTGGAATGTGGTAGTGATAATAATGATATTGCCAGCTGTGATAAATCTGCAAAAGGGTTATTACCAGCTGCGTCTTTATAATCCATTACTTCATTCCAGAATTCCAAGGTGGAAGTTGTGCATGTCCATTTAATATGCACTATGTTTCTCCACTGAGACATGAGCCTATCTATTGTAGATGCATCTTTTTGGAATTCTTCGGCAATATCAATTAAGGAAGGTTTGATTGCTTTCAATGTTTCTTCTACCGAAAACAAAGACAGTTTTTCAAGTATTTTAAAATTAATTGGTAATCTAGAACGCAACTCTGTTACAAGTTTCAGTGTGAAATTCAGACAACGTTGACGTAAATTATTTTCAACTTCTGGTTGAATATCATATTCCTGCAATTTAGATTCAAAAGCATATCCCATGTACGGTTTAGGATCTAAAAAACTTTCTATATTTTGTGTAAAAATATCAACTCGCGCAGTTGGGTTCAAGATACGCCGACTTGTAGATTGCACTAAGCTACACAAATCCTTGTAAAGTTTTGTTGGGTCAACATTGCTGCTTTCAAATAGCTTGTTCACAATTTGAACTTCCTCCAAGATAGGTTTTAAATATAACAAATACAAATGATTACTAGGATCATTATACATAGCGTATAGTGTTTCTGCCATATAACAGTGGTTATCGCGCCTAGCAACTTCGAACAGGAGTTTCAATTCCACCCATTGCTCTAAAATACGGTTGACTGCTGGTTCAATTGATATCCATCGAGTGTTGCACATCTGGGGAATTGATAATGGTTCGGAGCCACAATTGATTGTTTGATAGATATTTTTGTAATGTAGCCGACGGTTCGAAGAATGACTAAACCAATTGTAAGTTTCTCTAATAAGAAATTCAATATTACGTGGTAGAGTTTCCTCGGAGGCATGAGATAAAGCCAACTGTAAAGAATGGCACACGCAGCGAACTAAAATCAACTTATCATTACCAGTTGCATTTTTTAATAAGGCATGTACTCCGTAATCCGTTGTTGGTACCTGTCATTACCGTAGCGTTATCTGTACCAATACCGATCATTTTTTTTATATCAATGTTCAAAGCTAACAATAATCCTTTAACACCGTTGACTATGCTGTTTGCAGTGCCATCGTCAAGCTCAACCAACCCCAAGAAGGTGGATATTATATTTTTTAAAGATTTGCTAAAATATCTGATCGATATTCCCAACAATTTGCTTACTGATATGTCCGTGGACTCATCCAGCAAGAGACTGTATTCTTGATCTCCCAAATCTGACACAATTTCTTTAACAAAATGAGGGGCTAAAACATTTTTTATTATATTTGTACATATTGTACGATGAACTCGTAAGTCTCCACTCTTGCTATCACAGAATCGCTGTTTACATACTTCTGATAAATGGTCGACAGCCATAATCGAACAATGTGCGCACACAAACATAGCTAGTGAAGATTCTGCTGTCTGTGTATTCAGATTTAGTTTTACTTTGGGAAAATTGATTTTTCTTTGACTTTTCACTGGTTCTATAGCTTTTTTATGCTTCGCTGATAAGATATGTAACTTTAAACAATGGATTTTTGCAATCATTTCGCACTTACAGTACTTACAATAGGCCTTCATCGAATCATTTTCGACTGGCTGTAACCAATCCTTGAAATCCTGCATTTGCTCCCACTCTTCCCGGTAATGCTGACTGTATTTAGGTGGCATATTAACCACTAATCTATTGATAATGCACGTAACACTGACGAGTGTACTGTTTAATTTGTAAGAACTTTTATTTACAAAGTAAACTAATAAAGTATATATTTTGTACTCCTGTTTAAATTTTCACAAGTAAAAGGAAGACCATGAATGATGTTTGTCTATGGTATATTACATTTCATTTGTAGGGGAATCCCCGAATTTAGAGCGTTTGACCTAAAGGCGGACCAACACGTTCGCTAAGTTTGCGGCACATGCCTAACGTGTTGTGTTGGCCCGCCTTAAAGATTACCTTTGTCTATGTTCTATGCATAGACTGTTCTATGTTGGCATAGTGTTGCCACCTATGTCTCATGAAATGTCGACTAAATTTACGTATGCAAGGTAGCAAAACTGTAGTTGGTTTCATATGGTTTAACTTTTATTATATAACTATTTTATATGCTAAAAAATAAGCTATATGCTAGACAATAAATAAAAATGCTAAACAATGTAAAAATATGCTAAATTTAGCATAAATTATGCCAAATTGGCAACACTGAATGCGTGTCGCAGAAAGAGATAAAAAAGAATACGTCACAATATTTAGGGTTACCGTGTGAGGGAAAATTTACCCCACAATTTGTAAGATACAAATCTCTCAATATCATTATTCACATAACATAAGTGGATAATAATGAGATATCCACATTATGTAGGTACATACTTACATGTCTATACTAATATTATAAAGAGGAAAGGTTTGTAATCATGTATGTATGTATGGTTTTCACGCATAAACTACTGGACAGATTTCAAAAATTCTTTCACCATTAGAAAACTGCATCTTCACTGAGCAACATAGGCTATATTGCATTTTCAAAAAAAATAGAGATCCTTACCAAAAATGCAATAATGTATCCTTAATAAAAATTCTGTCATCGCGTGCGCTGCGGAATCTATTGAACAAAAAAATGTTCTACGGTATTATAGAATGGAGCAATATCTACAAGAAAGTCCGTGATATTCCATTCAAAAGATATAACGAATTTTTAAAAGTGTCAATTTACAGAAGTAGGTATACTGTTTAATACAATGAGGAGGCGTAGTGCGGGACGGGGTGAAGGTGAGGAGGTTTGAAAAATTATTTCAGTGTTAGATAGCCCATTGATCGAGGAAGGCTATAGTAGGCTATATTGTACCATAACACTTAGACCAACAGGAGTGGAGCCACGTGGGTGAAACCGCGGAGCGCAGCAAGTATATAATAAACATATTACTTTTAGAAGAGTAATACATATTATGTATATACACATAGGTACCTATATATTATATAATATGTATATATCATTATCATTATCATATGAAAATGTGTATGTAATGATAATGTAGATGAAAACTCGATTGTTTATTATTTTTTATAAAATAAAATAAAAAATAAATAAAATAATGTTTATTTTCGTAAGTATTAACAGATACACACGTTAATTATGTTGACCGACCCGCGAAGGCGCAAAAAAAACGAAATTTACTCAATAATAATTTATTGTAATAAAAAAATTACATTTAAATTATCTCTAACTTAATTAACTACGTCCCTCCGGTTCAATGTTGGAAACAAGAGTGTCCATTATGTCTTCGGCGTCGCGGTGGTGGTGATTGCCGTAATACTTTCTAACCTTCGGTTTTGGTTTCCAATCTTTTCGTCCTGTAGCTACAATCCAAATTTGTCGTAAATTATCCGGTTCAGGAAAACTGGAACAAGCCATTGAATATTTCAGACATTTAATTAAATACACACTGCAGAATATATATATTATTATTTCCCATAATAGTGGGTAACAATTTGTAGAAAAGTTGGCAACACAAAATTTTTTAGGTTAAAATTTATAATTGCTATTTTTGTGGTTTTTAAACAATGTATTCAAGTCAACAGCACGTGATACACAATATATTAACACGCTAAAATATCATGAAGGCCTATAAACTGATAAAGAGTTGTATACTTACGAGTGAAAAGACAATCCAGGCATTTTCGTTCCACTATCACTTTTACACCCTTTAACGCTACACCGCACCATGGTATTATTTTATAAGGTATTAACAGTAAGTCTAAATCATTCAAAACCAAACATACTATGAATTACGTAACTTAGAGCATGTAAAAACTATATTTTTATGGAAGACGATAGCTAGCTGTCAAACTTTGTTTATCAAAGTAGGTTGCTATTCTTGAAAAAAGTGGCACGCTGCGTGAAACAAAAAATTTTATCTTTCTCTCTCATTTCTTTACACAACACCGGCATAAGTTGCTCTTTTACTGGTGTGAATGCGACATAAGATATCAGTTTGTCTATTGGTTTCTCTGTCTACGCGGCTAACCGTTTGATTGTCTGATTGACATGACATATGTTTTGACTTATACAGAGAGTATGTAATATACTACGTAGTGGACATAGATAGCAAAGCCCATACCTGTGTGGTCTTAACATGATGATACACAGCCTAGATAGCCTTCCTCGATACGACGTGGGCTATCTAAAAGTGATTCTTTTTTTTAATTCTGATCCGTAGTCAAAGAGTATAATATATTATTACAGGCACTTTGATTTTATTTTAGATAATGAATTTATTTCATGAATCTGCTTTCTTTAATGACAATCAATTTATAATCTATGTATCTGTAGATTAAATTTCAATTAATTAATTTTCATTTAAATTTTTATTAGATTAATCGGAGCGTCTGTATATGCTATAAAGTTTTAAAAGTTGACAGCACAGAGCAAATTGTACAAAATCATAGTACAAAATTTTGAGTGGGCAAATAGTCACATCTTCTTGCCATGAAAAGCAAAAAAAAAATAAAAAATTTTGAGTGTTGACAGTTCCATGACAATTGACAATTGACATTTCTTTAAATAACATCAGCTGGATCTGGAAGGTGCTGAACTGCTGAATATTGAAATTTTCCCAATTTAGTATCATTTATTCTTCTGTAATTTAAAATTCTAATTTTAATATTTGTATAATTTTTTTTTTAGTTAACAATTTCATCTCAATAACTAATATTTTAATCGCAAAGATAATTTAATAACAAGACACTAAGATAAACAATCACTGAAAAAATTGATATTTATATGAATTTAATGAACCGATTGGTTTGCAATAGTTTTTTATTTAATTAATGTAAGTAAAAACAATGTTCCAGATGGCAGATATAAAATCCTTGCTAAAAGAAGCACGAAAACTTATCGACGAAAAGAACTTCAAAGATGCCCAAGAATGCTGTAAGAATATTTTGAGAAAAGACAAGCAGAATTATTTAGCTCTCGTTTTGCTTGGAAAATCGTTACAAGATTCTGATCAGGCACCTTTAGCTTATCAAAAGGCTATTGCCAGTAAGCCTGATCATGCCTTAGCCTGGCAAGGATTGTCAAATTTCTATGAAAGGAAAGAGGATAGTGCTTCGAAAATTAAGCTTATATCTATTTATAATGAAATTTTGAAGCTTTCTCTTGAAGAAGAAAAGGCAGTAGAAATTATAACAAAGGTTGGTCAATTGGGCTGCTCTCTTAAAAGTAATGATACAATAACAACCCTTTTATCATACATTAACTCAAAGCCGGAAAATAAACTTAAAGAAATAGCTGAAGAACAATTGTTAATTTTATTGAAAAGTGATATCATTTGTAAAGAAAATGATATTTCAAGTGTTTTAACTTTCTTAGATTGCATAGTAAACAATAAGGAAAATATACAAATGATATATGGAAAAATAATTTTACAAAAACCTAATTTTGCATCAGCAGTAACTGATGTAATTAATCTAAGCTTTTTCTCTACCAATGTACCACTTCGGGACTGGCTATGTAAACAGCTGTGTATTAAATTTGTTGAAGAAAACTCATTTATGGGCTTTGATATAGATGAACATTTTAATAAAATAACTGAAGGAATAGAAAATTCTAAATATCCTGGTCTCCTAAAAAGTATGCTCTATTATAACAAGGGTCAATATTTAGAAGCCTACAAAGAATGTGTGCCTTTAGTAAATTATCAGGAAGCAGACAAAACTGAAGCAATATTTATTATAAGGTGTACAATAATGCTTAATAAATGGTCAATAGCTCAGAAACTTGCAACCAATTTTTTGATTAAGGTAAAAGATCATGATTTTGTATTAACCCTTAAAAAAATTCTATTCACATCTCTGTATGAACAACAAAAATGGGCCCAAGCAATTGCCATTGGTAAGGAAATTCCTTTAGACTTGTTCAGTGAAAGTGAACAAGCTGCTCTGGCTAAATGTTACATTGAAACTAATGAAGAAGCAGAAGGAATTTTGGACAACCTTAAATCTACAAGTTACTTTGCTCAACTAAGGGCATTGTCACTCATGAAAAGTGGGAAATACAATGATGCAGTTGCTATATTGGAGGAAAATTCTTCAGATAATCAACTAAATCTTTTTTATTTAGGACAGTGCTATTGGGAATTGCAGCAATTTGATAAGTGCCTTATTAATCTTCTAAAGTCGGCTAAACTGAATGCAGAACATGCTTATACATTTTTGTATTTAGGTCATTTTTATTATTCATATAAACAAGATTTGGAAAAGGCCAAAAAATGTTATGAAAAGGCACATAGCCTTAACAACACAGATAAAGAAATAATGAAAAGTTTGAGTGGAAGTTATTTAAAATTAGGTCTCAAGGATTTAGATTTTGAATTATTAAAATCCTATCAAAATAAAGAAAATGAAACTTGGATTCACTTTAGACTGGGTCTGCATTACATCGATAAAAGAGAATGGGAGAATGCTATACTACAATTTAGGAATGTTATCAAGAGCAATAAAAATGATGTTGTTGCCTTTGAATGTTTGGCTGATGCTTACTATTCACGTGGATCATTTACATCTGCCTTGAAAGCTTATAAGAGAGTTATAGAATTAAATTCTAATCATATGACTTACTGTTTAACAAGAATTGGTTATATCCATTGTCTGCTTACAGAATATGAGGATGCAATTGCTACTTTTGAAAATGTCCTAAAAATAGACCCAAAGTCTGTTTTAGCACTAAAAGGTATTGCAGAATCTTGGATTAAAATTGCGAAAAAGAAAGCATCTGCTAAATTATTTGGTGCTGCACGAGATTCTGCTCAAAATGCTATAAATTTCATTTGTGAGGCCTTGACACAAGAAAAGAGATTTACATGTTTCTGGAACTTATTGGCTAATGCTTTAATTTTTGTAACAAGTCTTCCAGATAAATATAGTTATGTTTATATGAGGACTGCATCCATAGATCAAGGAGACAGGATAAAAGTTGATAAGTTAGATATTTTCCCACAAGCCCTGGCATGTTATTCCAAAGTAATAAAAATAAATAAACAAAATTCTTCATATATTTTAGCATTAACATATTTACTATACTATCATGCATCTGGGAATGTATCAAATTTGCAGATATCATATAAACTAGCTTTGGCTTGTATTCACTCAAAGCCATCAGCTTGGCGTAATTGGAACTTGCTAGGTAAAATATGTGTTTTCATGAAAAAGTATGATATAGCCCAACATTGCTTCATTAAAGCATTGATGGTAACTCATAAATGGTCTGTTGCAAAGATTTGGTGCAATTTGGGCACTATGTATGTTAAAATTAAACTTTATAAATTAGCCAATTATTGCTTTTGGCGGGGACAATCGACTCTACCTTCATATCCTCAAAGTTGGATTGGACAAGCCTTGATAGCAGAAGTGATACGTGAAGAGGAAGCAATGGATCTGTACAGGCATGCGTCGCGGCTCGGTTATCACCCTGAAAGTGCTCTTGGGTATGCAGACTGGGTTTGCAGAATACTTAAAAACAGTGACTATAAGAATAATCGTGAATTAAAGTATGTCATTGATGACCTATATGCAATTACATATGGCATTGACTTAATGGAATGGTTTATTACTCATGAACCACGTAATGCTTGTGCATTAAATGTTCTCGCCATTTTGCAAGAACGGTGTGGCCTCCTTCATGTGGCTCTAGATTCTTATCAAAAAGCATATGACTTTGCAGAAGAGGACAAGAAGAATATTATTAGATTAAATATTGGAAGGCTTTTAAATAGACTTGAAAGATATGACGATGCTATCATAACTTATAAAAATGTAACTGAGGCAAGTTTAGATTCAACATGTGGATTAGCGTTGGCATTATTTAAGAAAGGTCTTTATGAAGAAGCATATTCAGCTTATGATACAGCACTACATTGGTTAAGCAATGAAGATGATGAAAAATCAGACCTACTTGTGGCAATGGCTGGAATAGTGTACATGTACAAAGGAATGGACGATGCAAAAACTTTACTGTTTCACAGTATACAAGTATCTCAAAAGAAACCTACACCATATAGCTTATTTGCTATTTGCTCTTTAGGAATCTTACATTCAGATCAGGGTTTGTCAAAACTAGCATTAAGTGAATTACAAAAATATGAAACGGATAGTAAATTTGGATACGATATAGGTTTTTTGAAATCATATTTGGTTTATATGAATGACATAGATCTTGCTATTAAGTCTATAAGTGATAGTATCCATGATCATCCATGTGATGCACTGTTGTGGTTTTGTATGTCTCAGTACTGCCTGCAATCGCCAAGTAACAAGGCAAGAGTTGCAAGTTGTTGTGCTCAAAGAGCAATGTATTTGGATCATGATAATAGTCTTACTGCCAAAATGATGGCTACAGCAAGTGTTTCAGAAAATGTCAGTGGAGACAAATTGAAAGCAATGGTATTAGCAAAGAAGGGCCTCCATCTATACCCATGTCAACCAGAAGTATGGGCTGCTATATTATTCACAACTACTTGCCAAAAAATAAGTACTGAAAGAAGGGATTGGACATTAGCAGCTACAAATCATATGAGAAAACAGTTGGATGTTTCTCGACAAATGACTAGGTGGATTACCTTGCTTGAGAAAAAGCTTAGTAAGGCATGAATATATAATGTGATAATGTAATAAATTGCCTCAATATAATAAATTGTGTAGCTTTCATATATTATACTATTTATTAAGTGCTAACTAAGTTATGAATTAAATGTTTTTTAAAAAATAAATACAACAATCCATTTTTTTATAGATAACAATGTATTATTTCATTTAACATTTTTAGTAAATTTATCACAAACTCGTCGGAAAACAGCAAGAAATTTTTCACCATTATTCCTTGTAACCTTTTGTCCTTCTTCAGTGCTCTCAAAGAGTTTCTCCACTATAACATCATTTTCCTAGAAAATAGAATCTAAGATTTAAACTATATTCTTGTAACCATTATCAAAGCATAGTCCAACCTAGTTTTATGTGGCCCTGTATGTTAATTTGCTAATTAAAGAAGTATAAAGATATATCTTATGTGCTTGTATCTATGTATATTTTTATATTTTATAGTAGTAGTAATAACTACTACTACTTATAAAATATAAAAATATACAACTTGGTAAGCTTTTGTTTTGGAAGTTCTTCAAATTTAAACTCTTTATTTAAGTATATTCTTTTTTTACTAAGAATACACACCAATTCATCACCAGTTATCCTCTCAAATAATGGATGCTCTTCAAAATGACTGACCATCCATTCATGTAAATCTTTCACATCGGTGATTGTGTAGACAATACCCTAAAAACAAATATTATACCTATAATAAATTAAAATTATTGTACTGTTTTTCTATAAAATGTAAACATTTTTGATAAAATTATACCTGTTCTGCTAACACATATGCATATTCAGAAAGTAGCCACTTATTTATAATCCTCCATTTATGTTTGGCTTTTTTGAAGTGAGGATCTGGATATAAGAAGAACATTTTTTTAAGCTGAAAATTAGTGGATATTTGATATGAGACAATGAAACCAAAGCTAAAGGATAGTTAAAATAAAATATTACATTAAACTTTCAAAGCTTGTTAAACAAATGTATGTCTTGTCCTTTGTAGGACGTATTTTAATTTTCATATGAAATTAATCACCTGACCCTTCCTAAAAAAATTTGGCAAATATTTCATTGCATTGGTACGTAATACAGCAATATTTTGATACTCATTCTCATTTTGTTTCCTCAAAGCTTGAATCCTATCATTTACATAGTCTGAGACTTTCACTCTTATTTCTAGACCCAGGATAAGATTTTCTTTGAACATTGAAGAAAGTGTAACTGAAACAAAAACAACATTAGCCTTATCTTAATATATCTATATATAAATCTCGTGTCACAATGTTTGTCCTCAATGGACTCCTAAACCACTTAACCAATTATAATAAAATTCGCACACCATGTGCAGTTCGATCCAACTTGAGAGATAGGATAGTTTAAACATGTAGGTACCATGGGCGAAGCCGGGGCGGACCGCTAGTTAATATTTATAGACAAATTAATAAGTCCTTAATATACGATAAAACAAGTTACCCAGAAGTCCTCCATATCCACATCCAACATCTAAGAACTCAACCAAATTATTTTTGTAAAGTTCGTTTGTTTTTATAATTGGATATAGGTTTGACCAATCATAATCATCAGGGCTGGCTGGACTGTAAAAGAATATGTATATCTTTACCGGTACATATTTAATTTATAGATATATATTATTAATTAAACAAACTTATACATACTATTCAAAACAATGATCAGCAATAGGGTTAGAATGCGCACGTTGTCGATAATATTTTTTTTGTGGTAAGGCCATATTTAAAGCATGACACTGGTCATATGTAAGTTCTCATTTAACTTTGAATAATGTGACAAAATTCTAAGCTACATACAGGTAAATTAGCTTGGAGAAATTTTTGCATATGTAGTGGTGTGTATATTACTCAGATCTTAGAGCGCGTTTCCACTATATCGTTCTGGCCTATACAAAAATGTTTCGATATCCTAACATTACTATTTAATTTCATACTTATTCCTAGCAACACTTTTGTTTTCAATAAAAATAAGTTTTTATTTGACTTTATAAAAAAAAATATATCATTCAATTTCACGTCCTAGAGCAAACGACAAGACGACTACCGTGAAACAATAAAATATCGTGTCCATAATAATTTGTTTCATAATTAATATTTGACCATAATAATTACGAAACAAAACAAATAAATAAATCGTCACTTGATAGTGGAAAGTGGAAACACGCACAAAAACAGAATAAACCAGTTTACGCTGTCCGCAGGTGCCACGTGCAGTCGTTTGGTAACGTTAGAACATAAAGCACACATTTCATTCAAAAATTATAATTATTACGTATAGACCGGGAGGTATTGACACAAAATTTCGAGTCATTTGTAACAGGATGGCGGTTCTACAGGGGTCTTAGTACGCAATGACAAAAAGAAAAACGATGGTGTGAACACTGGTACCGGCGGCTTAGTCGCGTGGACGTTAGTCGAACTCGTCGGAAAAATAGCGAAGTCAAACAATTTGTAACACAAAAATTTTAGAATTTACCGATAGCCCATAAAAAAGAAGTAGGCGGTAGTGTCATGCCATACTTTTCCGGTGTGACTTACAGCCCGCCATACCGACGCGAATGTGTTGATTTAAAAAAAACAATTCAACCATTTGTACCAGGCTAACTTTTGCACAGGTAACCATCGTCGTGCAGCCATTTACGAAAATCGCCATGCCATACTTTTCGGACGATTCCAAATGGTCGCCATACCGCCGAAAAACTGCAAAATTTTTTTTTTCGCCAAACTTTTTGTACCAGTATTGCATTTGGATTTTTGGAGAGTATTTGATAAAATGTGACCATTATTATATTTACCATACTTCTAGTAGGGGGAAAAAGTGCTGCCATACTTGAAAAATTAATTTAGTATTAATTTATATAAGTGAAGATTTCCACCACCTAGATCTTTGAAATTTTGTATTTATATTCGTTGAATCTCAAACTTACAGGAAAAATTAGTGCCATACTGTTACTAATCGTTCAAAATACGAATAAAATCTTACAATAAAAAAAAATCTTATACACATTCGCCACCTCCCACAGGTATGACATTATCACACTTCTATTTATAATCATTCAGGAGTTGTTGAAAAAAAATTTAGGGTGGTAAATGGTTCGGCGAAAAAAAAAAATTTGCAGATTTTCGGCGGTATGGCGACCATTTGGAATCGTCCGAAAAGTATGGCATGGCGATTTTCGTAAATGGCTGCACGACGATGGTTACCTGTGCAAAAGTTAGCCTGGTACAAATGGTTGAATTGTTTTTTTTTAAATCAACACATTCGCGTCGGTATGGCGGGCTGTAAGTCACACCGGAAAAGTATGGCATGACACTACCGCCTACTTCTTTTTTATGGGCTATCGGTAAATTCTAAAATTTTTGTGTTACAAATTGTTTGACTTCGCTATTTTTCCGACGAGTTCGACTAACGCCCACGCGACTAAGCCGCCGGTACCAGCGTTCACACCATCGTTTTTCTTTTTGTCATTGCGTACTAAGACCCCTGTAGAACCGCCATCCTGTTACAAATGACTCGAAATTTTGTGTCAATATCTCCCGGTCTAGTAGTTTAATTGTTAAATTTTGTATTTGTTGATTGTTGTTATTATTTGTATTGTTATAATATTTGTTGAAGTGTTTAATTTGTGTGTAAGTGTTGTAACTTTATATTGTTAATTCAAAATGGCTCCAGTGTTAAAACATGGTCGAGGCAAGCCTTTGACTTCTCAAACTAAAGAATTAAACTTTAAATGTCGTTTCTTTTTCAGGTTAGTAAATTTTTCATTTTAGTAACATTGTTAATGTAAAAGTTATACGTATGTTAAATGTGCAAATATTAAAATAAAGTCTCATCTTTTTCAGAGGAGAAACACATATAGTTTAATTTAAAATCCCTTATATATATAAAATAAAAACTAAAAATAAAATGTTGTTTTATTTTATTTGCTGACCATACACTACTACAAACGCAAAAATTTCTCCAAGCTAATTTACCTGTATAATATAATATATAATATAATAATAAAATAATTTAAACGATAAACAATCAAAATGAATTGCTTATTGCATGCCAATTTGACAAATGACAAACGTCGAGTTGTGACGCCTCGGTGTGTCAATCCATTGTCAGTGTCACTTTGATTCCATTTCACTCACGTTTCGTAGAACAGTGGATTAAATTCAAATCTCAACGATATCAATGCCAAAAATTTTGATCATAATATTTTGGATAGCATATATACAGTGTGGAAATTTTCGATGGACCCTGGAGGGAAAGTACTTAAAATACTGGAGATAGCAAATTCTGCTGAAAATAAACATTCCTTTATTTTTAAAAATAAGTAGAACTGCATTCAAAGATTTTTGAAAAAACGCTTGCTTCGACCGGGAATCGAACTAATTAAAAATTAAATTTATTATTTTATTCTTCAAATCGACACAAATAAAATTATAGGTGTTAATGGTAAAGATGTTAATTTCTCGTTAAAATATTTGATTTTAGAAATAAAAATATCATGGAATCGAACATTTTTATTATAATATCATCGACGACATGTAAAAAAATAACGTTACTGATTTTATATCTTTATTTAACTAATAATAATAAATTGTTCAAAATGAGTCCCCTCGTCCTGGATACCTACATTAATTTATTTTCTTTTGAAAATACAGACAATACATATTTTTAGAAGTAAAACAAATGAAAAAGGCAGAATAATAATCGAATTTTTAAATTGCGGTCTTTGCACCACAATTTAAAGTCATACTTCTTAGTTTCAATCAAAAAGAAACGTCTAAGAAAGAAAATATATGCATGAAATTATTATTAATTTATTACCAATGAACCTATTTTCTTACCTACAATTCATGTGTTTAATAAAACATCTTCGGGTGTTATTTTGAATCATAAGAAAATTCTAACAGTTGTTTTTCTCTTGACCAATTTTTCTTAGATGTTGATCGAGGCCCATGTGTACTCAATTTAATAAAGATTTAATATTTTACGGATAATATGTTGTAGAAAATATTCGTTTAAGACCATTTTAAGACCGTGTCGATTCGAAGAATAATGTAATTTTTATTATTTTTAGTTAGTTCGATTCCCGGTCGAAGCAAGTGATTTTTCGAAAATCTTTGAATGCAGTTCTATTTCTTTTTTAAAATAAAGGAATGTTTCCTTTCAGAAAAATTTGCTATCTCCAGTATTTCAAGTACTTTCCCTGGGCCCATCGAAAATTTCCACACTGTATAATATTTAAAGTTTTGTAAAACAATTCTTGAAATGCAATCCATGTATGATACAATTAGTGTAATTGTATGCATTTATATTGTATACTTTATTACATATGTACATATCAATCTTTAAAGAAGAAGAAGATAAATATTATATTTTTATTTTTAACTCTTTTTTTTGACCAACCAAACCCCGTACCGAGGCGACCGAGGCTTATGTTATGACCGAGACGACTTGCACACGACTTGCTTAAAATTTAACGTCATTGTGTGGTCTTTGTGATTGGTCACTTGTCAAAATCGCAACTTTGACATTTGAAGTGTTTCGATTCGCGTGCTTTGCAAAGTTAATTATTTCGTACCTATCAATGTTTTGTTTAAAATATATCAATTTTTATTTTATAATATATAAAGTAATGGTGAAAACGGGTGTATAATATTTTCTTCTATTGAGAGATTGCCTGTATAAGTGATGATAATTAACGGAATCGATTAATTCACATTTTAACAGGTAAGTTTCATGTAATATTATAATCCTTTGTGGTGATTTGTGGTGATTTATTTACAAAGGTTAACAAACATTAAAACGTATTCTGGTGGAACTTGAAAACTCTCTGATATTTAGTTATATAGTATATAGGTAGTTATTATTATGCGCTTGTTTTAAAAATTTGTATTATTCATACGGAAAACATAATATATTGTCTTACAATAACTATTGATTAAAGTTCAATCAATAATAACTAGAAAATGAGACCATTCCCATACATATCATGTGTAATTAAACTATATACACAGGTATATCAAGCTGAAATTACTTTGGAACAAAAAAATTTAATTGATATTTTAGAATGCATGATATTGCATTTTCAAATGATTTTCAACCAACTTTTAAAAATAGGGGATGTCCTCATATCAATTGTTTTTTTTTTTTTGTTAGTAATACCTTAACTTTTTATTGGGTCAACCAATTTTTTTATGATTCCTTTTTTATTTGAAAGTTGGTGCCTTCCAGTTCTCTTCATTTAAATATTGTCTGGTTGTGACAATTTGAAGGCGGTGTAAATTATTGTTTAAAATAATTATACCATTACTTGTTTTATCCTCATTCTCAAGCAAATTAATTATAATTTACATACTACTAAAACTACTCACAAATCAATAAATTTTGTATCTATAATATAATAGAGACAGAGAAATGGAGAAAAGTATTAAACAATAAATTGGAAGATAGGTAATAATTATTGTAGTTATTATAAGTTTGATGACTTAAAATTTAGAATTATAATTTATAATTTAGAATTTAGAATTTAGTAATTTTAGAAATTAATCTTTCAGCTAATAACATTGCAGACTATGTGATATTAAGATTACCTATATACACCTGAACTTTTATTAATAGCAAGTTAATATATGTAATGTAGACTAATATAATATGTATATGTCGCCATGATCTGGTTAAATCTGCTAAACTGCTGCTATTTGTCTGAATGACTAGCATTGAATGACAACATTCCATTGAATAATTAGGCTGAGTTTTGTCTTTCATTGAAGGCGCTAGTCATTCAGTCAAATAACAAATTCAACCAGATGACTATGACATATACAAAGATAATATTATGGGTGCCTAATTCATCATTGACACTCTTTACACCCAGATTTCATATCTTCATGGTAATATGAATGAGTTTGTTTATATTATTATATTTGTCATGCTATTCAATAATTTTCCAAAACTTATAATATTTAATCAAAGCAACCTTTTAAAATAACCTTTGCGTGTAAGTCATTGACCTTCATACTCCCCTATTATTATTTAAGTCTTTGAAAAATACCACATGATGAGGTATTAGTCATTAAGATTTATAATGTGGTTTAGTTAAGTGGTGTTTTATTTTTTCAAAATAAATTGGAAAATGTAATGTCTGTTGGCCACACTTCATAATATATATTCCATTTATTCTATTGAGAAAAAAAAGATATTATAAGTGCTCAATTAATTTCGAAATATGTACTAAACTTATAAGATAATAAAGAGTAGGATTACAAAGCCATAATTTACTTAATGCGTTATATAAGTATTAAATTGTAAACTACATATTTTAAAATGTGCTAATTAAATGCATAATTATCACTATCACTACATAGTATAAAACAAAGTCGCTTTCCCTGTCCCTATGTCCCTATATCCCTATGTCCCTTTGTACGCTTAAATCTTTGAAACTACGCAACGGATTTTGATGCGGTTTTTTTTAATAGATAGAGTGATTCAAGAGGAAGGTTTATATGTATAATAACATCCATTAAATAGTGGAAAAGTATTGTTATTTTTGAGGTTTCTAATGTGATGTCGTAAATAATTACATTTTTTCCGCTTACATTGCAAACGCAGGCTGAACCCTACGAGTTTTATCAAAATAATGCACTAAGTATTATACACATTGAAAAGGTCTACAGAAAAGTCCGTTGGTATATGTCTATCTCTTATGGATAACCCACAATAACTTTTTTTTGTCATTTACTTTTTACGACAAATAATGGCTAATTTTCGAAGCGATTTTAACAAACACAGCATTAATCCTTAACCAATTAAATACCTTGAATACATTGTTCATTTAATATAGATCTATATGGCCCTTTACACCGTATGATTTAAGTGAATATTTTCGAAGATATTACAGATTTAAAAATTGCGGGACGTAGCGTTTGCGGCGGTACCGGCGCGGCCGGCCGCCCGGCTATAATATATTTTATACCCGTGGCCGTGCGAAGCCGGAGCGGGCCGCTATGTTTTTATACAACGTTCACAGTTTTTCTGTAGTGTATTTAGTATAAGCATTGCACCCGTGCGAAGCCGGGGCGGGTCGCTAGTATATATATAAATACAAAAATATTTTGCAGTTAACATTTAGTTTTTAAAATTATAATTCATAGTTATCAGGATCATAATATAATTGGGCAAATGGGCACATATGAAGCAAACTTCTAGCTGAGCCAAGTAATATGAGGCTGTAAACATTGTAGAGTCAAGTTCAAAGCAAATATTTGCCATATTTGGGATATCCTGCTTGCAGTCGGCAAAGCGACAGGCGTTTTTTGTCGTCGACCGGCCGTCATCCACGTGCACTCGTCAATTCGTCACCGCGTCGCCGCAGTCTGCGAACGGCGTCGCCCGCGCCACACGCCTGTCACTCAACGCTATCAAACATTGCGGAATGTTATCATTATTCGCGCCGCTCTCGTTCCGCGCCATACAACAACGATACGCTATTGTTCTCAGTGCTTAGTTCTGTTAGTGCAACGAAATGAAGAAAGGAGACCCTCAGTGCAGTTTGAAAAAGAGCGGCTCGAGGTCAGCACGTCTGCTAACTGACAGCATATCGTCCTCCGATGAGCCCGAGACCGAAAGGCTGTTGGGCTCGCAGTTGCCCTCGGTGGTGGCGGGAGCTGGTGCGAGACGCGGGTCTCTCACTGCCCCACCTTCTCCCACCGATTTCCGAAAGAAGCGCGATCCCACCCGCCAACATAATTACATGAACCACCTTCATCACCTTATTCACTGGAGAGATAAATGGAGTGGTGAACCTCAAAGAGCACACGAGGTATAGAGGTTAAGGCAATTTCATTTTAAGCTCTGCTAAATTTTATAAAACGCATGATTGTTGTTTCAGTATTGTGAACTTGAGTCAATGTTTCTAATAATTATCTCTCTGTTAAAATACCGCTTCTCATTACATGATACTATAACATCCAATAAACTTCCTCATATTATGTAACATAATATTATAACCATAATCGTTTTATATCTATTGAATTTTTCTATAAATTCACAATACTTGGTAGAGTCAGTGTCGTGATATTTACTAAACCGAGTTTTTCTTCCAATCCGTAACCTTCGTTTCGACAATTATAGTTAGTGTAAGTAATTTGCGACGTTATTGTGGCAATTAATTGGTGAAAATTAGTAGTATTTTAAATCCAGAAAATTACACACGTACAATTTATTTTAAACTTTTCCACAATTGCTCTGATATCGTATTTCATTTTTCTCCTCGATTTTGAATTTAAGTATATATATTTAATTTACTAAAGTATACCGGTGTTTAAAAACAAGAATAGAATCATGTAGATCATAATTTCAAATGTACATAGTTAGTCGAAATAGGTATAAACATTTTGCTTGTTGTACCTGAGTAAACATTGAAACAAAGAAAACTTATCCACCATCTTAGGTAAATTTCAAATAAAACGTGAATCGCGGCCATGGTCATAAGGTAAAAAATAATCGAATGAGAACAAGAATGGAGCAAACAAGGCCGTAAACGTAAACCAATGCAATAAAAAGCAACAACAACAAAACCAACTACCTACTAGAGTCATCTAGAGTTCCAATTTTCGAACCGCATTGTATAGTATAGTAGGTAAATAGTTTCAAAAAAAAAGCAGGTAAAAACAGACAAAAACAATTATGGAACATTTCCAGTTTACCATTAGTATGGTTCAATTTTTAAGCACGATGGTTATGTACATTATATCGTTTAACGAATATTTTCTTCTCACAGAAAGATTTAGGAATGAAAGTAAAAAAACACTGATTAGATTAATTATTATACTGACAAATTAATTATTTTCAGTGGGAGCGTTGGTCATTAATTACTCAAGATTACGATCTATGCTACTTTTCATTGGCTAAAAAAAGTAAGATATTTGGATATCGATTTGTGTAACACGTGAAATCCCACGCCAATGACGACATTGACATCGGATTTGACTCTTATGTTTAGAAGGAAAAACAAACATTCATTACGTAAACAGAGAATATAGATACCACGAAAAGATATATTATATAATGAGAAAACTTAAAGCTTCAAACCGAAGTTTCGAATTTCGCAATAAAGGATCATCAAGATTTTTTAAAGAAAACTTATACGGGTACTTAACCCGACTCATTACGGATTTAAACACGAAATAATATTTTAATGAATTATCAACAAGATAATGTTTTTAAAACTTATCTTGATTCTAAGAATTCCAATTGATAAACATTACTTTAAACCAATTTTGAAGCACCCTCAATGAAATGTTTATATTTGTACTTGTTACCATCGTGTTTTAGTAAAATGTTCCTTGTACTATTTCAACAAGTAACCTTTCGTACTTGACTTTCTATTTATAAGCATTTGCTGGTTATCTATTGCAGTAATCACTTAGAAATGTCATAGAATTCATCGTCATGATAATGTTTTATGTTACAATATTATAGAGTTGCATATGACAACAATCAAGCGGATAAATAACCCACAACACCAACTGTATGCATTCAATTTAATGCCGACAATTGAGTTGATTATCATTCTGAGAAATTAAGCTTATATGTCTACGAGAGACAGCTAGATGGAAGCGACGAATCGCGATTTCATTGGAATCAAATCAGATGCATGTTTCGTATTGTTCTGCATATTAATATCATATTGTATCGTCCGCGTCGCTACTGTTAGATGTCACGTGCTATTTAAGGGCCCCTTATCCAGATAGTTTAGGCATTTTAGGCACTGAGACGGCTCGCGCCCGCGTTGCGCAGGAGCCGGCGCGACATGAACTCCGGTGACCTATGGAGGCGGGCGAGCACGCCACAGTATAAATAAATCAGTAGTTTGATTTTATTAGCTATCCTAGGAATGTTGTTGATAAATAAATTAACTACTTATCCTATACTATTAAACGATCAATATTCGAATATTTATATATTTGTTTACTTTGTAAGTGTGGAAATTTTCGGTGTGCCCTGGAAGGAAAGTACTTGAAATACTAGGGATAGCATTTTTTTCTGAAAGGAAACATTCCTTTATTTAAAAAAAATAGAACTACATTCAAAGATTTTCTAAAATTCACTTGCTTCGACTGGGAATCGAACTAACTAAAAATTAAAAAAAAAATCTAATTTTATTTTCAAAGCGATAGAAACAATATTAAAGATAATTTATTATTAATTTCTCCTAAAAATATTTGCTCTTAGAAATAAAAATATCATGAAATCGACCATTTTTATTGTAGCAACATCATGTAGGGTAAAAGCTGGATAGATGCCCCACTATTTGAAATAGGCTCATAATTTAAAAAATATGAATCTTATACGAACACTTTGCATGAATATAGCTAGGTTAGTTATCTGTTTTGAATTATGTACTATGTAAATTTTTTATCCTATCATTTATAGATAAAGTGTAATAACAATTTTTGTAGAACACCTTTTTTGGGAATAGATGCCTACCTATATGGATAGTTGCCCCACCATGAAAATACTATGGAGGATAGATGCCTGCAGAGTGGGATAGATGACTTACATACTCTATAAACGCGAAATCAAATAAAATTTAAATGATAAACCAGCAAATATCTTGTTAACATAACTAACTCTAGTTGTTCTTTTGTCCAAGAATATACTCGCGGTCGCACTCCTTCTTTTCTTTTGTATTTTCGTGGCATGGTTCTGCTACAATCAGTATAAGGTCAAATAATTAATAAGTAAGTATACATAACAATAAAAAAGCAAATTTAACAAGTAAAATCGGTTAACATACAGAAAACCTTTGATGCACTCAGTTAAAAATATAAACTGCATGTGTGTTTATCGATAATAACATGTATATATTTATTGAATCGAAAAAGCAGGGCAACTATACTTTTTGATTAGGATAGTTGCCCTAGTATTTTTTTTTATTAAACAAAAATAAAAGAGCGACTATTTACACTTAGATATATACTTAATGAACCAGTATATTGACACAATAAGAAATATAATGAAATTTATTAATACTTATAAAGTTAAGCAAAGGCAAATATTAACCCTTCAAAATTTGACATATTCGTGAAGTTCGCCGCGCAGATAATAATACGCACTAGCAAAACACGTCTTCACCAAACAACAGCTCATGCGTAACAGAGGTGCGGGGTGATAGCAGCTCCTATTTAAATTATTAATTCGTAGTCACGAGTTTTTTGAAAATGAGGCATCTATCCCAGTGCGGCATCTATCCCGGTTTTACCCTAAACATAAAGAACGCTACTGGTTTATTGATCTATTTAATAAATACATTTCAAGTTCAAAATGAAACTCTCGTTCTGGAATCTGGATACGTTAATTTATTTTCTTCTGAAAATATTTAAATTGAAAGTAAAACAAATAAAAAAGGCAAAATGAGAATTGAATTTTGTAAATTGCTGTCTTGCACCGCAAACATGTTTAACGTCCTACTTATTTAAAAATTCAATCAAAAAGAAACGTCTCAGAAAGAAAATATTTGCATTAAATTATTTTATTGATTAATGACCAATGAAACTATTTTTTACCTATAATTCATGTCATTAATAAAACAACTTCGGGTATTAATTTCTTTTATTCATAAGAAAATTGTAACTACCTATTGTTCACTTCACACTTGACAGACGGACAACTTTTCGTAGACGTCGGTCAAGGCCCATGTGTTTTAATAAAATATTTTACGGATAATATGTTGTAGAAAATAGACCTAACCTATTCGTGTTGATTTGAAGAATAAAATAGAAAAATTATTTTTTTTACATTTTTAGTTCCTTCGATTCCCGGTCGAAGAAAATGAATTTTTGAAAATCTTTGAATGCAGTGCTATTTCTTTTTAAAAATAAAGGAATGTTTCCTTTTAGCAAAATTTGCTATCTCCAGTATTTCTAGTACTTTCCCTCCAGGGCCCATCGAAAATTTCCACACTTAATTTACAAACAAATATATAAATAATAAGTAAATATTGCTCGTTTAATAGTATAGAATAAGAAGTAAATTTATTTACAACAACAATCCCCTAGGATTGTCTATCCTAATAGGTAATAAAATCAAACTACTGCTTTATTTATATTGTGGCGTGCTCGCCGTTGTATTTGCCGCTCGGTTCTAATACGCGAGCGGCGACTACAACGTGGTCGGGAGCAAAACTAGCACAGGTCCTCCCTTGATGACGTCCGGCTGGACTCTGGCGGCACTGGCGTGGTGCGCGCGAGTCTCATTTTACGTATTATATTTTATATAAAAAAAAATAAGGGCTAAATTATAAATTTATCCAAAAATTTCCCTGTTAATCCTGATTAGTAAATGAAATGTAAAATTTTCATAAACATAGCGTTCCTCTAATTCTCATAAAACTGATTATGCTTTCAAAATCGATGTTACTTCTGATTTTTTTTTTGATCGAGTTAAATGTTTAATATTGTGTTTTTATCCAAAAAAGTCACTAGATCAAACGTTTATCTGTGCTTTATATTTTTTTAGGATTTTAAATATGATGATTTTTATCAAAAAACCATGATTTAGAAACATACATTTTGGGCAATGAGCCCAAATAGGAAAAAAACGGAAAATAACGTGCCAATAACGAAATGATCAAGTTTTTTTAAGGATAATTTTTATTTCTTTAATAATAATTTTAAAACCTAAACCCAAGAAACAAAATCTAGAGTTATCCTAATGCAAATGTAGCGTCTTCCGTGTGATTTGTATTTCTGATTTATGGATGCTGCAAAGAAAAACAATTTCTTACTCATTTCTGTTATCTGATTCCACTTAGCCATCAGCTCTTAATTAGAATACCTTGTAGATATGTAAAGGTAAAGGTACGTGTTGAATACATACATATACCTAATACGTTGGTTGTTTTCTTATCTACTTGGCATTTTACAACAGTAAAAATCTTAAGTAAACATGATAATCATCGCGTTGATACGTGATCTTTTCTTAATAAAAAGATTATTTTGTAACTTTTCTATTGCAAAAGTTTTTCTTAGAGATTATCACGTCTGGTTATCGCAGTTTCCTGGTCAATATACTTACTGTTGTTACAAGGACAAACCGAAGTTTTTATACGTCGCAAAATCCAATAGAACTATTTGTGTGACCTCATTGTCTCACACCCTGATCCAAATTTTTTGTCACCTTGAATGTATCGGAAATTCTCCATGTTCGATTTATTCACTCACACTACGTCCAGTTCGCCATTATCGCTTATCGTTGTACAATTAATTACTAAACTATATTACATGCAAATGTAGACAACTAGACAGGTCACACGTTGCCATCAATGGCTCTAGTGTCCAACACGCGTCTTTTGAGTTATTATTCAAACGCAAGGTCTCTAGCCATTTATAGTTGTTGTAAATTACTGAAGTGGGAAACAGCCAGTACCATAAAAGTGTTGTTTGGCACATTGCTAAATTACATGAAGTCAAGTATATTTTGTCTGAAAACATTACTTTAATCGAGCGTAATAAACATGGATATTTGAATAAATGAATTAATTAAATATTATATGGATGAACAAATGAACATATGAATAAGCATTACGAAACGGTATTATTCTGAACAACTGATTAATAAAGTTGTTAATTGCCGATGAAAACTATTTTAATATAGTCCTAACACTGGGATACTGCCAAGACACATTTAATTTATGTTAAAATTACAAGTCATTACATAAACAGAGAAGGGTGCTATCTCAAGAAGATTTAAGAATATTATAAGTGTCTCAATATTATTGCAGATGAAAAGTCATGTATATTTTGTAATATTGCCAGCGCAGTATACATATCAGCAAAGACGTCCATCAAACCTTATCAATGTTAGGTACAATCACGTCAATGATGTTACGAATGAACTCGTTGATTTGATTTTATACAATTCAACTTTAAAGGTCATTTTTTTTTGCTTATCAGTACGAGTAATATGATATCAATATTTTCACTCTACTATCTTAGGATAGAGCCTAGCCATTGAAGCTTGCAAAGTTTCTATTCTATATGTACTTTCAAGCCAAAACTAAAATACGCTTATATTTTTACATGTATGTAATGAAATTTATGTACTGTTATAAGTTATAACTTATGAAACACTAATTAATAACGCCATCTAAAATAAAATTACAAGAATGTAGAGTTTGTAGGAGAGCCGTTGACTTTTATCTCTATAAAGACTAATTATCCGCCCTTAATTACTTTAATAAATGCTTATCCTCTTATGCAGTATCTATCTCACTGTATATCGTGTTAGTTATACCACTTTTTTAATTTTCATGATTATTGGTTCGTAAGTTTTCTCTGCTTGAATTAGGATAATACACAACAAAACAATACCACCCCTGACCCAGATCGGAGCGAACAGCTAGTATATATATTATATAATAATAATAAAAACCTGTACATGACAAAATATTTATTCTTAGATAGATGTGTAATGTCGTACCTACCTAGCTAGTTTGTGAAAAGAGATAGTAGTTGCAGGCAACATTCCGAAACGTGTGTTCAATGACAAATTTGTGAAAATAGTTAACTATTTCAAAACTCATTTGTATTTCGACATATAATATTAAGCCAAATTTATTTTTTTAATTGTTCCCTACGCCGCGCCACAGATAACACTATCCTTCGCTTAGAGATTATCCTTCCAATAGCGTTCCGCACTGGTGCCGTACACATATTTAATTGAAAATTCTACATAATATTACAAGTACTTACTCATTACTGTTATCATATTACAGCCACAATACATAGTTTAAGTGTGACTTGTGTTCAATTGTTTATTGTTATTAATTGTCAGAATTGATAATCAATTTGATGCTACGGCGATTGTTAATAAATTACACTAGCGAATGTTGAAGGACGCGAATCGATTAAAGTACCGGTAGGTTACTGCAAATAGAAATAACATATCAAAGTATACAATAGTTTCCGATTTGTATTCATAAACAAATCCATTATTCACGTCGTAATGTATGATACATTACTTTACCTCAATCATGGGTATATAAGCGCGGATAAAGGTCTATTCTTTTCCAATTACTGAATACTGTAATAAATCAAATTTATGTATATGTATGAATAGTTGCATAATAAAAATTTGAATCATTATGAATACTAATATTATAATGTTGGTCCCTCATTGTTCGATAATGTACAAAAACAATCTAAAATAGCTGAGCTTACCGCCATCTAGTTGAAAACGTGAGTATTATGAGACGAGGTTAAGTCATTACTCCTAACAATTTCCATAATTTAAAATGACGTGCGCGTGCGCCGTATTTGACTTGTTTATTTCGAGTAATAAAGGTAGATGGCGTTAGTATTTCAATTTTTAAAATAATGACGCTTTTTGTCTGATTCTATTATTTATTTATGTGAGGGTATTTGATACGATAAGGATAATTTTGATTGGCTAGTAGTAATTCTTGCTTGTCAATTGTTTGTACTGATAGATAGTGTAAATTTTATTTCATTTTATTAAAACTTTAAACATAAAAAACATAATACAATAATTATAAATTAGATCCTATTTTAAACAAAAATTTAATCGTTATTAATAGTGTTTATTTAGTATAAAAGTAAATACCGTACCCGGAGTAGGATATAGCAAACAGACGAATAACGATAGGAAGGCAGTGATAAGGAATTCTTGTGTATTAAATACTATTACTTCAATCAATTCTTATCAATACGTCGTGTAGTGCAGCGAGGGTCGCAGGACTCGATTAATCGGTGACACTTGACAATGTTCCTTTTATTTATGTGATATATTGTAATTAGTTTACCGGTTACCCTCGTGCGCGAATAAGTGTTGTGTTATCTCTGTTGATTGTTATCTATTTAGAAGAGCATGCGGACGCGTGTGCAGTGACTAGTGTGTGCTGGAAATGCGTTCATGGTTTGATAATGCCAGGCCCTCTTCGTCTTCCGATTCCCCAGAGCGGCGTCCGCTTGTGTTACCCATTAAAGTTCCGAGGAGCTATGGGAGCGTCCTCCCGTATTATAAGTTCGTAAGGGACACAATCAGGGAATCCATGTATAATGAGGTACGATCATGATTTATTAATAATACTAAACTTCTCAATTCTCATACTTATCATAAATTATTTAATACTAAAAAAGACCAATATCCGAGACGCAACAAAGAATGCTCAATATGTATTCGTTTTATAATTCTTATGTTAATAGACTATCTGTTTAACAATGTTGTGAATTGATATTACTCTTTAAACATAGCATTGCGTGTATATTGTATGAGATTTAGAGAAAAACGGGTATTAAAATGAAACTAAAAAATAAAAATACACCACACACATTTCTAAGGAAATAGAATTATTATTATGTCATTATTTTGACAATTCGCTAACTTACTATTTACAGTCTATTTTTAATTTAAATGAATACTAAAAGACGAAATTAATAACCGACCTGTCCATTGTGCGGTTCAGACAAAAGCTTTCTTCGAACAAAAGCTTCTTTGAGTGTTGTATGAAAATGTCGGATGAAATTATTAAATATCGACAAAGTACGTGGAAAACCGTTATTATGTTCTATGCATTATTGTAAAAAGTATAAATTTTTATTACCCTGCATTATTACCCAGGTACAGGTAGGTACATTACTAATATTTTATCTTTATTCAAGTTAGTTCCTAATTCTACTATTAAACAACTCAAGTATGACTGCGAAGACAAACTATTCTATTATGAAAACAGCTCCTGAGTGTCTTGACTATTAACTAATTTATATTCCACGCGTTTTAATTTGGATTGCACGCGGGGAAAACCATAAGTCGCAAATAGTACAAGACATATTGAGATTTTAGAATGTGAAAGATGTAATTATTGAGTACATACATATAAATTGCGTTTGAAACATCCTCATAGACTACAAGCCGGCATAGGAAAAAAATATGGGTCAAATGAACCACCAGGGGACATATCTAGAACGATAGAAGAGCATAAAATAATAAGATTCATCACTATGCCGTCACTTGTAAGCTGTCCAACTGAGTGCAGATGAGAATTCAAAAGTACAGGTAGACTCGGTAAATTTTGGTCATGTATTTTGGTACGGCATTCTTAACCATCGATAGATCCATTAAAAATAATAAGAAACCGCTCAGTGCCGTACAAAAATGGTGGTCCACAAAGTCGGAATTTTTATTTAATTTCCGAGAGTTACCGGGGGTAAATTTGGTCATTTGACCATGTACGGCATCTGTGTCATACTATTGCTATACTGCTTTTAATCCATTATTCCGCAACGCCGTACAAAAATCATGGGGACAAGGGGAAAAAATCGAGAGTTGCATTCCCCTCTCTTTTACCACTCCAGGGGGTCATTAAATAAAAATTCCGACTTTGTTGACCACCATTTTTGTACGGCACTGAGCGGTTTCTTATTATTTTTAATGGATCTATCGATGGTTAAGAATGCCGTACAAAAATATATGACCAAAATTTACCGAGTCTATCTGTACTTTTGAATTCTCATCTGCACTCAGTTGGACAGCTTACAAGTGACGGCATAGTGATGAATCTTATTATTTTATGCTCTTCTATCGTTCTAGATATGTCCCCTGGTGGTTCAATTGACCCATATTTTTTTCCTATGCCGGCTTGTAGTCTATCAGGGTTGATAGCATATGTTAAATGTAAATATGTAATGACCCTACCAGATACTTATCGTAATCAGTTACCGGTTAAACAGTAAACCATATTATCAACCCATGCTTTATAGACCCCGTGTAAATTATGGCTATTGGTTCAGCGAGAATATTTTCCATGATAATGAGCATATTTAACGAGTATATCCTAAAGCAAACTTTGAGGATCATATAAATTAACACAACATGGCAAGCGCTGTGACCATCAGCATTATAATCTAGGCTTTTCTATTGGATAGTGCGCTCGAAATTGTAGAGTGAAAAAATAATGCGTAAAATGCATTGAAACAATGAAAATGTTTCGAGCCGCGTCAATTATCAGGACTTACGGACAGGTTTGATTAATTATTATCTATTAATTATCTATGTACTATAAATTATTATAAAGAGACCTTTTCAATAGTAATTATTAAATAACATTCAAATTGTTAAAGCTATGTAGATACAGCTATAAGATATCCAAGTAAATTCAGTACACTTAGATACATGTTTTGTATTTGAAGTACAACAGTAACAGTAATTTCTCTTTTTTTTTTTAACAAATACACATGATTCATTTTGATGAATTGATGATATTGCAGCATTATTCTTTTGTGAGCTTATATGCGTATGCGCTACTTTAATGCTCCTTCAGAGTAAACTTGAGTTTTGTTAATTTCTTTCTCTGTAAAATAAAGCTAAACGGGGGCGGAGCTCTAGCAGGATAACATAATGTGTTTTGCGAACAGTTAACAAAAACAACATCCGATGGTCTTTTAATTTGTTCGCGACATTGATGATTATTCTTTTGTTAGTATTAATTAGTTGGGTTTTCAAAGGAAGAATGACTGGCCTATTTAAAAAGAAACACAATTTGTTGTTTTGAAACACTTTAAATCTCATGAAAGAATGAAAAATAAAAGACACTGTGAACGTCTGAACGTTACAAAACAATTCGGCACACTGAAATACAATGTTTTTAAAGTTTGCTAGGCATTTGTAAGCTTGATGGGGTCACGGACGAATTCTACCATACCCGTGGCCCCGTCGTTGATGCGGCTTGACGGAACACAGTGGGGTTTTGGTCGGTAGGAATCCGACATAACCCACGGCCGCTTCCCCGGAGGCCGTGGGTATCTATGCAAGATTTCCCCACTTAAAAAAAAAAGGCATTTGTAAGCTGGTCCTTTAAAAGCAATATTTCAATTTTCTCTATGAATATATAAAAATTTACTTACTTGTATGCAACATAATTATAACTTCGTAGTCAAAAGCCACGTTGATCACGTGATAAACTCAGCATGGCGCTTGACTGGGCGGAATCCTGTAACCCCGTTAGTCTTTTTGCCTCGATTGCACAGCGGATCTTAACCTTATGCCTTTTGTTTTATTTTTATATCGTTAGATAGACAAGACAGGTTATCCTTTATAAACTTATTATGCAACAATATATCGATATTGCATAATAAGTTTAAATAAGCATATCGATGCTTTATGCTATTAAAATATATATTTGGAATATTCTTGGCTCTATCAACACATTTTTCATATTCTTGAAAAATGAAATGTTCTGTTATTATAAAGTAAATCGCACCGTACTCGATTTTATGATTTGTGTTTGGGTAATTTATAATTCAAACTTAAAAGAACCAGGAAGTGTTTATCATTTTGGAAATACTACGAGTGATGAAGCTCCAAGGAAACCGGAACATATTGCGTTTTTTATACTAGAAACCAAATCACGATTATGCGTTCATTAAATTTTCAAAATTCTAACAGAAATAGCTTTAATAAGAAGTATAATTAAATTTTTGATGACAAAAGAAAACTATTCCAGGTATTTGCTAATATGCTTACGTTTTGTCTAGCAGTAGACATATTCAATTAGCTTTATTTAACATATGTTTACGCTTTGTTTATCCATGTAATTTTATTTTATTCAGCGTAAAAACACGATTTAAAATGTTCTATGGGAAATAATTGTCGGTGTCGGAGGGGAGGGAATCGTCCGTTGGTATCCATCTCGCCGTCAAACCGCTTGCATAGCGTTACCGGTCACTCAGCAACATGGTGCCCTCGGAGCGAGCCGCGCACTACAGTGCCACCGCGATCCTCAAACGCCTCTCCTTACAATCGTATAGCACGTTTTCCTTAGTACGTATACCCTCGCATTCATTCATCGCCGCCCTATATCCGCCCTGAGACGCGTCGCGCTGTAAATAGTATCCGCCCATCAGTATCACTCGAGACGAGTCGTGTTCCCCGCGGATCTTAGTCACCAGTTACGTCTCTCGTCTATCTGTCACGGGACGCTTGCTCGCTCTCCTAATAAATTAGTATGCGGGGATACGAAACGCGATGTTCGGTTCACCGCAATTACCAGAGAAAAAGACCAGTGATAATGAGTACGTTCATATCCGATGTCTCATTGCTAACTTACATAAACCTAGGAATGTGTCTCGGCCACCCGCGTCTTTGGAGTCCGTCCTGGAGACGGGTACACCGTCGGACAGAGAGTGCAGTCCATCCGCTTCGGAGATATCGGATAAAACTATTAGGTCTGAACATTCTGATACAGCACAAGTGAGTGGTGGAGAAGAGGAACCGCCGACGCGTCGAGCTAAAAGCAACAGCATCGCGGTAGCTACTCTGATGCCACCGTCGATGCACCACAACAAGAAACGGCGAACTTCCTTTCTGCACTTGAACGTCGGGGGCGGTAACGAGCATTTCGGCCCGTTCAGCGCGGGGACGCATCTCAACGTGCCGCGCTTCACGGTGACGGCGCCCCCAGGGGAAGGCCACGGCCGCCGCCTCAGTCATGGATTCCCGTTTCATGGTTTTGCTCTTCGTCGCCACTCTAACATGGTCTGCACCAGGAAATATTGCCGGTGTGAAAGTTTGCAGTTCTCAGTAAATAACATTGCATCCTAGGAAAAGATATGTTTACTAACTTGAGCATGATCACAATTTTTAATGCGGTAAATAATAACACATACGATTCCACAAGAAAATAAAAAACAAGTCAATCGTTAAGTAATTGAGATTTTAGATGCTCGTTTAAATAACTCCACGTTTTATAAATATTTGAAACGTTTAATCCTGCATATTTTAATAATTTATAGAGTATGCTTGTGATATCGCTCGTTATCATTATATCTATATGTTATGTTCATTACCGGCATTGTAGGTTGTGCCGTGCAAACGTACTTTGTGTTATATCCTTCAGTGCTATATTTATTGCATACAAGCCTATTTCTAAAAAGTGTGAATTTGTTTGAAATGTTGCGTCGAAGTTTGCAAGTTTCTGAGGTTTTGTAGTGTTTCCTATCATAAATTTCTAATACAAACGAGGAGTCCTGTTATTGATTCATACGTTATTTCATTTGGCATGTCCGCCTGCTAACTTATTTTTCGATACCTTGGTGATGTGGTGCCTAATACATTATGTTGATTTTGTGTGAAATGAGTTTCGTTCTTACTAATTTTCTATGTGTTAATTACTTACGTTTGATGTTTTGTTCTTATTAGTTTGTTATCTTAGTTTTTCATTGTTTTATTATGACTTATGTAATAATATGTGATATAAATTTTATTAAGCACAAATATGCGTTAACAAATTTGATCACTTTTTTTCAATCAAAATAGACTATTAAAGACAGAAAACAAGTCTATTAAAGACTTGTTTTTTGCATAAATAAAACAATAAATTTTAGGAATTACCTAATGAGCTGACAAACAGTAAAAAAAATAACAACATTATAATTATAATGATTTTCCTCAATAGTTGAGTTAAGGAATTATTGAGGAATATTCAGAGAATAAGTGGCATTGAATATAATTAAACGTCGCCAAACTATTGTATAGTCACGATTTTGTTATGTTTATGTTCACTAATATGTTTCCGCATCAACAGAGCCTCCATCGCAGCGAGTCGATGGTGTCGCTTGCGTGCTTTAAAACGCTCTCCCAGCTGATCAATAACGATGGCAACGAATTGCAGAACTTCCTCGCGGCCAACAAAAACATTAACGTTGACGACAGAGATGAGGTTCGTATCGTCCTTGTTATAATTAGCTTCAACATTTAAAATTATTCTCTATCAGACTATTGTTATTGGATGCATGTCTATTTATAAACGATTATTTGTTATGTTGTTTATTCGTAACTGTTTATGCATATCTTTTTAGCATATCTTGATACAATTGAAAATAGTTGGTGATTAATAAAAATATACACATATTATCTTTGCAAACGAGTCCTTCAATTACGATAAGGGGGAAATTTTGATGATAATATTGAATATTCATCGATGAAGAATGGTACGACGGCGCTCATGTGTGCGAGCGAGAAGGGCCGCGTCGACGCGGTGCGGCTGCTCGTTGGCGCGGGCGCGGACGCGTGCGCGGCGGACACGGACGGCTGGACACCGCTAGCGTTCGCGGCGCGTGCAGGGCACCTGGCCGTCATCAGGGAGCTTCTGGATGCCGGCGCTGTGGTGGACTCCAGGGATTGTGTAAGTTCAGTATGAAACTTGGTTGAAGACGCCTTTTCTGTATGGTAAAGAAAAAAAAATGTAGTTCTGATGAATGAAGTGCGGTAAAGGTGTCTTCTAGCAATACGCACAGGCACCATTTAACTGACCTAAATAATTATAATAGAGCAATGACCAAATTGTTCTCTGGACCGTGCACTCGAATTTCTGTATTTATAATTAAGGTGGAACCCTGCCAAAAGATCAGTGACATTCACACATTCTTAAATCCCGTTAAAATATAGGTACACATGCACAAACGTTACAAACTCTTTTCATAAACAAGCTATTTATAGGACAATGGCTTATTTTTAGCTGCAACGTGATTGTTGTTGAACTCTTAATTACCAAGCATTAATTAATGTATCAGGAAAAAACAAAAAATATAATCATTGATAATTCGTGAAGGACCAAATCGTAATACATACATTGTTCATGTTAGAAAAAAAAAATATTTCCCAGGAATCTCTAATCTCTTAACTATGAACAAAGACAAGTTAAGTCTTTAAATTTTCAATCCGATATTCCTAATTAAATAAGGTACATATTTTGCAAACATATGAATCTATCAATATATCTTATTTTGAATAGGGAAACTGGACACCTCTTATGTGGGCTGCATACAAGGGACATGAAGAAATAGTTGGTTTGCTGTTGGAGAAAGGTGCTGAAGTACATGCACATGGGAACTTTAATATCAAGTGAGTTTCATTTAATATTAAATACAGACTACGCATTTTCTATAAATAGCTGATATTTTTGGACACCACTTTATTTATTTAGTGACTAAATTAGGCTCATTTAAACTAGTTTTAGGTAAAGGTCATTCAAAATGAGTAATAAAATAATAATTTAGTACGATCTTAGGAGGCTGTTAAGAATAGAATTATCATTCTCATGCGTAGATATGTTAATATGACATTTACGTCCAATCTGTTCAAGTAATGTAGATTATTATCAATATTTAATCGACAAAATATTGGCTTTAATATTCTTGATAATCAGCTTGAGCATATGTTTTTGCATATTTCTTTAAAACAAACCAATTTTCAATGCACATACACATTATATGATTTTAATAGCACTAATATGAATTTAATTTATTTTATACCTAGAATGTTAAAATATATTTTCATTATATTGTTCTTATTAGATCGTATCAGCTGAATAAAATAAAACTTAGTTTATGTCATTATTTTTTATAACAGCAGTCATATCAAGATATACTCGGTATCTATACAGCTATTCAATCATCCCTTCTCATTCATACCAAACAATGCTGGCGCCGTGCCAACACTTTAAGCGTAGTTATTATTGTCATCAGATTGTCTCTTGATGATAACACTGCTTTTCTTCGACATGTTGTTCTCGACAGCTTGCATTCTCAGCAAAATTATAGTTATCTATGATTAGAAACTCATATGTAAATTAGAAAATAAATATTCGGTCTTATTTAGTTAGTGTTGATTAATGTTTCACTTTAAATTATAATATAATGTTGAAATAACATTTAAATAGAAATTCTGCCTTATTTCTCAATACTTTTACATTGTTGACAAGTGGCAACCAATCGTAATTGTTATTGGCTGGGGTGGGTGTGGCTTGAAGCTACTATTGGTTGGCATTACTCTTCGATCGCACTTAGTATCCTTATTTCTCTTGTATTTCAAGAAATTTGTAAGCAATAAAATTATTTGCTTAGCTGGCCAGAATCAGTGGAGTTTACAGTTGTAAATCTTTACACCGATTCGAATGTCGCTTATAGATTGAATTCTTATTAATAACCTTTTTTTATTCATTTACGATTTTATTATCATGATTTTAGTTCTTAAGATTAGAGATATTTCTACTTAAAATAAAAGTTAATTATCTGCATGATTGTAATCGGCTAATCCAACACAATACGTACTATAACATAGTCTACGCGTACACAGTATACAAATGGGTATACACTTCCAGTTCGCTGGTATGGGCGGCGGGGCGGCACCACAGCGGCGTGGTCGCGCGGCTGCTGGCGGGCGGCGCGCGGCCCAACTCGTGCGACAAGTACGGCACGTCCGCGCTCACGTGGGCGGCGCGCGCGGGCGACGCGGCCGCGTGCGGCGCGCTGCTGCGGGCCGGCGCCGACCCCAACACCTCGGGCATGTACTGCTGGACGCCGCTGCTGCAGGCCGCGCAAGGTGGGTGACGTCACGGTGATGTTTTTGTAAGGGATATGTTGTTAGGGAGATTTATGGACCTGCTGGACGCCGCTGCTGCAGGCCGCGCAAGGTGGGTGACGTCACGGTGATGTTTTTGTAAGGGATATGTTGTTAGGGAGATTTATGGACCTGCTGGACGCCGCTGCTGCAGGCCGCGCAAGGTGGGTGACGTCACGGTGATGTTTTTGTAAGGGATATGTTGTTAGGGAGATTTATGGACCTGCTGGACGCCGCTGCTGCAGGCCGCGCAAGGTGGGTGACGTCACGGTGATGTTTTTGTAAGGGATATGTTGTTAGGGAGATTTATGGACCTGCTGGACGCCGCTGCTGCAGGCCGCGCAAGGTGGGTGACGTCACGGTGATGTTTTTGTAAGGGATATGTTGTTAGGGAGATTTATGGACCTGCTGGACGCCGCTGCTGCAGGCCGCGCAAGGTGGGTGACGTCACGGTGATGTTTTTGTAAGGGATATGTTGTTAGGGAGATTTATGGACCTGCTGGACGCCGCTGCTGCAGGCCGCGCAAGGTGGGTGACGTCACGGTGATGTTTTTGTAAGGGATATGTTGTTAGGGAGATTTATGGACCTGCTGGACGCCGCTGCTGCAGGCCGCGCAAGGTGGGTGACGTCACGGTGATGTTTTTGTAAGGGATATGTTGTTAGGGAGATTTATGGACCTGCTGGACGCCGCTGCTGCAGGCCGCGCAAGGTGGGTGACGTCACGGTGATGTTTTTGTAAGGGATATGTTGTTAGGGAGATTTATGGACCTGCTGGACGCCGCTGCTGCAGGCCGCGCAAGGTGGGTGACGTCACGGTGATGTTTTTGTAAGGGATATGTTGTTAGGGAGATTTATGGACCTGCTGGACGCCGCTGCTGCAGGCCGCGCAAGGTGGGTGACGTCACGGTGATGTTTTTGTAAGGGATATGTTGTTAGGGAGATTTATGGACCTGCTGGACGCCGCTGCTGCAGGCCGCGCAAGGTGGGTGACGTCACGGTGATGTTTTTGTAAGGGATATGTTGTTAGGGAGATTTATGGACCTGCTGGACGCCGCTGCTGCAGGCCGCGCAAGGTGGGTGACGTCACGGTGATGTTTTTGTAAGGGATGTGTTGTTAGGGAGATTTATGGACCTGCTGGACGCCGCTGCTGCAGGCCGCGCAAGGTGGGTGACGTCACGGTGATGTTTTTGTAAGGGATATGTTGTTAGGGAGATTTATGGACCTGCTGGACGCCGCTGCTGCAGGCCGCGCAAGGTGGGTGACGTCACGGTGATGTTTTTGTAAGGGATATGTTGTTAGGGAGATTTATGGACCTGCTGGACGCCGCTGCTGCAGGCCGCGCAAGGTGGGTGACGTCACGGTGATGTTTTTGTAAGGGATATGTTGTTAGGGAGATTTATGGACCTGCTGGACGCCGCTGCTGCAGGCCGCGCAAGGTGGGTGACGTCACGGTGATGTTTTTGTAAGGGATGTGTTGTTAGGGAGATTTATGGACCTGCTGGACGCCGCTGCTGCAGGCCGCGCAAGGTGGGTGACGTCACGGTGATGTTTTTGTAAGGGATATGTTGTTAGGGAGATTTATGGACCTGCTGGACGCCGCTGCTGCAGGCCGCGCAAGGTGGGTGACGTCACGGTGATGTTTTTGTAAGGGATATGTTGTTAGGGAGATTTATGGACCTGCTGGACGCCGCTGCTGCAGGCCGCGCAAGGTGGGTGACGTCACGGTGATGTTTTTGTAAGGGATATGTTGTTAGGGAGATTTATGGACCTGCTGGACGCCGCTGCTGCAGGCCGCGCAAGGTGGGTGACGTCACGGTGTTGTTTTTGTAAGGGATATGTTGTTAGGGAGATTTATGGACCTGCTGGACGCCGCTGCTGCAGGCCGCGCAAGGTGGGTGACGTCACGGTGATGTTTTTGTAAGGGATATGTTGTTAGGGAGATTTATGGACCTGCTGGACGCCGCTGCTGCAGGCCGCGCAAGGTGGGTGACGTCACGGTGATGTTTTTGTAAGGGATATGTTGTTAGGGAGATTTATGGACCTGCTGGACGCCGCTGCTGCAGGCCGCGCAAGGTGGGTGACGTCACGGTGATGTTTTTGTAAGGGATATGTTGTTAGGGAGATTTATGGACCTGCTGGACGCCGCTGCTGCAGGCCGCGCAAGGTGGGTGACGTCACGGTGATGTTTTTGTAAGGGATATGTTGTTAGGGAGATTTATGGACCTGCTGGACGCCGCTGCTGCAGGCCGCGCAAGGTGGGTGACGTCACGGTGATGTTTTTGTAAGGGATATGTTGTTAGGGAGATTTATGGACCTGCTGGACGCCGCTGCTGCAGGCCGCGCAAGGTGGGTGACGTCACGGTGATGTTTTTGTAAGGGATATGTTGTTAGGGAGATTTATGGACCTGCTGGACGCCGCTGCTGCAGGCCGCGCAAGGTGGGTGACGTCACGGTGATGTTTTTGTAAGGGATATGTTGTTAGGGAGATTTATGGACCTGCTGGACGCCGCTGCTGCAGGCCGCGCAAGGTGGGTGACGTCACGGTGATGTTTTTGTAAGGGATATGTTGTTAGGGAGATTTATGGACCTGCTGGACGCCGCTGCTGCAGGCCGCGCAAGGTGGGTGACGTCACGGTGATGTTTTTGTAAGGGATATGTTGTTAGGGAGATTTATGGACCTGCTGGACGCCGCTGCTGCAGGCCGCGCAAGGTGGGTGACGTCACGGTGATGTTTTTGTAAGGGATATGTTGTTAGGGAGATTTATGGACCTGCTGGACGCCGCTGCTGCAGGCCGCGCAAGGTGGGTGACGTCACGGTGATGTTTTTGTAAGGGATATGTTGTTAGGGAGATTTATGGACCTGCTGGACGCCGCTGCTGCAGGCCGCGCAAGGTGGGTGACGTCACGGTGATGTTTTTGTAAGGGATATGTTGTTAGGGAGATTTATGGACCTGCTGGACGCCGCTGCTGCAGGCCGCGCAAGGTGGGTGACGTCACGGTGATGTTTTTGTAAGGGATATGTTGTTAGGGAGATTTATGGACCTGCTGGACGCCGCTGCTGCAGGCCGCGCAAGGTGGGTGACGTCACGGTGATGTTTTTGTAAGGGATATGTTGTTAGGGAGATTTATGGACCTGCTGGACGCCGCTGCTGCAGGCCGCGCAAGGTGGGTGACGTCACGGTGATGTTTTTGTAAGGGATATGTTGTTAGGGAGATTTATGGACCTGCTGGACGCCGCTGCTGCAGGCCGCGCAAGGTGGGTGACGTCACGGTGATGTTTTTGTAAGGGATATGTTGTTAGGGAGATTTATGGACCTGCTGGACGCCGCTGCTGCAGGCTGCGTCAGGTGGGTGACGTCACGGTGATGTTTTTGTAAGGGATATGTTGTTAGGGAGATTTATGGACCTGCTGGACGCCGCTGCTGCAGGCTGCGTCAGGTGGGTGACGTCACGGTGATGTTTTTGTAAGGGATATGTTGTTAGGGAGATTTATGGACCTGCTGGACGCCGCTGCTGCAGGCCGCGCAAGGTGGGTGACGTCACGGTGATGTTTTTGTAAGGGATATGTTGTTAGGGAGATTTATGGACCTGCTGGACGCCGCTGCTGCAGGCCGCGCAAGGTGGGTGACGTCACGGTGATGTTTTTGTAAGGGATATGTTGTTAGGGAGATTTATGGACCTGCTGGACGCCGCTGCTGCAGGCCGCGCAAGGTGGGTGACGTCACGGTGATGTTTTTGTAAGGGATATGTTGTTAGGGAGATTTATGGACCTGCTGGACGCCGCTGCTGCAGGCCGCGCAAGGTGGGTGACGTCACGGTGATGTTTTTGTAAGGGATATGTTGTTAGGGAGATTTATGGACCTGCTGGACGCCGCTGCTGCAGGCCGCGCAAGGTGGGTGACGTCACGGTGATGTTTTTGTAAGGGATATGTTGTTAGGGAGATTTATGGACCTGCTGGACGCCGCTGCTGCAGGCCGCGCAAGGTGGGTGACGTCACGGTGATGTTTTTGTAAGGGATATGTTGTTAGGGAGATTTATGGACCTGCTGGACGCCGCTGCTGCAGGCCGCGCAAGGTGGGTGACGTCACGGTGATGTTTTTGTAAGGGATATGTTGTTAGGGAGATTTATGGACCTGCTGGACGCCGCTGCTGCAGGCCGCGCAAGGTGGGTGACGTCACGGTGATGTTTTTGTAAGGGATATGTTGTTAGGGAGATTTATGGACCTGCTGGACGCCGCTGCTGCAGGCCGCGCAAGGTGGGTGACGTCACGGTGATGTTTTTGTAAGGGATATGTTGTTAGGGAGATTTATGGACCTGCTGGACGCCGCTGCTGCAGGCCGCGCAAGGTGGGTGACGTCACGGTGATGTTTTTGTAAGGGATATGTTGTTAGGGAGATTTATGGACCTGCTGGACGCCGCTGCTGCAGGCCGCGCAAGGTGGGTGACGTCACGGTGATGTTTTTGTAAGGGATATGTTGTTAGGGAGATTTATGGACCTGCTGGACGCCGCTGCTGCAGGCCGCGCAAGGTGGGTGACGTCACGGTGATGTTTTTGTAAGGGATATGTTGTTAGGGAGATTTATGGACCTGCTGGACGCCGCTGCTGCAGGCCGCGCAAGGTGGGTGACGTCACGGTGATGTTTTTGTAAGGGATATGTTGTTAGGGAGATTTATGGACCTGCTGGACGCCGCTGCTGCAGGCTGCGTCAGGTGGGTGACGTCACGGTGGTATGGTTGCTAGGAACATGGTTGTTAGGGAGGCACGCATGGATAACGCAGTGATGCGGTTTCAAAAGATATGCTGTAAGCCGAAATACAGGATTCTCATACTAACTACTAACTACTACTACTTGTAACCTAGGTACTGTCTGGACTCTGGATGCTTTATCCGTATGTATCTATATAGTTTTCTGTGCTACATGGGGTTTGTGGAACCACATACGTCCTTACTTATCGTGGGGTATGCAGTGAACGGATTTTTTCAACAATTATGTACATATTATATCCTCGTAGCACCCTACTGTATACTGTTTTTTTTTTTTAATTGAAATGTTGTGTCTACTCTTACGAACGTACGATTACGATACGATGCGTACTATCTACGCTCAAATTTTACTAACACAAATTTTCCTCAGAAAATGATCAAGGAAATCAATTTGGAATTCCTCTAATTCTACGTTTGGGCGCGCCAGACAGTCAGACACGCCATAAACCTGAGTTTGCTTAAGTAATAGTGATGTTTTATTTTATCCTATAAAATAGATAATATTATGTAAAATTAACGAGTTACGTAAAAATTGTATTCCAAGAATAGGTAGACTTTCAAGGTCTTAATCTAGCGATATTTTCAATAATATAATTCTAAAGACGCAAAATATTATTGTTATTATAAATAAGAGGAAAATGATTTATTAGTCACTAAACAAAAAGAAACAATGATTTACACCTCATTGCACGTAAAGTATGTGCCATTGTCTTTTAATTGTTTTGTCACCTCGTAAACATTTATATTTTATTAAATTCATATAATTGTTATTTATGCTTATTATCATCGTTGTTAATGTTAAATTATATTACGTTATACACTTACCTGGCAGTAGTTTTCACGCTATAAAAGGCTTATTTTTCAATGGGGATAACGATAAAGAGATTACGTTGTTTGTTCTAACAAACAATGTGATAGTGAGATTGTTACTGCTAATGATATCCTTAAACATACGCGACCTTTCTAAGCTATAAATAGCTGTAACTAATAACTATATTAACCATTTGTATGCATTAGCGCTAAATAAACGTAATTTTTGTCTGAAACATTTGTTATGCCAAAACATACAAATCATTAGCGATGATTGATGTCTTGGCACGAAATGGAGTCATAACCTAGATTAAATAGACATATTTTATAATAATTATACAGCGTGTGACATTTGCCAGCGGTAAATACTATTTGCAAGCCTGAAGAGTGTTTAACGTGGTATAACGTTGAATTAGAAGTGGCGTTTCCATTTACGATCAACATTAAACTCATATAGACGTTTACGACCAAACCATTAGTCGATACGTACACATGTCTATAAAAACCAATGAAACGATAAAAATAATTATTAGATACTGTATGTAATGTTTCTTGCTTGTATGAAGTTATTGAAACTAATAAAAATGTGAAAATTGGTCGTTAACGGAATTGATTTATAAAGAGGTTCGAGAAATAAAATATGAATTTGAAATAAATCTTTGAATATATTATGACAGTAAACCAAGCTGAAATAATACCTCACTTCACTTTCAGTGTATTAAATTATTAGTTACCCTTCACAAGCGTTAACGCCCATGTTTAATAACTATCCACATCGCTTACATGAGCCGTTCCTTTGATGCATCTATATGCGAGGTTATTGGGGAAATTTCAGAATCTACTGAACTTAGTTTGAAAATTATTTTATCTTTAGATATCTTTACCAAGTAGCATATCTCTACAGAGTAACACAGTCTATTTTTCCCCGGGTCAGTTCTTCCTAAGTCGGAGCAAGCATCTAATAGACCATAATTACAAGTCCTTTAAATTACAGTTCTCTAACAATATGCCATAAGATAATAAAACAAATCAAGGTAACATTATCTAAATATTTTCTTACAGGTAACCACTTCGAAATCGTCCAAATGCTGCTCGAATACAAGCCAAATGTGAACGCTTTAGATAAAGATGGGAGCACCGCTCTGGCGATAGCTTGTAAGGAGGGATTCTACGATATCGCATTGGCGCTCATTAATTCCGGTGCTTATATAAATGTCCAGGTAAAATTAAATATTAATTATTATATGTTTATAAAGTTTGAGAGGGTTTAAAATGGTCTCACACAGAACTGGCCATTTGTTATCGGATAATAATGTCTAAACAGCACATCATATAGTTTCGTCCATATAATGTTTTATAGATATTTAACAAATTGACGTTAGGTGAATAATGGAGACATAAAAAAAGAAGCAAACATTGTCTGTACTATTCTGTAAGTCTTTTCTTATCAGTAACCTACTAAACTAACTTTGTATTAACTTCCAGGATCACTCAAAGGACACACCACTTATACAGGCAGTGAAGGGCGGATATAAGAACATAGTGGAGGCTCTGTTAAAGAAACACGTAGATGTAGACCTGCCAGGGAAGGAGAAGAAAACCCCAGTGTACACCGCAGTGGAAAAGGGCCATGTGGCCATATTGAAATTACTTTTAGCTTCCAATCCAGATCTAGAACATTGTACTATAGTATGTATCTCTTTTTTTATTTCTACCTAAGAAAATTTAATTTAGGATGAATAAATTAGGCAGAAAATTTGTTGCTAACATACTAAATTCTAAGCATTTAGTTGAAACATAAAATATTGTGATACATATTCATAATATTATGTAATCGTATCCTTTCTAATCAAAATGGCTTATCAATTTTATTAAGATGTTATTATACTTTTTCTTTTCTTTTATTATGGTCGTTATAATCTTTCAGACGGGTGACACGCCATTACTCCGCGCGGTGCGGTCTCGTAACGCGGAAATGGTAGCTCTCTTGTTGGAGCGCAAAGCGCGAGTCAACGTCGCTGACAATCGCGGGGATACAGCCTTGCACGTGGCTATGCGGGCGCGGTCTAAGGTATAAAAAATATTTGTAAAAAAATCAAGAAAAAAAAAATTACTGTAACAAAAAACTAAGATTTTTAGATAGAAGAAGTTTTGTAATGTATAAACTGAAAACTCACTACTGTTCTTTAATTTGCAACATCGGAGCCCAGGCGGATCCGAGTTACAAGTTTGAAATAAACTTAAATTCAGTCTTTAAATTGTCTTTGCAATATAATTTTATTTAAATAAAATTGCTAAAATTTTGCTTTAATGTTAATGTAATTCTATTTCTTACAGCATATAGTTGAAATACTCTTAAGGAATCCGAAGAATAGTCAATTATTATATAAGCCAAACAAACAGAATGAGACGCCATACAATATAGACATGAGTTACAACAAGACAATACTGGGGCAAATATTCGGGGCACGCAAATTGAATACGAATGAAGATAATGAGAATATGTTGGGGTATGAGTTGTATAGTGCAGCGTTGGCAGACATGTTGTCTGAGCCGAGTCTGTCTGTGCCCATTACGGTGGGATTGTACGCGCGATGGGGATCCGGGAAGTCATTTTTGCTCAATAAGCTTAAAGGTACGTGGATTTGTGACAATGATTTACGAACTGATTCCATTTAATTGTTTACAGACACATTCCGTTACAACAAATAAAAGTAAGAATAGAATGAATATTTAAGGGGGCTCCGATACGATATTGACAACGGCAACATGTTGAAATGTTCACATAATCTTTAGAATATACACAAACAATTAAAGAGAATAATTAAATGAAGTAAATCAAATATTTAAGTTTTCACGTTATTGGTTAACCGGTATTGGTATTGATAATAGCGACATCTTTTTTCAAAATGACGGTAGATTTATTTCCAAACGCATATAAAAATACAAAGAGGGCAGCTATCACAAAATAAAACAAGATGTATATATTTTAATATTATTAATACTGCGATTGCTGCTTGCTGGATATTTATTTCAATGAAATTATTAAAAAAATATGTTTATTTGTGCGGAACCCTTAGTGAGGTGAGTTCGACTCACACTTAACTGATCTTTTATTGTATTATATCAAATGTGTACTTTCAAACAGTTTGAGATTACCTTTGACAGCGCGAGCGAAGCCGCGGACGGAAATCGTTCCACTATAAAACGTCAAATTATTTTATATATAACATGACAAAAAAAAATGCTTGTGCCACAAAAAATATTTCCCCACTTTACTAACCAAAAAAATATTCCGTGGTATTTGAACACAAATAACTATTATGGTGCGTATACACGTTCGAATTCGCTAATCGCTATTCACCCCGTGACTCAATGGTATAATGTATCGTCGAACATTACTTTACGTACGTAAATACGAATGTCGACGCGCACCACTGTTCACACATTTTTCTTTCTTTTGATTTCGTCCGAAACCGGTCTTAAAACGAATACGTGATTCTCGAAACGAATTGTGAGGGCATCGCTGACGTATTTGTGTGCGTTTTCCGCCTCGCTATTCGAGCGATTGTGTAAAAGCACTATTATAATTTATGTCTCTGTATTAACAGAGGAAATGAAGAATTTCGCGCGTCAGTGGAGCGAAACCGGTTGGTCGTGGTCGTGGGCGGTGTGGTGGGGCGCGTGGCACGGCGCGCTGGCTGTGGGCGCGCTGGCCGCCGCGCTGGGCGCGCCGCCGTACGTCGCGCTCGCGCTCTGCTTCGCGATATTCGCCGCTATGTACCTGGCGCTGTACGTGCTGTGGTACTGCGGGCACAGGTGAGCACGTGGGCGGTGTGGTGGGGCGCGTGGCACGGCGCGCTGGCTGTGGGCGCGCTGGCCGCCGCGCTGGGCGCGCCGCCGTACGTCGCGCTCGCGCTCTGCTTCGCGATATTCGCCGCTATGTACCTGGCGCTGTACGTGCTGTGGTACTGCGGGCACAGGTGAGCACGTGGGCGGTGTGGTGGGGCGCGTGGCACGGCGCGCTGGCTGTGGGCGCGCTGGCCGCCGCGCTGGGCGCGCCGCCGTACGTCGCGCTCGCGCTCTGCTTCGCGATATTCGCCGCTATGTACCTGGCGCTGTACGTGCTGTGGTACTGCGGGCACAGGTGAGCACGTGGGCGGTGTGGTGGGGCGCGTGGCACGGCGCGCTGGCTGTGGGCGCGCTGGCCGCCGCGCTGGGCGCGCCGCCGTACGTCGCGCTCGCGCTCTGCTTCGCGATATTCGCCGCTATGTACCTGGCGCTGTACGTGCTGTGGTACTGCGGGCACAGGTGAGCACGTGGGCGGTGTGGTGGGGCGCGTGGCACGGCGCGCTGGCTGTGGGCGCGCTGGCCGCCGCGCTGGGCGCGCCGCCGTACGTCGCGCTCGCGCTCTGCTTCGCGATATTCGCCGCTATGTACCTGGCGCTGTACGTGCTGTGGTACTGCGGGCACAGGTGAGCACGTGGGCGGTGTGGTGGGGCGCGTGGCACGGCGCGCTGGCTGTGGGCGCGCTGGCCGCCGCGCTGGGCGCGCCGCCGTACGTCGCGCTCGCGCTCTGCTTCGCGATATTCGCCGCTATGTACCTGGCGCTGTACGTGCTGTGGTACTGCGGGCACAGGTGAGCACGTGGGCGGTGTGGTGGGGCGCGTGGCACGGCGCGCTGGCTGTGGGCGCGCTGGCCGCCGCGCTGGGCGCGCCGCCGTACGTCGCGCTCGCGCTCTGCTTCGCGATATTCGCCGCTATGTACCTGGCGCTGTACGTGCTGTGGTACTGCGGGCACAGGTGAGCACGTGGGCGGTGTGGTGGGGCGCGTGGCACGGCGCGCTGGCTGTGGGCGCGCTGGCCGCCGCGCTGGGCGCGCCGCCGTACGTCGCGCTCGCGCTCTGCTTCGCGATATTCGCCGCTATGTACCTGGCGCTGTACGTGCTGTGGTACTGCGGGCACAGGTGAGCACGTGGGCGGTGTGGTGGGGCGCGTGGCACGGCGCGCTGGCTGTGGGCGCGCTGGCCGCCGCGCTGGGCGCGCCGCCGTACGTCGCGCTCGCGCTCTGCTTCGCGATATTCGCCGCTATGTACCTGGCGCTGTACGTGCTGTGGTACTGCGGGCACAGGTGAGCACGTGGGCGGTGTGGTGGGGCGCGTGGCACGGCGCGCTGGCTGTGGGCGCGCTGGCCGCCGCGCTGGGCGCGCCGCCGTACGTCGCGCTCGCGCTCTGCTTCGCGATATTCGCCGCTATGTACCTGGCGCTGTACGTGCTGTGGTACTGCGGGCACAGGTGAGCACGTGGGCGGTGTGCTGGGGCGCGTGGCTTTAGAAATTATTATCAATTATCAAACAAGATCAAAGACACAAAAAAATGTACAACAGATGGATCGAGTCTGACATTCTTAACTGTATTTATTTCTTCTCTATAACATTTTTTTTTAGCGAATGAAAAAAGAAATATATCTGTCAAACCATTACACAAATAATTTCCAAAAGTAATACCTGAGAAGAACCAGATGGGATTATTTATTTTTGATTCTCATCGGAATGAAATTCCTTTTAGAACATTACTTTTAACCATGTGCAATAAAATTTTAGGTACGAGTGGTGGTGGACTGCCGACGTGCTGTCCGCGATGGGAAAGCGCTTCAGTTCACTGCTGCTAGTGCTACAAGTTGTTTTTTGCCATCCGCCAGGACCTAACGATCCAAGAGCCCTTCCTGCTACTCCTATAAGGTAAAATAATGTGTGATTGTTTAGAATTTTTTTAGTGTGTCATTTTTTCTCTTTTTTAGGTAAAAATAGAAGCTTTACTATTTTATTTACTTCTTTGATAGATATAAATTAACTAATTTATTTACTTTTTACTTCCAGATTCCACTTCACGGAAGGCATGAAGAGCGGCGGTGGGCAAGAGAGCGAAGCAACCCTGGTGCAAATGCTAGCTAGTCTTGCGGAGGCGCTCGAAACCCAATATGGACGTGTTTGCACGAGATTGGCCCGCGCCTTCCGGCCAAAACCTGTGTCCTCTACTTCTGGTTGGAGGTGAGTTGGCTTTATCTATCCTCGTTCACTCATATTTGGTTTGTTTGTATGAATTATTCAATTAAAAACCCGAATTTTAAAATGCTTTCACTTATAAAAAGCTTCATAATTATCAAGTGGCACTGGCTTTATTAAAGAGCATTATAATTAAGTCTAACATGGACATTATTTTCAGTTTAGATAGGCAATACATTTTTTATAATAATATTTTTCCAGATGGCGACGGGCGTGCTGCATTCCACACATAGTAACATTCGAAATCAGCTTTACGTGTATTTTATTGGGGCTGTGTATTCTTGTGATATACCTCACCGACACGGATGCAGACGCATCGTAAGTACATGTTATATTATGTATAATTCATTAGGAAAAAAATATTTTGTTCTCTGATCTTTGAAAAAAAAATTGTGATGTAAATTGTATTGAAACAAAATACGTACGATGAATGTTTTTTTTTTTTTTTTATGTTGATTAAGAATAATATATTTGAGACCAGAATTCGGTGTACGTTTTCATCTTATTAACTTTTATTTAATCGTTTAATTAAAAAAAAACTTACTTGCAATCCATCAGGAATAAAATAGTTCGTTCGTTAACCAACCCGGTGCCAATTTGTCACGTCTCTACGTACTCATTTTACAATCGTGTCGTATCACAGGCGCCGCGAAATCCAACAATGGTTGATGATAGCGGCGTGTGCTGTGGGTGGAGCGCTGGTACTAGCCAACGCGTGCACAGCCGGGCGCGCGCTGGCCGCGCTGGCCGTGCCGCCCCGCGCGCGCCTCGCCCGCCGCGCCCGCCGCGCGCACCACGCGCACGTGCTGGCCTTGCGCCCGGAGGTGCAGGCGCTCACACACACGGTATGTGTAGCTACGTGTGTCGATAGCAGCGCGCGCTGGCCGCGCTGGCCGTGCCGCCCCGCGCGCGCCTCGCCCGCCGCGCCCGCCGCGCGCACCACGCGCACGTGCTGGCCTTGCGCCCGGAGGTGCAGGCGCTCACACACACGGTATGTGTAGCTACGTGTGTCGATAGCAGCGCGCGCTGGCCGCGCTGGCCGTGCCGCCCCGCGCGCGCCTCGCCCGCCGCGCCCGCCGCGCGCACCACGCGCACGTGCTGGCCTTGCGCCCGGAGGTGCAGGCGCTCACACACACGGTATGTGTAGCTACGTGTGTCGATAGCAGCGCGCGCTGGCCGCGCTGGCCGTGCCGCCCCGCGCGCGCCTCGCCCGCCGCGCCCGCCGCGCGCACCACGCGCACGTGCTGGCCTTGCGCCCGGAGGTGCAGGCGCTCACACACACGGTATGTGTAGCTACGTGTGTCGATAGCAGCCTGCGCGGTGTGTTATAGTTTTATACTAGCTTTCCGCCCGCGGCTTCGCCCGCTTTGTCTAAAACATAATAAATTATATACTAAAACCTTCCTCTTGAATCACTATTAAAAAAACCGCATCAAAATCCGTTGCGTAGTTTAAAAGATTTGAGCATACAAAGGGACATAGGGAAATAGGGACAGAGAAAGCGACTTTGTTTTATACTATGTAGTGATGTGTTGTTCGTTAGTTTATACGAGACGAACTTGAAATGAAGCGAAAGATACAATCTCGTGCTAACACTGCGCCCGGACGTGCAGGCGCTTTTACACATGGTATGTAAGAATGTTGATCAAAAACCTCTGCTGCGGCTTGAGTTGCAAGCGCTAACGCAAAATGTGTTTCCTTCTTCCTGTGCAACATCGCAATTTTAAAAACTACATACCTATATTATATTTTTTTCATTATCGTAAAATTATCATCATCATAAAATAAAAATAAAATTATCTGTGAAAAAGAATAACACAATAACTGAAGAGGGCATTATGCTTCACAAATTAGACTTCCTATTACCTTTATTAGGTGTCATGTCTGGACGCATTCACGGGCCAGCAAACCCGTTTAGTGGTGGTTGTGGATGCCCTGGACAGCTGCGAACAAGAGAAAGTGCTAGCTCTACTGAACGCCGTGCACGCGCTGTGTTCCGACCCCAAGAGCCCCTTCATACTACTGCTGGCCATCGATCCGCATATTATCAGCAAGGTAGCGTATTTTTATTGAATTAATAATTTATCGAACATGAAATATGTTTTTTGATGTAAAAAATAATTACTTTTTGCAAATTTTTATATTTATATATACCCTTGTATTCTTATACTTCCTCCATTTTTGGTTATTTTATTTTATGCTAATATTATGGTTTTACGTACTTTAAATGCGTAAAACACTACGTAAAACAAATTGACAGTTGTTTACAATTCAAACAAGTCTGTCTTTGTCTTACGATAAAAAAAGTAAGTCCAATAGTATTTATAATTATACCACGATTTTCAGTACTTACATCTTTTACCATATTACTTTTTGTCACCATTCTTATTTACGCAATAAATCACATCTTTTCAATCTTCTAAAATTTCTCGTCAATTTTATTAACCTCTAAGAATAATTAATTTTTAATACAATTTTGAAACTCAATTGATATATTTTTCTCATTTAATTTATATTTTCATTCTCCTTTTCTCAGTTGAACAAAAAAAAATGTATACAGAATTTCATTTTTTTATTTTATTTTCTGTTTTTCTTCACTTTACTAGTTAACATTACTACGTTTCGTTCTAACACGTTTCCAATGCGCAGGTTGCTTGGATGGAGGTTAGTCCCGAGTTGGAGTGTCCGTGTCTCGATTAGTTTGCGACTAGCCTTGTACATATACCGTATATCGATGACGTGTGCTTGCATGCTTTATCCTGCCTCAGTTGCACAAATTTATTTTATTTTTATCCTATAAATTGGCGTTGTATTGCATGCGATGTAAATACTTAATATCGTCAAAGTAATAAGTCAGCACAGTCGGCTGATTTGAGAACTATTCTTGGAAGGATAACTTAGAATGTGTTGGTGTTACAAACTTTTTAGGATAAAAGTTGTTTTCAATGTGCATTCAGTCAGTCTTGGCTTTTAGGTAGGTATTTATTTTTTTTTTTTATTTTTAATTATTTATTGCACACACAAAAGACATAGAGACACACAAAGTACAGCTAATAGGAAATAATGTGTACAAACGGTGGCCTTATCGCTAAGTAGCGATCTCTTCCAGGCCACCGTAGGTACAGAGACGTACAATGATTTCTAATGTAGAAAGGGATTCTAGTGAATAAATAAAACAATTTATGATTGTATAATCTTTCTCTCTCTTTCTCCAATATGTTAATAATACGTATTGCGCATAAAGCAAAAGCAATGCCGGAAAATCTTGAGGATAAAATTTGTATGGTTAAATGATATAACAATAAAAATAAACTACACAATACTGGCCTCTAGGCTCTAGCCAAGTTCGGTCCTGTAATATCGGTTAATCCTATACAAAAACAATATATGGGATTTGTAAAGAAATATTACAGAAAAATCTTTGTATTCTATATGTAATAGAAATCTTCATAAAAACGTGTCCATAAAAAAACACAGGCAGTAGAAATAAACAGTCGCCGCGCGCTGTCGGAGAGCAATATCGGCGGGTGGGACTACCTCCGCAACATGGTGCAGCTGCCCTTCTACCTGCAGAACTCCGCTCTCCGCCGGGTCAAGAGCGCCCAGCAGTCCGCCGCTAAACGCATGCAGACTATCGCGGCTGACGACTTCTCTACTTCACTGCAACGCTCCGTAAGTTGTAGAATATTAAACCGAAGTCACTTTCAAGTGGCCCATGAAATAAATTGTAAAAGTGAAGTCCCATGTCCCCTAGTGGGGTAAGGGGCAGATGCATTATACATCTGTTTCACTGATCGATTTTCTTTAGGGACAAGTAGGTGATCAGCCTTCTGTGTCCTACCAGACCAAGACATTTTTTTTTCTTCGTCTCCACCGGGAATCGAACCCAGGACCCCTCGGTGTTACGCTCGAGTTGACCGCCTCCTCGGTACAGTGGAAATAAATTGTGCCAGGCTAAAAATATAGTAAAATTTGACGAAGCTTCGATAGGTCCGATATCCGGGATTGCGTTTATTTCACATTAATGTTGTTTAAAGTTGCTTGAAAAAATTAGACCATTATATTCCAAACAGCAGCTATTACTAAAGTGGTGAAGATATCTTAACATTATGATAATTAGATTCATATTAAATGCTCTTAATCTGTCCAAAAAATATAACAAAACAACACTCCAGGTGTCAGCACGTCGCCTATCATCCACCTCCGAGCTGATGTCCAGCCAGGAACGCATAAAGACGCAAGCTACCAAAGAAAGTGTCCGTCGTCTCCGCCCGTCCGAGTCGATCGCGTCGTCAGTCGCGTCCGGGCTGCACCGCGCGCCGGTCGCGCCGGCCGGAGCTGCGGACCTCGGCCGCGTGCTGCTGACGGATGACTACTTTAGTGACGTCAATCCCAGGAGCATGCGAAGGTTGATGAACGTGCTGTATGTTACCGGTAAGTGGGGAAACACGAGATCGCGTCGTCAGTCGCGTCCGGGCTGCACGACGGACGTTATTTTACGAATACGTTTTTAGTATGAAGGAGATTTATGCAGAATTTGTATATGGGTCAAGAAAGCTTTACTAATATTTATCCAGCTCGAAGGACCAAAACAGATTTTGTCAAAAGTTATTTACGGAGTACTTTAATTATGGAATCTCAAAAACTGTGCATATTAAAGAAAAAGGAATGCATATCTTAATTATTGTATAATTTATTTATATTTTCAGGACGCTTATTAAAAGCATTTCAAATTGAATTCAACTGGTACCAGTTAGCGTCATGGGTGAATCTCACTGAGCAGTGGCCGTTCCGCACTTCATGGATCATCTATCATCATGAGACATACGAAGAGCATATAGATGACTCGACTTCGCTGAAACATCTTTATGATAAGTAAGTATTATTGGAAACAGGAAATCTATACTAATATTATAAAGCTGAAGAGTTTGTTTGTTTGTTTTTGAACGCGCTAATCTCAGAAACTACTGGTCCGATTTGAAAAATTCTTTCGGTGTTAGATAGCCCATTTATCGAGGAAGGCTATAGGCTATATATCATCACGCTAAGACCAACAGGAGCAGAGCCACGCGGGTGAAACTGCGGAGCGCAGCTAGTTACTTATATTAATGAAATAAAAATAAAATAAAAACTTTTAAAAATATCGTAACGTAATTTTCTCCTTTTTAATAGTTATAACTACTTTTTGAATGTAATAAAAACAAATAATTTTTACTAACTGTTTACTTTATTTCGATTTCGAAAATTTCTCTTAAATGGCTTATTAATCGTCTAGAATATGACCTTACCAGCAAAATTACGAGAATTTGAATATTTTCTAGGGTGAAACCGCTAATGAGTGGTCTCCGTGAAGCCGGAACTCTCATGGAGCTCGATCGCGATGAACGCAAATTAGAAGTCTTCCTTAGCTTCCACCGCGCCACGCTCACAGCTGCAGACCTTAAGATCTTCCTGCCTTTTACCATCAACCTGGATCCGTATATCAAGAAAGTTATCAAAGGTAAGTTGCAGATAGTCAAGGTTAGGGCGGAATTTATTCAGCTGGAAAAGTATCTTGAAAAGAAATGATCTTAGTCTTAAGACGATACACAAAAAAAAAATCCACTGCTTGGTGGGCGGAGTCTAATAGCTCGCTATCGCGAACGCGGGTGTGCGCGAAGTCATTCTTGCAAACTCGCCGCGCTGCCGCTGGCCGACTCGGGACAAACATGTATGGAGTCGTCATACAGTTATAATATTGTTATACATATATTTAATTGTTGATTTATTGGTTTTATTTTCTTGCTTATAAACAAATAATCTTCTTTTTAACAACTACTTAGACATTATTATTAATAATTATTATTATTTCGTAATGTTTACTTTATTACAAAATAATACAGGTTATAAATAATCTTTAAAATAACAAAAAATATTGTTACTGAAAAAATGAAATGGTACTCAATAAAGCGGACTACTGAATTGATTTAGATAGAATTTGATGCTGACGTAGATATTACATCATGCCCAGAAATGAAAGGTACTATTTCTGAAAGAAGTTATAAACCCTAATTCTTCTCAGTCAAAGTCAAGAGTGGAAGATATCACTTATACAGTAAAACTGATGCGAAACTTTGGATGTTAATTTGTATATTTTTTTGTTAGTTGTTACTTAATCACGTCAAGACTACATTACCAATTTTGATAAAATATAGCTTATTGCCTGGATTTACACATAGGATACTTTTTATCCGAACTGAACACTTCTGTGGGATAAAACAGGATTCACGATATAACCTAATTCCACGCGGGCAAAGCCGCGGTCGGAATGATATTTTTTTAAATAAAAAAATTGTTTAAAAAAAAACACAAAATATATTGACGCATGTATTTATTTTTTGCACTCTATTATAATTGTAATTATTCATTACAAATAATCAAAATAAAATAGCCAGAACAAAGTTAGGCCCTGGTAGGGTAGGTAGGCAGGTACAGCAATGTGAGACGAACACTGGCTTATTTATACCAATAATAATGTATTATAAACATTAAATTAAGTTTACTTTCTAACAACAAAAATACATAATATTAGCTAATGTGAAAACGAATCAACCAATCAACCCACAACAATGAAATGTGCACACAAATATTCATCCAAATCGGTTCATGTGATTAGGAGGAGTGACTGCAGCGCCATCTTCCGGGCCCAATTGTGTTTCCAGATCACCCAGGAACTCAATTTAATATACTTACACAAAATTTTTCGAAATTAAAACTCACATTACTATGTAAATATGAATATAAACCTGTTTTAGTACTAAGCAATTTCCCGCACAGGTGTAGTAAGTATAAATGAAATAAATATCAACATCAAATTCTTTATACAACATACTTATCTACCACCTACTAAGAAATGTAATTCTTGAAATTTTTTCGTATTTTTTTTAAATATAATACTACTCCAATAAGCTCCTGTTCCATATTACGTCCACCATACTTCCACTAAGTTCACCATGATTTTTTATTTCTTTGCACTTTGTTGCTTTTTGCTAAAAATGGAATCATGCGATAAAACCAGTAGAGCGTTGATAACATACATTTTTGACTGAATAAAGGTACTTACGAAGGAGTGGGTTCACATTGTGAACAATCAGTGGGTTTATTTTCCTTCTGGATTCCGGATTTCTGAAAAGATTATCTATGCTATAAATGAAAAAATCTTACACATTCGTTATGTACTTAAAACAGGGGTACATATCAAACATCGTCTATAATACAATTATCATCAAATTTAAAATAAAACCAACTTACTTCATTAATTTGTTCCAATTGTAAGCATTCTTTTTCCTCCAACCTTTATGTTTCTTTTTCTTATTTTCTTTATTGTCCCCATTTGTCTCATTTTGTCTTATCGTGTTGTCACCCTTTGTTACGATTGCGCGAGCGACACAAGTTCCCCGTGTGACGGCCGTAGCGGGAATGACTCGTGCAGCGATCGGGGTAGGAAGGTACAGGGCGGCTCTCGCTATATTGGCTGGTCGCGCGCTAATTTCAAGTATTTCTTGTTTATTTCAAAACCATCGCATATTTCAAAATTCTAACTCGGTAGACGTATAGGTTGTATATTTTATAGTTAATATCCAAAAAGTCGTAACTTTACGTTTGTTATTTTGAAGATGCCAGAGATTAAAAAAAAATAACAATGAGAACTTTGTATTTTTTTTCTATCGAGAAAATATCATGGAATCATGTTTCTAAAACGGTAGACGTATTGTGTTACTATTGAACTTTCTTGTCAAGAATTTTCATCACGACAACTTTAATAATATAAAAATTACGAAGGTTTAAAAAGGGCCGTAAATGTTAGAAAAATTAATTCATCACCTTAATCAAAAATATAATATGTGATAAAAATTCAAAAACTTTGTCGCTTTTTAATAACTGAACTATATTATATATCTTAACGGAAATGTATGTAATCCGTCATTGTATACAATTCCTAGGAAATGTATGTAATTCCTAAAATCTCACGTAAATGAGTGAAATAAATTATTTTATACTTACACATTACACATTTCCTAGGAAATATATACATTTCCTAAATAGCAATCGGAAATGTAAAACATTTAAGAAGTGCCTTTGCAAGAAAAACTGTGCTACACCAAGATGTCTGTGTTTTAAAAATAAAGTATTATGCACTTCCAAATGCCATTCGATCTTATCTTACCCTGTAAAAATAAATAGCTATATGGACTGACAAAGTATTATAATATAAAGACTTACTTTTATAATGTAACATTTATAATTAGGTACTTAATTATCAGACTGATGATTACTTGCCAAATGAAAATTTGTTTTTATAAGAATAATTAATATAAGTTGATTTTGTGATACTTACGTTAAAAGTTAATAGATACTTAGTTGATTTTAGAAATGTTAATTAGTAAGATAATATGAACATATTATTATTATTTTACGGTATGACTGTTACCCGATTGTTACAATAAGTGCTATAATAAAAAAAAATAACAACGTGTTTTATTACAGAAAGCATATTTTACTTTATACATTTCCTAATACGATATTGGAATTATATACAATTCCGAGTAAAATTATACATTTCCTAGGATATCTATGCATTAAATATTTATTAATATACATATTATACATTTCCTAAATAGTATCGGAATTGTACACATTTCCTAGGATTTGTATACAATTCCTTGATTTCATACATTTCCGGTAACATATACAAAAATCTAATTTACATATTTATTCCAAATAGTGTATTTGCTTTAAACAGGATATTAATTAACGTAATTTTTCAGAGGAACACTTACAATCGGGTATAGAAGAGGACTTAGGTGCGGGTGGTGCGGCGCCGTATCACCCAGCGTCACATAGCAGGCATCTACATTCCAAGCTTTTACAAAGGAAACAGGTTCGATTTAATTCACTTAAATATTGTAATTTAAATGTTTCTTATATAGAATATTGTACCACAGTGTTATGTACTATTTCGATCACAGAACAATCTGTTATCTACTATTTTAATACAAAAAAAATTTTTTTGAGATGTCACTTCCGCATCGTGTATTATAAAAAAACTTTTTCAAAAGTTCTGTCAGTAATATTAATCTGATTTCTATCACCTTGTAACAGAAAGTGCAGCCCGTAGCTCCAACGCCCCAGCAACCAGCCCAGCAGTGGGCGGCGTGGGCCCAAACCAGCGGGAACACTTTGTCGCCCCCGCAGGCCCCGCCCACACCATACCAACCGAATCAGATGCCTGTGGTCGCTGCGAACCCGTTGGTCTTGCTCAAAACAGCTTTTCCGGGGATTGTAAGTTTTATTAAAAATTATATTTTTAATTTACATCATGTTAGTCAAACGAAATGTACTTAGATGAAGTTTTTTTTTGCATATGAAACTTTTTCATGCTTTACTTTTTTACTTGTTTTTTCCTGATATTAAGAGCCCCTTGTCCTGAAAGTTTAGGCATTTTAGGCACTGAGACGGCTCGCACCCGCGTTGCGCAGGAGCCGTCGCGACATGAACTCCGGTGACCTATGGAGGCGGGCGAGCACGCCACAGTATAAATAAATCAGTAGTTTGATTTTATTAGCTATCCTAGGAATGTTGTTGATAAATAAATTAAATGAAACTACTGATTTATTTATACTGTGGCGTGCTCGCCGCTCGGTTCTAATACGCGAGCGGCGACTACAACGTGGTCGGGAGCAAAACTAACACAGGTCCTCCCTCGATGACGTCCGTCTGGACTCTGGCGGCACTGGCGTGGTGCGCGCGAGTCGCATTTTACGTATTATATTTTATATAGAAAAAAATAAGAGCTAAATTATAAATTTATCTAATAATAATAACAGGGATGTTAAACCTGATTAGTAAATGAAATGTAAAATTTTCATAAACGTAGCGTTCCCCTAATTCTCATAAAACTGAAAATGTTTTCACAATCGATGTTACTTCTGATTTTTTTTTTTTTGATCGAGTTCAATGTTTAATGTTGTTTTTATCCAAAAAAGTCACTAGATCAAACGTTTATCTGTGCTATATATTTTTTTAGGTTTTTAAATATGATGATTTCTATGAAAACAACACGATTTAGAATCATAAATTTGGGAAAAGGGGCCCTTAAATTACAAAAACATTGTTTCTTAGCGTTGAGATTATTCAGTTTCAGGCAATTCTTTTTAATTATGAGTTATGACGTCACAAAATGGCGTTAAGTCGATCTTATTCTTAGCTGTTGTTTCGCGTAGTACTAATACGATATCCGTTACCATGGCAACAGGGCGACGTGTCCAACGTGCGGCTGTCGACACTGACGGTAGAGCGCGTGTGCCGGCTGGTGCGCGACGCGCTGGGCGCGGGCGGCATGGCGGCGGCCAGCGCGCTGCAGACGCACCGCGTGTGCGGCCTCGTGCTCGCCGTGTGCCGCCTGCCCGACCTCAAGCCGGTGAGTGCTGTGTGCTGTGTGCTGTGTGCTGTGTGCTGTGCGTGGAGCCGTGTGCCGGCTGGTGCTGTCACGACCAAATATGACTTGATTTTTAATTAAAAAAAATAATAATCAAAGACGTTGACGGTTAAAATAACCTCTTCCAGAATGCGGAATCTCGATAAAATCGATCATTTGACAGCCCAGTGTCTAGTTCGATTATGCTTTACGCACCCGCATGCGCACCTATACCCGTTTAACAAGCGCAAATTTATACACGATTTTATTGAGATTCAGCATTTTTTTTTTTTCTATTTAAAGACTTTTATTTATTGATTTATTTCTTTACAGATCCTGGATTTACCTTTTGGCGATTGGGAGTTGTTTAAAATGTTGATAATGAATCTACGTGAACTGGAATCCACTCTACCAACCACCACTCCATCTGTCACAGGTAAGACATTATTTTTCATACACTATTAAACAAACTTTCCTCATCGCACAATTTGAGTAGTTTCATAGAAAAAAAAAATTTTTCAAATGTGATTTGGAATAATATTTTATTTTAAGCACGGGACAATTTCATTTCATGACCCTATTTTTATTTTTAGTTATACCAGATAAATTAGGCGATGCAGAAACAGACTCAGTGAAAAGTAGACCAGTACTCGAACACCAAAGAAGCCGACAAACTAATGTGGAAAAACAGGTAACTATTATTGATTATATTTTTTTTTTAAATAATTTACTCATTTTTTTATAAAAAATGGTGTAAATTTCGATGTAGACAATGTTGTATTTTGTAAAATATTTTATGACTTATTTTTACACTTGCAGCCTTATGCGGAGTATCAGGTGATTAAAGATATTAAAATATGTAGTAGAACCACTTTAGAACCGTATAGTAAGTAATTGTGCAATTTTGTAGTTAATGTGCATTTTCAGTCGACATTGTTTCCATGAATCATATTATATTTTCGTTGATTTGGTTTGTCTTAGATTCCACTAGAAATCATTCATTGTATACAGTAGTGGTTATTAAATATTTTACACCTTTTTAGCATTAATATATCAGTGTGTATGTTAGAAATTTTCAAATTCACACAACTTTCTTGTTCCAACAGTTTCAACTGTTAATATTTTATGCACTTTTTACTTTAAGTGTGACACTTGTCATTTATAGTGTGAATGATGATAGACAGTCACATTTTTTAAACTTACAAAATCGCTATTATTATGTATGAAAACGAGATAAGATTCAAAACATCCAATATATCATTCAGAGCACTTATATTGTTTTATTTTTACTTTATTTTGTTGTTCTCCTAAAAACCTTAAACCCAACATTTAACATTGTACCAACGCAGGTGACGCTCGAAGAGCAGATGATATGCGGCGCGCTGCAAACGCTGAACGAGGAGGCGATGGAGGACGTGCTGCACTCGGAGCCGTCGCACCCAGGTGAGCCGCACCTGCGCCCCATCCGCGAGCTGGCCGCGCGCACCACCCCCGCGCCCTCCCCCACCCCCACCCCCACCCCCTCCACGTCCCCCTCGCGCTCCCCCTCCCCCTCCCCCTCCCGCTCGCCCGCCCCCGCGCGCCCCGCCTCCGAGGAGGAGCTGCGCCGTGACGTCATCGTCAACATGGCGGACGACGTGTTCCTCTGAGCGGACGTTGACCCGCGCCCAAACGGTTGTGCCCATCTTCCCAGTCTTCCCGCCGATTCCGCCTTGCGTTCACTGCGCGTAGGACGTAGGAGTTGCCGCGTTAACCTTGTGTTACTCTGTACGAAACGGGATCCATGTTAATTTTGTCTAAAAAGTTTTAAATGATATGGTTTTTATTTGTATTTACTTTTCGATTAATGGTTGTCACATTTTTGATGATTCGCCGTGGATCCGAATTCGAATGGAATTTTGCTTACTATTTAATAAGCGATTTTATTTTTGTGCCAAATGCATGCCACTTGAGTTATTTACGTACAATGTACAATGTTTGTGCTAAGATTTTTAACATCAAATAAAATTATACTGTAATCAAAGAAGAACCAGGAATTTAAATGTATACGTTCTAGTAAATTATAAAAACTTGTTATTTTTTAAATGAAATGCAATAACCAAAATTGTAACTTCGTTAGAGATTGTATAGTAGAATCACTATTTTTTATATGATGCTGTTTTGTGATACTTAAAAAGTACTTAAACACTTAAAATCTGCCAAACACACTTATTAATACTGTTATTTCTCAGCTTTCTTATCACAATAAATGCATGTAATTTGCTTAGTTTAAGTAGTGAAATTTTCAACAAAGCTTCGTTTAATTCATTTTGCAATGTTTTGAAGCATTCCTATTAATTTTAAGTATTACGTAGTAAGTTATTAGTTGAAAATTGTTTCAAATCGGCTGTGCTTCATTTAGTGAAACGTGCATGCTTTAAGCACTAAAGCACGTCCAAGGAGAAGCGATACCAAATGTAAACAAACCACAGTCAAGGTCATTCGGAATAGCAGGGGTGCGTAACCTTTTTAAAGTTGGATTTAAATATATTTTTATTAAATATCCGGCAAATTGTAATAATACAAAAAAGGATAGTCTATTTTATAAATTTTATCATAATTTGAATTATTGTATAATGTAGATGTAAATTAAATAACGCGAATAATAATAATTTTCTGAATCTGTGTATGGCAACACACAGTAAAATCTGTTGATTTATCTCTCGACGTACTTGGTTGTGGCTCCATCATTAACCACTCTTAATAAAAACAAACAATGAACAACAACTTAACTAAAACAAGAAATTAACTAAACTTAAACAAGAAATAATTAAATAAACAACAAACAATAACAAAACTTTAACAAATAATTTGTATCACCACGAGCGCGTTCCGAAACAGAATAAATCTTTTTAAAATGGCCGGTCGAATGTTGGCGAACCCGGCTTGACTTGTCATGTGAACAACCGGGAGAACGAGACATTACGGCAACTGCACAAGATGGAAAGAGATAGATATTAGTTTGTCAACGCCACAGTTGTTTTTAAGGTGAATGACTTTTCGTATCGCTTCTCGTTGGCCTTCCTTTACACAAATTAAATATTTAAGAAACATTAAAATATCCCGTTGTGCCATTGTAAAATACATTATTTACATTAAATGATTGTAATATTGCAATGCAATTTGAAATTTTTCGTTCTAATTTATATTTTATTGTATACTCGATATGACAAAATTTGTAATTACATATTATGATGTACATCATTTATTGTATATCGTCGTGAATATTGATTATCCAGTAGCCGCACTTGATTTAACTTCAAATCGTAAGAAACTCGTCGGTCGAGCCGACTGTCGCCTTCCCTAGTATTAGTCGCAGTAGATCTGTATTCGCGTACATATCATACGGTGTTTTAGCGTAGTACTATGGATCTTCCACGATTATCATTCCAATCGAAATATTTATTGAATTTGGAGAAAATAAAGAGTGAAAATTTAACATCTCGTTTTATTTAACTTCTACCGAAAGAGACCCCATCTCCGCTTACACATTACCACGGTAAACAGAATACGAACGATAGTCTCACTCACGCAAATACCCGCATCGTTGAGACTCCTAAGCGACCGATGGCTCAGAAGAGTCGTATTCTGTTTACTGCGATATCACGGCCCAAAAGGACGCGCGCTCACCGAATTGACATTAGTTGCAGGCGAGGAGCTCGAGCCGCGGCCGCGTGTGGTGCCGCGCGGCGCGTCGTGGGCCGGCAGCGTGGCGGGGGGCGGGGCAGGGGGCGGGGCAGTGGGCGGGGCCAGCCCGCGCGCGCCCGCCAGCCTGCGCCTGCGCCGCGCGCCCGACGCGCCCGCCGTCACCTTCAAGGTGGAGAACGAGGAGGACTCGGACGACAGCCAGATCACGTTCACGGCGCCGGTGCGCGCGCCGCCCGCCGCCCGCTCGCGGCCCGCCTCGCTGCTGGTGGCGGACGACGCGCCCGACGCGCGCCTCGCCGACCGCTGCCGCTCCGTCGACGACTCGACGCGCACCGGCTCGCCCGTCGTCGACCTGAAGCTGCGCAACCTGCGCCGCCCGGCCGACCTGCTGCGCAAAGTCGGCTCCGCGGAGAGGCTGACGAGGTTCAAGGACAAGATCTTCTCGCTGAACTCGGGGTCGCGCGAGCGCAGCCCGCCGCGGGAGGAGCCGCCGAGCGACGACGAGTCGGTGCCGCTGGTGTCGTCGCCGACGGTGAGCGCGGCGTCGCCGGCCGCCAGCGAGCCGGCGCGCGACGCCTCGCCCGGCGCCGGCGAGCCGCTCGACTCGTCCTACGGGAGGGCGCTCGGCGTCGAGTGCGGCGACCGCAGCCTGCAGGACTGCACGGCGAGCTCGGACTTCTCGCCTCGATCGGATCTGACCGAACTCGAGTCGCCCCGGGAGAGCGGCACGGACTTCGACCACCTCCCGGAGAACAAATATTTGACGACGAACCCCAAAATCGACATGATCCGAGAGGCGAGCGACGGTTCCATATCGAACATGGTGGAGCCGTACAACATGCGGCTGCTGGCCCACGGCACGACGGAGGGCTCGCGCGCGCTGTGGCGGCAGGACGCGCTCGACTCGGGCCCGCCCTGGCCTTGGGACGAACCCGACTCTGCCGTGTGATGGTACAACCATCCACGCATCGGAATGAACGAAAGCGTATATTGAACTATTCCAAAAGCAATAATGGAATGTCGGGACGGCGTGTCAGGATTATAGAATGCCCTGTCTGACAATATGCTGAGCCTGCATCGGAGGATTCATATTGTTAAAGACTAGATACGTTCTCGAAAAATGTTAATTATTTAGACATGTATAATGTATCAAATCTCGTACAAGGTTATGTACTTAAACGGAAATATCGGTATGACTTATACTTGCATTTACAAACTATAATCGCTTAAATTTTTGACTTAGCATTGTTTGTGATCATAATATATAATAAATTTTTTTTTTTTCAATAATGGTGCATTTTATTTGATCCAATTCTCTTGTATTATATATGAAACACAAATACATCATTATAAAAGAAAGTCGTGTTATAAACACATTACATGAACTACAAGAAATACTACAGAGCTAGGGCGAGTAGCTAGATTAAGAAGAGGCTCCCTAAATTTTATGTGAATTTGCATTAATATTCTGAAACAGTCACATATACAATCAAAATGGAACTTTAGTATATGATTTATTGGGTCTTTTTCTTTCCATGTACAAGACAGTTACGTAATTGTAACATTTTCGCTCGATTCATTTTTTATTCAAAAATTATTCCTTTTTCTGGATTACATTTTTTTTTTAAGATTTACTTGGACTTTATGTCTAAAATAAATGTTAACAGTGAGAAAATATACTATCCAATCCAAGATATTTTTTCTCTAGATCAATTATTACTTTAGTTATAAACGAAATAAGAATTGAGACACGAGATTTAATTTCGAGCTTGAACGCGATCAAAGAGCGCACGCGATATTCAACTTTATTACGGCTATGAGCGTCTAGCACCGTAGCGGTCTAACCGGTCTCTCAGTGCCAGAAATTATGTTAGGGAGCCTCCTCTTAACATACATATATAATTATAATGCGCAACAGTCATTTATTGCTTAAACTTATTGAAAAGTAAATTAAACTGCAGTCAATAAAATCACAAAATGTTTTCACTAACAAAGAGCTACACGTGAGCTAGACGACAACGAGACTTTATGATTGGTCAACGTAGAAAATATCTTTAAGCAATACCTATTTTGATTGGAACATATTTACACTATCGGTATATAACATGACATGGTTGGATTTTTACTGAGAAGTCGGAAATTTACGTTAAAAGTGGGCGGATAAAGAACAAGCGTGTCACGTCACGCATATATAGGGTAAACCACCCTATTATTGGCACTCTACCAATTTATTGGCATGCTCCAGTTTTTTAAGAAAATTAAGATTTTTTTGTAGCCAGTATAAATTTTGTAGTAGAAATTAATAAGTAGCGTATCATTCTTTACTCAACTAGCAAACAATGTTTTTTATTTCTTAAAACATTGCGGCGTATCAACCATCTGTTGGACAAGCCGGGACTTGTGTGACAAAAATATTCAAAATATTCGATTTTTACTAAGGTAAGAGCTATCATGAACTTAAAAGAAATTGCAATTCCGTTGTGTTTTTCTTATGCATATTCATTTTGTCTTATTATTGAATGTATGAACTGCCTTTTTTAAACATTATTTTAAAATTTAACCGCCAACTTTTAGTTATTTGTGGTATGCCAACAATTGGGCTGTTTAAAATCTGTTTATCCATTTTATTGGCACACAAAAATGTTAATTGAAACTTAAAAATTACTTATGATCTCATTCAATCAGAGCTGTGATTTAATTAAATGTAAGATAATCGTAAGCTAAAATTGTTCTATGTTTTATTTAAGTAGGTTTTTTGGTTGTCTAAAACCATATTTAAAAATAAGCGTTCCAACTGAAATGGTATGTTCCTCTACAAATAAATGTGACATTTCTTTTAACAAAGTCTTTTATTTTGTTTATTTCAAAATTAATTTTTGTTAATTTATGAATGGTACAAATTAACTTAAAAATGTCATAGTACACACTTTGAAAGCCCTACTTAAGATCTAGTAAATATTTTTCAGTCTTGAATAGTGACAATAATAGGTAACAATCACTGCCAATAAAAGGTTTGACTATGCCAGCAACTGGTATTTTAGGTTTTTCTTTTAAAGGTTCACTATATTAAATAAAGCGATTTAATTTAAAATTGAAAAGTACTTTATAATATTCTCCATAGATTAGAATACCAGTATAAATGTTTTTTTCTTAATTAAAACATAATTGTACATGCAAATTTCACCGGTTTTGTGAAGTAGCTGCTTAAAGTGCCAATAATTGGGTGGTTTACCCTACATAGTTTATATTTTATTTGTTAACGTTACGTTATAAGTTAACTAGGAACGAAGTGACGAGCATGCTAAGCTGACTACAGTGAAACACCGCACGAGCGTCGGGCAGCAGCCGCACCACTACCTACAGAATCGACTTTTGGTCGTATCCTACTCAAACTTCGGCAGAGCAAAACCATTTTTTTTTTAAGTAAAGAGCTCGTTTTGCATCTTTATATTCTTAGCTAACCTTTAATTAAATGATTTGCTAAAATTATATTCACTATGAGTCACTCATTGCAAATTGATTAATTGATTTAATATTATTAACAAGCCATGGTTGGCGGCTAAGAACCATCTATTTAGGTCGTACTTTAACTATCATAATGTCTGCCTGAATTCAGATTCTTAAGTCCTAATCTTAATTCCGGTAACGTACCTCTCACATCTTTAAAATTAAAAATCAGGACGTTAAAACGCCAGGCCAATGCCTTATCAATTTTTCAGTATTTTTATTAAGATTTTTCATTATCTTAATTCCTATGTGTATAGGTACGTTTGCTCTTTAGAAAAATATGCGTTCTGAATGCATAGCCTTCATATTTCAGTCTTCTCAAATTAGGTATGATTGATTAAACATCCAATTTGACCAGGACAAGTATCTGTTTCCCTCTCATAGGTATAAGGAAAGAAAATAAAAGAAAGGAGATTTAGGCTTATTCTTTTTATTTTAATCAGCATACACATCTACAACTGAAAATTATACATAAATAAGAATGTCATTGCACACATTATCATCTTATATAATTATATTATAAAGTTAATGGCAAGGGACAGAATAATTTAAAACAAATTACATAACGAGTGTTACGAAAAGTGTAGAAATGATTTTTACAATATTGAATATATTAAATTGTGGCAGCTATCGCTATTCATAACATTGTACAATTTCTTAAAATAATATTACACACAATACTACACAAAGCAGATATAATAGGATAATTAATAAATATTGATATAGGTAATTTAAAAGCGTACCGATTCATAGATCCCTATTATTCTTTGTACAAAATTATAATAACTAAATCATATTTAATCGTTTGTCTTTAAATTTTCATACCTTTAACATGCACAAATAATTACACCCATCATATCCACTATGTGTAGGACTGAAAAATAAGTACACATCCGACTTTAGCACAAAAGTGCGTATCATAATATAAAAGGAACCAATTATTATCCACTTAAATTAATTTTACCATAATTGAATTTAGGTATATCCTTAGATAAACAAATTAAGTATATATTAGAGATCGCGAATTACATAGTAACGAATGTTTTTTTTTTTTTATTCTCGTATGAGTATCATATAAATTATAACAATAAAAGATAACTCTTAATAAGGAAGCGCACGTAATACATTCACTCATAGCCTGGCATTAAATTCGTATCATTCCTTTCCCTGTGTTACCAGTTTTATGTAAACAGGTTATATCAGTAACTGGCTTTGTACTTTCCATAAAAAAATCTACAAATTCAGTTTATTTCATTTTACGCATCCAAATTTTTTCACAATGAGGAAATTCACAGGAGCTGCAAAGATTTTTACACACTAACAGTATTTTGATTTAACATATTATTACAGTATTTTTCATTAGCGATCTCCAAAAGACAAAAAAAAATATTTCTTTAGTTTATTTTTGACAATTATCCAAAGAGTTTGGAAATTTGAAGTGCCATTCTACAATACACGCCTGATATATTCAATAAATATTAATAGTATTTTTATGTGAGTGCAAATGTCTTTTATACGTTTATATTTTTGTTTTAATTGACTTTTCTAGAAACGAGTAATATAATGGTATATATATAAAAATGAATCGCAAAATGTGTTGGTAAGCGCATAACTCGAGAACGGCTGAACCGATTTCGATAATTCTTTTTTTATTATATTCCTTGAAGTACGAGGATGGTTGTTATGTAGAGAAAACGTAAACATGTACCACGGGTGAAGCCGGGGCGGACCGCTAGTGGTATATAAATATCATAGACATTTTAATATCAATAGATAAAACCACCGCCAAGTCTCAACATTCATTTCAAAATACAGTGCACAGAACTCTACGGGCGCTTACATCTTTAACATTACAATGTGTAGCTCTAGAACTAAAATTTATTTAAATAGTTGCCACATTAACGTAAATGTATGTAACTTTTTTAGATTGCGGTAATAATTTAACTACAATATACAGGGTGTAATCGTTAAGTGTGCACAGGCGATTATTCCGTAACTATTGCAGATATCAAAAAACTTTATACTGATATCGAAATGGGAGTGTTTAATGTAACTTTTTTGGATATTTCCCGTTTTATTTTTTAAAAGTTATTATTGTCATTTTACTCATTAAGTAAAGGGCTTTAGATATCAGTATAAAATTTTTTGATATCAGCAATAGTTACGTAATAATCGCCTGTGCACACTTAACGATTACACCCTGTATATTAATATAATAAAAACGTGTACATTTCGTTACACATATTTATATATTTTGTGACATAAATGGGGTTAAGAAGTGTTTTCAGATCTCACAATCGCTTACATCAAACAATGAACATCACGTTCGCATTAAAAAATCTGATCGATCTATGTACAATTGTATACTTTATTGTGGCACATGAATTATTTTCTACTCGACTAAGCAATGTGTCCAACAATATATAAAAATACGGTACTATATAAAAAAGAGAGTACACTAAACTAATTAAATAACAACTGTACAGACTACGTTTCGATTAAAAGCGGATGATAAACGGAAATATAAAAATATGAATAAATAATGAATCTAACATATAATATGAATAAATAATGAATCTAAACATTCAAGTAGAACTAAAGTGACTACGACCGGTTCAGACGACTTGTATTTTACTGAGTGCGCTCGTGTTGTCTTGCAGCAGTTTGTCGGGGGGGTCCGGGGCCTCGGTGTCGTCTTTTTTGTTATCCGTTACGTCTAGAGCGTCCTCGGCGTCGGAAGGGGGGTCGGGTTTCTCGTCTGCTGTTTCGGAAGATTTATCATCGTCTGCGGGGATGGCTGAGTTGGGGGCGTTCGGTGGTGGAGCTGTGAGGGCGCTCCACCAGCCGGACAGGGCTCCGCGAGCCTGCGACAGGGCTCCGCCGACCGCGCGGGAGGTGGTGGCCACCGCACGACCGGTCGTCGCTACCGCTGCGCTCACCTTCCTCCCTCCTTCCGTTGTTGACATGGTGCTGAAAGGATAATTTCATATTCTTAATAATAATCTGTAAATAACACAATGCTAGCCTATCAGACACTCATGAAGTCCATTGGTTCAATAATTTTTTAATGCAAACTGCAACCTTTAAATAGACAGATATATAATTCTTTATTGTACAAACACAAAATTAACATAAAAAACACAGACACATATTTTATGTATATTCTTGAATCTACTATTATTTGATTAAATGACGACATTTCATTGAATGACTAAAAGACAACTCGTCAAGTTGTTTAATGTTAATGTTCAACATCTTGAGTGAACTTAATTTAGCAGTCTGCTTTGGAGAGGGGTAGGGTAAGATTAAGCGGGGGATACACATGCCCGTAGCTTGCACACTAGCATACCAGCTCCTTGCAAGTGCCAGCTACAGTCATGTGTATTCACTAACTGGAATGCCTGTAACTGGAAGCTAGTTAGTTGCAAGTAGCTAGAACAAAATTTGATTTTCTTGCATGCCCGTTGAGGGAGGGGACGCGGGGGGCTGCTAACCTGGCACGTGTGAACAGACGCGACAGCTACGGGCATGCCAGCTAGTAATAAGACAATTTTGTTTAATTCACTTCGATTGTTATCCATGTTTGGTGTGCAAGAATAGGTACGAAATACTCTCACGAACTGTCCTGTGTATACGCGATGGTAATACTGGCATGCAAGGGCACAGTATGCATGCCAGTATTACTTGCAAATGTATCCGCAGTTTGCCAGTTACTCGTACATGCCAGTAACTTTCATACCAGCTACTTTCCCGATTTACTGGCATGTGTATCCCCGCCCTTAGGTTCGTGGGTTTTTTTAAGTACACTCCTTCAGCTCCAATCCGAATTCATTTGGAAAAAGTAAATTATGTCGTCATTCAAGGAACACTCATTCAACAAATGTTTTCAAATGTCCGAAACTAGAAAATATTATATAGGGTATCGAAAAATACAAAAAAAAACCTCATGGTCTATTATAAAATGGATAAAAACAACAGAAAATTACATATTTATTCTACATTACAAATTTCTACATGTTTATTTATTCGAAAGTGATCACTGATCAACATTACGTCATAAACTTTAAATTAAAATAATATATTTTCCACGATCCGTACTAACTATTGTATGAAAATCGCACTTGACGATATCTTTGTTTAATTTGTAAATAATTAGTGTGATTCCTATATTTTAACCATTATTTAAAAAGAATATTTGTAAAAGGTACGTAAATAACCTACCACACTAAAAGCGCACGTGTCACCCCTTCTATCCAATCGTTTGCCATTGTAAAATTACAATATCATATAACATTAAGTATCACTTTTATCCAAAATTAAACACTTAAACAGTTTGCGAAAATTAATACGAACGAAATTAAAGTATCAATTAAAAAAAATCGGGCGCCATTTTATAAATTCCAATTTTAAATTTGGAGAAGATTATTTTTCTTTTATTCTCTTGATGAGGCCTTTTAAACGACAGCAAGAATTTAAAATAAGAACATAGTTTGGTAAGGAGTGAATTTGATTGCTCATCATTGAGATAATATTAATATGGAGACGATACCGCCTACATCACTTATGTTCCGCTCAACATACGCCATCTGGCGTAACTGCACTCAGTCGCTTGCTCGCTCATTGGCGCGAACGTCACGCTCATTTTTTATTTGTTTTAAAGTGAAACGCATCAAATATGCCTACGTGTGTGTTACGATATTGCACAAATAATACAAATAATACGGAAAAGTGCAAAGGAATAACTTTTCATCAGTAAGTAACTAGATAATAATTTTTAAAACTTAGTTAGAGCAAAATTTTTGGCGGGCGACATTTTGCGTCATTGGTCATAGATTAAAAATTTAAGATATGACATTGGGCATGAAATAAGTGTTGTTAGTAATATTTGCTGGCGTATATTTTTATAGTATAAAATAATAATTTTACATATTTAGAAAAGCATAGACTGGTTGTTAATTGAAAAAAGGTGAAATCATGAAATATGAAAATCAATTACTTAATCACCAATTTTTTTTTGTTAATTGATTTTAATCAAGTTTTTAACTGATATTGTATAAGCTACTGACTTGAACGTATAATTGAATTATTATTTATTTATCTGCACTAATATTATAAAGAAGAAAACTTTGTTTGTTTGTTTGATTGTAATGAATAGGCTCATAAACTACTGGACCGATTTTGATGAAATTTGGCACAGACAATCTTTAGACCCTGAGAAAGAACATAGGCTACTTTTTATTGCGAAATATGTACCACGGGCGAAGCCGGGGCGGACCGCTAGTTCAGAGATAAGTAATTAATATTTTTTCTATTTAAGGTTTCCATGTCTGGGCCGTGAAGAAAGGGAAAAATGGGTAAAATTTGTCCAAAACAACCGCAGTGAAGAAACCTGGTTACCATCCGATAGAACTTGCGTCTGTTCATTGCATTTTCGCGATGAGGATAAATATACCACAAAAGCGGGAAGGCGTTTTCTAAAGAAGTCTGCTGTTCCTTGTATTGATGTTAGTAATAATAATAAAATTTTACGGATTTGTATAACAAATAAAATATTATTTTAGCCATCACTAACATTATTATTATTATATTTATTTTAGCCGAAGGTGTGCTACAATAGTACTGGAACAATACAAGCAATTTCTGAGCCGGGAACATGTTCTGAGGATGATGAACTAAATAAACACAATTTTTACACGGCTTTTATTTTTTTTCTAAAAAAGGCTCAATTTGTAAGGAATGAAACTTCCCATAGCCCTGACTGAACCTAAAACCCGAAAAAAATTAAATTATTCCATATGACGTCACTATTTACATCATCCTATATTATATGCCAGATATTGTTAGCCCCGCGTAGTAAAGTCAGTTTATACCTAAAATAAATATTAAGTAAGTAAAAAGAAAATTTCAAGTCAACGTGCATGTAAGGAGTGGCACCCAATAAAATAGACAGAATGAAACAAAGTGTCGCCTCTATAGCGGTGAGTCAGTGACATCGCATAATCTATGACTGTCTAGCCGTCATTCGCGCGCCCCGCGCCGCCGCGCTTGGCGCACAGATTTTGTTCGTGGTGTCTGCTCCATATATGTATCTCAATGTTGCTCATACGATTTATAAAGTATCTTCTCGTTCTCTATATAATATTATGTTCTTTTAGGGCTGATTTTTCAATCCTTGGTTAAAACTTATTCATCGAATAACGTATGGGTCTACCAGAATCTGATGGCATATTTATATTTAAAAAATAAAAGATTTTCATGTGGCAACTTTATTTGACAACTATCAAACCGCTGCGATCACAAGCAAGAGGTGTTGTTTACAATGTGTATAGAAAAATATTCGATGAAGAACGGTCAAACACATCACAATTTTCAATTTTAAAGCGCGTGAAAGATTTTATTGCTAAATTGGACTTACCCGTTTTGATACTTTAAATTAAAAATGTTATAAATAGGTAACTATAATATTGTTTGTTGATTAAAATATAATTTTATGCAATTCGGCTATTTGTCAAGTCCAAGGTGTACAAGTCAATTTTATAATGTGTTAATACTTACGAAAATAAACATGATTTTATTTTATTATTGTTTTATTTTATAAAAAAATATAAACAATCGTTAAATATAGTAAACTAGCTTTCCGCCCGCGGCTTCGCCCGCGTTTTCAGAGAAAACCCCGCATAGATAGATAAAACCTATCCTATCTCTCAAGTTGGATCGAACTGCACATGGTGTGTGAATTTTATTATAATCGGTTAAGTGGTTTAGGAGTCCATTGAGGACAAACATTGTGACACGAGATTTATTGCATATTAAGATAAGTTTTGATCTGCATTATCATTACATCCATATTTTCACATGCCATAATGATATATATTCAAATATAGGTATGTGTAAATACATAATAATATTATGTATTACCTTTAGAAAATTAATATGTATATTATACATGTAATAAGTACCTACATAATATTACGTGGATATCTCATTATTAAATACAGTATTATCCACTTGTGTAATGTGACTAATGATATTGAGGACAAAATAAAAAATACGCAGTATCAAGATCGTTCAGTCCATATTCCCTAGGGTTGCACACTCAAAATTTTGATTTCCCTAATTGCCATCAGATTCTGGTTTACCTATATTAAACTACCATTTCAAAAATGTATTGTAAGTGTCCGTATTTGACAGTTTACAGGTGACATTTTAATATGTTCGTGTCAAGAAGCTTATATCTAATACACTGGAGATTTCGGTATGAACATTAACGTGTAAAAAGAAAGAATTGCCCAGTTGTTGTTTTTTATCACTTTCACACCTAACTTGGTATTGTCACTGTTAATACGAAGTTTTCCCAAGGTTACTATGTATGCTGTAATATTCTGTGCAAAAGGTTAGTTTTTGTACATGAGTTTGTTGATAAATTGCCAACAACGTCATTCAGAAGCATTGTTGGATGAGACAATTATTATTTATGCTAAATAAAATAAGTATCTGAACCAATTATTAAAAAGCGATACTCCCTGATTATGGGTAGTCACCATAATAAAATTGTAGCAACTCTCACTTTGTCAATATGGCATGTGTGTCAAAAAAATTGCGTCGCTTCAAATATTTAAGTTAATATTGTTGCTTATTTAATAAAAATGTTGTGTGGTTTTATGAAACCACGGTAAAAGTGAAACTGTTCGAACGGTTCCGAACACTGCTTTGTGTAGCGCATGTCGCGTGTCGGTCGGCTGCCGAGTAGGTATACCTACTCGGCAGCCGCGATACACGCGACATGCGCTACCACAGAACATTAAAAACAAATAGAAGTGCTATAATGTCATAATTACTATGAAAACCAGTGTCGCCAAACCCACACATTTAAACCGATAGTTATACAGTACACTACAAGTAATCTATGCCTTTGATTGGACAGCTTAATTTGAGTAAAAACTGACTTAGGTTATAAATTCAGCATTTCAATATGTACACTAACGCACCATGTTACGGTTTATTTTAGTATAACATCCCTAGGTATATTAGCTGTTTTGTTTCTCATTGCACAGAAATTCCAAATTCGAAAACATTCAGCTACTCCACAACAGAGGGCGTTAGTTTTCGATAGATATAACTTTGAACCTCAACACATAGAGATAAGGTTGAAATTTGTGTCACTCAACATTAATGACATTAACTTGATATTTATCTGATGCTATGCCCTGAGGGATGTCAGCCTTGTTATCGATAATTCACAAATAAATATTTTTTGTGTATTTTTTTTTCTTTCTATTATATGAGTATAGTATAATGTGTCACATTTTGGAGTATGTTTATTACTACTAAGTACGTCTTTTTATATTATTATTATTAAATAAAAACGGAATAGAATAGTATTAATCTATATTTACAAAATACAAACAGAAAATATGCATTATTTTAAATCTTGGAACTGCCGTAGGTTTGCTGTATCGGTGGCCTTTGTTAGACCGCTTAGTGCTGTTCGGCTTCCAGTTAACTCGTCACGTTGCATTTATCCATTTCTCTTTTAAATTAGCCTCTTTGGGAAATCTATAAATAAATTGGACAAATGAAAGCTAAGGAAAAATAAAATAATATTTAATATTTATAATGTTTGTCTTTTCTAAAGTATCGATACTGTCGATATGTGCCACAAGCATCACTAAAGCGACATTCATTTGTTTATTGCAATAATATTCCAGAAAGTCTTGTTTGCTGTTCAATCTATAATAGTACTAATTTCTTACGGATTAAGGTTCATTTTGTCTAGATATTTGTATACAATTTTGACAAATTACAAGCGAAGTTATAACATAAAATATTATATGTAAAATAAATAAAAATAAGACTTACGGATGGTATGAAATGCCTCCATTGCTGATATTATTTCGTCTGCTATCATTTTTGCACTCTAATACCGAACAACACGTCCTAATTAATGAATAAATATGGAAAAAAGGTTTGACAGCTGACAACCGACCCGAATATTTTTCTGCGCACAACTGAGAGCAAGTTAGGTGATCTTACCTTACAAGTGACACGTGGGCCACGCCCACATCACACTTCTATCTACTTTACTGTTCTGTGTGCGCTACACAGACCAAAAAGTTTGAGACGATGTAATAAAAGTTTCACTTATGTAATAATATTTTCCGAATATAAAGAATGCATTGTATTGTGCAAAATTGCAGAAGTGTTTGGACACCAAATTCTGGCATAGAATTTCACAGGCAAGTGTATATTTACGTTATTTACAATATTCCTCAATACTCCTGCATTTACCTGTTTAGAATCATTACAATGGCAAAAATTGTAAAATTTTGCATCATTTTAGTAAGCAGTCATGTTAAATTTGTTATTTTCCTAATACTTTATCATTTTTCAACAAGTTTTCAATAAACAAATTTAACAAGTAAGGTAACCATGATGACGAGTTTTTATGGATAGCGAAGAGAATATATTGTAATAACAATATTATGATGAAATTCAAGATTGTTACTAGTAATGAAACAACACACGACATCGGTATTGCACATTGTTCGTTTTTACATTGAAATTTATACTTTTTTAACTTACCTCATATTTTTTGTTTTACGTATTTCAGCTTTCCAAAAAGTAAAATAAAAAGAAATATATGTGCCCTTCAAGGGTAAAATTACTGAGGATTACGACCCAGAAAAAAATACCTTTTGAAAAATAAACTTTGTAAGGTTAGCTGAAATTTGTGCAAGGCTGCTATAAAAAGTTTTTCTTTGATGATTTTGGCTTGAAATTGACCCGTCGAAGCAACGCGTTTAAAAAGAAGATCTGAGTAGCTTACAATTTGGTAAACAGCATCTGATGCAAAACACAACTTTCCTCTATTTACAAAGGATGTTAATGCTATATATTGGTTCAAGCTTTGTAGCCAAAAGTTATTTAAAACTATCATTCTCTACCAATTAAAATTGTATGTACCTATGAAGTATGACCAGTAATATTATAATATAAATACTGTTAAAAATATATGTCGTTATTATTTATAGACCATGATTTTTAGTTTTTTCTATTTCGAAACATCCTGAATATACAAACCAGCGTGGTCACTCCACAGAAAGAGACAAAAAACAACACTGACGTCATTCAAGGTCATATTTTCTTGTTACAAGTTAATGGTCATAGTGCAATCTCCAGTGTATTAGATATAAGCTTCTTGGTTCGTGTAATACTTTATTGGACGGATAAATTTTAACCAAGAATTGAAAAATCGGCCCTTAATGAAAAGCAAATTTATTTTTTACAGAAAATTTTCCATTACTATAATTTAACAAATTTGTTCCTAATATTGTCAGTACCAGAAGATACTATAAATACAATAATTATATTTTTATTTAATCTTCAGGATTGATTCCTGGCAAGGAATGATGTTTTTTTTTTTTTAAAAATCGAACGATATTGTTTTCATCAAAAGCGATTCCATGAGTCTATGACTGAGTATTTTTATTTGAGAATTTTTTTTTTTCGCCATCCATGCATACTTAAAATTCACTCTGTATTACACAATACAAAAAATTGGTACATATACTTATTACTCATCTCTGAACTTCGTTACTGATTTAACCCCTTGACCACCGAGCGGCCCAATGAGACCGCGACACAATAGATTTTCTATTGTGTCTGTGATTCCGGGGGCTGAGGGATTAAATTACTTTTGATATTAAAAATAACTTTTACATTACTTTTTATTGTAGACTCACTTAGAATGTACTACATTCATACATTTGTATTTGCTGTATGATAATTAAATTTTACTTATACATAAATATACTCACTGTGCAAACTTTAGTTTCATATCAGCTACTGACAGTTGCCCCGAAAATGGGTGCATTGGAGTTAAATTCATAAAAGCTTCAACATCTCCATTATTTGTCATTTTCAACCACTTTTCATATGTTTGGGTGTTTTTAAAAGCTGCCATAAACTGTGAATTATATGATTCTATCTCCCTACTACCTTCTGCAAAGTAAAATATAAATTTTATGAGAAATTTTGTAATTTACTATAAAATATAAACAAATTTGTTGTTAGAAACGTACCTGGTAATAAAGATGTCCTTAACAAATACAATAAATAGCTAGCAAATTGATCTCTTATCCATGAGTCCCCTTGTGTTGCGCCATGTCGGACCACATGGTCAGCAAACCTGAGGTCTTCAGTGCCCAAAGCCAGTTGCCGTCTAAGAGCTAAATCAGCAGTCTCAATTCTCATCTCATTCAACTCAACAAGCACATCAAACAATTGTCGCTTTTGTTTAAAAAGTACATTTGACGCGCCAACAACAAACCCTTTCACTGCAGAATCTGATAATAGATCCAAGTACTGTAATGACAAGTATGGCAAGCAAAGATAGCCATCTTCAAATAGGGGTAACGGAAAACCACACTCTGCTTGGTCAATTTGTCCAGTTAAATTATATAGTCCGTCTACACTCATGTCCCTCGCCATAGTAGGGCTTTGCTGAGCTTCATTGACGGATTTCTGTGGCTTATATTTCTCTCCGATGCTGTGACACTTTTCCCTCACCCCAGTTACCTCATGACGATCACCATCAGATAGTAATGTTTCATCAAAGCTTTGATGACTAACTCTATCTTTTTCATCCAAAGAAAGATTACCAGTCTCTTTGGGAGATAGTTCCTCAACAAGACTAGTTCCATTGAAAATTGGTTCTGTTGAAATTTCTGCACTTAATTCTTCTTCAGCTTCTTCTATTAATGTTGGAACTGGAGATAAGGGCCTTGTCAGTCTGAAATTTATGAATATTTATCCTTTTAACATGCTATATCTACACTGAACTAAATCTTCACTAATATTATGAAGCTTAGATATTTCTTATGTTTGTTACAGATAAACACAAAATCTGCATTATTCGTGAGTAATAGGAAAAATTATTTTTTGTTTATATTATAGCCATTTCAAAACAAAACATTTCAAAACAAGCCAAGCAGAGATAAACAACTTTTTTTTAATAATAAAAAACTGAAATAAAGTTCTTCCTTTTATTTATAGGTCCTATGGGACCTATAAATAAAGCAGCCAAAAAAATCAATATACATAATTATCATAAATTATACTAGACTATAACTTGATTTGAAAAATGTATCTATTTTGCAGGTGAATCACTGAATGTGTTACACAAAATATTTGCCAATAAGACATAAGTAAATAAGTATCAAATGACTCATTCACATAATAAGCTGAATGAAATATCACACAGTAAATTCTAAAATGACGTCATACTCACACAACATTTGCTGAGCGCGAGAGTCCATATTCTAAACAACGAGGCAGTAGAGATATAACAGTTAACAAAGCAGTGGACAGCTGACCAGCAGGCGATCCATAGATAACAACTTTACGGCCCAACAACAACAATTTAAAGAGTAATAAAGCTTTGTGTCGCCAATTCTCCACTAATTTTTGAACAGATAAACCTGCAAAGAGAATGAGTAATTAAGCATACACAAGAATAAATATATTAGGATTTAGGGCATTGCATGTATGGCAAATAGCCAAAGAGCAAAGATTGTATTGTGTAAAACTACACTGATAGATATAGAAATTAATACTGTACTTTTGCATTTACAATAGTAGAGTAGGATATTATTCAAGTATTAGGGATTCATCCTTACACTCTTACTAAGGTTGTAAAGAAACAAAACTAAAGTGCATGTAAGCAAGATGCAAACAATAACTTTATTACAATATATTAAAAACTATTACACGAACACATTTTATTTAAACTGTATAACTTCTATGTGTAATGAAATGTAATGAACTTTGATTTGTTAGAATAATTGTGGTTACAAAGTTTTTATAATAAATTTCACATCCGCACAATTTGCCAAACAAATTATTATTGCATACAAATATTTATATGTATGTAAATAACAACTCACCTTCTAATGTTTGATCAATTTGTACAGGACAACTATTAAGATGTTTATATGCATCCTCAAGCAGTTTGGTCTGTGAAAAGTCACCTTGTAAGAACCAAGCTCGTACCACAAGCTCCATTTTAACAGCCAATCTACCAAATAATGGAGCTCGACAAATCACACACACACTTTTTTGCACAGAACTTCTGGTCATATCTTCCGTTTTCTGAATTACTTGCTGTAAATAAAAAAGATAAAACATAATGAGGCAAGTATTAATAAGCAATATACAACTTATAGAAATAAGCGCTAAGTTAAACAGTTTGATAATAATCACTTCCATACTGCTAACTTATTTCAAAATTAACTTTACTATTACCTTCTATAATTGCCAGACACTTAAGAATTAAGATATGCAAAATTTTAAGATTGCTATAATGACATACAAATGGATAAAGGCTATATCATAACGTACCTCTACAGGAATTTGTCGAAAACATGATATACCATATACAGTTTGTGTTGGATCTGATACATCTGGCAAATTAAAAAATATTGTATCAGACAGAAAGTTATGTGACCCATCAGGTAATGCTAGTGCAGGTAAATATCTCCAAACTGGTGGCAGTTCCGAGGGCCGTCCTGGCACCAACTCGGGATAACAGTGTTCTACCTGAAAATCAAAACAATACTGAAGTGAGAAGTTATTCTAAAAGTCCTATTTCCTTTTTGAGCAAGTGTTGGAAATTAATTATTGCATTTTATGCATGTTTTTATATTTTTTCTATCGCACCATAACAACAGATTAACAAAATCGATTATTGTGAAGTAATGACGCCTACCTGACATCCTTTTTTGTGATGGAAGCCTACAACTATAATGTTTAACACTGGTTCATTTATAAAAGCCATTTTAATCTCATGTATGGAGCAAAGAGAATAACATATTCACATGTATAGCAGTCAACATAATAAGACTTGAAATTTAATTTTTTCTACAAGTGCAATTTCAGGAAACTTGACAAATCATAAAATCAATTGACAATGACATAATCATAATGTAAAATTTGACAAATGACAGAATATGTGCAATAATTGCAATTTGCAAAAATCTTATTGCGATTGTCTATGGTCTACGCTTATGAGTCATAAACCTAGACTCTTAGAGTATATATACTATCTATAGAGTGCGAATAACCAAGTGGGAACAGTAGGCACAGGTGGGAACAACACGACGTTCCTGCTGCGAGCGCTCGTAGTCGTGGTTGAGTGCTGTCAAAGTGCGTTGCTCTGGAATTTTTTTCATATTTACGAATAAACATGGTGAAATGTGCAGTTCTATCTTGCAAAAACGATACTAGAAAATACACAAAATTGAAATCCAGTATCACATTTCATCAGTAAGTCGATTGTTATACTTATTTTTATGAAAATAAATTTAGCATCGCGGGGGTGAAGGGAAGGTGGGAGGCGGACACGCGCAGGCTCGCTCGCGCGCCTCACTGCCGCCACGTGATCGTAGTGACGTGACCTGACCAACGCTGTACTCGATATAAAGTTTACTAGAAGAACTAGGTATATTTTAACAAATTATTTATTTAACTTTAAAATTAAAACTCTTTTAAAAATTTATTATAAATAAATTTGTGGTGTGTTTTGTATACTTTCTAATATGAATTCGAATGTATTACTTATAGTGTAAATGTAAAGTATGTAATGTTATGATATATTTTCTGAACCGCTAAATTGATTTTGAAGATTTTGATAGTAGAATGGATAAAATTAAATTAAAAATTATTAATATTATTAAATAATAAATAACATAATAATAATATTAAATAAATTTTATTATAATATCATTTTAAATTATTAATTATTTCTTATTTTTATTTAACATTTTTAAAACATTATTATTATTTTTTGATTTATTATTAAAGAAATAGCACTAAACCCGATCTTTTATTTTTATTAACTTTATTATTTAAAAAGTACTCACGTTTTTCTGATATTCCAATTAAACATATTTTTTTAAAGTACTTATAATTAATACAAGAAATATTCAAATGGAATAAACAAACTTTATTCAGTTGGTAAACAAATTTAAAATTACATATTTATACTTTATTCATATATTTTTTCTTTAATAACTTATTGAACATAAAATTTACTTATAATACATATTTAGTTACATAACTTATCGATAGTTCAACACGCAATTGATACCTACCAATCCCTATTTGTCACACACACATCTATATAGTATCTATAGCTCATCTGCCTACGATGTGCACTGAGCAATTAGTGCAATACACGCGCTCTATACTAATGTAATATATACTCTAAGCCTAGACTCATAAGTCATAACTTATAGTATATATTCTATTACAGTAGTATAGAGCGCGTGTATTGCACAAATTGCTGCGCATCGTAGGCAGATGGGCTATAGCTTAGAGTATATATTACAATAGTATAGAGCGCGTGTATTGCACAAATTGCTTAGCGCGCATCGTAGGCAGATGAGCTATAGATACTATATAGACTCAGAACAACGATATGATCGTTGTTCAGAGTATATAGATGTGTGTGTGACAAATAGGGATGGGTAGGTATCAATTGCGTGTTGAGCTATCGATAAGTTATGTAAATAAATATATGTATCATAAGTAAATTTTATGTTCAATATGTTAATAAAGGAGAAATGTATGAATAAAGTATAAGTATGTAATTTTAAATTTGTTTGCCAAGTGAATAAAGTGTGTTTATTCCATTTAAATATGTCTTGTATTAATTATAAATAGTTTTAAAAAAATGTTTAATTGGAATATTTGAAAAATGTGTGGACTTCTTAAATATTAAAGTTAATAAAATAAAAGATCGGGTTTAGTACTATTTTTTAATAATAAATCCAATAATAATAGTATTTAAAAAATGTTAAATAAAAATAATTAATAATTAATAATTTAAAATGAAATAATAAAAATATTAATAATTTTTTTATTCAATTTTATCAATTCTATACCTACAAAAATCTTCAAAAATCAATTTAGCGGTTAAAATATAATATCGTAACATTACATACTTTAAATACACTATAATACATTCGCATTCATAATATTAGAAAGTGTATGATACAAAACACACCACAAAATTATTTTTAATACATTTTTAAAAGAGTTTTAATTTTAAAGTTATATAAATAATATTATGTTAAAATATAGTTCTTCTTGTAAACTATCGAGTACAGCGTTGTTCAAGTCACATCACTACGATCACGTGGCGACAGTGAGGCGCGCGAAGGGTGCGCGAGCGAGCCTGCGCGTGTCCGCCTCCCACTTCCCCTTCACCCCCGCGATGCTAGATTTATTTTCATAAAAATAAATACAACAATCGATTTACCGATGAAATGTGATACTGGATTTCAATTTTATGTTTTTTCTAGTATCGTTCTTGCAAGATCGAACTGCACATTTCACCATGTTTATTCGTAAATATGATAAAAATCCCTAGAGAAACGCACTTCGATAGCACTCAACCATGACTACGAGGCTACCCGCTACGAGCGCTCGCGGCGGGAACATCGTGTTGTTCCCACCTGTGCCTACTGTTCCCACTTCGTTGTTCGCACTCTAGAGATAGTATATAACTCTAAGCTCATAACATTAATAATTAATGCAATTATTGCAAAACTTATTAATAAAAAAAAGCCATAATAAACCTTACTAAAAGTTGTTATTATAATAAACTAAACCTAAACTCATATAACTTTAAAAAAATTATCATACTGAGCTTCTAAATATTTCTTAAAGTTTTTCTAAATTTTATTCCGACTGAATTATTCATTATTTATCAATTCCGAATTTAAAACGAAATGGAATGTTTTTTTTTTTTCATTTATCTGTTAAATTCGTTAAATTATTAAACATAATACATATCTCATTGTCAATACTTCAATTCTATAGACAATAGATATCACATTGGTAAATATTTTGCTCGGAAGCTAAAAATAGTTCACTGCAAAAATAGTAACACTAATCGGTCATAGAGCAAAATTTTGATTTTCACATTTTACGAATTTTTTAACATTCTCTATCTCTTTTTATTTTTGTTATATTGACAAGTTTAAACAAAATTAATGTTCAAACTTTGAACGAACTGTGAATTATTGTGTATCTCTTTTTAAAAACGCAAGACATGTTAATTCAATTTAATTTGACAATAATTTGCCGAGTACTTGCACCAGTATAGTAGGGCAAAGTGTTTACTGTTTATTCCTATGATAAATGCGTCGCCATTTTCGCACTTATTGCATCTAATCGGTAAATCGGATAATAAATTTACAACTGTGATAAAACTATATTCTAATAAAAGTGAATAAATTGGACAATACTATTTGATGATTGGTGATATTCCTGGAAGTCCTGAAAATCTGTGGGTCAGTATTTATCGAAAGAGGTTAGAAATTTCTTTTTACTATTTTCAACTTTCTCAATTTCAATATTGCACGTAGAGCTTTGTACATATTTGGTAATCATTGTAAAAGTTTATTAAGTAATTACTTTGTGGTATACTTATGTTATCCATGTATCATGGGGCCATATAGAATGAATGAATCATTATTATTAAAACTAGGAAACATTCAATTGTAAACTTACGACGAAGAACATTACCTTCCGGTATTTTGCATTTGATTTTGTTTGAATGTAATTAGTAATATACTTACTAAACAATAATATACAATCACATTTCGAGAGCTGGTTTAATAATATATCTAGCCAGATTATTATAAGCAACTAATTACTAATTTTTGTTAAACAGGGATTCATAATATTTTAAAGAATTGTATGATATTATACATTTGAAAACCATAATTCCATATTACCTATGTACATATTTACACATTTAAAAATAAGTTATTAATAGCTGTCATAACAATAACAGTGTTAAAACTTTGTTACAACTTGTAAGTTCATGAATATCTATGATGTAGGAACATTGATTACTCATATTTTGAATAATTCCTTGTATTATCCATCATTGATACAATCATCATATTGCAAACGTCCTATTTAATTTAATTTAAACTCATAGATCAGAGTTAAACAGAAAGTGAAGTGCAAAGTTCAATGTTTTTAAAACAACGAGCTGAAATTTTGGACACCTTGACTTTGACATGCTATTTGTTATTACTAAATTCGAATAACTCTGTCAATTAGTATGAATAAACTTTTTTAACTTAATCACATAAACATACATATTTATGAGCTAGGGTCAGTGGGTTAGGATGAGTTTTTGAGAAACAATTTTCTTCTTGTGAGGCTCGGTCATGTTGTACAATTACCATAAACTGAATATCATTCCATATAAAAGAAACACATGTTCATGCATGTGTGATATCCATGGACCAACAAACATAGTTCATATATCTAACTATCTGCGCTTTGCGGTTTCACCCGCATGGCTCCGCTCCTATTGGTCTTAGTGTAATAATATATAGCCTTCCTTAATAAATGGGCTATCTAACACCGAAATATTTTTTTCAAATCAGACCTGTTCCAACAGAAGAGTTTGTTCAAACAAACAAACTCTTCTGCTTTATAATATTAGTATAGATAACTAAGTTTTATAGTACAGTTTAGTAAATAAGTAGTAGTTTCTTTGTGTTTTCACTTTTCATTAACTTATGTACATACTTTTCATTTCTATACAAAGTAATATCTTAACAGCTATTTTAACATGATAGATTGGGATAGATATAGGAAATTTTGGTTGTGATAAAGCAACTTCAAGGAACTGAAAACTGAAATGATCATTAAGTTGATATCTACAAAAGTTAAATTGATAAAGACTTATACGGTAAATGCTAAATAAAATTTTTCTTTTACAGTGTTCGATGGATGACTCTATAGAACTGCAGGCATGACAGAAAAGATTCTTTACCCAGGTAAGAAGTCTTTAGTTTTCCGTTACACAAATAGTGTTCAAGCAAATCAACAAAACAAAATTACTTATATAAAATAAAATAATTTTGCTTACCTAAAAACTAAACATAATATATTATATAGGTACAACATTGTAAAATAAATACATCCTTTCAGTAGTTATGACACTTTTTCATTCCTAATGCTGTAAATGTATAGTTGCATTTTGTTCATTCAAATTAAACAAGTCTCTTGTTTGCTAAAAAATGTAATAAAATACTTAAATTTGGATTGTAATTTCTAGGCCAAGCGAGTTTCCTTAAAAATGTGTTTATGAATTACTGTTATTTGAGCAGGTGCAAAAAATGAAAATTAACTATGTTACTTACTTTTTTATACTGTTTTTATTTAACACATTTTGGAATTTTTTTATTTATTGTTATTATTACTCTCAGTTCAATTTTTTGTTTTTTAAGTGTATAAAAAAGAAAGTTAAAACTTAAAGTTTATTTAAGTTGAAGGTGGAATAAACTTTTTTCTAAGTACTTCTAATAATGTAGGCTAGTATGGATTAAATCTTGTAACTTAGTTTTGAATAAACTTATTTCGACCGTCAGCACGCTTTATACTCGCGATTCCTTTAATCCTTCAGTTTTTAATCCAATATGCAACCATTTTCATTTACTTTATACATTAACCGGTGTTAAATTTTAAATCAAAGGTATAAGAAATAATACTTTGGACATTTTTAACCCATTATGGCGAAAACCGCCAAAAGCGATTTTCTCCATTCCAGTGCAACACTTCTTATATTGATTGTAGATAATATATTTTTTATATTAGTACATTTTAATTAATATTATATTAATTTATGAATGAATAAAGGAAGACGTGACGATAATAATATATTTTTATCTAGCATATGACTGATAAGATTTCATAAATTATTATATGACTTTAGAGTTAAGAGCCATTATATTATCAAATCTAAAAATTTCTACAGAACAGAAGCAAACAAAAAGTTTCATTTCAAGGTTAACTATATAATGACGCCTGTGGCAAATATTGGTCGATAATTGGTTATCGTGTGTAAACGAGAAAGCGACTGTTGTGTTGAAGTCCGCACACAATAAAACGAACAATGTATCGACTTAAACTACTTTACAAATGCCACGTACATATAGGGATACGTATAGGGATCTGGTAACAAACACACGGCTTATAACGATTTCAGTATAACTGAGCTATAGGCGATGGTATACTTATAGTAGGCTTTATACGTCGCATAATCGTGTGTCTTAGGAATTTAACCCGTAACGTTTGTATGTATGTATACCGGTCTTGTTTACTCTGTGCATGTGCATTGGTTGACGCATCGCGGCTTGAATCTTTATATACTGCGCGAGGGCCGAGCCAGTGTGTAACTATGTGAAACAAGTATATGAAACGCGGATCGATGCTGGGTATCGACACCCGCAGTCTTAGACCAAATTTTAGGTTTCGACTTAACGTCAACATGAACCTCACGCTACGAGAAATTAAATACGCACAATCGTCCTTTAAGATTCGATTAGCGTATATCTGACCATAATAGGGGGCCAGAGCTTGTTTCTTTTCGTTCAAGGACAAGGACGTAACTTACAAATCGCGGTAGATCGGTTTATTTAGAGTACAAAAATCTTTATTCTTTGATACCCAAGTACCGCACATGCGCACCCTTGTGGCCTTGATGTTTAGTGACATCCCGAATAGGGACAACATATTACATCACACAATATTGTATATGAATGCATTATATTATGTATTTATTATTCTGATTCTTTTTCGCGGCTATTATACTCATATAATACGATGGCATGAGTAGTGGTTTCATCACCTGGCAGCAATCCTTTATAATTCAAGATTATAATTAGAAAATTTCATAGGTTTCACTTCCACGTGCAAACGTTCGGTCGTATTGTTTAATTCGTTGAACAGTTTTTAACAATTTCCCTATAAATGTATATATTATATAGTATACAAAAATAGGTTAGTGCGAGTAGGACTCGGGTTCCGTAAAAATAACAATGTTTTTCATTTTCCTTAAATTACCTTTTTGTAGCACAATATTGTGATATTAATAATATTTTAAAATCCATCTTGTTTTGTTATTGTGATAATTATTTATGTATTTTTATATGAACTTGAAATAAACTATAATATAAATATTTATAAAGAATAGAAAAAATTCGATCACGAGGCGGGACTCGAACCCGCATCCTTTCGCGCCAAACCGGGGCGGATGCCTGACCAATTCAGCCACTCATGAGTCGTGAGCGTGACCCGCCAGAGCGATCGAATTAATTCTATTCCTTCAGTTTTATGTGTCTAAAGGGACACACCACGCGCCATCTATTGAGATGATTAACAACCATCTCAACCAATATGAAACACTTTTCAGTGAATACAATATTGTAACGATGGAACACGACCTTTTTTGTTGAATTTGATATTTTTGGTTTAATGGCATTCAAATGCTTTATCACTACATAGTATAAAACAAAGTCGCTTTCTCTGTCCCTATGTCCCTATGTCCCTTTGTACGCTTAAATCTTTGAAACTACGCAACGGATTTTGATGCGGTTTTTTTTAATAGATAGAGTGATTCAAGAGGAAGGTTTATATGTATAATAACATCCATTAAATAGTGGAGAAGTACATACTGTTATTTTTGAGGTTTCTAATGTGATGTCGTAAATAATTACATTTTTTCCGCTTACATTGCAAACGCAGGCTGAACCCTACGAGTTTTATCAAAATAATGTACTAAGTATTGTACACATTGAAAAGGTCTACAGAAAAGTCCGTGATGGTATATGTCTATCTCTTATGGATAACCCACAATAACTTTTTTTGTCATTTACTTTTTACGACAAATAATGGCTAATTTTCGAAGCGATTTTAACCAATACAGCATTAATCCTTAACCAATTAAATACCTTGAATACATTGTTCATTTAATATAGATCTATATGGCCCTTTACACCGTATGATTTAAGTGAATATTTTCGAAGATATTACAGATTTAAAAATTGCGGGACGTAGCGTTTGCGGCGGTACCGGCCGGCCGCCATTGCACCCGTGCGAAGCCGGGGCGGGTCGCTAGTAAAGCATATAGATGGCGCGCGGTGTGTCCCTTAGACACATAAAACTGAAGGAATAGAATAAATTCGATCGCTCTGGCGGGTCACGAGTGGCTGAATTGGTCAGGCATCCGCCCCGGTTTGGCGCGAAAGGATGCGGGTGCGAGTCCCGCCTCGTGATCGAATTTTTTCTATCTACACTAATATTATAAAGAGGAAAACTTTGTTTGTTTGTTTGATTGTAATGAATAGGCTCATAAACTACTGGACTGATTTTGATGAAATTTGGCACAGACAATCTTTAGACCCTGAGAAAGAACATAGGCTACTTTTTATTGCGAAATATGTACCATGGGCGAAGCCGGGGCGGGCCGCTAGTTCTTTATAAATTTATATTTATAAAGCATTTGAATGCCATTAAACCAAAAATATCAAAATAAACCATAATTTCAAAATATATGTCATGATTATCAAAAACGAGCAGAGACTTGTATAAATTCGCTTTAAAAAAAATTATTGTTTTATTTTCAATCAATAACTTTATTTTAAGGGAATATACTGAATATAATGACGTGTTGCCGTTATCAATATCGACAAAAATATATAAAGTTTTCGTTTCGAGTTTATTGTATGGGAACCCCCTTTAAATATTTATTTTCTTTTTTTTAGTATAGTTTGTTGTTATAGCGAAATACATTTTTTCTGAAGTTTTCAAATGTCCAACTATACAGCCTGGTGACAGACGGAGGAACATGACAGGAGACAGCGAAGTCTCAGGGGTCAGTCATAGGGTCCGGATTTACCCCTTTGTCTACGGAACCCTAAAAACGTTGAATTTGATCACAATACGCACAAATAAGGAGCGGAAATTTTTCTTTATTTCGTAGCTCTGTAGTCTGAAAAAATAATTAAAAGTAGTCAACAGTATCAATATTAATTAGTAAATTCCATTTATTTGCAGATTTAAAAAAATCGTTATCATTAGTCATTATGATATGAGATCGTATTTGTGGACAGTGATTTTTCTCTGTTCCTTAGGATAATAAAAAAATAAATAATGGATGAATAAAAGTAAACAAAAAAAAACATAACTTCTTGTTATAACATGAGCAATTGAGCAGTAATTAACTTTAAAATAGAATCATTAATTTCAGTAAAACACACTTAAAAATGTATAAGATGTCTGAGCTATATGTTTTAACTGTTCTTAGGGTACTAAAAAATTAATAATTAAATATATTCGGTTTGAATGCACTACTCTCAGGAACTGGACCGATTTCAAAAATTATTTCATCTTTGGATATGTCACGTATATATATATATATCCCTGAGGGCTACATAGTATAAAACTCAGTCGCTTCCAGCTATCTGTCCGTCCCTATGTTTGCTTAGATTTTTGAAACTACGCAACATATTTTGTTGCGGTTTTTTGGAAAGGTGGTTAGATCGTAGAAAGTTTAAGCACGTTTAAGTATATTATTTGTCAAGTTATAGAAAAAGCGGGCGTAGCTGCGGGCAGAAAGTTAGTATGCCACGGGCGAAGATAGGCTATATCTACGATAAAAAACAAGGCTGGACCACCATATTTAATATAACCAACATACAGATTTACCTCCACTGTGTACCATATCTTTAACACAGTACAGTCTTTTAATGATTACTTCTTATATAATTGTCCTCTTTTTTCTAATAATGATTTGTCAATTAAGGAAAACTTATCATTTATGTATTGCGAAAGATCCGTATCATGTTATTTTTCATGATCATTCAATAGGCAGAGCACGAAACATGTTTTTAGATTAAATTGGCATTGAGGATAACGACTGCGTAGGATTAACATTTTTAATATTTTTCTATTTATTTGCTTTTACGAATGCTTTTTTGTAATCCGTATTAAAATTTTCAAGTTTAAGATAATTTTGATGTTTTGTCTGACGAGTTAATCTCAGAAGTCAGAAGTCAGAACCTACTGCCTAAAATTGCGTAATTCTTTACACTCTGGAATCTGAATAGTCAATTTATCTAGGAAGGTACAGGTTACAATATAACATCTGCACGCTTCGCCAGATAAGAGCGGGCTACCACAGAAAAATATTTTAAAAACAAAAATAATGTTATCGCAATGGTGCTAAAGCCTAAAGCAAAAGTAAAGTCTTCATATTTGTTTTATAAATTCTACGAACTGAAGCAAAAGTACTATTTTATGGAGTAGTGAAAGTCACACGAATAAAATTATGATTGCATTTTATTTAGACCTCCTTCATTGCTCTAAACAACTTGTATACACATTTTAAGAGAGATATTAGAAAACAAATAAGATGTTATAAATCAAAAGAGGGCCAGTGAACTGGACCTAGTGCCGTTCTACGAGTGCGAGTGAAACCTTGCTTACTCGAGTTCAATGAACTGTTCATTTTGCTGCATCTGTTGCAAATACTCCAGTGCGCATCGCTGTTGCCACCAATTCTGTTGGGTACACAGTATACGCCGCTTTTCGCTGCTTACCCAAGTGAAAAAGTAGTTTGCGCTATTAAGAAACTACGAGCGAGGTTGATTTGCTAATAGAAAGTTGATGCCGTAGTTTCACTGTTAGGTCTTATTAATAACCATGTAGGCATTAGATGTAGGGCGCATTTGAATTCAATTGTTCGCTTCTAATTACCAATTAAATGTACAATAGGGAAAATTATTTGAAGTACTTGCTCGCAAAAGAAATATAGCAGCTACGAAGTTAACATATGAACGACGGCATGTCATGTACAATGTACTTACTATGGTCAATAAACTTTATAAAAGTTGCATCCTAAAAAGGATTCCATTCAATAAATAACAAAGGAAACATGATAATGAGATTATAGAATGAGATTTTCAAAAACATACTGCTCCAGCGTACTACGCGATCGTTGAGGCTCATCCTCGGTGATCCCTAGGGTCTAACTTCCAGTACCTTACCTTCGGCCAGCTATTCATACGCAAACTTCTACCAAGACTGTTTTCGTTGTATGTGTTTATTTATATTTTTAATAAATAAAATATATATACTAAAGACAGTCCGCCTCTATTACATAGGAAAGGAAAAAACAATGCGCGAAATAATATGATTGCCATACATTTCAATTTCTGTACATCCCACTTGGAAAAATTGGGCGTATTTAAAAACAAAGTATAAGTTATAATATTTTATATTCAAATATTACCATTTATCATTTAAATGTAAAAAGGGCTGACTTCGTGACTGAAAAGTGGCTGAGATAAGTTGTAATAAAGAAGTAGAGTCGCGCTCTATCTTTTTTATGAAACGAAATAATGAAATAATGGGGTGATGATGTCTATTAAAGAATGCATATATAAATTACAATTAGTAGAAAAACTCTTTTTATGTGGCAGAGTAAAAAAGTGTATTTGGCCTACCTTTTATATTATGTATTTACATTTTATATTCTGGATATTTCTCTCTTTCTCCAAATGTTGGCAACAGCTTCGCGTGTTGGGATCGCTAAGGCCGTCCTAAAAGGATCGTCCTTTTAGGACGAACATCGATCAGATCAGATGACATTTTCTCTAGTAATTATTCTATACGTAGTTATATTAGAAATGAAAGAGTATGCGAGTGCCTTATCACATTTACTGTTGCATACAGTATGATAACGCATTTATTAATTACATGTATGAGAGAGAGAAAAATAAGCGAATAATTGTACAATTAATAATTTATAAAGTATCGAGTCATATTTAATAAACATACAACCGTTTTGCCTTTATCATTTGAAATTGGCAGATTCAATATGAGGACTTGCGTAATGCGACTAGTCCCAATGAACCACCCCTCACCTCTTATCTGCGAGTTAGTTATATAACGGGGCTTCACTTTGAGTGAATTTTTCATTCGTCCTTTTTTTCCTTGCTTTGAATTTCAAACAAAAAGATGCAGTGATACGTTTAACAAATCTTTAATAACGTGATTTTTGCTATTATTGCACTTGAAGAATTTCATTTTCTTTTCGGGTTTTTTTTTTAAATACCATCGGAATTTCTATTATTGATGACAATCAGATTGCTAATACCATATCGTAAGCGAGATATTTAATAAAAAATTTGGCGCATATTTTATGGACATAATATGAAGCTACAATTTAACCGTCGTCATTTATATTTGAAATGAGTTGACTGCGAATGAAAAAAACTTAGTGTCGACACAGAGGGCAGGGAAAGATCTGGGTGTTTTAGGGGTGCGGTCGGTGGAATGAGGGAGTTATATAGTGACGCGATCACGTGTACATTTTGCAGCCTGTATTGATCCTGTCGTCTTTTTCTTGTTAAATGCGGCGGCTCTGCGTGATTTCCGACAATTTTCAACCCTTATTAACGATTATATAGGTAGAATATACAAGTGTTACAACGTTACATTTTTCGGAATTTAATTTAATTATTTTATCGAGGACTGTATTTGATTAGTTATTTTGAATGATATTCAGATGCTTTTGAAGGTTTTTTTTTATTTTACTCCTAATTTGACCATGATCTCGTTTTGTACATTATGTTTGTTTCGTCCTTTTCTACAATAATTAAACTATTTTAGATTTAGACAGAATGTTTTGATAAGAAAATAAAATAAAAGAAGTACAAAAGGTGTAATAGAGCGATCAAGGCATTGTTAGTATGAAGCAGGTGGCATCAGATCTCTCCAGAGTCCGATAGCAGTGTTGTGGCGTTCCGCAGCGAACTATGTTCCCGTTTTGGGTACGTGCCATTATTTCTTCGCAATATTTTATTTTTGTTTAACTTGTATCTTTACTTCGTTTTTAGATGACGGTCTAATTAGTATACTATTGCTTAGGTTGGACGATTTCTTCTTTTTATATGACTATTCTTGTTGTAATTTATACCATCTAGTAATTAATGCGAATAACATTCTGGAATTTACTATTTTCATCATTATCGACGTTCAATTTATCAGATCATAATATTATAATTTATAATGTTGAGTATGGATTACAGATTGTTTCGACTACAATACAAAATTCATAGAGCGTTAGACGTACACAGAACTAAAAGTTTGGAAAGTGTAATAGGTTGAGCATTTAAAAGGTGAACAAAATTTAAGATAGCATGCGTGCGCTCTATTTTGGTCACGGTGGCACACTCGACTGCTAATCGTCGCGTCACGTGGCCATCGCCGGAAGAACGAGGGGTGAGGCCTCGCGGGCGAGGAAGGGACGTCGGAATGCAGTCACCACCGCTCGATGCACGACTCGCCGATTGATTGTCCAACTTCTTTGTATGCTACCATTTACACAATTCATTCGCAAACATCTTTTTATAACCGATCTCACTAAGCCTCCACAAAATAGTACATAGCTCACGATCGATATAAATCTGTTTGACAGAATTCACTTTCTCAACCCGTTATCATAGTGTTTACGAGTATTCAGTAAATATTGCAAAATATGCTAATGAATAATCTGTTCTCGTTTGCCTTTCATTTTAGTCGGGTATTGTGATGTTCAGTACTTATTATATACATATGTAGAGCGCGTTAGGATGAAATTGTGGAGTACAGGCAAGTAATTGCAGCGCGCGGATTGCAGGCGATCGCCCCTCGCCCCGCTTGGGCGCCCCGCACTTGAACACCGTAAGTAAACAGTCTGGTGTTTATCCGCGTCTCGCTCACACCGACCGCGTCGCGTCGCGCTTCTGAGGTGCACTCGCTGTTCCTATTATTTTCGTGACGGGTATTGCGCCGAAGCCGATTCCCGCATCCTCGCCCCGAGACGTGAAGTCCGGTCTCGCGGTGGAGGCGGCCGCGGCGGTGGCGGCCGTTCGCATCGTACGTTAGTCCACGCCCGCAGCCTACTGTCCCGTCGCGATCGGTTCGCGGCTAATGAAACGTTTGTTTTGTTAGGTCATCTCTGTCAGTTGATCGAAAACGAAAATGCGTCACGTTCGGTGGAAATCAAATTATGAGCGCTACGCTACTGCTTATAGTAGATAACGATAATAATAACTAATAGCAAAGTTGTGTTTCATGTGTCAGTGACAAGTGTGAGGATTGTGTACCTATCGGGTGTGTGGATTATACACGTGACTGTGGATGGGGACAGGAGTGGTGTTGGAAGATGCATTTCAAAGAGTCGTTTGCGATGAGCGATCGTCCGAACGAGCGCGGCCGCCGCAACTCTCGCTGCAAGGGTGGGTGTCTGCAATGACAGCTCTCGATACTGTTAAGAGCTGTCAAACTTGTCATATCATTATACATATGAGTTTCACTTACGACCGTAACTTTTACTCTTCATTGAATTAGTATAGTCAAGCTTCGTAGGATTTATCTAAAGCATGCATTTTATTTACCTGTTGAAGAGGGGAAACATTCTTATTTACAGTAGTATGATGTAAACATTCTTTTCAATATTTTATAATGCTGTAATTTTCTATAAACTAAGATTGACCTTGAATCAATTATATGACGCTTGTTAGCTGTATAATGTGGAGAACATCGCTACATACATATATATCACGTTTTTATAAGATAAGAAGACGGTTCAAGAACTAATTAGCTTTTATAAATGTAAGGTAAATATGACAGAAATGTCAGTTTTTTCATTCGAGATACGTAAATAAACTTTACACGATACTTTTTGTAGATACAGGTGCGTTTCGATATAATCAGCTGTTTCGGTAATTTTATAGCGATATGATACCCTGTTGCATTATTTGCATTATTCTACAGTATCGGTTTTGAAATTACCGATACAAGTTAAATTGTTACATAACTTTTTATTTTCTAGCTCTTTTACCTAATAATATAGGTTACATGTATTTGAAAAAAAGTAAATAGCGATCAATGTACATATTACGTAATATTCTATAAAATACACGTTTCTCTGTCATTCAATATATTGTGCTATTGCCTATTGTATAGTTGAGCTGCCACGTCGTTACCTCCCCCCTTCCACCTCCTTTTTTCGGTCTGTATTAGCACGTATTAGCTGTTATCGCCCTGTTTTTAATAGGCATAATATATTATACGAATAATTAGAATCACTTTAAATATTATTGTTTAAATACTGTAGGTATTCATTTGCAAGTCAAATATATGTAATTATATCTCTTATATATAAAATTCTCGTGTCACAATGTTAGTCTGCATACTCCTCCGAAACGGGTGGACCGATTCTCATGAAATTTTCTGTGCATATCGGGTAAGTCTGAGAATCGGCCAACATCTATTTTTCATATGTACCACGGGCGAAGCCGGGGCGGACCGCTAGTAATGATATATATAATGATAACTAGAGTATAAAATTTAAATGTCATCAATGATGCCAATGAAAACTGCATAGCAACCGGACCGCGGAAATGGAGAATGTTTTTTTAAATTTATTAGGTAATTTGTTGTTGTTGTAATTATTCGTTTTCGTTTTATATAGGTACCACGTGTTGAAATATATCTACACTAATATTATAAAGAGGAAAACTTTGTTTGTTTGTTTGTTTGTTTGATTGTAATGAATAGGCTCATAAACTACTGGACCGATTTTGATGAAATTTGGCACAGATAATCTTTAGACCCTGAGAATGAACATAGGCTACCTTTTATTGCGAAATATGTACCACGGGCGAAGCCGGGGCGGACCTCTAGTTGTAAATAAAAATAAAATATCTCTATACCCGAGACTCTATATGCAAAATTCGACAATACCTTTTAAAATTTATAAAAAAAATCGCATCAAGTAAGTAGATGAGATTCGGCAATGATAGTCGGATCATTGTAGGCCTCGGAATACGCTACGGAGGTGTAAGGGGGCAGGGGGATACAGAGGATGGAGGTGAGATCATAGTGGCGAGTGGCCTGGGGTGGCGATCAATATGTACATTGAACATATATACATATCTATATACCAACCTATATAAATAACCGCACCTAACTTCTCTCAACTCGTCTGTCTGCTCCAGATACTGCGCCAAAAACCCCGCACACCTCACCTCGTAACGTTGGTAATTCTTTTCGTCAAATATCGATGTTTCGTTCAAATCTTGAAATTAGTCCTCTACTAAGGACAACTGTCTGAACTACACATGTATATGTACTTATTGATAATTGTCTGATCATGCAAACAAATACCTATGTAGTTAAAAATTCAATTAATAGATACCTAGTGCACACTAAAAGTTTTGCGTTGCGGGCCACCCATAAATGTTTGAATTTTGAATGTTATATTTTTTTAACATATGAAGTCTCATTAGTTGTAGAAAAAAAAATTGGGCGGGAAGCGCTTGTCAATTGTTTTTTTATCTCAAGTTGAAGTTCGTTATCCGTAGCAAAAAAGGAACTAGCACGAAACAATTTTAGGGCGGTGATTTTTTATGATTTTAAAAGTTCGTTTTCTCCGAAAGCTTGCACTGCTCGCCTTTAAAATACTTTTGGGAGGGAAGCACCTTAGTTGAGGACTGTAAGGCATTGATATGCTGAATTTCATAGCGGCCATGTTTCTCTCCATGATGACATTCGTAAAGGTCAACCCTCAACTGCGATCACGGAGGAAAATATGGCTACCGTCAGACGACTAATTTAAGAAAATTGCCATATCACTTATTAGGAGATTCGAGGACATTTAGGGATTGGTATGAGCCAAATTCAGAAAATTTTACATGAACATTTCAAAGTTAGGAAGCTTTGTTGCCAGTGGATTGCTCACAAACTCACTCCAGAACAAAAACGACATCGAGTAGATTGGTGTAAATAAATGCTATTAAAGTACAATCATGGACATTCTAATGCTGTGTATAATATCGTAACAGGATATGAAACATGAATATATTGTTATATTCCAGAAAGAAATCACCAATATTCTTTGGGGGTGTTTGAAAGTGACAGCAAACCAACAAAATTAAGGCAGGCGAGAAGGGTCGACAAACAAATGATTGCGTTTTTTTTTTCTCTAAGACGGGTTCTGTCTGCACTATACCATTTTGACAACAAAATACTGTTAATGCTGAGTCGTACACCACTATTTGTTTGCCCAATGTCTTAGAAAAAATGAGGGAAAAGCGACCTAGAAGTCGCATCTTGTTGCACTATGACAGTGCTTCGGCGCACACCACGAACAAAACAAAGTCATTTTTGGCTTCTGAAAACATAGAGCACGTGACCCATGCCGCACGCAGTCCTTACCTAGTACCGTACGATTTCTTCGGTTTCCCAAAAATCTAAGATTCAATGAGTGGTTCGACATTTACGTGGCCAGAAGAGGCCGTGATTGCTTTCAAACAGCACGCAGAAAACATACCCTCGGACCAATGGTCCTCATGTCTCCAGAAATTGTTTGAACGGATGAAAAAGTATTTTAAATGTAACGGAGAATACTTTAAAAAGTAGTAAATATAATATTACTCAAATTAATTGTTTTATATATGAGTTACGCAAAACTTTCAGTGTGGCCCACGTAAACTAATAAATAACTTGAAGTAATTAAGTATTTCTAATTATGTAAAATAACGTATTCGTTATTATCATAAAATCATAAATCTTCAAAAGTAACTTATCGAAAGGAATTTAATGTCAAATAGTTGAATGACTAATTTAATATTTTATGACGTAGATGAAAGTTAGAGCATATACAGACGCTCCGATTTGGTTGGTGCCAACCATATTGGAACCGACATGGCAACCATTCCAACATTGCTACAGATTGTCCGACGGTTGGCCTTCCAGCTGTCAGTTGACCATAGAGTAATATGTCAGTTGACCATAGTACGAAGAGAATGGGCTAAATTCTACTATAGAAATAGAGAAAATTACAGTCATATGCGGCTCTTACAACTTATTTTTTAAGGTTTTTAATGTAGCCGCACTGTCAATTTTTTTTAATACTTCTAACATAATAAAATACGCTTGATTTCTGGCATCTCTATTTGCGTAATCTTTGTTACTTAAGTCCCACAAACAGGGAAAGTCTTAATATAGTTCCAGTAATTTTATTAATATGTCACGTTCGGTGACCGTAACTCCCTCGGCGTTCATGTTGACGTCCTACACCGGCGGCGTTGCGAATGTGAATGAGCCAATTACCTATATTACTCTATGGAACAGTGTTACCAACCTGAAGCGAACTGATTATCGTACCAGGGGCGTAAAATTATCGTACATTAAGCGTATATGGATCGAAATTATCGTACTTTTTAGGATAAAGTCAATTATAAATAAATAAATCATATAAATTGTAATATTGATATGTATGCAAGTTCTCTATAGTTAACCTTTGTTTAACTACCGCTGTCAAATCAACGGGACACTGAAACCGTGCTGAAACCCATACGTTTTACGTGCCTTACTATACATTATACTCTTTGGTTTTACGCGTGGTACAGACTACAGACCTGAACCGATTCCCTTTCCACTTTATGTTCAATAAACGCGCCAAGTTTAAAATTCACTCTGACAAAATTTCACTGTTCCTATGAAAGTTCGATATGAAACACGTCAAAATTTCATATTTGTATGGGTGAAATAATATAAATTCTCGAATTTTGCATGATAGAAATTATCGTACAATCAGCGTACGATAATACTATGCTATCGTACATCGTACGTAGGCACAAAATTATCGTATTTGTACGATAATTATCGTACGGTTCCGAACACTGCTATGGAATGAGCCGATTTGGTCGGAACTCGGAACAAAGCTTCCAAACGTTCCAATTTGGTTGGATCGGATAGGAAGTTGGTTTGGTCGGTATCGCCGGCGCATCCGACCACGTCAAACTAATATTAATAATAATTATGTCGGACCGACCGCTCTCTACACTTTCCGATTTGGTCGTGGTCGGATGGTTGGCACCAACCAAATCGGAGCGTCTGTATATGCTATTAATAAGCTAGACATATTTCGTCTTTGGCGATAATAACATGCAAAATGTAATAAAATGTAAAAATATGTAATGCATTTTATTTTATTTATATATTTACATTTAATCTGTTTCTACATACTGTGATAAATTCTAAAATATATAAATGTATGTTCAATCTTTTGAGTCGTGAACGTCGGAGACAAATAATACAAGAAAACTGTAATTATAAAGTATTATTTCACAATAATTCTTATTCATTTCAAAAATAGTATTCCGCTTTATTCACTAAAATTCAACATTAAATTTTTAATGTTTTCAATTGTTGTTATAATAAAATAGATCATTTTATTTTAAATAAGTTCAATTGAGCATTATTATACAAAAAGAAATCAGTTACGTCATATTATTATTCTACTTAAAATTATGATAATTACTGGTTAATCCCAAAAATGTTTGTAAGTTCATACTACGCTTATTATAGGGAACCTAAAAAACCTATGCAAGTACATATTATAATTATTAAAATTTAAATATCATGTAAGGTACCTAGGTTATAGTAAATGCGCAGGTTTAAGTTACTTCGGACTCGGATTATTATTATTTTGTGGGTGATGAAACGATCGCCCCTTTTCCCTTAGATTGACTTCTGGCATGACTTTTTGTAGGCTCTAAGCTATTGGTCAGTTAACTTGAACAACTTCATTTATTATTTACTAGCTTTCCGCCAGCGGCTTCGCCCGCGTAGTCGAAGAATAACCCGTACAATTCCCGTTTCCATGCGATTTCCGGGATAAAACCTATCCCATGCCATTCTCAGGTCTCAAGCTATCACTGTACCAAATTTGAAGTAAATCCATGCAGTACTTTTTGAATTTAGCCCGGACATACATACAAACCGGCAAAAATTATAAAAGTAGAATTTTGGCTTCCATATCGATTGTAGATAGCGCCCCAAGTATTCTTTAAAAAATATGTTCAATGTAAAGTTTGATTTTCCTACGATTTAAGCTTTCTAATGGTAAAAAATGTTCAAAATCAGTTCAGTAGATCTAGTAGGGAATACTGCATAAGTTCAACAGTTTCAGTTTAATGTATTATTTTAATATGTAAATAATTAACATAATATGTAATCTCGGTAAATTTTTCTTCAGATTGAATATATTTTTTTTGACGAAATTTAGCAACAATTATATATTAGAACAAATAGTTTTCAATAAAAAAGTATATAATCCTTAATTCATCCGATCAAAGAGTTTTCATTCGAAATTTAAATAAAGAAGTGAATTATGATATTATCAAAGTGATATTGTTATCTTCTTGTTATCTTATTGTATTTTAATTAAGCAAGATTAAAATAAAAATATGTAATAGGCACGCTCGAGTCGACATGACCTCAATTAATTTGTTGTAGAGCGAAGACACATTAAAAGTTCATTTCAATAATTTATTATTAGAAACAATGCAGTTAAATATTATTTAGTTATAAAATGCCTTACGTTGTGATAAGTTTCTATAATTATTATTGATCCCATCAAATGTGATGAATAAGGTATTTAAAAGCATAAGTCTTGTATTGCATAATAACATATTTTTTCTGGTAAAGACATATCTAGCTATTACACTGAATTTATTTAAATAAAAAAATAGAGCAAACTGATCAAGTTTTTGTAGAAGGTCAGTAATAAATCTCCGTTATTATTAAAGATTTGGCTTGACAACAGGATCCATATTTGATTTGCGGTAGGGCTAGCATAAAGTTAGGCAATTAAAACTGAGTACTGTAACGGTATGTTTGTATGGCAGGCGCTGGCGTCAAGATGGAGCACTTCCAGGCGGCGCTGGATCCTCGCAAGCAGGAGCTGCTGGAGGCTCGCTTTCTAGGCGCCAAGGTCAGCCTTTTTACCCCTTTATTAAATCCATTTTAATGTTCAGTTGCTAAACATATTATGATAAAAACCTGTCTAGTATAAAAAATACAGCCATAAGGTTAGGTTAACCTTGAATTCGAAAACGATGTATCATTTGCAGCCTAAAAATATCGTTACCTCGAACTTCTTTTATACCTCTTGTCATCGAACATTGTTCTGTGTAACAGTAAACTTAACGTTTATTATTCTTAATCGTAATCGCACAATTATAATATTATGTCATGCTAATTGGATAATAATTAATTTAATTAATACAATTAATATGAAAAAGTGGTTAAGTTTAGAGTTAAGACATAATTGCAAATTTAGAGTTGTCGTAAATATTCAACAATCACAGCAAAGGAAATTGCATTTAAAATAGATTTGTGTTTGGGTTTATTACAACACGAAGTAGTTTAGTTATAATGGCTGGCGTTTGTTAACGTGTTGATTTTTTACAATTGATTCTTTTGTTCTCTCGATATTTCCTGTGTTGGTCGGTTCGGTTTATCGGTATCGTGGAGACGTTGCTATGTATCATTGAGCTACGTCACCGCAAAACAAGCTCACACTACGTGTACAAAAGAAAATGGCGGCGCATCGCGACTGTTCACACACAATGGAAAAGCAATTCGCGTTTGTGTGGTAATTGTTTGGTTTAAATATGGACGATAATCTATCAATTATTTAGCTTGATATATTGTTATTTTTATTCAGGACAGATTAAAATAGACTAGAATTCTTGTATGACATACGAATTCGCCTCCATTTTTCCTTTTAACACTTATAATAAAATAAAAAAACCTTTGAAAATATTGTATGATGTGTCGTGTAAAATTGTGTGAATATATATTCTAATGAAAGTTAATTTCAACATATTTGTTTAATTCATTGTTAAAACATGATCTGTGCAATCAACAATTTGAATATTTCAGCCTTCTGGCATAACATAACCAGTCTTATCGCCTCTTTCTCTGCCGTGTCGCATGCTTATAAATTAACGTTCATTGTGTGTATATACTCAAATATGTATATAGTGATCTCAGCCAAGTGATGTGGTAGGATATGTGGCTCGCCTCCGTTCGTCTACCCTGCCCCCGTCGTACCTCAAGCCCCTCTTCTGCCCTATTGACGCGTCGTTTTATCGCGCCAGAGCATTGCTTCTATACGTTTGAATTTAGAAACTTATTCAAATAAGATAGGTAGGTACTTCATTGATCGTTCCTTTTCTATAGACGTCGACATGACATTCACTAAGTAACTGAGTATAAAAAAAATCCCCTCGCACAGTTAGAAATTCAGTGAACGTAATCTACGTATCTTATTTCAAGATTGATATGTTATTATTAGCGCGTAGGTATGTGAAACTATATATTATTTCGTCAGTTAACAAGATGGCGGACGGACACAAATAGTTTGCCGGTAAATGTACGTTGGTGTCTTTGCCTTATCAACCTACCTTACGAACAGATTGGAGCACTTTGCCGACTAAACGGAATCAGAGCATCAAATTACATACGTAACTTTTTATTAAAACTTCCTTTTATGGTAGATATATGAATACAGAACTTATACGATAACATTATAAACTTATTATTTAACTGGTAATGTGAAGTTAATAATGGTAATTATTCCAATTCTATTGTTTTTAATACCCTTTTCAAAGGGATTTAACATTGAGCGCCTTGATCGCGTCTTTGCAGGTGAACGCAGGGGCGATACTGGTAGAAAGCCAGCGTGTGTCCGAGTTCAAAGCGGTGAGTTATTTTTCGTTCGTTCATGTGGTCTACATACAAAATACATAAGTAGGTGTTACGGAAATATTTTTAACGATCGTAGATAGCGACCTAGCTATTGTAAATACAATCGGCGAGTGATGACGTTCTCTAATAATACATAACTGTTGAGTAGGTATAGTTCAACGTTTACAGCTCGGCGCCGCATCGTCGGTCACCTTGATATCAATTAGGTTCTTACGCCGACTAAGTATTGATTTTTAAAACGAATAAAAGGCACATGAAATGATTTTGATTCTTATTGAAACTTACATAAATAATGTTTACATTACAATAATTAAGAATATGATAATTTTTTGCTAATAGGTATGTACCTACGTAATTTGTGTTGCTAAGATTACCTCATCCATGCACTTCATGTTCGTTTTTGTTACGTTGTTAAACTTGAACTTTTATATGTATTTTACCACTCACGTAGATAATGATTTTTGATTATGGTTTAACTAAGTATAATTATTTGTATGGGTAATGGGAGCCGGTGCGGACGACCTCGGCTGGTACTAGCAAGCGGCTTGCGATCTAGCGAAGGGGTCAGCGACACTGTCGCGCCGCACTCTCTGGCCCCGCAACTCGTTATTTATCACCTATTTTATTTCTATATGAATTCTCACTAAATACAATCTCGCCGCCAATACGATTACACATATTATGTATAAACAGCACTATGTACCTACCAATAAAATAATGTGTACATAGTGTTTATTTATTATTATCATCATTATGAGTTTATAAACTACAACATAGTAATCCATAGGTACTTTAATATTATAAATGCGAAAGTAACTCTGTCTGTCTGTAACTCAATCACGCCTTAACTACTGAACCAATTTGCATGAAATTTGGTATAGAGATATTTTGATACCCGAGAAAGGACATAGGCTACTTTTTACCCCGGGACGTAGGATAGGTTTTATTCCGGAAATCCCACGGGAACGGGAACTATGCGGGTTTTTCTTTGACTGCGCGGGCGATGCCGCGGGTGGAAAGCTAGTTAAAATTAATTAAAAATATACACTATGTCAATTTACACATATTAACTGTTAGTATAAAAAATCTAATCAAAGTGAATAAGAATGAATAGCTAGCTAGCTAGGCAACAAGAAAATACCGTGCACAAAACGATTGGCGTACATGTAGGTATAATGCATATATATATCTAATTTTAGGACATGTTGAACGGATCGCGGGGCCTTGTTTTGCACAACAGACACGTTTAATAAGCTGTAAAGAGGGAAAGAGATATAGGCACAGCGCACAGTTTAGTCAGACGGTTTGCACATTCAACGCGAAGGGAAATTATAATAAGGCGCATTCGGCCTCGCCCCGCCTCAGCTACAATGTGCCGACAAAACTCATTCCACTGGTTGCTTAGCCGTTCGGTTCCGCAGTTATTTTTACACAATCCGACCTTTCGCACCGATCGTCACCGCACTCCAGCATTTGATGTACGCGAGACGCACTCACTGAAATCGGTAGATACATTCACTGTAATTGCACATAATTTATTCATATTCTTAATGATCGCTGCATCGTCGCTATTGTAATGATATTCTGATATTGTTTACGTTATTTTTCCCAAAACAAATGTCGTCGTATACGTGCGCAATACTAGGACGTGTTCGCGCGCCCGCCGCCGCGGAGGCAATGAACGCGAGGTAGGGACGGCGGCTGCGGCGGCGGGCGCCGGTCGGCCTGTCATGCGTCAGCTGAGCGTCACGCCGCGACATTGCAAGGTCCGCCCGTACTGCCTCGGCTGACCCACTGCGCTTCGATCCCATCATCACAACGCGACGCCTTTACGACTGCTCTTTCCTACTTTTATTACATCTTAGCGTTACGATTACATTTAATAATAAACGAAATTCACATGAGTGCTATAATTTAAAATGGTAAAGAATACGATCTCGCTTTGCTTTTTTTACACAGTAATAAATAGAGCGTTGAAACGACCAGTTTTCCTTGAAGCGGCACATCATATTTTGTTGTGAATGGATTCGTAGCGCATGCTCGGTTAATACACTTGTACCGTTGTAATAGGTACCACGGTTTTGTAGATCCAACTTTTGTAAATGTTTACGAAATATAATATATTGACATTGACGTACATTAGCCAGCCGTTCAGTATTAAAGCGTTACCCGGCAATTTCGACCTCTATAAAGTCTGGTACAACATAAAGCACAATACCGAAAAAAATATATAAAATAGGATGGTCTTTGATGTTTAATTGCTCGCGAGGACTTTTTTCCAAAGTTAATAGATTTCTAGAAAAAAAATGTGCCGTGGTCATCGATTTTTCCGCAAATACTCTATAAACTTCGTAAACTGCTGACTTAGAGCTCTGAAAATTTTATGTTTAATAAATTATCAGTTACACAACAGTCCCTGACGAGGATTTTTTGTTTCACTGATTAGTATCTTTTTAAATACAAAATGCGAGGAAAAAAGAAGGTGCAGGGGGAGAGGTTTGAGATCCGTCAAGTATCCTCAAGGTTATTAGCGCATGTAAAAGCCTTAAATATCTATTGATAACGTATTCACGTGAGATATGCGTAATAATGTTATCTGCAACTAACTGGGATTGTCTTAAAGAATTTCTTACTAGATAGTAGATAGTAGATAGTAGATAGTAGATACTAGATACCTACTTGAAAGGTTAAAAATGATCAAGAAAAATGTCAACTTAACATCTTTAGCGCCGATTTTTCAATCCTTGGTTAAAATTTATCCGTCCAATAAAGTATTACACGAACATTTTAAAATGTCACCTGTAAACTGTCAAATACGGACAATAAGAATATATTTTTGAAATGGTAGTTTAATACGTTATTCGATGAATAAGTTTTAACCAAGGATTGAAAAATCAGCCCTTAGTTGAAAATATTATCGATAAATGGAAAGATACTCTAAATGTCACACGTTACATAAAAATTAAAAACCGATGATAAAAATATATTTCTTGAAGTAAAGACAATTTTTTTTTAATGCATCAAATATTATGAAGTACCTATGTATTATAATAATTGTGATTGAAAATTAACAAAAGAAGTTGGATAGTTATAGGATATAAGTGAAGTGAACTTTCACCAGTTCTAGTTAACTAAATTCTGAAGTTAATTCCCATGTTTACGAGAAGGTAATTAATTATAATCCTACTCTATATTTCATTATTATCAATTTATCACCCGGTATGGTTACAGATTGACTAAGTTTGTGATTGAACTAAATACCATAAGTACCATATTCTGCGTAGTTGGAATATTAAAATGCGATCCGAATCGTATATAAAACAAGAGGCGAGTTGCGAAAGGAGACGGACAGGCACTAGAAATAATCAATATTGCAGGCTCGGGTTCGAATCTCGTGGCGCCTCGTTGGAATTGCACACTTGCGGGTGAAGTTGCGCTGAGCTCTGCCCTCCCCCGACACCCTTCACACCCCTTGCACTAGAAAATTGGGTTAAACAGCACGCGGCTCTATACCGCACCGGAAGAGGGGATTTTGGGGTCCGCAGAACTGCGCTTCTACAATGAATGCGGGACAAAGATGTGACTGAGTATTGATTGTCTTCAGCGTACCTACGTCGCAAGTCGCAACTCGAAACTCGCTGTAGATAGATGCACGGTGTACACAGTACACCACGTATGTATTATGTTACTTATGTAGCTGGAGCGTCGCAGATTACCCGTATAAATTGTAAATTTTCAGTTTTAGATTTGGAAATTTGAACTGAAAATCAAAGATGATAAACAAATATTACAATCTAAAATTTAAATTCCAATACATACTAGGAACATAATATACTAAAAGTAAAAACTGTCTTTCGAATTCTTATACTTGTAGTTTGCATTTTTTACTTTTCTTATTTCGTAATTCAAATTACCTATACTATCGTTATAAATTATATAAATTCTATTGCAAATAAGCAATAATACTGCAATTTTAATTTACTCTCAACTACAAGCACATTCAATGCTAAGGGAAGTGACATTTTTATATGAAGTTTAATAATGATAATATTCATATGTTATACGTTTTATATACATGTTTTTCGCTTATCTAAACTCGTAACAAAGATACTTTATCATGCTACGGCACGCCGGTGAGTCGTATTTAAATATCGATACGAAAATCCTACATAATAACATACATGAATATTATATTGTGCTTACGCTAGTTGCCAGCTCGCTAACTTTCCATTTGCCTGATGCTAGTTGAACTAAAAATAGTCACAATAACTTCTGCGCCGCAAATCATTGTTCGATTCATGCACACATTTAATTAATTTTATACTTTAGTCTTTACCACCGATCGCTGTAATTTAAATAAAATATGAATAAATAAATATTAATATTTATCTCATTTGAAAATAGAGTCGATACTAAATGCCAATTTGTCGTGATGTATTTTTTCCTTATCATTTCGTTATTGAAGCGAAATAAATTCGACAATCTGATTTAGTTACAATTTGTGTACCTACGTGGAGTAGGGGCATACTTAAAATTAAACATTTTAGCCTTGAATTGATAAGAAGGGGAAAGGGTTTGGTTTCGACCGAGTATTGGCGTGCGTGTAGATTGTAATTTATAGATCTATAGAATGACTATTTCATTTTAATATCACGATAGTACAATACAGCAACAACTGTAATTTATCGTTTAACTAACCCGTACTACAAAAAATCCTGAGTTATACATAAATGCCTCAGATATTTAATCAGGTAACCAAGGTTTTAAGTGTTTTCTAGACTGATGTTTGTAATTTTGTAAAATGTCTTTGTTGGCAAAACCGGATTGCCGTTATAAAGGAATGCCGCAGCCCGCAGTTACCTGCTCAGTTCGCAGTCACAACTGAACTCACGAGATAAATTATTATTACGAGTTTGTGGTTGGATCATCAAAAAAATCGTAAAATTTAGGGCCGATTTTTCAATGCTTGGTTAAAACTTATCCGTCCAATAAAGTATTACACGATAATATTAAAATGTCACGTAAACTGTCAAATACGGGCAATTAGAATACGTTTTTAAAATGGTAGTTTTATACATTATTCGACGAATAAGTTTTAACCAAGGATTGAAAAATCAGCCCTTAAACAAACAAATTTTATTTATTATCTGATAAAATGACGTTCCCTATCAATGTCTGTCTTTTCTTAAATATAGGACTGTAGTTCAATATTTTCATAAACATGAAACTTGCAGTAAATTCGCGAATAAAATGACTAAACATTTGAAAATGAAGCTCGAACAATAGCTTATCTTTTGCTCAACTTGGTCGCAACTCGCATATCACTAGTCAATGCTACATAAATTGTTCCTACCTACCGGGTACATTATGTGTTAACATTAGTACATACATACATACCTATCTACGTATGTTTATGTCAGCCATCGCCGCACAGACGCCTACGTAACACGTCCAGTAAGCAGTTTGTTGTGGGGCACGAGCGCCGATATCACGTACTCGTTCACCGCAGGTCGGTGGCACTCCGCCCGCCACCCGCTGTCGCCACCGTACCTCGCTGTGGGAATAATCGGTCACAACAACCATACCTACAATTCATATTATAGTCTATTTTCATTATCAGACCTATTTCGAAATTAATAACGACTGAGTGTTCTAAACTTATCGATTTCCAAGGCCTACAGGAAAAATGCATAATATCTTGTGCTAAATTCTTGATTGTAATCGAGGGCTATTGACCTGTGCACATTCAATAATATACAACATAAATATATTTAAGTTAGATAACTTTTATCCCAACAGTTGAACTATTTATCAAATCCAAAATGATTAGAACTGCTTAATCCTTGTAAAATGGCGCCTTACCAGACTTTATTATTATTACGTTCGGAGCAAACTTCGTGACGATCTCCATTCTACAACACCCCCCACACCCACTCCCCGCGGATGCGTATCCGATTGTCGGCTGTCGCGAGCCGCTGGCGTTTACAACTTGTCAAACGAGTTAGGTTATTCGGAGTATCGAAGTGAAAAATATTATAAAGTGTTAGAAATGGATAGAGTGCGTAATTTATAACTAGTGAGTAGTAATAAATAAATGTGCTAACAAGTAAACACGTGTTTAACCGATAAATAAACTGCGAATCATATGTAAAGACGCCATCTTTCTTTACAGATGTCAGCTGGCTCTCAAATTCAGATGGCACCACAAACTACTGTCAACACGGGCCAGCCAGTACATAATCAGGACTCCAATATGAGCACAGGTAAACTGTGAATAAGTGACGAAAATGAACATTTATATTGTGATGTGCATGTGGTCAGTGATGTTGGGTGTTTACCGTAAAGAGTGTATTAAAGTCAAAGTTTTAACCTTATCCATATAAACTTATGGGACCCGAACTTTTATGGAAAATGGAAAAAGGACTCTGACGTCACGGCGCTCTGTGAATGATGCCGGAATGGAAGTATGAAAGTGCCATGTTAATTCTGTGACTACAGATTTATTTGTGACGATATGTATGACTATAAAAATGGGTCTAACTTTAACCAATTTTGTCAATTCAGCTCTATTTCCAAAAGTGAGTACATAAGGTAACTGCATCAAGTACATAATATAATAATCTTATTATTTTTGCATTAATGGCGTGAATTATATAATATTTACTATATTACTATAATTCATTTTATGGCCAATATGCAAAATATTGTTTGGTTTTATAAAGCAGTGCACATAAATAAATCATTAGCAATATAGTTCCAACCTTTTGTATTTATCATTTAAGCTTTATGTGTATAAACAATATGTTATGACATATGACATTAATTAAGCTATAAGTTAGACCTACCACAACCGCAGTATTTATAGAAATATGGTATTTATGGAAGTGCTATGTTATAAACAATATTTTCTATGTTATGCATGGATATTTTTGTTATTAGTCAAATATCATATTTTTGGTAAGATATTGATATTGTGTGAAATTGAAATTATGTTGAAAGCATTAAACCATTAATTGCAGGGTCTTCTCACAGTGATAAGGAAGTGGACGCTTTAACTCCTGAGAAGTCTGCTGCTATGCGAGGCTCGGCTGCAGTACCTGGTAGTGCACTTGTGCCACCTAGTGGGGCAACCCCAACTATAGCAATGCCTGAAAGGAAAAGAAAGCGAAAAGGTGATATTTGTTTACTAACCGTAAAAACCAGGTCATGTTACAGATAATAGTTATGGCACTGACTAATTTGGGAGTATGATGTTTTCATGCAATGTTTTCTGTTCACTACTGTTCATTTTATTATTGAGGGATCTTTTCATTGAAATTGGTATTACGCTTTGGTTCTCATTTTGAAGAATTGGAATAGGTTAAATAATTTCAATTATTATATTAATATGACAAAAATTATCAAAGAAAATGATCACGTTTATATCTCAAGAATATACTAAATATGATACATATATAATAGAAAATGTTTATATCATTTTTTAAATAATTATTTCTGTTGCATGCAGTCAACCCATTGAATGCTTGAAATTGCATGAAATGCTTGTTTAGTAATATACTTTTCGATTTAAATGATTAGAGTCAGAATTGTATGTGAAGAAGCAATTATAATCAACGGCATATTAAACTGAAACTAGATACTCAATAAGTTATTCTACAATATACATTAAGTAAAGTTTATGATTTATGCGGTCCCAAATTTATTCTGACGACTGTCAATTTAAGTAGTACAATAAGGGACTCAAACTTATTTATTTTATTAAGTATGAAGTCTTGAGCATTGTGTCATTTCTTACTCATCTAATCTAATTTAATGTTAATTTCAGGAGAAGAAGGCGTCGGTGGTGGCGGTGGGGGAGGAGGGAAGCAAAGGCATAACTCTTCCGACAAAAACATTAGAGAATATTTCTCGAAACACCCATCGTCCAGTCCTGTACGGCTTACCGGAGCAAAGTCACCATCACCCCAAGGCGCTAATTATCCTATGGTGATTATACTCATTATTCATTTAAGATAATGTATGGACGTTATGTGTTGTTTTACACAACAGCTCATAATAATTAATAGGAGACTTTTAGAGTATGTATATGTATATTTAAAATATAATTGAAATTGATTTGAATGCATATGACGGGTTTTCTTGATGTACCCATAGCAAAAGTTAGACCAATTTAACTTAGCGTAAATTATGATTTCGAATAATAATCTGATGTTGGAGTGTTATAAAAGTGGACTGTGTTATGTCATGTAGTTTGGTCTTTTATAGAGGAAAAAATATCATTACCGATTATTGTCAATCATCCATCACTTATTTTATTTAAAAATTTCTGTTTACTATCAATCATAAATAATTATTATTTTGCGGAATCAAATAAAAGTTAGATTGTGGTATGTGGTAATATATAATTGGATTTGATAAGGAAAAATGTGAAGGATGAAATTGGAATGTATGTTTTAATTTATAAAAGGAACATTTTAGTTTTAATAATTTAGTCAATATTTATTTTCAATACAATATTTTGAGGATTTATCTCTTAATAAAAAATGTTTCCTTTGCATACCACAGTACCCACCGTCACCATCTTCAATACTGCCTTCGGGGGCTGATTTTTTACGTTCCGCCTCGCAACAGCGACCTCATACATCTGTTAAGCAGGTACATGATTATTTGTGCCTGTTCATCATGTTGCTACATTTTCATAATTTCTGTTTCACTTTTGTAATATTCATATATTTATTGCCAGGTTCAGACAGAATTAACTTGTCAGAGGATACAAGAGTTAGAAACTCAAGCGTCATCTGACTTAGAGCTAAGAAATAATAGAATAGAAGAATTAACAAGGAGTAATGAAGAATTAAAGCATCAAGTTCAAGCGCAGAGTAAGGTGAGTCTAAGCACTGACATGAAAACTTATTATAAACAAAATGGCGGCATCCATCAAATACAGTATAAGTTTTTTTGGTAATTTATTCTCCTCATCATTGAATAGTATTGCCTTCTATAAGGAAACTATTTTATATTCAATACAGAATTAATTTCATTATCAAGTGATACATGAGTCTTACAACTTTCTAACAGTTGAGTTTAATGTGATATTGTGTAACAACACTAATGTGACAAACAACTGTTACTTAATCTTGGCTCTTTTATTCTTATAGTTTCAGTTCTATGTTTTCTTAATCATAAATAATGGAAGTTATTTTTTAAATGTAATGTACAAAGATATTTATGTCTAATATAATATTTTTTTTTCAGGCGATTGATCAACATAAATCACATATTAATAAATGTATAGACGTTGTAAAAAAGCTTTTAAATGAAAAGAGTACTATAGAAAAGAAGGAGGCTCGACAGAGATGTATGCAAAATAGACTAAGGCTGGGTCAATTTGTGACACAGAGAGTTGGTGCTACTTTCCAGGAGAATTGGACTGATGGTTATGCATTTCAAGAACTAACAAGGTATGCTTTAAGGCAATGTTTAACTTCATTCTGACTTCTAACTTCATTTGACTGATCAGTTGGCATAGTTGCTAGTGAAACTGCCCGAAGCCAGTGGTTGTGGGTTTGATTCCCACCTGATTGAACTTTGCTCTGTGTCTATATGTATGTTAATCAGCCATTTGGTTTCCATAACACAAGCGAAAAAATTAGTATGGGATCAGATTGTGCCGTGTGTGAAAATATGTCCTGAAAAAAATAATATACATATATAATAGAAAATGTTTATATCATTTTAATTTTTCATTTAAATTTTCAAATATGATACATATATAATAGAAAATGTTTATATCATTTTTTAAATAATTATTTCTGTTGCATGCAGTCAACCCATTGAATGCTTGAAATTGCATGAAATGCTTGTTTAGTAATATACTTTTCGATTTAAATGATTAGAGTCAGAATTGTATGTGAAGAAGCAATTATAATCAACGGCATATTAAACTGAAACTAGATACTCAATAAGTTATTCTACAATATACATTAAGTAAAGTTTATGATTTATGCGGTCCCAAATTTATTCTGACGACTGTCAATTTAAGTAGTACAATAAGGGACTCAAACTTTAAGGCGGCAAGAGGAGATAACCGCGGAGAAGGAGGAGATCGACAGGCAGAAGAAGATGCTGATAAAGAAGCGGCCGTCGAACAGCGAGGGCGGTGGAGGGCGCGGCAAGCGCACAGCGAGCGTGTCCGCGCCCAGCACGCCGCAGCCGCTGCACAACGGCACCGACGCGCCCACCTTCCTCAAGCCCGACCCGCTGCCCAGCATGACGTGGCAGGAGTACTACGAGGCGGACGAGATACTCAAGGTGATTGCTGAGTACTTTAATAATGGGTGTGCAGCTGTATATTACTTTGTGTGAGTACACGGTCAAAGTAATATGTCTGCAGTTTCAATCCGAATTACTGGTCTGCATGATGTGGTAGGTGTATGACGAGACTACTGAGATGCAGATATAAGGTGACAATATAAAATATAGGTGTACATACACGGTACAATCGGTGCAAAACAAAAAAATGTTAATAATTTAAATGTGACCTGCTGCCCAACACGACGTGGCAGGAGTTTTATGAGCGGCGGATGAGAAACTCAAGGTATAAAAACATACACACTAGCATACAAATATGTACTACAGCTTGAGCCCGACCTGCTGTTACGTGATGATATTTAAGATAACATATCAGAACTACCAGGGACTAGTGGAAACACACTTGTTCAAGAGAAGAGTGGACAGGTACCTTCTAGCGAATCGCGCTCCATCTTAGACCATATCTTTGCTTACCAGCAGGCGTAATCACGGTCAATCGTTTCCCAATTGTTCATAACAAAAATGACTTATGTCTCTGTCGCTATAGTCATATACAAGGCAGACAAGCTGTTTATTTCACTACCTTATAATGATTTACTACCCATGTATCATGTTTATGTGATTTCAAAGTTTAGGAACAATTATTGTGTAGATAATAATAATTGTTCTGTTGCAATCATAAAAATTTGCATTGCTTTAATAAGATCTTCACATCACAAGGTCTATCAAATCATATGTTATGAACATAATATAATTAGGTGTGTTACATATAATTAAATTGAGATAGAAAGGCTCTTAAAAATTATTAAGATTTAATTATGTTATGCATAATTTCGCTCACTTTGAAAATGTCTTAATGTTTTGTTAAATTTTCAGTTAAGGCAGAGTGCACTAAAGAAAGAGGACGCAGACTTGCAATTGGAAATGGAAAAGTTGGAACGCGAAAGAAATCTTCACATTAGAGAACTGAAACGGATACACAATGAGGATCAGAGTCGCTTCTCGCAGCATCCAGTGCTCTCTGAAAGGTGAATTACTTAATTTTTTTTATAGGTATATAAATTCCCATAAGATAGAGAATATAAATTATGAAGTAGTTTAACAATTTTAACGAAAAACGGGTTTTGTTATATAATATAATGTACTAAAAACTTTATATTTTCCACATTTAACGTCTGCCGATAATTTGCTAACAATCCCAATATGTACATGTTGTGATTGTGATGTTTATAACATATTTTAACATACTATTTTTTAAATTAAAAACGAATGAACGATTTTTATAATAACCCAAATAACTATAAATACTGAAAAGACATGTTTCCTAATATGCTGAAATTTTCTTATAAAAAATTCCCAAGTTGTTTTGTTCTGTTGACATAATGGCTATCATATTTACTTTGTTTACTTTGAAGTTGTGACCTTAAAATGATTAGTGTAAGGACTAAGGACAGTATGTACTTTATCAATTTATACAAGTATTGTTTTTCATTTTGTAAACAATTAATAAGTTATATCATACAAATCTGTAAACATAATATAAATAATTATTATATATAAAACTTTGATCTTTGTACTCTAGATTGATATCTTTAATGGGTGTATGAAGCTTGAATTTTATAACATAAAAAGTTCAACTTGAAATTAAAATACACCAGGAAAATATTTGAGTGTCAAATAAAAGATAGATATCTCTTATTTATTCTTTTGTCTATTTTTTGAGCAACAATGTAAAAAATATTATTTTAAATATTTACTTATGCATGCATTTTATGTGCCTTAACATTTAAGAAAGGCTACTTAGCAAAGGTACTATAAAATCTGACGAACTTGATTATTGTGGATATACCCTAACCCTTATAGATCTTTTTTTCATTAGTGAGAACAAAATATATGGTCAAATGTTCATGACAATGATCATCAATATTATGTATGTCTGCCTAAAGCCTGGTTTTCACTTTGATTAGTGTGAGTGCAGGTGATTAGTGACTAGGTGTGGACAGCGACTGATTAGTGCAAGTGATTAGTAGGTTGTGTAGTAAAGTGAATAGAAGCGTGTTCTATTTTTTTGCGAGTGGACTGCGAGTAGCCACGTCCCGCGCGCCCCCCTCTCCCCTCACTCGCAGCGTGCCTGCCACTTAACACGTCTGGACAGGAGTGTTAAGTGTTTAGCGTTTAGTGTGTAGCGTCAGACGCTTGTTGTTGTACAAAATGGCAAAGTGGACCGAAGACACAACCTATAAATTTGTACAGGAGTATCTAAAACATGAACTAAATAAGAATTGGACACTGCTCGCACTACTCACCTGCACTCGCACTAATCACCTGCACTCGCAGTGAATTGGACACTACTCGCACTACACACCTGCACTCGCACTAATCACCTGCACTCACACTAATCAAAGTGTAAACCAGGCTTAACTGGTGCGGTGCGTAATTCACGATAGGAGGTCTGCATTCCTATGATGTTAAAACTTAAATCCAATTTGTGGGAATACTTACAGTCAAATTTTCATTATTATTGAAGTGAAACTTCTTAGGAGCGTTGAGAGTAAAATTTCAAGGTCGCGTCATGGCACTACCGTCACGCCATGGAGTAAGGCGACGATTTTGGTATCTTTGAATCTTGCCAAAGAAGTATCTTCTGACACGTGTGCTCGGCACACACGCTCTATTTTTATAAAGGTCTACGTAGTAAATGATGTTGACGATTAATATGTATATTTATTATTTTCTTTCAGATATCTACTACTGATGCTGCTCGGCAAGGGCGGTTTCAGCGAAGTCCACAAGGCGTTCGACCTGCGCGAGCAGCGCTACACCGCGTGCAAGGTGCACCAGCTGAACAAGGACTGGAAGGAGGACAAGAAGGCCAACTATATCAAGTGAGTCCGTATACACACGTGTGCTTTTCATTATTTGTGTATATGTGTGTGTGTGTGTGTGTTGTGCTAGTGTGTAGGCAGATTTTATAACGAGACCGCATTATTTGATGGAATAGGAACATTTTATAGGTTAGTTATAGCTTTTTTCGTTTTTCGTTATTTCACTTATGCCTATGAAGTGGATAAGTGATAATAGTTCTGGTGGTTCATTCATAAAAAATAATAAACATCTATAAATTTATTGTTTTCACAATAGTTATAAACACAGCGGAAATGCTGTATCGTCAAGAATTACGTAGGTGATAAAAAAAACCGAACTGAATATCAATTAACATAGTCACGTCTTTAGATTACCATTATTATATAATTCATCATTATTCAATACTAATATTAGTAACCAAAAGTAATTTCAGTCAAACAATTTATAGATATTTTTATGCAATTGTAATGATGTATTGCTTCTTAGTTGCTATTGATGTTTATGTGATTAAAAATTGGTTGTTTGTAAAGTAGGTTTACGATCGAGATGTTTACGTGATAACATAATGCAGTGGCAGCGCTCGAGATGAGACGGGAGATCGGTCCGTCTCTCTCTCGTTATACCTGCGATCGCGCTCGTGAGGTTTTGGTGTGACACAAGTTTCTGAACATGTCACCCGACTAAAACGATTTTAAAAACGTTATCACGTTAAAAACAAACGAAAGAAATGTGTGGCTAACTGTATCAATTATTTTCCAGACACGCTCTCCGGGAGTACAACATACACAAGGCGTTGGATCACCCGCGGATCGTGAAACTGTATGATGTGTTCGAAATTGACGGCAATTCTTTTTGTACCGTGCTCGAATACTGCAATGGACATGATCTCGACTTTTATCTTAAGCAGGTAATTGCATTTTAGTTGTGGAGATATGATTATATATTTGTTATTTATGAGATTGTGATGTAAAAAAATTTAGTTTTGAGACTGGGGCAAGTAATTTGATTGTACTTCACTGTATGACTATTGGGGAAATTTGACTAGCTTTCCGCCCACGATAACTCCCTTTTGGTCGAACGAAATTCCCATGGGAATGAAATGTTTCACCATATTAAAAAGTAGCCTATGTCACCCTGAAGCTTCCTTACAATCACCGAACATAAAAATCATATAATAAAATCATTCCTTAAGACCTGAAAGAAATACAAACAAACAAAATACTTTCGCATTTATAATATTAGTAAGGATAGTATTAATTAGGGATGTAACGATACCGATACCGATACCGATATATCGGCCGATATAATCGTCAAGCCGATATATCGGTATCGCCGATTATAAAACAACCGATACCGATATCAAACAATTCAAAAAACCGCGCCCAATGAACGATGCGGGAGGCCGCCCGCGCGTGCGCACTTTGTTTTTTCAAAAAACTCTACCAATAGTAAACTTTTATTAGGAACTGATTGTATGTGTATAACTTAAAGTTTAACTGACTTTGCAAAATAATAATACTAAAATAAATGGTTTTCTTGTTTTTTGATTTGGCATTGTTATTTAAAAGAATACGATTTACAGTTGAGTCTCTGTTAAATGTTGGTAACTTTTATGCATAATTCACTATTTATTTTTCTACCAAGCTATCGATATCGGTATTGGTATCGGTATCGCCGATATTTTATTACAAATATCGGTATCGGTATCGTATCGGCAAAATCATGTATCGTTACATCCCTAGTATTAATTAATAACTCAGGCCCCGGAACCACAGACACAATAGAAAATCTATTGTGTCTGGGACAGATCGGGCCGCTTGTGGCTCAATGGGTTAATACATTTATGTACAGCACAAGACCATACCGGAACGCGAGGCGCGCTCCATAGTGATGCAAGTGGTCTCCGCGCTCAAGTACCTCAACGAGATCAAGCCGCCGGTGATCCACTACGACCTGAAGCCGGGCAACATCCTGCTGACGGAGGGCAACGTGTGCGGCGAGATCAAGATCACCGACTTCGGCCTGTCCAAGGTGATGGACGAGGAGAACTACAACCCGGACCACGGCATGGATCTCACCAGCCAAGGGGCTGGTACCTATTGGTGAGTGTGTTCTTGTATCGTACAAAATGTTGAAGGCAAAAGTAATATAACATTTACAATACATATAACTGATTGAGTCTCCTAATAACAAATCTTTTTGATGGCTTACTTGTTAAAGTGCATTTAAATAAATGCACAAATAGAATCAGATCTATTTAAGAATACAAATATGTATAATTTTAAATACAAATTATTTTTATTATTGTTAGACTTTTATTATGAAAATATCTCTCTCTCTCTTGTCGGTCCCTCATGTCTGAGGATCGTGGTCAGCATCAGGGTTGCATCTGGAGCGGATGATTTGCCTCCACCGGTCTCTGTCCATGGCGTCTCTTACGACCGTGTAAAAAGTAGTGGCAGATGAGTTTTTGACTTGGTCTGTCCATCGTGTTGGTGAACGACCACGCGATCTTTTTCCCTCCGTGTTCCCAACCACTATCAGTCTCTCCAGATTTTCATCGCCTCTGCGTATCGTGTGGCCGAAGTATGACAAGATGCGTTTTTGGCAAATGGTGGATAACCTGGTTTTTATATGGAGCTGGGTCAGGATTGATGCATTAGTGCGTCTCGCAGTCCAAGGTATTCTCAGCATTCGCCTCCAGCACCACATTTCGAATGCATCAATCCTTTGTCTTTCTCGGGCCAGAATTGTCCATGTCTCAACTCCATATAGGAAGATAGGGAAAACAAGGGCTCGTACCAGTCTTATCTTGGTTCTGATACCAATTCCTCTTTTCTTCCAAATGTTGTTCAGACGTGTCATAGCATCTTTTGCCATCCCAATACGCCTTTTTATTTCGGGGACACAGCTGCCGTCATTGCAGATTTGGGCTCCCAGGTAAATGTAGCGATCGACGGTGTCAACGCCAGGAATGTTGAGAGTAACATTTGATAGCTTTCCGGCTCGATCGACTATCATCACCTTGGTTTTCGCTCGATTTACTGTAAGCCCTATATTTTGACTTTCTATCTCTAGCCTATGGAACAGTTCTCTCATATCTTCTGCAGATGTTGCGATAAGAATGGTGTCGTCGGCATATCTGAGATTCGATAGTCTCTTACCACCTATGGGAAAACCTTTCTTCCAGTTTTCGATTGTTTTTCTTATAACGTATTCTCCGTATATGTTAAAAAGTGCTGGGGACAAAATACAACCTTGTCTCACGCCTTTCTTTGTTTGGAACATACTGGAACATTCCGTACCAATCCGGATGAATGAAAATATATTTCAATCATATTATATTATTGATAAAAATTATGTTTAACTATTTCAATCAATTATTTGTGTTTCAGGTATCTGCCGCCCGAGTGTTTCGTGGTCGGCAAGAACCCACCAAAGATAAGTAGTAAGGTGGACGTGTGGAGCGTGGGCGTGATCTTCTACCAGTGCCTTTACGGCAAGAAGCCGTTCGGCCACAACCAGAGCCAGGCCACCATACTGGAGGAGAACACCATACTGAAGGCAACCGAGGTGCAGTTCGCGAATAAGCCCTCCGTCAGTAATGAGGCTAAGGTGAGCATTTGTCAAACTTTTCGAGAATTTCTTCATATTTGTTTTATGATTCTTGCATTTTCTTGGTATTGGCATAATCTGTTGTTGTTTTAAAGTATATTTAACTCGCTGAGAGGAAGTGAACGTTAATGAACTGAACTTACTGAACTGATTAATATAAAAAATGTCTTCGGTCATCACAAATGTTTCGGTTGTGAGATAATGCTGATTATTATAAAGTTCTATGTCTTGTAAAATCGAATCATCGCATTAAAGTTCATAACTGTTTCCTTTATCGAATTTGCACTATTCACTGTTGTAAGCCGGTGGCTAATGAACATTGATTTGTAAACATATTGTATTGTGTGTGCAGAGTTTCATCCGCGCGTGCCTGGCGTACCGCAAGGAGGAGCGCATCGACGTGTTCGGGCTGGCGCGGCACGAGTACCTGCAGCCGCCCATGCCGAAGCCGCGCGGCGCGGTGGGCGCGGGCGCGGCGGCGGCGCAGGCGCAGCAGCCCACGTTCTCGGCCGCCATGTTCGCGGGCTCGTCCTCCTAGCCGAGACACCGCCGCCGCAGCGCCAAGCGCCCGCCGCGCCCGCCGCGGTAGGGCCGCGTCGCGCCACGGGCGGCGCGCCACGTGCGCCCACGTGCGCCCACGTGCGCCCACGACACTCATTTACGGATTAAATTGTTTAACATTATGCTTACTGTTGACTGTATTTATTGAGGTGATAAAATGTGATTCTCCATTTATGAATGGTTTCATCCTTATCACTAGAGAGGATCCACGGGACTATCCCTTGCATATTATATAAGTTATCCCTATTAAAAAGTTAAAATATTTACGACGACTTTTCTTTGTCTCCTTATTTTTAAGTACCTTGTAGAAATTGTATAGTTATTTTTGTGTATTAGATGTCTAAATGACGAAAATGTTATTTGTAATTTAATGTCAAACATCATTTTTCCTAAACATAGAATAGGTATTATAGGTTATTTCTTGTACATTGCCATTGCAATATTTCTTTTAAACCTTACACACTCGCTCTATACAAATGGGAATGTGTTCAAATAAAAATGTAAATATTAAATTATAAAAATTCAGGTCGTAAAAGTATTGGTAGTTAAAGTTGACTGTTATATAAATATAATGTAAACCAACAGACCATATTTTAAATTGCATTATTACATTACGTATGATTATTTATTGTTTTAAAAATCATAAGTACCGTAAAAAATATGTAAAGCTTAAGTAAGCGCCTTATTTCTGGGTGATTAAAAATAATTTATTGTTTAGATCCCACAACAGACAAATAATAAAAAACAAAAAAAAAATGCAATCGATAACTGATGTAAGTACCTATATAAAATATAAATATTAAGATAATATCACATTTTTTATTGTCCTGGTGCTCCTGATTATAGAACATAAAGAAATTATATTCATTGTGTGAACTACATAACGGACTGACTTTAATTTTAAAAAGTATGTTCAAATATACGTTTGAAGACTTTCAAATGAAGCAAATAAAAGAAGTGTAAAAAGAAACAAATTATATGGCTTCTTACTACACTTGATTAGAAATAAAACCAAACATGGCTAATAAAATTTGCATCACTCCCTGACTTTTCTATAGAATGCACAATATTATTTCTTATTGAAAACCATAAAGGACAAAACGGAATTCACTCCAGTATGAGATAATGAATTAGTTCTACTAATTAGTCAAAAATAAACCCAGCCATGGGCGTAACCTAAATAACTTGTTAGTCGTATGCATAATGAAGTAATGTTAGTGTTATGCTAATTTTCATTCAGATTTAGAATATATGATGTAATAGCAATTTCTTTGAGTCTAATTAAGGGTTTGGTTTAAAGCATATCTACTGAATTAAAACTTGAAAACTTAAATACCTTAAATTTTACTTGAAAATCTTTAATTTATTTACTAGTTTATAATCACATTCCATTCACAAATATCTTAAAATATGATAAGACTACTTTCCCTTAAAAATGTTCAATTATAATATACTAGCGACCCGCCCCGGCTTCGCACGGGTGCAATGCTGATACTAAATACACTATAGAAAAACTGTGAACGTTGTATATAAAAACATAGCGGCCCGCTCCGGCTTCGCATGGGTATAAAATACCTAAGCCGGGCGGCCGGCCGGTACCGCCGCAAACGCTACGTCCCGCAATTTTTATATCTTCGAAAATATTCACTTAAATCATACGGTGTAAAGGGCCATATAGATCTATATTAAATGAACAATGTATTCAAGGTATTTAATTGGTTAAGGATTAATGCTGTATTGGTTAAAATCGCTTCGAAAATTAGCCATTATTTGTTGTAAAAAGTAAATGACAAAAAAAAGTTATTGTGGGTTATCCATAAGAGATAGACATATACCATCACGGACTTTTCTGTAGACCTTTTCAATGTGTACAATACTTAGTACATTATTTTGATAAAACTCGTAGGGTTCAGCCTGCGTTTGCAATGTAAGCGGAAAAAATGTAATTTTTTACGACATCACATTAGAAACCTCAAAAATAACAGTACTTCTCCACTATTTAATGGATGTTATTATACATATAAACCTTCCTCTTGAATCACTCTATCTATTAAAAAAAACCGCATCAAAATCCGTTGCGTAGTTTCAAAGATTTAAGCGTACAAAGGGACATAGGGACATAGGGACAGAGAAAGCGACTTTGTTTTATACTATGTAGTGATCTGTTATTTTTTTTAATTGAGGACGTATATTTAAAGAACATTAATATTTATCTGAAAGTATATAAAAAAAAAAATATAAAAATAATAAAAAGTTCCTTCGAGCCGGATTTGAACCAGCGACCTATGGATAGCCATGTTTATTACCCTACAGTCCACCGCTCTACCAACTGAGCTATCGAAGGTATGATATTAGTTCAGAAATTAAACATGTGTAAACAGAAAAAAAGTAAAAGGCTCATTATCATTTGTCAGAATATAAACGTGTGTTTTCACTGTATTTTGATTATGTAATTTGCTAGTTTGTATAATTATCTTATAATTATACGCAAATATGTGGTTGATTCAACAATAACAGTTCATTCATTAATATGTATAAAATATAAATTTAAACAACATTGAACTTGAGTCTTGAATAAATATAACAGAACCGTAATTTAATTTTAATGCCTCGCTATTTTGATCCTGCCAGTAGCATATTGCGAAATATAAATTAAAAAAAGACGTGTGGCACTCGGGGACTGCCGCGGTAAAGCTATTGCATAGCATGCCTTCAAGCCACACCTCCGAGCCCGTCGGAGTGGGAAGCGTGAGGTTTTTTCGTTACGGAATTTCTCGATTCGGTCCCCGCGCTCAAGGCCCGCGATAGAAGCTATGCAATAGCTTAAAAAGACGTGTGGCACTCGGGGACTGCCGCGGTAAAGCTATTGCATGCTATGCCTTTAAGCCACACCTCTGTGCCCGTCGGAGTGGGGAGCGTGAGGTTTTTTCGTTACGCAATTTCTGGATTCGGTCCCCGCGCTCAAGGCCCGCGATAGAAGCTATGCAATAGCTTAATAAAATAGAATTTTAATTCACATAACACGATTATCGGGTTAGTTAATTTCGTTGCGCATTATTTAGTTTTTATAGCAAAATAAAAATAAAACAAACAAAAAATATCTATTCATTTAATTTGCGTGGTATAAAAAAACTACAAGTTTTCTATAAATCTATATTATCCGAGAAGTCATCAGTAAGATACACAATTCCAGATTCCTTCGTAGTTCGTACCTACATTAATAATTATTATGTATTTATTTTGTTTCATCTCAAACAGTTTAGAGTTTAGGTATGCAGTTCGTCGAAAACTCCCGGATGGCAATGGATGGATATAAAAATGGTAAATGAATACATAAGTAAGTATACTTACACAAATTATAAACATAGATATTATATACTAAACTTACTTGCTCGTAAACTCACCTATCCATTGAGGAAAACAGAACGGAAATCGGTTCAGTAGTTTCTCAGTTTATCACGAGCAGACAGACCTAGGCGCGGCGCCGTAAAGTATGTAATTTTTATTGCACGTCAACCCGGGTGAAAAGTATCTATCTAAAAGTAAAAGTATCATGAGTGAACGAAAAAAGTCGCATGCGAAAGTAAATTACTGAATAAACTTTGGAATGGTTGTGATTTCTTTTCAACACATTTACGGAATTAGACATAGAAATATTTTTAAAAGAAACGTTTCCCAAACGCGGTCAAATATCGGGAGATAGGAATGAATGCGGAAGACAAAACTATTTCTATACAAAGCTGTAAGCTTTACAATAAAACAAATTGTCAGACGTCATGGCCTAGTTACTTTCACATGTGTAGTATTTTTTTATGTTTAGATGTTAGTGAGGCAATGATGACCATTAATGGTATCTGTAGCCGTTGACAAACAGTTTAGTTTTTGAAAGGTATTCCGTACGTACTGAAATTCATGTTTTAAGCCGTATGCTTGAACCTTAAACTTTAAAATTATGAGATTTTTTGTAATAGACACTCGTCGTTTGTTTGCTATCGTGCTGAGGCGATAGTAGGTAGTTAATATGAAAAGTATGAAAGAATAATCACCTTTCTTGCAGATTACAATTATTTTGATAAACAAAGTTCTAAAAATAGCCCCGTGGATATCGAGATATTCCTTTATTAAGTCTCTGGATGAATCAATTATGGATATGTGTCAGATCGATCCTGTTCGTCGGAGGGGATAATTTGCGAGCTGGCAAGCTTTGATGTTCAGCGTCCTTGTGGCTGGCGAAGCGTGTGCCTTCCCTGCCGCTACCCGCCGCTCGGCGGATCACGCGCTCTGAACTTGACCTTTATTTGCTCCACATATTGTTTAACTATACTTGATAATTTGTATAGTAATGAAGGAGTTTGGTATTTTATCTTATATTATAGGAATTTAGTTCGCGAAGTAAGGCCCACAAAGACCGGCCACGCGTTTTAATTGCAGTAATTTAACAGTGATCAAGCCACCATCAAGAAACTGATCCGACTATTACTGTTGGAGTCACCAATGTAGGGGCTTGTTATGTGCGGGTGTAATAAAAGATGAAATAACTACGCAAAGGTTATATTTCGTTAACTACATAAATATATTCGTATGTAATTAATATTCGACCTAATGCGACCCACCCGCGTCCCGACAAGCCCGTGACTGTCTATGCATAACGCACAAACTGTTTATATACGAGTTACCGTGTGAACCGATGGTGTGAACTTTCTTAGTAGGTACTACACTTGAAATTCGGTAACTCGTAAATTGGCTTGTCGTCGCTACATCATTCCCCCCTTAAAATAAAAAGGGTATACAAGTAAAAAATCTTACAATAAAATTAAACAATAAACAGATGGGTGTATATAAAATGTCGCTGTATAAGGTTACAAAATGTTTACAATATAAAGTATAAAAAATGTTCACAATATAAATCAATCAATACGTATCGTATACAAGTGGTTAACAGTTAACACCTGATTTCGTTAAACTATTTATGTTATTACAAAAACTTGGTTGGTTCTTCTAAGTGGCGTGCGATAATTGTTACACGTCATCTAACACCTAGTAACATTAACATTTCAAATCTCAATACGTTCTTTACACTTGTATCGTTTAATATTACAAAGGCTATTACTATACATTCATAAGCCATAAATCAAAAGTAGGTACTTAAATTTCTAAGTAGTAAACATTTCAATCAAAACTCAACACAAACATAAATTTGAAATACCATACTTAAAACGTTAAACAATGAACTCGTTTCAAAATTACTTAAGTTCTATTATTTATTAAATACGATGTGTTGATTACTAAGTATTTATTATACATTTCTATGAAGTCTTATGCATACTTATAATCATCGTAATTCTAATAAATATAAAATAGTTGAAACAATTACAAATACAATACTATTACCTAAATCGTACTGGTAATCGTATAGCTCTTCCACTACGCGTGGTATGTGTATTAGGCAATTCGCTACTTGGAATTTGTAATGGAACCTTAGTATCTACCCCAGATGTCGTATCACTATCATCATTCAAATAATATGCAGGTTTTAGACGGTCTACAGATATTCTAACTTTCCTGCCAGTCATTTGAATGTAAAATACCTTTTCCTCTCGACTCAACACACGATAAGGACCGTCGTATGTTGGTTGTAAAGGCTTACGTACTGCGTCGTTTCTTACAAAAACATAATCGCACTTTTCTAAATCGGGGTGAATAAATATGTTCCGTCTTTCATTCTGCCTAATAGCTACTGACTGATATTTCCTAATAGAGTCTCGTAATTTACTTACATACTCAAGACTGCTATCTATTTCAAAACTCGACTTTTTATCGTAATAATCACCTGGTAATCGTAAAGTTGTTCCGTACGTAATTTCTGCTGCGCTTATGCCGGTATCACTTCTTACTGCTGTTCTAAGTCCTAGCAACACAGTTGGTAATTCCGTAACCCAAGATGATGATATATTGCATAAACGAGCCGTTAATGCCGCTTTAAGCGACCTATGCCAACGCTCTACCGCCCCGTTACTCTGTGGGTGGTAAGGTGTCGTACGTAACTTATTAATACCTAATAACTTCATTAGTGTAGCAAATAATTGACTTTCGAATTGGCGTCCTTGATCGCTTGTTAGCTTTTTCGGACAACCAAAACGAGAGATCCATCCTTCATATATTACACGCGAAATCGTTTCAGCAGTTATATCTTTCGTAGGAAAACATCCTGGCCATCGCGTCCCCCTATCACTATGGTTAGGCAATACGTCCTAAAACCTTCGGGTGAAGTGGGTAAAGGTCCAATTAAATCAACATGAATATGTTCAAACCTATCGCACTGCAGAAACGATCCTAAACCTGACACTGTATGTCGATTAACCTTCGATCGTTGACATTCAATGCATGTCCAATGCGTGCCCATTGGCCAACGTGACGATTCATATTTGGCCAATAAAAACGGTTTTGAATCAATTTGCGTGTAGTCCTTATTTCGGGATGACATAAATTATGTACACTATCAAAAGCAATACTTCGAATTTAATCAGTCAAATAGGGTCTAATTTTATCATTATCTAAAATATTACAATAAATAAATGTACCGTTTTCAGGTAACATTATTTTCTTTGACCTATTATTAGCGTCTTTCGAATTAGATAATTGTAACATATAAGAATCTTGTTGTTGTTCCTTAGCAAGTTCCGCGTAATCTATTACAGTGGGACAACTTATTGTTGCGACTCGTGATGACGAATCTGCAACGACATTATCTTGCCCACGCGACGTTGTGAACTCATAATGAATATCAAGTGTCGTGTACGTCTGGGTAACTCTTTCTCGCTATTTACTTTAGAAAACGCGTAAATTAACGGTTTGTGATCCGTGTACCTACACCGTTAACTGTCGTCCTTCGACCATATTCCGAAAATGACGAATAGCTAAGTAAATTGCTAATAACTCCCTATCGTACGTACTATACTTGCGTTCAATCTTAGATGGATTCTTAGAAAAATAACCTACATGAGTATCCGATGCGTCCGTCATAAGTGCGAGCGATGCATCGGCCCTAGGGTGCTAAAAAATCTGCACCTTATAAACCAAAACATAGTTTGAGTTACCTCGGCGATAAATGACCATTTATACGGTCGCCGTAAACTAAAATCTAAAGTCATTAACTTAGTACCAAATGTCTTAATTCCACTACCGTTTGCCGCGTAAGGTTTATAATCACTACACAGTACACTCACTCGCGGATCGGTTATTTTTCGACACTGGTAAAATTAAAACATTTTTTAGTCGGCTCTCCTGCTGCTTCTGCCACGCACAAGGTTGAAGATAGTACAATCTGGCGTTATGCTTAAAGCAGTAATGAAAAAACATAACCAATTTGGTTTTCTCTGTTTTGAGCTTCCTGCACGATTGTGACTTTGCGATGCGGAACGATGCGTGCTATTTCCATACCTTCGACTGCTAAACGATTTGCCTCTCGAGCCTGCACATTCCAGCTGGTTTATCCGCTGCTTTAGTTGTGCTAACTGCTCGAGGTTTAACGGTACCGACGAAACTGCTCTAACTGGAACTGCCGGATTCATTTTTAATTGTTAATAAACGATATCTATGCAATTCACTATAATAATGTTCACTTTTCGTCGGGAGTCACCAATATTGGAGTCACCAATGTAGGGGCTTGTTATGTGCGGGTGTAATAAAAGATGAAATAACTACGCAAAGGTTATATTTCGTTAACTACATAAATATATTCGTATGTAATTAATATTCGACCTAATGCGACCCACCCGCGTCCCGACAAGCCCGTGACTGTCTATGCATAACGCACAAACTGTTTATATACGAGTTACCGTGTGAACCGATGGTGTGAACTTTCTTAGTAGGTACTACACTTGAAATTCGGTAACTCGTAAATTGGCTTGTCGTCGCTACATTACTTTTAAAGATTTACTTGTTAACATCTAACAAAGTTCAGTTAATATTTTTTTTGGATTTATCAATAGGTATGAATTGGTAGCTTTAAAATGATTACGTAGCAAATGAAAGTCCTACCACAAATTTCTAAATAGGTACATAGGTATGTACCTACATAGTTACTACTGTAATTTCGGAAGTCGGAACAATCTACTTAAAATGTTCATTCCTTAGCAGTGTGGATTAATTTAAATATCTACGTGGTTCGTATCTTTACTTCAGATCTGGCCTCGGCGTCAGCAGGTGCTTAAATTCGGTTTGGAAATGTGCTGTTTGCGTGTATTTTCACTTATAATACCACAAGAGCTTCAAAATTATCGGGTATTTTCCGATAGGTTCGTTGCAAACAAATGAAGGAGTCAAGTTTTTAGTCAAGGTTAAAAAATCACGAGCGCGAAGCGCGAGTGATTTTTCCTGAAAAACTTGACGACTTTATTTGTTTGCAGGGAACCTTGAGGGAAATGCCAGATAATTTTGAAGCTCGTGTGGTATTCGGGGGATTATTTTTCCGTCCCAAATGTCGGCCAATAATTTCACAATTGAATTCAACCTGTCAGTTTGACGTCAACGACCAGAGAAAATTTTCAAAAAATTATCAGTATAATACCATGTAGGTTGTACCACGTGACGTCGAATGGTGCAATTCTATTGGTCGATATTTGGGTCGGAAAAATAATCACTGTAATTTTGTGACCTTAACTCCACTCAATGTCAATGCCAGTGGTATTGATAATTTTAACCTAGTTACTATTTTGGAATATCCGTACAATTTGTTTATAATTAAATTATATTTTTGGAGCTTTTTACAAGAATAATATACTCGGCAGGGTACCTACCTACTTGATAAAAATGCGCTCTCTTATTCTTTCGACTTTCGTCCTTTAAAAATATAGGATTTTATAATCTTCAGTAAATTTTCTAACTTTTAAGCCATTGCATATTTGCATACATGTGCCACATCAAGCTAGCCTTTTTTTTAAGTGGGGAAATCTTGCATAGATACCCACGGCCCCCGGGTAAGGAGCCGTGGGTTATGTCGGATTCCTACCGACTAAAACCCCACTGACATCAAGCTAGCCTAAATCTGACTGCTATGCCTATATGGAACTGCATTAAATTCTATTTGTCTCTTTGGCTAATGAGTAAAATATAAGTATATCTTATGATATGTGTAACGAAATCAATTTATAGATATCATAATCACAGACTAGTGAAATCACAGACATATATGTCTGTGTGTGAAATAAACTAAAAGAAAAATAAATACGGCTGACTGACCGGTTGGCTTGGTTGGTAGTGGCCCTGCCTTCCAAGCCAGAGGTCGTGGGTTCGATTCCCACCCGGGGCAAATATTTGTGTGATGAACATAGATGTTTGCTCTGTGTCTGGGTGTTAATTATCTTAGATATAAGTATTTATTTAAAATTATATAAGTATATGTATGTTTATCAGCCATCTGGTTTCCATAACACAAGCGAAAGCTTAGTATGGGATCAGATCGTGCCGTGTGTGAAAATTGTCCCGAAATATTTATTATTATTATGTTATGTTCAAGTTGGGCAGTCCCCTTCTGGGGCACTGGGTTCAAGCACAAGTGCGTGTGCCTGGGGCCCCAGTGGGTGGTAAATACCTAAATTAGTAAAATTATTTTTGATTGAAGTAGCTAATTACAATTATTTTATTTTAAAATTTTAATTTCAAATCGTATCAAATTTTATTATTTTATTATTGGTCCAATTAATTTAATTTATTTTATTTTATCAATTTTAATGTTTTGTATGTAGAAATTTTGCAATTTAATTTTTATTTGATTTTTATATTTTCAATTTGATTTGTTTATTTATTTTTTAATTTGAGTTTTAATTTTATTTGATTTTTATTTATTACTTTATTTTATTTTGATTTATTGTTTTTATTTGAAGTTGAATGTTCTTGTATGGGATATACTCCTGAAATAAATCAATTTTTTTTTTATTTATTTTTTTTTTATGTATCTCAATTCCATAATACTCGGGTACCATCATAAGGAAGGTACCCGGTCCTTTGGAAGGCTTACGTGGGGACACGGATCCAACACGCAGAGGCCCTTTCGAGAACTTTACTGTGTTGTGGGACACCAGCCGCAGCCTGCCCATGACTGCACTATAGAGATACAGCCCTGGGCAGTCCGCGGCCGATGTAGGACTATTGCAAGATAAGGGAATAAAATAAAATGGGCTATGGAATGGGATGTTAATGGACCGGAATTAAGAACTATGGAAGACTATGAATGGCACCTGCCTTTCTACTAAGATATAGCAAAAAATTGTTGGCAGGTGGTGACTCGCCCTCTCACTGTATGGGCCCCCGAAATAAGTCGCTGCAATAGTGCGACAAGGGGGCAACATATTGTGAGCAGCTAAGGGTGGAGAGGCGTCCCTGGACTTTAAACTACGATCACGCGCTCCCTGAGGGTCCAGCATCACGTGCCCACTCGCCACTTATGATTCGCATCCACCCTTCGAGCTAAAAGCTCTCGCGACTCCACTCTGGCCGGCCGGTTAAGGCAAGCCAGAGGTGGGGGTCCTGTCCTCGTCAGGCTTCACTCCGACCAGCCGGTGAAGGCAAGCCGGAGATGAAGACAGGGGCCTCCCCCGGGAGCACTCGGTTCCCGCGGGGTCGCTACTCCCCGACACCCCGCCACAAGGTGTCTTGCGGGTTGACTGATTGCACGGGTGGAATATCTATTATCACATCGACAACAGATATTCCAACCGTGGGCGATGGGGTCGTCACATCCCTACGCCCTTATTATTATTATTATTAATAAATTACACAACACAAGTGTCTAAAGAAGTAGAACTACACCAACGACTATCAATGCAAATCAAATGCTGCTGAATTAATTTAACCTTTATGGAAAATTTGAAAAGGACGCGATGTTATCAGTTATCTTCAATGCTACGCTTACAATTATAGAGGTGGTGTTTACTGTATAATATCAAGGACGCCCCGGGGTCAGATGCTAACAATTTACCTGGCTCTAATCAACTGGAATATACTTGAACGATTTCCTGGTACTTGAAATGTTCTTACAATGTTTATTGATTATTTTATTGACTATTTTCCGGAAATAGGAATATTTTAATTAAAATTATACGAAGTTTATTTTTGCACAAAATCTTTAAAAAAGTCACTCCCACAAGAAATCTATCTCCCGAACCTTATTTTTATGCCTTTAGAAAGAACATACTGAAGGACTCTGGGACTCTAGATCTATACAAGTAAAATTTACTAAATTTACTGTATTCTCCTTTTCATATTTTCTTTTCTTTACTGTATTCAGTACACACACAACAACAACGGCCAGAACGATAAATCATTGTAAAAGTCTACATCAGAAATCCAACCCATTGCTCTCACTCGTTAACCACTGCACTGTACCAAGGATGCGCTTGTAAATCTAAAAAAAAATTAACTACTGGGAAGTTATAGGTACCTAATAAAATATTACGACAATTTGAAACTTGTAATTAGTACACATACTTGTAACATATTGTATACTGTTGTTTCATAAATTACCTATGACACTTACTGCTATTCTGCAAGGCCTTGCTTCGAACACAATAGCTATTAACATATAGATTATTGCTACAAGGTTTATTATAAGAATACACACCATTGTATTATGTAATTGTTCTATAAACAACTGTCATATAAGCTATGTACATATTTGTAGTAGTTCTGACCTCTTACTTCATGTAAAATGTGTTCACGTAACAACAGCTCCATTTGTAGCTACAGGAAATAAGAAGTTCAACAGCATATGACATCTGCTCTATCATCAAGAGGAAAATGCTTCGCGAGGCTACTCGTTCTGTATGGACTCGACTAACAATAATTTTCAAAGTAGGTATACCGTATACCACTCATACATGGAATTTTTTTTTTTAATTTTCACTATTATCCCAATCAGTTATTGGGCATTCTTTATTGTCAAATTAATGTAGGTCAATCGAATTTTATGAATTACTAGCGACCCGCCCCGGCTTCGCACGGGTGCAATGCTGATACTAAATACACTACAGAAAAACTGTGAACGTTGTATAATATAAAAACTTAGCGACCCGCACCGGGCGGCCGGCCGCGAGGCGGTACCGCCGCAAACGCTACGTCTCGCAATTTTTAAATCTGTAATATCTTCGAAAATATTCACTTAAATCATACGGTGTAAAGGGCCATATAGATCTATATTAAATGAACAATGTATTCAAGGTTTTAATTGGTTAAGGATTAATGCTGTATTGGTTAAAATCGCTTCGAAAATTAGCCATTATTTGTCGTAAAAAGTAAGTGACAAAAAAAAGTTATTGTGGGTTATCCATAAGAGATAGACATATACCATCACGGACTTTTCTGTAGACCTTTTCAATGTGTACAATACTTAGTACATTATTTTGATAAAACTCGTAGGGTTCAGCCTGCGTTTGCAATGTAAGCGGAAAAAATGTTATTATTTACGACATCACATTAAAAACCTCAAAAATAACAGTACTTCTCTTCTATTTAATGGATGTTATTATACATATAAACCTTCCTCTTGAATCACTCTATCTATAAAAAAAAGCGCATCAAAATCCGTTGCGTAGTTTCAAAGATTTAAGCATACAAAGGGACATAGGGACAGAGAAAGCGACTTTGTTTTATACTATGTAGGGATGACATCTAGTTATTTTTATTTTACATGTGACGAATGGAAGCCATAATGGAAGCCACGCCATAGAAACACTCCATTGTATCCTCTGTATAATAAAAAATTATAAGCAGGAATTTAACATGAGACCGTCATTCAATATCCCTAATTTCATCATTAACATAATTCACCTACTTGCACAGAATACGTATTCAACCCACGGAGATGAACAGAAAAGAGACCGGAATAAACCTTTTATATCACGCATATAAATTGGTTTCGCATTTGAGGAAAACCTTCCGATATCATTTACTTACTTACTAATTGACATGCAAACACTTTAATAGAAAACCCTTTTATTAATATATCATAAATTCGAAATATTGTATGAAATTAATAAAAATCTATATTTGATCTAACCTACTATACTGACTAACGAGCGCGGCGGTCTAACGAAGCTCGAAATACTGTTAGATTAAGCTCTCCTTACTTCAATGAGTGGGTTCTAAAGAAGTATTATGTCCTCATTTATACCTTATCTCTGTAAAGCGTGTCTCATTCCAATATTTTACCACTTTGTCCAACCTGGGAAATGGAAATATTATACGGCAATTTACATTGATTGTTATAGCCTTTTGAAGCCTGTTTATTTTTCCGCAGAACCTTTTTACGCCACTGTGTTTTCAGAGTACCTCTCCAACCCCTAAGGCTAATGTAATATTAATGCTTTATTCGAAACATACTTATCTCAGCTTTTATTATGAAAATAAACAAAAGAGAACGCTTATAAATTTACTTTAAACTAGTTACCTATACACACGTTTGTTTAATGGCGTGTTAAATATGTATTATCAATTATTTTTTCAATTCTATATACTGGTAAGAGACAAGCTTGTTGTGTACTAACACGGACTTCATTGTTTTACCCGAAGGTTCAGGTAACACTTAATGGATCCAAGACAATGTGCAGGTCTTTGTGACAACGGACAGATGGCTTTTGTTGCGTTACTCATAAGTCTATATTGTTCGCAGCGTAGCGTAGGTGAAAGGTGAATCGCATAGCAAGTTATGACAAACAAATTTCCATTCAACATTCAGGTTAATTTTAATGAAAACTTAATTCACATAAATATAATGATAGAAAAAGTTCAAATCTGTTAATATTTGTAACTCTAAAAGATGTTTGGATGTCGATGATATAGAAAATAGCTGCTATTGTCTACTTATTTTTATGCAAGAAATAAAATACGAAATGAGTTGAGCCAAGTTTCACAGTGGTCAGATGTTAATTTACATACTTACACATTGTGTAATTTAATTAATTTTATCTGGACAGTGTTGAAGTGTTGATTGGATTATGTCAATTAGTATTCTTTCGGCGTGGGTCTTTCCTTGACACGCTGGAAATGTTAATTAATCTCAGTCAGAAAATGGCCAAATAAAGGGTAAATTCTAATTATGAGTACCTAATTAAGAAAGTGCAAGTTGTAGTCCGAATAGTTCAGACGCACCCAGCATTGAAGTACCTACAGTTTAAATATTTGTGTGAACCAATGTGATTCATAATCGACTTCCTATCGAAGAGTTTTGTGTTCGAATAACCCAAAACAAACCAGGAAGCAAGACAGCTATGTCAAATTCGAAATAGTGCGCTGTCTTTTTATATTGATTTTGGAAACAAGCTTTGAATTCAATGGAGTAAGACTAAGTAGATATTTAGGACTATCCAATTCAAGTGACGAATACTATGTTAACTGGGTAAACGGTTAGTGTTTTGCCAACTCTATGGAATATAACAATACTTACCTGTAGATATTAATTTAATTATAAACGCACATATCACAGATACAACACAAAGAAGTTAATATTCAAAGCTGTGATGACATGGCGATAGATTACTTCCATTTATTTTGGTGTTCCTGTCGTTATGTAGTTTCAAATTTGGCTTTGTTTACCGTTTCTTTCGTTGAATGTTAATTCTCATATGGTAAATGAGTCGTTTTCAAAATAAGTGTACATTACTAAATGTTTGTCCCCCTAAAAAATCTTCGAAAAAAATATGGTTACGACTGAAATAAATCATTGTTAACTTTTTACAGACTAAACTTAAGCATACTGCATGTCATTTCTGATAAAAAGCAATGAATTGAAACACCATACATTTTTTATTGTCCCCTATGTGGACGACAATGAAAACCAATATTTTTATCAGAATTTTTGTACGAAACTTCCTAGTTTTTTGTATCATAATTAAAAAGCAATGTTTTAAGTGTTATATCTGATAGATTAAACTATTTAAATTACCTTAAATAAACGAAGAATGAAATATTATAAAAATGTCCCTACCAATCGTTACAATTTCGTGACACTGATTTATTGATATAATTAACCAACTTTTTGTATCACAAAGAGGAGGAATCTAACTCTAATCACTGGCAGCAATGGTCATGTCTCGAAAAGTAAGGTCACATTAACGCGCCGCCATTTTGTTCGTCGTCCAGACACGGAAGAAGTCCTGCGGTGTGCTGTGCAAAAAATTTATTTACATTTTCCTAACGACGTATTCTCAACAAAAGTAAGTACATTTTGAAGAATTCACCTACCGCAATTGTAATATACTTAAATTATGACTAGAGTAATAGATTACACTTTCAATCTAATGGTAAATGTGATTATGTTTTGTGTAAAAGTATTTCTTAGGTTATTTTTTACATGTTACTGACGAACAATTTCTTGACATTTACTGACGTCAGTAAATTGTAGACGGTAAAGCTGTGGTCTCATGTGTAAAGTATGAAAATAAGATATTAAAATGTGTGTTAAATTAATGTAACGAATAAAAATAAAGGAGAAAAACAATAAATCTTTCAAGATTATTTTTTTGTAACTACAGGCCATACTTTTTTAAACCATGATGTAGGGTTAGTAAAGTCAGGCTTAGGGACTTGACTTTTCCTGGGATCTGATAACTTTTTTATAGTGAAAGCGGATCAGTGAGTCTTGGCCTCCAATTTTACATGTAGTTTCTGATGGGATAACGCTTGCCTTATTGCATTTAGTGTTGATCGCTTTTCCACCCACACGAGTGATGCTTACTTTTGTTTTTATTTTTATTCAAAATATATCCGACAGATTTTTTTAGTTTCAGAATGCCGCTAACCGGTGCCGAACGGCAAAAAAATACATTGAAAAACTAAAAAAGCAAAACCCTGAAAAATATGAAAAGAAAAGGAAAAAACACCTCGAGAAAGTGAAACAAAGACAAAGAAAAATATCAGATCTTAATGACAGTGAAAAAGAAGCTCGAAGACAAAAATGGAAAGAAGCTAATGATAGAAGAAAAGAAAAGGAAAAGCAAACAGAAAATTATAAAAATTGATTGTTTGTTGATTATTTTGTAACTAAAAATATATATTTTTTTAACTAGTGACTTCTACTTTTTTATATGTAATATTACCTTATTCTGAATACAGCCTTACTTTTACAACTTCCTGACATTTCCTAACGAAACAGTTTACTGACAATTTCGTGACGTACAAATATTTTGAAAATGACTCAAATATATTGTTCATTTTTATTGAATTGGATTTTATTTCAAATTAATGAAATAGAGTCCAATACCATAACCTTATCACTTATCAGTAATACGACTTTAATCTGAAAGAATAACTAAAACTGTTCGTTTAGTTCAGTTTCGAGACATCGAGGTAAAACATAAGTACCTATTTGCATATGGCTGAAGTTTTATATAATACCTTATAGTTACATTATTATTTATTTGCCTTGGAATTCCTTATAATTTATTCTAATGTGATCAGTGTTTATACTTCATATTAAGCAGGAAAAAGAAGTACAATTATGTTTTAGATAATATTTGTAGTAAGTACCTACCTTGTCAACTAAACAAGGATAATTCAAGATCTGCTCTGAATTTGAAATGGACATGAAATAAGTAGGTAGATATATATACATTAAAATATTATAATTTATACTTAACACATGTGAGATCCAAGGGGAGATTATAGGTCATATAAATATTAACAAGCATGTTATTTTGAAAACAAGTTTTGTATAAAATAAGACTATAGCAGTCGGTTTGAGTGCTTTTTAGTGCGGCACCTTTGTTATTTTTTTTTAATTTAGTCAAACATTACTATAAATTGAAATACAAAAGACAACTATTTTGTAAATAGGTATTATTGTATACCTTTTAAATCAGCATGAACTCAACTGTAAATATAATTTGCCCGCAGCTTCGCTCACGTCGTCAAAGGAAATGCTCATGGGATGATAGAAGTGAAATGTTTTAACTTAAGCTGGCACACACAAAAATCACATCATAAATTAACGCCCATACTTTCGCATTACTAATGTTAGAGTGGATTATTCAATTATTATTTTAGATGCGCAGTGTTAGATGCAGCAGCGCTGGCCGGTAGGAAGCGCGCAGCTGCTTCCGCCAAGGTCGATAACACCTTCCTGCAACGCCAGGCAAATGTTACATGCGCCCTACTTTCAGTTATCCTTTCTATGAAATATATTCCAGCATAAATTCTATTCGTGAATGGGTATGTGCTTGCGAAACTTTGAAAGGTAGGTAGATAATGTTTACTTCTCACAGTGCAAATGTTTTAATCGTGTTTTTCCGTTACATCGTGAATTCCATTTCAATTTGACTTAGGAAAAATATGTTATCGTAATTCGACACTAGAATAATAAACCTAATTTCGGCCAGATAGATAGATAAATGGAATGGAATACTGAGCTCCTGAAAAAAATGTATTAGCTATCCTATTGAATTCGACTTACTTTTCAAACAATTCATACAGTTTACACCATTTGTGATATGATTTGTATTTCTTCTGATTTCTTCTGTCTAGAACATTCGTAATTATAGTCTGTCCACTATAAGAATTGCTTTTTGACAGCTCGACGGGTGATACCAGAAGTGATGTACAAAAGATTATCGATTGTGATACCATTTCAATTATAAATTCAAAATATTATCATAAATCGAATCAGGTACGTAAATAATAATTACAACGTAAACATACTAATAAGATATGTAATAATAAGACCACATATCTATGCATTTTATGTTAAAACTAAACTAAACTAATATTTTATTATTTATTGGTTTCTATCTTACAATTTGGTTGTCTTTATGTTTAAATTATATAACTTAGAAGAGTTTTTCTGTATCGGATACATTTTACAGAGTATTTCTATCGATTATTATAATCTATCGACCCATCATTGAATAATTCTGTGTAGACATCACTAAGTGGGCGGGGCCTGTCCATGAAGTACAATAATTATCTGTATGACATTTTAACATAGACAATACAATCCTTCATAGGCGTGAAGCTGTCAAAAAGCAAATAATATAATGGACAGAGTATAGTTATACAATCGTTGTAGTATTAACATTCGCATCAGCTCTCGTCAATGTCGTTAGTTCATCTGCGATGCTGGCGGCACTCGGCATGTCGCTGGGACGCGTGCTAGCTCTGTGACATGCATATGTTAATATTTCTTGGACCTTCGCTTTTTACCTTATGGGATATTCGAGTGTGGAAGTAGGAAATTGCCGTTGATCTTGGTTATAATGTAGACACAGGATACCCAAGCGATTGAATGCTTTCACAAAATGTACGAAGTGCATCATAATATAGGGATACTAGGTTTCCGCCCGCGGCTTCGCCCGCGCAGTTAAAGAAAAACCCGCATAGTTCCGGTTCCCGTGGGATTTCCGGGATTGCGTCATTTTCCCGGGATAAAAAGTAGCCTATGTCCTTTCTCGGGTATCAAAATATCTACATACCAAATTTCATGAAAATTGGTTCAGTAGTTTAGGCGTGATTGAGTAATAGACAGACAGACAGAGTTACTTTCGCATTTATAATATTAGTATGGATGACTCCAAAACCCACTCCTTCATATGAAATTTCAACATTAACAGTTTGCGATACTTTGAAAATTGTAAATAATTTTCTTTTGTGTTTTTGTACCTATTTAAAATTGTTATGCTACATTAGATATTTTATATAATTCTATCAATTTATGTTATATGATTTAAACTGTAGTTGTTAAGTATCTTACTGACTGTAGTTTCAATACAGAGTTTGCATTTGTTTTTCTAAATTAAACTATGCACTAATGTAGAGATAGATGATAACAAAAATGATTGTTACTTTGCTTCGCATATAATTTATACCAGCAGTACGGTCTCAGTAAAATAAAAAAAAAAACATTTTTCATAAAGCTGAGATAATTTATAATGTTTTAGCAAAAAGTTCCTCTTACGTGTACCGTTTGAGGGTCTAATTGAAAGTCGGTCTAGAGCACGGAGTTCTGACGTCAGAGTTGGCTGAAGGTTCAGAAGATTGTTTAAAACTGAAAATTCTTGTATCAAGACAAAGGCTGCATTTTAATTTGTATATAGTAACTGTAGTGTAACTCCTTGGAGAATTTACAATTTTTATACTGAGATAAGAAAAAATTGGTTTATCTTTATAATAAGAAGATTTTTCGCATTGCCAAAAATTCGGATAGCCTTAGGCGCCTTAGGCGTATCTAGTACATAGTTTTGACACTTTTCGATGGTTATATTGTGCTTTGTAAAAATTACCGTAGTACCGTACCATTCATAATCTATACTAATACTAAAGCTGAAGAGTTTGTTTGTTTGTTTGAACGCGCTAATCTCAGAAACTAATAGTCCGATTTGAAAAATTCTTTCGGGGTTAGATAGCATTTATCGAGGAAGGCTATAGGCATATCATCACACTAGACCAACAGGAGTGGCGCACTTCGGGTAAAACCACAGGGCACAGCTAGTTAGTTAGTTCTACTAATATGTTTCATGTAGCATTTTATTTCAAAATTATTATAGAAGAACAAGTTCAGTTTGACTAATTTCACATTCGCTTACTAAGGGGCTGAAAGTAGTGTGATTGTTGAGTCACACTTACTGAATCAAGGCTTAAAATATAACAAGTTGTGTTTAAAATGAGCCTGATGTTTGTTTGCTTAATAGACTTCAGACGTTTGAATTAATAATTTATTGGAATCATAATAAATTCATAAGGTTATTATTGTTTCATTATACTACATCAAAGGGTTCACTGAAAACGTTCCTTTAAATCGTTTGTAAAATAAGCAGAAGAACAAAGAAAGGTGATCTTTATATGAGATTCGAACCCGCATCGCTTAATCCTAAAGAACTGCATATGCATAACATATTAATGCGATAACAATAATAAATAGAACTGCTCAACTAAAAGTTATTCTTGTTGTATGTTTTTGACAATAAAAATTTACATAGTCTCAAGTCAAGATCGAAATAAAACAGTAACCTTACAAAAATATCTACTCATGTCATTAAACGTAACTTTTATTAAGGTTATTTAATTTAAGTATAGTCCATTGAAATGTTACATTTTTTAGGCCTGACCTTGCGTTTTTTAGAGGACGCAATTTTATTTTTTTGATGTGTAGGGGGGGTCAGTGTGAAGCTAAAACCAAGTTTGTGGGGTCGCCACCCTTGTCCCATGGCCGCCATCTTGAAAATAGCGGTTGAAATGGTTTTAACGATATATCTCTTAAACTATTTATCTGATAATAAAACAATGTTAACATTATTTGTTGCAAATTAAATTCTCTACAACTTTGATTCAGTAACTTTTCGTCGTAGAACTATAAATAAAAAAGTTATAAGCGAAAATGTTCAGAAATTAGAGCTATTTATATTTTTCAATAAAACTTTTTTTTATCATTTTACGAAGAAATGATATAAGACTATTTTTGTAGATTGTTTTTCGAGGAACAACTTTTATATAGGTACAACATTTTTTCATTACGTCAATAGCTAAGGTTTTACAGCGCTCAGAAGTGAGTACTATTTTTCAGTAGTAACTATACATAATATATTGGCTATTGGCTCTTTTCCCAGACTCCACAACAATGGAAGCACACTGCAGAACATTTCAGCCCTGCTTTTCGACGTAAAAAAAAACGCACTTCCAGACTCTACCTCCTGGGTGGTGGGGAAAAGGTTCAATAATTAATTATTAATAATATTGTAAAATTAATTATTAAAAATATTATAATAACAAAAATAAAATAATTACTGGTGACAAATTATTATTAGTACACACATAATATATCGTATTCTGTATAGTAAAGAGTACTTAAAATAGTACTCACTTCGGAGGGCTGTAAAACCTTAGCTATTTACTTAATGAAAAAATGTTGTAAATAAAAGTTGTTCTTCGAAAAACAATCTACAAAAATGGTCTGATATAATTTCTTCGTAAACTTATAAAAAAAAAGTTTTATTGAAAAATATAAACATCTCTAATTTCTGAACATTTTCGCTTATAACTTTTTTGTTTATAGTTCTACGACAAAAAGTTACTGAACCTAAGTTGTAGAGAATTTAATTTGCAACGAATAATGTTAACATTGTTTTATTATCAGATAAATAGTTTAATAGATATATCTTAAAAACAATTTCAACCGCTATTTTCAAGATGGCGGCCGTGGGACAAGGGTGGCGACCCCACAAACTTGGTGATAGCCTCACACTGACCCCCCCTACACATCAAAAAAATAAAATTGCGTCCTCTAAAAAACGCAACCCCAAATGTAACTTTTCAATGAACATTTTTAATGTATTGTCACAGTATCACTTACCTTGTTTCCTTTTTTCTCTTCTTGTAATGTTTCAAGATATTAAAGGTATTATTATATCTAAGTATGTACTTACTTGCTTGTATTTTACATCATATATAATACAATTTTTCACAAACTATATTGTTTATTATTTTTTTCTTTAGTTCTCGTCTTTCCAGTCTTCTGTCTTCACGATATTTCTCACGAGGTTTCTCCCCCAAAATATTAAGATATGTAGGTACCTACATACTTATAAATTCATATCATTGGTTTCTATACATATTCGCAATGCACACGAAGTTAGGTAACGTTGCCAGAGCAACTACCTCCACTGCTACTTTGCGGGAGATGTAAACGACAATGAACTAGTTCTTGTTGTTTTTAAATAATACAATTATTTTGATAACATTTCTTTCTATATAGTTCTTGTAACATAAATCTAATATATTGCAGTTAAAACATGTGTATTAAAAAAGTGCACACATAAAATAAATGATAATACCAACGTATGAGTAGATCCTGGAGAACATCCAACATTTTCGTCAAATGTTTTCATTTATTCTCATATTTTAATTTTTTATAATAAATTGGGTTAAAATAGATTGAAAGTACAGGAATAGTTTCGTGAACATGAAACCGCAAGCCAATTAGCACGCACCGATGTTTGTTGCAGCAAAAATACATCCGAGGCTGAAGCGATGCCGATGCGCTAATAAACGTTGTTTATTATAGAACTTGGGTGCAGGGAAAAGCTATAAAACCGCGGCTGTACACACTCGTCGAGAGCCTCTCGTCGAGAGCCTCGGCCGAAAATACTCTCGTCGAGAGCATGCCTGTACACACTCGTTCTAACATTTGAACTGAAGACTTACACGAGAATGGACGTAGAAATAGCTGCTGCTATTTGTCTTTGTGCCGTGAGCTTTTATAATTTTTTAAACATTTACTATAAAAAAAAATTCTCAAACCATGGAGAAAAAGAAGATGGTGGATGATTACTATGCACCGCGACCGCAGTAGAAAAAGTGAAGTCCCGTGTCCCCGTAGTGGGGTAGGGGGCAGATGCATTATTCATACATCTGTTTCACTGATCGATTTTTCTTTAGGGACAAGTAGGTGATCAGCCTTCTGTGTCCTGCCAGACCGAGACATTTTTTTTTTCGTCTCCACCGGGAATCGAACCCAGGACCCCTCGGTTCTACGCTCACGCGTCAACCACTGTACCGAGGAGGCGGTCAACAGCACCGCAGTAGAAACAGGGAAATAAATATAAAAACTTCCTGAATAGTTAATGTATTTTATTGTATTTTTAAGGAATCAATAGAAACGCTTCTTTGTTTCAGAAGTACAATGGAAAATCAATTGGCTGAGTTGGTGGCAGAACCTTCTGGCCAATTTAAAATAAATCCATAAAAAATAAGTTCCATAAAAAAGGTTCTGTTTGATAACACTCCAAAAACTGTAATTCTCGTTCATTAGACCACATAGTGAAACACGTGCGTTCATAAATAACGTCAGCGAGCAACTAACTGAACAAGTGTGTACATGCTCGCTCTCGTTTTCCTCGCGAGACTCAACGAGACCCTTTGACTCGGGCGCAAAAAACCGACCAGTAACCGAGACAACCGAGGCGAGACACGAGAGAGCGAGACAAGACGAATGCCACCATGTACATACTCGTTCTCGGCCTGTCTCGGTGTGTCTCGGCGAGTGTGTACAGCCGGCGTAAGTATTTTAACTACAAGCTGAAACCCAGAGAAAGCAATTAGTATAAGAAATATATTCATCCTCGAATTTGGTAATAAGAAAGCCAGTCTATGCTGAGAAAATGCAGTTGAACTTATGCAAATATGTCTCTCGTAGGTGTTTTACATTTTTACAATTTGCTCGCACAATCTTAATTTTCTGAGCTATTCTTTATTTCTAACATTCTATTAAGTCATAAATTGGATAATTTTTCTTTCTTAATTCTTATTTATTTTTCTTCATTCATTAAGTAAGTAGGTATTTCTAATTGAGTTAATAATATGTAAGTATAACTCAATGTTCTAAACTTTTTATTTGTGTCATACTGTATATTCTTTCAGAATACATTTTGAGCCCATGTTCCTGGTTGTAACATGTAACCTATAATAATTAATTTATTCAGACGATGCTAGGTCGTACAGGTCTTATTGTTATGACATCACCCCGGATGAGCTGTGGCCTGTGACTAAGGTTTTAGACTATCTTAGAGCTTATACGATAGCTATCTATAATTATTGCTGGTGTTATCATCGAAGTTTATGTAACATACTGTTGTATTATCAAGTTGTTTGTTCTTTGTCCAAACCGTATTTTCAAAGGATTTCATTTAGAATCATGTTGAGGTATCAACTTTTATGAATATGCTGTAAAAAACTCGAATAAGAAATTATTAATTAGTAATTACTCTATTCTCTCATAAAAAAAATGTGAAGCAAAATAAGCGAGTGAGAATACGCATGATATCTCAATGAACAATGATTAACGATTGTAGCGACGACTGGTAAAAAGTATTGTTCATCGGCCTTCCAGTGAGTTATTGCAAATTTGCATTTTTGGCTGAACATTCATACCGTATTTGAAATAAAATAATAAATAACATATAATGAAACAATGAAGAGGGCATCGGCCGTGCTGCAATGACGTCGGTGCTTGCTATTTGCGTCTCGTTTGATTGGTAACTGTCAAACAGAGATTAGCCTGAGCAAACTGCACCGACTTGTGTATGATTTACAATATTGCACACCGCACACAACACTTCAGAGTGTTCACAACAAGCTGAAACATTCGTTGACCTATTTTCAGTTCAATTGTGCACGAATTAAATGATATAATTTGGCCGATGAGCAAAATGCACTCGTCTGTAAGCAATGTAGGTTTAGTGGTTTTAAATTTAACATGATTAATAGCGAGGATATCTCCGTACATGTATCTCTACCTGTGCCAAATTTAATTGAATAAGTACATTAAACATTCACGTACCGACTCAATTACTATTGTACAAATACAATATTTATTTATTTACATATTATTGTTCCGGAATATTAATTGGCTAAAATGTTTGACTAAGTACCTACATAAGACATACAGATTTGAATTATTATCAATGAGGTAGGTACCTACATTCTCACTATATAGGTGGAAGTTGTACAAAGAAATAAGAAGGGTGCCTGTATTTCTTACGATGTTTATGTCATACGTTTCATACTTTATTAGTTTTTACTTAATCACTAGAACCGTCTTTCTCTTTACCTGTTTAGAAGTATTTAATACGGTCTATATGAAGCCTATATGCATAATACTACAGATTATCAAATCGTGCTCTCAATGAATTTTAACTTAGGTTGGATTTTGTAATAGCTGCCATTTCCGATGTCGGACAATGCAAGACAGCTATATAAGCTAGGTGATGTGTATTTAAATCAGAGCTAATTTCATGTTTTTGAGGACATACGGAGCGACATAATCGACTTCCGACTAAGCTCCTTAAATATAGATTTAAAAAAAAATGAATTTCGCCTCCATTTAAATTTAAATTTCGAGAGTTCTATAATTAAATTGAAAAATTGTACAATAGTCCATCTCTTATCAAAGTCCATCACGCCCGAAAAAAGGTTAAGATTATTAACTTGTAAAGATAATATAATTAATATTTGTTATATACATGCATCATATGAGGGTTTATATGTTCTGTGGTTTGAGCCCACTTTGAGCCATATTCCATCACGCTTGCCAAGTGCGGGTTGGTAGATGTCACATAACCACAATCTTTTTGTTCTTGGACATGTCGATTTGTTCACGATATTTATTTCACTTTTAGAAGCTGTGATGTACTCACGATGTACTCCTTCTTCTTCTTTTTTGAAGTGTCAACTCCCGATCCCAGTGAAGCTGTGACTCTTTTTTAGAGTATAAGTATTCTTTGAGCTGTGATGAAACAAATAGTTGCTTTATGAATTGTAGGATACCCTTTTTGTTTGCAATTTTTCTAACACTGAAAAGAAGGACTTAGGAATTAAAAGAGAAATTATTGTATCAATAACAATAATGTAACGTATCCGCTTCATGTACCTACTGTTTCGATTGCAAATGTTTCTCTACAAATTAAAATAGGTAACATCATGGTAACATCCTGTTTTAAATTTTACATCTGTGTATGTAGTACGAAGGTTTCTAAAGTTATTGTATCTTATTAGTTGCTTCGTTATTTATAAAAAAATAATAATAAAGTAATTTTTGCCACAGGTAAAGTTAAATTTTTTATATGAAATCATTTATGAAATAGGTTTTTTTTTAAAAGTACACTTTTGATCTGAGAAGGTTTGTTATCAAAACCTAAACGTTTTTGAATATTTTAAATATTTAAAATCGTTGTTATTGATTAATTTAAAAAACAGTTCAATATACATAAAGTTAAATAATATTGAATTCATAGTATTTATATTAGCCGTTATTCATTTAAATTGGTTTAAAAATAAAAAGCGGCGGGCGGCGGTAATTTTTTATAATAGGAATTTAAAAAAATCATACTTAGTAATAAAAATAACTTACTACTTTTTATTTGATCATTTTCAACTAAATGTTTTATTTTATTCATTAATTTACTTTAATGAATTACTATAGTACCTACATTAAAGATAAGTATGTACATAAAATTATTATGAGTAAAATATAATTATATCGAACAACTCATTCATTGCTGATGTCCGGTATAATACAACAAAAATAAGAAGTATTAAAGGATTCCACAGTGTAATTAAAATGTACTACTTTTTAAATCAGCCGAGTAAAGTATAATCCGACCAAGACGAAGGGTGCGCGGCGCGCGCCCACTAACGGCGCCCGGCGGAACGGCCAGTCATCGAGCGACGGCCTTTTGGGGTGTTACATTATCGAGCTTCGTAAAATATTATTCATTGTTTATGTGCCATGCGCGCATAATTAAAATAAATTCCTATTACAAAGAGAGGATCTATGTAAAATAAGTGATTTTATGAAGTGAAAGTGAAGTGTTGATGTTGGTTGTAAAATAAGCTTGCCTACGCTTAGTTCTGGTGCCGTGTTTATATTGAAAGCGCGGCGCTCGTTCCGTCCGGTGTGCTGGAGGGACGTCGCCCCCGAAGTTCCTATAGAGGTTAAGGTAATATTCAGTGTATACTTATGTTAAAATATTATTTTATTCGTCTTATGATACGTTTTAGAAGAACGTTGTACCTAGGATATTCTATATACATAGTATATTCATGTTTAGAGCCGGTTTTTATGACACAAATGCGTGATAAATCAGTTAAAAGAAGTGGCATTCTTTATTTACTTTTGTTTATAATTTATTACTTTATTCATTTTAATCGTGTATTTTATCAAATCTAAAATTTTAATTATTTAAATCGTTGTAGTATTACTAAAATATATAATAGAAACAATTTTTATAATAATATCTTGTTCCTTATTCCGTAATCACCGTACTTTAAAGTTTAAAGTTCCGAGTTAACGATAGGAAAAACGACAGAAAATAACTAAAAACCGAAAATATGGAGAAAAAGCTCCAGGAAACAAAATTAAAAAAAAATCTAAACAAATTCAAGTCGTTCTCTACTATCACCTACCTATTACCCTATTACATATAACTTTACAGGCATCCCTAATTAGGTACGACATAGGTAATATGGGCACATGGGTGACAAATCAACATCGAGCTATGCTGCGCTGTACTGCGCTGTGCTGTGCTGTGTTTCTTAAGCTACGTTTTTTTAACAATTAAACGATGCTGCGCTGTACTGCGCTGTGATGTGCTGTGTTTCTTAAGCTACGTTTTTTAACAATCTAGCTCAGTATAAAGTAATCAGCAGCTCGTGTAGTCGTTTATCTCGTCAAATATGACCCTATTTTCAAAAAAACGTAAACATTACGACATAGTTGAATCCGATGAAGATGAAAGTGAAGAAGAAGCGGATATGGATATTTTATGTGTTATTTTGTCGTTAAAAGAGTCCAGTCACGGTAGCTTGTTACCTCACACCATAGGTACGTGAAAAAAAAAGGAAAAGGACATGTCCAAAAATGTATGAACCGAAAACCCAGAATCGACAGGAATGAAATGTGTACCAATGGATTGGCATTGGATTGTAATATAATGTTACCAAGGGGGCAACTCTGAAATCGTTATAGTATAGGAGCTAGGAAGTAGGAGCAAAACAAAATAACTAAGAAATTCGTTAAAAAAATAATATAAATAAGTTTATGTTATGTTAAGGCTTAATATGATGTTGTTATAATGTTGTATCACTTGTTTTACAAATGATAATCATCATCTTTTACAAGCAACAGCAACGTAACAAAAACGTTGCAACACAACGTAACAAAAACTCTGATTTTTATAGTTTTTTTTCTTTTGGCTCATAGATACTACAATTGCTATTGTACTATATGTATTATTGGTAATTCTATGGCTATCTATTGAAAAAAAGAAACTGTATAGTGCAGGAGCTAAGCGACAAAAAAACAAAGTAAAAATCGTTTCAAAATAATAAAAACACCTTATGTTGTGGATAAGAATATAGTTATTATTCATTTATTTTTATAATTAAGTCTTATTTTGATAAGTTTTAATGATATTACATTTACCTACATAATAACGACTACATTCGAATCTACAACAACTTGTGTAACACATGAATGTACAAGCAAAAGCAATTAATTAATTATAAATTAAAATTATAATAACAACGATAATCTCATCCACAACATGATTATTTTCAAACGATTTTTTATTCAGTTTTATTGGACCTTATCTCCTATGCTATACCTATTATTATTTTTATTTAGAATTAGGTACCAATAATAAATACAGTACTAAAGCAATTGTAGTATATTGAGCCAAAAGAAAAAACTACGAATAACGGAGTCTTTGTTAAGTTGTGATTGAACATGATGTTATTATGTTGCTGTTGTTTTTAAAATGTGTTGATGATAATTATCATGTTGTAATAATGTTTTATCAGTTGTTACGTGATATTAATCTACAACATGACGTAAACTTGTGTTTTAAACGAATTTCTTACTTATTTTATTTTGCTCCTAGCTCCTATACTATAACGATTTCTGGGTTACCGCTTTAGCTACATTATGTTATATTTAATTATCAATCCATTAGTATATATATGTATTTCATTCCTGTCGATTCTGGGTCATTTTTTGGACATCACCTTTTAATGAATTTAATGCGGCGATGGAGGGGCACGCAGCGTGCTCCAAACCTAGCATAGCTCGACACAGCGCAGCATGGCAGAGCTCCATAAAAACATAGCACCGTTCGGCACAGCGCGGCTCAGCACGGCGGGTAGCGCGCCTCGCTCGAGACTGCTGCGTTTTTAAACAGAGCGTAGCCTCACACAGCGCAGCACAGCATGGTTTGTTTGTATCCTCATTAAAATATTAAACGAGCGAGTTGACCAAACACAGCACAGCGCAGTACAGCGCAGCATAGCTCGATGTTGATTTGTCACCCTATAATATCGCAGTTACAACTATAAAAAGCTTAATAAAAAGGCGACTAAGAACACGTTCTGTAAATTGCTATTTTTCATACGAAATCTCATAACTAATCGGAATATAAATTTAAAAAATCTACAGATATAGGTCCAAAGTTCGGTGCTTGATAATCCTATCTACCTATACTAATATTATAAAGCTGAAGAGTTTGTTTGTTTGTTTGAACGCGCTAATCTCGGGAACTACTGGTCCGATTTGAAAAATTCTTTCGGTGGTTAGATAGTCCATTTATCGAGGAAGGCTATCCATACTATAATATTATAAATGCGAAAGTAACTCTGTCTGTCTGTCTGTTACTCAATCACGCCTAAACTACTGAACCAATTTGCATGAAATTTGGTATGGAGATATTTTGATACCCAAGAAAGGACATAGGCTACTTTTTATCCCGGGAAAATGACGCAATCCCGGAAATCCCTCGGGAACTATGCGGGTTTTTCTTTGACTGCGCGGGCGAAGCCGCGGGCGGAAACCTAGTAAGGCTATATAATATCATCACGCTAAGACCAACAGGAGCGGAGCAATGCGGGTGAAACCGCGGAGCACTGCTAGTAACTAATATATATACCTATCCTTGCAAAATTAATTCGGATCATAGTTTTACCAGTGTTTTTACACCAATTTAGGTGCCTATCACACTTTGTACTTACACGAAATCACGCTCGTATACCACAGAGCTGCTCAATTAGTACAACAATTTTGCCAGTTAAGTCCATAATTGGACACGATTCCAGACTTTGGTCTTGTTTTATTTGGGAGTTTCACATAGAACATCCAATAACGCAATATCCCGGTTCGGAGTTTGAACACAGGGCTCTAAGGGCTATAATCGTGTTTTCTATAGCCACCAATGAGTCTATCAGGGAAAATGATAAATGAAACCGCAACTTTACAAGAAAAAGATACTTATTACAAAATGCTTTTTTACCTGATTGTATCATGAAATAAGTAATTTTCGCAAGTCGCGGGGCATGACGATCAATCGAAAGACAAAGTTTTGTCAAAACAAAAAAACCCCACCCCAGTATAGTAATACAACAACCAAAAATTATTTAATTTTTAATTAATCTATCTCGAACCTTGATTCTAATAATCTTTCTCGAATCTTGATTTTAAACAATCTAAGAAAAATATAAGCACAAGTAGGTTGATATACAGTTTTTTTTTATATCAATGACAATTTATTAGAAAAGCACGCAGTTAAAACTTGAGTGTAAGAAATAAATCTAGATAGACTTTTTATAATGTAATGGCAGCTACTAGATAACATTATACCTTACAACAGACATGACAGCATGATAACATCAAAGTGGTAATATTCAAAGGTTCAAGCTTCAATTGATAATCACCCTTCAATTTATAGATAACAACAACGGCTGTTTAAATGAAACATGTTTAAATAGCTCACACGTGCCATGTAGGTAATATCGAAGATTTTAATTGATTCATTTACTTCATCAAAAAAGCTGCAGGTAATAAATTCTTTATGTACTTTTAAAAAATAAAATTCATTTTACGTGAAAATGGTGACAAATATAAAATATTGGTTCTGAGGAATTCATGATAATAATGTTACTATAAAACTAATTTAATAATATTAATATTAATATTTAAATTTATTTGAGCCGTTTAAAAGATATTCTCTCACTGAGACGAAATTAAGTTTCGTATGTTAGTTTTATGTACGTGAAGTTACGAAAAATATTTGGAACTAGATAATATTTTTGATATTATTAGCGGTTCGACCTCCAAAAACCGATTACCTTGAAACGTATGCGAATAACACAGTTTTGTGGGTTCACTGTTGTCTGTAATGCTGTCATTGTCGTTAAGCTATCCTCGTTCTTTATTTTTGTCCAAGAATATCTATTCGTTCGCTGGCCGTTACAGCGACGGAACATTTTAATATACGGTCTATAGCTTTTTATAACATAGGTTTACGAAAACTTTCATTTCTCACTATACTTTTGATATATATTTCATTAGCTAAAAACACTTTTATTCCTTTTTTGCATTTAAAAAAAACTTAAATTCAAGAGCATGATTTATCGATCTTTTAAGATTATTTCCAAATATCCAAGTTACATACTTATGATTGTTGCATAATGGTATCTTGAACAACCTTAAATCTTAATCCTCAGAGACGAAAATCATATAGGCTTCAAAGAAAACGCGAGACAGAGTTGCTAAAGTAGTAAATGATATACTGTTAATGCAATTTTATTCATTGAAGTGCATGAAACGATGATCTCAGATTTCAGACATCGGAGACGCTGATCAGATATGAGTGTAACGAAGTAACCGCGTTATGCTAACTCTATTACGCTTGGCTGATAGTTGATGTATCAATACTGTATAATATCTTGTATTCGCCTTGCATATAAATATTTTTATGAGAAAAATAAACAATGTTTCAATCATTAATAGAACGATAATACAATTAATATTTCGTTTAACTATTTATAAACTCAAACATTTACCTATTTGTTTATAGAGAACTTGGTCCCTTTCAAGCAATTTATTTGTCAACACAATACAAATTAAGTATGACTAGATTAGAAGGCAGATTTCTATATAAAATTAAAAACAAATTATCATTGTATCAAATAAAAATCCTTGTTCAAAATTCACTCCGTTCCCATGGATTTATAAAACAAGAGCTAAAAAGTTAAGTGTACGTAATATTATTATAATGATACCTCTAACCGCCCTCTCGCCTGGCCGACGGATAATAACCGATCCTATTAGGGAGGGAAATCTAAATATATAGTATATCGTAGACGAAGTAAGTACTAATAAACGCAAGTTAATTCGAACGATATCTCATGAGACTACATTAAAGAACGCGAATAATCGTCGTTTTTATTTTGTTATTTCAACAATGTCCTCGCTCTGTTTTTATATCAATTTAGATTAATTAAAACGATGGGCCTATAAAATCATAAGAGCATTCGTATATGGTGTGTTGTTGTCATTAAATGTTCATGTTTATATTATAAGCGAATTTCGAAATGTTACTATCCCTTTTGCTTATTCATTCGAAGGTTTAAGGCTTATACATGCGCTAATAACCTTGACCATACTAGACGGATCTCAAACCTCTCCCGCTGCACCTTCTTTTTTCCTCGCATTTTGTATTTAAAAAGATACTAATCAGTGAAACAAAAAATCCTCGTCAGGGACTGTTGTGTAACTGATAATTTATTAAACATAAAATTTTCAGAGCTCTAAGTCAGCAGGTTACGAAGTTTATAGAGTATTTGCGGAAAAATCGATGACCACGGCACATTTTTTTTCTAGAAATCTATTAACTTTGGAAAAAAATCCTCGCGAGCAATTAAAGATCAAAGACCATCCTATTTTATATATTTCTTTCGGTATTGTGCTTTATGTTGTACCAGACTTTATAGAGGTTGAACATAGTCGAAATTGCCGGGTAACGCCTTAATTCGTAATGTGTATTATTTGGTTGTTGCAAATAATAATTTGCATCCATTTTGCGAAGGGTCCATGCGCATTGTGCACATTTCGGAAGATGTTAACGAGCCTCTATATTACAATCTCCGCTCAATATTTTCCTTTTAAGGGTAACGAATGTTTTAAGTCTTATGGTGGATTTAAAGTTCGTTAATGATATTCTAGGTAGGCAGTAAGTCGTTTATGAAAATGATTTTATTAAAAGCATTGACGCACAATAGTTGTTTATTGTACATAATATTATGTTAATTGATTAAGGGCTGATTTTTCAATCCTTGGTTAAAACTTATTCGTCGAATAATGTATAAAACTACCATTTTAACAACGTATTCTAATTGCCCGTATTTGACAGTTTACGTGACATTTTAATATTATCGTGTAATACTTTATTGGACGGATAAGTTTTAACCAAGCATTGAAAAATCGGCCCTAAATGTTTTGTTGGTTCAAATTTAATCTGAACTATAATACCTACCACGATTTAGTTTTGTGACAAAAAATCTCCCACAAATAATTAATTTAATTAAATGAATTACAACTACAATTACTAGTCTTTTTCTATTATAAATATAAATCCGTAAGGTAACCTGCAATGTTATTAATTCATTAATTACTATAGTAACCTATGTATGTAATACCTATGTATTTAAAGTATTGTTATGGTTTTATGAATTTGAAAATGATACGACAATTTTTATATCAAAATGTTTGTCTTCGATTGTATCCCTTCGTACTGCTTAATATATTGATATGTTCCACTGAAAATATCATATCTATTACCTACTTTCGTAACAACACAGCTTACTGGAACCTTTTTTTCTAATATTCTTATAATATCCCTCGTCACCACCATTTTAATTATCACGAAGAGGATTTCTAAAGACAATAAGAATGACCTTAGTTGATGAAAGTGCGACTTGAAGATTTTATTCCTGTTACAAAAGAATTCATTTTATTAGTAGTTAATATAAATTGAAGAGCACTTAGAAGTTTTATTAAATTATTTTTCGTTTATTCATTTTCTTTATCAGGGATCAAAATGATTATGATATTTTACGTTAGAAAACAGACAAAAATAACTAAAATTAAGTTCGATTGACTTCCTTAATAATTTTACGTTAACGTAAAAGTTATTGTGAATAGTGATGGATGAATTGATTACATACTTCTTATTTTTAGAAAATTATTAAGAAATGTTTCTAAGTTTCAATGTGAATTGTTTCTAATTTTTGAGAAAGACGAATTAGACTTGAAAACTAAACCCTAATTAAAGTAATTGAATTCAATTAAGGATAAGCCATTCAATTTACTACAAAGTGCTTTAAGAGTAATTAGTAATAAAGAATTAATGGAAGTGAAGAGCACGTTTAATTAATAGCAACCTGATGAGATAATAAATGGCGTGATGGCCGTTCTAATTTTTCATTTAATTTAACTGTTTTTCATTTAATTTTATACATTTTGTTTATAATTTATTTTTGGTAATGTAACATCAAAGCTATGTTTTTTTTAGAACTGTCTATTAGAAGAACATTTGGGTAATTAGGTCGACTCTTCCAAATGGTAATTCACGTTCGACTTGATTATATTATAAGTAAATTTAACCAAATAATTATAATGAATGAAATCTTAAAATAAGTATATATTATATACATAGTTAAGGGTTGGGCTTAAGTGAAAAACAAAGTTACATAGGTTAGGTACCGCTTAGCTTTACATGTAGGTGTAAAATATTCACATAAATTTGCTAAAGGTTAAAAATAATAATTTCGTATTTATATTTTTAACCTTTATATATCTTGCAACATATAAAGGTTAAAAATATAAATATATATAAATTGTCCATTTATTACCTAAACGCGATTAAAAATAAGCGAATAAAAGTTAGCTCACGATGCGATCCATCTACCACTATGGAAATTATTCAATAAAATCTTTAATGAAACCCACATCCATTGTTAATTCTAATATGCAGGCACGTAAGTTTTATATCTAAATTATATCTATTCTATCCAAACATTATCACCAGTTTGATAACTTGTTGTTTAGTAATGAAAAACTGATATATTATGCGTGTCTGGTGATCGTGTATGATGCACCTTTTTAAAGTTACCCGAGCTTATAACAAACATAAACTTGTATACACCACAAATTCCATTTTACATATCCAGACAATATAAATCAAACAATTAAAAATGATCATAATATTAGGTTCTCTTCACCAAGATCCCTTGACGGCCGTAGCCTATAATGAATGGGTTCATAAAACGCGGCTACGACTGCTAGCTTTTAATTGGCTCGTTTGAAGTGGGTCCGGCTCTGCCTGAGCATCCTTTAGAGTTTAGTGTGTTGCTTTATTTAAATCAAAAACCTTTCAACGTGCGCCGGGAATGACATAGATTTACCTTTTCTACGAGCGAATACCTAACTTAAAAAGTCTAGTGACGTCATGATGCTAAAGCAAAGCTAGAGATTTCTGTTCATATTATATGTTGCCTTTCCCTTTGTAGAAAGATTGTCTGACTGATTGATAGATGGATTGAAATTCGTATTATTGTAGCCTCTTACATCTACGATTCTCTGCACGTAACGCGAAGCGAAATATATTCGAAAAATCTGCATTGATATACGTAAAGTACGATTTATGTACGTATCGCGAAAGAGGAACACTGAAATACGGATGTAAAATGCCTCACTGTTTGGTTATTTGGTGGAATTGTGTGAAACTATGAGGGAATTAGAAAAATGCAAAAATAAGGGTTTGTCTCTAATTATAAAACACTATCCTTGAAAGGTCATAATATCTTATCTGCCATAAGGTGTCATATAAATTTACACCTTGCTTGTCTAGCATGTCGTTTGACATAATGTATGTGTAAACAGAATAGTGCTCTATTGTATTACAGGTAAATTAGCTTGGAGAAATTTTTGCATATGTAGTGGTGTGTATATTACTCAGATCTTAGAGCGCGTTTCCACTATATCGTTCTGGCCTATACAAAAATGTTTCGATATCCTAACATTACTATTTAATTTTATACTTATTCCTAGCAACACTTTTGTTTTCAATAAAAACAAGTTTTTATTTGAAAGAAAATGGTTTTGACTTTATAAAAAAAAATATGTATATCATTCAATTTCACGTCCTTGAGCAAACGACAAGGCGACTACCGTGAAACAATAAAATATCGTGTCCATAATAATTTGTTTCATAATTAATATTTGACCATAATAATTACGAAACAAAACAAATAAATAAATCGTCACTTGATAGTGGAAAGTGGAAACACGCACAAAACCAGAATAAACCAGTTTACGCTGTCCGCAGGTGCCACGTGCAGTCGTTTGGTACCGTTAGAACATAAAGCACACATTTCATTCAAAAATTGAAAAATTATAATTATTACGTATAGACCGGAAGATATTGACACAAAATTTCGAGTCATTTGTAACAGGATGGCGGTTCTACAGGGGTCTTAGTACGCAATGACAAAAAGAAAAACGATGGTGTGAACACTGGTACCGGCGGCTTAGTCGCGTGGGCGTTAGTCGAACTCGTCGGAAAAATAGCGAAAGTCAAACGATTTGTAACACAAAAATTTTAGAATTTACCGATAGCCCATAAAAAAGAAGTAGGCGGTAGTGTCATGCCATACTTTTCCGGTGTGACTTACAGCCCGCCATACCGACGCGAATGTGTTGATTTAAAAAAAAAACAATTCAACCATTTGTACCAGGCTAACTTTTGCACAGGTAACCATCGTCGTGCAGCTATTTATGAAAATCGCCATGCCATACTTTTCGGACGATTCCAAATGGTCGCCATACCGCCGAAAATCTGCAAAAATTTTTTTTTTCGCCAAACTTTTTGTACCAGTATTGCATTTGGATTTTTGGAGAGTATTTGATAAAATGTGACCATTATTATATTTACCATACTTCTAGTAGGGGGAAAAAGTGCTGCCATACTTGAAAAATTAATTTAGTATTAATTTATATAAGTGAAGATTTCCACCACCTAGATCTTTGAAATTTTGTATTTATATTCGTTGAACCTCAAACTTACAGGAAAAATTAGTGCCATACTGTTACTAATCGTTCAAAATACGAATAAAATCTTACAATAAAAAAAAATCTTATACACATTCGCCACCTCCCACAGGTATGGCATTATCACACTTCTATTTATAATCATTCAGGAGTTGTTGAAAAAAAAATTTAGGGTGGTACAAATGGTTCGGCGAAAAAAAAAATTTGCAGATTTTCGGCGGTATGGCGACCATTTGGAATCGTCCGAAAAGTATGGCATGGCGATTTTCGTAAATGGCTGCACGACGATGGTTACCTGTGCAAAAGTTAGCCTGGTACAAATGGTTGAATTGTTTTTTTTAAATCAACACATTCGCGTCGGTATGGCGGGCTGTAAGTCACACCGGAAAAGTATGGCATGACACTACCGCCTACTTCTTTTTTATGGGCTATCGGTAAATTCTAAAATTTTTGTGTTACAAATTGTTTGACTTCGCTATTTTTCCGACGAGTTCGACTAACGCCCACGCGACTAAGCCGCCAGTACCAGCGTTCACACCATCGTTTTTCTTTTTGTCATTGCGTACTAAGACCCCTGTAGAACCGCCAATCCTGTTACAAATGACTCGAAATTTTGTGTCAATATCTTCCGGTCTAGTAGTTTAATTGTTAAATTTTGTATTTGTTGATTGTTGTTATTATTTGTATTGTTATAATATTTGTTGAAGTGTTTAATTTGTGTGTAAGTGTTGTAACTTTATATTGTTAATTCAAAATGGCTCCAGTGTTAAAACATGGTCGAGGCAAGCCTTTGACTTCTCAAACTAAAGAATTAAACTTTAAATGTCGTTTCTTTTTCAGGTTAGTAAATTTTTCATTTTAGTAACATTGTTAATGTAAAAGTTATACGTATGTTAAATGTGCAAATATTAAGTTTAATTTAAAATCCCTTATATATATAAAATAAAAACTAAAAATAAAATGTTGTTTTATTTTATTTGCTGACCATACACTACTACAAACGCAAAAATTTCTCCAAGCTAATTTACCTGTAGACAACTATTTATAGTGATTTGTATGAAGTTCTGAATAAGATGTATGCACGTCGCAATCGACTATTAATCATCACAAATTAGCTTGTTTTGCAAACTAAATGTGTTTGTATTCATGTATCTTTGAAGTTTTTAAATGTTATATTTTATCCAATATGTTTACGTACATAACATACAAAGATCTCATCTTAACTCCGTAGGTATAGGTATCGCTATACACCTACGATTTTGGTTGATATATCATTAAGGAAAATAAAAATAACTACGTTAAAAACAACCGACTTCAAAAAAATCTTAATAATAAGTAGTAATAATTAATAATATCAAATCTTTTTTTATTTTTTACTTTTCCGTTTTTGAAGTCGGTTGTTTTTAACGTAGTTATTTTTATTTAATACTTTTTAGTGTATTTTTCCACAAGAATCAAACGAGCCCAAACTCGATAAAGTTGAGTCAATATAATATTACTGAGTTCCTATGGCCATCTTCCGATTCCATCATCAAATCAGCTCTATGTCATGATAATGTTTCATCGCTATCCAATTTACATACGTATATATAATTTCAGCTCAATCGGTTACCGGGAAGTGAATCAAAGTTACTTGCTACATTTCAATTAAGTCATCGAGATCAGACAAAAATGGTCATAAAATAAAAACTAGCGGGCCTATCCGAATAAAATTTTTATGCGATTTTTATGCGATGCCAATTCGACACCATTCCGCATCAAACAAAAAAAGAATCACGTAAATCTGTTCAGAAACCCCGGAGTAATCGGTGTACATACATATAAAAAAATATATATATACTGGCCGAATTGATAACCTCCTTCTTTTTTTGAAGTCGGTTAAAAATAAACATCGATTTCAAAAAGTTTAACTATTTTTAATCGTACACAATAAATGCAATAATCGATCATACATTTTATTGCCAATATTCAAAGATATAATCGAACCTTCAACAATCCACATGCATATTTGCCAAGGGTCAAACTATTTTGATATGGAGAATGTAATATCCGTTGAACTTGTGTTGTTTTCAATTCGCCCCTCTGATGTTCAAAGGACTGACATCAAACACATGTGTGTTTTTTCTTGCAGTCATCTAATCTCGGAGACAATACGGACTTCAGTACATTTATAATGATGCGGTTTCATTCATCGCCCTTGGTGGCGACACCTATATCTGTTAAGCCGGCGCCAGACATATGTTCAAATACGCAAATACCTAGAAAGTCGCGAAGTGTGGCACTGACATTTGCGTATTTGTGCAAAGTTTGAACACATATTTGTAGTTTGCCATCATGTGTCGGTTTTTAGTGCGCACATCAAAGTAAACAAAGTTCAAAGTTTGTGCGGCCTGCCACACTTGTTGCAGTGTTTAGTCGCGTGTGCGCCGCTGAAGGAGCAGTTGTATGCAATAGTTAATCTGTGAGTGGTATTTTGAACGTCAATAATGGAGTGGTGTAATGACACAGTAATAGAATTATTTATTGAGCTACTTCAAACAAAAAAATTAAAGGCACCCAAATAAAACAGTCTGACGGAGTCATCAAAATCGTCGTCTATTCTGTGAGCCATCTTTGCGGTAACTGTGCCCGTAAATCATTTGAAAGACAAGTCTAGCCGGATACATTTGTGCATATAAAGTTTGATCAAAGTTTTGAAAATGTGTGCTCAAACTTTGATCCCAATGTCTGGCGCCGGCTTTAGGATTTGAATTTACGCCAAACGGTGGAAAAGGAACAAATAAACAGCATAACGAACATGTATTTCATATTTTAGTTAGCATTTACAAATAAACGATTTACAGCCGGCTCCCATTTATTTATTACAGTATATATATTACTATTTGATTAATTATAACAACAAATACACGCTATTATTTGTAACCTTTAATTGTGATTCTTCTGAAATATAATGCAATTCACACTGCGCAGGGTACAATATTGCAGCATTTGTTTTAACCAATACATAATGCCAATATAATAATTAGAAAGTGACTTCCATATATTACAGCAAATGTTTTGTAATTTGCAATTAGATTTTTATTATTATGAGTGATTATTTACAAACAAATAAACATACAAATATTTCGTAAATCAATCTACAAATTGAATTGTTAATGGGCTGATGAAAGCTTTCATAACAATTCAATGTTAGCGGAGTAAAGTATGAGGACTAAGAGAATGTTTTTAATTAGGTTTGATTGAAACTATAGAATGAAAGAAATGGAAATAGGTCAATGGTTACTCGTGTGAGAAGACACAACACTGTTGGAGGTTTTTGACTTTTGTGCTTCCTCGAATGTAATTGGTTTTAAGCCAAAAGGAATGTTCTTATTATGCAATAGAAACATAATTAGTTTTTCCACCGAATGTTGGATTCGGATTATGTAGATCGAGTACAAATTACAACGCTCGCGCTAGAAGTAGTTTTTTCTATTCATAAATCATAATGCATTTATGATAAGTTAATATTTAGAATAGTGATGTAGTATATTTCATATTTGTATTCACTAATATAATTGAGAGGCAATTTTTATCCTCATAAGTAATCTTATAAGTTTATTTAACCAATGATGTAAAATATATTTTATCAAAACATTTACATTATTCCTGTCTCAGGTAGATCACATTTATATTTTATACTTTTCGATTAAATGAAGTATCTTTTGATGAATCGTGTACTTTCTACAAATATGTAAGTACTTAGATCGAGTGAAGTTAATATGACCCTTAAATCAACGCTCCACGCAGATATTTGGACTTAAAAATGGATTAGATCAACATTAATCAAAAGTCAAATGCTCCACGGGCTCCAATTTCCAAATTATTATACGAGATAATTTTGACGCGAAACAAACATGTCATAATTAAAAATTATTGTCACTTCATTACGTATTCAAATTTTAATTAAGAATATAAATAATAGTACCTCTATTAGGATTAATATTTTTGCTTATTTCGTATTTAGCATAACGTATAAACGAGAAAAAACAGGTTCGTGGTCACAATTCATAGGCACTTTAATAATTGGGCTGGCATTAGTGTCGCTTATTCTAATAGCAGTATTATGTAGTAATTAAACGAGTTTATTGTTTGATAATAACACAATGCCCATTTTTTGTAGCACAAAGTTGAATTTATGTTCATTACGATGGTATTTATGTAAGAATAGTAGACGGACGACACTTGCCTGCCTGATTATAAAATATTTTTTTACGTGCATTGTTCATTTTGTAAGACAAAAGTAGTTAATTATTTTAAATAACTACTAAATATAATGTAAGCTATTATCGTCATGTGAAAATCAAAGAAAACAACGTGGATATTAATAACCAAATAAACTTGTTATAGTATTTTTTTTAGATATTGCTTTGTGGCATTTAGTATTTATCTACTGTGGTCAGAATAAAGGGCATTTAGTTATCAATTATTTTGTTATTATTTTCACTTGAATTAAATTTATTTGTGTGCGAAAATAAATCGCAAAGTAAGGCTATTAGTGTTATAAATCGTATTCCAGGCTGGGAGCATGTTATACGCGTAATCTTGATGTAAATAGCCGGCTATTTATTCATATTTCGAGGTGACAGTCTATTTTCGCCCGCCGGCCGTCTGATGACGGATCCATGCGGGGACTTTTTTCATACGAGTGTCTTATTAATAAGCTGAAGACCTACAGCGACTTAAGTGTCGTTAAGACAATCTGCTGCTTTTGCTTTAAATTATTTGCACGTGTGATTTGCGGTGTTTGGTCTATTATTGGTTTAGGTTTGATTTGGAAACATTTTAATGTTGTAATTGTTGGTGTGTACAATTATAATAATATTTGTTCCTTGTCACCAGTTTTATTGTGGTGTCGTATATTTAATAATATAAAGAACATTGTCTTTTCTTCTGAAAATGCTTTACATGGAATTGTTGTAAGTATGTCATCTTTTGACTTTCAGCCTAGGTATATCTTATGTTTCTACGAAGTATTATCTAGCTATATGTTTTTTAATTAATTTGAATAAATTAACGAGCAAAATTGTCGTACTCGCTTTTTTTGGTCAGAATAGCCATTTTTATTTATTTCTATCTTCTGTGCCCATACCTAACCCAATCAATGAGTAGAGTACCCACTCTGACTTTTTTATTGAAACCGACCCCTTGTCACTACAAATATCGCCAGACTGTACAGGCTCAAACTGCGACGGACGTGGATATCACAATAATAAATTATATTTAATATCTGGTAACATCTTATTTTCATAGCAATACATCTCGTCGGACGACACTTGGAATCGATCCATTAATTATGTTGACGTTTCAATTGATATAGACAACTTTAATATTACACGTCCAATTGTATGGACTCACCATTTAAATTATGTGTTAATATGTCTTTGGAAAACGTTAGTGCAATGATGTCACGTTTAAATGAAACGTTATCCGGTAGTTAACCAAACGAATTTATTACGCATTCCATTTCGTAAAGGTCTATTACCGTTAAAGCGTTTCATTACTCCAATGTAATTAATACGGAGTTGCAGTCTGTCTGGGCTTCTTTAGGCCTGAATTTCGCGGAGTGCAATAGACGCGGCGCGCGCCGCGGCTTCGCGTGCGGTTCATCCGTCTACCCGCTAGTCGCTGCCACGATACCTACCGGGTTTATTGACCCGGCGACCGTGAACCCCCCTTCTCGAGCCCTGGGCCTACGATACTCGACGGTACGCCAACGAATAACTTGTTCCAGATTTCGATCCCACCTAGGATTGGCCGACCGGAAAATATGTTTGTCGCAAAAATTCCGCTTTTGATTTTCACAGTAGTTTTCCTACAATTTCTACCTGTAATGAGTTATTGTTCAGCCGAGGCCGCTTTGTATAGTGCTCATTGTTTCTAAAGAAGATGAGGTTCATTGTCGCATCTTGCACTGTGACGTAGAAATGTGTATTTAATGTTTATAATGTTTTATCATACAAAGATAATGAATCACTACACATATAAACGGAGTTTGTTTTGTTTACCGCCGACTAATGTATTTTCACCAAAATGTTTCCGTTCGTCGGTAGCGAGTTCTTCAATAAAGATAAAGATATCTATATCTGTGCTCTTAATAGCCGCCTGCTTCTCGTGTTATCTCCCATTCAGTTCAGCAAGACGTTATGTTTGACTTTATTGCGTTCTTTGCATTGTTACACATAAATTATGGCCAACTATCTGCTTCCAATAAATCAGTGTGTGTTTCTTTTATGATTATAACGTGTTTCATTAATACTATTGTTTCTATCGATTATATTATATCTATCTACAACTAGGTATATCTAATATGTATTCGCTTGAACAATAGGAAATTATGGTAAGGTTTGAAAAGTAACTGCTTCAACCTTATCCAGTGCCATCCCCGAGGGATCTTAAGCCATAATTATTATTGAAGTTGTTAATAATCACGCCGTTATGACATCCATTCATTGGAATTGCTGATGGCAACGCACGAGTAAGGGCTCTATGAAATTTTCACAAGTTAACAAGCGACTGGTGTAATTTGAAATGTACAAAGCTCACGCACTCGCGTCAACTCGGGACTCGTTAACTTTACAAATTATTAATAAACCTCTTAAACATGACCAGACGGTAACGTGTAGTAATATTTTCATAAATTCTTAATGGAGAACAACGATTTACTAACCTCGGATATCAATCAGAGAAATATAGGCTTGTATTTGGTAGCTATTTCAAGATTGGTTTTCAAAACTCATTATGGTAACAATAATTCCCTGCCTTATATTTAAATCATGAATCAGTGGATTCTATTAATCATAAATCTTTATTATGATAAACTTTTCATTATTTGGCCTTACATTATTCGTATAAAATAATGTATATTTAACGTAATTCCAATATGTATATTGAAAACTGAAAAGTAAAGGACGGAGTAATTTTAACAAACAAATCAAAAACTACATTAACTACGAACTTGACAGTTGATACGAGGTCAATCACCAGTTTGTATGTATAGGCATAGCTACCCAAAATTGAACAGAAAATTTTATAGACAGAATATTTAATAGCGGATTATAGTACAAAGCTGAATGAATAGCGGCTAGTAAGTAATAATTAATTCAAAATTCGTTAGTTTTGAGACAATTATACAAGTTTCAGACGTGACCAGATTCTTTACAAAAATTATAGTCGAAGTTTTAGGAAAATTAATAAATTAAGACGTGCACGGAATATCTAGTAATTTTTAAAACAATTGAGTGTTGCTAATTAGTTCGAGCTTAGAAATTCGCGTGTCAAAGCTGGTATGTATCTATAAAATATGTAAAAAAAAATCTGCAATCCATAGTGAAACCACAGCGAAACAATGGAATCTGAAATATACCTAGGAAATCGTTAGGAAAGTTTAAAAGCTTTCGCAAAGATTCAGAAATTATATGCTAATTATGTTTGGTGAATAATAAGAATATTTATCTGCATTTTGACATACTTTCTCTTAAAACGTCGAAGTCAAACAAAACAAAGTTTAAAATAGATATTTCGGAACATGATATTATAATTGAGACTTTCTTTCATCTCAAGGAAGACGAATCGATTTATAATCATGGCACAATTTTCACATATTTTGCGGTCCGATATTATCTAAATAGCACAAATACATCGTTACGTCACTTCGCTTTACGAAAACAATAGCGGCCTTTACACGCAAACTCTATCGCGCGTTCTGTGGATCGTACAGGATTACGCGCGGGAAAGCCTGCACGCTCAATCGCTCGCGATTACCTTTGTATGTCTTAAAGTATAAACAGACGTTCGAATTTGGTACGGACCGCACCGTGACCTTGGTGCGCTCTGGACCATATTCGATCATGTGTACAGTGGTCCGCCGGACATAATTATTATTATTGACGGTACGGTCGGTTCGATGGTTTTTTCTTCCGAACTTGGTGCGGACCGTACCAAATTCGCGCGTGTGGACGGGCGACCGCACCGGACAGCGCTTTAGTCATAGACTATATACTTATTACAGCTTTAGTCACAGTTCTACCGCCAAACAAAACGGACGTCGGTCGATCGTTATCAATGGCGATGGCGTCGGATGACGTGGCTATTACTGAAAAAAGATTAATAATATAAATTTTAGAACTCTACAAAGATTTATGATATGACTGCATATGTCTGAATGAATCCCTGTCTTTTAAATATAATTTTGCCCATTATTTTCTCTTCGTTTTCTTCTTTTCAATGGTTGTAACTTGTACTTGTACTTGTACCAAAAGAAGCCTTGAACTGAGGTCTACATGTGAAAAAAATACAACATTCTAACCACGAATTTATTACGAGAAATAGATTTTCAAAGAATTCGGTTTGACTTTTAATGAGATTACTATGATCAATGCTCGAAATATTCACAAAAAAAGGAGATTAATTTGTATTAATTTGATATTATTGAATTGTCTTATAAATCTAAGATATGTTTTTTGTTCAGTTAATTTATTACATATAAGGATTAAGTACCTACCTATAATAATATATTGAAATATCGACTATAACTAACGACTAAAACATAAACAAAAACTTGGTAATAGATAGATGATAATATATATAATTTTGTTTACTAGGGACAACCCTGACATTCTTTCTTCGTGGCTAGAATGTGGTATTTTTGTCACATGTAGAACTCAGTTCGAGGTTTCTTTTGGTACTAAACAGAGCTTCTACTAACGCCTGCATATAATATAAAAAAATAAAAACGAAAATCAGTAAAAATTATAATACTTTCGCCTCTATCGACAATATCGAAAATTTCAAAAAGGGATAATTTGCGCCTTTAATCACTTCATATATTAGCAACATAATAAATTATCTAGTGTATCTATTTTTTTTTATACGAATTTATTTAGCTCAGTCGGCCGCGAAAATTCCAATACATATTTTAAATGTTCTTTTAAAAATCGTAAATTTAATCGTAATTTTTAAACAAAGAATATTTTCTTTGTGCGGCAATGCCTGGACGTATAGCCGAAACCGATTGAATATTGAAACTGTAAAGGCGGAGCTGCAAAATGAGCTGTAAATGTAATTTTAAATTATCGTGCAAAGATTTTTATACATTCGCTTTACAAAATGAAGAGCTATTAAAAGCTGTTTCTTCCAACAGCAAATATAAATGCCAAAAATAAATTTTCTCTATTTAACATTGCTGTTTTAATTGTCTCGTATTTTTGATGCTGTTAACCCTTAAATCAAATACTGGCAACCCTAGGTGCGGTGCGGTCGTGTGGAAAGTCGATCGCACCGCACGAGTACGGTGGTCCGGTCGCACCAAGTTCGAACGTCTGTTAGTATTATTAACTGCGACACTTGTTCTTTCGCGCGCGATTATTCGTGTTTGCTTTCCTTAGCGGAATGAGCGGCCGTGTAAAGACTAATCGCCCGTGATAGACCGCGTGAAAGAGGCGCGTGTTGGAGTGTGTGCAATGCACACGGTTTTATCGATAACCGCGAGTGATAGAAGTGAAAAAATGGAGACAAGATATCGGGTGGCGCAAGTTATCATGTTTGCTGGTTTAATTGAACTCAAAAAGAAAAAGAAACGTTCAGTGTGGGTTAAAAAATATAGACAGCAATATTGTCACATGCCTTTGATTAAAGAATTAAGAGAAAATTATATGCTTGGTCTTTTAAATTCTTGTTTTTGTACTCCTCCGATTTAATTTTCCAGAGACATGGGAAAGATCTGTATAAAGTAATAAGTTCCAATACTAATTCCTTGCTCCACGTGCGTATGTCCGCCATCTTATTCGTGCGCGAAAGAATTTGTGTGTAAAGGCAACCACAGTACAATCGTGAGTGCGATTGCGCGCGCGACTGATGAGCGCGGCATGTGGTCTTTCCTTCCGCGCCCTACACCCTTTATACGCACGCTCTTTCACGCACGATTGCTGTTTCATGCGCGATAGAGTTTGCGTGTAAAGGCCGCTAATGGTTCATTTCGTCACGGTTTCGAGTTTAATTTAAAGGTTAGGCATGTGCAGGCTACGTGTTATATTTAGCATCTACTTATAATTATTTGCTCCTTTTAAAGAAAATCTTACCTTTTAATTATAGTTTGGTCTCAGTTTGGTATAAGTTTTATATTCGAGTGTAGTTCCATGATTATTAGTTATAACAAATGTGCAAGGCATGTGATGGATAAGGAAGAAGTTCGTGATTACAAACTAAGGCCAAGCGCGCACCACACGATTTTAATTTTTGCGACACGATTTCAAAATCGCGCTGTAGAAAATCGCAGAGAGTACGGTGCGCGCACAGCGATAATTTAATAGTGATCATTACTCACTTTCATCATGGATTTCGTACAAGTTGCTTGTCTTTATTTACTACTTCGGAGGATAAGAAGAAAAAAAAAGAAAATTCGTCAATATTAGACTCATCCTTTTACAGCAGATAAAATTGTCAAAGGTTTCTTTTATCAGAAATACAATGAACTTCCATGTATGGTATATATTTCTGATATGGATGTATCCCAAAAAATTCTATGGCTATTATAGAATGAAAATTCCGCCAAAAAGCCACCCTTTGTGCTTTTTTTTTTTTTTTTTTATTATTGTAACCTTAATGTAGGTATATTTTGTTTCTTGCACAATAAAGTGTTAAATAAATAAATAAATTCAAACTTTTGACAGATTACTGAGTTTATGTTTACCAAACAATACCTATAACACTATGATGTTTACTGTTGGACAGAAGAAACACAAGTGAAGTGCCGGCCGGGCCCGAGTGTGCGATTTTATGATCGCAGTGCGCGCGGTACCATACAATTTCATATTCTGCATTTTATTTTCGCGACAATCGCGTCGCGAGCAGTCGCAGCAAAATGTGACAAATCACAATTTTAAAATCGCTGCGATTATTTATTCGCATGTGCGCGCATTGTCATAGTAACTCATACGTTGTATTTCTGCGATAAAATAATCACGCTGCATAAAGTCGTGGTGCGCGCTAGCTCTAATAGATTTATTAAACTATTGTATAAACATTTGAAATGAAGGAAATATGTTATGTACTAATGTATACCGTATTTTGAATGTACAAATTTAAAGAATTTTGTTTTAAAGAGCCCTTTGTACCCTTTGCCCTTTATAACATGTATAACTCTAGTACAATTTACAGATGCGGAGACGGGCGTTACCCCGGGAGGCGAGGTGAGCCAGCATGGACCACGCGGTGAAGGCGATGTCGGCGCGCGGGCCGCTGGCCCGGCTGCTCGCGCGCCGCCGCTTCGAGTCCGCCGAGCTGGAGGAGCTGTACGCGCGGTACGCGTGCAAGCTGCAGCGCACGTCCGTCGGGTCGGCGCTCGCGCTGTGGGCCACGCTTGCGGCTGCGCTGGCGGCTGTCGACGCGACCAGGGGCTGGCGGAGGGCACCGCAGGTAAAGTTTTCTATGTTCTTTTATTGTTCTGTGTGGTGAGATACATATATTTTGATTTATTTTCAATGGCATAGCGTTAGAATAAGTTGGGAGGTCTTGATTGGAGTATGCGTAGCAATGGTTTGAAATGGAAATTAGCAGAGAAAACATTTAAATAAATCAAGTCATTATAAAAATAAATAATTCAAAACGCGAAGTCCGAAACCGGTAAAAGGTGGACAGAATACGGCGATATAAGCTGTGACACAATAATAGGATTACGAAATTTGATATCGTATCGTAAATTCAAAAAGATTGAGTAAATCTCTCTCGATCCTATTTTAAATATCATGCAAATGTTAAACAAGTCGTGAAGTTTGACGAAGCCGTGGTTAAGTTCAAATAGCAGCCTCCTGATTTCAACGTCTGGGTTTCAAAATTGTTAACAATTGTTTGTATTTGGGTCTTGTTTGTGTGTTTTTGACTTGATTCGAAATACTCAGAACTTTGTAGAGTTTCATAAAATTTCTTGAGATTGATAAATAATATTGCTGAAAATTATATTACACAAGTTCAGCATTCAACAACTTTGCGTTTTCTTTTATTTTTGCTATGACACCACAAATAGCTAATATCTTGGGAGATGAGAATAAACAAAATAAAGTTGTAGCTTCATTCTGATAATAGATATTTTATGTAACGTAAATAAATTCTTATAAAGAGGCATACAATCCTCAGTGTAGAAAATATTTACTCTCGCTATAAAATAAATCCTACTAATATTATAAATGCGAAAGTTTGTAAGTATGGATGTATGGATGTTTGTTACTCTTTCACGCAAATTCTACTGAACCGATTACAATGAAATTTAGCACACATATAGAGGGTAACTTGGATTAACACATAGGATAGGTTTTATCCCGGAAATCCCACGGGAACGGGAACTATGCGGGTTTTCCTTTGAAAACGCGGGCGAAGCCGCGGGCGGAAATCTAGTTCATATCAGGGTTGCAAAAAAACAGTAAATTATGAGAAAAAACATGTTTTTTTTGTTTTTTTGGTTTTGTTCAATGTTTTATGTTTAATTCAATGTTTTTTCTTTGTACTTTTACTGTGTTTTATTCATGTTTAAAACATTGATTAATATGTTTAATCACCCATAGGCTTTATGTTTTCTGGACGCGATTACAGTCAGCGATGACCGCGATTGCAATCACTCATGTCCGTAGTAACGCGCCCAATGTTGTGTGAATCGGAACGCGATGTATGTACTTAGGAGCGAGCGCGCTTTTGTTGACAGTTTGACACTGACGTTAGCTTGTTTCAGTTTTTAAAAATATGAATAAAAAAAATACAATCTCCCAGAGTGGCCAAAATTTAGAGCATTTGGAGGAATCCTTATTAGTTGACTAAGTATTAAGTTAAATAATTATAATAATGTTAAAATCAAAGTTTCTTTATTTGAAATGTTTTATTTATCTTATTAGCTGAATGACTAGTGTTATATAATAATATAATTAAGTTAATTAAATTAACATTTCGCAATAATAAAATATCGCAATAATAATAATTTCCCATTTGAAATTGTTTTATTTATCTATCCCACTTGTAAGTTTAAAACCTGTTTAAAACAATGTATAAAACATTGATTTAAAACAGGTGGAAAAAAACATGTTTTTTTTACAATTTGTTTTAAACTTGTTTTAAACATGATGTTTTAAACAACGATGTTTTTTTGTAACAACCCTGGTTCATATATATAATATGCATTTAATGATTCATACTTTCATCTAAATTGCGTTGTTATGAATGCTATGTAAACATCCAAAACGGTGTAGCGGTAATTGTTTGATTTTTTATTACTTACTGTATTTTATTTGTCCAAGGTGGGAGTGCTAAGCGCTCACGCGGTGCTGTGCGGCGGGCTCGCGTGGTGGTGCGGTCGGGCGGGTGGCGTGACCCCCGAGCGGCGGCTGCCCCGCGCGTGCTGGCTCGCGCTGGCCGGCGGCGGCGTGGCGCTGGCAGCCACGCTGCCCGCCTGGAGCGCGGGCGCAGCCGCCGAGGGTACCGCGCACGTGGTGTGGGCAGTGTTCGCGGCGTATGCCCTGCTGCCGGTGGGCGCCCCGGTAGCTGCTGCCTTTGGTCTGCTCCTACCCATAGCGCATACCGTGGCTGCGGCACTGGTGGCCTATCGCTTCCCGTATCACGCGTGGCAACAGGTTTGTGCGATACTTTTTTTTTGAACTACTGTTTAATATTTTAATGGAAAATTCAACATTTCAAATGAACAGTATCGTGGAGTGGAACAGCTTGATTTATGAACTTTATACATTGATCTCAAAACTTATCTTTCTCTTTATTTTATGCTCGAGTTAAGTTAATATTATCATTAATTTTATGAGACAGTTTCGCTCCCACATCCTAACCGATGATGTCATATTGGCCCCGTTATTTCAAACTTAGCGAAGGTCAGGCAACCTTGCCGTCTTATCGATATCATGTAATGGTGTTTCGAATTTCCTTTGTTTATAGGTTAAACGCCCGATTTGCTTCATGCTTGTTTTCAACAAATACATAGAAAATAAATCATACATACACATTTAATTATTAATTTCAAGATAAGAAATAATTATTTTGCTTTCCATTGCACATTTAGTTTCAGAGCTTTTATGAGCACATAAAGCTATTACAGGATACATAACATTTTAATATTCCAAGCACTGCTGTATCCAAGATAACAATTATGTCTGCGTTGCATAATTTCGAGTGGCGTGCCTTAATATATTGTATCGTTTCGAAGGCTAAAGGCCAACTGTTGACACGGAGCACATTAAAAAGCCATCATTCTTCCACGCACATAAAGTCCAGACATATAAAGTTCGGATTGCTAGTGGGAACAATAAAACTCGACCTCGGGATGTTCTCGCATCGTGTTTGAACGTGTTGTGTTTACTCAGAAATCAAAGTGGCCGCGTTTTACCGTTTTCTCTTTTGGTTTCTATATTTACTGCGCAAACTAGGAGCACGTGCAGTTTGCGCATGCAGTACGCAGTATAATGGGTGTCCTGAGGGCGGGTGTCTATTCTGTTTCGCGTTTCCTTAATGAATGAGTGTGAGTAATGTTGTACGCAACGTATTCATTTATGCTCTAACTAAAACTGCTTAATATACAAATGTACGGATTGCTATCTGCATTAATTGCAAAGAAATTTCTCTGCTGTACCAACTTTTTTTCATTTGGGTATTTGAAAGAATATTTAGCAGTATCTGTATGTTTGTCTCATAGTATTTTCTTCTGCTGATTCTGATGAATCTTAACGGGATCGAAAAAATACAGTAAAAATATTAATTAGATGACATTATGTAAGTAATAGTTTGATTCATTCATTCATTTTTGAATAATATTATGAAAATATAAATTCATATTTTATTAAATAAAAAACCACAAATCACAATATTTATTTTACGAAAGTCACTATGAATCTTCATGAAGGGTCACGTTCATATCCATTTGGAAATTCTGATGTAATTATCATAGACCTTGATACTGACATAATGAAATAATGGTTTATGTAATTGTTAAAATGTATTCATAATATTCATGCTAATTAATTAAAGAATACCTTTTTCGGTAACATCGTAAATTATATTCATTGGCCTTTCGTATCGATAATGCGTTTAGTTAAATAAGTCATTAAAACAACTTTCCATATGGGCTTTTATCATTTATGTCAATTTAATTATGACTCTTATGAAAAGGACATCCAAAAATGTATCAACCAAAAACCCAGAATAATGGATTTGCATTGAAGTACCTATAATATACCAATGGGCAACTCTGAAATAGTTATAGTATAGGAGCTAGGAGCGAAATAAAATAAGTAAGAAATTCGTATAAAAAAATAATATAAATAAGTTTACGTTATATTGTGGCTTAATATGATGTTGTTATTATGTTGTATCACTTGTGTTACACATGATAATGTTGTTATCTGTTTCTTAAAATGGTAATTCATAATTATACCTAGTTTTTTGTTGTTGTTAGGTACTATAAAAACTTTGTGTTGTTATTTTTCTTTTTTGCTTCTGAACTCTTTGGTATATCCAGAATTAGTAAATGGTTATATAGATAACTAGCGGTCCGCCCCGGCTTCGTCCGTGGTACATATTTACGTTTTCTCTACATAAAAACCATCCTCGTACTTCAAGGAATATAATAAAAAAAGAATTATCGAAATCGGTTCAGCCGTTCTCGAGTTATGCGCTTACCAACACATTTTGCGATTCATTTTTATATATAAGAAGATTATTTATCTGCATTCGTACTAAGAATATCCATTCTAAACAGCATCCGTGCAAGAGCATCTGTTTTGTGTAAATCAGTGCTCTAGAGCAAATTAATTGTTCAACCGTGAATTAATGAACAGAATTGTAACTGTTTAACATAAATCCCTCTTATTGCTTGCCTGTTTCCACTTAACGTTTAAATAACAGGTGTAATAGCTGTTATTAGCATTTCTTTGTGTTTAACGAAGATTTTACGCAAGTTTTATGTACATCTGCCTGCGTGACTGCGCTCGTGAAATAATCATAATAATAAATAGAACGAAAAGTAGAGGATTTATTGATACAACTAGGCTTCTTTTAAAAGCACTATAAAAAGGTAAATTGTATAAAGATGCTTGATCTTGCACAAGAACACGAAGCGAAGCGTAGGCGGCTGGCGGACCCATGTTCTCACGCGTAGGTATAATTTCTTTCACAGAATTAACATTAATATCTCAAACTTATCTGAATATGATTGAACATTATTTGTCGATTCAAAACATTGTATTTATAAAAAAGAAAAACATTTACTAAATAACTCTGTTTTGCGACGCAAAATGAAGTTTATTACGTTCACGGCCACAATTTAAGAATTAAAAAGCGATTATGCTGTGAATTTCTTTTGTATAACTCGAAACAGCAAGGTAAAACAGTTTAGTATCTTCAAAGTTTGTATTTCACGTAAACTGCATTTAAATGGCGATGCCTCGTGTTTGTTACAGTTCGAAGTGTAATGGATCTGACCTATATTCTACACTTGACCCTTTCCATATAAATGTTAATGAGAATATTTCGATTTCGGCCTCCATTATATCGAAATACGAGAACGATCCAAATTCCTTTAATGTTACATTAAAGTTAAATACGGTGCATATAAATACGTATATTTTAATTACTCGACCATTTTCATCAATGCTATATAAAGTTAACAAAATTTTGTAAATTGAAATCATAATTGAATTCATTTCGTTTACATTCGTTTATATTCGTTTATAAAGGTTCGAATTATTATAAAGTTATTGAGAATTGCAGAACTTTATGGAATATATTTCGAATGCCGATTGAAAATAATTGTTTCAACTTTACAGATGCTTTGGGCGAAGATTATCTTAAAATTATAAGCAATTTTCTCAAGTTCGTTTTATATTGAAAATTGGAATAGGTACTTACTCTTTAAAATACAATAAATCTAAAATTGCTTATGTAGTAAATCCTACTGTATAGATTATAATTATTACAAACGTACAAGTTTGGTATGGTTGTTGTTGTTGCGAAGTTAGATGGATGGATGTTTGTTACTCTTTCATACAAGAAAAGATTGATCGGATTCGGATACAATTGGCGTGGAGATCGAATTTAGTCAGGATTAATACATCAGCTAATTTTCCCTATACGACGTTCCATTTTTTTAGATAGGTATCAACTTATCTAATAGCCATTAAACTCTATGAGACACTATTTCTTCATTTATTTTTTAAGGGAAATATCATATTATACTACAACAAAATTCTGAAGTTCCCTGTAATCTAAAATTAGAGGTAATGAACTCTAATAAATAAAAGCGATCAGTCTAAAAATTGGACCATAGACCTCAATGGCCATTGAATAAGTCGATATAAACAATACAAGAATTACTCACGTAATGGTACGATACAATAATTTGTTATCGCGTACAAGTTATAAGGGAGTATCAGTAAAGAAGTGATTTATGTTATCCCGTCGATGCGTATTGAGAGTAACAAATGTTTTGCTCAGCTGACCAAAACATTTGTATCGGTAACAATTCGTATCGGCTTTCGATTGATGCTCATTCATCTCTTATAATTTGTCGATGAATGGACGTGCAAAAGGAACTTATTTTCCGCTTATTAAAGTTCATATTCGCGTTTTTTCTATATTATGTAGGGAGGTATAGGTTGAAACTGATAGATGTGTAAAATAGCGAATTTTCATGTTTTCCTTTTGCTATTAGATCACGCTAAAACTATTTTTATATTTGTTTGAATGATGTTTGCATATGCGGTTCAAAGACATTTATATTCATGTGTTAATTGGCATAATTTATGTATGAGATTCGTATAGAACGTATTATATTACATATTGAAAAAAAAAACTCAGCTGGATCCTCGACAATATCAGCTGTATATGGAAATATTGTAATTTGTTAATATGTATCTATAAATGTATCTTTAAATCGACGCTTATTAAAATTATAAAAAAAATCTCTACGATGTAATAATAATACCATAATGTGCCATAATACCATATCTAAGTCCGCGTTGCGGGAACAACTAGTAAACAAATAAATCTTTACAAATATCATACTTAAATATGTACATATTAACTTAAAGGAATAATGTTTAAGCTGCTAATGAAACAAACCACTTGGAAATACATTCTTAATTATGTGTACGTAATGAAGTTTAAGTTGTTAGTTCACAAACTGTTAATCTTTAATGTTAGTTGGCATTCTTCGTGAATGGAAAAGCATTTATTCCTTATAGTATTTTTATGAAATGATACTTGTAACGTAACAAATAACTCGAGAACTGCTGAACCGATTTCGTTAATTCTTTTTTATGTTATAATATAGTACGATGATGGTTCTTATAAAGAGAAAACGTAAACATGTACCCATCATGTACCACATACGAAGCCGAGGCGGATCGCTCATGATATAAAAAGCTAGATTGATTTTAGTGAGAGAATGAACTCCGTATTTCAATGCATGTTGAGAAATGTATAGAATATTATATGCTTTATGAATGTATAGCTCTCATATACAATTGGAATTTATAGCGCCACTAGAGGATGCAAGCGAAGTACCGCTATAACAGTTAATCCTATACTATTGTTTAATGCATAAATATCATATAAATACTTCACATTCAGTAGGTAGGTCTGCTAATTAACACGCCCATATATTATAACTAAAATGATGACATATTAACAAATTAAGGTCCAAGGTTGTACTAATCTATAATGTACAGGTGCTCATACTAATTAAAAAGAAATAGACATGTATTTATTTTATAACCGACATGTATTTATTGATACTATGCGAGTGTCTGTATTTGTATGCAAAGTTTCAACCCTTTTAAGTTTCCTCTATTGTCCTATAAAAACATTAAATTAATTAAACTATCCCATTTCTCATCTCGTTGAGCCAAATTACACATAATATTGTTGTTCGTGCTCTATGTTAATAAGATATGATAAGTAGTACCTAGATAGAGTGGCCAAAATCGAAAATGTATATCAAATGAAAAATTAATATGTATTACTAGATTTCCGCCCGCGGCTTCGCCCGCGTTTTCAAAGGAAAACCCGCATAGTTCCCGTTCCCGTAAGATTTCCGGGATAAAACCTATCCTGTGTTAATCCAAGTTACCCTCTATATGTGTGCTAAATTTCATTGTAATCGGTTCAGTAGTTTTTACGTGAAAGAGTAACAAACATCCATACATCCATACATCCATACATCCATACATCCATACATCCATACTTACAAACTTTCGCCTTTATAATAGTATTAAGATTAAGATTTGTACCACTTATGGTACGTGTTGACAATTTCTCTGGTTTAATAATTATTCGGTTACATTAATATCAGAAAGTATAAATTAAAAACAATAAAATCTCAAACACTCTCTGTCTTCATAATATTCGAACAGGTGTAGATTAAGATGAAACCTACCAATCTAAAATAATCATCTAAAGCTACCTGTAAATTACGCTAAATACATTTTAAATATTAAAGTATAAAACGCAGCGAATAATCCCAGAACTTCAAGCTACGCCTGTAAACTTTTATGTTATATTTTAGAAGCGTTTTGAAAGCTTTTCGCTTGTGTTTCACGTTTTTGCTCCACAACTAGAGTATCGTACTCGGCGAGAGCTTGTTAGTGTTTAAAATCCTTTTCAGGAATCGTGAATGGATTAATTTACTTTGTTACGATGGAATTTTAAAAGTATATATTATTACACGAAGATATGGAGTTTATACGGATCTAAAAAGATATTTTAATTTTGTTTAATGTTCGTAGCTATATAATCCAATTTTTACACAAGCCGAGAGGCTAGTTAATTAGCGAAATAACAACTCAGGACGAGTCGATCTCCGCGCCGTGGAAGCAAAAAAATATGTCTCAGACAGGTAGAAGACTGATCATAAATTTAACCGCAATAATTATGTCCCCACAAGGGAATACGAGACTTCATAAAACAGAATCTAAATTAAAAACGACTTCGGTTTAACAACCAGCATTTTTCGCGTTGAAGCTGAAGATATGAATTTTAATACACTTTTTAATGAAAATAGGAGTCTAGCAATCAAAACACGTGTTGACATCTCATTAGCATATTAATACCGCAACATTTCGCGCGAAGTTTATTCTGCCTCGCATTATCCACACGCCGATGATTCTTTAAGGTCACGAGGGGACAGGGTACTGGGTAGGCTGTATATTTATATGACCAGTAAACTAGAAAATATGACACCGTAACCGTGTAGCGTGTGATTTTATAAGGAGATTATATTTAGGTTTTAGTACCCGCGTTTCCAAGTGGATGTTTTGATATGAATATTAGGATCAGGCGCTGAAGCATGAGGAAAGAGTTCTGTGATGATAAGGCTCGATAGTAATTTTTCAATTCGAACTGTAAATGTCTTTTCATTCGTAATTCCTATGTTTATTTGATTCGTTTTACCACCTCTTGCTTTGTATACCATCATGCAGGTAGGTTACACAAGCTCTAGTGGAAATTGTTCAATATTTTCATTGAATCATATACAATTGTACTATCTCTTCACAGTGATTTTCTTCTAATAAGGTTATTTGAATAGTTCAATAACATGACTGGTAGGAACTAGTTCCGACAACCAATTGCCAATGTATGAATTTATCGTTCACTGCGAATCTCAACGTTTGAAATATTCATTCGTTGTTCTCACAATACAGCATTGCAATAATATTTTATGTTCCAGAGTGATGGAAGTTTGAATCGGCAATGTGTTGTGGATTGTACTTACGAGATGTAAGCTAACATTGGAATAGGAGCGATATGTGTGTATGTATTGTATGCCAGTGTTTCCGATAACTAGCAATCTTTTAGAGGACTTGTAGATAAATGTTTAAAAAAAAATAAGTAAATGTGTATTTTAATTTGAATCAGTTGTGACTATCCGCACAGGTTGAAAAATATAGTCTAAAGTAGATACGACGACGGTACCAGTTCTGGACAAATTTATAAAATTAGCATAAATCACACGTAAAAAGTTAATGTTTCAATTTTAAATACTACATGGACATTGGACATTATTGAAACATGAGCAGTAGGTATAAAGTTGTAATGTGAATACGAGTAATGTGGGTAATAAGAAAATCATTAAAGAGAAATGTATGCAAAAAGTAATGTAATATATAATTATACTGTTTATTTTGCGATAAAACTACATGAGTGTACAAATAGGTGCTTAGATATTACATGTTTATGAGCTTTCATATAGCGATAAAATACTTGTTATTAAAATAGTAATTAATATCAGAATAGAATGCAAGTTTCCTCAAACAGTATTGTGTTCAAAACTGCAAGATTACTACATACATTAGTCATTTCTGTAATTAGCTATTTAGTCACGTTGTAACTGATAAAGCATAGAACGAACTATTTGACTTTTATTTCTATACTTTACGTAACTAAAAACTAAGTACCAGTTACAAAAAAGTTTTCTCATAGAAGTATCCTATCATTTCATGAGCACATATATTTGTCCGTTCATCCATTTCGTATTTGGTCCGATTTCCCTCTGACTTGTTCCAAGTTTTCTTAGAATCGAATCTATCATTTCAAATTCGATCCCAACGGTACGTAATCACAACGGTTCAGTTCTCAGACAGTCTCTAGTTCGTATTTGGCTATTTTTAGGGTTCCGTAAATTGGAAATAAAAATAATACTTTTCATTAGTTTGTTGGTAATTTTTCTACTCTGTCCACCGGTCATGCTTATTCTTTCAGCAAAATATGTACACTGTAGGGTAAGAAGTAAAGTTGAAATTACCACTTATATACGTAACACTTATTTCGAATTCTTAACAGGTATGTAGAAAAATATTGAATTGATACGATGTTCATATCGAATCAAATCAATATTTTTCTGTCAGTCAAAAGAAACGGAAATTTATGTCGCACATGGAAACGTTTCAAATACTGTTGGGTACTTCCTGTTGACCTACAATATGAAATTGGCACGAATCAATATCAGCAAAAGGTTTTGGGTGATATATATTATATATTATGTGACGAAATAAAGTAAACAAGATTCGATGAAGTTGTTTCCAGTAGTCCAGGCTATTTTAAATTTCATTGCAAATCAAATCCAATGTAAATATGAAATTCCTGCGACAAATGTCATCCCTAACTACTTCGTACGGAACCCTCGGCGCGTGATTTTAACTCTTGACTGACATTTTTTCATAAAAGTGACAGAAACAAGCACCTGTACATATCAAGCCTTATATCAAGATTATCAGAAAGTAACGTCAAGTGCCATGTTAATAAACATGTTCCACTATCACTTCTGTTGAACATACAAGCAGGAGCGAGCTTTCTTACCTCCAATCACGTTTGTACATTACGATAAGAAGGCGTCATTATATTTGAATAAATAATTACTTTCTATTAGGTGCTTATAGATTACAACATAATTACAGTCATCAATCAAAGCGTTCGATCTAAAATATAAATAGAGGAAGCAGTCGGATGTCTGTGGGTGTGTAATGTTTTATTTCGTTTTGGTATGCGTTCAATCGAATCTAAATTGCATGGGACTATTATTAGTTGGTTATTTTTTTTTCATAATACTATGTAGGGAATAATTTAGTTTAATTTATATCTTATTCGAAATTGTGAAAAACATCATTTTTAAGAAGATATTATTTATTGTTTGATATAAATATTACTATATTTTATATACTTTGTAATATGTACAATATGCTTTCCATTTTATCCTTTGTTTTTAACGATTCATCAGCCCTAAAAGTTACATCTGACGTACCATTTGTTTTAGCGTCCAAAGCTTAAAATTACATGGAAACAAATCGTGTTTTAAATACATACATTAGTATTATTAATGTGAAGGCTTAACAAAAGGATGCTTATCACATGTTGAAAGTCCATATACATCGTAACGAAACAGGTGCCATAAGCTTTACGCAGTCGGACATATAAAAAAAGCTTAAAAGAAGCGCCGCGAGCCGGCCCAAGCTAGAAAACGGGTTTATTTGCATAACTCTGTATAGTGCACGCTCTACGCCATCATATATGCGTCATAAATAAATTAACCAGCCTCTCGTTTGCATATAGACAACGAGATTATATCCACGACTTTATTTTTACGAAAATGGTTTCACGAAAAACAAAGCGGGCTGGTTATAACACTGTCAAAGATTCTTGAAAGTTTTTGCGTAACCGACGTTTTATGACAGGGTCTTAAAGCTAACCTTGAATATGTTAAAAACTCAAAGAAAATTATTTATTAGGAAGCCAAGAAAAATGAGTGGTTTGATTTGGGTATTGAATAAAAAATATTCAGCGTAACAAATATTTTATGTCTTCCATTGTTCATTTGTATATTTCGGGATTTATTATTGTCTTTCATTTCATTTTATTGTTATTTAGTAAAAACATTCCCCAATTTCATGATATCGAAGCATTGTCTTATATTTATACTTTAAAGGAGATGGAGAGGGAGATGGGGTGCCTAAGAAATAAAAAATACAACTATAACTAATACAATTCTGTAAAACAAAAATGTTTTAGTACTAAAAATATTTGCGAAGTACAATAAGTACAGATAGAAAACCCCAATTTAATGATACGGTTATTGTCACGAACGTTAGCAGTAAAATAAAATGTGTTTTTCAAATAAATAGGATTTCTAGTGAAACAAAAAAATAAACGTGTAATCAAAGTGTAGCAAAAATTGCAATTCTCTCGTTTTCATGATACAGCATTTAAGCGAGCAATACCATGGGAACGAGTCGTTAAGGAAGTTACTGTGAGCGGGAATGTTCCGAATTCTGTTCATTTTCCAATATACATTTTATTTTGTTTTAAAGTAGAAATTATAAAATTTTATATAGATTTTTTATACGTAGAATTCCAGTAGCTAAGTTGTGGAGTATATTAGTTAACTCTCACAGCATTTATTATGCGCTGAAGGGAAAAAGGAAAGACGTCGATTGCTAAAATGCTTTGTATTAATTTTTTAATAGTCTACTAATAAATGGCTTCACATGTTGCTTTAACATCTGCTATCAATTAATACTGATTCGTATTTTATGTAAGGCACACGTTTTCTTTTGCACATGCCATAAAAATACAGGAAAATTATAATGTAATTTTCAATAATAACTCACTGCAAAAAGTACTCTCAATTTCACTAATGAGATCTGAAGCATCTTGTTTCTTAATAGCTTTTTTGCTCAAGTACGTGTAATGTAAACTGCCAGCCATTGTACAGTTCCCCTACGTCGGCTAAAGGCGAGTGTCCATAGAGTGTAATTGAATTGAAAATCCCATTATTCTATAGGGTGCCTACTTAGCTTATTTCACACGCATATCGCGTATGAATTATTTTTCAAGAATTGTTATTTTTGGTATAATATGTGCAGTCCTTGTGTGCAGAATCCTTACCGAATAGTTTTTTATTGAACCAATTCATTTTGATATTGTGCACACACCACAGCAAAGGAGCCATTCGATATTTTCTCAGACCTCTCTTACCCATTCGGAACCTTATTACGTCAAGTATGTAAATTCACAAATACACAAAAATAAAATATATGCTTTGCCATGTCTTTTTTGAAGATTTTCAAGACGTAAGATTTCGCTCGGATGTGAAAACACATTATCAATATGTGATCAATATTGACTGATATTTTAACACTGTAATGTCAGTACTGTGAAAATGCTGCCATTGCAAGTGTCATTCAGCAAATACAGTCTATATTGCATTCTGACAGGTTATTTCTGGTTATTTCTAGCAAAGCATTGATTGATTGCGTTCTATTTAAACAGTTTTTGCAGTCATCCATTTGTAGTATGTCGATTTTTGTAGTGATAAGGTACTGTATAATTCATGATTTATAACTCGGACCATACTATCGTATGTATGCTGTCTTAATACCTAATAAATCAGCCCTGTCTAGTCCAGTAGTGCTTGACCCTGATGTAATACGTTAAGAGGCTGACGAGTGAGGTGCGAATCCAGATTTGGACTTTCAATACACAGAAGGATATTCCGTTGAGTGCTGTGTGCAGACGGATTTATTGGGAACTATCATTGATTTGGAAATTGATAGATTTGTGGAATTCATTAACATTATATGAATTTTAATCGGATTTCACATGATGCTGTGATCTAATTCACACATCATTGTCAGTTTTGAGGTATAAATATTACGCAGAGGATATGTTCGTAAAAATTAATAGCAAATTCAACAATAAACATTTACTCGAACGTAAACATTTATTTATTCAACTAGACTGACTTCTTTTAGAAGAGCTTTTGAATCGTTAAAATACATAAAAAATATACACGACGGTTTATAACTGTTTAGAATCTTCATTTTGTTCCATCTGGTGTGCTGTAAAATTTACTTGAAAAGTTGAATTTTCATATATGACGTTTTATGAATTTCATTTTCAAATGCTGAAAGCAGTCCGGGATAAGAATTTCAATATATTGAGGGTTGGGGACTATAAAATGTCAAAATAGTAAAATAAAACTTTGTAATATCTTTTGTTCTTTCTTACAAATTCATATATTTTTATAGAGTAGGTACCTATCGGTTTTTTTGTAATTTTCTTCGATTCCAACTATTTATACATACATTCCCTTATCATTTTTTTCAACACCATTCGAATCTATTTACATACGTTCCTAACATAATGTACCAATTTGTACTTATTCCATTTCACTACCCACAGATGGTGGGGAATGTCGTGGTCTTCATCTGTGTGAACGTGGTGGGAGCTCTAATGCACTCCTTGATGGAGACGGCTCAGAGACGCGCCTTCCTGGACACGAGGAACTGTATAGCGGCTAGATTGGATATGGAAGATGAAAATGAAAAATTGGTAAGGTTTTTTAGTGTAGGTTTTATGTTTTGATATGCATGCTGTGATGGTACCTGTGTAGGCGGCAGTTAGCGGGTTAGGTCATGTTATGTATGTTATTCTGTGGATTACTCTGTTTTATACCATTATAAAACATAGCAATATACCTTCTATGAAAAGATGTTATTTAGATAAGCTAGTAACTATAAATATAATAATAATGTATCTTAATGCAAGCCAAGACTTAACTAAATATAGTGGTAAAGTAGAATATTCTAGAAGTCATTGTCAAAACTAGAACACTAATAAGATAGTAAAAATATGAACTGTTTTAATATTTCCAGAAATTATTAATATTTCTTGAATACAAAAGTGTTTTCGTTGTAAAGACAAATAAAATGAAGGTATAATATCATCGGTGTTTATATAAATTTAGTGAACCGACCGACGGCCCGGATCCGTGGTCCTCGGCTTATCATTTATGTATGTGGCTAGGTGTAATTTATTATTGTGTCACTTTTTGTACCATATTGAGTTTATTTAATACTTCATACATTAATTTTAATTAATAAAATGAAGCTAATTGGGTCAAAGGAGCCAAACTGTTTTAATAATCGCTGCAGATTATAAAAAAATTGAATTTATATTTATAGTATATTTCATGCTGTTCGTAATGCAAATTTCTCCTCTGAAAAGAACCCGTGGGTTTCCTCGTGGAGGAGCATAATCATAGTTTAATTAAATTTCTGCACTACAGTTGTAAGAATATTAAAACAAAAATAGTAAGAATGTGGGTGTGAACAGGATTCGTGGTAGATTTTCCTTATTTTTAGCAATAACTAACTGCGCTCCGCGGTTTCACCCGCGTGGTTACACTTCTGTTGGTCTTAGCGTAATGATTTATAGCCTTCCTCGATAAATGGGCTATCAAACACCGAAAGAATTCTTCAAATCGGACCAGTAGTTTTTGAGATTAGCGCGTTCAAACAAACAAACCAACTCTTCAGCTTTATAATATTAGTATATATGTTATGGACCAAGTGATAAATTGGGCAGTATACATAATGCACGGTCATTATGAAAAATGCCCAAATTGAGAGTGCAATTTGATAATAATTATTCAAATAATCAAATTGACCGGGCATTATACATATTGCCCATCACCTTTTGGGCAGAGTAATACAAACATATTTAATTACTATTTTTTTATTGTTGTTGTCATTTAACTTAAAATAAACTAAATATTAAACCACTTAAACAATCAGGCTCATTATTGGGATTAATTACCAAGGACTTCTACCTTAAAAATCCACTAGTTTTTGCATTTAAAACTTAAGGAAAGTCATATTACAGTACTCCAAAATTAATAATGCGCATGCAAATCTTGAGATTTTAATGATTAGATTTAAATGGTTTAAATGTAAACCTGGGTTTGAAAACCATATTTTATACAATATAAATTTTGTGTTATTTTAACCTTCTTTTCTTCCATCATTACACCAGCTTCAGTAAGAAACTTTAAAAGTACTATAAAATTTTCCAAGTAAATCAATCCAACAAAGATATATAGTTATTCGCAATCGTGGGGTTATCCTCGCTATTGACAAGGAATTATCTAATACTAACAAGGAATTATCGAAACAAAATCGTTACTTACAAATAAATATTAATCTCTTTTAGTACAAAACGCATAATTTGACTAAATTATGCAAGAAGAAAATGCATTTTACCCCTCTATATACATATCATCTTCGGACGCTCCGGGAATATGACAGTTGCCGAACAGTGACGAAGATTTCTATGCGCATTATTACTTTTGGAGTACTGTAAAAATATAACATAAAATATAATTAAATTTAAAACAAAAATTTCACAACATACCTTTGTTTTATAGAAATGACTTATTATTATGAAACATAAAATAAACTAAAGTTTAAGCAATCAGACTCATTATTTGGCATAATTAGCAATTACTCTTAATAAACGAAATGTAAAGAAGTAAAATAGAACATAAAATTGAAAACAATAATTATACAATATGTAGCAAGTAACAGGTTTATTTATTAGAACATCTGCCACTGTGATGGCATTTTGAGGTACACAACTTTTTGGCTTTGCGACAACTTTTCAAGCGTTATTATCAAATTGCCCAATTGTCATGTAGCATTATAATAATGACCGTGCAATGTGATAAATAATGAATTTAAGATAGTAATTAATCACTTAGCCCAATAAAGCTAGACATTATTCATAATGCTCGTGCATTATAAATAATGCCCGCATTAATCACCTGGTCCATAACATATATATGAATTGAAAATGTTTTGTAAACAGGAAAGGTTGCTTCTATCGGTGTTACCGCAGCACGTCGCTATGGAAATGAAGAACGATATCATATCGCCGGTCGAGGGGCAATTCCACAAGATCTACATACAGAAGCATGAACAAGTTAGGTGAGTGTTTTGATATTTTGTGTGTTTGTATGTTGATAATGCTCTGCGACTTATAAAATCGTATTTTTGGGCGACTTTAAACCAGGACTGATTGAACAATGAATACACATAGAATGCATAGGTACTTAATTTGTTTCAGTTATATTATGTAGTTAAAAGTAACTTCAACAATGTTACCGCACTGTATCTTTTTCAATTACTTTATGCACTTACATGAAATTTTACTTTCTCGTAAACACCGATCCTTTTAATCCGTTATGCAGTTGAAACGCGCTTTCGAGTCGATATATGAAATGAAGAAGATTCTAGCTTTTATTATTCCACATGATTCTTTGTTACTGTACGTTGCGGCCTAAATTTAAGGCGATATGAGGATAAAGTACATCGGCGTACTTTATGACGTTAATAAAGTTAAAAGTACTTATACCGAATAGAGAGAAATATTTCACAAAGTCCTGCTCGCAATCTTACTTGCTATACGCAAAAATTGTATAATATAATTTACTAGCTTACCGCCCGCGGCTTCGCCCGCTTTGTCTAAAACCTAATAAATTATATACTAAAACCTTCTTCTTGAATCACTCTATCTATTGAAAAAAACCGCATCAAAATCCGTTGCGTAGTTTCAAAGATTTAAGCATACAAAGGGACATAGGGACAGAGAAAGCGACTTTGTTTTATACTATGTAGTGATATGCACGTTTAATATTCGAAGATAAGATTATTATTTCAGTTGCGCTTACATGCACATAATGACGTTCATATTTCACCATATAAGTTATCGATACAAGTTAATCGTTATCGATTACGCAGTACTTACATTTGCTCGTCACTATCGGAGCCCTTTTGGCTACTGTCCAATTCTATACTATATTCAATGCGCCGGACATATTTCTTTGCCATTGATAAGGCTGTATAATACGTGACTGGGATTATGATCGTATTTCAATCTTGTCGTTAGTTTTCTTTGAGCTCAAAAGAAGTTGTTTGATTGAAATCGATATACGCCATAATCCATATAATGTTTGTGATATTAATCAAAATGGTCTTCGACAACGATGGCCAAACATTTTCTTATAAAATAATAAGAATGTTTACTATTTGAATAAGGAATGAATATCTATGTCACTCACAATAGGGAATATGCATAAAATTTAAAATGGCCTAAAATATTTTTTCTCGAATGCTTATTATCGTAATATTATAATGAAAAGGATTTTTTTTTATTTACTTATTATTTAAACCCCTAACATAATATTCAAAAAGTGCAAAATAAGGGAGCGAAATTCAAACTTCCAAAACGCACCACCATTGGTCGAACGAAATGTGACGTCATCTGACACGACATTGTATTCATCACTCCACAGTAAACACTAAGGTAAACACCCACTGGACGTGTCATGTGACGTCACGCAAAGTGCGCGCAATATGGCGGCGTTTGAACTGCTTTAATTTTTTAAAAGTTTTAAATTTCATTTTTAAAAATATCTAGAGTATTTTGAAGCCCATTAATATTTTTTTCTACATTATAAAATAGTAAACTATTAATTTAAGACAAAAAAGAAAAACATGAATATTCCCCATTACAAGATTGGCATATTGATTGATATTTTGATTAATCCAGTATATTTGATTCAAAACTTGTAATATATTCGCTTCTGAATAAACGGCGCGACGTTCGTAAATACCAATATTGGAAAACTGTGACAAATGGCAGGTCTAGGGATTAATACACCTAAGATTGATCGTTCCTCTGACATATTTATAAGGTCTTGTCTCGGCGAAAATACTTAAGGCGTAAGATATAGTTTGTTTGAAGTAATCGTGCTAAAACGCTATGAAGTAGGGATATAATGGATTCTATTACACATGCCGAGAATATTCTATTAAAGATATACTCGTAAATGGAAAGACTTATGGCCGGTTTCACAAATTGTTGATAGGTACTACATTATATTTAGATTAATATATGAAAATATACCTCTAAGAAGTAAGTGTAAAGTGGAAATAAATGAAAGAATGAGATCTAAATGTCACACGTTAATAAATAAATTTGTGTTGAATGGAAGACATAGAAGCTCCAAAATACGCTGTCCTTTAATGTGGATCTGATCCAGGAAGATATGCAGAGCGATGCAAGACTCTCTGATAGGTATACCAGATTAATAAAGTACAATTTAAAATAAATAGATTTGTCATATTATTGCAAATATCGTAATAATGAAAATCAGAAGCGGTGCAAAAAATTTCTTGGCAATAAGTTTTGTTTCCTTTTAACATCTTGGCGTTCGGTTTCATTTAGTATCGACACTCGTAACAGTTCGTGCCAGCGGAATTCGAACAATACTTCAGCGAAATGTAACAAAAGTACCTATTGAAAATTTTATAAAATAATGTGTTATTAATGTATATGACTTACATCTAGAATTCACAGAAGTCATGCCTATTTCAAGACATCTTTTATACTTTCTGATTACAGAAACTAGTAAGTTTTTCAAACCCCTTGTTGAAAGACATCTATCACTACATAGTATAAAACAAAGTCGCTTTCTCTGTCCCTATGTATGCTTAAATCTTTAAAACTACGCAACGGATTTTGATGCGATTTTTTTAATAGAACGAGTGATTCAAGAGGAAGGTTTTAGTATATAATTTATTAGGTTTTAGACAAAGTGGGCGATGCCGCGGGCGGAAAGCTAGTGTACTATAAAACTCCTATAAATAATATGTCACTGACTTTATCCCCTATGTTTCGTATACATCATGTCTATTTTACTAATTTATCTTTTTACGTTTTCCGTTATAGTTCTGCAAACTCCTTGTCGAAAGACATTTACTATAAAACTCTGCAAAGTCGCATAAACGCGTAAATACGTCCACAACGAGCGTTTTATTCGAGCTTAGTGTTTGACATTATCACCGGCAGCCAAACGATCCGCTCGTTAAGATTAATGCCTTATCGCGTACTAATTACCGGCCTGCGGTTATGTGGAATGTTTCACTACTGTTGTTCAAAGTGCAGCATGTTTATGTTGGTGTATTATATTCACACATTGCTCCTGTTGTGTGTGAAAATAATACGGTATGGTGTCCGGTGGCGAATCATGGCTTTTAGTCTTGTTTTCAGTCTTTTGAACACTGAAATAGACAGAAGTCGAATGTTTAGAGTTCGTAAACAGCGATAATATAAATAGCAGTAACAATTATTATATAGAAGATTTTATAAAGCAAAGAAACAGCTTAACTGTTATTTTTTCTACGTACATCTAAAAGTATCCCATTTCGTGAAATTTCCTGAATTTATCCAAGAGAAAATGAGACAGCTGCAGTTTATATTGCTGCTGTTATTCGTATATAAAGTTCATAAATTTATGTCATATCATAAGACTTGTTACTTACAAGACGGTTCATTGTATTCATTTTATGGTTTGCAAAACTTTTATTAAAGACAATAAATTTAAAATTTAAACTTCTCTTAAAATCATCTTTAATTGTGTAGACGATAATTGTTACGATCTTTGCACGTTACATTGCTTCATTTTCTCAAAATTGTTGATAATAATTTGGAAGGTTTACTGATTATACTTACCTTCTCAAGCAAAACCATCGCACTACAAAATGTCATTTGCTCGTGCAATACTTTTTTTAAAAGTACATATGTTAACAATGTGATATCAAAAATAATAAATAACTGTATTTCAAGCGTAATCATTAATTTGAGACTAACCTTTCATACAAAAGTATCACTCATCAAGGAAGGTTACATGTCAACTTGAGGTAAAGTCGAAAATGAGGCTAAACGTAATAACACGCTTTATTTCTATTAATATTTAATGTTATGCCTCTAACGCCCTTGTAATTCGGAGCATATTAATGGAAGTGGCTATAAATTCTTTTATTTGATGTTTATAGTTGCGAAAACTATTTACGTACTAAAGATCTGCTAATGTCTGTTTCTTTCAGTTCGTCCAATGTTTTTATTTGATAAGTTTATCAATAATGGGCTCTTATCTTTCGAGGTTTCTCAGAAATTATTCGTAATCAAAGTAAACTTTGTAATTTGGCTATTTAATTTGTCTGTATACTAAGAACTTGACGAATCAAAAATTAACTTATTTATGAATACGTCCTCTAGTTTGACCAAATTTGAGACGAATTAGCGATACATAATTAGCTTTATTCGTACACTGACTCAAGTTCACAATTACAAGCTACATAGTGCTACGTAATAAACAGTACAATACAACGAAATACTTTTTATTTTTTTCAACAAATTGCTTAATCATTATGCAATAAACTGGAACTGCATGAATTTGTCAACGAGGGACGGTGCCCGAGATCCGCCAAGTGTCTTTAGTGCGCCGGTAATGAATGTGCTTCGTTGAGCTTTTTACACTTATTCAAGTAATAAATTGTCTTTTTTATTACATAGTATTATGAGATTGGGAGCAACTTTGATGTAGATTATATTGAAAGTAATTAATTCCGATTTGAATTATACGAGAGATATCGAGCGTTGTCCCAAAACGAGAATGATAAATAGTTTATACATATAAATAGTCCCATAAATAGTGACCTAATGTTCTATGGGGTTTATAGTCAAATAAATTGTTCATAAATCTTCAATTATGTACCTTTAATACAATCACATAAAATTAAAAGCAAACAATGAAGTATATGAGTATTATTATTGATCGTTTGTATTGTGCCGTCTTAGTGGGATTTCATCTTTCGAATCTTGTATTTTAAACAACCTCTAAGTTAAACAAAAAGAACTATTAAAATACGTAGTACCTATAACACCTATAGTTGTAATTCATTGCTTCAATAATGATCACGATCAATCAAACACTCTCCGATATAAAACTGTTACAGTCAATTGGATTTTTTATTGAATCAAGTACAAGACGCAGTAGGCGGTGGATAAATTAACACGGATTAAAACTATACTCGATATATCGTCGGATACGTTAAGCAGGATATTTACTTTGTTGTGCTAATATTAACTCAATGATACAATCAGAGAGAGGAATGTATGAAGTAAGCGTATATGAAACAAATTAGTTGTCCCTTTGGGTATATAGCATATTTATCTTGTTGGTGGATGACTAGTCACAATTGATAGAATGCTGTTGTTATCTTAATGATATTTATTTTAACCAATGGTCGATTTCTATAATAATTTGGGGAAGATTTTTTACTCGTATGTTTGTAGATATATCCTATCCTCGTTTCAATTTAATGTAAAATAACCTATTTCGGGAATTTCGTATCACGTCAAGTGTTATATACTTGATCGATGTCTAGTGTGTCATCAGTATTATAAAACGAACAGGAAAATTAATTTTACACTCAAAATGATCGTTACAAGACCCAGACAGGTCAATAACTAAAGGTATTTCGTAGTTCCTTCCACTGTGAGAGTCGACACCATCAGACGCTTCGAGAGTTATCCTTTGTTCCTGTTCCAATAGTGCTTGTGCCCACTCAGCCGCTCTGTGGTGTCTACAAACCAATTGATTAGTTCAAATACTCGCCGCTAAAAGTTTGTAGTTGGGTATCGAGTACCTGTTTACTACGGAACTGAGGGCTATAATTCCTACGGTCCAGTTTCTGGTGGAGCGTTGCGGTATTGTTAGATTGGTCGTAACATGTTTTACTTATTGATTGCATATTGGAGTTTATTTATTTTAGCATTGTCAAAACTATATTATCTAAAGAAGTCTGTGAGTGTCACCATCAGACGGCTTGAGAGTTATCCTTTGTTCCTGTCCCAATAGTGCTTGTGCCCACTCAGCCGCTCTGTGGTTCTACAGACCAATTGATTAGTTCAAACAAGGTTCAAATACACTCGCAGCTGAAAGTTTGTAGTTGGGTATCGAGTACCTGTTAACTATGGAATGGAGGGCTATAATTTCTATGGTCCAGAGTGTTTATAATTCTGGGTTGGTATGTTGCGGTATTTTCAGTTTTGTCACACTATGTTTTCTCAAAAAGAATGGTTCATTCATTGCATGTTGGAGGTCAATTATTATAGCAGAAATATCAAAACCATAACATCTAAAGGTCTAAATTTTAATTAAAATCTAAAAAACTAACCTGTTTATATCGCTCGCTCGCATCGCTCTTTCGACTGTATCAATATATTTATAACGTTTACGACTAAATAGTATTCTACTTAACGTGATAAATACGATTATGTTGTGAAGCCGTAAAGATTTACGGTCTATTTTTATGCGCAACTCCATATTAAATACGAGTTCCGTTTTTATCATGTTGGTGCCACAAGCTTTTTGAAAAGTAAAGTTGCTTCAGGTGCGTACTAGCGTGCTTATCAACAACCCTTCATGTATGTCGTTAGCATTCTGCTACAGTTTCATACGATATGAAAAACTACCAGTTGACTTTGATAAAATATACTCCACATTCTTCAAATAAATGTAAATTTATTTCACGATTAAATTTGCCATCAAAATAATGTTTAAATTCCTTTACTGTTGCAAATTTAAAATATAGATTATCTAGTGAATAGGTTAAATATCTACCAGTACATGGATATCTTAATAATAATCATTTATGAGACTAATCAAGAACAATGTTCACGTAATCCTTGCTTACACAACGACCCATGTTAGATGACACAGGCCGGTATTTACGTGCCTTTTTGCTGGCGCCGCAAATTCTAGACTGTGACATGGGACCGAATCATAACCTAATAACTTTTAATATCGTTTAATTCATGAAAGAAAGTATAAACAGTGATGTTTGGACGAGCTATTTAGCCTTGGATATTTTGATTTGTAGACGACAAACTATTATGTCAACACCCACTGAGTGACGGAGCGTCGTGTCGAGTGCCATACTTTATATCTAATGAGATTGTACACAAGCTGGAATAGATTAATTATATAATGCAACATCCAATCTTATTATGCCTTCTGTTTATGTATGGAACATTAATACGCTGTCCTAAACTAAACACACGGCTATTTATTCTAGTCAGTTTAAATAATGATCTATTTGTATGATGAAGTACCGATTATTAAAGTACACAAAAAATTTGGAAGTTCGTCAAATAGCAAAATGCCCACATTTCCTTGATATCCAGAATAGAATTTGGAGTAGTTGACATTTCATTGGCTTCGGACCAACCTTGTTTTAGTCAATTTAAATGTTTACGCATATGAATATGAAGCTTTAATGCTAGATAAATAGTTGAGATTTCTCAATCTGGTTTGGTTTGAATTCCGACGCTATAAATAGTGTTTCCCAAGATACCCTTCAAGTTGCAAATAATGTGGAAGATATACCAATTAAGGACGGTCTCGTCACATCGAGTTGTTAATTCTGTTAACTATGTACCTAAATTCCATCGTCAGTTGATTGAGTTCATATTGCTATGAAAAATCTTGTATTGATTTAGTGGCGTGTGTGTACATCATTACGGCAGTATCTGCTACATATAACCTAAGTATACGTGCATTACATTTTGTGCTATGAAAGTATATTTAATGTATTGTTTGCACGGATAGAAAGGTTGTAAGACTTATAAGGATTATGTTAAGGGATAAGATTAGCTCATGGTTGACCGCGAACATTGCGGTTGCGTAACCCTTCCTCAATGGATTAGGGAAACGGGATTGAATAACAAATTGTCAAGGAAGATGTTTTTATTCTCCGATTTCAGTTGTCGGATATTCTATGAAAACAGTTTCTACGAACAACTTCTTAACGTTGTTTCATTTAATGTGATAGATGTTTTCTTTATAATGTCTTTTACAGTTGCGTTTTTAGTGAGGCAATATCCCAGGGTTTAATTTAATATTTTAATTCGATTGTGTATCTAGTATTCCTCGATGATGTCATTTAAACAGTCCTTGTATTATTTAAATACATTAGCAATAAACATTTGTAGCCACACCTATATTAACACGGCTAACACAAACCAGTATCGGTCAAACAAATGACCGGTTGGAGGTAATTGTTAATATTACAATCACTTTGTACAGAGATAATGATGTAGACCTTATCATTATGACTACATCTACATTATTATGAATACAACTATGCATATAAATTAAATCGAGGTATGTCTGCTGATACAAAGTATGATTAATAATTAATATTAATGTTTACTCGAGTGGTTATTTAAGTTTTGTATACTGTACCTACTGAAAGGGACAACAATAATTCTGGAGAGGTCTATATTTCTTTCTATGTTTTCGGCTTAATTTCTGGAACGGATGAAGCGATTTTAATACCAAATGTGAGGAGGCAAAGCTTCAAAAAAGAAGGTTATTTAATTGTTTTATCTGTTCTGCGGGCGTAAATTATTGTTATTCTTCCATTCCACTTTTTAATTTAGAGGTAAATGTTGTTTTTTGCACATATAGTCCATCACGTATGTTATTTTATGTAGAACCCATTAAAATGATATTTCATATGATATAAGAATAAATGCATTAAAATTTCATAAAGGACGAGAGATGTGAGTGCAATACCCTTCCTCCGTCGTCACGCTTCCTTCCTCACCCTCTGAGAAAAAACATGCTACGGATTTTATATTGAAACTATTAAAAGAAGATTATTATTTATGTCTACAGATAAAAAAGATACGCAGACGGATAGATAACAAAACATACTTTAAAAACGTTTCATGAAGTTCAGACATGACAAAAACAATATTAAAACACATACCAAAGGTAATTGTACTAATACGGTTGTAAGTAATGAACTCGTAATATGCAAATGAGACCTATCTATGAAAATTACTCGTGTAATGAATAATGAATTTATTATAAAGGCGTATCAAGTGTATTTAGAATTAACACGACGGCTCTATCATTACAAGCTTAAGATATCAAAGGAATCATTTATTAGCGGTAACGTGCGTGTAACTTAATCTATCTGATGTTAGTTCAGCTTCTATTGGAAATATATTTAGTTTAAATTTCAATTAAGCTTAGTTATTAGTCGGGTTTCGCTAGATAAATAGTTACGGGTTGATGGGATTCTAATTGAATGGTCAAGTGCAAATTACCCATTACCTAGCATAAATATTTGTCCTTTCACGGATTTAAATTGAATTTTATTAGTTGGATAGTGCATTTGACTTTGTAGAGTGTTCGCATATCTACATTATAGGTCGTAATATTAACATATCATTGTTATGCGTAGCAGCATCAACTGGAAATTTAAACAGAACTAGATTTATGTGAATAGTTTTAAAAGTATGTACCTTTAATTTTACATTTCGTTTATTACGTGTATTCCAAATATCATGTTATTCGTAAGACTTATTTGTAGGTGCAATTTTTTCTCACCACTAGTCATTTTATGTTATAAGTTTTGGTTCTAGTTTTTTGCCAAAGAAGAATTGTTAGGTAACTGTAATAAGAAAAAGTATCAACAGAATGCTGAGTTCTCCAATATATTTTTTCGTCTAGGAACTTATAACAACTAATATAACAAAGGAAACTTTCTAGCAATGTCCGAAATCTAACAAAGAAATGCGCAATCAAGATACACGATATACGATTCACGAAACATCAAAGAGTGCTTTCGTTTTGATAAGAACAAATGAGATGTAAAAATGGAAATGGTCGCTATAAAGTCGCTAGCCAACATTCTAAGCACGTTTGTATTGTGATGTTCAGGCGATGGTGTGACGTCACGCCGCAAGAAGTCTATTACCGCGCTTGATTATTTTAGGCTAAACAAACATTTGGCTGATGGGATTGTCTGTCTGCCTCCCCGTAATTATGACTGGTTAGATTTTGCATTTGCAACCCGTACCGCTGGGTATAAAATTGCTTAGTATTTGGATGTGTTTTGAATCTTTTGCAGGGGATTTAAAAAGCCAATTTAAAATACCTAATTTATTTCTAAATTTATAATGCTCATTTATAATCAAATAGAAAAGCAATTAGATTCATGCGTAAGCGGTGTCAGAGATACAATACACGGAGCAATTACCCACATTGTCTTTCATTCGTATACACAAGGGAAATAATATAAAAGATAATTTGGAAAATCCAAAAGTGCACGCCTCATAATTTTTTTTTAATAATTATTTATTAATTATTATTTTTGTTTATTTAATAACAATTAAACCACATCGAATCAGACCCTGAAAAATGAAAGGGTTCTATTCCTGAGCATACTCAAGCGTAAGAGAAAAAAAAAGACTCGATTAGTAAAGTATTTCGGTCGCTATCGTGTTAACAAGAAAATCCTCCGCACATACAGACACACGGACGTCCAAGACAGAACTTTTTTAAACTGTTTTTTAACTAGTTTAAATAACAAAAATGACATCAAAAATATCATGAATGTTAAAAATAGTGTTTTTTCTTAATATGTGTGTGTATGTATTATCTTACAAGTGCAATGTATGATACATAAAGACATTTTAAGTTTGAAAAATCAGATGTTTTGCGCGAAGTGACAGTAGTACCCACCTCAACGCTTCGCTTATGAGGCGTGCAATAAAAAGACCTAAAGGTCAACTTCACGCCCAAATAAATATACCTACCACAAATTTATTCATCAATGCGTTATTTTACTATTGATTTTATTTATTGTTCTTATTCGATAGTAGTTGGTATATACGGATCACTTCGGCCCTCATTAGACTCAAGATTTAGTTACATCATCCGCTTTACAGAAAACAGCATTGTAATTAATGCGGTTTCTCAGATGGATCTTGAAAACTTGTAGGGAACAATCTTAAAGCTGCAATAAGGATACTTCCTTCAAAGGATTCACTTCATGCTTTGAGCTCACTAAGGAAGGCTTGAAATTAATATTGGAACTCGCGTTGCCAATAACATGTTCTGCAGTGTGAGCAGTTTACGGGCGTCGTAAAGATTAAGGGATCTTAAGAAGAGCAACTCGCCCTAAATATCTTCTATTTTATAATGAGTACTTTATATTCGGAGATAAGTACAATTCAAAGATAGATAAAATACTTAAAACACTGAAAATTATTGGAATAGAATAAGTTTAATCGTATTTGTCGAAATTGTTCCTTATCCCTTTAAATTATAGTACCTATAGTTTAAATAAGTAAATGTCATAACTGTATTACACAAAACAATACAGAGAAGGATTATCTTAGAATATACATAATAGATTATAGTGTACGTAACTTAAAATAATTGATTATAGTGAGCCGAAAACAGCAGTAAAATTATTCATACGTCTCTTTTGTTTGTTTACGTATCCGCTCTCGGCCTTGACTTAGCGCGTCCAATTTGATTGTAAAAACACGTCAATGTTCACAAACAAAATACGCTAAAATGTTTATATATCAAAGGTCAATAATTAATATCTGTTTTTACCATACAATTAATTGTTTTGTTAGTTTATTATACGCCAAGGGTAAGACTCTAAAAATAATGGAAGTTTTTGTTATCGAAATAGATTTATTTGCCTTTAGTTGTTGAAGGAGGGAACATCGGGTAGATTGTATTCATTGTTCATGTCTTCATAATGGGTTTTGTTGTTTTGTAAAGGAACAATAAGTAAATAATAATAATAAACAGAAATCCTTATCTAAAACTGGTCAGTGGTCATTAACTACTAAATTACCTATAGGTAAGATAAGTATGATAAATAATAATCATATTCAGTATAAAAGTCCTCTGAAAAAAGGTCCTACAAACGGGTGAATTCAATGAAATCTATTTATTATAAAAGCGGCATTGTTCAAGTGTACAATTCAGTAAATGCTCAATATATCAAATGGTAATTATTATTTCGTGGTGAAAGGGTTATTTTCCGGAGTCGGGCAAATCCTGTTATCATTTCACAGCTCGACGCGGATGTTCCACGGTCGAGCCTGATTGGGACTGACACAAAACGGTATTATCTTCGGAATTAGTTCTGACACTTATGTAATTGTTTTATGAGGGTATATGAACCAAGAAGTTAGATCGTGTGTCATGTTTGGTTATTGTTTGCTTTGAGATGATGCCGATATTGAGATAATAATTATTCTTATTATCTTTAAATTAAGCTATTAGGTATATTAAAACTATAATTATACTTCTTAATAGAAGATGGAATATACAATCAGGAAGTCATATTTATTTATAATTTATTTAATTATGTTAGCATAAATCTTTAGATTTATGCTAACATAATTAAATAAATTGCAAAGTTAACCTTTATGAGATTTATGGTATATCAAAATATGAAATATGAGTTTTATTAATAAACTGCTTTGGATCTAGCTTATTCCTGTTTGCTTTGATTGTACAAGAAGGTTATAGGGCCAACTCGATTCATTATTTTTCAGATACCCGTATTTACTAAGCATTTACGCAAGTGGCATTATAACTTTGACATTTATCAGTTAACAGTTAACGTATTCGCCCGATCAAACAGCCTGAATCAAAGTGAGGTTGTATTTCACCCATGACATTGATAACAATGCACCGACCTTTGGCGTCACTAGCTAGAGGCTTCAACAACGGTTACATTTATTTACGAGGGCGATTAACATTGAAACAATGTCATACGTATTTTTATTGAGGCACTAACATTTATAGGACAGATATTCCCGTGCGTTTTATACCTCGATGCATAGGTAACCCGTTTTGATGGAGAGGTCAGTTACAATTTTCTAGAAATATTTAGAACAGAGTAAGTACTGTATACAACGATTGAACCAACGTTTATTACAGACATTTACCTATACCTATCGGCTCGTTATAGGCCTACCACCATCATAACAATTGCATTTCAAATAATAGAAGGACTTGTAAAGTTTCTTTCCTTCTAAAGAAAGTTAAACAATGGAACAGCCTTAGAAATACGTGTCTTTTTTTGATGTTACGTAAAATATTTTATTAGAATGTAACGCTTTGAATATTATGAATTATTATCGAGAAAAAGAATTATGCAAAAGAAATAAATGTAAATGTATCCAATTAAAATTAACCAGAAATTTATGGAATCCCAGAAAAGCACTTTTATCAAGAAATTGATATATTTATGAATAAATTAGTATTACAAATTACAATGGAATACGTGACACCGCTCGTATAATTTGATTTGTTACCCTTATTAAAACGCTGTGTGTACTTAAACGTAATAGGTATTGCATAATCTCTTAATTATGTCCTCGTTACCGCTAATGGCGGGGTTTCTGGTTTGTTCCAGGTGAGGAATAGAAACAATGGAAACAGGATCATTATCCTTTGGTTTAGGATGATTAATTTGGGATTTAGGGTAAACAGAGTAATTGTGCAAAACATATTTTAAAGGAACATTAAATAGTTATGGTTAAAGTTAAAAATAACAAAGAAGGAAGAGAAAATGCTTCTGTAGATGTAGCATAATGTGTTACTGGAAAAAAGTGTAGTATTTATTTCTAAACTCTCTTAGTTTCAAAAGTTTGTTCAGTCCCCTATTTACCTGACCTCTTAGAGTTAAGGTACTTTTAGTTTAATCTTTGTCTGCGCAAACTTTCCTTCAACTAGAGTGCCATCAGGTGAACTACAAACTATATGAGCCTTCCATTAAGAAAGTATTTCCAAATAGAAACGTATCATAAGGTATCTAGAGAAAGATTGACAATAAAGCATTCGTTTCAGCATTCTGTTCGCGGACATCGTGGGCTTCACGGTCCTCGCGTCGCAGTGCAGTGCGCAGGAGTTGGTCCGGTTGCTCAACGAGCTGTTTGGCAGATTTGATCAATTGGCTAATGTATGTATTTTCTATTTAGCTCTAAATGTGAAAATCTTTAAGAAATGCGAGTATACGAATGGATTTAGAACGTGATTTGTGCTTTAGATTAGATTAATTTTCATCAGTTGTTAGTTTGATTTAGAGCTAGTATTTACAGCATTGGTATGTATCGATTGTTTGTTTTGCTATTTGTGCTCAATCAAACGGAACGGAAACTGTTGAATTAAAGTTTACTCTCACATCTTTCTGAACTCTGTCTGTTCTATAACTATCGAATTAACTTGTATCGTCATCTCGTAGGAACTAAAAGATTTTATGTTTGATACCCATGTTGATAATCGTAATTATAGCTTGGTCATTTTCTTGTTCTATTTTTATAATCATTGTAACAAATGGACAAGTCACTCAAAATCACTATACATATTATCGTATCAGTACGGTGGTATGATTTCTACTAACTTTTTATACGCGATTGGTTTGCGGACGAAATCTAGGATACGTTGAATTGGATCGCGCTCCAATTTAGCGATACGTACAATTTTACGAAAATACATGGAGAGACAGAATATTCAGCACTGCATTTTACAGATAGGTATAGAATTTTATGTTTAACAGGGAAAATTATGCATTGATGATTTAAAATTTTGTTTTTTACTTGTGTTTTTTGTGTAATTTTAGCATATTAACCGCTTATATGCCCGAAACTCTTTTTTAATAGTTCTTGTTATTTTGAATGCAATTAATTGAGGTAAGGTCTTCCAAGTTGAATGTCTCATTTGACTTTCAACTTCTCAGCGCACCCATTTATATCCGTGATTTTATTGATCCTCTTCTTAAATTGTTAAACATTTTTGTTCTTGATGAAATTATACATTATAAGACACAAAGTTTTTTTTTTTTTTTAATCTTACTTTATTCAAAGGGGTTTTGTCAACAGTTGACAATGTCACCCCGTCTCTAATTTCTCAAACTTACCAAAGCAAATTATTATGGCTTGCCTTTTATAATAAACTGAAGGGGTTATCCAGGATAACCACTGTCTCCGGATCAAGATCCTGGGCGACTGCTACTACTGCGTGTCCGGGCTGCCCGAGCCGCGCTCTGACCACGCGCGGTGCACCGTTGAAATGGGACTCGACATGATCGATGCTATCGCGTGAGTAAAGTTTGATGGATACAGTCCCCAATTGAAATTAAATACATTTCCGTGGGACTTATCTCCGCCGTACGAACTACTGATATCCACTTAATCGGCATATTTTTCTGAACACAAAAAGTGCGGTTGTCACTTCCTAGGGGTATGGAGGGGGGAGCTATGACGTAGCAAAGATGGCCGTCGGGCCATTCTATTGTGCGGTATATCTAGATAACTACTGGACCGATTTACTTAAAAAGGGTGTCAATTGAAAGATAATTAAATAAACATTATTTCATTCCTAGGATTCATTAATGTAAAACTAGTAACAACTGAAATATTTTCAAAAAACAACATTTTATGAAAAAATATTTTTTTTAAATGTAAAAAAACTCGGTAACCGTTAGAATTATGAGAATTTAGCTTATTATAAAACATATAGATACTTTAATCACCTTTCTAATGAACCTTCAATAATGACAATCGAGCAATAAACAACGGAACTACAGCCTATTAATTGAGCGTCGGTAGCGCCGAATAAGCCCTTTGTTGGTATGAATCATCTTGAAATTATCTTTACATATAAAAAAATCGTAGGAAAGTCAAAACTGTTTATTGAATATTTATTTAAAGGACAGTGCTAGTCGTCCGCTAAACGGATGAATAAAATAAATTAGTCGTCCGATTACCGGATGAATAAAATAATTTAATCGTCCGATAACATCTATTTATCTATATAGTTAGGTTATCGGGGTTTCTTTAGAGAACTGCCGCACGTATTATAGGTTTTTTGTGGGGGGAGGAGGGCACACGTAGGTATTTGATTTTTTTTTTGCGCGTCGACGGAGCCCCGCTTCGCGGGGCTCCTATTTCTGTGTAGTTTTTTTTTTAAGAAACCTAACCTAACCTAACCTAACGGCTAACCTAACCTAAACTTGATTTTTTTTTTGCGCGTCGACGGAGCCCCGCTTTGCGGGGCTCCTATTTCTATGTAGTTTTTTTTTTTGAAACCTAACCTAACCTAACCTAACGGCTAACCTAACCTAAACTTGATTTAATTTGCGCGTCGACGGAGCCCCGCTTCGCGGGGCTCCTATTTCTGTGTAGTTTTTTTTTTTAAGAAACCTAACCTAACCTAACCTAACCTAAACTTGATTTTTTTTTGCGTGTCGACGGAGCCCCGCTTCGCGGGGCTCCTATTTCTGTGTAGTTTTTTTTTTAAGAAACCTAACCTAACCTAACTTAACGGCTAACCTAACCTAAACTTGATTTTTTTTTGCGCGTCGACGGAGCCCCGCTTCGCGGGGCTCCTATTTCTGTGTAGTTTTTTTTTAAGAAACCTAACCTAACCTAACCTAAAGGCTAACCTAACCTAACGAATTGAGGGCGAATATGTAATATTGTTCCTATAAAACATGCTTATATTAGCGTAATCTTTACGATAAAACAATAATAAATAGGTGTTATAATGACACCAACTCCATCAAAAATTTTCTAAGTCCTGCGCCCCCTTTGCTTTAGTCCAACCCAACTAGCTTTAGTGTTAAAAGGTTATCTGGTAATCCGAATAATCGGACGATTAAATTATTTTATTCATCCGGTAATCGGACGATTAAATTATTTTATTCATCCGGTAATCGGACGACTAATTTATTTTATTCATCCGTTTAGCGGACGACTAGACACTTCGTTATTTAAAATAATACTTGGGGCGTGATCTACAATAGATACCGAAGCTAAAATTATAGTTTTTAGAATTTTTGTCTGTTTGTCTTTATTTATGTCCGGGTTAAACTCAAAAAGTACGCTATAGATTTACTTCAAATTTGGAACAGAGATATTATGAGACGTCGCCACGCCACGTCGGATATAAATGTTTTAACCAGTTTAAATATGTAGAAGATATTGATCAGAATAATGACGATAATAGGTAATTAGATAAGTTTCTGCTCACATAAATCTCAGGAAATTAAAAAAAAAACAAAATTGCACGTACTTATTATTCAGAATTTTATTATTTCCTTGCCTTTTCTACCTACCATCGTAATTTCAGTTAGCTTGTTACCTTTTGCCCAGGTTGCTTGGAAGAGATCACTTCTAAGTGATAAGGCCGCCTAATAATTTATACTGTTTTTTCTCTGTTTTGTATGAATTAGCAATAAGTTTCCCATGTATAGTTTTATTAAAGAGTAATAAATAAAATACATATTTTACACAGCTTTCGGCCAGCGGCTTCGTCCGCGTAGTCAAAGAAACACACGCATAGTTCCCGTTTCCGTGGTATTTCCGGGATAAAACCTATCCTATCTCTTTCCCCATGTCTCATAATATCTCTGTTCCAAATTTGAAGTAAATCTATAGAGTACTTTTTGAGTTTAACCCGGACATAAATAAAGACAAACAGACAAAAATTCTAAAAACTATAAGTTTGGCTTCGGTATCTATTGTAGATCACGCCCCAAGTATTATTTTAAATAAATATTCAATAAACAGTTTTGACTTTCCTACGATTTTTTTATATGTAAAGATAATTTCAAGATGATTCATACCAACAAAGGGCTTATTCGGCGCTACCGACGCTCAATTAATAGGCTGTAGTTCCGTTGTTTATTGCTCGATTGTCATTATTGAAGGTTCATTAGAAAGGTGATTAAAGTAGCTATATGTTTTATAATAAGCTAAATTCTCATTATTCTAACGGTTACCGAGTTTTTTACATTTAAAAAAAATATTTTTTTCATAAAATGTTGTTTTTTGAAAATATTTCAGTTGTTACTAGTTTTACATTAATGAATCCTAGGAATGAAATAATGTTTATTTAATTATTTTTCAATTGACACCCTTTTTAAGTAAATCGGTCCAGTAGTTGTCTAGATATACCGCACAATAGAATGGCCCGATGGCCATCTTTGCTACGTCATAGCTCCCCCCTCCATACCCCTAGGAAGTGACAACCGCACTTTTTGTGTTCAGAAAAACATGCCGATTAAGTGGATATCAGTAGTCCGTATGGTGGAGGTGAGTCCCACGAAAATCGTTATTTGAAGACTTTTTTACGAATGGGTCTCACACTAATATGTGTTGAGCAATTGCTTGTAATGTCGCACATTTTGGTATTATAGATTGCTTTATTTAAATTGTTAGAATGATAGAAGGGTGGAACAAACACGTAAAGTGGCAATTTGTGTCTATCAGGTACTTTGTTCAGATGTAATTTAAATCCTGCTTTTACAGGTTATTGGTATTAAGTAGTATTTATACCAGTGAAGACAATTTAAATTTTATTTATTTGATAACAATATAAATATTAGATTTGTTAATGTTAAACTCGTTGCAATACATCCGCCAATTTCTGTAACAACATCGCAAATCGTCATCAAAGAGAAACTTAATTTAAAAGACGCGTTGTTTCATATCTATGAATAGTTGTACAATGTTCCATCTAAATGGCTTTCATACAAAGATCTCAAATGTACTTGCAGTTTACATGATTGTAAAGATGTCTGCGATTGTTACAAGTACCGTTTGCCACGAATACCGCGCTGTGGTTTTGTTTGTGAAAATAACCTCTTTGCTTATTGCTGTAGTGTCCTTTTGAGTCGCCTAGATTTGATTTAGTTGAGACAATTTTTTCTAAGTCATTCATAATATGCGAAGATGATGGCTTTAGCAATGTGAGAGAATTTAGAAGATAGAGGCAAGAAATACAGGTTTTGTTGTGACTTTAAGATTAAAAGTTTCAACAATTTTCTCGCGATAATAAAAAGATTAAACGCAAAAAAGCTAGTTTTTCTGTGACCTGTTACAACGATTGTGTAACAACGATTGTGTTCTATGTGTGACCTTGTTACAACGATTTTTGAAGAAATTCGAGTGAGATGTAAATAATATTTTACCAAATATCTAATAATATCACACTTAACTAATTATAATTTAGCCGTGTTGGTATCATGTATCCCAATTCAGGTAATCGCTAATACCTGTTAATGGTACTGTATACAATAGAAAACCTACAAATAATGTTCCAATCCAATACATTAATTTGTACAAGTTTTGGGCTCAACATAGTTGATGATATCTTAATTGATTAGTTACCAACATACAATTATATAGATTCCAGAAATATTTTTTTTCGACGATTTACTGTATTAGTTCAGATATTATGGGAATTTTGTCGAATTTTCAGTTTATCGCAATATGAGCTTTACTGCAACTTAATTTCGGTGAATTCAGCGTGAAATTAATTTCCTTCAATATTTTTTTTTATTTCGCTTTTTATTAATTACCTGAAAAAAAAAAAGCTATAAAAAAGAATGCAGCATCTATGAGTTCTTTTTAATGTACGTTTACTGAAATTCCACTCGTGTGTTTTTAATTAGTGTTTTTATTATCTTTAAGTTACTTTCTAACAAATGTTATCTTCCGTTTGTTCAACTACTGTTTGTGGGTACTAAAATAAACACGTCAGCGATTGAAGTTTACAAGAAACAGAATGCGGATATAGGGAGGGCAGATCGTAAAACCTTTGCGTGTCGTATACAATTTGGAGCAAATTATACGCACTTTGTCCCTAACAACTCATTAGATACTTGTATAGAATCAAAAGCAACCAACATTATTCTAAAGGTTTACGAGCTTAATAATTGGGAGCACACGTTCAGAAATAGAAATGCTTAAGTATATTTTAATTACAGCTTTTTCTATGTTAAAATGGTATCAAATAAAACATTAGTGTTAACTCATGTAGTAAACACATAACAATATTAATTATTACGTTTCATACATTATTCTGTTATCTTAGTACGACAACTTTATTTAAACTTGGTGGATGTGTATACTTATGATTTTTAAGCTAAGCAATCTTGTATGAAATCTATTATTAATGACAATATCAATATCTATCCTGCCATACAAAGCAATATAAAATATTCTATCCCTATTTAAAAAAGTAAATCGTTTCCCATCACATGAAAGTGTATCTGTTTTAAAAAATTACAGCTCTGATCCACAGTACGTGTCAGCTTGAAATTAATTAAGGTCGCAAATGCGTGTGCAGTGTAAAGCGCGTCACACACGGTGAAGATACTATAATATTTTATGTTAAGATTCTCTAATATAAAACGTTATAGTATCTTAAGGTATCCGGTATCAGCGTTCTGACCATCATTTTTCTTTTTGTCGTTGCGTACTAAGACCCCTGTAGAACCGCCATCCTGTTACAAATGACCCGAAATTTTGTGGGTCACGCTGATACCGGATACCTTAAGATACTATAACGTTTTATATTAGAGAATCTTAACATAAAATATTATAGTATCTTCACCGTGTGTGACGCGCTTAACGAAGTGCACAACCCTCACTATAAATATTATCGAGGGTTCGTTTGTAGGTCAGCGGGACGGGTTGCAGGCTCAACGGGATTACGTTGATTCTTAGATAAATAAAAGTGTGATTCGTTAGTGATTGCGGTACGATATTGATCTTTAAAAGGTTTGCTGGGAATTACAGATAGCTGTAAAGGTTGCTTTGATACTATGTTAGATCGGATAAGTTTTATAAACGTACATAATTAACGACAGCATTCTACAGAGATGTTTTTAGTTATCTTTTTTAGTGTCTTTGTACAAGAATCAGCTTTACGACAAACTTAAGGGGATAATATAAAGTTCCCCATTAAGTGGATGACACAGGTCAAGGAGGTTGATCGTGTTGCAGATAATTTTTATCCAAAGAGTATGTGATATATATTGTTAGAAGATAAACATGTGGTTAAGTGACGAACTAAGATCTGGAGGGATGATGAGAAAAGTGAATTATTATAATATTTTAAAACCAAAAATAGATTATGCAGGATTGTACCTCGTACAATCTCGCGCTACTTTTCCATTTAAACTTCCAATAAATAGCATATTTCAACAGCGTATGCAATTCCTTACATTGTACCAATTGTGTCGTACCAAAGAGAATAACAGTACGTACGGCTTCAATACTGTTACGTAAATGTGAAAAGCAATTTCGAAGGTAGCTAGGCAGTGCGCTGGATCGACTCAGTTGCGATTTCAAACTTGACGATTTATAGCTGTGTACTGTGCTAACAGTACGTATATATGTAGAATTGCACTGGCTCACTACTACACTCAATAGTGCGGGAACACGTCCATTCCAGTCCGGCATCGGCCGTCGACTGCCTAATGACAGCTAATGACAGCTATGAGCTATCCCCACCACTGGTGTACGTGAGACAATGTATATATCTATTTCATATCTATTTCATAGATACACTACATCCCTTCCTTTTTCAAAATTAATTTATTTTCGCTCCAAATAATCACATAATGAAAAATTGTAGAATTATATAGTTATCAAGTTATCAATCAATAATCCCCAATAGAACTTTTGAAACCTAAGTTAATGAAGAACTCTTAAAATCAGAACATACTTATCAAACCTACTCGTTTGATACTTGATTGACTCATTCCGTACTAGCTTCCACCCCTGCCCTTCCTTTTCAAAAAAAATTTTCTATTTCAAACGAATATTGTATAAAAGTGTATAACATTATCGAACACTTTATAAACAACGCCTATCCTTTCAAAGTGATTAGACATTTTTTAGGATTCGACAGTTCAACAAATTTAGACAGTTATGGAAAATGACATTGGTATCTAAAGGAGATTGCCCAAGTGACCACGGCACCTGGCATCGCAATCAAACCCATTGTGTCAAGATGAAATATAGCTCAATTCAAAGCTTGATGTCAGTACCTTTAGAAACGATCAAAGCTTTTATGTAAATAAGCCGCAGTTCGCGACAATAAAAATAAAACAATAGTTTAATTCAACACTTAAAAAAAATACTTTATCAACTAACGATGATCGTCAAGCCCTACATTTACCACATAGGTAACATTTCAATTTACAAGACAAATGTGAAAAGTAAACCGTAATACATATAAACATTATTTCAAAATAAATAACGTCGAACAATGCGTCGAATACATTCATTTCAAACAGAAACTATGACATGACGCTTGCAAAAGAGATAGATATATGTGTCAAAACAAAAACTTTTACTTTTATTTCTATTTATTCGGTATAATTACGACTTAATAGTGATAAATATGATCATTATAAATACAAATAGGAATTAACAATATCACGAACACGAGACACAACTAGTATTTTACCGATTCCATACGTGGTCATACATGTTTCAAAACACAAACTTTTACTATTATTTCAATTTATCCGGTATAATTAAGACTTAATAGTGATACATATGATCATTATAAATACAAATAGGAATTAAAATATCACGAACACGTGGCACAACTAATATTTTACCGATACCACCCGTGGTCATTCTCCTTTACAAATTTTGGCTTGCTCAAAAAATAGGGCAAAACTTATTATTAAACTTCATATTTTACTACCTAACTTAAGTTTAAAGTATCTGCTTATCTTCAAACTTATTAACTTTATTCTTTTTTTTTTATATCGGCAAATTTGTAAGTGGCCAAGATTCCGTACTGATGAGTGTACACCACCAAATTCAATGCTACATGTTTATATTGATTACTCAAACTACAATAATTAATGTCTCAACGTTTAGGATTTGCGTTCTGAATTCTAAAGCTACACAATAACCTACCGAAAACGTGTTCAGTTTCTCCTTTAATAAACCAATTGACGTTATCTGACGATAATATTATTATGTAGACGTAGAGTCGCCAATGACCGTGTTATTTTGAATTATTTGTGTAAACAATCTAAATATCTTAATCTTCAACAGAACCAAACATTCGTGAGATCTTAGTACCTTTTGTTTGAATTCTAAATTACCTTAAACAATAAATGAACAACCTTCAAAAACCAATTCAAGATACGTATTCTAACCATAGGATTTACGTTATGTCAGCTGCTTATCTAAACACGTAATTATCTGTTAGATTTTATTATGAACTGCGTAAATAAGAAAGTATTAAATTATCCGAGTATTAAGTGTTTCGATTTACCTTTTATTCGATTAAATTAAACCTGCCTCTTTTTCATAGTCAAGGCACTGTACACCACATTTTTTTTCATTAAATAAACATTAAGTTACAAAAACTTATTAAATCTCTTGATGCAACTACTTAACGCCTTTTAATCTTTATTCGAGTAGTAATAAAGCTGTCTTTGCATAGCATGTCATTTCGATTTGTCAAGGGTAAGATCTGTCGACTAGTACGTACTAGTACTACGGTCTACGCGGGTAGTCAAGAAACCAATTCAAAATCATTCGCAAATGGTTTTTCATTATAATATATGGACAAGTGAATGTTTATCGTTTACGTTCAATTCAAAGTCTTTCTTTGCTGGTGTTAACTTGCTAACTACAAAACCGTTACATATTTAAATACATATTTAAATTCATATTATCATCATTATTTGCGGAATGTAATTACAAAGATTGTATTACCTATATACAAGTTATAAGATTCTTATTCCTTCCACTCGTAGTTGAACGAGAAATTATTTATATTTTAAATTACATTAAACAATATTATGTCACACAACACTAATTACTGTTATTTCGATACATAACGAAATTACATTAATAATAATATTATTATTGCAAATGTATGTCCAATATGATGTCAATAATTAATTTATTATCTACTAATTATTATATTTTGTGATTTATAAAGTCACAGGATTGTTTTTTTAATTATTAACCAATTTATCAACTCTGTCTGCAATATATTTATAGGTACCTAGTTCTTTAAAATTGTCTGGTATTTTACTGTAGATTGTAATACTAGTATTACAATTTAAACTATTTTTGCAGTATTAACTTTACACGTCGCTAATATAGTTTATTCTGATATCTGGCCATAATTTGAGTATTTATTCCTCCTTTTTTCGTGTAATTAATATGAAAGACGTGCTTACGCCACAGGATTTATTTTCTTGAAATATCATGAATTACTGATGTAGAACATCAGTAGGTTCCAAACTACGTGAAATACTAGTAATATCACACGAGATAATAATTATATATTTTATAATTTAATAATTATTTATTTATAATTATAACTACGTAAACGTTGGGTTAAATTTAATGTAATAAGATTTAACTACACACTGGTTTTGTACGTTACAACTTACAACCTACAACAAAATCTGTTCAGTATTCATCATTGTGAAGTTACTAGTACAGTTTGAAAACTTACTTTATTTTCTAATTGCACACTCAATGTGAAATAATATTATCTACTGACCGTTTTATGTGAATGATTGCAATACAGATTAGTTTGGTACCAGTCACCCAGTTACACGTCACCCTGGATTCCGATGAGCACCGGCTGGATGTGTTGACACGTTGCTCGACGTGGTAGCGGACACCAGGCATGGTGTCGCGGACCCAGATGTGATGTCACGGTACCTAGGATATCGTGTTGCGTATCAACGAATGATACTCGATGCATGACGCTCGAAGCTCGACTCCTGCGGTGCACGACGCGATGACATGGCGTTCGAAGCGGTGGTGAGAGCGGCAGCGCCATCCGTGCTGCGCAAGGTGAAGTTGCCGGCCTGCTGGCACTTGTCGACTTCGACACCTTACCTTTGGCACCAACCAAAGAGTGACACGTAGAATTACTGTTGGATACATTTTCCCATTGAAAACGTTCGAATGTAAAGTAGCCTCGTCCCGATGGCACACCTCCCATTTAAGGAATGTCAATTTCTCCTATTCAAAGGAAATCCATACCTCCTTTTAAAAGGAAATCGATACCTCCTATTTAAAGGAAGTCCAGACCTTCTATTTAAAGGAAATCAATACCTCCTATTTAAAGGAAGTCAGTACCTCCTATTTAAAGGGCATCAATACCTCCTATTTAAGGGAAGTCACTACCTCCTATTTAAAGGAAGTCCATACCTCCTATTTATAGGGAATCAATACCTCCTATTTATAGGGAATCAATACCTCCTATTCAAAGGAAGTCCCTACCTCCTATTTAAAGGAAGTCATCTTTCTTTCTTTCATACCTCCTATTTATAGGGAATCAATACCTCCTATTCAAAGGAAGTCCCTACCTCCTATTTAAAGGAAGTCATCTTTCTTTCTTTCTTTCATACCTCCTATTTATAGGGAATCAATACCTCCTATTCAAAGGAAGTCCCTACCTCCTATTTAAAGGAAGTCCATACTACCAATTTAATGGAAGTCCATACTTCCAATTTAATGGAAGTCCATCTATTTTAATTTCAAATAGAATATGAAATTCAAAAGAGTTTACTCGTCGTCGTCGGTTCAGCCATGGAACGTCCACTGCTGGACGGCCTGCATCCAGTGACTCCCAGCCACTCGAACCAGGTCGTCTGTCCATCTTGTGGGAGGTCGTCCCACGCTTCGCCGCCCAATTTACATGTAATGTCATAATAATATAAAATTATAACAATGACGGTTGTGAGTCCAAAATACTTTGTCACATCTTGGTAATTACTACAAGTTACCACTTGTATTTATATTGTGGCTAAATGTTATGCATTAAACAAACATGGATATATCAATTTACCTAATCTATTTATAGTCTAACAACATTTTAAATATTTATTTCTAATTTCTAATTTTAATGAAATTGATTAAAGATATAAATCCTTACAGTAGTATATGTAGGTTGGTCGATGCTGTTCACGATAAGTAGCAGTCGTGAAAACGTTAAGACACTTAAATAGTTTGCCACTTGAATAATATAATAAAACTAGGTGTGGCTAACACACAGTATTTAGTGTATACATTTTTTTATCATATTATGTATATATTACTCAAACAAGTATATTTAAATATTTTATTTCATATTTATATTCGCATTTAAACGAGTCGCGGTATAAGCGTTGTATGCGTTCTGCGACTAAAATATTCATTAATGTGCGGGTAGTTCTAAAATGTTTCAATACAGTTTAATTCTGTTTAAATTTAAAATCGTTCGTTATTATTCCTTGAATGCATGTCTATTTGTTTTATCAGTATTTATTGTTTAATTTCTTATAAGTGTATTATGAATTCGGTGTGTACATAGTAAGTTTATACATATATTTTCTCCTTCCAAGTGGAACAAATAAGCGCAATTAAATAGTGAGTGAGTAATTATTTTCCAACAACCTAAACAAGGTACTGTACATTAAATATCTATTATCACAGAAGCCACTAAACTAGGTTTCCTCAATCCACCGAATAATTAACTCAAAATAACAAGAAGTTTAACTTTTCCTGATTACGTTATAATATTATGCTCACATGATGTCTTGAAAATAAATTACTTAAATTCAAATTTATTCAAACCAAAATAACCGCGTATTCTAATAACTAGATTAATATTCGACAGATTTTTATTTTGTCGTTCTATTTTAACTAGTGAAAGATTTCGGATTAGATTGAAATTGCATTTGTATTTAATATGAACCAACGGACGTAACAGTTATTCTGTGGTCTTTAACATTTCAAAATGAATTCTGGTATGTTATACATATGACACTACATACCCTCTCTCTTTTTTATTAAATTTCTTAAAACTTTTTATTGCACGCGTACTCTTTATAATATTGTAACACTGACCTTTTACCTCGTCGCCACTTGTACTGTGCTAACAGTACGTATATATGTAGAATTGCACTGGCTCACTACTACACTCAATAGTGCGGGAACACGTCCATTCCAGTCCGGCATCGGCCGTCGACTGCCTAATGACAGCTAATGACAGCTATGAGCTATCCCCACCACTGGTGTACGTGAGACAATGTATATATCTATTTCATATCTATTTCATAGATACACTACAAGCTGTATGCCATTCAAACTTGCTAATAAGAGAGAAATCAATTAAACTACGAGCTAGATTACTCAACTTTAAGTAAGCTCTTTTAACTACGTTACCTACTTGGAGAATAGGGCTAGTCAAGCAGATTAGATTTCGTTTGATGAAAGTTTATTATTATTATCAGAGATTGTAAATGGTCATTATAAATTTAAATCCTTCAAGAGGGTCCATAAGAATTAAAAAGATTATTCTGGGCTGCTCTAAAAAATCATTACATTTTAAAAAGATCAGAGCAATAGGCTTAAAATCCAAATGCTCATGTATGTTGTTTTCATTGTAACGTCTTCTGTATTATTCATGATGGTATAAGCAATATTATACCATGTTATAAAAACGGTTGGTCTCATCCCCCAAGGGCTAGTAAAATCTTGCTCGGGATTCGCGGTCGATTTGTGTGACCTTAATAATTCAACAATTTTTCACTACGAGCTTATTCTTTTCTTGTTGGATGAAAGGGATTTAGCACCCGAGAATAACAGAAGGAAGTTGTCAAATTTGAAAAGGTTAATCTTCAATCTTTTAAAGGTTATTCTTGAAGATGCTTTCGGCCATAGTCCATTCCAATCTCTTCCGCAGGCGAGAAAGTGTAAAAGAAAGAGTATGTAACATATTCCATTGTATTATTAGCATGGATTACAATTTTGTAACGTCGCATCGATTTACAGATTACGTAGATATAATATTATTATAGACTGCCATTGTCAAGGCATTGTTAGTTATCGTACGAGGCTTAACAGTGTCTTTGTCAGGGCCGTAACTGAAGGTTGAAAGTTCGGTGTTATCAAGAGTGCACTTACCGGAGTATTCATGCACTTTGAAATTCAATACATAACTGTATCTTACACTACACTTTGTTTTAATGATATTTGAGATTTTATAGGCTAAAAGCTGTTTTTTATTGTGAAGCTATTATATACTCGATGCGACTACCTTTACCATGTGATCCAATGATTAAAATAAAAAAACTTGAATGGAGAGCTTTTAAACGAATATATCCTATAAAATTGATTAACTAAAAATATTTATTTTGATTATTTTTTGTTGTTGATATTGACATTACTATAAATTTTTATTATACGGGTAGAACTTGGATTTATATTTAGTGTAGTGTTGAGAATTAAAGCGAAGTTTAACGTTAAACAAAGGTTAGCTACTATTAAGTATTCTGTGGTTAAACATGAACAATATACGTATAATATCATTTGCAGAGCGTAGAATCAATTAGAGCTAATTTATTAAAGAACTAAATTGTAGAATATTGATACCATTTATTGAATACGCTTGCAGATTTCTGAAGAGTTAAATATTAATTTAATTTAAATTATTAAATTTACTACATTAGTAGCGAACTAAACTAGCTTTCGTAGATAATAAATGAATAGCTTAGTTGGATAGTATGAATATAATTTGAATCTTAATGAAACAAGTAATTGTAACAGTCTTAAAGGAAACCAATATAATACGAAATAAATGCTACATTTGGAGAAATCAATTATTGCTGAGATGAAGTGAAATATTAAGCGGTTTCGGTGATATTTTGAATAGTTATTTTACTGAATCATTGTATATTATGAAAACCATAACTTTCAGTTACTGTTATACTAATAATGCCATGGGAAACGCAAACTGCTGACGCTATTTCATGTTATATCATTGCAAGGACAACGTTATATTGATTAATAAATGTTATGTTGCAGAAATGGAAATATACAAGGTTATTACTTGTTCCATGGGTTTTTGAAATAAGTACTTGCATTAAATAAACTTTGAATATCTTATCATCTCAATTAAATATTTCAATGATTATTTTTCCGACCCAAATATCGACCAATAGAATTGCACCATTCGACGTCACGTGGTACAACCTACATGGTATTATACTGATAATTTTTTGAAAATTTTCTCTGGTCGTTGACGTCAAACTGACAGGTTGAATTCAATTGTGAAATTATTGGCCGACATTTGGGACGGAAAAATAATCTCCCGAATACCACACGAGCTTCAAAATTATCTGGCATTTCCCTCAAGGTTCCCTGCAAACAAATAAAGTCGTCAAGTTTTTCAGGAAAAATCACTCGCGCTTCGCGCTCGTGATTTTTTAACCTTGACTAAAAACTTGACTCCTTCATTTGTTTGCAACGAACCTATCGGAAAATACCCGATAATTTTGAAGCTCTTGTGGTATTATAAGTGAATAATTTATTGAAGTGAAAGTAGGCGCGTTGAGAGTAAAATCTCACGGTCGCGTCATGGCACTACCGTCACGCCATGGAGTTAGGCGGCAATTTTCGTATCTTTGAATCTTGCCAAAGAAGTTTCACTTCCAGACACATGTGCTCGGCACACACGCTTTTTTATAATGTTATCTTTCTATGAAATAATGCTGAATACGTTTCTATTTTGTTTGATAGACATTATCCACACGTAACCGTAACCACAGGCGTCAGGTCGCTGTGCTTCAGCCCTCAGCTCTACCGCCTGTATACCACTTTATAAATTGCTTTAAACAAAAGTCTACACAACCCTATAAAAGAAATAATGTTTATGGTATGAAATATGGTTAATCGTTTATCTAGTTATAAATATTTATTTTGTATACCTACATTGAAAGACATCCTTTTTATCATGTTTTGTGTACTATAATAAATCTTATACTATCTCTATATTCAACTAAACCAAATTTTGAAAATTATGAAATTAATGGTATGATAATTACATCGCCGTATCACAATTAAATACTGTAATTAACAGTCAACCACCTGATTTATAAAAGCTTTACAATAGCCCTCCGAATGGCAGTGGTTGATTAAATTTAGTATAATCAGAAGCAAACATAAAATTGTTTCAACATATCGTTGTATGTTATTGAATACCGAAGTGAACGTAACGCAAATATGTTGCAGATCGATATCATTTATTTGTGACACATTACGCCCGGCTATCGTATTACTGCCTATTAATACATCAATTTTATCTATTTAATTATACGATTAGCGATCCGGCTTCAAGAAACCTTTGAGTACTAGCTAATGCCTGGGTCCAATCGCCATTACGTGTCATTATCTTTATAATTTTAACATAATTTAAATAAATTACAGATAGAACGGTATTAAACCCGTCAATTACTGCACCGGACTCCCAAGTAATTCACTTTATAATTATCCTGACAGCTTTTATTAATTATTTCTAGACTGTTTTAATTGCATTAAAAGTGGAATATATGCGATACGAGTCAAAAGGGAAATTCAAACGTGTCTATGTTAATTCATTAATTACAGTACATATGATGTAATTTGAATGCAAAGTTTTAAAGGGTTCTATTTCATTTAATTTCACATATTAATTACGCTACAATTTCCATATTCATTTTAATAAAACGCGTAGTTTCCCGCGTCATTCGTGGCATTATAAAATGTCGGGCTTTGTCCGTAACCTCTGCATTTTCACATTGTGAATAACATAAAATGTTTTCACGGCATTTCTTTTACACCTGCAAGCTTAATTACGATGTTTTCCGTACTCGGAGCCGTAATAAAGAGGGTTTTCAATGAGAAACGTCGCCAGAGTGAGTCTGAAATAAATCGGGTTAGTTTTAAGTAAACAAGCGCTCGCTGTACCTTCGAATTAATAAGTGGAGTTACCTTGTAATGTTGGATTATTTTTGTGGTTTAACAGAATTATATTTCGATAAAATTGTATTTCAATAAGTATTCGCAAACATCATCACCATACTTAATACGAAAAGCTTTTAATAAGTTTTTGTAGTTCCAAGAGAATATTACCATAATATTTTTACAAATTCCCGCGACGATCTCTAAACGGTATAATATTTGAAATGGCACTTCTTTCACCCAAAGCGAATGTTTGATAGCTTTACATTAATGAAGATTGAATTGCTACAGGGACTGGGATCTCTGCTATAAGCTAGATTGGAATCACGACCTTGACCCATATATATTCGAGAGTTCGTGTTAATTACATTTCTTATATTATTTTTCTGATGAACTCTTCAAAGAAACTAAATAAACATACATCGAGGGATATTCAATGTCTCGATCTTTAAGGAAAAGCTGTTGTAAAGCCAAAGAGCATACCGCAATTTATTATAAACTTAACATACGTAATTCATTTATATCAGATATACATATATTATGAAGGATACCACATTTTTTAAATAAATACATATAATAGAAGAGAGACAGAAAAAAAATTCGAACATCTGGACATGCATGAGGTTGTTGACATTCGTAGTTGAACTTGGAGATAATTTCATATTCAAAGGCTTATAGAATTTCGGTTGTTTTGATTTAGTGAATTACGCTTAACTTCTTCAAACAACATCACAGTTCTGTACATTTGAATTTAAATCTAGCTATAGTTTATATGAGGGTCTCAACCATGACGATAAAGAACACATTGTTTGTAATTAACAAGCACATTTGAGTTTTGTGTGCAGATTTGTTTCGACATACCACAGCTTTATTAAAATAAACACAATTCGTCTAGACTACTCGTGCAAAGTTAGGTCATTCCTTAAAAGTCTGTGCCAATGCTCTAGCAGTTATTAATCAAGTTGACAAGCTTCAATTAACACGCTCGGAATGGCGTTCGTTCATACAATTTTATACATATGTAGTTCATAAATATAAAGAGTAGGTATATAGCACAGATAGCGAAAATTCAATGGTATCCATATTGATGCACCGAGCTCAGTGGGATCACGGTGTGCGAAAAAACAAATGAAAAATAAACAAATGGGCCGTTTTATCGGAATCTTTTTCAGTTGCAGCGTGTTTGCGAACGGATAGACCGAACGCAAACATTTTGTTTATGCAGCTGTGTTTTTCGTCGCGTGGGTATCTTATGTAGACATATGTTTTGTTGATATACATAATGAACTTTCAATTTGAAATAGACAAGTTTTAATAGAACACTTTTTAAGTGTTTTTAATGCCCATGATACTTTTGGCAATTATTTGAATCCTTATACGTAGATAATTTGTATACTTAGTTTTTACTGTATGGGTATAATCTAAAAAGAAAACAGTTATGTCTCCTTAAAGATTTGTTCAGTGGACGGAAATAAAGGATATATTTAAGCGCCTAAAGAATATTGTATTCAGCTGCGAGTAACGTTGGTGCCTAGAGCATTATTGAAACCGTCGTATTGCAAATCCGTTTTGTGAAGCGTTCTCTGTAACGGCTTACTGAGTTCCTCAAGCATTTATTCTGCAATACTATCAAAAGTTTTGAAGAAATGTAAGATTATGGGTACTATAGAGAATGTACATTTAGTATTACTAATTTTATACCACTAGAAACGCCGTTTTACTAAAAATGGGTTTCGTGTTTGCGGGACAGCAAAAGAGTAGATTTTTTTTTATTTTTACATAGAAAGTAGATTTTTATTATTGGAATGGATGTCTTATGTTATTTTTCTTGTGACTTCAGAACTTTGAATTAAATTTATTTATACGTGAACCGTGATTCAGACGCACTTTCTTGAAGTATTTTTATGTCTTATTTATATCCAGAGCTTTCTATTTTTGAACGAATACGAATAGCTTTCATGGAATTGTTCCCCGATATTATTTGCACCTAATTTATTATTTATATAATAATAGTTTTTCAAATAACAAAGAGTACACAGCAGCGTGACTTTTATACCGTGTTAACGGATTGTTGAGCGCGTGACACATGACACGTACGCGACACGAAGTGGGGTCGCTGAAAAATAATGGATTTCGATTTATCCACATTACGACAGCTAGTACACTGCCTTTCATCTATTTTTAGATAAACTCGAAGCTTATATTGAACGACATTTATTAATGGCGAACACGAAAATGTGTTCTATATTGAATGAATATTTATTCACGGCTGCTCAACTTTCAAATTACTGTTTTCCTCATCCTTCTAAGGTTGCTCGTAAAGTAAAATGTACGCTGTATTACACCTAATGTAGTGACTTTATTACTTTCTTCGTACTATCATGCTCGGAATATTATGTACATTTATAATGTAAATAAAAGGAAGGGTTGGAAGTTTTAGTGGCACGTCCAAAGGTTAAACAAAGGATCCTATTACCTAAATATCAATAATTTTACGTTTCGTAGATTGTAATAAAATCATTTATTTAATATTATGGAGATATAATTTTTTTGACATTTACACATAATTTTATAAATAAACTAGCAAACCGGGCGAACACCGTTTCGCCACCAGAGACACCTTTTCTTTGCTATAAACCTCACGGAGCCCGAGACCTTTACAACGAATGCAAAACCGTGGAAATCGGTCCGTGCATTCTGGAGTTATAGCGTCAGGAAGGAAAACCCGACTTATGTTTATATAGTAGATAAGGAATTATATTTATTTTAAATTTAATTTAACATTACTATATGAACAATCCACCACAATTGAAATGTTCAACATTCCATATATAGAATTTTCTGGAATCACGAGACAGTTGTGGAATACTACTGATACATTCTTGTGAATTATCCTTGTCTTGCTTGAAACAATGTGTATACAGCAAATCATATTATTTGTTCGCTATAAACCAGAAGCTACACTGAGATTGTGTTATTAATTCTGCGGCTGGCTTGGAAATTATAGTTCTGCTTTGTGTCTGTAGTGTAGTGTGTATTCAATATTCCATTTAAACTCTAACTTCATATAGTTCTCAGTTGTGAACGTTGTTGCCGATTTCGAAAGAAAAATTAACATCTTACGTTAAATATTATTAAAGAACTTGATGATTAGAAAAGCTTTTACAGAATCAATGTGTCTTTTTAAAGCGAGTTTCATTCCAATGACCTCCATAATTATTTTTCAGTTTACCATTTTATTCTATAAATCATCAGTATAATTCAAATAAGTAGTCATAATATTATAAAAAAGATACGTACCTATATATTATCAAGTAGTAGAAAAGTTAAATGTAAGCACGATAATTAAAGAATTAAGAAATCTTCTCTAGCATACTTATGGGAAAAGTAAAAAATAAAAATTGAGATACTTAGTTTAAAATTTAGTCTTAATTTCTAGAACGATGATTTTTTACTTTTATGTTCATTAAAACTTCTCTGAAGCTTGAACGCAAGCTGTGAAAAGTTGCTCTCCTCATTTCCTAGTTAATCTTAGTCAAGTAAAGAAGTTTCAATTTATTATTTTGATTTTTTTTTTCAATACGAAGCATAAACAATAACATTGCTATGATTATATAATCTCAGAAAATATATACTTATTTAAGAAAAAAATAATATTAGGTACATTAAAAAAAAAAGTTTATTGAAACCGCCATTTCGAATTTTTATTTGATTTTAATAACTATGATCTATGGAACACAATTCATATAAAATTGTTCTATATTATTTTAAGAGACGATTAAAGTAGGAAAAATAAAAATTTATAGAAGTTATCAATAGACTAAACGGAAGCGGTGGTATAAAATAAATTACGTTACCGATATATTTAATAGCATAATGACGCTCTTCTAATTTATCAATGGTCGGATTTTGTTTTTAAATTACAGGAAGACAGAGACATGCTATAATAATAGCCTCATAAATGTTTCTGTTAAAATAATAAAAACAAAAAAAAATAAAGTTATACACAAACGACAATTCACGAATTCGCAGCATTCTTTGCTAGAAAATCCCGAAACTTTATGTTTATTTATAATTTATTACACGGCCAAGACGTGGGATAATGAAAATAAACGGAGTAACTGTGAGCGCACGCATAATAATTTGCTCTGTAACATTTTTCTTTTTTAGTGTTGATAAATTGTTACTTTGTGGTTTATAATAATAAATTTGAAACAAAACAACAGATAATCCATCCTCGTATATCGCTGTTAACTATTTGTTTGTTTTTAATTATTTATGGTATTCTTACTTGCGTTAGCAAAATTTTGTATGAAACTCAAACTTTCTTGATAGAGATTTTCCTTAAAGCAATGCAATATCATAACAATGTTAATATATTAGTGAGTCTAAAGTAAGCATCAATATGCGTTTTGTAAATGGAAACACCGATAAATTATATGTTCCCTTTAGCAATAGTGTTTAGCGTAAACAAAAATACACAGGAGGAAACTGTAAAACCGGCCGACGGTCATTTACCACGCCTGGATTGTTAAGATGTTGCACGTGTTTAGTGTTTTAGCTTTGTGCTCGTCCAATTTATTGGGAATATTGGCTTATTAGAAATTCTACGTAAAATTGTGGTAAAATACAAATTATTACCACAGACTTCCTTGCGCGCTTTCCTTAAGCTTAAACGACTTACGATCATTAAAAAAGGATAAGACAAGAGTTTTAAGAAAAATGTGTCAAAATTATTTTTAAGTGGATTTATTAACTTCCAGTGTTTTTGTTGCGTACTTAGTTGACTTTTATGATTCGTTTCTTGTTAATAAGTGGGTTTGATTTGCGGAAAAATTGATTTATCCTATGAGACGAAGCCAACCATTATATTAACCTTTTTACTAAATAATTAGTTTCAGGAATAGTATTTGAATATTGCAATAGCATAAAGCTTAACTCTAATACCAATTTCTGGTTTATTGGTTTTGAAGCTCCTACTGATAAGTTAAAGTGGTTTTGCATGTTTTTAGAGTATTGAACTTAAAAATTACAGATTTTGAGAGACCTAGAACCAACCGGAAGAAATGAAACACCTAAAAGATTTCACATCTAACAACTCTAGTTTTTATTATACTAGTAACTTTACGAAGTACCAATACGTTTATGATAGTGATTTTATAAAACAGGAGTAAAAACAAGTTACGTTCACGGTAGTATATATGTAAACTAGGTTATCATTTTAGTGTTTTTATTATACTAGTATTCAGACAAAACATATTTTTAGCTCATAATGTTAGTTGCGACCTTAATGTTGCAAAAAAACTTGCTTATCATTTATATGTGCTCCACATTACGTAGTACATAAATATTTTGTACATTAAATATACTTTCGATTTGTTGCCAAGTTTTCAAGCGATTTGTCTCACTGACGCTTTATCAACTCAATACCATGGGGATTACTGTGGAAAGATGTGATTTATGTACTGCTAAGATCTATTGTGTAAATATTTACAATCGTACTATCCTTCGGAACATTAATTTAATTAGAAGCAAACATTTAATCATGCCAAAGTTTAATGAATGGATCGAAATTAGAAGTGGAAGATTTTTATTTTGACTGGTTCTAATTTTGCTAGCTGTAAATATAAATATTGTATTACTATGTTAGAATGTTGCTACAATGTGATTATTATTTAATAGATCTTTAGAAAACACTTCAAGGTATGAGTAGGCGGATTTTCGTCGCGAAACTTTTCTTGTTCAAAATGTACTACATACTTACATAATGTTAATACATTAAATATTACATTGTACGTGCATTTAATGGTTATTTAACTATGGTACTATGGTACTACTTGTTGATCAATTTCTTAAGTTATGTTTTTTTTTTGTAAAGTATAATTTTCTTTTTCAGTTCCGTAGTGGAAGCAACGGACGTCCAGTTGAACATGCGGGTCGGCATCCACACGGGGCGGGTGCTGTGCGGCGTGCTCGGCTTGCGCAAGTGGCAGTACGACGTGTGGTCCAATGACGTCACGCTCGCTAACAACATGGAGGCTGGTGGTGAACCGGGGTTAGCGCACAAATAACTTACTGTGATATAAATGAATGTGTAATTCTCTTTTTATAGAGGCTTGTGTCGGGAGCATGGGTTTATTCATAATTAAAGCTTTTTTCAAAGGTCGTTGTGTTAATAAGTAGAAAATACGCTGTATTTTGATAATACATTCAAGAGGAAATTACGTGTGTTTTGGAGACCTAAAAAATGTTAATATATTCATTATATTTATTTATTATATTATCAACTAATTAAAACCTTGAATACACTTAGGAAATATTGTTTCACTAATTAAGCTTTCTGTTTCAATATAAACACGACCATATCAAACACTGATTAAATTAAATCTAATTCCCAGTTCAATTTATTTTATAAAAGAAATCTCCGTAAAAGTGAATTCCGATTCCGAAAATTATTTTCTACACTTAGGTATGTCTTTGGAAACTTCGAAAGCTCAGTTGAAAATATACTGTCTGATGACTTGAAAAAACTTAAAAATATATTTACAATAGATCTGTATAAATTTCCAGACGAGTGCATGTAACGCAAGCGACGCTAGAGTGCTTGGGCGGCGCGTACGAAGTGGAGCCGGGGCACGGCGCTAGTCGCAACGCGTATCTGAGGGACCATTCGATACAGACCTATTTCATTATACCACCTCCTAGGCGAAGAAAGGTATGTGTTTGTAATGGTTAAAATGTTGTAAAAATAAACTAAAGTATAGTTTTTGAGATATTTTAAAATTAAAAAAAATCGAATGATAGGAGCTTTGTGATAATTTCACATTTTCAAATTAACTTATGTTATTTTTTATTTGCAATTGATTATATTGTATCATATTTTTTATAGTGATGCTGAAAATCCAATTTTTTTACTTATTGAACGCAATGCTATCCTAATTATTAATGTCAACCCGAAACTGTCTGACTCACGTAAAGTAGTAAAACGATTTGGGGGAACCTTTCTTTTAAGTATTAATAAAAACGAGGGAACACTGTAAATAATAGATAAAGGAAATGAGGGTCCCGTGAGGAACTAATTATCCAATTAAATACACGTTACCTGTAAGCTCTTCCTTATATTATATATGTATTTTCTATAGCAGCATTTTTTATCGAATATTGTATTAAGTATAGATAAATAAAAAAAATATTTTGTATATTCCAGATGTGCCTTACAGCCGGTATGGGTCTGAGTTCAGGGTCCCGTCGGAAGCTCTCCTTCAAAAACGTTTCAAATGTTGTCGTACAACTGTTACATTCGATCAAATTTAACGTCGATGTGCCATTTTCCAACATGGCCGCCTCCCCGCAAGAGCTCAAAGCGAACGCCGCTAGGAAGGTATTTGACATTAATTTTACAACTACCCACATATTATTTTATTTAAGAAATATATTTATAATACGTATTTTATGCACTGTGGCGTCTTTCAAACTCGTCTTGCACTTTATATGGACACGTCTCAATATTACAAGACCGTGTCGGCGGCTTGACTTTACAATGTTTTCTATATAAGTGATACTTCTATCGACATATTTTAAAGGTAAGTATTATCTATTTATTTACCCTGTTACTGATATTGTTTAGTATTAAAATGTTCTTTAGAAGCTTAATAATGATAGCGAAACAGTTCCAAGTATGCATTTAATCTTTTTGTAAAATAAATTTACTGGCCCATTTTGTTCCTTATATTCCAAAATAATTGGTACTATAAAAGTTTAGTTGAAATAACTGTGATATAGTAGGCGCCAGAAATGAAAACAGAGCAAAGAATAATGTGCTTTCGATGTATTGTTGTACGTGTCAAATTGATGTGCACTTGCGTTTGTATGTCTCGCTTGGCGCCTGCGATGTTCATAGAGTAGCGAGTGGGACTTTATGGAAATGATACTCTATCGAGATTCTTAAACTAAAGTAGATATTATTCTCGTAGCTCCCTTAACATAATTCTTAAAATTACTTTTTTAACCAGATTTTTTAAGTCTACAAATTCGTAATTTTTTTTTAAGTATCCCATCAGATTGATATTTTTATTGATACAATCTGTTTGTATTAAAACAGTCCTCTATATATTTGTTAGCGAATGACACACGTGTGAATTAAGGAAAAATTGCAATATTTGATGTTCCACTATGTCGAAATAGAACTTAAGTAGATAAAATTCATAAAGTGTTCAATATAACACTTTCATCTGGATAATTCAGAAATATAAAGTTTTTGTATGTATATTTTTTGTGTAAGATAATTGAGAAATGAGTTTTGTAACTTTTAAATGATTTTTATGAGTCCTCACCAGAATGGTTGTTAATGTCCCTCTCTTATTTTAATATTTATCCTCTAGAAAAAAATCTGAATAAGTAAGGAGTGAGAACAGACATTTTAAATGAATATAAAGAAATTAGGAGAGCTTAAACTTAAGAAAGTAATCTGTGTATCTATAGACCTGTTATCAATGCGGAGTACCTATTTGTAAGTATTTTGGGAACGATAAGATGACAATATGTTCAAAATCAACAAAATACTAATATGTACCAGAAAAAATATTTCTTGAAAATAGTGTCAATCAATGAAAGTACGAAGCATTTAGATTATACACAGATAAGCAATTCAATCTTAAATTATGAAAAGAGCATTAATGTCAGCAAACTAATAATAGAGATCTTATTTATACGGGTAGCCGTGCAGATTACACTTTAATCATTCCATAGCTAGGCAGTCGATATGACGTATTTTACTTGGGCATTTGCGGGGTCCAAGCATTGAGTGTATCGATATGGGCGGCGAGTGAAGGGCGGGTACAGTGAGCGGTGCGTGTTGGCGGCAGGTGCTGGACCTGCAGCGCGCGCTGCACGCGGAGCCCGGCTCGGCGGAGGCGCTGCGGCTGGCGGCGCTCAAGGAGGACGTGAGCGCGCTGCGCACCCCCCCCGCGCCCGCGCCCCCCGCGCCCGCGCCCCCCGCGCCCCACACACCCGCCACCGCCCCGCACAACCACACGTTCGACGCGGTCATGCAACACCACGCCCTACGCACACATGCAACGGTCCACACACTTCACTTGCCTAACATCGCGGGGCGACGCAGTTCTTGCATCTATCTCCCGTTGTGACGGTTAAATTTCATTCAATTGACGGTTAAAGATATACGCGTGGGGGAGATGCAGCGATTGCGCTTGCTTTCCGCATTTTTTGCACTTGACGCTATTTTTTGATTAAACTAATAGAATGTACTTAGACGCGAAGTAGACTGTCAGGTCCTCGGGGAAAAGTAAACGCTTTACGATTTGAGTGACGCGCTTACGTTTCCCATTGGTTTCAACGCGTTACGACTCGATCTTAGTGTGTAAGACAGTTAGTGTGAAGCAGGACTTTTGAACACATATTTAGCTATTTTCTGTGTTTTTTCTTTGGCTTCTCAGACGTAAAAGTGTATTGAATCTACCTGCATTTTTTTGCAAATAAATAATCTCGCTTAAAAATATTTCAGTAGTTTGATTTTTAGGTGGATTTTTAAATAACGTGTGTTGCTGCTTTTTTATAAATCTGAAGTGTGCTCTGAGCTTCTATTTATATGATATTTTTGAGGTATTTGATATCGCTTAAATCGATTGGGAATTTATGCGACTCTAAAGGCAGAAGTTATATTTTTCAATGCTATTTTATTTGCACATACTATATTCCCTTTAATATGACATCAAACGGTTCCCGTTCGACATTTTAGTTGCTGGTATGTTTGAGCTTTCGCTATTCCGAAATAAGTTGCAATCCATGGCAGAATCTTTCGACCTCTCTTTCCCTGACTCGTGTATTTTGATAAATATCTAAGTGTATCCTCGTGTTTATACGTAGATAGCGTCGTACACCAGCAACTAACATGAGACGTCTGCTCGTTGTTTTTCAGATATTCCGACCCTGGACATTAGTTCCACAACAAATACCCGCAGAAACAGTAAGCGCAGACAAAAAGTGTTGTTCATGTGTATTATTGTTTTCCACCGTACACCGGGTGACACGAGCTATTTCCCTCTTAACTTTATAGGTCAATGTCTCCACCTCACGAATGATATCTTTCGCGCCTAATGTTTCCTTAAAACAAACGAATAGGCGACTAAGCTGCAGAAGAACGCGAGCACTCGATACCATTTATCACTGTGTCTAATTGCGACTTATTTTCTATTAAGTTGTGAATCTATTTATAATAATTAAATTGTTTTATTGGTATTGTTTGAAAATAAAGTCGAACGCACAAAACTGTGTTTCACTCGCTGCCCCGATTGGCCAACACTAGCACGGCATGGCATGTTCCCTATGCATGGAGTTCATTTATTATAAATAGTTTTTATTACTAACTACTGTTTTAAATTTGTATTAACTTGTATCATTAAATTGTCTTAGCGTAATGTAAACTTTAACTTGTTTTTTTTAAGCATAAAACTATTTAAATGTCCACTTTTCAAATGAACTTGATGTTTATAAAGTTTAATATTCGTTTTCAATCTTTTTAAATTTTCGATGTTTCTCTATAAAAGTAAAACGTAATTTATCTCTTACATTTGACCGTAAATATCGATGTTTACTATGTTGTCTATCTTCTTTTATTCTTAATTCTGATAACGAACGCTGCTTTGGAAATCCGGACTATTCGTTTCTAAGGTCAGTCTTGTCTATCAATGGAGCATGGATGGAGTCGGCATGCCGTGGTCCTTATGTGTACCCCGGTTCGCACCCCCTGTAATGTGATCACGCCACGAGACACAAAATCACGTCGGTCGTTTGAATGAGCGTTTGTTTTAACAGAATAAAGTGACGGAGAAATTTAAGCGGCCGTTGAAAAAGCGTCATTCGTCTGTGTACCACCAGCCCACGAACCGCGTGAACAAGTACCTGGCGCAGGCGATCGACGCGCGCAGCGTGCACCGCGAGAAGGCCACGCACGTGCACCTGCTCACACTCTGCTTTAAGGACGTCGATAAGGAAGCACAAGTAATTTTGTTTAAGGTTTTTTCTTAAATAAAAGTTAAAAATGTGAATTTTTTGTGTTTTTCAAAATTCCATCAAATCTCTTTCCGATTTTATCTCGATTTTATTTTATGTTTTACTTAAGTAATAGTATCATCCTGTACTCAAGGTATTAGTTGAGAATCTTGTTTTGTAACAAATTAGAGCTGCTAGCGCCATCTCTGTTTTGAATAACGTAACTTTCTATATTATATGAGCTTGTACGCATCTTCCGCATTGTTTTTTTCAATTCTTTTGAGTATAAGGTTAATATTATGTGTTGATATACATTTAATTTCTTTTATAAAATGTTACAGTATCGTGCATCTACAGACGGAGGGTGGGCGGGGTCACTAAGCGCTGCATTGGGCGCGTTGGTCGCAGCTGGAGCGCTTCAAGCGGCTATATTACCAAGAACATTAATTCTTCTGATTCTCTTCGTGATCGCTTTCGTGTGGTCTGCAGCGGTTTTAGTGCTGACTTTGGCTGCGAGGTTACGGCTCATACCGTGTGATGTTTCTAGACCTTTCGCTTTGAGGAACGCTATCACGACGTTTACTATCGTTCTGGGGTATGCTGTTGGGCAAGCTAATGTGGTAAGAATATTTCTTTTACTGCTTCATTTTCCTATAGTTTGTTGTTCCCATGTTATTAGTTGAAATAAATCATTGATAGATTATCTCACCAACATTATTCTTTAACAATTTTAAGTAACTTGCAACGTTGCAAATTATTTGTTATCAATTATTTTTTTTAAACATGAACTTCTTTAATCAAAATACCTATCATTTGGAACTTAGTACATGCCTATTCAATCATTGAGTATTATTCTTAATACGTTTGATAAATATTCCAGCTATCATGTCAAGCGATAAACGTATGCGGAAACCTCACAGAGCACACAATAACCATGGAGGCTCTTCGATCATCCCGTGATCTAACTTCACTATGGAGCAGTCCAGACATACACAGAATGTGTCCAGTACCATTATACATAACACTTGGCTGTTGTCTCAGTATGCTAACTGTGGCTGTGTTCTTGCGACTGCCGATTCTGGTCAAGGGAATATTACTGGCTGTGATGACGACCGGCTATGTGGCTGTTATATTGATATACCATAAGTACCTGTTCGATTGCTACGATTTGATGACTGAGTGAGTATGTTTTCGATTCGTAAAAGTTCATCTGATAGTTAGTTATAATATCAGTTAAATGTGCTAGTAAACATCTTATAAGCATAATAGTATCTTTTGACTTGTTTATGTTTAACTAAATATGTAGCAAATAACAAAAAATTAACCTTAAAACAATTTTACGGAAGAAATTTTTTTTAAATTTATATATTTTGCGATCGCCTCAAAATCATGAAAACTTAATTAACGTACTATGTTTATGTTCGTATAAATCTATATATATAGGTCACCTAAAATCGTTTGTATAATTTTAATATGATGCACAAATTAAAAATTACCCTACTATGTATATATCTCTAATATATATAAATCTCGTGTCACAATGTTTGTCCTCAATGGACTCCTAAACCACTTAACCGATTATAATAAAATTCGCACACCATGTGCAGTTCGATCCAACTTGAGAGATAGGATAGGTTTTATCCCGGAAATCCCACGGGAAAGGGAACTATGCGGGGTTTTCTCTGAAAACGCGGGCGAAGCCGCGGGCGGAAAGCTAGTCTATCTATAGTTATGAGTACTTGAAAGAAATTGAGTGCATACATAGTGTTAATTAAAGGTAATATAGGATAAATAAAGATTTTTTATTAATGTCTCCAGCAACGAAGGGCTAGTAAGCTCCGCGTACGTATGGAGCGCGTGGACGGTAGCACTGGCTCTAGCCGTGTTATTGCACGCGAGACAAACGGAATGGACGGCGAGGTTGGACTTCTTGTGGCAATTACAAGCGCGGGATGAGAAGAGGGATATGGATGCTTTGCAGGTTGCTCCCTTGTATTTGCATTAACATTAGTTACAATGAGATTAGTCTATATTGTATGAGGCTTTTGTGCGCATTTCTCACATTATTTATAAGAATAGGTTAAGTAACAAGTTCAAATCGTTGTATATCATGTTTTAAGATAAATCAGACAAATAGATCCAATTTTGAATGAGTGTTTTTTCTATATTATAATAATATTTTAGATCACAAACAGATACATTTATTTTATTTATATTTTTGTCATTTCCTTTGAAATATCACGCGTACCTGTGTCAATGTTTTTAAATTAACTTAGATTGTATTTTGCAGGCATCTAATAGAAGAATATTATTCAATCTTCTACCAGCGCACGTAGCGACGCATTTTCTGGACAATCAGTTTAGGACTAATATGGTAATTTGGATTACAAAATATTTAACACATATGCTTCAGCAAGTTCTAATTATTAAAAAACTAAACTGCCTACAAATTGTTAGAACCGGACAAAATTTAAATGGGACCAACAAGAAGGCATTAGCTTTCAAATTAAAAAAAGGTCATCAAAATCGGTTGAAAGTTCTGTGGTAACAAGCCCAAAAAAGGACAGTCGAATTGCCTCCTTTATTGAAGTCGGTTTAAAATAAAATTTGTCCTATGTCTTTTCTCAGTACAAACTATAGTAACTATTTGTCAGACAGACACACGAGAGTTCTTTCGCATTAAAAATATTAATATATACGTCAAAGTTTATCGAAACCAAAAGTATCTTTTCAAAATTCGAAATGATTTCGGGGCTACTACTAACACGTGTAGCGTTGGCAGGACCTGTACCACCAGTCGTACCACCGCGTGGGCGTGGTGTTCGCGTCCATCACCAACTACCACGAGTTCTACATGGAGCTGGACGGCAACAACCAGGGCATGGAGTGCTTGCGGCTGCTCAACGAGATTATAGCCGATTTTGATGAGGTGGGTGGTGGTTTCTTTTTTTGGGTATAGTTAATTCTTTTAGCCTAATGTTTTTTTAACGTGATAACGTTTTTAAAATCGTTTTAGTCGGGTGACATGTTCAGAAACTTATGTCACACCAAAACCTCACGAGCGCGATCGCAGGTATAACGAGAGAGAGACGGACCGATCTCCCGTCTCATCTCGAGCGCTGCCACCAATAAGACGTTATCACGTAAACATCTCGATCGTAAACCTACTTTACAAACAACCAATTTTTTTTTTTTGTAGTAATTATAAGAGGAAAGTTTGTTTGATTGATATAATTTAAGTCGAAAAGTACTGAATCTATTATAAAAATAGCTTACCATTAAAAAGCTACGTTTTTACCGAGTAACAGTTGAATAATAGTTTTTATATTACAACCTGCCTGTTAATAATCTTATTAAAACAACTAGCTTCCGCCCGCGACTCCGTCCGCGCGGATGTCGGTCTTCGCGTGGATGGTTTATTTCTCCATTTTGAGTAACTCTGACAATGACATCTTATAAATATCTATTGGACCCAAATACGGCTAGGCCTATAATAATACGCAACGTGTGTTCGCGGTTCTACAGAACAACGTCTATGGATAAAACTGAAAAATTAAGATTAATTTTTTTTTACGTATTTTTCCAGGATAAAAAGTATCCTATTTTACGCCCAGGATAATAAGGTATAATTATACCAAGTTTCATCGAAATCGAACCGTTAGTTTTTACGTGATGCCTGAACATACAGACAGACAGACAGACAGACAGACAGACAGACAGACAGACAGACAGACAGACAGACAGACAGACAGACAGACAGACAAAAATTTTTTTAATCACATATTTGGGTTTGGTATCGATCCAGTAACACCCCCTGCTATTTATTTTTTCAATATTTTCAATGTACAGAATTGACCCTTCTACAGATTTATTATATGTATAGATTAGCATTTACACTTAAACACGTCGTTATCACATAGAAATAAAACCTCTAACTAATTACTTAGTCTATTGGCTATTGATTAAGTTAAATTGCAATAACAAGACATTATTTTTCCAGCTTTTGGGTGAAGATCGGTTCAGTGCAATAGATAAAATCAAAACAGTAGGATCCACTTACATGGCAGCTGTCGGTCTCATCCCGGACAAAAAGATGACAGATGATGCTAGCACGAGGAAACACATGGCGACGCTTGTCGAATTTGTGTTCGCTATGAGAGATAAGCTTAAGGATATTAACGACAATTCGTATAACAATTTTATGCTTCGAGTTGGTAAGGATTTAATTATAATAAAGAAAATAATGAAAATTTGTAGCTAGAATATACCTAATTTATTTACGATGCTTTTGTTCTTTGCAGGTATTAATGTAGGGCCAGTGGTAGCTGGTGTGATCGGTGCTAGAAAGCCTCAGTATGACATTTGGGGTAACACAGTAAACGTAGCGTCTCGAATGGACTCGACGGGCCTTCCGAACCACACTCAAGTTACGGAAGAAGTTTTCCAAGTGCTCAAAGATTTGCCATACCAGTTCGTGTGTAGAGGAAAGGTTAAAGTGAAGGGCAAGGGTGAAATGACAACGTATTTTTTAACGGACAGAGCACCATCGAATAGCAATAACCATCATATACCGAATAGCCAGCCGCTAAATCCTTCTACTGCTTATGGCGGTGTGGCAACGCCGCTTGCGATGTTGCAAAACTCAGCACGTAGAGCTGCAGCACCACCGTCCCGGCTACCTCCACTTCGAGAAACATCTGTAGCGGGTGAAAGTGAACCGCTACTCCCACCGAATGGACATCAAAACGGCAATCACAAAGGAAGCAAGGGTCGAAGAAATAAAGAAGTAGAAGATACGCCTCCTCCACCGCCGCCCCATGGTATTAACGGGAACCCAAGGTGGCCACCTCCACGAGCTTTAGTACCTCCTTGGCCCCGACCACAAGAACCGAGGCCGCCCGTGGCACATAAAAGAAGAGCACCAGCAAGATTACCGAGACCTCGGTCGAGTGAAAGTCTGCCGTTGGCGAGAAGTCCACGGGTACATTCATCTGCGGATGAATTAAGCTCTCTAACTCGCTCTCCAAGTCTCAGCTCCTCAGATGAAAGCTATTCGCGAACTACCGATGCATCTCCTTCTCCGCCAAGAGCAAATCAGTGGCAACCGCCTCGACCGCAACACATTGACGTCAATCCCAACCCGACGTATGATTTTCCGCAATTGCGAAAACATTCTCCACGCGTTATATACGACTTTTATGTTAAATATGGACTCAATAAAAAACCCTCTCTCGACGACAAACTTCTAGAAGGAAGTATAAATCTTCATAAAGAAGAAGAGAAATTGCAAAGAAGTATATTGAACATGCACCAACCGTCCGCTAAGCGAGATAGTTGCAGTCAAACGGACAAAAAGGACGTCCCGCACAGATTTACGCAAAGAACGAATTCGTTTTCGAGTTCAGGAAGTCGACCGAGCAATCTGAAACATTTGAACCATGACAGCAGAGAAGTTTTTACGAAACGCAGTCCTTCAGATATCGCGTGCGTTCCGCCTTTCGAACGGGAGATTCAAAGGTTACTGGATGACAAAAATCTTGTAATGGTTAATTCTCCCAAAGCGGAACGAAAAGAACTGAAGTTAGATTTAAGGTACGGTAAACACACATTAAAATATTTCATTTTAAATTACCTTCTATATTACACATTATATTTTGTTTCTTATATTAACTAGATCATAGATGTAAAAATATTAATGACATTACCCAATAAGAAAATCATATTAAGAATAGAATATTACATTTATCATGATTACAATTAATATACATCATACTACTTCCTCAACAGGGCAGCAAACGCGTGCGTGGAAGCGATGCGCGTAAGCAACAACAACAGCAGCCCGCTACACGCAGTTGGTCTCGCTGCTATCACGCAACTGGCCCGCGCCTCCCCACCACAACCAGCACCTGCACAACATGCAACACATGCAACACATGCTGCACATCCAACACATGCAACACATGCAGCACCCCCCGTGCCCTCGCCGCGTGCTGACTTCCCAGGAGTGTTGCCAACTGATGTAGTCGTGGACTTGCCGTCGCCTGCGCATTCTAAACATAGTACGAAGTGAGTATTGAAACTTGATGTTACTGTTTATCGAATTGTTGTTATAAAAAATGATGCAGCCTAGATTTGTTTTTAAGTAAAATTGGTAAAGTTTCATTTCATATTGCTATATTATATGAAAAACTGTTAATTAAAATGTTTTTATTAACAGCCCCCTACCAATCAGGAAGGAGCCTTTAAATACCAAAGAAAAGCATGAAAACCCTGAAAGACTTCATAACCGGGTAAGAACTGTGAAATATTTTATTATTTAATTTAATTATTTCGTATCAAAATGTATTAATTTGTTTATTTTCGTACCAGGTACCCACTTCTAACCATAGAGAAATGGGTCACTACGGGGAGAGTCAGTCAGAGTGGAGCTCCTCCTGTTCAGAGGGTGAGGGTGAAGGCGACGGCTGTCAGCCCGAGAGCACCGGCTACACCACCGACGACCCCGCTTTGGAAAACGTCTCCATGTTGAACGAAGCCGGGCTAACAGACGCAGAAGCGGCACTCAGTGACGTCAATTCTTGCTATTTCGATCGCGATGATGATGTGTCCTCACGAGCGTCATCACGGTTATTGGATTCCGAAGCATTGGTATCACTAGAGTCGCTCAGTGCGATCTACGACTCGGATGAACCGGCGCACCGCTACCTGGCCAACATCCGCACGGTGAGCGAGTGCATCACACGCAACTTTGGCCAGCCCGCGCACGTCACTGACGGCGAGAGTGACGTGTGATGCGTCACGTGACGTCATCTGACATGTGATTCTCTTCTGCTCCTCGCCTCCATGTAGGCGACGGCGCCCCCCAGCTCTCTAATCGAAATCTAATACTCAACATTATTATTGTACGATTACGTCTATTTTGGACTAGGATACGAGCGTGTCTCGATCCTTCGATCGCGAGCTCTCCCCATTAAAGATGTGCCTGATTATTTAATCTGTGTATTTTATGTGTAAATTGTTAATATGTACCTATTAATGTTACACTGTATGATATTATGCGCGGAAAGGCGGGCGCCATGCGATGGCCCCGCGAGGTACGTGCGCGATGATCTCTACAATTACAAGGTGCTCTGACTTAGAATTATTTATTGTACGACTTGTGATAAAGGCTACGTGTTCGGAAGTGAGCGACCAATATCTGTTCGTCAGGGTCGCGTGCGAGGGCTGGCCCCCTGCTGTGCGATCTTATAGTGTCACCATAATATTGTTCGCGAATCTGATACGATTACCACTATTAGATAGACTAGATATTCTATAAGTATTACTGCATTTCATTATGTATTTAATGTAATGTTACCATAAAAATAATACAATTAGTTTCTTTCATAATGACTGTCTTAATTTTCAACGTCGATGGTATTTCAAATGTTGCAATCATTCTTCTTTTAATTCTAGTCACCCTTTTCCCAATATTATCTGCGCCATAATGTTTCATCACAATATATGTTTTATTTTCCTTAGTAGATGTTTTACTTTATTCATTTCTACTATTTTTCATTGAATAATAATTATAAGTTACAAACTTACAAATCCAAAGTACAATTGAACTCAGTATAAAATATTATTTGTTGTTAAGTATTCTCAGTAGTTCTGAAATAATATAGGAATTAGACGATGATTTCGTGTCAATTTCATGTCGTATTCGATTTCTGATAGTTTAAGATAATATAGTTTGTAGTGATTTATATCTAAAATGTCATAAACAGTGATGTACGTTTATCCTCGTGGCTAAATCATAGAGCTTGTACTTAACTTGATAATGGCAATGAGTCATATATGGCGAGTTTATTAGTTTAATAATTTCATGTATCTCTGTGGTTATGTGTAATCGTTGCGCTCATTGTTTTTGTACCGAGCGCAAACTTGAACCAAACTGTAACTAAAATCCATACGATATACAGACATATGGTTTAGTCATTCAACTTGTATATTTATCTTTGCGAGATCTAGTGAATTGTTATTAATCTTTGTAAATATTGTTATTCAACTGTCAAGTGCTATACATATAGATAGTTTAGCGTACTGTGAAGATCATATTTATTTTTATTATAATATATTTTGCCGTCTTCTCAGTATGTCGATTCGAATTTTTAATATATAGTGCCAAATACTTTTTGCTTGTTTTAATGGTTCTTTTTTATTGTTATTTATATTACATAACTATTTTTACAATTTAATAATTTTCTTTATATAACCAAACCCAAGGAAAACATGAACAAGTATTTGAACAACTTCATTAATTCTATTTATATTGTAACTTAGGATTGGGGTGATAAAAATCCTCATAATAATATTATGTACCAGTAACCAAAATTAGATGTGTTTAATAATCATTTTATAACTGTTCTTTCATGAGATTTAAAATAAATATTACAGTCAATTTAAATAAAACGTGAGTATCTTCAATAAAACATTGATATTGTAGAGATGTATTTATACTCAATTGTGTAGTTACATATTTCAATTGCAAAGTATTTTAATATTATATGTATTTATGTTTATTTAAATTTGATTAAGCAATATTACAATTCATTATAATTGAATAAAGTGGTTGAAATAACTGAGAATAGTTTATTATTTTTGTGCGCCGTCTTCGGTCCTATCATAATGTACTGCATGAATATTATGTTGGTCGTTGGTTATTGTGTCTTCTTCTGCATACTAATTGTTATATAGCCTTGATCAATCACATGACGCGACGGTACTATTGAACGTTTATGATATATACAATATTATATTATTATTACACTAGGTACATGAATTAATAATTAAAGAAAAATTCATTATAATAAAGCAATTGAGAAGCCGAAATTTTTAAATATAACGCAGTGGGTCGTAAGTGGGTACATCCAACACACATTATTTCAATACCCATTACATTCATGACATTTTTATTTAGTCGCTTTATAATCATACAAATTGAAAAATCAAGACATCCTACGGAAGGTAAGTGAAGGAAATCATGTAATTTTGTTTAATCGAGGTTTTATTACATATTTGGAAATGGAAAATAGATAATCGGCAGCTTCCAATAACATCAATTGAATGTCGATAATATTACAAGAAAACGATAAGTAGCTAATAATTTAATTAGGTACAGCAAATTACGACGCGAACACAATTGGTTCTAAGGAAATATTGTGGATATGGACAATGTACGAAGCGGTTGTGAAATCTATTGCTCTATTGCACATACAATACAGAATAATTGACTTTTTAATCGATATTGAAATGATACAAGTAAAATTTTTTGTCAATCGTTATTCGTTGAGAAAAATATTGAATTCAATTTCACATTTCGATATCGCTATTGATTCCATAATAATATATGATATTGATTAATATCATATTATATTATAAAGTTGAACAAAAATTCTAAGTTTTTGTAAACAATTGAGTTCACTGTAATTAAGCATGTGAAAAACCGCAAAAAACATAACAACACAAAAAATTTGTTCCGAACAAGGTTTGATTCATAGTTCAAAGTTCTTTTGATAGCTGATAAAAAAGAGAATGCTACCTTTGTTTATAAGACCGGTATGGTTGGCATGGTAACATTGATCATAATATTGCGTAAGTTCATGATACCTATATACGAGTCATTTTAAAGAATACCCAAAATTCATATGTATGTTTATTTATGGTTAAGTATAACGTTTATTTAATCTACTATAATTATTTTATTGTGGTTTTTATGTACCTAGGTAAGTACTACAATATGTTTAAGTAATACGAACAGAGTTTAGTTTAACAATACATGAATCAAGTTCCAGTTACAAGACATGAGGTTCTGTAGAACCGTGAGTCAGTAGATACGCCGGTAATGACGGGTAGTTAAATTCAAAACGCACGGCGGTTGGTATGTGGCTATGTGATGTGAGTGAAGTACGAGGCGGTGTGACGCGGGCAGCTGCCGAGTGGCCGCCGTGACGCCGCCGCCGATTGGTGCACGGAACCGGTTCCAGCCCCGCGCCCCTCGCCCGCCGCCCTTACAACTATCAAACGAATTCTTAATTTCTTATTCATACACCTCGCCACGACCGTTGCTGCCGCTGAGAGCGCGCTTCGAGTCTATATTCCGCGTAATCTTATCGAAATGTGAAACGTCGAATGCAATTACAGTATTTATATCAAGTGATACCATAAGTGAGATTCTTATGGAAATAGTGAATACGGCACGCTGGAATCGGGCGCTATGAAAACATTCAGTCAAACCAGTGTTTTTGTTCTTTTTGTTTCAACGGTGCTTCGTGATCGGCTCCAACGCAAGCTTACCTTTGCCATGTGCGTAAGGTAGTGTTGTGCTCCTGTTAGTTTACCATAAACTAATATGCTAGCCTGTGAATATTGCGAGAACTAAAGTGCTGAGTGGTGCAGTGCTTTGGTGAATCATAGTTTAGTGTCAATATGAAAGTGACGGTGTGTTTTGGTTCAGTACGAGTGTTGGTACCTTGTGGGGCTGGCGACCTTTTGGTGAGGGACCTCGTACGGGAAGCAACGCTCCGATACAAAAAAGCTACCGGACAGGTCAGTACGTCGCGTTGGTAAAAATTATCCTTGACACACTGATCTTTATAATTAAGCATGTTATCAATTATGACAGAAAGTTGTTTACATCGAGATGTGTGTCTACCCTCATATGCTCGAAATGAAAGAGACAATATTTTAATTAGTTTTTGAATATGACAGCAATCAGCATTGATAATATGTTTTAAGACAAGGCATAGTATTTTGAAATGTTGACCACTTCTGGGTTTTGCGTATCTAATGATCACTCGTTGTGGAATGCACGATCTCGCAGCTGGGACCACTTTCGCGACATTTTATCAATTTGAAATAGGCAATATCAGTGGCCACTGGCCAGTAAACCATGGTGACTTGCGGTTAAATTTTTCTTTTGCTTGAGTAAACTATACCTACTAAATTTAGAAGGTCACGCTAATTTCATAGATATCTCTTAAGATATGGGTAATATAAATACCTATCTACCTAAGAGTAAGGTAACAATAAAATGTTTTCCTCCTTGCAAAGTTCATTTAAAAATAACGGTTATATAGGTAGGTATGCTGACACAGCAGTTTATAAGATCTCAGTTGCATTCAGATTGTTGATAATTTGCAACCTGATCCTCAGATGATCTTCTTTCATTGTTGTAAGCCATGCTAATAAACAGAAATTACTGTGGTCCTGAGCATTTCATGAAATACACCAGCTGATTTTAAAGATATTAGATTTTACAATACTTACCTAGATAATTCTTAATCACCTGTTTTTGCACCTGCCTCCCACATTTAGATACTAGGTATAAATTGTAAAAGCTGTAGGCAGGAACCTTGTCTTTTCTAACATGTGTATGAAAATAAATATCTTAAATACCTGCAGGTAAACCTATATAGAAAAATTTTTAAGGATTAATCTAAATCATGACTATTTGTTGATATTTTTTTATTTCCGCAGAATTTTATCACCATAGTACCCTAACTAAAAAAAATCATACGTTCATAAAGATGCAGTCAAGTAATTAAAACGATTGAACACTTAACCGCATGACTCGCAAATTACCTACTAACTGCGTGAATCGTTACATTTACAACTTTATATGCCTATTTGGCACTTGGGCGCTGTCTCCAACTGACACGCACTGGCGTGACGCCTGAAACAGTCGTACCTTCAAATTAGAACTAGGTACTCTCAAAATTAAGTTTAAACAATCTATACCCGTACCACAGAATACTTAATAGTAGCTAACGCTACCCGTACTTTATGATGAAAATTAAGAATCAGTTTTCCAGGAACTTCATATACCTAACTATTTAAGTTTTGCGCCAGATCTGGATTGAAGTTAAATAAAAGAAGCCGTTAAACTATAGCTGCCTAGGAATAAAAAAGGCAATAATTCTAAATAACAGTAATAACTATTTTGCGTGTATGCAAGTTACACACGTTTGTAGAGCATATTTTGGAAACTGTTTGGTTAATAGCTAGAAACGGTATCACGTCAGATAATAGCTTCAAGTGAAAAGATAGTACCTACATTAAGACTGTATGCAGCGGCTCACATACTTTTGGCAATGTTTCTGCATGATCGAACGATTACACAATTGTAAGGTCGCAAGAGTGCGCTAACTAGCGGCAAATAGAGCTTGCCGCTCTGCTAAGCATATTATTTAGTTATGTATATCGGATTCCTTTAAAGTTTATAAGAGATATAGAAAAAATCGTAATTTTATTTTCTCCTATCAGAATTTATTTACATGTACATAATATTGTGGTTCTGTGGTTTATGGCCAATGGTCTTTATCTAGAACTACTGGGAACAAAGGATTCTTTGTTCCATAAAAGCACGCACATTTTCAATTTGTGATTAAATTTGATACTCTGCTAAAACAATCGCTCCCTTGATTGGTGCCAGGTATACGAATTGCGAGAGTATAAAAGACTGAGAACTATTGTAGTCGTGGCTTATTGATGCCCGTGGACCGGTTCTCAGAAAAGTATGAGACGTCTTATGGTATTCAAACCACATATTGTATGTTAATGACAAATATTTGAGATGCATCGGAATCCAACACGTTTATTTTACACTTTTTTCAGATGAAATAGAGCATTTATGCATAACGACTTTGCTTTCATGACCAATTGACGTCGCAGATGATGTGATAAGTGTTATATGTGAGAGTTTTTGACTTAAAAAGCAATATATCATGAGGATGGTTCTAAAATGACCATATGTTGTGTTCCCTGACAAGTGGATAAATGCCCTCGCTCTGTCCGAATACAACTCCAAAGACTTTTTTCTAATTGACGCCTTAATTGTTCGCATGTGTTCATCAAGTGGATAATCCTTGGGAAACGAAATAAAATACAGCTCACGGTAATTCGTCTTGTGCAAAATAATTACAAACCAATTCTACACATGTGCGAAAAGAATCCATATGATTTAATCGTGGATTATTTCATTAAAAACACGAATGAAAGATTTGATTACGGAAGTCAGAGGTTACTAATTCTTGAAATATATTCGTTAACAATCTACTTAGGTATTATCTTATCAACTCCTAATTAGGTAAGTGGGTCACCCGAAAAGCGTAGACTTCGCAATAATTTTATGGATAAGAAACTTTTTAGAAACTGTGTTTCCAGGAATTCTCGAATTATTATTACAGTCAAAACTAACCGAAACAACAAATCGTTTATAACAATTACTAATAACTGTTTTCCTTAAATAATCTTTCTCGTGTATTTAATTATAGTTTCTTCCGAACAACGGATGTAGTTTTGTTAAACGTTAAATATAAGCTTGAAGAAAAACTAGTCTTACGGTTTTCACAACCGGACTAGTAGGATAACCTTCTATTATGCTGACTGTGGATATGAAACATTAGAATTATCACATTTACCCTGAGGAACGGTAATTGGCTTTAAATAAGTAGCTTCTTCGCTTCTTCATATTGTTTTTTGGAAGATTATGTAAAAGCTTATTGTTGACTAGAATCCTTTCATTGCAGATTAATTCTCTATTCCTCACTAACACAATGTTGAAGTTGAAAGAGATTAATAATTTATTACAGTCGGAATCCTAGGAAATTGTAAAGATCTAAGGATATGATAATGAGTTACTTGTTGACAAAGAAACTTAGGTACATCGCGTAATTACTCACTAACGCACAGCCTAGAGTCAAGACTCTAGTACATAGTTAATAGTTATTTACCTTAGTCTGATAAAGCCATAAGATAAAATAATTGTTACAAAACTTTGTTATGTATCAGCTATCTTCATCGTCATTGATACTCTAGAGAATAGCGTAGGCATTAAGGACTTAGAGGATTACTCATGCGCACGTGCAACCACGTCGCATGTCCAATTATGTTACATATCATGCCAGCATTGGATATCTACTTGAACACCTTATCAACAGAAATTTGATCTTATAAACTGACATAAGCAGTAAGCTCATTAGGTGCTTTCTCGGAATGTTATCTTACGAAGAAATTTAATCTCCTTAAAATTGGCACATGAAATGATACGTTTTAAAAGCGATATGACTAATAGAGGAATAATAACCTGAATCATGATCGCTCGGTTCGTACTTCGTCGTAAACATCACAATTTGCTTCGCTTAAATCAGTTTAATTAATTAATGGATGCAATGACTTCTGTACTTACCTACTATGTTGTTTAAAATACAATACCTACTTTACTTACCAATAAAAAAATACAAAACAGTAATAGGTTCTTAGTTATTCAGTATTCTAGTTAATTAATTCATGGTAGTTTCACTATGTATGCAGGAATTTTGGTCTAAATTAACCAACTATATGTATAATAACGTTATCAAAAGATTTACAGTTATTGCTTTTACCGATATCTGTTGCTTTACATAACACAAAATATGCGGGCAGCCTTGAAGCGCTTGATGTCTCTATGACTCTACGACTAAGCCGATGGTAGAGCAATATACGAGTAAGTATTTATTTAGTTACTATTAATTTACTATTAGTGGCAGCAAAACATAAGTAGTAGTAATTCGAATTTATAAAATTCTTTAGCAAAATAGCGATTGGTAGGAACATACAAATTATAAGTTTAGTATCTTTTTCACTACCAGGAAAAAATTAATTTAATAATATTGTTATCCTCCCAAGTCCTATCAGATTATTTTTTTAAGAAGAATCTTTGTAAAATTTATTTCATAATTTACGCACTTATTTCTAATACATTTAAAATAACATTGAAAATACTCCAAGAATTGGAGTGAAAAAATTTCTTTCCTGTAAAAGAAGAAAGAAAGCATCGTTATTTTATTCAAAACCTGTTACTCCATTTCCTCTTAGTCGAACATTGTCTATAGAATAATAAGGGAATTATAATATCGTAAATTAGATCTACCTGTAGGCCATCCCTTGCTCTCAGCTCAGGTAGCACAATAAAGTATTCAAAGAACATCCCCAAAACAATCAGCTTTCATTTTGTTACTCGTTTTATGTTGTAGCTTAAAATAAAACCAATTTAATCCGCACATAGCGCGGGTAATTATGACAAAAAGTACAAGATTGAAGTTTTTACCTATTTGCTTATGTTTAGCAGCAAGATTAAATAAGAGAGCTAATTTTAAACCTTAGAAAACGCATTAAAAAGTAGGTACTTCTTTTAGGCTGAATGTGATTTCACTATACTTTTGCACACAGTTTTTTTTTATATTGTAAATTGTAATAAACTTTTAACTAAATAGTAGATATTAATCGTATTTACTTATGTAATAAATGGTATAAACAGCAATTTAGGCGGATCAATCGATCGATGGTGGTGAATAGGCTTTAAAATAATTTTAACATCAACCTTTAGGAGACATACAACTAGATATATTATTTTATTTCATCGATGTTTCAGAATATCATTAGTTGTACTCGATGTCTGTTTGATCTCAGCTTAACAGTATCAACTATCAACTAGAATCATGGCATGGCGGCGGCGGGTGGGTTTTTTCTGTCCGCACATAATTACAAGACGAACATCTGACGGGATCAGCCCCATCTATGGAATGTACCTGCGCCCTTTTTATGCGGCCCACTTGCTGCAATGATTAACATTTAATAGTTTTTTTCTTATACTCCATGTTGTGTAGAATAGCCTATCCTGATTTCGAAGGAGAATATTTTTATAGATGCTGAGTTATAATTTTAGCTATTGGCATATTTGTATCGAATTATTCATTTCACATGCCTCCGTAACAATGCAGCTACGTTGTTCAACTACTAATGATGTGAAGGCATTGAATTCCACATTTCATTTTATAATTTATATTTTTTATTAAAAAACTAAACTGGCCGTTACCTGCGACGTCATCAACTATAAACCGTCTCCCCTAAGTTCAGTATGCATACAAATTAGCCAACGTCGTTTTTGAAGCTATTTTTGAATTAGAAACAATATATTTTTATTTTATTAAATAAAAACTTAACTCTAAATAACTATTAAACTGCTTTTATTCCGAAAGGTTCCACGTGTTTCATATTCTACAACTTAAGTGTGCTTGGATCTCTAAAAAAAGCCTTGGCGAAATGAACGACATTCCGTTGATGCTGTTTTTCGATAGTAATAAATCAAGATAAATTGCACAACTAAAAATCAATCTATCTTGATTCAATTAAACCTAATTTTGATATAGACCTTATAGTTAGACAAGCTAGGAGTGTAGGCGTGGGTGTGGCAGAATGCCATTGCGCACAAATCTCTGACCGAGATCCTTTGCGTGAGCTTCCCAAGGCATATTAACATTTTTACGCTTACAAATTTACATACATCATTTTTTGGTTTGATTCACTTATAAACATAAATATGTGATTTCTATAAATTAAGTTCGCTCCTATTTATGAATTCATTTACTGACGGCTACCTTTAGAAATAGGATCGAGTTATCTTAAACGTGCTAATATAGTACATTCTTCAGTAATTTCAGCTAGAATAACAAGAGACGATTCTTATTAAAATAATGACTCGACTCAAGAGTATCGATGTCATACCATTTTTGTACGAGCACTGTTTTGTCTGGGCTCCACAATTTGCACGTGCATTATATGTAAGCACAATTGTATTTCAAAACTTTATAGCACAGGAACAAAGCGGGTATACGCAAACGAATCAAAACATTGTGAAACTGCTGGTCACCTGCAGAACGTTGCCATTGTTTTTGCCCACAAGGACCCTGAAAATTATTAACAGTACCAAAACTGCGTGTGTTATCCGCTATGCAAAGTACGTTTAGGGAAAATGTATGAATAATAATAATACGCATTTTTTCCACTCTATGTAAAAAATCACGTCTTTATCTAATCCGAATCTCTTTAGGAGTTAAGGCTTATACATGCGCTAATAACCTTGACCATACTTGACGGATCTCAAATCTCTCCCGCTGCACCTTCTTTTTTCCTCGCATTTTGTATTTAAAAAGATACCAATCAGTGAAACAAAAAATCCTCGTCAGGGAATGTTGTGTAACTGATAATTTATTAAACATAAAATTTTCAGAGCTCTAAGTCAGCAGGTTACGAAGTTTATAGAGTATTTGCGGAAAAATCGATGACCACGGCACATTTTTTTTCTAGAAATCTATTAACTTTGGAAAAAAGTCCTCGCGAGCAATTAAAGATCAAAGACCATCCTATTTTATATATTTTTTTCGGTATTGTGCTTTATGTTGTACCAGACTTTATAGAGGTTGAACATAGTCGAAATTGCCGGGTAACGCCTTAAGATATATTATAAGATACTTTGTACCACCTTTGTACATTATAATTTGAAATGTTTTTAGGGTTCCGTACCTCAAAAGGAAAAAACGGAACCCTTATAGGATCACTTTGTTGTCCGTCTGTCCGTCCGTCCGTCCGTCCGTCCGTCTGTCAAGACCCTTTTTCTCAGGAACGCGTGGAGGTATGAAGCTGAAATTTATATCAATTACTCAGGTCTACTGTCCCTTGAAGCTGTGAAAAAATCAAACTTCTAAGCCAACGCAATCAAAAGATACAGCCGTTTATGCCGCAAATTTTCGACACTTGCAAGGGAATCAAAACCTACAGGGTGCTTCCCGTGAACTCAGAATCTTGAAATTTGGTACGAAGCAACGTCTTATAGCATAGATAAAGGAAAAATTACGAAAACCATAAATTTTTAGTTACATCACATAATATATTTTTTTTAATAATTTTAAACTTACTACCCATTTCCTCATAAACGCGTAGAGGTATTAAATTGAAATTCATACCAAATACTCAGGTCTATAATACCTTTAAGCTGTAACAAAATCAAACTTCTATGTCAACGCAATCAAAAGAAACAGCAATGTACGGAACCCTCGGTGCGCGAGTCCGACTCGCACTTGGCCGGTTTTTTTTTTCTTTGCTAATAATACAAACTTGCTAAAAACTATAAACTAGTTTATAAATGAATAGTAGGATTGACGTGTTCGTTATATTTATTTCGTCTTATCTACGTATAGTGCGATGTAACCCACTTTGCCTGATAAGTACTAAAGAATGTAAATAGTGGATTTTATCACATATTATTTATATTCAACAGAGATAGCAAACCGATGTCCCAATTCAATAAAATATTGATACGTCGATGTTGTATTCATGCTTATGGCACCCGTTACACGCTCAATCCAGATCACGATCCAAGTCAGGTGAGGTATTGACGAATCTTTATATGGATCGTCGCGACATTAGATGGTCAATCCAGATCATATCAGTCCACTGTTCGACATTGTCAAATGCACACGCATTCACAACCACTAAATGGATCTGAATAAGAACAAAGCTTGTGTAGCAATAATTATGTTGCCTGTTCTTTGAAAAAAACGCGTGAAGAGGAAACGCTGGGTTAAACCATGGCTACTAAAAAGGAACATCTATACACATTTGAACTTGTTAGATGAAATTTATAGTAAGGAAGAGGAAGAGGATTACGCAAATTACTACAGGATGAAGGAGGCATGTTTTGATCATCAAATTCAAATTATTTATTTATTTGTCAGAATTGTGGTAATACAAGGTCACATGATTAAATTAATAAAATAGTCCACACAATTCGCCAAACAATAATTGGCATACAAATTTTACACGATTACATTGCAGATTATATAAATATACCTACATACATTAAATAACATTATTAACACGTTTTTATAAATAACACGATTTAAAAAATTCATTTAAAGAATAGAAACATTTTTCCGCTAACCATATGTTCAATTTTCTATGCATTAAATTTTTTGGAGAAATATCCGGCGTTTTCGACGTTGATGGCACTTGCGGCAGGGCCGGAATATCGTCGTTATTGTCGTCCGACTCCATCGCGCTCCGAACGCAGACTGACGTAATTTGACAGCATGTTACATTACACGATCAATCTGGATCTTGATCAAAGGATCGAGATCGTTGATTTCAAAAAATCTAGATATTTTCTGATCAGATTTTACGATCCGTCAATCAAATACATTACACAGTCAATCTGGATTGAGATCAAGGATCACATTCTAGATTGAGCGTGTAACGGGTGCCTATGAGTTTTATGTTATCTGTTTAATTAATTGCTTGTTCATATTTATTTTACCCTGATGAACTAAATTTTATGATATTAGTCGTTCTATGAAAAGGTAGAAATTATACCTTAATTTATTAATAACATTATTAAAGTGAATCTACTTAAAACCTCTACAATAATCTGGGTCACTAAGTACATAAAAATTAAAAACTACATAAAGTACATACACAATAATCGTTAAGCCTTTAGGAAACTCCTACTTACTGCCTTATATATTTTTGTTCATAATGTACCTATGTTATGATAAATCGAATTTCACAATACGTCTGCTCTCATCGGCCACCCAGAATTGACCTAAGACCTCGTCATTAATGTGCTTTCTATTTCCATATAAATGCAAAATTAAGTCTGTGTTAATCGCTGTACGAATTATTAATAGAAAAAGAAATGCTTTTATTTGTTGCCATTGTACCCTAAATTATTCTCAAATTAAAGTAATAAACTGGAAAGATGTTGAAATCTTTTCTTTCAAGGTTTGAATGAAAAGTAAATTATTTGAGTTACTGTTGAGGGAGATCCATATTTACTTTATATTTATACAATCCTTCAACAATCACGGATGTCACTAAGCATTTTATGTAGTGAAGAGGTCATGTCGTCGTAGTAATTTCCTTAGGCCATTGTCTTCGCCTAGCCTCGATGTAACTAACTTCTCATCTCGCTTCATGCTTACTTCCTTCACCGCTATAAATTCACAAGTAAAAGTAGGAAGATACTATTTGTAGAATTTAATAATCTAAATAAATAAATAATTGAATATAAATGTGTTAAGGCAAACTATAGCAGTTATTAACTAGAATTAAAAGTGGAATAAAAAACTGTTTTACGCAGTTATGTAAAAAAAGAACGCCCAAAACACAAAGGTTTTACTTTCCGTTTCCGCGTAACTCGCTTGTAAGTTTAACCCCATTAAAATATTTACTCTCCGTTTCTCCCACGGGTCCGTCATCCTCCGATGCCCACCCTGCTGAATAGCATAAATATTAAAAAAAAAACCGGCAAAAGATACAATTACCCACTTTCCGGCAGACAGTTTCCGCTCAAACGAAAGTGGTTACACTCGTACGCTTCATTTCAAAAAACTTGACCAAATTATTTTCGCCATGAGAGTAGTAAATGAGTTCTATGAGTCAAGCTGAACTACAAAAAACTGGTTTATATAAATATAAATTGCAATTTTAATGTCGGCGTGTATAATGTGGGTACATGATTGCTGATTGTAGTGTTGCTATTGTACCGAATGAGATTATTAATTCAAGAATATCATCAAAGAAAAATATCAAACTTGAATTTAATTTAAAAAACCGTAATGAATAGAGTTTATAACACTTAATTTTTCAGTTGTTTTATTTGTGTGTTTTGCCACTAACGAATAATTGCCAAATAACACACCTATTAGCCGTTAGGACTGATAAGCCACTTTTAATGTTATAATTTGCATTAGATAAAAAGCGTATAGAAAATGTAAAGTGAAACCGCTTGGCAGGCGATTGAGCGGATGTACACTTGAAACGCATGATATACACATAAACAAGCGTGAGATTTCAACCATTTATCACTCATCGGTGAAATGAAGGTTTATAGGAATCTATCATAACACTACATAGGAAATTAACTTTACATAGCGCATATAAAGCTCCCACGAATTCAACTTTCGATGTTTTAGTCATTAGCGTGTGATACTAAAATTAGAATGTAAATAAAGAAGATTGATATTGATTTATAGAGTAGAAAATATAGAGCATGTTTTAACAAATGGATATTCAATGGTAATAGTAATGATTACCTACACAATTTGAACACTTTGTTTTTTGATATTCAATCAAAATTTATGAAACGAAATGAAAGTCAGTGAGCTGAGTCTATTCCGTAATTCGTAACACCATTTTGGTTGTGATATGCAATCTTGATTTCACTTTATATTAAATTATGTAGTTCACCATGAATGAGCTAGTCTTAAGCACCTTTAATGAACATAATTATTATTCATTAAGAGTAACAATTGATCGTTCTCAATATCCAGTGGAAACTATAACATTCTTTCTTTGAGATGAGCTTCGAAGTAATGTGCGTTGTGACCTTACTTTGTTTCAAGTATACAATAGAGAAATTAATGCTTTTATCTGTGCTTTTATCTTATTTTACCACGCGCTTCATTGATTCCTATCTTATAAATCGATCTACTTTGTTGTTATTAACATTAGAAGAGTCGAATAAACTTCTAATATAAGATTTATTTCTCATAAAACTTATGAAATGCAACTATTATGTTTAAGGTTAGTTGACATTTTCTCGGGATCGTGTCCCTTAAATCAAAGTAATAAAAACGATAATGGTTTGACATTATTATTACATATGTTAGGTTCTATTATTATTTATCTATATAATGTACCTAGACGTAGGGCTTTGCAAGCTTAGAGCAGGTGAGAGAGCGCCAATATGCGTAGAGCAGCGACGCGCGTCACACGTTGTCAAATTGTGAATATTATATAACTTATGTTAAGAATACTAATAAAAGTGTTATTTGAAGTATTTGTTGGTTTAATTGAAGCTGAAGAATCCTGCGACAATAGTTCAGAAGTGGGATGACGGAGAATATATAAAATTTTCTCAACACGCCTACAAGAGTGGATTAACGTAAGTACATTACATTGTGTTGTACCAATAGTTACTGTGCGGAAAAGTAGAAAATGTTTCTGGTATAATATAACTATTTGTTTTTTTTTACATATTGATGGTTTTGAAAAAAAAATCGAACTAAGTATAGTTTGAATGATCAGTAAAATTGTGAGCAGTTCAATATTTACACTTACACCCGTACAGACAAGGTTCAAACTGTAAAGCTTGACGTATTCTTAACTGTACCTACATGCGTCATGGGGCAAGTTTGTGTTAGTGGGACTGTGATATCACACGCATGGTACACAGGCCGGATGGGGACCGAGGTCAGACCAAAGGTGGTGTTGATATTAACAACATTAAGGATAGGATTACGATGTGGCAGCGTTCTGACCCTGGGAACAACAAAACATTCATGTACTTATGAAACAAAGGAATGGGCACTGAGTCGGGCATATACCGTTTGGGCTTAGCGCAGTAAAGGTGTGATTGTTAAGTTCGGTTTTGGGTCTATTAATAGACATTTCATTCTTTATTTTCTGAGTTTGGACAATAGTTAAAAGAAGAATCAAGTGTACTCAAGTATAGTTAACTTTGGAACAGTGTAATTAATTTAGAAAGCTGTTGTGGGAAAAAGTGATTCTATCTGAGAACAAAAGGTATCTACCTATTCTAATTATTTTGAGCTTACCATGCTTCAATAGATAAATAGTTCCGCGTTACCTAGAGATTGTAACGAACGTACATATTTATTGGAGTTACTTATTAGTTGTTTCGGTCTTTCAGGAATAATAATAATAATAAAAGTAAATTTATTTGCCTTCACAACTTACACTATTACAATGAAACAAAATATTATGTAAACGTGTAGCATTTTCGTTGTGAAGGACTAGTGTCTGAAATAGGTCTGTGAAAGACCTGTAATACAGATCACTAGCCCCCCCTCGCGGATAACACTACTAAAATACATTTATAACTAAATAACAAACGGCAAGAAGAAAAAAAAAAAACAAAAAAACAATAGACTGAACTTAATATCTACTTCTACTTAAAATAATATAGACCTATTAATACGTGACCAGTGTACGTGTAGTGAGTGTTTGTCTGCATGTATGTGTGCGCGTGTAATATGTATGTTTGTATGTGTGGGTGTGTGAATGTGTTAGTTTGTATGTGCATCTGCGTATGTGTGTGCGTCTATGCGTGCGTTTTTGCGTTGGTGCGTGTGTGTGTCATACACAGAAAGATGTTTATACAGTGCGGAATAGACATTAAGTTTTTATATTTCAAAGATTTCCAGTTTGTTGGTAGTCTAGGGTTCTCAAATAATTAGTTACGGCTGATTTACAATTATATTTATTTTTAGGATATATATGTTTAACGTTTTATTTATTAGGTTATAGAGAAAAGGTCCCATGAAGCAGAAAAAAACTTTATGTATGTTGATTGGTTAACTTATATGTGGATATTTCAAAGTACAAGCTATATGGGTTGAGGTTGAATGAGAGAATGCAAATGATAGGAATATTAAAATAGTGAAAGTTGTTTTTTTTTATTTTCTGGTATTAAGCTCGTATTTAAAAGTTTCAGGGGAAATACAAAATGAACGAGAGATCGGAGGATGGAGCGATCCGAGATGAAGGTCAAAGATTAATCATGGAGGAGGTAACCAGTCGAGGGGAAGGACTGGCGCCTCAGGAGGAAACCAGTCGAGGTGGAGGACTGGCCCAGGAGGAAACCAGTCGAGGTGAAGGACTGGCCCAACAGGAAACCAGTCGAGGTGGAGGACTGGCCCAACAGGAAACCAGTCGGGGTGAAGGACTGGCACAACAGGAGGCGAATAGTCAAAGGGAAGGACTGGAAAGGATAGACATGAACGGTAGAGGTGGACGGGCAACCGTATTGAAGGATGGAATTCTGGAACCAAACGATCGTGGTTTTGGCATTGGCATGCAACGGGAAAGAATGAGACGAATGTCGTGTTCGAGGTCGGAGCCGCTGGAGAATCTGGATGGCGAAGGAAGATCACGTTATGACGGAAGAAATGATAATTATAGAACGGAGAAATCGGAAGGTCGTGCATCCTGCTCAAGGGCAGAAACTGAGATCTTACCTCGTGAAATAATGAAGAAACGGCGGTACCCATTTCATTCGGACATCTGTGAAAATTATCACAAATCTGAAGGAGGGAAGAAAAGAAAACCGACACGTACGAGATACGAGGAAGTACATGACGTCCAGGACTATATCGGTTCAGATTCGGACGAGTCACAGCGTGAGCTGACTAGGGAGAAGTTTAAACAACTGGATACAAACGGTATATTAGATAAGTTTCTTAACATTTTAAATAAGGTTAAAAGTTCGGACAAGCCTACGCTGACTTTTAATATTAATGTAATACCGGAGTTTGATCCCATGTCAAAGGAACAAACTGTTTTAACTTGGTTAACGAAAGTTGAAGAGTGTGCCGAAATTTACGGTTGGGATGAGAAGGCTATTATTCACTATGCTCTTCCAAAACTCACTGGGGTTGCTAAGACTTGGTACCAAGGGTTACCCTCACTATTACATACTTGGACTGAGTGGAAGCGAAAGCTAATAGAATCTTTTCCATGTCGCGAAGACTATGCCGAACTTTTAACTGAGATGTTAGCCAAAAGGGCCAAATACGGAGAATCGTTAGAAAATTATTATTATTCAAAAGTAAATTTACTAAATAGATGTAAAATTTATGGTCGACAAGCTGTTGATTGTATTTTATATGGAATAGAGGACCGGGCTGTAAAAGTGGGTGCTCAAGCTGCACAGTTCAGTGAACCGGAGCAAGTACTTAAGTATTTACGTACAGTAAAGGTAGGGCAAAGTAAAATGGCTGATAACACACTTAGAAACGAACGAAGGTCAAGTGTGTTTAAGAATGCTTCTGTGTCTGGGGAAGTCAACAATAAAATTAGATGCTATAATTGTAGAGAAATTGGTCACCCTAGTTTTAAATGTGACAAGCCCAAAATTAGATGCACTATTTGTGACAAACTAGGTCATCATTCTTCGAGTTGTTTTAAAAACAGAGGTAACATTAAATTGTCTGAAGCTAAAAACGACATTGTTGCTAAAAACGAAAAACAAGTTGCGAAATTGGGTTTTGAGGAAAATACGAACAGTAAATATATTATTGATATAAAAATGAATGGAATAAAAATCGAAAATTGTCATGTTGATTTGGGCAGTCAGTGTACATTGATAAGAATGAGTGTAGCTAAACGTTTGGGTCTACTTATCAATAATCAACAAGATATGCCGACGCTAAGAGGAATAGGTTCAAATAGGGTTCGACCATTGGGTATATCGGTAGCAATGGTAGAGGTTCAAGGAGTGAAAGAGATGGTTGATGTATATGTAGTAGATGATGATGTTTTAGTGCATCCCGTATTACTAGGACATTCGTTTACTGAAAGGCCAAATATAATTATCACTAAAACTCCTGATGAAATAATTTTTGAGAAAATTGTCAATACCAAAATTAAATTACTTTCTAAAGATGACGTTACCGTACACAGTAATAGTTTCAAAGCAATTTCTGTTGATACGAATATGGAAGGGAGCGGCATCGCTTACGTAAGAGGGTCACTCAGAGGTTCAGTAGGCAATGAATATTATCTCTTACCAGGCGAGTATGACATTAAAAATGGGCGTGGTGCGTTGCTTGTACGCAACATGTCCGCGAACCCTATTATCATAACAAAAGGTGATTTACTCGCACGCGTTTTAGTAAAGGATACAGAAATCCCAACAGATGTAATGAATGCGTTTACTGTTAAATTCGATGTCACCGAAGAAGATGACTCAGTTAACTGTGATTCTCAATTAAACGAGACAGAACGAATAGAATTACAAAAATTACTATCCAAATACAGTGAATGTTTCTCTAGTGGGCTTAAAGATTTAGGATTCACTAACGCGACTGAAATGAAGATTGAGTTAGAAGATACGGAACCAGTAGTCTACCGTCCATATCGCATGTCTTACGCGGAACGGTCTTTAGTTAGAGATATGGTCCAAGAAATGATTGATAGTGGCATTGTCAGAGAATCGTCGTCTCCCTATGCTAGTCCAATCGTTTTAGTGAAGAAAAAAACGGGTGAAAAACGTTTATGCGTTGATTATAGGGCCTTGAATAGAAAAACAAAAAAAGAACATTATCCGTTGCCACGTGTCGAAGACCAGTTAGACCTTCTAGCTGGCAATAGTATGTTTACTTCACTAGACTTAGCATCTGGGTACTATCAAATTCCAATTTCAGAAGAATCTCGTAGTAAAACAGCATTTGTTACTCCGGATGGGCAATTTGAATACAATCGAATGCCTTTTGGTCTAGTTAACGCCCCTTCTGTTTTTCAAAGAACTATCAATCAAATCTTAAAAGAAGCTAAAATTAAATACGCTATAGTGTATATGGATGATATTCTTATACCATCGAAAGATTTTGAGGAAGGTATGGAAAGGTTGGAGGAAGTTTTGAGACTCCTTAAACAAGGCGGTTTAACATTGAAACGCAGTAAATGTAATTTCTTTTTAAACAAAGTAGACTTTTTGGGTTTTGAAGTGAGTGCTGAAGGCATTCGACCAGGGAGTAGAAAAACTGATGCGGTTTCACAATTTCCTAGACCGACAAACCAACATGAGTTACGTCAATTCCTTGGTCTTTCGGGATTTTTCAGACGTTTTATAAAAGGATATGCTACTATTTCCTCACCGCTTACAGATCTACTAAAAAAAGATGTAAGCTGGAAATGGGAATCGAATCAAGAACGATCATTCACTGAAATAAAGAAATTGCTTGTAGAACGACCACTATTGGCATTGTATGACCCAAAAGCAGAAACTCAATTACACACTGATGCGAGTAAGGAAGGGGTAGCGGGTATTTTACTTCAATACAATGAAAAGGGTGTTTTGCAGCCAGTTTCTTACTTTAGTCGTAAAACAAACGCTTATGAACGTAAATTGCATTCGTACGAACTTGAAACTCTTGCGGTAGTTGCCTCTTTGAATAGGTTCAGAGTATATTTGCTGGGTATACCGTTCAAAATACTGACGGATTGTAATGCGGTCCGATCCACGTTAGTCAAACGGGACTTAATCCCGCGTATCGCTCGTTGGTGGATCCAATTACAAGAATACGACTGCACTATAGAATATAGACAGGGGGTACAAATGGCTCATGTAGATGCACTGAGTAGAAATCCCATAGATGAGAATGAGACTAGCTCACATATATTGGACGTTTTAGAGGTGCATTCTACGGTTCAGGATTGGTTAAGTACAGTCCAATCAGCTGATGATGAAATTCTCGGAATAAAAGAGATCCTTAAGGATCCTCAAACAGCGCAAAATGTAGAAATACACAAAAACTATAAGCTAAAAAACGGTCGTGTATATCGCGTCGTAGGTAGTGAAAATAAATGGTTAGTGCCTAAAGGTGTACGTTGGCAAATATTAAAGAAAAATCATGATGACGTAGGACATAACGGATTTGAGAAAACATTGCAACGCATACAACAATACTATTGGTTCCCTAAAATGCGACGTTTTGTAAAAAAATACGTATCATCTTGTCTCGAATGTGCCTATCACAAAACACCAGGAGGAAAACGAGAGGGTACACTGCATCCCATTGAAAAAATAAGCATACCTTTTCACACCATACATGCAGATCACTTAGGACCGTTTGTAAAAAGCAAAATGGGGAATTGCTATTTGTTAGTTTTAATTGACGGTTTTACAAAATACATAAATATATTTCCAGTGAAAAATACCAAAACGGCAACGACTATAAAAGTAATGAAAGAACACATTCGTTATTTTGGTATACCAACGCGACTCATTACCGATAAAGGATCTACTTTTACTAGTAAAGCGTTTAAAGATTTTGTAATTTCTTACAATATCAAACATATTGTCGCAGGATTCTTCAGCTTCAATTAAACCAACAAATACTTCAAATAACACTTTTATTAGTATTCTTAACATAAGTTATATAATATTCACAATTTGACAACGTGTGACGCGCGTCGCTGCTCTACGCATATTGGCGCTCTCTCACCTGCTCTAAGCTTGCAAAGCCCTACGTCTAGGTACATTATATAGATAAATAATAATAGAACCTAACAGCTCGGCCATCCTGTTCATAGCGAGTCCCTTCGCTCGATTATATAGTATCGAATTAATTGACAACAAAAAAAAAAAATAATATTATAATGATGGATTAACAGATTCTAAAATACTAACATTATTGTATTGTAACGAAAAGGTTCCGAGAAACTTAAAAGTAATGTAATTACTAATACAACTCATATTAACCTAAATTTCTTATATCTTTTATTTTAGAGCTTACATCACTCAACAATCCATAAATAAACTAGAGAAAAATATACTAAAGAGATACATATAGGATTCTTAGTTAAACTTAACTCATACACTTAAACTCTAAATACACCATTCTTAATTAAACGTCTGAATCTGAGTTTTCCGTATCACTACCAAACTCCCTATTAAAAGTCATCCATGGCTGTACCTTATCTACCGATACCACGGCCTCATATCGTTGTTTTTTTCGAGTTAGAGGAGTATCTTCAATGATTAATCTATCATTAGGAAGTATCTTTATTACACGATATGGGCCTTGATATTTATTTACAAGTTTTTGAGATTTACCATCATGTGGAGTTTGTCTCTCTACACGCACTAAGTCACCCTCTTTATAATAAGTTACTGGTTTCCTAGCTTTGTTATATCTGTCAGCATCTTTAGATTGTTGTATTTTTATTTTCTCACTAGCTTCACTTCGAAATGTATTCACCTTATTAACCGGGGTTTCCAGTGTATCATCAATTACAGAACTTAAAATTCCTTCCGTTCTACTTTTTATATTAAAACCGAATAGCAACTCAGATGCACTCTTTTGCAAAGTTTTGTGTTTCGTGGTATTTATACCTATCTGTATATGTAGAATATGCTCATCCCAAGCTTTCTCGTCATCTCCATGAGATGATGTCGAAAGAGCATTAAGAATAGTCCTATTGAACCGCTCAACTTGACCGTTTGCTCTTGGAGTAGAGACAGCATTAATAACGTGTTTGATATTGTAAGAAATTACAAAATCTTTAAACGCTTTACTAGTAAAAGTAGATCCTTTATCGGTAATGAGTCGCGTTGGTATACCAAAATAACGAATGTGTTCTTTCATTACTTTTATAGTCGTTGCCGTTTTGGTATTTTTCACTGGAAATATATTTATGTATTTTGTAAAACCGTCAATTAAAACTAACAAATAGCAATTCCCCATTTTGCTTTTTACAAACGGTCCTAAGTGATCTGCATGTATGGTGTGAAAAGGTATGCTTATTTTTTCAATGGGATGCAGTGTACCCTCTCGTTTTCCTCCTGGTGTTTTGTGATAGGCACATTCGAGACAAGATGATACGTATTTTTTTACAAAACGTCGCATTTTAGGGAACCAATAGTATTGTTGTATGCGTTGCAATGTTTTCTCAAATCCGTTATGTCCTACGTCATCATGATTTTTCTTTAATATTTGCCAACGTACACCTTTAGGCACTAACCATTTATTTTCACTACCTACGACGCGATATACACGACCGTTTTTTAGCTTATAGTTTTTGTGTATTTCTACATTTTGCGCTGTTTGAGGATCCTTAAGGATCTCTTTTATTCCGAGAATTTCATCATCAGCTGATTGGACTGTACTTAACCAATCCTGAACCGTAGAATGCACCTCTAAAACGTCCAATATATGTGAGCTAGTCTCATTCTCATCTATGGGATTTCTACTCAGTGCATCTACATGAGCCATTTGTACCCCCTGTCTATATTCTATAGTGCAGTCGTATTCTTGTAATTGGATCCACCAACGAGCGATACGCGGGATTAAGTCCCGTTTGACTAACGTGGATCGGACCGCATTACAATCCGTCAGTATTTTGAACGGTATACCCAGCAAATATACTCTGAACCTATTCAAAGAGGCAACTACCGCAAGAGTTTCAAGTTCGTACGAATGCAATTTACGTTCATAAGCGTTTGTTTTACGACTAAAGTAAGAAACTGGCTGCAAAACACCCTTTTCATTGTATTGAAGTAAAATACCCGCTACCCCTTCCTTACTCGCATCAGTGTGTAATTGAGTTTCTGCTTTTGGGTCATACAATGCCAATAGTGGTCGTTCTACAAGCAATTTCTTTATTTCAGTGAATGATCGTTCTTGATTCGATTCCCATTTCCAGCTTACATCTTTTTTTAGTAGATCTGTAAGCGGTGAGGAAATAGTAGCATATCCTTTTATAAAACGTCTGAAAAATCCCGAAAGACCAAGGAATTGACGTAACTCATGTTGGTTTGTCGGTCTAGGAAATTGTGAAACCGCATCAGTTTTTCTACTCCCTGGTCGAATGCCTTCAGCACTCACTTCAAAACCCAAAAAGTCTACTTTGTTTAAAAAGAAATTACATTTACTGCGTTTCAATGTTAAACCGCCTTGTTTAAGGAGTCTCAAAACTTCCTCCAACCTTTCCATACCTTCCTCAAAATCTTTCGATGGTATAAGAATATCATCCATATACACTATAGCGTATTTAATTTTAGCTTCTTTTAAGATTTGATTGATAGTTCTTTGAAAAACAGAAGGGGCGTTAACTAGACCAAAAGGCATTCGATTGTATTCAAATTGCCCATCCGGAGTAACAAATGCTGTTTTACTACGAGATTCTTCTGAAATTGGAATTTGATAGTACCCAGATGCTAAGTCTAGTGAAGTAAACATACTATTGCCAGCTAGAAGGTCTAACTGGTCTTCGACACGTGGCAACGGATAATGTTCTTTTTTTGTTTTTCTATTCAAGGCCCTATAATCAACGCATAAACGTTTTTCACCCGTTTTTTCTTCACTAAAACGATTGGACTAGCATAGGGAGACGACGATTCTCTGACAATGCCACTATCAATCATTTCTTGGACCATATCTCTAACTAAAGACCGTTCCGCGTAAGACATGCGATATGGACGGTAGACTACTGGTTCCGTATCTTCTAACTCAATCTTCATTTCAGTCGCGTTAGTGAATCCTAAATCTTTAAGCCCACTAGAGAAACATTCACTGTATTTGGATAGTAATTTTTGTAATTCTATTCGTTCTGTCTCGTTTAATTGAGAATCACAGTTAACTGAGTCATCTTCTTCGGTGACATCGAATTTAACAGTAAACGCATTCATTACATCTGTTGGGATTTCTGTATCCTTTACTAAAACGCGTGCGAGTAAATCACCTTTTGTTATGATAATAGGGTTCGCGGACATGTTGCGTACAAGCAACGCACCACGCCCATTTTTAATGTCATACTCGCCTGGTAAGAGATAATATTCATTGCCTACTGAACCTCTGAGTGACCCTCTTACGTAAGCGATGCCGCTCCCTTCCATATTCGTATCAACAGAAATTGCTTTGAAACTATTACTGTGTACGGTAACGTCATCTTTAGAAAGTAATTTAATTTTGGTATTGACAATTTTCTCAAAAATTATTTCATCAGGAGTTTTAGTGATAATTATATTTGGCCTTTCAGTAAACGAATGTCCTAGTAATACGGGATGCACTAAAACATCATCATCTACTACATATACATCAACCATCTCTTTCACTCCTTGAACCTCTACCATTGCTACCGATATACCCAATGGTCGAACCCTATTTGAACCTATTCCTCTTAGCGTCGGCATATCTTGTTGATTATTGATAAGTAGACCCAAACGTTTAGCTACACTCATTCTTATCAATGTACACTGACTGCCCAAATCAACATGACAATTTTCGATTTTTATTCCATTCATTTTTATATCAATAATATATTTACTGTTCGTATTTTCCTCAAAACCCAATTTCGCAACTTGTTTTTCGTTTTTAGCAACAATGTCGTTTTTAGCTTCAGACAATTTAATGTTACCTCTGTTTTTAAAACAACTCGAAGAATGATGACCTAGTTTGTCACAAATAGTGCATCTAATTTTGGGCTTGTCACATTTAAAACTAGGGTGACCAATTTCTCTACAATTATAGCATCTAATTTTATTGTTGACTTCCCCAGACACAGAAGCATTCTTAAACACACTTGACCTTCGTTCGTTTCTAAGTGTGTTATCAGCCATTTTACTTTGCCCTACCTTTACTGTACGTAAATACTTAAGTACTTGCTCCGGTTCACTGAACTGTGCAGCTTGAGCACCCACTTTTACAGCCCGGTCCTCTATTCCATATAAAATACAATCAACAGCTTGTCGACCATAAATTTTACATCTATTTAGTAAATTTACTTTTGAATAATAATAATTTTCTAACGATTCTCCGTATTTGGCCCTTTTGGCTAACATCTCAGTTAAAAGTTCGGCATAGTCTTCGCGACATGGAAAAGATTCTATTAGCTTTCGCTTCCACTCAGTCCAAGTATGTAATAGTGAGGGTAACCCTTGGTACCAAGTCTTAGCAACCCCAGTGAGTTTTGGAAGAGCATAGTGAATAATAGCCTTCTCATCCCAACCGTAAATTTCGGCACACTCTTCAACTTTCGTTAACCAAGTTAAAACAGTTTGTTCCTTTGACATGGGATCAAACTCCGGTATTACATTAATATTAAAAGTCAGCGTAGGCTTGTCCGAACTTTTAACCTTATTTAAAATGTTAAGAAACTTATCTAATATACCGTTTGTATCCAGTTGTTTAAACTTCTCCCTAGTCAGCTCACGCTGTGACTCGTCCGAATCTGAACCGATATAGTCCTGGACGTCATGTACTTCCTCGTATCTCGTACGTGTCGGTTTTCTTTTCTTCCCTCCTTCAGATTTGTGATAATTTTCACAGATGTCCGAATGAAATGGGTACCGCCGTTTCTTCATTATTTCACGAGGTAAGATCTCAGTTTCTGCCCTTGAGCAGGATGCACGACCTTCCGATTTCTCCGTTCTATAATTATCATTTCTTCCGTCATAACGTGATCTTCCTTCGCCATCCAGATTCTCCAGCGGCTCCGACCTCGAACACGACATTCGTCTCATTCTTTCCCGTTGCATGCCAATGCCAAAACCACGATCGTTTGGTTCCAGAATTCCATCCTTCAATACGGTTGCCCGTCCACCTCTACCGTTCATGTCTATCCTTTCCAGTCCTTCCCTTTGACTATTCGCCTCCTGTTGTGCCAGTCCTTCACCCCGACTGGTTTCCTGTTGGGCCAGTCCTCCACCTCGACTGGTTTCCTGTTGGGCCAGTCCTTCACCTCGACTGGTTTCCTCCTGGGCCAGTCCTCCACCTCGACTGGTTTCCTCCTGAGGCGCCAGTCCTTCCCCTCGACTGGTTACCTCCTCCATGATTAATCTTTGACCTTCATCTCGGATCGCTCCATCCTCCGATCTCTCGTTCATTTTGTATTTCCCCTGAAACTTTTAAATACGAGCTTAATACCAGAAAATAAAAAAAAACAACTTTCACTATTTTAATATTCCTATCATTTGCATTCTCTCATTCAACCTCAACCCATATAGCTTGTACTTTGAAATATCCACATATAAGTTAACCAATCAACATACATAAAGTTTTTTTCTGCTTCATGGGACCTTTTCTCTATAACCTAATAAATAAAACGTTAAACATATATATCCTAAAAATAAATATAATTGTAAATCAGCCGTAACTAATTATTTGAGAACCCTAGACTACCAACAAACTGGAAATCTTTGAAATATAAAAACTTAATGTCTATTCCGCACTGTATAAACATCTTTCTGTGTATGACACACACACGCACCAACGCAAAAACGCACGCATAGACGCACACACATACGCAGATGCACATACAAACTAACACATTCACACACCCACACATACAAACATACATATTACACGCGCACACATACATGCAGACAAACACTCACTACACGTACACTGGTCACGTATTAATAGGTCTATATTATTTTAAGTAGAAGTAGATATTAAGTTCAGTCTATTGTTTTTTTGTTTTTTTTTTTCTTCTTGCCGTTTGTTATTTAGTTATAAATGTATTTTAGTAGTGTTATCCGCGAGGGGGGGCTAGTGATCTGTATTACAGGTCTTTCACAGACCTATTTCAGACACTAGTCCTTCACAACGAAAATGCTACACGTTTACATAATATTTTGTTTCATTGTAATAGTGTAAGTTGTGAAGGCAAATAAATTTACTTTTATTATTATTATTATTCCTGAAAGACCGAAACAACTAATAAGTAACTCCAATAAATATGTACGTTCGTTACAATCTCTAGGTAACGCGGAACTATTTATCTATTGAAGCATGGTAAGCTCAAAATAATTAGAATAGGTAGATACCTTTTGTTCTCAGATAGAATCACTTTTTCCCACAACAGCTTTCTAAATTAATTACACTGTTCCAAAGTTAACTATACTTGAGTACACTTGATTCTTCTTTTAACTATTGTCCAAACTCAGAAAATAAAGAATGAAATGTCTATTAATAGACCCAAAACCGAACTTAACAATCACACCTTTACTGCGCTAAGCCCAAACGGTATATGCCCGACTCAGTGCCCATTCCTTTGTTTCATAAGTACATGAATGTTTTGTTGTTCCCAGGGTCAGAACGCTGCCACATCGTAATCCTATCCTTAATGTTGTTAATATCAACACCACCTTTGGTCTGACCTCGGTCCCCATCCGGCCTGTGTACCATGCGTGTGATATCACAGTCCCACTAACACAAACTTGCCCCATGACGCATGTAGGTACAGTTAAGAATACGTCAAGCTTTACAGTTTGAACCTTGTCTGTACGGGTGTAAGTGTAAATATTGAACTGCTCACAATTTTACTGATCATTCAAACTATACTTAGTTCGATTTTTTTTTCAAAACCATCAATATGTAAAAAAAAACAAATAGTTATATTATACCAGAAACATTTTCTACTTTTCCGCACAGTAACTATTGGTACAACACAATGTAATGTACTTACGTTAATCCACTCTTGTAGGCGTGTTGAGAAAATTTTATATATTCTCCGTCATCCCACTTCTGAACTATTGTCGCAGGATTCTTCAGCTTCAATTAAACCAACAAATACTTCAAATAACACTTTTATTAGTATTCTTAACATAAGTTATATAATATTCACAATTTGACAACGTGTGACGCGCGTCGCTGCTCTACGCATATTGGCGCTCTCTCACCTGCTCTAAGCTTGCAAAGCCCTACGTCTAGGTACATTATATAGATAAATAATAATAGAACCTAACAAACACGTTATTAATGCTGTCTCTACTCCAAGAGCAAACGGTCAAGTTGAGCGGTTCAATAGGACTATTCTTAATGCTCTTTCGACATCATCTCATGGAGATGACGAGAAAGCTTGGGATGAGCATATTCTAGATATACAGATAGGTATAAATACCACGAAACACAAAACTTTGCAAAAGAGTGCATCTGAGTTGCTATTCGGTTTTAATATAAAAAGTAGAACGGAAGGAATTTTAAGTTCTGTAATTGATGATACACTGGAAACCCCGGTTAATAAGGTGAATACATTTCGAAGTGAAGCTAGTGAGAAAATAAAAATACAACAATCTAAAGATGCTGACAGATATAACAAAGCTAGGAAACCAGTAACTTATTATAAAGAGGGTGACTTAGTGCGTGTAGAGAGACAAACTCCACATGATGGTAAATCTCAAAAACTTGTAAATAAATATCAAGGCCCATATCGTGTAATAAAGATACTTCCTAATGATAGATTAATCATTGAAGATACTCCTCTAACTCGAAAAAAACAACGATATGAGGCCGTGGTATCGGTAGATAAGGTACAGCCATGGATGACTTTTAATAGGGAGTTTGGTAGTGATACGGAAAACTCAGATTCAGACGTTTAATTAAGAATGGTGTATTTAGAGTTTAAGTGTATGAGTTAAGTTTAACTAAGAATCCTATATGTATCTCTTTAGTATATTTTTCTCTAGTTTATTTATGGATTGTTGAGTGATGTAAGCTCTAAAATAAAAGATATAAGAAATTTAGGTTAATATGAGTTGTATTAGTAATTACATTACTTTTAAGTTTCTCGGAACCTTTTCGTTACAATACAATAATGTTAGTATTTTAGAATCTGTTAATCCATCATTATAATATTATTATTTTTTTTTGTTGTCAATTAATTCGATACTATATAATCGAGCGAAGGGACTCGCTATGAACAGGATGGCCGAGCTGTTAGGTTCTATTATTATTTATCTATATAATGTACCTAGACGTAGGGCTTTGCAAGCTTAGAGCAGGTGAGAGAGCGCCAATATGCGTAGAGCAGCGACGCGCGTCACACGTTGTCAAATTGTGAATATTATATAACTTATGTTAAGAATACTAATAAAAGTGTTATTTGAAGTATTTGTTGGTTTAATTGAAGCTGAAGAATCCTGCGACAATACATAAGTGGAATGAACTTTACGATCGAGCCCCTGCGACGTAATCCTATAATAAGTCGAAGTACTAGGGTAGTATGTCACAGATAATATTATAATGAAGTGGTGGAAAATATTTTCTAGGTTAAAAAATAAAACTATCATAATATATCTGTCTAATTTGAAGGCCGGCGCGGGCGTTTGCTTGTATACGTACCATAATAATTATACTCCTGGCTTGGTCCAAGATATTCCTATATACCTAGAATCACAGTCTGTAGGGTACATAACATTATTAAGTCCAGTCCATTTAGGTTATTTTTTATGAATTAAATATTTATGTCTTCACAAGTCTTGCTAGTTCCGAGTTCCGACAGCATAGAGCATCTTTCCATAGGCCATTATAAGTACATACAAAACTTCTATATTTTTCATATTATGTTTTATGAATGAATACCTATAACATTCATTGATTCAGTTATTTACTGTAATTGAATTAGGTAAATGGGTATAAGCCACAGGTACCTATAAGCAAATTTCTACAAAAATATCTCCTAGTGCCATCTAGCTAACGGCTTCGCTAATCACGATGGTATTCAGTCCCAAACAATGAGTAAGGTATGTCAGCTGGTAACTCGATGACTTTACTAGTCTTGGTACATAATACATTACATAGCAGTTCTACATATAGACGCCAGATGGCGCTAAAATAAAAGTGCAAATGCATGTGTTTTAAACTTTTTAGTTTTATAGAAAACAAAATAATAATTTAAGTTAGATTGAAGAGTTAATACGAACACTAGGCAAAAGATAAATTATTCCTTTTGCCTAGTGTTCGGTGTTATAATTTAAGTCAACACGTTTGTCAATAGTATTTTCTCATCAATTGTTTTAACCGCGACTTATCGCCAGTTTACTCAATTGGAAGTCTAAAAATAATGAATTAGCATCCTTGAATCAATGAAATCAGACGTTCGAGAGGACTAAACAAGTTGTGTTCCGCCGCTGCGTCCGTCGCGCTCCGGCACCTCGCGCGACAATGACCCTTGCTATCCTGCGCAGTGCGCACCCCTATTTAATGTGCATTAGACCGTTTCTTGGACTTGCGGATGTCATTGAAATAGTAAAATAACTTATTAATTAAAAAAATGCTATTTTTAAACTAAAATATTTAAAACATTTAGAACATTGTAAGTACTTTTTTTTATTTTCAATTTAAAACTGAGTACCTACTACCTACTGACTGATGACCTTGTTAACTTGTTGGAGAAGTTTTTCCTCAGTTTTTTCCCAAACAGTGTTTACGTCTTTTCAAAATTGCTAGATGGATTGTTCGACATACCTACTTCGGAAATTAATGTATGTAGTAATTAGTCAAGGCACAAGTCAGGTAAATGAGGGGATGTGACGTAGTTTTGGAGTTCTTCCTACCGGCTACCGATATCTTACATTTTTTTATATCCCTAATATCAGATTTTCACCATAAATTCTGGGAAAACTGAAAACTGTGGCCATACGTGTTAAAATCACGTTATCTATCTTTATTTTTACATCTGTAGGTACATGTCCAAGCTGTAAACATAATTTAAAATCACCGCTTGCTAGAAATCCAGTGTTGCAAATCACATTACATCTCTTGCACAAACGTATCAGGTGGTATGATTGTTTACACGCGGTACAATGGGTCGAGTACCTCGTGAGGGGAGAGGCGCCCCCCCTCCCCCCGGGTCGGCCGGCGCACGAGCAAGTCGCAAACTGGAGCCAGTTGATCGCCGCGCAGCCTTCAGCCCCGTTTGTTTACATATTCATTATACGTGACATTACTTCATCTCAAAATATCGCAAGAAAAATAGTGAATTGTGATTAAACGTTTGAAGTTTTCGTGAGATTAATATTTAGAATATAAACGTGGCAACGCGGGCTCCGTATTGTTTAACAAGGTATTTTGTATTTGCACAAAGTTGCACTTGCAAAGAGAATTAGGTAACGGGTCGTGTTTTAATTAAAAATTTGAAGCACAAAATCACGTTGGAATCAGATACTGAAATGTATATATAAGCAAATTTGAATATTGTACGCAATATTATAATTGTGAAAGGTTATTCTTTGACCTGTAAAAGTACATATTTTCTCATGACTTAACAAATCCAAAAATGAAATGAACTGAAATGAACATCCAAACATGAATTTTATAATATTCCTTTGTTGGTTCATACGTGAGGTAAATCATTGTAGCATGACTTGTATAACAGTCCCTATGCCTTGGCAATACATTCAGTGACCACATGTAATTATAAACCTACAAGACAATACAAATATGGTATATAAAATTTCATGATACAAGGCACACAAATAGCTGCTCCGTTTTAAGAAATTAACTTTCTCGCCTTTTTAGTTTCGGTTACTGTGCTTTCTAATGGATAGGAACTGTTTAAATTTCCTACAACAGAAACAATATATTTTATTATCCAAGTTGCTTGTAGGTCACTCGTAATAGTTAATGTGATAATACATGACACACATAGTTAAGAACTCATTAGAATCAATGATAACAATGTTCTAACAGGGTGTGACGTTTTGTACTCAAATAATTACGATAAGCAAAATCGTTTTAACTTTTCACTTATCCAGAAAAAAAATTATAGGGTAGGAATTATTCCACATTATAATAATGTTCAAATTGACCCATTTACTTGAAAACAAATTCAATGCAACTTTTACGTCATTGGTACTGATTTTGTTACACTGATCTCATGACAATAGCTTATCTGGTTTTGAATGGGTTTGGTAATATACCGTGGTACCTTTTAATCGACAATTGTTTTGCGCTGATAGTCCACAATGATGTCATTACATTAACAGAGCTTTGGTGTACAATTACGCGAAATTAAATGTGTTGAACGTTTTTATGAATTTTCGATTCACTGATTTGGGGGCGTACTATGACATGTCATTGCCATTGCATTGTAGTTGAAATGAAGCAAATATTCTATATTCCATGGCCTGTCGCAGTAAAAATGTCTTTTATTTATGGTTGCATGGCATGCTACGCCCCCTGAGATACTTTATATTCAAGGTACTTGTAGCGAGACAATGTAGGATCAAGCCTTGCACTTAACGAATGAATTTTAACGATGTAGCGTAATTAGTAATGTCAACGTATTGTAAGCTATGCGTTTCTGTACCATGTGTACAGCGTTTATCGAATTAAACCCTGTCACGAGATCATTTAAATTCAAGTGTTGTATTTTTGGAATACATATTATAATATTTCCTCAGTTGATCTTCGAATTCGACTGAATAAATGCTCGATTGTCTCACTATTCAGTCCATATAATATGAAAATAAACTTCTTTTCGAAGAGAATATGGACATATATACTCTTAGAGAAGTTCACGCTCAAAGTTAGAGGTATTAAATATAATACACTACTGACTACATACTGTAGTAATATAATTTTATCATGTCTACTTGCTTGTGAATTGTGATCTAGGTTAGAACATATCACATTTAAAGGTAGAAATCCAAAGTTCATATGCCGAAGTAAATCATAGAACATCGAACCACTTGTAGAGCCTTCATACTAACTAAATAATTATTTACGTGACGTAGCATAATGGGCGGCGATTCAGATAGTATGCGATAATACAGTAGAGACCAAACATAGCACTCGTTGCTTTATGCTCGTCACTAATGATATTTCTTCACAGTTTTTGCACGTCTGCAAAACCGAACGGTTATGTCATGGACGCCTGACGATCGAATGTGTTTTGTGCTTCAAATTTTTATTACTTATTTGGCTTTCTTTACTATTGAAGGTTTCTGTGTGAGTGGTTAGAAAACGTATCAAAGAAAGGCAATTTAGTTATGTGTAAATAAAGTGAAGTGTTAAGTCGATACAATGAAAGATCCGCCACGATGTGAAGATGTAGCAGATAAACTTGTTCGGTTATTTGGCTGGAGGCAAACTTATCCAGTCCACAAACTACAGAAGAATTTGTTGCCAACGACCACAGAAAGGGTAATTTTACGTTTTTAACTTTTTAATCATAGTTTTCTGAATAATAATTAGCTGAGTATTAATTGGTCATACTTCAATGTCTTAAGTTTCTTTAAAGTTACCTATCAAAAAATATGATTATTGGTTACAGTTTCATAAACATAGGTGTGGATAAAATTTATTATTCTCTTGGTACACTTTAATTTCTGTTTCGAACTTTAATCCATGACTCGTGTAGATATTGTTTTGTTACAACTTACAATACAATCAATTTAAAATATTAAATTAAAGTTATAAAAAATCGTTAACCAAGGTTCCGCATGTTATTACGTGCACTACGAGTTAATCATTTATTTTAATTAACTATCTAACACGTAAATAAATACTTGTCATTTCCTAGTTGAAATCGTGAATTTTATTGTTTCTTTAGGGTTATGTTTAATTAAACAAAAATTAACATGTCTGAGGGAATGAAAAGCCAACTAACATTTGTACGCACTGAGTGCCATTGTTATTAACAAACTTTCACGGAGCTATTGTTCTGAAAGTGGTGGAAAGCATCTCATTAAGTCAACAGTTATAAACTGTAATTGGCGATGGTGGATGTGCGAAATAACTTTGATTATTGTGGATATTGAAGATACATAAATAACGAAGACGAGTATAAATAATTTATGGATGTTTTATACCTATGATGAATTAATACAAGAAATCCGCAGACGGATAAAACACGGCTCCGAAATTATTGATGGTTTGAGAAGAGGACTAAATCATTGTTTTGTTGTTTCCAAAATTGAAATAGCCCTAATTGTCGCCAACCTCCCAAAGGAGAAGGCACTTTAAGAATACAATCAAATGAGTTACAACGTGTTCAATTTGTATCACATAATATTACGATAATTAATCGGCAGCTCAACCAAGTAATTAGTTGTATTGCTTCGTCCAGTAATTGCTAAATAATTGGTCAGTGAAGAGCGATCTCTTAACAACCTTGAGGCGGCTGGCAAGAGGCTAATCTATCACATTCCATTACGATACGCTCCGTGTTGACTAATGCCTAAGTAATAGCTAGATAATGCTGATAAGAGTTATGCTAACATTTACTTTTTGTTATTTTTAATCCTCTAAAAAGGTGATTTTTAATAGCTTCTATTTCAAGCATGTACATATTTTGAAACAACATTGTTTTTCCTTGTTAACGAATCTAGGGTCTATCGAATACGGAGTGCGTAATTACTGCATGCCTCTTAATTATTTCTGATTCAGCTTAGACACAACTTCAAGAGGATCTAGTCCCTAGTCATCGTATTACACAAAAAGAAATGCATAGTGATTGACCTTTCGTTTTCTTCAGACACCCTATTAGCTAAATAGGTCAACACAGTTGCCCAGCAAGCAGATGTCCCCTTAATTAATTGGTTGCACCAACTTGACTAAAAATAAAGTTTGAAGAAGTAGTGGCTATACTTTGTCATAAGACGGAAGTAGGGACTATAAGTACTTCGTTAAGTCTAATAAACTTTTACTTCTTATCGTGACGAATATTGGTAACGGTATATCGAGAGTCAAGCTAGCTTAACTTTGGGCCACGGCGATACAATAATAGGATTATCCGCAACAACTAACAAACCATGAAATATTACCCACCGACTCTCTATTATACATCAAGTTCGATATTTAAAGGAATATTCTTGAGCTGGGTCCACATTTGTAGCATTTCGGTGTATCGTATCTCCGTTGCGTGGCCTCGGCGCATATCATGATCGCTAGTTTGGACGCAAGATGATACCTGTTGATGATACACGCCGTATCTGATACGGCCCGATCCGCACTAACCGTGTATCATGATACACCTCGTATCTGATACGCGTATCACGATCGGTGGTATGGACGTATTTTGATACTGTATTACGATACGATATACGTGATACACCGCGAACCATCGTGTGTCGGTTTTTCCGCGATCATCAAAGAGGATACACATCGTATCGATCAAGTTTGGACGTGAATGCAATTGATACGCGATCATTGCCTGTGTTCCCGCCATTTCGTGGTTTGTGAAAGAGGAGTAAACATTGAAGATGAGCTGGGATAACGAAAGTGTTATAAAACTAATCGACGCCTATAAAAGAAAAGAAGTGTTAAGGGACCCCAAGCACAAGAATTACTTCAACAAAGTGTTGAAGAAAGACGCTTGGGACGAGCTGGAGGAAGAGTTACAACGTCCTTTGGATGAAATTAAAGGAAGGTACACAGAAAGAAACGCGTATCAGGAATATTATGAGAAAACTGGAGCGTCCATTGCCGCCGATACACTGACATGATACAGCATTTGATAAGTATGGACGCGTTTTTTTTCAAGATACGCCTTTATAATAAATACGACATGGACAAATGAGCGTCCATATTTATGATACAAATACTCGATACGATACGACTGATCGTGATACGTCAAGATGCTACAAATGTGGACCCAGCTTTGTGCGTCGCGAGTTATAATAGCATTAATTGTCTATTGTTGTTCTGATAGATGGAATATATCTTTGAAATCAGCGGAGAATTAAATTGTTATGTGAATACATACCTATACATATGTGTACGTGTGCATGAGTGTACATGTATGATGTAACGTAAGTACTTACCTATTAGATTTCTTTCCAGATACAATTTTATTTTATTCGCTTTATGTAACAGTTATAGGTATAACAAAAATTTATACGAATAAAGTAAACATAGTTTTCAAAGACGAAATTAATTAAATACGCAGTACTTTTATAAAACAATGACCACCTTTGCGATTAAGGTACTTTAATATAATTATATTTTTTATGTAAATAGTGCTACTTAAAGTTACTATTTATCTAATTTAATTAAATAAGTGTAGTCCGTGATGCCCGTTATGTTTTTGAAGCGTCTCATTGTTAGCAAACGCTACTTCCCGTCTATTTGATATATCTATCCGTAACATTCTCGTATTTATATGTTTAATTGGTAATTAAAACCGTTAAAATGTGTTCCTATTTGAATTTGAAGTTTGTTTCCTGTTAAAATAATTAATAAAAGTGTTAGTATCTATAGACATGACTTATTCGTGTTTAAAGATGAAATCTTTAATAAATATTATTTGGATATTAGTTATATGCATTCGTATATTCAATTATATTTTAAACTAAAAAATATATTTTCATAGGGTAATAAAATGGTAATAAATGAGCGCCTTCCATGAAGTAATTACTATAATATACACAACGTTGCATTTGCTAAGATGACTGAATGGCGTAGAAATTGTATGATGATAGTTATTCATGATATATTATTATTTATTATGGTCTCACTCAATTTTAGTAAACTTGTATCTGAGTATGAAAAATGTTTATATAGGTAGTTTAACCTTTAAAAATCATATTATCAATATTTTTTTGAAACATTTGGCTTAATCTGATTTAATAAAAATAAGCGATAATCATATAATATCATACTAGCTTTCCGCCCGCGGCTTCGCCCGCGTTTTCAGAGAAAACCCCGCATAGTTCCGGGATTTCCGGGATAAAACCTATCCTAATTCCTATCTCTCAAGTTGGATCGAACTGCACATGGTGTGCGAATTTTATTATAATCGGTTAAGTGGTTTAGGAGTCCATTGAGGACAAACATTGTGACACGAGATTTATATATATTAAGATTGTATGTTATTATTTTGTTAACAGTTAATGATAAATAAACTGTTTATTTTTATTTAAAATAAGGCTAGAATTTAAAGTCAATCTGGATGCGGTACTTGTGCACCTGTAAGTTTTCTTTATTTGTCCAAATCCTACATGTTTAATTGTATTTAAGTACTTGTATGAAATAGTGTGATTATAAAGCACACTTATCGTATCTATTATACGCTATGAGTCATTTAATTAAATTAACGTTGCATAGATCTAGAGAAAATGCACTAACTGTAACCTTGCTTGCCTTCCGTCGAGTGATCGTTTTGGTGGCTAATCAGGTGCTCTAGAAAACATTATAATATATATGTTCTCATTTACTTTGAATGCCCATTTAATACCGATTATTTGAGAAAAACTAAAATTGTACCAGTTGAAACTACTTATGAAGTTAATTTTGCAGCTAAAACTTATTCAACAATCGGTATCTAAGTGTTGGGCTTCAGTTGTGTTTGCGTCGCGTTAGCGCTCGACTGTGCGCCTCGGTCTGTGTATTTTTTCTAAGCGTTCCTTTCAATAACATTGAATCGACCGGACCGTGATAACTATACAATTTTGATATAAAACCGTACGTTTTAATGTTCAAATCTCTGGTCATTTAAGACATTACGAAGTGCTAATTGCCAAAAGTGTGTTACGCGAAATAAATTGCAATAAATACTTACAACTCTAAAATTGTATCTTTAATCGCGCAATTACGAGCACGTTTACACCCAGCCTTCAGAATAAATATCAGTTCTCATTGTTAGATTTTGTGTGGCAGGCATCATCTTTAAGTTGGTCAATTCGATTGCATAAATCAGCAAGAATGCAGGCATATGCAAATTTCAATAAGTGCAAATGAAATGTAAACAAGTTGCCTTGAATTATGGGTCTTCAAATTATTACATACCTATCTGTGATTTAGCGATTGTTATATTGCATGCACGAATACGTTTTAGTTATGGTATATCAATTTACTTACTTTTCAGGTTGTTTTCTCATGGTGTTTGTAGATTTTTTTTGTCACGTTATCTATTCCAAATCTGTTAAAAAATATATTTTCATTTGTGATATCGAGTTCATCATTTCTTAATGATTACAGGACTTCAACGTTTTTCTTGGATTTTTAAAGAACGTGTAGTTTCTGTTAATAATATTATTCTAATCATAGCCTGAACCGACTATATAAATTAGGTATGTTGTTTGACGCATTTCATAACATTAACAATTCGATACGCACAATATTAGGGACCATAAATGCATGCATTTCCGTTGGTAACACCAATATTGGGCATGGACAAATTAGTCGCAATAGATAATAATGAACGATCTTATCAGGAAAGTACTACGTGTTGCTTGTCTTCATGCTTCGTGCTGTATCTTATTTTAATAGTTTACCAGAAAAAAGTTACAACTTATATTCAAAGATATTCTTTTAGGTAAAAACTCGATAAAAATGTGATTCTTGAAAGCATTGCAAAACAATTTGTTATTATCTTTACCTACGCTTTCATTGCTTTGCTCTCAAACGTTATTTTGGTTTGAAATCATCTCGGCGATTGTATAATAAGCATCAACGGTAATTTTAATCTCATGAGCCGGGCGATCATCTCGCTTCCTTCTCGGAAGGTGCTCGCGTGATCACTGATGGACACTCTTCGGTGCGTTCACGGAATTCATAACGTACGCACAATCGTGATACACGGCATCTCTCACACGTTGTGATTACGTTTCGATTGCTTTTTGCCCCGAAAGATGCAATCTTCAATGCATATTGACTTGGCGAATTCCCTGTAGCTTGGTTAGACAGCTACAGTGTAAATTACTGCACGACTCTGCTGCGGCTTTTGGCCTTCTAAAAGGTGACTTATTGAAGTTATCCATAATGGGATGTAGCATGTGGTACGGTGGCTGAACGCGAGGCCGTGTTTGGCCACTGGTGCGCGAAGGTCAAGGCTCCTTCGCGCCGTTGGCCTGATACAAACAGTTCGGTGTTGCATCTTAACCACTCCATTGCCCCGCTTTACTCTAACGATAGTCACTTTTATTAGTGTAATATTCATTAATATTAATAGTGATCAAAATGCCTGCCAACCTTAAATACATAGTTTCTCACATTTTGTTAGACAAAAGTGTTAGAAAGTGATATGTTAAGATTATGCCAGTGTTGTGAAAATATGCTTATGTAAAATAATGCAGGAAGATGAGGTGAAACCCGTGCCTCCTCCAAGATACAAAAAACGAGCGAAATTAGCTTCTAACAATGATCGTCAACGGAGAACTGTAACATGGGTAAATGTTATATGAAAATAATTTTAGTTTAAATTTATAATGTTAAGAAATAAGTTACAGTAATGTCTGTCTCGAAATTGAAACAACAGGACAATAGAAAATGATAAGTATTAATAGATCTTCATCATCTAAAAAACCTATGCTTCATTAGTAATAAAAACTATAGACGCACATACAGAAAATTCCTCAATGACTGACATCAATAACTTGATCATTGAAATGAATCGCGAATCCCACAAAAGCCTGCGAACACAGACAAAACAGCTGTGTTACGAATGGCCTTTGAAAACATCATCCAAGTGTTCAATAGAACGATTATCTTGGATGAATAGTTCCAATGTAAAGACCGCGTGGGAATGAAAACGACTTGAACGTATTTAAAATGGAGCTGTGATTTTGTGCAATTTTTTTTCACGAGATACCGTGGACGTTTTTATCTAGCCGATAAGATTTCTTTTGTATATCTCGAATTTATATTACGCATCGCAGATCGATCTAAAGTTTGCAGTTTGCTCTGCATACATCTGAAATGTGGAACTCTGTGTAAACTTTTCTTCGTTCATTGAAACTAAACAATTTGCAAACATAAAATTAATAAAACAGTGCATCCCACGAATAGGTAAAGCGAATGAGCAATAACAAAATGTTTTCCAAATTCCAGGGTCCAGAGACATGGGTGGGTGTGAGAGCGTTACGAGCCAGCTCCGGCGGTATACTCGACCCAGATGACCGCGTGTGCGACGTGGCCGATGACCGCGAGACGCTGACGGCGGAGTGCGCGAACCAGGCGCAGCCGCGCGCCGCGCAAGCTGATGGCGCGAGCGGCTCGTCCGCGGGCACCGCTTCCCCTGATATGTTTCGGGTGCGTTCATTAATTATTTGATAAAAAAAAAAAAAACAAGGACATAAGGGTTGTTTATCATGTGGTTTTTTGTTATCAAAACGTATGTAAGAAGCATTTCGAACGGAGTGGGAAAAAAATGGATTTTAAAAATATAAATAAAACAAGGAACGCATTATTTGATTTTATAGTTAGGTAAATATTATTAAATTCATAACCTGCTTTTTATTGCATAATTTAACTACGTTATAATGTAGGTAATGTATCATTTTAATATAATAGGTATGCAAAATAAAAAAAAATTCAAACTACATATTAACATGTGCATACGTTTGCAAAGTGAAAGTTTAAACAATAAATAAAAGCGTTAATAATAGATGATAAAGTACACAAAATTCCCTATACATGAAAAAAGTACTTTTCCTTAGATTATGGATTGGTCTCCGCGCGCGCGCTGTCGTAGCGCGACCAAGTAGTCGTACCGACCAAGTAGTAGACCGTAGTCGTACCAATCCTTAATCTAAGTACTTTTCGTTATATTCACAATTATTATTTGATTCCAATTTTAAACTAAAAAAAAAAATTATGGCAAAAATAATGAACCCATCTTATAACAACAGTTGCCAGTATCATGGTAATGATGGTAGGTACTATTAAAATAATTAAAAAGTAAGAGCTATGACAGCCAGCGCCTGTTCTATTTTTAAATAAGCGCGGGTTTTCAAGTATAAAAATATTAGGTATGATAATAGACCTAGATCAAATCATGTCGTGACATGTCTGAAAATGTTCAGCTTATGAAAAAAATTCAGTGTATACTGTATATTATTATGAGTAATAAATAGCTCACATTAATTGTTAAATAATATTTAAGTTTTGATAATTTGTGCAAATGGGATCTTGTTTTTCCGGTGCATGTTCGTGTAAAATAAGAACTAAAAAAGTGAGTAGTGTTATATATTATTTTCAAGAATTAAATATTTCTTAATTTACTCCCTCTAATAACGCCAAAGTTCACAGAATAGTAAGACTGTTCATACTTATTTTATAATTTATAATATGTATTTTCCAAATGCTACATTTGTGGTAACATAGATAGCTAAAACACGTATATTTGTGCTGTTATCAGAATTTTAAATTGTACTGGTTCTTTTTATCACTGTTAGTACATTTTTCTTCAATTAATTTGTAATTTTGTACCTTGATAGTTGTAACATACCTACCAATATATACTAGTTTATCTATCTTTAGCTAGGTACTTTTAGTTAAATATATATGGTGAAATAAAAAAGCATATAAAACATACATTACCTACATACCTATAAAAAAGCCTTTTTACAAATAAGTAGGTATGTGAATTATTAAAATAACATATTCGAAGGCAGTATGGCTATTTTTATATTATTCACGTTTTTTCTAAGGCTTTCACGTTTTCTCATAAATCATCGATCATTTTTTACAATAAAAATTGCAAAGTGCAAATCGGACACGGCTAATGTTATGAAATAGTATAGTATAGGCGTTGATACTTTATAATATTATGAAGTTATGAACGTTTTCATGTTAGCGAAACGATAATCAAATTTTTTATTGATACGTTACAAGTATTACAAGTAATATAAACCTATATAGTGAATAATTTTAATTGACATGTAATTACTCATAACCTTTGTCGCATGAAACTAATATGGATGTTTTGCAGAATTGTAGATAACGTGATTGAACTAGGCTAACTGGATTAGAGAATGGCCAGCACGCTAGCAGGTTGATATGAGTAAACACTAAACGTGATATTACACTTCATTGTGGCTATAAATCGATTTTGCTTTAAGTAAATAGATTCTAGAACATATTTAATAAGATTACATTGTAAATATCAGTTTGTTTAACAAAACGCGTTGTTATAGCGCAAAGTATTATCTTTATACTTCGCGAATTTAAATTGAAACTTGAAAGTCACTCTGATTAGTATTATTTAAAAGTAGCTGGGCTTCACTAGCGAGGTATAAAATGTATGTGTGCTATCAGATAATTTATCTTTGTAAGTACCAAATTTCATACAGATTCGATCAGCTGTTTTTGCGTGAAAGAGCAACAAATATAAAAACCATTCTAAAAACTTTAACGCTTTTAATATTGAAGATAGTAGGATAATAAATAACTGTTATATAGGTTTCAAAGACCCGTCTATGAAAACTAGGGTCCGATATAATTTTAACACAAATTGCAATATAAATAACAGTTATTTCAATTTCAATTTTGTGGTAAATTCAACCAGAATTGAAATTCTTCTTCTAAGGCATAAGCTAATTTATTTTATCGGAATTTCGTGTAAATATTGAAAATTTATTTTTTATTTTCTTTTTTTTTATTTATTTTCATTTATTTGCAATCAAACATGGTTACGACAATTATATCATTTAGGTTTTAAGTATGTATTGAATCTTGATTGTATACACAATGTAATACAATAGATACTGAAGTCTGTAATTTGCGTTCGGAATCAAACGTTATCATGTAAGCATGTGTGCACTGTATTGTCATTGTCAGCTCAGGTTACATTAGTATCGGGGTTGGGTAGTTAGGTACCAACCACACCTTCCTATGGAATTGGAGTCATAGTGATAATATGTGTTATCGTATTTCGAGTGAACGAAGGCGATACAAAACTATGACACGAAGTACATTGTAATAATTGACTCAAAACATTTCCGTTTTATGATTTTCGCAGACAACTAAAACTATAAACGATTTCATGTATATGTACGTTAAAGTTAATATTGCACGTAGTTTTAACCAATCTATAAAATATCTATTGCAATCATATTGTAAAATAACCTTATTGTGAAATGACCGCTAATACAGTTTTTAAACAGTCAGTTTTTTTTATCATAAAAGAAACAAAGATCATCAAAGAAACTTAATTGGATAGCACTTTGCTAAGAAATAAAAAATGTTCAGTATTTTCTATTGAAAAAGTCTATTAAAAGACAAAACTTCCAAACAGATCTTCTATCGAATATGGCATATTTTAGTGGTCTCAATGATAGCTTCATAAATTGCAGTTCCACACGTAAGTATAGATATACAAGTGCTCTATTTTCAGGGGGGAGGTGGAGTCGGCGGCAGTATGCGGGTACCAAACAACGACTCTTGCGTGGAGGTTGGAGCTGCGGATCTCGAAGACGGCGCTAACGGACTGCAAGTGCGTCGTGGCAGCGAGCCCACCTTACACCAGGATACGCTACCACCACAGCGACAGGTGAGATACCAAATCTATATACATACAAGCACACTTTTGTAATTTTATTGAAATCTGTATCATAATCCGTTACATTGAAATCCGTATCTTTAGCTAAACTTTTATAGCGGTTGTATCAAATTTGCCTCATAAATAAGTGCCAGTGTACATGTATTCATATACCTATTGATTATTAATTTGTCGTGTATCATGCTTTAAAGTTATATAGAGAGCATTTTATTTTACCGTTTTGCAAACTTTTAGACATAGAATTAGTTTCGCAACTTTCTCAAAAGTCACTTTAAAGTATTTTTTAAAGCCTATTTCCGCTTTTCATACAATATTTTAAAGTAAAAAAAAAAGAACATAATCAAAGAACAGTATATATTTTTGTTTTTTTTTCACTGTTTATTTCAATGTGTGTGTTGCTTTGCTTTAGGTCTTTATTATGTAATCTGGTGATTTTTTATTTATTTATTTAATCTAGCTAATGAGTGTGTGATGAATATACTTAAAATTTAATATAATATTATATTCGTTTAGGTAACAGACCAAACGAAGCGCTGGTCAGCTGCGGTAGTGTGCCGCGACGACACGCACGCGCCGCGCTCTGACCGCACGCACGCACACGATAACGCGCACTTTCAGAGGCAGACCAATAGACTTTCCATGCAGTTCTCGGGGCCTGGGTGAGTTGAACATGAGTAGTTTTTTATTTTATTTGATCGGTTATAACATTGAAATATACTTGTTGAATATTATAAAATAATCCGATGTGAAAATAAAAGAATTGATGAAATGTTTTTCCAAATCCAGTTTTTCTTTTGAAATTTCACTAGCAAGTAGCAATTCAGTCATTATTATGCAGTAACTCTATATTCTGTGAACTTTAAAATATTTAAGAATAGGTACTTAGTTTGTTTTATCCACGTTTTAATCAGATTTCAATTCATCATCCATACGAACTATCTTTTACCAATAAAAACAATATAAATATATTCCTATTCCAGCAGCGGTGTATGGATGGAGGCAGCGGAAAGAGTACAAATGTACGGCAGCAAAAGTCTACCGAGGGATGCACGCAGAGAGCCGCTAGGGCAGGATACTAGCGAGCATAGCAATAGGTAAGTTTGGACATGCCAATTCAATTTATGAAATGCTTTGTGGATCACTGTTTTAGAGTAATAGATCAGTGAGAATAAATTAATGGATATGGCAATTTAACAAAAAAAAAAAAAAAAAAATCATATTGAAGATCGCTTTCAATCAAAATCTATTTGAAAGGTTATGTAAGCTGAATGCATATGCTTGTTATTTTAACATCCACTAATATGACCCATATAATGAAATATAAATAATAATGAGTACATGATACATCATGATCTAAAGTTCTTTTGATTTTATGAGCCTATTTTAACGTCATCAGAACTAGAATCAATTGGTATTTAGCTATTTATTATTTCTCACAGAGTAGAAGATATGTTGCGGTGGGTGTCGGGCGTCAACAACGTGACGAACGTTCACACTGCGCAAGAACGACCTGCGGATCTCATTAATGAAGGTATCACTGAACTTTATAATTTACCTATATGATATTATGTTAGAACTGAAATATGTGTAGATGTTATGTGTCAAAAGTATATTGACCAAATGATTTACTTTTTAATTAGCTCTAAGCAACACCCTGAGTATTTTGAACAGTAAATCAAGGCACTGAAAGTTGGATGACTGATCATATAATTAAGGATAAAGAGGCTTACTTAACTAATGCTTAATTTGAATAAGCAAAGGAAGCAATTAAGCAAGGGAACATTCCATCCCTTACCATTTTCTTAATCCATTTGATTAATTGTTCTGCTTGATGGTGCCTGGTAGGTTAGTGTCACTTGAAATTAATAGTACTGCGTTATTTAGAGCAGAAACTTCTCCCGTAGACTCTCTACTATCTAAATTGGAAGTATATGGTGTGGTCTATAATGTACTGCCACTGTTATTTCATTTTTAGAGTTCAATACCAAAAGAGCAAAACGGGATCCTATTACTCAGACTTAGCTGTATATGTCTGTCCATACTAATAAATAAATAAATCCCCAGGTCGAACCAGCGAGCGAGCCATATCCATGGAAGTCCCCGTGAGCCCCGCGAAGTCCCAGGGGCTTGGGGCTTCGGGGGCGCAGGCCGTGCCCGTGTCGCTGGTCAAGGGGGAGAAGGGGCTCGGCTTCACCATCACCACACGGGACAACCCCACGGGGGGACACTGCCCCATTTATATTAAGAATATTTTGCCTAAGGTAGGGTGTTTACTTTTTATCCCTACTAATATTATATGCGAATGAATCTTTGTCTGTCGGTTTGTTTTTGAGTTTTTAATAAATCATTTCTTTGTTGCTGTGTTGTTTCATAATAATTCAAAGATGCAGTGCAGTTTATATCACTTTAACAAATTTTTAAAGGTGGGCCCTTTGAGACTGATCTTGTACAATTCTTAATCAAGAATTACTAGTCTACTGTCTGGCCAGTTGTGTAAAAACACTAAATACATACACTTAATAACCTAAATAATTAATTTTTAACAATTTGCAGGGTGCAGCAGTAACAGACGGTAGATTACGAGCTGGGGATAAACTGGTGTCAGTGAATGGAGTGTCTGTATCAGGGCTCACACAACAACAAGTGGTCGCGTTGTTAAGGAACACGCCCACTGACTCCACTGTGGACATACTTGTAGAACGGGCACTGCCTAATCGGACACAGGTATGATTATATTTATTAAGCTATTGCATAGCTTCTATCGCGGGCCTTGAACGCGGAGACCGAATCGAGAAATTCCGTAACGAAAAAACCTCACGCTCCCCACTCCGACGGGCTCGGAGGTGTGGCTTGAAGGCATGCTATGCAATAGCTTTACCGCGGCAGTCCCCGAGTGCCACACGTCTTTTTTTTATGTGTATTAGAGGAAAGAAAACAAGTAAAAATAATATAAGATTCTATCCTATTGTGAAACTGTTCAAAGAAGTAAAATCTGGGCGCTTTTCATGTTTATTGTAAATTGTAATTTTCTGAGTAAGGTGAAAACTAAGTAGATCCACCAGTAAACAAATATTTTTTACAGCTTCGGTTTGACCAAAATAAAGAAGTATAAAATATGTTTAATAATTTATTATCAAAATCGAATACAATTTTAGAAAAATTTTGAGAATCTGTAAATTATACTTGCCATACCCAAATAAATTATGTGAGACACCCATTTATATAATATTTATGATTCTGCCTTATTCTAAATTCAATTTCTATAACCTTTATTTCATATTCAATTATAGAGGGTAGAACCCCAACAGAGTCCAACGAAATATGTAGAAAAAGCAATAGGTGCCCCAAAACCAGAGAGCGAAAGGGCCATAGAGAACGGCAGAGTTTCCAGTATTGTCAATGCTATAAACGCAAATAATAACTCTACAAGAGGCAGAGTGTCCAAGAGCTCTTCGAAAGATGACTTGGTTAAGGATCAGTCTTTAGATTCTGCGTTGCAGGATGCTTTGAATTCTTCTACGGGATCTGTGAGTATGATTTTGGTCTATAAACTTCTAGAATCATTAAAACTTTTTCAGAATACATGTTGTTCTTTTTGCTGTGTTACTTTATACACAAATATTTCTTCGCTGCTCTCATAGATTCGAGCTGACAGTTTTTTATGGCGTGGAAACTTCTAAAATCCTTTAAATCTTTTTCAAAATAATATAAACATTGTTCTTTTTAACATTTTGCTCTGTTATTATTTACAAACATTTCTTCGCTATTTCCAAACATACTTTTGAGTTGACATTCTTTTTTTTTATCCTTAATTTTATTCTTTCAGGTATCAGGGCTACGAAATCGTCTTATATTAAGGCTAGAAGTGCCAGTCCACGAGTCGGAAAAGGCGGGTCTAGGTATAAGTGTGAAGGGGAAAGTGACGGCTAGTCCAAAACCTCATGACTTGGGGATCTTCATCAAGTCGGTGCTACATGGCGGTGCTGCTTCTAGGGATGGCAGGTAAAAACTAGTTATATAGTTATATGAGAATTTAGAGTGAAATTTGGTTATTTTGTATTTTATATTGTAGACTTCTAGGTCTTTTTTTAAATGTTATTGAGCATAATATACATACAAAATATGTTTTAGATGCGTTGGAGCTGGATTTATATTTACAATAAGGGCAATAATAATTAATAATTACACAAAAGTTAAAAAATAAACGACCAATAATTGCTAGTTACTTTATTTGCCCGTTATTTTTTCTTTACGTGGTTTTTGCGCATTATAAACATTAATTTGTGATTGGTCACTTGAAAATTATCCTATCGGAATTGTAAATTACTGTTTTCCAGATTTTTTATTGAGAAATAAGATTTAAATTATTATTAATTATTTACCTTATCATGTGGCCATTTTAATTGCCCATTTTAAGTTAAATGTAGTAATTTTAAATATTATTGACAGGTTGCACACAAACGACCAGTTACTCTCCGTGAACGGCGTGTCCCTAGTGGGCCAATCGAACGCAGAAGCCATGGAGACGCTGCGGCGTGCGCTCGTGCACGCGCGGCCCAACGTGCGGGGCGCTATCTCGCTCACTATTGCGAGACGTACTGGTACGTAGTGACTGAAGCCATGGAGACGCTGCGGCGTGCGCTCGTGCACGCGCGGCCCAACGTGCGGGGCGCTATCTCGCTCACTATTGCGAGACGTACTGGTACGTAGTGACTGAAGCCATGGAGACGCTGCGGCGTGCGCTCGTGCACGCGCGGCCCAACGTGCGGGGCGCTATCTCGCTCACTATTGCGAGACGTACTGGTACGTAGTGACTGAAGCCATGGAGACGCTGCGGCGTGCGCTCGTGCACGCGCGGCCCAACGTGCGGGGCGCTATCTCGCTCACTATTGCGAGACGTACTGGTACGTAGTGACTGAAGCCATGGAGACGCTGCGGCGTGCGCTCGTGCACGCGCGGCCCAACGTGCGGGGCGCTATCTCGCTCACTATTGCGAGACGTACTGGTACGTAGTGACTGAAGCCATGGAGACGCTGCGGCGTGCGCTCGTGCACGCGCGGCCCAACGTGCGGGGCGCTATCTCGCTCACTATTGCGAGACGTACTGGTACGTAGTGACTGAAGCCATGGAGACGCTGCGGCGTGCGCTCGTGCACGCGCGGCCCAACGTGCGGGGCGCTATCTCGCTCACTATTGCGAGACGTACTGGTACGTAGTGACTGAAGCCATGGAGACGCTGCGGCGTGCGCTCGTGCACGCGCGGCCCAACGTGCGGGGCGCTATCTCGCTCACTATTGCGAGACGTACTGGTACGTAGTGACTGAAGCCATGGAGACGCTGCGGCGTGCGCTCGTGCACGCGCGGCCCAACGTGCGGGGCGCTATCTCGCTCACTATTGCGAGACGTACTGGTACGTAGTGACTGAAGCCATGGAGACGCTGCGGCGTGCGCTCGTGCACGCGCGGCCCAACGTGCGGGGCGCTATCTCGCTCACTATTGCGAGACGTACTGGTACGTAGTGACTGAAGCCATGGAGACGCTGCGGCGTGCGCTCGTGCACGCGCGGCCCAACGTGCGGGGCGCTATCTCGCTCACTATTGCGAGACGTACTGGTACGTAGTGACTGAAGCCATGGAGACGCTGCGGCGTGCGCTCGTGCACGCGCGGCCCAACGTGCGGGGCGCTATCTCGCTCACTATTGCGAGACGTACTGGTACGTAGTGACTGAAGCCATGGAGACGCTGCGGCGTGCGCTCGTGCACGCGCGGCCCAACGTGCGGGGCGCTATCTCGCTCACTATTGCGAGACGTACTGGTACGTAGTGACTGAAGCCATGGAGACGCTGCGGCGTGCGCTCGTGCACGCGCGGCCCAACGTGCGGGGCGCTATCTCGCTCACTATTGCGAGACGTACTGGTACGTAGTGACTGAAGCCATGGAGACGCTGCGGCGTGCGCTCGTGCACGCGCGGCCCAACGTGCGGGGCGCTATCTCGCTCACTATTGCGAGACGTACTGGTACGTAGTGACTGAAGCCATGGAGACGCTGCGGCGTGCGCTCGTGCACGCGCGGCCCAACGTGCGGGGCGCTATCTCGCTCACTATTGCGAGACGTACTGGTACGTAGTGACTGAAGCCATGGAGACGCTGCGGCGTGCGCTCGTGCACGCGCGGCCCAACGTGCGGGGCGCTATCTCGCTCACTATTGCGAGACGTACTGGTACGTAGTGACTGAAGCCATGGAGACGCTGCGGCGTGCGCTCGTGCACGCGCGGCCCAACGTGCGGGGCGCTATCTCGCTCACTATTGCGAGACGTACTGGTACGTAGTGACTGAAGCCATGGAGACGCTGCGGCGTGCGCTCGTGCACGCGCGGCCCAACGTGCGGGGCGCTATCTCGCTCACTATTGCGAGACGTACTGGTACGTAGTGACTGAAGCCATGGAGACGCTGCGGCGTGCGCTCGTGCACGCGCGGCCCAACGTGCGGGGCGCTATCTCGCTCACTATTGCGAGACGTACTGGTACGTAGTGACTGAAGCCATGGAGACGCTGCGGCGTGCGCTCGTGCACGCGCGGCCCAACGTGCGGGGCGCTATCTCGCTCACTATTGCGAGACGTACTGGTACGTAGTGACTGAAGCCATGGAGACGCTGCGGCGTGCGCTCGTGCACGCGCGGCCCAACGTGCGGGGCGCTATCTCGCTCACTATTGCGAGACGTACTGGTACGTAGTGACTGAAGCCATGGAGACGCTGCGGCGTGCGCTCGTGCACGCGCGGCCCAACGTGCGGGGCGCTATCTCGCTCACTATTGCGAGACGTACTGGTACGTAGTGACTGAAGCCATGGAGACGCTGCGGCGTGCGCTCGTGCACGCGCGGCCCAACGTGCGGGGCGCTATCTCGCTCACTATTGCGAGACGTACTGGTACGTAGTGACTGAAGCCATGGAGACGCTGCGGCGTGCGCTCGTGCACGCGCGGCCCAACGTGCGGGGCGCTATCTCGCTCACTATTGCGAGACGTACTGGTACGTAGTGACTGAAGCCATGGAGACGCTGCGGCGTGCGCTCGTGCACGCGCGGCCCAACGTGCGGGGCGCTATCTCGCTCACTATTGCGAGACGTACTGGTACGTAGTGACTGAAGCCATGGAGACGCTGCGGCGTGCGCTCGTGCACGCGCGGCCCAACGTGCGGGGCGCTATCTCGCTCACTATTGCGAGACGTACTGGTACGTAGTGACTGAAGCCATGGAGACGCTGCGGCGTGCGCTCGTGCACGCGCGGCCCAACGTGCGGGGCGCTATCTCGCTCACTATTGCGAGACGTACTGGTACGTAGTGACTGAAGCCATGGAGACGCTGCGGCGTGCGCTCGTGCACGCGCGGCCCAACGTGCGGGGCGCTATCTCGCTCACTATTGCGAGACGTACTGGTACGTAGTGACTGAAGCCATGGAGACGCTGCGGCGTGCGCTCGTGCACGCGCGGCCCAACGTGCGGGGCGCTATCTCGCTCACTATTGCGAGACGTACTGGTACGTAGTGACTGAAGCCATGGAGACGCTGCGGCGTGCGCTCGTGCACGCGCGGCCCAACGTGCGGGGCGCTATCTCGCTCACTATTGCGAGACGTACTGGTACGTAGTGACTGAAGCCATGGAGACGCTGCGGCGTGCGCTCGTGCACGCGCGGCCCAACGTGCGGGGCGCTATCTCGCTCACTATTGCGAGACGTACTGGTACGTAGTGACTGAAGCCATGGAGACGCTGCGGCGTGCGCTCGTGCACGCGCGGCCCAACGTGCGGGGCGCTATCTCGCTCACTATTGCGAGACGTACTGGTACGTAGTGACTGAAGCCATGGAGACGCTGCGGCGTGCGCTCGTGCACGCGCGGCCCAACGTGCGGGGCGCTATCTCGCTCACTATTGCGAGACGTACTGGTACGTAGTGACTGAAGCCATGGAGACGCTGCGGCGTGCGCTCGTGCACGCGCGGCCCAACGTGCGGGGCGCTATCTCGCTCACTATTGCGAGACGTACTGGTACGTAGTGACTGAAGCCATGGAGACGCTGCGGCGTGCGCTCGTGCACGCGCGGCCCAACGTGCGGGGCGCTATCTCGCTCACTATTGCGAGACGTACTGGTACGTAGTGACTGAAGCCATGGAGACGCTGCGGCGTGCGCTCGTGCACGCGCGGCCCAACGTGCGGGGCGCTATCTCGCTCACTATTGCGAGACGTACTGGTACGTAGTGACTGAAGCCATGGAGACGCTGCGGCGTGCGCTCGTGCACGCGCGGCCCAACGTGCGGGGCGCTATCTCGCTCACTATTGCGAGACGTACTGGTACGTAGTGACTGAAGCCATGGAGACGCTGCGGCGTGCGCTCGTGCACGCGCGGCCCAACGTGCGGGGCGCTATCTCGCTCACTATTGCGAGACGTACTGGTACGTAGTGACTGAAGCCATGGAGACGCTGCGGCGTGCGCTCGTGCACGCGCGGCCCAACGTGCGGGGCGCTATCTCGCTCACTATTGCGAGACGTACTGGTACGTAGTGACTGAAGCCATGGAGACGCTGCGGCGTGCGCTCGTGCACGCGCGGCCCAACGTGCGGGGCGCTATCTCGCTCACTATTGCGAGACGTACTGGTACGTAGTGACTGAAGCCATGGAGACGCTGCGGCGTGCGCTCGTGCACGCGCGGCCCAACGTGCGGGGCGCTATCTCGCTCACTATTGCGAGACGTACTGGTACGTAGTGACTGAAGCCATGGAGACGCTGCGGCGTGCGCTCGTGCACGCGCGGCCCAACGTGCGGGGCGCTATCTCGCTCACTATTGCGAGACGTACTGGTACGTAGTGACTGAAGCCATGGAGACGCTGCGGCGTGCGCTCGTGCACGCGCGGCCCAACGTGCGGGGCGCTATCTCGCTCACTATTGCGAGACGTACTGGTACGTAGTGACTGAAGCCATGGAGACGCTGCGGCGTGCGCTCGTGCACGCGCGGCCCAACGTGCGGGGCGCTATCTCGCTCACTATTGCGAGACGTACTGGTACGTAGTGACTGAAGCCATGGAGACGCTGCGGCGTGCGCTCGTGCACGCGCGGCCCAACGTGCGGGGCGCTATCTCGCTCACTATTGCGAGACGTACTGGTACGTAGTGACTGAAGCCATGGAGACGCTGCGGCGTGCGCTCGTGCACGCGCGGCCCAACGTGCGGGGCGCTATCTCGCTCACTATTGCGAGACGTACTGGTACGTAGTGACTGAAGCCATGGAGACGCTGCGGCGTGCGCTCGTGCACGCGCGGCCCAACGTGCGGGGCGCTATCTCGCTCACTATTGCGAGACGTACTGGTACGTAGTGACTGAAGCCATGGAGACGCTGCGGCGTGCGCTCGTGCACGCGCGGCCCAACGTGCGGGGCGCTATCTCGCTCACTATTGCGAGACGTACTGGTACGTAGTGACTGAAGCCATGGAGACGCTGCGGCGTGCGCTCGTGCACGCGCGGCCCAACGTGCGGGGCGCTATCTCGCTCACTATTGCGAGACGTACTGGTACGTAGTGACTGAAGCCATGGAGACGCTGCGGCGTGCGCTCGTGCACGCGCGGCCCAACGTGCGGGGCGCTATCTCGCTCACTATTGCGAGACGTACTGGTACGTAGTGACTGAAGCCATGGAGACGCTGCGGCGTGCGCTCGTGCACGCGCGGCCCAACGTGCGGGGCGCTATCTCGCTCACTATTGCGAGACGTACTGGTACGTAGTGACTGAAGCCATGGAGACGCTGCGGCGTGCGCTCGTGCACGCGCGGCCCAACGTGCGGGGCGCTATCTCGCTCACTATTGCGAGACGTACTGGTACGTAGTGACTGAAGCCATGGAGACGCTGCGGCGTGCGCTCGTGCACGCGCGGCCCAACGTGCGGGGCGCTATCTCGCTCACTATTGCGAGACGTACTGGTACGTAGTGACTGAAGCCATGGAGACGCTGCGGCGTGCGCTCGTGCACGCGCGGCCCAACGTGCGGGGCGCTATCTCGCTCACTATTGCGAGACGTACTGGTGCGTATGGGGGGTTGTGGAACAGGGGTGCTGTGGAGACGTTATAATTTTTTTTTTTTTGGGAGTGGAAATTGAATAGAGTAGTGTTTTATTTTTAGAGGTTACATTACAAAACAATATACAGTAGACCGCGCCGTAATTTAACGAATTACAAGGTACTCTTTCGTAAAACATTCGAACCATAGGGGAATCTCTAGGCCGAACTCTATAATCTGACAAATTCGATACTCCGGCACTTCTCTGCAAAACGATTGTCGGAATATCACGAGTCCACTGTTGCTATTTCATAAATTTACTTATTGAAATAATTTTGTACTTCTAACTCATTCGTCCTGAACTGCATCTGTTAACATGAAATTACTTTTTACTAAAACACAATTATTATTCCAGACAGCACAGACAACCTAGCGAGGTGGAAGGACGACACGCCACCAAACGGGAACGACACAACCAATTCAAACGAAACCTCCCAAAACTACAACACCGTGATCTACAACAGTGAAAAAACAGACATACAAAACAACAACCACGACGACAAGAAGACCTCTATCGTCACAATAAACAATAACAGCTGGATATCTAACCAATCAGATGACAGCAAGGGGTATCTAGAGCGGGACAAAGATACGATTCCCCATGATAGTAAGCGAGATAGCTTTGAATGGAGTCGTTTGGACGGTTGGAACCCAGTTATAGATCGGTTAACCGGGTTACGGAATGAGAGCTATTATATGGCGACGCAATTAGAAGCACCGGCACAAGGCAGGTTGGGGCATGTGCACATGGCACGTGCGCCTGCGCATCATCATGTTATTATTGAAGAGGATTATGGCACTAAGTAAGATTATATTCTAGTAGTAATATTATTTCCACTACACTAACACTAGACTGTCTGGCCTTATATATACGTTTGTAATCATTCTACTCTTGCACACACAAATTCAGATAAACGGACATACAGACGTGCTCATTCAAACATACATACCCAAGCACGCACATATACATACATACATACATACACACACGCATCACATGCACTCGGGTGCACGCCATGTTAAAATGACTTCAATATGTATTTGTTTTTGACACCTATAGCCTTGTCTATTAATGAGCGCTTTCAATGCATATTGCTGTTAAAATTCTGATACTGCTTTTTGTTCTATTCAAACTCATAAACGAAGTGACTCATCTTGTACTTTAGAAAAATTGTATAATTTGTATAAGTTTAATCATTAATAAAGGTACACTTCCACTAGGGGCAGTAACGGCGGTGAATCCGGCAGCGAATGCGGCGGTTTCAGTCGAGACGCAGTTGGACGTCGCTCCATGTCTGAGAAACGACACGCTGCGTTAGATGCTAAAACCACCGGCACTTATAAGAAGATTAAGGAGGTTAAAGCGGCTGGTAAGTGTTGTGTGTACTTCTCTTTATGTACTTAAAATATTTCCAAGTTTGTATGTATTGTAAGTGGCATATTGTAGATTTAGCTGTATATGTGAGAAGCATCACGGTACTTCTGAGGACTATCAGGGGCTTGCCTTTATACAGATGAAATAAATGAAGGAGATGAACCCGCTTTTATTTGATACTAAAGAATTTTTTCCGTAATCATGCTACATATAAAATATCCTGGTCTACTCATTACTCACTTTTTGGTTGAAAAGTGACAGCAGAGTAAAACTTGATCTATAAACATCGTCCAATTTATTTTTCATGATTAAATAATAAACACAATTATTACAGCCGTACCAGTGGGCCCGGCACTAGGAATGCGCAAGTCATCTAGTCTAGAATCCCTACAAACGGCCATACAAGAGACGCAGAGGAATCCGCGCAACGAGCCTATATATGCGCGTGCGCATCCACGTAAGTAATGATTACAATTTAATAATTTTTTGAGAAAATAATTTATATACAATATTATTATTTGTAATGTAAAGGTTATTTACAAAGATTAAACTGATACATTTAATTTCAAACACATATTTTAAATCTTTCTAAACCTTTGATTTCTGAAAACAATACATTGATGATAGTAGAGCCCTTGTGATAGAAATAAAACATCAAGAAAAATTTTAAATTTAATCAAGTTAAAAGAATAGTTTTTCTGCTATAAAAATAATTTATTTTTTCTATAAAATATTTGCCTTTTCCAGCATTAAAACACTGGTTAACGGACGACAACAACGCGCCGGAAATAATCCGCGGTTCGCCGCAACAGTCGTCTCTCTCACACAAGAAACCATCTCTACTCAAGTCATTATCTACAATGTTTAGGTGAGAAAATAATTATTTAAATTTTTCGTTTTTGTTATGTGTTTTATCTGTTAACGTTTACTTGGCTAACCTGCCATAATTATTTATATACTAGCTTTCCGCCCGCGGCTTCGCCCGCGTTATCAAAGAAAAACCCGCATAGTTCCCGTTCCCGTGGGATTTCCGGGATCCTACCTTTGTGTTAATCCAAGTTACCCTCTATATGTGTGCTCAATTTCATTGTAATCTGTTCAGTAGTATTTGCGTGAAAGAGTAACAAATACACAGACATCCTCACAAACTTTCGCATTTATAATATTAGTAGGATTTGTTTCTTTTTTGTACTTAAACATTGTTTGTATGGTTTCTTTATTAAAAGATGCCATTGAACTAGTAGAAATAAGTAAACTATCATGGTTCAAGCCGGAGTCGAACCTTGCATCTGATAGATATTTTCAAAATAGTTAAAAATAAATTCAAAGCCGCAATAAAGAACTAGCATATATACACGCCACATGTGTATAACTCAGTATAACTGGGCTAGCGTGTGTCTAAATAACCATAAACAGACATATCCACTATCCACGAATTTTTATGTGTTATCACTCATAAATCATGATATTCAAAGCAATCAATGAAACACCTATTATATAAAACAACATAAACAAATTAAAAACGTTTTTTCAATAAAAATAAATATATATTATTATATTTTAGGATCGGCAAGCCACACAAGCGCGAGGACGCAGTGTACGGGCGCGCGACGCCCGCAAGATCTTCTGAGAAATCACTCGCAAGAGATGAACGACGGGATGAAAATAGGTAATATTTGGATATATGCTGATTATTTCATTTTATATATGTTGTAGAGAAAATATATATTTTAACATAATTTGTAATTATTTAATCATCACTTTTTTTTTCCAATTTTCTTTTTTGAAGATTTCAACATTTGAAAAAAAAAACAGAGCTCTGCACTGTTCAAAGCATTCTTTATACTATTAAAACTTTTTTCACATAAAAATAGCTGATATTTTTATTTATTTACATTAAATATTAAAACAATACACACGGATATATGTACATGTGAAATACATATTACCAAAATATCATTGTTAAAATATGAAACATTTCTTATAGAGAAGAGCTTCGTTCCCGCCAAAGCAGCGAACGTAGCACGCGATCAGAGAGAAGACACGCACCCGCCATACAGGTAATATTTATTACTAGCTGCGCTCCGCGGTTTCACCCGCGTGGTTAATATATAGCCTATAGCCTTCCTCGATGAATGGGCTATCCTAAACACCGAAAGAATTTTTCAAATCGGACCAGTAGTTCCTGAGGTTAGCGCGTTCAAACAAACAAACAAACTCTTCAGCTTTATAATATTTGTATAGATTATGTTGTAACTTTTAATTTATGATTTTAGCAATTTTTTCTTTATCTCTGCTATAAGATGTTCTTTTTTACCAAATTTCAAGTCTGTGTTCAAGGGAAGGTTTTGATTCCCTTGCGAATGTCGATATTTGGGAAGATTTGCAGCATAGACGGTTTTGATTGCATTAGATTATATTATATAAGTTTTTGTTAAAAAATATAATATACTGGCTTACAAATAAATAATGTTTGTGTTCTCAGGCAATGGAGAGTGCGTGGGGCCCAACTGGACACTACGTCAACTATGAAGAAATACAACAGAATTTAAAGTGAGTATTTTCATTGAATTTTTAAATTCATTCGTTGAAATAAAAATATTTAAAGAGATTAAGAAATAAGATTTTCAACAAATTTTTACAAGTTATTTTTACAAAATATTTCAAAATAATCCGAATTGGACATGTATGTACCTAATCTATGAATAAGTTCAATATTTTTTTTTTATATATAGCGCCCGTCGAGAGAAATTAAGCGAAGTCCAAATCGGTCAAATGAGGCGACAAGTGAACGCGCAGAGAGCCAAAGCTGAAGAGGAAAGGTAATTATCATAAAATATTTTTTTTTATAATAAAATTGATCTCAAATAAAATCTATTTGTATCATTATTTATGAAATGTCTAATTTTCCCTATACAGTATACACCCCAAGTTATTACATTTTATTATCCTTCATTTTTTATGATTCACAAAACACATGCACTTAACAAATAACACAATTAAACATTGTAATTTAAAGTAGGAATATAATACAAAATCACTAAAAATTATGAATTACTTTTAAAATAAAGAAAACGACTATATAGGTATAATCATTTATTAAGTAACAACATATAACAATACAATACCTACATAATATTATAAAGTTAAGGGGATCACTATGGTCAAAACCGAAAAACACCTCATACATATTGAATTTTGTTGAGGAAACTGTTGGTACGATTACCTTAAAAAATATATATGATACTCAAGGATATAATTAACAAAGTGTATTGTTTATTTTTCATTTTAGAACGGCCTAAACATAAAAAAAATACATACAAATCAACCCCTTTTTGCACATAAAACGCATTTTGTTAGTTATTTACTTCAACAACAATGTATTTACTTCAACAACAATGTATATTATAGGGGGCGGTTAAAAAAACAAATTCAAATGTAGTGACAGAATCATCAAGGTCCTTGAACCGTGTGATTGCCTTAAACTCAATGTCATCGCCTACGTCAATAGAAACAATTTTATTTTCAATATCTAATATTAACTCAGTAGGTACTAAATATAGGAATTATGATTAGTTTTAATAAAAAAAAAAAAATGACACAAACTTCAGATAAAATCTAATCTATACATATTTGCATAAACATAATATCTTAGGTATCTATATCATTAAAAAAAATGTATAGAATTTCAATGAACGATGAATGAATGAATGAGAAACGCATTACAAATATTCGATTCGATCTTAAGAGCTAACAAAACGAGTGAGAAATCTCAAAATTAGGTTTTCCTATTATCTATTGCTGTCGCGCTATGCCTCAAACCTCCCCCGTAGAGCGCGACAGGGACAACTGCAGCTCGGGCCGAAAATACCTAGGAAAATTACGCAAATTCGACGTTCCGTAGTCCCCTGTTTTCTCCTCCAATACGAACGGAATGATGATGGATGGAACGATTTAATTACTTTTTTCGAAATTTGTAGAGAAAAGTATAGGCTATGTTCCTACGTTTTGCTTTTTTATATATTGTTCAAAAATTAGTTTTATGGAAGACGGAACATAACGGAAAATCTATCCTATTTCTTACGTTTTGAAAGATTCACTATCCAAAATGGTCAACTTTATTTCACTTATCTAAATCAGGTACTTTATAATTAGTATAATTATAAGTATAGAACACAAATACCTTGCAATTATTACGGAGATAAAGACAGACAAAATACAATAAAATCGTCAATAATCATAAAGTATAATAGATCACGTTTCACATTAAATCGGTTCAATTATATTCATACTGATTCAATTACCTGACATATTATTCGATTAGTACGAGAATTAGCATTACAATACCTTTCCGTAATTATACGACATTTGCATTGTTTATCAGTATAAACTATTTGTCGTTCAATTATCAGATTATGAAGCAATTTTCAATTCTAGTTTTTACTCAGTAATAGAGTAAAATGTGAATAAATTTGTAAGGAAAATAAAATTCTCAAGTATTTTTTCTCACAATAAGGAAATATGTTCAACGTTCGCAAAAACAACATTAGCGTCATGCGCTTTAATGTTGGCCATAATGTTTTTTACAGCTTTTATGACAATATACAATAAAAAATGTTCATAATATTATCATTTAGATTGGCACATTTTTTGTGAAATAACGCAATGAATCTTAAAACGTCAATTTTATTTTGTCTTATATATTGTAGTATAAAAAATATGTTACATGTGTTAGGATTACTTGAACATAATATGCATTCGAATAATTAAGTCGTTTCATTAAAAAGTCCCTAGTTCTACTTACCTGTCTTATCAGGGGAGTCCCAACCCAAGGCATAATCTTTTAATTACACGATATAATCTTTTAATTGTGTAAATTATACAATTTTATACCAATAAGGTATACACATAGATAGGTTGTTGTTTCAATAAATTATTTCATTTACATCTCGGGCTACGGTAGTGGCCCTGTCAAGAACAGTCGAAAGGTCGAAGGCACATAACACTTAACTTTTTCCGATACTTGTAACACGCTTTTATTAACTTACTTGTATGTTTGTGTGTAACAGACTCTTTAGACTCGATTTTGGCCACCCTTAAACTGACAGATTTAATTCAAATTTCAAACTTTGTCACTCAAGAATCGGTGACAAGACAATAATTTCATGAGTTTAAATGTGTTTTTTTAGTTTTTTGTATTCAAATCGCGTGTCAAGCGTTAGTTTAACACGTACGTCCAATTATTTTAACGAGGTCTCATTTTATTTCCTGCCACCTCGATGTCGGTAAGATGCATGTGCTTCGTAATACATTTATACGTTTAATAACCAAGCTAATTGCTAGTTATATATTGTAATTGTTGCGACCTCGTGGCTCTGTTGCTCGCAGGTTGATGTCCCGTGCTTTAATTGTGTACTTTATCCGACTGCGAAGAGAAGGGTTATGGTTTTAGTGTATGTATCAATGTATGTTTATGTGGCACGCTCTGTAGTAGAAAGTGCTTATTAATAAGCTTGAGAAGTCCCGGTAGAAATTGTTAGAATCGTAAAAGTGTCAAAAAATACAAAATGGCATTCATTATCCTTTTTTTTGCAAATGCTTATACAGGGTTATTTGTAAAACACCCGCAACCTCGCAGGACATGATAGCTAACATCATAAGAAACAACATTTGTTCTACGACTTTTGATAATTTGTTAGATTTTATTTTCATACAAAAATAAATATTCATTTAATTTTCCGTTTGAATATTATAAACTCTACGCGCATCCCAAACATTACGTAAACAAGAAGCGAACGAGAGGGGGAAGGGGGCGTCGCGTCGTCCTTTCGATAATGAATAGAACATAGACTTACAAATGTTAGGAGAGTACAATAAAAGCTTTAAAAATCATTTAAAAATAATTTATTGCGTTATGCCAAAAGTCGTAGAACAAATGTTGTTACTTATGATGTTAGCTATCTTGTCCTGCGAGGTTGCCGGTGTTTTACAAATAACCCTGTATACTATCATGATTTAAAAATACCATTTTCAGCCATTTGTATATATGAAGAAAAAAATAATAAAATTGTCCTATACATTTGCACTCATGCGTTTCTTTCGCTTTTGTGTAATTTCACATTTAATATTGTCTTCTCGGAAATATTGCAAAGATACAAATAGATCATTCGTCGAAACAAGAATATATAAAATGTAATAGCAGCGATTCCGCGAAAAAGCAATAGACATATTTTTCTTAAAAATAATGGAAATATATGTGCATGGGTATCTGTAATATTTTCAATATTTTGTAGAGATAAGAGATGAAATAAATTATAGTATGGAGAATCCAATATTTCTCCCAAAAGTATTTCGTGCTCTTTCACTAAGAATTATTAAAAACTTACCAGGAAACGTACCAGGAAATAACATATTTTTGAATTAAACACTTCATTAATCAAAGAATAAAAAATAGAATGATAAAATGTTGAGAAGAACTACTATACTTTCATTAATGGTAATACCTAGTTCTTAGATCAACATTCCAAAACCTAATCTATAGCTACTAAATTTAATCACTTTATTAATCGTGCGATACTATTTTAACCATTATGTAGCAAAAAGCAATCTTGCAATTGTTCTATTTTATGGCGAAATTGAATAAAAAGTGTTCTTTTTTAATTATTGAAGAGTATTTTTCAATTAGCAAGGCTGGTTTTAATTATCTCCTATAATTATTTCTTTAACCTGGTAACTCTTGATTTATCTTTTTAATTGTTTTAATTATATCTATTATATATTATATACTATTATATATTTTTTTTATATTCTTGCTTCAAACTTAATAGCCATTGGCCATTCTGCAAATTGTTGCAACTAAAAGAATTTTCTAAAGTTAATTAAAATTTATTCTCATTTTCTATAGCCGACATAACTCAAGTTATTAATGAAATTGACAAAAACAAAATGTTCAAACAAGAAGATCTATAATCCAATAAAATATAATATCCTCTACTTAACATTATTTATTTATTTATTCAACTGCATTCATATGATGCAATAAAGATGTCAAAGAGATACATTTATAGAGTTTGAGCTAATATTGCTATTCATTATCTCAAGATATTTATAGCTTTATTTTTAGATTTGACTTCATTTTTTTGTGAATGGATATTTTTAGATCTCTACAAATACGTTTGTTGTGTTAAATCCACAAATCTATCTATTTAAAAAGCGAAATACATTATATCAATTCTTGTGCAAAAAAATAAATGTTGCATGTGTATCTTTGTATGTCTTATTTTTAGTATCTGCTATTTTATTCGATGTATATGTTCGTCTTTTAATCCATGTTTGTTCGTCTGTCCTATACGTTTTTCTATGTTTTTATGTTTACATTTAGTTATACATATTAAAATGTAGTACTTTCCAGCCGTCGCATCGTGGGGTCAGTAGTTAATCAGTCGCAGCGCTCTTGGCGCGAAACCCGACCTCACTCTACATACTACGAGTATGAAGCCGCTCCTCCGCGTAGGCCTGGGAAACTATCACATTATCACTAAAATCTTTAAAACTATTATATGTAATAGCTTTCATTGTATTGAAATAACCAAATTATTTTGATAAACGCTCGGGCGCTACACGCATAAGCACGCATATTCGAATTGGTTTTTTCGTCAAATGGCGACGATAAAACTAATTTGATTCTATTCTTATGTATATTTAGATAATGGTCGATAATCGATATTTTACAATGGTGTCCGGGCAGTGCTAAGCTGATTTTATTCCGGACATTTAATTTAATGTGTTTTTGATGACACCTGTCTAAGCCGATTAGCGACATAAATATACCTAATATATTGTGTAGCACGCCTTAAATTGATATAAGCCACCAAATATTTGTTAAATATTCCGATTTGTATTTATCATTCAAAACATTGAAATAGCTATAATTGCTATAATAGCTTTGAATCAATTTGTGATGTTATTTAAAAGGATATAGGAATAAGAAATGTAAAAACACTGTCTAAATCTTGAGAGAATTATATTTTAGTCGATTTAGGGCCGATTTTTCAATGCTTGGATAAAACTTATCCGTCCAATAAAGTATTACACGATAATATTAAAATGTCACATAAACTGTCAAATACGGACAATTAGAATACGTTTTTAAAATGGTAGTTATATACATTATTCGACGAATAAGTTTTAACCAAGGATTGAAAAATTAGCCCTAAATGCACGCCATCTTGCCTTTACCATTGAATGTTAACAAACAGCGCCCCTACCGGGAACGTTAGTAAACTAAAATGAGATGATACGTAATTTCATTTACTGCTACCTATTAAAAATTTGAGAAGATTGCTTTCATTTATTTGTGGTATTAATTTTCATATTTTTATACTTTTCCGTATTTTAAATGGTTTAGGCAAGATGGGACGCAATAGACGACTGTTCTTAATGAAGCATAAGTATATTCTTTTATGATTTAGATCATTAAAATAAATATTGGTTTTAGTTTATTGTCATTATTTGAAGCTCTCAAGATATCTTATATTTTGTCACTTTGTTAAAAAACGTTATTTAAAAAAACCCTGTATTTCGTAATTTACAACATCAATAAATCAACATAACACCTCTCGAAAAAACGTCATATTTTAAACAGATTTTCCTCAAACTATTTTAACTTCCAAAAAATGTGTTCTCCGAAAAATTTTGTTAGAAAATGTCTAAAAAATTTACATATGAAACCATGTCCTCCATCATCGTTTAACGCACTTAGGCGTTTCCAAAGAAACTCGAGTGAGATCACAAAATACGGAATTTACGTAAAACTATTATTTACTTCAATTATCCGAAAGTATACATTTGCGTCGATAAACATGAAGTTTAGCTAGTTGGATTATTTATGTAGTCCTAGGAAATTTTTATTTTTTTGTTAAAAAGTTAGGTCAATAAATTATAGGACTTAAACCAATAATTTGAATCCCAGTGTTTTCTATAATAAGTATAATTAGTTATGTTATTGTTCTTTGTGGCTATTATTAAAGAATATTTGGTAACAAGTTTAAAATGATTGAGTTAGTACATTCGAGGAATTGATTTTCAATTATATTTTTTCTAATGTAAAATTACGGTTTATTATTTTTTTTTTACAAAATGGAATGTTTTTTCTTATGAATTCATTGTATTAATTAAAACTTGCTACTAAAATGTACATAATTCCAAATTGAATTGTTATAAGCTAACTGTAGGATAATAAATTATGTAAATTTAATACATTCCTACTTACGTGTAAGAATCATAAATCAAAGAAGCTTTAAAGTGTAGAGTAGACATTTAAGCTAAGTAAAGTTTTTTTTTATTATTATATTGTATTTACGTAAAAATGTGACTGATTATGTATGAAAATTATTCATGTTTATTTTATAAAATGATGTCATTGAAATTGTGCGTTTGTATCGAATATAGAATCGAATGTTTAATAATTTATTATGTAACTATTCCGCCCCCATTCAATATTCGTGTTCCGTCATAGTTATGTGATACTACAATAAGGTTTCCTACGACTCATCTGTTGAAATAAAAGTTGTTCTATTATGGGCTGATTTTTCAATGCTTGGATAAAACTTATCCGTCCAATAAAGTATTACACGATAATATTAAAATGTCACGTAAACTGTCAAATACGGGCAATTAGAATACGTTTTTAAAATGATAGTTTTATACACTATTCGACGAATAAGTTTTATCCAAGCATTGAAAAATCGGCCCTATATTGAATAATTTGTCAATTAAATGCGAGGCCTAGAAATTTATAATTTCTCATAAATGTTCCGTTGATACGATTTAGAATAACTAAATCGTGTCTTCTATTCGTATTTGTAAATATAATTCAAAAATTATTACTGAGAAGAATTTAGAGAAATAATAATATTTGTTAAACTTGACTTATTGCATATTGTATTAATTAATTATGAACAATTGTAGGATGAAGTTGTATTTGCAAATATATTATTTTGCATCTAAGTGCCCATACTGTATATAGAACATGTTTTTGTAACGTGTAAGCGATATCGATTTGTATTATATTTTTTATGTTGTATTCAATGCGATCGGCCATGTGTACCTTAAATCAATAAAAAATGATATTACAAGCAACTTTTGTTTTCATTTACTATAATTTTACTATTTTACTCCATTAAAGTTAAGAATTACACCTTATGTTATTTACTATAGTTACGTAATACTCACATTCAATAAATGGATATTTTATTGGTTCAATGACTGATCTCGAAAAATAAGTTAGATAATTTAATCCTCAATGGATAAAAATTACTGAAGTTAATAATTATAGATATTATTTTTTGAAACGTAACTTATGAATTTTGTTGTCTACAAAATAAATTCCTCATTTCAATTTCGACCTGTAAAACACTTCGATATTATCCCAATGAAAAAACGAAACGATAGATCTGTTGAAATAAGATCGGATCTCGGAATATTATATTTTAATATGCTAGCAGCTTCAGCCTACTGAAGTAAGGTATGTACATAGTAATATTATGACGATTCTTCGACGACGACCGTGAGACCTTTCCTCATGCTTTTCGGGCGGCTAGTAGAATGGCTTTTTTTGCCAAACAGTAAATAAAACTATTTTCTTTCTATGACTATTCATTATTTACCTTTTAGAATATGTCCTTCAAGTAACGTAGTAAATATGTATATCAGCCCTTGATGGAACCAAAAGGACCGTTTAAAACGAACCTATTAGGTACCACAGTTGACAGATATATACGTACATACAGTTAGGAAACTAAGCCCCTGCGATGAAATTATGACGTTAGCACTGTTATGGCTGTTACCTTTTTTATATTTAACCGACTTCAAAAATAAAGGAGGAGGTTATCAATTCGGCCTATATATTTTTGTTTGCTTTTTTTTCACAGTCGATTTTGTGGTAATTTTGAGATTAAAACTCGTTAAAATACAAAAATGGTGTAGCCTAAATATGAATTTACAAGAAGAAACAATCCGAATTAATACACCTTGTAAAAGTAAATACGTTTTTATCAGTGCTATATTTCGAAATCTTGTTTTGTTATGGACGCCGAAGGTAATTTAATGTACCTAAATTATTTATAATGCTTGATATTTGTATTATACAAATATTCAATAATTATTTTAAACCAGAATTTACAATACTTGTATGTAGGTATACCTACTAAATTATCTTTAAAACGATAAATTAAATTAAATTAAAAAACACAAAATATGCAGAAATAAATTAAAATTATTATTATACGAGCATAGAACCTCCACCTTTTTGTTTTAGGATAAAAAAGAAAATAGTTTGACAGGCTTAGTGCCTAACAAAGTGGTGACGTCACGTATCGATAAAAATACAATAATTATAATCTTTTATGTATTTATGTTTTAACATTTTGGTGAAATATATTATTTCAGTTTAATTTGAACACGTGCTTGTAGATAAGTTGATTTCGGCGATCATTTTAAAAATGTCACGTACTAATTGCGCAGTATTCGGCTGCTTGAATTCAACTATACCAATTATACCACCAGATGATTTTGTTCAGTATGTCGAGAAAATGGATAACATTTTCGTTGCTGCTACACATAAACTGTAAAGTGGCTGAATTAATTTACAACGAATTAAACATAATCAGTTACTTAAAAAAAACTGTTCATAAGATTGAGAATATTTTACAGTATAAAATTTAACAATAAATTCCGAATTAGTCGTAGTAGACGAAAGTATTTTTCAGTAAATAATTTGTAATTTTTTTTTTCGAATAAAGGCATATTTATGTAATGGTTCTTTTAATATCTATACATATAATAAAATCGTAGGAAAGTCAAAAATATAGATTGAATATTTTTTTAAAAGAATACTTGGGACAATAGATACCGAAGCCAAAAATATAGTTAGGCTACAAACTGAAACAATCGATATTTATTTAACGTGAAGTCATTGACATCACTTTTCTATACTATGTATCTTTGTCATTCAAAATCTGTGGATGTGTCACCCGCTACTATCGATCCCCCTGAATACCCTTATGATTCTCGTAAACACGCTTGCTTGTGTGCGTGTGCCATTTCGAACGTTTTGTATGAAGTTTCCTTACTGTATGTATCTGTATATTGTGCTATTACGATATCTCTGAATCTACCCTCGCAAAGCAAGATGGCCGCCTGAACCAGTGTTTATCGCACCGATATGGCTTAGAAGGGCAAGGTTACAGCTCGCATGTCACTCGCCATTTATCTCAGCCTGTTAACGTCCTTTGTGGCGGCCTTTGTCGTCTTTTCGTGACCAAAGTCTTACATTGAAATATATTTTTCAGGATTTTCCTCTAAGAAAATAAGCAGAAATAATGAATTTGTACTTAGGTGAAACCATAAATTGTGTGCATAGATTACTCAGGAAGATAGCTGTTCCATTGTGGGTTTCTTATAGTACGTATAATGTTTCTTTCTGTGTAATAAGATTTCTATCATTTCATATTTTTTAAATATTATACTACCTAACTAACTACCAAATGAAAGATTTTTTATTACAGTGCTTGTGAGGATTACATACGCACAGACAATTAACAATAACATTGCTATAGCAAAACTTAATTGAACAAAAACTAAACAAAAGGCCTATATAGGCAATGACCTATTATACTAGTATATAGGACGATGATTAAGCGCATCACACACGGTGAAGATACTATAAATATTTTATGTCCACCATCCATCATATTATGTCATATTACATATGTCATATTACCGCCATCCTGTTACAAATGACCCGAAATTTTGTGTGGAAATTTCGGGTCATTTGTAACAGGATGGCGGTCCTACAGGGGTCTTAGTACGCAATGACAAAAAGAAAAATGATGGTCAGAACGCTGATACCGGATACCTTAAGATACTGTAATATTTTATATTAGAGAATCTTAACATAAAATATTATAGTATCTTCACCGTGTGTGATGCGCTTTAATGTTGGCTAAAACATTCCTATGACGTAGATAGCAATCTACCTGGACATTTTGAACACCTCTTAGAATTGAATTTCTTAATTTATTAAATTGATAGTCATTAATGCTATGACGTGTCTCGTTCGAATATGCAAATAAGTTGGGAACGTTTCCATTGACTTGCATTACGTCCACTCGGATGCTTGTCTAATCTCGAGTTACATACGATTTGCGGACCCGTAAAACCCTATGACGTCAATCGGATGAGGTCGCGAGACATCTTCTGGAAATATGGGTGGTAATTTATAACGTTATTTACACGTTTGATGGTTTGTGTGGCGGTTATTTTTTGCATCTTACTTACTTGTTGTTTATGGATCCGTGGAAGTTTTTGAATCACGAGGGAAACCACAAAATTTAGTTACAGATTTTTATTTGAAATCATATTTCCCTAGAATCAAGGTAATTTCTAGCTAAGATAATGAGTGGAGTTTCCAAATGACGTAGGTATCCAGATTTTACAATATATCTAAGCTTTAGGTATATTATTACTGATAAAGGATTAAAAACCAAAAGCTTATTTTACGTTTAACCTATAATTCTGCCAACCAATATAATATGGTTTTAAAAATTCTGTACAAACGAAAATATGAACTTATACGCTAGCTACTAGTTAGATATTATTCTGTGCTTATATACTAACTATTTTAATATTCATTTAACAAATAATATGGTGACAGGAAAATGTTATGAATTATTGTTATTAAAGCATTATAATATTGTTTAAAAGGACAAGATAAATCAAATAACCGTAATTAATAATACCTAAGAAAAAAATATCCATTGTGAGGTCTATGATTCATAACAATGGATATTTTCTTTAAATTTAAATATAATTTATATCTGTCTTATTATTTGAACAATATTAGAAGGCATAATGAAGTAGGAAATGCTCCATAGACTATAAAATGTTTTACCCTAAGAATAAAAAAACTCAGAACCACAAATCCTTATCTTTGTGTGACATCTAATTATATGAAAGAGGTCAAGGCAAACCCTTGAAAAAGCTCATTCTAACCTACATTTTACTTACACTTCACTATGTAAATTATATGCGTGACAAACCTTAGGATCTCGGCTCGTGCTTTTAGTAACAGTTGGTTAAAATAATTTTATGTACTTAGATAATATTTGAGAAAAATCTACAATATTTTCGCATTGAATTTCTGTCGTGTGCTGTAGATACTTTTACTGTTCTTGTATAACTATAGACGGTGTAATTTTTAGTAAAGAGACTGATTTATTTTAAAATCTTATAGAAGACTGTGTTTAACACAAAATAATCTTAATAAAGATCATCAAGACATATATAATTAAAGCGGGTTGCATCTTCGTAGAGCTATAATACCAATAACATAAATTGCAACTTATATTATAGAGATTATGTCTAATTCAACCATAACTACACTCATCTACCTATATTAATCCATAAATAAAATAGTAAATATAATTCTATTCTAGAAAAATCTATATCGTCGATGACGATCAAGTGTGCCCTTTACTGTGAAGTAAATAGAGTTATTAATCTGACACATCCACGCCTTCAGAACTAATGAATATTCACATATAAATTAGACGTTAGAAGATTTCTAGTTAACGACAAGGTCTTGGCATGAAGGAAATGTTGAGTAACTAAGCGGGCACCGGATCTGGACAACCCTGTAAATAGTTAGGAAAGAGCTTTCAAGTCGATGAGTACGCACTCTGAGATGTGTGGAAACAATACAAGATAATTGACTCCGAGCCCTTGAGTTGACATTAACCTAGTCTGCAACACCGGATTTACGGTATTGTTAACTCATAACAATTTACAGGAAATACTTTTGGAATTTACTAAAATTCCTATAGGTACACGAAGAGATTTGTTATTTTGTAAATGTTTTTTTCTACATCGGTTTGCAGCTACATAGATAGAAAGATGAATGAACTTTGAATTTAAATCACATCAGATTATATCTACAAATAGTAATAAAAAGACAACGTTTAAGCTATATTTTGCGTGACTTATTATTGCATTAATGGGCAAGCCTGCAAACTGGCAAGCATTGAATTTTAAATAGGTAATAATGATACCGAAGACACGATGAACATCAATAACCAAAGTTTCGTAACTCCATCGTACGACTACTGGTTATTTCTAGGGCGTTAAACTGAGTCAGTCGTCATCCGATGCAAGTGTGCTGGCGGTCGGCACCACCCACCACTCCTGCACGCAGCGGCCGCAGTCTGCCGGCTGCAACACTCGCTAGTCTCGGTGTTGCTTCGCCACGCGGCCATCGCGCTAATCCTCTTGCAACGTACACCATCGCATCATAACACGAGGATAACTCAATATACGGTACGAGTTACGTGACTCCGATGTGTTACGGTCGGCTCTATCTGTGCTTAGCGAAGTGCATTACAATAGTGGATTTCTGTGCTAAAAAAAAGCAAAGGTTGTTTGCGCTGAACGAGCGAAAGCGGTCAGGTAGGCAGTGTGTTAACGAGGATCTCTCTGTATAGGTGTATTCTGATGGTGTGTCGCAATGAAAATAAGTGGTAAAATGACGAAATCTGGTTTATAACAAACTTAGTGAACGTGCTCATACACCTGTAAAATCGAGCACACGTGCTTATGTAAACCTGAATTTGGACGACGAAAAAGTGAGTGTTCATGTTTAATTTAATAACTAGATATATTTTGTTTAAGACGTATCATCACTTAATTAAAATAAAAGGCCTATCGCCGAATGCTAATGAAATCACATGATATAAAAACTTGTATATTTAATTGTATTGACAAAACAAGTTACACACCGGCGAAATGTGAGAGGCATGTGAGAGGTAAATAAATCCAACAAAACTTAAAATTTTTTTGGAATGATGTCGTCAAATTAGTAATTCGTTGTAACATCATATTAAATATTTACTTATGTGTAAAATGGAAATGATGTTCACAATGCGTTTCTTACCATATTTTCTGTGTAAGTATTACACGTGGAGCGTGTAGTAAACTGCATCAGCATTCAGCAGTTGTTGGATATTGGCAATTTACATAATTCAGTGTGCTGTGCTGGAACATTGCTATGTATAAACCTTTGTACACTATCTTAATACCGCCTGATTTAATAAAGGGATATTGTAATCTTATTGCTAAATAGCAGTATTCATAGTTGGTAGGTATACACGTACCTACGTACCCAGATGTAGATAATCATACTACAATTTAGGTTGTAAAATCCTTTGAATTGTGATGTAAGTAAATAGTTTCGTTCTTTTTTTGGCATCTTTCCAGCTGTACCTATTTGCATTTGTTTACAAATATTTGGAGCAGTAACGAGATATAGCAGTCATTAAATGAGAAGTACCATATACTTTATAGATGTAAATAAGGAAACTAGGCCACTTTTAAAAGTGGAATTAGGCAACTAAGTAGGTAATACTATTTTTAGTATCTGAGTAATAGTGTAATCATAATATTATGGTCTATTCTCTCAGATTTTCATTGAAATTGGTTGAATATTACAAACAAATTCGTTATCATTTGTTTCATACAATTGACGAATGTAGTAAATTAAGTACCTACTTTCGCAATTTCGGCGGAAGAGGCGGGGAAAGTTGGTCGAATATCGCGGTAGAGCCATAAGTGACGAGAGGTATTTGTTGCAGAGTATGTACTTAAGTGTGTAAACAATCCTGAACGATGACTAACATAATGTCGCGACTCTTGACGTTCGTGAAGCTCATTAGTCCATTGAAATGTTACATTTTTTAGGCCTGACCTTGCGTTTTTTAGAGGACGCAATTTTATTTTTTTGATGTGTAGGGGGGGTCAGTGTGAAGCTAAAACCAAGTTTGTGGGGTCGCCACCCTTGTCCCATGGCCGCCATCTTGAAAATAGCGGTTGAAATGGTTTTAACGATATATCTCTTAAACTATTTATCTGATAATAAAACAATGTTAACATTATTTGTTGCAAATTAAATTCTCTACAACTTTGATTCAGTAACTTTTCGTCGTAGAACTATAAATAAAAAAGTTATAAGCGAAAATGTTCAGAAATTAGAGCTATTTATATTTTTCAATAAAACTTTTTTTTATCATTTTACGAAGAAATGATATAAGACTATTTTTGTAGATTGTTTTTCGAGGAACAACTTTTATATACAACATTTTTTCATTACGTCAATAGCCAAGGTTTTACAGCGCTCAGAAGTGAGTACTATTTTTCAGTAGTAACTATACATAATATATTGGCTATTGGCTCTTTTCCCAGACTCCACAACAATGGAAGCACACTGCAGAACATTTCAGCCCTGCTTTTCGACGTAAAAAAAACGCACTTCCAGACTCTAGGTACCTCCTGGGTGGTGGGGAAAAGGTTCAATAATTAATTATTAATAATATTGTAAAATTAATTATTAAAAATATTATAATAACAAAAATAAAATAATTACTGGTGACAAATTATTATTAGTACACACATAATATATCGTATTCTGTATAGTAAAGAGTACTTAAAATAGTACTCACTTCGGAGGGCTGTAAAACCTTAGCTATTTACTTAATGAAAAAATGTTGTAAATAAAAGTTGTTCTTCGAAAAACAATCTACAAAAATGGTCTGATATAATTTCTTCGTAAACTTATAAAAAAAAAGTTTTATTGAAAAATATAAACATCTCTAATTTCTGAACATTTTCGCTTATAACTTTTTTGTTTATAGTTCTACGACAAAAAGTTACTGAACCTAAGTTGTAGAGAATTTAATTTGCAACGAATAATGTTAACATTGTTTTATTATCAGATAAATAGTTTAAGAGATATATCTTAAAAACAATTTCAACCGCTATTTTCAAGATGGCGGCCGTGGGACAAGGGTGGCGACCCCACAAACTTGGTGATAGCTTCACACTGACCCCCCCTACACATCAAAAAAATAAAATTGCGTCCTCTAAAAAACGCAACCCCAAATGTAACTTTTCAATGAACTACATTCACATTGAGATTGTAAACGGTATGATGATTGGAATCTGTATGTTCTGAAATAAGAAAAAATGCGCATACGTGACTTGCTCTTTTCCTTTTACTGTTTTATGAAAGTTAACATTTATTCCTCTGAGATTTATTATTCTATATTTAGCTTCTTGTAAATCCTGTACAGCTTTTCCATCTTACCTACATTCTTAGTAGACTAAAATACAAGGATACCTTTGTTTTGGATCATGTGAGCGTAAAATCTTCTTATATATAAAATTATCGTGTCACAATGTTAGTCTGCATACTCCTCCGAAACGGGTGGACCGATTCTCATGAAATTTTCTGTGCATATCGGGTAAGTCTGAGAATCGGCCAACATCTATTTTTCATATGTACCACGGGCGAAGCCGGGGCGGACCGCTAGTAACTATATAATATTTATAGACATCGCCACACACGGCTGTTCCTCTTGGGTGCGTTATTACAAGGTCGCGGATATGTTGGCGGCTTTTGGTCCTCACTATGAGATTCGATACTGCATCGGCGCCTAATATTAAATTCATTGATACATCTAATACGTTAAACTTCTATAGAAAAAACAGTAGGACTATAATATCTGCATAATATTGACGCGAAATAGTGTTTATATAACAACAAATTTAGAAAATGCTTATTATTAATACCATTATAGGACACTTATTATAAAACTTATTAAAACTCAGAGGATATTTTAGAAAACAAAATAAAGTTTATTTTCAAGTGAGTTACAATATATTGAAAAGTCGTTCATTTATGTCACAAATCGATAAAATGTGCTAAGGGCACGTTTTGATTCAAAGGACACATACCTAACTATATAGTTAAACATTAAAAAACTTACAACTTATCTATACTAATATTATAAAGCTGAAGAGTTTGTTTGTTTGTTTGTTTGAATGCGCTAATCTCAGGAACTACTGGTCCGATTTGAAAAATTATTTCGGTGTTAGATAGCCTATTTATCGAGGAAGGTTATAGGCTATATATCATCACCCTAAGATCGACAGGAGCGGAGCAATGCGGGTGAAACCGCGGGGCACAGCTAGTAAATCTATAAATTTATCACTGTTAAGGCCGGAAGAAGCTTGGAAAAGGTGTCTTATTTTTAGAGATCGATAACAATATAATTTTTTAAAGAATGGAAATAATTTCGAACCCGCGTCTTCGTCATTCGGGCGATAGATGACAGCTAAGTACTTAATGACAATCATACACATATTTTTGTGAAAAATAAAATAACAACATATTTAAATATGACAACTGACAACACATCTCAGTAACTATAATGAGGTAAGCTTGATGTATAATGACGAACATACGATATTGTATATTGCGAAACCAGAAGTGTTGAGAGTGCAAAACGTGAGCATGAGCCGAGATTTCGGTCGAAGAACGAGGTCAGGAAACTTCGTTATGCAGTCCAAATACTTCCGCCACATATGAAATAATACACAAATTTTAGAAATTAATAACAATTAGGTATATGGAATATGTATGCCAGTTAAGAAACATTATCATCTGATCACAAGCCGTTGCTTTATGAAGCGTAACGATACAATAAGTATATAAAGGTAAGATGAAGTAAGATGCCGACAAAAGAATTATAATTGACTTGTCAATAACCCTAAAAGTATAGTCATAATACTCATAATCTTTTTAAAATTATTCGTGGTCTCATTTCCAAGATGGCACTGGTATTATTGAAAAAATATAATTTATATATTATGTATTAAGGTAACATTAATAATAGAGTCCCTTTTAGTCTATTATATATATTTTATTTGGATAGATATATAGACAATAAACGTGATGAGATCTATATGTAACCTTGAAATAACCTTCATTACACATTATCATTAAATCATTCAACAAAAGCAAATAAATTTATAAAACAGCAGCTTGTCAGGAAAACATGAGAATTGAGGAAATAAATGTCATAAAATTATTAGATGTGGTCTCTGAAATGACATTTTGAATTATTATTATTGAGTTGAAGAAATTTAGACCCTGTCTTGTAAATTTCCGAGAGAGATTGTTATGTGCACTTCAAAATTCGTTATTTTATGATTATCCAGTACTTATATTAATTATTACCTATTAGGTATTATAATCGAACACTTGTTGCAGATAAGTGATAACATATTTTCTAATATACCGACGCCTTAAATATTATCATAACATAGAGCTACACTAATCATAACTTTTACCAATTACATAGAGTGAAACACTTCAATTGGTTTTTTAGCCTCTCAACTTTTATAGAGGGTATTTGTATTTATGAATTTTCAAAACTCAAACTTCTTCTCTATAAATTATTATAGTGTTATCTAATTCAAGTGTTTACAATTTCAAAGATACAAGTAAATTAGGTTAATGATTAATGAATTAAGAATTTTTAAATTAAATGCGCATTATAAGCCGATAGGAACTATTAAAATTTCGAATAAATAATCTACGAAGATAAAAGTATGTGAAAGTGCTACTAAATATAGTTGAAGTGTTGATAAGATATGAACCAGGATCCGGACGTGAAGCGATATCTTTTGACTGGCCCACTGCGATGAGCTTTATAGTCAGAAATGATAGAATTAGGGTTCCGTTTGCGACTGAAACTCGCTTAAAACTTTTAATTTATAAGTACTTTATTGAAATCGTAATCGAAAAAAGCAAAAACAGCAATAGTACGATTAATCTATACGTCTATCAGAAGAACCTGTTCTTGAACCTTAAGTACCTTACCTTCTGGTAAAAGTGTGCCTTTTTGTTAACGTGAAATGACAGACAATAAATGGCGTAAATCTGTACACTTATGCAATATTAAAAAGAAAAAATATAATACATAGGTATATGTACTTCATCGATTCATCGGTTGTCTAATTAGTTAGACACACGGGTTAGTTGAATGGATGGAATAATTATTATAAGCTGTGTACTGTAATATTATACAAAGTTAATTTAAATACAATGCAAATAAACTGAAAACTTTTTTATGTGAGCTATTTTTTTAGTTGACTCGCACTTGACCAATTTTTGTTAAGCGTAGGGTCAAACGTTATCACACCGGAATCGTAGCCTTAAAACCCAACTCAGTGAACGATCGTCAAATATACGAAATCGATAATAACTACATTGAGAGACAGCAAAATAACAATATCGGGTTTTTACGGGCTTAGCAATATGTAGCAATTATGCTACATATTTCATGGTCACTAGGAAATATTATAGAGTTAAATGGACTTAGACACAAAATATTGATGTGAGATTAAAGCGCATTAAAGACATTAATGGGATACATATACGCTATAATTATTATTTTGCTGTCGTCAATTTATTGTCTGGGGATTTTGAACATTAACGTCAACGTACTTCCATTATCAATCGAGATTATCAAATATGTAAATCGAAATAGGTTGGTTATAAAAGCTCAAATACAGTTACGGAAGCAAAAAGTAAAAATATGTGACCCTGAATAACATTAGCAAAAACTGTGTCATGGCAACAATAAAGGAAAGGATAGAGCCGGGAATTTGGGGAATGTCGCTTTTATATGGGAACGAAATAGGACTTAAAAAGGGCAAGGGTCGGCATGGGCAGAGTTTGTATTGAAGTTGTAGGTATGTCCTTTATAGATCTTCAATTGGCGCAAGTTTTGTCTAATGTCCTCCAAAATTGCAAGACGTTTGAAGGATCGTATACCTTTTATTAGCACACATGTTAATAACTATTGTTTTAAAATCATTGCCTTGAATGTTTCATGATCGTCAGCTGATTAGAAATTAAAATAAGCTATGACAGTAACCGCTCATGTTTAACTCGTTTTGTTTGCCTTTTGTTTCGCACTGATGCAGATTTGCATGCGATTTGTTATTGCTAGTGTAATAATAGAAATATATGCGAGTTTGTTTTCATTTACTGTAACGTAAACCGCTCAAAGATAATGCGATGCCAACTACTGCTAGTGACAATGAAATACAATTTATTTGTTAATTTACTGGTATAAATAATTTATCCTCATTTCCTTATGATTCACAAATCAACATGTAACTATTACATACTTTATAAGTTGGCACCTCATTACATATTTTTATATCACAAGTAAATATATGAATGACTGCATTGCTGTTTTAACAAAAACTAAAAACCGCCTTCAAATTGTCAGAACAAGACCAAAATATTTAATTGGTATACCAATTTTTAAATATTAATGAAGAGTACCTTCGATTTGTTCAGGATTCCATGATCAGATCCTGACCTGATGATCATGGAACTAACTAGGAGGTATGCTCTTTCAATCAAAACAAGAATTTTCGAAATCGTTCCAGGCGTCTTAGAGAAATCGGGGAACATACGTATAATAAACATACGTATAGTATTCCGACGCATTGATAACCTCCTCCTTTTTTGAAGTCGGTTAAAAACGAATATTGCTTAGCCATATATTTATTATGTGTATATCCTTAATAAAATATGGGCAAGTAATATATTTTTAACTGTTGCGATTGTGCTCTACACTTGTCTTGAAACTGAAAGTAAAAATAAAGTAAATGAGACGACTAAGATTATTTTTAAATAAAAATTGAATAAAAGTCCAAATACAATAAAAATGTCTTACTTATAGAATTAAATGAATCACGTGTGAATTAATGAATTTACTTGGAAAACAGGTTTGAGAAATGTAGAGTTTAGCCGTTTAATTTAAAAATCATAATAATATGTGTAAAATATTACTTAAAACATAATATTATCAAAATTAACTAATTTAATAGCATTTTACCCAGTAAATGAAGCCGAAATAAAAATTATGAATTCATCTACATTTGCATGAATTTAGTGACCAAATTAACTAATTTGATGTTCTTGGCAAATAAATTTTATATTAAATCTGACCAAACCCGTATACTAACTAATAAGCAAGTTGCTTCTATTATTATTGTTTGATTTTTACAAACGTTGGATTTTTCAGCACGTTTTATTCTAAATCTAGATGTTTTAGCAACACAAACAGGTATAATGATGAGAAAATATCTCACGTGTTCTGACGCCGAAAAACAGAGAAGTTACAAGTTGCCTTCGAGAAACTTCTTAACGACAATTCGGAAAATAATGTTTATTTAGGTTAACATATAGGTCTGTATATCTCTAATCGGTCACTGATAAGCTGATTACCGAATACATAACGAGTACCTACGTCGTTAGATATGCCACTGGCAATCGATTGATTTCGGACATAATGTATGAAGTATTCACCTAGGAGTGAAACTGGTCCGCTAAGAAAATGCGAATTGGCGGTATTTTTATATGCTACGCTCCGCTCGGGTGGTTTCGGTACCTCTGCCAGTGAAAACAAAACGTCACAAGAGCGATTGGAGGCGGCGCGCGACGGAGCCGGGAGCCGGTCGAGGCAGGCAGCAGGCTATTGTGTATTAGTGTGCCGGCAGCTGGCGACTGGCAGCCCGTCGCGGACTGACGCGCGCAGCGAACGTCTCGCAATTGTGTCGATTTCACCTCCAGCTATAAACAAATCATATAACAGAAACCTACCACGCGAATATATAACGTATCACTTAGCGTCCCATCACTATGCCATCACTAATGCGGTCAATATTTTTATTCGAAATCTAGACGGTTGCAGTGAATTAGATACCGCAATAATCGTGCTGGGTTAAAAGGTGTATTTTAGTGTTCTGTGTTACGAGTGAAAGGTGATCTCTTGCGGTTTTGTGATTTTGTGACTGTGTTGTGACTTGTGACCAATTGGCACTATTTAATTGGAAGTGAGGTCCGATATCCACGCATCTCGGGGCATGTAAGATGACTTAAGCTCATCGGAGCTGGTCCGGTACAGCGAGGCGGAGCCTTTTATTTCTTCAGCTGATCGTTCATGATCGTTTAGTGTAGGTAACGGTCATTTTATAATTTTGCCGCTCTAATAAAATATTTAAATCCAGTAACGCTTGAAATCAACTGTATCAATCAATTGACTTGACTTGAAGTCTGGTCAGACGCAAACGCATATCTCCATAAATGAACATTCGCTCTATAATTTAGTCACATTTAATTTAAAATAGATGTTTAATTTTATCTTTTAGTCAGGTCAAGCATAAAATATACAAGCGTAAATATAATTCACGCTTAAAAAACCTTCGTCAAAACTTACCTTACAATTAGAATTGTTAGAGATAACAAGTCACAAGCGACACTCAGGTAGGCTTCTTTAGACCGCATTTCTCTTTGAACCTTGCCAGTTAAAAATGGAAGAGGATGTTGGAGTTAGCGCGAAATTGGATAATCCAATTTAATATTGAAATGTGAAATTGGATTTCTCATTTCTGGATCCATTTTACTTTAAATAATACAAGGAGACCGATGGAATGGATGGAATCGTTACTATGGTGATATGAGCTGGCATGTTATAGTTATGCAGGGATATTTTTATCTGCCATTAGTCAGAAATGACGCTGCGTCTCTGTGGTTGATGTAACCACAGTACAGAATGGAAACATCAAACACCTAATTATTTATTGCCTGGATTATTCAATATCAGCCATAGAATGTCAAAGAATTAATTTGCACATGAAGGTTACTATTTTAACGCTTAATATACCTACTAATTAGCAATTAGTACTATCTTTGATAAAAATGCATGCATCACTGATATGACACTGAACATAATAATATGATTATGATTTATGATACACTTGAAACGTACATTATTTATATAATTTACATTTAAACAAAATATTTTGTATAAAAAAATCGTTATTAAAATCAAGAACCTATGCTTTAAGCATTTGCTTTAACCATTGATTAAACAAGATAAGAAAATTAAATAACTGAAAAAGCAAAGTAAAATTCTTATTCACACTTCCTTTTATTTATTTTTCATTCCCATAATATCACTCGTTAATATCGAGATGGATAATTTTTTTTATGAATGAGATTATGCACTATTAGGGTAAAGATTAAGAAGATGGAATTTGGCGCCGAAGATTTGATGTTATGACTCTTATGAATATAATATCACTTATCAAGATGCACACGTCACTTGAAAAAGCAAAACCTCCTCTCTCATACAATCGGATATAAAATCCACAACAGTATATTTTTGGTACCTCATAAAAAAATAATTAGACAAAAATTATATAAAAAAATAATAATAATTACGCAATGGCTATATCAACGAGTAGTACAAGTATTTACTTATTGTCAATAAACATTTCTTACTATGTCGAAACCGGTCGACTATATTTATTCGGCCGTCAAAAAAATGAAGCTAAAAGTAGGACACTTGAGTCTTATGATTTTACCGTAAAGATTTGGCGTTGACTTTCATTCTTCGTTTATTAATTGCCGTAAAATAATAACGATTACTGCCATTCAATTATAACAATATAAATATAACCACGATACAAAAGACAAAAGTAAAAGTTTCGAAAGAGTTCTCAGTCTGATAATATTTTATGTAAAAAATATAATTATATATAATTGAATGTATTTGAACGGATAGCTAATTAAGATAAAATTAATAAACATCCGAATATATAATTTAAACTGATCAAGAATAAACTATTTTTTTTAATAATATCGATATGCAACTAACTAATACTTAGTTGCATTGCATAGCAACATACACACACTGTTTCTTAGAGCATTTGGTTTAATGCTCTAAGCACTGTTTAATTGTTTACCCGAATATAAATAAAACCTATAAGGTCAAGTGTAAATCTGTATAATCAGGTGTTATCATATCCATTAATATAATTCATCTCAAAGAAAATGGTCAAAAATGAATTTAAGTAAATTCTAATAAAGGTCAAATTATCACGTTAAATTAATATCATTATCTACATATTTTGAATAATATTTCAAAAGGAAGAAAAGGTGACGTCTACGGGAAGTGGGAAAAGTCGTTTTCATACAAAAACAATAAACGTGCATTTGTGTTTTTCTCATCAAGATCTTTTTTTAATTTTTGGGCGGCGACGAAAACTAATGAAAAATAAAAGAACGTACATATTTATCAAAATATAATATTATAGCATCACTATCTACCAAGTACACATCATCAAAATCTGTTTAGTGGTTTACCCGTAAAAGAGGACCAAACATACACACTGGCTGTATCATCCTCACAAACTTTTACCAATTAAATATATTATGTTTTATTAATTAGACTAAACACACAAACATTGCATTTTATTGTGCTCTTTTTCATGTATCCGTATCATTGTATCTATAAGATCATCAATTTTCTTGACAATAATTTTATTAACGTGATAACGTTTTTAAAATCGTTTTAGTCGGGTGACATGTTCAGAAACTTGTGTCACACCAAAACCTCACGAGCGCGATCGCAGGTATAACGAGAGAGAGACGGACCGATCTCCCGTCTCATCTCGAGCGCTGCCACCAATATATCACGTAAACATCTCGATCGTAAACCTACTTTACAAACAACCAATTTTTTTTTATACAAATGTATATTTCCTTCAAGTTTAATATTATATAATATTATCTACATTCTACATACGTATTTACGCCAGCTATAAATAAATGTATTACGCACTAAAACCCTGCCGTGCGTCGTAACAATAGATTTAATCCTCTTATTCCATTACTGCAACCAGTAGCAACCCCCTTGCGTAATCACTGTTTACTACCACAGAGCTAAAACGAAACATTTTCTTAGTTCTATTATAATACGGTTAAATATACACTGGTCGTGACACCTTTGAATCGTATCAAGTTACTCGAGTGTCAAATATCCAATATAAATAATGATCTCTTTGATCCCCTCGCTCTGATCGATTAGCAAAGCGTTGGCGGCTTCTATATCGTCATATTTCACGTCATTACCGACTTTTAAATTATGCTCAATACCTAAACAATGGAACGTGTGTGTAATACCCAAGCACCGTACGAGTAAAATTACCTTACGATTGTTATGCGTTCAACGTAGCCGTGTGTGCTAGAGATTCATATCAGAGTAATTTAATGGGATTTAAAGGAAGTAATATTTGTGCAATTGTTTTTGCAATAATTGGAATTTTGCGAACATAATTTAAAATACATTACACAGTATCACTGATGTCTAAGTCTTATTTTTGCTAATACATAGGTACTAGTACATTCTAGGTGAATTGAGGAAACTGTTGTGTAAAACAGACTGTATATACTATAGTTTTAGTCACTGTTATTAGAGCAATTTGTCAAACAGTTTCGATTGTTTTTATCACGCAACGCGGCAGGATGTTATTATTTAAGATGTTAAATTATCATTATAAAATTGCATCCAATCTTCAGGTGTCCTTATCGCAGAGATGGCTATTATGATTCCTATTATTAGGTCCCCTATAACTTCGTGGGCACGAAGCAGATGCATTATTCGATTATTTAATTTTCTCTACCTGCAGACTGCAGCGTGCTGCAACCCTTAAGAAATTTAATCATCATGTTGACACTAAATTGATATGTACATATGTACAAATATTCTGCAATTACTTTAACGTTCAATGTTTGGCAATCATTTCAATTACTTTTTTTGAATATTTTAATTGCAATTAATAAAAATGTACGTTGATATAGTTAAGTAAAACAAGACAAAAAGCCATCTATTTTTTTCTAAAATACAATATTGCAAAAAGCTTATACTTAAGAAACTAAAATCCTCCAATACTTTACTAATAGGTAGTAAATGTAATATTAGCATAATAATCAATGAGAAGTATATTATAATACCATTATAATAAAAGCTACCGCAATTTAACACCGCCGTATAATAACTTTCGAACAAAATAAAATACGCTTTAACCAGAGAGGGTTATAAAGTGGAAAAGCAATTAATTCCCCGAGTTAATAACACCCGGGCGAATTGAGAAGCGAAGTTCATCATTGATCGATTGAGGTTCGACTATTGGTGTTCCCGCCGACGTGGCTCGCAGACATGTGGTATTGCATGCATGTGTACACAGTAATACATCTATATGAAAAGAAAAATTGTACGTTTGGCAGAGAAAGCTAAAGATCAAGCTTTTCACACAACATTGGTAGATACAGAAATATGAACCGCTTTACTCATCGCGCGTGTAGAAATATACGTTTGTTTCAGCAATCTGATGAAGATTTTACTTTCGTTTATGGCGTGTTGAGCTTTAACTTATTTGTTGACTGTACCTATCGTTGCTAATGCTGATTGGACATGTTGTGGCCGTGGCCTCATTGCAATTGTCCACATCATTACCTATAGACCGTAATAAACATCCCAGATAATCAGATATACACATTCAATTTATTTTATGCTTTAAAAGGATCTTAAACACGGGAGCAAAGGTCGTTTATTAAATTTTATTTAGCAATAGGTATACAAATAGAGATCGAAAAGCGAGAAGAAAAGCGTATAGAGATCGATTTTTCTGCCGTTGGTTTTTGCAATGCAGTTACATATTTGCACCTACGACACAAAAGCAGATATCTAAAGTTCATTGATATTTCGCATTCAGTTCTTATCAAAATCAAAGGTTTCATAGTATTTTTACGCGGTCATATTTCTGTTTTCAGACGTAGCATTTTACGTTCGTTCAACTGAAAGTTTAGTTTGAAATGTTACTGGGTAATCATAATATTTATTCCCTACATTCAAAGAACGTTACATTAACCTAATTATCATGATATTTATAATTACAGTTATTATTTCGACGTAGTTATTTTATGCAGAGGTGGGCGAAGATAATGAGAAAGTTTTTCGGTACTTTAAATCTAAACGTAATTTATTTTAAGGTTCTTTATGAATGAAATGAAATTTGCATTATATAAAATTTTGAATAATTAGTAGGTTGGTAAAAATGGAAAAAAGTTACCTAGTAGGTACCTACCTCAATACCTCACATCACACATCCTTAGACGGGATGCTTGATTGAAATGGAAAATAGATAATTAATTGAAAACAGGATTTTTTTTTCAAAAATCATTTTTTTATTCAAGCCGAAGGTGAAATTGCGGGACTCAGCTGAAAATGCAGAATATTGCTTTATTATAGGTTAACTATATTATTACTTCATTTTAAGTTAACTAAAAACACTTTTAAATATTGTACTTGTATTGTAGGGTTGTAAGATTGGCAAAAGGGAAAGGGAAGACTGATCAAATGATCTCCAGGAAGGAAATCCTTCAGTACATGTTTTAATTAATTATTGTATGCAAGCTTATATCGAGACAGAGACGGCGGGCTATTCAATATTAAAACTAAGCTCATGTAAATTCTAGCTCACACGGCTGCACTTTATAAAGCTGAATTAAAATAATTGCACTAGGTAAAACACCAGGGCCAAGTGTAATAATATTCAATTGCTTGCTTGATTTTAATTTTAAATTTAACGAATAAAAGTACTAATAAGTATTTATCTAAGATGGAGATCCTTAAATGTACATTTGAATTAATTCATGACAGTTGTTGATTTGCTTATACAATTTCAAGACTAACTTAAAATATTATCTAACTAGATTTCCGCCCGCGGCTTCGCCCGCGTTTGCAAAGGAAAACCCGCATAGTTCCCGTTCCCGTGGGATTTCCGGGATAAAAACTATCCTATGTGTTAATCCAAGTTACCCTCTATATGTGTGCTAAATTTCATTGTAATCGGTTCAGTAGTTTTTACGTGAAAGAGTAACAAACATCCATACATCCATACATCCATACATCCTTACAAACTTTCGCCTTTATAATATATATTAGATTAGATAGTAATAAGGCTTTCAGGTCATTATACATTTGGAAACTAACTCAAAAACGCGTTTAAAAGAGTACCTTGAAATGAAATTGAAAACGATTTGAAAATTGAATGTAGTATAACAATTTAGGTAGTTTATTTATTACATAGGGATGTAAAGTGCAATATATATATTGTACTATATACCATCATCATATGTATCAAATACAAGTACAATAATACAACATATCGTATAATAACTACTAAACCACTACAATAATTATTTTCCTAATTATCGACAGTAACTTATTTTAAAATTAACCCTGCCATGAATCCTTGCCCTACATATTTATTTGATACGTATAAATTATGAAAACATTTGTGCATTATATGAATAATGAATATTACTCAATCCTACGAAATAATAAGTAATAACATTTACCTGTTCAATTCTAAGAACTCAAAATGAAAAATTAATAAACAATTATGACATACATTTAAGACCTGTGTCATAATTTGTTATTACAGGGTCAAAGGTCTACTTATTTTGCTGTCTTATGACTGACAAGATCGTTAAATTCTCATAACAAGGAGATATTGTATGCATTGTTTGGAACAGATGCAGAAAAATCGATACAACATACCTTTTACCTTCACATTATTGATTAGCGTTCACCAATTAATAGTAATTGATGCGTAATGCCGATCAAGGGACGTTTAGCGGCGGGCATGTTTCTACTTCATATTGAGGTCACGGATAGCGCGTGTAATAAATATAATTGAACAAAACCGGACCCGGTGACGAGAGCGCTGTGCGGGTTCACGGGAACAGAACTGTCAAACATACCATAAACTTCATGGTAATATGAAACTTGAATTTATATTTTTGGTTTTATGGCATTCAAATGCTTTATAAATATAAATTTATAAAGAATAGAAAAAATTCGATCACGAGGCGGGACTCGAACCCGCATCCTTCGCGCCATTCCGGGGCGGATGCCTCACCAACTCAGCCACTCGTGACCCGCCCGAGTGATCGAATTTATTCTATTCTTTCAGTTTTATGTGTCTGAAGGGACACACCGCGCGCCATCTATTGAGATGATTAACAACCATTTCAACCAATATGAAGCACTTTTCAGTGAATACAATATTGTAACGATGGAACACGACCTTTTTTGTTGAATTTATATTTTTGGTTTTATGGCATTCAAATGCTTTATAAATATAAATTTATAAAGAATAGAAAAAATTCGATCACGAGGCGGGACTCGAACCCGCATCCTTCGCGCCATTCCGGGGTGGATGCCTCACCAACTCAGCCACTCGTGACCCGCCCGAGTGATCGAATTTATTCTATTCTTTCAGTTTTATGTGTCTGAAGGGACACACCGCGCGCCATCTATTGAGATGATTAACAACCATTTCAACCAATATGAAGCACTTTTCAGTGAATACAATATTGTAACGATGGAACACGACCTTTTTTGTTGAATTTATATTTTTGGTTTTATGGCATTCAAATGCTTTATAAATATAAATTTATAAAGAATAGAAAAAATTCGATCACGAGGCGGGACTCGAACCCGCATCCTTCGCGCCATTCCGGGGCGGATGCCTCACCAACTCAGCCACTCGTGACCCGCCCGAGTGATCGAATTTATTCTATTCTTTCAGTTTTATGTGTCTGAAGGGACACACCGCGCGCCATCTATTGAGATGATTAACAACCATTTCAACCAATATGAAGCACTTTTCAGTGAATACAATATTGTAACGATGGAACACGACCTTTTTTGTTGAATTTATATTTTTGGTTTTATGGCATTCAAATGCTTTATAAATATAAATTTATAAAGAATAGAAAAAATTCGATCACGAGGCGGGACTCGAACCCGCATCCTTCGCGCCATTCCGGGGCGGATGCCTCACCAACACAGCCACTCGTGACCCGCCCGAGTGATCGAATTTATTCTATTCTTTCAGTTTTATGTGTCTGAAGGGACACACCGCGCGCCATCTATTGAGATGATTAACAACCATTTCAACCAATATGAAGCACTTTTCAGTGAATACAATATTGTAACGATGGAACACGACCTTTTTTGTTGAATTAATATTTTTGGTTTTATGGCATTCAAATGCATTATAAATATAAATTTATAAAGAATAGAAAAAATTCGATCACGAGGCGGGACTCGAACCCGCATCCTTCGCGCCATTCCGGGCGGATGCCTCACCAACTCAGCCACTCGTGACTCGTTCATATTGGTTGAAATGGTTGTTAATCATCTCAATAGATGGCGCGCGGTGTGTCCCTTCAGACACATAAAACTGAAAGAATAGAATAAATTCGATCACTCGGGCGGGTCACGAGTGGCTGAGTTGGTGAGGCATCCGCCCCGGAATGGCGCGAAGGATGCGGGTTCGAGTCCCGCCTCGTGATCGAATTTTTTCTATTCTTTATAAATTTATATTTATAAAGCATTTGAATGCCATAAAACCAAAAATATAAATTCAACAAAAAAGGTCGTGTTCCATCGTTACAATATTGTATTCACTGAAAAGTGCTTCATATTGGTTGAAATGGTTGTTAATCATCTCAATAGATGGCGCGCGGTGTGTCCCTTCAGACACATAAAACTGAAAGAATAGAATAAATTCGATCACTCGGGCGGGTCACGAGTGGCTGAGTTGGTGAGGCATCCGCCCCGGAATGGCGCGAAGGATGCGGGTTCGAGTCCCGCCTCGTGATCGAATTTTTTCTATTCTTTATAAATTTATAATATGAAACTTGAGTAATGACCACAGAACATATAAAAGAGGTAATGACAGTATAAATGCGCAACATTATATTGAAACTACCTCATTTATTTTCATAGATTTGTACCTGTAATTAGGAATTGTGCCCGGACTATGACCGAGAGGCTTTCTGCTTCGTGCTCGTTAACTTAGCTCGTGAAATGTGGATTTACTATGTATGTACATGCACTTTCCTGAGCCCTTTGGGAAATTATGCCTGATGTTATGTTAATGTGTTGGTTGTTACTCCTCTGGGAATTTGCATGTTGTTCTGTTCTATTTATATACAATAAAATCTAACTAGGTAGGTACATCGAATACTAATACTTTATAGGTACATATAAAGAGGAATGATTGGCGTTTACCGAGAAGCATATCTTATTTTTAATCTCAGGTCCATAGAAGTGAGCAGCTAGTTAAAAATGCGAATTTGCTGAACATTTTCTTAGTAAATTTCCTTCCTTCTTATTTTTCGATCAGCCCTTTGATTTGACCATGACTTCGCTAATACAAAATCTGAAACAAATAATTTATAAAAATAAGTTAGTATAATTAATAGCATCGCTGAAACACAATGCCTTTATAAATTTTCTACTGTGGCTGTGAAACCACGGCATCATTGTTTTGAATTGTCTACTACCTATGTGTTTTAGTGGAGTGCCTGGAGCATTCAAAACCGTATAACCTCGGATTAGAGTTATAGTGAATGAATTAATATGATCGATGTGGGATATTGTTTTTTAAACTATAAATTGCAATGTTTACCCAATTTTTTTTTGTGCACTCCAATGTTTCGTTGTTTAAAAAAAATGTTACGAAAAATTAATGTTTGACCATATATTTTCACTTTAAACAGTATTTCTTTTTTTTTTTAATCGAGTAGACATATTATAGGAATATTTTTCAAAGATACCTGTGTATAAAAATAGCAGTAGGGATCTCGAACAGATAGAAAAACGTGGAGGGGAGAGCGGAGCCACAACTGCTATGTAGGATGGAATTTCTCGGCCGGTTTAATTATAAATAAAACGTACTCTATTGAGTACATTTAAAAAAATAAGGTAATTAATTACGACTAATGAAAAGAAAAAAAATTATTAGTACCAAACCTGCTTATTTAAATATATTACAATTACCTACATTGTTGCCTACATCAAATATTTAGTTGAAATGATAATATCATCGTGAAAGCGTTCTATTAGTCGTTTTTTAATAGTTTTTTCTACCGGGATATACTCTGTAGTGATGACGTTTTTCAACTTTTGCATGGTAAATAATTGGCAATCATCATTCTCTTCTATGTAGGTACTTGTATATTTGCTCCATTGCTGCATCTACTTAGATTAATTTTCTTTTCAACATTACTGAGGTGAATTGAATTTTTCAGCAAATTATAATAATCCGAATGATATTTTGCTGCAAGTGTCTCTAAGTCGGTTATACCAGAAATCCTTTTCTGGATATCTCGATAATAATCGGTTTTCTGGACGGCTATAAAATTCGTGATGAATTCATTCAAAGTTGAAGTGTTGATGTATCATGTATGAAATCTGACTACGCCGGCATTTTTTTGTATGGAGATACTACAAAGACCTCGTCTACTCGAGAGAATGCCGCAATTTGGACGAATTAACCCGGAAATTGAGAGTAGCAGAAGAAACCATTAAAATAATAAAAGGGTATTCAGACGTTTAAAAGACAACTTTTTCCGGTGATGTTGCACTTGCAGTGAGCAACAGGGGGGGTCATTTTGAAAATTTATTGTAATTAAACACCTTGTAATTGGTTTTATTTTGTTTGCATTAAAATTTTGCACTTACCACTTTTAGATTTCAATTTTTCGATTGAAGCCTTATGAATAATAAAATGAAATTTTCACGGTAGCTACCTCATAGATAGAGTAAGTTTTTAAAAAGCCAAACGGATATTTTTTATGTGATTTTATTTTTTACGGGCCCTTGAAGTTATGAACATACTGGGTAATTTTATCTTTCTTGGCATTAAATTCTTTTTTTTATTCCATTCGAAGATCTAACGTTAGTAAATGTTACTATACTGAATTATCCTATCTTTCAGATTAGCACACAAAAAAAATCAAGCATTTACCGCCCTAATTCACGTCACCATAAATCAAAATCTCTACGTACTCGGCGATAGGTCAAAATTTGAAAAAAACGTCATAACTCCGAAAATACGAAAAATCGCATAATATGCATGGGGGTGATTCGGATAGCCCTTTATGTCCTCTACCTCCCAGCTTCAGTATATCACTACTTCTTGGGACACCCTCTATGGTCAAATATGAATTTCACAATAATTTGTTTAAACAATGAAACAATGGAGTGCACAAAAAAAAATTGGGTAAACATTGCAATTTATAGTTTAAAAAACAATATCCCACATCGATCATATTAATTCATTCACTATAACTCTAATCCGAGGTGAAGACCCCCAGGTACTATATTATTTGTATTTAATGCAATTATTGACAGGTTGACTCATTTATTATGATTATTACTATCAGAGCTGCTTATAGAAATCTCAAGTGCGGCCCTTCAACTCACCTCCAGATTCTACACTACAGAATTCCAATACTACCTATAACATTTACGACGACTCCATTGATCATTAATATATCAATTAGATATTAACTAATAAGACGTTTACTAGTACAAGAATCGGTGTTATATAGTAATTGAACCTTACATTTTTATCACTTCAAGTAACTGTTATTAATTTTATGACATTCAAGGAAATCTTAGGCACGATAGCTCATTAAAAACGATAGATGGTTGCAAATTATAATGAATCCCAAGAACGGCTAATCTGAACATTTTAACACAGCAATAAAATTACCAAGTATTGCCATAAACGTAATTAGGTAATTTATCCTGTTGTTAAAACACGTGCGAAGGATGCATATTATGTAAGATATTATGTCACCACGATTAATCATTAAATTGATTAAAATAACGTTGGTAACTGATATAAGATCTATCTTGCGAGATTGTAAACTGTCCAAAAGTTGTGAACTGCACCATAGATACCATTAACAAATCCAAAACCTACTTATTATTTTTAGACACGCTTGTAAGTTCCAGTTCAGTTTTTCTGAATATATTTTAAGATACCTTTATGTACCGTTCAAACATTTAACAAAAAGGGGAGGCTCACAATTCGGCAGTTTTTTTCATTGGCTTTGTTACCTCGGAATTTCGACTACCTACTTGAACCGATTTTATTAGAAAGCTCTGTTTTTTTTTTCATTGTTATAAAATGGGTAATTTTTATGAGATTTATTTATTCATCATTTTAAGTTATCAATGAGAAGAAGTTGCCATTGCGATTGAATATTTACTAATGTTTTTATAAGTTGAAAATTCTTAACAGGTTGTTGAATGTGTGGCTAGGTAGGTACCCACACATTAAAGTAGTAATTCTTCTATCTAAATCTTTAGCTACAGACAAGACAAAAAAAAAATCAATGTGAAACAAAATCCTTTTAAAATTACATCTATTATTTCTGCTTATGAGTGTACCATGATTTTAATGGCAATAAAGTGTTAAACGATGTAATAAAGTGTTAATCAATTTAATTAAATTACTGTCCAGATCCTTTGCGACATAAAATATATACTTAGATAAAATCAAAGTGACTGTCCAACGGTAAATTAAAGTTAGGCACAATTTAGTAGCAGTTTCAAAATAAAGGTTACTGCAATCATTTGTTAAGATCAACCTATTTAGGAAAAGGCATTGTTGCGAAGTTTTAAGCTAATTTAAAACAAATAAACACCGACAATTGTGAAGTAACGATGTATTTAAGGCGATAAAATCTACTTATTAACTAATAAAAACGATATAGATTATACATGTAGATCCTAAACTCATAGGATTCCACTGCAGACATAAATGGTAAAACAGACACGAAATTTTTTTTATATAGACTTAAATGTTTAGGTATTAGTACATATCTCCCAACATCGTTAAATTAATACCAAGTAATTAGTAATCATATAAATTTTTTAAGGATTATAACGAAAATATAAAATCTAAGTCTATTCAAATTTCAAAAATCACCTTACAAAAAATAATTCGTTGGCGCCAACGCCTACACAGGAGTCAAAGTAAGATCACAAAATAAATCTCCCAATTGCTCCCTGTTTGTGGAGAATCGATATTAACAGTAGATTAGATGAGCGTAGGCGGCTCACAAGTAATTCTTAGTCGTTTAGCTAAACCATAGTATACAGGGAACAAGTAAGTTATTTTCGAACAAAGGTACATCGCGCCGCGGCCCTTTGTATGTGCGTGCCCTTTGTAAGCTTAACACACGCACACAACGACGCTCGGTTCCTTCTCATGGACCGTTCTCGTGAGGGCCGCGCCATTGCTTTGAGCAGTCTATGACTGTCTACTACTTGTCTACTTTGTTTATACAGTTATGTATTTAAAATATCAACGTGACAAGCGACAATCCTGCTCCTCGCGAGTTTTGAAACCGTTCGCTCCTAAGCACCGGGAGTCGGCCTACTTGTTCTCTTTATACTATGGCTAAGCTATTTATAGCCTACTATTTCTGATAGACCCTTTTTGTATAAATAATCTCGTATATTTTTATATCGTGCGCTATGTACAGCCAATTATCGGCATTAAGGTTTTTGGATTTATGAACAATAAATAAATGTTAAAAACAGATAGCACATTCAAAACATTTATTTCACTTATAAATTTATATATTCTTTATAATGTAAAATATGTTTATGTATAATATAAAATACATAAAAATTACTTCATTCTGTATCTCTTTTTGATCTCATGCAATGTTTTTTGTACGAGGTCTCTAGAGTTTATTTAGCGGACGAGGTTTATGTGTCTGGAGATAGCAGATAATTAGTACCACTTCGTTAGTTCACCGACGAATACCCATATAAGAATACTACATTGCTTCCGTAATTGGAACACTACAAAGTATTGATCCTCATAAAGCACATTTCCTCTACGAAAGTGCATGTAACTCAGAGCTCACAGAGGAAATTAAACTACACGGAAAGTCCATTTTGCGGCAAAGCTATCGTGTATTGAGTCTATCAAGTTTATTACTTCTCGATATATGTATTCGAGCTCCATACCTCAAAGATATTAAACGGAATATTTCAATTTGTTTGTGAATTAATTTTACTATCAGGTAAAAGGTAGAACGACGGTCATAAAGAACGACGATTATTATGTATGATATATTAGGTGACACTTTACATCTGGCATCCATCCAATCCTGACCTATACTAGTGTAATATTTGTATGTCCCTTCAATATCTACCAAGCTACGGATGCCAGAATTAATTGCCTATAAAATACCTACTCTTTGGCGATGAATGCGAAGAACAATTAGTCCATTGAAATGTTACATTTTTTAAGCCTAACCTTGCGTTTTTTAGAGGACGCAATTTTGTTTTTTTGATATGTAGGGGGGGTCAGTGTGAAGCTAAAACCAAGTTTGTGGGGTCGCCACCCTTGTCCCACGGCCGCCATCTTGAAAATAGCGGTTGAAATAGTTTTTACGATATATCTCTTAAACTATTTATCTGATAAAAAAATATCGTTAACATTATTTGCTGCAAATTAAATTCTCTACAACTTTGGTGCAGTATTTTTCGACGTAGAACTATAAATAAAAAAGTTATAAGCGAAAATGTTCAGAAATTAGAGCTATTTATATTTCTCAATAAAACTTTTTTTATGATTTTACGAAGAAATGATATCAGACCATTTTTGTAGATTGTTTTTCGAGGAACAACTTTTATGTACAACATTTTTTCATTACGTCACTATCTTAGATTTACAGCGCACTGAAGTGAGTACTATTTTTTCGTACTCTTAAATATACATATATTGACTATTGGCTCTTTTCCCATACTCCAGAATAATAGATGCACACTGCAGAACATTTCAGCCCTGCTTTTCGACGTAAAAAAAACGCGCTTCGAGACTCTACCTCCTGGGTGGTGGGGAAAAGATTCAATAATTAATTATTAATAATATTGCAAAATTAATTATTAAAAATATTATAATAACAAAAAAAACAATTACTGATGACAAATTATTATTAGTACACACATAATATAAGTATACTGTATAGTTCAGAGTACTGAAAATTAGTACTCACTTTGGAGCGCTGTACAACTTTAGCTATTTACTTAATGAAAAAATGTTGTATATAAAAGTTGTTCCTCGAAAAACAATCCACAAAAATGGTCTGAAATCATTTCTTCGTAAACTTATAAAAAAAAGTTTTATTGAAAATATAAATATCTCTAATTTCTGAACATTTCCGCTTATAGCTTTTTTATTTATAGTTCTACGACAAAAAGTTACTTGACCAAAGTTGTAGAGAATTTAATTTGCAGCAAATAATGTTACCAATTTTTTTTTATCAAATAAATAGTTTAAAAGATATATCGTAAAAACCATTTCAACCGCTATTTTCAAGATGGCGGCCGTGGGACAAGGGTGGCGACCCCACAAACTTGGTGATAGCTTCACACTGACCCCCTACACATCAAAAAAATAAAATTGCGTCCTCTAAAAAATGCAACCCCAAATGTAACTTTTCAATGGACTAAATATCTATGAGATACCTACCTTGCAAAAAGTTAGTTTTGTAAGTCAAAATATTTCATTATATTGTAATTTTCTACAATACAATAAAATAGTTTTAATGTTGGTCGTGAACTGTGTTATCAGAAGAAGTATTTGAACAAGTTTTTTTCAATTGTGCGTTTTTGTCACTATATTCACACTCATTCAACTTAGTTGTTGTAATTTACGAGATTATTTCATGTTGATTCTTACAATTCCTGTACTTCAGACTAAACAAGGAAGATAAAACATGTCACCAGTCACACACGAGTTGTTGAAAGATAATTATTAGCAAAAACCACAGATATGTAAAGCTTAAAATTGCACACCAGTTTGCGATGGAAAAACACGCATTTATCTACTTGTATAAAAAGGGCCATAACCGCAAATGTAAGTATATAAAATTAATCGATATTCATTGTCAAGATTATATGACGGTCACGCATTGATTAGTTGTATAACCTGTGAGCTAAGATAGAGTGGAATTTTACAAAAAAGTAATATTTAAAAGTAATATTTCATAGTTTGTTATGCTCAATGAATAAATTAAGATACCATTAATCATATTTTTTTAATTTACATAATTTTTTACGCATTCTCAATTAACTATAAATATCTACGAATTATCATTCAGTAAAACTAAATTCTTAGATAATATCTATTATTATAAAAAAATTGATATTATTATTGATCGTAGATGAGTATTTGAAGTCGTTAATTCGCATACCTAATATAAAATAAAGATAACTATAGGCTATAGCGCAATAATTTATACAGTTAAGATGATAATTTAAGTCATCAGTTTAAAATAAAAATAAAAAATAAACAAATTCATAGATATATCTTTTTGTTTGATTGCCATTTTCTAGTAATTTGTCTTCATCACCAGGGCTTTTCTTGCTTGTAATATAAAATGAGCTTTACTACAGCTTATACATGTAGTTTAAGATTAGTCATAGTTTTGTTATTTCCGTAAAAAATATAAATAAAAAGCGCGATATTTAATTACTGCAAAAACAAAGTCTATGAGTATATAAATTTAATACGTAAGAACATTTTTCTTGGATATCTATTGCTTTTTTATCCAAACCAACGTATTACAGACATGAAATTTATTTTTTTACGACTAATGATTTATAATTTTGGACATTAATTGCATGGAAAAATAGTTATTTTTATTGTACAAAACGTTAACTAAGTGTGCAAAAAATCAACTTATATATTGAAGATGTTTTATTGACTATTATATATATTCTAATACTAGAACTTGTTATTTTAAAAAGCAGTCTTAAAATTCTGGATGAAACCAGAGCATTCTATGTTTTAGACACGTTTCTAAGATAGGTATAAAATTTAGCAGATTACATACAAAATCTAAGCTATTCTACATTTAATGTGGATGTTATCTTAATAACTAGGTACTGCAAGGCTAAAGCGTGTCACGTGTTTAGAAAATAAAAAGATGTACATAATACGGGTTAATTAAACTAATTTAAACATATAAAATATCTCCATAAATGCAAATGTTCAATGAAGTTGCAATCCATATCTATAAAAGCCACAAAATTCTCACGCTTTCTTTAGTTAGAATATTAATATATATTTAATACGTAAATCTTGATTAACGTTCTGTATAATTAATGATCTTAATGTAAATAATAACTCAAGACAGTTTAAGGTAATCTAAATTGTTCTATTATTAGGTCTAGATATCATATTTTATCAAATATGCATGATAATTATTTTGTATGTTGAAACAAATCGCATTTTTAAGCAGATTAAATATGAATTTGTATTACATAGTGTCTTTGGATTACCTAAGTGAAGCTTGTTGACTTACATTTTTATATACTTTAATACTTCTTGAGCTTTATATACCTGTATATAGTTAAGTAAATGACACAATGTATGATTACGAAATAAGTTCCCACTTAATGCCGTACTGCAATTTACAAACAATTTTAATGTCGCTTTACTGAAACGTATGAAATATAAAAGCTGCGGTAATATTTTTAAACAATGCAATGCTGGTGGACAATGGACGTCCATCTTGCCTTGGCGTTCATAGAACAACATTTCTATGCTTTACAGCCTTATATCTGCTGTCATGCGGAAGATAGGCATTGTTTTCAGCGTATGATAGACTCATGTGAATAGAGATGATAGTATAAATGAATTATGAAGGTATAAATTAATAGTTTTATTTGTACATCTGGTAGATAGGTATATGTATACAACTGTTGTCTTTGTGTCACATTTTGTATTGCAATATAATATGTCTTGTAGCCTTTCGTATGTCCATGACATTTCCCGATTTTCCCTATCCGTTATACCGGGAGCCGGTATGGTCAACAGACAGCGAAATTTTGAGATAGACTTTTACATTAACTCGATTTTCTCCGTATCTAGTACGAATCAAGTTAATTCAAGTTATAAATCTTATTGTAAATTGAATAATCTTTATTCACTTTCAACCATTTCTATATAAATACTCAATTAAAGCTAACACAGAACTTTCAACAGAGGGTAGTGTGATATTTAGATAAGTTTCGGTTATAATTTGAATTAAAACAACATTTGGAAGTAATTAAAACATTTTATTTACAACTTATCACATTAGGTTTAAAATACAACACAAAATTCAAGTGCCACCATACAAATTTTTTACACAACACACGATCTTAATATCGTCACAAAAAACCGCCACTTAATGATGTCATCAAAAGTGGGTATCGTATTTCAACCTAATTATAAATGACGCATGCCGATTTGGACACGATGTTTTGTTTATTAGAAACTTAAGCTTATAAACTATGTATTACGAAAGTATCGCAGCACTATATTATAAATATCTTGAGTAGGAGCTAAACAAAAATAACTCAAAAATTTGGGTCAAAAATTACGTACATTTAAAAACATAGTTTTTGGAAAAAATATTGCAACTAACGGAACTTTTAGACATTTTCTAAGATTTAGATAGATTAAAGCATCAACAGAACAGTACAGTTCTAAGAAATATTTCAAGATATAAGTTGTTAAAAGTAGCAAAAAATTGTTCATTTTGGTACCTGGAGGCTATAAAAGTATGGATACGATTTTTCGTAAAACATAATATTTTCAAGGTATGGCTCTTATGAGATGTGTTTGTTTTTTACTATCATACATTCAAAACATCTATTCTGGTCATATTTCGGTAATGTAGCAGTCAGCAATCAATTAAAATTTTAATGCATACAAAAATATTCCTGAGGCATATCCATACTTAGGTAGCATCCTAAAAATACGCAATCTGTTGACGTACCGGCTCCCGGTATGATACTACGTAGTATCATATTTCACTACGTATTTTCATGTTTTTGAAACAAATATAATGCTACCCTATGAAATATATCAAAACTAAGTAGTTTTACGTTTTAGATCTAATATCAACTTACCTTTTTATCCATTTCTGGCTGAAATATAACGACAATAAAATCGTCATCACGCGTTCGACCTTGCACATGCTGATAGTTACAGACCGAATTTTAGTGATTATTTTTCCGACCCAAATATCGACCAATAGAATTGCACCATTCGACGTCACGTGGTACAACCTACATGGTATTATTTGTATACGTAGTATATTATTATTAGTCTGTGGTATTATACTGATTATTTTTCCGACCCAAATATCGACCAATAGAATTGCACCATTCGACGTCACGTGGTACAACCTACATGGTATTATACTGATAATTTTTTGAAAATTTTCTCTGGTCGTTGACGTCAAACTGACAGGTTCAATTCATATAAATTTATAAAGAATAGAAAAAATTCGATCACGAGGCGGGACTCGAACCCGCATCCTAACGAATTTTTTCTATTCTTTATAAATTTATATTTATAAAGCATTTGAATGCCATAAAACCAAAAATATAAATTCAACAAAAAAGGTCGTGTTCCATCGTTACAATATTGTATTCACTGAAAAGTGCTTCATATTGGTTGAAATGGTTGTTAATCATCTCAATAGATGGCGCGCGGTGTGTCCCTTCAGACACATAAAACTGAAAGAATAGAATAAATTCGATCACTCGGGCGGGTCACGAGTGGCTGAGTTGGTGAGGCATCCGCCCCGGAATGGCGCGAAGGATGCGGGTTCGAGTCCCGCCTCGTGATCGAATTTTTTCTATTCTTTATAAATTTATATTTATAAAGCATTTGAATGCCATAAAACCAAAAATATAAATTCAACAAAAAAGGTCGTGTTCCATCGTTACAATATTGTATTCACTGAAAAGTGCTTCATATTGGTTGAAATGGTTGTTAATCATCTCAATAGATGGCGCGCGGTGTGTCCCTTCAGACACATAAAACTGAAAGAATAGAATAAATTCGATTGCTCTGGCGGGTCACGAGTGGCTGAGTTGGTCAGGCATCTGCCCCGGAATGGCGCGAAAGGATGCGGGTTCGAGTCCCGCCTCGTGATCGAATTTTTTCTATTCTTTATAAATTTATATTTATAAAGCATTTGAATGCCATAAAACCAAAAATATAAATTCAACAGGTTCAATTCAATTGTGAAATTATTGGCCGACATTTGGGACGGAAAAATAATCTCCCGAATACCACACGAGCTTCAAAATTATCTGGCATTTCCCTCAAGGTTCCCTGCAAACAAATAAAGTCGTCAAGTTTTTCAGGAAAAATCACTCGCGCTTCGCGCTCGTGATTTTTTAGCCTTGACTAAAAACTTGACTCCTTCATTTGTTTGCAACGAACCTATCGGAAAATACCCGATAATTTTGAAGCTCTTGTGGTATTATAAGTGATAATTTTTTGAAAATTTTCTCTGGTCGTTGACGTCAAACTGACAGGTTGAATTCAATTGTGAAATTATTGGCCGACATTTGGGACGGAAAAATAATCCCCCGAATACCACACGAGCTTCAAAATTATCTGGCATTTCCCTCAAGGTTCCCTGCAAACAAATAAAGTCGTCAAGTTTTTCAGGAAAAATCTTGAAATATGAAATATATATAATAATAATGAAAATTTTTTAACCTTGACTAAAAACTTGACTCCTTCATTTGTTTGCAACGAACCTATCGGAAAATACCCGATAATTTTGAAGCTCTTGTGGTATTATAAGTGAATATTTGCAAGTTGCAACTTACAAGAGGGTAGTTTAATGCAAATAACGTGCTTGCGGTTTCTGCTCTTACTACTTGGTCATACATAATGGACTACACATCAGTAAGATATTTAAATTTTGCAGTATTTATTGAACTAATTATACAACTTTACGTAAACATAAAACGGAGTTATCAGTAATGTAATAACAAAAATATATCTTTATTGCTTGTCTCTGGTTTATTTCTTGACAAGGTGAGATAATTGCCACACAAACGAAAATTCTTACCGCGCAATATCTTATTATACAGCAATTATGTGACGGATTGTTCGAAACAATGTTTATGAAAATTTCAGCTTCATAATCTTACAAAGCGCTACACGCTCATATTAGAATTCCAAACGTGCCAGAGAGGCTATATTCAACAGTGTGGCGCTTTTGAAGCATATCATACTACAACAGAGAGCTTCACATAGTAGATACCACGTAGGTTCCAACTCACAGATTGTTTGCCAGTTATGTGCGTTCACAAATTCATAGCATTTTTCACGAGGGCTTATCCTTTGTGCTCTTTTCCATTTTGATGTAAATAGTGTCTTTTATCTCAGTCATTTGTATTCCATTGCAAGGACTCGCTCCCTACCTCAATGCTTTTGACATCTAAGAGAAAAATGTATACGGTGAATGTGAACAATATCTCTAAATCTTACAACACAATCTTGATATCTAAGTGCTTCACAATTAGAACCGGACCATTGTAAAAATCTAAAATGATCCCTATTCTTAAGATGAATTAGTTCGTTAACGATTTCCGTGTTACTCCTAAAGTTATAAGCAATAACGGTTCTGTTCACTGATCTGATAGTGTTGCCAAACTGTTACGTTAGGTAAGCATTGGTTAATGTTCATCACGCCACTCGATTTTCTAGCACTTCCTTCAACCCCTGCAGTCAGCACCTTGTGAAATATTTTGCACATTCACTTTATTATAAATTCTCTCAGTCATGTACACTTGCGTGAATTTCATAACCGCTTCAATATTTATCCAAGAAAAACATTGAGGTGTGGTTTTGATATTTTTCTATGTTTTGCATAACCTCGAAATTCGCGGCAAATTTTTAGTTTCTCTATGCATTATGAAAATACAATGATTTTCATTTATGCAGTATAAACATTATATTTATATCCCCTTAAAGAATTTATATCAACATAATTCTGATTAAAATCTCAAGAACGTTAAGAATATTAGGTATTTTTTATTACAGAAATATTTATACCGAAATAATAAGCTGAAATATCCTGCACTGAAATTGCAAACCATTGAGAAATTAGTTCTGGAATGCTCGCCTACTTCAGACGTTAATTGACATAAGACATGAAATTAAAACCATATTTTTAAATATTTTTGCTAACTAGCAAGTCCTTGTGTTTGTTAAAACATTGCGCCTTAATTCTATTTAAATTTGCAAATGCTAAAACAAAATGTGAATATAACATCTAATTACACCTTATAAAGTATCGACCTTAAATAACTTTGACTTTATACAAATAGAGTAAGATAAATAAGACTTATCCTCGCATCTATACAAATATTTATATACTGTACATTGTAATGTTAAATGGTGTGGTACAATAAATGGTTAAATAAATAAATACTTATCTATAAATATATAGTATAATTTAAATGGATTCGTGAATTGACAACTTTACGAGCTATATATCTCGCATAGGTGTTAATTAAGCTATGGTTTTATGACGTGCTATTTTTAATTAACATTTCCTAGCCCCAAAGTAATAACTGGACAATATTGACTTTTGCCGTCCCAGTTTCATAGGTAATATCACAATATCATATCTATAGGAGTTTAGCAATAAACCAGCCGTTAACCGGCTCAGCGAACTTCTCAAATAGCAATAATAGTATTTTTATGAGTCTGACTTGTACGTAGGAAGTTATTAAAAACTTTACGACTCACATAGGTATTACTCAACTTGTCCGAAATATGTATAATTTTATTACGTATTGTGGTATTATCATTCATGTATACTATGGTTCAGAGAATCGACACAGCTGCATTTGTGAAATTGTTTACATGGCCTAGAAGCCGCAGAGGCGGCTCGCCCTAAGGAGCGCTGGTGCAGTGAACTCCCATAAATAATTATAATAAAATCATACTCCTTAATTTCATTATTAATATTAATTATTACTATTTAAAATCAATCGTAATCGTAAAAAACTACTGTCAATACCAATGAATATATCCATCATTCCATCATCCCATAGTCCATACACCTGTATAATACTGTATTATGTAACGCGCGAAGCGGAGCGCTCACGATTGCGCTCCAATAAAAAAAATATTTAGTACATTTCCTAATACGAAATCCAATAGGAGTGAAAGAGAAAGTTTGCCAGTGCCCTGCGCGTGAAACAAAAGATTTTCTATGGAAAAATAGCAAAATTCGGAGCGTCGCTCCAGCTATAATGTGGCGTTCGTTAAAAAGTGTGTTAAAACGTTACAAATTCGGCTTGAATTGAAAGCTAAGGGACCGCCACGGCCTGAACTTGACCTTACGGTTGAGACATATGATTTTTTAGAAAACTCAAAACTTAAAAACGAGCTAGTGGTGATTTACAGCAGGGAAGATTTCCATAACGCTGATGGTGCGATAGCTTTACTGCAACACTTCATAGAGGTCAGTCACCTGGAGTCAGTTTTTGTCGAAAGTATTAAATTATTAAAATTAATTTGTACAATACTGATGACCTCGGTCGAAAGTGAGCGCTGCTTTTCCACCTTAAATAAAGTGAAAACTTTTACGCGTAATAGCATGACACATGCATTGTGCATGATATCAATAGAAAACGACTGATTAATCAGATATCTGATTTTCACAAAAAAGTTATAGATATTTTTGCACACCAAAAAGAAAGACGTATGCATTTCCTTTATAAGTAATTTTTTTAATAAATTGTACTGCTTTACACCATGTATTTTCAGTGTTTTATTTCAAGTGAACACCCATAAAATTTTGTCACGAGCCGCCTCTGCTAGAAGGTTATTATTTTGAATTGACTTTACCTAGGTTGAAGAAGTTGGAGATTAGAAGCCTTAGGAAAAGCCCAATGTCAAACTGCTTGTCCTCAACTTGCACTCTCTATTCCATAAAAAGTACATTTTTGTCTGATATAGGTGCGCATACATGTGTGCGTGTATTAGAGTTGCGCATGAGCTTCGTTGTTTTCCATTTCATGTTTTTAGAACAAGTTCAATATAAACTAGATACTAAAATAGAACTAAAGCGTATTTTGTTTTCATGGTTCGTTTTCGCAATAAGTATGTACTGGCACATTACTGTGGTCAAATATACTTTCTCAATGCCTCAGATCGCATGGCAAGGCGTTGACCCAAGTGACGTCAGGCGGGAGGCTGCTTCGATTACTGACAATGATTGCTTTCATCAATCTAATAATGATACGTGGTCGCGTGATGGAATATTGTTGAGATAAAACTGCGCATATATTTTTTGAATCAGATTTCAAAGGCAGTATTTTTCACAGGTATAACATATTTTTGTGTCCAATTCAAATAAGTACCTACGAGTTTTTGAAAAAACTTTTATTTGACTGTCTATGGAGCTATTATCTTGTAGCCGAAGGTGAACATAACAATCAAGTTTTTGTGCATTGTGATGTAAATATTGTCTGCGATCTTCAATCTTGCATGATTATAGCTCAATTACTATCATGATAATGTGTTTTTTGCTGACTTAATGTCTGCGTGTCGGTCGTTTTTTTGAGTTTCACAGTATAAAAAGTGCCACAAAAAGGCAGACCTAAATTTAACTTGACAGTAATTAATTACGTCGCAGGGCGAAGAAACGAAATATCTTGTCTTTTCATCATATTTTAGACGAACAATTCATTCATAATTTGAATAAAAGGAGCTCTAATTAATCAAACTTTTTACCTTGAAAACAATTTACATGAAAATGACTCTTCGTGTATATTGTTTCAACCAATTACTTTACGTCATAAAATGTTAATTAAACTAACTTTATTGCTATATATGAAATATGAATAAACTTATAGTTCTTCATGTTTGTTCATACTTTTTATATAATATTATACAAATAAACCAGAACAAGTGCATTGACCCAAATTGATGACGTCAAAGAGAACTGCATCTTGCATTTCTTCAATCAAAACAGACTGTTTGACTTGCTATAAAATTTATTGCGAACACGTCAAAACCAAACTTATAAGCAATGTGCATATTATACCAGTGCAAAATATATAAGTACATACATTAAAACCAGGTAAAATTTGTTTATTACTGAAGAATACCCGGAATCACTTTCATATATTTGTTAAGGGTAAACAAACAAATTTTCCTTTTAACACAAAGTGCTGTCTTAATTCACATTATAATGTCTACAATAAATGAACATTGCACATGCGTTGTGACATTGCTTTTAATGAAAATCTGAATGTTTGTATGTTAGGGCGGGGGCACACGATGCGTTGCGGCGGCGGTGCGGCGCCGGAGCGGTGTCGCTGCGTCGTCTTACATAGAAATATCTGTGGCATGTCACACGATGCGCTCCGGCGCCGCACCGGACTTGCAACCACCAAGACGAGGCGGGGAAGGGTGAATGCGGTGCGACGTCGGAGCGGCACCGCTCAGTTGTTTTGAGTCACAAGGAAGGACACACGCTCGCTCGTTTCGAATTTTTTTCTAAGTTTTTTTGTTTATTGTGATTGATTTCTACGTCGATTTCGGCGGTGGCGTAATAGTCGGGCCAACAACAGACGTCTCTTACGATCCATTTTCATTAACAGACTGTCCAACGCTGCTACGACGCCGCTGCGACATAACAACGTTACGGCGCCGCACCACTCGTGTGCCCACTGACACGGTGAAATCTTTGCGGTGCGGCGCCGCAACGCATCGTGTGCCCCCGCTCTTACGTTTCTTTTCCAAGCTTGAACCGCTCAACAGATTTGAATATTTTTTGTGAAGGATCATAATTCTCCTACCCCACGAAAACAAAATTTTAAAGATGTGAAATAGAAGTTGAAAAATAGAATTGCCATTGAGTTAGGTACTATGTATTATGGGAATAGCGTGTGAAGCCGCGGATGGAAAGCTAGCTCTTAAATGTGTATTGTATAGGCAGCGTTGTAAAAATTACATTCTTAATTTTGCATTGCAGTTTTACAAGTGTAATAAAATAATTCTAGTTTAAAGAATTGCAAAGTATGCTTAACATAGCCTTAAATAATCTAATATATATTATAAAGGCGAAAGTTTGTAAGGATGTATGGATGTATGGATGTATGGATGTTTGTTACTCTTTCACGTAAAAACTACTGAACCGATTACAATGAAATTTAGCACACGAGGTTTAGATATATAGAGGGTAACTTGGATTAACACATAGGATAGGTTTTATCCCGGAAATCCCACGGGAACGGGAACTATGCGGGGTTTTCCTTTGAAACGCGGGCGAAGCCGCGGGCGGAAATCTAGTTACAACATAATTTTAGAATTACACATATTCAAAACATAATTAAAGCACCTACTTTTATGAAATTGATATTTCGTAATAGCTGTTTATTTGTGTATAGAAATAATTAATACATAGTCACCTACTGTTATCAAATCTTAACTGTTCATTTAAGTGCATATGATTAATTAATTATTATCTATTAGGTACTGTATATGACTATTTGGTTTAACCCATGGTATTTTTAAATTAATTTCTAATTATTAAATGTACTAGGTAGCAGGTTAGATAATGATTATATTCATAAGGCACTTTGTTTTTACGAGAATGAGCGGTCTCCGTTCAAAAAGGGTAAATCGCCGGCACCTTTTCACTAAAACGAATTAGGTTGATATAACGAGGGGTATTTTCCACTTATTTTTGTTTTATTTATACACAATAGAGCAGGCTCCAAGGAGATGTTCGTTTGCAAAAATAGCGGACCTAAATCTGACTTCTGATATATATTATTTAGATACCAGACATCCTATAGACAGATGTTGCCAACCAGTTTTGTGGTCTCCCTCCCCTCACCCCGGTAATTAAATATGGTATACAAAGAAAAAAATTAAAATTTCCAAAACATGCCGTGTGGGGTATCAAATGAAAGAGCTTATTGAGTAGATCACGAATATATAGCATACTATAACATTTCTTACACTTTCTCTAAGATTTTTTAGAAAATTTACGAAAATGCTCCATTTTTGAGTTAACTTTAAACCACTATAGATTGAAAACCCATGAATATATTTTTTAAATTATTATTTTAAATAATTAACAATAGTCCATTGTTTATGATTCAATAGTTCGTAATATAATATAAGTGAGCTATATGTATGTGGTGGACTTGATGACCCCACTAAATGTTTTAAATTGCAAGGCGCAACTTTCACTGAAGTTACCGATTTGAAATCTAATCACACAGAGGCTGATTCAATTCTGTGTTCTGCCATATTGCAGAGATAATTATTCTAAGCCCTGACACCGATATTTTTGTATTAGGCCTTTATTTCTGGCATAAGCTTGAAAATATACTCGCCATCTTTGAATGCTCCCCCCACTCCCCCATGCAGCTATTTCACTGTACGAACTATTGAATCGTAAACAATGGACTATTGTTAATTATTTAAAATAATAATTTAAAAAAATATATTCATGAGTTTTCAATCTATAGTGGTTTAAAGTTAACTCAAAAATGGAGCATTTTCGTAAATTTTCTAAAAAATCTTAGAGAAAGTGTAAGAAATGTTATAGTATGCTATATATTCGTGATCTACTCAATAAGCTCTTTCATTTGATACCCCACACGGCATGTTTTGGAAATTTTTATTTTTTTCTTTGTATGCCATATTTAATTACCGGGGTGGGGAGAGGGGGACCACAAAACTGGTTGGCAACATCTGTCTATAGGATGTCTGGGATCTATACAATATATATCAGAAGTCAGATTTAGGTCCGCTATTTTTGCAAACGAAACTCCACTGAGAGTCCGGTCTACAAAGGGTTCTTATTTGTTGACAATTAAGTATCAGGATATGTGTTTTTATGTAATTTAATGAATCTAAATAACACCATAATCTCTATACCTATACAGGTAAATTAGCTTGGAGAAATTTTTGCATATGTAGTGGTGTGTATATTACTCAGATCTTAGAGCGCGTTTCCACTATATCGTTCTGGCCTATACAAAAATGTTTCGATATCCTAATATTACTATTTAATTTTATACTTATTCCTAGCAACACTTTTGTTTTCAATAAAAACAAGTTTTTATTTGAAAGAAAATGGTTTTGACTTTATAAAAAAAAATATATCATTCAATTTTACGTCCTTGAGCAAACGACAAGGCGACTACCGTGAAACAATAAAATATCGTGTCCATAATAATTTGTTTCATAATTAATATTTGACCATAATAATTACGAAACAAAACAAATAAATAAATCGTCACTTGATAGTGGAAAGTGGAAACACGCACAAAACCAGAATAAACCAGTTTACGCTGTCCGCAGGTGCCACGTGCAGTCGTTTGGTACCGTTAGAACATAAAGCACATTTCATTCAAAAATTATAATTATTATGTACGTAGTTTAATTGATAAATTTTGTATCTGTTGATTGTTGTTATTATTTGTTATTATTGTTATAATATTTGTTGAAGTGAATTACATGTCCCGCAGCCGGAGGCCCCAAATGAAAACTCAGATGTACTTAAAAACTACATTTAATAGCTAAAATGAGACTTTTACACCCATGTCTGCACGATGCAGACCGGAGTTAAAGAATGAATTTATACAGTTTAATAATTATAAAGACGTAAGCTTGGATGCTAACTAAGGGAAATCGCATCCACATTCTATTCCCGTGCGAACGGCGTATTCAGCAGTTTTGTATGAAGGCAGGGCCATAACTAGTGTTTATTTATTATATTTATTTATTTATTGTTAATTCAATATGGCTCCAGTGTTAAAACATGGTCGAGGCAAGCCTTTGACTTCTCAAACTAAAGAATTAAACTTTAAATGTCGTTTCTTTTTCAGGTTAGTAAATTTTTCATTTTAGTAACATTGTTAATGTAAAAGTTATATGTATGTTAAATGTGCAAATATTAAAATAAAGTCTCATCTTTTTCAGAGGAGAAACACATATAGTTTAATTTAAAATCCCTTATATATACAGGGTTACTTGTAAAACACCGGCAACCTCGCAGGACAAGATAGCTAACATCATAAGTAACAACATTTGTTCAACGACTTTTGATAATTTGTTAGATTTTATTTTCATACAAAAATAAATATTCATTTAATTTTCCGTCTGAATATTATAAACTCTACGCCTCCCAAAAATTACGTAAACAAAAAGCGAACGAGAGGGGGAAGGGGGCGTCGCGTCGTCCATCCGATAATTAATAGAACATAGACTTACAAATGTAAGGAGAGTACAATAAAAGTTTAAAAAATCATTTAAAAATAATTTATTGCGTTATGCCAAAAGTCGTAGAACAAATGTTGTTACTTATGATGAGTAGTTGTGATTCGCCGGTTCTGGCGCAAGCGCCAGAACCGGCGAATCACGTGTTGGCGAACCCGCAAATCAGTGGTACCCCATCCTAAAAAAAAAAAAAAAAAAAAAAAGTTTGGACTCTTTTCCCACTAAAGCGGCCACGCTGAGTCGATAGCACTCCCGAAGCGATAGGATGCACGGTTTCGGAGATGTGCAGATCGATTAACTCTTATCTAATTGATATCCGGTGGGTCATTAGCGTCCCATGGTTCACCTTTTCCTATTAGCTAATTACACCGTCCGGCGTTCTTATCTATTACTCATTGTGCACCTCGCTTATCACTGCTTTTGTATTAAACTTCTTTGTTATGACCTACCTCACTATTCTAACCAAACGATGTATTATTATATTCAAGAAAAAATACGTCTAAAATCGTATAACTATATTTATATATTATCGTACTATATTATCATAATTGTTGCTTTTTTAAAAAGCGATTCGCTTCTGGCACTAGCCGGCCGCTGCCGCGGCACGCTCGCTTTGCTCGCTCGGCTCGTGCGTTGTTTATCAAAGTCTAACCTAACCTAACCTAATTGTTGCTTTTTTAAAAAGCGATTCGCTTCTGGCGTTGTTTATCAAAATCTAACCTAACCTAACCTAACCCAATTATTTTTCCGGGTAATCTGATGTATCGAACTTTGTTACGAGCTACCTCGCTATTCTGAATCATCAATAAAACACATTCATTTTACTGCCATTTTTATTTCCAAAATGTTGTTGCTTATTATCTACTGGTTTGTGTATTTGGCGACCATTTGTCCATTTTGCTATATAAAAATAATTATTGATGAACATTTGAATTGTAGCCTTATCTACTTATAAAATAGGAGCGAAACATCTCATCCACTAAAATATCGTTGTACAGTGTGTTCCCTGTAAATATGCTCGTAAAACTATGCATTGAATATCCCTGAAACTTATATAGCAAATACATTAAGCAATATTCTCCACAAACTGAAGTCCAATCATTCTGAATCCTATCAACATTCCAGTCCCATCTCTTACAATTCCTTTTCAAAAACTGGAGATGATATCGCTCAGGTGTTCATCCATATGAATCAAAATATTGACCGATGCCATTCGTATCGATATGTACAGCTACCCAGTGTGAACCCGGTTTATCATCCGCATCCAAATTGCATATTATATACGTTGGTACATGGGTATACATAGGCAGTCTATTAGCAGCATAAACATTATTTTCTAGACTGGGATGAATCTTTTTCATATGTTTTTGTAATTCTAGTGTATCCATGATATTACTGTTATTAGCAGATTATTACAGTACCAATCTATTCAATGGTTGTCATAGGAATGTTCAATTATAGTGTTTTGTATAAGATTAAATAGGAAGTTTGTAATGAAATAAAAAATAGTAAATTGCATACAATTTGTTTTATTTAATTTTATAATGTTTCCTTTAGTTACATATACACAAAATGCATTAAGCATAACACATAAATCTAAAATATAACACACATTATAACCTTAACTACTATAGTCTACAGTAACATTTCTATTTTTATCTATTTCAATAATATTATCAAACTCAGCATAAACAATACAGTTAATTGTTTGTGTTAGTGAGGATTCAAATCGTACTTCTAATCTTACACTACCATGCTTTATGAGATTCCAATGAGCTGATGAGTTAGCTGATAAATCAGGAGTTAAATCAAATGCTAAAAGACAGTAGCCTTTGGCATACTGTTCACGAGAGATTGCATTTCCTTCATTAAGAAAGTGAATACCAGTCCCCGAGAATAGAGTATGATATGCCGATGTGAATATATTATTATTAAAAGATGGTTGCAAAGCTTTTGAAGGTATTTGTTGACCATCAATATATAAGCTGAAAGAGTTAATACCATAGTTTTCAAAGTTAAATGGATTTTTAGTAAGTGAACCATTAAATGCGGAATTGTTCACAAATCCAATAATACATCTTTTGGGTACCTGTCCCAAGAATATATTATCAAGAGTTTTTCCTTGAACACCTGATGGAATTGTTAAAACTTTAACTTCAGCACGAGTAATAGGATATTTAGCAGTTGTAGAAGCTAAAACTTTCTGATGTGCGAGTAATACACTTGGATTAATTCGTGCTCTTCGAACAATAAGAGTTGCATCCGTAATGCAAACTTTAAACTTTTCATCATTTGACCCAGCAATTAAATTAAAACTCTCTCTTGACCGAACTAATTTTACACTCATTTCAACACCATTAATTAAAAATTTATCTTGATTGAAAATGTCACCATGAAGATGACCAATCATTTCTATTTCCCGGCTTTCATTAACTAATTCCTGTCTTTTAGCAAATCCTGTGTTTTTACCATCTGTGGAATCCATTTTGCCTGCTGTATCATCATACCAAAGACTACAAGTAAGATGAGATTGTTTAGCAGCAGGAGCATAGTTTAAAAGGGTTTCCATGTATGCTCGATAGGCATAGGTATTATTAGGTGGTGATACAAGTTTTTGGTTTAAATAAACATCGAGTTGACTAAAAAGTGAATGCAACCAATTATTTACAGGTGCTACTACTGTAGCTGATAACAAGTTTGTTGAATCTTGATTTAATACTTTTGCCTTTATGTGGAGTAATGTATGAGACAAATCTATGTAGTCATCGCCTGTTCCAGGAACTTGAAACTCGATAGGTCCATCATCAGCAAGAGATGAAATTGGTTTATAGTGAATCCACAATCCATTTTCAATGCTTGTTTGTGTGGACGGTAATGCAAACAAATCTAATTCTGACTTAACGCACTCACAAGAATGATTATGAAGGAAAGACATACTTAATTTGAAAATATATCTTTGATGTTTTTTGGTTTTAGACCAAGTTTTTTCGTAGCTTTCACTTTAGCTGTTAGTGGTGGAATGAACGAGGCCAATCGTTTTCTTTTAGTTATATACCCAGATCCTGTCATGTTTAATCGATCAATTTTGTTATCAGCCTTTCGTTTTAAGTTCGTACTAACTTGCTTTAGACGATCTTTTATTGAGGCTTCCATAGGACGGGCTTGAATCATATCCGATAAAAGTCCTACTCCAGCGTTTAATGCCTCCTTACCAACCACTCGAGCACCACTTGAAAGTAAAGGTAAAACTGATCTAAATAATCCTCCTAAGAAGCTCCCAATACCATGACCGCGTTGGTATGGTGAACCCTTATAAATTACTCCAACTCCTGATCCAGCTTGATGTGAATAATAATTTTCATATGGACATTTATGATGATCATGAGGAGAATACATTATTATAATTTGCGGAAATGTAGTTTAATACACACGGTCCCAAACTGGAATGGTATTTTTTGTCCTGCGCTCGATCTTATATCCATTTCCAGCGTATCGAACTCTCTTCGCATAACGGGTAAGTAGTGAGGTGGAGAGAAAACGTGCATTTTATACGCACCATAAATGTATTTTGAAGGATCTAATGAAATGACTCTTAATAGCGGAGTCATAACATCACCCACAATCTGAGGATCAATAATGTCGCAATATAGAAATAGTTGAGATGGTAACCCTAAATGTAAATTAGCAGGACACTTCCCAAAATTTCTGTCTAGGAGATTTGTATTTGGTTCATAACCTAGTTGTAAACTTAATTTGGGTGATAATGTTACGGATGTTATATTTTTATCCAAAACAGAAACAGACACAAATTTTGTTATTTCATCATAACGAAATTTCAAGTTCTCTCCGATACCATTTAATGCTCTCAAAATATGTTCAACGTTATCGTAGTTGGTAGCGGGAATATGTTTTTTGTAGTACACTGTTGATGGTTTATCTTCATTAGGAATTAACATGGTTTTTGTGATGTATACAACATTTTCATGATCTTGAACAGTAAACATTGTGCATGGATATTGAAACTCGACAACTCCAACCAACCATTCACCTTCTAATTTCATAGCTTTTGGTAATTTTGTTGAAAAATTTGTGGTCTTGTTATCAGGAAAGTATTCTATTGAACTATTGCTGAGCAAAGTTAAATAAAAACTTTCTTTATTCATATTTCTTTTAAACTAGAAGCTAAAATCCAACTGTTAAATTTATCTGGATAACCTTTCCACTTCACTAATACTTCTTTTCTGGTGCCCGAATAACGAGTACCAATTATTTTATCTATTTTATATTGTGAGGTGGGGTTGTAAGTGACCTTCTGTAATTCTCTTTCATAAAAAGTACCAACTATTGGTTCATTTTGTAAATCTGTAATTGTATAAACAACCCATGGAGATCTATCAATTATTGAAGATATAATAAATATTTCATCACTCCAATTTGATTCATATCCTTTTTGGAAAACATGTTTATATTTAGTTATTCGAACATAATCACCCACGTTGAAATTTGGTTTTGAATTTTCTAAAGAAAGTTTGTTTGACCCTCTATCATAAAGATTAGTCCAAACTGTCATAATATTGTTGGAACTTACATCACATGGGCACATCTTAATACTCGAGTGAATGCTGTGATTATAAGAGTATATTAAATCTTGTAAAACATCTATATATCTATAAGTATTATTATGAGTGAAATAACGCCACATTTTCATTTTTAGAGTTCTTTGAAATCGTTCAACAATACTAGCCTTAATATCAGGATTGTTAGTGGTATAGTAATTTATCTTTTTGGATTTAAAGTATTTTTGTACATCTTTTGAAACAAATTCTGTACCTTTATCAGATTGTATGTGAGTAGGGGTTGAATTACTTTCAGTAAATATACTTTCAAAACATTCTTTAGTTGTTTCTGAGTTTTTCTTTTTCATTGGTCTTGCAAAAGCATATTTACTAAATACATCAATAACACAAAGTATGTAGTTGAAACCATCATTATATTGAGAATAAGTTCGCATATCACTTAAATCGGCTTGCCACAGCTCATTAATATTTGATAGAATGTACCTATTACGCGGGAATTTTTTCCGAATGGGTTTATGTAATGTATATGTTTCTTGTGATTGTAACCATTCCTTCACTTGCTTTTTATCCATTTTACCCTTCATAGCTTTTGATAATTTATCAATACTACCAAAACCAGCGGGGTTAGATGGATCATAATAAATCCTGTTAATTTCTTCTAGTACGGGGTCCATTTTTCCCAATCGATCTTTTTACGTATTTTAGTTATATATCTTTTATCTCCACTGCTCGGTGTAGAAAATTCTTGAACTTCAATCTCAGAGGTTTTGTTCAGATCTTTCGCTTGAAGTTGGTTAATAAACTCACATCTCTTTGGATTTCCAATATAAGTAAGTGGTACTTTAATATCTTTCAATGCTTTAGCAAATCTATTCCACCCTATCGGATCACTTTTTTTTAAGGGTCTAAGTGAATCATTTATTAAATCAACAATATTACTTCCTGGAATTTTTTCATTATCAATTATGACTGTGCCTTCATTATCCCAACGTATTTTACTTTTACTTGTTCCAATTAAGTTTAATAATGACTCACCTTTTTTATTATAAGTTTTTGGTATTAAACTGAGTATTTGTGTTGGTGAATACAGTGGATTTGCCTCACTTTCTATACTTTTAATGGAACCTTTCTCCTCCAACAAAGATTCAGCATCAACTGAACTTTTTAGATCTCTATCTTTATTTTTAAAACCAATTTTAGACTCATTTGAATATTCATTAGATGTATCAGAATAAATTGGTAATCTGAGTGGTTGACGATCCTCTTCGGTAAAGTGAAGGTATCTTTGTAGTGTTTGTAAATATAACATCCACTTCTTTCGGTCTTCCGTCTTACTATTCATAATATTTTGCATTTCAATATCTAATCGAGACAAATTACTTGTATCCTTATTTTCTTGTTTTAATTTTTCAATCAATCCAGGTTCAATAAGTATCATTTTCTTAGCATTTTCCATGTTAACTGGCTAGTCCACTTACTAATCCACTCAATATTGCACCTAATATTATTGGTAAGAAAGTCCCTCCTTTTTGTATAATAATATTTTTTCTTAGTTTATGTTTACACTTACGCACCAGTTTACGGAGTATATTTTTGTGTTTATTCAATTTTTGTTTATCTTGATCTTTAAGTGGTATCTTTCCTTGTAAAACGTTATGAATACATTCACAAATACAATTTATTTCTTTTTCATCACACGTTTTAAGTAATGCTCTTTGATGTTTTGGTTTAAGCGTATGCAAAGCATTTAGCAAATGTTTATGCGTTGTGACTCGACGATGCATCATTTAGAAATGATTTGAATTGTTTGATTCTTGGTGTATTTAAACTCTTTCGTGGGGACGTAGACTGTACAGTGACCATTAAATGGGAATACATTTGTCTTGATACGACAAAAATCATTTGTATTCTGTTTTAAATCTACCATTAAATATCCATGTGCTTCTAAAGTTGCATCCCTGTAGGCGTCTTCAATGAATTTTGTGTTATCTGGTGACACTTGTCGTGCTAAATATCTTATTTGAGTTTTATCTCGAGGGTTTTTAAAATAAATTATATAACTTGAGTTTAAAGAAATGTCTCTTTGACCTTTACCTTGATGAAATAAATTTTGTGTTAAATAAAATACACTAAGGTTCCGGTGATGACTGCCTTTTGTAAATATATCCACAATTCTTCCATCAGACTCTCTCATTAGATCATCAATAATAATAAGGTGTGGGTTTTCACCATCAAACATATTAAGATTTGGAATTCCTTGATGATAGTTAACATTTGGTAAATTATATAAAGGTTGCATTTCATCAAAGCACCATGTGATATGATTAAAATCACAATTACATATTTCCTTAACTGATTTTATGAAATTTGTTACAAAATTTGACTTCCCACATCCACTTGGTCCGGCCACAATAGCAGTAAACGGATGGATAAAGTGAAACATTTCACACGTCTAGAGTTTAAAGGGATGAAATAAAAAATGAAAATGTTGGTGTAAAAATTTAATATATATATTATATTGCTAAAAATAAATGATCTGTTTACTATTTCTAACACAATTAGTACTTATCAGAATTTCACAATCACCTCAACATCAAATTTAAGTACACAAATAAAAACTACAATTATTTTACATTATTTACAATCAAACAATACTAAACTATTATAAAACTATTAATAAACTATTATATAACATTATAGCAATATCATAATTTTTTTTACAATCAGTACAAATTTTGTATACACACACAGAAATAATAGTAAAAAGTCACTTATTTGTATATACACACAGAAATAATAGTAAAAAGTCACTTAGCGTAATTTATAATGTCCCCAAGCCAATGTATCAATGTTGTTGTTCATAATACATCGTTTGGTATCATTATATGATAAAGATGTTTTATTTATTTTTTGTGTAAAAATAGTGTGTTTGATTGACTTAAATCGAAGCATACTACAATATAATACATTTTTATTAAACAAACACGATTTGTAATTTTCCATATTCATTTTTTTGGTAACACTTTTGTTAACCCCTTTTGCCTTTGCTATAAATTTATCTTCTATTTCTAAGGCATACATTTTTGATCGCAACCCTACAAATTCCTTCAATACTTTACCATTATTCTCATCTTTAAAAAAACCTAACTTTTTTTTATTTATTTTTGGATATCCGTAAATATTATTTTCCGGGTAATCTGATGTATCGAAATAGTGAGGTAGATCTGGTTTTATATCCTCATAAAAATTGTCTGTAAAAATTTGATATATCAAACTATCGGTATCGGTGTACAATAACTTAATTTTATTATGAAACTTTTTAATCATGTAGTTGTAATGAAATTCATACATAAGGGTCTTAGATATATCTAAAATACAAAATCCTAAATAAATCGGCTTATCATAAATTAATTTTGTTTTACGTAATTGTATTGCAACTAAATGTTCTGAAAATATTGATAAACTATGGAACTCTGGTTTTGCAATCCAATCCTGAGCACCTAAAACTTTACCACGATTATCCCAGTGAGTTAGTAGTTTAACGTTTACTCTTTTTTCAATATTTTCCATAGTCTTACCGAAGACAGAATTATTCATTAATTTAAAAAAGTCTTTTTCGAAGTTTGATGTAGCTAACGTTCTCAAAGTAGTATTTAAGTCTATGTATTTCTTTAACCAAGAACTCTGTTTAAATTTTAAAATTCTATGTACTTTAATTAATTTCATTCCCATTTCAATGCATTGTTTTAAATTCCTGTAGTGAATGATGTATTTATTTTTATTATTTAAATTAGGAACTAATTTAGTTTCATTAGTATTACCCACACATATGTTTTCAGGACATAACGGAAAGTCAGAATGCAAATTATGAAGTTCATCAGGATATTCCAAATCAACTTCTAAAACATAACCGAAATCAGAGTTATCCGGCACATTATAATCTGTATTAGAATCTATCCATTCGAAACCGCCAACAGGAAGAGATTGAGACATTGCCCAACCATATAAATTATTCGCATCAAAATATGTTAGATATGAATTAGGTTTTTCACTATCATAATCCTCCATGAATTTATTATTTGCTCTAGCAAAACGATTGCTACACTGAGATACACCCCCTCTAATACCAGCTTTAAAAAAAGCAATTTTGTCATAGTCCGTTAACAATTCTAATTCTATTTTGGTAAATTTTAACATTGCATCCCAACTTAAACCTGGGGCAGTATAGTAATGAGCAGGATCTAATCCATAAGTTTTAATACAAAGCTTTCTAAAGTTTTCGAATACATCAGTCAAAAGTAAAACATCAGTTTTTAAATATAAATCGGAATAATCGGACATACTACTACACTTAAAATGTTGCCAAATATCTTTTGCATGATTATAATCATCATTTGAAATATTTGTATCTGTGAGTGAACTATAAAAATGGTGTTGATCAGGAAGTGATGGATGTTTCAAGCAATCACTATTACACATAAATTCATAAGGATAAATACCTTTCCGTCTTAAAAGTGAAAAATCTTCATTATTAGGATAGTTCCTTTTTAGTTCTGTAAACTGATCATCATTAAGATTTTTAGCTAGTTGATCTAAACTACACGATAAAAATTTCAATGAATCTACAAATCTTAAACTTACTGATTGATTATTATTTATTGTTAACTGTTTTGAAAATGATATGTATCGTTCTTTATTTTGCGGAATAACTTCAACTTTGCCATCATAGAGGTTTAATGCATGGACAATGAAATGAGCATCGTAGTGACTGAGGTTATGTAAAAATATTGGAATATGACGAGGGGTTCTGTACTTAGTACTACACACTTGATGTGCAACACCTCTAAAACTACCAGTGTACCAATCAAAATCGTTAAAAGGATCTCCATTTAACTCAGTTTCACAAATATGACACATGTTTGAATTTGAAATTTTAATTTTATCTTCATCTGATAATGGAACGGGACATTTTTGGAAACTATTTTTTTTAACTATTGTTTTCACATCTTCGCAAAGGCGATTCATAAACACTTGTGCACAGTTTGGCCCACTATACGTCTCATATTTTGATAATCTGTTATCATATGAACATTTAATGTAATAACCAAAACTATACACTTCATGTTTTTGAATATTAATTGTACTAGGCTTGGATGGATCGTTACTACATGATTCTATCGGGTTCAAAAATGCCTCAAAGTCTGCATAAACCACAAAGGGCATTTCCAACTTTTTCGCGAATTTATCAAATTTTAATTTATTATTTGAGGTTGCTTTACCAAACCAATTCAATTTGGAATCCTCGCCGTTTGGTAATTCCGTACAAATGTGAGCGCAATCATATTGTTGATGGTTATTAAGTCTTTCCTCTGATGGGAAATGAAGTAAACATGAATCACATATATAAACTGCATGATGATGACTTGATATTTGTGAACTAACTAATCGCGATAAGTTTTTAATATAACAGTAATGATTGTTAGTACCATTCGATATATATAGTAGGTTAATATGATTAGGTGTACGACATTTTGTTAAATATAAAGGACCTACAACAGAATTACACTTTTTTTCTTTATTATATTCTAGGCCAAAAACATTAATACTAATATTGTTTAATTTCTCTACTTTTGATATATCTGCAATTTTAACCGGAAAAGAAATACCAGTAAATTTTAGTTTATTTCCATGAATTGCGTAAGATGCTACCCGATCTACACTTTTACATACAGGATATAAACCAGAGAGTAATGCCCATTTAAAACACATATTATCATTATTTTTAACATTGATTACAGCTTTTTTTGATTTAATATCTTGAGGAAGGTCGATATATGAACTACCACGTAGGGGGTTGAATTTGTTAACATTCATATCTATGTATTTAATTTGACTAAGACTCCAACCACTATCTTTTTTTTCAAATTGACAAATTTTACCGACTACAGTGTCTATTAATGATGAATAAAAAATATTTAAGTCATCTCCCTGACAAATGATGTAATTAAACGTTTGAAAATCAAACGTATTTTTAATATCTTTAGTTTGTTGTATGAAATCAGCATGCAATATGAAGTTTATTTTTAAAATTGTATGTTGTTGAATACATTCATTTATCAAAAATAAGATATCGATTTTTAGTGAATTTAAAAACGATTCTGGTGTTTCAAAATATTGCCCCGATTGAAGTGTTTTACTATTAATTCTGTATGTTAAAATTCGATTACCAAAAGCGGTTTCAACAACTGTTACATTTGTTAATGAATTATGTGATTTTAAAAGATTATTTTTATGTGTATTACTTTTTAAATGGTTGTTTAGATACCTTTTATTAATATAAACATGACATGTATCACATTCCACCTTATTGTTGTCCACGTCATTGGTTTCAATTGATGATGTAGAAGCTCCCTCATCAAATTTTGCTTTCTTGGTAACCTTATTTTCATCTGTAGTGATACCTCGTTTGATACCTCTTCCAACTTGTTGTTGACTGTAACAAAAAAAGAAAATTATTAGATAAATCTTAAAATAAAACATTACTACAATAATATTTCTTATTGAGTTTGTACTTCTAATACTTACATTAACGTTGTTTCAACCATCAAACATTGATTATACAACTCATCATCATACGATGAATCGAACAGTTCACGCTTCTCCATTTCATCACAAACTTTATGCAGCTCCTGATTGAATTCGCTGTTGAATTGTTCTATATTCTCTTCAATGGGTGCGGAAAAGAAAGCACTGGTGCACATTTCACTAAAGTTTTCCATCTTTATAATAAAGAAGAAAGTATGTAGCACAGTAAGTAACAGTTAAGTGTTGGTAGAGTAACTGATACTCAATTTAAAAAATGTTCAATATTTATAGTCTAGCATAGGATTAGGAAAGTTTTGTAAAATCTAATGAGTACATGGAAGTAATTTAAGAAAACAGAATCACATTAACTAATGATCATTGTTAAAATAGTAACATTAACTAATGATCATTGTTAAAAAAGTATTTTTTCACTTTTTCACTTTCTGCTATTGTCTTTGTAATATTGTATACGAGGGCGTTTGTGTTGTCATAGATGCTATCCTTATTTTTCTTTACGTAATATTTAATCCTCGTGGTAGCGTGCTTCCAGTGATCACTAGTTGGAATCTTGGATAGTTTCTTCATATCATACATTTCAATTTTTATGAGATGCATCGCTTGGTCTCCGTCATCAGAATTTGTAGAGATGTATGATACGCCATCTCTAGCAGCTCGTGCCACAGTTGACGATAGCAGCTTCTTCCTTTTTATTTTTGGTGCCACTTCAAAAAATTGATCAATTGACTGCAATTTCCTTTTTCCGCCATCGTCTGTGTTATTAACGATGATGTCATCACTCTCTTCTTCGTTTTGAGGAGAGAGTGGCGAGTAGTAACACAGTTTATAGGTATTTTCATCGAAGTTGAATGATTTCTGCAACAACAGAGTTATCGCGTTAATATCAATTTGTTTACACTTAGTCTGACACACACACACACACATGTAAAGAGAAATACAAGTAAGTTTGTCAATAGAATAATCACTTACCTCCATGATCATTGATGACACAAAACACAACACAAACGTAGTATTGGTAGACGTATACAATCCACTGTGGTCCAACGACCATAGACTGACTGCATGACTGCAACTGTTCGATCATATATAGCACCATTCTTATCTAAAGCAAATTCTTAAGTACAATGAAACTGATTGTAACTCTATGAGTCAACAAACTTATCTCACGTTCCTTCGCAAATGGCATCAACCTGCTTTGTGACTCTCACAAAAGAATGCGATTAAATATTAACAAAACGAAACTGATAGTAACTCTATGAGTCAACAAACTTATCTCACGTTCCTTCGCAAATGACATCAACCTGCTTTGTGACTCTCACAAAAGAATGCGATTAAATATTTACAAAACGAAACCGATAGTAACTCTATGAATCATCAAACTTATCTCAAATTGCTTCGCAACAGGTATCAACCTGTCATACTCTATTCTCGGGGACTGGTATTCACTTTCTTAATGAAGGAAATGCAATCTCTCGTGAACAGTATGCCAAAGGCTACTGTCTTTTAGCATTTGATTTAACTCCTGATTTATCAGCTAACTCATCAGCTCATTGGAATCTCATAAAGCATGGTAGTGTAAGATTAGAAGTACGATTTGAATCCTCACTAACACAAACAATTAACTGTATTGTTTATGCTGAGTTTGATAATATTATTGAAATAGATAAAAATAGAAATGTTACTGTAGACTATAGTAGTTAAGGTTATAATGTGTGTTATATTTTAGATTTATGTGTTATGCTTAATGCATTTTGTGTATATGTAACTAAAGGAAACATTATAAAATTAAATAAAACAAATTGTATGCAATTTACTATTTTTTATTTCATTACAAACTTCCTATTTAATCTTATACAAAACACTATAATTGAACATTCCTATGACAACCATTGAATAGATTGGTACTGTAATAATCTGCTAATAACAGTAATATCATGGATACACTAGAATTACAAAAACATATGAAAAAGATTCATCCCAGTCTAGAAAATAATGTTTATGCTGCTAATAGACTGCCTGTGTATACCCATGTACCAACGTATATAATATGCAATTTGGATGCGGATGATAAACCGGGTTCACACTGGGTAGCTGTACATATCGATACGAATGGCATCGGTCAATATTTTGATTCATATGGACGAACACCTGAGCGATATCATCTCCAGTTTTTGAAAAGGAATTGTAAGAGATGGGACTGGAATGTTGATAGGATTCAGAATGATTGGACTTCAGTTTGTGGAGAATATTGCTTAATGTATTTGCTATATAAGTTTCAGGGATATTCAATGCATAGTTTTACGAGCATATTTACAGGGAACACACTGTACAACGATATTTTAGTGGATGAGATGTTTCGCTCCTATTTTATAAGTAGATAAGGCTACAATTCAAATGTTCATCAATAATTATTTTTATATAGCAAAATGGACAAATGGTCGCCAAATACACAAACCAGTAGATAATAAGCAACAACATTTTGGAAATAAAAATGGCAGTAAAATGAATGTGTTTTATTGATGATTCAGAATAGCGAGGTAGCTCGTAACAAAGTTCGATACATCAGATTACCCGGAAAAATAATTGGGTTAGGTTAGGTTAGGTTAGATTTTGATAAACAACGCCAGAAGCGAATCGCTTTTTAAAAAAGCAACAATTAGGTTAGGTTAGGTTAGACTTTGATAAACAACGCACGAGCCGAGCGAGCAAAGCGAGCGTGCCGCGGCAGCGGCCGGCTAGTGCCAGAAGCGAATCGCTTTTTAAAAAAGCAACAATTATGATAATATAGTACGATAATATATAAATATAGTTATACGATTTTAGACGTATTTTTTCTTGAATATAATAATACATCGTTTGGTTAGAATAGTGAGGTAGGTCATAACAAAGAAGTTTAATACAAAAGCAGTGATAAGCGAGGTGCACAATGAGTAATAGATAAGAACGCCGGACGGTGTAATTAGCTAATAGGAAAAGGTGAACCATGGGACGCTAATGACCCACCGGATATCAATTAGATAAGAGTTAATCGATCTGCACATCTCCGAAACCGTGCATCCTATCGCTTCGGGAGTGCTATCGACTCAGCGTGGCCGCTTTAGTGGGAAAAGAGTCCAAACTTTTTTTTTTTTTTTTTTTTTTTTAGGATGGGGTACCACTGATTTGCGGGTTCGCCAACACGTGATTCGCCGGTTCTGGCGCTTGCGCCAGAACCGGCGAATCACAACTACTATGATGTTAGCTATCTTGTCCTGCGAGGTTGCTGGTGTTTTACAAGTAACCCTGTATAAAATAAAAACTAAAAATAAAATGTTGTTTTATTTTATTTGCTGACCATACACTACTACAAACGCAAAAATTTCTCCAAGCTAATTTACCTGTACAATAATATCTATTATCTTGATAAAGGTAGGTAGGTAGTTATAGTTTTACAGAGATGTTTTTTTAGCAAAATAATGAAATATGAGTTCATGGTTTTGCTAAAAAGTAAAAACCAACACTACAAGAATAAAAAAACCATATCTACATTTAGAAACGCACTCAAAAGTTTAAATAATAATATTTCGCCGTCCACACTGGTCATAAAAATAAAAATTAACAGCGATCCGTTGAATCTGTTTGCTCAATGCTCACTGCTCAGTAAACAAGTATCAAAGCAGATTTCTCATTTTAGACTTCCATTTAGTTTTGAGGTCATGCAGTCGGAACTCGGATAGTCGGATAGGTTAGTATAGTATCTACCTCTGCATGAAAGCTGAAACTATCTTTAAGCAAATTCAACGCTATTGGAAACCGATATCTGATTTATATTAAAATATAAGCAACATGAGATTTGAGATCACTTGAAAGAACTTATATTGCTTTGTAGTACTTCAGATTCTATTTTAGGACTTGTGCGCAGCTGTATTAGGGGATGAACCGTTATCTCTATTTAGGTACTGGAAAAATACATATTACTCGATTAACTTTATTAACAAACTTTAGTAGCAAACGATTACTCGAGTATAGGTATACTTATCTATATAATGTACTATCTTCTTTCTTAATACTATTATAAAGGCGAAAGTTTGTAAGTATGGATGTATGGATGTATGGATGTTTGTTACTCTTTCACGTAAAAACTACTGAACCGATTACAATGAAATTTAGCACACATATAGAGGGTAACTTGGATTAACACATAGTTTTTATCCCGGAAATCCCACGGGAACGGGAACTATGCGGGTTTTCCTTTGAAAACGCGGGCGAAGCCGCGGGCGGAAATCTAGTATAATATGTATCAAGTATAGGTATACTTATCTATATAATATGTATATCAAGACCTTTAAGTATATATAAGAAAGTGAAAATGGGTGAACATCAGATTTCGTATTTTGCATTTGTCGATCTTTGTAAACTCCATTTCAAATAAACTAATGCGGTTTAATCTTCTAACCAAAGTTCATACTAAAAACTAGTATTTCCATTCAAAAAAATAAAATATTTTCGAATAGAAAGGTATTTATAAAAATATAAAGTCCAAAAAAATCTAAGCTGTTTAGCGCGTCCTCTATAAGTATTCTGTTATTTGAGACGCCTAATTTTTCATATTGTATGCTATATTCGGCTATTGAACAGGTTTTCCTATATTAAGGAATGTTGAACTATGTGTAGCTTTAAAAACATTTTTTTATTATATCGCATCGGTAATCAAAAGTTATTGTTAATATCTACTACATATTTTGTTTTTTGTCTTGCACAAAAACACCTAATTTCTTTGGTGTATTTGACCAGTCTTGTATATAATTTTGGTGGAAAATTCCTACCTTCTACCACATAATAATACTCTAATAAAAGGTAGGTAATCGTTTGCGCTATGCTTCTCTTTCAGGACTCTTCCCAACATATACATATATTAATTAGGTTATATTAATTTTTGAAATGTATTAGGAAAAGTAAATAATTTTTTTTAATTATTAAATTTTAAACTTTCGTAAAATCGAAATTAATTTAACGATACCACGCCTAACCTAACCAAACTAATTTAAACTTTTGCCCAGCAATTAATTTATTACAAATTGTCCTTACTTTATCTACTTCAACAAACTTCACGATCTAACAAATCTACTTTGTAAAACGTCTAAACGTCAACTTTGTTAAACAAAATATGCAACTTACTTAATGACAAGAAAATGTAGGAATTCAACATAATATTTACCATGCAGGTAATTAGCAAAGAGCATATGAATGATATTTTAAATTCAATTAGACATCACATGCACATCTTCAGAATCGTCCACGGTCCAGATTTAACTTCTAATACAATGGTAGTGATGTATGGTAGACAGACTTTATCCAAATAGTAGACAAGTATATCTTCCTTATGGGAAGATATTATAACGTTTAAAAGAAATACCCTCTTGGCCTGATCGTTGTTTCTCATAAAGAGACTTAAATCCATCCTATCATCAAGCTTATAATTGCGTCAAAGAACATCATCCCATCCAATCAACATTTAGAAGTTATATTATTAGCAACGGCTAGTTGCACTTTCCTGACCTTGTCTAACTAATACTATTATTTTGTTACCTGTATGACGCAACACTAGTTTACCAGGAGAGCAATACAGTACACTAACGATATTAAAGTCGTGTGGGTGATGCAGACGGCCCACGAACTAAAAGGTTTGACACACAACCTAGTTCCATCAAATTAATTATAAGTGCAATTTACACGTGTCTATTCCTACTAGAGTAATTACAAAAATAAATAACTATAATATATGTAATTTGCTTTGTAGTTTCAAGATAATTATGTAATTTTAACATGTAAAAACTAAATGTGCAATACATAACAGACGTTACAAGCCAAATTTTTTGTTACTTAAATATCAAAATAAAAATCATAACAGGATAGTTGTGAGCTAATTATATAAAATGATTTTAAATTCAGATTTTAGTTTTTATACAGACTTAGAGATTTTAGTTTCGTATATTTAATTCAATCGAGCCTGAATATTTTTAAAAGTATGTTTAGATTCTACAAATAAGTATGGAGCGATACGGAACTGATAATAATTTACACTAAGATTAATTATAAGGCTCACATCAATTACCTATTTAAAACTAAATTTTGAATATTAGGCTGTTGCCCAACGTTGCCACGTCCCATCGCGATCGCGTCAGAATTAAGTATCCTCAACTTCAATCCAGCTAATTATTAATTTTTGCGTAAATTTTTACACCAGACAAATACTATTTAATTATGTATTATATTACATGCATTGAATAATTAGGTTACTTAATTGTACTTAAGAAAAAACTAACACCGATTACAAACACACGAAGCAGCTAGTAAGATTGGTATTAAACAATACTGCAAAATAAAGCAGTGTAATTATACATTTAAATATACTTACCGATATTTTTAAATTATGTAAATATATAAAATAAACAAACACACACAAAATACCATAAATACGTACAGTACCTACTTTGCATTCCATGTATCATTTGTTACGACTTTAACGTGTTTAAGAAATACGCAAATATTTAGCCCGTATTCCCAAAATATTCGATCCGGGTTCAGCGGCCGAAGAAGTAGACCAACGGTGCAACTTTATGGGACAAAACAGAAACATCGTGTGATTTTGTTGAAAATAATACAGAAGTAGCTAGCTACTAGTTATTATTCTGTGACAGAAGTAGAATACTAAACGCATGTATGCAATTTGTCACCGAAAAATTGCAATGCTTTGCCCCAAACCATTTCGTCGTGATTATATTAGATATTGATATAGATTTCAATCTTCAACGGAATCTTATGAACTCAATATTAATTCCCTACAAATATTTGATAAAACACTACTACGTACGTAATTAAAAAAAACGAATAAGTAGCAAAACATAATTAAAAAAAAATAATGTTTATAGAAAATTCTATTAGGCTATTTAAATAGAAAAAATATTACATATCTATGGAAAAAAATGCTAAATAATATGCTTCAAAATGACACTGCATAATGGTGTTGCAATTAAGTCTTGAAGACTCCGGTCAATCACTATCCTACTAATATTATAAATGCGAAAGTTTGTATGGATGTATGGATGTTTGTTACTCTTTCACGTAAAAACTACTGAACCGATTACAATGAAATTTAGCACACATATAGAGGGTAACTTGGAATAACACATAGGATAGGTTTTATCCCGGAAATCCCACGGGAACGGGAACTATGCGAGTTTTTCTTTGAAAACGCGGGCGAAGCCGCGGGCGGAAATCTAGTAACTTATAAATGATGACACAACAACTTTTAACACGGTTTATTATTTGCCTAGATGTGCCCCCCGGTTTTACCCGCACTGCTCACTCCTATTGCTCTTAGCGTGATAATACATATAGGTATTATAGCCTTCCTCGATCTAACAAAGAATTTTTCAAATCGGACCAGTAGTTCCTAAGATTCGCACGTTCAAACAAACAAAGAATCTCTTCCGCTTTATAATATTAATATAGGTAGTAACTATAGATTAGTTATCATTCAACTATGGCTCTAGGTATTTTATAACATATACATATGTACTAGAATAAGATAACTACAAATTAGCCATCCACAGGGATGATAGACAATTATACCAATACGAGTCCGAGTAAACCAAATAAAATTAATCCTTGTCTATAGTTACCAATAAAAAAACTAGGTACAAGGTTGTTAAAAATATTATATGTATAGCTAAAACAACATACATTTCATAAAAGCTAAAGTCGAAACAATCAATTATTGTAGAGTCATCTTGAACTTTCTGTGCCTGTGTTCGCAATTCGCAAGTAAGCAATATTATTTCGCAAATGCGATATCGTCTTTCGCGTAATAAGCTAATTGCCAAGTGACGTAATAGATATAGTATAAACATCTATGTCTGGCTTTTATTAGTTTCATAAGGAGCTCTATAGCAAGGACTTAAGGTATAATTTTGTTTCAGAATGCCGGCGCTCCGGCTGCTGGGGCGAAAATGGCTAGCTGCCTCAGATGATCTTGTTTTTCCAAGTATCTTTGAACTTCTCTTTCGATTCGTTTGGTAAGAAATTGATTGTTTTCGCGACTTTTAGAAATGACAAATTTCTTTTATTGTACATGCTTATATATTAGCTTCACCTGTATGTTTGTATGCTTGTATACTTGTATACGTAGTATATTATTATTAGTCTGTGCCGATACCTATAGAATCAATTATGAACCACTTTAAACGGATATATTTAATTCAAACTTTGTACACTTATCAAGGTGACTTATCACGGTGACAATACAATTATTTCATGAGATTATCTTATTATAAGAGTTGTTTTTGATAATTTTAACAAGGGGGATACCCTGAAGATTATAATCAATATGAATGGGTTTATTTTTTATAATTATCTATCAATTATGCCAATAATAATTAATTCAGAATTAGCAATAAGTCTCTACAGTCTACTCTTTTATCACGTTGCATAGGTGCGAAGTACCTTGAGCATTGAGCAATCAAGGCGAGCGTGCAAATATATGAAGATTAGACGATCTGGGATTATTGCATACTACAATTAGTCATAGAACATACCATTAGCTAGATAGGTACTATTAAGTATTCTGTGACCATACCGTTCTGTTTCATATTTTACCGGCAGTTCATTTTCATATTTTATGCCTACCTACGATTTTTCAATAGATTCAAGATCACTTAAAAGTAAGTTTTTTTTCTTTTATCTTAAACATTACTAAGCGGAATAATATAAATCTATTTTTTAGTTTTATTCATATCGCGTAGCGTATCAAGCTTATACTCTGAATCACGATATAAAATTTTCCTCTCCATGCTCAATGTATTTAAACGTCTTTGCGAAACCGAAATTTTTTATTAAATTGTTTAGTGTTTAACTTCTTAGAGCTTTATTAGAATTATGTACTTTGTTTAATTTGTAGAAAACCTCCTCAAATTTGATATACTTATATCGACGCCGTTTATTCCGCACGGATTGACCCCGAATTTTATTTCACGTAAATTCCAAGAAACCCTTTCAATAATCGTTGAGAGGCACTTTCATCACAAAAGGGGACATCCTTTTCTGGAATTCGCTGCTTCAGTTCACTTGTTGCTAGGCCAGATGTATGAATGAACTTTCTCGTTCGATATTTGAGACATTTCGGTTCGCGCACACGCGTTGACCTTTCTGCTTCGTCTTGATTGCTACATAATGGATTTTAAATTGTCAAGACTTGGTTTTATTAGTTGATGCGCACTGCCGACGTTTATGTACGAAATGCCGGGCATTAACTGTGGTCATCATCATATGCGGCATTATTCAATTGTATTACGGTCACGAGTTTTAAAACCACAAATGCCAATGCTCTATAGCAGGGGTTCCCAACCTTTTTTTGTCTACTGCCCACTTTAAGAATTAATTATTTTTTAACGCCCCCCTTTTTAAACATACTTAAAAACCGCTAAGTACTTATAACTGATTATTGAAACGCAATTTTATAGTATTCGGACAGAGTATCTTTTATTGAAAATAAAACAAACATAATCAATTCTTATATAAAAACTAATGTGAAGGTTGAATCTGATGCTGTTCAATAAGTTTGTTGATATCAGGTTCCAATTTACTCAAAAACAGCCGCATGTCGCCACGTTCGGTAACACGCAAACGATTTCTCTTTTTAATAAGCAGCGTTGCCACAGCACTAAATCCACGTTCACACAAATATGACGATGGGAATGCTATCAAGAATCGTTGAACAATTGACCACAATCCAGGGTACAATTGCGGGATCGGTTTTTGTAGCCAAAATTCTTGATATCCATTTTTGAACTTGATTTTTGTTTCTTCGTTTGTTGTCAATTCTATAAGTTCTTCTTCCAGCTGAGGTGACATTGCTGTGTTGACATTTGAAATGGATCCAACACCCAGTCTGGTATTTCCAAGTTTAAAATGTCCTGGTATCGTTCGGTGAAGTCAATGTGGAGGTTTTCCAAATGTTGGCAGTAGGCAAACAAGTCGTCGTTACTGCAGAATACCGATAAATTCGGAAAATTGTGAAACTCACGTCTGCCCATATTCTTTTTGTGCAGAAGCAGTTTGGCTGCGAAAGCAGCAACGACATTTTTTGTTTTAATTAAATTTAGTTCATCGCCTTGCAGTTGGAGGTTCATGTCGTTGAACAGTTTATACAGGTCTGTCATGTAAGCTATATCATTCTTTGATGTTATGAGATTGTTGCGCAGTTCTATATCTTTAGTTTCCAAGAACTCTATCACAGAGTCAAACAGGTTGTAAAATCGAATCAGACAATTGCCTCTTGACAGCCAACGAACTTCAGTATGAAGCAACAAACGGTTGAAATCTTCGTCATTAGTAGCACAAAGCTGATGAAATAATCTATCATTCAAAGAGCTGCTACGGATTTTATTGACTGCTTTGATGACATATTGCAGTGATTGAAATAGTCGTTCACTTAAGTTTCTAGCAACCAAATGTTGTCTATGAATAACGCAATGTATAGCAAGGACATCTGGAATTTTATTCTTTAAGTACGCTATGAAGCCTTTATGGCGCCCTGTCATAGCCGGAGCGCCATCCGTAGCAACTGATATAATATTTTTCAAAGGAATCTCTTTCTCTTCACAAAACTTTTCCAATGTATTGAATATGGTTTCGCCTTTTGTATCTGTCTCCAAATTTCTGGCAAACAATAGTTCTTCACGTATTTTCTCATCTTTAATAAACCTCCCGTAAGATAGCAACAACGCTTCATTAGTTGGTAAAGTGGACTCATCGAGCTGAATTGAGAATTGACTAGTCCTCAGATGATTGCACAATGATTCTTCAATGTTTTCAGCCATTTCATCAATTCGTCTTTGCACAGAATTATTACTCAAAGGAATTTTTCGGATAATATCTGCGGCCGGTTTATGAAGCACAGTAGTTATTACTTCCTTTATTGCTGGCAAAATTAACTCTTCTCCGATGTTGTGTGGTTTGCCTTTTTGAGCAATTAACAAAGAGATATTGTACGAAGCTCGAAGTCCGTCGTCATCTTGCTTAGCAGCCGCCGAAAATAGTTTTGATACACTTGGCTGAGTATTATGCTTCTTCTCTAGGTCTTGAAAATATGCTACATTCTTGTCTTTCTTATCTGGATGCATTTTATTCAAATGATCTTGCAGTCTTGAAGGCTTCATTGCTTCGTTCGAAAATGTTTTTAGACATAGAAGACACAAAGGCGACGACGGGTTTGTGGGATTTTCAATAAATCCGAATTTAATATATTCCGCAGAGTATTGCCGTCTCTTCTTTTTTACTTCCGACATTGTTTTGTTTTGAGAAATACGTAAGTGTTGAAATCAAGTACTGCTTATCTATTATGCGCGAAACCGCAAATGAAAATAAAATAAATTTACGTCGTTTATATAGGATTGCATAAGCAGCACGCACCAACAGGAATAAGACAAACGTGCTTAAACTCGTTTATCTCATTCGACGCCCAATCGTACTCGACAAGCAAGAACAAGTATTATAGAACCAGCCGATTGATACAGGAATGTACAAATCGGATTATTTAAAAAAAACTTGTTAAAACATGATTGTCCGCGGTCTATTATATCGAACCGAGTTTGAGCTATATCTTAATAATTAATATTAGTTGATGTTCACAAGATGTCGACTCTCGAAGTCGAGAGCTCAGTCGGCGTCTAAAAGTCTTCCTAGCTAGGTAGATGAAATTATAAATCGACCCCAAAGCCCTACACAACGCCCCCTTTTTTTTCTGGGTCTCTTACCGCCCCCCTTTAGGCCTGCAGCGCCCACAAGGGGGCGTTATCGCCCACGTTGGGAAAGACTGCTCTATAGTCTATACTGCTTTACGGGTTTTATAAAGTTATTTCTATCAAATATAACAGATAGTAGATACGGGCTTAATGATGACGGGTAGAAATCCTTAAATCTTACAGGAATTCTTCATAATAAGGAAGAACTTTTAGACTAAACTTTTAGACTAACCTACGATAACAAATAACAATTAATAATAGTTGAATAATTACGACAATTATATATATGTCGTGGCCATATCGTAGATTTGCTCATTTCATGATATGATCGATCATTTCACGAAATGGTCGCATTTCATGAAATGGCCAACATAGTTTGATCAGATCGTTAAATCGTCAACGTTTCACGATTTGGTCATCCACATTTGGCCAGATCGTATAAAATATAAAGAGTCCATAAAATATTAAAAAAATTCAGAATATTCTAAAAACTTGTTTAATGTCATTTAAGTTAGTGCCGCGGCAGCGGCCGGCGAATGCCAGAAGCGAATCGTTTTTGCAATAGAAAACAGTTAGGTTAGGTTAGGTTAGACTTTGATAAACAACGCCAGAAGCAAATCGCTTTTTAAAAAACAAACAATTATAATAATATAGTAGGATATATAAATATATATCCTAAAAGAAAAAATGCGTCTTAAATTATTTGATTTAAGACGCATTTTTTCTTCAATACATATGTATAAGATATCCACATTTTCCATAGTACTCGAACCTCTTCGTCGTAAATTCTTTGCTTCATATTGTTATTAAACGAATTATGAAGTTTTTAACTGCGAATAATTAAATTTTCGCCAGCGGCCGCCATCTTATCACATAAACACAGAGCTTGCAGCGCCTCTACCAATGATTAATGTAACTATTTTACGATATGATCAAATAATTTTGATCATTTCATGAAAAAACCGCGCGTTTAGTTGGCCATATCGTGAAACGATTTCTTATCATTGATCTGCTCAAGCCACATCATGATGTGGCCAAACTAAATTGGCCATTTCACGAAATGCGACCATTTCGTGAAATGGCCAATCATTTCATGAAATGAGCAAATGTACGATATGGCCACGACATATATAAATACTTCTTCCGTTATTTTTACGATGTATAAATGCTTAACATGTGCTTAACTATTTAATAATATCTAATATAAATATATTAAAATAATGTATAAATTATATAATAATATACTTATGAAAAGCTGAATATGATTACCCTAAAATTATACTACTTACATATATTAAGATCCTATTTAATTTTAGATAGGTACTCGTAGTAATTATAAAATTAAATTTAAAGACAAAATATATTGTTACCATAAGTTCACAAAAATATACTTAGCGCTTTTATATTGTTTTATTAAGGAAAATATAAACTAGAAACTATCTGTAATTTAAATTTCATTAGGTTAATTATTCATTACTTTTAAAAATTTCATTAGGTTCATTACTTTTAAAATTAATATTTGCCCAAAAACACAAGCACAGAACATTTTAAATTTAAATAAGGTATTACCGCCAAATGCTTCTATACTTTGTATTAAAAAAATTACAGATTATTATCCTTACTACCTCCATATTCTATAGCTATTTTCATATTCTCCATTCAACAGGTTAGTCCTAATAGCGCTGGTAGTGGAAGTCCTCTACCCCGTAACATGGCAGTGCCAGACGGAGGGCTGGCACGGAGGATCGTTCGTGCGGTTGTACCTCTGCGGGACCCTGGCCCTCCAGGCCTGTCTGATGCTGCTGCTGTCGGGCCTCGCGCAACAGTCCGCGAGAGGCACCATCACAGACACGGATGCGAGGAAACTCGTATCGCCTCTATTATTATTTAAGTAAGTTTATATAGCTTCAAGAATTATTGTACGATGCGAACTGGCTTCTTCGTAAATTGGAATCGAAATCTTTAAAGTCTTGTAATGGGATGTTTCAGTAACACTTTTAAAATTAAAGATCGGATTGCAAAAGTACAAAGTAATGTTAAGTCTACTGTAAGTAATGCTATTAGGTACCTTTAAAGTTCAACAGTATGCGTTCTTGTAATCGTGATTTTATCAGTTCGAATGAAAAAAGCCATTAATATTATTTAAACATTTGAAGGTCGAATCTACAATTCGTTATTTGTTTTTCAGAGTATTTTTAGTGATACCAGAAGTAGCTCTGAACGTGATGGGAACCATGTGGATGTTTTGTGATGTGATTGAATGTGATGGAAAGGACAAGTTCTCAAGTATAGTCATTCAGAGTAAGTTTATTATTTTGTCTATAGATAAAACAACAAGCTTATTCCGAAAATAAATTGCTTTATATAGAAATGTTTTGGATCTTAGATTATCTTCCCACAGTTTTCTTTCGATATAGATTTATTTTTGTGTTTCTTCGAATGCAATTTAAGAGGATCTAAAAATGTTTGTTATTTTTTTTAGGTATAGTATTATTTAATTGGGTACAATTGGGCCTAACAGTATTTGGATTGTTCATGGTATTCGATCCGCTGGGGTCTGTGAACTACGACGACATGCAAGACACGCCAAACCAAGCCAGACATCACAGGAAGGTCACTGGTCTGTGGTCTCGGAGATTTCGGTGGGCTTTTTGTTGGCTCAAGAGGGACGAACATGGGAAAGAAGCTTTTCAACAAGTTGCTGGTATATACCGCTTTTAACACCCTAATTTAATATTGAGTTTGTTTATAAATTTTGGAGATTCTTTGAGAATTATTAAACGAACACGTTTTTTTATCATTTAAAGACATACGTAATATGTTTTGAAAGGTACTTTTTTGTCGATGGCAACGAGATTAATTGATAACATTAAATAAAAATTGATCTATCAGCATATAATATTATGCTTAAAAATAACCGCTATCTTGATCCATGAATAAACGCTAATCATGCAAAAACTCTAGAAACCCGAATTGAACGAAACATAAATATAAAGCGCTCAAGACCACTTGTATAAAGTAGTTAGTAATTTGCGTTCACTTTCTCAATTATGTGAAGAAATGTACATTGAACTTTCGTTTCAGCGCTACTGAGCGCTTTGTTCAGGTCAACGGACCTGGTTCCTTCAGACGTGGTGGCTGGCTGCGTGTTGCTGAGGGTCCGACAAAAACGTGAGACCAGAGAAATGCGTCGGATACAAATGCTCAACGACGAAGAGCCGATCTACACCACTGATGTGAACAAGGTGTTCTCGGAGACACCGCCGTGGATGAATCTGGATAACGCATTGCATTATTTGAGGCTATCTATAGCAGCGTACGGATGGCCGTACGTCATCTATCGGCATTGTTTCACCGGATTCTGTAAACTGGCGAGGCATTTGACGTGCTGTTGTTGTCGGTAAGTACAAAAGTGTGTTGCGTGTTAAACTTATTTTTGATTAAAGTCTCCTTTGCAATTGTATTCTCAGGCTTTTTTTGTTTGTCTATAACTGGTTCTCAATGAATATTTTTTCTTGTTTTATATCACGTTTCATGCGAAAACTTGGTTAATGTGACTCTACGTGACCCCTATATAGAACATAACCGTGGGTAAACTAACTTAATATTCCTAGAAACGTGTCATACAATTTAATACAGGCAAAAAAATTAAAAACGTGACTTAAAAATACCGTACGAACTTTGTATATTGAAGGTAAAGCGACTAACGTGAGGGCTATAAATAAAACGGTTTACAGGCCAAAGAACTCGATAGTCACGGATGACAACTGCTGTCTGTGCCATTTCGCCGGAGTCAAGTACATGTCCAAACTATCCGCGGATGACATCATCTTCGCGTCCTTCAATAATCGCGTGTTTGAAGTAAGTGATAAGGGGAAGTCCTTGTAGATATATTATACCGATTAGTATAAGTAGCATTAACGCTCTAAGCCTCGGAATGCATGAAAAACTCTCCTAATGATTAAGCTTTATAATATAGCAATTAACTTCATGTCATGGTACACACCGAGGTCATTATGATGAATCAAACTAAAAAATAACTAACAAGGAAATACAAGTTTGAGGACTTTTTGCTAACTAATATGTATATTTAAGCTCAAAATTTCCTCATATTCGGTATGCGACATGCGGTTAGTACCTATAAAAATAGACAAAAATTTTATCTTAGTTTATAAATAAGATAAAGTCAGTCTTCCGGAGTGTGAGAAATTAATTCAAAGAAAATTCTATGATTGGCACTTTTTTACTACATATTTACAGCTATAGCTATATGATAATATAGATTATAGATTATAGAGTATGAAAAGAAAAATACTTTCGGACGGCCATTTTTTCTGGTATCTAAACTATTTCCTTTCAAATGACATTGGATTTACAAAAATTATGTAGGCACCGTTCGTTTTTTAAATTTACTAAATAACCATTACACTAAATTTATTCAAAGGTCAACCCAAGGTCAACCTAACTCTTGTCAATTTTACAATGATGCATCATTAAAAAAAATTAGGTTTCAACGCCCAAATCGCGTATCATTATTAATGCTTTAACTAAACATAACATTAAGATATAAGTATATTCATTATCATAAGGTCCCGTTACCTTTTACATGCCCTAAAATGTAAACATTTATTTAACTTTGCAGCTACCATTCTGTGTGATCGCGGACCACGACCGGGAAAGCATCGTAGTGGCGATACGAGGTTCCATATCTTTGAGCGATATCTTCACTGATTTCACCGCTGGCTCTGAACGATTTGAAGCTGATGGTAATACCACAGACTAATAATAATATACTACGTATACAAGTAATACTGTTTGACTGTTTATCTTTGTATAAATCTTTATATATGAAATTCTCGTGTAACAATGTTAGTTAGCATATCCTCCGAAACGGCTAGACCGATTCTCATTATTTTTGAGTCTATTGGATTTGAGAATCGGCTAACGTCTATTTAGTGATAAGAGTAAGGCATAACAACACTTGCCGGGACAGCTAGTAATCGTTATAAATTTTAACAACATATAGTTTTTAGTTACATTGTACTGGTAATAATGCGATTTTTTTATAAATATGTGAAAAATAGATTCGCATAAAACATTTTTTTCAATGTTAATAGGAAAAGATTAATGTTGCCAACATATTTTATTCTCTTACCTTGCAATAAAATTGCATGTTATTAAAGCGATAAAGGTAATCTATGTCATTATATAACAATTTTATAATAGACTAGCGGTCCGCCCCGGCTTCGCCCGTGGTATTTACGTTTTCTCTACATAAGAACCATCCTCGTACTTCAAGGAATATAATAAAAAAAGAATTATCGAAATCGGTTCAGCCGTTCACACGTGATGCCGTGACAACGCGAAACGGGTGCGGACCCGCAGCCTTTTTATAGCTCCCGCCGCGAAGCGCGTCGAACGCGGCAACTGATACACAAAAATAATCCTTATGGCATGATTCTGTATTCACGCGCGATGACTTACAGCGTATTCCATGTATAACTTTGGTGTTTCTACACCGATTTACATGATTCTTTTTTTATTGCATAGGTAATAATGTTAACTTTTTTTAATTAGGGATGAGTGAGAGTGTTGTAAACGTAAGAGTAGACAAATATAATCAGAAATCTCCGAATTGCTAAGCTATTGAAGTTTCACGTGTTATTGTGAGTCAATTTTAAAAGATAGACATAATATGCTGTCTAGGAATTTATTTTTATATAATAATAATAATTTAAGAACATTTGTGTCGTACATGATTTCTATGTAGCTTTAACCATTAAGGCTGCACACGCGACGGAAGCTTAAAAAATGGAGTAACTTCTCCCGTTTTCCCCATATTTCCCTTCACTGCTCTGCTCATATTGATCGTAGCGTATTAAAAAGTATACTATAACCTGCCCAGGAGTATGAAGAATAATTGTGCCAAATTTCGTTAAAATCCGTCGTGTAGTTTTTATTTCTATAACGAATATACAGACAGACAGACAGACAGACAGACAGACAGACAGACAGACAGACAAAAATTTTACTGATTGCATTTTTGGCATCAGTAGCGATCCCTTATCACCCCTTCATAGTTTTTTTTTAAATATATTTCATGTACAGAATTGGCCTCTCTACAGATTTATTATAAGTATAGATTGATTGAATGAATGAAATTGAATGATTTATAATTAAGATGTTTTTTTTTTCTTTTTATCGGTCAATTTGTCTTATATCTTACAATGTTATTAAGTGATAACGAACATCTGGAAATTTAATTTGCATATTATTAAACAATAAAAATGTCGTTTACTTAACGTCAGATCAGATGACTAATACATATTTACGTAATCAGTATTATAAACAGTGTCTTAGATAGGGAGGCGAATAGGGGAATTTTCAGTAATACTCGAGCGTGGCAGTTTAAGATATGAGAGATACCTTAGACCTAATAGAACAACCTTGTTAACTATTTAGCTCTATATGTAGTGACGCGCGCCTAGGATATACGATCAGATTAGTAAAAAAAATCGATAGTCTGAAATACTCGAGCGCGTCAGATTAAGATATTGGGGGTTGATTTTAGTGTTTTAAGACTAAATTTAACTAATCTGACGATAAGTCCTTGACGCCGCCGAGTTATAGGGTCGCGAACTTGTAAAAAAAAAAACGTTAATCCGGCATTCTCGAGCGCGATTTTTTTTATTTTTATTTTGAAGAGTATAATCTAAAACTTACTAAAAATACAAAATCTGCCGGTTTCCGCATGACCGGAAGTCTGGAGGAGCCATTTCGTCTTCCAAAAAACTCGTTGCAGCATACAAGTCGCGAACTTTACTTTTACCAAAAAAAAAAAGTTTAAATACACAAAAAAGGTAATTTTATTTTACAAAAAAAGGTCTCTTTTCATTTTTGTCCAAAGTTAAAATTTTTTGACTTGAAGCACCATAAAAACTCAAACTCCCGGTTTTTTGAGTATATCTTGAAAACTGAGGGTGTTAAGAAAAATTAATATGAAATAACGATGATTAAAAAAAAGAAACCCAAAAACCTTTTTCGGTCAGATTAAGAGAACCCACCAACATTTTTGTCAGATTAAGAAAATATGCTTTCAGGATACCGAGATTAATAATAATAAATACACTTTATTCAGCACCATGTAAATACACGTAAAAAAAAATTAAATTAACCTCCCCTATGAAAATCTGACGCGCTCGAGTATTTCAAAAAGGACTTATTTTTTTTGCATTTTCAAAAATTCATCGTAACTTATCGTCACGCCGTAATCGTCAGTTTTTTTAAGGGGAGCTTCCTTGGGGCCTACTTAACACCCCTTCCGAAAATCTGACGCGCGCGAATTTATATGCCTAGTCCCACCACGCAAACCGGCAGATTAGTATACCGTTGTTATCAGAGGCACTTGGGGCATACGTAGTATGAATATCTGACGCGCTCGAGAATGCCCAAGTAACTGTTTTTTTTTAACATTTTTGAAAATCCGTACACGCCAAACCCACCGCTAAAATGGTTTTTACCATAGAAGCTTTTCTTTTCGAAATTATTTTATCTTTCGATTTTGATAAGTCTCGACGGCGCCGTTGAATTACGCCATTTAGCTACCTCGCCTCCCTATCTATCTAATTTATTTCTTTGCCATATCATTAACAATTAATAAAATCTAGGTATAAGTGTATTTTCTTAATTCGTCCCCATTACATAAAACGTCAATTTTTAAATAAGCCCTTCTTTATGAGTTTTTAATTGTACAAGCTGGTATTAATTGTCTGTCGTTTTATTTCCTAGGATTACCAGAAGGGACGGCAGCTCATAAGGGTATGTCTATGGGTGCTGCAAAGATGCTGCGTCGATTAACACCGGTACTAGAAAGGGCTTTCCAACAGTTCCCTCAATATGACTTAATACTAACAGGTATTATATTCTCTTACAAAAACGATAATCTATTCATAGTACGTAATAATATACAAGTTTATTTTTTGCATAGTTTATTTTTAGCGATGAATGAAAAATATATTAGCTTTGTCCAATTTATAATACAACTGAATATAATTAATGACGACTGTTTTTATGATATATTAATAGTTTGCATAAAATAAGATTGGGACTAGGTATGTTATCCCAACATTTCTTAAATATACATTTTAAAATTCGAAACCGATATTAATCCATATTTATGTGTTTGTTTATTAAAACATAACTAACATTAAATATATATTTTTAACAGGTCACAGTCTCGGAGCTGGAGTCGCAGTATTAGTAGCATTAAAATTAAGACCACGCTATCCTCATTTGAAAGTGTTCGCGTTTTCTACACCCGGTAAGTTTCAAATATCATTTATTTTCATTCCAACTTTTTACATAAAAATGATATGGTCCGGGAGCCAGAAGCAGATTTTATGACCAAGTTCCTCTCAAGCGGTAATTAGTAAAATGCATCAAAGTATAGTATTATGAAGCCTCGTGAACGTCAGCTGGAGCTCGGTTGGGGGGGTGAGCGGTTGTAGCCTCCCACGCACGTAAGAAAAAAAAGTATATTCATTCATTTCCTCTCAGCTAAAAATTTGTCAAATTGTAGCTAACCCAATATCTCAACGAAAAATAATAATCAGCTGGTTACAGCATGGTGTATTATACGTCAGCTGGTGTCTCGAATATAATGAGACATTAACAAAATCATCGAGATACGTGGAATTCCATCAACATAAGTCCCCGTAAAAGATAAGTAATAACTTTATTAATTATATATTATACTATTATTTTTTTAATAATTATAGTTAACTAATGTTTTTAGTGGGTTATTTCATATTTGTTACACTTTTAGGTAGTTATGTGAATTTGATGATATGATAGTTATTTTTAAATGCAGTTTATAATATTTGTAAAAACATGTTTACCGATGTGGCTGAATGTACGTAGTACCCCGATCATGCGCACAACTAACCACCTCCAAGGCTCCAAGTACCTTATTACTGTCTATATTATGCTAGCGTGTGTTGCTTGAATTTTTAAAAATAACGATAATAACTAAAGATACGTCATTTCATCTCAGATGAAAATTTGTGAGCTGATTGTTAATATACTGATGCGATAAATAAAAAAAATCAGCTAGCAATAATTCGAGGAAAACCTAGTCAGTTGATGCATATAAATTGGCAATAGATGCTTCTGTCTAACTCCTATGTAATAAGTAATAACTTTCAAAGTATCAGCTGACGGTTTTTCCACCAAGATACAGCCAGCTGACCTATATATATATCCACAGTTACATATAAGCTATCATCAGGTAAATTTGTGTTTGAGAGGAAATCACGGAAAATAATTTTATTTTTTTCATGTTCGAGACACCAGCTGACGTATAATACACCATGTTGTAACCAGCTGATTATTTTTTTTCGTTGAGATATTGGGTTAGCTACAATTTGACAAATTTTTAGCTGAGAGGAAATGAATGAATGTATTTTTTTTTCCTACGTGCGTGGGAGGCTACAACCGCTCACCCCCCCAACCGAGCGCCAGCTGACGTTCACGAGGCTTTATAATACTATACTCTGATGCGTCTGACGAATTATCTCTTGAGAGGAAATAATTAACCAAATTTGCACCTGGCTCCCTAACCAATATTATTGTAACGTAACTTTGTTATAATTATCATAACTTTGTTCTTTGCATAAATAATTTTAAACATTATGCATCTTACTAAGTGATTAATATGCAACGCTCTAAAATAAAGCTAACATTAGCATAATTAGTAATTACTATACACGAGTTATGCGTACTTTGCTTTATCGCAAACTAAAATTCTATAGCATTTCTGTATCAGTGTATTTGTGAGTGTATTCATAAAAATTGAAAACATAAAACGATACAGTTGAACAATTCCATATTCATTTCAAAACACACTATAAAAATCTCACAATGACACATCTCATAAAAATGTCAGAAGCTTTTTGCGAAAAAAAATAATAATCGTAGCTTTTCTCTAAACATTTCTCGGCGTACGTGACACGGTTGTAAAAGTGTTGTATTTTTAGCCGGGCTCATTAGCCGTGAGGCGGCGCGCTATACCGAGAGCTTCGTGCTGACGGTGGGCGTCGGGGACGACCTGGTGATGCGGCTCAGCGTGCACAGCATAGAGAACTTACGCACCAAAGTAATACAGACTATACACGCCACTAAACTGCCCAAGGTGAGTTATCTGTGCAAAAAATTGAGAAATTGAATTGGCGCATTAGCGCGAAAATGTTTTTTTCTTACTTAGATTACAAAATAAAAGACAGATGGAGCGTTGCCGAACTAAACCAAATAAAATATCGTCATTTCCATAAAGCTATGTGTGCTGTCATTTCGCCGCTGCACTGTACGTACAGGGTGCTTCTGTGTGGGTGTTATGTTACCAGATATTGAAAATTTTCCCAAAATTTTCCCCGACTACGGAAGAAAGAGGGTTATGTTTTTCGAGTGTATCTATGTACATATAATATTTCTTTGGCACGCCCTGCAGTATAAACCGCTGAACCGATTTTGATTTATGAAGTGACATTGCAATCATATGAATTATTATGGTAGTTGGCTACATAAATTAGCAGTCAGGTTTTAATCTTTATATATATAAATCTCGTGTCACAATGTTTGTTCTCAATGGACTCCTAAACCACTTAACCGATTATAATAAAATTCGCACACCATGTGCAGTTCGATCAAACTTGAGAGATAGGATAGTTTAAACATGTAGGTACCACAGGCGAAGCCGGGGCGGACCGCTAGTTTTAATATAAATTCTTGTTTATGATAATTTTTGACGTGACAACGTCTTAAATTAGGTTGCGGCTGGGAGTCACTTATGAAAAAGTGTAACGCTCGGTAACGTTACGATGAGTCACCGAACGAGAGAGGCCCGCGGTCTGCCGCGCGCGCAGCACATAAATATTCTACCGAGAAAAAGACGTTGTCACGTAAAATCTTCGCCCGTAAAACCGACTTTACAGGCAACCATTTTTTTTATAATATTGTAAAAATTCATTTGTTACATAAATGATAAATTTTTAATTAAATAAATCACATAAAAAAAATGTTTCAAAATTACAGGGATTACCTATATTATTTTTTATTTTCAAAATATATGAATGCGGATAGCGGTAGTTTTTAGTCGAGAACACGGGACATTTTATTTTTAGAAAGAAAGAAGGAAGAAACCATTTATTCCAATACACACAAACACACAACAATAGCGTTGTAAATTATGAATAATAGGTAATAGAAAACATAAATTTATGTATGGTTGCTTGCGCTAAAAAAGGAAGCCACTCAGGATACCTGAGGCATAATACCTTAACACTGATTTTCAGTGACACCTTACGACATCCACATTGTCAGCTGCTTTACTGGATAATAAATAAATATAATTCCTGAATAATAATAATTTTGTCATATCCATCACGGAGTTCAAATGAATTAAATCGCGGGCGAAAACGACTGACGTTTTTAAGCTATATAAAAGTAACAAAAAAAAGTACATATTAAGCTTATTAAAATGATCTAATAATGATCATGAACCTTTATTGCACTATACAAATACTTAATTACATTCAAGATCGAAAAGCACTACCCCGAAGATCTTTTAACCATTTTACCGTTTTACCCATAAAATTGGCAAATTCATTTTCATAATACTGGCAGCTTACGTTGAAGTTTTGTATTCCTTCGTATATGTAAAATTATTATTTGTATACAAAATTATATAAGCCGAATAATCTACAGAAAACCTGTAAAACGATGTTTTATCTTTTTGTTTGTTTTCGGGAACAAATTTTACAGCGTTTTAATATCACAAGACAGCATTTTTTTACTAAAATAGCAACGACATTTGACGTATTGTATGACACTAAAATCGCTATAGCACTGGCAGAGGTTCGTATTCGTTTTTGATTTCGTATTTTCTTTGACAAGGGCGATGGATGATTGTCATGCTCTATCTGCCTTTTATTTTGTAATCTAAATTTTTTTAATTTATTTTTAAAACAATTGAATCAAGATTTTGTCTCTTTTCTTTTAAAGGAGAGGAAATAAAAATATAAATTGTTTAAAGTAAATTAAAATTTTGGTACCTATCGCTGTTTCGATCCATTTAATGATTAATTACTGTTATAGAGACACCGTATAATATTATCTTCTCGTACGGTGTCTCCAATCGTATAAAATTGATTGAGGAATGTTACATTATTGATGTTGTTTATAATTATTATAACATTAACTTTACGTACGACGACGAGACGTTAACACTTGTTAGTTTTTATAAGTAAAAAAGTGTCTGCGTTAATAGGTATACAGTGTGGAAATTTTCGATGGGCCCTGGAGGGAAAGAACTTGAAATACTAATTATGGAAAATTTTGCTAAAAGGAAACATTCCTTTATTTTTAAAAAGAATTATTAGAAAAAAAAATATACCTTTATTTTTAGAAAGACGTTGATCAAGGCCCATAATATTATGTACTCCATAATAAATATTTAATATTTTACGGATAATTCGGTATAGAAAATACTAGTTTAAGGCCTATTTGTATCGATTTGAAGAAAAAAATAACCAATTTTATTTTTTTTTAATTTTTAGTTAGTTCGATTCCCGGTCGATGCAAGTGAATTTTCGAAAATCTTTGAATGCAGTTCTATTTCTTTTTAAAAATAAAGGAATGTTTCCTTTCAGCAAAATTCGCTATCTTCAGTATTTCAAGTACTTTCCCTCCAGGGCCCATCGAAAATGTCCACACTGTATTCATAAGTACTTGAAAATTTAACGCGAAAGAGAAAGATTTAACTTAACAAACTAATCTATCTAAAAATACACCCTTAAACTATAAGATGTATATTGACCTACTTGATTGCAGTATCGGATAATGCTGAACGGTTTCGGCTACGCGCTGTTCGGCGTGCCGGCCCGCGACCTCGAGTCCACGTGGCGGCGGCCGGAGGAGCTGGAGGCCAACCACTCGGACGACTCCGACGCGCTGCTGCTGCAGGGCGTCTCCACCGTGAGTGCTGTCAGTGAACCCTTTGTATTACAGCCGCTGTGTCGCTGCGTGTCTAATCGTTTGTGTTTGTGTGCTGTGGTGCAGGTATGTGTGCTATGTTCTGGTGTTTTTGTGTTCATGTCGCACGTACAGGTGGGTAAATCATATGGTCACAATTTCTTTCATTAACTGTTTTTAATTTTTATTGTTTTAAATCATAAGATCACAATTTGGTTAATATATTTTACTGTTTTTATTGTTGTGTTTATCATCTGTAATACGCATTTTAAGGATCAGGGGGGTTACCATGATGTCATAAAGCATATTATTTTCAGAGTAGGGGAGATGCTAGTCATTTTTCCACACTGGAATAAATACTGCTTTAATACATCATAGTAACCCCTGGGCTTCCTGTTTACAATTTCATAATCACCTATGTATTATTTTGTAACATTTTGTGTTTTGTTCATGGCTTTACGTGTTATTTTTTGTTTTATTTTATTAAGTTTGACTAACATTATTAATCTTTAATATTGTAAAATTCTAGGAAGCCGCACTTGTATCCCGTAATGTGTTTGCGCGACGATTTTCCACAGCGAGGTTATTTACGGCCGGTAGAATATTGCATATTGTTCGACGCAAGCGCATGGGTATTGAAAAGTGAGTTTTACTTACTTATAGACTTTTAGTAAAAACCAAATAATAACATAATAAATTACGATATATATAATAAAATACGCCGTTATAAAATGACTAACCTCTAAATTTGACTTTTCTTGTTTACGCTTACCTAGTCCTGAAACAGAAGAAGAAAGGTATTTATGATTTTAAAACTAAAATATGTATAATATTTTGGTTGTTATTAAATTATTGTGTATGTGTGTATCACTAGTATCTTCAAGTTCAGCTCAGCTAAGAATCTATGAGATGAGCAGGTTTAAATTTATACTCACCTTACACAACTAAATTCTGAACGAAAATTCCAGTAGCGCAATATGCTTCCTAACATTGATATTAATTTTAAACGTTTACAGAAAAGTGCGCATCCAAGAGCCAACATACGAAATGCGATGGGCGTGTCCTGAGGACTTCATGGAGTTGCAAGTGATGCCTCGCATGTTACTCGACCACCTCCCAGAAAACGTTCATCGCACCATCGAAACTATTGTGACGGAAAAACACCACTACCGGGCCACACAAGTAGTATAGACTAATAGACCATTTATTTGTACCTACGTTTGCTCTTTAGGCAATTTTTGATGTCTATATCCAATCGGGAATAATTCCAAATATGACCAATCTTTCTACTCTTATATACTCACATTTAGAACAACTCTTGGGCACACTGGGACATTACAAATGTATGGAAAATAGAATTCTCATCTACATAATATGTAGTATTTTTCTCCGTGCAAAACCTTACGTGTCTCATAAATAGCAGAATAATAATTAATTAGATATTTGATGGATACGAAAGAACATTAATGTACATTATTTTATTTTTGTAAATACCAATATGTTTGTACTGTTTATTTGTAAATATTTTCCTAAATATTCTTTATCGTACATTAATTAGGATTAAGTGTAATGTGAGAAGACTGTGATGATGATTAATTATGAAATTTTACTATCAAAGCTGGAGGGGGTTGTTATAGAAGCAAGTGTATATAGATACAAAATTAGTTTTAAGTACAATCGTGACAATGACCGGTGCAAGATGTGTTTTAACTTTTAATATGTTTAAGCTTAGTCGAATGCAAAATTCTTATTAGAAGATAATAAGTTCAGCTTATGATTGAGTTGTGAACTCACAAAATTTATTTGCTCAAATTCGAAAATTCTTTATGAAACGTTAAATTGTCTATAGTTTGTTTTTAACGGTTCAGGATAAGGGCCTGATAAGCACCACCATACAGATGACTTCTTATCCGTTTATTTATGTAAAAAAGCGTAAATTAGATATTTTGTCTCCGGTAGTGAAATTTTAACATAATTTATCTAAAATCGCTATGATGGTGTTATATTAGGTCTGAATGCCGTTTCACACATGCATGATACATTTAAAATGTTTTTTCCTTATAAATATATTACATCAATTTTCAACGCATTAGAGCAAGTTAAATGATTTCGCTGTCAAAATTCACTTTAAAACAGATTTGTTTAATCGACCTATTTAAAATTTATTATAAGGGCCGGTATGCGGTTGCAGAATTTGACGAACAAATTATTATGTTCTTAACAAACCATAGACTTACTAGGAATCTTGTAAACAATAAATATAGTTATAAGGTAGTTAAACAACCGCAAATCCACAACTTTGCGAATATCATACATGTGTGAAATGGCATTAGGCTCGCTACCGTAAGTACAATAACTAGTTTTGTAAGAACATTGTTACCGGTGTCAATTAATAAATACAAATTACTTTAGTTTTCTAAAAATGGTGTTACTTTAGATGCTTCAAACTTAAAACTATTAAAGTAAGCATATCGTAGCCTCATTATATTGTTATTGTAATTGTATTTTGTAGGTGGAAAGTAGATGAGTAGACGATATTTTAATACTTATTTTCTTCAAATAAAATGAAGATTATTTCGTAGAGACTCAATATAAATCAATTCAGATTATTCAGTCACTACTATTTCTTGTTAAAACGATGCAACATCTTGCCCGTAATGTATAGAAGTTTCTTACTTGTTCGAGTGAATACCTACTCTAAAAGCATTTTATCTCACATTCCAAGTTAATATTATTGGTATTTTGTAGTTATTTATGATCTTGTATGTACTTATGTTTAAAATCAAGGATATATGAATCAAGGATACGAAAATATTTTCTATCGTAGAAATGTGGAAAAGCGTGGAACTCAAATCGTCTTACAAAGGCCTCTTTTATTTATTTAATCGAAAATCCTAAGCAATATTAATTTAAAGCCTGGCGTAGCTCTTCATTATCTGTTTCAATTTTTTAAAGAGAAATAAAGTTGAACAATTACAACAAATAACCAATATAATATTTTGTAGATTTTATATTATACTGTTGTACAAAATTCGATGCTCGCATTTCTAAGTTAGTTTAAATTATAAAGCTTATAATATTATGAACAGTATGAAAATATTTTATCATAAACATAGTCGCTATTGTAAGACACTGAAAAATTCCACGATGTATATTTCCTAAGGCAAGGCCCAAAGTTTTGATGGAATTTTTTACTATCTACGTAATACGTTGTTGATTACTAATCAGGGATTTTGAAGTTTAAACTGTATGTTTGTTTCTTTTTTTTAAGTGTACCGTGAATCGTCAATTTCTTAGAAGTGATGTCCGATGTGATAAATGATCATGACGATTTTGTATTTTTTTTATTTGTATTACACGTATGTAACTTTTTGTAATTTGTTAGTTATTATATTTTTGTTGACATGTTTTTACTTTATGAATTATGGAAAAAGACAAATTGCTTGGCCTCAATCAAATGTAAAACAATGATATTATATATGTCGTGGCCATATCGTAGATTTGCTCATTTCATGAAATGGCCAACATAGTTTGGCCAGATCGTTAAATCGTCAACGTTTCACGATTTGGTCATCGACATTTGGCCAGATCGTATAAAATATCTTAGAGAGTCCATAAAACATTAAAAAATTCAGAATATTTTAAGAACTTGTTTATTGTCATTTAAGTTAGTGCCGCGGTAGCGCCGGCGAATACCAGAAGCGAATGGTTTTTTCAATAGAAAACCGTTAGGTTAGGTTAGGTTAGACTTTAATAAACAACGCACGAGCCGAGCGAGCAAAGCGAGCGTGCCGCGGCAGCGGCCGGCGAGTGCCAGAAGCGAATCGCTTTTTAAAAAAGAAACAAAAATGGTTGCATTTCGTGAAATGGCCATCCACGTTTGGCCAGATCGACGATCTGGCCAAATGTGGATGACCAAATCGTGAAACGTTGACGATTTAACGATCTGGCCAAACTAAATTGGCCATTTCATGAAATGAGCAAATCTACGATATGGCCACGACATAATATATACAAACAAGAGGTAGATACGCCACCAACGCACCAAAACGCATTCCGTGCATTGGTCCTGTTTGGGACCAATGCAATCAGTCAGATTGTGACCGGTCCCAGCGAACGCACGTGCCGATAGGTACATTAAAGTTGTCGAAAATGCCTTCCTGTGTGTTCAGAGAGTGCACGTATTCGTGCAAAAAAATAAAGAAAGTTATAGGAATATCATATCACAGGAAAATATATTAAATTATTACAGTTTAAGAGAAAAAATAACAATTTACAATTCTTAATTAATGACACTTGTATTGAAATGATGAAAGGGATAAAACATTGCTTCAACCACTAGTGTGACAAAGCTAGCGTACACTGTGTTCAAAGATTATGCTCATGTAGATACGTTTATTGAAAATAGAACGGTTATTTTATTAATTTCGATTGGGGTAAATACTTGACTATTTTTATATTTTAAATCCACACAGTGCATGTAATTAACCAATATATCTATTTATTATATACAATGAAATCATCATGGCAAAAATGTTTGTTCATTGAAGATAAAACGCCAGGGTAGCAACTCATTTTGGTTACCTGAAAATGTTTAAATAATTTTTATAACATTTGTTAGTTTGTTTGTCTGTCAGCCTGTTTGGACACACATGACGTAAATACAGATTTTGATAAATTAACACAAATCCATTTAAATAAATACAGACACATCCTACAACATCATCATCATCAGCCCGTTCCCGTCTACTGCTGTTCATAGACCTTGAGGAGAAAGTACATAGATATGAATCAATTTATGTGAATCTACAATATTGGATCTCAGTTGTGCCTCAACAAAGGCGCGAACATGACTGGATGCCTTCAAGAAGTAGTTGGATTTGCAGTAACCATTTTAAAAATGAAGATGAATATACATTAAAGAAAAGATTAACGCTACAGACGAAAAATGCTATTTGCTTTTCTGTAAGCTATATTGAACATAAATTTTATTTGTGTTTTCGATAAAAAAATTCTTCTCATCTCTTCGTCCTTTCTTTTATTTCATCCTTTTTTCATCTAGGCACCACTATTATTATATCAACAAGGTGGAGTGATGACCTTGTACGGGTTCCGGGAAGTGCCTTGAGACGTAGACTATGCTCAGCAGTGGGTGTCTATCGGGTGAAATGATGATGATGATGATTATCACATCAACTCCCTGACCGAAAACGAACACCACAGCTAGTAATAAGTACTTAATACAGTTATATCCCCAAAAAAGTTTTTATCATTTCAATACAACTTCATAATAATAATTAAATAGTAAATGAAATTGTCACATTTGTTTACGTGTGCAGGAATAGTACCATCTATATCATTGAACCTTCTGTGTCGTTAGTATATTCTATGACAATTGCCATGGCAACTATTTATTTATTTTTATTTATAGTCCTTTCCACCTAAGATGATTTCTGTGACACATCGATTTTTGACACGTGTAGAGATGTCTTTACTGAAATCATATCAATTATTTCCGATAATCGATAATATTTTATATGGAAATGAAATCGATTTGAATAAAGTACCAAAATTAGTTTTTTCGACATTTCGCCAACAATTAACTAAGGAAACTTAGCAAACAACAGCAACAAAAAGTCAACAATAACAATTAGTAACAATAACAGAATACCACGTAAAGTATCAATATAAAAATGCAACTTGTATACAAGGCTGACGCACTCGTACAGACGATTGACTCGATTGACAAACGATCACAAGATGGGCGCCGATTATATGATTTTCCAACTCTATGATTTTTCAACGATCCATTTCATGTACACGAATTGCGTAGGTATTATATTTTTGTGTTATTTTATTTTATTTTTCATTATATTAAACGAAACAATACTGTTTTTGATTTATAAGCTTAAGATGTTTCATTTTTATATTTTTGGTAATAATGCCGCCATAAAATAAAAATATTATGCACTAAAATTATTTTGGCGTTTTAAACATAAAATACGTAATTCGGAACACGATGAAGTGTCACAGGAATCATCATAGGTGAAAAGGACTATAATGGGTGAATTCTTATGACGTTTGCTTACACCTGCGCGGAAGTGACAAACTATCTTTGTCTTTTTTGTTTATATCATTTTATTATAGCCATCTCTCTTATACAGTCTGTCAATGTAATAAATTAAGTAAAATGTAACTTGTATTTGTGTGTGCTTGCCGCTGCATGTGGAGCATTTTTTTTGGGTATATTGTGAGTATATAACGTATCTATATATAAAATATCATTGATGTAAAAATTAAAGATTAACTTGGATACGTAGGGAGTGAGGATGAATCTCAATATTTTTAATATATAAACATATTAATATATTCTATCCAGTATTTTGTAAATAATATACATTTCTACTTTTGTCCATTCACATCTACTATTTGTTACTTAACTGTTGTAAATTCGAGTATTAGAAGGACAATGGTTCTTTTCACTTGTACCCTAAATTAGGGCTTTTTATTCTCTCACTGTATGTTTTAGAATATTGCCAATATTTTGTGTTGGGTTTGTGTTAATTTATAATAAATATATTTTAAGTAATTGTAGTTTAATTTCTAATTGTAGTTTCATTTTGTTTTAAAGTGTTCTATCTATTTTATTCAATAATTAACTTTAGTGATAATAGATAATCATACTGAAAGAGAAAATGTAAGAACATAATCTAAATATAGATGCAAATTATCTAAATTTATATTAGTGCAGTCATTTTAGGAAGTTCACCTCGGAATTCGAGATACCCAGCTGTAAGTCTGTATATACTTGTATATTAACACCCTAAAAGTTGTCTCAAAACCTACATATGGTAGGGTGTAAGCAACTATTAAATTTCAAGGTCAAAGGTCACAAAAATCGTTTTTTTGGAAATATCTCATTTCCTATGGGTTTTTTGCTATTTGTATGTATTATCAATATTGTAGAATAGAAAATTCTCTACAAATTTTGTTTGAAAAAATTTTTTATACGGTGAACCGTTTTCGAGATAGAGGGCGGAAAGCGCGCGGTCACAGCATCATTTCAGATCAACAGGAACTATCAATGATTATAAATATTTGTCAATTTTTCTTAACTATTATATTATATTTTATCATGTTTTTCCTAACTTATCCACTTTTTATTCAGTATTAATTTATTTAACACTTACCTGCCCATGTACCTAATTGCAGAATTGTTAATGAAAATATAGGAATTTATACAGGGTTACCGGGAAAGTCGTACAGAATATTGAAGGAGGTCATTTCTGATCGAATTAATCCCATAATATGGTATCCGAAACCTAACCGTTATGGAGATATTGAATTTTAAAGATATATCATAAAAATCTTTTTCTTTTGGCTTTTCTATAACTTTTTTTTGGATTGGAGCTACGAGGGCCCGGTTTATTTATGTTTTCAATTAGAAGACATGCCAATTAATAAAAATGACCAACAAAAACTGAACCTTTTACTAACAGCTTCATAAAACTGCTCGACAACGGTTGAAATTAAAGGATTTCCACTAATTGTTTTTAACTTTGAAGTCCTTTTATAAAAAAAAATGTATGGCACTTATCCTGCAAGTAATTTTATAAACTTCTACGTTTTTTTAGCTATTCAAAAAGGTATAACACTTGCTATTAAATAGGCCAAAGATTGACAAAATAACAGTTAAGTTAGCCAAGACGAGTCAAAATTTGGATGGGATTAAAATGGGACCAATTCGATCAGAAATTACCTGAATAATAACGTCCTTCAATATTCTGTACGACTTTCCCGGTAACCCTGTATTTGAATTTTAACCTAATTAATATTAATAACTTCTTCCATGATGAAAAAAAAAAATTATGAATTAATCTTTTTATTAAGAAATATCATTAATTTTTATTGAAAGTAAAAATGGAATAAAGGGTACAAAAACTACAATTTATAATTTTAATCATCTTCTTCCTCTTCATCGTCATCTTCTGGCTGCTGGTAAATTTCAAACTGGTCTTCATTATCGTCTTCAACGACATTTGCCTCAAGTTCTTCCATGATTTCGGAGTCAAAGGTTCCATCTTCGTTAATGTCGCTCTGATATGGTAGAGCATTGAGACAAGCTTGCCCATTACATTGGCCACAAGCTAAAGAGCATTGCAAGCCCGCTTTCCTGCATCCGCATCGCGAACCACAACAACTCTTGCAGTTGCAGAAAATTGTATTTAGCAAATCTTCTGGAGCAGGTGGTAAAATTGTCATGATAGGCTCCAGAAAATCGTTTCGCATTGCCCAACCCCATACCTGGGGTTCCAAATCATGTCCTAACCAAGTTTGAACTTGATAATAAACACGGTTGAAATGTTGATGAGCAGCTGCACTTGTTGGTGGAATATTTGAAAGCTGCACAGGTTTATTAAGTTGAATAATTAATAGTTTATTAATGAATTGATATAGATTTAATACATGAAGAAAATGATAAAATATAATATGATAATTAATAAAAATTGACAAATATATTTTATAATCATTGATTTATCGATAGTTCATCAACTATATATGACGCATTTTCAACCGGAGGCACCGGTTGACCTGAAATGATGCTGTGACCGCGCGCTCTCCGCCCTCTATCTCGAAAACGGTTCACCGTATAAAAAAAATTTTCAAACAAAATTTGTAGAGAATTTTCTATTCTACAATATTGATAATAAATACAAATAGCAAAAAACCCATAGGAAATGAGATATTTCCGAAGAAAGCGCATACAACCGATTTTTGCGACCTTTGACCTTGAAATTTAATAGTTGCTTACACCCTACAATATTATGTAGGTTTTGAGACAACTTTTAGGGTGTCAATATACAAGTATTTACAGACTTACAGCTGGGTATCTCGAATTCCGAGATTCCTACCTAATTTAACCTTAAATGACTGGGCCATATTCTTACAGTAGACCAAAAACTTATATTTACTTGGTGTCATAAATCAAGTGTTCGAATACGTATCATGATATAGTTTATTAAAATTTCCTTAATACATACAATCCATAAATCTATAAAAATATTTGTCTTTATCAGTCGATTTATAATCATATCACAGTACTTACCATATTGCAAAAAAGCGATTTACATTTTCAATAATTTTTGGCATTAATGCATAATAATAATTAATATAAAATACAATAACAACGATATATGCGTAAATGGTATGAGAATTACAATGAGATCGATGATCTATCGAGTTTTTAGTAAATATCATCTGAGCAGACTCCGAAGTTCCGTCATAGCTGCTTGCGATACGGGGGTCTTCTTCGTTTCCGTTTTATACCTGAACAAACAGACAAAAATATTCATTTAGAATCAAAAATTTCTATAAACAATCACTTCAAGACAAAACAGATACACCGTACACGTATCTAAACGTAATATTTTTTTTTTTATTATTATTGTAACAATTCTGACTTCTTTGGTACTCAACACTTTTTTCGATAAAATCAAATACTTGCAACCTAATTTAAAAAATCAAAACTCAATCTAACTTCTTAATATTTTATTAATATCATAACTAGTCTAAATAATAACTTGCCTATTAACAAAATCATGAGCCACATCAGGTCGATATGCCGCCATATCTCTCAAATAAGCCTGATCGTTGCCTAATGTTCTCCTATAGGCCAATTCGCGCCATGTCTCCCCTCCACTACCCGCTAGTAGCACTAGACCTTCCATGAAACTGAAAAATAGGTACTAAAATGTTTATTTTGTTTTAAAATGTATTAAAACACCAAAAAACTTATTGAGTTGACTTACACCTAAAAGTAAGTTGATTTTTTATTGTTTAAAATGATACTAATATTTCAATATTGCACAATAAAGCATTGTTTGTAACAATTTTCATTAACGATTTACTTTTCTAGGGTTTTGTAACTACAGAATTATTTACTCCGTTTTTCATATTACATAGGTTATTCATTTAATTCATCCCTTATCGATATAATCCTACTAATATTATAAATGCGAAAGTTTGTGAGTATGTATGTATGGACCGATTACAATGAAATTTGGCACATAAGGGTTACTTGAATTAACACATAGCATAGGTTTAATCCCGGAAATCCCACAGGAACGGGAACTAAAGGAACGGAAAAGATAGATATAATGTATAATGAGTAATGACATACACTCACCTCAAATATTCGCTGACCAACGTGTACATCTGTTCATTTGTTCTCTTCAAAATGAGTCGAGTAGGTGAGGCGTTCATGAGCGAGATCTGCAAGGCAATTCTTTGAGCCAGTGTTGCCATCTCCCCCGCACTGCCAGTACACCCCCCTTGTAAGTATAACTCTGCCGCATCGCTACAATGGTTTAACGCCGTCTCCAACAATGTCTTCGTAGGAACATTATCGTGTATCTGCGGCCAAACCGGCTGTGCTGACTTCTTGGACGACGCCTTCGAAGCGTCCGTGGCCATCTTCTCCAAATCGTCGATCAAATCCAACGCCTGCTTCCGCTTAACATTAGCCGCTTCTGCGTACATGTTGAAATGCAACGCCACCATGATGTATGTGTCCGTGTCTCCCGGACAGTGGGTTTTGAGGAAATCGAGGAGGCCATGCTTGAATTCGGCGATTTTATCTTGCTTCTGACCGAGCATGTAATCGAATTGTCCGAGGAGATATTCGAATTGGTGGTTTTCGCGTAGAGCCTGGAAGAAACAATTTTATTATACAGTAATTACTAGATATTAAACTGCCCTTCATAAATTTATGTTACTAGTTACTTAATTATTGCTTAATGTCTCAGGCCCCGGAATCACAGACACAATAGAAAATCTATTGTGTCGTGGCCCGATCGGGCCGTTCGGGGCTCAATGGGTTAAAGACACAGACATACATTAAGATAGACTACGCGAGTGTATGTACTTCCCGTGTCCAAACTAAGTATAAAACACTTACTTGACGCTGGCCTACACTCAGTCCGCGCTTGCAGTTCGCCAAGGAAAGACGTGAAACTGAATAGAGTAAAATGCCGAATTGCGCAGTTATAAACTGCCGAGTTATCGGAGATGTTTCCTTCCACCGGTAATTAATTTTCTAATCAGAATATGCACTATTAATTTTAAAATCATTATTATTTGAATTCATGGAAACTTTGCCAACGTGCAGCCTGTGCCCAAAAAAGGCAGTCGTGCCGACCCCTCCAATTATAGGCCAATCTCAGTCACGTCCATACTCTCTAAGACTATACGGATTCCGGACCGCCAATACGGATTCCGCCGAAATCGGTCCACTGGGGATCTTCTAGCGTATGCCACCTACATCTGGAGTGAGGCCATAGAGAATCATGGTGAAGCGCTTGCAGTCTCCCTTGATATCTCGAAGGCCTTCGATAGGGTCTGGCATGATAGTCTTATCGGCAAGCTTCCATCATACGGTCTGCCTACCGGTTTTTGCGCATGGATCTCAGATTTCCTGAGAGATCGGTCGATTCGAGTAGTCGTCGACGGTTGCTCGTCCGACCAAATGGCTATTAACGCCGGGGTCCCTCAGGGATCAGTTCTCTCCGCAACACTATTCCTGCTACACATAAACGATCTGCTGAAACCCGGTATTTATGGGTATGCAGACGATAGCACCGTTGTGGAGAGATACGCATCCAGCGCGCGAGCCAGTACGGCACAAATCCAGTCTCTACGGGAGGCGATGGTCGAACGCATGAACTTGTCCTTACAGGCAGTCTCCGACTGGGGCGAAGCCAATCTGGTCAAGTTCAATGCGACCAAGACCCAGGCGTGTCTATTCACCGCAAAACGGAGTCCATTCAACCTGACTCCGTCTTTCCAAAGTGTATCCGTACCGATAACTGACCACCTCGAGCTTCTTGGTACCTTGACGCCTACTCTCAATTTCGGTTCATACATTGAATCAAAAGCCCAAGTAGCCTCAAAAAAGCTCGGTATACTGGCGAAGGTGAGGCAGTATTTCAGTCCGGGACAGTTGCTCAACCTTTATCAAGCACAAGTCCGATCGTGCATGGAATACTGCTCTCACCTCTGGGATGGATCTGCCAAGTACCAGCTGGAGACGCTTGAGGCGATAGAGAGGCGCGCCAAGAGCCTCATAAACGACGATGAGCTAGTAGGCAAAAAACTCCAGAGCCTCGCTCATCGCCGCAGAGTGGCAAGTTTATCGGTTTTCTACCGGATACACTTTGGTGAGTGCGCTGCGGAATTGCACGACCTAATTCCGCCATCCCCGTTTTTCCATCGTTCGTCGAGGCGCACAGATTCTAGGCATCGCCACATGGTTGACGTTCCATGTACCCGGACAAAGCGGTTCGGATCGTCATTCTTTATTCGAACCGCTTGGGACTGGAACATGCTTCCTGAATCTGTGTTCCCCGATGAGTACAATATGGAGGTCTTCAAGAGGAGAGTGAACAGGTACATTCTAGGGTAGCGCGCTCCATCTTAGGCCACATCTCAGCTTACCATCAGGCGAGATCGTGGCCAAGCGCTCCCCTATTGTACTGTAAAAAAAAAAAAAATCAAATAAAGAATATCTGTGGAAAACGATCGTGACAAACATGGATACCAAATCATACGGAATGATTCGGAATACATTGCGGCTTTTACTTGGCACGGTAAAGATCGCGTCGTATGATAATAAGCAATGAATAGCGTCTTCTCATTTTTCTGTTCTAATTTTTCTGTCCAATTTTGTGGTTAGTGCTGTTCATTCGATGCAACAGTTCTCGATTCTAATCGATTTTATAATCGAACAGAAAAATGATAATTTGAAGGAGCAATTTTTCAGAAAAAAGGCATAGATTTTTTTTGTTATTTAATATGACTTGACCTAGAACTTTTAAGTATTTTAATACAAACGTACTAAAAATAAATATTATGACATGGACGCCATTAGTTAAAGTGTCATCTTGGGAGTTTTTTAAGAAAACTCCTTATTGCTTAGACTATGTTTGTTTTTTCAGTTTTCCAAGTAACCCGAACATAAAAGAAAAATGGATCGAGGCAACGGGATATAAAGATTGGTTTCCAACAAACTATAGCACAATTTGCTCTAAACATTTTAGTGAAGCCAGCTTTGTTGAAGGAAAAAAGCTTCGACTATTGACAAAAACAGCCTATCCGACAATTGATATACTGAAAACGATATACTATACTAGAATCGCCGCGCGAGCGACGTCCCTAATTGATTTAGCGTAAAATGAAATTCCCATCACTAAAAAGCGCTCGTGACGTCATAACGCGTCAAGGTCAGTACAAAAAATATGACACACTTGGTTTTCATACAGATCGCGGTACTTGCGTGGTCTATCTTAATGTATGTCTGTGGTTAAAGACGTTTTATACAATACACTCACCTCTGCTCAATATAAAAATAGCCATGTCTGAAATCTTATAATATATATAAATCTCGTGTCACAATGTTTGTCCTCAATGGACTCCTAAACCACTTAACCGATTATAATATAATTCGCACACCATGTGCAGTTCGATCCAACTTGAGAGATAGGATAGTTTAAACATGTGGGTACCACGGGCGAAGCCGGGGCGGACCGCTAGTATGTATATAAAAAATCGATTTTTCACTTCTTCCATTACCTACTAAAACAAATTCAAACGAAACAAGAGCGCCTTCACATTTGGGCAACTTATTAGTCCGGGAGCTGCGTGACAGTTACGCGACTGTGGAAGTGTCAAAATGTCATAGATTAAAGCACCTGCAGTATGTACGCGCACTCGGTGCCATTACTTACTAGAAAAAATCCACATGAATACCTAATACTTAATCTGTCTAGCCCCGGAACCACAGACACAATAGAAAATCTATTGTGTCTGGGACCCATCGGGCCCATTGGGGCTCAATGGGTTAAAAAGAACTAGAACAACGCTTTATCCTACTTAATATTATAAATGCGAAAGTTTGTAAGTATGGATGTATGGATGTTTATACTCTTTCACGCAAATACTACTGAACCGATTACAATGAAATTTAGCACACATATAGAAGGTAACTTGGATTAACACATAGGGTAGGTTTTATCCCGGAAATCCCACGGGAACGGGAACTATGCGGGTTTTCCTTTGAAAACGCGGGCGAAGCCGCGGGCGGAAATCTAGTGTATACATTAAAAATCACCTGCAGTATGTACGCGCACTCTGTGTACCGCGCGAGGCCGGTGAGCAGGCGCACCATGAGGCGCCACGAGCGCGCGGCGAGCAGGCGGGCGGCGAGCGCCTGCGCCGACCGCAGCGCCACCGCCACGCCCTCCGTGTCGCACGCGCACGAGAAACACTCGTGCGCTAGTACCAGCAGCTCTATGGAAATCGTGTTCACCTGCAATCATTGGCCGTTATTAATCAATTAAGGAGGAAGTGGACTGCGGATACAGACCATCTTCATGAAACTAAGTAAAATTATTTGGTTATTTTTGTAATTGATATTACGTAAATATTGATTTGAACATTTTTTCTTCATTTCTTTAAAATAATAATCCCGTTGAATATACCCGCATCCATATCGATAACCTCGCAGTTACCGACTGCTAAAGAGCGGTGCGCAGTGAAATAAATCTGAATGCTTACAATTCAATCGACATGGCTCCCGAGCACCTCTTATCTCACACACAAGCCTTACCAAGCTTGTGGTTGTGTGCGTAATAGGTTTACAGAACGCGTTAGTTTCATCAATTTTTTCGCAAGTGCACGAGGTATGGCGGGCTCATAAGTCTAGTAGCTGTACTTTTCTATATTATTTTTAAAAACGAATGTCACTAGTATTTTCTAGTGTCAGATTTTACGCGAGTATTATACATTTAGAAATTAAAGATTTTTAACTAATTTTAAACGCGATTTATTCATTATATTATTTTCCCGACGTTTCGTACACTGACAGACAAAGAGTCTGCCCATGACCACGCTCGCTATAAAGGTCACTAAATTAAAATTGATTGATTATCCCTGCACTCGTAGATCAAAATATTTTTATTGTTTAGACTTTAGATGAAAATGTTTTGATGAAATTTTTTTATGTTTATCATACATGCATTATTCACATTATTCACGTGAAACGGATCAAATCTTTAATCCAGGAGATTAAATTACCTGTTTAGATGACAATTTAGCTCCTTTGGTAATTTTCCTTATGCTCGATTTCACTTCGTAGCGAATGTGGACGTTGCTTTTAGATATCACATCAAATAGATTCCTTCTAGAATCTTTCGTCATCTTATTTCCTGCTGTATAGACAGTTGATACCGAAAACATGGACTCAGTTTCAGCCGACATCAATGTTCCTTCTTCAGTTAATATGGATTCAATTTCATCACCATCTAGATTTTGATACTCTTCATCGATCAAAGTTTCTACGTCGAGGCAACTATCATCAAAAACGTTCTCAGGAATTTTTATAGAATTGCTGGCTTTGTAAATTTTTTGAAAAGCTATTAAATGATCTAGAATAAGCCTTCCAATGTGACTGCAAGCGTCAGGTCGCATATTTAGGAACATTTCGATGTCTGAATCGAGAACATATCCCCATAGTGTGTATTGAAAATGTTCCTTTTGCCGAAATGTGGATGTTTTGACCAAATGTGGCGATATAATAGCTGATACCATTTCTCTGCACAAATAGTCAGCAATCTGAAGAGATAACGCTATTTTTAAATACGAAGCAAATATATGACTTTAAAAACGAAATATGAAATACGATAATAGTACCTGTTTAGTGGGCACGTTGAAAGTCCTAAAGACAAGATTCGCCAACGTCATTCGAGATTTTCCACTAACCAAGCTTATAAAATCTAGCGCACGATTTTGATATTTCAATACGGACATATAATCCCAGCCAATTTGCAGAGCTATTCTGAAGTAATTTGCAACCTGAAATAATTATTTGGGGATTTGAAAATTGCAATCAAACTGCTGTGTTCATAAGTAAAGGTTGGAACACCAAAGAAGAGCCATATACAATTTTTTTTTCAATAATGTACGGATAACACACAATGAGAAACAAACCTGCTTTGCAACAGCGAGACCGCTTCTTACAGCCAGAGCATCTAAAGCTGACAACCGATCCGCCTCTTGTCGCACAGCAAATTGCGGCACACCGTCGCCATCTTGTCTCTCTTGTATTACTACTAGCTCTTCGAAACTTGCGTCTGACGTTTCAGACACTAGATAAAGAGTATTATATTGAGATTTTTTTATGGTAATTAAGTTTAGAAAGAGATAATCAATGATCACTTGTAACGGGCGGTGGTGACCACTTAACATCAGTTGGCCCACCTGCACATTTGCTTGCTTTGACATAAAAAAATCATCATATTAAGATTTAATTATTTAAGGCAATTATGTTAATTGCAAGTCGCGGTACGCATATGTTATTGTCAATAATAACGTATTCGTCACTCCTTTGTTTGTTCTTTTATGTATTTTGCACTCATTATTCATGCTATGTAAATGTTTATTATATCTGATTGCACACATGTTTCTGCCAAGATTATCTAACTATTGTAGAACTGAATCAAAGTATATATATTTCCATGGAATCAATTTATTATATTGAAAATTCGTCTTTATTTAGATTTAACTGATTTCAAATTGAAAATAATCTGATTAGTCAGTTATACTTACGTGATAATTTGTTTTGTAATGTTGGCGACGAAATAATCAAACGTAGCTCTTGTGGCAACTCATACGGCGAGCACGTCCCTTCCGCTAATTTGAGACATGTTCTCATTATTTGCACTGGACAGGCAGATCTACACAAATATTCATCAGATATCTTGAATAATTTTGATAAACGAAAAGCCTCCACAATGAGTCTCATTTCCAAAAGCCTGTTAATAGTCTTTCGCCAAATATCAATTTCTTCATCGTCCAAAATTACAACTTTTTCAATATTACCCACATCTGATTCTACTTCAATCTCATGTAGCGTCAATGAAAATGGTTGTTCAGAAGTCACTACTCCAAACTTATGAGATTCGATTGCATTCTTTTGTAAGCTTAACGCAAAATGCAATGTACTTTCATAGTTGTCTAAGAATATTTGGTCTTGATTTTCGCATTTGAAATATGCCTCCCACATGCCATGCTCTGTTCGCTCTCGGTCACAACCGTATTCGTGGTTTTCATCAAACCAACTCATCACAATTCTGTGCGCATAAAACTTTTGCTTTACCTCTGATATGTTATAGACAAGGTTATTGAGGAATTCAGTAGCCTGTTTACAAGTTACGCCTGACTCTTTGAGAACACCGCTACATTTAGCAATAAATTTAACCACGTCCTCATCACTTAAAGGACTTTCCCTGTCTACATCATCTAGGAATTCGGAGGTCTTTCGACGCCATTCTGTGATAACTATGTCGTCTATGGGTAAACCAGCTAATTTAGCTATTTTGAACGCTACATCGTAGTTACAATTATTTTTGTACATATCAATACATTCAGACACATATTTGTCGGATTCGTCTTCTATCATTTTAGATATGTTTATTATGTTAGATGTTTCCATAGATATTTTCATAATTTCATACATGTTCGAAAAATTAGGACATGGGCCTAAAATTATAATAAAACGATTAAAAACTTCAATACGCAATATAAAAACTAACAATAAAATATAACAATTTTTCACAATACCTACCTATAAATGATTTGCCGAACTCAGTCTCGGCTAAACATTTCAAAAATTCCTTTTGATGAAAAGCACTATCAAAGTTGTTGCTAAGGGCGGTCTTTACTAGCTCAACAGATATCTTTTGTAACGCTTTGGTTGACAGATCCCACGGCGAACCATTGGTATCTGAACTGTATTTCCTTTGACATTGCTGTAGGAAACTATTTAAATACTTGTTTGTTTCATTATCAAAAATTCGCAATCTAATGCATCGATATAGAAATAACGCCAATAAAGCTAGTAAGTTATCCTGCAAAGAAAGTTATTATTTATATTATGACACTGTGACGATAAAATAATAACAAATCATTAAATAATAGGATTAATCATACCGTCATGAATATGAGCGTAGATTCGTACAGAGTGGTAATGTATCCTTCAATAAGACAGACTTTAGCGAGTCTCAGAAACATTTGAGCCGGAGGCTTTCCAGTTATTTCAGATTGCAGTTCTTGACGATTGCATGTAGTTAATTCTATGGATGCAAAAATCCAATGCGCCCATAGTACATCCACGGCATTTGGCTGTAAGATTTATCAACGTGTTAAAATATAAAAACCTAAGAAATCTTGTCTTGATTTTCGTATGTCAGCATAATTCCTGTGTTTTGACAAAAAAAAATCGTAATTACGAATTTCTGTCCCAGTTTACTTAAGTAAATAAATATTTCAGGACAATTTTCACACACGGCACGATCTGATCCCATACTAAGCTTTCGCTTGTGCTATGGAAACCAGATGGCTGATAAACATACATGTATAATTTTAAATAAATACTTATATAGATAATAAACATCCAGACACAGAGCAAAGATCTACGTTCATCACACAAATATTTGCCCCGCGTGGGAATCGAACCCACGACCTCTGGCTTGGAAGGCAGGGCCACTACTAAACAAGCCAACCAGTCAGTTAGTAAGTAGTTATGTGTTTATTTTAAATTGGTATATTAACTTAGCAATTTTCTTATGTTTATCTTATTACCTGCAATACCCATGACACTCTATACCGAACTCACCTCATAACAGCTAGCGATGAGTACCAACAGGGGCTCTCTATACAAATCAGCAGCTCTTAACAAAGCTGCCGGTGGATCCTCTGGCCCGTGACAAGCCGCGGCCACCTCCCATAGCTCTCGCCCCATGAAGGAATCTGATGGGAACTCGAATACCATGCTTTGGGTTGGGCTCTAGAATTTTAGTTTTAATTTTGAATATAATGATGTTGACAAATATGGCAAAAACGCGATTTTATGGGTGAAGGTTTAGTTTCGAAAAAAAAAAAACATTTATGTACATTTTTTAACAATATTTTTCAAAATACAGCAGATTAGGTAGGAGTACACCAAAAGACATGTCGTCAAATTATTGTTAATATTAATTAAATAAATTTTAGAATCCATTACTTACACAATCAACTGAATTCATTCTCATTAATCTTCTTTGTCCATTGCTCGGAACATACTTGTGTTCCTTCTCCTCTTCCACAGTTTTATGCAACATTATATGCTTCAAATGTTCAGCGTATGATTTCTTGTCGAACTCTTGCGATAATTGTAGCATTTGGTTTAAAGGATATCTAAATACATCGCCGAAAAGCAAAAAGTTAAGCCAAGAATTCTCTTTTATAAATTCACGCAATTGCATTTCCGGCAATGGTAAATTATGTAACACTGCAAACTTCACCACGATTTGTGACTCAAAGAGTACCACCGACATGTCATGTCTACCTGTGGATTGCTTCAACTCCCTTGTTTTAATAAGTGTTATTTCCTCCAAATATTTCAGTATTGTTTTAGCAGTATCGTCATGGCTCTGAATCAACTTTGCCATGAAATCGCCGACTTGCTTATTAGCTTCTAATTCGGTAAGTTTTTTGTGAGAAACAAGATATTCTCTTATCATATTTGCAGCTGAAATATGGACTCTACATCTCGTTGGATTACAGCCGATCATGGCTACAAAAGATATAGCACATGCTGTCATTGCTGAATCAAAACAGTTTTGTAGGGCCAGAGCATGCGCTTCGCAACAAGCACTCTTTATGTTCTTGTCCTGAAGACGATTATGTGTTAAATATTGTTGGGAGACAAACGCCTGACTTGCGTTACAGGGACGATATTGCTTTAAATAATACATGTGATTCAATTTTGCGTCATATCCATATTTTTTCATGAGCTTTTCATTCGCAAAATCGGGCATATCAATTGAACGTTGCGATAGGGATTTCAGCTCACTAATATCTACATCATGTGACAATAGACTACCCAAACTACGTCTATCAGATTTATCAGTAGCTATGTGGTTTATGTTTAAATTCATTAATTGAAATTCAAATATCTTCGAAATGTCTAGACCGCGGTAGCCAGAGAGCAATTGATACACATTAACATCTCTACACTCATATGTATTACTTGAATCACAATATTTATTATAAACATTATACATGTGTGGAAGTTTTTTTCTGTACCCTTTATTGGGAAGTTTAAAATCTTTGAACTCCAAGTAATCTTCTTTCAAAAATATATCAAACAAATTTGCAGAGTCTTCCAATAAAATCATACCAATGAATAACTGTGGATTTGCAGATATATAATTATCAATATCATTTTTAGCAATTTGTTGACAAGTTTTATATACAGGGACAACATGACTTTGTCTATCAGATGTCTGTTCTATGCTTTTAAATAATAACCAGAGTTCAATACAATCTTTTGCTTCCACGTCTACATTTGATAAATCTATGTTCAGCATGTGACTATCAATGCAAATTGTAAGAGCCTTGTAAAGTTTATTTTTTACAAAATATTTTGCAAGCTCCAAATAAAAATCTTGGATCGACAAAGTCGCACAAGATTCGGCCAATACATCATCAATCATTTTTAAGTTTTGCGTCCGTGACAATCTCTCAATAATTTGAAATAGGTTTTTTCGTTCATCTTCAATAACGATCCCATAAGAAGACAATGTATCATATACGCACATTTTAGTGTAAGGGAAACTATTGCTTTTTGTGACAAATTCTATCATATCATCTGTTATAGGCCATGTACGAAATATTTGATCCAATTTGTCTAAAAGTTTAATGTCAAAGCCTTTGGTATCTATATTTAGAAGTTTTCTCATAAAGTTCTCATTATTAAAGAAATTATATCTAGCATTCATATCTCTGACTACTTCTGAGAGCTGAACATTAATCCAACGCACCAGTATCATTGCTTTATTATTTTCCACTAAATAAACCCAGGCATGAGTGGGTGATGTAAATTCTAAGAGAGAAAATTCTGAAAGAGAAAGTTTTGTATGAGTATTATTTTTTTAAGTAGTTTTCAATCCCACTGTCTGTAAGAAATTTTATGAATCTAATTAAAATAATTAATAAATTTTTTATAAATAAATACATACCAAATTTTTCAAAGAAGAGACTTGTAGCAATTTTACTTTTCCACTCACTGGTATACTTTTCAATTTTTTCAATTGTCAACGCTTTTATTTCACTCTCATTAACAAAGACCCTATCAGAGCAACTACCAAATACTTTGTTCTGTTTAAATGTGCCATCAACTTCAAATGATTTCTCCAGATATCTAAGTAGATTCCAATGTCTTAGAAAGTTTTCCCAGCGGCCAATGTTTTCATTTTTCATATCTTTAGAGATTTTTTGCAAGTTTTCAACTAGGAAATCTCTGTATTCAATCTGTGTTGCTGCCTGTGCGAGGGTCATTAGATGATCTTCTGGATTTATCTCAACTTTGTTAAGAATATGAAGCACTTTATGGATTTGCTTCCGTAACAACAATTGGACTGTCCATGCTTTAACCTGTTGTTATGGGAAATATATAAAATGAACCAAAAATATTTATATGAATCATTAGATTACAAAGTTTTGATTAAACAATTTAAAACAATAACAAAATCATACCTCTGCTATAAACCAATCGTTAGCTATTGATTCGCTCCAAGCATTTTTGTTCATTAAATATTTTACGGCCAAGCCTATATGAGTCCCCTTTGCAGCTGCTTCGCGAACAACATCTCTTGTGGCCTTTTGTTCCCAAGAGTTCCATATAATCTTTTCATTTTGTGTTAGACCTTCCATTATTTTGCTTTATATCTAAATATGTGATATGTGATAACAACCAACAAACATAGAATTCATCAAATTATAGTAAATTATGAATATGTATTCTCAATTCACAAAAACAAAAACATGACTTTCTTCTTTGCTAGTAGGTAAAAACTCTAAGGGATATAATGTAATTACTTACTTCAAGGAAAATACATGGTATTCTATAAAATACGGTCTTATTTTTGCAACACTACGAAAGTTAAAACGTAAAATCGAGGCGTAGGTATTTAATTTCTATTTTACTATTTTTGTAAACTGAACTTGACAATTTGTCAACATTCAATATTGACAAAACAGGCTGTCCGCTGTAATGACAAGATGCTGTCAAATGTCAAACAAACACCGGAAGTAAGATTGAAATATGAAAACAATTTTTATATATGGCAAGAACAGTAATTTGAATTTCAAATACTGACGACTGAGGAATTTCTTCGTAAATAAAAAACGAACAAAAAAAGACGTCGTGTTGTGTTATAGGCCCATTAAGAAGAGCTGGAACGTCAACACATTTACACATTGCACATGTTAGGCCGGGAGATACTGACACAAAATTTCGGGTCATTTGTACATACATCTTTTTTATGGGCTATCGGTAAATTCTAAAATTTTTGTGTTACAAATCGTTTGACTTTCGCTATTTATCCGACGAGTTCGACTAACGCCCACGCGACTAGTCCGCCGGTACCAGCGTTCTGACCATCATTTTTCTTTTAGTCATTGCGTAATAAGACCTCTGTTACAAATGACCCGAAATTTTGTGTCAGTATCTCCCGGCCTATGTATGTGTCATATTTTGCAATTGTTTATAAATACAGGGTGATGTAATTGGTGTAGTACGAATATCTAAAAATCTATGAAGAATTTTGTGATACAGTAAATGGAAGAATTATAGACTATTTTACAGTATTTAATAAAATCATTTAATTTTTTTGTTCATTTTCATTAGAAATGTCAATTTTTCTCACCAAGGTGGAAATTTGGATGATAAGGATCTTGTTATAAAAATATAAATTTTGACTAAAATCGGCATTATTTTTTTTTCAAAAATCAAATTACTAATTAATAATCAGAGTTATCACATTATTAAAAAAAATAAGCCAAACTATACACAATTTTTACTTGATGCAATCCTCAAAGATCATGGACATAGTGTATTGCGCCTTCCACCATACCATCCAGAACTCAACCCAATAGAGTTACTATGGGGCATAATTAAAGGGAAAGTAGCATCACAAAATGTGAACTTTAACTTGAAAACTGTGGAAGAATTATTTAGAAAGGAAGCAAATGCTATTAGTCTGGATATGTTTAGTGACGTTTGGAGAAAGACGCGAGAACATGAGGAAAAATATATTCAATTAGAACCAAAAGTAGATAATTACACTGACTCATTTATAATAACAATTCAACAGTTTTTGAATAAATTCCGACGGCGAGTTCTTCGAGCGATGAAAGTTTCAGTGAAGTAGAAGATTACGATTATGATTAAATAGATTCTTCTTCTTCTCTATAGATACTGCTTTCTGAATTGGTGGTAAATGTTAAAACTGTTAAACTGTTATGACGATTCAAAAGTGCTTCTAGAAGAAGTCTAATTGTATAAATGTTTGAGTTTGAGTTTAAAACCAATAATGTGAAAATTATACAATAAACATGTAACACATATTTGTTAGCGCGTATTGGTAGGTATTACGTACTTACTACAAATATAATATTTCTTAAATATCTTTACTCGACCAAAGTCAGGACAAGACTGCTCCGCAACTGCAGAAGACGTCCGTTATTTAAATCATTATCAAAACAACCATCCGTGTGTTGGGAGTGAGCGCACGTGTTATTTGTATTGTTTTTATGACCTGAAATTTAATTATTATTTGATAATTGAATGATTATTAATACTTTTATCCAATTGATTATTATTAGAATAAATAATTAACTTCATCAATTGATTTACTTTTAAATTATAATTTTACAGGTAAATTATGAGAGCTTTCATAATTATATTTGCATATATTTATCTACAACGCACCCATTTTACAATTCAAGTCTAAAATGAAACTAGAGTCGCATTTATATAAATTTATAAAGAATAGAAAAAATTCGATCACGAGGCGGGACTCGAACCCGCATCCTTCGCGCCATTCCGGGGCGGATGCCTCACCAACTCAGCCACTCGTGACCCGCCCGAGTGATCGAATTTATTCTATTCTTTCAGTTTTATGTGTCTGAAGGGACACACCGCGCGCCATCTATTGAGATGATTAACAACCATTTCAACCAATATGAAGCACTTTTCAGTGAATACAATATTGTAACGATGGAACACGACCTTTTTTGTTGAATTTATATTTTTGGTTTTATGGCATTCAAATGCTTTATAAATATAAATTTATAAAGAGTAGAAAAAAATAGAAAAAATTCGATCACGAGGCGGGACTCGAACCCGCATCACGAGTCACGAGTGGCTGAGTTGGTGAGGCATCCGCCCCGGAATGGCGCGAAGGATGCGGGTTCGAGTCCCGCCTCGTGATCGAATTTTTTCTATTCTTTATAAATTTATATTTATAAAGCATTTGAATGCCATAAAACCAAAAATATAAATTCAGTCGCATTTATTTTTGAACATACTGTAAGTGAAATTGCATAAGTGTGAGTACTGTGAACATGCCAGCTTTCCTTAATTGACCGATATAACCACTACTGCCTTTGTTACTTGAATCTGATTAACGTCCAGTAAAAATATGATATGGAGTACCTGTTTTGGGTTCAATCTATTAAAAATAACATCCTGCTTTGCCATATCTATATATGGGTAAGATAGTAGGATCATAATATGATCCTATTATCTTACCTTCTACAAAAAATTATAAACCTGAGTTTGTAAAACGTTCACGCGAAAACCACTAAAAGAATTACTCTCGAGTTTGTCGCAGTAGTATAATATTTTTTAAATAGCCAGTTTAATTTATTCGTTTGATTCCACAATTTCCTAATTTATCTACTGATTAAATTGGAATATTTTCCATCCAAGAGAGACCAACAGCAAACAATTCCACAGCTAATTAAAATTAAACAGTTGCATTCGGAATGCGAATATTTTTCAGCAGCTAAGAATAATTTTATACGCTCGATACAGGGCTACTCTAGATTTGAATGATTTCTTTTCAAGTGTATATACCTAAATGGTAGTTTTCCAATTACAGCACTAGAGCGCATTATGCGGCATAATGCTTAACGTTGAATGTTTCAACTACAGCAACGCTTCGCACAATCGAGCACTCTTAAAAGTAATGCGCGTGAATTGATGCGTGCAATCGATTTATCGTTAGTAATATTATAAATTGTTGGAAAAAATTTTAAAGCTTTCGTTTCATTGTAGTTTTTTCGAAATAATCAAAGTTAATTCAAATTGTGTTAAAAAAAAAAGACGGGTTGCACTCCGGGAGTGCCGGCAGAAGTGAAAACTTGATTATTAACGTTCAGCATGTTTGATATTTTGGAATGGTATCCGTCTTACGCATGGAATATAAAAAAAAAAAAATCCGTCTTACGCTTTTTCGATCAGGCCACGTGTCCTGACGCGAGTTTAAGATTTTATACCCAACGCCGCTAAAGAAGTTTTCACTTCAATAAATATAAGTATGGATGAAGGTACAAACATTGAAAAAAATGTTAATGAAATAATCAAAATCCAAATTACTTAAAATAACCGTAAATAGTTTTCAACCAATTATTATGTATACCACTTTCTTTACACATTAATGAGGTTATTGCTAACTCCAAGAAGCTTATATCTAATACACTGGAGATTTCAGTATGAACATTAACTTGTAACAAGAAAATATGACCTTGAATGACGCCTGTATGTTTTTTTATCCCTTTCACATTATGTGAAAGGGATAAATTCTTGTTATAAGTTAATGTTCATACTGAAATCTCCAGTGTATTAGATATAAGCTTCTTGGCACTCCATGAATATTTTTTTTTTCAACACTGAACTTAGCGCAACCTGCTGGTGCATTTGAAAACTAATTCACGTTCCAATTAAGCATCAGCATAATTCGGCATTGTGCGCCACTGAGTCGCATTATGCTCTGTAATTGGAAAACGGGGTATAGCTTTAGCGTGGATTTAGCTATTCAATTGGCTCCTTAGAAGTCTGGAATGGAAAATCTGTTACAGACCCACAAAGTTTCCATAAAATCAATATTTCCTAACAGCTGTTGCTAAGCAACACATTATAAATATTGGATAAGCATTTTGCAAGTAGCGTCATAAACATAAGTTTTTCGTTTTATTGGGATTGTATTTAAAACATTTAGAATGGCTGATGAATTAGAAAAAGCTCATTTATTTTACGATGATATCAATAAAATCAGAATCCTAGATAACACGGTTCGAAAGGATACTGAAGATCTAAAAACAAACTGTAAAGTTTATGAAACCAGTAAGTAGGCTTCCTAATAGAAAAATGTTCTAGGTCAAGCTTCTGCTCAACAAAATTAAGCTTTAGTTGTGCAAAAGCAGTGTGTGAGCTTAATTTAAATAAAACTTAGATTATACATTTGTATAATTTTTCAGAAGTTCAAGATTTCAGTAAAATCATTAATTCTCTCTTTGAAACAATGAGAGTTTTAGGAGAAAATGTAGAGAAACAAAAAATTGCGGCTATTGGTTCAATAAATCTACTCAAATCTGTTACAAAGGAAAGGGAAAGCGAACAAGCTAAATTACAGGTAAAATGCATGTCCACGTAACCTTTCTCATCTCTGTCTCTGTAGAGATAAGGGTGGGTATACCACAGGGGTATACACTAGATGACTAAAACGTAAACTCAAGCATTTATATTATGCACAGAACAGTAAAAACAAAGAGAAGTGTGATGTGGGCGTGGCCCACGTGTCAATAATAAGTTTAGATCACCTAACTTGCTCTCAGTTGTGCGCAGAAAAATATTCGAGTCGGTTGTCAGCTGTCAAACCTTTTTTCCATATTTATTCATTAATTAGGACGTGTTGTTCGGTATTAGAGTGCAAAAATGATAGCAGACGAAATAATATCAGCAATGGAGGCATTTCATACCATGCATCGGTAAGTCTTATTTTTATTTATTTTACATATATTTTATGTTATAACTTTGCTTGTCGTAATTTGTCAAAATTGTATACAAATATCTAGTCAAAATGAACCTTAATTCGTAAGAAATTAGTACTATTATAGATTGAACAGCAAACAAGACTTTCTGGAATATTATTACAATAAACAAACGAATGTCGCTTTAGTGATGCTTGTGGCGCATATCGACAGTATCGATACTTTAGAAAAGACAAACATTATAAATATTAAATTTTATTTTATTTTTCCTTAGCTTTCATTTGTCCAATTTATTTATAGATTTCCCAAAGAGGCTAATTTAAAAGAGAAATGGATAAATGCAACGTGACGAGTTAACTGGATGCCGAACAGCACTAAGCAGTCTAACAAAGGCCACCGATACAGCAAACCTACGGCAGTTCCAAGATTTAAAATAATGCATATTTTCTGTTTGTATTTTGTAAATATAGATTAATACTATTCTATTCCGTTTTTTATTTAATAATAATAATATAAAAAGACGTACTTAGTAATAATAAACATACTCCAAAATGTGACACATTATACTATACTCATATAATAGAAAGAAAAAAAAATACACAAAAAATATTTATTTGTGAATTATCGATAACAAGGCTGACATCCCTCAGGGCATAGCATCAGATAAATATCAAGTTAATGTCATTAGTGTTGAGTGACACAAATTTCAACCTTATCTCTATGTGTTGAGGTTCAAAATTATATCTATCGAAAACTAACGCCCTCTGTTGTGGAGTAGCTGAATATTTTCGAATTTGGAATTTCTGTGCAATGAGAAACAAAACAGCTAATATACCTAGGGATGTTATACTAAAATAAACCGTAACATGGTGCGTTAGGGTACATATTGAAATGCTGAATTTATAACCTAAGTCGGTTTTTACTCAAATTAAGCTGTCCACCAAAGGCATAGTTTACTTGTAGCACAGAATACATAATAGTATCTAAACGCTACAGAACGGACACTCTCCGCCTCCCGCCAAAATTAAACTTACCTCACCCCCGCGCGATCAGACATAAAATGGGCCATATTTTTCTGCAAGGACGATACGCAACGAAGATTGACAACATTAATCAAATTGACTTAAAGTAATTTTATTATTTTGGATTTGTGATTATCGTTTTTCGTAGAAAATGGTTAGATATTGTGCTGTTTACGGATGTATTTCATCAGAAAAACGCGATTTTTTTTTTACGCTAGTCACAAATGTGCCAACCATAAAGCGTTAACACACACATTTGCAGTCTCTACAGTGTGACTGTCAAAACGATCATTTTGTATGGAGTGTCCGGGGTGTGCTTGTAGTGTACTGTATAACTATCGGTTTAAATGTGTGGGTTTGGCGACACTGGTTTTCATACTAATTATGACATTATAGCACTTCTATTTGTTTTTACTGTTCTGTGATATTATGTACCTTTTATAATATGTTGCTGCAAATAAAGCACGAGGCATACATAATATGCCGAGAATTCGGAATAAGAATTTTTTGGGTTAGTAACCTAACTAACATAATTAGTTTTAAAGTTATGTAAGTAGTATTATCACAGTATTACAATAATATTGTAATACTGTGGTATTATAACATTTCATTATTTTACAGGCAGATATAAATTATAAAACAACAGTATTGGAGCAGTTGGACAATGAATATGATTCTCTACAAATACTCGAAGCTACGCAAACCGAGACAATTGAATATCTCACGCAATTGAGATAATGTATAAAATACGATTATTCAAGAAACATTATGCATAGTAGTAAAATGTTACTTATTTCTAATACATGTTAATACACAGACCATATCTTATTATTATTTATTACTTTTTAATTACTGATCTTACCAAAACGAGGGAAGTTTCTCAATATTCAAAATAAATCAGATAGTTACCTTTCTTGCCATAAAAATAACTTAATATTAAAAATTCAAATGTAGTGACAGTGGTATCGTAGAAGTAATGAATAATACACAAATTATGCAGTCTGTAAAAATTTATATTTTTTCAATGATACACACATGAAATGAAATAAATTTTATAAGTAATTGGGATCAAGTTTCTAAATAATAGTCATTGATATTTGTCAAGAGTATTACTAGTAACAAAAATATAAACCACATACATATTTAATATGGAGTAACATGTTGAGTAATGTAAACATTTTAGTATGCACATCTCATATTATTATAATCACATTTTTCGTATAGGAAAATGCCAATGTCAAAATATAACAAATAAGATTTATCAACATTTTACATCACATGATAGATTAAATTCAAAACATTTTGATTGTATTTTTAACAGTGCCATATGAATGGTTAAGCAATAGTTTTTCAAAATAAATTACCTTCCATATTATGATGAATAACTATCTTACCACCCTTTGATTTTTTACTTACAATATTATTTGAACAGATGCAATGTATGAAAAAAAAACTAATAAGCAGTAATAAATTGTTTTATAAGTTTCTCAAATAACTTTAAACTTGAGGAATACAAAGATATAAATCGTTAAACCAAAAAGTCAATATAAATGACCCATGTAAGAAAATAAGACAAACGTGTGTCATCCTTACATAATATGAAAAAAAAAATCTTCTTCCATAAAAAGTGAAGTTGGAATCAAATACTTACTCAGCTTACATTAACTACTTACACACTATACTATTATCATCAAGTCAGTTCTATAATAAATTATAAATGTCTTAATCGTTTTCCAAAAATCTACTGTAATTGAAACACAATGATCATGTGATTCACATTTGATTAAGAACCCCATTTTATTTCTTGGGGATGACGATAAGGAGAAAATAATATGAATATTCTAGAATCATATTATAAATACATTATATAAGACAATGTTAAGAAATGTACTGAATAGGGAGAAAACTGTATTATTAAGAAATGCATTGAAAAATTCAAGATAGAATACAATGTTTGTAACAAACTTAAAAAAATAGCAGGTACACAAATATTCCAAGTATTGTTTTTCTAAATCTATGTAATGTTATATTGAAATGCAATGATTTTTCTTTCTCTGATATTTATGTGAAATAAAGCCATACTTATAAACATTACATGATTTTCTTCCTTCCTTCCTTCTTAATTCCAGAATCGTAATGCAATGTTTAAAGAAAAACTAAATGTGATTTGAATTAAATAAAGAAAACCATTATACAGTATAAACCCTAAGATATTAAGTTATCAAACTCACCATTCCACCAAACTTTCAATAGTCATTACTGTCCTTAAAAGCTAGTTTAAACACTTGAAGTCACTATTGAACTGGACAAGGGATCCTCAACCTTTTGCCGTTTTAAATCCTGTTGATCTTCACTGGGTTCCTCTTCGGCAGCCCTCTTCTTTGGAGCTTCCGTGTTGTTTTTGTGTTGTCCAACATCAACAATGACTCCGTCTTTGAATCGTACAATAATAGCAGTCATATTATCACAGCCTGTCCCATCACCCATTGTGCTTGGAGCTAAACAATGATCAAACATCTGCAAAAAAAAAATAAAGGGATAATAAAATATATTTTGTACACAAAGTGAATGTTTGCTACATTCCACATTTTTAAAACTGAGAGAAGAATATATTTAAAATTGTTTTACTTTATTATACCGCTAACATATTAGCAAAAGACTACATATACAACTAAATACAAACCTCTTCACAAATTTGAGACAACTTCTCCCTTCCCTCCGCCAATCTTGGTAAGATGAAGTCACACACATCTTGACTAGACATAAAGTTCCATATACCATCACAAGCCAGCACCATAAATTGATCCTTCTCAGGTTCTATGGTTAATGTTTTGACGTCCGGTAGAGCGGTTATCATTTGCTCAGTAGCATCTAAGTCCTTGTTTTGTTTATAGGAGTGATCACCGATAGCCCTGGACAGGTTAAGTCCACCGTTAATACGGCCCTCGTTTGACACTTTCCCACCAGCTTTGGTTATTCTTTCAAGCTCTGGTGCATCTTCCGGTTTGTGGTCAATCGACATGTCAATAGCTTTTCCTTCTCTGCAGATGATACATCTGGAATCACCAGCGTTTGCAACGTAGAGCTCATTACCTGAAAAGAGACAAGCATCATTGTTAATTAATAGCTTATAATGATTGCCTTTGTTTAGTGGTACTTTTTTATATCAAAAGAAAATCATTTTAATTTCCTATTTGTTGTGTAGAAGGTAGTATTACCTTTCAACAAAGCTACCACTGCGGTACAGCCACTGTCATTGCCTGGCTCCTCAGATAGTGACATGCCATCTTCACACTCCTCGTCACTGGAATCTGCTTCATAATCCTCTTCCTCATCTTCTTCTTCTTCTTCAGCTTCCCCTATAATAAATTTTTAAAATTATTGAGAAATACAATTTATAATGATTATTTTCTTACTATCAAGTTGTTGTTTGTTGCTAGTACTTTTTGCAACGGAGATAGATTACCATGAGATAATTGCACAAATATATAAGGAGGAAGGAAAAAATTGGCAGGATACTTTACTCAATGAGATTAGTGAAGCTGTATGTAAAAGTAAGTAATAGATAAGTATAGATAATATTTAGCAAAAAATATATATTGCTAAAAAATATTGCAAGGGTATTTTTTGTATTTATTACTGATATTCATATTTACCATCATTGGAAGATTCCTCGACACCATTAACGTTTTCTTCCTCAGAAGAATCAACTTCACCACCTTCAAAGGTTTCATCATTGGAGTCACTGTCATCATCATCAGGTGAAGCCCGTCTGAGCAAGGTTTCATAGACGGCTGCTGCTGCACGCCTCAGTTTGGTTTTCTTAGGCCTCTCTGGAAGTGCTTTGTCTGTGCTTGATACTGGGAACTTGTCTGTAATAAACACACATTATCTATACTAATATTATAAAGGGTTACCTATCTTAATCTCGAATTTTAATATTCCGAATATCATAATCCAGAAAACGTTTGGACATTTTTTCATAACCCCGAATTTTAAAATTTCGAAGTTTTGTTTGCCATATAATCGCAACTCCGAATTTCATTTGCCCATTTCTTTATTTGTACGACGTTTTACAATCCAGACGAATAAGTTCCAGACATACGAAATCTAAATGCACAAAATCCAGATGACCGTAATCCATATGCACGAAAGCCAGATTTTTAAAACACAAATTTTTGAAATACAGTTAATTGATATCCAGACAAACAATGTCCAGATTTTTGAAATTCAAATAAACGATATCCAGCAAAACGAAATCCTTCCAGGGGGTCACACTTCAAACCTAACCTAACCTACTGAGTCGAATTTCACACTTAAACCTTTCTGTAATGGGCAAGTAAAACGATAGCGAGTCGGTTCTGGCACTCGCCGGCCGCTGCCGCGGCACGCTCGCTTCGCTCGCTCGGCTCGTGCATGGGGGGGCACACTTCAAACCTAACCTAACCTACTGAGTCGAATTTGACACTTAAACCTTTCTGTAATGGGCAAGTAAAACAATAGCAAGTCAGTTCTAGCGTGGGGGTCGTAGTTCAAACCTAACCTACTGAGTCGACTTTGACACTAAAACCGGTCTGTAATGGACAAGTAAAACAATAAATTTACTTACTGACAATGTTTATTTTCAGTCGATAGTAAAGGTGTAATCACGATTGTATGGAAATCAAATAAAAAGATTATGAAAATCTGGCAATAGTTTATCTGTTATACGATTATATGGGAACCAAATAAAAAGATTATGAAAATTTGGCAATAGTTTATTTGGAAAATGGTACGATGGGAAACAAAAAAAAGTATTCTGAGAATCTGGTATAATGAGATCTGTATTATGAGAATACGGGAAACAAAAAAATACTTTTTAAAAATCTGGTTTTGGTGCATCTGGAAATTGATTCATCTGGGAAATTAAAAAAGGAATTTTAAAAATTTGTCATTCATTTCATCTGTCTTTTAAAAGTTCTAACAACCGTTTTCGGGGTTTTAAGATTCGGGTAATAGAAATTCGAGTTTTTAATAGGTTACCATTATAAAGAGGAAAGGTACGCATAAACTACTGGACCGATTTTGATGAAATTTGGCACAGATAATCTTTAGACCCTGAGAAAGAACATAGGCTACTTTTTATTGCGAAATATGTACCACGGGCGAAGCCGGGGCGGACCGCTAGTTCAAAATATAGCAATTTGAACTACCATATTTAAAAAACGTTTATAGCAAACAAATTTAGTTTTTATCTATCAAAAATTACTACACATAATATGTTTCTAATGAAGAATGAAACATTAAACAAAATTTAGCAATGCAGAAGGAAAGGTTTTACTGTGAAGTTAAATTCTTGATCCTATTTCAATCAGATTTGATAAACTCCAAACTGTTGTAAATTAATCCATAGCTTGGAGGTCTTACCTTTGGCATTTTCTGGTGTGTTACAGCCATTGGACGATGTTATATTCTCCTCCCCGCCTTGTTTTGATTCTGTGACCTCACCATTGCAAGCTTCAGATGGTGCATTGGTATCAGCTTTTTCCTTGCAATTTTCACTTTGCTCTGGTTGACCACAGTTGTCTTCTGAACTGTCTGGTGCTGTCTTTTCTACTTCCATTGAGATTTTTTCTTTGGCCTTCTCATCAGGCTCACTAGTGGATACCTGTACATTAATTATAATGAAAATAAATAAAATGTAATAACAGTACAATAACTTTAATATATGACAAACAATTGCAAGGTAAATGAGAAGTTTGTATAATTCCTTGTTTGTAATTTCCTAGTTAGAGCAATATGAATAGAAACATTTAATTAACTATTATATTTTAAACATATCAATTACCTCTCCATTTCTGTCTTTGTCATCATTTGAATTTGAGGATGAAACTCCACCAGTATCATCTGCATTACCGGTACCATTTTCTTGGGTATTGGCTGAACCATTGCTGCTTGATGAGGCTTCAATGACTGGTTGTTCTGTACTTGATCCTGCGGCAAAACTTGATCCTGAACTGGAACTTGAAGCACCGGCACCTATTTAAAAGATTTATTTAAGCTTTTTAGACACATTGCTTTTTTTAATAAATGCTTTTATCAATTTTGACGATAAAGGTATATATACCTGAACCTCCAGCTTCCTCCAGGCTTTTCTTTGCTCTGAGGCAAGGTGATAATGGAGTACTTGTATCACCAAGTCTGGCACGGTGTAATGTACTTAATTTATTTTCATATTTAGCCAATACTTCCTGGAAAGGAATTTCCTGTATGAAAGAACACATTTATAATTTTTGGACAAAGTATGGAAAAGTACCTACCACAATCAAAGTGAAGTATATACTGTAACCACAGTGCATGAAACTCTCAAAACTTCTGTATAATTTATTTAAAATATAATCTTTATGAAATACAATATTTCACTCCTCTAAAATTAATGAAAGATTACCTGAAGTGGGAGGCGTGCTTCTTTATACAAATTACTTATACTTTCATCTTCAGATTCTTCATTATCACTGGGACCAGGAGGATTTATTTCACCTGCCATATTTACAAAACTTGTTAGCTACACAATCAATACACCAACATAATATGAAGTTCACAAAAACAATGTGTGTTTGTAATACCTGCTAATTCCTTTAAAATGTCCATAACCTCTTTAGATGCAATTGTAGCATCGAATCCAAGGAATGCATCCGTTAATGCTTTAACCAGATCTCCATTCTTGTATGCTTCTGTGTTTTTTATATAATCAGGTAAATTCTGAGAACAATATGTGGCCACCTCAGCCCCTCCATGACCATCATAAACAGCAAATAATGATGTATTCAAGTCAAAGTCCAAAATTGTGTTGTGTGCATCCTGAAACATATTTTTCATTATATTATTAAGTTTTCCAATTCTATAGTCTATCAAAAACAATCGAACCTTCGACGTACAACTATAATATTACTATTTATATTAGGTATGTGTGGTGGTTACGGTACAATATCGACTTGACAATGAACATATCTTTTCTATACAATTTATAAGTTTAAAGTTAAAAAAAATGATACTAGAAATGTTAATAGTTCATTAACACTCCTATAATGGGAATATTAACATGAAAACGTTTATAATAATTACAGAAAGAAATCTTACCTCTTGGTTGACACGCCACCCCTGCATGGAACTCGCGCCGCATTCGAGATTGCTGTTTGATTCATCACTTGATATTTTTTCAGTAACAGGCTCTGATAAATAAGCACCCATTTTCTCGATATATAAACATATAATTAGAATGAAAAATTATAAACGCGCGAACTTGGAGAGTAAATCGCGCAGGCGGCAAGCTTAGTTCATTCTCTGTAATCTTTGGCTTAGCCTCTTTCATCTATAGTCTATGTTTATATGTATGGACAGATAAGCTAAGGCTATAGAGGTAAAAAATATTTTTATTTTATTAAGATGAAAACAAGTGATGAAAACTAGGTGAAAATACAAAATACATTAAATGAATATTATTATTAATTTATCATTTAAATGAGGTGACCATGGCCAAACAAAATAAAGGACAAATTGCTTGAAAAACGAGCGTGTGTCCTTATATTATATAATTAGATCTAGTTTCAGACCACAGTTTCAGACCTATTTGTGTTGATTTCAAGAATATTTATAATATTTTAATTTATAAGTTATAATATAATGCCCGGACGAAGCAAGTGAATTTTCGAAAATCTTTGAATGCAGTTTCTTTTTTAAAATAATGGAATGTTTCCTTTCTGCAAAATTTGGTATCTCCAGTAATTCAAGTCCCTCCAGGGCCTATCGAAAATTTCCATACGTATAAAGTCACTGTATAAAGCGAATAATAAACACGCATCTTGAGAATGTGTACATAATATTCGTGATAATAGATTTTTCGGCACTCATATAGGAATGTTTCCTCGAGTAACGAGTGACAGTTATTTCTACGCTATGGGAGAATCCATTTTTCGTAGGGTGTCAATTAAAAAGTACCCGCCAGTACTATTAAAATATTATTAGTTGATTTTTACGAATACATTTCGTTTACATCGTATATATCGGAGATAGAGCCTACTTACAGCGCTTTACCTGTTTATAAGTGATTTTATGAGTATTTTGTAGTTTATCAGCGTATGCTACCTTTATTAAATTTCATTCAGCATAGTATACCGACGCGACGCGGGCGGGACACTGTGTAAATATATTCTCATAAAACAGATACATATTATAAAATTATGCAAACAGCAAAATGAATTGTAAATGTTTTACATTTTGAATGTTAGATTGCAATAGGTAATCGTCTTCACATAGGTTATAACCCACAGTTATAACAAACAAATAAAAAAGAAACGAAAAGGGTAGAATAAAAAATTGTTTAAGTTTGAACGACAATTGTGATTTAAATTTTATTGGATATATTTATCACTGAAATAGTGTAATATAGTAAATATTATATTATGCTAGAAAAGAAAAACATTAGACCTCATTTTAGACGTACTATTTTCGAAGATTTTATATTTATTTGTTTAACACAATAGGTACGTACCTTCACATAACATTTTTGTTAAAATTATACCAAATAACAATTAAAAATATGATGATAATCATATAGTATCTCTAGGAAATTTAAACATTAGGCTAAGCTTATTCATCACTAACTAATTAAAAAATTTGTTTACAATGAACACCTACTTCGTAATATACGTCATGTTGTATCTAATAATAAAATTATTAAACATATTCTATCGTGAATAACAATAAGATTAAAATTTAAAACAGTAGAAAGTATTTGTTTTAAATGTTTCATTTTGTTCTAAGTAAATAATCTTTATACACTTTTTCATCTAATATTAAATAAAACATCGTAATAATTATGATCTTAACTAATCACTATATTAAGTATGTCTTAAATAAACCAAACAATAAAAAGTAAATAATGTTATCATGTCATTCTTAGGAGATATAAATAATTTTCTGTCGAGTACTTTGTGATGAGTTTCATTGGTGTAAGTAGTTAGGCGTACAATAATTGTCTGAATATTAAATTTGGTGTTTTTTTATTTTCATTTACCTAATTAAATGGGCATCGCATACGAACAAGCTCTCTCCGAAGTAGGCAACGAGGGAAAATTTCAAAAATGTTTCGATGTAAAATACAATGTGCTGGTGGTGTTTTTATGGAGTATGGCTTATATGAATATTATTTTAGCCTTAGCATTTACTCCATACACGTGCAAACTACCTGACAAAACTGATATCAACATAAGTGATTATACGTGGAAGCTTAAACATATCCCAGTGTAAGTATTTATCACTATTTATTCACACTTACTTATAACGTTTTTTAAAATTAAATTTCTATTTGTAACATTGAAATAAAATTTTAGGCATACCGATGCAAACGGTGATGTTAAATTTGAAAGCTGCACCATATATAAACATCCAGATGTTAACAATGAAACAACGGGTAAGTGCTCGTTAATTAATTATATCGTAATATGATTTTTTAAATTATTATTTACGGAAATTCGTAAATATAAACTGCTGAAATATACACTGCTGAATACCTATATTTTGATACTGATTACACTAATTTATACCCAAATAATTATTATCACGAGTCATGATCCAGTAGCTGTGACCGCAATATATTTCTGTTCGCATAGTATTTATAAGGACCCTTGTTAATTTCCTTCTATACATATAAATGTTATAAATAATATTCCTCGAAATTTTTAATTGTTTTGGATTAATCCTCTTGCCATATTATATGTATATCATAGAAATTACTCGACCAATCCGGATTTGAGCAATTTGAGAAAGACGATATACAAGAATTATAATAGATAGTTATCGACAGCAATAACGATCCTGTATCTGTATCTAATCTCGAGATATTGCTTTTAATATGTGCTATGGATAAATAGTTTCACAACTATATAATATATTATTGTATAGCAGATACCGATTATTGGATTATGTTGATGCTTAAAGGAAAATCTTCTAATATTGCTTGTTTTAATTTTTAATTATTTGTGTCAACAGTAGATTGTAACAATTTTTTAAGAATTTTTTATTACCTATGAGGTATAATAAATCTTACATACCTAGCTACTCTTATATTTCTATCTAATTCAAAATTACAGAATGCAATTCATACACGTATGATCAAAGTTGGTACGAAAGCACAATTGCTTCAGAAAAAAATTGGGTTTGCGATAAAGAGATAAATATTGCTAACCTGTTCGCTTATAGTAAAATTGGCGAAGCATTTGGTTCAGTTGTATTCGGCTGGATTGGCGATGTGTAAGTATAGAACTTATTATTACTAACATTTTATATATTATACAAACTAGCTGCGCCCCGTGTTTTTACCAGCATAGCTCCGATCCTATTGAAAGAAGTATTGAATTTAACGTATAAATTACTTACCTATAGCCTTCCTCGATAAATGGATTAGGTAGGTATAAAAATTTTCAAAAAGGACCCGTAGTTCCTGAGAGTAGCGCTTCCAACCAACCAAACAAATAAACTATTTAGATTTATTATAATAGATCTAAACAGTTTGTTTGTTTGGTTGGTTGGACGCTCATATCTATATTATATGAGTGAGTTTATATGTCTGGACGTGTGATACACTTAACGGATTAGATGAAATTCTAAAACAACTTGATTGATCAAAGTGACTAAATTTCTCCGCGACCAACTCTATGATTATTTCTTGTTTAGGTTATTATTTAGGTACTGGTAGGTCTGAGAATACGTAGAAAATCATTTTTAATTTTCATACCCCTCAGTCAAGGGTTTTCTGAACAACGTTTGCCAGGTTTTGTTCGCTCATCTTGATATATTAAACTAATGTAGATTGTATTATTATAATAATCATTAATCAGTACATATTTATTTCTGTTTAAGATTTGGTCGCCGTCCTACCTACATGATTTCTATGTTACTCATCGTTTTGGGTCGCCTTATATCACTAATGGCTGGATCATCATTCTTTATATTTGCAACTGGTTGCATTATTGCCGCTTTCCCTTCATGGTCCGTTCCTCAGTCAGTATCTGTCATATCTATGGAAATATCTTCTTCAGCACGGAGAACTACCACAACATCAATGCGTTATACAGCATTTAGTATAGGACTTGCAACTGTGCCCTTATTCTATTGGTGGCTTAGAGATTGGAAATTATTTGTTATCATTACAACAGCTCCTTTAATTCCATGGATTATATTTTCTTGGTACGTAAATTGTTTTTAGTCAATGAAATGTTTACTTAAAGTTGTTTATGAGTCATTGTTATTATTAAACTATGTTATTGTAATGTTATAGGAAAATACCAGAATCCCCGCGATGGTTGTGTGTTACGGGAAAATCAAAACAATGCATCAAATGTTTGAAGAAGATAGCAAAAGATAATAACCGCGACTTGGAGGTGGATACTGAGAAAGAGCTTATGGCAATAGAAATTGAGGACAGCAATAGTGGATTTGGCCCACTCGCATTATTTTCAGGAAAAAGATTAGCCCTTAACACAATTTTGCTACTTATATTATGGTGAGATTGGTAAAAAACCCTCTGAATAATTTTTTAAAGCGAGTACCGAATACCGATAGTGTACCTAGTCGAAAGTGACAGTAGTCTCAAAATAGTACTTAACTAAATAATTTAAGTAGGTAAACATTGATAAAAAAAATGCTTGATGCGTTGTTCAAGTACTTAGTTAGTAGGTATTAATGGTATTATGTATATTACGCGCGTTCGTTCGAGACTCAAGTATAATGACGATTTTGCAGATAATTTTATTTTTTTTTCACATTTCAGGGTATTTATTTCCATAAGTTATTCTGTCCTAGTGTTAAGCGCGGGAGAAAAGTCTGGCTTAAATCCATTTATTCAGTTCTCTCTACAATCGATTGCCGAGATACCGGCGAATTTTTTGGGGGCATGGTTATGCGACCATCTCGGCAGGCGACGGTCGGTTACTATGTCCTTCTTTGTGATAGCAACAATTTGGACAATGATTTCTCTTCGGGAACTAAGTATGTAGAATTTTATTTTCAAACAAAATAACTTTTGTTAACTGTAATAGGTAACAAAATAAATCTAAATTTTCAGCAAATATGCAGTGGATTCGAGCATGGTGGATACACAGTGTTTTAATTGGTATTGGACGATTAATTATATCGATATCCTTTTTTGCTATAAATTTACTAAATTTAGAAATATATCCTACCAGTTTGAGAAGCTCAGGATTGTCTTTGGGAAATGTTGTTTCTAGTGTAGCAGCTGCTATTGCGCCTTATATTTTGTACTTGGTAAGAGTTGCTTGGCTAATAAAATGTTCAAATGTTTGCAAGACAAACCAGTTTTTATGTACGATACTCATACTTACTAAAAATAAAAATTTCAGGGACGAAGAGTTGATTCAAGATTACCTGGAATAATACTAGCGAGTACCTGTTTCTTAAGTGTTTTCACGTCAATATTTTTACCAGAAACGATGAACACAAAGTTACCAGAAACAATAGAAGATGCAAACTTACTTGGTAGTAATAAAAGCAAATATTCGAAGGTATCTGAATCAAAGCAACCAGCACCAGAGGATCTTACTTGATTATATTCCTTGTCTGAAAAATTGTATAAGTACTTAAGTAGGTACCTACCTTAGTTATGTCGAGGCAAATTTAAGTTTGCCATGACGAATTGTTGTTTGTGTTATCTTTCTTACTACTATTGTTATATTATTTTGTTGTTTATTTTATCTTATCGACAGTCTATTTGGTCTCATAATAGCGCATTATTCAGGTATGCATGTTGTGCTGATCAGTTATGTTATTTGCGCTCAAGATAAATTATTATTGTTGTTATTTGAATTATTATTTTAATTTTAGTTAAAGAACTGAACTGTTGTATTTTTTCCGGTGATATGTATTTATGAAAAAAATACAATCATTTTCCTCGTTAGATCATTTTTATTGTATTGTTGGTAATGTGAACAAGTTGAGTGAATGTGAGTTTTTTTTTTTTTATAGGTAATAGATTGTTTTTGCCAATAAATGGATATCTTAGTAGAAATTTACAATATTTCCCCATTAGGTATGTCTTCCTCATTAATTGCCGAAAAAAATATTATCATAATTAATGCACTAAACTGTTGCAACAACAACGGATTCACTCACCTACTTATAAAAAAATATGTCAAATAATAAGTATATTTACCATATTATTTTAAATTTTTAGTGTTTGTTGTTATAGCGGCAACGGAAATATTTCATTTGTGAAAATTTCAGCTATTTAGCTATCACGGTTTATGAGATACAGCCTGGATACCTTAGAGTATATATTACAATAGTATAGAGCGCGTGTATTGCACAAATTGCTTAGTGCGCATCGTGGGCAGATGAGCTATAGATACTATATAGATGTGTGTGTGACAAATAGGGATGGGTAGGTATCAATTGCGTGTTGAACTATCGATAAGTTATGTAAATAAATATGTATCATAAGTAAATTTTATGTTCAATAAGTTATTAAAGGAAAAATATATGAATAAAGTATAAATATGTAATTTTAAATTTGTTTACCAACTGAATAAAGTTTGTTTATTCCATTTGAATATTTCTTGTATTAATTATAAGTACTTTCAAAAAATATGTTTAATTGGAATATCAGAAAAACGTGAGTACTTTTTAAATAATAAAGTTAATAAAATAAAAGATCGGGTTTAGTGCTATTTCTTTAATAATAAATCAAAAAACAATAATAATGTTTTAAAAATGTTAAATAAAAATAAGAAATAATTAATAATTTAAAATTTTTTTATTTAATTTTATCCATTCTACTATCAAAATCTTCAAAATCAATTTAGCGGTTCAGAAAATATATCGTAACATTACATACTTTACATTAATTACACTATAAGTAATACATTCGCATTCATAATATTAGAAAGTGTATCATACAAAACACACCACAAATGTATTTATAATACATTTTTAAAAGAGTTTTAATTTTAAAGTTAAATAAATTATTTGTTAAAATATAGTTCTTCTAGTAAACTTTATATCGAGTACAGCGTTGGTCAGGTCACATCACTACGATCACGTGGCGGCAGTGAGGCGCGCGAGCGAGCCTGCACGTGTCCGCCTCCCACCTCCCCTTCACCCCCGCGATGTTAAATTTATTTTCATAAAAATAAGTATAACAATCGACTTACCCCCTCAAACCCGAGGTCAAACTATCAAAATCTGAATGACAGCGCATGCGTAATTTCTAAAATGGCGACCTGAAATTGCCTTTCACAAAAAAATTAATTATTCCGCATTCAAGCCATATTTTATCATTCTGAAAACGACAATTTACTCATTGATATATTTCCTATCTTATAAAAATTGATATGATTATTAGGTACCAAGAAAGTATAGCTGTTTTACATGTCCAAAGTTTGCAAACGTGTTCTATGGACTAGATTGCAAAAAATAAATGCATTCTCAGTTATAATACAAATAACAAGGACCTATGCTATCCACTTATGTAAACAATTTGACGAATAACACTGAGATGTTTATAAAAACGGCACTTGAAACACGACCCGACGAAACAATAACATCACTAGGGATGTACCTATTCTTTTTCTAGTTTATCGATAGTCACGTTTTGTGTAAGGAATACAAGTATAGGGTAATAAAAAAATACAACATGTTACAATTGCTTTATTTGCACGAAAAATATAAACAGTGGTTATAATGTTCATCATCATCATCATCATCATCATCATTGCGTTCAACTCAATTTGAAATAAATATATTGCTGGATATGTGTATTTCCTAATCGGCGGCATTCCCATAAAATTCTTGTTATTATACCGAAGGCTATTATCTCCATCCTGTGAAAAAAAAAAAAACATTTTTATCTATACAAATATTATAAAGACGAAAAGTTTGTATGTATGTATGGTTTTCACGCATTATTCGCACGCATATTATTCTGGCGAATACACAAACTTTCATATTTACAAATACATATCATTATAATATTATACATCCAACCATAATCATCTGTCGACCTATCGATAAAGCTATCGACAATCCTCCGTAACTATTCAAATACGCCTTGCAAGCCATTCACCACCGTACATTCATACAAATAGGGATCAAAATGGCGTGCTTGGAATTTATCAAGAAAACCGTTATTTTGATACATCGAATACAGAAATTCTCGTATTTTTATTACAAGATTTCTAATAAAAATGATTAGAAAAAAGGTCAAATCTGAATGGAAACTAGTTTCAATTGAGTGTTTTAGTAATTTTATAGTATTCACGAAGCTAAATCGCAATGAATTCTCCGGAAATATGCGACAATAGGTCACTTTTGAACTTGAAAATCACTGATATTACAATGTATTTTTTACAACCAATTATCTACAGAGCTTCAATATATGCACAATAACACAGTTTAGTAACAGTTATCCGATATTTTATAGTTCTTACCTTACAAAAATCCAATAATCACGCACGCGTTGTTCACTGACACGTAAACAATAGGGCCTCTAATACGTAGATAAAAAATATAGAAGCGTCCATAGTTCACTGAATTCTATCGTTTGACTCTATGGCATATTTATCAATGTTTGTCTATGACTAAACTTGTTCAAACAAAAGTAGACTCTAAATATATTAATTTTCGGGTTAAAGTCGATGAGGAAGCGCGGCCCGATCGGGCCTCTCGGTGTTGAACAGAATGGCGTATTACGTCATAGCGCGGCCCGATCGGGCCGCTCGGTGGTCAACGGGTGATGGAATGTGATACTGGATTTCAATTTTGTGTATTTTCTAGTATCGTTTTTGCAAGATAGAACTGCACATTTCACCATGTTTATTCGTAAATATGAAAAAAATTCCAGAGCAACGCACTTCGACAGCACTCAACCACGTCTACGAGCGCTCGCGGCGGGAACGTCGTGTTGTTCCCACCTGTGCCTACTGTTCCCACTTGGTTATTCGCACTCTATAGATCTTAATCTTAATACTATTATAAAGGCGAAAGTTTGTAAGTATGGATGTATGGATGTATGGATGTATGGATGTATGGATGTTTGTTACTCTTTCACGTAAAAACTACTGAACCGATTACAATGAAATTTAGCACACATATAGAGCGTAACTTGGATTAACACATAGGATAGGTTTTATCCCGGAAATCCCACGGGAACGGGAACTATGCGGGTTTTCCTTTGAAAACGCGGGCGAAGCCGCGGGCGGAAATCTAGTAGTATATATACTCTAAGCTGGATACAGACAGACAACGAAGTCTCAGTAATATAGGGTCCCGTGTTACCGTTTCGGTACGAAACCCTAAGAACAGTCCGAGCGAGGGGTCTCCCAAAAGGAAATGGTCCTTGTCTAAGGTTTTGACAACTCTTTTGATTGGTTAATCATTGATGTTTGTAGAAATCACAGGTAGAAATGGTAGTTAGGGTAACCAGGAATTTTGTTTAACTTTGCATCATCTCACGAATTAGGTATCGGTAAAAAATAAACTTAAAAGCGAAATACTCGAGCACGTAAGAGTACGAGGCTACGATAAAATTTTTATTATTTAGCTATGAATGAAAATTATATGTAATTTACAGTGTTTTTGTTTATACTTTTACGGTACAATACATGTGTTAAGTACATATAACACGCATTAATTATAAGAAGATGCATAAGGCCACCCAGTAAGGAGTTGTACCCAGTAACGATTGCGACATCGCGCACACCTGCGGTTCCAGAAAGTATTGCGGCAATCACCACCACCGCGACGCTGCCCCGCCGAAGACGATGGACACTCTTGGTTCCAACATTGAACCGGAGGGACGTAGTTAATTAAGTTAGAGATAATTTAAATGTAATTTTTTTATTACAATAAATTTTTATTAAGTAAATTTCGTTTTTTTTTGCGCCTTCGCGGGTCGGTCAATATAATTGGCAATTGGCAATTATATTGACCTACCCGCGAAGGCGCAAAAAAAACCGAAATATTTGAATTTTACAATCGATTTTGTAAAATTCGAAAATTAATTCGCGATGAATTAATATTTAAACCTACGCGCTACGGTTCCTCGGTTCCCGTGAATGGGTAATCTAGGAAAACTTATAAATGTAGGAATGGCAAGTCACTAAGAGAATAATTAGTGTACTTACAGGATTTTAATTTCGGCCTTTCTTGCAGTATCAATGTTCGGATACCCTTCGCGTTGCGGTGGCCAATGGTGTAGGTTCTGGATCCCCGTCGTCGTCCCTCCGATGGAATAGCGATACTCGATGCGTGTAGTTTTCGCGGTCCGAGAGACGGCTCTCGAGGATTATCCACAAGACTGCGCCAATTATATTGCATGTGCATTATGTTTTACTTTATTTTTACATAGATTAAATATTAGGTAGCGTATCGTCAATATAATATGTACTCGACATTTGTACCCGCTCGCTTTTCAAGAAATTTGTCCTTTATTTTGTTGAGCCATGGTCACCTGGTTAAAAAAATACAAGTTGGAATGAAATACGCTCTCATACGGACCGGTTTTTGCGCCATGGTGGACACTGCACAGTCTAGTTAGTGCTAATAACGTCTTTGTATAAAATACAAAGAAATTTAAAAATACTAATGCCTCCTCTACACTACTCGCGAAGTTGAACGAGGTTAGACGAATAGAATAATGTAGAGAGGCAGTTCGGCTTACTTCGTCCAACTTTACCTCGCCTCGGCCGACTTCCGTTTGTTGTCGGTTTTTGCGCCCGAGTCAAAGGGCACGAAGTTACCCGAAGTGCGTTCTGAATATGAACGAATGCGCTCCTCGCGAAGTTGAACGAGTGTGTAGTGTAGCACCGCGGGGCGCGGACTTCGGCCGAGTACTTCGCCGAGGAACTTCGCGAGTAGTGTAGAGGAGGCATAACATCCCCTTCGTAGACAGTAGAGAAATTGTAGAAAAAAGAATAGATCTCTGTGGGACGTGGATGGGCGTATTCAGAAAGAAAGCTTGAAACTTATAAGCGCTTATAAGCGCTTATCGGCGCTTATAAGCGCTGGTTACCCGCGCAGGAAAATATATGAACATGCGCTTATAAGCGCTGATAGGCGCCGACAAGTTCCAACAAGTTTCAACAAACTTGTCGGCGCCGATCAGCGCTTATAAGCGCATGTTCATATATTTTCCTGCGCGGGTTACCAGCGCTTATAAGCGCCGATAAGCGCTTATAAGCGCTTATAAGTTTCAAGCTTTCTTTCTGAATACGCCCGATGAAATATATTATGATACACAGATTATGATAGCATTACTTACTCTGTGCCATTGACATTTTTTTTTTACGAAAACCACAGATCTAGTTGACGAAAACTATATCATAATGTCACTGTCAAAATATATTTAACTGTCAGTAGTGCGAATAAAAATCAATACGTTTTGAATATTTCTAGTGAAAAAAATGCCTATAAATGTAAGAAATATCAATTAATTACTAGAGTTTAACCTGATTAAACTCAACAAAGAATTGTATTCTTTAAATCTGGGATTTCTCCGTGATCAACCGACCGCAAGATAAGTTTCTAAAATGTCGGGCGACCACAAAACATTGATAAAGGGGAGCCCATCCCAATATGTTAAATTAAACGTGGGAGGAACTTTATTCTACACCACTATTGGAACATTAACTAAAAGTGATAATATGCTAAGGACGATGTTCAGCGGTAGAATGGAAGTCTTAACAGACTCTGAAGGTATATCTAATTTTTGTTACAGGATGTTTTTTTTACTGATAAAATATATTTGAGTTTGATTTTACATTTATTAAATTTAAGGATGGATATTGATTGATCGGTGTGGGAAACATTTTGGCACAATTCTGAATTATTTGAGAGATGGCACAGTTGCATTGCCAGACAGCTATCGTGAAATAATGGAGTTGCTTGCTGAAGCAAAGTACTTTCTAATTGAAGAATTAACTGATTCCTGCCAACAGGCATTGGCCAAAAAAGAAAGAGAGGCCGAACCTATCTGCAGAGTTCCCCTAATTACATCTCAAAAAGAAGAACAATTGCTTATAATGTCAACTTCAAAGGTAAACATGTTATTTTCTGTATTATGGTATGGATAACAAATCACAATACATAGTTGAAATTGATATTTTGGTTTTATGGCATTAAAATGCTTTTATAAATATAAATTTATAAAGAATAGAAAAAAATCGATCACAAGGCGGGACTCGAACCCGCATCCTTTCGCGCCATTCCGGGGCGGATGCCTGACCAACTCAGCCACTCGTGACCCGCCAGAGCAATCAAATTTATTCTATTCTTTCAGTTTTATGTGTCTAAGTCTCGCCTCGTGATCGAATTTTTTCTATTCTTTATAAATTTATACAATACATAGTTTCAACCTTAAAATTAAATAATAGTCATAATAAAATTGAAGCATTTCAGCAGAAAAATTACAATATAGATTTGATGATAACAATTAATTTATTATTTTATATTTCAGCCTGTTGTTAAGCTGCTAATAAATAGACACAACAACAAGTATTCATACACCAGCACTTCAGATGACAATCTATTGAAAAATATAGAGCTCTTTGATAAGTTGTCTCTCAGATTCAGTGGAAGAGTTCTGTTTATAAAAGATGTTATTGGCTCTAATGAAATATGTTGCTGGTCATTTTTTGGACATGGTAAAAAATGTGCAGAGGTCTGTTGCACTTCTATAGTCTATGCAACAGATAAAAAACACACAAAAGTGGAATTTCCTGAAGCCAGAATTTACGAAGAGACTCTTGGAATATTGTTATATGAGAGCAGAAATGGTCCAGATCAAGATTTGATACAAGCTACGTCATCTCGTGGCGCTGTTGGTGGCCTCTCTTGCACAAGTGACGAGGAAGAAGAACGCTCAGGACTCGCACGACTCAGGTCAAATAAGCAGAATAACCAATCTTAGCAGTTACAGAATGGTTTGGCTCGCCTGAGGAGCTCCAAAAGGACAAATGTCTGATACCTGGCTGGTTGCTTCCTGACATCATGGATACCATGCTTCGGTATCTAAATTTGGCCATTGTAGGCTTTTTCAAGTCTGTACTTCCTGTAGCACCTTGATGACTGCAGTGGAATGAGAAAATGAGCATTTATAGTTGAAAACTTTGGTGAAACTTCCATGAACTAATTTAATATCCTTATATCCAATGTGAATAGTGTATATTGTAGTTGGTGTATAAGGTCTGAATGTTGATGTACGTATCTAAAATAAATATGTTTTTGAAATCATACAATTGCAACTTTTCCTATGTGAACAGTATTTGATAAATCAAATTTGTATGTTTCTAATGACAATTCTAGCTGTTGTAGTGTATTTCCTTTATGATAAATTATAAACTAAGGCTATAAAAATATAACAGTATTCAATTGATGTTCCCAATATTGTGAAATTGTTAATGTGAGAAATAAATGTCTTTTTTAGCTTATTAAACATAAAAATATTTAAATTTATGTGAAATATAATCTAGGTCATAAAAGGTTGCTTTGTTCTATCAAATAAATGGATGTGTACTTTGTAAACTATTTAATTGGATGTCTTTAAAACATCATACATGGCGTATGCCGTATAGTCAAATAAATTATATGTGAGAATTAATATATGTTTATAGGTGTATAAATGTACTGAGAACTATAGATATTCCATGATAATTTCAGGATATCTTGTAAATACAAGTGTATAAGTAATTTTTACTTATACGGCACACTATCCCATAAATGTTATTATCACATATGAAGCTCAAGGAAATTGCCAAATTGATGTTTCGTAATAATATGCATTGATGTTTTTAATTTATAAAAATGCTCAGGCACCAAGTTCTTAAGGATTGTCTAAGTATTTGTAACCAAGTGGGCATATAAATTACCAGACTTGTCATTCAAAGTAATGATTAAAATAGGAAATATTGGATATTCATACTATATACCATCAGACTTGTACTGGAATATCACTTAATTTACTGCCATTTTGTGTTATAATAATATGTAAATGATTTCTTTATGAGATTTTGTAGTTCTTAATTAACCAGATCATGAATGTATAAGATTTCAGTTGGTTATATGTGTAATTAATTAATAAATTGCAGGAACTTTGTTCTATTATGATTATTCATAATACAATACATAATAATGTATATTTAATCACTTATGCTTGAATTCGTGGAAACCCTAATGTTTTACATTATCTTATGAAATATATGCTCACTTTTGATGTCACTTATTTTGTTATTTCCTTGATTTTTTTAAATTGATCTCCTTGTTGATGTGAAAAATAGAACAATTTATTCCAGATAGAGAATGATAAGAAAGCATTACAAGTTACAACCAAGAGGTCTAGCAATGTAAATGCTGCTCATATGTTTGACTCGCACCACACATAATTCACTTGCATCTAAGAACATACAGTTAAAGTTCAGTGCAAAAAGTTAAAGTAATTCTTAATTTTTAACATTTTTAGTTACTTCAAATGAGGCATATTAAGTACAATGTTAATTTTCATAAAATGTTACAGTAAATAAAACAATTTTTAGGTAGGTATAATTATATTCATGTCCCATTCACAGCTAAATTCTTTTTATAACATTCTAGGCTACACAGTGGTACGCCTGTTTTAGAACAATTATATTTTTTATTATTGCTGCATCCCTCCACACCGCACTTAATGGGAATTGAAGCTTCAATAGGTGGTTGGGTTTGTATAGGATATGGAACACCCTGAGGAAGTGACAATGAAATCTCATTAACACTATTTTTATAAACAATCATTGGTTCCAATTTTCGTACTGGTTTCCCCCTTTGAGCATTCTTCAGATTTTTAGATTCTTGTTTCTTTAGTAGTCTGTCCATTGTTTTCTTTTTATCTTTTTCACGCTTTTCATCAGCTAACTGTTTCCTTTTTTGTGATTTTAAGGCAGCTTTTTGAAGTGCTTCCGCTGTCATGACTTTCTCTTTGTACCCAGATGGTAGGGCTAGTAAGACTTCACCACCTGGACTTGTTTCCTTATCATTGCCTCGTTCATACATTGCTCTCTGCCTGGCAGTCATCATCTTGGGATCTTTTGGTTTTATTTTCTTCAATTCTTCATCTACCTAAAAATTATAAAACAGTCAATGAATTAGGAATTTTCTATGACAAGAAATCTGCCTTCATGGTCGAAATTTTAATTTATTGCATTTTGATGCTAAGAAACTATAAATTTAACACAGTCTAAACAATTACAAAATAAATAATGTCTCCCTATTTATAAATAAATAGCTGCGCTCCGCGGTTTCACCCGCGTGGCTCTGCTTCTGTTGGTCCTAGCACGATGATATATAGCCTACAGCCTTCCTCGATAAATGGGCTATCTAACACTGAAAGAATTTTTCAAATCAGACCAGTAGTTAGTGAGATTAGCGCGTTCAAACAAACAAATAAACTCTTCAGCTTTATAATATTAGTATAGATAGGTATATTCATAATAGTGTATTCATCACTTACTTCTTCCAATTTCCCTGATTTTATAGCATCTAACCATCTCTCTTCTTCACTTGATGTTCCACTATCACGGCCTTTTGCCTTCTTTTTCTTGGAAGTAAATTTAGGAGGAGTGCTTGATGATGACCCAGGTATTGATTTTCGACATTCAGATGACTTCATGGTTTGTGCTTTTAATAGCTCAGCTGCTGTTCCCGGTACATCCTTTCTGTTTTTCAATTTGAACGGCTTTTCCATGTCCTCGTAAGAAACATCGATTGAGGTATCACTATCATATTCATTGTCAGGTTTTCTTTTCTTCTTTTTGTGCTTGTGTCGCTTATGTTTCTTGAGGGGAGAAGCATCTAAAACAATCAATGAAAGTAAATTTATGACTTTATTTTAGAAAAGGGACTTATGGTATGCACATGTGTCTAGTAAACAATTTACCGATAACAATTTCGTCTTCAGTGGTGCTATGTTCACGCTGTCTGCGTACCATTTTTTTTTTTAATTTGGCCAATTAAATATTATGTATTGATAATGCGAGGATAGGAATAAAAATCAAGACAGTAAAGTAATTATTTTTTAATTTATTAAAATAATTATTACCATTTATAAGAATTGTGCTTATTTACACACATAATATTTTTTTATTCGCAATGACAATTGACACTTGACAGTCGACAGAAGACAGAAGTGACACTGGCACTTGGCAGGTCAATCCATAGAGATTAATAGCATATACAGACGCTCCGATTCGGTTGGTGCCAACCATCCGACCACGACCAAATCGGAAAGTGAAGAGAGCGGTCGGTCCGACATAATTATTATTAATATTGGTTGGACGTGGTCGGATGCGCCGGCGATCCGACCAAACCAACTTCCTATCCGATCCAACCAAATTGGAACGTTTGGAAGCTTTATTTCGACCAAATCGGCTCATTCGCATTCGCAACGCCGCCGGTGTAGGACGTCAACATGAACGCCGAGTAAGTTACGGTCACCAAACGTGACATAATAATAAAGTTACTTGAACTTTATAAAGACTTTACCTGTTTGTGGGACTTATGTGACAAAGATTACGCTTAATAGAGATGCCAGAAATCAAGCGTATTTTATTATGCTAGAAGTTTTAAAAAAACGACGTGTGGCACTCGGGGACTGCCGCGGTAAAGCTATTGCATGCTATGCCTTCTAGCCACACATCCGCCCGTCGAGTGGGGAGCGTGAGGTTTTTTCGTTACGGAATTTCTCGATTTAGTCCCCGCGCTCAAGGCCCGCGATAGAAGCTATGCAATAGCTTAAAAAAATTGACAGTGCGGCTACTTTAAAAACATTGAAAAATAAGTTGGACAATATGCGTACATCCTATAACGCTATTTTAGCGTCGTCCGTAAGACGTCCGTTCACTACTTCATAGCAAACACAGAGCAAGTATTATAGTAATAGCAAAGTCAACTGACAGCTGGAAGGCCAACCGTCGGACAATCTGTAGCAATGTTGGAATGGTTGCTATGTCGGTTCCAATATGGTTGGCACCAACCGAATCGGAGCGTCTGTATATGCTTGGTATATGCTAAGCTTTGTTGTTTCTATTGATCATTGCCATATACACTGCTAGGTTACAATGTCAAATAATTATATAAAATAAAAATTGAAACATTATATATTAAACTTGAAAAATTAAATTTAAAAATGAAGTAACAAATAAAATAACCTATAAAGCAAATAAAATAACCTTCCAACCAGAATTTAACTATTCAACGGTTAAAATGATTCTCCAACCAATCATTAGTTAATATCATTTTACGTCTTAAAAATACGTTTTAGGGCTCTTTCAATTTATGCGTTTCGTATCGGACCGCTACAGTGCCGAAGCGGTGCGTTTGTCGTACGGCACACGGCCGGTCGTTTGTTTTCATACAAAATGCACGGTGCGACAACAGCGCGGCGTCCGTACCGCGAACGCTCGACAGCAGGACGGCAACGTCGCAAGTCCCATAAGGATGTCAGAAATGCAATAAAGTATCGATATATATCGTATCGATGTTTTTTGAAAATATCAATATCGATATTGATATTTTTATTAAAAAACTAGCGGTCCGCCCCGGCTTCGCCCGTGGTACATGTTTACGTTTTCTCTCCATAAGAACCATCCTCGTACTTCAAGGAATATAATAAAAAAAGAATTATCGAAATCGGTTCAGCCGTTCTCGAGTTATGCGCTTACCAACACATTTTGCGATTCATTTTTATATTATAGATATCGATATATCGATATATCGGTATGATTTGACAGAGAATATTCGTGCTCTAAAAATTAATTTTTTGGTCTAATCTAATTCAATCATCTTACATTTCTACGGGTACTCAAGTACAGAAATACGCGCGTTTTGAGGTTATAATATATAAGTCAGTCGTTGTAATAATACGGACGGGCAGTTGAAGAGCACTAACAGTAATGTTTCTTCGTCAGAGTCCATGGCTTAACGTCAAATAAATTTAAAACAGCACTAGCATACAAACGCACGGCAGTCAGATACGCTTTCAATTTAAGCATTTGGTAACGGACTGCTACCGTACTGCAACGGCACGGCAGCGGGTTATAACTAGCGGCACGGAAAACGTGCGGCAGCGGTCCGATACGAAACGCATAAATTGAAAGAGCCCTTAGGGCCTACTACGATCTTCCTTTTAATGACAAATATGTCGCCATGTCCAGTACAAGAGAATTTGAGTTATGAAATTTACAAAATTAGGTATAAAATTTTTATTAATTATTAGTGTTGAGTAATGTCCTCTCCGTAAATTTGTATTGTGTATTGTAAATAAAATAAATTTAGGTACCTACCGTATATAAATTTATAGTAAAATTTGCACACAAACTGCCAGTTGCATCAATAAAAAAATGCAATTACCCTTTTACCTATATAGGTAAATATTTTGTTGAATATTAAAAACATGCTATTTTCCACATGATCTTTACTCGTTACAGCCAGCAATATAACAAAAGATTACGAAAACACGCTCGTATTTTTGAAGTGGTAGGTAGAGGGCACAGTACAATTGTTAGATTTCTCAAGATACGATTCCTAGGAATATCATAATGAATTCTAGGATTACTGGGAAATTATTTGGGCTACAGCCTACAGGCTTTTACCGCTGCTCAAAACTCGGAATTGCTCAAAGAGCCAATTTACAAAGGCGTTAGATTTATCCGTAGACAACAGATAAGTAATAAGATAAGATAATATACATTCTACAAGCATTCTACATTATATAATGCGGTGAACTCTAAAATAAATTTCATTTCTATATAAAAAACTTTTGATTGAAAGTGTAGGTACAAGTGTGTGTGGGCGGAGGATTTGAAGAAGGTTACTGAAGAGTGTGCTTCATACTAGTTCAAGTTTTATTGATTACTGTACCTGTTCCTCTTTTTGTTTTAATATTAGGCACTTTTATTACATAATGAAATATTATATTATCTATACATATAATAAATCTGTAGAAGGGTCAATTCTGTACATTGAAAATATTGAAAAAATAAATAGCAGGGGGTGTTACTGGATCGATACCAAACCCAAATATGTGATTAAAAAAATTTTTGTCTGTCTGTCTGTCTGTATGTGAAGGCATCACGTAAAAACTAACGGTTCGATTTCGATGAAACTTGGTATAATTATACCTTATTATCCTGGGCATAAAATAGGATACTTTTTATCCCGGAAAAATACGTAGAAATAAATAAATCTTAATTTTTCCGCGCGGACGGAGTCGCGGGCGGAAGCTAGTATATAATATGATGGTAACGTTAAGATACTACGGCTATATTTTACTTGGGCGTTATTTATAAGTAAATGCATCGGACTAGCTTAGCGGACTTGTATTATACCTAATCGTTTTACGCTAATTACATATTATTATAACAAGAAAATTAAAAAATGTACTTCTTAAAATATGTATTATTAAAACACATCTTTATTGAGATTTGAGATAATAATTCCAGATACCTACAGTTATAATATGAATCCGTATTACATAAGGCAGTAGGCTCCTGAACTAGTAATAGTAAATCACTGTTTCAGAACAGAACATTTTCTTATTCTTTTATTAGAAAATGAATAAAAGTTCAATATGCTTAATGTACATAACTTGTTCACAATAAAAAGGAAAAATGTATCGGGTACGTATAACATAAGGTTCGAAAACATTGAGTGGAGTTACCTACATTTTAATAACCAATTAACTAGGTAATGTTGTCCGATCGCGTATGAAGGCGCACTGCGCACTTATTAAATTTAAATTCAGCACCATCCCACCTATATTGCCTTTATAACTCGCTGATATTGGCCGACGGCAACCTTTTTATAGCAAGATCAGAAAATAAAAATACCTTCTGGAACTGATCCCGAGTCTGCTTAAAAATCTATTTTATACTTAGTTGGTAAGTTGGCTATAGTCAAATGAAATTCCCTTGAAATGCTCGTTTTAAATAAAGATTGGTTTCACTGTAGTTGTGCAATTATTTAGTTCTTAGTAATTTTAATTTGTATATTTGTACCTACTTTGATTGCGGCACTGGGTTTTAATACTTATTATGTAAATAATTTTCACCGGTACCTATCTCCACATTCAGTTCATTCAAATTTTAATAATTTAATTTATATGTTTCATAATTATCTATTATTAATTTCTAAATGACATGAGTATATTCTAATTGCACGAATAATAATTGTTTTTCACATGTTCTTTAATTAATATTAATATATTTTACATTAATTATTCCCTACTTACCTAACTTTTGTTCATTCATAAATGATTTATAATCGAAGCTTTTCCGGCATTTGGTTTGTTTTTGTTAATAGTTTCCCTCGAGGTTGCGTATAATAGACAGTACCTTAATACATGTTAATTTATTTATTGCTTTCATAGGTTCAATCTTTGTTATTCAGCGGACCGCTGGGCGGGCCGTGGGCGTGTGAAGGGTCCATATTACCTATGTGTGAACAATCACCAAATATATACCTAAAAGATTATAAAGGTCACGATGTAAAAGTGCTAAAATTAAAAACCTTAAAATTATGAGAGAAAAATTTACTTCTGGAATTGTTTGTAACAAACACAATCTACATAATCAAAAGAAACAATGAAATCAAATTATCTTGCGTTATTTTTATTGTTCGTTTAACAGCTATTTTAATGAAGCTCCCAGAATGACAATTATATTTACCCTGAATTTACCTGAAAATGAAATGGATAGCACATCTTATTTAATTTATTACGGTAAGATAGTGGTTTCTGGTAGATATACCTTACTACTTCGTAAACGTATGGACACAAATACGTTTAAAAATGTGTAATCCGAAGAAGTAGCAATAAATAGAATGTTAACTTTCCCGTGATAAATTCTATACTTCACTATAAAGTTGTATTTGGCTTCGTGGTTAAGAATTTGTGCAAGTTTTAAATGAATTTTCAATGCGCAGTGAGTAAAATTTTTGCTTAAAAATGCTTTTAAAACTTGCACAAATGCTTCGCTGATTAAAGTTTTGAATACGTTTTACAAATATTTGGTGTTTTATTTTCTGCCCTTTTGTGCTATGTTTTAAGATTTACTCTTTTAATATTTATGGCTCGGTCGGTTCTATTCGGGCTAATGTATGGCATGAATATCTTATCGTTCGGAAAATGATTACGTGTTTAGCCTTTAGCCATGATGTAGTAAATGTATCAGATTCCTTTTCCACATTTCACGAAGCATTAGCCTAGTTACAGTGGCCTATAGTTAAAAATAAAATCACATACTAAAATACTTATTTCCATAATAGACCAATATAATATTATCCAAAAAATATATATATAATATTATGTCGAAGTGAACGTGCCTTTATCTTGTAAAAGACAATAACGCCACTAACAATGTTGTGCAAATACAAGACAAAAGAAACCAGAAGAAAACACAAACGAGTAAAAAGTGTATGGAATTGAAAACTGTGCCTGACAGCTGTGCGCTTGAAAACAATTAGAATGGAATTATTCAGTGCATTCATACTATCTGTTTCAGCTGCATTGCACGTCGCGGCCAGAAATGACCTACCTTTTTGTTCCTGAGAGAAGCCAGTAGGTACTCATTAAATTAATGCGGTCAAACGACGCGTCGTTTGTAGTTTTGATCTATGCATGGTATTCAATTTTCGTGTTAAATTCGTAAATAATTAAGAGGATTTTTCATTTTGATTTCTACAACATGTTAATTATTACATTGCACAACAATGAAGTAATTAGAATGTACTACATCAAGAAATTTCATATTATGGTGATTATTAATATAAGTATCAAATCATATGAATAAGTTTTCTTCACACCTATTAATTATTTATTATATTATATAACGCTTAGTCACTAAAATAGGAAATTCAACAGATAAACTACCAGCAAATTTATATAAAGGTCAAAGATTGTCAATACATACCTAACAACTTACGTAAGCGGATCGACTTTGCAATGCAGCTTTTCGCTAAGATCTTGAAGAAAAGTAGGTATGGACTGTCGTCTTATCTTTGTATATATTTTATATTTGACTTCTATTTACGTGTATTCCTAAGCATATTTATTTCAGATTTACGTGAATTAACTTATCTACTTCGATAAAATAACACGCAAAGTTGTAGTGACTGCTAATCATTACGCTTCAATATTTATATAACAGCAAACGCCAATTTGTCCCGGTTCTGAGTTCTGACAAAGTCCACAACACGAGGGGCAACTAACAATTCCAACATAGCAACTAGCAATAGCGGTGAACGTGCTTAGAATGACGTATTTCGTCCATTTACACAGCTCTCCTATCTAGATTGCTGTCGTGTCAGCTATCCTTAATGAAATTAGCCGAGTAACTTTTTATTTAACAAATCAATTGATTATTGCTAACAGCCTCACGTACGAGTTACGTTTATGTCGTAAATACAGCGTACTTATAAAAAATTCCCTTTCTCTAAGACGCTACACAACTTTTACTACACCATCTCTGTCAGATTGGAAACTTTTAGTTTATAGTCTGCAGGAATACGAAACCTCAGTTTAAAATATCAAGCCATAATTTTGACAAATACACATTTGAGTTATTCAAAACATGTGTTTTTAATTTCCCACAATCCTTCTTCATATGAAAGTGTAACTCAAAACAGATAACCACGGAAAGCACATAAAGGCGAGTGAAACTTTTTACGCTCGTTTCCGGACCTCAGAGAGAGAGATAAATGAAGCACTTGGTTGCAGACAAAGCATTATACGAGTTTTCTCGCTCGCATGAATTATTTGGGATATAAATCTTTTTGCAAGTCATTTCCATTACTGTCTTGTTTAAACAACTTAATTAAGCGGTTTGTTTTATCTTGCGCTTTAATTATGGCGTACCTATCTTGATGGCCTCGCTTTTATTTGAGTAAACATTTATTGTGTTGATAAAAGCTTAAAATATTGGGTGTCCGTGTTTAAGAGGTTTTTCTTCAAGTTCAAGGATAAAGGTAGTGTAATATAACTTTTATACGAGGTACAGCTATCATCGTAAACCTAGCGAGCCGAATGTAAGTAAACGCGAGGTACCTACATAGTAAGTTCGTAAAACGTTTATGTTAACCATTACGTCAATAGACAGTGTGGGTATAAAACTCGCTCTGGTGGCGCTTACGGTACACCGGGGGCTTATTGAGATGAATCAAGATAAGTGCTACGCGCCAGTTGATGGAGACCAACGAAAAGGTAATTAGTTAAACATAAATGCAGGGAGGATTTGACGATTTCATAGTTCAAATTCAATACTAGTAAGGTTTCAAATGTGTATGTTTGCTTTGGTAAAAGTTTCGCTTGCTTCATTTATGAAAAACTAATAAAATAATCAAGACATAATAAAATTACATGTTGTATTGGCATATATTGAATACGATGTGTATTTAAGACGATGCAGATGGTACAAACCTCTATGCTCTGCGTTCATCAAATCATCGTAATAATTCTTTCATAGTTATAGATTTATATTTTACAGCCACAGTTGCAGTTAGTTTAACCTACATTTCGCTTATAACCCAGTGAGCTAACTCTTCTATATGTGTAGTGTCCCTTGGGATTATACGAATGAGTTTGAAGTTGGCTGTAAATAAAAGTTACATTACATGATGATAATTATAGAGGCATAATTAGTAATTACTATTTAGTCGACATGTAACTTGCCTCTTTACTCGTATTTTTGCGCTTACATGTATCATATAAATCACAGCTACAAATGAACTTATTTCTTTCAGAATTTTCTTTTGAATCACAACTCGGTTCCTGTTCTCGTTTCCTTGAAATTTCGTAGAGAAACATATATAACTAAAATCTTACGGGCCATTAGGTATTCTATCCTTGGAGCGGGCCTATTTTTTAAAGATATATCGTCACACTTAGCTGAGTGAAGCGGTGACCCAGGGGTCGAACGAATTCAGTCGACGCGTTAGCTTTTTAAAATGCTGTCAGGGTTTCGGTACATTTCCTTAGGGCAGTTATGGCAAATTTATTGCTAGATAAAATATATTTGTGTTGTTCCTTGTAAATATTTATATGGTTTGGTGATGAAGAAACATCATATTGATTAGAAATGTTTAGAAAATACGCTAATGCTACGAAAATGTAAATTAAAATGACTTGATGTTACTTATTTGAATATATTTTTTTACAAAACATCCATTTTACCTATAAATTGTGTATAATATTTCTTGGACAACCACGGTAACTAAGCTATTGAGCAAATATTTGAAATGCAGTTGTTTGATTTATGCAAATAGTTTCTTCGGTGGTACTTATCGATACTTTACCAAAGTTTGTGTTTGCTATGGAATGCAAAGAGAAAGTTTCAATATTGACTTATTAATATGAAAATACGTATAGCGCAAGGGTGTTTCATTATTAAATTGAAATATGGGAAATTTATTTGTAGGAGCTCTGAGCGCGAAAAAGGAAAGAGTTAAAGTACGGAAATGCAATAATAAAACAAAGTTATTTAATTGATTCTTTAGATATAATGTCATTTACAAACTATAATTACTGATCTCCTGGTTTGAATCTGGAATAAAATATCACCAATAGCTTTCTTTTGGCGAACGAAAGCTTTTTGGAATCGATAAAATACTTTTTTTAATATATTACGGTTACAAGTATTCCAAAATCTATCTAATATTGTAATTAAAAATCTAGATTATAAATAAGTAAGAGATGACATTTTATTATCTAACCATTTTTTTTTAAATAAGTAGGTAGGAATACTACAAACATTAAGGTAAGTAAACCAACTCAAAGAATGTTATCAGATGCAATAATTATAATTAAGCGATGTTATGAAAGGTCTATTCTTTACACGCTCATTCACATTCTGCTTGAGGAAAACAATTGGTTTCGGATAATTACTTCCCGGTTTCATAATTATGAACACGAGTGTAGCGGGAAGAGTTTCATTAATATTTCGTATGTTTATTTATTATTTATTTATTTATTTATCCTTTATTGCTCTTAGATAACTTAAATAATATGAACTTAATCTAATTATAAATTAAAACAAATGGCGGTCTTATCGCTAAATAGCGATTTCTTCCAGACAACCGGAGTACGGAAGGAAATTAGTTAGAGGAGAGGAATTAGTTAGAGGAAGGAAATTAGTTAGAGGATTATGTTGTTGTAACTAAGTGCTTATTTTGGATATTCATTACATTCTAAGTTTATTTTCTTTTATTTTACGCTTTATTCTTATTTGTTTAGTTATGTGTAAATAATAGGTATAATAATATGGTTCAATGAACGCTCTCTAATTGCGTGTGATTTTCAACAAAAGGTTTTATTTTTATGAATACTATATTGACCTAACAACACCTGGAGTTTTAACATCATTATTTAATAATTGATTGCAATGAAATGTACGTGCATATAATTAATTATTAGCGTAATTACAAACGATTAATTAGTCATCATCAGTATCAAGCTATTAATGTTCTCATTGTTGTTAATTAGGCTCTAATCCACTATTATGTCCACAAATGTTATTAAAATATTTCATGTTATATAAATTAGCAAATATTCATCGGTTTATAATTAGATCGATTAAAAAGTTACATTGGTCTCTATATTCGTAACTATAAAGAACTATAAATAAATAAAATGTGTGCGTGTACTAGTGTACACACGTAAGAAGTGAAACTTCTTTATGACCTTATTTTTCAAAAAATAATTTACTATATTATGCAACTTTACAGAAATACGTCGATTCAGGCGTGGTAGGGATAAGAAAAAGATGGCGCGTAACGGAAAAATGTCACGCGTAACGAAAAAATGTTACACTATTTTTTTTCCAACCCCGATAAAGAGGTTTCACTTCAATAAATAAATATTTCAGGACATTTTTCACACACGGCACCATCTGAACCCATGCTAAGCTCTCCCTTATGTTATGGAAACCAAATGACTAATTATTTATTCTATTAATTAATTAAAACCCAAAGGAACTACATAGTGTCATTTACTTTCAGTTCAATTGCTTATATTGGTGTAGGTCATAATATTATATTGTAAGGTTGGTTGACCCTCAGAATGAAACACGTACAGTGGAAGGTAAACAAAAGCTTATATGAAAGAAAATAAGTCTTGTAGGTGAGGATAAAGATACCATCTTGTACAAGGCTGATTTGGTATGAAAACTATTTGGGGTAATCCGTCTTTGCATGGCTAACCACAAATTCATTTTCACTTGACCCGTAGGTCGACGTACATTGAAAAGAATTTTATACAACCTGTGCTCTATAGAAGCTTTAAAACCCGACAGAGGTATTTTTGATAGTGTCGAGATGTGGTATGAATTATTTTTAACGTATTTAATCTATCCTTATTTTTTTTTAAAAAGGTTGTTAGGTAATTAATTTTCTCTTTTACGACTTTGAGCTTTTTACACTACGGGATTTTTTGCAAGAAAACAATATTTAAAAATGAGCTGAGCAGTATTTGAGTTACATAGTAACAAGCAAAATCCAATCCCTTTTCTCTTCATAATATAACTTTCAATAGCGGAGGGATGTATAGACTCATGTATAGAAGCTTAATTTGGTTATTCGATACATAATATCATAAACGAAAGGCGAAAAACAACCCTGTCCCTATTAATTTATACAATTTTGCGCCAAATCACTTACTGTTTAAAAGCTTAGTGCAAGCCGAAAAGCGATATTCTCGCTCCAGTCGGTTTCCCGACCAGACTGGGTCAAGGGAGCGAGGGAGTCGCGGAACTACGCGGATGAAGTCGTGATGTTAGAGCAGTTTGGATTAAAATAGAACATTAATTTAGTGCAAAATTCCTATAACTGTATTTTATTATTGATGTATATTATAATGGTTATATAATAATATACGTTAGTAGAGTAGAGTCGTAGTAGAGTCGACTTATAAATATAATATTCTTGCATTATATTACTTTGCCTATACATTGTTGAGGTATAAATTTTCTTAATTGTTTTATATTTATGTACAAATTTTCATTATAATAGTAGTTACCGTGATTTTTACAAAATAAAGTGTGTTCTCGGAATTTTAAACCACAACAAGACAACACATTACACACATTAATTATTGGTCTTTTAAAAGGAAGCTATTTCCCTTACAATTCGTACACCCTACAAAAGCGTATACAAATGAATACACATCATATTCATACTCTCAGTAATGAACCGAATTACTTAGATTGGTGCCATCGTTCGCGGCTTGGTCGGTCGTCGTGGGAACTTAATCACTGGCAGAGCGTCGCTAATGAGCCCACGATGCTGGCAATTACAGCACCAATCACCAACCAAACTCCAAACGAGGTGTAATTATGTTGCAGCGGGGTAACGCGGGAATAATTGTCATTTATTGCCACGGACCAAGAAGCTTATATCTAATACACTGGAGATTGCACTATGACCATTAACTTGTAACAAGAAAATATGACGTTGAATGACGCCTGTATGTTTTTTTATCCCTTTCACACCAACTTGCCAAGTTAGGTGTGAAAGGGATAAAAAAACATACAGGCGTCATTCAACGTCATATTTTCTTGTTACAATTTAATGGTCATAGTGCAATCTCCAGTGTATTAGATATAAGCTTCTTGCCACGGACGTACTAACATTATCTGTGTCAAACGGCCGGAGAAGGTGCAATACGGCTGCGCATTCACAATGTAAATGCAATCACTAATGTCATTAATTGTTTATTGATTTAGAAGTGTAAGGCCTTGTGGAAACAGCGAGAAGGTTCGCTATGTATTATAGTAGGTTCATATTCTAAGACTACCTAGCTTTTGAGACATGTAGCAGGTGAAAAATATATTTAATAGTGTTATAAGTATATCTATAATATAAAAATGAATCCCAAAATGTGTTGGTAAGCGCATAACTTGAGAACGGCTGAACCGATTTCGATAATTCTTTTTTTATTATATTCCTTGAAGTATGAGGATGGTTCTTACGTAGAGAAAACGTAAATATGTACCACGGGCGAAGCTGGGGCGGACCGCTAGTAGATAAATAAATACGGTTACTTGAAGCATAATTTTATAAGCCTGAACAGAATAGAAAGAAAGCTTTCATTTAAAAAGAAATAATAGAAATATTTAATATAAATAATCATAATCTAAAAGCCATCACAAATTAAAGTGCGATATGAAATTAATTGTTACGACATTCTTCAAACTTTGCTATAGCCATGCATGGATTGTTCATTGTGGTCGTTAAATAAGAGGGTGAATTTACACGGATGATATAGTAAGCCAGGCTAGTTGCCAAACACGAGATATGTAGTACATACTTAACCAATTGCAATAAAATTCACGAAGACAGCTATTTCCGAAAATTAATGGAATGAATGAAATTAATGGAATATGGAAGTCTTTAGTTCATATCGAAACATAGTACATAATTGTATTACTATGAATGCAAAAAGGAACCTTTACTGTCTTTACTAGATTAAAAAAACGCGCGATAAGGAACTTCGTACCAAAAAACATAGAACAGCAATTGATTCCGACAAACACATTCCTATGTATGGACTACTACTATTAAAGATGATTATGATACTAAATTCTAAAAACTAACATAAAATAAACATTTTAAATATCAATGGGTAGTATATAATTACATCGAGGAGGCGGATACGTCTGAAATCTGAATATTCAAAGACAATAAATACCAAAGTTTAATTACCTTATTTTTATAAGGTAACAAAGTTTTTAAATTATTAAAAAATACATAGCCATATAAAAAAGTATAAAACCGAACCATTATCCATAACATAAATATTCACATTTTCCTTTCGTATTCAAGCGTAGGTGTACGAAACAGCCACTGCGGACAACTTGACGGATTGTCGACTCACACAAATTCTTTTCATAAAGCTATTTCGCTAAGTGGATCAACTGCATTTCTATATCCACAAATCAGAACGTTCCGAGAAATTAATAATACATTTCACAAAGCTGCCAAACAGAAATTAGAGTTATAAAGAATATTGGGTTTATTTTGTCGTTTTCCTGTTTATGAGACTGGAGTGATTCTTTGAGTGACTCGACAGGCGGCCGGCCGTCCCTTGCGGACCGATTTTCATAATAAACCTATCATGTTAAGTGGACCCGCTCCAAGTCCTGTCTCGACGCTTTCAGCATTTGTTATAAACTTTGGATATTTTATTAATTTTATTTCTCTTGAAATCCTACTTTGTTCTAAATTCTGTTACGTTTTGTATTTCTATCAAGCGAAATTATCTATCATATAAAGCTCAAAATATACCTCTAATAATAACGATGTAATAAAGCTGAAATTTGTAACCTTGACAATGGCTGATAGCGGCAATAAAGTTGCGATGATACTATTAATACGAGACAGACAACACGGAACGGTTAAATAAAATTGTCTCGGCGAAATATATCATATCGGTGGGGCGGCCTCGGAAAATTTGTTAAAATAAAGTATAAACGGTTCTGTCGTTTTACAGAATTCATAAACAAAAGACAGGATATCCTTGTGGTTACCTGACTGCGGGATAAACCCGAGATCGTCTGTATTCGGGTCAACGGTGGAGCGCACTTCAGTTTTCAACAAGATCACCGCTTCGCTACCGGCACAAAGGATTTGCTTGTTTACAAGTTACAACTCATAATATGATTTTCGACATGCAATGGAATGTTGATTTACTTAATTTGTTTGCGATTCTGGCCAAGTTTAAAAATTATAATTTTGTCCAATTTCAGTATACCTAATGAGAAAATTTTAATATGGAAAGTTACTTACGAATTTCATACTTGTGACTTTAAAGTTTAAACAACTCTCTTCTTGTAATTAGCATTGTAAACGAATGCTTCAGTTTTAGTTTTTATATTAAACATTCTGTAAAAATAGACGACGATGTCGAAAGTTACGGTTGTATTCAAATAAGAAATGGTAGAGTGAATGAACTCTTTCATGTTTACATAACTATGAAAATGGTAACTAACATATTTATTATTTATAGAATAAAATAAGTTTTATTTTCAATCAATTTCTCTTTGGATATTACAATTATTCGCATAATCTACTATATAAAAATAAGTCGGGTTTTCCTTCCTGACGCTATAACTCCAGAACGCACGAACCGATTTCCACGGTTTTGCATTCGTTGGAAAGGTCTCGGGCTCAGTGAGGTTTATAGCAAAGAAAAGGTGTCTCTGGTGGCAAAACGGAGTTCGCCGGGTTTGCTAGTAATATATATATACAAAAACATAGTATCGTTGCAAAAAATTGTCACTCTCCTTAAGTTATTTCATTCGCAAAAAAAATTGCTAATCATGCCTATATAAGTACCATTGAAATTAATTATAAGTGGGAGGACTTGATTTGACAGTATTTAGTTAAGTACCTTCTTTTATTTAGCGACAGATTATATATTTTTACAAGAAATCGGTGAAAATCCAGAGGTTGCCGCGGCTTTCAAAGAAAAACCCGCATAGTTCCCGTTCCCGTGGGATTTCCGGGATAAAATCTATCCTATGTGATAATCCAAGTTACCCTCTATATTTGTGCTAAATTTCATTGTAATCGGTTCAGTAGTATTTGCGTTAAAGAGTAACAAACACACACACACACATCCTCACAAACTTTCGCATTTATAATATTAGTAGGATAGGATATCATGACAATAATATAAAATATATATTTTAGATGTTCGCAAGGCCAGTGAAGGAGGTCACATACGCAAGTTGGTCTTTTGTTATCTCTTAAGTACGTCAAATCTCAAGTAGGTACCTACTATAGAGGTTGGAAAAGTCCTCGACAAAACTTTAGATTAACACCAGAACAAACAGTAACGGCAGCAATATTTTGTGATTTCAAATTTCAGGCATGGTATGGATCGTAGTTGTATTATACTAGTTGTACGACCGGGCTTCGTCCGTATTGTTAATTATTTTGTTTGTCAATTATTTATCAGTTATTTTACTAAATGCAGCGGGGACGAATTCAAATAACCAAATATTGGCTTAGCCGTTCTGTGTGATACTAACACAACTTTCTTTTATTAGTAAAGATAAATTATTCTTTTAATAAATTGTACTGTCTTGTAGAATCGCGTTTTAGCTATTTTATGTTTGAATCAGGTTTTACTTACGTTTTTAATATCTATATATTCCTACTACTAATATAGATAAATAAAGTTGTTGCGGTAAATAAAGAACTTTAAATATACAAATAGTTTTATTACTCCCACATTATTTTTGTAGAAAACCAAAACCAAATACGAATAAAGTGGGCGACGATTACCTAACTAATGTATTCTCGACGGTAAAGCAATATTCACATGTTTCGAATGAACTTTGCCTTTTAATTTCACAGAAATAACTTTTTTTAAATAAATGAAGGATATTACTTTATTGAGTCATTTCAGTAGTAATTATTTATAAAACATTTAACTTAAATTTTAAAATATAATCTGGTTGATGGAAGTTTTAAGTAGTCGGAATTGATTAGAATAATTTTAAAGAGACCTCGTTACTTTTATCCGCAGTGCTTCGCTCCTGTTGGTCTTAGCGTGATGATATCCTTCCTTCATAAATGGGCAATCTATTAACTATCACCCCAAGATGTTTTCAAATAGGGCCGCTAGTTCCTGGGATTAGCGCGTTCAAACAAACAGACAATTTTTTCAGCTTTATAATATTAGTATAGATATTCGGTATAACACACATGTATTTAAAGTAGAGTATTATTTACCATGTTCCTCATTACAAAACAAAACAACCTCACATAGAGTGTAGGTCAATATTATTTGTGTTTAACACAACCAAATTATAATTTATGAACATCGCTCCACGACAGATTGCCATTTTAAGTGAGGATCTTTTCTAAGAATAATTCACGATTGCGTGATGTATCGTTTGAAAATAAAACATTATTATTGGTGTATAATTGCATAGGAATTTATGAGCTTTAAAGGTTTATTCACGGATTTTATATATGAACGAAACGAATGCACGGATATGAAGCTGTTATCTCCGTTTTGTGCAAAGCCAAAACATAATATTACGGATTTAAATGAAGAACTTATTAAATAAGTGAAATTAAATGTAAATATGTATATGTGCTAATTTTTTAGATGTCATACAAAATAATATTTGAATTACTTTAGATAACAATAATAGTAAAAGTGTTACTTCAAAATTGTTAATTTACTTCGTAATAAACCAGCATAGGCCAGTTACGCCAATTTGTAGCTTACAGTTTCATCGCCGATTGGAGAAATTACTAGACTGAATTGCATTAATTCAAGTTGTTAGTTTTACAGCCATATTTAAACTGTTATTGATTGCAATTTTTTGGTTAAATACTTTTGTACCGTATTACATTTTTAGTTATCCAGAAAATAAAAATATAATAAAGTAACATTCCTTTACAAGGAGGTAAACGAATGTGTGTAGTTATGTTGCACTAGGATTATTTAATGCTCAGCTTTCCACTTTTTCTTTGATCTCTTAGAAAGTGACAAAGGCGCACAAAGATAATCACAGGAAGGCATTTCTCATATTGTACTGTATGAGATAAAACAAATAAACCTAGGTTTGCACTTACTACTTGGTTGTTAGAAGGTAGAGCTTTATTATGTAACAGGTAAAAAGAGTTACAGCACGGCTGGATTATTCTTATATCTTTCCTATTGGATATGGAAGTATAACTGAAAAAAATTACAACTAACTCGCAACTTTATACTTATTTCTAAATAGTGTTCTTTTAATAAAGATATAAAATATAAATTACATTGAAAATTACTAAGATGTAGTTAAATATTTAAATAACTAGCATAAAAATCCTAGTGAAGATTTAAGGATACGTACAGACAGACAACGACATGTTTTATACAATGTACTTAATGATATATCGCATAAGCTACGCCAAACCTTATTCAAATTAATATATAATAGTGAGATAAACATATTATCTCACAGTAATTGATACATGAAGCATAAATATATGCATTATACATATTAATAATAAAATTAATTTATGCATGAGTACATGAAATAGTTATTTAATAATAATCTCTGCCGATTATAGCCGATATAGATATATAATAAAGCCGATTCAGCTTCAGCGACTGCTTTGTACCAAATCATAAAGGACGTGTATTGCTTTATATACTTACAAGATATATAGGTATATGTAGGCTAATTGAACGAAATAAAAGTATACGTTTTATCAAAATGACCTGTAAATGGATATTTTTCTTTTTCGTTTATTTTCCTTGTGCTTTTAAAGTTCTAATTCCATTTCATTTCATTCAATTTCCGTTCAAGCCGTTTTATTCTATTTAATAGTAATATAGGTAATATACAAATAGGTTTTCTATTTAGGTACAACCGACAACGTACAGCCAAAGCCCCGGCCTCCCATAAATTGTACCCACATGAAAATATCACATACAATTTTCATAGCACATTTTCCACTGCAGTAATTGAAACCTTACGTAAAATGATTAAGTATTAAACGTTCATTGAGTTAAACTCCATCGATCAATCCAAGGACACAATATCCAATATGTCATAGGTCGTTAGCTAACAATTTAATAGAATAGTGTATACGCTATATCGAAAGGTATACATATATACAGGTTTAATCTAACGTTACTGGGAAAGTTCAAGGCAGGCTATGACTATATAATTAAGTCTAATTGTTGTTTCCGTATAAATCGAAATAACTACACTACGGTTTATGGAGCAAAGACTATTTACGACAAGCTTTAGATCGCGGATTTCATCGTTTTCGAAACGGATAAACATTTACCTATAAATTTAGCTATCATAGTTTTTAGACGAGATTACGGTGTGACCAGTGACCTAAACCTTAAATCTTTAAAGTTGTTAAAAATGCGTCAAATCTTACGCACATAAAACTTAACATGTAAGTATGTTTAATAATATAATCTATATTTGAAGTAAGCTCTTACTTATGTAGGTTCTTATTTTATTTTCCCAACACATATTTTAAAATTATATCGTTACTAGCTAGCTACTCAGCGCGGTTTCACCCCCGTGGCTCCACTCCTGTTGATCGTAGCGTGATGATATATAGCTTATAGCCTTCCTCGATAAATGAGCTATCTAAAACTGAAAGAATTTTTCAAATCGGACCAGTAGTTCCCGAGATTAGCGCGTTCAAATAAACAAACAAACAAACTCTTCAGCTTTATAATATTAGTATAGATAAGAAGATACTTTCAGCTGAAGTTGTTTGCGTGAGAAGCAAGTTAATATATTACATATCAATATTACCACGTCTAAAATATGTACGTAAAGCCGCTAATTCATAGGCTTAGGATATCAAAGATGGCGAGAATCCAATTTCTCAAATCCAAAGGGATCTACGTAAGGTAAATTTCCTCGACAAATAATAAGATTAGAATAATTTACAATGTACCAAACGTCCCTCATGAAACCCAGTTATTCATATGTTTTATATAATTTATGATTCAAAATGTTTTTACGTTATTATTAGGTACACAATTTTATGAACTAGGAAGGCAACAAATAATAAAAATAAAAGTGGTAGGTAGTTAATACAAAAGTAAAATTCAGAGAACTAATGCATCAGTGTGCGGGTACAAAATGCTAATGCATTTTCGAGAAGCTATTTCTATAACTACTTTTTATGATTTTTTGATTCCTTATTTATGGAATTAACCTTGTAAAGCGATGTAGGTATGAGCTGCCGTGTTTAGTAAACAATGTTAATCTTAATTAAATATTAAAATGCTCTAGATAACCGGGTATTATTTTTAATAATTATCTTTATAAAACAAAAACATTGATAACGTTGACAATGGAAACAAAATATTTTGAATTTCTTTAATTATATAAGATTTTAATTATTGTGTTATGTAGGTACCTATGAAAAATGATGAGACATAAAAAATAAAAATTTCTTCATTAAAGAGCTTTCAATTTAATTAATGATGACTTTTAAAGCCTTACTGTCTGTTATACATAACCTATTGTATCTTCAGAATAATAGAGCTAAATACGATGGAACTGTACCGTGGTGAAAATAACGTCACTTATATAGTGAAATGCACCTCCACGTATGCTGTATTTCACACCTGTTTCAATGCCCGTGTTGACCGAGTCATCAAAAAATCTTTTTTGGTTAAGACATACCTTTGTGAGTCTCACCGAAAACATAGTATACAGAAGCATCGGTATCTCTATATATTCGTCGCCTTATTTACTATCGACTAAATTGTAACTATGGCAATTATATTGGCCTCGATTCTATTCCCTTTCACATAAAACAATAACACAGAGACGCACGCAAGTTGATTTTATTTACCACCACTTTTATTAATGAATTTGTTAAATTATTATCAATGAATGATCACGTGTTCATCCTATAGGCTTATATAAAATTTTCTTTGATGTTTGCTTTGACTATCCCTTACTTTAATATGAGCAACGTAATTAATTTTCGCTTTCCCCGAATCCAAGCGAAATTTGACTGTCTTTGTATAATATGAATGAAGTTTCCGTGGGTTCTAGGAAGTGTATACGTCAACAAAAGTGATATCTGATATGATAGAAATTATGAGGCTTCTTTGATCTAAAAGGGTTCTAAAATGAAGTGGTTGGCGTCGTATCATATTTACCCGATTGAACCACAAAGATTTCCAATTTAATGAACTTAACTGGAGAGGAAATTAACTGTTTGATTGTAATTAAATCCAATATCAAGTGGAGTATGCTGCCATCTACAGTTTATTTGATCAGATAAATACCTACTTACTCAACCAATTTGTTTATAAATGTGCTTGGCTATAATTAATTATTATAGTAATCAATTTGCGAAAGGTTATCACCTCATATTTATACCTAGTGTATTTGTCATCTTTAGTTTCGTTATTTTAATCATTTGCAACGTTTTAAACCAAGAATATTATACTAACACCGAACACACGCAGGTATAAACCATATCACATCGGAGATTCTCTAGAATTTTCAAGCGCTACGTTTTGCAATATTATACAGCAAAAACATCGCATAGTTTGTGATCACAATTCTATTAGCATACGATTTAATCCTTTTGTGTTCATAGCCATTGTTTTTCAAAGGCTGAATGTAGCGTTATCGCACATTGTTTGCCTTGCAAAAAGCCGCGTCGTATGCAAACAGTCCGTGTATCATCAGATTAACACAATGTATACATTGTCAATTAATTACACGGAACGGAATCGCCGTGAAATGTTCGTTATTTGCTTCGAATTAAGCCCGTTATATTGTATTTAAAATTATGTCGCATCGATGTACCGACGCGCGTGTAATCGCGAATGGAGTTAAAAGTCAACAACAGAAAATTTATATTAAGTTATTCAGATTGTAATGCGCTATTGAACATTCTTCTTTCTGAACGTTTCATCTAATTGCTTGATAAGCAACAGAGAATAGAGAGCAAGAGAGAATAGAGGCCTATGTGAAAAATTATTGGAATTAGCGTTAAAGCTTCTCGCGTATACCTACATATAAGGTTATAAAAGTTTGTAAATATATATAGTGATGATGATCATATTCTACATTTTCGTTTCGAATTAAGCTCACATAAATAGAATAAGACTATAATATGAACAATGAATATGACTGATCATGTGTGGATATTTGGGCGCTAAATCCTTATTTATTGACATAGAAACTACTCATAGAGTTCTTCGATTGCATACCACAGACGAGGTCGCGGAAAATACTAAGTTAAAAAGTAAGTTTTATGATCGACGTTCGTTTTTTCATGGAAATAAAAACTCTTCGGTCTCGTTATAAACACATCAATTGCTGAAAGGAACGCAACACGGCCACATGTAACTTCGCCAACTCTACGTAATTTCCTGTAACTTTGTCATAAAGTTTCGTCAATTTCTTTATAAGCGTCAGGCAAACGGGTACACATGCATTTGTGTATTATACGTAAATTACTTTAGGAACGTAAAGTTGTTTTTGATGATCTAATGTTGAATTCGAAGCTACATTTTGTACAAAGTTGGGTTGCCCGCGTAATTATATAGCGCTAGAAAAGTTTAGAATTTTGCTTTTTGAATTAGTTATCCTTTGTTACGTAATATTTTACAAAAACAGCTATTTAATTTACAGTGCGTCACTTTTATCTGCTTATTGTGGGAGTAATATTTTATAAGTATATGAAATTGAAAAAGTACCATATTATATTTGGTACCTATGTGAAAATTTAATTTGACTCTTACTTCCGTAAATCGTATTGTTTACATACATCTTAGACGGCTTTGAGCTTACATGATTCAATAGATACAAAAAAAAATGTTGGGGATAAATTCCACTCTCTTTTTCTGTCTAAATAACTCTCGTAACAAGTTTTTGATAAACACTTACAAAAAATTACTGAATAAGGAATTAATGCCTGCAAAACACCATCACCTGCCATTTTAAACCAACAAATTATGTATAGTTTTTAAAGAGAAGTCGGTGTCGGTGCCAAAAGCTCAAGTAAATGAGGCACCTCTTCGGTTCATAATAAATAAACAATTTTCACTATAATATATTATTTTATTTTTATCCTACAGGTACGCTAAGAAATCCCAGGCTGTTGTGGCCACAATATTGGCTGTAATAAAGCATCGAATGACGTCACTGCAATACCTACGAGCTACAGTGAACGAGGTTATAAGTTTTCTGAGAAATGACTTCCTTTAAATCGATAGTAGAGTGAAGATAAATATGTATATATTTTTTATGCAGGTATCCCTGGGGAATGCCGTGGGGAGTTTCCTCATCAGAAAATGGTGATATTGTAACAACATAGATATAGTACAGCTTGTGTTTTAGTACGTGAGAGGGCTGGGGACACATTCACATCCCAATAATACCCATTATATATTGAATAACGATACATCAATTAAACATTTCCGTCTTCAACCCTTCTATGCATTTAAATTCAAAATATGTTCATATATTTTTATACCAACATTTTACCTCAATACCCAATGGCTAATACTTGTAAGAGATAATCATTTCGGTCAGTAATGGTCCGCAATAACGTTGATATAACCGCTACATTAGACACCGAGGTCGCCAGATGGCGGGTAGTTGTAAAACTGTTTACGGCCGTCGCGTTGAAAGGAACTTAACTTTCACGTTTGCGAATAAACACGTGGCTACCTTTAGCTAAATGGTCGTCATTTTACATTGTCTTCCGGCATAGTACTTTGTACGTGTTATATGTTCTTATGAATGTCACTGTATTACAGTTTTATACGTGGTAGATTATGTACAAGGCTAAAGGTTAAAATTGATTAACAAATTAATGGATTTATATTTTTGGTTTTATGGCATTCAAATGCTTTATAAATATAAATTTATAAAGAATAGAAAAAATTCGATCACGAGGCGGGACTCGAACCCGCATCCTTCGCGCCATTCCGGGGCGGATGCCTCACCAACTCAGCCACTCGTGACCCGCCCGAGTGATCGAATTTATTCTATTCTTTCAGTTTTATGTGTCTGAAGGGACACACCGCGCGCCATCTATTGAGATGATTAACAACCATTTCAACCAATATGAAGCACTTTTCAGTGAATACAATATTGTAACGATGGAACACGACCTTTTTTGTTGAATTTATATTTTTGGTTTTATGGCATTCAAATGCTTTATAAATATAAATTTATAAAGAATAGAAAAAATTCGATCACGAGGCGGGACTCGAACCCGCATCCTTCGCGCCATTCCGGGGCGGATGCCTCACCAACTCAGCCACTCGTGACCCGCCCGAGTGATCGAATTTATTCTATTCTTTCAGTTTTATGTGTCTGAAGGGACACACCGCGCGCCATCTATTGAGATGATTAACAACCATTTCAACCAATATGAAGCACTTTTCAGTGAATACAATATTGTAACGATGGAACACGACCTTTTTTGTTGAATTTATATTTTTGGTTTTATGGCATTCAAATGCTTTATAAATATAAATTTATAAAGAATAGAAAAAATTCGATCACGAGGCGGGACTCGAACCCGCATCCTTCGCGCCATTCCGGGGCGGATGCCTCACCAACTCAGCCACTCGTGACCCGCCCGAGTGATCGAATTTATTCTATTCTTTCAGTTTTATGTGTCTGAAGGGACACACCGCGCGCCATCTATTGAGATGATTAACAACCATTTCAACCAATATGAAGCACTTTTCAGTGAATACAATATTGTAACGATGGAACACGACCTTTTTTGTTGAATTTATATTTTTGGTTTTATGGCATTCAAATGCTTTATAAATATAAATTTATAAAGAATAGAAAAAATTCGATCACGAGGCGGGACTCGAACCCGCATCCTTCGCGCCATTCCGGGGCGGATGCCTCACCAACTCAGCCACTCGTGACCCGCCCGAGTGATCGAATTTATTCTATTCTTTCAGTTTTATGTGTCTGAAGGGACACACCGCGCGCCATCTATTGAGATGATTAACAACCATTTCAACCAATATGAAGCACTTTTCAGTGAATACAATATTGTAACGATGGAACACGACCTTTTTTGTTGAATTTATATTTTTGGTTTTATGGCATTCAAATGCTTTATAAATATAAATTTATAAAGAATAGAAAAAATTCGATCACGAGGCTGGTTGTTAATCATCTCAATAGATGGCGCGCGGTGTGTCCCTTCAGACACATAAAACTGAAAGAATAGAATAAATTCGATCACTCGGGCGGGTCACGAGTGGCTGAGTTGGTGAGGCATCCGCCCCGGAATGGCGCGAAGGATGCGGGTTCGAGTCCCGCCTCGTGATCGAATTTTTTCTATTCTTTATAAATTTATATTTATAAAGCATTTGAATGCCATAAAACCAAAAATATAAATTCAACAAAAAAGGTCGTGTTCCATCGTTACAATATTGTATTCACTGAAAAGTGCTTCATATTGGTTGAAATGGTTGTTAATCATCTCAATAGATGGCGCGCGGTGTGTCCCTTCAGACACATAAAACTGAAAGAATAGAATAAATTCGATCACTCGGGCGGGTCACGAGTGGCTGAGTTGGTGAGGCATCCGCCCCGGAATGGCGCGAAGGATGCGGGTTCGAGTCCCGCCTCGTGATCGAATTTTTTCTATTCTTTATAAATTTATATTTATAAAGCATTTGAATGCCATAAAACCAAAAATATAAATTCAACAAAAAAGGTCGTGTTCCATCGTTACAATATTGTATTCACTGAAAAGTGCTTCATATTGGTTGAAATGGTTGTTAATCATCTCAATAGATGGCGCGCGGTGTGTCCCTTCAGACACATAAAACTGAAAGAATAGAATAAATTCGATCACTCGGGCGGGTCACGAGTGGCTGAGTTGGTGAGGCATCCGCCCCGGAATGGCGCGAAGGATGCGGGTTCGAGTCCCGCCTCGTGATCGAATTTTTTCTATTCTTTATAAATTTATATTTATAAAGCATTTGAATGCCATAAAACCAAAAATATAAATTCAACAAAAAAGGTCGTGTTCCATCGTTACAATATTGTATTCACTGAAAAGTGCTTCATATTGGTTGAAATGGTTGTTAATCATCTCAATAGATGGCGCGCGGTGTGTCCCTTCAGACACATAAAACTGAAAGAATAGAATAAATTCGATCACTCGGGCGGGTCACGAGTGGCTGAGTTGGTGAGGCATCCGCCCCGGAATGGCGCGAAGGATGCGGGTTCGAGTCCCGCCTCGTGATCGAATTTTTTCTATTCTTTATAAATTTATAAAATTAATGGATATTTAGAACTGTAATAAGATGTACTTAATTATTAAATTTGTCAGTATATTTTATACATGCACTATGGAGAGATTTAAATACAGTATTTATTTAAAATTTTCGATGTGTATGCCCGAAAATTCCCAATAGAAAACTTTGCGTTAAATTCTAATTTTAACTGTATGTACTAGTCTAGACATTAGTTTTTACACACATCCTAATATTCGTTCAGCTTTAGAAAAGGCTGGCGAGGGCGCTGGCAGAAAGTTAGTATAAAACACAAAGAACGCTGTGTCATAGTTTAAAAAACATAAAGATTCTATTAGATTATTAGATATTAAAAACATTTTTTTGTACATATTTGGAACCAAAAATACCAAAAAAGTCTACAATTATATTACATCTTTCAATTTGTTTATAGAGAGTCGAGAATCGGTATAAATGTGCTTACATTTCCATTGGCTTTGAACTCAACGTGCGCTAAGTTTCAATAAATGTATGTGAAAATGTCTATAGTGAAGCTGCAATACTATCCTTAAAAATCGAAAAACTTAAATCTGAGGTATTGAAACAAAAGTTTTCAAAGTTAGAGATTTGACTTCACCTTTGTTTGGCCTGGATCTCAATATATAGTGTGTTTTGAAGTTTACGATGTTTGTAGATGACATCCGATCATATTGTATACGAAAAAATTCATCATACTGCTAGCTTTTCGCCCGCAGTTTCGCCAGCGTAGTCAAGGGAAAACCCGCATAGATCCAGTTTCCTTGCGATTTTCGGGATAAAACAGCTATACCACAGTATTACCATATTTCCTACAGTAGTGCGACGAATGTACTTGTGCAGAGAAACGGAGGGGAACTGGCGGGGGTCGGGCGACGCGGGCCGCGTAAAGCAATCACGCTGAGATTGCTTTACCTATCGCGAAGGGCAGACGCTTCAGAGTTTTTTTGTGTAATAATTTATACTTACGTATTCTATAATGGTGGGCATAAACTGTTGTGTTTATGGATGCAAATCTACATTTAAATCCAAGGACATAAAGTTTCATAGATTTCCTCGCGACGAGAGGTAGGTTTTTCAAATTCTGTTTAGTACCAATTCAAAGATGTTGAAGATGTTTTTGACTATACATATTTTAAGTAGCTATAAGATATATATAAAATATATTATTGATGATTTTCAAGAAAACCAATTTGTTTCTCTGTTAATTCAAAGTTTTTATTTTAAAGTTTTCACAATAGTTAACATACAAATAGTTTGTTACTACAACAACTTAAAATATGTAATCTCACCTGTAAATTCAAAGAAACGACATTTAAAGTCCACTTATAATAAATCCTCAATTACAGTAAAAGTTCCTTATTCGCGGGGTATATGTTCCATACAGAACCCATGCCGCGAATACAGAAACCGTGAATACGGAATGGTAATTTATATGGGATTATAGGGGATACGTTCCTAGGTGACGATTGAGATTTTTTTCGTGTCGAAACTCGTTTCTCATTTTTTTTAGTTGACATTATAAACTAGGAAGAGTGCAGTGGATCACAATTTTTGTAACGAATGTGAAAGACGAAACAATAAAACACGCAAAGCGGCTTTTACTATAAACGGAACTACATTTAAAAATATACTTTATTTATTGAGTTATAAGGTTGCTTCCATTCTGTTTATTTACATTCTCAAAAACATCAATCGCAGTAAAGGCGGCTTGCGACAAAGGCGGCTTGTGTCAAAGGCCTCGGCGATATCATTTAACAACATAATATGTACTTTAGGCTAACTTGTAATAAGATCTATTTTACTTTCTTATTAGTCCATTTGACAAGGATATTGGGTTAGATACCTATTGGAATAATTTTATTATCATGTATGTACTTATTAAATCCGCGAATAAAAAAAATTTTAATCGTTTCTCGCCATTTTTTCTTTCTGCTACGTCAATCCGAGCCACAGATAACATGAACACGCGAAGCGCGCCAAATTTGAATAATGATGAAATGTTATTTCATTACATATAATATATGTTACCGGAAATGTATGAAATCAAGGAATTGTATATGTTACCGGAAATGTATGAAATCAAGGAATTGTATACAAATCCTAGGAAATGTGTACAATTCCGATACCATTTAGGAAATTTATAAAATATTGTTTAATAAACTATTTAATGCATAGATATCCTAGGAAATGTATAATCTTCCTAGGAATTGTATATAATTCCAATATCGTATTAGGAAATGTATAAAGTAAATTTGAGAATAAGTAAATTTGGTTGTTAATAATTAATCAATAGGCAATGACAATGTCACTGCGGCGACATATTATACTATGTTTCTGTATAAATAATTACATTAGATTCAACAATCACAATTATTTTTAATGTACATGTGAATAAATAATTACATATTAATAGCTATGATAAAAATTGTTTTATTTCCCATTTGGTGACAACCCTAGCATATTTACACGTGGCAGCGTGAGTACCTACACTGGCGGCGGCATCGCGCGACATCAAAGGCGATTCCTTACTGTAGGAAAATAATATTGTAATACTGTGGCTATACTATGTGTTAATCTACCCTTAAACAAAATAGATTCAGCAGTTTTTGCGTGAAGAAGTAACAAACAAACATAAATAAATGTATAAACAAACATAATTTCGCATTTATAATATTAGGAGGATGTGTTCTTTGTTTAAGATCTACCAAGTTACTTATTAAATTGTGCTAAAAGTTTCATGCGTTGGTCGCATTTCCTTTGGTTGAAGAACATTGAAGATTATCATTTCGTTTTCTTTTGCTTAATGAAAATGTCATTCGACATACGATGTTTTTGTATTGTTCGGGGCTCATGCGTTTACGATTTACCATTTAGCATTTTATATGCTTCCATATTTGTTATTTTTGCATAAAATATATCCGAATATATTCCATTCATGATAATATGTACTTTATCAAAAATAAAAATTAAAGAACATTATCTATTATACTAGGTAATTTAGGATAAAAAAATTATATGAAACATGAACATTGGAACCATAACGTTCACCAAATTTAAATAACCTAGTTGAATATGTACTAAGCAAAGTTTGTCTCTTCACCTAAATGCGGAAAGCACAATGTTATAAAAATGACAACTTTGATAAATAGTCCCCTAAAGTAAAATATGTTTATAATAAAATTCCAAGAAGAAATTGCAAGGTGACCTTATCTGACTACAAATGACTTTATTATGGAAATTGTACTGTATCAAACCGTACAGATAAGTGACGGTTACATGTAAATTATATGTGTTTCATCTTAGGGCTTGGAGATATATCATGGAGAACATTGATTTAATAGGTCATAATGTTAATAATTTGTAATTATAGGTCTAATAAGTAAATAAAAAAATTGGTTGTCTGTAAAGTCGGTTTACTGACGATAGTTGAACGTGACAACGTCCGATTGTGCTTCTTTGTCGCTTGTTCCGCGCTCTCGCTTGCACTTCAAGCCTTACATGGAACGCCTCAGAGCGAGGTAACGCGGCATGAGTCATGTTTTTTCGTGCGTGCAGCCGGCTCAATCGAATTATAAGACGTTGTCACGTCAAAAATACTATCTTTTAATTATAACATCTAATGTTACTAGAGAACAATGGAAACAAAATATTATTCTATACTTTGCATTCTTAACATCGCAATAAAATTTGAATAAAATTGAAGTTAAATTGCAACAACGCCAATTGTAGAGTCCGAAACCGGACGCATAAGATTTCCAAGCGAAAACAGCGCGATGCTAGTACTCGATATGGAAACCGCGGCAAACATCCGAGACGGCAACACCAAGCGAGGGCGAAGGCTAGCAACATCGCGGTTACTCTTATCCTAGTACGGCGTGTTTATTCTGCCGCGTGTATCGACCGCTCCGCCGGGCGCGCGCCGCTCGGCTCAGTCCCCGCTGTCGCACCGGAGGTACCGCTCGGCCTCGCACCATCCATCACGGCTGCCGATCACAACCTCTAACACAACAAAAACCTACCGCGAAAACGCTACACTGTTCACATATTACGATTTTTAAACAAAACGATAGACACTGAACCCGATTCGTAAAACGATACGTCGCGTGTGACGAGAGTTAAAGACTTTTGTTGTGTCATGTGAGATTGTGCAAAAGCTGTATTGCATTCGAGGTTTTAAGAGCGGTAAGTTCGAACACGATATATTTTATTTAATGCAATAAAATAGATATTGAACACGCCGAAGGCCAAAGCTTAGACCTTGAACGGTAGCGCACAGCATGACAAGTCATTGTATGTAGTAAACACGTCGTAACGATAGCTGATAAGAGATTAAAATCTTTTTTCGTAGGCTTTAATCAAAAGTAATGAATTACATACTGCAGGATTACAATCTATATAGTATTTGGCCTTGGAAGGTCACGAAAGCGGATTCCATTAATATTATATAAATATAATTTTATTCATAAAATGTGTGCCCAGTCTAATTAATTAATAAATAAAAATTGTAGTACATACAATTTATTTAATATTTTTTATTTATGTAATAGCGACGTGATGTTCATTATAGAGGAATAACGTCTACGGAGTCTACGCTGCTACTATCGTAGACATTCGTAGCACTATCTTACTATTACTATTAGTACTTTAAGCTACATTAAACGCTTAGAAATATGAGGCCACGTTTGGGATACTACTATATCTGTTAATACCAAGCCGTTTGAAACTTAAATATATTAACATATAAGGTAATACCTTCAGAATAAATAAAATGTACGTAAATCATTTTCATTCAACATGTTTACAGAAATATCATAAATAAAATAGGGACGAGGAAATTCTATACGGTATTAATTATCTAATATTCACAGTACGTAAGAGAAGAAAATGATTTCGATACCGTTTTCCTTAAGCTTTTTTGTGCCAATCATTGGATTTCACTTTGTTTTTGTAGTCAAATATCCTAAATGGGAGGCTTTTCGAACGGATAATTCTGTATTGAGCTTTCTGAAAATATGATTATCTTACTGCAGAGAGACTGCTACGAGCAAGCGATGAGCGGCCGCGCGGCTTTTCAGAAATTTGTTCAGAAAATTTCGTGTAATTTAAAGTTATGACTAAGCTTCTGGTAGCAGATGCATATTGTGAACACTACTTATTTTATAGTAGCCTTGAATTTCATCGTTACAATTAGAACAATGCTAAACAATCATATTCACTATTGTTAAAGGTTTAAGAACGACAAGCATGTTGCTATAATTTGTTTAAATTATTATGTAGTAACATCTTGATAAGTTTATGACTGTAATGATTGCATTCTTATAAGCAAGACATGAGACAAATCAATGCGTGGTTATGTTAGAAATCTTTGTATGTTTGGAGTAAGACTGGATTGTTGGTGAATATTTAAATATTTTAAAACAAAATAAGAACTGACCTTGTCGTGATGAAATTTTGTCACTAAAGTAAACGGTGTTTTATCATGCAACCTGAGAATTATATTTTTAATCCCACTTTTATTTTAGCCATAATGTAATATGTTATAATGTTATGAACACAGAAACCTCATTTCCAGGAGATTTCTACGCGTTGTATTTATTCCATCCGCATCCGAGATTCTGATAAAAAATCTAAAAACTAGATTATATCTTCTACTCTTAGTTGAATAGATTGGATCTTCTATTGAATGAATTTCCTTCTTTTGTAAATATAGTTATAAAAAGCGCTCATGCCGATTTTTTGGGTTAAGGCTGGTTTGTAGAGGCTAAATGCCACGTGTATAAAATAAATTTTAAAGTTATACAAATTTTGTTTAAAGTGGACTACGTCACGCCAAATTATTGGACTCTTTTAGTAATTTTTTCATTTCTGGTTTTCCTATCAATAAATTGGGTAAAACTCAACAGTAATTGATATGATAATAAAAAAACCGGCCAAGTGCGAGTCGGACTCGCGCACCGAGGGTTCCGTACAAACCTGCAAGGTTTGTTACAGCTTAAAGGTATTATAGACCTGAGTATTTGGTATGAATTTCAATTTAATACCTCTACGCGTTTATGAGGAAATGGGTAGTAAGTTTAAAATTATTAAAAAAATATATATTATGTGATGTAACAAAAAATTTATGGTTTTCGTAATTTTTCCTTTATCTATGCTATAAGACGTTGCTTCGTACCAAATTTCAAGATTCTGAGTTCACGGGAAGCACCCTGTAGGTTTTGATTCCCTTGCAAGTGTCGAAAATTTGCGGCATAAACGGCTGTATCTTTTGATTGCGTTGGCTTAGAAGTTTGATTTTTTCACAGCTTCAAGGGACAGTAGACCTGAGTAATTGATATAAATTTCAGCTTCATACCTCCACGCGTTCCTGAGAAAAAGGGTCTTGACAGACGGACGGACGGACAACAAAGTGATCCTATAAGGGTTCCGTTTTTTCCTTTTGAGGTACGGAACCCTAAAAATATTCCTTTTTTGAAATATATCTGCTAAAAAGATGTTTCTTTTGTGTTTGTGTTTAAATATATTCTATTCTCTCTACATTAGGCTCAGACTGTGCTGTGGATGCAAATATAGTAATAAAGGTTTAGTGTTTGTTATTTGTATGAAAAATAAAACATTTACTCATAATTATCTTTTCTGGTATATTGTCGAAATAGGAAATAATAAAAAGAACAAGGTAATGGGAGGGAAGGTAAACGTAATCAAATTAAGGAAAATCTTCCGAAAGTTTTTCCATCTCATTTTAATATTAACAGCATCAAGAGTATTTAATAAAGAACATAATGAAGATGGCTTCTTTGTGTGAGTTCTTTTATTTACAACTAAACGTTTAATTTTATAGCACGTGTATATTTAGGTTAATCGCAATGCTGAAAACTTGGCAAAAAGATTCATATTTGTAAAAACTGTTTATTGTAATATGTTAAAGTCGAAACATAAAATTCCAAGAGTGAAATAAATTGCAATTCCTTAGAAACTTCATAGACTTTTAGGTTTAATTTTTAGTTGTAAAAAAAAGGATGTGTTAAAGAGAAACTTGTAAAGGAAGTGTTTATGTATTCAATATAAACAATGGTTCTTGGAATGATTGATTTAAGTGTCCTAGATATTTAGCAAGTATCATATGCCATCTATAGGTATGCAAAAATAGATTCTATCCAAATATTATATATTGTTAAATTAAATAGTGCAAAAAAATAGCGTGTGTCAGCACACATGTCAGGAGTGGAACGTTTTATGGCAAGGTTCAAAGACACCAAAATCATCGCCTTACTCCATGACGTGACGGTATTGCCATGACGCGACCTTTAAATTTTACTCTCAACGCGCCTAAAGAAGTTTCGCTTCGTTCAAATAAGAAGGTTTGAAGGTAAGAGGAGAAGATACACATTATATTATATATTTTTTTATATAGAAACAATTCTTCGGGCTAAAACTAGATTTTGATAAGAATCTAACTATTTATTCAACTATGGCGGCGGAAAACAATATAGGAAAGAAAGCCCTCTTTCCAGTTTATCACATACAAATGTCGTATGCATACGTAAATAGTTTATTTAATTATACACCGTATTTCACGAAAAAGTGAAAAGCAAGGTTTTAGGAACAAAAAGGCTTTGTTACGAGCCGTAGGTAATTGTATTTTAGACCATGAAGTGTGGGCGTAAATATGAGCTGTCGTTATACAGGTACTCGATTGATTTGAACTCGCTTCAAAGCATATTACAGTTATTATTGTAGATATCTTTTGATTAAAATCGAATGATCTACATAAAAATATAGGTATATTAAAATAATTATACGTGCTTCATTTTACTCTCAGAATGTATTATTTAACGTAGTAATAAAATAAGGAATTAAGCATCTGCTCTGACTTCTGTATAATTGACAAAGTAGGAAAACTAAGATTTATTGCGGGCAAAATGACAGAAATTGAAACATTGTTGTTACTGATTACCTAGCATAACTTGCGTAGAATTGAATAATATATTTAGTTACGGAAACAGAATTTGCGTTGCTAAATACTAACGTACCATAGCTACCCCTTTGCCGTCAATCATGATTATGAAGAATAATAATTACATGCAACATTGAGTTTTCAATGTCGTGTTTGTATCAAATTGAGACGGTTATTTGCATTGTCTGCTTTTGGATTATAAATAGCATAGAAACATTCACTTGGCATGCTTTGTTCTTGATAAACATGTTTTGTGTCATATCTTTAATTGAATTTGAATTTGAATTTGATAAAATATTATATGTGAGTCTACCAATCATGAGATTTATAAAAGTTATCATTAATATCAAACGAACGCAATTTGAACAAAAACAATAGCATTTTATTTGGGCTTTGGTTCGCCCGGAGCTATCTGTCGATTAATATTTTTTCATCTTTAATATTGTTTTATTCAGAAAACTTTCCGTGTTCCTGGAATATCGCCACGTTATTCATAATTTGTTTATGATAGATTATTATTTTAGTAGTTTGTGATTTATCGTTTAATTTATTCTATAATACTGGCAATATTTATACTTAAAAGACTAGTGTTAACACAACACAATTACAAATAACTAAACTAAATAATTTAAATTTGAAAAAAATTGCTTTTAATATTATGAATTACATAAAAAAAAGACGTGTGGCACTCGGGGACTGCCGCGGTAAAGCTATTGCATAGCATGCCTTCAAGCCACAGCTCCGTGCCCGTCGGAGTGGGGAGCGTGAGGTTTTTTTCGTTACGAAATTTCTGGATTCGATCCCCGCGCTCAAGGCCCGCCATAGAAGCTATGCAATAGCTTAAAAATTCCCTATAATTATGGTTAGAATTCCCAGCGTTCAGATTTCCCAGTCCCTGCGGTATAAAATGTCTTAATACGTTAACGATCATACAATAGGTACTAACGAATAAAATAATTAGCAGAAAAAGCGATTAGTTGGCAATTAGTTTATTTTCATAATAAAGCAGTACCAGCGGTGATATGCCTCGGAAGCGACCTCAGTATACGCATGCAACATTGTTTCAATCTTTCATAAATACCATAGTTAAACTTTGTATAGCCTATTAAACGATAAAGTTTACATTTCGTGCACATTTCGCGATTTAATTTATATTCAGAAGCGTGTTCCCTAATTAGTTTTCACGGCGATATTTTAATTTTTAATGAACTCTTTCTATAACATACCAGCCTAACTACAATCCTCACGAAAAACGAAATTTTTTCTTTATTCAAGTACGTTTGTGGTGTATTAAAATTCAAAATAAGTTTTTCTAATAGCCTATATATTTTCTGATGACGTTATTATGACAAAAATCAATAGCCTAATTAGGTATATTGCGTAGTTGTTTTTTCTATGTTTATAACAGCTTTAAGTATTTATCATTTATGTTAGAAATAAAATTAATCAAGCTCTATATTTGAATATGACATAAATTAAAGACATGATTGAAATTTAACAGTTTAATTATTATTAAATGTTCAATTAAGAAACACGTACAGTAACTTCACATTGTATAAGTCAAGGAATTTTTACTCAAGCAGTTTACAATGAAATAGACGATTCAAAGAGAATATTTTACATACATCGTCCCACGTAATGTTACTAAAATTTTGTACTTGTATAAGATTTTCAAGTTTACAGCTGCTCAGACTTTTTGAAGCGCAAGGAAAACTAAAACTCGGCCAAGTAAGATTTATTCATTTTTAAATGTAGACCGTAAAACTAGAATTGAAATGTTCACTGCGGGATATTTCTCTTTAAATTTAAACAGTTGAGAGATATTCAAATGTTGAATAAATACTTTTTCGGAAACGATTTTATAGTCATTGTGAAATAGTAGAGATTCACTTTTGATTTGTAAAAGGAAGCAAAGCCTTATAATCTATATCTATCTAATAGGTATATGTATTCTATGCATACATTTGTAAATCTATGTTCGAAAGTTAATGAAAATAAGCAAACCAGTAATGAAAAATGATAATTTTTAAAGCCAGTCCGTACTTGTTAACTGAGCTTGTAATAAAATGTACATAAATCAGAGGGATCCGGGTTTTACAAAATTGTAAAATTCATGAATATGCTAAGGTGATATAGGTAGATTATGATGTATGTATGTCACATAAATATTCATTAACGTGACGTGTAGCACCAACTGTTAGAATTTTCTTTTAAAATTCAAGTGTACAGAGGGATACATAAAATTGTTAGAGCACTTGCGGAAATTGTGAAAGTCCTTGCTTTAATTTGGTTACACGTGCTTACAGCTTATACAAGTTAATACTCCGGGTATGCTTATCTAACTTAAATTAAAATGATTATAAATTAAAGCCCAGTGACCAATCTTAATATGTACAATACAATACAAAATTTTTACAAATAAACAGATAAATAGGTATCGTCATTTTAGGTAGTGCTGTATAATTGCAAAAACCTAGACATTTACAACTTTTTAAAGTTTCATGATACAAGGAAATTTGATTATTTACATGTTAATTTCGTAAGTAGAAGAAGTTTAGCGTGTTGGTAATTGTAGACAATTTGCGGGTTATAATAATTATTTACATGAAGGACGGTAATGGCCACATTTAAAGCAAAGCGGTAGAACATCACGTGGTACATTTTTATTCGCTTTCGCATTATGGCGGGCTTAGCTTATGAAACGAAATACTGCTGTAGAGCGCTTTCCATTTTCACAATATGGCCGTGTATCGACGTAAGGGCGTGAGCTGAATTTTCCTACAGGCTTTGTTTTATGGCTTCCGTACTTTATGATAATAGGAATAAACCCGTCGCGGACGGAGTGGTGCTATTATGGTACCGTCTTATGTGTCTTGTAACGATCTATCTAATCGTGTTGTTGCATTACGTTACATCATTTTGCTTTTGAATATTTTATCAGCGCGCTGCTCGCAGGTGTTGTGATCAATTTCGTTTTAAGTTTACTGTGTATTGAATGTTAGTCTCGAAAAAATTGAGGTAAAAGCTTGAACTGTAACGTAATAAAATGACAAAGTAACCACGTTAGTTAGGTTGTAAGGTATTTACTATCAAATGACTTTTTTCTAATTCACTTCAACTCAAGCTAACAGATACGGATACTACGCTGTGTGTCAAATAACAAAAATAAAAGAACAAGTAATTTCTGGAGCAAATTATTAAAATCATAATTGACCCATAACATTATTTTTTTTTAACATCTTCATGGTTTAAGAACGACTCAATAAAAATTCTTCCAGGCACCATCATTTAATGTCCATTTATTTGGTAGCCGGGACATTAAACTCCCTTGGGCATTATTCAAATAAAACAAGTGATCCCCACGGGGTGTGGTAAAGAATATTTACATTTTAAAACTACTCTACAAACGTTGGTCGGTAAATAAAAACGACAACAACCGCTATTTTATGGCACAAAGGCTTGAGGCATTGAATGGAGATACAACAGAAAGCGACCTTTCGGGGCCTTTATGTGTTCAATGTCTTGGCCTTTTCTTTACAATACAACAGTATCTTGTCCACTGAGTTGAATCGAGTTACTCCTACACATTTACTGTCTTTAATTGTTGTTATATAATAATTATTATCATAAATCTAGTATGACCTTTACTGAATAAAAATATTTTATTCAGTAAAGGTTTTTAGAAACTACTACAAAGGCTTTCTTTCAAAAAGATGTTGTGTAGGAGGAAGAACAAGTATAAGGACGTATTTTTTGTACGCTTTGAGACGTGAAAAACTTAAGTTAAAAATATTTTTTGTTGCTTTAAAATAATATTAACTCAATTATCAAAATATGCTATCATAAATGCCTATTTTCATAACTCTATATTGTGCAGAGGGTCGTTTTATGATCGGTCGTAAAAAGAACCTCCGCGGTCCTATTTAATTCTTTAATTACATTACAATCTTGTTCTGTAAAGCCGTATAAAAGGAATGTGAATTATAAATTAAACAACTGTAGGCAGCGATTCAAGGAGAAAATAAGTTTAAAGCTTTATTTTTGTTAAAGAACTAGTACAATAACAGTTAAATTGTTAAAAATTTCATTAACTTCTGATTAAAAGCAAAACCTTAATGTTTGAAATTTCTAGATAAAATACACGTGTTGGACTTTTAAATGTATAATGAAACATTTTTATAATGTACTTCAAAGTTGTGACTATCGTTTGAGTAATTCTTAGATCTAGATATTCTCGAATCACGTTCGTAATCGATTTGGTAAATGTGTGATCGTTTTCAGTTTTAGCCGTCAAGGTTAGACCATCCCAAGCTGGCGCCTGGCCTTCGTGAAAATAGCGTTCCTGTAAGTCGTAAGCGTGACATACTAGTAAGCCAGGGAGGTATAAATACTTGGTGCATTGTTGCCTTGACCCGGCCTTCACCGGCGGCCATCGGACGCAGCGACATTAAAAACTCCAACATATTAGTTATATTCAAGGTATTACGAGGGTCGCATTTACGTTCGATTTGCGGTGTATTGAAATGGAATGTGTTAGATGGAAATTGCTTCTAGGTTTGCAATATGTTATGACACATAACATTATGCACACAATATCTTGCTTTAACATACCTGTATATTGTAATGATTTAGTTATGTATGTACAATGTACATTATACAACGTTCATCATCGTGATACACATTTAAAATAAATGAAAAGGCATTTTAGTAGAAAAATATCGCCAACATTATTAAATAAACACCGAAAATAAAGGTGCTTTTCATTGCCAACAATTTAAGCCCCTCTACGAAGTTTGAGTTGCTTACTTTTTGTATTGACAAAGCTAATTTTCAATTCTATGTTCTTTTATCTTTTCCGTCTTGTTTTCTTTGATAGGAGTATCATTAGGGGTTGTTTACGCTTGCTTAGATTATAAATACAATTCACAGGTTGGGAATTAACGTAACCTTTTGTTTGATCTGATCTTTTGTTATCTGCCACAATGCGTATTCATAGATGATTAATAATACTATTTAATGTACCGATACATTGTCCCCTATGATTCAGCCCTATATTACAAATGCAATTAATATTAACCACTGTAGAGGCTATATACATGTTGGGTAACCTATTTACCTGCCTGAATTAATGCAACAGATTGGTTCGATAATGAATTTGATATATTAATGAATTTCCTTCAATTATTTAAAGCAATTTATGTTGAACCTATCTAGTCAGTAGATAGTAATTAGGTACAAACATGATGTAGTTGTGTAATGCGTATGCTTATAATACTATAAATTTAATTAATATACATATAATATTCTGGCAATCAAAGTCTTTAGAAAATATTTATCTTGGAGTTAGACTGTGTTATCGTGTAGTTTGTTATCATTTATCTTATTCTCTTCATCTTATGTTTACATAATTTAATTTAGAATATCTTTGTTTTCTAGAGAGAAATTTGAAAAACCTATTTTACTTCTGACATCAGACATGGAATCATACAAGGGTATTTGAAATAAAAGCAAAATACGTAGAGCTATTTCTTTAACAAAAGCTTTTAGGTGAATAAAAATTAAAAATCAAGAAAGCTTTGAGCTGCGAAGTTTGTGTATTCGTAAATGATAGAAAAAGCTCGTTTAAGTTCGATTATAATACAGTAGCACCTCTATAAGTCGAACATCAAGGGAGACGCCAAAAAATTCGAGTTATAGAGCTTTCAACTTAGGGAGGATTTCGACTTAGGCGGATTTTGATTCGACATAAAGAGTTTGAGGTTTATTCTTATAAATTTTGAGTTAGAGAGGTAAAGTACATTAAAATTCAACTTGCAGAGGTGACAAACATGTTTTTATTTATTACTAGATTTCCGCCCGCGGCTTCGCCCGCGTTTTCAAAGGAAAACCCGCATAGTTGCCGTTCCCGTGGGATTTCCGGGATAAAACCTATACTATGTGTTAATCCAAGTTACCCTCTATATGTGTGCTAAATTTCATTGTAATCGGTTCAGTAGTTTTTGCGTGAAAGAGTAACAAACATCCATACATCCATACATCCATACATCCATACATCCATACATCCATACATCCATACATCCATACATCCATACTTACAAACTTTCGCCTTTATAATAGTATTAAGATAAATCAACATTATTTCAAATCATTTTAAAATAAAAAATATGGCATTAAAAAAAAAAGTATTATTTTTTTTGCTTTAGATAATTTGGTTGTTCTCTAGCATTGTCTAATCTATAAAGAGCAGAAAATTCTTCTTCTTCAGAGATACTGGTTTGCTCTATAAAATTTCGTAAAGTATTCAATGCGGTTCTTGCCTCTTTGATGGAAACGCATGGAACACATGTACTATTCACGTCTTCTATGTCATCTTAATAATTAGTATCGGTTTTCTGAGCTACTGAATCGATAATGTCGTCATCAGATACTTAATGCAAACACGTGTTTACGTGAGTCATAAATTTATTATCGTATACTCCTAAAATGTTTTCTAAGAAACAATAGTGTACAGTTTGCACTGTCGGCAAGTTGTTTTAACAACTTATTTTTTCCGACTTTAGTCGGTAACTTATTTTTGTTCGAACAATAGAGGTAATAAATTCCAAATGATCAAGTTATAAAGGTTGTAAAATAAAACGTTGCTATGTTCGAGATACAGAGGTAAAATTTAATTTTTCGAGTTATAGAGTGAAAATATGTACCAAAATGGCTTGGAGGGACTCGGTGATTATTTCGACTAACAGGGGGTCAAGATTTCAAGTAACGGAGGTTTTCGGGTTTGAAGGGAAGGGAACAAAACATTTTTTCGAGATTTGGAGGTTTTTGACTTATCGAGGTTCGACTTAACGAGGTGCTACTGTATAATATAGGAGTTTAAAATTGAGAAAGGTTGTGTTACCAATAATATATTATGAATAGTTAAAATGACAAGGAATGTTTTTTAAAGGGAAACAAATATAGCATTTTAATTAGCGTTAATAATTATTTAATTAGACGTATTTTCAACAACTTTGTTTTCTGATATCGCTCTCATAATTATATAGACATGAGTGTTGTACATTATATTTCAATACAAAGAAAATATTCGGAATACATACTTTCTTGCTCTTTGTAATATAAACCAAATACTAAATCGTTAAAGTGCTTCTTGACTTTAATTTATTACAAAGTATGTGTAAGTCGTTATCGTGAATAAACTACAGTTCCTAGAAAGTTCCTAGAAATGAAATAACATCGTTAATATTCATCCTGTTGCTCTATTGATTATTGCGATGTATTTATAGAACGATGGCTATATGTATTTTCTGTTATTGCAGGTACCGGTGAAAAGCGACAACGTATAATATGGTATGTAGTAAATATCCCACCGAGTTCGTTTATGGAAGTTATTGCACACTCTAGTACAATAAAACTGTTTATGGTACGGTGGATTGTTTCCTAATTACATGTTGCATTTAACACATACATGTATAATACGGGAAACAGTAACGTTTGTATTTGGGTACTTATTTTGAAATTGATTTGTAAAGAGCATCTTCTTGTTGAATGTGCCTTTAAAATGGAATCATAAGGCTGTTTCAAATCAATATAAAGATTCAATATAGAATAAGGCGACGATAGTTCGTGGAAAAAGACAATTTCCTTTTTCCATAAATGTAATTTACAGATAAAGGCTCCGGTAGTATATTAGCAAGGAATTGCCGGAACGCACAGCATGAGTATTTCTGGACGTTAGCCAACAGGCCTTAGCCTGTATTATTCATAATAAAGTGGGAAGTACCAGCATAGATGCTCATTATAAGAATATAAATGCGTTGTACATTTTCCCCATTTGTTGCTCCAGTTCTAAGTACAAAACTATTTTGCGCTCATTTATGTGTCACTGGAATTAATGTTATGAGGCTTAAAAGGGGTTTAACTTTTGACTTGAGGATTATAAAATGAATAGAATAAGAAAATGTTTTACTTCTTTCTACATTAAGTATAAAATTTTAAGAATATTATCACTATAAAGATGTATATTAAACCCTTGAAATACATTAAATATTCCTCAAAACTTTCTATGGTCTTTAATATGGTTTCTTGGTTAAAATTTATGATTTTACGCAAAATATTTAGTATATAGTAAATAACTCGCATGTATCTAGTTACTACCTATACCTACATTTCTTGATTGAAATAAAATACATAATAAATAAACAAGAACATTTCAGACATAATTTCAAGACATTATAATGAAATGTAGACGCTTGAAGCGTTAGAACCACGAGTGAGGATGTAGTGAGGGCACGACACAGAGAGCATGTCAGATGGGATCCCCATGGAGTCCCGTGGGCACCTGAGTCAGGGTGTGCCCAAATACCGGCCCGAGTACAGGAGCTGCTCGCAGTCGCTGCCACTGGATATTCTGTAAGTATACAATTGTCTATATAGGCATAATAAATCTATAACTAAAATTTCTGGATATTTGAAAAGATAAAAGTAAAACAGACAATTATTCCATATAATAATCCATATTCCTATTATTATGTAAAGATTGCAATAAGCATTATCTGCGTAACCTTTGCTTTCTGGCCTTTGAACATATAACTCGAATTATTTTACGACGATCAAGTCCAATAACCAAAATATGTATTCTATTTCAGACATCACTCTCTCAAAACGCTATTCCACAACCATATTACAAAATTTTATAACTTACTCGCTTGCCAATGTTTTTAGCACAAAATATGCATAGATTAACATTTTATTATTATCGTAGATGGTTACCTCGTTCAGCGTTCCGACCAGCAGACGGCGAGCTGGCGGACTGCGTGTTGGTGGTCGGAGTGTCGCGGCCGAAGCTCGCCGCGGCCCTCCTGTCCGTCACGCTGCTGTCGCTCTTCCTGACCTTCCATGTCCTGTATGATAGCGCGCTTTATAGCATACAGGTAACTAGAGATATAACAGTAGAGTAGTTGTTCTTGTATTAATGTGTAGGAGCATGTTGGTGGTCGGAGTGTTGCGGCTAAAGCATACAAAGCATACAAGAAATAAGCAAACAGCTTTACTACTATCTACCTTATTTCTCGTATAAATATTGGGCATATTATATTGCAGTTTTGTGTACCTGTAAATAAAAAAAAAATATGGTTTAGATTGTGGTTAGATACAAATCAATAGTGCGCAAAAATATCACGATTTTCTGCTGAGTAAAGATAGACTAACATTAATCGAGGATCTTCCCTTTTAGGAAATTTTACTACTTTAATAAATAACCTGTAAATTTGCTTCTAATTAATTGATAAGGTAAATCTGATCTAAATTATTCATATAGGTATAAGTTTAGTTAATGCCAATTACGGTATCTAATGTATTATACAAGACGATATACATATATTTTGCATAAAGTAGCCGTTTGAATATGATTTACCTGGAGATTGCATTAAACAGATGAAAGGGGGGTCCTTCGGGACGAGCATGCGGATCATATTAACACCCTCCTTGTTTGAGAGAGGATCCTTCCGTAATATCAAACCATGTCAAAGAAAATTTACCTTTACTATATACCCCTGTTATATAATAAATGTCAAGAAGTAAGCCTAGCTTTCTTCTTAATAAAGTTTTGTTTGGTATCAAGAAATTCAATACTTTTGAATCAATCATTACCTAATTACATGTTTCACTAAAATGTATAATACACAATTTCAAGATATTTCATCTCGTTATACTTTTTAATTTAAAAAATTAATAAAAGTTAAAAATACCAGATGTCAAGAATACTATAAAATATAAAGTAATAAGTGTAATTACGCCATAAATTTTTGATAAGTCGTAAACCGTAATCTCAGTAAGTACACGAAACAATTTAATAGTCCCATTAACTTTTTCATAATGCTGCCCTTCTGAAGTAATTTAAAAATTAAATTTATAGGTATAAAACGCTTATAGTTCATGGTATATATTTCAATTTTATAGTATAATAAGATTTTTATAGGTTTTATTTTTAAGGTATTATTTACCGCCTAGCTATTCTAACAATTTTGTGTAATAGAGCAGGCTCCAAGGAGATGTTCGTTTGCAAAAATAGCGGACCTAAATCTGACTTCTGATATATATTGTATAGATACCAGATATCCTATAGACAGATGTTGCCAACCAGTTTTGTGGTCCCCCTCCCCCCACCCCGGTAATTAAATATGGCATACAAAGAAAAAAATAAAAATTTCCAAAACATGCCGTGTGGGGTATCAAATGAAAGAGCTTATTGAGTAGATCACGAATATATAGCATACTATAACACTTCTTACACTTTCTCTAAGATTTTTTAGAAAATTTACGAAAATGCTCCATTTTTGAGTTAACTTTAAACCACTATAGATTGAAAACCCATGAATGTATTTTTTAAATTATTATTTTAAATAATTAACAATAGTCCATTGTTTATGATTCAATAGTTCGTAATATAATATAAGTGAGCTATATGTATGTGGTGGACTTGATGACCCCACTAAATGTTTTAAATTGCAAGGCGCAACTTTCACTGAAGTTACCGATTTGAAATCTAATCACACAGAGGCTGATTCAAGAATGTTCTGCCATATTGCAGAGATAATTATTCTAAACCCTGACACCGATATTTTTGTATTAGGCCTTTATTTCTGGCATAAACTTGAAAATATACTCGCCATCTTTGAATGCTCCCCCCACTCCCCGATGCAACTATTTCACTGTACGAACTATTGAATCGTAAACAATGGACTATTGATAATTATTTAAAATAATAATTTAAAAAATATATTCATGAGTTTTCAATCTATAGTGGTTTAAAGTTAACTCAAAAATGGAGCATTTTCGTAAATTTTCTAAAAAATCTTAGAGAAAGTGTAAGAAATGTTATAGTATGCTATATATTCGTGATCTACTCAATAAGCTCTTTCATTTGATACCCCACACGGCATGTTTTGGAAATTTTTATTTTTTTCTTTGTATGCCATATTTAATTACCGGGGTGGGGAGAGGGGGACCACAAAACTGGTTGGCAACATCTGTCTATAGGATGTCTGGGATCTATACAATATATATCAGAAGTCAGATTCAGGTCCGCTATTTTTGCAAACGAAACTCCACTGAGAGTCCGGTCTATAAAGAAAGGGCAAAAGCACTCGAATTGAGTTGTATATTTTCTTGAGTTGAAGGAGCTCGTTTACGGCCAAATTAGATGGATAACCTTTTGCATCGGTCCTTACGTTATTACATACATACATCATTTCATATTTTTTCATACCTTATACGCACATATTACGAGCGTTTATGCGACTAAAGTTTTGTCAAAAAATCTTTGTTTTGTTTTAATTGTGTTATACCTTCATGTCATTATTCGCTACAAGAGACACGTGCAAATGAATAGGATAGGCACTTTTAATATAGATTTCATGTATGTCGTTTGCCAAGCCCAAAACGACCACAATGACGTTGGAGAATAATTAAATTCTTGCTATTCAGATAGCATCAGCTCTGACTCACGATATAAAATAAGCTAATCTAATTCGTAATAAAATCTTTTACGGGTTATTTTTGCTTGAAGTCAAAATCAGTATGGCAGCCGTATCAGTTTATAGCCTCTTCGTTCAGGCTTCAAGTTAGAGTTGTTTTACGATATGTACGGTAGTAATATAGCGATACAAGAAGTTAGGTAATAAATCTTTGGCTATGCGTACAATCAGATGGAAAGTTTTTATATGGAAATCGTATTTTGTACAATGATAGATATTGCCAATTGTACGCGTTTTATGTTATTTTTGTAATAGTAAAAAAGTCAAAGACAAGTTTTATATTGATTTACACTAGTAAGAAAGCTAAATGAATATTGAATAATTCATATCTTAATAGATCATTTACACGTAAACAAAAGAAACTATTCTATAAAAATAAAGACAAGACTTAAATAAAAATCGAGACATTTAAATTAAAATCAGAAAACTCAGGCAAAAGTTACCAAAGTTTGTAAAAGACTTAACAATACGACTCATCTCAGTCTCATAATGAAACATCGTTCTATTTGACTTAAATTAATTATTATTTAGCATTTTAATAAAACACAGTCTCCAAGGAACTATGAAAAAGTGTCCTCTTTTTAGAATACACACGTACAATCACCCTTTCAATTATGACGGTTAAGTTTTACAAGGACCCTCAAGTCTCGACACATTTGTGGAGTGCTCGAATAAGTGGTGCAGAAATGTTGCAAGCACAGAGCGGACTCAATCGGAAGAATAATAGAGCTGACCCAGAACCGCAAGGATTTTTATCTCGACACCCTGTCTATTCAAAGCTTTGATATTTGAAGAACACATTTCACGGAATGGATTATTTATTTGATTGTAGCTTTGATTTGCAATTGTCGATTTCCTGGATTGAGATTCACAAAGTAGATTAATTAAAATAGGAAAAGTTTATTATCCTGTAATGTAATATTGGCACTTCTAAAGGCTTTTTACATAAGAATTAACTGATTCTTTTAATTTGATACAATTACCAAGAAAATTCCTGTAAAATCGATGCCAGTGTAAACACGTTTAAACGTATGCTTTGCAGACTTATTAGCAAACATCGGCTAATATCAGTATAGTTAGTTCTTTATTCACAACTACTTCTAAGATTCTTCGAAGGAAAACTTTCACACAGTTATTAACTAGAAGCTTTTATCCTCGCACGAGTTACAAATAACTTGTTTCCTCTTGGTTAAACTTCCCCAACTTCTGCCGGCAGTAACGCTGAAAAATTAATTTTTAATGCAAAAATTTTACGAACGGTTCTATGGCGTGAGCGGAAAAAATTCTTATTCAAATCGGTTTGGCGCAGACGAGTTTTGAATTTGCTTTTTCATATTATTTTTATTATTATAGAACGAATATAATACAAGCCCGGTACCTTTTATATTCTTCTATAATGGTCTAAACACTTCTTTATATAATTTACAATGCAAGAACTTATTTGAAAAATGTTTACGAAAGTAAATATTTTTAACTAGGGCACTAAGAATTTCTAGCTGTGTATTTCCACAGGCGGCGAGTATAGCGTCAGCTGCCAGCGAGGGTCGTAAGATATTACAAAATCAAGAGGGCAGTCGGACGATAAGCCACCCTATGGCCTTAAGAAAACGGATCAAAACTCCTCGGACGCCACGACCTGCCCGAAGACTACCCCAGGTATCAACTTCTTGACACATATATTTCTAAGCTCATGTCTGGGAATAGCTACTGATATCTATAAGAGAGTACCTGACTTTCTCCCTAATAACGTTGCAAGTTCCGTAAAATATTCCCGAGAAATAAAAAAATGGTTCTACTTTTAAATATTTGCTTCAAAAGTTCAGTGTTTAAACACAAAATTTGCTAAATTTAAAAATTATGTCTCCTAAAAATTCTAGTATTTTGCTTTAAGGAGTAAATAAACACCGAACGAAACGGTTTAAAAATAACAACTGCAACTCTTTTCGACACCCACTCATTGCGGTTGTCTCCACTTGAGCTAATTACGGAATTTAAATATATTTTCAAATATTTTCCTCGTGCAGGCACTTATCATCGGAGTGCGCAAATGTGGAACCCGCGCTTTGCTCGAGATGTTGTATCTCCACCCAATGGTTCAAAAGGCATCAGGGGAAGTGCATTTCTTCGATCGTGACGAAAACTATGCTCTGGGTCTCGAGTGGTATAGAAGTAAAATGCCTCTTTCATTTAAAGGGCAAATTACAATCGAGAAGAGTCCGAGTTACTTTGTAACACCTGAGGTAAATGTTTTTCAATGTTATTGTTACTTTAAGTTTCGACGTAACGAATTACCAAATCGATATCTTGCTTACGATTATAAGTACTTAAACGATTCCTAAACATTTAAGAATCGATGTAGAGTTTTTAAAAGACAAAGCTCTCCGATTTTATGGAATATGTTACAAATTAATTACATACGGTCCACGTACCATTCTCTAAGGTTTATTATTCTATACAATATATCTAGGTACCAGAACGTGTCCGAGCTATGAACTCCTCTGTCCGCCTACTGCTGATAGTGCGCGAGCCAGTGACTCGCGCGATCTCCGACTACACGCAGCTACGAAGCCGCGCTACGCCGTCTGCGCCCGCGCTATCATCTCCGGGCCACCCGCTGTCAGACGCTACCAAACCGTTTGAACATCTCGCTATATCACCGGATGGTTCTATCAATGTTGCATATCGGTAAGTATTTGTTACTTTATAGCACTTTCTATTTTCCAAGACGATATTAGACAATATCATTTGGAATCATTCATTTTTGAATAAATAAATGGTATACTATAGCGTTGAGTTAATTTAACGCCTCTTTATTTTTTTTTACATAATTAATAATATTTTTATTTTAGGCCGATCGCAATATCTCTCTATCACGCATATTTGCATCGTTGGCTGGAAGTGTTCCCAAGGGAGCAAATCTTGGTGGTTAATGGCGATCAGTTGATTGAAGATCCTGTCCCGCAACTTCGTCGCATCGAGAAGTTTCTTGGTCTCGAACATAAAATTGGTAAATATGCCTTCAATCACTGCTTAGCTTCTAAAAGTATGCGTTGAAGTACCCAATTAATATGTTACGATGTTGTACAACAGGCAGGAAGAACTTCTACTTCAACGAAACAAAGGGATTTTATTGCTTACGCAACGATACGACGGATAAGTGCCTGCGGGAAACTAAAGGTCGGAAGCACCCCAGAGTGGATCCTGCAGTTGTAACGAAACTGCGCAAATTCTTCGTACAACACAATCAAAGGTTTTATGATCTCGTGGGCGAAGACCTCGGTTGGCCGGAGGATTAAGCCGACGAGCCCAATTATTATAAGAACGTCAAAAAGTCGTTGTGATGATACATATCAATGTAATTCTTACATATCAAAATAAACATATCACTAGTCAATAAGAATTTTTTAAAATGTTTATGTATACATTTTAGCATATTGTAGTCTAAGCAATTTTAAAATATTGTAATATTTTATTTATACACAAAATTAAAATATTTATTTTATTTACAAAACCGTTACTATTGTTGGCTGTTTATAGTTTCATTGTTTTGTTGATTTCGTAAGTATATCGTATTTTATAATTGTTCTGGATTAGTAGTTTCGGTGTGGGAACAAAAATTTAAGGATCAAGTAAAAGATGACCTTTTTTGAATGCTTAAGTTCTTTTAGTGTTTTATACCGACTTATTAATAGGATTATAATACAGGCAATTTATAGTGTACTGATTTGATAAACCGTACCCATTGAAACCCTGAGCAATATATTTTTATATATAATTAAGTATTGTGTGCGATCCTTATACAACGTTTATTAGATTTACAGATATGAATTTACATGTTTGTGATGATTTTCTTTTAGAATTGATTAATTTAATAGTACTTAAGTAATTATAGCTTAGACCTACCTAATGATGATAATTCGTAAAAATGTGTGTACATTTCGCTTTCTCTTTAGATGTTGTAATTTCTGGTCGTGCAATGTGTCTTAATGTGATTTATTTATTAGTGTATGTGGTTTCCTACAGTCTTAAAAGTTTGTCCAAATTCTATCAGGTCATAGGAGTTTTTACAGTAGCTATTTATAATGTTGTTGAGATCTTTGATTACGAGAATCTAGGGTTATTTCCAAAATATCTATGTGTCTATATACTGTTTTTTCGATGCTAACATACTTCATAGGATTTATTGACGTGTGAATGTATTATGAATCACGCTATAGCATACAAAACAGTACACGCTGATTTTATTAAATATATTTTTAAAAATAAAATGGATAATTCGACGCGGGTTTTAGAGTATTTCTATTTAAGTGTAACGTCCAAGACTGAAGAGTTAGTTAAGTCTAAGTAATGCCTATTTAGCATAAAATGTCCATAGGTAATTTGCGAGAAGCAGGAAGAAGGAGGTATATCAGAGGGCATCTCGACACCGGACTCTAGACACGTAAGACCAAAAAGCACTCGGATTTCGAAAGCAGATATATTTCATTTTAGAAAATACGCTTGCAATCCAAACTTCACGATCAACGAATATTTGTATAATTTTAATCCTTTAGATCAAAACATAATGTAAGCACGCACGAAAGATACGATACATTGTGATTCAAATGTTTTTGATAGTTATAGTTAGTGAATAAAAATTATCAAAGATGACGACAGTCTACGTGGATAGGTACATTTTGCTGAAACTATGGCTGAAACTCTACTAACATTAATTACTGGTAATAAATCAAAACATAACTGCCTTGAAATTCAACTTTTGATCATATTACTTAAGCAAGTTTCTTTAAACTATATATTTTATTTATATTATCTTTTACAATAAAATGTCCGATATAAAGAATTTTTACCTTTATCAAGACCACGATGTATTAAGGCAGCTTATTAAGGTAAGGGACTGGCTCTCTTAACACAGGCTATGCCTAGCAAGAGAGCCAGAGCCTCATAATTCAATATTGTACAATCAAAAGGTGAAATAAAGATTTATTTTATTTTTTAAAGATCTTGAAATATAAAAATAATTACATCCATTCATCGAAACCTATAAAACTACATAATATAGAAAATACTAAGAAAGATACAGACAGCACTTATGTAAATAATGTAAAGCACCATTTATAAATTATTACAAAATAAATTAAATCGGTAATTCAGTATTAGTAATTTATACACAATATAAATTATATACAAAATTTTACTAACTTATGTCTTATTATATCAATATACGAAGAAGACAAAAGGAACAAAAAATATTTATTTCCAAGCATTTTCCAAGCTATATTTTCACCAGAGTTTCAGCAAAATGTATTTATACAAGAATATCAAGCATATCAATACTTGAATTTGGTTAAGTTTGTAGGTTAAATTAAAATTTCTTTATCATGTTATATTATTTAAGTATAAAAAAGTTAACTTGGGTTAAGCTCTAATTCACTAGTTATTGATAGATATAATTTTAATCACTGTTAAATGTTGTGCACGTTCATATAATATTATGTAGTTAAATCTTATAAGGGCAATAATTTTGTACTTAGTTACGAATCGTTTCAATTCTTTTGTATGTCATCCTATTATAATAATTAGATATTAGTAAATTTTATTTAATTCATTGTTATTTATTTAAATATTTTAATTCTATTTATATAAAACTAAAACCATTTTTCCAAGTATTTCTAACCTTGTAAATATCTTCTAAATTTCTTTAAATAAGTTAATTGTACGTCTTCAATAAATATAAATAAAAATTACAATTTGTTTCATTTACTTTAACAATAATAATACTAAATATTAATTACATTCATGGTCGCAATTAAAATTACTATGGTTAACAAAAAGCATTCCGATTGAACTGATTGCATTCCAATTGATCGTAATTATTTCACTTATTGAACAATTAAACAAATACTTACAATAAATACTCAAACATGTAAGCTAACTTACACATATGTTTAACAAATAAATTTAACCATTTAGTCGTAACATAAATCTTACTTGACCTGAAATATCAAACCCAGCATCAATCAAGATGACTTCAACCTTTGGTGCAAAATAAATCTTAGAGTTGTGAGGTTATGAAAAACGACTTGTACCTCTAGAGGATAGCTCTTATGACCTACTGGCTACATCTAACGTTGCATTTTCAGTGGGAACTTTGTAAATCTTTGAACCGAACTATTTAGGCCAAGGCTGAATGCATTGCGATTCAATTCTCAAAATAACTCGTACGTCTGTTAACGTCTATTATGCAGGAGCAACAGACATTGAATGGATTTTTCCTTTAAAACGTTCGTATTAATGATTTAATGTCAAACTGAGGTTCTAGGACTACAGTGGAAATTGATTATCCTCTGTAGTGGAAAATTTAATATTCATGAATTTTATACGATGGTTTCATAAATTGTAGGGGAGACCGGGTAAAAAGTAACGGTGGGTCGAAAGTAACAAATGCTCTCTAGATTTATCCAATGGACGAACACCGCTTAGCCTCCGTCAGGCGATAGCCGGTAGTGTCCCCCTTAATTGTATTCAGTCGCCGCTTGCGCTTTGCGCTGTTAGGCTGTGTGACAGGACGCAACGTGTTTTCACGAATCAAAAGTAAGTTTTTCGACATTTTTTTATTAAACGTTTACGTAGTCTTAAAATGATGATTGAAACCTGAAAGTTTGCATATCCATTCTTGATTAGAGTGATTGTACATTGCTTGAATTTCAGCTCAATCGGTTACCGGGAAGTGAATCAAAGTGACTTGCTACATTTCTAACTTAGGGAAATCGCACCCACATTCTATTCCCGTACGAACGGCGTATTTAGCAGTTACCGAACACGAACACGAACACGAACACGAACACGAACACGAACACGAACACGAACACGAACACGAACACGAACACGAACACGAACACGAACACGAACACGAACACGAACACGAACACGAACACGAACACGAACACCAACACAAACACAAACACAAACACAAACACAAACACAAACACAAACACAAACACAAACTCTCAAATTCAAATTCAAATTCAAACACAAAACAAACACAAACACAAACTTGAACTCGAACTCGAATTCGAACACGAACACGAACACGAACACGAACACGAACACGCACACGAACACGAACACGAACACGAACACGAACACGAACACGAACACGAACACGAACACGAACATGTGATTGTGGTTGGTGTTTGGGACTTCATTTGCTGTTTGCGGTGTTTGTGACAAACAGCCAGCGTATGGATGTAGCATTATGTACGTTCGCCAAGCATGTGGATGGCTGTTTGTGTTGGGTGATTGTGGTTGGTGTTTGGGACTTCGTTTGCTGTTTGCGGTGTTTGTGACAAACAGCCAGCGTGTGGATGTAGCATTATGAACGTTCGCTAAGCATGTGGATGGCTGTTTGTGTGGGGTGATTGTGTTTGGTGTTTGGGACTTCGTTTGCTGTTTGCGGTGTTTGTTGTTTGAGTTTATCTTCAATTAATTGCAATACTTCCAAGACCGATTGTTTTGATAAATGAAATTTTGTCCTAAAATCAACATCATCACCTTCGAAATAATGACGATGTTCTTTATAAATCTGGGCCGTCGTGGTCGCACTATATAATCCAAATTATCCAAATCAACCAACAGTTCTGCATTTTCAAAAATAAATTAGTATGCAGAGTCCATCTTGACAGCAAGAAAACATCAAATTATTTTTTCGAATCGTCGGTTAAAAATTTAAAGAGCCTCTATACTAGTAATTAAGTATAATGCCGCGATAAGGAAAATAATCCTCCGTTAGGTCATCCCTTACATTCATGATCCGTTAAAAGAATTAACAGCGTGTTAAACTAACAGAGCATGGTGAAACTGGGTCTTAGTATAAAACCGAAAACGTAGTTCAAAGTTCATTTCACGTTCACGTTCACGCCCACGCCCACGCCTACGCCCACGCCCACTTTCCCATTCACATTCACATTCACATTCTTAGATAAAGTTGAGTCAATATATTACTAAGTTCCTATGGCCACCTTCCGATTCCATCATCAAATCAGCTCTATGTCATGATAATGTTTCATCGCTATCCAATTTACATACATATACAAAATTTCAGCTCAATCGGTTACCGGGAAGTGAATCAAAGTTACTTGCTACATTTCAATTAAGTCATCGAGTACAGACAAAAATGCTCATAAAATAAAAACTACTGGGCCTATCCGAATAAAATTTTTATGGGACCAATTCGACACCATCCCGCATCGAACAAAAAAAGAATCACGTAAATCGGTTAAGAAACCTCGGAGTAATCGGTGTACATACAAAAAAAAAAAATATACCGGCCGAATTGATAACCTCCTCCTTTTTTTTGAAGTCGGCTAAAAAGGGATTAAACAAGTAGATGCCATAACCTCAGCAGAGCGTGGAAAATCAGTAACTGTTGCTGTTACCATTAATGCTCAAGGAGGACACATCATGCCTTTTTCCGTATTGCCACTGAAACGATTACAAGACCTGGGAATGCTAGTGAATGGATGCGGGATGCAGAATTTTTAAATATGAATAAAATAATGGTTAACTTAGTTGATCTCATTATTTAAACTAAGAATATTTTTTATTGATCTGTTTTGTTTAAGTATAATATTTAAAATACATAAGTTGATTTGTGTTATTAATACAAAGTCTTTTAATAAATAATTTGTTGATTTACCATGATAATATTGTATTCATTACCAACCCCTTTGTCTTGTTACTTTCGACCCACAACGTGTTACTTTCGACCTGCCTACGAGGTCGAAAGTAACAATTGACGATATTTTTTAAATTAGAAATCAAGGTCAAAGTACAAAGTGTTATTTTTGTACCCGGTCTCCCCTATTTTAAATCCATTATAAAACGAGGTATTTTCAAGTACACGTTTACAATTTCCTATACAATTTTCTCTTCTTTCTTTATCCTCATCAGGAATTAATTAAAATCAAAGGTGAAATATACTGATTACTCAAAGCCATGGATTTTAATGAGTTCAATTAATTATGTTTAATTAATGGAAATTATTCACAGTTAAGCAGGTCCTGTAATTATTATATTCACAAACGTACGACTGTAGGTATAATTATTTTGTTATTAAAAAAATTGGTTGAACTAAATAATAAAATAATATGCTTTTATCGTAAGGTAAGTGAAATTTATCAATACAAATTGCTTTTGACCATTCTTAATAGCAGTGCAATCAGTTTGTTGAGGGATATTTCAAGTGTTTATATGTATAAAAAAAATTGTCTGTTTATCTGTAAGTCTGTTTGTCTGTATGTCCGGGATAAACTCAAAGAGTACGGTACTGCATGGATTTACTTCAAATTTGGTACGGTAGCTTGCGACAAGAGAAAGGACATAGGATAGATTATTTCCCAGAAATCCCACGGGAACGGGAACAATGCGGGTTTTTCTTTGAATACGCGGGCGAAGCCGCTGGTGGTTAGCTAGTTTTAAATAATATGCTTCGATAAACGTTAAAAATGAACACTTCCCTCAATACTAATAAAACATAGATACTTTAAAAGTATTTAAATTCAATTAGTCAACCGTTACGCTAAACGATCACGGAGATAATAATATAAATCACAAGAGACAAGATAAACCGACCATTATGCGATGCCAGAACGTCCGCAATGTACATTGTACACATACAATATTCATAATTCTCTACCACCTAATGAGACAATGTATGCGAGTTTACCTTCGTTCTGAATCAAAGCAGTCTCTTATTCATGTGATGATTTAATTTACTGCTCGAGTTACACGTTTTAACTGTGTGTGTTATTGTGATTTCTAAATAGCTTACTTCCTTAGTATGTAAAAGATGCCTCTGTTGTACCTAATCTCTATATAAATAATGAATCCCTAGCGGGGCGGACCGCTAGTATTGCAATGGTGCGAATATTTGCTTTAGGTAAATTTGCTAAGCTCAAATCAAGCTGGATAAAAAGAGACTGCATTTATATTTGTAGGCTTAAAAGTTTAAAGGTATATGTAAGCAAGACTGTTTGGTTGGTTTTCGATTTTATTTTTAGTTCAATTTCGTTGTAGCATTTCATAATGTAGCATGCTATAGAAAAGTTGTGGTTATGATCCATCCAAGTTCTAATGTGAGGTAACTTTAAAGAAGTTTGACAAAGACGTATAAGGCAACTACTAAATTATACTAGGAACATTTTAAGTTTTAAAAAGCATTTAGTATGATATATGTGTGAACCTGATATCAATATGCATAATTTATTAGAGCATAGAGTAAAATAAACAAATTTATTTTCAAATAGGGGGGCGTTCAGGGGGGGTCTCGTAAAACGTTACGATGCATTACTGTGTACTGTAACGCTCCTAGACTAGGTGTTATTTTATTTTCTAATTTTGATAATCTCTTTGAATGATATTATGAGATGTAAAATTAGATTAAAAATAAATGAAATTCCTTAGTTACATTGAATACATATGCAAAAATAAACAAAATATGGCTTTATGAAGTCTATTTGTTGGAAGATCTTGACTGGTTCATGTTTAAGCACCTGCTGTAAACTTATTTCACAGAACTTTTATAAGTATCAACATACAACACATAAGCAAACTTTTACTTTATACGAACTCAAGTTTTAGTTTAAAATATACCGTAGCCGTTCACGGCTGCACCATACGGGTGAAGTAACAAAATTATTCTATAAACTACATGTATTAAAAATGTTAACTTTAACATATTTCGATATTTTAGTCTGATTTCGTCATATGTGGTGAATTTATACATCTATACTAATATTATAAAGCTGAAGTGTTTGTTTGTTTGAATGCGCTAATGTCAGGAACTACTGATCCGATTTCCGAAATTCTTTTGGTGTCAGATAGCCCATTTATCGAGGAAGGCTATAAGCTATAGGCTATATTATCACACTAAGACCGATAGGAGCGGAGCAATGCGGGTAAAACCGCGAGGTACAGCTAGTTACCTATATCTGACGATGACACAGTAGAAAATTCAAGCATGCCTATGCAACAATAGATTCATAAATCAACGTATTTTTGCAAAATAGATGTTTCAGTACGATTTTTGTTAAAAGAATGCTAAATGTAAACGTCTACTTCAGTCGGACATAAATTGAAAAAAGTACTGCACTCGGAAGGTAAAAAAACTTGCACGTGAACTTTTTTGTTACATGTTGCACGCAACTCATTAGGGACACAAATGTATATATGTCATGGACAAACAGATTAATTACATTATTTACAATGTCAAAAATGACAGGCCAATAATGTATTATTTTAAATTAAGGACCGATGTTAGCGCAGTGGGATCCATGGGAAATGAGATCGATTTTAATCAGTTGTGAAATAATTGCAAAAATTAAACTTGGAATTTATATTTGTTGTTTTTTTTTAATTATACCAACTTTAATAACAGACGGTAAAGTACAACATAAAAATACACACTAACATTCCTTATTTTACTTAAAAAGATATTAAATGATTGCTAAAAATTAAGAACAAAGAATAGCGTCTTTGCTTTGGATAATAATAATCCCGGGCACGAGCCGAACGAGGTCACCGCATTGCCAGGATAGCCTTATCTTCAACTATATCTAGGACATTCATAAATGATGCAAACTTGACCTATGAACATGGTATGGGTTACTATCATAATATGATGGAAATGCCATCAAGAATATAAGCCTATTTACTACATATCACTTATTTTGTTTACGTGTGTATGGGTACCGTTCCTAATGTTATTTGTTTGTGTGTGTAGTGTGTACGTTACTGTGGTGTACCATATATTTAGATGGAGTAATACCACAGTATTACAATATCTATACAGTACGGAAGCGAATGTACTTGTGCAGAGAAACGGAGGGGAACTGGCGGGGGGTCGGGCGACGCGGGCCGCGTAAGGCGCGGGACAGACACAAGCGGCGCGGCGCGCCTCGGGCGTGCCGCCGGCGCGCCTCGGGCGTGCTGCCGGCGCGCATCGGGTGCGCTATTGGCGCGCATCGGGTGCAAAATTTTATATTAAAATCAGCATCGTCACATAATTGACGCATTTTTATGTGAATGTATACAAGCGGCGCGGCGCGCCTCGGGCGTGCTGCCGGCGCGCCTCGGGCGTAGGTACTGCCGGCGCAACCGTGGCGCAACCGTGGCGTGCCGTCTCGACGCCTTTCCAAAGTTCTTTCATACAAAATATAGAAGAAGTACGTGGTGCAAAACAGATTGAAGAGGTGCGCTTATGGCACGCCCGCGCCCGCGCCGCTTGTATTTGACCCGCGCCTAAGGCAAACACGCTTAGTTTGCCTTACCTAGCGCGAAAGGACGACGCAGTCGTATTTTTTGTGTAATAATTTTATTATACATAGGTACTTACATATTATATTATGGCGCGCACAAACTGTTCCGTTTACGGATGTAAATCTACATTGAAATCCCAGAAGGAAACAATATTTCAGAAAAATTGTATTAATTGTATCTGTTGAATTAAAATCAAATCTATGTATATGTTGTCCTCATTATTTTCTAATCAGATTGTACATCCCAATGCGAATGCATTACTTAGTTAAATGTTATAATATACAATTAAGAACATCCAAAAATAAAGTGTCCACGTAAATAATATTTAGCAGTGCAATATCTGTAATTATATATTTATGAACAAATAATTACATCAGATTTAATAATCGCAATTATTTTGAATGTACATATGAATAAATGATTTCATCATAATATTAATAATCACAATTGTTTTATTTCCCATTTGTTGCAACCCTAGCGTATTTTCGTGTGGCAGCGTAAGTACCTACGCTGGCGGCGGCATCGCGCGACATCAAAGGCGTTTCCTTACTGTAGGAAATAATATTGTAATACTGTGGTAATACTTTATATACGAAACTCAGTTACCTCTAACTAATAAACGTAAAAAAATAACTCTTTATTACAAAAGCTTGCCACTTTATTTTACGAAAATTACCATACTGCAGTAAAAACAATTGTATATAGTTATAGCTCTATGCACTTAACAATTTTTAGGTATTATATAATATACTTTGGCGATAAGTGGAAGTGATTTACGGCACTACACAACGGCACAATAATTACCGTACAATAGGTATAGAGTTCCGCAATCCGCACAATGACTAAGGGAATTTTAAATCCTGTGTTGAATTGAAACTCCATTTAGGTAATTTATCAATCCATGTGTCCCATTAGTGAGTGAAATATTTAATTATTTACGAATTACGTGTGCGGTGTGAGACTATAAAACGAACTTAAAAAAATTGTTAAAAATACATCAAAATTTCAACTACATTGTCACTTTTAGCGTTGAATACTGTTAGTGAATTATTTCATGGAATAACTATCACATTTCATTTTCCCTTTAACAATACCAGAAATAGTTTTATAAAAAATAAAAAATACAATTTTATACGGAATAAAATAAAAACTCGGTTATCGGAAAGGAAAAAAGTACCAGCTCAATTTGCTTTTTATTTTGTTTAATTATTGCTCTAGATTTTTTTCGTTCTCAGATAGTTATTCTCATTATGGTTGTACATACGTAAATTAAATATTGCTGCTCGAAATATTTATTTAAGTATTATAATATATACGTAGATAAATCATACATAATAAGTCAAGCTTCAATGGTACATATTAGTAAGAGGGATTTCATACTATAGTTTCTTTTATATATTCAAGAAACTGATGAAATTTGAAGTAAGTATAGAGAGTAAAGATTAAATTAGGCAGTAGAAGTCTTAGTATTAATTTACGTTTTAAAAGTACAAATTTGTCATAATATAACTCAATGAAATAATATTTAATTCGCTATATAACAAAAGATACAATGAGTTAAACTTGACGGCAAATAAGAAAGGACAAACAGTTGGTGTTTATCCTGATTAAATAAAGCTAATAAACTTACTTAATCTTGTAACAACTGCGAGCAATCCTAATTAAAATGGCGTCTCATAATTAATTCGGAAATTTGACAAAATACATTTTATTCCCTTGTGTAAGTTGCTTATTGTTCCATATTTATTTACGGAGTACATAAGTTAATTATTATGAACTAATATTAAATATATAAAAAAATGTATAAGTTTGTCTGTTTGTGTAGATTGTTATATGGAAATATTTTAAATTTCAGTATCCTAGACATAGTTTTATTAATCTAAATATTTATTCATGTATTTAAATTTACCACCTACATATCTATCAAAATTAGTATTAGGTATACTCAGTGCTAGAGAAAGCTATAAATAATAATCACACTGGTATTCATATATTATGTAGTATGGAAAATCTCGACCGATTGCGCTCATAGAAAAGTGAACAGTCTTTACGAGTTGTAAATGTAGTGGCAGTCGACAGTTTAATTACGACGACAGGACGAACGTCGTATTCAGTTCCAAGTGCTGACTCCCGATAGAATTACATTGTCCGTAAAACGACAGGGGCGATAAAAACAAATGTCTTATTTACCTCTTTCCTATCGACTGCTGAAGTAACATCATTCTTGATGTGTTGAAAAACCCGAGTTCGCGTTAAAATTTTCATGTATGCTCGAGTCATATGAATTGTGAAGCTTCGTAGCCGCATTTGGAATAATAATGTACTTATAATAATACTATTCATAAATGAAAAATTCATGTCTTTAGACAAAATAATCTTCTTTAAAAGTCATAATTAAATCACAGACAGAACTTTTACTTTGAAATGTTCAGGAGAATAGAAATTCAAAGTTTTCTTAAGTTTTCCATCCCTTAGTACTGCCCTCATTTCTTCTTACATCGAGCGGAAACTAAAAAAAAAAATTTTTCATGTAGATTTTATTCAAAATTATTTTATGAAATTTTATGAGTGGTCGTTTTTTACAAGCGCTTTGAAATAATGTTTAACGTCACCTCTAAGGGTTAAATACAAACCAGAATAAAGGCTTGTGAATTTAAATCTGCTATTATTCATTCAAACAGTTTTTATTACGGGAAATATATCTTTAGATAAAAAATAGAGTTTGCAACGAAGTTTCATTCGGAAATAAAATAAAACACTACAGTAAGTATTAAAATAAAGTGTCCATATTATTATAGTGTCACATCGTCTAGACATCGTACAAACACATGGTTGTATTGCACTTTAAAATTTTGCTAAAATTTAAACTCACTCCAATTAAGCTGCGGTAAATTTTGAGGTAAAATAAAACGTAGAATGTAAACCAATACTTCTGGCTTAACGCCAAAGGCTAATAATGAAATATTATACTTGTTGATTTCTTATCATTTTTTGGATAAATAAAAAGAGTTGAATACTAGTTGCATTTTAAATACTGATGAAACAAGAAACAGAAGCATTAAAATATTGACAATTAAAAATACGTAATTAAAAATTACGTTGAAAGTGGACATATTGAACATATTACATATCTATTTATGTATTCCGTGCTAATTGCTTGTCGTGGTTTTACCATTTCTCATAAGCTTTCTAATAGCAAAAAAATATGATCGAAAATCGAAATCGATCAAGTAGATTTTGAAACACAGCAAATAAACAATCTAATTTCCTCTTTATAATTTTAGTAGATAGATTTGAGATACAGTAGAGCCGGGGTATTCCGACAATCGTTTTGCAGGGCAGTGTTTTCAGACGAATTTGTCGGATTACCTTTAGTCCGAGGTAGTGTAGGGCTTCGAGTAGAGCACACTAGCGATGGCACGTGTTTGTACAGTTTGTACACTGTCAAATCATGCATGATCGAGGCGAAAATTGTAAAAAAATTGGTATTCAGTAATTATACACTTGTCGGATTACAGGGGGTGACTGATAGGCCAGGGGTCGGAGTAACGCGGGTCTACTTACCCAAAATTCAACATGCAAGCGGCGTAAATAATCCATTGTTAAATTTCGATAAGGTGACTAATGATCACAAATCAAGTGAGTTATAGCTAAACGTTAGTTTTACATTAGTTAGGTCTAGTAATCAATTCCAACGTCAGTCACGGGAATAAATAGTATCCAATCAATTTTGTTAATTTAACTGTTGCACAACTTTAGCGGCCGCAGCGCTGCGGTTTTGTACCGATGGTATTAATTAAATTTTGACAAATTATTTTTGACTAACCTCCTTTGATAGAGGTGAAATATGTGCGCTCGTGTATAATGATTGTTTTTTGGCAGTAATGCATTTTTGCATTTATAATTGTTTCGTAGAGTAGACGCAAATGCGTTTGATCTAACAAATGTGAAATAACGTCTCTGTACGCTCCTACGCTTTATACTGCGAAATATTAATATAATTCATCAGCAGTTAAATTAACACGCTCGTTAAGATTATTACGTAATCATGAAGCACTACCATTATTACGAGCCTGAAATTTGGTTGGTCCAGTTCATAAATATATATAATATAATATACAAATTGGAGGAGATTCGAAATCCTACATGGTAATTATTACTTTCTTACATTAAAATTGTTTTAATATAACCAAGTAGAAAATAATTACATCAACACAACTAAAAAAGCTCTCAGGAGTCATGTTTCAACCATTTTATTTTAAGAGAAAAGTAGACAGAAACCTGAATAATTTTATTCGAAAAGTATACATATACATAGAAAAGAATACAAAAACATATATTGGGATTGAAATCGGCATAACGCCAACGTAGCTGAGCGGTGAGATGAATGGCTGGTCTTAAGCGTGGGGGTATGAATTATTAGTAGGGTTGTCAAATAGAATAAAATGAAACGTTCAGTTCATTTCAAATCTCTATACCAAGAAGCTTATATCTAATACACTGGAGATTGCACTATGAACGTTTACTTGTCACGGGAAGGTATGACCTTGAATGACGCCTGGTTGTTCCTTCATCCCTTTCACACCAACTTGCCAAGTTAGGTGTGAAAGGGACAAAAAACAACCAGGCGTCATTCAAGGTCATACCTTCCCGTGACAAGTAAACGTTCATAGTGCAATCTCCAGTGTATTATATATAAGCTTCTTGCTCTATACAATAAAATAGTCTCCACAATCCTTAAGACGAAAGATGTCACCTATGCCAATTTATTATCATCAATCATATTTATTTCATTGCGTTATTATAAATATAATACCCAGTATTATCCTCTGTCACGTACTAAAATTTTCATAGAATAAATATAAAGTTCTAAATAATTTCAAGAAATTTCAGCAATCGACAACCCTATCTCAGAGGCCGCCTACAGCCTACGATAACATACATCAATTACTACCACGATGCGACCCACACACCAACGATTCATTTCGTATTCGCTACGTGTACTCAATTTACGTATCTAAATTACGAATGTATGCTATTATTATAATAGAATGAGAATGTAAACTATGCTCTAACATGTATACTGTAAAATAGTATAATAGCGAAGGCGCAATTAGAACGTTTTCATAGTTTGAATGATAGAAATACTACATGAACCGCTATTGTAAAAATCTGTTACATATTAATTTCTATAATAAATCTTATGGATACATGAGATTTTCGAGTAAATATTAAAGCTATGCACATTTCAATATAACATTTCTAACTTCTTTCAATTGAAAGAGGTAAAAACTTTTGATTGAACGCATATTTCTTTTCCATAACTCCGGTATTATTCTCCGTAGCCGTTACATTTATTTGTAACTAGCTGTGCCACGCGGAGTTACCCGCATTGCTCCGCTCCTGATGGCCTTAGCTTGATGATATATAGCCTATAGTCTTCCTCGATTAATGGGCTATCTAACACTGAAATAATTTTTCAAATCGGACCAGTAGTTCCTGAGATTAGCGCGTTCAAACAAACAAACAAACTTTTTAGCATTATAATATTATATATAGTATAGATAAAGGTTTCAGTATATTACCATCGTTTACAATATGCTAGGTTGCTTTCTCATTGCCTATAATAATGGAGTTCGCATACGTTTGTCGTAGACAAGCTACACAAAGGTCATAGCTATCATTAATCTTGTCAGATTTACAGGCAAAGGCGTGTCCGGTATATCTTGCAACCCGTACCCATCGGCTTACCTCACCACTTATAATGCAAATTAGATTGTTCAAAGTTTTTGCGAACAACTAAACACTAGTTTTGTGTAAAACAGTTGAGTTTTTATGCATTACACAAAGAATCGGTAAGAATTTTTTGTTTGTTTGTGCATTTCTCAATTAAAGGACTACCTAATTGATGTAATGTTCTGCTTGAGTTAGTTGAAATTTCAAAAAATATGGTATATACATAGGAAAATGAAACTAATTGGACAACATCACATTTTATTCATGAATCGAAAGCACGCTACGACAGCTACGTCTGCTACGAATGTAAATGTACGCTACGAGCGTAAGCTCTATATTAAAAATATCATATTTTAACATTATACATTCGTTTACTAGGAAATATATCAGAAATTGTTAAAGCGTAGAATTAATAAAAAATATACTTGAACTCTTACATGAATAGGTACACCGGATTGTGCTTTCATGAATAAAAAGATTATATTTAAAACAATCATATATTTTACGATTATTTCAGCTGAGAAACCAAATAATTACCCATTCCCTTTGCTTAGTAACCATTTAGACTAAAAATTGTAAGCTCACGAAATACTTTTAAGTATAACGAAGGTTGTTCCTGGGACTGATTATTATTATTGTTTTTGTCTTTTAGACAGTTTATTATTTTTTGTAAACGGTTGTTGCAACATTACGTAAATGTAACTTAACTTATAGCACAATTTCACAACTTTAAATTAAATACTTAACTTACCCACTTTAGCAATATCCCTTTGTTTCTTGTAACTTGTATATAGATTTTGTAATACCAACCATTATACTCTCTTGAACGTAAATTTAGGGAGCTTATTTTAAAATGGACGTTCCACGCGCAGTATAACTATAACAAAGTTACGAAGCTATTATCTAGCCTCTGAATATACATATATCTAAGCGTATATATCTACATTTATGCAGAGAAGGATTGTGTAATATATTCCGCACGTCAGTAACTACGGTAAATACAAGGCTCAATCTTGTTAGAGCTAAAACAAACCAACGAGACCTTGGGGAATCGTATGACATAATGCGAGGAACGGGTGCAGACCTAACAAAGGATCTCAATTGAAATTTTTGTCCGTTTTTCGCTGGAAACGATAAAGCTAACCGTGTATGAAATAAATAATCGTGTTTCGTTTGTTGGATTAAAATTTTAACAAAATGTTATTATGAATTTTGTTGACCGTTGTTGTTTAATTTTGTTATGAACTAGCTTTAGTTGGGTAGCGTGCTTAACAAATTTTCCATTTTACAGGAGTAAAAAATCAATTGGTGCAATTTAATTCATGCATGCCTAAAAGAGTTGTAAATTCGCTTGTATCCTACAAGAGTTCCTGTATTTAACAGCAGTAGTATTGTTATTATCTATTTTAAATACATACATTGATCTTAAACGATACTTTACTGAAGTTTTCTACGTAAACAAGCATTGCATATAGAACTCATGGTAATTGACATTTCGTCGCATTGTTGAAGAGAAGTTGAAACAGTTGTGCAAAGATAAAATGTTAGAAAGATCACCTTTCATCCCTTAGCAGCTAGCTCACAGCACGAAACCGATATAGACTATAAACATGTCAGTACTTGTATGCAGACCTTCTGTAAATGTCAAACCCGTCTGACACGTGTGGGATCATATTTGTGGAACTAAACTCAACTCGTTATTATTACAACCTTTTATTTTACAAACATTTAATTAACTTCACTTTGTACGTGGACTGGGGTAAAATTTTACAACTAAATTCCCAACTTTTCCCTTTTCGAATAGGCTAAAATTATGTAACTATATTATAATAATACTTTGAATAAACATTCAACTTTGAACTTTATTCATATTAGTTTAAATAGGGCGACATCTCTTTGAAAATAATATATTTCCGTTTCTTTTTTATTAATTTCGACGACCCAGCTGTGAACTTTTCTATCGTATTGCTTCTAACTTTATGTTAGTTATTCGAGGTGAAATCAAATGAAATATAATAAAAATCCTAAAATTAAATGTATAATTAACATTTAATTAACTTCACTTTGTACGTGGGCTGGGGTAAAATTTTACAACTAAATTCCCAACTTTTCCCTTTTCGAATAGGCTAAAATTATGTAACTATATAATAATACTTTGAATAAACATTCAACTTTGAACTTTATTCATATTAGTTTAAATAGGGCGACATCTCTTTGAAAATAATAATTTCCGTTTCTTTTTTATGAATTTCGACGACCCAGCTGTGAACTTTTCTATCGTATTGCTTCTAACTTTATGTTAGTTATTCGAGGTGAAATCAAATGAAATATAATAAAAATCCTAAAATTAAATGTATTCATACCATTACAGCTTTGCGCAACCGGTTTTACGTGTAATTATAACGTGTTATAATGGCAATACAATTCTACCTCCTCTAAATACATCTCCAAAAAAGATTACCGACATAAATCTAAATCCAAATCCGCTAACATTTATTTGGCATATAGTCTAACAATCGTGCAGGAAGAACAGCTGCCTCGTTAGTGTCATTACCGCGCTCACTGGCACACGTAGCGTCGGAGATGGCATTGATATCCACTTTCTATGTTTCATTCACTGCTTGAAACACGGCTGTATGAATGAGTTGTACACGTGCGAGCTTTTGTCTTAGATTTGATGCATTTGGAAGCAAGACTAAAAATAGAACGCTCTAGAATACGTGCAGTTTGCGGACGTATTTGGCGAATTGAAAGAAAAGGTATTTTGGATGTGTTATGTTTAATGGGTTAGTTGAATGTATTACTGAATTTATTCGATAAAAAATGTGGAGCATTAATATTGAGGTTGTTAAGGTAACGGCACCAGTCGTGGACAAGCATCCAGTAATGGACAAAATAAATATTAAATTTAAATATTAAGACCAAAATTAACGTTATATAATTTGGCAATACTTAAAATAAAAGTTTGGTTCATAAGCTATCAAAATACGACATTTCATCTTATTCGGCCAAAATGTTTGAAGATGGCAGAACGTTATGTTTAGATGCTGCGACTCGTTTCGAAGAAATCCGTTTTTACTAAGAAAATCCTTAAGGAAGTGAGGACACAATTTTGGTTATAAGAATTTTTGTATAAATGTCAGCAAAATTTGATATTACTTTTATTTATAGTAGTTAAGTGTACGAAATATTACACGATTTAGTATCATGATAGGTTATGTTGTTTAAATAAAATTCATCAGTGTCCATAACTGGATTTAATTCCATGGATATATCCATTTATGGACATTTGTCGAAAATAAACTTTTTTTAAAGGTATTAATTACATGCGCTTTTCTGTATTGTCTTTTCTTTATGATTAATAATATACCTATCACGACCATTTCAAACAAAGGATTCCAATATTGTACAACAATTGTCCATGACTGGATTTGCTTTGGTTCCTATAATGGACATTGATATTTTTTGTTAAAATTACACTAATGGGTCCAACAACATAATATCTAATAGAGAGATCTAGAGAGTTCTCTGATGAACTGTTTGGATCGTTGTCTGCTGCTAAATTCCACCACTATATAGCACACACGCTTAAATTTCATCCACACCATCTTGACAAAGCTTTTTGCCTCGTGCTACAATTTGGAATCCATATCGATGGACCGATCAGATTAAGGCTGCTGGCGGATTCAGATTGGCGATTCACTTCACGAGTGTAGCGGAATGCCAGGAAACAGAGAGATATGGCGGAACATCGTGACGCGGGTAACATCTACCCCCCTAGAGTGATATGACGAAGAAGAAGAAGTCCCAAAATGGATGGAAAGGCAGTACTTTTTTTAGTTATATTTTTCATACCTGACTTAAAAAAAACCATATTGGTGTTTCTTAACGGACATAACTCGTATTTAACGATGCATTTGTCCAATTTTTGCCTAGAAAATGGAAATTAAGACTGTTTTAAATATTATAAGTATGCAAAATAATTAATAAGTACTATTTTTTATAAATACATCCCCGATTTATTGTATTCCAATCATCATTTTCAAGATTCTATTGATAACTATAAGTCTTCTCCAATTGTAAATAACTGGAGAAACGACATTAGGTACAGTCCATAAATGGGTGTTCATAACTGGATGTTGTCCAAAACTGGGTGTCCATCATTAGATTTTTCACTGTCCAACACTGGTGCAAAAAAGTGTTTTTTTAATTTATAAATAACTTCATTATTTATGCATTGTAATCTTTTTTCTAACATTGGTTACGTTAAACTAACATTGAACTAAAGGTATAACTAAACAATATCCAATAAAGTTAAAAAACCTACGAGAAATTTGCAAAAAACTTCAATTTTTTCCTTAATCTGTACAAGACTGGTGCCGTTACGTTACTCGATTAATTGTTAAGATAAATTTGAATAAAAATATTTGAAATATTGTACTTTTTAGTGTTATGTTGGTTTTGTGTAATTGGTTGTAGGCTATGGATAAATTATTATGTTCCAAATACTCTTTATAACTATTAATACAACTAAGTATTAACAGCTTTTGCACCATTCACAAAAATAAATGTGAATATCCGTAGGTAAACCTTTCCAGAGTAATTTACATATTGCAATCAAAATAATTGCAAGAGTTATTGTTTCATATATGTATTGCGAAATTTTAATACATAACAGATTCTGTAACCCGCCATTTTACAATTCGCGTACGGTTGCAATGGTTGGTGGTAATCAAACACTTTACTAGACTGTAGGCTGTATAATACTGTTATTACAATTGCTATTACAAGTCTATATAGTATGACGCACACATACATAACATACATGATACATTACACACTACATCTCCCCTCATAGAAAATAATAAAAAAAATAGTACTTAATTAACATTTTTTTTTAGCTGAATATAATGCAAATTTTTTTCTTCGTTTTTGGTTACATATCTTAATACCTATCATATAAACGAGTAAATAAAATCAAAATTAAAATTAAAACAATAGCATGGATTTCCACTTATTAATAATTACTTATTTTTAAAACCCCAAAAAAGAACATTCTACACGCTTACACATTGGCTTACACACTACATAGTAACTAATACTAATAGATTAAAACAAATAATTTTAATTAACTTCTCATGTACGAAAATAATGGAAAAATAATACAATATTAGAAAATATTTTATCGTCATATCCGTATTTCAAAATGTCACAGTCCGTAATTAATTAATAGTCATATCCGAGTAAAATAATAATTATCTTTCAATAAATCTTACAATATCCTCATCGAATACATTTTATTTATGTGCTTACAGTTTACACATCATAGTAAGTAACGACATAATATTCATTATCTATAATAAATTTTCTTCATATATTTTATTCTTTATCTACTTCCTCATACGTACAACAATATCAAGATACACAATTTCATTTAGGGTAATCTTCCCTCTTAATATTTATCATAATTATAATTAATAACACCGTCGTGTTTTAGATTATTCATCTTATTATATTCAATAACTCAAGATACAAGAAATATATTTATGTATTTATTTATAACATTAACATTAATTCAGGCAGTTCTTTTAACACATCATTACATTATCATATATTTTATACCTTTATTCATACCATGTGTCCAAGTTATCTTCACGAGTGGTAGCTCGACCTAATCATGATCAGAAGAATTACAAGGATTCCGTGCCTGTCTTGTATCCTGGTGTACCTTGTTTCTAACAATAAATCATATCATTTCACTTTTCAATTGTAGCTCTCAGGCTTACATATTAATTTATTTTTATTTTTCATACAATATTAATTCTTATTTCTTCGAGTAATTAAATGTCACATTATTTAATTTTTGATAGGAATATAAAAGAAAAACTTAGGTGATCAAGCTAAGATTCTATCTATATCCTAATAAAAAAAAACAATGTAAGTAAATTTTTTTTGTACTCATACAACGACAAATATTTACTTTTTCTCTTCTTCTATTCTTCTAGATTTATCATGGTAATTCGCTTAATCAAATAAGAATATACTTCATTGGTCGTATATCAGTATATGGTCGTATACCTATATTATCTATGCTTACCTAAATCATCTTGAAATATTGAAATATAAATTTAATTAAATTTTATTAGTTACAATAATTATTATTTATGAAATTAGTTAAATCCTCCGAATCCAAAATGTCAATTAAAAAAATTAAAGTCTCACACTAAATTGAATTGACAAGATCGTATTTCATTACGAACATTTTATAAAATGCACAGAACGATGCATTGTGACTACCTAGTTACCTACATGGTAACACGAAATATGAGACGAAATTACAGACGCTGCATACCATTTCCCTATTTGGTAGCGCTTTATAAAACAAACAATGAACTAATAGAATTATCTGTTACTAAGTACTTTGATTATACATAGCTATATATATTTATGTATAATAAATATAATACAATAATGGTTTTTGACAAAAAAAAAATCTTTTAACTAAAATAATTCGTTACCTTACATTAATGTAAAATACACTGCTTGAACTTTAAATTTCACTTTTAGCTTTTTTTTCTTTCACCAAATTAAACTTGTATTCCGTCGTCACTCTTGAATTTCGGGACATTCGGGATTCTGGTCAATTTGGGAAAATGTCTGCTATTCACACTGGCTGATCTCCCGGCTCCAGCTGCATCCTTCCAAATCTCCAATTTTATTTCACAATTTTTTCATAAATAGATGATATTCCAAATCTCCATAGTTTTATTTTTGTTTTAAAAAACTTTCTTCGTCAAATAAATTCTGTTCTTAATTTCCATATTCACGTTCGTCGATTTTTTTATTATATTGATAAATTTTCTATCCGGTACATTGCGATTTGCGAATACGCATAAAAATTATTTGTTTAAATTTTGACTTTTAAAATATTATTTTTCAAAAATGATCCATAGCTCAGTACTGCCGCGAGGCAGCACTGGCAGGGTCGCCATGCAATGGCTTGGTGGTAATGAAACACTTTACTAGACTGTAGGCTGTATAATACTGTTATTACAATTGCTATTACAAGTCTATATAGTATGACGCACACATACATAACATACATGATACATTACACACTACACGGTCGCTCTACTTGATTATAATTTGCCGCCGTTCTGTGTTACGTCATGATTATTAAGCTTTTGCGTGTTGTACAATTTAAATTGTTTCAATTTCTGTTTTCTTTCATGCCTGCAGATGGTATTGGAGTTAGTTACGCTAATTTGAAAACATGCATGATTATACTAAAGTACGAAACTCTTATTACTTTACTCTTTTGCAGACACTTTTATTTTAAAGGCAAAAGTACAGACATCGTTTGGAGACTAGAAAGAAAATTCATATAGTACACCAACAAGAGAACTAAATTTGTAATCTACATACATTTATTCCAACCATGAAAAATGAGCGTAGTGACGTAAAAATATCAAGTTTCGATTCATAATACAAAAATACGTAAATGTGCTTTGAAAGCCACGTATTAATGTATTAAAACGGGGTCGCAAGATAAACAGCAATCCATTAGCCACCTAATAGCGTATTAAGTAGCGCTCACACGAATATCGAAGGCAATAAAGCACAGAACGAGTGTACAGTAAATAATAAAGGTGTTGTAACAGTCCAGTGTTGGCAATTCCCGTTCCTAATCAAAGGGCGGTGCTCGCGTCGCCGCGTCAAATTACCTCCAGCTATTTACACTTTATCGTAAATCTCGTGAGACTTATTTTTACTCTGTGCGTATTATTCTAGAAGTTTATTTGTACTGTTAGTTGACTTGCACGTTATCAGTTATGGTCATGCTAGTACCTGGGAATTCATAACGCAACATATTGGCGTCATAGTTGCAGTTTCTCAGTAAGCTTCATTTGACGTTTGAGCTCCAATGATCCTGTAAAGTTTATAATCTTATTCTTGATCGAACTGTATCTTAGTTATGGTTTTATACATTAACTATTAATAAAACTTATGTACATTTAACAGTTAATTCAGTATTTTCAGATGGTATGATAATTTAATGGTTTTTAGTATAAAACCAAGGAAAAAATAAATTGAAACATTAATAAAGACCGGGTAAATAGTTTTTGTAGAACTATAAAACGGTCAAGTCAGATCTCGAGTTCACCGAGAGCCCCCATAGTTTTCCTTTGTTTTTGTACAGCTCTACATTTATCACAAAAAATGTACTTTTTGCGGTTACGTTTTTTTCTTTTTCTTTAAGTTTGAAACACCAAAGAAATACATAAATATAATAATTTAATTTTTGAATTGAAGGTGTTAAATATCCTGTGGCTTGTGAGTATAATAATCATCAAAGTTTGTGAGGATGTATGTTTTTTATTCTTTCACGCAAAAATAGCTTATCGGAAATTAGGTACCTACCTACAGAGATAATCTGGGAAAGCACTTAAACTACTTTCTATCCAGGTACCACGCGTGACGCGAGTGAAGCTGCGGGATCCGGCTAGTCAATCAATAATAAATTATAGTGATATGAAAATTTAATTTTCATTTATATTAACGTGATAGAGAAGTTATTTTTTTTTTCCTTTTATCCCATTGTGTAACATGATGCATAGATCACTTATAAGGTAAACGTCAAATTCGCATAATAATATTAGATAATTTCCAAAAAATAGGTACTCTAAAATTAGATACAGGTTAAATAACAGTAATATATAATTACTACTAAGTACTAGTTTGTCAACACTAAGTGGTTTTCATTAATAAAGTTCAAAAGTTATTAGAAGTAAGACGATATTGCTTTCCATTAAACAAGTTTTCATTATTTATACAAACTACTTTCTTAATCAACATAATATTTTAAAAACGGTGCTCTTTTAATATTAAAACAATGTCTTGTTCTTATTATGTTTCATTTAATCCAATCACACGACGATTTTTAACTACTTATATACATATACCTATATATAAGTAAGTCTTAAAGTCTATTCAAATTAAAACAATTTAAAAAAATAGGTATATAATATAATATATTACAATAAAATCAAGCAATAATAGCAATTAATAAGATTACATACTTATTGCTGTGAATCAATGTTATTAAGAAAATAAGCATCCTGCGCTTGACGATTTCAGATACACCTACGAATTTAAAGAATACTAAGTACCTACAATTTGAAATTGAAAGGATATGAAGATAAAACGCCAAGAACATTTCACCTTATAAAAATGTTTCACATTCATAACGTAAAGCTTTTAAAAAGATTGAAATGAAATGTTTAAACTTGTTTCGTTTGAAATTTAAACGTCCATGAGAATTAATTAAAAGATTTATACATGTTATTCAAGAGGTTTCGAGCTTTTGATCTGCTTACAAGTTTGTTATCTCATAACATGTTAGAAAACTTTCGTTTTATTTCATAAACTTGGACACTTATAGGGAGTTTGCTTTTGAAGTTTGATCTTATCTAATAGATTAACCTTCTATATAAACATGATCAATGATCATAATCTCTCGTAAATATTGAATTAATTACAATATGTTTTTTTATTTATTATTTTTTTGCGTTTAATATACCTAAACTGGTGTTGAGAGTTCTTTCGTTCGTTGTTTCATAAATACTATTAGCGCCCGTTCTTTTATTAACTGAAGATAACATAAATTTTTAAAACAACTAAGTCCATTCTCTCCGTAATATTCCTAGGATATTAGATTTAATATTTATGAAACTCTCTTTCGCTCTCTTATTTCACTAATAAGCGCTGAAAACATTAATATTCGTTTATAAAAGTAGTAATTGCTTAATAATGAAAGGGAAACTGACTATATTTTTACTAGAATAACTTTCTACTTTAAATGTTTCAGTTAGGTTCATGTTTAAAATAGAGCAGGCTCCAAGGAGATGTTCGTTTGCAAAAATAGCGGACCTAAATCTGACTTCTGATATATATTGTATAGGTCCCAGACATCCTATAGACAGATGTTGCCAACCAGTTTTGTGGTCCCCCTGCCCGCACCCCGGTAATTAAATATGGCATACAAAGAAAAAAATAAAAATTTCCAAAACATGCCGTGTGGGGTATCAAATGAAAGAGCTTATTGAGTAGATCACGAATATATAGCATACTATATACATTTCTTACACTTTATCTAAGATTTTTTAGAAAATTTACGAAAATGGTCCATTTTTGAGTTAACTTTAAACCACTATAGATTGAAAACTCATGAATATATTTTTTAAATTATTATTTTAAATAATTAACAATAGTCCATTGTTTATGATTCAATAGTTCGTAATATAATATAAGTGAGCTATGTGGTGGATTTGATGAAAATAACTATATACTATATGAACTTGAAAATATACTCGCCATCTTTGAATGCTCCCCCCACTCCCCCATGCAACTATTTCACTGTACGAAATATTGAATCATAAACAATGGACTATTGTTAATTATTTAAAATAATAATTTAAAAAATATATTCATGAGTTTTCAATCTATAGTGGTTTAAAGTTAACTCAAAAATGGACCATTTTCGTAAATTTTCTAAAAAATCTTAGAGAAAGTGTAAGAAATGTATATAGTATGCTATATATTCGTGATCTACTCAATAAGCTCTTTCATTTGATACCCCACACGGCATGTTTTGGAAATTTTTATTTTTTTCTTTGTATGCCATATTTAATTACCGGGGTGCGGGCAGGGGGACCACAAAACTGGTTGGCAACATCTGTCTATAGGATGTCTGGGATCTATACAATATATATCAGAAGTCAGATTTAGGTCCGCGATTTTTGCAAACGAAACTCCACTGAGAGTCCGGTCTAAAAGGATGATTAATGTGTGTAATTACTGTGTCAAACAAAATAATTCGCTTGGCAATTTGCGCTTTTCAATGAAACTACTTTATAGAAAATACAGCAAAGTTCGCATCTAGCGTCGCGAGTCGCAACGAGAAAGTAAAGCAAGATCACGTCGCGACACTTCTGCCATTCCTCGGTAATAAGACTAAAAAATAGACTGGAGAAATTCCCGGTCCTTTGATCGTAAACACAAACGTTTCATTAACGCAAATTGTACAAGCGACAAGGGGTCTTATCTCATTGGTGTACAAAAGCCGAATCTCAAGTGCGTCCCGGCAACAGGACAGGAGTGCAGTTAGCGCAAGTTCAGCTATTATCACCGACAGCAGTTTAAGTGGAGCACCCTCTGTTACCCCGAGGTGCTACGTGACTCGGACTGTCGCCAACTTGACACCGTCTTACAAAAATCTTAAAAATACAATCGATAATGGTAGATGACAACCGGTGTTCGCGCGGGTCGTTCATTTTTTCAGATTGGTCGTGTATTTTGATTATGATTTGATATTAAACGATTTATTCAATTTGTTATCCTTCCTTTGGAACAAATTTCTTAAGTATATATTATAACAAACTTTGATGGAATAAATAAGATAGATAAGATATAATAAGAATTAAACATGTAGATATGTTTAATTCATTAAGCATTCGGCATTTGGATGCAAAAGATTGAACATTTAATACAGTTCTAAGTTCAATTGAATCTACCAAAATTAAATAATAAACAATTCATTCTATTGGAATAAAACACAAGATAACACAATAATATTATGATTCAAATAAATACAGTAATATAATTATTAATTACCTATGTCATCATTGAGTTAAAAACTTAAAAATTATAAACAATAATGAATAATTGATACATCATTAAAGCGATACAAGACAATAAATTCAATTTGCATTTTTTGAAACAATGGCAGTAAGTGTATTTTTGTATCCAATTAGTAGGAATTGCAGTTTGAATGGAGAGTGGAATGGGATGAGAGATACAAAGTAAATATTAAAATATTGCCCTGAGTTACATTGACTAATTAATTCGAAATTATATTAAGAAATGAATGAAAGATATTTCCATAAATTAACTTGTGTATCTTCGTGATACATATGCTTTATTATATTGTTGTAAAAGTAAATACTTACTGTACTTTTATGATTTCATAATAACTAAAGAATATAAAATAATAATACATAAACCCCTAATATGTATTGAACAATTAATAAAGAATAATATTACCTATATTTTGAACTAATTTTCTCTCCTCACCTCAAAATATAAACAGTTCTTTACCGTACCAAGCACACGTCATACTTGATACTCTGCAAAGGGGGACATAATTTGCGGTATCAATTCTAATCCCTCCACCTCAGGGATGGGGTTTAATCCTGCACTACCATTTGATACGTCCTTGTCATCAAAATTACCTCGTCTTTGTTAGACCCAAGGTTAGACCTAACAAAGTAGGGGTCGCATATTAAATTACGATGCGCCATCTATCACCTGTCAACGTCCCGGAGGTGTCATCACGGTCTATCGACAAGGAATTTGTCCCATTTTACCTTTTAATATTGCAAAACTCGGGACAATTGACTATTACAACTTAATTATTTGATAGTTCAATTTAAAACTTTCAGTATAATTTTATCTACTGTTAATCGTGTTGTTCATTGATAGAAAGTTGATAGATATCAAACACATAAGGCCACATAAGAGAAACTCTTCGTCATTTTAAGAACAACAATAAGAGCCTGCGTTTAAATTAGATAAATTACTTTCCAATAAATGAATTATTAATCAGGTATAATTTTTTTAGCAATTATAAGATAAAATTATTTGTATGAGTAAAAATTAAAATAAATCAAACAAAAATAATAATTTTGGTAGCCTTCAGTATGAAACTTGGAAGTCGTCTTGATAATGGAATAATTCTATTCCATTTTAATTTTATTAGAAGATGTTAATTAGTATCTACTACATACGTGAACATTTACTTAATAGACACTAGATATCTACCGTCTACGTAATACCTGACTGCAGGGTTCGATGTCCGGTAAAAACTAATAAATAAAATCTCATTCTGGCAGGGCTCAAAGGCCTTGCTCTAAAATCGATGAGTCAATTACTTCGACCCTACATGGGGTCTTCTCTTTTCACTTTACAAACATTTGTTCAAGTTACATTCAGTGGAAAGTACCTTAAAAGTGTTTAAAATGTTAAGGGAATTTACAAAAAGAATTAACAGTAGATACTCTATCAAGTATGGGTATAAATATAAGAATTTTAAACGCAACTTTATATATAGGTTAACTGTATTGATTTGTATTGAAAATGTATCCTACACTAGAACATGAATAATGATATAATCCACCGTTATAAATATTCTTAATAAAACTCTCTGCTATAACAAATTGAAATACACTATAACTCATAAATAATAGTACTTCGAAAACGAGCACTATATTCATGTATCAAGGCGATTCAGTTTGCATTATTTATCGATTGAACATATTTTATGCTATTTTTCATGAAACACATTTTTCTATCATATTACCTGCCTGCATTCCAGAATGTTGCAGTACTACGTCATCCTTTATATGTGAAAAATAAAATTGTCGCTAAGAAATAAGTTATAAGATGTCGACATTGGTAATATCCTCTCCATTGAGTTTGTAAATCAAGATAGATTTGAACGAGTACGAAAGTTTTACACAATTCTTTCAGTTTTTTAAGTTAAGTAATTTACATTTAATTAAGATAATTACAAAGATACTGTCAGTATCTACTAATTAGGTCAGATTTAAATCTAGACAAGTTTTAATTAAACCCGCGGCTTTGTGCTTGCTAGGCCTGTTCTTGTAGTATTACAAATCATTGTTTTTCAATCGCTAACAAAGATCTACGATATAAATCGTCTATCAATCTTTTGAATTATCTTGAATGACAATTTTCATTACACTTATAAGTAGTTATAAAAAACTTCAAGTGATAGTTATGACTCGTCCATTTCAAATACCTTCTATTAACGTCTGATATAGTCTATAACAACTGCAGGTCAATATCATCCGACTTATGTCTATATCGATTTGGCTTTATTTCCTTCAGTGTCTTAGACAATTGTCTTGCGAATGGCAGTGGAGGAAAATTCCGTTAAATCTCCTAGTTCTTATAGCATTTCCGATAGTTGATAAAGTTTGTAAGAGCATGTTGTTCGATTCCTCACTATTCGATTCAGAATCCCTCGAAGACAAACAATTTTCAATGCAGGTCGCTGGAAAGTTTCAGCAATTTAACATTTTTACTGCTTGACTTTGTCGCATTGTTTTCGATTAACCTTGTCGTCTCCTAATAAATAGTCGCTACAAATTCTATAAAATTTAAAACCAATAACTTTTATTAAATGTACAAGGTGTCCCGCATTTGGTGTAGGTAGTATAGGTACTTAAAGGAAGTTATAGTTGCATGCATGCATCATGCATGTGCTATTAAGCCGCGGTAACATCAATACCTACCAGCCACAATATATTTAGACCAAGTTACTAAAAAATGTAAAGTATATTTGTATTAATAGTATTCTTAAAAAAATACCTGTTTTTATTCCGATGGCAACAAATCATGAGTGTCCATGTATTTTTCACACAAGAGAAGCAATTTGTCTCAAACCAGCGTAGTTTTTATTTTCTTGAAGACCCCGTTTTTCCTGAAGAAGAAAATAATATACTAGTAAGAATTGTGCATACTTGAAGTATTAATTGGGTTACACTCACAAGGAATTTATCGTTGCTAACCACCAGTATAAAAGTGAAGGCGGATCATGCAACTAAATTCCTACTCAGGCATTCGAATAGGCTCTGTCACGGAAAAATAGGTACCGAAACTATTTCGCTGAAATTTGATAAGCATCGAGACCTTAACCTAGAATCACAAATGTTTTAATCAGGTATCCCACGGGTAAACTCTGTGGGGTCTAAGTACGTACGTGATGTGCGGGTCGTTCGTCATTCTAAATATTTCTGAATTATATACGGTGTTATGAAATAAATTTTAATTCGTCATGTAGGTACCATTTAGAACCACATTTGACGGATTACAGTGCGCTAAAAACATTCATTATCTTGTTTTATAGCCTCATTATTTTTAATACCTACACTATGAACACAATTTTAACCATTCCAATAGGCAAGGAAGAAATTATAATATAAAGTAAATATGATTTTGGTTTGGAATTAGATATAACTAAATTGATAAACATGATACATTGTAGCCGAGGAATATAATCAGAATATCTCCATGTCGGATCCACAGTATAACGTTTCTCGTTAGTCCAAGTTTAGATTGTTAACGATATTCCCGCTATTATCTTCCCAGTATATCAATTTCTGTAAAATCAAAGTTAGTTGCATTGAGAGCGTTGAAAGCTATATTAATATGAGTTTAAACGTAAACGTATTATAACATTTACAGGATGGAACTATTTAATATCTACAGAAATTATTAATAAAAAATATTAAAATTAGTATTATTTTATTCGGTTGTATTTTTTTAAGTATTCTTTTGGTTAGTTAATGTCCCTATAATTTTCTTGATAAAACATACCCCAAAGTAAATTCGTATTGAAGAAACATCTGAAACTTTCTTAATATTTTATCTGGGAAATTATATCCTACATAAAATGATTACCTACGGAATAGGTATGTAGCTCATTTTTATTCACCACGGTCCACGACTGACATAAGTTTTATAGGTTCCTGTTTTAGTATAATTGAAAACTTGAAATTGAAACAGAAAACAATGCAGGTTTGGTGAACTTGGAAACGCCACATAATTTCTCCTTAATTTCTTTCTTCTTTCTTATTTTGTCACACAATTACTTCAAGATCGTGAATGTAATTTCAGATATTAGTTTCATTAAATGCAATATTACAGAGATTGATAAGCTTGTAAATCTATGATCTTAATTAATTTATAACATACAAATTAAATATTTCTAAACTTAAAAAACCTGTTTTTACATTTAACTATCAGATTTCATGGGAATTAGAAGTTGCGGTTTTCTGTCCACTCTAATTTACACCGCGTCGCCAATCGCCATTAGTTTGATTCGTATAACCAATAACTTTGCGGTTTTAAAACGTACATCGTAGACATAATATATTTATCTTCTACAGTTATTTTGTTATAGCTGCTAGATCAGGTAGTTTGCTCTATTAAAAAAGTAGTTACGTTCATAAATAGTTTGTATGCATAGCCATCGATTGGACGCCGTAGGCGAAATAAAGCATAGGTATCATGAGATATTTATGAATGTTTACATTTTAGAACGTCCTATCAATATTACCAATGATAAATCGTAGCTAATATCAATTATTCATAATGATGGTAGAACCACAAGCGAGGGACAACGCAATCAATTTAAGGGCCCGGCCGCTACGACAAACTTTTAGCCTACTGACTAACTCGAGTTCTGAAACTTTTCCACCCCACTTTACCTTTCCTTGTACAGATTTTATTATTGCGTTACTCATATAATCGTATTAATCAAATACTAGAACTGAATTAATTCAATTTTATTGAATTTAGAAATATCGGTTGAACAATCTTCGCGCTAGATTGATTTACCTAGAATTTTCCTCAAGCTTTATGATTATGAGTACTTAATCTATAAAAAATATGTCTAAAATATATTCAGTGGCGATTAAACTTACTGTTCAACATAGCACATACCTTCACGACGTCAATTGTTTTGAATTTAGGAATAATTAGCAGTGAACTCTGACCATTGTGATGGAGTCACTAATTGTCATACCAATGGACAACTCTGAATCTCTCTGAATAAATCGCAGCAACAGATTAATCTAGAAGTTTCCCGCTAAATACTCAAACGATAATAATTAACATTAACCCTTAAATTGATTTCGTCCGTTTTAAAGGACATAGTATTTATACACATGCTGGCTCTGTTACAGTAGACCTAGGCATTGCCAATTGGTATATTAGGAAGGTACTAGCTATGTCCTTCGCGTACATGCAGGTTTCGTTAGCGAAGCGAAGTACAGTCGCGAATGGTGACCATTTGAAATTTGCAAAAAACGGATCTTTTGACTCGCCTGATAAAATTGGTTATAACTGTAAGTATTTTGGCTATTTTGCTTATAATGTTATATTATTAGTTAGAATACGCTTGTAAGTATAGTATTTTGACATAATTTTTACATATTTTACAATATTTGTTATAAAAATCTTAGTTTGTTTATGATGTCCCATAAAACGGACGTTGACAACTTGGAGTATACACTAGGGTATTCTTCACATGTCCTATGTAACGGACGTTGCCAATAAGGCCCTCCATTTTCAACGTCATCATTTTGATATATTTTTCTCTATTTTTATTATATTTTACAGGAGCATGACTTGACACTCAATATAAAATTCCCTCACTACCTCTGGCGGAAGCTGAAGAGTCTGGCGTTGAGTTGAGATGACGATTTCGAAGGAAATGTAGACCTGCGGGAGTGATTTCACTATGATAACAGTGTCAATCATTTACTCCCAGCACCATACCTCCGGAATTATACGACATATTGATTTGAGAAACAATGAAGACCCAAAAAGTCAGAATTTTTACCATCAACAAAATATTATTGCTGCAGAATTACAGCCATTACATGCAGTGCGAGATGAATCTTCCCTACTTCTCAGTAGTTCTTCGGCCACAGCATCATGTTACTTACCAGAAATACCACCCAATATTTGAAAATTTAAATAATAATACCTTACAAATTAAAAAAAATGGCAGCAAATGGATATATATGCCAAAGAATCCAAAAAAAAGCGATTTAAATTTCCTGTTTGTTTTGGTACTTCAGGCATGGTATACGACTTCTTTGCATACGATGAAGCAAACACATTACAATCTGTACAATTTAGTGAATGGGAAGAGGACTTTCTTGGTGTATTAGAATAAGTTCTCAGGCTATGTAATACTATTTCTATTCCAATTCTTAGCATATTCTTATGCTGTAACTTTTGATAGTGTCGTTTTTTAAAATCCATTATTTTTAACGATATCGTTAAAGTTTTAACCGATATTTTAAGACAGATGTTTGAAAAGCTTATACTAGATCGTCCATAATTATAATTTGATAATAATTTTGAATTACAGAGTTGAAAATGTGTGTTGTTTATATGTACCACGGTTGCAGGAATAATGTGCAATGTCCGTTATATGTGACGGTTCGAACATGTACATTTAATTGGCAATGTCCGTTTTATGTGACATAATGAAAACAATAGAAAAAATTAAAATTTTTAATTTTTTTTTTTCATTTTCCTCTTTTCTATCCTAATTCCAACACATCCTCCAAATTTGGACATTATACACACAAGTTATCTAGGGGTGACAATTTAAGGGTTAAAACGCTGCTGAGTGCCTTGCTGTCATTTTCATTAGACGTGGAGGCGACAGGATACTATTTGAGCAAGTTTCAACGTAAAATGAAATAGTTTGACTATTGATTTGTTTATTCCTAGTTTTTTATTTATTTTCTATTATTTATACTAGACTATGCTTTAAAATATTACCATAAAAGAATCCTGCAGACTGCAGCACGGAGAAATACTCCTCGTGTCTTTTTTATTAAGTTTAATGATTCGATCGTGGTTAATATTATAGATTTTTTTTATCATGAGTTTCTTATTATAAACTCTACCTATCCTATCCTACAAACAAATAAATATAATTCAGATGTGAACATTTTTGTTAGAGTGCATGTGTTCTTTGATTTGTAAACCTTTTTGTTTGATTGCCGTTTTAAATCAAATGAAATAAGGGAAGATGGGTTTGTAATAACCCTTCTCGTAATAATATTTACTTGTTTGATTAATTAATTATTTATCACACGAATTAAACTCAATGTCTACATAATATTACTATTTGTGATAAGGGCGCTGTTAATGAGGGTTTATTGATTAAATATTCACATTTTTTTTTATTTTACACGTATATTTTTTAAATAAAAATTTCTTTAATATTTTGGTACATTTTAAAGAAGTTTTCCACGAGGCGAATGTACGTGACGGACGTGGTCAAGTCTTGGTGACGAGTCAATATCAATATGAGTCATTCATAGAAAATGATAAATCACGTTTGCGAATTCGCTTAAATTTTTAAAAACTTGAGAGGTTTTAGCGAGTTTAAGTAAATTTACCCCGAGATAAAACTATAAGATTTATGTTTAATTCTCGTCATGAACTACGAATCGTAATTCGTAAGGAATATCAAATTTTATCAAAAGTTATACAGATTTGTATTATTCGTAGACTACAAATATTTTTTAGGTTAATATGAAACGTTATTATTAGGTAGTTTATATACGATTAAATTGTTCCTATGCGGATGACCTGTTCACATTATACAAAAATGTTACCATTCAATCTAATAGCTACAATTCGCATGGTATATTTGTACTTTCCGAATATCCAAATGAAATTTTGCAACTCAACCTCGGCCTTTTAAACCTGTAGTTTCTTTTTGACATGCCTCATTAAAAAACGTTGAAGAAATGTACAAAAACCCAAATTATATAATAACTACCAAGTATACAATATTCTGCAAACTGTTAATTTTCCAAGGTTTCATAATTTCACTGATAATAAAGGTTTCTTCGTAGTTTTAAAGTCTACTGTTCTCTATGTGGGGTGTTTATTTGATGTAGGTAATAGGTATTTTTAATCTATTAATGATCAGTCTTCCATCTAGAAAGAGATTTTTTAATTTCCATCTGGGATCGAATCCGTGATCTCTCGTTATAACGCTAACTGCATTGATACGGACTCCGAATATAAGATTTGAATAAATATTTAGAACCAAGTTGTAGAACCAAAAATATACAAGAAATTCGGATACATTTTTAAACTAAATATCCCAGCAAAAGTCATTGCAACTGCAGTATAGCGTACAATAAAATGCATCGTTAGGTAGACAGAATTTGAGAAAAGGTCACGCCGGGTCAACCCACGCTCTATTATTTTGTGGGAAATTATCATAAAGGAACGGGGGTACCGGGTGCGACTGTCGTCATTGCATTTGAGGAAATTTACATTTCCATTTCGATGGGCTTATTAAAGGAATTGTTTGGGATATTGTGTTTTCTTTCGTTTTATTTCGTTTGCAAAACAAACAACAAGTTTTATTTATGTATGTTTATAAATTTTAATGATCCTTTACCCCTCGTATAATATACTTATTAGAATGTATAGTTTTATGAAAACAATACTATCCTATAATAAAAATATCTAAGTTTGTCAATCTAGCCATTATCAATATGTGGTACCAAACTACAAAAAACCCGTCAAACATATTTTAATCCTGAGTATAAGTTGCATGTATAAAATTACACATTACGTGTGCACAATTAACGGCAGTAGTGGTTTACGGTGTTAGCTCGTTTGTACTTTAAGTAAACATTTGCACCATAACTCCGAAAGCACTTACGAGGCTCCACACAGCTCATTTATCTTCTGTCATCCTGCGACTTTAGCGCCTGTCAAAAGACCGCATATAAGCTTACCTATATTTGTATAACTATTAGAATAATTTTCATCCTTCCTACTTATTTATATGATAACATATTTATATATTTACATATTGTATATGTTAAAGCTTCTTTTGATATAAGCAATAGGTAGGTTTATAACTAAATTCGAAATTTACGCAACCGATGTCGCAAATTATACAAATTTGGATTTACTTATAAGCTCTTTAAACTAAATCCATAAATATTTTAATCCATAGATTTTTTTTTTATGTTCCAAAAAGCAAGCAACAGTATTTTCTTACAATACAACAAAAACTATCTAATCTCCATACCTACTTATACCTAAATCAATTTCAAATGTTCACGTTTTAAATAAAGCACGATAGAATTTTTCATGTAGCATTTTATGTAGCAAATTAGAATGTATAAAATGCAAATTCCCTACATCACACGTGCAATAAATTAAATCTGGCTATCGCATGGAGGGCGTAGGTAATCTAATTGCAAATATTCGGGCACAGTTCCATCCACGGGCGCGAGTGGAATGCGAAATGAGGTCCAAAGAAGTACTCGCATTAGCGCATATTTCATGCTAATCCTCACAACACACTATCGATTCATTTTCACTAAAGCCTTTGTTGCATCCGACAAGCAATAAAGAGAAATTCGCTGCGCAATTTTCGAATTGCCCCGTCATTAATACGACATTGTTTATGAGTCCTCTGCATTTGTATTATAGTTTCGTTAGAGTTTAAATCAATTATTATTTTAATTAAAAAAAACTTTTTTCTCAATCTTTTAAAACACATACACATTTAGAAATAAAGGTACACATTTTCAGCAAAATATTTATTCATTATTAATAAGTATGTTATGTACAAAGATTTTCCGATATTAAAAATTACTTATACCACAGACTAATAATAATATACTACGTATACAACTTATACTTTATACATATTTATTTTATAAGAGTGACATAATAAATGTGACTGTGAAAATTTAGCCTTTCGATAAAAATAAAACCCTAATGTATTATTCAATTTACTGATGGATATGTGTAGGAATGTGACAACATTACGTTAATGTAAGTAGACAACTACGATAATGTTTACGCCGTTAAATCAATAATTTACCTTCTCTAAAGTTCTACAATTGCAATTTATATTGTCTAAAGTAAAGAAAGAAATACTTTCTGTCCAGCAAACTCCTTTAATTACTGCTGAGTGCACAATTCCATCTAGTCGAGGAAAAACAATCAAGAAGTTTCGTTCACTTATAGCATGGCCAACGTAAATTAAATTAAAACTGAGTTCAACCCTTTGAAATATAAACTAAGGTAGTGTAAGTACATTTGCATTTTGTCAACTTAACTGGGATACCTAGGCTTAATTACTCACACGTAGGACGAACACGAGTGGCGTAGAGTTAATTAAAGGAAGTTTGCTCAAGAGTAGTTCTCGCCTCTGTTAAACCTGTATTCCACTGAATATGAAAAAATGTTGTGTGGTTTTATGAAACCACGGTAAAAGTGAAACTGTTCGAACGGTTCCGAACACTGCTTTGTGTAGCGCATGTCGCGTGTCGGTCGGCTGCCGAGTAGGTATACCTACTCGGCAGCCGCGATACACGCGACATGCGCTACACAGACCAAAAAGTTTGAGACGATGTAATAAAAGTTTCACTTTAAAAATATATTAACTATATGTAACTTTATGCTGGCTCTATATATTTTACGTTAAAAAAATTGCGTATGGAAAATTTAAATATCGTGCTTCTGGGTATTCGCTTTTTAAACATGAGTAGAAAAACGATGCGTTCCAAGAAGTAAGTATAGGTACCTAATTGGATTGCTTCCTGTAAACGATACTATTATTAATGTTGTGGTAAAAGTATTGATAAATAAATACTATTAATAAAGTAAATTGCAAGTTTTGTTTAGAAATAATAAAATATATTGTCTGATTGACTACATGAAGCTATAAGGAATTTGAAATTTACCTGCATTATTGGATAAAATTTTCTCCGACTGAATAGCTTTGTATAGCGTCAAAAATAGCAAGTTAAACCTTTATCATTAAATATTCAGTGAAGCACCAGCTTTAGAACGGTTCCAGGGGCTGAGAGGTTGCATGACTATGAAAATGATTTGATGCACGCAACCTAATCATGCCTTATTTTCATGCCTTACCTTACTAATAGCGACTGAATTCCAGCTGTGTGTTATTTGCTTTAATTATCCAGAATAAATAGATTTTTGTAATAAAGCTACGGGATAGCATGTTTTTATATTGATTTAAAGGTCGAATTTTCTTCTTTGCAAATTTATTTTTTGCTACTTTTTTACAATTCTGTTTATTTATCGTTTACTTATAGCTCAACCAGACTTTGCACGCGTTGCCTCGATTTTATATGGAGCTCTATCTAGACTGAAAATATGAGATAAGTAAATTGTTATATTTCGCCTGAAAATCTCCTAAGAATATAAATTACACTTTTACTATAATTTTGGTTTTGTGTACATTTTCCAACATTTTTGCTGTATTAATTTTAGAATTGACAAACATAAATAAACTTTTGAATTATTGTAATACATGTGAATTCAGTTCGTGTAAAATGCATATTAAAATCTATATGAAATTCTTTTGTAGCGTAATTGGAGAGTTTTCTGTTTTACGGAATTTAGGAATGAAATTGTCGTGTGTGGCTGATCCTTCTATTCAGCTTTAGAAAATTCTTTCCATTGTCTTCAATTAGTTACATCATAAGAATCAGTAATAAGTTTTGTTTTAAAAACTTTCACTTATGAAAAACTAGCTGTGCCCGGCAATTTCATCAGTGCATTAACGATCAAAGCTTCAGGAAAAACTTTAATTGCCTATTTTAAGGGATGTTTCAAAAAACAGTTTGACCTTGGCTCTTCAACCATTTTGTGCAAAATTTTATTCCAATTTGTGGATGGTTCAGCCGTGAAAATGTAACCACAGATGCGTTTATGATATTAGAATGGATATGGAATTCATCTTAGTACAAAACGAAAGAATACCTACTTAAACATGCTAGTGCATGCATGCATGCTTAGATAATAATCCATCTTATATCTTACGCATAATGTACTATAAGAATGTCGGTAATGTGAACCTATTATACTTTCATTGCCAAACATGCCTCAATATGCCTAAAAAATTTCATTTCGTAAAAATTTCATACCATTTTTTAAGGTAACACAGTTACACGTGATCCTCTTTAGGCATCACGGCATTCAGTAAAAATTGAACTTTTCTTCACAGAATTAAGGTCGAAAATTTTCATAATAAGTACATGTTTCAAAGAGCTCTTTACGCAATCGCTTTTGTGAAGGTTTACAAGAGGGTCTAATCGTTTTAAATCTACGTCTTTATATCGTTATTGGTTATCAAGGAGAAGATAATTAGGAGTATGCCCCAAGGTAAAAGATAAGGCAGTACTTGTAACCCCAAGGGCAGAAATGAGATAGAGTTCATTAGGCTTTGAAACTTAGATAGCAGTTTTATCTCCATTTTATTTAAATTTATTGAACATGTGAAGGCGAAAATATTTAAGTATCAGTAACAAATATTTTATTCGTGTAAATGTTTATTATGTTATTAAATCAGTAGACAAGATAAATTTGGACTAATATTTTTTTTGAATAAAATCAACATTACATTCCATACCGCGGATATAAGATGAAACTATTTATTACCATATGGTACTGTCTTTCCAAATGCTGGTATCATAATATTATGTCATCTACAATTTACCGTTGACTACATAATCATTTCTTAAAAGCGTCTGCGTATTTTGATATACTTATTTTAGTAGGATGTTTTTAATGAACCTATGTATATTTAAAAAATCCTTCCATTGTTTTTTTCATCATGATCGAAACAATTTGGAATGTTTCCAACGTTCTTGTTTCTAATTAATTCCATGTCGAGGGTTCAAAAAGATTTTACATAAAAATATTCGCAGGACATTTTTCAACGTTATTGAAAATTGAATATTCGTCCAAAACGACCAATTTCCGTTAAAATATTTTATTGTTTATATAATTGTAGTTCATTCAATTATTTTTGTTGTTAACTAGATTTCCGTCTACGGCTTTGCTTGGTAGCAGTTGGGTGTTATAGTTCGACATCCGTCTTTTTTAAATTCCTTCCTAATTACGATAATTTCCAGTTAATTTTACATCTTCTTTTAAACAAGTCTTTAATTTATCTCCGCAAAAATACACATCTACAAACTTGTAAATTGCTTTGTTGCTTAATAATTCAATTTACTAAACTAACATCGAACACTGAATAATTTGAATTTCCTCCAGTTCAAAATATACAGCAGCGCTAGTAATTATTAGAATATCAGTTATCGGACGCCATGTTGGCAATAGAAGTGGACAATTCGATCACACAAACGGACCGTAAATCCAGCATCCTGCTCTATATTTACCCTCTCACTGAATAAGCATTTGAGATTTCAGTGCACTTGAACACAAGTATGCAAATATTGTATTTAGTATCGAAAATTCATAGAAGTTTAAGGTGTTTGTTGAGTAAAGCGATTGGTAGTTTCAACTTTATTACCTTAGTGAAACGTTCAAACTTCAAACCAACTCAGCGTGAAATGTAATATTAGCCCGGTCAATTTAAACCAAAAAATGAGGGTGTAGTACCCTTTATATAAAATATTACAACTCTAGATGTATATACGTGGCGTACTCATGCATATTATGACGATAACAACTTTTATAACTTTTTGAATCGTTATATCTCAGAAACGGTGGCTCGTAAGAAAAAAAGTATTGATACATTTGTTATAGATAATTTTATGATCTACAATCTTTGCCTGAGGTACTTTATGATAAAACTTACCGTTTTGCTGAAAATCGCGAAAAACTCATTTTTTTGACCTTTGACCGTGAATAAAATTTTTAGCTTACAGGGGAATGATGGGGAACTTTTAGACATTGTTTATAATTATGTTTTCAACAACTTCACAGAAATTCAGCCTGTTGGGACTTTATGTAGCACCGAATGTTTAAATTGACCGGGCTATATGTAGTAACTTTTATGATCGAAATATAACGATTAGATGTAGGTATTATTATTATACTCTGCTATATCAACACGTTTTTTCAATAGTTTCGAATATTCTTTTCTTTGCCAAACTCGCAAGATGTTTGCGAGTTTGAATTCGAACAAATTAACTGTTACAAAAAATAATAAATTCATTAAATCATGTACCTTAGAAAATACGGTAATAATAATAAAAGTCGTGTCGAGGAGTTTGAAGTTATAGGTACTCCCTCCGACACGGCTTGACCAATTCTCATGAAATTTTGTGTGCGTATCGGGTTTGTTTAAGAATCGATCAACAACAACGAACAACAATTTTCAATTTTTCATACCCAAATAGGAGTAAGACAGAAATAGCGTTTGCTGGGCAGCTAGTAATACTATGTACATTATTCTGTTGAAGCATATTTACATTTAACAACGTAAATACCTTAATTTAAACCTCTTGTTTGTAAATATAATATCATTGAATTTAAACATAAATCAAAAATAAATGATTCGACAAACACAAACATTAAAACGATAAAAACAAAACTTGCACGTGCTAAAAGTCAGCGCTATAGGTACTTTCTTCACACAAATGAGATCAAACTTGACCTATAATATCAAACTAGAAATAAAACCTAAGTATTGTAAACGTTGAGAGTCGTTAATAGACCTAGGTATATGCAAGCTATCAATTTTAAATAAATCGTTTTCTTCATTATTGTTACATAGGAAGGTAAAAAAAAATATTTTCTACCTACTTATATTATTTGATTATAATTTATGTACAAATAGTAATTATATAACTTAAATCCACCTCTAGAGTATGTAAACTGCAAAATTATTATCCAATTTGCATCACTGCCGGTTACAATACCTCGTTAAAAATACTCTTATCTTTTGTCTTTCCCGGTAAATGAAAAAGCTATCACAAGGAGTAATGAAATGAATTTAAAATATACCTCAACACCGCCAAGCGTCATTATTTGCCGGAATAAAAATCCTGCAATTATTAATTTTTCGTCTTTCAAACCGCAATTAATATGTTTCCTCTCGCAATAAAGGCGTTCTTTGTAAAAGTATTAACAGACGTTCGAACTTGGTACGACCGGACCACCGCACTCGTGCGGTGCGATCGACTCGCCACACGACCGCACCGCACCAATCGGTCCTAGGGTTGCCAGTATTTGATTTAAGGGTTAACAGCATCAAAAATATGAGTTTTAGTTATTTTTTACGGGAGACAATTAAAACAGCAATGTTAAATAGAGAAAATTTATTTTTGGCATTTATATTTGCTGTTGGAAGAAACAGCTTTTAATAGCTCTTCATTTTGTAAAGCGAATGTATAAAAATCTTTGCACGATAATAATTTAAAATTACATTTAATTAATTTGCAGCTCCGCCTTTACAGTTTCAATATTCAATCGGTTTCGGCTATCCGTCCAGGCATTGCCGCACAAAGAAAATATTCTTTGTTTAAAAATTACGATTAAATTTACGATTTAAAAAAAAACATTTAAAATATTGGAATTTTCGCGGCCGACTGAGCTAAATAAATTCGTATAAAAAAAAATAGATACACTAGATAATTTATTATGTTGCTAATATATGAAGTGATTAAAGGCGCAAATTATCCCTTTTTGAAATTTTCGATATTGTCGATAGAGGCGAAAGAATTGTAATTTTTACTGATTTTCGTTTTTATTTTTTTATATTATATGCAGGCGTTAGTAGAAGCTCTGTTTAGTACCAAAAGAAACCTTGAACTGAGTTCTACATGTGACAAAAATACCACATTCTAGCCACGAAGTTATTACGAGATATAGATTTTCAAAGAATTCAATGTCAGGGTTAATTGTTTAGTAAACAAAATTATATATATCATCTATCTATTACCAAGTTTTTGTTTATGTTTTAGTCGTTAGTTATTGTCGATATTTTAATATTATTCAATATATTATTATAGGTAGGTACTTAATCCTTATCTTAATACTATTATAAAGGCGAAAGTTTGTAAGTATGGATGTATGGATTCTTAATACTATTATAAAGGCGAAAGTTTGTAAGTATGGATGTATGGATGTATGGATGTATGGATGTATGGATGTTTGTTACTCTTTCACGTAAAAACTACTGAACCGATTACAATGAAATTTAGCACACATATAGAGGGTAACTTGGATTAACACATAGGATAGGTTTTATCCCGGAAATCCCACGGGAACGGGAACTATGCGGGTTTTCCTTTGAAAACGCGGGCGAAGCCGCGGGCGGAAATCTAGTATGTAATAAATTAACTGAACCAAAAAAATATATCTTACATTTTTAAGACAATTCAATAATATCAATTTAATACAAATTAATCTCCTTTTTTTTGTGAATATTTCGAGCATTGATCATAGTAATCTCATTAAAAGTTAAACCGAATTCTTTGAAAATCTATTTCTCGTAATAAATTCGTGGTTAGAATGTTGTATTTTTTTCCCATGTAAACCTCAGTTCAAGGATTCTTTTGGTACAAGTACAAGTACAACCATTGAAAAGAAGAAAACGAAGAGAAAAGAATGGGCAAAATTATATTTAAAAGACAGGGATTCGTTCAGACATATGCAGTCATATCATAAATCTTTGTAGAGTTCTAAAATTTATATTATTAATCTTTTTTCAGTAATAGCCACGTCATCCGACGCCATCGCTATTGATGACGATCGACCGACGTCCGTTTTGTTTGGCGGTAGAACTGTGACTAAAGCTGTAATAAGTCTATGACTAAGGGCCACTTGCAGCAATACTTTAAATCGAGATTTACTGGAACAAAAACTCGATTTAGGTCTACATCTGATTTAACGTCTTGCTCAATAAGATTTAGCTTAAAATCTCGATTTAAATTGGCGTCAAAGTTAAACCGGCGTGTAGGTCGGTTTATAGTTGTTAAATCTCGATTTTATTGACAGATAACGTTATTGTAGATTTGTTCTTTCTGTTATTACGTGAAAATGGATTTATTAGCTTTAACAGTGGCGTACAATGATAATGATTTGTTATCAGACGATGACGAGCTAATCGTGCAATATTTAGAAACCCCGTTTTTCTCTCGAAGAGTCTATAATGGAAGTGATTTATATAGCACGTTACGAGATGACGAATTCTTGAAAAGATTCCGGTTAAGTAAACGCAGTGCAACATTCCTGCTTGATAAAATTATTCATAATTTTCCAAATACTTTCAACAGGTAAGCTGTGAATAAACATGTACTTACCTACTAGACTAGAATCCATCCGCCTTCAACTAACCTAAATAAAATGTATGGGTAAAAATACTATTAATACCTAAAAATACCAAACGACACTCGAACCCAAACTTCATTTTCATCATCATTTCATTCATCATTTTCAAAGCGCTGTCCGGTGCGATCGCCCGGCCACACGCGCGAATTTGGTACGGTCCGCACCAAGTTCGGAAGAAAAAACCATCGAACCGACCGTACCGTCAATAATAATAATTATGTCCGGCGAACCACTGTACACATGATCGAATATGGTCCAGAGCGCACCAAGGTCACGGTGCGGTCCGTACCAAATTCGAACGTCTGTTAATACTTTAACAACGAAGTAACCTTTTCTCTTTTTCTCTTGTGACTGTAGAAAAATGAATAAAGATATGATATATTGACAAAATAAACCAATAAAGACAAAAAATAATAAACCCACTCAATTTATTTAATTGGTGGAATTTAAACCGGTGATTATTGCCATAATAATGCTTCACATATAACAAAATTGCCAATCGTAACTGACAATAATAGTATGAATTATTTATTTAAGAGGACCATCAAGGATGCATCATTGCACCCATTGACGATCACAATCAGTGTGAAGCTTATAATATAATGTTTGTCATCAACAATAATACAGTTGGCGTCGATAAAATGAAATGAAACTGTCCACAAATTCCGTTTTAAAATCACATTTCAATGACTACGATCTGCCGAACACTACGCTATACGTACTTATAGATACGCTTATGTACATTTGTACGTATATCATGCCTAGAATCTATAGTACCTACAACTATTTCACTTAATTACAAAATTTCAATTCGCATCTTATATCATACGTTATCGTACTTTTATTTCTAGGCTTATTACTGGGAATCTTTTTCTCATGAATAAAAATTAATACATTTTAATAAAGTTACAAAAGCATCTTGGTTATCTCACATAAGTAACAGGCAAAAACTTGAAATAGCGTAATAGGGCACGCGGTAACGTCATTTTTAATACTTAAAGACTTCGCATAGCGTGCTAATGGCGAGGTTTACTCCGAGTAGCCTGCTTGCGTTAGTATAAAATACCTACCTACTTGAGGGCTGAGGCCAAATTAGTCTTCATACATTATAAAATATAAACATTGGCGCACGTAAATAAGGCATACTTGTGTGTAAATATTAAAACGCCTTTAAGTTCTTAGCGCAATAAAATGGGTTATTATTTTCAAGGTTCAGTTTTCTCTGCTATCGCTCCTTTCTTCGTGTAGAGTGATTTGTATACTGCATGCATTTTAACATTTTGATCATTGATCATGATTATATACCTACGTGAACGCATCTTGTGTACCAAGTTGAGATTGTAATTCATTTTAATTTTTATTGCTAAAAGAATTAAAACCAGGATATTTTAAATTGCATATACCTAATTGCGAATAAGCGTTTGTTTTGATTGTTTTTAAGTTATTGCATAGCTTCTATCGCGGGCCTTGAGCGCGGGGACCGAATCCAGAAATTCCGTAATGAAAAAACCTCACGCTCCCCACTCCGACGGGCACGGAGGTGTGGCTTGAAGGCATAGCATGCAATAGCTTTACCGCGGCAGTCCCCGAGTGCCACACGTCTTTTTTTATTTCACAACGGAAGTTGGTGTGGAATCAAAACTTTATTTTCAGACTTTTATGGCGCTTTTTATCATGATTGAAAATAGGATTTTACAATAGAATGACTTTAAGCATAATATGTTCAGACCACATTACAGATCAAACAAAGCTAAACTATAATTATATAAAACATGCTTAGTTATACCTGCTTATTTATTAACACCACAAAATATACTTACACGTAAAATATACAAAACGAATCCCCTGTTTAATAAATAGAAACGTATTGACGCTATAAGACCGAAGCCAATTACCACAGTCCGAAAGCACCGAGTGTAAATCAATAAGTTTTAAAAAACAAATAGGTACCAGTCTCTAACCATTTAGCCCAGCGTCAGGGAATTAATCCTGGTTCAGTAATCATCAGCACGTCAAGCGTGAGGGAATCGTTCTGAAACGAGCCGTATTCACACTACACGTTAGCGCCTAATTGAACGGAAACCCTTTGTAGAGGCCGTTGAAAAGCCAAATTTGATGCCTTCTTATTTTATACAACAAAATGTTGTCGTTCTTTAACTGTAGACTGTAACGTTTAATAAAACCAAGTTGAAAATAAATTTTTCATACCTTATAAATAAAATATAGTGTTATGTTTAAAAACATTTTAATCGATTTTTACCTTTTTTGGATATAAAATTCTGAATAGTGATACTAGAATAAACATAAGGAAATACAGTAAATTGATAATTTAGATACGCGGTATACTTTCCAAACGGAGCATTACACAGTAAATTAAATTTAAAAAGAAACGTTTTATTGCTTGACAAAGATAAATAATAATAATAATATTTGAAAATGAAAACTAATTCTATACTTTTAGAGCTATAATAGAAATTTTCTACGCTGTTAAAACATTCTACATTTCTACAAGCTATCCTATAATTCCACACTTTTAAAGTTTTGATTCACTATTTAGACACTATCGAACGATTCCACGCTCTTAGGGCTGCGCTTCGCTCTTTCCTCGCTGGTGAACGATTCCACGCTTTTAGGGCTACGCTTCACTCTTTCCACACTGTCAAATGATTCTACGCTCTTAGGGCTGCGCTTGACTCTTTCGTCGCTGGTGAATGATTCTACGCTCTTAGGGCTGCGCTTTACTCTTTCCTTGCTGGTGAATGATTCTACGCTCTTAGGGCTGCGCTTTACTCTTTCCTCGCTGGTAAACGATTCTACGCTCTTAGGGCTGCGCTTTACTCTTTCCTTGCTGGTGAATGATTCTACGCTCTTAGGGCTACACTTCACTCTTTCCACACTGTCAAATGATTCTACGCTCTTAGGGCTGCGCTTGACTCTTTCGTCGCTGGTGAATGATTCTACGCTCTTAGGGCTGCGCTTAACTCTTTCGTCGCTGGTGAATGATTCTACGCTCTTAGGACTTCGTATGAATCGTTCTACGTAATTGAACGATTTTATATTTTGCCTTATTTGCCATGGTTTTTCGTTTTCATCAAAAAGCCATGTAGGATTCACGACTCTCAGCGCATCGACACCGATTTCGTCAACGTTGGGGTCTGTTCGCCATAAACGCTGACACAAACAATCAGCGATTACAGTCGACAAAAAGAAAAAGATAATTATTTTTTGCACCATTGTTGAGACAAAACTAATTCAACATATATCAGTGCTTCGATATTTATAGGAAATAATGATCAATTAAATGTGATCATTATCGAGTGTCAAAAGGTGAGGAACGTAATTGAAGAAAGTTCCAATATAAACATAAAACTTAGGGCATTCAGTTAATAATAATTATGGTCGGCTTATTAACGATTATGTGCTATTAAGCAGGTACCCTACCTACCGCGAGGAGGGCGACAGACTGTTGTGGCTGCAGTCTGTTGTAGTGACAGGCATGAGCGTGGGGTAGTCGCGACTACAAACGGGCTAATTGCCAATGGCAGGCGCGCGAGGGGTACCGTGAGCGTTCCCACCGGAGATCCCGGGATCCCCTCTTTACTTGCGCGGAAGTAGGCCACCGTGAGGTTTTAGTCAGTAGGAGTCTGACATAACCGTGCTGCTGCCCCCGAAGCAGTCGGTATTCATGAGAATTTCCTCACGTAAAAAAAAAAAAAAAGGTACCCTACCATACACTAGTATCGTATCTAGAATGTAATGACATTCAGGATATAGGTATAATATGACAGACAAACAGAAAAGTGATATTTTAGGGTCAAAATTGAATGATAACCTTAAACTATAAACATATGTTAATAAATAATCGAGGTGAAATCCCCTATCCTCTTGTGTTACAAAGTACCTATTATAGTAATATTGTTGCGTCATGGAATAAATTAGATTATTACTAAAGCGCGTCACACACGGTGAAGATACTATAATATTTTATGTTATGATACTCTAATATAAAACGTTATAGTATCTTAAGGTATCCGGTATCAGCGTTCTGACCATCATTTTTCTTTTTGTCATTGCGTACTAAGACCCCTGTAGAACCGCCATCCTGTTACAAATGACCCGAAATTTTGTGGGTAACGTTTTATATTAGAGTATCTTAACATAAAATATTATAGTATCTTCACCGTGTGTGACGCGCTTTATGCTTATACAAATAAAAACTTCAACTTCTTGCAATTTTTTGTTCACAAATGAGTGAATGAAACAGTAAGTATGAAATGCAATTAAATGTACTTAATATACGTTCATCAGTGCATATATAAGAATTTTGGAATACCTATTCCAAAATTCGAAGCGAAGTACCTACTTCGCTTTATATTTTTATTGTCACTTATTATTATAATTTACTAGCTGCGTTCCGCGGTTTCACCCGCGTGGCTCCGCTCGTGTTGGTCTTAGTGTATCTAATGATATGTATAGCCTATAGCCTTCCTCGATGAATGAGCTATCTAACACCGAAATTATTTTTCTAATCGGACCAGTAGTTCCTGAGATTAGCGCGTTCAAACAAACAAACAAACTCTTCAGCTTTATAATATTCTAGTACCTATAGATTACTACAGATTGGCACAATAATTATGACTTGGTTTCTGCAAAGATGTAAGTACTTGCCTATCCTTACCATTTTCTGAAATAGTTCTATCTTATTTTTTTGTTAAATTTATAAAATAACAAATAGTCCATTGAAATGTTACATTTTTTAGGCCTAACCTCGCGTTTTTTAGAGGACGCAATTTTGTTTTTTTGATATGTAGGGGGGGCCAGTGTGAAGCTAAAACCAGAGAGAGAATTAGAGAATTTAATTTGCAACAAATAATGTTAACGATATTTTTTTATCAGATAAATAGTTTAAGAGATATATCGTAAAAACCATTTCAACCGCTATTTTCAAGATGGCGGCCGTGGGACAAGGGTGGCGACCCCACAAACTTGGTGATAGCTTCACACTGACCCCCCCTACACATCAAAAAAATAAAATAGCGTCCTCTAAAAAATGCAACCCCAAATGTAACAATGGACTAAGAAACATATATTATGCGCCAAAATAACGTCAAAAGACTTACTTCAACTTCTGAAATAATTTCATATTTAGTTCTATACTTGTTCTATAGAACAAATTATTTCAAAAACTAGCGGTCAAACTATGAGGTTCAATAGGTCATTAGTTGTTCAGTTTGTGTAAATAATTCAGTATTCAAATTAAAAAGTCATATTTTGAATAAACATTATTCTATACTAAGTGAAAATAAAACAATTGAATTTTCAGTCCCCCTGTAAATTATTCATCTTTGTAAATACATTTCTGGACTGTCTACAGAACTTGGCACACATTTCTTTTTTCGACAAAATCAACGGTTGAACTTGTTTCCCATTTTACATATTTTATGTTTTTTGGTGGGATACTGTATTACTGCTAGTAGGTACTTATTCATTTTTAAAAATCACTGTTGTTCCAGCATGTCGTATTGATTCTGGTTCCAGAGATTGACGGCATTTTAATTTTATACTCAAAGAATAGAAATTCAATCGACAGGTAAAGATGCAAAGATTAAGACATAGAGGCGGGATTTTTCATCTCGTTTGACCCGGGATAAAAAAAAATATATATATGTCGCTCAGAAATACGTAGGTAATGTAGAATAGTAGTTTCGGAGTCTTTTCAATACAAACAATCAAATTTTTCTTCTTTGTTTATAATTAAACGTAGAATTTAGTCTCGCGTCTTCAAAAGCTCTTGGTAATTCAGTCACTCACTCACACTAAAAATTACAAATTCAAAATTTACGCTGCTAATTTAATTTTTAGTTAACCTACACTCATGATAATACTTATTAATTTGAGCAAAGTTTATTAAAAATAAATTTTAAATGTTTAATTGCTGTTTGTTTGTTTGTTTTCCGTTCGGGATTTCGTCAATAAATCAACAAAGCGTACATCAGGACAATTAAGTAATAAAATTCAGGTAAGTAGGTACATAATATTATGATCATTTATTTCATATTTATTTATATGTATAGGTTAACAGTTACATACGTATAACAATACAGTTCAATTTAAGCAGTTCTAATTTGAGGCAAACGAACTTTTGGGTTGAAAGGTGGCGTATGAGGGAATGGGTAACGGGGTAATTTCACACCCCTGGTATTACGTCGATTGTAGCCTGGATGAGTAGCCCCAGTATCCCCACTTCTCGAAGATGTGTGAGATCCTCCACCATAACGTTTACCACTAGGAGAATCCAAGCTACGTGCAACTCTTGTGTTTGGGTCCAGTTTAATATTATCAATATAAGAAGGCAAGTTAGGATGGTCTCCAGTTGCTGGTGCTCGAGGTATGTCGCCTTCATAAAGCCATTTTGGTTCTTCCACTCCTGTTTCCCTCACAGTACGAATAATAACAGGTCTTTTGGGTGGTGGTCTATATGTTGGCAAAATAAAGCGTTGGCTAGTTACTTCAGCCAGCAAAACTGCCAATACAAAAGCTGATAGTAATTTCAACATTTTGAATGAATGTCCAGAATGTCTTATTACAAACTGATACCCATTCCTGACTACGTGAGTTTATATATTTCGCCGTATTGAGGAAAAATGTCGGTGCAATAAACCCGGTGATTACCCTGATGTATAAACACAAAGATGAGGAAATTACGATAACCCAATGTATGCAAAATACACACATATAATAATTATAATATTAATAAAATGGATAGGTAAAGTTCCGGAGCTTTTAAATGTTGAGAAAATATACATAATATATGCTTATCTTAGAGCATTAAATATATGGTACCTAATGAAAGAAAACAATTCACATATAATTGTTGAATTTAATTTTTAGCTTCGCAATTTTTACAAAATATGATAAACCAATTTTAAATAATTTACCAGGAGAAATCTACATTGTTCCTTTGTGTAGGTAGTCAAAGCCTAGAAATAAAAACTACCTATGTTAAACGAGAAATGCATAAAATGTAACTAATGTAGACTAACATAAACAAATGAAAGAAGAATGGCAAGGCTTAAAATTTAAATTAGAAGATTTTATGTGAGTGATGATGTACCTAAGTGGTTTTTAGCATCAGTTAACTATCCAAATACTAATGCGCGCATAACTAATGTAACTTTGACAATATTATAAAAATATCATGAAGCTCTTATTATTTTATGACCAAAAAATTAAAAAAAGACGCTTCCGTTATCTGTCTGCTTGTCCCTATGTATGCTTAGATTATCTTTAAAACTTCTCAACGGATGTTACGATGTTGTTTTTGAATGGATAGAGTGGTTTTCGAGGAAGGTATAAGTGTACCATTTGTTAAATTCTGGACAAAGCAGGTGAATTTTAATGATCATCACTATAGTCTGTATTTGAAATAATTTGGTTTTTGCTCGGAGCAATTATCAAGCCTGTGGCTTGTTAATTGCTCCGAGGGTTTTTGTATAAACTGTCGCATAGATTGTGGCATAGACAATTCTAAAAGAGATTTAAAACGGGAATTGGGAACCCTGACTTGGGAACCCTATTGCTATTTTGCCTATTCCACAAATAGTAGAAATGAATGTCAATGTCAGAAATAAAATTCTATACTCGGTACTCGGTAGATTTCATATTTTATTCTATTTGAATACCACACTGAAATATAAATATTATTGAACCAAATAAAAAATAATAAGCTACTCAGTATAATAACGAGTGATGAATTAGGACATACAGTGGATTTGGAACTGGCCATCATGGGTGACGGACAAAATATGGGTAATCTTCAATCAATAATATTAATATATTAAAAGTTTCATTTTATTTTTCTTAGCATCATGCAGATGAACACTATGTTATGTTACATTTAACGAGTTTATTAAATTTCAGATGACTTGGAAATGCTCAAATCCCTTTACGATTTCGAGGCGACTTTAGCGAAAACGTTAAGTTTCTGTGAGGGCGAATATTTCTATCTTCAGCAAACTAATACTAAACAGAGGAATTGGTGGCATGTAATTAATAGAAAAGGTCAAGTTGGTTTTGTACCATCTAATTATGTGGCTGCGGTCAAGGTAAAATTTTAACATCTATTATCTCAATTAACACAATATTCGAAGAGTTATATTACATTCACGCGCTTTTAACAGGTTGATCCAGAGTTTTTCTTGGGCTTTCTGAGTGATTGTATAAAAAATGTGAATGACACAACAATGGCACAAAAGCAGGAATTATTAGCTAGATTGAGTGAGAAGAAGAAGCAAATACAAGTATTGGTAAAGCCTCATAAAAAGCAACAAGCACCAAAGCCTCCACCACGTTTAGATGACAACACACCTCCCAATGGAGTGTCTCCGTCATTTGATCTTCGCCCAGTTGTTTCGCAGCAACATCTCTCAGAAGAAAGAGATTCACCAACAAGATCTCTAAACAGCAGTGCAAAAGGTAAATATTATAGTATTCTGGATTACTCAAAATATCCAGCTAACAACAAAACATATTAAAACATATTTAAATAGTTACTGTAGTAAGTATATAAAGTCTTGAAATTTAAGCTATAATAGTTTCATCAAATAGTAATAAACAACTTTTATTTTTGTCATATCTTTTCCAACAGATGACGATGAAAAGAGAAAAGATTCAATGATCAAATCAACATCAAACCAAGTATCCTCTGATACTGACAACCAGGATGACAGTCAGGATAGTAGTGAGAGCATAAAGCCCAATGCAATTTATGAGATTGTGCAGGCCGTTCGACGGGAGACGCAGCTTAGTCATGAAATGTCCAGAGTGGCGGTGGAGACTGTTCTCATTTCTCTGCGGGTTGGTATAGGCATATTACAAATACTTATTACATCTACGTTAAATTTGCTAATGTAATAAGCTCTTGTAGGGTAAAATATAAAATGTCTTTCATAAAATTTCTTTTAAGTTTTCTTGTTGACTGTTGTATGTTTTTAATAGTGAAATAGAGGATTGATTAAAATGTAATCTTTTGAGAAATAAATGCCTTTAACCATAGATGTAACTAATGTAGTGTTTCTATTGACTCATTCAACTCACTCAACAACTAATTATAATACAACAAGTACTCCACATAAATCTATATTAAATTTTAAGGAATTTCTTCCCGGCGGAGCCGCTCGATCTATCATCGATGCGCTACTCCGAGAAGCGAATAGCAACATCACATGCCCCAAGAATGCTATAGACGCCGCTCCCGATGCTTTGCGAATGATGACGGCACTAAACTCCTTGTCGAAAGCTGCGAATGACGCTCAGCAAAGGGGATGGGCGTTGCATGACGATGCACATGATATACAGACGCAGCTTCTGGAGTTGATATCTGTGATGGTAAGGGTATAAATACAATTTTGAGTTAAGAGATTGTTTTGATAAAATCTTGGTGCACAATATGAACACATATTTTTAATGTGCGTTTTTACAGTTAATAAGAAATGTGTAATTCTTTGTAACAGCTTGCTAATTTTCTTTTAAATAAAGATGTTACTTTTTTTTTTCAAATTCAAATTCAAATTGCTTTATTTGCAGAATGTAGAATTACAAAGATGTTTGTAGATACAGATAATATAGATCCTTAAACATTCTGCTCGTAGTTGAGCGTGCAAATATATTATAAACTACATTATACAATATTATATCCCACAACACTTATAGATCCAGATATGATATCGATTAATTTTAAATTACTATTTTTGATTTGTCAAGTCACTTATATCATAGAATTGCTTTGTGATTAGCCAGTTTATTAACCTCGTCCGGAATATATGTACAGGTAGTTCTTTAAAATCGTCTGGTATTTTATTGAATATTGTAATGCTTCTAAAAATTATACTATTTTTCGCAGTATTTATTCTACACGTCGGAAAATAAAGTTTGTTTTGATATCTGGTCATAATTTGAGTATTAATTTTTCCTTTTTTCGTGTAATACTCGGGGTGCTTTCTTACAAATAAGCATACATCTCTAATATACATACATGTCAAAGTTAATATACAAAGCTTAGCAAATATGGGTCTACAGCTGTCTCTTTGTCTCAATCCTACTATGGCCCGTACGCATTTTTTTTGCGCTATAAACACCTTTTGTCTATCACAAGATTGCCCCCATAATATAAGTCCATATGAGGGAATTGAAGACACATATGCATGGTAAGCATTTAGGGCGGCCTCCATGGACACTGTGTTCCTTAGTCGTCTTATGACATAAACAAATCGGTTTATCTTGTCACATATGTATTCAATGTGCACATTCCATTTTAAATTTTCGTCCAAATGGATACCCAGAAACTTGTGGCTTTTTACCTGTTCTATGGTTTTGTTTTCATAATCAACATTTAATTCGATTGGTCGACTATTTTTAGTGCAAAATTGGATCATTTTAGTTTTGTCAAAGTTGATTTGGAGGTTATTACTTTTTAACCACCCTACTATAATGCTTTACCTATTTCTAATTTGTAAGAAGTATTTCTTGCATTGCCTTTCACAATAAGTGTGGTATCATCAGCGAATAAAACTGTTTTATGTTTGGTTATGTTTGGCAGGTCGTTTATATACATGAGAAATAGAAATGGACCGAGAATACTGCCCTGTGGCACTCCGGAGCTATTTAACCTTCTACTGGATTTATATATAATTTTATTTTTGTTAACACATTTTACTAGTTCTCTAGTCTTTTGCATTTCTTTTCAAGAATTTATGTGAAGCCAATAGTGATTTTTTCTATTTTTTCTTTTGCTTGATTTATGTTGGATTTCTATATATAATCATTATAAATGCATTTATTTTAATCATCAGTAATGGCTTAGGACTTAGGAGTCATAATTTTCTTAGTAAACATTTTAAGATATGACACATATTACTCTTTAACATATGGATATGAATATTGATAAGATATTTTATTACAATTATTACTTATGCACGAGGAAATTGTAGTTATCAGAATAGAATATTTATAAATAATATTGTTTGTTTACACGCGACGGGATTTTACCGCGCCCCAAGGGGATTTAAAATAATACTATTAAAATATATTGTTTCTATTATATATTCATTATTTAACAAAGCTATATTGTTTGTTATGTTTTATGACCACACAATAATCATAAAACCAAACAATGCAACTTTTAACAATCAGATTCAAATATTTTTAAAATACCATAGCTTTATTGCTCTAAAGTAATTAAAGTATACTGACATACAATAAACATAACAAATTGAGATATTTTGAAAATCATACTGTTAGATTTTCAAAATATCTCAATTTGTTATGTTTATAATTTAGACCAATCTACATTTGAAATACCTTTATTCCTGTTCAGAAATGTGCCAAATTTGATGCATAATTTAATTTTTATTTCAAAGTCGAATGCAGATGTGAACATATCGCAGCATGTGTTGAGCAGCCATCGTTATGCCTATGTCTCAATCCTTGTGCAGTATTACCAGATGGAAACTCGCTGGCCTCTTAGACAACTTTTGTTACAGGTACTTGTTGAGTCAAACTTATCTACATTATAAAGAAGGATTTGATTTTTAGTTTTTTTTTATTTTATCGTTGTTCCAAACTTCTCTACACAAAATTAAGCCAGTAGAAATCGACACTAAAAAACCCTAAATTCGCAAAGCACGATGTAGTTCTGCATTTTTGGTATGTTGTTTGGATCAGTTAGGGTGATGTAAATCCCAATTTGCAACTTCGAAAAAGTTGTGCTCGCTGCGCACGACGTGATAAACTTCGAAAATTTTGGACTTTTTTCACTTTTTGCTCTAAAAGTCATAAACTATGCGTTTCCTACAAGTAACATTCACTACATAAATGAAGCTTATTAAATTTGCAACAATCTAAGTCTAACCGCAGCTCTCTAAACCTTATGACAACTAAGCTGTGGCCTTTCAAAGATAGTCAGTTTTTCCCGAAAATTTGAAATTTTTAGTTTTGCTCCTGTTTGAAGCAAAATATTGGCAAAACCGCTCTTTCTATGAGAAGGTCTTAAAATAAAGTTGTAGAAAATTTAATTTTCTTTTATTAGAATACTATACAATCACTCACAATCTGCATGTCAAAACATAAGCTGGGAGTACCTCCACGCGGTGAAGGCGGTAACAGTGTAAACTGGCTAAAACTCCCATCAACTAAACAAATGCCTTCGGGCTTATGTTTTGGTTTTGATTTTCGCACAAGATAGTAATTGGAAGTAGCCTACCCGGTAACGCAGGGGAGCAGCCAAAAAACTATTATCTTATTAACGCGAACGAAGTCAGGCTAAATAGTCATAAAAATGTTGGTTCCACCGGGAGTCGAAATGGTTCGTTTTTCCCGAAATATTGAAATTGAGCTGTAAGACGATCAATGACTTGCCGTCCCCATGTATCACCTCGACGACTGGCTGCATCGAGCATTGATTCCCTAACTGTCATTGATTCTACTTTGAACACCTCATTTCTGCGTGATTTGGGAAGTTTGTTTTGGAGCTGGAGAAACTCCTCAGTGATTTCCTTTCATTTCATTTCCTTTGATTTCCTTTGATTTACAAAGGAAACAAATGCTCCGAAGATTCATAGGGCCCGATTTTCTAGAGGTTGATGGGCGGGGTTGTGGAATTTGATCGCCTCCAGGACGAGCACATGCGTCAATATTATGCCGAGCGGTGAATATCTTTCTGCAAGCATCGTGAACACTGACATCGTCTAGCTTTTTCAAAAAAAGTTCATCCTCTTTGAAGCCACGCTCGAGTTAACTAGAGTTTGGATGCCACGTTTTTTTTTTTACAATTACCACTGTACTGTCACCTTCCTTGAGTGCCAGCCGACACACAAAGCTGACTCCCGGTGGAACCGACATTTTTATGACTATTTAGCCTGACTTCGTTCGCGTTAATAAGATAATAGTTTTTTGGCTGCTCCCCTGCGTTACCGGGTAGGCTACTTCCAATTACTATCTTGTGCGAAAATCAAAACCAAAACATAAGCCCGAAGGCATTTGTTTAGTTGATGGGAGTTTTAGCCAGTTTACACTGTTACCGCCTTCACCGCGTACTCCCAGCTTATGTTTTGACATGCAGATTGTGAGTGATTGTATTGTGTTCTAATAAAAGAAAATTAAATTTTCTACAACTTTATTTTACGACCTTCTCATAGAAAGAGCGGTTTTGCCAATATTTTGCTTCAAACGGGAGCAAAACTAAAAATTTCAAATTTTCGGGAAAAACTGACTATCTTTGAAAGGTCACAGCTTAGTTGTCATAAGGTTTAGAGAGCTGCGGTTAGGCTTAGATTGTTGCAAATTTAATAAGCTTCATTTATGTAGTGAATGTTACTTGTCGGAAACGCATAGTTTATGACTTTTAGAGCAAAAAGTGAAAAAAAGTCCAAAATTTTCGCAGTTTATCACGTCGTGCGCAGCGAGCACAACTTTTTCGAAGTTGCAAATTGGGATTTACATCACCCTAACTGATCCAAACAACATACCAAAAATGCAGCACTACATTGTGCTTTGCGAATTTAATGTTAATTTCCACTGGCCTAAATATATATTTTTTTATTTTTTATTATAGGTTATCCCTGGCAGATAAAAAAAGCAGCCTGCATAAAAATAGACAAGAAAATTCGGTTTTTCTTAGTGGATGAAATCATAAATTACTGCAAAAAAATTGAAAATTCTTTCACCAGTATAAAGTAAAATTATTCTTGAATATTTTAAGAGATATTTTTGATTTATGCGTTTATAATCTGTTGCACCTATTAATCCACCATCTATCGCACAGGCGTTCGGCGTAATGTGCGGGCTGGAACGTACCGCACTAGCTACACTCGCTCTATCAGCTTTACCCGCGGAAATAGCACGTGACATGCGAGACAACCCACGAGCCGTCAGCCGCCTATCACACTCGGCGTTATTGTTGTCTATGGTTCTGTCTATGGGCGACCGCTTGCCGATCACGCACTTTGGTGAGTTTCAAAAAAAGAATAAAAAAGTAAAAAGTTGCTCTTCCCGCATTGAGCTATTATTACTACGTATAGAGGAGACACCACGAACAAAATCTGTGCTGCAAGCGCGGCGGCGCGGGGCGGCTTGTGAGTCATAGATTAAGCGATGTCATCGACTCACCGCTATAGAGGCGAAACTTTGTAAATATTTTGCTTATTACTAATTATCAATTAAGAACAATCAATGTAACAAAAAAAATAATTAATCTAATAAATAAATTATTACTCAATCAACTTATCATTTAAAAACTTTTCAATTAAAACCAATCAATGTAACAAAAAAAATTGATACATAGGTAATTTATTTTCATCTTTCATGATTTAACTTTTTTTTCAAATAATATCCACAGTACAATATTTTTTAAATGTGTAAAATTATTTTTTTCCACTATAAAAACTTACGTCATCTAATATTACTATACAGGGTGTAATCGTTAAGTGTGCACAGGCGATTATTCCGTAACTATTGCAGATATCAAAAAACTTTATACTGATATCGAAAACCCTTTACCTAATGAGTAAAATGACAATAATAACTTTTTAAAAATAAAACGGGAAATATCTAAAAATTTTACACCAAACACTCCAATACATTTAGTATGAAATATGACTATCCTAAACATGTAATATGAAAAATTTTGGTTCTTTTTTTGAATTTGTGCTTAAATTACTTCGCAAATTTTAATAAAAATTCATTTAGAAACTGTTACCAGAGCTCGATGTGGAATATAATGGTATTCCAAAACGAGGACGTCACTTCGAACATTTGCTTTGAACACAAAATGTATGCAAAATTCAATGTATGGGAGTGTTTAATGTAACTTTTTTGGATGTTTCCCGTTTTATTTTTTAAAAGTTATTCTTGTCATTTTACTCATCAGGTAAAGGGCTTTCGATATCAGTATAAAGTTTTTTGATATCTGCAATAGTTACGGAATAATCGCCTGTGCACACTTAACGATTACATCCTGTATAAACATCTTTCATACCCAATGCCGTTTCTTAAATTTTTTGTCTATGACAAATGACGCAAAATGGCGCCCGCCAAAAATTTTGCTCGAACCAAGTTTTAAAAATGATTATCTAATTAATTACCGATGAAAAGTTATTTCTTTGCACTTTGCCGCATTACTTGAATTATAAGTGCAATATCGCAACACACTCGAGGGAACATATTTGATGAGTTTCTTGGTTTTTTGCTTTAAAACAAACAAGACATGAACGCGACCATCGCACTAAAGCGACTGAGTGCAGTTAAGCCATATGGCTTATGTTGAGCGGAACATATTTGATGTAGGCGGTGTCGTCTCCATATGTATATATCTCAATGTCTTCCGCATCCCGACAACCCGCTAGCCATCGGACGGATAATAAATCTGTTCTAGATAAAATATAAATACACTTTCTGATATATTACACATTTCAGACTCTCAAAATAATGTGAAATTATTTTTTTTCTCGATTTCAGAACAACTCGGCGTCGAGTTCGCTCAATTCCTTCTAGAACTGATCGAAAGCCCACCAGAAACAGATGTAGATGAGCAGATACCAGACTTGTTCCTCACTCTGCTCCTAGCATACAACTTGCAGTTTGACAATCCCTTCGAGAACATTCTACTGAATGCGCTCGAGACGATGGATAACGCTAAGACCTTCTGTGAGAAGATTCTGCTGTTGCTCAATCGTGAGGGTGAGTAAAACAAGAATATGTGGGTAGTTCCGAAAATTAATGAACAAATTGAAATTTTGTTTCGTACTTATACTGTTGATTGTGCGAGAACCTATTTCTAATATACCTTTTGGAAATGTAGAAACTAGCCTTATTCAATAAAAAAATGTGTCATTTCGTAATGTGGGCTTTCAATGTTGTATTCCGGGAAAGTAGTATTTGTGTCCGGAATATAGGGTTTCGTTTCGTAAATTACAAACATATTTTTTTTCAATCTTAATTATCCACCTACCATTTCAAATGCAACCAGTATTATTTTCACTATTAATTATTTAGTATGGAAAAAAACATTAAAATGTAAGTGCTCCTATTTCGAAATAATTAAAATATCATGATAAAACCTATTACAGAGGATCCCGTCCGCATATTCGACCACGAGCCTGCGCCGACGCACTCAGTACTCAAACTGGTGATAGATCTCTTCAGTCGCAAGAAAACTGCCGACCATTTCTACACAAATGACGTGAAAGTCGCCATTGATATTATCGTGCGACAGTTGGCCGACTTGTCGCCCGGGGATCCGGTAATTATGTTTAATTTATCATAATGAATCTCTTATAAAATTGTTTTTTTTTAACTATCAAATAATAGTTTTATTAATTTATAAATATACTGCTGTATATACTGTATAAACATTGCTGAATCTATATAAATTAAAATATTATTTCACATTATTAATGCTCGAAAATTTAGGCCCGACTAACATCTTCACAGTGACATCTTTACAGTGACTCAATTAGTAATCACAATCATACCTTCAGAAAGCCTACTTCGAGGTTCACATAAAATATATTTAAAAAAAATACATCAAAATAACCCCCTTAAAAATTTCAGCGCCGTCAACAATACCTGAAAGTTCTCCAAGGCATAATCCGCAACACAGAGTACGGAACCCACTTGCATCGTCGCGACGATCTCTTGCGATGTTTTGCGAGAATCTTCTGCGAAGAAGGAGACAGTAGCCGGGAAGATCAGGCATTAGTGAGGGCTATTTCCAACGAATTCCCACAGTTCTTCAAGGCCTAGAAGTTTCTAGAATAGTCTGGAACGGTAGGTAGGAGTTTGGTGTTCAATAGATTGAGTCTTGACTCTCTGTGTGTGTTAGGGCCAGAAGTTACTAATTGGTAGTTTCTTAATGGATATGGATGGAATGTAAAAAACTGATAGTTTCTTAGATGGAGATTCTAGGGTTAAAAAGTATCGTGGTACTGTTGGAAATTGTGTCCAGAATACGGTCGGTACGTAGTATGGAAAGAAATTGCGCACATTGAAATTGTGACCAAAAAAAGGTACCCAAACTGCGCACATTAATGATTGTGTAAAGAAAGGTATGTTACAGAGGTCTATTTGATATAAATTAACTGATTATTTCTCTGGTAGAAATTCTAGGGATACAGTTTTATGACGGTAATGTCCAAGAGTTTTGGATTCGTAATAAGTAAGAAAAGAAATTGCGCACATTAAATTTCTGTGTAAAAATGAAGGGTGTGTTATGTGGTGGATAATGAAAGATTAATATCGTTTGTTAGATATATCTTACGGGTTATGAACTTTGTGTGGATTACAAGGATTTGTGTTCCGTGTTTGATGATGTTTTTCACTTTTAAGAAAGTCTTAAATTCTCAATATTAAATGTTAGTTATGGTAGTCCATATCATTTGAACAAAGATAAGATGGCTGGATTCAAAATATAAGAATATTGAAAAATCATTAAAAATTTCCAATATTTAATTATTGTTAGTAAGTATTCAAGGCAAATTTTACGCATTTAACAGCAGTTTCACTTGACTTTAATGGTTATAAAGGCCTCATTTGGTTAACCTATGATCGGCTATAGAATATATTTGATTGAATATTGACGGATGTATTATAGTCTACTAGCTTTCCACCCGCGGCTTCGACCGCGCAGTCAAAGAAAATCCCGCATAGTTCCCGTTCCCGTGGGATTTCCGGAATAAAACCTACCGTATGTCCCGGGGTAAAAAGTAGCCTATGTCCGTTCTCGGGTATCAAAATATATCTATACCAAATTTCATGCAAATTGGTTCAGTAGTTAAGGCGTGATTGAGTAACAGACAGACAGACAGAGTTACTTTCGCATTTATAATATTAGTATGGATAAAATATTCTATCACAAAGGATAGTTAAAACAATTTACCTATAGTTATGCATGCAATTATGTAGAGTTTACTTACAAAATGATCTCGTGTGTCTAAAGTTCTCGACTTAAATATTTATATAAATTTATAAATTTATAAAGAATAGAAAAAATTCGATCACGAGGCGGGACTCGAACCCGCATCCTTTCGCGCCATTCCGGGGCGGATGCCTGACCAACTCAGCCACTCGTGACCCGCCAGAGCAATCGAATTTATTCTATTCTATTATTAAATATTTATTCTGTATGAAAATTGATACTTAGATAATATGATGTGTGTTTACACTGTTTAAATTGATGCCTACTAATTAAGTCATTCAGATAATATCCAAAGACGTATTTATTTGAAAGTTTTAACCTTCATATCATTCTTTAGAGAGATAGAACCAAAGAAAATAACTGCAGTTATTTTGTCTGTTTTTATAGACGAATTTTGAATATCTGAAATCAGACGGGCAAAATTCCAGCTGGACTTAAGTAAAATTTTTTAACACAACATACCTAATACATAATAAAATGTTATGTTATGTTCTTGTCACACACTTATAATAACATATACCCCATAATTACATTTAGTACTAATTAATTATAATATTTATTCTCGTTTACATTCAGTCAAATTTTAAAAATCAAATCAATTTCATCGGCCTAATCAATATTCCTTATTACTTATAACAAAATAATAAGACTCACATAGAATTGGTATTTAAAAATTTACCATAATTATGTTCAAGGATATAAGTAACGAATAGATTTAAATATTTTTCAATAAAAAAATTCTTAAAAATATCAGCAAAATAAGTAAAAAATGTGTAAAATTTGATTCGATATTTTACTAAAAAGATTATGATTAATCATGATGGACTGTCATATTATTATGGATAGATTTTTTCAATACTACGTATTTGCACTAGTGATAAAAAAATGTTGTGTGGTTTTATGAAACCACGGTAAAAGTGAAACTTTTTTTCACACTATAGACATTTAACTAAAAATTTTTCGAATAATATTCCATTAAGGGTATAAAAATCGCTTTATCAATCTTAATTTTATACTTGGAAAATTGGAATGATAATCTATAATATAAAAATGAATCCCAAAATGTGTTGGTAAGCGCATAACTTGAGAACGGCTGAACCGATTTCGTTAATTCTTTTTTTATTATATTCCTTGAAGTACGAGGATGGTTCTTACGTAGAGAAAACGTAAATATGTACCACGGGCGAAGCCGGGGCGGACTGCTAGTGGGAAATAATAAAATTAGACGTCCTCTAACTAATATTTTTATTCAACTCTGTATCTTATAGAGTACGACTTACATAATACTTAACAATTATTTAGATAATATACACATATCAAAAAACTGAAAACAATATTTTATTATCGTTGAGTCATTTTGATCCGTTTTTCAATTATTTTCAATCATTCTATTATCATTCCATCTTCATTATGAGTTTCACAGTTTATAAATGTAACCAATATTTTATGGTAACTAAAATACGTGAACAGTGATTTACATTCGATTTTTTCAATGTATCTAGTAAAAACCGCATCGATCGTTGAACCATATCTCGTGGTGGGTACATTTTTATCATTTATCATTTCAAGATTAAATACTTCTCTCAAGTATTCAATGAGTGGAGCAGATTCTTCTTTCTTGAAATCTGTATTAAAATCACCAGACAAAATAACAGGCATTCGTGAATATATTTCTCGAGAACGGAAGATTTGAGCTGATGACGTAGCAAATGGAGCTAGATGAAAACCTAGAAAATCCATTACAACATCTATTTTTTGATTTACTTTAATATATATTGACGCAATCACGAGTTTTCTGTTTTCATCAAGTTGACAAATAGCTGCACAAAAATCTCCCACAGCAGATTCGGAAGCAGTTGCTTGACTTACACTCATGTTATTGATGTATGCTTGCATTACTGAAGGAACCCTCAATGAATTATCATTGTTTTTTAGTATAGCTACTCCACCATATCGAGAAGTACTATGTTTCTGCCTACTCACACAATGAAAATTGGGAATATTTATTTGCTCATTATTTTTCAAATTAGTTTCACATAAAACAAGAGTATTGATTGATTTTGTCAGACTTGCAGAAATATCTGTCGAATGAGCTCGTAAGCTTTGGACATTGAATGATATCATCGAAAAACCCCGTCGACTCATAATGAAATTCGAGATTTCATCGGTGATAGTAATCAGTGGATTCAACGAAAGTCGCTCTAATTCTATTCTCAAGTCTTGTGTTTGTTTAGTAACTCGACAACCAGTGTGATAAAATTTTTTGTTGCTATCTTCTGACACGGTGTAAAGACCGTTTAAACCAGTCACGCGGCTAAGAGCTACGTAAACTAAATCTTGAGCATGATTTTTTTCGTAATGATAAACAACTTCACTGTACGTTCCTCCTTGTGCTTTATGAATCGTTGATGCATTGAAAGTTGATAATGGAAAATGTGTTCGTTTTATTACAGTATTACGTTGACGACCGTTGATTGGTGATGAAGTTGATAATGACTTGATTGGCACGGAGTATCTATTAATATTTAATTCCTCGATGCGATGAGCAAATTTTTGTCGGATTTTTTCCCCACATTCTTGTCCGGAAACAGTAACCATACTCTAATTAATTTAGTATCGTCAAATTCAAGATGTATCAATTTCCCTACATTACCGTTAGCGATTCCGTCTGAAACGTCAACATTTTTTTTATGACGTACGGTAAATCATTAACAAAAATTATTTTATGTGGTAGCCCACCGGTATCAACGGGTGCTTTTTTTGCAAATGCATCTAAATATTTTTGAGCAAGTACCGGGTCATCACAATTCATGATTATGTCCTCAGCAATTGACTCGTATTTTGTATCATACGTCGATAGGATCGAATTGTTGTAATTTTCAACTTTCTTAACTTGAAAAAATAATCGAATTCCTGATGGACACATTTGTTTAGCTTCGTCTTCAGTGAACATTCTTGATTCGATAATATTTGTTTCCTCTAAACTTAACTGTGATCCACTACAAATTTTTGTTAAAATAGACGAAAACACTCGATCTTCTTGACGCATTACTTCATGTAACGGATAAAATTGTAGTTGTCGCCAGAGCATAGGCCCTGCAATACTTTGTTTTGGTTGCTTGTAGATTGCGGTAGCGCGTACAGGTGGAAGTTGTCGCAAGTCACCAATCATTAGAATGTCTAATCCCCGTATGGCACGTCGTGATTGCCTGTGATTTGTTTTAATCTCTCGTCTATTTTGATAAGCATTTGTGCGCCAATCATACTACACTCATCTATGATAATAATTTTTACGTACCGAAATAGTGATCGATACAAATTAGCTTTTTCAGAGCTGAGTGCGATGAGTCTTACAGTAGAAATACTCAATGCTGTGTGAATTGTAGTTCCATCGATTGCAACTGCAGCTTTACCAGTTGATGCTGCAACAATATATGCATTAAGAGTTCCACAGTTATCTGTAAAACGGTTGTAAATTTCTTTGACCATTAAAACGGTATAACTTTTCCCACTACCGGCAGGCCCAGTTAAAAATACTTGCATTGGTGGACGATTGGGCGTATGCAGATGATTAATCATATGATTGAGCAAAGATATTTGACGAGTGTTTGCTCGTTGCATTAGCTCATAAAACACCGTATTATCCATCAAATTTTTCTTCCGAGCAATGGGTCCAAGTAAATGCATGCTCGCCACAAAAAGATCTTCATTTAATCCTGAAACAAAAATCATTATGTTAGTATTTTACATATTAATGCTATACTCTAAATCAAAACAGTACTTGAGTCTGGATTGTTGTAAAATTCAATAAATGGATTTGCATCATGTTGTATAAGCGGCAAAATTTCAAGGTCTTCCTCATTTTCATCAGGGTGACATAATTTTCTGTATGCTTCAATAATTTTGTCAATATCTAAATTTGCTTCGAACTCTTCACGACGAGCTAAAATCAGTTGTTCGTTTTCTTCATAAATTTGATTGAATCGCATTTCAGCCAAAATGTCAATGATATATTATGTAGTTAGATATAAGTTACATATTATGTAATATTGACATGATTTAAAAGAGCAACTATGGAGTTTCTTGCCGATTCTTCTCCATAGATACTGCTTTCCGAATCGGTGGTAAATGTTAAAAATACTTATGTAATGACGATTCGAAAGTGCTACTAAACAGTAGTCTAATTGAATAAATGAATGTTTGAGTTTGAATGTTTGAGTTTGTCCCTTTCTTCATTACGAAATGGAATGTATAAAGTAACCATTTCACGTTTGTAGTCTAACATTTGATTTGCCATATCGTAATGTCGATAGCGTACGATCCTTGGAGTTTTCCGTCGGTAATATACTTTATTACTTTGTTGATTAATGTTTTCTTCTGGTGCTAACTCTTCTTCAATGTCTACTTCATCTTCTGAATTCGAATTTTCGTCTGTAAGTGCAGGTTCCGACGGGTTTTGTCCAGATTTGACTGCATACCAAGCAACAAACTGAATCAACGAAATATCTTCTAATTCTACAGGTCGATTTTCGTATTTTTCGAAACAATTTTCTTTCCAAATATTGGTATCGTTATCAGAAAGTCTTTCTAATTCTTTCTTTGTTTTTCGAATACGATGACGTTCCTGAGGCCACATCGTAGGTATGAATTCAACCTTAAGCGTTGGTTTAGACATGTCATCTGTCATCATCTGTCAAATCAACGGGACACTGAAACCCAAACGTTTTACGTGCCCTACTATACATTAAACTCTTTGGTTTTACGCGTGGTACAGACTACAGACCTGAACCGATTCCCTTTCCACTTTATGTTCAATAAACGCGCCAAGTTTAAAATTCAATCTGACAAAATTTCACTGTTCCCATGAAAGTTCGATATGAAACACGTCAAAATTTCATATTTGTATGGGTGACATAGGTAATACAAATTCACGAATTTTGCATGATAGAAATTATCATCGTATTTGTACGATAATTATCGTACGGTTCCGAACACTGCTTTATACCTACTCGGCAGCCGACCGTCACGCGACATGCGCTACACAGACCAAAAAGTTTGAGACGATGTAATAAAAGTTTCACTTTAAAAAGCAGCTAACTTGACTAAGTATTTTAATATTGATTGCAAATTGCACAAAATGATTGCATTTATTTAGGTATTAGGTACACTTTGCAGATACATATATTAAATAGTTAATAGTAATAGATATTAATTTCTTAAAAAAAAATTCCATTCAATAACGTGATTGTCTTTTTGGATTTTTTTGTTGTCGCTTTTATTGTATCTTATGTACCGACAGCAAATAAAATAAGACGACGACGAAATACTAATATAACGGAATACATTCGTTGTACAGAATATTAGTTTTAAATTCACTCTGTGAGTTATTTTAAATATAAGATTTTATCTATTATAATATTACACTTGGTTACTTAATTTATTCAATGCATGTAGCGTAAGAGGCTTTGTCGCCTTGCGTCGTGCCATCGTTGCACCAAAGATTGTTTAAATTTAAACTACACATACAGTCATGGTGATAATTTATTTGTTATTTTCTTATGTAATATTTGTAATTCTGAAAAAGGCCTAAAATTATACATAGTTAACGGTAACTCTAAACATTGACTTAAAAATATGGCCTGAATTATTTAGTATTATTAAATTACTATTATATTCATTTGATATGAATTGTGTGAGAAATCTCAGTGTCTTATACGTTATAATTTAGTGATAATGGTATTTCTACTTTATTTTAATATTAAGTTAATTCTTTATTGATGAATACTCAAAATGTTACTCAAGTTTAAATCATTGTAAAGTATTATTCAGTTAACAGCATATTGAAAATATTTTGTTTAATTTAGTAAAATTCAACATTTAAACTAAATGTATTATCATGTTTATCGGTTGAATTTTAAGTAAACATTATATTATTGTGGTTGGTTTACAGCATTGTTTGGTTAAGAGCGCATATTCAATTTAACGCAAGTCAAAATCTCCGCGATCTATTACGATAGATCGCGGCTTGCGCTATCCTTTTACTATGAACAGCATAGGTCCACAGGAGAGCGCCGAGCAACATGTCCTCTCTCTGGAAAGGCTCGCTGCCGACTGATTTTAATCGGGTCGCGCGCAGTGTTTTATAGTACTTTAAAAAAATTTGTAGAAAAATACTAGAGGTACCTTAGTTGATTTTTTAAATTTTATCTTATAAGTAAGACATTCTTTTATTGCAATATGTATAAATTATATTCAATAAAGTCAAATATCTTGGTGAAAATAATCATTTTGTCGACTATAATTTCTAAAAAAATTCACATTGTTCGGATTTTAATTTCGTAAGTTAGGAGTCCAAAATAAAACAATCTTTTAACTAACTATTTTAATAAGGATTTTTGCAGTTAGTTAAAAATAATTGTGTGTTAGATCTGTCAGCGATTTCAGATATTTTTAGCTTCGAAATTGACACTAAAAGTGAAATCAAGTAATCATCGGCTCAGTTATCTTGATGGTATTCACAAATACTGTATTAATTGAAAAAAACTCTTAACTAACTACATAGACAATAAAATTTCCTAAAATTATTAGTAATTCATATGTTTGTAAGATAAGTGGTTGATGGACAATCTGGTTTGAAAAATCACATATTTGAGCCAAACAGCGCACGGACCGCGTACACGGCCTTAAGGACTAGATGGCATTCTTTAAAATCAAATATATAGTATTTTATTCAAATTAATAGCATTTATTGCACAATCAATTATCTTGTTTGTTAATTAAAAATATGAACTAAATATGTGATGAAAAACTGTAACAATTATATTATATGTATGCGTATGTGTAATAACGTCTTCGTTATATTTTTAATGATCATAAAAATTTAAAGTTTTTCTTATTAAAAAGTTATAACGTAGATAGTGAAATGGTGAAATTTACTCAATTATATTAAATGTAACATTTACTTACTTACCACCGACCAATCATCAGGGTTAAAAAAATAATATTTTCGATTCAGATTATAAAACATAGACATCATATTTTCATCTACAAATAAACTATAAGAAAATTGAAATAACCTATTTATTAAACATTGTTGTAGCAAATATTTTCTCCTAAAACAAAAAAGTATCTGAATCTAGTCCCAGTAGAAAACGATATTAATATTCAAATGGAAAAAATCTTATATGTATAAGTAATAGAAAGACTTAGATATGTGTAAAATAAGGTGCATTTTTTCCTCGATTAATATTTTATTCAATAAATATTTTATTATAGCTTTATCGATTACGTTTATTAAAGTTTAATAGTTCGAAATCTCTTGATGATATTGAAAAAATATTTACAATAAAAGCTTATTTGACGAGAGTTGCAAAAATATATAAATCCAAGTTTAACATTTTCAAATCAGCGACAGATTTATCACAAAATTCTTCGTAAAATTATCAACTCTTAACGAACGTAAAACACATATTTTAATACTGTTTAATATTAACGACAATCGTCGTGCCAAATTTTATTATCTCTTATTCTTGCTAGTGTAAATATTAGATGTGTATCTGTGGATAATGATTAATGATGCATTTAATTATCTGTGGTAATTTGTCCTGTGATGCATGTAATGTTACAATGATTGTATTTTTTCTCTACATTTAGAAACAGTTTTCAAGTTAGTGTATGGATATATAGATTCTCACATTGGCTATTTATAACGTCGATTAGATATTATGATTGAGGGATTGAAAGAAGCGTTGGAAGAAAGTAAATGAGACGGTGTGACCATGACGTTTAATTTCAATTATTGTAACCATAAAATTTTGTCACATCTATACGAATATTATAAAGCTGAAGAGTTCGTTTGTTCGAACGCCTTAATCTCGTCAGCTATTAGCGCATAATCATCTCGCAAAGACCACAAGAAGCGGAGTAATATTTAATATTTTTAATCTTGTTTGTATGTATGGATACCTCTATACTTACTATAGACTTGATATAAAAGATGAGTATTTAGTACTTTTGAAAAAAGTTTATGGACAATTTTATTGCAATAATTATTTTAGTTTTTAAAATGGCCACTAGAGGCGCTTTATGAATGACAAAACTACACAAGTGATTTAAAAAGTGTTATGAGAGAACTGATGGTTGAGGCTCGAACTTACTTCGTGTAGAAAGAGAGAGATATAATATTATGTAATAACGTTTTAAAACATTATAAATTATTATCATGTCCTGTATGATAAGAATTATTTTTAAATGCCAATGTGAGATGCCTAATTTGCAGTGAGCTTGAATAATTGTTCCATATCGCTTTATGTTTACTGTGTCGATTCAAATAAATAATATTACATATGAAATGATTTGTTTCATTATTTTACCTAAAATTGAGTTAATATATTTTCGATCGTATCTTACCTTCATGTATTCTCGTACTTTTTAATGATATTATGAAATGATTTTTTGTTAAGTAATAACTAAAAAGTAGATATATTTTGGGTAAATCAGGAATTCAAATGAAACAACAACAATTCATACAATATGTATTTTAATGTACCATTAAGAATGCATATAAATATTTAAAAATTGTAAAACAGTGATAAAATTCATAATAACCAATACAACTGTAATCAACATAACAAATGTTACGAAATTATATCCAAGTTGTGGAAATTTCAAACAACGTTTAAGAATTCATTATTTAACTGTTGGTTTTACATAAGAGTCTATTATAATTAGCTAATATTTATTGAAAATATTTATATTGTATATTTATATCAACGTAACAAGCAGGTACTTTCATGTTTGGTTTTATTGCAAAGACAACTAGTTAAATTGGAATAACAACCAAAATAGGTATGTCTAAATGTCTCAAAAGTTGGCCCCGATGTTGCAAAGGGATCCAAATATTCGTTTGTAAATATTTTAAAAATTGTAAACATTCTGCATCTCAGCAAAACTTATAACATTTAATAATACACGTTCTACTTAAGATTACAGTCTTCGTGTGGATTGTATATTTTCATAAAACGATATTTTGAGTGTCCAACTCACAAATGGAATGAAATATAGAAAAATTTAAATACAATGTTCCAAATAATAGAAAAATCTCTCAATCGTCTACACAAAGGAATAATGTTTACTCCGCGTATAAATACATTGAGCATTATCCTATAGTTATATTTAAACATCTACACGTATTATAATTAATGATTAAATATGTATTACCAGACGATACATCGAATTTGGCAACCTGAACACTTTACTTATACGTAAACTTTTAGAGAATATTGTAGAACTACATCCAAATATCGTATAAAACTTTAAATTTATAGCAGTTTTATGAAATCATGCAATACGTTAAAAACTTTAAAAATTGTCAGAAATATTCGTATAGATTTTATATGGTTAGTCGCAATATGTATACGGTACTAGTTATATTGTAATGTCGCACTACTCATTATCGATCAATAAATATTTACGCTACAAATCCGCCACAAACTACATCTATCAAACACTCGCACATTACATCCATTAGGGTAAAATTATATACAAATTATATTACTTCTATGCGTCTTATTCGTTACACCTATAAATAACGGTACTGAGCTCTGTACCTAAATAATATATGGCCACTAAATTGCTTGTTAATGTTAAATTGCTCGGGGAAAGAAATAATTGTAGTTTCTTATATATTTTGTTCACTCCAGAGATCTGTCTGCGTTTTGGTGGACTCCGCCCCTTAATCCTACTCGGCCAGCAAATACCTACACCTACTTAAACAATTTTATACTTATATTATTGTTATCGAAGCTTTAATTGGGACCTCAATGAATACAGAACTTATAGCGCTCCACAAGTTATTTGGAACCTCGTCGATAGTTTTGCCAACGATAACGAGCCTTTAAAACATGCTTTATACAATAATTAAAAAGTCCATAATACAATAATATCAGAATTAATACACAATGATAAAGGTATATAATCTTTTAAATAGAACAACGCACAACCGCAGGATAATTTCATTGAGATAAAATTTGTTTAACCTAAAGTCAACAAATTGAGCTTAATAATTTAAAATTATATTTTCCTAATAATTGAATATTCACCATCGATCATGTATTTCGTATCTTCATTAATCAGAAGCGACCAAACAAATATTTACATAATTCCTCTATTACAATATTGAATATCAAATCATTCATAATTCACGATCGCAACACAATTTATTGACCATGAACAAGCATCAATCCAGAAAACGGAACACAAGTGGTAAATACTAAATAGTAAATACTGAAAGATAAACTTATGGGAATACAGTTAAATTATAATACAGTTATACGAGAAGTCGGATTCGGATAGTCGTAGTATATTTAGCTGGGGTGTTGCGCGACTTTGCGCAGGCGGTAGCCGCCGGTGCCGCGCACGGTGTACAGCACGAGTATGGCGACTGCGACCACGGAAATGCCGATCGCGTTGATAACAATGCCCTCTGGCGGCAGCGTGGAGTACGTCTCGCTCCTGCACACCGCATGCCCCATGGTTAGTGAGCGGGATTGGAAGTGACTAACGTTTAAGAATATCCCTTTTGATTCGTTTTGACAGCTACCCGCAAAATTGGATTCTAATTTTGTATCCATCCATAAAAGGTTAGTTACTTACTGGATGGATATTATAAAATAATATTCTAATAAGAGGGATAAGAACTAATGCGCAAATATAAAAATAAAAACTGCCAGAACGCTTGACTTCAAAAGGGATATTTAATATGTGGCTTATTAGGACTTAAAAAAAAGTTAAACATTATCAAATAATTTCATAAAATCAATTTCTAAAATATTATTTATTAAATAGTCAGATGCAATCCCACTTAATGTTAATTGCGTGAAAAATAACTAAAGCCTTACAAGATACTGAAAAATTAAATAATTATTAATTAGTTTAACTTATCAGAATTACACAGCTCCAAAAATTTTAAAATGCATTTGCAATATTTGGAATATTATGTACTTTAAAAACCCACTTTAGTAGCTAGAATATTCCTTAAATATTATAGATATAAGAACATGATAAAAGCAACATAAAAAATGATTCAGGCGCATGCAAACAAAAGCGAATAATTAGCACATGACATATAACAAAAAGCAATATACATAGAGCAAACAAAGTAAAAACACTGTTTGAATTATATATTTTTTTATTGCCATAAATAAACAATGAGAATTAAAATATAAATGAATACTAATTACTATCGTAAATTCAATTCTAACTTAACACTGATCTGATACAGACCAATTTCTAAGTTACAAATAACATTTAATCTAACATAAGCCTCCTTATTTGTACGTATTTAGGTACTACATACACATTTTACATGATAGACTAAAGAATGAAAGAGAACTAATATGCATTTTGTGTTTACAGAATGAAATTTGAGAAAGTGTACCACATAGAAGTTGAAGACTTTACAGCGAATTTTAAAAGCGATTTATTCATCATTCAATTTACACTGAAATTATAAATATAGAGCGTGTACTCACGTGACTACGCAAAAAGAAACGTAAATAAAATAACGAACATATTTCAAACGCTGTAAACTCTTCAACACACTCGCGAAACAAGAAAATCACTTGAATGGTTATATACTAGAGTATATACGACAAATGAATCAAAGATCGACGGAGACTCTCCGATCGCGGGACTGTGGTCGGAACTTGTCCCTCGAGAGGATGTACATAAGTACAGCGGTAATGGCGACGATCGTGACGCCAATGACGTTGATAACCACCGCTTCATCCGGCAACCCACTGTACCGCTCCGCGCTGTGAATGGTAGACGAACGTACAAGCACACGCCACGACAATGCACCCAAACATATAGGTCTATTCACGCCACGATTTTAACGAAACATTTAATAGAAATAACATAATATGATAAGCGTATAGAAATAGAGCTATATTTTTGAGGCTAACGACACAAGACAACTAAACAAGAATGATAAACAATCATGCTGCAGGTGTAACCCCATAAAACTACGATCATGCTCTGTAAGTTGACATTCGTTCTAAAATCATTAATTACCTGAACTCTCCCAGGATTGTAGAGTTACTGAAGAAAATCATACAAAGTGTGAATTGTTTGCAATTTGTTTTGGTGATTAAAATGGTGATAAGTATGTTTCATGATACTAAATATATCATCCAATAAATATAATATTTTTTCCTTCATGCATATGCTGACATCAGTGCAACCCCTTAACCTAAACATGTATTTATTTTTAAGCTAATTCAATTCAACATAACCTATAAATTTTGTTCAATTTAAAGAACCCATTATTTGTAACAAAAAACTTATTTCACACTTAATGTTAGCCGTGTAGTAAATGACGTATATGTGATGTGGTGTTTGTGAGACCGTTCGAGTTTAACGTTTACGTACCCAAGAGTGAAAAGAGCCTTCTCAGTAAGACCGGTGAGACACGCGCAAACGCCGAGCACGAAGGTGAGCACGCCGAACGCGGCGTGCACGGGCACCAGCGACGCGCGGAACGACGCCGTGCCCTTGCTGCATATCAGCAGCAAGAGGAAACTGAAGAATCCTACTGCGTACTGGAATTGATAGGATAAAATTAGATTCTTATACAGGATGTCCCGTAAGTAGTGGATCAACAGTAATAAATTTTGGTATTTTTGTTAGATAATAAGTCTCTCTACTCCCCATAACCCGTTGGTCCACTACTTACGGGACACCCTGTATATAGAATGTGATAAGTCTTTTGGGTAAGTGTCAAGTAAGGCAGGTAGAAGTTAAAAAAGCCTAATATGTATAGCTTATGAATGAAAATAATTAAAATTTCTTATGTCAACCAATATATATTTTTTACATGGTTTATTATAATAGATGAGCGACTGTAAGGTTTCCTTTTTGCAGCAAAACAAGCAATCCAAAACAAAATTAAGTATTGTGAAGATTGTACCTGTAATCCAAACAATCCCATAGCAACAAATCCGATCCAGCTATGCAGCGAGTAGAAATTGTTGATGCCTTTCTTATTGTGGAAGTCGAGGACTGCCAGAAAGCTTATCACGATGCAAGGGAACGCTAGAGCGTGGAATATCGCGTGAAGCAGCTTCACATAGATCCTCCTGAAGCACCGGCAGATGCGGAACAGCAATACCGCTGGAAAATAAAGATTTCAAAATATAGATAGACCGATGGATCGAGTGTTTTGGATTATGAATAGAAACTAGTAACTATATCTTATTTCTGTTCGGGCGTAGGTAATATAGAGCTTACAACTTATGAAAGTTATTCGAACCATTAGCTTTTGAATAAGTAATTTTAACATAATAATATGTCGACCGTTTGCTAAGACGGATCAGACAAATTAGTTACTTGAATTTAGGCTCAGCTCTATTCTGTGGCTCTATAAAACTTTTTTTCGCTTAAAAAAATACATGGGAAGTATCGAATATATCAATATAATTAAATTATGCCCGCTTAACCAGAAACTACATTACTTAATTAAAAAGCTGCTACTTACTATCACGTAAAAGCTATACAATACATCTTCAACATTAATAAAACACAGATAACTAAGAACTTACAGAATCCGCAGAAAGTGATGAAGCCAGCGATCGACAGCGTCGGGTGCAGGTTGAATTGTTTCTCCGGTATGTCGTCAGCCCAGCCATAGCCCTCGCGGTAGTAGACCATCCAGAAGACGGTCAGCGCGGACACCCCGATCAGCAGGATGGTCGCTAGTGTGATCACCAGGGCGTACTCGCACCACTCGCATGCTCCCCTCTCTTCGTCGTCGGAGTCGTACGAACGGCTACGTTGTCTGGAAATTTGAGATTTCTGTATAAAATACTGTTAATGGGAAATGGGAAATGTGACGAGGTTTGTAAAAATTGGTTGGTAAGTAAAGAAAACCTGTTGAAGTAACAAATACGTGCCAGTTGGTTCTTATAGAAGGTATTATTCTACTATTAGATGAATGATGGAATCGCAAAACCGAAAGTATTTGGAAATCAGAAATTGTGAAATTAATCGAATGTTAATAAATACCGAGCTATTACATTAAACTACTAATTACTATAAATAGGTATATTCGTATATTACATAAGCCCCCACTAAATATTATGAAATCGGTGGCTTATGAACTTTTCCTATATTTAAAAATAATAAGATATTTACACGTTTAGCTTCACGGCTTTGTCTTATAAAGGGCAAGTTTATTATAGCCTCATAATTATATTAAGATAAATCCAGTAAATATAATAACCTCGACACTTCAAGCTTATGCCTCGGAAAATTAACTTCTAAGAATAGGAATATTTTTTAAAAGAAGGAGATAATCAATTTTTTAAATATTTTCTGCCAAGCTATAATATCCAATTAGATATTATTATTGGAGTACTATCCTATTAGTATATTAAATTGCTAGCTGGCGGACAGGACGTAATTGAAAGACGATCTTGCAAGATGACACCAAGGGACTGTGAAGTGTGAATACGACGTAGGTATTATTTATTTATTCTACCATCTATTTCGTATTATCATTTATATAAATATTTGTACATTTTATCGTCACCGCCGCGCATATCTTTCGGCTACTTATGTATCTAGCTTTGAAATTAAAATTATGTATGTGGGTATCTCGGGTATTAACCTGGAAAATTATCTCGTTTAAGGTAATTTTTAAATGAAAAATTATGAATTTATAAAATTGTTTTTATCATTTTCAGTCGCCCGGTACTCTACTAATTAAGTACTTTAGCTGAAGTTAAATTAAAACTCTAGCTAGAGTTTTTGAAGATAGAATCTTCGTCTTTTATTAAAATTGAATAACCAAACATAAAAGTTCAAACTTATCTTGAAAGAAACAACTCGAAATTCAACATGAATTTTACATTATAACGCTTCAAATATAGCGTTATTTCTTAACTTTGCTTTGGAGAATTTTATGAACACGATCGTGCAGTGCAAAAATTTTCAGACGCGAATTTCCACGAATTTAATCTGCTCCACTTATGACGGTATTTCGTATCCAGAATATGCTTCAAAAACAGCAGATAGTAATCCAGACTTTTCCTGTGGGATTATCAACATGAAATACTAAAGTTTGAAGTATCACACTGGAATCAAAGTTTGAGCTCCCTAGCTGCGTCGCTCGTTAACAACAATGGATACAATTTAATTGTTACCAACTACACTCAATGAAATATAGTTACGTTTACAATACATGGACATTTTTCTAAGCAACCTGAGTATAAGGGTAAATACTCAACGGAACATTATGTGATAAGAGACAACCGCAAGGAGTCTCAAGTGACACGATCATTGATGTCGCCGGAAGTTGCGGAGACGCGTCACGGAACGTTGGCTACTTTTTTTGTAAGCGATATTTTAAAAAGTAAAGAAAAATATACTTGAACAGGGTGATACATGGCAAAATGTGATACTAAAAGAAAATGCATCAAGAACATAAGACATGGCGTGTATGTTGTAAATAAAAATCTAGCCTAATAGATTCCTACCAAATTGCAATATTTATAATGAAATTGTTTAATCGTGTTGTATGTGTTCATGAACTAAAAACCGCAAGGTAAACTAAAGGATATGTATTACTTAACAATTAAATAACTAGCTTACCGCCCGCGGCTTCGCTCGCTTTGTCTCAAACCTAATAAATTATACACTAAAACCTTCCTATTGAATCACTCTATGTATTAAAAAAAACCGCATCAAAATCCGTTCCGTAGGCATACAAAGGGACATAGGGACAGAAAAAGCGACTTTGTTTTATACTATGTAGTGATAAAACGTACTATATTTCTTTAGTTTCGCTATTTTTACATCGAAGTGAAATAAAACAAAGAAACCATTTCTCATCGGGAAGCAGTTTTTTCGAATATTTTTTTCCAATTTGACCCAAATTAAAAACTTCTATAAAGTATCTCATGAATATTGTAGTATTATATGAAAAATATATTTTGGTTTATACTATACATATAATAATTTATTTGGTCTCATATATCTGTGAAAGAGTTAATTTTAATGTTTGTAACTTCGAAGTTAAGCGGAAATCCAATCGGAAACTCAATTACAAACACATCGAGTGGTGGTAAAAAACATTTTACGAAACTAATTAACTTTGTATTGGCTTTTATGTTAACTATTTATCGATTTTTATACATAACGACCATCATTAATAAAAGTATGTAACTACCTGGATTTAGAACATGTATTTATTATATAGGAAATATAATTTAGGAAAATGGCAAAAGCCAAGTTGTTAAAGATACAGTTATCAATCAATACAAGCAAGCTTGACCAAATCGTGATAGGTCAATCGTGAAAGTAAAGGACATTACACCATGGATTCCTTGCATAGTATTACAGCATTTTAACAATCTCTTTATAGAAATTACTTACTCTTAACAATATAATAATACAACATAAGCTTTTATAAAAGATAAAATCCATGAATGCCGCATTTGATTAGATACGTTCCGAAATCTAATAATAAATTTATTTGATAATATTTTTATCTTAAATATTTTTTGAAAAGATCAACGTTATGAATAGGAAATACCGCAATTCATAACAAATTGGCTCTATGATACATAATTGAGTAAATTGGCAAGCTTAATTCAGATTAAAACCGTCGCTCTTTCAGCAGTAATGAAAAGACGTGACATATAGATACTACTGTGGAGTATATATTGTATGTTTTGATTAAAATGTACCTAATTACTGATGGATCAAAACTCATCCCGTTTTTGAAACTTATTGCATTTATTTTCATTACTGCACATTCTCTACATTATTCCAATTGCGTATAAAAACAAATATACACACTATAATTTGTAATATAAACCACTCAAATTCCGATGACTTTAATAAATCTCTTTACATTCATTGAGCAAAGTACATACCAATGTACTCAAAAGCTACGGGATGGATAAGAAAATGTAATAGAAAGACTCGCTTTCTAACATTGCACGGATTTTCTAGTTCACAAAAACTTGCAAGTTGCAAGACAAGCGATGATCCATCAAACAGTTCCACTTAAACGTCTGCTATGTGTAAATAGAGAAATGTAGTAGTACAGGGTCTCAGTATTGGAAGGGGGATCGGTCATTGAACCCATTAGCGATGGTACTCCTGGCCTAGATGGTCCAACGACTTACGAGTACAACAATAAACGTCTTACCTCTTGGCTTCTATAAGTACGACCTTATTTTAGTACAAGAAAGCTTATAAAGCGCTTGAACAAAAGATCGATGGATTATTTAACAAACTAAAGGAAACCCGCTAAATTAACCACATTCAATCGAAATTTCTCAGAAGTTCAGTCCAAAGCTCCGACAGCCTCGTAATGGCCAAGCTGAGAACCTAAAGGAATTAAAACTCAATTCAGAATTCGTAAGAAGTGCTTGCCTTACAATTTTGCTTTTTAATTAGTCTATGAAAATCAAAGTTGCGAGTTGATATTTATAGGTATAAAGTAGGTACTTGGCAAGACAGATTTAAAAGCATTGCTCAGATAATTTGAATATTTTCGCGGAAAAACCTAATTTACATTTTAAGTAGCAAGCCTAAACGTAAACCTACGCCATAAATTTGGTCACATTTGGACCGATCTAAATGATAAATTTATTTACACATTTACGCTAAGTAATGGAAAACATAAGAATATGTCACGGTTTATACCTACGTAGTACGTTAACATTTTTCGTACGTGAATATTCTGAAAACTTTAGCTCTCCTAACACTCCTTACGATGCTTTCAGGGTAAATAAAGCTGACACGGATCTTAAATATGGGTTTGTACATAAAGAAGGCTTATTGCAGTGTGATAAAAGTCACATTCGTATACAGAAATATGTATTAGGTACACTTTAACTGACCTGCAACATGTAGGTTACATACATAGAGATAAACATATAAAATCTGTCTACAAGCTTTGTAGAACATTTTAATTCATAGTTTGATTTAAAAACTCTATAATCCTCTTTTCAATCTTTAATTAGTAAAGTGAAGAGTTTGCATCATCTTGAATAACATAAAATATTAGGTACCTAGGTACTTTTTCCAAATAATTAATTGGTCATTATAATCACAATGAATGATGACCATTCATTCTGTTCTTATTCTGTTATACGATAAGTATTAAGTATATAATATGAAGAATGTGTATAAAGAAAGAATTATTACTCGTGTTCATACAATGTGATTTTACATCATACCCGCTTTGGGTAGTGCGCAAAAGTCTTAGAGCTAGCGCGCACGAGCAACTTTGTCTCCGCAACTATTTTGTCTCTCCCATCAATTTGTATGGGGAGTTGCGTCGCTACGTGCGCGCACTTTCATACTAGCCCATAGGTGGGAGAGACAAAATAGTTGCGGAGACAAAATAGTTGCGGAGACAAAGTTGCTCGTGCGCGCTAGCTCGTACCTTTTGAAGCTAGAAAGTGTAAGAGCTAGCGCGCACGAGCAACTTTGTCTCCGCAACTTTTTTGTCTCCGCAACTATTTTGTCTCTCCCACCTATGGGCTAGTATGAAAGTGCGCGCACGTAGCGACGCAACTCCCTATACAAATTGATGGGAGAGACAAAATAGTTGCGAAGACAAAGTTGCTCGTGCGCGCTAGCTCTAAGAGCCAGCGCGCACGAGCAACTTAGTTGCCCGGCAACTATTTTGTCTCTGTCGCTGTCTCCTCGCAAAGTTTTGAACGATGCGCACACGAAAGCGACAGCAACGCAACTTTTTCTTTAAAATTTTCTGCATTTATCAACATGGTTTTCGAAGAGACGGTTGTGGTCTGTGCTCTTGTCCTGCATAGTTCCCATTCCCGTGGGATTTCCGGGATAAAACCTATCCTATGTGTTAATCCAAGTTACCCTCTATATGTGTGCTAAATTTCATTGTAATCGGTTCAGTAGTTTATGCGTGAAAACTGAAAACCATACATACATACAAACCTTTCCTCTTTATAATATTAGTATAGATATGTAATCGTAATTGTAAAAAGTAAAGTAGTTTTTATTTAATACTTTTTAGTGTATTTTTCAACACGAATCAAACGAGCCCAAACTCGATAAAGTTGAGTCAATATATTACTATGTTCCTATGGCCACCTTCCGATTCCATCATCAAATCAGCTCTATGTCATAATAATGTTTCATCGCTTTCCAATTTACATGCGTATACAAAATTTCAGCTCAATCGGTTACCTGGAAATGAATCAAAGTTACTTGCTACATTTCAATTAAGTCATCGAGACCAGACAAAAATGCTCATAAAATAAAAACTACTGGGCTTATCCGAATAAAATTTATGGGACCAATTCCACACCATTCCGCATCAAAAAAAAAAAAGAATCACGTAAACCGGTTCAGAAACCTCGGAGTAATCGGTGTACATACATAAAAAAAATATACCGGCCGAATTGATAACCTCCTCCTTTTTTTTGAAGTCAGTTAAAACTACTGTGTACGAGAATAAATACGTTGACATAAATACGTACTATCGCTACGCCGGTTAGAGCCAGCGCGCACGAGCAACTTTGTCTCCGCAACTATTTTGTCTCTCCCATCAATTTGTATGGGGAGTTGCGTCGCTACGTGCGCGCACTTTCTTACTAGCCCATGGGTGGAGAGACAAAATAGTTGCGGAGACAAAATAGTTGCGGAGACAAAGTTGCTCGTGCGCGCTAGCTCTAACGCGGCAACTGGCCGGCGGCCCCCGACCGGCAACGTTTTTGTCGCCGTGCGCGCACTTGCATTGAAACCAATAGATAGGGCGACAGTTGCGTCGCGGGCTTGTCTCCGAACCCGCGGACAAAAAAGTCTCCCGGGAGTTGCGTCGCTACGTGCGCGCACTTTCATACTAGCCCATAGGTGGGAGAGACAAAATAGTTGCGGAGACAAAATAGTTGCGGAGACAAAGTTGCTCGTGCGCGCTAGCTCTAATGACAGGTCTCTAGCGACAGCGACACATTACCCTCAGTAAATTTTACTTTGAAATTGAATGCAGTGTTGGGAATGTGAACTGTAAGAGCTAGCGCGCACGAGCAACTTTGTCTCCGCAACTATTTTGTCTCCGCAACTATTTTGTCTCTCCACCCATGGGCTAGTATGAAAGTGCGCGCACGTAGCGACGCAACTCCCGGGAGACTTTTTTGTCCGCGGGTTCGGAGACAAGCCCGCGACGCAACTGTCGCCCTATCTATTGGTTTCAATGCAAGTGCGCGCACGGCGACAAAAACGTTGCCGGCCGGCGGCCGCCGGCCAGTTGCCGCGTAACCGGCGTAGCGATAGTACGTATTTATGTCAACGTATTTATTCTCGTACACAGTAGTTTTTAACCGACTTCGAAAAAAGGAGGAGGTTATCAATTCGGCCGGTATATTTTTTTTATGTATGTACACCGATTACTCCGAGGTTTCTGAACCTATTTACGTGATTCTTTTTTTGTTTGATGCGGAATGGTGTGGAATTGGTCCCATAAATTTTATTCGGATAAGCCCAGTAGTTTTTATTTTGTGAGCGTTTTTGTCTGATCTCGATGACTTAATTGAAATGTAGCAAGTAACTTTGATTCATTTCCAGGTAACCGATTGAGCTGAAATTTTGTATATGTATGTAAATTGGATAGCGATGAAACATTATTATGACATAGAGCTGATTTGATGATGGAATCGGAAGGTGGCCATAGGAACTTAGTAATATATTGACTCAACTTTATCGAGTTTGGGCTCGTTTGATTCGTGTTGAAAAATACACTAAAAAGTATTAAATAAACATAACTTCGTTAAAAACAACCGACTTCAAAAACGGAAAAGTAAAAAATAAAAAAGATTGATATTGATATTATTAATTACTACATATTATTTAGATGTGTTATTTACTAAAAAGGTTTGATGTCGATGCACCGGATGCACGGGCTTAATACTAAGTGCTTAGTGCTTGGCACCGACTTCAAACCTATTTAATAAATTAATAATATTGTTTTTAATTAAGTTATTTTTATTATTAGTAGTTTTCTGTCTATAGTAGAGCCATTTTAATAGGCAACATTGACAGTTCAAAAAATTCAGCAACGTAATCTAGTAACGACGCCATAGAAAAATATGTTATTTCGTTTTGTTGGAACTGCACATTTACTTAACTTTTTTCAATTACGATTACATATCTATACTAATATTATAAAGAGGAAAGGTTTGTATGTATGTATGGTTTTCAGTTTTCACGCATAAACTACTGAACCGATTACAATGAAATTTAGCACACATATAGAGGGTAACTTGGATTAACACATAGGATAGGTTTTATCCCGGAAATCCCACGGGAATGGGAACTATGCGGGACAAGAGCACAGACCACAACCGTTTCTTCGAAATCCATGTTGATAAATGCAGAAAATTTTAAAGAAAAAGTTGCGTTTCTGTCGCTTTCGTGAGCGCATCGTTCAAAACTTTGCGAGGAGACAGCGACAGAGACAAAATAGTTGCCGGGCAACTAAGTTGCTCGTGCGCGCTCGCTCAAATATTTATAGATTTGTCTCTTATAAAAGATAAATATGATTTATACCTACTTTTACAGACATGACTATAAAAAGTGACATTTCGTATACAGTGTAGCATATAAACATTTATTAACACGTGACGAGCAAATATACATTAAAATGTTACAAACTAATTTAACTGTGTAGTTAAAAAGTAAAAACTGAATCACGAATTCAGATCAATGCATGCACCCATGTAATCATAATTGTCTATGATCAGAAAGCGTTTACTTTAACGTTTTTATAGCTGTTCTTTTAAATGTATTTCGCGTATAAAAATACTGAGTATTTAGCGACTATATCAATATTAAAAATGAATCGTCCAGGTACAGACGAGTGACAAAAGCGCGTCCGTTCGCTTAATGAGGAAGTGCTCCAGTAAAACTATACAATTATAGTTATGCAACGTCACTCGCAAGCGAAAGCATGGAATCGCTTTCGAAGCCAACGCCGTAAAGCATGTATGCTGTAATCTTGAAGTCGGATCCATTTAATGAATATTTAACAACATAGTATTGAGTAATGAAAATTCATGAGTGCATATAAAGTGTAGTAGTACGAGTCTGCAACAAACTGCTGTATAAAAACAAAATATGTTTCACGTAATAAATCTGAATATATCTTTACGACCACGTAATATAATTTGAATACTATTAAACCTATATACTTAGGACTATGTTTACCGTACATAACTTCTGGTTCTAGCGTCTAGTAGCATAATCATTTGCAAGTTCTTTAAATAAGGCAATTTAATCCCAACACAGTTATTTTATTATTCAGAAAAACATGGTCCAAATAAACTACCTACATGAGTAAACTATGGCTATTGCGATATAAAGATATTATATAATCAGCTCTGATACGATCTGCGTTCTGCGTAAGTGTCACCGTATTTATTCGTTAACTATAATTCAGATTTAAATTGAACTGTATAACGTGCACGTGTAAGCACATAAATGAAATACCGGAACAATGTGTCCTCATCGAGCTAATATATAATATTAATTGCGGATTCAGCGGCGGAGTCGCGGGGGCGTTAAATTGAATGAGCCGCCATGGCCGCGCGTCGATATCCCACGCTTCACTGATCGTGGAACATCCTCCATACAACTGTTACAGGGCTTGGTAATCTCATCAAAAATACGCTGTTGCCGAAACATTCGAGACCCGAGTTTTTATACTTCTTTTATGGCCTTAGAGCCCGTTTTATTGTACTGTTGGCTTTTAAGCTTCTTTCTTTGCATCCAATAGGTATATCAATATAGCCTATGGGTTATATAGGTTCAGTTGATAAGCAAGGAGAAGGGTTTTGTATACGTTTACTTAATGTCTACATATCATTAAAATTGGACAGTTTAATATTATGCACTAATAAACAGGTTGTTGCAAAATAATTATAGGTACTTACTGTAAAAGTAAAATGATTGGTCATATATTCTTATTGGTTTAATGATGCTGTTAATCATTTTTGTAACGGTAGCTTTTCACCAATATTCGTGTTAGTTTTATTCACAGTTTTGAGGATGATATTTTTACAAAAGCCGTAGTTATATCGCCTTTCAAAAAGCTACTTTCAATCAGAATAACAATGGTATTGTATCTTGGATTAGATAAATAAAGATCGTGTACAAACAACAAATACCATGAATGAACGTGAGAATCAATTATTGTTGAAAGACCATAAGGTCAATGTGAATACACAGAGGGTCAGGGTAATACGATTTCGACCATTTGCCGTTAAGATACCCAGAACTAATTTTCTTCTAACATAACAAAGAACATAGACGTTAATTCTTTAATAAAGAATCGAATAACCGAAAGTATCGTCGGCATACCTCGAACAAATACGTGTGAAAATAATGTTTGTAATAACAATACATTCCCGACTCACACAAACTCAATTGAGTTACATGGAATTTGTCGGTTCATCGCCGTGCATGCAAAACGCCTATTGGATAGTGATGTGCCCAATAAAAGGTAAAAAGTGGCCCACTGACCACCAGCTAACGGTACAGAATACGTTTATCTGACGATTTCACGTCGACATTGACGTCGTCGACTTCAATGGTGTCTCACAAATCGCCTCTATGCCAAATGCATTACAGATTACTACACCATTCGACGAGGAAGAAGGATCATGAAAATCGATACTCAGTCAATTAGCCATCGATAGACTGACGCTAGTAACCTTAGCGGTATTACTTAAGCTAATATGGGTAATGTTTTTTAAATTTATATAACATAAAAGTTAATTAACTACGTTATGTTAATTAGCTTATAACTTAATAAGGTTTTAGCGGCGCATGATAAAAGATTAATTTGAGCAGAAAATGCTGACGGGACGAGATGTTAATGAAAGTTTTATTTCTAGTTGCTACGTCCGTACAACTTTTATTCCATATTTGTTCTGCGCTCCATGTTGATGAATAAACATCCTTTGTCGTGAATTGCTGGAATTTCTCGTGAAATAAAAAGACGGTAAAACTATTCAGGAATTTGCTCTCTACGATGAGTAGGGGCTAGACCCTGGACGTTATATTATAATATGCAGATATTGGCCTTGTATGAAATACAATACGTTCATACCTATCATGTGTAACTTTTGTACATTTTTCTTGTTAGTGTATAAGGTAAATCAATATTTTAAAATCATAAATATTAAATAATGAAATGGTCAATGGAATATTATCAATTTGTAGCTACATATATACCTACCTATAGAATAACGAAATGTGACACTTGCGTTTAGTTAATTACCGAATGCTGAAATAAAAGTATGGTAGAATTAATTAATTATTTACATTTTTTTAATTAACATGTTATGACCAATTAATTTAATTGTTCAATTTATATTTCATATATACTTTTTTTGCTGATACAATAAAGAATAATTTCAATACCTATTATTTCAAAAAACTTATATTATTTTTATACGTAAATACTATTCATTTTAGCTAGAGACTAGACCCGATTTATCTTGGATGATTAAAATGTCAGTGACTGAGACCTAGCAAAGAAACAGGAGATATTGTAAATGAAAAGCTGCTGGCAGAAAACTTCCGATATCAAATTCCGTCTTATAAATCCAAAGGGTTTTCTTTTGTCAAGTCGTAGCAATTTTCTGCTATATTTGCAATTTTATGAAAGCAAATAACTAACAATACGGATGATATTAAAACATTTATATATAATCACTGTAATATACAGGGTGTCCCACTATTGGTATACTAAGCGCGAAGGGACCTGTAGTTTTGCACACACTGATCACGTAAAAAATACTTAAACAACAAAATGACGCCAAAAATTTTTTTGCTTAATTTTTCCTTAAAATTCATGTTTTCGTCTCTAGCTTCGCGCAGCCGGCATATACCGCTTCGCTAATGTGAGCATTTTGTCTATGAAAACATAATCTTAAACGATAGCTCACACCCTGGACACCCTGTATAAGTATGTATATTGTATATGTGTTTATATGTTTAGTAATATAAATTCCATTCATAAACAATCAGGTCAATTTACAGACTTTTTAATGTATTCACATTCATTAACATTTAAGCTCTATAGGTAACTAAAAATACAATAAATCGTAAAAATTCCACAACAAATATGCAAACCCTCGATATTATTAATCTCGCAAAACTCTCCATAACTTTATCTTAAACTCGATCAATCAAAAATATCTGCATAGCGAAATATAAACAAGGACGTTTATTATGTAAACTGTCTCTTTCATCAAGGAAGCTGATAAACAATATTTGAGATGACAGCGATATATTATCACGGCCTTGCTGAAGTGCGATAACGAGATCTTAGAATTTGAGCATGATTCGTAATCAGTAAAGAATAATTAAATAAAGGATTACGAAGAATTATAATATAGAACACGCGGTAGAAGAAACAAATGAAAATCGTGAAATTATTTAGTTACGTTAATATGTCGACTGTTAACTTTTCTTCTAGTATAAACTAAGCATCGGCATAAAATGTGTATGATCATTAATTTAACAAAACGTCTAAAGTTTGTATTACAACACACTGCATTTCCTTAATAAAACGTTAGGACCAAAAAATAAAAGAAGCGTAGTTAAGTAGGCAAAGATAGGAACTGTGATAGTGGGAGCGTTGTCAGAGCAGAAAGTATGTCAGTGGGCCTACAGCCTACAGTGGCTCACAAATGACTTTGCCTTATTCATACGTGGAACACGTATAGAACACATGCAGAAATTTACATTAACACCGTACTAGTGTATTGTTTTGGTAATGTTCTTACCACAGTCCTTATTTCAGAAACGGGACAACTTTGTATCATGAACGTAAGGGTACTTGTATGTGCGTACCATAGTTACAATTACAATCTAAGTACTGTAGTAGTCAATTTTTAATATATATGTAGTTATAAAAATATACATTTATTACTAAAAAATATGAAAGGAACTTATATTCAGTTATTATTTTAGAACAATTGAGAATACAAAGTCATTTGGCCGTTTAAAATGTTCTCTAAATGAAATTTCATAACCTCCCTTTATTCATAAAATTCAAGCTAAAACCTCTAGATGACCTAGATGCGGAATAAATCCGAGTATATTTTTTATTAAATAGATATTAAATCTGCAATCCACAGATAATTCAAGCGAATGTAGGTTAGTACTCCAACTGATGCTTGCAATTAAGGCGTTACCCGGCAATTTCGACTATGTTCAACCTCTATAAAGTCTGGTACAACATAAAGCACAATACCGAAAAAAATATATAAAATAGGATGGTCTTTGATCTTTAATTGCTCGCGAGGACTTTTTTCCAAAGTTAATAGATTTCTAGAAAAAAAATGTGCCGTGGTCATCGATTTTTCCGCAAATACTCTATAAACTTCGTAACCTGCTGACTTAGAGCTCTGAAAATTTTATGTTTAATAAATTATCAGTTACACAACAATCCCTGACGAGGATTTTTTGTTTCACTGATTGGTATCTTTTTAAATACAAAATGCGAGGAAAAAAGAAGGTGCAGCGGGAGAGGTTTGAGATCCGTCAAGTATGGTCAAGGTTATTAGCGCATGTATAAGCCTTAAGAGCGGGGGCACACGATGCGTTGCGGCGCCGCACCGCAAAGATTTCACCGTGTCAGTGGGCACACGAGCGGTGCGGCGCCGTAACGTTGTTATGTCGCAGCGGCGTCGTAGCAGGGTTGCACAGCGTGTCCTTCCTTGTGATGCAAAACAACTGAGCGGTGCCGCTCCGACGTCGCACCGCATTCACCCCTCCCCGCCTCGTCTTGGTGGTTACAAGTCCGGTGCGGCGCCGGAGCGCATCGTGTGACATGCCACAGATATTTCTATGTAAGACGACGCAGCGACACCGCTCCGGCGCCGCACCGCCGCCGCAACGCATCGTGTGCCCCCGCCCTAAGGCTGCAGTCTAGCAAAATTGCGTTTTCAACAAGTTATTTGACAATTTTTTCCCGGCTATTGAAATGATAAACTGATTTTTTTTTCTTGTTTATCAATTAGTGTTATATACGCAATGCGCGTGAATTTTTTCACATTTATAAAGTTACTTTATGTTACCTTAATCAGGCCTTCAAGATAAGTCTCTTTCCCCCAAAGACATTTCGAGCTAAGTTTGTGCACTCACTACGTTGCAACCGATTACAATTTATACAATTTAATCAGCGCATTATTATCCTTATATAGTCGTAATTAAAATCTGCTGAATACAATTGCCGAAAAACTTATGATTTTCCTAATTAGAACGTTATAAATTCATTAAATTTCCCATTTTTTGCCTTACAAAAAGCTATTGATAAATACTGCTGAAAGTTATTTTTTCCATTAATTTATTCGAGTTGGTTGAAGACCAATGAGTATTATAATCCTTTAAATTTTTTTTTTGAATTTTGATAATTCTTTAAATATTAAAAAAATATTTAAAATAATTAGGAAAAATCCTAGCGAATTTCTTTAGTCGCGCTCCTTGAGCCGGAGCGTTCTGACGTGTGCTCTACGCTCGATTTTCCTTCATACCGAAGTGAAAGTTGCTCTACTTCATTAAATTTAATATTTTTGTTAATTGATTATTTTTATCTTAGTTTTGTGCAAATATTAGTATTTTTAAACATTTGATTTCGATATGGAAAATAAACGAAAAAAATATGCGTGTAACTACTAGAAAAAAAATTATCTTCGAACATAAAGTTAATGAAACCAAATAGATTACAAAGGTGATTGGCAACAATTTCGTTAATTTACGGGGTGTCAGTAAAGGGATGTATATTTCTTTAAAACTAAAGTAAGCTTATAAATTTTCTTATAGTATAATTTTTTTTGAAGTTCCAAAAATGTTTATTTTTCGTTTGAGAAATACGAAATATAATATAAACTTGTATTGAGAACTTGAACTTGGGACATACGGGGAAAATGATTTGTTTACTCCAAAATTCCAAATATGTCGAGGTGTTTTCATTTTTTCTTCTAGTCATTTTGAACGTAGCGGCATGTTGTTTGATTATTAATTTTGTAACTTAAATACAGGATGTTGGTTTTATATTCTTATCTTACAGACGCGCTGACAAATTTAGTCCACCATTTCTAGTTTAGTCCACCAACTCTAAGTACCAATATTAAAACGAATGGATTATCATCACATCATCAAAACTCAGATGTAATGGAAGATCACAATAACATAGAAAATTCAATGGGTGTTGAGAACTAAACAAACACAAGTAACAGAGACGCGAAGAATAAAAAAAGAGGACGAAAACGATAATTCGTTGATGCTTTCCCTTTTCGACGTATTGTTAGGGTACATCACCAATCTGCAAAAAACAAAACTGATGATTCCCAATTGTTAATCAGCAATTGGGAATCATCAGTTGAAAATGAAAAACAAATAATCGACAACAGTGGTGAAAATTTGCTGATCACAATGAAACATCCTTCAGTGGTAGCAGATTTACTCATTTAAAATGTATCGGTGAACAGCGTAAAGGAGAGGAGGACAGGAAAACATTATGAATGTGGATGGTGGATACAATCCACCACTTATCGATTACACCACAGGGTGTAATCGATAAGTATGTGCAGGCGATTATGACGTTATTATTGCAGGTATCAAAAAACTTAAAACTGATATCGAAATTACTTTACCTAATGAGCAAAATGACAATAATAACTTTTTAAAAGTATAACGAGAAATATCTAAAAAATTTACTTTATACACTCCCATATCAAGAAGGGAAAATGGGACTTGTAGAAGTTAAATGTCTAATTCCGGCAAAAGACATGAATGCGGAAGATGCGGTTAAAAATAAAAAATTTAATATTTGAAATACAATGCGAAAAAATAACACTTTTGTCATAGATAAGAATCATGACTATTTTTTCCAAATTCAGGGACAACTAAACGTTGCAGAAGCAGAAGTCTGCTTATTTGCTGTTTGGACTGGAGTGAATCATGATCGTCTAATATTAATTTAGTGAGAAACGTCTTCCCAGTTAAAAATGGAGAAATAAACGTCCGCCGGAATGCTCATATTCTGCATTTGTTGTACAAAGTTTTATTTGATCCTAAAACCCCATGTTACCTTAAAGAAAAATAAATTCCTCGGTGAAAATAGCCTTACCCTACGTTCCTCTAATCTACTTACCTTAAGCATCCCTACCCACAGATCCAATTTCTTCCATTCCTCCTTCACTGTGTCTGCAATCAACCTTTGGAACTCTATTCCAGAATCGATAAGACGTGCTCAGTCAATAACTGTATTCAAAAATGCATTAAAGCAATATTTATCTCAATTGTAATCTTAATCTTATACAGGGTTACTTGTAAAACACCGGCAACCTCGCAGGACAAGATAGCTAACATCATAAGTAACAACATTTGTTCAACGACTTTTGATAATTTGTTAGATTTTATTTTCATACAAAAATAAATATTCATTTAATTTTCCGTCTGAATATTATAAACTCTACGCCTCCCAAAAATTACGTAAACAAAAAGCGAACGAGAGGGGGAAGGGGGCGTCGCGTCGTCCATCCGATAATTAATAGAACATAGACTTACAAATGTAAGGAGAGTACAATAAAAGTTTAAAAAATCATTTAAAAATAATTTATTGCGTTATGCCAAAAGTCGTAGAACAAATGTTGTTACTTATGATGTTAGCTATCTTGTCCTGCGAGGTTGCTGGTGTTTTACAAGTAACCCTGTATATATAAAAATGAATCGCAAAATGTGTTGGTAAGCGCATAACTCGAGAACGGCTGAACCGATTTCGATAATTCTTTTTTTATTATATTCCTTGAAGTACGAGGATGGTTCTTATGTAGAGAAAACGTAAATATTATGTACCACGGGCGAAGCCGGGGCGGACCGCTAGTATATTATAACTACCTATTTTAATTAATTCAATTTATTCCTTGCCCATAATTTTTATAGTTTCACATGTATGTATGTATGTATATAATTGTATATATATTCGTATGTATATATTTATATATTATGATGTATTTATTTATAGATTTATTATTTATGTATATTTATTATTTAGGTAATAATTATATTTTATATTTATTTATTATTCATTTTATTTTAGTTCAAATCAAAATTTTAAGTTTGTAATGCACCACCACCATAAATGTAATCCTTCTAAATTTTCGGGTTGTCTGGCAGAAATCGCTTACAGCGATAAGACCGCCCTCTGTACATGTTGTTACTTGTATGGTTCTTAGTTTATAATCCTGTATTAAGTGTGCAATAAAGTATTTTTCATTTCATTTCATTTCAAACCATCCACGCGAAGACCGACATCCGCGCGGACGGAGTCGCGGGCGGAAGCTAGTCAGAAATAAATATCTTTTGTTTTCACTTGCGCATTTTTCTATTTTATAATTTTTTATACAAACATTACTTTTTTTTTATTATATACAAAATTTGTTTATCCGTTTTATTAGTGAAACTGAAAAACTTTCACTAAGAAACTTAGGTCGAAAAAAATGTATAGAGTTATGCATTTTGTATGGAAAGCTTATTTTTTTTTTATATTTCGTCCAAATTTCTTTGTAAAAGTTGATCAGTTATATAAACATGAAGTTGAAGATATCAATAGAACGTATTCACAAATTTTGTGTACTGATAAAAAGAATCACCCGGTGTAATTTTCACGAAAATTGTTTCAAATTGTCATTTTAGGTACTTATTACGAATATTAAATTATGCATACGAATGATTTAATTTTTAAAAATTAAGTGGAGCAACTTTCCCTTAGTACATTTGTATTATTTACATATAGGATGACAGGATGCATTTGTTTGCACTACTAGACCAAGCCCTTAAAATAATAAAAAATGTGAAAAAACAAATTCTGTGTTCAGGAAACAATGGAACAGAATCTGTAGTGGACACTTCTAAATAGCAAAATTGGAAAAATATTTTGAAAGCCTTTGTCACATTGTATGTAGGTTGTATCACAAGTGTAAAGCGCATCACACACGGTGAAGATAATGTAAAATATATATTATCTTAGAGCATATTTCCGATTATCGCTCGCCATACAAATCCTCTGAGCCATAACACACGACCAAGATAATATATATTTTACCTTCAATATCTTAAAATACCAAGCGATAAGCCATCTATAGGCCGGGAGATACTGACACAAAATTTCGGGTCATTTGTAACAGGATGGCGGTTCTACAGGGGTACGCAATGACAAAAATAAAATTGATGGTCAGAACGCTGATACCGGATACCTTAAGATACTGTAATATTTTATATTAGAGAATCTTAACATAAAATATTATAGTATTTTCACCGTGTGTGATGCGCTTAACGTGATTGAAATAATTATATTAATATAATATAACTTTCTCCTAGCCGAAGCACCAATCAGTTTGTATAAAATCGACAACTCACGTGAAACTTCTCTTATACGAGTTGTGTAATTTACTCAATCGAAATAAACAATTGTTAGATAAGCAGTTACATTAAAAATACGTAATTCCTTCGGCCGCTGACCTTTTTATATTTCTTGTTCTTCAATCGAGCTTGTTGAGTGAACAAGCAAATTAATATTAAACTACGAACAAAACGAATGCAAGCGGTATACGAGAACTTTATGATCGTCGTTGCTGGTCGACCTCAGTGACCCCGGTGCAATTCAAGGAAGAATCCAATAAAAGCTCACTGAATACTGACAAATAGATCGAGTCATTGTATCACGAGTTGCATTTAAAAGTACTTTTACTAAGGCTTTCCTTATAAACTTACCTATTTATTATAAAGGCAAATTATTACCATTTCAAGTAGGGACCTCATAAATTGTCTAAAACAAAATTTCAATTCGTTGTCAAGGCAAACAAAACCAATACTCAAATGCACGTGTGACAAATGACAATGTGGGTAATGAATAGCATGTAAATTAAAAAAATCTATTACTTAGCACCTATATTATTCTTTTGTAACTCCACTTTACTCCAATATTCATTTTGTATTCATAAACAGCAGAATTATAAATTTACACAAAAAGCCCCCAGAAGCACTCACTTGGTTAGCTAACGGAGATCAAGGGTCAGGCGTAATTACGTTTTCCGAGGGAGAATATTATGTTTCTAAATTGGTACAAAATAATAGGACTTTTACAAGCAGTCGTTAACCAACAATGCTTTGATAAACTAATCGTTTGTTGGAATAACTAATTAGGTACACTCGTTAATAAGAACAATGACTTCGATAGAGATCGTAAAACTAAAATTTCTCCTTTGTCTCAACTGTGCTATATTTGATTAATGAAATGTAATATATTATTTTACACTCAAGAGCATGTTCTATTTACGTTAGCTCCAGTTACTACTAGTGAATCCGTATAAGTTTAATTATTTATTAGTAATTAGTTTTGCAGACGACAGCTAAGCAATGATTGCTTAGCTGTCGTCTGTTAGTAGTTTAGTTGTCAAACGCTTGATACAATCAAGTTATTTACTAATTAACGCGGAATGTTTTACTCACAGAACTACTAACTACACGTTCTCCGGGACATGTAACGGGAGAAACTTCGTGTGTTACTTAATTGCAGCAAATTGCTACTAAAACTGCTACACAGGAACGTTAACAAAATATGCATGGATATATTATAGTGAGCCACACGATTGCAGCGTTTCGAGAGTTGTCGTTTTCTCCAGTTTTTAGATTTAAAAAAATGCGCCACATATATTTTAATCTCGTCTCGTCATTTGTGGGATGTAAAATTTACAAACAGAGCACTCATTTTTCTCATAAATTTAATGAATGCTGTAGTTAAAGTTTCGTGAACGTTTCGTTTTAGTTCATATTTACGAAGAGATATTTAGTATAAAAATTCTTATTGATATCGTGGTTACGCAGAAATGACAGGCAATTTGTAATAAAGCCTGTGGCGATTTCTATGCTTTGAAAGCTTTGCGCAAGTGTTCAGTGTAGCATGTCATCAAATCATCGCCTAGAATGCCTGCGTGCTAGTGTAGCGCCTGACCTTTAGTCTTGTCCGACAATTGGCCAACAAACATGCTATTTACCAAAGGTACATCACATTCTGCTTATCGTAAATCGCCGAATAACATTATTTAAATTATTGCTTTAATGAAGTGTTATGAAACTTTCTCTCGGAGTCCGGAGCCTCACAAATGATGCAACGCAATTGAATTGAAATAACCGCCTAATCGATTAAATAGGTTTCACAAATCAGTAGATTTATATTTATTATAATCTCTTCACTAACATTGTAGGTGTACATTTGAATTAAATTTTGGTTAATAAATGTCATGAGTTTAGCGATAAACCTAAAATGCTAGGTACTTTAATGTTTTCGCAACATTCATTTATTTGTTTACAAACTTAAAATAGATAATACGAAACTATAATGATGCATGTAAATTTAAGGTTACTCAACAACTTCAGTCATAGAGCGGTAACTGCATTCTTCTACCACCTGACCACCTTGAATGTGCCTCGACTAAACCACTGCTGCATTGTCAAATTGATAATTTATACGACTTGCATTATCGCACTTAAAATATTACCGCGTAATTACGTGATATGAGTAATTGGATTTAATCCTGTCTTTCCACATTTTTTAACAAAATTGATTAGAAATTTCTTAGAAATTTATCGGGTTCTTTATACGAATTTTGTTATGTTATTGACGTGACAACGTCTTATAATTCGATAAAGCCAGCTGCACGCACGAAAAAACATGACTCATGTGGCGTTACCTCGCTCTGAGGCGTTCCATAGCATAGGCTTGAAGTGCAAGCGAGAGCGCGGAACGAGCGACAAAGAAGCACAACTACTACACAACAACGACTTCACAGACAACCAATTTTTTTTACTCATTATAGATATAAACAAGAAGCATGAGCACTGAAATGCGCCTTAATAGCAAAATTCACTTCATAATTGTGCACTTGTATACATAATTAACAATTCCGTGGGGTCGGGACCCTCACGAGCCCTCTTCATTATACAAAACTCCGCCGTTCTGGCTTAGAACAACAAGACACCCTGTGCAAACACATCCTACATTACCGAGGATAATACGTTCCTTCTCGCGTATGATTATACATTTGAATATTATAAAAATATCAAAGTTATTCTAGAGGATCATTCCAAAATAGAAAGACGAAGAGACTCGAGCTAATAACTAACCAAAACGATGGCAATTAATTATTGATGATTCGTACAAGCTTAGAAAATGTCTCTATAAATACAAAATGGAGAGCGAGTCTATTTGTATATGTATTTAATTATTATGAAATAACTCACCGGTGTTTATGGTCTTCATTCAGAAATGTTAGGTATTTTCCAATAAATGGAATGTATATTTTAAACGGAACTGAGGATCTCATTGAAAACAATTGATTACGTAGCTTGAGAAAATATAAGACTTACAATGCAGACAACACTAAACTGAGCAAACAATGAATTAATCACAAAATATACATATTTTTACATTTTACATGTGCATGAATAATGCTTACAATTTATAGTTTCAAGTTAAATAATGTTGCAATTCTAAAAAACCGTTATGCTTGCATTCCTTTACAAAACGTCATTACGCAATCAAAAAGTAATATCCATATTTAATTGATCCTGCGAGCTGCAGTGCTTTTATGTTTTGTATAAAAAGCATCCTGCAAAATAAACCTAGCTATATAAATATAATAAAAATCCTTCAGAAATATGACGGAAACAAGTATTGCAGAAATACATAGTGTGGCGGATTATGTACCTACTCGTTAAAGCCGTCATTACGGTGAACAACGGACATTCGAAATATCTCTATTTAAATAGGCTTAAATGCTGTGGACAATACATTTAACCTTCATGGTAACGCACTGAAAGGAATATTCATGTAGGCATTTGAAAAAACGTATGGTGTAGAAGCTATGCCGAGCTCTAAAATTGATATCATGAAGGTCAAATAAATGGTAAACAAAGAATTGAGAAAAAATGCTTACAATGCAATTATGATTGGACCATTTCTGTTACTATCCATTCTCTTAAAATTATCTCAATTAGAATATATTATATTAGCGGTCCGCCCCGGCTTCGCCCGTGGTACCTACATGTTTACGTTTTTTTTCATAAGAACCATCCTCGTACTTCAAGGAATAGATTCCGCAGCGCACGCGATTACAGAATTTTTATTAAAAATATGAAGGAATTTTTTACACTTTGGGTTACATTATTGCATTTTTGGTAAGGATCTCTAATTTTTTTGAAAATGCAATATAGCCTATGTTGCTCAGTGAAGATGCAGCTTTCTAATGGTGAAAGAATTTTTGAAATCGGTCCAGTAGTTTATGCGTGAAAACCATACATACATACATACATAATTACAAACCTTTCCTCTTTATAATATTAGTATAGATGTATAATAGATTTAGTTGAAGTCCTAGCTAACACACTGATCTTTATCCAATTATTTTCTGCACCTCTCTGCACTCAATCATTTAGTTTAGAATTAGTAATAGAATTAATTGCAGTCTAATTTAACCTTTGAATGTCGTTCAATGCAAGCTACTGTCTATTCCGCATTCCCCACGAGATTTATTTAATACACAATCAATATTATTGAGTCCTTTGTAATGTGGTTGTACATTACATGGAACTTGTCTTAGATAATTCTTTTAATGATAAGAAGTTTTATGGTCTCGTTCTTGGTATATGTTCTCATTTGTTGTCAAGTAATTTGCCTTAGTTAGTGCTAGTAACTATTAATATTGCTAGCCGCTAGGTGTTGTATTTAGAATAAAATAATTAGCAAATTTAATTTCATCTTTCCTAGGACTATTAGAAACAGGAAATTTGTAAGAAATTAGGGATGTTTGTTAACTACTCTTCCATACAAAAACTTCTCGGATCAGTATGAAATTTGATAAACAGATAGATTATTTGTCTGGATTAACACAAAGGCTAAGGGCTTCCAGCTTGTTATGAGAAATAAACAAAAAGCTTATTAGCTCTAAGTAACTAATCTTGTATATTCATAGAAACGAATTTATTTACAAAAATTAATTGACATGTCAATAATTATGATGATCATAATTTTGTAAACTAAGCTCTGAGTACAAGAACTCTACAAAGTCCAACAACAAAATTCTACCATCTCTACATCTAGAAAAAACTGTCATATCATGAACGTAAAATTAGGGATAAACTGTGACAATATCTGTACATTCATGTTTACAAATTTACATACATTTCACTATTTTAGCACACCTTGTAACTGCATTTCTATCGCGAAGTGATTTTATGAACTAGATCCGAACATCGTGTCACGAGCTTCAATTAAGGCCACTTTGTGCAAATAACTGATCATTTTCGCACTCAATATTCATAATTGACACCGTATACGTCGTGTTTAACCTTTAACAGTAAATTTTAGTGACAAACATGACCAGCAATCTATAGAAAAATCAGTTTTTGATCTCAAATGTCTGTGTTTATTTTTATAAGACGTAGGACAGTTACCGGAAAGGCAAGTTTGATAGGATGTTTTAATTATATCAAAACTAGAAAGTAAAAAAATAATAATAATAATAATCTCTCTCTATAAACAGGAAACTTACCCTCTTTCTTCCCTTGTTTTACATATTAATTGATATATTAAATTGATAATAAATGTAATTATTATAAATTAAATTGTTATAAATATTGTTATTGCTTTTTCGTATTTGTAGAGCTTTAATTCGTACTTCACGGTTATGGTGCGCTATGTCAAATGTTTAGCTTCTTTCTGATCAATTCTGTTTTAATTCCTAATGATGAAGTTACAAAGGTCTCTAGGTTTTTCTATGTTTCTAACTAATAAATAAATTTTGTCTTATATAATTTTATTCATTGTAAGTATATATGTATTAATAATGTTATTCCTAAGTGATCATGCAGGCTCCATAATTACTATGTATTATATTTATCAATTCATTCTACGTACCGAGAAGACAACTATAAATATCGTTTCTTACTATTGATGTTTAATACTCATAATATTATGTAGTATTAAAATATTGAAATTCTTATTATTTGACATAAATGAATATTTCTTCAGAATCTACATCACAGAACATATATACTCAGGGGAGATCTACATTCAGATACTATAAAGCAGCTGACAGAAACTTTGCAAAATCACTATGGCAGTATTATGATATTCTGGAAAGTTATGTAATAATTTAAACTATAAATAAACAAGGTGTTATCGAAATCACTAACTGCTAGGCATATACACCCGTATTTTATCAGTAACATAACATGTAAAGCAGTGTTGAAACCAAACAGTAATTGATGTTTTCACAGTCAACGGAGTTTTCCGCCAAACAATGTTTCATGTTTCCAAACACGTCACATAACTTTGTCCATTGATAATATCCTTAATTTATTACAATACATACTCCGTAAGATAATTATTAATATTAATAATAAGAAAAAAAAATTAAAAGGGGATATTATGTAGAGTTGCCATATAGAAACGTAGAAATTCCTAGTTTTCATTAACGTTCAATAAAATATGAACGAGCTTAAGTGCCTTAATAAAACCTTAGACAATACAATGAGAATGTACTACATTTTCAATGTACTCATTATTTGTGATAGACAATAATAAATAAACTTGATATTTATTGGTTGCTTTTCCAATTAAGGCGCAATACGATACGCGAAGCTACTGTTGTATGCGTTCATCAGAACATAACAAATAATAACAATTATAAATATAATATAACATTCCGCATTAGTATGTATAGGTAGTGTACATAGCATAATTAGAATTGATGATAAAAAGAATGATGTCATTTTGTTATACCTTTGAAGTCCCTAAAGTACCCGCCCCGTTGCTGTTATTAAAAAGATGCGTCATTTTGTGTTTATTAAAGTTTAAACGTACATAAAATGTACATGAAAAAGTTTAAATAGTCTTATTCAAAACAGATTATAATTAAATTTAGTTTGCAATAACTTTTATGCGGAGCGAAATTGCATATCCTTAATAGAAACATATAGGTAGATCAAATAAATACATACTGTTTCACTTGATATCTCTGACGCATCGTAGCTCATACAAGACCTGGATTCATAAATCACAAGACTCCTTATCATGCAAAACCACTGAACATCGGCACTGCGTCGTTTAGATTCAAATCGAGGTGTTGCCGCGTCGCGGTAGATATTTATTATAAAAGATAAGATAATTTCATATTAGGGATGATTTAATTAAGTTTCGCGCCAAAACGTGAGACAGTTTGTCGGTTGGGCGCTCGACTGGGACTGTGGAGTGGCGTCGCCTGCGCACCTCGACAAACCAACGTGTATGAAACACCGCAGCGTGCAATCAATTTATGCAAATTACGGGATGGAACTGGACACAGATAAATAGGCTAAGTCCAGGAATACGCCTATCGCGTAAAAATAAATTTCAAGGATTATGCCAGCTGCAGGATATAAGGTTTCTGAGTGATTTACTATGATTCATTTTACTAGCATGTACAATGTACATAGTTAAATTGATTGGGTTTGAAAATAGTTTTTTTTTTTGTAAAAGATGGGCTTTAGTTGTAATCGTATATGATTATATTTACGTACGATAAAAACTAAAGCCCTCACTCAAAATAAACAAAATACTTATGCGAAACTTAAAAAAGCTTTATCTTACTGTTAATAAATAATTTTTTTTTTCATCTAGTTTATATGAAGTGTAAAAATAAAGTCTTTTCAAATCTCAAAATATTCCATATAACATGTTCCATTTATAGTACATAATTACATTTTTTTTTTTGTATTATCTAACATTTTTAGGTTAAACGTCGCGGTCGGTTCAATGTCTAGACAGAATTTTAAATTCCATCACTTTCTCGCTAAACCTTGTTTCGATATAATCGATCAGATCTGCCGGCCAATATCATATTTCATAAGTCAAAATTGAAAGTACCGCTTCGCTCGGGTTCGGAAGATAGTATGTACTACACAGACCACAGACTACAGGTTGTGAAGCAGGTAGTAAGAGCAATCGCTCCAAAATACTCCAAACTAGAGCACTGTCACAATCCATCGATTTGTAATTGGGCGGCCGACGCGGTCTGTTGGCTCTGTTAAGAGTTTATTGCCTCGCTCACCCAATATTTCTTCCAAGTTCGTGAGTTACGTATTTAGTGTAATGAGCGAACATAAACATTTTAAACGTTGACTTTATTTAAATCGTTAGAGACTAGAAATAACAAGTGATCGGATGTAATTATGACTAAGCTGCAACTGCAAGCTTGATAAAGGAAGTTAGTACTTAGTCAGATAGCCAGTAAAATTTACCATATAGTACCTACTGCAGATGATGAACTTATCTTAAGTTTTTAAGATTAATGTTTTTGTAGCAAAAATATCAAGTTATGTAAGGAATTGTTAAAATTAAAGCCTCGGCTGACAAAGCATCAGAAACAGCAATTCTCGTCTCTCCAATTTATAATTTCAGTTTCTGACGTTTACTTCCCAATGATCAGATTATCCACTTCAAACATTTGAATTTTTTATTCCATTGTAGCGTTTTATAATGATCCTATCATGTCTCAGCATAAATTCCTATTCATTATTTTCTATGGAAACATAATGTCAGTTCACGTTTCAATCATATATTTCTCGGTACATTGGAGTCATTTATAGTGAAAGTAAATAGACGTGAGACGCCATGAAATTACATCTGGTTATCAAACATGGAAAGCTGGTAATAAGGAACGAATTACCGGCTTTATCTTCAGGTTACTCACCCACAATTATTGTTTAGACTTTAGATAATACTTCCAACGAGGTACATTTAAATTATTTAAATGGTCGGGTTGTTGACTTGTTAACGTAATTGAATGTCAAAAATGTAGTGGATAAGCCGTGAAATTTGTCAGGCGTTAAACGCCTACACAACAAACTTAACAAACAACATGTTAATTATAAAGTTCATTGCATATAAACATACTAGCTGCTCCCCGCAGATTCACCCGCGTTACTCCACTCCTGTTGGCCGTAGCGTGATGATATATAGCCTATAGCCTTCCTCGATAAATGGGCTATCAAAGACCGAAAGAATTTTTCAAATCGGACCAGTAGTTCCTGAGATTAGCTCGTTCAAACAAACAAACAAACTCTTCAGCTTTATAATATTAGTATAGATTAAACTAACGCAATCTAGGATTAATGTAGCTTCAAAAATAACCTTCACTGATTTAAGTAGCTTTAAGATACGAAGAGATTTTATTGCGGAAACGGTAATAAAAAACTTTCACGGCTTCTTTTTCGTCACTGTCGGTTATATTTGAACCGGGTATAAATATTTACAGGTGGAGCGAAATCCTTTGTTTTTAGCCAAAACCCATATCAATATAATTTTCCGCCTGTCCGAATGTTTCAGACGCTGATGTTTATTTCAATATGTTTTCATACATTCTTATATGGTTTCAGTATATGTTGTTGGTATCTTTAATAAATATAGTAAGATTTTATTACTAACGTGAAATTATTTTCATACTTTAAAACCTGAAGAACATTTATAATAAGACGTTATGATAACGATGCAAATAACGGAAATATCATATCTATGTAAATTTAACTGTCAATTTTGTGGAAAAACCGGTTGTTTTTATGTTGTTTTATGTTCACGGAATATTGTATTTTATAATGTGGTTGGTACAATTTTCAATGATATTGAGAAGTTATTTATTTATATGTAAATCAACATAGGTGAGTTAACATAATTTTTTCACCTCATTATTACGAAATTAAGAATAAAAGCTCCTATAAAAATTTAGCTTATTCTCATCTTAAATATCATTATTTATGAAATTCACTAAACCAATAGGAACTTTAAAGATAAAATTTTGCATTATTGTTATCATTTTATGATGTAGAGTTGCTATGCTCTACCTCTCTTACCTAAAATTACAAAATAAGCATGTATGTAGTACTGTGAACTAAACTATAAGATTACACATGAATCTCCATAGACAAAGTAAATAGGTACAATAAATGATGAATAAATGCCTTACTCTAGATTATAGAAGGGTCTGGAGTAACGAAGGATGCCTGTCTTGGTTCTTAATAGGTTTAAGTGAATAAATGGATATGTAGCTGTATATATTATTTAGATATATGAGTATGTGAGTACTGAGTATGCACATCTATGTTTGAAACTTGAAAGTAATGTTTCATACAAAGAAAAACGTAAATAGTAGATTTCACTTCGATCAATTAAACTGTAATAAACATTTCCAAAAATTACTAAATATTATTTATTACCTTCAACGAGAGGGTTATTATTTTGTTTACCCAGATATAAGGTACTATTTTTCGACTCTTAACAATAATTTTTTCTTAACTGTTAATAATCACTTTTAAGTATTACTGCGATGTCATAACGCTTATTAAAATTCATGAGATTTAAGAGCGATGTAAACACATTTGTTTCCAAAAAGAATCTTATTAACATAATAGTGAATGATATTTCACGTTAATTGTATTCTTTAAAAGTTACATAATTTGTTGCGAAATGTTCGTAATATTATTATGAATGGATCTTGACCAAGTAGGATAAATGTAGAGCCAATAAATTATTGAATTTGTCAAAATAGTTAATTATAGATTGCACTATACAGGTAGAAGGCCATCAGGCTTACTGTTTCCTCCTCTCGCTGAGGGAATAAAAAAATTACTGTTAAATGTCATAATACAATTGCGATAAACAACGTCTTAGAATTTATCATCGTAGAAGCTCTATATATTCGAAATAATATATGTGAATAAGGTTTTAGACAATTCAAAGTTTAACTGGTTATTAATAAGGATTTTAGCCGTGTAAGTAAAATTAAGTAAATTTGTTAAATTGAAAAACTCAAAAGTTATTACATTAAATTGCTTTCACAACTGCGCCGCTCGAGGCCTACTACCTACATGGGAAAAAGTTCGTACTCCACTTTCCGGAGTAGGTACCTACATCGCCGCTAATTAATTTTGTCGCGAAGCAAACTATTCATATCAAATGTAATGCTATATACCAGGGTCGCGGCAGTCTCGTGTGCCTCTCATATGTTCAGTAATAAACAGCATCAATTTCATCCCATTTCCTGGGCTCCCAGTACGAGAGCGACCCACTGCGAATTATTAGATTAAATCAAACACTTGGAGGTCGAATGGACCCGCATTGCCTTTGGTCGCGACGTCCCCTAATTGATCGATTAATGTCATGTAGTTATGTATAATTACTTCTAATAGATTAGTAATTATGACTAAGCTAACGTTCCAGAAAATCGTTATTTGAAGTCTATGAACAGAAATCGTAATTAAGGGTAGTTAGCAATATAATAATTGTAGGTAAAATTCAGAAATAATAGTATGTAGAACTCAAGTATTAGTTTGTCAATGGAATCCTTACACGTGTAAAAAACCTTCACTTAATTTATATAGTATTTTTTTTGTGTAGGTACTTTAAATTAATTATTTTATTTTCAAGCATTTAATATTAGCAATTTATTCCAACCAAATCTCTAGACTAAGTTGTTGCCTAATTTCCAACTGTCCTAATAAATTACCTCAAATTGCGTTTCCTCTTATACATATATAATTATGAACGTAAAACGTTATTTTTGTCGGCTAATAGTAGTCAGGAAAAGTAAGGATCTATAGAAATAATTAAGACTATTCTGGTATCATATAAATTTTTCATAAATAAATAAATATTTTTCGCTCGTTTTATTTAGTTTATAAAGTATTAAACATATAACTTACGGTAGATTTTTTCTTGCCATTATGCTGTATATACTCTTTACAACACACACAAAAGTTTATTACAACTTATAAAAAAACTACAAACACAGAACTGTTCGAAAAGTAAAAGTTCGAAAATATAAATTGGCGGCAATCTATCACATGAGCATGTTTCCCGCCGCGGTCGTGTCACAACTCACAACTCCGAGATTTCGACTCGGTTCCGACGCGATGTACGCCCTACTTCAACTTATTAAAACAAGTACCATGTGAGACAAGGACAGCGATATTTCTTGTTGTTCCAACTTTTTTGATAAATAAAATTGAAGAAGTTAAAGGCAACAAGTAATTAGATATAGATGACTTTGTTAACACCTGAACAAATGAATTGTAAATAGCTAAACGTATAAACGTATCAAAATGCCGCGTTTGAATTCAAGCTATCGCACAGTACGCCATCTGTTGTAAAACAATGGAACTCGGCAAAAAATCGATAGAGCTGTAGATCAGACATGCCTTCAAGTGCCTAACTACAGATGTCGTTGCCTAACAAAAAAATATTTAACAGACTCTACCATTATTCTCTACCAATTTTTTTAACAGTTTACATTGGCTATAGATAAATGATTTCATCAAATCAATAAATAAGCTTTCGCATATCAATAAGTAAAATAATTAATAAATGAATTTTCGCAAAAGTAGAGTCTCTTCTGAAATTAATAGGTACGCGTTTTTTTTTTTTTTTTTTTGTTGTTAAGTCTCTATCTTTTTCAATGTAGGCGAATATAGAGCAAAGCTTCTTTACAAAATAAATTCCGCCCTTTGTCATGATGAGTTTTTGTAGGGCTAAAAAATATAAACTTTAATGCATAAAATGTACGGTTCATGTATCGAAATATAAGTAGAGCCCATATCTAACCAAATCTAGAATAGTATTAAATTATTATCTGTGTATCTTTGACCCAAATTCATAAGAAATCAAAGTAAATCTCAGAAAAGGCTTGGTTGGAAATTAAAAAAAAACACATATGGATTTTTATAACATAACTCCATCTATAAAATAAAATTAATGTAATTGATATTTTTTGTTGAGACACTAATAAGCTCTATGCTTATATGCGAATGTTTATATCCTTCAATCAAACAAAAAAAAAAGATTTCAGTAAAGGCAATAGCGAAGCTCAGTACATAAATTAGTCAGAGCGTCTATACTGCAGATAATAATATAATAACTTTAAAGCTTAACATTTATTATATGTCAGGCGCCTCACAATCCATTATTGGTAATTTGCACTACATGTAACACGATATTAAACAAATAATAAATCAAGTTTTAACATATTCAAAGGTGTTAGCCTTTAATCTGAATCGATTCAGTGATTTAGGAACGATGCCGAGGCCGCTATCAAATAACAGAAGTGCTAATACAGTGTAAGAATGACACTTACATATTAATAACTAATGTAATCATCAAACGATTACACTTATTTAAAAATATATTAAATTACAAACGTAACATTGAGTATCGAATTATATTTATCATTATTAAAATAGTATCTCAACTAAAAATAAGTAGTAAAAGTCACTGTACGTGGCTTCTATTAGACGACACTAATTAGACGCTTCATTTAACTTTTGATGAATATTTTTATACGAGTTAATTCTGTATAAAGCCATTGTAATTCGTTAAGCATTACACTAAGATGGTAGCATTACACGAAAGCTAATTATAGCTAATAAGCTTTATATTTAAGATGCACACATGTAGAGGGCGGGCGGGCCGAACCTAATATTAAATTTATCTTGAAATTAACTACCTATATTAAAAAATATGTATAACGAAACCATTTATATATATTTGTTTACATATTTCACAAGTTATAAATATTCAGTAGAAAAATGACAATCCAATTCAAAGCTAAAAATTGCTACCTACGTACACTTTACAGTACGTACGTATCGAAGTCTGAATTTCAATGCTATCCATCACAAATTTGGAACTTATGGCTGTTAGTTCGAGCAGCATTTTAAATATATGAAATTGGAAGTTAGAATACTTACTTGTTAATGTGGTTACCCTCCGGCTGTGAAATGGTAGCGGGAGGAGGCGGCAGGTCGTCCATTGGCACTTCTTCGTTTGGCGGCGACGGCGGTGACTTGTCGAACTCGGCGATCGGCGCGAGTTCGGGCATAGGCGACACCGAGTTGCTGTCCATCGCAGATAACTTTATTGGAGACACTTTGGCAATTTTTCTATACCTCTCTACCTCCGGTATGCTGGAGTTGGTACTAGCAAGGGATTCTACCACGGAGTTGTTTAGTGCTATTTGCGATATGATCGATTGAGGAATGTAGCGAAATACACGGTTTTTTCTGGTTACTGATTTCTGATTATTTCACAGATGTTCGCTGAATCTATAACAGATATACTTGATATTAAAAATTTCGGTGTACTTTAATAAACAAGGAGTTTACTAACGCTCAAACTTTCATGGAGGCAGGAAATTGTTGACTTCACATGTTCATAAGAAACTTATCGAACTGAACAAAATGGATTGAGGCCGAGTGTTAATTGGGTTTTTACCTTCGAATTCCCTAATCGCTTTATAACTATATGAGGGAAGTGAGTATACACAGACCAACAGTCCATACTTACACCGTACCTACGTATCTATAAAAGTACGGAAGGACAATGTCCTGCACCCTACCTATTATTATTTATCATTTCACGACATGACACGGAAGGGGCATAGCGTAATTTACTAACAGGACTCCGTAATGTAAAATTTCTATGAAATTTCAACCATTATTACATATTTTGATGATGTAAAGACATATAAATATAGATAGGTTATTAAAGGAGATGCTCATGAGAATAGCATCCTTTCTGATCCAAATAATACTTAAGTATATGTAATCGTAAACACTGATAATGTTCACACGTAGAGTTACTTGTGCAACAGAAAGTATCCTCTATAAATTTTTCCTCCACTGTACATTAGTCCATTACCTAATTCGGGCACGTTTCTCAGAGGAAACCGCAATCCCGAATTCTGTTCTGTTTGAACTCGTATCTAACAAATTACCCATGACCAGTGCATGTAGGGACTCGGACGGAGGTAACGAACATTGATCTCTCTCGGGAATTTATATAAATAGCTGCTTTTTCGCCCAGATAAAAAGAAAAAAAGTGTAGCAGAGAACGATGATATACTTAACATTTAGGTAGATGTTCAGTGGCAGTCAAATAGAAAATGTTGGAAGAATAAAAGCGAAATTGTTTAGTAATAAGCGCATTCAAACCACTCAGATACGCCAAATGAAAACAAAGAGAGACAAGAAAATCGAGTTTCGGTCGCAAACTATGACACAATTTACAAATTGCCACTCACGTGACGCTTCTATATATATAATATTTTATTTTATGACTCAATTTCACTAGTTTACTATATTATTCCCAGCGTGAAAAACATCCATATTAATATAATAAAATGCGAAAGTATATCTTTCTGTTGGTGTTAACACTTTCACGGCTAAATACGGATGAATGTATTGGTGTGGTCAATTGTTCTAATGACTTTATAATATTAATAATACGGAAGACATATATCACAAGTATTGCATCAGAAAAATCTAACTTCTTATAAGTAACTGCTGGTGTAAAACCACAAACGTCCCAAATTAAGTAGCTCATGAAAGATTAACGAATATGGGGCACTCAAATTACTCCGAGATATTAAAAAGCCGCCTGCCTGTAGTATGAGCACGTAACTGAGAATAATGCTGACTGCACGTGTGAAGGGAGCAAAGAGGCCGGGAAGTAAAATCGGGACGCGACCGGACTCGTCTTAAGTCGCACTAACGACTACACTTTACATTAATATTACACAATACATTGCGTAAATTGTCTTCTTGGAAGTGTAACAATTGCTGATCTGATATATTTAACGTTCATGTGTTTTATTGAGCGAATGATCAATTATGTTACAACTATGTTACGCACTTGTATTACTTCAGAAATTGAAACCATCACTTAACACTCAATTGACATAATGTGTTTAAATCATTAATCAGCATTGCTACCCTAAAAATCCTACCCTTATGATCGTTGTACTAAAATAAAAAAGCTAAACAATCGATAATGCCTATAATTAACGACCTTTCCATATGTCGCACATAGGCTGCGAATAAACACACGTGATAGAAATATTACTTTATAGAGCAAGGTCTAATGAAGAGTAAATAATAAAATGAATGAACCAAAATGTCAACGGGTCGGTGAACTTTTGTGCTTTGTGTCATAATACACATCTGGTTATGAAATCAAAATCTTTCCGTAAGCAGTGAGCTATGTGTAAAAGTGATGCGTTCTATTTCGTTTTACATTGTTGATAGTTTTTGCAAATATGATGGCGTAATTTTTAAAATGGATCAAATGAATACAGAATTAATGTGTGTATGTATAGAATAATCCATACTAATATTATAAATGCGAAAGTAACTCTGTCTGTCTGTCTGTTACTCAATCACGCTTTAACTACTGGACCAATTTGCATGAAATTTGGTATAGAGATATTTTGATACCCGAGAAAGGACATAGGCTACTTTTTACCCCGGGAAATAAGATATAGATATACGGGAACGGGAACTATGCGGGTTTTTCTTTGACTGCGCGGGCGAAGCTGCGGGTGGAAAGCTAGTTGTAAAATATAATGACTATGGAACAGCCATTTATAGGTAGGTATTGAAAACCTAAATGATTATAATTCCATAAATACAAAATGTCCCCTTTAACCCGATAATATTCGCTAAAATGAAAATTACACTCAACGTTAAGCAAAAACACTCACAAATTAATTATAATTTCGTTCTGCAAGCAATAAACTCATAGATCGAGTTATGTTCAAAGCTACTACTATTATAGTCATCCTGCTCCAAAGCAGTTCCCGGGGCAACACGTCAAGTGATTATGTGGCTTGTGTTTGAGATATAAGAGCAATTATCCGCTAACAGCAATGCGAGGAAGAGGACAATTTGATATGGCCTCAAATCATTCCAGTGCAGTGGGGAAGGTTCTCCTACACGAGTAGATCCGGGCCACCTAGCAATTTTGCTGTATATCTATTCTGATTTGATGACTACACACAAATTGTGATATTAAATCTTGAATTTGAAGGGATTGTATTTAAATTGAAATAGAAAATCGACCGTGTTAAATTAATTAACTATATATAAAAAGGAAACACGTTATTAAATCGCAGTTACTCATCAGAGGTAAACAGGGATTTTTTTACATTTCCGACATTTCAAAGATTATGTATAGCGAGAGCGATCGTGATAATAAGGAATAAGTATACTAAATAATAAAAATGCCTCTTGTATGGTATCACTTAGCGTCAATCATCCAATTTTTGGAAAATTATATTCCTGTAGGTGCGCACGGAAGTTTCATTGGTGTGGCCCATTAGGGGAAAATGAAAAGAAAATAATTACCGGAGCGTCATGGGCATTACATTATATCAAAGAGACATGAGAAAATACATGTAACGCTTTATTTTACTAATTAATTTTATACGTATTTCATTAACAGTTCGTTAGGGACATTAATGGTTAACTCGGTGGGTTTGCGAGTGCGTGTTTCAGGTGTAATTAGGTTAAAATTGTCGGTATAATTTTTATCTCTATTAATTAAAGCGATGTATGATAAGAGCTAATAATTTATATAAAGTAAAAAATTGTATTTCTATATACTTATTCACATGAAGCGACATTCTTATGTATAATTTTTAAAGAAAGAATAGTTATCATGATGGACCGTGGACGAATTATGTCAAATTAGAAAAGAAAACATATTAATACATAACAGTCTACATATTCAAATAATGCAATGGTTCAATGACTTTTTTCAATATAGGTAATAAGTAGAGTCGTAGATTGACATCTTAGGTTGACTTATGTGATTTTAACGTTCAATTAACCTTAACTTTTTTAAGAATGTTTCCTTAGAACTTCTGAAAATAAATACATAATAACGATAAATTTAAGACCGAATATTAAAGAAAACGGATTTTCGCTTTAAGTTAAGTAGGTCAGATCTTTTCAACGATAAGATGCAGACTAGAACACGATGATGAGACATCTTAAAGCTCTTCAGATTTATCTTACCTTTCCAAGCCTTGTAGGTATAGGTATTAGTACTGAACATTATATATAAGTAATTTATTACATTAAATATAAACTACACGTTGTATATTTATAATATTGGACATAATTTAATGTGATATTATGTATTTAAATCATCGATACAAATCAGTTCTATTAGAAAGCAACCAACATTCTGACATCTTTTAAACCTTGAATATAATTGTTAAATAGATCTATTATCTGTTCCGTAGTTTTCATTTATCAATATTCATAGATTTGCGAGTTTACAAACGAAATATGTGCATATAACATATTTGATACAGTTTTTCAATAAATTGCAACGCCAAACTACTTGTTTGAAGTGAGACAGGATTCACAGCAAGTAACATACACTTGTTTTGCAAATATATTTATAAATCGGTTATAAATGCAATCATATTTGTATCTTAGAGCTATTGCTCTAAGACTAAACAAATGACTTCTTTAAACGCTCCATATTATTTAGAACATATTTGTCAAATATATGTTACATTTAACCTGAGTTTTATGCAAGAAATATTGTTAAGAAACAACAGTGTTTATGCTTAGTGTTTTACGCAGTGAAGACAATATTATTATAATGATCAAGACAATGATTTGACACTTTTGTATTGATTGAAAACACAATATTGTACAACAAAGCCCCTGCTACTGTAAACACAATCAAATTTCAAATAACCGTCAGAAATATATACAAAGATTAATTTTGAATGAACATCAATATATTTCAATTATTTCAGGACGATTTCGGTTAAAGAAGAAGTAGAACTCGAATAAGCGTAAGGTAAATATTTATGAAAAGTCCGCGAGTGTGTGTGGTCCCATTTATGGCGATGCCCCTGATGTTTATTTACGCTTCACAACGTAAGAGTGTTCTATGAAATGTACTTAATGCTTGTAAATGTGACTATATTTAGAAATAACTCATTACCACGTGAACAAGTAAGAATAACAGCGTATCACTATGCTGGGTTATTGGAAATTACATATATTATTTTGTGACAATGCTGTACAAAACATTAGGTATACATTATATTTATTTTTCATTGAATCATGAAATGTTTGAATAAAGTATTGATTTGAGAACGACAGGCTCTACTAGTATGCAAGAACGAATTTTCAGAAAAACATTTGTAAAAAAAGTCGGGATTTGATTCAGTTTATACGGAATTTTTCGGTGTTAAAAGTGCCGACAGATTGGTTTCCCGTCAGAATATAAATTGAAATCGTTGGTCATGTAGGTTTACATATTTTCATATGAGTCTAGCCTGATGGATCATTTATATGGGAAACTCGTTATTGTTCTCCGAGATTACAAATAGCAGTGACTGATTACAAGGAGATGGATTTTAATTCATCATGACGAGTCACAACGAGCAGAAGCGATTTTTCATTAAAAATGTTTTTCGCTTTTAGGTACCTATTCATTAAAAGCCATTAAGTCGTGAGAGCATTGAACTCTTTATAAATTAGAGGGAAAATCATTTAAAATGCAATTTCTATGAGCCTCTAACTATTTAAAGCTTCTTCTCATCTATTACGCAAAACTAAAGTATTTTATATAAAAGCAGGTTTTGTTGTAAATTAATTTATAAAACTACTTTCAACGTGACTCTGTTGGAAGCGGGTAGTTAATTTATTGCAACCCAGTTTCACACAAAGCGAGAAAACCTACAAAAGGACTATAATAAAAGGTGAATAGCTTATAATAAAGCTTCCACTTAGACCGGCCTTGTAACTGAGTCACGTTTTTGGTACTACGCCTCTACGGTGCTACGTGTTTCAAGTACGGCGTAGCATTTTTTTATATACAAATTTGCAAGTTATATTGTTTATCCTAATTTATAACAACTCGTTTCAACAAAGCCACGCCAGGATTGCAGCCCGAAACAAAGCAAACACTGCAACATTTTACATTCACCTTTTTTGATTTTTTGAATGCTATACCAGTCAAAAGGCTGCTTTATTTGAAACATGAAAATATATTAAACTAACGCTACATTTTTTTCAGTAAACGATAGTTTAAATTATTTTATCTAAGTGGGTCATTTCATCATCATTAGTGTATTTAATGAATTCAATGTACATCTCTGGTAGGTACATTCGCTCTAATTCATTTACCACTCTCAAGTAATATCTGCTTTGTTTGGTCTAATCAAATACATCTTTCACAATGTCATCTGAGCGAGTTGACTGTGTAACTCGGTAAATTTACTAGATAACGTCTATTATCTAATTTGCGAACCAGCTTGTTTATTCTATTCGAGTCGGGTATCGTAAATATCTTCTGTATATTACGAAAGTCATGAACTATAAAACTGGAGCCGATCCAAAATACAAAGATATTAAATGCAAGTTGGGTGCGATTGCATTTCAACGAGGTCCTAACGAGTTCCAGATGCGAACTTATCGGGATACAGAACGATAAATTCATATTTAATAATATTAACTTACAAAATGCACGGGCTATTCGCTCGGTTTTAATTTTAAATTTCGTTTCAACTGTACAGGTGAAATTCAATATGAACAAAAGTTTAAAGGAATTCTATAGAGTACTTTATACGAACTCATTTGAAACTTGTACTGAGTGCATTCGATAGAAATACTGCACAATAGAGTTAGAGGAAATGAATAATTCGAATAACGTATCGAGGTTATGAAATTCAATAGTATTTTTTTTATTATTACAAATATAGCTGTGAATATAGCCTGTACTTAATGAACTATCTATACTGCAGCTATTAAAACATGTAATTCATTGATACTGATATCTTTAGAAAAGTAATTATTAGATTGCTTCTAAAAGTCACAATCATAGAGAAAAGGTGACTTTATGTAATTATAGATATGGTTTGGTTTAACTCATTATTTATGTTAGCACAGAGCGGTAAATACCGACATAACACTGTCTGCTTTTGACTACAAAATGACTAAGTAAAAGTAAACTTGAAGCAATAAACATTCACCTGTTTATGATTGCAGTTGTGCAGGATGCGCGTGCGCCGTGAAAGTGATACGCTTTGAGAATGTATTATTGTTTCAGTATCTTATGAGATTTTATCTAACACACAGTAGCATTTATGTGACTTGCTAACACGAACCTGTTATTAATATTAGTTGAACTTGGCAATGAAATATTTTTAGATATTGGCAGCTTTGATTTGTTATAAAGAAATCTGTTACATTTTATGGATTAGGTACATAACTTTTAAAGTATTTTAGGCAAATATAAGGAAATTTTTTACACCATATCGCAGCGTCGTCTACCTATACGTTAATAATTTTTACTAAGAATTACGTTACGTATTAGTTCTTACTTTTAGGTCAATACAGTTATGTTGGTCTATTTAATTCTTATAAGCGATTATTATAAAATTTATGAATTTTGAAACTCAGAGATTATTGACTACTCAGACTCATTCTAATCAAAATTTTCTATTCATAGAAACTTGTTGGATTATACCTAATGTTTGCAACTTTGTCTCTTAAGAAATGTCGTAGCACATTTCCGCCATAACAGGAAGCGTAGCGCTACGGTGTGATAAGCGGTCAATTTATTGCAAACAAACTATGTTTCATTCGTATTTTTTACGCACTATGAGTTTAACAGCGTATGTAGTAGGTATATAAATCATAATTTTATACGTTATATATTTATGATGATTGGCTTTACGTAAAAGATAAGCGAAGCGATATAACAATCGAATCATTTAAAATGACATAATTGAATCATTTTGCGCAATTTATTAAATTACTTATATCAATTAAGGTTTGTTAAATAGGTGTCAAACCATATCTAACAAAAAATATTAAAGAGTAACTGCTTCAAAAACTGTGGCATTTATACGTTTTTCAACTCATCCCTAACAAGGTGCAAAGAAATAGAGCGCGGGGTATCGACTCATAGTTATACGTGCAGTTCAGGAGTTATATGGGAGAGATGCTGCGCGCCACAACCTCCGCTACGGGCGTAGTACGATCCGAACAAAGCGTCCCACCCTTCCCGCTTCCTGCCTCCATGAAATCCGTTCTACGACGACTCTCAAACGAGTGACAACTAGCGATGCAATTAATGAGGACAAAACGAGCACTGTTACTGATTTAATTGTGTTATATTTACTTTTAAAATAACGGCGGAGTTCGATAGGAGCGTATATCGTACGTGTGAAGCCGATAGCGATTCGCGGGATACTGCCAGCCTCCGAGGGAGCGCGGGGCTGCGCAGCGCTTTCATTAAAGCGAGTTAGCTCACTACACTCCGCCGCCCCTGGACACGGAAAAACTCGGCCCGGCATTTTCCAACCGACGCCGGGGTGTAGTGCAAATGTTTGAACGAAATTCAATTATTTGAAAGGCCTCGGGAATATCATGAATTCATTGTACTTTAATGTAATATTTATTATGCGAAATATGGACGTTATTGCATTAGGGAAAGGAGAATCTCTTTTATGAAATTTGTGTACCTGTGAATATTTTAACCGATTTCATTCCATTCACGGAAGTCCAGATTGTAATAATATAAGAATTATCTATATATTGAGCATAGAAATATACTTATATCCATAATTAATCGAATCAGTACAAGTAGGTATCTATGCATTAATTATGACCAAATAGAATTGCAAATAAACCAATTATAAACTAACTCCTTAATTAGGTCATACACTTATGGAGGTAATTTTCAAGAAAAATGTTTATGCATTGAAACCGATAGACACTTTCAGTTTTATTTTTATTCACTGAATAACAGTAACTGAAATTTCATACCTATCCCTTTTTGCTATATTAGGGTACTAAAGTAAGTAGGTAAGTACTAAATACATTTCAGGTTTACCATGTTACAATTAAAACAACTTTGAAATATAAATTTATAAAGAATAGAAAAAATTCGATCACGAGGCGGGACTCGAACCCGCATCCTTCGCGCCATTCCGGGGCGGATGCCTCACCAACTCAGCCACTCGTGACCCGCCCGAGTGATCGAATTTATTCTATTCTTTCAGTTTTATGTGTCTGAAGGGACACACCGCGCGCCATCTATTGAGATGATTAACAACCATTTCAACCAATATGAAGCACTTTTCAGTGAATACAATATTGTAACGATGGAACACGACCTTTTTTGTTGAATTTATATTTTTGGTTTTATGGCATTCAAATGCTTTATAAATATAAATTTATAAAGAATAGAAAAAATTCGATCACGAGGCGGGACTCGAACCCGCATCCTTCGCGCCATTCCGGGGCGGATGCCTCACCAACTCAGCCACTCGTGACCCGCCCGAGTGATCGAATTTATTCTATTCTTTCAGTTTTATGTGTCTGAAGGGACACACCGCGCGCCATCTATTGAGATGATTAACAACCATTTCAACCAATATGAAGCACTTTTCAGTGAATACAATATTGTAACGATGGAACACGACCTTTTTTGTTGAATTTATATTTTTGGTTTTATGGCATTCAAATGCTTTATAAATATAAATTTATAAAGAATAGAAAAAATTCGATCACGAGGCGGGACTCGAACCCGCATCCTTCGCGCCATTCCGGGGCGGATGCCTCACCAACTCAGCCACTCGTGACCCGCCCGAGTGATCGAATTTATTCTATTCTTTCAGTTTTATGTGTCTGAAGGGACACACCGCGCGCCATCTATTGAGATGATTAACAACCATTTCAACCAATATGAAGCACTTTTCAGTGAATACAATATTGTAACGATGGAACACGACCTTTTTTGTTGAATTTATATTTTTGGTTTTATGGCATTCAAATGCTTTATAAATATAAATTTATAAAGAATAGAAAAAAGAAGGATGCGGGTTCGAGTCCCGCCTCGTGATCGAATTTTTTCTATTCTTTATAAATTTATATTTATAAAGCATTTGAATGCCATAAAACCAAAAATATAAATTCAACAAAAAAGGTCGTGTTCCATCGTTACAATATTGTATTCACTGAAAAGTGCTTCATATTGGTTGAAATGGTTGTTAATCATCTCAATAGATGGCGCGCGGTGTGTCCCTTCAGACACATAAAACTGAAAGAATAGAATAAATTCGATCACTCGGGCGGGTCACGAGTGGCTGAGTTGGTGAGGCATCCGCCCCGGAATGGCGCGAAGGATGCGGGTTCGAGTCCCGCCTCGTGATCGAATTTTTTCTATTCTTTATAAATTTATATTTATAAAGCATTTGAATGCCATAAAACCAAAAATATAAATTCAACTTTGAAATAATCAAAATACACGACGATTATAATGCAACAATTATGTTCCGGTTTCAAATATATTCCAATTTCAATCCAAGCCCAATATTTTTCAATCCCCAATAAGATAAATTTAAAGCAATACGGGTACAAGTTTAAATACAGGATGCATTTGTAAAACAGGACCTAGATGTTTTGAGTTAGCCTCCTTAGCCGCAAAGCGCTCTTTGCGGCGAGTGTACTCTTTCATGCGTTGGCTCCAGGCCAGTTTTAAACATTTTTGTTAAATTTAAGCCTTCTTACCGAGAATTTGGTGAGAATAAAAAACATGCACGCAAGTTTAATATTTTATGTAATTTAAACGAGTATCGCTTTTTTTGTGTAAGTTGATCTTTTCAAGGTGCAAACGATTCATACGAGAATCGAGATATACCTACCTACACTTTTGTAGATATATCTCGACTATGTGTCGATATCCTTATCTAAATAGATAGTTATATAACTAAAAACAATTTGATTATTTCTTTGAAATGTCGCGTTTTCGCTCCCTTATATTCACGGTCTACAATATCACTTTTCTACAATATAAAATTGTTCATGATTGTTTCAGCACCTAGTTTCAGAGTTTAGTGGTGTTAAACGTGATAGGTACGAAATTTTATCTTTTATGGACCATTTTAATGATATAGAATCATTTTAATGTAACTGATCGCTGTCTGTAGGTAGGTAGATACACCTCTATTAAAAAAATAAAACTGAACAATTTGTTTGTTTGCACGCGCTAATCTCAGGACCACTAAACCGACTCAAAAATTATTTGACCGTTGCGTTGGTATATACCTACGCGAGTGCTATAAGCTGGTATATTATGTACCTACCACAGGCGGGCCGGGGCAGAACGCTAGTAGTATTATATATACATTGAGTTAATATGTACTACCACAGGTACTACGTACGTTCATATTAACTCAATGTATACAGGGTTACAGGAAAAGTCGATGTAGATCCGTTAAGGGCGTATAGTTTGCATCGTTTCCAACTGATTTGGTTATATAATACCCTAGCCTAAACCTAACCGTTTTCGAGATATTCGACTTTATTTTTTTTTCATAAATTTTCCGAATTTTTAGACATTTGATTGTATACTATGAAATTTAGTAGTCAAAATCGCAATATTTTTTGCTTTTTACAACTAGGATAAGATGCGTTATGACTTCAATAACCAAAATTGTAAGTAAATTAACTTAACAGGTCGTACTAAGACATTGAAAGTTAAAAAAAGTTTTATTTATTTATTAAGTTTATTTTTCTTTAAAGGATATCCAAAAAAAATAGTATGGACGATGTTCTGCAGATCTAATTTAAAATATCTACGTTTCATCAGCTATCCAAAAAGGTATCACAATCAAGGGTTTTGTCAAAAATCATAGAAAAAACACTTACTTAAAAGCACCCAGGTAGCAATTCTCGGTCCCTTGCCTATTGTCCTTTGAACTGGTTTGGGACGTGCAAGCGAGACAACCTACGATTTATGCAGGTATGAGTGAGAAAGATAATATGCCGATGCCGAAGGACAATTGGGAATGTGAATACATTGTTTGAGTTTGGTTGTTAGTCTGCTTATGTGATTCGTCCATGGTAGATGCGCTATCGTTTTGCTTTCTGTTTGACTTGGCTGTGTTTCTGGACTGTTTCTTCCGATTTGTGACTATTGTATTGTGCTTGTTTTCTGGAATCTGATTTTGCTTGTGATACGGAACTGTTGACGATGACGACCTACACGAACGAGGAATATGCAGATATGCTCGTTTGCTACGGATACTGCAATTCTGTGTCCGCCCAAGCTCGTAACGAGTACATAAGACGCTATCCCGGCCGTCGAGTACCGGATGTGAGAGTTTTTGAAGGAATCTATCGAAGGCTTCGAGAAACTGGCTCCGTATCGAGACGACGGACAGATTTAGGAAGGCCACGTATTATTGATGATGACGAAGAACAGGACAACGAAATAGTGCAACGATTCCGATTGGATCCAACAACCTCAACAAATATTGTTGCCGCTCAACTAGGAGTCTCGCAATGGAAAGTGTGGTATAACGTTCACTCTGCGGGCCTATACCCATACCACTACACGCCTGTACAGGATATTGAACAAGATGATCCCGTAAGACGATTGGGTTTCTGCCGATTTATGCTGAATGCAGATTTAGAAGACCCGACTTTTTTTTTTTAAATCTTGTGGACGGATGAGTCAAAGTTTGACAAAGACGGAATAACTAATTATCATAACGTCCATTATTGGGCCCCGAAAGAACAGGGGAATCCAAATAAGAAGAGGGTTAAGGGATCACAACGCCGATTTAGCTTGAACGTGTGGATGGGTATCATTTCCAATCATTTGATTGGCCCATATTTTCTTCCTAATAATTTAAATGGGGAATTCTATGAAAATTTCCTGAGAGAAGACCTCAATATTTTACTAGCAGATTTGCCACTCACTCTGCGCCGAGACATGTGGTACCAACATGATGGCTGCCCTGCGCATTACAGGAGAGGTGTTAAAGAATGGTTGGATATAAATTACCATAACAAATGGATTGGGCGAGGTGGGCCTATACCCTGGCCACCGAGAAGTCCGGACCTAACCCCCATGGATTTTTATGTATGGGGGCACATGAAGAGTCTGGTTTACAGTGAGCCCAACCCAATCTCTTCTGTACAAGAATTGCGAACTAAAATAATTAACGCGGCGAATCAAATAAGAAGCAAATTAAAAACTGGTGTAGTGAAAAGTGGACTTAGAAAAAGACTGCGAAAATGTGTGCAAAACAGAGGTGGTCATGTTGAACATGAAATTTAAAAATGTTTTAATACTTAATAAATGTTATTGTGTACTTATTTATTGTTTTATTTTGTTTTCTGGGGTCAAAAGTTAAATTAAACGTAATCAACTAATGTAATTTTTTACCTCCTTAGTTGCCGTTGAAGCTAATTTTTTTGCACCAATTTCAATAAAATCTTTGGTTGTTATACCTTGTTGGATAGCTGATGAAACGTAGATATTTTAAATTAGATCTGCAGAACATCGTCCATACTATTTTTTTTGGATATCCTTTAAAGAAAAATAAACTTAATAAATAAATAAAACTTTTTTTAACTTTCAATGTCTTAGTACGACCTGTTAAGTTAATTTACTTACAATTTTGGTTATTGAAGTCATAACGCATCTTATCCTAGTTGTAAAAAGCAAAAAATATTGCGATTTTGACTACTAAATTTCATAGTATACAATCAAATGTCTAAAAATTCGGAAAATTTATGAAAAAAAAATAAAGTCGAATATCTCGAAAACGGTTAGGTTTAGGCTAGGGTATTATATAACCAAATCAGTTGGAAACGATGCAAACTATACGCCCTTAACGGATCTACATCGACTTTTCCTGTAACCCTGTATATATCAGAAAATCTATCGGAAGCTATTAACGGACAGGACAAGCTATTAACGGACAATTTTTTTCCGAGCCAAGCGCTCGGAAAAAAATTGAACCTGTCCGTCCGTCTGTAAGTTTCATCACGTTTAACCTTTTTGGCTGCGGCTTTTGCGGTTAATTGTATTTACTACAATAGATATAACAGATAAAATAAAACGATCGGTCCAAAAGTCAATGAGTATGCCAATTGTATTGATATTTTTCACGACAACTGTCATAGATTACGTAAATGTTTCAAATAATTGTCTTGATTTGGTTTGTATTCTTTTCCTTTTGTGACGTGACTTGACTCAAATGTACTTAATTATTATTGTTTTTTTTTTTTCCATGTTGTGTTGTCCTATAATTGTTTGTCACAATTGTCAAAATTTTTTATTGTAACTTGTACCTAAGCTATATATGTATTGTTGTGACAGGTGTTGGATGACCTTAATAAATAAAATAAAATAAAAATAAAATGTAGTTTTAATTTTTATTTAAAACTTTTTAAACCTATATTTAAAGTTCACACGTGCTTCAAGTCAAAATTTTAATTTCATTTGTTTCTCTTACATAACTCCGTATTAGAAGTTATGATTTTTTAAACCGAATTATGTTATAGCAATTTCTGTTTCTCCCTTCACCCTTCTTATATGATATTACTTGGATAATGTATTAACTATTGGAATTTTTCCTCAATTTGATAATATACTAGCGACCCGCCCCGGCTTCGCACGGGTGCAATGCTGATACTAAATACACTACAGAAAAACTGTGAACGTTGTATATAAAAACATAGCGACCCGCACCGGGCGGCCGGCCGGTACCGCCGCAAACGCTACGTCCCGCAATTTTTAAATCTGTAATATCTTCAAAAATATTCACTTAAATCATACGGTGTAAAGGGCCATATAGATCTATATTAAATGAACAATGTATTCAAGGTATTTAATTGGTTAAGGATTAATGCTGTATTGGTTAAAATCGCTTCGAAAATTAACCATTATTTGTCGTAAAAAGTAAATGACAAAAAAAAGTTATTGTGGGTTATCCATAAGAGATAGACATATACCATCACGGACTTTTCTGTAGACCTTTTCAATGTGTACAATACTTAGTTCATTATTTATAAAAATCGTAGGGTTCAGCCTGCGTTTGCAATGTAAGCGGAAAAAATGTAATTATTTACGACATCACATTAGAAACCTCAAAAAAACAGTACTTCTCCACTATTTAATGGATGTTATTATAAATATAAACCTTCCTCTTGAATCACTCTATCTATTAAAAAAACCGCATCAAAATCCGTTGCTTAGTTTCAAAGATTTAAGCATACAAAGGGACATAGGGACATAGGGACAGAGAAAGCGACTTTGTCTTATACTATGTACTATGTAGTGATTTACCATATCAGTATATTCTTCTCTCTTTCAACCTGTGTTCGTCCACTGTTGGACGTAGGTCTCACCCATGGCACGCATCAGTATATTCTTACTTTCTTACTAATATTATCTATAAATGTGAGAGTAAGTGTGTTTGTCTTCCTTTCACATCGCAATGCAGCGATTTTGTAAAATGATTTTTGTGTCGGGGGATACTTGAATACTTTTCCACCAATAATGTAAGAGGGATGTGTGTGCGGTAGGTATTTAATTAGTTCTATAATTTTTGAGCAATAGAAGACATTTCACAGCTTTGCAAATTGCAAAGCATCCTCATTCCTCGCACGACACGTTTGCCTCGCTGCTAAGAGCGAAGCGGGCGGAAAGTGTGTTTTAAAAAGTAATATATGTATAGTTTACCTACACATTATGCAATAGGTGTAATATGATGTCGATATAGGTAGATGTGTATTGATCAATATAAACATACGAATATCTATAGTTTGGAGCCATTTCATTGTGTATTTATACCTTTAAAAAGATGCATTTATATCTACCTTTAAAAAGAACTGGTTCATATTTCGGGAGTAGACTAGTACTAGTACTCGGACGTTATGCAAAATAAAACTTACATAATATTGAGTACTGTTTAGATATACATTTTTTAGATGAAACTGAAAATTAATGAATATTCATAATATATATGCATTCATACGAATGCATTATTTTTCACATCCCAGACATAGATAGATTTCAGGTATTTGAAATAACGAACAAAGAACTACGATAAAAATAATTTTATTGAACATGTAATTTAAAATCATAATTACAACTATTTTTTAGCTTTAGCTTTAAAATTTTTCTTAAGAGATGGCTTCCCTTCTGGTTTTCCTTCTTTATTACTATTCAATTTTCCAATCTGCTTCTTATTCTTTTTATTTTTGTTTTTTAACTTCATAGCAGCAGCTAATTCTACTTTCTCAGTAATTTTAGCTTCACTTTTCGGCAATGTGACTTCTTTTGTTGGTGTTGTTTTGTTTTTATTCTTGTTTTTGTTTTTCTTCTTTTTGTTGGGTGAATTTGCATTTGGCACATTGGCTTGTTTATTTTCATTTACTTTGCTTTTGTCTCCTTCAGGCTGACTTTTTTGTTCTACTGGGGCATTGACGTTTTTCTTTTGTTCTACTGGTGCTTTCGTATTTTTCTTCTGTTCTACTGGTGCTTTGTTGGTTTTATTTTCTGTTGCTTCTGTGGTGCCTTTAGAATTTTCTTTATTTTGAAGTTGATTCTGGATAGCTTCGTTCTGTTTTCCTTTTTTCTTCTTGTTCTTTTGTTTCTTTTTCTTTTTTGATTGATTTTCTGTTGCTGCTGGTGGGTTTTTGACTGTTGGCTGACCACTGAAACAAAATAGAATAAATAAATGTCCGAGGATTCCATCCATATCCATAGAAATGATGTTCTAATTTATAGATTGCAAAACTTACAATAAAAATGTGTTGTATTTATTTTTTGTTAAAAATAAAGAATATTATCTGTGCTGTTTTTGACCTATACTTACTATAAGATGCGAAATAATTACCCGTATCATTTAAAATGCTCCTATGTTTATGTTTTCTTTAAAACAAATTATTCAGAATATTTACCTTTTATCAGCAGGCTTCGCTTTCTTATTCTGCGTGGGCGTGCTGTCTGAATCTGCCGCTCTTTTAACACCAGCCGTTAGTGTCTCCTTTTCTTCTGACAATACATCACCATTTGTTTGGCCTTCCTCTGTTCCATTCTCTTCTTTAGGTTCTTCTTCGTCATCTTCTTTCACTGGCTGAGGCTAAAATACAATAAAAAAGATAATCACAATAAATGCCAAACATTTACAAAATATTTATAGTACTTCAATAACAAAATAGGTAACAGATTTGTTCTTAATTAATTCATTGTAAAATTAAATGTGAGTACATGAAAATAAGAGAAAAGTCATACTTACAATTACATTTGAGAATTTTTTAAATTTAGCTACAAAGAATCCATCCATATTGTGTGTGTGGGGATAGAACCTTCTAGTTAGTTTCAAGGATGGATGGAACCTGTGATGCCTGTACTTCACAAAACCCTCAGTACCAAAATCTAAACCAGTTGGTACTAACTTGACATTCCTTCTCTTGAGAGCATAATTAACAACCCACTCGTTTTCTTCAGGCAGTATTGAACATGTAGAATATACAACATAACCCCCTGTACTTGATTTAGCGTTACAACAGTCTATTGCAGCAAGCAATAACTGTCTTTGTAAATTGAAACATCTCTGAATATCTTGTTGGTCTTTCGTAGTTTTAACACTTGGATCCTTAGCGATAACTCCAGTACCAGTACATGGAGCGTCTAATAATACCCTGTCAAATCCTTTAATAACTTCGGGAAACTGTCTTCCGTCGTAATTACAAATGATTGCATTGACAACGCCCAACCTGTGGAAATTGCCGACTACAGCTTTCGTTCTTTCCTTATTTGCATCATTAGCAAACAATGATCCAGTATTTTTCATTATAGCAGCAATATGGGATGCTTTTCCACCAGGCGCAGCGCACATGTCAAGAATTCGCTCATTTTCTTGAGGCGCTAAAGCCATAACTGGTAGGAAACTAGAAGCACCTTGTAAAATGTAGTGTCCAGCTAGGTATTCTGGTGTAGCACCAATAGGTACAGTGGAACTGTAGACTACTAATCCAACTTTACTCCACTTGCCTACTGGATCCAAATTAACACCTCTGTTAATGAGAGCTTGAGCGAGGTCTCTTCTTCTAGTCTTAAGACTGTTTGTCCTTATAGTAATTGGTCTAGCTACTTCACTGGCTTCTAGAAATTCAACTAATTCTTGTACTGGGAATATTTGCATGAGTAATTCCATAAGAAACTCATTATAACTGTAATACAAACACAGATCTTTGAGTAAAAGTTCAGTGTATTCACATCTTGATCTGCCTTCTTCTTTCAAACGGTTGAAATCATTCAAAACTGATACAACATCCTTGATTCTCTGGTGGACATCTTGCAAACTTGTTGGGTTTTGCAATTCGTCTTCACTTGGGAATGCAAAAACGTCTTGTTTCGCAATATTTAACTGCATCTCATCATCTGCTAATTTCTTATCTATTTTTTGTTTCTTTTTCAGTTTTATATTAGCTTTTTCAATGGGCAACATGTCATCATCGTCATCATCGTCATCATCATCACTTTGAGCTGAAGAATCTGAATCATAAGTCAGTTTGTTGGAATCTGCAGTGTCATCATCTCCTGCTGTTTCCTCTTGCTCCTCATCTGTATCATGGAACAAGTCATCAAGTGTGCCAACCTGAAACAATTTTAAAGTTAAAAGTTTTAAGAAATTTAATAATGTATAACTAAATTTCAATTTCATATGTTTTATTTAACAAAAACACATACTTTATTAAGTATTATTGCCCCACCTAAGTTTCTAAAGGATCATAAATAAATTATTTTCATTTTCATGAAAAATATGAAATCATCAAATGATCTTAAATTGTAAATGAAATAAAACTTATTAAATCAAAAGTAACTGTAAGTTCCACACATAACAAAATCTAATAGTCTACCTTATAACTTTCTTTACTAGGTTTCGTCTTCACCGGTTCTTCAGCTTCACTATCTGATTCCTCCTCATCACTTGTACCATCCTTAACCTCATCATCTCCTAAACCTTCATCACTCTCTTCACTCTCCGATGTGATATCTTTTGCTTTAACACTTCCTTTCTTTTTGGGTTTCAACCACTCCTTGTTATCATCAGTAAATCCTAGAAAATTATTATTGTTGATGATTCAAGTATCAGATGTAATATAAGAAAATAAATTTTATAGTATGTTTGCAGGAAAATAAACTTTTATAAATTACTAGCTGTGCTCCGCGGTTTACTAGTAGTTCCTGAGATCAGCACGTTCAAACAATCAAACAAATTCTTTCTTCTTTATAATATTATGTATAGATTGGGTATTAAAAGTTCGCTTGTACTTGTACATTACAGATTTATTACTTGAAGTAATCGCCACATAGATATATATTTTTTAATCACAAAATCAGGAATGCTTAACATTGGTATCTTACCTGCAGGAGTCTCTTTGTCAGAACCACTTTCAGCCTCTTCCTCAACATCATTTTTAGGCTGTTTTAAATTCTTTTTTGCTTCCTTCAATGTTTTGCGTTTTTCAAGTAACTCCTTCTTCTTCTTAAGACGGCGAGCAGCTCGCTGCTTTTGTCTATGGCTAAGCTTTTTCTCTTCTTTATCATCATCAACTACAATAAACAATAGATTAAAACATAATCCAAAGAAAGACCTTACTATTTCTAGACATTTCACACAAATAGAACATAAGCTACTTAATTTTATAACAACACTTTGAATAAATAAAACATTGCTTACACATAATAATTATCATTTTCAAAAGTTTGTTAAGTTTACTGTTACTAAAATACCATGATTAAATAAAATACTTACGGAGTCCCTTTTTAAAAATTGGATCAGGTTGTTTCCTTGCTTTTCTTCCAGGTCCTTTTTTCACTTTTTTAGTCTCGTCAAATTTGGCTTTACGACCCATTTTGTCTGATAATTATTTTCAGTCAATATCTAACTTTATTGGGAAATTCACTAAAACACGTGTTTAAAGCCGCTAACCATGTTCAATTTCCATGCCGTCGAGTTATAAGTTATTTGACAGTAATTGTCATAGTCACGTCATTGTCATTTGTCAAAATCAAAGCTGCTTGCTTTCAATGTCGCACAGTCGAATAATAATCGACTCACAATCGAATCGCATTAATTCTATAATGAGCAGTATTGTATAACTTACCTGAACACTATGAAATTAGTAACATAAACGTGACGTCCTAAACCTTCCAATTTCTTATTTTCCAATTGTTGTTTATAAAACTATAAAGAAAAGGAAATGTACACAAACTTACAAATAGTAAGTGAACATTTTAAATCAAGCTAAAAGTTGATTTGTTTATAATAATTAGAAACGTGTTAGAGGCGTCTAAAAATGGCATTTATTAATTTTTATGTAGCTTTATGCCATTACAATGATATTCCGTTGGAATTATAACAATTCTTAACATTTACGAGAAATTATTTCAATCTGACTTAACGTTTACGTCCTGAAAATTTACATCGTTGGCATTTATCGACTAGTTCGGAAAGTATCGATAAACAAATATCGATAATGGAAATGAGTACATATTTTTAAAACCAAAAAATCAAACCAAATAGTGAGACTATACCTGAAAAATATCCATTTACCTATGATAACAAAAGTTTTTCAGACAAATTACATGGGGACACTTCATGATAAAATATACACTACCGCATAAGTGTTTATTTATTTACAAAAAAACGACATTGAATATCTGCAGAAATGGAAGATTTCATGAAAAGAGTCAGAGATAATGATAGGCTATAATATATCATCACGCTAAGACCAACAGGAGCGGAACAATACGGATTACGGATGAAACCGCGGAGCATAGCTAGTTTTAAATAAATTTGTGTTTCAGTCGCTTGTTTCATCTTTCGGTGTCAAGTTGCTATCGTTTGCGTTTTCAGTATTTCATCTGTGAGTTTCTGAGTCGGTAATGTCGTATTATACGAACGCGGAGTATTACAATATGATAATGTGTGTGGTTGCAGAGGATGGTAATCTCGCAAGAGGGAGAAAGACACTTTGAACACTTTCTTTAAATTTAAATTTAACAAGCGAACGTATTTTTGTTTCGGTGGTAATTGGTAAAACTATGGTATGACAATTCAAAATAGCTTCTAGAAGAAGTATAATTGAATGAATAAATGTTTGAGTATCGGTACTTTAATGTATTGAGAAGTGAAGTGTGTGATACTGCATGTTGTATGCTGAAATTTCTACTAGTTGGTAAAGAGTTGGTAGGTAGGTATATATACCTTTTTTCAATATCATTGTACAAAAATAATTGATACGCATGAACTTAAGTAGACACTATAATATGCTCCATTAGGTATACGATAGGAAATCCGTGACACCCTGTATATATAATATATACATTTATATGACTGTATTATGCATAGATATATTGACACTAATACCAGGTAATTTTAATTCTGGATTGAAAAGTAAATTTTTAATAAATAAGCACTCAGAACAATTGATTTATTGATTTAAAAAATGAAACGATACCAATTTAAATTTCGCGCTGTTTATGTATGATGTGCGCATGCCTTAAGGCGCATGCGCAGGTTTTGATTCTTTTATAATTAATAATAAAATAAATAATTAACCATTTTCAATGATGGACCTATACGGACCTAACGAGAATACGATTTTGATAAAATTCACCAATTTTGCTCTGGATGATGTGATAAAGTGTACTTTTCTATACCCAAAATTAAAAAAAAAAATATTATAAAAAAACTAAAGGGGACCTAACAAAGAGATTGTAGGACCTTAAAGGACCTAACAGAGACCTATCGATTAAGGTCATTTTCGACCTAAGATTCTATGGATGAGGTGCTAAAGTGTACTTTTTTATACCCAAAATTTAAAAAATTAGTTATAAAAAAACTAAAGGGGACCTAACAAAAAAAATGTAGGACCTTAAAGGACCTAACGGGGACCTATCGATTAAGGTCGTTTTCGACCCAAAATTCCATTGATGGGGTGCTAAATTTGCATTGGTGAGGATGGAAGAGTATTTATAAATTTCAGAACGAAAAATATAAATTGATAAAAAATAAATAATAAGTAATAGAGGCTATAATTTTAATTTATTCGTTTGATTATTGATCTCTCCCATTATTTCTGAATACATTAAAGTAAAATATTTTTTTTTAAATCACTTGACCGAAAATTGTAACATTTGCGATTCGCAAATCACGGTTCCCAACTTAGGGGTTTTCCCCCCAGATTTAGGGGGTAAATAAGTGAGATAGGATTTTTTTAGGGGTCTGAAATTTTTAGGGGTATTTTTAGGGATTTTTTTTGACTCTTTAATATTTTTAAATTGATAATTACTTAGCTAGTTTTAATGTTTATTTCTTGACCTAGCGACTCATACCGATATCTAGTGATGTCGAAATATCTTCAGATGAAGACAAAATGTTTTATGTAATAGATAACTTGTAATAAAAAGACTTTTGAAACATATTACAGCATATTATTTCTAAATCATTATGAATTTATATTTGTATATTTTTTTAGGGGGACAACTGAATAATTTAGGCGTTTTTAGGGGTTTTTGACACAAACTTAGGGATAAATATTTTTGAGAGTTGGTAACACTGTCGCAAATCGAAATTCGCATAATCGCATTTGACATTGACCGACTTTGACGTTTGTCGTTTTGTTCCAGATTATCGAAATTGCATCGCAAATTTTTAAATTACACCTGTTTAGTCATGGCCAATTAATTAATTAGGACTAATGTGCCTATTTTGCAAGTGTAAGATTCCTTTAAAATGCTTCAATTACGAAGATAAAGCGAGCGATGGTTCTAAATAAGTATTTTGTGGTATCGCGATATGCTTCTTCCAGCTGTCGATTTCTAAGGTAAAATGATTTTCTTTGTTGATTTTTTACTGTTTTCTTAAAGTTAACACTACGTAACAATATATGTAATTTTTAATGATATTATGCAATTTTGTTTAGGAAGAGGTAAATAAAAATTTCATTCATAGTTTTCAGGGTCATTTCATAAATAGATATGCAGGAAACTCATCTAGTCATTGTCAGTGTCAACCTTCATGGCTAAACAAGAGATCATTTTTTAATTTTCCGAATCAAAATCGCACAAGAGAATATTGTGGGAGACAACTAGTTGGGTATGTATATTTAAACTACTTTATTATATTTCTTAATAATTAAATCAATGATATTAGTTATGTTACTAAATTATGTTTAATTTTAAATAGTTTTAAGATTCATTCAAATTATACCATTGTTTAAAAAATTAAAAACCAGTCTAACATCAGTATTACAATTTACAAGAATATGTCCCATACAGACTGGACAATAATTATTATAAAATTAGTTTGGTTGCCTATGTGTAATAATTTTATGTGCAATCCCAAATCTTTGGAACAAGTATCAGTTATTTAGTATTTATATTAATTAATTTTACTTTAAAAGTTTTATAGGAATCTTAAATGTCAACTTATATCCTCAAAATTCTAATTAATTGTTTTTCATTACAGATTCTCTATGGATCAGATGTTTGAAGTAGTGTCAGATGTAGAAAATTACCATAAGTTTGTTCCATGGTGTAAAAAGTCATTAGTATTAACAAAAACTCCGAGTAAGCTAAAAGCTGACCTCATTGTGGGATTCCCACCAATAAACGAAAGCTACACATCAAATGTCACATTAGTTAAACCACATTTAGTGAAAGCTGAATGCACAGATGGCAGAATTTTCAATCATCTTTTAACCCTATGGCGTTTTAGTCCTGGACTCAAAAGAGAAGAACAGTCATGTGTAGTAGATTTTCAAATTTCATTTGAATTTCGATCAGCTTTCCATTCTCACCTATCAAACTTATTTTTTGACCAAGTAGCTAGACAAATGGAAGGTGCATTCATAAAGGAAGTAGAAAGAAGATATGGACGACCGACTATGCAGCCTAAGAATTTACTCCTTAATAATCATGCTATTAAAAGTTGACATGAATAGTATATAATTTAGCCAAATTGTTGAATACTTACATAAATTGTAAGTCTATTTATTTTATTTATTTTTGTGAACCATGTATTAAATAAGCAAAGATTAATTGTAATTGTTACCATTGAAATAAAAATAAATTTTATTTTAAAAATATTTTTATTCACATTTGTCCACATTGTGATATAGTGACTGGAATTTTTGGTTTGTTATTTGGTCCGGTTGGTACATTTTCTATTTTTCTCATGACTAAAAGGCCATCAATGACTCGGCCAAAAACAACATGTTTATTGTCTAAAAAGTTACATTTCGCACATGTTATAAAAAACTGGCAACCATTTGTATCCTTTCCACTGTTAGCCATAGACAGCAAGCCTGGTGAATCATGCTTTAGTGCAAAATTCTCATCTGCAAATGTACTTCCTCCATAGATACTCATTACTCCTGTTCCATCACCCTAGAAATTATAACATTTATTGTAATTTGCCAGAATAAATAAACAATAGCTGGAACACAATGTTTTATTTTTAAATGTAAAGTAGAAATAAACATGGGATGTGAATTCTGATGGATTGATTATGGTAAATCATCAGAGCCTAAAGTTCATGTAGTAACCAAATTAGTATATGAACTATATAGATACAGAGAACAAGCGCATTATATAGTAACAGACAGATGAAAATAGTCAATTATTAACTAAAATAAAAAGATCACGTTTTACGGAATTTCACTTCCACTCAGTCAAATTCTCCCCATGAGTATTAATTGATAACTTGTATCATTTATTACTTACTGCTCAAAACATAAGCTTGTCTTACAAATCTCCCAAACAAATTTTAATAAGGTATTGGTTAATTTATGTCCATACTTACTAACATTAACAAAATCGCCGCCTTGTATCATGAAATCTTTTATAACTCTATGGAATGTCGCACCCTTATAACCGAGAGGAACACCATCTCTTCTGTATTCTCCTGTGCAAAACTCTCTGAAGTTTTCACTAGTTTTTGGCACTACATCAGCGAATAGCTCAAAAATCATACGGCCGATTTCCTACAAAGATGATAAAGAATTTATAACGATAGTTTATAGTTAATATTTATTTAATACTTTAAATAACACGTTACTTACAGTGGTTCCTACAGTTATATCAAAAAATACAACTGGGTTGTTTGGATTTCGCAGTTGCGATTGTATTTGATTCCAAGTAGGCATTTTGTATCAAAATTTTCTTTCAAAATGGACTAATTGTGTAAATATTATTCAAAATTCTGTTAAATAATTGATATTTTATTATTATGAATACAACTTATCCTAACATAACCTACAAACAAAGCGTCTTATGCTAGGCGTCCACTAGGCGGATCGGGCCGGGCCGCATCGCAACGCAAAAATACGCCGGCCTATGTTTTGTATGAAACATCGTCCATTAGCGACGGATCGGGTCGGGGCGGGCCGCAACGCATTGGCGGATATCGCTTCGCAGGCGGATTTCTGCCGGCGGTGCGCTGCGGCCCGGCCCGCCCCGACCCGTCTAGTGGACGCAGGCAGGCGGATTTGTGCGGCGAGCGTCTGTTAGATAAAATCCGCCTAGGCGGTCCGCCGCGCCCCGTACAGGTGGACGCAGGAGCAAACAGCGCGTCCATTAGAGACGGCCCGTTGCGATGCGACCCGCCCCGATCCGTCTCTAATGGACGCCTAGCATTATGCTAGGCGTCCACTAGGCGGATCGGGCCGGGCCGCATCGCAACGCAAAAATACGCCGGCCTATGTTTTGTATGAAACATCGTCCATTAGCGACGGATCGGGTCGGGGCGGGCCGCAACGCATTGGCGGATATCGCTTCGCAGGCGGATTTCTGCCGGCGGTGCGCTGCGGCCCGGCCCGCCCCGACCCGTCTAGTGAACGCAGGCAGGCGGATTTGTGCGGCGAGCGTCTGTTAGATAAAATCCGCCTAGGCGGTCCGCCGCGCCCCGTACAGGTGGACGCAGGAGCAAACAGCGCGTCCATTAGAGACGGCCCGTTGCGATGCGACCCGCCCCGATCCGTCTCTAATGGACGCCTAGCATTACTCGCAGCCGGTTTAGGTATATGTCTAATGTCATTTGTCAATTTGACAGTGTCAAATATTACCCTGAATCAGAATTGCCATGTTATAAAAAAGTGATCCATTCCGAGCATTCTGGGTGACCGGTGAATCCATACTAATATTATAAATGCGAAAGTAACTCTGTCTGTCTGTCTGTTACTCAATCACGCCTAAACTACTGAACCAATTTGCATGAAATTTGGTATGGAGATATTTTGATACCCGAGAAAGGACATAGGCTACCTTTTATTGCGAAATATGTACCACGGGCGAAGCCGGGGCGGACCTCTAGTAGTGAATATAACATAAAAGAACGCGACGCCGGGAAACAAATGAAATTTAAGAATATATATTGATCGAGATTCAACGCCGTGCCCCGGCCGAGCTACGGTCGGGCATGAATCACTTCATCAAATAGTATACAATAATGTTTGATCTTTGTTTTATCCACTGATCGAGCCCCAGGCAGAGTACGACGCGTCACCGGCACGGTGCCGGTGACGCGTAATTCATGTTTAAAACTATTTCTAAATCCACATGCAGACATATCAACAAAGTTTTGCATTTAGAGAAATTAACTAGGTACTAGAGAAGTATTTTTCAACATATTTTTTCAATTGTTTAATTATTTAAATACATATTTTCCTTTTGCACTCAGAAAATCGTTTCCGGGATCTGGAACAAGATTCACGCACAAAACTTAATGATCTAAGCGCACAAATATATCACAGAGCAAGTAATATAGTAACACAAAATATATCATTAAATTCCCCAAGCGGGCAACAATTACTTTTTTTAGGAGGGACAAAGAAATAGTTTTTTTTGTAATACCTATTCAATGGTAGTAATGTTCGAAAGCTATTGTATTTGTATCGTACATTTAAAAACTTCGCACAACACGAGTAGCCAGAGTTATCCTTCCGATAAGTTTTGAGCGTAAATATGATTCAAGGTTGTTTTTTGTACGTCAATAAGGTCAATGGCTATAAATCATATCAGCAAACACATATTTTAATAGGCTAACTTAGCACCCGCGACTTCTTTGAATTTCTGTCCACAGACATTCCTCACACTGGATTTATGTATATCTCTTTATTTATATTTCCATTCCCTACAACAGACATTACTTCAGTTTGTTTTTTTTTTGTTTTAAAGAGTAGCAGAATGTTCTTTCCCAAGGTCTAATCTTTATACAGTGAAACCTGGTTAAGTGAGACATCAAGGGACCTGCAATGTCGTTTCACTTATAGAGGTATTCCACTTACCCAGTGTCTCAGATATACAGGTATAAATAAATATCTGTCTCATTTACAGAGGGTTCCATTAATAGAGGTGAGAAAACAATGTTATATCAGTTACAGAGGTTTATGCATATAAAATTTACTCGCTGTCTCAGTTTCTATAACTGTAACTATGATGATAAATCGAAAGAACAAATCCCAGATATAGAGGTTTACCTCATCCCACTAACAGAGGTAATTCAGTGCCAAAGTGTTGGGACCTCAGCATGAGTTCCAGTTATGGAGGTTTCTCACTTATCCAGGTCCCACTTAACCAAGTTTCACTGTAATATACATATTTGTACAAAATACTATCAAACCACTTTAGCAACCAATTTAGACTTTTGGTCAGTTCCTTTCAAGATTATAATATTATTAGAAGGTTTTTAAGGTTTTCAAAAAATAAATTCGTCATAGTTTTAATAATACTATTTATTTCATGTTATATAGCTATTATACATAAAATATACAATTGTGAAATGAAATATTCATGGTTAACACAAGTGATTGACAATATAATCTAAGATATGTACAACTTGTCGACAAAATTATGTAATTAAAACAATTCATTTAATTATTCGCTTAACCAATATTTCGAGTTATATTAAGGATTCATTCGGCTATAATATTATAAAATCTACCCTCACCGGCACGGAATCTTGGCCACTTACAAATTTGCCGATAAAAAAAGTTTGAAGTGTTTTTCACAATTTTTTTGTATGCAGATATGTTAACATATTATTTGTTTAATTTTATGGTAAGAAATCATTAAGTTTGAGAATAATCTTTTACCACTTTTTAAGAGTTACTCGAAATTTGTGATTTGTGCGGTTAAGCCGAAGTTATGAATTGTTCGTTTTAAACGTTTTTCGATATCGTTTATGCCGTTTTTAGATATTGTTATTGATGTACTGTAGTCAATGATCATAACAAACAATAAAAAATGCCGTTAACATCTGAACAACCTGCTCAGGCCATCACAATGTTAGACCAATGACTGCCGCAACATAAAGTACCTAATGTATAGTACGTACCACGTTCAGCGATGCACTATGCATGGAGAAGATACCAGGAGACTGGCAGCTACACGTGCAGACCAGAAAATGAAGGCGTGAGGTGCACATCAGCTCGAGAAGACCCGTTTATTGTTCAAGAGATACTCAGAAATGACTTTCTGACAGTTTTTGAGATACGCCATCGGCTCTAAAACACCAGGATAATAAATGTGAGTGAGCAATCGGTGAGAAGACTAATGAAGGAAGTTAATTTGAAGGTTTGTAGACCAGCACGCCGTCCAGAACTCCTCAGACATCACAGAGAAGCTCATCTTCGTTTTGGACGAAAACATGAAAACTGGACCCACAGCCAGTGCGCTCGTGAGGTGTTCACAGATGACTGCTAAGGCATTTTAATAGCTTCTGATAGCCAAGAGTCAGTATAGAGGAGACGAGAAGAGAGGTTTTCACCCATCACCACGCTCAAACTGCGATTTTTCATGGAGGGTCAATAATGGTATGGGGAGGTTTAAGTTCCGATGCTCGCACGGAGTTAGTAATCGTAGATAATGGCTTATATTTGATCAGGTACATCGAGGAAATTCTCCAGGAACATGTTCAGCCCTATTACAGGTTTATCAGTGAAGTAAATTTGCTACTAATACACTATAACGCATGTCCGCGTGTCGTACGATGCGTATAAGAGTACCTTCAAGAGGTTATTACTGAAAAATTGGAGTGGCCAGCTTGTAGCCCGGATCTTAATCCAATAGAACACATCTGGGACATGCTTAAAAGAAACATAAAGTTCGATTCCAACCCAGCACCAATGTTAGATGAGCTTAGAAATACAGCTGGGGCCGTTTGGTACACTATAGCTCAAGTGGCATCAAAAATATCTTCTAGAGTATGCCAGACTGGATGCAAACAGTGTTTAAGACAAGAGAAGGAAACACCCTATATTAAAAGGTTCAATTTTTTTTTATGGAAACGATCTTTCTAATTTTTGTGCATTTTTTAAGAAATCATTTAAATTTCACAGGAAAAGCGTAAATTCTTGTTTAATTCATATCTACGCGGTAGTACATCTTATAAACTTCCAATTATTACTAAAAGTTAGTAAAAACATTAAAGTAACTAGTTTTGATTAAATTTTTATTGAATTTTGTAGTGGAAAAGAAAAAAAGTGTTATTTTACGCAAAAATTTGCAGTGGCCAAGATTCCGTGCCGGTGAGTGTATTTATATAAAAGTAATAAATTTCATGATTTTTACAAATACTTTATTGGCAAGAAGCTAAAATTTAAATAAATTCATTATTACTTGTAAAATCTAAGTATAGAGAGTGAAAAGAGAGATAGGTTTAAAATATAATTAGAGCCAGATACAATGAAATTCACAAGCAATTTGCCATACTACAACGAATAGCAAACCACTATTGGTCATCCCACCTCGTGAAATGTTCTTTAAACACTGCAGGGTAGCGATAACATTAAATAGTATGTAATTTTCATACACTCATTGAGATTACATTATTTTGGAACACCAATTTTATATGCATACTTGGACAATGTTATTTTAAATTAGCTTGTATACACAGGATATTTACATATTGTGCATGCATTTGTACTATATACATAAATTATGCGTTATAGTCCGATAAAATAGAATATTACACACTCTGCAAGCACAAGCGAGCCGTTCGCGTCACATCAGCAAAGTCGCACTTTGTTCACACATCTGTCCATGAAATTCTTCTTCCTTTTAGTTTGTGTGGTAGCTTCTAACGGTGAGGGTAGATTGATGTGTGTGTTTGTGGGATTTTCTTCTAAAATTCCTTCACAGCTACGACATCTACGTGCATTCTCAAGCGTTTTCTGTTGTAAACTATCACTACTTTCGGAAAGTCTTTGGGGCAGGTCGCACGAAGCTGTGAGCTCCTCTTGTGGTAATTGCTCACAGCTTTGTGTTGTCACTTTCGCTTTTTCTACTGATGATTGCCGGCTCCGTTTCGGCCTGTAAATGAATAGTGTTATTTAGTTTAAGTTTTATAATTTTATCCTTACTTGGATATTCATTATTGTATTATCCCCCTTGGTAATTGTTAAATATATGTTATGACGATTCAAAAGTGCTTCTAGAAGATGTTTAATTGATTAAATAATTAATGTTTGAGTTTGAAACTTTCTTATCAAAGGTTATTCATAAAATATTTTATGTTATTAATATAATGCGTTATAAAACGCCACAAGTCTCATACAAAATTTTTGAAAAGTTACATTAACTAACAAATTATAAGTACATATATTTACGATTTTTTAAATGTTATTTCTATTGCGACGAACAAACAAACTAGTGAATGCTCACCGGACAGGCGGCAGGGTGTGCAAGGGCTCTAGTCAGTCGTTCTTATCACTGCCGCGGCTCTCAGTGGACTGCATGCGCTGGTAGTTGGGCGGGCCGCGGCCGATGCTTGCGGTTCCTGGGGTCTGTTCCCCGCGACCTCGGTAGCCTTCTAGACGGTTGGCGAGATTCGACTTGCCTCGGAGGAAACTGGAATAGATAATGTTAGAGTCGTTTATAATATGAATTATTAGAAGATGGTTTGGAGATTATAGTACATTATAAACATACACACATAATGTTGAATTTAATATTAATATTATTATAGTATTTAATAAGTAAGAAATGGGTCAAATTAAAAGTCTTTTTGAATTAAAAACAAAATTCAGGGCATTATCATCTTTGATTTTTATATATTTTTATATAAAAATCAAAGATGATAATGCACTGAATTTTGCGATACACTGCACTGCACTACACAAAGATGATAATGCACTGAATATAGAGCGAGATTTCGCGAGCGGCTGTTCGACCGTGACATGCGGGCATGTGCACTGCAATTAATGATATTTGAAATATTATTATGTACTATCGGACTTATATTACGATTTAAGGTCGGACTGCAATGCTGCCACTATCTCCTGTAAGTTAATACCTTTCCAGTTTCTCCACGCACGCGTCCTGATAGTCGTGTATCCAGCGCACGCCGTTGAAGTGGCAGACGGCGCGCATGTCCTCCGGCAGCTCCTCCGGCTCGGGCCACTCGAAGTTGTCGATTATCGGCACTATGTTGCACTGCGACTGCAACGCTACCACTATCTCCTGTAAGTTAATACCTTTCCAGTTTCTCCACGCACGCGTCCTGATAGTCGTGTATCCAGCGCACGCCGTTGAAGTGGCAGACGGCGCGCATGTCCTCCGGCAGCTCCTCCGGCTCGGGCCACTCGAAGTTGTCGATTATCGGCACTATGTTGCATTGTGATTGTAGTGCGGCTACTATCTCCTGGAAATGGAGGGAATTTTTATTAGTTACAAAATTAAAATATCGATTTATACGGGCAATAAAAAATACATATTGCAGAAATACTTTGTTCAGAAAACAGGCTTTATAGATAAAAACCAAAACATCTCATTTTTAATGACAAAATAACAGGTAAACAAGTTCAAACAGTATACCAGCCAATTTACGTAAATTTAAAATAACATATTAGAAAGCAAAGAGGGAGCAAATTATATATGTAAGGGTTTCAAACTCACCCGATGCACCCAATCCTTCTGTTCATTATCGTGCTTACACCTGTCCAAGGCGTTAGGTGTTAGCACTAGGAGGAAATGCTTTGCCTGTTTAATACTTTGCAAGAGGTTATTGTCAAATTTGCCTGCCTCTAATCTCTCCACGTCTATAAATACTGTGAACCCTCTGACTTGAAGGTGGACTTTTAAAAGGCTAGCTAATTGGGAACCATTTGATCTTCTGTAACTAACGAAGACGTCCAAATTCTTTTCTAAATTCTCTTCTCCTTTTATTGGAAGTCTGCTTTCATATGCTGAAATATAAAATTAATATTTTAAAGACATTTGAACATTTTTTTTTTTATTTCACGATGTGATGTTTAGAGTATGGCACATAAAATATATAATTTTCAGGTGATTAAGTTACAATATAATTTATCAAGAACTTCAAACTACCAAAAACTCAAATTCAAATAATATTTTTACACGCTTTATATTAGCTTCACCTGTATGTTTGTTTGTAACCGACTTCTTTGGGCGCGATTTTGACCCACTTTAAACGGCCAGATTTCGTTCAAACTTTGTAGATTTATTGAGGACCGATGACAATACACTAATTTGATAAAATTTTCTATTTTTTAGTTCGGTTTTCTATAAAAAGCGAGTTTTTTTAAACTATTATTATTTATTATTCTAAACTTTGCTGATAGATGTCACATTTTAAACTTTGCGTATTATATTAGCTTCACCTGTATGTTTGTTTGTAACCGACTTCTTTGGGCGCGATTTTGACCCACTTTAAACCAACTTTAAACGGCCAGATTTCGTTCAAACTTTGTAGATTTATTGAGGACCGATGACAATACACTAATTTGATAAAATTTTCTATTTTTTAGTTCGGTTTTCTATAAAAAGCGTGTTTTTAAAGTGAAACTTTTATTACATCGTCTCAAACTTTTTGGTCTGTGTAGCGCATGTCGCGTGTATCGCGGCTGCCGAGTAGGTATACCTACTCGGCAGCCGACCGACACGCGACATGCGCTACACAAAGCAGTGTTCGGAACCGTTCGAACAGTTTCACTTTTACCGTGGTTTCATAAAACCACACAACATTTTTTTAGTTTTTTTAAACTATTATTATTTATTATTCTAAACTTTGCTGATAGATGTCACATTTTAAACTTTGCGTAATATAAATTAATGTTAGTCTAAAAAATATAGATTAAATTTATGAAATGACTTACCTCTTATAGCGTTTAAAATCCTTAATCTATGTATACTGTTGAGAATATGGCACTCCTTCTCCAATTGTTCGTCGCTCAGGCCCCTAATGGACTCCTTGTCTACTCCCGCGTTTAGCATAGAGTACGTGTATATCGTGTACTCTAAGCCGATGCCTTGTAAGAACTCGTTCAGGTTACCCGTGTCCCGTGAACTGTAGTCAGCCATTTTCTTTAGCTGCTGCAGTTCTCTTGTGAATCTGGGAAATTAGAGTATGGGTAAGTTCGGGGGAAAATATGTTTTGATGTGTAATGATGGTCTTAGAAATAAAATGTATCAAGTTTGGCTATTTTTGTAAAAAAGAGAATATTTAAGTTAATCTTTCTTAAAGGATTAAATATATAACAATTTTTTTTCGAGTTACTACAATTTTTTCTAGGAAGTTTATATACCTAGCAAAAAATTCATGCTATACCTTTTCCGCTTGATTCCATTATGCAAACCGATATCTTCTTTAAGATTCTCTTCTGTGATTTGTAATAATAAATCTCCATCTACCCTGCTTTCGTAGAAATTCGTTGCATATTCTGAAAAGCCAATTTGCTTCACCCATTCTCGTACATCTTCTATGGACCAGAGAGGGACCTGCTGTGACAGCTTGTGAGGTACTTCCTCTCCGATAAGCCTTAATGCTTGCGCAGCGTATTTAGACGCGACAGCATTAGGACAACTAGCTACTTTCTTCAAAGACTCTATTGCACCTATTTCCCTAAATATCTCAGTATTTCCCTGTTGCTTCTTAATCCCCGCCTCCATACAAAAGTGGAAGGCAGCCAGATTTCTAGCTTCTTCTCTTTTCGAACTCAACACCGGAACTAGCCTTTGCAACCAGTTCTTACTCTGACCGTGCGCATGAGCTAGATTAGATCGTGCGAATTCAGACGGATTGTGTGTAGTTACGAATGGCTCCACTAAATCCAATGTACCAGATTTCAGCACAGCTGCTTCTATTTCTTTATTAGCAACCAAAACAGCGATAGCAAGACAAGCGTAGTATTTAATATTATCGTCGTTGTGGAACGCTAAAGGAAACAGCCACATAGGAACTTTCCTTTTGATCATAGCTTCCTGGTTTTCAGCTCCACCGTATAGGGACAAGTTAGCAAGAGCAGTGGCACAATGACGTAGAGTTTCTATATCGTTTTTTCTACATTCGAATAGAACTGCGTCTAAGCCTCCTAATTTGATGACGTCACTACACGTGCCTTCGCTATGTTTGAACAAGTGTTCCAATATTCCAGTTCCTATTCTCGAGTGATCTGCATGTGCATGTTTCGTACAGACACAAGCCACATTAACAACTTTCTCTAGACCGTTTTCAACTACGTGAGCTCTGTTTTCGGTTGTAAGACACTGTTCTAGAAGTTTTGCCGAAGAGAACTGTAGATCAGGGTTATTGGATTCTAAACAATTTTCCATAAGAATGTCGAGGCCACCAGAAGTGCGTAAAGTGTTGCATAATGAATACCCTAACTCGTGTCCATACGTAGGGACCGCCCACGCTCTCCTCAACATTTCATTTAATTTGTTAAAATGTACACAGGCGTTTTTCATGTCCATTTGATTATTTTTGATGGCCGTTATAAATGCATTCATTCGATGTGAATACTTTTGTATTGCTAAATCGACATCTTTTTCGCTGGAATTTCCGTTTAATCTTTCTAAGTCTTCGAATGTTAAATTTGAAAGATCTTCATCGCCTGGTTTGATTGTTCCGTTTAGCAGTTGACTCATCTGAAACACAAACATGGAGTAAAGAACGTTGTTTTGAATATTCGCACCTACGTCACGATACCTTTGTGATTAACGTGTGCGCGTATAAGTAGTTATTGTTTTGTTTGAAGTTACATTTTTACATTAACTTATATTTTTTCAGTACAACATTTATATATGAAAACTTACCTGACATGAAAGTAAAGTAGATTTAGTTGTGAGATTTTTGCTAGAAATGGTCATATTTGAATGTGATGAGTGCTCTTTATGACTGAACATCCCACTCGATGTGACAGTTTGTCGCGCCTGTGACGACGCCATGGCTTTTTTCTCAGCGCTGAAGGCTTCAGTTTGAAGCCTTGAACTAGAAGCAGACATATTGTTCGCTTCTTGCGCTGTAACCTCCCCGGCTTGCAATGATCGCTTCTCCTGAAATAAAAGACATTGATAAATAACGTATGCACAATCATCCATCCACGTACAATCAATGAAAGTTCACGTCAATAAAATTTGAATGCGTAAAGCGAGCATTTTATAGTAAATAACAGTCTCTCTAAAAATATTCTGGCTATCTATGAGGCTGTTAAAAAGCACTTCAACATCGAATAGACTGCGTGTCATGGCCCGGTTTCTTGTATGAGTTTCCATTGGAAGTAGGCCAATCGCGTGATACTCGATGATAATTTTAAAGTTTGTATACGGACGTCACATATTTAGAAGGTTGAAAGGGTGATATATGGCTAAATCCTCCGCTAATCGCCTCACCGAAGGATGCGGCGGCCTCGGCGGGAAGCGCGACAGGACGCCGCGATGTACCGGCCACGGGGCCGAACCCCCACCCGACATTCCGCGTCTAAAATAAGCCGACTATTCGTGTACAGAAGCGCGCATGCGCAATAATTAACTTCCGCGTGTGCTTGCGCGCGCGACGGTCAAACGCCGACTGAGACAAGCATGGTGTAGTTTACGATAAGCGAACGGAGATAAATGAGCTCACCGCCCCTGGTGATCCTCCTCGACGCCACATCCTTACCGTCCACGCTACGAACCTCGAAGCCATCGTAAAATCGTATTACGTATTCGCTATAAATTAGATCGAGCATTTTAAACGTAATGTTATCAAGACAAGACGCCCATGGGTACTGACTGCTGAGCGTAACTGGCACGAAACGTCGGCAGGGTATCGATCGAGGCGGCCGCTCGGGGTCGCGTCCTTCGGCGCGCCTTACTGGCTCCACCGAATAAATTGTTGATAGCGCGATTTGCAGACCGATTTAATGTAGCATAATGTTTACCTCGCCGGTTTTCCCAGAAATTGAAATATAATTGAATACTTAATGTGAGACAAATTAAATATGCCAGACGTATAAATAATTTATTTTAATAAACGTTCAATTGAATTTAAATTATACTCACTTGATGATAGGCGGCATTTTGTTCAGCGGTTAGTCCCTCAGCCTGCAAGAGCCTGTGTGAGGCTCCAGCGGCGCTGTGTTCCGCATATTGCATGTCACCGTGCTGCAGCCGCCTCGTTCTCGAACTGTTAGCTGCTGATTTTGATGCACTGAACCCGTCGGTGACTACGCGAGTGGAACTGGCAGAAGTCATACGCGCTGCGCTATATTTCAATTCGTTTGCTGCATTTGAACCAATGGCTACAGTCGTTGGCGCTAGAAGACACTGTTTATCAGGCGGTGGGGTGTCAGACTCTGGGAAGGTAACGAGAGGACCGTCACTGGCGAGATCGGTCATGTCCCCTATGTCGCCGATGTCGCCCATTTCGCTGAGATCCCGTATATCGGGTATGTGCCTCTGGTTCATATCGTCTTGATCCACAATGTTCTCCATCGAGCTTCGCAATCTGTAAAGGGGGCGTAAGTGAGATTCGGACGCTCCAAATAGTTATTTTCCGCGTAAAATAACGAACGCGTCTATTGTTTGTCGATGAAACTACGAACTAAAAGCAAGGAAACGTATTGGCTGAAAATTGGCTAAGGGCCAATGGGAACTCAGGTGGGATAGCAGTTTCGTTATCTATAACGATCATTAACAAAACAAATTTTGAACAGTAGTAAAACATAAAAAGGGTATTTATAATTCTAAATTCTAAATTCTTTATTTGACAACAAAAAATATACATGTACATGCAATTATAGGATAACTTACATATAAGTAAAACATAAACCGTAGCTGTAGGTACAATTAAATTGCAATATTTGAACAACCTACATAACCGCGAGTAACGTTTATATCACCTTTGTCCAAAATTTAAAGCCGCAGTGTTGCTTAGAGTTTTCATTTCGGATATGGAGCTCTTTAATTCTGTCAAATCTGATTTGATAGAGCTAGCCCGTTGGGACGAACTCTGCACTCGTTGGCTCGAAGCAGCACTACTTGAAGTCGCACTAGACACCATCTGGAAAAGATAAATATATTTACAGCTTACTCCCCTGCATCATAAACTGTTTTCCATGGCCATACAAACGCAATAGAATGAGAGGAGAATAAATTATTTAACCTAATAAAATAAGTTTCATGGGTCAACAAGATATTAACCTTTATATTGATAGACCACCAAATCGAGTACGCATGAATGTAATGTAGCCTTAATTCACTCTATTGATATGTTTTTGACTAACTTTAAAAGCATATATAGTCGATGACACAATAATTGTAAAACACTAGACGTCTTAAATCTGATAATACACTTCGTACACAGTCATTATCTAGACAAGCACTGAGTTCAGTGCCAATGCTATAGAGGATTTTCTTCGAGCGAGCGTCATGTGTGTTGGCGTACTTACGGGATAAATAAGATATGGTTGTGTCATTATATAAATAGATGACACGTTTAAAAATAAACTGATGATTTGTATAAAACTAAAGTAAAAATAGGAATGAGATATTTATGGAAATATAATTTCAGTATTCCAATTTTATCCTAATTTTAATATCGTGTTTAAAAATACACTGTAGTTGGGATATAATGTATAGTGGATTTGGCATTGGCTACGCATTGATTTTGGGGATTCAAGGGTGAGTCATAGTGCGTAGGTGGGATGCATCGAGTCTTTTAACCTTTGTGTGTCTCAAGACTATAAGGTTATGTTTTGGCCAGTGGAAAATTCTTCGAAATTGTGACTAATTTATACTTTTTGTCCTTTTTTGATTTATTTTACTTGAGTACTAACCGTCTGTTTACTGGTAAATCTATAGTTTAAAATATACCATACAATTTAAAATACATGATCATTGATCAGTCATCACAGTGCTCAACTGATTATTATCAGATTCGTTTGTTAGATAAAATAAACCGAGAGGAAGTTATATTTTATCTGTTCTATGAGACGAACATTCATATTAGTAAAGAACTGAACCATTTAAATTCTTTTAGCGTACTAAGGAAACGTATTACGACATAAGTAGAACACCAGATATCCCTAATGTCTATCCAATGTTACGCCATAATAGAACCGCTGCATTTGGCTTCGTGCCAGCAGTTATCATGCACTCACGTAGCTCCCTCCATATTAAACTTGATAAATTGGTGAAACGGGATCATAAACAATTTGTCTTAACTTTTTAATAGATTATTTTGTGTTATAAAACATTTAGATTTGAAAAATGACTGCGGATAAGTAGTCAATGTTATAATATTTAACAATGTTGTAAAAACCCACGCCAAAACAAAAAGTAAACAATGTCTATGCCTCTTTGCCGTTACAGAAATCGTGACACACATACAAAATCGATCGATGTCCAAATTAAAGTAGAGAACTGATTTTAGTGTGGTATTTGATTTATTTTTTAAATATTTATATAACATTAAAACAAGGCGGCATTGTTCGACTACTAACTTATTACAAATTATTACTATTTACAGTAGCTATAAACTTTTTCAACTCGCTGTTAGAATGGAAGTCCAATAATAAATATACTGAATATTTCTATCTGTTAATCAAATAAAAAAGAGGCTCCATGATGTTTAATTTAAAAAGCATCATAGAGTCTTTATCTTTCACTAGTATAGAGCGAGTATCATACTTATTAAAATAGTGAAAATATATTCCATTAAATAACTTTTTGCTAATTAACATATACAATAGTTAAATAATTACATGCGTCTTTGCACTCGGTCGCGGAGTAGGTACTTGTTTTATTTATTTTTTCCGCAACCCGCGCTTGCTGATTTCAAAATAAACCGCCCATTTTATGAACAGACCGAGGCCAGTACAGGAATAGCTTACAGTAAACTATATTTAATATTATTTCAAAGAAAACGAAATTTGTTTTTAGGTATTGCACGAAATTATCTATTTTTGACCTATTATCTATTATAAATATCTATTTATACCTGTACAGTGAAATATGCAAATAGTAAACATTCTTTATTCTATTCTTTAAATATTCTGGTTGCCGATTTTACAATTCTGTGGACTATGGTACTGTGTAATTGAAATCATTGACAACTCATACCGTAAAAAGCGCACCGTAATTATTAGAATACAGAATCTTTGTTGATTCTTTTTACCATGCTTTTATTTTGTGCGGTAAGATATTTTTTTATAAATCGCAGGACTCAAGGAAGGAAAATTTTACTAACATAACGTTATAAATACGACGTCTCTATCAATTCTACTATAACAATTGATTTCAGTATGATGTGTTACCAAAATTCAAGAGACGACGCGACGCGACGTATGCTTTCGAAAAAAATCAACAACGTTTCAAATAAAGACATAAAATAATATTCTTATTTTATTTACAATGAACCGCTCTATCTCCAACCCTATAATAATTCTAAATGTGGTATTTTAAACGTCTCGTGTTATTAAAACACCCACACGCCCGTTAAGGCACATTTGTTATTCAAACAATTATTATTCAATAGTGTAACGACGCAAATTGTACACCATAAATAAATATTTTTGAGAGATCATTAACTAGTTTGCGCCCGCGTTTTGCTCCTAGATAAGAACCGGTTGAATTGGTTTCTTAATGACAATGTTTGAGAACATACACTGTGTTGTTCTGCTTGTTTATGTTAATGTATCATGTGGATTAGATAAAACAATATAGTTAGTAGCCAGTCTAATGTGATACTATTCACGAATAAAATATTTCTTTACTGTTACATGTTGGGTATAAAAGTTGGGTTGGGAAGAAATCGCTCACGATAAAGATGGCGATTGTTCATATCTAGCATCACGTGTAACAGCCGCTGTTTCTATGTATGTTTAAGAATGAGCATTCATTCATTCAAAAATACGTGAATATTAAAAAACTAATTAAATTAGATTTTTTTATATAACCTTCTAGTATGGATCCCTACGAGCTAAAGAAATGGATTAACATTTAACATGCAAACATATATTTAAAATTTTAACTATATGATTCCACCTCTATAATACTGTCATTGATCTACCGTACGTCAGTCAGTCTGCTAATACAAATAATTAATTAATTAATTCTATACATAAAAACAATTGATTGATCGTATGATTGTTTGTGCCCGTTCCCATCGCAAACGATTGATATAGTGAATAGTCTTTTGGTGAGAAATAATATTGAGCCGGATAGTAGTCTTAGCCTTAGAGTCTTCTCCTCACGGAACTGCTCTATGATCCATCCGGGGACAAATATATACTAATATTAAAAAGCTGAAGAATTTGTTTGTTTGTTTGAACGCGCTAACCTCAGGAACTACTGGTCCGATTTGAAAAATTCTTTCGGTGTTAGATAGCCCATTTATCAAGGAAGGCTATAGGCTATATATCATCACGCTAAGACCAACAGGAACGGAGCAATGCGGATGAAACCGCGCGGCACAGCTAGTTGAATATAAAACTAAGGAATAAAATTGCTCGTGAAAGAATATTTAGGTTCGTATCAGTATATCCAGAGATTTGAGCATTCAAGCGAACTTTTCAGCTCATTATGATTTTACTGCATACCTGTTGTTTTGAGGAACTGGAAACCTGATTCAGGGACTGGTTCTGCCTGGAGACGAGGCTGGATTTCTTCAAGTTCTCCATCACGGAAGCCAGGTCCTTGGTGCTGCCGTTGTGTTTCAACGTGTTGTTGCCATCCAAACCGAATTCTGGTATCTGTGTGAAGAAAAGGATAGGTGAATAATCTATTTATATGATAGATAGAGATAGATTAGATTTGCTTTTTAGTGTTAGAGCATCAGGCGGTTATTAGTGCAACAAGTGTAAACACCAATTTTGGTACACATTGATGGCTAATTTACTTAAACTTTGCTCTTTGAACATACAAATTTTTAAAGATCTGAAAACAGAAATGTCATGTGTAAAGTTTGAATAGTAATAGCCAATAAGTACGTTACCTGACAAAAACGAGTTTAAAATACTAACTAAAACATTTTTTCAAGGGTAACATAAATTTTATAATTTTACATGGCGGAAATTGCTTCACACCCGCATTAGTTCATGGAATCCATTTATCAAGTGACGAACCCTAAAACGTATTGCGTAGTTCAAAAAATATGTTCTTAGACAGAGAAATGAAATTGCAACAATTTTAACCAGAAACGATTATATTGTTTGCTTAAAATTGATATCTACAATAAACACAACCTAGATATTCTGATAGGATAGGTATCGTCTTTATTGCTTTTCCGAGAAGTGTTTGAAATTCAGCACAAGGACAATACATCACTGCACTAAGTGAAACAGTTAAACAGGGTCAAAGGAACTATTAAGAATGTAACGTTATAGTTTTCTGTGAGTCATAGGAGGCTCCGACTTTCAATCAGACCTACGATTCACGCGTATAGGTGCAACACGCATATTGATGATGCCTTCACCTCAGGTGTGCCGGAAGAATTCTAACAAATACCCGCGGCCCCATCATTAAAGCGGCTCGACGGAACACAGTGGGGTTTTAGTCGGTAAGAATCCGACATAACCCACGGCTCCTTCCCCGGGGGCCGTGGGTATCTTTGGAAGATTTCCCCACTATAAAAAAAAAAAAAAAAAAAAAAAAAGGTGTGCTCAAGTTACCATACACATTCTGTAGCGCTAGGGCTGCAATCAAAATACATCAATCAATGTCCGTGAAGGGCTTTCGATCAATTTCTTGCATTGTAACTAGACACGAATTACGCCATCATAACTTGTCAAGTGATTTCGTGAACGTCGAGAGATATAAATTGAGTTGAGGTCTTTTTATCATCGTTAGTATTATGTTACAGCGCGCAATCGTTTAGATAATGTAATATGTTAATTGGCGTTACGAAGAATCCGTTGAAGACTTGGATGACGCGCAATGACGTGTATCTAGCTGATGTCATGGGCACGCGCACGCGAGGCATCGTCACCTCAAAAACTTCAAAATCGTACCCTATTATAGACGGCCTATCATTATGTACACATAATATGATACATCAAAATTTGTCGATTATGCCTAATCCAAGAAGCTTATATCTAATACACTGGAGATTTCAGTATGAACATTAACTTGTAACAAGAAAATATGACGTTGAATGACGCCTAGGTAGTTAGTTAGGTGTGAAAGGGATAAAAAAACATACAGGCGTCATTCAAGGTCATATTTTCTTGTTACAAGTTAATGATCATACTGAAATCTCCAGTGTATTAGATATAAGCTTCTTGGCCTAATCGTTAAACACATAGGACGTATGTGTTAATGTGTGGCAAATGCATATAAAAACAATGACGGCTTTGAATAAACGTGTGGGAAATTATAATATGCTATATACGGATAGCAAAGTTACAGAATAGTGACAGCGAGCGGGACCCAATTGGTGGCCCGACTATATGATTTCATTGATAACTCTATCTAGAGATGAATGATGACTAATGGCCTATCGGGGCAAAAGAGATACGATCCGGTAACAGAACAGGTCAATAATGCGTGAGTCATACTTCACAGAAATGTCGTCACAGTTCCAGAGATGTTATGTAATTTTTTGTTGAGCTAATTTTACGTCATGCGAGTGCGGGTGACGAGGTCTCTACATGTCATCGTTAAGTGAACTCTAGATTTGCGGATTCTTTTGAACTTCAATTTAATTAAAGATTATCATGCAATATCGTTAAAAGTAATTAAGCCCTTGATATGAATTTGAGAACTGTGAATTGTTTGTGTCTATTATGATGTGTTTGTATCATAAAATATAATAATAAAACGATAAACGTAATTAGTTCATGAAGTATTTTAACTGTTATATAAATTGTTGTGTGGATTTTCCATCATAGAGAGTTTCCTTGTACATGGCTTAATAAAAAGTTGAAATTTTAACTAAATCATATAATAAATATGTTTAATTTGAAATTAATATTCATGAGTGACTCAGATTTTGTTTATATTAGTTACAACTTTAATTCGTTATTAGAATATTTAATGATATAGGTATATTTTCTAAGTTTTAATCAGAAAATGTACTGTTGAAGTGGATAGTCGGTAAGTGCTAATTATCTACAGTTTCGATAAACGATTACCAGTAACGGGAAGTACAAATGCAGTACGATGCAAGGGAATTTAATTGCGAATTCAATACCCATGAAACACAAATCAGTCAATACCCATTCTCCTCGTGGGCGCCTTGCCTACTTCTTGGCATAGCTTTCTCGTCTATTTAACGATTAGCGTATACATACTTGGTAGCATTTTAAACTTGAACTTTATTGTTAAGGTATTTCGACTTAAAATTTCGTGCTCTAACATTGTTGTTATCAAACTTGGTTAGTTTTGGATGCATCGGCGCTGCATGCACATCAAGAGACATACATTATTGTGAAGGTCAGTTATGCATGCACAATAGTTAGTGCGCGATAAAACGAGATGGCTGTAACTTATATAACTTTATGTGTGGAATCCACGTTACTGATTGCAATTTGCAATTAGATAAATTAAGATGTTAATTATTTGCTTTTAGCACCGTAAATATACGTTTGAGGTACGCAGTTTGCTTTTGAATAGATTCAAATTAAGCATTAGTGAGAACGATCCATAATAATGTCAGATAATTAATGTTTGTTAGGTTTGAAAAAAATACAATCAACTACTAAGAAATATAACAGTACATTTTTAATGGAAGATTTAATACGATGTGATAAGTGTAAAATTAGATAGAAGTATATTTTACAATTTATTTCAATAGTCATTATGCATATTTTATCGCAATCCGTTCCACCACTCGCAATTTATGAACAACACTCTGTTCAAGATAATAAGTACTGCGCGAGGAAATTTACTCAGCGTATGTTTGTCTTTACCAGGCAAAGGATAATAAAATAAGCGGTTAATTCTAGTGTATATTTTCGGTATAATAATATATACAATAACCTAGCGATAGTTCACCAAACAATGGTGCCAGTGTCAGAAGTATTTCAAGCGACTGATATTTTACCTCGCGTCGCTCCTAGTGCAATCCAAAAAGCACGTCCACTGGAATCATATTCACGTGTGTCTTGTTTATTATGAACTCTCAATCACTTATCGCGTCGGGGCGTCGCATGTCTAACTAGCAGGAGGACTACGAACAACACGTGCCCATCTCGCGGCGAATGCGGCGTGACTGGTGTGCCAGCCGGCCGGCTGATCGCAAACTTTACCCGGCGACCACAATGGCTAATTAGAATGGCGAGTGGCGCGGAGCGCGGGGCGAAGCGGCCCATGCCGTGCTCTACCCACCCACAAACCTTCGCATCCGCCTATGGTGTAAACTGATGAGACGACTTAACAGACCAATAAAATTTAATTAACAATTATGTAACTCTTAATATCGATTGATGGCCTCTCTATTTCTATATATTTTTATTACAGATTATACGTTTCAACGAGGAAAGTCGGTTTCTCTGATCTCTATTACGCAGAGACTCACTTATAGCGCAAACCTTTTAAGTGCTAGGGTTATTATGGTAACTAATCTGTTTAAATGTCCTATTTTAACCTCGACTCGTGCCATTTCTCTATCTAAACGCAATCGCCGTTTAACGAGTAGTTGTGTAGATATTTAAATGTTACCGCGACGACCATGAGACAATACATGGTCGATAAAAAGTCTTTACAAAAAGAATGGTATTTTTCACGATAATTCTGTCGTCCTGATAAGTCATTGACCTTTCAATGTCAGCGAGAGACTGGAGCGGTGGATTACTGACATTATCAGTAAATGGATGTACGAATGTCGGTTCCGATTTCAATAACTATTTGTCTCTTGTTTATCTTTGCAGCTATTCATTTTAGATATAGTTTTTTGTTGCCTGACTGAGCTTCGGCGTATCCAATAGCCACCGTTTTTTGTGAAATATTTTCTGATCATAAAGTATGGTTTTGAGTTTTAGAAGCAGTGGACCTATATTTATTAACCGCATTTAAAGTTGCAGCCAGCTTTTGATCTCAGCCATTTATAATTATTTCAAAATATACGGCTAAGATCTGACAAATTCTAATTACGTCATCGAAAATTAATTAATACATAATTGCCAATGGTGTCCTTTGTACATCATGTGATATTTAGTTTTACCAAAGGCTATAATTTATTTATAAACCCAATAGTTAACATGGTAGAGTTTCTGTCTTGGCTGAAAATGTCTCAGGACTACCTATCTTGCTAATATATACCTACTCTAGTAAGGTCAGGACTGATTGAATTAAATTTTTAGTTTTATAGGATTGATTGAGTTACGCTGGCCTTATAAAGTTGCTTATTTATTGATTTTCTCTAAATTAATTTTTAAAAATGTGTAACCTTTTAAGTCTTCACTATGGAGTATGGACGAATTCGTAAAATAACTTATTTTATTTATTATTCGTGAAGGTGGTTTCTTCCTAGAAGAATAAAACTCAGATCTAATCCTTTTCTTTTTTACACGCTTTTTATTAGCTTCACCTGTATGTTTGTAACCGACTTCTTTGGGCGCGATTTTGACCCACTTTAAACGGCCAGATTTCGTTCAAACTTTGTAGATTTATTGAGGACCGATGACAATACACTAATTTGATAAAATTATTCCATTTTTCAATTTGCAAAAAGCGTGTTTTTTAGTTTTTACACGCTTTTTATTAGCTTCACCTGTATGTTTGTAACCGACTTCTTTGGGCGCGATTTTGACCCACTTTAAACGGCCAGATTTCGTTCAAACTTTGTAGATTTATTGAGGACCGATGACAATACACTAATTTGATAAAATTATTCCATTTTTATGTTTGTATGTTTGTTTGTAACCGACTTCTTTGGGCGCTATTTTGACCCACTTTAAACGGCCAGATTTCGTTCAAACTTTGTAGATTTATTGAGGACCGATGACAATACAGTAATTTGATAAAATTATTCCATTTTTATGTTTGTATGTTTGTTTGTAACCGACTTCTTTGGGCGCAATTTTGACCCACTTTAAACGGCCAGATTTCGTTCAAACTTTGTAGATTTATTGAGGACCGATGACAATACACTAATTTGATAAAATTATTCCATTTTTCAATTTGCAAAATATGATTTTTGTTAATTTATATAATTTTCATCTATAGTCGATAAGGTAAGAAAATAATTAAAATTTTCTATAATTGCACGCCTCATAAGCGAAGCGTTGAGGTGGGTACTACTGTCACTTCGCGCAAAACATCTGATTTTTCAAACTTAAAATGTCTTTATGTATCATACATTGCACTTGTAAGATAATACATACACACACATATTAAGAAAAAACACTATTTTTAACATTCATGATATTTTTGATGTCATTTTTGTTATTTAAACTAGTTAAAAAACAGTTTAAAAAAGTTCTGTCTTGGACGTCCGTGTGTCTGTATGTGCGGAGGATTTTCTTGTTAACACGATAGCGACCGAAATACTTTACTAATCGAGTCTTTTTTTTTCTCTTACGCTTGAGTATGCTCAGGAATAGAACCCTTTCATTTTTCAGGGTCTGATTCGATGTGGTTTAATTGTTATTAAATAAACAAAAATAATAATTAATAAATAATTATTATAAAAAAATTATGAGGCGTGCACTTTTGGATTTTCCAAATTATTTTTCTCTACAGTCGATAAGGCAGGACTCGATGTTAATTTTTATTTCCAATAATTATCTTTAGCCGTTTTCTCTAATATTGACAAATTTTTGTATACTAAAGAGAATTTTAATTCTACAAAACAAATAAGTTTAAAAAAAAAATTAAAAATCATATGTTCACTCAACAAAATTATTTCGTTATTGTAACCGAATCTTTCAATTATTTTAAAAAAATAGTTTTGTTGAAGTAATAAATCGATTTGTTAAAGCAACGGAATAGCTTGTTCATGTAACAAATTTTATTGATAAGAAAACTATTTTGTTATTGCAACAAAAAAATTTATTACAATAACAAAGCGATTTTGTTAAAACAACAAAATTAACTTCAGAGCAGTGAAAACTCATTTGTTATTGCAACTTAGTTCATCTTGTTAAATAAACTAGTTGATTTGTTATTGTAAGTAAATTCATTTTTTATCACAGCATATTTATATCTTGATTCCTTTAACTAACAAGGCTATAATACTAAAAATAGTTGCCAAAATAAGGCGAAAAAAATTTTTCGATCGTAAAGCACTCTCTGATGCTTCGCATCATGAGTCGTGCAATAGTTTAAAATTAAAAAAACAAGCTATTATAAATAATCCAAACTAAAAAGTAGAAAATAAATAATAGTTTAAAAAAACTAAAAAACACGCTTTTTATAGAAAACCGAACTAAAAAATAGAAAATAAATTTAAATTAATTTAAATTAAGAAAATAGTGTTAAAAATTTCAATGAATATAAATTAATAATAGTGTGAGTAAAAAAAATTATTTTATTTAAAAAAAAGCGTGGGGTGCTTCTTAAGATATTATCGAAATGATAATCACTCTACTCATATCTGTCAATAAAATATCTATAACCACTGACACCATGCACCCCACGCTTTTTTAAAATAAAATATTTTTTTTACTCACACTATTATTAATTTATATTCATTGAAATTTTTAACACTATTTTCTTAATTTAAATTCATTTAAATTTATTTTCTATTTTTTAGTTCGGTTTTCTATAAAAAGCGTGTTTTTTAGTTTTTTTAAACTATTATTTATTTATATGTAACAATAGAGATATGGTAATAATTTATTCACTTTTCTCAAGACGCTAGTTGGACCATACTTTCACAAAACATTAGTAACCTTGTGGTCATCAGCACTAAATTATAGACATAAAAATAGTCATGAGGCACTTTAGCGTTCATATTTTAATAAGCTGTGCCCCGTGGTTTTACCCGCACTTCTCAGCTCCTAATGGTCTTAGCGTAGCCTATGTTATTGCGTGAAGGACTAACAAACAAACAAACAAACTTTCGCATCTCAGGAACTACTGGTCCGATTTGAAAAATTATTTTAGTGTTAGATAGCCCATTTAGCGAGGAAGCAATGCGGCAGTAAAACAGCAGGGCACAGCTAGTTAATAATATTAGTACAATATGTATGATTTGTGCATCAGTCAAATACGGCCCTGTCAATACTGCTCTACATTTGTTACGGCATGGTTTATATTGAAGCAGATTTGCATTTACAAAACAATATTCATGAGTAATGCAGTGTTATTCATATTTATGGGCTTTCCAACTTGTGGTTACTGGATTTTGTAGAAATTATTCAAAAACAAAACCTTGTTACTTTAAAGCATCACTTGATTTTCAATTAATCTTGTAAGTACTTTGTTTTATAAAACTTTCGTAGAAAGGAGTCTGCTGTATATGACAGAAACAATATGATTTTACATGCTATTCAATATTCATAAGCCATAATTAAAACCTACACGTGCGCTAAAGGTATAATTTCATTCACCTGTAATAGTTTAAATATATAATGATGAAATTATATGAATATTTAATATGTACATACATATTATGTTGCATATTATATATTTTAAAATATAACAATGTTAATACTCGAATTCTACTGAAAACTTAATTCATTATCAAACATCCGACAGAAAAGTCAATACAATAAAAATTTTAAAACTACATACCAACTAAACGTGCAAGCAAATAAATACGTAGAGCGATGATAATATCCTACACATAAAATAATAACAGTACTAATTATTTAGAGAACATACGACAAGGGCTAAGATACGTATACGTAAACATTTATATTGAAATGAGATTGACCTTTTACAATAATATTTTAATCTTGAGTACTGTTACGTGTGAGTCACAATATGCAATGAACAGTTTTTACTCATTTCACGTATGACTAAACTGCATGAGTTATTTCATTCACTAGCGAAGTAGACCAGTGACCAATGTTTACAAGCAACATTTATATTTTATAGCTGTACAAATATAAAATGTTTCATTCACTTCTTAGATAAGATTGCACGGAAATCCAGGAAATCAATAACAAAAAGTTCTATTGTATCACTGAAAATAAGAAAGAAACGAGTGATAGTAAAACAATTTATTTTGAAAGTAAAAATATTAATTATCTACATAAATTGATAAATATTAAATAGAGAAACGAGTGATAGTAAAACAATTTATTTTGAAAGTAAAAATATTAATTATCTACATAAATTGATAAATATTAAATAGTACGTTCAGAATTAATCGCTCTATCACCTTTTTCAGTAAATTTCAAGACATTCCGATTTGTGAATTCTTAAACTTAAAAAGTACTTTTTTCCTTTAAAATACTTAAAGAATGTAATTGTTACGCTTGAATTATCAGGTATGATTCATCACTCATTCACGAGGCGGTTAATCGTCAAAGTGTGGCATGGCGCATAACATAGAGCACATTTTACCTGCCGATGCGTATGCGCAGGCCACATAGCCTATGAGTCAGCCCACGCATCCTGTTCCACCTTTGTGGAACTTTCACGAATTTCGTCAAAATTATTGCAACGGAATTTTAAATTTTATCATATCTACATTAAAGTCTGTACTAAGATTTACTCAAAGTTCATTAATTAAAAACAGAAAGGTACATTTAAAATTACATTTCATGTAAAATATGAAGGACTTTCCATTAAAGTAGATAATTCAATTTAGTATGTACATTAGTGTTATATTTTAATCACCATTTATTTTTGTAATCGTGTTTAGGATAAACACCTAAACAGTAAACACTAACATTATTACTGCGATAGTACTAATTAGTATTTAAGTCATTAAATTGTTTATTGGCTTTCATAAATATTAATTGCATATTTATACTATGAAATTGTATAAACCTGACGCATTCTTTGAAGATTGGTAAAATTACTATTATTAACTAATGTTGAGTCACAACTCACAACTGATTCACATACCAAATACATACATTTGCATAATCTTCATTTTATATTTTTATGTAAAAACTATGGATGAAATCATTTGGAAATTATTTTAAACAAAAAAATTCTTAAATTCACTCACCTAAGTGTTTGTATATTTTGATAACCATACCGAAGCAATGTTTAATAAATGAACTACAAATAAAAGATTAATTATTAAGTTGTTAATTGTAATAAAATAAATTCTTGAATACTTCTTTATTCACCATCTATTCCGGAAGACTGAGGCTAGAGTTAATGAAGGCAGTCCTATCATAAAACAATTTACAGAGCCTTAAAACAAAGGCTTCCCGGAAGACGAGAATTAGCTTTGATTAGTGTCCGGATGTTCGTATCTGGTGTTATTTATAATCTTTGTAAGATGTGGATTAAAAATAAACCATGTTTACTCTTCTATCATCAGGCGATGTTCAAATGAGTAAGTCCAATTAACCGACTTCCAAAAACGGTACGTTCTCGGTCACCTATTTTGTATTTGTTTGCAGAATGATTATTCAGAGCTTTCTCGAGTTTTCATGAGTCATTTATGTTTCGTAAATAATGCTTGAAATGTTGCATTGAGCATCGAAGCACAGATTACTAAATAGGTACTAATATTTTTCGTTATTGTATTGTCATATTATACATCGCGTCATCACATTAGCTCCTATAACTTTTATAGATTTTTTGTAGCCTGAAGGTGTACCTGCATACATCTACATTTTTGTACGTATTAAAAAATAAATGGCATACCTACATAAAACAGCTCTAATATTGGATATTATAATAGGTATAAAAAAACGATAACAAAGGAATGTAGGCGTGGATATTAAGCGGTTGTGCAAAAAGAAGATACAATACAATCTGCAAAAGCGATTTACAAGCAAAGAATTTCCAATTTTAAAATGTTTCATTTATTTCCCGCCACCTAAATCATGCAAGGTGACATACCCATCGTGCAGACTTTGTGCTTTTATCTGGTGACAGCAGAGATTCTTCAGAACGTACCTGTTACAAAAAAGAAAACCAAAATTATAGCACATCACATATTATTATGTATCTATATTCCTGCAATGTTGGCTACATTACATGATAGAGAAGTACATATTGGAAGACGAACTTGTAGCTGTGGAATATTTTTCGAGTAGGTTCTTATCGTAATTACTAATTATTAAAGAAAATATTGATTGACGTTGATTAAAACAATTAAATCTCCCATATAATTGCTGATTACCTGTATAAAGGTGATTCATCAATGTTTATGAATGACTGACTCATAGTTCGTTTACCCTATTGTTTGTATTTTGTCATGTGTCACAGATTTATCATAGGTATATCTTATATCACGAGAAAGAACGATTACATAAATTTAAATGCATCGAAATACCATAAAAAGCCTGCATTCGAAATAGCAGTAGGATTTATGGTAATACTTGTACGGTGATAAATCATAAAGTGCCTTCAAAGCAACCATTATCAGTTGCGGTCAAGACAAATCTAAATAGAGATATTAAGACAAAGCTGAATGGGTCGGCCAGTGATTGCCGGTTGTTATCATCAGCAGTGGGCTGAAGATAAAGCGATTTAAATCGTCAACGTCCAATAATTTGAATTCAGTGCGAGCAATTTAATTCAGCTTAAGACGTCGCGTGGGCACATTGCATCTCATAAGTGCGTTATAAAACTCGATAAACGACGCGCCAGTAGGCGGCCGGAAGAGTCAACCGCTGAGTGTTAGTGGACTTCCTACTTAGACGGCTTGCTATTCGACGGAAACGCTATTTTTGGCGCCCACTGTTGTTTCCTCTGAGGAAAGTTCATTAAAGGGTATAATTTCAATCTTTGTTAAAAAAAATTGAAGATGTGCTATCATTCAAGCTTTTGATTCATGTATTATTTAGATTGTAGACATTCCTGTGAGTTCATTTTTGCTATTGGTATGTCATAATTTTGTTTTTAAGATAAGTGCAAAAACATTCAATAAAGTTGAATTATAACAATGATTACATAACATAACTTTTTGGAGGGTTACGACTTACGACCCTTGGCTTCCGAAAATAAAAAGTTGCACAAAGGAATCCGGGAACATTCCAAACTGCATTCTTCACTCCTTCAATGCACTTTAACGTTCCCACCGATGAGTACCGATGGAATGTTGGGTATGTATTGGTCACCCTTTTAAAGGAAATCCCAATATTGTACCCGGGGTTTTAAAATATATTTTCGGAGCAATTTGGAGCATTTAGCGCTGACTTATTCAAATTGTAAAATGGATTTTCCTGGCAACAAATAGTAGGTCGTAAATATGACTTGCACTTAAACACAGTATCCAAAGTTCATTATGGACGTAAGCCTCTAAATAACTACTTTTAGCGACCAATTAAAGTGTTGTTAGTAAAAATGATATAACTGGTTGGTTTCTTGATAAAAACAATAATGTGAACTGTGCTGTCGTTATTTTTATAGGAAGTGGCAATTCATTATTAATGATTTATTTCAATTTACCTTGACCTATCTTAGCGCGAGGAGTTTAATGATATCTAAATTAAAATCGTTGATATGAAGGGGCGAAGATTTATGGCGTAACAATCTTGATCGTAGTAATTTGAAGTTGCTCCCCTAAAGTTGCCTTGGTCTTTTTTAATGGTTTATTTTTTTATTTTTAGTGTGAATTTTAAAATTGATTTTCGCTTAGTAGTTTAGAAGTTGAATATTCTCAATGTAGAGACAGTTTTATAGTTTTAGAAGAAAGCCATGGATGCGTTTTTGCATGGGTGATTGTTTCATGATCTATCAAGCACCTTGGAATTTACCGATTTATTGATACCCAAGTATGACAATAGAATTTGGTATGGAATAATTTTAACCGCTTGGAGAAAGTTTAACCTACGGTTCTTTTTTATGAAATAAAACATTATTATATAATATATTAATATGGTATTTTCATTAAATAATGATACGAAAGTCGGAATTTATAGGAAGAGAGAATTATATGAGGTCACGTATGAAGAATGTGAATGACTAACTGTAGATAATCGAAAATAAAGATTCAATGATATAAATTTATAAATAAAGATTTAGAAACAGAAAAACACATATTCAACGTCATGTTATCTACCAGTTTGATACTTCAAAATACCTATGTTATGTCGAAACGTCTTTATCTAATCGACATTATTTATACAATTTTATGAAATTCCATTAAACTTTGGAAATGTACTACAATCACCAAGGAAATCAAAATAATAATAGCTTTATCCTTAAACATCGTTCCACGAGCAGTTTAAAATTGCAAGCAGTTAAATTATTGTAACCATGTTGTTTTTAGGGCATGCAGAGGCTGGTTATCAAGACCGCGGCCATATCAAAGGGATTCACGATTTAAATTCTTGCAATTATCATATCAAGGTTTAAATTCCCTCGTTTTAATGTGTGCCCAGATGCAGCGGATATACCCTTTAACCTGTGTACGAGCTGAAGAAATCTCGCCTTTAAATTTATGATATTTGGTTCAGTCTCCGTATAATCTCACATTTTGCAATGTTTGTAGGTCATTCATATATCTACACGTAGGTACAGCTTGCATTGCAGTGGACCTTGTATGAACCATATTAAACAAATAAGTATAGCGCATGTGAATTAAAAAGAGAAGTTGAAATGTGTTCTTTTGTAGTTTAACTAATACCTACCTACAGCTACGCAAGGAATGGAACCAGAAATATCTGGATGCGAATGGACAAAATTTTGAAGTGAAACTTCTTTATCGGGGTTGGAAAAAAATTTTGTGTAACATAATTTCGTTACGCGTGACATTTTTCCGTTACGCGCCATCTTTGATTCGACGTACTTCTGTAAAGTTGCATATAGTAAATTATTTTTTGAAAAATAAAGTCTTAAAGAAGTTTCACTTCTTACGTGTGTACACTAGTACACGCACACATTTTTTTTTATTGTACATCTAAATGTTACTTTGCTTTAAAGGAGAACAATATATCAAAAAGGCCTTGATATATCGGAATTAGGACTACATGTAGCAAATTATTGCGTCGCCATACCCTTTTTCAATGCAGTTTTCAACGGATTGAACGCTGAGACGTCTGCAGGCTGTAATATCCGGATGGAATTAGGTTAAAGGGCAATCAAAATAATTCCTTTTTGTTTGCACAATTCGGTCAGATTGTACCATAGGTTTCAAGTGAAATGTGAATGCAAATTTTTATCACTACACTAATTATTGTGTTGTTTTTTTATTAATATTTATGAAATTATCCAGATATGTTTTGTATGTGCATTAATTTATTAATTTTAATCGGAATTTTGCCATAAAAATCTATTGTCGTTCATTATATTTACCGCCTTTGGTAGGTATTTGATTCCTTTTTAGTATCATAAGCGCTCATTCATTTATTGCTTCATAGAAAAATAAACGAGTTCCTTCATATTATGGATTTAATAAAAACTTTGTTTATTACTGGAATTACGTACAAGTATAAATGTAATATATTAAAATCAAATTAAAAGGAAAGAGGCTGTGCTGTGCTCGGCATACGTAATCAATTTTATTTAAAATATTAGATGTATGTGGTTTAATAATGTACTTAGGTACCTACCTATCTATGAGACGATGTAATGATATACCTAGGTAGGTACTTACTCGGTTACTGATATTTATAGTTTTTTTTGTGTGATTATTAAAATAGGTATGTCTTAATTGACTGTGTTTAACTAAAATTTAATTTCTGTAGACACCTAGGTACATTATTATTGTAAATTCCCATTTGTGGTTAGAAAACATAATAAAGTTTGCTTGGAAGAAATTGCTTGAAGCAATAAAGCCGCCCTTTGCATCAAATGTCCTGTCTGTGTGTGTGAAATTTGTATTTATATTTTGTATGCAATAAAGATTATAAATAAAAATAAAATAAATAAATAAAATAAAGTTTGATGCTTTTGCTTACTAATTATTATTTATACCTACCTAGGTAATAGAAAAGCGATGTGTAGGTTAAAGAATTAAAACTGGATACTTTGTTTCTACAACCATATTTTATTGAAATACATTGAATGTATAGTAACTACTCTAAGTAGGTACTTCTCTTACCTTCTTTGGGAAGAAAATTTTCGGTTTTCCGGTATACGTGGTATATGAAGCCATATTTTCGATTTTCGTAACAACCATAATTTGATAAAACGCTTATTTCGCTACTAATAAACACTGGATGACATGGGATGACACGGTAAATGTTACGGGTTTCGAGAATTTTCGGCGGTCACGTGTAAACTCGTGGTGAATTTAAACTATCATTAAGATTTCATTGTCACTGTTTATGGACAAAATCACCACGTTATTTCTGTTTATTTTCCCGCAATAAATGTGTTGAGACGTAATGAGTCCACGTCACCTCGTTGAAATTACGTGTTTTTCGAAATCATTTATATCATACACTCGTTTCGTCACAATATATTACAAAATAATGATGATTTATTATATTCATTCAACTTTAGTCACATTTTAAAAGCGACGCGGATGCATACGATGCTTAATACGTAACACCACGCATAAGCTTCGGTTCAAACTGAATTTTCGTCTGCCTCAACTGTTGCTTTTTATCAATTCAGGGGAACGTCCCCCTGCGCATGTCCCATCTCTTTCACTCCTTCCATTCATTAGACAACGAAAAAGTGACAGCATTATTTACGCACTTCATCCGCAATACATATAAACGAGTAAAGATAATGAAATATAATACTAAGTCCATGCGTATAATACGCATGTGTGTATTTATTATTACTTTGTGTCTTGACTCTTGAGAGCCATATAACAACTTTGCCCTGTACAGTACTTATTTGGATCGAATGTAATTATTTCAATAAACAAAAAAGACGCAATTGTCATAAAATTTAATTTAATTTACAATTTAATTTAATACACCTCTTTACTAAGTTCTAGCTTTCCGCCCGCATCGCACGCATAGTCAAAGGAAATTCCAGTAGGAATGGGAGATTTCACCACGATAAAAAATAGCCTATGTCACCTCTATCCTCCTAACTATCTCCAGACACTCAAAAATCATAACATCCAGTCACTTCATTGCATCGTGCAAGACAAACAAATAACAACAAAACATTTTAAAAAAGGCAAACAACAACTTTACAATATCATAGAGATTTTATATAATAATTAAAGTGATTTTATAAAATAATAAGAACAACCTCAATAAAGATTATTGAATTTTATACCTTAAAATGAAGTTCCACTCAAATATGGAAGCGATTAATTCATACAGCCAAGAATGGAGGCCCCATATAAAACCATAAGTTATAAATTATTGTTTTTTTTTTGTCGGTACCTCGGGTCACTGCAAGCATGTCCAAAATACGAAAATCAAGTTTCCAAAAACATTAACATTAAAAGTCCTTTTTATCATTCAACAGTTTGATATCGCTGACTTTGCTGATGTAGGAATGTGAATTTATTTTGTTATCTGTACCTTAAAGTTTGCAACTGTACCTTAAATGCAAACAATATTATTATTTTAGCCTTTAGGTCTATATTCTGAAATACTCTTCTATAAACTAGACTATTTCTATCAACTATGTGATAATATGCCACACAACGAATTAAATTGACAACGGACCAGTGGGCGGGGCTTAAAAAACATGGCTACGTATTGTGTGCAACAAAAGAATTAACCATAAGTTTACATTGAATTAGTGTCATCAATTTTAATTATTTATGTTTTCTATAAATGATTTTTTTCAATTTGTTTGTTGGATCATGAATGGATTAATGAATCCTCATTAATATCATTATGTTTTTTCACAGTATCCTTCTTTAAACTCCGATTTACTAGACGCTGATGTCGTGCCTCTATATTTTTTTTAGCTTTATTTGATTCTCTAGCAGAGCTTGGTAGATTACACGATGGAACACATGTTTTTTTTAAAGTCATCTTTTTAGTAATAACACCTGAAAAACAAATTTTTCAATTAGTTTTAGATTTATATTTACATTTATATTTGAGGTTAAACATTGTCAACTTACTTGGTACAATAAAATCATTCCTTTGAAAATGTAATGAACACACTCTCATATGCGGATTTATATTTTTCAATTTTAAAGCACGCTGCCAGGCTTTACATCGATCTACTTTTTCTTTTTTTCCGAAATAATTTTCAACATAAACAAAACTGCTACCAGGTTTAGGTATAGCATGAAAACTAACTTCTAAATTCGTATGAGATTTACTACCACAACCGTTCACCGCACAATAAACTCTACTTTTATTTTTAGTACGAAATTTTAAAGAATTTTTATTAATAAAAAAAAAAAAAATTTTTTAATAGATTCGGTAATATACTTGTGTACTTAAGTGCACACTAAAACTAGTTCTTTTTTTGAACACCAGGTGTCGTGACCAAAGTGGTCCGTTGTCAATAGGTTTCTAGGTTTATAATTTTTATAAGACATGAATTGGTAATTTCAAATTAAAGAAAAATGAAAATTATAATAGGTACTTACATCGCAAACCACAAAATCAAAATAACATTAGAATTACGCCTATTATATCTAGAATATTCCAGTCGGCTTACTCAAAAGTCGATAAAATGGTCATAATAAAGCGCCATTTTTTCGCAGAAATAGAAAGCATTGTAGTTCATTGAAAAGTTACATTTGGGGTTGCGTTTTTTAGAGGACGCAATTTTATTTTTTTGATGTGTAGGGGGGGTCAGTGTGAAGCTATCACCAAGTTTGTGGGGTCGCCACCCTTGTCCCACGGCCGCCATCTTGAAAATAGCGGTTGAAATTGTTTTTAAGATATATCTCTTAAACTATTTATCTGATAATAAAACAATGTTAACATTATTCGTTGCAAATTAAATTCTCTACAACTTAGGTTAAGTAACTTTTTGTCGTAGAACTATAAACAAAAAAGTTAAAAGCGAAAATGTTCAGAAATTAGAGATGTTTATATTTTTCAATAAAACTTTTTTTTTATAAGTTTACGAAGAAATTATATCAGACCATTTTTGTAGATTGTTTTTCGAAGAACAACTTTTATTTACAACATTTTTTCATTAAGTAAATAGCTAAGGTTTTACAGCCCTCCGAAGTGAGTACTATTTTAAGTACTCTTTACTATACAGAATACGATATATTATGTGTGTACTAATAATAATTTGTCACCAGTAATTATTTTATTTTTGTTATTATAATATTTTTAATAATTAATTTTACAATATTATTAATAATTAATTATTGAACCTTTTCCCCACCACCCAGGAGGTAGAGTCTGGAAGTGCGTTTTTTTTTACGTCGAAAAGCAGGGCTGAAATGTTCTGCAGTGTGCTTCCATTGTTGTGGAGTCTGGGAAAAGAGCCAATAGCCAATATATTATGTATAGTTACTACTGAAAAATAGTACTCACTTCTGAGCGCTGTAAAACCTTAGCTATTGACGTAATGAAAAAATGTTGTATATAAAAGTTGTTCCTCGAAAAACAATCTACAAAAATAGTCTTATATCATTTCTTCGTAAAATGATAAAAAAAAATTTATTGAAAAATATAAATAGCTCTAATTTCTGAACATTTTCGCTTATAACTTTTTTATTTATAGTTCTACGACGAAAAGTTACTGAATCAAAGTTGTAGAGAATTTAATTTGCAACAAATAATGTTAACATTGTTTTATTATCAGATAAATAGTTTAAGAGATATATCGTTAAAACCATTTCAACCGCTATTTTCAAGATGGCGGCCATGGGACAAGGGTGGCGACCCCACAAACTTGGTTTTAGCTTCACACTGACCCCCCCTACACATCAAAAAAATAAAATTGCGTCCTCTAAAAAACGCAAGGTCAGGCCTAAAAAATGTAACATTTCAATGGACTATTGACACTGGGATTTTAAACTAGTAATTGACTTATTTGAATGAATTTACTGCAATTGTGTTTCATTTTGAAAGTGTCGTCAATTTATTGTGAAAATATTATATCAAGAGTTCATGTGTTATCATTTTAGGACGCTAAATTCTTAGAGATATAGTTTTTCCAAATGATTAGTAAAACATAAAATGATTAGTTTTTATTCTACAATATAAAGGAGGGAGTTTTGGGGTTCGACTCATCAGATTCGTTGTAGACTCTACCTTAAAATTATATTATACGTAACTACATAATATCCTTGATCGTTGTAAAAAAATAACTTTCGTACATCGTACGTATCGAAGGTAAGTGAAAAATTACCTACATTTATGAGTAAAATCGTAAAATCAAGTGTTTTTAATGTAAAATCAAGGAAAACATACCTCAGGAAACATTTTAATCGTATTAACTTTAGTTGAATACTTAGCACAAAACGAATTTCCACGTATACAAGAAGTCACAGTTTTCTTCATTTTCATGATTCACAAAACACAAACACCTTACGTTACACCTTTAAATTAGTCACTTGTATACGTCTGTATCAAATAGTAGTTATATTAATTCTGTTGTTAAGTGAAAAGAAAATAAATCCGTGTTCTTTTTTACACAATTCAGCTGTTTTTATTGAGCGACCGATATAATTTACAATTCCGCGATTTGTTGATTATTATGCAATCAAAATTAGTACAAGATTCGCCTCGTTCATCACGTATTTACATTGACGTTATTAAGATTTAATGGAAATGTAACACACTCTATATTATAGTCTGAGTTTAGTTTAAAATTAAATTGTCCTATTACATGACTCCTTTTTCTGCTAATGCAAGGACTATGTTGCAGAAATGCTTCTTTAAATATACCTATTCATTTATTAATGATAATAATAAATATTCAATTTAATTTTCTCTATTAAATTCTTTAATTTAATCGGTCCTATATTCGTCCCTTGCAAAGATAGAGGCTCTATACCAGGGATGCTTCAGGAGTTTAATTAAGTAATGGTAAAAAGGAAAATGATAGCGCTGGTTTCGGCGGCTCAATCCAGTGGGAGTTAATCGTATTTGTCGGATAAATAACGTAAGTAGAGTGGTCAAAAAATTCTAGTATTTTCTGATTGTCGATAAATAATGAAAGGGCGGTAGCGCAACGCCATACTTCTCTTCAGTGTGACTTACAGCCTACAGGTCGCCATACCGATACGAATTATATTTTAATTATGTTAATTAGAAAATCAAACAATTCAACCGTATGCACCAGGTTTTTTTATTGCACAGCTAATTATCTGACGGTTTTAATAGCCGTCCATCCGTCACCATCGCAAAGGGGTACTTACATTTTTATTATTTTAGTTTAACAATTTCTTCAACCCTAAAAAGTTGGCAACATCTCAGAGCAAAATATGTAAGTGTAATTTATGACCGAAACCATGGTTGCATATACAATAATAAGCTATAGTTGCATTGCTCATATTATGTAGGTACTATCTAATATAGAGTTATCAAGACTGACAATGGAAGACCTTTAAATATGGTCACCCATAATTGATACCGAACAATTATCAGAAACATATAAATATGTATATTAACCCGTATTATATTTCACTATCTCATGCTTATAGTAAACGTTCATGGAATTAGATTTTCATACAAGCATTTTAAATAAGATCCGGTCAATGCACTTGCGGCACCCACTTCATACGGTTTGTTTTTACGTGCGATTTTGACATCACAATAAAATGCTGTTATGCAGTTTTGTGTACTTTTATATGACACGTACGTCGTTAAACTGTTATTAGACGAGCCCACTTAATTTAAGTGCTTAAAATTAAATTTAATGACGCAGTCCTAAGACGCAGTCAATCAGAAAAAAATGCATTGTCGCATGTTCGCAAACTATTTATTGCTTATTTTATAAAATTCAACTTAATATGAAAAAAATATAATAATTTAAATTTTAATTACACTTGTAAGTTTGAAGAATTTTTTTGTCAAAAGCTTATCACCTCAGCTCTTTCAATAAAAAATAGTACAATGCAAATAACATACATTTTCAACACGTGCTAGATATAAATTCTCATTAAAAATCACGTATGTTTTGTATTCTACAAAAAGATGTATCAAACAATTGCTACCAAATGCAAATCATGTATCGCTGACCAAGAGAAATTGGATATTTCGCCGAGACAACAGACGCGTGGGAAGCTACACAAAAAACGGACAGCGTGAGGTAAATATTAAATTAAATATTCGTACTAACATGTACATTAGGTGTTTCATTTTTTGGAGCTCAAAAAGATAGCGACACTCCTACAGCTACCTACTGTTATGAATTATGTTGAATCTGCACGCATGACAGCTATGAGCTATGTTTAAATCAAAACGTTGACCTCAAAGCTCATTAGTACGTGTGTAGGTACTCTATATATGTATGTATGATTCTGTGTGTGTGTGTGTAACTGTATGATATATTTGCATCGATGTATAAGCTCACATCTGAAATCGCTTTTGTCTTATCGCAAGAAGCACGTGCCTCTAACAACAACAACGTCAATGGGGATAGAGTCGGGTTTCCTCATGAGTGAACGCTGACAATACTTTTTGCAGACAATTACAAAGAATACCCAGCAATTTATCTATCAAGTGAACAATTGCTTAGTAATATAGACAAAATTTACGTGGGAGTACTTTAACGATTTTGACACACTTTATTTTATTTATATTCTTTGCGAATGTCATCCTTTGTGTATAATTTAATTTGTTATTCGATAAACCTTTTTACTCCCGCGCAATTTTCATAATTGCAATTAGAGTTTAAAATCATAAAAAATACGTCATATTCATGACTTACTGATACCTGTAAAAATTAATGTAGCGTTTTAAAATTTTAAAATATCAATGCGATATGTTTAATATGTAGTATGGGTAATCCAAATAATTATTCTTAATTATTCTAATTATGATAAGGAACTGAAGCATTCCATAAAATTATTTTTTATATTCAACAGCTATTAATTATTTTGTTCAGAAATGTAAGTGTAAGTTTATTTGTATTTAATTTAACAAACAAGGAAATGGACTTTTCAACATTATTTTCGAGTTCTCGTTTCTCATTTACTTGACCAAGTAAATAACATTGTTTGCGATGATATCAATTATTATCTGATGTTCTTATTTTATCAGGTACCATCTACGGCTATGTCATCATGATGGTTTTATCGAGATAAGACGAGATAATGTCATTTTTGGTTAACAAAGTTAACACAGAAATTGACCACAGATGAAGAGTCAGCTAGACTAAAATCAATTATTTTTACTTATATCTGTTTCTTTAAGCCTTAAATGCTTCAAATCGGTATGAAGAAAAGAAAGAATCAATGTAACGGATGTTTAATCTTCGCCTAATATTTTCTCAAAATATTTTTCACGTGCACCAAATGATGGCCGTATATCATTATATAATCTAACAATTGTTCTAAGCAAGCTTTGTTTATAAATGTAGGTAGACCGAACAAAAACAATGTTCACAGTTACATGATAATCAATATTCTCTCACAGGAATTATGTGTGAGCCAAGGTAGGTACTTTATTGTTGAATTTTACGAGTGTATGAAGGTTACTGAAAATCGTTTCGTGGTGCCTTTTAAAAAGTAACTCAAATCTAGCAAAACTACTATACTATAATAATATTAATAAATCGCCAAATGTGTTGCTATGCACAAAAGTCGAGAATGGATAATTTTATTTTAACGTTTTTGCACAAAGAACGTTCAGAGAAAAAAAAATACGAAATAGGGGCAATGGGGCACAACAACGTCTGCCGAGGCAGCTAGTTATAAATATAATTTTATGAATTTATTTATTTGGTATGTAATATACGGTATCGAAATATCATCAACATTTAATAACTCAGGCCCCGGAATCACAGACACAATAGAAAATCTATTGTGTCGTGGACCGATCGGGCCGTTCGGGGCTCAATGGGTTAAAGATACATAACGACGATTTTTTTTTCTACAGTTTTTCTACATAGGCAATAATAAAACAAGAATTTGTTGGTATTAGGTACGCGCAAAATCAAGTATATAAATAGATCTCTAGGCTCAAGTCAATTACTACTTGATTCTATTCAGTATATTGCCGGACTAGGTTCAATAAAATAATTTACGATACTCTAGGTCTTGGCGATAGTTTTATTTACTTACATGTAAAATTATAGGAGGTAATAATCAACATACGATGAATACATTTTCAAGAATAAGTTCATTATATCATCACTTGATTATTACTATCTATGACATAAAATGAGTCTACTCGAAATATTTCAAAGAAAACACGTCATAATGCTGCTTATCATATCACAAAGCCAGTTCCGGCGATTATTACATCTATTTGAATATCAAAGTACCGGAAAGAGGCGAAAAATGAAAGTGATAGCAATTTTGTTAAGCAACTTGTTTTTTCACTAAATGACTAGGAAATATGTATTTTATTGATAAGTATGAACGTGAAATAGATAAGTGAGTTAAATTAAAAAGCTAATTAAATCAGAGAGAATTAAAAGCCAAGTTAAACCTATCATGTCGTCTCAAAATTGATGAGGAAAAATATTTACAGGATTGTCTCTACATTTATTGAACTCTATGTTTTCATTTATTTGTATATACAAAGCGTTACATAATACATAGACTAATAATTATTATGAAATACACAAGTATTCTGAACATTTCTCAAAAGCAAAGGAACGAAAAATCAGCAAATCAAACAATTACCATTCTCCTTCACATGGTAATTACCAAAACCGCTTCATAGCAACAGGACATCCCTATAGACTATAACAAGATATTTGTTTAAGTTTAGTACCAGCCCACGGGTCTCCGATAAATTAGAATATGGTTTTATTGTGCCTCATTCATTGACCACTTCCACTGTCCTGACCTCCGTTATGTTAAAACGTTATATGACACCGCTGTAAATGTAATGTAACTCTATGTTCATTTGTTCTGATTTTATCGCCAAATCTTTATTACTTCTTAATTAAATAATTGCGCGGTTTACAGTTACATGCATAATGTTTATGATTTATATAATTGTTCGTCTTATGGGTGGAGGTTAACGCGTCAGAGTTGTAGTTATTCCCAACATGTTCCCAACATTACGAAAAAAATCTTTAGTAAGGTTGAGACTTGAGAGGTTTTCTAAAGTATATATTTAGAATTTATAAAGTCCTTCTCTAAATTTTTAACACTAATGCAACCCATTATGTGGAATTTTCATGATTGTAATATTCCAAGTCATCAGTTCTACAATTCTCACTAAAAATTTTATTCGCATGTCTGTCTGCTCGTTTTGTTATAGAATATATTTACCTATGTACCAACGTACTTATAAAATAAACTAGAAACAATTTGGTAAAAGTTTTTATATTGATAAGGGAATTGAATATGTATTCCAACTTCAATTTCAAATTATTAAACTTATTACAGTAAAAGCTCCTTATTCGCGCTTCCTTCATTCGCGGTTTCACTATTCGCGGTTTCACTATTCGCGGATGGAAAAAATGCGACCTAATTCGACTATATTCGCGGCCTAAAATTCTTTATTCGCGGATCGAATCGGTACATCGGTACATACATATATGTATTATATCTATTTACCTAAATAAAATCATTCGTTATCCTTAGTAAACGCCTGAACTACAACTACGAATTTATAATTTCGACTAAAAAAAAGAAACACGAGTAAAAAGTGCTAAGCCATTGCTTAAACCTGAAGATATACCTAATTAAATGGTAGGTAATTAATAAATATGTACCTATGGTCAAAAACTTCAATTAAACTGATTTCTTTGTCTTTGCTTTTTTATTTCGTCGCCAAGGAACATAACCCCTATAACCCCATACAAATTACCATTCCATATTCACGGTTTCTCTATTTCGCTGCACATTTACGGAACCTTTTACCCGCGAAAGAGCTTTTACTGTACTTACTTTAACGTTATAGAGAAAAAATAAGGATTTGGCTAAATATAAACAAAATCACATCCGACCAAACACACAGGCTTAAGCGAGTTAAATAATATAACAATGTGGATAAAAATGATATACGATCCTGGAATATAACTTGACGCGCTCATAAACCCAATGTTGCGACATTTGACATGCAAGAACAAAACGAACCTTGTAAGTAAACAAAACAATGTGGTCTTTGTTGTAACCGCGCAGGCGCCACCCTGGCGCATGCTTTCTGCTAAATAAACTGTAAAATTTTCTATTTGTTCAACGAATAATTGAGATAGTTTCACATCGAATAATTATCAGTTCAAATAACATTCCGCCGGAAGATCACTTATAGATAAATTGTAAGATAACAACACCGTGCATAATGTTACAATAAGAATAACAGTCTTATTACTCATCGACTTGGACGAACATTGATAATATATTTTAAGAACATAAATCAATTTGATACAGACAATACAAATATACATATAATATATATACCTACCTACATATCACAAATTTAGGCAATCAGATGTATTGGCGTGAAATTCGATTTCGTATGGTGAGTTTTTCTAATCATATTTTGAAGCAGATAAAATATGACGAAACATTGTGACATTGTAAGCAATAATACAAATCTAACAAAGATATAAATTATCCGTTTATATAACATCTCCTTTACGAGCAACATTTCCGTACAATCCAGTCAAGTTTTCTTGTCCCTAAGTCAAGTCAAAATAATAATGCACGTAAACGCTTTTCATTGTAATCATGAGGGCTGTAAATAAATGTAACTAATTTTGCCCGTAGAAACAGTCATAATAATATGCAAAAGATTAACACACAACATCGTACTACCCCATTTTCAAGATGCAGTCTCAGTGGTTGTTTGATGTAAGAAATCAGGAAGAGAATAAAACCAAATATTTAATTAATATAATAGACAGATCACACGTGACACTCAAAAATTGTGATGTCATATGAAAATGGGTTTTTCAAGATAATTTTGATTCTAAAAACGATAAATAACAATAAATAGCTCAATTTTTATCGGTTCAGTGCTATGACCTCATCAAAATTAAATTTTTAAACGATAACGTGTGCAAATTTATTTGTGTCCTGTAGACAATGATGATGTAATGATAATAATTATTGTAAACTTAATCTAATCATTATACGTAATATATTTTGCAAAGATAATATTCAAGAAATTCTTCTATATACAAGTCACCGATTGATACGTCACTGGGAGAGTTTAACAAATTATTGCTCTATTCTATTGTGTTTAATAAAAGATTCATTCAATAAGCGTAATTGTTTGAGTCTATTTAATTATTTAAGAAGTTAACAATTTAATTAAAAAAGTTAACAAATTTTATTAAGTACTTAACAATAATTTGTCAGTAATTCTACGTTTGTAAAAATAAAAAAGAAGTTCTTTGAAACTGTTGTTGTTTTCTTATATAATCTACTACCAAAAACTTATTAAAACCGGAAAGAAAACTCGAAAAGATATTAAGTTAGTTGAAAGAAATTGTTGAGTTGTTGTTGACACATTTTCCTCATTCCCGAATTCGTCTTAAAATTATTGTCTACGTAGAAACTAGAAAGGCGTTATCAATTGGTATACTTAGAATTATTCATTCAAACAGAAACCAATATGGTATCGAAAGTCAATATCCGATATTCCTTGTATGAATCAATCCAATGACTGTATTTTTTATTATCATAAAAAATAAATTTAATAATTGCCCAATAAAACGTTTTCTATTTGTTTGTGATTGAAATTATATATATGTAAAAGTCTTTAAATTCTAAATTATATTGTTGTTATAGTATGCGACATAGCTGCTAAGATCTAGTGTAGCAGTTAGATTATATTTTACATAGGATTTATTGTCTTACACTGGCAAGGACATTTACCATATATTTTAATCCTTCTGTTATCATACTCCATTATGTACTAATGCCAACACGATTATATCATGCTTGTTTACTATAAAGTTTTGGTTTTTAACCACGACGTAAGAAGAGTCACTTTAAAGTTTAATGTAAAGCTCGTTAAGAGGAAATCGGTTACCTAGATGATAAACTTACTAAATAAAAATTACTACCACTACTGAATTACCGATACTTCTAGCTTGTAGCTTTGTTGACATAAACAAGACCATTAATTTATTGTGTACACAACGTCTAACAAAATAACAACAGATGATATCAAAGAAAAATTAGTAAAACATATCAATGTGTTTAGATTTTACACACTTTGAAACTCTAACCTATGCTGTAGAAGCTTTTTTGAATGATCCCTATTCCTATTGGTTATGGGTTAAGCTTTGCGTGTGAAATTTTTATCTGTTAGGTACTTATTTCTATTTACATACTTATAATAATTAACCTTGCAATAATGTAAAATGGTAAGCTAATTGAATTGCCCTCCCTCGTAATGTGCAATAAAACTTTGCATCGCCTGTATTAAAAAACTGCGCAAACAACACGTACGGCGCAATGTACTTTACGTTATAAAGGAGTATTAAAAAGCCAATTTCTATTTAGTTTGTATAAAATAAGAAAAAAATCCAAGGTGGATCACGGTCATAAAACCTAATTTAGTATTTTCAGGGTATTATTAAATTTGTATGTAAATGTTTTTCAATGTAAATACGATGTAAACATGTGTAATACATTAATAAAGTTATTGTCTATAGATGTATCATTCAGAATTTTATAGGTATGTGACCAACTTTAAAAATACTGTAAAATTATCGCATAGTAATAACGGAATTCGGATGCAGCTTTTACGAGGGGATATGTCACTCGCACTAGGAAATTCAATAAAGAAGAAATATGATAGTGTCAAGATACAAAACGCATGTAGGTTGCTCGATTCCCGGCCGAGCAACGACCTCCGCAGACACTACATCCGAATTACGAAATGGCACCAAATTAGGGCCTCTCAAAATATAGCTTGTAATCTGCGAACAATTCATAGGCGGTGGCCGGTGAACCATAATACCGCGTGCCATGGTATAATAGGGATTCTAAAACTATGGTATTACCGGTGGATATTTTACTACTCGAATACTTATATCTATTTAACGGAGCTTTACTCGTGTCAAAAGTGAAGGCCATGTAATTAATACAGACTATAATCAATCTATCTAACTAGAAAATTATTAACAGATCCAGTAAATAGTTTTTGCGTGTAACAAACATTCACATTCTCATCTTCACGAACTTTCACGCTCTTAATACTTACTACTTTTTACGTACATAGCTTACAATTTAGCCGTCTTAAACTACATAATTAGTTCTATTTTTATACCAAGTGATATTTGTAATTGTGATCTAAAAGTGCTTCTTCTATTAATAGGTGTCAAAAGCTGTTAATCATCATCAACATTGTAGAGGCGAGACCACACGCGCCTAGCGGTTAAAAGTCAACTAGTTAATTAAGTGGTATCGTTTTGTGGCCTAAGAGAATAACAATCATTGTTAATTATCATTTTCACACTTTTGTAAATCTATATACTATGTTTACGTATATAAGTATATAAATTATATAGGTCACTAGTGCATATTTCTTGTCGCTTGCAAACTAACATAATATCTATAAGCACAGACTAATAATAATATACTACGTATACAACTATAAATAAGTGTCCAAGTTTGTGTTATTTATGTGAAACTAGTGGTCCGCCCCGGCTTCGCCCGTGGTACATATTTCGCAATAAAAGGTAGCCTATGTCCTTTCTCGGGTATCAAAATATCTCCATACCGAATTTCATGCAAATTGGTTCAGTAGTTTAGGCGTGATTGAGTAACAGACAGACAGACAGAGTTACTTTCGCATTTATAATATTAAGTATGGATTATTACACTGCTGTTATCGGATGTAATAAAATTGTAATAAATATTAAATATAAAATCTTTGGTTTGTTATTTTTTTTAATACGTAGTTTCAAAATATTCTAAAATTGGAGTGTTATATACATAATATAATTAAGCAGTGTACCATCATTATTAAAATTTTTAGCAATAGTTGTAGGTAGGCACTTACTCGAGAGTTTCTGCTGAATTGATTTAACAGTTATGGGAAGATCCGATCTGGATTAATCTTTAGTAGTTCTTGAATGAGGTTTATAAATAGTCTGGAATTTGGGCGTAGGCGTCTCTACCTTGATATAATCTATGAACAGTAAAATGAAAACACTACACTGATTCATATCCTAAATCCTAATTCCTATTGAGAGCTCTCATTAAAAATTGAAATGTTAAAAATGGTTATCCTCTGTGGTTATTCTATTAGAGTATTAGACCATTCAGAATGTACGTACATTGTAAAAATATTTATATTATCAAATGTTGTTTTGTTGTTGTTGTTGTTGTAGGTATGTGTAGTACCTAGTTAAAAAAATAGATTATTATCTAAAGATTTTTTTATGCCTCATTATAAAAGTAAAGCAAATTGATAAAAGTGTTTTTACCTAGGTATAATATGTAATTATATGTTTTCTGTATTGTCTTGTAGATTTTCTTATTATTTAACGATCTCAATCTGTTATATTATAATTTGTTAAAAATATTTTTATAATCCGTTTAAAGCGATGACTCATTCATTAAAATTTAAAATACGGTGTAACATCGATAGCACCCGTAGTTATAGTTCTTTACATACCTATCCGGTTTATAAAACGTATAATGATTTAAATATTTTCATAATATTAAAATATTCATAAATGTACGTTAGATACGTAAGCACTCATCTAAAGTGATCATCGTCATCCATTATAAATAGATCGAACCCATCATTATCATTTTGCGAGATTGTCGTGGTGAATCACATCTGTTTATAATTATATATGACATACCTACTCGTTTGCTAAATAAACAGTGTATAAATCATTTCTTGAAATTTTCGTTTTGCTATCAAACAAACCATCATAGTTTACATAAAATCTTAGTTCCGTGGAACTGAGATTTACGTTTACGTTACACCTACGAAAAATTGGCCACTAGCTAATGAGTCTTTTTCAGTTTATTTTTTCAATGCTAGGTAATATAGAGGTTCTCTAGGACGAATAATATTAAGCTATGATCTACACTGTCACTAAATAAATCAAATGCGGTCTGATATTCACGCTGTCTTAAAAAATAGGTATTTCAGATATTTTTGTGACTTACCAAATCTCCCATAAGATTGTTTTAATTAAAACTTACTTTAGTTACAAATGACTTAACCTGGTCATATTATTCATAATTTTGTGAGAAAATATATCCATTTTTGAAGATATAATCGCGTTTTTATTTGATTGACTGCTGGGGCACATCTACCAAGCCAAAGTAGACAAAAAACAACAACAATATGCAAACTAAACCATCTAACATGCATAAGCATTACTGACCTCACATTTAAGATATTTGTAGGTATTTTGAACTTGGAAATAAAGGTGTGCCGTCTTAAAATACCATGCATAACAAACCGTATATGTAAGACCACATTTGTGATGATACGTCACGCATCATCGACCTATCGTCGCGGTACGTACGTACGTTCCTAGCCACAATATGATAACATTTTAAGTACACTGAACGACAGTGATTATAAAATATTATGACTATGGAGATCACGTGCTTATAAGAATTTTTATTGCGACCTTATTTGGTTCTTTTTAAACAACTCTATTTTTATTTATTTATATAGATGCGTTGTGCGTGATTTTGGCTCTTTACAATTTCTCATGCTATCAAAGATTGAACTAGGTATCTAGGATGTTTATTAGAAGGTCAAGGAAGTCAGCGACCTGTTTTGCTGTAATACTTTTATTATTCTCCATATGAGTTACACAGTTCAATGATGCGGCTTTACGTGTGTTTACTATGGAATGCGTATTATTAGAACATTTTTTATATTTGAGATAAGCATAATTAGTTAACTAATGGCTACAACTATTTGGAACTATTCTTAGATACGGAAAATTATTTGTTTTCTCTCTCAGAAATATGTAACAATATTTACCTATGGATTCCTACGAGTAGAACGAATTGCTTATGATAAGGTTTTTGCTCTTACACGTTGGTACGGTTTATGTCACAAACACAAATAATACCAGATTTTTGTAAGAAACTATAGAATTATAAGAAAACACATTTTATAAACAATTTTGGTGTACAATGTACAATTAATTATACATATTTAAATATTATATTATTTAAATGCTGTTTGTAGAGAAAACTTTAGGAATAGGTATGAATTTTTTTGCATTCAGTGTGAATCAAGATTCAAGAGTTATCTTCAGGGACAAAAAATCTAAAATGACTACCATTAGGTAGCTAAAACTGACAGACCAACCTTAGGTAAAAAGTTATTTTAATCTGTATAATTTAGTGATAATATAATTCTATGCGAGCAATGTAACAGATGCATTTTAGATATGTCTAACTGTTCCATTTATTATAGGGGATATATTATAATACATATGTTCTGTATATTAGCAGATCTCTGTGCCGTTCCGAGATGTTTCCGTCATCACACAATCATCATCAATGCTACCTTATTTTAATTTACACAGCAAACCCAGATTATCCCATATTGTTATCGACAGTACCGCCAACACATCACTATAATAATGTGTGCCTTATCACTTCACACCACAGCTACAGTCGCAAGCAACCTTGACAACGACACGCGATTTGTCCAAGCAACAAGTGCATACAACATTGGAACTACGCAATATTTATAAATATTCATTTGTTTACTATATAAATGTAAGAAAAAATGTAGGGGAAAATATAAGGGGTTTTGCAACTCTACAAGATGGTGCGTGGCAGGTCCTAGCATGAACAATTTCGTGGTAGATCCTAATTTTTTTTAACGCATTTTGGTTTACTTCTGTAAGTGGTGATATATTCATATTAACGGATAAATTTGAAGTCTTTGTAATGTTACTGTGTTTCTTATTAAAAAAAAAAATTCTTTGAACCAACTAAGTTTTTCAAGAATTTGCTTGGTCTGGTACAATAGGTATGGGTCTCTTGTAAATAATGGATATTTCATAAAAGGGAATACTAAGTTTAATTCTATAATGGATGAATAAAAAATAGAGTAGCGCCGAGCGCGGTAAAAACATTTAACGCTGACAAAATCACGGTCGGAAACTAGCCTGTAGTAAATCACGTGATTACGTCACAACATAAATATACAATAGAATATAAGGTAGTTCATTAAAATCGTCATTAACGTCTATTGAATAATTGATAATCCAACATTTGTTTTATGAATCAATCCAAACTATACCTACATCAAACGTTTTCTCATTATAAACTATTTCTTGAAAACATTACAATAAAAATAGAATTTTATGCTAATGGCTAATGAAACAAAGTAGCAAAAACAAAAACTTAAATTCGTATAAAATCTTACGTGAACTCGGAATCGCGTTTATTTCGGGAAACCGCCTGGAGCCGCTCCAAAAGCGAAAACATAATCAGATCCCGGTCACTTTCCTCGCTGACTCAACTACAAAGTGAGTAAGATTAACTCTCCTGACGAATCTGCACTCCTGGTACTCGCGGAGGCGATTCAAGGGAAACGATTCATTTAGATAAATTCGATTCAACAGCTAAATTTAAAAATAAATAACTATCGTGAGAAAATTGATTTGGGAGCCTATAGGTATAGGTTATAATTAAACAGTAGAAAGCTACGAATTAAAAAACAGTTTCTTTTCCGCTGATACAAATGTCAGCCACTTTTCGATACGTGATGCTTGTGTAAATTTTTCATGACGTTTTTACTGCGGAGTGAATGACCTGGCGATCCTGTTTGTACGGTGTTCTTACAAACGAAGAACATTGGCTTTTCTACTGTGTTGTCACACTAAATAAAAAATATGTATTGAAATCCACTGAATAAGAACATCAATGACTTATCTATACTAATATTATAAAGCTGGAGAGTTTGTTTGTTTGTTTGAACGCGCTAATCTCAGGAACTACTGGTCCGATTTGAAAAATTCTTTCGGTGTTAGATAGCCCATTTATCGAGAAAGGCTATAATATATCATCACGCTAAGATCAACAGGAGTGGAGCACTGCGGGTTTTCTAGCTTATTACATATATTGCTGCTATGGATGAGGGATTATGGAAATTTATTGCTCAATTAAACATTGACTAGGTTACAATGTTCGTATACAATGTGCATATTTAGACTAGGTAATTGTGAGATATTTTCATTTAAGAATAAAATATTTATTTAAAAGCGAAAATATGTTTACGGGAATACAACTCAACTAAATGTCATTGCATTATATTTTATTAAATAGGCAACAAAACTCATAGTTATTTGTAGGTGTGATTTAATAAATAGAAACATCACCACTAACATGTATAACTTGTTATAATGTAGGTACTTAACAATAATTGTTTTATCTCAATTGTCCAATAAAAATAGAGATAATCAATCCTTGCGTATGATTTGCATGAACATTAAAAAGTTAATGTGTATTCAATATTCCATAAACGATGCTTAAGTATCTCTAACAAGCCGATAAACCTTGCTGGTTATTTAGATATTTCCATTGGAATGACGACATTGTCTTTTAGCATGTATTTAATCGTTTTAAAATTCTTGACACGGGTCACCTATAGATATATCAAATTTTAATTAAATCAACAAAACGACATAAAGGCTGTTCGAGAATCCTTGACTAAAATCAATGCACATTAGATCATCACCGAAAACCTGTCTCATAACTTAAATATTATACACTATATATTGTTATCAATATTGGGAACCGATAACGCATTTTAATTAACCATGCAATATCACTTTCCTTAACTACTCTATGTTTAATCAATACCACGCTGAACTTATATTTTCTTTTTAAATATATTTCATGACGTGATACTTTATTATCTGAGTAATAACATCTGCGAGCGCTAATAATATGTTTGAATTATTGAAATATGGCACAACTATTTGTATGACGTTACTTTGTAAACGAGTACAACGTACAAATATATTTTATTTTTTAAGATTAGCTTATTATCTATACTTAAAATTTATTGTGATTTATGACCTCTGGAAGCGGCGGAAATATAGATTTAATTAAAAACGCATTAGCTAGACCGACTGATATTACTGACCTAAAACAGACCAGTTTCAGTGCGGCGGGCCGATTGGTTCCGTTGCGATAAGAGGATTAGATCGTTCCGGTGGCAAAACAAGTTGTTTCATTTGTTATTATGAAGAGATATTAGTGAATTTTACCTGTCCGAAAAATCGTTCCCTTGCAGACGCCATACTTTCGCTCCGTGGTGATTCGCTTTTAGGTATATCGGGTGAGTTCGGCTGGGTCATGTTTGGTTGTTCGGAAGCTGGGACTTCTTTTTCAGACGATGCTAACGAGGTTTCATTACTGGTAACTTTTTCTTTAAGAGCTTCTTTCGGGACAGACCCAGTATCGGGCTGCCCGTTTTGATCTTTTTTAACACCTCCCGTTTTTCCGTTACTTTTTTGATTGTACTCGTTTGCTTGCTTCTTCTTGCTCTTCTTCTCCTTTTTCGGCTTCTTAGGTTTGCCTTCGCGAAGACGGTCACTAGCGCAGCACTGCACATTACCCATGTCGAGTTGCGAGCATTTCGCGGTTACTCAGTCGGGAGTCGTTCGTTTGGTCGTTCGAGACGCGTCGGCGTCGGCGCCGGCACGCAGAATGAAAATTTCGCGTCGTATCTAGCGTTGCGGCGCCCACCCGCCCCAGTATTTTCTCCGAAAATCTTTAGAACAGAGTTAACCGCCAATTACGCGGATGGCGTCCGCGAAGGATCGCACCCGAAAGCCAAAGCGCGTGCCGGCCGCGCTGGCGTCATCACTCGCCCCGGCCCCCGCTCCGCAAGGTCAAGGCGCACTTATTGTTCCTTCTGGCCGACCGACCAAAGCGCACTCCAGATATTCCAAACATCCACTAAAGCAGAGCCATTAAGTGGAGCTGCCGACCATTAAACCACACTATCACTGACGAAGCCACTTTAGATGAATCGATCAGCCAATGTTTACAATACAGCTGCCACGGCAACGACAAACCGAGCACGTAGCCAGTGGCAACACATACGTAGAGCAGGAATATTTAATATCAAAACTATATTTGGAAATTGTTCCAATGAAATACAATGCAAGTATGAGTAGAGGCTGTCAACGGTTCTGTTATTGTAACCGGTGCGGTGTCAAGAATCAAGATGCGCACGTGCTATGCAGTTATGTTTGTCGGTACCGGTAGTGTGGTCGGTAGGTATAATGATCCTTCATTTGCAAAACCTGTATTTTAGTACGCGTATGGAACTTTGATATCATGTAAGTTAGTAATCAAAAATATTAGTCAACACAATTTCAACAATATTCTACAATAATAATATTATAACATTACGAGCTCTATTTTCTCTTTGCCGTAGCCGAGTTGTATTAAGTAATAATAAAACTACCAAGTCTATTTACGAAGAATTTACAGCTGTTGACTGAAGTGCTTAAATTACATATCAAAGTCAATATATACGATGTTAAGAATATTTTTCATTAATTTAAAAATACTATTATACGAGAGATAGCGTACGACGAAGAAAATTTAGGGCGCCGTCGATGTCGCAACCTCTGACGAGTCGAAGTAAACTGGGCCATGCCACGCGAGCTTTTAACGTGCTTTACTTTCGTCCAACCTCTCTCACACCGATATGTAACCGAAAAATAATATTCTCTTTTAAAAACAGCAATAAAAGCATTTACCTAGTAACCTTCAAGGAGGTTGATAAGGTTACAACATGTTACTTTCCATTTCGCCAATATTTAAAATTATACGCTTACATAATTTGAATATTTTTAGATAGTAAAATAAAGGTAAACAAGTGTTTCTTTATACACCCGGTTCTTTTAATTATATATTTTTAAAGGATAGAGGAAATCAAAGACGAGGCGACTCTCCATATAATAAAAAAAATATAATAAAGAGCGAGATGCTTCTGACATGGCCTTACATTTCATTGAAATTAGGTTATATTAAGTTTTTCATATCATATCTGAAACAGTGCATCCAATCTTTACAGGAGAAGGAAGACAATTGGACAATACAAGAAAGAAAACCCCAAAAGATTAATTGGACAATAATACAATAAAGTATCCCAAATAAGGATATCTAGCCGTGCATTACTACATCTAATTCCCAAATTATTCATGTGAAATTAAAACACAAATATGAACATTTTCGCACCTCCACCTCTTTTTCCTCTCTACAAAATCAAGAAAAAATTCCGTGCACAATAGCTGTAAAATTTATCGCTTACGTTATGTTTTGCCCTTCAATCTTACAAAAACCCGTGTACTTACATAATGTTTAACAGTTGGTACCTATACTATACATACAAAGAATATGTAAATCGAAAACAGTCTCATGAATATTCATATTTTATATGGCACTGGTTCAATTACTTGATACATTGTCCTTCTATAATATTATTTCTCTTCGAGAACTACAAGTCTACGAAGTGTTTAAAGTTTAGAAACCGGAATTTTGATTGGAAGGTGTTTTTGGAAAAACATACGAATATGACAATAGGATTTTGTCCTTCCTTACAAAAAAAAAAACAACTTTTTCTTCAGTTGTATGTCTATTTTTGATGAGAATTATTTTGGCAAATATAAGACAGGTAACTGACCGATCTTATGCAACATTCAGTAGACCGTACATATTATAGCAAATGAAAAAAAAAACAAGTTTTTAATATTGATGATTTGTAGTGAGGAAACCGACATGTCGAAGAATCAAAAGTTCGATGACATGTGACATCCAGCACTTGGCCAGTGCGGTGGATTATGGCCTGTACTCTCATAGGAGGCCCGTGTCCCAGCAGTGTGAACGTATATGGATTATGAGCTGATGATGATTATTTGTAGTGAAGCTCACAGTAATAGTCAATCCTCGAGCAAAATACTTACTAATCTTACGATTTGAAAAATCAATGTTACAATCCGGTGGAAGGACATCCACAAATTCTAATCTGAATTTATGTGGAAGCCATAAACAAAGAACTGGCGCCGCATTCGTCTCATGCAGTGTAGGTATACCTATATTTATTGATAAAAATACTGTTTCTGTTGAAACAGTTTACAAATTACAATGCAAGTGGCGAACACGTAAAAAAATCGAATACCTCAAACAAATATAAACACGAATTGAACACCTCTTTCATCGTTCGGACCGTCCGCGTCCTCTCGGTTAAAAGAAAGTACTTACGTACTTTTAAAAAGTTCATCGTGTGATAAAATTTTATGCAGATGTAAAATAAAATACTTAAAAGTAAACATTATTAATTCCAATCAACGTCAGCTTACTTACCGTGTCACTATCGCTTTCCTCCGTGGCAATAGTTACTCCCTTGTCCAGTAAAAATTTAGCGTCAATCATTTCTTTTTCAATTGCAGCCACTTCATCTTCAAGAGGAGGTGACGTCTGCAGTTCCTCAATGCTGGCTGACTGACTTTTTGACGGCAGAGCTTGACTCGGCATTCTCACAATAAGAGGCCGAAAATTGAAGCGAGCAATCCCTAAAAATAATCATGAATGATGTTAAATACACATTTTTAATGTCAAAGAACTGTTGGATTGAGTTTACACTTTAAATATCGAGTGTGATTGAAGTTTATGGTGATTGATTTGTTACTTTAATTAGAACAAAACTACGAATTGGTAACACACAGTAAATTATATGCATACTAGATATTCATATACATAATTACTTGATTGAATTTAATTTATCTATAGAAATAGAAAACGAAGTATTCTTAAATTAAAAAATATGTTAAGTTACAATTACATGCTGTAGAATTAAAGTATCAAAAGAAAGATATTCAATTAGGGACAAGAATGCAAAAAATATGGTAATATGTAGTTAAATTAAATTTAAATTCCAAAAACTCAAATTTGTATTTTAAAGTAAATTATTATCAGACAGTGCAAGGTTTTGCTCTGCTATATTTTTATGGTTTTTTTTTTTTCAAGAAAAATCAATTACACCTTTACAAAATCACGATAGAGAGTTAACATTAGAAAAGTTAAAAAAAAGCGATGGAATAAACTTTCCTTCCCTCAAATCCTGCGTACCTTTAATCTTTGGCGTTTTCGTTAAATCTTTAGCTCCATGTCCAATTTGAGAACTGCTCTGTACTGGTTTGATCTTAACTTTTTGTAAGCCGCTTCCTGGCAATAATGTTGTAATTACTTTCTTAGGTTCATCCACTTCACAGTTTATATTAAATTGTCGAAAAGGATTCTCAACATCTGCATCAATATCCAAAAAGCCCTCTTCAAATTGCTCATAATTTTCAACATCAGAGTCTATTTCGCTTCTAGAGCTGTGTAACTTGGGTCTACTCGTATAAATTGAACTTCGTCTTGAACTGGTCGGTTTTGGCTCAGGGGATGAATAACTTCTTATGTATTTGTTCTGTTTCGTTGGTACATCCTGCTCAGTTTCAGATGCCGGGGATGAGTAGCTGCGCGGTAAATGACTCTTTGAACCTTGTAATCTACGTTGTTGTTGTTGGCAAGTCCTGGTTGCTATCAAACTTCGGTTCCCACCAGTTTGTAGAGGGTCTTTTCGGCGCATTTTCACTTATTTTCACAACGTGTGTATCACTTTGCACTACGTGGTCAACTGAGTGTTAATTAATTTCCTTTTACATGTAACGTGTATGTATGTCCACTTTAAGATCGAATAACAGTATTAAATAACAAGGACGGGAGTGGAGCGCTGATATATTATATGATAAGCAACGTTGAGCACATCTCAGTCACGGGTGTTGCACCATCACATTGTAAACTTATGTCCTTTACTGCTTTAACTCACAGTAACCGTATGCAATTTAAATTTTAAATAATTTATGAATTTCATAAAATAAATGCCAGATGAAGAACTAGTTTTAGGCTGTAGAATGGTTATTTTGTAATTTGCAACATGTTTTACTTTACTGAAAGGTGAACACGTGAGTTGCAAAGCTTACGAGCGAGTAGTATGCGTGGTTGGACCTTAAGGCGTAGTTACCGCGGCCGTCGAAGAAGCGTAGGCTTAAGCTCTGTAGGTAGACAACTTTCTCTTTAGCGGTGCTTGACGACCATCATTCGAATTAAAAACAACTACTTCGCAAACTAACTATACACGGAACATGGGTTTACTCTTTACGTTTCCGTCTGTCATGACATGAATAAATATAATTTGAATTACCCAATGTAGTGGTTGACTTCTTTGGTATTTACGGTAATGAAGTGCATGCATTTAATAGTCAATTTCGTAATGCATTCAATTTTATAGGGCCTTATTCATGTAGGTAAATAGTGAAAACAGTGTATAATTTTCCTACATCAGGGTATTCAGACTTCACGATATAACATCAAATACGACAATTAAGTATGTTTCATCTGATACAAAATATTATCGAACAAACTTACGAAAAGTTTTGGGATAAAATACTCAATAAAAACCGGCCAAGTGCGAGTCGGACTCGCGCACCGAGGGTTCCGTACAAACCTGCAATTTTGCACAGCGAAAATAAACGTGACTTGCTCTTTTTACGCCTACCCCCGAAAAAAAAGTAAGTTTAAAATTATTAAATAATTATAAAAAGGGTAGTAAGTTTAAAATTATTAAAAAAAAATATATTATGTGATGTAACTAAAAATTTATGGTTTTCGTAATTTTTCCTTTATCTATGCTATAAGACGTTGCTTCGTACCAAATTTCAAGATTCTGAGTTCACGGGAAGCACCCTGTAGGTTTTGATTCCCTTGCAAGTGTCGAAAATTTGCGGCATAAACGGCTGTATCTTTTGATTGCGTTGGCTTAGAAGTTTGATTTTTTCACAGCTTCAAGGGACAGTAGACCTGAGTAATTGATATAAATTTCAGCTTCATACCTCCACGCGTTCCTGAGAAAAAGGGTCTTGACAGACGGACGGACGGACGGACGGACGGACAGACGGACAACAAAGTGATCCTATAAGGGTTCCGTTTTTTCCTTTTGAGGTACGGAACCCTAAAAATTATTCCTACCTAAAATACCTATGAATATGCATATACCGACCTACCTACCGCTTTGATACATACCTACTGCGCATATAATATTTATTCTGATGTAGAATAAGGTATATAAGTTTTAAGGTATTACATATATAGGAACTAAAAAGTTTCATCCAAAACCGTCAATTACAATTTAAGCCAATTTGTTACAATAAGGTTACAATAATACCTACCTATTTGAAATTGAGCATACAGCTCAAGGAAATTTTAGCAATCATTTCCAATATTTTTTTGTATATAGATGCAATTTATTAATGTCCGTCGTAAGAACGCTGTAGCCTGTACGGTGTACCCGTGGCTGTACCTTTATCTATCTACATTATGAAATAAATATACCTACTTACTTACTTAGTTGAAAAAAAAGAATGACCTACCTACCTATATTATTTTATGAAATTATTGTATTGTCACTGATATTTGATAAGTGCACACTGAACAGAGTTTAAATTAAATCTGTCCGCGTAAAGTGGGTCAAAATCGGATCTAAATGATCGGTTACATACAAACTTATAGATGTGTTAAATACGAAAACATGACGTATCATTATTTTGCTAATAAATTTTCGCACTGTCTTCGTAATATAGTTAAATATGTAGTGATTACATACATTTGAACAATTACTCGATATTTTTTTTTTTTTTAAACTGTAGATGCGTTCTGCGTAATCACATAGGAAACGTCATGTATCGTGAAGCTTCTACGTAGATTGAACTAAAGTTAACCTATGACTAAGACTTACAGGAGCTTTATTGCTTATCATTCCTTAGTAGTTTTTCAATATTAAAACATGAATCATAAATTTATTTACTATTTTAAATAACAAAAAAATAATAATATGTTACTTTGCTTATGATCTATGATCATTAAGCGGAACACAACTCTGTCAAAAACAGCTGTTGCCTCTCTTCCGATAATTTATTGTCATTTTGAATTTTTATAAATATTGTATTTTACAACTTTCAGATAATAAACAAAAGTTTATCAACCAATCTGTACGATACGATTACGAGATTCAGTTGATCTTGAATAATTTTATTAGTGATTTGCTGTCCTTTTGGTTATCGTTGTGAAGTGTAATAATTTAATAAATACGTAAAATGAGTGAAAACATTGTGGACTACTATAAGGTATTGAAATGCGAAAGAAACGCTACTCACGAAGAGTTGAAAAGGAATTACCAGCGACTAGCGTTGTTATTTCATCCTGACAAAACGGACAAAAGTGACAAAGATGAAACATTTCTACTCATTCAGAAAGCGTGGTCAGTTCTGAGGGATCCTGAAAGTCGCAAACAGTTTGACGCTCAATTGGTATGCCATGACCATTCCAATCTTTTATTATACGAAACAATCTCATTATCAGAAATGACTTTTGATGTATCTGATGGTGCATACACATATCCTTGTAGATGCAGTGGTCTTTATTATTTGGAAACGTGTGATGCGATACCGCCTTCTGTGATAGTTGGCTGTAATGAATGTTCATTTTCAATACAAGTTAATCTGCCCTCATGAAAGTCATTATATACTTTATAAATATACATTTATATATTTATATTATATACTTTCTTATAGGACACTTTCAATTTATATTCAAGATTTGGATATTCTTGAGAGATGAGGCACTTTTTCTTAGAGAAATTTACTGTACATAGATTTTATTTAAACTTGTTCTCTATATATTTACTTACCTATATATATTATATGATAATATGTAACCATATTTATGTTCATTCATTGAAGTATGTTCCACAGACATTTTTTTTTAATCTGTTTGATATTTTATAACATTATGTTGTACATATGTGTAAATTTAAATTTATATATTTACAATAATTATTAGTGTTTGTAAAGCTGTTAATTCTCATTTTGATCATTCTCTGGTGACAATAGATAGTCACTTTTATCAAACTATTCCATTGGGAAAAAATATTTTGTTAGTACCCGATTAGAGTGTATAAGCTCATCAACAAAATCTAGAGATATTTTATATTTCATCAATTACCTATCTAAAAATCTATGAAGAATTTCCTTGTTGTGGCAAGGCCGGGTATCTGCCGCTCATGGCTCCCACTATATTCAAGCTTGAGATTGGCTTGCACAGTACACCTGTCTTAAATTCTGTTGTGCATGCCTAGGGTATGTAACAATGAGAATGTAGCTTAAGCCAGTAGAATTTTGTTTCATTTATGTTATATAAATGAAGCAATACATTCTTGTTGTATTTACAATTGGTTCTTTAAGAATACATCCCTCGCTATGCATCCTCGCACATCTCTTGTAGAAACGCAGCTTTACTATATTAGAAAATTCTACATAGATTTTTAGATATTCAATGTAAAACAAAATATCCTTAGATTTTGTTGATGTGTGTACTTGTCCAATTTTTTATATCCAATAATTTTGGAGAATCTAAATCATTATTAGCTGGTGTATCCAAAATTCAGTCAAAAATATTAATTATTAATTATTGTAATTAAATTCATTATTAGAATGAATATATGTAATTCATTTCAATTCATTATATAGTCAATGCAATATTTGTAATAGTATAGAAGTTCTGAAGTTGTAAAATCTCTTTTATCAATATCATAGTTAAAAAAACAATATTTGTAGCATTTTCAAATTTATAACTTTTCCTATTAGGTAACTATGTGGATTTGAAATACATTACAGTAATAGTTTATTTATAGTTATAATAAGAAGATTGAAAATAAAATAAAACACAAAGTATAATATATTATAAACATTATTTTATTGTATATATTTTCCTATTATGCAATCACTATGTACCTAAAATAACAATTTTGTTATAATATAAGAGCTGCTTATGACTTAGTTGAGAGTGATTATTTTAAGGCGATTTTAAAATTTAATGCAATATGAATAAATAAATTATGCATATCATGGTTGTTTGTTATTGCCAGAGTATTTATACTACCTAGTAATACATCATACTCTAAGGTTATTGCATTTATATTTGTACACTATTCCGAATACTGATTAAAAATACATTCAACACTTTTGTACTATTCTATTGGCATGCAACAAATAATAATTTCAGTTACTTTAATATAAATAAACAGTACAACACCGTTTGCTATGCTACAACGAATAGCAAACCATTAACATATCAGTGCTACAATATTCATAAATATTTTCTAATAATGTCTTTAAAAACATTATTTTTTGTCATTCACTCATTGAGATTACAAAGCCTAGATTTACTAGTTGTGTGTATAACCCAAAGTATACAGTAATAATTACATTCTGAAACACAAAATGATATATTTTAATTAAATGAATTGTATTTAATTTGATGACTTCAAATACAAATTTTTTGCAAAAATTAATAATTAAAAAACAATAAGTATTGAAATATTTTCTTCAACATTATTTCTGCTGTACTTATTGACTTCTGTGATGTTTAATCTGAAACAAAAAAATTAATGGCCTAATTAGACAGGAAAATTGTTCTACCTCTATGAATAATATATAATGCAATTAATAAAATATTATATAATTTGACTACAGTAATAACGCAAAGGTCAGGGGGCTTTATAGATGGCAATAATGCGTAAATTAAATTTTAAACCTGCTATGAACTCCATACAATAATAAATATTACCTGAGACTAGTTAAATGTATTCAGTCATTCTCTGTTGATTGCATTCTTTGATAACTTGGAGGTCCTCTACTAGTATTGCCTGTGCACGGTGTTTGTATGTGTCCTGGTCCACGATGTGCGCCTTCTAATCGGGTTGCCAGATTTGATTTACCTCGTAGAAAACTAAAAAAAAAGATATTTATAAAATAATCCACAACAATTAAAATGCAGTATGCTATCAGGTTTCATTTCTGTTACGAGGCTCATATCGACAATGAGTTCTTAATGCTTGAACTCTTTGGGATATTTTTTTTTGTTTTTTGTTTTCAAATAAAAAAAGCTAACATTCTTTTCCAGTTTCTCCACGCACGCGTCGTGTTGAAGTGGCAGACGGAGCGCATGTCCTCCGGCAGCTCCTCCGGCTCGGGCCACTCGAAGTTGTCGATTATCGGCACTATGTTGCACTGCGACTGCAACGCTACCACTATCTCCTGTAAGTTAATACCTTTCCAGTTTCTCCACGCACGCGTCCTGATAGTCGTGTATCCAGCGCACGCCGTTGAAGTGGCAGACGGCGCGCATGTCCTCCGGCAGCTCCTCCGGCTCGGGCCACTCGAAGTTGTCGATTATCGGCACTATGTTGCGCACTGCGACTGCAACGCTGCCACTATCTCCTGTAAGTTAATACCTTTCCAGTTTTTCCACGCACGCGTCCTGATAGTCGTGTATCCAGCGCACGCCGTTGAAGTGGCAGACGGAGCGCATGTCCTCCGGCAGCTCCTCCGGCTCGGGCCACTCGAAGTTGTCGATTATCGGCACTATGTTGCACTGCGACTGCAACGCTACCACTATCTCCTGTAAGTTAATACCTTTCCAGTTTCTCCACGCACGCGTCCTGATAGTCGTGTATCCAGCGCACGCCGTTGAAGTGGCAGACGGCGCGCATGTCCTCCGGCAGCTCCTCCGGCTCGGGCCACTCGAAGTTGTCGATTATCGGCACTATGTTGCGCACTGCGACTGCAACGCTGCCACTATCTCCTGTAAGTTAATACCTTTCCAGTTTTTCCACGCACGCGTCCTGATAGTCGTGTATCCAGCGCACGCCGTTGAAGTGGCAGACGGCGCGCATGTCCTCCGGCAGCTCCTCCGGCTCGGGCCACTCGAAGTTGTCGATTATCGGCACTATGTTGCACTGCGACTGCAACGCTGCCACTATCTCCTGTAAGTTAATACCTTTCCAGTTTTTCCACGCACGCGTCCTGATAGTCGTGTATCCAGCGCACGCCGTTGAAGTGGCAGACGGCGCGCATGTCCTCCGGCAGCTCCTCCGGCTCGGGCCACTCGAAGTTGTCGATTATCGGCACTATGTTGCATTGTGATTGTAGTGCGGCTACTATCTCCTGAAAGTTGTTTATTTATATTAGTGAGCAGATTAAAAAAAATTGAATCCAGTTATTTTAACGGAATACTCCAATAACGAACTTGCGTATTAAAACTAAAAATATTATATTATAAGGAAAATGTCTATAAGTACCTGATGTAGCCAGTCTTTCTGTTCAGTATCTTCTTTACATTTGTCCAGAGCATTTGGTGTAAGAACTAGCAGAAAATGTTTTGCTTGCCGAATGCTTTGAAGTAAATTTTCAAATTTGCCCGCCTCTAATCTCTCCACGTCAATGAAAATCGTAAATCCTCGTAAATGTAAATGTACTTTAAGTAAACTGGCCAGCTGTGACCCATTTGATCGCCTATAGCTAATAAATACGTCCAAATTCTTAACCATATTATCTTCTTCAAGACTTGGTAATCGACTTTCGTAATCTGGAATAAGGGTTAGGTCTTAAGAAATGTTTCAATTTTACAAATTTCGATATATTTATCTCAGAAAGTATCAATAAAATTTAACAAGGATCCCTAATAATTAAATATATAAATTTATAAAAGATCTTTTATAACGGATGTAGGTACTTATCGGTTGAAGAAAATGAACAGTCTGATGTTAAAGATGTTATAATTAGATTGTTAATAGACTTGTTCACGTCATTTCTAAAGCGTGTGTAATGACAATTGTAAATAGCATAATATGAGTTAGGTACTATTTATAAGAAAAACAAACTTGCTTTTTTTAAATATAATTATTATGATTCAATAAGTATTTACCTCGTATAGCATTTAATATTCTTAATCTATGTATACTATTTTGAATATAGCATTCATTTTCTAGTTGTTCGTCGCTTAAACCTAGAATAGATTGCTTGTCGACACCAGCGTTTAACATAGAATACGTGTAAACGGTGTATTCTGGACCTATACTTTGTAGGAATTCATGAAGACTACATGTATCACGAAGGCTATAGTCGGCCATTTTCTTTAACTGCTGAAGTTCTCTTGCAAATCTGAAATATATTCAAAAATTATAAATACTCTAGACTCAGTTACTTTAATAAACCAGTATAATAATTTTTATTAAGTTAGTACCTTTTTCGCTTGATTCCATTATCTAATCCAATATCGTCTTTTAAATTATCTTCTGTTATTTGCAGTAAAAGATCACCATCTACCCTACTCTCATAAAAGTTATTTGCATATTCGAGGAAACCTATTTGCTTCACCCATTCCCGAACATCTTCAATAGACCAAAGGGGAACCTGTTGTGATAGTTTATGCGGCACCTCTTCCCCTATGAGCCGTAATGCTTTAGCAGCATATTTAGAAGCTACAGCATTTGGACAACTTGCAACTTTCTTTAAGGGCTCAACTGCACCAATTTCTTTGAATATTTCAGTGTTTCCTTGTTGTTGCTTTATACCTGCCTCCATGCAAAAGTGGAATGCCGCTAAATTTATTGCTTCTTCTCTTTTTGAACTCAAAACTGGGACTAATTTTTGTAACCAGTGTTTACTCTGTCCGTGAGCGTGAGAAAGATTTGAGCGGGCAAATTCTGATGGATTGTGTGAAGTAACAAATGGTTCTACTAATTCTAAAGTGCCTGATTTTAAAACAGCTGCTTCTATTTCTTTATTGGCGACTAACACTGCTATAGCTAAACATGCATAGTATTTGATATTGTCATCGTGATGAAAAGCGAGAGGAAATAGCCACATAGGTACTTTTCTTTTTATCATAGCCTCTTGATTTTCTGCACCACCATATAGTGACAAATTAGCCAGTGCTGTTGCACAGTGTCGCAATGTTTCAATATCGTTTTTTCTACATTCAAACAAAACTGCATCTAAGCCTCCTAATCTTATAACATCGCTACATGTTCCTTCACTATGTTTAAATAAATGCTGCAATATTCCGGTTCCAATTCTCGAGTATTCGACTAAATTTGCATTTTTTGTGCATACACAAGCTACATTTACCACTTTCTCCAAACCGTTTTTAACAACGTATTCTCTGTTTTCGGTTGTGAGACATTGTTCAAGGATCTTTGCCGATGAGAATTGTAATTCCGGGTTCTTAGATTCCATACAATTTTCCATCAATAAGTCTAGACCTCCTGAAGTGCGAAGCGTATTGCACAGTGAATTGCCTAGATCATGTCCATAAGTAGGTACAGCCCAAGCTTTTCTTAACATTTCATTTACTTTGTTAAAGTGTAATGATGTGTAGTTGTTATCCATTTTTTCTTCTTTAATAGCAGTAATAAAAGCATTCATTCTATTTGTATACTTTTGCTTAGCAGCGTCTATTTCACTTTGGCTTGAACGAAGATTAAGTTCGTCTAAATCTTCAAAAGTTAAATTCAGTAGATCACTCCCAACGGGTTTGTTAGTTCCATTTAATAGACCATCAGACTGAAATTGTAACATGAACTTTTATTAACTGTACTAACTAACGAATATCTCTTAAAAATCAGTCATATATTCTTATGTATAAATAATAACATTGAGATTACAATTTTATATAAGTACTTACATGCGATGAAAGCATTGTTGCTGTTGATGAGATGTTTTTACTTGATATAGTCATATTAGAATGTGCTACACTTGAATGTTCCTTGTGAGTAAAAATTCCACTTGAACTGACCGTCTGGCGGGCCTGTGATGTAGCTGTTCCCTTTCTCTCAGCACTAAAAGCATCCGTTTGCAATCTAGAGCTGCATGTTGACATATTCTTTGCCTCCTGGGTCCTCATTTCTGCTGTTTGCAGCGTCTGTCTCTCCTAAAAACATATAAACACTTGACACAAATCCTAAAATCGCACGATACGTGAGTGTACCTTGAATAAATACATATTTACTGGAATAATTATACGCAAATTGGGCTTTGGACGTCGCTTCGAATACATATTTAAAAGTATAATAGCTAGTTTGTGGAATTTAATTGAAACTGTTATATTTGTATTAAAAGATACCGCGCGTCATGGCTCGGATTATATACTGAGTAATATCTATGCTCTATTGGATATAGGCCAATCGCGAGAGCATATGAAGATATTTTAAAGTTTGTGTATACGCGATGTTATAATAGCAGGCCGATGACGGTGATAGAGAATGTTCCAGGCAAGAGGCCCAACGCAGGATACGGAGGTGGACTTCATTATGCAATTCATTAGGCAATATCAATAATGCGCAATGAACAAGGTTGCGAGGCCATAATAAACATTTTTGTTGATTTTCATGACGTGCTTACTTACAAGATTAACTAGATGCTTAAAATAATTTCGTTTATTAGGTGAATAAATCGGTAACGGTGATCATATTAACCGAACCTTATTAAAAATCCAAAAGAAAATAGTTTTAAATTATTTCTTACAATTGATTTATATTAATGAATTGACTAGGGCGGATTTATTTGAATTTAAATATTATATATTTTTCCTCCAAGCGAATTATTTACATTTAAGTAAGTTGAGACGAATGATCTCACCGCGCCCGGCGATCCTCCTCGACGGAGAATCCTTGTCGTCCAATTAACTAATTTTGCAGCCATCGTGCGTCTATCGCCTCAGTATAGCGCGCACGTGGTTACATAATAGTGACATCGTGAAACTTAGTTGTGCTCAGGCGAAGGGAACTTGCTATACTGAGGGGTTAGCGGCGCATTGCTGAGACGTCATTTTAGGATTCTATTGATCGGTCTATGTCACGCGAGGTTGTGTCCTTCGGGGCGCGTTTTTAGCCTTACTAACCAGTGAGGTATGATAACTACCATAGACTCTCGTGACTAAAATACAAAGTACTGTGCAGTTTTTCTGATTATGTCGTTCGTTCGGTTAGATATTACTTACTCGTTGGTATGCTGCATTTTGTTCTGCCGTAAGGCTCTCCGCTTGCAATAATCTTTGCGTGGCGCCGACTGCACTTTGATCAGCATATAATATATCTCCTTGTTGAAACCTTCTGGATCTCGAACTGTTCGCTGCCGATTTTGAAGCACTAAAACCATCAGTGACTAAGCTGGTTGAACTTGCTGAGCTTGTGCGAGCTGCACTATATTTTAAATCATTCGGTGAACCGTTTTCACAGAAATTTTGTCTGTTATTTAAAAGTTTGCTGGAGTCAGCAACAAACATTAATTTATCCCCAATGTTATTTTGTTGGATTCCAAATCTGTTGATGTAATTTTGACTATTTCCGATATTATTTTTTGCCGCTCCATCGGTTTCTAAAATATCTTCCATTGACTTTTTGCATCTGAAAAGGTATTTACATAAATGACTGCTATTACATTAGAAATTATTAATAACGTGTAATAATAATTATCCTATTCATTCATATAAATCATAATTCTGAGTGTTTGTAGAAATATGATAAATGTGGACGTTTTTAACTAAATAAATATGAATCGATTTTGTTTTAAATCGATACGTATTCGGATTCAACTGAGCTATAAGGAATATGCAATGACTTACTATAAACTTATTTACATGTTGTTTATGAACACTGTGCCATGCGTGGGTCGTGCGTGTTAACGCTATACGGGGAATTATTAAAGTGTAATTATCACTATACTTTATTACCTACTATACCTTGCTAAATAAATATTAAACGTAAAAGTAGTTATCTATAGCGCTTTAAGATGGTACAGCACTAAGGAATCGACTTTGGTGAACTGATAATATAACTGCATGCGATGAATTTCGCCAATATTGAGATGGTACATAAAAATAAAATATTTGTCCAAAACCTTACTTTTGACCAAATTGTAAGCTACTAGAGTTGCTCAAGTTTTTCATTTCCGATATAGAACTCTGCAACTCAGTTAGATTTGATTTCAGTGAGCTGGCTCGTTGTGATGAACTTTGGATACGTTGATTTGCTATACTGTTAATATTTTGCGGCTGTAATATAAAATAATAGAACTATATTTTCGACTCCCTAAATAGACTCGTTCGGGAAATTATGGCAATTTTGCTACCAGGTTCAGGTTGCCGAAAAAAAAAACCTACATGGTTGTAAACATAGAAATCTAAATAACAAGACACATAGAAGTGCTATAATGTCATAATTCGTATGAAAACCGCTGTCGCCAAAATCAACACATTCAAACCGAAAGCTAAACAGTACACACAAGTAAACTATGCCTTTTATTGGACAGCTTGATTTTAGTGAAAACTAACTTATCTATTAAAATAAGCTTTTGAATATGTATCCTAACGCACGAATTTACGGTTTATTTTAGAATAACATCCCTAAGTATATGAGACTTTTTGCTCCAATACGAACAAACGTGATAATAAGAATGGTCGACTGTGTCATTCATTGTTATTTCGATTACTATGGTGACACTCGTAATACTTGTAAATATTCTATAATTTTAAGGAAAAACGGCATTATTTCTAAAAAAAAATATTTTCCGATGAAATATTATTCCTTTATAAGTATAATTACAACTTGTGGAAGAATTTCCGCAATGGGAATTGCTGAAACACACCATGTATACACTCATACGTCTCCAGAGCAACTGAACAGTGACGAATGCACTGGTGATGTGCAAATCACCTGAGTGGCGACAAGGTCACGCACGCTTACGACTTCTAGTGTCTTGTTATTTAGATTTCTATGGTTGTAAACTATTTAATTAAATTTTATTCTATTTTATTAAACTAAATTTTATTTTTCAATCTATTTTTAAGTATATTGTTCACATTGCCTCTGGTAAAACCGTAAAAGACGTGAAATAACATGTAATAAAAATTACATGTCTTAGGACCAGCACCTTAACCGTTATAGGAAGAAGGCTCCCCAACTGAGGAACCTAATAGGGTGAAATTATTACAAATTATCTGCGTTTATAAATATACACAATACCTTATCATTTGTAGGGATTGAAATATCATTGTTCATGATAAAGTTATTTCTGGATATTTGGTTATTTTTCTTCAGAGTTTCCATTGAACTTGATCTCTCATCTTGTTTCATGTTATTGTTCAAACTTGCGTAAGAAGGAGGAACCTTTAACAAGATATATGTGCATAGTTATTATAAAGTATTAGTTAGTATAATGTTAAAATACATATTATTTCGACCCTGAAGTAAAATGGTAATATAATTTGAATACTTATCATATTACACAAAAATTTAATTTAATAGGCTTCACATAAATATGCGAGAACAATAAAAAAGGAATCTAGTTTTTTGTATGAAATTTCAATTAAAATTTTTACTATAATAAGTTTCATATTAGTGGTAACATAATATATAAATACATAATGAAATGCTAAACGGTGATTATTATTCAAATAGTATTTATTTCAAGCTTAACGATGAGTAATATGTCCATGCATATTGTATTTATTATTTAAGGTGGTATCATAATAGGTCAATTTTATAAGAGATCGCGAGTGACTCAGGTTTCTAGAAATATTATCGTAACAATCTCACAAATTTATGGGTACGACGTAATTGTGTGTGCTTTGCGATACGTTTTACCGCTATGTAAATATTTTTTACATGAAAAAGTTCCTTTATATATTTTACTAGCCGCACGTCCGGGAATCTATAGATATACTTAATATTATAAAGCTGAAGAGTTTGTTTGTTTGAACGCGCTAATCTCAGGAACTACTGGTCCGATTTGAAAAATTCTTTCGGTGTTAGGTAGCCCATTTATCGAGGAAGGCTATAGGCTATATATCATCACGCTAAGATCAACAGGAGCCTTAGTAAGCCTTATTAAAATGTGTTTGTGTGTTTCAATGATAACAACATGAACGCAATACCTAGTCTACATAGATTATTGCGTGATTTTTCTGAAAATTGTATACAGAGGTTAAGCCTCTAGATACGGCTATAATCTCATTATCCGAGCACGTTTCAAAATGTATAGAAGTTGTTCAATGAATCATCACACTAGCACGTGGTTCCTTATCACAGTGGGTAGATTAGTTCATGCATGGTTATGAGTCAGACATCCTGTATCATCCGTAACTTTAAATTATTCTTGAGGAAAATTTCGTTAAAAATATACAACTTACCTACTCAATCATGATTGAGGTAGGTATGTAGTTCCGACCTAGGAGGTATGTAGTTCCTATCATTGATGTTGTTTACATTTACAGTATGATATCATTGCATATTATAATCCACTCGACTATCGCTAAAAGTCGTCCTAGCAGTAGTAGACCAAAATATTTAAATATTGTATAACCTTATAATTATTTGTTTATTTAGCTTATCCTAACTTATTTAATTGCTAGCTTTCCGTCCGCGGCTTCGCCCGCGTTTTCAATGAAAAACCCGCATAGTTCCCGTTCCCAGGGGATTTCCGAGATAAAACCTATCCTATGTGTTAATCAAATTTACCCTGTATATGTGTGCTAAATTTCATTGTAATCGGTTCAGTAGTATTTGCGTGAAAGAGTAACAAACACACACATACACCTCCTCACAAACTTTTTCATTTATATTAGTAAGTAGGAAGGAAGTAGGATAGGATAAATAGGACAAACCTTTTGTACTTTTTATCTGTTTTACTTTTCTGTCGAAATATAGGCCTACACCAAGTCATCTTTATGATAAGCAAATATTTCCCATAACGCATAAGGGTCAATGCTCTTTATTGACGTCATATAAGATCTACTTTTAATTAAATCTTGTTACACTATCTCACAAGAAAAGATGAATCTATTTAATAAGATTCAAAGTGGATAAGATGGAAATAACTTCTCTTTCATGATTTATCACTGATAATATCACCTCCAAAAATACTGCTACAAAATAAATAAGTAGGTTTCATGATATTAAAATCTCAAAAACAAGATTTGTATTTCACAATGCAATCACTTAAAAAGTTTTAAAATGATTTATTGTGTTTGTATGGAAATCGACTCGAATATTTTCTTAACATTTATTCACAAGATAATCGTTGTAATTATGAATAAGGACATTTTCAAAAAATCTTATATAGGTAGGTAATACTTACTTGGATATTTTTTTACCTAATTCAGGTAATTACTTTTTATGGAAAATCTGATGATCTTGACTTATTTAAATATAAATGTTTTATGTTGATGACAAGACACGCATGTATAATGTCTGGAATGTACACATCAATAACAACACAAATAATGTGATTAGATCTTATAACTTCTATCTAATATCTATTCAAGTTTTTATTTTAAATATAAGATTAATCAATATGCATAAATCCTATGGAAAACAGTAAACTTCAAAGTTTCATGTTATCCATGATGCAAATGTCTTCATTACCTAGTACTATCTACTTCAATGACTGATATTATGATATTTCAGTTATAATGAATGAATTCGTAAGCACATGGCTATATTTTCCAGATAACACGCGTGTAAATTGGCAGACTGAAAATTGTTAATTAATAATAATTATTAAAAACAATTTGCGATAAAAGCTATATTTTTTTAAGACAGGCATTAAAGATAATTTTATTATACAAGTACTAAAGGCATCAATGTTCAATATTCAATCTTCATCTCAAACGAAATAGCATACTGCTTATTTTATAGAAATTTAATGATAAAACAAAGCATCCGCAATATAGAAAAGTTAAGATAGCGCATGTTTACAAACTGGTTATTTACACAGGTTCCAGAACATGAGAAATACTGGATTTCTTTTCCTTAGTCAGGCTTATCATACCAAATTTGGATCTGGCTCTCAGTTAAACAAATATAGAAGTTATCTCTTTTATCCTTATAGATAATCAATGTTTGTAAAGTGATATGATAAATATTTTTTTGTTTGTTGTTTCATACCAAATGATCTCGATACTACTCGTATTTTTGAAAGGTATTTTACCCCCAAAGCAACATTGTTCCAGAGTGGCATACACCTTTTTTCCCGGGTTAACCTAGAGCTAACTTAGGTTAACCCGGGCGGAGCGGCTAATTATTTATAAAACAACTACTCAAATAACATAATTGTAACAGTCAGTTATCAATAGTACCTACTTCATATTGAAAAAAAGAAACACCTCAACATATTATCAAATAAATAATTTAATAAAATATGCATAATGTCATAAGTTTAGTTTCACGCATGTTTGGGTTGTTTTTCTTACCTTCTTGGGCAGAAAACTCCTTGGTTTTGCCGAGTACGAGGTATAAGTATACGATGACATATTTTCATTATTTGGTACAACCATTATTTGTAAAATAAAATTGTAAACATCAACTTCACTTCAATGTTTCATATGATAACGTTTGCATAAACCATTTATTTTTTAAAGATATTCTGACGCAATATAAAGTAACACTTATTATAGATTTTTCAAGCATAGTTCATTTGCACTTATAACAAGTCTTTCCTTCAAGGTTTATATATTGTTATGTTTACGAAACAATAATTGTGTAGGAGTAAAAACTAAAAACGTAACTCAAATACCGTGCTCAACTCTACAAGTTACTTAGCGGACTGACATACAGTTTTCCGCTTGCTTTTTATCAATGCAGTACAACATCTTATATCACTATCGTATATCTATCTCTTTCTTATTGTAGAGCAGTTTTCGCTTTATTCGTTAATAATGCATAACGCCTGTAGTTATTTTCAAAATGTTAGCTGAAAAATAAATCTACCGCTACATAATTAGAGCCTGTTGTAATATGAAACCTTTATTTGTTTTCCTTAATTGTTTGGAAATTTGGAATTGTAAAAAACCATGTTTATTAAAGCATGAACATTGAACAATGCAGCTGATTGCATTATGCTGAAATCAAATTGGTCCAGTATATTTCTATAAAATCAGTAGATATGAACCGATTAAATGAAATAATACGTACTTAAATTTAATGTGAGAAACACCCGAATCTATAATCTGTTTAACTAAAAACAGTAGTAAATGATTAAATGATTGTCTTTGAGATTTCATTTTAAAACTGAAAAGATTATGTAATTTATACAAAAAAAAATATTTTTAATGTTTCTGACTATCTATGCCTTTACTTCTAAGAAATTCCTATCTTTTCAGATATCGTAAATTACTTCCTTCGAATTCTGAAAATAATCAGTCATTCAATTTTAGGAAATAACTAAGGAAATTGACAAATATTTGTAGTTTTTGCGAATTATAAAAATACAACCTATCCTATGTTCTTTGTCAGGTATTAAACTATCTTCGTATCAAATTTCATTCAAATCGCTTCAGTGCTTTAAAAGTGAAGTCCCGTGTCCCCGTAGTGGGGTAAGGGGCAGATGCATTATTCATACATCTGTTTCACTGATCGATTTTCTTTAGGGACAAGTAGGTGATCAGCCTTCTGTGTCCTGCCAGACCGAGACATTTTTTCTTCGTCTCCACCGGGAATCGAACCCAGGACCCCTCGGTTCTAGGCTCAAGCGCCAACCACTGTACCAAGGAGGCGGTCGCTTCAGTGCTTTAGGCGTGAAAAAAAGATAGAGATTCTCATTTTAATACAGTAGAGGTGGAATAGTAGAGATTTTTATTATCTATTGAATCTACATATAACAGTCACGTGGGATATGGTCCATATGGCAAGCGCATACTGCGTCAGTATATTTATCGATTTATCTTGCTTGAGTGGGTGATGCAGTCTCCCATATTCCATGTGAGAAATTTTGTTTGCATCACGTTCTCTTAATATCCTTACATCTCACTCTGAAACACAAGAACAGCACGACGAATTCGGCTTAAACATTTTTTAAGCGTTTTTGTTACAGCTCAAGGAAAGTTCTTATGGAGAGAAAAACCTTAAAAGGGGCATAACGGCAGAATGGGGCAGAACATTGTCTGCCGGGGCATCCAATAATATAGTAAAGTTGTACTTGTACTCAAAATGTAGCTATTGAAGTATTCATAAGGCACAATAATCATCTTAAATCGGTCGAGTTTGCTTTTGCTAAAATCGTAACAACAAACTAAGGAAACACTTCTTTGATCTTTATAATATTAGTTACAGTTAATATTTGAATATATTTTTTTAGTGTATGCGTACTAGCACAGATTAGTAATAGACTAGTTATTATTATTCTGTGGTAATAGTACGTATCTAAGTGCGATTTTGATCAACGGAGTTCAACTTTCTTTGGTAGAAATCGATCTGTATTTTGCAGATAAGTTTTTTTATCAATATAACTATTATCTCGTAATACTTCAGATGATAGGTAAAACGTTAGATTTATGAATATATACTTGATTAGGCAACTAATCTTTACAAAGAAAACGAATTCGATTGCTAAGTTTAAGACCAATGACGTAATATTCTTATCAAGACAAACAATTAACCTAAAAGCAGCCAGTGATAAAACAGGTTTGTTTGAAAAATAGCTCAACGATAAAAGATCGACCTAATGATGCATCTCTTTTTATAGTTCAAATGATAATAAATTAATCTATGTATATTATATGAAGAACCAGAAGAAGTATTTATATGTTATTAGGTAATACAGAAAAGTCCCTGACTTTCTTGTTTGTGTGACTATTACCACTAAAATATATTTATTATTTCATACGAAAGAATGCAAAAAAGGTTTTTTCTTTGGTTATCATTTACGAATACTTCAAGGAAATCTTAGATTAAGTTTAGCGGTGGTACGTACTACGTACACTGCGAAAGCACTGATTGTGTAATTTTTTTATCAAAATCTTAATTAAATATAAATACCACCCTAGGGGCGTAGCCAAAAAGGTGCATAAACACGATTGTATTTCACCTTAACGATGTTAACGACAGTAGAGTACGCATGTATTTCATAATGAAAATGTATAGTTACATATTTGAAAAGATCAGTTATTGTTAGATTCATAGTTTCAGGTTAAAAAAATTATTCTAGAATTATAGGTACCTAACTCAAAATTAAGTTGTCATCAAGAATTCCGGAAAGCAAAGTTCCTATCTATAAATATATTCGAATGTTCCTCCTATCTAGTTAAAAAATGAGGTACTAAGTACGTATATACTTAAAAATACTATTTAATGAAGATAATTGAAACAAACAACTATAGATTTGAACGTTTTAAGTAAATTCGTGCTCTATGCTTACTTTGACTCATTTTTTATTATACCAAGTATGTAGACCTTGTGAACATGTTACAAACATTACAATTATGTGTAAATTAAACAATCCATACAAATTTTTTACTCTTCTCAAACCAGTAATAAACACAATACAAACATTTTATTAATACATCACGACTTGAGATCCTGTCAGAACGTTGGTTAAAAATAGTTTCTTAATCCAGGCAATAATTTGCAAGTTCTGACTTCTGCTGCAAATACTTATTCTTAGACTATGAGTATGGTACAATAAGAATTTAATAAAAAAAAAATATTGTGCCATTCTATGAATCCGTTCATTATTAGAGTCACACAGCGATTTAAAATATTAAAAAAGGTTTATTTTCCGTTCATATATTGTTTTTAAATTTTAATACATGGAAACTTCAACCGCCTAATGGAGTGTAAAAAACGCTTGGATCAGATAGCAAAATCTACTGTCCTTGGCCGTTAATATTGCATATTAGATCATCACAGAAAAAAAAAATGCCTAATGGACCTTGTAAGTACAACGTGTTTAATCTATTGATTAAACACGTTGTACTTACAAGATGCTATGTAAAAAATGAGGCTGTCCAGTGTACAGTGAGAATGGAAGTTTTATTTCAAGTGTATTTCTCTTTTTACCCGCTAATAAAGACGCAACGGATTTTGGAATTACTCTCACCATCAGTGTTAAAAGTTATCGAAATAATGATAATAATGTTTTAAACTCTTCTAAAGTCTGGTAGAGTAACGTCTCTACCATCTAGTATGTACATATATGTATACAGGGTGTCCCACTATTGGTATACTAAGCGCGAAGAGCCTTGTAGTTTTGCATACACTGATAACGTAAAAAATACTTAAACAACAAAATTACGTCAAAAATTTTTTGCTAAATTTTTCCTGAAAATCCATGTTTTCTTCTCTAGCTTCGCGCAGCCGGCATATACCGCTTCGCTAATGTGAGCATTTTGTCTATGAAAACATAATCTTAAACGATAGCTCACGTGCTGGTGGTAAAGTTGGGCGGGTTGCTTGTTATGGGTGTACACATAGAGTTTTAAGAATTCATCTATTTGAAAAAAAAATGTGTCTGGAATTTTATAAGTATTTTTTACGAACTCAGCGTATGCAAAACTATAACCTCCTTTGAGCTTAGTATACCAACAGTGGGACACCCTGTATAAAATAACGATTTTCTGCTACCCCTGCTCGTCCCGCCTCTGTACCGGAAAACCCGGAATAGAAAAAAATACTTTTATATGTAGTAATTTTGTTGAATAATAATTGGTTCTACAATCAAATAAATATTTATTTGATTGTAATAATAAATATTTATTAATATATATTAAATTTTTAAAATAATTCCTTTTAGTATTATTATCAAGTATCTAGACGATGCGGTTTCTTCTATTTTGCGTAATATTTATTTCGATTGAAATAGCTGTCCTACAACAGTTTACGCATATATGTATTATGTATTTAACTAATTTACATGTACATACAACACTTCACGATTTTATTAGCGTAAGAAATATCCATGCTCTCGCCTAGCATGACAATAATTATGAATATTGTGTAACACACTGATTTAAAAAAGACATGGTATTATCTAATTAGTACCTAATGAAAATCATTACATAGTATAAAACAAAGTCGCTTTCTCTGTCCCTATGTCCCTATGTATGCTTAAATCTTTAAAACTACGCAACGGATTTTGATGCGGTTTTTTTAATAGATGGAGTGATTCAAGAGGAAGGTTTTAGTATATAATTTATTATGTTTTAGACAAAGTGGGCGAAGCCGCGGGCGGAATGCTAGTACATAATATATTACCATGATATTATCTATAAGAAATTTTAAATATAAATATCACGTAATGGATTACGCTCAAGATGACACAAAAAATGCGTAGATAACATTGATCTTACGTTTAAATTATATGACCTTGCAACATTTAGCGTAATCCATTGCGATATTGTTACCTGTTCAGGGACACTTTGTTCTCCATTTGCCAAATCTTTGTTCTGCGTCTCAATTTTAGTGACACTTTCTATCGGTGGCGCTTGAACCTTGGTGTCATTCGTTATCAATTTCTCGTTGTTCGTCGCAAACGATTTTTCATTATTTTTCTCTATTGGCTTGATATTACACACGTTATCAGTGTTATTCAATGAGTGGTCTTCTTTTTTCGCGCCCATTTTGGCTGGTATATCACAGCTGTCCTTTTGCGATTTGTTATCTTTGTGTTTTTTGTTCTTCGCTTGTTTCTCATTTAGATTCTCGGTTGTATAACACTGCACATTACCCATATTGATTAGCGCACATTTCGTAATATTCGGCCACCAAAAGTCGTCGCGGTCGATCGTCAGGCGCGTCGGCGTCGGCGCCGGATCGCGGAATGCCTGACTGCCAGTGAATCGTAGTGCCCATTGGGTGCTATGAGTTGTACATTTGTTATTTGACGTACAATTATACTATTTTAAATTAAGATGACTATGATAAAAACACTGAATACGTCTACTTTATATGGGCTAGTTCCCCTCGAGTTAAATGTATATTTGACATCGTTACATTGAAAAAAGAAATATTTTTCGAGACGTTTATTATTCCTCTAATAGCGCTATGTTACAATATTTGAATAAAACTTTATTTGAAAAAGTATTCCTATTCACAAAGTTATGTAAACATATAAATTGAAAAAAGATAAAAAAAACATTAACATTTTCTTATAGGGAATAAATGGGTCCTTACTTTTAAGTTATAGAAACCAGTTACACTTTTGTTAGGATCTTCCTTACCCCAAAACAAAAGCTGTGAGTGCACATAAAAAAGACGAGCGCTGTTTGGGTGTGGATGTTCCATTGTTAAAGTCGGTCGTTTGAAATGTGACTGTGACTTATTTAATAATCATAGCTGTACTTCCGTTGCTATTATTTTTAACTCTCCTTAATAAAAATAAAATAATCAGAATAGCTGATACGAAGCAAAGACAATAACAAATAATAATGTAAATACATCGTCAAGCTAAATAACGACCAACAATAATAATTTTTCAGCAGTTGAATTTCGAATGAACTTCGGTGCAGAGACAAGCAAGCTTAAATTTAGATCCTAGTATCTGCTAAAGGTAGAAATGCATAGTTTTTAAATAGCTAAAAAAAGAGATTGAGGAAAATCAGGGAGAGTTCAAAAATTCCCACACGAATATATTTTTGGCAAAGTATCCGAAAGGTTTTCCCCATGCGTTCATCTTGATTTAAATAATGCAATGCTAAAAATACTTATTAATTGAAACACTCAGTGGTGTTGTATTTGGTCATGTTTGGTCATATTTGGTGTCATATTTGGTCTGTAAATATCACATAATATGTTTTGAACAGAACTTCCACATTTCAACCTAAAATATCACTTCCTCCAACTAAAGACCTACAAGAATGTATGTTGCATCTTGCGTTTAAATTAAATTAATTTTGAGTAAGGATATTAAAGACATTTTAACGGATTTTTCGTGATCATTCTGTATAAACACCAAATCCAGTCGTATCTGTTATGAAAATATTTTTTTCTTGATAAAAAAAATAATGTAAGTCGAGTGACTATCTTCTAATATTATAAACGCTAAAGTTTTTACTGGTATAGTACATATTATTATCTGTGCAATGGATGTTTGTTACTCATTCACGCAAACTACTGGACGAATTTTGATGAAAAACTTTATACTCATGTCTCAAAACTCAAAATACATGATTTTGCACGCGAATTCGTCTGCGGTTGAAACCTCGCGGCGCAGCTATTCGTATAAAGTTATTACTGGGGCTTGGAAAAAGCGCGATCTATGAAAAGGCTGCTCAATTGCTTTGTGTTCTGCTGTCATTAAAATGAAGCCTTTCTTATAGTTTTGAACAAATCCGCTAGATAGAGCTATACACAAATCTATTGTTTAGCCAGTGACCACTAGAGAGCGCTTGTCGTTTCCTGCTAAGCACGGAAGGGGAAAAATTAATTATTCCTTTTTTGGTAATCACTACATAGTATAAAACAAAGTCGCTTTCCCTGTCCCTATGTCCCTATGTCCCTATGTCCTTATGTCCCTATGTCCCTTTGTACGCTTAAATCTTTGAAACTACGCAACGGATTTTGATGCGGTTTTTTTTAATAGATAGAGTGATTCAAGAGGAAGGTTTATATGTATAATAACATCCATTAAATAGTGGAGAAGTACTGTTATTTTTGAGGTTTCTAATGTGATGTCGTAAAAAATTACATTTTTTCCGCTTACATTGCAAACGCAGGCTGAACCCTACGAGTTTTATGAAAATAATGTACTAAGTATTATACACATTGAAAAGGTCTACAGAAAAGTCCGCGATGGTATATGTCTATCTCTTATGGATAACCCACAATAACTTTTTTTTGTCATTTACTTTTTACGACAAATAATGGCTAATTTTCGATGCGATTTTAACCAATACAGCATTAATCCTTAACCAATTAAATACCTTGAATACATTGTTCATTTAATATAGATCTATATGGCCCTTTACACCGTATGATTTAAGTTAATATTTTCGAAGATATTACAGATTTAAAAATTGCGGGACGTAGCGTTTGCGGCGGTACCGGCCAGCCGCCCGGCTATCTATTTTTAATTTTATACCCGTACGAAGTCGGAGCGGGCCGCTATGTTTTTAATTTTTATATATACAACGTTCACAGTTTTTCTGTAGTGTATTTAGTATCAGCATTGCACCCGTGCGAAGCCGGGGCGGGTCGCTAGTTAATCATATAATACAGACTATGTAAGTTTTTAATTGTTTAATTCATAATGAAATACATATTCATTAGAGGAAATATCAGATTATGTATAATTGAGAGCTGCTATCGAAAGGTGTAACACATTATTATGATGATTCTATGATTCTGTTTAGATACTAGGATATTTAAATATTTTTACATATGCGATATAATATGTACTGTTAACAATAGGATCTACTTACTGGCATAATTTTAATTACAATAGAATAGTACCCCTATCTGTACTAATCTCATGCTCCTATAGAATTTGTTAAAATATAAAAACTTCAATATTAAAAATTCTTCATATAGAATAAATTAATAATTATAATTTTTTTTCTAGGTCAGTTCACACAGACATAAACAAAACGGTAGGCCCAACCCCTATCCCCCTCAAACAAATAACATGGCAGCGGTTTTTAAAAATGAAGTACCCCAGGAGGGTACCAGCACCAATGGTTCTGGAGAATCCCTCCCTGAGCGCTCCTGCTTGGGCTGCCCCGCGTACTCTGGGGGGGGCAAAATTCCGCTCTGTCGTACCGCTAGGAGGAAAAGAAAAAGTAAGCTTTCTACGGCAACCCCTACCACGCTTCTTTCTGTGGACCTTTGCAACGTTAGGGGACTTCACTCAAACCTTGAAGCTGTCCATCACCACCTAGAAACAGCTAAGCCGGCCTTACTGTTTTTAACGGAGACACAGATCTCTTCCCCTGCTGACACCTCGTACCTTAAATACCCGGGATACGTGCTGGAACATTCATTTGTACCGCGCGCCGGTGTGTGCGTTTACGCTAGGGAGGACATCTGTTGCCGCCGCCTTGGTACCATTGAAGGCAATGATCTATCCATACTGTGGTTACGCGTTGACTGCGATGACCACCCCCGTATTTACGCGTGTCTTTACCGGTCTCATAGTGGAAACGCCGAATCTGACCGGCTTATTGAGCATGTTCAAGGAACGATCGATAGTTTACTACAAAGGGTTCCCTCCGCTGAAATTGTAGTGCTAGGTGACTTTAATGCCCACCATGTTGAATGGTTAGGATCACGAACCACTGACCACGCGGGGCGATCCTTTCATGACTTTGCCTTGTCCTACAGCCTAACGCAACTTGTAACTTCACCCACGAGAATCCCTGATGTGGAGGAACATACTTCGTCGTTGTTAGATCTCCTGCTGACCTCACATCCTGACGACTATCGGGTAACCGTTGAGGCTCCCCTTGGGTCATCCGACCACTGTATGGTACGGAGTGTAGTGCCTCTCACCCGCCAATCTCGAACTCGACCACCCAGCTACCGTCGTGTTTGGCATTACAGGTCGGCCGATTGGGATGGGATGCGCACTTTTTTTGCATCCTACCCTTGGAAGCAAATTTGCTTTGCGTCTAGTGATCCTAATGTTTGTGCTGACTCTGTCGCCGATGTAGTTTTGCAGGGAATGGAACTCTATATTCCTAACCTTGTAATTCCTGTTGGTGGCAAGTCCAAGCCCTGGTTTGGGCGTTCGTGTAGAACGGCATTTCGTTTGAAGCAGGAACGCTTCCAGGCCTGGGCAGAAGCTCAAGCGGTAAAGGATCCTAACGTTAGACGACTGAAAAAAAGATACAATGCTGCTTCCAGATCTTACAAGAACAGTATCATAAAGGCAAAGTCAAAGTATATTGAAGGCGTTGGTAAGAAGCTGACCCAGTACCCATCTGGTACTCGCGCTTTTTGGTCCCTTGCCAAAGCTATTCAGGGCAATTTTTGTAAATCGACGTTTCCTCCACTACGCAGGGATGACGATACTTTGGCCCACACTGCAAGAGACAAAGCCGAAACTTTGGCAAGTCTCTTTGCGTCAAATTCGACTCTGGATGACGAGGGAAAGACTCCACCTATTATACCACATTGTAATAGTACTATGGCTGATGTGAAATTCACGCAATGTGCCGTGCGAAGAACCCTACTTTCCCTTGACATTCACAAGTCGAATGGACCTGACGGCATTCCTGCAATAGTGTTAAAAACATGTGCTCCTGAGTTGGCTCCGGTTCTAACGCGCCTGTTTCGGTACTCATACACCACTGGTACTGTCCCAAGCAGTTGGAAGACCGCCTTGATACACCCGATCCCTAAAAAAGGCACACGCTCTGACCCATCAAACTACAGGCCGATTGCGGTAACCTCCTTACTCTCCAAGGTTATGGAAACCATAATCAACCGCCATTTGTTGCGTCACCTAGAAGATCGCCAGTTGTTAAGCGACCATCAGTACGGTTTTCGTGGAAGTCGATCGACTGGCGATCTTTTGGTCTATTTAACGCACAGATGGGCTTCCGCTATTGAGAGTAAGGGGGAAGCTATGGCAGTCAGTTTAGATGTAGCGAAAGCCTTTGATCGGGTGTGGCACAAAGGTCTTCTCTCTAAACTGCCTTCGTACGGGCTCCCTGAGAAACTATGCAGTTGGATCTCCAGTTTTCTCAAGGCACGCAGCATTAAGGTCGTAGTCGACGGATCGTGCTCAGAGCCGCAGCCTGTGAATGCTGGTGTCCCGCAGGGGTGTGTGTTGTCGCCAACGCTATTCCTTCTTCATATCAATGATATGTTGCAAATACGTAATATTCATTGTTATGCTGATGATAGCACTGGCGATGCCACATACTCCGGGCACGCACGAATCTCTCAGGAGCAGGTGGATCAGTATCGGAACGAACTTGTGTCCAACATTGATAAAACCCTGGATGAAATCTCCAGTTGGGGTCAGACTAACCTTGTTAAATTCAATCCATCAAAGACACAAGTGTGCGCATTCACTGCCAAAAAGAAGCCGTTCACGGTGACTCCTCGATTCCAAAACACTCTCCTCAAAGCCACGCCGAATATCGGGATTCTCGGTGTCAACATTGCGAGCGACGTGCAGTTCAGGGGTCATTTAGAGGACAAGGCCAAGTTGGCCTCTAAGAAACTTGGGGTGCTCGCTAGGGCGAGACAGTATTTCACGCCAGCTCACCGCCTGCAACTCTATAAGGCACAAGTTCGGCCTCATATGGAATACTGTTCTCACCTTTGGGCTGGAGCACCCCAATACCAACTACTTCCTCTTGACCGCCTGCAACGTCGAGCCACTCGAATCGTCGGCAAACCCGAGTTAACCGATCGGCTCGATCCTTTGGCACTGCGGCGGGATGTTGCGTCTCTGTGCGTATTCTACCGCTTGTACAATGGGGAGTGTTCCGAGGAACTTTTTGGCTTAATACCGGCTGCCAAATTCCACAATCGCACTGCACGACACAAGCTCAAGTACCATCCGCACCACCTGGATGAGTGGCTCTCAACAACTGTGCGCTTTTCACGGCATTTTCTGCCCCGAACAACAAAATTGTGGAACAGCTTGCCATCTTCGGTGTTTCCATCTACCTATGATATGGATGCCTTCAAAAAAAGAGCCTACGCGTCTCTCAAAGGCCGGCAAAACAATCGCAAAGTTACCTAACGTTGCAATTGTTCATGGGCGGCGGTGATCATTTTCATCAGTACACCGCCCGCTCCTTTGTCGGTTGTTGTATAAAAAAAAAAAAAAAAAAAAACGGTACAACAAAATCCAACCAGTAAGGAAATGTCTTTGAACTCGGAAATCAAGATGAAAGTTATACGTGCCACAGATCAAAACAGGAAAGTTAGATTTAGAATCATTAGATGAAAATGTACCAAACAATATTACAGAGTATATATTTTACTCTACCGAAAACTCGATTACTGTCGTACAAACATAAAGCTGTAACTACGTTATGGTACAATTCTAAATTGGTGGAGCAACTCGAAGCCTTTTACGTGGTACCACCGCCAAGCCAGGTGAAGCTAACGCTAAGCCAGTTGCTCTGCGCACGCGCATCGCACGGCTCTACCGTCGCGCTCTGCTAGACCACCGCACTTGATTGGTGAGTTTTTACTTTCGTTTGCTATCTCATTGTCAAGATGAATTAGTACATTGAGATGTCGATGTCAAGTTATTCAGAGAACAGGTCAGAAAAATATTGTAAACAAATGTTTACAAACAAGAGCATAAAGTCATGAAAATCAATTTGAATAAAGCATATTTTTAATGTTTATGTATATATTTTGTCTCTAACTTTATTTTAATTCACCGGATAATTTGACCGCGTCTTCTCGGTCGATAGTTTGTGTGATTACGATGCGATGGAATAAGAAAATCGCGCACTCATTTCCCGTTTGCGGTAAAACCACAAATATCTTGTTTCATAACATGTTGTATGCTATCTGATAAATTGAACTTAATAGAAAATGTGTTTTTTAGTAATAGAAAACTTCTGTTTTTTAGTCGTAAGTACATGTTAATATAATTAATACCTATGAGAAATCTTCATCATCTTTTAAAATTTAATAAATACCGTAGTACTCTAGCGGTATGCTATGTCCTAATCAGACCATTACCTATGACCTATGTCAATGCCAAATCTAATTCAGATAAGTGTAATCACACTTAACAACAATCAACTTAAGTAAAGTTGTAGAATTTTTATGTAATTTTACACACTTTATTGTATCACATGCTGTAAAGCCTATTTTTCTATTTTAATGCCCTATTGATATATTGGTCTGATTTAATCCATATGTCTGTGGTGGAATATGGATCTTGTAGATAATTCCAGTTATATTCCCAGTTATTCATTCGGATCAGTGTAAAGTCCTGAAAATATGGTTCCTAGTTCATTACGGAAATATAACAACAAAAAACAGCCACGCAACTACCACTAAAACTTCCAAAAAGAAGAATTGGTTGTTTTGCATGCCACATTTTCTCACGTCCTATAAAAATTCGTATCGCAAGGATATCAACAATTATTATAAATGTATGTATGTATTAAATAATAGCCTTATTATTTTATCTTATGTTCTCAGCCAAGCCTCGAACAAACAAAAGTCAATTTCAATTTTACATCATGTGATCCAGCCGAGCAACCAAAGGAGAAGTCCTTTGGTTGCTCAGCAAAAAAACATAGGGCATAATCATATGTTTTTGAATTCATTCATCATTAACAAATATAAATGTCCATATAATATTATATCCTCATAGATGTTGGCTAGACCTCGTAATTCGCAAGTTGACAATATTTCCCTTGTGACGTAACACAACTATTTACGTAACTGTCAGAATTACCTGTTCTAAGTGGAACGCCATTAACAGCTTTAGTATTATGGTGTTTAGATAATACATTTATTTATAAAATATAATTTAAGATTTACGGTTGAAAATTTTAAGAAATAGAGAAATATTTGATCTTCTGTCGGGATCTGTGTGAAATTAAAGCATGTACAAAATTTACAAAGTTCGTATGGATGATAATGATAAACATAATCAACAATATGTACTTTATTATTGTTAGGTACGTCTTTCCAAAATTAGTGTCATAACATTGGCATGTTGTGGATAATCAAATAATAGATAAAAATTGCTTCCCGCGGCTAGTCGAAGTTTCATCTTCAGTGTTGCAAATGTTGCAATGATGTTAATTTTCATCAACATGTACCATATCACAAAAAATGTACATACTAAGTGCTAAAGAGGTAGGATAATGAAAAGTTTATATTATGCTTCTAATAATTATTCCCATCGCTTTCATCCGTTCCGTAAGCTATGCTATATGCAGGAGGCATGTTTGGGTTACATATTTATACCAAGTTCAAGTATGTTTTCGTTTTAATACAATACTAAGTATTGCAATGTGTAAGTATATGCAGGAAGCATGTGCTTGGTTCATATTATATACTAAGTTGAAGTATATTTTCGTTTAAGTATTGTGAATTGTAATAGTAGTATCATATTTCGTACGTTACTTACATTTTTGCAGCGGATCCGTAAAATGGCTTGCGTCACGTTAAACCGTATTATGAAATATAACCTACATACAGGCCACTAAACAAAATTGAGCAAACAAATGTAGGTACTTATCGGTGCAATTGTTTTGTTTGCAATCATATTCGAATCATGAAATAAATATAATATTTAGTTCACTAGTTGTTCTGTAGTTTCTTGTAATGCTTGTACCATTTTGCCCCTGGTTGGTTCGAAGAGATCACTAGTAAGTAATAAGGCTGCTAAGTAAATTGTACTCTTTAAAATAGATAAAAGTTAATATAAAGTTTCCTCTAGGTATTTTCATCCGGGTTTTATTATATTTTTCGTAGAATGATCTGACCTGTGTTTATCACAACATAGTTTCTATTGTAAAAAATTTCAAACTTAAGGAATATAAGGCTAAAAGATATTCTTCTACAAATTTTGTTATTTATTTCAAAATTATAAAACTATTGCGTAGTAAGTTAATAAAATAAAGCGTGAACATTGGACTTAAAGATTGGGTTTTTTATATTATAATATGCCAGATATGTATTTACAAAAAAATATGTTAATCAAGCATTCATAGCAAGAGTGTTTAAGTTCAAGTCCATTTGAATATGAGTCTAAGGAATATTTTTAATGTTTCTTTATTATTTTACCTCCAGACATAAACAATGACGTCACAAGTCAACGAGTGGTACAGGGGTCGGAAGATCCTGGTAACTGGGTCGTCCGGTCTCATGGGGAAGGTGCTGATCGAGAAGCTTCTATACAGCGTGCCCGATATAGGCTGTATCTTCGCTTTGGTCAGACCGAAGCGCGGGAAGTCGCCTGAATCGCGCATTGAAGATATGTGGAAATTGCCTGTGAGTATCCTAACTATTATAATACCTATTATAAATGCGAAAGTAACTCTGTTTGTTTATCCCCTCAACCACTGAACCGATTTAGATGAAATTTTCCATTTGGTACAGATATGCTTTGAGACCTGAGAAGGGACATAGAATAGGTTATATCCCAGAAACCCCACGGGAACGGGAACTAAGCGGGATTTCCTTTCCACGCGGGCGAAGCCGCGGGTGAAAAACTAGTTTTCAATAAGTAACATTTGTATGACTTGGGATAAAACATTTGTACGCGTATAAAGGTTTATGTACATAAACAATAATTGTCTACGTGGTTAATTCTATATAGTTATATACGATAGATATAAAGGTCATGCCTTTATATCTATCGTGTGAGTGAACAATAAAATGCCAATAAAATATCGTTGTTATTAAGATCCAAGATATTTATTCTTTTTAGAAGAAGATGTATTGCTTATTTCTCAATGATATAATACATAAATAAATCAGCATATAAATGGGAAATACCATACGGTTTTTATGACTTAACTTATATTTATGATTAAATAGGATTCTTAAAAATAGTGAGTATATTTTTCACTTATAATACATACCACAAGAGCTTCAAAATTATCGGGTATTTTCCGATAGGTTCGTTGCAAACAAATGAAGGAGTCAAGTTTTTAGTCAAGGTTAAAAAATCACGAGCGCGAAGCGCGAGTGATTTTTCCTGAAAAACTTGACGACTTTATTTGTTTGCAGGGAACCTTGAGGGAAATGCCAGATAATTTTGAAGCTCGTGTGGTATTCGGGGGATTATTTTTCCGTCCCAAATGTCGGCCAATAATTTCACAATTGAATTCAACCTGTCAGTTTGACGTCAACGACCAGAGAAAATTTTCAAAAAATTATCAGTATAATACCATGTAGGTTGTACCACGTGACGTCGAATGGTGCAATTCTATTGGTCGATATTTGGGTCGGAAAAATAATCTATACTATTCATAAATATTTGTTAATTTTCAGCTATTTTCGAGAATAAGGGAAGAAAAACCACACGTAATGAAGAAATTGATACCAGTAACAGGAGATTTGTTGAATGATAACCTCGGCATTGATAACGAGAAGCTGCAGCAAATATATGATGAGGTACCTGTTTATTTATTATTTCTAATTTATAATGCAATGTTTTCTAATAATACCTACGTCTCCTAAAGGATCTTTTATTGCACAAATAAAACTGGTTAAATATAATGAGTTTGTTACTACTAACATGTATTCATTGCTTGTCTAACTTTCAATTACTCATTTCCTCTTACTTGTTGTTATATAAAATATATATTTTTATAAATTATTCTGTAAAATAATAGCAGTCAAGTTCATAATACGGAAAATAAACATAAAGCTTACTTTCTAATTTATGTTTCCAAAAAACGACGGATATTTGTTGTTATGATTCATTCTTTCTTTCTATCTACATTATTGTAAAATATAAAGGATCAATAACGTATTGTCTAAAAATCGTTTCAAAATCAATGCTAATGCTAATTTCAACTATTTAGGATGCATAAATATTCAGTTAACCTTCTTGAAATTTAATAATTGTTAAATAAAAAATTGTGATGAACAAATAGTATCAATGGTTTTTAAACACGAAAGTAAACATAGGCAGTGTAGAAATGCTTGGAAGTAATAAGAGAAAGTTTTTTGAAATCCTTGGTAGAGCACAATAGTGAAAGAGCCATCAAAGTTAAAGATAAATACAATTTGTATGTTGTATTTGATGTACAATAAATAAAATATGATTTGATCTTTTATTACTTCATTTACTGGTTTCCTTTGTAGTTAAGTCTAAGATTGTAGATCATGTGGTAGGTTGTGAAAATTCTTAATATGTAACAGTGCGAAATGTTTTAATACGTGTAATATAAATTATTCTCACGTACCTAAGTATTATTTTTTATAGCCAAAAATTGTACTAGAAAAGCACAAAAGCCTGACAGTACTTTTTAATTGTGAGTAATAATATTATATATTATAACTATTACCTATATTAACGCATATACCATTAATGCACTGTTGATGTCGTTAATTACTGGATGGTTAAGAAACTAATCAAATATTAGAACCGATTATTAAAGTACAATCTCTTCATTATATCATTTAGCATGAATATTTATAATTTACGAGGTAATGAATAGATATTATATAAAGTTCGTTTTATATAACGTAAATTGCAATTATTTCCTTCACCCGTTTAATATTGATAAACTAGTTCTTTGTCTAGGCGTATTATCAGATAATTTATATTTGCAATAAGCGAGAACTAAGTGAAAGCGGCTTTACAAGCTCCTTTGTTACGATTTGATTTATAGGTTTTCATTAATTAGGAACTTTTTTTACTAAAATGTGTGAAATGGAATTGGTTCTATATAAAAAGTTAGCTAATTAGGTACTTCATTATTTATCCCTTCCAAGTGTGTCAAGAAATTAATAATCACATATTCTTTTATCGCGCTGAACCAAATCAATGAGTCTCATTGAAAAGAAACATAAATATAAACAGAAAAATAATTTTAAGTTTAGGATCTAGGCTAATTATATTCTGTGTGTTATTAACGCGAACAATTTACACCCCTTCTATTTTACCATCCTAGTAACTAACCCCTATGTAAGAGTACCTACTCCTACCGTAAGTCAAGGGTTGTCTAAACAACAAATTAGATTACTCTCTTGCCATTAAATGTATCCTATCTTAAATATTAAATTTAATGCATCCAAAATCAAATTACTACACTACTACTGTTAACTTCCAAAGGCCATTCAGAAGGCCCAAAAGAAATTTTACTCAATTAAACCAATACTTTCCAGGTATCAATAGTATTCCACTTCGCAGCAACATTGCGTCTCGAAGCACCTCTCAAAGAGGGCTTGGAAATGAACACTCGAGGCACACAGCGCGTGTTAGACGTGGCTAAGAAGATAAAGAATTTGGTCTCCTTTGTCCATCTGTCTACTGCGTTCTGCTATCCTGATTATGAAAGAATGGCTGAAAGGGTATGTGGATTGGGAACTATTATATTATCTTTAGTGTAATTTCTCTTCAATATATACTTATTATTAAACAGTTATATAACCTATAATATAAGTTGGAAGAGATTAGAATTAGTGATTCTGAAAATGTACAAACCCAAATATATTAGGATTATTATTTGTGTACTGTTTTGATTGGTTTATAGTTTTAAAATGTGTGTATGATAAAAAATAAATAATGTGTGCACATGACCATATATTATAAAAAATATGAGACTCGGACAATGGTGAGAATAAAAAAATAATACCACGTTTAACAATGATATCTTGTTAACCAAATTATCTGCAAGTTCTCGAATTAAGTACCTATTGCAATTTGTAACACATACTATACAAATATTATAATTATCTTAAGTTTATTTTTTGAGTAACTACTTATCTACTGATTTACATGAAAGGTGAAGGTCAGGTAAATAAATGAAAAGTCAAAACAAATACTACATTATAGAAGTTGTGATTATATTGTATGAAAAAGTGAAGGTCTCTTGTCTCCTGCAAGACGTATAGCAAATACTAAAATATATTGATTACTTATCTATTATCATTTACCGTTTTATTATAAAAAAAAAAACTTAAATAGACCTGGTTTAAGTCCAGACTATAAATTTCTTGTGAAACAGTGATTTAAAACTTGTTTTTATTGGTTTAAACTGACTCTAACCTCTAAACAACAAATTGACGTAACTCTACCGACTACAATCTAAACAATCGTAAAACCAAAGAGCGCAATGTTTTACCTTTAGACTATAGATGTCTATGGTTTTGTATTATGACTTTACTAAAGCCATGGTTATAATACGATTCAGTTTAGAAGTTAGTCCGTGTTGACGGATAATGTATTTTTCAAGGTCCACGACCCCCCAGCGGATCCCCACGCAGTGCTCCAAGCTGCTAGCTGGCTGACTGACGATCAGCTGAACTTACTGGCTCCCTCACTAATGCAGAAACACCCCAACTCGTACACTTACTCTAAACGGTTGGCTGAAGCTCTGGTTAGGGAGTCTTACCCTGACTTACCGGCTGTTGTTGTACGACCAAGTATAGGTAGGTGTTATCATAACCAATATTATAAATGCGAAAGTTTGTATGGATGTATGGATGTTTGTTGCGCTTTCACGTAAATGCTACTGAACGGATTTGGATGAAATTTTACAGAAATATAGTTAATACGCCTGAATAACGTATAAGCTATAAGAATACTTGATATTGCACGCGGGTTCGTCTTCTGGTGAAACTGCGCAGCACATCTAGTTTATTATAAGTTAACTTATAATAAAAATGTGTGTTTGATTATTTTGGAGATAGAGTCAGACAGTGTTATACGTTACTTTTTACTAGGGTGAAACGTCTTATTTCAATAGTTTGTTTATAAAATAAAGAGAGTAGAAAAACAGATATTTAAAGGAAAGTTCTCTTTGTGTAAGAATTGTTACGAATTCGGAATGTGTAAGTATTCGTAACAATTCGTTCATTATAATTTATCTAGTGCGTGAATAGATTTTTAACCTATGTAATGTACTTAAGTTATCGACCTTTTTAAATTTAATATACTTTGGATAGGGATGATTATTGCAATAATTAATAATTTTTTAATTATTAATTTGTATATTCTAGACGTGTTGCTCAGATGTTTTTAACCAACTTTAAAAATGCTGGAGGTTTATGTTCAACTGGTTTTTTTTGTTATAAAGTATATCATAATATTTTGTAGTTCCCAAAGCAATAAATAACCACTATGTATGAATTAATATTGGTTCTAACTAAATTATAAATAACGTAATAATAACATTTTTCGCTTGGTTATGCATAATTGATCATTGTGTTTGTAACCCGACAATTACCTACTGTTGTTTTTGCTCATGCATTGTGCCTAGAGAATACAATCCCGAATAAAACCCTTTTCTGATCCCGAAAATCCCGGGACTGTACTTGGCTAATCCCGGTATTTTCGGGATTGATATAAACAGCTATTCTATTTTGCATTCTACGATCCGTTGCGCCTTAACTATGACCTAGCCTAGATTATACCTTAGCATAAAATTATATAACGATAAAAAACAAACCTAAGGTACGATACGGGTACGGACTATACTGGTACGGCCCTAATAATAGTTGACCTTAGAAGGGACTTTCCCACTCGGAATTTTTTTCAATAAGGTAATTCCCCTTCGCTTAAGGTAACTCCCCGACGGGCTAATAGGGGAATCACCCGATCACCTCATAATATCAAAATATTGTTGCGGGGTAATTCCCCTTCGGGGATTCCCTGAACGAAAGTATTGGATGCTTTGATATTTCTAAGAATCTATTTCCGAAATTCTAAATAGTGCTTTTGATTTGTATATTTTTTATTTTATTTTAGTATTATTGCAACTAACAATATTAAAAACATCTTTTGAGAAACTATACTTCAATTTTTTTTTTTTATTAGAACCCATTTCCCACATAAGGCTGATCCCGGGATAGTCCCGGGATCCCGGGATTACCCATCAAAAATCCCGTAATCCCGGGATTGAAAAACATGCTCGGGATTGTATTCTCTAATTGTGCCAGAGTTTAATGTTTTGACCTCTAAAACATTTTGTAAGAATACGTATAAACGAATATTTATTTTATCCATATATTAATTACTATTACTATAAATTGCACCAGTAGTTGCTGAGATTAGCGCGTTTAAACAAACAAACTCTTCAGCTTCATAATATTAAGTATAGATTACGAATGAATCAATCCCATTAATAACAATCATTCTCAGAACAAATTTTATAATTAATTATATTAATTTCAATATTTCAACTAGGTACGTGCGTATGGCCTTGGAAGATTTATATAAGGATTAGATTCTAAAACGAAGTAGGTAATTACGTGACGTAAGAAACCTGTATATGTATAATCGTGACAGTCTAAAGTACACTTTTGTGCAGTTTCAGATGTAATGTTGTCATTTTCTTAAATTATTATATATGTAAAACTATGGTCCAGCATCCCAGATATTATGTTTTTGATAACAACCAACCTTATTCTTTTCAACCTCGATAAAAATGCTTCAAATTGACGATTACTTAGGTACTTGACTTGAATTATTTTTTATCATTATTTAAAAAAATGTATGTGCTACAAAATTTATGAATTAAAAAAATCGTGGAATTCAATAATCTCAATCATACTTTTAAATCTAGTAGACTACGACACTAAAATCTACATGTCTCATTATTATTGAGAATGAGAAATATTCCTGTCGGATTTTGTGATCCACCAGGGATCAACTTAATTTTAAAATATTTTCTATTCGTGTCTGATACCTTTTATTGTAGTTTCGTATATTCACCCTAACGAAGTTTTATACTGTTTTTCAGTGACCCCATCTCATCAGGACCCAGTACCAGGCTGGGTGGATAACCTCAATGGTCCCATAGGCCTTATGATAGGTGCTGGCAAGGGAGTGATACGTTCCATGCATTGCTATGGACATTACCACGCTGAAGTGATACCGGTTGATATTGCTATCAACGCGCTTGTTGTTATCCCGTACTATTTGAATACTAAGGTTGAAAGGTAAGAAAAGTATATATAATGAAAGAAAAAAAGCTGTTCATTGCCAAAAATAATTACAAGTTCAAAACTCAGATATCATGTCTGTCATACATACAGGTTTATTTATTGGTATAGATTACGGTTGCGTAATGCGTTCATAATAGTAGTGTAAATCTTGTGCTAATTAAGTATTTCACTAGAATATGTTTATCAAATATTTTTAAACGTTACAAGTAACGAATAAGTCTTCTTACACACCTTCCTTCAGTGAAACAATGCAACATTGCGTATTTGTGTTCCCACTATAAATAATCACATGTTATAAGGAAGTTGTAATAATTTTAGCATAAGATTTAGCTCCGTCCGCTCCGCTTAGTAATGTAACAAACTACGATAACATAAAACATTGTAGTTAGGTTATACACGTACAATAATATCGAACCATGCAATCTTAAAATAAGTGATTTTCTAAAATAGTATTATACAATATGGTAAATAATCGCTCATTAACCGACTTCAAAAAAAAAGGAGGTTATCAATTCGGCCGGTATATTTTTTTTTAGTCTTACGTGTTTGAATAAGGAAAATCAAACTGAGATTAAATTATAAGTGATCATCTAATTGTTAAGCTTGTACCAAGAATTTCCAAACCAGTTGGCTCGCTCATTGTATTAGTTAGTTGTTAATACAAAAAACTGACAGGGCGAAAAAGTTTATATGTATGTCCCCTGCATTGGTGTATATTGTTATAAAATTTATTTATAAATTAACTGTACAAAAAGAAAACCTCCCATAATTTTTGTAAACTACCCTTTCCTCCTAAAAAACATTTTTTTCATATTTTTTTTCTTATTTCAGGTCAGAAGAAATCCCCGTCTTTAATTTAACATCTGGTGATGATAGAAACGACACATGGAAGGAGGTTTTAGATGTTGGCAAAGCTACAGTTCGCAGGTATCCCTTTGAAGGACCGCTATGGTACCCCAATGGGAACATACGACACAATAAATATATACACGAGTTGTGTGTACTTTTCTACCACATACTGCCGGCGTATTTTATCGACTTCCTCATGCTTATTTTTGGACAAAAACGCTTGTGAGTATGATCCTTATGTTCTATGCAATAGAGTTTAATTTGGCTAAAATTGATTCATGTGGTACGTTTAAATTTAGATGGCTCGTCAATTTTTTTTTGTGATAGCGGTTAACAAGAAAGATGAAAGGAGCTTTTTCAAATCAGAATATTTTAATATTTCAAAGGCTTAATTTCGTGCTGAAGTAGAATTAAATTAGTTCTATTGCGTGCTGAAGTTAAAATGATATGTATAGAAACAACTTGTTGCAAAAAACATACCAAATGGAAATTAAAAACGAGATCAAACTTCAATAGTTTATTTCAATATAAAATAGAGATCTTAGAGTATTTCTTTGGATATGTATAATGATATGGAACGTAGATATCACATTCGGGAAAGCATTACTTCCCGACATATTTGACGATATATTATTTCATCGATCTATGGCCGCCATCATTTCCTAAAACAAAATAAAACGTGTTATTTTGACGGTTCGAAATTAAAAAAAAAATATGTAAATCCAAAACTTACTACGAAATCTATGGAATTTTTTAATGAAGAAAATGAAATGACTAATATAAAAGACAATAAATTTTAAAACTTATTATTATTAAATGAAAAAAAAAATATGGTATGCCTCAATCAAAAATAACACGTTTTAACAGCTAAAAGGAGTCTCATGCAAATAACTAAAAAACCGTGACCTAAATAAATCGTTAAACGTTATATAACATCCTAACGTTATATCCTATAATTATTTGTATATTCTTATAAAAATATGATGGTCATTCAGTATTGATACAGCTATATTCCTCGTTATATATATGCTATGTGCTTATGCTGCCTTATGTGCTATGAATGTTTCCTTTTCTTTTAATATTATGATATGATTGTAAAATTTGTAATGGTTCATAAAACTGTTAAATAAATAAATATATACTACGCTTATAAAAATTAGCTTGAATAATGATCTTTTTTTCTTATTATTTTAGTATGGTGCGGATACAAAAGCGAATTTCAGTCGGTTTAGAAGTTTTACAATACTTTACCACCCGCGAATGGTGGTTTGACACAAACAATTTCAAGGAGCTACCGAAGAAATTAAATCCCATTGATCTCAGCATATTCCCTATGGACCTTACGATAATTAAAATCGAACCGTATATTGAAAGCTGTATGATTGGAGGTAAGCTGTTCTGCCTCAGGGAAAAATTGGAAAATCTTCCGAAGGCCCGGTTGCAGAATAATATGTAAGTATAAATAAATTCATCTGTAATGCATTTTATTAATAAATAAAAAAAGACGTGTGGCACTCGGGGACTGCCGCGGTAAAGCTATTGCATAGCATGCCTTCAAGCCACACCTCCGCGCCCGTCGGAGTGGGGAGCGTGAGGTTTTTTCGTTACGGAATTTCTTGATTCGGTCCCCGCGCTCAAGGCCCGCGATAGAAGCTATGCAATAGCTTAATAATAATATGATTATTGATGTAGGTAGAGGTATAGTTTTAAGAATTTATCAAATATAAAAATTATTATAGTACAAGTAATTACGTAATTTGTTCCTTTCATCGATCATAGTACACCTGTGATATCATTTATAGTGTATATCACGATTGCTTTTAATAGATAGATAAATTATGAACAAATTAATTTTCATCCATTAACAGTGCATGCTCCTTGTTACATTCTAAGAATCTTAAATATATTATGTAAAATTAAGATAATTTTGTTCATACTGAAGGTATTTGATTAAAGAAATGGTTTCCATTCCTGCGACTTAAATAATTCTATGGTAAATGCTAATTTTAGTGATAATAGAATAAGAATTAAAATAACTATGAGTGCCTTGAGATTTGTACACTTTTCATGGCTTATGTTTCTACATTGAGAATATTATACATATTTATAAGACTTAAAGCGAATGAATAACGTGTGAAATAGTTGAATAAAACAATTATTTACACTGATTATTATTTTTCTATAATTAATTCTAACATCTTTTTTCAGATTATTTTTGTTGGACCTGATTGTTTCTGCATTTTTCTATCTTCTCATATTGTATTGGCTAGTTCTATTGTTCGAACCACTTCGAGTATTGTTGTCTTTTGGAGGTCCGTTTGTTAAATATCTTCCATTAGTTGGAAAGGCAGTTTTTGGTCAACAGTAATACCGTAAATTGCATACTTATTTCGCAATAAGTCCGCAATTCGCAATTTTATAATAAAACAAGCTTTATGTGTTAAAAGGCTTTACTTAAATGGAATTGGAATGAAATATTCTGTTTAAACTAATTTTCGTATCATTGAAATTGCCTTCCGATTTTTTAGATGTTTCAAATATAATAAAAAAGTCGGTTAATTCAAAAAAGAACGAATTAATTTGCCTATCTTAATACTATTATAAAGGCGAAAGTTTGTAAGGATGTATGGATGTATGGATGTTTGTTACTCTTTCACGTAAAAACTACTGAACCGATTACAATGAAATTTAGCACACGTATAGAGGGTAACTTGGATTAACACATAGGATAGGTTTTATCCCGGAAATCCCACGGGAACGGGAACTATGCGGGTTTTCCTTTGAAAACGCGGGCGAAGCCGCGGGCGGAAATCTAGTAAATGTATACTTAAAGAAGATATGTAATTAAGAGAATTAATATTATGACTAATAACTTTTTAGTAAGCGTGTAATCTCTTAAGAAATACGTGTGTCGAAAAATGAATTATAACCGCGGTGGGAGGTTGTGTCAGATCTCTTATGAGAGTAACGGTTTTAATGGTGTCTAAGGAAGCTTTAAATAAAATAACAAATAATATAAATTTAAGACTGTTTTAAGTATTTGATTCACTTAATGTTTACTTTGCACTGTATCGTAATCATAGCAAAGGTTATCATTGTATGTTCTATATAGGTCTTTTATAAATAATGATATTGTATACACGTTGTTGAATAAATATATTATACAAAGGATGGATTTATTTTTAACTAGTGTTTTATTAACCATAGCCTTTCCTATTACTGTATTTCATGATTTGTATCAATATACCTACACATAAATAAAGAACTTAACGCGCTTTATTTTATTTACTTTTTTTTATTTGCGCAAGCAAAGAACCAATATTATTGTAAATATTAAAAATAAATAAGTACCTAGTTAGTTATATATTTTTAAATAATGACTTGCTTTTACTAAGTTGTATTATGTTGTTGTATGTACTCATTCAAGGAATCGACTTCTGGATTAGTTTTTTTTATGTAATATCACGTTTAACCAGTAGTATCCATAGTACTTTGAAAACATATATAACTGTTAACATTAGATGTTGTTGTTAAGTCAGACGCAGCACCATTTAATAAAACAATTATAATAAATACCATAAACATGTGACAGTTTTAGATTATTATCTATACTTGTTGATTGCTGAACTATTTGTTTGTACGTGCTAATCTACGGGTCCGTTATTAAAATGACAGACAGAAGATAGTATCAACACGCTACGTCCAATAGGAGCGGAGGTATGTGGGTAAAACCACGGGACACAGATAGTATATAAAATGAGTAAACATTTTGATATCAGTTATGTGATTACGCTTATAAATTTGGAAACATGTTGACTTGAAATTATAAATCATTTGATACTGAACTTCATAACGATATAATAATACACAAAATAACGGACAATGTAATGAACACAAAGCTTTTATTGAGTATTAGAATTTATAAATAAATAACCTATTCTATATGACTATAATCTCCAAACCTCGGATTGATCGCAGATTCAAGGAAGGATATTTCATGCTCGCATATGAAGAAGCATTTTACATTACAGTTTATGTCATTTAGTTTGCCGTTATAGAACATTGATCCACATTTCTCTCTCTCTCCACCATCTGGCTGGCCATTTCCCCATCTGGTGTATCCCAGAGATTTGAATGGCATACCTGAAAAATCAATATAAATCTTAACTTGGTATATTATTAAGGCCAATAACAAAGGTCTGAGTGGTTTTTCTAATCGCCATTTTTTTTACACGATTTTCTTGGGAATTACAATTTACCGCGAACTAACAAATATAAATGAGAATAAAAAAATATGTGGAGTTTATTATTGTCTTGAGAATTTTATGTAAATAAAATATGCAGTATTATATTGTATATATATTAAACAAATTAAAGCTGATTAAAAAGAGAAGTGGTAATTTCTCTTCTCCGTGTTATGCTCGCACCTATACAAGAAATTAATGATTAGAAAATTTTCACGAATATTGTCTACTACCTATAACAGGTACCTAGCAATTATAAATAATTATCACGACTCGACAAAAAAAATTTCGTTCTTTGTCCTAAAGTTTATACTATTATTTTCCAGTTAGTTATGCACAAAAACGAAAAGAAAATACCTTTTTTCGGTATAAAGTTTGCTTTTGTGATAGTTATAATAATAATACTCATTTTTCAATTTTTTCATAAATTTTAATTGATTTTAATATTTTTAGAAAGACCGCGCGGGGAGATTGGGGTATTACCGTTTACACTGTGCCGCTAGATGGCATCCGAGTGATAAACAACCATCAGGTGTTATTTACAAGCCCAGAATAACTTAAAATGTCGTCACGAAAGTGCAAATACGATGCTGATGCATTTTGTTTTATATGACGTGGTCAATTTATTAACCCTTAACACGGCAAGCCTTGAAATAATGTACCCAGATATGACCTGAATTGGTTTTAGTGATAGTTACCTATTGATAAAAAAAATACTATGGTAGAGAAAAAATAAAACAAATTTTCTGTTAGTAGGTTTTTCAGGATGTCCGTTAAAACGGCCTTTGCCAAGAACCCCGTCTTCATTGCTGTCTCAAAAAACGGACAACGCTGTCATACAGCTTATAAAATAAGTATGAGAAAAAAAAAATATCCACATAAAATAACACAATTGAAAGCAATTTCAAGTAGCATTTTATTGTTTTATTGTAACACAGTATATTCACTATTTATTTTAACAAAAAATTCTTCAATATTAAACTGAATACCTAACAAGTGATAATTGAGCCCTCTCGAGCTCAACCACGCTATTTAGTTGTGTGGAATGTTAAATAACATTACTTATTTCGTGTCAAGAAACCTTTGGATTCATTTAATAGAAATAATAATGGTTTTTCTAAATGTGAAGTGATATTTGGCCGATGATTAGGACATCTAGATGAACTACACGTGGAGGTCGAGGAACTATCGGTTCTATTGTAGACCCAACAGATTTAACTGATCTTAGATTATTTTCGACATTTTGAACTTAATTAAAAATAATGCTACATATAATTAAAGACTCTAAAGCAAGAAAAACCTATAAAAGTGATATTTTATTAAAGTACGAATCATGGCAACGTCTGTTTTTTGGGACATGCCAAATGGTTCTTAGTTACCTGTATCAACGGCAGTGTCCCAAAAAACGGACCAGCTATATTTCAAATATTTTGTCATAGAATTATTTGAATATTTCATAATCTTTATAGCAAAAATAACTGTTTATATCATCTGAAAGTTAAATCAATAGAAATCAAATATGGAAACTATTTCATTTAAGCTATTATTGACCAGAAACACAAACCATCATTAATTCCGGGAATCCCTAAATTCAACAGTCACCTAGCACCTAGTCAAATGTTCTTTATCATTGGCATGTAGGAGAAAAATAAAGGATTGTTATCGTACTTTCTCCAACGTAGTCAATTTTCTAGATTTTTTGGAACGTTCAAGATTTACACGGTAATAAGTACATGTACTAAAAAAGTGACAGAAAAGCTTTAAGGGTTAAAGTTCGAGACGTGAAATATGAACTAAAGACATCTCACGTTCTCTGTGAAGCCTATGAAGCATATTTTGACTGTCCTGTACGGAATCAAGATAAGCCATGGGCTCCACATGTTGCTTGTAGATATTGTAAAAGGTGTTTGGAAGGTAAGGCAAATTACAAATTACAAATTTTAAGGCCATGGGCTGCAGGATGTCATTAAAAGTACATATGCTGCATGCTCATTTGGATAAATTTAAAAACAATATGGGAGCCTATTCCGAAGATCAAGGAATACGTTTCCATCAGGACATCATGAATTTTGAACAACGCTATCAAGGCCAATACAATGAAAACATGATGGGCGACTATATTTGGGGTTTATTGAGAGAAAGTAGCTATGAACATAAAAGAAAAAGTAAAAGTGTGCACTTTTAAGTTATTTTCCACTTTTCTGTAAGCTAATTTGATAGTAAAACTTAATAAAAATAATAAACATTTTTATTTCAATAGTTTTATTTTCAATCAAAAATTAAAATCCGAGATTTTTAAAAATTTCGTTCAATCAGTCTTCTAAGCACAAAAGCAAAGCTTTTCATGCCATATATTTTTTTTCCGTCTAATTACGACCTAAACTACCGAAATTTAATGCTTTGCAATCAAAGTCAAATTTCATGGTGACCCGTTGTTATTAATAGTGTTTAATATTTAGTTTCATAGCAATCAAATGGAAAAGAATTAATAGTCCACTATAAACTTTTTACCTTTAATTGATCGCCATTCATTTCTTTGAACAAAACCTAAATGTACGGCGCCCCTCAGAAAGTCGCCGCCTACGTCTTTATTAGCGTTATTTGTTAAGTTTGCTAAATGATCAGCTTCTTCTTGACTATCTATGATGGCTAAATATGACTGTTCTGCGCTGCAAACGACATACGCCTCTGTCCAGTTCATGGGAGTCGAATGGAACTTATAGCATCTGCCCAGCTTTTCACTGTATTCATATTCTGGAAATAATTTTATATACTTAACTTTTATTATAAAGTCATATTTGATCTTCTAAAACTTCTTTAATTTCGTATTTCTGCAAGAAGAGAAAATATTTTAATAATTAAAAATATTAATAAATTAACCATAGATGGTTTGTTACGTACAAATTACAAAATATTTAGTAAAGTCGCTTCATAAATCATGAAAAAGGTAAGGTAATCAAACAACTCACCTTTTCTTTCTGACTAGAGTAGACTACATGTTGTATATTAACATTGAAGGATAACGATATTTATTTATGTAAGTATCATGCCATTATCATTACTTTGGATACTGGAAAAGTTAAAGATAGAACAGATAGGATACTTTGGTATATCCAGATTTTTTCATGTGGGGTTTCCAGTCAAATATGTTTTGGGCATTCCCCCGTTAATGAGTCGACAAGGACACTTACAGGGAACTCATTTAAGACTTGTATGAATTAACAAGCAGTTGACTCCTGAGTGTTCCCCAACGTTGAACGTTTTATAAGCCTCTTATTCGAAATCTACTATACTCACTTTTATCAGGTATGTCGCAAACGTTGTTCCATTCAAGAGATCCCAAAGTCTTCTTGCAAATATATGGGTAGGATCTACTGCACTGGTCGTCGTTGAGAGTGCCGTCTCTACGCAATATAACACAGCTTTCCTTACCACCGGCATTATTGGGTTCACCTGGACCCCATCTGTCATACACTTCGGCTATAGGAATACCTGTTGGGGAAAAGATTTTCAAGTACTTTCTTGTAATGGTCTAATTTTCTTACAAGTTCGTCGATCGAGACCGCATTATTAAGGTTCTAATGTGCATTAGCTTTTATGACAGTAGGCAGTTAGAAATTAAAGTTTATTTACTGTTTTTAAACGCTTTACTGCGAGAAGCGAGCGATCTACCTGCAGCAGTCTTCGTTTACTGCAACATTTTTTTATTAAGCGTAGCAGGTATGGTGTTTCTTTGGTCCTCAAAATAGTTATATTATATATCCTTTTTGGTATATATACGCTTTGTGACTTAGCTAAACCCATATTATGCAAGAAAAAAAATAAGTTATCCCGTAAATCCTTAACAGCCTTGTAATGTTTCGATAAGTAGTCGTTTTTACAAATAATAAAATTCTAAATTTAAACTTATTCCCTTGACCTTTCAAACGAGTTGCAAAGCAATCAAGAATTATGTATTTAAAGATTCTTGTGAATTTTAAATTGAGAAATACTAAATGATCACTATTCCTATTCCTTTATTTTGATGAATAAAAAAAAACTGTCTATTTTATCCTTTTGAATATACTTATCTATTTATACATAGGTAGGTACCTACTTAGTTACTATAGACTTACTATTAAGTTAGCGTTAATTCGGGAGGGCCTGAAATGAATGATGCTGAGCTATTTCACCTAAGTATTCATTTTTTAAAGGAAGGCTTCCGATTTAAGATTAGAAAAATATCGGAAATATGACTTTAAAGTTGTTATAAGAATGATATTTTGAAAATTCTCACCATCAACAGTTTCAAAAACTTCGGGGACGTTTAAGGCGGAGACACCAATAAACACCCACGAAAAAGGTTGCGTTTCATTCCAGAACGACAGCACTGCTTCGGCTTCATCATCATCGTCAGGATAAAATAGTGTAGCTCCCTCCATTTCACATTTTTCTTTCGCTTTGTCCCAATTTTTGTGTATCGTTTGAATTTTATAAAAACTGCCCGTCGACTCTATATAATGATAGTCCTTACGAAAGAACTTCATTCGAGGTTGCCCAGCTAAAAATTCAACCAGAATATAGTTACTATATATTTTATCACAACATTTTAATCATCTCATCGTTCCGTGTAATCGTAAACACCATTTGTTCTTCTTCTTTTCTGTACAATACTGGTTTTGTTAAATAATTCCAAGTTTATCAACACGTATCGCAGATATAATTTAAGCGTCATAAGCACACTCGTATAGGAATATATGATTTCATTTACCACAACATACTTACAAGATAATATAATGTGGACACATAATAACACAAAGCAACACTTAATATGTACCATTTTATTGAATCACAGCACGTCTATCTCAGCGAAACCATCACATACGAATGAGACTCTGAAGTCTGATATAATTTATTGAGTACTGAGACAGTATATAGACTTGTTGTAGAGACATACGAACCATTAGGTATCTATCGCTGCACTAGGATAACGAACAGGAAAATTGAAGATGCTCATTTATAAATTAAAATATATCTTTAAGATTAAGTTTTCTTGACGTAATAGGTATAATACCACAAGATTTTAGTAATTCATTTAATACGCTCAAGAACTTTTGGTACTTCCCTGAGGTCATTGGTATTCAATGGTCACTCGTTTTGTATTATTTCCTTACAACACCTGTGGTATTGTTATTTTCACATTTAAACTTATCATACCTACCTACCTATAAAATAATATGCGCTTCTAGTACTCTAATGTATTAGTTAAATTAAAGTATGATTAAATCTGTGTTTTAGAGAGAGAGGCATAGTAAACAGTTGATCTATAATTTTATTATTTTTGAATTTGATGAATTTTATTCTTTTTAAATATTATTTCCCTGCCACCATAAGATTAACTCTCTCGTCACTCGATTTACTCATGTCGTCTGGTGGGAGTTACCTAGTCTTTAAAAACTACCTACCTTATCAAAATTGTTATAGCGACTATTTAGTAATCTTTGGTTATAGTCAGAAGTGTGTGCTAATGTGCTACACTGAATCTGCTGAATGATCGCTTTGGTATACTAGTTTATTACCAGTAGAACTGTTTTTTGCAGATACTTTTATGGTTGTTGTGGTGGTGGCTAAAAAATGTTGCGATGCGCTCAGAGAATTAATTAAAATTACTTATACCTTACCTTACCTTATTTTTGTGTAGAGCAGCAGGCATTGCGTTTAGAAACTATTAAAATGTAACTTTTGTCACTCTGTTTCATTAAGGCCGCACCACCGCAAATCATGAAGTTTTATCTATTCAGTAGGAGAAAATCTTTTCTATAGTACTTAGCAATGTTTATAGTTGATCTGAGCCAATACACTTAATAGGCCAAGCTCATGGCATACAGTGTAGTAGGTACACAGTACAGTGCTTAGGTAATTAAAAAACTTATGATTGAGTATATTTTTATTATTTTATATTACAAGCTCAGATAAAATTGTTTCCTTTATAAAGTCATAATATATGTCATTCAACTATAAACATGTTTCCGTTTTGATTTTAATTAAGTCGGTAAGGCTATAGTATCTATAACGACGTCTAACGTGTTTTACCTATAACTTAACATACCTATACGTAAAAACGACAGATGAATCATTTAGTGAATAAAGAATATCATTTTATTTTTAACCAGTCTCAAAAAGAGGATGTTTTGTTCAACAGTACCTACATGTTAACATGTATGCTTCCTATGTATATTTACGAATGAACTTTATACCGATAATGTTTTTATTCGGAAGCTCCTTGTGGGAAATAAAATCCTCAAATGGTTATATTATCATAAATTAAGAATCGGCTGGTAAGTTTTATCTTTTGTAACATTCATACATTGATTTATATTGATATAATGACATGCTCATTGTATTTGTCTGCGAGCTATGAATTAACTTTCTGTTATTGATATTTAGTTAATTAGTACCACTACAAGAATGTAAGGAAGGAGAAAAGCTTTTGTTCTCATTACTCAGAAGTGCAAACCGATTTTCATGAATTTTTTTGTGGATTTTTTTTAAACAATCTCATTCAATTCATTTTGTTCGTGTAGGTGTTATTTAATAATTTCATTTAATGATGTGTACCTGTGCATATTTTCATATAGGTAGGTAATAGGAAATAGGAATGTTGTTTATAAAGGATAACAGGAAAAATGAAAGACAATAATATTTTATATTGAGGTGTAAGTTTATTCGCATAACAATGTTTCATACAAATTTCCTCGTTTTGTACACACCTTTTCATCGTTTGTTTTGTAGATATTATCTTTTATAAAAGTTGTCTCTCTAAAATTTTAACATATTCGTCATGTCTGTTCCCTATATCTAATTCTCTTCACCACTGTAGTTAAATTATAAAATAGAGGATTCACTAAGGCAATAATAGTATTAGGATGAAAGTAATAGTCACTGCGGAAAATAGAAATACGAAACAATATACAAAAATGTGTTTGAAAGAACACGGAATGGGCTCTTATCTCGTAATATCAGCCTTCCAGTAACATCCGACGTGACGTGGCACTCTAGAGGACAGGCCGTTCCTCTGCGGAGGTGTAACTAGTGCAAGGAGTATCGAAGACAACAAGCAGAGACCAACTGTCGGGAAGCGAGCGCACACAACTGTGGGCCCGCTTCGCACGACCGGTATGCGTATACGAAGCTCAATTGTTTATTTTTTCTAATGGACATTGCACGAATCACACTGGTATCAGTGGACTGGCCACGAGGCTGCCAGTTACAATAATTAATAAGAAAAATTCGTTACTAAATAACAACTAAATCACTTTAAAATCAATTCAAAATGTACATTACTCATCTTATCCAAGTAAACAAATCTAATCTGCTACAAAAAATTAGCAAATTTAAATACAAACATCACCTAGTCCGTCTATGTAAAATTAATCACTTAAGTATAAGAAAACACAATAATGGGAGCGAGTCGGACTCGACTCACCCGAGCCTGCTCGCTTGTGATATAGGTTATTATGCTTTCCGGTGTACATTCAACGAATGAAATAGCGAACAATATTGCGTTGACAAAATTAAAACTAAAATTGACTGTACAATTAATATTTTATATGTAAATATTTGTACATATTGCACTCTGAAGTAACAAAAAAATTATTAAGAAAAATCTGTCGAAACAAAGAAAGAACAAAAATATATCCGTAAATACAAATTCAAAGTTAGTTTTTAATCACAATGTTCGTAGCTCGTATATTAATCTAAGTTCCTATGGCTTACAAAGCTTAGAAAAGATAAATACAGAGGTCATTTACAAAAAATATACTTCTACCCAAATAATATAAAAATAACAACAGCCATCTGTACTTTATTAGATGAATAAAATTAAACATATGTCAAACATATGACAATAGAATCTAAAGGTACCTATATACAAAGTTTAAATGGACACGAGCGGACTCGTGAGAGCCCGCAGCTAATAGACTGGACGTGCCACGTTTGGTCACCTCACGTTCGCTTCCGATACAAAAATGAAAAAGATTAAGAGCATTGGAAGGGAAAGCTTTGCAACAAGTGGAGTGTGGGCCGTCAACCGTCGCGCATGCAGTCCGTGCTTCGTCCGTCCCGATCGTTCGTGTGCCGACTCTCGTCATTCCCAGCGATATAAACTTATCATCACACTAATGTTCCATTATCAGCTAAGACACAAATTATATTATGGTATCTCATTACCTATCTCCTGCGAGATTATTACATACTTAATAAATCTATTACAATTTCGAAATTGAATAATATGTATCAAATACGACCGGCTACGCACCGACGGAGTCCGTAACTATGAAGCTATTCGTATGAACCTCTACGCGTCAAATGATGTATAATTACTTATCGAATGGCAGTTATAATTGTCACAAACTCAAGATGCGAAGTATACGTTGTAAGATCCGAGTGCTTACCCTCGCATCCGAGTCATAAGGCATCATATCGTAGCGTAAAGATTAATCGTGAAGGTTCACTCTAAACACTCATAACGACAGAATCGAATAAAAACATCGTTATGACCCAATCATACCAGATCGCACCATGGGTTACGTTTGTAATGGCAGTGTGTGTTGTCAATACGCCCCTATATCAGCAGAGACACCTAAGACACTCCGTGACGTTTGTGCTTTAACATCTATTTAGATTCGCCTACTGCTAGAATAAAATTATAAATATAAGTCGAAAAGATGTCTTTAAAAGCGGACTAGCGCGCGGTCCGCGGTGCTAGCTCGATCGTTTCACGCTGAATTTATACGTATATTAAGAAATGCATTTCCAAAAACCTCAAACATACATATTATGTAAATTTACAGCACACTAAATGGCATGTAAAGAAGACACATTCAACACGCATTACGCACCAAACACAGACTTAAATTTACGTTAAAATTATTATTTATTATGGATGGCGGGTGTCGGCGAGCCGGTGACAATGTTACAATGAGACATGAGACCACGACTACTTGTGAGCTAAGTGTTCGAGTTGACACAGTCGACGAAGGTGAAGATTGACACTGCACAACGATTACTATTATTTATTATTAAAAACTTGCTGTAACGACTATACGGAAAATTGCCCAGCAGTGAATTGAGAACACGCTTAGTTTATGATTTAACAACGCTTATGGGTAATTGAGATCGATTAATTTAGTTCTATATACTATGATATCCATTCTCAACAATGTAGGTACACGAGTACAGGTAACGCGAAATAAGGCATTTCGTATGTGATTAAAAATTGGCAGTTCTCTTTTATTGTATACGCCAATAGGTAATAATTTACTGTCGATTTAATATAATATGGACTTTTTCGATACATCTTATAGTATTTGTAGGAGAAAGATTTGGCTTAATATTGCGTGAGGCAATATTGCGTGCATGTTTCCTATCCACATTTACAATAAATACTATAACCAATATTGTTCCCATTTAATAAGCTCGGCCAAATTTTTATCCAACGCAATAGAGCTAAATCAGCTGCCATTTTCTTTATAAATTATATTCTAAACATACTCATAATAATTAATTTAAAGTTAGAAACAAATTTTTAACACAATTAACAAAATTAAATAATAAAATTAGTGTTTTAGGGGCCGTCATATATTATCTAAACCTCATTCATCTACAACAGCTGCCAAACAAAATGCACGCAAGATTGCCTAATAATATTTATTTTGTATATCGGATAGAAAATACAAATGAACCAAACCTCGCTCTATGTATAAATTAATCTGACACGAGAAGTCTATTTTTAAATGAATTAAATTTATTGCTTAGGCGATTTGTGGTATCGATATCTATAGGTACGTGACTGGTATCGTTAGTACCCTCGGCGTCGGCCTGTCAAGCGATATATCAAATGGTTAGGTCGTACCGGAGTGGACTATTGGTAATCTAAACGTAACATTGACTCAGTGCAGTGTGATCTGTAAAAACGTATCACCCAGAAATCACTTATCTAACTATTTATACAGGCGAGAAATTGGTGATGCTTTTATGAAAGCTACCGACGACAGTAGAATCTATATGTAATAAGACACACTTATATCAGCCTACATAAGATATCTCAACACTTTATAAATGTAATCACAGCAATAAATTATAATTATTCATAAAATGGGACACGGGCACAGGGCAATGGAACATGAATCGGAACTAAAATCGACAGGACACGATAACACGTGACATAAACTATATATAAACAAACACAGTCGAAAATTATCAACAACGTCCGCCGACGGAGGGCGCCAGCTTCGCGGAACGTTACGGCGAACGACTACAAATATATATCAATCGAAAAGGTCAATCGACGCACCGTCAATTTTGGTAAATAAACATAACTATCAACTTTTTTTACTTCCAATAGAAACATCTCTTCATATATTACTTTTTATCTATAACTCTCATAGCGTACGTACGTATGTTATGTATTTCACGAGGCGTACTCGAAGTCTTATCACACAGTCGCATCCGAGTGACCAACTCGGTATCCAGTCGTAACCAAATAAAAACGGGCCGCGGCGCGGCCGAAACGAGGGCCGTCGTTCGGGCCGCCGCCGCGCGCCAACGATCAACACTAAATATATACTCCGAACGTCCAACAGCACATATATTCACTAATCTCGCACACACCGTCGTCGGGCCGACGCAGCGTCCGTGCACTTCACTAAAACTAGCCAGTCTATAGCGTTCTCTCCTGGGGGCTCGGCGCTCAGAGCAGGCCGCGGGCGCGCTAGAGGTCGGCGGGGCGGTCGAGGATGGGCGGCGGCTGCGCGGTCGACACGTCCGCCACGTCCCAGATCTCCTCCAGGAACGGCGGCAGCTTGCGGTTCTTGAGCTTCAGCGAGATGCACATGTTGGAGTTCTGCATGCCCAGCGTGCGCACCTCGCACAGGATGGAGAGGATGCGCCCGAACATCACGGCGCAGCGCGGCGACGCGCTCAGCTGGTTGACGATGTACATGCGCAGCGTCGTCAGGTAGTACCGCTGGATCTCCTCCACCAGCTGCGGCTGCTCTAGCCCGGGCCGGTCTGCAACGGAAACCGACATTGTGCTCAACTTGCAATGCACTCTACACCAGCGCCAGTTATTTGTCATCATTAATTATAGTACCTTCGATCCTAGGTAAAAAATTTTAACAGATTTTATTTCAATTTCAAACTATCGCAAAAGGCACACTGGTAATAAATAACCCAAATAGAAAGTATTCATACAATCTAAAACATACTACTGACATAAATGCTGATATTCCACACACTAATAACCAACTCACCTGAGAATATAATAATAGCAGTGAGGAGGGCGTAGTGCACGTTGTCCAGGGACATGGCGTACATGCAGCGACAGAAGTGCAGCAGGTCCTCTATGACGTAGGACATGCCGGCCTTGCGGTAGTTGTCGCGGGTGTACGCCTCGTTGTTCGCGAACAGTATGCTGTCTGACGTCGCGTCGTACCGCCGGGCCACTCGCAACATCATCACTTCGCTTGAACATGCCTGGAAGGTGGAATACAGATTAGTTATATCTGTAGAATTTGATATAGGATCTTGTTTTGTAGGGGGCGGTTGACATGAACTTCTCGCATAAATAATAACTATGATAATCTATGTACAATTTCAATAGGTACTACTTATTCACATTACTTGGGCATTGGGCTAAGATGGCATTATAAAAATAAGTTGTATAAGTTCCACTGACATCGAAATAAGAAAGTTTGTAAAAATATTTAACCATCTCAGTTAATATGAATCCACGGAATATTAGTACTAGTGCGTTTTAAAAATTATTGTACTTTGAATTTAAATTTATGCTATGGTTGTTTCACATGACTATAATCTTTCAATATCTATTTAAGTGCTATTTAAAAATAAATACAGGATTGACCGATATGCGTGAAACGTCAATACAATCTCTATAAATATGAGTCATATCAAAAATGCTACTGAGCTGTACTGCACTATGATAAAATAATATTATGCGATAACTTGCTGGTTCATTCAATTTTTTTTTTTTCATTTTTGTTTATACATTTACAGTAATTTTGAATTATTGTTTCATTTGTGATGTTTTGAATTAATGAGAGGGTACTGTAACATTGTATCATAATTTTATTGCAGAAATATAATAACTCCAATATTCATTTACGTGCGTATATTAAAAAAAATAATAAATGGTCACAACATGGGTATCTTTTATAATGGCCCAATGTAAAGAATATATTGCAGGTATTTAGATAAATAACGTCTTGGGAGATTTGATATGGAACTGGTAACTGATCCTTTTCTTATTGGTTCACAGCATCTCTATATTTAGAAATGTTACCTGCATCAACCTCTTTTGCATTTGTGTTAATTAAATGCAGATTTTTCTCAAGGATTTGCAAAATTCTGAATTGCAAATAAATCGATGCAGTCTTTTTGCTCCATTGAAATGGCATTTTTGATCGAACAATGGGTCTTTTTGCCTTTTAAAATAATAAATTTCGAATAAAAACTATATTTTTTTAGTGTTGATTATTTCCAGAAATGTTATGTATGAAAAATGATAATGTTTCGAGACAAAAAATGCATTTTCCTCTGTATCAACTTAATGACCATTTATTATATCAGGTTGTTTGAACAAAAAACAATAGCGGGGCCATAAATTTTTCTTATTTTTTGTATTTATTTGATGTTATATACCTTTAGCAGTGTGATTTGATCAGGTTGCGATATTTTCCCGAAGCCGGGCAGGCCTTTAGCGAACTCCACAATGAGCTGCACGGTCAGGATCGTCATCTCAGTAATTTGACGGAACGCTACGTCCGTGTCTCCGTCCTCGTCTTCTGCCTGTTGCCAAGTCTGCAATTGTTATTCATACTTAGGGTGCTGAAGATCTGTTCTTCATCACGTTTATTATAAAATAGCTTTAAATAATGTTCCAATTATAGTAAATAATAATTTGTGTAAAAACGCATCATTTTTATGTCAGTCTGTCTTGTATGTATAATTAAGTAATTGGAGATGCTTTTGTTTCCAATTAATGCTTTATTCAATCGTTTTTATGGGTTTGAGATCCGTTACTCAACTACAAAGGGAGGACTTTATTACTATTAGTTGTTATTCAAACAAAAATCCAAGAGACTAATGAGGCTCAATGAAAGGGAATCCTCATTATATTACGTGTATTTAGTATATACCTGAGTTACCCTTTTGAGGTCTTCTTCGGAAGGTTGCTCGTAGCCGTCCTGGTACCACACGAGCCTGGCGATGAGGAACTGCTGGTTGGCCGTCAGCGGCGGTATGTTCTTCAACCTGTTCTGTTCCAGCAGTTTCTCAGATAGGAACCGCGGGACCACTTCGTGCTGCAAACATTCCAGCTTCACATAGGAAACGACACATGTTAATATCTCGTCTATATAATAATGATCGTCACGAACATTGTTTATGTACGAGTTTTATACGAAGGAAAACAAGCACGCGAGCCGTAAAATGCTCAGTCCGTAGCATCTATAGAAACTCCCAATAAGGAAAGCATGTTGTTTATTGACAAATGTGTGTGTTTTCCATTGCTTAGTAAAATATAAAACATAAAGATTACTTATGTTATGGCTTTTTTATGTCTCTTTTATAGGACTTTACTGGTTGTTTACGGGGTTTATGACAATATTAATGAAATCGAGTTTCTAAATATAAATACTTCTATAATATTAAAATTTAAGCATGGTTATACTTACAATTCTGGCTGCATCGGGCGGCGGTGGATCGCACTGCATGATGGGCGGCATGTGATCGTCCACTGTGGTCGTGCTCACTGGCAGCTTGTCCTTCTCCCTCTGGGCTTTCTTCTCTTTCCTCTTCAGCGCGCACTGGGGCTCGGGCACCACGCACTCGGGCCTCATGCCGACCGCTAGGCACTTCTTTAACCGACACTCCTGACATTTTCTCCGCATGTACATATCCATTTCGCACGCATGTCCAAACTTGCATATGTACACTGCGTTTTTGGTGACACTCCGCCTGAAGAACCCTGGAAAAAATAGTAAGCATTTAATACGCACGTAAAAAAATGCATATCTAGCTCGACTCAATCACCTTTGTTCATCAGTTTTATCTGAAAAGGTTGTCTGAAAGGCAATGGTCAGTGACAGCTCAATAGGACACAGTAAGTAAACAAAATAGATAACGTCAAATGTTTTGTATATATGCACGTAATAGTGATGGGCGAGGTGGTCAACGTGTCTTATATTGCTTTGTTGATTTACGCAGTTCAACAAAATATTAAAAGCGAAACTTTATTTGTGAATTTTATGACCACTACTATAATTTTACTAAATACATAACAAGCGATTTTATTCCTTGTATGTTATGTCGTCTGCATAAGGCATCACCGATGAATCAGCTTAGCAGTAGACTGCTCACAGACAGCCATTATAGTTTGTTTGGAGTGCGCTAAAATGCGTTTATACCCCTAATAGCGCAGACGCAGAGTACAATGCATCAATTTCATACTGAATAGGGTCACTTGTAATCAGTATTTGGCCAAGGTTACTAGGTAACAATGTAAGCAAACAATTTAGTTACTCAAAGGTCGATCGTGAACCTAAATACTAGGAAATCCATAAATGGTAATTAAGATACTTACCTTTACAACCTTCACATGTGAGTGCATTGTAATGATATCCGGAGGCTCTGTCGCCGCATACAAGACATAATTCTTCTTGTTGACGAGGCGCGGGGCCTTTCTTTTGTCGCCTCGCCTCTCCATCTGTGCTGCAGCCGTTTACACTTGATGCTGGAGAGAGTTCCTCGCGCCCTGAAACAAATAACATCTAGTATAAATACTCTGTCCAACGTTTGAGGACCTCATAAAAATTGTTATCTTAATTGAGCCTTTGAAAGCGTGAATATATAAGAATTAAGATATGTATGCAACTGCGCAATAAATGATTGGGATCGGGTGGCCCAACGGCGCCGAGTGTCGAGCATCTAAAATCGGACGCTATAAAATTTGCATATATTTTCACGAACCATTTGTTGCATTGGCGGGCGACTGAAGTTCGTTTGTGTTATAAAAAACATCTTGAAATTTCTTCGTCTAGATGTTTTGGATCAAAACTGACAAGTAATTTTGGGTAGTGTACGTTTCCTGTCTATACAAAAGGTGGATGGAGTTACCGTCCGCATACTAATGTTGTTGGCACGACGCGGACGTTTCGTTAGTTATTTTAATACGAACGACTGACATGTTTGAAGATAATGCCCTCAAAATATAAGAAATAATACAATTACAACACACTACACTGTGAATTAAATAATGAGTTCGTGGCAAGTGCAATAATAAAAAAAAAACAAGATTTCATATCCAGTTTTAGCGATTCCTATTAAGTACATAAATATATAGCTCAAAACAAGTAACCAAACAAGTTTTTCGGATGGAAAGGCAATTAAATAAGCCGTAAAGTGGCACCATTTAACACGTTCAGTACGGCATCGGGTCGAAAACACCTGAAGTGAACTATTCGCGCGGGCCGGAGAGAGATTTCTATTGCTATCGCATGGGCCGGGGTAGTTTACTTTAGGATTTTTTGTAGTGAGAGTGTGACAGATATACTGACTGGTATTCTGCCACTAAATAGTACCCATAAAAGGAAAAATATTGTATCGGATCTTAAAGACCTGATACGGCCTGCAAAGAAATTTTGTCCTTGCAGGACGGATATCGGATCTAAAAGACCCGATGCCTGATAACCCGATAGCCGGCCCTTGGTGACAGGTCAGTTAATTAGTGATGTGCATAATAATTAGACGTTGCGATATTGTATTGATATCTATTATTATATATCTAACAAAATTTTACGATTATGACGCGGCAATGGATGCCGTGGTTGAGATTTTTGATAGTTTGAAAAAACATTTTTTTCAAAGAGAAAAACAAATTTTGGAAAATAGATTTTACATTTTTATAGTGATTCCAAGAACTTTTTGATTCACCCTCGTATTGTCATAACTGTTATAATGAAGCGCATACTGTTTTTGAGGTAAAAATAAATTGATTTTTTTTAATTATATAGTCGATTCATTTGACATCACTAGCAATCATATTCACTAGTGCCGGGATCAGGTGTATAAGATCCTATAATTTTACTACTAATTTAACCTCCTTTAATGATATTTTTTTCAAAAACGGGTCTAATGTTGTTATGCAGTGATTCAATAACAATACATTTCAAGAAAGAAAATTCAAAAAAGTCTTCAACTGGATGACACATTTGATTTTAATGTCAAAAGGTGTAACAGGTCCTTTCCACCTGATGCCGGCCGTAAATGAAGTTCACCAACAGGTCTTGTAAGCCCTATGCCGGCCCAACGATAAGTAGCCAAAATCGGGCCCCGTCTTGAACGTGTTAAGAACAGCGCACATCCTTAAAATCTCGTATATTATCATACTGGCCATTTGAAGAAGTGCGTTAGTGAACAGTGGGTTCAATCCTTTGAAATAAAGTTTTTGCTTTGAATACGTCCATTATAACGTAGCCGCAGGTCGGTGGCCTTAGCGCGTACCTGCGTTGCGCAACCGACCGAAATACTGGTGCCAAAAAACTAGTTCGGCGGTTCCACGTGGGATCTAATGGTGTCGGAGGCCACGCTCATATCAGTCGCCGCTTACTCGCCTTTCACGAAAATAAACAAGTATCCAACTATTCTAAGCTGGGCTATTTTTCGCGATATTGCGAATATATCTCAGGGAGATCAGAATAACGCATACCTACGTTGGCATGGTTTCCAAAAAACCTATAGAACACTGTATTTTTGCATTTCTTCAATACCTATTGCCCCGGCGTGATACGCAGAGCGTAGAGGAATTTTTATTTGCTGGGTACAAAATTATTTAATAATAGTTTTATTTATTTTCTTACCATTTTATGATTTTACAGCGAAGGTAAACTACAGTTGTTTATATTCCTCTGCTAGTTAAGGAAACGAGGTCAACAATCATTTCATAATCAAGTAAAAATTGTTTTTTATTACACTTTTGGCATTGAAAAACAAATAAAAGTAAAACAGTTCCATATTTTAAAATGGCCGGTACTCTGAAAGCCATTTTGGAACACAATTATAGCACAACAATAGTTTGTAAATGCTACTAGTTATTATTCTGTGGTAAATGTAAGCAACGTAGAAAGTTTTAAAAATAGATAACCTTTTTAAAGAATTTTGAGAGCGAGCAGTAAGAGGATAAACGTAAGTATAGATAGTGATGCAATGACATATCTGATAAGCGGTGAAAGTGGCCGCGTTCGAACCGAGTAACCAACTGATGCGACCGTAAAACCCGCAGCCAATTATCTCACTTAAGGCTGGTTCACACTTTGATTAGTGCGAGTGCAGGTGATTAGTGCAGGTGATTAGTGACTAGGTGTGGACAGCGACTGTTTAGTGCAAGTGATTAGTAGGCTGTGTAGTAAAGTGAATAGAAGCGTGTTCTATTTTTTTGCGAGTGGACTGCGAGTAGCCACGTCCCGCGCGCCCTCCCTTCCCCCTCACTCGCAGTGTGCCCGCCTAAACACGTCTGGACAGGAGTGTTTAGTGTTTAGTGTTTAGCGTAGTGTGTAGCGTCGCGAATTGGACACTACTCGCACTAATCACAAACAAACAAACAAACAAACAAAAATACTTTATTGTGCACCACAGAGAAAAGTACAAGTAAGGACACAATACAATGTTAATAAAAGAGCACAACAGGCGGTCTTATCGCTCAGACAGCGATCTCTTCCAGACAACCTGGTGGACAAGGAGACGCAGTGCAAAAGTAATAAAATAAACAGGGCAGAGTGCACTAAAAACAGAAAAAATACTACTAAAATATATATAATATATTTATATATAGATATTAATATAAGCATACAAATATACATAAACATAGATACACATATACATACATAATATAACTATATAAATAGATACATACATATATATTACAATATGAAAATACACATACATATATAAATACACATACATAAAACAAAAAAACGCACACCGACGCAATTGACTAATAAAATAAATAATTAATTACCAATTAATTCGATAAATAAAATTGCTTCAGTAAGTTTTTGAACGTAGATAGAGATTGAGCTGCTCTTATGTCTAAGGGTACCGCATTCCAAAGTCTAATGGCACGCACAGTGAACGAAGAATTGTAAACGTGATTGACATGCGGTCACCTGCACTCGCAGTGAATTGGACACTACTCGCACTACACACCTGCACTCGCACTAATCACCTGCACTCACACTAATCAAAGTGTAAACTAGCCTTTATGTAATAGAAAACCTTCTGCGTGTGATCATCTAACTTTTATATAAATGTGTATAGTATATGATACATTTATCTTATAGCTAATATTGATTATTGGTATGGTGATTAATAACTATTTGTTTAAGATTAGAGATTTGTTAAAATTTGTTTGTTTTGTTAATTGTTAATAGTAATTAAAAATTATTAAGTATAAACGATAATGAGTTTGAGAATATTATTACACACAATTGAAAAATGCATTAATTCTGACTATTGTAAGCAATGAGTAATAATTCAATCCACTGCTGAACGAGCCGCTAATAACTGACAACTAGGCACAACAATTCAGCTGCAAAGCTTATGCTCATGAAAAAGAAAGCCAATCAAAAGTTGAATGCACGGATGACCGAGTCAGTGTGTTATGTTATTACGTCCCAGCTGTTCAGTGTTCAGTCATCAGTGTGCGCCGGCGCATAGGAAGGTCTAGTTCGTGGCGGGCCGGCGCGCGTCGGGCGGGCTCGGGCGCGAGAGCGGGACGGCGCGAGGAGACAAGTGGGGCGCGAGCGTCGACCGGGGGCAGCGTGCGGCCTTGACTCTTGCCGCCTCCCCCCGCGCGCGCTACCACCGCCCGCCTTGCCACATTATTTATGATAGCATCAGAACTCGAAGCTTGCGATTCTCTACTAATAATAACTCGTTTTTCCTCTCACGCGATTCGACTTTTTCATTCTTTTAGATTTCATGCCTTTGATGCAGATAATACCTAACATGGCAGATCCTTCGAGCGAATTTATCTGTTAGATTGTACATTCGACTTCCAGTGACTGCCAGATTATTGAAGTTGATGTAGGCAGCACAATCTCAAATTTTCAGTAAACGATTAAATCGATGTCGATCCCTATGTACATAAAAATGCAATATCAAGTTAATTTTTTACGCGCACAGAAAGTAACAATTATAAGAAGTTAGTTTATTACACGTAAAACATAAATATAAGTAGTATGAAAAAACTGTTATATAATATATAATTATAGACCAGTTATTCAAGCCAAATAATTTTTTTATGGCGTAACCATGAAAATGCAAATTAACACGAATAACATAATATTCCATTCACTGTAGGTAACCATAGCAAATAAATTTTCTCTAGCAATATTTTTTAATATTTTAAACTCTTTAGCCCACTATTATTTAAGTGAATAGGTTTATTTCATATTTTAATGAACTCGTGAGAAAATTACTGTCATAATAGAACGGTAAATGATCATTTCGGAAAATGATTAATTTTAAATACCGCTAATTCAAGAAATAATACAGAGGATTAGTAAAAATGACGCGTCTTTCCAAACTATACATAGCCAGAACGCAACCATAGCAAACTGCTCGTGTATATATTGTAATGCTGTTTTTAAGTCTGTGATTACAATATATACACGCATTTTGCGTACTGATCGCGTATACTTTGTAACGCGGATGCTTGCGTCTTCGTTCCAAACTATACACGATCAGTACGCAAATATACTACACCACTTACACTTGAACGAAATAATAAATATACAGGTAATCATAGATTTGTACAGCTATAGCTATCTACTTTTATTCTCCTTGATTATTATTGATTCAGTAAAATATGGAATAAAAATATTATTATGTAAGCTTAGGCAAATAAATAGGTAACAGATAAGGGGTAACAGATAATGTGGGTTAGGTTAGGTTCGTGTTTTTTTTAACAACACAAAAATAGGAGCCCCGCAAAGCGGGGCTCCGTCGCCTCGCAACCGTCTTCTTCTGGACTTATTAGATTTTTACTTTTAGCACTATTGTCAATTGTAAGTAAGTCGTGTAGTATAGTCGGGAACGAAGACGCAAGCATCCACGATACAAACTATACACGATCAGTACGCAACATCAATACAATAAAGCCGGGTATCCACTTAGGTTCGCCGTGGTTTGCGAACGCGCCCGCTCCGCAAACCTAACATAATGGATACGTCGTGATCGCGGAGCGCGACTGGAGCACGATCGGAGCACGGCGGAGCGCTCGGGAAGCGGTTTTTTGCGCGATCTCAAAGGGGAGCGCAGTTTGTTCGTGGACGCGAGCGTGTGTTTGTTAAGTTCGCGAACATGGAGTGGTCCGATGAGATGATGAATATATGCATTATTTCATTATTTCTTCTTCCCTTATACATATTAGCTTGCCAAAATCGAGGAGGTCGTTTGTATTCCATCACAATATAATGTATCAAAATATAAGCTGCACTTCCTACTAATTCTGGAGGCGGCATGTTTGCACCGACCGTCTGTCATGTGTCGATTGGAGACCGGAGCGCGGAATGTTAGTGCTCCGACAGGAGCACTGATGTTGCAGCCTAAGTGTGTACACTGTACACGTTCACGTTCGCGGAGCACACAGTGTTCGCAAACCACGGCGAACCTAAGTGGATACCCGGCTTAATATAAACGCGAGCAATGGAAAAACGCCGCGCTTACTCCGACTTCACTACAAAGTATACGCGAGTATTTGCGTACTGCTGTTGTATAGATTGGAAGAACTTTGTAAAAAAGTTATTTCCAAACTATACGTGATTAGTTTCACACCGTTGCGTGCTGGCCTTGTATAGTTTGGAAATACGCAAAAATGACTGCCTATTATTTTTCATGAAAAACATAATTAAGTATAATTACGCCATTTTTGGTTCAAAATTATTATTTTAATTTTGCAAACTGGTTTTAATTTTTGTTACCCATTCCTCAATAAACGATCGATTATTTCTCCAACTTTGAAGACCTCCTTGACCTCTATTCTCCCCAATATGACCATTCAATCCTTATGGGTGACTTCAACACATGTCTATTAAAAGGCGACTGCCGTAGTAAGAAGTTACTCTCCCTCCTAAACTCCCATAATCTCCAGGTACTTCCACTCAATCCTACCCATTTCTTTCCCGGCTGTAATCCCTCCCTCCTTGATTTAATGATTGTTTCTTCTCCTAGTCTTGTAGCTAAACACGGTCAATGCCCTGCCCACGCATTTTCCTTCCACGATCTCATTTACCTGTCCTACAACCTTCGTCCTCCCAAATTTAAACCCTCCACTGTCATGCTACGTAATTTTGTTGGGATAGATCTAAGTCAGCTTTCCGTAGATGCTAAGCTGTGTGACTGGCAGAGTGTCGTTGATGCCGAATCCATTGATGGGAAGATTAACTTATTTAATAATCTTGTTATCGGCTTATGCGACAAACACGCGCCCTCTCGACCTGTAAAGAGGAAACATACTCCTGCTCCTTGGCTCTCCCCCGACCTTAAATCTCTTTTGAACAAGAAAAATAGAGCTAAAGCCAAATTCAAATCCGCAAAAACTGACGATGCCCGGGAAAAATACAAAACAATTCGTAATCGCTGCAACGTATTGTGTAGAGACGCACAACGACGCCATTTCTCTCTATCTCTTCATCTGTCGAGAACGGCGACAGCGTCAAAATTTGGAACTTCTTAAAAAGTCTAGGAGTTGGTAAAAATTCCCATTGTTTATCCTCCTCTAATGTCAATATAGATAGTTTAAATCAGCATTTTTCATCTCCAATTAATATCAACAATACTTTAAAACAAATAACTTTAGATAACCTTTCTTCTCTTCCAACTCCAGAATATCCCCCGTTCTGTTTTAGTCAACTCACCGATTGTGATGTTAAGAAAAGCATATTATCCATCGTCTCTAACGCTGCCGGCTGTGACCTAGTGAGTCGTAGAATGATCATCCCCATCCTCGACATAGTTATCCCTACCATAACCCATATCCTCAATTTCTCACTTTCGTCCGGGACCTTTCCGGACTGTTGGAAAGATGCCCATATTATTCCTCTACCCAAAAAATCCAGTCCTAAATTGTTATCCGATTACCATCCTATTTCTATTTTACCCTTCCTTTCCAAAGTCCTTGAACGCCTAATCCATCAACAATTAACCGCTTTCATTAACTCGAACAATATCCTGAGTCCTTTTCAGTCCGGGTTCCGCTCTGGCCACAGCACAGCTACTGCTCTAGTGAAGGTAACAGACGACATCCGTGCGGGGATGGATAATAAGCAACTCACAGTTCTTACTCTTCTCGATTTCAGCAATGCTTTTAACACCGTCGACTTTGACATACTGTTGAGTTTGTTGCGTTTGATTAACATCCCAATTCCGGTGATTGATTGCTTTCGTAATTACCTGCGCGGGCGGCGGCAGCGTGTCCTAATGGGTGACACCCAATCATCTTGGGCTGCTGTCACCGCCGGTGTGCCGCAGGGTGGCGTGTTGTCACCTCTTCTGTTTTCTATCTTCATTAATTCCCTAACCTCGCGCCTCACTTCTCTCTACCATATGTATGCGGACGACTTACAGATCTACACCCAGGCATCACTCAATAACTTACCCAGTGCTATCCACCATATCAATATCGAACTAGCAACCTTAGTCAATTGGAGTGACGAATTCGGGCTTAAAATCAATCCCGCAAAGAGTCATGCGATTATAATTGGTAGTCCTTATCTCGTCTCTGAAATTGACTGGGGTGCGTTGCCCAGTGTCTGCCTTGGTGGCGTCACAATTCCGTATTGTAAGGTGGTTAAAAATTTAGGTATTTCTCTCGACCAAACGCTATCATGGTCTCATCAGTCATCACCTGCAAGATATCAGTCGAAAGGTGTATGCGGCTTCTGGCACTCTCCGGCGACTACGTAACTTTTTGCCTGTCCCAACAAAAATTATGTTAGCTAAATCCCTTCTTTTCCCTATCCTCGACTATGCGGATGTGTGTTCTCCTGACCTTACGGTTGAGAATATGGAGAAACTTGAGCGTCTACAAAATCTTTTAATTCGTTTTGTATTTGGCCTTCGAAAATTCGACCACGTCTCTGACTACCGCAAACGGCTCAAGTGGCTCCCTATTCGCCTCCGACGTAACCTCCACTGCCTTCAATTACTCTACCGTATCCTCTTTGATCCCTCCTCTCCTTCCTACCTTAAAAACTACTTCATTTTTCTACACTGCGAAAACTACTCTCTTCGATCAGTGGATAGACGTATTCTGTCTATCCCCTCTCAACGCACTCATTTCTACGCGGGTTCGTTCGCTGTCTCTGCTGTCAAGTTATGGAACTCTTTACCTTTAAAAATTAGACTTGCTCCTTCCCTATCTTCTTTTAAATATCAAGTTCGTAACCATTATCTCTCAACTGCTTTTAATTCGGATTAGTATATATTTATGTAGTATTAGTATATTTATATATATTTTTAGTTATATAGTTAATACTATTTAGTATGTATTTGTATGTATATATAATATGTATGTATGTGTGTCTTTAGTTGTATTAATATAATTAGTTTATTATAATGTATAGTATGTTGTGTGTATCGTGTATATGCATTTTATTGTATTATATAATTACTTCTACTCAATCCAATAATTTTTTTTTTTTCTATTTCTCAATTTATTATCTCGCTTCTTTGCCTTCTCCCCGTGGTTGCCTGGCAGAAATCACTGCATAGTGATAAGGCCGCCCTTTGTGCTTTTGTTTATTGTAAACTGTTATTTTATGTACCTGGTTTATTGCACAATAAAGTGTTAAATAAATAAATAAACGACAGTTACGCGAGAAAATTGTGTTCAATTTAAATTTGAGCTAGCTACAAGTACATTCTACCATAGTAGGACACATTGTGAAATTCGCACATGACATGACGGCACATTTAAATAGTGAAAATGTGATTCCACCAAAGTAGTGACGATTGAACAATACTTAACTTTCACTGTGACCTGAGAATCAGGCAACGCAATCATTTCGCAGGCGGACCGCGTAAGCGCCTACTAGCTAGTGAAAGTTACCAAACTTAGGTATTGCACAAGCCTACTACACGTCATTGAAATTCGGGTACGGCGAAAGTGAGCGCAACGCGTCGCGCCTAATAATGTAAGACGCTGTAAAACATTCCCTTACCAGTTACCAGACGATGCTAATTAGCCGCCGCGGCCGATGGAAATTGGTTAGTATCTGCGCTTCAATTAATCGATAGACGCTCGTGACAAAAACTGCATTATAAAAAACCCACACGTGATCGATGCATCGGTTGGGCGGAGATCGACTTATAATGTTACTTTCTACAATACTTTCTAGCAAGAGATGTGGGCCGGTGCCGGCGCAACTGGAGCGATCGGTTTCTCCACGCGCCGGGAAAATTGGATTGAAATAGAAATCGCGCGGTGAAAATCACCATTTCACGTCACACGCTAATGTGGAAACTAAGATGATTATGTTTTCATTCTCTCGATAAATGCTGTTCGAGTTTCATTTGCAACGTGTTCAGCTGCATCGAGATAAATCAGAGAGGAGGATATAATTCATGTTGTCAAATCTCCTTGTCGTATCTGCAGTTATTCTAGAAGTGCTCTATTGGTTATAGGATTGCAGGATTTGATGTGTTTATGTGTGAAATAATAGTTAAATTTAGAATCAGGAAATGAGGATGCGCTTAGGGCGGCCCGTAGGTACTAGATCAGACGCCTAACACGTGGAAGTGTTTACATCCGCTATCCGCTTGCTAACGTCATCCGGACTGAAGCATCCGGGCCGATAAATGCTGCCAAATATAGTCTTATGTTTACAGCCCCTTGTAGCAGGTACAAGGTTCGAAGAATTGTGTTATATTAAACATGAGGTTGTAAACGACGAGCGTCCATTAAAACCACAAAATAGAGAGTAGTCGTAAACCTCAGTACATAGATGCACGCATACGAGATAGGTGTGTAATGGATACGCGTCAGCTCCCTATGTATATTGACAGGAGGTGCTTGGATTACATCAAGCCTCTCTCTTCCCACAGTGTTAAACGGTTACTCACGCTTTTTTTGTCTCTGTCTATTCCCCAATTTAGTACCGACTGCACCCACGCTAGCGGGCCTTTTTGAGTAAACATGGGAATGGGTAAGTAAATAGAAAAGGGAGAGATATAATTAGAATTAATGCCGCATCGTTTCCCCACGTACACGTAACCTCCGGCTGCACATTCGGTGAACGTTTTGTTTCATTTAAGCGTTCATAAAATTGTACGCCGCGGTAATTTGTGTCATATCAGTACGGTTAGCCTTGTCACACTTGTCCTGGTAGTTCTGACCTCGCGGCTACAGCGAAAACAGCCGTCGACATCTGTCTACATCCTTGACATCTCAAAGCGCCCTTTAATCCCGTTTATCATACTGTTTCTACCAATTTACTATTATTCATAACCGCAATCGTTATTTATTAACCTCGTTCTATGAAATTGTTATACAGTTTATAGAAAACTGGGTCAAGGCACGTTATGTGACGTCAAAAACTTATCGCCGTAGAGCAATCGTCATAAAGGGCTAATTAAGACCGGCGACCAATTGGGTCAACGACTCTTTGTTAGTTTGATAAAGTATTTTATAATTAATGGAGACACTAGGTCGGTATGGATTTCCAACAGATGCCACGTGTTACATGTTCAGAAAATCCTATCGTAAGAGTTTAATTTTAATATTTGTTTATGAAGGCAGTGTTTCTGTCGTCTATGTTCCTTGTCTTAGATAACGGACGAACACAACGTACGTTTAAATAACAAAATATTTAGCTTTTTTGGGTCATTAACATTGTATCACAGGACAGGATTAACCTCAAGGAGGAAAACAGTATGGTTGAAAGTAGGTCGAGTGTCTGTTGTCGTGGAAACCGGGCTGAAATAATATTTAATGTGGCTCGATTATGACAAATTTTGCGTATTAAATCATCAAATAATATTATTCTATCCATATTGTTTACGAACAACCATTGTTTTGGTTTATCATTCATAAAGTGTAAAGTCATATTATTATTTAAATGTCATCCGGGAAGATTTAAGGTCAGTGACCGTATATCATACGCGATAAGTAACGCTACGAAAACCGTCGCCTGGCAAAGAATTTTTGTTTTTCCACGAATTGTGACGACAAATAACATTTTATGATTAGATTATGATTATTATTCGTGATTCTTAAGTTTATCAGCCTGACATTGACCGTTATTTATATAAATTTCTACCGAATATTTGATATGTATGGATTATATTTATTATAGGTTGAGGCAAAAGAATAACCTGTAATAAGTGTTGGTAATGCACGCAAACTTCAGGTATGGCACGTCTTTGAAATTAAAACTTTATCGAAGAAATAAATCCCGGTATAATATAAATTCTCGATACAGAAAAAGAAAAGGCATGGAATAAAACTCAAACATTAAAATAAAACATCGAAGCGGTCACACCGGCAGGGCCTCTTTGCTGCATGACCAGATCTTTGTAACGAGCAAAAACTACAGACAACAACTGAACAACATCGAAACAAAAAAACAGGCATGAATGTTCACTTCGATACAAGTACATTGATTTTTGCAAGTCATAGATCAATCGATTCGACCACAGCAAAAGAATAGCAATACGATTGTGTAATGCGAAGTATTTTGAGAGGTATTAAACAATTAAGTGGGCCGCATTATATCAAGGTGTGTTTACGTGCATACGATGTGACAGAAATAAGCGTCTGATGGCACATCTCGTGAACTGTGTCATGGGCTCGGCCCACGCTCGTCGGAAGGTCGCCCGCCCTCTACAACTTTATTTTATGCCGTTCTGGCTGACACTTCATTCATCAATACAAAGATAGATGGAACTGCTCAAAAATGAATAAATACATATAATATTAAACATCTCGAAATGAACTCATGCTAATTACGATTTAGGATGTCAGTGTGTGTGCTTTTGTTCAATGTACGTGTTGGCGGTTAACATTAATCCGTGTTGTCAGTATGATGGATGAGGCGGCGGTGACAATGCGGGAACGCACAGTTCTCCCTCGCCCGTCCTTTCATACATTCTTTTTGTACGACGCTGTTAGCTGGAAGTGTACCCTAATCACCCGCTCACCGAATAAACGAGCCGCAACCTATCACAAGATTTCATACCCCGATACTCTGCCGACACAGCAAAACTTCCCAACGTTACAATGTTCTTACTCCTCACGTTCTCACAACTTAATTTTCTGACGAACTCCGAAGAGCTAACTGAATTGATTTTCAATTCTTTTCTCACGTTTGGTGCTGATTCAACTTTCATGACTCTACAATTTGCTTACTTAGTTGGGAGAATTTCTTGGTTTTGGTGTTAAACATGTTTTCAGATTTACGCTATTCCGATTTCTTTTTGATTTTGAATTAATATTTCCAGCATTTTGGAACAGAAATCTATCGATGTGTAACGCACAATAAATTTACACATTTTAAATGGAACTCCGAGCTATAAATGGGTTATAGGCAGCGTTAGTGATACATTGTTAGCATATTTGTAATCCGTCTCTAGATTCTTTTACCGCGCCGATTTTAGAATTGAGGCAAAGTTTTTACAATATTTCATTGCTCCATACACTAAATTCCGAGGCGCGAGCATAATGGTAGCTCTAAAGTGATTAGCGATGTACACCATTCTGGCCAAGTATCGGTGTATTTTCACAGTCTGTGTGAAGACAAGCGAGAGCAATAGCATTCCACTGGCGCGGCTGACCGGTTCCCAAGAGCAGGCTGTTTACGGCCGGACCAGATATAAATAGATATGCTGCAACATCCATCTCTTTTATGTTTTACTTTTTACAACAATTACAACAATATAAAATATACCGAATGACTCAAATGTAGTTTTAGAGAGCTCTATGATAATCAATAGCAGTATTGGAATGTACTCACAAATTATAATTTATTAGCAAATTGGGCTCCGTCTCGAAGGATGCAAGATAATAACAGAGATAGGAGACAATAGAATGATGGATAGCTACAGGACGATGTACACGAGCACGGCCGCCATTAATTTAGATACATATCTCGACATTGTTAGAATAATGTACGCGAGTTATTCGCCGCCGACAACTATAGAAATAGCGATAAAATCTCAAACTTGTTGAATATTGCAGTATGTTACATATATATATACAGTCACTTTCACTTGAAAGACAAGTCTCTATCATTACGTTAATCAGTGTTAAAGTCAATTACGCTGCTGTAATGTGTGCAAAAGTTGCAGAAACGAACGCACAATCCACCGTACATTCTTCTAGGAATATCTTCATAAACACTGAAGTGTTGCGTAACGTAACACGTGGAGTTAAGAACATTGACCCCGGAATGTAACGCTGATAGCGTTTCACTATCACGCACCTCGACACAAGATAAAAATTAAGGCACGATAACAATATTCGGCGTACCCTTAGAGGCTTAGAAATTATCGAGCGAGTATACATGCACAGGTACGATCGTCAGTCGCGGCGGCCTTGCCCAATCATCTTTACATTCAGTATTGCTAGAGTCACCTAGATAAGTTCGTTGCATAAACGACCTCGTAATGTCAAAGCGGGTCATTGTCGCGTTTCGCGAGCGACGTTCACCGCGCCGCGGCCGCGGCCGCCGGTTCCCTCCGCTCGGGTGCAGGTTAGATGAATTATATCGATTGAACCGAGTCTCCTTCGACGTGTCTGTGACCCCGATGTAAATAACCTAAGGCGGTAGTACTATAAACAACTGACGCTGTTTGCGTCAATCGCTGGTAGAGCGCGGGCTTGCGGCTATAGATCGCTCTACCATACCATTGATGTTTTCAACTACAGTGCGTCTATTTTGGGTGCACACTGCACACATCAAACAACGGGGAAGTCAAGGAAACGTTAAAATGGAACGAAATTTTATGTGCATACTCGAAGCTCGTGGTTTACATAGAGTGCCGAGATTAAATAGAGTCACTGAGTTTAAATCTGTCCCTCGAACAGTACATATGTACCAGTACTCTATTTATGTGTATCTACGCGCTTGTATATTTTGATTTGATTTTATTAAAAATATAAAAATGTAGAAATAAACTAGCAGCATGAACAATAAGTACTATAAGTTTATAGTGACCTATATGATAAGATTACTTCAATAGCTCCACTGCACACAAAGCATACATGTTGTGTCAATGTGTGAATTAGTCGGCGAGCTCGCCGTACAATGACATTGTCGACCTTGACTACCGCCTCGTATATCAAGCACTCACACATCAACAAAAGGAATGTATTCGTCACGAATATATTTAAAGATTTCGAAGCTAGCAAACATAGTTCGACCGCGTTGTAACGTTCGAAGTTCATATCGTGTCTGAAAACATTGACGGTGCTACGCAACTCGTTGGTGTAATAGATGAATTTGGGGCCATCTGTGTTCGTATGATATACAGCAGTTCAACACACGATAAGGTGAATGCCAACGTGCCATTCAGCGATGCACAACGATCAAGGCCAGGCGAACTAAATTATCAATCTGTTTTAAATGCATTGAACTAAAATCACACAATTACACTGACTCTATTTTTGTTCGTTACATAAATGCATATTATATATTTGATTAAATATAACGAGTAAGTATATCAAAGTAAAGAATTATACGCATTATATTCATGAATGTAATAACTAAGATAACACATTGTATGATAATTAATCCACTGCTATAGAAATAAATGGTCTAGTCAATGTTTCAATCAAGTGTTTAAATTCTAGACATATTTTATATCAAAATATGTATCAACTTCAAAATAAAAGTCCCGCTTAATGTTGATTTATTCGAGTATCTAAATTTTAAATGAATACGAAATAATGAAAAATCACGGACAATAAGTTGAGAATTCTTGTTGACGGAACATTTTTGCCAAAGATTTTCTTTGATCTTTAATGAATGTTTGCTTCATTACCACGTCTGTAGAGTAGGAAGATGTTTTAAAACATGAGATAAAAACACAAGGTGACGCTGTTCATGATGATTTATGGAGTGCGTGATAAAGTTTTATATTTTGATTGGTGTGTAAATTGAAATATTTTAACGACTCGCACACTATCGTGCGATGGTCTATACTCTATCTATAAATAATCAAAACTCAGTATGAATAATTCACGAGCACTTTGAATTCTGACATTTGTTAATTGAAATATTTTAGACTTTTATCCGCCCGTTCCGTTTTATTTTACGTATAACAAGGTTTATAAAAGCAATACCACCAACTGGAAACATGTTCTGGGATACATTCCCCAGCTTAAGATTTCAGGACACAATAAAGTGTAAGGACATTTGTGTGGGGGTAGCAACAATGTAGATACAGGAGTTAATACCATACATTTCTTATATAATATAGACATTCATATATTAAATACAGACAAAGTCGTTTCGAATCAAGACCTATTCAACTTGTACTCATGAAAAGATTGCTTCGTAATTTAGTATCAAATTATTGCCTAGAAAATGGAATTCTTAGAATACCAGTCATTAATACTATTTTCAGAAAGTCCTTGGATTGAAATGTCGGTCTAAAATTATCAGTTATCTTTTATAATTTTTATACTAACATTGTTGTGGACGAGGCTAAATGAATAAAGCTTTATTAGATATATATCGATGTACACCGGGAAGTACGTGAGCTGCCTCTGCTATATTGTTCAGGTAGGTGTATTGCCTTTTCGATTGTTCTTTCCTAGTGACATAATTCACGTTCATGTCATAATGTGTGCATATGCCTTGCCTAATTTAATTTGATCAAATTGAAATGTTATTTAAAAATATATTTGAAAGGTATCGAATTATAAGAGAGACAAAAAATCAAAGCTGTCAATTGAATGGTTTTTCCACGTGTATAATATCATTCATATGTAATATGTTGCTTTGAAAGTTGGATTTATTGCAAAATGTCGGCGAATTGATAACATAAATTTTGGATTTAATGTTATCTTAAACTAGATTCAAAGGAAATACGCCTATTAATCAAAGTATAATTTCGTCAGACATGTAATTTATAACTAACCAAGCGGTAACAGGTTTGTCTTGTCCCGACAATACGTGCGACTTCCAATAAAAGAAACCGGTCAACACTTTATATGATCACAATATCCTTAGCTTAGTTGTGTTTAGCAATGAGATATTCAATATCTTTACTACATTAACCATTCCGTTATAATTATTTGACTCAGATCAAAGATTTGATTTTGGGCATAACGTTACTAATAACAAAGCCCGCTTTGTAAGCGCTCTTAAGCAATGTAACAGATACTCACGAAGAGATAAATAAAACCATTATAAGACGTGCACGGAAATCGTCGTGCTTTTTTACTTTTAGATATAACTACGTATCGAGTAAAGCAAAAATTCGAAGAATAATCAAAACCTCATTACGCGGGCACAATCTGAATCACATAAGTTTTGTGAGAAGTTCGTGACGCGGATTCAAGTCACGTCACAAGCTGGTAAGCAAATAAATTTGAAGAACAAATAATTTTCCGTGAAAAACATTTAGATTTTTTCTTCGCGGAGAGCAAATGACAGAACGACAGCATGAGTTACAGGGGAAAATACGTGTAGTTGTAGATTTTTACGTGATTCATACATAAATTAACAGAAAGTTGTTAGAGCAGAGATTGACGATTATCACGATTCTATCTGTTTTTGTAAGAAGAAATTGAAACCCCAGTGATTCCTATCAAGATAGAGGCATCTCACAGTTACGAAGACTGGCTCGAGGGAGATAATAGAACTAACAAGCGACGCGATGGCAGCGCGCGCGCAGCCGAGCGAGACGAGCGCTCGACCGCACATCCGTCGAAGCCTTCCTAGACCATTTTAGCTATGAAATTATCTTTTGGAACCTTCATATTACATTCAAGTCTTTGGACAAAGCACCTAAAGTCGTAAAAGTAACGTTTTCAAAGCTATGCCACAATTATTTAATGTAGTGTATTTAAGGGCTAATAATACGAACAATATTTTCAATAGAAATTACTTGTTTTCGCTTTTTAATAAACGTGAACAAATAATGGAAATTATATATTGTTTTATATACGCTATTACTTTGTGTTTCTCTTTAGTGGTTTAAGTGTCAACTGGTAATGAAATAAGTTAAATTATTAACACAGGCAATAAATACGGATTCAGAAACAAGTGTTTTTAAGCAAGCTGCAATGTCGTTGAACTCGACCGAGCAGAAAATTTTTCTATTGTGTAAAGGTAAATTAAAAGACAATGACTAAACTATTTAAATAATAATTGGCAGTGTTTGTTCGAATTTGGTAGTGGGTTTATTTCGTCAGGATTTTGCTGACTATTGATTGACACTGTTACTGACGTGTGTTGTGCAGACTTAGAAAGGGGTCATAGCTATTAGATTATGCAGTCAAAGGGTTGCAGAATCACGCCACTATTATAAAATTTGTTCCCTTCTGCGCTTCAAACGACAGCTGCTTGTGGGGATCGGATTAAGTAATATTATTCTAACACTAAACGTCCATAATCACAACTTTGTAGTTGCTCAGATTTCTATGTTAATTCAAGAACAACTTCATTTAGCGGCAGTTTTGAATAGGACGATGAATCTTATAATCGTTTTGAATATGTCGATGGAAATATTATTGCTATTACATAATATGTTTTATTTAAAACAGATAAAGTCATAAGCTATCTACTCTCTACACTGACTGAGGTCGGCGACCTCTTTGATTAAGGAATCATCAATCATGACTCTTGTATACAAGAGGATATCGCATTTCACACTATTAAAATATTCTCGGATATCTAATATGCTGCCTTTTATGTAGTAGCTGGAAAATAATATTCCATTAAGCTGACGTCACAGCCATTTATTACTACTGCTTCGGTGAACGAATTTTCAGGAAATCGAATTGTGAGTCGCTGTTCGATCGAAGCGCGATTCGAATCCATTTTCGAACAATCAACTAATCGACTGAAGGACCTTCGCAGCGGTCCGTAACCCTGTCGTTGCGGCAAACAGACTGTTCAGCGCTATAGAAACAAATAATTTCCGGCTATACGTAATGTTATTGAAGAGTAATTAATGCATGATGTTAGCCGGTGCCACTATTTATAAATCGACGTGTCAAAAAACCGCGGTGACCTTGGCGCCCCCACGCGGACGCGCTCATACGTTCACCTCAGGTGGGGCCCGTGGGGAAGGAAAATAGCCCTACAAACATTTCCCTGTGCTTGTGGTACGCAAACACATTCTCAAGATAAACATTGCCGCCCTAAGGAAACATTTGATTGTGCAATTACTGTTATGTATGCGTTCCAAATAATAATAATCTTCCCAGTGCAGAAGTAGATATATCAAACGACAATGAATTTTTAATAAGCATGATTAAATGTGCTATCTATGGGTTTTCATAAAAGTAATAAGAGAATAATAATTCTACCCGCATGTTTGTGTCGCTAGGCAATTATAGTTATCTGTGATAGATTTAATTCTCATGACTTAAACTTTTATTGATGTATTTAGACGACGGCTGATGCGGGTTACTTTAATTAAGTGGGGGATAATCCCATAGTTATTGCGTTAAGCATTTTCATTTTCAATCATTTCTATTTACTCGATTAAATTATTAAAAAAATAATAGCAAATTAGATTTATTCATAATATTATATAGGTATACTATTAACTATAATGTATTAATGAGTTGCAATTAGTTTGCATGTTTCAATGTTTAGTAATTTATTAGACACAAACAGTTTACTTAATATTTTGGTATCATATCCGAGGCTGGGTTGAGTGGCTACTACTATTAAAGATAAATTATCCCCGTTTTCACTTGTATATTAATTAAATAATAAATAGTTTAAGTTTATTTTCTGATAACATAAAATAACCTTAATTACTTTAATGCTGTTGTTATCGAGTTAAGAAAATCTTAACTCGAAACTTTTTTGGTTCAAAAGAAACTGTAATCCATCATAGTTATACGCGACAAGTTCGAGAACTTACTGAAATATAGAAATTATACGCATTATTTGGAGGTCAGTGACTTACTACATAATTTTAAATGCTAAATTTTTTATTTGAAACGCAAGTGATTTTGACAATGTGTCGGTTTAATTAATTCGCGTTGTCTTTGATAAACGAATTGAACTATTTTGCGCATACGTCTTATGACGTGTTTTTGATGAAGCCTGAACATTAATTATGTTTTTGTTAAAGAATAAAAGCTTTTAAATTTGCCATTTAGCAACAATATGATCCATTAGCAAATTGCTAGAACATTACGTTGCATAATATATTGTAAAGAAACTGATCGTTTCTGTGAATATTCAAATGATGATTAAAATAAAAGCCTTTCGTTATAAAAACTACTAAAGAATGAATATATTAATATCTAGTTTAATTATAATAAACACTTAAATTTACGAATCTAACCTACCTTTAAAATTTAAATGTTACGTTTATTGTGAGGTAGGTACACTTAGCGATATAATGTAATAGGTAGGTACTTTTGTTATTTAAATTATAATAGCTATTGAGTGACACTAAAAATTGTGAAGATAAAAAGTTCATGCCAGCGAAAGTTTTAACTTTTTAGCAAGCCAAGAGTAAATCGGCGAACATATTTCCAGTGGAACTTGCAGAAATTGTTTAAAGCATTTTCTGTGCAATTTATTTTCTTAAACTGCGCCGAGACTGGCCTTTGCAATCGGAATGAATGTGAATTGAACGACTTTATTTTTGTAACATTGCCATTATACATAGATGGCTGTATACATATATATCATGGACATACGTGCCTTGTCAGGCGATGCGATTCACCATCGAAGTGGTCTCTAAACCGGTCAAACGAGCCAACCTCTTCGACGAAACCCACTGCATCCACTTTTAAATTGTTTATATGTGTATTACTTTATTTATCGTATGAAAGGAGTCGATTTAGAATATTATGACATATTAGAATATGATATTAGATATTCCATTTATAAATTGGGATCGACATATTTTTATGGTGACTCGTGGTTTGAGATGTTTCTATATTATGTAGAATAACTAGAAGACATAAAGTTTCCAATAACATATGTTAAATTGCCTTTGCCGAACATTTCCTATTACAGTAGAACCCGTTTAATACGATCACGCTTAATACGATTTCTCGTATAATACGCCATTTTGCATCAGTCCCTGCAACTTGAGACATGTTTTCATACATTATTTAACGCTTAATACGATCGTCATCCCGTTTAATACGCTCTAACGCCAACACACCCCTGCGACAGCGGCCGACTCAACGCCGACTGCAGTGGTTTCCTGGATATTCATTGATGATAATGTATCACCATAAGAAATTCAATCTATTGAAGATCTTATTGAGAGTGTGAATAACACACAAGTAGAGGCTCAAAGTGGTAATGATCAAGAAGAAGATGAGTCAACTCCGATATTGACACACGCCCAGGCATTATCAGCAGTTAATGATTTAAGACGCGATGTAACTTCTTTAAATCAAAAGCGACGACGACAAAAATTAGTTTCGGTTAGTTCGATTCCCGGTCGATGCAAGTGATTTTTCGAAAATCTTTGAATGCAGTTATAATTCTTTTTAAAAATAAAGGAATGTTTCCTTTCAGCAAAATTTGCTATCATTAGTATTTCAAGTACTTTCCCTCCAGGGCCCATCGAAAATTTCCACACTGTATATAATAACGTGATAGTACTACACGACATTTTGTATAACGTACATAATGTTTAAATGTACAATACCTATACATACATCCGAAAAACCATAATAAATATTAATACATACATATAATATGTAGTAAATACGTTTTTATTTCCCGCTTATTACGCTTTCCCGCATAAAACGCGTTTTTGGTTGAGTCCCTGGGAAATCGTCTTAAACGGGTTTTACTGTATATTAGCGTCGTGTATGGAAGCATTTCACATTCTTTAATCTAAATATAGAAAATACTTCGTTCATGACGAGTCAACAGTTGATGCTAATAGGAGGGAGAGTCCCTCATCCCGAGCACCCCTCATACCTCCCTCGAGAATTGGTGATAGATTAAGTATTGTACTATTCTGGCAACAAAATGGTGTTCCTTTGATACAGCCGAATATAGTCTTGTAAGCTGCGACGTTCTACTGGACGCTCCTCTAAGTCTAACGTAATTTGCAAACACGTTTGTGATTTTTCTCGAAATTCAGATAATGTCTGAATTTCGAGAAAAATCACAAACGCGTTTTTAATCTTCAATACTGGATTCAGGTGTTTTCGAATGGTGAAAGATTATAATTTTATACATAATAAGAATAATCTCAATAATGTACATACAGTACAGAAGGATTTCATTTACAAGCGAAGTCAAAATATAAATTACCTCACAGCAAAAGCCACTGAATTATGTTGGCGAGTTCACTAGACATGATTATACTCATTTTGCTTTTCTAACCTATAGCTTACGATTCTAGTTTCTGATGAGATTTGAGTAGTAACTTGTAATTATGGCAATTTCTTATGCTTAGCTACATAATTTCTAAAGGCACTTTCTCCTATACATTTTTATTTTTTATGAAATCAAGCCCATCAACTAAAACTTTCGCATAAGCTTTTGCAGTGTTAGATACACATAAACGCAGTAACACTTATACACCAGTAATTAAAGGTGTAAAACTATTGAAAATAATAACTTATTAGTAGTCTTTCGCATGTTAGGTAATTCAGCCATGAATTAACTAAATTAACATTAGTGTCTTGCTACAAAACTAAAACCATGTGGGGAGTATGTATACACAAGTAAGGTATGAATGATAAACCTCAATTAGTTATATCGTATTTTAATTGAACCGGCTTAGTGTTTATCGTTCACAACTTATTTTAATGCAGACGGTTTTCTGTTTCCCGAACACGGGCTGTGGTCTGTGGATGTTTTAAATTTTCCATGGTAACCTTGAACGTGTCGCGATAACAATTACTCATACAGTGTTCCTCCTACCTATTTAGCGGCCACAAACCAAACAAGCAACTTTGTTTACTAAGAATAACAACGTACACCATCACACCTACCAATCCCCAAGCTCTCATCGCTATATGTCTATAACTGACTTGAGTAATATGGGCAGGTAAACATGGGTGGCGTTTTTTTAACCATAGGTCGCCCACGGACAAACTATTCTGTCATTACTAAGATTAGTCACCAATCACCATACTGTACTCTCAACTTAATGGCGTGTGGTCCATAAATTATAAAAACGCATGGTGCAATATGCGTTGTTCAATGTCTGATGAAAATATAAATTCAGTCAATTAATGTTCTAATACAGTATATTACTATAATAAAATATTTAATTAATTTCAAGGTTCCGAAAAATAACAGTTTATAATACTATTAATAATTATTGAAAATAGGTAAGTGGTCTAGGTCAAAGTGGGAAATGTAGGTAAACAAAACGTTTGAATTATGAGCATTGTGCGCAGAGACATCGGCCTGTGTCGCCCGGTCAAGGTATCCAGGCCAAAGGTCGATGACAGCATCGCACCGCCTCGGCCGCAGATCGGCACCGGCACATCGCCGACCGCCAAAATTTGATGTAAACATTTGTATATTCAGCAGCAATTTACCAGAAAGTTCCGATAACTAACCTGATGAAATAGATTCGTTTTCCGATTTAGGCGTCGTGGGTGGCATCGGCAGCGGCATAGACGGCAAGGGCTGCGTGGGCGGCTGCTGCTGCTGCATCGTGCACGAATGTGTACTGAGCAGCGACTGGGTAGTGTTGTAACTGATGCCATCATCGTAGCCCCAAAGCTCGAGCCCGTACTCGGGCGAGGCTAGCGATTCCGGCGACATAACCATAGCCGGAGGAAATCCCAAAGCAGATGAGGAAGTCACTTCTGATGAGCTCTCCTCGAGCATACGCAACGGGAACCCTCCGTTGTTGGACCAGCGGCGTCTCATGTCGACGAGCGCGTCAAACGCTCCCGTGTTCACGACCGCCGACGGACATTATCCCTACGTCCAACACTTCACTTTTGGTCGCACTGAACTATCAAAACGCTATAATAACAGCCACTAATGTAATCGGCGTCGAGACCGAAACAAATCCTATTTCACCGTCGGTAGTCTCTACTTCCACTCCAATAAGACAGAAAGTCTCATGCGCACCGAGTTTTTGTCAACGCTACAATAGGTAATGCAGGGAGAAAAGTCACACGAGTTTGTCTAGATAAAATGCAGAGCCGGAGAAGTTACCGCGTACGTTAAAATACAAACACAAACACGTTACGCGCGCGCGACCGTCGTCAACGAAGTACGTAGAGCGCTGAGCGAGCGAACAACGACGCGGCCGCTCTCACTATACTCACTGCCACGGTCGAGCGTGACGTCACACCGCCGCTCGCACCCCGCAACCACCCCGCATGCCCCTGCCGAGTCGCGCAGCCGTGGCACAGAAAATCAAATAGGTGACAATGTAAAAGCACTTTATCAAAACTTTTTGTTTTAAACAAATTGTTTTCAAAGTACAACGAACGTTCGTTTGCAATGTTATCATTGCATATTTTCTTAGTAGCTAGGTACGGTTTAATAAAAGTGTCTGATTTAAACATATTCGTAGAGTCAAGTTCAAAATATTTTTAACTACTTACCTACCTACCTACCTATTATTGAATGATTTTCGATAAGCGACTATCGAGAAAATTTAATAAAACACTTTAAATACCGTAAATATAAATTATTAATGTACACGCACCTTTACATAATAATTAATAATTATATTTTAATACGATTCCACATTAGGTTCTTATAATTCGATTGGTAAGAAACATGCTAAAAACGTAATTTTTCATAGGTATATAACACTGAAGATCAAGGCCTGAATGTTAACTCTATATTTGAATAAAATAAATGTTTTATTTATTTCATTACCTTTTCTGTATATGTTTGATTGGATAAATCTAATATTCAATGAATTTTCTATCGTGTACCTGATCTGCGTTACTAGTTCACCTAATTAAATTCAGGTTATCAAACCAACCTTATTTGAGTAGGTTCGTATGAATGATGTTATCAAGAGTGATTATCAGGAGAATATATTGTTGTTAATCAGTTCTAGTCATCTGAATCACGTTCGCAACGGGTTTTATAATTTTTAACCGACTCCCAAAAACAAAAGGAGATTTTACGTGCGTGTGTATTTTTTTAATGGAATGTTACATGAATATTTATAATCAAGTTCAATCCAACGATTTGATAACTCTGTATGACGTGAGAATGATGTTCGGTGACAAATTGTTAGTTCGTCATAATCACGTGTTCGCAGGGTAATTGACCTGCTGTGTTTTGGAAGTATCATCTTGGCTAATTTGATTCTTATATCATGATTTGTATAATTTAGTAAGCGAATTGGATAACATTGAGATAAAAGTGTAAAACTTTATTGTTATGTAAATATAAATTAGGCAGTAGGTAATAAATATAAAATAATAGAGCAATAGTTAAATATAAATCTTAAACTATTTATACCTACCTAATTACTCGTTATTGTGTGGGTGCAACTTTAATTACGGTATATAGCAACTAATAATATTTCCAAACGTACTTATGAAACTAAAAGCTTTTTACAAGGAGGTACACTTGTTTGAACATCGTATAACAACGTGACTCTACGACCTATAAGAAACAATAATTGAAATCAGTGACTCGAACGGTCCATTTCTTGAACAGGGCAAAGTATATTTTTTGTCACCGCCTCTATAGTACAGAGCTACAGAGTACAGACAATGTTTGTACAGTCCTAGTCGTGATGTTACTCAGTCATGCGTGCACAAAGTGCTCGATTGCTTCTCCCCCCACCCCGCCCCGACCACTTAAAGTCATCACGTTATTGAAGTCATCGCGATTGTTTAGTCAATGACATTATTTATACAATTTCATACTTTTAGTAACTCATATTTATAGCGCACTTGCACTGTTTCAGATTAAAATCTATTGCATATTGCTGTAGTGGACGTGGATAAGGAAAACTTGAAACAATTGAATGTGAAGAATTAAATCACATGCATTTATAGTTTAGACCTATTGTAAATACTTAGTTACTAGGCAAAACGTGGGTTGGTATTGCATTGTTAAGGGATTAAATTAATGTAGTACCACGAATTATTTTGTAAATTAAAATAATAGTGATAGGTAATTCATACGTTAAATACCTACCTGCATGATGCGTAAAAAAGTCTGGTAATTTATCCTGCTTACCTGAAACAATAAAAGATTTTGTTAATAATAACAGCATAATAAAAAAGAAGCATGTGAAAGAAAATTGTAGAGATTTTTCAATGTATGTAGAGACGCTTTCATCGAGTATACATCTATATGAGCCTATTAGATTAATTTTCTTCGTTTATCCCTGGTATATTTCATGACGGATATGGTATGACATTTCAGAACAAAAAACAGAACGACAAAAATGTGATTTATCGAGCGAATCTGTAAAGAATCGCTATGACTAGCTTTCTGAGTAGAGTTACAAGGCTATTTTTAGCAAGTGCACGACTGGTTTAAGTCTTTCTCGTATTATGTATCATTCGAAGTTGGACGGGTTATTATCGTTGTCGTGTTGTTACTAGCGATGCAGGCGAATAAAAAGTGGACGTGGCGGAATGGTCTGCTGAAGCGCAATTAAGACCAAGGTCTCCGGGTTATCAAACCCGTGTCGGCGACTCGCAGTGCCGCGCCTCGCTGCCGTCGCAAAAAATGTAGCGAATAATGAAGTCGATGGTATTAAAAGATAATAGCAGACTTAACACGCCGGCTGCATAACCTTTAATACCCACACATGCATCGGTGCTGGTCATTCGTTACGTTCAATGGCAGCGTAATGAGAAAACCGAGCGTGCTGAACTGACCAGTGACAAATTAGGTTTTCTCTCACTTAGCGTTCTAATTATATAATCCATATACATATTATAAATGCGAAAGTAACTCTGTCTGTCTGTCTTTTACTCAATCACGCCTAAACTACTGAACCAATTTTCATGAAATTTGGTATGGAGATATTTTGATACCCGAGAAAGGACATAGGCTACTTTTTATCCCGGGAAAATGACGCAATCCCGGAAATCCCACGGGAACGGGAACTATGCGAGTTTTTCATTGACTGCGCGGGCGAAGCCGCGGGCGGAAACCTAGTATATAACCTAGTATATTAACATATCTCCAACGGTGATTGCGTGGTTTCAAAGTTACTTGCTGGGGCGTCAGCAACGAATCAAAGTTGATAGTACTTTCTCAACTTGGTCAAGCATCACTGCTGGCGTTCCACAAGGTGGCGTCCTTTCTCCTCTCCTCTTTTCCATATTTATTAATAATATCACTGTTTCCCTTACTTCGCTCTCACATATGTATGCAGATGATCTCCAAATCTATACTCGTTCAACTCTCGAAGATTTACCATCTGCTATTCGATTGATGAATAAGGATCTTGCCTCGATAGTAGCTTGGAGTAGATCATACGGTTTGGGAGTCAATCCATCAAAGACTCAATCTATTATCATCGGGAGTCCCAGTTTCATTTCGAGGATTGACTGGTCAATTCTTCCTCCTATTACTGTAGATAACACAATTATACCGGTAAGTGATTCGGTTAAAAATCTTGGTGTTATGTTTGATCGCACTTTATCTTGGCACAAACAAATTAACGAACTGAGTAAGAAGGTATTTGCTGCATCACATTCGTTAAGACGTATTCGGAATTTCTTACCCATTCCAACAAAAATTTCTCTTGCACAGTCCCTCCTCCTTCCCATCCTCGATTATTCCGACATTTGCTATACTGACCTTACTGAATTGCAATTGGACAAACTTGAACGGCTGCAAAATGTTTGTATAAGATTCGTATTTGGCCTCCGCAAGTATGATCACGTCACAGAATACCGTATGAGGCTCAAATGGTTACCCATACGTCTACGTCGCAACATGCATATACTTACATCTTTGTACAAAATCCTTTTCTATCCTCAAGCCCCTGTCTACCTTAAAGAAAAATTTGAATTTCGTTCGAATGTTGATTTAAATCTGCGCTGCACTGGCAATTTGCTATTGAAAATTCCTCCCCATAAATCAAAATTTTACCACAAATCCTTCCATATACAGTCGATACTTCTTTGGAACGCTCTGCCAATTGAAATCAGACGTGCGAAATCGCTGAACATATTTAAAAATTTAGTTTTCAACCATTTCTTCTCCCAAATAAATTGTTAGTATCCTTATATTTTATTTAATAATTGTATTGTATAGGTATATATATTATGTATTGTATGTATTGTATATTATGTGTACGTATATATCAATATGTATATAATGTATAATTAGGTATTCTTAAATTATATTTATTACATATTATTATGTATTTATAATATAAGTAGTTATATGGTTTAAATATACTGTAATTCATTTTCATTGCTGCACCACCTATTGTTTTCACCTCTTTCTTATAATTAAAAATTCTACCCATAGGTTGCCTGGTAGAAATCGCTTAGTAGCGATAAGGCCGCCTTTTTAGCTTTATAATCATATTGTCTGTTTCTTTTTTTTACGTGTATTTACATGGTGCTGAATAAAGTGTATTTATTATTTATTTATTTATATAATAAGTTTGAAATGCTCGCTCGATGATAGATCCTGGAAGGACGGAATTTAAACGACCTGAAGCAGAACTTATAGTTTTGGCTGGGAGCCATTGAGTACAGGAGGAAGTCAAGGCTAAAGAGCATCTATTGAATACGCAATGGTAATCCTGTTCGTTGACTTCTATGCACTTGACAATCACTGATGTCAGTCGCGAATGTGACCTGCTAAGGAACCATGTTACCGTTCTATTCAGTCACACGGACGATTATGTAATGTTTAGGCATTATGTTACGATGTTAGATGAACGTAGGCTTTTAGTGAACAGCTTTAGTTTTACTTTCGCCTGCAAGCGCATCGACTTACACTCAACTAGCAAACAATATTTGCCGTATTTCAGTCTCAGAGCTCTAGGAATATGAGCTCTGTTTCGGGTACAGTAAAGTCCATTCTTGTATCACGAAATGGGGTAGTCACTCCTTTACAGGTTCGTGTTTCATACCGTATGATTTACGTGATATAACTATTGAGTCCGCATTCGCAGTGATATTGCACTGGGCAATCAAGGTTTCGCCGCGGGCTAATACTATATTCTAGGCCTTGGGAAAATATAGAATCGTTGTCTTGCTTATTTGTTTCTGTTTCTTCATATATATGAGAATTTCATAAGTCTTTCGCTTTTCTTAACATTATATCGTCTTTAAAGGATTCTGCAGAGTAGTTCATTCCACAAAAAATTATAATATATGAGATTTGTCACCTTTTTAGATATTAATCACGAATAGGGAATCCAATCCCGCAAACGCGGGATCCCGCTAATGCGGGATCCCGCAGCTTTTTTGCGGGATCAAAAATGCGGGATTACTCATGCGGAATCCCGCACTTTCGCGGGTTTGAAAAAAAGTAAGAAAAATAGGCTCAGACGATTATCGGAACTATTATCGGACGGAACAGAACGTAATCAATGTCAGTTCCAGTACTCTATGACTGGGGATTCCCCTACGGCGCACGGGGATTTAACTTTGCGCGTACTGAATGGGTGGCAGAGTCTAGAGCTGCTGTGCGTGTACCCACTCGAGATAATTCAACTGATTTGATATTGACTCTTTTTGAATGTGGAGGGAATAGGGGGAAGTATTTGGAAGCTGTTTATACTTATGTAAAGTCAATTCCGCCTACAAGTGTGGAAGCCGAGCGTGCTATTTCCGCCGCTGGCTATTTATGCAACAAGATAAGATCAAATCTAAAAGATGAAACGTTAGATACTTTATCATTTCTTCGAAAGTATTTAAAAAAAAAAAGCTGATTTTAAATGCCTCTAAAACCAATGAATATGTTCTATTTCAAATAAAAATCTAAATATGAAACGTGAAATATTGTGAATATTGTATTGTCTTAAACATCATTATATTTAATCTTCTTCTTATATTATATAAAAATGAATCGCAAAATGTGTTGGTAAGCGCATAACTCGAGAACGGCTGAACCGATTTCGATAATTCTTTTTTTATTATATTCCTTGAAGTACGAGGATGGGTCTTATGTAGTGAAAACGTAAACATGTACCACAGGCGAAGCCGGGGCGGACCGCTAGTTTATAATACAAGTGATAACTTTGCTTCATGTTGATAAGAATAATTAAAAATATTTGTGTGTATTTTCTTTCTTTAAATTAAATGAAACAAAAATAATAATAATTAAAATCAATCCCGCAAATCCCGCGGGATCCGCGGGATTGATGATCTTAATCTCGCAGGCTTGCGGGATCGCGATTTTGATGCGGGATTGGATTCTCTAATCACGAAACATGTCAAAAAATATAGTAATTGGTCATGTTTTATGAGTGTATTTACGAGTGTTCTTGCGAAAGCGAGTTATTTTTGTATGACAACGATGCGAAGATGCGATGTTTGTTTTTGGTTACATGTTTACTTTGGGACTTTATTGAGCGCCTGTAAAAACAGACGTGCTGCAGGAATCAGGAAATTAAGAGAAAATGTAATAAACAATCGACATTATATGCATGAAAAAAATAATTAATATATTGGACATACTTTTAGCATATGGATGAAGAATTCAAAATTGATTTTCTGTTGGATAAATGCACAGCAGAAGCAATCTGTAAAAATAATTTAAACACAAATGAAATAACAGCTTGTACAGCTCTAAAATATATTTGCACGGATGAAATAAATCCATTTTCTACTATTCAAATTGTATTCACTAGACTCAAATAGGTCAAAGCAATACATTGATGCGTCGACCGTTGTGCGGCGCGCGTGAGTGACATACAGATGGATAAAATGCATCGGTTGCGTAATGCATTGTCCTCACTGTAGGGTAACGATGACACAACTACATGTTACTGTAATTGGGACACTTTGTTACTATGCAGTTTCATTCATCATTCAAACTATCTTCCCATTTAGCATACTTTGCTCTTGTGCCTCCAAAAGTTGAAGCCTTAAATTTAACGTATGTAATTATACTTAAAATTCAAGTTATAAGTCATCCTTATTTATAGTCCTAAACAAAACAACACTGTAATAAAACGCTACTGGTTTGACAAGTTCTTAGTAATTTACAAAGGGCAAAGAAATCCAGTAGAGTTTTTTGTTTTATTTTATCAGAAATTCCGACAAAGAATGCACGCAACGTTACAAAAACTTTTAGCTAAATTTATGCAATATTAATTACCGCAAAACAACACTCTTGCTTTCTTAAATTACAATGAAAATGTTCTAAAATATAATATTTTATACTAAAATATCCATTTCATTTCTGTTTTCTATTTGTTTCTAAGCAAAGTTAAAACTAATAATAACGTTAATCAAAGAGTTGATCGCACTCTAATTTATTAAGAGGAGATTACAAAACTAAAACATTAAAATACGAAATTCGTGTAGGAGTGGAGCAATTTTTCAATATCAAGGCGGAACAATAAGTAGATAAACAATTTTTTTTTCTAAAAGCTTAAAATGGTGTATCTATTTATTTCTCTGGCATAGTCCGTGTCCGCTGTCACAGAAGCCGTTGACTCCAGCTCGGAAGAAAATTTTGCCAAAAGATAAGATCTGCAGTTTTTTATAGAAAAAGATTGACAGCCTGTGTCGTCTCCCACAACATTTGCCAATTTCGCAATTAGACAAAATAATGATGTATATTTATTTTAAATAAAACATGTGGGCTTTAACAAGATCATAGTTTTAATTTAGAACGAAAATTCGGCGTCCAGATGGTATACAATTGGCATGTGATAAATGAAGTCATATTTGAGCCTCGGAACATAAATCATTCATAGTCGTTATCTAAGAACAATAACTTAATGTAACCTGCAAATGCATAGTGTGCAAGGTCTAATTCGCATGTGCAGAATAATTGCATGCCAAGTTGAACATTATGTCAGACCGCTGGGAGGCACATTAGTAGTGGGATAAATTGAAGATAATTCTATCTAATTGCTAGTCATGGTCAAGGCTAATAAGCACCAATATGCATTTGAAGGTGAAACATTTGAAGGTGTATCGAAGGTTCTAGTCTTGAATTGACATACACATAACTATGACATATTGACTATTCGTAATCACAAAGTATCATTTCGAGACGGAGCTCATAAAAATAATATAAATCACAGTTTCCTTATGACTTGCAATATGAAGACTGTTCGCTGGAATTTATTCCAGCGCCTAATGCACATAAAATTTGCACTTAACATTGAATTGCTCGAGATTTTATTTGCACAATAATTGAACGCGATGAGCATGACACATGTGCTAATACGACGTTGCCTTGAAAATGATTTTAAAAATCGCCTGAATTGGTACGTTTACCTTCCTTCGTCGTGTAGTCATCAAATATTTATTATACACTGGCTGATGCTACTAGTGCGAATTCCGCATAACCTATTAAGGAGACTGCCAACAACGGTTTCTCCGTTCTCGACTGACACCTACGAACGTGTGTCCTAGTTGCAGTGCTGGACAATTGCCAAGGCTCTAGGCTGGGTTTTAGACCTTTCCACATCCAGTTAATCTACCTTACAAGAATAATAAAGCGTTTTAGAAAAGTAAGCTTTATGAAGCTAAGGATATTATAAACGAGCAAAATCATGAAACAAGAGCGAAGTCTCGAAGAGGTTTATGTGACTTGACGCTACCTTAGGACGCAGTGTAAAAATAGCTCAATGTAAATACATAGATCGTATTACGACCGGCGAAGCAAGACGAACGCCTCGCAGGTCACGGGCACGTCTTAGTATATTGAATTTATAGCGTCGTAACTCGTAGCTGTGATCGCACTGAGAGTAACAAAACCTGTATTGGCGTCTCGGCCATTGTTCACGCTAGGAATAAAAGCTTTGGTGCAAGCTCACATTGCCAATAAGAGCACTTGTAAAAACTACCAACACGAGTATAATGCGAGAATTTTACTACCACCTCTCGTAAAACTATTCCGACTTGCCATTTCCTACTTAGGCAGGAATGAAGTTTCAGATTTCAATTTTAAAAATACTCCTCTGAAAGGAATTCTACAGATTATCAACGGTAAAGTAGAACTAGTTGAATGAATCAGTTTAAGTTTGAAAAGGAAATCGAAAATCTGAATGTATCATCAACTTTGGGAAATTTGCTTTGAATAACTGTAAATTTTAAAGAAAACCTATAATTTAGCTCTTGAATAAATACAATTTAACAGATTTTTTCCTGGCATCTGATATCTACCAGTAATGAGCAACGAGTTCAATTTATATTGTTCACCGTTTAATGACGTGTAATTACTTATTATTAAAATGGCATGGATAATCTTGTAATTTAATTGGATATAGCATTAACGTACCCCGACGCCGCTGTCCGTAGCGAGGTTTTATTCTGCCCTTTAATCAAGTCTTGTAAATCATTTCCGACAATCGATCCCATCACATTGTATCAAGATATAAATGATGACCGTGAAATAAATCTCTTGGTTTCGTTTTTCGATTGCAGATAACTTGCAACAAGACCTTCATTAAATTTTGCTTCTGTAATGCTAATCAATTTAATAAATTAACATGTGGTTACAGGACACCTGGCAATGATAGAACGTGTTCTAACTAATGTTTGTCAAGTCTCGGTTCTAGCAGAGGTATTTTTATCGACTTGCTTGAATATGCTTGACATTTCAACGGTCCCTGTACTATAATTGCATCTGCTGCTTTTTATCCTTGCAGGTTCACCTCTGCTCTATCAATTTAAAAGTTATCGCCATTAACTGACATGTGCTCATAGATTACGCATAACTGGCTGTAACGGTTATTTTTAATTATGTCTAGAAACCATATTATAGTGCTGATCCTGTCTTACAAAAAAACTAGTGAATAAATGACAGTTTTTAAATCAATTCAGCGTGTTTCTTTTCTGAGAGATACAGACTTTTAAGACTATAAAGCTAAACCGTTTATTGTTGGCAGTGTTTAGAAAATAGATCACATTCCCGGTTAGTCGGAAGTGATTAAGGGTGCGTATAAAGCAAAATTACCAATCTTCTATTAGATGATACGTGTAATATTCAAGACCAAATCTAAAAAATAAAATATATATCAAACTAGATGATATGTTCAACGATTCTGTTTAATCAAAAACATAAAATATTAAAATTTACTCGATAAAAAAAAATCACCAAGTTAGCTCTAATTTTCACACTTTTACGTTTTCTACTTGACATGGTAATACTTATTATGATTTTTTTTTTCATAAACAATTATATTAAAACATTTGCAAGATATTTGTCAGAGCATTTTGTGTAATTACTTTTAGTTTTGGTTTTATCTGCGATAAACCACTTTTGGCGCTCTTTTTTTCTCGAGATAAACGTTTGGTTTTGTCACGATAAAAGTGGTTTATCGCAGATAAAACCAAAACTAAAAGTAATTACACAAAATGCTCTGACAAATATCTTGCAAATGTTTTAATATAATTGTTTATGAAAAAAAAATCATAATAAGTATTACCATTTCAAGTAGAAAACGTAAAAGTGTGAAAATTAGAGCTAACTTGGTGATTTTTTTTTATCGAGTCAATTTTAATATTTTATGTTTTTGATTGAACAGAATCGTTGAACATATCATCTAGTTTGATATATATTTTATTTTTTAGATTTGGTCTTGAATATTACACGTATCATCTAATAGAAGATTGGTAATTTTGCTTTATACGCACCCTTAAGCCTCGACATCTATCAATCAACCAACCAGTTCTATATTTTGTTGGTCGCTGTTCTCCAATATCTATTTCTAGTTATTTTATTGTATTTCCGCGACTGTAAATCTATTTTATGCGGTCGTTTGAGCAGTTTCGCAAAAGTTATTTAGTCTTAACATTCTCACAGTAATTTAGGTCAAGAGCCAGTTTGAACACCTTTTTTTATCAATAAGTCCTATTGCTATAAAATGCTCGTAAAATAAGCATATTGTGCACAATTACATTGTAACAGAATGGTTTGACCTTACTTTGTAGTGCACAGTGAAATATCGTTTTTAACTAGAGCCGAAGAGAACATTAACGTTATCTTTGGAATGCATGACAGCACGTATGGCACACAATGTAGGCGCTACATAGTCCTGCACACAGACAGCACAGTGCACATCGATGAACTGCCCTTGAAATACGATAACGCAGTGTTCGTCGTGAGTTGCGTAATACATACCGAGACGAAGTTTTTAATCTCCTATAAAATGCGTGAAAGATCGGGGCTTGATGAGCCATAGTCAAGACAGGTACAGACGTGTCTCCAACCAAAAAAAAATTTTATAATAATTCTCAAGTCCAAAAACAATATTCAGATCAGCGATAAATAGTCCATTAACTGATTCGAGTACTTATTTTTGCAATTACATCTTGAATTTCCTTAAAACTCTCCAATGCATATTCTAATTTTTTTTTTCTACATAATGTATTTATTCTTGGTCATTCAATTGCGAGAAACATTAATATAATTTAGTTGTTCAGTGAAACAATTGCGACACTACGAATTTTGCTTACACAACACAACAATTCATAATTGCTGTGTAAGGATTATGAAAGCATTTGATGTGTACAGAAACGGTTGACGGTACAATTGGGAGTTCGGAAGCAGGTCATCAAATCAAGGCACACTCCAGCATAGCCTTGACCTGGCCGACCGCGCCTGACTCACAGCGTGTGCATCCACTGCAACGTGCGTCACTTGCTCCTATTTATATTTACTTGCTATTATATAATCAACATCTCTCCTTAATTTGACTATGAGAATCATTAGCTGTAATCGCTAGTTGTCCATAAAATGCACTTCTTAGAAATATGTTTATTTATTTAAAAGATCTTAACTAATGAATTAAAAGAAGACAAAGTCATGTTGAAATGAAAAAATATGCAACTCATTCGAAGTGAAGAGGGATTGCATTTATTTTCTCATAGTTTCAACTGGTGTAATTGGTTCAGAAGTGTGCTAGTAAAAGAGCATCCTCCAGGACATGCAAGTGGGTCGCCGAACGGGGACAAGGCTGTAGATATCATATTATTCTATCAAGTCGTTACGCACCCGACTATTTGTAGAGCTATCCGCTTTATTAATTCCTAAGGGAATTAAACTCACTCCCGCCGATTCACATGTAGGTACTAGAGTTGTACTACATAGTGCATAAAATGCAAGCTTGGCATTTCAAAAAAATTTCGGCCATCTTAGCTACAGTCCTGTCTAGACATTTGGAGTAAACATTTTAAGATAAATCTTTACCGTCGCGTTTCCTTGATGCATCATAAAGCCTGTAACCCTAAAATTATCGCGTTTATCTCGGAGGTCAACCTTGAGCTTTGTCGGCGACATATTTACCGAGTGAAGTCGACGGAAAAATATGTTTCTGACGACACGAGCGCTTGTACAATGATAAATTTATAATTTGGTCAATTTATATTGACCTGTTTCTTCCGTATCCACGAATCACGAGGTCGTCATACGTTTATCAGTGGCGACCTTTATAAAATGAAAACAATGCATTCGCTGTTATCATTCGGCCTTCCAGTTTTAGGTTGTTGGATTAACCGTCGGTGATCCGCTTAATGTTATCAAGTGTGAAGATTTTGCATTGATTTACAATGCAGATATTGAACATTTTTGAAACGATTCGTAAAAATTTGGAGCAAATTACACATTTAAAAGAACTTCTAAATGAATATCCTTGAGTGTGTTTATCGAGTATCTTCAAATAAATTTGCGATTAAGAAGACATTGAAGCTCCCCAGCATGTGTTGTAACAAAAAAGGAACGCACGTTTAGTTCATCCGTTTTATATTCAGGAAGTGTCTAACATACAAGTCTGTGTTTGGAATACTTCACACATGTAATAACAGCCACAATTAGGTGTAACATGTGGTCTAGTGTTATTAAAGCAATATAAAAATCGTGCAAATTTTAACGAACTAATGTATTTCCTTAAATTATTGTATGGTTTATGAAGGTTAATGAATTACGTTTTTAGATTGGTGAATAATGATTTATCCACTTTTAGGTAGGTACTTTAATTTTGTATTATAAAATGTTGATTGCCTCTTTAAAATGGTTGAACTCTATTTTGGATATACACAAATGTACTCAATTCATTATTTTCATGAATTAAAAATTTAAATATATACCTAGATAGAAATAGTCTCCAAATGGGGACATTGAGTGGCTTTTTCCTCATTTCTATTTTTGTGTTTAAATTTAGCAAAAATTATATGTATTTTATTTTATTTCGTTGATTCAAACGAAGTGTCAGCGACCAGCATTCAATAAGAGAATACACGACTCATAAAATATTTAATAACTTATAAGCATTATGGTTTAACGTCCCCATCTTATTCCAACCAACAATTCGATTCACGTGCAAAGTTGCCATTGCAACAACGAAGCTTCTAGTGCCTCGCTAGAACAATATCGTAGTTAGAATACCGTTCAACTGAACTAACATGAACTACGCGAATGGCGTTTGATAGCTGTCTGCATTGTAGGATTTGTAGGGCAACCTTGTATTATCACCGCCCTTGGTCCACTTACCGCTATCTCGAGCACATCGGTGGAATCAGATAAACGCTCTCAATTTCACACTGCGCTGTTCTGTTGCTTATAAATTTATACATTTCAAAGCTTCGAAGTATGATTGCTTTGCTACGTGCGCACAAACTTTGTCAAGTTTGAGCGTTGAAACGATAAGGTAAAATGAACCTTATAGTCTAAATTTATAATGTTATTTATTTTTAAATATAGTTGTTTTGGTCTATCTTTTATTTAAATATTGAAAATCTAATTTGTTTTGCATATTTTACTAAAATTTCGTATTCAAATAGATGTTGTTCGATTTGAATAAGCTAAATAAGTATAAAGATAATTTATTCATTGGTTATAATGCGAAATCAAAACGTTACACCTCAGATTATAGTCTTTAGAAGCATATATTAATCTCGCGAGCATCCCACATTTACAACAATAACAACCGAAATTGGAGACGCCCGCACGACTCAGATCACGTGTTATTTTCCACAAATTAAAATCCGCAAGCTAAGAATAATAGCCACATAATCAATATTGTCTTATCACAAAAAGTGATGTACGTGATTCAATTTATTCTGATGGAGTTTTTTCGGCTTTCGATCGGCATAAGATACGTCACTCCCAAAACTCGCGCCTCGCAAAAAACTGCATACAATGAGTCGCTAGCTTCAAAACAAATTGGGTACTGAGGCTGTGGGCGATTAGAGACATTTACAATGACAAAATATTAATTATAGCATTTTGCTATATTTCCGCTACAAGAGAATTAAAAATCCATTAGGTATCTTGGCTCTTTGTCTCAAAATAATATCAGGATATGAGTTTAATAATCGAAATTATTCGCTACATTGCACGATAAAAATACATCACATAACTAAGAAAAAAATTCATTATCTTTTTTTTTCATTGATGTGAAAAGAATATTTTCCGCTTGAATTGAAATTAGAATTAGAACAGCGATTATACACTAAACTCTTCATACAGAATAACAACTGTATTCTTATGCAAAGGTCATAGCATGCAAGTAACAATGCGACACCTGCGCCGCCCCTACCACCTGTATGGAATTCATAATAGCAACACTGGACGTCTATTACAACGTCGCGTATCAATTTTACTATTTAACCAGTACTTACTGAACATTTTCCATACTAAAATATGTTGTTACACATAAATTTTAATATTTAACTGCGCAAATGCCACCAAGGTTATGTCCCTTTAAATTGGTACGAGCTTAATCTTCAATCTATTTTAAGCAATCGAACATACGAATTTAAATACTTTTGTCATGATAATCTGTTGATTACTTTTACTCCAAGGACCTGTATTGAATATGTTTCCGATTAAATAAAGACAAATATCACAGGGCGTTCTATCCAATAAAATTCAACAAGAACGTATGCTGTATAATAAAAAAGTTATGAATAAATTATGATTTACGTCACAATGATCGGAAACAACCTTATATTCGTTTACATTGTAACATGTTCGTGGGTATTACACTTATGTGTGAATACATCCAGGGATATTAATGTACATGACATTCATTTTATTTGCAAACCGATTAACGGTCAGCCCCTAGACAGAGGAACCGAGGTGCCGTTAAAATATTTTAATTTTTTCCTTGTTTTGCGCTATTTATTTCAAAATAACGACGAAATATTATTGTAGCCCACCAACTTATCTCGCACATCATTATTATACGTGTTTTAGATAAACAAATTACCTATTGTGAATGAATATTATAAATTTATAATGAATTTGTAGCTGAAGTGAACGTAAGTTTCACCGACAATACTGATATTAACAACCGTTTCCAAATGAGATATAATCAGTTAATCTAAAAGTAAGGAACTACTAAATTCTCGTTACCTCTTTCAATTAAGATCAAATACTCATGATTATACGAACAACACACCTTATAGTGGATTCTATAAGTCAGTTTAAAGGTTTTTCTTTTTAAAACATAAAAAACGTTCCCAAGAAAACAAAACGAGTTGCGGTCAGTCGGAATATTTTAAATGATCTCAGAGGACCTGTCCTACAACAGGTTGATGCACTTTGTCTCGAACAAATGCTGATAATGAACGACTATATTTAATGCACACCTTTAACATTCAATATTTATAATTAATTTTTTATAGCCATAATAATATGAAGGATCGTAATTCAAACATATTTTATCTTATTCTCAATGTCAATAGAATATTCGTATTGTTTCGTGTTTATTACATTATTCAATGAAATCTTTCTTTTTTCTTTTTTCAAGACTTATCTTTCTTTTTTGGTACAAGATAGAGAAAGGAAAGTAAACTGCAAGATATCATCTATATGGCCTTAAAATATTGGTTGATTGTGTGTATATTGCATGCTTAAAAGGTTGTGGCGATTTATGATAAGATATTTTTACGCAGCAGCCCTTTTTTGTAAATTTGTTACTCGATTGGCCGATAATATTGCATATAAAAAACTGTATTAGAAAAAATGTAGAAGCACTGGGTATATTAATAAAATATGTGACTAAAGAAGGTTACTTTTGATCCTCGTTTGTCACCAGTACTTTTTCTTTCATTAAAAATTAGCATACATTTTTTTCCTACCTAATTTGTACTTCCAGAATTTTTTTTAATAAGCTTTAAAATTTCAAGTAAAAATTATTATGAGAAAAATTGTTCATAGAGAGTTCATTAGCGTGTTCGTTTGGTGAGTCACGCGGACTAGATGACTTGGTATGTAATCGAAGGCTATTTGTGATTAGAACGTTCATTCTAATTAAATGCTCAGATTTTATATCTCAGTGACAGGAATTCATAAATTTCAAGCAAAAACGACCTTGATTTGGCAGTATCAAATACAAAGGAACATACTCTAGGTCTAGGAGTTGATCATTTAGAATAGATATACATACATTCAAATAAAAAATGTTGTTACCTACCTACACTTAAGTATTTGTTTAAAAGCAAAATAACAAAAGCAAATAAGCTTCATTCATTCGCACATAAACATGCGACGATTTTAAATAAAACTGAGTTTATGGTTTAAAAAATGCTTTGTACTAAAATTAAAACATCAGATGCCGTGACTATTAATCTTGGCTGAAAAAACGAGACGATGAGATTGTGCAAGTATGCGCCATGACCTAGTACCACGGTTTCGTCTCGGTCCAACGAGGCACGTGGTAGACTTTACCTTATTTTTTGAAGTAGCCTGCTTCTAAAGATAGATTTTTATGCAGTGAAATTGTTTGGCGCCCCTTTGTTTTTTATACAGCTTGTGTACCAGCAAAGCCGTGCATTTATTATGGGAAGAATTGTATCTTCAACATGTAGATTCTCGTAGTTCAAGTAATAATTGCTAGGGTGTAAGACGATTCAAAAGTTCTTCTTAACCCTTAATTTGGTATAGTCCGGTGTGACGGACACTTATTTAAAATAAATCCTGCCAAGTTTTTATTTCATGTTCATCGATTTCTAATCGATTAAATGTTTATTTATACCATAAACAAATAGTAAAAAAATAAGTAATGATTGTGACAACATTGCTTATGTCAGTTGGGACGCAAAATGTCTGCGAAAAGGCGGCCACCTGTTTTGCTCAAGGTATTTATAATTATTTTTCCTATTTTTTGTGGAAAAATGAATTGAATTATATATTTATTTATTAGATAATAAACATTTCAATCATTATTTACAAAAACATACACACTTTATTACATTTTATGGTGTTTATTTGTAACCTAAATGTTTTGTCCGTCACAGCGGACATTGCTAATTGTATAGAAAAGTACCACTTTATTACTATGTCCGCTGCGGCGGACACCGCCAAAATGTGTGTGCTTCTGCTTGTTTGGTTATGGCTCTGAGTTTGGTTTTTTTTTCTTTGCCAACAGCATGTAAAATTATTGCTTTAGTGCCGAATGAACATGCACCTTCCGATGCTAGCGAAATATCAGATTCGGAAACTGAAGTGCATGATGCACGTACTAATTCTTCCATCCCCCTGTTTTCTCCTGCACCATCTGCACCATCTTCCCTTGCTAACGTAACAAAAGATACATCCGACGATGAAGAATTATACTCCGAAGATTCTGATAGACCTGCTGATGACCAGATTCTTTCGTGCGTGAAATTGGCGAGTCCATTTTTGAAAATGTTCTGTGCCTATCTGCTATTCCTTGATTGCCTGCAACGCCTCTAACACCAATAGCTTCTTGATTAGCACCCCGAAAAATAAGATCTAGGAAACCACCCACAGTCAATGCCAAAGGACCAAAAAAAACAAAAAAAAAATCAGCTGACTTACAATTATTGGAGAGTAACTCAATTCCGTCACCAAGTGACAATAGAAGAAGGTGAGGAGGATGATTACATAGACATGCCAGAAATTGATTCACCTTTGAGTTTCTTTCACCTTTTTTTCTCAAGATATTTTTACTAGTATCGTAGAGCAGACAAACTTATATTCAGTTCAAAAAACCGGCAAGTCAATTCAACTTACAGAGAATTTAGAGACTTTTTTTTTATTTTCATACAAAATAAACTTGAATTGTTTTTTTTTTTTTTATTTTCATACAAAATAAACTGTACTTCGGTATAAAATGTTCATTTCTGTATTTTTCTTTAGTAAAAAAACATAAAAATAACTGTGGTTTTTATTTTCCGTAATTTGGCAGTGTCCGCTGTGACGGACACCAGTTTTCCCAGCAGTGGGCTATGGTAGATTTTTTTTTTAATTTTTCGAGAACTTTATGACATACTCCTGAAACCACAAAATTGTCAAATTCATATATTTTGAATATTTTTATCGGTGCCAAATTAAGGGTTAATGAAGTCAATTTGAATAAAATAACGTTGAGATTAATAATACGTGGGTTTGACTTATTTATTAATTATTACCTTTCCAAGTTCTCTAAATTAACCGTTTTATTATTTTTAATGATATTATCTTAATTCTATCATTAAAAGTACTAATAAAAAGATACTTGTTTGGTTATTTTTTAAACGAATAAATACCTACAAAAATCGTGATCATGTACAAGAGCGATGAACAGAAAAAAACAATCATGTAATTTTTCTTTAGTATTTTTTATTGACTTCATAATTAATTCGTATCTTCGTTCTTCTGTTATGATAAATGATATATTATGTTCATGATATTTTTTTTCATTGATCCACAAATATATGTAGAATGAGGTCAGATACACAAAACGGTTATAAAAATATAATCTGTTCTTATCAGCCAGTACCTACTACGATAAGTTTTCTTTTTGCTTAAAAATTTGTTATTCAGAATCTTAGTTGAGAATAATAATATGTATTATAATTACAGCATTGCAACTCTAATCATAATATACTAACTATATTTACAACTAATATAGTTAGTTTATTATGATATAGTAAGTATAACTATATAACTATACTAACTATAACACTAACATAAACATAACTTATAATTTTTTAATAAACAAAGTAATATTATTATCTATAATGGTTGTGCTATGGAAAAATGCAATTAAAATTGGTTTTTTGTTTAAATAAATATAAAAGGTAACCCTCTGCCACAATAAATAATGTTATCTAGTCTGTTTATAGGTGTATTCATTAAATTACATTATCACGTAATAAAATCACATGAAGTAAATTTATTAGCGAAATGTGAACATTATCAAGTTTCACAAATAAACATTCTGTATTTTGACGAACGAATTTTATAGAACATTATTGATTATTATTTATAAACAAAAAATTATTAACAATGTTGCTTGTATAAATAAAAGATTATTCTCCGTTTAATTACTTATTATCACTACATAGTATAAAACAAAGTCGCTTTCTCTGTCCCTATGTCCCTATGTCCCTTTGTACGCTTAAATCTTTGAAACTACGCAACGGATTTTGATGCGGTTTTTTTTAATAGATAGAGTGATTCAAGAGGAAGGTTTATATGTATAATAACATCCATTAAATAGTGGAGAAGTACTGTTATTTTTGAGGTTTCTAATGTGATGTCGTAAAAAATTACATTTTTTCCGCTTACATTGCAAACGCAGGCTGAACCCTACGAGTTTTATCAAAATAATGTACTAAGTATTATACACATTGAAAAGGTCTACAGAAAAGTCATAGCCTTCTCTATCTCCTGTAGAGAGCCATGAAGTGGATGTGGCAACGTCGCAATTTACTGTCACTGGTAGGCCGATGGCACAGCCGATGGGTAAAATCAGTTGGAAATTAGGAATTAGGATTACTCGTATGATACATCTATTCAGTATAGACTTCGATATTGATAGACGGACTTATTACTAATAATTAACTGCTATATTTTTATGGCATGCAGACGAATGAAAACTAACATAATAAATATTTAGATAATTTTGTTTTTTGTAAACATCAAAGAGTGAATTGAAAAGTTTATGATGTTACAAAAGTTGCAATGTAAACCGACTTCATGGTCCATATCTTTTAAACTATTGAACCGATCTTGATGAAATTTGTTCAGTTCCCTAAGCTGAAAGATTCTTAAAACAATCGAAACTGATTCTTTTTCAATTCGATTTGTATTTTCTGAGAAATACGTGGACAAACACTTATGAAATTTGGCACACCGGTTTAGAAGCCCATATGGACTAACTTATCTGAATATTGTGCAATTTCAACCATACTCTTACATACTCATCGAATTGATAAACTCCTTTTTTTAAGTCATTTAAATACCTAAAATCTGAATTTGCAGTAAGTATTACTTTAGTAGTACTTAAGTATGTACTGTCAACACATTACGTTATGTGAAATTCTACAAAGTAGGTAATAAGTAGGTGTATCAAAAAAGAAAATAAAACTTCTTCAAAAAACGAATTTCCCCTTTATTTAATGGATACTTATTAAAATCTTTAAGTGTCTAATTTCTCTTTTAGGTAAATAATACACACATTTTTTTTTATAAAAATAAAGCAAGCACATTTACAAGCAATTACAAAAGTAGTTAACCTATAGTCAACCGACTTATTAAAATATCTAGGTAATTACTTACACATATTTTTTTCATAAAAATAGTCAAAGCAAAGTACATTAATTACAAGCAAGTACAAAAGTAGTTCCTCCTTTTTTAAAGTTGGTTAAATAAAAATAATGATATGTACAGTAACTATTCTATGTTGATGCTAAGCCAAAGTGTTTAATTTACGTCGTTTATAATTAATTGTCTTGACAACATCATTCTTATGCTTAGTATAATTCTTCCAATTCAACTTTCTCCCTTTCTACCCAAGTAGAGCATATTGATTTTAGATAACAATAATTATTTTCTGCTGAATTCGGACACAGGCCAGTCATTGAAGTTATTTGCTGCAAATGTCTTGCAGTTGGCAAGATTAGGTATTGCCTCAAAGTATTATAGGCACATGAGGAAATACTAAATATTACAAATGAAAATATAAGTGTAGCAACACTATATCTACGTTGCTTATTTTTTAACAATTTCATTTGGTCTAGGACAAGCTCTGCTGCTAAATTATCATTTTCAATATGAACTGCTTCATTCAAATAGTTAATAGACCTATCAAGACAATAGTCAAATGACTTTATTGGTTCACAACTATTGTTATTATAACGGGATAGTATATTTTCAAGCTGTGACCATCTCCTAAGCTTAAGTTCACTAGGTAAAATCCAACTTAAATCTTCATGACGCATTAATTGTCCTTTCACATATACCTGAATGCTCAGATTTTCATCCACCAAAACACTATTAACAACTTTCACATTGCCTTCACTGTCACCATTATCACACCATTATCACTTTCAATATCAAGATTTAACAAATAGAAATATAGCCTCTTATTAGGTATCACTCGATATAACCATTTAGAGTCTCCTAACTTTTCTTGGAACTTACACACAAAGTCTCCGAATGATGCAATTAAGTCACTCTCTAAAAATTTAGACACCTGCTCCTCATGAAATTTTTCAGCTCGTTCTCTCCTTCTTTCGGGCTTGCTTCTTGGAGGTGGAGTGTTCTTCGACATATACGATGGGAGATTATTGAATATATGAGGTACTGCTCCCTCGACTAAACGTGGGTATTTCAATTGCTGTTTAAACTCTTGTCCATCACTTCCAATGACAATTTCCTCAGTCTGGATTTCATGGGTGGAAAAGTGGTTTTCGCATACAACTGAGTGTTTGGTAGGTACCCAGTCTTTTCGTGGAATGGCACGTAACCACGCTTGAGAGATATGAGCATCTTTCGGGAAAGAAAATGTACTTTTAGCTCCTTCAATGCTGATTACACTGGCGTAATTTGATTTGCATTCTGGCACACAGCATTTTCTTGGCATCTAAAACAGTTAAAATAATGTTTATAAACATAAACAAAATGAAATATCCGTATTAGTTTTGTAGGTTATGTTTTTAAACCTATATACTTACCTAGATAAATTGTGAGTCTGGCACTTAATTGTAAGTTACTACACATCTTTAATCGAAAATGTTTTCGTTTGTTACATTAAAATATATTGAAGTCAGTAATAAACTTATCTTTTCTTACCTTTGCAACTTTGTTTGCACTTTGCAGTCGATATATACAACCAAACCACGAAAACGGGTTAATCTCGTCTTATCTGATGTATTTTACAAGATTTCTTTCCACCTTGAGTGAAACTGTACATTAAACACCAAAATTATTGTAACTTTAATAATTAAGTAGGATTTAAATACAAAATAACACAACGCGATGCGATGATTAGATATTTCTCGTTTTATTTTTAAAAATTTATTATGGCCATTTTACTCATTAGGTTAAGTACTTTCGATATCAGTTTAAAGTTTTTTGATATCTGTAATAGTTACGGAATAATCGCCTGTGCACACTTAACGATTACACCCTGTATATTTTATACAACGTTCACAGTTTTTCTGTAGTGTATTTAGTATCAGCATTGCACCCGTGCGATGCCGGGGCGGGTCGCTAGTGAAATATAAAAAAAAAATGTCCGTTATAAATTTATAAAGAATAGAAAAAATTCGATCACGAGGCGGGACTCGAACCCGCATCCTTCGCGCCATTCCGGGGCGGATGCCTCACCAACTCAGCCACTCGTGACCCGCCCGAGTGATCGAATTTATTCTATTCTTTCAGTTTTATGTGTCTGAAGGGACACACCGCGCGCCATCTATTGAGATGATTAACAACCATTTCAACCAATATGAAGCACTTTTCAGTGAATACAATATTGTAACGATGGAACACGACCTTTTTTGTTGAATTTATATTTTTGGTTTTATGGCATTCAAATGCTTTATAAATATAAATTTATAAAGAATAGAAAAAATTCGATCACGAGGCGGGACTCGAACCCGCATCCTTCGCGCCATTCCGGGGCGGATGCCTCACCAACTCAGCCACTCGTGACCCGCCCGAGTGATCGAATTTATTCTATTCTTTCAGTTTTATGTGTCTGAAGGGACACACCGCGCGCCATCTATTGAGATGATTAACAACCATTTCAACCAATATGAAGCACTTTTCAGTGAATACAATATTGTAACGATGGAACACGACCTTTTTTGTTGAATTTATATTTTTGGTTTTATGGCATTCAAATGCTTTATAAATATAAATTTATAAAGAATAGAAAAAATTCGATCACGAGGCGGGACTCGAACCCGCATCCTTCGCGCCATTCCGGGGCGGATGCCTCACCAACTCAGCCACTCGTGACCCGCCCGAGTGATCGAATTTATTCTATTCTTTCAGTTTTATGTGTCTGAAGGGACACACCGCGCGCCATCTATTGAGATGATTAACAACCATTTCAACCAATATGAAGCACTTTTCAGTGAATACAATATTGTAACGATGGAACACGACCTTTTTTGTTGAATTTGAATGCCATAAAACCAAAAATATAAATTCAACAAAAAAGGTCGTGTTCCATCGTTACAATATTGTATTCACTGAAAAGTGCTTCATATTGGTTGAAATGGTTGTTAATCATCTCAATAGATGGCGCGCGGTGTGTCCCTTCAGACACATAAAACTGAAAGAATAGAATAAATTCGATCACTCGGGCGGGTCACGAGTGGCTGAGTTGGTGAGGCATCCGCCCCGGAATGGCGCGAAGGATGCGGGTTCGAGTCCCGCCTCGTGATCGAATTTTTTCTATTCTTTATAAATTTATATTTATAAAGCATTTGAATGCCATAAAACCAAAAATATAAATTCAACAAAAAAGGTCGTGTTCCATCGTTACAATATTGTATTCACTGAAAAGTGCTTCATATTGGTTGAAATGGTTGTTAATCATCTCAATAGATGGCGCGCGGTGTGTCCCTTCAGACACATAAAACTGAAAGAATAGAATAAATTCGATCACTCGGGCGGGTCACGAGTGGCTGAGTTGGTGAGGCATCCGCCCCGGAATGGCGCGAAGGATGCGGGTTCGAGTCCCGCCTCGTGATCGAATTTTTTCTATTCTTTATAAATTTATATTTATAAAGCATTTGAATGCCATAAAACCAAAAATATAAATTCAATGTCCGTTAGTTAGATAATAATAATGGAGCAGCAGTTTATTTTCAATTCTATAGGTACTAACTATTAATGTATTGTATATTGTTTTGTAGACGGAATTGAGATAAGAGCCAAGGGCAATGAATTATAATACCCGTTTTATCAATAGTATCTATTAAGATCTGCTGTGCTTTTTGCCGCTGCTTGTGAATTATATTAAGTAGATGCAGAATTAATTATTATTAATTATAATTGATCACCACATTATACTTTACAACAAATGTGTACATACTCTACATATTGGTACAAAGGAGAACATGAAACACATGGCTTTATTATAAAGGTCAAACATGCAATAATGCAGTATTAAATAATGTGATGAAAATAATTATTGAAGAAAAAAACGTAACCGCTTATAATATCTACCGATAAAAATATCACTGTGAATGTGATACGATATAATCACAGTATAACAATATTATTTCCTACAGTAAGGAAACGCCTTTGATGTCGCGCGATGCCGCCGCCAGTGTAGGTACTCACGCTGCCACGTGTAAATATGCTAGGGTTGTCACCAAATGGGAAATAAAACAATTTTTATCATTACTATTAATATGTAATTATTTATTCACATGTACATTAAAAATAATTATGATTATTGAATCTAATGTAATTATTTATACAGAAACATAGTATAATATGTCGCCACAGTGACATTGTCATTGCCTTATTAACAACCAAATTTACTTATTCTCAAATTTATTATTTATTTATTTTAAATGTTCATTTCTATTTTTTTTTTCAACGTTGTCCTTTCTTTGTACGTTAAATTATTTAAATTAAGAAATTGTTATTATTTTGTAAAGATTTGATGCGCCATCTATTAATACATTTCCGGTAACATATATTATATGTAATGAAATAACATTTCATCATTATTCAAATTTGGCGCGCTTCGCGTGTTCATGTTATCTGTGGCTCGGATTGACGTAGCAGAAAGAAAAAATGGCGAGAAACGATTAAAATTTTTTTTATTCGCGGATTTAATAAGTACATACATACTAAAAATGTGTGCGTGTACTAGTGTACACACGTAAGAAGTGAAACTTCTTTATAACCTTATTTTTCAAAAAATAATTTACTATATGCAACTTTACAGAAATACGTCGAATCACGCGTGGTAGGGATAAGAAAAAGATAGCGCGTAACGGAAAAATGTCACGCGTAACGAAAAAATGTTACACTTAATTTTTTTCCAACCCCGATAAAGAAGTTTCACTTCAATAAAATTATTCCAATAGGTATCTAACCCAATATCCTTGTCAAATGGACTAATAAGAAAGTAAAATAGATCTTATTACAAGTTGGCCTAAAGTACATATTATGTTGTTAAATGATATCGCCGAGGCCTTTGACACAAGCCGCTTTTGTCGCAAGCCACCTTTGCCGCGATTGATGTTTTTGAGAATGTAAATAAACAGAATGGAAGCAACCTTATAACTCAATAAATAAAGTATATTTTTAAATGTAGTTCCGTTTATAGTAAAAGCCGCTTTGCGTGTTTTATTGTTTCGTCTTTCACATTCGTTACAAAAATTGTGATCGAGTAACGTCCACTGTACTCTACCTAGTTTATAATGTCAACTAAAAAAATGAGAAACAAGTTACGACACGAAAAAAATCTCAATCGTCACCTAGGAACGTATCCCCTATAATCCCATATAAATTACCATTCCGTATTCACGGTTTCTGTATTCGCGGCATATTTATGGAACATATACCCCGCGAATAAGGAACTTTTACTGTAATTGAGGATTTATTATAAGTGGACTTTAAATGTCGTTTCTTTGAATTTACAGGTGAGATTACATATTTTAAGTTGTTGTAGTAACAAACTATTTGTATGTTAACTATTGTGAAAACTTTAAAATAAAAACTTTGAATTTACAGAGAAACAAATTGGTTTACTTGAAAATCCTCAATAATATATTTTATATATATCATAAAGCTACTTAAAATATGTATAGTCAAAAACATCTTCAACATCTTTGAATTGGTACTAAACAGAATTTGAAAAACCTACCTCTCGTCGCGAGGAAATCTATGAAACTTTATGTCCTTGGATTTAAATGTAGATTTACATCCATAAACACAACAGTTTGTGCCCACCATTATAGAATACGTAAGTATAAATTATTAGACAAAAAAACTCTGAAGCGTCTGCCCTTCGCGATAGGTAAGGCAATCTCAGCGTGATTGCCTTACGCGGCCCGCGTCGCCCGACCCCCCGCCAGTTCCCCTCCGTTTCTCTGCACAAGTACATTTGTCGCCATACTGTAGGAAATATGGTAATACTGTGATATAATATAATGTACTATGAATCGTGTTGTTTACAGATACCGCGTCCGTTGCCCTCCAAGCAACTCAGTGACATTGACGACGCGACGCAAACACTGATAACCACACATAAATACATAATTAGGTATGTATGTGAACGACACGTCTCAGATGATTTAGTGCGATTTGGAACCGGAACAATAGCGGGCCCCTAATGATGATTTATTGACGCCTCTCATATTTGAGCCTATATGTCATGACCATTCGTCTACCTTGAATTAAAAACACGAGAGAAACAAAACGAATTTAACGTCGACGCCTAGAATTGGACGTTATTCAACGCGAATGAGTTTTGAATGTTACGAAAATATGGTTTAAATGGCTGCCAATTTTGTTCGTTATTTTTATTGTGCGAAAAGCCAAGACAATGTGACGCAATCGGCAGAGTTTAGTGAACGTCCGCGGCGGTTCCGTGCCCCTTGCGAGCGAAGCGTTGGTCGAGCCACATTGAGGATACTCTTGGCTCGCTCAAGGTCCAACTCCAAGGCCGATGGCAACGGGAAATCGACTCTGTCTCTAGCTCTAATGCCACTTGTAAAATAGTTTTATTTATATTACATAATTGCTGGTTAAACAAGTTTAATTTATCTATTTGCTGGTTATTTGAAACTTACGCTGTTGAAAGTGTAATTATTTATTAGCACAATGTAATTCTGGTTTATGCAAGAACTTATCTCGTTTTTACATATGTTAACATTAAAATGTAAAGCATAGAGGAGAGAAAAAACTTATCCTTTTTAATTTTAATGAAATATAAAATACAATACATATAATACACGTTAAAGCCGCTCCAAATAATACTTATCCCACCAAAAACATTTTCATGTAAAATGTTGCCAAGACGAACCCATATGACTCGCACTGTCAAAAAGTTATCAGATCTCATGTAGAGCCAAGCTTCTAACACTACACGCCCTAACTCTACAAGGCCTAACTTCACAAACTCTACACCTTAGTCAAAATATGTGGCTTGGCCATTTCGCTACATTCACATCGGCGTAAGGTGAAAAATTAATTCACTGTTCATTACTTTTGTGTTATACAATAGTTCTTGTAGTAACGAACGGCCAAGCCACATATTTTGACTAAGGTGTAGAGTTTGTGAAGTTAGGCCTTGTAGAGTTAGGGCGTGTAGTGTTAGAAGCTTGGCTCTACATGAGATCTGATAACTTTTTGACAGTGCGAGTCATATGGGTTCGTCTTGGCAACATTTTACATGAAAATGTTTTTGGTGGGATTTCATTTCTTTTTGTAGGTTGTTTGTAACAATTTTTTTTTTTAACAAGGAGTACCTATATGTCGGAGAATTTAAATAACTCTCCATAATTAATTATAATTAGGTAGATATGTGAAATAATATTAAATAATGACTCAGTGCGCACACCTTGCGCGGTCGATGGTAGTACCGAGACTATATCATCGAGCTACTGACTCAAGGAATATAAACCATAGCATGGCCCGTAAGCCCATGCATTTCATATCAATTCAATATCGACATTATGTTGTACATCATAGAGTACATTATTATAGGAAGGTATAGCCACATAACAACTACTCTGTTATGATTCTCTCACACGGCCATTCTGACAACGAGCGCGTTCTCGCGCGAACAATTCGACAAGTAATTTTGCGAGATTACTTCTGCGTCGCTATTTCATTTGTTGTATTCAAACTCTTTTCCCGTCACGGTTTGTAACTTTTCACACCGACTCTCAAATTATTACTCATCATCGTCATCATCGATGATATCAACAACTGCTACTGTCGTCTAAAGGCGAAGCTTTGAATGTATTGTGTGTGTGTATTATATTGTAAGTGTAGAGCTCTGAACAAATACTGGAACTACATGCAGCGCGGAGCCTGACATGTACTGTAGTCACATGAAGCGCAATGCTACCCATAACATCTGGAACTACATGCAGCGCGGAGCCTGCCATGTACTGTTATCACAAGGAGCGCAATGCTACCCATAACATCTGGAACTACATGCAGCGCGGAGCCTGCCATGTACTGTTATCACAAGGAGCGCAATGCTACCCATAACATCTGGAACTACATGCAGCGCGGAGCCTGCCATGTACTGTTATCACAAGGAGCGCAATGCTACCCATAACATCTGGAACTACATGCAGCGCGGAGCCTGCCATGTACTGTTATCACAAGGAGCGCAATGCTACCCATAACATCTGGAACTACATGCAGCGCGGAGCCTGCCATGTACTGTTATCACAAGGAGCGCAATGCTACCCATAACATCTGGAACTACATGCAGCGCGGAGCCTGCCATGTACTGTTATCACAAGGAGCGCAATGCTACCCATAACATCTGGAACTACATGCAGCGCGGAGCCTGCCATGTACTGTGATCACAAGGAGCGCAAGCGCTACCCACAACTACACGAAGCGCGGAGCTTCCAATGTACAATATGACATACACGCCTTGCTTTGTCAAACACAGAGCTATTATTGAGCTATTAAAGTGTGGTGTGCATGTGTGTTATGAAACTTTTGTGTATTACTTAGATTAACTATACGGAACTATGTAACAACCGAGGAAGTAAATAGGTAAAAATAATAAAATAAAACAAAAATAAAATTATACGAAGTATTTATTTTTTACAATACTTTATTGTACAAAACAATGTAAGAAAATCTAGTACAAACTTATAAAGTAAAAATATTTTGCACAATATGCGGCCTTATTGCTACACAGCAATCTCTGCCAGGCAACTTGCAAATTACTGGAAGTAAGGAGTAACTTTTATGGAATACATTTTTATTCATTGGCTCACTTTCCAACTGCTTAGATAAATTTGGAAGTTCTTGACACAAATATGTACTGAGCATGACCTCCAGTTTGAGGCTCGATTCGATACCTCTCGTTATCGCAAAGTTGAGATTATTTTGTATGGACTGGAGAACTTTTCTCCTAACTTAGTAATTTACATCGTATGACACGCCATCAAATCGTCGTCCAGTGACATATCTAGTGTATTTACAGGAATACACAAAACCACCTTGCACTTATACCTTGATGTATGCTAGGTATAATAAGAACACTTTACGGGGCAGATTAACAGCTAATAATTAAATTACGAGGACTGAACCAGGTTCTAAAGTCACACCGACTTCCATCATCCATTTACCACTACCGACGATATCACATTTTCATAGTCTACCTTGAGACAATTCAATAATCATAAATGACCGCCAAAACAAGTAAAATAATATTGATGTTACAATCGGCTTTTCTTTCTTACTAACACAATATCAACATTAAACAGAATGCCTTTTTTTTTTTTTTTTTTCAATACGAACCTTATAGACGTTCAAATGCTCGTCCATCCTGACTTTTGCGTTATTTCTAATTTCAAACAGGTTAACTTTTAAAGTGTTGACACTCGTACTAAATCATTATAACGTAGTGGTCTTGCAGCCTATAGACAATTGCATTGGGCTGTCGCCTGTGTTAAGCTTTTGATAAAATACAATTCAAAATAAGTTGAATTTCGCCAATTGTAGAATACCAATATCTACGCTCATGACTATGCGGTGGACTTGCAGCCTATAGACAATTATTGCAATGGGCTGTCGCCTGTGCTGTGCGTTTCTTTCATACAATACAATTCAAAGTAAGTAGAATTTCGCCAATAACTGTAGAATACCATTATCTACGTTCATGATTTTCAGCGATAACGTAACAATGAACTTAAGAACAGACATAAACCTTTTAAAATAACCCGTTAGCGCAACTCATCCCACTTGTAATTTTGTAAAACTCAAAAGGACACTGTCAACACAAGTCTATGAGTTCGCTACCTGCGAATGACGTAGCTTGATCGGCTACTATTCCTTTCAGCGCCTTAAATAAGATAACAAAAAACAAAGTGCTTAACATGCTCTTTTTTTTTGGAGACACATTTTTAACAGGAGCTAGGTGACAATATATTTTACCAGTAAATGCGTCAACAATTACCAATGCGCATTCTATAAAGCTATACCGCTACTCGTAAGTGCCATTCGTATCGATGGTAATGTATGAAGTGGTTCTGATACATTTTCTATCGGATGTCAAGTCAACTGTCTAGCTCTAGAGGGCCTTTTATTAACTTTGCAATCTAAAAACGTTCAATGTACGTTCTAACGAACTAAGTACACAAAGTTTGCAGTTTTTTTCCAAACTAAAATGTTTCAATGTTTCAAATAATCATGAAATGATTGTATCAATAAATGAATGATAACACTTCGTTTGCACCAAACAAAAGAAAATGTTTATACAGCAAGCATTTTTTTATCATATGTGACACCTTAAATTTAAATCAATAATATCATTTTATCGGCTTCAATTACTTTACTTATGTTCGGATCAACAACTTATGTTCGGCTTGTAGTCGTCGCGAATCTTTACTTTTTTTTTTTTGCCCAAATTGAACATTATGTGGAGACAACTAGTTTCTACTAATAAAATCTACATGCGGTATTCTTGGACCCTTGCGTAGGTACCGACATCGAAATGAAAAACTTGTATGTAAGCCCATCATCTATGAACACGAGGAGAAAATCTTTTTCTTATGACATGATGCTTTGAGACTATTTCAGTCTGTTAATATTTTAAAATGTTAACACTTAATTGATTATGCTTGAGGTCTTCTTAAATATTTTAACTCTATTTAATAACTATGATAACAACTTTCTGTGTCAGTGATTCTTTGATAATATTCGACTTTTAAGTTGATCATTACTTTCTTGTAGGAAAACTGAACCACTATCAATCTATTGAACAGGAATCTGTGTGTACTTCGACAACGAGATTTGTACGAAAATCGTTAATAAAGAAGCAGAAATCTTTTTTTTTTTTATCATTCTAAAATATTTCGCGAACTTTAACGTTCTTTTAACAATAATGCTTCAGCAAGAGCCTTATTTTTTTTTATCTGACAAGTACCGTTCGATGTTATGAAACCTTGTGGTGAATACCTATTCAATGTTGCAACAGCAACTTGCATTTATTCCAATTAAATGAAAACTCTGCGCAAGCGAGACTTTCAATACTCTTTTTAAACAAAAGAATGTAACCTCTTATGATTTTGAAAACTCGAGAACATCGTTGAATATAAAAAGTAGCTATGAAGTCACGTAATTTATCTAGTCCTTGGTTTTACAACAAGGGCATTACAAAACCTTATCAATGTTGAAAGAACTGTAGATTGTGCTAGGGTTGTATTCACAAGTCTTATTCCCATTTCACAAAATTTGTGCTTTACTTTCAATAATGGATCTGACACGATGAAAATCATTAAAATCATTTAAATCGTGTCTATAGATTCAAAATTACTTTCCGCAAAAACAAATATTGTTTATTTTATATTCACGAATAATTTGAGTCCCATTGTTATTCATAATCAAACTACGTCCGGCTCTAGTACAAACATCTCAACCTGTTACTCTATCCCAGGAAGTACTCGAGAGTCTACAATAACCAAAGCTCATATTAACATCATTATTACAATAACCAGTAATGTTGAACGGGCGAATGAATAGGTTGATACAGTGCCAGTTCTTGTTACGCGAGTGTATACAAATTCTAGAGGCCCGGTCATGCTATCGGCTATCCTTTTACAAAGGAAAAAAAAAAAACAATCGGACCTGCTGTCAATAAGGCACTTGAACTTAATGCCGGCAACGTGTGACTGTAAGCGGGGTATCGTGCTAACACACATTAATAAGGGTATTGTTTCTTTAAGAGCGTGCCGCCCGTTGCTTAGAAAAACAAACCTCTTCTATGTGACCAAATTTATGACAATAAATGCGTTGTTGTACTATTTCTTAAATATTGAGCGGACCTTTGTTATTCTTATCGATTAAACTAACTGATTTTGTTTCATGGGCGAGATTTACAGTCACGTTTGTAATGACATGTGAACACACAGTTATAGCAAACAATTTGCAACATGCGACGCTTTAAATGATTTGTGCCAAAATGTCTATCAAGACCCACAAAATCAATCGGCGTGTATCATAATAAATCAGATCATACCTGGTCATCTGCAATACCTTCTACCACGAATTTACTATATTCGCATAGCTCCAGCCCGTTCTCAGCCGGTCGATTAGCGCCAACTTTGTAGTGGAGCACTCGATGTATGTAGAAACTCGATCACTTTTTTACCATACCATATCTCGAAAAGGTATTTCCTCTCGCTTCTTAGCTTCTTTTCACGTTAAAAATAATGTCCACACAGGTAGATGAAGGCTGGCCTCGTAGTGGGTCTTCCTTACTTATGCGTTAGACCCGGAAACAAAATATTTCGTTTCGGGAAGTGTATCTGCCATTTCTTTTAACAGGGATGCGCATGACATGATGCTTTATTGGGAAAACCCACACACAACACATGATGTTGTTGTTATGTTAACATTCTCACGATTTATTGGTGGAAACTCTGGTGCTTCTCGAACCTCATTAACACTATCTATTTCTTCTTCAACTTCACTAACACTATCACTCGTTTCACTCACTTGCAGATTTGCATCGTTTAACGTAGTATTCTTATTGGAATCGGGGGTAATAAGTGCCGATCCCACCGCTGCTGTCGGAGAATTTAAATAACTCTCCATAATTAATTATAATTAGGTAGATATGTGAAATAATATTAAATAATGACTCAGTGCGCACACCTTGCGCGGTCGATGGTAGTACCGAGACTATATCATCGAGCTACTGACTCAAGGAATATAAACCATAGCATGGCCCGTAAGCCCATGCATTTCATATCAATTCAATATCGACATTATGTTGTACATCATAGAGTACATTATTATAGGAAGGTATAGCCACATAACAACTACTCTGTTATGATTCTCTCACATATACATATATATATCTAGGGGAACCAAGTTTTAGATTATTAGATTAGACCTCTAGCGTCATCAAAATTTAATTTGAAATTACAGGTCTCATACAAACTCCCATCCCCTAGTTTAAGGGGTTGGGGGATGAAAGTTACAAGTTTTATAATTTTTTTGTTTGTGTGCTAATACTAGCTTACATACAAAATTTCAGCTTTCTAGGACATTAGGAAATACCTTAAGAATTTTGATGATCATCAGTGAGTCAGTGACGAAATTAGCGTTTTTTAGATATAAATAAAATCTGAAGTATAAAAGCTAATGTAATTAAAACTTAATATGTTCAATAAGTCCGCTATGGACAATATATCCCGAAAATTTTGTTGATCTAGCATAATCCAAACCCAAGTTATGAGGGTTCAAACAAAGAGAATACAAATACTACGTAAGAAGAGACGGGACTCCCATAGATAAAAATAAACTTCAGAAACGTCAAAACAAGGCTAGATTAGAATAGCCAACATAACAACTAGTGTCTGACAGAGCTACCAACATAAGAATAATGGCATAATGTAGGTACCTACCCTCGACATCGATAATAATTTTACTTGCACTTTCGTTAGAAATTTTTTATTTTCGTTTAATTAAATGTGAAATAAAAGAAACGCGTACTAACAACCATTTATTTATTTATTCATTATAAATACCCATCAGTCCAGATAATCATATTAATAGGAATCACTGTCTTTGAAATGCTTTCCACTCACAAATTTCAACTGATGTAGTTTTTCAATAGATAAATAAGCAAGATCCTATTTTCCTGTCATTTTAACCCATTCTTCAAACCTGAAAATGAAATGTCGACAATTATGAATTAGGTATTCCGTGTCCCAACACTTTCTCCGATTAAAATTTAAACAACTTATCTGATAAAGTGAAATATAAGTTATATGAATGAAAATACAAAGATAACGCTGTTGCATAAAGAAATTTCTACTGACCGCAGTTCATCTAGAGGAAATCTAGCCATAAAATAGCGTTTTATCCCGTCTTTACGCTCCGATCTCAAACCACATATTTCACATTTTCTGTACACCATTCTTAGCAACTAAAGGTCCAGAATATCACAAGCTGCACAAAAAAGCTTTTAAACACTTACTTATTATAATAAACTATACGTAAATAAACATATTTCGCATTACAAAATGTATTAGCGGTAACCACAAAATTAATTACAATATGGAGTAATGTCACTGTGACAAAAGACAATGATGAAGAGTGAAACACACTGAGGGAGTGAGCGAAACAAATATAGTCGCCATGAAAATTTTGCCCCGTTTCATATAAAAAATTTTTTCTATGAAGTTGCGACAGACTGGGTTCAAAAAAACGTCGAAGCGCTTCGAGAAAAGGTAGGTAGTGCCCGTGCGCCTCGCTTGGCTCGTCTTGGCGGGGGCACTACCGTGCCCCCAGATTTCCAAAATTACACAATTATTTTCTTACATGGTTCGGTGCGCTTTGTCCGTTTATATCTCAGTTTATGCTTTAAGTGATAAAATCCGAAAATATAAGTACCTACATTTGTGATTTGGTTAAGATTTGCATTTGAAAAACATCTCACGTTACATTGCGTCATGTGCCTGACTAAGATGGCTAAATATTTATTGGACGTGCCAAAAACCCTTGAGGAATGTTGTTTACTCGTGGACAAGGATTATACCAATAGGTATTATTTTGTAATGTTATTAAAGAATTAAAGTGAAATAAAATTTACGTAAGCCGTCATATACCCTGTTGCTTCGTAAAAAGTACAAGCCTTTTACAGTCTGAAGGTTGTAGTTAAATGAAAGTTACGCACTTGAAAAAATAAACAACAAGGGTCTCTAAACTACTGTAATTACAGTATGTAATATGTATGACGGAAATGTATGTGCGAATTAAATTCTCAACACCATTACAGCAAAAAAATCTCAAATTCAAATTCTAATATAATATTTCTATTACTAGTAAAGCATCGTAGAACAATAAATAGTCACACATAATTCAAGTCATGGGAAAGGAACACGTTATAGTTTTTGTGAAGCGGGGAACGCAATTAGTGCCCGCTAAAACCAAGGATCCGTGGTAATAGACTTTTTATTTCCCGTCTATTAACACGAATGCACTATTCAGTGATTTCTAAACAATACCTTTCATAGAAAGTATTGTGTGGATGGAATAGGTGCGTTTTTTTTAGATTTGACTAACCCTTTCAAGAGTGTGTTAAGATTTGTTTGGTTGACACGGTCCTGTCTAATCCTTTCTAACGGCTAAATATTGGATACATTTTGCTCAGTCGTGCTTAATTTGTAACCAATATTTCTATAATACATAGTTTCATGTTAGTCTGAAATACATTTTTTCAGTGTAAAATTACGTCATTATAAAAGCACAAATGCATCGCTGTTTCATTACATTTATAGAAATTACTCCATGACATGAATTTATTTTCATTTATTCGTTTTCTTTAGTTTTGATTCACGTGACCCGGCGCGGTGGCCCTGCGCTTTTATCATTTACGAAATACTTTAGTAAACAGATTTTATAAAGCAATTACATTTAACTATCACATCTTATCAATGTCACACCCACAGAGGTGTTTATTTGGGTCATGTTTATCCATAATTACCAGTATGAAGATGAAGAAGAAAAACAAAAAAAAAATCACCCAAAAGAGAGAACTTTAAATTTACCGCGATTTAATTGGAGATAAGAGGACGGATTTGTTACATGTGGCAAGCCTATTTTAATCCTTATGACCAGTGCATAGAGTTTTATTTACCAAACATATAAAAGATGTAACGCAACCGACAAGACAGGGATGCCAATCATTATCAAGACGAAAATGTTACCATACCACGATCAATCTTATTTAGCTTTATTCATCCCGCATATAAGTCTGTAACGTTCATATAAAAGAATATTCTCGAATGTGAATAATGAGCCAATAAAAGATAAAGAGATCAATACCGTTGCACAAAATTAACCGTTACTCATAACATAAATGTTTTGGTTTTCTTCGTGTAAACGTTGAACAATTTATAGTATTTTCAAACAGAATGATTTTGGAAATACACATCTCTTAAAAATAATTATTGCATTGTTGCATTTATAAATAAAATGCTTTTATAAAAATTTTTTGCCTAAAATGTTTAGATACAATATTATTTTTATATTATAACACTAATTTATTGTGCATTATATTTTACAGTGCGATTAACATAACTGAAAAAAAATGAAAGCTTAATCTAATATCTAATATCTAATATATATTATAAAGGCAAAAGTTTGTAAGGATGTATGGATGTATGGATGTATGGATGTTTGTTACTCTTTCACGTAAAAACTACTGAACCGATTACAATGAAATTTAGCACACATATAGAGTTACCCTCTATATGTGTGCTAAATTTCATTTGCTAAATTTCTTGGATTAACACATAGGATAGGTTTTATCCCGGAAATCCCACGGGAACGGGAACTATGCGGGTTTTCCTTTGAAACGCGGGCGAAGCCGCGGGCGGAAATCTAGTTAAACATATAACTGTAACACTAACAAAAAGATTACAAAAATAGTTATTATCATAGAGCTATAGACTATAGTAACATAGAATACACATTATTCACTCGAAGACTCAAATTAACTATAATATGTTATCGAACTATTAGCAAGAAATCTAAATCAAGTAGGTACATACATTATCTAATTGTTATTTATTTATTCCTCATCGACAGGTCCTTCGTTCAGGTGACTAATCTAAGAAAAATGATTAATCGTTTTAATTATCTGAGCATACATTTAGTTCTTTACTTTTTATATAACTTGTCGTATGCATTCCACAAGAATTAGTGTGTCTCTACCTGGATAGTATTCGCAAATAATTTTATAATAATCAACTAACGTAGATATAATTTAATAGTGCATTTTGTGTTCTTCTTAAACATCTCCTTTTAAGCAATAATTAAATTAATTATAAAAAGCTTCCAAAGCTTTTTCTAAGCTAATCTTATGTTCTTATAATTCAACAATATATTTTCAAGTAAAACAATACAGCTTTGATTTTTCCGTATATCCCTGTCCGAGAGACACAGGCCATTATCTTCGCATCAAGTCAGAAACCCGTTAGGTTCCTCTGGAGGTTCACTGGCGAGTGCCCAAGGCGAAGGAATTCGATATCACATTTGTTACATGATAACCTATAATATTCACTACAATATAAATTGACCTGTTAGAATATATTGAGTTTATTGGGTTTGATTTTTTAATGAGTACTTTATTCGAAATTGTTATATGTTAGAAGAAACAAATTAAAACGACTACATAAAACATTGTTGAGGTATTCGATATTAAAAAAAGCTTAAATAGAATAATAAATAACAAAGTTGCTCTTATCTTGTTCGATCAGAATATTAATAATTTGCCACAAAATATTTTGTCGAGCCCTTAAAATATCGTTGCAAACATAAAAGTAACTGCGTAAAATAACCAGTTTATGCAAATGGTGTAAGTTTTGGTGTCGAAAGCTGGTGAATGTCGAGTCAAGTTCAAATCCTTGCTGGATTACGTCATGCGCTATTTCGTCCAAGGTGGTTTGACTGTCCACTTGTAATTTCCTTTTGACAGGTAAAAGGAGGTTTTTCGTTTGCCGTAAAACCTATGTGGATGGTTGAATCACGCGTGGCGACCTACTTAGCTAAATTTATACTGAATATCGGTGACATCAGCATTCCATTAAGTGCATTTAATATAATAAAGTGAAAGATAACGCATTCTGCAAATAAATATATAACTATCAATTAATGAAAATACATACTTTGCAATTTTCAAGTTAAAAATATCAAAATAAATCCAAGATTAGCGACAATGTTGTAAAATAAATTATAAGTAGTCAAACGATGATAGAGTTTTTTAAAGTTAAGTCAAATCCGACAGTTTAATTTCACGCCTAAACCAAGATTTAAGCCGATTAGTATACTTTTAGCATTGGGTTGAATTAATGTGTCGTTTTTATACTCCACTAAAAAATAAAGCCCTTTCAGCTTATGCACTATACAGCCGATATTTTTAAAATTTAAAATATAATGATAAAATTCGTAAAAAAATACTCAACGGCACCTCGAAATTTTTGTTGGTTTTAGATAGCTATACGATATCTTGAAAAAATTTGATCAGAAGCCGTATTATATAATTTGATATGAGCGTAACAGGATCGAATTTTCATGGTCAAATAGTAATCGTGGAGGCCTTGGTACATGAAGTTTATATTAGTCGTCTTCACAGGCACCTGATCAAACATGTAGGGAGATAAGCGGGACACTTGATGTGAGACTTGACAGATAACGTCGCCTTCCTGGCTCTAGCCTGGCACTTGAGAACATAAACGATGCATGGAAGCAATTTGAGAGGAATGCTCACTTACCATACATGTGGAGGTCTATGTGAGGTATGCATTTGTCGCGATCACAATTAATTATTGATTTATATAATATTTTATAAAAGGAAAATACCGATCGACTTATGAACGCACATCTGAAATCATCAGGACTAACCGCCTTAAGACTTTAAAATTCAGAAGAACTTACATTTTGGTAACTTCTATTTCACATCAAAAAAGTGATCAAATGTTTTATTATTATTACCTCAGCTAGTCACTATAAATGTTTGCTATCAGTAAAGGATTCGGAATACCACAATGCAATGCACAACTCCGCAAATTCCAACAATTCATCCGACGTCTCCATATGCAAATTATTCAATTTATGCATGATCGAAATACTGAATTCTGAAATTTCAATCCCGGAGCTCAGCATAGCACTTTCTAAAAATGGAGTACATTTACCTAGATAGCATAAAATAAATCATATAAATAAAAATAAGGAAAGAAAAAGTAGGATTTGTTGTCAGTAATTTCAAGTTCAATTCAATTTATTCATTAGGTATATTCATTCGCGTTACATGTTCAAACTAAAACACGTTTCTAAGATATTGATGAATTAAGATTAAAAATAAAACCAATTCCGCCTTTTAATTCCACACTGTCAGGCGGAATTGATGTCCTATTATATGCAAGCCAAGCCGACCATGGCCAAAATTTCAATAGCCCTGAGCGATTGAGCTGAGTGGCACGTGTAACTTTTTGTGCACTCTTTGGAATTCTTTAATGCGTCTGAAGATTCTGGGTTGAATATCTTATTATGCAACATATTTATAGCTCCGAACCGATTTGGGTTAGGTATAAAATTAGTTTCATTCTTGGAATTGTAGAGTCATGCTAAAACGGCTGAACGCAAACATTGCGTGATATTTACGTTTTAAGGATTGATACTAATTTAACCGTAATTCATTGAAATCAAAATACCTTTGCATCATAGCTAGACGCAAGAAAAAATCCTTGTTCTAGATAGCATTACTATAAAATAAATTTCTGGTATTGTGAATGTAAAGAATGATTCAGTACGAAGTAAGCAACGAGAAGAACAGTGTTAATAGTGATGTGACACTGACAGAGAGCGGGCGGGGCGGCAACTTTCTACGCGACCTCGTAATGCTGCATTCACTTTCTTCGCGACTCCACACCGGTTACGCAACCATCTCTACGACCGACATACCGGCTTTGAAAGCGCGTCACTGTCACACACAAATGCCACACTTATCCCACGTAATCATCGGCAATTCAAACCGAATAAAGGATAAATACTTTAGGGTTTGAAAGGATCATTCTGTAGTATTATGTGAGTAAAATTTTAAACAGCGGGCCAAATTGTAACAAATATAGCGCGCAATTTCGAAGGACATAAAAACACCAGGTGCCATGCTTGTTGCGTCCAAGGTCAGCGTTTCCTAGAGCTGCATTTAGGTTTCTTTTTATTCGTTGCATGTTCCTCGCTTGGAGCCGGATCGCGTGCGGCCAAACCAGTTTGGTTCTGGTTTCCACCACACCCGTAAGGCAGCGCGCCCATTACATTACTATTTCTTTTATTTAACAACAGTTTTTAATAGCTTTCGATGGAATGATACAATTTTTACAATCGTGACGAGCTCTAAACTTGAAGCATTAAGAATGTTATGTGGTTAACTTGATGAAGAATATTCTTTTTAGCTTTAGTAACCTCGATTGATCTTAATAAGCGTGTGTTACAGCTTTCATCTGCATCTATTTCATCATCATTACGAGAACTAAGCATGAATATAATAATAATTGCATGCAAAACTAATGATTCATCAGGAAAGGAGGAAAATGAAATGTAGTTGAGTAAAAAACCCGCGCCGTGAACGAGAAGCCTAAGAAGGCGAAACTGGAAAAGCAACACGAACAAAACAATAGGGGCGGGCTGCGAATTCGGCTTTTTCTTAGAAACCTCTGACAACTGCAAAGCGCGCCAGCAGGAAGTGGGGAAGGACTTAGTTTATGTAACCTAATCACCTGCCTGCTCGAGGCCAAAGCGTCGAATCGGAAAAAATCAAGGCCACAGCAGACTAAATGCGAGCTCAGTTCACAAGTTTTATATCTACCCCTCTGCCGTACGATTACATAGCAGGATGTTGCATAAGCTTTGTTTTGTTATCCTCCGTGCAGGCCGCGTCGCATTTTAGATTAGTTTTTTGTAAGGCCTATTCTTTATTCTCCTCGTCCCGTAAGGCATGCCACATAAAGCGTGAACAAAGAATGTTTAGATCTTATTTTTAAACACTTGGCTTAATATACCTTTATTAGTAAACATTGCGATGAAACGATTTCTTTTGTAACTTTATGTCTGTTTTCTATGTTCGTTCGTATTTTTGCTTTCGGTTAAAGTATGTTGATGATGTAAGAAGATTTGAAAAGATTTACTGAACAAAATAGATTCACTCGAGTGTATAAGCTTTCTCGGATTTTTCTTCTAAATGAGAAACTTTAAGCTAGGTATGCGCTTGATACAAATTGAGACGCCGCGAATAGACGAGTTCACCTAATATACGTAAAGTGCTTCAGGATTTCTGGTGATATTCCCCGATATTAAGTCGAGAATGTTTTAGGGGTCTGGCAGACGACTAAAGTCATTAAGTAAATTGAAGTCGGGATTGAGAATTTTGGTTTAAAAGTTTGCAGCTTTAGAAAAATGTTTAATTTATGCTGCAGACATTGATAAACTCATGCAGCAATTTATAAAGTGTGGCTGTCGCTTAAAAAAAAAGTGCACCGGGGGATTTCCAACGACAGAATTTTGTGGGTGAGCCAAATAGGGCACTATCCCCAACCTTTATAGATACGCGTTGCTATGGTTACGTGTGCTATCTTTACATCTATGATGCATTGTGTTCGCATAGAGCATGGAGCAACAAAAGGTACATGAATTGAAAATGAACTCTATAAAAAAGTAATTATTATTAAGCGATGACAGTATAGAGAACTGGTTTTTTATTCGTGTTTGTAATGTCCACACATTTTGAACTCATCTTGTATTTGCCAATATAATTTTGTATGTTTAAGGCTGCAGTCTAGCAAAATTGCGTTTTCAACAAGTTATTTGACAATTTTTTCCCGGCTATTGAAATGATAAACTGATTTTTTTTTTCTTGTTTATCAATTAGTGTTATATACGCAATGCGCGTGAATTTTTTCACATTTATAAAGTTACTTTATGTTACCTTAATCAGGCCTTCAAGATAAGTCTCTTTCCCCCAAAGACATTTCGAGCTAAGTTTGTGCACTCACTACGTTGCAACCGATTACAATTTACACAATTTGATCAGCGCATAAATATCCTAATATAGTCGTAATTCAAATCTGCTGAATACAATTGCCGAAAAACTTATGATTTTCCTAATTAGAACGTTATAAATTCATTAAATTTCCCATTTTTTGCCTTGCAAAAAACTATTGATAAATACTGCTAAAAGTTATTTTTTCCATTAATTTATTCGAGTTGGTTGAAGACCAATGAGTATTAATCCTTTAAAAAATTTTTTTTTGAATTTTGATAATTCTTTAAATATTAAAATAATATTTAAAATAATTAGGAAAAATCCTAGCGAATTTCTTTAGTCGCGCTCCTTGGGCCGGAGCGTTCTGACGTGTGCTCTACGCTGGATTTTCCTTCATACCGAAGTGAAAGTTGCTCTACTTCATTAAATTTAATATTTTTGTTAATTGATTATTTTTATCTTAGTTTTGTGCAAATATTCGTATTTTTAAACATTTGATTTAGATATGGAAAATAAACGAAAAAAATACTATGTACTAGAAAAAAAATATCTTCAAACATAAAGTTAATGAAACCAAATAGATTATTTATTTATTTATTTAACAATTTTATGTACCATTACATTAAAAGAATTACATAATATTAAAAGAAATGGAAAAAAAAGCATAGTACATAAGGCAACCTTATCGCTTATCAGCGATCTCTTCCAGGCTGCCTAAGGTAAAGGATAATGAATTAATGATTTATAGGTACACGGGCAGAAATGAAAGTAAAGATAATAGAGAATAAACTAAAAACATATTATATGAAAAAGAAGAGGGAATATAATACATACATATTTATTTTGAAGGAAAAGCTAAATTAGAGAAATATTTATTTAAAAGAGTTTTAAAGGAAGTTTTTGAGGAAGCTCGTCTAACAGCAATAGGCAAAGAATTCCAAAGTCTGATAGCGGTTATGACAAAGGATTTACCAAGGAAACTAGTGTGGTGAGAAGGAAAACTAAGGAGAAGGTTATCAACGGAACGGAGAGTGTAAACACCTGAATCAAGGAACTTAAATTGTTTTTTTAAATAGGAGGGAGAATTGGGATCAAAGAGGATGGAAAATAACAACTTCAACGCATTTGCATTCCGGCGAAGTCTTATAGGAAGCCACTTGAGTTTATTGCGAAACTGGGATACGTGGTCATATTTACGAAGACCGTAAACAAAACGAATGCAGAAATTTTGGAGACGCTCAAGTGTATTTAAATGCTCTTCACTAAGATCAGTGGTACAGGCGTCAGCATAATCAAAGAGCGGAAGTAGTAGGGATTTAGCTAACATAATTTTGGTAGGAATCGGTAAGAAATGCCGTAAACGTCTAAGGGAACTTGCCGCTGCGTAAAGTTTGCGACTTGTCTCTTTTATGTGATACGACCAAGACATGGTCGTGTCAAAGTGTACCCCCAGGTTTTTAACAGATTTTTGAAATTCAATGACGTAGCCATCAATATGAATTTTGGGGATGTATGTCCAGTCAATCCGGGAGATTAAACAGGGGCTACCGATGATAATAACTTGGCTCTTGCTTGGGTTAATATTCAGACCGTACCTACGACTCCAAGTCGAAATTCTTTCCAAATCGGTGTTGGTGTTTAAGATTGCTGAGGATAAGTTCTCGAGGGTTGACTGGGTGTATATCTGGAGATCGTCGGCATACATGTGATAGAGAGAAGATAAGTTTTTGGTTATGGAATTTATAAAAATAGCAAATAGGAGAGGGGACAAAACGCCACCTTGCGGTACACCTGCAACAACATCACACCAGGACGATGACTTGTCCTCCAATAATACATGCTGTCGGCGACCGTGCAAGTAACTGTGAAACCAATCAACCACTGTAGGAGATATGTTAATAGAATGAAGCAGTTGTAGCAATATGTCGAAATCGACGGTGTTAAAGGCATTACTAAAGTCTAGGAGAGTTAGAACTGTCAACTGCTTCTTTTCCATTCCATTACGAATGTCATCCGTGACTTTAACAAGTGCAGTAGTCGTACTATGTCCTGGACGAAAACCAGATTGGAAGGGACTGAGAATACTGTTTTTATATAAAAAGGAACTTAACTGTTGGTGGATAAGGCGTTCAAGGACTTTGGAAAGGAAAGGTAGAATGGAGATTGGACGGAAATCTGAGAAGGAAATTGGATTAGATTTCTTCGGGAGAGGGATAATTTTAGCGTCTTTCCAAATGTCAGGAAATTCACTGGAAGATAGGGAAACGTTGAGGATGTGGGTAATGACGGGAGCAATTATATCAAGGATGGGGACAAACATATTACGACTAACTGAGTCACAACCGACAGCATTCGATGAAATGGACAGAATATTCTTTTTAACATCACTAACAGTGAATTGATTAAAATAGAACGGTGGATAAGTAGGAGTTGCAGTTGATGAAAGATATTGCAGTGTTGTCCTTTTTTGATCAGGACAAAGAAGGGAAGAAGATGCAAAATGTTTGTTTAACAATTCAATATTAATATTGGGGGGGAGGTTATTTGATTGGGATTTACCAACTCCTAAAGTCTTTAAAAATTTCCAAATTTTGCATGTGTCGCCGTTCTCGACGGAATTATGAATATGGCGTCTTTGTGCACCTCTACACAATGTATTGCAGCGATTCCGGATATTTCTATACTTTTCCCGTGCAAAATCGGTTAAAAAAAAGTTTTAGCGGTTTTGAGCTTGGCTTTAGCGTTATTCTTCTTTTGCAATAATGTTTTTAATTCTGGAGTAAGCCAGGGCGCAGGAAGGTGCTTAACTTTTATACGTCTTAGCGGAGCATGCTTATCAAAAATCTGTAGAAGCAAGCAATTAAACAAGTTAATTTTTTCATTTATCGAACCGGCATCATAAATCATGTCCCAATTAATATTTGTGGCATCGTCTAACAGCTTTTCTAAATCGATACCACCAAAATTACGCCGCAAAAGGTAGGAAGGCTTGGGTTTGGAAGGACGTAGGTTGTAGGATAAGTGGATGAGGTCGTGGTAAGAAAAAGCGTCGGCAGAGCACTGACCATAGTTAGAGACTAAATTAATATTTGAAACTATCATGAGATCTAGGAGTGAAGGATTACAGTTGGGACTAAAATGTGTAGGATTCGAAGGCAAGGTTTGAAGGTTAAAGGAATCTAGAAGGGAGAGTAATTTTTTACTACGGGAGTCATTCTTTACCAGACAGGTATTAAAATCACCCATAAGTAAAACGTGCTGGTAAAGTGGAATAAATCGGTCAAGGAGGAGTTGAAAGGAAGGAAAGTAGTTAACATTTAAAGAGGGACTATAAAACACTCCTAAGAGTATTTTAGTGTTGGAGAGAAGGATTTCAAGGAGGAGGTGCTCAGCCGCATTCGGAGGGGGGGGCTGAGAGGATGCGCTAATTAGCGAGTACGGTATATGAGAGCGTAAGTATATCGCTACTCCTCCCCCGGTCCTACCGATGCGGTCGTTGCGGATGAGTTGGAAACCGGGAAGGGAGAAATTAGTTGAAGGAAGGGATGGCTTGAGCCAGATTACGAAGGTGATTGGCAACAATTTCTTTATTTTACGGGGTGTCAGTAAAGGGATGTATGTTTCTTTAAAACTAAAGTAAGCTCATAAATTTTCTTATCTATAATATAATTTTTTTTGAAGTTCCAAAAATGTTTATTTTTCGTTTGAGAAATACGAAATATATAAACTTGTTTTGAGAACTTGAACTTGGGACATACGGGGAAAATGATTTGTTTACTCCAAAATTCCAAATATGTCGAGTTGTTTTAATTTTTTCTTATAGTCATTTTAAACGTAGCGGCATGTTGTTTGATTATTAATTTTGTAACTTAAATACAGGATGTTGGTTTTATATTCTGATCTTACAGACGCGCTGACAAATTTAGTTTACCATTTCTAGTTTAGTCCACCAACTCTAAGTACTACCAATATTAAAACGAATGGATTATCATCACATCATCAAAACTCAGATGTAATGGAAGATCACAATAACATAGAAAATTCAATGGGTGTTGAGTACTAAACAAACACAAGTAACAGAGACGCGAAGAATAAAAAAAGAGGACGAAAACGATAATTCGTTGATGCTTTCCCTTTTCGACGTATTGTTAGGGTACATCACCAATCTGCAAAAAACAAAACTGATGATTCCCAATTGCTGATTAAAAATGAAAAACAAATAATCGACAACAGTGGTGAAAATTTGCTGATCACAATGAAACATCCTTCAGTGGTAGCAGATTTACTCATTTAAAATGTATCGGTGAACAGCGTAAAGGAGAGGAGGACAGGAAAACATTATGAATGTGGATGGTGGATTGTATACAGGGTGTAATCGATAAGTATGTGCAGGCGATTATGACGTTATTATTGCAGGTATCAAAAAACTTAAAACAGATATCGAAATTACTTTACCTAATGAGCAAAATGACAATAATAACTTTTTAAAAGTATAACGAGAAATATCTAAAAAATTTACTTTATACACTCCCATATCAAGAAGGGAAAATGGGACTAGTAGAAGTTAAATGTCTAATTCCGGCAAAAGACATGAATGCGGAAGATGCGGTTAAAAATAAAAAAATTAATATTTGAAATACAATGCAAAAAAATAACACTTTTGTCATAGATAAGAATCATGACTATTTTTTCCAAATTCAGGGACAACTAAACGTTGCAGAAGCAGAAGTCTGCTTATTTGCTGTTTGGACTGGAGTGAATCATGATCGTCTAATATTAATTTAGTGAGAAACGTCTTCCCAGTTCAAAATGGAGAAATAAACCATCCACGCGAAGACCGACATCCGCGCGGACGGAGTCGCGGGCGGAAGCTAGTCAGAAATAAATATCTTTTGTTTTCATTTGCGCATTTTTCTATTTTATAATTTTTTACACAAACATTACATTTTTTTTTATTATATACAAAATTTGATTATCCGTTTTATTAGTGAAACTGAACAACTTTTACTAAGAAACTTAGGTCGAAAAAAATGTATAGAGTTATGCATTTTGATATTTCGCTTATTTTTTTTTATATTTCGTCCAAATTTCTTTGTAAAAGTTGATCAGTTATATAAACATGAAGTTGAAGATATCAATAGAACGTATTCGCAAATTTTGTGTACTGATAAAAAGAATCACCCGGTGTAATTTTCACGAAAATTGTTTCAAATTGTCATTTTAGGTACTTATTACGAATATTTAATTATGCATACGAATGATTTAATTTTTAAAAATTAAGTGGAGCAACTTTCCCTTAGTGCATTTGTATTATTTACATATAGGATGACAGGATGCATTTGTTTGCACTACTAGAGTGAATATGTAGACATAAATTAAAGTGGTAGGTGTAAAATTAAACTACCATTTGACCTCAAAAAATAGTCTTTTATATTTTATCATACTAATTTTCAAATTAATTTTACATAAATATGTAAAATAGGCAGGGACTTTGTTGCGAATGGTATTCAGATGAACATTGAATATAACCTTTTATTTACACTGCTCCTTTAAACAAATTTGCTTAATAGTTTTAACCTTATAAAGACGTTAAACGCCCAGAGTGACACGATCGTAGTAACTTATATACGGCAATCTACAAGTATAATGCGCTTGCGCCGACCGACCATGATATTTTTCAAAAGATCTCCATGAATTATTTATTTCTCACGTAGACACCATTACAATTATTTCTTTTCTACTTGAAGGCAACAGCTCGTGAATAATAAGTACCTGACTATTTTAAGTTGAAACAGTGAACGCGACCGACTCCAGCGCAAACTTGTTATTGAAATTGAATAAGGTTCGCTTCTGCGAGTATAATATTTTTTTTATGCTTTTAATATACGTAGTCATGATACCTTTTTTATACCGTATGAAGTTATTTTTCCAACGAAGGTATGTATCAGAGGTCTAATTAAGATTTGTAATGGATTACTTCGGTAGCTAATTGGCGGTTTTGGCTTCGTTAAAATAGAAATAAACTATAATAAAACGGAAGGTTTAACTCATGTTCACTCACATTTAATGGATGGTAAGTATGGTTAATAAAAGCTTTATATTTTCACCGACAGTTGCCCTTGAAACATTTTCTCTTGTGCGTATGTATCACTGAGACGGCACGAGTTAACTGTATTTAATTGTTAACTAAAATATAGCACATCACAAAAATTATTATCTAAATAACGATTTTAATGGTCTCACATCAAAAAATACTCACAATGTAATAAACGGAAATGAATCCATCGTATCAATTCACGTTTATTTTAAGATATTTAATTCGAATGATACGAATTAAATAATACTGGTTGTATCTTTCACTAAGAATAAAAATATCAAACATGTAATGTAGCTGGAATGTAATGATATTTGTAGTATTGAGAATGTCTTATATTTAATTATAGCATTTTCTATATTAACAATAACCATCGCCGCGAGTCACGGGGCACGCCTGAAGAGGTAAATACACAGGGTGAACGACCGGAGTTCAACTTGACACATTTTTGGTTGGCCCAATTGTTCGGGATCGCCGACCTGCCTTGCGCAACGGGGTCCCGGCTGCCAATCAGTAGGGCTGTAGGCCGAGGTTGCCAAAATAAGCGTGGTTGCGCCAATTGTAGCCGGGTAGGAGCTGAATCAAAGTTTGACACTCTCTTGACTTGACTTGACTCTTACGATCCTTTGAAGTATTAAAAGTTCAATGTAATTTCTAAATTATTATTGTGATCACGATATCTTTTATTTAGGACGGCTTACTACAATTATTATAGCTTTATGATTTATGTTGGAACAATATTCTTACAACCGAAATAGGTATAAAATGTGGCTCCGAGCAAAAAAATCCAACACGGATATTACGCTGCCAACTACAAAACAACTAGTCGTCAATAATGATTGTCAATTTCATTGTCGAGCAATGAAGTAACTGGCAGTGAGGCCCCACAGTTTGACGCAAATGAAGGGACCACGGTGTCTGTTTTTATGTTTGAAGGGTCTGCTTGCGTCACAGGGGATGCAATAAAAAATGCAGGTAAGGGCCCGATCAACGACCCCATGAGCTAGTGACGTCATCGGAATAACATCGTTTCGGCGTATGCGCATCAAGAACATGGAATTTAACGCTATGTGATCACGCATTTGACGTGCCAAAAACAATGGCTTCCGTGTGTTACAGCAATAAAATATGTATGTTGTAATTTGCGTTACGCCTATGTTACACACATAGATTATTTATTATTCGAAACATATTGTGAGAAGAATGAGGCCAAGCGACGCTGTACTCACAATTTAGGTATTAAAACGATGTGCCATTGATGTGATAAAACTTAGTCAAATTGTTTCAAACGGTGAGAGGAAATCCCAAAACTGCATACGGGTTTCTAACGGTTGAATTCGTGGAATTCTCTGGTTGCAAGGCATATGGATACAACAAAGCCGACATTTTTTGCTTTATTCGATGTGTATCTATACAATTTGCACTAGGCCGTGTCGATGACCTCTCGCCAGCTGTTTGTTGTGAAGATGAAGGCAAGTGCACAAGACGGGTTAATACAGAAACCATTCCGGTACACACGATCCGTGACAAAAGAGACGTGGATAATGACATCATTATTTTCCTCTTAGAAGATTGCGATAATAATCACACGACATGAGCAACCGCGAACCTTCATATTATTTAAGAATTTCCTGGCAATGGTCACCATTAAAGTTCTCATGGCTCTTTCTAAATAATATCACGAAATAGAAAATGTAAACGACACAAAACAATAAAGTTTTTTGGGACATGGTACAATGAATTTTTAACTTGACGAATCCCTGTTTAGAATTTTAAGGACAAAGAAATCTCTTTTAATGCATGCCCTGTAGCGTCAGGGCGTAGGTCATGAGGAAGCATAAATTTAGAGAAGTCGATAGTGGCTAAGCCCCACAAACCTACAACAGCTGTAGACAAAACGCTTGCTACACATGCACGCACCCCTAGACACGCACACCAATGCAACGTGTAGACATAAAGTAAACAGACGCAGGTTTATGTATACCAGATGCCCGAGTAGAAAGAGACAAAAATAAAGGCACGTTCGAGATAGATAAAGAAGGCACGACAAGGGAGTAGGTTCGCTTAACGACGCCGCCGTGTAGGAACTCTAATTAAATATAGTTAAAGGTCGAAAAATAAAAGAATATCTGCATTGCACGTTTCGTTAAATGGTGATCGTTGGTAAAATAAAAAATGGAATAAACAGCTGGGAGCAATATGAGAGAGTCGGTTTAAAGTTTGAAATGCGTGACTTAAAGAGTAAATAAACGATTCGTAGGAAGAGGCTAACAGAAAAGTAAACATCGGCGAGCGGCGAGGCCGTTGTTAATTAACATACAGATAGTTTAATAAAAGGCAGGAAATAAGCAACGAGGGGAGTAGGCAATGAAGCGGTAAAAATAGAAGCGGGGGCGACAGATACGCTAGGAATCGATCCTGCGAACAATGTGGATGCATCGCATACTGCCAATCAATAATGAATGGCAAGGCGGTGTCGTGCCCGTCATATATACGACGTCATTATGTGTTGCTGTTATTGGAATACCTCGGCGGAGCACTATGGCATAAATAAACTTTTATACTTTGCGTTTAATTTTATTATAAGATTTCTTTTTATAAGATTTCTTTTTTCAACCACGTATTGTGGGACATCTATTATTGAGTTAAAAATAAATTATGAAATTTTATTTTTGATAATCAATAACATAATTGTAATTCATTAAAATGTGGAATTTTAAATTTCTATGTTCAGCATCTTTCATCAGCAATGAATTCAATGAAATGTTGAATGAATGAACATGCACCAGACATTGAAGTAAATAACGTAAGATTCCTCAATAAAGAGCACTATTGACGCGCTCCTCAACAGTATTCATTCATGATTATTATAATTAAACTGATAAATGCGGAAGTAACACGACTGTAGGACAGAGCAGCTGACATGCGTCCTGTTTATTTTAGGTTGCCAATACACAACTACGCCGCCGTTGAGGCAGGTCAGGTCCAGGCACAGGCACTCACTGTAAGCCCTAAGTACTGGGGGAGCGAATATAGGTCATCGAGGGAACGATACGGGCCCGCGAAGCGTAAAACAATTCTTTTTTGCTTTCGACCGCACTTGACGACAGAATGCACGAAGTTTATCAGCGCCGAGAGCGTTGGGGCAGGTCGACGAGGTTAACGCCCTTTGCTCATATCATTTTCGTCTTATCTATCCACTTAGTAATTAGCTTTAACGTTTTTATTACGTTTTACTAATAGACGTGCAGCTAAACATGCGATCGTTCTATGTAACCAATAATAATCGAGTTACAAAAAATCTTGTTTTTTTTAATTGTTTGGTTAAGCTGTGGGAACGCCGCGGGAGCTCACCGCAACACCATAACATCTAGGTGCAGTCAAGCAAAACCGAGTCTAGACTCTGCTCACATAAATAACTTTCGTTATAGACAGATCCACATAATCTTGTACGTTTCATTAGTGTTTTGCACTTTAATTAAGATTCCTATGGAGGTTCTCGCTAATTCGCAAAATTCGTTTCTTATTTTATTTCTGCAAGTTTTTTAATTTAAATGGTTTTGGAGCACTTCGAACATTTCGTGTTACCCATCGGGTGGTCTCTAAACCGATGTTAATCAAAGTCTTACGACATAAATATGTCGAGCAGGACTAACGTTTTGGAAGTCGTTCGGGGAAGCGCAGTAGGGAATCATTTAATTATAAAGTTTATTAACGAACCATTTGAATGTATAAGTCGACATACAAATAAACAACGAATCAGAAATGCGCTCATAAGATAAATATCCAGCCAATTGTAGCAACATTGTGAAATATTACAATGGGTGATAATTTTTCACCTTGCAAGAAAGTTTACACAAATGAGTCATTGAGGTAGGCACATACGGCGTACCCTTTGTTATCGGCGATGTAAACGGCCGGCAGGCGGCAGACTGCGGTCGGACGTGGTGCCCTTCAGCCACGAGGCCTTGGCTGGATTTAGACTCGGTTCGACAAACTCCATGCCATTCGTTTTACTTTCATCGTGTGGGATCTTTTATCGGACTTTTGGAATGCCCAAAACTCTAACCTCGATTAGTTTCTGAGTTTTTCATCAGAATACTGAGAAAATATGTCATGAATGGGTTTCTCTGGAATGTTTCTAAAGGGTCGACGACCTCGGGGACCTTGGCCGATTTTAGACGCAGGTTCGACGATCGCCTTGCTCTGTTTTATAACTTTCCCCGCACGATGATAAAGTTTATGATTCGTTCAGTCGTATCCTTATGACCATCTGAATCATAAAAACACGAGCCAGATAGATTGAAATAAAAAAGAATAAATAAATTATCTGGAACTTTAAATCGAAATTACTATACTAAAAAACCTAAGAATATTATTTGGACGTCCTAAAAATATTGTTTTAAAAGTCTTATTATCCGCACTTAAAAAATTCGTAGCATTCGTATATTCAATCGGTGCTTGGTTAGCTGGCTGGTGGCACCAGCAACTTCATAAAGCATTGCATTCGACTGTTTATTTTACAAACAATTTATAACATTGAACAGATTCAGAGCATTGTTTATTAATAGAATGTGTGCAGTCAGTAACTACATGTCATTCTGATTGTGCATTAATTGCGAAGGAAAACTTTAGTCACAGCACAGACCTTGGCCGAATTTTATGGGGTCAATGAACACTTCCTATTTGGTCGCTTTCTCGTTTATAAATAAGTTGCATTAATAATCCTCACTTTTAAATTTATTAAAATATAATTGTGCTTCATCTTAAATTCTAGAAACAAGTGTTTCAGAGCCACATATGACTACGAATGCTATATTTGGGGATAGTTTGTAAATATTAAAGGAGAGTTAAAATGACAATTTGTATGACTAATTTCATTTCAATTTATTTGTTCATGTCCCTAGAGAGATGTGTAACTGCGCAGTAAACAACTACAAATTCCACCAAAGTTTAAACACTTCAATTCACCAAGAGCAAGCAGAGGTTCTCAAATATCGTTACAATTTCGTACGTTCGCACCTCAGTCTATTTATCCAATGTATTTGTAAACGAGCGTTGACCTATCAGTTTTTATGAGATAATAAATTCAACACATTCTCAGGTATCGAGTCGCTCGCATAAATTATATTTATTTTTGAGGCATGAACTAACTGTGAATATGTAAAGGTTTTTCAGTAAATACTCCAACAAAATGTAAATTGGTTTCTACGACTAACTATCGGTGGAATAATAATAATTTTAACGTTCATGTTTACAAGTTAACTTCGTTTACTTTTTAAAGGTTTCCGAGGTCAAATGAAACATATTTATAATATGAAAACGCTATTATTCAAGATATAATCTTCTTTTGTTACATTAGAAGTCCTTTATAAATGACAAAATAAAAACAAGTTCCATTCCATAGTAGTTAAGGTTTTTTCCATATGGCTTTGGTAACTTTAGAGTCATATAGATGTATCGTAGGTATATTTTTTATTAAAAAAACTGAGTAAACGTATGTAGTTGTAGATACTGAAGTGGGTTTCGAAGGATAAGGGTGTTGGAAGCAAACAAATTGTTTGCTGGAGATACAGATGTTTGTACAGTGAAGTGGTTTGGCCTTCGTTAGGATTCGCAAGCCAATTTTCGATGAAAATGTACATACTCACTGCACATAAAGAGAATGTCAACATGGTATCAAACTTATAAGTATCAGAAAGGGAAAGTAATAATACATATTATTCGTAAAAGAAAACTATGTCACATCTATTTATGGAGTAATTTTTAAATAAAAACTAATTATTTAAAGTTATAATTAATTGAAAACACAATGATTGCATAATTCGAAATATATATCAACTGCCATTTTTATGAATTGTTAAATTATTTTTTTCATACAGTTTCCAGAATGAGAATCGTCTTGAGAATTCATTATAATGTTTTTATTAGGGATGTAACGATACCGATACCGATATCAAACAATTCAAAAAACCGCGCCCAATGAACGATGCGGGAGGCCGCCCGCGCGTGCGCACTTTGTTTTTTGAAAAAACTCTACCAAAAGTAAACTTTTATTAGAAACTGATTGTATGTGTATTACTTAAAGTTTAATTGACTTTGCAAAATAATAATACTAAAATAAATGGTTTTCTTATTTTTTGATTTGGCATTGTTATTTAAAAGAATACGATTTTCAGTTGAGTGTCTGTTAAATGTTGGTAACTTTTATGCATAATTCACTATTTATTTTTCTACCAAGCCATCGATATCGGTATCGGTATCGGTATCGCCGATATTTGATTACAAATATCGGTATCGGTATCGTATCGGCAAAATCATGTATCGTTACATCCCTAGTTTTTATTATATTATGGTTGCTTTGTTGAGATCAGTATCTTTATTATACTTATTTTTGTGTTTACCTACGGAGCACGAAATGAAAGTAAAATGTATTAAGTGCATGCATTGCATAAGTGTACGAGCTTAAGATGTTAGAACATACTTAATATATTTAGAAAGATATCTGTGTTTATAAAACGTAACAATTTTTAAATGGATTCAACAAGGCTTCAACAAATGAGTTTATTTCAAACTTAAAAATATTTCACGATTTATCTAAATCTTTTATGCTTTTTCACATAAAACACGTATAACAACACCGTTTCTTGAAACGTTAGTCCGAGTCATGGGCGTAGCCACGGTGAGGCAGGGTGGGGCGCTTGCCCCACCCTGGCTCTGACCTGGAAGGTACCTAACCAAATCTAAAAAACTTAATTATCTAGGTACCGACTACAAAACTTAATATCCGTTAAAAAATTATTCTCACTCGAAAGTTGTCAGTCGACACAAAAAGCTTGCCTTTGGTGACAGAAAAAGTAGTGTAGTACTGTTACCCCATTAAATAAAGCTGTTTTTATTTAGCCAAATTCGCACAAAATTTCCCATCCAATTTCACTTTTGTTTTAGGGCACTTTTGTTTTTTGTTTGCGAGCAAAGCTCCACCTGGATCTATCAGCATTTGGTGTTTTTATGGTCAATAAGTGACCCTTAACCTAAAACAAAAATGAAATTGAATCGGAAGTGCGAGGTTAAATGCTTTATTTACTGAGTTATGTCTACCATTTGAAACTTAGAGCATTAAAATGCTGAAATGAATGAAATAAATGAAATGGTTTATTTTTCCATTTACATAGACATGTTTAGTACCTATTATGATAAAAAGGAATCGTATTATTTTATTAGAAAGATAAACCATATAAAATAGGGATGAAATTTGCAACATAATCGGCTGTATCTTTTGTTTGTGTTGATTTATTCATTATTATTTCAGCTTGATACCGCCACGCGTTCTTGAAAAAAAAGGTATTTTTAGACAGACAGACAGACGGACAACAAAGTCTGCCTGTCTGTTTGTCTGTCAACACTCTTTTTCTCAGGAACGCATGGAGGTATCAAGCTGAAATTTATATTGAATACTCAAGTCTACGGTCTCTTAAAGCTGTGAAAAAATCAATAGATACAGTCGCTTTATGCTGCAAATTATCGCAAATTTCGACATTCGCAAGGGAATCAAAACCTACATTGTACTTCCGTGAACACAAAGTCTTGAAATTTGGTTAAAAGCAATGTCTTATAGCACAGATAAAGGAAAAATTGCTAAAACATAGGTACATTTTAGAGTTACAACATAATAAAAAGTAGGTTTGTTCGGAGCCCTCGGTGCGCGACTCCGACTCGCACTTGGCCGGTTTTTTTTGCCCCACCCTGTGCCCATGGCTAGCTACGCCCATGGTCCGAGTACGTTTTAATTATTTCTGTAAATAAACTAGTAATTCAAAACACAACGTCGTAAACTGTAAAGCATAAACGTTGAGAATTAACAACATTGCAATTTGCAAGCTAGTTTTAAAATAAATACAGGAGCGAATGCGTATGTTTGATTTAAACGAATATGAATGCTTACAATACCAATGCAACGTTTAGGAATATTATTTCGAATACAAACACGTTCATTAAACATAATTAAATTCAACGCCAATTGTAACTTAATGTCTAAATAAATATTTATAAATATAAATAAAATTCTTTACAAAGACATCTATTACAGAAATGTCAATTAAAATATGATAAATGGGGGAACTTCGCACTTTTTATTGCGCACAGATAAAATATCGATTGGTTAATTCGCACAAGAGATGCTGTTTTTATAAATTGAAGTCATTCTTACAATTAAAATGGTCGATACTGGCCTCCAATAATTCATAAGCACCAATGACTTGTACATTTATGACAATTATGATGATGAGATCATTTTCATGCTTTGGTAGACAAGACCTGACATGTAAATTATACCAACTTAATGACTAATTTTTAGAACCTAGCCTTGTTACGCTGCTAGGGTGTATATTAAATACAATTATTGTAAATTAATGTCATGCGATGTCATGGTATTGACGGTTATTTAAACCGTATTGAATAGAACATGTACCGAAGTCCTTATAGGTACCGGATATATAATTTAATATTGTTTGAAAAAACATCTAAAACTGATGTATTATTTTATATTTATGTACCTACTTATGTCATAATATTCAATCCCAAGACAATATTTTTGTTAAAAATAATAAATTTAAGTAGTTATCTTCAAGAAGATAAACCAAAAGAATGATAGTAAATTATAGTAAAGCGCAAAAGTTTTATTTCGTCTGCATATGTGTTTCTATAAGTATAAGATATAATTTCTACTATGGCATACAGAAAGCATAATATTGTGAACGTTAAGAAAGAAAGAACGCGTAACGCCATCTATTAGCACGACTTGGAGTTAAATTGTTTTATAACGCGTCGCCTACATAGTCATATCGTTATTATTAAAAATAATGACGAACAAAGTGTTAATTTAATTAAAAAGAAAATAATATGTTTCATCGCAAATTAATTTAAATTTAAAATATTTACATAATCACGAATAATCGCGTCACCGTATTTACGTGAAATGAACATTAACACATTTGACATTATGTAAATGCTACGATATTAATTAAAATTAAAATTAAGTGGCAATAGCCCATTAAAATAGAAAAGATAAAGCCGTTGATCTTTGTGTAAATAAAATGTTACCAAGGTGACGTTGCCACGAGTTAAAGCTACGGCATGATTTCCCACTGTTGTGTTGTGTCAGTATGAACTCGAGTGCCGCAGTCAAGAACGTTCATTTACCGCCTGCGTCATTCATATCGTGTGCTAGTAACACCATCTAGCGGTCAATGTCGGCATGTCGTTGCCTCATTGGATTCCGCTATGGCGTAATAGATGGCGCTATGTGCTACATCGATGAATTGCGAGAATAAGTTTTTAGTTTTTACGTGTTATTTACAATTCGTAATAAAATATAAAATACGGATTAATATTACAAAAAAAGTTAACGTTCTTACCAACATTTTATAATATTGTTAATTTTCACGTGATTGCGATTGATTAGCTATGAATGAAAAAAAAAAAGATTTTTTATATTTTTTTATCACATTTTGAAGTCTGTTATAAGCTTGATAAAAGCATAGGTAGTTATTATGTTAACATAAATGCTGCTTAAATCTTTATTTTCTGTATTTTAATTACCTCCGTGTTCATAAATTACAAAATTTGGCCCGTATTTTCTGCTGTAATTAGGTGTGTATTGAAAGATAACTTATTGCTGAAAACAGTAAACACGTCAAAGTGTAATGACTCCCAGGGTTGCCGACAAGCGGCTATTTTAAATTAGCACCATTTGAAAGTGATCTCATCGCGCAGAAGCCATTACTCATTAGTCATTGGTCGTCAAGTTACGTCCTTTAACTGGTCTAATGAAATTCGATCCACTTGTACAATAATTTATTTCGGGCTCGTGTGTTTCACGTATTTATTCACATAGCCTTTAAGTCCTGGTTTTACAAGAACACAGAGCGGATGAATAATAAACGAAATTGTATCGAACGTATGTGGATATTTTCAAATCATTTTGTATCCTACACAAATTTCACATTATTTCGCAAAGGTATGTTAAATTTCTTAGAAAATTAAGCTGGCTTCATGATTGGACTATTCATAAAGCTTAATTTGAATTATAATTTCTTGGTATATTATTATGAAGAGTAAAGACATTAAGGCAAAGGTCAGTCGACAATGGAGCGACGTGCACATGCAGCTAATAGTGCACCCTTTGTTGGATATTATGCATGATAGAGCAATTAGGTGTAAATCGATATTATTTTCTTCTCTAGTAATTTCAAAGGTTCAATTAAGGTTTCAGGTGCAATTTGTCGTTTGCATTAGAACTATTGATTTTGATTGTGTTAATGTGGATTTAATTTCGTTAATACAATACATTCAAGAATTTACTTTTCTTTATCGTCTGACGTCTCCTGCAACCGGAAAGATTAGAAGAAAAACTTACAAATATTTATTTGAAAATTATACTTAATAATGAATAACTAATGGAGCATAATGTGGCTTACCATACTTTAATTCGATGAAAGGAAACCATGTGGAAAACTGCGGGCAACTTACCTGTAAATAAATGTTACACATTATATTTTGTTACATAGTAGGTACATACTACATTAACACTATATTTTTCTTCATCTAACATTAATGTACAGTACAATCAAAACATGTTCATAGTTTTCTTTTAATTATATTAGTTATTTATTTTACGTTCTTTCAGAACTTTGTTCATGGAAATGAAACTGTAAGACATACCCTTTCAACAAACGCAAATTGAAATATACGGTATTATTTTAATAAACTTCAGTGTAACAACGTTGAAATAGAAAGTAAGGTACTTCAAAGGAATTATAGTTATATTGTGGAAGCCACATAGTTTACGGAATAATACTAGTAAATAGCTCCCGCAGTGGCCATTGTTGCATTCTACACTTCATTTCTCTTTTAAGACTTGTTTACAGTTTTCTTTCAGCAGATTTAAAACTGACAAATCTTATTATGGCTACGGGACGGGAATGTCTTTGTGATAGTGACATTATTTAGCTGGTTGAAAAATGATGGCAATGATATACCTACCTAAATACATATTGAATAATAAAGGTTTCAGTAAAAATATAGCGAGAGTAGCAATAATAGACAAATTTAGTTAAGTTTTAACTAAATTATTATAAATATTGTAAGGACAGGTAGGATAGATTTTTTAAATGCTTCGTGAATTAAAAATATTTTTAACTTCAATTTTAAGACAAAGTAAACAATAACGATGGGTCGTAATAAAAAATAAAATTGGCAAGTTGTTATTTAAACAAGATTTGCATTTATACAATGCAGTTTCATCAGCGGTACGATTTATGAGGACAATACAAAGGCGAGATTATTTGCATATGTCACCATATGACAAGTAAATTAATCAAGTTAATACGAAAACCAGTTTCTTAATAACTACAGTTATTAACCTTTGCAAGTGTTCTCTGGCAGTTAATTCGAGCTAGCGACTAGATTGCGTAACCATTAGTTTTAGTGTAATGTTACTTTTTGCAATACAATACATCTAGTTCTGTGAAATGACTCATGTGATACATTTTAATGTTCTGTCTCATTTTATTATTGGCATCAGGTCTTACGGCTTACCGTAAAATGAATTTTTGTAATTTAACAACATGGAACTCATATATTTCATTTAAAAACAAAAGAACGATGGGCCTTGTTGAATCGCCACCAAACGCTAAAAGAAATGTTTCTCGAATATTCACAGAATATAAAAGTAAGAAGAGATTATAGAGCCACGGTCTCTGATCTTCTCAATTCTAATACTTTGCGATGTAACGTAACTATATCAAAGCACATTTATACAGCTTAACGTTGTCTTCGAACTTCATACATTTGTGTATCTTATTCTTAAATTTGAACATAGAGGAACTGGAGTGAAACAATTTTGTATTCACGGGTTGAAAACCTTTTAGTAGATAGGTAATTGCATTACCAACATTACGCTGGTGGGTTAAACATTAGCATTGGTACGCCCGATCTTCGCTGGACTTTGAGACCCATAATTTCAACAAGGACATACATATTTAATTCTCAATTTAATATCCATCACAATTCACGACATTTTCCAAGCGATGGTTGCGTTGCTTAAATTATGACCCCGCTTTAAATGCGATCGTTAGCGTTGCTCAGGCTTTACGGATATGTAGTTAAATTTCTATTGCCAAGACTTAAGGTCTCTTACTGGGAGACATCGCGATATAAATAGTGGATGAATATCGCCATTAGACTTGGCCTTTTCAAGCTATAAAGAAGCTTACCGAGCTGCAACTAAATTTTACTTTAAATATTTTATTAGCTCATTAACTAGCTGTATAGTGTAAGCGTTATTTTATACGTGGAAAGTCATATCGTGTTGTCAGATCGCTTTCTTACTTTAATATCGCCATACAAACTTTAATGAAAAAAAAAAATGAAAATAATCCATACATTGTAAAAGAGGTGGAAGCGATAATTTATTCAAATAATAATAATTTCAATTATTGCTAAATTATGAATATTTCAGAATTAATTTTGCATACACATATTTTAAATAAAACTCATTGTACAAAAACAAATGAAATAAGTAGGTATATTTGACCCGCACAATTTTTGTTCCATTGTTTCGTCCCAACATTACCTACAGTCTTCACGTAACAACGTATCGCTTTTATTGAGTTTCGAATGGCATTCTCATTTCGAGTCGTAATTTAATATTTCAAGATGTGTTACGTCATTAGTCTGAACGTTCAGGAGCGCAGCGGAGCGCTGCAAGCGTCCATGCGCCCTTGAATACGGATGAGATAGCTCATGCTTTATTTATGCTGTGCATGTGCCCTGGACTAGTGAAAGCGAATGCTATCGATAATCGACGTCTAAAAAGTGATTAATTGGCTGAACGCTCCGCGGCTCTCACTCTATGGGATGTGGGAACGCGTTATTTATCACGTGTGAAAATATTGTGACATAGGCCTGTATGGCATTTCGATGCGACGTGAATGAATCGATTTGTCTATCAATGTTGTAATTGTAAGAGATTCATGTATAGAATAGAGCTTTTGTTTATTAATTAAAGTCAATTTAGTTATTATAAACGACGTTGCCACACTTGTATCTTTGCTTAAGAAAATAGCAGGGGAATTATTTTATTTATTTGCAATCGATAATATCTTCCCAAAAAATTACATCGCTACTAAAATTAAAATCGTTTACAAATCTATTGCGTTTCAATGAATTCGTAATAAAATCATTATGTTTTGCATACACCACATCGCAATGCATCGAAAGAAAAAAAAATATTCAGAAAGCTTTAAATATTGATAGATAGTTATATCATTAGTAATCTGTGGCTATGCGTTGACTCCAGCAATCGGATTTTGTAAATGAAACAGAAAAGTACTCATTAAGATACATTGTACCAATTTCGTATTAAAATTTTGATAAGGTTTACCTAATAACTTTTTTTTAAATGTAGTTTTTTGTAATAAAATATTCAAGATAAATGCAATGGATACATCAGTCTAGCTACGTTGCAACATATTTTTTAAACTGCATGCTCCGTGAGCGAAGAGCTATTTCCCAAACGTTTATTTTCTGTAACTCACGCGAAATAAATATGTATTTAAAATTTGCGAAACGTTACTTAATCGCTTATGCGCATTTCTCAAAATAAACCTGTTTTCAATCAAGTATCTTTTCGTGTATTGATCGCAGAATGCAAAATTACTGCAGTCTCTGATGAGAATATTAATGAGGGTAAATTCTTACATCTTCTTGGAGAAATTATCTCAGGGTATTCCGGAGAATTGAACCCTTGCTATGCAATCGGAATTTTGAAAAAAAAATATTTTTATTTATTGGAGCATTTAAAATTTTTTCCAATGTGACAATTGAATTAATAAAAATATCAAATGCATGCTATGTATCTTCATTGAATTATATTTTAAGGCTTTACCAAACCGTAAGCTCTTATCAACAAGATCTTCAAAAAAAGACAAACCAGCTCGTCTCGTCACACCCAAACAGAAGAAGATTGAAAAACAAAGATCCCAACAAACAATTATGCGTTGGTTGCAGGCTATTTTAATGTTTAAGGTACTACTATTGATTTATAATGGATTCAGTTATCACTAAAGGTGGTTCAGTACACTTATTAAATAAGTTCAGCTCTTCAAGTTGCATTACAACTGTAAATAACGAATCACAATTTCCTTAGTAGTTAGTGTAGTATCAGTGGCTGCGTATATACTTAAGACGTTAAAGCTTGTTTCTGCTTACAACGTTGAAACCTGTTGAAAGATCTTCATTAACTCTCTTTAACTCTTATTGCTACAAATCTGCTATAACGGAGTTGCTTTTAGATCATAAGACTTTATTTCAACTTCAGTAACGTTAGCGGTTCTGCAAGGGAGTTAATTAAGAGTGTAGTAACACCAAACTCTACATACGTTGTATAACCCTTATATACAGTTTACGCCTGTTATACTAAAGGCAATCATAGGTTAAACAGTTACAGTGGTTTTGTACGATCCTTATATAAAAGGTTTTGGTGTAAGATGAATTACTTGTAACTCTGTAAAAACACCATTAAATGTTTCGAACGCTTAAAGAGTTTATGCATAACCTAACCTCAAATTCTGAAAACATTTATCGAACTGAGCTCGTGACAATATTATTACACGCTTTATATTAACTTCACCTGTATGTTTGTATGTTTGTAACCGACTTCTTTGGGCGCGATTTTGACCCACTTTAAACGGCCAGATTTCGTTCAAACTTTGTAGATTTATTGAGGACCAATGACAATACAATAATTTGATAAAATTATTCCATTTTTTAGTTCGGTTTCTATAAAAAGCGTGTTTTTTAGTTTTTTTTAACTATTATTATTTTTGTGTATCTTTTGTGTTTGTGAATGTATGAACTGTAAGCTGTGCATTTTCTTTAAAATGAAACGAATTCATTCCTGGAGAACACAAAAACGAAAAGGTGCAGTGAGATATAAAATTAAGCAAGAGTACCAAAAGTTTATGAAGTCGATTCAACAAGATGTCGATGTTTCCAATTTAAGTAATTGTGATTCTAGACCAGCAGGTTACTTTGCGCCTGGGGTGACTTGAAGATTAGGGGTTTCATTACTTTGTAAGGAACCCTAATCCAAACATGTATAAATAAAGCTAAAATCAGTATTTTAGTCTCCACAGCAGGTAAATGTCTTCGATAAGTGTATAATTCCTCTCTTATATTAACTCAAGACCGTATAATACTCTTTACCACCGGCGTTGTAGTTCATCAAGTGTCATAATTGATTTAAGGGAAGACTGTAACTTTAAGAAAAAATCGCCATTTTGATTACTTTCTGTAAACATAACCTAAAAATTTATTGGTACAAAATCACTTTCTAATAACGATATATTTACATTTTTCTAATTATTTTACTTAGTTTTATGTATATAATCACTAATAAAACCGAGCAACACTTGAAAATAATGTTTAAAACTATTTTAGGTTATTTGCATTTTCAAATGTTATCCTTTTATTCCTCTAATTCATAATTTTTTGAGGGCGCGTTAAAATTGAGATGAGAAACACGATACACTATCACAGTAAACTGGCAAGCGCACTAATAATTAACTTACCACTTCAAAAATACTTTAAATCCACAATACATACATTTTGTGATGAGAATATTGCAATGTCGGCATACTGTCGGCAGATAAACGAAGCACTCATTTGGACAAATAATAACTTAATAAATTAATAGAATTCTTTTTACTTTAAAGCTTTTACAATCTGATTTTGACACAGAAAACTTTTCAAATGACTTATAAGGTATCAACGTACCGGTCTTAGTTCTAACTAACACCACTATAGATATGTTATATAACTCTAGGTTTCAACTTAACTCCATTCTAAAGGCGCTATAAAGTTTCAAACTAAAATTGACGTTCTTGTAACACCTCTTACACACTTCAACTAAAGGCTTTGTAGAACCACTATATAGGGATTCATACAGGCTTAGCCTGCAAAATTTTGTGCCAAAATCGAGGGTATAAAGGTGTTATTACACTCTATAACTCTCTTATAAGAAATACGCTACCTCTTAAATATCTAAGTAGAACCGAAATACATGTCTAATAAAGCTTGTCTTAACGCATAATTGTTTGTTGGGATAGGTAGTATAAAATATAGGAGGTCAAGCTCAATAAAAGCGTTTAAATGTATTTAATCTTACCTATTAATTCTTTCTTAGATCGAGATAAAGATTGAGCTCATAACCGTGTCGACCCAGGACACGTAAGTAGGCCACGCTGTCCCGAATCGTCCCGATTCTAGAAACCGTCCGACCAACCCCATTAGTTCATGACCTAGTTGCACGTAGACGTCATACATAGGTCAATATTGAGCGCTATCGTTTACGCATTTCAATATAGTTACGTCTATATACGCTGCTCCAACAATACCTCTTCATTTAGCATTGCCCTTTTGTTTCAGATTCTGTTTTTCTCATAGGATCACGCTATTGACGTTGATATTTATCTGTACAATTTATTTTATTTCAATCTAAAATAAACGACTTCGCACACCCGATTCGAGATGTTATCCTTATCCAACTTTTATTCATTTATAACCGGTCTTCGAAATATAATTTCAAACTTTTTGTTGTTTTCGTCGTGTTCTATTTATATTTTAATTTGGTGAAGTGTGAAATTTTACCTTGGTTGAATAATTAATGTATAATGTTGAATGAATAATTAATGTATAATTGGCCATAAGCTTTGTAATTGTATCAATGCATTCACAAAGTGCGACTGATTTCACGCGCTGATGGTTGCGAACAATAAGATTTCCATTCGGGATGATGCTATATATGAAATACAATTGCATTAAGTCAATCTCCGCAAATTATTTACACGGGTTAAAGTTATTTCTTGCTGGAAGGAAATCGAAATATTATATCATAAGACTTGCGAGTTGCAAATTGAGATTCGTACATGGAAAGTTTGTATCATTATTGAGCAGATATTTTACAGTTGATTTTATCGATGCCAGATCTAATGGGTAGATTTATATGTTCAAAAAGGAATAAATCGCATCAATCTTATAAAATTTATAATTATAATATACGTCAAAATGTGTTGCTAGCGCGACGACGGTAAAATGATACTAGATCCCTCAAATTCCACCATATCTTATTCTTCGAAGATCGCCAAGAACATTAATTATCGTTTCCATTTGTTAAGCACCAAGTATATCGTGAACATCAGCGTCACCTACGTAGTGTCAATAACGTTTTGTCGGTTTGTCCGCATCAATTCAGCGCACGGCTATACAATGCCGTTTGTCGGCGCGAACCTTGCGCGAACGCGTGCGCCATTGCTCAGCAACGCCCCCACGCGGTGAGATCAGCGACTTCCGCTGCTAATTAGCCGCGTCCAGACCGACCGAGCGCGGCTCGCGAGTCCCGCTCGCGAGCCAATAGTTCGGCCGGTGTGGACGGCGCTCGGGCTTCCTCGGGCACACGTTGGCTCGGCCGAGCGCCGCTCAGCCCCGAGCCATGCGTTGTCGGTTTTTGGCGATGCTCAAAGGCGGCTCAGTCTTTGGCTCAGTCTGAGCTGCTCGCCCGGTGTGGACGGACGTAACGACGCTCGCGAGCCAGAATCAAAAATGGATAAAGAAGACAGTATTCGCTTAATACAACTTTACGGAAGCTTCAAAATGTTATGGGATTCGAAAGATCCAGATCATTTAAATAAATATTGGTATTGGTTTCGGTTTTGGTACAATTTTTTAATCCAAAGTTCTCGTTTCTTTTTTCTTTTTTTATGATATATCCAGACAACACAAGCGCCGCAGCAGCTAATAATACGTGGTTTTCCATCGTTATACGGAGAGAAACAGAATGCTCAAACCGGCTCACCTTGGCTCGCGAGCGCGGCTCGGAACTTCTCACAATTAGCTCGGGTGCCACGGCTCGCGAGCAGGAAGTCTGAGCGCGGCTCCCGAGTCCCGAGCCGCGCTCAGCCGGTCTGGACGCGGCTATTTATTTACATTTGCACTCATTTTATTTGCACTTGATTGGAAATCTATTTGAACACTCCTTGGTTGTTCCTACGCAAGTAATTCAACTAAGTAGCAGATGTAACTTTTTCGGGTATAGCAGAAATGCTACAAAGCAATGCAATTATTTGTAAAAAACCTAACAAATAGTTTCGTATTGTTTTAATACATCAAATAATAACTATTGTTATATATAAACTTTGTTATATTGGCCACTAGCGACCCGCCCCGGCTTCGCACGGGTGCAATGCTGATACTAAATACACTACAGAAAAATTGTGAACGTTGTATATAAAAACATAGCGGCCCGGCCGGCCGGTACCGCCGCAAACGCTACGTCCCGCAATTTTTAAATCTGTATAATATCTTCGAAAATATTCACTTAAATCATACGGTGTCAAGGGCCATATAGATCTATATTAAATGAACAATTTATTCAAGGTATTTAATTGGTTAAGGATTAATGGTGTATTGGTTAAAATCGTTTCGAAAATTAGCCATTATTTGTCGTAAAAAGTAAATGACAAAAAAAGTTATTGTGGGTTATCCATAAGAGATAGACATAATATACCATCGCGGACTTTTCTGTAGACCTTTTCAATGTGTACAATACTTAGTATGTACATTATTTTGATAAAACTCGTAGGGTTCAGCCTGCGTTTGCAATGTAAGCGGAAAAAATGTAATTATTTACGACATCACATTAGAAACCTCAAAAATAACAGTACTTCTCCACTATTTAATGGATGTTATTATACATATAAACCTTCCTCTTGAATCACTCTATCTATTAAAAAAACCGCATCAAAATCCGTTGCGTAGTTTCAAAGATTTAAGCATACAAAGGGACATAGGGACATAGGGAAATAGGGACAGAGAAAGCGACTTTGTTTTATACTATGTAGTGATATAAAAGTTCTACATGAAATTTTATACAAGCTCAATCTATTGATGTCGCTGGATCGTTATGTACTGAATAAAATTTTGTGTGGTTGCATGACTATGTGTAATTTGCACATACAATGATGTTTTATTATTACTTAATGCGTTTGTGAATATTTTTTCATGCGTTCAGTGTTATCGCATGTATAATCGATCATCTATATTCTCGCAAATTGAACCGCGTTTCCGTTCATTGTTTCACTTCAGATTGTCTAATTTTATTGTATTTTCAGTAGCTGTATTATTTACAGTGATTCGCTACAAACAACGATATTTCAATTAAAATTTTCAGCGAATTCGAATTAAAACTCGAATATTAATTTCCTCAACTGTGTCGCCGTTAATTCCTCGCAAACGGGATTTCTCTTCGTAAATTTAAAAGGAATTAGCAATAGAATTTCTCTAATTAGGTACATTCAGAGAAATAGGATTCTCCTTTAAAGAGATTGCTAAGATAAAGCCAATAAGCTTGTCTATAGGGGTATAATCATTGCTAACGAGCAGATTAAGCCGCGTACACATTATGGGAGCAGATTGCGCCATGCCGGGTTCACACGGGTTCAACCAGCGATAAAGCTGGCCTTGGCCCCGGTTCAGCGATAGACAATACTGATTATGAAACGTTTTAATGAACTGTTGAAAGAGGTAAGAATTGCGAAGTTTTCACAAAAGCCAAAATATGGAGTATTATGTTATAATGCTCATTCATAATGTTGCTGTAATTAATTTACATCACTTCACCTTTCACGTTTTACTGGAGTGAATTTCGATCTACAGCCTATTTTAAGTTTTTACATATTTTGTTATTTAGAACTTATTTATTATTGTGAACGTACTATGTTGATTTTTCACATTTCTAACGTAGATTTTTTCTCAAAATAGTTTTATTAAATTATTATACTTTATCGAGGTTACAGCTGTCACATTAAATGTACATTTCCTTACACGTGTGACATCGAATGACTAACGACACAGATACAATGTAACTTCATATAAGAAACAATTGACATACTGAAGCTAAATTCGTCTGTTGCATTATGCAATTTTATATGAATCGACTGAGATTGCCAAGTTGGCAGACGGCGTTGCAATGGCACGCTTTCTCAATGTTTTCACTAATTCATTAACCTTATGAACAATGCTTTCGTATTGAAATGCACATTAGAAAGTAGAAATCCTTAAATAAATATTAGGAATGTCATAGTATTTCATCAGTATTTGACAATATTTTCATGACTACTCTTTATACACAATAAATTATGAGTTATTACTATTAAATATTAAAAAAATATATATACATCCTTCACATTTAAAGGAGTCAATGATACAGTCTGAGTTTTGATTATTAGTTATTTATTTTACCTAATCGGCCAAAATGAAGAGATCAGTACGTTATTTATATAACAAAATAAAAATATTTATTTCGTTACATTTTCTCTATACACAAACTCATAAAAGCAATTCTCAGTTATATTGAATAGGAATTATCCGTATTGAACAGCCATTGACAGACATAATTCTCAAAAGACTTAAATATCCGATTTTCCATCGTAATTCACATTTTCTTGTATCATCGGTTTATTACTTTCACATGAAATATATTCTTGTTATTGTGGTTTTCAGGAGTACTCGGTTATAAACTTATAAAGCAATAGAGACTGCCAGTTATAATAAATATTATCCCAGTATATTTGTGCAGCCATTTTAAACATATTATCTACGATCGCTGCGACAACTATATTCATGCAAATATCTTTGTTACCGTTTCGTTATAACCAATATATTTCTCATGGTAAGGTATAAGTACTTGGATATATAATTTACTGTTATGAATTTCATGTAGGAACGTTGGAAATAGAACAACGACTGTATATTTCAATATCAGCAACGGTTAAAATATGCGAGTCTCATATTTATATCTTGATTTATATTGAACACAAAAATCTCGACGCAATTATATTTGGATGTGATATTTTTGACACTTTCTATAATGAGAATATTCTTTTAGATCCTACTATATTTTTAGATAAAGAAAAAAGTAAAAACGTTTGACGAACAATCGTGTTATTTCACATTTCTAAGCACGTAACATAAAATAACAGCAATAAGCAATAAATAATTGAAATATTTGGTAGAATAAATAAGATATTTTAATTTGAGCGAACATAAAAATAAACATTAATTTTAATAAAATAAATAAGCACATTGCATCCTCCTACGCTGCACTCTGCAATTCGTTGCGACGGTTTTAAAAATCAAATAAGAATTCTTTATATACCACGATTGCTCAAGTCATGTGAAATACAGCGGTACGTTTTGGTTTATTTATTTTTCCCACCCGATCGTTGGCGAACAAACGTATAAAGTTTTATAGACAGATGAAAAATGCATACTGATGACTTTGAAAATATATTAAACAATCCATATTTATCTAGCTACAAACTTTAGTTGAGTATAATATTGTTATATTGTATATGCTATGAGAATGTGGACACATCAGATATACAATTATTTAAATATTCGCTCCCATAATTCTTCGGTAATTGAATTAATTACAAAGATCTTATCGAGTCGCATTACGAAAATGAATTTTCATAAAAAACTTACTCATTCTTTGTATAACGTTAATGTTTCCCGTTCCGTCCTTGTTACGCAACGAGCATCGGTATAAAACCTATAAATTAATTTTTACCGAAGGTTTATCCGCGTAATCGGTAAACAAAAAAATTAGTCACTCGCTAGAGTCCGCCTTGACGGTCTTAACAAGCGTATATTCCGCCCCAGGTTTTTGCTCGTCGATTATAGGTAGGTAATATGAAGTTTTAGATACTATCTGGTTTTCAAGCCATCGCCGTCGGTAGTACCGTGAAATAAATCTTAACGAGAAAATAATGAGGGGCGCATGCAACGTGATGCTTTTAGCGGCATGGAGGCAAATATTTTTCGGTGAGACAAGTTTGTTAATTGGTTCTCGGAAACTCGACCGGGTTTCACTTCAAATTAATATAAGGGAAGTGAACTTAATCATTTCGCGGCTGGCAACGAACTTAGATTGTCAAATAAATTGTCCAACTATAATTAATTGCAGCGAATCGTGCTACACGCTGCCATGAATAACTGTGCAGTCATTCTAAGATATTATTATATTCAGATCTCATTCTGCTAATAAATATTAGCAGACAGAATATTATAAATTTTACTTTCATATATCAAATGTTTGAATGTAAATTTAAACGAAATATGATATTGAGACATTAAATGCACCGCATGCATATCATATTTAAAAATATGTGTTATTTTTATACATAAATAATAAATATGCAATGTACCTACATGCGATCTACGTTATATACCGAATATAACTTTTTAATAAGTGAAGAGTCAAATATTTACCAAAAATATAAAACAATTTTTATCTATTAACGTATTAAAGCAATTCTCAGGTCATTGCCCTCATTATCAGCTTTGAATGATAGCGATAAAAACGGAAAAATCCTTTTTATACTGATAAAATACCGACCAGTTCTGAATAACATACGAAATGTACGCTTCGCTTTGAGTAATCGGGTTCTTTATGCAGATTCGAGTTTGTGCTGATAACGAATGTTATAACTAAAATATTTTACGTTCGACCTTGATGTCAGTAGAGTCAAAGAGGTCGAGAGAAGTCATGCATGTGTGTAAATATGTAAATGCGTTACTTCGGTAATTATATTTCGTTATTTTAACAATTGTCTGTTACGTTTCCAATGTATTGACTATTGTATTGAATGTATATTACTTGCTTAAATGATTTAGGTATCATTGACTAGAGCAGGCTCCAAGGAGATGTTCGTTTGCAAAAATCGCGGACCTAAATCTGACTTCTGATATATATTGTATAGATCCCAGACATCCTATAGACAGATGTTGCCAACCAGTTTTGTGGTCCCCCTGCCCGCACCCCGGTAATTAAATATGGCATACAAAGAAAAAAATAAAAATTTCCAAAACATGCCGTGTGGGGTATCAAATGAAAGAGCTTATTGAGTAGATCACGAATATATAGCATACTATATACATTTCTTACACTTTCTCTAAGATTTTTTAGAAAATTTACGAAAATGGTCCATTTTTGAGTTAACTTTAAACCACTATAGATTGAAAACTCATGAATATATTTTTTAAATTATTATTTTAAATAATTAACAATAGTCCATTGTTTATGATTCAATAGTTCGTAATATAATATAAGTGAGCTATGTGGTGGATTTGATGAAAATAACTATATACTATATGAACTTGAAAATATACTCGCCATCTTTGAATGCTCCCCCCACTCCCCCATGCAACTATTTCACTGTACGAAATATTGAATCGTAAACAATGGACTATTGTTAATTATTTAAAATAATAATTTAAAAAATATATTCATGAGTTTTCAATCTATAGTGGTTTAAAGTTAACTCAAAAATGGACCATTTTCGTAAATTTTCTAAAAAATCTTAGAGAAAGTGTAAGAAATGTATATAGTATGCTATATATTCGTGATCTACTCAATAAGCTCTTTCATTTGATACCCCACACGGCATGTTTTGGAAATTTTTATTTTTTTCTTTGTATGCCATATTTAATTACCGGGGTGCGGGCAGGGGGACCACAAAACTGGTTGGCAACATCTGTCTATAGGATGTCTGGGATCTATACAATATATATCAGAAGTCAGATTTAGGTCCGCGATTTTTGCAAACGAAACTCCACTGAGAGTCCGGTCTAGACCGCGAGTTTTATAACTTGGCAAATAAAGTGATATTTCGTTGACTCTATTATAGAATAAATATTTAAAAGACAGGCCACGAGCGTCGGAAGCGTTCCCCTCCGACAAAATCACATTATGTCAGGAGTTCCGATACAGCTGGGCTCACAAAGGCTCAAAACTTATTAACCCTTTGTGTTTTCCTTTAAAATAAGTAATCGAGTTTAAAAGAGTAATCCTTCGAACAAAGAAGTCCTTAATTCACATTAGAGGCACGTGTAACCACCCGGGTGCCTGAGTCCTTCGCGGCGAGGTCCTTGGTAAATCGACTATTGTGATTTACAGTATATGTAGGTAATATTGAAACCCCTGCTGTTACACGATTACGCATGGTGACATGATATCTGAAAGTAGGTCGTGCTACTGTTTCGGTTACGCTCTCGTTATATTGTTTTTAAAACGTTTGCCATGAGATCCAGTTTTTCTAATTATTTAATGTGTTGTGTTTTGTGTGTAGTCTTTGGTAACTAATTATATTTTAAGATTTTTATGGAACTTTCGTAAATATATTATAGCTACTGCGTCAGTGATTACCAAATGATGATCTCTAATAGTAACGTTTATAGAAAATAAATGACCGTGTTACATTTAAAGTAATTTAACTGTATATTATACTATTAATTTATAAATGGTAAAGTTGAGTTGTACAATTAAATCAAGTTAATGATGCTACTGCAATTTGAAAAGGCAATACGTTTAATGGTACCTAATTGACATTACTTTAATACGACGGAGTCAATCGTATTTAATTGATTAAGTTCATTAAATAACGTTTACGCAATTCGATGTAATGGTCTTTTTGTTAATTACTTTACTTAGTTATTTATCCGATACATTTATATTACAAAAGGGTTGCAAATTGTTTCTTACTGACTATACTTACGGCTAGTTACTGCATTGAGTATTTGACGTCAATAACGTCTCAAATCATTCTTATATTTGCTTGTATGTGACATATGCTTTCTCACATCTCAATTAAATAAAATCTCAATTCAGAAACCGGCCTTTAGTATCATTAACGTCTTCTTTCCATCGTATACCATCTACTAAGCAATACTTCATTCCTTCTCAACGCTTTTTTTAACAATAATAATCAGATCAGTACAATACCTATTTTCCCGTTAGGACTGTACGGTCCGTAGCTGCTGGAGGAGAGCGGCGAGGAGTACCCGTTGGGCTGTGGCTGCGCCGCGCCCGGGGACGGCGAGCCTCCACCGCCCGCCATCCAGTCGCGCACGTGGCCGTTCACCGGGTGCCCGTTGTGGCTGACCCCCGGCTCCGCCTTCACCTGGCTGGGAAGCCCTCGGTACGCCACCTCGTGTTTCAGGTCCATGCCGCTGCTACCGCATGCTGCTGTACCGCCCCCGCCGCCCGCGCTCCACACGTCTGCAAATAAAAGTCAGCTCATTAACCCATTCATATAAACCTTTAAAAACATTACAAAGAACAGAGAAAGCATGTAATTAATTGTTGAAAATACAAGGGAATAATTAATAGCCGAATTAAACATCTGAATACTATGTCTGTTTGGATTTATAACAAGAATACATCACCAAAATTCATCATCAATTGTAATATACACTGTTACTTTAGCAGAAAGTCGTGAAACTCGTTGTCAGTCAGTCTGTAGAAGATAAGAATGTATATTCTAATAATTTGTAATGAACATATTTTTTTAAGTTACTCCTGTATAGCTGATAGTCTTGTATTTGCAACTTCTAGGCAACTCTACCAAGGTTGCCACAGTTAAAGCACAGATAATATTATTCTAGTAGTTAAAGAGTCTAATATAAATGTCATGTTTTATATTATAAACTCTTGATATTCTAGAAGTATCAACAGTTAACACAGTTTACAGCGAGAATAGTTCTAGTCTAGATCTACACCCATGTAAGGTTACGATAGAGGTTAAGATGGGTTAAGATAAAAATAACTCAGCCGGATTTCATATAAAAAGTCTAGTTCAAAATACTCATAATTTGACTCAAAATAAATTAACAACAAGCAATGCAATATAAATATATTTGTACTAAAATATAAATCATTATGTAGGTTAAGACGTCCGTGTGACTGATCGTACGATAAAAACAAATCAGTCTAAAATCTCCATTCGTTCAGAAACCAAGGTTGCAGACATTTAGTGCATTGTTTATTTCAACGCATTAACTAGAACTGAGGTGTAAAAACTGATTAAGTTTATATGAATACTATGATCGTAACTTTTATTGGTCAGTCAATTATATACCAAAGAACGTAAAATGACTGTAAATTTAGCAATTGCTTTGATTTCCAGGGCTTTTCTGTGCCAGTGAATGTCCAATAGTATTATTTCTAATGTTTTAGTTGCGATTCTATAATTTTATCGCAAAATCATAAAAATATGACAAACTATTATTCTCAATATACATACTCTGATATGAATGAACAAAGACAACAACTATAAATCTAGGTGCACTAGTTTATAACCTAGAAAATGGCACATAAAACATTTACCATCATACGAATAGTGTTGGAAAATCGTAACAATGTATGGCTTAAATAACTAATTCTACTTCTTCGCCATAACTTGCACATGCAACACCTAGACGTCGATGTTTACAGCATTTTATTGGCTACACAATAAACTTGGTTACTTCAAAGATTTTATGATGAAACATAAAATATAAATATGCAATACACGATTTTGTTCTCACAACGCCAGCTCGGAACAATATTAAAATATTTCATCTAGCGATTTTATGATGCCTTATAGCTATTTTAAGAACGCTCTTTTATTTTTTCACATAAATTATTTTATCGCGAAAACATGTACCTCACATTCCTAAGGAATATTTATTAAAGAAGAGATTTTTTAAACTTGTAAGTAAAGGACGTTAAAAATTAAGTATTATAGTTAAAACTTCTTATAAGTGTGTAAACTGATATATGTTCACATATTATTTATAAACAACATTGCAAGTAAATGCCAAGTCACCGACGAAGATACATTGTCGAAAGTCAATTGAATCTCACGTACTCAACCCAGATAGCACCCAGTACAAAGGTAAATAAGCAGTAAGGGCAGAGTGCAAGAACGTAGCTGTAGTGAGAATGCCAACAGCGGCGGTTGCACAACGCGCGGGCGCAGAGAAAGCGGGTGACGTCACGACCTCGACACGCTCACCTACATGCGCCCGCGCCCGCGCCGCCTGCACCAACCCTCTTCGCTACCAATGTCGAGCTTTCTCTAATGCATGAAGCCTCACATGTAAGGATACATCTGCAGATTGCTATTTTTACCTTTATTGTGGTATTATTACATTGCAGTTTGTAACATTTTTGTGTTGCATATAATTCGGAAAGTTATATAGGTAGAAGCGGAAACGGTGACCTTAAAATATCAGCAACGCTGCGTTTCAATGTATGTAGAACGTTTATTTGTATACCTGTGAGCAGAATGGAGATATAGGACGATGGGTAAGCTGATAAGGCCGCCTGTTGTACCCTATAAATTAAATTATTTATTTTGTATCTTTCATTTATGTCTTATGTCAATTTTAGCGTACATTTAAACATTTATTATCTACTCATTCAAATCTAACTTTGAGCCATTTAGTCCGTTTTCTTATGGGCATGCTTGTATGGAAAGGTATACATTTTTGAGTAAAGCAATGCCATTTGGTACGAATGTTGTACTCGTCCACCTAAGCCCAAATCGCCCGGTAGCCAGTCATTACTCCCCGGAAGGAGGGAGGGAGGGGGGGTTAAAGAACAGAGCGCCCGGCGCTCGGAAAAAAAATTCTTGCGGATTAATTTGGACCTTTGAGTCGAATTTGGTGTCGTTTTCAGGTAACTAGATGATGCCCAATTCATTTCCCATACCAGGTTTTTAGGGTTCCATAGCAAAATATGTCACAATCCTTAAAATAAAAAACTTTTAGTAGTGAAAAAATCCAAACAAACCAGTATAGTTTTACATTTTTGTATCAAACTTGGTTTATAAAAAATACTGCCTGAAAGGCAATTTAATACAGATTATAAAAACATTAACATGTAACATATATTTTATCATTTCAAATGTAAAAAAAATTATACAAAGTACAAAAACGTTCGACAGCGCAGCGTAGGGGACGGCTAATAGACCCGAAAAACAAGCAATATTAACTAAAAAAAAAAACAGCCAAGTGCGAGTCTGACTCGCTCATCGAGTGTTTCGTACTTATTTGTCCCATACCATGTTAACTGGTCTGGTAGAACCTGGATATCTGATACTCACAAACTTTCGTCTTTATAATATTAGTGTGGTTTTTAATCATCTTTAAATTATAAATGAAGTCAGGTAACATTGTTAAAAGTAAAGATATATAATAATAGAACGTTATAGTATTAATAATAATGACAACCACCTCCTCAATTGCATAATTCGGTACATTTGAGCTGGCGTTTAAAACACTTCAATCTGGAACTGCAAGATTTCACGCACCGACATCTTATTAATTCAAAGCTTCTCTTTTCTTATTTCAGATGGGGAAGGAATATTCAGATTTTTTTGTAGGCCCCCAAATATACACAGCCTGTAAAACTGCCCTTAAGGTGTGTTGTTTAAGGGCGGCTTCTGTGGGAGGCAAATTTGCATGTTCAATTTCACTGTCTGCATATTTCGTATGACATTCGTATATGCCTTCCATGCCTCAAATGCATGAGTTCTTTTAGACCTTCTATCTTTGGAACACATGATATTCTGTACTAGCTATATGTGTCGACTGTTCTTAACATTATTTTGGCTACTACTACTATATCGTGTGTTCCAAAGCTAGAAGGTTTAAAAGAACTATGGGTACACATCGGCACAGGACGAAATCATCAATACCTGGCATGTAACAATGCTAGCTTCATGTTTAAATAATGGACTTATTAGCTGTAGTTACATATTTCTATGTAAAATTAAATTGTATCTTAATATTGACACGATTTTAAAAGAGCAAATAAGGAGTTTCTTTTTTCCGGTTCTTCGCCATACATACTGCTTTCCGAATCGGTGATAAATGTTAAAAAAATGTTATGACGATTTAAAATTGCTTTTATAAGAATTCTTATTAAATAAATAAATGTTAGAGTTTCAGTTTAGTACCCAAATTAATTTCTTGACAAATAATACTTAAGGAATGGTTTTCTTGTATCAGGTCCACAAAGAACACGCTTTGCCCTTATTCCATTCTTTTACCAGATGTTACACAAACTCATATTTAATGCAAGACGCAAATAAACTGCATTTGAGGCATGGAAGGCATATCCTAAAGCCACACGAGGGTATGAAGCACTACTTACAGTGGCAAATATGCAGACAGTGAAATTGAAAAGTCTGTGATTCCAATGCATGATAGGTAAGGACGGTCAGGATATTTTAAAGATTCTCTTAACCTCTTAAATAAAAAGAATTTATATTTTTATAAGTATTATAAGTAGTTACATGTTTGTTTTTCAGATCATACCCCGCTGTGACAGTAAATGAGGGTCGCAAACAATTTTTAACATAAAAGGACATGCAAATAGAAAATTTGCCTACCACAGAAGCTGCCCTTAAACAACACACCTTAGGGGCAGTTTTACAGGCTGTGTATATTTGGGGGCCTACAAAAAAATCTGAATATTCCTTCCCCATCTGAAATAAAAAGAAAAGAGAAGCTTTGAATTAATAAGATGTCGGTGCGTGAAATCTTGCAGTTCCAGATTGAAGTGTTTTAAACGCCAGCTCAAATGTACCGAATTATGCAATTGAGGAGGTGGTTGTCATTATTATTAATACTATAACGTTCTATTATTATATATCTTTATTTTTAACAATGTTACCTGACTTCATTTATAATTTAAAGATGATTAAAAACCACACTAATATTATAAAGACGAAAGTTTGTGAGTATCAGATATCCAGGTTCTACCAGACCAGTTAACATGATATGGGACAAATAAGTACGAAACACTCGATGAGCGAGTCAGACTCGCACTTGGCTGTTTTTTTTTTAGTTAATATTGCTTGTTTTTCGGGTCTATTAGCCGTCCCCTACGCTGCGCTGTCGAACGTTTTTGTACTTTGTATAATTTTTTTTACATTTAAAATGATAAAATATATGTTACATGTTAATGTTTTTATAATCTGTATTAAATTGCCTTTCAGGCAGTATTTTTTATAAACCAAGTTTGATACAAAAATGTAAAACTATACTGGTTTGTTTGGATTTTGTCACTACTAAAAGTTTTTTATTTTAAGGATTGTGACATATTTTGCTATGGAACCCTAAAAACCTGGTATGGGAAATGAATTGGGCATCATCTAGTTACCTGAAAACGACACCAAATTCGACTCAAAGGTCCAAATTAATCCGCCAGAATTTTTTTTCCGAGCGCCGGGCGCTCTGTTCTTTAACCCCCCCTCCCTCCCTCCTTCCGGGGAGTAATGACTGGCTACCGGGCGATTTGGGCTTAGGTGGACGAGTACAACATTCGTACCAAATGGCATTGCTTTACTCAAAAATGTATACCTTTTCCCATAAGAAAACGGACTAATTAGCCAATTGAGTGATGAAACTCCGTATCAGGTTTAATTGATTGATTTCCTAAATCTGTTGAACGGTAGATAAATATGGTAATTGTTAACTCAGTCAGAAGCGCCAGTCATCCAACATTCGTAATGTGTTAGATAACCAGTAAGGCGTATCATAATTGCCAAACTTACACAAACATACATAAATTATATGTAGATATATTATATTACATTGCATTGAAAGTATCTCAATTTAATCTTGCCAAGACCACATAGAAAGTTATGAGAAGATCCGTCAAAATAAACATGAATGCAAAATTCCCATATATCGTCATTTGCTGTTAGAGTTTTCTCGCAGTGTATTTTCCGATTTGCAATATCTACTTGATTTATACGCGTTTCAGCGATCGCAGAATATCCTTGAGAATAAATTCGATGCAAACCACAGGCGATATCTCGGAATGGTCAGTCTCGAATAAGATATTATCGGTAAAATGAGCATGATTTTCGTAAAATGTTCTATTCTGAAGTTCGGACGAGCACCGTTCCACACCAGTAGATAGTTATAGGTATGCGCTATGGCAGTCGGCGTGGCGCGCCACTTTATGTAACGCTATTCCATCTATATTCTACAGGCAACACCAAAGTCTCTTGAACATTTGGAATAGTTGATGACGCGGAAATAGAATTTACTAACGCTCCTTCGGCCATACCAACGCGAACTACAGTTGCGCTTCGAGCGATTGCTGGCGCATATTGTTTGTTACTACGAGTCTACGAAACAATTGTATTTAATATTCATAAAGTTTTATAGTTTGATTCTTAGTCACTTGAACACCAAATCTGTTTAGTACATCCAAAAGCGTATGTCTTAATGAATTATTATTTCATTTCATAATTTAATATTCTATGAGTCTTCATGAACGGAACATAGTCAGTGATATAAGCGAGCTGCGAGGTTACTAGTTACTACGCCAGGCGTACAATTACGTCACCACTGGCCTGACGACCTTGTTATGACAGATTTGTAGGCATAAAGTTCTAGGAGGTGAGTTCGATAACCGAACGTGGTGTGAATTATACGAATGTTTGTCGTAATTAGAGAGTTTGACGTACCTCTACCACGTAGAGGTGGCTCATGCATTATTGACGCCAGATCGTGGCCAGTGTACGTACCGGACCATGCTAGCCTTTGGCAAATTGTTATCTTTCCCACAGGATCTATGTCAACGGTAAATTATATATACCGAATTAATATTAACCGGTAACTACCAAATATCTAGCGCATATCAATATAAAACGTCACGTTTTTGTACATTTAGAAAATATAAGACTGACACAACTCAAAGTATTACATTATAATGGCATCAAAATATTGTCTTTGTTGTATACTGTTTTATAATAACAAAGGCAACGTGAATATTGAATAAAGTTTCTTAAGCATCTTTAATGATAGGGAAAATTAAGGATTCCGACAGGATGTCTCTAATAGTAAAGCTCGACATGCAGAAATTTAACTGAATAAATTAAGAAAGTTAAATGGCATCCACCGCAACTTCTTTACACTGCATTACGTATGCAACGCTGTTAAGAAATTCAAGGATGAGATGTCTTTCTTTCAAATGACATCTTTTGATTACCGTCGGGAACGAGATTTCCTAAACTAAATGTTACTTAATTTAAACTTTCAACAAACTTCAGATTGTTTTAATTTGTTAAAAGCTGAGGAGAATCTCTTTACTTCGCAACGAACGTGATGTGCTTCGGTTTAAGAACAGCATTTTATGTTTAATGAAGTGAGTTCCTCGTCCGTGGCGATGCTTGAAAATGAGAAAAATGTAGAAGGAAATCTTCGTTGACCGTATGCGACGAGAGCATTAGTGATCCTCGCTAGACGTCGGTAACTACCGATACAGTGCTGATATCCTCGGGGGAGTGCTTCAATAATGCGATTTCTCGACTCGTTGCTAATGTGAAATCCTTGGATATTCCCACCAGATGACAGTCAGTATTTACTGCGTCTTATTCTTGTGCTCAAGCACAAGAATAAGACGATCGGAAAAGCGGAGATGAAAAGATTGGTGAAATCCGCGCTGGGGAATCACGTTCCAATTTCAACGCTTACATCGTAACGTGCGGGATGTGTGCAATTTCATTGAACTTTATATTTTCTTTTGTCATTCACAACAATTCAATAAAAGAGCAAGAATCCAATAGCTTTTATACACAAATCACATTAAATTAAATTGTCAGTCGTATTTTGTTTAACGTTGAACCAAATGTAAATTTTATTACATTTTTAACCAAACATGTTATGAAACAGTGTACCAAACTAAATATAGCGAAGAATATAAGTTGATTGAGACCGCAAAAAGACTGCCATCATAAAGCAAATTACACAATAAACAGTGAACAATTGCTAAGTACATACATGGGCATAGTCAATCACAAGATGAAAACCAGTTACATGTGTCACGACTTTTGTTACGAAAGCATGCTCATATAAAGACGGTAAGCTGATCGGATGATAATATCGAGTCTAAACACCTCGCCTTCAAAACGATTGCTAAATTAAATCTTGCTTTAAATGGAGAGTAATAATAACATGTCAGTATGGATTATGAGATTAATAATGGCTGGGATTTCGTAATTTATACTATTGAGTTTTCATTTAAAGTTTGCGTTGGTTTTTACTTTTTAGCATTATTAAAATTCGTCCAATATTATTGAATAGAAGTACCAAACTTTCAAGTTGGGAATAATTTCCAGATTATCTATTAAGACTGGTCTTTTAATGATTTTTAAGGATGTACACATTGTTACGTTTTTTGGAAGTGCAAGTTTGTTCTATACAAAAACTCTGTATTTCTGCGAAGCCACGTAAATTGCACTATTTATGAACGTCGCCATAAATAACCGTGTAATTTAAAACCTCATAAAAGTTATGAGTAAGTGCATTACTCATGAGCTCTAAAACTGCAAAGTCTAATTACTGAAGATATCTGGATGGTGTCTCTTGAGACTTTTTATGGTGATTATAAATATCCACCTACCACACAAGGTTCTTTACGACACCTAATTAGAAGCCTACGTTTCTGTATTTGTTCATCGATATTAATTACCAACAGCTCTCGTATATTTAAATCGATGTATTAGCATTTATTGTTCTTTGAAGAAGACAATCACAGTCTCGTTTTGTATGTGTGTTCTATAATTTTGTAGCAGTAATAATATTGAATAGCAAATGTGAATGTTATGTGCTTGGTTTGTTTTTCTAGGAAAGAACAAAATTTAACTTTAAATAAAATTATTTAACAGCCATTTAATAAACGAGTCAGTGAGTTCATTCCTTTCACGCTTATTAGTATTAAAATTATATTTCTATAGACATAAAACCACGTGTATAAATAAATTGAAAAAGTATATTTACCTACAGAAAGCGCTTTACTTACAAGGCGATGGCACGTGCAAGAACAGGAAATAAATCCAACGGTACATGCAAATTGAATGTAATTCGTAGCGGAAAAACAAATTCTTATCTGTCTCGGGTTGATTTAGTTAGTTTGCTAGAATCCTTTAGTATTCAGGGAACACACTCTGAGCTTTACGCGGCCGCGGCGCCACGATGTCATCTCTTCAACTCGAATTTTGCATCTAAATGTGCAATTGCTGACACCAGCTAAACTTATTCTATGTAGATGCTACAAGCTACAAGGTTTTGTTACGAAAACACAAACAAGTTTTGTAAAAAAGAGTTTTAACTTTTACAGTTTCATTAAATTATTTTATACAAACTTTAAACTATACTGTAATGTTTTTTGATAAGTTAGAGATAAGATGAAAAGAACTATGTTACGTGTTTTACTTACATGTTAAAATTTACATTGAATAAATTTTAACAGTTCAAGAATATACTATATTGTTATTGGCATATAAGTAAAATATAAGATAGCAAACGTTATCCTTAGAACAAGAATGGCACTTACAAAGAAAACGAATGGCAAAATCCCCATAACGGAAGATATAACAATTGTTCTGATGTTTTATAGTCAATGGACGCAAATAAAACTGCCATAAAACAATGAATATTTGAGAACAAAGAAGCACTCAATTTAACTATGCTATAGATAGGAATGGGAATGACTTTTCTTTGATTACAGGATCCCATTGTTACTACGTATGGTATAAAAAACGAAATGGGGTGGATAAAGTGGAGTTTTATTCGGATTTCAACGGGATACTATTGTTGCAAATGTACGTGTAATAAAAATCAATAAAATAGTTTGTAACCAATGATTTTATGTTCATAGCAGTTATTTCATTTATCACATGACACACCGATTTCTTTTACAATGGACTTAAAAATAGAATAGGAGTAAGGTTTGTAGTTATTTAAGAAACACATGGAAACACTAAGAACAAAATCAAAAATATACCTTCTGAAAACATTCCAGAATTTTATACGATTAAGTATTTCAATATTGTAAATTGTTTATTATTCAGACGGCAGACAACAGCAGGAGGTATTTTAGGCCCCCTCTTCTACGCCATATTAAAGACGAAAATTTTGGATACAAAACTGACTTTTTGACAAAAGTGTGAGCTTGAATAATGCTTCTATAAACACGTTCAAGGGAAATTGCATACATATGCCCAGACATGCATGCCATGTTTACAGAGGCGTGGCTTAAATCTGTCTGCACGACAAAATATGGAGCCTTAATGTATATGTTAGGGACAAGTGATTAATTGCACTCCATTCATTATACCTAAAATATTTTATGAGGTTTTATTTACAGGTGTATAGTAAGAATTTTAAATATATTATGGCGTCCAAACTTATAAATGTTAATCTTTCATATAAATACATTATAAAAGGAGAGAGATTGAAGGAAAAGGAGGGTTGGATATGTGAGAAAATATAAAATTCTAAAGGCTGTCCTTCTAATTAATAAATATTTGAAAGATACCGAATGTAAATAAAAAATGATAACTTCGACTTACCACCATCACGAAAGTTAAGTTCCTACACAACCTGGCTGTTTAGCAAACTAAACTAAAGTCACATACTAAACTATAGCAAGTCCATTAACACCCCTTACAGTATCGTATGGCACGGGGGTGTATAAACTGTTATGTCACAACTCACAACAAAACAAACCGCTCGTAGCGAAGCGGTGTTCGCGTCTAGTGCTATCGATCCGGCGCCCTCATTCCGGCCCGACTGCGCCTACAAAAGTACAAGATATCTCAAAGTAGCTATGCAGGTTAGTCGGACGTATTAATCAAATTGTTTAGAACACTTATTTGAACATCTGTATGAGCTAATTATCCAGGAATGAAGCAATAGCGTTTTAATCAAAACATTTTGTGCTTTATTTACATCTTTACACCCCCGTAATCAAAGTTAGCGAGATATATTCATTGTCTACAATTTAAAGTTTCTCCTCACATCTGTTGCTTACCGTACACCATTGCTATTTATATTAAACCCACAAATCTTCCCCCCTGCATCTAATTTTGCAAAACAGAAACATTCACCCTAATTGAATTTGTGTTATTTTTGCTCTTGTGGAAAATTGGCTTTGTGCATTCGTAGCCAGCGTGTGAAAGTGCACGAGTTGTTTCAGCTAACACAACCAAGGTATAATAACGCTCCTTCTCTTCTATCGTATTTGCATGTAAATGTCTTTTATTCTTGGTCGTGTTTCCCGAGCGACGAGGGTTCGTAAAGTAATATATGGTTGCGTGTTGGGCAGTATCGGAAGCTATAATTTGCTGACCATTATTTAAATTTGCTTTATTATGTGTTTACGCCTCGATATTGCTTCTGTGCAAATGGTGGGATCGGAATGGAAGATAAATTCCTTCCAGTGATTGAAATCCCACAGTCCTAGGAAGTAGTGTGGTGTGCAATGCATTACTGTTTATTGTATGATGTTTTGAAGGAAGGCTTTATTCACAATTATGTATGGTGATTGGTGCATATTATTTATAACCAACAAACTACATTTACATTGTATCAACACTATATTGCACAACAGTAAATCAAACGAATGATACTATAAAACCGTTTCATATGTTGTTATAATTACGCTCAATGTTACGGTAGCTACACAAGTATTAAAGACAGAGCGAGTACTCAGTGGGAACCGGGTAACAAACAAAATCCTAAAGCCGAAATTATGCACTGTACTCACAACTTGATTTATTGCTTTGTAATTTTAGTAATAAGCAGTGTTTTACACTGGACAAACATCTGCGTTAACGTGCATGTAATGATGTTGAAATTGCTCCCTAATTATGGTTATCTGCACACTAGTCGAGGTAACTGCTCGTAAAAATCAATACCTACATATAAAACCTATGCCATACTCCCTCTACCTAGACTACATTTATTATAATCACGTTATAAATTGATATTTAAATTGACATTAAACTCTACCTACCTGGATTTACACGATACCAGGCAAATAATTTTGAATTTATTATCATTGAAAGCAGAATTGAACGTAAATAAATAATAAATTCCAGTAAGGAAGTATGTAACAATGTATTTTATGGTTTTACTTTATGCGAATTACTTTGTAGGTAACAAGCCATTGGGATAAACATAACGATGGTATGAAATTGTTTATATAAGTGTTATAGGACGTTTACAGAATTGAGAATATACAAGAGGTGTAAAAGTCTGTCAAGAAGTATCTAATATACCGTGTTGTGAGTGTAATTAAGATAAATTTACGGTTAGTACGTACGTACAGTCGGCCAAGAAAGTGGTGTACCACCCTAAGTTTGAATATCGCTTGCAGATTCATAGGTGATAAAGATTAGTTTCGCTTGCAGATCGATCTGACAACTTCTATTGCTGTCTTTATCTGATTATTGATAACGACTATTACTGTTTGTAACGTGACAGCTGTTCTTAGTTTGAACTTGATGGAACCAATGACGTCGTAAAATCAACGGCGGGGGGCTGTAGATTTTGATGACAAAATTGTATCTACAAATTCAGAATTGTAATCAACAAGTTACATAAAATTGTAAAGGCACAAGGCGAATCCACAAACCTACAATTTCTGTAAACTTGTAATTACAATATCAATAAAAAACAAGCTAAAAATAGATTTATCCTTTTATTAAATTTCTACAATCAATTTTAAAATACTTATAACAAACAAAAACATAGCATATATAGTAATATTTAGAAGATATTGAAAATTTTTAAAAATTAGAAACGGGTGTAACCGCCGTTGGCCTCTATAACCTCTAAAAGACGAGACCTCATTGAACCAACAAGCCGTGAGCAAATATCGGTTCCCCGCATTTCCTCCCAAATATAATTACAGTGACTAATAAGAGCTTGTTTGGTTCTTTCATTTTGATGCGACCATCGTTGGACCATAAGGCCCCAAAGATTTTCTATCGGGTTGAGGTCCGGCGATCTTGAGGGCCACTGAATTACCCTTACGTCAGTGTGTGAACGAAACCAGGCTCTTACGATCCTCGCATTATGAATTGAACAATTATCTTGAACAAAATCAAATTGTGGCACTTCGTTCTCCGGGTAAACATTACGGACTGTCGGTAGCATTGCATTCTGAAGCACGTCGATATAATTTACAGCCGTCGCTCGAGGAGATAGAGAACACAATTCTCCTACACCATCCGCACTCATCCAGCCCCAAATATTTACGGAAATTCGACCTGATTCTCTATTTGGGATTACATGATCATCTTTATACCGTGTTGAATTATATCGCCAAAGGTGAAGACGTCCATGCTGACTGGATTTAAACGTTTTTTCATCACAAAACACTGTATTAGACCAATCAAACTCTAAGTGCTCTCTGGCGAAGTTCAGACGAGCAAGTCTGTGAGCATCCGTCAAATATATTTTCTTGGCGTAATGCCTGTGGTGCAACCCCATGTAATGTAGATGATTCCTTATTGTTTGGGCACTCACATCGAACATCTCCGCATAATGTTTTGTGGGCTTAAAACCATTGATTTCATATTCCCGTCTCATGAATTCTCTATCGTTATTGGAGAGTGCAGGCCGGCGACCACTTCTTCTGTGATCCAACAAACTTCCCTCCTCTCCTTCACGACGAATCCAAAAGCGGACAGAATGCCTCGATATATTCAAATTCCGGGATATCGCACTGATACTGCTTCCCTCATTAAATTGGGCAATTATTTGTGCTCTTTCGGCAATGGTCAAGTTGGCAGGCATTGAGATGATTTTATATGCAGTTGATTGAAAAATAACTCGGAAAATATATCGATTTTTTGCATATATTTGACAAAATGTCAATTGTCAGTTTTCTTTTTCAAATGGAATTCGGTTGTCTATTTAAATAGTTTTTATTACTTTTGTTTGGAAACACAGAACAGTAAAAACATATAGAAGTGCTTTATTGTCATAATTAGTATGAAAACCAGTGTCGCCAAACCCACACATTTAAACCGATAGTTATACAGTACACTACAAGTAAACTATGCCTTTGATTGGACAGCTTAATTTGAGTAAAAACTGACTTAGGTTATAAATTCAGCATTTCAATATGTACCCTAACGCACCATGTTACGGTTTATTTTAGTATAACATCTCTAGGTATATTAGCTGTTTTGTTTCTCATTGCACAGAAATTCCAAATTCGAAAACATTCAGCTACTCCACAACAGAGGGCGTTAGTTTTCGATAGATATAAATTTGAAACGCAACACATAGAGATAAGGTTGAAATTTGTGTCACTCAACATTAATGACATTAACTTGATATTTATCTGATGCTATGCCCTGAGGGATGTCAGCCTTGTTATCGATGATTCACAAATAAATATTTTTTGTGTATTTTTTTTCTTTCTTTTAAGTATATGAATATAGTATAATGTATCACATTTTGGAGTATGTTTATTACTACTAAGTATGTACGTCTTTTTATATTATTATTATTAAATAAAAAACGGAATAGAATAGTATTAATCTATATTTACAAAATACAAACAGAAAATATGCTTTATTTTAAGTCTTGGAACTGCCGTAGGTTTGCTGTATCGGTGGCCTTTGTTAGACCGCTTAGTGCTGTTCGGCATCCAGTTAACTCGTCACGTTGCATTTATCCATTTCTCTTTTAAATTAGCCTCTTTGGGAAATCTATAAATAAATTGGACAAATGAAAGCTAAGGAAAAATAAAAAAAAATGTTGTGTGGTTTTATGAAACCACGGTAAAAGTGAAACTGTTCGAACGGTTCCGAACACTGCTTTGTGTAGCGCATGTCGCGTGTCGGTCGGCTGCCGAGTAGGTATACCTACTCGGCAGCCGCGATACACGCGACATGCGCTACACAGACCAAAAAGTTTGAGACGATGTAATAAAAGTTTCACTTTAATAAAATTTAATATTTATAATGTTTGTCTTTTCTAAAGTATCGATACTGTCGATATGCGCCACAAGCATCACTAAAGCGACATTCGTTTGTTTATTGCAATAATATTCCAGAAAGTCTTGTTTGCTGTTCAATCTATAATAGTACTAATTTCTTACGGATTAAGGTTCATTTTGACTAGATATTTGTATACAATTTTGACAAATTACGACAAGCGAAGTTATAACATAAAATATAATTAAAATAAATAAAAATAAGACTTACCGATGGTATGAAATGCCTCCATTGCTGATATTATTTCGTCTGCTATCATTTTTGCACTCTAATACCGAACAACACGTCCTAATTAATGAATAAATATGGAAAAAAGGTTTGACAGCTGACAACCGACTCGAATATTTTTCTGCGCATAACTGAGAGCAAGTTAGGTGATCTTACCTTACCAGTGACACGTGGGCCACGCCCACATCACACTTCTATCTACTTTACTGTTCTGTGTTTGGAAACATTTCAATTGCTTTGTAGAAACTAATGTCCTTTTCATTTATACTAAAGGTTAAAATGTCATGTACTTATATGTGACATATGACGTATGAATACTAAATACATAGGTTTACGTCATGATAATGTTGTCTCTTTCAGTAATATCTTTTTATAACGAACCTTGTTGTAATTTTCGATGACCGGGAAACTAAATCAAAACTGGTACACCACTTTCTTGGCTGACCGTACCTACATGTTATTATCCAATAAAGTTTTATGAAACAAGTGTCAGCTTCTTTAAAATTTTATTACAGCCACTGTGTTCTGTTTAATAATCGATGACCAAGGCTTATGGGGAAAAGATTCCAAAGTTCACGTATAATGTATCATTATCATTAGTAACTGTATCAAAATGAATTAGGTAAATAGTCTGGCAAGTAAATAATGAAAAGAAGAAAACCTCGTACTCACTGCACGATCGCTCTTTGTTAGCCAGACTATTTGTCAATACTACTAAGCATCCTAAGCTTTTATTAGTTGAGGCAGGGCCAAGGACAGACAGGGTTAATGTGCAAAATAGATTCCGAAATTCCATCTAAAATTAGTACAGTAAACAATATGATAGTGTAACAATAGCAAAGCCTCATAACTATGCAAATAGTCCGTGCCAGAACGTAAAAAAGAGAAAGCCTTGTATTCCCCTGTAAGCCAGACTGTCAGTCAATACTACTAAGTATTCCGGAGCATCCTAAGCTTTTATTAGTTGAGGCAGACGGCCCGATGCCCTGATAGCAGAGGTGACCTACCCGTGACCTTTGACCCGGGAGCCTGTAACCTACATCCTCTGGCCAATCGATACGCACTTCGCGCTACAGTTGATGTAAGGCTTTATATGTAGATGATAAATATGATTTACTTGATTATTGAACTATCTTGAAAGGTAAGATATACGTGCATTATTAGTGGGTATCAAAATAAAAGTATTTATAACAGTTCCATTTATATAACAATATCAAAATCATTGCCAAACATGAAATAGGGCAGTTAAGGATACAGATGTTGATACAACCAAAACGTTGGCTAAAACAGTGTCTTTACAAGAGCTAGAAATATTCAAAATTAGTTGAAATCATAAAATTAATTACATCGACTAACAATTCCAAACGAGTCATTTGAAACAGCAACAGAATTGAAGATATTTCAAAACGATTGCCAAACCACACACTGATATTTGAGACTTCTCGAATAAAACTACAAATTAAGTAATATTTGTACAAGTACTAACGCGAAATATGGGTCAGCAAGTCAACAGCTTAGTGAACGTAATGTTACACTTATCGAATTGCGACACAATACGGCTGATATGAAATATTTTATCCTGATGTATTTACATATTAATGTCGCGTATTTTATGTAAAGAGCAGTATACAAATGCCAACTTAATTAAGATTTAATTCATTTGTGATTTTATTATAAAATGTTTACGAAAGAAGAGGTAAATTATTAAGATGTAGGTAGAAGATTAATGACCATTATTCATTATTCATAATATATAAATTATATTATTTTATAATCTTAGTATTTATCTTAGTAAGAGTTAACTACCCAGTCCAAACGTCTGAGGTTAACCATTAATAACCTAAATCATTGTTCCAAGTCTCTAAATTCCATTGTATTTCCAAGGTCAAATCTTAATTGTGGCATATTTTAGCCCCGTTCTCAGAAATAGTGTTCACATTAACAAACGACTAAATAGTTCACATTTATCAACGAATTACTTTCAACACACAAAAATGGCATCTTATCAAACATATCTTGATATTTTTCAGTAAGTATTCTGTCAATAGCGAAGAGTGTAGTGTAGTGGACTCAATAGTTTCAATATCCAATCCCAAAGCTTTTAGATCGATACTATAGTTTGTATGTATAACTCGAGTCCCGGGATATGTCATTTGGGCGAGGCGCCGCGACCCGGTCGCGCCCTCTCCCGCCCCTGCACTTGAACTGGTTAGCTTACTTTCAGTTTCTGTCATCTAGCCTGCTGCCTGACCTACCCGAAAGAAGCAGGAGATTTGTATTGTATTATGTATGATATTGTATTGTACATATTGATAGTTTTGCGCCCGATCTTGTTAATAATCATACAGATTTTCGTGTGAATGAAGTTATGAGTTTTACCTTTTGAGAACCTTTTTTTAGCAACACTTTTTTAATTTTTTAAACGTTATAAATTATAAGTATCGTTAACAAATAGCTCGTATGTAATTAGTAATTTCATTAAAAGCATGAATTTTTTCCTTTCCTTATTTTAAACAGGCAAGTTTACTATTAAAATTGTTACGGACGTACATTTCACATCTTTTAATACGTGCAATCATTGAAATACATTCATTCAACAGACGTACTATAGATAAATATTTTTAGTACACATAATTAAAATTCGTGACATGTAATCATATAAAATAGCCCAATCCCATTACCCACAAACTCAATACGAGAAAAACACGTACTATCTTATCCGAGGCAAATGACCCCACGTCGGTATTCTTTCATAACACAATAAGACGCTCATGTGACCATTACGACCTGTCACGCAGCGTGAAGAGATTAAAAATTACAGTTACTGACAAGTAAGAAAAAACGACTTTCTGTAATCTGTCTAGTAAGTGTTTGTCGAATGTTTTTAAAGACGTTAACAGCGATATTTATGATATAACTACACACTTAGTACACATATCATAATGGAATTTTTGATTATAGTGAATACTGATTGTCTGTATAACATAGAGTTACACAATATACATAGGTAACTCACAAAATGAATTTTAACGTGCTGATACACAAATTTCGCCAATAATAATATATACCTTTGTTCTACGTGTCTTATAACTCATAAGTCATAGTACAAAGTTGTAGCATTCAGATATTTTCAAGTCGCCTTAATTAAAACTTTGCATGTAACCTTAATGAAATATATCGCGGAGTCACGCCATTTCATGCCTTATTTGTCAACTGCTGATAACATTTTGTATACCATTTACCTGAGATTTAAAATATATTCGTATAAACATTAATTTGGACGTTGGTTTGGAAAAGTTGATTAACACGTTGCTTTTGTTTTTATCAGAGCAAATAGTCTTTCAAATTAAATTAAAGGAAAATTAGAGTAATTGAGAAAATTAAATTATTCAACCTTTACGTATTTCATTTGTATCTGCTACAATCGCCCAGTGATCGAAATTTGACCTTCTCGTTCTATCGACTCTCACCTGCGTTCCAGTATTCGTATAATAACAGAGATAAGTTCATTATTATTAATGGCATCGCGATACGTGGAGTATGTACTAAAATACGTACATGAAGTTTTTCATAATATAAAGCAATAATAGCCAATCATACAAACATATACAAACCTATTAGGTACTCGCATGCACTCTCCAACTTTAAATGCTGAATATTCTGATTCAACCCCATCAAAATTCTTTTGTTAACAATGCTGACGTGTTTGGTTTTTCATGTAACGTTTGGCCTCAATCTCGAGCTTAGGCTTCGAGTGTACATCACGATTGTAGTAGACTAAAAAGTTAAGTCTATCATGGTTTTAGATTAATTCATTTTAACATTTTAGCTGTAGCCCGTTAAACTTTTATTTGACAGAAAAATATTTGCAAATACATAATACCAAATAACACAAAATTTTGCAAAATATTATTCGCCAATCTTTTTCTAGAAAGATTAACATATTATGATAATTTAACTGCCTTGATTTTTTTTCTTATATTCAGATAAACAAAAACTGTGACACGTAGACGACGTGAGCTCCAAGCCTAAAGTTTTTATCGTCCACCATCACGAAAACATTGACGTAGTTACGCGCATCGATTGCATGAATTTCAATGTGTTCAATAATTGTTGATATCGATCTTTATTCAATGCGCCGTTAGAGGCTAGCGCACGCCGCCCAATAGGATTATGTACTTGGATATTTAATACAACACACAATAACATTTGCTTTGTTATTCCCTTAAGCAAACGTACACTGAAAACGCAGTGACTTTGAACACCTGGACAATCATTTTCAAAGTCAAATATCGATGATCATAATATGAATTATTGAATTTTAAACTTACTGACGTGAGGGCTTCAGACAGTCTAAGTACTTAATTGGACTGCACAAGAGAGCTATTAATGCCATTTGAAAATAATTGGAATCAAAACATAGACTTAACGAGATCGTTGAATGCTTATTATTCTGAAGATGATGAATGGAATGTGGCTTATTGAAAGTGAATTACTTTGTTCATTTATTCCTTCGTTTAAGTTTAAAAAATTCTGAGACAGTAAATCCAATCCAATCTGGCACGTAACTTGCCAGATAGTACAATCATAGAGCAGACAGATTGAGTATCAGAAAAGCGTTGACATATAATTCGCAGGGCGAGAAACGTTTGTAATTATATTCCTCTGGTAGACCGCGACACAGCCGTGCCTAACAAGAGAAAGTAATTTCAATGCTATCTATCTTTGACCGCAAACAGATAGCAATTTAATGACAGCTGGTTTACAACATCGACTTTCATTTAATGATACAGCTTCGCGTTTGAGATGTTAAATATGTTGTAAATGGTCACTGCATTGCAAACCAGTTGTTAATTTCTCTAGCGGCGAACGTCGACGTTTCTAGCCACAGAGTAGACGGTGTGCGACACTACTTCCTGTCGTTATATGGGTATAGATTTACAAGAACACTGTTTTTGTAATGCATAATGACTCATATGCAATATTTGTTTTGTATAAACGTATCTTAGTGTATGGAAGAGGTAAGAGTTGTAAGAGAAAATTATTATACAGTCATAACTTCTTCAGGTCAAAAATGACGTAAAGTTGATTTAATATTAACGATTTCACTATTTATTTTTAACTTTAATATTTAATATGTTAGTTATTTATTTATGCATATTTGAAATCTAGGCAACAGATACTACAAATTTACCGTATAATACATCAATATGCTTTAGAATGCAATATAAGTACAAGTATATTACAATATCTATACTAATATTATAAAGAGGAAAGGTTCGTAATTATGTAAGTATGTATGTATGTATGGTTTTCACGCATAAACTACTGGACCGATTTCAAAAATTCTTTCACCATTAGAAAGCTGCATCTTCACTGAGCAACATAGGCTATATTGCATTTTCAAAAAAATTAGAGATCCTTACCAAAAATGCAATAATGTAACCCAAGGTGTAAAAAATTCCTCAATAAAAATTCTGTCATCGCGTGCGCTGCGGAATCTATTGAAGATAGAACAAAAAAATGTTCTACGGTATTATGGAATGGATCAATATCTATAAGAAAGTCCACGATACCATATGTCCATCTTCAGTAGTTATGTTACTACAACAACTTTTTTACGTTTTCAAAGTAAATAGAAGTGGCGACAGTAATCAAACCATGTTATCCATTCACATATATGTATTAATCCTTATCCCATTAAATGATGTTTTATTATAGTCTGTTTCAATACCAGCAAAATACTTTTTAAATTAAAAAAAATTGGATATTCCATTCAAAAGATATAACGAATTTTTAAAAGTGTCAATCTACAGAAAATAGTAGGTATACTGTTTAATACAATGAGCAGGCGTAGTGCGGGACGGGGTGAAGGTGATTTTCATGTGATTAAAAATTAAACCTATAGTCCGACCTATAGTAGACTTTTCACTGTCACGATATCGCTATGCGGGTGAAACCGCAGGGCATTGCTAGTAATATAATATATTGGTATTTAACTATTTAGTCTACAACCGAGTAATCTGTTAGCATACCAAGCGACGCGAGTCAGCTGCGGCTCGTGCGCATTTTCTCTCGCAACTATGCCTTTTAAAGAATGCACTTAATATATAGGTTTGTACATAGTTCTATATTTAGTATACGTATGGCATGTAACGGTTTGAAGTAAACACCGATCGTTCCAAATATTTTGATCATCTTGTCCTTGTGTGACTCTACCTTATGTAAAATTCGTTTTAAGATCTATCAACACACACACAAAATGTTCAGGTATTTGGAAACACAACTGTCTTATTTGCTAAACTCTATATTCAAACGTAACATTTTCCAAAGACAGCAATAAATTCCGACGTAGAGATTTGACTCTACAACTTTTCTGTTATGTAATACTCAAAAATTTTATATTTTTAACAAGTATACTTAAGTTATACTATTACTAAAACACGCAAAGTATGTATTAACTATTAACCTTGATTAAAATACTCGTATCAATTAATCAATGCATTGGAATTTTGATACATATTCCAATTTCGAATTTAGATTCGATAACAAGAACGGACAAAACTTACAGCACTAACAATGCTTAATTTCAATAAATGCTCTCAAATCCATTAGATAGGTCAGTTCACAAATCAATCAAATACGTATACGATGCATTACCAATCATCGCGTCCCAAAATAGATAGAATTCGTCTGATCAAAACAGAGCAGCGCGCGGAAGTATGTAGGACGTTCGCTCCGGCGCGGGCGGCGATAACTTATCTTATTGGGTTAATAACCTATAGCCAGTATTGGAAGTATCGCGCAATCACGACACCCTTATCAGGCCGCTTGTTCATCTTCATAGCTTAATATTAACGGAGATGATTGTCCCATCTTATGCTCTCCAGGATATTGTCATTGAATTGATGACTACTCTATGTATTTTTCATATAATTTTGTTTAATGCTACTATTTCTCTATATTAAGGTAATTGGATAAAATGCTAATGGTTTTTGCATCAGTTGGTTTTATATTCATAGGTTTTTTAAGGCAGCAACCTTCATAATGCGAACTTTAATTTGGTTGTTGTTTTTCATAAACACGAACTATTTTTCGCCATATCACTATTGTCCAAGAGATAAAGACTCGTTTCGTTGTAGATAATAAAATGAAATGGCTAGAGAAAGCTGCTTGATAAAAACATGAAAGTTATACTTCAACGAATGCAGCCGAAAGCGATTCACGACTTTCCATCTTTTCATTCACTGTCATGTGATTATCATTCCTTATTGAGGTTAATATGCTTTGTTAATTTAAGAGATCTAAATCATTTGTTTTATAGTTATTTTATAGTTATTCGTACCTACTCATTAATGTGCGATATATTGATACTGTTTGTTATTTAAAGGAAGATAATTACACTGTACATTTCATGTTTGAAGGTCCTTCGGTAAGCCTATTCCAGGATCCAAATGGGTAATATGTTACTGGAACTCCAGAAAATTTTGAATAATAAACAAGCAGGAATAAATGTAATGCGAATAGAAAACAATCATGTCTCATAAGAATTCAGAATAGGCCCAATTCAAACAATATAGCAAGTAAATATTATATGCGAGTTCTCAGTTCACCAATTAGGTACCAACAATTGAGATTTTTTTAACACAGTAAAGCGCGCCATCTCATAGTAAACGCTACATTCCAATAAGCATTCCATATATGAATGGGGTTGGTAATCTGAATCACATGGAACTGTAGGGATGAAGCAATATCTATAACACTGTTCCCCTCTACGAAAATGGATAACATAATATTAATTCTAGCCACATAACGATTTTATACGAGGGTGCGAGCGTACCAATTTGTGGTGTAACATAAATCTATATCTGCTATACTAAATCATAATATTACGAATATCAATAAGGCCCTGATAATGGGATAATCTACAGATGTACTAGATTGATTTATTTTAAGTTTTTGAACTGACACTTGATATGTAATAATAAATAAATAATAGGTTAATCAGTAGATATGTAATAGATACAAATGCAGATGATTAAAGATATATTTTTAGCAAGAGCTGGTCTTTCATGACATGGCCATAAGCACCAGCAACTAAATAGTTTACTAGCTGTGCCCCGCGGTTTCACCCGCATTGCTCCGCTCCTGTTGGTCTTAGCGTGATGATATAGCCAGCCTTCCTCGATAAATGGGCTATCTAACACCGAAACAATTTTTCAAATCGGACCAGTAGTTCCTGAGATTAGCGCGTTCAAACAAACAAACAGACAAACTCTACAGCTTTATAATATTATTAGTAAATTATAATTAGAATAGATATATTCAAATAATTTGTCTTTCACTTACCACTGGAGGCGTTTTCCGAGGCGAACAGCGGGGCGGCGTTATAATCTGGAAGCAATTACACAACCAATTACATTTGAAATCGTAACAAATTACTTTAATTACTCACTTCGATCCCGGTACAGGCTCGAGATTCGTGATTACAAATTAACTTGTGAAATTGTACGGGAATACCAGGATATCTCTTCAGGTTAAAAATTGTATCCATTAATCACTTGAGCGTATTTATTATTATACACAAAAAGGAATGAAACTGAACTTTTCGTGTGTAGCGTGTGTTAAATGGACATTTTTTATACAACTTTTAAATGACTGAATAGAATGATATGTTTGGAAATAGGTTAAATGTCATTAGTCTCTTTTCTTATATTCTTCTCTCTTTTTTAACAATTATTTGCTTTCAAGTTAAATTTATTATAAAACATAAAACATTGTATGTAACCACACAAAAGGTCTAAAATCTTTTATTTAAGCGAGAATGTATGAAGATGATACATCGAAAGTTTTTGTATGATACAAGAAACACTTCAAAGTTCGATGTCAAGTTAAAGACTCAAATGTATTTTGTGAAGATTTTTGTTCGTAATTTACATAGATTTAAATGTAGACGAACATTTGAAACATACTAGTATTTAAGTAAAAGTGGATTGTTTTCTTACATTTATATAATGAATAAATGTCGTTTAAAATTAGTAAAATTTTTTCAATTACAAAATGGACAAATATTACTAAGACTAAGATTTTTTTAGACTCAAATTTAAATTACGTACCTATCACCTTCTCAGATTCCATTACTTTAATAGGATTAAATACAGCATATCATACAATCATAACCGGTTTCAATAGATCATCTGCAAGCGACTTATTATCGCGCTATATCTAATAAATCTTTAATTAACACCTAGATATTCGTATCAGGAAAGGCATGATTGAATTCCTATTTAATTTTATATTAGCTTCAATTGTAAGAACTCATATCGAATCAGTGAATGAAGTTTACAAATACCTCTGCTAAGAGTGGAACTGATTGTCTCCATTTGATGCCAATAATGGCCTATGAAACTAAGGCCACGGGGTAAATGACACTTGTGCAATGTATTGTCTACTTTACGACAATATAACTGCCTTAAATTGACCTAACACCCTTTTTCTCACGAGTTTTAAACGTAGTTCAACATAATTTGTCTGTAATTTGGTTTTGACATAATTTAGCGTTGTGCTCTACGATAAAAGGAGAAAAATATATTTTAATGCGTTTTAAATTTAAATTTAGATTTGTGACTTATTCTTTATCAGAAAGGAAAATGATATCTTATTAAATATTATAACGTTTTCTCAATGCTACAGATGGAACGAATGGTAAATTCTCCATTGTTTACCAAATAAGAACTCTCTAAATAAATAATTACTCACCTAATAGTAAACGTTCATTGTCATGAATGTATTTTTAGTTACAACCTTTGCAGGGATATATTTGATTGGCACATCGCCTAGTCGCAGAATGTCGACACAGTGGTTTGAGGCGAACTATATTCGACTGCTAATTTTTGATACACAACACTTGCACGGTAGCACATTGAGTTGACACTTGACATACTGATCGAAAATTCAGTGTTGTAGTTTACTGCCATTTTGCTTACATCTATGGCATGCAAATGTGTGTATAGTCCGTCACTAGCCGCGCCCGTGTGTGCGTGAGTAGCGTCAGACATGTTTAATTTAAGTTTACACACACAGGCGCACGTTCCGCGAGTATGCGCGGGTTGGTGGCCTCGTTATGTTAAAGTTTTGTTGCTTTTAAAATTCATAGAGAAATCTTTTAGTATTAAACAGTAAAAACATTATTTGTATTGAGTAAAATAGAACATTCGTGCAATCGAATGTATTTTTACAATATTTCACAACAACTTAAAATGAAAATAATTCGCGTTAAACTAGATACTGAATTATAATTATGCTTTAGTTAAACAAATAGTTCAATACAATCAAAAATAAATCAGTTCATTAGAATTCTAATCGAAAACCTAATAATGAAATGCGAAAACATAACAAACTAATTAGTTATTAAACAAACACGGTTAACCCTTAATTCACTACCTGAGTCCATTGGACTCACATCGAACTTTAAAACTATTATAATTTTTTCCCCTAGTGACTTATTTCCTCCACCGTCTCAGTATCTTCCTGCAGTGACGCGGGCACCACGGTAGCGAGAGGACGTGCGCCTGCGCTGCGTAATTGGTAAGTTATTACGTCGAGTGAGTCCCATGGACTCATACTAGTGAATTAAGTAATATTTTATTTATTTGTTACGATTCTTAAATGTTGCTTATTTGTCGTATTAATGATATAAAAATATGTATTTTAATTTTTGTTGTTGTTGTAGGTTTGTAAAATGGATCTAAAACAACGTAAAGTTGTAAATATGAATGAAGACTGCTCGATTTCATATATCATGAAAAGAGACATTCCTGAAGATGCGAGCCACTCTGAAACCGAAGACAAGTTACCTAGGACAGAAAGAAAGTATTGTTATCTATGTAATTACAAAAAGAGAACAAAGACTGCACATTTATGCACTAGATGTCTGAAGCCTGTATGTTTGAGTTGCTCAAAAAAGGTATGCCGTCGTTGCCTGTAATCGGTGGTAATACCCCATTGCACGTTTTTTTTTTTTGTATAGAAGCGTACATTTTTGTTGTTTATTTTCGGTTTTGTATTCCTTTAGAAGTCTTATAAAATTAAAAAGAGTTATTAGTTAAAAATATTTGTTATTATTGTAGGGCTTTGAAAATAACTCTGTTTTTTAAGACTGTTAGAATAAGTTTTTTTTATTTTTAAGAGTATTTCAGAAGTTTATCCAGTTTTGTTATTTTTTTGTAGTGCCTTAATAAACATTTAAAAATAATAATAAAAAAAAATTAATAAAAAAAGAGTTTTATTTGAAAAAACCACGCTAAGAAAATATATGAGTCCAGTGGACTCATGGAAGCTGTTTATGTTAGCAAATTTCACGTAGTGAATTGAGGGTTAAAATTATAAACTATACAATGTTATTCCAAGAGAACGCTATTAAATTATTCCTGAATCCTGACCTATAGCAATGTGGAACGTTCTGCGTTCACCCACTCGTTTCCCCCATTGACCGTAGTGCCGACATTTTTCCGTGCACACTAAATATATACTTGTTTATACTTTATGCATGCATGAACACGCATACTAACTATGTATGTAGCTATAGGATGCACCTTTGCGATCCAGGTTTCCCTCTAAGCAAACCAACAGGACTAAACCTACGAACTTTTTAAATTTTCTGCTGTACAAAGGGAATATAAATTATGTTATTTCAATGCGATCAATATAATTTCAATATGAATTAACAATAAATATTCATTACTATATGGTCGCAATTGAATATTACAAAGTATATTCGTTACTTGACATAAATATGCTCTATTACCACAAGATACATAAATTATAGTAGACGTTAAGTAATTCAAAACAATTTACTATCTGAATGAATGGGACTAGAAAATGAATATAGTTTTTGTTGCGCAGAGCTGCAGTGCGGTCGCAACATTGTTCTCATGTCGAGCAGACAGACAGCCCTATAACTGCGGGCCCGGGGTGTGAGGGGGAGACTGAATCCTGACCACGCACAACCAGGCTATGCTTTCCCGTCGCTAACGGCCTATATTTAGCCTTGCATTTCACCGTACCGCATATTGAATGCCACGTTGAAACCGCACTGAAATAAAACACGGCAAAGGGCGTTTAAAAAACTATCGATCGTGCAGACGTCCGCTATACTTTGGAATATATCCAATTTTTTTCACGATATTGTCTTCCTCACCTAGAAGGATATTTGTAAGGAAATTAAATATTACTTGGCTGACATCCCGAAATCTTCAGGTTTACGATCAAAACATACGTTTCAAATGTCGTACCCAGTTATTAAAAATCGTAACACTCCTTGCGTCGCGACTCGCGGTGCATTTTTGTTGATGACTTGACAGAAATAGCAGCTCGTTTATAAATAAACAATACAGAAGACAACTAAACCATAACAAGCGAGGGGAGGTATCATTGTAATGAGGAAGTAAATTATACGTTTTATAAAAGCCTTCACGACGTAATCACGATATGATGAAGGCGTCTCTAACAGCCTATTTATACAGCAAAATCGCAAAATGATTACAAGCTTCCTTAACTAGAAAATAACACTGTCAAGAATGCATACAACAATAAGGATGTAATACGCAATTTTCTTTCACTAGTTCAAGTATTTCATGAGAAATTTGACTATTAAAAATCTACATAAAGATGCAAAGTTCAAACACATAATATTTACGAGATCAGATAACAATATACTTTGTACACACATGATGTACTGTAACGTCGTGGTTGTGATTGTACCGAGATAAGCTGGCCGCAGTACATAACAGTGCTATCGTGTGTGGGCAAAACCACAAACCACTAGCCCCCTCGCCTTTCCTATAAGCCTTCTAGATTACTTACTGACGCACCACTTTCACCGCTGCGACACGGAAGATGCTCCACTCCGTATAACTATCGCAGTAGACTGCGATAGTTATACGTGTGGTTTAAGACTAGAGTCTTAACAAGCTAGTTAAGAGTTAAATAGGTTAAGAATTGAACCACACAACACAGTACAACCGCATCAAGATATGAATAACTGCCTACGTATATAATTTAATCGAAATGGGTTAATGTATTTACTTCGTCGTTTAAATAGTCACGAAGCGGCGATCATTCTTTATGCGTTTAGCTATATATTATGTGCCTTAAACTGAACCAACATAAAAACCAACAAATACATTAGTTATACAACCCAGTTTTAATGCATATGAACTACATAGCTTGCGTACATTGTATACTTTTGGCTAACAATGTAAATTTGACATTAAAACGACCCACATTTGTAACAAAGCGTTTAACGTCTTAAATACAAGTGGATAAGGTGTTATGACAAAAATGCATTGCATACATTCTACAAGATATCAGCGTATGATTGGAATTTTAGACTTGAGTGAAAGCATTCTATTTTCCACGAGCAAGTTTCTCTTGAATAAAGCTCTCGAAAGAGAAATCGAACGCGGCGCGTTGATGCGAAAAATAGGAAATCGTTCCAGCTAGAAAAACGTGTAAAATCCTTCCACATCTGCCTTATAGCAACGTAAATCAATAATAGGAAGCCCTCCGTCTAGTTCAGCAGTGCGTGCGGGCGACCTAATACACCCACTACGATGGTCTTTGCAATGCGGGCTAAATATACTAGCCTAGCGCGTTCCTGCGCTGCACCAACCGAACGGAACTTATGTATGTGCCGACCACAACGTTCACAATCGCTTGTCCGGAGAAAATAACCAGTTTGTTTTATCGTGCAAGCGATTCGCGCCCCATTTGCCTTGAAATTGGTTTGAGATTTGTTTGACTCGGAGAGCGGAAGGAGGCCGTTTTTCAACAGAGCAGTCGCGTTAATAACACAGCTAGGTGCATTCTCGCTGCAATTTCGCTCTCGGTCGGGCTGTGTGTTTGTGGCGCGCTGAAGATCAGGGCTAACGATCGGCGTGAAGCAGCCGTCCCTTTCGCACGCGCCTATCGCCTTCGCTCCATAGGCACGTCTAGCAAAAGAAATGCTACAACTTTATCTGACAGCAACGCGACGCGACGCCGAGAGGCTTTTGTGCGTTTTCTATGTTTATGATTATAGGAGAGCACGAACAAGGGGCCCTTTGAAAGCGTTGCTTGCTACATAATTTCGCGACTGTTTTGTTTTTGTTTCAGGAGCTTTTTATTGAGGCTTAGTACACAGAGTAAATGATGAAGTCGATACTAGTAGGACCATAAATGTTGCAGATACAAATGTAGAGATTACTTTGACAGTTTTTAATGTGATGAAAACCGTTATACAGTACAGAAAAATGTTTGCATAATTTTAATAGACCGGTAAGTTTCCTTTGTAGTTACAGATTATAAAAATAAAGCTTACTTCATGATAAACGATAAGAATATGGATCAAAACGAGACAAACCAGCACGTGTGCTTTGTAAATGTATCACATCCGTTCATCTAATGTTAGACAATTTTAGTGATGTCATATTTCATGTTTTCTATACACGCTTATACCTATCTCAAACGAAGATCGAATTCAAATTTAAATAAAAAATGATTGACTATAAAACTTATGACAATTTTGGAACAGTACTTATTTAAAATTTAGATAAACAAATTCAAAATGTTCTTATATTAATATCCTCTAAATATATTAAAATAGATAAAACTAAACAATTTTACCTAATAAAGCAATACTAGAATAAACTGGATACTAGATGTCTACGAATTGGTAAACAAATATCACCCAACCAAGTTTTCTGTTTGTGTTTCGGATATTATGTAAATAAGTAATGAATATCGTATTCACACAGGTGCAGTGCAAATAGATAATTTCGCATTGGTACTACTGAATATTTTACACGCAAACATATTTAAAAAATGAGAATTAGACCTTAAATTACTAGGTAAATGTAGAGTCAGGGGTGGCATTTCCCACATTTGTTACTTGCGTGTATGAGGAATGAAGTTGAAATTAAGGGTACACTTTCATAGTTAAAATGAATCTGCTGATAGATGATGATGATTAGATAAAGTATATTTTACAAATCTTATGGCAGTAACGTCTGAAGTGGTCTTCGGGTCTTGCCTAACAAAAATTAAAAATGCATCTATTTTAAAAATAGCGCCAACAGGTTAAAAAGAACTGACGAGTACACGGGATGGGAGAGCAAGGCAAAAGAATTGAGTATAAAATTAGATAACCATCGCTCAGTTAATGATTAAATTGGGCGATGCACTTACAGCAAACAGTCGAAAGGGCCATTTATAGAGGGGGAATTTGGCGGGACAGCGTAACGGGTGCTACGAGTACTATATTTACATTCGGGCACGTGTTCAGAGCTGAATGGGCGCAAAGCTTGCCCTTGACCCCCGGAACGCACGCGGCACGCACCGCCCAAACGCCGCTGGCCGCACCTCTGCCGCACCGATCGACCCGCGCCGCACGCCCGACCCCACACACCCCTGATCGATACCTCGCTTCCGCTACTCACACAGATTTCCATTGCAACTTGCGCCTATTTTCCCCGTCTGAAACCTGTCTGCCAAGAAGCAAGTGTCCGGACGAGTTTTGGCGCTGCTGATATTTTTGGAAATTAAGTACCATTCGTGGCTTATTTTATATTTAATTTTAAAACTGGTGTGTTATGGCTTTTGACACTTGATGAGTCACTGTCTGAAACATTTTGGTATAACAGCAGAATCGTATAATGACACTAGACGAGGCATTTACCTAAGTGAGTTTCTCACGATTAAAATAGTAATAAAAAAGTAAATGATTTCCGCTTTTTAAATCACTGTACATTAAAATCTTACACTCACGCAAACATAGCGTCTCCGTTGTCTCGTATATGAATGTACATATATTATGTGATTGTGTGCAGCATAGATATTCTTCAAATGTGTGTGTAGCGACAAGTGACCGATTGGGTTATGTAACGTTGGCAAGCGAGCTATGTATATGTGCGATTTTCATTTCTCGTTTCACTTATAGCACTGCTCTGAATCTTAAATATAACCAGTAATGTATATTATTTAAAAGCGCCAATTTTATCGCAATGTAGAGACAGTTGCCATTCGATCAATAGAATCTAGTATTTATACAAGTCGTGCTGTATAAATGTTGTTTCTAAGGCAGCAATTACACGTGTCTATTTGACTTCCGTTTTACACTTATTTTCTACTAGGTTTCCGCCCGCGGCTTCGCCTGTGCAGTCAAAGTAAAACCTGCATAGTTCTCGTTCCCGTGAGATTTCCGGGATTGCGTCATTTTCCCGGGATAAAAAGTAGCCTATGTCCTTTCTCGGGTATCAAAATATCTCCATACCAAATTTCATGAAAATTGGTTTAGTAGTTTAGGGCTTAGGCGTGATTGAGTAACAGACAGACAGACAGAGTTACTTTCGCATTTATAATATTAGTATGGATTCTAGAGTTTATATGGATGAATAAAAAATCTTACTTTATGTTTAAAGTGTCAAATAAAAGGGATAAGATTAAAAATAATCTGAGCTTTGTCGTTTCGTCGGAAAACTTTTAAAGGTTTCTACCTGGTACGTCAATAAAATTAAATTTATACTCGTAAGCGGTTGAGGACACCTTAAAGTTTGATTAAATTAAACATAAATGCTTGATAAATGATAGTTTAGGAGATGTTCTTAGTGGTATCGATTTCATTTAACGATATTATAAAGACAAAATATATTTTTACCTAAAGACCACGTTAAATGACTTATAAAATGGCTTGTAATTTTATATTTGCAGGCTTTTTAAACAGAAACCATTTATAATTTGCTTAACCAAAGTGCAGCTGGGCTCTATTATCATATGTATAAAATAGAATCAGGACAGTAAATAATATAGCCTTACTAAACTAAAAAGACTTTTGACTCAAGAAAATATAATAATATAATATATAAACACTAAATTTAGACTCACTCTCACTGGACGTTAAAATCAAGCATTACTACACAAAATCTATAGAAATCGAAATACAATATTCTTGCAATTCAACTTTTTAAAAGCGATTAATTTATTGTAAACTAAGCAGCCGATCTTTTGTATTTCCATTTTTATCAAAAACGACTGGTATTCGCCGAATAAAGTAATATTTATGGCACTATTCAGCTTCATTTATATAAAAACGAGTTTGGTCGCCATATCGCACATAAAAAATCTAAACATTTTTAGTCGGTTACCGGATTGTTATAACGATTCTTTTGTTTTTACCTAAATTTTTATTTGTATTAAAAATAAATATCAGAGTTGTAATTTATTATAGGTATGGTTGGTTCGGTGTTTAGTTGGGGGAGAATATAAATTTCTGAATACAATTAATGTATTCAAAAGTTTATATTAAGCTTCTTAAAATTCTAAATTAAAATAGTTTTGGTTTGATTGTATGACTAAAGTAATCCCTGTGTGTCAAAAATATTTTAATTTTATGTATTGAAACGGTAAAACACAAGAATAAGTAACGGTAGAGTTAAATTGAGTAAAAGTTTTTTTTTCAAACTCAAACACTAATTTTTTCTAGTTTTCCGTTTACCACCGATTCGGAAAGCAGTTTCTACGGAGAAGAACCGGCAAGAAACTCTGTTGCTCGTTTAATAGATACAATAGATCACGTTCAGATCATGGGGCTCTACCTTGGCCGGATTCTGCCGCTACAATGAATATGTAGGTCGTTACCATTGCTTGCTGTCAATTACTTCTTGCTCAATACTTTGGTAGAGTCGGTTAAACGCTTCGAATCTTTTGTCATCCGTTAAATTATAGAAGTATTTTAGAAGAAGAATATTTTTTTTGTCGCGTTTCTCTTGAACTACAAGATTCGTGTTCAAAGGTAATTAAAATACAAAAACATGTTAAAATTATAATAAATATTTCAATATTTATTTTAAACATAAATTTAAATAAATTTGTGCATATTTATGTATAAACATGATTTTAGAATAAGCTGAGAAGATAAAAGTGTATGAGAATTTAGTGATAAAAATTTTCACGATCAGATTAATAAGACAAAGGAACAGAATTATTAAAAAAAATGTACTTAATCGCAAAATACTAATAAAACATCAATAATGACAAAATAAATGTAGATAACCTTCTATCTTCCTCATTAAGATCAATTAATTGGTGTCACATTATTATTAACAAAAAATATCCTAATGAATGTTCGTTTCAATGACCAAAAGAAGTTTATTTCGTGCAGGCCTTTGTCTCAAAGATGCAGAATTGCACGCGGCAACCGCTTCGTCTCAAAAATTACTTATCGAGTGTGAAGGAGACTTAACTTGTGTTAAGTTCAAAGACCCCGATGATAAGCGCCCAGTATGAGGAAAACTCAGACATTCATTACCTACGTTCTGACATTTCCATAACCTTTAACTTGAAATTGCATTATGAGTAAGAATTAATTAATATCCATTTGTGTTCAAAGATAATGAAACGCTGATTATTAAGGTTTGCTTTTATTTTTAATTTGTATGTATGATTAAAATTTATTTCTTTCCAATAATTTAAAATTTAATAGTTAGGTATTTATTTCAAAATCGACTTGGATTTTTTTTCTTCTAAAAGTAGGTACGGTGTTGTTATAACAAAAAGATTTATATAAAATCTTTTTAATTGAAATACTTAATACAAGATTGTGATTTATTATTCTATTAATGTTTTAAATTAAACCGATGTACCAGTTACATAATCCAATTCGAATAGTACTGAGTTTCAATGCAAAATACCGGTTCCCGTTTTCTAACGCTTAAATCCTGTTCATTTTTTATTTCGGTCAACGGCCGTGCGGCCTTATTGTACGAGTTCCATTGACATCGATCCAAGGGTTATTTAAAATATATTAGTATAAAAACATTTAGTCACGCTTCGATCTACTATTCACAATGAGCTACGCACGTGGCATAAAATGAATTGACTAACGCTATTCAGTGTTAGGGCTTTCTGGAAAATCTATGCTAAACTCGTTTAGCTTGTGTCGCTTTGGTAAATGTATTATATTTCCACACAAAAGAGCCATTATATTATTAAATAGAACGTGTAGGTTATTTTTACAATACGCGATTATGAAACCCACGTTCTGTCATTTTTTTTATATTCGAGACTTGGTACAAACATATCGCGGTACCGATCAGGAGGAAATATTAATGGGTATTTTAAACTCTCAAATGATATCGTTAAAACGTGGCCAGATCGTAGGTAACAAACACGTGGCATGTATAATAATTTTAATTTTGAATACTGTTTAAAATTACCTCTACATTGTAATCAGTTATTTTAACGTAAGTCCACCAAGCGAATCTGTAGTATTATTATTTTATTATAGCACAAATTTCATAAATATTTTTAAATTGGAAATTGATGTGACCTAAGTCGTACAACAATACGTATTTCTAAGAACCAGTCATCGAGTAAATTAAATTCCAGTGTCGTTCCAATATCTATTGTTTGAACACTCGGTGGCAAAACAATGAACAAAACTTCGTCACAGAAAATAAGGTGTAAGTTTATATAGAATATTTATAGTTAGAGCACGAGGTAATGTTTGGTCTAGGCATTCGATCGAATCGAACGTATGTTGATCGGGCTATTCACCTTGAGACCGCACCTCGACTTATAACCCCACCAAAGCGAATAGTCGCTGCCCGAGTCCAGCAATAAACAGAGTAACAAGCTACGAAACTTGACCGTGTAGACTGTAGTACAGTTTCGTACAATGCTCGAGGACCGGTCCAGTGCTGTGGGTGAGCAAGTTGAGGAATGCACGGGGACGGTCTGACTCGGCGTGATTTGAAAGTGTATGCGAGAGCGTCGGATATCGACTTTTCTATGCGTACTCAATCAGTTTAAAAATCTTTACCTGTTTTAGTGATTCACTGAAGTTAAATTAGTCATTCAGTTTTATAACAGACGTTATAATGTTCTCTGATACGAATTTACCTGTTAATGCCTGGAGGCAAATTTTTCGCACGATGCGTACGTTTGCTTCAAATTACCGGTAATAATACGGTACGGGTTAAATAATATAAATAGGCTATTCCAGTTCACTTCAGCAGTTCGGCTGTTGAGCAATAAAATTATCATAATTTTCAAATAAAACCGTTAGGCGGAGGAACAATCAGCTCAAGTATTCATATATATTTTATAGTTAATTATAATATTTCGAAGATTTTATTTCCATGTATAAAAAAATTTCCAATTAAGTTCGTATTCAATTAGGCAAGATTTTTTCAGCCATAATCATTCAGTGTCATTATACGGTTGCTTTGATTGACTCACCTTGAAGTTGTTTGGGTTCTTTATTAGCAGTACTATTTCATTGCCTATCAACCTACAATTCTTTTGATACTTCTCGCTTCCAAAGTTGCAGTATAAAAAAAAAACTTTATATAGAGCCATTCTTAGCTAGTATCGTCTCCAACTCCATGATCCAGACTACTACTACTACTACTATAATGTGATTAGGTACACTTCACCAGACTAATGAATATAAAATTGTAGTTATGTTAGAAGTAAGAAGTATTATTCAATATTTCGAAGTAGTATGTATAATATCGGTTAGTTACTTGAACATAAATGAAAAAGCTGGAACAATTATCCCAGAGACCAACATTGTGCGTGACTGTATCGACGAATAAATAATAATAATAATAAACTCAGTTATTCTCAAGTTATTACTGTTAAAATAATTTATAACGTTTCAATAAATCTTATCACGATAGAATAGGCCCACGCAGATAAAGCCAGCTAGCTATACATTAACTCATCACAAACCGCCCACTCGGTATAACTATTTGTTTTCGTCCCCGCGACTCGGAAACCCTGATGTTTAACGGGCCGCCCCAATTCGGGCACCGAAATAACCCGTACCGCGTCCCACTTACGGTGTCCCCTGTTAGCTCTCGCGGCCGTCGACATAAGGCCTCTGGATGCGAGCGTGGATTTTTTGCGGCCGTCTCCGGATCTTAACCCTATGTTACTGACCCCGAAAACCTTTTCTGCGAATTGAATGAACACGCTAAACAAATATTCCGCATTGGATGCAAGCGAATTAGCTTTTTAGTCGCGTGCCAAACGAATTTCAGCTCACATAGAAAAATTTCCAATGACGTAACCCATTAACTTTTTTTGGGTCATTGAATGACATTGACTACGCATTCGTGAAGCAATAATATGGGTAATTGTTTTGCAGAATACAGAGAGGAAATTGCAACGATAGCGATTCGGGTTCAACATACTTAGATATGTTTTATTGGATGGTTAGTCATGATATTGCATTTTGATCTTTATGTGTTTGGAATGTTATACGTGTTCGAAACACGTGGAATGAAAATTGAGTACAAAAAGTGATAAAAATAATGAGTAATGCGAGCTGCCTACGTTATATAATTATAATTCGGACGTGTCCTGATTCCCGGCGCGAGTGGAACGCCTAGGCCCGTTATCTCACATTATAACGCATGGGTATATAGTAGCCAAATATCAGTGAGTGAGGGGTGAACGACCGCGCCCGCTCTGAAGCACCTGCAATCGCGCCGTCTTTGTTGACACAAGCAACTGACATGACGACCGAAGTGATAATGAATGTCTTGACGGTGCAATACACTTGAGATTTGTATTTAAACATTTTATTAATTAATCTTTTATGACCTGTTGTATAATTATTGCTTGCAATGCACTCGATTGCACCTCATTACGGGTAACGTGAACGCTGTTTTGTAAAATAGAAGTTGTTATTCAAGGATGGCAATACTTTTAATTTGTACGACGCTTGCCCATTTGTGGTTTGATTTAAATCATGATTTAAATCAACCGATATTTTCAATAAAAAACGATGATTTAAACAAAAAGGTTTAATTTTACTTTCTTTCACAGAAATCAACATAAAACAGATTAAGATATCTTAATTAAAAACTAGGGTAAACAATTCCAAATGTAAAAAACACTCTTTCTACAGCAGCTGAAGAAGCTATCGCTCCAAACAATTGCTTCACCACTGGGAAAAGTTTGTTTGACATTCAATAGCACGTTAGATTATAGGGACATCCCCATACTGTCTCTTTAGGCACGCGGCGCGTTCATTTTCGTACAAAAATACATTATTTAAATAATAAAATGAAAAAATCAAAAAAGTAATGATTAATTATAATTAGGATTTTTTCAATAAATCGTGCTTTATTCGATTTTTTAAAAAAATCATGAATTTTTCCAACCCCGGTTTTAATTATTTCTCTCTCAACAGAGTACGTAATGTTACATAGAATAAGTAAAAGTATGTATAGTATTTTTAGCTCTTGAGAATTTTAATTTTTAAAGGCAATGTTGATCATTTTGTTGTGGTAAGACGGACGGTTGGATTTTAGAATAAATTTTCTGGTGTGTAGTGTGTACTGTAACAATAAACTAATTGATAGATTGATTGATTTCTGGTATACATTTCAGTCTTATTATTTAAATGAAAATATGAACATTTTTGTCATGAATTCATATACCTGAAATAAATTGTCCGGTAAAAGATATATTTTAATTCTCAATGGCTAATTCTGATGCAGCAGGTAAGTATTTTTTATAATTATTCAAAAACATCAGATCTTTCAATGAGAAGGACTAGCTTACTTCGCCCGTCTTTTGCTATCAGGTTACAAGTGGACAGATAAAAGTATAACAGATTTATTACGAGCCAATGTTTCTCGCGAATCGAGGGCACAGCCTTGTCCTGATTCTTGAAATTGGCACATTTTTTTTCTATTCTTTGCATCACGGCCGGAGTATTGTAAACTTTAACAGGGCCGAATATGTTAATTTTTGGTACACATGTTACATGAGATTTTTCTTTTAATTCAAACAACTAGATCATGCGACAATATTAATACTTTTTAGTTATTATCAATTTATCAACGTCAATTTAATATAATTCATGGTATAGTTGGTATACTTCATTAAATATTTCGTATTTATGATTGACAATAGGGTCATGTCTCAATTGAAAGGCTGAGTTACATTTTCTACGACGACCTGAGGCTCGTAGCACAATATACAGATACATACAGTAAGGAAACTTCATACAAAACGTTCGAAATGGCACACGCACACAAGCAAGCGTGTTTACGAGGATCATAAGGGTATTCAGGGGGATCGATAGTAGCGGGTGACACATCCACAGATTTTGAATGACAAAGATAATGAATGAATACTTTGAATGAATGAATGAATGAATACTTTATTGCACACACCAGTTGAAAGAAATAACATAAAATAAGATACAAACAAATTGCACAATGGGTGACCTTATGGCTACAGAGCCATCTCTTCCAGGTGACCCAACCAAGGAAAACAATAATAAATTACGAATACAAGTAGGCGGTGTATACTAAAAATGAAGCAATGATAAAATAAGTATAAATTAATAATATAAATTACTAGAAAAGCAAAAGTATAAATAATATACAATCACTACATAGTATAAAACAAAGTCGCTTTCCCTGTCCCTATGTCCCTATGTCCCTATGTCCCTTTGTACGCTTAAATCTTTGAAACTACGCAACGGATTTTGATGCGGTTTTTTTAATAGATAGAGTGATTCAAGAGGAAGGTTTATATGTATAATAACATCCATTAAATAGTGGAGAAGTACTGTTATTTTTGAGGTTTCTAATGTGATGTCGTAAAAAAATTACATTTTTTCCGCTTACATTGCAAACGCAGGCTGAACCCTACGAGTTTTATCAAAATAATGTACTAAGTATTATACACATTGAAAAGGTCTACAGAAAAGTCCGCGATGGTATATGTCTATCTCTTATGGATAACCCACAATAACTTTTTTTTGTCATTTACTTTTTACGACAAATAATGGCTAATTTTCGATGTGATTTTAACCAATACAGCATTAATCCTTAACCAATTAAATACCTTGAATACATTGTTCATTTAATATAGATCTATATGGCCCTTTACACCGTATGATTTAAGTGAATATTTTCGAGGATATTACAGATTTAAAAATTGCGGGACGTAGCGTTTGCGGCGGTACCGGCCGGCCGCCCGCCTATCTATTTTATACCCGTGCGAAGCCGGAGCGGGCCGCTATGTTTTTATATACAACGTTCACAGTTTTTCTGTAGTGTATTTAGTATCAGCATTGCACCCGTGCGAAGCCGGGGCGGGTCGCTAGTATGTAATAAATAAAGAAATGCATATATTACATATATACGTATATATATATACGTATTCATAATATAAATAAATATATATACATAATATATAATATATAAACAAAATACATATAGATAAGGGAAAAATTATAAAAGCCATCATTTGGCCACTAAGGAGATGTAGTGGTCAAAAAGCATGTTTTTGAAAGCATCGATGGATCTCGCTTTGCGTATGGCTATTGGTAAGTCATTCCATAGTCGAATAGCCTTCACTGTAAATGAGGAATTGTAGAATTTAGTTTTGTGTACAGGTACATTAATGAGATAAGTGTTATTCGATCTCAGATTTAACCCGTGATTACTAGAGTACTCAAAGTTATTTTTTAATAGAGTGGGGTTCTGGGATCGAATAATATTCCGTACAACAAATGTAGCACATGAGCATCCCGGCGATATCTGATAGGTAACCATTTCAGCCTGCGACGATAAGCAGAGACATGGTCATACTTACGCAAACCAAAGATAAAGCGGATGCACAAGTTCTGAAATCACTCAAGCTTATCGAGCTGGATCTCAGTAAGGTCACAGAAACTGACGTCAGCGTAGTCGAGGATGGGAAGAAGGAGTGTTTGCGCTTACAAAATTTTGGTCGGAATCGGAAGAAAGTTTCGTAATCGCTTAAGGGAGTGGGATGCTGCAAATAACCTTTTACTGAGATGTTTCATTTGATCATGCCAGGAAAGTGTAGAGTCTAAATGGACACCAAGATTTTTGACAGACAGACTGAATGGAATCTTAGTGACGTAAATTGATGGCAAATTTTCCCACACAATTTTAGACACAAACTGCGGACTTCCAATAATAATAGTTTGCGTTTTGTGGGGATTAATTTTAAGGCCGTACAGCTTGCTCCATCTAACAATAAAATCGAGATCAGTATTTGTTGAGTTAATGGCTGCAGGCAAATCAGGCAAAGGAGAATGCGTATAAATCTGAAGATCATCAGCATACATGTGGTACCGGGATGAGATGTTGCTCGTAATGGAGTTTATGAAGAGGGAGAAAAGAAGAGGAGAGAGGACACCGCCTTGTGGTACACCTGCAGTCAGATAACTCCAGGATGAGATGGACTCGTCTAGCTTTATCCTCTGCCGGCGACCATGCAAAAAGCTACGAAACCACTCTAACACCGCTGCAGATATGTTAATAGAACGCAGCACACTCAAAAGTACGTCATAGTCAATAGAGTTAAATGCATTACTAAAATCTAGCAATGTTAGTAACGTGAGCTGCTTATTATCCATACCTAACCGAATGTCATCAGTTATTTTTACTAAAGCAGTAGCCGTGCTATGCCCGGGGCGGAAACCGGATTGTAGAGGATTGAGTATGGAGTTCGAGTTTAGGAAGGTACTTAGTTGGTGATGGATAAGTATTTCAAGAACTTTGGAGAGGAAAGGAAGGATGGATATAGGACGGTAGTCTGACAGTGAGCTAGCATTAGATTTCTTAGGGAGCGGGATAACATTAGCGTCTTTCCAAACTTCAGGGAAAGTGCTGGACGAAATAGAGTGGTTAAGGATGTTGGTGATTGTAGGAAGGATGATGTCGAGAATAGGGACGACCATAGCACGGCTAATATTGTCACAACCGACAGCTTTAGAAGATATGGATAATATGTTCTTCTTAACATCGCATTCGGTGAAAGATGAGACGTTGAAAGGTTTTTTAGAAGAAAAAGGTAAGGATGAAAGGAAATCAAGGGTAGCCTGTTTATCGACACTGTCAAACAGGACGGGAGGAGTAGAAAGGTGTGCATTTAACTGGTCGATATTCAGGTTCGTAGCCGAGACTTTAGGTTGTTTACCTATGCCAATAGTTTTGAGAAACTTCCATACAGAACATGGGTCACCATTTTCAATGGATGTATGAATATGGCGGCGCTGTGCATCCCGGCACACAGTATTGCAACGATTCCTCAGTCTGATATACTTCTCCCTCGCCTCATCAGAAGGACACAATTTTAAATGAGATTTAGCTTGGTTTTTTAAATTTAATTGCGTTTTAATTTCCTCAGTAAGCCAAGGTGCAGGCAAGTGCTTGAGCTTCACCGGACGTGCTGGAGCGTCATATAAGATACATAGTATAGAAAAGTGATGTCAATGACTTCACGTTAAATAAATATCGATTGTTTCAGTTTGTAGCCTAACTATATTTTTGGCTTCGGTATCTATTGTCCCAAGTATTCTTTTAAAAAATATTCAATCTACAGTTTTGACTTTCCTACGATTTTATTATATGTATAGATATTAAAATAACCATTACATAAATATACCTTTATTCGAAAAAAAATTACAAATTATTTTCTGAAAAATACTTTAGTCTAATACGACTAATTCGGAATTTATTGTTAAATTTTATAGTGTAAAATATTCTCAATCTTATGAAAAGTTTTTTTAAGTAACTGATTATGTTTAATTCGTTGTAAATTAATTCAGCCACTTTACAGTTTATGTGTTCTCTCTTAAAGCAGCAACGAAAATGTTATCCATTTTCTCGACATATTGAACAAAATCATCTGGTGGTATAATTGGTATAGTTGAATTCAAGCAGCCGAATACTGCGCAATTAGTACGTGGCATTTTTAAAATGATCGCCGAAATCAACTTATCTACAAGCACGTGTTCAAATTAAACTGAAATAATATATTTCACCAAAATGTTAAAACATAAATACATAAAAGATAGATATTATAATTATTGTATTTTTATCGATACGTGACGTCACCACTTTGTCAAGCACTACTTAAGCCTGTCAAACTATTTTCTTTTTCATCCTAAAACAAAAAGGTGGAGGTTCTATGCTCGTATAATACATAATAATTTTAATTTATTTCTGCATATTTTGTGTTTTTTAATTTAATTTAATTTATCGTTTAAAGAAATATAATTTAGTATGTATACCTAATACAAGTATTGTAAATTCTGGTTTAAAATAATTATTGAATATATGTATAATACAAATATCAAGCATTATAAATAATTTAGGTACATTAAATAACCTTCGGCGTCCATAACAAAACAAGATTTCGAAATATAGCACTGATAAAAACGTATTTACTTTTACAAGGTGTATTAATTCGGATTGTTTCTTCTTGTAAATTCATATTTAGGCTACACCATTTTTGTATTTAAACGAGTTTTAATCTCAAAATTACCACAAAATCGACTGTGAAAAAAAAAGCAAACAGAAATATACAGGCCGAATTGATAACCTCCTCCTTTATTTTTGAAGTCGGTTAAATATCAAAAAGGTAACAGCTCTATAGCTATAACAGTGCTAACGTCATAATTTCATCGCAGGGGCTTAGTTTCCTAACTGTATGTACGTATATATCTGTCAACTGTGCTCGTAGGTCCACTGAGGTTCTAATATAGATTTTTATGTTTAAACTGTAACATTAGAATCGTTAATACAAATACACTGTACTTCTTTTTTTAATTAAAGCCGCAAACCACAAAGCCGTTTACGAATTCTGCTCAGTATCATGTCACTTCAGAACGAAGTAAAACACTTTTATTTATATGGCAATGTCACTACATTTTAGTACCCATGCATCGTTGCACGACGACAATAGCACACAGATTATTATGTATTGATATTGTTAACAGCACCGGCGATGCAACGTCGTGACTATAATGATGCCAACCATTTTATTTGCAGGAAATTCCCTATTCATATTGAATAAAAATTTAAATGCAAGCTAAGTAAAATGACAATAGCTACGCGAGATGTTGGGCCAACTATTCTCTATGGGAAATTGAATTGGCATCCTCATAGATTCACTTTATGAAGTTCATAAAAAGTCATCTATATATAAATTCAGAAACAGAGAACTTTGGAAAGGTACATTTTTAGAATAATCTATATTTAAAAATTATGAAAAAGTGTCTACAAATAAGGCACGTATTTCGTACCTCTTTTCATGATTGTCCATTCTAACTCAATATTATATTCTGTGTTTTTGTTTATCGATAAACAAGTTTCAGAAATGAACTTTACTTTCATATTTCTAGTTGGTCTATCACGTGACGTGTGTAGGTATCCAATGTAAGTACCGGGCAGGTCAGCCTCGTATGAGATTAGTTCCAGCAATTAAAATACTGAGCTCTCGCGGTATACGGGAAATATGATTTCACTTTTCAACTCATCAGCTTGAAGGATGTTTTCAGTTTTTGTTGACTTACAGTTTCGGAGTCTGTTAGTGCATTCGTTACTTTATAAGCGATTTAAAAGGTCTTATTTATTACTTTATTAGAAAATAGAGTTGTCTCATTTCGTGTATTGTACAACTTAATTAATTACAATGTTTGAATAAATCGTATTGTAGCTGAACAAGTCTTTCACTTTTTGTTTTGTGTTATTGATTGATTGAAAAATCTTAGGTATTTTTGTTTATGTTGCTCTTAAAAAACACTGCAATTAGAAACATGATTTTTTTAATAAGTCCTGGTTGTTAGTAGGTAGGTACCTTGGGTAGGGTATATATAAGTTACCAAATCACGCAATTTCAGCTTTCACGCAAAAACATCTAAATGTAGTTGGCGTAGGTAGTAGTTTTACAGATTAAGGTATTAAAGTAGGTACTCTAATCAAAGGCGAAATCATAAATCTACTTATTACATTACAATTTTCAGGTCAAGTCTGATTTTGAATAACTTTAGTAATATAGGTATTATTTTGAATTATGAAATAAACAGTGGCTAAGTGAAAAAAAAAATTAACTCTCTACTTTTTTTGCCATAGATAATGAATGTTAGACATTGAGATACATACTGATATATATTTTTTCTCGAATAAATGTAGTAATTTGCATAAAAGGCTTGTAAACTCAATAGGTACATGATATCTGTTATCCAATGAAGGTATTAACTTTAATGCTAGTTTATAGAAGTCGGTTCGGTGTAATTCGATTTAGAATACCTACAGCTAACGCTAAGCTGTTCGATGCAGGTAAATGTTGTTGACCTAACCTTAGGGTGCCTTAGTACCTCAAAAACAATTGTAGCGCAAAAACATTTTTTAATGCATTCTGGCTGGCATTTGATATCTAAAACAGAGATTTAGGAATAGATCACACCACCTTATTCAAATGTATATTTCTTTACCGTTCCCATTCTGAGTTACTATAGGTACTCATTATAAGCAAAGTGGGTAGGTTATATATAATTTAAAACCAAGGTAGATACATAGTTTTAACGTACCTACACATTTAAAAAATGTATTGTAATATGATTATGATGTAACATTTTGTACCTACCTATTTCAATATATGAAGAGTTTGTTTGTTTGTTTGTTTGAACGCGCTAATCTCAAGAACTACTGGTCTGATTTGAAAAAATGTTTCGGTGTTACATAGCCCATTTATCGAGAAAGGCTATATAATATCATCACGCTAAAACCAACAGGAGCGGAGCTATGCGGGTGAAACCGCGAGGCACAGCTAGTTTATTTATATAAATAGAGCAAAAATATACCGAGTTGTAACATGATATGAAAAAGTCGATGTAAGTGTAAATAGTAAATACATAAATTATCGAAAGTGTTGTCATAGTGTCATTTGTAATATTCACCCCTCATATTAAAACTGTGTCCATAAATAATCACAAGAACATTTAGGTTATTAAACATGTTACATAAACATGATATGCAAATTAATGCAACTGAACTGTTTGGGCTACAAATTGTTGTCTTTATTGATTAAATAAACTATTATACCTACCTAGTTGTAGGTATATTTTTGTGTCCCATTTTGGACTGTTTTATTTCAAACATTATTTTAATGATAACAATTGAAGATAATTATTATACTAGTGGAATATAGAAATAGTTGATGCTGTTATTTTGTTAATAGTTAATGGAGAATATGTTAGTAGGTACCTATGTTATAAATTTGTAGGCATTTAATCTGTAAACTTATGTTACAGTGTTACTATACCTACTCAACTTACTATGCCTTTGGTAGTTACATCTAATTATTGTAATATGTAGATATATTTAATGGATAGCCACATAAAGGTTTCTGGTACGTTATTTGAATATGATTTTACAAAGGCAAACTTTGGAACAAGATGCTGGTAGATAGCTGGTACGGCGATATGCGGGCGTACCTTCTACTACCAATAAACAAGCAAAACATTCAAACATTAACGCTATAAATATTCAGTTAACTCATTGCCAGCAGCCAGCTGAAAGCGCTCTCATCGCGCTGGGTTTTATGCTGTAATCTTAAACCATACGATACCCACCTAGATACAGTTTGGGCTCAATTTTGACGATCCACTCTCGCACTCCGCTAGAAAGTATACGTTATGTAGTTCGCGCGTGCACTAGCGCGGTTGTCTTATTTATCCATCACTGCACATCCGCAATCGAAAACTCACGATTTCACTGTCACAGCACGCGGCCAACAGACCAGCCAGAGTCAGGCATGTACACAACCGTAATACGGTCAGCGCTGCAGCAACGCGGGTGCCAAGAGCGCTAAGTGAAACCACCGAAGACCGAAACCGCGACGCGAGGTCGATGCGACCTCCACGCTCGAGAGCGTGAGAGTCGAAGCCTGAAAGGTAGCAAAGTATGCGGGTGGAAGTGCAGTAATGATACAGTGAGAGCTGTACGAGACGACGCGCGTGACTCGCCGCCGCCAACTGACGGTGCGCGCCGCGACGAGCCTCACTTCACCACCACACGCGCAATCGCGCACACTCGCGCGGTCGGGAGGCGCGAACCTCGCCGCCCGCTCGCCGCGCTGCTTCGACGCGACACCGCTTTCCGTTCCGACCAGCGCCTCTATGGACGCACTTACCGATAATATTTTAAACATTCCATATTTGAATTTAAAATTCTGTTGTCCGTCGAAGAAACCCAATCCGCTGAATATTTACTGAAATATAAGCGTCTCGCTGGACGAATCGGTTGCGCAGTGAATGGATAGCGCGTGTAGAAACAACGAGAGCGCATGCGCCACGCACACTCACTTAAATATAGAGCCTCAAAACGCAAATGTATTTATTGTAATACACAAACAATATCGTACACTTAAGTAGCGAAGAGATGTAATTTTATCGCCTATACCTAACAACTTCTCGGTACTACCTTCTTATTAGAAGAAAGCATCTTTTTCTATTTTCTATTTCCTTGTTTTTAATGTACTTCAGAAATCTAATAAGATTAATATTATAGTCTAGTAAGTCTAGAGCTTCTGGACATTTTACAAATATAAATTTAAAATTAGTTAACGTATTTAGTTTTTAGTACCTAAGTATTTACTTTTCAGAACGTATAAGAATAGCTCGTATTGTCAGAAACAAAGCATCAATATGAATGCACGCGTGGAGGCAGAGTAAGGTCATCGGAATGCTTTAGGCGCGATGCTACAAATTGCGCAAATAGATGTTCCAATGAACTCGTTTAATAATAGCAGGCGTAGTCGCTACTCGCTTCGCCTAACTTGCCGCTTGCCCGCCGCAAACTATAAAATAAAATGTGCTCAAGGTTATATATACCACGTCACACACGCAAAAATCTTACTAGAATCTTGAATGAGATAATTGTAGAGCTATCGAACTAATAATGAGCGCAGTTCTACCCACTCTCGGACGTAAAAACTAGAGATAATGGCGTCGAAATAAATCTTATTATGAACATGATTTTGTTGAGCCTAATAATTATTCTTGAATCTAAAATGTAGCAGTAAAATAGCTAAATGGCTGGAAAATGACGTGCTTAAACAAACCAGTAAATAATCTTAAAATAATATTAAATTGTTGAGGAGTGTAATTAGTTCATTGAAAAGTTACATTTGGGGTTGCGTTTTTTAGAGGACGCAATTTTATTTTTTTGATGTGTAGGGGGGGTCAGTGTGAAGCTATCACCAAGTTTGTGGGGTCGCCACCCTTGTCCCACGGCCGCCATCTTGAAAATAGCGGTTGAAATTGTTTTTAAGATATATCTCTTAAACTATTTATCTGATAATAAAACAATGTTAACATTATTCGTTGCAAATTAAATTCTCTACAACTTAGGTTCAGTAACTTTTTGTCGTAGAACTATAAACAAAAAAGTTATAAGCGAAAATGTTCAGAAATTAGAGATGTTTATATTTTTCAATAAAACTTTTTTTTTATAAGTTTACGAAGAAATTATATCAGACCATTTTTGTAGATTGTTTTTCGAAGAACAACTTTTATTTACAACATTTTTTCATTAAGTAAATAGCTAAGGTTTTACAGCCCTCCGAAGTGAGTACTATTTTAAGTACTCTTTACTATACAGAATACGATATATTATGTGTGTACTAATAATAATTTGTCACCAGTAATTATTTTATTTTTGTTATTATAATATTTTTAATAATTAATTTTACAATATTATTAATAATTAATTATTGAACCTTTTCCCCACCACCCAGGAGGTAGAGTCTGGAAGTGCGTTTTTTTTTACGTCGAAAAGCAGGGCTGAAATGTTCTGCATTGTGCTTCCATTGTTGTGGAGTCTGGGAAAAGAGCCAATAGCCAATATATTATGTATAGTTACTACTGAAAAATAGTACTCACTTCTGAGCGCTGTAAAACCTTAGCTATTGACGTAATGAAAAAATGTTGTACCTATATAAAAGTTGTTCCTCGAAAAACAATCTACAAAAATAGTCTTATATCATTTCTTCGTAAAATGATAAAAAAAAGTTTTATCGAAAAATATAAATAGCTCTAATTTCTGAACATTTTCGCTAATAACTTTTTTATTTATAGTTCTACGACGAAAAGTTACTGAATCAAAGTTGTAGAGAATTTAATTTGCAACAAATAATGTTAACATTGTTTTATTATCAGATAAATAGTTTAAGAGATATATCGTTAAAACCATTTCAACCGCTATTTTCAAGATGGCGGCCATGGGACAAGGGTGGCGACCCCACAAACTTGGTTTTAGCTTCACACTGACCCCCCCTACACATCAAAAAAATAAAATTGCGTCCTCTAAAAAACGCAAGGTCAGGCCTAAAAAATGTAACATTTCAATGGACTAAATATGAACAACGCGTGGTATTTTAAATTTCGGCATTCTTTTGTTATTTTTAGAAATGTCTGAAAGTGACATTGAAATGACGTTTCAAAGATACTTTTATTCATTGCAGGCGTCACGGCCCATCAAGTGACTGAAACAACAAATCATTATCATGTGGAACGACTGTGAATATTAATTAAAATGTATAATTAGAACTGGATATTTACCCCGGCTAATTGGAAAAAATAACTAATTATAATGTCCAATGTTTTTCCAAGAGATTACACTCAAAATGTATACTTACATACAATAAATATTTAACCCAGTAACAATAAATTAAACTGAAGCTATGCAATAATATTGCAAAGTATGTAACTCGTAGAACTGGTTCAGTTAAAAAGGCTCTACTTGTACGACTTGTTCCCTAAGCTTGCAGATAAATCCATAAAAGTGCACTCTAGGACTTAAATTTTAAAATACGCTCGTTTCTATGGTTTTTTGATTTTATTTCTGGACGAAGATTGAATTTAATAATCTTCTACTTTGCTGATGTCGTTCACTCCATTTGACTTTAATATATTTATTTATTTGTTTTTTAACGTCTGTGATTATTTTTTATATTTGCATGTAAAAGACTTCTTTGTTCGGTATGAAATCGATTCTTGTATATTATAATATATGCATACATCCTGTACCCTATATGTATGTAGTAAATCGTGATATTCCTAATAAGGATAAATAAAAAAACAAGTCTTGAAGACATTTTTAAAGCGAGAAGATTAAGCGACTAAAGAGGGTAAACGTACCAATTAGCTCTCATATAATAGCCACCAAAAATGTCACTGAATGCCGCGCTATTTCCTCAATAAATCTTGTTTCAGATTTCAACTTTAATCATTTCATATGACGTTTACTTTCTCCATAACAGGCTTAAACTACTTTGCACTTTAATTGTGGACACGATACAATGTGAGGGCTGTGTGTCCGAGGTGGTCGTTCTGTATGGACATCAGAACATCCGCCGGCGCCCGAAACATTACCAGAACACTTAGGGGATAAAGTCATGCAAACACTTCAACTGTAAACTGTTATAATAATCCTTTTATATGTAAGCTAAAAGTGGAGCCTGTTTCTGACGTTTTATTTGCTAGTAACATGTAAAATTTTATTAAAACTGATTGTAGAGCTGTTTGTTGTATCATTATAATTTACATGAGTACTCGTGTTAAAATTATTAAAGAAGCAGCAACACATAGTCTTTGCTATGTAGATTTTCATACACAGTTACTCATGTTATAGAATCTTAGCTATTGTGAAAAAGGTAAATTGAAAGTATAGGTGTGGTCCGTGTATAGAAGCAGCTATGTAAAATGTAGCCTGGGTTTATTGCAGACAAGCTTTGTCCGCGCCGCCGCGGCTGCCTGATGGGCATGAACAAGTTCTACGCACAATGCCACATAAACATTTAAATATTACGAACAAAACATTTTCACAATCTGCAACAGCGATAGAAACAGTCGTAACTACAGAACACAATCATATGAAGTGTTGAATGAGCTGCAAAACGTTTTTAAAATACATTCAACGCATATTATCTTAAGGTCTGCGTAATAATAAGTTACATCGGTTCACTTCACACGATTTAGGATATTGGTAAGTCGTTGACCCATCGGAACATGCCGAATAATGTTTATGTCTTCAACGTACCCATTAGCCACCTTTTTGGGACTTGAGTTATAACATTGGTTATTAAATTGGCTCGTTGTGCTACGTAAATATTATAATTAAATGCTGATATGGTAACGTGGGATGTGTATAATCACACAGCATTATGGTACTACCCTCTAAACGTATTTTTATAACAAGGTAAGTATGAGTAAGTCTAAACTTCTGTTAAGTTTTTTAACCATTTTTAAATATTGTTTGTTTCTGAGAATATTCGCAAAGAGTCGTGTTGAATAAAAAACAACAAAGGATAATAATGGCGAGTCCAGGAAAACATAAAATTCATTAGAGCCTACAGGCTATTCATACAATGTTTCATAGTTTTTAAACGTAGTGGTGTAGTATAGCACTAGTTATATATACAATATATTATATAAGTAAATATAATTATATAAGTACATAAGTAAATTGCAAGGCAGGTTCGCATTTGCTGTTTGTATATGTTGGTTTTGATTAATCTCCTTTAAATGAACATCAGTAAATCTGATTACATTTTAAATTGTATATGATTTATTGGAAGATAACTAAACAAAATAGCAATGAGATCGCATAATAAACTCACCTAAAGTAAAAGTTTGCACTATAAAAAGCATCATCAATTTATGAATTATGAACAATATGATAATTATTACTCAACTACCAACGATTCAACATAACACAGAAACAACTTCATAAAACAAATAAAACATTTCGCTGCACATTTGAAGTCAGCTACCTATTTCAATGATCATATTATAATAGTTTCAAATTAAGCAAACATTTGCTACTAGTGTTTTTGTATACATTGGTGCAATTAACACCTGTAGAGCTTAGAGGTCAACACGCCTTTCGGCAACCCCTCTCTGCCCACAGCCTGCCCACATGAGACCCAAAATGAATTGTTACTATAAGATTAATCAATACGAATAAATAAACCTCACTTTTAATTATAAGCGAATTTGATTTATGACTTAATATTTGTTTTGCGGCGGTGCCTTTTTTGTTGTTAAATCGATTGTTATTTTTAACAAATTTTCGTTATGAAAAAAGGTAACTGAAATAATTATTTTCAATTTTAATTAAAGAACGGAAATTACTTTTAGTAGGTATACTTGAATACAAAGTAAAATGTTTCGTAAAAAATAATTATTATTTTCCCCTAACAAATTAATGCGACCGAAAGAAAATTTATATATATTATTTAACTAATAATATTTTCAATAATACCTATTTTAGGAATATAATTTATTTTCGTCAAATTGAATCACTATAAAATTGCGAATGCCTTCCTCAAGATATAAAGCTTTTATATAATGTTTGTATACAAAGAAAAATAAAAGGAAAACGGAAACAGACGGCACTTTTTGTATTCAAAATATTTCTTTGATCGTAATTTTGTACTAGCTTATTTTTTAAAATAAATGTTGAATTAAGACAAAAGTTTATAAATAGAATTAGGCAAAATAAAACGAAAAAAAAAATATCTTTAATCGTGTCTAAAATATCGAAGCCCACTTGAAGTGAACATTCAATTATTATTTGTTAGCAATTATCTCCATGCCTGCCAAGTGCCAACATAATTGATATTTCAACAGAATAATTGACATAAATGAAAAGCAAACAATACATTAATTATATTTAACTCCGTATTAATTGAAATGGTCGGCTGATCCACGCGCTAGACTCACATATCGGTTGCGCGGGCGCAAGTAGGATTTCCTTTTTAGACCAAACCTACTCGTACTCGTCCATTGGGTCAGTATGCGAGTGACGCTAGGGAGATCTTTATGGTCGTATTGCTATTCAAATACATTAATTATTCATTACTTTATTACATACCTTTAAGTACATTCATCGAGAATACAATGAGAACTGCCAGTTTGTATTTAAATTTTTGTTAGTTATAAAAAATGTTTGATGTTTTAACTTTCAATTTAAAAATAATTTTATAATTGAACTCTGTTTCCACAAAACTAAAGTTCTAATTTATATAGTTCTAAGTCTAGTTATGAAAAAATAAATAATAGCGACCTTCGAATCTAATATGTAGATTGTAGATGATTTTAATAAAGCCCATGCAACGAATATATTCCGTATTATGAATACCCGGCCCTCATAGCAAGTAGGTAAATATACACGATTCAATTTAATCCACTTAAGTGGAGGGCACTCAACAATATCAACTTTAGCGTAACAAATTATTACGAAAGACATACAATAATCGGACGAACACTAGATTCTGCGAAAGCTTACTTCAAATCCAGCTGTAAAAATAGCATTGGTAAGATAAAATCTCTTCTTGTGATCGGATTTTTAATATTTTAAATTATAACCGGCTTATAACTTATATTAAGAGCTTAACACGATACTTGAATAAACGAACTCAAAAATAATCCTATTATCAAGCTACGGCTACGAGGGAACGCTTAAAATTATAAATAGATTTTATATAATATTTATAGTAAGAGTGCCGTGGCCTAGAGAGGTGAAGAAACGTCTGATATCATCGAGTTCAACCTAAATTTTTGACCCGATTCAATATAAAAACAGATTGTTGGGCTAACGACCCGCGTTACGTGGAATAGACAAACAAAACAACCGCGGGCCGCATGCCGACAGCCCTTCATAATTTTCTTTAACATGTTTTTATATAATCTGTGGCTCGATTGAGTAACGGTAATGGGACCGCTAAGGTTCGGTAGGGTTAGCATGACCGTGAATATATTCCGTTCTAATTCTCAAGGACCATTTAAATAGTTCTTTGCCCCGTACCCGTAGTAATCGTTTAGATTCGTGTAGAGTTTATATTTTATTTATTATTTACTAGCTTACCGCCCACGGCTTCGCCCTCTTTGTCTAAAACCTAATAAATTATATACTAAAACCTTCCTCTTGAATCACTCTATCTATTAAAAAAAACCGCATCAAAATCCGTTGCGTAGTTTTAAAGATTTAAGCATACAAAGGGACATAGGGACAGAGAAAGCGACTTTGTTTTATACTATGTAGTGATGAAGACCCGTTTATAATATTTTTTTTGTGTAATATTTCGTCTAGTGTTTAATTTTTAATTATATTTTTTAAATTTAATTAATTATATTTCGATAGAGATCTTACAGTAGAGAGAATAGAGATATCACACGATGATGTACCAAGGTACATCATCCTCGGAAAAAGAGAGTCCAATAAAAATTAAATTCAAGATATTAATCTTTAAACGACTAAAACTGATTATCTTTAAGATTCTTCGTATTCATTTCCATTAGAAATAAAAGCTTATTGTCCGCATTTAAGTCAAGATGAAAAAAAAGGTACAATAACAATCTACATGATTAATTACGCGTAAGAACAGCATATGAGATACATTCATGTAGAAAATTAAAATACTCGAAACATAAGTGGTCTTTATGAACAAAGAGCTATTGATATGTGGTGCTTGGAACGGAATGCACGATACGTATTTTATTAGCTCCACTACCGAGCGAAATAAAATGATATGTGATATCACTTTTCAATGGGTAAGCCTGAACAAGTGTTCGTTGTAAACCTCCGGTTCGATCAATCGCTATATTTATCAGCGATATATTAATTGCTCGACATGAGTACATAATATACATTGGGATATTTGGCTTATCCTTTTTTGATGAAGGGAGGAAAAACATGTTACCAAAGATATTTTACATTGGAGAACGACTTGCTCAGATGATTGGCATAAAAAAAGAATGTAAATTCTACTATGATTCGTTTTATTTTTGATTTGTTGTGATAAGTGGAGATCACGGCGCGGGCCAGTAAACTACAGCCTATTACTACTACTATAATATTAGAAAAACATACACTTATACCAACTGTAGCAGAACAACTTAATTGTAAATTTTTGATTTTTTTATTATACAAACATTTTATTAATTTTTGTTAAATTCTTTATTGTTAGCACGCGCGCTGTCTTACCTGATCCTAAACTTAGACATTGTGCAGGCATACCTAATACAGTCACAAAGGAACTGCCGGTGCCCTATACGCTATACACAGCAGACGCTTATACTGTTAAGTAATTTATGCGAACCCATATTAAAATATAATGTCTCCATTTATCTTATACATAGCCAATTAATAAAGAAAATAGAGATGTGTGGACGCATTATATTAAGCAATATCTTTAGAAGCTTCATTACAGAATGCTTTCAACTCCTATGGCGCTATATAAATAAAAAAAAAGGTTTATAATAGTTTCTCAGTTAATAGGTAAACCTCAAGTTACGACTGCATTGTTACCTCCAGTTTAATTGACTATTTCTCAGTTCTGACTTGACGCATAAATTATTCTGGCTGCTTATAACGAATCGACTCTTAAAGTCACATCGAAAGTGCAAGCTGACGGCAAAATTCATTCCATGCACTTGCTACTGGGCCACTAGACGAACGTATTAGAAAAATGGCCTTACAGACATCAAGATGGCAGTTGCAACATTTCGTTTTACACATTGCGTATAAGGGTTACAATCCTTTGCCACCGCGGTTAAATAAGTATGGAGTATTGAAGGAGTACTATTAATAGATGAACGAGTAGCGAAACCTGTGTAGCAGGATAGTGAGGTATAATGAGAGGCGAACTTGGAATACTGCCACAACAGCCGAATGTGAGTGACAGCCAACGACACTTATCTGGTTACTTTACATATTTTGATCCAGCAGCTAATGAAAAAATATACTACTTTCAAGATTTATTTTTGGGACTCTTCGCATAATTTATTTTGTTTGCCCGTACACTTATATCAAAAGAATAATTTGATGTGAATACTCGAATGACATTGTTCTCTTTTGTGTCGTGAATCTTCGTTATTGTTTACTACCGTTTCTTTTATACTAGCTTGTGTTTGCTTTCATGTGAATATCATAAACCTTTCTGTTGACTTACCCAAACAAAACAAAACATTTTATCGTTTATATCATTGGTGAAAACGTTATTATCATAAACCATGAGCATTGTCAATAGATAATTGGTATTTATAGATTAGTTATTTTTATACATAAAGCTCTTTGTTTAGGAAGTAATAGTCAAATAGTGTCCTCTAAAAACATCATAAAGAATCATGAAACTAAGCATGAATCTATACTATGCTTCTCTTCTTCATCTATATTAATTATGGAACAAACCTTGCAATAAACGGACACAAGCCTTAGATCAAATGGTACGTAGGCTATGTAATTATATTTTAAATGCGGCCGCGGCGTAAGAATAATTATAACGAATTTCAAGAATACTTCTTTATGGGTTTATAATACAGCTAGTAAAGTTTACGTTCTCTTATAGCATAGGCAGTTTTATTGAAGCTAATTAAGAGGAATTTTTACTGCATTTAATGTATATGTAGGGGAGCACTATACATACTAAAAGTGACTGTTTAATTGAGCCTATTACAGAATAGTTATGAAATAACTCTCAATCCATTATTTATTTCAAGCAGCCGACATTTCATTTGTAGTAAATTCAATGCAAAATTTATTATTTTGTAATATAGTATTACCAACAAATGGGCACAAAGTGGGCACATTACTTGAGGATACCCATCCATAATAAACTTCTAATACGACAAATAGAAGAAATCATTTTGTTTATTTTCTAATTTCAGCATTTGATTGAAGGATACAAGGGCCTGTTCAAAAATGGCACAAGCTCAGGGTTGTGTACAAAAAATACGAAACATTTTTATTTCTTTGGAATGACTAAATTACTCGTATCTTATTTACAGTCTTTCATGTCAAGATCCTGTGAGTCTTGCAACTTCTAATCCTAAATACTGAATTTGTATCCAAGAATGCTCGGATATACCTATATCAAGAAGTTTGACATCTAATTAGATTTACTAATAAAATTATAGCTCTTGTAACGATATACCGTAACGATACAAACTAAAACGCATGCAAATGCTAAAAATAATGATCTGTCTCGATTAAAAATATCACATTGCATGACAAGATCGAAATGTGAATTAACGTCCTAGCTCAAGGTTAGGTGAGGAGTCAGCGAACCTTTTAGGACCTATATCCTGCCTCTACGAGACATCCTCTTTAACACGTGATTTTACAAGTGTCTATAATAAAAAGTGTGATCTATTATTTCATATCCTGTGTTCTGCCCCTATTTGAATATGTAAGGATGCGATAATTTGCTTGGAACTTTCGAAGTTTTGATATGATTAACCATTAAATTTTTAACTGAAGACATAATTTTATTTACCATGAATGTCATATTTAAGCAAACTTATAAATAAATAAGGCAAATAATTTACAAATGCGTGTACAGTGCATTTAACTTCCATCATAATAATCTACAAGTCTTCATTTTGGTAATGTTCCTGCTATTCGTAATAAAAGATATAAAAATTTAACGTTATTTTAAGAAAAATACAGACAGCTAATAAATTAGACGACGGAGTGTAGGCGTATTAAATGAAGTCATTACGTTAGCCGCAGAAAATTTGATAAAGCAAAGTATTTTGATTGGATTCTCTATGAGCGATCTATATAGGTAGTACGAAACATCGAACATTTTCATTAAAGTGACATTACATCTACATGAGCGGTCGCACTCAATGTTATGACACTGAAGGTTAACAATAAATATTAGGTGTAGGAGTAATATTTCAACGCACCGGAATCATGTGTGAACTATGATAGATACGAGGTCGTGTGCGCGGTACCAAGGCTAATACATCATTATGTGGATCGAAATCGAAAAACGAATACATCGTGCCATTTGATTCCAACATAATTAGTATCACCAGTCACCATAGATAATATAATAGGTAGGTACTAAAATATTATGGATTACCAAAAGCATAAGAAATCTTGAATAGTTTTCTCTATAACTATTGACTTTTTTTAATTTTGTATGTACATACATAATAATGGGTTTGTACTACAATTCATTATTTTTTCTTAAATTTAAATTGAATTTAATAGTTATTGAATCTAAAATTTAAGGGGGGTTAGGCGGTCAGCGAAATTTCAGCTATTCGGGCTTGAGGTAAGCGGTGAGGGGGTCCGCCTTTAGTATGGAATCAACGTGCTCGAAACTAATAATCGTAAGCGCCATTCACATTTTTATCAAAAAGTGAATGAAAATATTTAGAATTTTCTAAATCTAAAACAGTCACGAAATCGATTTATGATTTTATACGAATTATTATCGTAAAATACAGTTGTAATGAGCATTTATATGATATTTTAGAGGTAACTTCAGGATTTTTTTTTTATCGAGCAAAATTTTTCCAATCGTGTTTTGGAAACAGTCATCCCATCACACATACGTTCTGTAATACATATTAGAAATTTCAGTGCGAAAAAACTTCAATATTTTCAATTATAGCTCATAGAAAACAGTCCATTTTGCCGTTTTCACCTACTAAGGGCCCTTAAGCTAGGGCACTGAATTTAACTCGAACGCCGTACTTACAGTGATTACACTACTAGATGAATGGTGCATCTAAATGAGTGACATCATCATGTCTCCGCACTTGCAATATCGTTACTCATAATAATTTTAAATTTACCATGTAGTACGTAAAATATGTTAAACGTAAGTAGTTTAAATAATGCATTTTAAAAGTCATGTGGGTACATTTTTAAACACTGATTAGGTTGAATAATTATCTTCCGACATTTTCCTCATAGTGTAAATAATTCGTGTACTAATTAACTTTTTAAATGAGTCTGAAGTGGATGTCTATGTTTCGTTTAAAATTACTTAGTAGTTCTTGGAAAATATTCTTATAATTTACGAAATAAAAATCGGCGTACGATTTCAATTTTCAAGTGGTGGTAGGTATGTTATATGTATAGCATATGCACTGCCGGTAAAAGTATCTAAAACGTAAAGTAAGTAAGGTATCTAAAACGTCTGTAATTTGGACAATTTCAGGCTTGTTTATTAATGTTTGGGTGCTACGAGTGGGGACAGGCGGTCTTGACAATTGCAACATCCGACGCGCTGTCTGTCGCACCAATTTGCGCCGGCGCAGCGCGACCATTTGCTCTGCACCCAGCCTGACAAAACAGCAATCGTGTAACTGCATCTATGACCTCATCTCATTGTACTTGAATCGAGTAGGAGTGACCGCTAAATGGACGCGTTGTGAACCGATTTAAGACAGCGAACAGGGAGTGCGTGACCGAAGTCTATTATATCGGTCATAGTAAATTTCTAGTAACATAACAAGGTCGGTCGTTGACCGTTAGGAGCCCTACAACCTACCCATCATTAAGGTTACTTTGAAAGGTGAATAATGGACGCTCCGCTGATGCCTTGTGGCTCGAGACAATGACATTGAAACATTAGCTCATATTTCGTACGTGTGTACGCTATCGGTCATCGCGGACGTGCATACACTATTTTAACACCTCTCAATGTGATTGGAATAAACGCAAATGTTTTTGGCTTTTGTGGTTTAGAAATTTGCCACCTCTAAATTTCATCCATAATACATAATTCATATAATGAAGCAGAAGTGACTATTAAATCATTTTCTTTCCTGTTTTTGATAAACAATGTATGATATCTGGAATATCATACAAACAAACGAATGGGTAGAAAACTATGATAACGTAACAAAACACACTCCAAAATGCCGCTTAGAAATTGATATGAGAAAAAACATGGAGACAAAATTGAATGCCTTATTAAAATATCTACAAGACAGCCAAGCTGAGGTAAACAAAGCAATCAATTAGAGACGAAGAGTAAGTAATGGGCCAATAAATATCTGAGAGCCGCGGATCTTTAACTGTGTAACTGATCAATACTGTCATGAAAATTCAACTAAAATACTTTACTAAACATTATTTATTGCACTTTTGCAGCAACACGTTCAATGTTTACTTATTCTAAGTACAAATCTAACTATGTTAAAATAACTAATAGCAAATTCCGAAATGTTAATTAATTACTGACAATCAATTAAGTTTTAGAAATAATTATTAAAGTTACCCGCGATATTGTTTCTATGCATTTTGATATTCATAAAAATATATGAAAAAATAAGAATAAGTTTATTAAAGAAAATATTTAATTTAATGTAGCTCTAAAAGGTATTCGAACACTAAAGGGCATACAAATTAGAAGAACCACGTCAAATATTGTTGTGTATGTTTGTAACATCGCGCTCTTACGAAATATTGTCCTCTAATGTTGGATTGGTTTAAACAAATTATAGCTTTGCAATACTGAAGAGGAGATTAATTTAAATTTTCTTATTCATAGACGACTGATGACTGCTAACTTACTTAATCAAATCATACTGTGCATTAAGGAATGTGGACACCAAAATACAAGCTGTCCTAGTTTGGGGTCCAAATGTGACATGTTTGTAACTAACCCATCAATTGTTCAATAAATGATTTTTAATTTTTTATACCGTTCTAGCTCATATATCTTTTATTCACATTATCCTATTTGTATTAAGCTGAAATCCTAATAAAATGACACAACACAATATATTTTTAACCAGCAGCATCCCATCGTTCAAGATGCGACACGTCACCGGAGCGGCTACGAGAGATTATCACGCAAAAACCGATCACACTTGATTGATGACGTACATCTATGACTATGATTAATATCACATATTCTCGACACCGAGTGTCATATTAAGGAAAACTCATTCGCCATTTCCTCACTTAAATGAAACCTGCGATTCAGTTGAAGTGATAGTTTAACCGCAAAAGGTTTGGTTTAGAGATCTGTATGAGATTGATATGACGAATGAGTACACAAAAAAAGATAATGAAAATTCCTGTAAAATTCATGGGGGCTATAATATTAGATTATATTATTATTTGTATTAATCACATCTGACGGTGCATTTATATTAAGGACAGTGCTAGTCGTCCGCTAAACGGATGAATAAAATAAATTAGTCGTCCGATTACCGGATGAATAAAATAATTTAATCGTCCGATAACATCTATTTATCTATATAGTTAGGTTATCGGGGTTTCTTTAGAGAACTGCCGCACGTATTATAGGTTTTTTGTGGGGGGAGGAGGGCACACGTAGGTATTTGATTTTTTTTTGCGCGTCGACGGAGCCCCGCTTCGCGGGGCTCCTATTTCTGTGTAGTTTTTTTTTTAAGAAACCTAACCTAACCTAACCTAACGGCTAACCTAACTTAAACTTGATTTTTTTTTTTGCGCGTCGACGGAGCCCCGCTTTGCGGGGCTCCTATTTCTATGTAGTTTTTTTTTTTTTGAAACCTAACCTAACCTAACCTAACGGCTAACCTAACCTAAACTTGATTTTTTTTTGCGCGTCGACGGAGCCCCGCTTCGCGGGGCTCCTATTTCTGTGTAGTTTTTTTTTAAGAAACCTAACCTAACCTAACCTAACCTAAACTTGATTTTTTTTTGCGTGTCGACGGAGCCCCGCTTCGCGGGGCTCCTATTTCTGTGTAGTTTTTTTTTGACGTGACAACGTCTTAAATTAGGTTGCGACTGGGAGTCACTTATGAAAAAGTGTAACGCTCGGTAACGTTACGATGAGTCACCGAACGAGAGAGAGGCCCGCGGTCTGCCGCGCGCGCAGCACATAAATATTCTACCGAGAAAAAGACGTTGTCACGTAAAATCTTCGCCCGTAAAACCGACTTTACAGGCAACCATTTTTTTTGACGTGACAACGTCTTAAATTAGGTTGCGACTGGGAGTCACTTATGAAAAAGTGTAACGCTCGGTAACGTTACGATGAGTCACCGAACGAGAGAGAGGCCCGCGGTCTGCCGCGCGCGCAGCACATAAATATTCTACCGAGAAAAAGACGTTGTCACGTAAAATCTTCGCCCGTAAAACCGACTTTACAGGCAACCATTTTTTTTTTAAGAAACCTAACCTAACCTAACCTAACGGCTAACCTAACCTAAACTTGATTTTTTTTTGCGCGTCGACGGAGCCACGCTTCGCGGGGCTCCTATTTCTGTGTAGTTTTTTTTTAAGAAACCTAACCTAACCTAACCTAAAGGCTAACCTAACCTAAACCTAACCTAACGAATTGAGGGCGAATATGTAATATAAACATGCTTATATTAGCGTAATCTTTACGATAAAACAATAATAAATAGGTGTTATAATGACACCAACTCCATCAAAAATTTTCTAAGTCCTGCGCCCCCTTTGCTTTAGTCCAACCCAACTAGCTTTAGTGTTAAAAGGTTATCTGGTAATCCGAATAATCGGACGATTAAATTATTTTATTCATCCGGTAATCGGACGATTAAATTATTTTATTCATCCGGTAATCGGACGACTAATTTATTTTATTCATCCGTTTAGCGGACGACTAGACACTTCGTTATATTAAAATAGGGAATGCTCATTCTAACCCTACTATTAAAATTCTTTTAGTGTAAACAGGCGTAGAGCATTAGCATGAGCAAAATCAACGGAAGACCGTTAATTTTAGTGCGTTCGAAAAGATTATAATATTATGCAATGTTCTAATACCTACTGAACAACACAGAATACGAGTTTTCGTTTACACTAAAAGATCGCGAAATAATGCTCTAGCTTTAGCTCTATGTTCGTTTGAACTAAATGCACCGTATATGTCTTTTCTAAAGCCATTTTAAAAGAATGGTGAAAAATATTGTGAACGAAAAGAAAGAAAATAAATATTTCTATATTATGCATATCAAGCTTACTAAAATTATCTTACATATTCCGAACTGTTTAAGGCAAACTCTAAGTGATAGAGTCAACATTCTTCTACTTTGAGATATTCAATTATCGCCTTAACTAAGTAGTTAGAAGTCTGCATAAGCAAATTTTAACATGTCTATTTATCGTACAAGATACGACCTTAAATGAACAAGGATAGGTATCTCGTCGATTAGAATATTAACAGAATATTTAAATATTTCAATTTTTATTGTTTGTTAGTCCTCATCTAGATTAGATGCCTTTTTTAATTCTTCATATTATGTTAAAGTGTTCAAATCCAAATTGTGTTGTACTTTATATGTATTTTGTTTAAAAAATTCCTACATTGAAATCGTCCTCAACCTAAAATTCTCTTGGGTATCACTATAAGGAAAGGTGATAAACAATAGCCTCGCTTTATTACCCAGTGGAATTTTACTTGATATACTCAATGTGAATTATGTGAGCAATAAAATCTTTTGTATTTGTAATCTGCGTGCAAGCATAGCAAAGCATCCTGTTCAGTATGTATGTATAGAAAAGATCAAGAGCTGATAAAAACGTAGGTGTTATTCTATCGAACAGCGGACTTAATCTATGCTCGCTTACGGCCAACTTGTTTAAGCATTATTTTAAATACCTCGAATATATTTTTTATGCACGCAATTACGATTTACTATCTGTTGACTGTTTGCAGTTTGTACGCCAGGAAATATGTATTTATAAAGCCCTTTAGATATTATTTTGAACTAGAAAAAAATATATATATGTAATAAAGGACTTAATTTTGTTGAATCGTTTGTTTTAAATAAGACTGAATTAATAACACTTTTTTTTCATTCTTCCTTTCATTACCGTATAACTATTATTGGAAGTTGGTTGAAATTTATGGTCATACCAAAAAAATGTAAAAGGTAAATCTTATAAGTTAAAACACACTTCTTATATCTCTCACAGTCTTACACGGGCTGATTGCAAATATTTTGCCAGATAAGAAAAACTCGTTAGGCTGGACCAATTCGGTATAAATATGTCGACAAAACCAAGCAATGTATCAATTAGGAGGTTTAAAATTTTAAATCACATCGCCTTTCGGAAAAACCATTCGGTGTGACACTTTTATTGTTGTGTTTTTTCACGATAAAATGTTGTTTGGCAGGAACCAAATAAGAACTTACTTCATTACTCGCTGAATTTTTGTGTTTATTTAAAGAAGGTTAATTTGATAATAAAATATATTATACGTAAGTATGTACTTAAACTTTTTCTGTTTCGATTTAATGAATGTCTACTTGCGTATGAAATACTAATAATAAAATGTAAGAAACATTGTGTTGACTATAAAACGCCAACAATAAACACCAATTTCCGACAGTAAATTGAAATTTGATTTAAATTCAGGCGTAAGTCAACAGCAATTCGGTCGAATTGCGTCGACCATCAGGCATCAATGCCTTATTTCGGGAGGTCATTGTGCGCGCGAGATAACGTCACCGGTGACCTTGACGCGCGAGCACCTCCCGCCCCGCGCCCGTCGCCGCGCCGCGCTGCACGCGTGAAAAATGTCGCTGTCAAATGCGGCAAGTGTCACTCGCAATAACTTACGGTGACCAAATTTTCCCAATTATCATACCAATATATATTTTATCTTTACCACATAAGAACAACTATTGCCTGCTCTTCCTCGTTAATTTATCATAAAATCGGGCGACCTTCCTATTATTCTGAAGGCAACTTTACATTGTGATAGTTAAGCCGAGGTTGGCTAAGCGTTATTGTATTTTTGAATGAGTCTCATTATCGTAGAGTAGAGACTAGAGACAAAAAATTCAAAGCGAAGCTGATGCGCACGAAAAGTTAATAATTTTTAAATGAGTTATCTTCGTCGAAGCCATCGAGATAGTATGTAAGTACATATATCTCGATGGTCGAAGCGGATAAAACGTATCCTCAATTACTCATTAATCAATAAAAAGCGAAGTTTCGCAAGTTATTAGCTAGCAATTAGGCAAGTAAAGTGCGGGTGAATCGACCGTCTGACATTCGGCGCCCTTGCGTCGCCCTCGTCTGCCTAAGGCCGAACTTACACTTTACAGAGACGCATCTGCGAAATTTTACGTCTCTACAGATTACAGACGCTATAAACTTTGAATAATGCATTTAGTGTTAGACGCTGAGATTGAATAATTTAACAGGTGAAAGTAAATCTTAAAACTATTTAGGCGTATAGGCATTCATTTTTCAGCCTGATTCATCCAGGGCGGAGTCGTGACTCGTGGCTCACTTATAAATATTATGCCATATACAAATTAAATGAGATAAGTGGGTACCCGTTTGTTATTTTCAATGAAAATGAAAAGAGATATTCAAAATTTTAACATAACTCTTGTTATGAGCACAGAGCAACCATTAGCGGCAACATCATAACATTCGTAACCAGCGATCAGGGAATGTGAACAGCCGCGTCCAGACCGGCTGAGCGCGGCTCGGGAGCCGCGCTCAGACTTCCTGCTCGCGGGCCGTGGCACCCGAGCTAATTGTGAAAAGGTCCGAGCCGCGCTCGCGAGCCAAGGTGAGCCGGTTTGCGCATTCAGTTTCTCTCCGTATAACGATGGAAAACCACGTATTATTAGCTGCTGCGGCGCTTGTGTTGTCTGGATATATCATAAAAAAAAGAAAAGAGAAACGAAAACTCTGGATTAAAAAATTGTACCAAAACCGAAACCAATACGGTAACAGTTTGTTAAAGGATCTTCCTTCAGCAATCTTCTCGCTTGTTTTTATTTAAATGATCTGGATCTTTCGAATCCCATAACATTTTGAAGCTTCCGTAAAGTTGTATTAAGCGAATACTGTCTTCTTTATCCATTTTTGATTCTGGCTCGCGAGTGTCGTTACGTCCGTCCACACCGGGCGAGCAGCTCAGACTGAGCCGCCTTTGAGCATCGGCAAAAACCGACAACGCATGGCTCGGGGCCGAGCGGCGCTCGGCCGAGCCAACGTGTGCCCGAGGAAGCCCGAGCGCGCGCCGTCCACACCGGCCGAACTATTGGCTCGCGAGCGGGACTCGCGAGCCGCGCTCAGCCGGTCTGGACGCGGCTATTCATTATTTCATTAGAGGGTCCGCCACTCAAATTGTGTGTCATTGACTTTGCGAAAATGAAAGTAATCAACGATATTACGGTCAATTATAACAATAAATTATCATTTAGGGTCATTTGCGTTTTATTGCAAATTAAAAAATGCTTAATTGGTATCGCGCCAATATTATTTTATCGCCTACAAGGTGAGATGGACACTCATTAAAAATTTATCTTATCGATTTTTTGACACATAGAAAAGCTATTTATAAACATTAAACATTTAATTAGTGTAATTTGTATAAATAAAACATTTATTCGATTTTAGAGTGGACAAAAAGTATACATCTATATTTTAAAAAGATAAATTGTTATTTCAGATTACTTACTTCCTTGCTCAAAAAATATTAATGATTATTTTTCCGACCCAAATATCGACCAATAGAATTGCACCATTCGACGTCACGTGGTACAACCTACATGGTATTATACTGATAATTTTTTGAAAATTTTCTCTGGTCGTTGACGTCAAACTGACAGGTTGAATTCAATTGTGAAATTATTGGCCGACATTTGGGACGGAAAAATAATCCCCCGAATACCACACGAGCTTCAAAATTATCTGGCATTTCCCTCAAGGTTCCCTGCAAACAAATAAAGTCGTCAAGTTTTTCAGGAAAAATCACTCGCGCTTCACGCTCGTGATTTTTTAACCTTGACTAAAAACTTGACTCCTTCATTTGTTTGCAACGAACCTATCGGAAAATACCCGATAATTTTGAAGCTCTTGTGGTATTATAAGTGAAAATGTAATTTGAAAAGTCACATTTATTTAAATAAAGGTTAAATATTTCGCCAACAGAAAAGCCATTCACGAAAAAAATATTGCGTGTTATATGGACCGGAAATTGAGGTTTAATTGCACAAAACACGATTTGCAAACATTAGCGTTAATTTATGAGCTATTGAAGAGAAAATTAGTCTTTGTTTTTAATCCCAAGCTTTTTAAACACAACTAAAAGTCACATTACTCGTAATATATTTATTATAATTATATTCTATGAGTATCCTCATAATATTCACCTATAATTAATGGAAATAAAATATAGCATAATAAAAAAAGTAAAATTGCAGCATGTTACATAGAACTAACTATTTATTATCTGTGCTAGAACTTTGTTACTTTGAAATTCAAGATCAAAGATATACTGAGAAAGGAAAGATACCCTAAATCCTGAAATAAAATAATAATTTTCGTGCTTTATTTACTGAATACTTTTTACAGAACGAAGAAATTTTTATGGTTTTACGTTAATGTTTATTACTGCAACATTGGTTATGTTTTAAAACATGTAACTTCTTAAAATCACACATACATAGGACTAATTACTATAGAATAGAGAAAATACTAATTATATTTGGAACCTTACCGCTAATCAAAGCGTATCCTTGTGGAGTTGAGGTAGATATCGTCAGAATAACACTGTATCTGGAAAATAAAAAGAAATATTAAATAATTTCCCTTTGGTTTATTAATTTTCCTAATTGTATATTGTACTGATATTAAAATTGCGGTGGTGTGTTCAATGATGTGCTAAAAATTTTCAATAGATTTCTATGAAATTGGACGCAAGAGTCGTAGGTAATAAATCATAATATCCTATATGAACTCGTAGGACAATAAATGTCCCAATAACAATAATGTTTAGTAAGGAAAACCTTTAGCGAGTCTTTCAAATATTATATAATATTTAATATTTATATATCAAACAAGTGTAATGGGCACAATGTTGACCTTTCGTAAGCCTTTTTTTTTTTTTTTTTTTTTTTTTGAGTGGGGAAATCTTGCATAGATACCCGCGGCCTCCGGGGAAAGGGCCGCGGGTTATGTCGGATTCCTACCGACCAAAACCCCACTGTGTTCCGTCAAGCCACATAAACGACGGGGCCACGGGTATAGGTAGAATTCGTCCGTGACCCCATCAGCAGCTGCCCGTCTCCAGGCCAACACAAACTATGAGCCCGCCAGCTCTAACCTCATGGGGCGGCGTGAGCGGAACACGTCTCACGCCGCCTCATCTCACCGGACGATGGACTAAATCCCCGCTCCATCGCCCGGCGCCCCTCGTTAGGGAGGCTGGTTGCGGCCGCGTAAATCAGCCGCAACGCGACGACGACGCCCAATAGGACGTCGGCGCCGGATCAGGTCTGCGTGAGGATCCCTCTCGCGAACCCGCTCCGCCTCCTCTTTCCGCGAGATCACGTCCTCGGAGAACGTGATCACCGCGCGCCAGGATCTGTCGCTACCCACCATTGCGCGAACAATGGAGGGCAGAGAGAGATCCGACCCGACCTTTCGTAAGCCTGCTTGGGCCAATGGCATTATCTTTATTATGTAAATTACATTCGTGCCTCTAAATCTCAATTAGGCATTAAGAAACTTCAACAATTCAGCCGAATTAATTTGATGAAATTTATGTACGAAAACAAGATATTACGAAGAAGCTGTGTATAACTCTATGAATTATTTTCTAATATTCTAATTGTTATTTATTTCATGTTATCCAGAATTGTGAAATTCGTATCTCAAAACCGTAAATGATATTATTATTTTTTTTTTTTTTTTTTTTTATTTATTATCAGAAACAATAAGGTTTACAAACATTTGTGAACAGTTGTGACTTAAAAAACCACTGAGGTTTATAGTAATGTTCGTATTTATATAATGACAAATTCGGTTTAACTGTTTAACAATTTTTATAAGTGAAGACTATATAATATTTACATAGTATGAAGACACATTTTATAACTTTAATATACATAACTATAATTGGGCTATATAATATTGCTTGAGTTTACGTTTGATATTTATTTCAGTAATACTATTTCTTAGTTTAATATCCAACCCATTCAATATATCCGGTAGCAAGTACGCGGTACGACGTTGACCATACATGTTTTTTGAGAATGGTTTAGTCAAGTTCTTAAGTGTTGTGTTACGTGTGTGGTAGCAGTTCGAGTTTATTATTTGATTTTTTGTTTTGAAAAAGTTTTCCTTGAGCAACTGAAGTTCAAATTTATAATTAACTGGCAGGACATTACAGTGTTTGAAGAGTTTTGAGGTATCATTTTTAAATTTCATTTTTATTTGTGGTGACACTATTATTTTAAGAATTCGAACTTGTAGATTCAGAATTCTTTTTAAGTATGTTTTGTGAGTCCTACCGTAGCTAGTTAGGCCGTATGATATTATGGAGTCAGCAAAAGCATTGTACAACAACAGTCTTGTTTCGTATGGTAGTCTGTTTTTAATTACATACAAGATTGCCAGAAAAGATCGCAGTTTATTGCACACTTTTTCGATGTGCATCCTCCAGTTGAATCTATTATCAATAGTTAAACCTAGGTAAGTGTAGGAGTCGACAGCCTCTACAGTTTCACATTGACATGTTGTCGCACGCGGTTTACAATGCATACACTTATGTGTGTGATTTTTAATACTTTGATAAAGATCACCAATAATGTGGGGGGATTTAATGTGCATTAACTTCGTTTTGCGTGCATTTATTACCAGTCCAGCATCGTGACACCATCTACATAAGTTATCAAAGTCGTGTTGAAGCAGATTCATAGCTATGTCAATGTTTTTATGAGTTACTACAAGGCATGTATCGTCGGCAAACTGGAATATCTTAGAATGCTCTATTGCTTCTCCCATTTTATTGACGTATGCCAGGAAATGTAAGGGGCCCAACACATTTATTTATATCATATTCTCTTCTCAAATATCTCTATATTTTTATTCACGGATCATCCCTGAAGCCGAGAAATATAATCCAAATCTATTTAAGTAGATATTCTTCTTATTTTTATAATTGGAAACATCAAAACAAGTAAAGAAGATAGATATTTTCTTCTTTAACACGACATCCAAAATAATACAAAAAAGGTTACCCGAGTTTTGAATAAAATTGTACAATGTAGTTATATTAATTGCTTTTACTATAATAGTAATACTATACATATGTATATTGCTATTATTTTTAGAGAACAATATGTAACAACTTCTAAACGTAAAATAAAAGATAAGGTAATTGCAATAATCTGTAACACATTGACGAAAACATGTGTCCTCTTTCATTTTTGTTGCCAGATTACAAACATATTATAAACGAATATTTTACAATTCATAACACATTAGTTAATGGGAAAAGTTTGGACTTTATATTTTGTCAAAGTTGGTCTACAGTAAATGCAACCCTTCAAAAAAGGGTTGGTACATCCATTGTTTAATTTTATGCCGTTGTTCTTTTTTGTTTTATATTTCGCACAGGTATTTTTCGTAAAATCGGATTATAGCATTTGTAAACAAGCTTATAAATTATAATTACAGTATTTATCCATAGGTATTTTTTTTATTCCCACCCCGGCAATGGAGCAGGCGTCCCACTTGATGGTAGGTGATGGTCGCCACTCGCCACCCATGACAATTCACAGCATTAGAGAACGTCCAAAATAGGTATTAAATGGTAATAATTATTAAAATTTTATATTTACTTCAGAATTCAGATATCCAAGCGGAAATATTTAAGAATGCATAAGATATATGAACGTACATAGTAATACAATAATAATAAAACAAATTCGTAGTGAGCTGATGCAGATCTTTGAAGATGCACGGTTTACACTTTACATCCGAAATTCGCTAAAACCCAAACATGTGTTTGCTACACCTAAACAAAAAGATTCATGTGAATGCTTTATATGCATGTTATCTTTAAAACTATTCAACAAATTGGTAGGTAGGTGTATTGGTTATGTATGATTCATTTTCAAAGAAAAATTATTAAGTATTTGAGTTAGATATAGCGTCAGCAAATTACTATTCAATATTCATGGCAGGAATCCAACAAAATAATTTCTTGTGAAGTGTATCGATTTTATTGCAATTTTCAACCGGCAGGAAATTATTGAAGTAACGCTGACGTTAAGGAAGTCAATTTCATATTAAGACCCAATTTCACCAATATTTTCTAAATCAGACATTTATTAATCGAGCTTCAAATTAAACATGTATTTTAACATCGTTGTCAACTCTACAGGTCCCAAGAAGGAAATCTAACAGCCGATTATCAAATCGACCATTAACTGAGCGACTCACGAATCATTCATTCGTATTTTAAACCGCCCAAAACAAAATGTCATAGTTGACAATGCCATAGTTTCGCACGTTGGGGCTATTTGTTCTAGTTGAATAATAACTGTCGTGTTTGGTAATTCGACTAAATTGAAATGTTCTAACACAGTATACAATTTAATAATCATGTAGAAACTTTTACGTTTGCTGGTTTATATGTCAAACGATTTGGTCGTTACCATGGTTACAAATGTTTGATGTTATTTGGAGATTGTTTTGTTGTGATTTTTCTTGTGTTATTTTAATTTTATTTTGAGTTGAATAAATACAATAATGTTGAAGAAAAATCGCGGTTCAATTTCACTTGGTCGAAGGTAAACTGGATCTGGTTGAAATTACGAAAAAAAATTCGGAGTCCGAAGGAAAGTGCGAGAGATCTCATACTAGAAGAGCAATTAAAACAAGAAAAATAAAGACAAAGCAGCAAGATACATTTAAAGTAAATTAATAGTAAATTCTTGTTTGTAATAACCTAGTATCTAGTTGTTATAACCTATTTATTGAATGATGTTGATAGGTACAATCTAAGGGTACAATAAAAATGTTTTATAAAAACACAAGTTTTATTTATTTAGGTAACATGAAAAATTACATATTTCTATAACAATGTCACATTTAAATTAAATTAGGATCATCATCATCGTCAGCCCATATACTTTCTCACTGCTGGGACATGGGATTGGTAGTGCTAACTTAAACTTAAACACGGTAAGGGATCAGGTCATTATCCACCACGCTATCTTATGATATGTCGGTTTCCTCACAATGTTTTTCACCACTGAGCCATCACTGCACTGCACTACAATAAGCAGTTGGTCTGTAGGTGAAACTGATAGATTCCTAAAACAGAATTTAAAATTAAGATAAGTACATTTCATAATCATGAGGAGGCCTGAGCCTTACCTGAGTAGTGGTGAAGTTTACATTTTAAGTACCTATATTGGTATTCAATACTAGATTTGACATGACTCACAGCATTATTATGGTTTAATTGAAAATAATACAGTATGTAGGAAGGAACCTTTTATGCACATAAATATAAATATTACCTCACGAGATAGTTTTACTTACAGATCCGACGGTTATTCGAGTTTATCTTCAATTAATTGCAATACTTCCAAAACCGATTGTTTTGATAAACGAAATCTTGTACTAAAATCAACATCATCATATTCTTCGAAACAATGACGACGTCTTTATAAATTCTGGGCCGTCGCGGTCGCACTATATAATCCAAATTATACAAATCATCCAACACATCTTCATTTACAAAAATAAAATAGTATGCAGAGTCCATCTTGACAGCAAGAAAACTTCAAATCATTTTTTCTAATCGCTTGTTAAAAATTTAAAGAGCCTCTATGCCACGGGTTAAATATAATGCCGTGTTAAGGAAACTAATCCTCGATTAGGTCATGGTGGGACACTCCCTTACATTGATGTCCCGTTAAAAGAGTTAACAGCGTGTTAAACTAACTAACAGAGCTTGATGAAACTGGGCCTAAAACTCACAATTCGTAATTATGTGAACATATATTATGTTTTCAGAGTTTATTTACGACGATCGTTAAGATGTTATAAATCATTGTCACACCAGAAACACGGCTTAAATAATTAAATGCCAAAAATTTCACTTTCAATTTTGAAACCGTAATTCATATCAATATTTATGATGAAAGAAGAAATGTATTTTTACATAATTAATAGTAACGTCAAGCAAATTTTTCATCTGCTTTGAGATGGAATATTTTAAAGAGTAATGTTTTTACATGCACTAGCTAGACATATTGAACAAAATAACAAAGAAACAATCGAAGTTTCGCGAAGTCGATGCCCACGGAAGTCAATGTCGCGTGTCAACAATCCATCTCCAGCCTTGAAGCAAGACCAATCAAAACTATTTAGCGTACCCCGCAAGGGAAATCACGGAATTCGCTTATCTCGTTTTATTAGATCATCCCCGAAGCGAGGACAGCTCCGCACACTCGTCTCTAGGGTAAATACAGTGCTATTTTAAAAGTGTTTTGGAGGAATGGGGCTATCAGATTCGATCTATGTAAAACTAAATTATAGAGAACAAGAGCTGAAACATATTAAAAATGTATGCAACAAGCGTAAGTTAGCGGAAAAGCACAGCTGTCTGATACAAAAAATATATATGTATTATAATGTGTACCAAAATACAGCTACCTACACAGAGCAAGTAATATTGGCTACCTATTCGTAGTTAGTAACCTTTAATGGAGTATGGACATCTGAAAACTTTAGTCAATGTCGCATCTAAAATAGCGCATTATATGGATAACAATACGTACAACTTACTGTTTAAATAATTGCATAGAAACCTTGAGCAGGATTCCTATGGATACTTAGTACTTACCTTCGTTTATTTACTACAAATAGAGTTTAGCTAGCTACCTTGGAAGCTCAAACAGCTCTGAAAACAATATAAAGCTTCACCTGCTACTTATTTCTTGCTAGACAAATGGTTGTTTGTGATCCTTAGTATCTATTTAGTTCGGTCAGATACAAAGAGAAATACTGCTTGAATTCTGAAGACTTAGCTTCTAGCAAGTGGAGTATTTATCGTGGTATTATTATTGATTAAAGAGCTGTATTATAGTAAATTTTGTGTTATACCATAAAGTAGAATTAATGCCCTGGCAATAGGTTAGTTTTATATTGAAACTAGCGACCCGCTCCGGCTTCGCACGGGTGCAATGGCGGCCGGCCGGTACCGCCGCAAACGCTACGTCCCGCAATTTTTAAATCTGTAATATCTTCGAAAATATTCACTTAAATCATACGGTGTAAAGTGCCATTTAGATCTATATTAAATGAACAATGTATTCAAAGTATTTAATTGGTTAAGGATTAATGCTGTATTGGTTAAAATCGCTTCGAAAATTAGCCATTATTTGTCGTAAAAAGTAAATGACAAAAAAAAGTTATTGTGGGTTATCCATAAGAGATAGACATATACCATCGCGGACTTTTCTGGAGACCTTTTCAATGTGTACAATACTTAGTACATTATTTTGATAAAACTCGTAGGGTTCAGCCTGCGTTTGCAATGTAAGCGGAAAAAATGTAATTATTTACGACATCACATTAGAAACCTCAAAAATAACAGTACTTCTCCACTATTTAATGGATGTTATTATACATATAAACCTTCCTCTTGAATCACTCTATCTATTAAAAAAAACCGCATCAAAATCCGTTGCGTAGTTCCAAAGATTTAAGCGTACAAAGGGACAAAAGGACATAGGGACATAAGGACATAGGGACAGGGAAAGCGACTTTGTTTTATACTATGTAGTGATATGTGACCCAATTCTATTCAAACAGAATTATGCATTAAATAGATATATTGTCCTTCATATTCATAAGTATTCCGGTTTAAAATTAGGTGTTCTTGAAAATTTCGTATGAAACAATGATTTCGCACTAGGTAGGATTAGGTAGAACACTAGTATTGCCACTTACCACAGAACACGATTGAAATATTTGTATCTATTTCATTTTCATAAAATAAATAATAGTAGATTGTCTGTGTTATATTTTTTCAATACCCCTGCAATTTATTTACTATCAAACTTAAATATTTTTTTTTTATGTTACCCTTACAAGTAGTTACGTCTAGTCATTTGTTTTAAAATACTATCAACTTGGAAGGTTCTATCTACCATGAAGTATCGGCACAAAACTCAATAGTTGATCTATTTCTCTACATTGTGTTTTTATTAAAAAACGTGTGCAAAATACTTAATACACATAGAGGTCTAAATTACAGAAATTACAATAAAATAATCGTAAGTTGTCTATGTTTACATAAGATCAGGTCATTGTCCTATTCTAATGTAACAGTGCGTCATTCGAGTGCAGTTTTCAATGTATTCTTAGAAAATAAGAATTAGAAGCATGACTCATACGCCTTTCGCCAAGGACTCGGTAACTCGCGTTGCATGCGATGACCGCCACGACATTATTTTTGAAGATACATAATATTTTATTATGTTCCTATAGATAGTAATTATGCGTGTGTCAAGAAGATAATAATTTGGCATCATCAAATACTCTCATCTACCTTAGATGAGAGTATTTTTTTACAAAAGAAGCTTTGAATGTTATTAACTTATTAGATTCTTAGGTTCTTTTGAGGTGGATTTAATTTATTCGAATATTCTACAATTCGAATTAAAATATTTTTTATACAATATCAATGAATAAGTTACGCCAACGGATCCCCAAGACATTGCTGCGTCGACGCTTCTCACGGGAACGTATTGTGCGGACGTAGCAGATTCCATTGGCGCAACGTAATTTTAAGTTTTCATTTTATATTCAATTAGCTTTATGATGATTAATTGTTAAGACTTGCATCGAGCAAGACGTATTGTAATAAGTTTATATTAAAGTATTTCTAAGTGAATTCGTAGTTTTTTTTGGGGCCTCCGGCTGTCTGAAACATAATTAATATATAAATATTTATATTATTATAAATATTTTATTTGTTATCAATGATTTTTTTAATTCAATTGCGAAGTCTAAAAATTATGAATACTGAGCTGCGTTTTGTACGAAGACAATTTTTTTCATTTAAACGCATTCAGTAGATATTATTAACCAACTTAAAAAAGGAGGAGGTTATCAATTCGGCCGGTATATATATTTTTTTTATAATTTGGAATTTATACTAATAAAACATTATATAAAGTTGAACTTTAATGAATTCAACGAACTCTTCCACTCTGTTTATTTTATTTTAGGTTGTTTATTTTTCTATTACTTAATTAATAGCTTTGAACTTTGTGATTTCGATTACTTGTTGTGTTTTAATTATGTATTACTAACATTTCGAGCTATTAGTAAGTACCTAGTATATAATCGTAAAATATTTTAAAATAATCGAAATGTGTGTCAACTGTCATTAGCTTTGGTCACCTCACAAATCATAGAAAAACATTCTTCAACCGCATTGGTACATTACCAATGCCGTAATTCAAAACCGTGTAAGTACATCCTACTATATATTTCGGTATTGTTAAAAATAGCATATAATAATTGATAGTCATTTGCCGTCGATGACATTGCGACCGAGGGTCAGCAGTGCGAAAACGTTGCAAGCCGACCGTGAATGTCACAAAATTGACTAAATTGAACCAGCATCCGTCACTTTGTACGAGATACGAGGAATCCAATTAATTATAGCCTAATCACCCTTATTTGTTTGCAGCTTGCCCTTATAAAATATCCGCTGGTGACTGAACTATTTTAATTAAACATTTGGGTAAATTAGGGGTGACGTGGGTAATGCGATACTTATAATGGCTTATGGTTACCACAGACATAGATCTATTGTCTGTGATGGTTACATTCGGTTTATTATATGTATTACTATTTATAGGTCTGGGTTAGCTAATCTTTTGTTAAGACAATGGTAAGTCCAATCAAAGGAGCTTTGTCGAGATATGTTAACGTATTAAAGGTGGATCATGTTTCTGTGTGCCAAATTCAATATAGATCCGATCAGCTGTTATTCCGTGAAAGAGTAACCTAACAGACATAGATCCATACAAACATTCGCATTTATAATAGTAGTAGATATATTCTTGTACAAATATCCCTCATGAAGTTAACGAGTTTCTAAGGTCATAAACTGGAAAATTATAAAGCGATAGAGCCATCAAAAGGAGCTCTGTCACGCGTGCTAACAGCGACAACCAATCATCAAAGTATCGTTAGTGGGTGTCAAGTAATTACCTGTTACATCTCGTCATTATAGTTTATTAAAACATAAAACGCTCTCAAGTCTGTAAAGTGACACGATGTTTATTGCCAATAATTACGCACGTGTGCATTAGTTTGGTATGTACGAGCTATTTCATTTTGTTGAAGTTGTGTTTTCGAGGGTAAGTATTAAATACCATATTAATCTTTGACATGCATGACTATTGACTCTGTATAGAAAATTTTGTCATACTGGGCACTGGGGCACTGAAAAACAGCGCTGCTAATGTTCCTGGACGTTGCAGCATATGCTGAGCTGTCTCCTTTTTGTCAGGGTCGTATGACACACCTTAATAAATGTAGTTAAAATTATATTTTTTTGTACGTGTTTTTTATGTTATTAATTTAAGTGTTTGCTTCTTTTGTTGTTACTATTTCTTGTTGTGGTGTTTTCTTATTAAACTTGTACGGTTTTATGTCTATATGTATGTGTATGTGGGTGTGTTGTGCTGTCCCTGATAAATAAATGTTTCTTTCTTTCTTTCTTTCTTTCATGAACATCTAATACCTACCTTTATATATTAAGCATATATGGAGTGATTGAAAAATGCATTCGTTACAATAGTACTAATTAATGATTTTGCCTGAAATATGACTAATAAATTCCCTTTAAAAAATGTAAGCGATGTAGCTGAACTAGGAGGCGGCGTAGCCTGTAGCTACCTATTTGTTTATCACGAGTTGTCCCTTTGTTCGTTACGGAATTATATATCAATTGAACATTGCTGATAAACTAGTTAACAAGTGCAGGTTGTCCGGGCTGCGTGTGACCAGGTCAGAAGAAGTAGGTCAGGCCCTCCGCCCCACTCCAGCTATTTATTAATATCGCCCGAAATATGGAGGCTTCATGACGCATTCTCGCTGTCCTCGTGAGCTATTGAATCAAATATCAGGTGCTACAGTTGAATTTAGGTCAGGTTATGCTGGTTACAAGATGGAAGCAGTTGCTATGCAACAGTTATTTGCTTTATGTACTTGCTGTAATCCTTCTAATTTATACCAACCAATTATTTACAACTGTAGCGGATAACAAACCTTACTTAACTACCTTGTTATTTTATTACAAAACGGTGATGTCTTGTTCTGATAAGGCTTAACACTTAAATGCTTATTTCATTTCAATATAATTTGTCTATTACTGTAGAGCAGAACCAACACGCTAAGCTGTATAATTTCAAAATCCAAACAAATGGAAGCTGAACGGAAATGGGTTTGTTTATTGCAGAGAAAGTTTCCCACTTTTATAGCGGCCGCAATTTTCTTTACACAACTGTGAATTTATCTGGACTATCTCTAACGGCGGCCGTAAATCAGGATCCCAGATACTTTATCCCAACTAGCAGTAGCAAGCCGGTCAATATTGGTTGATATCAAACGGTATTGAACTCGAACGTTATTTTATAATGATGTGCTTCTATAGTATTCTATACATGTTGCGAGGAATAAAATAAGCTTGTTTCTTAAATATCTTTGAATCTATTTTTATACTTAAAATTATTTTCGTTTTAACTTATTTTCCTTTAATATTAACACAGGATTTTTATTTTTCCTCCTTTTAATTTCCCGCTTAGGAATACAATCTCGGTCTATATCTATTGATGAGAACTCAATATAAGTTAATGTACAATTTGGGTTCCTGGAATGAATAATGTTTATATTATCTATAGGATTATTGATGACATAATGGCAATCGACATTATACCTAGTACAGACTTACAGATTATTCTATGATTTGGAAATTATTACAGTGCTTAATTCTTGGAAGTACGTGCTTCATTTGATGTTGACGTGACACTAGGGGATTTGGGAACTTGCTTTTTTGTTGCCCAACATATCATCATACTCGTCAATTCGTAATGTAGTCTATAGTATCCTATATGTTTATCAGAATTATTATCTAGCTTTCCTCAAGTCATCTCGATAGTCTCAGATTGCGTGAGTAACATGTCCCAGCGAAGACCTTCATTTACAGCATAAGCAGGATTCCACGGCACAATTCGTGCTATTAGATCGTGCGCTATGTGGAGTGGTATTGCGTAACGCTAGCACACACTGGCTTGCATCGCTCAGCCTTGCCAACGATATCAAGCTTCCCGGTCCGATGTCTGGGTGACCTTTGTATTCGTCGCTCGGAAACTAGGTCGTCGGCTTCTGACCTTTTTGTTTGTGTTGCAGCGGATTGAAAAAGACACGCGATCTATGCCGACCGCTGGCCCGAAACGCACGAAAACTTTAGATGCATTTGCATTTGGACGTGTCATGTGGGCATTTAGGAGTTGGGACAATTTTTGAAGGTAACATTATGATAGCAGCGTAGCCCTTGACATTTGTGGTTAGTACAAACGCCCTTGCATTTTTATAACTTGATGTCTTTGAAACCTTTTCTACTTTCAACATTAGAAAAATTCAAATAGCACACACACACACTTTAACTATCATCCATTGACATCAAAATAGTTAAAAAAATGAAATAAAAAAAAAAACATGAATTTATTATTCATGTGATCTGCGCTCTGATCACATATTCAAAAGTTATTTAAATATTGTAAGACTATTCAACAATTCTTCAAAGAAATAGTCGCCCGGCATTGAGTAGAATTTATAGATTTTATGCATGTTTTATGACTTCGTTTGACCTCCACAATTCATACTTCTAGTAACAATAGAAACGGACACCTTGCATTTAATTTGGATGAAGGAGAGATCAGTGTTAAACACAAGTCATCGTTACAAATAAAGAATAGGTACCTATTATTTTACAGTCGCGTTTTTTGCACCGAAAATGTTATAAAATATATTGAATTACTTTGGTTTCAAATTCATTATAAGGGTTGATTGAAGGACGATTTCACAAAGTAAATTGAAACATGGCAATAATCATAAATATTAAAATAATCATGATGAATTACCATTTATATTACATATCAGTATCTTTATTCTCTGAATGTGCGCAAGAAAACGCAATTCGATTGAACCATTATTCGATTAACGTCGATATCAATCGAGTAATGATTCATCGATTCGCCAAGTCAAGTGAATACTGCACGGTGACTGAACACATTGTAAACAATGCTACAATGTTCAAGAATCGAGACCGATGTGCGATCTTGCAAGGAATCTATCGCTTATCGAACGATCATGCGAATATAATACCTATCCTTGCGGGTTTCTTTATTATCTGCTAATCCACTGGAACGGTAAGAGCTATAAAATGGATTTGTACGTTCGATTTATAATTGAATGCAATAACTTAATGCTGATTTAAGATTATTATAATTATGTGTGGCTTTGGCTATTCAATTCTTGGTGATAAAGGGAGAAATAAAGGCGGTGACGCTTATTTAGGTACAATTAAACAATCAAGGCAATGAGACTTCTATTTAATTCTAGGCATTGCCAGATTTTTTTTAAATCAGTACCGTAGATCTAACCAACTAATTAACCGGTGACGCTAAACTCATATACATTATATACACTCTCGGTAACATATTGCAACGCTCTACCACGTAGAATTTCAAATATTATATTTAGTATGTAATTTTAAGAAGGGCTTCTAAAAGTATTTAACTAATAATATTCGATGACACTTGCGTTTCCTTGTTGATTAAATATTATATCCAATCAATTTGTAATCTATGAGACCTATTAAGAACGCGGAGTGTCATGTGTATTAAAAATATCACATAGCAGCTTCGGGCAATAGGTACTAATATGCTACTAAATGTAAAATATATCAAAATATCATCGTGGAAGGATTAAAAACAATTTCAAATGTTTATATAAGCAGGAATCTTTTAAATGTATTAACCAGTATTTGGATAACTCTTTCTACATCTTTTAGATAAAGTAAATTACTCGTAGTGAGCTTGCAATTCTTCTTCAAAGAGCTTGCTCGACATACCACGTAATTGAAACGCAGTATAAAAAATAAGTAAAGTCTAGTATAAAAAATTAGCATAGAGTAGCTACGTACAATATGCACCAATTTGCTCTGTAATAAGACATACACAGAATGATTCCGTTCCATAATTTTTCACCGTCCACGCTGTTTACCTGTTGTCGTGGTGTGCCCTACACATGAGCATAATTTATGCAGGCTGTAGTAAGGTATGTTATCTGCAGTCGAGTATCCGACTAGTACAAGCCTAGCTCCGCGAATATGCAAATATCTTTTTTCCGTCGGCGTCGGCGAAATCTATACAAAATCGTGCCTGCTCCGACTAGATAATGAACAGAGATAGTGGCTACGTGAGCCAACAGCTAATTAATCACACCTGAATCTTAACAAGCACCGCCCCGCGGATTTCCTCTCATTAAAATTGTCTTTGTTTACCTCGCTACATGTCGGTATGGGTAATGTGTCTAATAGCTGGACGTAAATTAAGTATCTACGTAATTTAAGGGCTAGTGATTAATCAAATTATTATCTTTATAAAATATAGAGGCAGAATAAGTAATGATAGTGGTTTTAGCGTCATTAAATGAATTTCGTTGTGTGTATGTATTCTTAAGTTATAGTTGATTTAGAATAAGGATTACAGCTATAACCTACACATATGTATTATCAGAGTAGGTAGTAGTAGTTTATAATATGATTTATAAATAGCAACTATAGGGTTTCTTCCGCCGGCTCTACACTATGCTTTCCGAGCCTGTGGCAAATATTAATCTTTGTAATACCACGATTCAAAAGCACTTTTCAAATAAGCCTAGGTAATAGAATAAATGAACGTTTGAGTTTGTTTGTGTAAGAAAACTTTTACTGTAATAAAGTTTCCAAGGGAAAACATTTATTAAGAAGTAATTAATAATAATTATGAGTCTTACCTTTCACTGACCGGTGTGATCTTTGCGATGTTGTCGGCATTCGTTAGGTTCTCCACTTTTACGGTTTATATTAACTTATTATCACGAAATTACTTATTGCAATTGGCAGTTAAAATTACTTATTGCTTTAATTGACGAACTGCATAATTATTACTTATGAATTTTAATGACCACAAATAAACGAGCGGGTTCGAACCTGGAACAATAAAATTCATGTTAGTGGGATATAACATTTAATAAACAGCCTTCCCTATAAACTATATAGTTACGAGCTAGCTAAAGATCACTACCCAGATACCTAACTCAAGTTTTCAAGATGACGACAGCTGATAAGCGGCCATGAATAAAATTTAAATTAATTATTTATTATTTTCTTAATTAATAAATTTGTTAAAACGCACTGTGTGTATATTTTTGTTGTTAAATTAAAATTATTTTAAACCATTATTAATTATTATTTATAAAAATTATAATATATAAGTAGATTTGGTAAAAATTAGACTTCCATAATGATTCCATGTTTAGTTTCATATAAATTTAGGTTTTTCAGTTACCTTTGAACTTTTTTAAGCTTAATTTTTATAATTTCTAAAAACATTGTCTACTGAATCATCATTAGACCGTTATTTATAGGACGATCAAAACAACTATTCGAGTTGTGTGAGTCAACGCGCAGGTGTTATTTGTGTTGTTTTGATCGTTATTTTGAATATGACATGAAATATTATTATTTGATAATTAAATGATTATTAATACTTACTTTTATCCATTTGATTATTATTAAAATAATTAATTAAGCTCATCAATTGATTTACTTTTTAAATATAATTTTATCGTTAAATTAAACGCGCTAACATACATAATATTATTATTTTTTATTCCCAATGTCACACTCAAAGGTTTTATGCATCATTAAGGCAAAATTCAACACGCTCATCATTCTCAGGTGGATGTGACATGTCGTTAATCTTTTTGGTACTAGGTTTTATATATTCTATATTATGTTAAAATCAATTTAAATATAATGTTTCCTTAAAGTATCATACAGTTGATAAAATCAAATAAATGCATATAAGTAAATTAGTCTTTATCAACAGATCTTACAGGGTTTAAATATGAGCATTTGAATACGTACACATTTTCAAACGACACATTTTTCAACAAGACAGGTACCAACATAACACATGACACCTAAATTTAATATCACATCTTCAACATAATATTATCAGGTTAATATCAATTATTATTATATCTAACAAAAAAGAAGATTGAATACAATCTTTGTTTTTGTATAAATATAATAAATAGTCTTAAATAATTCAAATGCGAACCTCAAACATATTTGCGAATATTTTCTTCAATTACTCTTTACGGTTCAAAAAAGACATTTCATACCTCCGCGTACACGTTGCGGTCGATTGTAATCTAAGCAAGGCATACGTTCGATTGAAAGTAATGGAGAAACAATAGATCCGACCGCGAATTCATATCGCCACGAGTTATTATCACGAAGTTGTTTCGAAGAATTCTGCGACCAACAAATAAAAACGAATTTGTACCCTTGCCCTTGGGTACGAAATGTGCGCTGTAATAAACCGAAAGTGTCGGTGTCGAATGCGATCTTCTCGAAACGCGTGAGGAATTTCAGCCTCAAACGTCCTCAAAATAAAGAAGGAATTTCTTTACACTCCGACACTCGATGCAATGAGTTAGCTAGACAGTTTGAATGTCAAACCAATGATCGACAGCGACTGCTGCAGCGGTGCAATAAAAAAATAATTTATTCACGTCTGAGTAAATAAGATGATGGCTATGCAAATTGAACATTTGGCTCGGCTTGAGCAACGGAAGCCGAAGATAGGAGTAAATTAGGCAATCTTATGATTGCAATCTCTCCATATCCATGCTTATGTAACCTCTGATGATCAGAACTCGTAAAACTCCAAGTTATTGGGTTAATCTCGTTTAAATCTGGAATTCTCGAGTTGCGTTGAGGATTTAATGTTTGCTGAATGATGCATAAACAAGATTTCATCATTTTGTTAGTCTTGCGAAAAGATGAAACAGGCTCATAAAATATTTGAATCTGGAGCGCAATGCAGTAGCAGGATATTAATATACAAAATATTAAATTAGATTGAAATTTAAATTCTACGTTGATAGAAAAGCACAAGATTTTTTCATAAATACAAAATAATAAATCATAAGTATTATGGAGGGGTAATTGTTATATTATAAGGTTATATTGTGGTGTTTATCGATTTATCAAAATAAATTTAAAACATCCGAATCCGTTAAAAAAGAAACTTTTAATGATCGAATACCAAGCTACCACACCACGCTTTGGGTGAAGACCCATAATGACCATAAGATGAATTATGAAGACCCATAATTTTACTAGGAAGTAGGATTGTAAGAAGTTACAATCCTACTTCCTAGTGACGTAAAATAGCCTCATTAACTACTAAGATTACGTTCAAAGTGTATCTAGGACAGCCTGTATGCGCCAAATATTGTGAAGGCCGCTTCGAGGCAAATCTCGCCAGGCATTGAACTATGAAATGCCGGAAGTCGAGGCCGATGACTGATGAGCTCTACCGACCTAACATAGGGTTGCCTTATAAAAAAAACTGCCACGTACAAGATATACACTTATTTTTCCTGTACGTAACTTTTTTTACCGCATCTTGATATTGACACAGATTACTTCAAATAGTATTTCTCAAACGATAAACAAAACATTTTTCGTAAATGTAAATGCTCTCTAGTTGTGAGAATTCTGATGTCATTTTAGAAAAATTGGTTTACTTAAAATTAAAAACATAACATAAGTCCTGACTCTACCAGTATTGTTGAATGTTGAATGCTAGATAATTCTGAGAGTTTCATTATTATAATTTAGATGATATACAAAATGTATGCATCAGATAATTTTTTTACCTGAGATTCTCTGAACATGCGCGATGGTAAGTTACATTCATATGATGTCAATGAGCATTTTGTTGCTAATCTCAATATTTAATCGAAGTCTAGATGGCATAGATCATAGTGAAATGTACTATAGATTCAGATTCACAATTCAAATAATAATTTAGTTAATATTTTTAACGTTCTCGCTTTTCATAGTATAATTTTACGTCAAGGTACTTAAGTATTCCGTCTATTTCGTGGAGGTAGAGATAGTGAAAGAATTGTTTTATTTGTCTCCGAGAAGTTTTAAATAATAACTGCACAAGTACTGCTTCTCGTGTTTCAATAAAAGAAGCAAACAGCAAAATTGCAGACTGAAATCTCTTGTGTCAAAGCTTCGTTTTTTTACGAAAGAAAAGTTGAATGTAATGACATCAAAATGTAAAAAGCGATTTTTACCTTACAATTTGAATAAGTTTAGTTTGAACCCTGGTTTTTTACTGAGCATCTACACAATTCACGTTATTTAAACCTAACTTAATGATGTCATTTTCGTTTCTGCTTCCCAACGTTTGATTAATGAGGATAATATTTTACTCGCAATAATTGGAGGTTGCATGGAATGTTCTAGATTTTTACACGGCAGATAAGTCATGAATAATACCTACACGCTGGTTTCATTTAATTTTGATACTTCACAAAAGTTACTTCTATATTGTTTTTCGTATTATTAATACGAGAAATACGAGCTTGAAGGTACATTAGAGGACACAACTTAAATGTTTCTTTTTTAGTCCGATACTTTTTGTGACGATATGTGTGTAGTCTCACAATGGTGTTGAATTTGAAAGGAATATATTAGCGTGCGGTCGATGGCTCGACGTTTTTTCGGGTCTTCTAACGACAAGTTACAAAGACGATAATTATGAAATATTACGCGCTTTGTTACCTTTAATTTTATTTTTGCAGCTTATCTCTCAAGATTTTTATATAGGTATTTAAAGTAATTTCGTCCACCATCGTAATGTTAAGTAGTAGCTATGATAATGTTGAGCTACTAGTAATTGCATATTCTATATAAACGCATACTGAAACACTTTTTTTTTTAAATGATAATTTTAAATTGATAATAATTCGTTCAGTGGTTTACTTACGCACTGGCGACTTATTTAATTCTAAATTCTTTAAATTGATTACTTCAATTTATTGCACCAGTATGTTCTCGGCTGTGTAACTAAATTGTTTCACTACAGCCATGACCTGTCTATAGAATGCGTCCTTAATCCCAATTAAGTGATTTAGGGTAGATTGGAAGGGCCCTGCTAGATATATTTGTCTCGGTTAATTGGTGATCCCAAATTTATTACTCCAATAAGGCTTAAGAGTTTTTAATATAGCGGCTATCTCGAAAATTACCTTTAAAATAGTTTGTGAATCGATTTCAAATGAATGTGACCTTTAATAATATAACTATTTATTTTTATTTGAACAAACTACATTGGTTTACCAGATTAAACCGGATCACACAATATAAATAAGGATCAAAACTGATTTATCGTTCAAATACTATTGGCACTATCTGCTACATTCGCTATTTGTAAATTTATACAACACACAAAATTTCTGCCCAAATAAATTAAATTTTTGTAAAGAGCAGGTAGGTATTGGAAACGCTTATTCATCTATATGGATAAATAACATCGGCTATATGATCGTCAATATTAAAGGATAATCTAAACGTATAGAAATATAATTTAAAAAATAAGTTAATATTTTATAAGGAGTTTGGATTTTGTTGTACTTTTTATCTGAACAATCGAAGTCTGATTCCCTACAAATTTCCCCATGATTATTTAACATACTGAAAACACCGTATTGTTTTGAAACAAACAGTAAACAATTCGCTTCTGAAACTTACGGAGTTTCATAGTTATTGCTTATTAAGGGATTTAAGGGCTTCGCTTTGTGAATAAAATATATTTGATTTGTGTTCATCGGAACCGCCTTTGTTCTAGAATGTAATATTGTTTTGTTACAAAATAACAATTGAGGCAGTTTCCAGAAATACATCAAACGAAATTCAAACCTAGCTAAGTCAAATGTTTCCGTATCAAGCACAAAGATAAAGTGACAAAAGAAGTAGGAATAAAATAAGTATATTCCTGGAAAATACGCCGCCTTTTAGGCAGAAAATATTTTGCACATGTAGCAAGTTTTGTGTGACGAATTTTCTCATAAATATATGAACTCAACACGTGCCTCGAAGATTATGTCTTTCAAAAATTTATAACCTAAAATTGTTTCATATTTATTATGTTGTGATATGTTTCAACAGATTTATAAACTAAGTATGTTGTAGATTTAAACCAAATGATTTTTAACAACTAAAGATACCTACAATTACTTATCTTCTTAAAAGTTGTATGGTTATAAATTATAATTACAAAATATGTACACAGGTTTTAATCTTAAAGAGATATTCATTCATTTAAACATTACTTCTTTTAAAACATTGATGCCATTAGGCCGAAGACAGACAGCTGTTTATTGTTTGTTATATTTTTCTCTCCAGAAAAGCTCTCAATCTAAAAGCTTTTACATTTCGTAGCACATTAAGATACAAGGTAAGATACTCTATAAACCTTGTTTTATGACATTTATATCCTAGTGACCGGCCCTACATTAAACGTTTATCGTTTTTTTAATGCGTACCAATCTAACACTCCACATTGTTATACTATGAAACAGCGTGTTTTTAACAAAAACAAAGTTTTTGAACTATAAGTATGACTTAAAACTCACTAAGTTTTTATAAATATACATAACTATTTATGTATCTATAGAAAATATTCATTTCACAATGTTTCGGACAGATGTACATACATTATAATTTTCACAAAGGCCAGTTGTCTAGTAAGAAACCAGGTAAAAACTAGTGTAACAGCTAGATGAAGTTCTTTCATAGAGCGATACCCTTTATAGAAATAGGACACGCTTTTTATTAACCGATCGTAGTTCTTTTAGCACTAGAACGGGTTTTACAGGCCCCTCGATTACATAGGAAACAAAAACACTCGTCGAACGAACAACTGATGCTGTATGACCATGAACTTGCCCCACTTTCTCACGATTGAATGCAGGGCAGGATACAAAGGAATTACGTGTAATATGCAAAACGACATCATTCACTGTGGACAAAGGATGGTAAATATTGGGTAATGCACTGATTGTGCCGTCCTCCACATTTTTATTTTATTGTTGAAAGCAACGTGTGCTATGCCACATCTTGCGTATCGGAATATTGGGTCGCTTGTTCCTACTTTCTACGTAATAAGGTTCGGAGTTGGCTCTTTTTATGATTTCCTGGTCTTTTCATATTTTGAGCACATCGAGATTCCAACCCGGAAATATAATATGTATAATATAATATCATCTATAGGTGGTATCTATGAAGTCCACAGAATGTTATAAAGATATCTATTGAAGACCACAGAATGTTATGAAGGTAATAACTTTGGATCTTACGACATGGAGTTCTAAATGAGTTCGACTTATGAAACAACAGTTTTGCAACGGTAAAATAACTAATATATAGTAGGTATATTAATAGTCGCGTCCGGCATATGTTACTCCCCCAGGTGACATCTGCTCGTTCCACATCTGACACAAAAAGTGAATTCACATACCAATTTTATTAATTTGGACTTCATCTCAAGGTGGTATGTATCCGTTGCGACATCAGTCATAAGTTTATAGTCTTTTTGTTATTTGTATACTGTATCTAGCGCAAAATATTGAATGAATAAAATGCGTTTAAATGTTAATAATTTATAAGTGGAATAAGTTAATTTGTGTTTAGTAATTGTAATTTATTATCTGTAGTTGCAAATACATTTAGCAGATATTTTGTTATTTGCCACGAGAAATTGTTTACTGTGCAGAACAAGTGATAACTGCATTTGTGTTTAATATTCAATGGGGAAAAAAAGCACCCTAACTATAGCAATCAAACCTAACCCCTTCAAGAATAGGGATAGATAAATGTTAAATTGATCGATTGTCCTGTAGAGTTGCGTGGAATGCATCTGCCCCCTGTGTCTCTACGCAATATAGGTATTGCAAAATAGCATATATTTCCTTTATGAATTTGGATATTGCAATTGATGATATTTATGAATGAGAAGTGTCGTACTGCATGTTAATTAGGTAAGTTAGGTTAGGTTAATTAGATATATATTTCATTAATAAATATCTCTATAATCTCTCAGAATCATCACATTTATAGTTATCCATAGATCTTGCTTATTTCTTAAAGGCCAAAACCAAAAATGTCTGTTTGTATTTGAATATTTATCTAAATTTTACATCTATACACGAGCATCAAATTTCTAACTGACGTTAATGGAAAAATAAAAGATGAATGAAAAAAAATACAATTCTTAAGCTTTTTTGTGATTGCTGACATAAATAAGTACATTCATAAGTAAAGTTACATATCATATCGATATCAAATCATTCTTTAGCCATTAACTCTACTTTAATCAGTTATTTCAGTTATAAATATCTGAAAATGCAGTTATAACACCAGACTTGCGCATATGGCTATAGTTGGGCTATAGCTATGCAGTGTTACCCTGTTAGTGACCTACCTAGCTATTTGAAGTATAACCTCATTTCCGTTCTCTCGTCGAAAGTAACATAATGCAGATTGAAAAACAGAACACACGAAAACACAAGCACTTACCGCTCAAGCTCCTACGACTTTTGGGGCGAAAATAGTATCCAGTGATGTGCAATAATAAACATTAGAGTGCCGCGAAACGAGGCGGTTTCCTTAGCGCATCCCCGCTGCCCGACGCGGGTCGCTCGCGGATTACGCGGGTAACATGAGTGCAGGAATATCGCGAAACTAGGAATTTGGAATGTTTTGAAAGAATTGATTTAGGGGCAAAAGAGTTGTGGACAATGTAAATGCGGTAACGTCAGGGATACGGAGCGTGCGCACTGGAGGCCCGTGCGGTACTGCCGTCCGCCATCAGACGGCGCTGCAGGCCACGGTATTGATAAAAGCGCAGAGGGTGCGATGGGATGCGATTTGTTCAGCGCGACCAACCTTGAACTCGGCTGTAGGATATTAGGTAATTTTGAGGATAAACATTATGCATTTTATGGTGTGGTTAAATAACGCGCAACTGCACTTTATTTGGTGATATTATGCAGAGCTTTTTTTTTAAAATGACACACCGTTTTTGCTTCTTTTTTCAATTAGGTATATTTATATACTGTAAAACGTAATTTTATGAAGTTACATCAAAAATCAAAACTTCAACTAAATAAAAAAAATGTAGGATCTCTATTCTCTATATTTACACACACAATAATAAGTAACATTCAATGAAAAAAATGCAGTTATCATGTTAATAAATCAATATATGAAGATGAGCATGCAATAAAGGAAAGGGATTGAGTATGTCAGTACTTAGCTGTGTGGGGTAACGATGAATTATGAGCGGCAATTGTTCCGTTAATATTTTTTTATTATTATAGTCATTTTGATATTATTTATATCAGCCATTGTTCATATTTCAAATTCAAACTTTGATTTAAAATTATAAAAAAAATAATAATAGAAAACAGTAGTATATTTCATACTTTTTTATTATCTAGGTATACTAATATTATAAAGAGGAAAGGTTTTAATTATGTATGTATGGTTTTCACGCATAAACTACTGGACCGATTTCAAAAATTCTTTCACCATTAGAAAGCTGCATCTTCACTGAGCAACATAGGCTAAATTGCATTTTCAAAAAAATTAGAGATCCTTACCAAAAATGCAATAATGTAACCCAAGGTGTAAAAAATTCCTTAAGAAAAATTCTGTCATCGCGTGCGCTGCGGAATCTATTCCTTGAAGTACGAGGATGGTTCTTATGAAAAAAAAAGTCAGCATGTAGGTACCACGGGCGAAGCCGGAGCGGACCGCTAGTAATTAATATTACCATAATTTGCTGATTCATGTATGAATACCCTTAGAACTTAAATGCAATCGATTCTAAACACATTAAAAAATTCCCGCCTATTTTAAGAGCTAGCTGAAAGTCTTATAATACACTGAAAAAAAAAAATATCAAAGCAATACGTGTCTATTTAATATACTACCAACAAGTAAAATATCGTCAGTCTCAAGAAGTTGTAAGTACTGTGTGGGAGTAAGATGTTCAATAGTCAATTAGTCAATGCTGGAATAAAAGGACTATAAGATTTCACAGGTTCGGCCTTCGCTGCTAACCTTGGGATGCACTCCCCCACCCACGTCTGTCCCCTCCACTTTCAGTCTAACCTCTGCGTTCTAGGTCATCCCTGATTTTCAGCTCGGAGCGTTTTCAGACGAAATCGCTATGATTGGATATCCTTGGAGCTTTCACTGGAACGAGGCAACTTGGTTTAAGAAGATGTACAATGTTCATTTCAAGTCTTATTTATTGCATTTGTGTTTGCTTGTTTGTATATTATGTATTGACAAATGAACAGGTCAAAATTTATACTACAAAACTAATCTTCAAGACACTTTTTAACACATATTGTGTGTTTTTTGTAACCAATTCCTTTAGAGTTTCAATTCCAGTAGAGCTTTTGGTACCAATCAACGATCGGTGACAATATTATATCAATTTCATGAGTTCATCTTGTTTCTTAGTTTTATTTTAACTATAATGTGTATTATATGTTGTATTTTCAATAATATTTGTGTCTTTCAATTAGCCAATAATTTTTTATGCGTTTCTAAACGTAACAATGTTTGAGTCGTTAGACAATATAAATTAATTAATCAATATGAATAATAGTTCAAAAAACCATTTAATAGAAGGTCAGAGCTAACGATTGGTATTCAATTAACTTTTGATACATAATGTATTTATCAATGTTTAGCAATAAGATGACATGATTATTAATTTAAAACTGCTTTGTTTGTTTTATAACATGCGATGGATTTTATTGCAAGAGTATTTTAATAGAATCAATTTTCATCTTATTCGTCCATCTTAAGTTATTAATTTATTATCTGCATTGCCATAAAAGTAACAGCTTTTATGAAATTTATTACAAATTATAATTAATTAAATTTTGATTTGATTCACCTTTACGAGCAGTAGCTAATTACTTCAAAAATTCGTTTGATTTATCTGTCGAATAAATGCACACAAATTGAATATCTCACGTAATAATTCTCAAATATCTTTATTTTCATCGGTTTCACAGCCAAAGCGTACTCTTAAATGCTCAAAACTTTCGCATCTATAAATTACTAGCGACCCGCCCCGGCTTCGCACGGGTGCAATGGCGGCCGGCCGGTACCGCCGCAAACGCTACGTCCCGCAATTTTTAAATCTGTAATATCTTCGAAAATATTCACTTAAATCATACGGTGTAAAGGGCCATATAGATCTATATTAAATGAACAATGTATTCAAGGTAATTAATTGGTTAAGGATTAATGCTGTATTGGTTAAAATCGCTTCGAAAATTAGCCATTATTTGTCGTAAAAAGTAAATGACAAAAGAAAGTTATTGTGGGTTATCCATAAGAGATAGACATATACCATCACGGACTTTTCTGTAGACCTTTTCAATGTGTACAATACTTAGTACATTATTATTTTGATAAAACTTGTAGGGTTCAGCCTGCGTTTGCAATATAAGCGGAAAAAATGGAATTATTTACGACATCACATTAGAAACCTCAAAAATAACAGTACTTCTCCACTATTTAATGGATGTTATTATACATATAAACCTTCCTCTTGAATCACTCTATCTATTAAAAAAAACCGCATCAAAATCCGTGGCGTAGTTTCAAAGATTTAAGCATACAAAGGGACATATAGGGACATAGGGACAGAGAAAGCGACTTTGTTTTATACTATGTAGTGATTAACAGCAAAGAAAATTTACTTCCAAAGCACTTAATTTAAACTCGCCACTCATAATGTATATAGATAATATAGATTATTGGTATTCCAGAATTAATCTCAGTATGGACGCATTAGCGGCACAAACGACTATTAAAATGATTTAATGGTGCATTTCTCTGTTAAAGGCGTCAAAATACACCGGCAAAAACAATGTGTAATGACACACGAATAACGACCGAAAGCGAGGTGAAGACAAACAGTTTTGTCGATGATTCAACAATATTTTTCTTATTCAATGTATACGAGAAGATTTAAGAAGCTTTTTTATGTCGTCATAACATAATATATCAATTGATAACTGATAACTATGCTATAATTTGAATATATAGGTAATCACAACCATCACTGCCATTGGATGTTAATATGTAATCTGATCTGATATTATATAGTGAAGAAATATTAGAAAATAATACCAACAATACTTTTTGAATCCAGTTTTCTAAAGGGTCCAACTACAAGTGTAGTCAATAGTGTCTGTGGTATGAGTACTTCAGGGTACATGGCGCTTAATGAGTGTTGATGGATATTTATGAGTTCGAAATCGCTTCGCCACATCACACGAGCTGGCTGTACGACACAATCAGTCACGAACACTTAACCAAAAGGATTTACTTGAATATTGTATGAACTGTAAGCGATAAAACCTTAACAGGTACATCCATAAACTTGCCGAATAAAATATAATTTTCGCTATAAAATCCGAATCTCGCACAAAAAGTTGGGTTCGACCAATAAAAATGATTTATCGTTGGTTTGTCGTTTACGCTTTATGCATACGGCATAAGCAATTATAAATAATAAAATATTTTCTGTACATCTCCAAGGTGGATGATCGTGCTAAACTTGTTTAAAATAAATGACTTTATTGCTATAAACAATAATTTAAAATTTTATGTATGTGTCAATTAAATTAAGTACCTAGTTATGTTAAATTTGCAACTTCGATTATTACCAGAAGTTTTTTTTTTATTTATAACAATAATATAGCGCTGTTAATTCTCTAAAACCAAACTGTAAATATAAATTATATTTTCGGTTCGTCTCATTGAATCAAGTATTTTACAAGCTTTTCTTTTACTTGAAATGACTATGTACTTACCTATGTATGTAAGTATGTACCTATGTACGGATGAAATCTTGATTGGTACTCAATTTTGATTTTTGAAGTAGATATTATTTAAAAATAATTTACTTATGAAATTGATTACAGACTTCAGTAGTCGGAAAATGTTTTGCAGAGACACTTTTTGTTATTTAACCAATCCGTATCTTTATTCTATATCGATTCCAAATAACTTACCATACAGAATGACAGTACAATATCGTACCTACATAGTACAATCTTATAGAAATCCAGACATGTAAAATGCAGGGCAAACGCTTACCATTTCATTCATCCATAGTCAATGTATATTTTTATGTAAGTACGGCAGTATCTTCAACGTCAACTTCCTGTTTACTGGCTGTAAGAATAAGCTTATTTTCATTTCATTCTTCAATGAAAAACCGGTTGTTTTTTTTTTTTTACTGGGGTGGAGTTATTACGAGGTGACACCGTTTTTCGTTTAAAACCACTAAATTGAAAACAATGTGATCCTTGAAAAGTATCTGTGTTCAAGAGTGTAAAAGACGTGGTACATCACTTAATATATAGTAAAAGTTTATATATCTTCAATCCTTATTCAAAGTTATATTTGCTTGAATGAATACTCTTCTAAAGCACCGAGTGAATCACATTCGCGTCAAAACTACGGACACGGCATGGGCACTCTCGGAATATAAATTCTTTAATTTCCAATGCTAACTGCGTGGCAAATCCCCAAGATACGCAAAACACTAGGGATTAACGTATTCCAACTACCATTTAAGCACACAGACTGAGCTCTATTCACGATGACAATACGAATATTATGAACACAAAAGTTTTGTGTCTGTTAAAGGCGGACGGTTTGAGACAGTATCGTTATGGGTACCTACTCCTAGTTATGCAAGTACTCCTAGTTGTATTTGTGTATAGTTTGTATTGTATTATATATGTATTATGAACTAATGAATGACTTCTTAACAGTGTTAGAGTTTGTATTATAGTTAAGAATGTTTTTGCGTTCCGATAATTAAAATTGTGTAATCCTTGTAAGACAGTCCTCTCAAATCAGTAGAACACTTTGAAGGCCAATTTCACAATTTTTGCTTAAATATAATCCTGCGTTTATCTTTGTTTGTACGACCTAGGGTTGCCAACCGTACTATAATATATAGTATTGTACTATATTTCGGGTCTGCGTACTATATACTGTTGAAAACATATACATATAGTACGCAAAAATACTATATTTTCAACACCGACAAATGTTACAAACAAATCCTTCATTAAAAAAAAATAAGAACGCGCCTTTTAATTGTTAAGATGGCTAAGTCATAATATAACCTATTGCGCATATACCAGTGGCGAGAAGAAAGAAACAGAAGTAGTGTATCATTAATAAAAAATGAGCTTTTGATTTTGATATTAATTTAAAAATTGAATGTGACAAAGCTTGACACTTTTATTTTAAACAAAAAGCTGTTACACAGTGCAAGAAGTGCAAAAAAATATAGTTTTTATAAAAATAAATATATATTTGTCTATTTTTTTTTGTTTTTCCCATAAAATACTATATATTTTTTAAATGTACTATATTTTTCACAACTTATTTTAGAAAATACTATATTTTGATGATGAAGTGTTGGCAACCCTTGTACGACCATGTATCGGCCACGCGAATGCATACATGATTACGCTGTGATTATTCTAAACGCCAGACCCGCATTTCAATTACTCAAGACACCTTCCAGACACTTAATATAACTCGCATCACTAAACAAAGCGAATATTTAAACCGTTATATTTCCAGAACGATATCTTTAAGTGAACTTAGAAGCGGGACCATCTGACCCACATTAAGATGCCTGTGACACATACGTCTCAAAGTCAAGGACGATGATCTTGATTTGAATTTTTTCTTATCTGTGCGATTCTGCATATGGTAGGTACAACACGTGATATAGAGCCTTATCTATTGCAACTGCAACTTTTGATTTTTAATGTATCTAGAGGGAATCGCTGCAAATAACTCACCTATGCATTTTATACGAATTGTGAATTATGAAAATATGTTTTACTGAAATTATTTCAAGTCTCCGTATGGGACTAAATCTGAATTTTACGGTTACTGAAAATAAATGAGGAAAATCTACATCCCTTAGGGGCAGATAATAATACACATAGAGTCACAGCAGGAAAATTCCATTCTGTATAGATGGAAATTGACTAATTATCGGTAGTCGATAACGCTATTACTATTATTAATTATGTATCTATAACCGATTCAATACAGGTACTACATAATCTTGAATGGGATGTGGCATGAGCTTTTATTCAAAAACTATAACTTCAATTTTAATCCGTTAGCTTAGGCCTTAGACCTTTCAATCAAACGAATCAAATACAAAATCACCTATTATATAACGAGTCACATTTATCCCATAGAAGATTCCAGAAGCATCTTGTGAACCATCGTGCAACATGAAAAACGATTAAAAAAGCAAGAATGACCTGAATGCAGGCGCGCTAGAGCACCCTTCAGTCGTGACTCGTGAGCGTACTCCAAAATGCATTACCATGACGTCGACAAATTTCATGGTATTATATCTTTTTATTTATGTACTATGTTTCGTATAATTAGCTAACAAGTTTAGGCAATTTATTTTTACAATGTATTTTAATTTTTATTACTAAACGTATCAGTGTATCACAAAGTATATTGTATACAAAAACAGTATATTTTATCAATTTATAAAGGATATAATATGAGAGTCTTTAATTTTCTACAATGTAAATGGAATAATGATAATTGATAAATTACATAACAGGGAAAACTGCATAATTTTTATAACTGACTGATATAAAATTATTTTTTTCACGTACTTATTGCTTTAAATATTCAAAGCAAATTGATCAAATCTTATGATTTGTAGGGATTTGCCCTATTTTTTTAGTTTGTCTATAGATATTTAGTTACTGTAAAAAATTATAATAAAGCTAGAACTTCCATGCTACCTAGATGTTTTGTGAAACCTTGAAATGGTTTGATAAGAAGTTTAATCTCAATTTAAACATTACAAAACGAGTAAACGACTGCATAAAACTGCATTATGTTACATAACAAGAAATACAAAAATATTATACCAACATTACCTATTTTTTTTTTTTCAATTAATTTTCTACAGAAATAAAGGCATAATTTCGTAACACCGTGCATCAGCCCCTGTGGCCTAATGGATAAGGCATCGGCCTCCTAAGCCGGGGATTGTGGGTTCGAGTCCCACCAGGGGTAACCAAAATACTTTTTTCTTTATGAAGTTTTATTTACTTCGTATTTTAATAAACTTTAACATTCAATTGAAACATGTCATCAAAATACATAATTCCTTTTAGTTTGTTTAGATTTATTTTTGATTAACATGAGAATAAAATATATCTAATATGTTGAAAAAATATTAATTAAAAAGTTTCATATTTATAAAGATTATTCTTTAAAAATACACTTTAACACTTATTAGTTATTTTTAATTTTTAAATATTATTAGCAAATTCGGCGCAATTAAATAAATTATGTATATTAATTAAAAAGTTTCATATTTATAAAGATTATTCTTTAAAAATACACTTTAACACTTATTTTTAATTTTTAAATATTAGCAAATTCGGCGCAATTAATATAGGTAACTAACTATAGACACAGAATAATAACTAGTAGCTTGCTATAGTCTAAATATATTTATATTTTAACTTTACCGTAAGTTATAATACCTAAATAGAGTATTCATTTTTCAAATATATTAATAATAAAACTCTATAAGTAATCATGTTATTATTTTTATGAAACATAATAAGGAAAATGAAAAACTATACAACGACGTCATACACTTCATTTGGCTATATAAAAACCCTTTGAATCAATAATTGTGTAATCAACAAATAATATAATCATTAGATTTCGATTCGCTAAACTCTACATATACTCTACGTACATAATAAGTCTATAAAATGCTAAAGTTTAATGGCCGGCGCATAAAATGCAGGTACCTATTACGTGTGTATGTGCGTAGTGTGCGTGTATGCGTTAGTCTGCGACCTTGAAAGGGTCGGTCGTCTGAAAGCCTGTAGCTGAAACGGGTGGGGGTGCCGGGTGGGCGGGCTCCGTCGATATTTCACTCTGCCTCCAACTCAGTTGTAATTTTATTAAATGTATTTATAAATTCAACGTAAATATTTAATTATTCACGGGATGAAAAGCAACATCTCAGATACTGGTTAAAACCTCTAATTATTTTTCTTAGATGGGGTTCTTGTTTAATTTTGCTTGAAAGAAATCGACATTTATACTTTGCTTCGTTACTCGGTTGTAATTTTATGAGATCTATATTTATATTTTCAACGTAAAGATTTAATTATTCTGGAAATCCTGTAATTGTTTTTCTTAGACGGGATTTTTGATGTTAATTATGCTTATAAAATGAGCTATATTTTATGAGCTTCTATTTAATAATGACTGTATTTTTAATACTGCAAGGCCGCCGCCTTAGAGTCGGCTATTTTCAAATCCTAAGTTTTTCTTAGATATTTTCTCAATTTGATGTCTAGACTAGCTTAAATTAAATTAGTAAAAATAGCATGGACTCTACTATAGGTTTTATGAAATAACAATGAAAAAATGTTTGTTAAATTATTGAAGTTCTTTATACAACTACTTCTTAACTTACGTATACCTTCGTATCTAATTAATTCTTATAATAATAATTTTTCATGAAAATAAGATAACTGAAACATTGTTCTAACTTAGACTCTTCACACACTTTCAAATACACACGTTTTAATCCGAATCCTTTTGGGGTTATAAGGTCACCGAGCAATGACATCTTTACTTGGAGGGTCGTAAAAATATCGTGAATGAATTCGCGGTCTTTGTACAACGAATTATGTAGTGAAAATTATATAATACACGTAGGTTAAAGCAATGTTTATAAACACGTTGCCTGATGATACGTACCTACCTATTTAAAAATATTTGTGGTGTGTTGTGGTCATAGAAATCTAAATAACAAGACACATAGAAGTGCTATAATGTCATAATTCGTATGAAAACCGCTGTCGCCAAAATCAACACATTCAAACCGAAAGCTAAACAGTACACACAAGTAAACTATGCCTTTTATTGGACAGCTTGATTTTAGTGAAAACTAACTTAACTATTAAATTAAGCTTTTGAATATGTATCCTAACGCACGAATTTACGGTTTATTTTAGAATAACATCCCTAAGTATATGAGACTTTTTGCTCCAATACGAACAAACGTGATAATAAGAATGGTCGACTGTGTCATTCATTGTTATTTCGATTACTATGGTGACACTCGTAATACTTGTAAATATTCTATAATTTTAAGGAAAAACGGCATTATTTCTAAAAAAAATATTTTCCGATGAAATATTATTCCTTTATAAGTATAATTACAACTTGTGGAAGAATTTCCGCAATGGGAATTGCTGAAACACAGTAACACACCATGTATACACTCATACGTCTCCAGAGCAACTGAACAGTGACGAATGCACTGGTGATGTGAAAATCACCTGAGTGGCGACAAGGTCACGCACGCTTACGACTTCTAGTGTCTTGTTATTTAGATTTCTATGGTTGTGGTGTTCAATTTCTGTTTCATTTGATAGAAAGCAACCATATTTTCCAGTCTTTCATATGATCAAAGACTGAACAGTGGACACACAGTTCAAACATGGAACCAGAATGTCAAACTCAATGATTTAATAATTATTCAATTAGACTTCTTCTAGAAGCACTTTGAATCGCCATTACCTACATAGATAGAATTACCACCGGTTTCTATTATCAAGATAACCTCATTTTTTGTCTACTACAAAGACATGCCTAAATTATTGAATGAGCTGAAAAATTGAATTGAAATTTTACATTATTATCGTATAAAATATATCTTTCCATATAATCTTTAGCTCCATTTAACTTACTTCATATGACATATCCTATGTTCATATCCCTCACGCCTAATAAACTTGGTGACATATTTATGAACTTAACAAAACGTGTTACGTATATTATGCAGTATACTGTGTACCAAGGTCCGTCTGTCATTGGTGGTGTGAGGCGGGAGAGGCTTAGTCGTGGAGGCCTATATTCGCCCTACATCAAAGTCATCGGCGTTCAATGCCCGCGTTGGGGTTGCTAGCATTTCATAGTACATGTCAGGTGCGACCAGTGGATGATTGATTTTAATAGCCTTTTTTATACTATTTTAAATTCATCAATGAATTACACGTAACAAATAGTCGCTTCTTTGATGAAAACGGATAATATTTAAGACGTCTTAAATAACTTATTACAGAATTATTTTTGTATGGTTTAAATTGGATGTCATTTTATTGCTATGTACCTACTTGTGATTATTTGTACCCAATTCGGTCATTCATTGTTACAAACAGCAATTTTTTGACTGTCTAATTTCAAGCCGTAAATTTTAAATGCAGGAAGTATTAAATAATTTCGGTATATTTTAAATTTCGTGATGAGTGCTTAAATATTTCATTTCTCGGATAAAAAATATACACAAGTTATAGTAATGTGCTTGTAAATAATTGTAACCCTAATTACTCCTTGATCATCCAGTTAAATGTAAGTTTGTTCAGGCTTTTAAAAAAAATTCCAGATATATAATAAAAATTTTCACAGATACATATTAAGTACATCAGTTTTATCAAAATGTTATTAAAATACATCTTTTTATTAACTACGTAAGTACTACTTGTATCTATGTATTTCCAATAAACTTTAAAAAATCCAAACCATGATTGCATTTTCAATGACCTTACTGGTAATTTTCAGGCTGAATGGACAATATGAACATAATTATTTACCTTTGTATTTACTTATAATACAAGAAAATTAAGAAAATATAAGTATGTATTTAGATTAATGACATCTTTCGGGCAATATGGTAAATGAGTATATATTTATTTCAGCGCCATCTAGTGTAACTTGAATAAAACACTAAATGCAAGCAAGTAAAGTAGTACTTAGAAATTACTCCAAGATGGCGCTGTTCCAAAATGATCTTTTAAAAAGTTAAAAACTAATATAAACATTGAGTTTGCTAAACAATAAAAAACCGTAATATTATGAGAAATCGAAACAGTACGTAATTTAAATTTCTTATTTTTAAGTTTTATTTAACCTAAGTTTTCTTATAAGTTTTACATTATTATAATTAATAATTAATAATTATTATCTGTGACTGAAAAAAAAATTAAGAATACCGCCAATGCACCTCTTCCAAATTTCAATTTCCAACCAATCGCGAAGGTAAAAATATATTAATTTTCAACTCCAATTACGATCTAAATTCTAACAAAATAATGATTGAAATATAAATGACAGTAAACCCATGAAACTGTGAGTGCCTAAATGTTTAAAATAATTTCTTTAATTAGATTGATGCCATAATATTTTAGCATCCGTGATATTAGTTAAAACTGCATGATAAATGATAAATACATATATTTCCAAATAACATAAAAATTAATGGAATCCGAAATAAAATCTAGGTAGGTATTCCTATTTATATTATCGGATAGTTCTGTTATACTTAAACATAGAGTCAAGTACTGTTATGTTTTATAATAGTATTATGGCCTCAAATGCAGTGATATTATTAAAAAAATTCTATAGGTACCTACATAACTTGTTCTAAGTTGAATTAATTACCTATATAACCTGGTTTACGCATATTAAATACTGCCTTAAATATGTAACGATCATAGATTATTTTTTATCGAGTGACATTGAATTATTTAGTAGGTATGTACTTAAATATTTTAGTGCGAAAAATCAATTAAGCACCTAACCACCTAGATAAAATAACATAAAGAAATTAATTAAGTACCTAGGTAACCTTGACCAGCAAAGAACGTTATTCATTTTTTTTGTCATGAGGTTGTAAATTGAGTTTAACAAACTTATAGCTCGCTACCAAAATATTATATTCAAGATTTTAGGTATTTTAAGTTCCCTTTTCCGCGACTATATAATAATTTTTTTTTGGAATACATTCACTTTATACTTAAAGTACTACTAGGTACTCTGCTCACCAAACTTTCTTTACAAAGGTATAAAGATAATAATTTGCAATAATTAATATTGGCTAATGCGATAGCAGAAGGCTTTATTGAAAACTAAACATGAACATACAACAGAAAATATTAATATATTTTTGTTTTTTGATATTCGTTCCTGTGTGATGATACTTTGTATATAAACTACATAACCTATCGGGTCAAATAACGGAATCGGCTCGATTTAAATTTATGCGCATGATACATTTTAGATTGACGAGCGGATGGATACATAAATATTGAGAATTGAGATGTGACAGAAAATCAAATCTTACAGTATTTAATACATCAAATCCGTTACCTTGTTATATTATTCGTCCATGCCTTGAGGTCGGAATGAGTAGGAAGACAAAATACAGGTTAAGCGAGCAAAGTGTCATAGGTGCATGAGAACATACAGAATTAAAATATGATTTCGAAAGTTGAAACAATATGTTTTTCGTTAATTTTTGTTAGTCTTTCTTTATCGCTCTCAAACGAGCTGAAGGAGTTGAATTGAAATGCGTTACATACTTATATTTTTTCGGGCCTATATTGAAACTTCTATAAAACTAACTAACTTAACTTTAAGTTTTTACTTTCACATCCATTAATAAATAGCGTTATTAAAATAATAGAAATTCATAGATGTCTGGAACCTACACTATAACATAATAGCGCTACATTTTCCCCTCCACAACTAGGTACAGGGTAGTTAGAAGTCATTATACCATCTCGTGATCTTTTTTGGCAACATAAAGTATGGTTCTTAAATATTTTCTTTATCATATTATGTTTTAAATTATTCTTTTGTGCAATAATCTTATGAAAGTTAATAATGCTTCTTGATTTCAGAAAGCTTACAAAATTTGATTTGTCACATACATTACAAGATTGTTTAAACCATATTTGATAAAACATCTAGGGTAAGTGCACACATTCGGTATATTTCCAACATACAGCTGCAGCGGGCAATCTTAAAACGAATTTTTGTATATAAACGACGAGTTAAGCCATAAGTGGTGACGCAACCGCGGACGGGCGTTTCGCAAACGAACCGCGCGCCGGCCGCCGCTGCCTCTACCTTATTATGTCATACTTTCACAGTCTAAAGTGTACACTAACAACCTAGAGTTTATATTAATTAAAATAATGTTTTTAATCGTTGGGTTATGTGTCTTTATCAACGTTTAGTATCAGGATTCAGGATAATTACAATTTATAGATAAGGAACTAAAGGATAAAGGACTGTTTAGGAAATATTTATCTATCTTTCTCTCTCGACCGTCTCTTAGAAGAAAATTCTTAAAAAGAGATGTCTTGGGCCTGAAAATATTTTTAGTATTTGTTGGTACTCTACATAGAGTGCCGAAATATTTTTGTACCTTTCAACTCGCTCGCACAGTGTGATTGAATAGGCATGTCATGAATCGTGATGGAGGACACCATAATCTTGTAATGTTTGACACGATCAGAAAGAGATGTAGAATTGGAGGGACCAGTGCACCTTATCACCTAGTTATTACATTTGGTTTTAGAGGAACTGCAGCAAATTTGGAATACCGGTTTGTTTTTTGGGAATAAGTAGAAAATAAAATGGCTTAGCCCAATAAAAAATACATCAAATGGTTAGAAAATTAATAAACTTTAATAATAGAAAGAATAAAACAAAACGAAAACTAAGAACAATATCAAAATTTTAATGAAACTAATAAACTCCAAAAGCTTCATTTGACTTATGGTGCATATAATTTGGAATATAGTATTCCAAATTATGATCACCTTTTCTTCTTTGATATTGCTTACACTTTTCCTTAATATCTAAAAAAAAATATATATTTTTATAACAAAATAGCTTACACTAATACAATTATTAAGTAATAATCAGTTACAATAATCACAGATCAGTGTTAAATTATAGGAACTTAAATCATCCATTGACCCTTGCTTGAGAAGTTCCAGTTGGCTGTCTTATGGACAAAATTTCCTTATTTCGTTTTAAAAATCCCTTTAGCCAGTATCTTCCAGCAAATCCATCCTTAAAAGCTTTTTGAATATTATTTTTATAGCTTATTGATAAGCCAACCGACGCAAGTCCATTCTGGTGAGCCCATAAAACTTATTCTCCATAGTTAATATGTACTCAACCAGCATGTTTTCAATATCTGTACCCAAAACTGGCCTTCGACCAACGGCTTTATTCGTTATAGATTCAATCGAGGAGTCCTTATTATTAACAAATCGAAAGAGTTGACCTGGGAACGTTAAAGTGTTTAGCTGCCTTCAAATATCCCATTCTCTTTTCTCGAACAGCGATAATCGCCGCGGACATAATATCCTCCTTGTCTCACTTCTTTCTCTTGCTGTACTTATGGGATACAGACATTTCTAAAAAAAAAAACAAGATTGGATATCTTCTTACAAAAATGTGCATAAAATTTGGAATATCCCAAATTATATTCACTTTCGGTATTCCAAATTAACAACATGACTTCCTAACCTAAAATTTCATATCACATTTTTTATTTCAGAAATATTAACAAAATAAAAGTAAAACCATAAACTTAAAAGGTCGCTTATTAGTTTAAATAATTACAATAAAGATTTTACATATCATAGTAAATGATTATCACTGATTGCTTTCGTACCGAAAAAAATTTGAACATTGACGTTTCGCTTCTACGAGGCTGGCAGCCGGAATGTCAAGATGACACTGCAGTGTTACGAACTCTCAAAAATATTTATCCCTAAGTTTGTGTCAAAAACACCTAAAAACGCCTAAATTATTCAGTTGTCCCCCTAAAAAAATATACAAATACTAGCGGTCCGCCCCGGCTTCGCCCGTGGTATCTACATGTTTAAACTATCCTATCTCTCAAGTTGGGTTGAACTGCACATGGTGTGCGAATTTTATTATAATCGGTTAAGTGGTTTAGGAGTCCATTGAGGACAAACATTGTGACACGAGATTTATATATATTGAGATAAATTCATAATGATTTAGAAATAATATGCTGTAATATGTTTCAAAAGTCTTTTTATTATAAGTTATTTAATACATAAAATATTTCGTCTTCATCTGAAGATGATTCGACATCACTAGATGTCGGTATGAGTCGCTAGGTCAAGAAATAAATATTAAAACTAGCTAAGTAATTATCAATTTAAAAATATTAAAGAGTCAAAAAAATCCCTAAAAATACCCCTAAAAATTTCAGACCCCTAAAAAAATCCTATCTCACTTATTTACCCCCTAAATCTGGGGGGAAAACCCCTAAGTTGGGAACCGTGGATGGCAGTCTGTTTTTAGTACTCATTAGCTTCGTATGGGGTGTGACGATAATCTTGCAAGAAGAAAACACAGATGGCGCTTATAATAATTAAGTATCCAAGGTATTCCAACTTACATGCAGTATTCAAAATTTGCTGCAGTTTCTCTATGTTAAAAAAAGTAAGAGAAACAGATATGCATTATACAGGAGGCGAATGGAATGCGCTAGAACTAATAGCACAGTATTACCATATTTCCTACAGTAGTGCGACGAATGTACTCGTGCAGAGAAACGGAGGGGAACTGGCGGGGGTCGGGCGACGCGGGCCGCGTAAGGCAAACACGCTTAGTTTGCCTTACCTAGCGCGAAAGGACGACGCAGTCGTATTTTTTGTGTAATAATTTTATTATACATAGGTACTTACATATTCTATTATGGCGCGCACAAACTGTTCCGTTTACGGATGTAAATCTACATTGAAATCCCAGAAGGAAACAATATTTCAGAAAGATTGTATTACCTAATTGTATCTGTTGAATTAAAATCAAAGCTATGTATATTATGTTGTCCTCATTATTTTCTAATCAGATTGTACATCCCAATGCGAATGCATTACTTATAGTCCTTTTCACCTATGATGATTCCTGTGACACTTCATTGTGTTCCGAATTACGTATTTTATGTTTAAAAACCAAAAATAATTTTAATGCATAATATTTTTATTTTAAGGCGGCATTATTACCAAAAATATAAAAATGAAACATCTTAAGCTTCTAAAACAAAAACAGTATTGTTTAGTTTAATATAACGAAAAATAAAATAAAATAACACAGAAAAATAATACCTACGCAATTCGTGTACATGAAATGGAACGTTGAAAAATTATAGAGTTGGAAAATCATATAATCGGCGCCCATCTTGTGATCGTTTGTCAATCACGTCAATCGTCTGTACGAGTCCGTCAGCTTTATATACAAGTTGCATTTTTATATTGATACTTTATGTGGTATTCTGTTATAAATACTAATTGGTATTGTTCACTTTTTGTCGCTGTTGTTTGCTAAGATTCCTTAGTTAATTGTTGGCGAAATGCCGAAATAACTAATTTTGGTCCTTTATTCAAATCGATTTCATTTCCATATAAAATATTATCGATTATCGGAAACAATTGATACGATTTCAGTAAAGGCAATCTCTACACGTGTCAACAATCGATATGTCACAGGAATCATCTTAGGTGAAAAGGACTATAGTTAAATGTTATAAATTATAATATACAATTAAGAACATCCAAAAATAAAGTGTCCACGTAAATATTTAGCAGTGCAATATCTATAATTATATATTTATGAACAAATAATTACATCAAATTTAATAATCGCAATTATTTTGAATGTACATATGAATAAATGATTTCATCATAATATTAATAATCACAATTGTTTTATTTCCCATTTGTTGCAACCCTAGCGTATTTTCGTGTGGCAGCGTAAGTACCTACGCTGGCGGCGGCATCGCGCGACATCAAAGGCGATTCCTTACTGTAGGAAATAATATTGTAATACTGTACTAATAGTCTTTGAAGTGACGCTCGATTATATTAATGGAAGTTCTGAAGCACTTTTTGGTTAAGACCCTAATCGCACTGGTCGTTTAAGTGCGCTCGCATAGAGTCCCTGTTGAGTTGTTTTGCCTTTAAATTATCATATGACATTAATTTTAATTGAAGTGCACCGACAACACACTATGGACGTGTAACGAGTCTCAGAGGGAACTCTGCGGTAGGTACACCATATAATAGTGTCGAATAGTGACGTAATATCATTAGTTTAGCTAGATGGTATGCTACATAACAATGGGACATAATCTCCATCAAACATGCACCCTTATATAACAATGAGACGTTTATAATTAAGACTATAGCTAATATAGAGCAGTTAATTGCGTACTTATGGAGATACTCTACCGGTATCGTTTTATACGGAAAAACATCGTACTCTTTACTGTTTACAAGATTTCTGAGAATTAAATTAAAAAAAAAAAAACAAATGTTTAACATTTAGTCAAGAGATATAAAATGAATTAAAAAAATTTAAGTCTGTGGTAACTGGTATTACTTGTAGGTAATGAAAATGCCATTGGAATAAAAATCTCATTTATTTTTGTTAACTGACTACATAGATACACTGTTTTGTATGCACACATATATTTAATATTTCAAGCAGCGTCTATAATCATTACGGGTCTTCAGGTCTGAACGCACTACTTAGGCGCGGGTCAAACACAAGCGGCGCGGGCGCGGGCGTGCCATATGCGCACCTCTTCAACCTGTTTTGCACCACGTCCTTCTTCTACATTTTGTATGATAGAACTTTGGAAATAGCCAATAGCGCACCCGATGCGCGCCGGCAGTGCGCCCGATGCGCGCCGCGCCGCTTGTGTCTGTCCCGCGCCTTATAGTAAACAGCAGATAAACAGTATAGTCCGGGACAGCTGCTCAATCTCTATCAAGCACAAGTCCGATCGTGTATTGAACACTGCTCTCACCTCTGGGATGGATCTGCCAAGTACCAGCTGGAGGCGCTTGAGGCGATAGAGAGGCGCGCCAAGAGGCTAATAAACGACGATGAGCTAGTAGGCAAAAAACTCCAGAGCCTCGCTCATCGCCGCAGAGTGGCCAGTTTAGCGGTTTTTTATCGGATACACTTTGGCGGAATTGCACGATTTAATTCCGCCATCCCCGTTTTTCCATCGATCGTCGAGGCGCACAGACTCTAGGCATTGCCATATGGTGGACTTTCCATTTACCCGGACAAAGCGGTTCGGATCGACATTCTTCATTCGAACCGCGAGGGACTGGAACATGTTTCCTGAGTCTGTGTTCCCCGACGAGTACAACATGGAGGTCTTCAAGAAAAGAGTGAACGGATACCTTCTAGGGAAGCGCGCTCCATCTTAGGCCACATCTCAGCTTACCATCAGGCGAGATCGTGGTCAAGCGCTTCCCTATCAGGCAATAAAAAAAAAAGTATGAATATATTTTATAGTAACAAAACTGTGAGTAAAAAAATTTCATTATTTTTTAAATACATATAGCTTATACATATAACATTATTATCTTCAATAATAGAGATAGTCGACGGTTTCGCTTTATCTACAACTGATCTCAATGAAGAGTATTCTCGGTTGATTCAGTTTTAACTGCTGTCTGTCCCTCTTATCAAGATCTGTAAATGAAAAGACAAGCATCAATCTTGGCATTACGTAAAGGATGCAACTGTTTTTTGCACGCTAACATACAGGAAAAAATTATTGGGTACTTGTTACTTCCTATTTTATACCATAACTGACTAAACGGAGTGTTATATTTTTAGGGTTTATATAAGCTACTCTATTCCACCATAACTGTACCGTTGCTTAACTTTTTTTTAAGAAAATAGCTCCCCTAGCAGACGTTGTTCTGTCCTATTGCCCCTTTTTCTTGTTTTCTCTCCATAGGATCCGTTTTGTCGAGGCTCTCTGGACTTATATTACATACTGTATTAATAGTTGGACGTCAACAGGCTCTTGGTAAATAACCAAAATATTAAAATAGAACACAAACTACGCATCCATCGAGATGCGGATGAATTCTACACAAGATCTTCTACCTCGCCACTGAAAGCGTATAATTTACTATGTATTTTAAATGGGATTCTGGCCCTCGGGATATATTCTATGCTCTCGGTGAGTTCGACATACCCGTGCAGGCATTCATTGGAATCCCCGAAGGCCTTGTGTACTTATATATTATCGAATTTTCATCTTAAAACAGAAGCGTGTCGCATCCGAGATTAAATCCAGTTGGCAGTTACTATGCAACTACACTACATCTTATTTTTCTTTAAAAAACCTACGTGGTATTTTAATTTTTGATTAAGTATGTTTTATTGTAAATACATAAAAGAAGAACGACTGTAATAAATAAATACGTGTTTCCAAAATATTCGTCATATCCGCGGCCGTCTCGACACTTTCAGCGATTTCCTTATTGTTAAGAATTCTCCGAGCTCTCTTTGAGTTATGGCTTCAATCCTTACAATCTGCAATACGATCTTTATCGACTTTCACTTTCTCTTATCCCTCTGTATCTACACGCTGTCCACCAATTACACGTTAATGTTCACTATATTTTATACAACGATCGGAATCGCTTGTTTATTAGCTAAATAAGCTTTATCTATAACGTCTTAACTAGTCTAGATTAAAGATATCGTGATACATAGCTAGCATCTAATGAAATTGAGTTAGCTGAATTAGTAATGGGTTGTTTATTTAGGAATAATTTTGTAACTTATACATGTAATATATATGTGACGTAACTCTAAACTCGGGCTTTTAAAACTTGATTCATTTAATGTAATTAGTAATTAGTATTACCCTTTTGAGAATTGGCTAATATTGTATATTTAATTATGATGTAAGTATATATTTATATTTCAATATCATAGAAGGTTACAGATCCGTTTCGACTGGGTTAAATTTTGATTGCACGACCTTGGTTAAGCGCCAGTAAAAAAATAACGGACTTTCTTTCCATGTAAGTCTTATATAATAAGTTATGTAGAAGTTACTAGATCACAACGCGAGCGAATAATATATACTTATCTTCTTATATATAAAATTCTCGTGTCACAATGTTAGTCTGCATACTCCTCCGAAACGGGTGGACCGATTCTCATGAAATTTTCTGTGCATATCGGGTAAGTCTGAGAATCGGCCAACATCTATTTTTCATATGTACCACGGGCGAAGCCGGGGCGGACCGCTAGTTTCATATATTATTTTTGTTTTTATCACAGATCTTAAGATATTCATATAAAATATAGTATCTTTTACCTTACAAAAACAACTAAAAATTGTGGAATGCAATAGTTAGAAATCATAACGATTTGAAAGTAAAAAAGAAATAAAATTTTGAAATCAGAAAGTTTATAAAGACCATTTTTTGTACGCCTAACATGATCATATTACATTAATTAAAGATTACATATTCATCATTATTTTAAAATTTCTTTGACTCTACCTGCACCTAAAGTTTTATGTTAGAACGTAATATGTAGATTGTAGAATGTAGATACAAACGGTAGATACCTACCATTCTAAAATATTCGATAATCAAAATGTTGTAAAAGGATTTCGTAGGATTTCTGTTTAAATGCCCACGTATATAATCCAAGAAGCTTATATCTAATACACTGGAGATTGCACTATGACCATTAACTTGTCACAAGAAAATATAACCTTGAATGGCGTCAGTGTTGTTTTTTGTCTCTTTCTGTGGGTGACCACACTGGTTTGTATATATTCAGGATTTTTCGAAATAGAAAAAACTAAAAATCATGGTCTATAAATAATAACGACATATATTTTTAACAGTATTTATATTATAATTACTGGTCAACTTACAAGAATTATCACCTTTATAGGTACATACAATTTTAATTGGTAGAGAATGATAGTTTTAAATAACGCTTGATAACTTTTGGCTACAAAGCTTGAATATTAACCGATATACATCATTAACATCCTTTGTAAATAGAGGAAAGTTGTGTTTTGCATCAGATGCTGTTTACCAAATTGTAAGTTACTCAGATCTTCTTTTTAAACGCGTTGCTTCGACGGGTCAACTTCAAGCCAAAAACATCAAAGAAAAACTGTTTATAACAGCCTTGCAAAAATTTCAGCTAACTTTACAAAGTTTATATTTCAAAAGGTATTTTTTTTCTGGGTCGTAATCCTCATAATTTTACCCTTGATAGGCACATATATTTCTTTTTACTTCATTTTTTGGAAGGCTGAAATACGTAAAACAAAAAAAATATTAGGTTAAAAAGTATAAATTTCAATGTAAAAAAGAACAATCTTAAAACCACATGTGAGTGCAATACCGATGTCGTGTGTTGTTTCATTACTAGTATAAAAATCTTTAAAATGGTGTTCTAAATATTCATCAAAATATTGTTTTAGCATTTCTCGTCGCTATCCGTAAAAACCCGTCATAATGGTTACCTTACACTGTTAAATTTGTTTTTTGAAAACTTGTTGAAAAATGATGAAAGTATTAGGAAAAGAACTTATTTAACATGATTGCTTACTAAAATGATGATAAATTTGACGATTTTTGCCATTAAAATGATTCTAAACAGGTAAATGCCATTATTGATTGCCATGTATTGAGGAATATTATAAATAACGTAAATATACACTTGCCTGTGAAATTTTATGCCAGAATTTGGTGTCCAAAAACTTGTAATGTACTTGTAGTGTACTGTAATTTTTCACAATGCAATACATTATTTATATTCGGAAAATATTTATTAAATACGCAACAATATTAACTTAAATATTCGAAGCGACGCAATTTTTTTGACACTTATGCCATATTGTCAAAGTGAGAGTTGCTACAATTTTATTATGGTAACTACCCATAATCAGGGAGTATCGCTTTTTAATAATTGGTTCAGATACTTATTTTATTTAGCATAAATAATAATTGTCTCATCCAACAATGCTTCTGAATGACGTTGTTGGCAATTTATCAACAAACTCATGTACAAAAACTAACCTTTTGCACAGAATATTACAGCATACATAGTAGCCTTGGGAAAACTTCGTATTAACAGTGGCAATACCAAGTTAGGTGTGAAAGTGATAAAACACAACAATTTTCTTGTTACACGTCAAATGTTCATACCGAAATCTCCAGTGTATATGATATAAGCTTCTTGATATAATCTCATCCTTATGTCACCTTGTTGACACTTAATCTGCGATAGTTTTGTATGACGTCATCATACACCGAATAAGATGCGATTAGCGTAATATTTTATGTAAGAGAAAGGGCTGGGTCAGTCACAGTTTTATTGACGGAATCAAAAGTATGTCAGTAGGTTCTGCACAAACGTCGCACGCGCATCGAAGAGGGGAGAGCTTGTATGTAAAAATCGAATATCTCACTTTTAAGCCTGTGGAATGAAAGAGATGCAAAAAAAATGTGAACACTGTGTCAGTGTGTTTGTAATGCGTTAGATAATATTTGTGACCTTTGGAATACAGGTAGAGTCTAGGTCAGGTCAATAGTTACGGTGAATACATTACGAGATGCTGTGCAGAAAATTAAAAACAACATTAATTGCTTTAAGTTCATTTTCAATTTCAATTTAGAAAAGCAAGTAAGAATGAACACAAAAATGAACCCGTATTATGATTATGTATTGAAAAAAATTTATAAACAAAATTATCCACACTTTCCAAAAGAGCTTACATTAAATAACAACTAATTTATTATTGTTGTGATTGCGTACTATCAAATATTAAATAGTCGCTTATAGTTCACAGCAAATGTCAATTGCATAAATGGGTTTCTATTACAGGACAGCAGTTGATGATTATTCGCTTATCATCGCCCTTTGTCCCATTACAACACGCGCTAATAAAACAATATCATAGGATATAATTGTTATTCCAATCAATTTAATTGGGTTTTACAACGACCCAGAAAATAACATTTTTCTGATCAGCAAATAACAAGTAAGTAATTTCTTAGTTGCATAGATCTAGGAATAATATTAAAGAATTAAGAAATTCAAGCTTCGAGCACAAAATAAAAATAATACACGCGTAAAATAAAACACAAGAAGTTAGAAGATACTTCATTATCTACTGTATTGTTTGTTTTAACTGAAGATTGTTTGGAAATAATATTTTTAATTTACTTGTTCCGTTCCACGCTATTTTCATTAATCACGTAAAACATTAACATCTTCTTTCTGTAAATATTTAGTGATTATGAGCCAATTGTGTGACAATGACCGGATGTCACCTTAGCCTAGCGTTGAGTAATCAGTACTTAAGTTAGAATTATGAGTACCAGCGGGATTTATCTGAATTAAATAACTCGTTATTAGGATAAACTTCTACGAAAACCATTATGCGTCTCTTCACAACAATGCACAAATTGACAATAGATACGTACGCATTTAAGAAGCTAAGTAGAGTCGAGATTTCGAATAATTAAACTGTTAAATTTGTGCGATTAAATATTATGTATACGGAATAAATACGGACTATCAGACTATCGGAATGACCTGATTATGAGATATTTCGGAAACCTTTTAAAAGATACATACTTCCCTCTCAAAAAGTTAACAGGTTTATGACATTTTGTTAAAATTGTAAGAGCATGGAAATTTCATTAATTCTCAGACTAAGTCAGAGCATCATCAGCATGCTCAGGCATCGTTGATACCATACACACATACACACAGACCTGAATACCATACACACACATTTTACATTATTTTCGAATGGTGGATCCCCAATATTATCGATGTCAGTAATAACCGAGATAATTGGCTTACATTCAAATCTTGCTTGCGATTTCGGTTGCTTCGGAGGACGTTGACCGACATACTTTGTATACAGAAATATTCTTATGACCACACAATTTAATAATATACCGTTATAACATTCAAACATTTATAATACAGTCAGTACTTATTGCAGTTACAATTGTTTGTAAATAAGACTGTATACCGTTATAAATACAATTCGCGGTATTCGCTTTCGATTGAGCTTACATGATCATCTCTTCCTGATATTATTTCATAGGAATGTACGATATAATCGCATGTAGATTGTAGACTTTTGTGTTGTGTGGGAATTGACATGAATGATATACTGCCTATTTTTATCTCCGAATTATATAAACTGCATCGTAAACTTTAACCGTTTCGTAAATGCTTTCCAGATAAATGTTAAGTAATCCGTCGACATATTTATGGAGCAACTAATAGAATATTATTTTGATTTAGTTCGTAATAATCATTACCTAATACTAAACAAACAACATTTTATACGTTATGTATGTAAGGGCAATACGTATGATATGAAGGGCCTCCTAAATCTCATCCATATATTGATGTTTACACGCCGCCACACGTGTTACGAGGGGTCCAGCAAATTGGCCATGTCCGTTCTCACTAATCATATCAGGCATTTACTTGTGAACGGTGTAGAGGCCTACGATCTTATTAATAGATCTACTTGTACACGCAATATGGAAGAGGATGTACGAAGAGTATTGTACGTTTATATTGAAGAGAGAAAGAAAAAATAACAACCGCGTTTCTAGAAGCAACGAAACAGTCAACTAAACTCTCATAAGGAAATGGAAAAGAGGTTGGTTATTATATTTGATAACAGTTGGGATCATAACAGTAAAACACCGTCGAAAATAATAGGTCCGCACAGTTCCCACAGTTTCAGGCCTAACTCTATTTTAATTTTTAATTTCAATAAATATTACAAGGTTACTGCGCTAAACATTACAGAATGGTTTTCAAAATGCCCAGTCATTTAATTGTGTATCCACTATCCATAGTAAAATAATAATAATTAAATAATTTGAATCACGTCGAATAGCATTATTTACAACGTTACGTGCACGCATTAACTGATGAAGACATCGTCTTACCCAGCTGTTTACGTAGAGGTGAATTCTAAGCGTCGTTTAAGTGACCCAAGATTCAAGAAAATTATGTCCGAAATGATGCAATTGTGTTCACGCTCGGATGCGAATTGGGGACGAAGCATAGCGTACTAGCTGAGACCTCGGCTTGAATGTGACACGCATAATTTTCACTTTTTACTACCCGAAACAATAGTTTTGCTAAAAATAGTTTTTTGCATTGATTGGCCGAATGGTTAACTGGAATTGATCAGTGATACTGCAATCCGCTACTTATAAGGTTTTACTCATAAGTTCATAACATATAGCAAGAGGTCAGTGACCATGATTCACCAATTTTTTACTCAGCTTTTATTTCAAATAGTATAAACATTAAAATGATGGTACTAGAACAGTATTCCGTTATCTGTGATTATGGTATAGTTTCCTCTACTAAAATTGTCGAATCTAACTGTACGAAATAACCAAAACGTAAAGCAATTAAGCAATCGTAGTTCACATTAACCGTATAGATTACCTATGAAGTAACAGTTCTTTTCCATTATCGTTCATCTTTCTTGGATTTAACAGTGCAGTGCAGAATAGCTTACAGCCAACATCGTGCAGGAATTCAGTTGATCTCATCAACGCAATTATAAGCGTAGCGTGTGCCTATAATTCTAGATACATATTTAAAAAGTGAACTAGATGCAATATAATAATTCATTATTCGTTCTTATAATCATTCTTTATTCGTATTTATTATTATAATATTACTAGCTTTACGCCAGCGACTTCGCCCGCTAAGTCAAAGAAAAACCCGCATAGTTCCCGTTCCCGTGAGATTTCGCAATAAAACCTATCCTACGTCCTTCCTCAGGTTTCAAGCTATGTCTATGCCAAATTTGAAGTAAATCCATGCAGTACTTTTAGAGTTTAGCCCGAACATACATACAAACAAACAGATAAACAGGAAAAAATTCTGAAAACTATATTTAGGGCTTCGGTATCTATTATAGATCACGCCCCAAGTATTCTTTTAAAAAATATTCAATGTACAGTTTTGACTTTCCTACGATTTTATTATAATATGTACTTATAGATAGAGAGAGTGTATATTGTAGAGTGCTTAAGTAGAGTGACTCTTGAAGTGTAATTAATAATAATACTAGATCTTAGTTTGTTTGTACTAATAGTACATTAAACTTCAAATTAGAAATAATTGTCCGTAATCAAGTTTCACATTAGCTAAAGAGGTTTGCAAGTTGCAACAAAAAATTGTAATCTGAGGTTTTCCCACTCGCAGAGAATTAAACACGTTCAATATTTACCGATTTTATCCTCGTGGCTTTCTCTTTCACGAGTTATTTTTAAATATAATTCTTTTTGTTTATTACTGTCGCTTTTAGAATAGATGTTTAAAATATAAATATCTAACTGAAAATATTACATTCTAAAATGGTGTAACCATACATCGCACGTTCACTCTACACGTTGTTAAATAATAAATAGGTATAAAAGTCTAGTTTCAAAATAACTTTATAAAGATCAAAGTGCCAATGATCTCTATTAATCTATTTTGAAACTTCTTTGAAACTAGGCTCTCATATTTAATTGATGTAAATTTTTACAAGTTTTTAGTAGGGTTAAGACATATTTTTTTTATACTACCAACAACATAGTTACAAATTAACGTATGAATCTTAAAATGCCTACTATGCATTTCTTCAAACAGTTTAGTAGGTATGTATTACTTTCGGAATTTACTAATGAAAATACCAACATTTGTCTAAATGACAGAAAAGTATCAAGGAAAATCCTAACCCGAAGGTTGTTCGTCGCTATAATTTTTGGATTGTTTGTATTTGGTAATGTTATGTGACTGGCTTGTAAATGTGATATTTTGAAAACGGCTTAAATCACACTAGACAATTATGTATTCTTTATGTCTGCGGTCCGTGAAACCACATCTTTCCTTGGTGTGGTACAGATTGATGCAATATGTATTATTAAGCCATCTTATTTTGTTCCAGATCTTATCATTTGGTCACACTTAGCAAGCTATGGTAATTGCTTGCCTCGTTTGTGTGGTGGTTAGCATGTAGGACTGATTGTTAGATGAAGGTCCTAGTCCCATTGAATTTAGAGAGTGGCGAAATAGTAGAGCATAATTATCATTCTTATACACAGTATATGTTTTCTATACTAGTGAATAATCTCTTACTCTTTAAAGATATTTATGGTATAACCAGATGCAGAAATATGTAAGTAGAAAAAGATTACAAAACATAACAAAATAAAAGAAATTCATGGTAGAGCCATTAGAGCTTTTTGTAAATATCTGTCGTTTGTTCTAACACACAATTAAAAGCATCGATTTCTCCTATGGTATTTTATCTTTGATATACCTACCTCTATAGTTATACCTAACAATTAAATTTCAATTGTCTTACATAAACTTAGTACCCACTGAAATTATATTGTGGGTGCGTATTTCTTATTTCATCTAATAAATCAAATTAATGCTTTTCTTTGCTTAACTTTTAACAAGACAATAACTCGAATTTGTATAAAATATTCTTAGTACAAACGCACCAAATATTACATGATTATATGATGTAATGTCTACTCATGCCGGAAGGAGGTCGTAAGCAGGATAACTAAACAATTGGGACTAAGGATGTGGATCTAAGAATATCTTAGAGCTGTCGCGCGTCTTCAAATAAAATTTTGCTTTCACATTTGTTTAAAATTAAAAAAGGATAAATGGGATGTTTTAAGTATATGAGATAAAAATAATAAATTGCTACTTAATATGTACGCTACAGGAAAGTACAACGCACAGGTATGCTTAGTTTACAGAAAGTATAGGTACATGTCTACATGTTCAAACTGAGGAGTCAAATCTATATGATAAATATAGATACCTACCCAAAATAGCACTCTAGGTTAATCAAATGGAAACAGCCATAAACAATAATTATGATTTGTAAATTAGAATACATTGCAACCTAGAAGGCTAGTGTTCAGGTTGAGTAATTAATTCACCGACGTATGTTTAATACTTCATGCCCTAATTCCCTTCCATTAATTATACATGAATCATTTTCGACATTGGTAATATTATCTACACTACATGCAAGAGCGTAAGCTGTTTTATAATGGACAATCTATAACGCCCTGTAGAACATAATTGTTATCAAAACAACGCGAGAGGAAGTGATATTTTCCCAAGGTTTTCAATGTTTTTACTTTTCGATTTAAATATGTGATTCAGGTTTATGTTATTTGTAACTGATTAAAATAATGAAATGTCAGATTCCCGATACTTCCTGACTTGACTTTCTTTTGTATTCATTGGGCTATGTGATATGTCAACTTATTCGATTTTGTTTATTGGAAACTAAGCGTTTGATGAAAAATTTCTATTCCTATAGTAAGTAGTGATGACATAATCTATAAAGTTTATTTTATTTATTCAGGAGGGAGGTGTAATTCTTCTTATATCTATTCACATTTGACAGAAGTTTATGGCCAACACCAAGTACTCAAAATTAATATGTAACAAGTTCTAAACTAATCTAAAGGACAGTACTCACTTGAATCTATAAAATATTTAAGTATTAACCACTTCGCATTTAGATACATATAAAATGGTAATGTGTCATTGACGCGTATTTCCAAGCTATACAAGGCCAGCACGCAACGGTGTGAAACTAATCACGTATAGTTTGGAAATAACTTTTTTACAAAGTTCTTCCAATCTATACAACAGTAGTACGCAAATACTCGCGTATACTTTGTAGTGAAGTAAGTAAGAATAGCGCTCCAAAACATACAGCGCCAGTACGCATGCGGACTAATCGTGTATGTTTCGGAGTAAGCGCGGCGTCTTTCCATTGCTCGCGTTTATATTATTGTATTGCTGTTTTTAAATCTATGATATATAGATATAGATATACTATGATGTGTATAGTTTGTATCGTGGATGCTTGCGTCTTCGTTCCCGACTATACTACACAACTTACTTACAATTGACAATAGTGCTAAAAAGTAAAAAATAAAAATCTAATAAGTCCAGAAGAGGACGGTTGTGATGCGACGGAGCCCCGCTTCGCGGGGCTCCTATTTTTCTGTAGTTAAAAAAAAACACGAACCTTACCTAACCCACACCCTTATCTGTTACCTATTTACTTGCCTAAGCTTACCTAATAATATTTTTATTATATATTTTACTGAATCAATAATAATCAAGAAGAATAAAAGTAGATAGATATAGCTGTGTACAAGTCTTTGATTACCTATATACATGTTTATTATTTCGTTCAAGCGTGAGTGGTGTAGTATATTTAGTTACTATTTTGCGTACTGATCGTGTATAGTTTGGAACAAAGAATCAAGCATCCGCGTTACAAAGTATACGCGATCAGTACGCAAAATTCGTACTATACTATTCGTATTGTAATCACAGACTTAAAAACAGCATTACAATATATACACGAGCAGTTTCCTATGGTTGCGTTCTGGCTATGTATAGTTTGGAAAGACGCGTCATTGACCAAAGTTAATCATATTCATTTAAACTGGTTGTTATTTTATGAACTTTGTAATTAAAAAGCGACAAAAGTAATTGCAATATGTATTTTATTTAAAAATAAATAAAGTCGTACAAATAAAACTACGGGGAAATTACCGGATTGCCTATAACTAATGGCCATTCACAATTTAATAAAACGATTGCGCAGTACTTCAGGTATTTACGGTAATAATTTTCGTAATTTGTGTTAAATAAAAAATAAAAAATACTAAGTGGAATCACAATGAAATTTGCTGTGAAAATTGTGCTGCGTGGATAAAAACTTATATAGGTATACATCTACCTACTTATATTAAAAAAAAGAACAATGTTCGAAATGTACTTCATCCTTCATACGAAGAGCGAACTTCGGCACTTTTGTTGACTATAAAAACTGTGGTTGTTCTGCTGAAAGCACATAAGCAAGAGCATATTCACTGAAAGCTCGAAAAATTTATTCATATAACTAAAGATACTCTTAGAATAAATTTGTACCAAATGTTCTGAGATCTTATGTTTTTATATAATACTGAAGCATATGTGTATTCATCTTAATATATACTTAAAGAATGTGGGTGTATGGCCCCGCGTGCCGAATGTAAGATGTAATTCAATCATTACGATTGTTCCCAAGTCCCAACCGACCACAAGGACCACGATCCTTGTCTCCAAGCAATTTCGCATAACTGTGATCAAGTTTTATTACAATTCTGAGATAGCTATAGTGGAATGAAAAGAATTTTGATAAGTGTTAGGCTACCGTTAATAACAGGCGCGAAAAGACAAAATTGATGGTAATTTCAATATTTTTATACTACTGCAGTAAAACTGTACTTTGTGTTCAATAAATATATTTTTTTTGTTTCTTGAATAGAATTCGATCCTAGTTTAAAATGCATTTTTATGAATGGGTGCCGGTTCCATGCTCGGTCGAAGAAGCTGTAGAAATAGTAATTGAAAATACAAGCATGCACATTACTATGGTACAAGTTTAATTGCAACATAAAAGTTACTAAACATTTATTATATGAATACAGAGTTGTAACAAATAATTGCAAAAGCCGCTAATTATCATCGTTTAACAACTTGGCATATTATTAATGTCATACAAATGTTTAGAGTCATTAAAAATGTAGGTAAAGCAATATTTTTCATTGACCAATATGTTCTTTGATCTCAAATTAAACAGACTGTTATCTAATCTTAAAATAATACTAAAAGCAATTTAAATTAACCTCTTATTTGTTAAAAGAGACAAAATCTTCTAATCGTAATAATATTGAATGCGATTTAAGTTTTTTTTTTTTTTTTTTTTTTTTTTTTTTCAAGTGGGGAAATCTTGCCTAAGATACCCACGGCTCCCGGGGAAGGAGCCGTGGGTTATGTCGGATTCCTACCGACTAAAACCCCACCGTGTACCAACGCGCTGCTTTAGACGGGATGCGGGTACACATTCGCAATCTTCCGCATGTCCCGCCCAGCAGTTGCCCGTTTCCAGGCCCTCCGCCACTTGCCCGTTTCCAGGCCCTCCGCCACTTGCCCGTTTCCAGGCCCTCCACCAAATGCCCACCCCGGGGCGGCGCAAGCTGTACACGAGCTCACGCCACCCGCTCGCCGATGATGGATTGTTCCCCGTTCCATCATCGGCGTTCCCCAAACCCTCGACCCCAGCATCGACCGGCCGAAGGGCGCGCGCCGAAAGGCCCTCTGAAACGTGATTCACGCGTCGAAGGACCCTCCGGCGCACTTTTATAGAGGTTTCCCTCGCAGCCCCCACCTCACACCAGAGGTGGCGGCCCTCGGTCCGGCCCCACGGACCGGATTACGAGTTGGCAGACGGCTGTCGCAGGACAGCCGCCGCCCTACACCCACCTACAGGAGTCACCGCGTGTCACAAAAGTGACGCGTCGGGATCCCGCCCCCTGTTTTGTTGGTAGTTAGACTACCAACAAAAAACAACGCGCGCGGCCTCTGGCCGCCATCCACCGCCGCAAAGCGCAGCCCCCTGCCAGTCGGTCGGAACGAGACCCAAACGAGCCCCGATCGACCTCCCAACCCCATTTTGCCCAGTCAAATTGCCAGGCCGCGACCACTAGCCGCCATACCTCGCCGTACCACAACGGCACCTGAGCCAATCCTGGCCCCCCGGAGGATCCTAGCCAGCTAGCCAGCCATCCAGCCAGCCAGCTAGCCAGCCGGACAACCAGCCGGTGACAGCATGCCAGCCAGCCGCCGCGGCTCAAAGCAGCCAGCCAGCCAACCGGTGGGACAGCCGGTTTCAGCCAGCCTGCCAGCCGGCCCCCTAGCCAGCCAGCGAGGCAGCCGGTGTGACCAGCCGGTTCCAGCCAGCCCGGCCAGCCGGCCTTCAAGCCAGCCAGCCAGCTATATGGATCCCTGGCCGTCGAACCAATCATGTCGTCAGACGACAGACCGGCCTTTCAGCCCCTCCGCGTCCAATTAGCTTCACTCAGAGTACACGAGTGCACTCCAAGCTACTGAGCCCCCCCGGCCACGACAAGGCTTGGAACTGATATCCTAACAAATCTGTTCAATCGACATTCCGAGTGTATCATTATGTGGTCAGAATACGCGTGTAATCCTAACCATTACAATATGTATATTACATTAAGGCCTTTGTTTTGCATAATTGATACGACAGCTCAGCATAGCCTCTACATGTTAAGTTATACCCACAGGTCCTTGCTTCGTAAAATCCAGAAAGAATAATATACATACAGAAAGAATAATATATATACATACACATAACTAAGTGAAACTGTGTCATTTAAGATTTTAGCATGTGCCCTGGTACTCGTTTACCTTGTCAGCAGTTAACTTTTAAATGGTCCATTGAGCGCGGTTCGACATAGGTCACGATACTCTACGGATCGACTTTTAGCACCTGATTTTACAATTACGCAATACAAGAATAAATAGCGTGTTATTCATGGCGTCTATTGCTATAGTTTAAATGAAATATGTAAGAATACGATTTTCACACCAATTTTACGGCGTCCAAAATGTCCGACTCAGAATTACTATTGTTATATTTGTGCGGCTCAGAAATAATTAAAAGCGTTTATATTATTGTTTCTATATGCTGAATTCAGACGATGTTGCTGATAAAATAATATAATATTTTTTACGCTGTCAGTAGCAGCCATCTAGATTTTCCGTTACATTTAGGTAAAAGCCTTGTTTGTAATATAATATTGTTTCATAAAACCACAGGATACTAAGAAAAAGCATGAAAATGGATGATCAATAAGTCGATTCCAGGTCTACACAGATAAATGTAGTTACTCGCGGCATTAAATATACTATTGTAAATATTTTTTTCTAATAATAGTTATTTTTAGTTATATGCGTCATGCATTATAGTGTATTCTACAGAAGTTGAAGAGGATAAATAACAATTCGTTGTTACGCTTGAACAAAACGGATGGCGAAAATACACTCATCTATTAGGTATACAAAACTAATTTCAAAATATTTTCATTATTTTCAATTTATCAGCTCTATATGTATAGGGACTATTTTTATTAGACCTAGAGACATAGAGCACCTTTCTTTATAAGAACTAGAGCAGCGTATCAAGTCATGTCATGATTTAATTTTTATAATTTTCAATAAAAAAGAGGAGTAAGTATAATTTAAATCACATAATGCGCTGAGCCAACTGGAACAGGAAACAATTTACAGGAACTATCAAACACATGAAGAAAGAATATCCTTTTGGTTTTCTTCATTTTCTTATTTATGGCGCTAGTTTCTATAAGTTTTCCTTTCATAAGTTTCTACTCCTAACAATAACAAACAAGGAATTAGTGAGATCGGTCCTATTCACGCTTGATTTCGTAACCAAGGGAAATATGGCTTCATTTACACGTATAGATTGCTAGCTTTCATAGATAAGATTAAAACCTTCTCTATCAATTAAAAAATCGCATCAAAATCCGTTGCGTAGTTTTAAAAATGTAATCATACATAGGGACGGATAGACAGCGACAACGACTTTGTTTTAAACTACATATATAATGATTCTCGTTTGTGATATCTCTCTTTCCTACTTTCTGACTGGATCGTATCGTAATATCAGCTGTAGTTAAAAATTATTAATTTTCGCACTGATTTTTCTCTTTTTTCTAGAAAACAGTTTTTTAAAACTTTGTTTACTCTACTTTGTGTACTCTATATAAAAATATAGACTTATAAAACGGCTAAAATATATTTTGTTAATGTACCTTTCATATTTTATATTAAACGTATGACATGATTGACATTATCTTTAATCTGTGTGTAGATAATACCCAAATATTATTATATTAGGATTTATAAATTATTTTAGTAGGAAATATATATCTCTGATTTTATTACACGGAAACTATAACACGGTATATTAAACATAATAAAAAAAAAGTTTTGCATATTATTATCTATTTATACTTCGATTGAGCATATTAGTACATTAACTTTAAGGTACAAAAAACGAATATCGAGGTCGTCAACTTATAGTTTTTTAATAAAAAAAACATGACTGAGCTCATACTTGAACGAAGCTTGAACGTACTTAAAGGAAAAATGATCAATCTATAGAAATTAATTTTATGTGATTTGTCTTTTCTGTATCAATTGGATTATTGATATAATATTCAATAAATATTACTACATACTATATACAGTCTAAATGTGGATACTTCTTAATTCTTATACCTAATAGTTTGCTCTACACAAGTGCTTCATAAATATCCCTTGTATAATGAACCGTTGTTAAATATATTTTGCCTTTACATATTTTATACGTTTCTTACAATCAACCAATTCAAAATAAAATTCCCATTTTATAAATTGGTACCTTGTATTCCAAATTTATCTCATACTCTATGCCCGTAGTCTTAGATAATGAGCAAATACAAAAGCTGGTAACATTGTTCCATATTTTGTAACCCAACTACTTAGGTACTAAAAAAAAATTACTAAAACAACTGTTCCGGCCACCCACGAGTAGGGAAGCTGGCACAAAGGCTCCTATCGACCATCCCCTTGATCACGCGTCTCTCTAATCTCTGCACGATTTTGTAAGTACTTATTAATTTCATTATGTACACCACTTAATATTGCTCAATTGGTTTTTTATTCCACGGGATGTTACCATATCAAAGGCATGGTATTATGTATATGAAAGTGGGCTTATTGCTGCAAGGATTTAAGTATAACGCAGTTATGTAAACGTTTTAAAATGCTTATAGACCTGTTTACTTGTTTAGTGTATAAATGCAAGCCTTCACCGAAATTTGACACAATACACATTAGATAAAAAGCAAGAAGTTATAAACGAATTCAGATAACTACGTTTGGAAACATAAGTGTATTACGAAAGTAATGACTATTTGTTCAGAGACAGCACTTAACAGTTCTAACAACAGCGCTTAAATCGTCACTATAAAGATAGACGAAATTCCAAGCTTGACAATGAAAAAAGTTCATGGACTTTAAAGGATTAGGGTCTAGCGGGAAGTTGTGGAGGTGGTCCTTATCTACAGGCCGAGTAGAGGGGCAGCCGACAGCGCTCTCGACCACTTTGCGCTGAACCGCGACTCCAAGTTGCCGCTCTGCGCCCGCGCATACGATCCGAACCGAGTTTAAAAATATGTATTCGATTTCAGTGCTGAGGTGAAAATTGTGAAACAGTGCGTTCGAACTAGTGCTCAATTTAACAGGATTTATTTTTTGTGTATAACGCGATCCTGCCCACTATCAAGGTAAATTATTATTTTTCACTATTGATTATGTTATCGCAACTATTTGGGTCCTATTGCGATGTGCTGTTTCATTTTGCGGACACTTAATTGCAACACTTCTTGCACGTCCGGCAAAACTTACTTTCACGGTGAATGGTGATCGTTAAAGATTCATATTTTATATTTCATCAAGTTAAATTCGTTACAATTTTTTAATAATGTTATTTAAAAATAATTTATGACTTCTCGAAATACTTATAATTAAATAATTTTCTAAACCCATTTTTTTATTATTTTATAATTTATCAATTTGATACCGACTCTACTAAATGAAAATTACATCTAACAATTACTCTACATTATATAATATAATGAGGTATAGGTATCATATATAATTAAGTGGAGATATAATTTAGTGGAGGTTTTATTTAATCGGCCCTAATAAATAAACAATAATAAGTACGTATCTACGTGTTTCTATCATATTAGTTTTCTGCATAGGTATGTGCATCATATATACATATACATTTATACGTTGTACACATACGGTGAAGCCTCGATTTATTCCAGTGATTATTAGTTACAGAGAAAGTGTGTAACACTTGTCTTACACAAATTATATGACAAGACCTCAATTCATACAAATATTTTTATATTTATTGAATTAATAATTCCGTACATATGCACATAATACTCGATTAATAGCTTGATTAATAATAGAAATCATTAGGATCTATTAGTCACGGCTCTATTTACAAAAATACCGTAATTAATAAATTAGGTTTATTCATTTAGCCTTCCTATTATTATTGTATTTTATTTAGGGGTTAATATAATATTTGATGATTACAATTCTAATTCATAATCTAATCACATATTTATTAAAATTGCTTACACATACAATGCATACTAACGTTCGTATCTATTGTATTTAAACTCCAGAAATATTTAAATTCATACAACCCTGACAGCTCCGCAAACATGCAATCGCAGCCCTTGAAGGTGCATTAGTCCCAAGTCAAAAGTTGCGAGGAGTACAAAAAATGTCGTACACGGGAGTAAACAATGCTCGGGACGCAGGTAGAAGTTTGAAAAATACATTATCGAGACAGACAGTAAATTGATTCTTTGTGTATGGACAATGGGGTCGGTGGACGCTGTTTCGTGTCAGGTGTCCGATACCATCCTTTTGTGGCCGGCGAAACCTCTTAGTCGAATTGGTCACGACAACAATAAATGTATATTGGAAATTTTTATCTATCAGCCCACTAGCCGTAGCCCGAATGAGATATGGCTGCAAAAAATTAGCGCTCCGTCGTGATCTGAATATTGCTATTGAAAAAAGTATTGAAATTGAGTTCTGTCACAGTTTTGCAAGCAACAATGTACAAAGAAAATTTTAGAAAATATGAACATAAGAGAGAAATATAACTCGAAACCACAAAGCCAGAGATACCACGCGGTGTTTGATTACAAGATAGAGAGTACAAACGTATAATGTATTACATGTTTCAAAAGATCAAGCACCTATAAACCTTTTGATCCATACAAATTCGGATTGATTTATTTCACCTGTGGCTTAGTCACGAAACAATACCACCTAATTTACAGACATGTCACGTTAATTTGTATAATTGTGACGCCGCGCCGTATCATTAAGAATTAAGGCGCATACAAACACCAGCCCATCAGTTTCGAAAACGACCTCAGTATATCAAGGTTCTATTGGAGAGTGATTGCAGACATAGAGTAATCAGTTAAGAAACATTTTATAGGGCACTTACGCCTGACTGTTAGATATTTAATTACGTTTACAACATTACAGAGACAGTCACATTTACGAACTTCGTGACGCGAATTGTTCATTGTTATTTTGGCTTTTATGTTCCCTGCCTGGCAATCATATAGGTAAAAAGACTTCGTAATTAATAATTCAAAATATAAGGATATTCAAAATAAATTATATTATTTTAAATGATAAAATAAAAAAAGTTATAAATAAAAACAAATTGTGTTTCAATGGTAAATCACGAGAAAAATTATCCAAGTTATTTAAACGAAAAAAGTTTTCATTAGGACAATTTTTGTTTTCAACTGATCGGTTTCTGTTTTTGACACAAACTCGTTGAAGCAGTAAGCACTCAATTCAAGATTAATTGTTTTTTTTTTATGAAAACTCAGCGCAAACTTTAGTTGGAATACTATACTTAATCGTGGTTAAATATAAATTTAATTTAGTAACAAAAAGCGATGGATATCCAGTATCCTCTTCATCGTTGTTTCGCTATAATTTTGTGGGAAAATAATAATATTATTTATAGTTTAAAAGCTGGTGTAATATGCAAATTATCTCTAAAAAATACTTACTCTATAATTGCAAAATATTTTAATATTGAATTCAAAATATTATAATAAATTACATAACTTAATTCAAATAAAAACATTTAACGCTTTCCTGTGCGTGTACAAAATTATTATAAAATAGATTAAGTGAATGTTTAAACCTTGCTTATTTAATTGTCAAGGACAATTGTATCTGTAATTTTAATATGAGGCAATTTATGTTTTTGAATTCTCTATAATTCAATCCACGCTAATTGCACACCGAAACTAAATCCATCCAAGTTCGAAATACGGATATGGTAGGCATAGTAAAAAATATGATGTTATAAACATAAATTCATCAGCAAATTGCCTATTTGGTGTTTTTGAAAAATGATAAATATACGTATGTCACTGATGTTTAGACCAAACAAATATAGAACTAGAGCTAGAGCAAAAGCAATATTTCGTGATCTTTTAGTGTAAACGAAAACTCGTAGTCAGTGTTGTTCAGTATTAGAACATTGCTATCTTTTCGAACGCACGTACGAAATAATTCTCTTCGCCTGTTTACACTAAAAGAATTTGACTTAGTGGAGTTAGAATGAGCATTCTAAATGCATCGCATCGTTACAAATTATATTTATATACAAATTTATTATTGGACAAGCATGATAAATCACACATATTTATTATATACTCCTTTCCTTCCTTTCCTCATCGACAGAAACATTTTCATGGTCGCATAAAAATTCTGATATCAACAATTTCCGAAATTAAAAAAATGTCGAATTTCGTAATACGTATGTTATATCACATAAGAGTACCTACGTTCATAAGTAACAGGGCTACCTATGACGTAGTTAGAGAGACTACGGAGTACGGAATCAAAGGATACTACCGCAAACAATAATTTTATGGCGGAAGCCCAGTCAATATGAGGAAGTATTCCGAGTCATGCCTGCAGTTCTGCCGCGGTTTTTGAACTCTGAAGGATATCGCCTTTCAGTAATTGACGTATTCGTCAAAAATCTATAAGTCTTTGTCATTACCTCTCCTTCCTACCCTACCAATGGGCCATAAGGAAACAATTAACTATAGTGTGATAAGGTGGTGATAAGTGGTTAAATAAAATGCTTTATACCTTGCGAATAATCATGGAAATCTTATGGCTTTACAACACTGTAAAATGATTTTAATATGCACTTTTATTATTACTAGACAATCTCATATAAAACTAAATAAAATCCAATGGTCGATGCACATCCCGAGGGCTAGCTAATTGGCTTCGCTTTTCTATGAAATATAAATTATTTGATGCGATTTCATGCTATAAATTTGAAATAAAATTTGTAGTAAATTTTATTGAACGTTATGTAATAATATATAATACTATACACATTTATTTCAACACATTGTTCGATAAAATATTAAACAATACAATCCTAAGTAGGTACCTATATGAAAAAAGTACTACCTATAACAATTTTTTCTAGCTAAATAGAAAGATTTGAAACGTAGAAAGACAATTAAGTTCCTATTCATTTTACAAGGGTATTAAATACCTTTAATGTATTCGAGGAAGCTTTCAACGTTTTGAACAAGAAATGTTCGTAGAATTTTACGCACGACTTATTTATAAATGGACTAGCGGTCCGCCCCGGCTTCGCCCGTGGTACATATTTACGTTTTCTCTACATAAGAACCATCCTCGTACTCCAAGGAATATAATAAAAAAAGAATTATCGAAATCGGTTCAGCCGTTCTCGAGTTATGCGCTTACCAACACATTTTGCGATTCATTTTTATATATAAGAAAGAAGACTAGCGGTCCGCCCCGGCTTCGCCCGTGGTACATATTTACGTTTTCTCTACATAAGAACCATCCTCGTACTTCAAGGAATATAATAAAAAAAGAATTATCGAAATCGGTTCAGCCGTTCTCGAGTTATGCGCTTACCAACACATTTTGCGATTCATTTTTATATTATAGATTTTCAGCAATTCAATGTTTAATTCAAATTCAAATATTTTAATAATGACGATCATGACGAAATTTATTATTAAGGGCTGATTTTTCAATCCTTGGTTAATACTTATTCGTCGAATAACTTATTACACTACCATTTCAAAAATGTACTCTTTGCCCGTCTTTGACAGTTTACGGGTGACATTTTAATATTATCGTGTAATACTTTATTGGGCGGATAAGTTTTAACCATGGATTGAAAAATCGGCAATAAGAGTCCTTTAGAAATTCGGATTACAATAAAAATGAAAGTAAATACTTACTAGAATTTATTTTCAAATTTCCGTCATGACGTTGATAATTGGTAGTTCGTAGAGGGCGATGTTAAATGAGAGAAGGCACATAATAAACTTCACGTACCGTATGTATCATGGATGATACACATTACAATAATTATAGATATCAACTGTAATCTGTGGACTATCACAATCATACTAATATTATAAATGCGAAAGTTTGTGACGATGTATTAATGTAGGTTTGTTACTCTATTACGGGAAAACCACTGAACAGATTTTGATCATACTTGGCAGTGTTGTAGTTTATGTATCAGAACAACATATAAGCTATTGAAATACTTGCCTTTGCTTTCGATTTTGTCTGTGAATGAAACCGCGAGGCACAAAATATAAGAGACTGGCTGTCTCTTATATTTTGTAAGCTTCGATAATTACCACTTTATTAATTATAATTTGTCATTATGAAATAATTATATCGATGTCTCATGTCAGACGATCATTTTATCCTTTAAATCGATACTATTACTTAAATTATTTATCTTTTTATTTAATTGTCAAAAATCATAAAGAGCTTATTACACGGTCGCGTACCTTTTGGATATTTGCGATTTGATTGCTGCGTGGCGTTGCGACCTGCACAATGACAGATCCTATTTAGATACCACGCTCCACTGCGTACCTACATATTATTTTATAAGATCGTTATCAAAATATTGCTTTACGTATGATATCCTTAATGCAATGTAAATTAAAATACAATAAATAAACATTCATACTAAAAGCTTACTCACATTTTAAGCTTATTAAAATTCAAGAGTGCATTGTAAAAATGATATGATGCATCTCAAACAGGTTTTATCGGAATGGCTATGGTATTCCTAATCTTTTTAATGGTTAACGTTGTAGCATTAGAGTTTGTTTGTTTGTTTGTTTGAACGCGCTAATCTCAGGAACCACTGGTCCAATTTGAAAAATTCTTTCGGTGTTAGATAGCCCAATTTTATCGAGGAAGGCTTATAGGCTAATTGATGTCTATTGATATCATGACGCTAAGACCACCAGGACCCACGTGGGTGAAACCGCGAAGCTCAGCTAGTTAATTATAAAAGTGACATACTTAAAAAATATCAAATATGAGAAAATTACACTTTCAGCCAAAAACTTTAATAAATTTAACGACTTTTAAATTTAAATGATTTGGTTGAGTTGTGGGTTAAAAGGCATGTCAGTATCCGTTACTGAGTTATAAGTTAAAATGATGTATTGTTGGAAGTCTCAATATATAATAACTCAGTGGTTCTCAAACTTTTTTGGTGACGGAACCCTTTTGGGAAGCAAACTACTTGATGGAACCCTACAATAAAACAATAGTTTTTAAAAGTGTATTCTTTATTAACAAGCATAATAAAAGTACAATGTAACAGTTAGGTACTAATTATTACTAACTTTACCACATGGCAAATAGAATAATAGAATATATTCTATTAAAAACGAAAAAATCTAACTAATGGGAGGTATGAAACTGTTTTTTATTTTTCATCAATTGGTTGATATCAGGTTTGATAGAAGACAGTTGAAGTCTCATATCATTCGGTTCAGTTCGGCGTCCAGTCTATTCCGATATTTTGTTTTCGTGGCTCAACCTATGCAAGGTTGAGAATCCTGTTTCGCATTCGCACAAATATGTTGTTGGGAACGGGAGAAGAATATTCAGAGCCATTTTGCCAAGCATTGGATATTCATCACGGATTTTGCACCAAAAATCGTTGAGGCGTCGCGGTCGTTTTGAACAGTGACTCCATACTTGTGTCTGATGACATTTCTAAAAGAGATTCATATATCTCGTTTGACAATCTTTCGGGCTTTTGCAAGTTGGGTAAAAAAGGATTATGAATCCATGAATTCAGTTTCATTTTTGTATTCTGTTCTTCGGGAAAATACTTTTCAAAAGATGCGCACATCGAACTGAGATATTGGACCAATTCTTCAAACACATCAACTTGAAACATTTCTGAGTCGTAATCGCTAACAAACTCACTGAGTGACGTAAAGCTTTCTATTTCTTTCTTACCAACGCAAATAATCCAAAAATCTAATTTTCTTTTGAAGGCAGTTATTTTGTTATAGGCCTGAAACACTGTTGTCTGTTTAACTTGCAATGATAAATTCAATTCGTTCAGTTTTTGAAAGATATCCGCAATCCGACTTTATTTTTTGAGTCGAAAGTCGCTTGTTGACAACTATTGCGTCTAATTCAGAGGCGGCTTTTATCAAAGGAACTGCGCGCGCCCAAGTATACAAGTATACATGTTGATACCAAACTTATGAGATATTGTACCAGCTATTCTAAGTAACACATGTTTCTACAAATACAAATAAATAAATACCTAAATAAATATACCTACGCGCGATTTTTTTTTCTAAATTCTTGCGGAACCCCTACAGAGGTATCGCGGAACCCTAGGGTTCCGCGGAACACACTTAGAGTATAGCTGTAATAACTCATAATATGTTATATAAGTATTGTTATATTATGTATTTTAAAGGCATTGTTTAGTTCTAGTCTTTACCCATCTTTGTTCTTTCATTTGTGTTCCCTTCTGGCTTTGTAATCTATTGGAAAACGTCAATAATAGCCTGCTGATATCTCTTCATTCTTAAAACCATTTCATTACTTTTATACATGGTAATAAAAACGAAACATTCCCTAATAATATTTATTTACCATTAAATACGAGATTAATCGATCGAGATTCGATAAAATACAAAGTAGATATATAATTAAAATAGCTCGATAAAAACAAAAAATTCCCATCATATATTTCTTCAGACATTCAGACATCACTTTAGATAAAGTCTTTATAAATTTAGATCGTACATTTCCCTAATCTCCTCAATTATGGCGCGAAATACAACACCGGATTGTGAAATATCTCCGTGGGACAAAATTAGACATAAAATTTTGTATACTCTAAGCGTTTATGGCTCCATTAAGCTTTAAAAGATTGTGAAAGAAAATTGTACAGCTATCACGAATATGTTTACATTTACGGTTAGCATTAGGCAATGAAGATTTAGAATAGCAGAAGATTCCGTGCAGTTGTAACTTACTTTTATAAGTTATTTAATTTTAAAAAGTATTATATACGAGCGTGATATATTACACTTATAAATGTGTAACTACCTAAGACTAGCTTTTCTTTAAGGTGCAATTGCATTATCGCATCAAGGCTTCATCTATTAACATCTGGATATTTTCAGGGAATCAAACGAGAAAAACAACCTACTAAATTACTAATATCAGTTATTTTGGGATTGGGAACAATAAAAGCGTGGAATACTCATAAAAAAGTTATAAGTTACAATTATGCCACCGCGCGTAGAAATTGTCACATTGAATAGGTGTTGAATTGCTCTAATTTCTATTTCCTCCTTTTCTTCTTAAATGCGAATACTTCGTTGTTTTTGCACATATCAAGTTATGAGTCAAAATTATACAATTCATCTATTTCCCCACATAAGTGAGGAATAACCAATCGAGTCCACGTTACGTCAGCGCGTTGCAGCACCGCCTTGCGACACGACTGGCCATTACCCCTTGCGCTTAATAGCTGAGGAAAAAATAAATTACTTAGAAAGTGACTCTTATGTACTCCTCCTCACGAGCTAAGTGCGTAATTCATATTGTTTTTGTTAATGCCATAATTGCACGGAATGTATATAAATTGCAATGGCCGATCGGATTCCGATTTATCGAAATTATAAATGCTCAAATTTATAAAATATAAATGATTTCCTTTTATTTATATGTACAATTTATATTATTTTAGCGTTCATAAAAACATTTTTACGTAACATAAGTAACAATTCTTGAACTGATTTTTTTACAACAACATAAGAATACCTATAAATATATTATTAAAAAAATCGAGGTTTTTTCCTATAACCTGTGTCATAAAATAACACCATATACTGTTGTTTATAATGTAAATCGAGACACAAAATAGATACTTATTCGGAACAGAAACTCAATGCACCGAGCGCAGCCACTCGCATAGCTATGCGTGCGTGAAAATGTTTTCATTTTCTTCGAGATACTTCTCTGCATTGAAATGAACGAGGAAAATGATTCGAGAGACGTTCACCTGTCCATATTGACTAATACTGCACATTAATGTACTTTATGTTCGATAATTTCATTCATTACAATCATACCAAAAGCGTAGGCGCGGCATTGAAAAAACAGTCACTTAAAAATGATTACATCCCTAATAAAATGTCACAATTGAATAATGACGAATGATTGGCAAAAGTAGGCCGATTACTTGTTAGTTACTTCAATTAATGTTAGAGATAAGACGATTACAAGTCAACTTACAAGTTACAAGAACAGATTGCAGCCAACTTCAATAACATTGAAAACTGAATAAATTTAACCTTTCATTATATTTAGCCTTTAAAAATACTGATACAGTCAAAGTTTTGTACAATATTCTTATTAATTTTATATAATAAAATTTGGTTATAACAACTGTCGCCAAATACAAACATATAAAATCCTAAACTGAATTATAAGACGTATCTTAGTATTAAACAAACGTCGCGTCGTGAATCGTGATAGCTAATTTAATACATTTAAAGCAAATTCATTAAAGTCGCATTATTCGTAGAAACTTTTACATTTTCATTCTGTAAAGCTCTTCATTAATTGAACTAAGAATAAAGCAGTTTGAAAGATCCCCTTAATCCTTCAAGTATTTGATTTAAATTCCGCTTAGAAGATAAATTAATGTGTGATACAGATACAGTAGAATGTATAGATCCAAAAATGTTTAATCCTTATTAGTGAGCGTGTAATGTTTTCGCTAAGATTGATAAACATTGTAACTAACCTTTTAAAACAGATGAAGAAATTAAGGAAGACTTCTATTGGTCTGTAAATGATAGGTTTTACCAGTCCTGTTCCAATGCCGTTAGCTTCCTCTTTATGCAAGATACACGTATCGCTTACTTATTACTACATTCACTTAATAAGGTATTAGTTATTACTCTTCCTTCTTATATGTAATTACGGTCTTGTGACAAACTTATAAAATATAGTCGCAAACAGTATTTAATTTAGCTGTTTCACTTCATTCATGTACATAACTTTGTATTGCATAGCTTAACAAAATGATTTGTTGTTATGTTTTAGGGTTTTTACTTGTGTATCCTACATACCCCGGGATGGTAAAGATCCATACCTATTCATTCATTCTTTACGTTTTTAACTAACGACATTTTCGATAGTGTATGTTATATATTATTAGGTATATGTATAACATCGCGAACAACAACTTTAGTAGGTGTATAGTAGATACTGTAATTGGTTTAAAGTTGTCTTAAATACGTAATCGGTCGCAGGTCAAACAAGACGGAAATTTACTTTCACTGCCTTGAAGCAGATATTCTGTAAAAGGACAAAGCCAGTCCATTAAATTTATACCGTTATATTAAACAAAAATAAATTATATAAAAGAAAGTCTGTCAGAATATGCTTCACTTTCTTCGCGAATTAAATCGGTTTCTGCGTTTATACATATACTGTGTATATCTAGAACTTGTTTATTGTAATATTTTATATAGTCCATTCAACTTTAAAGTCTCAGTTCTAGAAGTTGTTAAAACCTTGTACAAGCGGGGGCAATCGTTCATAATTTTATGATTCAGTGATGTTTTTCGAAACGATCCATAAATTAATGCAACATGTATAAGTATTACAAAAGTTATTTTGGCTTTATTGCAAGGATTTATAAAAACTATGCTGTTATAACTAAGCATTCTCTTTTATCGTGCGGTACTTTCATATGACAATAAGTATATACCCTATACTCCATTGAAATGTTACATTTTTTAGGCCTAACCTTGCATTTTTTAGAGGACGCAATTTTATTTTTTTGATGTGTAGGGGGGGTCAGTGAGTAGCTAAAACCAAGTTTGTGGGGTTGCCACCCTTGTCCCACGGCCGCCATCTTGAAAATAGCGGTTGAAATGGTTTTTACGATATATCTCTTAAACTATTTATCTGATAAAAAAAATTGTTAGCATTATTTGTTGCAAATTAAATTTTCTACAACTTTTGTCCAGTAACTTTTTGTCGTAGAACTATAAATAAAAAAGTTATAAGCGAAAACGTTCAGAAATTAGAGCTTTTTATATTTTTCAATAAAACTTTTTTTTATCATTTTACGAAGAAATGATATCAGACCATTTTTGTAGATTGTTTTTCGAGGAACAACTTTTATATACAACATTTTTTCATTACGTCAATAGCTAAGGTTTTACAGCGCTCTGAAGTGAGTACTATTTTTCAGTACTCCTAACTATACATATAATGGCTATTGGCTCTTTTCCCAGACTCCAGAACAATGGAAGCACACTGCAGAACATTTCAGCCCTGCTTTTCGACGTAAAAAAAACGCGCTTCCAGACTTCAAGTCAGTTCAGTCAATAATTAATTATTAATAATATTGCAAAATTAATTATTAATTATTAAAAATATTAAAAACAATTACTGATGACAAATTATTATTAGTACACACATAATATATGTATACTGTATAGTTAAGAGTACTGAAAAATAGTACTCACTTCGGAGCGCTGTAAAATCTTAGCTATTTACTTAATGAAAAAATGTTGTATATAAAAGTTGTTCCTCAAAAAACAATCTACAATAATAGTCTGATATCATTTCTTCGTAAAATGATAAAAAAAAGTTTTATTGAAAAATATAAATATCTCTAATTTCTGAACATTTTCGCTTATAACTTTTTTATTTATAGTTCTACGACAAAAAGTTACTGGACCAAAGTTGTAGAGAATTTAATTTGCAACAAACAATGTTAACAATTTTTTTTATCAAATAAATAGTTAAAGAGATATATCGTAAAAACCATATCAACCGCTATTTTCAAGATGGCGGCCGTGGGACAAGGGTGGCGACCCCACAAACTTGGTGATAGCTTCAGACTGAACCCCCCTACACATCAAAAAAATAAAATTGCGTCCTCTAAAAAATGCAACCCCAAATGTAACTTTTCAATGGAATACTGTATCTTTACAATAATTGACAGCATTGTTTATTTTATCCTGTGTCACATATAAATAATTGAAGCAATTAGTATTTGAACTACATAATCATTAGATGGACGGAAGCATGTATGAGGAAAGCTTGGCAGCCTCGGTTCAACCTCACATTTGCCTTAACATCTACCAGCCTTGGAGACGACCTTCTTCCTTCTATTGGTGAGGCACATTATTGCCATACTTCCGTTTCTCCCAAACTTTGACGGTATAATATCTAATTGGGTTATTACTGCGTCAAAATAATATCAAAACATGATTGATTTCAAGGCAAAACTCGATATTATATGGGGCGAGTGCAAAAAATAATTTAGAAATCAACAACTCTCCCATATGACGCAAATGTACATGTATGTATAATGCTAAGTAAATATTTAAGAAAGAATGAAGTTTAAGTGAAGGTTAACAGTGAAAGAGGTTACGTGTGAAAATCCATCATCGCTAAACAATGGAGATATATTGTGACAAACATCAGTATGTGTGAATTTGTAAAATGGAAACTTTTATAGTAGCAATTAGAATACAGTTTTGTAGAGCGAGATTGTGTAAGTAAAATCCAAAAAAACAAACTTTCAAATTTCGCATATTAGTGTGATGATAAATATTTAGCAACATATCCAAAGCTGATTTTAATATTAAATTATATTTGTAATTCAAAAGAAGATAATGTGAATCTATAAGTAGGTTATTAGATATACAAAGTATTATTTCGTTAAGTATTACTTAGCATTGGATTAATGGTGATGATGAATGGTAAATGGCAAATTAGGAATTGCTTGAGAATTACCTAAATAAGGTGAACTAAATGCCATTATCTAAACTCTAAAGATTCTGCGCCAACTCAAGCGGCCGCGGCATGCCTTCATTTTAAAATTATATTGGAAATTGAAACTTCTATATTATCTATAGATTTCATGAATGGATTTTCACACAACTACATTAACATTAATTGTTATATATTTTAATAGATATGTAGATACCTAGTACTACTAGTTATATTATGTAGTCCTACACCTAAAATGTTGAGTCATACATACTAACTTAATTATCTAGAGATACCTACGTCCTACACATATATTAGTGATGTTTCATAACATCAGTTTATAAGCTGATATTGATAGTAATCGTAGAATATTATACGATTACACGATTACTATCAATATTTTTAGAAATAAACGGAGGTTAGTCCTTAATACTAACAATACTTTATACAATATCCTTTTATTTACTAAAGCAAGTTTACTTGACCTAACCGTTATCTTTTGTGTAAATTAGTAATGATGTACAAAGTATCCTTTAGTTAAATACATTTAAGGATGTTTGTTTTACACTAATCATATACCTAAGGTACATACCTATCTATAGTGGGTTCAGTTTCCTGTGACTTAGATAGAAAACCGTGATTATAAATTATCTGTAAATTTGTTTGATGTCAAATAATAAATAGGCCTTAAGTAAAGATAGGTACTAAAACTTTGTCAATGCCATGTTATAGCGGAGAAAACGAATATTTGCGTTATTTATCTATAGGTTTACCAAGTTTTTATAAATAAATAGAGAAGAGTTAGAAATCGTCTTATGCTCCAATGAATCAAATCAGCCGGTTCTTTTCCAGCGATTTTAAGCTTTTTGTACTTATTTACTTTTGTATAGTAAATAAGTCTTAGTTTTCACCAACATGAATGAATACTTTAAATGTCAGGTTTAATTTTGGACCAGAAACGATAGAGCTTAGACGAAACCATAGAAAGATCTTTGAAAACAAACATTTGTTTTATTTAAAGAATAATGATTGCTTCAGTAGAAAATGTTGTCCATTACACCCTATCCAAGGACTCATATGCTTCAGTGGAAAATGTTGTCCATGAAACCCTTTCCAAGGACTCATACGCACGTGTAATGAACAACAAATCAAAACATGACCAATACTGCGTAAGGGCACGCAACTAGCGGATTTTTACGTGCCAAGATACCAAATCAGCTGCAGATTTAAATTAGCCACACATCAGCGATTACAATCACGCAAATGCGTGTAACCTTAGCACCGTATCTAGAAACTCCTTAACAATTTTATGCTATTTATTGCCCAGTACCTTATAATCATTACGAAATTGTCGTTAGTTCAAGTTTAAACACAGAAGGACCTATGTCAAGGATGTCTTGCAAATCAGTGAGTCACTCTCGGTCAACGATTAATTAGATAAGTTTTCTTAGCTGTTTATTTACAGGTATTGATTTCGAATACAAAGTCAAACATTGAGAATTTATTTAACGATTTTCCTCTTATTGTAGCAAAATGCGACTCGGGTCAAAAAGATGTGTGTGGTTTTACATACTTCATTTCAAGATCTTGCTGTATCTTTTTCTGTGGTTAAAACCATACATTCTACAAGTCCTAGAGAATCATGTAATAAATAACTTTAGCAGAAAGAAACATCTGTGAAGATTTTCCATAATAACAGTAATTTCTTACACAGAGTTCGGCATATTCCTAATCAAGCCGTAAAATGGAATACAATCGTAATGAGAAAATACATTAAATACCTTATATAACCCATGAGAATTATGTGTAGGTATGTAATGTAATTTCACATAATTTCCTATTCTATGCTGATTATAAATAGTAGGAGCTCTATTAGTTCCGCGAATCTCGATTTTCTTGTCAATAACAATCGATGTGAACTGGGACAAGCAGGGTAAAGATGCGCTCTCTAAAAACTGACTCATTTTGCATGTAAAAAGCGAAAGTTTCTAATTCATTGTTTTAATAAACTCCCGCCCAGATAATTGGCGTGATTTATTTAGGGAAACTCTATGAACATCGTGATTCTAAATCAACATGCATTGCAAACGTTTTAATGTTGATTCATTTGACTGACGGCTTAACAATAAGATGATAATGAATAGCCGACATAAATTAATTCGTACCAGAAATAATATTTCATACAAAATTAATAACAGCCATTATTTGTTGAAAATCTTTAACAGGACTTAGCCATGGCGAAACGTGTAAAAACATACCTAGAGAGCTCTTTGTTAAAATACAGTTATTTGCCGCACGACGTACACGTAAATGGTATTATAGAAAAAATATTAACCGCCGATTCCGTTCACAAGATTATACTTGCGTATAATCATCAATGAGCTGTCATTATGTCTTCAACTCAATAAACCACCCATTCCGCACGTGTAGAGTCACTGACCCCTCGTGTTTACTTTCACAAACATAGCCTAGGCTTACGATAGCGTAATTGTAAACAAATGATATTATTGGAACAAACTTTAAAGGACAATTAATAAGTGTACAGGCGAGTTATAAATGGAAACGCCTAGCAATAAAATAACGAGGTCGCGTTTAATATGGCATCAAACGCATTACAATGATCGACCATAAAAGCTCTCTAGTAGACAGGAAAATCTTCGGAAAATTGTACACTATCATACTAAGTAGCTAAAAATTACAATTGCATTAAATCGTGATAATCATGGAACTGTAATTGTTGAGGGCAGCCGAGGTTAATTGTTTTGGAAGAGTTTATGTCATTAAAATTTATCTTAAATTATAATTATTATAATTGTTACTTTGTACAAAACATTAAGTAGATTGTCTACATTTACTTGACATTTACACATATGTAAAGGCATTTGCTAGCAACGAATCTGAGGTCTTAAATATAGTGAGTTATAAAATCATAACTCACGCAGCGATTGCAATAACCATGCGATTAACATTTATAACATTGCACTGAGATGAGGTGTGACACAATCATGATCTAACGGTTCTATATAGGAAGGCAGTTCCCATACATAGGTAGTAGTTACGTCTGTGTGGAAGATTCATCTAGAATAATCTATCAATACAATTCCTATATTATTATAATCACAGTATTAATTTTCTTTTCTAACGATTTTTTTCAAACAATTTCTTGTTATAAACTTGATATTTGACCAAATCGACGTAGATAGACTTTATGATATCTAAAAATATAATTACACCATATTTAAATATATAAATAAATTTAAATCATATGTTATTCATTCGATATATTGAATTTATCTTCAATGTAAATGAAATTAGGGCCAATGTTATTTAGAGTTATATAAATAAAATACTACAATATGATACTTATTTTATAATTACTATAGTGAAAGGCCTCTGTCGGTCAAGGAATTCCACGGGAGTAAAACATAGCAATCATAGAAACGCCTCGAAACATCGTTTAATTTAGTAATTAATATTATATAGCCTCTGTTTCTAAATAGTTAAAACTGACATCTGACTTTTTATTATATAAGATAAGATCTTAATTTAAAATTTACATTTTGTAATGATAATAATATAGTGAATTAGTTAAAGTCATGTTTCCATAGAGCGAGCGAAGCAACGCGGTCAGTGTGGACGTATGGCTCGGCTAAGGAAAATAGTTTAAGCAATCATTATAATGTTCTTATTTCCATTATATCTAAAATCGTTATTATAAATAGTAATAACTTAGAGTAATAAACAACAATAAATAAGTATCATGCACCTACGTTCATAATAAGTGTCATGAATGGTTCAACGTAGATCATTTAACAAGAACCGTTTACCGCACCCCTTTAGTCAGTCACACAATAAGCAATCCTGCGAATTGCTATCGTTAAAAAACCACCAAACACAATATATTGTCGTGGTTTTACACCAACTATTGTTTCAATATTACTCATGTCATATCTACCATCTATTGTTGCGACCCTCGTCATCTAAACTTGAACTTATGCACGTGCTAATGATTCAAGAGTTTAATATTTCTATGTTTTACATAATATAATGGCGATAGCATTATAATACGAAGGACTGAATATTAATTAGAAAGGATTTATTCAGACAACTTCAAATACATTAACATTTGTTACTAATACCATGCCCAACGTGATAATATGTCCAACGTTTGCTTGCCTTTTAATTTTAAATCAATTATTTAATACTTTCAGAAAGAAAGTAACTATAGTTATTTAAAGTTCACTGACAAATTAAATGAAATAAATCACTTTAAATTCCCACCCATGTAAATCAAAATAGGCAGAAAATAAAAATAAACATTGTAATATCCAATTTGAACAGATGCCATAAAGTTTTATCTGCTAAATTAGTGTACCTATTAAATATAATTTAATATAAACAGAAATCTCCAAAAGTTCATAATTACTGTCTAATCATTAAGATTAAAAATATAATGAGCAAGGTCTTCATTAAGATGTCGGGCACGCAAGTTTCATAATTACATCTATTTGCAATCATTGCTTTTTATACATAGGTGAATAATTTTGCAGTCTATAAATTTGTATGAAATCCCGGACATGTTTCTTGTTCTTCTTTGAGTGTTTGATCTTTTGACTTGATTAAGGTGATTGTTTTGACTTTTGTAGAAAAATCGTTTTAATACGCAACTTGTTTCATATTTTGTGTCTAGGATTTTTAAAGTTAAACATATTTTTTTAAAGTTACCATTACAGTACTCCAAAAGTAATAAGTAATGCGCATAGAAATCTTCGTCACTGTTCGGCAACTGTCATATTCCCGGAGCGTCCGAAGATGATATTTATATAGAGTGGTTAAATGCATTTTCTTCATGCATAATTTAGTCAAATTATGTGTTTTGTGCTAAAAGAGATTAATATTGATTTGAAAGTAACGATTTTGTTTCGATAATTCCTTGTAAGTAAATAGCGAGGATAACCCCACGATTGCGAATATATCTTTGTTGGATTGATTTACTTGGAAAATTTTATAGTACTTTTAAAGTGTCTTACTGAAGCTGGTGTAATGATGGAAGAAAAGAAGGTTAAAATAACACAACATTTATATTGTATAAAATATTGTTTTCAAACACAGGTTTACATTTAAACCATATAAATCTAATCATTAAAATCTCAGCTCAAAAGTATTTAAAGTACTGATCATTCTTCAATATTATGACATTTACAAAAAAATAAAAATAAAAACAATCAAAATCAGGGATTATCTTTATTTCTGACATTTTAGATACATCGGAACTTTCATTATGCTCTTCTTCATTTTCACTTTCCCTACTGCCATCACCTGTGTAAATCATTTCATCGATTAATTCAATTCACCTTTAAAAACAAAACCAAGAAGGGTATGTAATAGCAGCTCTATATAATTCCACACAGAGAGAACACGTGCAGTCAACACCAATATTTAAAGACGACTGACGGATTTTTCAGTTTTTTGACTGACAGGCTACCGTCACCTACCGCCTGATTTGTTTTTGATTGTGTATGACCGTGAATTGACTTCTATTTCTTTTGAACAAGGTGTAAAATGCAAGTGCATTGTTTAGGGCTCTTACGATTCAATGATTCGAGTGTTTTCGGAAATACGACAATTAGCGAAGATTTGCATGCGCATTATTAATTTTGGAGTCTGTACATAGGTACCATTCATTAAACGCCTAACTTATTTAGTACGGTATAGGTAACAACTTAAAGCAAATATTAAATATTTGTGTAGGCATTTTAGTTTTTCTCATTGCTCTACGCTTTGTTAAATTTAATAGCTCAATAAAAGTGTACGTGACATAACACAATGTGTAATTTTACTGTAATAAGTTTCTATTCATTGTAATACATTTGCATTTACTGTAGATCGGATCCTATGTATGCGGTTTGTTAGTTTGCTTTGATGGAATTAAAACTCAAAGTTTAAATTTTTTTTCCATGTAAACTTTTTTTTTTTTTTTATATGAATATTCTTATTTATGAATAGTTTATGTTTTTAAACTACCACCGATTCGGAATATCGCTTCTACCATAGAATATATAGGTATTCTTACTTCTACCGAGAAAAATTCAAATTACGTGAACATTTTATGGAGCCATTCATATTTAAATCTCAATTATATATGGATATTGATGGTCGTCTATACTCTATACAATCGATTGTTTTATAGAAACTATGAATATTAACAACTCCAGTAGACATCACAATAATTTTTAAAATCTATATAAAATAAAACGGTAGAATTAAATTAACAATTTTGAGTCAAGGCAAACAATAATCGTTAAGGTCAAAATTACTTGCTCTGAATTATTTCACTTACCTTTATTTATAATATTGAGAATTTACATTTATAAGTACTATAATGTTTTTAAGACTATAATATTGCTCAATGAAAACAATATGATGAAGATCATATTATTAACTATACCTATGAGTAAAAAGTATCAATATCTGATTAAAATATTACTTGTTAGTTTCGAGCTTGACATTATTTTAAAAGTACAGATTAAGAGGTATTATATAGTTAGATAATATAGGTACTTAACATCATTATAATATTAATAAAAAGACTCGTTTTTACGATTATCAGTCTGTTCACAGAAAGCAATTTCCGGAACTAATAACTAAATTATTGCTCGGTGACATAGTAAATAGTAACCTATATTTTAAGCTTTATTCCGCATCAATGCTGTAGGGGTAGGATTAGCGGTAAGTAGTAAGTAGGTACCTAATTAAATAATTATTGTGTTACGAAACCTTACGTTCGTTTTCAAACTAAAAAAATAATTATATTCTATCTAATTGTCTTGTTAGTTGTTACAAGAACTAAATACGCAAAACAAAACAAGTAGTGGACTGTGGAACACGTGAAATATTGACAACCAGTTTTTCATTACGAAACGAGGACACGCTTACCACGGACACTTGCTTCTAATATCTTCATGTAAACAAATAAACCTGATATATTATTAGGTAGGTACTAAATACTTATAGCCACATTTTCAGGCTTTGATCGAGTTAATCCGTGACTTCACCAAAATTAATAATACCAGCTTTTACCCGGAAAAGATGCGTAGCTTTCGTAGCGGTAAAATAATTTTAAAGATCGGTAGAGCAGCTGCTGTATTAAATTGAAACATGAAAATTTCACACAATTCTTTAAAAATCAAATCTTACCTCTTTATAACTTTAATATTTGTTTATATTTAATATTTAACTATCAAGTAGGGAGAACACACTGCTATAAGACACTATTTTAACTATTTTTGATAATATTCTCTATTCTATATTGATTCTATTCATCCAACCAAAATAACTCCTTAGGTATAATATTAAGGGGTCTGCTATACATATTCATAGACGAATGTACAACAAATGGTTAGGTACCTATTCCTTGCATTAATTTCCTGATTTTATAAAGATTTGGTTGTTCGCGTAGCATGAAATCATCAATATTATCCGTCTGTTAACTGTTTACATTTTTAGCAAAAAGTATAATGGGTACGATATAAGAAAAATCCGTTAATACTGCAGAATTTCTCGTGAATCACGTGATAATTATTCTTCAAGTGTTGATCTAATAGTTTTCCGACTATTTATTTAATTTGTTCTAATTGCTATAAATACTCGGAACAAAAAACAAAGAGCAATTTGTCCATTTCTGAGTGAACGTAAAAGTTATCTAGGTATTATTCAATAAAAATTAAACATATTTTTTTTGTTTCAGATGGGCTGCAAATTAACATTCGTCGACGATGTACTAAATCGATCGTTCTACAAACTCGGCCTGGTGGTCGGCAAACAGCCGGGCTACTTCATCATCATACCGGTGCTTCTTACTCTACTGATGATCACTGGATACCAACGCGTTTACTATGAGATGGACCCAGAATATCTTTTCTCGCCAGTCAGTGGGCAAGGAAAGTTAGAAAGACGGATAGTTGAGGAATATTTCAAAGTTAACTATTCGCATAGGTTCAATGTTGGCAGGATAACACGGCCAGGTAAATATTACTCACTATGATGATTATCATAGACAAGCATTTATTATAAATCCAGAACATAATATATATAATTCTTCGATTTGTTGTTGTTGGTTATAAATATCTGCCTTTTCAATAGCGCGATGCAGCTCGCTCTGTGTGGACTCGCCTAATAACTAGTAAAAATTTACATTATAATAATTGATCTATGATTGAAATTATCAATATTTATTCCAAATTTTCAGGTAGATTCGGTCGCGTGATCATCGTATCAAAGGATAACGACACAAACATGCTACGAACAGAAGTATGGAAAGAGCTCAGAGAGTTAGACGACTTGGTGCAAAATGTTACCGTCACCATGCCGACCGGAGAGACGTTCACCTACAGGGAGGAGTGCGCGCGCTGGGAGGGACAGTGCTTCATCAACGATATACTGAACTTGGACAAAATTATAGGGGAGGTACGTGTATCAAACCACCCTCGAAGGTTATTCGTAACTTCTCAGAAGTCAAAAGAGAAGTAGTAATCACTAATCACACGCGGTTAAGTATATTTGTAAATCTATACTAATATTATAAAACTGAAGAGTTTGTTTGTTTGATCGCGCTTATCTCAGGAACTACTGGTCCGATTTGAAAAATTCTTTCGGTGTTAGATAGCTCTCACGCTAAGACCACCAGGAGCAATGTGGGTGAAAACGCGGAGAAAAGCTAGTTGGGTAATAAGTTATAACTCTCGCATACTGTAGTGTTTTACCGTCGTTAAGCTCTGTAGAATTATAGTAACATGTTCTTTCTATATTACAGGTGGAGAGAGGCGAATTGAACCTCACGTTTCCCATAATGTTCAACCCCGTGACGTGGGAGGCTCACGCTTTTCCCGTATACTTCGGCGGTTCGAAGATAGTGGACGACACCATCGTGTCCGTCCCCGCCGTGCAGCTCGTCTGGTTCGTGAGGACTGACACCAAACTGCAGGAACAACGGTGAGGATATCCTTATGTACTCACATATAAATATAATAAATGCTTTTTGGTGTAGGCTACAAGGCCCTACAAGGCCCAAGGTACATAAATTCTGCAAGTTTTTTTTACTTTTCCTTTCTCCAATGGAAATTAGCCCAATTGTAATTACTATCGGTCTGTACTTGTTCATTATCCTACTTCTTCTTAAAAGTGAATAATAATAAATCAGCAATAGCTATGTTTTCGTTGAGTTCCCTATCTCTATTAACTTTTGGGAAGTATTACGGTTTGTCAAAAATATTATCTATGAAAAATCTGGTACGGATCTTGTCTTGTAGAAGGACATACCTACCACTACCTACTTAACTAATTAATAATTAATGAGGTCGTATAAGTGATATACCTAATATCGGTCAATTAAGGAAAGCTGGCATGTTCACAGTACTCACACTTATGCAATTTCACTTACAGTATGTTCAAAAATAAATGCGACTCTAGTTTCATTTTAGACTTGAATTGTAAAATGGGTGCGTTGTAGATAAATATATGCAAATATAATTATGAAAGCTCTCATAATTTACCTGTAAAATTATAATTTAAAAGTAAATCAATTGATGAAGTTAATTATTTATTCTAATAATAATCAATTGGATAAAAGTATTAATAATCATTCAATTATCAAATAATAATTAAATTTCAGGTCATAAAAACAATACAAATAACACGTGCGCTCACTCCCAACACACGGATGGTTGTTTTGATAATGATTTAAATAACGGACGTCTTCTGCAGTTGCGGAGCAGTCTTGTCCTGACTTTGGTCGAGTAAAGATATCTAAGAAATATTATATTTGTAGTAAGTACGTAATACCTACCAATACGCGCTAACAAATATGTGTTACATGTTTATTGTATAATTTTCACATTATTGGTTTTAAACTCAAACTCAAACATTTATACAATTAGACTTCTTCTAGAAGCACTTTTGAATCGTCATAACAGTTTAACAGTTTTAACATTTACCACCAATTCAGAAAGCAGTATCTATAGAGAAGAAGAAGAATCTATTTAATCATAATCGTAATCTTCTACTTCACTGAAACTTTCATCGCTCGAAGAACTCGCCGTCGGAATTTCTTAATGTTATTTTAAATGAGTCAGTGTAATTATCTACTTTTGGTTCTAATTGAATATATTTTTCCTCATGTTCTCGCGTCTTTCTCCAAATGTCACTAAACATATCCAGACTAATAGCATTTGCTTCCTTTCTAAATAATTCTTCCACAGTTTTCAAGTTAAAGTTCACATTTTGTGATGCTACTTTCCCTTTAATTATGCCCCATAGTAACTCTATTGGGTTGAGTTCTGGATGGTATGGTGGAAGGCGCAATACACTATGTCCATGATCTTTGAGGATTGCATCAAGTAAAAATTGTGTATAGTTTGGCTTATTTTTTTTAATAATGTGATAACTCTGATTATTAATAATTATTAGTAATTTGATTTTTGAAAAAAAAATGCCGATTTTAGTCAAAATTTATATTTTTATAACAAGATCCTTATCATCCAAATTTCCACCTTGGTGAGAAAAATTGACATTTCTAATGAAAATGAACAGAAAATTAAATGATTTTATTAAATACTGTAAAATAGTCTATAATTCTTCCATTTACTGTATCACAAAATTCTTCATAGATTTTTAGATATTCGTACTACACCAATTACATCACCCTGTATTTATAAACAATTGCAAAATATGACACATACATAGGCCGGGAGATACTGACACAAAATTTCGGGTCATTTGTAACAGAATGGCGGTTCTACAGAGGTCTTATTACGCAATGACTAAAAGAAAAATGATGGTCAGAACGCTGGTACCGGCGGACTAGTCGCGTGGGCGTTAGTCGAACTCGTCGGATAAATAGCGAAAGTCAAACGATTTGTAACACAAAAATTTTAGAATTTACCGATAGCCCATAAAAAAGATGTAGGCGGTAGTGCGGTTTGGAATCGGAATCGGAATTGGAATTTGGAAGCGGTTTGGAATCGTCCGAAAAGTATGGTATGGCGATTTTAGTAAATGGCTGCACGACGATGGTTACCTGTGCAAAAGTTAGCCCGGTACAAATGGTGGAATTGTTTTTTTTAAATCAACGCATTCACGTCGGTATGGCGGACTGTAAGTCACATCGTAAAAGTATGGCATGACACTACCGCCTACATCTTTTTTAAGGGCTATCGGTAAATTCTAAAATTTTTGTGTTACAAATCGTTGGACTTTCGCTATTTATCCGACGAGTGTGACTAACGCCCACGCGACTAGTCCGCCGGTACCAGCGTTCTGACCATCATTTTTCTTTTTGTCATTGCGTACTAAGACCCCTCTAGACCGCCATCCTGTTACAAATGACCCGAAATTTTGTATCAGTATCTCCCGGCCTAACATGTGCAATGTGTAAATGTGTTGACGTTCCAGCTCTTCTTAATGGGCCTATACCTTCACATTGTGGAAGGAATGACAGACCACAAGCCGCACCTGTATTCTAAAGTGAATGATATTATAATATTCTTAAAGATTTTAAATTCAACCTAGAAAGGCTTTATTCCTAACAAAATGATTTTATATGTCTACCTTCAACAATAAAATGATAATCGACTCAAATTAATAATTAACACAACTAAACACAACCAATAGCGACCGTTACGTCCGAGAGCCCAACGCAAAGTGTGTCAAATCCGCTGTTCAGCTCATTTTTATAACCACCCACTCGGTTTGGGTTGCCAGTTGGGAATTAATTTATAACACGGCCGTTCCTGACAGTGCGGCGTCCTCGACCGCAGCATCACTTGTACCACTAGCATCAGATCCATCCAACCTGTTTGTTTCATTCCTTGAAATTTGCTCAACATCGTCTTAGCGCTGTCTCAAAAATAAAAAGAAACTTGTTAGCAATCAACCTAGTTTCGCGTTATAGCCTGAAGCGTATATCTTATACAGGGAAACGAAAAAAGACATTCATCTCTATTTTACCGTTACCAGTGCCATGGACGCAAGCGTGCACTCAAGCGGCCATAGACAAGGTGTATCAAAAAGCAAATACTTATTACAGAATTACTTAGATACCTTCAGACTTAACACGAATATAGATAAAACTCACAATGTAATACACCGTCGTAACGACAGTGGCTCCAAGTGCTCTCATAAGCAACAACCTGTAAAAAACAGAGACCCATACATTTTGCATGTTCTCTAAGTGGCCTAAAAACACATTAGCACCACAAAAATTTAAAACAGAGAGACCCATACCTTTTGCATGTTCTCTAAGTGGTCTATAAACAATAGCACCACAAACTTTCAAAACAGAGAGACCCATACCATTGTATGTTCTCTAGTGGTCTATAAACAATAGCACCACAAGCTTTCAAAACGGAGAGACCCATACCCTCGTATGTTCTCTAAGTGGTCTATAAACAATAGCACCACAAACTTTCAAAACGGAGAGACCCATACCCTCGTATGTTCTCTAAGTGGTCTATAAACAATAGCACCACAAGCTTTCAAAACGGAGAGACCCATACCCTCGTATGTTCTCTAAGTGGTCTATAAACAATAGCACCACAAGCACAAAGTCTTCGACAGCAGCGCGCGCGGCTACCGTCGTTCCTCGTTCACGTAGGCATCCCGGCGCCGTAGATTGGTTGCAAGCAGCCCAAAAGCCCGTTGTCAGCAACTGCAGCGGCTCAGTGGACGTGCAGCGCAGGCGCCACAGCACATTGGACCATTGGGAACCCTTGTTGCCTCCTTCAACACGTAGCTTGTTGAGAACTATCCCGTAGAACCTGTTATTATTTTAGCAACTAGTTATTTTCTTAACAACTTTGCTTCCCCAGACACGGCCTAACCTGACCATGACTAATTAATAGCCCCAAGGTACTTAATGGCTCTCGCTCACAGGACGCAATGGCCGCTATTTCGCTATGGTTGAGATAAGATTCTTTCAACACTGAACACTAATAAGCACTAAATTTAGATGGCAAACGGTCTAAAACGCGTGGCAATCCCACTTCTGATCTTAAAGATTTTAAATTCAACCTAGAAAGGCTTTATTCCTAACAAAATGATTTTATATGTCTACCTTCAACAATAAAATGATAATCGACTCAAATTAATAATTAACACAACTAAACACAACCAATAGCGACCGTTACGTCCGAGAGCCCAACGCAAAGTGTGTCAAATCCGCTGTTCAGCTCATTTTTATAACCACCCACTCGGTTTGGGTTGCCAGTTGGGAATTAATTTATAACAATATTATTTCAATGCCAATTTACAAATTAACAGCTACGCGTATAAAAAATTGAATTTTCAAGGCTGATTAATTATAACGTATATAAACTTCGATTGCTTTTCTCATTAGTATGTTTATGTATGCGTCAAAAATAAGCTTATACTGTGGCTTATACTGAAGAAAAAAAAACACAAAATAGACTTAGTTTACAAAATAAGGAAATCATTAAGTGCACAATTGTAGGAAACATATTTCAGCATTTCTAAAGTCACCTTTGTTGGGTATTGTGTTCGGTGTAGCGTACACATTCATTTTTATGACTTGTTTTCAATTTCAATAGTAGAGTTAGATTTAGTAAACAAGAAACAACTGAAGTTAAATAATAAGTTTCGATCTTGACACGGTTTGAAAAGTCGTTTCGAATACTAAACACTATGTAATGTTTCGAGAATACGAATAGAAAGGTCCAGATTTTCAGATAAAACTTGCAATACTTTTTGTAGTTTGGTTTTGTTGTCTGCTGTAATATGGATTTAAGTTACTTAATGAAATGAAAATAAGTACTTAATACAAATTTATTTTAAAAAATTTTAATTTTTTTTACTTAACGATTACGATAGTTAATATCTATTATGACAAATGACAAATAACTGAAATGAATATCGTTATAGATAATATGTATAGATTTACTATCAAGTATTAGTCTGGCTTTGCCCGTGGTATTTACATAGCCTATGATAAATAGCCCATAGCATAGAGCTCATGGATCACACACATATCCAACGGTGAAAGAATTATTGAAATCGGTGCAGTAGTAACAGAGATGAGCGCGTTACATAATACAAACAATCATAAGTAATATGAAATCATTAAGTGTAGACATTCTATTACCTTAAACCGTATTTTTCATTATTTTTCCTTACATTTCCAGAGGTGCAGCCTGGGAAGACGCGTTTTTAGATGCTGTAGGTGTGGCAGAGGACACGGGACGATTCAAACACATTTCAGTCGCGAGATTCGCGTCACGAACACTCGACCACGAACTCGAAAAGAATACGAGGACCGTTATACCGTTTTTTAGCTCCACCTTCATACTGATGGGGATATTTTCTATTGTTACTTGTATGATGGGTGACTGGGTCAGATCAAAGCCCTGGCTCGGTTTGCTGGGTAACATCTCGGCGGTGATGGCAACCGCAGCTGCGTTCGGCTGTGCTATTTATTTAGGGATATCGTTTATAGGAATCAATTTGGCCGCACCTTTTCTTATGATTGGTAAGTTACTGAAATGTTTTTTTTTTTAATATGATAATTGATATTGTTTTAAATGAAGTGGGTTTTGCCTTTTTTTAAGCCGCTGTTAATGTCAAGAAAGCTATTCGTCTAGTAAGTCAATTCAATAAATAGTACCTGTAGTATTTTCTTACCACTGTAGATTTGTCACAAATTAAATTTAAAATTTAAATTACAGGTAATATTAGATTGGCCAAAAAAATCTTCCTAAAAGCTTTCATAATTCGATATTTGATAAAAGTACAAAATTCTATTTTTTAAAATAACTCAAAAAATATACCTATACAGGTTAAGAGAGCAAACCCCGAACTTTCATGGCTCTTTCCACTATGTCAACAACAGAAATAGCTAAATTATGTCCTTAAGTACCATATGTAGTAATTTAACTCTGATTGTAGGCATCGGCATCGACGACACTTTCGTAATGCTAGCGGCGTGGCGGAGGACGTCGCCGCGGCTCCCCGTACCGGAACGCATGGCAATCATGCTGTCGGAAGCCGCTGTCTCTATAACCATCACTTCAGTGACAGATATGTTATCATTCTTCATTGGTATATTCTCGCCCTTTCCGTCTGTGCAAATCTTCTGCATGTATTCAGGTACGTGGACAGTGTTAAGTGTCACGGTAAACATTCGTTGACCAATCAATAATGTTACTGGAAAATTTGTTTAAATGTTGATATTTGTTCCAAAACATATACCTAATATTTGTATGAAATAAACATATTGATATAAGTAAATTCAAAATCAAATGCCCAAACATACATTGAATACATTTAATTTGCAGGATTGGCGGTATGTTTCACTTTTGTGTGGCATTTAACATTCTTTGCTGGTTGCGTTGCTGTGTCTGGATATAGAGAAAAACAGAACCGACACACAATCACTTGGTTTAAAGTGCTGCCAGAGTCTAGAGCGCGAAAAGGTAAGAAAATATATAGAGAAAATATAGTATACTTACAATTCACAGTTGATTATAAACCAATCATAATGAAATCTTCTTTGTTTTCAGAAGAAAGATCCTGGCTTTATCGAATATTCTGCAGCGGTGGTATCGATCAAGCAGATCCAGATAACCCTATTGACAACAAGGAACACTGCATCATGTCTTTCTTCAAAACTACCATGGCCGATTTGCTCAATAACAACTTTATAAAAGCAGTAGTTATCGTAGTATTTCTTGCATACCTCGCTGGAGCTGGTTATGGAGTAACAAATCTCAAGGAAGGTTTGGAACGAAGAAAACTGTCGAAAATTGATTCTTACTCCGTGGAATTCTTTGATCGTGAAGACCTTTACTATAGAGAATTTCCGTACCGAATTCAGGTAAAATTGTGTATTTATTAATTAATTTGGTTGGTGTATAAAATAATCTTTAATAAAGACAAGTTTGTAATTTATATAATCTTGACTGATTACTTTTTGTCATCAGGTTATTATTAGCGGCAGACACAATTACTCGGACCCAAAAGTTCAGGATGAAGTAGAAACTCTAACGAAAAGTCTAGAAAATACGTCGTATATATCGAACTCTCTATACACTGAATCTTGGTTACGAACCTTCGTCGACTACGTTGAGAGAAATAATGACTATCTAAACATTTCTATAGATTCAGAAACAGATTTCATTAAGAACCTTAAAGAGGTAAGTTCCGATTTGAATTTATTGACAATAATTAGTTAGTAGATATTCTTTGGCGTAAACGTTAACAAATCTTTTTCTTTTTTCAGCTTTGGCTTTTCCCCGCTAATCCGTTTTCTTTGGATGTGAAGTTTGATGAAACTGGAGAAAATATAATTGCTTCCCGATTTTTAGTTCAAGCTATCAACATAAGTGGAACTAATCATGAAAAAGAAATGGTAAAGGCACTCAGAGAAGTTGTTGCACAATCACCACTTAACGTTTCTGTTTTCCATCCATACTTCGTATTTTTTGATCAGGTATAGTGTGATGGTATTTTATTTTTAATTTAAATATTGGATCATATCAATATCAGATTCTTTACTGAGAATGTTTTTTGTTTCAGTTCGAGCTTGTACGACCGACCTCAATCCAAAACCTTTGCTACGGTGCCCTCATGATGATGATAACATCTTTTATTTTTATACCCAATATATTGTGCTCCCTATGGGTCGCCTTCAGTATAATCTCTATTGAAATTGGAGTAGTCGGGTACATGGCACTCTGGGATATCAATCTCGACTCGATATCAATGATCAACCTTATCATGTGTATAGGATTTTCAGTCGATTTCACCGCTCATATTTGCTATGCTTACATGTCATCCAAAGCCAAACGGCCTAAAGACAGAGTCAGTGAATGTTTATACTCTTTGGGTTTGCCCATTGTTCAAGGTTCCTTCAGTACGATCTTGGGAGTGGTTGCGTTATTATTGGCTGACAGTTACATATTCTCCGTGTTCTTTAAAATGGTTTTCATGGTAATATTTTTCGGTGCAATGCATGGTCTATTCCTTTTACCGGTGCTATTGTCACTTTTTGGACCTGGATCTTGCACGAAACACGATGACGATATAAAGTTGACTAAGATTGAAAAATGTTACCCAAATCCATATTGCTTACCTCATCCACAACTTATGCTTAATGATAAAATCTACAATGGAAAAAACGGAAGCCCAAACGGTATTTACAAAATCTACGGTGAAGATAAAGACCTCGGCATTGGAACATCGGGTGAAGACACAAGCGAAAGTAGTTCCAATCAATCCCAACGGCGTCAAATTGGAGATGAGGAAAGCAAAAAGAAGAGATATGAAGATGGCTGGAAACGATTCAATTATGGACAAAGCACAAGTCAATTTCAGCCATCCGGAGAACTAGACATCTACGGACAGGATAACGACCGCACTTGGCAAAGGCAACGATATGAAGCCAACCGCAGGGCCTTTGATAATCACAGAAGAATTCCATATAAAGAGGATGATTTCGGAAAACCGCGTAAATCAAGTGATACGAGTCCACGGCGGGACGAACCGTACAGAGTGACTCGAACTCATTCTCATCATAATTTACACAGGCCCAGAGCTCCAAAACGTTCCAACTCGCACCAAAACCTTGAACATATGGATTACGTCGCAGAAATGCGCTTTCCTTGACATTAACCCTACGACCTCTCCATGAAATATAAAAGTTCAAGAACATTTATTTCATGTGCTCAACTTGTGGACCAAAGTATTATTTTTGTATGAGAATATAAACAATTAGTTAATTTTCAACTATATAAAAGACTTTGAAGTGGTGTCATTAATTATTAAATCTAGCTATAGAAGAGTGAAGTGTTAGTTTAAAAAATTAGTGCGGAAATATTATCAAATATTTCACTTGTGAGGTGATGGAAAATATTGATATAATAATATGTAGAACACAGGTAGGAAGCGCAATAAAAAATTAATTTGGATTTAAACATAGTATTGCTCAATTTTTAAAGCTGCAATGCTCTCAATGAAACAATTTGTATTTTCTGTATTAATTTATTTAAGTAATGAGTTCCTACAATCTATCTTATCTACATAACGTAAAAGAATACAAAACATAAATCAGTCGAACTTAACATAAAGAAAATTATGCACATGCATAAAGTTTTGACATGGTTAAGATCTAAGCAATTAATGATGAATAGTGTGATATTTACAATTAAAACTGGGTGGGTGTGTTGTTACCTAGTAATGTGTACATATGATTTATTTAAAATAATTAAGTCTAATATTTTATAAAGCTTTAACTGTATCTTATACTGCTGTAAATAGTGTGATACATTAGGATGCCATGTACCTTTCTCCACATTTCGATTTCTAAGGTACCCATTTTATTGTATGTATCTTTATATTTAAAATAAAAAAAGAATGGGCTTAATTATTTACGGGCAATGCTTTGCCTTGCATTTTGTTTGTTTACAAAATATTTTTGATTTATATACATTTGCATGTATGATATTAAGTGGTATTACCACAGCTCATGACTGAATACTGTAAATATTTGATTTGTTTTGTATTAAATAATCTTAGTTTTATAAATTTGTTTTATTTCAAAGAAAATTAACTCAATAATTTAGTTTCGGACAGATTACATAATGTAATTCATAACACAGTAATACAAAACAGAAATTATTTTGAATGAACGTTCATCTTAAAAATAAAAGTGGATTCCCTTGGCCTTCTTGAGATTAATCAACATCATAAAATAATTTTACATTTTGTAAATTATACTGAACACAACTATGTCAAGATTTATCATACACTTTCTTTAACAGACCGCTACAAAACAGCATCAAATCTCTACTTTCAAATTTATCACATAAATATTGTTGCAAAAAGGAAAACCTTTTGTCTTCAGATAAGTTAGTATCCGTTTCACATTGTCTTTCAACTATTTTATCGATGATCTGGCTGGATTTACTTAATGGTAATCTTTCTACAAGAGTGTCAGTGAGTGTTTCAAACACTTTATCGTCCAGTTTATCCAAAATATCAGGTTTCTGGAAAATAAAATGTGGTATTTAATAACATATGTAAAAAAAAAACAAACATTAAATATACAAAATATTCCAAGAAAATAAACCTTTGTCAATAATCGTCATATTAGGCTTAGAAAGTCAAAATACTCACTTCATTTATGTGCATTGGGATGTCATGTTCATAAATCAAAGTTCCCATATCTGTCTGTACAGAACTGTCAAATTGCTCCATTATATCAGTTTGTGTACTATTGGATGACACATCCAAAATGTCTGTTTGTATTTCAACATCATCACTTATTTTTTCAGTTACATCTACAATGTCTGAATTAGGAGTTTTAAAGTCGTCTTCGGTATTTACATCGGTAGCTACAGCTTCTTCATCAGTAATCTCAATACTTGGTATACTATTAGCCTCTTTTCTTGGCAAGTATGTACTTAGTACTTCCTTTACAGTTTGTATTTTAGGTGACTTTATAGACAGCCTGTTCACTTCAAGTTCTGTCATCTTAGCAAGGTCACCAATAGTTTCGATTTTACCTGCAAGTTGTTTGACTAGCAATGCTCTCATTGCAGGTGATGATAATTCAGTTGCAATGTTTTTAATAGAGTCTGTGCAGTTCACTAAATCAGGACATATTGGGTCGGTATCATTAAGATCACTTGTTTTAACAATTTCAATCACCGGTGTTGGTTCTAATGTACTCATCTGTGTATCTTCACTACAATTCTCACCAACGAAACTTTCTATAGTCTTAGTTAAGGCTTTGTCAAGTCTCCGCTGTGATTTAGGCGTTTGATTTTGGAACCGTAATTGTTTCTCTTGTCGTTTACCCGCGGAACTGGGTGACCTACTCCCGCATGGTTCAATATATTTCTTAACACAAACCGTAGTTGATACAGGTGGGTCATGGAAACTTACCCGTTTTCGCTGGAAATAATTAAGGAATAATAAAAATATGTGATTTTAAGTTTTAACATCCAATGTTATTCACGTGTTATTTATAAATATCAAATAATAAAGCAATTGTTAGATATTATTATTATCACAACTTATAAATATTTACCTTACTAGCAGGAGATGGAGTAGCTTCATCGGCAATGTCAGCTAATTTTCGTTTTAATATGGGACCAGAAGGGCTGCAGTCAGTAGTAGGAAGATCTCGCTTAAATTTAAGAAAAAGATCACCATCCTCATTGTCATCTGTGGCTTCGTTATTTTCGGTAGTATTGTATAATATTCTTAAATTTCTTCTAGCTGAAGTATTAATAGGAGTAGACTTTTTTACTTCATCACTCTCTGCCATTTTCTCAGAAGCATTAATTTTTTGTAAACTATCTGGAACACAAAGTCCTAACATTTGAGCTCCCCTTCCGCCCGCACGTACTTGAGGTCTATTTTTCTTCAATGATAAAGAACTGGGACTTGTACTAGTAGCTGTTATTTCTTCTCTGGGAGGCGAAATATCTCTCTTGTCGGGAGACACTTTATCTTCAGTAAATATTTCTGGTGAATTACACTTTTCTATTGGTTCCCCATTACATTGTACAGGTGAAGCAAGCTTTATAACGACATAGTCATTGCTGGTTTCTGGAGATGGCGTTCTCTCGTCTCTGACAGGGCTTAATATTTTTATTGGAGATATTTCTAAAGTATTATTAAGAAAATCTTTCTTCCTCTGTTCGTCATCTTTAAATGGCGAAGAAGCTGCCTCCTCTTGGCTTGATTTACAAACAGTTAAATCAGTTATTGTCTTAGTAGTCTCATTTGAAGTCGTTATTGAAGCATTTGTAGCATCATTATCAGTTACCGTGTTAATTGAAATATCATTCTTCATGCCATTTGTTACCAATACATTGCTATCATCAGCTTTGTCGTTACATGCTATAGGTTTTTCTTTTACTGCTGTTTCATCATTATCTAAGGTAAAATTAGGGTCAAGTGGTTGGGTATCAGCAGTAGCTATACCCTGTGAATCAACTTCCATGCTTAACTCATCATTCTTAATTTCAACTATTTGCTTGTCAGATATTTCATGAATTTCGTCATCATTAATTTCAATGGGTTCAGTGTCCATATTTTCTGTTAAATCAATAATATTACTTTGTTCCTCAGCAGTTTTATTTTGAGGTAAAACAGTGTCATCTTTGTCAATGCTATTTGCCAAGTCATTTTCCTTCTCTAATTTGTCGAGTTTATCCGATTCGGAAGAATTATCTATACCATCTTGCTTTTTAGCAACAATTTTATCAACATTATTAATTTTTTCCAGTGCCACTATAGGAACTTTTCTTGAACTATTTTTTGTTGATCTAACTGAAATAGTTGTTACCGAAGAATCTTGAGAACTTTCAATTATATCTTGAGATGCTGTTATGTCTATATTTTGAGATTGGGTTTCATCAATTGAGATATCTGTTCTATCTTCCTTACTTTGACTGTCCTCTTTTGATAAAATCTTCAATTCATTTGTTTTAGTTTTATTGTTAATTTTCTTTCTAGTTGATGGAGAGTTAGACAATGCTTTTCTAGTTAACCGTTTCTCAGGCTTTGCATTTAAAAACGGATGTCCCTCTACCATATCTATTGCTAACTCTTTTTCAATTCGGGATTTTTTCGACGAAGGTTTTCTAGTTGACGATTTGGGTGTACTCACTTCATTTTTCGTATCAGTAGCTTTTGGTTTTAAAGGCGTGCTAATCTCATTAAGTTTTGGCATGCTTGCTTCCAAGTCTACTGTCTCTTTGACATTATGGTCATTAGAACTTAATAAATTATTATTTATTAGCATTTTGGGATCATCAGCTTTTTCTATTGTCGGTCCAATAACCGATGGTTCCTTAATTGTTTGTACTTTAGCAATGTCTTCACAATCCGATTTCGATGTTATGTCTTTTTTTTCCACCTCATCCACTGGCAGTGCTTTGTTAATTATAGGTTTATCATTATTGACTTTATTTGTTTCCTCACTAGAAATTACTTGATCCGATTCCTCACCATCTTGACCCAGGGAGGGACGCCTTCTCTTTATAGAAAAGATTTCAGAATCATCAAATTTCTTAGGTGGTCTCTTAGTACGTGCCGGTCTTGAACCGTTAAGTTGGGAAGGTGCAGAATTAATAATATTAGCATTAGCTATTATTTTGGCTCCCATAGGCGTCTTCGATCCATTCTCACTTATGCTGGCTGTAACTCCATTTTCATCATTTAAGTTCGACTTTTCAATTAAATTTCTAACATTACGAAATACTCGATCTTTTAAAGCCATTCGAGGTGATTTTGTATCTTTGATTGTTGTAGGTTGTAAAGTACTTGGTGTGGAATCTTTTGGGTTTTTAATTATATTTTCAATGTTATTTTTTTCGTCAGTGATAGGATTATTAGCATCACATTTTGAAATATTTTCCATTATTTTAGGCATAATTTCTTGGTTAGGAATATTCCTGAGGACTGTAGTTACATCTTCACAAGCCGAAACACTGGTAGACTTGCTAGATGAATTGGCATCATTTGATTCAGTTTTCCAAGCACTTAGTTTAAATTCATCTTGAGACTGCGACAAATCTTGGTATAATGCAGGAATGTCTTCTCGTTTTCGTTGAAACTTTTCCTTTTGATTATCAGTTAACTTTTTCGGATTGAACTTCCAGTTGGATTTGACCACAACAAATTCTTCACCATTTTCTACAACTGTATTTACAATACTTACTTCTTTTTTCGTTGTTTTCTTTGTGGTTTGTTTATTATTAGGAGTTGTAAATGAATGATTGACTATTTTATTTTCCTCTGATTTGTTTTCTTTAACAGTTAACTTTTCGACAAGTTGCTTAATATCAGCATCTTTATTTTCATATATATTTAAAATAGAAATAATATCCACATTATTGTCTATATGTTTAAATAATAGAGGAGCACTTTCCTTAATCCCTTCAAGAATAAGCATATTAAGTTTGGAATAGGCATCCATTTTTAAAATTAAACCAATACTTGTTAATACCTTTTCTATACAGGCAAACATGTCCTTTTTCTGAAAATATCAGGAATACTTATTAAAAAGCGTTAATATTGACTTTAATAAATAAAAGAAAAAAAATCGGATCAAAAAGAAAAATAAATAGAAAAATATGGTATATAAATTATGTCAGTGCTACCATAACTCTACTAGGAAAGCAGGAATATATTCAAGTTAAAAAGGCCAAGTAATAGTCTGCCTGTGTGTTTTCATATTTTTAGTTTGATTTATGACTCCCAAATATTAATTTTGAATGATAGGTAGCCATTTGTATTGTATAAACCGTATATATAATCAGTTAACTGAATGCTTGTTTACATCTTTTGAAATAGGAGTGTCGTGTACACTCACAAGGGTCACAGGGCTTTACTAATTGTTTTATTTCCTATGATATTTATTATCATTACTTTAATTGTCAACCAATTTATTCATAAATTCAAAAAATCATAAAATAGTTCTTTACCTCATTTGCATCTTCATTTATTATATTTGGTGTTACTTTTAGAATTTTGTTGATAATTAATAACAAATGTTTAGCGCAAGCGACACTTGTAGTCTCTGTTAATCTATTTAATATCACAGCAATATGTTGTAGCAACTGCATATAAACTGGCTGGATGTGTTTATAATTATCAACTTGCTTATGTAAATGCTTGAGTATAAGCTCAGTCTTTTTCTCGAATTTCATATCTGAAAGATTGAATGTATTAGTTAAATATATTAATTTACGATATATTTAAACAATATGAAGTGATAAATACAAACCTTTATCTTTTACTAGGACTTCTCCTACAATGGTCAAAATAGCAGTCAAGCTAAATATTGTATAGGTGCCTTTATTTGAAGTATAAAATAGTATAATAACATCATTTACATGTGGAGATGTTACTTTGGTACTAACAAAGTCATATATTGCTTGCCATGTTAAGATATATTTATTTACCTAAAATATAAATAAGTTAATTATAATATTTATACATATTTGAATGCTATACTACAACTAAAAATATCGAATATAATATATTATTTTGATAAAATGAAAATCATGTACTTAAGTATATAAAAATAATAACCAAAACTTACATTTGAATGTAAATTCATCTTTAAAGGCCACATAACCATGTTAATTAAAACACTAGAACAAATAGTGAATTCAAACTTCAGCGTGGACTCAACAATAGCTGTCCACAAAATAAGACTACTTTCTGTAGTTGGCAAATCTTTGACAATGCTTTCCAATATATATGTAGATGTCTTATGTGATGCCTGTATCAAATAATCTGTACATGACCTTATGCTTGTAAATGTTTCTTCAACATTACACCTGAAAATTAAAGCAATACAACTTAAATTATAAACTGCAGTAAACTTACTATTTAACCTTGCTTGTTATGGAATGCTATGAAACAGCAGAAAAAGAACATTGAAATTTTTATAAAAAAATATTTTGTCATATTATTAGCCAAAGTAATTATGTATTTCCTCAAGTTATATATCAATATCATCTAACGTTATACATAGTAACAATTAAGATATCCAAATTTACTGTCTAATATATGTATTTCATACCTTGAATAAAAGTTGTTGTTCGATTGGTCAGTTAATATTGAAAAGATTTTTAAAATTGTAGCTTCATGCTCTGATTTTATTTTCAGTAGTGGTTTGATATGTTCATCTTCTTCAAATAAGGCTGGTAATAAAACATTTATTACAATTTCAGAGGTTTCCGCTTGGCAATCCTAAAAGAAATAATATAAATATATTAAAAATGCAAATTAAAAATAAATTCATATTCAATCACTTCCAAAGAAATTGTTCTACCTGTAAAGATTTCTGTATCATGGCTAGAAGCTCAATAAAAAGATCTCTTCTGATATTATTCTCCGGCAGTTCACCAACTGTAGCAACAAATGACTTCCAAGCACACTTTACTTGCTTTATTAATATCTTATCACCACTATCAGATCCAATTTTAATCACCACACTGAGAGCATTTATCCAATGCTTCCAATTTGTTACCAAGTGTGTGGTTGTTACTAATTTACTTTCCAATTTTGGCATATCCACACAACCTGTGCAGTTGTAATGTGCAAATATATTTGCAAAACATTGAAGACTCAACTTCTTTGTTTCTTCAGTAAATAATCCAGGAATGATTGCAGGTTTATTTGATACAACTGGTTTTCCAAAACAAAATTGTATAAATGGCAGTAAAACTGTATCAGAAAACTTTGTCATTTTCGTGTGAAACTTGACTATGAAATGCCACCATGTGTCAAACTTTGCGAGTGAAGTTTCTTCGACTTTAGCGTTATTAGACATGAGTGGTATTAAGAGCAATTTCACTCTTTTATTCATGTATACTTCATTAGTCTCTGTGGAAAAATTGTCAATTAAGACATTCCAGCACTTAAAAGCGCGACATCTGTTTTTAACATCCATTTTAAATGCCATTTCAACCACTGGCAACATGGAGTTGATGGGACAAGCAACTGAATTGATGTTTTTTGTGATTTGACTTTTCAGCAGCTTTACACATACCATCCATAGTCTATGCCAGTGATCAGATCCATCTTCAAGCAGGCGTTTCATTACCAATGGATATCTGAAATTCAAACATGTGTTATTCTTTATGTACATAGGTTTGAAATATAATTTTCTAATATGTGGAAATTTGTAAAAGAATGTAAATTAGCATTCTAACAATAGCTATTTGGTACTGAATGAAATTAGGAACCGAGATAAATATTAAAGTGGTTATTAACACATATGACACAGGAGTAAGGTTTCTGACTTCACATAGTATTTAAAGTATTTAGCCAAGTGACTTGAAACTTTCTAGCAATATAAATATTCACTTATAATACCACAAGAGCTTCAAAATTATCGGGTATTTTCCGATAGGTTCGTTGCAAACAAATGAAGGAGTCAAGTTTTTAGTCAAGGTTAAAAAATCACGAGCGCGAAGCGCGAGTGATTTTTCCTGAAAAACTTGACGACTTTATTTGTTTGCAGGGAACCTTGAGGGAAATGCCAGATAATTTTGAAGCTCGTGTGGTATTCGGGGGATTATTTTTCCGTCCCAAATGTCGGCCAATAATTTCACAATTGAATTCAACCTGTCAGTTTGACGTCAACGACCAGAGAAAATTTTCAAAAAATTATCAGTATAATACCATGTAGGTTGTACCACGTGACGTCGAATGGTGCAATTCTATTGGTCGATATTTGGGTCGGAAAAATAATCACATAAAACTGCAGCATATAATCTAGGTAGCTCTTCAATCTTAGCAAATACAATTTATACAATAATTGTTTACATTTTAGTTTCTAAAAACTGTTTGATTAATAAGTTTACTAAATAGTGCATAAAACTTTTTCTTTGTAATAATTTTTAAATACAAAAAAAATTTGATCACGAGGCGGGATTTAAACCCGTGTTTTCTTTGATATTTGTTTTAAGTGACACTAATTACAAAATCACAACTTACTTATTTGGTTCATATATACATTCCAGTATGACAAGCCATTTTGAATTATCAACATAATCAAAATGGAGAAGATCCTCTGTCAATAGCTCCAAACATAGCAATGAATTTTGCACAATATTAATGTATATTGTTGATGAATTAAAAATTGTTGGAATAAGGCTTGAAAACCAAGTGGTAATTCCATTTTTGACAAACTCCACTTTTACACTGTGTGGCATAATTTGCAATAGTCGTAAAATGAAAAATGTTGGCTGTAATAAACAAATTAGTTTTTTCAAACATGCAAAATAAGTATTTAAATTAAACATAACTAGGTTTCCGCCTGAAATCAGTTCAGTAGTATTTGCGTGAAAGAGTAACAAACATACACATCCATCCTCACTAACTTTCGCATTCATAATATTAGTACTTCATGCATACTAGGATTCATATACCTTACAGTTTGCAACACTGAAGCATGTAAATAATATATGTAATAAATTTAATGGTGTCCAGAATTATCATAAAAAAACTTCATATACATATGTAAAAGATGAACTTACCTGTAAAATAACTTCAGTTGGTGCTCGACTATTACAGTATAATTCAACTATTTCATAAATTTCATTAGGATGTTGGACAGCTAATGATATCAATGTTTCATCTGGATATATCATTAAAATTTCAAAGCATAGTAATCTGAATGACTCTATGTTTTGAAGAAATGAAACTGTTTTGAGGGTGCTTAGAATTCCTTGTGCTGATGGAACAAAATTTACAGTAGTTGATAATTTTTCTTTCTGTAATAAGAAAAACCATTGTTTACATTCAACTGCTACATAATACTGTGAATAAGCTATTTTATTGAATAAGTGGAACATTACCTTAATTTTATTTAGAAGAAATGATAAGATATTCAAACTGTTAATACCATATTTTTTATTATCTTCATTTATATCTTGAAGACATATTGAAACCAATTTTTCGGCGTCTGAACATTTTATTGGCTTATCTGTTTGTAAAACTTTTTGAATTTCATTGTAATGTGTAGTATTGAATGTGAAATCATCTAAATTATCCAATATACTCTCAAGATCGACTGAACACTGTTCTTCTGGCATGGCTGAAATCAATAATTAATACTATGTAAGTATACAAATTTTCAATATATACTTTTATTTCAAAGAAGACAATATAATTATTGAATACAACATAACTAAGAGAAATTGTATAAATACATAATTGAAAAAAGAAACTACCACGACATTGGCGTCTATCATATATACCTACCGTATGAAAAGCAATCTTACCAATTTAAATCTAACACAAACACTTTAATATGTATTCGGTTTGTATTTGAAAGAACATTTAAGATTATCGTTGTCTTTTCGAGTCACTAAATTAGACGAAATTCTTTTAAAATAACGTGTAACATTGAGAAATCAGAATAACAAAAAGTGACATTTTGTTGATTTTGTAGATATTTCTGGCGCGAATTATGCGGTACAATGTCAATTGTCATATGTATTTGACATGTGTCATTATTAGACTATACATGCATAGGCCTCACTTTAGGCCTTGCTGGCACATATTTTAGAACTTAGAGTATATATTACAATAGAGCGCGTGTATTGCACAAATTGCTCAGTGCACATCGTAGGCAGATGAGCTATAGATACTATATAGATGTGTGTGTGACAAATAGGGATGGGTAGGTATCAATTGCGTGTTGAACTATCGATAAGTTATGTAAATAAATATTATGTATCATAAGTAAATTTTATGTTCAATAAGTTATTAAAGGAAAAATATATGAATAAAGTATAAATATGTATGTAATTTTAAATTTGTTTACCAACTGAATAAAGTTTGTTTATTCCATTTGAATATTTCTTGTATTAATTATAAGTACTTTAAAAAAAAAAGTGTGCGTGTACTAGAGTACACACGTAAGAAGTGAAACTTCTTTATGACCTTATTTTTCAAAAAATAATTTACTATATACAATATTACAGAAATATGTTAATCTAACACGCTCGTCGCTTCGCTCCTCGCTATATTTACACCGGCCGCTACTGCAACTCGCTCGCTTCGCTCGCTCGGCTCGTGCGGTAGTTCTAAAATTCGAGTTATAGAGTTTTCAACTTATAAAGGATTTCGACTCGACAAACACGTGTTTACGTGAGTCATAGATTTATTATCGTTTACTCCTTAAATGTTTTCTAAGAAACAATAGTGTACTTACATTGTCGGCAAGTTCTTAAAGTCGGTAACTTATTTTTGTTCGAACAATGGAGGTAATAAATTCCTAATGATTAAGTTGTAAAGGTTGTACAATAAAACGTTGCTATGTTCGACATACAGAGCTCAAATTTAATTTTTCGAGTCATAGAGTGAAAATATTTACCAAAATGGCTTGGAGGGACTCGGTGATTATTTCGACAAACAGAGGGTAGAGATTTCAAGTAATGGAGGTTTTGGTGTTTGAAGGGAAGGGAACAAAACATTTTTTCGAGATTTGGAGGTTTTTGACTTATCGAGGTTCGACTCAACGGGGTTCTACCGTATATATAATACGTGCGTCATTAATTTCTGACTGTTTCGAGATTTGGTGCAAAATAAAAAATAGTGTGTAAATAAAATTTGTAAAATTAAATGAACAAATGAAAGAAAATTAATTAATTATAGTAAAAAAAGCATAAAATAAAATATTCTATATTAAAACGTATATATAATATGTGCGTCATTAATTTGTGACTGTTACGAAATTTGGTGCAAAATAAAATAGTGTGTAAATAAAATTTGTAAAATTAAATGAACAAATGAAAGAAAATTAATTAATTATAAGAAAAAGCATAAAATAAAATATTCTATATTAAAACGTATATATAATATGTGCGTCATTAATTTCTGACTGTTTCGAAATTTGGTGCAAAATAAAAGTGTGTAAATAAAATTTGTAAAAAATCAATAAAATAAAACAATTGAGTAAAGATCTATAGGCATATTATGTATGTATTTATACAAGATATGTATATATTTATACAGGGAACTTCTCAACGTGTTATCTATGAAATTATACTTTTACTCAATTGTTTAATTTTATTTATACACTGTTTTATTTTGCACCAAATCTCGAAACAGTCAGAAATTAATGACGCAGATAGTACATAATATATACATAATAAGACAGAGGTTAAGCTTAAATAACTTGAAAAATAAATAACATGATCACGCCCACGTGTTGGTGTTTTAAAAAATTCAATCAAAAACTGAGAATAACTTTAAATATTTTAGAATTAGAAAAATAAATATGTACCACAATCAACATTCAAGTATTAGAAAAAATTTATACCATAATTTCACCCACGTGTTAGTGTATCTATACATAATAAAATTGAAAAAATTGAAAAATACAATCAAAAAGTGAGGTTAATTTTGAATAACTTAGAAAAATAAATACCATAATTACACCTAAGTATTAGAAAAAGAGATGTAATTACTTACTTTTTTTAGAAATTCACTGGAATTAGAATTAAAATAAACACTTAGATTTTGCTGATCACTTAATATAATATTACCACGTCACTATAGAGCGTTGGAAATAAATACGAGTGCAATAGAAAAACGGTCAAGTAAAGTGATTGGACGTACGTTAAAACGATACGCTATCCCTACTCCGCTGGAGAAAGTATACGTCGAATCACGCGTGGTAGGGATAAGAAAAAGTTGGCGCGTAACGCAAAAATGTCACGAGTACGACGTAACGCAAAAATGTCACGCGCGCGGCGTAACGTAACGCAAAAATGTTACACAAAAATTTTGTCCACCCCCGATAAAGAAGTTTCACTTCAAAAATATGTTTAATTGGAATATCAGAAAAACGTGAGTACTGTTTTAAATAATAAAGTTAATAAAAATAAAAGATCGGGTTTAGTGCTATTTCTTTAATAATAAATCAAAAAATAATAATAATGTTTTAAAAATGTTAAATAAAAATAAGAAATAATTAATAATTTAAAATGATAATATAATAAATAATATTAATAATTTTTTTATTTAATTTTATCCATTCTACTATCAAAATCTTCAAAATCAATTTAGCGGTTAAGAAAATATATCGTAACATTACATAGTTTACATTTACACTATAAGTAATACATTCGCATTCATAATATACAAAACACACCACAAATTTATTTATAATAAATTTTTAAAAGAGTTTTAATTTTAAAGTTAAATAAATAATTTGTTAAAATATAGTTCTTCTAGTAAACTTTATATCGAGTACAGCGTTGGTCAGGTCACATCACTACGATCACGTGGCGGCAGTGAGGCGCGCGAGCGAGCCTGCGCGTGTCCGCCTCCCACCAACCACCAAGTGGGAACAGTAGGCACAGGTGGGAACAACACGACGTTCCCGCCGCGAGCGCTCGTAGTCGTGGTTGAGTGCTGTCGAAGTGCGTTGCTCTGGAATTTTTTTAATATTTACGAATAAACATGGTGAAATGTGCAGTTCTATCTTGCAAAAACGATACTAGAAAATACACAAAATTGAAATCCAGTATCACATTTCATCAGTACGTCGATTGTTATACTTATTTTTACGAAAATAAATTTAGCATCGTGGGGGTGAAGGGGTACAGCGTTGGTCAGGTCACATCACTACGATCACGTGGCGGCAGTGAGGCGCGCGAGCGAGCCTGCGCGTGTCCGCCTCCCACCAACCACCAAGTGGGAACAGTAGGCACAGGTGGGAACAACACGACGTTCCCCCCCACGATGCTAAATTTATTTTCGTAAAAATAAGTATAACAATCGACGTACTGATGAAATGTGATACTGGATTTCAATTTTGTGTATTTTCTAGTATCGTTTTTGCAAGATAGAACTGCACATTTCACCATGTTTATTCGTAAATATTAAAAAAATTCCAGAGCAACGCACTTCGACAGCACTCAACCACGACTACGAGCGCTCGCGGCGGGAACGTCGTGTTGTTCCCACCTGTGCCTACTGTTCCCACTTGGTTATTCACACTCTATAGATACTATATATACTCTAAGTTTTAGAACGTTTCCAGAATTTAAAATTAATCTAATTAAACATTAAACAAAAACCGAACACATTTTACTAATAGGTTCTAAAAGCATCATAGACTAAAATAACAAAATGTCTACACTTATTGTTGTTTTTGGAAGGAAGTTCGTATTGCGAAAGGGGGCTAAACGGAAAAAATTAAGATGAAAAGTTGTATAGGTAAACCAGAATCTGATGGCAATTAGGGAAATCAAAATTTTGAGAGTGCAACCCTAGGGTAAACGGACTGAACGATCTTGATACTGCTTATTTTTTATTGTGTCCTCGATATCTTTAGTCACATTACATAAGTGGACAATACTGTACTTAATAATGAGATATCCACTTAATATTATGTAGGTACATACATAAAGCATATACAGACGCTCCGATTCGGTTGGTGCCAACCATATTGGAACCGACATAGCAACCCTTCCAACATTGCTACAGATTGTCCGACGGTTGGCCTTCCAGCTGTCAGTTGACTTTGCTATTACTATATTACTTGCTCTGTGTTTGCTATGAAGTAGTGAACGGACGTCTTGCCTCATGCCACCGGTATTATCGAAAAATGCTAAAATAGCGTTATAGGATGTACGCATATTGTCCAACTTATTTTTCAATGTTTTTAAAGTAGCCGCACTGTCAATTTTTTTAAGCTATTGCATAGCTTCTATCGCGGGCCTTGAGCGCGGGGACCGAATCGAGAAATTCCGTACCGAAAAAACCTCACGCTCCCCACTCCGACGGGCGGAGGTGTGGCTTGAAGGCATAGCATGCAATAGCTTTACTGCGGCAGTCCCCGAGTGCCACACGTCGTTTTTCAAAACTTCTAGCATAATCAAATACGCTTGATTTCTGGCATCTCTATTAAGCGTAATCTTTGTTACATAAGTCCCACAAACAGGGAAAGTCTTTATATAGTTCCAGTAATTTTATTATTATGTCACGTTCGGTGACCGTAACTCCCTCGGCGTTCATGTTGACGTCCTACACCGGCGGCGTTGCGAATGCGAATGAGCCAATTACCTATATTACTCTATGGAATGAGCCGATTTGGTCGGAACAAAGCTTCCAAACGTTCCAATTTGGTCGGATCGGATAGGAAGTTGGTTTGGTCGGTATCGCCGGCGCATCCGACCACGTTCAACCAATATTAATAATAATTATATCGGACCGACCGCTCTCTTCACTTTCCGATTTGGTCGTGGTCGGATGGTTGGCACCAACCGAATCGGAGCGTCTGTAAGTATATGCTTTTAATTTCAGCTTGAAACTTAGAGTATATATTACAATAGTATAGAGCGCGTGTATTGCACAAATTGCTCAGTGCACATCGTAGGCAGATGAGCTATAGATACTATATAGATGTGTGTGTGACAAATAGGGATGGGTAGATATCAATTGCGTGTTGAACTATCGATAAGTTATGTAAATAAATATGTATCATAAGTAAATTTTATGTTCAATTACTTAGTTATTAAAGGAAAAATATATGAATAAAGTATAAATATGTAATTTTAAATTTTTTTACCAACTGAATAAAGTTTGTTTATTCCATTTGAATATTTCTTGTTAATTATAAGTACTTTAAAAAAATATGTTTAATAAGAATATCAGAAAAACGTGAGTACTTTTTAAATAATAAAGTTAATAAAAATAAAAGATCGGGTTTAGTGCTATTTCTTTAATAATAAATCAAAAAATAATAATAATGTTTTAAGAAATAATTAATAATTTAAAATGATAATATAATAAATAATATTAATAATTTTTTTATTTAATTTTATCCATTCTACTATCAAAATCTTCAAAATCAATTTAGCGGTTCAGAAAATATATCGTAACATTACATACTTTACATTTACACTGTAAGTAATACATTCGCATTCATAATATTAGAAAGTGTATCATACAAAACACACCACAAATTTATTTATAATAAATTTTTAAAAGAGTTTTAATTTTAAAGTTAAATAAATAATTTGTTAAAATATAGTTCTTCTAGTAAACTTTATATCGAGTACAGCGTTGGTCAGGTCACATCACTACGATCACGTGGCGGCAGTGAGGCGCGCGAGCGAGCCTGCGCGTGTCCGCCTCCCACCTCCCCTTCACCCCCGCGATGCTAAATTTATTTTCATAAAAATAAGTATAACAATCGACTTACTGATGAAATGTGATACTGGATTTCAATTTTGTGTATTTTTTAGTATCGTTTTTGCAAGATAGAACTGCACATTTCACCATATTTATTCGTAAATATTAAAAAAATTCCAGAGCAACGCACTTCGACAGCACTCAACCACGACTACGAGCGCTCGCGGCGGGAACGTCGTGTTGTTCCCACCTGTGCCTACTGTTCTGCCGTGATAACTAAGAATGCAGTAATCGCAAAATGGCGGTTTTGAGATAAACGCGGGAAAGACATTTTTACATATTTGAGGAAGATGTTTATATTTTATAGCCCTTGAAATCTATCAATAAAATTGGAAAAAATACAAGCTTTACAAAGATAATTATCTTATATTTCATAAATTAGTATATCCATTAATAATGCGTATTATTGCGTTTAGGTTTAGCATCAGGACATGTGAAAATCACAGGACACTAAGTCTAAATACAGTACTTGCGCTCATTACTGCATTATGTTCTAGCGCATGTTGATTACTGCGTTATAGTTTAGTATTTAATACAGGTTTTTAATGTCCGGGGCTAAGTAGATGTACACATAATATCTTCTCACTTTTACACAGATTTAAAAAAATGCTCTACGGTTGAAACCTACTGCGGGGATATCAAAATTAAACAATTTGTAGAAGAAAATTAAGTTTTATTAAGACAACATTTATTTTAACGTCAGTTAAACTGACATGTATACAGGGTGTAATCGTTAAGTGTGCACAGGCGATTATTCCGTAACTATTACAGCCCCCCTATGCAAGTGGCTTTCTGTTAGCGTAGCGTTCAATAGAATAGACCACGAATGTATGAGATTGACGTAGGCTGTAGATAAACGTATCTACAGCTTACGTCAATCTCATACATTCGTAGTCTATTCTATTGAACGCTACGCTGACAGAAAGCCACTTGCATAGGGGGGCAGATATCAAAAAACTATTAACTGATATTGAAAGTACTTAACCTAATGAGTAAAATGGCCATAATAAATTTTTAAAAATAAAACGAGAAATATCCAAATTACTATATAATATAGTGCCTGGGGGTCTTCACCTCGGATTAGAGTTATAGTGAATGAATTATTATGATCGATGTGGGATATTGTTTTTTAAACTATAAATTGCAATGTTTACCCAATTTTTTTTGTGCACTCCATTGTTTCATTGTTTAAACAAATTATTGTGAAAAATTCATGTTTGACCATAGAGGGTGTCCCAAGAAGTAGTGATATACTGAAGCTGGGAGGTAGAGGACATGAAGGGCTATCCGAATCACCCCCATGTATATTATGCGATTTTTCGTATTTTCGGAGTTATGATGTTTTTTTTCAAATTTTCACCTATCGCCGAGTACGTAGAGATTTTGTTTTATGGTGACGTGAATTATGGCGGTAAATGCTTGATTTTTTTTTGTGTGCTAAGCTGAAAGATAGGCTAATTCAGTATAGTAACATTTACTATGGTTAGATCTTCGAATGGAATAAAAAAAAGAATTTAATGCCAAGAAAGACAAAATTACCCAGTATGTTCATAACTTCAAGGGCCCGTAAAAAATAAAATCACATAAAAAATATCCGTTTGGCTTTTTAAAAACTTACTCTATCTATGAGGTAGCTACCCTGAAAATTTCATTTTATTATTCATAAGACTTCAATCGAAAAATTGAAATCTGAAAGTGGTAAATGCAAAATTTTAATGCAAACAACATAAAACCAATTACAAGGTGTTTAATTACAATAAATTTTCAAAATGACCCCCCCTGTTGCTCACTGCAAGTGCAACATCACCGGAAAAAGTTGTCTTTTAAACGTCTGAATACCCTTTTATTATTTTAATGGTTTCTTCTGCTACTCTCAATTTCCGGGTTAATTCGTCCAAATTGCGGCATTCTCTCGAGTAGACGAGGTCTTTTTAGTATCTCCATACAAAAAAATGCCGGCGTAGTCAGATTTCATACATCAACACTTCAACTTTGAATGAATCCATCACGAATTTTATAGCCGTCCAGAAATCCGATTATTATCGAGATATCCAGAAAAGGATTTCTGGTATAACCTACTTAGAGACACTTGCAGCAAAATATCATTCGGATTATTATAATTTGCTGAAAAATTCAATTCATCTCAATAATGTTGAAAAGAAAATTAATCTAAGTAGATGCAGCAATGGAGCAAATATACAAGTACCCACATAGAAGAGAATGATGATTGCCAATTTACCATGCAAAAGTTGAAAAACGTCATAACTACAGAGCATATCCCGGTAGAAAAAACTATTAAAAAACGACTAATAGAACGCTTTCACGATGATATTATCATTTCAACTAAATATTTGATGTAGGCAACAAAGTTGGTAATTGTAATATATTAAATAAACAAATTTGGTACTAATATTTTTTTTTCTTTTCATTAGTCGTAATTAATTACCTTATTTTTTTAAATGTACTCAATTATAGAGTACGTTTAATTTATAATTAAACCGGCCGAGAAATTCCATTGTACATAGCAGTTGTGGCTCCGCTCTTCCCTCCACGTTTTTCTATCTGTTCGAGATCCCTACTGCTATTTTTATACACAGATATCTTTGAAAAATATTCCTATATGTCTACTCGAATAAAAAAAAAAAGAAATACTGTTTAAAGTGAAAATATATGGTCAAACATTAATTTTTCATAACATTTTTTTTTTAAACAACGAAACAATGGAGTGCACAAAAAAAATTTGGTTAAACATTGCAATTTATAGTTTAAAAAACAATATCCCACTTCGATCATATTAATTCATTCACTATAATTACTCTAATCCGAGGTTATACGGTTTTTAATGCTCCAGGCACTCCACTAATATGACGACGAAGCACTGATTTGCTTCAACAAAACGCAGCACTGTATCGTACGGTTACGATCTCGCGAACTTTTACTACACACAAATGCAGTAATGTGGAGAACTGCGTTTTGACGTAGCAATTGATCTACAGACATTGGAATAAAATGTTACAGTAATGGCTATTACTGCACTTTGTTTTAGGGTATCTTAACAAGAACTGCATTCTTTTTTAGCACATGTTTAATACGGCGCTTTTTCTTATCATTGATATAGTTTTCATGTAAGTACTGCAAAAATCGTTAGCTAAAAAACATACTTCCGGGTACTTTTTTTATGAAATTATTTTTTTTTCATGTTAATAAACCCCTTGGGATCCCATTTCTTGCAAAAAGTAAAAATCCCAAAAATGTCGATTACTGCATTCTTTGTTATCAGGGCAGTGTTCCCACTTGGTTATTCGCACTCTATAGATAGTATATATACTCTAAGGCTTGAAACCACGCCAAGTCTACGCGTTCCTGAAAAAAAGGACAGACTTACCTATAGACGCACAATAAAGTGATCCACAATAAACAGTTCCGTTTTTTCTTTTTGAGGTTCGGAACCCCAAAAGTAAATAAAATTTTAAAATAAATAATTAAAATTCGTCCTTGGGACATCAACTGACTATTTTTACCTCTCTGTTACTTAAATTTCAAGATTGTAACCAAATCTGTGATTGTAACACAAAAAAATGAATGACATTCATACAAACTGTTACAGACTAGACACATTTGATACAGCTCTATTGAAAAAATTGCTGATCTGATGCGCGCGTCTACCACTACCAAACAAACTACCTACCAATTTTCATCTTTTATTATGTTCAGCGGTTTTGGGACTTCATGATATTGTGACCTTACACTTTTATACACAAGCAGGTGTCCCACAAAAGACTGTTTATTACTTAGTCATATCTACGTATAGTCTAGTATAAAGGATGTGTAATGTACCTAAGTATTTGTTTGAAAATTCTATGTGTACTTACTATATTGCTAGTAGGTACCCTACCCGATTGTTTTTTTTTTTGTGATGATAAAAAAACAGATTGTGCCTTCTGAGTTCTTCTAGATATTTGGGTTTGGGATAATGTAATTTGATAATTTACCTTAATATTAAAAATATGTTCTTATTTGACTACTGTGGGTTTTTTAGAGCATTAAATGAAATTTATAAATAATTGAATAAATTTGAGCTCACAAATAATTATTGGAGACTGGAGAGATTCGAACCCCCGTCCTTCTTCTTATTCTGGCGACTCATATTGCTAGGCCCCCATGATACCACCTTATCAGTAGGGTAATTGCGCCGGTTTGCCGTCCAGTTTCGGTTTTCGTCCATTTGACTGACCTGCTACAATCACGTGCGTAAAACTTGAATACAAACCTACCTTCCCGCGCAAGTTTGCACTTTTTACGTTCCATAATGTGTAAGCAACAGTACTATCAACATGAAAATTTGATTTGACAAGAAGAGAGTTCAAAAAATTAACGTAAAAGTGGCCGCTTCAAATCCGTGCCTTGCAGATGTCATCGCGCGAGAGAAAAATTTGCCGGCGAGAAAAGTTCATGGTAAGTTAAATCACTGTTTTAGCTAGTTTACGTAATGTTTTTGGTACGTATGTTTAGTTATAAGCCTATTAAACGCATTAGAAGTGTTTATTATACTTTTTTTATAATACTCTTCGAAAAATTAAGTGGACGGATACTAGGTTACCAAATTCTCAAAATATTTGGTTTTCGTCCAAGTGGACGAAAACTCAAACAGCTACGTGAATATTTGTTAGGTTCTTTTTACTCTATCGGACCTTTAAAATACTGAATAGTTTCTCCAGAAGTGATCTTTATTGCTATTAGTTTAGATTTTTTGGTTTCCGTCCACTGCTTTGTCAGTGCTGCCAAAATAAAAAAATATTTAAAGAAGTGGACGAAAACTAAATTTAGCTTTAAACGTTTTAGTTTTCGTCCATGAATGAGTATTGGAGTGGACAAAAATTAAAAATAGCTATTCTTTTGCATTACTTTTCGTCTTTTTTACGTATTGAAAAGTTTTCTATTCAGTATCTTCCTTATAAATAATTGGTGAGGGCCAGAGTGCTGTAGGTACCTAATATTGTCATTCATTCAGTCATGTATCATTCTCCTTATGTGAAGTAGAGTCAATTATTCGTAGCATAAATGGGGGTAGGTCAGACATAATACACTGTATTTTTCTTGATTATCATTCACTTGAGTATCATCTTTTATTCTAGGTCTGTTTTGCCAATGCAATATTTTTTTATTCTACTTACTCAACGTATCCTAAGAAAGATCTTATTGTTTTTAGATGGCCTCGAAGGAGTCTAAGAAAGCTAGAAAAAAAAAAACGCTACGTACACTGAAGAATCTTTAATAAAGGCATCAGTAAGACAATAATGCATAGTTCAGTAAGGTATAGTATAGTTTATTTTAGTAGCTAAAACGTATTATTATGGCTGTGTTTAATATAGTACGTTTCATTTGATAAACAAAGTATAAGAATGAATATTTCTGTTTTTTGATGTAATTTCTCAGTCCTATAATTATTACTTTATTCATTTACATTGTAAGTAACGCATTCCTTTCTTTATTACGAATGATTAAACAGTCATCACTAACGCATATAATGACTGCCAAGTGCTACATAGATCTCAGTGTTGACTAGTTATATTGATTATTATTAGTAAAACTAAACCTGTAAAGGTAGTGAGAAATTGTGATGTTGATTAAATAAAAGTATATATTTACCTGTAATTGGTTTTTAACTTAATAGTTGACCTACCCTCCTTTTTCTACACGGTGGTCGAAAACTAGCTTACACTAGGACGAAAACCAGTTTTTTTGGACGAAAACTAGCATATACCCTACTTTTGCAGAAAATAATTTAAATAAAAAGATACGTCAAAATGATTTATTTTCACTTAATATTATCTTAAAGAAGACTATATAAGGACTAAATAAAAATATTATATGTTTAAGGAAGGGTGCTCCAAAATATTTATTTCGCATCACAAAGTTGGCAACTCCCATAACTGGACGAAAACCAGCGCAATGACCCTATATATTTTCCAAAGACCTGTTTCATTATTCTTTGATAGGAGAACTTAAATTGAACTAATTTTAATACCTATCAAGTAATAATTAACACGATCACAAATAGTGCCAAAAACAGAATATAATGGAAGCATTTCTTGATTATCCATCCACCGCCTAAAGTGAAAATGAAAATTGTAATGCAACATAATAAGTAGTTATACTATTACAAATTCAAACGATTGTATAGCATTAGTGTGCAATGAGCATGCACTTGAGGAGTGAGAACCAAGCACACGTTGCTTGCTTATTTTAGAAGTAAGTGCCGTAGTGTGTGCACGCGATTGTAACATAACAAATCCGAGGCAAATTGAATCGTATAGCTGTCGAGGTCCGTGCGCATCGTGTTCAGAATAATAAAGAGCGAAGACAAACAAACTCTCAAGACCATGTGTGGTTAGGTCGTGAATGGTGATAGAACATTCAAGTTGTGTTCTCAAGGGTAATTTAGCAAGTATCTAATTGTGTAAGTGATTAATTAATATGCCTGGACACACCAGTAGTCCATATTGGACCGCAGTGGATTTCGACAGTGAAGAAGACGAGCGTTCCGCGCCCAATAACAGAATGTATCTTGATCCCTGGGATAACGATGCTTTTTCAAGAATGAACGAAGAATCGATAGATTCTAGTCAGGATCAATTCAATTCCATAGCTGGGGAGCCAGTTAGTGCTAGTTTTTACTATGTACCAACAAAAAATTATGATTCGTCAGAGGAAAAGTTACCACCGCCTAAAAGGATTATACCAGAAGAAGTAATAACTCCCGACCATTCAATCTATAATCGAAAGACATCCAGATCTGTGATTCCCGACCATCATGACATACCGATTTATGCTCATAGACCCGTGGGTAAGTTTATGAAAAAAAAAATCTCTTTGTAGCTATGCATAATTTAATTATATATTTTTATTTAGATAAGTACTTACCTATATTGAAAGCAAGCCTAAATAAAATGTAATTACCTCATACATTAATAATAACTGCGTCCTAGAATGTTCAAAAAACAATTATTATCTTATTAATAAGACAATGTAAATATCGTTTGTAGGTTCCCCAAATAAAATATTCGTTCAGTAATATTTGCATAAATAATTTGAATAGCTGTCTTTAAAAAAATATTTTTTATTTGATTAGCTAATAAGTACCTACTTAAAACATACCTACGTTGCTATAATATTAGCTAGCAGAGCTGTCTACGTTGCAGATTCCACCAAAATTTTTTCAAATTTATCATTTTTCAATAAAATCTGCTATTTTTAATCAAAATGTTAAGTCAGGACGGGCGGTGATGGGACGTTCAGCATTGTTTATGTACCAACTATGGTACATAAACAATACGCGTGTTCAGTGCTTTCACAGGTGCGTATAAGTTTAAATTGTAAAAAGAAAAAACGTTGCAGGTGAGAGAAGGCGGTCTATGTACATGGGAGAACCTATGTACGCCCCTCATCCCATGATATATGAGAGTATTTATGGTCCCATGCCAATACCTCCGCCCGGATACGTGCCTCTCCAGAGACCTCGAGTTTCCATTACGCATCATCCAGATTATGTACCAGTAAATAGCTATAACAAGAATAGAAGACATTCCAGGTAAGCAAGGCGTATATTTACGACATATTTAAAGTACCCATTCGTAAGATCTTATAGAGTATGCTGCTACACATGGTTGCATGTTACTACTATATTATTTAAATAATGTGTACAATAATAATTGATCACGTTAAAAATGAAATCGATATATTTCATCATCTTAAGGCATTAGAAAGTGGTCTTTTATTTTATTATCATGCTATTATGAAACTAAATAGTGCAATTAATTATGCGTACCTATCAATGGATAGTCTACACGAAATAACCCATTCATAATAGGTACTTCAATATCAACGCAACTTTAATATATTCTTATTCCATCTAGATGAACATAAACTTCATCAGTAAATATTTTCTTCTCATATATAGGTAAGTATTATATAAAATTCTCCTGTCACAATTGTGTAGTCACCCTACTCCTCCGAAACGGTTGGACCAATTCTCATAAAATTTTATTAATAATTTATAGAAAATAAATATATGTTTAATACTTTTTCACAAAAAGATATAACTGATGTTCTTACAGCCAGTGAAAAGTAATTCAGATTTCTAAGTCTTTAGACGTCATATTTTTGAGAACGACGATTAAAACAATTACATATAAAAGAACCACTGTTTAGCAGCCATGCACCTGAAACTTAGATCATTAAACCTGAAATGATATTTAAATATCAAAAAATGTTGATGATTTGATAAATTTTGATGAAATATATTCCTGTAGTTTATAATTAATTGGGTCCTATAAGTTGTTAATTTTCTTGGGGGTCGTGAACTAAACTGAAGTAGACCATTTCCAATCATTATAAACACTTACCATACTGAGTGGATTCTCACCTATGTTCCCACCACAATTTTTGTTGTTATCACAATATACACATATTTTCGTCGAGAGTGGGTTTCAATGCGATATGTGCATTGAAATACAAATGATAGTCGTCAGGATGAGAACGTCGTCCACCGGGCGACCCAAGTAGGTAGATAATCATGCTCACTGTAGCATTTCACAAATGGATTGTAGGAAATTCATATTTATTTTTCTAAAATAAGTAAATTCGAATATAGTCTCATTAAAATATTTTTATTGACCTTGAAAATAGACGTTGCATAGATCATTTTTCGCATCAAATAAATTGTAAGTAGGCAAGTACACTACTTAATTTTAATGTTGTTTTTCGTTCGTTAATTATATTAGATAGCTTAGCTCATAATATATAATATGAACTTGAAGATTAACAGAAACATTAGAACTATTAATTGTTTTCTAGGTATGAATATTACCTCATGTACATAGTGATTTTTTTAAAGAGACGATTAATCCAATAAGCACAGACAGACATTACAGTCTCCAGAGTAGGTCAGGTACTAATCATGTTATAACGTTGACGCAAGTAACTAGTTATGATCATGTTATGATCTAACTTAATTTTTAGTATTTTATTAAATAGTATGTAGTAGACCTGAGCAAATCATAATTAATTTACGCCTTGGTAATTGGCGTCGACTTTACAAACAGAAAGCGAATTTTCCTTACAGTTCTATTGTTAATGAAATAAGTCATAATTGGATACGCGTCACAAAATGCTTGCAAAGATAATGCAGTTGCAACAAATCACGCAAGCATTTTTACATTGTACCTACCTTTCGTAGTTCTATGATTTATACTAATACCTTGAATGAAATGAAGACTAATCTGTAAACGCATTTATACAAATTAACATCAACAAAACTGTAAGCAAATCCATTCCCACAACAAAACTGTACTTACTTAAGTTCCGCGGAAAACATTATAAGGCAAAAACGTGCTGTGTTATAGGTCTTATATATGCAGTTGAATTTGCTATATAATGACGCCTTGTATCCATCGTGTGAACGTACGTGAGTTTTTGTTTACTACAAATGAAAGTTGCATCTGTGAGAATTCAGCTAGTTTCTTGTTAATGCAGAGAAACTTGTTCCTAGCATTGACCTAGGCAATGGCTATTGCATCAGTTCTTGTAATAAAGGTTCACTTTGAGGTCGTGAGATTATTTACTTGGATGAACAAGATACATACCAATAATGACGTAGGTACTTATGATAGAACAAGTAATGTCTCTGCTATAAAAAATATTCGTTTGTGAATTGTATATTCATAAAATTATTATATTTAGGCTAGTTCCGAATTTCCGATGACTAATAACACCTCACGCACCTTATTGATTGTCTCTTCAATATCATCGATAACGCTAAGACGGATTCAAATAACTATTTCGTGTGTTGGTAGTGTGTGAAAATAATGGGAGTCGGGAAACTCTACCTTATACCTTCCTTCTAATTAGGTACTATAGGTTCCCCGGTTGATGAATAAACCTATAGCTAACTACTGTGGAACTATTATTTCATATAAGTAATATTCTAATAACGCTAATGAAACCAATGTACCAAATTATTTTGTAAAATTCAAATTCATTGAAATCGTAGATCATTAAAAACTTGTATGTTTGGGGTAAAGCGTTAATTTTATAAAATTAATATTTTTGGAACCTACGTGTCTCTAAACCTATTTACACATAGATGTCGAATACGTAAGAATTTTCGAGGAGGTTTAGAAAGTCACATGGCCATGTACTTACATTCATAACACGATCATAATGCTCGCGATTTACAGCAAAGTCGCAAGGAAGTTGCTCGATGGTTATCTAATTCGTAGTTTCGTACTATCAATTATCATGCATTGACATGGTCGAGAGATCATAACAATTACAAGTATCTGCTATAATTAAAATGAGGTATGTAGGTGAAACAAGAAATAAAGCTTGAAACTTGCGAGCTATGTAGTATATTTCACCTACATTACACAATTGGATGATCTATTTTCTGATATGTAAATTGTTTACATTCTCGTAATATTTATATTTCGCAAAGTTACAGGTTTTTTATTATAAGATCAATTTCTATGCAGATGAAGATAGAATATAATTACATGATAAATATGTTAATTATTAATTTATTATGTAGGTAAGTAACTAGATACGTAGGTAAATAATTTAAGATTATTATTTCAGAAATAAAAAAGAGTTCTGTAATTAATATTTTACTAACTACCTAACTAAGTATTTCATAAGCAGTAATTTAAAAAGCAAATATCTAAACATTTATTTTTTAAACAGAATGGCAGATGCATATGAACACTATATGTACGAGAGCCTTCCACAAGATTATGAAGATTGGGCGCATCCAATGCCCAAAGCAGCACCGACCAATTTCCATCTATCGAGGTATGGACACTTACAAATCGACTATTCATGCAGCTGGAATTCTCTTGACAGACTCATACGAAATCACTAAGGAAGTTCACATGTGGTACCAAACGATACAATAAGTAGGTACTTTATTATTTACTTATTTAGATAAGAAAATATCAAGACCAGTTTTGAGTTATTAACAATCGTTAAGGATATTTATTGTTACCGCTACTCTCGGAGCCGCTACTGGTCTTGTTCTGTATTCCTAAATAGTTTAAAACATGCACTAGGACTAGGTGTTTAATATATTTTAATGAAATTACGACATGTTAAATCTTTTTACCCTTTGTTATATAAGGTTCTGTGTAAGTGTATAATATTATCTTAGTAAGTACTTACCTAGGTACACACTACACAATAATATAATATTTTATATGAATAATTTAAATATTGCGTTTACACACTGTAAATTTATTTAATTAGATTAAGGCAACTGCCAAAGATGAACCCGCTGTATAAATAAATACTTATTTTATATCTTTTTTAAACGTTTACCTACATATTATTATGCTTAATAAATTCAATAGGTATAATGAAGAAAAACATTACCATAATATAAATAAATTGTTATTGTATTAAGCGTCTGTGTTTCATTAACTACTATACAATATATCACTTTTGAAAAATAAATTAATATCTAAATCTAGAATATCGTTAACATTGCTGCATATCATTTTGGAATTCGATTTACAAATAGAAAATAGTATTTCTCAAGCATGAACGTTCCTACAATTATTTATCGTGGGATATTTGAATACAGCTATGAAAATGTTCCTTGCAGATTGTACGGTAGTTGCATTATAATTTTATAGTCAAACTCTCTCTTGACTGCAATATCGTAATAATTCGTAAATTATTTAACAGCTAACTAGCTTTCCTACTTCCTTACTAGTTACTACTATGTATTAGTTTTATGATTAGCTACCTGTGCCTGCGACTTCGACCACGTGGATTTATAAAAGTAGCATAAGTTACATCTTATTACATTAGCTATAAAATTTATATATGTACAATGTACATGTAGATAATATATGCATTTAGTAAAAAACTGTTATTACAAAATTACAGACAGATGCTCCAATTTTGCTTATTCTTATAGAATTTAAGCAAAATTCTCGGTGAATTGATTGAAAAATCTGAAAAGAAGGAGAATATAATGCACTAATCGATGACTTTTAATCAGCTAAAAAATAGAGATAGCATATAGATTAGTAATGTTTTAATAAAATGTTAGAGTTATCTAATTCCTTATAGATTGCATTTTAATTTAAGAAACAGTCAACCATGAGAATGAGATAAAAACCACAGATAGTTTATTTCAATTGCCCTCAACATTAACAATAATTTAAATCTGAAGATAAAAATGAAAATGTATCTTGCTTTTAAATTTAGTTGTTTCAATGAATTATTCATCACGTTAACTGTTTAGATATTTTTAGTGGAAAAATGAAAGAATGAACTTTTTTTCGATACTGATAGTTAGTAAACAACATTACCTTTCATTCAAAAATTTCAATATTACAAATGAAGGTAGGAATAGGTCAAAGGAATAGGTATGCAACATTCTTGCTTTAAAATGGGTGCGGTTGAGAGTAGAGGACAGAAGATCGCGCATTGTTATGTAAGGACAGCCATGTCTAACAATTACCGAACAAAGACAAATAAATGCAGCAATAAACATGCACAACGGAAGTGAAAGTAAAGGAAACAACCGCTAAGATATTACTCTGAACGTACAATTTATTGAACAACCAATTATCCACTGAAAACAAATTGCTTACATCTAGTAAGATTATTGTACAAATAATAAATAATTAGAAAATATCCACTTCAATTATAACTACATTAAGTATTCAAAAAGTCCTTTTCGTTGTACAGTTTTCTCTTCTTCGTGATGTTAAAATGACCTTTCTTTTCATTAGCTTTAGACGTTTTTCCATCGCAATACATTACTTGAAGAGTGCTTTGTTTTAAAGGTTTCTGGGAAGGAATGTAGGATTTTGGACTATCCGTGACAGAGTTAAAGTCTACAGTACAAGATGTATTAGGATAAACATCCCGTTCAACTGAATACGGTCGTTCAACTATGCTTTCATACTGAGACGGACATGTACTTTGTGCCAAGTATTTTTTGAATTGGCTCTGCTTGAGTTTCTCTTCGAGATCTTCCAATTTCTGTTGGTAGAAATATAAATATATTTGTTAAGGTAACTGATGGAAAATTTATTACTGAGTGTCACAACAAAATTTCAGTAAGTAGTTATTTCATTTTAAAGCATTTTTTTGTCAAAATATATATTATGAAGTTTATGTTAGTTACGCTAAGTTATAAAGTGCCTACTTATGCATATTTCAAATTGGGATAAATTATGCTATCATTACCAAACATCATTCGTGCGATTTCTCGCTAAGCAATTTCACTAAGCAACATCCTTTATTATCTGAAGGATAAAGATTGAATTACCGAAAAAATAACGTACACAATAATTAAGTATTGTCATGAATAATTAGAAAAATTAAAATGAATTTATTAGTATGAATATTCGACTTAGTCGAATTCAAAATTAACGATCAAAATTTGAACCTATGTAGTACCTATGAACATTTATATTATATATATCAAGCAATAATCTATGTTTGAAATAACTTTCAGATTTTTAAAGAAAGAAAAATAATAAGAGAAATCTAGCTCCTGTAGCCCCGTCCCCATATGCAAGTAGCGCACTGAAAATTTATTTAAGACACTTCGTGAAGCAATTCGTTTTGCAATTATAATTTTGTATACAAATAATTTAGTGCCTCGGTCGCCGACACGAACACATATGTATTCAATACTAGCTGTGCCCGCGACTTCGTCCGCGTGGAATAGTGACTGTATAGTAGTTACTACTTAACTTTTATTGAGTAAACACGTACTACCATAAATAATTAAAAGAACTGTTAGTAAAATTTATGACTAAACTGAGCTACAAAATAAAAAAGAAATGCCTAATTAATTTTTTACGTAAAATTTCTTTTAAATTATGTCATATTATTTTTTAGGCACCAGGGTCGAGGGGAGCAAATTTATTTACCTTCCTTTCTTGTATGTGTGTTTTTAACAATGTATCGTGCAGCAACTGAGCGCCGAGACAAACGTCAAAACGCAAAGGAATAGAATCCGCTATCGATACTAATTGACACAAGCGTATGATGTTTTGCTAAGGATTTGTTCACCCTACCAACGACGACGACGACCACGAACAAAATCAGTCGCAATTTAACATATTTGTGCAAAACACAATTAAAAATAAAATATTAAAATTTCCTGTCGTTCTGGTGCCTGGAATTTTTTTTGAGATCAATGAATGAAAAAATATATTTTTCGTAGAAACGGTGGCTCCTAGAAAAAAATGTATTTGAAGTTTTTTATAGATAATTTTATGATCTACAATTTTGGTAAAAGATGATTATATGATTAACTTACCGTCTATTTTTATATTAATTATCCTCGAATTTTTTTTTCTTTTCGAGTAACAGTATGACGGGAAATTTTAATATTTTTTTTAAACCAATTTTGTCTGGAGGACAATTTTGGTCGTAGTCGTCGTCGCCGTTGGTAGTGTGACCGAACCATTACTAAAATATCATGAGTTTATGTAAAAAATTAGCGATAGTAGTTTCTATTCTTTAGCGTTATTCTATTCTCTGACATTAGTCTTGGCCTGCTGATCAGCTTAATCGATACTCAGTTTTTATCAAATCCAGCACCAAATCCAAATCAGATCTTTCCTGTCTCACGCATGTAGTAATTAATTACCGTTTAGACCATGCAATAAAAATTAAATTAAAAAACACCCAACGCAACGAATAAAAGTGCATAGAAAAAGTAATAAATAATTTCACAAACTTCCCGACGATCTTTAAAAATAAATACCATCTATACTTATATTATAAAGAGGAAATGTTTGTAATTATGTATGTATGTATGGTTTTCACGCATAAACTACTGGAACGATTTCAAAAATTCTTTCACCATCAGAAAGCTGCATCTTCACTGAGAAAAATAGGCTAGGTTTTATCCCGGAAACGGCCGCAGGCGGAAAGCTAGTTTTAAATATTTATAAAAATAAAAAACAAAGTCGTCGGGGCTGCCATGCCATCATTATCATAATATGTACATCATATTTTTTCTTTTATAATGGTACTTAATTTTAAAGATCGTCGGAAAGTTTGTAAAATTATTTATTCCTAAAATTTTTTCTTCATTGCGTTGGGTTTTTTTTATTAAATTTTCTTTTATAATTTAATTTTCTTATTTTCATGTAATATTTTCAAGTGAGCGAGACCGAGCTATCAATTCTACCTCCATATTACATTCCTACATCATATTGATATCTATAAGCTTTTTGCTCCTTAAAATCTTTTAAGTTGGGCCGTAACCGTGCACAAATTGCAATGGACCACAGTGGCAAAAGAAGTAGGAAGAAGGTATATTTAGGAAAAAAAATTGCCAAGGGCCAGGCCTATGTGGCTATGAGTAGAGTTCAAAATTTCCAGGGTGTGGCTATCCTCTCGCTACCATGTCCACTCTTCTTTCACAGACTTCCCTTTCCAACCCTAGTAAATGGCAGAACCGATTTTAATGTAAACCATATCTAATTGTATCTATATGTACACGTCATATCCTGTCGTTTGATGCTCCATTTGGTTTATTTATCCAACAACTGTCACCCCTAAAGTAGGACTGTTGATATTTTTTAAAATATCGGATTTTCGATGTATCGATATTTTCAAATATATCAGTATCGGAGTTCGATATATCGAAAAAAATATCGATATTTCGATATATCGGCTTTATTTAAAAAAAATCGTAAGTCAGCTCAAAAATGATTACACAATTTATAGTCTAGTAGATTTATTAAACAAATTAAATTATGAATGTACATACGTAGTAGGATATAGTTCTTGGTAATTACTTTTTAAATTTAAATAAGACAATTATGTATACCAATACCAATATTTTTCTGTAAGAGTTTTTAAAAATACTCTTTGTTTTAAATATGTTCAGCTGTTTGCAGTTTGGCTACTAAGATTGTTAGGCACTGAAAGATTGATTGAAGAAGCAACTCGTTCAGATGATAAAAAATTATCAAGCGACTGCTAACATTAAGTTTACGACGATTTTTTAGATTAAATAAATTACGGAAAAAAAATTATTAAAAAAAATATCGACCATCGATATCGATATTTCAATACCGAACTATCGATATATCGTCCAAAAAATATTAGTAATAAATATCGATATTTCGATATATAGATATTTTATCAACAGTCCTACCCTAAAGTGCCCTATCCATACTATATATATATATATACTAGCGGTCCGCCCCGGCTTCGCCCGTGGTATTTACGTTTTCTCTACATAAGAACCATCCTCGTACTTCAAGGAATATAATAAAAAAAGAATTATCGAAATCGGTTCAGTCGTTCACACGTGATGCCGTGACAACGCGAAACGGGTGCGGACCCGCAGCCTTTTTATAGCTCCCGCCGCGAAGCGCGTCGAACGCGGCAACTGATACACAAAAATAATCCTTATGGCATGATTCTGTATTCACGCGCGATGACTTACAGCGTATTTCATGTATAACTTTGGTGTTTCTACACCGATTTACATGATTCTTTTTTTATTGCATAGGTAATAATGTTAACTTTTTTTAATTAGGGATGAGTGAGAGTGTTGTAAACGTAAGAGTAGACAAATATAATCAGAAATCTCCGAATTGCTAAGCTATTGAAGTTTCACGTGTTATTGTGAGTCAATTTTAAAAGATAGACATAATATGCTGTCTAGGAATTTATTTTTATATAATAATAATAATTTAAGAACATTTGTGTCGTACATGATTTCTATGTAGCTTTAACCATTACGGCTGCACACGTGACGGAAGCTTAAAAAATGGAGTAACTTCTCCCGTTTTCCCCATATTTCCCTTCACTGCTCTGCTCATATTGATCGTAGCGTATTAAAAAGTATACTATAACCTGCCCAGGAGTATGAAGAATAATTGTGCCAAATTTCGTTAAAATCCGTCGTGTAGTTTTTATTTCTATAACGAATATACAGACAGACAGACAGACAGACAGACAGACAGACAGACAGACAGACAAAAATTTTACTGATTGCATTTTTGGCATCAGTAGCGATCCCTTATCACCCCTTCATAGTTTTTTTTTAAATATATTTCATGTACAGAATTGGCCTCTCTACAGATTTATTATAAGTATAGATAATATTATAAATGCGAAAGTAACTCTGTCTGTCTGTCTGTTACTCAATCACGCCTTAACTACTGAACCAATTTGCATGAAATTTGGTATAGAGATATTTTGATTCCCGAGAAAGGACATAGGATAGGTTTTATCCCGGAAATCCTACGGGAACGGGTTTTTCTTTGAAAACGCGGGCGAAGCCGCGGGCGGAAAGCTAGTATGTAATAAACGGATGAACCGATTTCTATAAAACATTACTAACTAATTGTAATTCACACGTTGCCCTTTCATATTTTGATATGCCGCTTGAGTATATTATTTGACCACATTCGATTAATTATTGTTCATTCCCACTTTTACCTCTGTAGTCTAACAAATGGATAAACCGAATTGGATAAAAATATAACTAACTGTACTTCACCCGTTATGCACTTTCATTTGATATAATATGTCTCTTAGGTATATTTGACAACATTCGTTTTTTTCATTCCCCCTTTTATCTCTATATAGGTATAGTAAATGGATGAACCGATTTTGATTAAATACGTCTAATTAAACTTTACACGTCATGCCCTTTCATTTCATATGTCACTTGAGTATAATTGACAAAATTCATTTTTTTATTACCGCTTTTATATCGCTACCGCTTTATATCAAATACATGGATGAACCGATTTTGATAAAACGTTCACTTTCATTTAATATATATCACTTAGATTCGACAACTTTAATTTTTTTCATTCCCACTTTTACCCCTATAGGTAGGTATAATAAATGGATGAACCGATTTTGATACACTTTATCTAAGAACCAGCGTCGGAAAATATGCTGCCTAACAAAAAACCGCATCTAATTCGGATTACCTGTTAGCGAGCTACGGTGGAACAAACAGATACACACACACAGACACACATAGCGGTCAAACACTTATCACTCATCTTTTTGCGTCGGGGCTTAAAAATATATGTTATACGACATAATTTAAAGGACATTTTATGTATAAAATTTACCTAAAAATAAGCATAATTTTAATTTGCCCCTCCCCCCTACTACCTCAGCTTACCCCCCCACCCCCACCCCACCCTTGGGGACTTTCGACATGATCACCTGGACATTTCATAGAAATAACTGTAGCGTATAACAGATAACTTACGTTTTATCGTACACTGTATAATAGTGTACCATAGAATGCCTTAGCAAATGTTCGCCGTGAATACTTAAATGGTCATAACTTTTTTATTTATAAACCGATTGACATGAAATAAACACTAAATGTTAAATGAAGATTACCACAATATATTAGTGAAAACCGCATTTAAATCGGATAAGCCGTTTCTGAGATTAGCGTGTTCAAACATACAGACAAACAGACAAACGGACAAACGGACAAACGGACAAACAGACAAACAGACAAAAAAAATTTTAACGACAGTTTTGGGTTTGGGATCGATTTAGTAATAACCCCTGCTAAATTTTTTTAACATATTTTCATTGTACAGACACCACTTTTCTAGAATTTTATTATATGTATTGATTATGATTACCAACACGTAATATTACGTCTCTACTGGATAAATTTACTTTATTAATTTGCATATCATTTTAATATCTTACTAATGTAATCAACTTATTTCTACACGCTATGAAGTTTTACTACCTACTCTGTATTAACTTCATTTATAAAATGGAATAGCAGCCGATACTCCGTACTCGTACGTACAATATCTCAGCAAAATATACCTAGGTAATTCAGGAATAGGATAAAGGAGAGGAAAACTATATCTAAATCCTCAATTTGTCTCTCAATTTGTCTGTATCAATTTAAAATGCATTTTAACTGAAAAGAAAGTTTCATCAGTTGGTAAAGAACTCAACTCAAGAAAGTTATTCAACGATTTACGTAAACACATTAATCATTATTATTACTTTAATCTATTAATTAAGTGCATACAAAGATTATTCAACCATATAAATTATTTAAGAACTTTTTGAATATATTTTATGGACATTATAAAAAGTAGGTACTTAAGTAGTTGTATTTTCGAAACTTAGATTAATAAAAACTCCAAGTATTTTTATAACCGTAATAATATATATTTTTTATTTAGATATTTTTTCAGCATTATGATTATAATGCTGAAAAAATATAATGCTGCAAGTATTCCGGAATAAATGCTTATTAAACAAAAATGGAACGCCTGCGGAATCGGAATTGTTAAATATTTGACATGTGGTAATTAGCTATTGTAATTTGATGGAATGTATGATAAAATATAACTATGTAAACAACTTTAACCAGTTTTTATAATTGTTGTACATCATCATCAACCTAAAACTTAATGGTTATTAGAGCGTATTTTCACCTGTTATTTCATGTACCTACCTAATTACACAACATTAGCAACGAAGCATTATATTTTGAATTTCTTACATTTTATGAAATATTTGTTTACTTTGCATAGAACAACATTTGTACACTTTTAATGTATGCAAAGGTATGCATTTTTCATACACGCATGTTAGTTGTCAAGCCGAAATGTCTGAATCGCTAAAAATATGTAGGCTACTATAGGTAAACTAGTAATAAGTTTATATCAAATTTAACCAGTAATTTGTGTACCTAGCCTTGCATACAGGTATATTCTATTAACTCGTTTACTATTCATAGTTTTCAGTTGTTAAATTCGGGAAAAAATGTAACTAACCTACCTACTTAGTTGTCGTCCAGAAAGAGAGGATTAATTTCGAAAAAGTAAATATTTTCCTAATCAGATCATTTATTGGTATTAGATTTCAGCGGATAAAATCAGGATTTATTAATCATATTATACAAAAACTTACCCGGCGATAGGCGTCGATATTGGCATCCGTTCTTGCGGCCTGCCGTGACAATTGTTCCTGCAACTGGGCTACTTGCGACGCGCTGCGTTGGATTTTTTCTTCATATTCTAATACTACTACGTTCATCTATTTTTTTTATGTGTTATTAGTAAAGAATAACATAGTTATTTAATTATTTAATACTAGATTTCCGCCCGCGGCTTCGCCCGCGTTTTCAAAGGAAAACCCGCATAGTTCCCGTTCCCGTGGGATTTCCGGGATAAAACCTATCCTATGTGTTAATCCAAGTTACCCTCTATATGTGTGCTAAATTTCATTGTAATCGGTTCAGTAGTTTTTACGTGAAAGAGTAACAAACATCCATACATCCATACAAACTTTCGCCTTTATAATAGTATTAAGATCTTTGAAATAACTTTTAATGTAGAGTCTAATTTTAAGTGGAAGATAAGTGGGTAACTGATGATGTCTATACTAATATTGCTAAATTGAAGAGTTTGTTTGTTTATCAAGAAGTTATACTACAAATAACAGGAGTGGAGCTGCAGTAGAAAAAAAATGTTGGGGGAAAACCTTCATGTTGAGAGAAGACGAATACCAAATACCAAGTTTCATCCAGGGTCAACTAGTAGGTATACTAAATATATTAAGTAGGTATCTACTACCACAGAATAATAACTAGTAACTAGCTTCCAGGTGCATAATATTATTGCATGATTAATTTGCTGACAAACAGAAAACTCACTTTATCTCTATGCTCTGTTTCCATGTCACTGATTCTACTCCGTAACTCTTCAACCAAGCATGTTACTTGAGCCAATTGTGTGTCAGAATCGATTTGCAACTGTTGAACTATTCCGAAAAAAAAAGAAACATATTTCTTAACGTATGATTTAAAATTTAAATATTTCGATATGTTTGATATTAGTTACCTAATACCTAGACTATAGATAGGCAGGTATAATATTTCTATAGGTACCGATCTACATAAGAAATCCTGGGACCTGGGTTATGGAACTTGTGGAAGTACGAAATTAAACAAAACTTAGAAAAGTGGGTAACTAGATAGGTAGGTATACCTTTTTGTTCATTCTCATTTATTATTTCGTTAATTCGTTTTTCCTGTGCATGATGTAATTCTGTTAGTGCATCGTCATGCTTTCTTATAATATTATTCTTTTCCTGTAACATGCATGTTGAAGTAAGTATTAATAATATTCACATTTTTAATAAGACGTACCACAGTAATTTTTTAAAATGTAGATACTTACTTTTTCCAAAGACGAAATACAAGAATCTTTCGAGATTATTTCCTCTTTTAATTTTTTTACATCACGTCTCAGATAAACCAACTGTGACACAGTCTCCTGCAAATTGGCTATCATTTCACGCGATGTAATTAAATGATAACGGTGAGATTTTTCTAACTCTCGTGCTTCTGTTAAATCGGTTTCTAATTTTATGTATATTTCACGTAGTTTTTTACACTCCTCCCTTTCATTTGAAAAGTCCTATATTTGAAATTGATTTATTTATAAGATTATTAACTAAACGGGGAAACAAACTTAATTAATTAAATTAGGCATCCTTACGATTTTAGTTTTTGATAGGTTTTTTATCATAACTTCTAGCCGCTCATTAAAACTAACTCTATCTTCTTTTAGGTTTTCATCCATTTTATTATAAATTACTTATAAAAAATATGTTCTATAGAGTTCTAATTAGAAATATGTATACATCTCAATTAATATCAAAATCCACAAATTCAAGACAGATTCACATTTTCCGGTTTGAAGTTACCGCCAAAATATAAATGGAATACAGATAAAAAATGTTTGATGATAAAAAAGTTTTGTCAACACAGGTAACCGATACCACAGAATAAAAACTAGTTGCCGCTTAGAGCATTACATTAAAGTTGCCGATACAAAGTCGAATGTATTGTTCTCTTAGAGTATATATTACAATAGTATAGAGCGCGTGTATTGCACAAATTGCTTAGTGCGCATCGTAGGCAGATGAGCTATAGATACTATATAGATGTGTGTGTGACAAATAGGGATGGGTAGGTATCAATTGCGTGTTGAACTATCGATAAGTTATGTAAATAAATATGTATCCTAAGTAAATTTTATGTTCAATAAGTTATTAAAGGAAAAATATATCAATAAAGTATAAATATGTAATTTTAAATTTGTTTACCAACTGAATAAAGTTTGTTTTATTCCATTTGAATATTTTTTGTATTAATTATAAGTACTTTAAAAAAATGTGTTTAATTGGAATATCAGAAAAACGTGAGTACTTTTTAAATAATAAAGTTAATAAAAAATTAATAGATCGGGTTTAGTGCTATTTCTTTAATAATAAATCAAAAAATAATAATACTGTTTTAAAAATGTTAAATAAAAATAAGAAATAATTAATAATTTAAAATGATAATATATTATATATAATTTTTTTATTTAATTTTATCCATTCTACTATCAAAATCTTCAAAATCAATTTAGCGGTTCAGAAAATATATCGTAACATTACATACTTTACATTTAAGCGCGTCACACACGGTGAAGATACTATAATATTTTAACAGGTAACAGGATGGCGGTTCTACAGGGGTCTTAGTACGCAATGACAAAAAGAAAAATGATGGTCCGAACGCTGATACCGGATGCGTTAAGATACTGTAATATAAAATATAACAGTATCTTAAGATAAAATATTATAGTATCTTCACCGTGTGTGACGCGCTTTACACTATAAGTAATACATTCGCATTCATAATATTAGAAAGTGTATCATACAAAACACACCACAAATTTATTTATAATACATTTTTAAAAAAGTTTTAATTTTAAAGTTAAATAAATAATTTGTTAAAATATAGTTCTTCTCGTAAACTTTATATCGAGTACAGCGTTGGTCAGGTCACATCACTACGATCACGTGGCAGTGAGGCGCGCGAGCGAGCCTGCGCGTGTCCGCCTCCCACCTCCCCTTCACCCCCGCGATGCTAAATTTATTTTCATAAAAATAAGTATAACAATCGACTTACTGATGAAATGTGATACTGGATTTCAATTTTGTGTATTTTCTAGTATCGTTTTTGCAAGATAGAACTGCACATTTCACCATGTTTATTCGTAAATATAAAAAAAAATTCCAGAGCAACGCACTTCCACAGCACTCAACCACGACTGCGAGCGCTCGCGGCGGGAACGTCGTGTTGTTCCCACCTGTGCCTACTGTTCCCACTTGGTTATTCTCACTCTATAGATAGTATATATACTCTAAGATTGTTCTTTTTACTTTTTTATTTAAAAATTAGTTAAAACCTAAGGTTAAGACACATTATTTAAATTTATAATTTATAATTATTAAGGTATATAGTTAGGTAATTTATTGGTATCTATTTATATTTTTAAGTCTTTCTGGCTATTTTTATAATGTATATCTAATATCTATAGGAATTATAAAAATAACATAGCTTTGACAAAAAACTTATTTCCGCATTAATCACAGGTCACAGTCATACAGCCTCATAGGTATAAATTAATAAACTAAAAGTTTTATTTAAGTTCAGTTAGTAGCTTGTTAGTAGGTATTCAGATAATAACATGCTATTTCAACATTTTGCCAAATTATATCTAGATCCATTTACCCATGGGCCATGTGGTATGTATGAAAAAATAACCATCCATTATCAAAACTGGTCTATATATAATTTGGGTAGTTAATAAAATCAATATAATGAATCACAGTACAAGAAAAAAATAATAAACATTGGTGATTAAAGTCTAATTTATTATATTCAAATAGCAGAGCTTGGATTTAAATTGGGCATGTTTTACCTTATTCAACAGTTTGTGGTAAAATGAAATGAAAATATATATTTTATACAAGTATAATATTTTAAATACAAAAATTATTCAACTTGTAACATGAGTTTTGATTCTTGTAATGTTGCCTTCAATTTAAAAGGCTTATTTAAATTTTCTATATTAAATTCTTCCCTTGCAAATTCCTCACCATCTGGATCAGCATGTAGGGTAAAACTCATATTTTTTACATCATTACTTGATTCTATATCACATGAATACTGAGTAAATGGTGCTGTGCCTTCTTTCAATAATTTAACAGTTTGATTTAAATATTTAAGATATATGTCTTTTCCCAAAAATTCTACCTCAGTATTGACGTCAGTTAGTGATGAATTTGGAAAGTCCAATATAATGCCAGCATGCTTTGCACAGCCCACAGCAATTACTTCATCAGGATTGATTCCAGACAAAACCTCAGCATTTGGTAACAAATTGGCAATTGCGGACTGAAGCTTGGGAATCTTCATACTGCCACCGCATAATACAATTTTACTTATTGTTCCGTCAAAACTCTCTATAACCTTTTGTACTGGCTCAATATATGCAGATATTTTTGAGGATAATATATTCTCAAATCTAGCCCTTGTAACATTCTGGCTGCAATCAACACCTTCTACCAATGACTCAATGAAAACATGTGCTGAATTTAATGTAGAGAGCACATGCTTGCAATTGTCAGCATGAGTTAATAGTTTTGCCATGGCTCTACGGCTTTCCTGTGGGTCCAATTTCCATTTTTGCCTAAATTCTTGAGCAATATAGTCTGCCAAGTCTTTTGTCAAACTTTGTCCACCGAGATCTGATCTAAATATATTTTTCTCTATACTAATGAAACCTCCTGATACTTTGATGATTGATGCTGCACATGTAGAACCCCCAAGTCTATAAACTAACACATTCACATCTTCGGGGCTCTCTTCAATATTGTAAGCTAAGAGTGCAGCAGCTGGTTCGCTTATAACTTGTAAGACATCAAAACCTGCTAATTCTGCGCATTTCGTCAATCTTTCTCGGCTGGCATGAGACCAGTGTAGTGGGGCAGCTAGCACTAATTTCAAATCTCCTTCATCTTTTACGGAATGACTAGCAATTGTAAAAAGTTTTGCATATATCTTTGTTGCTATATTATCTGGGTTGGAAAATAATTTAGTTTCACTTGTTTCAAATTCATAGACTAACTTGTCCTCATTTTGTATACGACATGACGATGAAGATTCAACAAACGTTAAATCTTCTTCAACCCAATCACAGTTCATAAGCCTTTTGTTATGTTTGATGATCGATTTTGAAGATGCCTGTCCTGATATCGCCGGTAATCCTACCTCCCATTCTGAACCATTAAGAGCTACAATTGCTGGTGTAACTCTATCTCCAGCATCATTAGCAAGAACAGAAGAGGTGCCATTATTGAAGGCTGCTAAACACCCGGAAATATTTCCTAAATGTATACCATAAGCCACCGCCATATTATTGAGATAATTACATGAAATGCTTTAAATATTGAAAAAGAAACTTAACTGAATTTATATACTGAAAACTATTTAGCTAATAAATCATATAAATTTACTAAAATTCGATAACCTCAATACGAAACAATGCTTTTGAATCGACAGCTGTCAGCCTGTCAGCTTGATTCTGTCAGTTTTCTATTGAATTTGACAGATATTGTGACAAATATTTTTTTACATTGCCATTAAAAAAAAAATCCATTTAATTTTCCATAAGGTGGGTTTACCGTTTACTTAGATCATTAAGTAATGGATGGAGTACGCTGGCAAATGTTCTAACTAAACTTTCTGCTGATTTTGGTGCGGGGAGGGTAACTCACACTATTGAAACACAATCACACATTCACAAAAAAAAATTGTGTCACGAAAGTCGTAAAAATTTACGACCTTTTAAGCGACAAGTTTTTAAATTCAACTCTATCCCTAAGTTCATAAAGATTAAATTTGTATTTCATTCCAAGTTGTCTCGTGGGGAGTGCGGTTCAATATCGCGTTCTAAATTCAACTTTATAACTTAGGACATAAAAATAAAATTTGTATTTCTTTAAAAGATAGTCTCGTAAGGAATGCGGTTCATTATCGCGTTTTAAATTCAACTTTATCTCTTAGTTCATAAAGATTAAATTTGTATATTTTCTTTCCATGATAGTCTCGTGGGGCCGCATCAATGATCGAGTAAACATGACTCGATTATTTGTCTTGATCATATCGCTAAACGATACATCGACGATTATTAGAAATTGCATTTAATTAGAAATGTACGTTAAAAAAATAAAAAAATATACACAAATGAAAGGTTATTCCATCTTTTTTAATATTCGACATGTTTGAATTGCTTCTGCAAGACTTGACAGTGCAAAACGGCATTTTTAGCGGAGCACTCGCAGACGTCCTTTCGATGTTTTACGAATACGCAGAGTGTTTGTAATCGATTACGCAAGTACCGTAAAATGGGGTGAAAAGGGACAAAATCGAACTTGTCACTGAAATTAATCGATGTTGTAGGACGAATGCAATATTGATAACTCTTTCCAAGGGTTTCCGGCAGTTAATACTTTTCGTAAATGTTAAAAATATCCCCAGAATTAGTTAAAATTTAGATATTTTAAGAAAAATATAGGCTGTCCCTATTCATACTTGAAGTGGGGTGACCTGGAACGAGACATGGGTAACTTGGGAAAAACTAGTAGGGTTGTCTCTTTCCTATTTAAAAAAAAGAACTAATTACCTTCTGCTAAAAGTTTAATTTTCTTCATTAAATTTAAAATTTTTGGAAATAAAAATAATACAATAAATCCAAAATCTTTTATTGTACGCTAAAAACGTTAAAACTTAAAACCGATCGACTTCGATATCTTGCAGAAAGCTACTTAGCGTTATAATATTATTATAAAATCTCTGTAAAAATGTGCATACATGTTTATCTTTTTCGTCAATTTTCTAAAAAATATGATGAACCAATTTTGATAAAATTTATTATGAGGCCTGCTCTGATGTTATATCCTATGATACAACAAAAAAATAATCAAAATCAATTCACGATAATGACGGAGTAATAGCGCCACATACAAACCAAACAAAAAACATACAGTCGAATTTAGAACCTCCAGGTTTTTTTTAAGTTGAAAAAAAAGCGTAAACCCATATATTGTTAGTTAAACACACTACGTACTATTATTATTTGTTTGTAGGCTTGTTTTTTAAATCATACAAGTTCGTACCTATGTATCTCTTATTACATCTCATTAGTTCGCCTTGTACGCATGCTTGTATATAAGTTTAAAATAAATAAAATGAAAATGCCTTATTTTAATAAAAAGTGAAATCATGCAAAACAATGCGGTAAAATGTTCAATTCATGTTGTAGCAGCCCTGACCCTATTCAAACTTTACCGTTCCTAATCAACTTTCATATGTCCCTATTTACCAAGTATAGGCGACTCTATTTGTACTTTAGCCGTCCCTTGTCACCCCGTTACCGTATTTATTCACCTCGAAAAATAAATAATCCCAGAGGTTTTAAAGAAAACGATCTCAAACAAAAACTATGTAAAATCTAGACTTTTCTCTTTTTGTGTAGCTTCTTAAAGATATTATATCGTTGGCTAACTCCACACGTTGTCAAAAAAACACTTGAATTTCCAAAAAACGGTCAACTTATGGGACAATACCGCAACCTCACATCTACAGTCTTATTTGAAAGAAGATTTTTGACACCTTTTACTAACTTCACAACGCTTCGGTGTTGCCAGTTAGAAGATAATATATTCTACTTTTAGAAGAAAAAAAAGGTAGCAATTGGAAGTTCTTGTTTTTTTATTTTGTGGCTTCGAAACTAGATTCCTCGATTTGACCCTATTCACCCCTGAGTCCTTATTCACCCCGTTTTACGGTAGTTTTTATGAAAGCATAAGATTTTTCGATTCGAATAATCTTATACCTCGGCAAAAGGGGAAACGCCTGCGAGTGTTATCCATTACTTAATGATCTAAGACCGTTTACATCAAACAATCATAAAGCTAGAACCACATAGAACCTTCCTTAGAGTATATATACTATCTATATTCTATAGAGTGCGAACAACCAAGTGGGAACAGTAGGCACAGGTGGGAACAACACGACGTTCCCGCCGCGAGCGCTCGTAGTCGTGGTTGAGTGCTGACGAAGTGCGTTGCTCTGGAATTTTTTTCATATTTACGAATAAACATGGTGAAATGTGCAGTTCTATCTTGCAAAAACGATACTAGAAAATACACAAAATTGAAATCCAGTATCACATTTCATCGGTAAGTCGATTGTTATACTTATTTTTATGAAAATAAATCTAGCATCGCGGGGGTGAAGGGGAGGTGGGAGGCGGACACGCGCAGGCTCGCTCGCGCACCTCACTGCCGCCACGTGATCGTAGTGATGTGACTTGACCAACGCTGTACTCGATAGTTTACAAGAAGAACTATATTTTAACATAATATTAATTATTTAACTTTAAAATTAAAACTCTTTTAAAAATGTATTAAAAATAATTTTGTGGTGTGTTTTGTTTTGATATACACTTTCTAATATTATGAATGCGAATGTATTATAGTGTAAATATAAAGTATGTAATGTTACGATATTATATTTTAACCGCTATATTGATTTTTGAAGATTTTGGTAGGTATAGGATTGATAAAATTAAAAAAAAATATTTATATTGTTTATTATTTCATTTTAAATTATTAATTATTTTTATTTAACATTTTTTAAATACTATTATTATTTGATTTGTTATTAAAAAATAGTACCTACTAAACCCGATCTTTTATTTTATTAACTTTAATATTTAAGAAGTCCACACGTTTTTTCAGATATTCCAATTATACATTTTTTTTAAACTACTTATAATTAATACAAGACACATACATATAGACATATATTAAATGGAATAAACAAACTTTATTCACTTGGCAAACAATATTTATACTTTATTCATACATTTCTCCTTTAATAACATATTGAAAATTAAATTCACTTATGTTACATATTTATTTACATAACTTATCTATAGCTCAACACGCAATTGATACCTACCCATCCCTATTTGTCACACACACATCTATATAGTATCTATAGCTCATCTGCCTACGATGCGCATTATGCAATTTGTGCAATACACGCGCTCTATACTATTGTCACAGAATACATAATATGTAGTAGCTAAACGCTACAGAACGGACACTCTCCGCCTCCCGCCAAAATTAAACATTACCTCACCCCGCGCGATCGTGATTAAAATGGGCCACATTTTTCTGCAAGGACGATACGCAACGAAGATTGACAACATTAATCAAATTGACTTAAAGTAATTTTATTATTTTGGATTTTTGATTATCGTTTTTCGTAGAAAATGGTTAGATATTGTGCTGTTTACGGATGTATTTCATCAGAAAAACGCGAATTTTTTTTTTACGCTAGTCACAAATGTGCCAACCATAAAGCGTTAACACACACATTTGCAGTCTCTACAGTGTGACTGTCAAAACGATAATTTTGTATGGAGTGTCCGGGGTGTGCTATTGTAATATATACTCTAAGGAACCTTCATAGAACACAAGAGCATTATTTCGTGATCTTTTAGTGTAAACAAACTTAAACTCGTATTCAGTGTTGTTCATAGACCGGGAGATATTGACACAAAATTTCGAGTCATTTGTAACAGGATGGTGGTTCTACAGGGGTCTTAGTACGCAATGACAAAAAGAAAAATGATGGTGTGAACGCTGGTACCGGCGGCTTAGTCGCGTGGGCGTTAGTCGAACTCGTCGGAAAAATAGCGAAAGTCAAACGATTTGTAACACAAAAATTTTAGAATTTACCGATAGCCCATAAAAAAGAAGTAGGCGGTAGTGTCATGCCATACTTTTCCGGTGTGACTTACAGCCCGCCATACCGACGCGAATGTGTTGATTTAAATAAAACAATTATTCAACCATTTGTATCAGGCTAACTTTTGCACAGGTAACCATCGTCGTGCAGCCATTTACGAAAATCGCCATGCCATACTTTTCGGACGATTCCAAATGGTCGCCATACCGCCGAAAATCTGCAAAAAATTTTTATTTCGCCAAACTTTTTGTACCAGTATTGCATTTGGATTTTTGGAGAGTGTTTGATAAAATGTGACCATTATTATATTTGCCATACTTCTAGAAGGGGGAAAAAGTGCTGTCATACTTGAAAAATTAATTTAGTATTAATTTATATAAGTGAAGATTTCCAACACCTAGATCTTTGAAATTTTGTATTTATATTCGTTGATCCTCAAACTTACAGGAAAAATAAGTGCCATACTGTTACAAATCGTTTGACTTTCGCTATTTTCCGACGAGTTCGACTAACGCCCACGCGACTAAGCCGCCGGTACCAGCGTTCACACCATTATTTTTCTTTTTGTCATTGCGTACCAAGAACCCTGTAGAACCGCCATCCTGTTACAAATGACTCGAAATTTTGTGTCAATATCTCCCGGTCTATCAGTATTAGAACATTGCATAGAATCTTTTCGAATGCACTAAGAACAACGAAAGAATGCTCTACGCCTGTAACCATAGAAATCTAAATAACAAGACACTAGAAGTCGTAAGCGTGCGTGACCTTGTCGCCACTCAGGTGATTTGCACATCACCAGTGCATTCGTCACTGTTCAGTTGCTCTGGAGACGTATGAGTGTATACATGGTGTGTTTCAGCAATTCCCATTGCGGAAATTCTTCCACAAGTTGTAATTATACTTATAAAGGAATAATATTTCATCGGAAAATATTTTTTTTTAGAAATAATGCCGTTTTTCCTTAAAATTATAGAATATTTACAAGTATTACGAGTGTCACCATAGTAATCGAAATAACAATGAATGACACAGTCGACCATTCTTCTTATCACGTTTGTTCGTATTGGAGCAAAAAGTCTCATATACTTAGGGATGTTATTCTAAAATAAACCGTAAATTCGTGCGTTAGGATACATATTCAAAAGCTTAATTTAATAGATAAGTTAGTTTTCACTAAAATCAAGCTGTCCAATAAAAGGTATAGTTTACTTGTGTGTACTGTTTAGCTTTCGGTTTGAATGTGTTGATTTTGGCGACAGCGGTTTTCATACGAATTATGACATTATAGCACTTCTATGTGTCTTGTTATTTAGATTTCTATGCCTGTAACTTACAAGAATCTGACATAGTGAGAGTAGATTGAGCATTCACTCGTCTGATGTAAATCGACCTTTACAAAATGTAAATACAATAAAACATTGTCCCTAAGTAGTGTAAAAATATCAAAATTTAATTATTTTCACTTGAGAAAGGAATGCCGAAATATTATGCAGGTAGATATTGAATTAATTCCTTCGCCAAATTAATGATTTTGGGTGCGACATACAATTTATTTATCAGACATCGATTATTGAACTAACGACAAATTGTACTCGAAAAAAATGAGTATGCGAGCCTTATGCGAGCGGACGAGCGAAGTACAATATAACGCACTAGATGACGCTGTATTAGTAGGTATTCAGAATAAAACAAGCACATGGTGACTTCATGTTTTATGGTAGATAGAAAATTATTTATAAGTGGTTTGAAAAACCAAAATAATCTCAATTTATTAATTATAATTTAAATCGGGATTAATAAAAATATCACATAGCTAAGGTACCTATTGTTATGACCTAGATTGGTCATAATGTTTTTTTGTGCGATTAAACATACATAATAGGTACATAACACATAACAAAGTAAATTTTACTCTCAAAATACTTTTACAATCATTATTTAGAGTGGGGCGCCACTTAAAACTCTTGTAACGTTGCTATTGACATGAACGCGACCGAAATTTCAAATCCGCTAATAATTTTAAATCCACCCCGATATCTGGATTACATCCACGAAAACGAGGGTGTAATTTAAGGCCAACCACTTAGAAACTTTTTTAAATGACGTACCGAGTATTGTTTCATAGGTTTTCGTCAATATTTCGAAATTAAGGTTGGTTTCAGAAAAAATAAAATGTTGGACAAACAAAACCTGTACTACTTGTAGATATTCGTAAAGCGTACATATTGTACTTACGTTCATATTTATTTTATAAAAAAATATGCCATGAATCCTCCTTCATTTCATTTACTATAATTAATATAAATAAGAATAATAATTAGATAATAAATTATTGATAAAAGGAAAATGTGACGTAAGGCGTTACCGGATTCAATGACACGTTCCCTGAGGGTTCAGACCACGTGCCCATCTCCCCGGAATGTTTCGCAACTGATCAAATTTTGATTATTAAATATTGAATGAATCGTGATTGAATCGAACTTGAAAACAACAATTTAATAAAAAATACGGTATCATATTAAAAGGAAGTAATTTTTGTTTATTTGTTTTATTTTTATTTTCGCGTAGTTAGGTACTCATTGTTCTGGTGAATAAACAAAAGAAAATTGTTTTTTAAATAGGTATACAAACAGCTGGGTTTGACACATTACTTTGTTTCAGAAAACATCATTAAATCGGTATATCAAAGGCTCCTTTGAGTTTGAGCGCTAACCTCAAATATTTATTTGTCACCTGTAAAGATATACCTAGGTATAAAATGTGCTTTAAATATAAATGTGTTAAACCGTTTAAAATACTTCCGAATATGTTATTATTTTGTATTTCTTCTTGAACTTTAATCAAGTTTGTTATTTAAAAGACAAGGCCATTTTAAGTGAATTAAAAAAATCCCTATTCATCCTAAGTATATTTTAAATTCTCAATTTCAAGAACCTAAGCCTTCATTTACATAGGATGCTCGACCCTTCAATCTTAAAACCGATTTATATACTGATTAACTTTCCTCTCAATTGCAAATTAAGGGTCAACTGGTCTCTACGAAGTCCTAATCTAATAATTGATAATTATTTTAATATTATAAAAATTAATTTAATTGAAACGAAATTGAAAAGCTAATTAAAGAAACATTTTAAATGAATCTATACGTACTAAATACCTACTAATATTATAAAGCTGAACAGTTTGTAGTTCCTCGATGAATGGGCTATCTAATACCGAAAGAATTTTTCAAATCGGACCAGCGGTTCCCGAGATTAGCGCGTTCAAACAAACAAATTAGATTATAGAGCTGAAGAGTTTGTTTGGCATTATTAAGCATAATAATCGATGTGGATTAATTTAACAAACAACGGTCATTTTTTTGTTTTTGAATAAGTCAGTTGCTCAGTAGGTAATTAACGAGACCTTAATTTTATACGCCCACATCCTATTACGGCTTAATAAATAGAGAATGTAAATACGACTTGTGTTAGTAATTAAATTGTATCATTTGATCTTCGGTTACTAACGAGATTGAGATCATGGCAATAAATATGTATTCTAAAACTTCGGTATTGAGTACCTAAATTTATTAATACTTAGATTATTTTATGGAAATCCAAGCCTTATAGTGTTCCGGTACCTAGTGTAATAATTGTGACTACAATTGCCAAAAGGGCTATTTATGTAAGTATTTAAAAATTAGTATTGACGGTGACATAATTAATTAATTAGTATTATGATTATAAATAATTATGTTGAGGAAAATACCACAGCGTCTTGCCATATGGCATAGCAACCTATAGTTATCAGATTCCCAACATGTTTTGCAATTCCTGGAAAATGTATTGTAAATATTTATGAACCATCGTTGGTTTTTTATTCTATGTCTGTGACGTCAAAATCTAAACAAATCTTTTAAAATCCTACTTATTAACGCTATTATCTTAAAGTAACCACTTAACATGAAGCTCGTGCCATAATAATATTAATTAATTATCTTCCCCTTGTTAAAAATTCCCTAACCAACAAAATGGCGTTGTGGGCCTGTTGATTGACATGCTTTTATAATTTATATATCGCGTTTTAAAACAGGATTAGCATTATTTATATTTGATTGGGTACATACAATATTTTCTTATGGAAGGTAAGTAGGTACTTACTTATTTTTTTGTGTTACGAAAGAATAATACATTTTTTAAATTAGTAATTCATCGATAGAATCCAAAAATAAGAAATATAAAAGATGCAGACATCGAAAGGAATATTAAGATTGTTATACAATATCGACATTGATTATATCACGAAAATGTATCCTGTTGGACTCCTTATCTCATGCGTGAGATATTATTACTTCAGCGGTTGTCTTAGTTTCCTTGGTATTAGAGAATGTGCCCATATAATATTTTGGTTCAATATCTTGGGAATCAACTAAGTCAACCCTCCCTCGACGAAAGCTCATTTCGTAGATATAATTAAGTTTGTTATTTATTTCTTCTACTTATTCAATTTAATCAGATATTCATTTGTAGGATAGGAAATTTTTCATAATATGTTATAGGAAAATGATAAAATGTTGTCACTAGTAATTTATTTTACATGGAATTATTATTGGACTGTATTATAATGTCAACAAAGATGCGCGATCAGCTGCTTGCCTCGATTCTGAAGTATAACCAAAACAACCCTCACGATAAACTAAACTCTACACATCTGGGCTGTGAGACACAGAGGTCTCCTGTTTACGTAATGGAACACCTTTCGCCAGCCAATAAGGCTCTTCATGCAGCGACCAGGATTAAAGCTAAAGAAATGGGTTACAAATACGTCTGGGTTAGAAATGGTAAAATATTTGTACGTAAAACTGATGGTGCTGAATATATATTGATCAAGAACAGTGTTAGTCTTAGCAAATTAATTTAGCTGAACCTAGATCGTAAGTTTTACAAAATTCAATAATTTAAAAATCTATTACCAAAATTGCAGGGGCCTTAGAACTAAAACCAACACTTTTTACAATAATATTTCCTGTACCGATTATGATATAATAATCCTAACCGAAACCTGGCTAAATAGCAATATACTTAGTTCTGAACTGGTTGATGATAGGTACGTGATCTATAGGCGGGATAGGGAGACGTCAGGTTTTCACCCTAATAAAGATGGCGGTGGAGTTTTAATTGCTGTTCTAAGGAAATTCAACTCCTACCGTATCGATAGATGGGAAAGTAGATGTGAAGATCTCTGGGTGACTGTTGATGTGCCTTCTAATCACGTCTCAAATCAAATTATCTTCTGTGCAGTGTACCATCCTCCACCTGTTTCTCCGTCCTCCATCGAACATTTTATTGAGCACTGCAATATAGTCATTGAGTCGACAAAAATACCAATATGCATAATAGGAGACTTCAATCTAGGTAAAATAAACTGGGCCTCTAGATCCCATAATATATCACTTCCTAATGTGTGCAAAACATTTCTGGAATTTGTAGATGTTAGTAAACTGTCCCAATTCAACTGTGTAAAAAATATTTCTGGTCGAACTTTGGATCTTGTCCTTTCTTCCTTATCGTCATGCTCAGTAAGTGAACCTTTATTCCCTTTGACATCCATTGACGTACTTCACCCTCCGCTTGATATTACACTTATATTCTTAAAGGAACTAAATCTACCTTACAACAAACACAACTTGAAACGTAATTTCTACAAAGCAAATTATAAGAAAATTATAGAGTACCTGAATAGTCTTAATTGGAGTGAAATTCTTGGTGGGTCTAATGATGTTGATAGCATGGTTCAAATTCTTTATGATCTACTAAATGAGATCATAGCTAAGCATGTTCCAACTTGTAAACCCTCATCAACTCGTTATCCACCATGGTTTAATAAAGTAATGATACGTTCATTAAAAGAAAAGAATAAGTTAAGATTGCGCTATAAGATGTACAAAAATCCAATGGATGAAATTGAATTAAAATTAATAACAAAGAGATGTCAATTATTAGCAAAGGACTTATACAGAAAATATATGGACTCATTAGAATCGAATCTATCGAAGAATCCCAAACTCTTATGGTCTTATATCAAGTTAAAACGCGGTGGAACCAGTTCCTATCCCCTGACTATGAGCGATGGCGAGACTTCTTCATCAGATGCTACAACAATATGTAATCTTTTTGCTTCGTATTTTTTATCATCATACACAACTAGTCATGACAGTGTCTCTCATGTTCCTTATCATCTAGATGATATTAAAACTAATAGCCAATGCTTAATAATACCATCACTTGATAGGGACTGCATTCTTAAAAAGTTACTTTCTCTGAATGTCGGAAAAGGTGCTGGTCCTGATGGGATTCCGCCTATTTTTATATCTACTTGTGCGACAGCCCTCGTTGACCCCCTGGTAATAATTTTTAATAAGTCACTGAACTCTGGAACGTTCCCAATTGAATGGAAGAAAGCTAAAGTCGTCCCCGTACATAAGTCCGAGAAGAAGGATGTAGTCTCAAATTATAGGCCTATTTCAATTATCTCAACATTTGCGAAAGTCTTCGAGTCATTAATTTGTCCTTACATCCAACAACATTTCAAGCTCTATATAAATGATCACCAGCATGGTTTCATTCCGTCAAGATCAACAACCACAAACTTGGTGACGTTTACAGAGTCTCTTATCCGAAATATTGACGCAAATAAACAATTCGACGTCATCTATACAGATTTTAGCAAAGCTTTTGATAGAATCTCTCTTCCTATACTAGTCTATAAACTTTCTGCATATGGCATCACAGGGTCTCTATTAAATTGGATCCAGTCTTATGTTACCAACCGCGAGTTCTTTGTCGTCGTGAATGGGTACAGATCCAATAGTCACCACATTTCATCGGGTGCTCCACAGGGTTCGCACTTAGCACCCGTCCTTTTCAACATCTATATCAACGACCTGCCCCGATGTTTTCAATTTTCTGAATGTTTTATGTATGCCGATGATTTAAAATTTGCTAGAGCTATTGATGAACCGAATGACATTGCGCTACTTCAAGACGACTTAAATAGGCTTACTCAATGGTGTTATCAAAACCAAATGCAACTAAATCCAAAAAAATGCTACCATATAAGTTTTTCCCGTAAAAATTTAACCTTTCGATCGCAGTATCTAATTGGTAATGAACTAATTCAAAATGTTGACACAATCCGAGATTTGGGAGTAATTTTTGATAAGAAAGTAACCTTTGTACCTCATATTGATCATGTCATTAAGAAGTCATCCCGAATGTTAGGCTTCCTCATCCGAAACACTAAGGACTTTAGCCGTGAGCGTACAAAAATTATGCTATACAATAGCTTAGTACGAAGTATTATGGAATACTGTAGTATCGTTTGGAGGCCGCACTTTGCCACTCACATGTTGAGACTGGAAAGGGTCCAGAAACGTTTTTTATGGCACTTAGCTTTTTCTAAAGGTAAAACTAAACAGCTTCCCTCTTATAAGGAACGTCTCGGCTTCTTCGGAATGCACTCTCTATCGACCCGCTATAATATCAGCAATATGTTATTTCTCTTTAAAATTCTTAGGAATAAAATTAACTGTCCGGGCATATTGAGTCTGATAAATTTTCGCGTTCCATCCAAGTATCCACGTAAATGTATTACTCCGCTGTGTCCGCCGCTACGTAGAACGGTCCTTGGGGCAAATTCACCCATCGGCAGATTATCTAAATCCCTAAACGAATACAGTGATCTAATAGATATTAATACAGACAGTGTGGTTAAGTTCTATAATGTTTCTCTCAAATATTTCAAGGAAAAAGAATTGTATTAAAATAATTGTTTTATTTATTTTATTGTAATTTTTATTATATTGTTATTATTATTTTTTTTTAATTTTAATATTGTATAATTTATAGACAATTGAATGACGATTTAATTTTTAATATGAATATGAATTGTTTACACTGTCTATAAATATATATTTTCTTATGTTTATCAAACTATATTTTTGTGTAGATATTATTATAATTATATAAAAAAAAAATTGAATTTTTGTTTCGGTTTTTATGTACTTTAATTTTATATTTTAAAATTGTAATTTGAATGCCGATGTTATTTTAATATGAATGTTTACATTGCTGATAAATATATATTATGTGTTTCGAACTTTATTTCTATGAAGATATTATTGATATAACAAAAATGAATTTTTATGTATTTTAATTTGATATTTTTAAATTGTAATTTTGTGTGCCGATTTTATTTTAATATGACTGACATTATTATTTTTTTTAAAGATGTTTTATTGATAATTTCTTAAACGTTATTTTGTGATAGTTATTTTTTTTTTGTTCTTAAATCATAACCGTTTTTAAATGCATGTGGTGTTAGCCTATAATTAATTGTTGCACTTGATATGTTAAATTGTATTTTCCTTGTATGTCTATAATTAGTGTTAACAATAAAATTGTTGGCTATCCTTTGTAAATAAATAAATAAAAATAATATTTTTTTTAATTGTATATATACAATACATGTATTATGCTACTCTTTGTTAGCTAGAAATATGTACTGGATATAGTGTAACAAATGTTAATGGCTTAGCTAATGGAGGTTGGATTGTACTCCCCAATTTATGTTCATAAAGAATGCTGCATAGCTCTTAGTGCCTTTCTAGAATTACATATTTTGACAAAATGAGTAATAGGAATATATTTTACAAATAAAAAATTAACATAAATATTTATAATAGTTAATATTCATTATCTCTGATTAGCAATAAAATATACCTACTTAAGTAGGTATATTCAATTAAATACTATTGTAGAGTCCCATTTTCGCATTTCTTTTATAAACCAATACATAGTCCTTTGAGTATATCGTGGGCAATGTTTTACTTTATTTCAATATACAATAAAATATCTTTTAAGGTATCCATAGAAAGCATTGAGCGAGCCCTCTTCAGCTATACGACTGAATGAAATTGCGTGTTCACGGTTTCGCTGAAAGCCAAGCGCTTCAGACCCTTTCGAGTGTGCGTTCGAGTCTTAATGTCTTCATTTTTTATATCTTTCCATTTCATATTTCTATATAGGTAGTACTCACGCGAACCTTGAAAGTTCTTCCGAACTTACAGCGTGATCGCATTGAAATTAATCCTAACTTTTACTTCAGTCTTCAATATGTACGAGAGCATTATACCGTATTACCCTTTAGGCTTTATTTTCACAAAAGCCTTGGCTCGGTTAAAGGTTATTAACAAGTGCAATAAAAGTTGTATGGTGGATTTAACAGATGTAGTTTAAATAGGTACACTCACTGTTATTTAATGCATAAACTTCATCAAGCTATAAAATATCTATGATATTTATATGCACCGTGTAGGTATTTCTAAACTCGCATCAATTTTCTTTGAAATTGCTGAAGTGCAGAATAATTTTCACTTTTCTTTTAGCCCGCAAGGCTTATTTTAAAGCAATCTGTTTCAATCCTTTTGAGGGTGGAAACATGACGGTATTAAAGGCATGACTTGGTACTATATCTTCTAATATGCTTTATATTTTTTAAATATTATTATGGTCTTACATTGAAAATATTTTCGTGAAGTTTTTTATTGATTTAAAAATGTTGTATAATTTTGATATGTTGAATTATGAACATAACTTGTGTCATAAGTTGGTCAGAAGATGACGTTGTTGGTCATAAGCCTTGCCACCATACCACAAACCATTTTGAGAAATTAAGAAAATTGCTTGCTTATTATTAGGCTATACCTATATCTATTTATAAGTACCAAATTGTAAGTTAAGATCCAATTCAAACGAGGACAACTGCAATCAAAACTATAATATGTTAAATTTATTGATCTTGTCGAGACATGTGCCGTAAGTCGAATAAAATTTATTTCTAAATAATAAGTGTTTTATCAACAGTCTTCCAGATCACGAGTCTATCGATTCTCTTACACAACTTTGTTGTTGATTTTACGTCGGATCGATCTTTCGTCCCCACGGATTGTAAAACCAGTAAAACTAGAGCTACGCTTTAAAAATATATTTTATAGCATTATGAGTCTTATTTATGTAGCAGGTAGATACTAAAAAGATTATGATTAGAAACACATTGGTGACTGTTACAAATGTTATATCTATAGTCGAGCCAATTTAATAGGCAACATTTGACGTCTATCAATTTTATCTTCGAAGAGAGGTAACCTGCTTAAAAACATCGATTACAGTGAATTAATCGATACGGACCTGAAACATTTGTCAATCGAACTTGAAACACATATCAATTTTAAAATTCATCAGGCGAAACCCTGTCCTAGTAATATACTTTCTTTCGTAAATATAAGGAGCGAAATAAGACAAGTATAATACATAATTTAAAAAACACAACGCATTTATTAATTTATGATGATTTTTATTCACAAGTAATCAATGCATTCGATTCTAGATGTCAGATTTCGATTTTTCGAGTCACGTCTCTGGTATTTAAAAAGAAAAAAGGTTTATTGACACAATATTGTAGCGACGTCAGTTCTATAAAACAGAAATAGTTTATATTATGTTTAGAATGGTTTATCAGTAAAATCAAATCTTAAAATTACTTATATCGGTCATAATTATTATAAATATGTAGGTAATCGTAATTGAAAAAAGTTAAGCAAATGTGCAGTTCTATCAAAACGAAATATCATGTTATTCTGTGTCGTCGTTACTAGGTTACGTTATTGAATTTTGTTGAACTGTCAAATGTAGCCTATTAAAATGGCTCTACTATAACTCCATAGTATTTAAAAAAGTTTTTGTTACTACAATTTTATTTTGTTTATACCTTATTCTATAAAGGTGTGGGTTCCATGTACATATATGGTGGGTTCCATAGTGGAAACGAATTATTAAAATTGGCAGACTTCTGTAAAGCAGCTTAAGTAGAGCTCGAATACACCTACACTTTAATATTATTTTACAATGAAATACAGAAAATACTTTATTTTGAGATTTTTCATGGAACCAATTGATAGTGTTCCATTCCCTGTTGAAAAATGATAAAAATTGACGCGGTAATTGGTACAGCCAATAATAAATCTTTCCACTTTTATAGAAAGTTGTAAGAAAAATTTCAACAAAATTTAATTGAACTTTGAATATTCAATTTTAAATTAATTGGAAATTAAACAAACTCGAGAGATTTTTCATGATCTATGTACCTATGAACTTACTTTACTTTATTCTTCACTCAATCATTTGACACGGGCAATCTTTTGAGAGTATGTTATTATTCCTAATCTGTGGTAATAATATGTTTAAGTATTTATTTGTCATTGTCTAATTCCTCAGGTACTTTGTCTAGCAAATAAAATCTATATTCTATTTAAGTGAATCGAATATAGATTTTGAGTGGGCGTTATGAATAGAAAGAGGAAAAACACCGGGGTGACAGTATTAATAATGTTTATTGACCTCCGAGCTTGAAGAAATTATTATTAATGACTAGATGTGCCCCGTGGTTACAGCCACAGGCAAAAACTTTCATCCCCTACTTTATTAATAAAAACCCAATTTTTGGTCTTCGCTGTAGATCGGTGGAGTGTATAAATATGTGTATATATGAAAGTATATTAAGTACATTAGTAACGACATCTTACTGATAAATTATAGATTAATTACATATTACACATATCTGTTTAACAAATCCAGATTAACTGACATCTCAAAGTAAAACCCAAACAGCTGTGGCCTGTGGTTAAGCGTTGATTGTTAACACAATATATCCCTACATTATACTTCCACTTGGAAACGATTAGGTACCTATAATATTATCTCTTGAGAGATAAACTTCATATGAATCGCTTCAGAATAAAATAGGATAGGTAATAAAATTTTTCCTATTTAATACTACATGACTGATATTTATTATTTATATATTTTCTAAACTTTTAACCTCAATATTCAATTAAATTGTTATATATTATTCGACATTGAAAACATAGTTCGGTTATTACTAATATGGAAGTATTAAATTTAGATTTGAAATGAATTTGAAACACAATTTGAAATGATATTTATCCTGAATACAACAAAATTTGAAATTACCTAATATTATCCATGTTTTCACCGTGTTTTCAATTTGCAAAATGTTCAATATTAGCTTAGTTATTGGGAGGAATATATCCTCAGGCTGTTTAATCGACAATACGAACAAACCAAATCCGAATGCGGGCGTATAGCCTTATCAGCGTATTATCAAAAGGTTGTCCTTCTATGTCAAAGCAACCCGTTCTTTTAATGTATTTTAATCAAGTCTGTTTACGTACATTCAATACTTCAAAAGATGGAGTTCTATAGAAACCAGCGTTGTACGTTTCGACTCACAACGTAATAATAAACGACTCACAACTTGGGGTCACTGAAAATCAGTGGTGGTAAGGTATTAGTCACCTTGCCATCATATACTGAGTTGGCTCCATTTGTCAGGTCACTCACTGCCACATTACTATTCTTAGGAATAAGATTCTTTTTATTTAATTATTTTTCTTTTTATTTCATTTTGTTTTAAATGTATCTCGTGTTGTGATCTTGACAATAAATGTGTTTTATTTATTTATTTATTTAATAATAATTGAAATGTACAAAATACATCCACAAATTCAAATCCACTTAAACTACTTATTTAGTTTTACCAATGAAAATTTATAAAATATAATAAAATTACATAACAACATATATCTATAATACTTAAAGAAGAACTTTTAATAGATACCTACCTCTAGTCTCTACTCTCTACAAACTACATATTATTATTAACTAGTCTATCGCCATTAAAGAGTCAGCTAGTCACGATTTCGAATAAACTGCAATCTCTTATCTCTTATAAAATAATAGTTTAAATTAATATATTCCATATTAATATTATAGTCCCAATAATGCGGTGTAAGCAAAGGGAATATTAATTTCAAAGTTAATACTCAGTCATGGCAGTAACGTGGGTTGCAACGTAGGTAGTTAAGTCTATTTAGCAAGCGAAACGTCACGTACGTGGTGGCCGTGGGTCAGATCGATGGACATATTAATAAATGAGTCCAACGGGGTTCTTATCAAATATATTTGATACCACTTGCAAGAAAATTTAAACATAAACAAATATTAAAAATTAAAGACTAGAGCAAAAATTATAATTCTTTAATATTAATTTAAAGTTAATTCATATACCTACTTATATAAATTGTACAACTGTACATAATATTATTATTGAACTAAATTAGTCTATGAAAGACCACATCTCTTCTTTAATACTAGATTATGAGTACGTATACGTTTAATTTAATTATCTTGGGCTCGGTGTATCCAATTTTCAGATGCTATTTATATAATATCATAATGATAAAGTATTTGATATCGACAATCTGCAATATCTCGTGGCCAAAATGAGTACCTACTTTGTATGAACAATGAACATGACTTGTGTCCAAAAATAAATAGGTATGTTATTAAAGCAATCATGTAAGAGCATTATTCATTGTTCATGGAAAGCTTTGTTTATAATATCATTTTACAAATTGTTTTGTTGTATCGAATGTATTCGATAACACATGGTTTCAGCGGATATTAAAAGATAGGATCACAAAACTAACAAAGTAAATCAATCAATGGGAACGTTGTTATTTACCTATCATCCCACTCAAGCCAACAAAGGAAAGGTTGTGTGAAAATAGGGCTGAAATGTTTTTTCTAAAAGTAGTTTAAATACTTTCAGGCATTATATTTAATCGTATCTTTTTATCTGCCTTTTTATAATTTTAATACTTGTGGAAACAATAGACGTAACAATGTACATTGTAATACATTGAGATATTAACATTATTTTTGTCTCGGAGGAGGTAATTTAAACTTAAAAACAACTAACAGTCGTTTAAATGACAAAACGGGGCCGGTGGGCCTGAAACAGGGAAACTTTTCAAAATTACCGTCTTCTAACAAAGTAGATATCTACTATTTAATATAAAGTGTATTATTTGAATTATGGATATAGACTTAAAGGTTTTCACAACCTGATAGAGTTTCCCTTCTATTCTCGTAAGCATACATTGTTTAGCTGCTAGGATTAATATAATATTTAAAAAATAAAATTAAGGTCACACTTAGGTACAAAATTATTACATTGTAAATAATAAGGATTTTTAATAAATTGGACTAAAAAGGCTCCAAATGTAATAACTTCGTAATGTGTATATTATAATTTTAGCTTAAAACAAAAGTAGTTGCTGCTCATTCAAACTTTATAACCGCAGCGGCCAGTTGGCTTGAAAGTTAAAAGTAATAATTGAAAAGCTCACATGGTTTTGGAGTATTAGATTTATGTAAACCTAGAACCTTAACTAGTACTGGACCAGGCCAGGGCCCACTCGCGGCTGTAGAGCCTCAGATAGGATAGAACCTTAACTATTGAAAAGAAAAGAAACTGGTTGTAGTATTTCTTCATAGCTAATTTTATGTTCAAATGACGAAAATAAGTTCTCAATAATGGGCGATTGATCATTAAACTTACGTCTATTAAAATGTTCACGTGAATTTCATAATGATCAAACGATCGTACTTTGCGCGATAACGGACTTGTAAACCCTCGTCTGACGTCAGGTCTATTGTATCATTGCAAACTCGAACATTATAAATTAATAATCAGAGCAAATTAATTGTCTGCAATGCGACATCTCTTTGACTTGCCCGGTGCCCCACTAACAATAGCCCACCAGATCGAATTGTATTGTAATCAATTAAAGGTATACTTCTTACGTTCCTACCTATTAAGTATATAATTCCTAATTGTGTAGAGTGTTTTGACTAATTACTTCAAGTACTCGCTCAGTATTTTGTGCTTTAAGGGAGCAATAACATTATTCACGAAATTCGAAGACTGAAATGAAACAATCGCGTGGGCTGTAGCTTATAATATAGCTTACCGTGACAAAACATACGAGAGAAATTTTATTTCCTTTGGAAATTCGACGATATACAAAATTTATGCTACAAACGTTTCTATGCAAATGTTTCAAATAGATTTCATTTTAAAAATACAGTCGATAAACTGTACTGTGCCTTTTAATATTTTGAACGTTATATTTTCCCAAAATTTTGATTTTCGTACATGTCAGTCATTAGTTGTCAATCCTGTCAAATACGGAAAATAATGTTTGACATTCATGCGTTCAAAAATGTATTATGTCTAAAATAACTAAAAAGTAAAAAGGGTGAATAAATATTGTTTGTATTTATTTTAAAATCAATTATTAAAAAGTGCAATAAAAGCAGATACATAAAAATTCCTCAAATGTTTGTGTTTACGCGTATGTTTTCAGAAATTAATAAGGTATTTTTGGTAGGGAAACTAACCAAGAAGGTTAGTTCGATTAATTATTAAAAAAATTCTATAAAAATGTAAAAATTCTGACAATTATTTGTTGCGATTTCGTTGACTGCATCAACAATATTGCTATAAACAAGCTTAATTGCGTTTTGAAGATTACATCCATTTATGCGATGCAATTAGCACAGAAGAAGATGCATAAAATGTTGGTCTATTGATTATTTTACCGGCGACATACACAGGTAGCCCAAGTGAATATGCGCAAGATGCAATGACATAATAATATGTTCGTCATTATGGTCGGCCAGATTTATTCATTACATTTATATGTAATCCGAAATGGATGGAAATTAATCAACTGCTGCTTCCCGGACAAATATCAAGTGATCGGCACGACATCACCACACGTGTTTTCAAGCAAAAAATCCGATCACTAATGAGTTACATTAATGGAACACATCTTTGGGATTATTCAATGATGGATGTATTCAATCGAATGACAACAATCTGGCTTGCAGCATGCACACATTTTAATTTGGTTAGTCGAAAGGATTCGGGCAGATAAAATATATGAGTGTGCGGGGATTACTAATCCTGAAACCGACATAACGTTGTTATCACGAATATGATTCATGGATCGTGTGACACCATCAACCACCAAACACCATGCATGGTTGACAGTGAGTGTACCAAAAGGTATCCACGAAAATTGATGGCAGAGACCATCACAGGCAACGATGGTTACCCACTGTATCAGCGTCGATCGCCCAATGATAATGGTAAAATTTTTATCACAACAGTGAAACGAAACGATGGCGTGGTCGATAACAGTTAACGAATGAAAAGAGTTAATCCATGCTGCACAACTTATTAAAATTCAATCATTTTTCTCTGAGGCGTGTTTGAAGTAATAAAATAAAATACTATTACATATCAATCCATATAAATATTTATTTTGTATCATTGTATTACGTTCATCAAAGCCTAAATTAGTTCAGCTAAAAGGTAACACAACATTCATTGACAGGGCGGTACAAAGTTCGCCGGGACAGCTAGTATACGTATAAAATGGGAATATTGACCTTATTTATTTTAAAAACTATTAATATCAGTACGACGCATACCTAATGCGACTTTGACTGTTTTCAGCTTAGAGCATTAATGCTCTAAGGTTTTCAGTCTCTATTGTTTCCTGAGACTCACTTTTTGTAAAATCTGCTTAATACTGAAACGAAGCGTATTGGCTTCAATGTCAATGTAGATTATATAGTAATATGAAAACGAATACAAAAGGTAGACAATCGTGCAGACACTTTTATGTCCCTTGAAATACGAGCTCTGTCTATTCCTCTCACGAACTATAGATTTGTAGAGCTTATCAACGTCTGAGTTCCTTTCCAATGGCGCCAAATGTTTTTCTATATACAGAATAGTATAACTTCACTATTGTATCAATTCAATTTGGATTTGTACACAACAATTTAACCCACTTCAGCATCTGACGATTTGCCAAGGTCAAGGTAATTTTTGCGCTCCAAAAGAGCACATGTACGTGAATGAAAAGTACATTATAATATATCTAGAAACGTACTATATTATTTTTAATTAAAAGTATGACTGACAAAAATATGGATAATTTTAAAGTTTCAATAGCAAATGTAGATATAAAATGGCGTGGCGTGGGTGCCAATATAATAAAAATATGTTTTAAAAATAAAATAAGTTAAATCCGTACTTTCGGTAGTTACGCATTTTGTACCGATTTTCCATTTTTATTCCAATTTTAGAAGATTTCTTAGAAATAACATGAATTTATTAACATAATACAAATTGTTGACATTTGATTAAAGAAATCCATAAAACTCATCTCCAATAGAATAACAACGTACAGTACTCCAAAATTAATAATGCGCATGCAGATCTTCGCCAATTATCGTATTTCCAGAAACACCCGAATCATCCCGAATCATTGAATCGTAAGTGCCATAAACAATGCACTTGCATCTTGCACCTTGTTCGAAAGATATAGGAGTCAATTCAGAGTCATACACAATCGAAAACAATTCGGGCGGTAGGTGACGGGTAGCCTGTCAGTCAAAAAATTCAAAAATCCGTCAGTCGTCTTAATATATTAGTGGTTACCGCACGTATTATCTCTGTATGCAATTATATAGAGCTGCTGTTACATACCCTTCTTAGTTTTGTTTCAAAGTTGAATTTTCCGATAAAATGATTATTTACACAGGTAGCAGATAGCAGTGAAAGTTAATAAGAGCATAATGAAAGTTCTGATCATTCTACGATATCAGAAATAGAGATAATCCCTGATGCTATAAATCCTTTGGACTGAGATTTTAATGATTAGATTTCTACAATTTAAATGTAAACCAGTGTTTGAAAATATTTTTTTAAATATAAACTTTGTCTTATTTTAACCTTCCATACATCCATCATCACGCCAGCTTCAGTGAGACACTTTAATAGTTCTAAGTATAGAATTTACCAAGTAAATCAATACAACAAATATAATATATTCGCAATCGTGTGGCTTATCCTCGCTATTAATTTACATTGAATTATCGAAACAAATTTCGTTACTTATCTCTTTTACCATAAAATCACAATAAAACTCATAATTCTAATAAACTATGCATGAAGAAAATACATTTAACCACTCTATATACATATCGTCTTCGGAAGCTCGGGGAATATGACAGTTGCCGAACAGTGACGAATTTTTCTATGCGCATTATCAGTTTGGGAGTACTGTACGTAGTATCAAAATCACAGCTTTTCAGAAAAAATAAAAACTGTTATGATTGCATTACTCCAACTTCCTATTATCAGATTAAAGTGATTGAGGTATGCATGGAAAGATATTTTTTTTCTAGATGTAATAAAATAATAAATAATAGACATAAGCAAGGAGGCGAAAGGTATTAAAGAAGGATAATAGAATTATGTGAAATTCTGGACCATTAATATCTAAGTATAGCTGCTTTAATCGTAGTAGCATAATATTGTGATTACCATTACGAAAAACATAGTAATGTTGTATTGTAAGTATGTATACCCTGTTTACAGAATGGCAAGTGCAGTAATATTCTCTGAATAAAACAAACAAGAACTATTATTTTATTGCGACTAAAGTGCTAATAGCCGTTGCAGATACGGCATATTATTTCACTAGGTAATAGCCGTTACAGATACGACATAATATTATTTCACTCCTCAATAAATCACATGTATGCGTTTAATCCAACTAACGATGGAAACCTTTTTCATGCTCTAACGAGTAAAGAATACATTTTTATATTTTCACCGAATCAAGAAATAATGGAATAAAAAAATGGAGATGTATTTGACCTTCCCTAGTCAAGTTTATCTACTACTTTATTCATTTAGGTGTGCGATATATAAATAAATACAAAAGATACAAAATATTTTACGAATGACTTTAAAGTTTGAAAAGGGGTCAAATAATAATTAATATCTAAACAATGTTTCATGAAATCCAAGACACCCCAGTAACAAACGTTATTAAAATAAAACAAAGTTTAATTAACTTCGATCGTCTAGGTAACCGATTTCAAAGGAATTTTCCAACATAATTATACCAGTGACAACAAATAATGAGTACAAAATATATAAAACTTATCGTATCGTATCTTTCTCATTAATTTTTTACCTTAAAGTAAATAAGGAATAAAATAAATCTGTCACTTAGCTGCATTCCTATTTAAAAATTGAATAAAACGAAGAAGTCTTAGAAAACATTTTTATTTTTTACTGTACCTACTAAAGTTATTTATAATTAATTCTAATAGAAATATACTATTTTACTTAAGTGTCTAATTGAGATCTTATAATTCCTATGACAATTAATTAATTAAGCGTATTTTAGTAAGATAGAGGTTTAGCATTTAACCACCTAACGAAATAATTAATACGAATGTAATAATTTATACATTTGAAAGCAATCTCCGCTACAGGGATTTGAATAAATGTTTTACTAATTGTTTTTTAATTATAAAAAGGTCTGTAGGGTTTAGTCGATGCAGGCCCTGAGAGCAGAGGCTTTTATCTTTTTAATTAGGTATATTGATAATATTATATACAAATAATTTAAGTAACACTTATTTCTACTGGTATATTTTTGGAAAGTTTATATCTACATATTATTTGTAAATAAAATACATGCAGTATTTTAATAAATTACTTACGAGTTTTTAAACCGTAGCATTTATATAAATGTAACGTATTTAATTAGTTTACTTATAAATGAACCTCGTAAATTGTAAAACGTATCATATTATAATCAGCGCAAATGTTAGTAAATACAATATCTAATTTATATTATAAGTGTAGTTATCTAAAACTATTATACAAATACACAAAAAATCCACTCTAATAAAACAATGTTGTGACGAGCGAGGTTGTGACATATAAAATCTAGGTCACCCGCTTTCAGTTTGATGCACTTTAACAACTAATGACGTCAGGCTATTAGTGTGAAAAATGTGCATTGGGTAAATAAAACATCAATAATAATGTCACATGGCATTTATTTTTATTAACGTCTTTAATTTGAACAAGCTTTATAAGTACGTTAGGAACCTATGGCCGTAGATAAGCAAAAAGGATCCAACCCACAACATGACCGAAAATGAGTTAAGTATACCAAACTGCTCGTCAAGGTCTATATTTTCGTTTAGCAAAAACAATCCTAGTAAAATATGAATATTTTGACGTTAAATTGACACAGGTTACCAACCCACATGTATGGAGAACCCCTTTTTTAGTTTCGTAAAAACAATCCATTCTTCTTGGATCATATTGTAAAACGGTCAGTCTAAGAAAATGACACAACACTAAAATGTTTAAAAAAATCCAAAGCATGTGGATCCTTTTCGATTATTGTATATTAAATCAAACCTATGCAAAAGATAAATCGCTAAAGAGATTCAGAAAGCATGGATCTCTTTTGTTAAACTAAATTTATATTTAAAAAATAAAAAATGTATACTGGTTCAATAACAAAAACGATTCAGAACATTTGGATAGACCGAATATTATGTAGCTTTAGGCGTTAGGCATGCATTAAGTTCACACCTAACTATCTAACATTAAAAACGATAAAAACGAAGTATCTTGAATCCGGTCACACATTTTTGCCGTTGTTTATACCGATTTTTCTAAAATAGAGGCACTGTTAAAATACCATGAAAAAATTTAACAGCTGACGAATATGTCAGAGGAACAAAAAAAAAGTAAAAATCTCGGACACCTATCGATCACGCGCTCATATGATCTTTATCACATTGAGTTGGCTATAGAAGACTGTTCGAATTGTTTGGGATATAAATTTAGACTGAAATCGATTGTATGTGCATGTCCAAAGACTTAACAGTCTAGTCGTGTGGAATTCAAGAGGAGAACACAACTCGACTGAACAGTTTATTTATTTATTTATTTAGCCCTTATATTCCATGACATTTAGATATAATTTACAACAAAAGATACATAGTACATGAAAATATTAATAATGCAATTCGGTTAAATGTCCTGGCCCCTTTCGGGTATAGACCTCCTCCAACTGTCCCCATTTCCTCCTGTTTCCAGCTACCTACATCCAGTCTTTGCCCGTCAATTGCAGAATATCATCAACCCAGCGAGCCCTTGGTCTGCCTTTCTGTCTCTTGGATCCTGGGCCTATCCATTTCGTGACCCTTTTTGGCCATCTATTTTCGGAGTAGCGGGCGATATGTCCAGCCCATTTCCATTTTAAGCGCTGTGCATGTTGTAACACGTCTATTACTTTGGTTTTTGCTCTGATTTCTGTGTTTTTGACTTTGTCTATGGTCTTGATGCCAAGGAATAAGGATACTCCTTTCCATAGACCGTTGGCACTGAACACTGAAGAACAGTTTAGTCGATGCAAATGTTGTATGTATGCGCGGGCTCGAAAGGAAAATCTTTGGAGGTATCTGACGATTTCCAATTACTATGGCCAAATGGTAAAGAAAAGCCAAATTAGACGATTTGGAGTCAATCTTTGACTATATACCTAAATACTGCCTGGATTTCTATAAATCTTTAAGGGACAATCCAAGACTTCATGACGATATGGCGACGAACCAGACTTTGCACACGAAGAAGAATAGTAAATCGGATAGAATAAATATGTTTTATATAAATAATGAAAAAAAAATTGAAATTTAGTTGTTTTATTAATGAAATTTAAAAAAAATAAGGATTTTAGTAGCAATTAGATGCTTTGAATCGTTTTTGCGAAACGAAAATTCACTTAACATAATTGAAAATAGGTTTTATCAAAAAGGATCCTAACACACATTTAGCTGAATATTTCAAGAAATAAAAATAAAGTCATAAAATTTTCTATGTAAGAATAAAATATGCATTGACACACACATATTTTCTTAAGAAGCAATAAACGCAAGCAAGTCTTTATATGAACAATCACACGTTAAACTTCAATCTTCAATAACTCAAAAGTAACATTTTGTGGGTTGGATCGTTTTTGTTTATCTACGGCCCTATATTATGTTGGAACACATTGGGCATACTTAAGTGGGATATCAACTGATACGTAGCATCCTCCTCATGAAGACCTGTCCTCACGTGCAATTTCTCCCCATTATTTTACCATCTTCAGATTTTCAATTACCAAAAGATATTCTATATCATACGATATTATAAGGTTTTGTCTATTACCTGATATGAATCATGCGTATGCATTTAAATTAATAATTTCATTTAAAACTCTCAATACGACGTGGACATTATCTGAAGTTTTTATGAAACGAAGTAATCTCTGTAACCACCAGTCGCCTATAAATTTTATATACAGTAGGTATACGCACTCGTAGGATAATATAATTGAATACATATGCGAAAGCAAACATGGGACCGGTATTCAATGGAAAAACAATTTGTCTGGCTTGTTAATCAGACGTTGAAATCTTCGACGTAAACATTTTGCAGATATTTATAAGCTTCATGATATGTACTACATACGCAAATAAGTTTAATATCTGATACTTCCATATCAAATTTACTGTCTTGCATAAAATAACAACATAAAACTCTTGGGGGTAATTATTAATTTGCATTTAGATAGCTATCCATAAAACAGAACCGGGTTACCGGGTAATATAAATATTATCTACACTTTTTTCAATTCATTTACTTATTCAGTTCTGATTTCGGTGTTTACGCAGCAAACGACGCAGAAATAAAATGTTCTATTGTAAACGTAGCTCAGTGAACCAATTTATTTTTCTCTTGAGACTGAATCAAATCTCAGCTTGTTTTATTTTTTTTTAACTTGCAATCGTTGATTACTGCTACGTACCTGAGTATTCTCACTATAAATGCTTTATGTCAATATGCAATGGTAATTTAGAGTCGGATTGTAGCTTTTACAAACAATTTGTATTGTCTAATCAAACCTTTATTGTACTGAATAATATGAACGGTGAACAATATAATAGTGACTAGTATTTAATCATACATCATGATCATGAATACGTGTTCGTGTTGTTTATTTTATATTTTAGGGCTGTATCACATAAGTACAGGAAAAATATACGGGTAGGTATAATAAGGTCAGTATGTGTTCATTGTATGCTACGAAGAATCTCAAAATCTATCAGCCTAAAGTCAAATGTGTATGGTACGATGATGTATTATTATTTATTATTGGTGAGTCACTCGACGAGCTATCACAAAATTAACGTGAAAGTAGAGTAAACGCATGAATTGGGTTACTCCAACCGGGAAGGTTATTTCACGGAAAATCGGTTATCGTGTGATAGTGAAGCTTCATTTGAAGGAGCATAATAAATTGATAGTACCTATATTAATAGCGCGTTTTATTACCTATTATCGTCTAAATTAGATTTCTGAATAATATCGGTTACAGTCCGGTAGCGCACATGCACTTGCTTCCCATCACATAATTTCATTTTGAGTGTTTTAAGCTTACACTCACATTGCTTAACAAACGACCATAAATTATTCATATTGTCATGGTAGTAGTAGATCAACATCACTTGATTTAATAACAAATGTAGTGGTTTGCATGTTCGATTCCCAAATTCGGTCAAAGCCAAGGAATCTGTTTATTTTTTTTATAAAGTTCTCTCATAAAATTTATTCTATGTATACAGAATATGCATTCATATAATTATATGAATGATGAAATATATTTTAAATATGTTTAGCTATATCGTCTAGGTATGCATACTTTTAAAGTACGAAAAATACGACGAGTCCTCGAGAAAATTTCAATAAGTGGTTGTTATACAAACTCTCGTTGCCTTTGGAGAACTTAAGTAGGTATTAGGAGTTGGTTTGATAGGTAACGTTATTTAATGAAAAAACTTTACCTAAATCTTCTGCTTCTTATTGCGATTCTGGTGATAGTCCGAATTATCTATATGTTGGTACAGATAATACAGATAGATTATAATATACGAGTATAACTGATATCTTAATAAATTAAAACAAATAAATCAAACAGATTTCTTTTTTTTTCTGGCCAACTGTGGTTTCCTCACGATGTTTTCCTTCGCAGTTTAGAAATGAACAAATACCTATTTACTTACCTAAACATTAAACTATAGAGCAATTTACTAACTTACTAGCAACACATAATCCTTGATCCAATGCAAAATTACTGGACAAAATTATTAGAAAAAAGTAGTGTAGCCTGTATTGGAATCATAGTGGATAAACACTGTATAACAAAGTCAAAATGGAGTGAAATAGTCTAAGGAAATAGTAATCAATATTGGCAGTACGTCCTATGTTTATGTCCGCTACTATGTAGTATTGTATGATTATTTCTACTTATACGTTGAAAACAAAGACATGTCACATTTTATGAGACGTTATCATGTCACATGTGACTTCTCCTTTACAAATCGGATTACGATCGACACAAGGGGGCGTATAATGATGTATAGTGGATGTATAGATAGTTATATCATATTGTTCTTCCTTTGTTTGAGATTATACTACATGTTATGAATGAGAATTTCAGCAAAACAAAGAGTAAGCGATATAAACATCGTTATCGTTATTTCATTAACGTCGTTATATATAGAAGAGTATCGTCTCCATTTTTATTATAACACGATTAAAGTTTGTATGGAGATTCATACATAATATAAATTTCTTTGTTACATGTGTTTATATATCACTGATCTCTTGCTAAGCTGCGGGGCCGACTTTATAGTTTATGGAAATTATTTTCGTGTCTTCACTCTTCAGGTGGATAAAATTATGGTTTATTCTTACAATTGCGACAAAAATAGTGATAGCATACTTTACATATATTTATCTACAGCCTTAATATATATGCCTTATATTCAGTACTCTAGTTACTTAGTTACAGAACTTACTACCTCAATCTATAGCTTTCACGTCGCTATTAACTCGCTAGAGAATTCAATAATAACGTTACAAGCGTCAGTATGTTGCTATAACTGTGCTATAACTATTAACATTGTAATATTTACCTTTACTTGGAAGCTTGAGTGATTAACCTATTTCATTTTAAGGTGATCAAACTAAATACAATGTGCTACATTTATGTATTTTTTCTTTGTAAATATTATAATTGTCATGAATTAGATACCATTGAACGATGGAAACTAAATTAATGGAATTAAAATCGTGGATATTGCTATATTTTACCAATTTATTTGAAAATGTCTAAGGAAACTGTTTTTTAATGTCATTGCAATCAGTCATTTCTTTTTATTTTGTTAACCTTCGCAAGCAGACCAAGTAATCGTCTACCTATACGTACCTACAACAAAAACATTATGAATGTATGTATTCAAAATATACAATAGCCGTATGCATTATATCAAACTATGAACAATATTTTGTGGGGAGCACCTGACTGTAATATGTGTAATATGCTCATCATAATAATTTAAACATACCTCATTTAACTACAGCGGTTTTGGATGTCGATGAAATGTAGTTTCTATTAGTTGTTTTCCCGACTAATGAAAGCTTGCTCAATTTATTTTCAATTGTAGGTCAGGGGTCGCGATAAAGTTAGGTATTTCCAACTTAGTATCGAATCGAGTAAAGGCAAAAATCACGACCCAATTGTTGAAATATATCAAGGTATTTTTAACTAAACTACATATACAGAGCGAAGAAGATGTCCTTTATATATTTGAACAATACTTATTTACAAAGGACGAATTTGGCAACATAATAAGTATCTTTGAATAACTAGACACGGTTTAATCACCAAAACACACGTAAACAATACATACCTACATGTCAAACTAGTAGATGACAAATTGATGACCATATTGTAATTCAATTGGACAAGCGTATGGATACAGCATCCTTGGTCCAAAGTCTATTAATGTCTGATATTGGAACAGCAATATCATACAAATGAATATATGCATCATGCTGAGCCCCAGGGTTTGTTGCAATTTGCATGTTATTACTAAAGGAAAAAGCGCACATAGATCGCCGGGCAGGTGCAATATAAAAAGGGGCAAAAAGAATTTATGTCCATGTTTAAAAAATAAACATTTTCTTTTATGTTCTGTATTATTAAAAATATAGTTTCGCATAGTTACACCCTAAGAGATAGACAATACATAATAAGACGCTGCTGGACAATATTTTAATAATGCAAATTTGAAGTTCATTTAGAAATAATAGTAAGTTATCGTACAAAACTTTATTAGGTACTAAGGATTTACGAGGTTCTTACGCTATAGTTATGGCTCGTACACTCGTGCCGCTGTAGTGCAAGGTTTATCGTCCGTATTTTATGCTGACCGGGAACTCTTAAATATAAACCTAGTACGGGAACATCAACATAAACATATTATGCAGTACAATTACTAATTTACTTTTTAAACAAATGACATGTTATTTCAACTTGTTTTTACTAATTTAGATATATTGCCTAGCGAGATAAGTGTCGAAGCAAGATCGAAGCATTGACAAATTCTCTCTATGTTCTATATATTTATGTGTGTGTTAGTGTGGCACGTTCCAATACATGCAAAACATAAAAATAATTTTACTTTAGGTACATAAATTTGAATTTTATGTTCTTAAAAGTTTCAAGGCGAAGTTCCTTTCTGCATTACAGCACAAATTCCTTTCAGAGCAATGCAGAAAACTTACCACATGTTGAATGGGTGCTCGGTATCCGAAGTTTACGAAGACGTCTTAGACAAAACTTTAGTTTCTAGATGTAAAACTAATCGAAAGTAAATGACACGAATGGAAAAATATACCATTATTTCCATTATCTACGAACAAAAGTAGAGCATTCTGTGGCATTATGCAGTTTAAAAGGATAACTTTTTAAAAGAACTTTCGAGGTAAGTACTTCGACGTCGAATTTTATGATTTTGATGTTGATTAGTATGTATGTAATATGATAATTAAAATAGCGAGAATCCAATAATTATTGGAATCTTTTTATTCAAAATACTATTTTCACGTGTACATTGTAGTACATTTTGTAATTTTCTTTTCAATTTCTGCGTAATTATATGAGCCATCAATCACTACATAGTATAAAACAAAGTCGCTTTCTCTGTCCCTATGTATGCTTAAATCTTTAAAACTACGCAACGGATTCTGATGCGATGGAGCGATTCAAGAGGAAGGTTTTAGTGCCTAGGTATATATTTTATTAGTTTTTAGATAAAGCGGACGAAGCCGAGACATCCCATCTCATCCCTTCCGTTTTCTTTCTTCCACTTGTTTATATTACAAGTGTAAATAATCGATACAAATTACTTTCCTTGTATGAATGTACTTTTGTATACGTAAGACAAAATATCACCAAATTTAATTACTTCAAGTTTAACGCGTAACCTCGAGGCAAAATAACAATAAACGTTGAGTGTTTAAATAATATGTTTTTGGTATGCGTTTAGAAGTAACATGTGCGAAAAGGTTTCCACATTGAAGGAATTTCAGTTCAACGTTCAAATATAAACAAATCCTAGCCTTGTGCAAAATATATTTGCGAATAATGTGCTTAAAGAATTCAGAATAGAGATTTTTTCAGTAAGAACAAAAACTTGAAGTAAAGCTTTTAAGATTTTTACAAAATTTTCTTCATAAATATTTCATACAAAACTTAGTTAAATTATTGTGTAATAATAAAAGCAACTAAACACAACTTTTTGAAACCCACTGGAACGCGTGGATCATCCAGTTGAGTATGGTGGAAATTGTGGTGGAAATAAATCAACGGTTGATTGATTGTTTGATCGCTTGATTGGTTGAATTAACATTTGAATAATTAAATTACAATACGTTTTGTTTGAAAACAAACTCATTTCAAAGGCGGGTAACCGCAAATTAAATACACATTATGCAATGAGAACGACAGAATATTAAACATTTGCGGCAAAACACATAGCATCTTAATATAGCGGAGGCAAAATCTCTTTAAGTCATACTTTATAAATGTATTTTTTTAATTATATAGAAATTTATGTAACCATGTCAAAATTAAAAAAAAAAATCGTAGTAAATCATCACCTATGGTTACGACCAAATAAATGTCTGAGACATGTATGCGAGTGTCTGCTTTACAATTCACAAAACAAAACCAATTTGCATGCTTTAAGCTCAGGCTTAGTAGAGAGCTTATAGTTCACATGCAAGACTGATCAAACAGAGTGTATGTGTATTAAATGATTGTATTCGAAACAGATACAGTTTTGATTTGAAATAAACTCGGAGCAAAACAAACTAGAGCTTCCTGAGGGGCTTATAATTTAATCTGGCGAAGATGGCTGTGACATTATGGATTATTGTCGGTCGAGAGTCTTAAAAATATTAGTTCTACGATTAACTTCCAGCTTCCCCTTTGTCAAATCCAGATTTTGCTTGGTCTTTCATGTTCGCTGCTCATTGGATTACGATAAAGTATTTAAATAACTCGTGTTATAATTTGATTTGACACGATTGTAAAGATTGAAATGTATAAATGATATTTTATATTTTAAAAGAATGCGAAATTACAAAAAACTTTTTTTCGTAAAGTGGGATCGGATTCTATTTTCTTAAACATGCTTAAGCTATGCAAGCTATTAAAGTAATAAAATAAAAATGAATTCAAATAAAATATTAATCTTAACAAAATATTAATACATAATAATTATTGCCAATACAATATAATATAACCATACTGTTGTCTATTTCGAATCGAATCTTGGTCGTATAAGAGATTTTTTTTTATTTCAATAAAATAAAAATGTACCATCTCTACTATAAACATCTACTCTTATTTAAATTAAATTATTTACGACACAAAGAGAGACACTAGAGTGTGATAATAATCTACCTGTCGTAAGTAACAATTCACAGAAGTTATAAGCTTGAAAGCGCGTAATAATGAACACAATTAATCAGTTCTATCTTTGAACATAGATAAGAATTAAACCTATTGAACAAATCTATACTATATAATATTATACCTAAAGCTGAAGAGTTTGTTTGTTTGAACGCGCTAATCTCAAGAACTACTTGTCCGATTTGAAAGATTCTTTCGGTGTTAGATAGCCCATTTATTGAGGAAGGCTATAGGCTATATCTTCACGTTAAGACCAACAGGAGCGGAGCAATGCGGGTGAAACCGCGGAGCACATCTGGTTAAAAATTACAATCTTTTATTCTTAATTTTCAATGTTATGTAAGTTCTAACTAGGGAGCGTAAGAATACTTACATTTAACTGTTTCGCGGTATTGTATTTAGCAGCAATTGTTATTCCCACACGTATATTTAAATACAGAGAAACATTGCATTTACTAATGAAAACGTGGGCGTGGCAAAATTACCACGACTATGTACACGAAATTAATTAATCAGACAATTAAAGGCTCGACACTGCTCTTAGATTTGAACATTAATTATTTGTGAAGGTGACATTATGCTATCAATTAATATACATAAGTATTGCATACATGCGATTTTTTAATTAACGATTTATCGCGATCGAAGTCTGAGTACGTATGCGCAAAATGTAATTTCACTTCTAAATTAATTTAACGTGAAGTGTTAAGTGGCAAACGGATCGCTCTTATTAATAGAGCATCAAGGTTTCAGTAGCGGAAATCCAGGTCACATAGAAGTGATAGAACTAAATGCGTCAAATCCCGAAACGAATATGATAATATTAAAATCTTTAAAGCTTTTGGGCTCATAACAGATTTGCGACTGTTTTCAATCACCCGTGAGCGATTGACTCAATATAATACGTATACGTTCTGTTCAGTGTTACGGATTATGGAAATTTAAAGGATGTAAAAATATACAAGGTATATTTCATTTAATTATTTATTGATCCACAACAAATCGTGTAAAACATTTTAATTATAACGCATTTAATGATAAGAAGTGAACCGACAAAAGCCTTATTTGTCAATTTACGTTTAGGTATCATAATGTAAAATCTATGCACAAAGAATGAAGATACATTTCAAATACACTTATATTATTATACTTACAATTACAAAGTATAAAAAATAAATATTTAAAGATAAAAATTGACTAAGGGGCTCTTACTTCGTACTAAAGTTATTTTATGTACGTCAATAATTCTCTACAAAATAGGTAGGTTCTACGAATTAATTTGGACCCTAAAATATACAATATTAAAACAATAATCGTAAGGACTTATTTTAGGACTCGATAAATAAGCCTTATATAGAATTATTAGTTCTTGCGTCATGGCTCAATAGACGCAAAAACTAATATGTGAATTTATTTCTAGATACAAAAATTAGAACAAGTATTATCTAATAGTAAACAATATTAAATAGCATATTTATGTACAAGTACCCTATGACGATTTATATTAAGATTATGTATAATAATTTAAGTATACAAATGACCTTTTAATAATCTAGATATGTAACAAAATCTGAATTATATTTAAGGTAAAATCATAAGTCTCTTTCGGCGCCAGAACCTGAAAATATAAAAGTTTCATGTTATTTCATTTATATCATAATTGTAAAAAATAAATATTCTCAATAGCACAGGCCTTTATCAAAATTAATAAATATTTTCGCAAGTCAGCGATATATTTCATTACTTCCTACTGAAAGCAGTTAGTATAACGTGGTATAACCGCATGGATAATATCTTTCACCAAACTAACCCCAGCTTTGTGGAAACGTTTAGGTGATCATTAATTTTTGCCTTTTTCCTTTCATTTTAACTAACCGCCTGCGGTTATTAATGGTTTTGTTAAAAGGCACGTACAGCCGTTTGTCTTTTGGTAACAATTATTAAATGTTGACTTGTTTAAAAACGCACTAGTGAACTTTTACTGTTAGTTAATCATAATAATGATATTTTTTTTTTGATCGAATACAAAATGTAGAAGATTTAAAACTTCATTTCAACATATTTCAGACGGCATAATGGATGTATTCTTAAAGCAAATAAAAAATAAAATGAAAATTTGTAAAAGAAAATATTTCGATTATTTTTTGGTAAAATAATTGAATTACTCAAAGAACAAAGATGAAAAGCATTGAATTGTTAAAGAACAATATTCGTATAAATCGTGGCCAAAATCAGCTGTCAAAGCAGATTATTTTTAAAACAAACCTGTAAAATTATATAATACTCTCCTCCACCACCCTGACGAGGGCGGGGATCTGTCGCTATAGGGGACCGGTGACCTATAACAAATAAACATTGTTATGAATTTTCACAATGTCGACATTCCTAGAAAATGTACTTGCAAATATTTAAAATTTATAAAAAATTTCAATCAAACCATAGTACGGTATTGGCGAAACGATCAAGGTCGAGAAAATAAACTTTGCTGTTTGAATATCGGCAAACTGAGCGCATGAACTGCTATGAATAAATGATAAATCTATTAACACACAGATAACGTAATGGTAAAACTTTTAAAACGTATTTATCAGTACATCTATCAAAGATTAAGGACCCATGTATCACAAAAAACTGTTTTACAAATTAAAATATTAATAATATTGTAAGAAACTATTAAAAGCATTTCTTCTATATTTGCAGTGCTATACGATGTTAAAGTCATTGTTAATGTATATTTTCTCACATTAAATTGTATAAAAGTCTCTATATAAAATGTGAAAAGTATACATTAGGGTTAAAGTAAGTCCGAAGGATAATAGCGTGCTCTTGAGTTGTAGAGGGACTACCGTAAAGCTAAATAGCCTGAGCCTTGTCCCATTATTGTTTGGAAGCTCGAATCCTGTAATGTATGAAGGCTTTCGTTTCTAAGGAAACGTAAGGGAAGGTCATATATTCATTAATAATTAAATCGATTTGAACTCAGTGTGAATTAAACCTAAACTTCGTTGTAATTATGATAATTGTCCGTATTTAAGCAAAAAGGAACCACCCAGCAAAAACGCACTTCTGAGATATCAAAGGATTTACGAAAACATTTGCAGCTCTGTCAGATGAAGTAAAATTAAAATTTATTTTATTTAAATTCATTGATAAATTACTTATTTAAGTATGTGTATATAAATTTGCTCTGAATATTCTTAAACTTTCTAGATAATTAAGAAAATGTGCATGTGGTTCCTTTTAACATTTATCAATTGATAGGTTTTCTCTTATACAAAAAGGAACCACATCCCAGGGATTTAATGATATAAATGAAACTATGTATTTATAATATCGTAATTAAAGCTTTAATTAATAAAATATATAAAATAATACTTATATAGGACGTTTATTCGACGTTATCATCAAATTGGATTTCGAAATCCACCGTGTCTAGTCCATCTATGTGGTCTTCTATTGCATCATCACTAATGAGACCGTTATAAAAACTGTGCATCTTGTGGAATGAGATGTAATATGGACTGAATATCGCTAGAAGGTGAAGAAAGCTTCTCCAGAGGCAGCGACGTATAAGGTTCTTCGTTATCTTCTGTAATAAAAAGAAAAAAGCTTTAAATCAAAACAATAAAGCCGCGTGGCTTTTATACGTAGGTAGGTATATGGCGACAGCAAAATATTATTAGTTCTTATAAAGCCGTGTCCCTACTAGACGACTAAGTATGTTGTATGTACATGCGCCATGTACAAAAAACTGGCTAAGTGCGAGTCGGACTCGCGCAACGAAGAGTTCCGTACCATTATCTATAAAAACGGCAAAAAAATCACGGCTTATTGTATGGGAGCTTCTTAAATATTTATTAAGCTATTGCATAGCTTCTATCGCGGGCCTTGAGCGCGGGGACCGAATCGAGAAATTCCGTAACGAAAAAACCTCACGCTCTCCACTCCGACGGGCTCGGAGGTGTGGCTTGAAGGCATGCTATGCAATAGCTTTACCGCGGCAGTCCCCGAGTGCCACACGTCTTTTTTTATTCTGTTTTTTAGTATTTGTATTTTGTTGTTACAGCGGCATCAGAAATACATCATATGAAATTTCGACTGTCTAACTGTCACGGTTCATGAGACAGAGGGATAGACAGACGGACAGCGGAGTCTTAGTAATAGGGTCTCGTTTTACCCTTTGGGTACGGAACCCTAAAAATCATACGCAACAGTGGCAACCCTAGCAAAAAATTAAATAAACTTGTTAAAATTTTGAATTTCGCAGGCTAGGGCCTTGTTCCGGTCAAAACAGTAGCCGCGCGAGTTTTAAAATCAAACAAATAATTATATGCGCTGAATGATGTGGCTGAATGTACTGTACTGAATCTGAATCTAAACGTATTTTACCAAAATAGTAGGTAGGTACCTAGATCATCGACAGTTATTTTTAAAACAGGGTTTAGACTTTAGTAGTTTCATCTCACAATGACAAATGAATCGTAACAAAATGACTCTTAATTCGACTCGCCTTCGTGAACAACAACATTGTCGTTAAAATACGTAAATCCACAGAGGATTCCTCTTGTACTTACTTAATGAACTATCTTCTTAAAATCACACCACAATCGGGAATGAATCAAAAGTGGATAAAGCGTACCTGCATCTCAGATTCAATAAGTACTTAAATGCATTAAATAAAACTACTTACCCGTTGTATCTTCATTATTATCTTCGGTGTTCGTCTCCAATGCTTTTCTTACCCATTGCTTGCTTATTTATTTATTACTAAACATTTTCACATTTAATTTTAAAGGTAATTAACAAAAACAATAGAACTTACTTCGCGGAGGAAAAAAACACCGTCACGTATTCGAACTACTTCGCTGAATGTCACCTATATTGACAGATGTTCGACGTTTTACTTAAAAAATTGGAGTTTTGCACTTTGAGCTATTTAAGTAATGAAATACGTTGTTTAAAGATGAGAAGCATTGTAACAAGTCAAGGCATTTGGTTCCATATAGCGATGATGGGTTTCAGAATGTTTTACAATATTTATTTATGCATAATAGAACCGAATGCTTGTGGTTTTATTTTGCAATAAAAAATTACAATTAAATTATGTATTTATTTTACGCATAACCATACCACAGAAACCTGGTTCCATTTTGTGTATTAAAAATAATTGTTATTAATAGAAATATGTGTAATGTATAATGGTTCCAAGTAGGTGTGGATCTGTTTTGTATAAAATGACATGATAGTAATATCGTTTATTTGTTTGAACAAAGCAGTCCCGTGGTGCTGTGGTTCGGTTTTGCTTAATATGTATTATTCGTTGTTGCTGGTGGTTCCTTTCTGCTTTTAGTATACCTTGTTTCCAACGTAAAAATCATGTGGTTCTTGTTTGTATAAGAATTTAGACCACTTTTGAATGAGTATTCTTCAATAAAAGTAAAAAACGAAATTTGTCGAGTGGTTCCATTTTGCATAAATACGGACAATTATTATATATGTTACATGTCTCGTTTCAAAATTAAGGTGATACATGTCACATACTAATTGTGTTTTATATCATATTACATTGAAGACGACTATAGGTAACAGTAATAATTTATCATTAGCTTACTTACAAAATTAAAGAAAATGTTCAATATAAAATTAAGAAATATTTTGTTTCACGTTTTTCGTCCTTAACAAAATTAATATTTTCATTAAAAAGTGTTCCATAACAAATAAATTACAAAACTGAGATCAGGTTTCTTTGCCAGACTCAAATTTGTTATTTCTAGTGGCGGCAGGCACTCAATCATTTCGTTTTATTCGTCTGACGGAGCCACTTTAGCTTTCCTTTTTGACTCGCCTTACAGATTAATGTAACAACATGAAGAATGCTCGAAGTTCCTCCACAGCTATTTAGTGAATGTAGATTTATATACCGACACATATATTAACAAGCTACGAAATAAAAATCTGTAAATGTATGTTTTAGAGAGAGGAAAAGGAGGTTTTAGGAAAGAAAGTGTAAAGAAAACTAAAGTCTTGACGTAGTTAATAGTTAATACCATACCAATCCAATTCACCCCGTTAGTTTTGTTTGGCCGCAAAAGATTAAAAGGTGCACTTTATAAAAAAATATAAGATAAGTGCATTGTGATATTTTATCAAATTTAGTAAATTTTGATGCGGGATAATACTTGCAACACCAATATTGATAAATTGCGAATTGTTAGTCATAAAGCTTGCAGTTGTTATAAAGCTTATAACACGCAAAACCTCATTGTCTACCTGTCGTATAATACCTGTGTAGTTGGCTCTTGTTTGGCAACGAATTTCGTAGATTCTTCAGTCCCGGATAGCATCCGCCGCGCCAGCCTCGCAAAGGTACATCTGAACTGCCGACTCATACTGCAGTAAAGCACGAAATTCACCGAAGATGTGAAAAGCGCCAGAACGTCCATTAAATCACCTATTGAAACATAAACATGGTAAAGAAAATCTCTTGAAAATATATAAAACAAACGTCACTGATTGCAAATTGAATGAACGTTGAAGCTAAATAATATAATGCTGTCGATGAATTTAACTTAGCTGAGAAAATACGAGAGAAAGTTCTTATTCGCGTGTTTGCTTTACAAAATTATATATAACAGCCTTAAAGGATGTTTGTTATCGTGTTCTGAATGTTTCTGTTTAACATTACAGGTTTTGAAATAAATAAACGAGGCTTTAGATTCACGTCGAGTTTCTAGTTTCTGCTATATACCTAAAACTATTTAACACAAACTACACTTCAACATTACGTTGTATGTAGTTGAGTGCTCCGCAGTCCACCGTTCTCTAATATAAAGTAAAACACTTTACCTGATAGCCAGCTAAATGCTCTCAACACTAAGGAACATGAAAATCCTTTGAAACATGTAATTAATTAAATTATATCATAGCTCAAAGTATATTAAAATATTACATACTTTTACATTACATAACTAGACCTAGGTAGGTATTTTGTGATGGAGAGTAACGTAAGAGATTTCAAATTTATGTACAAGAATGTAAACTAGATAATATTATATTGTGTGATTTTTGTATAAATAACTAACAATTTACATGATTCACCCTTCAAATCTATAAATGACGTGGAATCGAACACAAAATGTAGAAAAGTATATTTAAACCATATCATGAAATAATGATTTGAAAAAGTGTGTAATAATATGTTTATAAATCAGTAATGAATTTCTTGGCAAGTGTTCACTGTTTATTGTTTGAAGAGTTTAGCCCAGCTAAACTCGAATTATTCTTATAAAAGAACACATCAACATATCTCACTCGATAACATTTAGATTGTGATGATGTTTGTTATACATTATTACTATGTGTTATATTTTCTTTATTTTAAGATGAGAAAATAAAAGCAACGCTTTGTAATGTACAAGCCGCTAGGCTTTCTGTCAAAACTGTTACTTGTAGAAATATTCAAATAGAAATTGAGATAGCATTGTTGAATTGTATCCCTTAGAACAACGGTCCTAATAACGGTTACAGATATGGACCTCGGCCTCCGATTATGCAATGTAAATATGCAGAACGTCTACCATTCATTTACAAGGGTTTGTTACCCACCCCTACACAAGATAGACATACCTACTGCTAGTTCTTGTCAATGCCCAAGTCCCATAGTAAAATATACAATAATAATATGCCAAGAATCTCTATCTCTAAGCAAAGCAGTAGAGTAATTAATTGTTTATAGTAAAACAAGAATGAACTCATCTGGGTATCGGTCACCTGGCTAGAACCTCGATATTAAGATTGCATTTGTTAAATACAAATAAGCCTGTACCTTAGTAGGCCATGACATGGTTTAGTGGGCCGTGGATATGTCTGCGGCATAAATGAGCAATGGGATTAGTCCACTGGATTAAGGGAACAACACTCAATCTCAGCCGACCGTATTTTCCTCTTAAATAAAGAACAAAAGAGTGTTCTATAATATTCTCTTTTAATTCTCTTAAAATAACGTTGAATGTGTTATTAACGCGAAAAACATAGATATATGTAAATCACGTGAAAGGGTTGTTATATATGTATGTGAAGAGATAGATAAGGGGATTACAACAAAATGTTTATTATTAAAGACTACCCGTCTTAAATAATAAATAATCTTCTACGTGAAATTAATAGCAAACATCGTGCAAAAGTGAAAATTAACTATATGTTGATTTTTAATAGTCCTTGAAATATTTGTCTGATCGATTAAATTTTATTATTAACAAGAAACAAAAAATATAAACTTTTTTGCTTTGTCTTTATGACGAAACAATTTTGTCTCTATGATTTGCCGTTATATATATCAATGTACCAAGAATGTATTATGTACCAGTAAACCGGCTACCCGAAATCCACAATAATATAGGCATTTAACATTTGAACTTAAGACCTATAAATAAAAAAACTTTTTGCTTTCACAAGTTCCCCTTTTATACACATTTAGAGCTAATAAAATGTCAAACTTTGGTGATATAATAAATTTAAAAGGCAAATATCTTATTTCGAAGGAGCGTTTCCATCTAAGAAAATATACCTATGCAAATTGAAAAGCAACAGATTTTGTCAATAGGGTTAAATTATTTCATTTAATATTTCTGTATAAGTAATATTATTATGGAGTATATTTTGTATTTCATAAAATCTCGTCTCCTACGTACATTTCACGTAACTTTGTTTCAAGTTACTGAAGAGTGTAAAATACATATTACAATTTCTAATCACAATAATAGATAAAAATGGGTAAAAGGTATCTTAAATGTATAGGTAGTTAACCGCTAATCTACGTTTTTATTGTTCCATAGTAATAGTTAATTAACCCAATTTAGACGAAAGGTAAATTTTATTTCGTTGACAAATCGTAAAAATTTTATTGTAACCATAAATTTCCGGGCGATATGATACCTCAGTTTGGCGAGGTAGAACATCATTTAAGATGAGTAATGATAAAACATTTCTCTATCATCTTTCTACGTTAAATAATACAAAGCTTTAAAATTTCAAAGCACCAGGTGGATCAACTAATAACAATCTCATCTTTTTAATGGGAGAGTTTTAATTCTTTATTGTATGTACTCAAAGGTTTTTTATAAATCTATCAATTATGAGCATCAATAGATTATGCTAATATTTTCGTTTGTTATGTACGTGGTTTTTGAATTCCATGATTTTTTTTAATATGTAAAATTATTTCAATTATTTTAACTGACAAATCACAATGCCGTCCTTAACTAAAAATATTTTTTCTTGTTTCAGGTACATTAAACAGGAAATTAATCTGAAAAGGACATCTAAGCTTACCAAACATGCTGTAACAACTTTTAAAGAAGTCTGGTGCTAACGCGCTCGCCAGTCCCAGCAATCCCTGAGGAACTTCGGTAGACAGAAAAAGACCCAGAACAGCCAGCAACATTCTGGTCGTCCTGTCCGTCCTGCTCGATCTACGTGCTGCACTTGAATCTTCAGCAAGACATTGCTTTTCGGGCTGTAAAAAATATAAGTAATTACTACATAACTCAGCAAATATCTTATAACACAGCGAGCTTGCAAAAAAAAAATTAGCAGGAGTTACCATATACTCGTGTACGTGTGCTCTTATTTTTATCGGAAAATATTTTATGCTGTATATCAAAAGGAGACCAAAGGGTGGAAGGTGTAATGGACATTTGTAACAGCAATAAATTTTCGCAGATAAGTACGAAGAAAAATATTCCCATAGTGATTTAGCTGAGATTATTTCAGATTAGTTTCAAAATGAAGCTATTCTGGACAAGTTCTTTTTGTTTAATCCTGGGTAAAGAACTCTCAACCTTATACTAAGTGGGTAGTATTGATCGCGACAAGTACGGTCTTTTACTTTACTTACTCAGTAATTAATGTATGTATTAAAACTTTGTAAAAGACAAAGTCTTTATCTACTTTGTGCAATCCATTTGTAACGCCAGCATAAATAAAAGTATTTTATTGTGTATTTTATACACTTCAAAACATATATTTCATTTGTTTCAATAAAACTATACCTCGTTTCGATACTGAGGCCAATTATTATTATTCTTTATTTTTATCTTTTTGCTCATTTCTTATCATCTAAAAAATCTTCTATAATCTGAACAATTAAGCTTCTTTAATTTTCTGAAAAATAATATGCCTTACTCTTAAAAATGCGCAGAGGAAGTTTCATGAGAAATACTAAATATGCGTCTGTTTCAGTTAAATGTTTTCATATTTTTAGGGCCAGCTCATATTTTTTGCAGGTTAATAAAATATGTTATTATGGGAAACGTTATTGAAATCGTTAAATATGGCACACCTATGCCATAAGGTCAAAATGGTTTTAAAAATGGAAATGGTGTTAATAAATAAATAACAAATTAAAAAAATCATAATCAAAGTATTGAACTTACAAATTAAAAATTAACATATAATTTACATCTCTAATACAAAATGGATCGCAGAAACTAACAACTCCAGAATACCTTCATTGGGTCATTTCATTGTATATTCTGAATACAATTAGAAGATTAATCCCGCACTTACTGGAGCATTAAGTATTTATCCCCTTAGTATTCCAGATTTTGTTTTATTAATCAACTTCGACTTAGAATTACTAATGGGATTCCAGCTGTCTAAATTCGATTAAATGGAAATAGAATTAAGAGCCCACTGTTACAGAAGATATTGAATAATATAAAGCAATTTAAGGAGGTAGGTCTTAGTATTAAAACTTATAGCTTATGTTTAAGTTCTTGCCTGTATTATGCAGGATTTATTCCTGTATCTAGTTGAGTATAAGTATTCTGAAATTCATCAATCCTTAATTATCGAATACAATACGTGCACATGCTGTGTTCATAAATAGACGTAGGCTGTATAATTGATGTCGGTGCATGAAATAGGCGCACTAAGACAATCATAGGATTATATTCGACAAGAGCTTTGTTCACGACTACGGCCGCGTTAACTGAATTGCAGCGCACTCTAATTGCTTTCTAAAACCATGCACTTGAAACATGGAGAGAGATATCGGCCTTTGAGATAAAAGTTTTATGAAAACTTTAATTGATTTAATTAAATGCATGCAACCAATCTTTCCTACACATTGGTCAGCGAAGAAAAAGTGATAACCATTTCTATCATCATTTGGGAGTCCATACAATTTATAGTGTGTGACTTTATTAGATCATAAGCTATAAACATATTTTTAATTATACTCCGCTTACACTATGTGTTACGCGCTTAAGTTAGTCTCAATCATGATTAGTCGTCATCTAATATTATTAGAAGAATGAACAGCAACACTTAATGATTAATTATTATTACGAGGTACACGTGCGATACAGTTGATGTGCCGTAGTTAACATAATTTATGTTAAGATTTTACAACCATTTACAAAACACACTAAAATGAGGCTTTCAAATGTTAATAATTCCTCGTATTATTTTAACATTATGTACAAAACCTAAACGTTACAGCCAAATTTAAAAAGTTTGCAAACAATTTTCAAAAGCTTGTTTGAAACCTCAAATTGTTCATGTTTAACAAGTTAGTAAAGTTGATTAATCATTAAATTAATACTGACCTCGTTGGGTCCAACAGTGGAACGCTTCAGCAACTTCTGTCGTCTCCTTTCTGTGGTGGTTAACTTTGATATCAAACACGTACTAAGTATCGACAACGCAATACTTGGAACAAGTTTTAATATGACACTATAAATCCACATGATAGCAGTCACGAGTTCTTTATTCTTCGACATTTCTAACACGTAAACGGTCCGATTTTGCGGCAAAGATAAATCCTGTGCGAACTCTGAATTATTTTGTGGAGTCACTTCACTAGGCACTATGTTCATTGCAAAATAAATAGGAAGACACAGAAATGGACACATGACATATGCACTCACTATTGCTATTGCAGTGTTTCGTTTGCTGCACCACGTTCTATTTTTTTGGGGAAACGCAATGGCAACGTACCTCCACACTGCGAGTGTAACGGCCAACCAAATTGATATCGTATGAAATGTTTGACTGAATATCGAATGAAAATACACAAACACAGCCCAAGCGTATGTGTTTTTATTCACTTGCGGTCCAATTTTAATATTCATGTGCAACACGTACGGTATGTATTCCAACATAACTAAGAGATCAGCCACTGCCAGCCCGGTGAGAATCGAGTTTGTGGCGCTGGCCATTTCCCGCCGACTCAGAACTGTGATGTTGATAGAATTTGTAGCGGAACCGACGATGCAGATAACGATGGCTAAATACCCATGAAGACGCCTGTATGCCTTATTGAAATTTGTGGCTCCCGGCACACAATAGAGGTCGGTTTCATTAGCCATTTTCAACTCTCGTCCTCCTCCTGATACACAGTCATTGATTTTTGGGACAACCACCCCTGTCTACGTGGCTTTGCGCCCCTTTGATCAACATTGTAGTATCTGAAACAATAATTTGTATGCTTAAATTTCACTTAAAAAGAATACGTGCAAAATAAAAGCTAAAATTTTAAGCACTTTAAACTTTTATAGCCTGTTATAGTGTCAAAGGACAGGATTTTCCGCGAGCAAAATATTTTTAAAGCGTCGTAAAAACATTCACATGTTTTTACAAGCTTGCGCTGCTGTAGTTAAAAAGCTTTTTCTAAAACATGCTGATTAAAAAAATGTGCCACTGGTAAAATATGGTATGTAACATAAACAGTATAAAGATATATTTTCTGATAAATTTAATGATTAAGGACGGTGTTTGACTGTAATTAATTATTATTAATTAACATTAAGTTTCTCTCATATTCGCGTTTACTGTGCATATACAAATAGACAATATTGTTAGAAATTAAAATAAGCTTAATCGGGCGTAAGAGCCATCAAATTTACATGAAAAGTCCCGTAAGTAACATTAAAAAAATACAACATTCATGTTTATGAGAAATTCTTTTAGACAAACATTTGATATGCCTCCAATGAGTTTTTGTTCTTTAACAAAATTAATATCCTTATCAAACCACCAAACCCGTCACAGAAGCCAAGCGTGGGGTAACATTTCAGTCCCGCATAATATTGATTGCCATTTTCCTAATATTGGATTGGATATCTTTGATGAAATAACTTAATAAGGATGCATTTAAGATGGCGCCCCGTTTCCTATTAGCTCTTAGCTTTAAGAGTTAATTATTGCCGATTGAGGCGGGAGCTCAAGATAATCCTTCTCAAGAAGACAATTGATGCGCAACCTTAGCAAAACGTCTATAATGGTTTGAAATGTCGATACACATCGATATAATTTAGGTACGCATTATAGATATAATATAAAATAATTCGTCGTTTCGAGAACGTCGGTCAATAATAATATTATCTACCTTTGCTGTGTATACTTTTATCTCTACTACGATAGTATCTATGGTAACAAAGCAACAAAATCTTACTGGTTAGTTTTGCTTTTCTTCTGAGTCAGAGCGCGCAATCGAGGTGCATCATCTAATAGTACCTAAGCGACCACCGCCGCCTATGGACATTAATTTTTAAAAAGAACATAATGCCTCTGTAAATGTCTTCCCAGATTATTATTAGGATCTAGGAGATAAATAAAGGATTCATTATGGAAATTACGGGATAGACTGAAAATTGCAAGCTGCTAATCTTAACATTAATTGAATGTTTTAATTTCCCACGAGCATTAATTTTTCCCACAAAATTGTATAAGATGCAGCAAACAAGAAACCCCCGCGGTGTTTATATTAATGAAAGTGTTTATGAAATGCGTCAAAACTTTATGATCCACATCAATTATCCTTCCTTACCTTACGTTTCATTAATTTTCATGTCTAGTAAAACAAACGCTCATTTTATTAATTACAATGACGTAGGTAGCTTTCTATGCTATATAAAGCTAGAAATGTATGTTTAATTTATTTTGACAGAATACGCGAAAGGGACCGCTGTGGAATTTCATAAACTGAATAAAACGATTTAATAATGTAATCTATCTTGCAAGTGATCAATCATAAGAATTATAGTTATATACGCAAGAAAAATTCATATTAAACTGTTCTTAATAATTCAGCATTTTATGAGAACATTAAAATGCTCGGAATCCCAAAGGAAGCAAAATAAAAGAGAATTAAATTCGCAAAAATACTGTCCTCTCTGCACTTATATTTCTCATTCATAATAATGTTTCTGTACGAAGCTGAATGATCTCGCTCCAGGCTCGAATACTTTATATCTGTTATTGTCCTTAAAAGCATTAAGAAACCCCGGGTGAGCTGAGATTCTCATAAAGTCCTGCTACTTCAGTGCTTTGTTTCACAGTGGGTAATATTATTAAGTAGATACTTTATATTTCATGAAAATTGTTATTCATATTTTTGTATGAGATGTTTATATACTCCTTCTTCTCTAAGAATACTCTCACTGGAAATATATTTTACCAAGCTACATTTTAGGATTACGTAGAAAAAGTGGTTAAAATCATGGCACAGAACGCACGGCACGTTTGATTATACCTTAAAACTAAACTAGACGATCTTAAATATTTACTTTGAAATAATATTAATAAAATGTATTAATTACTGTTTAAAAACAAGTCTTTTGTGATGGTTTACATTCTGTCATTCTCTAAAGATAAAGGTTTTGAAAAAAATGTTAATTGCATTAACCGGAAGGAAGTTAGCGCGGAAAGTTTTTTTTTTTTAATTATTAATATCTCAAAAAATTGCTCCTTAAATGCTCCATCAGAAACTGTAATTGCTCCACTTCTATAATTATTAGTTTATTTATAATTAATTTTTTAAAAAATCCAAATACTGAAAACTTGATTTCCCTATAGAATGAAAAATATTCACTTTTCATAAAAAAATTTTTTACAAAAAAATTGCTCCCGATTTGCTCTATCAATTACAAAAAAAAATTATTTAATTTTGATAATTTTTACAATAATTAACTGAAAAACTATGTTTGCATAGTTAACTACCTACTGCGCTGTGACGTCATCAATTGTCGTTGCGATGCATAAAGGCCATATTTACATGTATCAGCACTGCAGCGATATCTATAGACCTTAATGTTTATGTTTTCTTATTTATATTATTTACTAGATTTCCGCCCGCGGCTTCGGCCGCGTTTTCAAAGGAAAACCCGCATAGTTCCCGCTAACGCAAACGATAGCAACTTGACACCGAAACATGAAACAAGCGACTGAAACACAAATTAATTAAATATAAATATTTCAGGACAGTTTTCACACACGGCACAATCTGATCCCATACTTAGCTTTCGCTTGTGTTATGGAAACCAGATGGCTGATAAACATACATATATAATTTTAAATAAATACTTATTTAGATAATTAACACCCAGACACAGAGCAAACATCTATGTTCATCACACAAATATTTGCCCCGGGTGGGAATCGAACCCACAACCTCTGGCTTGGAAGGCAGGGCCACTACCAACGCCAACCGGTCAGTCAAAGTAATTAAAAAAAATTACTTGAAGTTTTAATATTACGAATAAACGTGATATGCGAGTTTAGGGATGGGTAGGGAAATGTTTATAAACATACCTATAATAAGAATGATTTTAAATACATACATAATAATATCTGTTCCTTTCAACATTTGCTAGATGAAACTAAATAATTAAAATATTATGTCGCATAGATATTATTAGCCTTTTAAAAATACGGTTCCGTTGTTTATTTAATATTCTATTTTACTTATCTTTCTAATATAAAAATAAATAATTAAATAAAACACAATCATATTACAATTTAATATAAAAGTACCATGAAATGACATTAATAAGTTTTATCATTTAATGCTGGGAATAATATTATTATTTAAAATTTACCTTATGTTGCTATTTATACTCTATATCCATGCGACATATTTTAATTATTTAGTTTCATCTAGCAAATGTTGAAAGGAACAGATATTATTATGTATTTAAAATCATTCTTATTATAGGTATGTTTATAAACATTTCCCTACCCATCCCTAAACTCGCATATTACCTACGTTTATTCGTATTATTAAAACTTCAAGTAATTTTTAATTAATTTGTGTTTCAGTCGCTTGTTTCATGTTTCGGTGTCAAGTTGCTATCGTTTGCGTTAGCGGGAACTATGCGGGTTTTCCTTTGAAAACGCGGGCGAAGCTGCGGGCGGAAATCTAGTAAATAATATAAATAAGAAAACATAAACATTAAGGTCTATAGATATCGCTGCAGTGCTGATACATGTAAATATGGCCCTTATGCATCGCAACGACAATTGATGACGTCACAGCGCAGTAGGTAGTTAACTATGCAAACATAGTTTTTCAGTTAATTATTGTAAAAATTATCAAAATTAAATATTTTTTTTTTGTAATTGATAGAGCAAATCGGGAGCAATTTTTTTGTAAAAAATTTTTTTATGAAAAGTGAATATTTTTCATTCTATAGGGAAATCAAGTTTTCAGTATTTGGATTTTTTTAAAAATTAATTATAAATAAACTCATAATTATAGAAGTGGAGCAATTACAGATTCTGATGGAGCATTTAAGGAGCAATTTTTTGAGATATTAATAATTAAAAAAAAAAAACTTTCCGCGCCAACTTCCTTCCGGTATTGCATTACTAGTTATCCGGCTCGATATAATTTAAACTTTTAATTTAAAAAATTCGGGCCTGGTGCCTTCACGAATCATTAATCATTTTTACTAATAACTACAACTAACGGGTTTTATATGCAAACTAATAAATAATATTTTTTTCCAATTTCAAGGTGAAATATTGTGACGTGTAGGCAATATAAAAAATATGAGTAGAATTATAGCTGTTACTTGTGATGTCGTCACGTTTGTTTAAACTAAAACCCGTTTTCTTAAGAAGGCATTTAGTTACAACTATGTAATTCTAACTAAGAAAAACGCCTTAAAAATTAGAAAAGACCTTCTATCTTTAAAAAATTTGTAGAAATTACCAGCTTATTTTTTTACCCAAAACCGTGTTTTTACTATAATTTTGTCATATAATTTTATATTCCGATTAGTTTTAATCATAATTTCATCTTTTTAGTATAAAATAGGTTAGCGAGAATGGAAGCAACTGGCGAAGCGACGAGTTCTACCAGAAAAAGGGTATTTAACCATAACATGTAAGTACATTATACATGTATTATTATCTTTTTTTTGTATTTTGGCCGTAGATAGGAGAGACCGTTGCTTACAAAGTATGGGCATAAGTTTACTTATTTTTTATATTATATGAAAGTTTATTTATTAGTTATTACCTACTAGTAGACCTAGCGAACTGACTAGGTACCTATATTTCTACCGCTTGAAAATTTCTTTTCATAATATATTTAAAAAAAATCCGATCATTTAGTTGCTGAAAAGCCTTCACGAGTACGTTGCGTAATTTAATTTATCCGTCGTCCAATAAAATAACCCGACGGATATTTTTAATTAACCACCTACAAGTACACTGCTTTTAGTTTGTTTAAACGTCAGGAGTTGATAAAAGGGAAACGTAGTTGGTTTCACCCTGTAAAGCTTTGCGTGATACTGTCACTTTTGTTGTAATAATTCTTATGAACCCTTCTCACTGAAGCGCCTTCAGGCAGTTTAGCATTTTTATTTTTGTTATAATTAAACCTTATCTTAATTTATGATATAAGAAATTTATGATATAAGAAATTTTTATTTCATTATACATTTTCACGTATAATTTTAAAATATTTTCCACGTAGAACACACGCTGACACATCCCGAGTCCCGACAGGTCCCAGGAGCGAGGCTTGTGACACCACAATATTATTTCTCTATACCACACAGCCGTGACTGTGAAAAACGTTCGAACGACACCGCGACATGTGCATGCATTTTAATTAATTAATTTTGTTAAACCAATAGGTTGTAAATATTTTTGTACTACAACAATATATAATGAGCGCACATTTTAAAAACTATATGTTATATATTTTATTCAATTCATGCAATGTTATCATAGAAAGCTTCAATATATCAGATCACAGTCGCTGAAGTCCTCTCAAGGAGTTGACGCTATAAATGATCTGTAACAAAGACAGTTTATTCGTCAAGTGTTATTAAATATCTCCTTCAATAGACAACAACGGATATTACTGACCAAAACTGAAAAGGGATTGCAGGATGGGTCGGAAAGGGACGAATATCCGGCTCAAGTGAGAACTGAGAACACACATTTTACGTAACATACCTACAAAGAATACTCATTTTACGAAAGGGTGAGACGATTTTTAGATCAACGGTATTTATGTTAGTAAAAAACATATTGTACATAGGTATATATACAATAGAAAGCTATAGAAAAGTTTAATAACAGAAAGTAAATTAAAAAGGGACAATGTACTTCGTTAAAGCGAACACTTCAATATTATTACGATGCTGAATATTTTGCCCGGTTGTACGTTTCTTTTCTCAGAAAGAATGATATATTATTTTCATAAACCTTTTATAATAAAAGTGACTTTTATAATTCTATTCGCGTATGTAGGCTGTTATTCCGGCACCGTGGCTAATGACGTGTATGGGACATCAATCTTTACGAATGAGCGAGTAACAGGTGTGTAAAATATTTTCTTGAATTATAATAAAATAAAGAATTCGCAACACATTTTTCGCATTTGCTATTTTTGCGCGTATTTTACGTTTTGTTTATGAGACATCAAGGATATTTTAAGGAAAATGTTAAAAATACATTTGAACGTTAACAAAAAAGTCTATAAATATATTGATATTATATTTCTCGTAGTATAATGACTTAAATATCACATTTTAAGTATAGGTTAGGTTCCATAAAGCAATAATAATAGACAATATATAGGTAGTTTTTTAATACATAATATTTGCTTCTGGAATTTCTTGCAACCCGCACAATTTTTTAAAAGAAAACCAGACATGATTTTACGATGATAACTTGTAAATGTTATCGCAATATCGACACGAAGCTTAAGCTACAACTTTATTATTCAAGTTAAATTAAAGTTTATGGTTATTATAACTTATCAATGCGTAGCTCAAAAATAGCAACATGTTTTTGGTATGAATTATGCAATATCGAGGAGAACGAGGTATTAAACTTTTACATATTTTTAAGGTAAGTACCAAATTATGATTGCGACATACGTTTTACTTCTTAAATATTTACTGATTTCAATTAGTCTTATTAAATTTTATATTATTCAATGAAACAAAGGGAAATTAAAGACAAAAGCTGCTTAATTGAGATGAAGGTGCGAAAAAAAGATTTGGTCCTATTGTCTATTACAGTTAGATAAGAGAAAAACTGAAAAGCCGCAGACCTCGCTTCTACAGTCTATTATATAGGTTCCTGTCGATATTCAAATCAGCTGACGGAGAAATTATTTTGAAGATAAAAAGGGGCGACGCAATGTAATTACTTTTCTTTTCTCATGTCTTATTCCATTATGTTAAAATTTAAAGGCAAGAAATAACAAATATTTTTGGAGGAAAGTATAAACCATGTCAGTGATAGTCAAATTCAAAAGCTCTGACCTCTATATTAATTTGGAACTTATTATTTAGTATATAGTTTTAGTATACCATAAATCAGTTTGCATTGAGTTATTGATTATGTTCATCAATATTCTGCTTTAAACAAATTGAGATCAAATGTTTGATGAGCCTGCATAAAGACGACTGATTACGCGACAATATGTACCAGTATAATTACAACAGAGATACAACTTTTTTACTAACTGCTATTACAAAATACGTTTAGCTAGGTACGTACTTAGTACAGGTAAATTAGCTTGGAGAAATTTTTGCATATGTAGTGGTGTGTATATTACTCAGATCTTAGAGCGCGTTTCCACTATATCGTTCTGGCCTATACAAAAATGTTTCGATATCCTAACATTACTATTTAATTTTATACTTATTCCTAGCAACACTTTTGTTTTCAATAAAAACAAGTTTTTATTTGAAAGAAAATGGTTTTGACTTTATAAAAAAAAATATATCATTCAATTTTACGTCCTTGAGCAAACGACAAGGCGACTACCGTGAAACAATAAAATATCGTGTCCATAATAATTTGTTTCATAATTAATATTTGACCATAATAATTACGAAACAAAACAAATAAATAAATCGTCACTTGATAGTGGAAAGTGGAAACACGCACAAAACCAGAATAAACCAGTTTACGCTGTCCGCAGGTGCCACGTGCAGTCGTTTGGTACCGTTAGAACATAAAGCACATTTCATTCAAAAATTATAATTATTATGTACGTAGTTTAATTGATAAATTTTGTATTTGTTGATTGTTGTTATTATTTGTTATTATTGTTATAATATTTGTTGAAGTGAATTACATGTCCCGCAGCCGGAGGCCCCAAATGAAAACTCAGATGTACTTAAAAACTACATTTAATAGCTAAAATGAGACTTTTACACCCATGTCTGCACGATGCAGACCGGAGTTAAAGAATGAATTTATACAGTTTAATAATTATAAAGACGTAAGCTTGGATGCTAACTAAGGGAAATCGCATCCACATTCTATTCCCGTGCGAACGGCGTATTCAGCAGTTTTGTATGAAGGCAGGGCCATAACTAGTGTTTAATTTGTGTGTAAGTGTTGTAACTTTATATTGTTAATTCAATATGGCTCCAGTGTTAAAACATGGTCGAGGCAAGCCTTTGACTTCTCAAACTAAAGAATTAAACTTTAAATGTCGTTTCTTTTTCAGGTTAGTAAATTTTTCATTTTAGTAACATTGTTAATGTAAAAGTTATATTTATGTTAAATGTGCAAATATTAAAATAAAGTCTCATCTTTTTCAGAGGAGAAACACATATAGTTTAATTTAAAATCCCTTATATATACAGGGTTACTTGTAAAACACCGGCAACCTCGCAGGACAAGATAGCTAACATCATAAGTAACAACATTTCGACTTTTGATAATTTGTTAGATTTTATTTTCATACAAAAATAAATATTCATTTAATTTTCCGTCTGAATATTATAAACTCTACGCCTCCCAAAAATTACGTAAACAAAAAGCGAACGAGAGGGGGAAGGGGGCGTCGCGTCGTCCATCCGATAATTAATAGAACATAGACTTACAAATGTAAGGAGAGTACAATAAAAGTTTAAAAAATCATTTAAAAATAATTTATTGCGTTATGCCAAAAGTCGTAGAACAAATGTTGTTACTTATGATGTTAGCTATCTTGTCCTGCGAGGTTGCTGGTGTTTTACAAGTAACCCTGTATAAAATAAAAACTAAAAATAAAATGTTGTTTTATTTTATTTGCTGACCATACACTACTACAAACGCAAAAATTTCTCCAAGCTAATTTACCTGTAACTATTTTCTAATCTGTGGTAAGTCCACGCAGATCAAATGCGGGTTGTTACATGTCACGTGTCGTCAAACTTGCGTCAAACATTCGATTGCCGACATGTCAATGTTTTTCTTCGTCGGAGCGGAGTTGATGTGGATAATGTGCAGATAGAAAACTCAATTTAATTTAAGCATGCTCGATTAGTATTGATCCCTCGGCTTTTTGATTGAAGTTGCCCTAACAATGAGATCACTAATGCTTACGATCCAGGCAATATGTTTTTTTTTTATTTATCACCTCGCCTTTATTACAGTGAAAACTCCTTTCATATATGTTGTTTATTTTGGTCATAAATAATAAACGTATAATAACAAGTTTTTCTTACTATTCATTACTAATAAGTAGAGAATACAATCCCGAGGTGATCCCGAGCATGTTTTTCAATCCCGGGATTACGGGATTTTTGATGGGTAATCCCGGGATCCCGGGACTATCCCGGGATCAGCCTTATGTGGGATTTAGTTTCTAATAAAAAAAAAATTGAAGTATAGTTTCTCAAAAGATGTTTTTAATATTGTAAGTTGCAATAATACTAAAATAAAATAAAAAAATATACAAATCAAAAGCACTATTTAGAATTTCGGAAATAGAATCTTAGAAATATCAAAGCATCCAATACTTTCGTTCAGGGAATCCCCGAAGGGGAATTATTGCCCCGCAACAATATTTTGATATGAGGTGATCGGGTGATTCCCCTGTTAGCCCGTCGGGGAGTTAGTTTGAGACCTTAAGCGAAGGGGAATTACCTTATTGAAAAAAATTCCGAGTGGGAAAGTCCTTTCTAAGGTCTACTATTATTAGGGCCGTATCTACCAGTATAGTCCGTATCCGTATCGTACCTTAGGTTTGTTTTTTATCGTTATATAATTTTATGCTAAGGTATAATCTAGGCTAGGTCATAGTTAAGGCGCAACGGATCGTAGAATGCAAAATAGAATAGCTGTTTATATCAATCCCGAAAATACCGGGATTAGCCAAGTACAGTCCCGGGATTTTCGGGATCAGAAAAGGGTCGGGATCCCGGGATCCCGGGAATCGGTCTCCTGGAATTTCTACCTACCAATAAGTTTTCCTATGAAGAAAATAATGATCTGCCAGGGCTCCTCCATTACATGATATGTTTTATTTGATATATTACAAGAGCCGGAGCGGAAAATGGGGTGATGAAGAAATTAGTAACAATAAACTAGCTGTGACGTTATTCGGTATTTGATTGTATTTTATGGATCTCGCCTTTCTATTATTAATTATGACTATTCATAATAATGCATATGTATTGTACATATACATTTTAATAAGAAAAAACGCTTTCGAAAACCTTAGTTTGATAAATAACAAATTTGAAATTCCCTTTTAAATACAACTTTAATTTTAACAAAAACATTAAGTATTAAAGTATAATAAGTTATTACTGTAATACAATGTTTTTGAGAACAGTGTCTGTAAAGGAAAATTCAAACTTGCCTTGGTCCTTTCAGGGAAAAAATACTCTACATTTTTTTATATTTAAGGAAAGTAATACGGCAGGTACATCAACTCGTCTATAAAAAATACCTACTAAACGTGAAGTCAAAATGTGCAAACGAGTAACTTTATTTAATACTAGCTGTGCCCGCGACTTCGTCCGCGTGGAATAGTGACTGCATAGTAAACTACTTAACACACAATTATTGAGTAAACACGTACTACCAAAAACAATTAAATAATAAGCACTTGCAGATTATTTTACAGTTAAGAAATAAAATAAATTAAATGAATAATAACACAAAAGAACTGTTAGTAAAATTTATTTCTAAACTGAGCAAAAAACTTAGGTACAAAAGAGTTCAAAATTTCCAGGGTATGGCTATCCTCCCGCTCCCATATCCTTCTACTTTCACAGACTTTCAACTTTTCCCTTTCACCCCTAGTAAATGGCAGAACCGATTTTGATGTAAACCATGTCTAATTGTACCTATATTATGTACACGTCATATCCTTTGATGCTTCATTTGGATTATTTATTTCCACTATCACCCCTTAGGTGCACTATATGTAATAAACGGATGAACCGATTTTGATAAAACCAGACCAATTGTAATTCACACGTCATGCCCTTTCATTTGATATGCCGCTTGAGTGTATTATTTGAATATTGATTCGATTATTCATTCCCACTTTTACTGCTATAATCCAATAAATGGATAAACCGAATTGGATAAAAATATGACTAATTGTACTTTCACACGTTATGCACTTTCATTTGATATGTCACTTGGGTATATTTGACAACATTCGTTTTTTAAATTCCCACTTTTAACCCTATTGTGAGAAATTACACGCGAGGCCGGGTTAAATATTAGTTTGAATGTAATAAGAATGTACTGCGATTCTACTCAGCTACCTAATTGATGCAGGTAGTTGATAAAAAATCGCAGCTAGCCAACGACTATTTACAAAGTGAGGGTAGTTGGGTCAAACGTCGTAAAAACAACGTCCGAGCCCCTAGGAACGATTCCTACGAATGTCATGCCCTTTCATTTGATATGTCACTTATGTATATTTGACAAAATGCATTTTTTTATTCACACTTTTATACCTATATCCAATAAATGGATGAACCAATTTTGATAAAATAAACCTAATTGTACTTTACACGTCATGCCTTTCATTAGATATGTCACTTGGGTAAATTTGATAAAATTCATTTTTTAATTCTCATTTTTACCCCTATATCAAATAAATGGATGAACCGATTTTGATAAATTTGACTAATTGTTCTGACAGGTCGTGTACTTTCATTTGATTTGTCACTTAGGTATAAAATACAACATTCGTTTTTTTCATTCCCACTTTTACCCCTTTATATAATAAATGGATGAACAGATTTTGATAAACTATATCTAAGAACCAGCATCGGAAAATATTCCCCCTCACAAATACCGCATCTAATTCTTATTACTCGTTAGCGGGCTACGGTGGCACAGACACAAACACACATAGCGGTCATAACACGTCCCCTCTTTTTGCGTCGGGAGTTAGAAATATAATACCTACGACATAATTTAAAGGAAATTTTATGTAGAAAATTTACCTAGAAATAACTATAATGCAATTTGTGCAGGTTTTAGACTTAGCAATTTGTGCAGGTTTTAGGCTGAGCAAAAATCTAAATAAAGGTCCTTTGAACTCCTCCCCCCCCTACTGCACCCTCAGCTTACCCCGCCCCCCCTTGGGGACTTTCGATATGACAATCTGGACTTGTCAAGGAATAACTGTAGCGTATAACTTACGTAATAAATTTATTTATGTGTTTTTATCGTACACTGTACAGTGTATCAATAGAATGCCTTAGCAAATGTTCGCCGTGATTACTTAAATGGTCATAACTTTTTTATTTATTAACCGATTAACATGAAATAAACACTAAATGTTAAAAGAAGCTTACCACAATATATTTGTGAAAACCGCATCTAAATCGGATAAGCCGTTTCTGAGATTAGCGTGTTCAAACATACAGACAAGCAGACAAACAGACAAAAAATTTTTTAACAACAGTTTTGGATTCGGGCACGATTAAATAATAACACCTGCTAATTTTTTTTTACATATTTCAATTGTACAGACACTACTTTTCTATAATTTTATTATATGTATTTTATTTATTATATGTATTGATGATGATTTTAGCTGAAGTCTTACGGCAAAGTTTTGTGCTTGGTTATAAATTTTGTTTAGCGAAAATTTTACGCAAACTTCCATTCTTGTAAATCCAAGTTATAAAGGTATTAATAATATAATTGTTAAATGGATCCCACTGATAATTGGATAATGTGTCATAAACGAAAGCGATTTTAAGAATTCTAAAATTTTGCTTGTTTTGTTTAAATTTTTTGCGAAAAGAAATTGCTTGTTTTGTTTAAATTTTTTGCGAAAAGAAAACTTAACTTTGTATAGTTCTCGACTGATTCACCGGTATTTGATAAATTATGATTATATTTGTGGTGCAGGTGTTTAAATTGTTTTAGATCTAAATTACTAAGGAATGTAAGAGTACCTAGGTAATGTTATAAAATTTGTTTTTTCGTTATCAAAATAAATCAATGTTTCATCGTTCATCGTTAATTTGTAAACAGAATTCTATTTTCCATTCAAAATTATTAACAAAATTCTTAGATGATTCATAATGACTATTTAACGCTTTTCCGTTGTTTATATAGTGGCTAATCGATCTCCACTACCGTGTATTTATACCTAGTACAAATTCGTTTATTATTAAAAAAACTTCAACTATAAGTAATCGAAAGTTCCTCTAAATAAAGCACCTCGGCTCGCAGGGAGTTTAATCTAACACGTATCCTCATTTACAACTTATCGAATATGTATGGGAATGGATGAGCAAAGTTGTTATGGAACATAACTCTTATTTTCACACACAGCAGAGGCTGAAATTGAAATTTAAAGTTTTGAAATTCACCTCACACCCGCATTCAATTTGAATACTCTATATTCTGCACATGTTTAAGGAACAACGGTGAGACAGTTATAAATTATACTGCAAAAAATACCACTTTACTACCTATTCTTTTCCAATATTTTGTTGCCCTGACGAAATTATTGATTACTCTTGAATAGTTGCCAAACCATGATACAAACCATTTCGAATAATTTTTCCTTGAACATGTTTTATAGCACGAGCGACGTTGTTGGTGAGATATTTGATTTTTATAAATTTCGATGGATTTTTCTGGAACTTAACCTATTTTCTTCTCATTCTAGTATTATTATTATTGTCTTTATTTATTTTCTGATTGAGTATCTACCTGATATTTACCCAATTCGTGTTAATGATCTGCCGTCTGTCGCCTTGTTAAAATATAATTAGCGCTGTAAAAGACGAAAACAGAAAATAAATCAGAAAAGTTCTCAGAACAAATGGTTTTGATATTCTCATATCCAATTCATAAATATTTGGATGCTTAATATTCAACTCCCTTAATTATTTTTTCGATAATTTTAAAATAAAACAAGAAAATGTGCTTAATGAGTCTTGAGCTAGTTTTCATTTACTTGATGAAGTATATTGAATCATTTATAAACATATTTATTTTAATTATTTTAGAGACAATCTCCGCTCATTAAGCTTTTGAATTAGTTGAAGATAAATTCAATATTTCAGTTTATTTATTTTATTTACTACGTAAAACACTTACCTATTTACTAATGTGATAAAACAAGTAGATATTAATATCGTAGTATCAAAAACATTAATAGGTAGGTACTAAAACCATTTCACATGTCTCATAATATGATAATACTCATCGAGCCACCGCCCATAAACAACACGTAAACAAAAAAGGAGGCTAATTAGAATTTATAGTTAAATTAATTATGACCATGGTGAAATTTTTCACTCCTTTATAATAAAACTAGCGACCCGCCCCGGCATCGCACGGGTGCAATGCTGATACTAAATACACTACAGAAAAACTATGAACGTTGTATATAAAGACATAGCGGCCCGCTCCGGCTTCGCACGGGTATAAAATATATAGCCGGGCGGCCGGCCGGTACCGCCGCAAACGCTACATCCCGCAATTTTTAAATCTGTAATATCTTCGAAAATATTCACTTAAATCATACGGTGTAAAGGGCCATATAGATCTATATTAAATGAACAATGTATTCAAGGTATTTATTTGGTTAAGGATTAATGCTGTATTGGTTAAAATCGCTTCGAAAATTAGCCATTATTTGTCGTAAAAAGTAAATGACAAAAAAAGTTATTGTGGGTTATCCATAAGAGATAGACATATACCATCACGGACTTTTCTGTAGACCTTTTCAATGTGTATAATACTTAGTACATTATTTTGATAAAACTCGTAGGGTTCAGCCTGCGTTTGCAATGTAAGCGGAAAAAATTTAATTTTTTACGACATCACATTAGAAACCTCAAAAATAACAGTACTTCTCCGCTATTTAATGGATGTTATTATACATATAAACCTTCCTCTTGAATCACTCTATCTATTATAAAAAACCGCATCAAAATCCGTTGCGTAGTTTCAAAGATTTAAGCATACAAAGGGACATAGGGACAGAGAAAGCGACTTTGTTTTATACTATGTAGTGATAAATTATGACAGTATGGTTATTTAGATACTTTTTTAAACTTTAATTGAATATACTTACATAATTATTATATACTAGCATACGAGTACCTATGGTATGGTCCCAATGTACGTCAGGCAAAGGAATATTTCATGGATGGGTTTTTTTGCCAAGGCAACCGCAATTCAAATTACATACGGATCATTACCAGGAAGTAGTTGTTCCGATTACTTCCGACATATAAAGGATGTTTGGTCTTTCTTATTATACTTGTAATTACATTTAGACAACAACACAAGCAAGAATAACTGTGAGCGGAATTTTTTTTATGACGAACGGTGTGAATTCTTACTCTACATCTACAAGTTACCGTTCACGAAATCTACTTCGTAAATATTAGTATTCTTATTTATCACGACTGCCATTCATGACGTATTTTATTACGAATATAAACAAAATAGATAAGTTTAATACGTAATAATAGTTAGGTAATTTATGAATATATTAGTTAAAATATGTCATAGTACTAATAAATTATTATTTATGTTTAATGTTTATTTATAAACAATAATTTTAAATACTTTTTAAACAACAATCTTTAAGTTAAAGAGATAATCAAGACTTACCCATTTGTTTAAAGCATTATAAACCGCGAATATAATTCAGCCATTTACGAATCACTTGGCTTTAAAATCAAGCATATTTCTTGAATTTTCAACTTTATGGAGATCATAAAAAGAGTGAACATAGCTTTATTGCTGTTTATCGCGGCTAAAGAAATTAGATTGTAACGTGCGATGGCGGCGACGATCAAGCCCGCACTGCTACGTCTGACAATCGCAAAGAACAAGGATTTTCCGACAGCAATTTTCATGTAAACGGTACTACTTTGAATTATTCATTGTTATAATCTATTACAACCGACGTATCTGCGAAGTCATTAAGCTCGCTTAAACACAACAATGGGTGCACCCTTCTCCTAATCTAAATAATGCCATAACTAGAGCCGAAGTCAAGTTGATTCAAACATTTATCATAATAAAAGAATGAAAATGAAGTTAACATGTCTACTGAAAACCCAACACGCGTTTCGCTTACATGATTAGAATCATAAAACGTACTGGGGAGCAAGGCCCATAATACTTTATGATGTAATGACATTTCTACTTTATATCGGTTGGTTTAGTTTGTAAAGGTTGGGATTGAATGATTTATCCTGAATTAAGTTCTCATGTGTGTTTATCTGGGTGAAACATAGTTCTTTTTCAGATAATATTAATAAAATATTAATAACAAAATATAAATTACATAATGTATTGAAATACACTTTTAATCAAAAGCAATCAAATTGTTTGCTGAAGGCTATCATTATTTAGATTTAAAATTCTATCGCACATAGGTACAAGTAAATTACGATACCTTTCAAATGCCTGGGAGCTATCAAATAACAAGGGAATCTAATACCCTACAAAATAATGATACGTTCGCAAATAAAATATAAATGGAAGACGACGACAATAGGTATAATTTTTTTCATTTAAAATTGCTAGTTAATATGATTCATTTATTCTAGATTCTAGAACATACCATTATGAGAAGAAGATAGATGATTATTGATTAATTACGGAATATAAAGTTATTAATTACAGATAATCATTTGTGCTTACCTCGACAATGATGAGAAACAACATAAATAAAAATAAAGAAAAAATGCCGTCTACTTTGTATGTACCTACATATCATATTGCAAAAAAATTACTACTAAAAATTACTCTTTCGTATACCATAAAAATGCAAATTTTAATTGCTTATTATATCAGGCTGATTAATTAAATTGAAAGCTCCATAGTACCTAAGCTATCTCAGCCCCTGAAAAATATTAAATTTCTTTATTTGAAGGCAAGAGACATTCTTTGAATTATTAATGGTTAAAGAAGTACAAATTTAACATTACATTTCAACCCATGCACGCAAAGGTTCAACGATCCTGCAAATGTTATATAAAACTGTCTACACCTACAATCTACATGCATAAAATTCTAATACCTTTCAACTTTTCGATTTTTTTTTTCCAAACGGACAAACGCACTTGTATATCACCTGATGGACGATGGTTATAAGCGACCATCACTGGCTTTGAACATTTGCTGCAGAGATAGAGCAAATATATGCCTATGTCTTGTGCTATCTTCTTTTAAGGGTAAGGTAGGTGCATATATTTTAAGAGAGCAATAACGACGGAAATGAATGTACTGGGAAGTCCATTGAAATTGACTTTTCTAAGGAGAAGAATACGTGCCTCCACACACTGTAAGAAAAACAGTAACATTTACGGATGTGCCGTATGGTACCTGCCCGGGTGCGAGCTAGTTCAATTAATTTCATTCCTAAAAGCTGTGGTGGTAAAAGCTTTTTTACGAGAGACTTTTTATTATTGGAATTTAATATTTATGTGTTATAACTAACCTACTATCGAACCCACAAAATGTTTTATCTAGGTACTAAATAATAAATAACGTTAATCTTCAATCACGTTCCATCAGTTAGAGGGCGACTTTATAAATTCGGGAAACATGCTAAAAATTTTAATCTAAAATTTACCTTTACAAAATTTAACATCTAAGGTAAGTATATTTAAAATTATATTTATATTAAAATTATATTTAAAGTAAGGTATATTTAAAATTAAAACCGTGCCACCATCTCTGCATTTCATACATAGTAAATGTAAATGTTTCATGTAAAAAAGATTGATGATGATATCAAGAATTATATTCTTATTATTTGTATTTAATTCAGACATAAATGGACCTATTTATGCAAAAAGGGACCAACCCACATCTTTTGCGAAATTGAGTTAAGTACACAGATAGTGTTAAAAAAACGTTTTCTACCTTCTCAAAAAATTTGGTAGAGCTTTGATAACTGTAAGTACAGTTTTTTACATGTCAGTTGCGGAACCAACCCAAATTCGCCAACTTTCATTATGCAAGATGGAACCAAAATTGGTTGGTTCCATTTTATCACAAAAAGCTTCATTAGTTTTCAAGGTAACCAGAACCAACTGACTTTGGTTCTTGTTTGCATAATGAAATTTCTCGGCCTTTAAGTATGCAAGGGGCTTGGTTCTATGTTGAATTTGATTAATATGTTCTATTTTTTTAACTTTAATCATGTTTTTATTATAAAAAGCACTAAATAAGAATTTTCAAAATGATTTACTACAATTTTACAAAAAAAAAAATGTTTCTACTTAAAAGTAAACATCTTCAAAATCGGGAGTCGCGGAAAAGCCATTGATATCATCTTCTACAATATCTTTGGTCTTTATTTTTATTTAATTTTTTTGTAAAAAATTTGAGCGTTGTTCGGAATGAGATACAAAAAAACTTTTTAAATCCGGTAATTTCTCCTCGGGAGTACGTATGGTTGTGGGCCAGAGCAAGCAGAGCCCCGCAGGAGTTATTTCAGAATATTAAACGCTCAACACCATTTTTTAATCTTTCCGTGATCCAAATCAAACTAACGAGGATGCTTAAAGCATTCATGATTGACCATCCAACAGTAAAACAAATCAGTCATAATTTTTTTGTGTCTGGTCACAGTTTTTTATCCAAAGCTACCGATTTTGGCCGATTGAGTACTGAGTACTGAGCTCAATAAAACAAAGACTGTTTATATCCTGGAAAACTACATATAAATCATTAAATATGTAAAAAGACTTAAACAAAAGACTCTGTCTTCACAAATCTCTTCTAAATAAAAAAAAAAACATAATGAATCATCACTATCATGAAGACAGATGAAAGCAGAAGATGGGTCTACTGTATCTTAGTTAGATACAAAAGTAGTGTCATTAAAGTGAAACAAATATAATATGTATTTTGATATTATTACAAAATTATCGTGACCTTCGTGTCCTTAATCCATGTTATTTGGAGTCGGTTTAACACGGTTTATTTTTCTTTTCTCCTGACAAACATCAGGGCATATTTTACTCATTTTTCTTTTTTAATATAACTATGCACACTTACACCTCTTTCCCTTGGCCTTCCTCTTGTTCTGCATCCATCAACATTCATATCCATCACTTTCTAAGTCATATGCGTGTCATCTATCCTCACCACATGTCCATACCAAGACAGACAATTCCCTTTCAATCTTTCTGTAATAAAACCAGTTTAAATATTCTTTTTATATATTCATTCCTTACTTCATCCATTCTTGTCAACCCACACATCCATATCAACATTCTCATCTGCGCTAAATGCAATCGTTTTTCTTCCATCTTTTTCACTGCCCAGCTTTCCAATCCATACAGTACGACAAGTCTAATCAAGGATTTTTATATATTTCCTGTTAACTTTAAGGGCATACGTAAGTTGCAATTAGTTCCAGCTAACTGTCGCTGCTTTATTTAGCCTGTTTTGATCGGATGCTTAACTTTTTTCTTTAATTATGGCAACAATAAAAACCAAAATAATTTTGCTATAAAGAACCAACCCACAAAAGCGTTTTTTTGCAAGACAGAACCGGCCGGTTTTTCAAGGATTATTTTGTTAAAATTTAATAAATATCCATGAATCTGGTATCCCTAGATAGGATTCGATATGATACACACGCCTAACAACTTTTTTTCCCCAAATTTTACAACATATAGTTTTTGCAAACGATTTTCACAAAAACCTCATTTTCTCGAAATTGATTCGGTGTGGGTTGGTCCCTTTTTGCATAAATACGTCCAAATAAGGTTCATTTTTATTTAGCAATATTTAATAATAATTATTCAAATGTTTCAATGTCAGGGACAAATTGATTAGATATCGCAATTTAGATATAATGACGAAACAGCAAAAAAAGGAATATAACGTATAGAAATACGAATGAAATTTGTCAAAATAAGTAAGTAAGTAAGTAATTTGGCAAATAAAGTTATCAGTTAATATATTCAATTCTTGAAGTACTATCAGAAAAAAACGGTACCAGTTGATACGACTGATAACATTGCTTTTAAATCTTCATGACGTTAAAAAAAGTTAAAACTATTACTATGTTTACATTACCAAAATCTTTTAAATTAAATCTTATTTTTAAATAAATAACTGACAAGAAGAAAAAACGTGGGAAAATGTTAATTAATGTTTAGAGACTGGAGCTATTGAGTCGTTAATAATTTGGTCCTAATCACACAATACACAGTGACCTTATCAGAGGTTCCTATTATAATACCTACTTATAGAAATAATCAGAATATTATTTTCATCTTGACCGAGCCTTGATAAGTCCTTCATCACAATACAAACAATAAAAATAATACATTGAACTTACATTTATAAAATATAATTTTAATAATAAATTTCTTCATTATTATATGCGGTATCATTATGTAGATGAAGTAATAAATTTAATATTATTATGGTTTGAAATTTAAATGCTGCTTAAAATATAAGCTAACTCACAACAACTTGATGAAATTCGCAAAATCGCAAATTCTATTGATCGAATTGCCTCTTAGGTCGTACTTTACATGTCAAAAAGAAAATATTATTACAGTCTTGATAATTAATATTTAAAAAAGTTAAATAAAAAGTTCAATTTAATTGTTATTTTAAATATTTAAAGTCAATATTGTAAAACAAGGGCGTCGCCAGCCGATGGCGCAGGGGGGGGGCAAGTTGACTTTACCTACTACAATTCATACTTTTCTCATTCTCTATGAATGACGAGCCTTACATCTACAGCGATTGTAATAACAACAGTATCTTAGTACAATATGTATAGTATAGTATACATACAGGATGTCCCAAGAAGTATGGATATACTGAAGCCAGGAGGTAGAGGACCTAGAGGGCTATCCGAATCACCCCTATGTATGTCATGCGATTTTTCGTAGTTTCGGAGTTATGACTTTTTTTTTTAATTTTTCACCTATCGCCGAGTACGATGAGATTTTTATTTATGGTGACGTCAGTTATTGCGGTAGATGCTTGATTTTTTTTGTGTGCTAAGCTGAAAGATAGGCCAATTCAGTATGGTTAACATTTACTATCGTTAAGATCTTTGAATGGAAAAAAAAAGACGGGTTGCACTCCGGGAGTGCCGGCAGAAGTGAAAACTTGATTATTAACGTTGAGCATGTTTGATACTTTGGAATGGTATCCGTCTTACGCTTTTTCGATCAGGTCACGTGTCCTGACGCGAGTTTAAGATTTTATACCCATTACAGAAAAAGTGCTCAACGCCGCTAAAGAAGTTTTCACTTCAAAAATAATTAAATGCCAAGAAAGATAACATTACCCAGTATGTTCACAACTTCAAAAGCTCGTAAAAAAAATCACATAAAAAAAGTTTTCCGTTTGATTTTTAAAAACTTGCTCTATCCTGTATATATTCTGTGACAGTACAGGGTCCAATGTGTAAAGCTACATGAGCACGAGCTCTTGACTATGCAATAAACTTGTAAATAAGTTATAATAACATTTATTAGAAAAATAGAATAAAAAGGAGTTTGAATTTGAATAATGATGGTCTGCTGATGCGATGGCCGGTCTGATGCGAAAACTATCTGTTGGCGCGAGGTCTACGAGGCAGAGCTCATTGATACGAAAGTGTCCTTATTTAACAAGCTGCTTGTAGATTTATATGACAGACACGCGCCATTACGACCAGTTAAAAAGAAGCACACACCGGCACCTTGGCTTTCACCTGAGCTAAAAAGCCTATCGCTGAAAAGGAATCGTGCTAAATCCAAACTTAAAACGGCTCAAACGGACGAAGCGCGGGCAAAGTATAAACGAATACGTAATCGCTGCAATGTATTGTGCAGAGACGCTCAACGTCGTCATATCCACAAGTCTCTTGAGAACGGTGATTCAGTTTCTAACTGGAAATTCTTGAAAAGTTTAGGCGCTGGTAAAGTGACTCACAACTCTCCTAACAATCTCGATATTGAACAGCTTAATGGGCACTTTACATCGTCTCCTTCTCTTGAAACCAGTAAGAAAAACCGTACTCTTGCCAACCTCTCCTCGCTCCCTACCCCTGACTATCCTGCTTTCCTTTTCAGCCTTGTTACTGAACGGAATGTTAATAAAGCGATATTGTCTATATCATCAAACGCAGTTGGCTGTGACCTTGTTAGCCGTAATATGATCATTCCTATCCTTGACCTCATTGTACCCATTATCACTCACATATTCAATACCTCCATTTCCTCTAGCGTCTTTCCAAGTGTTTGGAGAGATGCACAAGTTATTCCATTGCCTAAAAAATCTAATCCTAATTCCTTTTCTGATTACCGTCCCATCTCTATACTACCTTTCCTCTCCAAAGTCCTTGAACGTCTTCTTCATAACCAACTCACCTCTTTCCTTAATACACACAATATCCTTAGTGATTTCCAATCTGGTTTCCGTCCTGGTCATAGTACGACTACAGCTCTTATCAAGGTTACTGACGACATTCGTGCTGGTATTGACAATAAGCAGCTCACAGTATTGACTCTGCTGGATTTCAGCAATGCCTTTACTACCGTTGACTTCGACATACTGTTGGGTTTGCTGCGTTTAATTAACATATCTCCTTCGGTAACTGACTGGTTTCGTTCCTACCTTACCGGTCGGAGGCAGCGTATCATGATAGGTTCTAAACACTCGTCTTGGTGCGCAGTCTCTGCTGGTGTTCCGCAAGGCGGTGTCCTGTCTCCTCTCCTCTTCTCCATTTTTATCAATTCCTTATGTTCCCGATTGACGGCTCTGTACCATATGTATGCAGACGATTTACAGATTTATACCCAGTCTACTATCGATGACTTACCTAAGGCAATAGATTTTTGTAATAATGAATTAGCTTCTATACTTAGTTGGTGCGATGATTTTGGATTAAAATTAAATCCTTCTAAAAGCAATGTCATCATAATCGGTAGTCCTTATCTTATTTCTGAAATCGACTGGGGTATTTTGCCTAGCGTCAAAATCGGTGGCGTAGTCTTGCCTTACCAAAAGGTAGTCAAAAACTTAGGCGTTCTGTTTGATCAAACGTTGTCCTGGTCTAATCATATCCAGGAATTGAGCCGTAGGATTTATGCCGCTTCCGCTACGCTCCGAAGGCTTCGTAACTTTTTGCCCATTCCCACAAAAATTATGCTAGCACAATCCCTTCTACTTCCTATTCTTGACTACGCTGATGCATGTTTTCCTGATTTATCAGTAGAGCTAACTGATAAACTTGAGCGACTCCAAAATTTTTGTATTAGGTTTATTTTCGGCCTTCGGAAATACGATCACGTTTCTATTTACAGAAAAAAGCTCAAGTGGCTCCCCATCCGTTTTCGCCGGAATCTTCATTTGTTGCAATTACTGTTCCGTATCCTTTTTGATCCTTCTACTCCTATTTATCTCAAAAACAATTTTTCCTTCCTGCGCAATGAAAACTATACTCTTCGCTCGGCTGATAGACTCACCTTGAGTGTTCCTGTTCGACGTACTCACTTCTTTGCTAAATCGTTTGTTGCCATTGCTGTCAATCTTTGGAATTCTTTGCCACTACCTATTAGACAAGCTAAAAATGTATCTTCCTTTAAAAACCTTTTGCGACGACACTTTCTCAATACTGCTTTCAACTCGGCACATTAACTATGTATTCACATATTATTATCTATACACAGATATGTATCTATCTATGTATTTATAGTATTTTATATTTGTTTTATGTAGTATGTATGTATTTAATATTATTATATGGTATCATGTATATAAAAATTATAGTCATCTAAGTATATTATATTGTGTAAGTAATTTGTATGATGTATATATTAATAATGAATAATATAATTGTATATATTCGAGTGCAGTATATTTATCCATATGTATCTTTATTTATATATCTATCTGTTAATATATTTTAATTATTAATTTTATTTTATTTATTTATTATTATTATTATTTTTTTTTTATCCTTGCCATTTTTTCTACCACCTACCATTGTCATTTAATAAGCTTGTTACCTTTTGCCCAGGTTGCCTGGAAGAGATCACTTCTAAGTGATAAGGCCGCCTAATAAACTATACTGTTTTTTTTTTTTTGTTCTGTATATTAGCAATAAGTTTTCTATGTATAGTTTTATTGAAGAGTAAATAAATAAATAAATAAATAAATGTACAGTGTATTTTTTTTTTTTTAATTACCAGATTTTAATATAATAGTGGTCGTTGTTTGTTTATATTAGGTTAATTAAAACGTAATTTTCGGGGATTCATTGTAAACTTCTCGACCACTTTATTATTAAAATCTTGTAAGTTTCCATTATAAGTTTTCGGTGCACACTCATCATGGCCAAAACATTGAGGTGATTTTCACTCATAGTGCTTCTTAGCCAGGTTTTTAGTCTCCTGAGGCTGCTAAACGATCGCTCTACCGTACATCGTGCATGGAAGAGCGATCAAAATTTTCAACTTTTTTAGAATCTCTAGGGGGGGGGGCAGCTGCCCCTCCCTGCCCCCCCTTGGCGACGCCGTTGTTGTAAAACATTATAATATTAGGTACATCTAGTTGTTACATGGCGGTTTCTCGGCGAAATTTTTGGACACTGCTTCTGAATTATATGAATAATAAAATCGTAAACAGCATTTTTGTTTGTACAAACAATCCCAAACCTTCAACGGACAAAATAACGATGTATTTTTATATTGCTATGGCCCGATGTATCAAAATGTAGCATCAAAAAAGTAATTGTGAATAAGAATGATTCAACTCAATCTATCGAATAGATATATCAATAGCGACATTTTAAAAATAGATCAATATAGGTATTTCGTAGTGATAAAAGATATAATAAATTCAATTTATTATTTCCCACATCACACTCAAGTATACACATATTGCTAATTTATAATACGTAGTACATACTATCTCGATGTTTATAATCAATTATTAAAATTATTTTTGTAATATTTGTATGCTTCGCTTAGCCGTTGACGGTTGCCAGTAAATAAATCGGACTGAGATCATACTGAGATAAATCTTTTTAAACGCTGTAGGCGAGATTTTCCGTAAACTAAATCGAAATAGATAGTAATAAATTACCTACGATTTATGTCTATTTATGTATTGCGATAACAATGTTATGTTATATGTCGGGGACTGATAGTGACGAAAGAAAATAAGAATAATTATAATAACATATATTAAATAGTTTATTTATTTATAAAGTTTTTAATAGTTTTATGATAAAAAAACTCAAACTCAAAGAACTTATTCTTATTCACTGTACTACTGAATAACTTAACTTACTCGTGCTTTATACATAATATAATTTGATAGTATTTGATAGTCGAATACATTACGATATATATGTATTTCTTGAAACTTCTGGAACAGCTAGGTAGCAAGTATCATTTATAGGCCCATTTAGTATAATGGCTTCAATTCGCACCATCGAAATCACGACCATTTATTCCCCCAATAAACTTGATTGATCCTTTTGTAGAGTGATAAAATTGATAACGATAATCTGCTTCATGTGTTATTAAAGGGTATGACGTCTGACACTAATCCGCTAAATCTGTCGAATAATCCACCCTTTAATAAATTTTCCAGATGAACAACTATTATTTCCATATTTTACGCATAAAAAAGCGTTATTTATACAAAAACGCAGTTGGTAAACATAAAATATATAATAAGTCTATAAAAAGCATACCAACACCGACGCTTTTAAAAATATTCGGCAAGCATGATACATCAAGCAATTTGTTTGATCAATATTTTTAGTTTGTACTTATGTTATCTTTGAGTGCTTTATGATATATTCTATATTATCATAAAGCACTTGAAGATAATTGGCTATATTATATTAAATCGCTAGTACCATAAACTTTGTAAGCATTAAACTTTAATAATAGTAAATTACGATTATTTACAGTCCAATAGTGTTATAGGTAAAACTGCAAATAGTAACAATTTATTCCTTTAAAATTACTAACTGTTTATTACGGTCATCTGACAATCAATCTGGGCTTTATGCGTGTGAGTAATAGAGCTATTTATGTAGATCAAAATGAAACTAAAGGCATGTTACATCATACGTGTACGTATATGTAACGTTAAAGTTAGACCAACTCTTTCACACGGCGCGCACCTGTGTCCATTATATTCTCAAATGTTACAGTAAAAGTACTTTTATTGTAAACTTTTGGGAACTCTGTCACGGTCACGTAATAGGACACTTATTCGTGGATAAAATTCCTGCCTCCTTTTCTGAGAAACTGGGTGTAAAACATGGAACAAAACTATCTCAGCATAGCTGCTTTGAATAGCATTGTTACTCCATATAGGACATTCTTATGGGAATATATGAAATATTCCTTACAGAAAATAGCCGCTATATTTATGGATGTTATTGGTTTCTTTGAACATAAAAATACCTAACTACCTACTAATTTAGAATTTATTACAATTCAATGTATTATTCTATTTTATGGGACCTAAATATTTAAATGAACTAATTTAAATTTCTTGGAATATCCTAACATAAGGAGCAGGAGGTTCTAAAGGGAACACAATTTAAATAATGTTTAGATTAACTCAAATAATACCCGAAGATTAAATATAAACATTGATGTTAGAAGCAAACAATACCTACAACATGTGGTTTCGTTCCCATATCTACTTGTATTGGCTATTGATTAATTAAGATCTCTTGTACTTATATTTTTGGTTTTATGGCATTCAAATGCTTTATAAATATAAATTTATAAAGAATAGAAAAAATTCGATCACGAGGCGGGACTCGAACCCGCATCCTTTCGCGCCATTCCGGGGCGGATGCTTGACCAACTCAGCCACTCGTGACCGGCCAGAGCAATCGAATTTATTCTATTCTTTCAGTTTTATGTGTCTGAAGGGACACACAGCGCGCCATCTATTGAGATGATTAACAACCATTTCAACCAATATGAAGCACTTTTCAGTGAATACAATATTGTAACGATGGAATACGACCTTTTTTGTTGAATTTATATTTTTGGTTTTATAGCATTCAAATGCTTTATAAATATAAATTTATAAAGAATAGAAAAAATTCGATCACGAGGCGGGACTCGAACCCGCATCCTTTCGCGCCATTCCGGGGCGGATGCCTGACCAACTCAGCCACTCGTGACCGGCCAGAGCAATCGAATTTATTCTATTCTTTCAGTTTTATGTGTCTGAAGGGACACACCGCGCGCCATCTATTGAGATGATTAACAACCATTTCAACCAATATGAAGCACTTTTCAGTGAATACAATATTGTAACGATGGAACACGACCTTTTTTGTTGAATTTATATTTTTGGTTTTATGGCATTCAAATGCTTTATAAATATAAATTTATAAAGAATAGAAAAAATTCGATCACGAGGCGGGACTCGAACCCGCATCCTTTCGCGCCATTCCGGGGCGGATGCCTGACCAACTCAGCCACTCGTGACCGGCCAGAGCAATCGAATTTATTCTATTCTTTCAGTTTTATGTGTCTGAAGGGACACCGCGCGCCATCTATTGAGATGATTAACAACCATTTCAACCAATATGAAGCACTTTTCAGTGAATACAATATTGTAACGATGGAACACGACCTTTTTTGTTGAATTTATATTTTTGGTTTTATGGCATTCAAATGCTTTATAAATATAAATTTATAAAGAATAAAAAAAAAAAAAAAAAAGGATGCGGGTTCGAGTCCCGCCTCGTGATCGAATTTTTTCTATCCTTTATAAATTTATATTTATAAAGCATTTGAATGCCATAAAACCAAAAATATAAATTCAACAAAAAAGGTCGTGTTCCATCGTTACAATATTGTATTCACTGAAAAGTGCTTCATATTGGTTGAAATGGTTGTTAATCATCTCAATAGATGGCGCGCGGTGTGTCCCTTCAGACACATAAAACGGAAAGAATAGAATAAATTCGATTGCTCTGGCCGGTCACGAGTGGCTGAGTTGGTCAGGCATCCGCCCCGGAATGGCGCGAAAGGATGCGGGTTCGAGTCCCGCCTCGTGATCGAATTTTTTCTATTCTTTATAAATTTATATCTCTTGTACTGTCTGTATCAAACGGTTCAACTGAAACTTACCTAATAAATAAGTAACAGTAGAATTTCTATCAGCCATTTATTAAGGGTCTGGATTAAATAATTTCGTTGGGAGGCAACTTTTATGAGAAATTAGTACGAAGTAATAAATTCAATTAGGTTAAAGAATTTAGATTAATTTAATAATCACATTACTTCGTAATTTAAAAAACTTAATATTTTTAATAGGTAAATTTTACACTAAATAAATATTTGTGCCAAAATAATGTTTTATTCATTTTAATGACTCCGATTTATTAATATAATTCTTCAGTTTTGACACAATTTTTTTTAACTGCATCATAATACCACATAGTTCCTCTAGAAGCTTTTGAGAAAAATATATTATTTAACTTGACTTGGTTCACATTATATCGAAAAACTATTAAGAGAGTTAAATATAAATAGTTTTATAAAACCTTCAAATAATTATTTTAAAACTAGTCAATGTCTGCGATGTCGAGAGATTATACCTAATATAATATCGATTATAACTTCAATATTATTTATTAACGTTTAGTTAAATAAAAAAATAAATACGCTATGAAAACAAAATCTCCGTTGTTTTTGGGAACGTCAGTAAATATGATATAGTATGTAGTCGACAGAATAATAGCAAATCATAAACGTCATAGTAAATAAACTACTCTACCAAAATAGGAGCTCATATAATGTTATCGAATAGAATAATGAAAGGACAAGGGTGACTACGGGGTCATCTCATCTTCAACACTAACTCAATTTGGCCTATATATTGGGAATATTCCAATACCATGCAGGGTAATATCATAACGTAACATAGAGAGATAATATTTTATACATCTGTTGTTGCTTGAGTTGTATATAAATAAGAAATAGAGCCGAAAATATATGTATTTTTTGAAGAAATAAAATCTCAATTTAAATTAATAGGATTACCTATGAATAATAGCTAAAATATGCAGACATGGTATCATTATTATTTTTAATTTGTTATGGCTTATCTCAGTTACAACACCTGTCTGATGTTGTCATAATTCATATTCTGGAATACCTCTTGAATTTTGTAGAGACGAAATTAGTTAAAATTAAAAGCAAATAATACTTTTACATATTATTCAGCATTCTCACGGAGATAAACTCGTGGTATATAGTGTCAAACATACTTTGGCAGGAAAGTATTCATAATACACGTAGGGAATGTACCCAAAAGTTTGAATTGTTTTTGATGCTATAAAAGAAACTGAAATTGAGTTCGAAAAAATCACGCCTTTATCTCGAAACCGTTCAGTAAAATATAGGCTATAAGTTTTCTCAATATTGCAATAATATTAGAAACTAGCGGTCCGCCCCGGCTTCGCCCGTGGTACATATTTCGCAATAAAAAGTAGCCTATATCCTTTCTCGGGTATCAAAATATCTCTATACCAAATTTCATGCAAATTGGTTCAGTAGTTTAGTCGTGATTGAGTAACAGACAGACGGACAGAGTTACTTTCGCATTTATAATATTAGTATGGATAACACGCGAGGCCGGGTTAAATATTAGTTTGAATGTAATGAGAATGTACTGCGATTCTACACAGCTACCTAATTGATGTAGGTAGTTGATAACAAATCGCAGCAAGTCAACGACTAACAAAGTGAAAGTCCGAGCCCCTGGGCACGATTCGTACGAATGCGCCACGAGTCAAAGGAAAGCGGCTTTTTATAGTATTCGACAGCTAAGCATGTTCAGACATGAAATAATGACAACTACATTGACAACTATTCATCCACAAAAATATTAAGTCAAAAGTTATAGGCAGGGAGATACTGACACAAAATTTCGGGTCATTTGTAGCAGGATGGCGGTTCTACAGGGGTCAGGCGGCGAGAAGAAAAAATTTGCAGATTTTCGGCGGTATGGCGACCATTTGGAATCGTCCGAAAAGTATGGCATGGCGATTTTCGTAAATGGCTGCACGACGATGGTTACCTATGCAAAAGTTAGCCTGGTACAAATGGTTGAATTGTTTTTTTTAAATCAACGCATTCGCGTCGGTATGGCGGGCTTTAAGACACACCGGAAAAGTATGGCATGACACTACCGCCTACGTCTTTTTATGGGCTATCGGTAAATTCTAAAATTTTTGTGTTACAAATCGTTTGACTTTCGCTATTTATCCGACGAGTTCGACTAACGCCCACGCGACTAGTCCGCCGGTACCAGCGTTCTGGCCATCATTTTTCTTTTTGTCATTGCGTACTAAGACCCCTGTAGAACCGCCATCCTGTTACAAATGACCCGAAATTTTGTGTCAGTATCTCCCGGCCTATTACGTCTAACAATAAAATAAACATACTTTTAAGCCAACACTTCATTTTATTCGAATTAAAGTTCTACACGAAGATAAGGAAGAGTTATTTTATGAAAAAGTATTTTTATATAGTTTTATATCTTCTTATTATCAATGCAATATACTTAAGAAGTTAATATTATTTAAGAATGATTGAAAAAAATATTTTAATTAAATAAGAAGGGGTAAAAATACTGTTTGAAAACAAGCAGTATATAGTACGTTTGTGAAAATCTATTTATTAGGAATTTATTTCCCTAATTTAATTAAATTTGATGGATCGGTTCAGTCACATCATCAGAAGCATATTGGATATCTTCAAATGAACATTGTTTGAAAAATAAATTAGAACGAAACCTCTTTGACGCATGTGAGATTCAAGAGATATATTTTGATGCATGAATTTCGAAGCAAACCTTTGAAATATAATCGGTATATTGTAATTTAAAAGATTTTAATTAAAAAAGGAAAGCTTCATATAGCCTTAAAATACATATGAGATAAATTACATATGCAAATATTAAGTACGGATATATTATAATTTATGTAAGAAAGTATCCAGAGCGTAAGAAAATTAATTTTAACGCTTGAATCAGGGTTTTGTAAATGTTAAGAAATGTAGAGAAATATAAGGGACATTTGTATTTTATTGCTTTATTTAAAGCCTGTTCAGCAATTTGATTGGCAGTGACTTTGAAAATGTTCAGCTTGTTTCTTTTGTGAAAAAATATTTTTCTTTTGACAGCGGTTCACACTTTTTCCTTTTTAAATGAATAATTATTTTTTTCCGGTGGAATTACATTTTTCTTACAGATTGATACTGAATTGATACCTACTTATAATTGGTATTTGTAAGATTTTTTTTATTACAATATAAAAAGGAACAGTTTTCTTTATATGTTTAGAAATCTGAAATGTAGAATATTATGTTATATGATGATGATCTATGATGATGAATTTATGCTATGTTACCAAATTGCCAATATTGGTACACCGACCCACAAAATATATAATCTGTTAAAGCTCTCTTCATCACTGATATCCCTGGATTTTTTTTCTCTGCTTTTGTTACAAATCTATATTCAATACATATTAAGTTAATTTTCAGTTATGGTTTACCCTCGTACCATTCCACCAACCGTACATGGCCTGGCTGTTTGCCTAATCTTATGGAAAATTTCATAAGAAAATCTGGATCATCTTTTACATACAAGTTTTACAATACAATTCGAGGAAGCATCCCGTAAAATGGGCTAGATTTATGGTTACTGTAATTGCAATAACCATAAATCATATTAATTAATTATTAATATACCGTATATTATGAGTCAGTATTAGCAAACAGAAATATTAATAGAATTCTTGTACAACATTTTGTTTCTTCAATCTTAATAAATATACACAATCAATTAGTTTACAGATATTTACAGAAACATGCCACTACAGTCTAGCTTAATGGGTCCGCTTTCAAAATAATAGATTCTAAATTAAAACTGACGGAAAACATTGAACATTGTAAATGTAAATATTTATTTTGTTTGCATTAAAAATAGCGCTGTCCGTAGTCCGTACATTCCATCGCGCCTAAAGGCAATTAACGCCTATACATTGTCAGAGTAATATTGTGAGTTTATTGTTTTTATGTGAAACTAACTACATTCTAAGTGTCATCGTTCTTCGCGACAATAATTTATCATATTTATATCTACTATTATCATAAATATAACATTAATCCTCCAACTTTTAACACATATTTTCATTATTATCTGCACCTGAATGTTTGTATGTAACCGACTTCTTTATAGTTGATTTTGACCCACTTTAAACGGACAGATTATTCAAACTTTGTACATAATTTCATGAGTTTATCTTTTAAAGCGTGTTTTTTTTTTTCGTTTTTAAACTAGGTATTTTTATTATTTTAATAATTACCTATGTTCGCCAGCCTAGTATTTTATGGAAAATAACAATAATCCTCTTTTATAAAAAAAACATGTTCACCAAAATCAATCAGTTTGGGCTGCGGGTAAAACAACGAAGCACGGCAGATCTAAATTATCTCTTACCAAATATAATAATTTACTTTACCATAATTATTACTCTCAATAACCATGATCTTCTTTGAGGAAGTTAATAACTCTGTTGTGAACGTTATCCATTTCTTGTTGCATCATATTCTCGTGATATTTGCTAATAAGATTAACTTTCATTCTTCAAGAAATTAATTTATTATCCAAAACAATATTTTGATAATAATAATAGATATATTACGATAGATGTATCAAGTGAGACATATTTAAAGTAACAATAAGGTAGCATTGTATCAGCGATTAAAAGTGTATAAGCCTATATTTCCATTTTATATTATTATCATATAGTTTTATAATAATAATATAAAATGGAAAACCATAATATAATCATACCTTTCCATTAAATATGCAGATAATAATAACTTGACACGTTCATTTAACAGTGATTATTCATTCAGAAATATATGAAATTGTGCAAAACATTTGATGTAAATTTATGAAATGGGAACTCGTAACCCAAATTGTCTGTAATAATCTGAAGATAGCTATCTTCCCTAAATGTCTTATACTAGAGAGGAAAGCTATGTGCCGTCAGCACATTACAGTTTACTAGGTATTGTAAGATTTTTTTTATTGTAATATGTATTAGGTCATGTATCATGTAACAATATTAAGTATTGTCACTTGTACTTTAGTTGGTAATTGGCTGCAATATAAAGAGGTTGTCAATCTGTTGTTTCATTTAGCTATCCGAAATATATTAAGCCGCTACAGAAATTATTGTCTGAAAGGAATTATAACAAGTTAAATACAAAATTAGGTACCAAGTTAATAAAAAAAATAGATGTTGTTAAAAAGTATGGGTAGAATATTGTGGTCTTGACCAAATCTTAGAAAGTAAATTGATACACTTACTTTACAGTTTTGATACTTTTTATTTTTTTAGAAAGTAGAATGTTTAAATTGTAGAGCAAAAGAAAAAATATTTTTTTTTACAAATTAAAGGGAATGATCTTGCACATTTGCACCTTCCCTATACATCTCATTCAGGATTTCGCAGTTGTACATGCATATTAAAAATATATGTACTTCAATTATTGTGAGAGCCATTACTCACGTCGCTCGCGGTCGCTACAAATTAATTTTCATATCAATAATATGAATCAAAATATGTATATGAATCAAGACAACAATGTCAACACTGTTGTAAAATTCATTTGTATTCAATTGAAAACAAAAAAAAATAATGATAATAAATCTACAAATGTTATGATTTAAAAACTACATATTCAACCTGACGTTGCGAACACCATTTTACGTCTATATTATAAAGCTGAAGAGTTTGTTTGTTTGTTTGAACGCGCTAATCTCAGGAACTACCGATTGAAAAATTCTTTCGGTGTTACATAGCCCATTTATCGAGGAAGGCTACTACTACTAGATAGGCTATATTATATCTACATGCTAAGACCAACAGGAGCGGAGCACCAATGAAGAATTTTTCTATGCGTGATCTCCTATTACTACGCGGGCGAAACTGCGGGCGGAAAGCTATAGTACTATACATAATATATAAGGTATAATAGTTTCCCACTTTAAAAAGGTGTAATGATTGCGATTTTTGACAAGTGTTTTATTAATAATTCAATAGGATCTTCTTTGAAAGATCATCAACAAATAAAATTTCAAGTTCCATAACATTGTGTTTAACACAAGGTTTAACAATCAAAATAACAATTTTATTCTTCGTCAACGACGACCATTATGTTAACTCTTCTGTCAACTCATTATCCAAGAAAGGCCTGAGTCATTATTATTTATGCGACTTGAAGTACCCTGAATCTACTTACTTTTGGATAGACATGACAATACACTTTTTTTATTAGATTTTACAATACAAGACAATACACTTTTGATAGACTATCCCAGTATATATTGTGCTGTTACTTACTATTTATTAATTAACTTATCGTCGGCTATATAATTATAATTGATAGTTCCATTGATATCGGTCATTTCGGCTATGAAATTGTCAAATAACACACTGAAAGCATCCGGATAATATGACATTGGGTAATGAATCTGTGAATATAGTAATAATAGTGGGCTAGCTAAATTTATTGTATTACAATGGCGACCGACTGCCGACGTGTATAGGGTTAAACGTAATTAACTTAGGTGTCATTAATCATTTCTAAATGGGTTGAAAATTCGTCACTTCCACTTAACAACTATTCGAATTTCGTACCCAGTCTTGTGAGACTAATTAACTATTAAAGTATCATTTAAACATTATACTAAGATTTAAGAGGCTGGTTGTATCAAATTTATACCTCTGCCATATTTATTTCAGTTTGTTTTACGAATTTTTATGTAAACCAATCTTCATAACGAGATTTATAATTTTACTTCAATATTAAAAATACTAGGTTCTACCCTTAATATGAACTTGAGATCGTCTACTTGCCTAGTTCTTACAAAATTTAATTACGCTAAAGTCATTTATGGCCCCAGGTTGAAACGTGGAGCTAAAAATTTGATACAAAGTGTGCAACACGCTCGTGCCCGTATTTTCTGGAATGTTCCCCACGGGCATATGTGTAACGTAATATATAGCGAAAGAGTTTAAAGCGGAAAGTAGGTGAGGTCTGCCCTTTTGCATCACTTCTTTTCAGGGTATTTTTCAAACATGGAAAGGAATAATACGAGAAAATTATACCGAACTCGTTCATCGCTCTGGAAAATTGTATTTCCTGGAAGATAAGAGCACAAGAACTAGTTTCATCTAAAATTATGAAACTATCAAGATTTAAAAGTTATATTTAAATCTCCTACTAAACTCTCATTTATGTTTGTTTCAACTTGTTAGTGTATTCATGCATTCATGTTAATTTAAACTTACTTCTTCCTAACAAGCCTTTTAATTAAATTACTACATCCAAAAGACTAAAGCTGCAGTGAAATATTACGCTACAACGAGCTGTCCCTGAAAGCAATGCAGCTACGCGGTGCTTATGACATTTTATTTAAGAATTATATGTACTAAAATAATATTTTTAATTAATTAACACATTCTTTTAAATGTCATGGTCGTAACTTAACAATATTTAATGCTTCGAATCTTACAACTTAGTAGAGTTGACTACTACTACTATCTGGAAGCGGTAAGATGACCATTGACTAGACTAGAATATTGGCCATATTAAATATATAGGATCTTTATTGCCAGTTACTTTTGCAGCTACGACTACCGAATAATGATTGTACAAATTGATCAGATGTTTTCCTCGGACAAGTTGTACAAACATATACGTGAAATAAGAAAACAGCTAGTTAGTTCGTTCCCCGTCGCGATGATTGACACAATTATTTGGTTTTTCTCCTTCTTATTTGAATTGTTTGCTAGGAAATATAAAAACGATATAAACGATTGTCTTAAGTCACCGTGCCTATGAAGTTAAGAAAATAGTATGGAAAATTTTAAAACCTTTATCATAGAATATATTAACATTTTTTATATATCTTTAATTCAGTATTAATTTTATATTACAATTGTTTCATACAATTAGCTGTATAGCTATCTATAGTCGGTAGAATACCTGAAATAGGTACCTACTCAGGAAGAAATAAGACAAATGGAAATGCAATACGATCCGACTTACTGATTAAAAGTCATCTCTAAAGCCTCTTACAGTTCCTTCGTAATGAAGTCGAAGAGAATTGCAATCTGATAAATAAATTAAAGATTCTATATTTGTTACCAACGAAATTAAGCCGATTTTTTTTCCAAATAACAATGTACACGAACGATCTTAATGTATAGTACCTAGTATAAAAAAGGTTATTATAACACGTATTATGATTTATCACAAATAATGAAAATAATGAGCATTTGAATATAATCCGAAGGTAGTTAGTACATTACAAAATTTTCAAAATCATTTTCAATTAGGTATCTAATATTATTATCTCTATAGATTATTTCGGGATCCATCCAGATTGCCATTATGAAAAAAAACTCACGTTTGATAAATAAGCAGTGTTATTTTTAGTGTCCGACCGAAACTGGTTTCCAGGCCGAAACCGAAACCGAAACCGAATGTTCGGCCGTGGCTTCAGTTTCGGCCGAAACCGAAACCGAAACCGATACTCACGTGGTCAAGTATGAAATTTCTAAAAATACTGAACTTTGGTGCATTTTACCTATTATTTTGCCTTAATTAGGGCATGAAATGAAAACACAATATATTAAATTTGTTGTTATCATTTATTTAATATTAAATAAAAAAATAATATTTTTAAAATATTAATAATAACAATTTTAATTTTTATTATTTTTTCAAATTAAGTTCTCAGTAAAATCAGTCATCTAAATCAAATCAGTAATTGTTACTGTTACTTTAAATACTAAGTATTGGTATTTTGAGATCTTTCTCTTTATTAAAGAGTCTTTAATACTTTGGATTGGTATTTGTACTTGGAAGAATAATCAGTCTCTTTTAGGTACCTCTTATATAAAAATAATAATAACTATTACACCCAGTTCCAATCTCAACATAGATAATCAAAATTTTTTTCCACCAGCGTGGGTCAACCAACGCTTTGACAGCGTCCGTCAAAGCGTTGCACAGTGTAAGGAAATCGCAATCTAGCGGGATTTAATTCTGATGATACGGAAATTATTAAGTTTGATTGAAATAGGTAATAATAAGTGTTTTTATAGTTAGTAAAACACTTTCAGGCGAAAAAGTTGTTTTTAACCAAATCACATTTTTTTCTAAAAAAAAACGACCCCGATGACGATGGCATGTAGTCGATTTAACTTCAATTTGTTGGCATAATGCTCTCAACAAACCCTTGATTTTATTTTTATAAAATCCATAATAAGTTACACGAGGATAATACCACATAAAAAATGAAAAAAACTTCGTCAAATTGATTACTATTAGATGATCAAATTTCGAAAATTTGAATTTTCGTTATTTCGATAGCCATGCTGAAAATTGAAAAAAAATGTATGGGTGCCGCAAAAAAGCGCAAAATTTTTGAGTTGCATCAGTTAGTTTAAATCATCAGCTTTACTGTGATGGTATACACTTTGCTATATTATGCTATATAATGTGTTTTTGGGTCCAATGAATTTAAAATCTAAATAAATCGAAGTATATTTCGTGTCCTAACAGAAATGGTTGGTTTTGCCTATTATTGCCTATTATAATTCAAACAAAATGTGTATGTACTTACGTATTAAACACTAACACTATAATAAATAAAGTAAAAAACACTATTGACTTAATAATCGCTTCGTAATAAGTAAACGGAATTGGCACAAATTAACACTGGAAAACACGCAGTGAGTGTGACTCCGTTTTGCTGCCGATATAAACATTTTTCATATTAACGTTGACCTTCCTACATAAGAAAAAAATAAGCTGTCCTATTAAGTAGTAGCTAAGGAATAAATAGACATCAATAAATGCTAGATAAATCAAAGTTCAAATTTTGAATTAAATCCCGCTAGATTGCGATTTCCTTACACTGTGCGTTGCCGAGAAAAACGAAGTTAGGCGAGCCGCGAGCGTGAACGTGTGTGAACTGTGAACTAAGTTCACTGAACTTGCGAAATAAGTTTCGGTTTCGGCAAAAGTTTCGGCCGATTCTGGCCGAAACCGAAACTGCGGCCGAAACTTGATTTTTGGCCGAAACTCAGCCGAAACCGAAACCGAAACCGAACTTTCGGTCGGACACTAGTTATTTTATGAGACGATTAAGGCTTGATCCACCTTTAATGTCCTTTTTCTAAGTTAGGATTGCCTACCTTAAGTAATTATACTTTGCTTATTATAAACATACATCTAAACAACTCTATTGATAAATCATACACACACAATCTTACCCATAAGTACATTTTAACGTATTGAAATATAAAACAATGCCATCTATGACAGGGTGATAAAACTACAATATACGTTTAGAAATGAACCCTTCATATAATTCTGAAATATTGCCATCATTCCAGCTGTAATAAATCAAGTCACTTGGTATTGAATTGTATTTCCTAGATTCAGAAGACCTTTTATTGAAACTAAAGTAAAAAATTCGTAGTCAAACTTGATAAAAGACATTTCATTATATGGAATCATTAACAAAGCTCTAAAAAGATTTGACATTTATTTTGCGATAAGAAATATGGTTTTCATCTCTACAATAATATTTCATCGTCTCTGATAAAAGCTCTATATTAATGTTTATCATAGAAGCGTGAAGTGTGTTAGATAAATACAAATTCCGTTTGATGAATTTAATAAATATATGCTGAAACTATCTATATTAGGACGAATTTAATATGATGCTATGTAGGTATGTATTTACATGTGATTGCATTGATGCATAAGAGAACTACCCGTTTCTCGGATTATAAAATCATTTTAATAATTATGAAAATATTATTTCAGCAAAAATATATTAATATTAAATTGTTTTGTTTGTTTGGTTAAACGCGGTAATCTCAGGAAACTGGTTTGAATTATTTTGTAGTTTGAAGCCGCTGGCGGAAAGCTTTGTTTTATGCTAATTAGTGATATTAATTTTAGTGTAATGTAGTCGACGAACTCTGTCGATTAATTTGAGCTTTTAAAAATCATACTATGAAGGGCATATAGGGTTAGACAAAACAATTTTTTTAATAATGTGAAAGAATATTACTTTTGAGGGTGAAGTTGTGTGGGTCAGCAATGTAGTAGCGCCTTTTATAATCATGCTATAAAAAACTGGACTTTATTGAATACGCCCGCGCTGCAAATAAAGTAAGATATATTTGCTTCCGACGAACAGCATCCTGAAATATACGGATAAAGCCAAATATTGATTGTGATATCTGAAACATTTTGTGTAAGTAGAAATTTCGCCGGGATGCCCACATACTTAACCTTCTGTACTGTGTTCTGTTTGATCCTAAAACGCCAGGGTATCTTAAAACTCAATTTAATTACCTTAGTTCAAATAATTCACTCTCTCTTCGCTCTTCTAATCTTCTGATTCTTTCTGCACCGGTTCGCCGCACTAATTTCTATGGATCTTCATTTACTGCTCGCGCTATTCAACTTTGGAACGCTCTGCCTGAATCTATTAGGCGGGCGCAAAATGTCAAAACTTTTAAAGCTCTTGTCAAAAATCATTTCCTGTCTTTATAATGTGTTGCTTATATTTATTTTATATTATATATAATAGTTTGTACTGTATTTTTGTAGTGTATTTAGTAGGTTATGTACTATTATGTGTATGTATATTTATAAAATATGTAGGTATTATATTATATTTATATTTATTTATAAGTATTTATTATCTATATATATGTTATTATTATTATTGTATATATTATTTTTATTATTTGTATTGTACCTTTTGCTTAATTTATTTATTGAATTGGCGCCAAGTCGCGTTCTAGCATACATTCCTTACCAATCAGGGTTGCCTGGAAGAGATTGCTTTTGAGCAATAAGGCCGCCTTTTAGTACGTATGTGCCGTGTGTTTTCATGGTATTTAATTATAGTATAGCTTATTTATGTTTGGTATATTATGTACAATAAATAATAAATAAATAAATAAATAAATAAAAGTATGAACTGTCATGTTATTTTTATTTTAGTCATTCGAAAAATAAATATAATATTTTTCACTCACTTTACATTGAATATGCAGGTTAACATTAGCAGTATAACCTTAGGTAGGTTTGTATGAATAAGCTTTAATTTTATTAATCATAAAAAGGATCCATTGAATGCATTGCTATCTCCGCTTTGGAATATGTTCCTACCTATATAATGTTGTACATAAATAATACAACTTTTATGGCTTTCCGTATCACAGCAAACGTTTTATTTGTTTATGAACTCTAAAACACAAAGATAACTTGTTTATTACTTTTCTATCTAGACTATAACGATTCTTTATAATTGCCATAATTACAGAACCAAAAACTTTAATGCCACAAGATGTTTCAGCCTTGACATTTGAATATAATATTCACTGTGTGTCTCTTGTGTGTCCTTATGTGTCTCTGGTGTGTACATATTTCTAGGAAAATAGGAGTCTAATAATAAACTAACTCTGATATTGTTTAAAAATTATTATTTAAAAAAAAAATATCGTCATCGTTTTGTCGTCATCGTCGTTTCAGCCTTGGGACGTCCACACTGCACTGCTGAACGGTCTGCATCCAGCGGCTCCGGGTGCCACTCAGACTGGATCGTCTGTCCATCTTATGGGAGGTTGTCCCACGCGCTTCGTCTCCGGCAGTACGTGGCCTCCATTCCAGAACCTTTTAAAAAAATGTGGTACACAATTAATTATGATTGAAAAAAAAAATCATTCAACTGAAAATGTAATTCTATTAAATTCAAAAATATCCGTATTCAACGTTAACCCACTTAGTATCATTATGATAACCATAAAATGTAAAAGCAAATGTCACGACTCTTCCGCTCAGGGTCGCTGAATAACTCAAGAGATCTGTAATCCAGGATACGTTAGTACATCAAAGGGGTTTAGACGGCCTCCTTTGTAAAACCGAACCATTTCAAGTAAAGCCTCTTGCAAATACATTTAATACATGGATCTGAAACTTGAGACGGACAACATCCGTATAAATTCCTACCTATTTGCGTTATGAAAGGTCATTTGTCTAGGGCCTAGGCCTTCATTCATAATATCTGAATATTCGTTATGGAATGTAATGGAATAATATATTTTTTCACTAACTTGGTTGCCTTCAATTTTGTAGCAGTTTGACTTTGCCAAGTTAATTTTCCTTTGCTGTTATAGGTACCTACCTCTTGAGAGGACTAATTATGTACATAAAAGTTATTTTACTTTACTAAATTCCGAAACATTATTTCTTACCAAAATGTTTTAATTGCAGAGTTTAAAACGCTATTGGATTCCATGAAGATCCTAAATTATTAAGTAGCTCTATATAAGAAATTTGCGTACATTATTATATTGCTATCTGTTTTGAAATTTGTATAATAGCCTAAGGGCTCTTTCAATTTATGCGTTTCGTATCGGACCGCTACAGTGCCGTAGCGGTGCGTTTGTCGTACGGCGCACGGCCGGTCGTTTGTTTTCATACAAAATGCACGGTGCGACAGCAGCGCGGCGTCCGTACCGCGAACGCTCGACATCAGGACGGCAACGTCGCAAGTCCCATAGGGATGTCGGAAATGCAATAAAGTATCGATATGTATATCGTATCGATGTTTTTTGAAAATATCAATATCGATATTGATATTTTTATTAAAAATTGGTTGTCTGTAAAGTCGGTTTACTGACGATAGTTGAACGTGACAACGTCCGATTGTGCTTCTTTGTCGTTCGTTCCGCGCTCTCGCTCGCACTTCAAGCCTTACACGGAACGCCTCAGAGCGAGATAACGCCGCATGAGTCATGTTTTTTCGTGCGTGCAGGCGGCTCTATCGAATTATAAGACGTTGTCACGTCAAAAATATCGATATATCGATATGATTTGACAGAGAATATTCGTGCTCTAAAAATTAATTTTTTGGTCTTGTCTAATTCAATCATCTTTTACGGAGGCGTAGTTTTTGTTTATTTTTTTGTTTGATGTTTTTCAACAAGAGCACTAACAGTAATGTTTCTTCGTCAGAGTCCATGGCTTAACTGGTGTCAAATAAATTTAAAACAGCACTAGCATACAAACGCACGGCAGTCAGATACGCTTTCAATTTAAGCGTTTGGTATCGGACTGCTAACGTACTGCAACGGCACGGCAGCGGGTTATAACTAGCGGCACGGAAAACGTGCGGCAGCGGTCCGATACGAAACGCATAAATTGAAAGAGCCCTTAGGTCGATGATTAGTACATACTGTCTTTATTAAATCATATTTAACTGAGAAGAAAAACCAATGACCCCAATTCCTTACGACCTATAAATTGAACAAAAAATTGGTTGTCTGTAAAGTCGGTTTACTGACGATAGTTGAACGTGACAACGTCCGATTGTGCTTCTTTGTCGCTCGTTCCGCGCTCTCGCTTGCACTTCAAGCCTTACATGGAACGCCTCAGAGCGAGGTAACGCCGCATGAGTCATGTTTTTTCGTGCGTGCAGCCGGCTCTATCGAATTATAAGACGTTGTCACGTCAAAAATATGCCGATTATATTCTATAACGTCAAGATACTTTACGATAAGAGCTGAATTTCAAACATCAATTATGTTAGAAGTTATTAGTATATAGAAAAGAATACAGTATTCCAAAATTAATAATGCGCATGCAAATCTTCGCTAATTGTCGTATTTCCAAAAACGCCCGAATCATTGAATCGTAAGAGCCCTAAACAATGCACTTGCATTTTAGACCTTGTTCAAAAGAAATAGAAGTCAATTCACGGTCATACACAATCGAAAACAATTCGGGCGGTAGGTGACGGTAGCCTGTCAGTCAAAAAACTCAAAAATCAGTCAGTCGTCTTTATATATTGGTGATGACTGCACGTGTTCTCTCTGTGTAGAATTATATAGAGCTGCTATTACATACCCTTCATGGTTTTGTTTCTATAGATGAATTTATCGATGAAATGATTACACAGATGATAGCAGTTTAGGGAAAGTGAAAATAAAGAAGAGCATAATGAAAGTTCCGATGTATCTACAATGTCAGAAATAAAGATAATCCCTGATTCTGATTGTTTTTATTCTTTTGTAATTGTAATAATATTGTGAAATGATCAGAAATACTTTTGAACTGAGATTTTAATGATTAGATTTCTACGATTTAAATGTAAACCTGTGTTTTAAAACCATATTTTTTACAATATAAATCTTGTGTTATAGGGTTATCCTCGCTATTTACTTACAAGGAATTATCGAAACAAAATCGTTACTTACAAATCAATATTAATCTATTTTAGCACAAAACACATAATTTGACTAAATTATGCATGAAGAAAATGAATTTAACCACTCTATATACATATCGTCTTCGAACGCTCCGGGAATATGACAGTTACCGAACAGTGGCGAAGATTTCTATGCGCATTATCACTTTTGGAGTACTGTATTCCTTTGCAAGTAAAAAATATTTCAGAAAGCGATAAAATTTTAAGTCATTTAGGTTGAATTGTGTCGACGCCACTTAACATCAAACGGGAACAAGCATCGATTCAAAAAAAAATCCAAACGCGAGTTTGACTGGCGCTCCAAGGGTTTCATACAAATTGAATAGAGTAGCAAATTCAATTTTGCCCTTATTAACTTTTCTCACTATAAAATGGCATATATACAGTGTTCACCAACTACAAATAACTCTTAACTAGCAAATAAGTGACCTTTACTGCAAATTTCGGGACTTCGGATTAGGAATAATTTAGGGTTTTTTGTTCCTTCCCAGAACTCCCAAAATCTATTATCAATTTATACCACATTGTAATAAATTGCCATACAACCAATCCACTCTAACAAAGCAATAATATTTTATGCATACGATAATATTATTATTTCATATAGAATGTTCTCCCTATTAATGGGTAACTAGTTCTGTTAAACATCCCGCCCATGTCCCTATTCTATACATTACCCAAAAATTTCCCACTTAACAGTAAATAAACGGTATTTTTCATACAATCCTACTTACGCTCTATCAATTAGATAACGAACTAGCACGATTATGTGTCAAGCCTAATTTCCTTTCACCGCAAAGCTTTTCGGCCAATTTCAGCGCACACCTCAAAACCACCGGCCCCAATTTGTAATTTTACTGATTACTTCGCATGAGTGTATTGTGTATGCATGACATTGTCTATACAGTGATGATTCGCAATTCATCGCGACAATTTACGCGCGTTTTGGCTATCAAAGCGATCGATAACTTTTGAATTAGGGAACTTGTTTGCGGACCGTTGCCAAACTTGTTATCTATGTTCTAGTGGTCAGGTTGTGGTAAGCTAGGGTAAGCTATAATATAGCTACGTATATAATGCAATTTTTTGTATTGAATCTATGCATTAAACGGGAATATTATTGTATCATAATATTTTATTATATGTTAACCACATTAAAAATATGTATTACAAATTATATTGTCTTTAAAATATGAATGGCAAATTAATTGTTTTCATAATCAAGAACAGAAATTGAAATAAGGACGTGAGTTTACGGAAAACGTAATTAAGATCGATTCTTCCAATTAATTACTTACAGGGACGGGCTTACTACAAATGATATATTATAGAAGATTTGTGAGCCGAATACTGATACGGACACGGTTAATCTCCTTTTTACATTTAATCGATCGCTAATAAGGTAAATCTTTCTTTTTTCTTCTAATATAGTAATATTAAACATTTAGTAATTTTTGTTAAGCCTCAAAACGAAAAAAAAACAAATAAAACTTTTGCGGAACTGTCTGTATTGACAGACACTTTTAATGAATGTTTCCAATAAAAATTAATGATTTTATTGACAAACATTTTCTGATCTAACCCTGACCTAGATGAATGTATATCTTGATAAAAAATTATTCCTCTTCACTTTCCTTCGGATCAGCAGGAAATTATTTAAAAACTACTACGTTTACAACTTACTGGTTAAAATATTTATTTCAATATGCATAAACAAACAAACACATTATTTAACTGTATCTACCTAGTTTGCATTGTGGAGTATGTAGGATATGTAGGTAATAATATATGTATAAGCATTAAAATAACAAATAATGTGATTATAAGAAAATACTAGAGATAATGCATTTATTCATTGATACGAACGTAGCCTCGTAACCAATATTATATTATAAGTTATCACGTCTCATCTCATCTGTGCAATGTAGCCAATGGACGCAAAAAATTATACAATTTCATTCTAGTTAAGATTTTTGAAATAGCTATTCGTTTTTCTCTTGTAACATCGAAAGTATGTAAACATTTAACTACTAAACATTATAAAGCTGAAAAGTTGGTTTGTTTGTTTGAATGCGCTAATCTCAGGAACTACTGGTCCGATTTGAAATATAATTTCGGTGTTAGATAGCCCATTTCTCGAGAAAGGCTATAGGCTCTATTTCATCACGCTAAGACCAACAGGCGCGGAGCCACGCGGGAAAAATCGCGAGGCACAGCTAGTGTAGAATAAAAACATTTTTTCGTATCGTAAAAGCAGACTTTTTAATTAATATTTAAAAGGCTTTTTACATTTCATTAAATCAGAACGAACGAAAAGTTTAATAAATATATCGAAATACTGTTTTGTACCTAATTCTGATCATTCTAGAACAAATTTCAAAGTTAGAGATAAAATAAATTATATCAACTTTTACAATAACACAGATTACAGAGTTTTAATTGCTTCGCCTACTTATGTTTTATATCGAAAGCGATCAGAAATAACTTTGTTAAATATTTGGATGTTGTTAATTGTATTGAATAAAACAATTAATCAATACTTATACTAAATAGAGATCAAAATAATTTATGTTGCAAATATTTACTTAATTTCAATCATTTCGCCATCCTATTGCTTCTTCTTCCAACTGCTTTGGATGTTGTTGAACTGTTGAATAAAATAATTATTCAATATAGGTACTAATGTGTAGACTTTACCTCAAATATCATTTTACGTTGCAAATATTGACTTTCTTTCACAAAGCAATCATTTCATTATCCTATAAGTTCAACTGCACTCACAGATACCTACTACACAATAAAGACCCTGAGCGAGGGTTTGGCCATAATTCATGACGTGTCAAGTGGGGGCGGGTGCGGGAACTTTTTCAACTTCAAGCTCTAATACTTGACAAATCGATGGCCGTATCCTATTATGTTATATATTGATTGGGGAATCTGTGTTTATTATTACATCAACAGTTTTAACTTTTAAGCTTATCAATTGTTTAAAGATCTTTAGTTCCTAGTTCCTACGTACCTACCTACAAATTAATTATGCTATCTATGTCTGTTTTGAATTTATTCCATTGAAAAGTTACATTTGGGGTTGCATTTTTTAGAGGACGCAATTTTATTTTTTTGATGTGTAGGGGGGGTTAGTGTGAAGCTAGCACCAAGTTTGTGGGGTCGCCACCCTTGTCCCACGGCCGCCATCTTGAAAACAGCGGTTGAAATGGTTTTTACGATATATCTCTTAAACTATTTATCTGATAAAAAAAGTTTGTTAACATTATTTGTTGCAAATTAAATTCTCTACAACTTTGGTCCAGTAACTTTTTGTCGTAGAACTATAAATAAAAAAGTTATAAGCGAAAATGTTTAGAAATTAGAGCTATTTATATTTTTCAATAAAACTTTTTTTTATCATTTTACGAAGAAATAATATCAAACCATTTTTGTAGATTGTTTTTCGAGGAACAACTATTATATACAACATATTTTCATTAAGTAAATAGTTAAGGTTTTACAGCGCTCCGAAGTGAGTACTATTTTTCAGTACTCTTAACTATACACTTACATATTATATTATGTTTGTACTAATAATAATTTGTCATCAGTAATTGTTTTTTTTTTTTTGTTATTATAATATTTTTAATAATTAATTTTGCAATATTATTAATATTTAATTATTATGGCTCTTTTCCCCACCATCCAGGAGGTAGAGTCTGGAAGCGCGTTTTTTTTCCGTCGAAAAGCGGGGCTGAAATGTTCTGCAGTGTGCTTGAATTGTTCTGGAGTCTGGTAAAAGAGCCAATAGCCAATATATTATGTATAGTTAGTACTGAAAAATAGTACTCACTTCGGAGCGCTGTAAAACCTTAGCTATTGACGTAATGAAAAAATGTTGTATATAATAGTTGCTCCTCGAAAAACAATCTACAAAAATGGTCTGATATTATTTCTTTGTAAAATGATAAAAAAAAGTTTTATTGAAAAATATAAATAGCTCTAATTTCTGAACATTTTCGCTTATAACTTTTTTATTTATAGTTCTACGTCAAAAAGTTACTGGACCAAAGTTGTAGAGAATTTAATTTGCAACAAATAATGTTAACAAATTTTTTTTATCAGATAAATAGTTTAAGAGATATATCGTAAAAACCATTTCAACCGCTATTTTCAAGATGGCGGCCGTGGGACAAGGGTGGCGACCCCACAAACTTGGTGATAGCTTCACACTGACCCCCCCTACACATAAAAAAAATAAAATTGCGTCCTCTTAAAAATGCAAGGTTAGGCCTAAAAAATGTAACATTTCAATGGACTAATTTGCAGCTTTTCGTTGTTATGCAAACAATTAAATACGATGCCTCTTGTGTCATTATATCTTTATTTATCTTAGTATGAAACAATATTGCTTATTAATGCAATATTCAAAGGCTACACTAGAGGTCCCTTCATCAGCGTTTCGGTCCTTCGTTGTAATGTCCATTATATTTCCATAACACTGGCTTCTGGGAAACTCAGTACGTAGGAAGATTCATAAATCGATTATGGTTAGTGAATGTTTAATTAATTGGGATTCAAATTAAGCTCTGAGAACTAGGTTAAATAAAGCCTCGCCATGAATTCCATTCCATCGCAGGTAAGCTCTTAACTGATTCATTCATACATACAAACATTCATTCATACAAACATTCGCAGCCCATTTAACTCTGTTAATATAATTATTGTAATGAAACTAGATTTCCACCCGCGGCTTCGCCCGCGTTTTCAAAGGAAAACCAATAAAAAGCAATAACGAAAAGATTAAAGAAAATTCATTAATTAATGTAGGTAATAATGAATAATGAACAAACATAAGGACAGCTGAAGGTATACACTAATTAAGTAATTGTCATTCCTAATCAACCATCACTCAAACCAAACTCAAACATTATTATAACGATAATGTCGTCACTTAAACATATTCTATTTATATTAAAATCCCTTTTTCACACTTTACATTGGTAAAGTAGTTATTGTTAGGAACTACAACAAGATAAAGGTAAAGGTAATAAAAATAGATAACTTTATCTCTGAATGCTATATCCTCCTGAAAGATAGGAAGCGTAATAGTGTAGTAAATAAAATTCTATTGGGTTCGGGAACTTATCAACCTTGTTGTCTTGCTTTATAATATTTATTTTTCAAGATTAATTAAATATTGATTTAAAATTTTCAACTAAAATATTTAATTGGTCATGCAGAAGTTGAATTTTCAATTTCTTTAATAAGAATTTAACACAAAATGTTGTTTTGGATACTTCCAATCAATTCCGATGATAAAAGGATATGTATCCTATATTTATACATTATTAATTTTATTAGAGAAACATGTTTTATTATGTACAAATTCTCACTCTTTCATTTATCAAAAAAAAGAAAATCGGGTTAGTTACACAACTTATAGGTAACTCAAGAATGGCTAGACGAATTTTATTTTTTGGATTTTACTCATATGTATTAGAATTTTGCAAACACAAAAAAAGCTTACTCAAACAAAGCCTGAAAAAGCAGATAGTTTCATGCATTACATTATATTGCATCAGTATTGGTTTTAAATAATTTACTAGTTATAATTTTTTCAGTATTAAATAATTATTTTGCAACTATTCGATTATTCCTCTTATAATCACTACATAGTATAAAACAAAGTCGCTTTCTCTGTCCCTATGTCCCTATCTATGTATGCTTAAATCTTTAAAACTACGCAACGGATTTGATGATGCGGTTTTTTTTAATAGATAGAGTGATTCAAGAGGAAGGTTTTAGTATATAATTTATTATGTTTTAGACGAAACGGGCGAAGCCGCGGGCGGAAAGCTAGTAAAATAATAATTGCTTAATTTGTTATGAGTAGTACTTGATAGGCGACCTGTGTTTCAGCCCGAACACGCTTATATTGGACAAAAGAAATTAAACGTGATATGATTAAAAGCAAACACAAACCATCGATTTTGTGTGGGCGAGGCTTTCATGACCTAATTTTATCAAGTAAGTGGTAACTCCCTACAGGTAAATTTAAAATAACTACATTTCATTTACATCGAGATAAGAAAACTTTCCTCACAAAAGTAAACAACGGACCACCAAGTTGTGGCTTGCTTCGATTACTACTTGAATAAGTGGAGTTTACAACTAACTTTTATAAGAATAAAAAAAATCGGTCAAGAACGAGTCGAACTGGCGACACTAACGTTTCCGTACAAATATGCGTTATTAGAAAACAAATAACGGAAAATAATTTACTCACCCATCCAATTTATAGATTATAATATTTACTCCAAAATATCCTCAATAGTAAAGATAATTTAATGAAACAATCAAACAGACAATTTATGAATTATGATCATCATATGAGTATTTTACCTAACAGTTAGATAATTGAATACCTAATTGTTAAGTATTCCCGATACATTCTATTTTATGTAATTTTAGATTTTAAATACAATCCCTCATGCTATAATTTGTGCGTCATTTTAACGAAATTTCCACGAGATATAAAGAAAGAAATGTTTTTCTAAAGAAATGGATAAGCAAAAGCTATGCTTTTATAAGAATACCCGTGAGTATGCAGGTATAATGTTACACGGCGAGCCTTGGAAGCTTGAATATTTTTTTCATAATAAATTGTATTAATAAACAAATGGAACCTTTTGTAAGTGCTTTCAATAATAAGGAAAATGAAGCTTCCAATAACTTGAACAAACTACCGTTAACGAGTTCAGATTCTCTACACTTCATTTTATTTTCCATTATAAAGAGATTGTAGGTATGATGAAATTTTGCTAATTAATATCTACTGTTCCAAAATGAAATCCCAAGGGTTGTTTCGGATTTTAATTGTTTTTTCAGCAATTAAACTTTCTGGTAAATTTTCCGTTCTATTTCAATGCTTGTTAATTAAATTAAAAATGATGCGAGTAATATATAAAATAAATTTTCCAAACCCAGGATAATCATAATCTTTCCTAGGAATAAACATTTTCCTACAAAAAATTATTTCATGTCTTTAATTCCTATTTTTCTTAATAGCTCTCATATATTAAGCGATAGTTTACGACTTCCTTCTATCCAATATGTCACTAATAAAACGAATAGTGGCTATTTTATTAGCGATCGTTATTTCGTCTTCATTGTTGATGCCAACACCTACGAAAACCTGTTTAGGGCGCGTCGGAGAAACTCAATTACGTTTTTGACACATGATTAACGGTGAAATGGGCTTATTTTTATATTACGTACGAATATAAATTAACATTAATTATTCTTTACACAAAAAACGTAAATCTGAATTTACTGTAGAGTAATACAGAATCAGAGCAGAATGAATAATAAATATAGGTTTCTGTGAAATAATTCTAAACATGTTCGCCCTAAATCTCTGAAATGAGCTTTATTTCTTATAAAAAAAAATTACAAAAGCAAATAAATAAAATTTGCAAAAACAACAAATGTCCCTTTTTTGTCCTTTTTACCGGAACAGAAATGCCACATTCGTGGCTTGAATAGAACAGAATACCTACTTTAATTTAGTCAGGTAAATACCATCAGCTTTGAATCTATATCTATGTTGGTTTAATGCTCTAAGATATCTATAGGTACTTCTATGCTTATACTAGCAAACCCGGCGAACTCCGTTTCGCCACCAGAGATACCTTTTCTTTGCTATAAACCTCACGGAGCCCGAGACCTTTCCAACGAATGCAAAACCGTGGAAATCGGTTCGTGCGTTCTGCGTCAGGAAGGAAAACCCGACTTATTTTTATCTATACTTATATGATCAAGATGATGAGTTTGTTTGTTTGTTTGGACGCGCTAATCTCAGGAACTACTTATCCGATTTGAAAAATTATTTCGGTCTTAGATAGCCCATTCATTGAGGAAGGCTATAGGCTATATATCATCACGCTAACACCAACAGGAGCGAGGCCACGCGGGTGAAACCGCGAAGCACAGCTAGTTATTTACAAAGACCAGTATTATTTTTAAATGTATGTCTGGAACAGGTTGATTATCATGTAAATGTATATAAATATTATACATCTACACTAGGAAAATTGTTATTTAATAATTTGTAGGTACATTTCTTCGACGCTCTTCATTGAATGAAATTTCGATCATATCCTATACATAAAATTTTGTATCTTGTGTAATAATGTTTTCCTGTTTCATAAACGTTTTGGTATTATCGAAGGTAGGTAATGATATACCGTCAATTCTTGGAAAATATAAATATGTCTCTGCATAATATACACTCAGACGTAATTTGGGGAATTCGTGTCTTTAATATTGTTCATGTAAAAATACAACCGTAACTTACCAGCATGGAACATGAATTTTTCATTTAACCTAAAAAGACATTTACGCAAAATCAACAAATAAACTTTATCTTCTGAGTAGCCGCTTACGAAGCCTAAGTTCTTCATTAGGAGTCGTATATAAAAGTTACTGAGTTATTCTGTGAACATTTACTTTTGAAAATGTTGAAATAAGAAATGAGTTAAATGTTATTTTTTTGTTCTGTATGCCCAATTAACGCATTAATTTTTTACTATACCTACCGCAATCGTATTTTTTATGACAATTTACCACACTTTATGAGTGAAGTCCGTAGCATTGTTATGGAGATTAAACTGTTAACTTGTTTATAACAAGATTAATCTCCATAAAACAATCCCGAGCGTCCAATGATAATTTCACAGGAGCCTAGAAGTATCTAATGGTTACATATCATTTGCATAAGCTCTAGAAAAAGCCTGTACATGACGGAAAAATAAGGTCGTATATTGCTTGCGCTACTTGTTTTTCAGCTAGTTTTAAAAAAGGATTCATCCTACGTGACATAATTGCTGGGTGAATAATATATTATTTTTATACCTATAGGTAGGTATAATATAGGTATATATTATAACAGATGTTTGAATTTCTGATTTAATATCAGTTTTTTTTATCATAAAATGTAGAGCATTGTATTCGGAAAACACCCAACATTATACTTTCTGATGTAACTTTGATTCCACTCACGTTCATTTAATTCCAGAAAGCCAATGAAGTATCTCTGTCTAATATAGAACATAAAGTATTTTATGAAGTTTCTTCTATGAAATATGCGTGAAAAAAAAGGGGTTTTGTAGCATAATGCTCCCAAATGTATAAAATCAATCACACAATCTAGTATAGATTATGCTTTTCAATCAATGTTTATGATCCTATATTAACTTATTACGATACTTCTGTGGATACTTCATATACTACGTCATATTTACTTGTAAAATTTGAAGTTTCCTCCCGTAATTCAAAATATGTCATTTGTGTATTATTATTTGTAAATAAACCATGTCTCGGTATCTTTGGGGTATAGTCCAAATTCTAAATGAACCATCGAGCGATTTATTGGATATTTTTAAACATCGTTCAAACACACAAAAAGCAGAGAAATGCGTGTCTTATAATCAAATATCAGGAGACGCTAATTTGAAGGAGGATAAAAGCGTTCAAGTTATCTGTTTTGATTCTCATGAATTTCACCTCGATCACGACCGGCGAAAGAAAATTGAAGTGCAATCGAAACTCGTACAAGTTAATAGATCACGTTCGAAACATCGGCAAGTTTGTAGCCAATTTGATAACCCTCTAAATGATATAGCGAATAAAAACACCAGCGCAATCAATATATCGATACCTGAGTGTGATATTGGGACTAACACCTCATTTATTCGTTCTAAAATGAACGCAGAAACAGAACCAATGCACTTTAACGTTTGTCCTAGGCACCGAGAGGTTTTTAAGGTTCTAGAAAAGTGGCCACGTGTCAAGATGAATATTAAAAAATCTGCTCATCCTCTCGAAAATATTTGGACGAAAATAAAAGAAAATCTTAGTAGACTTCAAATTCAGAAAATAAACAGTATTCCCGATTATTATCAGTCTGATAAACATATTCTTATATTATATAAACGTGTTATAGTAGAATCATAATATTTACTCCTCAAAAGTTAACAAATTTATTTTATTTGAAATCATAATCAATCTAGGTACAACTCAAACCAGCACCACCTCCACTATCTAGTAAAATATTATCCTAAATAAGTAAATAAGGAGGTTTTTGCACACCTTAAGGTTACTTACGATTATGTGAGAGACTTTCCGTTTCGTAAACTGTATTCGTAAAAGGCCCAAAGTGAACTTTGTTATTCCTTAATTCAATAAAAGAGAAACAAAACACTCCATTCATTTTGTCCAGCAATTTTCCGCGGCTTATTTATACCTAATGAATGAAGAAAGATAGGTTAATTTAACGTTAAATAAATAAAATGTAACAGAAGACTTTTGTGGAACTCTGAAGATGAAAGAAAATATTATATAGGTTTCTTTTGATTCACCGTAACATGTTTATTCTTTGTGAAAATTATTTCAAGTCTAACAAACATGTTATGAAAATTTGTTACTTATTAGGTACCTGTATTAAAGTTGAAAAGATACTTGAATAATCTATACTAATATTATAAAGCTGAAGAGTTTGTTTGTTTGATGAACGCGCTAATCTCAGGAACTACTGGTCCGATTTGAAAAATTATTTCGGTGTTAGATAGCCCATTTATCGAGGAAGGCTATAACAAGGCTATAATATCATCACGCTAAGACCAACAGGAGCGGAGCAATGCGTATGCGTAAATTCGTGAATATAATAAACGCAGACGTCACCTTCCCCACATAATTGAGGTACCTACATTAAAAAACAAAAAATATAATGAATTCCATGACATGTATTTATTAATATCGCTCCAATTATAAAAATATCGTTTATTACCAGCAAATTGGAAACCACAAATTTATGTAGGTACCTTTTAAATTTACGACAGTCTGCATGATATTTATTATTCCAGGTGTGAAATGTAAAAAATATAGGGCTTATGGGTCAGAATAAATGGATTAACATGAATCCTCAAATCATCATAACACCCTACGCCACACAAGCTTTTTGAATGAATTTATGATATCATCTATCACCAAACAAATTCACAAAACCAACACTCCTTATTTATTATTTACGTTGACAGGAGCTCGAAAATTAATGCTCAGTGCAAAATGAGAACAATTGGCTCTCATTAACGAGTTTATGCCGCTCGATGTCTCCGTTACATTCTACATTAATAAGTTAAGCCTCTAAACTTTTCATTGTCTCTAAGAGTCAAGTTGTGGCTGCTCTTATTTGTTTTTCTTCAATACTTATAATGTACTGGTGGGAAAATTCTTTACAAATTGTATTTAAAAAGTTACATTGCAAAGTTACCTGTAGATGTTCTTTAAATAAATAAATATAAATAACTTTTATGTTTTAAGGTTCCTCAATTCAGAATTACATCCTTCTATTACATTACAGGTAAATTTTTTAACACGATGCTTAATATACACAGTGGTAAAAATCGGCATGAAAATTTAATGATCACTCAAAAGAGTCGAGAGATTTTTCAACGAAAGTCATCGGAGCGTATAGTCCACTCACTTAAATATTCAACGGCCAAACCTAGCATTACCGTTTTTCTGCAAATAAGCAAAATCGTCGTTTCCTAATACTATAGTACTAACTTTCTTTAGATGTTCGGCCACATAAATAATAGCACTTCTACATGAGTACACTACAACTACTAAATATTCTATACTACGATTTTCGTTGTAATGTAGGTAGATCGTGTCCATATTTTATTGGATTGAAATTAAATGTTATTATTATTTTAATTATTGAAATGTATACATGTATTCCATTTTAAAAATACCCGTAAGTAAGTTGAAGAAAATATACAGGGAATTAGAGTTTTTTGAGAAACTAAACGCCCGTTCATCATGGAGTTCATATGGAGATTTAACCTAAGCTGAAAATCAATATTTACAATTAAGTAACATAACATATAAGTTACATTTCCTTAAAAATATTTTACTTATCTTCAAATGTCGCTGTCGCGTCGTGTAGGTATGCAAGCTGTTTCGTGGAAAAACACTTATCGGTGATAAAACATGTTCTAATTTTTAGTATTCATTCATATGAAGTTTGAGGCTCTTTTTAGTAGAGTTTACTCCTTTATTATTTTATCTTTTCAGTTTTCAACGGACAATTTTGAGAAATTGTAATATCGCCATATGTTCATAAAGCCCACGTAGAAAGTTTATTGGTACTTGTCTCTCGAGTTTTCCAGCGACATGCACGACTTTCTCACAGACAATTTGACTTGAGTCGTAGTTTTACGTTTCATATTGTATTTAATATTTATGGACTTGGTATTCTCTTTCCTAAAGGTATTCTTTCGTTTGATATAAGGGTAAAATCTTTATCTTTTATAAAAATCGATCGATCATATTCAGTTCTTATACCTAATCATGTTAAATTAAAACCACTCAACCCGCAAACCAAATAAACAAACCACGAAGCTGCTTCGATCTTAAATTAGATATTTTTTATTTATAGAACATTATAGTAAAGTAAATGTTATTCGACGTCAACTCAAATGGAAAAAGTCAATTTATTTGGCATTCATGTACACATAAACCTGGGACTGTTTAATGAAATGGAATGAAACGAGATCAGTCATTTTTTTAAACAGAATCTCACATGTTGGAGTAGCTTTAGAGTCCCAGAATGAAAGCAAATACATTGAAAATGCTTTCACGAGTTCTCTTTTAATCTATGTGAATACAAATACTTCAATACTATAGGATTCAAGTACTTGGTTTCACGGAATGAGCCATATGGATATAAGGTCTGATAAAATATTGTATCATATATAACGTTATTCGCTATTTATCTAGAGCTGCCATAGTTAATATTGCAGATAACGTCTACACGAGATGCTTGGGTTTTGTTTACATACTTTGTCACTTTTATTACAATTCGATACAAAGGGGAACTCCGCGACTTTATTATTTGAAGTGAGGAAAGACATGTTATATTTTCAAGGGAGACACAATAAGAATGGAATATGAAGATGGAAAGGAACCAAAAAAATTCAAGACAATATGAATTAATAATAGCCGGAAAAATGTTATTTACAACGTTTCATATAATTTATTCCCAATAATACAATATTACGTTATAGCTATACAAAACAATAATATATATTTATTATTTATTTCATTTCGTATTAAGTCAAAAATAATACAAAAGTAAATATTTAAACTTTTACTTACAAATATTTTTATTGGTCTAAGTCTAAATCCCTAGTTACTGCTACGTTGTACACATATGCATATTATTATACTTATCATAACATTGTGTGAATGAGTTTTATTAAGGTTTTATTGTTTAATTTATGATAATTTAATATATGATTTCAATGAAAAAATACAAAACAAATATTACTAACTAGCAACTGTATTAAGATTGAAGATATCTTTCTCTTGCCGTAGACCCTCGTAGCGAATGCTCAGCTCAATGCCGAGATGTCCATTTCATCATTTATAATTAATTATTATTATCTACCATTGAAGATTGTTATGTACAATGATATCATTAAAATATGTTACAAATATGGAGAATACTGACTACTGTAAATTTTTATTTTTTTACATTTCATATCTATTTCATATCAATATTGTAGTAACAAAGAATTTTACGAATAACATTAACAATAGACTGATATGCCTTTGATGACTTGGCCTGTAAATGTTTTGCAAATAATCTGAAATTATAAAGCTGCTCCGTGGTAAACGGTGGTCCCTTCGAATTTTCACTGTGAAAATTGTTCTCTCCTTTTGTGAAAATATAACGTTATAATTAGTAATCACTGAAGTTTTATACAATACATATCAAATGTGTTCAAAATAAATTATTCGTATGTATTAATTGAAACATTTTTTTCGTATTATAAATATCATGACATTTAAAATTTATTTACAATCTACTCATTTCACTACAATGTCTCATGTTTGCAATGTAATTACGTTACTTACAAGTTAGAGTTACAAGTCCATCTATTCTAACATTATTTTATACTTTTACATTAAAATTATTTCCTCTCGCTGTAATGGAGTTATTAAAATTATACAAGGGTCTTGTATACGCAAAGGAAACACTTAAAAGCAGGTTTAATGAAAAATTTACGTCAACATTCTCGCGTGTTTCCAATTAGTCTTGTTAAGATTTCGAAATACGTCTATATTAGATTAAAAGGTCAGAATTTAATCTGATAAAGATGTGATTTTGATATGGTATTATGTTTATATAGTATAAATATGTGGGATCACGCGTCGGCGCGAATTGGGAAAGCTCGCAATTAGAAAAACACATTTGCACAGACATGACCCCTGAAAATGTTCATGTGATGGTCGCATACCACGAGGCAACCCACTGGCTCTGTTGCCCACTATTATATAAAGAAAAATCCTAAGAATAAATTATTTTTAAGTACTTCTCAAATTGAATAGGTATAACATACTAATTCAGCTTATATTTATCTATTCATTATAGACATGTAATTGAGAAGGCACAGAGCCAAAGTGGTAATTGTAAATATATTATATTAACTACCTATCTGTGAATTTAAATATTCGTTCTACAAATAATTATTTTCACGGGTCGGATCATTTTCATTCTTGTGACGCATTTGAGCCATTTATTTTTATCGAAAAATATTATAAAGGTGAACGAAAAGTCTATCCGTCTTTACGAATTCAAAGTAGCGGAAATTAAATCCTTAACAAAGCAAATTGAATGACAATAAATTATATTCCTATATGCTTGTTTTCATTTTCATTTGTATTTTTATATGCTGGATATATTATATCAAAGCGTTCCCTTTTTTTACATAAAAAATCATGTATCTTTTTTCAAACGTATACCTTAGGTAAATGTATCTTAAGTACATCTAAGGATCTTTTCTTTTTACAGGCAGACAGTGTTTTTCTATACGTTGATGTACAAAGTAACACACTAATAATGAGTTCGTTAAGATTGCAAACTAAAGTTTTCGTCTGGATCGTTATCAATTAATGTCGAACTTAAGAAAACTTAGGTTTTTAAACACAAAAGAATATAAATAGTAAAAGCCAATCGCATCTACACTTATAGACAACCTAACTTTTACAAAGGTTTAGTTATTTGCATTTTATTTTATGTTAAAAGCGAAACAATAGCAAATATAATTCTTATTATGTACGACTCAGAGCAATTTTATAGATTCCTATTGTATTACATGACATAATTGTTTCTAAAATAGACATCGTGTTTTCCATATCTCAATTAGATTTTATTGATCAATTTTTTAATTATGTTCGTTAAAGGATATTGACCAACAAATGTCTGATTAAAATCCCCGACGGAGAATCGATTGGTATCCCATTCCCAGACTCATATCGGGTGCATTTACACACTCGTGCAACGAGCAAGTTGATGAGCGAAACAAATAAAAACACGCATAATAAAACAGTGCACTCGCTATTCACTTTGACATTCGCGTATTCGTTTCCAGGTGTGATCAAAGGGAAGACGAATGTGGGAATATTGGTTTGTGACAACACTCGTATACGAATGTTTCGTCGAATGAGAAAGTGGAGTACACGAATGTGTAAATGCACCATCAGGTACGTTTGTGAAGCGTTGGCCCTTGCTTTAATTGAGGGTAGAGCCGAAAGTCTAGTGGCGCCCTTTGTTCCATTGAGTCATACCATTTTTGAACAAGTTGTAGCTGTTGTTACCATATTTTTCAATAACACTGATTTCTGCTTTAACATTCATGTTTAATCAATGACTAGGTGCTATATTTCACGTTATTCGTTTTGACGCTCCAAATGACTACTCCACTCGCTCTTGGCACTCCAAAGGCTGTGTTACTCGAGATAACAAGAGAATCTCGAGTAACACATATATTAGAGATCCTAAAAGTATATAGAAGTAATAAAATATTGCAGTGTTATGAAAACAGACAGAGTCCAATAAATTCGATTGCTGTGGCGGGCTCGTCAGGAGCTTAATTGGCTGAGGCTACAGAAAGACGTGCTCTCAATGTAATATTACTATCTAACTTCTTCGGTTTTAAGTAAAATATTTTACTAATGAAGAGATCCACTTAGAGGGCAAACGAACCCCCAAAAACAGATACATAATTACTTCTAAAATTAATGATTTGGGTCAACATATTAACCATCAACTGTCTGAATACGTAAATTACATACCTCGATCATAAGCGACTTTCATAATTGAAACACTTAACCTCGACGACCCACCCCTGATGAATGCCAAGTAAAACTTTTAATTGTCAGTTGATCGGTTACTCTGTTTATCATAAAGGATTTTTACAAATACTTATTTTTGAATAAACATGAAGAATTAGTATAACACGTCATCAATATATTTTATTGGTACCAAAAAAGTCACTTTCAACAAAATCACGCCGACCTCCTTATGCTCGTTTTCTTTTTATATTTTCCATATACAGGCACAGCCCTATTAATTTGTTTTAGTAGATGATTTAATATTGTACATCCGTACCCTGGCAAACAATTTGCCCAATTTACCGATTACCTATTACTAATTCTATTTTATGTATATACTAGCGACCCGCCCCGGCTTCGCACGGGTGCAATGGCGGCCGGCCGGTACCGCCGCAAACGCTACGTCCCGCAATTTTTAAATCTGTAATATCTTCGAAAATATTCACTTAAATCATACGGTGTAAAGGGCCATATAGATCTTTATTAAATGAACAATGTATTCAAGGTATTTAATTCGATAAGGATTAATGCTGTATTGGTTAAAATCGCTTCGAAAATTAACCATTATTTGTCGTAAAAAGTAAATGACAAAAAAAAGTTATTGTGGGTTATCCATAAGAGATAGACATATACCATCGCGGACTTTTCTGTAGACCTTTTCAATGTGTACAATACTTAGTACATTATTTTGATAAAACTCGTAAGGTTCAGCCTGCGTTTGCAATGTAAGCGGAAAAAATGTAATTATTTACGACATCACATTAGAAACCTCAAAAATAACAGTACTTCTCCACTATTTAATGGATGTTATTATACATATAAACCTTCCTCTTGAATCACTCTATCTATTAAAAAAAACCGCATCAAAATCCGTTGCGTAGTTTCAAAGATTTAAGCGTACAAAGGGACATAGGGACATAGGGACAGAGAAAGCGACTTTGTTTTATACTATGTAGTGATGATAATAAACAATTGCTCGTTGTATGACGGCGACTCATAAAGATAATATTATTAAATAACTAACTTTTACATGTTATGAGTAAGCACCATTCATTAAACCTTGTTAATTAAAATTTTCGTCGCATTATTCGTAGCTAATTAAATTATTCAAGAACATTACAATACGTACATACTACACATCAATAATATTATACGGCACATTTAAGATAGTGCGAACCTCATTTTCATAGAAATGGATATATGAGCTGGATTCGTGTTTATGTAGTCAATCGAGAACTTTATGCAAATGGAATTCAATGAGAGATGTGTTTCATACGAAAGTGGCTTACTTAAACCGAGATGACTAGAATAATCGTTCAATTTGGAGCCCTTTGGGGAAATGGTGTATAATTATATTATTATACGCTCGCAGCTAAAGTGGCTGCGCTGCGCTGACGCTACGCTTTCACGGTGGACGTCGTAGTGAGCGGTTCCCTCTCCGTCCGCGACGGGATGGAGAGGACCTTCCTCGCGAGGCGCGTGAATGTGGATCGGAACTGGCGACTCATGCTGCAGTACAGCACGAAGTTCACTGCTGACCCCACGAGAGCCATTAGGTCCATCACCTCGCCTGTGAACAATAGCAATGTGTTATGAAATTTATAAGCTTACTATCACCGATCGATGCACTTTAATTAAAATAAGTATGAAAAAAATATTTAATTCCGCAACACTAGATATTATAAAAAAAAACACGAAATAAATCCTAAAAGAAAAATAGTACAATATGTCACATAAATTCTATTAAATTTACGTAAACATAATTTACGACTGTTATCCATCAAAATCCTTAAATTTCCAAGAACGCAAAATGTTTAGTATATAGGTACTTATACAGAATACTTTAATGAAAGATCAACAACTTTGTTGACTGATATTATTGTCTGTTTTATTAGGTAGCAGCTTTGTAGATTACAACATTAGTCGATTATTGACATTTCAAATCAAGCTTAATTCCTTTATTGTTGCAAGGATCCTATCGTCCTTGCAGAATATAATGTATTTATCTATGAGCAGAAAACACTCAATATTTAATATGTACATTATTATCAGCTGTATTGGTCCAATAGTTTTAATCCGTAATTAGACTATCGCCAAAAGATACACATTGCATAAATATTTTATATATTTAGATAGGTAATAGTATTTTCAATTAAAACAACGAAACTTACTACGTAAGGAAATTGCGAATCAAGTTGCGCTTTACTAAGTACTTTAGATCTATGAATTAAAATTATAGGATCATACTAGAATTGAAGAAATTAAATCCACTTGAGATCTCTACGCTCTACTACGCTAAATTTTATTAATTCTATATTGTTTTTAAATTTATAAAAACTGAAGCAATACTTATCCATAATTTAATATTTATGCATTTATTTCTTTAAATATTGGCTTAATGTATTTATCTTTAACTGCTACATATCTCTTGTTTGTATAAGCTGTTGGTGCTCCAAGTAAAAAAAATAAATATCTGTATTAATATAGAGAATATATTATATCCATATTATAATTAAATAATATAAATTTTTATTTCTTCAGTTGTAGTTTTTAAATAAAATACATTCTATTAGTACAATAAGCAATATTGCGATCCTGTTTCATATTGAATTTGATATGATAAATGATATATGACTCGGATCACGATCGGACAACGATTTATTATGCAGATCCCAAAATTGGCATCGCGTCTGTACAAGTCAAATAAAATATTTTGCAATATTACTGTTATTACAACATTCCTATAAAAAAGTGTAATTTTCCAACATATAGTACCCATAATAAATCTTACGATTATTAAAATTATATTCAAGATTTTCCTATCTTCAAAAAAAAACAATACATATTAATTATTATTCTTGAAGGAAATGTTAAAAGAATTTGTATTTTTTGCAGAATTTATGAATGAGAAAGAACCCATGTTCACTCAAAGTGACGACGCGAAAAATTTCGGAAGTTTTATAGATTGATAGCGTGGCTAATTTGATCCTTATAAAGAAAAATATACCCACACATTCCTTAAAAAATATATATTAAAGAATGCTATCTTTGCTAGACTTATTTAGTACATAAGCCTGGTAAGTGTTCCTTGGTACGTACATTTCCATATTTTAATAGGAAATAAGAAAGTCCCCGGCTTTCTCTACAATTTTATAAATTTTTTACTTAAGATTAAGTTAATAATATGGTCTCAGGTGTGGATGTAAATACATATTTACTTTTATATTATACTAGCTTTCGACTTTGTACGTGCATCCCCGTTTTTCCCCGTTCCCGCAAGAATTTCGGGAAATCCTTTCTTAGCGGATGCCTACGTCCTAACATTTACCTGCATGCCAAATTTCAGCCCGATACGTCCAGTGGTTTGGGCTGTGCGTTGATAGATCACTATATCAGTCACCTTTGAGTTTTATATATATATATATATATAGATTTTAACCACTGTTATTAAATTATTCCAGCACTGAAACAGGGAAAATGGAGCTGCTTCATAATATGTTTGTATTTTAGAAGTGCCTCTAGTTAACCTCTAGTTATTGTTATTGAAACTTTATTTTATTACCTCGGCTTGATTTTTGTGATAAAACTGTGACATTCTTAACGATCGGCCAACTATGCCCACAGAAAAGGATTGCAACAGTATTTTCCCGAGTCATATAAGGATGTATCAATTAATTTTTCTTATTAAACTAAAACAAGATTTTCAAAGAAAATCATGAATCGAATTTATTTATTTTTTTTTTTGAAGTGAAACTTCTTTATCGGGGGTGGACAAAAATTTTGTGTAATATTTTTGCGTTACGCCGCGCGCGTGGCATTTTTGCGTTACGCCGCGCGCGTGACATTTTTGCGTTAAGCCGTACTCGTGACATTTTTGCGTTACGCCGTACTCGTGACTATATACATGTTATATTAAAGTGATCAGCAAAATCAAAGGGTTTGTTTTAATTCTAATTCCAGTGAATTTCTAAAAAAATTAAATAAGTAATTATATCTATTTTTCTAATACTTAGGTGTAATAATGGTATTTATTTTTCTAAGTTATTTATGATTAACCTCACTTTTTGATTGTATTTTTCAATACACTAACACGTGGGTGGAATTATGGTATCAATTTTTTCTAATACTTGAATGTTGATTGTGGTATTTATTTTTCTAAAATTGTATTTAAAGTTAACCTCAGTTTTTGATTGAATTTTTTAAAACACCAACACGTGGGCGAGATCATGTTATTTATTTTTCAAGTTATTTAAGCTTAACCTCTGTCATAATATGTATATACTATGTGCGTCATTAATTTCTGACTGTTTCGAGATTTCGACATTAGGAATTTATATTTATTACCTCTATTGTTCGAACAAAAATAAGTTACCGCCTTTAAGAACTTGCCGACAATGTAAGTACAGTATTGTTTCTTAGAAAACATTTTAGGAGTATACGATAATAAATCTATGACTCACGTTAACACGTGTTTGCTTGATTGGTGTTCAATTATGATTTTGTGAATTCAATATTTATAAGAATAAACCTCAAACTCTTTATGTCCAATCAAAATCCGCCTAAGTCGAAACCCTTTATAAGTTGAAAACTCTATATAACTCGAATTTTTTGGCGTCTCCCTTGGTCTTTTGAACTACCGCACGAGCTGAGCGAGCGAAGCGAGCGAGTCGCGGCAGTGGCCGGCGTAAATATTCAAATTGGTAGCGAGGAGCGAAGCGACGAGCATCTTAGGTTAACTTTTGATTTTTGAACTACCGCACGAGCCGAGCGAGCGAAGCGAGCGAGTTGCAGCAGCGGCTGGTGTAAATATTTAAATAGGTAGCGAGGAGCGAAGCGACGAGCGTGTTAGACTAACGTATTTCTGTAATATTGTATACAAGCTGTGCCGCGCGGTTTCACCCGCGTGGCTATGCTCCTGTTGGTCTTAGCGTGATAATATATAGCCTATATTACTCGTGGATAATGAAGCTTTCGAATGGTGAAAGAATTTTTAAAATCGGTCCAGTAGTTTATGAGCCTATTCATTACAATCAATCAAACAAACAAAGTTTTCCTCTTTATAATATTAGTGTAGATAGTAAATTATTTTTTGAAAAATAAGGTCATAAAGAAGTTTCACTTCTTACGTGTGTACTCTAGTACACGCACACATTTTTTTTTTATATTAGAGTGGGCAAACGGGCTTGTGGAGCGCCTGATCGTAAGCGAGTCCACCGCCCATATTCATCTACAGGGGATTCTGCAGGTGCGTTGCCGACTTTTTGAGATGGAGGAGGGAGGAGGAGGACACTCTCTTCTTGAAGACACTCAAGTTGTAGACATTAGGAAATGTCGCTGCGGGGAGGCTATTCCATAATTTGGTAGAGCGTGGTAAAAAGTTACGAGAAAAACGCACTGTACTCGTACGCCAAAGATCTAAGTGGTGAGCATGAAACTTTGCCTTGTGTCGGGCAGAACGATGGTGGAATTCTGCGGCAGGATGGTGGAATTGTGCATCAGTTCAAACAACTCGTCAGAACACTCTCCATTGTACAGACGATAGAATACGCATAAAGATGCGACGTCTCGTCGTAAAGCTAGTGAATCCAGCCGATCAGTAAGTGCCCGGTTGCCGATAACTCTGACGGCTCTTCGTTGCACGCTATCGAGTGGAAGGAGTTGATATTGTGGGGCGCCGGCCCAGAGATGGGAGCAGTATTCCATATGAGGCCGTATTTGCGCTTTATAAAGTACAATACAAGAGATGGCCTGGCCTGAAATACTGCTTCGCTCTATTAAGGACGCCCATTTTTTTAGAAGCTATAGTAGCTTTGCCTTCCAAATGATAGCGGAACTGAACGTCGTCAGATATATCGACACCGAGAATTCCGATACTAGGCTTTATTGTTAGGGGAGTGTTCTCAAATAAGGGAGCTGTGAGAAATGGGGTTTTCTTGGCTGTGAATGAACATACTTGCGTCTTGCCAGGGTTAAATTGGACAAGATTTTGTCGACCCCACTCAGAGACTTCACCAAGGAGAGCCTCAATATTGGACACAAGTATGTTTCGGTTTGCATTGACGTGTTCTCGAGAAATATTTGGGCGGCCGGAATATATAGCATCTCCAGTACTGTCATCTGCATAGCAATGAATGTTACTGATTTGTAACATGTCATTGATATGCAGTAAGAACAGTGTGGGTGAAAGGACGCAGCCTTGAGGGACGCCAGCGTTGACAGGCAGTAGTACAAAGCTCGAACCGTCAACCAAGACCCGGATACTACGAGATGTAAGAAAGCTGGCAATCCACTTACATAATTTCTCTGGGAGTCTATAGGCTGGAAGTTTCGAGAGAAGAGCCCGATGCCACACCCGATCGAAGGCTTTTGCAACGTCCAGACTAACCGCTAAGGCCTCCCCTTTACTCTCGATTGCCGTAGCCCAACGATGGGTTAAGTAAACTAGGAGATCACCAGCTGACCGTCCATGGCGAAAGCCATACTGTCGGTCACTAATCAACTGGTTTTCTTCCAAATAACCCAGAAGTTGGCCGTTAATGATGCTTTCCATCACTTTTGAGAGTAAAGAGGTAATCGCGATAGGTCTGTAGTTGCATGGATCAGAACGATCGCCTTTTTTAGGGATCGGGTGTACTGAGGCAGTCTTCCACGAAGCAGGGACTGCGCCAATGTTATAGGAGTACCGAAACAGCTCTGTGAAAACCGGTGCCAGTTCCGGAGCACATGTTTTGAGAACAGTGGCGGGGATACCATCAGGCCCACTCGCTTTGTGTGTTTCGAGACAGAGAAGAAGCCTTTCGCACAGCATTCTGTCTGAAATGCACATTAGGCATAGAACTCTTGCACCGCGAGATAGCAGGCGGTACTTTCTCTCCGTCATCCATGGTTGAATTAGATGCAAAGAGAGCACCCAGAAGATCGGCTTTCTCTTTGGAGGAGTGGGCTAAAGTATCATCTCCCCGGCGCAAAAGTGGTAATGATGGCTTGCAGAAGTTGCCTTGGACAGCTTTGGCGAGTGACCAGAAAGCACGGCTCCCAGAAGGGTAGCGTATAAGTTTCTCACCAATGCTGCCAATAAACTCGGACTTTGATTTGGCTATTTCCCTCTTATAGACCCTGGAAGCAGAATTATACTGTTTTTTAAGAGCACCAGCATTTGGATCCTTTTTAGACACAGCATTTGCCCAGGCATGGAAACTATCTTGCTTCTGGCGGGATGCCATTTTGCAAGAGCGACCATACCAGGGCTGGGACTTGCCGCCGATGGGGACTACAGAGTTTGGTACGAACAGTTCCATTCCCTGCAACACCACATCAGCAACTGAGTCAGCACAGTCGCTAGGATCAGGTGCAAAACAAACTTGCTTCCAGGGGTACGATGCGAAGAATTCACGCATCCCATCCCAATCCGCTGACCTATAGTGCCAAACGCGACGGCTCCCAAGTGATCGGGGACGAGATAGACGCAAGATTGGCACTATGCTCCGAATCAGGCAGTGGTCTGAAGTCCCAAGAGGGGCATCGACGTTAACCTGATAATTAGTCGGTCGAGAGGTCAGCAGAAGGTCTAGTATGGAGGGTGTATGGTCAGCTATGTCGGGCAACCTCGTAATTGAGGTGACTAGTTGCGTAAGACCATAAGCCATCGCAAAATCGTGAACCGCTCTCCCCGCGTGATCAGTTATGCGTGAGCATAACCATTGAATATGGTGGGCATTAAAGTCGCCCAAAACAATGATTTCTGATGAAGGGATTTGCTCAAGTACTGCATCAGCCGTTGTTTGGAGGTGCTCGATAAGGCGGTCGGTTTTAGCATCACCACTGTGCGATCGATATAAGCACGCGTAGATGCGAGGATGGTCACCGCAATCCACTCGGAGCCAGATGACAGACAGGTTAGTGCCCTCAAAACTGCTAAGGCGACGATAGCAAATATCTTCCCTCACAAACACATACACACCAGCTCGAGGGATGAAAGTGTGCTCCAGTTTATAACCTGGGTAACAAAGATATGATGTGTCGGAAGGAGGACAAATTTGTGTCTCCGTTAGGAACAACAAGGCAGGCTTTGCCGTCTCCAGGTGGTGATGGACGGGATTAAGATTAGAATGTAGGCCCCTCACATTACAAAAGTCTACAGATAGTAAAGGCGTATTCGTAGAATTACGAGCCCGTTTGCGTTTGTTGGTGTTCTTGAGCGGGATTTTGCCCTCCCCAGAGTACGCAGGGCAGCCTGAGCGCGAACGCTCAGGGAGGGATTCTCCAACAATACGAAGGTTGGTACCCTCCTGGGGTACAATACTATTTAATTCCGCTGCCATTATGTCAGTTATAAGAGAGATAAGGAAAGGATTAGCGATGGGAGTAAGGAAGGAATAGGGATGGGTAGGGAATAGGATGGGCCTCCGGACCTCCCACTCACCGAACGAAACACAGCAACACTTGCATGCTGCTATTTCACGCCGGTTTTCTGTGGGAGTGTGGTAACTTCCCCGGTGCGAGCTGGCCCAATTCGTGCCGAAGCATGCTCGACTCCCACTTACAATTTTCTTAAATATCTATTACTAATTCCTACTTTTAAAGCTTAGGTATAACAACGAAAAATAAAAATAAATATTTCCAAACCGACTGCTACCACCACCCCTGAAGCAATGAAATATTCATAAAACTAAACAAAACACACATAATATGTGTACGTGTAATACGGTAATAATATTATTATTACCGTTTCGAACCTTTACGTGGATGGCAATATTTTTGTACCAATGTACATTTATAACTCCTAGATTATAAGTGTTATCTAAGACAACGTGTCTACGACCAAATACTCGTAAACTTTATCGAATTCAATCAAGACTTTGGGGGATTTCGGTGACTTTTATGACATCATTGGCTTATGATAGGCATAAAATTGACTTTACTTCTTAAATAAACGTTAATGGGCATTATTAATTTTGATATTTTGATGGGATCGTATCTATTCAAAGACAACAATAGGCTTTGTAATCGTTATAAACTGAATAGGTATAGATAGAATAAAAGGTCACGGACGTTTCCACTACCTTAAAGTAATAAATTAATAATAATGTATTTAGCAATTTTACTTACCTAAATCAAAACAGTTATAACCAATTTAAAAAAGACATCTACTATACATCCTCCGTCCTTTTTAGGAACGTCGGTTAGAAATGAGGATGATTAAATTCTTTTTTTTTTTACATTTTAAACTAATCATAGCTTTTAAATTAATCAGGCTTTGATTTTGAATTGTAATGGTTCCAGTATTAAAATTTAACATATCTACATAATATAATTTAACAATAAAACGTGTACATATTTTAAAAGCTATACAAAAAATGAGAAAATAATCAGATATATCCACAAGAACCACTAAGCTACTGTAAAATGCCAGCGTATTTTCTGGAACTTGTTTTTACGATGTAAAAACCTAATTTGAGCCAAATTTTTATGTTCAACCAACACGATATTTCACATGTCAACGACATAATAGACATTTCTCCATTCAAGTTATTCCATCAGAAGTCGTGAAGAAGCTCTATATTGCTTTATTATTTGTTGAAATATTGAGTGATAATTTATTTATTTATTTCTATGTTTATATTATATCTTTTGATAGATCTTGTTTCAGTTTTTTAGTTGTAATTTTTTTATAGTGACACAAATTATCTTTTTTTTTATTTATTTAGATAATTGTGGTTTGAGTATTTTCTAAATCCTTCTAAACATGCCAAGGAATTCCTTGTAATTCCTAACCTCTTATTGACTCGTTAAATTCGCAATATCTCGTCAAAAGGGATACAAAATTAAAAATGCACAACTAACTAACCTTGTGTAGTCAGTTGAAATCTCAAAGCAGTCGACAATCAAGGGACGTTGAATTCGTCTTTCTAGGAATTTATTTATACGAGTGTATAATTGAGCTCAGAGATATTTCAAATACGAAAATTTTACAGCAGTCTTTGACGTGGCAAATTTATTTAAAATTGTTATAGCATAAATTCCAATTTGGATTCGTTTCAAATCTTATATAAAAATAAATAGACAATTAGTAGAGAAAATTTTAAATTGATATTTGTTATTATCTTTCTAACACATACGAGTATATCACCACTCTGCCAGTTTTTACGCTTCATAGCTCGATTCAAATAATCATTAAAACCACTGACACGTGCGTCGTGCCAGTATTTTCTACACTGCGAGATAGGTACAGTTCCTCGCAAACATTTGAAACCGCGAACAAACAATGCATACACGTAACGCTACTCTGTTGGGATTTATCTTTCAGTTACCAAGTATAACAGATGACCAAATAATTATTTATTTTATATTGGCAGCTAGATAATCTATATGTTTTAGCACCAATGAGCAACCAAATAATACAATAATTATTATCAAAAATCGATCGATGCACAAAAATATCTATCCCTAAACCTAAACTCTCTGACTTCGTATCGTAATACATATTATAATACTTACCAAATGCATAATAGCATATTTCAAAGAATTGCGGTGCGATTGCTGTGAGGAGACCAAAAAGGGCCTGCGGAAGCTCTGTAGCCAGGAACAGGCCGAGCAGCGCTACCAGCATGCGAGTGGTGCGGTCTGTCCGACCACCTCCTCCCTTCTTGTTGTCTTCATTCAAACGAGTTTTCTCACCCTAAAAATGTTGTCATTATTACTATGAATGAAAATATCTAACTACAAATAATACTTAGGTAATAAAGCCCTTGTAACTTAAAACAGCATGTGGTGTTATAATTATTTTTTAATATAATTGATGTATTGAAAACTATCATTTGTCTAAGCTAATGATTATAGTTTAATTACTTTTCAACTGAGGGACAACAAAATAAGTAGTGTAACATTTCTTCATCGTCTTTTTCAAAGATTGTATTGAGATCACGCTGGAGATTAACATAATATACGTCTCAAGGACCCATGTAAACACATGCTTAAGCCATTAAAGCCGTCTAACATTTCCTGTAAAAGCCTTTATTGTTTTATGTTACACATTGTTATATTATTAAGTACCCATTAATCCCAAACGGTTATAGACCGATTTCAAAGTAATGGAGCGGCGACTATAGAATCTATACAATATATTTGAAAGCGTGAAACGTTTGCTAAAGGAATAAATATCATTTGATACGTACGTACAGTACATTTAACGTATTCTTATTTAGCATGTAAATGCTTATTATGCTGACACACGTACAATAGTCAGCAAGCAATTTGCATCGATGTGTGTTGCTTAATGCCCATTTATACTTGAGAGCTTTTTGAATGGTCGATAAATACCTATATATAGTAGGAATCCAATGCAGAAGGAATGTAAAAATGTGAAATTTTAAAAGGAGCCAGACTACATTTCTACTCTAGTAAAAGATGAGACCTCTCAGTGGGGGAAATTGTGCATAACAAAATAAAGAAATTCAGCTATAAAAATTATAACCTTACCTTTTTTTTACCGTTCGTTTAACTACGTTATGAAATATAGAAATAAAAAGAAACTTATAATTTCCGTTTACCTGATATCAAATAAATAACTGGTAAACTTTTAACATTATAACCTATTATACAGGTATATAAATACTAAATATTTATGTAAGTACATAAATATTAAATACCTCTACATAATAATGGTAAGGCTGAACAACGTTTGAAGGGTCAGCGAGTATAACATATTGTATGGTGAGTCTTAATTATGTCAATCTAGCATATCTACCAACTTTGACAACATTTTATATTGCATCTTCGTTATTTGTTCCTGTGAATACATTTATTCTCAAGGATTTGATATTCACAGGAACAGATAGTGTTTTAAAGGGATATTATCTATATTAAAAATGTCACAAAGAAACCCCCCGAAAAATAACCGTCCATAAATCTTTTCACGCAAGCAGATTTCTTATCAATATTACATCCATATCTTTAATCTCAAATTAAATGTTGGTCATAAATTACAAGTGACTTTTATTTACTTTTATACGTAAAATGTTTTTAAATGTCCAAAACGAATAACAAAATGTATAATGTGTCGAAAACAATTAAAAATAAATATATTACCTCACTTGAAGGAATCGCCGATTTCTTTAATAACTTCTGTCGTCTTCTATCACTTGACTTCATTTTTAATATTAAACAAACACTTAAAATTGATAACACTATACACGGTATGAGTTTTATAAATACACTGTAAATCCAAAATATCGCTGTTAGTAATTCTTTGCTGTTTGTCATTGTTAGAGCATACATTGGCTCTTTTACTTCCGATGCATTAGACGACATGGTTTCGTTCGTGGTAACATTATTCTTTGCGCTCGTCCGGGGCACCTCTTGTATGTTCATTGCAAAATAAATTGGAAGACATGCTATCGGGCACACTGCATACGCCACAGCTATAGCGATACTGGTATTTCGTTTATTACATAGAGTTCTGTTCTTTTGAGGAAACTTTATCGCTATAAACCTCCAAACTGCGAGTGTTATAGTCAACCATATAGATATCGTGTGGAACGTTTGGCTGAATATTGAGTGAAAATATACAAATACCGCCCAAGCGTATGAGTTTCTATTCAATTCTGTGCCAATTTTAATGTAGATATGCAGGGCAAAGGGTATATAGTCCAGCATAACTAAGAGATCAGCGACGGCGAGAGCTGTCAGTATGGAATTTGTCGAAGAAGCCATCTCTTTTCTGCTCAATACAGCGATGTTCACAGAGTTTGCAATGGAGCCGAGGATGCAAATAACTAAAGCTATGTAGCCATGGATCTTCACGTAAACGCGCTGAAAATCAAGCCCCCCTGGCAAGCAATAAGCTACGCTATCGCTCTCTAAACCAGACATATCTACTCCTTTTGTCTTGGTAAACAATTTTTAATTTGGTATTCTTCCATAATGTGGCATTTTCTGAAAATAAAACGAAAATTTAATGTACAACGTTAAATAATTTAATCAACATTCAAAAAATACATTTTATGAATTCTTGAATCGCAAGTTATATAATATCATTATACTCGTCCAACGAAGGATCACGATCGATTAATAACGGTTATGTAATATCATTTTAGTATATTTTGGAACAGAGCTAAAACTTATTTTAAGTTTGTCCTAGTTTTCCCCTCATTCAAAATTATTTCTTATTTATCGTATCATAAATCTTACTACTGAGTATTAAAGTTTCTATCGTAACCATCCGTATTGCATAATTTTCCAGCATATTTAAGGCGATGTAAATATTTTAATAGATAAAAAATGTAAAATAGACTTTTATTATAAAGTTCAATATCGTAAATAATCGTAGTGGAGTCAATTATGTAGTTTCAGATTAAAGTACCTGCCTCAAAGCCCTCAAGAGACTATGCAATTCAAAACTACAAACTATGTTCCTCTAAAGCAGTCTCCAGAAGTCGGTTATAGGAAGCTATTATACCTTTAAGTGTTCTTTAGTGAAGTTTACCAATATCGAGATATTCTCACGAAAATGCGCACTTTATTTTTACAAATATGTAAAGAAAATATACTTGTATATTTTTATAAGTTCATATACAATAAAAGCTTTAATTTATAGACATAATAAGAAAAGGGGTTAATAAAAACAGCTTTTAATATTTTATTATTGAGTGAGACTGTTCTGGATAAATCTTCGAAATGGCTAGACTATTGTTTTACAGAAGTGTTGATAATATCTGCTGATGCTAGAGATTGAGTAATCAGATTTGTGTATAATAACGTAGTATAACATACTGAAAATTCTCACAAAATACGGAAGAAATCGCGTGCATTACCAAGATGAAAAATAAAAATAGAGCTCGCCCTGAATTCATATATACTCGGTTTCTTCTTTAAATTAAATCGCTTTTGCTGTGCATAAAAGTATCAGCGAATGTAACTCGTCACAAATAGAATATTAGAAAAGTCGTGGTGCGATATTTTCTACCCGTCAGCAATATTTTCTCGTAGCAAATAATTTTAGTGTGTGCTTTTGACGGTTATGCTATCTACCGTTTCCTGAAAATATATCGAATAAACGACCTCGTATACTAATTTGTTTTGTCAAAATTTAGGTATATTTGTTAAAAAAATATTATTGATAATAAAATTCGGACGCTTATTTCAGTGAAAACTACTCAATCACTGTTTGTAGAGAATTTTTAATATTTCTTGAACGTTACTTTACTATTTCAAACAAAGGGATATAAAAGAATGGCTCAACTTCTGATCGCGAAATCATGAATTAATTATTACTTGCTTCTTGTAAGTTCGCTTATTCAAAATTTATTTTTTTTGCCGCTACTGCAGGATATTGATTAATATAAGAGTAATAAGTAATGTAAAAACTGACTGACCTTAAATCTTAATTTATTCTTCAGATTTTGCTAATGTCGACAACTTCGGTTGGGTCACTTTAAGTGATAAATGTGAATATTATATAATTTAATAACCATTTAGTATTTCACACTAAACAGAAACCCGTTTTGCACTGTACATTAAAATAATGCGGATTAAATGAAGTGTAACAACCAGCTACAAAGTTATTTCAAGTTTGTCTGTCTTCAAATCCAATATTTAGATTTTTTGACTGAAGACAGTCTCAGACGCATAGATCAGAGGCTAAAAATTTCATGTTTAATGTTTATAAGACAAGAATAAACTGAATAAATCTCACAGTGCATTGAATTATCGATTCGGAAAATATACAGTCAGTAGGTAGTAGCACAGAAATATATCGAGATAGAAGGAAAGAGTGTATGTACCTCGCGTGGCGAAAAGACGATTAATCATCGTCTTTGCTCGCCACGATGCTCAGTCCGCTCTCGACCGCTCTCCGTGTGTGACGTACTAATGCAAACAGAAAAAGGCCCCGTGCTCGATAATTAACTGTGCAAACACCACCAAAAAAGTTGAAGGTGTCAATGAAAATATTTCCTTTCACCTGTAAGAACTTTTTGCCCTAAAATATCTGTTATTACTTATAAAACAATTTATTTTTGTGCTCCGTATTAATTTAATGTAAACGGTAACGGAATGATGCTACTTTTCCATTACGGCTTTAATTTTACACGCCAGACTGGACATGCATTGAAAACCAGCAATGAAAATAAAACATTCCAAACTGTCGAAACGCGGTAAAGGTTTTCTCATTTTTCTGTCAAAAGTAAGCATATAGAGTTGTACCCTACGATTTTCAATGCCGATTTCTTAGTCGATTCAAATCGATACCTATTGAAAACAGAAAAATGATAATTATTTTTTAATCCTATAATATTATTGTTAGGTATATCGATGGTTTAAAATATATTTACTATATACTTATTGCAAATTTGTTTCAGTTTTCCGAAAGATTCTCTTGTGAAAAATAAATGGATTGAAGCAACGGGTCGTAAAAACTGGTTTCCTACGAAACACAGTCTGATTTGTTCCATACATCTTCACGAAGATTCGTTTACTGGCCCATCAAAGTTTCGGCGAATAATTTTAAGCGGTTGAGGAGTTCCTTCCGTCTCCATCATTAGCTCAGCACCATGATACTACATATTTTATATTGTCACCTGACTTGCACATGTATGCAAACTTTCAGCTCAATAAGTTGAGTAAAACTACTTTTATATTCAATTGCAAGATTTGATCCGAACATACATACAGACATTCATATACACATGCATAAACATGTATATGTTAATAAAAAGCTTGTAAAAATTAACATACATTTTTATTCTCATTCTTCTGTCAAGGTCAAAATCGATTCCCAATTCGATTCCATAAAATGTTTTAACTACCTACTTAGTTTCTATTTATTAGGAGACAATTATTTTGACGTTGTGAACATCACTAAAAGACTCGCGTGACGTCAAAGTACCTACGCAAAATGTTACACGCTCGGTTCTCATATAAATCGACGAACTATTTCCTTCTATCTCGATATATTTCTGTGGGTAGTAGCACAGACTAATAATAATATACTACGTATACAAGTAGTAGATAGATTATTAGTTCTAGATTTCTTTTTATTTCCTTTACTTTTGTTTATATTAAACTCTGTTTAAACTAAACGTTTTAACAAATAATTAATTAAGATATTTGACTTCAATTTATGACTATAAACATTAAATCGAGTCACTATGCATTATGTAAAACCTACCTATTCACTTTTCATGGTAACTTATGTTATTTATTTTGAATAATAATTATAATGTAAGCCATTTTTCCCTTGGAGACAAATTTAGAAACACCGTATAGTAATGTCGTTGATTGAATCGCAATAAAACATTAAATTACGGCTTGCGGATAGTGTTTGATAAGCAAACAGATAATCTCGTATCAAAAACAAACTCAATATTTCTCCGTGCTCTATATTGTATCTGGAATTCCGCAACACAATTCATGATGAGCATCCTCTCGGGGTTCACTATCTCTCGACACGAAGTGTATTCCACTGAAAAATATTCATAAAGAACATTTTTTTACGTGCACTTCAAAGAAATGAGTACGTAACATAATGAATGCTGATATTCCGCAGCGATTCAATTATTTTTTAAAAGATACGTAGCCTACATTTGCAATAGGTAATTAATTAGATTTTTTACTGAAAACAATTTGTTAATGAGTTAGTTGAATTGAAAAAACAACTGATCCGTACTCTTTGTTTCCAAACTTTCTTACATAATTAGATAGATCAACATGTGTATGAATTACAAGATCAGAAACCACAAAATACAAATAAAGTACCAACGTGCCGTCGCGACCGAACCCTCACTGTGCGTGCGAGACGCAAGAATATAATATTATGTATCTTAAATATTTTACCACTTATATTCAGTTAAGGTGCAATAATGTATTGTGTAATTTTGTCCTAATTTTTGCAAGATCATATAACTCCCATAGCTAGAACAATAACGTGCAACAAAGAGAAACATCAACAACTACATTAAACTTCTCTTGCGGTATCAAGTTAAGAGTTCACGTATATAGGCATCACATTTCCACTATCTAACGACTTCAAGTTAATTTACCTTTCACAATAATATGTTAAAGTCCTCATAGATGTACCCTGATTTAGAGTTTAAAGTGTATCACATATACAAAATGGCAATAGTTTAAAACTTCCAATTTCATAATATGGCGAAGCGTGCTCACAACCGAGTAAATACAAATTCAAAGGGGTTTTGTGGAAATTAGTTCACCAAAAACTATTTTAATTTGATCGGATGAACTTTATAAAGTATATTTTTTGCCATATGTTATATTATAGTTAATAATAATAAGGCTACAACGACTGTGCTACAACAATGTGAATCTCAGAAAAAATTCACAGCCCGATTTAGTTATTTATCTATTATTATAAATAATGATTATGTATCAGAGGTAGATTTCCAATAATAGGGGAATACGGGCAGATAAAATCTGAGTAAAATAGTTCTTCGTTAGACCTTTAATATATTCCGATCACGTGTCACGGAGTCCGTAAATACGTAGTCAACCGGCGGAACTATCCTCGAACACTATCGAGATTGGATTGGGATCGACTATAGCGGTGCTTCACGTTCATAACTATTTTCGATAGTCCTAATACTATTACTGTTAGAATCTAATTAAACCGTTCCCTGGATATTAGGAAGTGAGATTAGGATTGGATATAATAGACCGCGACATAGCCATATTAAATAATGGATTATATAAAAATAGATGTACTTCTGATGTATAAACGCAAAGGCGTATTTAAATGATGTCACAACAAGTATACAATACGTAGGTTCAAAGCTAAAACCTACGTCTTTTATAAATAAATGTACATCATATTTATTATTCCATTTATTATTGATTGTAATAAAAAAAATAAATTAACGTTTAAGCATTAGGGTACACTTCGTAGAGTGGGCTACGAAGGTCTACGAAGTAATTAATTATACATATTACAAAAATTAAGTGGACACAAATCACTTTATCTGTCATAATCAGAGATCTGAGACATTTAAATGTTCTTTCTTTTGTTTTCGACAAAACGAATTTATAAAATATTTCAATTTCTATTTAAACGAAAAATTTAATTTGCTGTGTTTACGTCTTTTCTTCTATGTATTTAAATTGTATTTTTATAACACGTAGATATCACGTTTATTTTAATCAAATGGCTAATTATACTATTGACTGCGATAAATTTGCAATAATAAAATAATATCTATATTTGTAAAAGAATGGTAACTAACCGGTAGTTACACCACTTATAGAACGGAATGAACGAATTTTAATTTTTTTCTTTTTCTAGATTCAGCTCCACCTAGATTAAGATATCTGTGCTAACTTTTAAAATTAAAAATAACTCTCAAAAAGTATCGGGCGGAGCCAGTACGATCAGATACTACTTAATAAAATAGAATTAGTTTATGAAATGTCACAAGTAATTTTAATAAAATACAGTAGGTGAAAGTCATTTGTGGGAACTCAAACGATGCTAATTGAACTCAAACGATGCTAATTGAAGGAAATTGTATTGTGAGAAACTATTTAATTACCAAACTGTTTCAAGGAAACCATTTCACAATGCAAACATGCGATAAGGCTTTCTTATGCAAGGACATCTATACTAATATTATAAAGAGGAAAGGTTTGTATGTATGTATGTATGTATGTATGTATGGTTTTCACGCATAAACTACTGGACCGATTTTGATGAAATTTGGCACAGACAATATTTAGACCCTGAGAAAGAACATAGGCTACCTTTTATTGCGAAATATGTACCACGGGCGAAGACCGCTAGTTATAGAATATTTACACATTTTAATTTTTTTTAATGCGAATGCGATTAAAAATAAATTAAAACATATAAAACAACACCATGAAATCTAAATGATTCCTTGAGATTGCCAAAATTGATCACGTTTTTGAAAATAAACAAATGCCTCTATAATTGATTTTCTTGATTTTTCAATACTCAACATTTCGGTTGATAATTGATTACTATATATTATTATTCTAAGTAATATTAAATAATGTTTGGGAAGATTCATATTCAAATATATGAGATGTTTAGATGAAATATGCATTCTTTCATAATTATTTTATGAAAGAATGCAATCAAACTACGAAAGAAGTTACTCTTTCTTAATTCCAAGTTACTAATATTTTTATATTAGGTATTATTATTTATACATATAAAACAAAATAGACTTACCTAATTTTATTGAGATCAATTTAGTTATTTGTTTTTTTTTTTTGTAATTGCATCAAGAATACAAAAAGTTCGTACACTTTCTTTTAATCAGAAACGTGAGGGTTCTGAGACAGGTTTAACGGATAAAGTTGCAAGAGAATAACAATTCATCAAGATATTCATGCGGACAACAGCAGCGTGGATGGACTATGAAATTATTTGGGCGTAAATCGCGACGACTAGTGGCGCCGAGAGGGCGGCGTGCGGCGTGCTAACCCAGAGCCGCTCTCATTGTAACTGCTGCAGACGAAGAATCGGCTACACTTGTTGTGAACATCGTACAATTGAAACTTGTCGAACGCTTGCGGTTCACGAAACAATCGCTCCGTTTCAGACCCTTCCTAACCCTCGTAACACTTCAGTTATTCCAAACTTATACCGAGATAATACCTTTTCTGCTTAGACCTACAATAATATTGACCTATATTAACACGGCACATATAAAATCTACACACGGTTTAACAAATTCAACGGCAAACAAATATCTCATTTACAATTAAAATCTTGTATTTGTTCAAAAGATAAGACCTAAAATAATTATTGTATGTAGGTATTGCTGTGGATTTTTTTTTAATTGTAAATCCACTGCACACGATACTGCAAAATTTATTGCTTCTATACGTTCAAGAGATTTAAAGCGGTTAAATTAGAGTTGTGAATCACTCTCTGTCCTGTAAGCTTTAATGAGATTTATTTTGAGAAAAAGCAATAAAGTGAAATACCTTTCTTTAGAAAGGTTTAGAAAAATTTGCTTACCTACCAAATCAATTTGTTACAAAACGGAAAAATTTACCATCGTTTATGCGTACATGGATATTTTTATAAAGCAATCAGTTCAATTACCGACTTTGTGTTTCAACAAACACATGTCACCTAGAGGCATATTTTTTAAAGCCTCATACACCATTCTAAGGTTTTCAATTTCGTAATTTTCTCGTAACTATACACAAATTAAACAAGGGAATATTAATGATGCTTACTTTATAAAACTACAACAATGTAAACATATAGGTACCTAATACTAGAGCGAAAGTTAAACTTACGTAAGTAAAGAGTCTGGTTATATAATTTATTAATATTAGGTAAGTGAAAAGGATATTTTTATACACAACAAATGTGTAGAGCTTTTAACTCTTTAGTTAGAATATCTTATATTTACTCTACAATTTATTTATGTCCATTGCTTACCTGAGGTTGTATGTAGATAAAAGTTGTATATTGTTTTAATATAATTAAAATTTTATTTTGTTAACTTGCCAAATATAATGTAATATATGGAATTTGTAAGGGAAGGCACTGCCTTCTGAGATACAGGTAATTACCTAGTTCAGAAGGCAGAGCAATATTGTAATGTTATATTTGAAGTTGCTAATAAATTTTATTTTATTAAGCTATTGCATAGCTTCTATCGCGGGCCTTGAGCGCGGGGACCGAATCCAGAAATTCCGTAACGAAAAAACCTCATGCTCCCCACTCCGACGGGCACGGAAGTGTGGCTTGAAGGCATAGCATGCAATAGCTTTACCGCGGCAGTCCCCGAGTGCCACACGTCTTTTTTTTTAATTTTTTAATATACAAACTAATACGTAGTAATACGTAATATTCATTTATGTAAGATATTCATAAGTAAAAACCTGTAAATTTAATATATAATGTTTGAACGAATGAATAACTACTCTTTTTTATTCCAGCCAGTAATTGCCAGCCACGTAAGCTCTCAAAGCAGTAAAGCTAATAAGGGACTAGTGAAACAATTAATTAAGTAGTTCCTAAAAGGGATTCAAGGCCGCATTGGACCTGCGATAGTCTCTTCGTTGCTTAGTTAATTACTATCCTATAGTAATGAAATTTCAATTACACTTTTTCTTTCTTTACCACACTTATGTAGTAATTAACAAGTTATGAGTGGTAAAACTAATATGTAGTTAATAAAGCTTGAGATATTTTCTCAAAGTATACTTACGTAAGTACGTATTATTTTAGGTAAGTATGAACAGTATCGACATGCAAGTGTAATTAAAATATTCGCACTTTATTTTTGTAGTATCAGCCAGCCCCAGGTCAACTCATTTAATTAATTTTGAAATATGTGGCCTACAATTTGTTCCTTAGTATACTTGTACTAATTAATCAGATTTCTTAGATGTCAATAACTACGAAAATATATGTGACTGCACAGATTATATACTTCATACAAAACAGTGATTAGGTACATTGAATTACCATCAATAAGAACTCTATAGTATACGGAAAGGGAAACCTAACTGACCAATATCGACAATATATAGACTAACCAAAACAATTGTGTATGGAATTTCAAGCTTATTTTTTAAACTTGGTATAGGTAACTAAAATTTTTAAAGGGTCACTTATTTTTTTAAGCTGCTGTTAATGTAGCAATCCATTAATTTGTTTAAAATCGAACGGTATGGAATCGGTTGCTATGTTTTTCGTTCTAAACTTAGTTTCTTACTTGTACTAAAGTTGTTGATAAGTAAACAGAAATCATTCCTAACTTTAACTTGAGAACGATTTTACTGTTTTCTTCAGATCATTCGTCTTTCTTTTTAACGTGTACTAATTGTTTGAAAAGGGCTTCCTACGAAACGAAAAATTGAGGAAATTGCACAAAAAATGAAAATTTCAGAGAACTTTACCGGCAGGCTACACCCTTCACTTCGTGTAAAGCTGCGTACAGACCGGCCAAACGAACGCCAACGAACGGGTTTCGTTAACCTTCGTTGCTGCAATTTGGACGGCTTAGCGAATGCCAACGATCGCTCGTTGGCGTGTGCCGGCGATCCGAAGCATGGCGGTAACATCAAAGAAATCGAGCTATTTGATCGAACTCTGTTTGGACCGTCGCCGAAGGCCAACGAACGAACGCTCAGTTGAAGCAAGAGAGCGTAGCGTGTAGACGTCCAATTTGATAATTAGTTGGATATTTCCCGCCATTTAGATCATGGAGAAAAACAAAGAATGGAGTAACGACGATATTCATTATCAAACACTTGTGCGATTTATGTGAGTGAGTTTTTCGAAAACTAGAAGGTCGATTGGGATGATTCTTGTTCGTTTATGTAACATTGAACTTAGGGAAGAGTGGAAGTTTCATCAAAATCGGTTCAGCAGTTTTTTGCGATGAGCACTTTACGAGCAGAATTTAATTTTATATATTTATACTATATATATATATATATATAGTATAAATTGCGAATGAAAGAAAAAAGAACCGGAATCAAGTGCCAACGAACGTTCGTTCGAGCACTAAATGTATTTGGATGTACTAACGAACTCCAACGAGCGTGCGGAAGCCAACGCTAGCGAACGATAAATTTCCATCGTTGGGCGTTCGTTGGGCCGGTCTGTACGCACCATTAGTCACTTCCCGCGATGGACGTTTAGAAAAGAAAAAAAATCACGTCATGAACGAATAGTGCAATTATTTAATTTATTTAGTTCAAATATCATTCACTTTTTATTTCATGAATTGAATTAAAGTTCATACGATAACCACGTCGATCCATGATTTTTATATTTTATTTTTAAGACATTTTTCGTATGTTATTATTATTAGAGGGATGCATATCCTAGTCAATAGTAAGGGTTAAGCTACATCATTTATAACTCCAGAACTTTGATTTGTATCAACCTATAAATATAAGAACTGAAGTTCCCAAAATCAGTCAAGTTTTCAATTCGCAGTAGGTAGGTATCTATATTATATATTATTAAAGTTGTTGCATTATTCATGAGATCCGAATTCCGAAGTGATATCAGAGTTAACGCAAAATTAAACCTTATAGTTTATAAACTATCTTTAAAAATATGTATAAATGTTATTCAAGTTTGATATTTTTGTGCTCTAATTTTAACTTTGAACGTGACAAAGAATTTTGAAGATGAAGTACGTGAGCTTACTAGATATTAGCCTATTCCATGATAACCCATGCGGTAAATCTCGCCTCACGGACGGATATCTCAAAAATTATTTTTTGTTCAATATTTTATATTTTGAGAAATCATTAGCTTTATTTTTTGAACAGTTTTTAAAGTCAAAGCCTCGTTTCTATAGTGGATATTATCTAATATGAACTTGGATTTATTTTAAAATAATAAATGAATTTATCATATTTGGCAATGTCATCAATTTATGTTCAATATTTATGACGTTGTGTGTATGATTATAACAATTTTAACTGCTGACGCTACCGATTTATATGCGTCCGTTTCCCTAGTTTGCTGAAATAGCATCATAAAAATAATTATGTCTATCTATTTTCTTCAAAACGATGTTATTCACTAAAAATGTTTTCCTGATAAAAGAATGCTATATAAAAATATGCAAAGCACGTGCATTTCCTTTGGATATGATGTTCAGTTATCTCAAAGATAAACGACGACTTACGAATAAAATTCTCCGCGGAATGGAATGGTATTTACTTAAATGTTACTACGTGCCAGATTCATATTTTATGTGCCACTACTATACCTCTATTTTTGCATGAATAAATTCACAAAATCATTTGAAATATTATAATATTTCAAATGATTTTGTGAATTTATTCAGTAATTTTATTATGTTCCTACATTATGGTACGGGAGCTAGTAACGTTTTAAAAAAAGTCATTTTAGTATAGTTGTGTTTTTGATATACTGTTTCTCTTGCTATTTCGGTTATGGGTCGATTACTAGGTGTAATCGACGAGTACAGTGGTGAGTCAGTAAATAAGCTCTCGGCCGAGAGAGTTGCCGAACCGAGTAGGTGTTTACACGTATTTACATTAGTGGCGAGTCAGTTCAGTTTTGATCACGACGCGACGTCTGCAATGGATCGAAAAAAAAAGAATTTAAACGGGTTTTAAATCGGCTGTTACCAGATATTATTAACGAATTGTGGGATTTATTAGAAGAGGAAGATCAACGAATTTCGACCAGAAAATGGATTTTAAGGCGAAATGCCCTTGGAGCAACAAATAGCCTTTTTAATGAATTGCAGTAGATCCATTTGTTATTAGCGGCCATTTTAATTGAGATTTTGATAAATTGTTTGAAAAAATACACAAACACGCACACTGCTTGATGACGAATAACAAACGAGTGGCGAGTGGCCGAGTGACAAGCGAGTGCGTGTTTATACGTGCCGAGCGGGATAGCGAGTCGCTGCGGGGGCAGAAGAATGAAGCGGGGTGGTGGGTACTCGGCCTAGTAAACAAATTGGGATTCTAATGACTCTCTCGCCTCTCTTCTCGACCGAGTACTCGGCCGAGCACTCTTTAAGTGTTTATACCAACCGAGCACTCGGCCGAGGACACTGACTCGCCACTGTACTCGTTAGGTGTAATCGACCCAATAGAGTCCGGGCTGTCTGGCTGGCGGTAGTGGTTGCGTTTATTAGTGCGCACAGGAAAATATCCGTAATTTAAAGTCATTTATTAACGCGTAATTTTTAATCTTTTGCCTTTAGATAGATCCATCAGACATAATTTTTGTATTGCAAGACGTTTTTTTCGTTGTTAAATAGGTGCCATACGCAATTTTTTATTTCAAAATAATTAAAATGTCATCGAAATAAGTGAAATTACATCAACATGAGTCCCCGTGAAGGATAAGTATGTTACTTATACTATAATTATTTTGAAATAAAAAATTGCGTTTGGCACCTATTTAACAACGAAAAAAACGTCTTGCAATAAAAAATTTATGTCTGATAGATCTATCTAAAGGCAAAAGATTAAAAATTACGCGTTAATAAATGACTTTAAATTACGGATATTTTCCTGTGCAGATATTAAGATGCGCACTAATAAACGCAACCACTGCGGCCAGCCAGACAGCCCGGACTCTAACCGAAATAGGAAGAGAAACAGTATATCAAAGAACCAACTATACTAAAATTCTCTCTTGTCAACGTTGCTAGCTCCTATACGATTACATCATGTTATTAGCACATAATATACCTTTTAAATTTTATACGTTAGATAGAGCCAGAATAAAGATCTGAGAAAATTACAATTCTTCTCTAATTCCACATACTGGGCTTAGAATTAGTACTGTGCGAAATTCTACAAGAAAAAACTTCAAATAGCTTGGGCGGTAGGTACACGGGTAGATAGGTAATTACTGTGTATTTCTATTTTTTTTAAACCAAAGGTAATCCATGATTATTTCTGTTGAAATATGGTTGAAATCTTCCGCACTGCTGTCACGGGCAGGCTATCAAGGGAATCGAACTTCATTGACTATGTAGGAGCTTATTTCACACCTGTATTGCATCGAAATTTATTGGATAATCACATTATATCTATACTAATATTATAAAGCTGAAGAGTTTGTGTTTGTTTGTTTGAACGCGCTAATCTCAGGAACTATACTGGTCCGATTTGAAAAATTCTTTCGGTGTTAGATAACCCATTTATTGAGGAAGGCTATAGGCTATATATATCATCACGCTAAGACCAACAGGAGTGGAACACTGCGGGTGAAACCGCAGGGCACAGCACAGCTAGTTTATGATATTTCTTATTATACTTACCTACTTCAAATTAAGTTCATTCACTCAAATATCTAATATTCACTTCTTGTTCACTTTTTTCAGCTATAGTTCTACAGAAGTCAGAACTAAATTTTTTTCTCTTGAAAATTACAATTTCTCAAAAGTATTGAATATAATTATACTGTAATAGGAGTTATGTTAAAAAATGAAACCTGATTTACCTATTTCGCTTGTCTTGATAATATATAGAGGGTAAGATTGTAAGCGTCAATCTTTCTATCCCTTAAATAGGTACATACTACTCATATAATAATATACATATAAACTTGCGCGTCTTCGTGGTATGATAAAGTATCCTTCTCTCACTAGATATAACCATCTTCATTATAACATTATAGCTGTATTAAATTTCAGAGAAAGAAACTAAGGAAAACGATATTTTTTTCATTTAGTTTCTTTACATAGGTATAGTGTATTGTTACTTTCGATTCGATAATTTTTGTTAACTGTGTCAGTAAATAATTTACCAGTTTTTGAAAAAAAAAGGAATCACCTTTGAGATAATAAATGAAGAGGTTTATTGCGCATATAACAACGCAGAGAATAACAATTATTTATAGGAACCAATTTAAGATCTCAGTAGTTATATATATATTAGTTATATATTATTTATAAAATATAAATAACAAACTAACATACCTATAATAAAGTAAAAATTTACTATTTATAGTTGGAAAAAATCTACCGGCAAGCTCTTTTGTTTTCCAATTATTATTTCATTGCTACTATAGACCTAATCGCCATTTTGTTTGTCTTTTCTCAACTCGAAGTAGTTTAAAAGGATATTGGAATTTCCATAGCTTACTGACCCTCGAAAGCTTTAAGCCTGTTCCAAAAGGGGATTCTAAACAGATTTGAAATAAAATGGATGCCACTTTGTTGATCACGTTTTTAAATTAGTTTCTATTGAAAGAATAATGAATCCTATTATTTTTAAACAAGTAGATATTGTACGATTTAGCAAATTTGTTTACAGTAAAATCGTAAGTATAACGGAAATATTGAAATACATACATATTCTTATGTTATAATACATACTATAAACGTGAAAGCTTATGAGGACGGATGGATTTATTTTTCTTCCTCTTTCACGCGAAAACAACCTGAACGGATTTTGGGGATACTAATTGGCAGTAATGTGTCTTATGTACCCAGTACCAGAAGAACACATAAGTTATAGACATACTTGCTTTGGCCCGCCGCGGCCGCGGCCGATTTGACCGCAGTTGAAGTTTGCCGGCACACCTAGTCCGCTTCTCCTTACACTTTAAAAATAAATTATTGTTATTGTTTTATTAGTGTCTCAAAATATAAATGAAATAACTCATTAGCTATAAATTGGTACATACCTACTTGGCATTGTATTTCAATGACTACAGTATTGTTTAATATTTATTTCAATAACCTAAGCAAAGAATGTATTACCCCGCCTTGCATGTAGGTATAAATGATTTGCAAACTTCCTATTTCATCTTGCTCATTTTCCTCAACTTCCTTAAAGTTATTATTACAAAACTTATCTGTGTGCCATAAGTCTTATAATAGGTATAATCATTTAACCTCAATTCAAAAGCGTGAATCTACATAAGATTTGGCTCGTTACAGCGAATTACTTGATCTGTGAAATTAGTGTCATTAACTTAATCTACATTTTATGGATTGAACCTCAGGAAAGCCCCTTCCATGTAGTCAAAAGAGCCTGTTTACAAAGCCGCTTAATGAAAGTTTGATTAGAAAATTTGCTTTTTAACCCACAGAGCTGCATTGAAATTTAATATTGTTTCGATTTACCTAACATTAATTATCGCAATGTTATATTACATAGGTAATTACTTATATGAAAGTGTGCGGTAATAAAAGTTTTATGCACGTCAAATTAAAGTCTGTTAAAGAGTAGTGATGTTAAATTAAAAAATGCTGCTTATTATTTAGTAGAAAATAGTAATAGCACAGACTAATAATAATATACTATGTGTAATAGTAAAATAGTAGAAAATGTATCCCGTAAGGCAACGTACACTCTGGATTTTATCTATAGATAACTTTTAATCGTTCCGCAAATCGCAATTTTAAGATTGTGCTTTTACATAGCAGTTTGGAAAAAATGGGTTTAGAAAAAACAACTTTCTATAGGTACCTAATTTATAATTAAATTGTAGATAACTAGTTCTATTTTTTCCGCAACACTTTAGAAAGACTCTCCAATCTCCATTAATGTTTTTAATAACATTTAGTCGATTTAGAGGAAGAAGCTTTTTCTCTCTTCCACTAGTATTTCGACAATTATTAATATCTAATTATCTTTCGTTTTATTTAAAATATCTATATATTAAATTTAAAATCTATATAAAATTATTCTATTTTTTTAAGTATGTTAAGTTGTTTTTAAGTTAACATATTGTAGTAAATATGTTTTCTTTCTTTCTTTCGTAATGAACGTCCCAAAAACCATCCTACTACTCCAAACTTAGATCATTAAGTAATGGATGGAGTACGCTGGCAAATGTTCTAACTAAACTTTCTGCTGATTTTGGTGCGGGGAGGGTAACTCACACTATTGAAACACAATCACACATTCACAAAAATAATTTGTGTCACGAAAGTCGTAAAAATTTACGACCTTTTAAGCGACGAGTTTTTAAATTCAACTCTATCCCTAAGTTCATAAAGATTAAATTTGTATTTCATTCCAAGTTTTCTCGTGGGGAGTGCGGTTCAATATCGCGTTCTAAATTCAACTTTATAACTTAGAACATAAAGATTAAATTTGTATTTCTTTAAAAGATAGTCTCGTAAGGAATGCGGTTCATTATCGCGTTTTATCAACTTTATGTCTTAGTTCATAAAGATTAAATTTGTATATTTTCTTTCCATGATAGTCTCGTGGGGCCGCATCAATGATCGAGTAAACATGACTCGATTATTTGTCTTGATCATATCGCTAAACGATACATCGACGATTATTAGAAATTGCATTTAATTAGAAATGTTCGTTAAAAAAATAAAAAAATACACAAATGAAAGGTTATTCCATCTTTTTTAATATTCGACATGTTTGAATTGCTTCTGCAAGACTTGACAGTGCAAAACGGCATTTTTAGCGGAGCACTCGCAGACGTCCTTTCGACGTTTTACGAATACGCAGAGTGTTTGTAATCGATTACGCAAGTAGTTTTTATGAAAGCATAAGATTTTTCGATTGGAATAATCTTATACCTCGGCAAAAGGGGAAACGCCTGCGAGTGTTATCCATTACTTAATGATCTAAGACTCCAAAGGCAGAGGTAGGTAGGTAAAGGAGGACGCGTCAAATTGGGCCTGAAACTTGGGTTAACCAATACACACGAAATATTGTTTTTGTGATAGATACATACACATACCTAACGAAAAAAATAAAATAAAAAAATAAATCAACCGGGTTCTTGTACAGTCAAGGCAAAAAGTTTTATTTATTTGGCTATTATTTTGCGCACAATAACGGTGTTTTTGGTGTTTTTAATTCGAGTGAAGTAAATATAAACCTAAATGTCACTGGAGTGACTGAGTTTAATCACAAAAAACGTCTAACTACGTTGAATTATAATAAACACGGTTTAGGTACCTGTTACAAAACATAATATTAGCACAGTATTACAATATGGTAATACTGTGATATTAATGTATTTCAAGTGTATTTCGGTTATTAGAAGGCTTAAGATTAGTACGTCTTTGTAAGTTAAAGTGAATTGGAGTAACATAAAGATATTGTCATTGTCTTATAACAGTTATTAATTGTAAAAAATATTATACACAAAGAAATAAAACTTGATGTGACTGTACAAAAACCCGGTTGATTATTTTTTTATATATATTTTTCCCTGTATGTATGTGTTATGATCTATTATAAAAACAATATCTCATGTGTATTGGTCCAACTCAAGTGTTCAGGCCCAACTTCCATAGTAAAATGCCCATTCTCCTTTTATGTTCTAACTTAAGCTATTTACCTAAATGTTAGATATACTAGTCTACGACGATGACCGCGCATGGAAGATCGTCGCCACTTTCTGTGCGACGGTAATGAAGAGAAAGGAGGACGCAGAGAGGGCCCGGGAAAACGACCCAGGGGCGGATCCTCTGCGTCGACGCAGACCCGGCAGGCGCAGGCGTCTATATGACCAGCGCCAGCCATAAAACAACCTAGAGAAAAAACGCGCGGGAGGTTTCCGTAGATACGCGCATACTGTAGCTATGCTCGCGGCAAGTAAAAAGGGGCCCCCGCGACGTAAGGTGGATAGGCCCGGAATGGAACGGCGATATTGTTTAATATCGGCGCCCATTACACGCTCCCGGGCCTCGGAGGGTCGCCATGACGCGGCAGTCGCCACACAGACGGCGGGGGTATAAGGCCTGGCTGTTAACCCCCGTCGCTCAGGGTGATAGACGGCCACCGTTGGGTTTTAGTGGCTTCGCAGCGAGTCCCACATACCCCCTTGGACAGTAAAACTGCCGAGGGGGATGCGTAAAGGCATTTCCCAACGTAAAAAAAAAAAAAAAGATATACTAGTCTAACAAGGGCGTCGCCAAGGGGGGGCAGGGAGGGGCAGCTGCCCCTCCCTAGAGATTCTAAAAAAGTTGAACATTTTGATCGCTCTTCCATGCACGACGAGTACGGTAGAGCGATCGTTTAGCAGCCTCAAGAGACTAAAAACCTGGCTAAGAAGCACTATGAGTGAAAATCGCCTCAATGGTTTGGCCATGATGAGTGTGCATCGAAAACATATACATGGAAACTTACAAGATTTTAATTATAAAGTGGTCGAGAAGTTTACAATGAATCCCCGAAAATTATGTTTTAATTAACCTAATACAAACAACGACCCCTATAATATTAAAATCTGGTAATTTAAAAAAAAATCCAAACTCCTTTTTATTCTATTTTTCTAATAAATGTTATTATAATTTATAATTACAAGTTTTTTATTGCATAGTCAAGAGCTCGTGCTCGTGTAGCTTTACACATTGGACTCTGTACTGTCACAGAATATACAGGGTGTAATCGTTAAGTGTGCATAAGCGATTATTCCGTAATTATTGCATATATCAAAAAACTTTAAACTGATATCGAAAGTACTTAACCTAATGAGTAAAATGGCCATAATAAATTTTAAAAAATAAAACGAGAAATATCCAAAAATGTTACATTAAACGCTCCCATACATTTTATTTCCCATACATTTTGTATTTATAGCAGATTTTCGAAGTGATGTCCTCATTGTGCAATACAATGAGGAGCTCTATTTACAGTTTCTAAATGAACTTCCCTTCAAATTTGCGAAGTAATTAAAGCAGAAAACCAAAAAAAGAAAGAAAAAGCTAAAATCATTCATATTAAAATATGTACATGGGATATTCGTATCTCATACTAAATGTATGTTTTTTTTTTTATTTTTTTTTTTATTTTTTATTTATTTTTTTTTTTCGTGGGTAGGTGTCAAAATAAAAACACGTGTTTATAACAGCTCTATTTTAAAATTATTTATTTTATTTTCAAATTCATTCAATTTTGTATAGTAATGTTCTAAATTTCATACCTGGTGTCGCTAGCAGTATTTCCTTTTAAAATTATTCTACTTTTCAACATATCAAGGCACAAAACACAATGGACACAGTAAAACAGTCAATGGTCAACATGACAGTTGCTTTTAACACACGTTTGGAGGAATTTCAACAGCAACTTGATGGAATGAAATCACCTGCAACGGCATCCTAGCCCTTCAGCAAAACTTGCTGCAGAATTTGATGTTTTTCGCACTTTTGTGGTTACTTCCTTAAAATGTTTAACATTGCAAGTCGAAACTCTGTCAAATCTTTTCGAAAAACAAGAGATGCGTAGCCGGCGAAAGATGTTACTGTTGCATGGCATACCTGAACAAGCCAAGGAAGATCCAACATCCACAGCTGTTAAAGTTATTAGTGAAAACTTAGAGTTGCCGGAGATCAATTCCAGTATCACTTTGTCATAGACTTGGTTCAGCTAGAAAGGACAAACCCCGGCCTATATTAATAGAATTGCAGACTATACCTCTAAGAGACAAGATCTGGTATAGTAAAACCGCGTTCAAGGGCACTGATTACATCTTATCTGAATTTCTGACAAAAAGTAGACATTCTTTGTTTATGGCTGCTCGAAACAAGTTTGGTGTCTCAAAATGCTGGACGATGAATGGGAACATCATGCTGTTGGCTCCTGATGGTTCGCGTCGTCGCCTGCAATCCCAGGCTGATCTAGATGAGTTGCCTGTAGTTGGTGGCTCAGCTGAAGGTCCTGCTGCCGTGACGGATCCGCAACGCCAGACGGAGTCAAAAAAGCCTCTTTCTGCTGCACAAAGAGCCCGAAGACCCAAAGCCAAGTAATTACACTGTCTCAATACTGAGTCCTCTCATATATTTATAGTATTATTAGTATTGTAATTTCACTCTGTTTTAAGCTTAGTTGTTTACATCGTTGTATAGTTTCTGTTTATATATTACACGTTTCTATTAATTTTAGTTATTATGAGCTGTCTTTCGTATGCTTCTTTTAAGGAATAGATAAAACTAGATATATATTATAGTGTTAGTATGTAATCAGAAAAACATTTATAAGAAGTACCCACTGATTTATTTAGAATTTAGATTTTTATTTTTGTTCACATTTTTGTTTACTTTATAATATTGAAACGTCAAGTGTCAACAGCTATCTAATGTCACGGGTGACAAATTGTGTCAAATCGAGTTCTAGCTAAGTAGCTACTGGGCTTTTAGTTAGTGTTTATTTTATTTTAAGGTAGATAATATTATATGATTTACTTTGTACTTTCATAAGTTACTTTGCTATTGTGTCTCTTTGCCTTGAACAAAATATTGTGTTATTTTTGATTATGTGTGTAATTATTGATTTTATCTGGATTAGTGTTGCCTTCTCTGAGATAAGCTAGTGGTACAAGGTTAGCGAAATAATTGTAGCTTAGTGAATTATAACTATAATTATATTTATATATTCAGATATTTTATTTATACATATTTTATAACTGTTTATTATTATTACTATTTTTTTTTTTGTAGTTTGTTTATTTTTATTATTATATTATTATAGTATTATTTTTTTCTCTTATTTATTTATTTAACTTACATATTACATTGCATATATTACTATGTCGAACGTTGATACTGACAGTGACGGCACTTGTCATTCCCTTCCATTCGATGAACAGGACAGCGACAACAGTTTTCACAGTACATCCTTTTCTCCTTTATCTGAAACTCTTTCCTCCCATTTTACTCCTTTCCCTAATAATTTCAATGTAGTGCATATTAATGCACAGAGTATTCCGGCACACTATCCTGATTTATTAACATCTTTTGATTCCGAACATATCCACGCCATTCTCATTTCCGAATCCTGGCTTAAGCCCTGCATCCCATCCATCTCCTACTCCTTACCTGGATTCCATCTTATACGCAATGACCGCGAGGGAAGAACAGGTGGCGGTGTTGCTATCTATCTTCGTACGCACATTCCTTACTCTGTTGTGAACTCCTCTCCTCAACCTCCACCAACCGATGCAGCCGAACATCTCCTTCTTGAAATAACCCTCTCCCACACTAAAATTCTCCTTGGCGTCTTTTACTCTCCTCACCTTTCCGTTGACTACTTCGATAAACTCGATATTATCCTTGACCAATTTACTCCCCTTTATGATCACACCATTTTAATGGGTGACTTTGACACCTGTCTCCTAAAATCCGATGCTCGCGCGCATAAACTATCTTCCATTGTCAATTCCTTTAATTTACACATACTCCCTCTTAATCCTACGCATTTCTTCCCAAATTGTGCTCCTTCCCTTTTAGACCTAATCCTAGTTTCCTCTCCTGATAAAATCTCAAAGTTTGGACAGTGTCCTGCGGAGGGATTTTCCTATCATGATCTTATTTTTGTTTCCTATAAACTCCGACCTCCCAAACCTAAACGAAAGACAATCCTGCAGCGCAATTTTAGTGGTATTAATGCAGATCGTCTCCTTGATGATGCGTCCGAGATCAATTGGTCTGTAATTTTTGAGGCTCAAGACATCGACGAGAAGGTTAACCTCTTTAACGCACTTATTATAGACCTCTATGATATGCACGCTCCATTAAAACCAATTAAAATAAAGCATCGGCCTGCTCCATGGCTAACTCCAGAAATTAAATCGATGTTAACTGCCAAAGCTAATGCCAAATCCAAACTGCGATCTGACAATAGTGACGAGCTTCGAGAAAAGTTCAAAAGAATTCGAAATCGCTGTAATACATTATGTAGAGATGCACAAAGACGCCACATTCACAAATCAGTCGAGAACGGCGACTCTGCCAAAGTTTGGAAATTCCTTAAATCCCTTGGTATTGGTAAATCCTCACATAATTCCATATCGTCAAGCGTAAATTTGAATGGCCTGAATACGCATTTCTCATCTCATGTGCAAAATTTCGATGCTGATGTTAAATAGCGAACCTTAAATAAAATTTCCACAAATCCTAATCCTACACATCCTCCGTTCGTTTTTAATCAATTTTCTGATTGTGATGTTAAGAAGAACGTTCTATCTATAACTTCTAAAGCAGTTGGCAGTGACTACATTAGCCGTAATATGATCATCCCAATCCTTGATATCATTCTTCCTGTAATAACTCATATCCTGAATTTCTCCGTTAGTTCACATACATTTCCCAGTGCATGGAAAAATGCACACATTATTCCTCTTCCAAAACTTTCAAAACCTGCCTCGTTTTCCGACTATCGACCCATTTCCATTCTTCCTTTCCTTTCTAAAGTCCTGGAGCGCTTAGTGCAACAGCAGTTAAGTGCCTTCCTTAATAAATATGATCTTTTGAATCCTTTCCAATCCGGCTTCCGTCCCGGTCATAGCACGGTTACTGCTCTTGTTAAAGTCACTGACGACATTCGCTTACACATGGATCAGAAACAACTAACGTTGCTAACATCTCTGGATTTTAGTAATGCGTTTAATAGGGTAAGTGCACCAGTGAATGAAACCTTAAGGCAATTCTCAACTTTGATGCGGGTAATTAAAAACAATTTCAGTAATATAGCATCATGACCTCTACCATCGTGACTGCAAACTATTCAAGATTTATTAAAACGCATGTTTCGTGCTACAATTAGAACCGTTATCAAAATATTTGATAATTTAACCGAAAATACCCTAAAACACCAGTGAATGAACGCCATTTTCTAGTAAATGAACCCAATAAAAACCAGTAAATGAACACAAATATTGTATTTATTAAAGTATGAAAAAACAACAACAGGCAATCAACAATAAGTACCTAGGTATTATTTATAACAATTTTTTAAAGTCTTATTTCAACCACTGTCTTAAGACTATAAAACCAACTAAAATCTACCTCTCAGTCTTTAAAAATTAAACTTAAAAAGTGTTCTTCAACGTAATTATTAAATTCAATAAAGATATGCTTAATCTGACAATTCAGTCTCAAAATTAACGATTATATGTGAATTTTTGGAAAAAAAATATTCGCGGTCATGGTGACTTTGGACAGTAATTGAACTATTGGTGTCATTGGTTGTAATTGGTAATTGTAATTGGTGGTGTGGTAAAGTATCATACCACGGCAATGGTATAGGACTTCTAAGTTTTTCATAATTGTGTTTGTTTCATTTTGGATAATAAAGTTTACTATGTCGTCTGTGGTCTCAAGCCGTGACTTATTACTAGTGTCGAATAGAATGTTGTCGTCAAGAAGAATGCTGCAGACTTGCAGCATTCTTCTTGACGACCGAACGGAATTCCGAAGGGATGGATTGACTTCATTTTCCTCAGTGCATACATGATTTGGACTGATTCAGTAATAGTCAACACGACAGGACTGCTTGGATTAGGTGAGGAAAGATAAAAAAAAAAAAAAAAATAAAAATAGTTTATTTCCTTTCTAAATTTTACACAATTTGGAGTAGTAGGGCCCTCCTAGTAAGTTTAAGATAAAACCTGTGTCAGGAGGACCCGCTCTTCCTTAACTTAAAATAGGTTATCTACATGAAAAAAAAATAAACTGTTAATAACTAAATATTAATAGTTAAGTGTGGAGTGTATGATTGTGTGTGTGTGATGTGTTTGTGTATTGTGTGTTGTGTGTGTGTGTGTGTGTGTGTGTGTGTGTGTGTGTGTGTGTGTGTGTGTGTGTATGTGTGTGTGTGTGTTTGGATTTGTCGGTTTATGTATGAGCACTAGTTTGTGAGTGAACGAATTTAAATAGCAATTAATATTTACCAGCTAATGATTACACGTGGTTATAGTTAAATAAATTATATAAAAGTAATAATTACACAGTGCATGACGTAGCAAGAAGGTTTTCTGTGTCATCATAATTTAGTGTTTTTAGCCAATTCATTATTTTATTTTTTAAATCACATAGTTAGTCTATTAATGTTAAATAATTTATTTAGATGATTATATATATAAGCTGAGTTAGCTGAGTACTGGCGTCTGGCAAAAACAGTTTTGGTACAACGAGTTTTAATTACCTCCTTCCTTCTTCTTCCCTCCACTGTGGTATAAATAAATGGTGTTTTTTTGTGTGTTTTTATTGTAATAAGTAAGATGTATAGTTGTCTGACTGATAGAATATCACATAGTTTATACAGATCTGTCGTTGGAAACCGGCGAGGTTTTTGATACATGACTTTCAGAAGACACCTATGCACACGCTCCATTTCTATGAATTTAGATTTGTTGGCTCCCCCCCAGATAGGAATACAATATGCTAAGATTGATTGAACTAAGGACTTGTATATTTGATTCCTAAGCTTATGTGAAGTTACATGTCTCAAAGATTTAAAAATCCAGATTAGTTTCCGTGCTCTTTCGTTCATATAATCAATGTGTGAATGCCAAGATAAGCGTTGATCAAGTATGATCCCGAGATATTTTGTAGTAAAAACTTTTTCAATAGTGTCGCAAGTACAATTTAAATTATCAGTTCCGTCACATTCGTGGAGCTTAAGGTTAAGATTAGGATTAGGTTGTGTTTTATTATTAATTGAGAAGCATATGTAATTAGTTTTTTTAATGTTTAAAGTGAGGAGATTACTTATTAACCAATCAGAAATTTTAGAAATACCTATCTGTGCCGCGTTAAATACAGAAAGCCATGAATTCCCACTAAACACTATCGCCGTATCATCTGCGTAAGAGTAGATTTTTCCATTTAATATACTTAAATTAGTGAGATCATTGATATAGACTAAAAAGAGCGTTGGTCCGAGAACGCTTCCCTGTGGCACACCACAGGTAACGCCTCTATCGCAGCTAATATAATTTTCTATTTTTACACATTGAGTCCGCTCTGTTAAATAACTTTCCATTAGATTAAGGGGTGTACCACGAATGCCTGCATGCTCCAGCTTACGGATAAGAATAGGGATGGAAACGGTGTCAAAGGCCTTTTTCAGGTCTAGAAAAACAGCCAAACATTTTCTGCCTTCATCCAGTCTGTCAGATATAAGAGATGTTAATTTCAACACAGCATCTTCGGTTGAAAGACCGCGCCTGAACCCAAACTGTGAGTCAGAGAAGATGTTATATTTTTCAAAGTAATTAAGGAGTCTACTATTAATGAGCTTTTCGATAACTTTAGAGATTGCTGGCAGAACTGAGATGGGGCGATAATTATTGACATCGGATCCATCCCCACCCTTATACACCGGAACAACTACTGACTTTTTCAGCTGAGCAGGGAATATACCTGTACTAAAACATAAGTTCGCTAAGTGACAAATAGCAGGAGCTACAATAGAAGAGCAAATTTTAAGAAATTTTGTAGGTATTTTGTCCCACCCTGGGGCACTATCAGATTTTAACGTCGTGATTATTGTTTTAACTTCACTGACATCGGTTTTTAGAAGAACGAAAGAAGAGCTGTTTAGGTTAGTCGTGTTTGGAGCAGGGTTCCTTACCAAATTAGAATTTTTAGTCAAAAGTTGATTTGCCAACTCTTTACCGACATCAGCGAAAAAATCATTAACCAAATTTACCGATTTGCAAGGAGAAGAATCCGACTTAAGAAGATCTTTACTGTGTAATTTAGCTGGTTTAAAGTTGGTAATTTGTCTTATCGATTTCCATAATTCTTTTGAGTTTTTAGCTGCTTTACTTAACATTTCTCTGTCATAATTTCGTTTTAATTTTTTAATCAAGTTATTACAATGGTTTCTGTAACGTCTGTATGTAAGTTTTAAAATATCGTTTAGAGGGTCCGCTTTAACTTTAAGTTGCATTTGATTTCTATTTCGGATACACCTGAGAATACCTGCTGTTATCCACGGTTTAATAGTTCGGTGTTTTTTGGTCGTTCTTCTTATTGTCTTACTCTCATCTAATGCCTCAGATAAATATAACTGTAGGCACTCCGTGACTAAATTAGGATCATCGCACAATAACAGAGACTCTAAATTCTTTTGAAGAAGCCTATCATAGGCTACATCATAATTCACATATTCAATAATTTTTGTATTTACGGTATGAATTTTAAGTTTTGATATACTTAAGAAAATTGTTAGATGATCAGTGATACTGGTATTTAATACAGCAGAATTTGCCGAAAATTTTGAATTGTTTAGCTTCACCATAAAGTGGTCTAAGCAACTAGAGTCTCTCGTTGGCAGCGTGTGTGCAGCAAGAAAACCATGATCAGCCAGCATATTTAAATAAGTAACTCTATTATTACGTTCGTAAGATTGTTCGTTCATACTATTTAGAATGTCAATATTTATATCTCCTGTTATAATTATGTTACGATGTGATTTTATATTTACAAGGTGGTTATTAAGAGATTCTATATATTCGGACGCATTTTGTTTAGAGGGCGATCGGTAGATGCCCAAAATGGTAAGGTCAAGGATTTCCAGCTGCACACAAGATGCATGTACCAATTTAATTTCTTTTAGGTTAGGTCTGAGATAGGATTTAGCATAGATAATAACTCCATCGTTTTGATTTTGATTAAATACCGATTCTAGTGCAATATAATCAGGTATTTGTGGGATAGGTTTAAATTTATTTAATCTACATTCTGTAAAAATTAGTACGTCCACATCAGATTTTAGTACCGATACAGTTGTTAGGAAGTCATTTAGGTTACGGTAGATACTTCTTATATTTTGGCACATTATAGTAAGATCTGCATTTGAAATATTTATGGATTTAGTAAGGTCCTGTATATCACAACTTATTTGTGGAAATGGCATTGTTTGGTCTAAGTCTCTTATTGCATAAAGTTGATTAACTGCTGCCATTTTTTAAGTAAGTGTACACATGATGTATCAGTGAGGCTTTTATTAAAAAGCAGAAATATTGTATTAGTTCAGAGAGAAATTGACACTGGATAATAATGTCATAATCAAAACAGGTTATGTATGAGATGCTAAAGTATACGGTAATTAGTATAGATTCCCTCAATAAAAGGCCAAGTTTTATGAACTCGTAAGACTGTTTGAATGTGTTTGTGTGTGTGAATATGTGTGCGGATTTTGTGTATGTGTGTGTAGTGTAATTTATGATAATAGTTAAATTAAGTGTGGTGTGAGTTGAAATATGAGTAGTTAGGTGAGTAGAATAGTGTACTGAGATACATCGAGAATTCAAACTAGTTGAGGCATCAAACATTTCAAACTCCTGTATATGCTTAGATACAATCCAAAAATTAAAAGTAAAGTAAAAAATAATATATAAAACTAACACTAGAGCAGTTAATGAGAGATAATAAAAAACAGATAGTAGTACCGCGAGTCATGCTTGTGTCGTAGTTTGCTGTTGCTGCATTAACTGATGTACTTGTGACTCGGTTTTTATAGTGATAATTGAAGACTTTTCATCCTTTCTTACGTATACACGACCAAAAGACGTCCAGCAGAACTTAAAGTTACCCGATCTTGTGAGATCTCTTGCGAGAAAGAATAGACGAGCACCCTTTTGAGTTAATTGTTCTGAGATAAAAATAGGGGTGTCACCATTTGTCATGAGTCCCAAGTGTTTCGCTTGTAGTTTCGTTTTGTTTTTAATATTGAAGGATTTCGCCATACTCAGTATATCGCGTTTTAATAATGCAGAACCCATCTCGATTACAATAGTTGAGTTCTTTACAGTATCCCCATTGCGGGACTTGGGACGCACTCGAAAAATATCCCGAATTTGAGATTTATCCAATTTACAATCAATATTTCTGGACAGGTGTAAAAACATATTTATTAAATCTTCCCTAGATTCTCCACTTTGTATTGGAACATTTTTTATCTCAATGTTTGTTTTACGAATATCCCTTTGTGTATCTTCGACTTTCTCTTCTAGCATGACAATATATTCTCTATCCTTCTTTGCCTGAATTTCCATATCTTGTATTTTTCTTCTGTATTCTTCATTTTGACTTGTTAGCATGGCGATGGAATTGTCTATATTGTGATTGGATTCCTGTATTTCTTTAATTTTTGCTGCAATAGTCTGTAGTTCTGACTGTTGATTATTTGTAAAAGTAGAAAACATGGCTTTAAACTCCTCTTTAAACTTATTGAATTCAAAACTTAGATCATCTTCCCTTCCACGTTTAAGTCGTTGGGTAATATAAGTTGATGATTGGGAAGTGTCAGACAACTCATTTAAACGGGAGTCTGAAGAAGATTTATCTGAACTCATGCCTGGGGATAAACCAGTCTTCTTAGTCGGTGGACTACGTTTAAGTGGCATTTTTCAATTAATAAAATAATAATTCGCAGTTAATTTTATCAATAACAAATTATGTTTATTCCGGTTTGAGTACTAAGGAATTATGAACAAGTAGAGGTAATCAATCAATTATGTACATGCAAAAGAGTTGCGAATATATTTCCGTCTCAGCTGTTCAAAGTAGCAAGTCACAGTACCAGGGTCACAAAAGTTGATAGGAGGCTTCCAAATAATTATTTCTTATGTTCGCAAATGCGTTCTTCTTTTATCTTCAATTAAAATTAATTGATTATTTAATCAATGAAATCTTTAAGGAATTTAATCTTTTATATTCGAGTGATATACTACGGTGACATAAACAATTAGGATGTTTTTTATTTAATACATCACAATGTCTCAGAAGAAATTTGAATAATTATTGCATTCATCTAATATTGGAACATCCACCAGGGTCTCATAAGTCTAAGGAGGTTTATGATTCCTCGTATAGTTCTTATTATGAATTAGTTTTCGTATAGTAAATTCTTTCGTACCTTTATAATAGTAGTTTATTCTGAATGAAAGACGGGGCGCAACGAGCAGCGTAAGTTGTCACTTGGTTGTCTCAGTTGGAGTGAGCAGGACAGCAAAAGGTGCTGTAGTTATTGTTAAATAACGTAGCTGATTGTACTAGGATCGCAATAACAGTAAGGAGGTTTATCGCACGTTCTTGTACACACAGCTTCTTGCGAGTATGCGCTCCTATTTTTCGTGATGGATTTTAATGTGAATAATTACTATTTATTCAATAAACTAATAAGCACTACGGTTAAAGACACGACTGCACGCGAGCGTGGTCCGAGAGGAAGATGAGGCTCTTGGTCAACGAAAGAATTAGTCTCTTGATTTTCAGCAGACGTATTAGATAAATCAAGTGGAGTATCTGTGGCTGGTGGGGGTTTCATAGGTTGACGTCGGTTCTCAAGTTTTACATTTACTCCATAAAGCATATAAATGGTGTACATGAGCTCGATTAGTAATATAAGACTGCATAAATTCGTTTTTGATAGTGTGTCCAACTTCGTAATCGATCACCTTCATTGTACTTCTTAAATCGTCCTTTTGATCATCAGTAATGCTCGCGTCCATATCTTTAGCTATTTGTTGTCTTCTTGTATTGATGCACTTAGAATAGTCAACTGCATTTGGGTCAATAGGAAATAGCCCACAAGTCTTGAAGGCCTTTTGTACAATTTCGACTTTGATTGATTTGTCATAAGCCTACACTTTTACCAGGTCTATTATTAGTGAATTTGGTATTTCTTTGATTTGTGTCCAAGAAATTTTTAACTGTATCATAAACCTCTTCTGGATGCATAGGAAAACCAACCTTGGCTTTATTTAAAATCCAGCGAGCAAGTTTTCGCTCTTCTTCAAACGTTAGCTGCGACACTGGACCCATTTTTCGTTGCCACGGAACTTTATTGTTGATTTTTTTGTGTAGAGTTGACTTTGGTATGTTATATGTTTTGCTCGCCTTATTTATACTAGTTTCACCTCTGATTATAGCATTCAGTGCTTTCTCCAGTGTCTCTTGGCTGTACCGAAATCATCTTTTTGATGGGATCCATTGTATTTGCCTTAAACAATAAAACAATAATTTTGAAATATATAGTTACATTTATAGTGTCTTGCCATGGCCAGCTATCAGCCGATTACGACCTACCTACATAATAATTAGCAATCACAAAGTAAAATTTGATTTTTGTTCATTCATTGGATCAATAAAAGTTAAATTACCGGTAATTGAACACGTCAGTTTTTCATAGTCCATTCGATGGATTTTAAAAACCAATGAATGAACACCTGTGTTCCAATACTAGCCAAAAGATTTGAAATCATTTTCGGAATGTGATTTGTAAAAATAAACTTATTACCATCAGCCGAAGTTAACTTATTAATAAATCTTTAAAATTTTTGATGTCCCAGTGAATGAACGGCCGTTCATTCACTAGGATTTTGGCAATTTTTAGAGCTAGTGCATGAACACGTGTTTTATTCAAATTCTACTAGCAAATATGAATAAAATTGACTGAAAATATAAGAAATAATTTATCTACAACCTCTATGTAAACAAAAACCAGTCTAAAACCTTGAAATATGACTACAAAGCTACGATATGAATAACAGTGTCTTACCTGGATCCTAAATTCCTGTCCATACAAAATATATTTGCCTCACACGCGTTAACTTTCCATTGATGCCATTTTGCAACTAAGCTATCTATTTAACAAGAATTGGTGTTACTATCTCCGAAACAATGTTACCAATGAAAAAAATACAAAGTAGGTTGGTAGAAGTTGTTTATTTTCTTATTCTGGAGAAAAAACCACGTTCCGTTCATTCACTGGGGTGTGTTCATTTATTGGTGCACTTACCCTACAGTTGACCATGACATCCTTCTTAGCATGTTACGTTCTCTTAACTTTAAACCACAGTTTTTTTTATTATCTGTCGAACTCTACATAATCTGTACTATCTTCCAAGTAGAACAACGTTACTCTATTCACTGTGGTGAGTGGTCAAATTATTGATAGGTTCAGCTTGCCGGCTTTAGCCTATTTATATTTTGCTAATTAACATTTTAATTACTTATAGTAAGAAAATGTGTTGACATAAAACGTGTGTCTTAGGTTATTTCAGGGCAACAACATTATATTGCCTTATCTCTATTTGTTGTAAAAAAATATGTTTGGAATTGAAACATGTACTTTAACTTTCCTCTTCTATTTAATCAAGTGTGCGACTGGTTTGGGTGAAATTATTTACGCTGTTAATGCAGGAGGACCGGCACATACAGATATTTATGGCATTCATTATGAAAAAGACCCACTTCAAGGGAGAATAGGCACCGCATCAGACTATGGAAAACAATTTGTAATGATCGGAAGAGTGAATTCCAAAGATGAAATACTTTATCAAACCGAGCGTTACCATCACAGTACATTTGGGTATGATATTCCAGCCATTAAGGATGGTGATTATGTGTTAGTGCTTAAATTTAGTGAAGTATATTTTAATGCCCCCAATATGAAAGTTTTTGACGTGGTGTTGAATGGAGACCATACAATAGTTGCTGACTTGGATATTTTCGATAAGGTGGGCCGAGGTGTTGCTCATGATGAGTATATCCCATATTCAATAAAGAATGGTAAACTATATTACAACGATGAAGAGTCTGATATAAGAGGAGGTAAAATTAAAGTAGAATTCATTAAAGGCTACAGGGATAACCCAAAAATAAATGCACTTTATGTAATGAAAGGTACTATTGATGAAATACCGAAATTACCACCAATAGTTTGGCCAGAGGCAGAGGCTGAAGAACCACGGGAAGAAGTGGAAGAAAAAGCGACTAAGTCAAGACGAGCAAGCGGTCCAAAACAACCAGATCCATACTCAATAGATGACAGCTCAGTTATGGTTCCCTTATTTATTACTATTGGTGCTTTCATACCTTTGCTGTTTTGTCTTTGTAAACTCTAACCAATCCTGTATATTGTGTTATATTTGTAAAAACAAAGGCGTAGCATCAAAAAGACTCAAAATATATATTTATATATATAGCTTTGTCGAATGCACCAAATTATTATATTATATTGAACCTTTAGATTTGCTTTTTATCCCTTAACTCCTTGCGACCAATTAAAAAGATCTGCTACGCCAATGTTTTGTAACTATCAATGTTTTGGTTTTGTCATAAATTTCCATAATGGGTTTGGAAATCAGATCTATTTAAAATTTGATACTATTATGCCAAATAGTACAAATATAAGAATTCACTAGAACCCGTCCCACATAATACATATATTTACATAAATGACATTATATGCACTCATCACTGCAGATGCACTTAGAATATAAATAAATTATTATAAACACTTATTATTTTTATTTATTACAATATTAATTAATTATGAAAAAAGTTAAATACATTAATCACACAAATTATATTTTTAATTGTTACCATGCAGTCTTACAAATGTTCAAATAATTATTACAGTAAATTGCCAGGTTTCATCTTTGAACTACCTAATTTTATTTGTAGGAAGTAACTAACATTATCTTCACTATGTTAATCTTCATCCTTATTTTCTCTCCTTAATTTTAATTTCTGGGATAATTTAACTAACTTTAGTAAGCTGAAACAAAAAAAAACAACTTTATAATACATATTAATTATGTATAGATTATGTATAATATGTATCTTGAGATCAGATGTATTATTCCATAAAAATATTTGGCTCAGATATTCATTTTCCTTTTAATTTAAAACTTTTTTTTTATTTATTAAGAGAAAAATATAACGAGATTATTCTAATTTGTATTTTTTTTATTCACACTTGTAATGTTAAATGCGAACTTTTTATGAACTTGGTAAGACTGACCCCTTACTAGCTGAGCCCCGCGGTTTTACCCGCAGTGCTCCGCTCCTGTTGGTCTTAGCGTGATGATATATTATAGCCTATACTCTATAGCCTTCCTCGATAAATGGACTATCGAACACCGAAATAATTTTTCAAATCGGACCAGTAGTTCCTGAGATTAGCGAGTTGAAACAAACAGACTCTTCAGCTTTAAAATATTAGCATAGATTATATCGCATAAAGAACACGCATAATAAATTGACTGAAATAATGTTTTCAATTAGATCAAAATACTACTCATCTTAAAACTATAAGTAGGAATTTGGAATACTATATTCCATTCCAATTCCATTCTTCCAATAAAATCGCTCAGTACAAAATATTAACTTACGCGTTTCCAGAGCTTTGCAATTTTAATTCGCAATCTCCTTTGTAATTTAATACAAATCCTTTTTTGCATTTATTACTGTTCGCCGTTGTATTCAGAGAGACAGTTTCGTTTTTATTTATAGAAATTAGTTTTTCCGTTGATGATTGAATATTATTTTTGACCGTTGTACTGAAATCGGTAACCGTCACATCGGTAGGTCCATCAGAAAAGTCCGTAATTGGAGCTTTTGTTGAGAATTCTGTTTGTTCATTGTACACCGGTGTAAGGGTCGCCTTACTGCTTAACCCAGCTTCACTTGCCGTTGTGGTTGTTCCGTTTAGTGGCCTCAGTGTTGTCCGGTTTTGTGGTTTTATAGTCATTTCGTTGTAATCATAAGCATAATCATAATCCTGAAAACAGAATATTCAAGACATTATAATATTAATGAAGACATTAATATCTATATAATAATAATAACATAAAAAATCTTAATAAATACTGTTTTATAAAATCTTAATAAAAACTGTTTTATACACAGGTTTTATATGATAGGTAACTTCACTCTTCGTTTATTAAATATAAGTAATAAAATAAATTAATAATACCTATTTCATCGACCTAAATATTTATTCTAATCTTTTTTCAAAATTATAAATGCGAAAATAACTTGTCTCTTCTTAACGCCTAAACCACTGACCCAATTTTGATGATATTTTATACAAGGATAGTTTGAGACCCGAGTAAAAAAAAGTAATGTGCATACCACATATTCCTCTTTTCCTCCTTTTAGAAGTGCAATTATTTGTAAATCCTTCAAATCAACCTGAACATTTAAATTGCCGGATTGACTTTGATCGAATCTAGCGCAATACACACATCCTATCACGAAATAAATGATACAAAAAATATTACTCTTCATTTTGATTTAATTTTATTGTAATTAGAATATTTATTTATTTTTGTTCCGCAAACTAACGTAACTGGACCGTTGTCATCACAAGTCACTTAACACGCTTCTGAGACACCAAGTTATTTCCATCAACAGAACAGTTACTTTACGTACCTAACCGAGGTAAGGTCGATAGCCTTTGCTAGTGAGCTGCGTCCTGAGATTGAGTTAAAATGCCAATACATAATAAGTTAATACCATACCAGTTATCGGTTAATTGAACTACGTAAATTCGCGGACTTGACAAAATTTAAAATTACTAGGTAATGAAAGAATTTCACATAACTAAATACATTTTTCATAGTTTAATTGTATTAAACATAATTTTAAGTATTTTGAGAGTTTTTTTCTCTATTATCAGCCCATTATCAGCCTTACCAGTTTGGTTTTAAAGTGTGTCAAGAATTAAATATTATATCAATGCATATATAAACATACCATAAGATTTAAGTTGTTAAGTTGTAATAAAAGGTATAATACTGGTAGTTACCACTTAAGATTTATTTTTATTCATTATATTTTGTCGCTCAATTATGTTTTCGCGCGTATACCTACCTACTATGTTTCAAATTAATGTAGGTTCTGCATCCTACTTTCTACTACAGTAGTTAAAGTTACGTTCGTTCTTTCCATCCTTTCAGGACGTCCACTGCAGGACCTAGGCCTCCCCGTTCCCCCAAAGATTTCCATAACGACTGATCACCCGCACAGCGGCCTGACTAATATAATACATAATAGTAGTTAGGTACCTATAATAAATGCGAATGTTTGTGAGGATGGATGCACGTATGTTTGTTACTCTTTCACAGGAAAACCATTCAAAAGGATTTCCGTAATACTTGGCTGTGATATAGCTTATGTATTAGAATAACACATGAGTTATCTAGATAAAGACTTGATTTTTGCCGTAAATTGATCCGCGGGTGAAATAAAACTATAGATACATTTTTGGAGTGATTAAATACGAGTACTTGAATGGAACTACCCTATATCTTACTCTAGCCAAACTGTCTCTAGGGCCCAGACACAAAAATCATACCATAATTGAATCCGTTACGACGTGAAAGAAAGACAAACAAACACTTTCGTACATATAATAATTATAATATTAAAAGTAGTTATATGTTTTATCTTATAAAGTAATTTAATAAATAAATTACGTATAATATATTAGTAAGAATATTAGTTCTATATTTTTGGGATTCACCTTCATTTAATATCATCAAGAGTACCTACCTAGAGTCACAGTCACAGAGACATATTATTATGAATATTATATTCCATAATATGTATATAAAGTACCTACTTAGATGATATTCTATCGAATGTGTAATTTTGATATAATATAATAAAGGTTATTACCACAGACATGTATCAAGATAGACTACGCGAGTGTATGTACTTCCCGTGTCCAAACTAAGTTTATGAAACTTACTTGACGCTGGCCTACACTCAGTCCGCGCTTGCAGTTCGCCAAGGAAAGACGTGAAGCTGAATAAAGTAAAATGCCGAATTGCGCCGTTATAAACTGTAGAAACTCCACAGCTGTGAGTGGCCGAGTTATCGGAGATGTTTCCTTCCACCGGTAAGTAATTTTCTAATCAGAATATGCACTATTTATTTTAAAATCAAATAAAGAATATCTGTGGAAAACGATCGTGACAAACATGGATACCAAACCATACGGAATGATTCGGAATACATTGCGACTTTTACTTGGCACGGTAAAGATCGCGTCGTATGATAATAAGCAATGAATAGCGTCTTCTCATTTTTCTGTTCTCATTTTTCTGTCCAATTTTGTGGTTAGTGATGTTCATTTGATGCAACAGTTCTCGATTCTAATCGATTTTATAATCGAACAGAAAAATGATAATTTGAAGGAGCAATTTTTCAGAAAAAAGGCATAGATTTTTTTTGTCATTTAATACGACTTGACCTAGAACTTTTAAGTATTTTAATACAAAGGTACTAAAAATAAATATTATGACATGGACGCCATTAGTTAAAGTGTCATCTTGGGAGTTTTTTAATAAAACTCCTTATTGCTTAGACTATGTTTGTTTTTTCAGTTTTCCAAGTAACCCGAACATAAAAGAAAAATGGATCGATGCAACGGGACATAAAGATTGATTGATTGACAGTTTCATTACTTTCTTTCGATGGCCTCTCTAGTACGTAGTACATGGTAACTCAATGGGCATATGTAAGAAAAAGCTAAAACACATTAGTTTACTTGTTAGAATATTAAAAGGTTTATAACTTTATTTTATCATTCCTCTGTCTATGGTAATTATCATTTTTCTGTCTTGAATCGATTTTGTAATCGTTTACGATTCATTTATTTGACTACCTCTTAGACATAGATCTAGTTTGATCTGATTTCTTTCGATTTACTTCGATGGGATAGGACGATACTAGAATCGCCGCGCGAGTGGCGTCCTAATCGATTTAGCGTAAAATGAAATTACCATCACTAAAAAGCGCTCGTGACGTCAAAACGCGTCAAGGTCAGTACAAAAAATATGACACGCTTGGTTTTCATACAGATCGCGGTACTTGCGTTGTCTACTTAATATATGTCTGTGGTTATTACTATAAAGTTTCATGAAAACCCCGCCAATTTTTTCGTGCGACACTAACAAACTTACATCCATCTAGACCGGACTCTCAGTGGAGTTTCGTTTGCAAAAATAGCGGACCTAAATCTGACTTCTGATATATATTGTATAGATCCCAGACATCCTATAGACAGATGTTGCCAACCAGTTTTGTGGTCCCCCTCCCCCCACCCCGGTAATTAAATATGGCATACTTACAAAGAAAAAAATAAAAATTTCCAAAACATGCCGTGTGGGGTATCAAATGAAAGAGCTTATTGAGTAGATCACGAATATATAGCATACTATAACATTTCTTACACTTTCTCTAAGATTTTTTAGAAAATTTACGAAAATGCTCCATTTTTGAGTTAACTTTAAACCACTATAGATTGAAAACTCATGAATATATTTTTTAAATTATTATTTTAAATAATTAACAATAGTCCATTGTTTACGATTCAATAGTTCGTACAGTGAAATAGTTGCATGGGGGAGTGGGGGGAGCATTCAAAGATGGCGAGTATATTTTCAAGTTTATGCCAGAAATAAAGGCCTAATACAAAAATATCGGTGTCAGGGCTTAGAATAATTATCTCTGCACTGTCGTTGTGTTTGACAGAATGAAAAATATGGCAGAACATTCTTGAATCAGCCTCTGTGTGATTAGATTTCAAATCGGTAACTTCAGTGAAAGTTGCGCCTTGCAATTTAAAACATTTTGTGGGGTCATCAAATCCACCACATAGCTCACTTATATTATATTACGAACTATTGAATCGTAAACAATGGACTATTGTTAATTATTTAAAATAATAATTTAAAAAATATATTCATGAGTTTTCAATCTATAGTGGTTTAAAGTTAACTCAAAAATGGAGCATTTTCGTAAATTTTCTAAAAAATCTTAGAGAAAGTGTAAGAAATGTTATAGTATGCTATAATATATTCGTGATCTACTCAATAAGCTCTTTCATTTGATACCCCACACGGCATGTTTTGGAAATTTTTATTTTTTTCTTTGTATGCCATATTTAATTACCGGGGTGGGGGGAGGGGGACCACAAAACTGGTTGGCAACATCTGTCTATAGGATGTCTGGGATCTATATGCGTCTTAATATTAATTTTGTAATAATGTATGTAATTTTTGTAATGAATATGAATGAATTGTGAAATATTAATTATAATAATGTGAATGAATAACAAATGAATTGATTTTAATAAAATAAAATTAAGAAGACATAATATAAAATGTATATCTAATGAAAAATGTATTTGCATGCCGTTGAATAACGGCTAAACATGCTGAAATAATGTATCTTATTCTTAACACCTATGTATACCATGTTTAATTGCAAATAAATGATTTATTTATTTTATTTATTTAACTGTTAATATTTTATTTTACAACACAAGCAAAGCTGTGGCGGCGGGCAACAGCTAGTATAAAATATGTACATATATTTATTTAGGCAACGGCAACCACATATAACTATTTTTATGAGGCAAGTAACTGTAGCGCTGAGTGAATAAATCTGGAAGGGAGTAATGCGCATAATGTCACGACTCATGCCCGTAATTTATGTACAATAATAATATTACTCAGAAACCTTATTTTTTTATTTGTTCCCAGGTTCGGGCACTAAAGAAATTTGCCGCTTACGATACTTATTGAAAAAGTCTGTAACTGTAAAAATATTTTTCTGAAAGTCACATTTACGTATTTTTTTACCAAGACTGTTAGATTATAAAACCATTTTCATAAGAATTATTATCTATAACTGGAGATAAAGGCTTGCTAATACATACTCTAAGTAAAGGCAGCAAAGCTGGTTGACGTCTTTTGTAAGAATCAATATCCCCAAAAATTGAGGTCTCTGCACATTTGAAAACGGTAATAAAAAAAAACAAAATGACAGATGTCAGACGACAGTCATTGACAGTTGTTGTTATTAAACCTTATTTACAAAATAATTTTTTGGCTATTGTTTTGTAACTATAGTTTGTGAAAAAGACTTAGTTGCCTTGAGTTTTATAGTTTTGGCCAAGTGAACCTTATCACTTGTTTAAAATTCCAATGTAAATAAAATGATTAAGTTTTGGAAAAGTGCAGGTACCAGCATAGTAATATACAATGCAATTTTCACTTACTATGTTAATGCCGACCATTTTCCTATTAGTTTAAATGCCTATTTCAGTTGTGTAATACAATTAAATCATTTTTAAAAGCAGTAGCTATAAATAATATATTTTATTTAAACTGTGCATCTGATTTTTAGCAAAAGGTAAAACAGGTTGTCCTGTTAGACCCCCTGAGGAAAGTTTTGTAAAAGCTCCCCAATTCAGCGGTCTTGTATTTGAATTGGTAAATGATTTTGATGATGGTGAGATACATTTATAAAATTTAATTTTTCCCTTTGCTGTTTGTTTTCTCTTGTACTATCCTAAACTATCAATTTTATTGCAGATGTTACTGGGGTTTTTGAAAAAAAATCTAAGCTGTGTTTGACATTAAAAGAAATACTTAAAGATAAAAAAGCCATCAAAAATTTTATGATGTTCATGGATTCTATAGGAAATCAATTAGTCATAAAATGTTGGCTAGAATTAGAAAACTTTCGTCTGAAGTTGCTCTCTTGGAATTCTAATAATGACGAAAGCCATGTTAAACTTAGTCACACTAAAAGTTTAGACATTCACTGTACTTGTGATAATTTTAAAAGTGACTTGAGTGGTTTATCGTCAAATAATTGGAGAGCAAGTACAAGTAATCTCAAAAAACTTCACAAAATACCTACAAGAAATTCTTGTGGAAATTTAAATGACAACACAGTATTTCAAGAATCCTGTGATTTTTGTGAAAACAGACAATATGTGGACTTAACCCAAGAAGCTGTTAAATTATTTAAGAAATATGTGGCATTAGAAGCACCTTGCCAATTAGAAATACCGGACGCTTTACGAAAGGTGCTCATATCAAATATATGCCAACCAGAAGGGCAAATAAAAGAAGACTGCTTTAAACCTGTTCAAGACTATCTGTTACATCAAATGGAGACAAAATATTTTTATGAATTCAAAAAGAATTCTTTGTACACAAAAACACAAATTGATATTTTAACCAGTGGATGCATAGAATTGAAAGATATTCTTTATAACGAAAATATATTATTTTACTTTACTGAATATTTAGAGCAAGAATCATGTAGTATATTACTTGAATTTCTTATAGCACTTACCCATTTTCGAGATAATCTGATAAATAGTAACACAAACCCGGAACAAGCACAAGCTGATGCAATTATATTGTATGACAAATATTTTTCTCTACAAGCCACTAGCCCCATTGGTTTTCCGACAGAAATCAGGTTACAAACTGAAAGCAACATATGCAGAGAGGGTGGACCCCTCGCTACATGCTTTGATGTACCATATGTTATTGTTTATAAAACATTAAACAATCATGTAAAGGCTTTTTTAGAATCTGAAATATATTATACATATCTGTCAGAGATGGTTAAATCTGTAGATCTACTGCCACCAACTAGTTGCAAGTCTCAATCAGACTGCAGTAGTGAATATAGTATAAGTACTCAAAATACATTATTAGCGATGGGAGATCCCATTTATAGGAAAAAACGTAATCACTCAGTACCTGACATGACAATAGATTCTCATCAACTGTATAATGCTGATGCGTTATGGCAAAGAAAAAAACATGATGGACTAAGTTTAGGTAGAATAAATAGTTTAGGAAGGTTTGAATCTAAATTGGAACCAGATCCTGATAAAAAAGATAAGTCTATGCTTAAGAAAATGGTGAGTAAATTCGTACCTACAAGTACTTCTAGAGTGGAAGAAGAAATGGCTTGGCAAATGGCTCATATGATTGTTAAAGATGTAACGGATCTGACAATGGCTCCACCAGAAAATGATCATGATGATTAAATGTGATAGTTAAGATAAAATTTTATATTTAAATGTAAATAGAATGTAAAGATCCAAATAAATGTGTATTTAATACCTATGATATGGTTTTATTTTAAAAAACTCCCTTAAATAGTACTGTTTTCAGTTAGATTTTTTTTTTATTAACTACTTTACCTGCTTTTTATTAAACTTAAAACATACACATGTTACCTATAACTGTCGTGATTTATTGCCTTAGATTTTTTTTTTTTATATACGAGCTCATATTGTAATTTGTAAAGGTGCGTACGGATAGCGCGTTCCTGTGTTACGCGTAGTTGGGAAACACTGTCCACGCGTACATTGGATACGCGTACAGCTCCTGTACGGACCGCCGCGAACCTGTACGCGAGGTCAATCGATCCAGAGCGCTCCGCGAGTCTCAGTCATTCGCCATGACTCCGACAAAGTTAGCGGAAGAACATGCGTGTTTATTCATTTTGCTGTCCAAATGTAGCGTAGCCGGCCCCGTGCGTCCTCTTTGACGCGCGACAAAAAACCAACTGACGATCGGCTCGCGCTCGAGTTGGCTCGTGCGGTACGCGTACCCCAAGAGTGAACGCGTAGCTGCAGGTATGAACTAGGCGTTCCGGATACGAGTAAACTGAGTACGCGTACCAGGGTACGCACAATCCGTACGCAGCTTAAGATATATTCATTGATTAAACATCCATAAAAGGTAGAGCATAGATTTTAATATACCTAGTCGAAGATTTGTGTAATTTTTGTGTGTTCAAAGCAATGATTTTTTTAAAGTAATAGACCCGGGCGCGCGATATGAAGTTGCGAAATGATCCTAATTGAGTCGCTTACCCCAGTCGGCGAAAGAGAAAGTAAATACATAGATGTTTTGACAAGTGTGAAAAGGATGTAATGTCGTGATTTGAATGCAGTCATTCTTCAACAAATCTTACAATTATTATGCGTAGCAGAGAGTAATATAACTATCTCTTTCGTTCTTACTGTTTCAATAATTATGCTTTCTTTTTCACCTCAGTTTATGAATGTGGTTATTAAGACTTGCGAATGTGTGCACTGTGCAGTGGCTCGCGACAAATTTTCTGTTTGTTTTGTGAGCGTATACGGTATACCTAGCGTATCTATTACTTTTAAAAAATCATTGGTTCAAAGCAATTTCCTATTATTTATACTTTTAATTATTATATTAAAAGAAATTGAAAAAGTAAAGTAAATGAAAAGCAAAGTTTAAAAAATGTATGTATATTTATTATAAATGTACGGTCAGTAACGAAAGTCGCTTCAGAGTGGTAATTATTTTTTTTTAATAAATAATTAAACATGGATTGTGTTATTTTTTATAACAAAATACGTAACATAAAAATTTGTACTTATTAAATGGCATATTAATATATTTTCATTTGATGTATTATCATTTAAACTTAATAACTAATTGACTTTCGTTAGCGACTGCCTTTTGTTATAAATTTTGTACATAACATCTGTATAAAACCTTAACACAAACCTTGAATGTTCTTATAGTGTACCACACCCGTTACATGAGTGATATAATAATTCGATACATTCGTCTTAAAGTATTAACCTAAATCGCAATAACATATGGCCTGATACACACACCCAACTTCGACCTAGCCCTACAAAATTAAATCATAAAAATATGTGCGTGCAAAACATTGCAAAAATATCTTAAAATCAACCTTGTCACATCACACTTGAACAACACCCGTAATTACTACGTGCATAAACGGACTGAATCTAAGGTACCTTTTTAACAGACTTCAAACAAAAGGAGGAGGTTATCAATTTGGCCGATATATTTTTTTTACACAATAGTGAAAAACATCACACTAACGTAGGTATCATTTTTCATAAAAAAATACAATTATTAAAAAAAAAAGACGGGTTGCACTCCGGGAGTGCCGGCAGAAGTGAAAACTTGATTATTAACGTTGAGCATGTTTGATATTTTGGAATGGTATCCGTCTTACGCTTTTTCGATCAGGTCACGTGTCCTGACGCGAGTTTAAGATTTTATACCCATTACAGAAAAAGTGCTCAACGCCGCTAAAGAAGTTTTCACTTCAAAAACAACAAAGAACTACAATTTTGTTTTGAATGGTAACTTAAAATAATCGAAATATAAAAATCTATCAATCAATATAATATAACTCTTAGCTTTAGTATTGCTCATACTCCCGAGGCCGTTGTTAGTAGATGTAAATAATAATGTTAGATAAGTCTAGTCTTGATTGAAATTTAGAAAATTTTCACCTTATAAAGGGAAACATCATTGTTTTATTCTTAACGTTATATCACTGGTCCAAATTGCTTAAAACTATGGTAAAATGATCACAGGTTTCCACACATGCACAATATTATAGAATATAGCGTATAGCAATATATCGTTTATAGTGTAGCGTAATTATTAATAGTAGAGGGAATTGGTGCTAACAACAAACGGGGTGGCTCCGATCCCAGTAGTGGTGATTGTTCATCGTCGAAATCCAATTTTTTATGTTGATATTGAAACATCGGACGAAATCTTCTATCTGTCATATTCCATTTTCGGTAAACCATCGCATTCAATAAAGCTTGCAGTGGATTCATTAATGCCTGCATTAGAAAATACGATCATTGAATTCAGATAGAAAATCCACGAAGACAGATTACCTACTTGTGGAATAAAAAAAATCACTTTATGTACAATTTTACAATTGTTTGCAAAATAACAATCTTATTTCACATTGGAATTAAAAGAGTATGGAATATAAAGTCGATCTTAGACTTAAGATATATAAGATCAATAATTAAAAGCAAAGCACTAAAAACCAAGTTATAAGTTGTAAAACAAAGTATCGCTCACCATGATGTACCAAATTGTGATGATAACTTTTACAGGCATATTAAACCACATGGTCCAGATCAGAATACCGTTTATGAGGTTTGGCAACCAACACACATAGAAAACCACGTTTATCAAGAAAAACTTCAGTCGCAATGCATCAACGACTCTTCTTTCTTTACTCGTGAACTGCAACGGATAAACATGTATAACCATTTAATAAAATAAATAATTTATTTTTATTATATATTAACAAAGTATTGTTAAATTTTCAGTCAATTTTTTTTGAATCCTGAATAAATGAATTGAAAGAAAGACAAAAAATTTGATATGTACCTAGTTACGTCAGTTTAAATATTTCGTAAACAAATCTTCTTACCTGTGCTAAAGGTAAGGCAATCGCCATCTCGATATTCTTTCCAGCCATCATGTATATAATAGGGTTTAATATCATTACTAAGGCTATTGGTACATAAGTAGCACAATAATTTGGTAGAATTCTCAGAAGAACACTTGAAAGGGATGTTAAATTATGGCACCTGTAACGTAAATTAAATAAATGTATTTTATAAACTACTATATGTAGGTATGTTTCTATGAAGTATTCGTATTAATTTGCAGTCTTTGTAACCAAACTCGTTGAAAATGGATTGAAAGATGTTTTAGTTTTTTTGTGTATATTCGGAAAGTCTGAATCCTGGGAACAGTTTGTTTAATATTTTAACACCCTTCCTGCTCGAATAACGTAAGCCGGATCAGGTAATATTAGCTTATTCTCAAAAAATCATTATATACAATATACATACAAGGGAAATACCGAATCTTCTACTTTACGAAGTTACTGGTTTATTGTTACTTTTACAGTGCAAAAAAATATACAAAATATTTTAATTTGACACTCAATTAAGTACAAAAAATATCTGATGCGCCTGAACTTAACAATTTCGTAATAGGAAAAAGTACAGGCTCTTTATTGGATATGAATAAAATGCATTGAAACAATTGCTGTTGGCGAGATAATTCCAAAAACGTGGTTTGTATATACGCTGCTAGCCGATTGAGTGTCGACAATCGACATTCACAGGGTTTCTAACCGCAATCAGCGGTGAATAGCCGGCTATCGGACTATTTAGCTCTTAAGAGGCCTATGTATGCAGTGGACGGTTAAAGCCTGAGGCTGATGAAAATTTATACACGCATAGGTCTTGATTTTTGCATGTGCGTACAGTCAACCCTGTTAATGTTGTTTATAATTTAGATAATAATTAAAATCGATCTTAAGAGTCAAAATGTAAATTTTCGATGTAACTATAATTTATAATAGGTATAAAAATTAACTTGTTTGTTAACATTAATTTTTAGTCGGATTTTTATAGTCAAAATAAGAAACTAAATAAGAATACTAAATAACTTTATAAAATGATTAATTGTTGCCATAAGAATAAAAATGAATCAGCTATGCAAGATTTAAATACATGATAAACTTACGTAGCATTTGGAATGTACAGAATGGAGAGACCAATACTAGTCGTGGCCGCTGGTATACCCCAAGCTAAAGAGTGATAGAGCAGAGGGCGCGTGTCATGACCTTTTATTGATTGCCAAGTATCTATTGCGTAGAATAGGGTCCAAAACCACGTCGCTGTATAAAAATATTGCGTCCACGCCTGAAAGTAATACGTATTTTGTTAGAACTTTTTTTTAACGTAAGTTTGTAACGTTTTCACACAAAACTACTGGACCGATTTCAAAAATGTTTTCACCATTGGATCTGTACTTTACGTGATTTTGAGTGATATAAACTATGTATATTAAAATGTAGTAGGGCCCGCTTAATTTTTGTTATAATATAAACCTAAAATTACATAATTTAACCACCCCTTGTCATTTAATACTTGCAATCTAGTCTATCAGATGTGGGTCAATCAACCACAACCACAAATAATAATAATTAGATATTATATTATACCAAAATGCTTTGCCACATACCAATCTGACACTATCGTTATTTGTTACCTACTAGATATAATAAACACGAAAATGTTGTCCCTAAAAAGCTTAATTATTCCGAAATTATCATAAAGTTCGGAACTGATGGAAAGTTCGGATTGTGATTTGAGTCTAAAATACAAAAAAAGTGTGACAATAAACCTGTAGTTAGAAGTTCAGAGTTCATGTAAATCCTACTACTATTATAAAGGCGAAAGTTTGTAAGTATGGATGTATGGATGTTTGTTACTCTTTCACGCAAAAACTACTGAACCGATTACAATTAAATTTAGCACACATATAGAGGGTAACTTGGATTAACACATAGGATAGGTTTCATCCCGGAAATCCCACGGGAACGGGAACTATGCGGGTTTTTCTTTTAAAACGCGGGCGAAGCCGTGGGCGGAAATCTAGTCATGTATAAAAGGGTATTTAGGCATACGCAATACGCATGCTTTATATAAAACTTAAGTCAAAAATATTTTTTATAACAATGTGTGTATGAATTCCCATTTCCACTAGTAGAGTATGGTAAAAAACTTTCAAAACATACTTTTTAATGTCATATTAACTGCATAAATTCAGTATGAAAGTTAAGTGAGATCACATAACAATCATTGTCATAAAATATATTGTATTGAAATGATTGAAATAAAGAAATCAAGAAAATTTAAAAGATAACTTACTGATGATATGCTGCAAAATAAAACACTGAATTCATCATCGGGCAGCGGTATAATATTTTTATATCGCAGCCAAAATAATGATCGAACTAAAACACCTGCGAACAAACAATTTTATTTCCATATTTTTATAACTTATATAAGTTTCTCATGAAAACATTTTGTTTTATTCAATTTCATTAGTTACTCCAGCATCTATATGACTTAAAATGAATTTTATAACTTAATAACTATCTTCTACTTCTTTAGTAACTTACATAAATATGCAAGCATATGATATTTTATTACCAACCTAGAGATGCTAAAAGATCTGCAACTGCTAACCACATAATAATACTGCGACCCCTACTTGGACTGTGTAATCTCTGTACTCCATTTTGAAAAATCTGAAAATAACAGTCTCATAATTTTTATAAGGCTATGTAATTGGCTATCATTGTGATTATGTATTAGTAATTAGTGTCATCATTTGATATTAATTGTTTTTCTTTTTAGCAAGGAGCGAAAAAACAAGCATGTTGGGTTTTTATTGAACCATCGCAGGCCGCACTAGCAGTTATTCTAGTTTTCAACATGTTTTCATTAGTTTAAGCTAATTGTAACAAAACCAAATTTACTATTTAATAACAACTAGTTTTAACTAGGGGCAACACATTCTATCGGATAACTGTAACATATAAATCTTTTATGTAAATATAACTTCTGAATGGGGCAAAATATACAGTTAAATATCACTTATCCAGCACTATTCAAAACTGAGGGTTGCCAGATTATAGGATTTTTCGGATTTCTGGATTATAGTGAATAAGTCATAAGTAATTAAATAAAATAAAGTATTTCATAGAGTATACCTATGTAGCCTGTACATAAGTAATTAACTAGTTTAAAAATAACCCTTAATTGAGGTCTGCTTTTGTGCTACTTGTAGGCCTAAAAACTTTTTCTCGCATGTTGCGAAGAGCGGATGGAGGGTGCCGGATTAGAGAGATTATACTGTATGTATATTTTATTTTTTATTAAAAGCTACATATTTATATGAATATGAATAATTCATACCTGGTACATGGCACCTAATATTCCAATAGTGGATGAAACTAAACAAACAGTATTATATGATTCAGTATTAAATTCATCCATAATCTTTATCGCAACTCCGGTTTTATTATCATTGTGATGGCAGCAGAATGTTTGAATTGTAGGGTCAGACATGTCGTTATCGATTTTGGCTCAAGAAATGCAATAATTGTACTTAAAACCAGTTTTCGTTAAAATATAAATGAAATTAAAACAAGTTTAAATACAGTGCACTTCATTACTTCCAGTAACTTTTCCGTTTACACACGCCGAATCACAAACGAATGCATAAACATTGCAACTTAATGAAATGTATACCTGCCTGTGATATTGAGATATAATTAATATTAGTTATGCATAACAATTAACAAATAAATCAATCAAACAAGAAAGCGATAACCAAGAATATCATGTACGTCGAGTATCAACAAAAACATTTTTTGTCAATTCTGCCCTATTATACATTATACTCTTTGGTCAATTCCTTATTTGACAGTGTACCACACGGCGTTGGCCGTTGACATTTGAGATTTGACATTTATGATTTTATCGAAAGCTCGCTACGAAAGTAGTCCCGTCAACATTATAATATTTAATGTTGGTAATATTATATTTAATTTTTAAAATGATAAAGTTGGGGAAATAGATGTGATTCAAAGGCTTTTCAAAGGTTATTCTAAATTCAATTTAATTTTTTATGTTGAGTATTATTAATTTAAATATTTGTAATTTTGGTGCACGAGTGTGAATTGTCTTTACACATCCATACTAATATTATAAATTAATGCGAAAGTAACTCTGTCTGTCTGTCTGTTACTCAATCACGCCTAAACTACTGAACCAATTTACATGAAATTTGGTATGGAGATATTTTGATACCCGAGAAAGGACATAGGCTACTTTTTATCCCGGGAAAATGACGCAATCCCGGAAATCCCACGGGAACGGGAACTATGCGGGTTTTTCTTTGACAGCGCGGGCGAAGCCGCGGGCGGAAACCTAGTATTATATAATATAATATTTAATACTATTTCAATCTTTCAATGCAATCCTTCCCATATTTATGTTCTATATGTAGTACATAGTTCAAATATGTACTAGTGAAAGCGGGTTTAACTATTATTATTCTGAAAAGATTTACCGAGGGACTTGTTTATTAGCTGTATTTTTTTTTTTTTTAATTTTTCCATTATTTAAACCAATTCATAAAAAACTTGCTTTGTGCTTTTATTTCAGACTAGTTAAGACTAGATAAGTGCTATATAATCAATATTGCTGAGAGTTAATAAGTGTAATAAAAATTTACTTAACAATAGAATATTTAAATCATAACTGTAACATTTAATCTTACGGTTATGATTTGCGTGATATTTGCCATGACCCCCCGAATATCCCCCTATATAAAATTGTTTTGCTTTCTCATATCATCCATTCATCTTCTCTGTGATCTTCTCCTTTTTAATTATCTATTGGTATTACAACTCAAGAACGGCTGAACGGATTTTAATGATTTTTCCTTTGTTAGATTTTCTCCGCTTTGATAATTATTCTTTTTCTGTTTTGTGCTTAAATTACTTCGTAAATTTTAATGAAAATTCATTTAGAAACTGTAAATAGAGCTCGATGTGGAATACAATGGTATTCCAAAAAGAGGACGACACTTCGAACATTTTCTTTGAACACAAAATGTATGGGAAATTAAGTGTATGGTAGTGTTTAATGTAACTTTTTTGGATATTTCCCGTTTTATTTCTAAAAGTTTTTATTGTCATTTTACTCATTTTTAATGTACTTTCAATATCAGTTTAAAGTTTTTTGATATCTTCAATAGTTACGGAATAATCGCCTGTGCACACTTAACGATTACACCCTGTAACAAACACAAGAATTATCACAATAATCAACCTTCCCATACAAACCATCGAGCATAGACGTCACTCAAAACAAAATAAAGACGCAGTGTGATATTTTTAACCGACTTCAAAAAAAACAAGGAGATTATTAATATGACCGGTATATTTCTTTATGTATGTACTTACACCGATTTTACTACGGTTATCTTGAAATGGTAATAACTAATAATTTACTCTAAATCTACAAATAAGTCTTTTTTTATTCTTTTTTTATTTCCACCTTACTTTGTAGAATTTGGGAGTTTGTAGAATTAAACATCAATATTAATTTAAATAAATTTAATTGTTATATTATAATAGTTAATTCTTTTGAATTCAATATTTGATTTAAAATTAATTTTATTTTTATTGAACATCCGAAGAAGCAAGGGGAACTACAGTTAAATTGTGATTTACACTAAAACACGGATTTATGGGATCCCGTATATCACCTGGTTCGGAAGTACAATTATAGACGGTTGGAGAATCAGTATCTATATTTTCTTTAGAACTTGAAAGTTTTAAAGCTGAAGGTGAATTTGTATCAATGTCGATAGTTGAAATTGTAATATTAGCAGTCGATTCTGTAAAACTTTCTGGCGGTGGTTCTGTCACATTATTTTGAGCTGCTGTGTTAAGAAGCACTGAGCAAGGTATAGTAGTCATAAACTCTTTGGCCGATTTTGTAACAACTGTTATAGTGCACTTAGTATTATCATTTGGGCTATCAACTTTTGCATCCTTATCACCAGCATCTGGTGTAAATGAAGTTGCAATTGAACAAGGAATAGCAAGAACTTCAGTTGCATTATCTGTACTTATAGTTAGAGTACAGTTCACCAAATCAGCTAATAAAGAATCGGACGCCGAAGTATCTGTCCCATTAACAGGTGCTACTGCAACAGGCTGTCCTCTGTTGTCATATATAACAGTGTGATGATGATGTCCCGTAGATCTAGCTAAATTCCATAACGCCAACCCAGTTAATATTGTTCCTATTCCTGCTCCAGCAATTCCGACACCAGCTAATGAGCTCCCTCGACTCATACCACCAAAACCTTTATTATTTGAATAACCACCGAAGTAACCTGGCATTTGCGGACTGTATCCGCCTCCGCCATATCCGCCATAGTTATTTCCCATATTTCCGTAGCCTGAGTATTGAGATTGTCCGTGCTGATTATGATTATTTCCCAAACCAGGATACGGTGGTGGTGGACCCTGAGGATGATTATAGCCGTTTCCTAAATTATTTTGTGGTTTGTATGAGTTAGATGCTTGATATGGTGGAGGTGCCACATTAGAACCAGAGAGTCCCGTGCCTTGGGGATAACCTGCACCTGTACCAGAATTTCCTGAGAGACCATTAGATGCTGGATATGAGTGTCCATTTGGAGGTGTATGTTGTGGTACTGATTGTTGATTTGCAACATTACTGCGCTGGATAGTTTCCGATTGACCCTGTGTTTTCTTTGGCGGATCACTTCCAGATAAGCCTGTATTACTAGAAGGATATGAATGTTGGTCGCCTGGCTTAGATTGGCGAGGTTGTGATTTCTGGGTTTTCTGAGCAGATTTTTCTTGCCATCCAAATAACGTAGGCTTTGGAGCTGATGCTTGTGAATGGCTCACCGATGTCGGTGCTGGATGATTACTCGACGTCCTTCTACTACTGCTACTACTACGGCTTGAACTTCTGCCCCTTGATATTTTTTTCCCCTCCGCAATGAGGATAGTCATTAACAAAAACAACAATAATATTCTGCATAATAATTTAGCCATTGTAGTCGAGTTCTAGTAACATTACAAGCACACTGTAGTTTATAATATTGAGACTTAAAACAACACGAAATATTTATATGGAGATTCGAAAAATAATGGCACGACACAAACACTTGCCGCATACAATGATTCTGGAAATAAATTGGTCAGCCGCCCTATAACTGCGGTATTATTATAGTAGGAGTTTTACCTTTGCTCGCCGTCCGTGTCGAGGTGAAACTTGAATGACACGCGCAAACAAACGACTTCAGTAAATCAATAATATTCTACGAACCCTTATATATATATTATGTTACAAACTGGTACTTATGCAGGCGCTAGTTGATTTATAAACTCAAAGACCCTTTAAACAAAAATATTTCCTTGAAAAATAACTAGGAAGTTAATTCTCATGTACTTATATCAATATTTCATGTACTTATTTACTTATTTTTTTACTTAATATCATTTTAATAATAATGGTTTCTTAAGTAACATAACAATATTTCATGTTTCATTTATTAAAACGGAGCTAAGGTACACAACGAGAAATCGTAGTAACCCACCCATTATTTAAAGGAGCGGATGTGTCACTTATGCTCGTTAGCTCCTTAATATGAGTATTGAGAATTGTATAGACTCATAATACTCAGATAATCGTTGGAAATTGGTAATAATCTATAAGAGAAAAATAGACTATAAAAACACTCAAGATTCAATAAAAAAAACATGACTTCGCTAGGTTATGTACTTTTATTTATCTTGGGAGCTTTTCAGACTCCACCTTCATAATAATAATTAATAGGAATATAAGAAGAATATAAATAATACAGATCCAAACGTAGCATTTTCCATAAACTGACATGTCATCACTGTACATACCAATGTCATGCATCGTCTCTGTCTGTGTGTCTCTATTCACGATGAACTCAAAAAATATTGCACCAATTTTTATTGCACCTTCACCCATAGATAAGTTTAGACGAAACCGCGGTCTGAAATTAAGATTTCAGAAGTATGTTATCCTTTTTCTTCAAAATATTTTCAGTGTTTATCACGCATTGTTGTCTACAAAGACATAATACATACGCATTTGCCCTACTTTCTTTACTTTTTAACGCGATGTTATTTGCTTGACTAGTTGAAGTGTATGTTTGTATGTAACGGACATGTTTGGACGTCATCAACTCCTTTAGATTCGATTTTGACCCACTTTAAACGAACAGATTTAATTCAAACATTGTACTTACATTTATCAGGCCATCAAGGATCGGTGGCAATTACGATAATTTCTGGAAATAAAACGTGTTTTTTTAAACTAAATAACCTAGTTACCTAGGTACATATCAATTATATTTCCTTGCGTTTTTTTGGCAATAGAACGCAGAGTAGGTACCTACGCATCAAATCTTTTGATGTATATATTTCAATTATAATAAATATTTTAGTGTATTTTATACATTGAGATACATGTACTATACATATTAACTCAATGATTTTATATGAGAATTTTAATTGAGTTACTTGTTAGGTAGTTATTTCTTTGTTTTTAGTACAATATGTACTTTAGTACTTACATATGTATATAACAATTAATTAGAAATCAGTCAACACTATAAGATAACATATCGTCTATTATCGCAGGCTATACGGTAAATTATTGATAAGTTAATATAAATCTACCTGGAAGCTAATTATTTTTTAGTAGCAAATTGTTTCTCCACGCTTAATTGTAGTAGCTATAAAACACGGGTGTAGATTATTTTAATTTCATTTTTAACATCATTAAATATTTTACATTTAACATGCTTACAATCCTTGTATTCATTCTATGTGTGACGCCTTGTACTTTTGCACGACCGAATTATCAAGAAACACTTCGAACGTAAGTAACTCTATACGTTATAATATTTTTTTTGTGTAACTAATTTAATATATTGATTGTTTATATCTAATAAGCTATTAGATATGTATTATGATATGTTAATTTTAATAATTAATAACGCCAAAAATTCTACGCAATTAAAACAAATCTTTATCAAAACAATATTATGTAGTTATTTTGATTTAATTCTCTATTTGATGTCAACATTGAACATACAAAAATCCTTTGTCGTGTCAACTGTAAGTAGGTATATGGCAAGGTATATGGTATACGGATAGCTTTTGATTTCTATCACGAAGGTTCAAAGTGAGTATTTCACAATCAATTTAATTACATAATTAAATGAAATATGTTTTTAAAGAGCCGACTCGAAGTGGGCAAACTAGTTAACTACTATCAAATTATATTAATTAACAAATTAAAAAGTTCTACGGTTGACTTAGTTACGGTGAAACAAAAAGTTTCTCGAATCACTATGAAAATATGTGAAATTTGAACGAACATTTTATTTAACATAATTATTAATTCTTCTAATAACTTTTATTTCATAGAAAATCGTTTTCATATCTTTATAATTATTAACCTTGAAAATAAATATTTTTCTTAACTATCATAAAATTCACTAAGACATTCATTACCTACTTTTACAAATTACAAATTTAGTTCCACGGATATCAAACCCATCATTAATGATTGCTTCAACTGCACTTCCGAACGATGACCCAGCTCAGGAGTCAGGAGTGTTGAGTTGTCATCCCAGAGTATATTATGCACGTATATATGTTCTGTGTCACTAAGAAATTGCATTGATTGATACATCGAGATAATATGTACTACGTACAAGAAGCTTATATCCAAGAAGCTTATATCTAACTAGCTTTCCGCCCGCGGCTTCGCCCGCGTTTTCAAAGAAAAACCCGTTCCCGTTGGATTTCCGGGATAAAACCTATCCTATGTCCTTTCTCATAATATCTCTATACCAAATTTCATGCAAATTGGTTCAGTAGTTAAGGCGTGATTGAGTAACAGACAGACAGACAGAGTTACTTTCGCATTTATAATATTAGTATGGATACACTGGAGATTTCAGTATGAACATTAACTTGTAACAAGAAAATATGACCTTGAATGACGCCTGTATGTTTTTTTATCCCTTTCACACCTAACTTGCCAAGTTAGGTGTGAAAGGGATACGACTAATAAGAATGCCATCTTGTCATTCTTATATTAGTCGTTAGTTCAATTATAATGAATCAAGCAAAATAAAATAAACATCTAGTAAATTAAAGGATTTTCGAATACGTACTAGGAACGTGGCCTTTTAAAAATATTATGTTCCCGGGTGGTTAATAACACCCGGTAGGTACGTGCCATAGCAGTAACTAGGCGATTAAAAAAAAGTTGCTGCGATTTAGCACATTACACGATGATTGATGATTCTGAATTACTGCACCACACGCTGCCAAGCTATGTAATTCATAGAAAGGATCAGACATTATACTAATTATTATTATTTTATTTATCTAGATCAAATGATGATCGGAATGTGATTCAGGTGCCAGACAACTGTCAGGACGGTCAAGTTCTTGTAAATGGCGTCTGTCGCGATATCTGGAGGCGGTTTGATACGTGAGTGGATCACTCAATTATTACAACGATAATTATTTATACAAAATATTTATTCATTTATAGATTTGGATGATAGAGCTTTTTAAAAGAAAAAATAGCAAGCGAAAATCCGGTTCTACACAAGAAACATTAGTTATATTATATTTTGATTTATAAATTGTGTCCTATTTTAACACGCTTTTATAAGATTAATCCAACTAAGTAGATACCTATGTTTTTATATTATGTAATATGTTACCGACTCAAATTTACAGATTTTGACCTACTTACGGCGTCAGTACACCGACGCATTCGCGTGCGGCAGCGAAACAACGAAAAATCTGTCAGTAGTGTGGCAGGCTTAGATTACAAAATAAAAGACAGATGGAGCGTTGCCGAACTAAACCGAATAATTTATCGTCATTTCCATAAAGCTATGTGTGCTGTCATTTCGCCGCTGCACTGTACGTACACGGTGCTTATGTGTGGGTGTTATGTTACCAGATATTGAAAATTTTCCCAAAATTTTCCCCGACTATGGAAGAAAGAGGGTTATGTTTTTCGAGTGTATCTATGTACCTATAATATTTCTTTGGCATGCCCTGCAGTATAAACCGCTGAACCGATTTTGATTTATGAGGTGAAATTGCAATCATCTTAATTATTATGGTAGTGGTGTTAGTGACGTAGGCTACATAAATTAGCTGTCAGGTTTTATTTTAATATAAATTCTTGATTATGATAATTTTTTATAATAGATACCTATCGTATAAATTCTTTTGTTACCTACATAAATGATAAAGTACCTACCTACTAAAGTTATATATGAACAAAATAATTGTATTCAATTTTTAATTAAATAAATTACATAAAAAAATGTTTCAATATTACAATGATTATATTATTTTTTATTTTCAAAATATGTATATGAATGCGGATAGCGGTAGTTTTTAGTCGAGAACACGGGACATTTTATTTTGAGAAAGAAAGAAGGAAGAAACCATTAATTAGTCCAATACACACAAACACACAACAATAGCATTGTAAATTATGAATAATGGGTAATAGAAAACATAAATTTATGTATGGTTGCTTGCGCTAAAAAAGGAAGCCACTCAGGATACCTGAGGCATAATACCTTTTCAGTGACCCTTACGACATCCACATTGTCAGCTGCTTTACTGGATAATAAATAAAAATAAAATACTAAATAAATATAATTCCTGAATAATAATAATTTTGTCATATCCATCACGGAGTTCAAATAAATTAAATCGCGGGCGAAAACGACTGATGTTTTTCAGCTACATATATATAAAAGTAACAAAAAAAAGTATTATGCTTATTAAAATTATCTAATAATGATCATGAACCTTTATTGCACTATACAAATAATCACATTCACGATCGAAAAATCCAACAGCACTACCACGAAGATGTTTTAACCGTTTTACCCATAAAAATGGCAAATTCATTTTCAAAATACTGGCAGCATACGTTGAAGTTTTGTATTCCTTCGTATATGTAAAATTATTATTTGTATGCAAAATTAAATAAGCCAAGTAATCTACAGAAAACCTGTAAAACGATGTTTTATCTATTTGTTTGTTTTCGGGAACAAATTTTACAGCGTTTTAATATCACAAGACAGCATTTTTTTACTAAAATAGCAAACCCCCTTTTGACGTATTGCATGACACTAGAATCGCTATGGCACTGGCGGAGGTTCGTATTCGTTTTTGATTTCGTATTTTCTTTGACAAGGGCGATGGAAGATTATCATGCTCCATCTGTCTTTTATTTTGTAATCTAAGGTGGCAGGATTTCGCATAATATGATATGTCTCACTCTAGCACATAGATAGATGAAATAGTTGCGTCCTTGTCAGTATTGTTTCGCAAGGAACTGCGAAATGGCCATAACACAGACGCATTGCGAAAAAGTTGCGAAAACATCTACTTCATAATATTGGTCGTAGGCAGTAGCATAATGTTATAAATGCTTCCGAGATTTGAATTTCAAACCTGTACTTAGTTCCTTAGTTTCTTGAAAAAAAATATTTTTTCTAATTATATCCTATCATATTTTCCATGTCGATTAAAAATAACAGTTTTTAATGCACCTAGAAGCGAGCGAATTTTATAGAGGTTTATGAGTTACGTTCCTCTCCTAATTCATGATTGCAATCTTTAAAGTCATTCAGCTGAGCCTCGAGGCACAATCCAAGTTCCCCCTAACTGCCCGCCTCCACAAGTTCTAATTAATGGAGCCTGCCGTTATGTATGGCGATCAGGAATCGATTTGTAAGTTGCGTTTATTGCGTACGTATGTTTCATATAAGATAAATATAAAAATTTAACACCATTACAGGTGGAATATTTCATTTAATATACCAAGCCTTATTTATTACTTCATTGTTACCTCAACCTAAAATTAAACGCAATTTTTATAAAAAAACTAGCTTCCGCCCACGACTTTGTACGTGCATCCCCGTTCCCGCAAGAATTTCGGGAAATCCTTTCTTAGCGGATGCCTACGTTCTAACATCTATCTGCATGCCAAATTTCAGCCCGATACGTCCAGTGGTTTGGGCTGTGCGTTGATAGATCACTATATCAGTCACCTTTGAGTTTTATATAATTATATAGAAGTGGTATCTAGGTTAAGATAGTTTGAATCCAATACAGTGTGAGTCTAACTGCCCATGGGTTTTGGTTCAGTTTATTCAGAGGAAAAAACCTGTTTGTACATATCCGTTTCTGCCTCACACACAACGGTTCAAAATACATAATATTATCCTTTTATGCAGCATTTTTTATTGCTCCTCAACTACCTAATATTGGTCGTAGGCAGTAGCGTAATGTTATATGTAAATGCTTCCGAGATTTTAATTTCAAACCTGTACTTAGTTCCTTGAAAAAAAATATTTTTTCTAATTATATCCTATCAGATTTTCCATGTCGATTAAAAATAACAGTTTTTAATGCACCTAGAAGCGAGCGAACTTTATAGAGGTTTATGAGTTACTTTCCTCTACTAATTCATGATTGCAATCTTTAAAGACATTCAGCTGAGCCTCGAGGCACAATCCAAGTTCCCCCTAACTGCCCGCCTCCACAAGTTCTAATTAATGGAGCCTGCCGTTATGTATGGCGATCAGGAATCGATTTGTAAGTTGCGTTTATTGCGTACGTATGTTTCATATAAGATAAATATAAAAATTTAACACCATTACAGGTGGAATATTTCATTTAATATACCAAGCCTTATTTATTACTTCATTGTTACCTCAACCTAAAATTAAACGCAATTTTTATAAAAAAAGTGGTATCTAGGTTAAGATAGTTTGAATCCAATACAGTGTGTGTCTAACTGCCCATGGGTTTTGGTTCAGTTTATTCAGAGGAAAAAACCTGTTTGTACATATCCGTTTCTGCCTCACACACAACGGTTCAAAATACATAATATTATCCTTTTATGCAGCATTTTTTATTGCTCCTCAACTACCTAATATTGGTCGTAGGCAGTAGCGTAATGTTATATGTAAATGCTTCCGAGATTTTAATTTCAATCCTGTACTTAGTTCCTTGAAAAAAAATATTTTTTCTAATTATATCCTATCATATTTTCCATGTCGATTAAAAATAACAGTTTTTAATGCACCTAGAAGCGAGCGAATTTTATAGAGGTTTATGAGTTACTTTCCTCTCCTAATTCATGATTGCAATCTTTAAAGACATTCAGCTGAGCCTCGAGGCACAATCCAAGTTCCCCCTAACTGCCCGCCTCCACAAGTTCTAATTAATGGAGCCTGCCGTTATGTATGGCGATCAGGAATCGATTTGTAAGTTGCGTTTATTGCGTACGTATGTTTCATATAAGATAAATATAAAAATTTAACACCATTACAGGTGGAATATTTCATTTAATATACCAAGCCTTATTTATTACTTCATTGTTACCTCAACCTAAAATTAAACGCAATTTTTATAAAAAAAAGTGGTATCTAGGTTAAGATAGTTTGAATCCAATACAGTGTGAGTCTAACTGCCCATGGTTTTTGATTCAGTTTATTCAGAGGAAAAAACCTGTTTGTACATATCCGTTTCTGCCTCACACACAACGGTTCAAAATACATAATATTCTATCCTTTTATGCAGCATTTTTTATTGCTCCTCAACTACCTAATATTGGTCGTAGGCAGTAGCGTAATGTTATATGTAAATGCTTCCGAGATTTTAATTTCAAACCTGTACTTAGTTCCTTGAAAAAAATATTTTTTCTAATTATATCCTATCAGATTTTCCATGTCGATTAAAAATAACAGTTTTTAATGCACCTAGAAGCGAGCGAACTTTATAGAGGTTTATGAGTTACTTTCCTCTACTAATTCATGATTGCAATCTTTAAAGACATTCAGCTGAGCCTCGAGGCACAATCCAAGTTCCCCCTAACTGCCCGCCTCCACAAGTTCTAATTAATGGAGCCTGCCGTTATGTATGGCGATCAGGAATCGATTTGTAAGTTGCGTTTATTGCGTACGTATGTTTCATATAAGATAAATATAAAAATTTAACACCATTACAGGTGGAATATTTCATTTAATATACCAAGCCTTATTTATTACTTCATTGTTACCTCAACCTAAAATTAAACGCAATTTTTATAAAAAAAGTGGTATCTAGGTTAAGATAGTTTGAATCCAATACAGTGTGAGTCTAACTGCCCATGGGTTTTGGTTCAGTTTATTCAGAGGAAAAAACCTGTTTGTACATATCCGTTTCTGCCTCACACACAACGGTTCAAAATACATAATATTATCCTTTTATGCAGCATTTTTTATTGCTCCTCAACTACCTAATATTGGTCGTAGGCAGTAGCGTAATGTTATATGTAAATGCTTCCGAGATTTTAATTTCAAACCTGTACTTAGTTCCTTGAAAAAAAATATTTTTTCTAATTATATCCTATCAGATTTTCCATGTCGATTAAAAATAACAGTTTTTAATGCACCTAGAAGCGAGCGAACTTTATAGAGGTTTATGAGTTACTTTCCTCTACTAATTCATGATTGCAATCTTTAAAGACATTCAGCTGAGCCTCGAGGCACAATCCAAGTTCCTCCTAACTGCCCGCCTCCACAAGTTCTAATTAATGGAGCCTGCCGTTATGTATGGCGATCAGGAATCGATTTGTAAGTTGCGTTTATTGCGTACGTATGTTTCATATAAGATAAATATAAAAATTTAACACCATTACAGGTGGAATATTTCATTTAATATACCAAGCCTTATTTATTACTTCATTGTTACCTCAACCTAAAATTAAACGCAATTTTTATAAAAAAAAGTGGTATCTAGGTTAAGATATTATGTTGAATCCATTACAGTGGCATATTATCCGTTTCTGCCTCACACACAACGGTTCAAAATACATGTTACCGTTTTATGCAGCATTTTTTATTGCTCCTCCACTAATATTGGTCGTAAGCAGTAGCGTAATGTTATTAATGCTTCCGAGATTTTCGTTTCAAACCTGTAATTCCTTTGCAAAAAATTTTTTTTTATTTTTTATTATATGCTATCAGATTTTCCATGTCGATTAAAAATAACAGTTTTTAGTGCACCTAGAAGCTAGAAGCGAGCGATCTTTATAGAGGTTTATGAGTTACTTTCCTCTACTAATTCATGATTGCAATCTTTAAAGACATTCAGCTGAGCCTCGAGGCACAATCCAAGTTCCCCCTAACTGCCCGCCTCCACAAGTTCTAATTAATGGAGCCTGCCGTTATGTATGGCGATCAGGAATCGATTTGTAAGTTGCGTTTATTGCGTACGTATGTTTCATATAAGATAAATATAAAAATTTAACACCATTACAGGTGGAATATTTCATTTAATATACCAAGCCTTATTTATTACTTCATTGTTACCTCAACCTAAAATTAAACGCAATTTTTATAAAAAAAAGTGGTATCTAGGTTAATATAGTTTGAATCCAATACAGTGTGAGTCTAACTGCCCATGGGTTTTGGTTCAGTTTATTCAGAGGAAAAAACCTGTTTGTACATATCCGTTTCTGCCTCACACACAACGGTTCAAAATACATAATATTATCCTTTTATGCAGCATTTTTTATTGCTCCTCAACTACCTAATATTGGTCGTAGGCAGTAGCGTAATGTTATATGTAAATGCTTCCGAGATTTTAATTTCAAACCTGTACTTAGTTCCTTGAAAAAAAAAATTTTTTCTAATTATATCCTATCAGATTTTCCATGTCGATTAAAAATAACAGTTTTTAATGCACCTAGAAGCGAGCGAACTTTATAGAGGTTTATGAGTTACTTTCCTCTACTAATTCATGATTGCAATCTTTAAAGACATTCAGCTGAGCCTCGAGGCACAATCCAAGTTCCCCCTAACTGCCCGCCTCCACAAGTTCTAATTAATGGAGCCTGCCGTTATGTATGGCGATCAGGAATCGATTTGTAAGTTGCGTTTATTGCGTACGTATGTTTCATATAAGATAAATATAAAAATTTAACACCATTACAGGTGGAATATTTCATTTAATATACCAAGCCTTATTTATTACTTCATTGTTACCTCAACCTAAAATTAAACGCAATTTTTATAAAAAAAAGTGGTATCTAGGTTAAGATAGTTTGAATCCAATACAGTGTGAGTCTAACTGCCCATGGGTTTTGGTTCAGTTTATTCAGAGGAAAAAACCTGTTTGTACATATCCGTTTCTGCCTCACACACAACGGTTCAAAATACATAATATTATCCTTTTATGCAGCATTTTTTATTGCTCCTCAACTACCTAATATTGGTCGTAGACAGTAGCGTAATGTTATATGTAAATGCTTCCGAGATTTTAATTTCAAACCTGTACTTAGTTCCTTGAAAAAAAAAATTTTTTCTAATTATATCCTATCAGATTTTCCATGTCGATTAAAAATAACAGTTTTTAATGCACCTAGAAGCGAGCGAACTTTATAGAGGTTTATGAGTTACTTTCCTCTACTAATTCATGATTGCAATCTTTAAAGACATTCAGCTGAGCCTCGAGGCACAATCCAAGTTCCCCCTAACTGCCCGCCTCCACAAGTTCTAATTAATGGAGCCTGCCGTTATGTATGGCGATCAGGAATCGATTTGTAAGTTGCGTTTATTGCGTACGTATGTTTCATATAAGATAAATATAAAAATTTAACACCATTACAGGTGGAATATTTCATTTAATATACCAAGCCTTATTTATTACTTCATTGTTACCTCAACCTAAAATTAAACGCAATTTTTATAAAAAAAAGTGGTATCTAGGTTAAGATAGTTTGAATCCAATACAGTGTGAGTCTAACTGCCCATGGTTTTTGATTCAGTTTATTCAGAGGAAAAAACCTGTTTGTACATATCCGTTTCTGCCTCACACACAACGGTTCAAAATACATAATATTCTATCCTTTTATGCAGCATTTTTTATTGCTCCTCAACTACCTAATATTGGTCGTAGGCAGTAGCGTAATGTTATATGTAAATGCTTCCGAGATTTTAATTTCAAACCTGTACTTAGTTCCTTGAAAAAAATATTTTTTCTAATTATATCCTATCAGATTTTCCATGTCGATTAAAAATAACAGTTTTTAATGCACCTAGAAGCGAGCGAACTTTATAGAGGTTTATGAGTTACTTTCCTCTACTAATTCATGATTGCAATCTTTAAAGACATTCAGCTGAGCCTCGAGGCACAATCCAAGTTCCCCCTAACTGCCCGCCTCCACAAGTTCTAATTAATGGAGCCTGCCGTTATGTATGGCGATCAGGAATCGATTTGTAAGTTGCGTTTATTGCGTACGTATGTTTCATATAAGATAAATATAAAAATTTAACACCATTACAGGTGGAATATTTCATTTAATATACCAAGCCTTATTTATTACTTCATTGTTACCTCAACCTAAAATTAAACGCAATTTTTATAAAAAAAGTGGTATCTAGGTTAAGATAGTTTGAATCCAATACAGTGTGAGTCTAACTGCCCATGGGTTTTGGTTCAGTTTATTCAGAGGAAAAAACCTGTTTGTACATATCCGTTTCTGCCTCACACACAACGGTTCAAAATACATAATATTATCCTTTTATGCAGCATTTTTTATTGCTCCTCAACTACCTAATATTGGTCGTAGGCAGTAGCGTAATGTTATATGTAAATGCTTCCGAGATTTTAATTTCAAACCTGTACTTAGTTCCTTGAAAAAAAATATTTTTTCTAATTATATCCTATCAGATTTTCCATGTCGATTAAAAATAACAGTTTTTAATGCACCTAGAAGCGAGCGAACTTTATAGAGGTTTATGAGTTACTTTCCTCTACTAATTCATGATTGCAATCTTTAAAGACATTCAGCTGAGCCTCGAGGCACAATCCAAGTTCCCCCTAACTGCCCGCCTCCACAAGTTCTAATTAATGGAGCCTGCCGTTATGTATGGCGATCAGGAATCGATTTGTAAGTTGCGTTTATTGCGTACGTATGTTTCATATAAGATAAATATAAAAATTTAACACCATTACAGGTGGAATATTTCATTTAATATACCAAGCCTTATTAATTACTTCATTGTTACCTCAACCTAAAATTAAACGCAATTTTTATAAAAAAAGTGGTATCTAGGTTAAGATATTATGTTGAATCCATTACAGTGGCATATTATCCGTTTCTGCCTCACACACAACGGTTCAAAATACATGTTACCGTTTTATGCAGCATTTTTTATTGCTCCTCCACTAATATTGGTCGTAAGCAGTAGCGTAATGTAATTAATGCTTCCGAGATTTTCGTTTCAAACCTGTAATTCCTTTGCAAAAAAATTTTTTTTTATTTTTTATTATATGCTATCAGATTTTCCATGTCGATTAAAAATAACAGTTTTTAGTGCACCTAGAAGCTAGAAGCGAGCGATCTTTATAGAGGTTTATGAGTTACTTTCCTCTACTAATTCATGATTGCAATCTTTAAAGACATTCAGCTGAGCCTCGAGGCACAATCCAAGTTCCCCCTAACTGCCCGCCTCCACAAGTTCTAATTAATGGAGCCTGCCGTTATGTATGGCGATCAGGAATCGATTTGTAAGTTGCGTTTATTGCGTACGTATGTTTCATATAAGATAAATATAAAAATTTAACACCATTACAGGTGGAATATTTCATTTAATATACCAAGCCTTATTTATTACTTCATTGTTACCTCAACCTAAAATTAAACGCAATTTTTATAAAAAAAAGTGGTATCTAGGTTAAGATAGTTTGAATCCAATACAGTGTGAGTCTAACTGCCCATGGGTTTTGGTTCAGTTTATTCAGAGGAAAAAACCTGTTTGTACATATCCGTTTCTGCCTCACACACAACGGTTCAAAATACATAATATTCTATCCTTTTATGCAGCATTTTTTATTGCTCCTCAACTACCTAATATTGGTCGTAGGCAGTAGCGTAATGTTATATGTAAATGCTTCCGAGATTTTAATTTCAAACCTGTACTTAGTTCCTTGAAAAAAATATTTTTTCTAATTATATCCTATCAGATTTTCCATGTCGATTAAAAATAACAGTTTTTAATGCACCTAGAAGCGAGCGAACTTTATAGAGGTTTATGAGTTACTTTCCTCTACTAATTCATGATTGCAATCTTTAAAGACATTCAGCTGAGCCTCGAGGCACAATCCAAGTTCCCCCTAACTGCCCGCCTCCACAAGTTCTAATTAATGGAGCCTGCCGTTATGTATGGCGATCAGGAATCGATTTGTAAGTTGCGTTTATTGCGTACGTATGTTTCATATAAGATAAATATAAAAATTTAACACCATTACAGGTGGAATATTTCATTTAATATACCAAGCCTTATTTATTACTTCATTGTTACCTCAACCTAAAATTAAACGCAATTTTTATAAAAAAAGTGGTATCTAGGTTAAGATAGTTTGAATCCAATACAGTGTGTGTCTAACTGCCCATGGGTTTTGGTTCAGTTTATTCAGAGGAAAAAACCTGTTTGTACATATCCGTTTCTGCCTCACACACAACGGTTCAAAATACATAATATTATCCTTTTATGCAGCATTTTTTATTGCTCCTCAACTACCTAATATTGGTCGTAGGCAGTAGCGTAATGTTATATGTAAATGCTTCCGAGATTTTAATTTCAAACCTGTACTTAGTTCCTTGAAAAAAAATATTTTTTCTAATTATATCCTATCATATTTTCCATGTCGATTAAAAATAACAGTTTTTAATGCACCTAGAAGCGAGCGAACTTTATAGAGGTTTATGAGTTACTTTCCTCTCCTAATTCATGATTGCAATCTTTAAAGACATTCAGCTGAGCCTCGAGGCACAATCCAAGTTCCCCCTAACTGCCCGCCTCCACAAGTTCTAATTAATGGAGCCTGCCGTTATGTATGGCGATCAGGAATCGATTTGTAAGTTGCGTTTATTGCGTACGTATGTTTCATATAAGATAAATATAAAAATTTAACACCATTACAGGTGGAATATTTCATTTAATATACCAAGCCTTATTTATTACTTCATTGTTACCTCAACCTAAAATTAAACGCAATTTTTATAAAAAAAAGTGGTATCTAGGTTAAGATTTTTTGAATCCAATACAGTGTGAGTCTAACTGCCCATGGTTTTTGATTCAGTTTATTCAGAGGAAAAAACCTGTTTGTACATATCCGTTTCTGCCTCACACACAACGGTTCAAAATACATAATATTATCCTTTTATGCAGCATTTTTTATTGCTACTCAACTATCTAATATTGGTCGTAGGCAGTAGCGTAATGTTATATGTAAATGCTTCCGAGATTTTAATTTCAAACCTGTTTTTAGTTCCTTGAAAAAAAATATTTTTTCTAATTATATCTTATCAGATTTTCCATGTCGATTAAAAATAACAGTTTTTAATGCACCTAGGAGCGAGCGAACTTTATAGAGGTTTATGAGTTACTTTCCTCTACTAATTCATGATTGCAATCTTTAAAGACATTCAGCTGAGCCTCGAGGCACAATCCAAGTTCCCCCTAACTGCCCGCCTCCACAAGTTCTAATTAATGGAGCCTGCCGTTATGTATGGCGATCAGGAATCGATTTGTAAGTTGCGTTTATTGCGTACGTATGTTTCATATAAGATAAATATAAAAATTTAACACCATTACAGGTGGAATATTTCATTTAATATACCAAGCCTTATTTATTACTTCATTGTTACCTCAACCTAAAATTAAACGCAATTTTTATAAAAAAAAGTGGTATCTAGGTTAAGATATTATGTTGAATCCATTACAGTGGCATATTATCCGTTTCTGCCTCACACACAACGGTTCAAAATACATGTTACCATTTTATGCAGCATTTTTTATTGCTCCTCCACTAATATTGGTCGTAAGCAGTAGCGTAATGTTATTAATGCTTCCGAGATTTTCGTTTCAAACCTGTAATTCCTTTGCAAAAAATTTTTTTTTAATTTTTTATTATATGCTATCAGATTTTCCATGTCGATTAAAAATAACAGTTTTTAGTGCACCTAGAAGCTAGAAGCGAGCGATCTTTATAGAGGTTTATGAGTTACTTTCCTCTCCTAATTAATGATTGAAACTTTTAAAGACATTTCGCTGAGCCTCGAGGCACAATCCAAGTTCCCGATAACTGCAAGCCTCCACAAGTTATAATTAATGGAGCCTGCCGTGATGTATGGCGATCAGGAATCGATTTGTAAGTTCTTTACATCTGTTATCTTGCGTTTCTTGCGTACGCATGTTTCATATAAGATAAATATAAAAATTTAACACCATTACAGGTGGAATATTTCATTTAATATACCAATCCTTATTTATCACTTCATTGTTACCTCAACCTAAAATTAAACGCAATTTTTATAAAAAAGTGGTATCTAGGTTAAGATAGTTTGAATCCAATACAGTGTGAGTCTAACTGCCCATGGGTTTTGGTTCATTTTATTCAGAGGAAAAAACCTGTTTGTACATATCCGTTTCTGCCTCACACACAACGGTTCAAAATACATAATATTATCCTTTTATGCAGCATTTTTTATTGCTCTCCAACTACCTCATATTGGTCGCAGGCAGTAGGGTAATGTTATAAATGCTTCCGAGATTTTAATTTCAAACCTGTACTTAGTTCCTTGATAAAAAATATTTTTTCTAATTATATCCTATCAGATTTTCCATATCGATTAAAAATAACAGTTTTTAATGCACCTAGAAGCGAGCGAACTTTATAGAGGCTTATGAGTTACTTTCCTCTCCTAATTCATGATAGCAATCTTTAAAGACATTCAGCTGAGCCTCGAGGCACAATCCAAGTTCCCCCTAACTGCCCGCCTCCACAAGTTCTAATTAATGGAGCCTGCCGTTATGTATGGCGATCAGGAATCGATTTGTAAGTTCTTTACGCCTGTATACTTATAGACCGGCCTTTAAAAATAATAAGAAGTGAAAAAAATAATAGTAGGATGAAACCCATTAGAAAAGGAGAAGAATATTATAAAAATGAAAGGAAAAATAATTTTCGGGCGATCTGAGTTCGGGAAGTGGGAGGGAGCTTTTAAGGGTAAAAAATGGTTTCTCTCGATTTCCGACAAAACTACAAGTCCTACGGAAAAAAGTTCAATGGAAAAGTTGTAGGTAATAAAAAGATCTACAACTTTTATATTTACAATTTATTCACATAACCTCAAAACGCATGTATAGTGCTGTCGCGGTCATACTAATGGCACAGAATACATAATAGTAGCTAAACGCTACAGAACGGACACTCTCCGCCTCCCGCCAAAATTAAACACTTACCTCACCCCGCACGATCAGGCTATTAGATGGCCCGCATTTTTCCGTAAGGACGATACGCAACGAAGATTGACAACATAAATCAAATTGACTTGAATTTGAATTGAGTAATTTTATTATTTTGGATTTGTGGATATCGTTTTTCGTAGAAAATGGTTAGATATTGTGCTGTTTACGGATGTATTTCATCAGAAAAACGCGAATTTCTTTACGCTAGTCACAATTAAGGCCTTAATAGGGGCTAGCGACCTTGCTAGGTGATTTACAAGGCGGGATCGGGGGACCGGCGCGAATCTACCGTAGTAAAAGTACGTATAAAAATTATTAAAAAGATATTTGGATATGGAATCAAAATTTAAAACAACCATGCCCTGTGTTTCAATTTCATAAACACACTGTAAAAACACTACAATAATTGACGTTATATTGACTTAGCGTTTTGGTTTAAAGTCCAAAAATCGACCTCAGTTCATGATTTTTTTCCAAAAAACCTGATTGTAAAATAAAAAAAAAGACGGGTTGCACTCCAGGAGTGCCGGCAGAAGTGAAAACTTGATTATTAACGTTCAGCATGCTTGATATTTTGGAATGGTATCCGTCTTACGCATGGAAGATAAGGGCTAAAAAAAAAAAAAGACGGGTTGCACTCCGGGAGTGCCGGCAGAAGTGAAAATTTGACGTTGAGCATGTTTGATATTTTGGAATGGTATCCGTCTTACGCTTTTTCGATCAGGTCACGTGTCCTGACACGAGTTTAAGATTTTATACCCATTACAGAAAAAGTGCTCAACGCCGCTAAAGAAGTTTTCACTTCAAAAAAAAAAAACATCCGTCTTACGCTTTTTCGATCAGGCCACGTGTCCTGACGCGAGTTTAAGATTTTATACCCAACGCCGCTAAAGAAGTTTTCACTTCAAAAAAGACGGGTTGCACTCCGGGAGTGCCGGCAGAAGTGAAAACTTGATTATTAACGTTCAGCATGTTTGATATTTTGGAATCCGTCTTACGCATGGAATATAAGGGCTAAAAAAAAAAAACATCCGTCTTACGCTTTTTCGATCAGGCCACGTGTCCTGACGCGAGTTTAAGATTACAACCATGCCCTTTATCATATTCGAAACTTTAATATACATTTTTTTAGATATGTACATTAAGAATCTAAGAAGAAAAACGGTTTATATCTAGAGTTAATTTTCGGTATTAAAAGGGAATTCTACCCGATTCAGGCCTTAATGTGCGAACCCTAAAGCGTTAACACACACATTTGCACTCTCTACAGTGTGACTGTCAAAACGATAATTTTGTATGGAGTGTCCGGGGTGTGCTAATGGTTGAGTAATTTTGGTGTTTAGGGGATGTTTGGTCATTGCAATTTGTCTAACTGATTAAATATAACATTGTAATAGTTATCTTAATAACATATCAAAAAATCAGACATTTGAAAATAAATTAAGTTCATTTATTTGAGCTTTAAAGCGTCTGATAAAAGTTTTGGCTCAGGTGGGGCAGGTGTCACTGGTAGATCTCCACAAACATTCAGATATTAAAAAGTACACTAGAGACACAGTTATAGAACTGTGAACCGAAACTTATAAGCTTTAGAAAATAACTTGTGTCTTACCGTCTTACGGCTCTGGGATCTGACTATTAGAACATTTGTTCTCAGGGAATGCATACAAACAGTGTGATAATGAGCTTTTACTAAATCAGGCACACTTCTCGAACTCTATATTTTCTCATGTATCTTCTAATACAGCATTTTCAAAAGCAAAATGATGTCGATAAAAACATTTCAGGTCGTTTGAGAAATTTGCCTGAAAATTGCTTTGCCTCCCACTTCCCGAACTCAGATCGCCCGTAAATTATTTTTCCTTTCATTTTTATAATAGCCTTTTCTAATGGGTTTCATCCTACTATTATTTTTTTTGGTTTTTAAAATTATTATCGACCCTGGTCTATTACGAATAATAACTAGTCCATTGAAATGTTACATTTTTTAGGCCTAACCTTGCGTTTTTTAGAGGACGCAATTTTATTTTTTGATGTGTAGTCAGTGTGAAGCTAAAACCAAGTTTGTGGGGTCGCCACCCTTGTCCCACGGCCGCCATTTTGAAAATAGCGGTTGAAATGGTTTTTATGATATATCTCTTAAATCTATTTATCTGATAAAAATCAGATATCTTTATCTGATAAAAAAAATTGTTAACATTATTTGTTGCAAATTAAATTCTCTTCAACTTTGGTCCAGCAAATTTTTTGTCGAAGAACTATAAATAAAAAAGTTATAAGTAAAAATGTTCAGAAATTAGAGATATGTATTTATATGTTAAATTTTTCAATAAAACTTTTTTTTTATCATTTTACGAAGAAATGATATCACACCATTTTTGTAGATTTCATTTTCATTAAGTCAATAGCTAAGGTTTTACAGCGCTCTGAAGTGAGTACTATTTTTCAGTACTATATTTTCCTGCGCGGGTTACTAGCGCTGACAAGCGCCGTTAAGCGCTTAAAAGTTTCCAGCATGGTTTCCAGCTTTCTTTCTGCATACGCCATTACGCCTTCGAGCGAATTCACAGATATTTCCGATGCGATGCGAATTCGCGGTTTTGTGACATACAAACATAGGGCGTATTCAGAAAGAAAGCTGGAAACTTATAAGCGCTTACTGTCGCTTGGGGCGCTTTCTGAATACACCCATACAGGTGAAGCTAATAAAAGCGTGTTAAAGTAGTTTTGACCAACTAACTTCCTTTGTATAAAAACTAAAAAGCTTTTGAATGTTTTTTGTTTTTTTAATTATGTATTATCAATAAATTCAACTGTCATACGTAATATTAATTATGACTTGGCTAGTAAAGATAAAGTAGAGAATACTGGAGCCCAGAACCGCGCTAAATAAATATAAAGCGTTATTAAAATTTCTTTTTTTTTAATTTTATAATAATTTCAGGGCTGAAAGTTTACCTAGTAATGTGATTACTGTACCAGACAACTGCCCTCCGGGACAAGAACTTGTGAATGGAGTATGTCGTGATATCTGGAGGATATTATTACTGTGAGCTTTCACAACCATATTCACACAATCAACACCCTGGTGTTTAATCATTTTTTAACAAATATTTAGATTCTATTCCTGGCTAGGAATGTTGCTTATTTTGCAAAAGTACCAATTTATTATCTACTAGCTTCTGCCCGCGGCTTCGGCCGCGTGGTGTTTTAATAAAAGGTAGCCTATGTTCTTTAGGGTCTTAAGATTGTCTGTGCCAAATTTCATCAAAATCGGTTGAGAGGTTTAAGCGGGAAAGCGTAACAGACAGACAGACAGAGTTACTTTCGCATTTATAATATTAATATTAAAGTAGGGATGTTCTGTACTAATAACCGCTTTAACGAGAGTGTTTGTTTATATTTTTGATCGAGCTAATATCAGAAACTGGAGAAGGGATTTAAAAAATCCCCGTTGGATTTATACGTGATCCCTATATGTTATGAAGGCTCTATTCTAATGTTCTATGGCTCTATTACTTGATTTATAATAATTAAATATCGTTTCAGAACCGAAGGTGTGCCTAGCAATGTTATTTCTGTACCAGACAACTGCCCTCAAGGACAAAAACTTGTGAATGGAGTATGTCGTAATATCTGGAGATCTAATATTTTGAAGTAAATACCGACAACTTAAAATAACTTCACTATAGTCCATACTGTGAAATATTTACTTGTAAAATTTATTGGAGCAGCTCAAATTGGCGCATTAATATCAACCGAAAACGATACAACGCATAGAAAATTTAAAAATAAAAATTACTTAAATGATATATTTTTTTTTCAATTTTCTACGTTTAGTTATAAGTCAAAATTTTGTAAAAGTATTTGTGATTAAGGGCTTGGTCTAGTAGTGCAAACAAATGCATCCTGTCATTCTATATATAAATAATACAAATGTACTAAGGGAAAGTTGCTCCACTTAATTTTTAAAAATTAAATCATTCGTATGCATAATTTAATATTCGTAATAAGTACCAAAAATGACAATTTGAAACAATTTTCGTGAAAATTACACCGGGTGATTTTTTTTATCAGTACACAAAATTTGCGAATACGTTCTATTGATATCTTCAACTTCATGTTTATATAACTGATCAACTTTTACAAAGAAATTTGGACGAAATATAAAAAAAATAAGCTTTCCATACAAAATGCATAACTCTATACATTTTTTTCGACCTAAGTTTCTTAGTGAAAGTTGTTCAGTTTCACTAATAAAACGGATAAACAAATTTTGTATATAATTAAAAAAAAATGTAATGTTTGTGTAAAAAATTATAAAATAGAAAAATACGCAAATGAGAACAAAATATATTTATTTCTGACTAGCTTCCGCCCGCGACTCCGTCCGCGCGGATGTCGATCTTCGCGTGGATGGTTTATTTCTCCATTTTGAACTGGGAAGACGTTTCTCACTAAATTAATATTAGACGATCACTCTCGCTCGCCACACTGGACACGTCCGCTCGCATCAAAATTCATAAATTATATGCATCGCGCGGAACGCCGTCCTTATATAGGAGTCGAGGAGACGTGGTGTCGTGCGGCCCGCGTGTGCCGCAAACGGTTCAAGCCAAATCCGACTTTTGGCGCTACAGGTTACATCGCTGAATCTACTGCGGGTAACGCAACGTGTGTTCGCGGTTCTACAGAACAACGTCTATGGATAAAACTGAAAAATTAAGATTTATTTTTTTTCTTCGTATTTTGCAGGATAAAAAGTATTCCATTTTATGCCCAGGATAATAAGGTATAATTATACCAAGTTTCATCGAAATCGAACCATTAGTTTTCACGTGATGCCTTCACATACAGACAGACAGACAGACAAAAATTTTTTTAATCACATATTTGTGTTTGGTATCGATCCAGTAACACTGCTATTTATTTTTTAAATATTTTCAAAGTACAGAATTGACCCTTCTACAGATTTATTATATTATGTATAATATATAGATTTATATTGATAAACCTAATAAATCTTTTGCTAGCATTCTGATGCTTTATCGGTTGCACTGGATTTTTCTCTTTTTTTTTCAATCGCTTGAATGATATAGGATGGGTCCTTGATGGGCATCGAATGCTGAAGTCTCGAATCGATCAATTCTGACAGTAGGCAATTTATGTAAAATCTTGATAATGGTCCATCATTTTATTTTGCCTAAACGTTACATACTTTTTTATATATTCTATTTTTAACGAATGATTCACTCCAGTCCAAAAAGCAAATAAGCAGACTTCTGCTTCTGCAACGTTTAGTTGTCCCTGAATTTGGAAAAAATAGTCATGATTCTTATCTATGACAAAAGTGTTATTTTTTTGCATTGTATTTCAAATATTAAATTTTTTATTTTTAACCGCATCTTCCGCATTCATGTCTTTTGCCGGAATTAGACATTTAACTTCTACTAGTCCCATTTTCCCTTCTTGATATGGGAGTGTATAAAGTATTTTTTTTTTTGATATTTCTCGTTATACTTTTAAAAAGTTATTATTGTCATTTTGCTCATTAGGTAAAGTAATTTCGATATCAGTTTTAAGTTTTTTGATACCTGCAATAATAACGTCATAATCGCCTGCACATACTTATCGATTACACCCTGTATACAATCCACCATCCACATTCATAATGTTTTCCTGTCCTCCTCTCCTATACGCTGTTCACCGATACATTTTAAATGAGTAAATCTGCTACCACTGAAGGATGTTTCATTGTGATCAGCAAATTTTCACCACTGTTGTCGATTATTTGTTTTTCATTTTTAATCAGCAATTGGGAATCATCAGTTTTGTTTTTTGCAGATTGGTGATGTACCCTAACAATACGTCGAAAAGGGAAAGCATCAACGAATTATCGTTTTCGTCCTCTTTTTTTATTCTGTGCGTCTCTGTTACTTGTGTTTGTTTAGTTCTCAACACCCATTGAATTTTCTATGTTATTGTGATCTTCCATTACATCTGAGTTTTGATGATGTGATGATAATCCATTCGTTTTAATATTGGTACTTAGAGTTGGTGGACTAAACTAGAAATGGTGGACTAATTTGTCAGCGCGTCTGTAAGATCAGAATATAAAACCAACATCCTGTATTTAAGTTACAAAATTAATAATCAAACAACATGCCGCTACGTTCAAAATGACTAGAAGAAAAAATTAAAACACCTCGACATATTTGGAATTTTGGAGTAAACAAATCATTTTCCCCGTATGTCCCAAGTTCAAGTTCTTAATACAAGTTTATATTATATTTCGTATTTCTCAAACGAAAAATAAACATTTTTGGAACTTCAAAAAAAAAAATTATATTATAAGAAAATTTATGAGCTTACTTTAGTTTTAAAGAAATATACATCCCTTTACTGACACCCCGTAAAATAACGAAATTGTTGCCAATCACCTTTGTAATCTATGTACATATTTGGTTTCATTAACTTTATGTTCGAAGATAATTTTTTTTTCTAGTAGTTACACGCATATTTTTTTCGTTTATTTTCCATATCGAAATCAAATGTTTAAAAATACGAATATTTGCACAAAACTAAGATAAAAATAATCAATTAACAAAAATATTAAATTTAATGAAGTAGAGCAACTTTCACTTCGGTATGAAGGAAAATTGAGCGTAGAGCACACGTCAGAACGCTCCGGCCCAAGGAGCGCGACTAAAGAAATTCGCTAGGATTTTTCACTTATAATACCACAAGAGCTTCAAAATTATCGGGTATTTTCCGATAGGTTCGTTGCAAACAAATGAAGGAGTCAAGTTTTTAGTCAAGGTTAAAAAATCACGAGCGCGAAGCGCGAGTGATTTTTCCTGAAAAACTTGACGACTTTATTTGTTTGCAGGGAACCTTGAGGGAAATGCCAGATAATTTTGAAGCTCGTGTGGTATTCGGGGGATTATTTTTCCGTCCCAAATGTCGGCCAATAATTTCACAATTGAATTCAACCTGTCAGTTTGACGTCAACGACCAGAGAAAATTTTCAAAAAATTATCAGTATAATACCATGTAGGTTGTACCACGTGACGTCGAATGGTGCAATTCTATTGGTCGATATTTGGGTCGGAAAAATAATCCTAATTATTTTAAATATTTTTTTAATATTTAAAGAATTATCAAAATTCGAAAAAAAAAATTTTTAAAGGATTAATACTCATTGGTCTTCAACCAACTCGAATAAATTAATGGAAACAATAACTTTTAGCAGTATTTATCAATAGTTTTTTGTAAGGCAAAAAATGGGAAATTTAATGAATTTATAACGTTCTAATTAGGAAAATCATAAGTTTTTCGGCAATTGTATTCAGCAGATTTTAATTACGACTATATAAGGATAATAATGCGCTGATCAAATTGTATAAATTGTAATCGGTTGCAACGTAGTGAGTGCACAAACTTAGCTCGAAATGTCTTTGGCGGAAAGAGACTTATCTTGAAGGCCTGATTAAGGTAACATAAAGTAACTTTATAAATGTGAAAAAATTCACGCGCATTGCGTAAAATAAAAAAAAATTCAGTTTATCATTTCAATAGCCGGGAAAAAATTGTCAAATAACTTGTTGAAAACGCAATTTTGCTAGACTGCAGCCTTAAATGTATTTTCTTTCTTGCTTTCTTTCAAATGCAAATAAAACATATTTTTTTAATTCTTTATAACTTAGATCATTACTTAATGATCTCAGCTTTATAACTACAATGGTTAATTATATTTTTAAAAGATTTAAAAAAAAAATATGCTACCACTTGATTTTAATCGCTAATTTCTAGAGTTCTAGTTATGCGTAACCAGTAGCTAGCCTTAACCACAAAATAACAACTAGTAGCTAGCTACAGAAGCTTTTCTTCGCAATGGTTTCCTACTTGTTGGTATAATGCTCTAAGATGCTAGTAGACTACCAATTGAATTAGCTTTTAATTTTAAAATAAGATAAGTAAATAAGGCAATCTACCTATATATATAATATTTATTATACGTATAGTTATTAGTTAGGCACTTCTACGAAATTCTTTATAAATATGTTATCTTTGTTATTAGGTACAATCAGTGTTATTAATTTCATTTTTATCAATAAAGAATAGGCTATACTCAAATCTATTATTGATAAGAACACCAATACGTATTAAATGAATTAAAATTATTCATGTCCTTTGCGATCGCTATTCTTACGGGGGCGGGGCATTTACAAACGATGCCTTACTTTTAAATGATTTGGGAGTATGAAAAATATATTTTTTCCTTCTTTTCGCCGTATTCAATGTGCACACAAAATTTCATTAAAATCGGTCCGGTCGTTATGGAGTTTGGTAAAACACCACAACACGACTATTTTATACATAACTAGCTTACCGCCCGCGGCTTCGCCCGCTTTGTCTAAAACCTAATAAATTATATACTAGAACCTTTCTCTTGCATCACTCGTTCTATTAAAAAAAACCGCATCAAAATCCGTTGCGTAGTTTTAAAGATTTAAGCATACATCGGGACATAGGGACAGAGAAAGCGACTTTGTTTTCTGCTATTTGATTGAATGCCTAGCGCGTTGATAATGAAGACATACAATTGAATCACTAGGCCGAACGTTGATCACTCAACGTCCAACTAGTTAGGATATTGTAACATAACCGATTGAAGAGGGCGGATATAACTCCCGAGAGTTAACTAGACAACCGAGACAGTCGGCATATTTTTGAAATAATATGACTAGCTCGTTCATTGAATGACGACAGAATTTTCTTGTTCCAAACATCCACAAGAAGACGGCGACGAGCTCCTATTTCTGTGTACTTGAAAAAAAAACACTAACCTATCATAATGTACCTCCTTGTCCAACGACTATGCTAATTAATGATGTTCAGTCAAGACGCTGAACGTTACATTAATGATAAAGCAATTTGACTAGTTGTCCATTAGTCATTCAATTAAATGTCGTCATTCAATGAACGCGCTAGTCATTCAATCAAAAAGCAGATATACAACCATGACTGCGACATATCCACTGCCTTATTAAAAGTTATAATACACTAGCGGTCCGCCCCGTCTTCGCCTGTGGTACATATTTCGCAATAAAAGGTAGCCTATGTTCTTTCTCAGGGTCTATAGATTATCTGTGCCAAATTTCATCAAAATCGGTCCAGTAGTTTATGCGTGAAAACAAAAAGTATAGACACAGTTGACAGATATATATACGTACATACAGTACTCCAAAATTAATAATGCGCATGCAAATCTTCGCTAATTGTCGTATTTCCGAAACAACTCGAATCATTGAAACGTAAGAGCCCTAAACAATGCACTTGCATTTTACACCTTGTTCAAAAGAAATAAAAGTAAATTCACGGTCATACAAAATCAAAAACAAATCGGGCTGTCTGTCAAAAAACTCAAAAATCCGTCAGTCGTCTTTAAATATTGGTGGTGACTGCACGTGTTCTCTCTGTGTGGAATTATATAGAGCTGCTATTACATACCCTTCTTGGTTTTGTTTTTAAAGGTGAATTGAATTAATCGATGAAATGATTTAGGTGATGGCAGCAGGGAAAGTGAAAATGAAGAAGAGCATAATGAAAGTTCCGATGTATCTAAAATGTCAGAAATAAAGATAATCCCTGATTTTGATTGTTTTCATTTTTATTTTTTTGTAATTTTCATAATATTGAAGAATGATCAGTACTGTAAATACTTTTGAACTGAGATTTTAATGATTAGATTTATATGGTTTAAATGTAAACCTGTGTTTGAAAACCATATTTTATACAATATAAATTTTGTGTTATTTTAACCTTCTTATCTTCCTTCCTTACACCAGCTTCAGTAAGACACTTTAAAAGTACTATAAAATTTTCCAAGTAAATCAATCCAACAAAGATATATTCGCAATCATGGGGTTATCCTCACTATTTACTTACAAGGAATTATCGAAACAAAATCGTTACTTAGAAATAAATATTAATCTCTTTTAGCACAAAACACATAATTTGAGTAAATTATGCATGAATAAAATGCTTTTAACCACTCTATATACATATCATCTTCGGACGCTCCGGGAATATGACAGTTGCCGAACAGTGACGAAGATTTCTATGCGCATTATTACTTTTGGAGTACTGTACAGTTAGGAAACTAAGCCCCTGCGATGAAATTATGACGTTAGCACTGTTATAGCTATAGGGCTGTTACTTTTTTGATATTTAACCGACTTCAAAAATAAAGGAGGAGGTTATCAATTCGGCCTGTATATTTCTGTTTGCTTTTTTTTCACAGTCGATTTTGTGGTAATTTTGAGATTAAAACTCGTTAAAATACAAAAATGGTGTAGCCTAAATATGAATTTACAAGAAGAAACAATCCGAATTAATACACCTTGTAAAAGTAAATACGTTTTATCAGTGCTATATTTCGAAATCTTGTTTTGTTATGGACGCCGAAGGTTATTAATTAATGTACCTAAATTATTTATAATGCTTGATATTTGTATTATACATAATATATTCAATAATTATTTTAAACCAGAATATACAATACTTGTATGTAGGTATACCTACTAAATTATTTTTAATACGATAAATTAAATTAAATTAAAAAACACAAAATATGCAGAAATAAATTAAAATTATTATTATACGAGCATAGAACCTCCACCTTTTTGTTTTAGGATGAAAAAGAAAATAGTTTGACAGGCTTAGTGCTTGACAAAGTGGTGACGTCACGTATCGATAAAAATACAATAATTATAATATCTATCTTTTATGTATTTATGTTTTAACATTTTGGTGAAATATATTATATTTATTTCAGTTTAATTTGAACACGTGCTTGTAGATAAGTTGATTTCGGCGATCATTTTAAAAATGCCACGTACTAATTGCGCAGTATTCGGCTGCTTGAATTCAACTATACCAATTATACCACCAGATGATTTTGTTCAATATGTCGAGAAAATGGATAACATTTTCGTTGCTGCTTTAAGAGAGAACACATAAACTGTAAAGTGGCTGAATTAATTTACAACGAATTAAACATAATCAGTTACTTAAAAAAACTGTTCATAAGATTGAGAATATTTTACACTATAAAATTTAACAATAAATTCAATTAGTCGTAGTAGACGAAAGTATTTTTCAGTAAATAATTTGTATTTTTTTTTTCGAATAAAGGCATATTTATGTAATGGTTATTTTAATATCTATACATATAATAAAATCGTAGGAAAGTCAAAACTGTAGATTGAATATTTTTTTATAGGAATACTTACAATAGATACCGAAGCCAAAAATATAGTTAGGCTACTTACAAACTGAAACAATCGATATTTATTTAACGTGAAGTCATTGACATCACTTTTCTATATTATGTATCTTTGTCATTCAAAATCTGTGGATGTGTCACCCGCTACTATCGATCCCCCTGAATACCCTTATGATTCTCGTAAACACGCTTGCTTGTGTGCGTGTGCCATTTCGAACGTTTTGTATGAAGTTTCCTTACTGTATCGGTCAATTAAGGAAAGCTGGCATGTTCACAGTACTCACACTTATGCAATTTCACTTACAGTATGTTCAAAAATAAATGCGACTCTAGTTTCATTTTAGACTTGAATTGTAAAATGGGTGCGTTGTAGATAAATATATGCAAATATAATTATGAAAGCTCTCATAATTTACCTGTAAAATTATAATTTAAAAGTAAATCAATTGATGAAGTTAATTATTTATTCTAATAATAATCAATTGGATAAAAGTATTAATAATCATTCAATTATCAAATAATAATTAAATTTCAGGTCATAAAAACAATACAAATAACACGTGCGCTCACTCCCACACACACACACGGATGGTTGTTTTGATAATGATTTAAATAACGGACGACTTCTGCAGTTGCGGAGCAGTCTTGTCCTGACTTTGGTCGAGTAAAGATATCTAAGAAATATTATATTTGTAGTAAGTACGTAATACCTACCAATACGCGCTAACAAATATGTGTTACATGTTTATTGTATAATTTTCACATTATTGGTTTTAAACTCAAACTCTATATTTATACAATTAGACTTCTTCTAGAAGCACTTTTGAATCGTCATAACAGTTTAACAGTTTTAACATTTACCACCAATTCAGAAAGCAGTATCTATAGAGAAGAAGAAGAATCTATTTAATCATAATCGTAATCTTCTACTTCACTGAAACTTTCATCGCTCGAAGAACTCGCCGTCGGAATTTCTTAATGTTATTATAAATGAGTCAGTGTAATTATCTACTTTTGGTTCTAATTGAATATATTTTTCCTCATGTTCTCGCGTCTTTCTCCAAATGTCACTAAACATATCCAGACTAATAGCATTTGTTTCCTTTCTAAATAATTCTTCCACCGTTTTCAAGTTAAAGTTCACATTTTGTGATGCTACTTTCCCTTTAATTATGCCCCATAGTAACTCTATTGGGTTGAGTTCTGGATGGTATGGTGGAAGGCGCAATACACTATGTCCATGATCTTTGAGGATTGCATCAAGTAAAAATTGTGTATAGTTTGGCTTATTTTTTTTAATAATGTGATAACTCTGATTATTAATTAGTAATTTGATTTTTGAAAAAAAAAATGCCGATTTTAGTCAAAATTTATATTTTTATAACAAGATCCTTATCATCCAAATTTCCACCTTGGTGAGAAAAATTGACATTTCTAATGAAAATGAACAAAAAATTAAATGATTTTATTAAATACTGTAAAATAGTCTATAATTCTTCCATTTACTGTATCACAAAATTCTTCATAGATTTTTAGATATTCGAACTACACCAATTACATCACCCTGTATTTATAAACAATTGCAAAATATGACACATACATAGGCCGGGAGATACTGACACAAAATTTCGGGTCATTTGTAACAGAATGGCGGTTCTACAGAGGTCTTATTACGCAATGACTAAAAGAAAAATGATGATATGAATATGTATGTATATGAATTTTCATATATATATATATGAATGATACATCTTTTTTAAGGGCTATCGGTAAATTCTAAAATTTTTGTGTTACAAATCGTTGGACTTTCGCTATTTATCCGACGAGTGTGACTAACGCCCACGCGACTAGTCCGCCGGTACCAGCGTTCTGACCATCATTTTTCTTTTTGTCATTGCGTACTAAGACCCCTCTAGACCGCCATCCTGTTACAAATGACCCGAAATTTTGTGTCAGTATCTCCCGGCCTAACATGTGCAATGTGTAAATGTGTTGACGTTCCAGCTCTTCTTAATGGGCCTATATGTATCTGTTTATTGTGGTATAGATAAGTTATACAGGTAAATTAGCTTGGAGAAATTTTTGCGTTTGTAGTAGTGTATGGTCAGCAAATAAAATAAAACAACATTTTATTTTTAGTTTTTATTTTATATATATAAGGGATTTTAAATTAAACTATATGTGTTTCTCCTCTGAAAAAGATGAGACTTTATTTTAATATTTGCACATTTAACATACGTATAACTTTTACATTAACAATGTTACTAAAATGAAAAATTTACTAACCTGAAAAAGAAACGACATTTAAAGTTTAATTCTTTAGTTTGAGAAGTCAAAGGCTTGCCTCGACCATGTTTTAACACTGGAGCCATTTTGAATTAACAATATAAAGTTACAACACTTACACACAAATTAAACACTTCATATATATTCGTATGGCATGGCGATTTTCGTAAATGGCTGCACGACGATGGTTACCTGTGCAAAAGTTAGCCTGGTACAAATGGTTGAATTGTTTTTTTTAAATCAACACATTCGCGTCGGTATGGCGGGCTGTAAGTCACACCGGAAAAGTATGGCATGACACTACCGCCTACTTCTTTTTTATGGGCTATCGGTAAATTCTAAAATTTTTGTGTTACAAATTGTTTGACTTCGCTATTATTCCGACGAGTTCGACTAACGCCCACGCGACTAAGCCGCCGGTACCAGTGTTCACACCATCGTTTTTCTTTTTGTCATTGCGTACTAAGACCCCTGTAGAACCGCCATCCTGTTACAAATGACTCGAAATTTTGTGTCAATATCTCCCGGTCTATACGTAATAATTATAATTTTTGAATGAAATGTGTGCTTTATGTTCTAACGGTACCAAACGACTGCACGTGGCACCTGCGGACAGCGTAAACTGGTTTATTCTGGTTTTGTGCGTGTTTCCACTTTCCACTATCAAGTGACGATTTATTTATTTGTTTTGTTTCGTAATTATTATGGTCAAATATTAATTATGAAACAAATTATTATGGACACGATATTTTATTGTTTCACGGTAGTCGTCTTGTCGTTTGCTCAAGGACGTGAAATTGAATGATATATATTTTTTTTATAAAGTCAAAACCATATTCTTTCAAATAAAAACTTGTTTTTATTGAAAACAAAAGTGTTGCTAGGAATAAGTATAAAATTAAATAGTAATGTTAGGATATCGAAACATTTTTGTATAGGCCAGAATGATATAGTGGAAACGCGCTCTAAGATCTGAGTAATATACACACCACTACATATGCAAAAATTTCTCCAAGCTAATTTACCTGTACTTGTGTTTATGTTTACATCTTGTTTGCACCTATTATGCTACTGTAAGTGTAACCATTCAGTCGTTCTTGAGAGATTATTTATTTTGATGTGATAAATTTCAGGCAATCCCAAAGGCGCCAAATTGATGGGATTATCTTGTCGGAAATAAACTTTGGAGTGGGCAATAAAAACATAATAAGCGTCCCATCGCAATGTCCTTCTGGATACCGACCGGACGCCAACGGAATATGCCGCCCAATCCTAGATTGAACCCATTGTGCAATTATTATTGAACCACACTTAATCATATACCGACCGTACAGCACTTGGAAAAGTATATTCAGCTTGTAAAACTCAATAATTAAAAAAATATGTAAATAGATAAATATTTAACATAAAATATGTAACATATGATTCGGCTATTGTATTATTATTATCTATTCATTTCAAGATTAAAATATTTGAATTATACTAATAAATGTATACAGTACAAAAACAATTGGTAGCCTGCGATTTAATAAATATATTTGATTCGGTTAACATAGAGTTTTATTTATCATCTCATATTTTCAAGTTCTCAACATGAATAGATTTTTGTTTTCTTTCTAAACTTGTACCAAAAGACGCAGTGCGGCCTGACTGCCGACTGGCAACCTAGTCGATATAATATTAATATTTATAAATACCTACTTATACATAAAATTTAGGTTTTAGCAAAAAAAAAACGATGAACGCACTAATCCTGCCATCCATGTCCCCTAGTGGGGTAAGGGGCAGATGCATTATACATCTGTATCACTGATCGAATTTCTTTAGAGACAAGTAGGTGATCAGCCCTCTGTGTCCTGCCAGACCGAGACATTTTTTTTTCTTCTTCTCCAACGGGAATCGAACCCAGGACCCCTCGGTTTTACGCTCACGCGTCAACCACTGTACCAAGGTGGCGGTCATGTTAGGATGGACTGGACCTATCAAATCCATATTAATTTAGACTTTAGAGACATTTTACCACCTACAATATCACTAACTCCCCAATCCACAAACTTTTGACGTGACAACGTGACGTGACGGCTGCACGCACAAAAAAACATGACTCATGCGGCGTTACCTCGCGCTCTGAGGCGTTCCGTAAGGCTTGAAGTGCAAGCGAGAGCGCGGAACGAGCGACAAAGAAGCACAATCGGCCGTTGTCACGTTCAACTATCGTCAGTAAACCGACTTTACAGACAACCAATTTTTTTAGATTAGTCAAACACGTCAAGAGTTTGATAAAATAAAGTAGAAATCGCATTGGAAAGTACCTATTTAATTTGTACAGATTTTTATCTAAAATATTTACGTAATTTGTTGTAGGTATTAAATCTATTAAGCCGAGTGATACGATCACACTTAGGTACTTATATAATGATTTGCATTATTGATAAACATTGGAAATAAAGAAAACCGCTCACTCACGTGCATGCAGTACACTAATCTGTGCATGTACACAGTGAGAAGAAAGTAAATACGTAGCTACCTGTATCCGTATGTGTGCTTCTAAAATATTCTGTTTACGTTCCAAATGTTGAAAATTAATTTTAAAAACTATATCAATACTTTAAATCTTAATTTTTAAGATTTTGAAATTTTCATGTAACACATATTTGTATAATGCTGGAGAGTTTGTTTGTTCGTTTATTTGAACGCGCTAATCTCAGAAACTACTGGTCCAATTTGAAATTTATTTCTACAACTAACTACAACGGTAAAACTGCGAGGCAAAGCTTGTGTATAATAAATTATAAAAAAAGCATTTTCCAGTAATTTCAAGTAACTACCTATAACATGGTTCCATGAAATAAGACGAATATTATCATAACGTATTTGTGATCGTATTTGCATAGTAAAAAAAGAGAGAAGTCCTTCTAATCACTACATAGTATAAAACAAAGTCGCTTTCTCTGTCCCTATGTCTCTTTGTATGCTTAAATCTTTGATTTTTTTTTTTTAATAGATAAGTAGAGTGATTCAAGAGGAAGGTTTTAGTATATAATTTATTTGGTTTTAGACAAAGCGGGCGAAGCCGCGGGCGGTAAGCTAGTCTACACTAATATTATAAAGAGGATAACTTTGTTTGTTTGTTTGTTTGATTGTAATGAATAGGCTCATAAACTACTGGACCGATTTTAAAAATTCTTTCACCATTCGAAAGCTACATTATCCACGAGTAATATAGACTATATATCATCAGGCTAAGACCAACAGGAGCGGAGTAATGCGGGTGAAACCGCGCGGCACAGCTAGTAATATTATAAATGCGAAAGTTTATGATGATGTGTGTGTGTTTGTTAGGTACTCTTTCACGCAAATACCTACTACTGAACCGATTACAATGAAATTTAGCACACATATAGAGGGTAACTTGGATTAACACAAAGGATAGGTTTTATCCCGGAAATCCCACGGGAACGCGGGAACTATGCGGGTTTTCCTTTGAAAACGCGAGCGAAGCCGCGGGTGGAAATCTAGTATGTTATATTCGAAAAAAGGTAGATCACACCGTTTGTAATAGTTTGTATATATACGCGGAGCACTTGGCCACGCCCGGCCTCCCGTTCATGTACGAACGCACGCACACAACGCCGCTCGGTTCCCTCTCTGCGCTCTGGTACCGGTCGCCGCGCGCGGCCGGTCGGGGTCTCGTGCTTAAAAAATGTACTTAAAAATTGCATTGATATTATTGAAGTGAAAACTTCTTTAGCGGCGTTGGGTCGCGTCAGGACACGTGGCCTGATCGAAAAAGCGTAAGACGGATTTTTTTTTTTTTTTTAGCCCTTATATTCCATGCGTAAGACGGATACCATTCCAAAATATCAAACATGCTGAACGTTAATAATCAAGTTTTCACTTCGGCCGGCACTCCCGGAGTGCAACCCGTCTTTTTTTTTTTTGAAGTGAAAACTTCTTTAGCGGCGTTGGGTATAAAATCTTAAACTCGCGTCAGGACACGTGGCCTGATCGAAAAAGCGTAAGACGGACTTTTTTTTTTTTTTTTAGCCCTTATATTTCATGCGAAAGACGGATACCATTCCAAAATATCAAACATGCTGAACGTTAATAATCAAGTTTTCACTTCTGCCGGCACTCCCGGAGTGCAACCCGTCTTTTTTTTTTATTAATATTTCATTGTGATAATATTCAAATGTTTGGATTATTATAAGAGTACTTTGTAGATACCACAGGTTATGGTACTACCAAACAAAGCTCATTTCAAAGATTCATAGATAGGTATTTCTTATCTTAACTATATTTCTATCGTTTCTTAATTTTATCAGAATTCCGTATCTTGAGTTAATATGTATTAATATGAGTATTAATGTGAGTATTAATATGTACCTAGTTACATCAGTTGTAAATATAAACACAATCATATTATTACAACAATAAATACACATGCATTTATAGATAGATGGATAGATAGATAAAACGTTTATTCATAGAACACAATCACACTTACAAATAAAACACAAAAGACAAAAAGCAGTAAAACAATACAGAAAACACACACACACACAGAAAAATTAAAAGTATAACAATTAAACCGTTAATGTGCACAGCGTTCTACGAACAGGCCTTGGCTCAGCATAAATGTCAGAGTTTTTAAAGAGACCCCGACGCTGATATTCTGCCAATGCCTCTTGAGGGCAGAAAATTAAAATAAACTTAAATAAATAGATAATGCAAAGGAGATAAAGGTTAAATATTCATAAAATTATAGTATATTATAATATCAATAAACATATAGGTACACAAATGAAAGGGCAATACACAATATAAGAAATAATAATAAACTTCAGGAACCAACAAGCACTCCACAGAAGGTGTGGTAACCCTATAGGTTTACGCCTTACGGCAGAAACAAGACTGTGCAAATGAATAAAAATAAATAAATATATCAAAATTATGGAACTGATTTTTGTATTCCTAAAAGGTAGTCTCGATAGACAGTATTGAATCTTGATTTGCAACAAATGTTGCGTATGGGTGGAGGAATGTCGTTCCAACATTTTGTTGCACAGTACTTGAAACTGCCGCGGAAAGCCATTGTTCTATGTTTTGGAACAGAAAAAGTATTGGTACCGAATCTAATTGGGTTACAACCACGATCCTTTCGCCACGTTAGCTTGTCAAACAAGTAAGCTGGGCATTTGGTCTTCAAAAGGTCAAATAGAAAGCAAGCCAGATATAATTTTTGTCTACCTTTCATATTAAGAATATTTGATGAATTCAGAAACGGAGTGATGTGAGATCTAGGTGGGACATTGAAACAATATCTAATGCAAGCATTCTGTATTCTTTGAATCAAATGTTGTGATCGCTGAAGAAGGCATGGCCCATAGGTGTTTATACAATAATTGAGTTTAGAAAGAACAATTGATTCGCACAAAAGTAGACGAAGATCAGTGGTTATGAAGGGACGAAGTTTGTAAATCACTTTCAAACGATAAAAGCAGTTACGCACAGTGTACAGCACATGACTTTCGAAATTAAGATTGTTGTCAAAAAGTAGCCCTAAGTTTTTAGCCTCATCTACTTCAACGATTGGAATGTTGTCTATACATAAGGATACACACAAATCTTTGATAGATCTCACCTGCCGCTTCGAACCAATTACCATAAATTTGGACTTGTTGGGGTTTAGTATCAATGAGTTCTTAGAAGCCCATGTAGAAACACGATCCAAGTCCTGCGACAACCCATTTAAACACACCGAGGGATTATCACGACTTATTGGCGCGTACACCTGCAAATCGTCCGCGTAAAGGTGATAATTTGAATGTTTAATACACTCAGTTATGTCCGCAGCGTAGATGGTGAAGAGAAGGGGCCCAAGGATCGAACCTTGTGGAACACCGCGCGTAACCGACAGTACCGATGAAAAAGAAGATGTACCATCATTTTTTGTGATGACAACCTTCTGAGCGCGATGGGTGAGATAGCTTTCGAACCACTGAAGCGATGAGTCATTGAAGCCATAGTAGGAAAGTTTACTATTCAAGAGGGATAAATTTAGAGAGTCAAAAGCACGTGAAAAGTCGAGGAGTGTAAGTATAGATGCACTGCCACTATCCTGGGTAGACAGGATATCATCAACTACCTTCAACAAAGCAGTACTAGTACTACGAGACTTTCTGAAGCCAGATTGGAGTTCCGGTAATATGTTATTTTTTATCAAAGTACATTGGTACATAAGGTTCTCGATCACGTAGAAACCTGATTAGAAGGACAATTATGAATTAATTACCTACGTTACAATTTATAATATCACTAGGGCTGATTTTTCAATCCTTGGTTAAAACTTATTCGTCGAATAATGTATAGCCCATAGGTTGCCTGGTAGAAATCGCTCAGTAGCGATAAGGCCGCCTTTTTGGCTTTATATTATATTGTCTTTTTCTTTTTGTTATATTGTCTGTTTTTATTTGGTGCTAAATAAAGTGTATTTATTATTATTTATTATTATTATAAAACTACCATTTTAAAAACGTATTCTAATTGCCCGTATTTGACAGTTTACGTGACATTTTAAGGGCCGATTTTTCAATGCCCAGATAAACAGCTAGATAGACTTTATTCTTCAGTTAACAAAATATTCAATTTTTCAATAGACGAATAGGACTTATCTATCGAATAACTACGTTATTTGAGGAATAAATCTATTTGCCGCTCCAACGGCCAGATAGCGCGCTATTCGACGGTTAGGCGTTTGAGTTGACAACTGATGCGTCAAATTTGGGATATTTTGGTATGTCATAACATAGAGCGTAGAATTATTAACAATTAAACCTCTTTCTATATAATTATTATCAATTAAAATCATATTGAAATTGATGTTTTTGATAGTACTAATGACCATGCCATTGAAAATTTGCCGAACGCTGCCTTTAAGTATGTCGTTTCCATCGTAAAATATATAAACTGAAACACAAATATAACCAAACTCTTTACTCGAATCAAAACAACAATCAACAATCATAGAAGAAAGAGCAATACAAGACAAACTTAAAATGCACTCCTGACGTGAGTCATAATGACGGTTGTTGACAAATTGCAAGAGTTGACTCTATCCCGCTCTAACCTGACTAATTTAATATGTTTGTTTCGCCACTCCGAGAGCAGAGCTGCCAATATGGAAATATTTGGTCAGATAGTTATTCATCAAATAAATCACGATTGAAAAATAGGCGAGCCGTTATGAGTTAGATAAATAATTGAATAAATCTATTCGAGGGGTAGTTATTAGACTGTTTATCTCGGGATTGAAAAATCGGCCCTAATACTATCGTGTAATACTTTATTGGACGGATAAGTTTTATCCAAGCATTGAAAAGTCAGCCCTAAATAGTATATTAAAACAAAGTCGCTATCAGTCTGTCCTTCCCTATGTATGCTTTGAGCAGAGCTGCAGAGCAGTCAGCAGAGCTATGCTGCGAAAATGTAATAGCGATGCTGTGAAAGTCTCCAACCGTTTCCACTGATACTATAGTCCTTTTCACCTATGATTGCCTATGATGATTCCTGTGACACTTCATCGTGTTCCGAATTACGTATTTTATGTTTTAAAAGCCAAAATAATTTTAGTGCATAATATTTTTATTTTATGGCGGCATTATTACCAAAACTATAAAAATGAAACATCTTGGGGGTAACCGGCACCTTTAGAATAACAGTCTTATTATGGGTATGTTTTGTTGCGTTCACAAAATAATCTTACTTTTTTGGCACCGGGACCTTCTAAAACATATGTAAACCAATTGACAACATTTCATTTTTTATAAGGCCATGAAAGAAAAAAACCGTTTCTTTATTTTGGTCTTGCGATTACAGAAAAAAAATTATTTCATTTTTTTATCGCATATTTTAAGAGAAATTAAATAAAAACGATAAATGTGATGATGACGTCATACATACGGAGGAATAAAAATGCGCCTTAGCCTAATTTAAAAAAAGTTAAAAAAAAAAACTATCACTGACATTTACAGGGTATGGCATGTGTCAAATTTCATATTAATGTCATTTTTGTGAATTATTCATGTAAACAAACTTTTAAATCGTGTTATTGTGTTTTGGTTTTCTAATTTAATCTCATTAGCGTGATGTTTGTTTGATTGGAGTTGGACCAATTCATTTATATTATACAAATAGTGCCTATAGTGTTCATAATTTTCTTGAAATAAAAGACTTTGTTTACTTACTAAAAGTTGTATTTATTTAACACTTTTCAACGTTTTTGGGATAGTATATTTGTTTCCCAGAAATTTTCAGCACCCCTTAACAAATCCTGCATAAAGGCATCATCATCAGTACTTGTGAATAAGTTTCTTTTGTTTAAAATTTGGATCAACAAATAACAAATAACAATATTTACAAAGCTTGACGAATCAAAGTGACAAATGTGCCAAAATGTCAACTGTCAAGATTTTTTTTTAATTTAAACTAGGTATGTGGCAAAGGAAAAAATGTATTCCTCCGTATGTATGACGTCATTTGGCGCTTACGACATTTTAGAATGAGATGATTTTAAAACTCAAAAAGATGAATGAAAACTTCCATATTTAGAAAAAGCAAAAAATACGTGTATCGTAATTTTTGATCTAGTTTTCATTAAAATAAAAAAATAAGTAGCTTAAAATTTTGAAATGTTGTCAATTGCAACAAGATTGTTTCGAGACGTCAATCGAAAAATTGGAACCGGCACGCTCTCTTTGACATTTAGCATTCTTGTTATAATGTCAATAATGACAGTTTTAAGCAATTTTAAATAAGGAACTTTTATAACATTATTTTGAATATTATTAAAAGAATACACATCAAATTTAAGTGAAACGTATGTAGTTGGAAATCTATTTAATAAATGAAGCTTTTAAAGAAGATAATACATTTATTATATTAAAAATGCAAAATTAACATAACTACATCGGGTTGTTCCAAGAAAAGGCTTCAAACCTTTTGATTTAAGAAGAATCGTGTAAATAATTTTTATTGCGAAGTGCGCAATCATCACGAGTCTCTATGAGATATGGAGGCATCATATGAACAATCTGAAAATACAATATAACCTACAGATTTATCTGTGTAAGATAAAAGTAATGTAAGTACCATACCCAATGCAAATCTTAAGAGTATATTTAAAAATACGTCTGTTTATGTACACATTCTCTACTTGTTATTTCTCTATAGGGTCAACCGGGGCAAATGCAACTATGGGGCTATGGCAACTAGTTATCATAACTAATTTATTAGAGTTGTTGTAATAAATCGCCACCTATGATTCAATAACTCAACGACTAATAAATCTTACAAGTAATAGATGGTGCCCCTACGATGAAAACTATTTGATTGATAGGCCATTGTGTCAAACCGCTATTTTGAAGTTGGTGTGCGTAAAAACAGGTGTCGAGTTTTGCAGACAAAAAAATTGTTTAGGAGTGATTTTTTGCAGGTGTTTTTGATTGGACACGATTATCACAAGCCGTTAAGCTTATTTCATTTATATTTTTAGTGCGTTAGTTGACTCTATTTTGTGTTATTGATGCAGTTACAATTGCCTCATGAAAATTTCACTGTGGGGTTATTGCATCTGTGAGGTTAGTTACAATAGCCCCTTATATTTTTGTATGAAACTAAAAACACTAGTGATGTGACAGTGTCGATATTTTTATTATGTATCCTTCTTGGTAGTCAAAATATACTTTCTTTATGATTAATTAAAGAAGAACCATCGATTATTTCTTCGATATTATACCCAGAGACGGGTTCATAAGTAAAATTCAAATTAGATAAAGCGTGGTTAAAGAATATAAGTAACTAAAAACGATAGGTAGGATAGTTCTGTGATTGTTCAAGTAATTTTTAGTAAACGGTTGATTAACTAATAAACGTTTTTTGTTTGGTTTACGTTTTTAACAATATTTAACACAAAGAATATTATTTGTTCTGACCAAAAACTAAAATTGACTTAGTAGGTAGTACACTGTTATTTTTTTTTGTTGCGATTTAAAGTGGTAAATCAAAGTAGGTACATGAGTTTTTCCTCTAAATAATGCGGCGCCATCTACGATCGCAACGTTATTGTATATATATATATAGAATAATAAAAATATATCGATGAATAAGTTTTTTGCATTCCCCACACTAATTCTCTAACAAATAGTTGCATTTGCCCCACAATCAGAAAAATAAGATTTTTCCTGAAAACTCGTCCTTGCTACACGGTAATCCAGTTCAAAATCCTATGAATAACATGAAATCTCATAAATATATTCTATATTCGTTGTTTTATATGAAATAGAAGAAGAGCTATGGCAGTTAGTTGCATTTACCCCCGACTAGGGGTTAATGTAACTTTTTCTACCAATTTTAGGAAATATTCTCACTACCAGTTATTTATAAGACTACTGTATTGCTTGATTGGTTGAAAATAATCTTGAATAAATACAAAAATCACTAAATGGGTCAAATAAATGACCAAATATAAAAGGAGATAACTGCAACCGATCAAACTTGAAACTTGTTATTTTTTAGTTGCATTTGCCCCGGTTGACCCTATAATAAAATGCAACCCTACTTATTCTCTAAACATAAATTTTATCTAATACTTAATGTAAATCTATAAAAGATTGTTTATTATTTCTTCTTGATTCAATATATTTTATCATGTTATTATTTATATATTAAAAGACTATAAAAGTAAATCTACACTCAAATGCACTACCCATATTATACTTATGTAATCTGTTGTTAAGGATCACATTTAATTTTGAGAAATAAAACCATTATTTATTTCCAGATTCTACAATCAATTCCGAGCACTAGGGATAAGATTACCCAGAGTAACCACATGGATGCATTGATAGTATTCAAGAAGCCATAAAGTGCCAGCGCAACATGAATATATTTTTTTCAATAGGAAGCAATATCATACTTTAAATGTTTAAGTGCAATAAAAAACATTTATAAATCCAAAATCTTTATTTAGTCCTTTTTATTTATTCATTGACAAATCATTTGCTCCTTTACTTCTCTTGATATCATTTATATATATAAAAAAAGTAATAAAACATGGAAGTATTCGAAATTAGATTCAATTCTATTTAGCTTAAATATTAATTAAAAACAATAAGGTAGATATATAACTCAAATCCAAATTTGTAAGTAAATAGCATATTAAAAACACCCTTGATTAAAAAAATTACGTTTTATTTATAATACCAACCTTTAAAACTTAAAATGCAATAAACAAAAACTTTATATTTACAACACAATGAATAATTCCATCACTAATAGTTTAATGGTATTTATATTTTTATTTTAAATTTAAATCCATTGTATTTGCATAATAAAGAGTCGATAAATCATTTAAAAACTTGCAGTACTTATGTATACTTTTAATTTCATTTTTATTAAACTTAAAATGTAAACAATGTAGGTACTATATTAAGGTACAATTAAAATTTTCAGATGTGTGATACAAATATGAATATTTTAAGTGTAGACATGGTGGCGCCTCCCCCAACTTGAAGTTCTCACTACCACATGATCATCTCCCAAGCCGGTACTTCCTTGTTCAATGTTTGGGCAAGCCGGCAATCAATAGAACTGTGAAAAATAAATTGGATTTAAACTGATTGTTTGTTGCTTTAAAATTTAATAAGTACATTTAATATGTTTACTTTTATTATTAAAGGGCTTGTCATGGTGTATGTAATTTTAGGTGTTTTTTTAAACAATGTCGGTATAGTTTGTTAAATAATAAATACTTTATTTGTTAATCATTTTTCAAGTATTTTAACATTTTAGTTGTTTATCTTGCAATTCTTAATATTGTATTAAAAAAAAAAGTTAAATGTGTAGGTGTGTAATTCCTTACAAAACTGTTAATATAAGTAGCTTCTAACCAAACATAGATAGGTTTGCTTATAAATTAATATAAATATTTACTTTTGACCAGCTGCTCTAGTTTTTGTGAACTCCCAAATCATTTGCACTTAAACTTTCAGCAGAGAATTCTATCAACTTCGTCTCATCATAACTTTTACCTCGTTGGGAGTTATTTATGTACCTTTGTCTTTGTAACTTCAGGGTCAGGGAGCTTCGCGCACTCTGCACAATGTCCTGCTGCAAGTTAAATAAAAATTACTTCAATTAACAATAATCAAAACAGACGAAATCATGCAAAAACCAAAACTTTATTCGTAAAAATATATCTCTGTAGTCTGTTATCATAAATCGTCCTTACTCGTACTTTATCTTACCTTGCTATTTCAATATTGCTTTTTCGCACTTTCTCATTTATCCAGAGATGAGATTCACATATTTAAGTTTAAGTCATATATTCAATGTACTCTGTGCTGGACAACTGACGACTACGTCGAACCGCCCCATACACGCTCAGGTTTGCCTGCACAGTTAAACTGCACAGGTATACCCACGCGTAAAAAATATCAATTTTCATATTTTTTCTGTCGCCTGAACAGGTGTGAAAACTTGCACAGTTCTGTAACATACACGCTCCGGTTAACCTGAACAGGTGACCTGTACAGGCAAACCTGTCAGGTACACCCTAGCGTGTATGGCCAGCTTAACATTACTTTTATCTTACACAGATAAATCTGTAGGTTATATTGTATTTTCAGATTGTTCATATGATGCCCCCATATCTCATAGGGACTCGTGATGATTACGCACTTGTTTATTATTTACACGATTCTTCTTAAATCAAAAGGTTTGAAGCCTTTTCTTCGAACAAGCCGATGTAAAGTTCTATTATTATCTGATAACATTCTTTGCTGATAACTGTCAAATTGTCAAATAGATCGCACCGGTCCCAATAATTGAGTGAACTATTACGAGTGACGTCATCAAAATTGCTAGAAAAACAAAATCAGTTTAACGCTGCAACAAGCTTGCGTTAAGGCAATTACATGGTTCAACGACCTTAATGATTCTGTCACTATATTTGAATTTGTTTTTTTAACCGCCCTCTATAATATACATCATTGTTGAAGTAAAAGTGACCAAAGATTATGGAATTGTAAAATGTATCGTATTGTATCGTAATGTGTTAGTGGTTTCTACCTAATTTATGTTTTCTCTGAGAGGCAGTAACATATTACATTTATGAATAGTAAATATTGTGTACTATGTATGTTGTAAATGTAATGTAGGAAGACTCATCTTTCAAAATTAACCGTTATAAGCAAAGTCTCTACTACATGACCCATTCTGGAGACCTTAAGATGACTAAGCAAGTAATTATAAGTTCTAGAGTGGGGAACAGTTAAGAAAACACCGATTTAGAAATTAATTTTATTCAAAACGGACTCTACTATATTCTGGAGACCTGATGATGGCTAGGGTGGAGAACATCTCACCTACAGAGATATAAAAGATGGAGTACATTATTTGACGTAATTCTATAGAACGGCCTCTACCATGTCATGGTGTATCGAATGGTAATGGTGACCAGGCAAATGTATTTAGCGTTCTCTGTATATCTCTTCATACCTATATTCCTACGAATTGCATGCATGCATGAAGTTGCATGCATATATTCCTACGAATATATGCATGCAACCTACACACACCGAAAAAAATAGGGGAACGAACAAGAAATCACGTCTTTTTCGACTTGTTATGTATTTTGAAGTTAGTTAGAGGTTAATTTTTTAAATCCCTTACGTCTTTGAAATGACGATGATGAAAAAAAAAGAGTATCGATTTTTAAACATTAAATTTTTTTTTTCATTTCCACAACCGCACATCCCGTCTCAAACTGAAGTATCATCCTCATCATCTGGATGCATGGCGATCTAGTACAGTGCGATTCACCCGGCACTTTTTGCCAAGAACAACATCGTTGTGGAATGAACTTCCATCTGAGGTGTTTCCAAGCGTCTTCGACAAGGAGATGTTCAAAAAAAGGGCATATAGGCCGGCAACACATTCGCGGTGCCCCTGACAACGCGAATGCTAATGGGCGGCGGGCTTCACTTTCCATCAGGTGACCCGCCTGCTCGCTTGCCCGCTTAACTATTAAAAAAATATATTTTACCCATTTAAGAGTTTGGTGCCTATTTATCGACTATTTATAGCAGCTTCAAAACAAAAATATTGTAACGTGTTTTAAACTGAGTTCATTTATTTCTACTGTTTATCTTTGAACACATTACAAAATGAATGATTTTCCTGCGACTGAAGTTACCAGAGCCATAGCTATGACTGATATGGGTCATACCTTCCGTTCAAAGAATACAGTGTTAGTTGTGTCGATATCTATGGTAATCGAATAAAATAAAATAAAAATTTTAGGATTTACCGATAGCCCATAAAAAAGAAGTAGGGTAGTGTCCTACCATACTTTTCCGGTGTGACCACCCGCCATACCGACGTGAATGCGTTGATTTAAAAAATAAACAATTCAACCATTTGTACCAGGCTAATTTTTGCACAGGTAATCATCGTCCAGTAGCCATGTACGAAAATCACCATGCCATACTTTTCAGACAGTTCCAAATGGTCGCCATACCGCCAAAAATCAGCAATTTTTTTTGCTAAACGATTTGTACCACCTTAAATTTTATTAAAGTGAAACTTTTATTACATCGTCTCAAACTTTTTGGTCTGTGTAGCGCATGTCGCGTGTATCGCGGCTGCCGAGTAGGTATACCTACTCGGCAGCCGACCGTCACGCGACATGCGCTACACAAAGCAGTGTTCGGAACCGTTCGAACAGTTTCACTTTTACCGTGGTTTCATAAAACCACACAACATTTATTTTCAACAGCTCCTGAATGATCATAAACAGAAGTGTGATAATGCCATACCTATGGGAGGAGGCGAATTTGTATAATAAAGTTTTTCATTGTAAGATTTTATTCGGATTTTGAACGGTTTGTAGCAGTATGGCACAAATTTTTAACCGACTAATACTTTATTAAAGTACATATGTATTAAATAAAAATAACTACGTTAAAAAAAAAGTCGGTGCCAACAAAGTGCCAAGCACTAAGCACTTAGTATTAAGCCCGTGCACCGACATCAAACCTATTTAATAAATAGCACATATAAATAATATGTAGTAATTAATAATATCAAATCTCTTTTATTTTTTATTTTTAACGTAGTTATTTTTTCCTCTATTAAAAGTAAGGCAAATATAGTAATGGTCACATTGCGTCACATACTTTCCAAATAGATATTTGCCATAAATGCCATACTGGTACGAATCGTCAATTTTTTTTACGTCTTGGCTTAAATCTCACAATCGTCCGCCCCATGTTTGTAATCTGGGATAACTTTTTGTAGGTAGAATTGTATACAAACAAACAACATATAATGATCCCATACTATAACAAGTATTTTACGTATTGTACAGTCGTATTTTTGAAACGTGTCGAATAAATAAGTTTTTTAAGCACTTTTCCCCCTACTAGAAGTATGGCAAATATAATAATGGACACATTTTATCTAATACTTTCCAAAAATCCAAATGCAATACTGGTATAAATCGTTTAGCGAAAAAAAAACATTCTGATTTTCGGCGGTATGGCGACCATTTAGAAATGTCTGAAAAGTATGGCATGGCGATTTTCGTTCGATTTTCGATTGCGATTTTCGATATTCGCTACTGGACGATGATTACCTGTGCAAAAATTAGCCTGGTACAAATGGTTAATTTTTTTTTAAATCAACGCATTCACGTCGGTATTGTGGTCTCTAAATCACACCGGAAAAGTATGGCATGACACTACCGCCTACTTCTTTTTTATGGGCTATCGGTAAATCCTAAAACTAATGTGTTACAGATCGTTTGACTTCCGTAATTTATCCGATGAGTTCGACTTAAGCCCATGCGACTAGTCTGCCGGTACCACTGTTCTGACCATCATTTTTCTTTTTGTCATTGCGTACTAAGACCACTGTAGAACCGCCATCCTGTTACAAATGACCCAAAATTTTGTGTCAGTATCTCCCGGCTTTGGATTGTTTTGGACCCTAGAACAGCAATTAATCTTTTTTAAAAAATATTCAAGGCACAGGGAAAGTCTGGTTACTGTTTTATAGGTATGTGTTTTCTGATAATATTTTACTGTCAAAAATTATCAACACTGGATATTATTCAATGACGCCTTTCAAAAACAAAACTAATTTACAAACAGATTTTTATATCTTTACATACCTATTTTTAACTTTCATTTCATGAACTGCTCATGTAAATACCCATTACAATCTGGTTTAATTTAACAAAACATTCAATTCGGTGAATTTTAGCGTTATTTTGCAAAAAAAACCGCACGTACAGTCCCCCGTCCGAGTCGAACTGACACCGTCAAATTTCGTCGAAAATATGCAATAGAGGTGAGGTTTTATGTGGGTTTTATTATAAATTCGAGTTTTTTCTTGATAATTTAACGATAATAATGAAAATTGAAAAAACAATCAATACAAATTGTTACAAATATCATAACATATTTTTTGGTATAAATTTCATGTATAAATATGTAGCCGTTTTCCTAACAAAATGCGTTTTATGTTCAAAAAGGGGTTGATTTGTATGTATTTTTTTATGTTTAGGCCGTTCTAAAATGAAAAGTAAACAATACACTTTGTTAATTATATCCTTGAGTATCACATATATTTTTTTTAACACAATCGTACCAACAGTTTTCTCAACAAAATTCAATATGTATAAGGTGTTTTTCGGTTTTGACCATAGTAATCCCCTTAAGGGTGTCACGGTACGAAAAGACATAGTAATATTATAATAAGCTTGCTATAAGAGATGCCGGTTACCCCCCTTAAGCTTATAAAACAAAAACAGTATTGTTTAGTTTAATATAATGAAAAATAAAATAAAATAACACAAAAATATAATACCTACGCAATTCGTGTACATGAAATGGATCGTTGAAAAATCATAGAGTTGGAAAATCATATAATCGGCGCCCATCTTGTGATCGTTTGTCAATCGAGTCAATCGTCCAAGAAGCTTATATCTTATACCTCAGTCTTATACACTGGAGATTTCGGTATGAACATTTGACGTGTAACAAGAAAATTGTTGTGTTTTATCACTTTCACACCTAACTTGGTATTGCCACTGTTAATACGAAGTTTTCCCAAGGCTACTATGTATGCTGTAATATTCTGTGCAAAAGGTTAGTTTTTGTACATGAGTTTGTTGATAAATTGCCAACAACGTCATTCAGAAGCATTGTTGGATGAGACAATTATTATTTATGCTAAATAAAATAAGTATCTGAACCAATTATTAAAAAGCGATACTCCCTGATTATGGGTAGTTACCATAATAAAATTGTAGCAACTCTCACTTTGACAATATGGCATAAATGTCAAAAAAATTGCGTCGCTTCGAATATTTAAGTTAATATTGTTGCGTATTTAATAAATATTTTCCGAATATAAATAATGTATTGCATTGTGAAAAATTGCAGAAGTTTTTGGACACCAAATTCTGGCATAAAATTTCACAGGCAAGTGTATATTTACGTTATTTACAATATTCCTCAATACTCATGCATTTACCTGTTTAGAATCATTTTCATGGCAAAAATTGTCAATTTTATCATCATTTTAGTAATCAATCATGCTAAATATCTTCTATCTATCTTCTTTTCCTAATAATTTCATCATTTTTCAATAAACCAATTTAACAAGTAAGGTAACCATGATGACGAGTTTTTACGGATAGCGAAGAGAAAATATTGTAATAGTTAACAAAATTATGATGAACATTTAGAACACCATTTCAAAGATTTTTATACTAGTAATGAAACAACGCACGACATCGATATTGCACTCACATGTGGTTTTATGTTTGTTCTTCTTTATCATAGAAATTAATAGTTCTTTTAACTTACCAAATTTTTTTTGTTTTACTTATTTCAGCTTTCCAAAAATGAAATAAAAAGAAATAAATGGCTGTCCATAGTGCCTATCAAGGGTAAAATTTATCAACATGCCAGAATATGCAGTTTGCATTTTAAGCCTGAGGATTACGGTCCAGAAAAAAAAAACCTTTTGAAAAGTGCTATACCTTTTTATTTACCACATTCTTGTTACTGCGTCTCAACTGTGGATAAAGTAATTTTAATTATATTATAATTAACCACCATGAAACCATTAGCAACCGTAAGAACAGCTCCTGAAAGACATACGAATTTCTGAGAACTGTAATATCGTTACCACACATCAACACTAGCGATGCAACTCTCCCTTTGGAATATTGAAAAGTTTTAGACTGAAGCTTGAGTAACCAAAACGATGTTTTAATGTATGTAGCACTCATTTTAATTAAAAAATCGTAGTATGAGATCAAAAGTTATCAAGCGTTATTTAAAACTATCATTCTCTACCAATTAAAATGGTATGTACCTATAAAGATGATAATTATTCATGTAAGTTGACCAGTAATATTATAATATAAATACTGTTAAAAATATATGTCGTTATTATTTATAGACCATGATTTTTAGTTTTTTTTATTTCGAAAAATCCTGAATATACAAACCAGTGTGGTCACCCACAGAAAGAGACAAAAAACAACACTGACGTCATTCAAGGTTATATTTTCTTGTGACAAGTTAATGGTCATAGTGCAATCTCCAGTGTATTAGATATAAGCTTCTTGCAATCGTCTGTACGAGTGCGTCAGCCTTGTATACAAGTTGCATTTTTGAAGTGAAAACTTCTTTAGCGGCGTTGGGTATAAAATCTTAAACTCGCGTCAGGACACGTGACCTGATCGAAAAAGCGTAAGACGGATGGATATTAAACATGCTCAACGTTAATAATCAAGTTTTCACTTCTGCCGGCACTCCCGGAGTGCAACCCGTCTTTTTTTTTATATTGATACTTTACGTGGTATTCTGTTATTGTTACTAATTGTTATTGTTGACTTTTTGTTGCTGTTGTTTGTTAAGTTTCCTTAGTTAATTGTTGGCGAAAAGCCGAAAAAACTAATTTTGGTACTTTATTCAAATCGATTTCATTTCCATATAAAATATTATCGATTATCGGAAACAATTGATACGATTTCAGTAAAGGACATCTCTACACGTGTCAAAAATCGATGTGTCACAGAAATCATCTTAGGTGGAAAGGACTATAAGCTACGTAATGGTACGAGGAGGCTGTGCTATGAAGATGCGCCTCCGCAAAGTAACTGTGCGAGGAAAATGCGCAGCTCGAACCATGTAATATATCGATAGTAGGCTCTGCTCTGCACATAGCTATACTACTCTCGCGACAATCCATAGCACGCATCTATAGCACGCATCCATAACAATCATCCATAACACACATCCATAGCACGCATCCTTCCTAAGCATCCTTCCATTTAAAAAAATCTAAGTTGAATCCGTTTCCACCAGTGCAGTGCTAAGCTATAGAGTCATTATAGAGTATATTGGTCCATGGCCATGGCTATGCGCATCAATGAATATGATCAGTGGATATCAAACGCATCCACAGCAACGTAGCATAGAACATCTCTGGTTGAAAAGCGGTATTTTTTTATTTGAGTATAGTTTTAGCTTTAGCTACCAGTTTGCCACTGCTGCATTTTCCGCTGCTCCTACGATAAATTACAAGAGAGACAACTGCCTTTAAATTGGCGAATATCTGGAGAATCGTTAAGTAACGCGCGAATATAAGTTATGAAAATTGTACTAAAATAAGAAAGACCCCATTTAAGTTTCATATAATATATATTAAGGTAGTTTTCCAATTACAGAGCATAATGCGACTCAGTGGCGCACAATGCCGAATTATCAAATGCACCAGCAGGTTGCGCTAAGTTCAGTGTTGACTGTTGAAAAAAAAAATTCATTTAGCAATAACCTCATTAATGTGTAAATAAAGTGGTATACATAAATAATTGGTTGAAAACTAACGTTGTCTTCTTCATCTTGATAAATATATTCTTTTCCACGAAAACATTGATGATTGCCTGCTTCATTAAATGATTCGATCAAGCCATTGCAATGTTTACAAAAGTATATTCCTGTAAACAAATTTGTTTGTAGATTCGAATTCTAAAATGAAATTGTATTCACATTTTAATTGTGAAATATAAAAAAAAAGTCAATGTTTGTACCTTCATCCATACTTATATTTATTTTTTTAACACAATTTGAATTAACTTTGATTATTTCGAAAAAACTACAATGAAACGAAAGCTTTAAATTTTTTTCCAACAATTAATAATATTACTAACGATAATATATAAACAATACATTTCGATCAATGCCAACCTAAAGGGGAAAACACTTGTTAATTTTCTGTCACAGTTGGCATCGATTGCACGCATCAATTCACGCGCATTACTTTTATGAGTGCTCGATTGTGCGAAGCGTTGCTGTCACAGCTGTAGTTGAAATATTCAACGTTAAGCATTATGCCGCATAATGCGCTCTAGTGCTGTAATTGGAAAACGGGGTAAAAGTACTCTGTGGTCCGCTGATTTGCACTATTTGTCACTTTTGAGGTCACTTTTGATTGTACCATAATTTGACATTTAAAATGTTGACAGTTTGACACATCATACAATTCTATGCACCAAAGAGTAAAGTAATATACGCTATGCACTTTCAATTCACGTTCAATTCATAGATCACGAACTTATTTTCGAAATTTTATGATATTTAATTGGTTTATGCGAAAATGAATTGGAAATATCAAAATCTAATCTAATGTTAAAATTATAAGTTCTATCAAATATCAACGATGAATAGCTTACATGTTATTTATGTTTTATGACTCGCCGCTGGTTTTTATAATATGTTTCTTGTGACCAAATCAGTGTTATAAACAAAACATTTAATACCATGTCGGAAGTAAAAGGAACAAAGGCTCTTGAATTATGGTGCAAACGTCTGGTGAAAGACTGTCCTGATGTTCAAATAGATAATATGACAACATCCTGGAGAAATGGAATGGCGTTTTGTGCACTTGTGCATCACTTTAGGCCCGATTTAATGTATGTATATTGACTTATTTAGAGCGAAATTCTTAATCTAAACCTCCAACAATTTTTTATTTATATGCTGTACCTATTAATTACAAAAATTTCAGAGATTTGTCAAAATTAGATCCTGAGAACATTTACGAAAACAATCGTTTGGCATATAGCATTGCCGAAAAGCATTTAGGCATTCCAGCATTGTTAGACCCTGAGGATATGGTAGAAAACGATGTGCCAGATAGACTGTCAGTACTAACATATTTGTCTCAGTTCTATCAGCGCCTTGGACACACAGGTGAGTGAATGAATACTAATCTTACACGAACCTTATGAAGTAAAGCTTGACAAATGTATGCCTACATGTATTTCACATGTGTAACATTGAAGTTACAGAGATTTTAACACATTCATTTGCTTTACAGTAAATACAAAGGTTTCAGAAAGTGAGTCAAAATCATCGCCATCTTCCCAATCAACAGTTAGTATATCACAAATTTACATATGCATAGAAATGTATCTTATAGTATGTGCCTGCTTATGTAGCACTTATGTGTTGTCATATTTAATTTTATTCCTTGAACTTCTTTCTACTCTTTTTATTCAATCTTGTAGACACCAATCAAGTTTGGAAAAGTGGCTCTGGACAAATGTGCCGCTTGTGGACTTCCTGTATACCTAGCACAAAGACTTATTGTGTCACAGAAACTGTACCATAGACAATGTTTCCGTTGTTCCAAATGTTCTGGACATTTGAATCCTAAAAACTTTCATGTTATCAATGAAAATGAATTCTCTTGTGATACTTGTAAAAATGAAAAGAATATATCCAAATATCTTAACAATAATGATCAAATGGGAATGCTGGCATTCACTAATGATACATGTAGCTCAAACCAAGAAATCTTAAAGGGTGACTTAAAGGTTACAAGAGATAAACAAAGACCCCAGTCAATATTAGGTAAGATTTTCTTAATTTTTCTCTTTCTTTCACCTGCATGTGTTTGTATGTTTTATGTTTGTGTGTGTGTTATAACAACATAATATTATTGCAATAAATGAGATTATAGCTCCTAATCGTAATTGGGACATTACAACTTATTGAATGTTGCATGTGCATAATGTTACAATAATTCTTTATTGCATCAATTATTGCATTTCTGATATGAACAGGTAAAACATTTCAAATAAAACAGTGACATTCAATAAAAATCATAATGTGATAAATCTAAATAAATGTTTTAATATAAGAAATTTTAGCAGAATATACTTTTAAAATGTGAGTATTACATAAAATTGTTTTATATATTCATGTAACCTATAAGTAACTTATATCAATAATGAATTTGAACACAATGTAAAACAAAACACATACATTATTTAAATCAATTTGTACAGAGTACAAACTCAAACTAAATATTATATTATTCTATTGTGTATTATTTCAAGGATTAATATGTTGTTTCAGAAAAAATAAATATGTTTGAGAACATAGATAAAGATATCAGTATTGAAAGTAAATTAGGAAATATTAGTATAAAAGATAATTTATATAATAATAAATATAAGGATATACATAGTGCTAATAATATTAGCAGTTCTAGTACTAAAACAGAGGAACCTGGTGTTATTGAAAGTGTTCATAGTGTAACAGATGGAACTGATGATAAACTAATGAAAAAAGAAAATGAAACATTGCACAGAACAACTCCTGAGAAAGTTTATAAAAGTAGTATTGATAAACTTAATTTTTTACAAACACAATTAACTGAACAAGAAAATGAACCCCAAGCAAAAGAAATAGAAATAATTAAGCCTGATATCGAAGATGATTTAACAAAAAGTGTTCCAAAGAATGATATTACTTCCTTAAATGATTTAAAAAGTAACATAACTGATGACAGTAGGTTAGCTCAAAGCACAAATAAAGAATTAGACAGAGAATTGATAAATGATAACTCTCATACGGATTTGGATAAATCTACTCAAAAGGAGACAGAAGTAAAAATTAATGTACCTCCAAGAAGAAAAAAAAATAGTGCATTCAATAAAAAAATTGAATGTGACAATGAAGAGAAAATGAAGAAAAGCAATAAGGATTATCCTGAAGATTTAAATCCGTTCTCGGATGAAGAGGATGAGGTTAGTAAATATATTGATGAACACTTAGAGTCCTTTAAAGTTTATTTAGTCATAATATTTCTTGTATACCTAATGTTTATCATATTTTGTACTGAATATATTATTAATTATTATACATTATAATAACAAAATATAGTATGTATATGTAATAAAATAACTAGCGCCGTCCGCCCCGGCTTTGCCTGTGGTACTCGTAATTCAATAGTGAAATATTTGTTTTGTCGGATTTTAGCGCGTTCAAACAAATTTCTCAGATTTATTATTAGTATAGAAGTAAAGCAGGGGATGTATATTACTGTGTATTTTGCAGCCTGAGCCTCCATCACAAAGGAGAGTGAGTACCAACCCATTTGGAAGCAGCGATGAAGAAGATGATGCTGTCCCGCCTATAGCTTCTCCACCGAAAATTCCAGATGTACAATCATCAACACCCATGTTAGTGTATTCAAATTTAAGCTAATTTATAGTCTGAAAATTTTCTTATGAGTATATATTTTTTATTCCATAATTTTAACTAAACAGTTGTATTATGTTAAATTTAACCATTGTTACAGTAAACGGCACATAACAGCATATAACCCATTTTGGTCTGATGGCGAAGAACCTTCTTCCGATGAGGAATACGACAGTATGAGGTCAGTAATATAAAAAGAATGAAAAATTCTATATATGAAATAATGAGGGAGTTGCAACATTTTTTATATTGCAACATTCTTATCATATACTTAATAGATACTGTTAGTATTATCAAATGACTGTGTAATTAATCTTATAAGCATGCATTACCATATACTGACACATTCTTATAAGTTGTTATACTTAATTAATTATAAGCAAACACGTTATTTGCATAATTAATACAGTGAAACCTGGTTAAGTGAGACATCAAGGGACCTGCAATGTCGTTTCACTTATAGAGGTATTCCACTTACCCAGTGTCTCAGATATACAGATATAAATAAATATCTGTCTCATTTACAGAGGGTTCCATTAATATAGGTGAGAATACAGGTTATTTCAGTTATACAGGTGCGATCATTAAATAAAATAACGTGTAATGTATGTAAATGAGTTTTAATAAAAAAAATATAGTATGTACTTAAAGGTAATCATACAAATGTAATCACCAAAAATATTCAAGCACGTTTTTACACGTAATATGTACGAATATGGAAACAGAATGTATCAATTAAAAAAATCTGTCATTTTAGTTTGTCGTTTGGAAGTATCAGCCATCAGATGTTTTTCGATATTATAAATTTTATCAAATATGCTTTGGACGGAAACGGATATTAACTTCAGTTTTTCACGTAATGATAACGATCGTAGCTTTCGTTTTGACATTTTTCAAATAAACATCTGTATGATAGTAAAGCGAAACTAAAACTGAAGGTAATTGAAGCTCAAAATTTGTACTTACGTACTTGGAATTACGTGTGGAATTTGTGGGTAGAATAAGAATGAGTAAACAAACAATGTTATCTCAGTAACAGAGGTTTATGCATATAAAATTTACTCGCTGTCTCAGTTATAGAGGTAACTATGATGATAAATCGAAAGAACAAATCCCAGTTATAGAGGTTTACCTCGTCCCACTAACAGAGGTAATTCAGTGCCAAAGTGTTGGGACCTCAGCATGAGATCCAGTTATGGAGGTTTCTCACTTATCCAGGTCCCACTTAACCAAGTTTTACTGTATTATGATAAATATTTATTAAATTTATTTATAATATTAGTTCCTTTTACTTACTAGGCGCTCGCTCTGGCTTCGATCAGGTTTCCAAGCCTGCAAATTGTTTTAAGTCTAAGTTAAAGATGTCAGGTGAACAAAATAAATTTCAAAGTCACTAGTTATCATTTGGTGAAAAAAAAAATTAAAAAGTTATGTAGATGATCATCATATTTTATGGTACGGGAGCTAGTAACGTTTTAAAAAAAGTCATTTTAGTATAGTTGGGTTTTTGATATACCTACTATTTCTCTTGCTATTTCGGTTAGAGTCCGGGCTGTCTGGCTGGCGGTAGTGGTTGCGTTTATTAGTGCGCACAGGAAAATATACTTAACTTTAAAGTCATTTATTAACGCGTAATTTTTAATCTTTTGCCTTTAGATAGATCCATCAAACATAAATTTTTTATTGCAAGACGTTTTTTTCGTTGTTAAATAGGTGCCATACGCAATTTTTTATTTCAAAATAATTAAAATGTCATCGAAATAAGTGAAATCACATCACATTACATTAAAAATGACTTTAAATTACGGATATTTTCCTGTGCAGATAAGATGCGCACTAATAAACGCAACCACTGCGGCCAGCCGGACAGCCCGGACTCTAATCGAAATAGGAAGAGAAACAGTATATCAAAGAACCAACGTTGCTAGCACCTATACGATTATAAAATACTGAATAAGCTAGATGCGGCTCTTTCCATTTCCACCAAAGAAGCTAAGAACCATCTCGACTAACAAAACTTTCGATAACAATAATCTTCAACCAAATTAACAATGTCATTTTCTACACAAACAGCGCAAACTTATAGCATCACAGGTTCAAAATTAAATAAAAATACAACAATATAATATGTTATCTGCTCTCGTATTTTGTAAGTCAAGAGTGTTATTGATAAATATTATTTAAGTATTTATTTAAAACTAGCTCACTGGGTTTCACCCGCGTGGCTCCGCTCCTGTTGGTCTTAGCGTGATGATATATAGCCTATAGCCTTCCTCGATGAATGGGATATCTAACACCGAAAGAATTTTTCAAATCGGACCAGTAGTTCCTGCGATTAGCGCGTTCAAACAAACGAACTCTTCAGCTTTATAATATTAGTATAGATTAACTTGTATGAATTGTTTGCTATTTCCAGTAGCATGCACAAATCGCCTATCACGGCTAGCACACCGAACCTGCCGTCGAGCACGCCGCGCCGCAGGAAGCCGAAAGCACCGCCGCCGCCCGTCATCAGCATCAGTGAACATCATGATATGCCAGCCACGTCTATGGACGATGTAGCCAGTCTATCCTCTATGAGCTCGCATACCTCCACTGCACATTCTGACCAGGTAATGTCTATTGGTGTATTATCGCTACTAAAAAAATGCTATTAATGAAGAATGTCAGTGAACATCATGATGTACCCGCCACGTCTATGGATGATGTAGCCAGTCTGTCGTCTATGAGCTCGCATACCTCCACTGCACATTCTGACCAGGTACATGAATGACATATCAAATGGATTATGGTAAATGCATAATTTCGTTAGATACACGATTCACTTTTGTAATACTATTTGTGCTTGCCAAATGAATGAGGTAATTCTTTCGATACAAAAAAAAAATAAGGATTTATTAAAAATTTAAAAATATTTAAGATGCTAAAATTGTGCAATTCAGGGCCTGTACTGTAAAGTAACTGTCTAAGTAGCTTTATGAATAAGTAACTTTATGTTTCACTACCTTTACTGATGCCTAATTTAAAAAAATATACTATCCTTTTATAAATATTTAAACGTCGAGTTTTCTTGTTACAGAAATCGTTTGGCAAATTAACTCCGAATTCAAAGAAAAAGCGTCCCGCGCCCACACCACTAGATAGCTTGTCAACTGTGTCAGGCTGCGGGGGCTCTCTGGAGCGAGGCGTGGATACTTCGGGCACACGAAGCAATTTGTCTGACAGTATGATTATATAGCATATACTTAAAATAAAAAGAAAAAGAACGTGTTTGCCGAGCACACGTGTCAGAAGTGAAACTTCTTTAGCAAGATCCAAAGATACCAAAATCGTCGCCTTACTCCATGACGTGTCGGAATTGCCATGACGCGACTAAGATTTTACCCTCAACGCGCCTAAAGAAGTTTCACTTCAAAAATAGTCTGCTTGGCTAATGTGTTAACTGGGTATTAAGTGTCCAACCTGCTGCAATTTTTTTCCTGCTCATAGTCCATGCCAGTAATACCTAACATAAAATTTATGTTTAAGATTTTTGTATTTCAAGAAATAAGTACAAATTGGTGGGTAGTTTCACATCAATATTTATCGATTGAATCTTATCTCAGGTGGTCGTAAACTGAAAGGGCCAGCACCCGGATTGCCTTTACCGGAAAGACGTGAAGTTAAAATGCAAATGTCACCTGAAGAACTGCAAGTGCAACTAGACTTACTTGAGACACAACAACTCGGTCTAGAGAGGCAGGGTGTCCTCATCGAGCAGATGATTCGCGACAAGTGTGAGGGTAAATTGAGTGACTGCACATTTATTCACTATATTTTAAGACAATTTCCAGCACATGCACAATGTTTGAATATATCTTAGAGGTTTGTGGGCGGTGGTGGCTGAATACGCGACTTCTTCTGTATTTATTGCAAATACATAGTTAAATATTGTGTATTTATTGAAATAGCAAAATATATGCGCGTATAATAAAACGTGAAAGTTAAAATAAATTAAAAATTTATCTCTATCATAGTTTGATTAGTCCAGAATCAGTTCGTTTCTTAGTCTAGTTAGGAATATACCGAATTTTGAAGATTATTTACAAATTACAACAAACATGGCGATAGAACAAGGATAGAAATTGATATTTGATTGTATAAGTTCAGATGCTTATTCTATTACTTCTCTATATACTCCGCTAATCGCTCCTGTTTATCCATTTATTTTCGATCAAAACTTATTTACTTTGTTTGTTGTGGATATATTTTCTATTTTATCAACCAACTTCGAAATAAAGGAGTAGGTAATTCGACCGGTATATTTTATTTTATACTAGCTGCGCTTCGCGGTTTCACCCGCGTGGCTCCGCTCCTGTTAGTCTTAGCGTAATGATATATAGCCTATAGCCTTCCTCGATAAATGGGCTATCTAAAACCGAAAGAATTTTTCAAATCGGAACAGTAGTTCCTGAGATTAGCGCGTTCAAATAAACAAACAAAATCTTCAGCTTTATAATATTAAGTATAGTTATTTTTAATTATGTATTGTGATTATGTTGTTATAGGTGATGAAGCATCAATGGCGCCCCAGGAGGAGATCGAAGACTTAGTTATTCAGCTCTGTGAACTAGTCAATGAAAAGAATGATTTGTTTAGAAAACAAACTGAACTAATGTATATGTAAGTTCATTTCAATTCGTCATTGAATTTTTTTTTTTTTTAATTTTATCATATGCTTTCTCAGTTTTTTTGATCATGATCATTTTTTTGACGTGACAACGTCTTATAATTCGATAGAGCCGGCTGCACGCACGAAAAAACGTGACTCATGCGGCGTTACCTCGCTCTGAGGCGTTCCATGTAAGGCTTGAAGTGCAAGCGAGAGCGCGGAACGAGCGACAAAGAAGCACAATCGGCCTTAAGACGTTGTCACGTTCGTCAGTAAACCGACTTTACAGACAACCAATTTTTTTTTTTTTTGAGGATATTATTTTACTCGGTTTGTATTTACAAAATAATATTTTACAGTCGGAGACAACAGCGTCTGGAACAAGAGCAAGCAGATATTGAACATGAAATTAGAGTCATCCAATCTCGTCCAGCCGTTAATCGTATAGATGCTGACAAAGTAAGAACATTTTTATTTCAATTCCAACTAATAGTGTTATTACAAATCAATATATATAGAGTACAAAACTCAAAGGTCAAAACAAGTAAATTCTTCAGTACACAGTATAAAAGTTCTACACAGTATATTTGGTTACCATGTATGTAATATATCTCAGAAGATTATAAACTGTCAATAATTGTGAAGTGTACATACACACACAATCTGTTTGATTTTCATTACCCGTAAAATTATGAACCTGATACCTGTTGATGTTTAGCTGTTTATAATTTTATGGTGTTATATACAAATCATACAAAACTGTCTTTATACCGAGGTGTCGAATTAAAATGTTAGTTTAGTCATAAATCGCAGTTAGCAATATCACTAGTTATTATTACTAAATATTGTCATATTTAGGCTCGAGAGGAACATCTGGTGTGCCGTTTAGTAGAAATCGTTCGCATGCGAGATGAATTGGTACAACAAATCGACGCGGAGAGAAGACGTGAGAGGCAAGAGGACCTGGCCATCGCTGCTTCCATCGCTAGTAAGAGAGGTATGCTATAGAAATCTATTATGTTGCTGTAACTGAGTCACCATAAAATTGTAATTTGTTGAAAAATTGTGATCCGTAACATACTGTTTAGTGCTTATAATTTAGCGCGTCATTTTTCGGTTTATATGTATGGATGTGCAATCGTTAGATATGAAATAGGTATAAGCATGGACGTATAAAAAAAGACGGACGGTATATCGCTAAACATTGAGTGAAGCCTAGTAATGGCGGCGACACATCCATGTGTGTGTGCCAGGTTTATTTATTTATTTATTTATTGGTTTACCAACGTTTGTTTACATTTTTACATTTTTACAAAAGTTTAGATACACAAAATAAACAAACATGGTTAATGTAACAAACACTTACTGGCAAACACAGCATGCAAAAACGTTAAACCAGTTTATTTTTTAAGTACATAAAAAAAAATTAATAAGAACAGGAAAAAAAAATAAAATATGCATAAACAGTTAAACATCATCCATTAAAAGAAAAATCTTGAAAAATTTTACGGAGTTTGCTGGGGGAGTCCGAAAAAATGTCGAAAAGCTCACAGTGTTTATTAATAGTATTACAAAATCTTGGAACTGGAGAATTACGGCCCGAGACAGTTCTGCGAAGAGGAGGACAGAGTGGTAGCAAAACCTTACGTGGGTACCTAGAAGGCACTCTTATGTTGAGTCTTTGCAGTATTTGAGGACAATCGATTTTGTTATTAAACAATTTTGATACAAAAAGGACGTCTAGCATAACTCTACGATTATCCAAAGAAGTCATTTTAAAAAAAGAAAGTTGTTTTTTATAAGACGGTAGCTGTTTCTTTGATTTACCACTTGTAAAGACTAGGTGCAATAAAAATCTTCTTTGGATCCTTTCCACACGTAAGGAATGACACGCATAGTGTGGTCTCCAGACCACGGAGCAGGTTGATTGCCAGATTCAATAAAATTACCCCACACTTTAGTATTTTTATTTTTTAATCGACTTGTTATACTTTTTATGTGTACTCTATTTATTAGAACCTATACATAAATACAATTACTATTTAGCTTTGATAAATCAACCACTGGACGCGAAACCAAAGGAAAATGTATGAAAACTTGTTCAACAAATATTAGGGGGAGGAGAGGTAATGCCTCCTTAATTATTATTAAAATAAATAAAATAAAATAAATGTCACTTTATAACCAAACAAATAAGAAACATGCTTCATACGATTTCAGTATACATATACTTGAAATTTTCTGTCAAATTGACTGTCTTATAACAGATGTCAAAGACAGTGTTAATTGCTTGTGATATTTTTTTTAAATATGGTTGTTATATAAGGGTTAGCATAGTATACATGTTTTTGTGAGAAGAAAATGCAAAAACAAATTTGTATTTTGTATCAAATTATTTTATCGTAATTTTAAAATTAATTGACTTTACATCAACTCCCCGACTTTTGGGAGAATAAAATTTTGAAATAATGGCAACACTATGGCAACAGCTGTCCTGACGACAATGGCGGCTGTATTTTTTTCTATAAATTTTGTCGTAATAATTTTGTCATTAAAACATAAAAGAAATAACTTGCTTCTATGTGGAATGTAATCCCCTGTGTTTTATTATTTAAAATTGTACTGTTGCGACACCATTTAACCACGCAAGACGGCATTTTAAATATATTTTGTGAAACAGTGACGCGGTTAATCAGTCGGTAGCTCACGACGTAATGGCGGCCGACTAGCTTACTATGGTGAGAGTGTGTGCGTGTTCATTGTCTTTACACGATCGCTAGCTTACTACGGTGGCTTCACGTTGTTTGTTCGTAAAACGGCGTCCGTCTTTTTTTATACGTCCATGGGTATAAGATGATGATAGGGTATGTTCAGTTCTGTTTATTTAAAAAACTGAACAGAAATAGGAGCCCTTCAAGGTTACAAGAAAATTTAACGATTTTAATACAACATCACTTGTAGTGAACAGTTGATAATTAATAAAACATTGTTATATTTCAGCTCAAAGAAACAGCGACTCTAACAGCTCATCAATTAAATCGACAGAGGTTGTTACACCCGTGAAGAAAAATAAAGTCAAGGATAAAGTTAAAAAACAATTAAAAAAGGCTAAACATACGCTAATCGCGAAGAAAAAAGATGAAGAAAAGAAAGATAAAACGACATGAGATAATTTTGAACTTGTTTTAATTTGTAAAATTATTTTAATTGACTTTAATTTTTTTATTTGTGATTTTTCGAAAGACCTAAACGTACTTAATCACACAGACTGAAGATTTAACATTCCAATATTTTTTACTGAAATGAATTATATTTAAAATTGTGTATAATATCTACAAAATTAAACACATATTTGACAAATATCATTAAAATTAATAAATCATTTTATCTCATGCTAGATTCAATATGGATGCTTATAGAATCTCCAAATCGTTAAACAGATCAAAGTATGGTGTATCTTTTTTTACTATCTATATTGAAAATAACATTTTTAAAATAGTATAGAAATTGTTAATATATATAACTATTTCCATACTAATTTGAAAAATTTGTTTTATAAAAATTATTTTCAATGCTCCAAAAAATATGTTGAACAAACACGTCAATATTTTTCTCATCTAGATTGAAAGATATATAATTACCTTATTAGTTATGTATTACATATTTTCTTTTTTTATGTAATTTTCATAAGCTGTTTTTCCCAATATACCTATAATGATGAAAAATACTATAAAATTAATCCTTAACATACGTTATGAATATAATGCAAGGTTTATATTATTAACTAACAAATAACAAGTATTAACAGTAGCATTATAAGTATATATTTTTTTTTTAATAAGGCGTGTCCAAATGCTTTCAAATTAACCTCCAAATAGCTAAATATAAACAAAGTAATACTCATAACTACACCTTGTTAAGTTTCAGAGGACTGAATGAATTTAAAACATTTAAAAAATGATATTATTAAAAACTAACTACTTAACATAAGCGCACATAAAATATATTATATAAAAAGCACAAAAACAAATATTTATAAAATAAAGAGTTCTTTTATTTATTTTTAGTTTTTCATTAATAAGATGATTCAAAATTGTTAAACTACCTACCACTATCCCTACTACTAAAAAACCTTTCAAATCTTTATATGAAATTGGGTTATGTTTTTTTATTAAAAAACTAGCTGCTTCTTTCACCCGCGCGCGTGGTTAAGTTTTTCCTTTTAGACCCTCATGTTCCTCAGTGGTAATATAGGTATAATAAATAGCCTTAATTACTCCTTATAACAACAGCTATCTGTCAGTGAAAGTCCGGTCAAAATCGGCCTAGGCGTTCCTGAGATTTGCCGTAACAAACAAACAGACAAAAATGGTAAAGATTACTTTTTTTAGTATATATATATATATATATATGTACACTGTACAGTGTTGTGTAATGGTATGTACATCCATATGCATTTAGTATAATCGGTTTTTTTTTTTCAATATTAAAAACAAACATTCCAATTTTATAATTGGTATAGATAATGAGAATGATATTTGAGAACAGAGTAAGTTAGTCGGATGTAAGAGTTTTTGTAACCAAGTTTTTTTCTTTCATACATGTAAGATAATGTTATAAATTGTTTATAATTTGGTAATACAGATTTGCAAGAATGAAACAAGAAGTCATTAATAAAAAATATTATTTATTTATTAGTCTGCATAATTATTGTCTATTTCAATTCTTAAATTTGTTTTAGATTTACCAAGTCTTTCTCTTAGGTCATCTCTCGGGTCAGATTTTTTATGCTTTCTTGTCTTTAAAATTTGTCTTAAATCTGTTTTATCATTTGATAATCCGGGGTTGGCCTCTAACCTTGACCAGACACTTGAAGTCTTTGTATTTCGAACATTAACTTTTTGTACTCTACTCATTGTATTGTAATCAGAATCATCTGAACAGCTATCACTGAAAGACCTGTCTTCTTGTGGAACAACTTTAACACCAAGACGAGATTGTATATTTTTACTAGAATGTACACTTTCATGTTTCTTGAACTTCTCTGATATCAATTTTGATGAAGATCTATTTGGCATTGGGGCACTTTGAGAGTTTATAACTTCAATTGATAATGGAGCATACTCATCTTTGTCACTTAAACTATTTGATTCAACCTTGATACGACTTTTCCTTTTACTTTCTTCATCATCTGCCCTCATTCTCATTCTGGGAACTTTCGATTTTTTATTCCATTCAGAATCAGAGTCACTGGATTCTTCCGCATTTTGTATTTTCTGAGACCTTTTACCCAATCGCATTGCAAGATTCTTGTTTCTTGGCTTAATAAATTTTCTAGGCTTAACTTCAACTTCTTCATCGTCACTTGTGCCATGAAATTCAGGCAATTTACGTTGAAATATTTCTTGGTGATCATAAACTCCCCAAGATTTACAAAGATCACCCCAGGGATTCTTTTCATTAGAATCTACATTTGTAGACTCCCTTATTTTTTTCCCCATTTTTTTATCACCGTTTGTAGCAAATCTCATCAAAATAACATCTTTCTTAGGATGAGGCATGCCTTCTCGCCAATGATATGACGACCTCTCTGATAACACATTTTTTAAATCCTCATCAGTAATTTCACGTGAATGAACAAGTAAAGCTAATGCTGCCGCAATATGGTCCTGACACACTATATTACCTGTAATAAATCAGTCATTATATAGAATTTGTTTGTATTATCAATTAAAAATGAATATTAACTACACATAACTTCTAAATAACCTCTGATTTCTGTACAACAATAATTATAAAAAAAAACACATCAAAACCAACCACCTGTTTAAAATGTACTTTTACAAAATAAATGAAATATTGAAGTCAATCCTCAACTTACATGATGTTTCGTCTATCCACTCTAATGATACTGGTTTATAATCTTCCAGATACTCAAACACATCTTTCGTTGTTAATCCATCAATACCAGTTAGGTGCAATGCATCCAGTCTAAAATGTCTTTCATTTCCTTCAATACCAACATTAGCGTAGAGATCATCAATTTGTTTTTGGGTAACGACCCGATTCCCACTTAAATTCAGTCCAAAGCGCTGAGCCCTCTCCTCAAGTTTTAATGCGTCGACTTTATTTAAATGTTTTACAATTGGTCCAGTTTTGTCTGCCTTATAAAGCTAAAAAACAAATCAAAATTAGATTGAGGCATTATATAATAAGCATAATAATTACTCACAAATCTCACCAAAGTACTTCCACCGACAGGAAGACTTTTAATATCTTCCTTCGCTATATCTACGTCCATTTCATTTTCATCACTCATTTCCCCATCTTCTCTGTCATTATCCATTATAACTTTGGTATAATAAAAATTCGATTAGCAGAAGTATAATAAAAAAATGTTAATTCATTAGATAAATATCAATTCATACGATTAACATAAAAAAAATATTTACAACTACAGATTTACAACTTTGTAAACTTAAACATGGTCGTGGTCGTCATCGTGCAATGACATCTTCACAGATCACAGTTCACAGACCACAGTTCACAGATTATTTGGTTTCTCCTCAGAGCATATAGACCGGACTCTCAGTGGAGTTTCGTTTGCAAAAATCGCGGACCTAAATCTGACTTCTGATATATATTGTATAGATCCCAGACATCCTATAGACAGATGTTGCCAACCAGTTTTGTGGTCCCCCTGCCCGCACCCCGGTAATTAAATATGGCATACAAAGAAAAAAATAAAAATTTCCAAAACATGCCGTGTGGGGTATCAAATGAAAGAGCTTATTGAGTAGATCACGAATATATAGCATACTATATACATTTCTTACACTTTCTCTAAGATTTTTTAGAAAATTTACGAAAATGGTCCATTTTTGAGTTAACTTTAAACCACTATAGATTGAAAACTCATGAATATATTTTTTAAATTATTATTTTAAATAATTAACAATAGTCCATTGTTTACGATTCAATATTTCGTACAGTGAAATAGTTGCATGGGGGAGTGGGGGGAGCATTCAAAGATGGCGAGTATATTTTCAAGTTCATATAGTATATAGTTATTTTCATCAAATCCACCACATAGCTCACTTATATTATATTACGAACTATTGAATCATAAACAATGGACTATTGTTAATTATTTAAAATAATAATTTAAAAAATATATTCATGAGTTTTCAATCTATAGTGGTTTAAAGTTAACTCAAAAATGGACCATTTTCGTAAATTTTCTAAAAAATCTTAGAGAAAGTGTAAGAAATGTATATAGTATGCTATATATTCGTGATCTACTCAATAAGCTCTTTCATTTGATACCCCACACGGCATGTTTTGGAAATTTTTATTTTTTTCTTTGTATGCCATATTTAATTACCGGGGTGCGGGCAGGGGGACCACAAAACTGGTTGGCAACATCTGTCTATAGGATGTCTGGGACCTATACAATATATATCAGAAGTCAGATTTAGGTCCGCTATTTTTGCAAACGAACATCTCCTTGGAGCCTGCTCTAATAGGTTTATTGCTCTGAAGGTTTCTCTGTCTACGGATTATTGTAATATGACAACAGACAAATGACAAAATAACAAGCTTCAAACAGAGTAAAAATATCAAAAGAAATCTGTGATCTATGAAATAAGAAGTAATGTTTTGACACTTTCAGGGAATTGAAAACGATTAACTTCGAGTTTCGACTAATCCTATAGGTAATGTACGTTAATGTACCACCTACTGCCCTACCATACATTATACTCTTTGGTACCACCTATGGGTATAAATATACAAATTATATACTATATATTTGCTGTAAATAGTAATAATATTGCTACTTAGTAGGTTACTAGAATCTTTTTTTATTTATTTCAAGGACAAGGATGCTTTTTAAGGTCGGATAATATCACAGGATAATATTCTCTAACTTGTTGTCAAATATGATATATTAGCGTAACGTGAATAGTAGTCATTTAAAATATAAAAAGCTTTCATCCAATATACAGGGTTATTTGTAAAACACCAGCAACCTCGCAGGACAAGATAGCTAACATCATAAGAAACAACATTTGTTCTACGACTTTTGATAATTTGTTAGATTTTATTTTCATACAAAAATAAATATTCATTTAATTTTCCGTTTGAATATTATAAACTCTACGCGCATCCCAAACATTACGTTAACAAGAAGCGAACGAGAGGGGGAAGGGGGCGTCGCGTCGTCCTTTGGATAATGAATAGAACATAGACTTACAAATGTTAGGAGAGTACAATAAAAGCTTAAAAAATCATTTAAAAATAATTTATTGCGTTATGCCAAAAGTCGTAGAACAAATGTTGTTACTTATGATGTTAGCTATATTGTCCTGCGAGGTTGCCGGTGTTTTACAAATAACCCTGTATAATCTATTTCCGGTTTATTTTCTAATCTGTGTTCAGTATACTTGCTCTGTGAACTGTGATTTTGACTGTTGACATCTCTAAGATGTTGAAACTTGAAAGTTGAAGGCTCAAAGTCTGTAATCTGTTTCACAGGTCTGTTTGGATTTTCTGTAGCCCTATGGAATAATATTCAGATCTTGTTTTATGTTGCAAATGTTGCAATTTGCCTTTGGTGAAAATACAGTTACAAAGGTGTCCTTCTTGTTGAAAAATAAACAATATAGCTGTAAAAGATGGCATCGTATGTAGATATGAGTTTAGATGATATAATACAAAAAAAGAAACGAGGAAATCAAAATAGGTACGTATTTAAAAAATCGTTAAAACGCAAAGAATTTTTGTAAAACTCAATTACTTTACATTCTATGTTTCTAAAACTTGTAGACATTCATTTTTGTGGTGCCAATCTCTATTGTCAAAATAGTAATTTCAGAAAAACCGGTAAACCAAAAGGACCTCGGGTATTAAATCTAGATATAATTGATGCTAGGAATAAAATCGTCTCTAAGAAAAGGACTCAAATTAGAGATGCAAGAGAAAAATTAGCTGAACTAGCTAAACAAAAGGATGCTCGATTAAAATTACAACAATTGAGGGCGAAAAAGGTATATAAATGTTTAGAATTTTTAAGTAATTTTTACACAGTCAGGAAGTTAGAAATTATTCGTAAAGGTTTACTTCTTCTCAAAGTGATGATGTAAATGGTGCACAGTCTTATTTGAATTAATTAGAAATTTTAACAGAACATGTTTCAATATTATGTTCTATTATTAATTATTAACAAAATGTTCAATTTGTTAGGAAATCTGATGCAGATCTAAGAGTATATACTTTATTACAAAATTATTTATTTGCTTAAATCTTAGATCATTAAGTAATGGATGGAGCACGCTGGCAAATGTTCTAACTAAACTTTCTGCTGATTTTGGTGCGGGGAGGGTAACTCACACTTTGAAACACAATCACACATTCACAAAAATAATTTGTGTCTTTACAAACTCAAACTATTACAAAATTGACAGACTAGCATGTTTTTGCACACATACATCGATTACACAGAAAAATCTCTGTACATATACGTAATAATACAATCGCTCTAAAGGGATGTAACCATATCGATATTACAAAAATAATAATTTTGTTGAAATTAGAAATAACATTAATATTATATTCATAAAAAATACTACACAGGTCATTTGTAACGTTTTCATCATTATTATATGCATACGAAAAAACAATAAAACGCCATTTTATTTGTATTTGAATATGTATTTATTCAACACATCACATATTATATTCAATAAAATAAATATCGGTACAGAAATTTTTATTATTTCTGTACCGAGGTGTCCATTCTGATTTTCTCCCACAGCATTCAATCCACCTTAGCCTTAAAGCAGGATTTTTTGTAAATCTGAAATATACGCAATATTAATACATACATATAAACCACTCCCCTGGCTCCACTCCTGTTGGTCGTAGCGTGATGATATATAGCCTATAACCTTCCTCGATAAATGGGCTATCTAACAACCAAAAGAATTTTTCAAATCGGACCAGTAGTTCCCGAGAATAGCGCGTTCAAACAAACAAACAAACAAACAAACTCTTCAGCTTTATAATATTAGTATAGATTACATAATAGAAAGGTTACAAGATTAACATTACAAAAAAACGGCTAAGCGCGAGTCGGACTCGCGCACGAAGGGTTCCGTACCATTAAAATGTTCTGCCAGTTAAAAGTAACCGAGCGTAAATTTTAATAAATACATATATACAAGACTTACAAAATAAACATTATACTCCTTTTTATGCAGTTGTGTAAAATTTTAATATAATAAAGATTAATTCTCATCTCATTTCAAATTATACTTAGAAAAATATTTTTTTTATCGACGTTCAAATTAAAAGCAGTCCGTCACTAAGAAAGTCGTAAAAATTTACGACCTTTTAAGCGACGAGTTTTTAAATTCAACTCTATCACTAAGTTCATAAAGATTAAATTTGAATTTCTTTTCAAGATAGTCTCGCTACATCGCTTTATAGTCTCGTGGGGAGTGCGGTTCAATATCGCGTTCTAAATTCAACTTTATCGCTTAGTTCATAAAGATTAAATTTGTATTTCTTTTCAAGATAGTCTCGCTAAATTTGTATTTCTTTAAAATATAGTCTCGTGGGGAATGCGGTTCAATATCGCGTTTTAAATTCAACTTTATCTCTTAGTTCATAAAGATTAAATTTGTATATTTTCTTTCCATGATAGTCTCGTGAGGCCGCATCAATGATCGAGTAAACACATGACTCGATTATTTGTCTTGATCATATCGCTAAACGATACATCGACGATTATTAGAAATTGCATTTAAATTGATATTTACGTAAAAAAAATAAAAAAATACTTACAAATGAAAGGTTATTCCATCTTTTTTTAATATTTGATGTGTTTGACTTGCTTCTGCAAGACTTGACAGCACAAAACGGCATTTTTAGCGGAGCACTCGCAGACGTCCTTTCGATGTTTTACGAATACGCACAGTGTTTGTAATCGATTACGCAAGTAGTTTTTATGAATGCATAAGATTTTTCGATTTGAAAAATCTTATACCTCGGCAAAAGGGGAAGCGCCTGTGAGTGTTATCCATTACTTAATGATCTAAGGCTTAAATATAATATTTTATAAGAAAGTAATTTAAAAACAAATGGAAAATTGAATATAAGTATTTTTGGCTACCAGTAATCCTTATGGATATCTGATGCGCATATAATATGACCACTTTCTTTAAATTACCACATTTTTTAACAAAAGAGACTTTTTTATCAGGCTTCAAATAAACCATCAGGATCACATGTAATACAAAACAAGCAGAGGCCAATGAAAACATATATAAAAAGAGATAGACGTGAGTTATTTTCTTATTTGATTTTTTTAATTAAAATTTTTATTCTAATATATAACACTAGCTGCTCCGCGCGGTTTCACGCGGTTTCATATATAGCCTATAGCCTTCCTCGATAAATGAGCTATCTAACACCGACAGAATTTTTCAAATCGGACCAGTAGTTCTCGAGATCAGCGCGTGCAAACAAACAAACAAACAAACTCTTCAGCTTTATAATATTAGTATAGATTTGCACATACCTATAAATGCATTGTTCTACATTCTTTTACATAATATTTATTATTTTCTTCCAGTTTTTACAGACCCATCTCGTCAAGTTGTATATCAACCCTTACAAAATAAAAACTTGGGAAGGAAACAAAGAAATAATCAAAGATTTTTGGAAGAAAGAACATTTGCTTCAACATCTTTGCGTAAGATATTCCATTATATTAAGATATTCCATTATATATTATCACTTTCTTATATTTTTTGGGGATATAGGATGGCCATTTATAAAATTAGATTTATTATTTTTCCTTATAAATATTTTTAAGAGAACAAACATAATTATATTGGTGGTAATTCACTAAATAATTAGCATATGAATATGTCCCATTTAAAAATAATACCTTATATCTGAAAGGTGCCAAGATTTGTATAAAACTATCTTATAGTAATTAAACAAAAAAAAATGGAAAAGGTTATGCTTATCCATATAGCATACCAAACTTTAAAATAAATTTATCAAGGCAGCCAACAATTTAAAGCGTGTTAAGATATCCCACTTTTGTGCCTTGGATTAGGTTCTCGCATTACAGTGCCCCATATTCTGTGTTATTATCAATAATTTATGTATAAAAATTTTTCAAAGTACTGAATTTGTTTTCGTTGTAATTACAAATTTGCTAATATTTTGCTATAATCTCAATTTTGTTTTGTAGCCAAGTTACCAATAAAGCCTATAGTGCGTACCATAGAGAATGATCTTGAAATCATTGATGATCCCATGGGTGAAGACTACAATCCTGCACCCATATTATCCAATAGAAAAGCAAGCCTACAGCTTAAAATAATAGCACACAACAGTGACAACCAGAGGTAAAGAGTTTTTATAAACATGACAAGACATCAACAATTTTTTTTTTAATATTAGTTTGGGATTTTAATTTTATTATTTTTAGGATGGCAATCAGAGAAAGAGAGATAAGTCCACCAAGACCACCATCAATTCTTAAAAAACGACCTATGGCAGCTTTGCGTATGGAAAAATCTGAAGAGGATATTGAAAAACCTCCACTTGAATACAGAATTATTGTAAGCAATTTACGCAACACTGTTACAGGAGGTGACATAAAGGTATGGATACATACATTATTGAAGTGAAACTTCTTTATCGGGGTTGGAAAAAAATTTAGTGTAACATTTTTTCGTTACGCGTGACATTTTTCCGCTACGCGCCATCTTGTTTTTATCCCTACCACGCGTGATTGACGTATTTCTGTAAAGTTGCATATAGTAAATTATTTTTTGAAAAATAAGGTCATAAAGAAGTTTCACTTCTTACGTGTGTACACTAGTACACGCACACATTTTTTCTTTTATATTTCTATGGTTTATTTTACTTTTATTCTTATTCCATATAATTTTGTTTGCTCTCAACGGCTTTTTCTCCCATTTACTACATTTTTCACTGCTGCTGTACCTTTTAACCATAGCCTGATATTCCTGACATTAGCATTGCAATGTACTTTTAATATATTATGTGAAAACTATTATTTGTTTTAGGAATTATTTGATGATGTTGGTGGTATGCTAGAATCTCGTCTTGTTAGACCTGGTACTGCTGAGGTAATATATAAAAGTCTGGAAGATGCACAGAGAGCTGTGGACTTGTATCATAATCGACAATTGGATGGCCAACCCATGAACTGCCTCCTTGTCACTCCGAAAACTACATCCAAGTAAGTATTTGGTAAAAATATGATGTAAGTACTTTTAAGTGATTTTTTTTCTAAAATATTAGAATATGCCCCTGGCTTTAATTGTGTTCAAATTTAGGATAAAAATTTAAATCTAAAACATTTCCAAATCCATAATTGAATTTAATTATAATCAGTCCAGTCCTTTGGATATCAGTGACAAACACACGCACATAAGAAATATATTCAGAATTATTGTTTTAAGTACTAAAACATGAACAATCTATAATATAAAAATGACGCTCAATTTTTGCTAAGCACAAATCTCGAGAACAGCTGAACCAATTTCGTTAAATCTTTTTTATAATATTCGAAGAGAAATTAGGGCGGGCGGATCACTATTAGATTAAAATATTTAAGAGAATAAGATAGTTACAGTCGTAAATAGTAATAAAGGGGGTAAAATTTTCGTATCTTTTTTTGAATTTGAACCTCAGTCAAATGTAACAAATCTTGTATGATGAATTCATAAATAAAGATTTAATGTGACCATGTGAAATAGTAATAAAGGATTTTTGTCGCCTTTTTAATCTATATCAATTGTTTGTGTACTTTCTTTTTATAGAAGCAGTTCGAAACCAGCTCTAAAAAGCAGCAATTCCACTGTAGAACCGGATTTATCGACTTTTCATAAAGTGCTCTTTAGTCATTTCTAGAGTTAAGACTGGCGAAGTAAGTAGGCAGGCTTTTTGCACGCATTTTGTCTTTTGATATTTAATAATGTATGATTAAAAAATAAATAATTAAAATCGATTTTATTTTTTATTCCCCCATTCCCTTATAAATATCCCTATGAATTAATAACCTATGTATGGAGCAAATGGAGGCGGAGGAGCAAGAAAGAAAGGCTGTAAATTATAATAATAATGGTTAAAGAAGCCTTTAATTGGTTAATACTTTGTTTATACAGGTGTCCAGTAATTAATGGACAATCTTGAAATTATAAAAATATTTTAAAAAGAAAACTATCATGACCAGTAACTAACAAAAGTATTAAAAACTAAAAATAATTTTCAATAATCATATAAAAAGTCACATGAAGTTATATAAAATATATACGGTAGAAGAGAGTAAAGCCGGCCGTACACAGACCGCTTCAAGCAGTTGAGACCGACGGCTTAAAGCCGCGACCGCGCGATGAACTATGTGGTGTGAACCGCGCGATGAATGATGTGGTGTGAATGTCTCATTCATTGCCGTACACATGACTGCTCGAACTGCACATGACCGCTTCAAGCCGTCAACTGCGCGGCACAGAGCAAGTAATATAGTACTGCGCGGTTGGTAGCGACAGCCGACAGCTCGAGCAATACGACCGACCGCTCGAGCAGTACGACCAACCGATCGAGCAGTACGACCGACCGCTCGAGCAGTCCCTGTACGTCGCTCAGCCCTTAACTGCCCGAGCTGCCCGTGTACGGCCGCTCTAAGAACCAAGAAAAAAGAAGAAAGAACAATCAGTGGTAAGAAACCTAATTATTACAGCATTTATTTTATGAGAATTTTTTGCTAGAAAAGGTTTTTTGTAAGATCTTCAGGCACCTTATCTTTGCCTTCGATCCTAAAAATATATTTGTATATGTTTAAGACATTCTTTATAATACTTATAATAAATTCAAAATATTATATTTATCTAAATTATAGTCAATAATATTTAAAAATGAGATAGGTATTAATTTTAAAAATTTAATGAATTTCCGGTTTTACTATTACCAATTACCATAGAGTACTAGAAACTTAGACCACAGACTGACGCGTCTTGCGTATTTCCGTTCTCCATATTGCATTAATCTTTTCTTTGCGATTTACGATTAGTCGCGTCTAGTGTGGTTTTTATTTGTAAAGAATGGTATTGATTTGTAATTATTGAAATTCTTCATTGTATTAATTCACTAAACAAAATCATGGGTGATCGTAAGTGCAATTATTTTATCTTCCAAAAGTACACTACATATCTTACAGGCTAAAAAACGTGGGGTTTTTGCTTTTAGCGTACGCATCGTCGGACTATGGCAGTGGATCCTATGGAGGTCAATATTCAATGCCACCTCCGTCCTTAGGTTCTGGTGACAGTAATTACAGCGCACCTCAACAACAGCCTGGTAATTATGCTCAAGGAAATTATGGAGCCGGTGGTCAAAATACTAACCAAGCGTGGAGTCAACCGAGTTCTGGCGGGGGTATGTATCTACTAATTATTGTATTGAATTCGTTACAATAAGTTATATAGAAATATGTTTCATGTATTTGTTATTTTTAGGCGGTAGTGGAAGCTACGGCGGTCAGGAAAATAATTATGGACAGCAAAATTATGGATCAAATTATGGAGGCGGTGGTGGTAGTGGATTTGACCGCAACGGTAGCGGTAATAGCAGCTACAATGTGAGTGGAAGTGGAAGCGACCGCGGAGGCAGTAATTATGGCGGTAGTGACCGTGGTGGGAGCTATGGAAGCAATGAACGCAGCGGGGGAGGCTATGGAAACAATGATCGTGGAAGTGGGAGTTACGGAGGAAGTGACAGAAGTGGTGGCTCCAGCTATGGTGGCGGCGGCGACCGTGGGAGCGGTTACTCAAGTGGCGGTGATAGAGGCTATGGCGGAGACCGATCAAGCTATAATAGAGACGGGGGGAATAGAGATGGTGGATATGGGTAAGCATTACCTAATTTTACATATTAAAATAAGGAATGTAGGATGGATTTAAAACATAAATAAAAAGCATCACACTATGCAAATTTTAATGTAAAATATAACAATTAACAATACATCAAAACTTTGCAAATGATAGTGTCAGGTCAAAATGGAAAATTATTACTTTAGTTTGGTTTTTCGGTTTATTTTATAAAAGGTTAATGGAGAGTTATTCAGAAATTCATCTACTTAGGCCGGCCACATACATCAGTTTTCCTGATACGATTTCCTGATCCGTTTTCCGAATCAGGGCCTCCGAACGCAGTAAATTCATACAAAAGCAATGAATGTCACACACATTCGATAACTTACCGTACGGTTTTTTCTCCGTCCGTTCTTTCCGAATGCAAGCCCATGCATCAGGAATTCCTGACGGAAAAAAACGAAACGGATGCAAAGCCTACATACATTTTGTATGGCCCGCCACACACATTCGAAAATTCCGAACGGAACACTCATTCAGCGCAGCGCGATCGAGCTGAGCGGACGCGTATTGTGGTCATTGCTGGGGCACCCACGAATACGATTATTGACGATGAGTGATATTGAACATTTAATCATTAGTGTAGAAGGGTTCCCATGCCTGTGGGATCTAAATAACGAAGATTATCATAACAGGGATATGAAAGATCTTGCCTGACAACAAAATGCTCTAAGCGATAAAATGAACATGATAAAACTTTTTACAAAATAAACATAATTATTTCTTTCATAACTATTGTTATTACATAATTATAGTCCATTGAAATGTTACATTTTTTAGGCCTAATCTTGCGTTTTTTAGAAGACGCAATTTTATTTTTTTGATATGTAGGGGGGGTAAGTGTGAAGCTAAAACCAAGTTTGTGGGGTCGCCACCCTTGTCCCACGGCCGCCATTTTGAAAATAGCGGTTGAAATGGTTTTTACGATATATCTCTTAAACTATTTATCCGATATTTTTTTTTTAACGTTATTTGTTGCAAATTAAATTCTCTACAACTTTGGTCCAGTAAGTTTTTGCTGTAGAACTATAAATAAAAAAGTTATAAGCGAAAATGTTCATTAATTAGAGTAATTTATATTTTTCAATAAAACTTTTTTTTATCATTTTACGAAGAAATGATATTAGATCATTTTTGTAGATTGTATTTTGAGGAACGACTTTTATATACGAAATTCATGCTTCTTCCAAACGTGTGCACTCCACTGAAGCTACTCCAAGACTAATCTCGATATTCCGAACGGAAAAAAAAGGATGTGTGTGGTAGTCGTACGGAATTTTTCGTGATACGGTTTCCGAATCAGGAAAACTGATGTATGTGGCCGGCCTTAGAAGGAGGAATTAAAAAAAAGTTTAGTTGGTTTACAAGCAGCAAGATTTATCTTAGATTAAGGTGTAATTAATATTTATTACATAATCAGTATGAGAGTGTAACAATTTAACACAAAAGTCACTTATGTTTAAATGGTTCTTGTAGTTATGCTATTTAGGCTGTACATAGATAAGGTACCTACAAAGAGATAAAACAGGAAAATGTGGTTTTAAATGTACCTCTAGCTTTTCACATATCTCACAATGTCTTCTGCTTCATGATGGTTATGGCATATATCATATTGTTATAATTTTAAAATGTTTATTGAATGATATTTTCAAAGGACAAAAATATCATTGAATATCATAATATCCTTCAATATAAACTAGCACATGTTGTCCTTTGCTGATAAATGGAAATTAAAGGGATCTGATTACGCCTCTGAAAAACTTGTCTTACTTACGTTAATCTATGCAGGGTAATGTTCTTCATGCAGTAAGGGATTATTTTTGTTTGCTATTTATTATGTTTGTATTAAAAAATGTTTACAAGACCAATTATGTTACAGCAAGAGAAACTTATCTTAATTCTTCAATGGGTATGGTTGAGATTTTATATTTGACTAGTTTGCATTTATAAAACAGTTGTAATTTATAATAATCCGCAAAATTTTCAAATATTAAATTTGTGCAATATTTGTGTTTTAAAAATGCAAGCATTCGTCTATAGTGAAGATATATATTGCATCTTGAAAAAGTGTTACATTTTTTAAAAAGTAAAGGCCTATTCGAACTACAGTGGTATCATCATCGGGATACCGCTATCCACGGCGGTAGAGGATACCGCTGTAGTTTTAATAGCCCTTAAATATTTTTAAATCACAAAAAGTTATGCTTTTTAAAGTATATACCCTGAACTGTGCTGTTTACAATTATTAATTATTTTAAGTTATACATAACGCTACAAATAAACATTTTGTTCTACCTCAAATAACTATTATATACATATTTGATTCTTCAAAATGGAGGACTATTCACTAATTTTGTACACTTTTTCAAGTGAAATAGAATTCTGCATGTGTCTACCTTTGTGTCTACATATTATGTTTTATTGTATGCTGTTGTTGTCAACCACAAATTCTAAGGTTTTCAAGGTTTTTCATAATGGTAAAGAAAAGGACCCACATTATGGAATAAGGTCACTAAAAATGGACCTTAGGTGTGCTACGCGCTTCATTCAGTGTGCCCCCAACCTGCCAGTGTGAACTAAATGGTGTTTTATTGTTATAGTGGCGGCGGCAGGGGGGGTGGTTATAATAAAGGTAAAGCTCCTCGTAACTAACGAGTGGTGCTTTTGTTATATTTTTAATTTGTAAACTTAAGGGCTGCCAAATTTGTCGTATTGCATATTGATAGTGTTAAAATACCTCCGAGCAAATAAGCTCTTCTAAGCTAAATGTATGTCACATTTAAATGTACATAGGTATATCACAGGCAAAACATTAGTTATAATAAAAATAGTATCAAAAAAAAAATTGGTGAAAGGAAACATTTCTATATTTAAGGGTGTTGATTTATTTGTTACGAAAAATGTGAAACAATTTATTTTTAATTGTCGACATGTGTATATAAACTGGTCTAATTAAAGGGATTCATATATCTGGACAATACAAAATAATTCAGATGGAAAGATAAATTTTTTGTGCACTTGGAAGCCTTTAAGCTATAAACCAACAAGGTGCAGGTGGTATTTTTATGTGAACTTCAAAATATTGCACATATGGTTATGTTAAGTATTAATAACAGGTTTTGTGACGTAGTACATATTCCATTATTCTGACTGTTAGACAAACCATATGAATTCCGTGTTCACATAATCATAACTATGTCAGATAAAAATTTAAGGTAATGATTACGGCGTAAAACTACGTTACCTTGGACTGAAATGTGGAGAGATTTAGAGGTTATGTAGGAAGGCAATTCGGTACCTACTATATGAGGAGTTTGGGTTATTTCAATAAGAAGCGATACATCATCATCATATTTATAAAAAAAATACGTATTCGCAATTAATCAATCTAAGTGGTTTATTTTTATACACAACTATTCATATGATATGAGAAGAAGAGGAAACAATTGATCAGGATGGTTGTTTAATTGGAATTCTACCGGAAGCAATCCATCGTTACTTGAATAAAATATATAAATTGGTATCTCCATTAGTTTGAATAATATATTATGGTGTGTTTAATATATCCTCTGTTCATTGGATATATGTTTATATCGTTGTCGACGTCCTTTCGGAACCACTTGGGCTTATTTCATGTGCTTGTACAAAGCCTGCTCAAAGGATGCTAGGTATATATAATTGCGCGTTGATGTAAAATATACGTTGTTACCGTATCAGTCGTCGTGTTGAACCCAAATTATTTTTATGAATCAAAGGGTAAATGTAAGATCTCCACTGGTGTACCACTGACTATATTTTTGGCAGCCCTAATCTTCTACAATAGTGTTAACATGCGCAATTTTCTGGTCAGTTAAATGGTATTTTTGTTATCTACTATTTTATACCAAGGTTATACTGTAACAATTACAGGTTTATTTTATCGCTGTTGATATTCTTAAAAATATATATTTTTTTTTAATAATCGTAACAAAGGTATTAAAATGTTTTATATCACGAATAGTAAAATCTTCTGCTTTAAGGTCGATGCAAGCTAGAAACGTTGTAATAGCGTTTTCGTTATATTATTTTATTAAACTTCTTTAATATTTAGGAAGCGGCGGTGGCTATGGCGGAGACAGGGGTGGTGGAGGTGATATGGTGACCCAAGAAGACACTGTCTTCATTCAAGGCATGAATCCAGCGACTACTGAAGAAGAATTGTGTCAGCATTTTGGAGCTATCGGTATTATAAAAGTAAGTGAAATAAAAATTTCTATCTCATATTTTAAAACTTTTCATAGACATTTTATATAATATTATTTATAATTGTCTTTTCAGACCGATAAAAAGACACAGAGGCCCAAGGTATGGATGTACAAAGATAAAGCGACGGGACAGCCGAAGGGAGAAGCTACCGTAACATACGAAGATTCCAACGCCGCTTCCTCGGCTATACAATGGTTCGACGGAAAGGATTTCAACGGAACCACAATCAAAGTGTCCCTTGCCCAGCGGCAAAATACGTGGGCAGGAGGCAAAGGTGGTGGCGGCGGCGGCGGTGGTGGCTTCCGCGGCGGTCGGGGTGGCGGCGGCGGAGGAGGCGGTGGGGGCGGCCCGCCGCGCGGGGGCAGGGGCGGCGGCGGCGGCGGGGGCAGCGGCCCGCCGTCCGGCAACCGCGAGGGCGACTGGAGGTGCCCCAACCCCAGCTGCGGCAACACCAACTTCTCCTGGAGGAAGTCGTGCAACAGATGCAACGAAGAGAAGCCTGGTGGTGGCGGCGGCGGCGGCCCGCCGTCAGGCGGAGGACGCGGGGGCGGTCCTCCCGGGCGGGGCGGGCGCGGCGGCGGTGGGCGCGGGGGCGGCGGCGGCGGGGGACGCGGGGGCGGCTGGGGCGGTCGCCCCGACCGCGGCTCCGACCGCTCCGGCGACCGCAGGGGCTCGGGCGACCGTGGCTCCAGCGGCGGCGCCATGCGGGGCGACGGAGGGTCAGTATTTACGTCTCATTCCATTTACACTACCGTAACCATTTTCTTTTTTCTTTTTCCTATATAAAATACTTATTTTGCGTCCCCATTGTTCATGCCTCATGGTTATCGAAAAGTATCAAACTAAATACTTATTTTGTTTTTTTCGTGATCATTTACTTATTTATCTTATTTTTTGTTACAGTGGCAGAGACAGACAACGGCCGTATTAGTTATTAAGTTTTCTTGACTGATGTAAGATAGATTCTTGACAGATTTGAAATAACTGAGTTGGTACAGATTGAAATGAATGTTATTTGTTTACTGGATGTATAGAGCCTTTTTTCTGAGAACATTAATATCTCAATTGTAAGTAATATAAGACTGTGTTTTAAACATACCTAATTTAAGTTTTATGTAAAAGTAAAAGATATACTTACAAATCTTTCCACAAATTTCTTCCTCAAATTCATCTATATTAATAGATTGTATTTTATAGTAGAAGCTCTGTACCAACACAGTAAACTCCCAATATTATGTAATATTCTTTACACAATGAACACGCTTTTAATAAAATATTACACTAAGACTAGGAAATAAAATCAATTTGAGACACGCTGATACAACCTAAATGATTATTAATAATATCTTATGGTCAATTTAGCTAAGATTTATTAGAATATCTGTATTAGGTATAATTCTTTTGTGTTTTAATAAATACATATTCCACAATTCCTATTGTTTTATTTTTCCATGGAACCTTGACTGTGTATGTAAGTATATAATGTACTAGTTGCTTGTCCTGGCTTCGCCCGTATGTACTTGAGATAAAAATAACCTGTCTGTAAAAATGAAGCCTTCTAAAGTCCGGTCGCGGAGCAGAAAGAATTTCGTACAATGACCTCTTTACCTACTGACAGTGGTCACAAACATTTTTGAATGAAGTGCAGTTTACATGAAATATTTGGAGGAGAAAATGTTTTTTACTAACTTATTAAATAAATGTCCTTTATTCATTTACAATACTTATTAGTTAGTTACATTTTAACTTTTTCAATAACCACGATATATTATATAAAAAAAGTGAGTGAAACTTCTTTATGACCTTATTTTTCAAAAAATAATTTACTATATATACAATATTACAGAAATACGTTAGCACAGACATACATTAAGATCTTAATGTATGTCTGTGTACGTTAGTCTAACACGCGATTTCGACTTAGGCGGATTTTGATTGGACATAAAGAGTTTGAGGTTTATTCTTATAAATTTTGAATTCACAAAATCATAATTGAACACCTGACACCAATCAAGCAAACACAAACCTTACGCTCTCAGGTTAAAGGTTTACAATCCCTAAGGACGACGGTCATTGCACCTGTGCGAGCAAGACACATTATTTTTACGTTGGAGTGACAGTGACAGGTAATAACAGGTCAATGTACGTAATTCTTCCTGCTCCGCGACCGGACTTTAGTGGTGAAAGATTTTTTGAAATCGGTCAAATACCTTTCTGTCAAAACATTACAACACAAAAGTTTCCTCTCTAAAACATTAGTTTCTGTAATATTATCTATATTTTAATAATAACTAGCGGTCCGCCCCGGCTTCGCCCGTGGTACATGTTTACGTTTTCTCTACATAAGAACCATCCTCGTACTTCAAGGAATATAATAAAAAAAGAATTATCGAAATCGGTTCAGCCGTTCTCGAGTTATGCGCTTACCAACACATTTTGCGATTCATTTTTATATATAAAGATAAAGCGCATCACACACGGTGAAGATACTATAATATTTTATGTTAAGATTCTCTAATATAAATTATAATATATAATATTTTATGTTAAACATAAAATATTATAGTATCTTCACCGTGTGTGATGCGCTTAATTTATAGAGGAATAATTTGTAGGTTTGTTTATAACGAAAAGTTATAAACAAACCTACAAATTCGTTTAGTTGCCCATATCGAGAAACTATTTCTTAACATTGATCTGCTCAAACCACATCATGATGTGGTCAATAGACATTCAACCATTTCATGAAATGATCAAACATTTCATGAAATAAGCAAATATTCGATATGGCCACGACATATTATTGAACATTGTAACTCAATGATAATGATATTTGGTTAAAGCGCGTCACACACGGTGAAGATACTATAATATTTTATCTTAAGATACTGTTATATTTTATATTACAGTATCTTAACGCATCCGGTATCAGCGTTCGGACCATCATTTTTCTTTTTGTCATTGCGTACTAAGACCCCTGTAGAACCGCCATCCTGTTACAAATGACGCGAAATTTTGTGGGTCATTTGTAACAGGATGGCGGTTCTACAGGAGTCTTAGTACGCAATGACAAAAAGAAAAATGATGGTCCGAACGCTGATACCGGATGCGTTAAGATACTGTAATATAAAATATAACAGATAAAATATTATAGTATCTTCACCGTGTGTGACGCGCTTAATTGTTGCACGATGATAATATTGCGCTCGTCCGTTTTTATGAAGAAATGCATATCATATAAAATTATAAATCCTCATAGATAACATACCTACATAGAATTTTAGGCAGATTAGGGACTCGGAAAACTTAAGGTATGCTTTATTTTTCTAATGCATTTTTTTCTGAAAAGGTTCTCTAGTCAATTTGCTTTGGGATAAAAATTAGAGGATGTGTGGTGAATCGTAAATCGGAATTAATATTAATTAAAATTAACTCATAATGGATGATTTAAAAAAAATGAATGCTATCATGATCCAACCTGTTTTTTATCTATTTTGATAATACGAAACGTAGACAATATATTTTACAAGATTTTTAATTAGACTTACTAACATGCAGTTGGATCATCGGGGTCTATTTGTTAGGATTGAATTGAAATGAAAGTCAATATATTCAATTTAATGCGTTTATTTACAACTCAAAATAAAATATTTTATATATGGGAGCTTCTTTGGTGGTTTATTATTATAATTTGTAGGTTTACTAATATATATTTTATATTACATTCTTGTAATTTGTAACGTATTTGCACTTTTCACCAAGAAGGCAGATTACTCCTATTTTCCTTCATCTATTGTCTCTGGAAGTTAAGTATCTTGATAAGAACGAGGCCCATTATAGTTGCAGCGGCGACCCCAATACCAGCCTTCCACCAGGACGAGTTATCGCCAGCGAAACTCGCAAATTGTTTGAGATGTCTGAAATAATGATAGCTTATTAGTTTTAACTCAAGAATTGCATGATGGCAATTAGAATATTTATCTGTAAACTAGTGAACATGTAGACGGACGCTGGCATGGTTGAATATTACAATAAATTATCAAATTCGGTTAAAATAAGGTTAAATACTGACAACAGCGCTATCTATGAAATCCAATAGCAAAACTTCATCTACAGATACACATACAGAAGGCCCTTGAAATAATCGAAAGCGCTCGTAAATTTTAAGAATAATATCTGTGACTACATGGTTTAGTTAAATAATAATTGATATCACAATATATGTACAACTAACCTGTGTTTGCTGAACAAAATCCAAGCAGCTTGAAATTGACTGGTTAACATATTGTGAATTAAAAAAAACAGTAATACTATAAGTATCAGCCAATTGTAACTTACAGTTAGGAATTATATTATATTTATATCAACAAGTTTAAATTAAAGTGAGTTTGATTAAAAAGACAGACAGAACTAACATTAAAAGAAGAATGATAATGACCATGATCAGCTTGTTTAAAGATTACAAAATAGCTTACATTCTCATTAGTTCCAGTTATATATGTAATACCTAGTACATTATGTGCTTTAGATAAAATAAGTCTCCTAAAACTAATACATTTAAATATTAATGACAAATAATTTTAATACTTATCTAAAAATATTCAATAAATATTTTTTAATCATTAAGTATAGCAGTAATTAGCATCTCATTTACTATACTTACGGAAAAGCAGCCATTGTCGCAAGTTTCACAAGAACATCGTGCTTATTCTCTTTAATATTAAAGAGTTGCGGTGGAAGCAATTGATACTTGCTACAAAATACTTCTGGTTGTAGAATATATTCCTGTCTGGTTATCATGCCATCTCCTTTGGTTCCAACAATCAGTACAGGGATGTGGCTTTCAGCAAAATATTTCTAAAAACATGAATGTTGTATAAAATGTGTTAAATTATATCATGTCAATCAATCTATACTAATATTATAAAGCTGAAGAGTTTGTTTGTTTGAACACACTAATCTCAAGAACTACTGTCTTGGATAGCCCATTTATCGAGGAAGACTATAAGCCATATATAATCACGGTAAGACCAACAGAAGTGGAGCCACGCGGGTGAAACCGCGGTGCGAAGCTAGTTAAAGATATTTGTTACGTACATACATTATATTATGTTGTGTAGTGTGTTTTTAAATAATAATATAATATTTATATACTCACAATATATATTCTAGCAATGAACTCAAAAGATCGACTAGCAGTGACATCATAAACAAGACAAGCTACATCACAATTAACTTCATGAGGCTGCAGAGGGTCGGAGACACGCGTGATCGGTATTTCCTTTAAAACTAAGTACTTCTCTTGCCCATACACTAATACTGTATTAATACAACAGTTGTTTTCTGTAGAGTATCCATCTCCTCGCTCATTGGAATGAGGTTTGATTTTCTGTTGATATGTTAAATTTATATTTGTATATAATTTACAATGAAATCAGATAAAATAGAAAGTTCAATGAGGTAAAACTTTAAAGTTGCAAATTTAACAAATAATCTTAGAATACATATAAAATATAAATTGACATAGAAGCAGTCTATATGAACAAACTAGCAATTAAAGCCGTTCCGCGTTATCTACAAAAACAGTCTACCCACACAAACATAGTAATGTACGTACGCATTCATGTACTCCATAATGAGACAAAGATAGAATATACATTTAAACCACTAGCCGAAAAGAGTTAGCCACTTCTATCTCAGTTAATATTTTTATTTTACTTTTTTTACAATGTTCAAAATGCAAGTATATTTTTAAAGCAACATATTATTGCAATATTTAAAATACGCACACATAGATGACTGTTGAACAAGTAATGGCTAATACACTTTTACAAAAAATATTTACCTTATGTGCTATTCCTAAAAAACTCCTACATATGGATGTTTTACCACAACCTCTGGGTCCAATGATATGACACTGGTATACATTACGGTTGGATTGCTTTTTAGCTATATCAATTTTTTTCTCCCGAGTAACTAAAATAAAACCGAACAGGAACATTAACAGGAGCTCAAGAAAAAATCTATTTTGTTAAAAATATAAAAAATGTCAATAAGAATTGTGCTAGAAAATAATAAATTTAGGAAAAAACCTAATTTATTATGAGGCTTAGGGATAAATAAATTGAAACAGGCAGTGAATATTTTTTTTTAGTAATTCAATATAATAAATAATAAAGCGTTTCCAAATAAGTTAATATGAAAGTACTTACCATGAAATGCAGATTTTTGGGACTCATTTTCTAAGAAATTATATCCCAAATAGGCTAAGTAAGCACTTGTACTTTGCAAGTCTAGGAGGGTCATTAATGTCCAACGACACATCCAGCCTTGTAAAGTCAAGTACCCCTGAAAACAGAAAATAATTTTACACACCTGTTTGCATATGCCACACCAAATCATTAGGTGAATAGATATTAAAATGCATACCTTATCATTGGTTGGTACAGTATATCTTAAATTATGCCAGGGTATGCGAGGACAACACGAAAATACATTTTTAAGTTCAGTAGGATTTAACATTCCATCTTTATCCCTATCATACTTCTCAAAAATTTGCGTCAAAAATTGTTGGCCTTTGTACGAAAGTTCTGACGTGCTGCCTGCTGGTATTTTTAGACTAAAATATAAAATAGGTGCATGATTAAGATTTCATATTGATGATTAATTTGATAATAATTCTAATTAGTCATTAAACATACTTAGCATATAAATAACTTTGTGTCAATTCCAAACTCTCATCATAACCAAATTTACGTAGTACTGTCCATGTTGTCTCATTTCTTCCTCGTTGTATGAAAAGGCAGTGCAAGAATATAAATCCCTTCATTGTGATGCATTCATTCTCTATTCCCCCAGCGATATTTTGTGCTATAACAGATTTTACTTCATCTAGAACCTAAAAAAAAAAATAAGTTCATTATTATCTTATACAAATCATATCATACAGGAATTCTCATGCAAAATATTATTTAGCACCTGCAGTTGTAATGGAGAGTCAAAGCACTTTTTCTGGAATACTGTTATTTCATAATCATCCAACACTCCATCACCATCTAAGTCACATATTTTGAATATTCTTGAAAGTGCCTTTTTACATCTTTCTGTGAGCTGCAAAGTTTTAATATATTTTTAAAAATATAACATTATTAATATATCATCGAACAGTTAGAAATTAAAGATAGAGGAATAAGGATATTTATTAATACTCACTTCTTGTTCTTCAATTGAATAGATAGGATGAATTGGGTGCAAAACAGCTTTTTGTGCATTATAGAACATTTCAGAAACATTAGTCAAAGTCTTAGCAGAACATTCAATACAGCGATCTACCTCCGGGTATTCCTCTGCTATATCCCAAATATTCTAGAAACAAACAATAATTGCATAATTAATTATTACTAGTATATATAGTTATAGTTGATACCTATATGGCACAAAAATGAGAAAATAGAAATACAGTAATGGTAGTCTAAAACTATGTTGTGTACTATTATCTCTTATAAGAATTATGAAATAGGAATAAAATATTTTATACTTACATCTATAATCGAATAATCAATTAAGTCAATTTTATTTCCTACTAAGATCACTGGTTTCCTATAATCTTCTGGACAGTTGTCCCTCACAAACGGTAGCCAGTACGATGCGACTTTATTAAGCGTTTCTTGCTTGTCAACAGAAAATACGATGCAAATCACATGAGCCTTTTCTATTTCTTCGGCAACTTGTTCAATTGTTTGTTCACACACTAAAATAAATAATCGTTTATTAATACCTGTGCGTGGGAACTTAGAAATAAGTGGAATGTTTTATGGAACTTGCGATACGTACAACATACATCAACAATATTTGTCGGTACTTGTTCTGGTGTAACATCAGCAGGTATTGTGATTTCTTCTGCCTTCGGTGGAACATGTTCTGTAAATTCTTCAGTAACTAAAGAGAGAATAAGTGATGTTTTGCCGACTCCTGGTTCACCCAGCAAAATAATGCGGACAGTTCTCGGAATCGGCTCATACACCATTTTGTATAGTAATAAGTAATATTTACTATTCCATATACATTAAATGTCCATTTTAGAGAAACAAAAAACGGAGTTTATAGCTATTTAATTATAATTCCATTCATGATCAATATTTTTATGTAATTTTGGTTGTAAAGTAAACTTCATAATCCACAGAGACTAGAATAGGCATAGAGTAAGAGAGTAGGATATAGATTTCTTTCAGAAACAGATAAAATATTAAGAAAAAATCTGAATGACGCGCAGATAACAAAGCATTGAACTTAAAGCTAATATTATAAAAATTTGTGTTGGGTGCTAATTTCTACAGATATTGCACATAATGGAATAAGAATATGCAATTTAAATGATATAAATAATCATCAATTCTATAATGTAGAGTAGAGTCTGGCCAGCCAAAGCTGAACACAGTAAAGGGCGGCAAATTTAAAAAATATGGACCTGGTAACATCGGCTTTAGTAGGAAAAAAACATTTTGATACTTTTGATATTCATAAAGGTGATCATAGTATATAGGTACATTAGGTACACAACACAGCAGGATTTAAACGTTAAAAGCAAATAATTTGAACCGTTTTCAACAAAACTGACAACTAACTACGCAGAAACGCCATGATGACATTCCATAGTGTGGCCGCTACAAAAAACACTGGGTTCAGCTTTGGCTGGCCAGACTCTATGTATGTACAATTCAAATAATATGAGAAAATAAATTGACTTTTTTGTTTTTATTTTTAAATTTGGCAATATTAATCAACTGTCATTTGTCAATTGTCATTGTCAGTTTGACACATAAAGTTGGATTTGCATTTGCCTGTTTCAGAAATGGGAAATTAAAATATTTGAAAATGATAACATGTCTTATGGAATAAATGTATCATGCTATAAAATCTTGAATTTTATGGTTTAAACAATATTTAGAAAAATGGGAGAAATCAATAAAAAGCAGACAGAATGGGATAGCTCGAAGGGATTACGAGAACAGGTTAAAGCTTTAGAGGTTAGTGTTCATTTGGTTTTTCGCTTTTAATTATATAAACAAGCTGATATTTTTTTCTTATAACACGTGCCTCATAAATCGTAATATATGCTTGTTATTTGAAATTATACCTTGAAACTCATGTATCTTTTGCAGGATAAGTGGAAATTGGTTCCATCATTTCTCCAAGTAAAGGGCTTAGTAAAGCAACACATTGATTCATTTAATTACTTTATAAATGTAGAAATAAAGAAAATTGTGCAGGCAAATGAGAAAATATTTTGTGATTCAGATCCACTGTTTTATTTAAAATATTTAAATGCCTATGTGGGGACCCCAGATCTGGAAGAAGGCTTTAATATCACAAAGCCTACAACACCTCACGAATGTCGCCTCAGGGACCTTACTTATTCAGCACCTATAACAGTTGACATTGAATATATTAGAGGGAATCAGCGGGTTATTAAAAACAAACAACTCATAGGAAGGTAACTCAGTAGGCTTACTCTAAAATATACATAAGAATAAACATGTTTTATTACAAACTGTGTACTTATTACATATAACAATGTTTCAGGATGCCATTAATGCTTCGATCCTCAAACTGTGTCTTAACAAATAAATCTGATTATGAGCTCTCTCAGTTGAATGAATGTCCACATGATCCTGGTGGTTATTTTATTATAAGAGGTATTTATAGATATAGAGTTATTTTATTATAAGAGTCTTTGTATTAACATACAGTGAAAATACAGTGGTTTTTAGAAAAATGAAAATGTCTAACAACTGAATATTTCTTTCTAGGTCAAGAAAAGGTGATATTGATACAAGAACAACTCTCTAGAAATAGGATGATTGTAGATGAATTTAAAGGAGCCATTCAATGTCAAGTGACTAGTTCAACTCATGAGAAGAAAACAAGAACAAATGTTATTGTGAAGAATGGAAAATATGTTCTGAGACATAATGCATTGTCAGATGTATATTATTTTTCTATTTTACATTCTAACTTAGATTTAAAAATTATAAACAATATTATATAATATTTTTTAATGATTTTTAGGATATCCCTATTGCAGTTGCATTTAAAGCTATGGGAATTTGCAGTGATCAAGAAATAATGCAATTAATTGGTACTGATGATAACACTATTAAAAAAATGGCACCATGTATTATGGATTGCCATAACTTAAAAATATTCACCCAGAATCAAGCCCTTACATATATTGGACAAAAGTTTAAAGCTAAAAGGTGCCCGGATTTATATACTAACTACTTCTACAGATTATATATTATTGTCATATTTATTACCATTTTCTTTTCTTTTTAGGTTTCCTTCATCACAGTCTAAAATAAAAACTCCTGTAGATGAAGCCAGGGAACTGTTAGCCACTACTATATTAGCCCATGTTGCAGTAGAAAACTATAATTTTTATGTTAAAGCTATTTATTTAGCAATAATGGTAAGGAGAGTTATTGAAGCTGAAACTAATAAGACAGCAATTGATGATCCTGATTATTATGGAAATAAGAGACTGGAATTGGCTGGCTCACTATTAGCTTTAATGTTTGAAGATTTATTTAAAAGATTTAATTGGGAACTAAAATCTATTGCGGAAAAAATCATACCTAAAGTCAAGGCTGCACCTTTTGATATTGTCAAACACATGAGACCTGACTTGATTACTAATGGACTTTTTACAGCTATTTCAAGTGTAAGTATACCTTAAATTCTATGTACCTTTTACAATTTAGTAATATTTAACACTACCTACATTAATTTTATAATGAGTATACTTTATTTCAACTATTTAATATATAATTATATTTATGTTATTGTAATTTGAATTAAAGGGTAACTGGACCATCAAGAGATTTAAAATGGAGAGACATGGTGTGACACAGGTTTTGAGTCGACTTAGTTACATATCTGCATTAGGTATGATGACAAGAGTGAACTCACAGTTTGAGAAGACTCGCAAAGTGTCAGGTCCAAGATCCTTACAACCTTCTCAATGGGGTATGCTGTGTCCTTCTGACACGCCAGAAGGTGAAGGGTGTGGTCTTGTTAAGAACTTGGCTCTAATGACGCACATAACAACAGAGTGTTCGGAAGAACCTATCGCTAGGTTGGCCTGTAATGCTGGTGTTGAAGATGTCAGGCTGTTGGGTGGAGAGGAGATTAATCATCCAGCTAATTACATGGTTTTTCTTAATGGTAAGGAAGCATTCTGAAATATAATTTATTAACCTTTCATTCCTCTAAAATACCATTATGTATAATATAAATCTTAACATAATTTTTCTAAGCTATAGAAATTACTCTTTTTACTCAACAAAATTATTTATTTTCAGGTAATATTTTGGGTGTAACAAGGCAGTATAAAAAGCTAATAAAAATATTCAGGATGTTCCGACGGCGAGGATTAATATCCGCATTTGTTTCCATCTATCCAAATCACAACCAAAGGACTGTTTATATCTGTAGTGATGCAGGCAGACTTTGTCGTCCTTATATAATTGTTGAAAGAGGATATCCATTGGTCAAGCAACAACACATAAATGAACTGAAAAGAGGTTTAAAGAAGTTCCAAGACTTTTTAAAAGATGGCCTTATAGAATATTTAGATGTAAATGAAGAGAATGACAGTCATATAGCTACTGTGGAGGCTGAGATTGATCCCTATGTGACAACACATTTAGAAATAGAACCCTTTACAATCTTAGGAGTTTGTGCTGGACTTGTCCCATATCCTCATCACAATCAGAGCCCTAGAAACACTTACCAATGTGCTATGGGTAAACAGGCAATGGGTGAGTACATGTCATTTTAATATTTTCATCATGGAATTGTTATATTTTTGAAATACTTTTTTCTAGAAAATAAATTTTACTATATTGTGTTTGTATTTGCGAGCCTTTTAGCAGTAGTAGCAACTTAATACATAATTATAAATGCCAAATGTATGTAAAATTTTTGAAACATATTTTCTTTCAACATTACAGGAACAATTGGCTACAACCAGAAAAATAGAATAGATTCTCTTATGTACAACTTAGTATATCCCCAATGTCCAATGGTCAAGACTAGATCAATAGAATTAACTAACTTCGACAAGTTGCCTGCTGGTCAGAACGCAACTGTCGCTGTAATGAGTTACAGCGGTTACGACATTGAAGACGCCTTAATTTTAAACAGAGCTTCCATAGACCGTGGCTACGGCCGATGTTTAGTGTACAAAAATGCGAAGACAACCATGAAGAGATATAGCAATCAAACATCAGATCGTATATTGGGACCATCCCGAGATGCTAACACCGGCAAAATTATTAAAGCACACGAAATTTTAGATACTGATGGAATAGCGGCTCCTGGAGAAATGGTCGAAAATCGGCAAGTTCTCATCAACAAACAAATGCCTCCAGCCACATTAAATCCCATTAGTCAAGGGCAACCCCAACAAATAGACTACAAAGATGTTCCTATCACATATAAAGGTCCAGTTGAATCTTATATCGAAAAAGTAATGGTCTCTTCAAACTCAGAGGATGCATTTCTGATTAAAATATTATTAAGACAAACGAGGATTCCAGAGATTGGAGATAAGTTCAGTTCGCGTCACGGACAGAAGGGTGTCACTGGTCTTATAGTGCAACAAGAAGATATGCCTTTTAATGACAGAGGAATTTGTCCTGATATGATTATGAATCCGCATGGATTTCCCTCCCGTATGACAGTTGGAAAAACTATTGAACTTTTAGCTGGAAAAGCTGGTCTGATGGAAGGAAAATTCCATTATGGTATGGACATTAAATTTATTTAAGTACAAGCGTATCATAACGCTAGTAATTATAGTAATTATAATGACGTCGTTGTAATTATAAATGATTTTTGTAATATTAATATTTATTTCTCAGGTACTGCATTTGGTGGTTCCAAAGTCAAAGATGTGTGTAATGAATTGGAGAAACATGGTTATAACTATCACGGCAAAGATATATTTTATTCAGGCTTAACAGGAGAACCTCTGGAAGCTTATATTTATTCTGGACCTGTAAGTATATTTTTACTTTTCTTCAAAATTATCATTATTATCAGTCAATGGATTATACAAGTGTATTTATGAATGTATTTGTTTCGTATATTTAAGTATAGTAAATACTATTATATAAATTACATTAAAATGATTTACACTTCTTTATCAAACACGAAATTGACGAATACATTAAATTATCTTTTTTGTGTTTACAAACAAGATAGCTGCAATAAATTAACTTTAACACAATTAAGAGCCGCTTACCTCCATGCAGGTGTATTACCAAAAGCTGAAGCACATGGTGCAAGACAAGATGCACGCTCGTGCCCGCGGGCCGCGCGCGGTGCTCACGCGCCAGCCCACCGAGGGGCGCTCGCGGGACGGCGGCCTGCGCCTCGGCGAGATGGAGCGCGACTGCCTCATTGGATATGGAGCTAGGTATGTGCGTGTGATATGCACCTATGAATAACGTATATAATATGTATTATGTATACAGGGTGTAATCGTTAAGTGTGCACAGGCGATTATTCCGTAACTATTGCAGATATAAAAAAAACTTTAAACTGATATCGAAAGCCCTTTACCTAATGAGTATAATGACCATAGTAACTTTTCAAAAATGAAACGGGAAATATCCAAAAAATGTATATCAAACACGCCCGTCCATAAGAATCGAATAGAAAAAAAAAAATTGCAAGTTAAATAAATTGTTAGATTTAGGGTTGGTACAATTGGATCAGTAAAAATACACGGCGCAACGGACCCGACAAGAATCAAGAGCTTAACGTATCAAATATGACAATGTCGTGACTTCCGCAGCATGTTTTGAATAGAGTGGCATCCAGAATCATATCCATAAAAAATCGAATAGAAAAAATATTATTTTTTTATTACACATGTTGATTGTTAACATGTTAAACAAATTGTTTGATTTAGGATGGTCAGTTTGATCAGTTCAGATCAAATAGTAAGAACTATCTATAATAGTACCTAACTAAATAAGAATAGTAAGGAGACTCGGCGAGATTAGCCTAATATAACAATGTTGTGACTTGCAGCATGTTGCTAATGGAGCGCTTGATGTTCGCGTCGGACGCGTTCAGCGCGGACATCTGCGGCGCGTGCGGGCGGCTGGCGAGCCGCGCGTGGTGCCACGCGTGCCGCTCCTCCGCCGCGGTCGCCGCCGTCGAGATGCCGTACGCGTGCAAGCTGCTCTTCCAGGAACTAGCCTCTATGAACATCGTGCCACGGCTCACGCTCAAACGATATTGTTGATTAAATGCTTTTTTTATGACAATTTTGTTTTTATTTTGAGTTTTGAAGTTAAACATGTGTGGAAAAACTATTAACAAGGACATAATATGTAGTCAAATAGAAGAATTAAAATATTAATTACAAAATCATATATGTACATCTAAAGATGCAATTTAAATTTGTAGATATGATCTAATTTTAATACATTAGTTTTGCTAACATTTTTAAGGGCATAAATTATTTGAAATGGTCACCATATAAAATAATTTGATAAAACAAACAGCTGTACAAAAATAAATTTATTAAAATAGTCAGTTAGGATTTAATAATTTTACACATTTTCAAAGAGGCTTTGGTCAATATAATCATTAGTACCATCATGATCAAAAAGAATACATAAAATAGTCCATTATATGATAAAAGTCTAAAAAATATATAACCAATTGTAAGCCACACGACAAATACGTTTGATCCAAATCTCCTAAAGGATAATCGCGGCGGTAGATCTTTAGACACAATATTATTTTGATGATTGGTTACATCCTTCATATAATTTTGAATAGTGATTGGTTTTTGTAATATTTCCCGAGCAGCATATCCCCAAAAGTCTTGACGATTCCACAGTGTGGTAAATACTTCAGAGTACTGCAAAGGAGAATTTTAATTTATGAAATAATTGACAATTATTTAATAAAGTCCAATGATACAATAAAGTGATATATATCGCACCAGTATTTTTATGTACAAATTCAAATGTTCTCATTTCATTTACAGCTATTTCTTTCTTTGTTAGAAATGAATTATTATAATTTAACTAAATAAAAAACCTACCAGTTCGTTTAATTTCGTCGCCAATTGGTAAAGCAGTCTAACAAGAATTGTGTTTTCATACGACATTATAGGCATCAAATCAGGATCGCCCATGTAATGCAATCCTGTGGGTTTGCTTCGTAACTGAAAGTTAAATGATTTTTATTGAATTTCTTGTATGACATGTCATAATGAGCGCGACCATAATCACCAATGAACACTGGTTCTTGCATTAAAATGGAAATATGACTTTAAAACTATACATACTTTTTGTGCAATAGAAAAAGAGAAATTGTTTGAATTAGCAAAAGAAGAATGTTCCAGTGAATTATCGACCACATTCGCCTCCGCCAATAACAGCATATTGTCGTTTACCTGAAAACCATTAAAAGAATATTTTAAGGTGTCATAATATAGAAACATAAAATATTGCGAGTAGTAGTGAATGCTGAGTATGTAATGTGATGATGTATTTTTTTATTCTAAAAATTTTTACTGAAGGTTTTGAAGATTTTTTTTAATATTATACATGCAAATATATACCTGCACTTCATAAAGTGTAAGTTATTCAACTGGGTAGTAAATAATGGATTAAATAATAGATAGAAACAAGAGTGAAAGTATACTCACCATAAATATATTTGAGAAATAATTTATACAATGATTCAAATACACAGGCACTTTTTCAGACTCTTCTAATATCATTCTGTCTTCATCATTATTATTTATCATGAACCATTGCTTAATGCTCCCCCAGAAACCTACATTAGAAAAAATTGAGTGAAATGAAAACAAGTTTATAATCAATATTAATTAAATTAATTTATTAAGACTTACCATTGTTTTGTTGATGATATTTACTCCTATATTCTTCGACAAATTTTTCAGATACTTGTTTAGCAGAAATCATTTTTTTAACAAGTCCTACATAAAGCGGCTTTTTATTCTCACTCCAAATTGGATCATATTCGAAAGTGGTCATCATATTCAATTCAGAAATAGCTTGTTTCGCTATTGACACCCATTTATGCAAAGATATACCATTGTATGTGTAACTGTAAGAGAAAAATATATTTCTAAAACCTCTGCTTCTTGTAAGTTTTCATTGATCATTAATATATTTAAAAAAAATACAATATTACCTTTCCAGATCCAGATTGGAATTATTAAAGCTTGTTTCAGGTGTGTACAAGCCAGATATACTATCTGTTATTGCCTTTTCTAAGTTCAATAGTATGGGCATCAAGTGTTGTTGTGAAAAAACCTAAATAAAAAATAAATATTATTATTTAACTATACAGTAAAAATAAAAATATATGACAATTAAAATCTATACTAATATTATAAAGTTGAAGAGTTTGTTCGAACATGCTAATCTCAGAAATTACTGGTCTGATTTGCAAAATTCTTTCGGTGTCAGATAGCTCATACATCAAGGAAGGCTATATATCATCACGCTAAGACCAACAAGAGCGGAGCCACGGGGGTAAAACAGCGGAGCGCAGCTAGTAAAATATAAAAGATCATACCTTTCCTAATCTAAATAACATGACAGCATTTTTGTATGTAGATAAATCAAGTCTCATAAATCTAGGCAAAACAAGTTGTAGTATATAGGTATATGATGGATAATTTTCTGCAATGAACTGTATGTAGCTTGGATCTAAATTTGCACTGGCTCCTTCATCTTGATTTTGATTAATATTATACCTGAAAATTAAATAAATGTATAATTATTATTTTATGAGACAATGTTTGATTAGGAATATAGCTAGCGTAAATATAGATAAGGAGAAAGCTTTTACCTATCTCTGGAAACATTGTTAGTGTATCGCCATGGTTGTATGAGACTTAGCCACAATTCCATCACAAGTCTAAATGAGGCATCCAGAGGCCAGGTTGATACCAAATGTTTCACATATTGGTATGCCCGTGTGCACATTATTTGCTTGGCATATTTACGCAGTGCTGATGACCTTACAGCTGGATCAGAATTGTACTTTGCGGAATATGAGTATATATGTTTGATAACAACTCGCACTAATCTCACTCTTTCAGGGCTTGAAAACGTTGCTGGATAATTTCTTTGGTACATCTGAACAGAAAAATATAAAGTTTATGAAATACAATAATTGATTATCTTGATACTCATTTTTATTATTAATCATATACAAGCAGAACTTACCTCAATGTTGCGTGAATTAAACTGTTCTATACTCATCCAAGTGTCAATAAAAACTTGTAATACGGTTTCTGAACGCCAGATCTCATTCCTTGATTGATTCTGGGATGATGGGTGTTGGTTACTTATACCAGATAAGTCAGGTACAAGTAACAAAGAAGGGGAACCCAGAGGCCTGTGAATATTTAAATTTTACAATAAAATACATGAAAATTAAGACATGTTCCCTAAGCATGCAAATGCATGCTCTATTATTAATTAATTTATAAGTTAGTGGTTTTTCTTATAACAAATAATACTCTCTTGATGTATTCTATTAAATTATACAGCATTAAAGGATTACCTGTTAACTGACTGAAGTGGTGCAACTAGAGGTACTTTGCCATTATAATGTGGAATCATTGGTAGAACACATATATTTGGATCAGTTGGCAAAAAATGTGTGAGGTAGTCACAAGCCAAAGCAAAATAAACACTATTCCATATCTCCCAGGAGCTTTTGTTCTGATTGTTATTTGTCAAATGCAATGCAAAGTTGAATATGTAATAATCAAACGGATCTGATTTTGTTGTTGAGGAAATAAGTTGGGTGATAGTAAAAACATACTTGTGTTCAAAATTTAAAAATAACCAGTAAAAACCTGAAGGCAACATATAACACATTAAATCTCCACATACCTACCTACAACACTCAGAAGACACTGCAGTGATAAGGTTAGCTATTGTAGTATGTATTGTATTCATGTATAATATGTAATTTTTCCTTCATTGTAAGTTTCATGAGAACTTTTGAATAATGAATAAGTATAAAATCATTTATTAACATTTATAGAAAAAAAATATTTTTAAAAGGATACTTAAGGCTAAAGCAACCACATTCAAGGAATTTGAATCCAATGTTAACATGTCTGAATAAAATTGTGGACACCTTCCTCCTCTCTCCAATATAATTTGTAACTCAAACTAAAACAAAATAAACAATAAGTACATCATTTCCATTTATATCCTGTTGGCATTTAGGAAATAACAATTTCTTTACTTACTGGCAGCATACTCAAAGGAAGATTATATTTCAACTGAGGATCAAATAGTAATTTGTAACACATTCTAAATAATGGTCCATGTGGTTCTAAAAAATTCATCAGTGCTTCAAATTCGTATCTATTATGTTCACATGTAATTTGTCGTAAGCCCCAACCATTGTTGTTGGGTGATGCAAAAATATTGTTTACCAATTGAGGAAACAGAGCTTGAAAGTCTTTACTAGGTCCTGCCTGGTCTAAAATTTTTGTGAGCTCAATAACCTTTTCTAATACTGGTAAATTTAACGCAGCATAAAATTGACTCTGTAATATAAAAAGATGTTTTTAAGATACAGTTTTATATGAATAATAACATTAGGTAAATCTTAAACGTACCATTAGGTCGCTAGACATTTTAGTTTATATTTCGAATTCCGGTACAACACTTTATTGTATATCTATTTATTAATGTGGTTAAGTTAAAACATAACAAGCTCCAATTAATATGCACTATTTATATATAACCTCCAGTTTCATTGGAATATTTACGAAACAATTTAACACATAAAAGGAATTAATATTCTTTAATTAATATGCACAATCGCAGAATTATATTATTTATGGAAGATAAATTTAACGTTCAAACTTTCAAGTTTATTTTCTGGCAGTAGCAGAGCGCGCCGGTCTCCTCTATTAAAAAGATGACAAGTTTGAAGTTGACATCAGTACATTTTAAGATATTTGACATCTGAAAATTCATAATCATTAAAGGTCCGACCACACGACGTAACTACGCGGCAGCGCAGCGACTACAGAGGAAAGGATAAAACGAAAAAAAAAACTACAACGAAACTGATACCAAAAAAGTCAATCAATAAGAGCTAAAAAATAAAACAAACTCCTAAGAAGTTAAACAATTATTTCCGAAATAATACCAAACCCTTCCTATGTAGACATAAAGCATTAGCATAGAGATATAAAGCATTTCACGATGCTTCACTTCAGGCAGTAACTCTGTTCTGTGAGTTGAAACGAAAACGATCTCACTAGGATCGGTTTTTGCGCCATGGTGGCCAAGGTAGTTTTCCAATTACAGAGCATAATGCGACTCAGTGGCGCACAATGCCGAATTATGCTGATGCTTAATTGGAACGTGAATTAGTTTTCAAATGCACCAGCAGGTTGCGCTAAGTTCAGTGTCTTAGATCATTAAGTAATGGATAACACTCACAGGCGCTTCCCCTTTTGCCGAGGTATAAGATTATTCGAATCGAAAAGTCTTATGCTTTCATAAAAACTATTTGCGTAATCGATTACAAACACTCTGCGTATTCGTAAAACATCGAAAGGACGTCTGCGAGTGCTCCGCTAAAATGCCGTTTTGTGCTGTCAAGTCTTGCAGAAACAAGTCAAACACATCAAGTATTAAAAAAGATGGAATAACCTTTCATTTTTAAGTATTTTTTTATTTTTTTTACGTAAATATCAATTTAAATGCAATTTCTAATAATCGTCGATGTATCGTTTAGCGATATGATCAAGACAAATAATCGAGTCATGTGTTTACTCGATCATTGATGCGGCTTCACGAGACTATCATGGAAAGAAAGTATACAAATTTAATCTTTATGAACTAAGAGATAAAGTTGAATTTAAAACGCGATATTGAACCGCATTCCCCACGAGACTATAAAGCAGTCTTTCCCAACGTGGGCGATAACGCCCCCTTGTGGGCGCTGCAGGCCTAAAGGGGGGCGGTAAGAGACCCAGAAAAAAAAGGGGGCGTTGTGTAGGGCTTTGGGGTCGATTTATAATTTCATCTACCTAGCTAGGAAGACTCTTAGAAACCGACTGAGCTCTCGACTTCGAGAGTCGACATCTTGTGAACATCAACTAATATTAATTAAGATATAGCTCAAAATCGGTTCGATATAATAGACCGCGGGCAATCATGTTTTAACAAGTTTTTGTTAAATAATCCGATTTGTACATTCCTGTATCAATCGGCTGGTTCTATAATACTTGTTCTTGCTTGTCGAGTACGATTGGGCGTCGAATGAGATAAACGAGTTTATGCACGTTTGATGTCTTATTCCTGTTGGTGCGTGCTGCTTATGCAATCCTCTATAAACGACGTAAATTTATTTTATTTTCATTTGCGGTTTCGCGCATAATAGATAAGCAGTACTTGATTTCAACACTTACGTATTTCTCAAAACAAAACAATGTCGGAAGTAAAAAAGAAGAGACGGCAATACTCTGCGGAATATATTAAATTCGGATTTATTGAAAATCCCACAAACCCGTCGTCGCCTTTGTGTCTTCTATGTCTAAAAACATTTTCGAACGAAGCAATGAAGCCTTCAAGACTGCAAGATCATTTGAATAAAATGCATCCAGATAAGAAAGACAAGAATGTAGCATATTTTCAAGACCTAGAGAAGAAGCATAATACTCAGCCAAGTGTATCAAAACTATTTTCGGCGGCTGCTAAGCAAGATGACGACGGACTTCGAGCTTCGTACAATATCTCTTTGTTAATTGCTCAAAAAGGCAAACCACACAACATCGGAGAAGAGTTAATTTTGCCAGCAATAAAGGAAGTAATAACTACTGTGCTTCATAAACCGGCCGCAGATATTATCCGAAAAATTCCTTTGAGTAATAATTCTGTGCAAAGACGAATTGATGAAATGGCTGAAAACATTGAAGAATCATTGTGCAATCATCTGAGGACTAGTCAATTCTCAATTCAGCTCGATGAGTCCACTTTACCAACTAATGAAGCGTTGTTGCTATCTTACGGGAGGTTTATTAAAGATGAGAAAATACGTGAAGAACTATTGTTTGCCAGAAATTTGGAGACAGATACAAAAGGCGAAACCATATTCAATACATTGGAAAAGTTTTGTGAAGAGAAAGAGATTCCTTTGAAAAATATTATATCAGTTGCTACGGATGGCGCTCCGGCTATGACAGGGCGCCATAAAGGCTTCATAGCGTACTTAAAGAATAAAATTCCAGATGTCCTTGCTATACATTGCGTTATTCATAGACAACATTTGGTTGCTAGAAACTTAAGTGAACGACTATTTCAATCACTGCAATATGTCATCAAAGCAGTCAATAAAATCCGTAGCAGCTCTTTGAATGATAGATTATTTCATCAGCTTTGTGCTACTAATGACGAAGATTTCAACCGTTTGTTGCTTCATACTGAAGTTCGTTGGCTGTCAAGAGGCAATTGTCTGATTCGATTTTACAACCTGTTTGACTCTGTGATAGAGTTCTTGGAAACTAAAGATACAGAACTGCGCAACAATCTCATAACATCAAAGAATGATATAGCTTACATGACAGACCTGTATAAACTGTTCAACGACATGAACCTCCAACTGCAAGGCGATGAACTAAATTTAATTAAAACAAAAAATGTCGTTGCTGCTTTCGCAGCCAAACTGCTTCTGCACAAAAAGAATATGGGCAGACGTGAGTTTCACAATTTTCCGAATTTATCAGTATTTTGCAGTAACGACGACTTGTTTGCCTACTGCCAACATTTGGAAAACCTCCACATTGACTTCACCGAACGATACCAGGACATTTTAAACTTGGAAATACCAGACTGGGTGTTGGATCCGTTTTCAAATGTCAACACAGCAATGTCACCTCAGCTGGAAGAAGAACTTATAGAATTGACAACAAACGAAGAAACAAAAATCAAGTTTAAAAATGGATATCAAGAATTTTGGCTACAAAAACCGATCCCACAATTGTACCCTGGATTGTGGTCAATTGTTCAACGATTCTTGATAGCATTCCCATCGTCATATTTGTGTGAACGTGGATTTAGTGCTGTGGCAACGCTGCTTACTAAAAAGAGAAATCGTTTGCGTGTTACCGAACGTGGCGACTTGCGGCTGTTTTTGAGTAAATTGGAACCTGATATCAACAAACTTATTGAACAGCATCAGATTCAACCTTCACATTAGTTTTTATATAAGAATTGATTATGTTTGTTTTATTTTCAATAAAAGATACTCTACTATAAAGTTGCGTTTCAATAATCAGTTATAAGTACTTAGCGTTTTTTAAGTATGTTTAAAAAGGGGGGCGTTAAAAAATAATTTATTCTTAAAGTGGGCAGTAGACAAAAAAAGGTTGGGAACCCCTGCTATAAAGCGATGTAGCGAGACTATCTTGAAGAGAAAATATACAAATTTAATCTTTATGAACTAAGCGATAAAGTTGAATTTAGAACGCGATATTGAACCGCACTCCCCACGAGACTATAAAGTGATGTAGCGAGACTATCTTGAAGAGAAATTCAAATTTAATCTTTATGAACTTAGTGATAGAGTTGAATTTAAAAACTCGTCGCTTAAAAGGTCGTAAATTTTTACGACTTTCTTAGTGACGGACTGCTTTTAACTTGAACGTCGATAAAAAAATATTTTTCTAAGTATAATTTGAAATGAGATGAGAATTAATCTTTATTATATTAAAATTTTACACAACTACATAAAAAGGAGTATAATGTTTATTTTGTAAGTCTTGTATATATTTATTAAAATTTACCTACGCTCGGTTACTTTTAACTGGCAGAACATTTTAATGGTACGGAACCCTTCGTGCGCGAGTCCGACTCGCACTTTTTTGTAATGTTAATCTTGTAACCTTTCTATTATGTAATCTATACTAATATTATAAAGCTGAAGAGTTTGTTTGTTTGTTTGTTTGAACGCGCTATTCTCGGGAACTACTGGTCCGATTTGAAAAATTCTTTCGGTGTTAGATAGCCCATTTATCGAGGAAGGTTATAGGCTATATATCATCACGCTACGACCAACAGGAGTGGAGCCACGGGGGTGAAACCGCGCGGAGCAGCTAGTTTGTTTATATGTATGTATTAATATTGCGTATATTTCAGATTTACAAAAAATCCTGCTTTAAGGCTAAGGTGGATTGAATGCTGTGGGAGAAAATCAGAATGGACACCTCGGTACAGAAATAATAAAAATTTCTGTACCGATATTTATTTTATTGAATATAATATGTGATGTGTTGAATAAATACATATTCAAATACAAATAAAATGGCGTTTTATTGTTTTTTCGTATGCATGTAATAATGATGAAAACGTTACAAATGACCTGTGTAGTATTTTTTATGAATATAATATTAATGTTATTTCTAATTTCAACAAAATTATTATTTTTGTAATATCGATATGGTTACATCCCTTTAGAGCGATTGTATTATTACGTATATGTACAGAGATTTTTCTGTGTAATCGATGTATGTGTGCAAAAACATGCTAGTCTGTCAATTTTGTAATAGTTTGAGTTTGTAAAGACACAAATTATTTTTGTGAATGTGTGATTGTGTTTCAAAGTGTGAGTTACCCTCCCCGCACCAAAATCGGCAGAAAGTTTAGTTAGAACATTTGCCAGCGTGCTCCATCCATTACTTAATGATCTAAGCATTTAACTTATAAATCAAAAATTTCGGAAATTCGAGTTTTAAACATTTTTTATAAAATACAGCTTATGTAAAGGATAAAAATCAATAAACTTAAAGATTCAGAATAAATAAACAATTATACATCTAAATGTTTTATTTACTTAAATAAATTTTATTTAACTGACAGCAAAAAAAAATCTTATGAAGCTTTGTGTCTGTACTATTTATATACTCATGTGGTTGTAATGTGTGGTGTTGACGCCAACATTGGCCAATAAATAGGATTATTTTTCCGACCCAAATATCGACCAATAGAATTGCACCATTCGACGTCAAGTGGTACAACCTACATGGTATTATACTGATAATTTTTTGAAAATTTTCTCTGGTCGTTGACGTCAAACTGACAGGTTGAATTCAATTGTGAAATTATTGGCCGACATTTGGGACGGAAAAATAATCCCCCGAATACCACACGAGCTTCAAAATTATCTGGCATTTCCCTCAAGGTTCCCTGCAAACAAATAAAGTCGTCAAGTTTTTCAGGAAAAATCACTCGCGCTTCACGCTCGTGATTTTTTAACCTTGACTAAAAACTTGACTCCTTCATTTGTTTGCAACGAACCTATCGGAAAATACCCGATAATTTTGAAGCTCTTGTGGTATTATAAGTGAATATTTGCAACTAGGGCATGCAGAACCGAGTCCGGTTCCAAGTTTTTGAAACCCGGTTCCAAATCGAGCTCAGAACCGGGTAGAACCGGGTTACCCGGTTCTTTCATAATACCTCGGAAAAAAATACGAAATTAAACAAAAGTAACTGTAAAAGTACCTGATGGGCCTTTTATTTTACGCGGCTTGTGTCTTATTTTATTAAATTAATAAAAAAACAAAATTTCAATACTTCTCTTTATTTATCAGTGTTATAAAAGTACCTTGTTATCATAATATCACATATAAATTATAAACTTAAACCTCATTCATTAACTGCAAACTGTAAAGCAAAAGACCGGCCAAGTGCGAGTCAGACTCGCGCTCCGAAGGCTCCGAACAAACCTATTTTTCATAATGTTGTAACTTTAAAATTTATGTTTCTAGCAATTTTTCCTTTATCTGTGTTATAAGACGTTACTTTTACCAAATTTAAAGGCTCTGTGTTCATGAGAAGTACCCTGTAGGTTTTGAGTTCCATGCGAATGTCGAAATTTGCGAAAATTTTCAGCATTTACGGCTGTATCTTTTGATGCGTTGGCTTGTGAGTTTGACTTTTTCACAGCATCAAGGGACCGAAGACTTGAGTACTTACTTACTCCTCTGGCGCTGAAACCCCAAAGTGGGTCTTGGCCTCTGAGAAGAGAACTCTCCATCTTCCCCGGTCCTGAGCGGTCTCTTACCAATTATTATTGGCTCGTAGCACGCGCAGGTCCACCTCTACTCGATCGCGCCAGCGATACTTAGGTCGTCCAACCGGCGGTCGGCCCAGGGGTCGCCCCAAGTATGCCCTCTTCAGTCCTCGTTCCTCACCCATTCGTTCTACATGACCGAGCCAACGGAGCCATTGTGCTTTTATTTCTCCAAGTATATTTGGCTCGGCCATTAGTTTTTCTAGTTCGGCATTGGTTCGGACTCTCCAGCTTCCATCCTCTCGTCTGGTGGGACCAAAGATCTTGCGAAGAAGCCTTCTTTCGGGGACTAAAAGCTTGCGTTCTTCATTCTGGGTCAGGGTCCAGGCTTCACACCCATACATAAGTATTGGTCTTATGACCGTTTTGTATATACGCAATTTGGTGTTTTTGCTCAGAAGCCTGGACGCGAGCACCTTATGCAAGGCTGCACCATATTTCAGGGTATTTTGGATACGAATATTAATTTCTTCCTCCCTGGAATGTGAGTCAGTTATAGTGCAACCCAGATATCTAAAACTAGCAACTCTTTTGTACGTCGTATCTCCAGCCTGTAGGTCTTGGCGTTGAGCTCGTGTATCTCTATACCGTTTCAAGTGGAGATATTCCTTTTTATTTTTCCTTTTTTTTTTATTATTCCTTTCATAAAACGTAGTGATTATATCCTCTTTGCGTGCTCCATCCATTACTTAATGATCTAAGTTCAGTGTTGACTGTTGAAAAAAAAAAATATTCATTTAGCAATAACCTCATTAATGTGTAAATAATGTGTAAAGAAATTGTATTCACATTTTAAATGTGAAATATAAAAAAAAGTCAATGTTTGTACCTTCATCCATACTTAAATTTATTTTTTAACACAATTTGAATTAACTTTGATTATTTCGAAAAAACTACAATGAAACCAAAGCTTTAAAATTTTTTCCAACAATTAATAATATTACTAACGATAATATATAAACAAAACATTTCGATCAATGCCAACATAAAGGGGAAAACACTTGTTAATTTTCTGTCACAGTTGGCATCGATTGCACGCATCAATTCACGCGCATTACTTATATGAGTGCTCGATTGTGCGAAGCGTTGCTGTAGTTGAAATCAAGAAGCTTATATCAACACTGGAGATTTCGGTATGAACATTTGACGTGTAACAAGAAAATTGTTGTGTTTTATCACTTTCACACCTAACTTGGTATTGCCACTGTTAATACGAAGTTTTCCCAAGGCTACTATGTATGCTGTAATATTCTGTGCAAAAGGTTAGTTTTTGTACATGAGTTTGTTGATAAATTGCCAACAACGTCATTCAGAAGCATTGTTGGTTGAGACAATTATTATTTATGCTAAATAAAATAAGTATCTGAACCAATTATTAAAAAGCGATACTCCCTGATTATGGGTAGTTACCATAATAAAATTGTAGCAACTCTCACTTTGACAATATGGCATAAGTGTCAAAAAAATTGCGTCGCTTCGAATATTTAAGTTAATATTGTTGCGTATTTAATAAATATTTTCCGAATATAAATAATGTATTGCATTGTGAAAAATTGCAGAAGTTTTTGGACACCAAATTCTGGCCTATAATTTCACAGGCAAGTGTATATTTACGTTATTTACAATATTCCTCAATACTCATGCATTTACCTGTTTAGAATCATTTTAATGGCAAAAATCGTCAAATTTATCATCATTTTACTAAGCAATCATGTTAAATAAGTTCTTTTCCTAATACTTTCATCATTTTTCAACAAGTTTTCAACAAACAAATTTAACAAGTAAGGTAACCATGATGATGGGTTTTTACGGATAGCGACGGACGATAATATATTGCTAAACAATATTATGATGAACATTTAGAACACCATTTTAATTTTTTTTATACTAGTAATGAAACAACACACGACATCGGTATTGCACTCACATATTGTGGTTTGTTCTTTTTTACATTGAAATTTATACTTTTTAACCTAATATTTTTTTGTTTTACGTATTTCAGCTTTCCAAAAAATGAAGTAAAAAAAATATATGTGCCTATCAAGGGTAAAATTACTGAGGATTACGACCCAGAAAAAAAATACTGCTATAAACAGTTTTTATTTGATGTTTTTGGCTTGAAGTTGACCCGTCGAAGCAACGCGTTTAAAAAGAAGATCTGAGTAACTTACAATTTGGTAAACAGCATCTGATGCAAAACACAACTTTCCTCTATTTACAAAGGATGTTAATGATGTATATCGGTTAATATCCAAGCTTTGTAGCCAAAAGTTATCAAGCGTTATTTAAAACTATCATTCTCTACCAATTAAAATTGTATGTCGTATAAAGGTGATAATTCTTGTAAGTTGACCAGTAATTATAATAAAAATACTGTTAAAAATATATGTCGTTATTATTTATAGACCATGATTTTTAGTTTTTTCTATTTCGAAAAATCCTGAATATACAAACCAGTGTGGTCACCCACAGAAAGAGACAAAAAACAACGCTGACGTCATTCAAGGTTATATTTTCTTGTGACAAGTTAATGGTCATAGAGCAATCTCCAGTGTTAGATATAAGCTTCTTGGTTGAAATATTCAACGTTAAGCATTATGCCGCATAATGCGCTCTAGTGCTGTAATTGGAAAACGGGGCATGGTGCACGTTGCATGTTGATTTCATACCATGTCAAATGTCAGCTATCAAATTGACAATATCAATAATGTCATTATCATGTTGGTCAGTTGGTGAACGTAAATAAAAAGTGCAAAAAATATTAAAATGCTCATATTCTTAGTAATATTAATCAGATTTTGAAATATAGTGAACGAACATTGTTTATTGTAATTAAATAAAAAAAAAATTATATCCATAAAATGTCGTACGAATGGTTTGAACGTATTGGGCGACCACGTTTTGTTGTGGCACCTATGGTTGATGCGAGTGAACTCGCATGGAGACTATTATGTCGAAAACATGAAGCAACGTTGTGTTATACTCCTATGCTACACAGTGCTATATTTATAAAAGATCCCAAGTACAGAAAAGAGAACTTTACTACATGTACAGAAGATCGTCCATTAATTGTTCAGGTTTTTTCTGATTCTAATGTTTCTATTCCTTTAATTTAATAGCTCTTATTTACAATACATGACCATCACTTTGTTATAGTTTTGTGGAAATAATCCAGAAACAATGGCAACTGCTGCAAAGTTAGTTGAAAAAGATTGTGATGCCATAGATGTTAATCTTGGTTGCCCTCAATCAATAGCCAAGCGTGGTAGGTATGGTGCGTTTCTTCAAGATGACTGGGACCTTTTAAAGGAAATTGGTAAGATTACTCTTCCAGTACAACATAAGGCAACCCAATGCACTAAGAATACCTATGTATTTTGCTTTTTATATTTACATCAATTTATATAATTCTGATTCAAGTAGATTTGTTATCCTAAAGCTATTTGTGGAATGGAAACTGTGACTTGTGAGCATACTAAAATATGAATATTTTTTTTTCAGTATCTACTATGTCAAAGGCAGTATCAATACCAATTACATGTAAAGTAAGAATTTTTGAAAGTGTAGAAAAATCAGTGGAATATGCATTGATGTTACAAGCTGCAGGATGCAAGCTCCTCACCGTTCATGGGAGAACTAGAGATCAAAAGGGACCATTAACAGGTGTTGCAAATTGGGATTATATCAAAGCTGTTAGGTTAATCTTTATTTTAATAAAAGTTTTTTTGGTATGAAAATTATTCAGATTATATTACTTTTCCTTCTTTTCAGGAGTTCTGTATCAATTCCAATGTTTGCTAATGGTAATATTCAATGTTTAGAAGATGTATATAGATGTCTTGAGTATACCAAAGTTGATGGTGTTATGAGTGCTGAAGGTAATCTGACAAATCCTGCAATATTTGAAGGGATTAATCCTGTAACATGGGATATAGCTCTTGAATATCTTGAATTGGTGCAGAAATATCCATGTCCTACATCTTTTATACGAGGTCACTTGTTTAAAATATTCCATAAAATGTAGGTATTCCAGTAAAAACAAAAAATCAAATGTAAAATATTTATTAATTCCATTGTATTTTTTTTTACTGTTTTTATTTCAGTTTTTCTTTTAATACCAATAATGGTGAAAGAGAACTTTTGGCCACTGGTCAAAATTTGAATGACTTTATAAAAGTATGTGAAGTATTGAGAGACAAATACTTAGCATACCACCTTGGTGAGCAACAATTCGATGACAATGAGAACATCACAAGGCAAGGCTTCAATTTGATATTACCACCCTGGATATGTCAACCATATGTTAGAATGTCTCCTGAAGCACATACAGAAAAAATGCAAAATTTATGTAAAGTTCAGGTACATAGTTCATTTACAATTTACATTTTTTAATAATTACAGTGTGGCTATAGTACTAATTTTTGTAATTTGTTCTAGAACAGCACATCTGATATTAAAAGAGCACATGAAGATCTAGATGTTAATGGCATTTCTAGAAAGAAAATGAAAAAACTAAAAAGGATAATGAGAAGACCCAATAAACCAGATAATGATAAACAACCAAGCAGAACAGGAGATATTTGTGTCAATCACTCCTGCCCTAATCCTCTTGTGAGTGCACATTGCTTTAAAAATGTTTGAAAAAATACAGCTATTCAATATGAAAGTAAAATTTAACTGTGGGTTTAACCATATTAATTGTACATCTATTGATTCTCTTCAATTAAAAATCTTAATTTCCTTTTATGTATTTGTTAACTGTTTTTCAGGGCGGAAAGTGCTTGTTTCGGTTTTGTAAGAAATGTTGTCGAGATAAGTGTTTTGAAGAAGATTTGGATTGTGAAGGGCATAGAATATTAGTTCATACCCGACGTCAAATGGCAAAGAAATTTGCTAAAGAAAATGGATTGGAAGATAGTATAAAAAATATTGATAAGTAATTGAATTTAATCTTATTTTTTTTAGAAATATCAAGGTTGCCTTGATACTTGTACAAAATTGTATATTTTATTAATAATATAATATATTGAAAAGAAAAAATTATGTCTTTCAAAGTCACCCAAATATTTATAAAATTAATATTTTAGATAGTGATCAAAATGCAGGAAAAAATAGTTAGCAAGCATAGAGAATCAATCAAGTAGATTCATCATAATTTTTAACCCAGGGTGGGTTAAAAATAACAATAACGTTGAATACACTAACTAACTTATATTTTTAATCTGAGTTTTCATGCTTATTTGCTTGCTTATTTATTTCACTATTGTATATTTGCGTACTTTATATTATATTGGGATATTAATTTTATTATTTTGTCGCTACGTATTATGTACGTAGTCCAGGTTAATGCGTGATACGTGCAATTATTAGTCCTAACGTAAGCCGTTGTCGTCGTAAATTGTTGGCATTAAAATGTCGTAAAATTTCTACCATCAATGCAAATTGCAAGGTACCACCAAGACAAAGTAGTTTTAATTTGTTCATTCTTAAAAAAATATTTCGTTGGATGTAATTTGTGTGCACAGAAAAACTTTTCGCCATTTCTCATCAGTAAAACAATAATGGATCAGGGGACGGTTATTTTTTATAAATACCCTCATAATCATATCATGATCATTTACTGAACTAAATCCTTGATAGAATTAAAAACAAAAAAATACTTCTCTCTTTACTCAAGCTGAATGGTGGCGTGACCTGGTGGCGATGGTATCAAATGCGCGCGCACAAATGACGTACTTTTTCATTAAGTTAATTGTGAGTATTTGTATAGACTCAGTGTCCACGGAAACCAAAAAATAAACTACGTTTATTAAACACAAATGGATGAAGGTGGTACATATGGACAAAAATTAAAGTACCTAAATAAACGACGCCTTCATGGATTACAATTACCCTTAAATTTGCAACAGATTACTTTATGGGGAGTGTTACTGTTAACTGCATTGATAAACTTTTTAATTTTAGTGAAAATACAATTTGATGTGTTGGAAGTTGCCTCGTTTATAGTTTTTGTGGTTTTATACGCATGCCATGTAGTATCACATATGTTTGCATTGATACTAGATCCTAGTGAAGAAGAGCTTCGCAAAAGAGACACTATCGACGTTCCAGAATTTGATCGACACATACACGCCCATGTTATTGAGGATGGACGATGTCATTTATGCAACATATATACTACAGACAAAAAAACAAAGCATTGTGGACTATGCAATAAGTGTGTTTATAGATTTGACCATCATTGTAAATGGTTAAATAATTGTGTAGGAAAAAGAAATTATTTCGCCTTCTTAGGATGTGTTTGCACTGCCCTGCTGATTTCAATTTTCACATCCTGTCTATGTGTTATAGATATTGTAATTTTTTATAAAAATCCAATGAACCTTGGAGAAACTACGCTGAATTACATTAACTGCACCTCAATAGATAACGGATATTATTTTAAATATTGTACTAATTCTATATCTTTTTTAATATTTTTAATAATTTATTTGTCATGCGGCATAGCAATTACTCTTGCGCTCTTACACTTGTTCTGTTTTCACGTATACATATCAATTTTGGGAATTTCGACGTACGAATATATTATAAGAAATAAGACGAAACCTTTTCGATTCCGGTGTTTCAGCGTGCCGAATTTGTATTTATTGAGTAGAAATAAGGATTCTCAAACAAAGCGTACGGAATTATCGAAAAACGCACCAAGTGTTACTAATTTAGTTGGTTTTATAATCAACTACGAACTTGAAAAAGCTAAGAGAATTGTAAATTTCAACAATAAAATTCATCCGACTCAGGAAATAGTGGCGAATTGAGTAGGTACGTAGCCTGTACGTATATCATATATGTAATAAAATCTAAAAAAACACAAATATATAAAAAATATTAAAGAATATAGTTAGGTAACTAGGTACTTATTGTTTTACCGGAGAGGATCATATTACTGTCCATCTTTCACATTTTAATAATAAATTGACTAACTATAACCTATGTCAAATACGAATCGTAAAATGTGTAATAATTGTGTAATGTGTTACTTTGTTCCTACCTCTTCTCTGCGTTCTTATTATCGACTAACGTGTAATGTGACGTCAATAAATTATTAAACAATTATTATTATTATAGGGGTTTGGGTAAAGTTGGCGTCGTGATGAACTTCCGCGACCAGTGATGAAACTTGGATATTTTAAAAGAACAATATATTGTAAGCAAACGTTGTTATGGACACAAATCTCGAAACATATTAGGAACAGAGATATTTGGTTTTGTATTATTCATTTACCTAGAATCTAGCCTAACCTATTATAAGATTTTTCTGACTTTGTTAGGTTTCTCCTTTATTTATTTAAGAATCAAAACGATGTATATGAACACTATATGCAATATATTGCTCTTTTAAAATATCCAAGTTTCATCATTGGCCGCGAAAGTTCATCACGAAGCCACTAGCCCATACAAAAGTACCCCCCCCCCCCTTTTGATGTCTTTTTATATAAAGGAAAATTACATAAGTATAGAAAATAAATCGTTATTGTTAGTAGGGGAGATCAAGAGGGGATTCAGTTTAATAAGGAAAGGTACCTTAGCTACTGATTATTGACCAGCCGGTTGGCGTGGTTGGTAGTGACCCTGCCTTCCAAGCCACTGGTCGTGGGTTTGATTCCCACCCGGGGCAAATATTTGTGTGATGAACTTTGTTTGTCTGATCTATGTTTGCTCTGTGTCTGGGTGTTAATTATCTATGTAAGTATTTATTTAAAATTATACATGTATGTTTATCAGCCATCTGGTTTCCATAACACAAGCGAAAGCTTAGTATGGGATCAGATCGTGCCGTGTGTGAAAATTGTCCTGAAATATTTATTTATTATTATCTGTGCTATTTAGTACCTCTCAAGTGCCTCTAGTCAGTATAAGCTTGGTATAAGCCCATAATATAGGATATAGGGGTGTCGTTGTTTCGCTATCACCTTATTGGTAAATCTAAAAGTAAATCATTTAGTATCATAACCTCCCATATGTGATGCATAAAAGTTTTTGGAATAAATCGTATTTTTCAAATGATGTTTCTAGTTATCTAGTTTAAAAACAAGTTTTTGAATCAGATCCATAAATTAAAATATAATATATGCTGGATGGTCTACTATTTATCAATGGAATATTCAATATAGCTTTTTAATTTTTTATTAAAATCTTTCTTATAATTTGGATGATGATGATATGATGGAGAGGTCATCCGTAAATGCGATGATTAATTAAAAAAAAAATAATTATTTAAACTTTATTTAATATAATATACAGATAATTTAGAACACAATAAAATTAAAAAAAAAAACACCCAACATAGTTTTACCAAATGCTAAACATTTAAAAATATTATTATTATGTTGTGTATTGAGCAAAGGTTTAATCACGTTTACGGCGACGGTTTTGCTCTTCCTGTAACAAAGCACAATTAATCATTACTTACTATAATTCTTTAAAAACAATATGATTATTTTATTAAATGTATTAGACTTAAACAATTCAACTAGATCAATAAATATTTTTTTATAAAATAAGTTTACTTCTAAAAATAGTGAATTTATTGTTTACCTTTTGTGTCAGAATGATGACCAAACGTCTGAACATTCCAATGAAGTCAATGAACAGTTCCATAGCATGTTGTACAAAGTCCTTGTTGCCCATGCGACGTTTCTCAATAATAAGTTGTGTATCAAACAAAACAAATCCACACATGAGCATCAGTCCTAAGTAAAGGTGGATCTGAAAAAGATGATAAATTAATTAGGTACTTTTGTCATTGTAATTTTCATAACACAATTTTTTCTACTTGTATACAAATTGTCAAAATTAAAATACTTCCTCATATGGTTGAGAATCTATAGAATGTTATGAGATTTTATCAGATAATGTATTAATTTATACTAGGCATTGTATGGTCTTTAAACTTAAATATTATAAACAATCCATTAAAAATTAAAAACTTTGTCTATTATTTTTCTTCAAAAACTGATAGTGGAAGGAGAAAAGCACATTCTATTGAAACAATATTACCTTATACTATATCCTAAAATAATGTTGAAGTTTTTAAATATTTAAAGATGAACTAATACTTAATACCTAACAAGCTTATCAGAAAGATATGATTTACAGATGAATGATACTCCACACACACTTGACAAAATAAAAATACATATAATAAAAATACACAAAAACAGATAAGGAAAACCTGTATACAGTCGACTCTCGTTAATTCAAAGCTGCGATAATTCGAACCTCTCTATAATTCAAAGTTATCACGAGGTCCCTACAAAATCTCTTTATATTTCGAACTAAATCCATACATTTTTGTGCACTTGGTAATTCGAATGAAAATATCATTGCTATATAACAAAACGACGCGTTAATTCGAACTCATCGGCGTCCAACACTCGACGTCGACAATTCAAAGTTGCAGAGAGGTAGGTACATTTTGCGACAAGTTCAAACTTGATCAATGAGCCGTTGTTTTTGTTATGATTAGTTTGACTTTACGCTAGCTCTTCACTCTCGTCGAGGTTAGGCGAGGGAGCGCGAGCACAAGAGTGTAGTCGGAGCCCTCGCGTCACATCGCCGTGCCTCGTCTCGCCTCGTCTGGTCTCCGTCTGGAGTCGGTTTTTGGGCGCGAGTCAAAGGACGCGAGGCGCGAGAGCAGACGAGGCGAGGTGCGGCGTCCACATTCTCGCGTTCAGTCAATCAGTATATAGATGTTATATCATGCATAGATTTTATCCACCATCGCCTTCTTCTCCAACGCTTTTTAACTTTTTAAGTGTGATATACTTTAACAAAATTCATATACGCAAAGACGCATAGAGTTGCGGCACGTGTCACTTCGAGCACGTCCATTATGCTCGCGACACAGAGAGAAATGAACGAAGGCGAGAGTGAAGATGGATACAACCTCGTGTTGTCTCGCCTTGCTTAACCTCGCTAAACCTCGCCTCGCCTAACCTCGACGAGAGTGAAGAGCTAGCATACACTTCTCACGAATTGGTATGTTTAGTTATCATTCGGTTACTGTAGAATAGCATTTAATAAATAATAATTGATTAACAATTAATAATTCGAAGTTTTATTTATTTTCTCTCACAAATTTTTAGTGGAGCGCCGTAAGGTTTATACCTCGGAATCCAGGGCCAGTCAATGAATCTTAATATAAACCTTGAAAATATGTTTTTAATAGTATATAGAAAAATGTTAAAAAAAATTTTTTTCGCGCTCTCAATTTTTTTAAAATTATTATAAACAATTATTAATTTTTTGGAGTTTTCATTGATTTATATTAGTCAAAAGTCATATTTTAAAAAGAACAACTATTACAAACTTGAAAACTTGATCTTGGATCTTTAGGGACTGCAGATATACCGATGAAGGTCGGGTTGGAGAATAGAGGGGATAACAGCAGTTGTTCGGTATTGTTCATGGCGGGCCCTGGATAGTACACGTTGTAACTTGCTAGACTTAATACGTAGCTGTTGTTTTCGTTCCGAAAAATATTTATTTCAGATTTTTGTTTATTAAAAATTAATGTTTATATTATTGTGCAGTGAGTGTGATAAAAGTTAATTACTGAACATTACTGAGTTTTAAAAACTTTGAAAATAGTGGCATAAATTGTAAGTACATATTTGTTTTTCATTTATATTACATGCTTTTGAAAACAGTTATGAATATTTTGTAATAAATCGATGTTAAAAGTTAGAATATAAAAGTAGAATTTAATAATATAAATCATTAATTATGTAAAAGTTAGTTATTAATATTACTAATATATTTTGTTGTTGCAGCCACGTGTCGCAATGGGTGAACCATCCAGTATTGATAGTACAAGCAATGATTGCCTCATTTGTGATAAATCATAAAATCGGATCTAGTTCTGAATTAAGCTCTGAACTAGGAGATATTATAAAAGTCACTAGAGGCATATCATCATTAAAAGCTGCATCTGCGGAAAGGGGGGGATGGACTTTCTCAGTATATAAATAAAAAAACAAAAGCAAAGCAAAAAACGTACTTTTCCAAATGCTTAGAGAGAATATTACCTAAGTGTAAAGAGCATATTCTGTTCTTACATGCATTCACTGGGTGTGACACGACATCAGCTTTTTTCCAACGTGGCAAAAACGTATTTGCAAAAAAATTTGAAAAGCGACCAGACTTGCAAAATGCTGCGACAGTCTTCAAAAATGAATGCGAAAATACTGATGACATTTTTAAGGCTGGTGTTACATGCACTCTTGCTTTATACGGTGCCCCCCAGAAAATAAAAGATCTTAATGCATTAAGATATAACTCTTTTTTGAAAGCAACTGCTAAAAATACCTGCGTTAAACTGCCGTCATTACCACCCACTGCAGATAGCGCATTTGAACACTTTAAAAGAGTATTTTTGCAAGTTCAAACATGGCTTGGAAGAGAAATATTACCAGAAGAATGGGGCTGGAAATATGAATGCGGAATATTGACACCGCAAACAATGACGCAACGACCAGCTCCAGAATCTTTATTAAAAATTATTTTTTGCTCATGCAAAACAGGATGTGGAGCATCTTGTGGGTGCAGGAAAAGTAGATTAAACTGCACTGCAGCTTGCTTAGAATGCAATGGTGACAGCTGCACTAATCCTTCACCTACAATCTACAGGGTGTCCCGTAAGTAGTGGACCAACGGGTTATGGGGAGTAGAGGGACTAATTATCTAACAAAAATACTAAATTTTATTGTCCTAGACCATAAAGTTTTTGATTTATGCTTTATTTTCAAAATTTGATAAAAATATCATCCACATAAGCTTAATATGAACTTTTACTATTTCTGTTTTTATTTTATTCTTATTTTTTTGTTCAAGGTTGTTAAGAATACATAAGTCTTCCTAATTAAAATGATACTCAAGCATAATTAACATCAACAAGAAAATTAGACCAAAAAATAGGCAAAATTTTACGTTTTAAAGTTTACGGACTGAAGTTTGAACAAATCTGGTGTAAAAAAAATGTATGGTAACCCTGTGAAACTTTATTTTAAAAACTTCTACATCTCATACAAATTACAAAAAGGTATAATTATGTGGTATAAAGTGTATAAAAAAATGTTAAATTGGTGTACAACATTCAAATTAGAAATTATCAGGTAGTCAACTCATTAAGTTATTCCGAGAATTATTGCCTTTATGGGCGCGCGCTGGAATTCTTTTGTATTGTTTCTGGCCAATCATAGACGATACTTGAACCCACTATTATTTTCTTTGACTTTCAACTATTTAAGTGACTTGCTTATAGCTCGGAACTACACGCGTGTTTAGCTTGATCCCGTTATTACGATATTCATTTTTGTTGAAGTTCGATTGAATTGGACACTGATTTTGCTTGTGATTTGGATATTGTTCGACTTTTGTTTTTTTGAAGGAAATTGCCTAATACATACACTCCACGTGAATATGCAGAAATGTTAAAAAAATTATTGAGTTAAAAAAATTTTGATCCTGTCGGCATCGACGAAGCATCTCTCGACAAAAATTAATTCGTCATTGATAATCACCTGGTATTAAGCTTGCTCACTCGTTGTCCATGATACGGGTGTAAATTACTTCTCTTCAATATGCGATGCACTGTACTTCTTGGTACACCAGTGCGTCTAGCAATACGGCGAGTACTAGTTGAAGGATCTTCTTCTACTTCTGTCAATATTAGACGATCATCGACTGATCTAGGCCTTCCTACTCGATTTCTAATTCCAGGAATACGACCTTCATGGTATGCGTTATTTACTCTAAGAAAAAATCGGTGATCATCGGGATAACACTCACGATAAACACGTGCTGCTTGTCGAGCATTTCCATCACTGAGTCCATAAATAAAAAACATTTTTCTGCATATTCACGTGGAGTGTATGTATTAGGCATTTTCCTTCAAAAAACCAAAGTCGAACATCAGTGTCCAATTCAAGCGTACTTCAACAAAGAATAATATCGTAATGACGGGATCAAGCTAAACACGCGTGTAGTTCCGAGCTATAAGAAGGTCACTGAAATAGTTGAAAGTCAAAGAAAATAATAGTGGGTTCAAGTATCGTCTATGATTGGCCAGAAACAATACAAAAGAATTCCAGCTCGCGCCCATAAAGGCAATAATTCTCGGAATAACTTAATGAGTTGACTACCTGATAATTTCTAATTTGAATGTTGTACGTCAATTTAACATTTTTTTAAACACTTTATACCACATAATTAGACCTTTTTGTAATTTGTATGAGATGTAGAAGTTTTTAAAATAAAGTTTCACAGGGTTACCATACATTTTTTTTACACCAGCTTTGTTCAAACTTCAGTTGGTAAACTTTAAAACGTAAAATTTTGCCTATTTTTTGGTCTAATTTTCTTGTTGCTGTTAATTATGCTTGAGTATCATTTTAATTAGGAAGACTTATGTATTCTTAACAACCTTGAACAAAAAAATAAGATTAAAATAAAAACAGAAATGGTAAAAGTTCATAATATTAACCCCTCAGCTGTCGCGGCGCGCCGCGTCCAAAAGGTGCCGTCTGTCGGACAAATTCGAGCGGTCGGCGCTGATTTACCGATTTTTTTCGATATCAAAATTTGTGATATAAACTTTAACCTATGAGACTCTTGTAAATTTTGATGTTAACTAGATAACCAAACTTTATACTAATTACCTTACTAACTCCCTGGCATGTTTATTTTATATATAATATTATTATATATTAAAAAATACGACATTGTACTTGAAAATACTCATAATAAAATAATATCAAGGTATTTTAGATTTTTATTTTTGTATTTTCACACTAGAATAGACAATCTTTTGAGTGAATATAACAAAAACATAGGTTTATTTTATAAAAATTCGAGAAAGTTGAGTATGAATATCATCGTTTACGCATGACAATAAGTGGACGCGATCTCCACTTATGTTCATACAAATACAGACTTTACAGGGTGCTCCAAAATTACAACATTTCAAAATTTTTTGCTACTTGTTTTTATTTTTATTTTAATCAAAACTAGATAAAAACTAACAGTAATTTTTACTTTTTGTAAATATTTAGATTTTTATTAATGTTTAAAAATCGTCTTATTCCTAAATGACGTCATTCTTATGGTGGACTTTGTTCTAACGTCTGTATGTATAACGTCTCCACATCAATTTTAATTTTAATTTATTTTCTCTTAAAATTTGCGACTAAGAAAATATTTTTTGTGGTAACAATAGCATTATGAAGAAATGCTTTTTTTTCTTTCATGCTCTTAATTATCATAATATAGTACCTATAAAATGAAATGTTGTCCAACTACAAATCGAAAGGCACTGTATCCATACAGAAAAATGTCTAAGCTGTACAAAAGTGAAATCTATATTTAATTATACCATAACTTAATTATAAACCGTTACATTTAACCTTAGATCATTAAGTAATGGATAACACTCACAGGCGCTTCCCCTTTTGCCGAGGTATAAGATTTTTCAAATCGAAAAATCTTATGCATTCATAAAAACTACTTGCGTAATCGATTACAAAACACTGTGCGTATTCGTAAAACATCGAAAGGACGTCTGCGAGTGCTCCGCTAAAAATGCCGTTTTATGCTGTCAAGTCTTGCAGAAGCAAGTCAAACACATCAAATATTAAAAAAGATGGAATAACCTTTCATTTGTAAGTATTTTTTTATTTTTTTTACGTAAATATCAATTTAAATGCAATTTCTAATAATCGTCGATGTATCGTTTAGCGATATGATCAAGACAAATAATCGAGTCATGTGTTTACTCGATCATTGATGTGGCCTCACGAGACTATCATGGAAAGAAAATATACAAATTTAATCTTTATGAACTAAGAGATAAAGTTGAATTTAAAACGCGATATTGAACCGCATTCCCCACGAGACTATATTTTAAAGAAATACAAATTTAGCGAGACTATCTTGAAAAGAAATACAAATTTAATCTTTATGAACTAAGCGATAAAGTTGAATTTAGAACGCGATATTGAACCGCACTCCCCACGAGACTATAAAGCGATGTAGCGAGACTATCTTGAAGAGAAATTCAAATTTAATCTTTATGAACTTAGTGATAGAGTTGAATTTAAAAACTCGTCGCTTAAAAGGTCGTAAATTTTTACGAATTTCTTAGTGACGGACTGCTTTTAACTTGAACGTCGATAAAAAAATATTTTTCTAAGTATAATTTGAAATGAGATGAGAATTAATCTTTATTAAAATAAAATTTTTACACAACTGCATAAAAAGGAGTATAATGTTTATTTTGCAAATAAAAAAAAACAACATTTTATTTTTAGTTTTTATTATATATATATATATATATATATATATATATATATATATATATATATATATATATATATATATATATATATATATATATAATAAAAACTAAAAATAAAATGTTGTTTTTTTTTATTTGCTGACCATACACTACTACAAACGCAAAAATTTCTCCAAGATAATTTACCTGTACAAGACTTACAAAATATATATATATATATATATATATTTGGGATTTTAAATTAAACTATATGTGTTTCTCCTCTGAAAAAGATGAGACTTTATTTTAATATTTGCACATTTAACATACGTATAACTTTTACATTAACAATGTTACTAAAATGAAAAATTTACTAACCTGAAAAAGAAACGACATTTAAAGTTTAATTTACTAACTTTAGTACACAATTTAAACAGTTCCAAGATTCTCTTTTTAATTTTAATTCAAAACTCAAAAATCAAACATTTATTTATTCAATTAGACTTCTTCTAGAAGCACTTTTGAAACGTCATTAGGTACATATTTTTAACATTTACCACCGATTCGGAAAGCAGTATCTACGGAGAAGAACCGGCAAGAAACTCTATAGTTGCTCTTTTTAATCATGTCAGTTTTAATTTTACAAAACATATATGTAACATCATATTATATTATAGTAATATGCCAAAGAACTGTCCTGTGGTTTTTACGCGACAACCCTCCATGGGTTTTTATCGTCCATATATTCCTTAATACTGTAATAGGCTCTCTGAACTAATTTTTTATATAAGTTTTAAATTTAGACCAAATCGACCAAAAACAAAACCAATCAGAATTCTAATTTTGAAATTGAAATTTAGAATGCGCTCTGATTAAGAAAAAGAATGCGCCGGCTTGTACACAATATGATAATATATATATACTCTATGCATGTCTCCCATAAACAATATAAAGTTACAACACTTACACACAAATTAAACCCTTCAACAAATATTATAACAATAATAACAAATAATAACAACAATCAACAAATACAAAATTTAACAATTAAACTACGTAATAATTATAATTTTTGAATTAAATGTGTGCTTTATGTTCTAACGGTACCAAACGACTGCACGTGGCACCTGCGGACAGCGTAAACTGGTTTATTCTGGTTTTGTGCGTGTTTCCACTTTCCACTATCAAGTGACGATTTATTTATTTGTTTTGTTTCGTAATTATTATGGTCAAATATTAACTATGAAACAAATTATTATGGACACGATATTTTATTGTTTCACGGTAGTCGCCTTGTCGTTTGCTCAAGTACGTGAAATTGAATGATATATTTTTTTTTATAAAGTCAAAACCATTTTCTTTCAAATAAAAACTTGTTTTTATTGAAAACAAAAGTGTTGCTAGGAATAAGTATAAAATTAAATAGTAATGTTAGGATATCGAAACATTTTTGTATAGGCCAGAACGATATAGTGGAAACGCGCTCTAAGATCTGAGTAATATACACACCACTACATATGCAAAAATTTCTCCAAGCTAATTTACCTGTATATATTTATTAAAATTTACCTACGCTCGGTTACTTTTAACTGGCAGAACATTTTAATGGTACGGAACCCTTCGTGCGCGAGTCCGACTCGCACTTTTTACACGCTTTATATTAGCTTCACCTGTATGTTTGTTTGTTTGTAACCGACTTCTTTGGGCGCGATTTTGACCCACTTTAAACGGCCAGATTTCGTTCAAACTTTGTAGATTTATTGAGGACCGATGACAATACACTAATTTGATAAAATTTTCTATTTTTTAGTTCGGTTTTCTATAAAAAGCGTGTTTTTTAGTTTTTTAAAACTATTATTTATTTGTAATGTTAATCTTGTAACCTTTCTATTATGTAATCTATACTAATATTATAAAGCTGAAGAGTTTGTTTGTTTGTTTGTTTGAACGCGCTATTCTCGGGAACTACTGGTCCGATTTGAAAAATTCTTTCGGTGTTAGATAGCCCATTTATCGAGGAAGGTTATAGGCTATATATCATCACGCTACGACCAACAGGAGTGGAGCCACGGGGGTGAAACCGCGCGGAGCAGCTAGTTTGTTTATATGTATGTATTAATATTGCGTATATTTCAGATTTACAAAAAATCCTGCTTTAAGGCTAAGGTGGATTGAATGCTGTGGGAGAAAATCAGAATGGACACCTCGGTACAGAAATAATAAAAATTTCTGTACCGATATTTATTTTATTGAATATAATATGTGATGTGTTGAATAAATACATATTCAAATACAAATAAAATGGCGTTTTATTGTTTTTTCGTATGCATGTAATAATGATGAAAACGTTACAAATGACCTGTGTAGTATTTTTTATGAATATAATATTAATGTTATTTCTAATTTCAACAAAATTATTATTTTTGTAATATCGATATGGTTACATCCCTTTAGAGCGATTGTATTATTACGTATATGTACAGAGATTTTTCTGTGTAATCGATGTATGTGTGCAAAAACATGCTAGTCTGTCAATTTTGTAATAGTTTGAGTTTGTAAAGACACAAATTATTTTTGTGAATGTGTGATTGTGTTTCAAAGTGTGAGTTACCCTCCCCGCACCAAAATCGGCAGAAAGTTTAGTTAGAACATTTGCCAGCGTGCTCCATCCATTACTTAATGATCTAAGCATTTAACTTATAAATCAAAAATTTCGGAAATTCGAGTTTTAAACATTTTTTATAAAATACAGCTTATGTAAAGGATAAAAATCAATAAACTTAAAGATTCAGAATAAATAAACAATTATACATCTAAATGTTTTATTTACTTAAATAAATTTTATTTAACTGACAGCAAAAAAAAATCTTATGAAGCTTTGTGTCTGTACTATTTATATACTCATGTGGTTGTAATGTGTGGTGTTGACGCCAACATTGGCCAATAAATAGGATTATTTTTCCGACCCAAATATCGACCAATAGAATTGCACCATTCGACGTCACGTGGTACAACCTACATGGTATTATACTGATAATTTTTTGAAAATTTTCTCTGGTCGTTGACGTCAAACTGACAGGTTGAATTCAATTGTGAAATTATTGGCCGACATTTGGGACGGAAAAATAATCCCCCGAATACCACACGAGCTTCAAAATTATCTGGCATTTCCCTCAAGGTTCCCTGCAAACAAATAAAGTCGTCAAGTTTTTCAGGAAAAATCACTCGCGCTTCACGCTCGTGATTTTTTAACCTTGACTAAAAACTTGACTCCTTCATTTGTTTGCAACGAACCTATCGGAAAATACCCGATAATTTTGAAGCTCTTGTGGTATTATAAGTGAATATTTGCAACTAGGGCATGCAGAACCGAGTCCGGTTCCAAGTTTTTGAAACCCGGTTCCAAATCGAGCTCAGAACCGGGTAGAACCGGGTTACCCGGTTCTTTCATAATACCTCGGAAAAAAATACGAAATTAAACAAAAGTAACTGTAAAAGTACCTGATGGGCCTTTTATTTTACGCGGCTTGTGTCTTATTTTATTAAATTAATAAAAAAACAAAATTTCAATACTTCTCTTTATTTATCAGTGTTATAAAAGTACCTTGTTATCATAATATCACATATAAATTATAAACTTAAACCTCATTCATTAACTGCAAACTGTAAAGCAAAAGACCGGCCAAGTGCGAGTCAGACTCGCGCTCCGAAGGCTCCGAACAAACCTATTTTTCATAATGTTGTAACTTTAAAATTTATGTTTCTAGCAATTTTTCCTTTATCTGTGTTATAAGACGTTACTTTTACCAAATTTAAAGGCTCTGTGTTCATGAGAAGTACCCTGTAGGTTTTGAGTTCCATGCGAATGTCGAAATTTGCGAAAATTTTCAGCATTTACGGCTGTATCTTTTGATGCGTTGGCTTGTGAGTTTGACTTTTTCACAGCATCAAGGGACCGAAGACTTGAGTACTTACTTACTCCTCTGGCGCTGAAACCCCAAAGTGGGTCTTGGCCTCTGAGAAGAGAACTCTCCATCTTCCCCGGTCCTGAGCGGTCTCTTACCAATTATTATTGGCTCGTAGCACGCGCAGGTCCACCTCTACTCGATCGCGCCAGCGATACTTAGGTCGTCCAACCGGCGGTCGGCCCAGGGGTCGCCCCAAGTATGCCCTCTTCAGTCCTCGTTCCTCACCCATTCGTTCTACATGACCGAGCCAACGGAGCCATTGTGCTTTTATTTCTCCAAGTATATTTGGCTCGGCCATTAGTTTTTCTAGTTCGGCATTGGTTCGGACTCTCCAGCTTCCATCCTCTCGTCTGGTGGGACCAAAGATCTTGCGAAGAAGCCTTCTTTCGGGGACTAAAAGCTTGCGTTCTTCATTCTGGGTCAGGGTCCAGGCTTCACACCCATACATAAGTATTGGTCTTATGACCGTTTTGTATATACGCAATTTGGTGTTTTTGCTCAGAAGCCTGGACGCGAGCACCTTATGCAAGGCTGCACCATATTTCAGGGTATTTTGGATACGAATATTAATTTCTTCCTCCCTGGAATGTGAGTCAGTTATAGTGCAACCCAGATATCTAAAACTAGCAACTCTTTTGTACGTCGTATCTCCAGCCTGTAGGTCTTGGCGTTGAGCTCGTGTATCTCTATACCGTTTCAAGTGGAGATATTCCGTTTTGTTGGCATTGATTTTTAGTCCAACCTTTTCCGCTTCTTCTTTCAAGATACTCGCGGCTTCGCTCACTTCATCGCGGGTTTCACCTAACAATGCGAGGTCATCAGCATACCCAATCACCTTATGCCTTGACTTGAGTATTCGATATAAATTTCAGCTTGATACCAAAAACAAAAACATGACTGGATCATTATATGCAACAGTAAAATCAACCGCTTTTCAAATTCACGACAAATCTAATAAAAATATTTCAGTAGCCTAATTTTTGTCATTTTTGAAGCCTAATTTTTTTTTTTTTTTTTGGTAATACAACCGTAGGAAACTTATAGCATCTAAGGTTAGACACAACCAATGAGAGCACGAAAATTCGCGATGCATGTGAGTCTGACGTTGCCAGATAGAATAAATTTGTTAAAATAATGCAGCAAAATATAAATAATACTTCATATTTTAATATTTTGGTCGGAACCGGGAGAACCGGGTTTCATACTATTCAGACCCGGTTCTCAAGATCATCAAAAAACCCGGGTTTTTCGGAACCGGGTAAACCCGGGTGCATGCCCTATTTGCAACTTAGCACAAATAACGGTAACTTCTGTTAATTTTTTTTAGAATACATCGAACACAACGAACTCCTCGAGACGATGATTTATTACCACGAGGTTCCACTTGAATGTGATCAGGAAAGTGATGAACGCTATCCAATTTAGTTTTTATTTTACTTCAATACATGCAGTATTTCCAAGAATATTGTAATTTAGATATCAACTAATCTGTAAAATTGTATTAAAATCAGTTCAGTAGTTTAGGGAGTCCATAGTACACAAACAGCATGAAACTTGAAAATATTTTGATTGGAATAAAGTAAGACGTGTTATGTGTAGAATTTCATGAAGAATCCTGGTATCAGGAATGAAAAGCTATAAATTCCCAAACACTGATCGTGTTAGTATTATTATCTGTTCATTTGTCAAAATATACAGAGTTATATTTCTTGATTTCAAATACTGTTACGTCCTATTGTTAAAGTAAGCCTTGGAGTGTCTTGTCTTCCATTGCCACAAGAATCGTTGTTTGGATCCATTTGAATTCTCTTTTATTGATACTCAAATGCTTACGAATCAGAAAAGGTTATTCTATCAAATACAAATTTTTATTTTCGAAAGAAAATTAAAATATCAAGACGGAAACACAGAATACATAATAGTAGCTAAACGCTACAGAACGGACACTCTCCGCCTCCCGCCAAAATTAAACACTTACCTCACCCCGCACGATCAGTCTAAAAATGGTCCATATTTTTCTACAGGGACGATACGCAACGAAGATTGACAATTGTGATTATCGTTTTTCGTAGAAAATGGTTAGATTTTGTGCTGTTTACGGATGTATTTCATCAGAAAAACGCGAATTTTTTTTTACGCTAGTCAAAAATGTGCCAACCATAAAGCGTTAACACACACATTTGCAATCTCTACAGTGTGACTGTCAAAGCGATTATTTTGTATGGAGTGTCCGGGGTGTGACGGAAGTTTATTTTAGGGTTACCTAACAAATACGTTATTATTGATTATGTAGTTTTAGACAGCAATGTGATATCTTCAAATAGAAAAATTGCATTCTTCTTCTGGGTAATAGAAGCAGTTTTGACACCAAAAGGCAAAAATACAATAATTGTTATCGCTAGTCATTTACAAAATGAGAGGGTAGATTTATATTTGCAGGCGTACTGCAAATGATGCATTTAATTCGTTTTATTAAATAAGTAATGTTCCAAGGCTATTTAAAGTCATGAATGCAAATAAAAATAATCTTCAGACAGCGATCTACATCTTTAACATTCTGCCTACGAATGTACCACATATAGTACATAAGAATAAAAAACCGGCCAAGTGAGAGTCGGACTCGCACTCCGAGGGCTCCGAACAAACCAATTTTTTATTATGTTGTAACTCCAAAATTTTATGTTTTTCGAAATTATTCCTCAATCTGCGCTATAAGACCTTATTTTACCCCAATTTCAAAACTACGTACACGGAAAGTACCCTGTAGGTGTCGATTCCCTTGCGAATGTCGAAATTTGCAGCATAACCCATTGAGCCCCGAACGGCCCGATCGGTCCATGATACAATACATTTTCTATTGTGTCTGTGATTCCGGGGCCTGAGTTAATAAACGGCTTTATCTTTTGATTGCGTTGGTTTATGGGTGACAAATCAACATCGAGCTATGCTGCGCTGTACTGCGCTGTGCTGTGTTTGGTCAACTCGCTCGTCTAATATTTTAATGAGGATACAAACAAACCATGCTGTGCTGCGCTGTGTGAGGCTACGCTCTGTTTAAAAACGCAGCAGTCTCGAGCGAGGCGCGCTACCCGCCATGCTGAGCCGCGCTGTGCCGAACTGTGCTATGTTTTTATGGAGCTCTGCCATGCTGCGCTGTGTCGAGCTTATCACTACTACTCTGTCCCTATGTCCCTATGTCCCTTTGTACGCTTAAATCTTTGAAACTACGCAACGGATTTTGATGCAGTTTTTTTTTAGGGTTCCGTACCTCAAATGGAAAAAACGGAACCCTTATAGGATCACTTTGTTGTCCGTCTGTCCGTCCGTCCGTCTGTCAAGACCCTTTTTCTCAGGAACGCGTGGAGGTATGAAGCTGAAATTTATATCAATTACTCAGGTCTACTGTCCCTTGAAGCTGTGAAAAAATCAAACTTCTAAGCAAACGCAATCAAAAGATACAGCCGTTTATGCCGCAAATTTTCGACACTTGCAAGGGAATCAAAACCTACAGGGTGCTTCCCGTGAACTCAGAATCTTGAAATTTGGTACGAAGCAACGTCTTATAGCATAGATAAAGGAAAAATTACGAAAACCATAAATTTTTAGTTACATCACATAATATATTTTTTTTTAATAATTTTAAACTTATTTGTACGGAACCCTCGGTGCGCGAGTCCGACTCGCACTTGGCCGGTTATTTATTAATAGATAGAGTGATTCAAGAGGAATGTTTATATGTATAATAACATCCATTAAATAGTGGAGAAGTACTGTTATTTTTGAGGTTTCTAATGTGATGTCGTAAAAAATTACATTTATTCCGCTTACATTGCAAACGCAGGCTGAACCCTACGAGTTTTATCATAATAATGTACTAAGTATTTATACACATTGAAAAGGTCTACAGAAAAGTCCGCGATGGTATATGTCTATCTCTTATGGATAACCCACAATAACTTATTTTTGTCATTTACTTTTTACGACAAATAATGGCTAATTTTCGAAGCGATTTTAACCAATACAGCATTAATCCTTAACCAATTAAATACCTTGAATACATTGTTCATTTAATATAGATCTATATGGCCCTTTACACCGTATGATTTAACCCAGTTGTTACTATCGTTCTTTTAAAAGGACGCACCATAAATAAAATTATTATTAACAATGAGGGCATTTTTGAAAAAAATGTTTATATTCATTTGGCACCTCACGGTTGTAGGAATTGGAAAATTAAAGTGTTGTGTCGTTTTACAACAGTGGTATATTTTTAAATTATTTTAGAATTTCTGCTATTTTCCATTGATAAATCAAGTTAAATGTATTATCAATAAATTACAACAAATTACTTGATTTATTTTAAATACACGTAATTTGAAACGTGTTTTATCAGAAATATATATTACCTACTATTAGATTACATTTTATTTGTGATATTTATGCAGTTTTAATTGCCGTTCTTTTAAAAGGCCAGTAGTAATATGTACTACTATAGAGTACTTTTTTGCGCATGCACTCTTTGAAGAGCATCACAGCATTGACGAAGCCATGGTTCCCTACTATGGCGGCCGATAAGATGGAGGTATGAATTTTGGGTCGGAGCGACACGGTTAGGTTGCATAGTTTGGTGTGATCCATACCAAGGACAATCGAATGATGTTGGTAATCAATACAAATACCAAAAGTCTCTGGGATTGGGTGCAAGCGTTCTATTACAGTATGCCGATGTACTGCGACGAATATAGGGCAAAGCTGCATTCCATTTATTTTTTGACAACTAAACTAAACTAAAATGGACGTACATTCATCTCATTGATGAACTTCGAGTACGAGGAATAAAGGCTACTGGCACAGTACGTGAAAATCGCGTCGTGAAATGCCCTTTGCCTGCTGCCTTCGAGAATTGAAAAAGACACCACGAGGTACATTCAAGCATCAATCGACCAGAGCAGAACAAATTTATTTTGCAAATGGAATGATAACAGTAATGTGACTGTTGCATCAAACTCTGATACGATTCAGCCTGTGCTTACGGTAAAGAGATTTTCACAACAACAGAAGAAACATATACCTACTTGTCGTAAAAAAAGTACAACGAGAAAATGGGAGGGGTGGACAGATCCGACCAGAGCATCGGTTTGTACCAGACATCTATCAGAGGCAAGAAGTGGTATTTTTCTTTGGCTTGTCATGGAATAGATATGGCAATACATAATTCTTGGCAAATATATAAGTAAAAGGGGGCCATTATGATTATCTCCACATTCGTAGAAGTGTTGGAACTGCTCTGCTCGAAACATATAAGAACGTGGAACGTAAAGGTGCTAGAGTTTCCGTAAAACCTCTGGATTTGATGGAAAAGATCACATCATTAGGTACAGAGACAAGCAGCTTCGGTGTATAGAATGTCACAAGAAAGCCAATTTCTATTGTCCTAAATGTAATGGAACCTTGCATCCTAAATTATGTTTTGAAAACTTTCATATTGCTACATAAATATATGTGAAATGTATGTTGTCATTTTAATATCATAGTCTACCTACTTAGTAGTACATATTACTACCGTCCTTTTAAAAGTACACCATTTTCCGAGATTTCCACAACAGATAAAATTTTTATACTATTTTTCCAGTTAAACTTTTTGCAATATGGACACAATATGTAAATTTCACCTTAATATGATAACAAAAATTGTTTCAGTAACATCTGGGTTAAGTGAATATTTTCGAAGATATTACAGATTTAAAAATTGCGGGACGTAGCGTTTGCGGCGGTACCGGCCGGCCGCCCGGCTAAACTAAACTAAACTAAAAAAAATGTTGTGTGGTTTTATGAAACCACGGTAAAAAGTGAAACTGTTCGAACGGTTCCGAACACTGCTTTGTGTAGCGCATGTCGCGTGACGGTCTCGCGACTGCCGAGTAGGTATACCTACTCGGCAGTCGCGATACACGCGACATGCGCTACACAGACCAAAAAGTTTGAGACGATGTAATAAAAGTTTCACTTTAAAAACAGAACTTCTTTTTCAAAACAAAATAAACTTCTAAGTAATAATAATAAACATATCAAAGCACATATTTATCTATGTTTGGCTTAGTTTTGAGCCTTGTCTGTCCATCTTTTCCCAAGTAAAAATCACGGGAACTTCAGATATCTCTTCATTGTCATCGTCTTGCTCGGTTTCGTATGTCTCTTCTTGTATCTCCACGTTGTCTTCCACCTCACTGTCATTTTCGTCTTCATAGCAGAAACAGAACTTGATTCTTCCAGCAACAATCTGATTTGATCATCGTTCATTTTGACATGAAGTATGGCCTAAAAAATTGGTCAAAATGTAATTTAGAGCAACATTCATACATATATTTTACTATACATACTTCATAAAGTATTCAAAGTCTTAAAAAATATATAAATGTACAAAATATATAATATTAATACTTACACAAAAACTTGCACCTATACTCGCGTCGGTCTCATGGACCGATTGGCGCCAAATGCTATGACACGTGAACTTCTGCCGACCACGCCGCGACCTGCACTAAAATGAAGTTAGCCCCAAATCCGGAAACTAGCAAGGAACTCGACTTCACAGGATTTACCTGCATAAAAATAATTACGAAAATGTGTTTCGTCGGTCTCACAGACCAACGCGCGAGTATAGGAAGGTTAAAAAACGTAGCTTAAGAAACACAGCACAGCACAGCGCAGTACAGCGCAGCATCGTTTAATTGTTAAAAAAACGTAGCTTAAGAAACACAGCACAGCACAGCGCAGTACAGCGCAGCATAGCTCGATGTTGATTTGTCACCCTATAAGTTTGATTTTTTCACAGCTTCAATCGACTCAAATAATCAATATAAATTTCAGTTTTATGTCACACCACGCGTTCCTGTGAAAATGGGTCTTGACAGACAGATGGGCAGATGGGATGGACAGACGTGATCCTATTAGGGTTCTGGACCCTTAAAAACCAAACCCTTTGGGATGCAGCCGTAAATGCTGCAATTTTTAGCAAATTTTGACATTTGCAAGGGAATCAAAACCGACAGGGTACTTCCCAAGTACATAAAATCTTTAAATTTGGTAAAAAGCAATGTTTTATAAAACAGATATAAGAATAATCGCAAATAACATGATTTTTTAATTACACTTTATAAAAAAAAAATAATAATAATTTCAACTTACAACTAATGAACGGCTACATGTATTAACTTGATATTCACATTAAAAACTCAGATTTATAATACATTTAAGCTATAATAAAATCAACGCAATCAGAAGAAATTATATTCATATGCGGCATATTCTGAAAACCGCAACTACTAGCAAGGGAATCAAAACCTACGGGTCAAAAGTTAAGTGAACTTGGTAAAAAGCAAGGTATTACAGCACAGATAAAGAAAAATTCACTAAAAACCTTATTTTACACAATATAATTTTAAAGTTAAAACATAATAAAAAGTAGGTTTGTTCGGAGTCCTTGAAGCGCGAATCGTATTGAGGTTCAAAACTCTAAAAAAACATTCTTCCAGTTTTAAAGAAATAACCCCAAAATATGTGTGTGGTGACATCTTTGGACTATCTTGGTTTCAAAAATAGAGATAAATGACAACTCCCTTGTTGTCGTTCATTTTGAAATTGTGAGACGACAGAAAAACAAAATAAAAACAGTTAATCAAACATATATGCCAACGCAATCAAAAGATACAACCGTTTATGCTGCAAATTTTCGTAATTTTCGACATTTGCAAGGTTATAAAAACTTACTTTCCGTGAACAGAGTCTTGAAATTTGTTAAATAGCAACGTCTTATAGCACAGATAAAGAATTCTAAAATATGAATTAAAAGATACCTACAGCCTTCCTACAGCATAATTAAAAAAAAAAAAGACGGGTTGCACTCCGGGAGTGCCGGCAGAAGTGAAAACTTGATTATTAACGTTCTATGTTTGATATTTTGGAATGGTATCCGTCTTACGCATGGAATATAAGGGCTAAAAAAAAAATCCGTCTTACGCTTTTTCGATCAGGCCACGTGTCCTGACGCGAGTTTAAGATTTTATACCCAACGCCGCTAAAGAAGTTTTCACTTCAATAAGTTTGTACGAAGCCCTCGGTGCGCGAGTCCGACTAGCACTTGGCCGGTTTTTTATTTTTAAAGTGAAACTTTTATTACATCGTCTCAAACTTTTTGGTCTGTGTAGCGCATGTCGCGTGACGGTCGGCTGCCGAGTAGGTATAAAGCAGTGTTCGGAACCGTACGATAATTATCGTACAAATACGATAATTTTGTGCCTAAGTTTCACTTTTACCGTGGTTTCATAAAACCACACAACATTTTTTCAGAAACATATGGTTCAATAAAAAATAATATGTTGCATTTGTATGAAGGTAAGAATATGTTGTACAATTAATGTGTTAAATTTCTTTTCCAGTTTGTCCTACACAAATTACATAATAACATAGTCATAGTGAAAGCCATTGTTCCCGATGTAGGTTTTTTTTACTATTTTTCTAGCATATATACACTTTTAACCATAATATACTAAAATTAAAAGAATTCCAGAGGTTACGGACTATAATTTTTATAGTTGATTATATCGTTTTAAACCTGAGGACAATAAATACCACAAAAACGATACCTATCAATATAAACAAAACATATGTACATTTTATATTGTATGAAATTGAAAAATTTAATTGAAGACGAAATTTAAAAAAAAAAGCGACGTTGAATTTGTGAACATCCTGTACGCGGATTTTACGGGGAAATTATTGTCGGTTCTGAATTGAAAACGAAATATCTCTAAAATGGAACACAGTATCAAATTTTGAATTATATTATAAAAATCTTCATAAAATTTCTTGTAAAATGATGTAAAAACAAATACAATATTAAAAATAAAATACGATTAACCAGGGGTCAAAAACTAAGCAACGTACAGTTAAATGGTAGATACATATTTGGAGCCATTATTTGTGGTAAAACATTAGGATATATAGTGAATAATAAAAAAAAGAACAATAAATACTTACCGTTTATCAACTTTCCGCAAAATTTTACATTTTTTAAAACTTTAAAATTTAAAAGTTACTCGACTAAAGTATGACATAATTACTGTTATATTTCGAATATTTATCGGTCAAATTATTAATTGATGGACTTTAAATATTCAGTAATTCATAAGCTATCAACTAAATAGTCATTTATGCAGATTTGAACTATATTTGCGTTACAATGAGCTAATTTCCAACCGGCGATGATTTGGCACAGATCTGTGCTCCGACAGACAACGGGTACAAAATTTTTGGCACAGATCTGTGTTCCGACAGACGAGGGTTTAAGCTTATGTGGATGATATTTTTATCAAATTTTGAAATAAAGCATAAATCAAAAACTTTATGGTCTATGACAATAAATTTTATTATTTTTGTTAGATAATAAGTCCTTCTACTCCCCATAACCCGTTGGTCCACTACTTACGGGACACCCTGTATATCAACGAGATCGACGACGACGACAATAATGTACAATGATGTAACAATGTGTATAGTTAATGATAAATTTTTTTTGTAACTTATTTTTTACGATAATCTAATAAATTAACATTGAAGTTACTCTGCACATATAATTTATTACAAATAAAATTAAATTTTTCACTATAAACACTTTTTCCCCCTTCCGCCTCTCATTTTTCAGTAAATTGTTGTTAAAAATTGTTGTAAATCGAGATCGGTCAACTTTTTTTTTTTTACTTTTTTATTTGAGGTTTTAATAATGCAGTCTCATACTTGATATACAGATTCATTGACTGGCCCTGGGTTCCGAGGTTTGACCATTTTTATGCCTTACGGCACTCTACTATTTGAACCATTTGATATTTCAAACTCTTGATAATTCGTAATATTTTGAGAGTCCCTCAAGTTTCGAATTAACGAGAGTCGACTGTAGTTGTAGTACTTACTTGATAGAGGAAATGAGATTGCATAAATATGTTGGCCAATGTCATCAAAGACATTGATGTGAGCAGGGTCATCAGTGTTCCTCCTAAGAACAACCAACTTCCACGTTCTGCTAGCATGGCAGCAATAGAGAAGCAAACAAACACAAGAGTTGTTCCCAAGAGTGCTGTTACAATGATCGCTGGGTCAACAACGCTCACATATTCCATTAGTGGCCCTAAGCTCATTCCTGAAAAAATTGCGACATCAAGTTAAAAATTGCATAATAACTTCGTACTATATTTGAAATCATCATGAAATAGCATTATTGACATCTAATACAATAACAAGTTCCATATTTTATATTGGAAAGATAACACTTCAATTAGTTTCATGGTCAAATTTATTATCATACATATAGGTATGCAGAGTAAAGGACATGTCATCAAACTTACCTGAAGTTAAACCAAATCCAAGTAGATAGCCCAATCGCAATTTTATGTTTTTACCATCATCAGGAGTTGCAATTAGCATCAACATTAAACCCGCTCCAATAATTGCCGACAAAAAGCCAGCTTGGAACCTTGTGAACATATCAACGTACACACCAGCTGATGCAGCAGTACATGTCATCATTAAGGTTCCATATACATTTTTTAAATGCTGTCGTACTGGCGGTTCACTAAAGGGGAAAGAAATATTAAAGATTGTAATATTAATTTCTTGCATTTCACATTTTTAGCTAGTAAATAATATGTATTAGTAAATAAGCAATCTAAACTAAAGAAATGGAATAAACAAACATAATCATCATATTTCGTCACGCGCGATTGTATGTTCAGAGGATTGTAGTAAATCCATCGGTAACGTTCTAGAAGAATGGCGTAATGATACTTAATACATACGCACTATAAACGGATTTATTATTTTTACTTAATAGCCTGTATAGTTTGTTCCTATCTCATAAGTGAGACTCTAATTGTTTGAATTTAACCATTTGTTTTGATTATACTATCATTAAAATTACTTACAGTCGATTTTGGAAGCTGTTTAAAAACGTTTGTATATTTGGAGTCATCTTGAATCTCGTACAAAATATAAAGCAGAAAATAAGAACACTGGAGACAAGGAGAAATCACGAACGCGTTACAAATTTATCACAATTCACAAACGTAGTAATTTGTCTTCGAGTGAGTCGAGTATGCAGTATGCTGTACTTTGCACTGAGAATTGAGAAATCACAATGTGTAAATTAAAAATGGATGACTATTGACTGACTCGCTAGTCTAGTCATGACATGACGTGTACCTAGATTAAATAAATTTTTAATCAATAACACTGAGCAGGGACACAAAAGTCTTTCATTAATATATTATAAAAGATATTAATTAATAAAATATGCTCATTACTTCCAATTCCCACATTATTATTTTATTAAAATATTACCTAAATATTAAGGTCATGAAAAAATGGTTATCTGTGAAAAGTACAGAAATTTATAAACGTCAAATGTAAAACGTCAAAAGTCAAAACATAACCTATTTGGAAAGTAGTGCTGTTCACGTTGTATGTTTTATTTTCAAATGTCTACAGGATAATTTTTCAACATGGGGAAGAAAACTAAAGTTGGAAAACAGCGGAAAGATAAATATTACCAATTAGCTAAAGAAACAGGTGAGCTATTTTTATTTGTTACTCAATTACATTTCATAGTTGATACAATTTTAAAATTTGCGACTTTAGTAAACGTTGGCATTTATTGTTTATTCGTGTTATTTTCTTTTATTCTTTCCATACAAACATAAGTACGTTAACCAGTTATTAGTATAAATTTTATCAGTTATTCAATGCTTTACATGTTTCAGGTTATCGTTCACGTGCTGCGTTTAAGTTAATTCAATTAAACAGAAAATTTGGATTTCTTCAGAAATCGCGAGTATGTATCGATTTGTGTGCTGCTCCCGGGGGGTGGATGCAAGTGGCCCACCAGAACATGCCACTTTCAAGTATTGTCATAGGCATCGACTTGTTCCCAATTAAACAAATACCAGGCTGTATAAGTATCACAGAGGACATTACAACAGAAAAATGTAAAGCTGCTATTAAAAAGGAAATCAAAACTTGGAAAGCTGATGTAGTCTTGAATGACGGTGCTCCCAATGTTGGATTGAACTGGATACATGATGCGTACCAACAAGCTTGTCTCACTTTAAGTGCTTTAAAATTAGCTACACATTTCTTAAAGCAAGGAGGATGGTTTGTTACAAAAGTTTTCAGATCTAAAGACTACCACGCTTTACTGTGGGTTTTAAAACAATTTTTTAAGAAAGTTCATGCAACAAAACCACAAGCTTCTCGTAATGAGTCATCTGAAATATTTGTTGTCTGCCAAGGGTATATTGCTCCTGATAGCATTGACCCTAAACTTCTTGATGCTAAATATGTCTTTGAGGAATTGGAGATGGTTCAAAAACACCAAAACAGTATTTTGCATCCAGAGAAGCAAAAGAAAGCTAAAGCTGAGGGTTACAAAGAAAATGATTATACTACGCACCACAAAATTAATATGTCTGATTTCATAAGTAAAGATGACCCTATTGACCTACTTCAAGAATGTTCAGAGGTAAATTGAGTTTTAAAAAAGTACTATTTAATTAATTGATAATATTTATATTCGGTATGAGTATTTCTACTTTCTTGGCTATAGAACTAAATAAATAACTTCATATTATGAATGATTTATGTCATACTATACACAAGTCAAAGAAATCCTATGAAGAATGTGTTGAACCTAAGGTATTTATATACCTTAGGTTCAACACATTCTTCATAGGATTTCTTCAAAATAAAACAATCATTACATTTCAAATCATTACATTCAAATTTATGTGTAAATCAACGTTTATTTTGTAAATTTACATCAACATAATTTAATCATGTTTATTATTAGTACTTAGTCAGTATTTAATATACTTTAAATCCTGAAGTCTGGAGACAATGCTTTTAGTCCCAATAGAAAATGACATTACGTCCGCTCATATTGCAAACACTAACTTAAAGTAAAAATATAAAACTTTAAACAATATAAAAATTTTAATATTTTTTTTTCTTTAATTTGTAACGTATTCGTGCGATGTTTCAACACAACTGAGACGGCACGGAGTGCGCGGGCGATATACGCGGGTGGCGGGCGGTGAGGTAAGGCTCGCTCGCCACCGAGCCAGCAGCTACATGTGACCCGTTAGAACCGGTTTACGCATCAAAACACGTCAAAACATTGAACCAAATAATTCGGCCGAATATTCGGTTCGGTAAGGTTTTAACCGAATAGTATTCGGTATTCGGTTATTCGTTGAAACCACTATTCGGCGCATCTCTAATATTTATCAACATACACAAATATTTTATTAAAATGAAATTAAATTTTAATTACCTTTATCATTCCATAGATTGTTATTGATGATGAAGAAATAGAAAATCATCCCAGAACTACAATAGAAATCAAAGAATGTTGTAAAGATATTAAAGTGTTGGGCAGAAAAGATGTCAAAGCATTGTTAAATTGGATAAAACACATGAAGGAATTGAAAAAGGTTCAGCCAGAGCAAGAGGTAAGTCTGCTTATTTAATTAATTAAAATAAGTTATTATAAATATGCATTATTTATGCATATAGCTATGCATCATAGCTTCGGTGAATTGTGTGGTGTGATTATTGAATTTAATTATATAATCAATTATTACCTAAATAGCTTCAAACTCAAACTCAAACATTTATTTATTCAATTAGACTTCTTTTAGCTTTTGAAACGTCATTACATATTTTTAACAATTACCACCGATTCGCAAAGCAGTATTGGAGAAGAACCAGTAAGAAACTTCATAGTTGCTCTTTTAAAATCATGTCAATATTACAATTGAATTTTCATAATATGTCAAAGAACTGTCCTGTGGTTCTTACGTGACAACCCTCCATGGATTTTCATCTTCCATGTATTCCTTAATGCTGTAATAGGCTTCCTATCCTGTTACTCCGAACAAAAATCACACACAATTTTTTTTAATAGTATTTAAATTATTAGAGCCAGTTTGATGATTACACAAAATATGGTTAACATCATATGTGTGATTGAGGTAATTTATTGAAACTTTTATTTAAGGAAAAAGCAGAAGAAAAACAAGAAGATACTGAGAAAGATGATGAAGATAAAGAAGATAATGTGGATGAAGAAATAGCAGAATTACAGGTATTCCATATGTTAAGATTTGTTGAGTATTGTAGAAAAATATTCTTCACAAACAAATTAATAAATATAAAAAAAATGAAATTTTTCCTCATTTTTTGTTCAAAAAATTTGTTATATATGTAATATACTCCAGTCAGTCAAGACATTCAATTCACAATAATTCCAAGTTTTAAACTTGGGTCAAGTGAATGGTACATTGGGACGACAATAAATCTCATTTTGCAACCTTGTCCGCAGTCCGGAACTGCAATTAAATTATTTTTTGCTGTATGGTCATGAAAAAAATTCCAAAAGTTCTGCAAACTTGGGGAAGTTTTCGATATAATATTTCATATCACGTATTAAATTTGCAACCAATCTCAGTGTACGGAACATCTTTTAATATTGAATATTAATGTTTTTTTTTTTTATTAAACTGAATGAGGTTGCAAATTTGTAAATGCATCAGAATAGATGTTTTCGAAGTTTGCAACCAAGTTCCAAAACTTTTGTAATTATTCCGAGACCACCTTACTCGAAAAAATGACCACGAATTAAAAATAATTATAAATAAACATGTTCCGGTCAACGAAAAAGGTTGCAAATTTATACAACCGTTCGGTATATATTTCCGATATCTGTGTCAAGTTTGCAGAACTTTTGGAATTTTTTTCACGACCATACAGCAAAAAATAATTTAATTGCAATTTTAACAATGTTCCGTACACTTAGATTGATTGCAAATTTAATACGTGATATGAAATATTATATCGAAAACTTCCCCAAGTTTGCAGAACTTTTGGAATTTTTTTCACGACCATACAGCAAAAAAATAATTTAATTGCAATTTTAACAATGTTCCGGACTGCGGACAAGGTTGCAAAATGAGATTTATTGTTGTCCCAATGAACCATTCACTTGACCGAAGTTTGAAAACTTTTGGAATTATTGTTAAATTTTCGATTTCCAATGTCGATTCTGACTGATGTTATAGTTTTCTTAAATGTTAAATGTATTTATTATTAGGGTGAAGAAAAACGTCAATTAAAACGCAAAAGAAAACAATTAAACAAGCAGAGACAAAAATTAGCAGAAAAAATGAATCTGAAAATGGTTTTGAAAGGCGATGATGGACCAATTATGGAAAGCCATGACATGTTTAGTCTAAAAGATATCAAAGACGCTAAGGTTGGTACTAATTTTTTATAAAATACCTATTAAAATAATTTTTTGTGGTTCTTTTTTTATAGGAAATATTCAACATTAGTCATATACTTAATAATAATTTTCAGCAATTAAACATGGTGATTGACCAACCGCCAGATTTAGTAGCAGAACAGAGTGATTCAGACGATGAAATGAAGGTTAAGCCGAAATATACTAAATATGATGTAGATTCAACTAAACTTGATTCTTCAGGCTTGTATTACAAAGACTCTGACAGTGAACTTGAACTTGAAACAGATTCAGAAGATGAAGATAAGGAATCACTAGGTAAAATTCTTTTATTTTACAATAATATGGTTACAATAGTATAGGTCTTTTATAACAGCCAAATATTTATTAGTAAACTGCTCACAAAGACATTGAAACTTGATTAATGTTATTTAATTGTATTTATATTATATATATCTTTTCTTTCACAGGTTTTTCAGACTCAGATGATGATACTAAAAAGATTGATAAAATCACGAAAATGAATACCCTGCGAAACAGCCAGCTCAAAACGGTACCAGCGAGTGCCAAGAAGAATCCACTGTTAACAGACTTAGATGACACAGACCCAGTATCTAGGAGATCTATGAAAGCAGAGTTATGGTTCCAAAAGGACAGTTTCAAAGATATTGACGATGAAGATGATGAAGGTGTTGATTTGGATAAATTAGCTGCAACATACAAGAAGAAAGGTATTTATGTTCATTTGTTTTCTTACAAAAAAGTCATGGGCAATAATTGTTGACATATAATTCCAGTAGCAGAAATAATAATGTATTATGAGAAATATTTGGGATAATATAATAATCAAATGTAATTATGTTCTAGGTAAAAAGGTTGCAGAGAATGCAGTTATTCTATCAGATCAGAAAAATGGCGTGAAACGGAAGAAAATGGAATCGGAAAGTTCAGATGATTCTGATGATTCTGGGGATAGTGATTATGATGTTGAAGAAAATGTGGCTCCTGATACACAAAAGACGGGAGCGAAGAGCACTCAAAAAGATGGTTTTGAAGTTGTGTCACAAGACCCAGGTAGACTACATTTGCTTAAACATAATATTATAACGTTGATTTATATTGATAAAACATATTTATTGTATTTTGTTAATATCTCCTGTTTAAATCTATTGACATAGGAAAATTAAATTATATTTTGTAAATTACATTTATGTATTTACATTTTGCTAGTTACCAAGGTTTTTTAATATTTTATTGAAAGATCAAATAATCATTCATTGATGTTATTTTTTCACAGAATTGAAAAGATTAAAGAAATCAATAAAAATGGATGCCGAAACGTTAGCATTGGGCACAATGATAGCCACATCAAAGAAGTTCAAGCGCGATCTCATTGACGACGGATGGAATCGATACGCGTTCAATGACAAAAACCTGCCCGATTGGTTTGTGGAGGATGAAAGTAAACATATGCGCAAGGAGGTCGCTGTTCCAGAGGTATATATTTTAATAAAAGCTTTATGGTTCATTCTTATTGAATTTTTTTACTATACTTAGTAATTTTTATCTGTAAAAATATTATTCAAAATAGTCAAAGATATTCAATATAGAATTTTGATATTGTTTATGAGTGCGCAGTGTATGGAATACCCGTTGTTTTTTTTTTCAATAAAAAAAGTAATAATGTTTATTACAGAAATATACAGAAGAATATAAGAATAGGTTGCAAGACATAAATGCACGACCAATCAAGAAAGTGGTTGAGGCTAAAGCTAGAAAGAAGAAGCGCATGATCAAGAAGATGGAACGCGCAAAGAAGAAGGTTGAAGCTGTTATGGAGAACGCAGATATGTCTGAAAGAGAAAAGGCGCAACAAGTCAGACAACTGTACAAAAAAGCACAATCCGATGGTAAGAAGAAGATCACATATGTCGTGGCTAAGAAACACACCACAGCAAAACGTATGAAACGACCGAGCGGAGTAAAGGGACAATATAAGGTAGTAGACCCGCGTATGAAGAAAGACTTACGAGCGCAAAAAGCAAAGGAAAAAACGAAAGGACGGGGTAAAAAAGGAAAAACCATGAAACAAAATAAAGCTAGCAAACCTAGACCCAGCAAAAAGAAGGGAAAGAAAGCAAAATAAATGTGTTAAGTATTCTTAACAAATTTTTATGTACAATTTCAATACATGTATGTACAATTTTTAACTTAATAAAAAGTCTAATTACTCAAGCCCTCATCCTATTTTTGAAACTTCCCTTTTATAAATACGGCACAATTTCATAGGGGAGGCCCGTTTCCCAGCAGTGGGAACGTATATAATGATGATAATTTCCTAAATAAACCGTATAGTCTAAGATCCCACCGCAGGATCAGTGCGTTCATCGGTTTTTTGCTGAAAACCGAATTTTTATGTATATTTATAATTAGGAGAATATATATCGACTAGGTTGCCAGTCAAAATTTGGCCGCAAGCATGTTTAATTAAAATTTTTCTAATCGATTTTTGGGGAAAAAATTCGTTCACTTGTTTTTTGAATAAAATGTAGTCTACATCACGTCAAATGATATAAAAATTCTAAAAAATCACGGTTGCCGCTTTTCACCTGGCCGCAACATCTTGGCAGCCTGGTGCAAACAGGTATGATTTCGATTCATTTTTACGTTCATAACGCACATTTATGAATCATATATCAAATTAAAGCTAATTTTTTTCTATTTATTACCATATATGGTTGCCTAATTAAATCCGGCCGCAAATAAGGGTTGCTGGCTTTTAAAAATTATAAATATAGGATTAGTGCGTTCATCGGTTTTTTGCTGAAATCGAATTTTTATGTATATTTATAATTAGGAGAATATATATCGACTAGGTTGCCAGTCAAAATTTGGCCGCAAGCATGTTTAATTAAAATTTTTCTAATCGATTTTTGGGAAAAAAATTCGTTCACTTGTTTTTTGAATAAAATGTAGTCTACATCACGTCAAATGATATAAAAATTCTAAAAAATCACGGTTGCCGCTTTTCACCTGGCCGCAACATCTTGGCAGCCTGGTGCAAACAGGTATGATTTCGATTCATTTTTACGTTCATAACGCACATTTATGAATCATATATCAAATTAAAGCTATTTTTTTTCTATTTATTACCATATATGGTTGCCTAATTAAATCCGGCCGCAAATAAGGGTTGCCGGCTGTTAAAGATGTTGAATATTTAAGGTTGAGTGTAAACATTTTGACTGGCAACCTAGTCGATATATATTCTCCTAATTATAAATATACATAATATACATAAAAATTCGGTTTTTAGCAAAAAACCGATGAACGCACTAATCCTATATTTATAATTTTTATAAGCCAGCAACCCTTATTTGCGGCCGGATTTAATTAGGCAACCATATATGGTAATAAATAGAAAAAAATTAGCTTTAATTTGATATATGATTCATAAATGTGCGTTATGAACGTAAAAATGAATCGAAATCATACCTGTTTGCACCAGGCTGCCAAGATGTTGCGGCCAGGTGAAAAGCGGCAACCGTGATTTTTTAGAATTTTTATATCATTTGACGTGATGTAGACTACATTTTATTCAAAAAACAAGTGAATGAATTTTTTTCCCAAAAATCGATTAGAAAAATTTTAATTAAACATGCTTGCGGCCAAATTTTGACTGGCAACCTAGTCGATATATATTCTCCTAATTATAAATATACATAAAAATTCGGTTTTCAGCAAAAAACCGATGAACGCACTGATCCTGCAGCCGGATCTCGTACTAGTAGCATATACTTGAATGGAGAGAAAGTAATTTAATATTTCGAGATACGCATATATGTGTATCAAATTCGGTAAATTAATTAAAATAATTTTCTTCATATAGCACATATTATAACGTGTTTATTTTATTATATTGGAAATCTAGAATAAGTGCGACTATGTAATTTCTTTTTAAATATTGAAAATATGTATAACGTGAAGCGCTGCATAGGGTTTGCGTGATATTTCGAGTTATTTATACAAGTTCACGGTCAGAAATATTTAAGTGTATGTGCGTCACTCGGGGCCTAGTGGCTAGAGTTCAGGGACAGATACGCCATAAATGATATCATTCGTTTTTCGACCTTGATGTTATTCTGATTCGCCTAGTCTACGTCGTCTGTCTTTTAAAACGATATTGCCGTCTACAATACGTCGTTCTTTTTAATTTGAGTGATTAATATTCTTTCGGCGAAAGAACGTCTAAACATTGTTTTAATTATTTAAATGTCAGTCGATGTACTCTAAGAGAATCATAATATAAATTTAACTAATTATATGAAATGGGAAAAATCTTCCCGAAAAATTTTGACATTTCCCTGCTGGATTTCAAATAAATTGCTAATATCGTAAACAACAATATAAATATCATCTTTATAAAAATCACGATAAACATTGTGTCATCTTTAAAAATATTATGAAATAACAAGAGTATTCATATTACAAGGGTATTTCCAGAACGGCGTTTGGGGACAAAAAATAGTACCAAATTTTTAAGTAATTTGACCTTCACCTCTACTTATATTTTATGGTAACACAAAAATTAGAATAATGGTATTGGTGTGAGTGTATAGGAGGAGAGGGTGGCAGGTAGGCGGTTCGAAGCGGTCGGCGCTATATTGAGCGCGCGATCACGGCCAAGGCCGTTACGTCGTCATCCTCCCGAACTGGGCCGAGCCTTGTTAGATTATTTACTACGTTTTATATAACGAGAAACCTATTTATTTTATGTTGGAATATATTAAAGCTATTTGCTAGTATTATGAATTAAAAAGTTTGGACGTTACAAAAAAGTTTAGCCTGTTCAAAATTCACTAGGTAGGAATATTATTTTTTCTTTTAATTATCTAGTAAGCATACACAATTGTGTATGCTTACTTACTTACACTATTATGTCTTGTGCTGTACGAGTACACTGTGGTATATGTATCAAATAATGATTGATTTAATTGTAATATGTGGGTATGAGGGATCTCCGCCTTTTAAAATATTCTTCATTTGAAATTATAATACATCTTTAAATAATATAATAAAGAATATTATGAAATTCGTTCGTAGAGTCACAATTTTCGAATCGAAAATTGTGACTCTATACTTTACTCTATATTATAAAGGTGAAGAGGTTTTGTTTGGTTAATCTCAGGAAGTACGGGTCCAATTTGAAAAAGTTTGAAAAAATATCTAGGAAGGCTACAGGCTTTAATCACGCTAAGACCAATAGGAGCGGAGAAATGTGGGTAAAAACGCGGGGCACATCTGTTTTTTTGTGATTACTTTTTGCTCTCGCTACTAGAGAAAAACGCAACAACTACTTAAAAATTACTTTATTATTTAATTAGATACATTAAATGTGTATACGCTAAAACCTGTACACTTTTAATATAGTAGGTACATTCATGTAGAGCTAACACAATGGATGTTTGTTATTGCTTCACCCACAAACACGTTGATTTAATTCGAACGACAGTGGCTAAATTGGTGGGTTGGCTGGTGTGACGTCCGCGGAGGCAGGCAGGTAGGAGCTGGGGGTCAGGGTGGCGCCGCGGTGTCCTCGCCCTCGCAAGGTCGCGGGTGCCATTCCACTCTACCGCCGTTCCTCCTCCCCCAGTACTCTTCCATGCCGAACAGGTCCTTTTGCGGATATACCTATTGGTATACTTCTATCACACGATCCAAGGATTTCTGCCTACCCTAACTTGGTTATATCGCCGTTTTATACACTTTACGTTAACATTTTAGGTCGCTATAAAAGACAGTATAAATTGGCTCAATTTAATCCTCTATCAAGTTCAAGACAATAGTGATTAGGAATAAAATTTAACTGGAAAAATCATCTGAACTCTGAAGCTACTTAGGATTAGGTACATTTTTTGTACGTGTACGTGCTGTGTTGACTATATGAATTTGGTTATAAAATTCTAAGTAAGACGAGAAAACATTTACCTTAATAATATGTTGTGCTATGTTTAATTGTGTGTTACAAGTGCGTCACGAGTTCTAAAAAAATCCATTATTAGTATCCTTGTGTTATGCTATTTAAACGTAAAGAAAAAACATATCATCGTAAGAAGTCAATTTAATTTTTTTTTAGTTTTAGATCTTCAATTAATGTTGTATGTGTAAACGTGTGTGTGAAGGCTATGTCTTTTAAAGTAGGTATATGATTCGTGTGTTTTTAGTATAGTAGCCAGTAGGTATATGATTAACTTATTTTCAAAATACACGCTTAATTAATTACATTTTTATTTTTAGTGTGCAAAATAATACATAATATTTATTTTTTATTCTTCTTATGTTAGTGTTAATCTGAACATTATGCTGAATATATTTGTACTGAAATAGATTAGCGGTCGTTCATTTGTATGTCTCTGCTCTCATACAAGATCCACGAGTATATCTATTGAATGACAAGGTTAAAGGTCAAGGGAGGATATGGCAGGTGCCTCCCCGTTACCCTCAGTAAATTGTGTTTTCCTCTTTATATCTACGCTATATAGTCGCACTGCTAGCTCCCCAGTCCCTACTATAGAACCAATGCTGTGAATCGACTTATTTTAATCTATTAGTTCTAATCTACCTCTATCTACGGTATATTTCTAAAACAGGAAGGTAACTTCTCACCCATCAAAGCAGTTTCAGTTTTTATTAGTAACAATTCAGAAAAAAAAATCGACATCGCTTTTTACCTACTGTATTTTTGCCTGTTTTGGCAATAAAAGGATAAATTATTTACCAAGACAGTGTAATACTGTACCAAGACTTTGTACGCTACTTAAGAGATACACTACATACTTACATACATCGGGTTTATTTATGTTTTTTTATCTAAATTAACAAATCGTAAAAGGTTTTGTTCTACGAGCGATAGTCCATCGACGATGACATGCTGGTTGTTGTATGCTGTATATATTATTTAGTGATACATGATATATGTATCATAAGTAATTATGTATAATTTATATGGTATGATATATAATATCGATAAAACACATAAACAGTATAAATTATTGTAATTGTATAAATTTTATCTACTGACCTTCCAAAAACGACGGCAGGAACAGAATTTTCATTTAGGTAGAGATATCGGTTGACGACCAAGAAGAAAATGAAACATTCGTTAAAGCATGAAGGTTTTTTATTAACATATAAATAGTAATTTTAATAAATTAGTTATTTCCGCATGATTTCAGTTTACTAAAAATAATAAACATTGTGCATTTCATGCTTTTTCTCAAGTAACAAATCTATGGACGAAAACTATAAAAATTGTGTAACACTTAACAGTATTTATGTGCAAGATTTCAGCGGTAGATGGAGTATGAAGCGCTTGTTTTCCAGGACTACACTTTATGCTTTTAGAAAAAATAAGGTACCCATTTTAACTTTATATGTACATATATAAGAACATTTCAACGTGTTATTAAATTATATATATTTCCCTTTTCTTTTTTTTAATGTAGAAAATTTTCCCTTGCTTCGCGGGTTTTAATAACTCAGGCCCCGGAATCACAGACACAATAGAAAATCTATTGTGTCGTGGACCGATCGGGCCGTTCGGGGCTCAATGGGTTAATAACCACATCGCATTCAAAAAAAGACTTGAGCGATATTCAACCAATATAAAAAAGGAGGAAGTTCTCATTTCGACTGTATTTTGTTTGAAAGCCGATGCCTCCCGCGTTGACTCATTCAAACTGTCAAATAATTGGATTTCACAATTTGAAAGCGGTTTTGTTTTAAGTTAAAAAAAAAAATTCTCTAAAGGATTTTATTTTAGCCGAACTGCCTAAACATATCGCATATTATGCAGTTTAAATGGTTTAATATGTCGTTGGATAGATAGACCCTAAAATTATAACGCGAATGAAAATATACTTTTTAAAATACTAAGTGGTTGAACTTATATTTATTTGAACACTCTTAACCCCGGCTATATTGCTCAACAGACTTCCTCATGCGTAAAGTTAAATAGCAGGAAAAAGTTAATCCTCTCTTCTCTAGCTCTTTCCAACTTTGTCAGATTCCTTCCCGTTATAAGAATGAGAACAGCGAGTGACAGCATGCTCCGCCCGCATAAATATACGTACAATTAAGTCCTATATTAGGTATGTAAATTTTTTGTATATTTATTTTACCTTCCGGAGTTCCGCATAGTATTCTAGTATCTTTCGAAAAAGACCACCTTGGACATATCTGAAATAACGGTAAGGTTTATTCTCTCATTACGAATTATTATTTTTTATCATTAAAACCATTTTTTAATTTTTTTTTTATCATTATGATAATAGTTAAACATCTGCATCCTGCTACCTGCATTACAGGATAGGAGAACATATATAATTTTGTAGTTTTATACATTTTGCATAGACTGAAATTAATTTAACATATTGAAAGCCATATCTATAAACCATGCATCAATAAGGTTGCTGGCGAATGACCAATTCTATTTCACAAAGCTTTCAGCTTACGGATTACTGTTTTTGTTAGCACACGTCACACTGTTTATCGAGCATTTCATCGACTTGCAGATTGATAGGTGCAATTTTATACACAAGATGTTGATGCTGGCCGCCCACGCGCAATAAAATTCGTATTTAAATGGTTAAGAAGCGGGTGATCGTCCACGTTCACGGCCAGCATCACGGAAACGGCGGCAAATAAAGCCGCAGATGTGGCGCGACGACAGTTAGCCACAGGTGAACAGCAATTAACCTCTCACTCAGCGGTCGTTATACCCGAAACGGATTCATAAAATAGGCCCGTAGATGTGACGATGTTCTTGTTACGAATACCTTTCAGACATTTTACGGTCACGGTTCAACAATAAAATCTGTGACGAACTGTCGACGTGTGGCTGCATTTTCCTCTCCTCAGTATCATTATTCTTTCCAATACCTACATGAAGGAGGCAATATTTAATCAATTAATAGTCCATTGTTTCTTATTTCGATAAATTTTCAGTTGCAAGTAAATAAATACATTCTAAATGTTGCTTTAAGCTTATTATGTATTTTCAAATGTAAATTAACCATGGTTATAAATAACAATATTATGATAATAATCTACAATTCAAAACAATAAATAGGATGCCTTGTGCATATGTGCATAGATAATATCTACACATGCATAACTTTTAAGTTATTAAAATGATGTGTATGATGTGTATAATGTGTTTACTTACCTATGTATGTACCAGCATTGTGTACACATGCCTCGGGTGTCATGACCGGCCATGACAGGCTTACTTCACCTTATTGAACTGGTTGCAATTGTAATTGAATATTTATTTCTGCAACTACGTGTAACCCTTGAATTAATTAGTTTTAAAATAAGTCTGATATCACAAAGTGTTAACTATCATTATGGACTTGCATAAAAAAAGTTTTGTGTTTAATTATTAAAGGGTAGTATTTAAACGAGTGACTGTAAATTAAAGTTTTAGTTATCAAAAATAATTAATTGGGGTAACAGAATTACTAAGTGAGCGACTGACTGCGAGCGATGAAAAATTAATAGATCAGCAACTAACAAACATTAATTTGCGTTACATAAAATACAAAATGAGCAGCTTCATAATATTTGAGCGACCTAATATTAATTGTTTGAGTGACAAAATTACGTCTTGTATTATATTCATTATTTGGCATATGATTTATTTATACTGAGTGGCATTTTATCTTAATCGAGGTATTTCGAATAGAAAAATCACTTTGAAAAATACTATAATGGACAGAGTAGGTACTATCAGTTCAATTTGTTTTTGAAAGTTTTATCAAATAACTATTTGAACAATTTATTCTAGTGTTTTTAGTCGCTCTAGGTGAGCGTAATTTAGTCGCTCATATAGTAATGTAATCACACAGTTAGAATTCTAATATATCAAATGGATTAATCACAATCCTCCTTTAGTACGCTTAATCTGTATTTTATTATCAACTAATATTCGTTGCTTGTTTAGTTTATTTGTCGATTACTCAAATTCATACCGCTCAAGTTATTAAATCAGTATCTCATAATCAGTCGCTCACTTTATTTTCAGTCGCTCGTTTTATTATTCCCCATTATTAAATAATTTGGGTATTATTGGTTTAAGTTGGTGTTAAGTATTTTATTCTATTCCTTTCCGAATGCTGGGCACACACACAGTTTTCTCACAGTTTCCTTATGCGTGAATATATAATTCTTTTATTTTTCCAGAAAAATAAAGAGCAATAATAACAAAATCCGTGCAAGCCAGATGAGCGATGACGTAATAAACAAATAATAGCACTCATATTATATGGAAATAACGACAACACTTAGAGCTCATAGCCAACAAATATGTAAATAGAGGTATTTGTAAACAACGCATACGTTAAAATGTGTCTCAATAAATAAATAACGTCCCAGCCGTCCGTTTGTATGTGGGCAAAACGCAGGCCGCGTGCGGTCGACGACCTAGGCCCTTGACTCGCGCGCCGTTCAGCGACACCGCCTGACACCATCTGCCTCGGCCACAAGCCGCGCGCCGCGCTCCGCACCGGCTTCACGTCCACCTTATGGATCAACATTTTTTACCCTATTATTTCACTATTATTATCGACTTTTCTCTTACATCGCGATGACATCATAGTTTATTGGATTTGTCGTCCGCAGTTCTCTTTGGTGTTCAATATAAGTTCATTATGATATATCAGTTTAATTTTGTACTGATCATCGTAAAATAAAACAAACAGAAAAATTAAATGAAAATGGTTTAAAAAACATTGTTTAAAAATAAAATTATACATGTATAATTTAATCATAGATTAAATTATAAGTGATATATGTTTAAATTTTTAACGAACTTCAAACAGTTAAGAACAATTATTATTATTCAACAATAAGATTCGACAGTTTCAAACTTAAAATTAAAAATTGTAGCTTTTTGAAAGGTGAGATAAAAACAAAAAAAAAATCGGTTAAGTGCCAGTCTGAAACTGAAACTAAGTGACTGATGATGAGATACTGTTTTAAAAACTTGAGCGGTATGAATTTGAGTACCTAAGCGACAAATAAACTAAACAAGCTACCAATATTGGTTGATAATAAAATAAGATTGAGCGTACTGAAAGTGGGTTACGATTAATTCATTTGTGATATTAAAATTATAAACTGTGCGACTAAATTACTAGGTGAGCGTAGAAACAGCTTGTTAGAATTAGAATACATTGTATCATTTACCTTTAATAAATCAATTTTATGGCATATAGATCGATTGAAACACCTTTAAGATTGCCGCTCAGTGTAAATAAATCATATGCTAAATAATGAGAAAAATGCAGGATGTATTTGACACTCAAACAAATATTAGGTCGCTCAAAAATTATGTAGCTGCTTAGTGCTTATTTTGTATTTTAAGTAACTTGTTAGTTGCTGTTCTTTTGATTTTTATTCGCTCGCAGTCACGCTTACTACGCTCACTTAGTAATTCTATCACCTCAATTAATTATTTTTGTCACCTAAAACTTTTATTTACAGTCACTCGTTTAAATACTATCCATATTATAAACGCGATAGTTTTAGAGTATGGATGAATCATGAATACGTTTGTTACTCTTTCACGTAAAAACTTCTGGACGAATTTGTATGTAGCTTTACAGGAATATATAGGTTATACATAACAATATCAAATGAATTATATAAATAAATACTTGATTTTGCACGTGAATAACCGCGCTTGAAAAGATTTATACAGATTACAGATACACACAATTTAGCGGTTTCTGTAAAACTAAAACTAAATCCGTGTTGGTGACATTTTGTATAGAAAGTAAAATGTGACCTATTAAAAATAATATGTCATACTATAACACACGTTTCCTTCTTTGCAATTATTTTGAATTGGAATTCGGTAATATTTTCCTTTCAGGTATAGCAAAACTACTCATTCCTTTTAAAGTCAATCTTCTTTAGTCGCGTTGTGAGTAAAATTTCAAGGTAGCGTCATGGCAATACCGTCACGTCATGGAGTAAGGCGACGATTTTGATATCTTTAAATCTTGCCCAAGAAGTTTCACCTCAGACACGTGTGCTCGGCACACACGCTTTTTTTAACTGAATTCGAAAAAGTGGTGTAAGTTCACATTTGTTAAAAGAATCAAAAATACCAAAATGATACGAGGTTCGAAAATAAATAACAAAATTGTAAATACTCTATTTTTATTTGTTAAATAATACAATTTCAGTAATCAATGGATTGCTTATTTGATTGATATAAAATATATTATAATTTTTTATGTCTTTTTGCATGTCCATTTATTTTGAAAGATATAATATGTGATACGAGTTTGATACATTCGAAAACATAGCTTAAATTAAAATAAAAGCTATCCAAAATTTAAATGAGAATTTTATCATACAACAAGAATTCAATTAAAATTACTGTCTATTTCAAATTTATGGGACCCATATTGTTGTTACTTTATCGATAATACTGTACGTGAGATTTCGTACAAAGCAACTTTCTCCGTATAAAACTAATTAAGGTCAATAATTGTCAAAAGAATTTATTCTTTAAAGCGTAAAACGTCTATGATACATACATCCTTACATAAATTGTGGATAAGTAATACTTTTGTTTTTGTTTTAGTTATTTACATAATATGGAAGAAGGCATTACAGATGCTGTAGTATATTCAGTAGTTTTCTTTTAAATATTAGATAGATTCCTACTTATTAGATGACTTCGAGGTCACTGCTACAAATAATTATAAATAAATTTTAATGCACTTATAGCACGTATCTATACCGTTTAATAGCGGTATCTACTGATAAAATTAATATTTTCATTGGCATTTCGAATTTCTCTTCTAACATCGCTGCTTAAAATAAACTAATTACGGTCAGATTTTTAAGCAAGTATTTTTCAGGTTGTTTAAGATCTTGTATCTTGCGGATCGAATAATTAATTGATGACACTTCAATGGAAGAACTGAAGAAAGTGCAGATTGAATGGGAATGTTGTTCTTTAGCGATGTAAGTATACACAATTTATTATGTTTATCGTAATCACATATTGAAACGGTTACCTATGGAAACCATAAAAAATAGCAGTAGTATAGAGCATCGTAATTCGTATATAAAATCGTACATTATCAAGTACTAATAGAATACGGTTTCTATAATAGTGGAGGTTTAGATTAGTGTTGTTGACAATGTGATAAATATTGGTGTTGAGAAATGAAGGTATGCGTGGTGGCGTGTGTGCCGTGGGGGCGGATAGAGCGGCGGGCGCGCAGCAGAGCAGTGAAAGTGGGTTGAATGCGGCGCCACATTACTTTCAGTTTCTCTTGCGCGCACGCCGCGGACTCGTTACAATAAACATTGCATCCCGCCAATTTCTCGCACTGTGAAATTTCACCTTTTCCACTCTATTATGCGGAGATGGATGGCATGCCTTCTTTCTATTAGGAGAAAGTGATTTACAGCGCTATTGTATTCGTTTTCGCTGTTGCCCTTGTTTTGATCATGTGTGAACTGTATTGTTTATATGTAATTGGTTGCTGATATGATTTATTTATAATTAAGGAGACTGTTTATTAAATTTTGCAAACTCTTTAAAATAACAAAATAAATGCAGTACTTGCAAATAAAATTTGATAAACGTTATAAAACATTACTAATTGGATCAACACAAACTTTCTTTTGTTTCATTCTCATCTTCTAGGAATATTTACATGTAAATGTAATTGCCATAAGATTAGATAAAGTATACACATAATATGATATACTATACTATGCAAAATAAATATAAATATTAATGAACATAATTTCTCTGAACCATTAGAAACGTATGCGTTTTAAAAGTGCGTGATTATCGTGTCAGAGAAGAGTAGCCTAGAAAGTTCTAACTTTCGTCGTTCGAGAGCGCGTACGCTTTGTTACTTTTGAAGCTCGTTAGTTTGGCACCCAATATGAATAAAATCCGGTTCACTTGTATGAATTCGTGTCACTAAACATAATGACTGTACCCGTATGACTATGTAGATATGTGCTTGTGATTCTTATCTATTTAAACTTTTGAATATTTTGTCAGTTATAGTTATTATATTTCACTTTAAAACTGCATTATATACCTATTCAATTTGAATAAGTACGGTGAATTAAAAATAAATCTATTTATAGTAAAAAAAAACAGAAAAACACCCTTTTATAAGATCTATCAATCTCATTAAATTATTGTATTGTCACCGATCCTTGATAAGTGAACAAAGTTTTAATTAAATCTGTACTTTTTAATTGTGTCAAACACGTCAAATATACTCTAAAGGAGTTTATTACATAAAAACACACAGGAGAAGCTAACATATAAGCGTGTAGTACCTATATAAATGTTAAAAATTGGTATATGTATCAATTGTATCATTATTGCCATTTTTACCTACTTAATAGAATATTATTTTTAAATAATTTTACATTATTACTCGGATATTGATATTTATTATTTAGTGTTGACATGTAAATGAATGTGACACGCAACTCTCTAAGTGTTGATCAAGATGCATCTGAAAAGAAACGAATGAAAATGAAAGTGACCCAGATCTCGGCTTGCGCCCTCGTTGCTTTCTCTTGATTTTTTCGGATTAATCTACCTATTTTCTTTTGTATTTTGTTGCTACTTTCCAAATTATAAATAATCTGTTACTTTATAAGATATCTACGTGAATAAAATTGTATTGGCCTTAATATTTATATATTCGCGTCCTAAAGTTAAATTCAATAAAAATAAACTGATATTTCATCATTTAGGTATCAAATTTATCAAAAATATACTTATGAAACGGTTCGGATGTCTATATTCTGATTTCACTAAATATAAACTCGAAAGGAAATTGTTTTTTTTTTATAATTGACACTAAGAACTGCCGACCGCATGACTTTAATAAATATAATAGAGGTCAGTAATTTACGTATATTCAAATTTCCAAACCAAATACTGCGTCTTTCTGCATAATAACTTCTATGTATTTATTATTTACATTGAATTTTTATTAACATGTAAATGATTATTGTTGCAATTTTATAACGCCGAATATATTCATAAAATCGTATATTATATTATATGTATGCTATGAATTAGGAACATATTATCATAATCATATATTATATGTACTACATTAATGACTACATGCAATTTAATTCCACCCTTCTTTGATATTATTTTAAATGTTTATGTTATATTGAGTTATTCCGTTTGATAATTAATTATTATCTAGTATTATCTTATTTTAGCTCATAAACAAATAATTTATTATTTTTGGTTATAATTATGTATTACATAAACGTATTGTACTTCAAAATAATTCAAGTTTCTGGAACAAACACATCATTCAAATCGTACTAAAAACTAGGTATATGAATGTGAAAGTTTGTATTATTATTTTTATGAAACTGAATGGATATTTTAAAGTCACATGAGGATTATATATATATTTTGATATGAGTGAAGTGACTAATGTACATACGTATTTTTTATAATCATTTTTGTTTCTATTTCCACATATTGGCTCAAGTAAAGCCGCGTCAAAGGTATATTTGTCAAGAGGTTCGTTTGCTTTTTATAAACTCAGCAAATAAAATTAATATAGGTATTTATTCTTGCCAATGCCAAAAAACCGGCCAAGTGCGAGTCGGACTCGCGCACCGAGGGTTCCGTACAAACCTGCAAGGTTTACAAAGTTGATTTTGTTACAGCTTAAAGGTATTATAGACCTGAGTATTTGGTATGAATTTCAATTTAATACCTCTACGCGTTTATGAGGAAATGGGAAGTAAGTTTAAAATTATTAAAAAATATATATTATGTGATGTAACTAAAAATTTATGGTTTTCGTAATTTTTCCTTTATCTATGCTATAAGACGTTGCTTCGTACCAAATTTCAAGATTCTGAGTTCACGGGAAGCACCCTGTAGGTTTTGATTCCCTTGCAAGTGTCGAAAATTTGCGGCATAAACGGCTGTATCTTTTGATTGCGTTGGCTTAGAAGTTTGATTTTTTCACAGCTTCAAGGGACAGTAGACCTGAGTAATTGATATAAATTTCAGCTTCATACCTCCACGCGTTCCTGAGAAAAAGGGTCTTGACAGACGGACGGACGGACAACAAAGTGATCCTATAAGGGTTCCGTTTTTTTCCTTTTGAGGTACGGAACCCTAAAAATATATAAGAAATCTGTTTTGAAATCTATTTTTAATCGCATATCTTGAAACTACTCTGTTAGGTTCTTTAATTTGTCAAGCAAAGAGAGACAATACATCGTATTTACAATAAAACGCTAACATTTGTTCATGAAGAGTATTTTTATTAATTTCATAAACGTTTACATACAGAGGCAACGCAAAATCACCATGAAGCAATTAAACAATGATCGAGAGTCGAGACAAAGCTGTTGCCTACCGTCTAACGGAAACGTATTCTACCTTATTTTTGACGTTTTGAGGTCAAATGATAAGCCAACGACTATGAGCTGTTGTGGCTATGTATGCCCTCAAATGGAATGAACCGTATTATTTCCCGTTTTGAACAATGTGCTGACTTCACTGACGGCGCGGGGAAGTGCACAACGAGGTCGATAAACTCCGCTGACATGATTCGAATATGACAACTTGCTAATAAGTTTATATTTATTTAATTATATGCTTAGTAATAGACTTTTTTCCTGTAGTAAGCGCGGCAAGCAGGACCGGAAATTTTATGAGATTTGGTCTTTATACGTTGTACAAGTACGTTTTAGGGTTTTGAAAATGAGACATTAGGAATTTTACACCTGGTAATGTTGAGAACCCCGGCCATTGCTGCAGATATAGAATGAATTAATTTATAAAAAATTACACACATATTATATTGGAATGTGAATCATAAAATATATGGAGGTTTTCCGCATATGAGTTAACAAGGCAACCCAAATTGCCTTATTTAGTTATTGATATTAATAGCTTAATCAATAACTTTAGAGGAAGAGAGTTTATTTGATACCTAACTATTCCTAATAACTTCATACTCATGTGTGGTTTAATTGTATTTAACACTTAGGTACCATAGACGCGATGATTGACTTTTAAATAATGCAATACTTTATGTGTAACTTTCCGCCCGCGGCTTTGCCCGCCTCATCTTAAACTGAACAAATTATGTATATACTAAAACCTCTCTAGGGAACCATTCTTTGGTGAAAATAGAATAAAAATAGCATTAGTTTTTGAGTTTATCGCCAACAGACATACAGACTCGGCAGAGGATAATGATAAATAGTGATATGACCTTTTTATAAAATTTATATTAATTTTATTCCTTTATTAGTATCCTTGATTCAGTAAAGGTTGCATGTTTATTGTAGTTCCTGTACTGCTGCTCATGCTAGTAAGTAAATTAATGATAACATTTATGCATTCCTTTGTCCACAAAGGTTCATCTATAAAGTAAATGTAAGGTTGCATAATGAATGACGTGTAAGCTTTTCGTAGCCGTTAACTAGCTAATAGTGCGCGTGCGGCTACGCTTAGCTACTAGAGATAGCCGCGGGTCAGCGACCGGCGTGAGGTCGACGAACGCTGACGTAACGACGCGAATTCCGACCGCCCCCGCTGCACTGCCTCACTTCGCACCGACCTAATTCCTTCGAAGCCACTTCATTTCTGCGTCGCTAATTATAAAACATCGCTGCACCGCACGAACTCGTTTCTAACTTGGTTGCTTACCTGTGCATGAAATGTCATTCTGATCGTACAGTATTCCAAAATTAATAATGCGCATGCAGATCTTCGCTAATTATCGTATTTCCAGAAACACCCGAATCACCCCGAATCATTGAATCGTAAGTGCCCTAAACAATGCACTTGCATCTTGCACCTTGTTCGAAAGAAATAGGAGTCAATTCAGAGTCATACACAATCGAAAACAAGTCGGGCGATAGGTGACGGTAGCCTGTCAGTCAAAAAATTCAAAAATCCGTCAGTCGTATTGGTGGTGACCGCACGTATTATCTCTGTTTGGAATTATATAGAGCTGCTGTTACATACCCTTCTTAGTTTTGTTTCATAGTTGAATTTTCCGGTAAAATGATTATTTACACAGATAGCAGATAGCAGTGGGGAAAGTGAAAATTAATAAGAGCATAATGAAAGTTCTGATCATTCTACGATATCAGAAATAGAGATAATCCCTGATTCTGTAAATCCTTTGGACTGAGATTTTAATGATTAGATTTCACAATTTAAATGTAAACCAGTGTTTGAAAATATTGTGTTTGTTTGTTTGTTGTAATGTTTTTGAAGTGAAAACTTCTTTAACGGCGTTGAGCACTTTTTCTGTAATGGGTATAAAATCTTAAACTCGCGTCAGGACACGTGACCTGATCGAAAAAGCGTAAGACGGATACCATTCCAAAATATCAAACATGCTCAACGTTAATAATCAAGTTTTCACTTCTGCCGGCACTCCCGGAGTGCAACCCGTCTTTTTTTTTAAATATAAACTTTGTCTTATTTTAACCTTCCATACATCCATCATTACGCCAGCTTCAGTAAGACACTTTAATAGTTCTAAGTATAGAATTTTCCAAGTAAATCAATACAACAAATGTATATTCGCAATCGTGTGGCTTATCCTCGCTATTAACTTACATTGAATTATCGAAACAAATTTCGTTACTTATCTCTTTTACCATAAAATCACAATAAAACTCATAATTCTATAACTATGCATGAAGAAAATACATTTAACCACTCTATATACTTCTCGTCTTCGGAGGCTCGGGGAATATGACAGTTGCCGAACAGTGACGAATTTTTCTATGCGCATTATCAGTTTGGGAGTACTGTACGTAAAACCTAGATGATTGGACCTATTCTTCAAATTTTACTCGTGTTTATAAATGTTTGATATTGATTTACTAAGAAGTCATATAACGTCACAGCCTTGTCACAGCCAAGACAAGCAAACATTTACTGATTTAAATTGCTTCATCTGCAAATCTTCAAACATCGTTCACGGTTCAGCGTTTTTATGATTGAATGCAAATGCAATGCACGATGAGTGATCTTTCACACGTCTATTGGAATACATTATATACAGAAGCGGTTATTGTTATTTACTTCAGTCCTTAAAAAGCGTCATTGACGCAAGTAGTCATTGATAAATCCATTGTATAGAACTTAAGGCGATGAATACAGCCGCAGTATAACCTCGCATTGAAACATACTCAGCATCAATGAAACGTGTTTATTCTTCTTTTAATAAGAAAGTGTTTCCTTATCAGTGGCGTAGCTATCATATGGCCAGGTGGTGCAGTGCACCAGGGCCCCGGAGCTCAGGGGGCCCTCAAACCTCAGCTTTGAAAAAAAAATTAATTTTTTTTTTTCAATTAAAAAAAAAAATTTTTCGATACACTAAATTCATCAATGTTTCCAGTAAAAGTGTTCAACTGTCAAAATTAGATGACATCACCGATTTTCATACTGTACGCAGCAGCAACGGTTACAGTGTTACAGTATTGACTACAGAGCGATTCATTTAATTTTACAGTGTGGCACGGTTGTTTCACTGTTCTTTATACGGTTAGTGACGTTATCACCAATACACGGACACACAACACTGTGTTTAACAGTGTTGAACTGTTAAAATTTACTTTGGATTACACTGTAATTTGAGCACTTGTTCGACTTCCTGATGCCAAAAAACTTGCTTAGCTGGAATGAAACGATTTTACTCGAGAAATGTGATCAGTTTCAGAAGAAATATTGCGATATAATTGGACCCAATTTCTCGCTCCAATTTCTTAATGTATATCATCTGATTCTCCCTCAATTGATGGAGACGTGGTCTATTCGCCAGCTTTGCAAAGAAATTATAACAAAATTTGGCGTGCTCGAATGTGACCTTACGGAAGTGTATACAGCGATGCTACTGTTTCATACAATTCCTGTTACTTCCGCGGCAGCAGAAAGATCTTTCAGTAAACTGAAGATTATGAAAAATTATTTAAGAAACAGCATTCGACAAGATCGCCTCCGACATTTATCGTTAATTGCAATAGAAAATGAGGCGGCATCAAACTTGGATTTGAGTGAAATTATAGACGAATTCGCAAAAATTAAAGCGCGCAAGAGATTGTGAATTGGGCGGGGAATTCTGTTAAAAATAGTTTTTTCCATTAATTAATCTCATCTGTATAATAAATATTCTATATTGTCATGTGCGTCGTTGTTTATTTATTCCCTTTTTCTTCTATTAAACACATGGAGATTCTAATAGAGACGACGTATGGATTTAGCCTACTAGGGATAAGTTCACTTACTGTTTTCTATTCTTATCAATAATTTTGAAGGCAAATATAAGTTCAAACTACGCGGAAAGAGGGGAGGAGGAGGGCCCGATTCTTTCCCTATGCACCAGGGCCCTTGTCCCCCTAGCTACGCCACTGTTCCTTATTAATACTTACTAGAGCAGGCTCCAAGGAGATGTTCGTTTGCAAAAATAGCGGACCTAAATCTGACTTCTGATATATATTGTATAGATCCCAGACATCCTATAGACAGATGTTGCCAACCAGTTTTGTGGTCCCCCTCCCCCCACCCCGGTAATTAAATATGGCATACAAAGAAAAAAATAAAAATTTCCAAAACATGCCGTGTGGGGTATCAAATGAAAGAGCTTATTGAGTAGATCACGAGTATATAGCATACTATAACATTTCTTACACTTTCTCTAAGATTTTTTAGAAAATTTACGAAAATGCTCCATTTTTGAGTTAACTTTAAACTACTATAGATTGAAAACTCATGAATATATTTTTTAAATTATTATTTTAAATAATTAACAATAGTCCATTGTTTACGATTCAATAGTTCGTAATATAATATAAGTGAGCTATATGTATGTGGTGGATTTGATGACCCCACAAAATGTTTTAAATTACAAGGCGCAACTTTCACTGAAGTTACCGATTTGAAATCTAATCACACAGAGGCTGATTCAAGAATGTTCATTATGATTAATGTGATGTAAGCCCTGACACCGATATTTTTGTATTAGGCCTTTATTTCTGGCATAAACTTGAAAATATACTCGCCATCTTTGAATGCTCCCCCCACTCCCCCATGCAACTATTTCACTGAACGAACTATTGAATCGTAAACAATGGACTATTGTTAATTATTTAAAATAATAATTTAAAAAATATATTCATGAGTTTTCAATCTATAGTGGTTTAAAGTTAACTCAAAAATGGAGCATTTTCGTAAATTTTCTAAAAAATCTTAGAGAAAGTGTAAGAAATGTTATAGTATGTATATATTCGTGATCTACTCAATAAGTTCTTTCATTTGATACCCCACACGGCATGTTTTGGAAATTTTTATTTTTTTCTTTGTATGCCATATTTAATTACCGGGGTGGGGAGAGGGGGACCACAAAACTGGTTGGCAACATCTGTGTATAGGATGTCTGGGATCTATACAATATATATCAGAAGTCAGATTTAGGTCCGCTATTTTTGCAAACGAAACTCCACTGAGAGTCCGGTCTATACTTGACAACTCAACTGCGAATTGTAGCTTCGCTTTAGGCATAATTCAAGGTATACGAAGTGAAACCAAAACACTTCCCTGTGAATTGTGTTCAGTAGGATTTAAAGAGATTGTTCATTGTTACGACTCTATGAAAATTTGAATGCTATTTAATGTGGTTACAGGTGGACTTACATAATAAGTTATATCGAAATTAATATAATAATTATACCTATTATATATTTTATCTCACAGTTATATGTACTAAAATTAAACAATTTGGTATACAATGTATTATCTTTTTCCTGAAGGTTGTCTGGTAGAGATGGCTTTTAATTTTTAGCCATAAGGCCGCAATATGTACAATTAACTTTAGCATGGTCTTTGTTGTAAGTACTTTTATTTTATGAGACCAACAAGGAGTAAATAACTATGTATATACATAAGATTCATACATCTATTTGGACATAAGATACAAATCTACAAGACTTGCTTGCTCTTGCTGCAATCCTCAGCTTGCCTGAATCGATTTATTGATTGATCTCTGCAGTTTTCTTATTAAAAAATGTGTGTAGGGGACAAAAGAAGCACATTGATACTATTGTAATCAGTTTTGTACGAAACACTGCAACTGTATGTAACATTATTTTTCTATATACATTAACGTGAATAAAGTGTCATCATCGAAGAAGGCTATAATATTTTATCATTACGCTTAGACCAACAGGAGCGGAGCCGCGCGGGTAAAACCGCGGAGCGCAGCTAGTAGTATAATAAAATAGTGACAATACCTACTGCCCGTTTCTTAATCTGTAATAAATGTCGCAATAACAAATATGAATCAAATATATTGAGAACCTAGTAGAGCCATTTAAATAGGCAACATTTGACAGTTCAACAAAATTCAACAACGTAACCTTGTGCTAGTAACGACGACATAGAATAACATGATATTTCGTTTTATTAGAACTACACATTTGCTTAACTTTTTTCAATTACGATTACATATTTATAATAATAATGACCGATACAAGTAATTTTAAGATTTGATTTTACTGATTAACCATTTTAAACATAATAAAAAATTTCTGATTTAAAGAACTGACGTCGCTACAATTTTGTGTCAATAAACCTTTTTTTCTTTTTAAATACCAGAGACGTTACTCTAAAAATCGAAATCTGACATCTAGATTCGAATGCATTGATTAGGTACTTGGGGTAGGGAATAAAAATCATCATAAATTAATAATTGCGTTGTGTTTTTTTTAATTATGTATTATACTTGTTCTATTTTTCTCCTTAAATTTACGAAAAAAAAGTATATTACTGGGACAGGGATTCGCCTGATGAATTTTAAAATTGACATATGTTTCAAGTTCGATTGACAAATGTTTCAAGTCCGTATCGATTAATTCATTTTAATCGATGTTTTTAAGCAGGTTACCTCTCTTCGAAGATAAAATTGATAGACGTCAAATGTTGCCTATTAAATTGGCTCGACCATAGTATGTAATTAAGTTAATAATTGCACATAATTGTTTGTACGACTTTTCTTCGCAACAGGGGATCGATTTCGATTAGATTTAAGGTTATCAGACTATTAAAGATATTTTGGAAATATAGGGGTCTCTTTTATGCAATATTTACTGTGCCGCACGGTTTCAATTGCGGACAAACCCGCAAAAAAAAAAAATACATATTTTTTAATGTGTCAATTATAATTTTTTAAGATGAAGTCTTGGCTCGCTCATGGTTCGCCTCGGGTCTATTATTTATTGTAATTGAGATGTAAACTATTCTAAAATGTATTTTTTTTTGTCAAAATTGAATAGCATACGATGCATATGCACTAATAATAATAAAACAGTTGCCTCTTGTTGACTTGTCGATATAAAACAACTCTACTATTGTACTACCTGCACTGTACTATTGTTTAAACGGAATCGATTTTAATGAATTTAATGTTCATATTAATTAAATTATAATTAATAATAAGTTAATAACCATAAAATGTCTCAACACATTGCCAGGAAAATAAATAGGTAATAATTAATGTTTACAAAAAGTCTCGCTATAAATCGCATCAGACACACGTATCTTCAACAATTTTATTTCACAAACGACCTTATAGTTGTTGCGTGTCGGACGGTTGACGTCAGTGCATAATAAAACATTAGTGGAAAAAAGTAGCGGTCGTGCAATGTCACACCCTTCCAGAGGGGACTCGGCGGCTGTCACTTTGACCTACCCCACCTTCTCAATGCATTCCTAATTGACTAACTACACTATCAATAATAAAATATTGAAAATTCGTACACTGAAAACTGAAAGAGTTATTGCGTAAGCGTAAATTCCTAATCATAAAACGGTTCCAGTTGTAAAGCCATTTGAATAGAATTCGAGTCGGGTCGTAAAATAATGAATATTATGTATTTCATACAAAGTATTATGCAACTGCAAGCCACGTGTAAGTTTATAGCTTTATGGAAAACGTGGAAGGCAAATGTAACATGATTGTACAGCTCAGCGCAGGCGCGGTGCATTGCTAAAACGGGAATTACGCATTCGTCATATTTTAATATTCACATGTGTTTGATGAACTAGCCGTAAAAATAAATAATCCACATGCATAATATTCATTACTAAAATGAAAGGTGGAGAGCGGTAGTTTAAATATTAATCTGTTTCAAACTTGACAAGAAGTTTGACAATTGATTGACTCAGTGAGTGCAATCGGACTTGACAAATTCACAAACCTGAAAGAAACTTCTCTTTTCTGTCTAATAAATCTTATTTTTTTTCTTACTTTAATAATAATTATTCGATCAACTAATTTATCCTTATTCGGGTGCAGTCATATATGAATATGGTTTGGTTTGATGTTTATACTAGCAACATTACTAGCAACAGCGTTGATTGGCTCTAGGAATGTACTCTCACTTGATTGAATTGGAAATTAATTACCTATAGCGAGTGCGCGGAGAAATGTGTTGATGCGTCAGAGCACGTTATCGGCGGATGCCGCTTATCACAAGGTTACCGCCGACCACGTCCACGTGTTGCTGACCATTGTTCATTATAAAATACACGTTTTAACCTTTACATGTTTTTTTTTAATTTGTTGTAAATGAAAACAGGATTTATTTAATTTTTTTACTAAGAATTATTAAATAATTTTTGTCGTTATAATATATTATGCAATAAAATAATTATTGTTCTAGACATTTCCTCATTAGAAAGCTACATAATTATTACACTATATTTATACGTTATTAGGATATACTTAGACTTGTTTACACTGCCATGCCATGTGCGTAGAATTTACATCACAAACAATTTGAATGTTAAAGGAATGACAAAATAAAGTTACCCTTCAAACAATCACAATGTCAGTTATATAAACGACCTTTGATATGCCATCGAGCATCATCATTCAATATTGAGGGGCACTTAAAGTGCTTCTCTGGCAATATTCCTATTGACGAAGGTCGACATGGAAGTAAACTAGACATAAGTTATTATTGACACTTTAGCGTCCGCGTCGTCCACGACAATAGCGGCTGGTCATTGAGGTGAGTGATAGATGTAGTTCGTTCTGTTCATGAAGTCGCGAGGGCGTCCGCGCGGTCGTCTCAAGATCAAGGTCTCTCGGCAGACGCGAGGCAAGGTCACCCGTGCTCCCGCGCGCCGCCTCAAGCCCCGCGGCACCCCCGGCTCCCGCGCTCCTCGCCCGTCCCGCGAGCGCCTATACAGCGCGCAAATATTTGCGACCGTCTGTCCTCCGCGACCGATATGCCGAGGTCAGACCGTCAAGCAGACCTTGAAGTAATATTATCCGACCTCCCCGCAGAGAAAGACGATATATACACTTGATATGGGACTTCATGGGTTATTTAAAATTAAAAAAAATCTCGAATCTGTGTCCAAACGTTGACTACATTAAATGTGTGGCACTTGTATGAGGCTCAATACGCTGAATAATGAATTTAGGCATTACAGGAATTGCTGGTTTTTTAATATTATGATCATTGTACGTATTATTTTAAATACTTTATAGACCCCCAATATCAAATGCTGCCTGCAACGCATATAATCTTAATACATATATATAAGTCTCGTGTCACAATGTTTGTCCTCAATGGACTCCTAAACCACAACCGATTATAATAAAATTCGAACACCATGTGCAGTTCGATCCAACTTGAGAGATAGGATAGTTTAAACATGTAGGTACCACGGGCGAAGCCGGGGCGGACCGCTAGTAAATAATAAAAAAATATTAAGTAGCTTACTTTTTGATTGCAATAAAGGCAGGAAGAACGGGTGGCCTTTAAATTATGAGTGAAATAAAAAAGGTGTCGAAATCTTTTATTTACTACTACTGTAAGCTCTTTCCTAATAAAGATTTAAATAGGGAATATGTCTTCAAATATTTCTCAAAGTTCTATAACTTAAACGTAAATGTTATTTTGCTTCTTTGTTAAATATAATGTACGTTTAGATAGTTATGTCTATTTCAACTCTTCAAGGTATGTACTTAACAGCTACAGCTATGTACATAATACAGCAAAGCTCCAGACGCAACTTAAAAATTCAATTTTCTGTTTTTACAATTGCTTGCTAGTTGAGGACGTTTTCATTATTCACAAGGATATCGAATATAAAACAATTGCTGCCTAAAACTTAAGGTCGTTCAAGTGAATGTATTTGCGTTATGTTACCTTGATCCGAGTTCTCATTACTCACGTCAAATGTCCAAACAATAAATTTAAATGAGTAATTTTTAAATAATATTTACTTCTTGAAGGCAAAAACAAAAATTTCAATAGTCCATTGTGATTTCTAAGTTCTTTCTAATATACATATACTGCTTTAGATTAGGATATGATTTTTTTTTAATTGTATTGAGACCCTTCTTACTGCCATGGCTATTTTAATCTTAGAAGAGTCATCGTTTCAATTTTAAATATTATGTCTATCACAGACAGTATTTATGAAATTGAAGAAATGTATCGATCTTCCTAGGTCCTATTCTTATTGTTTAAAGGCAAAATGATCGAGGATATTTAAAAAATATCTTTGAGTTATTTTTTCAATATCAAAGAAAATTATCAGCTCTACCTTTAGATAAAAGATTTGGACTAGTTTCCAAAAATTGATTTTAGATTACTTTTTTATATTTTTATTGCAATGTTAACCCGATGATGACGCTTTAACTGATATCTAAGTAGGTATATCTCTTTTCAACGATGTAGAGTCTGTCTTTAGAGTTCTAGGAAATATTTCAGTTGTAACGTGTACAACATTATACTGTGAGAAAATTCAAAATAAATGAGCATAATGAGGTGTAAATTATTTCTTTATCAATTTATTATTTATTATACTTTTACACGATACAAAAAATAATAATTATAAAGTAACTTCATATTGGCACAAATGGCGACCTTATGGCAAAAACTAAAAGCCATCTCTAAAAGTAATTATGTCGATATATTCTGAATTTATACCAATTTATCCAACAGTAGTAATGTTTAGATGTCAATATTGATATTTATATATTTTTTTAAAAGGCTTGATTATTACTGGATAGGTATATAGCTTTTTTCACCTTTTTTTTAAATTATAAATGCAATAAAATAAATCCGACACGTTATAATTTCCAGGATTTTAAATGAATGTTAAGGTCAGGAAGTTTACGAGATGACTATAATATAAGTATACTAAATAATTGTCTCCAAAATGTGCTTCATACAATATGAATTTTGAAAAAATGGACAAATTAGTTAAAACATTCGACTACTGATGAACTTCACCTTTATTTATGTACCTACTTAATACATACAGATACATGAAATCTGCCTTAAAAGTGAGATAATCGATTGTATTATTTTGTTTAACATGTAGTCTACTTTTATTTCAGCATTTGAGCCAGCTTATCATTGAACGTTCGGTCTTTTTCCATATTAGATGTTTTCTACTATGGGTTGGGGAGGAAGGAACGCTATTTAACATCCGTCCATCACATTACTGAACATGAATTATGGAGTATATGGCATTATTCAGGCGCAATGTATGTCAGTGTTTTATTTTCGCGGTCGAAACTTTCCGAAGGTTTCGATTAACACTAGGAGGTCACGTATGTATACACAATATTGAGTTCCGGAGTTTAGATTTATTAGGTCGTTATTCAATTTTAGTTGACGTATATTATTATAAGTTTATAACTTCTTTCTTGTAATTTTTGGTGTTATTCGATTAATAGTGGATTTATATTTATGAAATGGGGTTCTTGAAGTACTTTTTTTTATGAGTACACATTGATATATAAGTTGTATTTTTGGTCATATCAAATATTAAAAAAAAAGCTAAATATTAATAATATTTTAGCAAAATCTGAAATATTTAATATTTAATTTGCATATTATATTGCATCTATGTATCGTTTTTGTGCCGAATTATAATTAAAAAGATATTTATATGAAATGCGGAAACTAGCACAATGAAACGAAAGGCGAGCAGACGTGGCACACGCGGCATTTGTTTCTAAATGAGGTCAGTGGAACGCGAAGCATTACACTTGACCTCTTTACGAGTCCTTACCTCCGCCAGACCTTCACACTTTTTACAACGTTTTTACGAGCTAGGTCGGGCCAATTAAGTATCGTCAAACGGTCGCAGTAACAATGACGTTCGGCCAGCAGATGCACGCTCTCATGCTCGGACCGGCCGCGGCCGCCGAGCGCCGACCGTACGTACACTCTTGACACTTACTTAATGATCTAAGCTTGACACACATTCGTGGTAACCATTCAATGCCTGTTGATTTTTTCAGTAGATTAAATATCTATGATGTCAATGTCATCACGTATTGGTGTTTCTTTAAGTATGATTAAACATTTTAAAATCGTCAATGCCAGTAAAATTAAAACTTTTAAAAATAAAAAGTACATTTTGTTTGATTATTTTAAATTTAATCAGACATCTCTACGTTACGAATCAAGCATTTCTGAGGTATACGAATTTAAGACGAAATTTAATTTAACAAGACAACTCAAGGCTCAAAATCCGAATATAAAAACTTGACTACCTGCCGTCGCTGTGGGCACTAGGCAGGTATGTCTTTGTTCGCGGTAGTGACAAAATCTGCAAATAAGTTGAAGCAATGGATCGGTATTAAAATATACTCTGACACGTCGGTTCCTAGTAAACAAGGTCGGGGTGACCTTGTTGAAGAATTGTATTTTTAATATTATTTTTACATGAAAAAAGATCACTCTGACAAACAAGGAAGTCATCGGTTATTTTGCGAAGCGTTTAATTGAACTTTGTTATGTAGATGTGTTTACTGGCGTTTATTGTTCAGGGCCAAAGCAATCGTAATGTGTGTATGTGAATCAGGCAGGAACTGTTCAAGCTTAGCCTGAGCCAATGACGTTTTAATTTACTATGATTCAGTAGTTAGGAGTTAATAATATGTTCGTATATATTACAGGAACTATTGCAGATGCTAACGTTATAGATCTAAGGAAAAATTCTTGGAAATCGTTCACAAATCGATTTTGACGTGATCTTACGTATGAATTCCTTATTGATATCTATAATAGTATTCTAACGATGAAGGTTTCGTTTGAAAGAGTTAACCTTAGGTACTACTTAGTTCGAATTTAAATAAATATTAATTTTACTTTACATATGCGACTTATTGAGGATTTATGAGGACACTTGCTATCAAAAGGAATTTGAAAAAAAAAACATTTTTTTCTGATATATTTTTTAAATTACTTGTCCGAATCAATTTTTATTTGATACACCAAAATACCAAAAGGAGGATTGAGGATTTATGAGGACACTTGCTATCAAAAGGAATTTGAAAAAAAAAAAACATTTTTTTCTGATATATTTTTTAAATTACTTGTCCGAATCAATTTTTATTTGATACACCAAAATACCAAAAATATTCTTGGTAGAGAAATAAAAAAATCAACGGATCGTAGCATTCATTTGACTTTCCTGTGTCTATTGCATCGGTGTTACTGAAGTATGAACTATGAATCATAATATTCGGTGAACTAATCCAAACTTATAGCGTGAATAAAAAGTTACTCGTCCACGGAGCCAGAAATATGGCTCCTTGGAGGATTTAGGTACTTATATAGATGACGCATGAACGCGCACGCAAGTTTAGTACTCGTTTACATTTTTATACATAAACTAGCTTACCACCCGCGGCTTCGCCCGCTTTGTCTAAAACCCAATAAATTATATACTAAAACCTTCCTCTTGAATCACTCTATTTATTAAATCTAAAAGAAACCGCATCCAAATCCGTTGCGTAGTTTTAAAGATTTAAGCATACAAAGGGACATAGGGGCAGAGAAAGCGACTTTGTTTTATACATACTATGTAGTGATACTAAGCATAAATAAAAATAGGTCACTAAGCAGTCTTTAAACTTGATAGTAATCTCTTGTTTTGTAACAAAAGCAAAATATAAGAAACGTTTATTAGACGTGGTAAAGTATAAAGAAGTCAGAGGAAAATAAGAATTTATAATATACTCTACTATATAATGTAATACTATGTAATATGTAATTACTTAGAGTTTCTGTTTAAATTTATTATATTTAATCTTTTCTGAGATATTGGTTAACTAAATTGATGAATTGTATCAATCGTGTGCCAAATTGTCTTTAGTAGTTTTTTTTTATTGATGTGTCATTTTGGATTGCAGAGTCTCAATAACTAATGTACATATAATACAATATCACTCATATATAGTATTATTTATTAATTATTTAAATTCAACACTTTATGGAGTGATTTGTGTGTTTTAGTTAGCGTTTTGCAGTCAAAAGTAGTCACATAGTAAACTAGTTTAGTGTTGCCCCTCTAAGTTTTATATTTATATTTATTAATATAAACATGAATATAATCTACCATTTTTATTACTAGAAAATATGTGCAGCATATTTTGAATTATTTTAAGTTGGACGAATTTCAATTAAGACTTCAAGTGATAGGTTAGTATGAGTTACCCTGACCTTAATTTAGTAAAAAGTTGCCTTGATTTAAACTATATTATGCATTGGAAAAAAAACAAGTAGTCCCGCATTTATAAATAAAACACGTGACAGTTGGCTAATAAGTAATAAAACAGTATTACAATATTATTACAGTAAGGAAACGCCTTAAAAATACGCTAGGGTTGCAACAAATGGGAAATAAAACAATTGTGATTATTAATATTATGATGAAATCATTTATTCATATGTACATTCAAAATAATTGCGATTATTAAATCTGATGTAATTATTTGTTCATAAATATATAATTACAGATATTGCACTGCTAAATATTATTTACGTGGACACTTTATTTTTGGATGTTCTTAATTGTATATTATAACATTTAACTAAGTAATGCATTCGCATTGGGATGTACAATCTGATTAGAAAATAATGAGGACAACATATACATAGCTTTGATTTTAATTCAACAGATACAATTAATACAAACTTTCTGAAATATTGTTTCCTTCTGGGATTTCAATGTAGATTTACATCCGTAAACGGAACAGTTTGTGCGCGCCATAATAGAATATGTAAGTACCTATGTATAATAAAATTATTACACAAAAAATACGACTGCGTCGTCCTTTCGCGCTAGGTAAGGCAAACTAGGCGTGTTTGCCTTACGCGGCCCGCGTCGCCCGACCCCCCGCCAGTTCCCCTCCGTTTCTCTGCACAAGTACATTCGTTTCCGTACTGTATAGATATTGTAATACTGTGGTAATAATTCATGATAAGTAAATAAGTGAACTATTGTATAGCACAACAAGGAAGTCAATGAATGATTCCTAGAATGCATTTTATTTGTTTGATTTATAACGGTACCTTTGTCTCATTACAAATATAACATTATGTTAGAAAATATATTATTTACTGTAACTATTTATGTGAATAATACATATATATCTAGATATCTTTATCGGCCGTACTTATAATATTGACAATTTTACATCTCTTTACACAATGAATAATACCAGAAAGTTTAAAAATAAAAGTAGCTAACAAGGTTAAATAATTAAGCTAATATTTGGTTGTTATGAGCAACTGCGAGCGTTTGATAAGACAAGGGCGCTGCTCCGGCGCCGCAGCTCTATCGTTCAAGATTAAGGTCGTATGGTCTATAACAATAAATAACGAGCTATGTTTGATACATGTTGTTGATGTAGGTATATAAAACAGTATTATATTGAAGAACAATACTGAAAACAAAATAATGTAAATGACGTTCTAAAAGTATTAAAACAAATAGATATCAATATAAATAGGCAAAATCATTACGATAAATTATGTTTGATTTGCTACACTATCTTGGGTCATCACAAATATTAGGACAACCGCACTATTTATTTATAGGGCATGAATAGAGAAATTAACTCTATATTTATTATTTACTAGCTGCTCCGCGCGGTTTCACCCCCGTGGCTCCACTCCTGTTGCCCGTAGCGTGATGAAATATAGCCTATAACCTTCCTCGATAAATGGGCTATCTAACACCGAAATAATTTTTCAAATCGGACCAGTAGTTCCCGAGATTAGTGCGTTCAAACAAACAAACAAACAAACAAACAAACTCTTCAGCTTTATAATATTAGTATAGATTTGATTCTGCTTATAGAAAAACGGCTAGCACAACAAAAGTAGAAATTGATTTCATAAAGTGAGTAATTTTAGAGATTGAGATAGTTAAACCCACATTCAAAAAAATTTCCGATCTGAAATATCAAACGAGATTCTTGTCGACCGACTAATTCTATTTGTGAAACTATTAACATCTCCGTAATAAAAAAATAGATTTTTCCAAAAAAATATTTGTTCTTATTCGTAAATTCCTTTAAAACTATTCATATGATTACTTATATTTCGTTATCAATAACTTACAAGTACGTAACTATACACAGAAATACTTAAATTGTGGAACATATTTCCACATTTATAAAACGGCTTTTGTTGTATTTCCTTGAAACCTCTAATATGTAATAAATATAAAATACTTTATCTTATCGTTATACTATGTACGTGCCTCTCGGAAATTACTAAAACCATCATTGTGACATTGAGAACACGTTATCAGTTGTAACATGAGCAAAAGTTTTTGTATTATGATAAATTTGCTATAGTATAATAATTCCGCATGATAACAGATACTTATTTACAACATTTACTGATTGATTAAAATTAAAACAATACGTGGTTCTTGGATCTCACAACCTTCGTTTACGAATACTTCCTCCTAGTCAATAACTGCCCGACATTCACAAGGGACCTTCACAATTATGTTTACACAGCTAACAAAAACAATCATGCGAGGTACGCGAATGTTTGCCAAACAACATTGCGCAATTCTATAGGAACAATGTCGGTGTAGCACTATATTTCCATAACATACTACGCTATCGTTATGTTCTCTGGAAAAATTGAAGAATATGTCACAGTCTTGCTACGAGGAATCTATAAAGTTTATCATTATCTGTTATATTTAGTCGCACTTGTCTACTTGTCTACCCCAGAGATTGTGCAATTGGGTAGCCAGTTTTCTAAAGGAACGTAGCATCAAAGTCGTTGTCGACGGATATTGCTCCAAACCCAAGCCTATTAATTCTGGTGTCCCACAAGGCTGTGTATTATCCCCTACGCTGTTTCTTCTGCATTTCAATGACATGTTGCAAATACGCAGCGTTCATTGTTATGCAGATGACAGTACTGGTGATGCCTACTACGCAGGCCAAGCAAAGACCTCTCTGGAGCAAACTAAATTGTATCGAAACAACCTCGTGTCTAACGTTGATACCACCCTAGAGAAAATCTCGACTTGGGGCCAATCAAATTTAGTTGACTTCAATCCGGCCAAGACACAGGTTTGCGCGTTTACCGCCAAGAAAAGTCCTTTTGACGTATCCATTAACTTTCAGAACACCCCTATCACAGTAAAACCTAGCATCGGAATCCTTGGGGTTGAAATTACGTCTGATGTCCAGTTTCGCGGTTTTTTGGAGGACAAAGCTAAAGTAGCTTCGAAAAAACTAGGGGTGCTCGCCAGGGCAAGACGGTACTTCACGCCTGCTCATCGCCTGCAATTGAATAAATGCCTGCAAAAAATACAAGGCACAAGTCAGGCCCCACATGGAGTACTGCTCTCACCTCTGGGCCGGAGCGCCCCAATACCAGCTCCTACCATTGGACCGCGTTCAGCGACGAGCCGTCCGTATTATTGACGACCCTGAGCTTTCCGATTCGCTAGATCCACTTTCACTGCGGAGAGATGTTGCATCTCTATGCGTGTTCTACCGGATTTATAACGGGGACTGTTCTGAGGAACTTTTTGAACTCATTCCAGCTGCTGAGTTTCATTATCGCACTTCTCGCCACAAATTAAAGTTCCACCCCCACCACCTGGATGCATGGCGGTCTACCACAGTGCGCTTTTCCCGACACTTTCTACCGAGAACGACGACCTTGTGGAACGATCTACCATCCTCAGTGTTCCCAAACAGATTCGATGCAGAGACCTTTAAGAAAAGGACATATTTATACCTCAAAGGCCGGCATCACATTCGCGGTGGCCCTAACATCGCGAATGCTTATAGGCGGCGGGCATCACTTTCCATCAGGTGACCCGCCAGCTCGTGTGCCTGCTTAAGCGATAAAAAAAAAACTTATATGAAGTATTAAGTTGTTATAAGTTGTTAGGTACTATAAGGAATGTGAGTCTGTTAAATATTTACGTTTTAAATCGTGTAGGTACAACTACTCCATTAAAAAATGTCAAAATATACTCTTACATTGAAATACTTTTAAATAAAAATTTACCAATTGAATAATCAGTTTCAACAGATATGTATGCATGCGATGTGTGCATTTGAAAGAAAAAAAATTAGACATTTTTTTTATAATGGATAAACCTAAAAACTCTATCTTCTTTGAACTTTCATGAATATTATTCTAGAGCTGCTAGTATTATACATACATATTTTATTTATATAATTTGCGCTAAAGTTTTAGGCAACTATACTATCACAGAAAATGTTTCGGCATAAAAATGACCTTCGTTCTTTTTCGGTTTTAGTTACCACGCAACCAAGAAGCGACATTTCATGATTATTTTATCTGATGTTTTTAAAGCATGTACGGATTATGTCATCTCTGGTCCATATTTGAATTGTATTATTTGATCAACATAATAGGTATTAAATATAAGATATAACTTCCTAGATTTTTAATATAATGATAAATATTAACACAAAATTGTCATTTAAGTTATTTTTTTTTTAATGAGGCAAAATATTTTATTTCAATATCATCTGAACAAATTATTAGGTAGTGATTGTGTGCAATTTCAGTTGCAGCTTAATATCTTATGTGTTGATAACAATGTAATAAATAATGGTATTTTTCTAGTTAACCTTCAAAATAGTTGGATCGATTTTGATGAGATTACCACTAAGAAATAGCTGATTTTAGATGAAGTAAAGACCTACAGAAGCACTTTTTTATAAGTCACGAGAATAAACGCTAAAGTTTCAGACATATCACATTACGGAATGTATAAGCCAATATAATATAAAGTAGTGAAGCAGATGAATGTGGGTGGAGAGCCGTGAAATGGTCATAACGCAAATTGCTGCCGAATATTTTTCGCACACGCAAGGTCGAGGTCATTTCGCTTAACTTCCTAGATCATCGTGGCCTTGCTTCTTATACCAGAAAAATTACGTGCGTATGTACTTTTAATTTGGGTGTGCTGCAAAAACATATAAGAAAAAAAAAGTACAAACTTCAATGCTGGAATTTCATTAGTTAAATTAATTAGTATTTTTTTAAATATTTAAAGATAATGGTACCTTATTATCATGATAAAGGTTAATAATAACTTACTTATTTTGTATTACTGGATTGTTAGTGTAGGTATGTAGGAAGGTACTGAGTATAGTTAGTATAGGTAGATCAGAACGAGTTTTCATACAATTGACCAAATGACAAAGAGGAGGCGAAATTTAATAGTAGTAAATGTTCCAACTTCCAACATTTACTTTTTGCTGCTTAGATGATGAAAATTATAACTTGAAACCTGAAAAGTAATATTCAACTCCATAAAATAATTAATTGTAATCAAATATTTCTAAATGATATTATTTTTCGGTCCACTTTAGATATACGTACGAGTATAAAGTACATTTGCGAAATAACCGGATAAAAATATTCAGGGTCAGTCCCAAGGTCTTTTCTGATTAGAGCTGAAACGATAAGAATGGAGAAACAGACTAATTTAGAATCTTTTACTAGCAGCATAAAGTACAATTCACTGTAAAGGAAATTATTAATACCGGGTATGAAAAAACTATAACTGTACGTCGTCGGATTTATTGGTTTTCAGTTATTCCATGTGTATAAAATCTCGTAAAACCAAGGATTTTTCGATAATAAAATACACATATAAAGAATAAAGAAGAAAAACAAAAAGCAATCGACATATCCTATAGCTTCCGTGTTTTATTTATAATTTTATTTGTTATTTTAATCTTGATGTTTATAAGTTTTAGGTACTATATATTTAATGGCGCATGGATGTACATAGGTAAAATATCCTACCTAAGTAATATATTGACGATATTTTGTAAAAATGGGCTCCTTAGAAATAGTCTTTGCATATGGAATAAAATAATAAGCTATACAGATTATTGCGACATATAATGCAGTACCGCATTAAAAGGGTTCTCGATGCGCAGGTTGACCTTGCGAGCTGACGTAGCGAACATGGACGCTTCCTGTTATCTCACTGCGATACTCCTCGTCACTCGCGACCGGCATTAATCACTACTGGAACAAAGAATGTCCACTCACGGTAATTGTAATTAGCACGCGTCGGCCTTGGCGCGCTCATTATCTTGGCCACCTCGGTCACCATAGCGGACCACGTCACAATGGACTATATGTATGTTAGAAGAATGTTTCCTCGATCATTGTTTATTATTTTTATGTTATTGGCGATTTGTAACAAGTGGCCTTTTATGACGTAAGAGCGGTTCAATATCTATACTAATATTATAAAGCTGAAGAGTTTGTTTGTTTGTTTGTTTGAACGCGCTAATTTCAGGAACTACTGGTCCGATTTGAAAAATTCTTTCGGTGTTAGATAGCCCATTAATCGAGGAAGGCTATAGGCTATATATCATTACGCTACGACCAACAGGAGTGGAGCCACGGGGGTGAAACCGCGGGGAGCAGCTAGTTGATTTATAAGGCTATTACCCAGCACAGGTAATTTTTGAGCACTCTGTTTGTGTACCTAAAATAAATATACGAAAAGGTTTTAAGATCAGAGCTTTGTTAGAATTTATAGAAATTAATTCAAGTAGAAAAAATAAAACCCATGCGCAGTGAGACTGAACGTTGTAAAATCTAGATCATTTTTCTGCGCAATATAATGAATGTCACGTGGACGATGAGCAATAAGCAGTGGAATAAACCTTATTATAGAAATAATTTACAGTAGGTACTTATAGGGCGACACAGGGACGTCATAGCAATATCGAATGCGCAGTGCTTACTGCGCAAACATGTTTACCGCCACGCTCACAAAGTTCAAGGCTTCAGCTAATGACAACTGTGGAACAATGTACTTTCCATGTGGAGGCTATTCGAGGACACGCGGACACGCGGTAAACACGAGCTGTCCTTACGATAATTTAATAAAAATAAACTGTATTGTTATTGGCATTTTCATTCAAGATCAACCAAATAATACATCCAATTAAGTCAACACAGTGTAGCGTTTATTTTATTGAAATGTTTTTTGTCACTATTACTACTAATAAAATTCGGTTATTCAGGATTTTTAAGACACTGAAAAAATTCACTAATACAAATAACCGATTTGTTTATTGGCTTCCTGACATTGGACCGGCTTCCTGTCTATTTACATTAGTACATTACTGTATGCTACCTTCACACAAGCGGGTTAAGGTCGACAGATCATTCTTTTTCATAGTATGTAGATTACAGTTATTAGGATCATTGTCTATTCTGATTTCAAAGCCAGATAGAATATAGGAAAATAATATGTAGATAGTATTTATCACAATAGGATAATAAAATAGGTGGGTTTGTGATGGGTATTTAGTTACAATCTATGAATTGGGGATATTTGTTCCTCAGGCCCTTCTCCAGAAACCAATGAATGGCTGTAAAAGTACGTCTCCTATTGGAAATCTGAGAAGAGCACGTGAGCGCATAGCGTCGGTGGGTGACGGGCGCCGAGCCGACCCTGACTCTTGAAATAGTCTTCCGCATTAACGCCCAGAGCGAAAATATCGTATGATGCTGCCGCAAGGCCGCTTTACAACACTACTCCCCCGTACAGCGTGTTCGCCTTACCAGGACTAATCACTGATTAAAATAATAACATTTGTTTTTATAAATCTTATTTTTTACTTAAATGACCAGCAAAAATAGTTAATGGTATGACAGTTGGTTTTTCATTTAGAGAAAAGACCTTTATGAAACTTCCTAACATTCGACTCAATTGTCAATTAAACCAACTTTAAACCAACCAACTTGTATTTAGTTCTCAAAATCATTTTAGTAAAATATTAAGTCAAATGTAACAGGAAACTCTGTAAGACTTCACCATGGATTTTAATTTTCGCCACATGTAGTTCTAGTTTCTAGTTCTCTTATTTTTTCAACGCTAATAAGTTTTGTAAGTTGATACAATTAATGTAATATCTATTTTAAGGATCCTTTTGTGACCAATTTTAAGATTACTATATGTAATGGTATTTAACGATAATATGATTGCAGTTTATCTAGAGACTAGACTTCCTTGTCCTGATTGCAAGGTCTGTCTAACTTGTAGGTAATGTGACTATATTATAATGTTACTGTGAATTAAAGAAATCTGTTTTACAACGGAGTGTGCGCTATGCTAAAAAAAGCTGAGAAAATATTTGAAAGAAAAATAATTACAATGCAGGGTTTTTTTCCGAAATTGTATAAAGTTAAAAACAAACTCACAGGAATTTGCAACTAGAATTAGACGCTTTTTTAAGTAAGAATGCAACATTTTCTCGTTATGATGACCATCAATTTAATTTGTAAAGGGTATTTTGGCATCAATATTCAGACGCTTCTATGGATGGCAATGAGTTAGCATTTCATACGTAACTTCATGAAATATCAGTATGACTTAATAAACACTGAAATATTTCCGCATTAGGATTGTAATAGCTTACGTAGCCTTTATTTGATTTGTGATAACATTAACGCCTAAGATTATGTATTAATTAATCACACAGCTCTAAACTTCCTTGGAACTTAAATACCAATGTTCTGTTGTTTCATTTGTTTCTTAAAGATAAAACAAAATAAATATTTATAAAATATCTATGCAATCCACATTTGTATGTTTCGCTATCAAGTCAAACCCACATAATATGTTTGCATACTCGTATAAAAACAATGAATCGCAATGTGTACCAGTTACCACAAATTATATGATATACGCATTTTTAAATCCTTCACCATTGTTCATTATAAAGAAGTCAGGATTTTCGTTTATTTCAGAAGGAACTTGTTTCTACTTAAATTGAATAAAATTAAATAGAAACGCTGCATGGACGGTGGACCATTCACCATAATGTACGCGAAAAGGCCATCGTACTTTTACGGTGTCAATTTTGTGTCATGTCTCAAATGTATTGCAAAATATTGTTGCTTGTTGTTAACATACTTCTAAAACAATGTTATTGCGGTATAAGTAAGGTGAATGGGAGCACACTGTGCGCCACGTGAACTTGCTGCCGAGTGTCGATAAACAAGAAAATGCGTCGCAAATCGCCGATTTTGTCAACTAAGCGAATTTGCTCTTTGGATCATCCAATGTCAGCTAAAATTGCACCCGAGTTAATAACCTCAGAATGTTCTGGCAAAATAAACAATTGATACTTATTGTTATTGTACCGTATTGACGACTGTGTTATTTAATAATTACAAATTCAATAAGATATTGAATGACGCAAAAACAAAGAAAACATAAATTATATCTATTTACATTTCTACTTGATTTCTACAGAATTGTACTATAAGTTCTCATAGTCAACGCAAATATAAAAGAGAAAACACTTACACTTTCACTTTATTGTCTCTGTTGAACCGATACCTAAGGGAAAAGTATAAATAAAACAAAACATTGCAAAAATAATCCGTGAAAATACTGTAAAAGTAATTCCTATTTTTTTAGTACTTGTAAATTTTCCAGAAAAATGTAGCGAAGACAGAACATAAATTGTCTGTTGAAATGTATCTTTTAGGAGCTTAATCGTTTCGTTTTAATTCTGAAAGATGTCGGTCATTGCGCCCGTTTGCGCTCCATTTGTCACTTGATTCAGAAGAATAAAACAAAAAATAATCCAATAAAAGCCGTGGCAAATCGGAAAAAGTGGGTGTTGTCACTTGCCGGATAAGCTAAAAATGCAGGTCAGTGACCAAGAGGTTATGTGTTTAAATACGAGAAAGCAAAACGCATGATCATTATAAATTATAATATGATAATGCAAATAAACACCTCGTGGAAACGCAAAATGAAATATGTACTACGCCTTTAATATTGAACACTATGCGAAAATTTATCTATAGACTATATCTACTAATATTATAAAGCTGAAGAGTTTGTTTGTTTGTTTGAACGCGCTAATCTCAGGAACTATACTGGTCTGATTTGAAAAATTCTTTCGGTGTTAGATAGCCCATTCATCGAGGAAGGCTATTAGTATAGGCTATAATCATCACGCTATGACCAACAGGAGCGGAGCCACGCGGGTGAAACCGCGGAGCGCAGCTAGTGTATTTTATAATTTCATAAAAATATTAATAACATGAATGGTAACTAGTAAAACTCTATATTCACGTGATTAGAGACTAGCAAAATATTACCAGAATAAAAAAGTAATTAAGCTATGCACATGCATAAGTATTTATTTAAAAGGTTCTCTATCTAGATATGTTATTCAATTCGAGATTTGGATTTTTATTTAAATATGGAACTTTTAAAATTAATAATTTAGCTAGCGCTAAGAGAAACACTATTCTTTTTACTTACAAAATACATTTTCGACGAATATTCTCCAAATTGAATATAATAATTGCAATAAAGAGAAGAAGTACCAAGTGGGATAACATGTTCAAATTTAAATATGAGTTACATTGAAAAGTATGGTTGTATAAGAAGACAAGCAACGACGCGTGACAATGCGGCCCACTGCCCTGACCTACATTAGTGATGATTGTGTGTAGATTTTGTCAGACATAAGTAACTGAGCCAAGTGAGATCACAGTATACTCATTTTCTACATTCGTATCTGCCCAATACCAATTCAAATTCTTCACAAAGTTTGCTGCTAGTTTTTGGTAAATATAATCACAAATTTTCATTTGTTATATTAATTGTAAGCAAGAATTATATTTTTTTGTAAATTTAAGTAAATAGAGCAATAGAAACGTTCATTATGGGATCAAATAAACGTATTATTAAACAAAAAGATAAGCTATTGTTCATTACTTTTTGTTTTGTATTAGTTAATAAAATAATGTAGAGTTTGATATAATATGTACATGGGTATATAATTTCAGTATTTTTTTTACTTTTAGCAGAAATGCTCTTCGCATAATAAAATACCACAATACTAATTTAATATTGCACAACAACACAATTTAATCTGTAATCACTAATCTTGGTCACGAGAAATATCTTTATGATACACTTACCCCATTTAGTTTCTCTACATAAGTGAAAGTTAAGTAAAAGTAGGTGCACGATAGTAACATTTAGAAACTAAAGATTTAATGTAAAATGGTTTGATATAATCTTTACTGCGAGTGTAAACAAGGTGCTACAACGAAGGACGAAGTCCTTTCTCTCGAGACTCGGCCATCGGCTCTTTCTGGCAGCCTCCGAACCGGTGAAGATTTCTCTTATACCTTCGTATTTAGATTCAGGTCAAGCTCGCCTCGCCCAAACACTGTGGTCCACTTTTCCAATGCCTTTAAAGAAAGTATACAGTACTATTATACTATCACAATTTGTCCTTATTAACATCTTAATTTAGTTTCGTGTATTATAGAGAGCAGTTTACAAAAAATATGTAGGTATCTCTATATTTAGTAATATGATACAAGTTTACGTTTTTCCGTATAATTCGAAATTTTCTAAATTAAGAAAGGTTGAGTATAAAAGAGAAGAGATTTTTAATTTCTATTTCTATAAAAGGTTTGTGTTCCATAATACCTTCTGGCGGAACAGCAGTCGACTGCCGAACGTTTTCACAATGGGAAAAAAATGTCTTTTACATTTTAATGACAATCCATGATAAGATTTGGGAAATCGTTTTTTGTATAATATATTTTCTAATAAATATTATACATTGAAATAGGCTAAAGCTAAACTATAAAGGAATAACCGAATAAATTAAGTTAGTCGGTGAGGTGGTATTACAAACCGCGTTTAAAATTGAATTTTTAAAATAATATTAACCAGTCCATTTCACATTGTAAATATTGATCAATAACTTTAAAAATTATGTTAATTTAAGCGTGGTTATAACTTATTGTTATCTGAAGTTTAGAAAAACTTCCTGGTATCATAAGGCTTAATATTGGAAAATCGTGTAAATGTCATGTTGATATTTTAGCTCGACCCTGAAAATACAAGGTCGCGCAAATATTACGGCGGATAAGCTTGAAGAAAGTGATTTCAATTCAAACTATGTGACGCTGCGTTTGGAAGAATGCCAACAACCGAAATAGTTTAGAATCGACATAGATTAACCATCAGATTTAAGAAAATCGGACATAATGGAATCCAGTAAGCGATTTGTGTAACCAATAAGAATGTCTATATCTAAAAGAGTTTTAAATAGAAATGATGTTATCTTATTCAAATTGTGTTTATGTATTTGTGTTACAAAACAAGTATTCAGACGCGTAAAGGCCACGTGGAAAGTGGCAACGCGGAAGCTCGCACAGTCGCGAAGTTGCAGCGGATCTCGCGCTCCTATCGGTCGTCATCGGTTGGTAGCGTTATCGCGCGGGCACCTCAACGAAGGTCTCTCGGAGGTCATGCGCTGACGTCACGCTGATAACGATTTGCGCGGTGACCTTGTCGTTCGCGCCGAATCTCAAGGTTGCAACTATTTGTACAGTCTGATAGGCGACCGCTCCGCCCGCGCCCGCGCCGCTCCAAGCTGCGTCACTTGTCGCTTTATTAGGTATTATTTGCGGAGGCCATCTGGTTTATGAGTTATACACATACCTACATGCTTGAGTTACATAATTCTTTTTATTACTTCTGCCATAAGAGTCCTTTAAAATCGCAAGTCATAACCACAACCACATCCTAGATAATTGTTGGAGAATGCGCATGAGCGTTAGAGCTGGAAGTTCTTTGGTCGAAAAAGATGTATAAATAAAGTCTTCTTGGTCTGGCAAGGCAAAGAATATAGATGACTTACCTACCTACTTGGCCTTAAAAAATGATTATGATAATATGATAGAGAAATTATGCATCAGTTTATGTGCAAGGGTAGTTGGGACTTTCAATTCCTATATTTTATCACATAATATCCTTGTAAAGATACCATTTACTCAAAAGCACGAGGAAGCGATTGGTTCATAGTTGTTCACGGAAACAAGTGATATATAAGTGGGCAAGTTCGCGGTCGACACTCGGCAAGACGTCAATAAATATTGTTATACAGGGTGACCTCGCAGCGTCGCGGAAGCAACTGTTGCGAATTAGTTGACATTCAAGGACTGAGCTAACTGGTCAAATACTGACATAAGAACATTTATAAGCTCCATGTACCATATTTTAGAAGTTATATATACATATTATGCGGAAGTAACAAGTTTCCCAAATTATTTACAGTTAAAATAAATATCATATACCATTGTTATAATTTAGTAAATGTCTTTAAAGTTTAAAATATAATGTTTCCTTCCATAAAAATATGTGTTTAGTCTATACCTCGATATCGATTTCCCGATCTACCCTAAAGTCTAGACTCTAGGTCTAGATGATGGAGAAAACTGTACCTAAATGATTTATTGAAGCAATGTCTACTTTATTTTTATCACCCAAAAGGGGACCTATTTTTTTCAGTATTAGGAATCGGTAGGTACTGCAAATATAATATTATGCTATATTTAATCTGAATGATATAACAAGAGCATTTGAGTTGAGTTATATTTTTATATTTTCGTATGGTTCTTGAGATGCGTCTATCGATCTTGAAAATATACGAAATCGGAAACTGCATATCCAAAGCGATATTTTATTTTCCTACAGTAATTCGCTTGGCACTGATGTATTATCATGTCTCACGCCACTCTCGGTGAGTACCAGCCGGAGTAATGTGAATCTGTTACGCAACTCGTGCGCCGCCACCGCGTGAAGAGTGAAGTTCAATGTCACACACACGCACACTACCGTCCGCGGTCTCACGTCCTAGTACGTAGACACACCGTGCGCCTGTGTGTATCGCGATATCTTTATTCTGAATAATCATAGCCAACCCGTTATTCGCCTCTATCAGCGCTTCCCGGAATAATTCGCGTAAACACGATTTTCCTTTGTATCACAAACCAGTGATTTCGATCGTCGTAATTATCCACAAGGTCATGGTAATGTCATGTAACTATTTTCAGACCGTTCGCATTTGTCGATTTACGTTTCATTATTTTGTATTCGTAGGTATATTTGATTCGCAATTATTCGTTATAAATGTATACAGCATTTATATGAAAATAAAAAAGCATCACAGAAAACGGTGTTCTAAATAATTGTAGGCGCCCTTGTCAATTGTCACTGTGTTGGCAGCTGCCGGAATGAGTACATTGGGTGTTGTGAAGGGCACACATATACCGTAGGTCAAGGACGAGTGATATTAGTGACCTACATCATGGCTGATGTGGCCCGAAGGACGCCCTGCTCATCAGTGCTATGTTCACCCGATAAAATAAGTCGACCGTTTACGTTGTTTTAAGGTTATTGGGTCACATTTTATACAGGTTATTTAGGTGAGCATACTCATATACAATGGTTACACAGCTGTACATATTTTTACCCGACTACGGCAAAGCAAAAGGAGGGTTATGATTTTGACAGGCTATGTATGTATGTATGTATGTATATATGTATGTATGTATGTTCATCTGTTCCCTCGTAACTTCTAAACTACTTATCAGAATTCGACAAATGAAATAGCATTAGAAGCGTCTTAATTGTCCGCTAGTTATAGGCTATATGGGGTTTCACAAAATCTAATTTGGCGCCCTCTAGCGGACAAAACATACAGAGTAAAAAAATAAAGTTAAGATAAATATGCCGTGTTTGGTATCATTTGAAAGCGCTTTACTTGCACATTTTGAAAATATATATATTACTAGCATTTGTTTGTGACTTTACCTGTATTCATGGGCTGATTGCATATAATTCACATCTTTTCGTTCATAGCTTCTTTATTAGTTCATTAATTTAACTTTTGTTAATATTATGCGCCACAAATACACTTTAACACCAAAATAGTACAAATAATAAAAAGTAAAAAAACTAAAACCCAACTACGACAAAAAACGACGCTGAAAAAGTAGAAAACAAGATTTTCAGAATACTGAACTGAACAAAGTTGCTAATGTAGTTGCAAGTAAATGGACACAGTAGACTCTACCAAGATGCCTTCGTTGTAAATTGACAATAATGTCATACAATACTATTCTGAAGTATGCAATATTCCAATAATCAATATTTTGGAAAGGCGTAGTCACACGTTACATATACCTATCTACCGTAGCACTTTGACAACGTGTGACTGCGGTTTTCCAAACAAGGAAATTTATCTCTACATAGTGGAATATTGCATACTTCAGAATAGTATTGTATGACATTATTGTCAATTTACAACGAAGGCATCTTGGTAGAGTCTACTGTGTCCATTTACTTGCAACTACATTAGCAACTTTGTTCAGTTCAGTATTCTGAAAATCTTGTTTTATACTTTTTCAGCGTCGTTTTTTGTCGTAGTTGGGTTTTAGTTTTTTTACTTTTTATTATTTAAGTAATAGGCATGACGAAAGATTTTCAAATCCTCTTCCATAATGTGTGTATACGTTTACTATACAAGAAAAACCCTATATTTCGGTAATATACTTAAATTTAACGAAGATAAAAGCCATTTTTCAAAAAAAAATTATTAATTTTGCCAAAACAGCTCGCAGGTGTCATGGCGTAGGTGTGACGTCACTCTTTAGTAAATACGTAATTATCTGTACGCATAGCGAAGAAAATTAAACAATTTTTTAATTAATATGTGTTATAGAAACGAATTTCAAAGTTTATAAGTGGTGTGCAGTATTGCAGTGTGAATCCACATAAAAATAATGCCCAAAAAACTGTTAGTAATTGTTTCAAGCGAGAAAATAATAAGAAATTATTGTATACAGTTGGCGCGGAGAAAGCCGAACCACGTATTCGTGAATTTGCAATTATATTTCTGTTCTGAGTCGATAAATTATACGCGAAGCAATAGAAAATAAATAAAAATGCGTATTCTCAACATATTCATAACAACAAAACACACCTGACATGAAGTTGTTTACATAAGTGTGACGTCACGCGTGTTTCAGTCAAAATGGCCGACTGCAGAATTTCAATGTTTTATTTTATTGATAATCTCAATAATCTTAATGTTTTTAATATTTCTAAGTCACTATTTTTAATTTATTTAGTATACATTTTCCCTTAAAAACACTAATTCGATCATTTATGGATACTGTCGTCATGCCTATTGTTCACTGAATAATATTACCCTAAATAAATATATACACATTACACGTATGTAGAAGGACTTTCCTTATTTTAATATAAATTATGTTTATTAGTTTTCGGCACTTCGAACACCACGCATCCAGGGACCAGGAGTCCAGGACTGATGAAATTTCTGCAAAAAAAAATTCAAACATGAACTACAAAGAAACAAGAAAATTATACTTTTTGGATTTTTACAACCTGTCTACTAAGGAGATTTGATACCTATTTGTTCGACTTAGGGCTGATTTTTCAATCCTTGGTTAAAACTTATTCGTCGAATAATGTATAAAATTACCATTTTAAAAACGTACCTATTCTAATTGCCCGTTTTGACAGTTTACGTGACATTTTAATATCATCGTGTAATACTTTATTGGACGGATAAGTTTTATCCAAGCATTGAAAAATCGGCCCATAGTTCATAAACCATTGCTGATACAACGAATCTCTGTAAAATGAAATAATAAATAGCTCGAAGGTATATCACGTGTCAAACCGCATGCTCTCATTCCAACGTTGTTTTTAAGGCGTACAAATTTTGGTAGGTAGATATCGTTATATATTTATACATGCGCAGATATTGGGTTGTTAGCGCGACCCCGCGACCTTGCTGTGACCTTCCTCCCACGTTCACCCCGGCTCCTCTACCTCAGGACACTGTATAACTTATGCAACCATCGTGCGATCCAACATCTGTCTATCAATCTAATTTCCTTGTCTATTTGTGATGTTACAATTATGTATGACGTTACAAGGATTTAGATTAAGTTCACCAGCAAATAATATTATGTTTACGACTTCACGACTCTATCAAGACTCTATCACATACTAATTTGATACTGATTACTGCGTGGGAATACGTAAATATTAATAAAATATTTCTATTTTTTTCTTAAAGAACGATAAATAGATGAACTAAATTACAACTACTAATAAAATATATCAAAAATGTTTAAGATACGACTCGGTCAAAATTCGGGTTAATTTTAAATTGTATCTGTACCTACGTCCTACATGTTCTGTTGTTTTCCGTAATTGTTTGCGTATTTTATCTTATTAGGAAATTAAACATTAAGATGTTAAAAACTGACTTCCTTATATGTGCGGTCACATTTAATACTTCTTTTTTTATTTCTGACTTTAATCTTTTCTAAAAATGTGTAAATAAATAAATCAATTTCATTGAGTGAAGTAAAAAGTTATACAAATATTAATGATTATTAAACATTGTCTTTAACGTAATGAAATTTCAGACCAACCCTATTTGTAAATGGAATAATTAATGGAATGACCTCGATCCCTTCCCTTGTCGTAACCTAGATTCCCAGCCGACTGCCGAAATGACTATTTGAACTGCCGAACTTTGAACATCGCGCAGGATCACATAAGAATATTTGATCAAATTTAACCTCAGTTTATCATATTTTTTTGTTTGTTGAATGTGAACAAAAAATCTGTCCTGACGGTTTAATCAGGATATTTTGGGCATTATTTGTTGGGAATGGGAGTGACCACAACATATATATATATATATGCGGGAAAATAACTACCTACCATTGGTTGATGCTGAGCAATCTTCATTACCCATGAGTAGGTATTCGCAAAGTCACATAATATCTTATAAGGAGAATCCAGTGAAAGACTAAGACAGACTTACAATTCAGGCTTTTAAAAGCACTCTAATTAAAATAACAATAGGAGCGAGATGTTAGTTTTGAGATCTCGATGGGAAAAAATTTAGAAGTTTTGTACACCATTGCTTGTATGACTTTATTGAAATGAATTTGTTAAAAGAAAACTAAACACTCTTGAACAAACAGTCATGACGACTCTATCTAACTAAAGATCCTATAGTCAGAGCTTTGCATTCGGTCTTTATATGATCAGAGTCATCCAGAATACTATAATATGATTGTTTTGTCATTTCATCTACGAGTAACAATGGCTTTCATGATAAATAATATCATAATATAAAATAAGTTGTGTGAAATTAAGCTTTCTTAATTCTATTAAAGGTCAACCAAAGGAACCTACGTAGCTCGAGCTGTCTACAATCCTTCTTAAAAATAAAAGTGTGTTAAGAAATATTACACGTAGCTAGCTCATCATAAATAAATCATTTCATAAATTAATATATTTCATACTAGATAATAAAATAAATAAAATATAGTAACTATTACCGTATCAGATTTCGGAAAATGTGTGATTCACGGGATGACTCTTATTGTTTTCCCCGTATTAGAAGTTTCGCAATGTTTAGTGTTTAGTTATTTTAATTTCGCATACCTATCAGTTTTGTAAAAGTATTTTTTTTCTAGATATAATACATTTCCAATTAAAAGATTATATACCTTGAGGTTATCGTTCGCGAAACTCACTTTACTTCAGTAACAAATATATTCACCCCTCAGGAACATAAATATTTGTAATTTTTCATCTGAAAATACTTTGTTTACAGTTTTAATACATTAAAGTACCTATGTTCATACATGTCAGTACAACAATAAATGGGACCTCTATTAGGTCCCGGCTGCGGCAATCGGCTGTTTATGAGGTTTATATTTTCTATACATTGTACAATGATTGTACATAACAAGATAATTTACAACATAAAATTCGGATCCACAGTAATGTTAAACTTGCTTTCGTCTGAGAATCTACAGCGTATTTTAAATTTTTTTATTATATTCAACATTAAAAACTTAATTGTTTGTGTGTGAGTGACTTAAGAATTTTATTGAAGTGAAAACTTCTTTAGCGGCGTTGGGTATAAAATCTTAAACTCGCGTCAGGACACGTGACCTGATCGAAAAAGCGTAAGACGGATGGATATCAAACATGCTCAACGTTAATAATCAAGTTTTCACTTCTGCCGGCACTCCCGGAGTGCAACCCGTCTTTTTTTCCAATTTTAAGTAAGAAATAAACGATCACAAACATTTCTGCAGATGATCTGACTGAAAAGAAATGTTGTAAAAATCTGGTCGTTAATTTGCTTCATCTATGGCTCATAAAAAATAAATACATTCTTCGGAGATAACATTAGACGCATTTTCTTCTCGTTGAGCGTAGTAAGTAGATAGCCCAGCTTCCAAAAGTGAAAAAAAAGTGATATTGTTAAGGGGGTTAGGCGGTCAGCGTAAATTCAGCTATTCGCGCCTGAAAATCGAATGAAAATATTTAGTATTTTCTAAATCTAAAACAGTCACGAAATCGAGAAGGTAAATACCTATGTATTTGTGATTTTATACGAATTATTATCGTAAAATACGGTTGTAATGAGCATTTATATGATATTTTAGAGGTAACTTCAGGATTTTTTTTTATCGAGCAAAATTTATCCAATCGTGTTTTGGAAACAGTCATCCCATTACACATAATACATAAGTAATAGAAATTTCAGTGCGAAAAAACTTCAATATTTTCAATTATAGCTCATAGATAACAGTCCATTTTGCCGTTTTCACCTACTAAGGGCCCTTAAGACTATAGTTTAACATTCCTCAAAGATAACTAAATGTAAGAACATATATTTTATTTAAAACAAATTGTTATTGTTAATATCCCTTACGCAATTACCGACACGCGTAACATAACTGAGGCGGAGTGGAGGTCGAGGACAAATCGTCCGCAAACGGTTAGCCCTGATAACTACACTTTACATAACAGATAAACGTATAAACCTATTGTGATTGCACGTTACAAGGAACAAGGAAAACTTATTGCGTCACATCATTAAGAGACTTAGGGCCGATTTTTCAATGCTTGGATAAAACTTATCCGTCCAATAAAGTATTACACAATAATATTAAAATGTCACGTAAACTGTCAAATACGGGCAATTAGAATACGTTTTAAAAATTGTAGTTTTATACATTATTCGACGAATAAGTTTTAACCAAGGATTGAAAAATCAGCCCTTAATTCCTTAAGATTTACTAATGAGTAACGCAGACAAATATACGCCTAAACTGATAACTAAGGTATTAGATAAAGGTTCTATCAGAATTTACTGTAAACAGACTGTATAAAAATATTGTGTTAGGATTTTTGTATTATCTTCGATTGTGAAAAACTGTTGATGTACACATATAAAATTTAATAATAAATTATAACACGTACTATTATATGTAAAATAATGTGTTAATTTAAGCTTTACACAGAACAAGACAATTTTTATTATGTATGCTAAAAATTATGAATATGAGATACCTACCTATATTATTATATTTTTGTATAATGTAATCATGCGAGTAAAAAATGTGTTCAATTAGATAAGATGATAATATTTTTAAATAAACATTTGCGTGATAAAAATAAAAAAAAATATTGGTAGATTTCATTATGCGATTTTATACATTGCTAAAACTTGTAAGAAAATGTGTACTTAATAACTGACTGACGAAGGCTTTATTGAATTATTATTAATGAAATGTAATATGTAGTGAGAGATAATATATAACACTAGGTGATACGAACTGCTTAAAGATTACGATGTTAAAAATAATATTAATAAAATGGTACCCCTTATATCCTATCCTAATATTATAGATTTGCCTGTGTTGGAAACTCTGAAGGTCAAAAGGTTATGACGTCAAACAAGGTTCCTGATTACACGTGGGTATTTTGCGTTCCCATAAATAATTTTATTGTTAATTTTTTTACGTAAATACTTTATGATCATTTACATTTTTGTTTCAGTATATGTTTTTAAAAAATATTGATTTATTGAAACATTGTTAATCTTTAAAACGTGTACGTGTGTTCACATAGGTACCTACTTGCTTAGATAATGAAGATAACTGGAAAAGTGATTTGCCCACTACTTAGATCATTAAGTAATGGATGGAGCACGCTGGCAAATGTTCTAACTAAACTTTCTGCCGATTTTGGTGCGGGGAGGGTAACTCACACTTTGAAACACAATCACACATTCACAAAAATAATTTGTGTCTTTACAAACTCAAACTATTACAAAATTGACAGACTAGCATGTTTTTGCACACATACATCGATTACACAGAAAAATCCCTGTACATATACGTAATAATACAATCGCTCTAAAGGGATGTAACCATATCGATATTACAAAAATAATAATTTTGTTGAAATTAGAAATAACATTAATATTATATTCATAAAAAATACTACACAGGTCATTTGTAACGTTTTCATCATTATTATATGCATACGAAAAAACAATAAAACGCCATTTTATTTGTATTTGAATATGTATTTATTCAACACATCACATATTATATTCAATAAAATAAATATCGGTACAGAAATTTTTATTATTTCTGTACCGAGGTGTCCATTCTGATTTTCTCCCACAGCATTCAATCCACCTTAGCCTTAAAGCAGGATTTTTTGTAAATCTGAAATATACGCAATATTAATACATACATATAAACAAACTAGCTGCTCCGCGCGGTTTCACCCCCGTGGCTCCACTCCTGTTGGTCGTAGCGTGATGATATATAGCCTATAACCTTCCTCGATAAATGGGCTATCTAACACCGAAAGAATTTTTCAAATCGGACCAGTAGTTCCCGAGAATAGCGCGTTCAAACAAACAAACAAACAAACAAACTCTTCAGCTTTATAATATTAGTATAGATTACATAATAGAAAGGTTACAAGATTAACATTACAAAAAAGTGCGAGTCGGACTCGCGCACGAAGGGTTCCGTACCATTAAAATGTTCTGCCAGTTAAAAGTAACCGAGCGTAGGTAAATTTTAATAAATATATACAAGACTTACAAAATAAACATTATACTCCTTTTTATGTAGTTGTGTAAAATTTTAATATAATAAAGATTAATTCTCATCTCATTTCAAATTATACATATATATATAATAGAAAAATATTTTTTTATCGACGTTCAAGTTAAAAGCAGTCCGTCACTAAGAAAGTCGTAAAAATTTACGACCTTTTAAGCGACGAGTTTTTAAATTCAACTCTATCACTAAGTTCATAAAGATTAAATTTGAATTTCTCTTCAAGATAGTCTCGCTACATCACTTTATAGTCTCGTGGGGAGTGCGGTTCAATATCGCGTTCTAAATTCAACTTTATCGCTTAGTTCATAAAGATTAAATTTGTATATTTTCTCTTCAAGATAGTCTCGCTACATCGCTTTATAGTCTCGTGGGGAATGCGGTTCAATATCGCGTTTTAAATTCAACTTTATCTCTTAGTTCATAAAGATTAAATTTGTATACTTTCTTTCCATGATAGTCTCGTGAAGCCGCATCAATGATCGAGTAAACACATGACTCGATTATTTGTCTTGATCATATCGCTAAACGATACATCGACGATTATTAGAAATTGCATTTAAATTGATATTTACGTAAAAAAAATAAAAAAATACTTACAAATGAAAGGTTATTCCATCTTTTTTAATACTTGATGTGTTTGACTTGTTTCTGCAAGACTTGACAGCACAAAACGGCATTTTAGCGGAGCACTCGCAGACGTCCTTTCGATGTTTTACGAATACGCAGAGTGTTTGTAATCGATTACGCAAATAGTTTTTATGAAAGCATAAGACTTTTCGATTCGAATAATCTTATACCTCGGCAAAAGGGGAAGAAGGCCCACTATTATTATCGAGATGCCAAAAGGTCAAAAATATGTTGGCCTAAAATTCAAATTCAAATTCAAATTTCTTTATTTGCAGAATGTAGATTTACAAAGATGTTAGGTAGGTACATATTACATAGACTCTTAAACATTCTGGCTCGTAATTGAGCATGCAAATATATTATAAATTACAATAAACAATTTTATATTACACAACAATATATTAAAATTATAGCAGCTATTATAAATTTTTACAAACAAATATTTCGGTCGAATATTCGGTTCGGAAATTTGTTTTTTTACATAATATTATTATGTTTCTCATTTCCATAATACTCGGGTACCACCAGAAGGACGGTACCCGGATCTTTGGAAGGCTTACGTGGGGACACGGATCCAACACGCAGAGGCCCTTTCGAGAATTTTAATGTGTTGTGGGACACCACTCACCAGCCGCAGCCTGCCCATGACTGCACTATATAGAGATACAGTCCTAGGCAGTCCGCGGCCGATGTAGGACTATTGCAGGGTATGGAAATTTAATAACTGGGCTATGGATTGGGATGCTAAATGGACTGGTATTGGGGACTATGGGAAACTATGGCACCTGCCTTTCTACTAAAAGAAAGTAAAAATATGTTGGCAGGTGGTGACTCGCCCTCTCACTGTATGGGCCCCCGAAATAAGTCGCTGCAATAGTGCGACAAGGGGGCAACATATTATTATTATTATTATAAATAAAGATACAAAAGTCAATAAAATACTTAAGCCTAAGCCAAGTCCTCGTTCATCTTACATGTCAGAAATTCATTCACCGTATAAAAGCATTTTTGTTTCAGAAATGAAGTAATCCTCCATTTAAATTTATTAAGATTACAACTCCTTATATTTGCGGGAAAGTGATTATAAATTTTTATAGCCATTCCTTGACAATTGGCACAAGATAATTTTGATTTACACATGGGGAAGCGAAGTCGGGTGGGATCCCTAGTCTGAAACAGGCAGTCTTTTTCAAAAGTAACAAAATGATATGTATGTTTTTTTACGAAAAGAGCTATCTCGAGAATATAAAGGCAAGCTACAGTCAGGATCTGTAACCTTCGAAACATCGGTCTGCAGTTGCAGACCGATGTTTCGAAGGTTATCGAGGGGTCCTATTCCTGTTATAGCTCTGACACACTTTTTTTGAGCTAGAAGTACAGTTAAAGCTTGGTGTACGTCAGTAGAATTACCCCATATTAAAATGCCATATCTCAATATAGAGCCAACATAGCCGTGGTAAGCAACAATAGCGGCCCTTTCTGAAACCACATTACGTAATTTTCTTAGAGCATACACGAATCTATGAAGTCGTGATGCAACTGTTTGAATTTGCGATTTCCAATTACAATTCTTGTCAATAATAACACCTAAGAACTTAGTTTCTGCAAGCTCGGTCATTGATGTTCCGCGAAAAGTTAAATGTAGTGGGATTGTTTTATTTTTATAATTGTGAAATTGAATAAAGTTTGTTTTACCTATATTAATATTTAAATCATTAGTTTCTAACAATTCTATTACATTTTTAATTGTGTTATTAATAACGGATTGGTAGTCAGTAAGTTTGTTATCGGCAATAATAATTGATACATCGTCAGCAAACAGTACACATTTATGCGGTGTTATATTGGGCAAATCGTTTATATATAGGAGGAATAATAAGGGTCCAAGGACGCTTCCTTGCGGCACTCCACTTCTGTTATATTTAGGAGCGGATCTGTGCATTCTAACGTTTAGATCCGAGTGTGCGTGGGCTATTTCTACGTATTGTTGACGATTTTTTAAATAGCTTTCGAGCCAATCAAGTGCTGGTCCTCTTATTCCATAGAGATTACATTTATGGAGAAGAGTATTATGATTAACAAAATCAAAAGCCCGACTCATATCCAAGAAGATCGCTGTAACCTTTTCTCGCTTGTCCATATGCTCGATCAGTGTTTTTACTAAATAGAATGTAGCCAATGACGTTGATTTGTTCTTTTGAAACCCACACTGCTCTTCTTTAATTATGTTAAATTTTTCTAAAAATGAATTTAATTTCCTATACATAGCTTTTTCAAATACCTTCGCTAGAATCGGGATCAGAGTTATGGGTCTGTAATTGTTAAGCATCTGTTTATCACCTTTTTTATAGACAGGCTTTACTATAGATATCTTTAGGCAGTCTGGAAAAGTGCCCTGTTCAAAGGAAAGGTTTATAAGGTGAGTAATAACGTCTGTCAGTTCTGTCTTGCAGTGCTTTAAAACGTGGGTTGTAATAGAGTCGTACCCAGCGGCTTTAGTATTTTTAAGGGATGCTATTATTGAAGATATCTCTAGAGTAGTACAGGGTGTCAGAAATATAGATGAATTCGATGTTTGAACAAAACTAAAGTCTGGTGCTAATCCAGTTCTTGTTTGCGTTATGTTAGTAAAGTGGCTATTGAATTCATTGGCTATTTGATTCGTGTCAGTGACAATTTTTCCATTAGCTTTGATTGGACCTATTTCATCAAACGACCGCACTTCATCTATCTTCTTTTTGATTAAATTCCAAGTTGCTTTAGACTTATTAAGTGCATTATTTAGGTAGTTTATGTTGACAAGCCTCTTGGAAGTCTTTACACATTTTTTTAGTATTTTACCGTAGTCTCCCTGTAGTTTTTTGTTTTCAGAAGTTTTATTTTTGTAATAGTTATAAATAAGTTGGCGTTTGGTTTTGCAGGATTTCCTGAGGCCTTTCGTTATCCATTTAGGTGCATGGTTATTACAACTTACTTTAATTTTAATAAATGGAAAGCAGAGATTATAGAATAGTACTAGATTACTGTGAAATTCTTCGCACGCTTTATTACTATTTAACTCCTCGTATACATTACTCCAAGTCAGGTTAGACATGCAATCTCGGAATTTGGATAGATTTTCTTTACAATAATCTCTTCTTTTAATGAACCAATGTTTAATTTTTGGATTAGTTTTTGTAATAGGTACCGAGAGTGATTGACCAGTGTTATGATCAGAAAGGTACAATTGGTGTACATCACCCTTCGCCCCATCTATATTGCTAATTATATGATCAATACAGGTCTGCTGCCTTGTAGGTTTTGTAATGTGCATTTTTAAGTTATAATTCAATATTATATTTTTGTAAGTATTTGACATATTATTAATTTTTAAAATGTTGATGTTGAAATCACCACAAAGTATAAGTTTTCTATCTTTTTTATGTAAAAGCCGATGCAGGAGTAATTCGAGTTTCTTGAAGAAGTCCGATAAATTTGAGTTTGGTATCCTATATATGCATACTTATAACAGTATAGTCTAATTTAGGAATTTCAACGCCACAGCACTCAAACAACTTTTCCTCAGATAACTCTATACGTTAAGTAAAAGTCTATCACTTTAAATTCCATTGGTTTTCTTACAAAAATACACACTCCACCTCTCTTTATATTTGCCCTAGAGTAATAAGTTGCTAAGTTATAATGTTTCAATAAGATATTAGGTTCGTCACCTTTTTTTACAAACGTTTCAGAGAAGCAAAGAATATGCAAGAACTCAATTTTAATTGGATTTATTTTCGTATCACTATTCGAATTGTTCTTTATATTTGAAAAGTAATAGGGTATGGTTCCTTTTTTTATTATATCTGTTACCGCTTTTGTTTGTTTGTGGATGTTGCACTGACTAGGCTTCCCTTTAATTACCGAAAAATAGTAAGGAATGGTTCAGTGGCGGTACGTTCATACAAGCCGAAAAGCCCGGCTTGCCTTAGAAATTCGCTAAGAGACAGGAAAATACCCATATTCACGTTTGAATATTCGCGCGCAATGAGCAATTCATAATTTGCTCCGAAATTCAATGAAAACTCACCTACAATATAATATATAATACGCCTAGCATAAAACAATGACGAATTCGAGTAAACTTTTTAATTTCATCCTTCTTCATATCGGAATAAGGTCGTACCTTTTATTTTGACGTTACAATCTAAATTGGATGGATTATAAACAGTGCGGTGTCTCGCTTGCACGCGTGGGCTTTTACCGGGCTTTGCGCTCATCTCTTCTAACGTATGAAATTTCGCCCGAGTAGCTACATACCTAGCTATAGAACTCTATAGCAATTTCTATGGCGAAAAAAGCCCGGCTTTAACAGTGTGAAGATAGTTACGATTTCGCGAACGAACGTCGTGAATATTATTGTTATTATAGTTTGTTTGAGCGGGTGATTACCGGTGTAATTTAGAGTAAGTTTTTCGAATTTTGTGGTAAAATGAGTGTCGCGACAGCAGATTGTGTTGTATGTGATGGTTTGCTTTGTGCTCAGCGGGGGAAAGGTAAAATCATTAAACTTTACTGAAAAACAACAATTAATTTCTTCATCAAAACCAACTCCCGATTTGTGCATTACCGAAACTAGTAAGTCACATAAACGAAATTTGAATAATTGTAATGTTTACGAACGATTTCATGAATGAGAATTGCTTAGAAGAAGCCTTTCCCCAGCTGTTGAAACTTGCACATTTGGTAGTTACGATTCCTGCTGGTAAGTAGGTAGTAGTACTTCCACGGAGCGTGCTTTCTCATCGTTAAATCGTATTCATAGCAGGCTATGAATACGATTTCATAGGTACGTATTAATTATTAAGAAATACACAAGGCCAAGAACGCCTTTCTGAATTAGGTATCAATAATTGCCATAGAAAATGAGCTGTTAGGTATGTAATTGAATTCTAAAACAAACGCCTACTTTCTATAATTCCGATGTTATAAAATCTTTCCTTCAGAAAGATTGGCGTTTTGAATTAGAATATAAATGATCTGTACAATTTTATTAATGATATAATGTCATACAGTTTAATATAATTTATCGATAATGATAAACGTTTGACTCAACTGTTTGCGGGCGCGCGTGAAAATTTAAAAGATTTGATTCGGTATGTTCACGTTTTTTTATAAGTTTTATAACGAACATAATTACACAGTATACCTAGGTAGGTATCTTATTCATGAAAAGGGTACCCATCAAACACTTTTAAAAATTTGGGCTTGCCCAGTCCTTACACCCTAGGCACGCCACTGGAATGGTTCCTTTTTGGACATTAGCATTTTCAGGCTTATTTTTATTAAAATTACAAGTATTAACATTATTATTGGAAGAAAATCTGTTAGTGTTACAAAATATACCCTTTTGTTTATTAAAGGTCAAGAATTTGTTTTTATAAAAATCGTAGTCAAATATTAGATTTAGTTTGACACATATAGCTGACAAATTCTGTGCTTTTGTACGGTAAAGATTGTAATTAAAATATAAATATGTACAATTTTCAAAATTTGAACATACATTTTGGACCATTTTATTTAATTAACTTATTTCACTTATCTTGCAACTTGTTTGTTTTGATTATAGTTTGAATACTTGAACGCAACTTTTTGCATAAAATCACTAATGTTATTTCACTTCGAACGAATACACAGATGGTTTGTGATATTTAGCACTCTTTTATACACTGTTTTCACTTAAATACTAGGAAGAACTATTTTTAATTGTTTTTTATCTACGGAGCTGTTGCAAAACTTGTCTTACTTTTAGCGCCACCTATTCGAAACTACCTATTACTTTTGAACTCTATTGTCCACCTAGTGTCGAAAATACCTATTACTTTTGAACTCTATAGTAGAGCCATTTTAATAGGCAACATTTGACAGATCAACAAAATTCAACAACGTAACCTAGTAACGACGACATAGAATAACATGATATTTCGTTTTGTTAGAACTGCACATTTGCTTAACTTTTTTCAATTACGATTACATATTTATAATAATAATGACCGATACAAGTAATTTTAAGATTTCATTTTACTGATAAACCATTCTAAACATAATAAACAATTTCTGAATTAAAGAACTGACGTCGCTACAATTTTCTGTCAATAAACTTTTTTTCTTTTTAAATACCAGAGACGTTACTCTAAAAATCGAAATCTGACATCTAGAATCGAATACATTGATTACTTGTGAATAAAAATCATCATAAATTAATAAATGTGTTTCAAGTCCGATTGACAAATGTTTCAAGTCCGTATCGATTAATTCACTTTAATCGATGTTTTTAAGCAGGTTACCTCTTCGAAGATAAAATTGATAGACGTCAAATGTTGCCTATTAAATTGGCTCGACTATACATTATGTATTGTAAATGTCACTTGGACGTTTACCCCCCGGGGGTGGTTCGACAACAGCAGGGTAGTGTGTAGGAGTAGCTCGGATATAAAGCTGTATACCTATATACGATTTTACAGATAAAATGTACATAACAATCCCGTATGTACTTGCAACTCATGGCAAGGGAAGTCGGGAAATAACTACGCAGTTGTGTATGACTTATATTAAACAAATTATAGGTATGACTTGTAGGTACTATATGATATTGAACGACTTGATACTCGACAATGAGATTATTCACACATTTTCCAGAAACCGATAACCTTGTTCGTTGCGTTACGTAAGCCAGAAAAAAAAAACATTAGATATTTATGTATGTATACAATTACTTCTCTGGAGCGTGGATAAAGGTCGCGTCCCACGCAAATCTAGGGTGTGATCGGGGGTGAGGGGTGCCGGGCGGGGGCAGCGGGCACGCGCGGGCACAGCGACCTTGCCCGGCTGTGACTCTGCAACCTTGAAACCGACCGTGCTCCCCGCGCCCCTTCGCCCCCTCTCGCCCCTCGTCCCACTCGCCCGGAGTGCCACCCTCGCCCGCTCGCCCACGCTCAACCCCTCAGCCTCATTTTTCCGCCTACCTCTTTATGCAAAATATTCTGCTAAGTACAATAATCAGAGAAAAGGATCATTGTGAAACATATTAAATGTAATTTTTATTTTATTTAAAACTAGCTTACCGCCCGCGGCTTCGCCCGCTTTGTCTAAATCCTAATAAATTATATACTAAAAACCTTCCTCTTGAATCACTCTATCTATTAAAAAAAACCGCATCAAAATCGGTTGCGTAGTTTTAAAGATTTAAGCATACAAAGGGACATAGGGACAGAGAAAGCGACTTTGTTTTATACTATGTAGTGAAGATAAATAGAACAGTTTAATTTTAATAGTTTATAAAAAAATAAGTAAAGATTGAATGTATGAATGAATTTGTTAGGTACTAATACCAACTAATAATGCCATTTAAATCTAAACCTTTTTAATTTAGTTTACATTATACGATATAAGTATAATGAATATATGTACCTTATTAATAAATGATTATTAAAAAAACGGTTTTTATTCATTCCATGTCTCTTTGTTTCATTAGTAAAAAATGAGGAAAACGGAAAAAATATTTCATGTACATAGCGTAGTGACACTCGACACACCATTCCTTCCTTGTCTACAATCTGTACGACAATACAGCAAAAGTAATAATTATTTCACATATAATTTTAACGATATGTACTAGGTAAATACTAAATAGGTATGCTATATTATATAGTCATCGTCTGAGACCTTCAGGCGACACACGGAAAACACTAAATGTTCGCTTGCGACCTTGTGAGTCGAGGTCGGCCCCGGGCGATGGTTCACACGGAAACAGGATACCTTATTAACGATTACCTACCATTTATTAATAACTACCTATTTAGAATATTTGACAAACGCCTTATTGCAGAATGGCTAAATTTAAATTTGACAGAGTTTTCATAACATGATGATCACAGAATATTTTACGTACAAAAAATATTAGATTGGAAATATGACGTCATTTTTTTATTTCGTGACAAACAAGTGGATTTGCTTAATAAAACGCTTTAAAATCCTTTTTTGCAAGCATTTTATGCCGCAGTGATTATTAACAATATACCTAATAACATCCTAATAACGTTTTAAAACTCGAGCATCCTTATTGGCATTTCAGCGGAGCGGGATGACCTTTCCGCAGGATTATGTGGGTGGCGATGTGGCGAGAGGAGGGTGGCAGGGGTAAGGGCGGACGATGCACCCTCACTGAGGAGTCAAGTGCATGGCCGGGGTGCACTGCGCCGATGCGTCGCTCCTGTCATGCGCCAGCTCCCGGACCCCGGTCAATACCCGTTACAAATTACGATCTAGCTTCCGATATTTCACAATCATTATTTCAATCAAATTTTACTGAACTAAGCTATCTGAGAAGCGTGTCGATTTGAAGCCATATGACGCTAGCCTAATATAAAGTCATTGCCAGTTTAGGCACAGAATCATAAGTGGTTTAGGTAAGTCACATTTACTCTGGCGCTTATGATTAATAAAAAACATCATCTCTTGATTAAACTAAATTAAGCTAATTTGTTTAATTCTCCTAGTTCCAGCTTTACCGATACTAGAATAATTTAAGTTTGCCTAATTTAACTAACTGTAGAACTTGTAGTAGAATTATTGTATCTAAAACTGCTACTATGGTTTACAACAATTTAGTAACTCAAGTGATAAAAAATACTCTATTAGCAGTGTGCCCCGGCTTCTCTAGTTCGTCTGCTTTAAAAAAAAAGGGAAATAATAAAACGAGCGACTGATGATGAGATACTGATTTAATAACTTAAGCGGTATGAATTTGAGTAAGCGATAAATAAACTAAACAAGAAACGAATATTGGTTGATAATAAAATACAGCTTGAGCGTACTAAAGGTGGGTTGTGATTAATCCATTTGAGATAATAAAATTCTGTGTGACTTCATTACTAAATGAGCGACTAAATTATTTGTTGAGCGAATAGATTACTAAGTCAGCGACTAAATTACTAGATGAGCGACTAAAAATACAAGAATAAATTGTTCAAATAGTTATTTGATAAAACTTTCAAAAATAAATTGGACTGATAGTACCTACTCTATCCATTATAGTATTTTTCAAAGTTATTTTTCTATTCGAAATACCTCGATTAAGATAAAATGCTGCTCAGTATAATAAAATAAATCATATGCTAAATAATGAAAAAAATACAGGATGTAATGTTGTCACTCAAATATTAGGTAGCTCAAATATTATGAAGCTGCTCATTTTGTATTTTATGTAACGCATAAGTTGCTGATCTATCAATTTTTCATCGCTCGCAGTCAGTCGCTCACTTAGTAATTCTGACACCCCAATTAATTATTTTTGTTAACTAAAACTTTAATTTACAGTCACTCGTTTAACTACTAGGTACCCTTAAAAAAATACCATCTGTGACGGTTTAGATGTATAATAATGTTATGTTTGTAAAAGTGACGTAAATCGGTAATATCATATTTCTCCTAATAATAATTTTTCCTTTAAATCTCCGAAGGCCAGACAAACTGGCAGATGTTTAAACAGAACAATAGCTGTAGAGGCCTTGAGATGAGGTCAATCTTGAGACGCTGGATTTCATATCCAGACATGTTTGTATATTTCATTGAGAATATTCTAATTAGGTTATTAGGCTAGCGCTTTGCTTATATTTGAATCTCATACAATACTGACTACAACAGACAATATTGACGTGAATAATGATTATGTATCAAGATCAATTCTTTGTTCACTTTGTTCGAATACATATTGTCACTAAACTATGTTCTGTTTCTCTTCTACCTTGAATCAATGTTGTAAAAATCGGTTTAGTAATGTTTGTGTCGCTGCTATAATTAGAAATTATAATCTCATTTCATTGATGTCCTATGAGGAAACTATTTGGTGCGGAAGTAGGAACAATCGAGCGGTGGAGTCGTGAGGAAGGGTCACCGGCGCGTAGGCACGGCGGAAGCAGGCTAGGTCGGCCATCGACCGCAATCGCTACAATCGCATCAGTTTACTTAGTAGTCTGGGAAACCTTCAGCATTGCCTTGCTTTATCTATTAGTATCAGTGACGTTTAGTTAGTCTTTTCCTGGTTTGAAAAAAAAATGTATTGTTGTGAAATATTTTTATGTATTCTAAGTATGTATTTGTAAATATTTTATGAAATCGAATATTTTTCTCTATTCTATATGATTCTATTATTCAAATTATATAAATTTGTAAAGGTATTATGTAATTAAGATTTCATGTGTTTCTATAGAAAATTATGTGTGACTTAATCTCTTTTAGTCTTTGTTATTTAATTTAAGGTAATTGCTAATTGTATATTATATCTGTTACATTTCACTCAGTGTCACTTTGTAGGTATGGTTATCAGACACCATTCTGCTTGATAGTGCAGAGCAACAAATAAATAAATGAATGTTGTATTTTGTTGAGGGGTAAATAAAAAAATGAATAAATTTTACAATTTCTTTTATTTTAATTCGACAACCTGTCATTATTTATATTAACAAACAAATGACTGAGCACGCTCACATACATACGATACACACACAAACACACTGCGACCGGCGCTGCAATGCATTATAAATTAAACTTATATAGTCTTAAATTATTATTCAGTCTATTGCGCTCTCCTCGTCCTGCACCGGCCACGCAACCACGCGTCTTAAACGAATTATCACATATAATATATTAACCGATTTGCGAACGATCATTAACTACATAGTTTGTTTTAATTCAAAGTAGGTCGGGGTGGGGTAGCGGAGACTCGCGGCTCCGCGGGCCGGCCTCACGCCTCCAACATGCGTGGCATGTACGAGCGCGGCGGCGACGGCGATTTCTTGGAGAGGTTTAGCGGCGCGTCCGCCACGTCCACCTGCAGCTCCAGCACGGGCTCCGGCGCCGGCGACGCGCCGCGGTAGCACGCCAGCAGCGCGCCCGAGCGCAGCGGGCACTCGCCCGCCGCCGCCGCCTCGCCGCGCCGCATGTACTGCTGGATGATGTCCGTGCGCTTCAGCTGCTCGGGCGTCATGCGCGGCCCCTCCATCAGGCTCTTGGCCAGCACGGAGTGCGTCGAGGACAGCGAGACGCGTACGGGCCTCGGCGAGTGCGCCGGGTGAGCCGGGCTCGCGGGGTGCGGGTGCTGCGGCGGCTGCGGCGACGGCGTCAGAGGCACGCTGCGCGCCTCCGCTTCGCCGGTGTCACGGCGCATGGCGCGGAATTTCTTGTGTGGCTTGTATGCCTCGTTCATCAAAGAGGAGGTGTCGTACAGCGGAGGAGCTTCCAACACGCGCTTCAGTACTGGCATGTCATCGAGACGCGTATCGTTGGGCACGGGCGGCCGTCTGTCCTCTGAGTGTTCCTCGAGCGAAGAGCGTGGGCTCGAGCAGCCGGAGCCTGGTCCGACGATTCTCTCGTGTTTTTCATTACCTGACTCAATACCCGAGTCGGTCGGGGAGTCTAGTTTTCTATAACGAGGTTGTGGTCGCACTGGCGTAACGGTGAGCCCATTGTGTGCTAGATGAGCGACGCCAAGAGCTTCTTCATCGACAGAGCCCCGAGAATCTAGCCGTCTGCGTCCCGCTAGTGTGGCAGCGAGCAGAGGTGTACCACAGTCACCGACGGCTTCACCAGATTCACTGCTCGACACTGATCCGATTGGGCTTCGTGCGGATTCATCGACGACAGAGTCAGCCCAAGAGCAACCTTCCTCCTCACCCCACATTTGCTGCCTGAGTAATTCTTTATGCTCAGTTCTAAATACAACGAGCTTTTCTGTGTGCAAAGTGCTCAGAGTACGCAAATCTGGTAATGTATCCATTAGTTCTCTTAAAAATCCAGGCCTGTCTGGTCTGTTTTGTGTAATGACGGTTTGAAGACAAGCTTTGAGTCTGGCGTGCATACGCTCCACTAATTCAATATTGCGAAGTCCCGGCCGATCAGGTGTGATTAAAACTATAGCGCAGAACAGACCGATTTCGGCATCCGTTAAGTTCATAGAGTTCATACGTTCCGCGAATTTAAAAGTAGAGTCCACTAGGAAACGCGCATTAGCACCGCTCTGAATAGAGTCCCGTTTCATTAATTGTCCATTGAGGCATATTATACTATTGAGCGGAGCATCAAACATACAAATGAGTCGCACAAACAGGGCGTCAAAAAGACCACTTTTAAGCAGCGTGAACTTGTCATCTTGAGTGAGTAACTGGAAGCCGGGAATGAGACCGGCAAAGTCAATCACGCCACGGATCACGTGCGCAAATCGCTGAGAGAATTCCTTCTCAGACTGCAACTCTGGCGCAGGGTTTAGAGGGCAAGCCTGTAACAAAAGAGAACAAAGATAAGTAATCATCATTATAATCATATAAAATAAAAAAAAATAAAGATTTTCAATAAATATTGTTTATGGTATTTTCAAAGAATGCTTACCAAAGTTGGTTGGGAGTAGGTGGGACAATCACGGGCTCGCGCACGCATGGCGGCCACGCGGTCGCGCGTGAATTCGCAAGTGTCGAGATGAGCTCGCACCACTCGCGCTAGTAATCTGGGTGCATCATCTAGTTCAGCAGCGGCTGCTTGTTCTTGAGCCCGTGATGAGGAAGATTGTTGCATTGCAGCTAAAATACGCGCCTTCTCTCTCTTCGGAACGCGTCCGAATCGCACAGCTGTAACAAAAGAGAAAAAATATAAATATAAAACTAATTAAATACCTACATTAAATAAATCGAGCGACGAATTTAACACAAAAAATATTGAGCAAGGTCGTGGTCTTTACATAGAACGCAGACCGCAGTACAGCTGTCGTTAAATACGTGCAAATACACAAACGACCATATCGAGAGCCATGTGTGCGAGCAGCTGACGAAAGAGGGTAGAAGTTCATCGGCCGGCGGAAAGGTCGACCGACCCTTGCGTCTGGCGTTTTAAAAATGCAGGCTCGGTTGAGCGCATTTCGATTCAGTGAACTAGTTCGTAATGACAAAGCGCGATCTGCGAGGTCACGTTAAAAAGTGTTACAACTTTCTCGCGGCGGACGTGTCGCGGATCGAAAGGTAGTATGCGACGGAGACGAGCGTGCCGCTTATGGCGTTCATGCGCCAGCGCTGGTGAAAGTGTTTGCGCGTTCAGCACACGATTGAAAACGAAAGCGGAGAGCGCCCTCTCGCCATTTCTCCCGACTTTCCCTGCACATGTAGGCCGCGACAGATGCGATGTCTATAGTGGGTCGCCGATAATGCGTGGTCGTTTGGTTTTTTGTTTATAAATTCATACAATATTTGTTTCAGAAATTAAAAAAAGTTAATAACTATTAGAAAATTTTATAAAAAAACCGTCGCGTCTTAAATTCTATAAAAGATAGTGGAGAGCATGATGAGTTTTAATGTAGAAATGTAATAAATTAACATTCAGAATTTTTAAAGAAAAATAATGTTATTATATTCATTATAAGAATTAATTAAAAGCTTTTATCAAACTAAATTGAAAACTAAACATACCTAAATATAAATATTGTTTTGTTAATCCATGAAAACACGGTTAAGTTACTAATGTCTGCTCCTATGTAATTAATATTAAAAACCGATAAAATTATAAACTATTTATTATACTATTATTTTTGTTTATGTTATTATTCAGTTCCTTGGAAAATACTAATAATATATAATACCTATATGGTACCTGTCATTAAATTATTTCAATATAAAATTGAATTAATGAAAAAATATTATTTATAAAATAAAAAATAATTCATCATAATACATACGAGCATTGTGATATTTGACGACTCCATTCAGGATGCCTTTAAGTATTGGCAAATCTTCACCCATGTCCGATACCATTACAATATACACTAACACTAATAAATTCACAGCCAACAGGCACTGATAACTAAAATTGGTAACTACGTTATTGTTTATTAAAAACAAGTGTCACATATCACACGTCAACTAATGTTATGCACGAAAAATAATCCTTGTGGTAATCCAAAGTGTGGTAATTTATTCGCACACCGCGATGTAGTTAGCGGGTTGCGACGATCGAAGCACTGTGAGCGAGCCTCGAGTTCTCGTGGCGAACTGCGTAGCGACGCACTGACATAGCGATAGCAATGAGGGCTGACGACCGATGCGCAGGCCGGACTCCCTCGCACTGCGCCGCGGCGCGCGCCTCGCCAACCTTGAACTTGAGGAGGGAGAGCGCTCGGTGGGGGGAGGAGGGCCGGGGGGGTGCCGTCAATAAACTCCGCGCAGGCCCCTGCTCTCTGCCGCGATCTCTCCCCGCAACCCCGCTCTAATTTGCGCGATTTACTAATTGTTTCATTAATTCCTCATTTTTTTAGAAATTAAAACGGGCTCTGTTATCCTTGATTTTTACTTTCAAGTTATACCACGGGAATTTATAATTTATGTGATAATCATATATATCACTATAAAATATTTATATATCGTATTTGTATGCAATATTTCAAGAATTTTTAATGAGTTGTAGATTTACTTTGAAATTTAAATGGACATAATTTATGAATTTTCTGAAGATAAAATTGTTTAATTTTATGTAATAAAAAAAGAAATCTAATATAACATAATAGAATGTAAATTACATTTTTTTATTTTGTTTGTATAGGAATTTATACTTAAATGTCTACAAAAATTAAATAATTAACATTTACCGTAAAACTTAACTCTACTTTGGCACGAGAGCTACGAGTGTGTAGATTGTAGACTCTACAACATAAATCAGCTGACAACTTACAGCGCCATCTAGTGTCGAGTAGTTGAACTAACTCAAAGTGTATTTGTGGTGAATGGAAATATTGCTTGAATGAATGAATTGAATTGAATTTTTTTTTTCTTAGTTTATTAGAAACGGATACATGTAAAATGGAACATGACATGCATGCCTTTTAAATTTGTATACCTGATATAACCATTTATTTTGGAATATATGTGCCCAACATACGATAAATGAAAGTTACATGACCATGAACGTATATATCATACATTAATTGCATGAGATAATTTAGTTTATGTATAAACAATTAATCGGGGGCGATGAACCTCGTTACGAAAGTGAAAACACAAATTTCACTCTCTCGCTTACGAAACACCTTTCTCTGCTTTCACCGCGCACGACACGAAGAGGGGAGCCTACGTACGAGTAGAGCGAATGTCGCAACAAGCTGAGCGGAGCAAAGCGCTGAGCAACTACGGCCGACGACCCGCTTAGCGTGCGCTCACCCGCGCTTGCATAACCGACCTCCCACACCACGCGTCCTCCAGCCCTCCCGCCCCGCGCGCTCCGAAATAGGATCTGATCGTGAAGCAACACGCGCCGCGCGATCACCACTAGGCGCAAATCGCGTGTCCTACTTGGCGCGTTCGGATGACAGAATATCTATTAAATGCACGAGATTGCGCGAGCGACCTTCCAATGCTGATTGCGTACTAATTTAGATGCGGTATACGCGCGCACGACTCTACGTAATATAAATTGGGAAAATATTATTATGTTATGTCAACTGCAATGCATTCTTTATTTTTTTACGGCATATAGGAATTTATATTTTTATTTTTGAAGTTACTTTTACTTTTTATTTATTTAATTATTTTTAAAACATATTTTTTTTTATATTTATAACAATTTTAAACTGAGTGAAATACATTAAAATTAACTAATTTGAACTAATTTATTACACGAAATTTACTATTTTTGAGAACTTCACTATTTATTTCACACAGTTTAACAATTGTTACAAATTTTCTGTAAAATATAAAAATTTATAAAACTCACCATCTCTGCTCATTCCCACGGCGATGCATTTTTTCAATCGGCAGTACTGACACCGATTCCTGTTTATCCTCAGGATGGAACACTGTTGGTTTTTCGTGCACGGTCTGTACTGGATCTTCTGTTGTATGGACCGTCGGAAAAAGCCCTGAGGATCACAGCGGCAATTAGAATCACGTTCAGGATCAGAACTCTCGTCACTGGAGCAGCCCGAGTCGCTGGACTCGCGGCGCGCCTCCAACATGCTCACTAACACCGAATGCCGCTCGCGCAGCTCAGTGCAAGCCATCCCAGACACCATTCACAATAGCAATCACTCGCCACTGACACTACTGACTATCGAGCTTAGCGCGCAGAACACCGACGCGACTGGTGGCTGACGACGGACTGTGCGGGCGCTGCGGCAGGCGGCGCACAGTTACCCGCGACCTACTTGCCGGCCGCCGACCCAACCGAGAAAGTGAGAGTGCTCGGTCCCCGCGCGCCTCACCGCGTGCGCTCCTAACGGTCCTCGTCGCTCTAGAATGCGCCGCTGCCGCTGCACCGGTGCGCCGGATATAGGCCGGGCGCATCCCGGCGGGCGTCGTACTGGTCGTACGGCCGTTCACCCCGGGTCGTCGACCGCTCGATTGCACAACAGCCCTGCCCGCACTCCCCGCGCCGCTCCCGACCTGTCCGCGCCCTAGCTCCCGGCCGACGACCGGCTCTACCCGGTGACGTCGAGTATGCGTCACGGCCTACCTCAATGCGCGCGCGCTACTACTAGGGGTGCATTAACTGAATTTTAAATTCTATATCAAATGTATAAGTCCGACGCGCTGATGCTCTATACTTAGTATAATGCGTACACTACATAACCGCGGTTCATTGTGTTTATTATGTAAGACGTAAGATCTACTGAGCCCCTAATCGATTTTATTATAATCGCATAGTCATCGGTATCATTAAATGAGTTATACTATAACACAGTTTTAGTTTCATAAACAACCTATTTTATGTTTACGTGATTCAATAAATCTTTTTGAGTCACCTTTTGTCTATTACGTACATTACTCCTAATGAAATTTGCAAGGGAGGGCATAAAATCGGTGCGGGGCGAGAGGAGACAAACTCTGTGGCCCAATTTCGCGTTGCCATCGATCCATTGTGCGCTGTGCGAGTGGCCCATAATTGGTCGCAGCGCGGGCAGTGACCGACCCAGCGAGGTCGACGAACCTCTGCCGCGAAAACAAAACCATACCCGCTCACCCCGCACCCCGAACCCCGCACCTCATATAAGCGTATATCATAGGTTTTTATGTCTATCAAAAATGCAGGTAGCTATTCGTGACAAGTACCTTCTCAGTTACTAATAGACTGTATACTGTATTTACATTTAATATAAATGTTACCCATTTATGTACATTATTGTATTATGATAGGATTAAAGCAAGGAATACTGTTTTGGAAATTGTCTTTGTTATAAATTCTGCTATGAATGACCTATTTTGTTTTATATATTATATATATGAATAAACGAAGATTGTAGAAATAGTAAAAATGATTTTTAAAACTAAAATAAAAAAGTGTCGAACAAAGGAATATGGAAACAAATTAATATTAATAAATTAATAATATAATTGTTACTATGCATTGTAACTCCCCATATTGAAAATTGGTTCACGGGAAAATAGTGTTATTATGTCAATGACCGTAGTTAATTGATAAGCACGCTGACTTCAATTTAATTCTAAGAACAAGAAATACTTTTAAACGTAATATAAATTGTTTGTATTTTCCAAATATGGGATTATTTAACACCTATTTTTATTAATATTATTTTTTATTTAAAATATGTAGGATTAAAATATTTAAATCCTTTCACCGTTGTAAACTAATTGATTTATTTTACTTCGGTGCTAACTACTAAATTATTATTCATAAGCATTGACAAAAACAGTTCGAAGTGTCCAAAGTAAATAAAAACAAAAAGTATTTATCCATGAAGGTTTTGTTAAAATAAATTTCCCGTACGATATTGTACAATCCCCATGAGTCATTAAAATAATTTACAAGAACGGCAAATAAAGTGTACCGCAGGGTTTCGACAGTGCAATGTAGGTTACCAATTCACCTTCTAGAATTTTCGACATAACTCCGTTGCTTAGCCGTAAACGTTATTAAGTGTACCGACTTTTTTAATTTTTGTCATTAACGTTACATTGACATACTTAAACTGATTATTATTAAGTGTGTTACACGTAAGTAACTATCGAAGTTAAGAATTAATTTCGCCATTAGATGGCATCGTATAACACCAATAACGTCTAAAATTATATTTATATAATAAGTCTATAATACGTTTTTAATTTATAACAATTACAAGTTTCTTGCACATTGCAGGTGTTTAATAATAAGAGATTTACAAAACAATAATAGAAAGATAATTGCAAAACGACTGAAATCTTAGAACGCAACCGTGGACCTGTTTCTCAGTGTACGTAAAAACCAAGTATCTACAATCTCCATAATATGATATTAGCTAAGCTTATTGGCGTTGTCACAGAAAGGTAGCGCTAATGCGTCGGCTAACGGTGCCGAGGACAATGACTGCTAACACTGGCTCAGTCAAAATGCTGACGCATCGGTTCTGTGGAAGCGACCCCACGGTATCAATAGTCCACTACGTGCTTGCCGGTCTGATGTTTACTTGATAACGCTTACTTTGACTGCTGACTCAAGTAGCACTTGTGATTCATATCCCGCATCGAACTATGAATTGATATTGTATTTTATGATATTGCGATTATGTGTTGCACATAAGTCTATAAAGTCATAACCTATAAAGTCTAATTTTTATTAAGACTTGTTGCAATTGTAAATTATGTACCTTCTACTAGTGCTTTGTTTTTTTAAGCATAAACTACTGAGTAAAATTTATTTTATTTGATTTCTATAAAAATGTGGGATAGTAAATATAATATGTAGAAGACTACTTTAGGTATCAAAAATAAATGCTAAAATAGGGGATGATAAGTGCATCGTAATAATAACATGTTCAGTAATTGCGGACCGATTTAAACTACATAATTATAAATTTGGGAACGCTAAAAATTTATAAACTTGATGGATAAAATGAACAAACCATGGGAAATAATATATTGAGAACTAAAAGTAATTTTTTAAACTATAGTTAGTTAAACTCTAAAAATTAAAGCAGTAAATGTAAACAACACTACATGGTTTACAAAAATACCTTTCTAATAGATAAATTGTGCAACGCCGCAGTTCGAGCTGCTCTCAATAAATAAACAGCGGGATCAACGAACTTTAATGCTGACAGTTCAAAAATAATGTAGGTTATGATCATGTTGCGTACATACATTCGTTGACCGTAAAAGTTGTTACGGCAAGGAGGCTGTAAGTCGGAGGCGTGCGGCGCTAACGATCAGGTCATCGACCGTGTGCCCTGCACCACGGATCGGTGCCGAAAAAATAAGCGACCCACAACGCGCTGAAATATGTCGGCCAACGTACGAACAAAGAAACAATGAGCCTGTATCGATGCAGTAATATCCTAACACGTGTACACTGTACACTAATGTTTTCAGTGGCATTTATTAGCGTATAAAACAATTGCATTTTATAAATAAGTTGGTACTCGGCAGAATGCTATTTATAGTAGTGAGTCAGAGGGATAATACGATGCCAAATAGTAATAGGTAATAGGTTAAAAAGAGGAGCATCTATAATACTACGACGTACACTTATATTAAATTTTGTTATTGTTAATTTATAATTATTTAAATTAATTCATTTGATCATAATTGAAAGCAAAACAAATTTTTAAATTTATTGAAATTACTTTATATTTTCTTTGTGAGCAGGTTATTTATAATAAACATTAGTAATGATATAAAATTAAAAAGTGAATGGATAAATTAATTAAGTAAATTATAATATTGTGAATAATGCAAAGGCAATAAACTCGGGTTCGTTGACATAAGTGCGTACAACATACGACCCGCGCGTGGCGTTCAGCAGCAGTCATTCATTAAAAGATGTTTGAATATACTGTTGTATACAGCGCCACCTAGCAGTGAGTAGACAAACTATAGTTTCTATATCGTACGTACAGGTGGCGCGCATGTCGCGCCGCTAAAAAATGTTACGACATTGATCACCGTCACACGGATTCGTTTTGTTTAGAAATTGTATAACTATGATAATTTATACATTTGAAGATTTATAAAAATCTGTTTTTGTTATTCTTTCTATTAAAAATATTGTTTCTATAAACAGTAAACTTTTGCTCTTTGTAGAGATATTGGAGTTGGAGTAGATAGAAAGTGAAAATAGCATAATAAATTATATAATTAGCAGGGGGTAAAATATGACATACCAAACCAAAGTAACATGAAATTAAGTAAGATGTAATTTTTCTAAACATCTATCTTTGCATCTCCGTTAACCGTTATATATCAGAGAACAATGACGTATAAAAGGTTTTCAATTCCTTTTGTTTCCTTTTACCTAAATTAGCATGATTAAATAACTGATGAAATATACGTGTTTACAATTTACCTAAGTATTATTGACTTACGTTTATGTCTGCGGTTACCGACCGAGCGTGCGTGCGACCTTCCTTTGTCATTATTTTAGTTTATTGGATTCACCACGACGACCTGTTTTTAGTTTTACCCTTTTTATTAAACCAGGACCAGACATATTTGGTCTGGTCATTTTGTTTATGTCTTTGACGTTTTTCATCGAACCGTGTCAAGTTCATTTCACCAATTCTACAAATAAATGATCTAACAATGTTTTGTTAAAAAAATTGAATGTTATTTATCAAAACAAGGCTATCAAAATTCAAAATCCCTACGCATTCAGTGAGTTGTCATTTGTTTTTTGTATAACCTTTGTATCGCATTTGACCTCAACCTTTGCTTTTATAAAGTAAAGTAATAAATACGATGTTCCCGTGTGATTGTTCTGGGGCAATTGAAATAAAATATGAGGATAGAATTGGGGCGCAGGAATCTGATCGCTTATTCGAGGCCAACAGGTATCTTAGCCGATCGTCCCAAAAAATGTTTCTTTAGTATTTCACACGTTGCCCTCATTGTGTTGTATTCTATTTAATGCTGGAGACTTAAAAATGTTATTTGCCGAAGGTTAAGCTACATACAACATGTATTGAATATACGAAATTTAAATACGATTTACATCAAAAATACCATGGCCAGGCTTTGTTCAGTCGACTACAGTGATTGTCTTCCGCGTGTTGCGGCCTTGTTTACATTCTAGGACATCGAGACGGCTTCCTTTCGTCATTTATAAAAGTAATGCTCCTTTAATAACATACGTACAACTAACATTATTTTGTAGAGCGACGCGAACTTTATATTTCATGTTATTAACTAGATCAATATTATAAGAAATACAGTAGTGTCAGTGGGGTGAACCGTGAAAGTCGATTACCATTGAACGACATTTAATTTAATCTAGCTAGCTATACATTTCACATAATTAACATTTCATTCTCACATCCATCTCTCATTCACAAAAATTCGTAATATCGGTGTTAATGAGCATGTGACGATTGTCCCAAGTTATCATACATACAAATAAAATATTGTTTATATTTACCTTGCAGCCTTCACAGGAATGCACTCCATAATGGAAACCGCTAGCTTTATCACCACACACACGGCACAACACTGTTGTACCGTCAAATTCTGAAACAAAATAAACAAGACTTAGTAAAAATCCAACAACTAGTTTCGGCAAGAAAATATTTGATAAAAATACCTTAAAATTTTTAGATTAGTTACATTATAAACAAAGGTTGTTTTTAATAATTTGACCTTGTATAACATTCATCTGATATTTATTTTACTAATTTGCAGATAAGTTTGCCAAACACGTTTTTTGGCACTCACAACCTTTATTGATACCAAAATAGTGTAGCAACAACTAAAAAGAGAAAATGACAATCCTAATAAAAAATGTACAACATAAAATAATATGATGAGTTATGAAAAATATGTTTGGCTCCCGATGTAGGTGCTTAAGGCGTTACCCGGCAATTTCGACTATGTTCAACCTCTATAAAGTCTGGTACAACATAAAGCACAATACCGAAAAAAATATATAAAATAGGATGGTCTTTGATCTTTAATTGCTCGCGAGGACTTTTTTCCAAAGTTAATAGATTTCTAGAAAAAAAATGTGCCGTGGTCATCGATTTTTCCGCAAATACTCTATAAACTTCGTAACCTGCTGACTTAGAGCTCTGAAAATTTTATGTTTAATAAATTATCAGTTACACAACAGTCCCTGACGAGGATTTTTTGTTTCACTGATTGGTATCTTTTTAAATACAAAATGCGAGGAAAAAAGAAGGTGCAGCGGGAGAGGTTTGAGATCCGTCAAGTATGGTCAAGGTTATTAGCGCATGTATAAGCCTTAAACAGAAACATAAGTAAAAGTCGCGTGACTGCAAGACTCTCGAGTCTATTAAAATAAAATATTGCTTTGTGTCTGTCCTATTTAGATGAAACTGAAAAAAATATGAGTGTGATTGCTTTTCTAATTTTAACTCGTACCTGTTGCGTAAATGCAATTCTAACTGGTGTAACTTGTAAGCGCGTGACGTAACCACATTATGTTGCATGCGTTGGTGACACTGAATAGTTATTTTAGAAAGCGTAAAATCTCTCTACTGCATTTGAGCGAAGTCGTTGACCCTTTAAGTGCGAGTTACATTTACGACTAACTCGTAATACTCCGAGCTATTGATCTATTTATTTAATCTCGGTAACGAATAAACATATATTAGGAATAACTATGTGTAATAACAATTAGTGGAGACTCAATGAAATAATAAATGACAAAATCGATTTCGTTAGTAGGTCAGTGATAGATAAGAAACCGGTGACAACAGATGTGACGTCAGATGTTGAATTAGAGGTAGAGGGCGCGCAGCCTCGATCAGGAAACAGGTTCGTGCGTCGAGCGCCCCCGACCGCTCTCACTTTTCCCTTCGTGATGTTTGTTTATTTGTTAAGGGAGCCGGCTTAGGCTTTTGGAAGAAACTTTCTATTTCTGTTCAACATTTGCCTCGGGTCGACGCTCCGAGCGCTCGCTTTCTATGGTGATACTTTCTTTTTTGTGTTGACGCTTCGCTCGTAATCTATACGAATAGTTTATCTCATCTCGCGTATGCGCGGTAACATTATGAAAGTGAGTATAAAGTATTACAATAGAGTTAACCGCGAAAGCGATACGAGGCGTAATCGGTGCAGTTGCAAGAGAATAATTGTAAGAGTAACTCCTAGCGTGCGCCGTGCAGTCATTTCACCTCGTATGATGCAACGCTAGCGTTTTTCTGATTGGCTCGTGTGAGAGTCACTCGCTCGTTACGTCAATTAAAGAGGCGAGGAAAGTGCACGAGAAAGTCTCGCGACCACGTAACTCGAACAGCTGCAGTCGAGCGTACTAAGCCCGCGTAAGAGGCGCGTAAGAAGCTAAAGATCTGTGTCACCGCGGCTGTACACACTCGTCGAGAGCCTCTCGTCGAGAGCTTCGGCCGAAAAGACTCTCGTCGAGAGCATGCCTGTACACACTCGTTCTAACATTTGAACTGAAGACTTACACGAGAATGGACGTAGAAATAGCTGCTGCTATTTGTCTTTGTGCCGTGAGCTATTATAATTTTTTAAACATTTACTATAAAAAAAAATTCTCAAACCATGGAGAAAAAGAAGATGGTGGATGATTACTATGCACCGCAGTAGAAACAGGTAAATAAATATTAAAACTTCCATGAACGAGTGTGTACATGCTCGCTCTCGTTTTCCTCGCGAGACTCAACGAGACCCTTTGACTCGGGCGCAAAAAACCGACCAGTGACCGAGACAACCGAGGCGAGACACGAGAGAGCGAGACAAGACGAATGCACCGTGTACATACTCGTTCTCGGCCTGTCTCGGTGTGTCTCGGCGAGTGTGTACAGCCGCCATCAGGGTATTGTTTATTTGTAAATAATATTTACATTACGCGCACAGGTTACAGCGCTTACAATTATGTCATGTATGCGATGGCACGGTGTATATACCAAGATGATGAGATATGTCTTGTATCACGTTATCTCAAAGCTAACCAAGTGCATTCTAAACGAGCTTGAACAAGCTTCTCTTGAAAGTAAAAGTGGTACAGCGAGACGGAAGCTGTTAGAACATTGAACCTAGTGGCGCGACTATTTCTTTTTATATTATACTTATCACACACTCATTAATAATTTTATAAAAATATACCTATTACGTAAATCGCAATAATAGCCATTAATAAAATATGTCACGGTTTCAGATGGAAATATGTAGTTCCCAGGTGTAACGGTCTGTTCTTTTGTTGTTACATTCAAGCAATTTAACAGAGAAAATTACATTTGTACTTAATCGATTAACTGCGATAAGATCATTAGGAGTTGTAAGGCGAATGTATAGGAATGATTCCACGCAGTTACGATTTATATTGAACCCTATCGATTGGATGAGGGTTAAAGAATATTATTCTCTGAAGTGTACATTTTGCACAATGTTCGTGTTAATTGTTTATGTTCAGCCCTTTCATGCAATTTTAAAATATAATCCATCAACATTTCGTTCTGCAATCAGATCATAATGCTAAACGCACATTACAATTACATTTTTTACCCCTTTATGGGAAAGGTAAAGAAACCATTAATCAATTATTTTACAGCATAATCTAGACAGATTATGCTATTATGTATTATATAAATAAGACTATTTTGTGAGACAGTTGTTGTATTTCAAACTTTAATCGTTTATTAATGAAAATAGCATAATAAGAAGATAATTTTAATTTGCAACTGCTATTTGCGAATTATGCATAGGAAAATATAATAACAATATTTTATTGACGAAATAATGTTTGGGGGACCAAATTTATGAATTACTGTTTGCATTGCTATATGCACAAATTTATGAAATACATGTTTTGAATCCGAAAAATTTTTAATGTAGAGAAGAAAAGTGTTGTAAAAAATCTACTGTGATATTAATTTAAAAACTAAAAAAATTACATCACTTTTTATCAAATGAAAAATATTTTAAAATATACATAAATATAAAGATATAAAGATCCCATTAAAAAAAATATTTTTATTGAAATTATGTATAATTCATCATTACAGTGTGTATAATTTTGTTTTGTGAAATGTAAACAATCCGGAGTTCATACCTATGTGAAGTTCTGGTTCTCGTTCCTTATGCACCGGACTCATCATAATGTTATTGTCAACTGGCGTTGGCGTATCGTAACGCCCGTAACTGCTATCCGGAGACATCACAGAGTCAATAATGATAAATAACTAAACAATAATAATTGTCCTCCTACACACAACACTACACCGAAGTCACATCTGAGCTGTGCAGCTCTTCGACACAAACGTCCTGTGCACTCTGAGGCTGGATATAGGACAGGAGTGCATGGGCCGAGGCGCGCGGCCGGCACGTCGCGAAGGATGAAGGTCGCTCGTCCCGCAAAACTGCCGCTGCACGCGCCGCGTGCGTTACACTCGAGCTCGATCGACGAACTGAGCTCGGGCCGTGCGTACTTTTGATCGTAACCATACAAGTCTCCCCTTAAGAGTGAAAGTCTGCAAAATGATCGCGGCTCCGTGCGATACAATCGGTTCGGCGCTGGATAGAGCGCGGCCAAGCGAATATAGGCTCTATCGGACGGCGAAGCCTGTCGGTCTACGTTTCGAAGTGAGACTCGGTGCGCTTCAAACTCCGGTCTTCGAGGTCATTGCCGCGTCGCGAACGGACCAATGGGGAGCTCGCGCAGACGTGCGCGTCGAGCCATTGGAGGATCGGCAGCCCCGCGTCCCGCGTCCTCGCCGCGCGGCGAGTTCGAAGACCCGAACCTTGCGGGCGCACCGCGGCCAAGGTCGCGTGAGAGCGGTGCGGACTGAGAGCTCGCCGGAACGTTCGAGTGGGACGAAGCCGCGGCCGGTTGCGTCACACTACTAAAATATTTTTGGTGATGGAACGCGAGTGAACTTGAACACGAAAACAAGCTAATGGATGGCAAGCGCTGTAGGTCGCCGCGTGACGGACTGACCCGCTGCCGCATCGGCCGGTTTGCCCAATTCTTTCGTAGGAACCCACTTCCCTTAATAACTCTTACTAAACTGTGTCTTACAAATAACATCCCTCCAGAGTACAGCTACAAAATAATGTGAAGCTGTTTATAAATAAAAACAATGATAGGTAAGCTTCTTTTAGTATAATTTTAAAAATGCTATTAAGTATTAATACAATATCAATTACAATGATGATCTAGTCTTTTAAATTAAATAATTAAACAAAAAAGTTTTACTGTATTAAATAATAATCATTTGAAATTAAAACAAAAAAATAAAAGAAAAATGGCACATTGATAACATTTATTTCGCACGTATAGGTCTGAAGAACGCATCGTAGGTATAGGCTTATTGATAAACAAGTTTCTATAACCGATGTGTACATGATTCAGTTTTATATGTATAAGTAACACTTTGTATAGTTACGCATCAACCGAATTTAAATCGTATTTCAGAGCAAATAAAGTTCTTATCAGTTCATAGAGGAAAGTTATTTATATGAGATAAAGACGAGCGGCGGTGGGCGGCGGGGAGGTGAATGACCTGTAAATTTTGGCGCAGGCCGGTCAAGGCCACCGCCCGCGCAGGCGCTTTGCAAAACCCTGAAGTTACAGACTTTGCTAGCTGCTTTCATAAAAACTTCTCACATTTTGAATGATAATTATACTTACTAATTTCTTCGTTTAATCTTTTTGTAGAGCTGCAATTTAATTAAAAAAATTAAACTTCTATTCTGATATTTTGAGTGATATACATATATACTACATAGTATATAGTTCTTAATTATATAACTCTGAACGTAACACAGCGTAGAAATAGTAAGGTACTTATGGCAATGTGCTATTAAATAATTAAAGAGTAACACTTGCAAGTCGCAACAGCTTGTCAAGGAATGAAACATTCATTTTATTATTTTTTTTGCTCTTTTTGAGATGACTTTCCCTTCAATTTTAAAGGAAACACATTCTTATAAGGTTTCGCAAATATCCTCAAAGTAAATGTATAAAAAACGCAAAATAAAAACCATATCGCAAAAAATGTATTGGGTAATCGGTTGACATTTAAAGGAATTTTTCTGGGTTATTACTAGTTTGTTTAGTTTTTTCTGTACTTTTTACAATTTTAAATATACATGTTGAATTTATTTTACATATATTTAGAATTATATTTTCTAGAATCTCTACTTCAAGCGTTTGTTAGATTAATTGAATTGAAATGTAGAGTTAAGTGAAACTCATATAGTTATAATTTTATTATGCACACTCGCCATAAATAAAAACAATATGAAATTGTAACAATGCCATATGCGTTTGTATTAAAAAATTGCGTACAGTGAAATCCCATTTTTTTATTTCCTTCCGACATCCTTCTAACTTTTTAGTATGGGGTCGTCAGTATCAAATTACATGGTATTTCAAATGGAAAGGCAAAATAAATTCTATATCCACTGAGAAAGGTGGTTTATTCTGTTTTGCCAAGTCATAATACATTGAGTGTTGCAAAAAAATGGTGTAGTCCCTCGGTAGCCACATGAATATTGTAAACCTCGCTTTTAGCCAGTTGTGTTGTGACCATAGAGCCCAATTTAGACTGATCTTAGAGAATTTGCCTTACTTTTTATAATAACCGGGTTTTATATTGTTTGCAATTTATGATCGGTTTTTCTACTTCCGGATTTTTTTATATGATAGTGAGAGTATTGCGAGTTTGCTTTTGCCAAAAATTTATCCCTTTCAGTTGTTTAAACAAAGGGCTCTTTGTTTTTTACCGCCCGTAATAACTTTCACTTACCATAATAATAATGACGGATGAAATCTCTTCCACCTTACAAATAATTAGAAAAATGTTAGAATAAATAATACTGTTGCAAACAATTATTGAAAATGTAAAAAGTCTGGACTGTTATTGTGCCCCAATAACCGACAATATACAATGCGCATGACAGAGATTATTATGTTGTTCGAAATTGTGAACGGTCGTTAACAGTCGCCCTTTAAAAAGTCAAATGTAACAATTGCAGGGCCAGACGACCTTCTCGCGACTGCGGACCAAGGACATTGGGACAATGGGCCAAGCGTGCCGAGCCCATTGGAAAACGGGTCTTTGCGCATAATTTATTGCACATCCATTTAACCACTCATAAATTAGTGGACAGCATTATTTACAAATGCGGTCAAGGGAGCATATTCTCTCCTAACAAAAGGATTTACTCAATTACATTACATAGTTGAAAATGAGCTCTTAATAGTAACATTATTGACAGACAGCGTTACTGTATCCGAGTTATGGTTCAATGCACATTTAAATAAACATAGTGGTTTCCTGGAAAAGATTCAGTGTGTATTATTTATTTTATGAAACTTGAATTGCAACAACATTGTAATTGGACGAAGCAGTTGTGAATCCGATGTTCTAAGAAGTCACGAGGAGCCTCGTCGACATTTTGTTTGGGACTGAACATTTGCGACGTGAGCTCAGGTCAAGGCCTCGCCGGGACCGGTGTATGAGCGCACTCGAAACCTGAATCCCCATCGAACATTTATGTGCTGTTTATTCGTAACTGCCATGCATGATATATTTTAACGAACAAAAATATAGAGCTCATATTTTTGGTTGTATTTCAACAGTGCTGACAACTAAATGAAAAAGAATAAATCATAAACAATTTACTTTGTAAAGTTGAGCAGCGTGGATGCGTGCTCCGCGCTTTGACGAGTTTTTTCGAAGCATTGCGAGGTCAGCGCAAGTCAATTACCCCGTTGGTTGTTGCGACGTTGACGATACTCAGCTCGCAATAATCGCATCGCATGTCTTATTTAATATTTATCTGCTCATTTTATTAACTGATACTAGTTATGGTTATCGAAACAAAACGTTAACTTTCTGTTTGATCATGTAGAGTTAAGATGATGGAAACATTGTAAGAACTGTTAAATAAAAAACCATTATGCGAATAAGGTATGAAAAAAAAATAAGAAAGTTGATGGTGTTAATGCCGAATTAAAAAAAATAACTTACTAATATATTATAGAGCACAAAAATATAGAGCACGTAAAAAAATAAAAAAAAGCTTTTTCGCGATTTAAGATTTTACAGTGTCAGTAACGCCATGGTAATTCAGTAGTTCGTAATCAATCAAATTTAAATTTTGCGACTCTACGAAAAACCAGGGATCACCACAAATATTATAATATTATACAATGTAGAGCCGACAAAGCTACACAATTTAAAAATTGCGGGCGGCCTTTGTATGCCGGGTAACGTGTTAGGCAAAATGAATAAGCATGACATACAAGCCGTGTGATCCGGACGCGCTCAATCGCTGTGACCTCATGATTCGGCAACCCGTACCAAGGCCAAGGTCGGGTGCTTAATAGCAAATAGACGGGGCCCCCGGACGGCTAGATGAGAGCCAGATTAAGTATTAAATTACGACGTTCGTGCTGCATTTACATAACACATATGTATATGAATTTCAGCCATCTAGATTGAATATTGTAGAGAGAAACAACACTTACTAATTCAAAAAAAGTGATCAGTATAAAAGATATTCTATGTAGAGCAATATGTAGAGATGTGAACATTTTTAGTTTTTAGCTACAATAATGGACGAGTTCTTGGCACTAATTTCATTGAGAGCTAAATTATAAATAATATTTAGACGATCTCTCCATACAAGCTTTTTAAATACGCAATCTTCGATTGATTCATTCATTTGGGGGCTGAGATGACACAGATACAAATATACATTCATCCGTACATCCATGCTTTGCTCTGAGCGTTAAAAATATCTCTTTCTTAGTGAATGTAACTAGATTAGGCAACGAATGAAGTATTCCTCATTTCGTTAGATCATACTGCCAAATGCTGCCAAATGTCTGAACTTCATTAATTTGTCAAGAATTGATTAATTGCCTTCGTAGTTTTTGTTACATAAATTAAAACATTGATTGAACATGACATTATTGGAAGGATTACATTTTCAATTGTCCATATTTGCTTCATTTGATATATTACAATGATTATTTCCTTGTCCAAACTTCAATGCCGAATCCAAACTAACCGCAACTGGCAACTCCAAGGTAAACCCGACATGAGGAAACGGCAATCTCAACTACACTTTTTCTATTTTTAGATCTTGAACTATTTTTGTTTTAGAGCTTGCGACACATATATTTCATGTGCGACCAATAACAAAAACACGTGAGGCAAATGGAATAAAAAACACAAAAGGCGAGTTTATTTTTTTATATCATGTACTTATTATTATACTGCTCATGTAGGTTGTATACCGAAAATAGGTAATTAACAAGGGGGTAGAGTAACTCCTTTCTCTCTCCATTAACGCGTCATTTTACCTTGATATTTTATTCAGAACCAAGTTCAGAATCCAAACTTCCTGCTCCTGACAGAGGACGACTACGTAAAGACTATGTCATATTGAAAGCTTTCAAATGATAAATCTTGAAGGAGATTAAAATAACCATGTGCTCATAAATAATAATGTCAAAGGGCATCTATTTTCAAAATAAATGTTCGACTTTATTAGAATTTAATGAGATTATAAATACAACATGCTTTATTGGTAATAAGTAGAGTTGTGTAGTTATTTGTGTAATTAGAGCGAAGCGAGCGCACAGCGCACTGCTGATGCACTAGGTTGTATAATGCAGCGGAGTTGTGGTCGCGTTACGTTGCATTACTCACTACTACACAACAGGGACAAGAATGAGGAAGTGTATTCGTTTCCTACTGTTACATTTACTCGCCCTCTTTACTTTAGATAACAAGTGATTGTTCAACAACAACTTTTCTGTTCTGTTTTTATGTATCGACAGTAAACACTGGCACTTCATATTCAGCTTATAAGATAATTCTAATGATTTGTCGTTTCAATTCTCAATAGACTGTGTTTACGGCGCCGTATTTTTTCCACAAACTTCCGTGAATTTAGGTCTAAATCTGAATTACCTCTTGGATTAAAATTTGACAACATTATACAGATTTGCTCTGATTTTTTGATAGACGCTGCGTCACTTTTGTTCGCGAAAAACATCAATACACTTGAACTCGAACTGAATACATTTTTAATGAATTGTGTGCCAGATAAAAGAAAATACGCAAAAACTATACGCGTGTAGGAATAAAAAAGAATATTTATAGGTGGTGTAATGTTTGGAAGTTATTAAAAAATTTCTTGGACAAAAGTGGGGAAGATATATTTATAGATCATCTGGCGGTAGCCAAATGTACCGATAATGTTGCTCCTAACCGTGTTTTTCCCAATTACACTTGTTCGCTGTGCTTCAGCTACGTTTAGTAGCACGGTCTCTCCTCGCATGAAAAGAGCCTCCGTGAGATTGAAGCGCGGATTATTGCGCAGCATTTGCTCCTGAAAACGTGTCCGAAGAAAGTTCACGGCCGCGCGTTGACGCCACCACCTGCCGCCCCGCGGCCCGCGCCCCTCGCCGTTTCCCCGCCAACGCTTCCGCACCCGCCACCTTCCGCGCTCTCACCTCGCGCCCACGTTATCCAGCCTCTATTGCCAGTATCGATCTATATTGTACACATAATACGCATCATCCTCCCTATGACCTTTAGCTTAATTGGGGAAATTTGTTGTTGTTGATTCTGACATTCTATTGTATCCTATTTTTCCATCTCCCGCCCTCGTGAAATTATTTAATATCTGTAATATTTTCAATGTATATTTAATACATTATATCAATATGTTATGCAATTACTATCTCTTATAGCTTATCTCTCGTCTCGCTTTAAGAAAAGTACTGGAGATAACATTAGAAAAAAAAACAACTAAAAAGAAAAATATGAGCATTTTTTCCATATATCGAGATGACATTGAGATATCTGCCTGTAAGGTTATTGGAGGTTGAAGAGGAGCTTGGTGAGCAGGGGGCAAGGAGGGGAGGCACACCATGGCCTTGGTTCGTTCGTTGGCCGCACGGCGCGTGTAGTGCTGCGATAATTTCGGCGGTTGCGCGTTCGAGTCTACTGACCCCGCAGTTGTTTGCGACGCAAATGATCCTTGACTTTATTTAAATCATCTATTCCAAAAACCTTTGTACAATAGGGAATAAGACTGGCTATATCACTGAAATCATTATGTAGGAAATCTTGGAAAATATTTTGACTAATTTAAAAAAATTTAGGCCATATAATTATTTAGCTTAGTCCAAACCACCGAATTCGATTGAAATTGTGCTCATATTTTAAAAATATTTTTTATAGTTTGTTTTGAAATTAAATGAATAATATAGTTAGTTAATTTTTTAAACAAAAAAAATATTGATTTATTGCATAAAGATGCACCCGGTTAAAGTCAGAAGTGAGTTTGCGAGTGAGGAGAAAGTAGCGCGTATTACCTATAGGCAACTTTCATTTTAATACAGACCGGTTCAAATCACTTTTTTCTTCAATGATCCATACTCGTGTACCAATATTACGTTTTATTATTTATTACCATTGAAAAAATTGATATTGTTTATTTTATTACGGTTTGAAAATAAAATTTACGATACTCCATCTTTTTTGGATAATGATCAAAAAAAATTATTTGCCTACTTATTCTTTCATTTAGGTATCTAAAAGTTGATAGATGTGACCGTGAACCCAAATTAAAACTCGACTTAAAGAAAGTACAAAATAAATATGATAAGAAAATAAATGTTATTTTATTTTATCAAGTCGATAGCGATTATTTCGCTTATTTTGTAACAGCGCTCTAGTAGAGCCAGACTGCGAAGTGTAGGTACTTTAGAAGCGACTTAAATAAGATGGTTTGTAAAAGGGTTGTACTTTATATTTCGTATCCTCATAATTTCATCATTGAGAAAGAAAGAATAATTTTAACTTTTTAATATTTCATTTATATTCTCGGACATTTTTTTCTCGCTTAAATGAAATTCGCCAAAGAGATTGAGAAAAAGTATGGATATTTTGCCTATTGCCTATCAATACATATTTTCCTTCTTCCACTTTTCTTACTGGCCCCAACATAGAAAGTAAACATTATAACCGCACGTGGCCAACGTGCAGTTTAATTTTTTGCATCATGTATATTTTTGGCAACGAGTAATTATTGTCTTGCTTACAATATGTGTACTTCCTTGTTGTACAGCTGGTGGTGAAACGCGGCACCAGAAGGCACCTTGTTATTAGTAAAAAGTGGAAAGGTAGAGATCGTCATTCAAATTATTAAGTCCTTTGTGGTGTATGTTTTAGTTGTTTTTGTACTTGGAATAGTGAAAACATATGTTCGCGTGCCATTAGGAACGTGTGCCATTCGCACATGTCCCATTTGATATAAAAAATATATTCGAAAGTTTTAACCCTTACGCTATTGACAAAGATGTTACATAATACATTGTAGTTAACAGTCACCTACTATATTCTATTTTAACATCATTCTACGATTCTTTAAAGTGTTAGTTTGAAGTATCTCATTGATGCATGATCACAATAGACAACTTCCTAACTCTAGTTACGAAGTCGTATATAACCTAGCTCTATTATCTCACAGTTGCTAAGTATAAGCCATTTTAATATCAAAAGCAGAAATGTGTTCAAAGAATTGTTAGGAGACATCTACAGTAAGTGCTGGTGTCGGCGACCGTAAGCGCGTGCAATCAACTCCGCGAGTGCGTATAACGGTGCCACTATGGTGTACCACTGTGCCAACTATTTCTAAAATTATATAACTAATAACATAATATTACACGAATATTTATGTAAGACACTCAAATACATCGATGAAAAAAAGCCATTAGTTTATAATCCTCGACTTCACGTAAGAAAAGCAAACTTGAAAATTGGAACAGATCAAAATATTTCCAGTAAAGCTTTTATTGATAATATGTTTAGTTTATACTTCATACGTATTAGGACTTTCACAAAATTTCTCAAATAGGTTAATATGTATAACTGCCGTTTGTAGTCCCACAATACTCAAATATTCAATTGATTCTTTTTTTTTTTGTTATATATCGGGTACTCAATAACGATATCTCGATTTTGGTGGTTTAAGAAAAATACAATCAAAGCAAGGGTCGAAAGAAGTTCACAGGGTCATGGAGCATTTAATAAAAATAGGTTAACTGCTAATGATAAAAAGCAGGTCATCAGAGATTTTAAACACTAACGAAAGAAGAGCGCGAGCGTAATCAGTACGGTCCACAAAACGCAAGCTAATGTAGACACTAGGCAACCCCGAGATATTATTGAGAATGGTATCTTTTTTTAAAGAATATAATCGCCGTTTTTTTTTCAATGTAAGGTTTAATAGATTTATTACATATTTTATTAATATAAAGTCACAATTTTAGAAAACTGATTGTTTACAGATCAAAATCGTGACCTACATATTGTTCCATCGACAGAGCATAAGGAGCCCATTAATACCATCTGCTCCGTTAAAAAAAGTAATAGAAATCAACAACGTAACCCTTAGACCGGATTCTATTCAGTTTCAATTTTTAGGGATTTATATTTTAACCTTTTCCCAAAAAAAATGCAGGTAAAGTAAATTTGTGCAATGATAAAAAATCACAGCGCGAATCGACCTACCCTTTCTTTGATCTCGGATTTCAAGAACAGGTAACTCCCAATTTTTTTTGTACAAATATGTGTATCTTTGTGCAAGCTTCGCGATATTCAACTCTTCTCTAAAGTTGTAAAAACGCGAATTATTGTTTAATCGAAATCTTTTGGACACAAAAAAGGGATTGAAAATTTGAAAGATTAGTTTTTTAACTTCCTTTTGTCGTGCGAATTCGCAACCGACATTCCCAGATAGATGATGTATTATATTTTGACTTAAACGATATCTCGATTTTGGGGAAGATTCTTAATATTCGTTTTAATGATAAAATATCAGCGGGATGTCTCTCGATATTTTCACAACATTGTATTTTTAAATCTAAGATTGGTTGATGAAAGGACAAACATTAAAATTATAAAGCATTAAGAAAATTAATACACATTTGAAAAATAGTTTGACACCCTAAAGTGTAAAGTATTTTCATAAGTTTAAAAAAATGTATAGCTAACCGCTTGATTCATTTCGACTACTTATTATGTATAACGATATTCTGGGCACAATTACGAATTTAACAATGACTAATAGGTGTGACAATTTTGTGGTCCATTTACACACTCGACGGGGAGTCTCGGACCTCATTACCGCGTTTTCAATGTTCCTTGTTGCATTTTTTTCCAGCGAATAATTTAGCATCGCTCAGATGTTTTAAGTAATAAAGCTGACGTGGGACGAGAGTTTCTCTATGTCCGTCGGTCGTATGCATTAGGAGTACAGTTGGAATGGCATTAGTAAGCGATTGCACGACAATTGCGACGCGATGACGGCAGTGGAGTTCGCGAGTTGCAAGCAAGTATAGGGCGAGCCCCGTTAGGACGGGGTGACTGACTTCACCACTGCTGCATGGTGCATTGTGCTCTAACGAGAACGCATTACTGCAATCATAACTTCTGCTGAAAAACTTACCAATATCTTCGCACCATAAAATTTTCTATTAAACACACACTCACCTGAAACAAGTATATATTAAGAAAGTATAACTAGAATACCGTGTTTTAAAATAACTTTTGTGCTAGTATCCATTGATTAATATTTGCCCCGCTATGTTCATGTGTATCTTAATGATCGTTAAACAGTTTTATTTTCCCTCACAGGAAATGTACAGGGTCAATGTTCGTAATGGTGTCATTCACTGTCGAAGGTGACTGACTGTCGACAGAAATGAGCCGGCTGTCCTTGAAATTGCCACCAAAATCGCCGATCACCAACACATATACAATAGTAAGTATATTAAATAACACACACATCCACTGTTTCTCAAAGTTGTCCGGGTGTCAAAGCAATCGTCAGAGCAATCACTCGGGCATGAAAAGAAATCCGACCGGACTGAAATTTTCCACTACTTTTGCACGGAAATTCCCAAATTTTATACTAATTTAAATAAGTTTAATAAATATATCATTTCAAATTAAAAGGTTTAATGTAGCACTGTAATTTCAAATTTTTAGAAAGGACAAGAAATGCCTTCTTCGCAGGGCGCACTTAATAAATAGATATATATTTTACGCAGTTAGGACAACATATTATTGAAATTCGATCCCATTTCTAAATAGACTGGTAGGTATTATGTAAAGGCATACAGGCAATACAGGGGCGATTATAATAAAAATTATATTCGTTTTAGCGCGAAGCGGGGCCAGTGACCGTTGCCGAATTTCAAGGTCTGCGAACAACGCGGTAAACAAGTGACGACGATGATAGCTGTGTACGCGTACAAGTATTATGTGCTATATCATATTCTAAGCTCTACACATACAGGCGATTGTATACAGGAGCATATAAAGCAGTATACCCGACATAAAAAAAATTCATTGATAGGTTCAGGGTAAATTTAGATTGAGAAAATTAGTTACGTAATAAGCAATGAGCGATGAGCTAGCACGTTAGTCAATACCTAAAGGTTTCTTTTTCCTTTCTTCGTTGGCAAGTTTACAGATTTTATTTTTATGTTTCACATTGAAACTATTGTCAATATAAGCTCACCAATTAGTAGATATTTCCTCTCTAAAACAAAATTTTATTATGATGATGATCTGATGATTTCAAATGTGAGCAAGTGAGCAAGTTGTCAATTTTGGCTTGTATAAAAAATGTGTATGACGCAGAAGCAGAGGTATCCTTCAATTGAAAACAGATTCTGGCTGACTACCTAAGTTCAATGCCGCATGTAAATCCATTGCCATATTTTATACACTATTGTCAAAATGTTTTATGGTACGGGAGCTATTAACGTTTTAAAAAAAGTCATTTTAGTATAGTTGGGTTTTTGAATTTTGATATACTGTTTCTCTTGCTATTTCGGTTAGAGTCCGGGCTGTCTGGCTGGCGGTAGTGGTTGCATTTATTAGTGCGCACAGGAAAATATCCGTAATTTAAAGTCATTTATTAACGCGTAATTTTTAATCTTTTGCCTTTAGATAGATCCATCAGACATAAATTTTTTATTGCAAGACGTTTTTTCGTTGTTAAATAGGTGCCATACGCAATTTTTTATTTCAAAATAATTAAAATGTCATCGAAGTAAGTGAAATTACATCAACATGAGTCCGCTTAAAAGGTAAGTAATAACTTTATTACTTATATTATATTATCCTTTTTTAATACTTATATTGAATAATTAGTAAACTAATATTTTTAATAGATGGTTTCATATTTATTACACTTTTGGGTATTAATATGAATTTGATGATATTTGGTTTTTATCAAGTTTACATTAACGTCCTATTTGAGGTTCGTTGGGAAAAGGAGGCACCATGGTAGATTGTTGCTAAAAAATTGTAAATAGTAAAATGAATATTATTCATAGTATATCCTTCACGGGGACTCATGTTTATGGAATTTCACTTATTTCGATGACATTTTAATGATTTTGAAATAAAAAATTGCGTCTGGCACCTATTTAACAACGAAAAAAACGTCTTGCAATAAAAAAATTATGTCTGATGGATCTATCTAAAGGCAAAAGATTAAAAATTACGCGTTAATAAATGACTTTAAATTACGGATATTTTCCTGTGCAGATAAGATGCGCACTAATAAACGCAACCACTGCGGCCAGCCAGACAGCCCGGACTCTAACCGAAATAGGAAGAGAAACAGTATATCAAAGAACCAACTATACTAAAATTCTCTCTTGTCAACGTTGGTAGCTCCTATACGATTAGACGTGATATTATCTATTCAAACATTCCATGAAGATTTTCTTATATCGCTTCTAGTTTAAAGATAATACCAATCATATATTTCGTGAAATACAATTATAATATTATTAATATTATAAATGATATATTCTTACCGCCCGCGCCGGTCAATGTCTTATCGATAATTTTTTCATTGTAGTGTAACAAAAGAATTCTTGAATCCGTTTAAATATAATATATATGTATAAAATATTCATTTTATGTATATTCCTTACGTGCATTTCATTACGTAATTTGTCAGTGTGATAAAAATATGAAGCCATCATTACAGCATTTACCTTCTTATAAAGCTTTAAATATTGTTGTAAATAATAACATTATGTAACCGGTCTCGTTGGATGCGTAAGTATACTGGCCTGCTTGAGAGCAGGCTACGTTTGAGGTCTGTGGGAAAAGCGGGCGTGCGATTTGGAGAAATGGTCCAACAACGGTCAGCGGGCCGCCCATAGCACTAGATACACGATTCACGATACCCCCTTCTGTTCGATTACCTCTCGCGGTTGTTTTTTTTTTCGTTTATTACCTACTTGTTTCAATAGTGTTAGGTCAATTTGCTTCCTAGAGTTATTTATTTGTATATTTGCCTCAATTTTGAATGGAATAGAAAATAATCTTTCGTTTAAGTTATTTGACTTTTATCAAATGATCAAAAACGTCCTGCATCATCACAACAATGGAATATTTTTTACAAAAAAGTAATAATGCCTACGTGCAGGCAAATAACATTTTATCTCATTACCTTGGTGTTATCATATTACGCTCTCTGATCGCACTGACGTAAAAATGTGTTAGGTATATAGTCGAAATCAACAACTTTCTAAGTGGATTAGCGATACAACTATATCAGACATATGATTTATGTATGTATAACTAAACATAATATATGTAGACACAATAGGTTTATAAAAGCCCATAAAACATGTGAATCTGAAATATGAGCGTAAAAGCAATTTAATCTTGCAGTCTTCCTGGTAGCTACAGGTAATTCGCTAACGTAGGGATGTCATCACAACAACTTGCTATCGAGTGTTGTGCGAATTAAAGCGATTTTCTAGCGAATGAACGCCAAAGAGTCGCCGCCAACGGCGACCAGGCTGCTTGATGTCGATGCCCTCTTTGAACTTTCCACCAGTTAAACTTGATTATTGACACATGGCCGCTGCTGCCTAGCTCACGTTCTCAATATTACATAAGAGGGACCAGTTTTCTAAAAAGTTATTTATGTGTAATTAAAGGTATTCGATTTTGTAATTTTTATTATTTGATGATCTTGAAAACCAATCATTAGTTCAATTAAAACGTAATTCATTGGATACAAAATTAAAAATTTTATGAACCACCACTAATTCAGTTCGAAATTTGATGCCAGTTTAATTCAGGTTCTAGATACTCGTAAATATATCATGGTTTAGGTCATACGCATGCGTAACGCGTAATCGCACAGGATTCGCACGATGAAGCGTGCGTCCGATGCACCGGCGTGCAGCGTTAGAGCGAGACAGAAAAGTTCAATGGTATTTGATATAGTGCACCGAAGTTCTTTAACCCCTTAGCCTACCTGCAATTCCCGCGAATGAGGCAGTGCGGACGTTGTCCCTGACTATACTACTATCGGCCACGTCACTTTTTAGGTCGCCGTTGATGTAAGGATAGCATAATAATACATAACATTATTATGTATCATTATCGACTTTATTTACTTACACGAGTGATCAACACATACAATGTAAATGAATGTGTTTACCCATTATGTTCACGACCGCGTTAAGCCCTTCTTAAGGTATTGTAGTCCAGTTTGTGAATACTGGATAAACTGGACAAACAATATCGTCTACATCGATAAGCCATTATTGATATTTCTCTTTTTAGGTTTGAAGACAGATTTATTTTACACATTTCTTAGGTACTGTAAATATCGCAATACATAAACGAGTATCATGATAACGAAGGCTTTAACGTACCGTACGTTATAAGATTGTAAATTGTGCACATTTTTCGTGTGTAGCACATAGATGTTTCGTATATCAATAAAAATATTTTCTCAAATGCACCTTGAATGAATATGCCGACTCTAGGCGCTAGTGATGTAACCTAAGGTATCGACATGCGCGTCACGTGTACGACGAGCTGACCGCATGTCAACTTAATCTAGGATTTTAAAAATTCGCAGCAGGTACTGAGGGCGCGGGGCGCGGTTTAGCAAACAGAGACGGGGCAAAGAAGAGGGGGCACACTGGACTGGTTTCCGTTGTTTCGCAACAACACGGGTTCAATGACGCCTCCGCGTTTATAATTATTACCTGTGTGTCACGCCGATGTATCTACGGCCCCTTCACTTCTATGATTTTGATCATTCAGACCACGTTTTGCCTAGGTACATAGTAAAAACAGAATAAAAAATATAGAATGAAAAACTATTTTCTACAAAAATGCGTGATCTGCGTTTATATGTATTGTTAGCGTTTATATGGCTGTGTTTATATGTATTTCATTATATTATATACATCTGAATTCTGAACACCCGATTTATAATAAAATGAATAATAAATAATAATGTCTAATTGTTCCAAATTGATGTCGCTCGCCCGATATCAGGACGATAACTCTGTAACTGCATGCTACGAATATTTACTTTTCTACTGACCTACAAAACAGATATCAAAGAAAGTAAACTAACAGAATCAATAAATTATTCATGTACAAAATAAATATAAATTTTGTTTTGATATTGACCTCCTTACAACAATAACATTATATTTGGATAGATTTCTTTGTGGAATTGAATTGCTAAATATTAATAAAAATTGTATTACTGATATCTGAATAAATGTATGTGACTACCAAATACCAGTCTGTCTAAATATTTTTGAAATGACATATCAAATATTCGACTGTACTTTAAGCTTGTTAAAAATTTATAATGTAGCTGAACGAGTAAATATTTTAAAGATGCCATCTATACAAATTACTTATAAAAAATGTATTATCTATAGAATTTTCAGCATACTGCCTCTATATATCGTATCGTATACAAGAAAATTGTACTGTAAGTCCGTTGGTGCCTACCGCGACGTTGACCTCATGTCTCGAACGACGACCTAACAGCGAGCGAACAAACCATTCGCAGATGGCAGTCATAAGGATTAAGGATAAGTTTCGTTAAATACAAGACATGAACGTATAAGATTGGCAAACAATTGAAGATCTGGATTTGTAAAAAACAATTAGAAATTGAAAGATATATATATAATAGAAGAACTATTTGGAGAAATTTATATAATTTAGAAAAAATATAATGAGAACAAGTTTCAGCCTAGTGACAAATACAGAAAGTCGATACAGAAATAGAAGACATCCATTAATACAGGAGTGTTATACTACATGACAGTTCAGTTTCCTAGTTTGGATAAACATTAGAAATTGTTGACTATTAAAATTCTCGAAAAATCTTCGTACACAAGTGCGTTTCGTAAGCGCCAGTGTGGTCGATGACTTCGAACGTTCTAGTACATCTCTCCGCGGCGACGTTACGTAACAACGTGAAAGTCGACATGTTGTGCACCGACCACAGATATTTCAGTCAACCATGAGCTTGAACCGCGAAGTGCTTTCTACATTTTAGTTTCATTTGTTTGACGTTTTAAAATATTCTTTTAATTTAGGTCATCGTATCGTGTTACTGACTATGTACATTCTTATTGTTATCTTCGTCCCCAATGGTTTATACAGCTGACATAATATCATAACGAGCATTCTACTAAAAGTCAACCTCTACAATATTTATTATTTAAAACCAAGTTTAAAACACAGCGAAAAGAAATGTCATTGCCAGAGCGTTATCAAAACTAAGACCTTTTTTATATAATTCTGGGTCAATGTACCGAAGCGATGTTTTGTTCGGCTTATCACTAGTTGCTATCGAGTGTATTATGTATGTCACTGATAAATGATAATATTCACATCGCCGGTTATAGTTTTAAACAAAGAAGTACCTAGTTATAGATTTTTTGTATCATCGTACCCAATGAGCATATAAAATCGACGAAATATAAATAAATCTCTGATGGGTTATTACGTGAATCCGCAAACGTAACGATTGGAACCGATGACGTTATAAAACAGATGTTTAATAATAGAACATTAAATGAGATACTTTGAGTAGCACATGTGTGAGTAATCCTTACAAAATCTTGGGTCAATGCACTGTAGTGTGAAATGGCAATAAATGAGTCATTGGTCACAATATCCGTAAATTCTTAATTAAATCTACCACTTCATGATAAAATACAAATACGGAAGGAAAGAAAAGGCCGGCCTTTGAAATTATATTTAAATGTTGTAATAACTGGGTTTATGAAATTATATTCGATTTTTTTGTTTTTGTACTTTAAATCGAATTTACCTGTTAACTTGGCAGGCATAAATGGAATAAATGATTATTATAGTTAAGGAAGGGCAACGCCCTAGCTAGGTTGACTGCTTATTATTAATTGATACTCACAATATAATGCCGTCCGAAGACGTAATTATGAATGGAACGTGCATGCATTATAAATCACAATATTATGCATCACGTAACAGAATACAATTATGTATTTACAACCTACAACTGTGTTTCGTAGGGTCACAACTCCCACACATTTTTTTTATAAAAACAAAAATATATTTATTAGTCATAACATGCTTAAAATACGTGAAATGACGAACAAGGAAAAATTCATTTATTACCGGGTCTTTGACATTAAGATTTCTATGCAATTTTATTCAAATTGCATGCAAAATGGTCAGTCAAGTCTCTAGTCAAGGCATGTAAGTATAATATCTCGAGGCCAGTACTTTTATTTCCTCAATATTGGATTACATTATCAATTACGAGAAAAAAAAATAATGTTTAAGCAACATTCTATTTCTATTTTTAAATCGAGTTGGTGTCACTGTTTTAAATGTTATTTATACGAATAAATTCAAGAAGGGGACATTGTTATTGAATATGAATTTATATGTATTCTAATTAAGTAAAGGCGTTTCTTAAGGATTGGTTTATGATATGAAATCAGTAACGATTCTTAGTAATAGATATTCTTTATAATGCAGTGTTAGAAGAATGCTCATCAATTCAGGACATATCGCCCGATCCTATCGCCAGCCCGCACAGGATTGTTCTAGACTGGACCTATAACAGTTACTTAACGGAACCTAACCGTTTCCGCGTTCACGCATTCGGTCACAATTGTTATTAATTTTAAGAAATTTTTGGCTTTCGTTCTACCTCCGTAGATGTAAGTCCTATTGACCTAGAGACAACAATATAATGTATATGGTGGTCGGAAGCGTACAGTTTCGGCAGCGATAGTCAAGTTTATTGGGTGTAAGGGCGTGCGGGCGATGTGATGACTGGCGGACGCAAGAATTAGTTTCCGCGCCACAGTTAGCCGATACAGGGGAGTCGTGCACGCATCAGGCGGCCAACGACCGCGGGAACTTGTAACTACATCTGCGCCCTCCGAACTACAACAGCATAAGTGCCTTATTTAAACCGTACTTTTATAGCCTTATAGAATAACAGTCGCTGTCACCGAGCGCTTTGAACCTACATGACACGCATTCTTTACTGTGCTAATATGTCTTCCGCATAAAAATTTGCAATACCTATTACCAATAGTCATATTTTTCAATTATCAGTTATCACTAAATTATAGTATCAATGATCATACTAAACTTCTTTACTGATTAAGTTCATATTTATAGAAATTCTACGAAGATATTAATTATTAGGGTATAAACTATAAATAGACTTAAGATTCCAAAGCAAACATTTAACCTACTTCATCTTTTCATTCTCGATTAGGTCAACATAATTCCAATAATGTATCTGTTTTTAAAATTATTTATTCAATAAATTGCCGAAAGGGAGATCAGAGAGACCAGGTATTAAATAGACTATAGAGCATTCGGGGAAACGAGTGTGGAATTTCTTTGCGTTATGACATCCCGCGTCAACGCGCGCTGAAATTAGCGAGGGGACGATGGAAATGGAAAATCGCGATGCAGCGGAGCAGGGCGCGGGTGTGGGGGGCCCGAGCACTGGCGTGCAGTGGCCTATATGCAGTGCGACGACACGGCGCCCGGGAGCGATGCACTCTAAGTACATAGTCGCGTACTAGACTCACACTCAGTCACACACCTATTTTTTCTTCTGCAGTTGTAGGGCGACGTCAAGTCTCGCTTTACAATTTCTTGAAAGGAGCCCTCGAGCTGAGGAAGATTGAAACCGACGTTCCTTACATTTTAGATTGCACTTAAAAGATTGCGCTCTATATGTACATGTGGGTGATATGAAAGAAACAATACTTACATCAAACGAACGCGTCGAATTGTGATAAGCTGCCATCTTTGTATCGCACGATGTCTACGTCCTTTAAGATTGTCGCGATTTTCAGAACAATTGTTTTTAGTTATAAACACATCTACGTTAGAGTTAGAAATCATAGAGCGCATCTTCTTAAAAATATACTTAAGAATAAAATAGACGTATAATAGTTTATAAGTTAATGCATTTCTAAGAATATATGGTCTAAATTTGGGTCAGCCAGGAAGCCATTCGGCTATATATCACAAAGGATATGCACGAAAGTGGAACGGATACCGGTGACCGGTGAAATACAATGCAATATGCATAGTGCAATGGGGTGCGGTGACCGCGGAGGGCTGAGGTAACAGGTTCCGGTCTTAAACGGTTAATGGTGCAATTTTTATGCAGACTAGAAGGGCAAGCGACAGGTATCTTCTAAGGTGACGAAAGAAGGGATAAAGTATGGTTTGTACAGAGGAGGACTAAACTAATAGATCAGTAATCTGCATTATGAGAAATGTCACTATTCATCGAGAACCGTACAAATGTGGGTAAAAGTGATTGAAGTATGTAATTATACTCCAATTTGTATTCAATCGATTCTGCACGTATAAATAGCTTGTTATTTTTGTAGTGAAAATGGAAAGTCAATATTAAAACAATATCATTTGATAAGGTCTATCATTAAACGTGTTTTTAAATAAATTTATCAATACCAATATAGCATACAATTCTATAATATTGTATAGCTATGGTAATATCTATGCAATGTAATAATAATGGTAATATCTATACAACAGGCTATGGCTGAAAAATAGCGGTGAAAGCACTGGCCTTTTGGTCATTGTTTTCTCCATATGCTGAGTCCATACCCTTTGGTGATCTTTTATTTTTTATCTGTATTTTTATTTTTTTGTTTTGTATGTATTTCTTGTTTTACCACGAATAAATGAATTCTATTCTATTCTATTCTATAATATGTGATATTCATTTAATTCATGTCTTGGCGTCGTAACCATGGTAACAAAAGTGCAAAGTTTGAAGCTAATAATTAAATTTAAACTTAACTAAATTCAAATCCTTAATATTGTGTAATAACTAATACTACTAATTATAACCGTTGATGTAAATACTTTCAAATTAAAATATAAAAAAACAACAACAGGATTTAACGTCATTATATTATATAAAATAAACAACAACAAGATTTAACGTCATTATAGATAAAATTTTATGTATCACGAATTTCCTTTGTTTCAGTCTTATCACTTATCGGTCAAGTATGTTGAAGCATTTCTCAGAAATAATATCAAAAAATCATAAAACATATGAATATTGAACATTAATGTTTCACATTAATGTTCAATATGAATATGATATGATATAACATTAATGTTTCACATTAATGTTCGATATGAATATTGAACATTAATGTTTCACATTAATGTTCAATATTCATGTATATAGACTGTAAAAAAATATATTGCATTTATGTGCAAAGAAGCAACATCGCACCGCGAATATTTTATTTGATAAAAAAACGTGATACATTTGTTATCACGTATTATGAGCCAGAAGGCCAGAGTTCAATTACCGCAATTTCCAGAATTTTATCAGACACGTGTTTGTTACGATCAGGTATTAATAGCATGCGTATGTTGCTTACCTGCTATCCTATCCGGTGGTAACATATCATCACTTTTCACTTCCATGTTGATAAAATATTAAATTTAGGTTATAACCGGCGCGCGGCTCACGACAGTTTGGCGCGAAAGCTGTGACAAGCGCGGTAAAAGCGTGGGCGAGCAGGGCGCATGCGCCCCAGACCGCCAAACTAACCCCCTAACACCCACTTGCCTAGCTTCATTTATGATTAGCTATTCTCCATAGAATTCTGGAATGACGAACGGTAATCGTACCTTTTACAAGATCTGTTTTTCATAACTTACATGTTAATACCTTCTTCTAAATATTAAAAAAAAATGGGAGAGATACTTTATGAGATGAGATACTTTTATGTGTAAATTTTGAGTATATTTTATTAGATGACAGATCAAATCACAAATGCCATTTTTTTGTATAAATTAAATATCACGATTGCTACACGTATTAAGTTTTTACTTTTTAATTAAACGTTTAGAAAATCGAATGACAATGTAAAAAGGTCATAGCAGCCAGTCAAATGAGCACAAATTGTAGATCAAAGATATAATGTTAAAAATCAAAGTTCACGAGGTGAGGTGGGAGAGCACGCGGTGTGAGGGAAGCGGAGGCATATAGTAAGGGGCAGGGGTCAGCTGAGTTCACGGTCGCACCACCCTCCAACCCACAGCTGCACGAGCCAACTTGCTATTTTTAGTGTTCAGCTCGTAATTCAAATTATTAATTGTATTAATGATTTATCGGAATTTTCACCTAAAACATTATTAATTGTAGTAATTAGGTAACTGCCATTTGATAAAGTATAACTGACAGAAAAATATAAAAAGTTGTACATATCAATTATAATCTTAATATATATAAATCTCGTGTCACAATGTTTGTCCTCAATGGACTCCTAAACCACTTAACCGATTATAATAAAATTCGCACACCATGTGCAGTTCGATCCAACTTGAGAGATAGGATAGTTTAAAGCACAAAGCGGGCGAAGCCGCGGGCGGAAAGCTAGTGTATTATATATAACATAATATTATAATAGTGTAGGTACAAAATTTTAGGGAATGTAATAAATAATATATTGTTGGTTTATTATTAGATTATTTTATATTTAATTTTTTTTAAAATATTCGACCTTTAAACACAAAAAAAGGTATTTATGGTAAAATATTATTGTGAAAACCATATCTACGACGTACAAATAACAATATTACAACGTCTTCTGTCGATGTAGATTTCAACTAGCAGCGCCATCTAGTGAAACATCCGTCGCAATCTACTCGACGGTAGGTGGCGCTGATATTAGTCCCTCGCCTCATTGGTAATAAATAGAATTAATTACAACAAGTAAATTTGCAACTTCAAAGAATTTCTATTAATAAAGCAATAGAACAATTACAAAAAATTAATGATTATACAATAAATTAAAACAGCAGCTTTCGGGATTGCTATTTCAAATCTGGTTTATAAGAAAACGAAATCTCTTCCATAAACCAATTTCCTTTACATAATGAAAAATATATTCAGCGAAGTGAAAAGGCATGGTATTGAGCTGGGGTCGATGACCTCTCTCCCTAACCTACTCTCGACGTATTTAGAGCACGTAGATTCCCGCTTACAATCAACACGGCTCACCACATCTGGGTCAACGCTGACTCAAGAAGACTTAATCATCAACTTCTACATAACATAAGCGTAACTATTGCGCAGTCGTCATACATCCCTCTAGTCAACGTCCTATTTTTACACTTAAAAGGAAAACTAGGTGCAATGAACTTTTTAATGTATATTGTTTTATATATTCGTGTTAAAAACAATAAGAACAAGAATATAAAGCATATTCGTCCTAAATTCGACAATCGAAATTTCGTGTAGGTTTAAAGATCTCAAGTTACCCGATTAAGAAGTAAGCATCGCACCAAAATGCTTATAAAACTAACAACAATAAGGTAAGTGGGACACTGAGTATTTATAAGATATATTATATAGTTTAAATTTTTTATTTAGAAATTAATAAAAAAACATTAATTATTGTACAATAGTTTCAAGATACATAAGTTTAAAAATATAAAAAATATGTCAGGTTTGTATAACGATTTAGGCATTGAATCATTGATATTATCTAAACGTGAAATTACCCAGTGATCTAATGAAAATAAGTCTCTTAAACCTTTCGCAAATATTGTGATACTTTTGTAGTGTTGAATGTTGAAATTCAATGGTTTTTTCCGCTCAGTGTGCCTGGACGCGAGGTCCGCACGGCATGACGCGAGCGCAGATCAAATTGGGGTCAGGGCGGCGCGGCCGTCGACCCGCACTAGGGCTGCCAGAGCCGCTCTTATCGTTGTATTTTATTTTTAATATTTTTTAGTAATATATAATTATAAAATAAATAGTATAGATAGCATTTAGTTAACAAATTCGAATAAATATTATGAAATAACAAAGTTTTGCGATGAATTTAATTTCAACAATTTTTAGAAAGGAGAATAAAACTTTTGTTCAATAAGCTCAACAATAAATTATGTAAATTTATCTTTTGTGCAATTTGAAGAACCTATTAGAATGACACCTAAATAAATGATGTTCCCTGTACTGCTAGGTAAGGCAACCCTATCACTCAGCCTCGCTGTCCCCCGCCCACCCCGCAGTTCCCCGCTCTATCCATGATACCCATTTACCCCATTTCCTCCCCAGCGTACCGGATTACGCATATTATGCCACACTTATTATCGTCTTTAACTTTTCCTAGACAACTTTCGCTCGAGACAACAACCTGCACGATGGAACGTAAATAAATTATTGATATGTAATCAGATTATCTTTTTATACTTGCAACTTGCAAGTTCTATTTATATTTCAAAATGAATATCCATACATAAAAAAACAAAGTTTTTATGAAATTGTCTGTACCATTAATATCATAACCGTGTATTAATAAAATTGAATAAACTAAATATAATTTCATAATGTCGAGATATTAAAGTGACAATCTGACAAAATAGGGACGGATTTAGAATGACTTTAAACAGTTATTTGCGCGGGGTAAGAGGCGAGCGTGACCTAATTGCGAGCGGGTGAACGAACTCGAGGCCTTGATCGCAATACCGAGCGCGCCTGCCCGCGCTTTGCTTGCTAGCTTCGCGAGGCTACGTCATACCGACACTACCACATTGTTTCTTTACAAATCATGGCCGATATATTGAAAGTTATAGATACCTCTTTAGAGTTATTTCAAGACTTTTCAGATTATTTTCAGAAATAATTACAAAAATATGTCAATTGAAATTCTACTTAAATTACTTTGTATACAAACATTCCAAATTAGTTTTCTGTATACTGGCAAAAAGTCAAAATTTCTAGTGGACAGCGAAATGAAGCAGTCATGTTATAAGATATATCGCTCATGAATTTAATCTTCAGTGGCAGAATGTAAAGTCTAGAATTTGTATTCACAAATTTTGCCAAGTAAAGTGACGTTCGCTTTTAAGAGAGAAAGAGACAGTGAAACCTAGTAAGCGGCTGCCGGTAAGAATATAGAGTAGTCGTTGCGAAATATGCGTTGTCGCTATTTGTATATGGGGTTCTGACGTGCGAGAATGGGATGAATATATGCCTAAGTCACAGTGAAGATTATTATTAGAGTATCGGCGCTAGGTTATTCTGAGGCGACCTAGATATCGCACGGGGCCGTTGACCGCGGGCCCTCGCGGTGCGCGCGGCCTCCAAAATAAAATGGCATTCGGCGATGGGCTCTACTTGCGAAATGCGAGTTGCGGCTCGATGCTGCTGCCTGCTGCCGAATGACAGCACGGGCTCGATCAATTTGCAAATAATGCATCAATGATTGACAAATTAATATTCGCAGCGGGTCAACAATTATCTTCAGTTGCATATCTTTTTATATGTATTACAATTGTAATCAATGTTTGTATATTATTATCATAACTAATCAATTTAATAACTAAGTTAAATAATATTGAGTTGCTACTTGCTATAGTTAAGAGTAGATAATAAGAGTTTAAGTTGCATTAGTAAATAGTTGAAAATTTTTATATATTTATTACCATATTTAAAAATAATTAATATTATCATATGGAGAGCGAAATTAAAAGGCAGGCTGTGATTAGCAAAGTCCAATATAACTAGAAGGCCGAGGGCAACGAACTCTGCTTGACCCAGATTTGCGGCCCTCGCTCCGTCCCTTCCCCCCGCTTACCGAAACGTCGTACCTTACGTACGTCTCGCGTCACATGAAAGTGAAAAGAACTTAATGCATCCCTTAAGTATTTATAGTACGTCGCATACAAAAGAGAGAAGTGTCGAGGAAATTTAATTACGCATGGAGCGAAATTAAAAAACAAGTGTTAGATGACTGATTGATAAAGAGGATAGTGATCGTGAACGACAAAACAATAGATAAGATGTATGAACAGCTGATCGGTGTCGTCGCTCACCTGCAAGCACTCTGCCGAGCAGAACGTCGTTGTCATTTCGGGTCGGGTCAGCCGGGGTCGGCTCCAGGTGCTGCCGACGGCACTCAGTCACAGTCATGTCTGGGAGGCGCATGGGCCGGCGCGGTATGGGCGCGTGCGGCCGGCGGCGGCGTTAGCGCGAATGGCGCGAGTCTCGCTACGGCGCTCGCCGGCCGATACAGGGGCGCCCGTAGCACCTCTACGAACCGCCCGCCCCTACGAACTCCCCTTACTATTCTGGCTATATCGTTTGTTTGTTTGTACTTTTTTTTACAGAACTTGTATATTTTATTTTGTCATCATATCGATATATGTATATTCAAATCGTGGTTATATTTTGAGGGGTTGTTAAATACATATTTGTGAATGACAAATCAGTCATTAATAAATAATAATTTAGTGGTTTGGCCTTTCCATTTAAACGACCCTAATAATAAATAAATTCTTCCCCCTCTGTCTTCAAGCGTTACAATTAAATAGTATATCGGACACTGATAATAAAGTATAACATATCAATTCGATGCATTCATTCACTTGGATTTTCAATAAATAATAAATAGAATTCTTAATCTGAAAGCAGGGCATAAGATAATATCATAAGAAAATTATGAGATGCTCCAAAGTTATCTTCTTATTGGCCTATCTGAATATGATTGCAAAAAATATATCGTAAAAAGTACATACGCGATAAAAATATTATTTTAAACTTTTTCATCATATATCTAAAACTAATACAACTTACTACTTACTTCGGTCACAAGATAAATATGTTGTTATCGCCTATATATTTTTTGGGACATAGAATCAAACGTACTTGAGTATGAATTGGGTCACGCTCACTCCGGCGTAAGTAACATACCCTCAAATCACTCCAGCGTTATAGTGGTACTAACATATTTATTGTTCACTATATTTTTGTGTCCCGTGTATAACAGATTCCTATGAGCATCCTATAATACTATAAGATCTCCCAAATCCCATAAATAATGGGCAAGTGGAATTAACAATGCATTATGGTATTATGGAATTAACAATGTAAGCTTGCAGCAAAAAACTTTAGGTGTTCTGTTCTTTTTACGATTAGCTATTCCAATAATAAATATTTAATTATAATAAAATAAGAAAGTTTATCCAAAATCATCATAATTTTTATAGCAATATGACAGAAATGAGCGAATAATAATTTCACACTTGCTCTTCATTACGTATATCAAACATAATCAAGGATCATAAACATATTGCTGGGCGAGAAAATATTATCTAGTATAGATCCATGGTCTTTTTTAATTCATTCATTCCTGTCCTATTAAAACATGCTATGCATGCTAAGCTATTAAAACATGAATCCCATCAAGTTCGCTTAAAACCGCAAACAAAATTGGACTGACGAGTGACGTCACACGGCATTATTATCAAGCTGATATCGCGCCCAAAAAGTCAATCAGTAGCCGCTGCTCGAGATCGGAAGCGTCCAGTACAACCCACTGAACTGAAAACCTAAATCTAGAATTGGCGAATCGTTCGAACGAAGTCGCGTTTATAGGCCAAGGCGACTAATTTACCGCTAAGAGATCGTTCAGCCGTAAATATGACATTTTTATTACCGCCGATAATTCTATGCAACGAACCAAGACTAGTGTGTTTTCAGTGACGCACGTGTTGCTTAACGTTCGCTGAAGCTGGGCTGAACTCACGGACGTTATGAAATTTAAGCTCTGAAAATATAATTGCGTTCCCCATACAGTAATACTGTGGTAATACATTAATTAGGTTTTTAATTTACTATATTACATATATTACGTTTTTTATGTAAGTAATAATGAATATCACCATACTTGGAATGTGTGATGTTACGGTTGTAGTAATGTCGTAGTAATAACCGTGACATTAATTTAAAATTATGGTTTAAACTCGTTACGAGTCGTTTAAACGTTCTTGTATATCTTCTCTTGATATTGAAAAAAAATGTTTTATAGAACCAATATTGATAATGTTATAAAATATTAAGGAATTTATATAAATTGGAAGATATCGTATGCGTTTAATTACTAACTAAACTTTTGAATTCAGGCACAGACTGAACACAAAATTTCATCCGGATCTATTTAGTCATGGGGAATAAAGTCAAGATTAAATTAATAATCTTTCGTATTTTCACTAGTAAAGTGTAAATTTTATCACATATTTGTTTAATTACATAATTTATTATGTTTATCCATAGATATGTACATCTTACTTTATACATATGTTCGCCTAAACCTTTTAAACAGTGAATTTATTATTTCGTCTATAGTATAAATTCAGTTCATGAATGATATGAATTAATTATTTATTTCAAATCTCATTAAAATATGTATTACAATTATTATACACAAATAATAAACGATCATCATCACTCTTAAAGTGTAAAATATAGTGAGCGAACTTTTCCTTGAAAATCTTTCACGCTCCTGATATAGGGTATGTGTGTAGTGTATATTTCACTGTTGGCCCAGATATAGACTTTTTAAAATCAAACTTAAATAAAAAGTGTTTTTCTGTTTACTCTATAAAATGATTGTATCCTTTTGACGAGTAATAAAATATTAACTTTTATTAAAGTACTTAACTATATTTAGTAACTATATTTAGTATTTGATATTTCTCTGATATTATGTTTATGTTCTCTTTATTCTGTACTCAACGTTGACTTATTAGAGGCACGTATGTTACGTCAATCTAATACTCGCTCTAACAATAGAACAAAAGTTAAAAGCTCTCTACATCCGAAACGTTATATAGAAGTAGTGATATGCAAAGCCTCAGGTCAGAGTTCGGGTTACGCTGAAGCCAGCATCAGGTCGCGCTGACGTCATTCGGGGTCGTTCACCTTTCACCCTCCACCCCCAATCGCCCTATATTCGAGCAGTAACACTCCGTATTGGAATTAATAACTATACTCTGGCAGGGACATTACGTTCAACCAACGACGTTCCACCTAACATTTAATAACAAAGTAAAATGGTTAGAAAGCTCGCGATGGAACAATCATACTCATAAATAACGTTTTTACAATTCAGTAGATGTGAAACTGATATTTCACATAAATATTAATTTTCAAGTCCATATTGTGTTGCAAATTCATAGAGAATATTACAGCCCATAAGGTGTTATGGTGTATGAAGTAAATTAAAGCAAATCTTCGTCATTTAGCAGTGAAAATAAATTTAAAAATACCTGTGATAAATTAATATTTTTATATTCCTCAACGTTGTATTTCGTTTCTTTTTCTTTCAAGATTTTTTATTGAAACAAAGCAGACGAGTTTAATGGGTCAACGACGCTCCAGACGGAGAATGTTATAACAATGCCATAGCAAGGCAATCTCGTCACAAGAAAGGATTTATTCGCTTTTAGGGTTCCGTTCCACAACGAACGGAACCATCACTATATAATATCATTTTCTAAACCTACAATCAAATATACAGTTTATAACAAAATTTGCTTTATCTTGATTAGGAATTTAATTAGGTGTATTTTTAATTAGGTGTGTTGTTTTTTCGTAACTTTGTCGACTTAAAAATAACTGTTGTTTTTTTGGGGTTGTAGTAAGAAATTGTTAAACGAAACATAATATAACAAGACCAAGGTATAATAATTTAATTGTGTTCCTTTCTATTGAAGTAAATACTGAAATAAACCATTTGAATTCTAAATAAATATGTCATTGGTAAGGCAATAGTCAATACAAGTCGATCGTTACTTTTACTTTGAAAACGTAAACAAGGTTGTTATTGCAACGCGTAGTTGTCGGGTGACTGTCAATTAACTTACAGCGACTAGGTTCTACTAGTTACCGTGAGGTTTTCGACCCCGGCGAGGAAAGTGGACCATAATGGCATAGCACTTTCATTTTCGCGTAACTCTCACCGACGCGAGTCGAGATCGAAAGTGTACTACTTTGGATACTGCGTGCGCGCAGCCCCACCACTGCGCCCCAACTTTCTTACGTCAATGTACGCTTTCTTCTGATAGAATCGCTTCGAGTGCCACTTGTGCAATTCGCTTTCTAATTGCATTGTAATCGCAGCGTGACAAACGTTATAAAATATTATTATGCGAACATAACGAGCTTTTTGACTTAATCACTATCTCGTTAAGCATTATTCTTCTCTGGGGCATGGGATTTAGTAGTGCCATTGCTTTCACAATACAAAAGATGCTTGATAAGGAATTTCATGAGAAATAATCAAATTGTTAGTAAACAGCGTCATCGTGATATCAATACAATAATATGAAAGATTACTCATCCTGATTAGATACATAATTAAGATTAACGAAAAAATCACATGACACACATACTTTCTTAGTTTCAGTGTCGTACAGGTAGACCATTCTATAACCGTGTTTTTTAAATTAGCTCATACGACTATCATACTGATAATCTAAATCTTTGGCATATTCGTCATTGTTCAATAATGTTGTAACAACTCATAAATGAATACTATGTTTAAGGTATTACTTATTTTGTAAGTCTATACATAAATCATGCGGTAATTAATTTTCTTTTATGAAATTAAATCGATAATCAGATGTTTTAAAATCATAATTTAGTGATAAATTGAGACGATCAAATTATTGGAGATTGAAGCGCGTCACACACGGTGAAGATACTATAATATTTTATGTTAAGATACTCTAATATAAAACGTTATAGTATCTTAAGGTATCCGGTATCAGCGTTCTGACCATCATTTTTCTTTTTGTCATTGCGTACTAAGACCCCTGTAGAACCGCCATCCTGTTACAAATGACCCACAAAATTTCGGGTCATTTGTAACAGGATGGCGGTTCTACAGGGGTCTTAGTACGCAATGACAATAAGAAAAATGATGGTCAGAACGCTGATACCGGATACCTTAAGATACTATAACGTTTTATATTAGAGTATCTTAACATAAAATATTATAGTATCTTCACCGTGTGTGACGCGCTTATGGGTTCTTCTTTCTTCCAATACATGTATAAATTTTATGGCACACATTTTACTCATAGAACGCCATCTTGTATCATATGAAATCAAACTTACTCTAAGAAGTACCTGTGCAAGTACGCGTAATAGTAGAAACTAGAAAGTATTAATACAGGGTGATGCTTAAATGCGTTTAATGCAAATGACAAGTCATGTTTTAATGAAGAGAAAAAAGAATTGGGTTCAAACCCAGGTTGGTTGTATATGTTCCTAAAACCACTTTACCAATGCAGCATTATTTGTGAGAAAAAAAAATAATATTAATCTGCTGCTTGTACCAAAGTCCAAAACATTCGTCTTTATATCCTCAGCGTAATAAACTAAAGTTTTTCCCCTAAAATGATATGATAATCATTCTTAATAGCATAAGTCGTTAATTTTTTTATATATTCCAAAACCGCCCTGATTAATTGGCTACTGCTGTTGATCTCAGTTTTAACAGTTATAAACCGATTAGTGTGTAATATAAACTATTGAAAATGAGCAATAAAGTAATGTGGTTTTGCATTCGATTCGAGTACACAATATAATCCAATTAAACCGACAAGGAAATTAACATACTCGTTAATTATTCACAGTTATTTTAATTCAGAATTAACTGAACTGAATTGAATGTAATATTTCCTCAATATTATGTTTAAAAACGTAAGTGTAAAATAGGTCATTTACTTTTCAAAGTTTTAAAACAACTCTCTCGCGTTGGTGATCATATCAAAGAAAATAAATGAAATAAAATGGTAACATAATATTATGTAAATTGTAATATTAAACTAATTATATGGGCTCCGTACCAAGTTGCTACTAACCCTTGAATGATGCTTTCTATGTAAATAGTTTCGGGGCTAATATTGTCCCAGATGGCATCAATAAGCCCTTGTAGGTCAACGACAAGCCTCTTATAGAATTTAGTTAAATTTTACAATTAACTTGATATAAAAAATAAAAATAAATTAAAAAATAAATTTTATTAGCACACATATAGTTAATTATATAAGAATTAATAAATACTGCCTATAAATAAGTGTTCATTAATTAACACTTATTTATAGGCAGTACCTGAGTTGAAAAATCTTTCTCTCAAAAATCATATATAATATATATATAATCATATATTTATATAATAATTTATAAAGTGTGACAAAGTGCAGATTGAACTAATAAATAATAATGTAGAGTCTGATTAAAATTGTTTAATAAAATTCATTGATTTTTCTTTTTTAAAATCAATGGCTTACATTAAAGAGATTAAATTGTAAAATCTCATAAATAAAATATCTACACTAAACCGTTACGTAAAATTGTTTTATGCTAGAGGCGGTTGAACTATAGCGTGTCTTAAAGTAATAGTAACACAGTATTACAATATTATGATAGTAACTTTAACCCCAAAATGTTAGTAATTTGTGTCTCACAAAGTTCTATTTAACGATACCCAATCCCAAGTATGGGTAATAACATTTTTATATCAACCTTGCTAGCAATGTAGTACAGCAAAGTTTTTGTTTTGGGGCCAAGGATTTACATCACATGGATAAAGCTTCGTTTCTTTATTCAAGGATTATTGAACGTCTTTGTCATTCTATTTCACTTGTGTGTTGTATCTTGTAGATATATAGAATCAATTCAATACAGTAACAAATATGTAGATAGATCAATTTTCTAAAATAGTAGATAACAATTCGTCACTACGTGTGAATAAACTTGTAAAATTCTTTAGTTTTGAGAAGTCTACGTAGCTTGTAGCATAAAGTATTTTTGTAAATAACATTTTCTATTTGAGTACCTATGTCATACATTTTCTTAATTTTTGTAAACTAGAATATTCCAATAAATAGTAGATGTGGCCTTAATCGTATTCAACTTGGCCTGTTTTAAACAATTAATGAACTAGATACACTAGAATAAGAACAATCAAAATTACTTTTCGACTAAAATTAGTTTTCATTCATGAAATTTTGTTCCATTCTAAATATTTTATAGGGATATTCATTGAACGATTTAAGAATGTAAATTTATTAGAACGTAATATTATTGCTATCACAGAAATAAAATAATCAGAAAGTTTTTTAATAATTAAGTTTAATAATTAAATTAATAATTTAATTTATTAATTAAGTTTTTTACTTTCCTAATTTTCAGATAAACTAAAAGTTGAAATAAGCAAATAGATGATTGAAATAAGTAGGGCGCCCCAAATATTTTATCCCGAAACGGCTAATTGAATTCACCACGAATTTGATTGTGTCAGATAACCTAACCGTGTTGCCGGGATCTAGGTTTTGAGTACGTTATTTCGTAGATATATGTATAAATATATGTGTTGAAATATATCGGGGTCAATTATGTTGCGCGCAATTCGCTTTACTCACTGAGTTTCACCCACAGGGATTTTTGAAGTGAAAACTTCTTTAGCGGCGTTGGGTATAAAATCTTAAACTCGCGTCAGGACACGTGACCCTGATCGAAAAAGCGTAAGACGGATGTTTTTTTTTTTTTTTTTTTTAGCCCTTATATTCCATTCGTAAGACGGATACCATTCCAAAATATCAAACATGCTGAACGTTTGATAATCAAGTTTTCACTTCTGCCGGCACTCCAGGAGTGCAACCCGTCTTTTTATTTAATAATAAATCTGGGATAGATTTTACTTTAATTTCATTTTAAATAAAATGCTTTATTATCCGATTATGGTCTGCAAATAAGTTTAAAAGATTCGTGTTACTTTTATGAAACAAAATTTATTTTTTTGTCAACGATTGTGACAACCTATTGTAATCTGGTTTTCAAAAATCGTATCTTCATGCAATCCTAACATTTTATTTAAGGAAAATTAATTATAGGTATTTAATATTTTAGACCATTTTATTATTGTGATTATAAAAGTTTACTTATCAAAGTTTCGAGTACTGCAAGTTAAGCGTGTACCACATTGATACCTTTCCCATTAGTCCGTTTTCTTATGGGCATGCTTGTATGGAAAGGTATACATTTTTGAGTAAAGCAATGCCATTTGGTACGAATGTTGTACTCGTCCACCTAAGCCCAAATCGCCCGGTAGCCAGTCATTACTCCCCCGCAGGAGGGAGGGAGGGGGGATTAAAGAACAGAGCGCCCGACGCTCAGAAAAAAAATTCTGGCGGATTAATTTGGACCTTTGTGTCGAGTTTGGTGTCGTTATCAGGTAACTAGATGATGCCCAATTCATTCCCCATACCAGGTTTTTAGGGTTCCATAGCAAAATATGTCACAATCCTTAAAATAATAAACTTTTAGTAGTGAAAAAATCCAAACAAACCTGTATAGTTTTATATTTTTGTATCAAACTTGGTTTATAAAAAATACTGTCTGAAAGGCCATTTAATGCAGATTATAAAAACATGAACATGTAACATATATTTTACTATTTTAAATGTAAAAAAAATTATACAAAGTACAGAAACGTTCGACAGCGCAGCGTAGGGGACGGCTAAGAGACCCGAAAAACAAGCAATACTAACAAAAAAAAACAGCCAAGTGCGATTCTGACTCGCTCATCGAGTGTTTCGTACTTATTTTTCCCATACCATGTTAATTGGTCTGGAAGGACCTGGATATCTGATACTCACAAACTTTCGTCTTTATAATATTAGTGTGATTTTTAATCATCTTTAAATTATAAATGAAGATAGGTAACATTGTTAAAAATAAAGATATATAATAATAGGACGTTATAGTAGTAATAATAATGACAACCACCTCCACAATTGCATAATTCGGTACATTTGAGCTGGCGTTTAAAACACTTCAATCTGGAACTGCAAGATTTCATGCACCGATATCTTAATTCAAAGCTTCTCTTTTCTTTTTATTTCAGATGGGGAAGGAATATTCAGATTTTTTTGTAGGCCCCCAAATATACACAGCCTGTAAAACTGCCCTTAAGGTGTGTTGTTTAAGGGCAGCTTCTGTAGGAGAAATTTTCTATTTGCATGTCCTTTTATGTTTATAAAAATGTTTGCGACCCTCATTTACTGTCACAGCGGGGTATGATCTGAAAAACAAACATGTACTTATAATACTTATAAAAATATAAGTTCTGGATAAGAACATTTTTAAAATATCGTGACCGTCCTTACCTATAATCACAAACTTTTCAATTTCACTGTCTGCATATTTCGTCTGACATTCGTATATGCCTTCTATGCCTCAAATGCATGTATATTGTATACCCATAGTTATTTTAGACCTTCTAGCTTTGGAACACATGATATTCTGTACTAGCTATATATGTCGACTGTTCTTAACAATATTTTATCTACTATTACTATATCGAGTGTTCCAAAGCTAAGGTCTAAAAGAACTAAGGGTACACATCGGCACAGGACGAAATCATCAATACCTGGCATGTAACAATGCTTCATGTTTAAATATTGGTCTTATTAGTAGTTACATATTACTATGTAAAATTAAATTGTACCTTAATATTGACACGATTTTAAAAGAGTAAATAAGGAGTTTCTTTTTTCCGGTTCTTCTCCATACATACTGCTTTCCGAATCGGTGATAAATGTTAAAAAAATGTTATGACGATTCAAAATTGCTTTTATAAGAAGTCTAATTAAATAAATAAATGTTAGAGTTTCAGATTAGTACCCAAATTAATTTCTTGACAAATAATACTCAAGAAATGGTTTTCTTGTATCAGGTCCACAAAGAACACACGTTTTGCCCTTATTCCATTCTTTTCCCAGATGTTACACAAACTCATATTTAATCTATTTAATGCAAGACGCAAATAAACTGCATTTGAGGCATGGAAGGCATATCCTAAAGCCACACGAGGGTATGAAGCACTTTACAGTGACAAATATGCAGACAGTGAAATTGAAAAGTTTGTGATTACAATGCATGATAGGTAAGGACGGTCACGATATTATAAAGATACTCTTAACCAGAACTTATATTTTTATAAGAATTATAAGTACATGTTTGTTTTTCAGATCAGTAAATGAGGGTCGCAAACAATTTTAAACATAAAAGGCCATGCAAATAGAAAATTTGCCTCCCACAGAAGCTGCCCTTAAACAACACACCTTAAGGGCAGTTTTACAGGCTGTGTATATTTGGGGACCTACAAAAAAATCTGAATATTCCTTCCCCATCTGAAATAAAAGGAAAAGAAAAGCTTTGAATTAATAAGATATAGGTGCGTGAAATCTTGCAGTTCCAGATTGAAGTGTTTTAAACGCCAGCTCAAATGTACCGAATTATGCAATTGTGGAGGTGGTTGTCATTATTATTACTACTATAACGTCCTATTATTATATATCTTTATTTTTAACAATGTTACCTATCCTCATTTATAATTTAAAGATGATGAAAAATCACACTAATATTATAAAGACGAAAGTTTGTGAGTATCAGATATCCAGGTCCTACCAGACCAGTTAACATGGTATGGGACAAATAAGTACGAAACACTCGATGAGTGAGTCAGACTCGCACTTGGCTGTTTGTTTTTTGTTAGTATTGCTAGTTTTTCGGGTCTATTAGCCGTCCCCTACGCTGCGCTGTCGAACGTTTCTGTACTTTGTATAATTTTTTTCTCATTTAAAATGATAAAATATATTTTACATGTTCGTGTTTTTATAATCTGCATTAAATGGCCTTTCAGACAGTATTTTTTTATAAACCAAGTTTGATATAAAAATATAAAACTATACAGGTTTGTTTGGATTTTTTCACTACTATAAGTTTATTATTTTAAGGATTGTGACATATTTTGCTACGGAACCCTAAAAACCTGGTATAGGGAATGAATCGGGCATCATCTAGTTACCTGATAACGACACCAAACTCGACTCAAAGGTCCAAATTAATCCGCTAGAATTTTTTTTCCGAGTGCCGGGCGCTCTGTTCTTTAACCCCCCCTCCCTCCCTCCTTCCGGGGAGTAATGACTGGCTACCGGGCGATTTGGGCTTAGGTCGACGAGTACAACATTCGTACCAAATGGCATTGCTTTACTCAAAAATGTATACCTTTTCCCATAAGAAAACGGACTACATAGCGTGTTAAATTTCAAATGTTGTCTCGAAAATGATTTCCATACTACAGCGAAAAGTAAGAGGTTTACCCGGAGCGCTTAGCCTTGAGATCGCTAAATAAAATTGGCAATATCCTGGAGCGCCAGAAGCTCGATTGGTGAAACCTTGTGACGCGCAAAAGTCGGTCGACGAACTCTTCAAGGCCGGACCCCCGCTTTCTTTGTTCAGGCTGTCGCAACGTTCGGGCTCACAATTCAACCTCGGCTCGTTTTATCAAGCGTTCACCTATCAACTCACAACCGCTGGTAAATATTATAATCTCGCAGCTTATCGACCGACTTTTTAATTACTACACAGAAACGGTGAAGGCCAAAATGCATGCGTATAATATAAAAAAAATGTAATTTTTTTATGTGCTCGAAATTCTCGATTTCATAATATGCTTTAAAAAGTTACACTAGAGCAAACTAAAACAACTTCAACAACTTTTATTACCTTTATGTGTTACAAATGACACATGTTACAGTAATGTAAACATGAAAAACCCGCGATAATTCCAAAATCATTTGCTGTTATTATTCTTTTATCAGTAACATTTGTAGGATTGTAAATTTAACACTCTGTTAATAGTTTTATGGATTCAAAATAGAAACTACGCTGTTTTTATTTTACGATAAATAAAAATAAGTAAATTACGATGAGGTTCAATGACAATGGTCGTGTACGTGGGAAATTGCCGAAACATCAGCACGTGCTTCAGAAACGTGTGGGTTAACTGTTACGCGTTAAATAATACTATCAGCTAGCACACGACTACCAATTTTATGGATTAAATCGTATTTTTCACTCCTACAAAATAATGTCTTAAGTAATTCATAAACGTAAATGTGGGTCTTATATTGTGTAAATAGAACACGCTGAAGAGGAAGTAATTATTATAATAAAGTAGGTTTTATGGAGGTAAAACTCTTTGTTCAATCGCAAATAAGTCCAAAAGTTATTGGAACGCAAGACGCAGAGCGCAATAAAAATTACTTGATATTTTTTACGAATACCGTTTTTTATTAACAATTAAAATGATCAATAAATGTGTATTTTTCCATATAATTCCATATACATGAAACCTATACCCCAAAATATTGTCAGTAGGTATCTGTAAGTTGGCAAAAATTGTTCTCATACAACCTAAATAAAGTGAAACTAAACAAAATTTCAAACATGTTTGCTTTACGTAAGTATTGTTATTACGTTTAATACATTACTTTTACGTAAGATGAGTCTATTCAATCACTAGCCTACCTTATATCTAACGTCTGCTAGTTACGTAAACGGTCTTACGTATTAACAATTATTTTTGTTCATAAATATGTCACTATTACTGGTGCAATTGATGCTAGTCGTCAATATATTTATGTATAGAAAACATTAGCAGTAGTGATTACAAAGTATCATTATAATTAATTCTTAATTAAATATCAATTATCAAAAAACAAGACTCATTGAATGGGTATAATGATGTATTCATAAAGATGTTTAAAAATAATATATGTATCATAAAATTAGCAAAAAAAGTTAACATATTAATAAGATATTAATGTTTACGGCTTAGCAGCTTTCTATGTATAATGTAATTATAATTTCTAATGTACATGCTGATAGTTGAAGTCTAGAATTATTCCTAAACTATTCATATTTTCCAAATTATACTATATTGTATTAGATCCGGTTCTAATTACAAGTATAACACAATTTAAATTTTAGGAAGTAAAGCTGACTGTGTAACTTTAAACCTGCATAACGTGACATGAGTGACAATAGAGGCCAGACGTTTGCATATTCGTTGCTGGGCGTCGTTTCGCAGGTATCGTAACAGGCCCCATGGCCAAGTTGCAAAAAGCAGACGCGTGCGCAAGTTGCGGCGCTTTACCATTGAGGGAGGGGAGCGGGGGCCACTTTCACCTGACGAGGTTGCGCGGGCGTCGACCCCCGGTGGCCTACTCCGCTGACCTACTACAAACTAACCGAAACACTACACTTTCGTTTTTGTACAGCTCATCATTAGAGGATTTATCTCGTTACAACACCGCGAGATTGTTCGCCATCTCGTCGGTTATGGCGGGCCCAGTTCGCGGAGGCAGCGACCGGGGGCAAGTAGAGAGTTGTGCGACGGCTTGCGTAAGACATGTTGGTGAGAGTGAAAGTGGTGAGTCGCGCTCTCCATACTAATGAGCGCAAAAAGAGCGCCACTCAGTTTTGGAATTCACGACACTGGGTTAAAGTGTCATCAGACTACTTTCTTATGAGAGTTATATAATCACCACTTAATTGTATTTTAATGCGATATTATTTATACAGAATCGCATATCTGATATATTTATGACTGCTACATTTTTACCTACTGATTTGTATTACATAAAATAACAAATGCTTAAAGATTTAATCATTAGTTTATTTTAATAAAAACTTTACATTACATGAATAATATCGTCACTTTAAAAAGTATCTACAAAATACGTGACTTGGAAAACATTTTGAAACTTCTAGCTTAGCATAACATTAAGGCGTTAAAACCGAATGATTTTGATTTCCAATGGCATTCAGGCGCAATCAGGTTGGCGTTCGGCGCTCAGCATTCGCCGCTCATAGCCGCGGTCGGCCTCGAGATCCCAGGGCAACAACCGCTGACTAGGCCGAATGTATTACAAAGTCCGAGTCGGCCGCGGCCGCTCCCTGCCACTCTGCTTTGAGATCCTAGGTTCGCCTCTTACCTCACGCCAATACCTAAAGGCTGCTTGTAACTCATTACATCAAGGTAAATTAGAACTGCCTTGCTAGTTCACCGCTCTCTGCCATTGATTGCGACTCGATCGATACAAGCATCTGCCCGCGCCTCCACTTTTGTATAATTTATTAATTAATGTTTATTGTTAATGAAATGTTAATATTTGTCGTTTATTGCATATTTGAACAGAAGCTGTGTATTTGTCCAATCATCACATGATTTGAATGTTTCTTTATTCTCCAAAAATTGAAAATAATTTTTAAATGACATTTATTTTAATGAAAACTTCTAGCAATACGTTGAAATTCACAAAAAATATGAAGAGGATTTTTTTAGTTTGCAATATTAATATGCTAAAATACCTGAGGCTTAGGCTTTTTTTCCCACCCATTTTTAATATTTCCACTAGTAACAATTTTCTACAAAATTATTTATACCATTTTATTTCGCCATGGTTCTTTAAAATAACCTCCCTAGACTCATTTCTCAACTAGACAAGTATATTACATTTATTACCATTAAAAAAATCAAAACGTAGTTATAAATTACAAGCCTACTGAATTCAAGTATATTTGACTATACTAAGGACAATTATATTACATTCCTAGTATTTTCTGATAAGGACAATAGCAAACAATAAACTGTGCCTGATCGCCTTTGTGGTGTTTTTTTGCACTGAAATATTAAAATAAAAATTTACATGAAAACAATTGAAATATTCTCACTGTACATGATTACATATGTTATATCCTGCTTGTTATATTTAACCTTAATACGAGAATTTTGAGAACATTTTTGATTGCTTAATTTTCCTGTTCCTAACCTAACCAACAAGAATTTATAGTCAGCAAAACATCAAAAGGACTGTGCATTATGTATGCACCGATTTTCAATAGTGAAACTTGGAAGTAACAACGCAAGAACAAATAATCCATGGGTTGTTAAATTCGCCAGCATTAGAATGCGAATTTGCGCGCGGCTCACGTTTGCAAGATAAGTCAGTCAGGGTCGGTGCGGTGCCGACGGCCGGCCATGCACCCGCCTTGCGACACCCGCGCCCGCGCTCCCCGCCCCGCTCTTATGTACTGCCAACCAGTTAAACATACCAACCAGAGGGACAATAACACCTACGCATTGCAACCGCTTATAATTAAACCTTGCTTTAAGATTTAACGTTTCGTAAAATTTCGACGTCATGTTTATGGCTTATTTATGGCCATTCCAATTTCCAACATACTCCTAAGCCGACTAAATATAAAATATAAATGAGACACATAGATATAGTTATTAGTTTACCCTTTTTATATGAAATTATGAACAGACTCAAAAGGTTTAAAATATTGTACAAGAGGCTGCAAACATTTTATCCCTATTTAATCTATACTAATATTATAAAGCTGAAGAGTTTGTTTGTTTGTTTGTTTGTTTGTTTGTTTGTTTGTTTGTTTGTTTGAACGCGCTAATCTCGGGAACTACTGGTCCGATTTGAAAAATTCTTTCGGTGTTAGATAGCCCATTTATCGAGGAAGGTTATAGGCTATATATCATCACGCTACGACCAACAGGGGTGGAGCCACGGGGGTGAAACCGCGCGGAGCAGCTAGTTATTTATAAAATAATATAATAAAATGCAAGGGAACAGCACTGAATGCCATGTGCTTGAATCAAACACAAAATGCAAAAAAAAGAAAGGAACGATACATAAACTTAATCATATGAATCCAATTGTTAGCAATATACTAATGCAAAACAATATACAAAAAATAATGCAAATCTAAGCCTTTGTTTCTAAAAATGAAATTAATTTAAACTCGTTTGAGAAATCTATTTTAAAAGCTAAATCTATTATCTTAGAACGTATCAGCGGCTGCATTAAAACCATGGTACATTTAATGGACAATTATAATCAAGATATTGTTATAAGATTGATGGAAAATACGTTGACGGGGTGGCGGTGTGGCCCGGTCGCGGTGGCGTGGTTTTCAGGGAGTGACCTAATTGTAGTTCGATGACCGTATTATATTTAGCCTCTCCTCAGTCCTCACACTGCATATCGTTGCATCCTACACTTATTTACCAGTGCAGTCGCTATTGCAATCTCATACATAAGCAGGACATAGAGTAATCCAATTCAAATGTTTCTCGCACTATCCAATAAATAGTATTGTAGAATTATTGAGTATTTTGATATCATAAAACTATACTTGAACTAATGTTATTGAATATAATAAAAGAAAATATATTTGTTATATTTTATTAATTGTACTTTTAAGATGTCTCTTTGTCTATACTATGAGTTTACATTCTATGGTTATATTTGTGACAGAATTTTGCTCCGACTCAGAATTATATTACATTCATAATAATAACGTTTTAACATATCTTAATTAAAACACTCATGTTAAGAGAAAGCACAACAAAAAGTTATTTTCAGAGATTTTAGAAAGCCTTTAGTATTTTGCATTTAAAATTATTCATCTTGTTTCATTACAATGCACAAACATTAAATCGTGAGAATTGGCTTTTGTGTATTATTTTAATTGTTCATGCTTTTATTAGTCGTTGTAATGATAAACTGCGAAGTTGATAATTTTGATATTTTTTATTTTGTCGACAGTAAAAATAATTATTCAAGTAACAAGGAGAATTTTTCACTGAAGTATTTTCATAACATTGTATATTTAATGATCTATTTGCTGAAGACAAGGATATAATAATTTAATTAAAAACACCCGAAAAATAAATGTTTATTTTACATACAAGTTGCAGCATTTTAGTTGCTTACATTCAAAATGGGTGGTACTAAAATGGAGTGATATTGAGAAATACTATTTTGTTCTCGAAATAGTCTTTGTGCATTTTTCTTTAGTCTTATTACGTTTTTCCATACTTGAATAATAAAATATCGAAATTTCTTGGTCAAGATTAGCTCTACATAAATGCAGTTTTTATTACAAGACTTAGGTACTTACGCTTATATCAAACCAAGGCGATGTTGTTATGATGTGTATCTTACCTGAAAAAAGAAAATAATAGTATAAGTGCATATTGTAATTTAAATCGATCAAATCTTCCATAAAAAAAAACATGTCATTTAATTTAATCAAATGTTGAATTATATGTTATTAGGATATTTTAGTCAAATCCTAAGCTATTATCTTAGATTGGAACACTTCGACCTAACGCGTTGCTGTCGTAGTCAGCGTATTTGCCTAATTGATCAAATATATGTAGTTCATAGGCACCGTGCAAAACAAAATCATTCGTAATATTACCACATCAACGTTGAAACTTGTTTGAACTCAATTGGCGCTCAAGTCATTACGTTGTCATCGTCCTAATTTTGCAGTGTCCTCGTTTTTGAGGTCAGTCTCTATCGGGGCAACGAACTCGTGCCCTTATCGCGGGGAGAGGTGGAGAGGACGGCGCGCTCTACGATTTGCCTATTGTTCAATAGATGGCGCTTATGCAATACCATTCTGGAATTGTTTCATAAAAATAAAAATAAAATGCATTTTCTAAGGTAACCTTAAATTTTAGTTTATATGTATAAATGTTTCAACTACCAAATATTACACAGGAAAATTATAACAGTAACATAAGGATAATATTTAACAGTTTATATAAATAACTAAATCACCGTAACGCAAATATCCTTTTGCGAGTTTATTAACGTATAAGCGAAGCATATGGTTCGAGGCATAGCATCGCCGTAGCGAGCGGCTACGCACACACGCGTAGGTACGTACGTAGTCGTAGGTACGGGCGCGGGTCGACGAACGAAAACCGGGGCAGCCTTGCTCTGTCCTCCGCGCCCTATTTCTGTCGCCACAGAGCGCTTTCCCTCCCCCACCTCGACTCACCGCGAGCTCCCTCTTAAATACACCACTGAAAATTACTTTTCGAAATTATTATTTTATCCCCATTATCAATGTTTTTCATAAAGAGAGCCTACTGTAAAAATAAAAATTCAGTTCACGCGCTAAATAGTTGTTATGAAATTCAATACTGTCGCTCTTATGATTATGTTATTATTATTAACATAACTTATTTAACAAGGAAGTATTGAAATAAGCGGGCCCTTCGTTATCTTAACATTAGATACAATAAGCCATAAACAATGAGGCGATGGTTTCATCGTTGAGGTGAAGTAAAGATGAGGTCATGAAGTACATAGAATGGACACTATCTGTTGTATGCGGAGCTGGCGGAAGGTCAACAAACAACATCGAGTCAACAGCTTCAAGGCGTTAACGTAACTGTTGGTATAAGCGACCATGATAATAATCCGTTCGCTTACAATACTTTTGTATTTGTATCCATTTATTTTATCGAATATTATTCATTTGTGTTACGAGTAAACGGTGGCAATTATAGCCTTCGAGTTCCATTACATTTTAACATGCCCTTTCAAAAGTTCCAGTCACTGCGACATATTGTATGCCGTTTTAATTAGAAAAAAGGTATACGCTCGTATGTAGTTTGCGAAATAAATTACTTCTACAAACAAAGAGAACGTTTCTAATATATGAAGCGGTATCCTTATGTATAGAGGTAATGATTGTCTGGGTATTGTATAACGCATTCGTAACTTGATTGTAATCGGGTGTCGTCAATACAAGACACGTCTAACACGTTAATAATGTTATTGTACATTCGACTTTTACATGTGTGAGTGTGACGTGGCAGCGAGTGGTGTGTGACGCGGGTTGCGTCAACTTTTACTCGCACTTTCTCGCCGTGCGCTTGCGCAACCGCCGACCAGCGCAATACTGGTTCACTGGACTCGGAGCGCTCATTGCATTTCCCTTCAATTATAATTTGTATGTACATAAGCCATCTACACAAAAATACGTGAAAGGCGTGAGAAAACACAAAATTTTAATATGATGTAGAAATAATTGCTTTAACGGATACAACATAAATAAAACCAATTATGTGACATTCACATAGAAGATTATTATCGAATCCTACGTTGTTTTCATAAACAATGCAGGTTCTTTTTAAATTAAATGCAATATGTGATAAAAATAATTTTATGAAGGCTAGTGGTAGGTAACGGGACAACGAAGGGGCAGCACAAGTGGTGGGGGGAGCACGAGGTACGTGCCCTAGTTTCGCGCGGGTGCATGAACTCTAACGAGGTAAGGCCACCGACCGAGGCGGCCCTCACGCTGAATCGTGCTTTATTTCTAGAGATTTAGATAACAAATTTCTGTAATTGCGCTCCCAGTATATCGACATGAGCTAAGCATTGGTATCAAGGAGCAGTTGGGCTGTGTGACGATAGCTCCAGCTGCGACGCGACCTTCGCAATTATCGCCCCCGTGAGATCCAACCACTTTGACACACATCAATCTATTGCAGGCGACCAGTGTTGTAATAGATAGCATGTGAAATCATCTCATTACATGTTATACTAAAATGAATGTTAAATGTTACGACAGACCAATATTACTTCGACAGGAAAATGAGCTAGTATTGTTTAGTATATTTATATGTTTAAAGGATATTTAATAAAGCTTCACAAAAAAGTCATTGTGCCTTATATAGGACGACATCATAATAAGATGCGTAGAGATGTCCTCATGTTGTGCGCTTCTTTATAATACGCACAATGAAGTCTTTCTCACGTCTCATTGATAGGTACAAAAACTGCACGATATGAGAGTCATTCTTAATAATATTTTATTTTGTACATATGAAGACGGTCTCTGTGGCCGAATAAGAATAAGTTTATTTTTATTTATTAAGAATTATGTTGTCATACGTGTATGGTAATAACAATTATGTATTCTGTTTTAAAAGATTACGCATTCATTCAATTTAAGTGTAATAAGTAATAACTAATAAATCTTTCTACATACCGAAATAACTCATTATGAAGCAAAGTATTATGCAGAAGCGTATAATTATCGTTAGTTAGGTTAGTGAAACACAAACGCATATGTACAAGTTGCATCAAAAGTAAACAACCTATAATCGGAACAATAAACGAGCGATGTTCGATTGTTAATAGTTATCTCATTGTGCTGTCGAACCAACGTAGGCCCTTATCTTAAAATTTGCATGGATGAGCACGCGTAGTAACCACGCAATCTAATATTGCACAGTTGTTACCGTGCCAATTTCTAATTTAAAAAAAAAATCTATTCTATTTTTTTTACAACTTTCATGTAAAACAATTGATAAAATTATTAATAAAATAACAACCTTAACCTAACCTAATTAGACTATAACAAAAGATTTCAGATTCACATTAGGTTAGGTTATGGTTGGACACTGCGAGTGCTCCGCTAAAAATGCCGTTTTGTGCTGTCAAGTCTTGCAGAAACAAGTCAAACACATCAAATATTTAAAAAGATGAATTAACCTTTCACTTGTAAGTATTTTTTTATTTTTTTTACGTAAATATATATTTAAATGCAATTTCTAATAATCGTCGATGTATCGTTTAGCGATGTGATCAAGACAAATAATCGAGTCATGTTTACTCGATCATTGATGCGGCCCCACGAGACTATCATGGAAAGAAAATATACAAATTTAATCTTTATGAACTTAGAGATAAAGTTGAATTTAAAACGCGATAATGAACCGCATTCCTTACGAGACTATCTTGTAAAGAAATACAAATTTAATCTTTATGAACTAAGTGATAAAGTTGAATTTAGAACGCGATATTGAACCGCACTCCCCACGAGACTATCTTGGAATGAAATACAAATTTAATCTTTATGAACTTAGTGATAGAGTTGAATTTAAAAACTCGTCGCTTAAAAGGTCGTAAATTTTTACGACTTTCGTGACACAAATTGTTTTTATGAATGTGTGATTGTGTTTCATAGTGTGAGTTACCCTCCCGCACCAAAATCAGCAGAAAGTTTAGTTAGAACATTTGCCAGCGTACTCCATCCATTACTTAATGATCTAAGGTTGGACATGATATACGTGCTTTGCGTACCGAGTTTGTGCCACTCTAATTTTAGCCGAATGCAAGCAGCTACCTAGTTACAATAGTGATAAATCCATCTGACTGCCAACGAGCTGTGTACAATTAATTAATAAATCATTCAATCAGTCAATAAATCATTCAATCAGTCAATAAATCAGAAACTACAAAATCTAAATTTCATCATTTATTTGAAACGTTCTAGAAAACGTTAGTCAGTAATGTACTGTAATGTCAACGTAATATTTCATACCGATAGAGTTTGTTGTAAAATACGTCTAGTCTGTATGTATAGATAGTGCATATTTGCTAATACATCTTGGCATGTCAGCGCGAGCGCGATGCAGGTCCTTAGCCGAAGGTCCCCCCTCGGTTCGCGCGGTTCAACAAACTCTGCAAGGTTGCACCGTGACTCCGCTATCGCTAACTATAGTTACGATATCGCCCGCCCTTCTCTAACAAACTGCTTTATTTTATTACATTGCTATCGTATCGAGAAGGTCTTTTAGATAAAATACATTTTTTGTTTTATTTTCTTATAGAATATTTCTTACAAAGTTTGTTGACTTAAAGACGTGTAGATTAAGTTTCATGCTTTATAAAGTTACATAATATTATAAAGATTATATCAAATAAGATAAGTATTTGTACCTGTCAAAACAAAGTGATAATTAAAACTATTTCCTATGAATCTGATATTCCTATTTATATGGAAACAAGAATATGAACATGATATTTTTCAAATCAATTATTAATACCACTAAGAAATTACAATATATTTATTATTTATATAGAAAGGATGTCCTAAATTTTTTCTAAAATATTTGCAATAAATACATAAACTTGACTTGAAAATACTTTATAATTATAATTTCTACGAATACGATAAAAGGCTTTCAGTACAAGTAATATTATCAAACAATTCACCGAGACGTTGGTTGGTGCGCCATCTGTTGGTGAGTAGCAAAACTAGAAGAAAATCGCTATACATAAAATAAACACACAGCAGTCAGCAAAGCGTTTTATATAATAAGGAATTATATTATTGTTTTTTACAGATCATTATTAAAAAATAACACAATTTATTTCATTATGTATTCATTTTTATCTGCATATTTATTTTCCGTGTTATCTTCTATCTGATTAGATAGATGAGATTTCATCGCATTTTATATTTTAGTTTCAATTATGTTTGTTAGAAAATTAATTTTTGCGTAACTATTATCTGAATAGAATAAACTTATTTTTATTCATTCGTAACCTGATAGATACGTAGGTAAAACTACAGTGTATAGAGGCTATATTTTACACGTCTGTATTGACTATTTAAATCCACAATTAATGTGGGCCTATGTCATTAATTTTGTAACAATAAACCTGTAAGCTAAGTGCTAAAAGTATCATAAAATGTAAATAACAACTGACGTAAAAACGAGTAAGCATGCAATAAACAAACTGAGTCAAGAACGTCATTTTTTCTGAGTGGGGCCGTCGACCGCGTATTGCGTGCGTCATTCGCCATCGGCCCAGTGGCACACGTAAGGTATAGGGACCTACTCTACTAATAAATCATTTAATTATTTACTACTAAATAACATCGAAAAGATGTTATTGTAATTAGCTCGTTGACTGTTGCATATAATCCATCAGTTTATCTCTATCCTTATAAATTATTTTACTCGGTCAATTTTTCCTTTAACCCATTGAGCCCCAAGCGGCCCGATCGGTCCACGACTCAATAGATTTTCTATTGTGTCTGTGGTTCCGAGGCCTGAGTTATTAACGGATAAATATATCCATTTAAGGCCTGAATCGGGTAGAATTCCCTTTTAATACCGAAAATTAACTCTAGTTTTAACCGTTTTTCTTCTTAGATTCTTAATGTACATATCTAAAAAAAATGTATATTAATGTTTCGAATATGATAAAGGGCATGGTTGTTTTAATTTGTTTATTTTACAATCAGGTTTTTTGGAAAAAAATCATGAACTGAGGTCGATTTTTGGACTTTAAACCAAAACGCTAAGTCAATATAACGTCAATTATTGTAGTGTTTTTACAGTGTGTGTGAAATTGAAACACAGGGCATGGTTGTTTTAAATTTTGATTCCATATCCAAATATCTTTTTAATAATTTTTATACGTACTTTTACTACGGTAGATTCGCGCCTGTCCCCCGATCCCGCCTTGTAAATCACCTAGCAAGGTCGCTAGCCCCTATTAAGGCCTTAAGGAAAAATTAAATAATTAAAACGCATAGTAAATAAAAAAACATGTAATATTCAAAGCTATAATTATTATCAATACTCATTGATAAAGAATTTCTATCGGTAAAAGTCAAATATACTAAGAGCAAAACTGCAATATGTAGTTTGTAAATATACATGTTTAAAATATCTAATAAATAGTTTTATTCAATTGAATCTTTAAAATTATTTGTGAAGTAGTATGGAAAAAATAAACATTAAACACAGTGGCTCCATCTAGTAGACGTCGCATAAAACTGTTAAGTAACAAACTTTGCAAAGAGCGCCATCTGTTGGTGTTTTCCGAAAATAAGAAGGCTTCTTTCTCCCTTGGTCACTAGAAATTCGAGAAAATGCCAGCAGAGAACGCTTTACTTGATAGCGAATTTTATTGAATGATGTTTGAATTTTCGTCGTTTTCATAAAAATACTGAAACTCTGTTCTTTGTAACGAGTCTTGATAAAACAATAAAAGTTATGTAGTAATAATATAAAATAAACTAGTAAAAAGCAGTGATTTATGATATTTCTCGAAATTTACAACCTAAATTGCCAAACTTTATTTTTTAATGTTAATAAAACAATATTTTTATGACATCTAGATTAGTTATTTCATCAATTCATAAATAAGGTTAAAAATAAAATTATTAATTGGTATCATGATAAAAGAGTTCTATGCTAGAGTCATGAATAAAAAATGCTATATCAATTCAAAGCTCAAAACTTAAAATTTACATAGTTTCGTAAAGTATACCATATTATAAATGTATAGGTTGTGATTGATGGTATGATAATAGTTTCAAGTGTTTCTTACTTATTATTAGGATAATGTTAGGATAAATAATGCATTAGGAATCCTATCCTACTAATATTATAAATGCGAAAGTTTGTGAGGATGTGTGTGTGTGGGTGTGTGTTTATTACTCTTTCACGCAAATACTACTGAACCGATTACAATGAAATTTAGCACACATATAGGGGGTAACTTGGATTAACACAGAGGATAGGTTTCATCCCGGAAATCCCACGGGAACGGGAACTATGCGGGTTTTTCTTTCAAAACGCGGGCGAAGCCGCGGGCGGAAAGCTAGTTAAAGATAAATGATACCTAGAGATTTTTTATGGTTAGAACTTAAAAGTAGGAAGGAAAGAAATTAAATACGATTATTATGTACACACACATAAAAATTAAAAAGATACAAGGGTTGAAGGGAGTGTGTATAGTATAGTGTGTGTGATAAGTGATTAGGTAGTTCTTGGAAGTCATATTTAAACAATATAAAAATAGTTGACCCAGGACGTTGTTCAAAAGTATTATTGCATTTTATTTTAATCCGCCCTTAAACTTTCCATGTCTGTAAGTAATAAAATTAAGCAGGTAGTTAATCAAATGTACAACTTCCAGCATACACTGCTCTCGGTTTATCTCTCTACATTAATCGTGTTATGTGATGAAAACCTCACTATATTTCAGTTCTAAGATGTAGTTTCATTACCCGTATAATTACCACAAATAACTTATGCTTATGGTAGAAACAAAGAAGCAGGGATCAAAATAAATTATATAGCAATGAATGATTATGCATCTTAAATTTTACGTGGTAAAGAAATAAAATAGGGGTACATAGGTTACCGATCATTTGCTAAGATAATTATTATTATAACCACAATAAAATATGTTTGTTTGCCCATAATATAGTTACGTACTTATTACGTATGTTTTGTGGCATTGAGAACTAATAATAATAGGTGAACTTGACATTGAGAACAGAGGCTCGTCATCGTAACAAGACATGCTATCTCAACCGCACGTGGCAATTACGTTGAGGTAGGAAAAGGACGGAAAAAGAATCTTTCTGTATATGCGGCCATTTGTAGGTCAGTCGTGTATTTGTTCCGGACGATAGTCAGAAAGTCGACTGGAGGTTACTGTATATAATTATTTATGTTCCCACTTATCACAATTTGCACTCATCATCAATTTGCCAGTTTTCAAGTGCAATGTCGATGCCACATAGTTATTAAAACCAAATATTAAAATGATACTTGCATAGACCACATATAGACAGAATTTAATGGGAAACGAATGTCAGGAAATGAAAAGACAAATTTGAAATGAATGCCAACCTCGGAATCCACTTTTTTACTCTGTCTCTACATTTTAAATGCTCCGAAACGTGACGAGTATATTCAAATCAATAACGTTCTTCTACGAATTAAGCATACCATTTTCTCGTTTTATAGAGAACCTCTACAGACTGGGCAATTTTTTTTTTTTATGTCAGAGCAAGCAAAGGAGCAGGTGGGCCACCTGATGTTAAGTGGTCACCACCGCCCATAAACACTTGTAACACTAGAAGTGTTACAGGTGCTTTGCCGGCCTTTTATGGACAAATAAGCTCTTTTCTTGAAGGCCCCAATGTCGTAGTTGTTCGGGAACACCGCAGGTGGCAAATCGTTCCAAAGTTTCACCGTACGCGGAAGGAAGTTGCGGGTGAAGCGGACAGTGGTGGAGCGCCAACCATCCAGATGGTGCGGATGGAACTGATTTTTACGGCGTGTGGTCCGGTGGTGGAACTGTGCGGCTGGTAAAAGGTGGAACAATTCCTCAGAGCACTCCCCATAGTAGATTCTGTACAGTATACAGAGAGACGCAACGTCTCTTCGCACTGACAGTGGATCGAGCCTATCGGAAAGCCTACGGTCATCGACAATTCGAGCTGCTCGACGTTGGATGCGGTCAAGAGGAAGGAGTTGATACTGTGGTGCTCCGGCCCAGAGATGAGAACAGTACTCCATATGCGGTCGCACCTGAGCCTTATACAGCTGAAGTCGGTGGGCCGGCTTGAAGTACTGTCTCGATCTACTGAGCACACCAAGTTTTTTCGAGGCTAATTTAGCCTTCGCTTCCAAATGACTGCGGAATTGAACGTCACTCGAGATTTCAACTCCGAGGATTCCGATTTTCGGCGATATACGACTAGTTAATTACGACTAGTTTCTTAATTTCTAATGATAGACGTGCCTTTATAGAAATGATCTTTTAAATTACGTACCCTACCATTAGGTACCACCTATGTGTAATAAATCCAATTTATTTTGGGATATTTATGGAGGTATTCTATTACATTATTTACCTAAATGTTCACACACGTATTTATGTGAACACCGAGTACCACAACATACTACACGAACAAAAATAAGAGCCTCTATCTTGTTTATCTTTTAAAGTACTTTCTTGGATTCGGGATTGAAAATAAATTAATTTATATATTAAGTACAATCATTTTGTGAATAAACATGTTTATCCAATGTTGAATTACACAAGAGGCCCTTAATTTTGTCCACGAATATAAAAACTTGTGCTTGCCTAAATTGAGCTAATCGATAAGTATTATGATTACCCATTTCGTAACTTTTCAATATTAAAAAAAACAACTTAAAAAAAAGAAGCAAAAAAAGAAGCTTTTGAGTTTTTTTTTATTTTTGATGTTTAAATCAACAATAGTTCAAACGTTAATTACGTGATAATTTATTTTAGTTTTTTCAGATGACCAATTTCATAAACAGAACAGGCGACAGAATCGTTACAGAATACATTTTAAACAAAATATATTTTTATGATTTTGTTCCTCAAAAGGACAACATTGCATCACTTACTATTCATATATTTGCTTGAATGTATTTGCCAGTATTTCTCAGAATTGCTGTCGAGTGGAAATTAATAAAATCAAGTGAGCAATACTTTGTAAGTCAAAAAAACGACCTGTGGCACTCGGGGACTGTCGCGGTAAAGCTATTGCATGCTATGCCTTCAAGCCACACCTCCGCCCGTCGGAGTGGGGAGCGTGAGGTTTTTTCGTTACGGAATTTCTCGATTCGGTCCCCGCGCTCAAGGCCCGCGATAGAAGCTATGCAATAGCTTAAAAATAAAAAAATATCGACCTTCATATGAATATGTAAGGCGACAACAATAGTTTTCCAAGAGCACAGCTAAGTTTGTCCCTCAATACGCTCTTTTCATACTCCGACTCGCACTTGACCCACTATTTTTTATTTACTTCGATAATTATTCGATTAAATATTTAATATATCATGATTGTTACATTTTTAATGTTGGAAAGTGTTCTATATTTATAAAATTTTAAATACTATGATGATTTCAAATTTCAATCACTCTATATCTACTTTAATATGAGAATAAATCAACGGAAACAATAAACTTACAAACAGATGAACTTTTTGCGTAGTTAGAATTTCTAAAGGTCACCTTCCGCCTTCGTTATAATCCCAGGGTCACGCAGTATGAACTTGATACCATACTTATTGCATTGTCAAAAGGTATATTTTTTATACTATAATATACCCTATTTTTTATAAAAGAAGGTCGTGTAAGCTACTTCAAATGGATATAACTCAAGAAAAGCTTAAGGGATTTTAATTAATTTTAGTGAGTTGGATTTGTCTGGGGCGGAGCCGGGTCAAGCAGCTAGTTATTATTTATAAGTATTAATTATTCAAATACATATCATAAATACATTTTAATAACTAATACAGCCTCTTTAAAATAATACATAGAAAATTAATCTCTTGGCTCTTCCAACGGCTTTAGGGAAATTAAAATGCGTCACCCCAAAGCTTAGGGAAGATACATTCAGGTTGAAATATTAAACAAACCCTCGGCCTTGCAGTAATTCAAAAAGATTGTAAACAACGAGTGCTAATATTTTCTGAAGCGATTTACAAACGTAAACCTGTAACAAATTTTGATGTTGTGTAATAGTTACAAACGAATTTTAGTAGTTCAAAGTGCAATTGAAACGCCGGCGCGGCCACGCATTTCCTAGTAGTGCAACGTATTGATCGCGGCCGTGACTCACGCCGCCCTTGCCCGACATTCAATGTTCAAGTCCCCTTCCCACATGCCACCCTGCTGCACCTTATCACCCATCCCGTTGTACAAGGAATCGGATGTAATATATTTAGGAAGCAATTACGTTCCGTATAGTTAAACGGCTAAACGCGTTTTATTTATATCTCTCGGAGCATAAAGTGACCTGGATTCTAATAATATTAAATTTCTACATGATTTGACGGTCCCTTCAATAAGATATACGTTCGACATTGGGTTTACATTGCCTCTTGTTTCCGTGTTACGCAAGCAAGGTCGTGAGCAAAACTGAGCGTTGAAAATAGAACGATGAAGTTAAGATGGATTTTCTTTTTTACGGTGAATAACTGAATAAAACATATGTACTAGAATTTTTTGTTTCAGTGAATACTTGAATCATTCATTCTTCATTGTTTTACAGGATCACATGATTATAAGCGATCGCAAACACGCGGAAAAATAATTGAAGCGAAGCGAGGTCGAGACATATCGCTCAGTAATTGTAATTGAGCATATACGTTGTAGTGTTACATAACTGTGTTGTCATAACACTACGTAATATTAAACTAATTACAAATATATTTTTTACTAGCGGTCCGCCCCGGCTTCGCCCGTGGTACATATTTACGTTTTCTCTACATAAGAACCATCCTCGTACTTCAAGGAATATAATAAAAAAAGAATTATCGAAATCGGTTCAGCCGTTTACACGTGATGCCGTGACAACGCGAAACGGGTTTCATTTTTATATATGTTACCGGAAATGTATGAAATCAAGGAATGGTATACAATTCCTAGGAAATGTGTACAATTCCGATACCATTTAGGAAATGTATAAAATATTGTTTAAAAAACTATTTAATGCATGCATATCCTAGGAAATGTATAATCTTCCTAGGAATTGTATACAATTCCAATATCGTATTAGGAAATGTGTAAAGTAAATGCTTTCTGTAATAAAACACGTTGTTATTTTTTTATTATAGCTCTTATTGATACAATCGGGTAACAGTCATACCGTAAAATTGTAATAATATGTTCATATTATTATCTTACTAATTAACATTTTAAAAATCAACTATCTAACTTTTAACGTAACTAAATATCACAAAATCAACTTATATTTATTCTTATAAAATCAAATTTTCATTTTGCAAGTAATCAGTCCCCTCGTCCCGCTGTCCTCGCGTATATTTGGCGCAGTCGGATTGTACAATCCGCCGTATTACATTACGGCTAGCTGTTTTAATATGCCGAAAATTCGTCTTTTTCCAAAATTCTACAAAAAGACGGTCGCGAGCCGACGGAGCCCCACTTCGTGGGGCTCCTATTTCTGTGTAGTTTTAAAAAACACGAACCTAACCTAACCCACCCCCTTATCCAAACCAAAAATTTCTGATTACGAATTATCGGCATAGTTAGGTACTACAAAATGCCGACCGTTTGTAAACGGCCAGATTATATACAACTTGCCTGCGACATATCAATATCTTAAAAGTTTTACATTTCCGATAGCTATTTAGGAAATGTATAGATTTCCTAGGAAATGTGTATAAAATAATTTATTTCACACATTTCCGTACGATTTTAGGAATTATATACATTTCCTAGGAATTGTATACAATGACGGATTACATACATTTCCGGTAACATATATATAGATTAAAATTTTATAACGCTTATTAATCACGACATAATTAGAAATCAATTGGTTTGTTAAAAGCTCGTATAATAAGAGGTAGAGTCGGTACATTTTTGTTGTAAATACTTGATAATGATCCTTTTTTCTTAAGGGTTCTTATAAGATATTCTACATAGGGGAGGCATTCGCTTGCCCTTTCAACCAAAGAACCCTACTAACTTTAATTCGGAATTGTATCAGCGGGAGAAAATGCGGAGGGCATCCGGAAGAATGCAGAGATATAGATAAAAATATGCATATGTAGAGCCATGTTAAAAAAATATTAAATTTCTTAGTAGCTGCTGATTCTTTACTTTCTATGCATTAGGCACTATTTGAAGAATATTATAAATCCAAAATTTAGTAATTTAATTAAAAATTTCTAATAAATTTTTATTAAGAAATCTATTCTAATTCCTAACCTCTCGCTCTTTGACTGAGTTAAGCATGGGTGCATGACCATTAACTGACCACTGTTCAATCAGATAAGTATTAATTTAATTGGAAAGCGTGATTATGGAGCACAGTTTCTCGTTGCGCGAGGGTATGGCCGTCGGATCGATGCCGCCCCACGTTCACGGTCAACGCCCTCCGCCCGCCCTACACTTCCGCGTCAGCCTCGCCCCCGCCGCGCCGCGCCTCGCACCGCGCTAAATATACCACCGACGCGTCACGCGACCCTTCAAACTGTTGTGAAACACAATTAGCTTTTAACTATTTCGAGACCGAGTAATTCGTCTGCTCACTGACGACGTAATGCAAGCGATGCCATATAACTATTTTTATTAGTAAAACTAATATTACTTGCGTACAAATTGGTGTGACGTGATGTTGATTGCGTACCTACGCAGGAAATAAAAATTTTGTAACATGGTGGCCTGTCATATTAATTGTGAAATGGGACTTTACACGTGTTTAAAGGGGATAAAAAATTTCGTTCGTAATTCAGATTAAATGTGTTCCAAATTTCCTGGACATCAGTTGAGCGAGTTTTACGTGTAACAGTTATATTCATCAATAAATCCTATTTAACAAATTGCCACGTTTATAATAAGAGTCTCATTACTATTGAGATAGATGTATTCATAGATATTGACAGAAAACCGGAGCAAATTTTCCACAGGAAGTATTTGAAGTCACTAGGGCATAGAAATCTAAATAACAAGGCAATAGAAGTCGTAAGCGCGCGTGACATTGTCGCCGCTCAGGTGGTTACCATGCCACAAGTCTGTTCGTCGCTTGGTGGTCGCTTGTTCAGTTGTTCCTGACACGTGCGTGAGTAAACATGGTGTGTTACAGCATTTCCCAGTGCGGAAATTCTTCCATAAATTGTAATTATACTAATTAAGGAATAAAATTTCACCGGTAAGTATTTTTGTTTATAAATATTGCCGTTTTTCCTTAAAATTATAAAATATTTACAAGTATTACGAGTGTCACCATAGTAATCGAAATAACAATGTCGACCATTCTTATAATCACGTTTCACACAAATTTCAACCTTATTTCTATGAGTTTATGTTCAAAGTTATATCTATTGAAAATTGACAACCTCTGTTGTAGAAAAGCCGAATTTTTGCGTATTGGAGCAAAAATAAACAAAACGTCTCATATACTTAGAGATGTTATTCTAAAATAAACCGTAAATTCGTGCGTTAGGATACATATTAAAAAGCTTAATTTAATATTTAAGTTAGTTTTCACTAAAATCAAGCTGTCCAATAAAAGGCATAGTTTACTTGTGTGTACTGTTTAGCTATCGGTTTGAATGTGTTGATTTTGGCGACAGCGGTTTTCATACGAATTATGACATTATAGCACTTCTATGTGTCTTGTTATTTAGATTTCTATGCACTAGGGCTTGTTTGTGCTGATAAGGACTTCATCACATATTCTTTACTTCCCTTTCGTTTATTTTCGTATCAATTTAAAAATAAAATGTTCATATTATAAAAATAATCCATTGTCTATCTGTCCTTGCTATTGAATCGCTTAACTGATTCCAAAAAGACAAAAAATCAATACTGGAATTCGTCGACGTTGCTAACAAGCAATTGTTCTTAAATATTTAATTGACAGTAAGCTTATGTGAAGGTTTGTTGTTTGTTATTATGCTTGTCTCGGTTACAAATGAATAGACGCCTCACATCAATCACAAAGGCTTATTAGATGGAAATGGCCTATTGTTAGTAGTTCATGGGACTAGTCTATTTAACGTACTTTCAGTATATTGTTTCCTTGTAACTGAACCTGCACTAAGACATTGACATCCGATAGTTTGTCCTCGATGGACTCCTAAACCACTTAACCGATTATAATAAAATTCGCACACCATGTGCAGTTTGATCCAACTTGAGAGATAGGATAGTTTAAACATGTAGGTACCACGGGCGAAGCCGGGGCGGACCACTAGTAGATTTATAAAATTTTAAAACATTCAGCGTATGTTTGAACAAAGATAAGATCTTTTATAACAAGAATTTTCGTTAAAATTTCATTGTAATAATTTTAAATCTTTGGCTCATTAAACACAATTGACATAACGATTCTACATTGTATAATGACTGCAATTAAACGGTATAACCCTGAATGAAGTCCAGCTGTACGCTGTTTACACGTACAGTAATACTCAGCAAATACCTCTCAGAGACTTCCTTTTTGTTCGTCACTCTAAAGATCCCTTCCAGACAAGAGCATTCATTTCACCCTGAATGTACTATCCGTCTACATAAAGAAAAAGTAATACAAAAACTGCGTCTGATGCGACGAGGGTCCTCAGACGGTTGTTTATGTATATCTATAAGTATGTCTGTGCAGTGAGTGGGTGAGCAGACTGCAGTCAAAGCCGGCTGAATCCCGGAAAACTACCGACCCAGTCTAGACATGGGGGCACTTCCCCACCTCGGTCCCCGCGCCCCGATCTGCCACCCTGCCGCTTTCACCAACGACTTGCAGACATTATAAAAACGGAATGCATCGACGCTTTTGGCTGATGTCGTGTGTAACAGGAACAAAAAGTTACATGAAAAATGGGACGGCGCTGCGTTATACACATTTCTGCCTGTTTCACTGCGTCTACGATATACCATTATGTATATTTATGAACATATGAAATATGAGTTCTATAAATTATAACACAATATATTATTTTATGCACATTTTTTTATTATTACCCGGATATAATTAAAACTTATTTGATATATGATTGAAATATGTCTCTACATTAGTCGTTCTAAGTAGGGTAATATCTTTACATAGGTACGGGTACCTATACATTTTTGATTTCTTCGTGTTAATGTAATACCTAATTAATGTGATGTTTAATTGTGAAAACAGGACGTATCGACTGTAATTAATTAATCAATCAATCAAAATTTATTTTATCAATCTTAACAATCTCAAAAAACCGAACATACTGTAACCTTCATGTGCATACAATATAAAGGAATGTTGTTTTTTATTGTACTGGGAAAAATCAATCAAATATTTTTAAAGTGAAACTTTTATTACATCGTCTCAAACTTTTTGGTCTGTGTAGCGCATGTCGCGTGTATCGCGGCTGCCGAGTAGGTATACCTACTCGGCAGCCGACCGTCACGCGACATGCGCTACACAAAGCAGTGTTCGGAACCGTTCGAACAGTTTCACTTTTACCGTGGTTTCATAAAACCACACAACATTTTTTTTGCAATAGTCTGTTCTTCCTTCCTAAGATATCAGGCATATACATGAGATCGTTACAAATAAGAGGAAGCATGTACGCATCTACCACAATCATTTACCTTACCGTTTACTTTAGAAAAATGATTCAGGCATTACGATTTACGCATCGCCTTGAATTAGACTGCGTGATATGCATGATTGACTGTGCTGCAGTGGGTTAGTGAGAGTGAATTACTGGGGTGGCAGGGAGTGCTGCAGACAGGGTGGGTCGGGGTGTGAGGCCAGACGGGAGGCGCTTGACGCACCTCGTTTCCGCACCGACGTAACCCGACATACATACAGACATGCATTTACTCACGCCGCGTGATTACACTTTACAATGTCCACGGCTGTAGTACACCCACGACAAAGCGACTTGACAGCCATGCGGCTTCTTACACTCCTTAAATTACAGGGGTTGTTTGTTTTGCAGGCAAATTGTTGTAACAAAATATTCAAGTGAATTTTATTTTTTGTTAGCTATAACAGCTTGCACATTTTCTCTTACCTTTTGGTATATTTCACAAATAAAATTATTAAACACATTGATAGTTCTTACTTCTTAGTCATCACAATAATGTGTGTTAAAACTTCACATCAACGATAACGTTGATGTGAAGTTTTAATGAAACAATGCATTTCTGTCCATTAGTTCTCAGAGAGTTTACATTACAAAGTATAAGTACCTAAGGCGTATAGCTTCTATGGTAATTGTAATCGAGTTAGATAGCGCGTCCCTGACCGTGCGGGCCTTGGCCGCGGCCGTCGACTTTCATGCTCGCGCTGCACTCCTGATACGATACTTTGCAATATTATAGCTTCAGATATATGTCTCTCCTTTTCTAACGCCAATAAGATAATAAAGACAAACGAGCATCGCATTCTGCATCTAAACATTGTAGCTCTTAAGGATTCTTCTCACGCTATAATATCGTATAATGTGAATGTATCGACAACCTAACAAGTTCTGTGTCATTAACTTATCGAACTGAATGCAACTCTAGATAGATTATTATTTTTTACTCTGCTTATAGAGAGGTATAATGAGAAACTAAGTCATTTCTGTGAACCCTTCTCCATACTATTTAATCGATACTATTGAATATAATAGAACAAGGCTTAATTCTTGTATGATATAATTTTAACGTGAAACACTGCGTTTTGTAGGCATGAGAATAATGTCTTTAAGTTTATTTAACCACTAGTTAATCAGAATGGCGATTGTGGATTTAGTTAGAAGGTATTTTATAACTTCCATTGACACATGTGATCCTTCTTATTTTCACTATTTAACCCTGGCGAAGCATCTTCAGTTGTTAGATAACAAAATTTTAAACACTGATAAGATGACCGAAAATTATCTTAATCTATATTTATAAATTCTGGTTCAAACCTGCCGTAAACTGTTTCACGTTTTAAAGAATACGCGTACTCTAAATTCCCTTATAATAGATTATAAATATTAGCCAATACTTCTAAGATGGTGCAGTAGAAGCAGCGGCGAGGTTAAGCGCCGTGCGGGTCGTCGGCCGGGTCGCGCCGCTCACACCGCATCGCATGTAATTCTGCACTAGTTAGTTGCAGCAAAAACAACCATCACTCTCGATGACTTTGATTTAATGATGTATATCAATTTTTATTAAGTTTATTGATTACTTTGACTTAGGCTTTTTTATTTAGTATAAAATATGTAAGACCCTCAACTATGTTTCAATATAGATATGGTAAGTCTGTCATGTGTTTGAAATTATATGCCGCCAATAATATAAACTAGAGTAAATAATAAAATAACACTATACAAAATCAATTTAAAGAGATTTTACGTTTTTAGCTTGTTGGCGAACCATGAATTACAAGTTGTTGTTACCATCATGATGATATCATAAAAAACCTAACCATGAACGTTAGCATTGAAAAATGTAAAGAAAAAAAATATCGAGTATTGTATATTGACCCCAAGTGCCTTCCGGTCACTGCATTGCAAATTATAAGAATTTGAATTAATCTTCATTTTAAAGACCGCGTATTGCTCGTAAATAACATCTTATTATCATGATCGCTTTGAAGTTAACAAAAAATAATTGTTGTATGAGAGAAAAGTGGAGGGAAATTATGGTATTAGTTTTCAAAATTTCCATATAGAACGAATGCGCGATTTAACTATTTCAATGTAACATTTTATATCATACTCATCCATATTAATTACGTTGCAAACTTGTTGCAAAGTTCGAAAGAACAATAGATGCTAAAAATTCGTATTTCTAGTTATTTTTTCCAAGCGACTAAAAAAGCTTCCGTTCTCTTATAGAATTTGGAATCACTGAAGCATAACTCGATATAAAATGTGGACATTTTGTTGGCGCAGTATTTCAGCTGAATCACTGTTTCAAGAGGAAACTCCACTATTGATCTCTTGTATTCGTCATGGGCTCTTCCCATCCCATAACATTATATACAATAGCTTTGATAACCCTGATGTAGAACGATGACTCACTTAGCTAAGAGGGATAAAAATAAACTTTAGGTTTAAATCGGTGCAAAATTACGTTTAGAATAAGATATTATGTTCGTCTAGTAGGTACCTAGATGTAAAATTCACAAAATATCTTTTATTTTTCCAGAGCATCTTAACATAATGCGATCGAGTTACTTCAGACTTAAGGATCATTTTATGAACGACTTTCAAAAGCTTTAAGAGAAGCTCTTTTATAATGTTATGATATACTTAATCTGAGATAGGTAATTATTAATTTCTTATATTCATTAATAATTTAATCTTCACATACACAGTACGGAAAACGTGAGCGTTCCATGTGAATATTACAACAGACTTCGAAGCAAGCATGCGTATAATTATTATGTCTACAAATCTTACTAAGACTAAAAATATTGTTTTTCTATATCGACTAACTAATACTTTATTACATGATAGAAATAACTAAAAGATAAAAAATAATAAGTAAATTTGAAGTATTTCTCCGTGTAATACAACGCCGTAGCAATGTCGTAGCTAATAAGCTACGTGTGCTAGCTAGGTGCGCAGACGCAAGCGCGGCGCACCACGACGCAGGTCACTGGCACTGCCCGGCCACTGCACCCAACTAGCTTAGATACTTCTAATACTGCAGTTTTTTTTCTATTGCCAACATTCTCAGCCCAGTCAACGGAGTTCAAACCACTTTGTGCCAAGTTATAGCAAGTTAACAACCACATTCGTTATTTTCTATGTGTTTGCGTTGAATTGAAATAGAACATGCTATTTTACATGGAAAGTTGAACCCGTTTTTTTGTTATTTAATGCATTATAAGAACTGTTTGCACGTACTTTGTTGGAATTTCAAATGTTTATATAGATTTCATTTCGCATATCTGTTAAGTAGGCAAATATAAACCTAATAAACTAGCTGTACACTGATGTTATAAAGATTGAAATTTTGTATTTTTTTTTTTTGTATTTTTAGCACATTTACAATGAATACACTCAAAAAATACAGCATAGGAGTGTATAGGCTAAATTTTATTTTCGTATTTGCTTCAACCCCGACCCGAGCGGAGCGGGCGCGATTAGTTTATTTATATTCTTTTAAAATGTATAACTACGGTATGTATCTGGGAGATTTATATAATTGCGTTTGCGTATTACTATTTTGCTTTCTACGACCGATTTATGGTTCAATTTAGAAAGAAATAGTACAGCTATTACAAATACATAATATTCCTCAATTTGTCATTATGGTAATTGATAGTTTGAATGCTCCGTTTTCTGTATTTAAGAGCTTTTTTAGAATATATTTTTAGAACTGTTAATAAAAATAACGATCTTTGATTTTCTTTCCGATTTTATATAGGGTTTCTAAAATTAATTCAAATTTCGATCCCGTTGTGCGGTGAGAGTGGTAATGTGAATCACTTTCGCAGCGTGTGCGCACATGCAGTTGATTCTCATCTAAAGTGCAACGCCCTGCTGAACTTCGCGCTACTAAATGGGCCATACAGCATACTGTCTTTATATAATATGCTATAAGAGTATTTGGGTATCGTATGATTTTAAATAAAATACTTGCAGGTATTCGTTGCAAATTTTAAATTGTACTAATGAAAATTAAATTGATGGAAAATTGTGAATTTGTATGTCGCTTATCTACGTGTGAAAAATATATTACGAAACTCACACACTTGGTTAATTATTATTAAAAAGATCAAACGAAATATAATATTTAATAATGCAATAACTCATTCTGCAAATCTAAATGGCTAGTATGGCCGCGACATGTGTTTTTCTCGTATTAGTTGAGGGCAGTGTAGTGTATATGAAAATGCGTTCTGAAATAGTCAAGACGGCATCTATCGCTGTGCAGCTGCTTGCGTTGCGTTCGTTGCCCCTTCGGAAAGCATTAGATGTACAACGATCTCTGCAATTATTACTGCGCCTCGCCCGGCCTGCACTAAACTTGAACTGCATGTAACGAGCCTGTGCTCACCTTCACTGCTTAGAAAGCAACATTAAATGCATCTAACACACTCTATTACGGACGCATAGCTGGTAATCGCCGTACACTGTGTATTCGAGTAAAAGTGAGAGGAATATTGACTTTCAGTGAGATTTTAATGATGAAAATGCATGCACTTTTAAATAACACTTATGAATTTTTCACCAATACTTATACAATCTATAAATGTAAACTCTAGTTTATTTTTGTTATTCTAGCTTTTAATTATTTTACAATGATAAAAAGCCTATAATAAAATAATACACTACTGAATTAATTAAGTAGCTTTCTCACGCTTTATATATTGAATTATCTAAAGATATGATTGAATGAATACAGAACATTAAACAAATATTCTTGTTATGATATCTTAATGAAATTTGTTTGTTTGTAATACATGTACGAGTTCAATGGCTTATTTTAAAAACATTTCTCTCCTTTAATCACATTTACAAAATAGGGAGCTAAATAAGAGTGCAGGTTAAGAGTAAATGAAAGGGTACAATTTAACTCAATACAATACAATCAATAAAGAAAATAGTTTTGTTTTATTCTTAATAATTAAACTCATCAGTTTATCTCCTGTGGTATATAATTAAGGAAAGTAACGTCTTAGAATTTAAAAATTCTAATATATTGCCGAGATACATACAAACTACAATTTACATTCATCATGAAAAAATATTATCATATGCAATGAGCACGTTTTATCGAATATAGCAAACAGTTGCAAATATATCTCTACCTTATTATGCTAACCTAGTACTCCGATGCACTAGATTACACTACTAAAGGATGGTTTAATGATGAAGAAGAGTCATCTATAATAATAATTAAACGTAATTTACATGAACAAAATAATTAAATTTTAAAAAATTTACAACTTGCGTTCATCAATATTTATTATTTGCCATGAATACGGGGATTTACTTTTTTTTTAAGTTAATCACGAAAATATGTCAGTGTTCGTTCAGACTGAGTACCAGGACGTCTGAAATTGTGAGAAGATAAAACTTGGTAAGTGTATAACAGTTTGAAGCTGTGCCGAGGTGCACGTAATATGCACTTCGATAGAGTTATGACAATAGCATGAGTGCAAAAGAGACAGAAAATAATGTGAACGTGTTTGTGATAAATTAATGATTACATTGGAAACAGAGCGACTTTATGCGCTCGTTTTATTTTACTGTATTGTAAAAGATTTCAATTATTTTTTAAATATAAAAGGTATATCATAGTTATGTTACACTTACATCAGACTCTACTACAAATCTTTGATTGAAATAAGAGTTCATTATCATCACAAAAATTGTCTAAATAGTTTAATAAACAAGTTGTGATGAAATTTCTTATTCAATCCGTATTAAAAATAAAGTGTACTCGTATCGTACTCGTAGGTACATTTGACTTATAATATGTGACTGCAATGACCTGGTGCAAAAACCGTGCAATGTGAATGACGTCAGCCTCTCTTAGGACGCATGACCATCACAAAGATCGCTTTTAATATTAATATTAATCAAACTGTGAATTTTTTTCTCATATTATATGAACATATATCATTGAGAATTTAACATTTTCGGTATCTATGTATTAATAAATCTTGAGCCTAAATCCAAACCAAAATATACTACTCAACTAATAAACCCAGAGAAAACATCGTTTAGAAGTCGTTAATATGAAACATTCAGATTCCATCTCTCTAAAGTCTAAAATAAGTAACCAACTGCCTCGACCGTTATATAAATAATAAATATTTTCCATTTATAACGTTTTCAATGGATCGCGGACCTAAATGCAACTCAGACGCAGTTATGCTAGCCTGGTAATGAAGGTTCGTTTATTATACAACCCTTTACTCGTACTAAGCGAGTCCTACGCGATACATTTTTATTTGTCACTAGCTTTCCGCCCGCGGCTTCGCCCGCGTTTTCAAAGAAAAACCCGTTCCCGTAGGATTTCCGGGATGAAACCTATCCTATGTCCTTTCTCGGGTATCAAAATATCTCTATACCAAATTTCATGAAAATTGGTTCAGTAGTTTAGGCGTGATTGAGTAACAGACAGACAGACAGAGTTACTTTCGCATTTATAATATTAGTATGGATTTACAATTAATCTGATCTCAACAGCAAAGTTATACCTAGAAATGTTTTTGTACAGTGTGAAGAATATTCAAAAGAAATCAGTTCTGATAATACTAGTTTATTAAAAAAAAAACTTAATATACTTACTCAATAACAACGTTTCTTGTTTGTGCAATTTAACGTATAGAGAGGGCTCTAGGTCCCAATAATTATTGTTTATATGTAATATGTATCACAATTTCATAATTATCTGGTTTTATTTATTGTCTTAAAAATATGACATGCTATCACATATTAAACAAAAAATATTTATGTATTTAAAACACGTGAATAGTCACGTTTACATACGATCAACTAATTCTTTTTTAAAAACAATATTCTTTGAATGTTTTCAAAGGAGGATTATTATATTATAACTACATAGTATACACAATAACAATAAAGTCACTTTCTCTGTCCCAATGTCCCTTTGTATGCTTAATGCGGATTTTGATGCGATTTTTTTTAATAGATAGAGTGATTCAAGAGGAAGGCTTAAGTATATAATTTATTAAGTTTTAGTCAAAGCGGGCGAAGCCACGGGCGGTAAGCTAGTAAATAATAAAAGTAATCTTCCGTGATTAATCATATTTATTGTGTTAGTCTTACAATATCATTGGTTTAGTGATAAAATAAAGACGAGAGAGCATTTGAATGTTAAGAATGAGAATAGAACATCTTATTTCCGAGTGCATCCCCGCTTTGGATCGATCGACCGTGACCATAGCAACGCGCGTTCAATGCGTGGGTCAGGGGCGACGCTGTCATATATTCAATCCAACGCTAGTAAAACAAACTAAACAAATTTAACAATAAAAATTATAAAAACTGCATATATACTCGTTTGTGTGACATTCAAATTGGCATTTTCAAATGATGGCAATAAAAAGGTAAATATTACGTTTATATATATTTGTACTTTGTGCACAGTCGATATAATATGATAAAAATATCAAAGATTGTTGCATTAAAATGCATTATAAATGTCCGATAACTAAACGATCATTTTGTGATAAGTATTATATATATATTTATATTGTTTTACATCTAAAAAAAAACAAAGTTCTGTCTACATTTCTATAAAAGTAACCAAATAGGTACATAAACATAAAACTGAAACAATATATAACGATAAAATTGTATAGGTATAATGCTGATAGGTGACGAATAACGTTTTTAATAGAACCAATTTCTTATCAGCGACCTTCAGCTCAACATTGCCAGTAATAACACAAATGCATAATGTGTGCATTTTTTATTTATTTAGCGAGAAATGCATTGTTTCGCGGATTATGTGAGATAAATCTTGTTAATTTTAGGATTCTTGTTAATTTGCTAAAATACTGAATATCATACTTCGTTTTTGAGTTTATCATAAAGGAATTATACTACACTGATGCTATACTGAACTTTTTTAAATTTCGGGAACTCTCGAAGCTTGGGCACAACGCAAAAATCTCACACGCTCGCCTCTTCAATTTTGGTTAAACGTTCAGTTATAACAATTGTTGTCTACAATTGTTATAACTGATCGTTTAACCTCAGCCTTGACTGAGCTCTTGGATGTAGCTTCATGTCAATTTTATTTCCTATTTTATACACTCGTCACTCAGAGATGCCATGGCCATGAAAGTAACTGTGCTACTATGTGTACAGTGCCGGATGGGTACACTAATCCATGATTACATTGTTGATACTTTAGACTCTATTATGGTATATTATGCAGTACAGTATGTAATAGTAAATATAATAACGCAATCCGGTACTTAATAGAAGACATTTCCTCGTTTTAAGTCATGTTGCTTCATATATGGTAACATCAATTTATTATGTAGGTACGTATATAATATGCATTTTCCTATATGGCATAAATAGTTATAGGTCAGTTTTTTCCAATAGCATATACTATAGGTAGAATTGACCGCTAATGATAATTTTGCAACCTTGAAATATTTGCACTAACACACACACATACTATACAATATTTTAGTTATATGAGGTATTTTTATTACAGCTTATTAACATTGAAATACTGTTAGCGATATAATCAGAAAAATTACATTACGTTGAAAAACACGAAAATACTTGCGGCCATGACCTGAGCTCGGTCAAATCAGTAGGAGGGTTGCTAAAAGGGGATGATTGTGGAGGCCGGGTCAACGTTTTGAATACACACTAAGGAGTCTATATTGTGAAAGCTTAGGTATTTAAGAAAAAGATGACGTTGGCAATTTATTAGCGTTCAACTGGTTGTTTATGTTATGAAACAATTTATGTATTGTTAGTGTTGCGACTTGCGAATGACGCGACGTGACCTCCGGCAAGGTTGCGAGCCGACACTTCCCTGTGTACTCAATCGTTTACTGCCATGTATTATATGATTGTTTAGATTATATAAATGTTCATGTGATACAAATACCATATACTGTGATTGACGCTCTTATTTTGTATAGTTCAATATTTAATACATACATTAGAATACGAGTAAATACTGTTTTAATTTCACATTCCGTAATATTCCTTTACATTCCGATAGTTTTAAATAATACGTCATGAAATAAATATTTAATAATCAAAATAAGGATGAAACGTGTGACAAAACAAAGAAATTGTGTGCATTTATATCTGTGCTAAATTTATGTATGCACGTCTATCTTTAATTTATTGTTATCTTCTTTAATCTTATCTGACGTATGAACTAACGTGATCTCCCACGAGGACATTAAAGGTGTATCCAAGCGTCCTTGTTTTATATCAGGCGCAATTAAAGAGTCACGGAATGGGCGAACTCGATTATTTTCCTCGTATCAAGAAAACAAAGTGTGATAAAGAGATATCTAACGTTAGAGTATCAGCAGGAAGTAATTTGCTCTAGCAGAAGGTTACAGTGATAACGAATTAGAATTAACAATATGGTTCATTACTGAATCGACGTTGGCACAAAATATGACGTTCCACGAGATTAATTACATAAGCTTAATGCGAATCCCATGCGAATCCTTAGTGCTGCGATAATCAAGTGAGTCATTATAAATAACTGTCGATATCGAATGCGCTGTTGACAAAAGCTTTGTTTATAAGAATTGGATGTAGGGGTCGTGCTCACCTGCGCCCGCGCCACTGACATTGCCAGATAAGATACGACTATTATTTTGCCACTGCTATCGGTCCAATGTCACAGTGACCTTAATGACACCGAATGACGCGCCGTGACAATGCGATCGTCGCTCTGACCTTGCGATATTTATCTAATCTTCCGTTCGCGAAAAATTTGTTAGCATGATTACGTTTATTGTACACGTTTGGGCATAACACTCATGGAAGCATGAGATTTGGGAAAATCATAATAAATAATAATTTATTTTGTATTGTTATAATGTACCCATGATGTATGTTCTGTGTGTTCTATGTAATAGAACATCTATCAATTATTTCACAAAAGAATTACATGTGATTATAACATAACGTCAGCTGTAGAATATAATATAATCTTACCTTTGTAGTCGATTTTAGTTAGCTACGTTAATAAATAAATAATAAAAGTAAAATAAGTCCTTTCAATTAAAAAAAAAACACTTTAAACAATTACTGCATTTAACACATACCGGTTTTTTTATTCAAATAGATTTAATACCAAAACCGGGCTTAAGTCAGATTATTATGTTTTCTTGTTGATGGTATAATATAGAGCCTAATCTTCATCGCTGTTGTTTAAATAATGAGAATCGGACTAGGCTTTTTTTATAAATTCTACTGAATTGAATCGGAAAATATGCATTTAATATTTTCGATAGTTGCCAAAAATAAAATAAAAAAAAAACGTAGCTCAATAAAATTAAAAAATAGGATGGTAAAATTCTCATACTGCTAAATCATCATAATCAAAGGATCTCTTTAATTTTATTTTGCCTTTTTTTCAACGTCTTATCCGTAATAGAATTTTCCATGACCTTCGATCCCGTACTATATATTTTTTAAAGAATTTTTGAGTGAAAAAAAAAAATTCAAATTGCGATGATTACTAGATTTAATTACTTTTTATTTTCCTAGTAACTAGCATGCAATATATTTTGCATCTTTGCCTTTTTTTAATATTTTCATGACCAACACTTGATATATTATTGTTAAAATATTATAACGACCTTCATCAATAGTATCATCGATCGATTTGCAGAACTTTTTTTTCTCTTCCATACGGATAAAGCATACGTTACCATAAGTGGAAATACTCTTATCAATATACCCAGTAAACTGATTTGTTTACGGTAATATTATAGAGTAATAAAATATGTATTTATAAAAGCGACCTTCATAACTTGTCGTCATTACCCGGAAATCACTATAGGCATAACAGTAAACGTTCTGTATACTTAGTTTTCCGAAGCAGGAAGTACATACACGATGCTCAAGAGCCAAGATAGTCAATAAACGATCCTTGCAATATAATTACTATAATTACTCAATATTTATGATGAATAGAGGTTTCACTGGTCTATTTTTTTATCACGGTCATGAAATGCATTGTGTGCGCACACAGAAACTTTTTGTCTCCGACTAAATCGAACCCTGAACTGATTGCAACGCTTACGAATTGATCAGTCAATAGCGACTGCAGCAAGATGTAATCGAAAGTATTGGTGCTAATTACAGCAATAATATTCATAATTTGGAACTTTAAAGATATTAAAATCAAATATTACATATATCATATTATCATTACTTAATTAATTGAGTTTTATCTTGATTTATGTATGTACATGAAAACTATAGTAGAGGCGACGGAAAATTTTACAAAAGTTACATTAAATTTCCATAAAAATTCTAATATTGTTTTGATTTAAAAAAAAACTTACCTAGATCAGGAATGGAGCTGGAGGGCTCTTCGAAGGGCGAAGGTTTCAGGATTCGCGGTGGCGGAGGTGGCGGCGGTGGTGGTCGCATGCACTGGATCACCGACTGCGTCGGCTGCGGCGGAGGAGCCGGCGCCGGCAGCAAGCAAGGAGCCCGGAACTCCTTGCCCGGCGGTGCCGGAAGCTCCAGCCGTCTACCGCCTCCCATCATCTCCAAATCGTAAGGATCCATAGGCTCGCGTTTCGGCGACAACTTAGGATAACACTGCATAGTTTTTTCAAGTTCAATGTTTATAAAATTTATTAAACAATTTAACGTTCAACGAAACAGTTCTAGTACGCAAGAAGCAAATCTCCAAAATCGAAGTACAGCAGTATGTTTATAAGATCGCGATCGGCACGCGTGCAGTGGGTCGGTGCGGCGCGGCGCCGCTCCACTCGCGAGACTCGTTCGCTCGCCGCGGCCAACTTTCTCTCACTGGCGTGGCGGTGCTCGTGGCTGGACGAAAGTGAATCTGCAGCGTGCCCCCGCGCCTTCACATCGCCCTGAGGTGGCCCTGCACCGCCCGCCCAGCGCCCTCGACGACGTTTTCTGCAACGCTGTTCCACCTCAACTTTAACCTTACTGTCTGACCTCTTAGTGCAATGCTCCAGGTACCTATCTTATTAAAATTTCATACGTATTTTAATCTCCACATACGTATAGTGAATATTTTAACGATATTAAACTTTTTTTTTATTTTATTTTCACGTGACCTAGGTATTTTTTAGATTTTCACAAAAAAATGCAAACCGTGTATTGTATAACCTTGTAAAACTTTACATATCATTGATCATGTACAACAATGTCAGCATAACACATTTCTTACAATATTTTGCGTACACAGTAATAAATAACCTTCACATCATTTTTATTCCTTCCGTAATTCTTACAAGAGTTAACGACGGATCTTGAACTAGTAGCGTTATATTAAACGCACGTATTAATTAAGTAGGTTTTGTTACAGATTATCGATGATATATTGTTACATATTATAACTTATACATTAGAACCATTCTAATATTATATTTTTAAACCTTATACTTGTTTTGATTCAATCTTTCTATTTATGTATAACATTATTATGTTAACATATGTTTTAGTAATAACATTTAACTAGAAAAACTCAAAGCTTAGAAATAAGAGTTTTTAAATCTACATATTTGCACATTGATGTAAATTAAAAAGTGGTCTTTAAAAGATAAGATTTTGTTGAGTGCGTCAAAGTAATAATTAGTAATCACAAGTAAAATACGTATAGTTTCTCTAAATTTGGTATCCCTAGAGAGGGCTAAAGCACGCTCATTGATAAGAACTGATAAGCATCAAAAAGATAGCTCAGCATCGGGACGTGACATAAGATATGGGATTTAAAACAATACTTACATTTAAATAAGATAGTACACGACATTTTATTTATCAAAATCTTTTAATCAGATACCTTTCAATTCCCTGAATTTCTTTTTAATTGATCACGTCAGGTTTGTAGGTTATCTTATAAGACGAGATCGTTTATAATCAGTTTTACAATTATTGCCAATATTATTTAAGGCAGTACTGTAAGTATTGCTTTAGTTTTTAAATATGCAGAGAAAGGAGCAATGAAGGATGGACTGAACTTAATATTTTGTTCCTTGTTCTTCTATTAAAATTAAAATAAATAAAATGAGATTTAACAATTCTTACTGAGACTATCTCTACTACTACTAGACTTTCCAATTTTCATGTTTAATGATATTAAAACATGTTCTCTAGTTATTAAAAAAATATCATTTCCATAAAATTTGGATTAACATTTTCTAATAAAATAATTTCAGACATCCGAAAATACGAGTGCCTTAATTAGGTATGCTCGTCGAAAATACTAGTGCTTTAAGTATTAAACTATATTTTCAGTGTTCAGGGGATGGGTGGAGGGTGGTTGGAACGGCGTGCAGTCGCGGGGCGTGATCAGGTCACTGCCACTGAAGGCTCACGGTCGAGACCAACGCTCACATCTATTTCGGCGACAGGTCTCAATGAACTTTATCTATATTCTATTGTTTGTAATTTCATCTTTTGTCAGGTAAAATGAGGAAATGTATTCTCCGTTACTGTTAATATCTGTGTATCTAGTTATGTTGGGTATTTTTTTATTTTTACGAATTATAAATTATATTTATTAATCAATGCTAAATGTAAATTTACAGAAACATGATGACGAAGTATATAAATAATAAAGCCATGCAAAACACAAGTGTCGATTTTAAATTTTGAAAATATTGATTTATTTGTTGTTTATTATACAAAATTCCATGATTGTTAAAAAAAGGTGCTCAGTGTTTATTGATTATTTAATAATAAGCATCTCGTGCATTAATATTTCAGTAATATCATGTGTCATATCATAGAACACAGAATGTAGAGCTAACGCTAAACATCGATGATAATCTCACCATAACGTGTCGATAGGTAGTTTTTGTGTATATCTATTAGAATTCGGGAGTGAAAGTCGGTTGATACGGGAAGGGCAGCAGGGCACACGGTGTGCAAGCGGTAAGCGAGGGTGTCTACATTGGGCCGCATGCGCAACAGATACCATCTTATGCATCTGGACGCACTTGCACCGACGCGATCAGTTATATTACCGCTGTTTTAAGAACATAAAAACAACAATTTTTAAAAAGATCTTTAATCACACTGTTTTATGAACATTAAAATTGCACCTTTTAAATATACGATTTACCTTTATATAAGACTGAGTATAGAGGATATTAATTGTTTTGGGCTTTTTTTTTAATTTATTGCTTTTGTTAATTTTTAAGCTATTCATGATCTATAATACCATAATATCACGGCAATAAATATTTTTTGTACCATATTATAATTTATGCTAAAAACTAACGCAATCTGTTTAAAAAATTTAGTATTTTAATACTGAATAATGAAAACACTAGCACGCAAAAGCTTTTTTATTGCTTAATTCGTAACATTTGACCCATATACATAAATTTAAATTCTTAACCATGAACCTCTATACCAATTCTACAAAACATTTGCGTGTGAACTTGAACTTGTGACTCCTAAATATTCATGAGCTTAAGAAAAATTACTTTGTGATATTATAATCTTGATAACGAAAGTAAACTAGATTATTTCAGTAAAATTTTACGATATTACAGGTCTTAGTATAGAATATAGAATGTAAACATTTCATCGCACTATAATTTTATAATAAATATTTTATTAAGAACCTTTACATAATAATCTAAAGGATAATAAAAACATTATTATATTTATAACGGAAACGGTGTAAACGCATCCTGCATCAGTCGCCGCCGTCGCGACCTCCGCCGATCGATATTCACTGGCTAGACGTGCATTTCTTCCCCTGGATACAAATATATATTATTATTAAAAATTTAACTGCCTCGCCACTAAAACAGTGTGGACACGTTATAGCTTTTACGTGTAGGCTATAAAAAGAATGTTCTATTCAAGGTAATTGTATGTTTATTTAATATAATTCAATTTAATATAACACGTGGGCCGGACGATTCTTTGATTGATCTGTCATAAAAATGGTGTAGGTACGTAGTACTATTATATATTCTGTGGTGTAGGTACATATATGGTAAATATGAGCATCTTGTATATTTCTAATAAATAATATCAAATAGTTAAGGTTAGGTACCTTACGTACCTTTACGTATTATAGGAGGTGTAAACAATATTCTAGGTAAAGCTTTGTTTATAAGTTAGAGGATTCTATAGAGATTGTTCCATTGAATTCAATTGAATGTTTTTTTATATAAATTAATCAAATTAATAAAATAAATGCGATCTACACGATTCTTTTCTTTATCTGTCAGAAAAAGCGCTATGCATTCATCATTAATATGAGCTTTAAAGCTCATTATTTTATAAATAGTGCCGGATAGTTATACATAGAATATTCTAGGAGGTGTAAATAGTCTTCTAGATGTAGCTTTGTGAAGTAAGAGGATTATATAATCGTAGTTTATACTAGGTTATTTTTACGATATTATATTTGCAATATGCAAATTAAAACTTAATCATTCAAAGTTAATTAATGTTCATATTACATTTAATCAAATTTTTTTTCACTTGAAGCAATTTTGAAAAATTCTTCACGTTACGCTCATAAAGCAGTAAACGTTGCATTTCAGACCGAAGCCAATTAATTTCACATTTTTACAATATATTGTATGTGAATGTACCAAAAGCATTTGCTCATAGCTGCTAACAATAAACCTAGTTCATTGTATGGATTCATTTGAACCGAGAATATAGATCGAGAGTGTCTCGACCCTGCAAGCCTTGAAGACTGCAGTAGTGGAATGCCCTTGCAAGGGTATCTCAATGTCGGACTTTAGGTGCCAGTCGTCGCCCTCTATACCCCCGCCGCCCCCGCGCACCGCGCCCTGCAACTAAACTCTTTTAACTGGATGCAACTGAGTAAATAAACCATTCAGGTTGACCTTAAATTGTTGCACGATGCAGATGTAATCTTCGTTCTTCAACTCAAGCTACAAATACCTTAATTAATCCCATTACGAAATCTAACCTACACTGCATAATACCTTTATGTTAAATTACTAGCTGACCAAACTAAGGGTTGTTGTGCGCTGTTGTGCCAAGTCCCTAATTATTATTAATTAATTTATTATTCTCAGACCTAAGGTATGTATTGAACACTAAACTCAAACATTTATTTATACATGAAATTTTTATTTTATTTTATTTTATTTATTCATAAATTGCTTCTAAATGAAGTCGCTAGACTTTGAATCATGACAATTTTGAATCATCAAAATATAGAATATAAAAATCGGATCGATTCGTTACAGAGAAGAGCGGGCAAGCAACCCTTAGTTTATTTTTTAAAATCATATCAATTTCATTATAGCAGACAATAATCCTACAATTCAGAAGCGACAACATTCCATACCTTAGTAGTCTCTACAATCTAATACATTTTACATTAAAGTTCATACAAATCTATCAAGCCGTTTGGAAGGAGTTTGATTATAAATACAGTGAATAAAATACATTATACATAATTAGATTAGAAGTTTATTTTCGTGAGAGGGAGGGAAGACCTTTATAACTGCTTGAACAAAATTAGAAACTATATAGTTAATGGCGGTAGAGTCTAGAAAGCCATGGAGAATATAACCAAAGCTCCATGGCTAGAGCCGATAAGCTTTTGGGCAATATGATAGAACTTTCCGCCCGCGGCTTCGCCCGCGTTTTCAAAGAAAAACCTGCATAGTTCCCGTTCCTGTGAATAAATGAATTTAATTAAATTTATATTTTTGTCGAATACGTGATTCGAACTATCTGTACTGATTCTGGATTAAAATAAATCTTGGTATTCATATTTTTATAAAGGTAGAGTCATCTCATTGTATGCCGAATTAAAATTAGTGTAGAAAAATACATAACTATTTCCAATGAATAATATCTTTTTTTTTTAGATGCACTTAATCTCAAAAGGAAATCTCAATAAATATATGAAACTGCATCAGCAAGATGATCAACAAAGAATTCATAATTACTCTTACAACTGTCCCATACATAAAAAAGCTAACATTTACAAACCATGAGCAATAAAAAAGTCGCTCATATTTCCCAAGAAGCAAATGAAAATTACCCCGCATTTATGCAAAGTATGAATGTAGAGCATTTTATTATGCTTCAAATAAAACAATTTCAGGTTTTAACGTCTTGAAGAAGCCAAACAAAAGTTTTAATTAAAGCAGGCAGTTAAATTTTTACAGAAACATCCAGGGGTATGAGGGAAACGAACGAGGGGGGTGCGGTATTCAGCACGCGCCGAGCTTGCCTGTCGTTGACACGGCCCGAGGACACCCGCTCAAGGTCGATTTGCCCAAAAGAGCTCACAGCCTTTAACCATTAATTTGGTAGAAAGTGTACAAGAAACTTTTCCTCGTCTTAAAAATTACTCCAATAAGTTAAAAAATTATTATCATGATTACACAGAAAATTCAACTAAAAATTCAACATTTCTTAAATATAATTAACATCTTAATATAATTCGATAAACATAATTCATGAATTCAATCAACAAAGCGTTCAATATTCATAAATAAGTAATGAGAGTGAACGTAGAGATTAATTAACGATATAAAACAGAATATAAGCATAAATTCTTCACGATATAATAACTTTCAAACATAGTTGAAATTAATCTTTTTTTTATCTAGTTATAGTGATGATATATTAATGTTATTTCGTTTAATATTATACGATAACTATTATGCCGTAGTTAAAGCTCGTAAACTTTAATGAAACAATAGCCTGACATTGCGAAGGTCCTTACACTTGGAGTTCAAGGCTTAAGTTATAATTTATTTTATCGCTATCAACGCTTTCACTTTGAAAACAACGTTATTTATCAATATTATAATTATAGAGAAACCTATTATGTATAAGTAACGGCATACCTACGTAATTACATCAAGCAATCGACATAAATTTCAGCGTAAGGAATGGTTTACTTTACAAAATATAATAATACAAAATGAACACTAACCACTAATTCTAATATAAAAATGCTCAAACTATATAATATTAAGATTAAAGGAAAAAATAAATTAAACAGTTAGAGCTCTACCTACTGTAGCTTATATTAATTAACATACCGAAGGTACAGAAAATCAGGGGAAAATATAGAGTATTTGAATACAAAGTTGTGGTACAAATAGCTATTTCCTTTTTCGTTTTTTATCTCTATATTCTTTAAAGTAAATATGTATACATAACTCATTTTCTTTTCGTTATTTCAAGGATGTTATCTTTTAACGACATTCAGCAATGTTCTTCACTTTTTAACAATAATTCAAAGCTAATTCCTCTTTGATGTTGATTAAGAGATTATTAGCCCCGTCATTACAATCAATAATAATTGATTCATCAATAAATAATTAATTTGGCTTATTGTTACTTATTTGATAAAGAGGTAAGACTCTTACCTCTTACCTCTTACCGTAAGAGGTCATTGTAACTTTTTCGTCTATCTTCTAATAACTATAAGAAGCTAAATTTCCCATGCTCTGAACATTAAACATATTTAAGATATTTTATTCACGGCTTCAATGACTAGCTTACAGACTAAACCAAGATAACCTGAATCAATCCGGTGGATAATTTAAAAAACGTTTCGCTCATATAAGACACAGAATATTTAAAATTCTTACACTAGAGTGCAAACATTCGTGCAATATACGATTTTTTATGTTATAATATTATTATATCAAATGAAGCTTAAAATCCATTAAAAATTCTTTGGTTGATAATAATTTTTACAATGACTCGCCTAAATTTTTTCTTTACACTTAAATTCTATATACCCTGAAAGAGTAAAGGACGTAAGTTAAAGTAAGTATAATTATGTATTTAAATTTCTAACATCCTCTCGTTTGATGAGCTTTTCTATAGTTCATTAAGGCCTTAATATGGGCTAGCGACCTTGCTAGGTGATTTACAGGGCGGGATCGGGGGACCGGCGCGAATCTACCGTAGTAAAAGTACGTATAAAAATTATTAAAAATATATTTGGATATGGAATCAAAATTTAGAACAACCATGCCGTGTGTTTCAATTTCATAAACACACTGTAAAAACACTACAATAATTGACGTTATATTGACTTAACGTTTTGGTTTAAAGTCCAAAAATCGACCTCAGTTCATGATTTTTTTCCAAAAAACCTGATTGTAAAATAAACAAATTAAAACAACCATGCCCTTTAATTCGAAACTTTAATATACATTTTTTTAGATATGTACATTAAGAATCTAAGAAGAAAAACGGTTATAACTAGAGTTAATTTTCGGTATTAAAAGGGAATTCTACCCGATTCAGGCCTTAATACGACGATTACTGTACTATAGAAAAGCTCATTACAAAACTTCCTGAAAACTAACTAACTAATAGTATGCGTTTATTCAGCATCTACTTTAAAGTAAATTTATTTAAAGCGGTTTATTTCAAATTACTATAATCTGTCGATAGAATATCCATATACTTTTAACTAATTCAATTTAACAATTCAGCCGTAAAAATAAAGCAAAATCAGTTACCATGAACCGACAATCAAAGGCAACTAAAACCAGACAAAATTGGCAAACTGTTTCGGAATTCACGTCCTAATTTCAGGTCAATAGCAATTTCTAGAACGGTCGGGGTTGCAGTAGTCTGATACCCCTTAGCAGTGGGGGTGTATGGAGGGTTACGGTGCATCGCACGAAAGGGCAACTGCAGATAACGCAAGCAGAAGCCAGACAGTCAACGTCCCGATGCACTCCCGGCCCCCCCTCGCCCCGCGACCCTCGCGCCCCCTCGCAGTCCTTCGGGAACCCGTATCCGTCCGACGCGAACTTTTTACATTCGCAATCTCGATCCTTGATGACTCGTTTAACTAATGAAAAGAATTACCCAGTAGCGCACTCGACACAATAAGCCAGTTAGCGAATTTCGCTTTTGGAAAGCTATACGCATGAAATTTTATAGGTTATACTATTTTATAGGTTGTATATTTTATCAAGTAAGTACCTAATAGCCTAAAGCCTGGCCGGTAATATGGATAAATAAGTCGATTAAAACGCAACGCATAAGCTACATAATACCTAGTTATTGTTAACCATTTATCCTGAAAGAATTAATCTGTAAACAATTAATAAAGTGAAGACTCTATGAGAAAAGAAATTCACAATATTATTAATTAAATAGTTACTTGTCACTTTAACTTTAATCATCTGTAAGAAGTCTAGGTTTAATAAAAGGCCAATAAATATGCCGTATAATATATTTTTCTTAAACTCCAAAAATATAGAAAAAGCACTAATATGTTTGGAGTTTGTCGATACCGTTTTTGTGGAGAAACTTCTAATTTGTTGAGTTAAAAAAGCATGGTAAAATGATGAGTGCCACAAAGATAATTTACATTTATATTATGATTGTATTCATGAGCCAAAAAAAAAAGATTTCTTATTCAAGACAAACTATGGATCTGAGAGGCCATATTTTGATAAATGCAAAAACACTTGTGTATAAAAAGATGAAACAAATTGGGATTAAAGTAATTTACTAAAATAATATTATCCCAATTTTGATTAAATCATATTTTGTCGATAAATATATAGCTAGTACGTAGAGCTCTGGCTTTTTCCACTTGGTCTGGGTTGGGTCTGTTTATAAAAATAACACATTTTCATTTTCTTACCAAAATAATACTTAACAAAGTGCTGCAAAACCTTATGTCGGACAAAATAAAAATAAAAAAATAAAAAAAATCCAAAATTCCCTGATTAGTGACAATACAATAAATTTTTGTTTATTTTTTTCTGTCTCTTTTTCACGTCTAAATCACGAAACCGATTTAACCGATAGAATATGTTTTATCTCAAAAATCCAACAGGAACTATGTCGCCTTTCCTTTGTCTACGCTAACGAAACCGCGGCCTGAAAGCAGATCTTGTATAAGGTCATCAGAATTATATCAGCGATATTTTTTGCAATATCATTTTATAGTTATTATAAATTAAAATATGCCAATACCACACCTATACTCGAAGGGTACGTCCATGGGTATCGGTATTAATTTACTATCTCACTTGAGTCTTTGCACGATAATTTTAGGTATTCTTATTTATTGTGAAAATTTAGTAAACAAGTAAGTAAATAGCATTGATTCGCAGAGGTCTCATTGTATGTATCATACCACAGATAATATAATACCACAGTATTACAATATATTATTTATAATACTATAGTATCATACGTAGGTAATTCAAAAGTTTCAGAAAATCTTGTTCATGCCAGTAGAGCTTTTTTATGAGCTTTTTACTAAGAAAATAGAAGACACGAAGATATATACCTAAATGTTTCAGAAGCAAGCAAATATTATACTGAAATTTTTCATGTTTTATTATCAATTTCTAAAACATCAAAATATATAGCTTGTAAATAAATTTATATAGCCAAGAAATAATATAAAGAAATATCCTGATAGGTATTCTTAAAACTTATATCCTTTACGAGCTATATACCTATGAGATAAACAACTAATGGCTAAAATAAATGATTGAGATATTGAACTTATGTGAACTTAAACGAAACAAAATAAGTAACATAGGTAACAAGTACACGAACAACTTTATATAATTGTGTTTTTCATGTACATATCTACATTACCTAACAACTCTTAATATGTTATGTACGTATGGTTAATATCAGCTACGAAATAGAAAATAATGCGATGTTGTAAAAGCCTCGTGGAAACTATTAAGAATTGCTCTTCTATAGTTGAAATAGCGTGCGTATAAACGCGTGCAAATACGCAATTGAATGGCATTATTATTTTTCCACGGCGTAGAGAGCAGCGAGGCAGCGGTGGGCACACAAGCTGAGCTGAGCGTCTGTGTCAAGGCCATGTCCTCGACCGTGACCGTCACCGCTCGCGCACTCCGCACTGCCCCCCCCGCTCTACTAATATCGACGTTATTTTAATAAAACTGAACCAGCTATACATATAAAACATTCAATTAAAAAAATACATCTCCATATTTTGAGGACACCGATACTACGAGCGCTCTCTATGTTTTTTGTTTGCAGTATTATACTTCATTCGGTCACCCTTTGGTCTACATTCTAGTCGAATGTTCCTAGTAGAATATTTTTATTTTATGACCTTTGTGTTTCTAATGAATTACCCATTTATGGATTGAGAAGTTTAAGAAACAATAATTTTTGAACCTCTTAAAACTCCTAAGTATTTTGAAGACATAACCACGTGTAAGTAGGTTTCCACAAAGCTTTTCCAATCGTATTCAAGGCTCAATAATAAGATACAAGCGCAACTAAGGTAATTTGTACCAACTAACGCGGAAGGTAATTTGTACCATTCATTACCTTTTTTCGTCATTAAATTATATATACTTACAGTAATTAGTACTTTTCGTAATATCCCTGAAAAAAAAACATACAGAAATATGTATCTAACATACGAATATTTAACTAAAATATACAAATATATATCCTAGTGCTTATCGACCAAAGTTCTAGGAAAGCAAACAATAGGAGAGTATAATAATTTATTAACAAGAATCCTCTGAAACATTGTTTAATAGGAATAAGTATAACATATAGTAGATAATAGACAAAAGGTAAGTTTATACCTTAATAAACAAGAAAAGAAAGCACTTCGAGGACATATAATATCTGGTTGTATATCGCAGGATCGATTCAGTTCAATAACGCGAACGCCTACGCGGCCCATACACGTGCCCGCTGTTCAATCAACACGGTGAAGGTCACGCGTCCCAAATTGTCCTAAAGCAACTCCCACAAATGGGAGCCTAGGCCGTTGATCTCCTTGAAAATCTTTCAGAGCCCTCGACCTTGAACTTTACCCGCGCACGCGCATTCTCTGTTACCTAGTACCCTGATCTCGTTACTAAAGAATGGGCCTAAGTATATTGTATTACTGAAGAAAGATACTTTGCTGAAACATTTGCTAAAAGTTACATCGTTCGGCCCCTGTCAATGAAAAATTTCATCTTGCTGTACAGCTATCTATCTATCTATTACCTATCCTGGGGTCTCCTCGTTTTAATTAATTAATAACTTAAGTGAATCGACGTGAGATTAATTATATCTTTTACACATAACTTAATTTTAAAGGAATTGTACCGTTGTGTTATACAACAGATTATTACTAAACCATAAGTTATACTGCGTAAAGCATTATGTATAAAGAAGATAATGCTAATCAAAAATAATAAAATAAGTACTTACTCCAAAAATAAAATTATAAATTATGCTGTGAAGGTTATTAATAAAAAAAGCTGCAATAAATAATTTCTTTACACCGCCGACCAACTATGTATCTACTACGTAAAACTCTACATTTGTTAATAGTAGTACTCTACATAAAACGCACGGTCCAAACTTCATTTCCTATGTCCTTAATGCAAGTTTTTTATACAATAATTAGGTACACAAAAAGTTAGCTACTTATATTTTAACGGCTACCTTTCCTAATTCCAAGGTTATAATTCCTCACAATTAGCTAAGATTAGATAATTATATAATATATACTCTTCAAAATTAACTCTTGCTCTTTAACAGAAATATTCTGTATCTAAAATACTATTACCGTCGAATACAAAAATCGGTTGTATGCTGATTTTTACGCTATATTGCTTCAAGAGATTTCCGCCCTCGGCTACGCCCGCTTTGTCAATTATACGTCATATGCTAAAACTTTCCTGGAGAACCACTACACATACACTTTAAAAACAACCGCACCAAAATCCTTTGCGTAGCTGGAAAGACCTAAGTATATGTACTACATATACAATATATTATATTGGGACAAACAGACAGCGGAAAGCAGCTTCGTTCTATACTATGCATTGACCCGTCCGATTAGGGCCCTTCAGGCCTCCTCCACTCAAGCGACAGCCCAAGCCGAGGTTCGAGATCCCCGTCAAGGGGGGACGCCCTTGCGCATGTCGCTACCAGGGTGAACCTTCAGTTCACCCCCGCGTCCGCGTTAAAATGTAGAAGCCCTTCCATAAGTAATTATAATTAAATTGTAATAACTGATTGTCGAATTATCCTAGGTATTCTTCATGACCGGTACCGCCATCTAGTAGCCATTATGAAAACTTTCTCGCAGTTCTGATTAGTCCTTTGGAATGATGTTCTAAAAGGGTTCATTACATGGTTGAACATTGGAAATCCTATTATTTCCATTATTATAAATGAGAATATTGTATCGTGAAAAATAAAATAACATAATACTAGTAATTATACATAGTTCACAACCTACTTATTTAATACAAGCTCTTGCAAGCTGCACACGACATATAGGTAGTTGATATTACATATTTTATTGTTCAAAGAACGAAATGGATGCCATTTCATTATTACCTATATCTTATATAAAATATTCTTTACGAATTAAGTAGAATTAATTCTTTTGTAATATATAAGGTAATTTATTAATTAGAAGAAAGCAAGGAGTGATTTCAAAATGTTCATCAATTGTGGTCCCTTGTAGTTTTTATTAGCAATTATGAATAACGTAGTATTTGTTCATTTTATTATATTTTTAATTAGTAACTAATCTTGACCTAATTACAATAAATTTATTTGAGATGGAAACATTTAATGTGCGTAGCATTTATTGACTGCTTCAAATACCTACTTGTAGTAAATTATTCAGGAAGTTTTGTTTAGTTGTGTTTGTATATAACAGACAATTTAAATAAAAACGTAATACTTATTTAGAAATGGTCCTCTATCTTTGCTTGCATCTAATGCCCTTATTTATAGATTGATTAAAAACCTCTTTTTCATCTATTTCCAACTTTCCGCAATTAATTAGAATAAAGATGCTCACTATAAGCGAATCTATTTACATGATGATATGAAGGCACAAGAATTCATGCCACAAAAGTATGCCTACGCATTTCTTAATTTTTTTGGCACATTTATTCTCTAGTACACACTTGCCAATTTTAACCACTTTAACAACATGCCTGAATTTTACTAACAATAAATGACTTTTTAACTTTAATTAATATTATGCATTATTTGTTTTATATACAAGATTTCCTTTACATTTAAGGAATCAAATAGACATTTTAATAAGTCAGTATAATCTCATTATATAATACTTAAAATAAATTATGTAAAATACTACTATACCTCTTAAAAATCACTATCTACATAATACATATTTATAAGCATTTTTGATATAATTTATTTTTATTAATTTATTTAAAATAACCTTATACGAAAAAGTTGTCGATATTTATTTTATATAATGTGTATATTAACTTTTCAAAAATTTATACGAACGGTTAGAGCATTAATATGAATTATATAATAATGGTTTAAACATCGATAAACAACATTGAAACCTCTCCGCTTCATAAGTAATTTAGGAAAGCAATTGATATTATTGGGGTAATTAAATGTCTAATAACAATCATAAGGTGACGCACATATTCACCAGCATGAAACTTAGGTGGGCGAGCGCAGGCCACGTTGCAGGGGAAACGAGCATTAACCCTTTCTGCAGTTCATTCGCCGTCTGGCCTCACCCCTGCAATCCACCCACGCTCGCCCCTTGACGCCGATCCGGCTGCACATTTACCACGCTGCAGCCAAACTATACATCTACCTGAAAGCCTTTAACACCTTATTATATGCTTCATTACGTTCTGCTGTTTAACGATATGGATATGTGAGTGCGTTAGTTACAAAAGTGGGCTAAGATGGCTGCAAATATATATTTTTTAAGTATAAACAAGTAAACAAGTAAAAAAACTAGTGGCCGGGGAATCAGTGAACATCGAAGCACATTTATTGAAGATTACATTACGAACAATATAATTTTTAAATCTTGAATTCAGTATACGATTCACGTTTTATTCGTAGATATGGATATTGTAAGCTGTATTAGTGCTTCTAGTTTGGCGATCAACTGCTATTCCTTATACAATTTTCCACCCCCTATTTTAATTTCACCTTCATGAAGTTTCGTTTACCCACGTGAAAAAGTTAAACATGATCTTTCTCCACTAATATCATCGATTTTCATTAAAAAATACTAAGATGTATATCGACTAAGTGATTGAGACCACAATAATTGAGACGTGAACAAACAACATCTTACTTCTTATCTTACTAATGTGTGTGTGTTTGTTACTCTTTCACGCAAATACTACTGAACCGATTACAATGAAATTTAGCACACATATAGAGGGTAACTTGGATTAACACATAGGATAGGTTTTATCCCGGAAATACCACTCGAACGGGAACTATGCGGTTTTTCCTTTGAAAACGCGGGCGAAGCCGCGGGCGGAAATCTAGTATATAATACATATGCAGACAGACAGAGACTCACGCATTTTTGGTGTAAGCTAATTCCAGGAGATAGTGACGGAAATTGTTGGGTCATTTGTACCAGTAGTGCGGTTCTTCAGGGGTCTGAGTACGCAATGGCAAAAAGAAAAAAGACAAAAAGAGCACTGGTACTGGCAGCCCAATTGCGTGGGCCTTAGTTGAACTCAGTTACCACAAAAAATTCAGTATTTTCCGATAGTCCATAAAAAAGAAATAGGCGGTAGTGTCATACCATACTTCTCCGGTGTGACTTACCTACAGCCCGCGATTTGTACCAGTTTTGCATATTTTGACCAGTTACCTGAATGCGATGATTTCGATAATTGTGTAATTAGGCATAAAATACAATAATATGCCATCCAAATACATACATAGTTACTTAAGTTACAGATTAGATACTAGCTTATGTAGGTATCGAGTATAAATCGGGTGTTTGTGAATTGTGACATCTGAAATTGAACAAGAATAATCTTATCATGAAGCTTCATGAAATGTTATATGAATTGGTCAAGTATTTAGTTTCACAGTTTGATTAGTTAGAAACTAGGTAGGTAAATCATAAATTTCTGTTTTGTTTTCATTTTTTTTTCATAATTACTCAAAACCTGATCTTATTAATAAATAATAATTAAACTTCTTAATAAAGTGGACTGTGGAGTCATTTTAATATGTAACATTTGACCTCTGTCTATTTTATCTTCATACTTCATAGTGACCTGCTTAAAATATCGACTAAAGTGAATGAATGCCATTATCATTTTTCTTTGATAAATTCTTGGGTAAATTTAAGGAGAAAATTAAGGCTTGGTTACACCATATTACTTAGTAATAAAAACATGTTAAAGTAACGGTTAGGGAAAATATGAGCCACTTGACTATAGACGACGTCATAATATACCGCTCGCATTTCACCGGTTATGTACAGTAATTATTGTTAACGTTTTAAATATTTGTCAGAAGCGTCAATTAATACAAAATAAGATGCCGTATGACCAAGAAGCTTATAATATCTAATACACTGGAGATTGCATTATGAACATTAAGGCCCTTCGCTCATGGAGCTACTCAAAAATGACTGAACTAATCAGTAATTACGATTACAAACCAGTTACAAATTGTATCTCGCATACAACGCTACTCAAGTTATAAGGTTTCAGTCACTTCTGTTATTTGCTCGTTCATTTTTATCATAAAAAACAAAGAAACTCGGGAAACCAGTAGCGTGGAGACCGGCACGACGCGTCGCGCGTGATTGGTTGCTAACGCGTTACTGACCAGTTAGTAACTAGTCGCGTCGTGTGCGAATCTCCATAGAACATGTATGGGCTGTGACGCTCAGGCAACTCGTTAGTAATTTGAGTTTGTGACTAGTTCTTTTTGAGTAGCTCCATGAGCGAAGGGCCTAACTTGTAACAAGAAAATATGACCTTGAATGACGTCAGTTATGTTTTTTGTCCCTTTCTCCTTCTGTGGGGTGACCACGCTGGTTTGTAAATTCAGGATTTTTCGAAATAGAAAAAAACTAAAAATCATGGTCTATAAATAATAACGACATATATTTTTAACAGTATTTATATTATAATTACTGGTCAACTTACAAGAATTATCACCTTTATAGATACATACAATTTTAATTGGTAGAGAATGATAGTTTTAAAGCTTGGATATGAACCGATATACAGCATTAACATCCTTTGTAAATAGAGGAAAGTTGTGTTTTGCATCAGATGCTGTTTACCAAATTGTAAGCTACTCAGATCTTCTTTTTAAACGCGTTGCTTCGACGGGTCAACTTCAAGCCAAAAACATCAAAGAAAAACTGTTTATACCAGCCTTGCAAAAATTTCAGCTAACTTTACAAAGTTTATTTTTCAAAAGGTATTTTTTTCTGGGTCGTACTCCTCAGTAATTTTACCCTTGATAGGCACATATATTTCTTTTTACTTCATTTTTTGGAAAGCTGAAATACGTAAAACAAAAAAAAATATTAGGTAAGTTAAAAAAAGTATAAATTTCAATGTAAAAACATTGAGCTATTAATACATACTACGTATGGAGGAGACACCACGAACAAAATCTGTGCGACAAGCGCGGCGGCGCGGGGCGGCTTGTGAGTCATAGATTAAGCGATGTCATCGACTCACCGCTATAGAGGCGAAACTTTGCAAATATTTTGCATATTACTTATCAATTAAGAACAATCAATGTTACAAAAAAAATTGATACATAGGTACTAATTTATTTTCATCTTTCATGATTTAACCTTTTTTCAAATAAATAATATCCACAGTACAATATTTTTTAAATGTGTAAAATTATTTTTTTCCACTATAAATTAATTATATAATATATTTTCCACTATAAAATAATAATAGAATTGCACGACCTAATTCCGCCATCCCCGTTTTTCCATCGTTCGTCGAGGCGCACAGATTCTAGGCATCGCCACATGGTTGACGTTCCATGTACCCGGACAAAGCGGTTCGGATCGTCATTCTTTATTCGAACCGCTAGGGTCTGGAACATGCTTCCTGAATCTGTGTTCCCCGATGAGTACAATATGGAGGTCTTCAAGAGGAGAGTGAACAGGTACATTCTAGGGCAGCGCGCTCCATCTTAGGCCACATCTCAGCTTACCATCAGGCGAGATCGTGGCCAAGCGCTCCCCTATTGTACTGTTAAAAAAAAATATAAAAATTTACATCATATAATATTACTATATAAACATCTTTCATACCCAATACCGTTTCTTAAATTTTTAGTCTATGACAAATGACGCAAAATGGCGCCCGCCAAAAATTTTGCTCGAACCAAGTTTTAAAAATGATTATCTAATTAATTACCGATGAAAAGTTATTTCTTTGCACTTTGCCGCATAACTTGAATTATAAGTGCAATATCGCAACACACTCGAGGGCATATTTGATGAGTTTCTTGGTTTTTTGCTTTAAAACAAACAAGACATGAACGCTACCATCGCACTAAAGCGACTGAGTGCAGTTAAGCCATATGGCTTATGTTGAGCGGAACATATGTGATGTAGGCGGTGTCGTCTCCTTAAGTATATCTCAATGTGTAAAAAGAACAAACTTAAAACCACATGTGAGTGCAATACCGATGTCGTGTGTTGTTTCATTACTAGTATAAAAATCTTTAAAATGGTGTTCTAAATGTTCATCATAATATTGTTATAACAATATAATATTCTCTTCGCTATCCGTAAAAACCCGTCATCATGGTTACCTTACTTGTTAAATTTGTTTATTGAAAACTTGTTGAAAAATGATGAAAGTATTAGGAAAAGAACATATTTAACATGACTGCTTACTAAAATGGTGATAAATTTGACGATTTTTGCCATTAAAATGATTCTAAACAGGTAAATACATGAGTATTGAGGAATATTGTAAACAACGTAAATATACACTTGCCTGTGAAATTCTATGCAAGAATTTGGTGTCCAAACACTTCTGCAATTTCGCACAATACAATGCATTCTTTATATTCGGAAAATATTTATTAAATAAGCAACAATATTAACTTAAATATTCGAAGCGACGCAATTTTTTTGACACACATGCCATATTGACAAAGTGAGAGTTGCTATAATTTTATTATGGTGACCACCCATTATCAGGGAGTGTGACTTTTTAATGATTGGCTCAGATACTTAATTTATTTAGCATAAATAATACATAATTGTCTCATCCAACAATGCCTCTGAATGATGTTGTTGGCAATTTATCAACAAACTCATATACAAAATCTAACCTTTTGCACAGAATATTACAGAATACATAGTAGCCTTGGGAAAACTTCGTATTAACAGTGGCAATACCAAGTTCGGTGTGAAAGGGATTAAAAACATAAGTTAGGGTCAATGAACTTCTCGTCAGTCGTCAATCCTAGACGATATCTCCAGTGTTTAGATCAAGAAGCTTATATCTAATACACTGGAGATTTCAATATGAACATTAACTTGTAACAAGAAAATATGACCTTGAATGACGCCAGTTATGTTTTTTATCACTTTCACACCTAACTTGGTATTGCCACTGTTAATACGAAGTTTTCCCAAGGCTACTATGTATTCTGTAATATTCTGTGCAAAAGGTTAGATTTTGTATATGAGTTTGTTGATAAATTGCCAACAACATCATTCAGAGGCATTGTTGGATGAGACAATTATGTATTATTTATGCTAAATAAATTAAGTATCTGAGCCAATCATTAAAAAGTCACACTCCCTGATAATGGGTAGTCACCATAATAAAATTATAGCAACTCTCACTTTGTCAATATGGCATGTGTGTCAAAAAAATTGCGTCGCTTCGAATATTTAAGTTAATATTGTTGCTTATTTAATAAATATTTTCCGAATATAAAGAATGCATTGTATTGTGCGAAATTGCAGAAGTGTTTGGACACCAAATTCTGGCATAGAATTTCACAGGCAAGTATATATTTACGTTATTTACAATATTCCTCAATACTCTTGCATTTACCTGTTTAGAATCATTTCAATGGCCAAAAATTGTCAAATTTAGCATCATTTTAGTAAGCAGTCATGTTAAATATGTTCTTTTCCTAATACTTTCATCATTTTTCAACAAGTTTTCAATAAACAAATTTAACAAGTAAGGTAACCATGATGACGGGTTTTTACGGATAGCGAAGAGAATATATTGCAATAACAATATTATGATGAAGAAGAACACCATTTTAAAGATTTTTATATTAGTAATGAAACAACACACAACATCGGTATTGCACTCACATGTAGTTATAAGATTGTTCGTTTTTACATCGAAATTTATACTTTTTTAACTTACCTCATATTTTTTTGTTTTACGTATTTCAGCTTTCCAAAAAGTAAAATAAAAAGAAATATATATATGCCTATCAAGGGTAAAATTACTGAGGATCATGAACCCAGGAAAAAATACCTTCTAAAAAATAAACTTTGTAAAGTTAGCTGAAATTTGTGCAAGGCTGATATAAACAGTTTTTCTTTGATGATTTTGGCTTGAAGTTGACCCGTTGAAGCAACGCGTTTAAAAAGAAGATCTGAGTAGCTTACAATTTACATAACTGACGTCATTCAAGGTCATATTTTCTTGCTACAAGTTAATGTTCATAGTGCAATCTCCAGTGTATTAGATATTATAAGCTTCTTGGTTTAGATATAAGCTTCTTGCGTATGACCAAGCGTATGACTTGCGAGTTCCGACTCCCATAGCTTTAAGGGCTGGCGCAGTTATAGCGGAGCGCAGCGCAAAGCATTTTTCTTTGTTAAACAATTATCGACATTATCCTCATTAAATAATATTCAAAAATGCACCGCGCTTTTCACCGAAGCTTTAATTCTCCTCGGGAATAAAGAAGAAAAAAATAACAAAGAATTTTTTTTTGTATTTATAAAGTTGTAAAATAATAAATACTTACAATTATAATGACAACATGGTATGACCACCAATTTAAAATAAAATAACATTTATTTGCATAAAACATGGTACAGAGAGATGTCAAAATATTTCGATTGTTCATCATGTTTTGCTTAGTCTAAAGTATGCAAATACTGTCTCAATTTAAATCTTAATATATATAAATCTCGTGTCACAATGTTTGTCCTCAATGGAATCCTAAACCACTTAACCGATTATAATAAAATTCGCACACCATGTGCAGTTCGATCCAACTTGAGAGATAGGATAGTTTAAACATGTAGGTACCACGGGCGAAGCCGGGGCGGACCGCTAGTTAAATATAATATTGAAATTAAATCACTTTACAATTAATTGACAAATATCATTCCACAATAATTGCATTTTAAGGCTATACATACAATTATAATAATTAACATTTATGGTCAAAAAAAATTTAATAAATTTATCAGCTTTCGATTTTTAGAGTAACATCCCTCGTCAGTGTTTTTAAAGAAAAAGGGTTAACTGACGCTAAGACTGACGCAATATTGTTACGACGCGACTGAACGTGAGTCGCGACGTTAAGTTCTTTAAATCAGAAATTGTTTTTAATTTAACTCTTTCAGTCTTGGTGGTTAGTGTCACTAACCACCTCTTTGCAAATTTTTTACTTAACACTCACGCCATCTAGCGACAAACGGTTGAATTACTATGCAAGGTGACTTTGACGTTGACAAGTTACGGCTAACTGCCAAGAAGCTTATATCTTATACACTGGAGATTTCGGTATGAACATTTGACGTGTAACAAGAAAATTGTTGTGTTTTATCACTTTCACACCTAACTTGGTATTGCCACTGTTAATACGAAGTTTTCCCAAGGCTACTATGTATGCTGTAATATTCTGTGCAAAAGGTTAGTTTTTGTACATGAGTTTGTTGATAAATTGCCAACAACGTCATTCGGAAGCATTGTTGGATGAGACAATTATTATTTATGCTAAATAAAATAAGTATCTGAACCAATTATTAAAAAGCGATACTCCCTGATTATGGGTAGTTACCATAATAAAATTGTAGCAACTCTCACTTTGACAATATGGCATAAGTGTCAAAAAAATTGCGTCGCTTCGAATATTTAAGTTAATATTGTTGCGTATTTAATAAATATTTTCCGAATATAAATAATGTATTGCATTGTGAAAAATTGCAGAAGTTTTTGGACACCAAATTCTGGCATAAAATTTCACAGGCAAGTGTATATTTACGCTATTTACAATATTCCTCAATACTCATGCATTTACCTGTTTAGAATCATTTTCATGGCAAAAATCGTCAATTTTATCATCATTTTAGTAATCAATCATGCTAAATATCTTCTATCTATCTTCTTTTCCTAATAATTTCATCATTTTTCAATAAACCAATTTAACAAATAAGGTAACCATGATGACGAGTTTTTACGGATAGCGAAGAGAAAATATTGTAATAGTTAACAAAATTATGATGAACATTTAGAACACCATTTCAAAGATTTTTATACTAGTAATGAAACAACGCACGACATCGATATTGCACTCACATGTGGTTTTATGTTTGTTCTTCTTTAACATAGAAATTAATAGTTCTTTTAACTTACCAAATTTTTTTTGTTTTACTTATTTCAGCTTTCCAAAAAATGAAATAAAAAGAAATAAATGGCTGTCCATAGTGCCTATCAAGGGTAAAATTTATCAACATGCCAGAATATGCAGTTTGCATTTTAAGCCTGAGGATTACGGTCCAGAAAAAAAATACCTTTTGAAAAGTGCTATCCCTTTTTATTTACCACATTCTTGTTACTGCGTCTCAACTGTGGATAAAGTAATTTTAATTATATTATAATTAACCACCATGAAACCATTAGTAACCGTAAGTACAGCTCCTGAAAGACATACGAATTTCTGAGAACTGTAATATCGTTACCACACATCAACACTAGCGATGCAACTCTCCCTTTGGAATATTGAAAAGTTTTAGACTGAAGCTTGAGTAACCAAAACGATGTTTTAATGTATGTAGCACTCATTTTAATTAAAAAATCGTAGTATGAGATCAAAAGTTATCAAGCGTTATTTAAAACTATCATTCTCTACCAATTAAAATGGTATGTACCTATAAAGATGATAATTATTCATGTAAGTTGACCAGTAATATTATAATATAAATACTGTTAAAAATATATGTCGTTATTATTTATAGACCATGATTTTTAGTTTTTTTTTATTTCGAAAAATCCTGAATATACAAACCAGTGTGGTCACCCACAGAAAGAGACAAAAAACAACACTGACGTCATTCAAGGTTATATTTTCTTGTGACAAGTTAATGGTCATAGTGCAATCTCCAGTGTATTAGATATAAGCTTCTTGCTAACTGCCCACATATTTGAATCAATGACAGTTCATTTTCGTTGAATTGAATACTGGGCTAACGTGCTTTTATTTGCGTGTGTGATAAAAAAATCTGTAAAACGGGTAAGTAAGTATTTTTCTTTAATGTTTTTTACTCAGCGTATTGTCATATATGTATTTTATACGTGTTCACATAAAATTACTAATACTTTTGTGTTTTCGATGTGTATTCAAAACGAAAGTATGGTGGTTAGTAAACTAACCACCGTGACTGTTGCGTGTTTATGTTCATAACTTACATGAAACGTTTGTATGTAACTTTAAGAGTCTTTTTCGTATTTATTACAGTATGTCGCGCCGGCTGCAAGATAAAGAAATAGCAGAATACTTGTTGGAAGACCTTCCTTCAGGTAGCGAGAGTGTTTGTAGCAATGAGGACGACGAGGCAGGTACAGAAGATCAGCCAAATCCGTTGGTATTAGGCGATTTGATTGGAGAAGTTCAAGTTTCCGATGATGATAATTTTGATCCCGATGATGACCTCCCTTTGTCTAGCTTAGTATGCCGGAATCTAGATTCTACAGAGTCCAACACTGTAAATTCAAACAAAGCTCCAAAATGGAAGAAGAGTTTTAAGATGGACATACCAGGTGAGTTTTCTGAAAGTGTGGGACTCACCGATCAAATTCTATGCATGGAGAGTGTTACACCGGTTTTGCTATTTGGTTAACGCTGAAAGAAGATAATCGTTTGCAAAGAGGCGAACACGATTACCGGATAAGTGACACAAACGTATGTTTGTTGAAATGGAAAGACAAGAGATCAGTATTTATTTTGTCAAACTATCATGACCCTAAGAATGTCGGTAAAGTTAACCGCAGGGAGCGCGATGGTACCAGTGTTGAAGTGTCCTGTCCAGAAGCCGTAAAAGACTATAACGCAAATATGAATTTTGTCGACAAATTCGATCAACTCAAAGGCAGTTATGCTATTGACAGAAAATCCCATAAGTGGTGGCACAGGATTTTTTTTCATTTCCTTGATTGTTGCGTCGTCAACGCCTTTTTGATTTATAAAGAACTTCAGTCCGCACGCCCGGACCTTGACAAATTGACTCTGAAAGAATTCAGGCGAAGCGTATACCAGGGTCTACTGGCGCCAGCATATGTCAAACAAAGGTCTGAATCAGTAAACAGTAACCGTAGTTCCACGGCCTCTTCTCCAGGACCTGCATTTATAAAACGTCATAAGCCTACAGTCCCTCAGGAAATTCGCCTAGAATGCAGTCGCCATCAACCAGAGAGAAGTACTTCGAGAAGATGCTGCAAATGCAGCACTAAAATATCTCCAGTGCGTACTATATGGCAGTGCAGTACATGTAAAGTGCCACTTTGCTTACGTAAAGAAAAAACATGTTTTTCTGATTTTCATAAAAAGTGATTTTTACATGGATTTTATGAAAATCTTTATAATAACTGATAATATTAATAATTAATAAATATAATTCATCATAGTTTTGTTTGTATCAATAGTCATGGTGGTTAGTGTCACTAACCACCTCATTCCTTGAAAGCCTTCATAACTAGATTTTTTTTTCTTACTTTCTGTGAAATTTTAGTTGTAAATGATCCTTAAACTAACATGAAAGTTTGTAAAATATTCTCTATTTAAAAGTGTGACTGAAAGAGTTAATAAACCATTATAAACTTAAAATGTAGTGTGGGAAAAAATAATTGAACTACATTTCCATAATCATTCTGTTCTATATTATTTTTAGTCTGTCGTCTATAATTATTAATCTGTGGTTCTGTTGCAATGGCTGCAACACGGTGACGGTCACAGATCTAGTACAAGTAGATTTGCAATGCTATGGTGAAAAGAGATAGATAGCTAGGCTTACATTATGTGAGTGAAGGGGATGTAGATACGTTTTTTTGTCCTTATCTGCGTGGCCACTTTTTTGATGGCCTACTGTCAAAACTGGGCCAAACAAACAAAGCAGATCTGATATTTAATTAGTTTTCTTGTGTCTACTGTTCTTTTTGGTGATAAATACATTTGGAAGTTAATTATAAAAGTGTTCTGAATGTACTACGTGTACTGAGTATTTATAATTATGGGTGGTTGCAGCGTATTAGAGCGTTTTCACATTATCCGATCCGATATCGGATATCGGACGCCGATAGCCGATATCCGATATCGGATACAATTTGCCCTTTCACATTGTCCGATAAAATCGTTCCGATATCATCATGAGTGTTGCCAGAAATTTTTAGAGAAAACTAAACTAAATTGCCAGTTGATAAAAAAAAAGGTATAAGTAATTAAAAAAAATCAAATGTTATACCCACAGAACAGTAAAGTAGTTATATCATAGTTGTACATGTACATTAAAAATAACTACGATAAAGAAAAACAACTGCAAAAAAGAAAAGTAAAATGTAAAAAAGATTTGATATCACAAATTACTGCATATTATTTAGATGTGCTATTTACTAAATAGTTTTGATATCGGTCATTTGTTTATCATAATATACTTATGTTAACACATTATAAATTAAATAAATTTATATCAATACCTACTACAACCTATATATATTACCATTTTTTTACTACATACATTTATAAAAGTTCATGTAGTACCTATGATAAATTTATTAAGTGATACAATCTTTGTTCACATTTTCTTTTCTTTTTCTTATTACACTGTAATATCCTAAAATAATATTGTCACTCGTTCAAATATATTTGTAATATGATTGTTGTAATTTCCTGTAAGTAAAGATACATTAATTATTTTATTGTCATAAGCAATTATTTTAGAATTAAGAGTTTTCAAACTTTGTATTCTTTGTTGTAAATTCAAAATAAAAATAAAATCGGTGTGAAATCTCCTCCTTTTTTTGAAGTCGGTTAAAAACAAAGTACTCAATGACAACAATACAATAAACAGCACAACCAACATCCGAGTAGGAGGAGGAGCGAGGCAGAATGAGATAAAATGATAGATAAAATGATGATGATAGACACTAATATTTTCGAAGATAGATATTTGAATTTAAGAACGCAATATATTTTTGTTTACTTCAGTTCAGCCAACTGCCGTATATTTTAATACGGCAAATAAAAATACCTGCCGTATAAATCGTATTTTAAATGCCTATAAATACTTAAATGTGTGTTTTCTTAATAAAAAAAGGTTTCTTTTAATAGAAAGGGTTTTAGGTTAAAAGCAAAGAATTTTTTTAAAGATTGAGCGCCCTATAAGACTGAAAATACACAAACTAGTGCTTTTTTGCTGTTGGTATACTGCCTTTTCGAAAATTGAGTTGGCAACACTGAACATTATCGTCCGATAGCCACTGGGAATATCGGTGTCGGCTCCGATATCCGATATCGGACCGGACAATGTGAAAGACAGGTACATATTTCATACATTTTACTTCCCTCCGATATCGGATATCGGCTATCGGCTTCCGATATCCGATATCGGATCGGATAATGTGAAAACGCTCTTAGGCTATAACAGCCGCACGGAAACAAACGCCGATGGAATTTCATTTCATTCGTAAGTAAACAATTAAATAAAGATACATAATATCAGAATCATTATAATTGACTGTTTCCTATCTACTGATAATTCTTATTGTTAATATTTCGTGGTAATTTTAGCTTTTAAGTGTAAGATAACCTCAATCACAATGTTGCCTGCAAATGGGAAAAAAAGTCCACAAAATTGCAAAAAAATGTTTGTCCCATAGTTTTCCAACGTATTCTGGCATTCGTAAAATATGGATTGATGCTAGTCGGTAAAATTGGGTACCATCTAAAAAGCGAGAATATGTTCAAAGAATTTTAACGCAATTTTTTTGTTTGCAAACCTAAATTATCTCTCCTTGAGTCAAATGCTACGCCAACAATAAGCATGAATGTAATTACTTATCTACATTTTAAGAAGTTGATTTTAAATCACAATCAAATTCCATTGTTAGATTTCCCTATAACCCTAAGATAGATTATTTTCATATGCGTTTATTAAACTTTGTTACATATTAAATTGCTTTTTACATTAACTCTCTAGTAAAATATAAATCTAAGAATTTATATTTTTTAGTTTGAATCTGTGCAGTCAGTATCGGCAACACAAAATGATGATCCAAATTCCAATACCATCAACGAGCTATAGAGGAGTTAAAAGGAATAGACAGAAATCAAATGATTAAAATGTGTCCCCAGGTGCTAAAACTCGAAAACTGGTTTGTACTAAAAAATACATCATAATTAATTAAAATAACAAGTTATTTGGTAATACATACTTAATAATGGATAAAAATTTATAACCGGAGTAAATTAAGCATTAATTCCATTTTATTTGCCATTAATTGTTAGCATTTCTCTTTAAAAAATGTTTTTATTTCTAAAAGCAGAGTTGTTTTGATGCCATAGTTTCAAATTTAATATATTGAAGTATTTTTATTTCTAATTATTTGCTATATATGTATATTAATGTTATACTTTGATACCAATATATTGGTATTAAAATATGTAATTAATATAATGGCCTTGATACAAAAAATATTTTATATTCTAAAATTTATTTTTTCAGTTGCAGAAGCAAAAACAGATATCAGCTAATCGTCTTAAGAAATTGCTTGTTAAATGCTTATAAATATGGAAAAAACAGAAGTTCTCCGCAGCATCGAAAACGGAAATAAAGATTTTCTAAAACTCAAGGAAACGATATTCAAGCCAATTACGCAACTTTTCCTTATGTCTAAATTTCATATGCCCAAAAGCGTACATTTACGTACGAAAAACATTCGACATCGGGCTACGTAGATTTTGTACCTACTTGATTTTTATGTTCCAATATTTGTAATCGGCCCTTAGCACAGAAATTTATACATGTGTAAAATAACTAGGGATGTAACGATACATGATTTTGCCGATACGATACCGATACCGATATTTATAATAAAATATCGGCGATACCGATACCGATACCGATATCGATGGCTTGGTAGAAAAATAAATAGTGAATTATGCATAAAAGTTACCAACATGTAACAGAGACTCAACTGTAAATCGTATTCTTTTAAATAACAATGCCAAATCAAAAAACAAGAAAACCATTTATTTTAGTATTATTATTTTGCAAAGTCAGTTAAACTTTAAGTTATACACATACAATCAGTTCCTAATAAAAGTTTACTATTGGTAGGGTTTTTTCAAAAAACAAAGTGCGCACGCGCGGGCGGCCTCCCGCATCGTTCATTGGGCGCGGTTTTTTGAATTGTTTGATATCGGTATCGGTTGTTTTATAATCGGCGATACCGATATATCGGCTTGCCGATTATATCGGCCGATATATCGGTATCGGTATCGGTATCGTTACATCCCTAAAAATAACCTATGATAATAAAACACATTGAAACTGTATCTGAATTTAATATTCCTTTATTTGTGGTCTTCCCTTCTCGAATGTATATTATGTATATAAAAACTACAAAGGTAAATTTTTATTAAAAATACGTCCTCAAATTCACCTAACATTATTTATTTATTACACTGAATTGTAATAAATAATTAATGTAAGAGTGAATTTGAGGACGTATTTTTAATGAAAATTTTCCTTAAAATGCAGGAAAGTTTATAAAATGGCAACACTCGAAGATAGAGCGAAATGCACTGAGGTGGCCACGCATGTTCGGAATCTAGTTGTACTAGATCTGTGGTGACGGTCCAGTGTCCACAGACTACAAACTGACATAAGTCTTATGGCCGTCAACATAGCAAATTTTTAAAGATTTTCACTAGTTTCTAATTGTATATGTTTGTACTCAAGATTATATAAATATGCCGAAAAATAAAGGAAAAGGAGGTAAAAACAGGAGGAGGGGTAAAAATGAAAACGAAACAGAAAAACGTGAGTTAGTATTCAAAGAAGACGGTCAGGAGTACGCCCAAGTCACAAAGATGCTCGGTAATGGCCGCTTGGAGGCCATGTGCTTTGATGGCATAAAACGTCTTTGCCACATCAGAGGAAAACTTAGAAAAAAGGTATGGATAAATCAAGGCGATATCATATTAATTGGATTACGAGATTACCAAGATGCCAAGGCTGACGTAATCTTAAAATATACACCTGATGAGGCAAGGAATCTTAAAACGTATGGTGAATTCCCAGAAACTGTACGTATCAATGAGACAGTTGTGTATTCAGTCGATGGTTTGGATGAAGACATTGAATTTGGAGATGAGGTCAGCTCAGATGATGAAGCAGATCCTGTTGATGCAGTTTGAATCGTTTTTTATATCTTAAATCCACAGTATCTATGTAAGTTTATGTAAATTTATTTCTGTTAAATAGTATGATTTGTAAAACTGTTTTTTATTGATTCATCATTGAGATTAGAAGATTGTCTAAACATTTTAGGCAAAAACCACTGTAATCATCTTCCAATACTTCTTGCAAATTGCAGAAATTTCTATTATTTAGTATTATTTATTATTAATTAAAATAGTCATCCCACAAACTATGAGACAACTACTAGGAAATATTGCACAACATTCCTTGAAGTACCATATTTTAAAACTCCTATAGAAAAATGTTAAAATCTAAGGAATGTACATAATTAAATACTTTAAAACATCCTTTGTGTTTGCTTTCTTATCCTATTAGTCACCTTTGTATTTTTAATCATGTTAGAGTATATTTATTCTTTGGAACATTTAAATTTGTTCTAATGAAATGCAATGTTATAAAATATTATTTAAAACCAACAGTCAAAAACGCACTATAAAAACATTAACATCTTCAATTTTAATTAATAAATTATGTATGAAAACAAAATATATAGATCATAATTATTATCATGTTTATTTGACTGTGACTATTATACATTTTTGCCTGTAAATAGATATGATGAATTATGATTTCTATCCATACTATGATAACTATTATACACAAAGCTAAAATCATAAATTCAGTTATTTCATTTATTTTGCTAAGACTTATTATATAATACATGTTTGACTTACTTATTTGTAACTATTTAGCGTATATTTATGAAACGGAACAGGGCAAAGATCAAATTACCTTTGTCGTGTTATATTGTAGATGCAGTCTATCCGTTAACACCGGTTGGTTTAACAGCCAGAAATATATTGAGACTTAATTCAGGACAACAACACCTAGGCATCAGATTCGGTTCTCCCCTGCAGAGCAACTGTTCATACCTATTTTACTCATTTACTAGGCTTTTTCTGGCATCATCGCGGAACACAATGAGTGTTTGTCTGCATGGCTTTGGCTGATTAATGGGACAAAATATTGTTTTCTAATAATTTGATTGCTCATTTTTCTGGCTCCTGAGGCACAGTGTTTTACTAATTCAGGAGCCTATGGATTCATATACTAGCTGTACCTATTTATTATTTCAATCAAGTTTTATTTATTTATTTATATTTAGCAAATTCTGGAGAGCATGTTTAGGGACTAGGGTCTCTAGAGTTTAAACCTACAGACATGAGTAACATTGCCCCCAAAGTGCAAAGAAATACAATTGAAAATTAATAAAATTCAAATTACACATAGGTACTACAATATGTAAATTACTGTTACTTTTTCCCTTTTTCATTAATAACAAGTAAGTACCTAGTTTTTATTTAATAATTAATATGTAAATGTCGCAGTCATCTGGTTGAATCAGCTATTTGATTAAATGACTAGCCCTTTTTTTATAAAAATGTGGACAAACAAACGGGTGGGTGTCCCGGTAGCGAGCGATCACCACCGTCCATGAGTGTTTGTAAAGGTGTTGTCGGCCTTTTAAAGAAGAGTTAGGTTCTTTTTTGAAAAGGTTCAAATTAAACCTTGCTTGTTGAAACAGTGATGATGGAAGACTGTTCTACATCAAGGTAACTAGTGCGAGGCAAAAAGTGGCGAGAGAAGCGAACTGTTCAGCACACGAGTACTCGTTCGCCACAGTTAGAGTGATGTAGGTGAAAGTTAGCCTTATGAAGGGCGGTGTGATGATGGAATTCCGCAGCAGGTATGAGTCCGAACAGCATCTTTGAGCCCTCCTCATGGTACATGCAATATAAGATACCCAGAGATACGACATCTCTTCGTAAGGCAAGGGGGTCAAGCCGATCAGTTAGTTTTGGTCGCCAATAATTCTGACTGCTATATGTTGCATGCGATCAAGCGGAAGGAGTTGGTATTGGGGAGCTCCGGCCCTGGGAGCGTTATTCCATGTGTCTGAGCTTTGAGCTTATATAAAGCTAGCCGCTCATTGAATGACGATTGACGACATTTAAATAAATAAATAAAATAATATTTAAATTTATTTTAATTGAATAACTAAAGGACAACTCGTCAAGTTGTTTAAATGCAACGTTCAACGCCTTGACTGAACGTCATTTATTCTTTAGAACGTCCTTGGTTTGGATAAAAGGATGGTTAGGATAAGGTTAAGATTAATAGGTTCGTGTTTTTTAATTGATGAAGTCATTAGTCATTCAATCAAATAGGTAGCAGCTTAGCAGATTCAACCATATGACGGACATCGGGACATTTGAATTTGAATTCATTGTTTTGGCCTCTTTCCCAATGTCATTCAAACTTTGTACACTTATCAAGTATCGGGGCCAATACAATTTTTTTAACTATATTTATTATTTTCCTTTCATCTAGGCTGATTTCGACGAATAGTCTCTTCATGCATAGTTAACTAAGTTAACATTACCTACGATTTTACAGTTTTTTAAAGCTAATACTTTCGTACTACTGTAATTTAATTAGTAGTTAAATAAATAGCCATTACCCAGCTGTATATTACGAGGACTACTCATGGAGTGGCTCATTTTGGTAGGTATAGGTACAACGCGCAATTAAATGCAACACAATTTCTAGCTTTTAGGGAGATCAGTAGGTATGCACCGAAGCAAAATAATGATAAAACATGATCTATCTCTTATAGTTTATACCCATGTAAAATTGTTGTCTCGCGATGTTTGTTAAAAACAAACTTCTCTCCGAAACGGCTGAAACGATTTTAAAGAAATTTTGTGTGCATATCAGGTTGGTATGAGTATCGGCATCATCTATTTTTCATAGGTACCCTGATGAGGGTGTCTTGTGGGTGGGCAGAAGAACGTTTGCCGAGTAAGCTGGTTAAATAACCTCGTGGTGAAAAAAAAACAGTGTCTTGTGGGTGGGCAGAAGAACGTTTGCCGAGTAAGCTGGTTATAACCTCGTGGTGAAAAAAAAAACAGATTAATATAAGCTAGTTTAATGGGTTGTTTGTTGCCTTTGGCATCCGACATAATATAAACTAGCTGTGCCCGCGACTTCGTCCGCGTGGAATAGTGACTGCATAGTAGTTACTACTTAACTTTTATTGAATAAACACGTACTACCATAAATAATAGGCATGACGACAGTATCCATAAATGATCGTATTAGTGTTTTTAAGGGAAAATGTATAATAAATAAATTAAATTTAGTGACTTAGAAATCTTAAAAACATTAAGATTAATGAGATTATCAATAAAATAAAACATTGAAATTCTGCAGTAGGCCATTTTGACTAAAACACGCGTGACGTCACGCTTAAGTAAACAACCACGTCAGATGTGTTTTGTTTTTATGAATATGTTGAGAATACGCATTTTTATTTATTTTCTATTGTTTCACGTATGCTTTATCGACTCAGAACAGAAATATAATTGCGAATTCACGAATACGTAGTTCGGGGTTCTCCACGCCAACTTTATACAATCATTTCTTATTATTTTCTCGCTTGAAATAATTACTAACACATTTTTGAGCATTATTTTTATGTGGATTCACACTGCAATACTGCACACCACTTATAAACTTTGAAATTCGTTTCTATAACACATATTAAATAAATATTTTTTTAATTTTCTTCGCAATGCGTACAAATAATTACGTATTTACTAAAGAGTGACGTCACGCCTACGCCATGACACCTGCGAGCTGTTTTGGCACAGTTAATAAATATTTTTTGAAAAATGGCTTTTATCTTCGTTAAATTTAAGTATATTACCGAAATATAGGGTTTTTCTTGTATAGTAAACGTATACACACATTATGGAAGAGGATTTCAAAATCTTTCTTCATGCCTATTAAAAGAACAGTTAGTAAAATTTATTACTAAACTGAGCTAAAAAATAAGTGCCTAATTAATTTTCTACGTAAAATTTATTTTAAATTATGGCATATTATTTTTTAGGCACCAGGAGGGAGAGGAGCAAAGGAGAATGACCAAAAATGTATGGAGCTTGGTCCAAATGTCCACCACTAACGAGACCTATGTAATAAAATAGTCTACTAAATACTGATTCATTATAACCAGACCGCAATCAAAAATATGCTGTCGGTAAAAAGTTATGACTGAGTGAAAAGTCATATTTTTTTACCTTTTTATGCGAAAAATATCGTAAAAATCATTCTGTCCATTGGACATTTTGAACTAATCTACACATGTCGTGTCATACCGCTTGGTGTCCCATGTTAGGTTCTCGCTGAAATAGACTTTGTTCAAAGGCCCGGAAGAAATAAAACGCAAGAATGCTTAGCAACACAATAGTTTTATTCGTGTCTAATTAAAACACATGATTAAAAATTAACATTATATATCTCAACCATCATCAACAATAATATTGTCTAGATTCGCAGCTGGAAGTTCAGCCAAAAGTTCTTGAATATGCTCAGCGGTTCCCGGGTAGTTATCCAGAAACTGTTCAATTAACTGATAATTCCTTCTTCGTAACAATGAATGATTGCAACAAACACAGTTTCTTCTTTCCACTTGCATTATCACAAAAAAACAATCAGCAAAAACAGAAAGTCCGAAGTGATATAGCCTAGGTCGCAAGTAAAGAATCAGAAAAAGTCCAGTAAACGATAGCCAAAGTCGCAATGAATTAAACATAAGAATTCGCACAGTACGTAAAGAAAGCAAGCAGACGAATGACGAATACACGGTGTTGTGGGTACAAATATTAATATTTTTCATATGGTCGTAACTTTTTACTGACAGCTTATTTTTTTTTTTGTGCTAAACTGAAAGTTACTCTATATTTAGTGGACTATAAGTCAACATAGGTCTCGTTAGTGGTGGATATTTGGACCACTTTTGTTCATTCTCCTTTATTTACCTTCCTTCCTTGTATGGATGTTTTTGACAATATATTGTGCAGCAACTGAGTGCCGAGGCAAACGTCAAAACGTAAAGGAATAGAATCCGCTATCGATACTAATTGACATAAGCGTATGATGTTTTGCTAAGGATTTGTTCACCCTACCAACGACGACGACGACCACGAACAAAATTTTCATCCAGTCGCAATTTAATAAAATTGTGCAAAACACAATTAAAAATCAATTATTAAAATTTCCTGTCGTTCTGGTGATTGGAATTTTTATTTTTGAGATCAACGATGAATGAAAAAATAGATTTTTCGTAGAAACAGTGGCTCCTAGAAAAAAATGTATGTGAAGTTTTTTAAAGATAATTTTATAATCTACAATTTTGGTAAAAGTTAAGGATACCATACCATACCATCATTATCATAATAATATATCTTATACATATATTTTTTTATAATGGTACTTAATTTTAAAGATCGTCGGGAAGTTTGTAAAATTATATATATTCCTTTTCCTTCGTTGCGTTGGTTTTTTTTTTTTTTAATTTTTAAACTTCGGTTTCTTATTTTCATTTAATATTTTCAAGTGAGCGAGACCTACCTCTACCTCCATAATACATTCCTACATCTGACATCTTTTAAGTTGGGCCGTAACCGTGCATAAATTGTAATGGACCACAGTGGCAAAAGAAGTGGTATATTTAAGAAAAAAATTGCCAAGGGCCAGGCCTATGTGGCTTTGAGAAGAGTTCAAAATTTCCAGGGTGTGGCTATCCTCTCGCTCCCATGTCCCCCTCTTCTTTCACAGACTTTCAACCCTTCCCTTTCCATCCCTAGTAAATGGCAGAACCGATTTTGATGTAAATAATATTATCTAATTGTACCTATATGTACACGTCATATCCTATCGTTTGATGCTCCGTTTGGTTTTTTTATCTAACCACTGTCACCCCTAAAGTGCCCTATATGTAAAAAACGGATGAACCGATTTCGATAAAACATTACTAATTGTAATTCACCCGTTATGCACATTCATTTGATATATCACTTAGGTAGGTACTATCACAATATTTGACAACATTCGTTTCTTTCATTCCCACTTATACCTATACAGGGTGTAATCGTTAAGTGTGCACAGGCGATTTTTCCGTAAGTATTACAGATAACAAAAAACTTTAAACTGATATCGAAAGTACTTAACCTAATGAGTAAAATGGCGGTAATAAATTTTTAAAAATAAATCGAGAAATATCAAAAAAATTATCTTTAAACCCTCCCATTCATTAAGTATGAAATATGAATATCCCATATACCTACATTTAATATGAAAGATATTAGCTTTTTTTTTCTTTTTTTGGTTTTCTGCTTTAATTACTTCGCAAATTTGAAGTGACATTTTCCACATTTTTCCGGACATTTTCACGCATTTTCCGGATATTTTCCGGGAATTATCCAGGCATTTTCCGGACATTTCCCTGACATAGCCTGTAAATGTCTGGAAAATCCCCGGCAAATGCTCGGAAAATCCCCGGAAAATGTCTGTAAAATCCCCGGAAAATGCCAGGGAAATGTCCGGAAAATGTCTGGAAAACATCGGGAAAATCCCCGGGATATGCCCGGAAAATCCCCAGAAAAAGCCTGGGAAATTCCCGGAAAATAACCGGAAAATGCCTGGGAAATGCTCGGAAAATGCGTGGAAATTTCCGGAAAAACCGTGGAAAATCCCTGGAAGATATCCGGAAAATGCGTGAAAATGTCCGGAAAATATCAGGAAATGCGTGGAAAATCCCCGGAAAATGCCAGGGAAATGTCCGGAAAATGTCTGGGAAACATCCGGAAAATCCCCGGGAAATGCTCGGAAAATGCCTGGGAAATTCCCGGAAAATGTCTGGAAAATCCCGGAAAATAACCGGAAAATGCCAGGGAAATGTCTGGAAAATATCCGGAAAATGCGTGGAAATTTCCGGAAAAAGCGTGGAAAATGCCAGGGAAATGTCTGGAAAATATCCGGAAAATGCTTGGAAAATGAAAAGAAAGAAAGAAAAAACATTTATTTCAAGGACATTAAAAACCAAAACATTTACATAATAAACAACAACAAAAAACTTAAAACATAAAAAGCAATTATACATTGCAATTATTTAACAAGGTACAACTTAGAAAAGGAAAAAAAAAAGGAGACAAAAAATTACACTAAATTAGTACGGTAGAGTGTCCTTGAAAAAGGGTTACCAACTCAGCTAAATACTGTACGGCAGTAATGCACGCACAGCGCTGGTTTTCAGTGGCCCCTTATCGTTGTTGAAATTAGAGTGACCTCCATCCCAACAATAAAAAAATAAAGAATTACATATAAAAAAAATAATAACAATAAACCAAATAAATAATAAAACAAAGTGCAGGAATAAACGAAATAAATTAAATAAACAATTATACGTGATAAACTATAAAGATAAGTAGGTACATAAATTGATTAGATATAGATAGATATAGATAGATAGATAAGTACATATATGTATTATATTTCTCATATTTATTCATTTGTTGCCACTAAGGTTGGATCTGTTTCTCTAGTAAAATAATAATGTATTTTTTCTTAAAATTCTCAACCGTGAGAAGGCTGGGAAGAGGCGGTGGTAAATTGTTCCAACACTTAGTGGCACTGTATTTGAAACTACCTCGAAAACTGGCAGAATGGTGTTTAGGAATCATCAATTTAGTCGCAGCTTGCCGCGTTTTGTACGTAGACTGATGATCACCGATCCAAGCCAACTTTTTAAAAAGGTATTGAGGAGATTCAGATTTTATTATATCAAAGAGGAAAGAAGCGAAATGGAGACGTCGTCTACTTTCCATGTTTAATAAACAGGCTTTATTTAAAAATGGCGTAATGTGCTCCCGTGGAGGAATGTTCCAACAGAACCGGGCACATGCGTTTTGTACGCGCTGTATTGCTCGTTTCGTTCGCGACAATATACGACATCCATACACCACATCCATATAATTAAATTTAGATAAGACAAGGCTGTCACAAAGCCTAACACGAAGTTCCGTATTAAGGTATTTTCTAATACGGTACAAAATTTTTAACCGATAGAAGCAGTTAGCTACAGTTACATTGATATATTTTTCAAATCGGAGATTTTCGTCAAAAATGATTCCCAAATTTCGAGCTTCAGCAACACGTTTAATAACTTCGTCATTTATGGATATGGGAATGAGACGATTTTGTATGGAGCTGACTACTTTAGGAGTGCCTAAAACCATAAACTTGGACTTATTGGGATTCAGTACAAGTGAATTTCGTCTTGACCATGCGAATAATGAAGCTAAGTCCAAGTTTAAGTTACTTATTGCGGAACGTGTTTCATCCGGGTGGAAGGAAGTAAACAACTGAACATCGTCAGCATATATGTGATACTTACACGATTTTATTTGTTTGACAATGTCGGCGCTATATAATATGAATAAAAGGGGTCCCAAAATAGAGCCTTGAGGAACACCCTTTGTAACTGTTTTACATTCTGATAACCTATTACCAAATATTATAAATGCCTGAAAATGCCCGGAAAATGCTCGAAAAATGCGTGGAAATTTCCGGAAAAACCGTGGAAAATCCCTGGAAAATATCCGGAAAATGCGTGAAAATGTCCGGAAAATATCCGGTAAATGCGTGAAAATGTCCGGAAAATATCCGGAAAATGCCTGGAAAATCGCCGGAAAATGCCAGGGAAATGTCCGGAAAATGTCTGGAAAACATCCGGAAAATCCCCGGGAAATGCTCGGAAAATCCCCGGAAAATGCCAGGGAAATGTCCGGAAAATGTCTGGAAAACATCCGGAAAATCCCCGGGAAATGCTCGGAAAATCCCCGGAAAAAGCCTGGGAAATTCCCGGAAAATAACCGGAAAATGCCTGGGAAATGCTCGGAAAATGCGTGGAAATTTCCGGAAAAACCGTGGAAAAACCGTGGAAAATGCCTGGAAAATATCCGGAAAATGCGTGAAAATGTCCGGAAAATATCCGGTAAATGCGTGAAAATGTCCGGAAAATATCCGGAAAATGCCTGGAAAATCCCCGGAAAATGCCTGAAAAATGTCCGGAAAATGTCTGGGAAATGCGTGGAAAATCCCCGGAAAATGCCAGGGAAATGTCCGGAAAATGTCTGGGAAACATCCGGAAAATCCCCGGGAAATGCTCGGAAAATGCCTGGGAAATTCCCGGAAAATGTCTGGAATATCCCGGAAAATAACCGGAAAATGCCAGGGAAATGTCTGGAAAATATCCGGAAAATGCGTGGATATGTCCGGAAAAAGCGTGGAAAATGCCTGGAAAATGCCCGGAAAATGCTCGGAAAATCCCCGGAAAATATCCGGAAAATGCGTGAAAATGTCCGGAAAAAGCGTGGAAAATGCCACTTCAAATTTGCGAAGTAATTAAAGCAGAAAACCAAAAAAGAAAAAGAAAGCTAAAATCTTTCATATTAAATGTATATGGGATATTCATATTTCATACTTAATGTATGGGAGGGTTTAAAGATAATTTTTTTGATATTTCTCGATTTATTTTTAAAAATTTATTACCGCCATTTTACTCATTAGGTTAAGTACTTTCGATATCAGTTTAAAGTTTTTTGTTATCTGTAATACTTACGGAAAAATCGCCTGTGCACACTTAACGATTACACCCTGTATATAGGTATAGTAAATGGATGAACCGATTTTGATTAAATATGTCTAATTATACTTTACACGTCATGCCCTTTCATTTCATATGTCACTTGAGTCAAAATTCACTTTTTTTATTATCTACCACTTTTATACCTATATCAAATAAATGGATGAACCGATTTTGATAAAATTTGACTTATTTTTACTGATAGGTCGTTCACTTTCATTTATATCACTAAAGTATATTCGACAACTTTAGTTATTTTCATTCCCACTTTTACACAATAAATGGATGAACCGATTTTGATACAGTTTATTTAAGAACCAGCGTCGGAAAATATGCTGCCTAACAAAAAAACATCATCTAATTCGGATTACCTGCTAGCGAGCTACGGTGGCACAAACACACACACACACAGCGGTCAAACACTTATCACCCATATTTTTGCATCGGGGGTTAAAAATATAATATTATAAATACGACATAATTTAAAGGACATTTTATGTATAAAATTTACCTAGAAATAAGTATAATTTTAATTTGACCCCTCCCCCCTACTACCTCAGCTTACCCCCCCACCCTTGGGGACTTTCGATATGATCACTTGGACATAACTGTAGCGTATAACAGATTACTTACGTTTTATCGTACACTGTATGTGTACCATAGAATGCCTTAGCAAATGTTCGCCGTGAGTACTTAAATGGTCATAACTTTTTTATTTATGAACCGATTGACATGAAATAAACACTAAATGTTAAATGAAGATTACCACAATATATTAGTGAAAACCGCATCGAAATCGGATAAGCCGTTTCTGAGATTAGCGTGTTCAAACATACAGACAAACAGACAAACAGACAAACAGACAAAAAATTTTTTAACTACAGTTTTGGGTTTGGGATCGATTTAATAATAACCCCTGCTAATTTTTTTTTACATTATTTCATTGTACAGACACCACTTTTCTAGAATTTTATTATATGTATTGATGATGTCACTTTTCTAATTAATTAATAGGTACAGTTCCAACTCGAAGTAAACATCAAACAATTATCAATGCGAAAATAACTCTTACTGACCCTTAGGCAATGATTTTTTTTTAAATCATTGCCTATATATATACTGGATATTGGCGGAAGAGAGGAGCGATTAATTGGGTAAGAGAAGTAGAAAAAGAATTTTACTGAAGTCTGAACAAAGGACAAAAAATCCTCAAAAGAAAACAAAGGTTAAGTTTCAATTCTCCCGCCCTGAGCAAAGGATTTGTCTTATGTCATAAAACCACGTTCTGTCGAACTCTGTTATTATTAGTAAAAAGATCCATACCTACCTCTTATCCGGAATTTATGAATGTTGGAGTCTTAGAGTATATGTATATATACTATCTATAGAGTGCGAACAACCAAGTGGGAACAGTAGGCACAGGTGGGAACAACACGACGTTCCTGCCGCGAGCGCTCGTAGTCGTGGTTGAGTGCTGTCGAAGTGCGTTGCTCCGGAATTTTTTTCATATTTACGAATAAACATGGTGAAATGTGCAGTTTTATCTTGCAAAAAACCGGCCAAGTGCGAGTCGGACTCGCGCACCGAGGGTTCCGTACAAACCTGCAATTTTTTTTTTTCACGGGTTAAAGGCAATTAGATCTAAGTATTTGATATGAATTTCAACTTGATAACTCTACGCGTTCATGAGGAAAAAAGTAATAAGTTTATATTTATTAAAAAATAAATATATATTTTGTAATGTAACTAAAAATTTAAGGTTTTCGGAATTTTTCCTTTATATGTGCTATAAAACGTTGCTTCATGCCAAATTTCAAGATTCTAGGTCGACTGGAAGTACCCTTTAGGTTTTGATTCCCTTGCGAGTACTTGCGAGTTTCAAAATATGCAGCTTAAATTGCTGTTTCTTTTGATTGCGTTGACATAGAAGTTTGATTTTGTTACAGCTTAAAGGTATTATAGACCTGAGTATTTGGTATGAATTTCAATTTAATACCTCTACGCGTTTATGAGGAAATGGGTAGTAAGTTTAAAATTATTAAAAAAAAATATATTATGTAATGTAACTAAAAATTTATGGTTTTCGTAATTTTTCCTTTATCTATGCTATAAGACGTTGCTGTGTACCAAATTTCAAGATTCTGAGTTCACGGGAAGCACCCTGTAGGTTTTGATTCCCTTGCAAGTGTCGAAAATTTGCGGCATAAACGGCTGTATCTTTTGATTGTGTTGGCTTAGAAGTTTGATTTTTTCACAGCTTCAAGGGACAGTAGACCTGAGTAATTGATATAAATTTCAGCTTCATACCTCCACGCGTTCCTGAGAAAAAGGGTCTTGACAGACGGACGGACGGACGGACGGACGGACAGACGGACAACAAAGTGATCCTATAAGGGTTCCGTTTTTTCCTTTTGAGGTACGGAACCCTAAAAACGATACTAGAAAATACACAAAATTGAAATCCAGTATCACATTTCATCAGTAAGTCGATTGTTATACTTATTTTTATGAAAATAAATCTAGCATCGCGGGGGTGAGGGGGAGGTGGGAGGCGGACACGCGCAGGCTTGCTCGCGCGCCTCACTGCCGCCATTTTATCGTAGTGATGTGACCTGATCAACGCTGTACTCGATATAAAGTTTACTAGAAGAACTATATTTTTACAAATTATTTAACTTTAAAATTAAAACTCTTTTAAAAATGTAAATAAATTTTTAAATAAATTTGTGGTGTGTTTTGTATGATACACTTTCTAATATTATGAATGCGAATGTATTATAGGGTAAATGTAAAGTATGTAATTTTACGATATATTTTCTGAACCGCTAAATTGATTTTGAAGATTTTGATAGTAGAATGGATAAAATGAAATAAAAAAATTATTAATATTATTTATTATATTATCATTTTAAATTATTAATTATTTCTTATTTTTATTTAACATTTTTAAAACATTGTTATTATTGTTTGATTTATTATTAAAGAAATAGCACTAAACCCGCCCTTATATTTTATTAACTTTATTATTTAAAAAGTACTCACGTTTTTCTGATATTCCAATTAAACATATTTTTTTAAAGTACTTATAATTAATACAAGAAATATTCAAATGGAATAAACAAACTTTATTCAGTTGGTAAACAAATTTAAAATTACATATTTATACTTTATTCATATATTTTTCCTTTATTATCTTATTGAACATAAAATTTACTTATGATACATATTTATTTACATAACTTATCGATAGTTCAACACGCAATTGATACCTACCCATCCCTATTTGTCACACACACATCTATATAATATCTATAGCTCATCTGCCTACGATGTGCACTGAGCAATTTGTGCAATACTACATCTAACATCTACTTCTGGCAGAACAGTAGTTACTGCATAGTATTTAAAGCACCAATCAACCAATCAACACCGCATCTCTTATCATTTAAATTCATATTCATATTTATTTATTTACCTATTAATATCTATTATTTGTATTAGTTAACTATCTATTTATTATTTATATTATTATTTTTCTGTAGCAAATCAGTGGAAAGTCGAAAGCACACCCTCCATTCGGTCTTGACAGAATACCAGCGCTGTAGTCGCAGCTTGCTGCGATTATGGCAGAAAGCTGAGTCAAGACCCTTTTCTGGAAATGCAGTGCACCCACAGTACCAGATTCTCAACAAACATGGCGCCTAATTTATGTCTAATTTTATTATGTAGTATCTTTCTTCTTCTATTTTGTGTTTTCTTCTTGTGTGTGTACCTTTATCTAGAAATAAATGTTTTTTCTTCTTTCTTTCTTTCTTCTTCTTCAATACACGCGCTCTATACTATATCTATACTCTAAGGTTGGAGTAATGTAGGTACACATATTATTATAAAAAAAAGAAATTTTGTAATGCTATCTGAAGGAAAAGTTTTTCAAAAACAATGAGTGTTTTCCCTATATGTGGCATTACAAAGTTCTACCACAGGTTCTACCATAAATAATATTTACTGTGGCATCTGGGAGAAACCTGTTAACTCCATTTTTGGCAAAATTTTGTTAGATACATGTTTGATAAGTACAGAAAGCGCAGATTTTTTTGATCCAGACGTGATATCTCTAGGTCCACGGGAAGCAGATGAAAAAAAATGGTCCACTCCTGTTAAATCCAAGATTTTTTGCTACAATCAAGATATATTATAATTATCATTAATATATCATAGTAACTTTTGATGCCAAACCTGATAACTAATATAACAAGTACATAAATGTTAATTCCAAGCTTTATGCCTATGGACTATAACTTGTTAAGTCCCAGCTACCGCGTATGTACCAAAAACATGAGATACCTACATGTTAATTAATTACAACTTATCAGATTTGGATTTATATTTCCAATTTGGTATATATAACGGTGAGTACTAAATAATAAAAATAAAGTGTTATTTTAATGTAAATATCTATTTATTTTCAAAATAACCACCTTTAGCTTTAATACAAAGGCTTAAACGTTTCCTGAAGTTTTCGACGATTTTCCGTACCTCCTCTTCAGATATTTTGTCCCACACAAGAGTACCTAAGTGTTGCCTTCAGCGCGTCTACACTTCTGTGTGAAGTTGCACAGGCCCTCGCCTCTAGAATTGACCATATGCTGTAATCCATTGGATTAAGGTCTAGTGAATATGGAGGGCATTCCTTGGAACTTATGAACTCTGGGAAATGGTCCATACACCACTGCTGCACATTTGAGGCCCTGTGAGATGGAGCAGAGTCCTGTTGAAAAGTCCTGTTGAAAAGTCCACGGTTGGTCGCCGAAGTGCTGCTGGCTACAAGGAAGAACTACACTCTCCAAAATATCGCGTTGGTATAATTTCTTGATTCATTTTCACACCTTTTTTTACGAAAACGAGAGGAGTTTTTCCTGTTGAGCAAATGCCACGCCAAACCATGACTGAATCAGGTTTTTGCCGATGGGGGATAATTGATGTGGCTCCAGGGCGACTAGAAGAGTAAACTCTATCGTTTTGGCGGTTATGAGACTGTTCAATCGGAAAAATTTCTTCATCTGTGAAAAAAATATTTTTCCACGCATCACCAGCGGAGCGCGCTTTCAGTAAGCGACATCATTCAAGGCGTATTTTTTATCTTTATCATCCAACCGCTGCGCTTTTCGCAGCTTGAGCTCATTTTTAACAACTCATTGCAACGTTGAATAACATACACCTAAATCTCGAGCCATTTTTCTTACCTTGGCTTGTGGATTGCGGGTCAATCTTTGTTTGACGATATGTCGAAGCCTAGTCGTTCTCACAGTTCTTTTTCTGCCTCTTCCCGGACGATCACCAAGATGGCCAAGCTCATCGTAGCGTTTAATAGCAAAAGAAACTAACTGCCGACTGATACCGAGAAGTCGCAGTATCTCGCACTGCCTCATATAAGGATATTATTGCACCTCGTTGAGCAGACATAGTAAAAAATGACTAATTTTTAATTTATTCTCTTCACAAATAACTTTAAGTAGGCGCCAAATCATGTGAAAATAATAATTAAAAAACAAAAGCAACGCAGCATGTCCCATTTTTAAATTTATTATTTTCAAATTTGTCAACGTAATTTAGAACCACCATTTATATTACCTGTTATGTATTGTATTGCATTGGCTCAAAAATCTACCCTTAAAGAAATCCACCACAAGTTTCTCGTGCCAGGTCACACTCATTTAGAGATTAGATTTATAGATATTATTTAGAGATAGAAAGATTTGTTAAAGAGTACAACCCGAATATTGCAGTTCCTCAGGATTGGGTGAATGTTATAAAAATGACAAGCAAAAATTTCTCGGTGAAATTTATGACACAAACCGAATTTTACGGTTTTTCGAAACTACTGACTAAGAATTTTGTCAAAAAAAATATTGACACTTCAAAACAATCTTTTGCTTGGAATTGTATTTTCTGGCTAAAATTTGAAAAAAAAAATCAGCGGAAGTAAGTTTTAAGTATTCATTGGAGAAATCAAAACCTTTTATAAGCCAGTAGAAATCGACATTAAAAAACCCTAAATTCGCAAAGCACGATGTAGTGCTGCATTTTTGGTATGTTGTTTGAATCAGTTAGGGTGATGTAAATCCCAATTTGCAACTTCGAAAAAGTTGTGCTCGCTGCGCACCACGTGATAAACTGCGAAAATTTTGGACTTTTTTCACTTTTGGCTCTATAAGTCATAAACTATGCGTTTCCGACAAGTAACATTCACTACATAAATAAAGGTTATTAAATTTGCAAGAATTTAAGCCTAACCGCAGCTCTCTAAACCTTATAACGACTAAACTGTGGCCATTCAAAGATAGTTAGTTTTACCCGAAAAATTGAAATTTTTAGTTTTGCTCACGTTTGAAGCAAAATATTGGCAAAACCGCTCGTTCTATGAGAAGGTCGTTAAATAAAGTTGTACTTATAAAATTTAATTTTCTTGTAATAGAGCATAACACAATCACTCACAATCTGCATATCAAAACATAAGCTGGGAGTACCTCCACGTGGTGAACGCAGTAACAGTATAAACTGGCTAAAACTCGCATCAACTAATCAAATGCCTTCGGGTTTATGTTTTGGTTTTGATTTTCGCACAAGATAGTAATTGGAAGTAGCCTACACGGTAACGCAGGGGAGCAGCCAAAAAACTATTATCTTATTAACGCGAACGAAGTCAGGCTAAATAGTCATAAAAATGTCGGTTCCACCGGGAGTCTGCTTTGTGTGTCGGCTGGCACTCAAGGAAGGTGACAGTACAGTGGTAATTGTAAAAAAAAAAGTGGCATCCAAACTCTAATTAACTCGAGTGTGGAGCGTGGCCTCAAAGAGGATGAACTTTTTTTGAAAAAGCTAGACGAATTCAGTGTTCACGATGCTTGCAGAAAGAGATTCACCGCTCGGCATAATATTGACGCATGTGCTCGTCTTGGAGGCGATCAAATTCCACAACCCCGCCCATCAACCTCTAGAACATCAGGCCCTTCGGAGCATTTGTTTCCTTTGTGCGGAGGAAATGACTGAGGAGTTTCTCCAACTCCAAAACAAACTTCCCAAATCACGCAGAAATGAGGTGTTGTGAGTGATTGTGTTATGCTCTATTACAAGAAAATTGAATTTTCTACAACGTTATTTTACGACCTTCTCATAGAACGAGCGGTTTTGCCAATATTTTGCTTCAAACGTGAGCAAAACTAAAAATTTCAATTTTTCGGGTAAAACTGACTATCTTTGAATGGCCACAGTTTAGTCGTTATAAGGTTTAGAGAGCTGCGGTTAGGCTTAAATTCTTGCAAATTTAATAACCTTTATTTATGTAGTGAATGTTACTTGTCGGAAACGCATAGTTTATGACTTATAGAGCAAAAAGTGAAAAAAGTCCAAAATTTTCGCAGTTTATCACGTGGTGCGCAGCGAGCACAACTTTTTCGAAGTTGCAAGTTAGGATTTACATCACCCTAACTGATCCAAACAACATACCAAAAATGCAGCACTACATCGTGCTTTGCGAATTTAATGTTAATTTCCACTGGCCTATTAGGACATTTTCCATGAAAAGAAGAGGAAGGCAAAGTATTTGTTTAGAAACATTACGCCCTGAATAGGCATATGTCGGAGGATTGGCGATTGAAACCAAAAAGTTTAAAGATTTATTGGATCTTATGCAATTCATTGATCCAGTATATCGCGATTATTCTATTCTAATTTGAACCAATCAGCTTCTGTTTTGGAAAACTACTCAGATAGCGAAGAAGATTATGATTAGTATCCAAATGAGTGATTCTTTTGTTTTGGTATTTAGGTATTTGATATGTGCCTTTATTTAAATTTTTCTTTGCATGTACACTCTGTTAAGTCCATACTTTTATTAAAATTAGCCATAACAGTGATTCCATTGTGAAATTAACTTAGAAATAAAGAAATATTATAACAAAAATAACGTAAAATTGTTTTGATTAAATGAATAGCAATGAAATAATTATTTTTATTTTGCTCATTTTGAGATAAGTCCATTCCACTGCAATATTTTTTTTTGGTTAAAATCTGATAAGTCACATTATTTTGTAAACTGTACAAGCGAAAATATGATTAACTAGCGCTCCGCCCCGGCTTCGCCCGTGGTACATATTTACGTTTTCTCTACATAAAAACCATCCTCGTACTTCAAGGAATATAATAAAAAAAGAATTATCGAAATCGATTCAGCCGTTCTCGAGTTATGCGCTTACCAACACATTTTACGATTCATTTTTATATTATACTAGCGGTCCGCCCCGGCTTCGCCCGTGGTACATGTTTACGTTTTCTCTACATAAGAACAATCCTCGTACTTCAAGGAATATAATAAAAAAAGAATTATCGAAATCGGTTCAGCCGTTCTCGAGTTATGCGCTTACCAACACATTTTGCGATTCATTTTTATATATAACTAGCGGTCCGCCCCGGCTTCGCCCGTGGTACATGTTTACGTTTTCTCTACATAAGAACCATCCTCGTACTTCAAGGAATATAATAAAAAAAGAATTATCGAAATCAGTTCAGCCGTTCTCGAGTTATGCGCTTACCAACACATTTTGCGATTCATTTTTATATATAAGAAAAGATATAATATATATAGATATATGATATTTCATTAAAGTATGACATAATTCATTTATATCTTATATCCGATTTTTAGCAGCCAATAATGTGTTAAATTGCTTCTCCTGAAAATTTAACTTTTTGGAGTTAACAAGGTGTCTCTCAGATGCCACATCATTTATTTTATAATATTAGAAATAATACGTTAATTAATCTAACCTGAGGTTAAAATTAATTTTATCTGTGATTCTCATATTTTTATTCTATAATACCCATATGATTTTTTTATCTGTTGAAGCCTTTAGATTAAAAATGTTGCCATCTTGCAATCGCCATATTGAATTTTGTTGTGCTTCGGTAGAAAACATTGTGAGCACGTGGATTGTTGGATTTTTATTATTGAGCGAAATTCATAAGTAAACTTTATATATTGGCTTATTTTAGAAGTGATTTTATTTTTCTTTTCTTGAAATTTGAAACATCAGTTCTTATATACCAAAGTAAGTAACCATTCTATTTGCCGGCATCATTCCAGATTTGGATCACGGGTTTGATCTATTAGTAGGTCGTGATGACGATACCCCTTAGGAGTTGAAAACAAATATATATCCTACTAGCTTTTAGCCCTGTATATCAAGAGTTAGTGTATTGTTATATATTGACATACCATTAATTGCGTAACCTTTCATTTTTTATTTCGTACAAATGCTTACGTGTTGTCCGTGAAGGTTTCCACATTGCTCGTGACCCAAACCGGACAACGTATACGTAGTCAACGTAGCTAATAACTTAAGCACATGGTCAACGGCAATTTCAATAAATAAATAAAGCTATTTATGATAGTTTCTTGTGTAAACTATATAATTAAATAAAGTTTAACCAAAATTGTGTACAAATTAGATAATACCGTATGGACTATGGTATCGCCGGTACAACGTCTCATGTGCCATTCGGTATTTATTTATTTTTTTAATTTAATTAATAATAATAAAATAATGATTTTTGAAATGGCTCAGGTATGTATGTTTTTTTTTTCATTTGTAAATAATTCACGCCGTTTCCATTGCCTTATCTATTATTATCACTACCCTAAATTTAAACTTTATAGTTGTTATCTCTAAAGAAAAAATGATGTTTAACTATTTAACCTATATATGTTAGGGTATAACATAATTATTCCTGTACTATGAGGAAAAAATAAAATAATTCCGATTATTGTACAGATTTCCTAAAGAAGCTTATACAATTAATTTTGTTCTTTGAATTTGTAATACAAGCTTGTCTTCTCTTATCTTGGTGTTATCAAATCAAGCTGTTCTATTTTAGCTTGACAAAATATATTTTTTATTTTTCTTTGTTTGTTGTACTCTATAAATACAAAATATATTTAAAAAATTATTTTCTTTGTTGTAGTTCATTAGTAAAAGTGGCTTATTACAATGGCACCTTCTCGTCAATTGCTCATGTGGTCAGTACCTTCAATAGCAGTCTTGTTAGGAATTTTTTGGTTCAAGAAAAAGAGAGAATATGCAAAATCTGACCCAGGTGGAAGAGAAAGAATAAAAAGTTTGCAAGATGAACTAGCTGAAGCTTTAAATGCTGAGGCAGAGTTAAGAAAGTCATCACCCTTAGGAAAGGCTGATCGTTCTATTATTAAATCAGCACCCATTGATATCATTCCTAACGGTAGTGGCTCACAGAGATCATCTCCTATAGAATTGACAGACGAAGAGGTGGACTTGGAAATTGAAAAGATTATTAGAAAGAAATCTATAGAGAAGGAAAAGAAAATGTCCTTAGGTATAGATAATTATATGGAGTCTGTGAAAATCAAAGAAAATGCTTGCGTTTCACAGAAAACTGAGTATGATTTAAACTCATCTTTCAGAGCAGAAATGATTTGCAACATGAATGCAAATGCCAACATGTGTTCTGCAAAAGTAATTGAGGAAAGTGGAATTGCTGTTGCTGTTGACAATTCGCCTGATGACAGTTTATCACAGACAGAAACACAGTCAGATAGTACAAAAGTTGATGCTATTGCATCTCAAAGTAAACTGACTGAAAATACTTCCTCTGAAAATGTTTCAGAGGACATAAATGATAGTAATAATGAGACTGTTGAATCTAGAAATATTGAAGAACCTGTGGAAGGTCAAAATAGATACTCAACTTCACAAGCTAGGAGAATTTCAGAACGGGATTCTGCTAACCACAGTCCTGTTGATCCCATGATGGCTAGTCCATCCATGAGTCACTTCTCAGATGACCATAGTGAGGTATGTCAAATGTACATTCTATACTTTAAATTTTTTTTGTATTACATATTATATACAAAACAAAATATTTATCAAATATGTGTCTTTTAGGGTTCTAGTGATAGTGGTAAAGGATGTTCAGAGGCTGCAAGTCCACCACCTACAAATATGAACATTGTTGCCTCTGAGGCAGGCCTTAGAATACATCAATTTTTAATACCACAGACCCTGGTTGGTCTGTTAATAGGCAAATCTGGTTCATTTGTATCATGCATCAAAGCTAAGACTGGTGCAACTGTTTATGTTAGAAGACATCCAGAGGTGTCAAAACAAAAGATTTGTGCAATTGAAGGTAAACATTAACTTTATTAAAAATGATGTTAATTCCCATAAAAGATTTTGCTATTCTAAAATGGTAAGTTTAAATATAATATAAAATATTTTGAATATTGTAGGAACTCAAAGTGAAATTGAGGCAGCTTTAGAAATGATAAAAGAGAAATTCCCTGAGAAGAGGTTCCCCAACTTTACAACAAAGGAAATTAGTGCAGAGTTATATCAACGATTGGCGCCTTTAGTGCCTGAATACCTTCAAGTGAGTGTCACACCATTTACACTAAAGTTTATGCGTTTTTTTCAATTTCACTTGTTTCTCAAAGCAAGTGCAGAATGTTTAATGAATGTTGTATGCTTATGTGTTCAGTTACAGTTAGTTGAGTCGGTGAACAACGACACGATAATGACGTGCCTCGTGAGCGCGGGCCACTTCTTCCTGCAGCAGCCGCTCCACCCGACTTTCCCCTCGCTGCACGCGCTACACCGCCTCATGGCCGCCACATACCAAAATCCGGATGTGCCGTCACTGCCGCGCCCGGTGAAAGGTACGCGCAATGAAATGGCCTATTGTGACATTTCGTCGTTGATTAACGCGCTCGGTTTTTCGATCTGATTTATTAAGATTAATGTAACATTAATAACGTTAAATTTCCGGTATATTGAATAATTAAACTTGTTACTTTTTGCGTCTTTCTTTAAATCTAAAAAAAACAAAATAGGTACTTGGTATAATCAAACTTGTTTTGATGCTTTCTTTTATTAATTATAATTGAAAATATTGGCAACATTTTTTATTTAAATGAGACTAATGTCTTGTTGCTGTGCAGACGTTTAGCAAGATACACATATTGGTATTTGTGTCAATGGTTTGTGTACGAATTTTAGAATTGCGGTCAAGGTCATTCACGAACCTTTTTCGAGATTAAACCAAACACAAATACTATAAACAGACATAATGACCCATAAAAATATTATTTTTGAAATAATCGCTTTTAAGTTCATAGTTTCAATTATTTTTTTTTTTCATGAAAAAAAGTTTTTTTTTTTTTATATTTTAGTAGTTATAAAAAGCAACTACCTATTGATGTTATGACTCTGTAAATGTACATAATTGTTCATATTCAGAAGTCGCAATGTTTCATTAGTCAATATGGGTAAAAAGTTAATTTAACGAATAACATAAAACATTTGATATTAACCTTTAAATAGGTATGCAACAATAATTATACGTAAGTTGTAACTACGTAATATAAACACGCCATTGTTATGTATTCTTTGGTAACACTTCATTATTATACATTGCATTATGATCTTGAAATCTGGGACCAATGTCGAATTTTAAAATAAATTTAAAGTACCAAAACTCGCCACTTATCAATTTTTTAAGTCTTTTTTTAACCCTGATTATAAAATATTTCTTCATTTCATTTGATCTGACTAATAATTTGATTTTATTTCTGTTTTTAATATTTAAGCATGACTAATGATAAGTTTTATATAGACCATAATATTAAATATTGTATCATGTATGGTCGTTACTATTGAAAAATATGTCTCATAAATTTTTCATGTTAAAAATAAAGTTTACGTCAAAAATTGTGAGACCATCAAATTATATAAATTAAAACATTGACAAGCAGTGGCCGTGGCATATTCGGTCGCCCAATGTCGCCAAATTGAACTTTTATGAATGAAAATATTTAAATAATACATACAATCATAACTTAAATACATTAATAATATTTGTTGTGGTAGATGGGATAAATATTTCCCACCTTTCTTCGGGTAATATAGGTATATCTAGTTACAGATAACTAAAATATTTAAGCATTTTAGCTAAACTAAATTATAAGTATCAGTTCATAGTATTGTGATAATCTTATCAAATATTGATTGACAAAAATAATTTGATCAGTTATATTACAAAGAGTACTTATTTTTAACAATTACAATGAATGAATTTCACTTTGTGACATTAATATGTGTACAAGTGAACTTCATAACCAGGATTTCATTGCTTACGATATGTTACTGGTTTTTACAGTGTTTTTTCTTTTCCTCTGAGTGTCATATATCAGAATTTACGTCTTATTATTATTTTTTTCTTTCATGTAAAAACATGTTGTTGTCTATGTATTTGTTTAAGTAAAGCCACGGATACACTAGGGGACAAATGGAGCAACATGTTCCTCAACAACTACGTGGAATGTGCCGAGATACATGTCGCGGAACATTTTGTCGACCACACTTCTCAGTGTTTATAGAAATGTCGCCCGAGGAGGTATCATTTCCCCACACTACAGACATTAATTTAAAGGCACGTTGCGTACGCGACTACACTCGGTGACAAATGGCGCAACACTGACGCGGGACGTGTGCGTTCGCTCTCGAGGCGGGAGCAAGCAACATGCCCCGCGTCACGTATAATGTTGTGGGTCATGTTGCGGGACATTATGCAACGTTGCAGCGTCACGTATATTTTGTGTTGCGCGTCATGTTGCGGGACAAAATGTTCCCTAGTGTATCCGGGGCTTTAATGTTCACTATTTTAGTATTTTAACGTGTATCAAAATAATCCTTTTCTTACAACTATCAAAGCATTAGAATAAATATAAATGCATTTATAATGTTTTTAAATTGTTTTAATAACTTATAAAACTGCCGAAAATCGAAACTTAATTTTCTTCCGTCGATTTAAAATTTCCGTATTTTAACCGTGTTTATGTCAAATATACAAACATAGAAACCTACAAGGATTTTATTTTTATTTTTTATACATTGTTCCATTTCGCGTACCAGAGGGTTCAATTTGCGCGGCGCCCACTGAGAACAACTGGTATCGCGCCCAAGTGATCTCCACATCGGAAGACAACGACACATCAGTCGTGAAGCTCGTGGACTTCGGCGGCTACCTCACCGTCGACAACGACCAGCTGAAGCAGATCCGCTCCGACTTCATGACACTGCCCTTCCAGGCCACGGAAGCTCTACTCGCTTTCGTCAAACCAGCCAATAATGGTGAGTATCCGTGTATCATATAGGTCAATATATATTTTGTTGAATTTGACTACAATAACATTGCCACTGACATTTTTACAATCCACAATGCTCTAATCGTACTAAATAAACAGATGTAATTACTTAGTCTATATTTATTACAAAAGCAATTTATGCATATAAAGATTTTTTCATCCACAATACAGGGTGTCCCAAAAAGTACTAAAGCTGGGAGGTAGAAGACCTAGAGGCCTATCCGAATAACCCCCCCCCCCCATATATGTTATGCGATTTTTCGTAATTTCAGAGTTAGAACGTTTTTTTTTTTTTCAATTTTTCACCTATCGCCGAGTAAGATGAGATTTTAATTTATAGTGACGTGAATTATTGCGGAAAATGCTTGATCTTTTTGTGTGAAAGATAGGCCAATTCAGTATGGTAACATATTATGTTAGATATATGGGGGTGATTCGGATAGCACTTTAGGTTCTCTACCTTCCAGCTTCAGTATATCCGTACTTTTTGGGGCACCCTAGTCCGTTTTCTTATGGGAAAAGGTATACATTTTTGAGTAAAGCAATGCCATTTGGTACGAATTTTGTACTCGTCTACCTAAGCCCAAATCGCCCGGTAGCCAGTCATTACTCCCCGGCAGGAGGGAGGGAGGGGGGGGGTTAAAGAACAGAGCGCCGGGCGCTCCGAAAAAAAATTCTTGCGGATTAATTTGGACCTTTGAGTCGAGTTTGGTGTCGTTATCAGGTAACTAGATGATGCCCAATTCATTCCCCATACCAGGTTTTTAGGGTTCCATAGCAAAATATATCACAATCCTTAAAATAATAAACTTTCAGTAGTGAAAAAATCCAAACAAACCAGTATAGTTTTATATTTTTGTATCAAACTTGGTTTATAAAAAATACTGTCTGAAAGGCCATTTAATGCAGATTATAAAAACATTAACATGTAACATATATTTTACCATTTTAAATGTAAAAAAAATTATACAAAGTACAAGAACGTTCGACAGCGCAGCGTAGGGGACGGCTAATAGACCCGAAAAACAAGCAATACTAACAAAATACAAACAGCCAAGTGCGAGTCTGACTCACTCATCGAGTGTTTCGTACTTATTTGTCCCATACCATGTTAACTGGTCTGGTAGGACCTGGATATCTGATACTCACAAACTTTCGTCTATATAATATTAGTGTGATTTTTGATCATCTTTAAATTATAAATGAAGTCAGGTAACATTGTTAAAAATAAAGATATATAATAATAGAACGTTATAGTCTTAGTTATAGTATTAATAATAATGACAACCACCTCCACAATTACATAATTAGGTACCTATATTAGAGCTAGCGTTTAAAACACTTCAATCTGGAACTGCAAGATTTCACGCACCGATAGGTATCTTATTAATTCAAAGCTTCTCTTTTCTTTTTATTTCAGACGGGGAAGGAATATTCAGATTTTTTTGTAGACCCCCAAATATACACAGCCTGTAAAACTGCCCTTAAGGTTGTTTAAGGGCAGCTTCTGTGGGAGGTAAATTTTCTATTTGCTTTTATGTTAAAAATTGTTTGCGACCCTCATTTACTGTCACAGCGGGGTATGATCTGAAAAACAAACATGTACTTATAATACTTATAAAAATATAAGTTCTGGATAAGAGTATCTTTAAATTATCGTGACCGTCCTTACCTATCATGCATTGTAATCTCAAACTTTTTAATTTCACTGTCTGCATATTTGCCACTGTAAAGTGCTTCATACCCTCGTGTGGCTTTAGCTTTTAGGATATGCCTTCCATGCCTCAAATGCAGTTTATTTGCGTCTTGCAAAACGTGTGTTCTTTGTGGACCTGATACAAGAAAACCGTTTCTTAAGTATTATTTGTCAAGAAATTAATTTGGGTAGTAAACTGAAACTCTAACATTTATTTATTTAATTAGACTTCTTATAAAAGAAATTTTGAATCGTCATAACATTTTTTTAACATTTATCACCGATTCGGAAAGCAGTAGGTATGTATGGAGAAGAACCGGAAAAAAGAAACTCCCTATTTGCTCTTTTAAAATCGTGTAAATATTAAGGTACAATTTAATTTTACACAATAATATGTAACTACTAATAAGACCATTATTTAAACATGAAGCTAGCATTGTTACATACCAGGTATTGATGATTTCGTCCTGTGCTGATGTGTACCCATAGTTCTTTTAGACCTTCTTGCTTTGGAACATACGATATAGTAGTAGTAGGCAAAATAATGTTAAGAACAGTCGACACATATAGCTAGCAGAGGCGGCTCGTGACAAAATTTTATGGGTGTTCACTTGAAATAAAACACTGAAAATACATGGTGTAAAGCAGTACATTTATCAAAAAAATTACTTATAAAGGAAATACATACCTACGTCTTTCTTTTTGGTGTGCAAAAATATCTATAACTTAAAGCGACAAGACATTCGTAAATGTCTGTTGTTGCTTTCATCACAACCACACAACCACGGTGTTTTCACATAATATAAAATATTGTTCGGATTTAAACACACGCGTATATGTTTTCGTTTTTGTCGTACATTTTTGCGTAAGGTCAAGTTCAGGCCGTGGCAGTCCCTTAGCTTTCAATTCAAGCCGAATTTGTAACGTTTTAACACACTTTTTAATGAACGCCACATTATAATTGTTCATTTTCACACTCACAAGTAATACTGATAACTACAGACTATTTCAACACGTATCTTATGATTTTAATTAGAAAATTCCCGAATTTGCATTCGCGCGCGTGCATTGAAGTTGACTCGAGAGTCGAGCGTTTGTTTATAATATAGAGAGTGGCAACGTCGCGCGCTATCGCTGTCCTGTGTTCGGGCGCCCAGGCGCGGCGGTAAAAACGAACCGGCAACGTTTGCGGGAGCGGCGCTCCGAATTTTGCTATTTTTCCATAGAAAATCTTCTGTTTCACGCGCGCAGGGCACTGGCAAACCCTCTCTTTCACTCCTATTGGATTTCGTATTAGGAAATGTACTAAATATTTTTTCATTGGAGCGCAATCGTGAGCGCTCCGCTTCGCGCGTTACTGTATAATACAGTATTATTCAGGTGTATGGAATGATGGAATGATGGATATATTATTCATTGGTATTGACAGTAGTTTTTTACGATTACGATTGATTTTAAATAGTAATAATTAATATTAATAATGAAATTAAGGAGTATGATTTTATTATAATTATTTATGGGAGTTCACTGCACCAGCGCTCCTTAGGGCGAGCCGCCTCTGATAGCTAGCACAGAATATCATGTGTTCCAAAGCTAGAAGGTCTATAAGAACTATAGGTACACATGCATTTGAGGCATGGAAGCCATATACGAATGTCATACGAAATAGGTATGCAGACAGTGAAATTGAAAAGTTTGTGATTACAATGCATGATAGGTAAGGACGGTCACGATATTTTAAAGATACTCTTATCCAGAACTTATATTTTTATAAGTTTATAAGTACATGTTTGTTTTTTAGATCATACCCCACTGTGACAGTAAATGAGGGTCGCCAACAATTTTTAACATAAAAGCAAATAGAAAATTTGCCTCCCACAGCTGCCCTTAAACAACCTTAAGGGCAGTTTTACAGGCTGTGTATATTTGGGGGCCTACAAAAAAATCTGAATATTCCTTCCCCATCTGAAATAAAAAGAAAAGAGAAGCTTTGAATTAATAAGATACCTATCGGTGCGTGAAATCTTGCAGTTCCAGATTGAAGTGTTTTAAACGCTAGCTCTAATATAGGTACCTAATTATGTAATTGTGGAGGTGGTTGTCATTATTATTAATACTATAACTAAGACTATAACGTTCTATTATTATATATCTTTATTTTTAACAATGTTACCTGACTTCATTTATAATTTAAAGATGATCAAAAATCACACTAATATTATATAGACGAAAGTTTGTGAGTATCAGATATCCAGGTCCTACCAGACCAGTTAACATGGTATGGGACAAATAAGTACGAAACACTCGATGAGTGAGTCAGACTCGCACTTGGCTGTTTGTATTTTGTTAGTATTGCTTGTTTTTCGGGTCTATTAGCCGTCCCCTACGCTGCGCTGTCGAACGTTTTTGTACTTTGTATAATTTTTTTTACATTTAAAATGGTAAAATATATGTTACATGTTAATGTTTTTATAATCTGCATTAAATGGCCTTTCAGAAAGTATTTTTTATAAACCAAGTTTGATACAAAAATATAAAACTATACTGGTTTGTTTGGATTTTTTCACTACTAAAAGTTTATTATTTTAAGGATTGTGACATATTTTGCTATGGAACCCTAAAAACCTGGTATGGGGAATGAATTGGGCATCATCTAGTTACCTGATAACGACACCAAACTCGACTCAAAGGTCCAAATTAATCCGCCAGAATTTTTTTTCGGAGCGCCGGGCGCTCTGTTATTTAACCCCCCCTCCCTCCCTCCTGCCGGGGAGTAATGACTGGCTACCGGGCGATTTGGGCTTAGGTGGACGAGTACAACATTCGTACCAAATGGCATTGCTTTACTCAAAAATGTATACCTTTCCATACAAGCATGCCCATAAGAAAACGGACTACCCTGTATATTTAACATATAAACAACAGCAATACAAAAACAACTTTTGCCATTTTGCTTGTGTTTTCATATTATTATAATTTGCTTCTGAAAACCAACTGTGCAAATTTCATTAACCTTCAGGCGTTTTAACTGGTTGTTCATGAAAAAGTCGGTCAAATAAACAAGTTTTAAATTTTTAATTATTTTTATAATTAATTATTTATCTGCTATCTATTTAAATAACAGTTGATTACGTCAAAGTTTTAAAACGATTATAAAAAAAAGCGATCATGAGAATTCGATTTTTTTCAATTCTTTGAAAATAAGGGCGGCCGTACACGGACCGCTTCAAGCAGTTGAGACTTGAGACCGACGGCTTGAAGCTGCGACCGCGCGGTGAACTATCGACATTCATTCACTGCCGTACACGGACTGCTCGAGCCGTCGCGACCGCTTCAAGCCGTCAACTGCGCGGTTTGTAGCAGTCAACGACCGACCGCTCGAGCAGTCCGTGTACGTCGCTCAGCCGTTAACTGCTCGAGCCGCCCGTGTACGGTCGCTCTAAGAGCATTCGAATGCTTTATAAAACATTTACAAGCTCTATAAAACAAAAACACCAATTTCACCGAATGTACTATTTTGAAATGGTTTAAGTTTTCTAACTCTGCGAAAATTTGCATCTTCGCGTCATTGATGTCAGTCTATTCCCGTGAAGACTGGAAAACGACAGGCGGGTCTGCTAGTCCTATATATTTAGTAGTACATATTATATTACGAAAATGAAATTGTCCTCTACAAAATTTAGTAAATAATCGCAACATAAAATATCCACTTAGAATTTATAGCTGTTAATCTAATATCTGCAAAACAATAAGTTCTTTTCATCTTGAATAAAAACTATATTTTTGTTGTCATTTCTCATTAATTTAGAGCCAGACTGGAGCAGCGAGGCTCTGCGTATAATGGCTGGCTTGACTGCGGGACAACTATTGCACGCGCAGGTCGCTGGCTACGATGAGACTGGACTACCCCTAGTACATTTATATCTAACCCTTAACCCACAGGTAATCATGCTATATTTGATTTATTATGTTGGATTTATTGGTGAGAAATTATTTTTTAAATATGATAACAATAGTTGTATTTTACTTTGAATGTACGCAGTTTTTGTAATTTTGTTAATCATATTATGTTCACTATACTTGTGTGACAATATTTAATGTGTTTGTAAATGTAACAATTGTAATTTTATTTCAATTATTATAATAAATATAGTATAGTTGAGCCAATTTAATAGGCAACATTTGACGTCTATCAATTTTATCTTCGAAGAGAGGTAAACTGCTTAAAAACATCGATTAAAGTGAATTAATCGATACGGACTTCAAACATTTGTTAATCGAACTTGAAACACATGTCAATTTTAAAATTCTTCAGGCGAATCCCTGTCCCAGTAATAATATACTTTCTTTCGTAAATTTAAGGAGCAAAATAGTCTTATTTTGCTCCTTAAATTTACGTATCTACATAATTGAAAAAAAAAACAACACATTTATTAATTTATGATGATTTTTATTCACAAGTAATCAATGCATTCGATTCTAGATGTCAGATTTCAATTTTTAGAGTAACGTCTCTGGTATTTAAAAAGAAAAAAGGTTCATTGACACAAAATTGTAGCGACGTCAGTTCTTTAAATCAGAAATTGTTTATTATGTTTAGAATGGTTTATCATTAGAATCAAATCTTAAAGTTACTTGTGACGGTCATTATTATTATAAATATGTAATCGTAATTGAAAAAATTTGGAAAATCCAAAAGTGCACGCCTCATAATTTTTTTTTAATAATTATTTATTAATTATTATTTTTGTTTATTTAATAACAATTAAACCACATCGAATCAGACCCTGAAAAATGAAAGGGTTCTATTCCTGAGCATACTCAAGCGTAAGAGAAAAAAAAAGACTCGATTAGTAAAGTATTTCGGTCGCTATCGTGTTAACAAGAAAATCCTCCGCACATACAGACACACGGACGTCCAAGACAGAACTTTTTTAAACTGTTTTTTAACTAGTTTAAATAACAAAAATGACATCAAAAATATCATGAATGTTAAAAATAGTGTTTTTTCTTAATATGTGTGTGTATGTATTATCTTACAAGTGCAATGTATGATACATAAAGACATTTTAAGTTTGAAAAATCAGATGTTTTGCGCGAAGTGACAGTAGTACCCACCTCAACGCTTCGCTTATGAGGCGTGCAAAAGTCAAGCAAATGTGCAGTTCTAACAAAACGAAATATCATGTTATTCTATGTCGTCGTTACTAGGTTACCTTGATGAATTTTGTTGAACTGTCAAATGTTGCCTATTAAAATGGCTCTACTATAGTTCAAACTCCAATATTCGAATATTGAATTTAATTAAAAAAAAAAAAAACAATTTTACAAATAAAATATCAATCAAACTCCAACATACATTGAAATTAATGAATTAATGTGTCAATAACCCTAATGAACGTGTTTTGTACAATTCCAGCAAGTGATATTCCTGAACCGCGAGCTGGTGGAGCGCGGGCTGGCGGAGTGGGAGGTGCCGCCCGACTCGTGAGCGGTCACACGGTCACTCGTAATACGAGATTGCATTTCTTGCTCACTCTCCCCACACTACACTGTGAGACAAGACGAGTTTGACGTATGGATACTCCATTGTGTGCACTTTCTACTGGTTGACAAACTTTGAAACTCGGTTGTGACTGACAGATTGCAGAGTTGACTCATTCCCTGGTCTAAGTTGGTTGTCAGTCGGTTGTTAAATGTTTTTATCAGATGAATAATGGAGTCATGCGCCAAATGGCCTTGTCGCCCTGTCCGTTGACGACTACACAAAAGCTGTCTTGTATTACCGGTGACGTACTTAAGTCTCCTGAGTCCTGACGTTCCTCGCTGTACTGGCACTCATAGTTATTAAAGAAATTTAACGTTACATTCAGTGGTTTACACTCATGTTTGAAATAAACATAATATTATATTACATCTTCCTTTACGTTTTATGCGTTGACTTGTTTGGTACAACATGTTAAAGTATCAGCATGGATATTGTTATCCAATACCTTACCATAAATATGAATGTTACTTTGACATTTCTTTACTGAAGCTCCCACAACTTTAACACACTACGATATACGTTACGCTTACGGATAACCTACAATTTTTAACAAGATACAAATTGCCGCGTAGTTGTTAAGAATTTTAATTATTTGGCGCTTGCATAAGATTCATTTTAATACAACCTATATTTAAAATATTTAGTAAAGACTTATAGTTGGTCAGGATGCTCATTATAATGCGTATAATAGCACTGCCTTCTGCATATTACTTTTTTTAATTTTTCTATTCTATTCTAAAACGCAATAGTTTACTCGAAGCTCTAATACCAATGCAATAACAGTAGGTCTACCATGAGTTTACGCACACGATACTCGCTAGCGATTGTAGTAAGCGGTTTGTATGAAATTTCGTACAGCGCCCCTAGTGTGCCGTAGCGGAACTAAAAAGCCTACCATGAGGTGCATTATAGTATACTACAGTAGATAACGTATAGTAAACTATACTACACTCGCTGTAGTAACCATACAATTTTTGCACCATGAGTTCTATTTTTGACATATGTCATAGTTTATAACTATTCGATGATATGATGATGATATATTTATAACCATTCACGGAAAATAATCTCGTGAACTATTCACGTTTACTATTGTAGTTACGTCAGACGATTTAACTATGTCAACTCATGGTAGAGGTACTGGTTACTAGTAAGTGTTAAAGGTACATAAATTACGTCACAGTATAGTGACCATGTGTTTTTATTAGAAAATATGCAATTTTTTTAAATGTGGATCATCAGTAGATTGAATTTGGTAATAATATGTAAATAAAATAAATTGATCTACAAGTTCATGCAATGATTTTAGCTGTTGGTATGTCATTAATTTTAGTATATGATCCAAAAATCGTAAATCTTCCAATGCATAGGAATTGCATATTTTCCAATAAAATACCTAGTTATGTATAAATACAGTAGGCGCTTTTTGCCTTGTAAGTCGTGCCTTACAGTGTAATAATTTATCTTCCGATGTTTCTAGAACAAAACATTAATGTATTACCAAGTTAAAGTTAACCATGCAAGTTATATTACGTAGAACATAAATGGTATTATCATTGTTCATTTTAGAATATATTTGTAATATTTTGCTGTGAGTTAATTGGGCGTAAGATAGAAATATTTTTTACAGTTGTGTATGCTTAAATAACTATGTAAATTGTATAAATTGTTGTAGAATACATACACGTGTAAATTAAGAGAGTACAATATAACGTTGTGTGGTTGCTTTGTGTGATAATGATCATATTCTTTTATGTTTACAATATCATGTCTTTTTCAGTGTCATTTAGTTTACTGATAGTGATTTAAAATTGTTATCTCACATATTTCTATATAACTGTAACTTAACATTGTTTCATTTATTTTTCGATTTCATTTCAAAAGAAACATATTTCAAATAAATATTACAAGTATATGTTCATAGAATACGTCCGTAACGATGTGTGCGTTTTTTAGAAGATTTGATGATAAATCTTGGAATTTATAATGAGCATGATGTCCTGACTAGATTTAAAAATGTACATAATAGAAAATTTAAGTATGTAGTTACGATTTAAAGCAATTTGATATTTGTGTTCTTAATATTAATTCAGTATTTGTGTTGATAAATAGGTGTTTGTTTTAGTGATTTGATTTCCGTATGCGTCTTGAGTAGTTTAAAATACCTATTGTTAACTTAGGTGACACATTAGTAGTTATAATGTCGGATAATACTTATTAGATATTATGTATCGACAAACTATGATAATGCGTCTTAATAAAAGATCGACTTTATTCCACTTCCAGAGAACACTAATTATTAGCAGACGTTGGAGTGTGAATCGGTTGATGCGCGTAGCTGGCTATCTGTTTGCATTTTGTTGACGTCCTTTGTGTATATAAACTAATATATTTGCGGTTAAATCAATAAATTATCGTTTTAAAAATTACCTTATGTCTATTTATTTACTACATATACCTTTCCTATCCTATCTGAAAGCACTGTCATAAAAACTGATATGATTTTGGATAAATTTATTATCATTTACAAAAAGTGATGATTTCAATGTTGGTTCTCTTACACTGTATGCAATATATTATAAATGACTACTGACTAATTTGTAGCCTAGCTTACAGACCAACTTAAGCGACGTTTTGCCCGAGGACCGTAGAATGTTACCCACCCCGGGCTACAGCTAGTTTTTAAATCTAATAATATAAAATATTCATCCTCAAGAACGTTTAGAATTGTTGAATTGTGAATTTTAAACATTATTTTGTCATTACATACATGTGGTGATTTTAAAATATGGTTATTACTTATTAGTAGTTTTTTAAGTTAAAAATTGGTCCATAAATGGTACAAAATATAGAACAGTAAGTTTATATTTTTATCTTTGGTTAGTATCATCAATTGACCTCTACATACAACAACCCGCCCATTATTTTAATACTCAATCTTATTTTACTTTTCCATATAGTTTTTTTAGATAAAAATGGACGTTCTTATTAGTTCCGTCAAATTACTATTCTAAACCGTTGGGTTTAATTTTACAACTTAGGATAGTTAATGCAAAGTAGCAAATTAATAATATCACGAATTATCACTCATGTTTGTAGACAACAAAAAACAGTTCCTCTATATTTTTAAGAATTAAAAATAGAAATATGTTCATGAAAAAAAATTAACAAGTAACCTTGCCGCTCTTCGCTCATCTATCCAAGGTTTCTATCAATATCCAAATTCATTATTCATTCATTGTTTCATTCTTCCTGTAAAAATGTATGAAAATTCAATGTTAAGTGGCTGTGGATAGGACAATATATTATATATAAATATCTCAATAAAGTTCGAAACTAAGGCTCATACAAATTTGAAAGTTTTTTCAATTTATCTGCACATTATCTTCAACTCTGCTATATTCGGCAAGATAAATCAGAATGTCTAAGAAACAATGAATATCAGTTGATAATGATTGATGATTATTGATTATACACAGTAAATATCGTTATGAACTCTTAACCTATTCTATCAAGATCGAAAATTTGTCATTCATTAGCAAACCGTAACTTCAAGCAATTCAACAAAGATCACCGATCACGCGCATAGCTTGTGAATATTTGGCGTAGAAGTAGCCGGTTCGATCTGGTATCTCTTAGTGCGGGACAAGATTCACTTCACCCACGCCCAACAGCGCATGAAATCAGCGTAATTGTATATCAAAGTAGGTATAGGCAAGTTGCTACTGTTTTTAATTTGTTTTTAAATTAGAAGCACTTGAAATTCAAACTCCTATTATTTTATTTTAATTGAAAAAGTATGATAAGGAATTAGCGTAAAAACAATCGTTATTAAATCACAAGGTCTGTTAATAATAAAATAAATGCTGTTTTTTGTTTTTCATATACTCAAGGCTTTTAAAAAGGAAAAGGGAATTTGATTAGAAAAAAATAAAAGATACTATTAATATGAAAGATTTATTCAAATAACATTATTATAAAAATATTATAACCTTATTATCTTACATACTATTGCCCAGTCCACTTATATAAAACGTGCTAACGACTCAAACTTTACACTCAATAACAATACAATTTCAACACAATAAACGCAATTATCTAATCTTGTTTTAAATAAAAAAATGTGGTCCTTAGCAGTATGTATAAAAATAGAAATAATAAATCAGTCGACTACGTATTTATGATTTGCATCAAAAAGTTCTTTGAACTGCGCCGTCTTTTGTAACCTTATTTGGGTTTGTCGTAAACATTAATGAGTTTATGAATAATTACATTCAACAACACCTCTTGTACATAACTTTAAAGTTATTGACAAAAATCTTATGTATACTGAATACCGAGTTAGTTTTCAAATAGAAATAATTGTACAAAGAAATTTATTATTACTTCATATGCTTTAACCCTGGTTATTCCCAGAACTAATAACTATTAACTAACTACTAATATATATATATATATATATAGTAATAAACTTTTAGTCGATTTTGAATCAGTGTTATAACATAAATATTTTAAATAATAACTAAATTTATCGAATGTAACTACGCCATAACGCGCTCACGTAGGTACCATACTGTCACAGATATTTCATGTAACTACACTCGTTGAACATAAACATTTCAAAGCTAAAAATTAGGCTAGATTATTATTAATCAGAATATGAAGTTTTAACTCCATACGTCAGCAGAATATTTCTTCATAGACTCGAGTTTCTTGAGGAATTGCGCCGCTTCGGCCTCCGTGCGACCTCCCTTCTCTCTCACAGCCCTCAGCACAATGTTACGGACGTCTACAGCCATATTTTTAGCGTCACTGAAAATAAAAACATTCTTGAATATTACATCTTTTAAATATGACTTACTCGTCGCATGCGTCCGTTGTTGTCGTGCACTTATCACTATAAAAAATGCCAACATAGGTAATCATGATTTGACAAAAATTTTACGTCACGTATTTGAATGTAAATAATGTGTTTAATAAATGGTCTAGTGAATACATTATTTTGTTATCGTCAATGATAAAATGCTACCGTATTGTGGATTGTAGGTTAATCGTTTTTTTTTTTTGCATTGATAACATTGACATTACTTTTAAAAATTCCACCTCACAAGACCAAATTTTACCAAAACTCGTTTCATGTGCAAGCTATACTCTTGTGGAATGCTCTTCCAATAAGCATAAGACGCGCTCAATCGTTAAACATATTTAAAAAAGAAATATTTGACCATTTCTTTAATCAGCTGTAATATTTGACGTATATATTTATATATCTATATGTATATATTTGCATGTATGTATGTATGTATGTATGTATGTATGTATGAATGTATGTATGTGTATTATAGTCATTATTTTCGTATTATTATATATTACGTATGTATATCATTTTAAATTATATTTATTTTATTTTATTTTTTGTACTTTAATTATTTCTACTAACTATATAATTTTTTTTTTGTCTGTTATCTTTTTTAATTTTATTTAATTTAAACACCACCTATCTCATTCTATTGCATAAAACTAATCCTATCCAAAGGTTGCCTGGCAGAGATCGCTTGAAAGCGATAAGGCCGCCTATTTAACATGTGTACCTATCTTATATGTTTTTCTCTTTTCTTTTTCTTATCTTCTGTACCTATGTGTGTGTTAAATAAAGTATTTTGTATTGTATTGTATTGTATTGATAGTTAGGGAGCCAGAAGCAGATTTTATGACCAAGTTCCTCTCAAGCGGTAATTAGTAAAATGCATCAGAGTATAGTATTATAAAGCCTCGTGAACGTCAGCTGGCGCTCGGTTGGGGGGGTGAGCGGTTGTAGCCTCCCACGCACGTAGGAAAAAAAAATACATTCATTCATTTCCTCTCAGCTAAAAATTTGTCAAATTGTAGCTAACCCAATATCTCAACGAAAAAAAATAATCAGCTGGTTACAGCATGGTGTATTATACGTCAGCTGGTGGCTCGAACATGAAAAAAAAAATATTATTTTCCGTGATTTCCTCTCAAACAAAAATTTACCTGATGATAGCTTATATGTAACTGTGGATAAATATATAAGTCAGCTGGCTGTATCTTGGTGGAAAAACCGTCAGCTGATACTTTGAAACTTATTACATAGGAGTTAGACAGAAGCATCTATTGCCAATTTATATGCATCAGCTGACTAGATTTTCCTCAACTTATTGCTAGCTGATTCTTTTATTTATCGCATCAATATATTTTTAACACTCTCACTCACAAATTTTCATCTGAGAGGAAATGACGATATCTTTAATTATTCGACATTACGCTTCAATATAAGAGTTGAGTTGAAATAAACATTCAGTATCAATATTTTTGAAACGAATAAGTATGTAATCAAATAATTTTATATATTTAAATAATTAAATAATCAATTAGCAATAAATGAACTAGTTACTCGATAAAAAAAAACAATATAATAAACTCTGCTCTTTTACGCATATCCAATTGGTTCACTGCTAATAATTTATTATTAAATGCAAAAAAAAAAACAAATTGTGTAGAATTTATCCTTCCAAATGTAAAAAAGGTGAAAAGGGATATTATTTTAAACGGGGAGGTATTATACCCTGTGGATTCCACTGTTTTTCTTGTGATTGGTTTGACACTAGATGAGAAGCTACAATGGGGGGCCCATGTTGCCACCACCGCTGCTAAGCTTAGTTCAGCTGCATATGCAGTTCGAAGAATAAGGCATCTCACCGATGAAGACATGGCTAGATTGGTTTATTTTAGCTACTTTCATAGCATTATGTCCTATGGAATTCTGCTATGGGGCAGGGCTGCAGATATAGAAACTATATTTATATTACAGAAAAGAGCCATACGCTCTATATATTATAATTTACGTGCTAGGGACTCACTAAGAGATCTCTTTAAGAATACTGGTATCCTCACTGTACCATCACAGTATATATTTAATAATATTTTATATGTACACAAAAACGCAGACTTACACACAAGAGTAGGAGATAAGACACCGTTATGGCACAAGGAACAGAAATAAAATTGAAATGCCATTTTACCGGTTAGCTAAAGTTAAAAATTAATTTATGGGCCAAGGTATACTTTTTTACAACAGAATTCCTCATAGTATTAAAGAGTTTAGTAGTGCTAAATTTAAAAATTATGTAAAAAACGTATGAGTTCAGAGAGCCTATTACAGCATTAAGGAATATATGGAAGATAAAAACCCATGGAGGGTTGTCGCGTTACTTACATATTTTGTAAAATTAAATTGTTATAGTAAAATGATTTGAAAGAGCAACTATGGAGTTTCTTGCCGATTCTTTATTATTTCGAATAATTAAACTCAAACTCAAACTCAAACATTTATTTATTCAATTAGACTTCTTCCAGAAGCACTTTTGAATCGTCATTACATTCTTTAAATTTACCACCGATTCGGAAAGCAGTATCTATGGAGAAGAGCCGGCAAGAAACTCCATAAAGATATCGTCATTTCCTCTCAGATGAAAATTTGTGAGTGAGAGTGTTAAAAATATATTGATGCGATAAATAAAAGAATCAGCTAGCAATAAGTTGAGGAAAATCTAGTCAGCTGATGCATATAAATTGGCAATAGATGCTTCTGTCTAACTCCTATGTAATAAGTTTCAAAGTATCAGCTGACGGTTTTTCCACCAAGATACAGCCAGCTGACTTATATATTTATCCACAGTTACATATAAGCTATCATCAGGTAAATTTTTGTTTGAGAGGAAATCACGGAAAATAATATTTTTTTTTTCATGTTCGAGCCACCAGCTGACGTATAATACACCATGCTGTAACCAGCTGATTATTTTTTTTCGTTGAGATATTGGGTTAGCTACAATTTGACAAATTTTTAGCTGAGAGGAAATGAATGAATGTATTTTTTTTTCCTACGTGCGTGGGAGGCTACAACCGCTCACCCCCCCAACCGAGCGCCAGCTGACGTTCACGAGGCTTTATAATACTATACTCTGATGCTTCTGACGAATTATCTCTTGAGAGGAAATAATGAACCCAATTTGCACCTGGCTCCCTAACCATGACTTGTGGCCCCTTGCTTCGTCATTTTAAGACAGTGCGCGCACGAGCAACTTTGTCTCCGCAACTATTTTGTCTCCGCAACTATTTTGTCTCCGCAACTATTTTGTCTCTCCACCCATGGGCTAGTATGAAAGTGCGCGCACGTAGCGACGCAACTCCCCATACAATTGATGGGAGAGACAAAATAGTTGCGGAGACAAAGTTGCTCGTGCGCGCTAGCTCTAAATATAAATTTGAACACTTAAATGTTACAGTACAAAAAATACATTAACATTAATTAGTTTATTTTTATACACTCCTCAAAAACCATCTATATTGTATATAAATAATTATAAATACCCGCAAATATAGAAATGTCCGTTTCTCTTTCCAAGCACATCCCAGATTTGGTCCAGGTCCTTCTCCAGGAGGTGAGTGACGTATATCTTCTCGGCCTGGTCTCTCGAGAACGCTACATTGAGTGTGACGTCACCGTTCTTTTGGTACTCCTCCAATTCCTGTAATTTTAATTGTTATTTAAATCTGATTACGTTTAATTAAACAATACTTTTTGGTGTCAATTATATGTAAATTAAAACATGAAACTTTCGAACCTTCAATATTTTATCGCATCATTCGATTAAAATAATGTAAGATATAAATTATTTAAGTATGAATTGTGTATTTTGTATTATTTCTGTTTTATGTGGTAGTGTAATCCAACATTGTATATGTCAATTATGTACCTCTTGGTATATGTAGTCATGATCCCGATGCCTGCAGCCAAAGTAAAGGATGGTGTCTCCAACCTCTTTGCCGTTTTGACGAGCGAAAGCGCGCTCTTGGAGGAAACCTCGGAATGGAGCCAGCCCAGTACCGGGACCGACCATTAATATTGGGGTTTGAGTTTGCAATGGTAACCTGTATACAAACAATTAATATAACTCTCATTATTCACATTATTCTGACCATTTATATGTCTAAATATAACTCGCATACAAATGTACACATTACAAAATAAACTCTGTTTTACATTGTGTCGAACAACCAGCGGTCAAACACGGAAATTTACGCGAAGGTTAAATTGCGTAATCCTGTGCAATCTTCAGAATAAATGAACTTAAAGGCCAAAGTGCTATTTTACCTTTGTATGTACAGGTTGATAGAATATCAAATTGTTGAGAGTTAGAAATTATTCAATAATTACGTTTTGATAACGTAATTATTGAATAATTTCTAATGATCGCATATAAATTAATGCGATCATTATCACATAACAAATCTGTATTTATATTTATGTATAGCGTGAGATTTTTATCATACTACATATCTAACATACATCTTTGATATAAGAGTATACTCTAGTCATTAATTGTGCAACTTGTATTACATTTCCCATTTATAAGTACATATTATTCATCCGCCGACAAAACAAAGTTACATATATTACTTTTCACGCTTATTGTAGGAACATATTGTGTATAATTAATCAACGTAATCGATTATATAAGCTTTTTATCACATATATCTTTATATTGCTATTTAAATAATGTACGAATCAAGGGCGCCCGTCGGAAGGTTAAAGATAACAATTACTTTTAAGTGTTCATTATTTTATATATTATATAATAAATAGTATAAGTTGAATCAAATGTATAAATTTGTAACCTAATCTAGGTTATAGGCAAATCTACAAATTAAGATTGACAATTATTTTTCAACATCACCACAGCTCCAAACAGTGAACGTAAACATCGTGATGACGACAAAATTAATGAAGACATTAGAATACAAATAGAATATAATTAATTATTGTATCTTTAATAGGAACAACACATTAATGCAGATCAGCCACTAAAACGTTATACAGGGTATCGCACCCTCGGTGTACCTAAAACTATAAAGTTTTGCATATATATGTTGATTAAGTAAAAATGCAGACGCATTTTTTTTTTTTCTATTAAGTAGATGAATTCTTAAATCTCTCTGTGTACCCCTAACTTAAAACCCCCCTTTTTGCCTCCCGCACGCGCGCTTACGTTTATGTTTTCACAGAGAGAACTGCGCGAAGCTAGAGATGAACATCGAGTTTAAGGAAAATATTAATTATACAAAAATTTTGACGTCGCTTTGTTGTTTAAATAACTACGTAATCAGTGTACGCAAAACTATAATCCATTGCACTAAGTACACTTACGGACACTTGGGGCCGCATTATGACCTCTTATTTTCAGACAGTTTACGCCCTGAATTGAACTGATATTATATGTATAATTCCATGAACATTTCCACGGCCATTACCTGAACTGCGACTTCCTGATGTACACGGGCACTCGTGGCAAGGGCTTGCCGGGCTCGGGCTTGTTCTCCGCCAGCCACGTGGTCGCCACGCCCTTGTTCACGCGCCCCGTCGACGTCTTGTACTGCACCACCACCGCAGTTACGTGCACCGTCTCCGGGTACAGCTGCATACGACATAACGACTTACAACCATTGAGATATACATATGGAGACGACACCGCCTACATCACTTATGTTCCGCTCAACATACGCCATATGGCGTAACTGCACGCTCATTTTTTATTTCTTTTAAAGTGAAACGCATCAAATATGCCTTCGTGTGTGTTACGATATTGCACAAATAATACGGAAAAGTGCAAAGGAATAACTTTCATCGGTAAGTACCTAACTAGATAATAATTTTTAAAACTTAGTTAGAGCAAAAAAAATGGCGCACAGATTTTGTTCGTGGTGTCTCCTCCATACGTAGTAATATTATCTCAATGCTTACAACCAGCCTCTTAGTTTAGAAACAATATTATATCGAGTTACATACGTCCCCATATATCGAAACTACGTTATACCGACTTACATACTGACATACATCCTCTCAGTTAAGAGACAATGTTCTACGGACTTACATACATCCCCGAGTTTAGATACGACGTCATATCGACTTGCATACATCCTTAGTTAAATAATTTACAAATATGCACTGCTTTTCAAAAATGATTCTCTAGAATCTAGATGTTTTAATGGTGGTTTTATAAACCATCGAGCGCATTGTGGTTGGTTATATTTAACTTAGTCAGTGAATGTTAGGAAAAATAATATTTTAGTTTTTACTTGTTCTAAACATTCTGGAACCTCGGTTAAAAGTTTAGATAGACTATATTGTGTCAAACATTCACGAACAAATTCCGTTCATCTGTTTTACATGACACAGTAATAACCTTAAAAAGGGGATGTACTGTTGTACACAACATTTCAACAATTCATCATATTTGAAAAGAAGCAAATAAACAAACAACAAACAAACAAAAATACTTTATTGTGCACCACAGAGAAAAGTACAAATAAGGACACAATACATTAATTAATAAAAGAGCATAAACAATAATTTATGCGTACAAAAAATTAAACTGCGTACTATTTAATGGCCAAAAATTATACGAACAACAATGATAATATAATTTAAGCGTGATTATATCCCTGCAGAAGATTTTGTTTACAACAATCATGCTAATAAAGCATGACTTAACAAAAAACATAATTTCATCTGTCACTAATAGTAGCACATTGAATGTTTTGCGTAAGCGCTGATTGATCGTATTTCTTATCAACGAAAACAAGGAAATTAAATATATATCTAAAAACCATTTAGCAAATCACTATTCCACTTAAAGGTCGTTCGTTAAATTTCACACACGGCACGATCTGATCCCATACTAAGCTTTCGCTTGTGTTATGGAAACCAGATGGCTGATAAACATACATATATAATTTTAAATAAATACTTATATAGATAATTAACACCCAGACACAGAGCAAACATCTATGTTCATCACACAAATATTTGCCCCGGGTGGGAATCGAACCCACGACCTCTGGCTTTGAAGGCAGGGCCACTAGGTACCAAGCCAACCGGTCAGTCGAATATACCATGATACTTACTTTAGGACTTGATGAAATAGAATAGTATCTTGGCTGGAGACGAGGTAACAGTTCACAAATATGGTCCAGTGGTGGTTTACACGACTTAATATCCTCCAAAATATGTACGATGTTTCTACAGCTGTCTACTACAAATGATTGGTACAATGCTTTGCCTTCTTGGGAGTTTGTTGCCATGAGAAATAGTTTCTTCTTATCCTAAACAAATAATGATGTCATTATATCAAGTTATAAGGAAAGCCGAGTATCGTTTGCGTTTAAAATAATATAGTGTTAAGGAAAGTGCTTAAATAAATGTGCATTTAATTTTCCGCTTGTATTTACATAATATAATTATAGACTTAATCCCTGAGCTATTTTTATAATTCTTTACAATGAAGCTACTTTCCGTGAATTGTCGTGGCGCTAAACTTTTTTTTTACAAAAATCTCGTCTATAGTAGTGTTAGCTACAACAGCTGTAGCTTTCTTATTGGTCATTATATAATTTGTATAGATAATACACTAATCTTGTGAAATATTTTCAATATTGGTTTTTATTACTTATTGTTTTTAATAATATTAATTTGATGCATTTAACAAATAACAATACAAGAAACAGTAATAAATTGTAATTGGTAATCAGCAAATAACCTGGTACATCAAATGAGAATTTTTGAGACAATAACTTTTTGCGTCTAATCCAGAAAGCTACCCACAGAAATTATATTGAAAGTTATTCAATTATAAAATTGGCCTAGGGATCCTTATAATAACAAAATAATGTTATTATACATAAATGTGCCATAATTCTTCACAATATATTCACATACAAGCAAATAAATAAATAAATATAAAAACGAATGTTCACATGTAAATTACAAAGTAAAAGACTTACCTCTTCACTTGTACAGTATTCTACAAGTTCACGTAGGATGTGCGTGCGCGGTAATGCAGTTATTTCTAAATAGTGAGAGAGTGCCGTACGGTATGACGTTGGGCACGGGAATGGATTCTTTTTGGTGCTCTCTTGGTCAGTATTTATAAGTGAGAAGACCTCATCTAGGTCTGCACCAGTCAATTCTCCTAATTTATTTACTAAGTTTTCATCATTAATTGGATACACAGCCACATGATCACCTGTGAATATGAAAAAAGATGAAAATTTTGTACTGAACAATTTAGCTATTATAGATTAAATATATTTGAGATATGATAACAACTAATCTATACTAATATTATAAAGCTGAAGAGTTTGTTTGTTTGTTTGTTTGAACGTGCTAATCTCGGGAACTACTGGTCCAATTTGAAAAATTCTTTCAATGTTAGATAGCTCATTTATCGAGGAAGGCTATAGGCTATATGAGTATGGCCGCCAAAAATTGTACATTCAAGAAAAAAAAATGTCCTTGTCATTTTATATAGCACCAGATTTTTTTATATAGTAATTATGGTAGTTTTTAAATAGTTTCAGCTTCACTATGTTATATTTATCATTATATTAATAATTTAAATTAATTTTGAGTGCCTTTAACAAGCTCAATATTTTTTTTTTGAAATGCTAAATTTTCCTTTCCATACTAAAATCATGTGTCCCACTTAGTCATCTCACACTTTGAAGTCACAAAATTATGCAAAAATCTATTGATACCTGTAAAATTTTGGTATTTCTAAATTATTCTGTAAACTTGTGGATAGTTTTAACAAGTTCTAATAAAAATAACATAAAAGAAATTAATATAAAACTCACTTAAAACTATGTCTCACTTTTTTTCACGAATGATACTTCACGCACGGTTACCATAAAATAACACCCTAAATAACTAGATATCCAAGCCACAAAAATATTTTTAAGTAGGGGCAACACCGATTTACATGTTGGCCTACATTTAGAAAAAAAAATCGCCATTTTGTTACTGTAAAAGTGGATCGAAAGGTAGTCGGCATTTTTGTCCCAGAACATTTTAATAATTTTGAGTGAGAATTATGCAAGGTAAGAATACAAATTTACTATATTATTTAAATTATGTGTGTAGCTTTAGTGTTCTAGTAACAAATCAAACTATGCGGCGTCTTATTACTACAATAGTTTGGCGAATAAAGGCTTTTTAGGTTATGTCCAACCATATTTTTATTCACGAATGATACCATGTGTTACTATTGTGTTACGTAACATCCGTGAGCGGCTCTTAGGGGTAGTACTCACTAGAGAATCTAAAGTTAAAAATTTACTTTTTTACATAAAGAGAACCCACTTCAAAAACTATCATGTTTCGGAAGTTAGTAACTTTTTTACTATAATAATTCGTATTCGTAATTAATATCATAAGTTGTGAATGATTCTTGCATTTGTAAGTATTATAGAAATACAAAATTTGAGAAATAAAACTTTTTCTTTAATATTTAAATTTGTTTTATTGAGTTTTAAAGTAATTTAATCAAATAATTTAATTAACAATATAAAACAGAAATGTAAAAAAAATCTCCTGCATTATTAGTTGTAATGTACACTAGGCTTAACAAAATCACGTATGTTACTATCAGTCACGTATGTTACGGTGTGTTACGATTTCACGACTGTTATTGTACAATATTTGGCGGCCATACTCATATACCATCACGCTACGACCAACAGGAGAGGAGCCACGGGGGTGAAACCGCGCGGAGCGGCTAGTCATAATTATATAAAGAGAACCATTAGGTGATATATATCGGAAAAAAATTTAAACATTTACAAACCTGCTTCATATCGCATTTTAGAATCCGAAATATCCAGTTCGACATGGAGACATGATCGGTCTCCACCTTTGTGCAATTCTCTATTAACCTTAATTTGAGCAAGGAATGGATTCTTAGCATCATAGGGCCTAAAAAATAAGAACCATGATTATTGCAATACTTACATAAGTGTGTAATGTATTTATATTTTCAAAACATAAATAATAGCAGCCTAGCTTCAGGTGTTTTTATTGAATTAATAATTATAAAAGAAAGCATTGTTTTGTTTTATTACATTATACATTCATAAATTATTTATTTATTAACATTTGTATGAATATATTTTGTAGATAAATTATAATTACTTACGGCCTTTGAACTTGTAATGAATGTAGTCTAGAAATTTCACCAGTAAATATTTCATTGGTTGCTATTTCACCAGGGCCATGAGTTACCAGACGGAATTGTCTTAATAATTCTTCTTCGCCAGTACTTTCAATGTTAAACTTTTCACAAACAGCAGGCCAGAACTTATCTTTCCAGGTAATAAAGTCATCTTCAATACTAAAATTTACACATGATTAATTGAAACGAATACTAATTATTTGATCAGTAGAATCAACATTTAAACATCACTTACTTTGCATCGTCATCACCTAGCCCCAGCTCATATACTCTTGTAGCACCCAATTCTTCAAGACGTTTGTCTATGTAAATTGCAACAGCATTGTAATGCTCGTATGTTTTATTGCCAAGTCCAAACACCTAAAATTGTATAATTCGTTAAGTAGAATAACTTATTTGAGGCACATACCTAATTTGAACTGTAAATTACTTAAACACTCAATTACCAATTATATGGGCATCATACCATGTGCTTCAGTTTAGGTGGAAATATATATTTTCTGTTGATTAATTTCGCTAAATAGCTAGGTTTGTTTTTAATAACCTGCATAGAAATGTTTGCAATAGATGCGAACATTTTTTATGTGTAACTAAAATGTCGCTCCTTACATGGCTAGCTATTAGTATTTTGTAGCAAAAATTACACTTAAAAACAATATATTGTTATATAATTATCTTTAATATATAACAAAATATAAACTAAATCGCACTGTAACCTATTCGCTTTATTTGACACTAGTCAGCTGTCAATTGTCATAATATAATTATTATGACAATTGACAGCTGTCAAACTGACAGCAGAGCTATATTTCCATAGAGGTTCTGTCATTAGTGAACGATATGAAACAGAATGATTGAGAAAACTGGTTTATTAATTAATATAAAATGCGTCACACTTTGGATTATGTACCTATATTGATCTTTGAAATCCTGTTGAATTCCACTGGATGACGTGGACGTAAAAACGTAAGCATGAATCTTAAAACACGCTTGCACGAGGTAAACTTGTGTAATTTACTATAGGTAATACTGCAACTGGTGTGTACTATGGTATTGGAAGCATAAAATATTTTTAGTTTACGTAACATGTTTGTGATTTTTGTTCCTATATGTATTTTTCGGTATCGTAATATGATAAACTCGTACGAGTTCAGTATTATTCCCTTAATCGACAACTAATTATATACATATTGTCGTAATTGAAAGCTAAGGCAGTGAATTTTATTTGCAAGTTTGACTTGCAAGTAAATAGGTATAATATGTATTCGATGTTACATATAAAAATAAAGCTGATAAGTACACATATGCGCAAAAGATAGATATTATTTTTACAGGTTACATAATCTAGACTTTGGACCTGCGATCATAATATTTAAATTTTACTTATGTATTATAATAAAATAATATGTATGATATATTACCCGACCAGAAATTTTAATAATGATATAAGTACCTAAAACTTTTTAAAGGGATTTTTTTTTTAATTTGGTTGAAGTTGTTTAATGTTTTTTTTTTTCTACCAAATACGTAAATAAATACTCATATTTCAAAGGTACATTATTAGCTACTTATTATTATAGTGGGCATAGTTAATAAATAAGTACCTATGTACAGAAAAAAAAATAGACAGGACGACCAAGTTGACCTTAATCATTTATTCGTCAAATATTTATTTTTTATTACATCTACTAAATAAGTAAATAATAAATATGATAAGTATTAGTACATAAGTAATAAATAATAGTACAAGTACATTTTGCTTGCGTATTTATCCATTTAGGTATAAATTAAACAAATGTATATATGGTAAATACGTAATATAATTTTAACAAGTTTATTAATGATTAATAATAATGAATAATATATGAAGTAGGTACCTATATTTAAAAAAAAGTAACTTAAATAATTTTTAACCGTAGGTACTTATATTAAAAGCCTGAGTTTATTTGGTTATCTTTCTTTCACATTGCAATGAATGGAGTCATTTAATTGTATGAATTTATATCTGGAGGCTATAGAGTGGTATTGGCATAGAAATCTAAATAACAAGACACATAGAAGTGCTATAATGACATAATTCGTATGAAAACCGCTGTCGCCAATATCAACACATTTAAACCGATAGCTAAACAGTACACACAAGTAAACTATGCCTTTTATTGGACAGCTTGATTTTAGTTAAAACTAACTTAAATATTAAATTAAGCTTTTCAATATGTATCCTAACGCACGAATTTACGGTTTATTTTAGAATAACTGCATCCCTAAGTATATGAGACGTTTTGTTTCTTTTTGCTCCAATACGAAAAAATTCGGCTTTTCTACACAAGAGGTTGTTAATTTTCAATATATATAACTTTGAACATAAACTCATAGAAATAAGGTTGAAATTTGTGTTAAACGTGATAATAAGAATGGTCGACTGTGTCATTCATTGTTATTTCGATTACTATGGTGACACTCGTAATTCTTGTAAATATTCTATAATTTTAAGTAAAAACGGCATTATTTCTAAAAAAATATATTTACCGATGAAATATTATTCCTTTATTAGTATATATTTATTAGTATATACAACTTGTGGAAGAATTTCCGCAATGGGAAATGCTGAAACACACCATGTTTACACACATACGTCTCCAGAGCAACTGAACAGTGACGAACACACTGGTGGTGTGAAAGTCACCTGAGTGGCGACAAGGTCACGCGCGCTTACGACTTCTAGTGTCTTGTTATTTAGATTTCTATGGGTAATGGCTACTTTTCAAATTGTGTGACAAACTGTGGTCAAACACTTCATTCCCATGAGAATTTAATATCTACTTAGAACACGCGGGGAGCCCCAGGCGAAAAGCTAGTAGGTACTATGTATATGAATACTAATACTATGTAAGTTCTAGTACCTACTATGTATGTAAGCGGGTAAGAATTTAATATGTAAATGCAGGCATATGTTATAGATTATATTCCTTCAAGTACGAGGATGGTTCTTATGGAGAGAAGACGTAAATATATACCACGAGCGAAGCCGGGGCGGACCGCTAGTTATACAATAAAAATAGCGCTATTCTATTCGGCACTGCAGCAGTCCCCTTTTCCAGTCTTAGCCCCTCAACGTTGCTACGTCAATTGAATAATAATATAATAACTCTTGCGCAATCCAATGATTGATATAAGTAATATTATGAAATATCCACCGAATATTATAAGTATACAGTTACAAATTACAATAGATTACCTTGTGTGTTTCGTCTGAGAAAAGTACAAGATACAATAGGTACCTAGTAATTATTAATTAAATTATCTAACGTGCTCATTATTAGAGCTAAAAATAGATATATTATGTACTTATACTTGTTTTTTGCTTGTTTGTTGCATTCAAAGCAATAATGTTCTGTTCGTTAAAATTGTCGAAACATTTAAATTGTCGAAACAATTCATAAATATAAATTCTACTTACAGCATAGTTTAATCCTGTCAACTCTGGCTCTCCGTTCTTCAACCATTCATAAAAGTCCATAGCATTATCTGTGGGGTCTCCTTCACCGTATGTTGCTACACAAAAAACGGCGAGAGAATTCGGTATATCCCTTAATTTCGTTAACTCTTCCTAAAAGGAAAATTATACATTATTATTCACGCTCGCGCTATTATAAATGTGACGCTTGTTTAAATTGTGATATGTATTGTCATCATTATAATTAATTTATAAATACAAACAAGCAAATCAACACTGATTAAATTAAAGTATTAATTTATTTATAGTAGGTAGGTACATATTTGACGTTTTCCATTTAAAATAAGATAATACATAAAAAGTTGTACAAACCATATCACATTCCTCTGGATCTGCGACCATTCCCTTCATCTTGTATCGTATGCCTTCCTTGGCAAGTCGGCCTGCGAACTCTTCACCGGTACCCGTCTGTGACCCATAAAATACTACAAGACTTCTACCAGACGATTGCAGTTTCTTTATAAAAGAGTTCTCTGTAACCTGTATGGATCCAGCAGGCCTAGAACAAAGATTAACATCGTTAAAATTATTACAAAAAATCTAGATATTTTGTATAAACTTATATATTCATGGTTATAAACTAATTTGAATTAGTTTATGACATTGAACATGGACAACTCCTTTTGATATCAACATAGAGATTAGAGATAGATTAAGAGAAGTATGTTCCAGGAACACTAAAGTTAGTACAATTATGAGCTGACACTACACGCAACACAATATATCTATAATACCTACAAAGATATCTATTATCTATATTATATAATACATACCTATATGGATATCTATTAACCTACTACATATTATTATAAAATATTGAGTTTGGCGCATTGAAAAATAAAATTAAGTCTAAAACTTTAATTATTTTGTGAATCATTTGAGAAATGATAATATTATGAATACACGGAAAACCCCATTGAGTTACTAGGTATGTATATGGTACTAGAAAAACCCGAAAGCTTGTTTTAAAAGTGAAAACCCGAAAGCTTGTTGTGAAAACTAAAACGATGAACTTAATAAATACAAGCCCAGCTTTCCAACTTCGCCTCCTCGGGATGACCCGGGATACAATCAAAATACATTATGGCCTAAATCATCATGCTGGTGAAAAACTTTTTTCAATCTATGTAATAGTTTCGGAGGCTTTTCATTTCAAATAAACAAACTCTCCTATCTATCCTGTTTATGATATTCGAAGTAACTATGTATTTGCTATTTAGTAATGTGATGTTTTACTGTAGAATGTAGATAAATTGGCTCAAACTACAGTAGAACCCGTTTAATACGATCACGCTTAATACGATTTCTCGTATAATACGCCATTTTGCATCAGTCCCTGCAACTTGAGACATGTTTTCATACATTATTTAACGCATAATACGATCGTCATCCCGTTTAATACGCTCTAACGGCCAACACATATTACCCCTGCGACAGCGGCCGATTACCCCGAAACCCGACTGACTGAACTGACGCGATGACTGCTTGCAGTGGTTTCCTGGATATTTATTGATGATAATGTATCATCATAAGAAATTCAATCTATTGAAGATCTTATTGAGAGTGTGAATAACACACAAGAAGAGGGTCAAAGTGGTAAATCAGGTGATCAAGAAGAAGATGTGTCAACTCCGATATTGACACACGCCCAGGCATTATCAGCAGTTAATGATTTAAGACGCGATGTAACTTCTTTAAAAACACGACATTTTGTATAACGTACATAATGTTTAAATGTACAATATACATACATCCGAAAAACCATAATAAATATTAATACATAATATGTATGTAGTAAGTCCGTTTTTTATTTCCCGCTTATTACGCTTTCCCGCTTAAGACGCGTTTTTGGTTGAGTCCCTGGAAAATCGTCTTAAACGGGTTTTACTGTATACTAATATTATAAGAAAATAAAGAGGAAGGGTTTATCGTCGAGGTCTACTTGGATTTGACTTAAAACTGCTCGATCTGTCGATTAAATTGTTATTGTAAATAGATTTACATCGGCTATACATTTTTTTGGCCCGGCACAACCCTGGGGAAGCTGGGACAAGGACTAGTTTATTAAAAGACAATAATCGAGTGTATGTAGTGTAACGTAACAGCGGAGTGTTATGTGGGGTTATGTCAACTAAAATATCGCTATCAATGTTATGTTTTTAGGTTAGTTATGCATATTTTATCATTACATCATCTAGGTATAATGTTATTAATAATTATGACTGGTAAGGTATATATATGGATATCATAGGATTTTAAAAATACACTTTTTACTGAAGCTGTTTTTCGTTTTTCGTCTAAAGTTCCGTTAGGTGACTAGATCTACAAATATGCACATAAAATTAATGTTTTGAGTAACGTATGAACAGCTATTTAATTGGTAACGTATGTATTTCCAAAAAATCAATTAGAAAAAATTTTGACTGGCTACCTAGTCGATATACAGAGTGTAATCGTTAAGTGTGCACAGGCGATTATTCCGTAACTATTGTAGATATAAAAAAAAAACTTTAAACTGATATCGAAAGCCCTGTAACCAATGCGTAAAAAATAAAATAAAAAATCTGTATTAATAATTAATAATATTATACCCAATAAATTCTTATTATATGTACTTACCTACTTTTTAATTTTCAAATTAATGCTCGATCCCTCGGTCAATGCACTCTTTGAACATTGATATTGTGCATTTAATTGAGAATTTAGATAGAACGCTGGTCGAAATACTTATCACCAAGCCAAGGTTATTTTCAATTACAAATTCGTTATACAACATGGAATTAAAGTACTAAAATAATTTTGCCCTTTATGGTACCTATTATGAAATCAATAGAATTATTTTTTGTACGTATGTTTTTTTTTTGTATTAATTATATAACAAAATCTTCTAGCTTTCTTTTATCGATCCGATATCGACGTCCGCGTCGCGTCGAGATCTATAGAGCAGGCTCCAAGGAGATGTTCGTTTGCAAAAATAGCGGACCAAAATCTGACTTCTGATATATATTGTATAGATCCCAGACATCCTATAGACAGATGTTGCCAACCAGTTTTGTGGTCCCCCTCCCCGCAGGCCGCACCCCGGTAATTAAATATGGCATACAAAGAAAAAAATAAAAATTTCCAAAACATGCCGTGTGGGGTATCAAATGAAAGAGCTTATTGAGTAGATCACGAATATATAGCATACTATAACATTTCTTACACTTTCTCTAAGATTTTTTAGAAAATTTACGAAAATGCTCCGTTTTTGAGTTAACTTTAAACCATAAACAATGGACTATTGTTAATTATTTAAAATAATAATTTAAAAAATATATTCATGAGTTTTCAATCTATAGTGGTTTAAAGTTAACTCAAAAATGGAGCATTTTCGTAAATTTTCTAAAAAATCTTAGAGAAAGTGTAAGAAATGTTATAGTATGCTATATATTCGTGATCTACTCAATAAGCTCTTTCATTTGATACCCCACACGGCATGTTTTGGAAATTTTTATTTTTTTCTTTGTATGCCATATTTAATTACCGGGGTGCGGGGAGGGGGACCACAAAACTGGTTGGCAACATCTGTCTATAGGATGTCTGGGATCTATACAATATATATCAGAAGTCAGATTTAGGTCCGCTATTTTTGCAAACGAACATCTCCTTGGAGCCTGCTCTACTAGCAAAGAAAAGAATTTTAAATTAGGTAAACTGTACATAATATATGAATTAAAATTACAGTTTTCAATTTTATGACATTTCATTCTACTATCAACAGTAATACATTAAAGTATATGTGTAAGTTATGTTGTACCTCCTTCATAATCTAAAATATTATATTAGGTATTTATTATTTAATTATATAAAACTTAATAAAAAGTCTATTTTCAATTATAATGGCAGTTTATAATATAATTTATATTCATCAGAAGTTGACCATGTCTACGGTAAGTAAGGCCGAAGGCGGGAAAACAAATACAGTGTCTGAAGGCCTTCTGTAATTTTAATAATTTTTGAATAAAAAAAATAAATCGTCGACATATTTTTTCTGTATCAGAACTGTAATTTTAAACGTATTACAATTGGCATAATCTTCTTCAATCTTATTCCGTGTTTACTACAATTCTTACATAAAATAATATGCTTGTATGTAAGCTTGTATTGTAAGTATTGATAAATGATAACACTTAAATTAAAGATTCATAAAGTTCACAAACAAATTTTTAATTTAGGACTAGGTAGGTATATGTATATGTTAACGGAAATGTATGTAATCCGTCATTGTATAAATTTCCTAGGAAATGTATGTAATTCCTAAAATCACACGGAAATGTGTGAAATAAATTATTTTATACACATTTCCTAGGAAATCTATACATTTCCTAAATAGCAATCGGAAATGTAAAACATCTAAGATATTGGAAGGTACGCGGGACGAGGGTTGTGTATGTCGCAGTCGCATTGTATAATCCGCCGTATTACAAACGGCCCGCATTTTGTAATATGCCGAAAATTCGTAATCAGAAATTTTTGGTTTGGATAAGGGGGTGGGTTAGGTTAGGTTCATGTTTTTTAAAACTACACAGAAATAGGAGCCCCACGAAGTGGGGCTCCGTCGGCTCGCGACCGTGTTTTTGTAGAATTTTGGAAAAAGACGAATTTCGGCATATTGGCCGTTTGTAATACGGCGGATTATACAATCCGACTGCGACATGTAGACGGGGACAGCGGGACGAGGGGACTGATTACTTACCAAATGAAAATATGAAATGTTAATTAGTAAGATAATATGAACATATTATTATTATTTATTATTTTACGGTAAGACTGTTACCCGATATTCTCAATAAGTGCTATAATAAAAAAAAAATAACAACGTGTTTTATTACAGAAATCATTTACTTTATACATTTCCTAATACAATATTGGAATTATATACAATTCCGAGGAAGATTATACATTTCCTAGGATATCTATGCATTAAATAGTTTATTAAACAATATTTTATACATTTCCTAAATGGTATCGGAATTGTACACATTTCCTAGGATTTGTATACAATTCCTTTATTTCATACATTTCCGGTAACATATACAAATAATAAGATAATATTATGATAATGTAATACGCCTTCGTTACAGTATTTTGGTACAGACATATTATAATATCTGCTTCCTTGCAAAAACTACCTGATTAAGGAAATGATTAATAAACAAAATGATAAAGCAAGGATTTTTATACCTTATAATTCAAATATCTATTCTAAATTGTGAAAAAGTGCCTTAGGTACAGACTACCCCGGTCAAATTAAGCCATACAAGAAGAGTGAAGTTACATTAATTACCATCAAGCTGATAATTATAAAAATTGTTTAAAACGTAATAAAAAAGAAAATTTGAGTTCCCCATCATTCCGGTACGAGCAAAAAAATCTATTCAAGGTCAAAGGTCAAAAATATGAGTTTTCGCTATTTTCTCGTAAACGGTAAGTTTAATCAAAAAAATTACTTCTGACAAAAATTGTAGATCTCAATATTCTCTACAAAAGGTATCAATACAATTATATTTTCGAAGAGTTTGAGATACATATAGCGATTTTTCTAACTATCAGCTTGATGGTAATTAATGTAACTTCAAATGTTTATATTGGCCGGGTTATTACCTAGTGTCAATTAAACAAGGCCAAAATATCTATAAATTGATTGAATACACGCGTGTTTTGTGAATAGGTATATAAATTTTATAATAGTCCATACAGTTTACTTTTGTGACATTTCAGAATATGTACGTTCAGGATTATTGCACCTTTGTCAGAACGAGACTTTAATTTTTTTTTGTTTTAGTATACTTATACTGTGATCATACGAAGGACAGTATTTGAATACTGGTACCTATCCTAAGACCTATCCAATATTGGACAATACATAGTAGAGTATATAATTTTGTAATTTAAGATACCTACAGCCCTTTGTTACTTTGGCACCAAACAACATGTAAAAAATAACATATTTTGTTTTTATAAATAATCTAAAATTGCCGTTGTTATGTATAAAATTAAAAATTAAAAAAACACGTTGAACTTACTAGAACTATTTTTTGTCAATTAGTACAGTAGTATATAGTTTTGAACGAATTAACTCGCTTTTATTATCGTATTCAATGTAAAACAATTTGTTCGTTGAATTAGGATCGTCAGACTTTTTTTGTATTTTTTATAAACTGCAACAACAATAAAAATCACATCTAAAAAAATTGAAAATCTTTTACTTATTTTAAAATATTATATTACGGACATGTAATATTATTCGTATCTCAAGGTTTCATTCATATGTTACAAGTAAGTACTTATTTATAATAAGAAAAAAAAATAGTTTTTTATTTACTAAGAACGTACCGTATTTGTGGTTTAAAAAATGCTTCCTTGTCGATTGTTTAGTTTTATTGAAGAATTAAATAAAAAAAAATTGTAAGTCGCGTTTTCAAATTTAAAACTTAAAAAAATAATACATTCGTTAATAAAACCGCACCCATTACCATTACCTATATCTACCAACTATCTGCTTCTTATCTGTTTTGATTTATACATCACAAGTTTATCATATTTTATCTCGTTTTCACTGGAAGTTGAAAATTTAATAATTGTTAAACAACGGGAAAAATAATTCAGGATATGAGTTGGTCTAAAATGGTCAAATGTAACAAAATTAAATCGAATCCATTGAGCCCTATTATTAGGTGTACCTAATAGAGAATTTAGCGTAGTGTTGGTAAGTTAAATACAAGTCGCGTGACAACTTATATTGTGTATGTGTATGAAAGTATGAGACAGTCTCATTGGGACTAGCTATAAGGTATTCTGTGATAGCCTACCAGGCTTTCGTAATTAACGACTTATGAGCAAAAAATTAATAAAAATTTTACCTACCTATATACGTATATATTTAGCTTATTTTTAATACTACTTCTCATTTAATGAGAATGAAAAAAAGTAAAAGTAAAAAGTAAAGTAAAAAATTATTTATTCTTTAAGACACGTACATCACTACATAGTATAAAACAAAGTCGCTTTCTCTGTCCCTATGTCCCTTTGTACGCTTAAATCTTTGAAACTACGCAACGGATTTTGATGCAGATTTTTTTAATAGATAGAGTGATTCAAGAGGAAGGTTTATATGTATAATAACATCCATCAAATAGTGGAGAAGTACTGTTATTTTTGAGGTTTCTAATGTGATGTCGTAAAAAATTAAATTTTTTTCCGCTTACATTGCAAACGCAGGCTGAACCCTACGAGTTTTATCAAAATAATGTACTAAGTATTATACACATTGAAAAAGTCTACAGAAAAGTCCGCGGTGGTATATGTCTATCTCTTATGGATAACCACAGATCACAGAAACTAAAGGGAGATATGGTTAGGGGGCGGGGCCGGTGTCGCAGCAATATGCCCAAAAAAAGAACACATGCTGTTTGTTGCATTCAGTTGACGTTCGACCGTCGGTTGGGTATTATTTGACATTGCCGTGTTGTTCCGTTAAAGTTTGTAAAAACCGAAGTGAAACCAGCATCTTTAAGTCAAATGGAATCACATACCATCGGTAAGTACTGAAAATTATACGATTTTCTTACTAAAATTTCAAAAACAATATTACGTAGAGTGATTTCTTGGTCTCTTATCTTTTATATTATGTGACAGAACGACAGTCACAATAATTTATGTAATTAGTTTACAATGCTTCTTCTGTACGTGACTCTATTCAAACGCGGAGTTCGAATACCGCAGTGTATAATGAACATACTAAAGCTAACAATCGTGTAGTACGGCCGCTGCTTGCGGTCGTTAGTTAAGGATGCGAATCGAGTGTGTCCATGTCGATAAGATTCGGATTTTTACTATCTTACTACCTTATTTTTATATCATAATGTACATATTACTATTAGCTTAATATCTGATTGTATTATTATTATTTGATAGGTACTCGAGCAATAATTTTATAGTAATTATTATACATGGATTAAAAAAAGAAGTCACTTATTTCATACTTATTTTACTTTACAATAAGTTATAAGTCAATAGGCAATGCTTAATGGACTTCATCACCATGAATGCTACCATCAAGGTGTCCATTTCTACCTAGTTACTGTATTGCCTATAAATTGTTTTAATTTTAACGTTTCTCATTTTATCGACAAGCAATCCCTATCATAAACGCATATCTTGCGGCTGTAGTGGTGCTGTATACGTACGTCACTTACAATCTAGTGTGCGAACGAATAGTCGTTCTCAAATTTTTGTGTGATGACACGCACACAACGCGAAGTATTGTTTTTATTTTGTTTACTGTTGTGTGCGTAAATTTGTTATGAGACACCAGGTTTCGTACTCAGCGCAAGCGATTATACGAGTAGAGCTAGGTGTGCCGAGTTTGGGCTCATTTTGTTAGTTACGTTGAACTTGGTACACCTAGCTCCTAACAAACACCTACACCTAGCCCTACTCGTCTATTAGTTCCAGTAGCAGTCTCGAAGTACACCTGCAGGTCTTTCCATTAAGTCCGGAGGTAAGGTCTCAACATAACTAACAAAACGAGCCCAAACTCGGCACACCTAGCTCTACTCGTCTATTAGTTCCAGTAGCAGTCTTCGAAGTACACCTGCAGGTCACTCCATCAAGTCCGGAGGTAAGGTCTCAACATAACTAACAAAACGAGCCCAAACTCGGCACACCTAGCTCTACTCGTCTATTAGTTCCAGTAGCAGTCTTCGAAGTACACCTGCAGGTCACTCCATCAAGTCCGGAGGTAAGGTCTCAACATAACTAACAAAACGAGCCCAAACTCGGTAAATCTAGCTCTACTCGTCTGTTAGTTCCAGTAGCAGTCTTCGAAGTACACCTGCTAGTCACTCCATCAAGTCCGGAGGTAAGGTCTCAACATAACTAACAAAATAAGCCCAAACTCGGCACACCTAGCTCTAATCATCTATTAGTTCCAGTAGCAGTCTTCGAAGTACACCTGCAGGTCATTCCATCAAGTCCGGAGGTAAGGTCTCAACATAACTAACAAAACGAGCCCAAACTCGGCACACCTAGCTCTACTCGTCTATTAGTTCCAGTAGCAGTCTTCGAAGTACACCTGCAGGTCACTCCATCAAGTCCGGAGGTAAGGTCTCAACATTACTAACAAAACGAGCCTAAACTCGGCACACCTAGCTCTACTCGTATAATAGTTCCAGTAGCAGTCTTCTAAGTACACCTGCTGGTCACTCCATCAAGTCCGGAGGTAAGGTCTCAACATAACTAACAAAACGAGCCCAAACTCGGCACACCTAGCTCTACTCGTCTATGAGTTCCAGTACCAGTCTTCGAAGTACACTTTGGCAAGTACTTGTTTACCAAACAATCACTGTCCAATGAAATTAGGTAAATGGTATCTACTTTTGTGACCATTCAACGTTACAAACTTTACAAATCAAAGTAAAGTTAAAAAAAAACATGGCAATAAAAATAAGCTCAATTATCAAGTCGTGTCAGTTAACTCATAATTTCGCCGCTTCGCGCATTTCGATGTGTGTGTGAGCCGTGCACGAGTAGTAGTAAGACTCAATACCTAAAATTGATGCGCGTCAATTTGTAAATACGTCCTTAAGTTACTGAAGGTAGCTTCCGCGTTCAAATGTTCATGTAATATATGCTGTAAGTATATTTATATGTATAGGTACAGCCTTTAAAAAAATCACCATCGATGTATCGTCATAATTGATCATTTTCATACACACTATTATAAATACGAAAGTTTCTGAGGATGGATGCATACTTATGTTTGTTACTCTTTCGAAAAAATAACTGGGCGGATTTAGATGAAACTTTACGATTACGATCAGAATACCTGAGCTATAGAAACACTTAAAATGTATAGGTAGATATCCAAAAAGTAAAATAAATTAAGCCAAGTTGATATATTATGGAAATACCAATCAGTCCATGTTCTTATTTAATTATCCTTATGCAATAGGATTTTAGGTAGAAACCGACAGGTCTTAGTATCAAAAGTTCGACGACATGTGTCATCCGCCAACCCGCACTTGCCACTTGGCCAGCGTGGTGGATTATGACCTGCACCACCTGTACCCTCGTAGGAGGCCCGTGTCCCAGCAGTGGGAACGTATATGGGCTAATGATGATGATGATGATGATGAATACAATTTTCTTGCGTTCATTTATTATCCTCGAGAGTCGGCTGACGAATACTGCCGTCCTTTAACTAAAAAGCCGTTAACCCTCAAATGGTCAATTTTCAGTTTTAAATGTAGGGTGACAAAGTTCAAAATTCTCTATCTTTCTGTCTAAGAATCATTTCTCTAGCATTAATAGTTATAGAGATATGAAAATATTGTGAGCCGTTAAGTGACACAATTTTCGGCGATTCCTTAACTTGAAAGCGTCTAACCAACACTACTTCGCTAAATTTCCTATAAAGTACCTTAACCGCCAGATTTAATAATTATTTTTTAGCTTTTTACTTGACTAAAAGTACGTCATCAGATTATACTTGACTATATGGACGCAAAATGACTATAACTGCTTTGTGATATGCTTTCATATAACAATTCCAATGGAAATCCTTACCTTATTTGCAGTTACTCGCCCTTAACGCTTTTTTAGTTAAGTAACTTTATTTAGGAAAAATTCTAATTACACTTTTTTGCTTAGCTACAAAGCAGCTAACCCTCATTTTTTAGCTAAAAGGCAGTTATCCGATTCTGGTGATGCGTCAGTTTTGGGGATGAGAGTGATGCTGTAATTGTGTCGCTCCCAAGCAGAGTACCGATTGCTTTTGATTTTCTTTTACAAGACGTATTGTTTTTGATCAGGTTTACTAAGTTTAATACAATCTAGCAGCTAAATTACGGAAAATATAACAAGTCAAAGTTACGAAAATTTGGTAGGTAATGGTTACGACAGTGCGAACTTTCAATCGTACTTCTCTGTTTAGACTCTGATTAGTCTCTGTAACCGAGAAAGAGGACATAGGTAGATAGTCTGTGCTATTTATTAATGATGTAATCCCCTTGGGTGGAATTAGTAATCGACTGTCTAGCAATGTACTAGAGATGGTGATACAAAAATTGTTATGAGTAGGACACTACCTTTGACCCGCTGGCGGGGAGTCCATTTTGCCACTATTTCTATTTTTTCTTTTCTTTATATTAGATTATTAAGATTAAGATTTGTATTTTTTTACATGGTAGCAAATAAAAAGTTTTCTATTTCTACCTCCTGCTATTTTCCACATATTCTGGTATATTATATTTTCTAAATGTGGATGAAAGAGTCTTCTAATCATTTGATAAGCGGTTCTACATTATTTATTAAGAGCATCCCACATGTAAGATCTTGAAGCCCTATTGAAACCAGGATGTTTTTTTTCAAAAGCCTCGCGCACAAGTCTTATTTTTTTTTTATGTTTACATTGTTTGTTGTCCTATTTGTACTCACATATCCGTGACTCGTGTGATGGCTTCGCAGAAGAGTATTTACAAAATAACGTTATAATTGCAATTCTAAATGACAATACGGTTCCAAAAAGAAAAGCGAGAATATTTATCTCAATATTAACCCCTTAATGAGCCTCTGTAATGAAATAAAAGTGAACATGACGTGAAAAAAAAAGGTTAATTTTATCAAAAACTTAAAAGAGTCATTTAGTAAAAGAGTTTAAAATGAGAAAACCATTAATTTAGATAGTGTTTAAATCCTTAATACTTAAATCTAAACGCTTTTGATCCTTTTCCTTTCCATTGGTTGACCTAGGGGATGTAATTACCGAGAGCAAAGCCTCAGACAGCAGCAAATTTTTAACATAAGTAAGATTAAAATTTAGTACAACTATACATATAGAATCGTAGTACAAAAGCATCCAAAAGCCCTTAACCGCTGATTATAAAGTTTTTGAAATATAAATTAAAGCGAAAGTCATAGCTTAAAAGCAGTTATAGTAGCTTAACGACGTTTTAGGTAAGCATTTTATTAATAAATTAAAAAAAAAATCACAAAATGAAAATAAAAATACTAAATTACTTAGCTAAAAAGTCGCTATGGTATGTCAACGGCCGTCTTGTCCAGTAAAAAGTTAAAATTTTCAAATTATATGCTGAGCTAAACGAGAAAAAGTGAATTTAAAAATAAATTATTACAGTGTCTGGTTAGAAACTATTATTTATATATAATATAATTAAATGTCGATCGATGTATCTCACAATAATTATTCTAAGTGTCATAATTTTTAAGAAATAACAATTTCCGTGTTTTTTGCCTTTTACTCGAAACTCACTTCGTTGGCTTAACGGCTTTCTAGTTAAAGGACGGCAGAATAGCCTTACGAGAAAATTACATGAGCAATACCTTACTACTATTATAAAGGCGAAAGTTTGTAAGTATGGATGTATGGATGTTTGTTACTCTTTCACGCAAATACTACTGAACCGATTACAATGAAATTTAGCACACATATAGAGGGTAACTTGGATTAACACATAGGATAGGTTTTATCCCGGAAATCCCACGGGAACGGGAACTATGCGAGTTTTTCTTTGTAAACGCGGGCGAAGCCGCGGGCGGAAATCTAGTCTTTCTTATATATAAAAATGAATCGCAAAATGTGTTGGTAAGCGCATAACTCGAGAACGGCTGAACCGATTTCGATAATTCTTTTTTTATTATATTCCTTGAAGTACGAGGATGGTTTTTATGTAGAGAAAACGTAAATATGTACCACGGGCGAAGCCGGGGCGGACCGCTAGTATATTATAAATGCGAAAGTAACTCTGTCTGTCTGTTACTCAATCACGCCTAAACTACTGAACCAATTTTCATGAAATTTGGTATGGAGATATTTTGATACCCGAGAAAGGACATAGGCTACTTTTTATCCCGGGAAAATTACGCAATCTCGGAAATCCCACGGGAACGGGAACTATGCGGGCGAAGCCGCGGGCGGAAACCTAGTTACTAAATAAAATTTAAACAAGACTACCAGCTAAATCCATACTAATATTATAAATGCGAAAGTAAATCTGTCTGTCTGTCTGTTACTCAATCACGCTTTAACTACTGAACCAATTTGCATGAAATTTGGTATAGAGATATTTTGATACCCGAGAAAGGACATAGGATAGGTTTTATCCCGGAAATCCTACGGGAACGGGTTTTTCTTTGAAAACGCGGGCGAAGCCGCGGGCGGAAAGCTAGTTAAATAGGGTAATTGCGCTGGTTTGCCGTCCAGCTTCAGTTTTCGTCCATTTGACTGACCTGCTGCAATCACGTGCGTAAAACTTGAATACAAACCTACCTTCCCGCGCAAGTTTGCACTTTTTACGGTCCATAATGTTTAAGCAACAGTACTATCAACATGAAAATTTGATTTGACAAGAAGAGAGTTCAAAAAATTAACGTAAAAGTGGCCGCTTCGCATCCGTACCTTGCAGATGTCATCGCGCGAGAGAAATATTTGCCGGCGAGAAAAGTTCATGGAAAGTTAAATCACTGTTTTAGCTAGTTTACGTAATGTTTTTGGTACGTATGTTTATTTATAAGCTTAATAAACGCAATTATAAGTGTTTATCATACTTTTTTTATAATACTCTTCGAAAAATTAAGTGGACGGATACTAGGTTACCAAATTCTCAAAATATTTTGTTTTCGTCCAGGTGGACGGAAACTCAAACAGCTACGTGAATATTTGTTAGGGTCATTTTACTTTATCGGACCTTTAAAATACTTAATAGTTTCTCCCGAAGTGATCTTTATTGCTATTTGTTTAGATTTTTTGGTTTCCGTCCACTGCTTTGTCAGTCCTGCCAAAATAAAAAAATATTTAAAGAAGTGGACGAAAACTAAATTTAGCTTTAAACGTTTTAGTTTTCGTCCATGAATGAGTATTGGAGTGGACAAAAATTAAAAATAGCTATTCTTTTGCATTACTTTTCGTCTTTTTTACGTATTGAAAAGTTTTCTATTCAGTATTTTCCTTATAAATAATTGGTGAGGGCCAGAGTGTTGTAGGTACCTAATATTGTCATTCATTCAGTTATGTATCATTCTCCTTATGTGAAGTAGAGTCAATTATTCGTAGCATAAATGGGGGTAGGTCAGACATAATACACTGTATTTTTCTTGATTATCATTCACTTGAGTATCATCTTTTATTCTAGGTCTGTTTTGCCAATGCAGTATTTTTTTATTCTACTTACTCAACGTATCCTAAGAAAGATCTTATTGTTTTTAGATGGCCTCGAAGGAGTCTAAGAAAGCTAGAAAAAAAACGCTACGTACACTGAAGAATCTTTTATAAAGGCTTTAACGGCAATTCGGAAAAATAAGGCATCAGTAAGACAAGTCTGTAGAGATTATGGGATTCCTAAATCTATGGTCCTCGATAGAATATCTACACGGCAAAACAACTGATATTTTAAAGAAACGTGGGCCAGAACTCGCGATTATTAATGCCAAATAATAATCAGTAAGGCATAGTTTATTTTAGTACCTAGCTAAAATGTATTATTATGGCTGTGTTTAATATAGTACGTTTCATTTGATAAACAAAGTATTAGAATGAAAATTTTTGTTGTTAGAATGAATATTTCTGTTTTTTGATGTAATTTCTTGGTCCTGTAATTATTACTTTATTCATTTACATTGTAAGTAACGCATTCCTTTCTTTATTACGAATGATTAAACAGTCATCACTTACGCATATAAAGACTGCCAAGTGCTACATAGATCTCAGTGTTGACTAGTTATATTGATTATTATTAGTAAAACTAAACCTGTAAGTTAGTGAGAAATTGTGATGTTGATTAAATAAAAGTGTATATTTACCTGTAATTGGTTTTTAACATAATAGTTGACCTACCCTCCTTTTTCTACACGGTGGTCGAAAACTAGCTTACACTAGGACGAAAACCAGTTTTTTTGGACGAAAACTAGCATATACCCTACTTTTGCAGAAAATAATTTATATTAAAAGATACGTCAAAATGATTTATTTTCACTTAATATTATCTTAAAGAAGACTATATAAGGACTACATAAAAATATTATATGTTTAAGGAAGGGTGCTCCAAAATATTTATTTCGCATCACAAAGTTGGCAACTCCTATAAGTGGACGAAAACCAGCGCAATGACCCTATATGTAGAAGAATGTTTAAAAGTGGAACGACATTACACAATTTAGTGATAACGTGCACGAGACCCTTGAAAGTGATCATTTCTTGATAACCCTCGGGTGAATATGTGACGGAACGATTGTCATCGTAAAAATAGACATGCTTATTATATCGAACTAGCGGTCCGCCCCGGCTTCGCCCGTGGTACATATTTACGTTTTCTCTACATCAAAACCATCCTCGTACTTCAAGGAATATAAAAATAACACATTTTGCGATTCATTTTTATATATAAGAAGATTATCGATTGTGTCCTTGTAACTCGTAAGTAGTAATATGAATATTTTAAAGTACCCCAGCAAAGATATTACAATAATGTTAAGGTAATATCTATTGATTCTTTTCATATTTAAATGCAGCAATGAAAACTTAAAAGTGTTTTCATAAAGTAGTCAATTTAGCTGGGTTTATTATTATCCAACTTTAGCAATGTTTTGATATTTAAAAAGTGTAATTTCTACTATCGTTATTTTATCGTAATTATGAAATACATACACAAGAGTTTATTTAATAATAACTAGGTCTCAAATAGTGTTCAAAGATAAATTCTATTAATCCTTTTCATTTACAATACGCCCGAGATGTAATACCTAGCCACATTAAAATAACCATATCCTATCTACGAGGAAAAAAGATAAATGAATGCCCTCAGAAACCTTATTCTAAGTAAAAAAACGAAGTTAAAATTATTAAAAAAAATAATAAGTAAAAAATTACTTGTAAAATAAATAAAATAATACGGTCTACTTATGTCTAATTATACAAAAAGACAAGGATATTTTAAAATCTATGTTTCATTGATAGTTATTTATGTCCATTGCCCATGTCTGTAAAAAAAAGAAAAAACTATTTTTGCACAAATATCTTGTCAAGGACGTACGTTATAGTGTACGTAATAAATTCGCCCGCGTAACTTGTACGTGGGTAATGTACCAAATTTTCTCCAAATTTGTTCAGTGGCTAAATCAAAACAGATTTTGGAATTACAGCCCTTATGGATGAACTAGCAGTTGTGTGCGGTAACAACCGCTGTCGAACCGGCAGGGAATAGCAGTTTGTTCGTGAAAGAGTACCAATTTTTTGTTATCCTCACGTATAATATATGTATATATACTTAAATTAGATGTAGGTATTTACAAATATATTTAAATCTATGTATCTCCAAAGTTAATACTACTAGTTCCTATGTACTCGTAGGGGACTGATATCACAGTTTACAGTGTTTAACTTTAATGTTAGTGTAGATTTATAATAATTTATTATTATACAATATAATTTACCGCGATTAATATTCACTTTGTAACTACCACGATAGTCAATACTCAATAATATGTGTCACAACTCACATGATATATTAATAGAGCCAATCTCAAATGAATTATTCATTACATATCAAATCTGTTATCAGTAAGACGTGGTAAGACTGATAACATAATGAAAGCGTCATTTATTATATATTGTTTCCTAATCCCTAACATTGAAATACTTCACAACTTAGATCATTAAGTAATGGATAACACTCACAGGCGCTTCCCCTTTTGCCGAGGTATAAGATTATTCGAATCGAAAAGTCTTATGCTTTCATAAAAACTATTTGCGTAATCGATTACAAACACTCTGCGTATTCGTAAAACATCGAAAGGACGTCTGCGAGTGCTCCGCTAAAATGCCGTTTTGTGCTGTCAAGTCTTGCAGAAACAAGTCAAACACATCAAGTATTAAAAAAGATGGAATAACCTTTCATTTGTAAGTATTTTTTTATTTTTTTTACGTAAATATCAATTTAAATGCAATTTCTTATAATCGTGGATGTATCGTTTAGCGATATGATCAAGACAAATAATCGAGTCATGTGTTTACTCGATCATTGATGCGGCTGCACGAGACTATCATGGAAAGAAAGTATACAAATTTAATCTTTATGAACTAAGAGATAAAGTTGAATTTAAAACGCGATATTGAACCGCATTCCCCACGAGACTATAAAGCGATGTAGCGAGACTATCTTGAAGAGAAAATATACAAATATAATCTTTATGAACTAAGCGATAAAGTTGAATTTAGAACGCGATATTGAACCGCACTCCCCACGAGACTATAAAGTGATGTAGCGAGACTATCTTGAAGAGAAATTCAAATTTAATCTTTATGAACTTAGTGATAGAGTTGAATTTAAAAACTCGTCGCTTAAAAGGTCGTAAATTTTTACGACTTTCTTAGTGACGGACTGCTTTTAACTTGAACGTCGATAAAAAAATATTTTTCTAAGTATAATTTGAAATGAGATGAGAATTAATCTTTATTATATTAAAATTTTACACAACTACATAAAAAGGAGTATAATGTTTATTTTGTAAGTCTTGTATATATTTATTAAAATTTACCTACGCTCGGTTACTTTTAACTGGCAGAACATTTTAATGGTACGGAACCCTTCGTGTGCGAGTCCGACTCGCACTTTTTTGTAATGTTAATCTTGTAACCTTTCTATTATGTAATCTATACTAATATTATAAAGCTGAAGAGTTTGTTTGTTTGTTTGTTTGTTTGAACGCGCTATTCTCGGGAACTTCTGGTCCGATTTGAAAAATTCTTTCGGTGTTAGATAGCCCATTTATCGAGGAAGGTTATAGGCTATATATCATCACGCTACGACCAACAGGAGTGGAGCCACGGGGGTGAAACCGCGCGGAGCAGCTAGTTTGTTTATATGTATGTATTAATATTGCGTATATTTCAGATTTACAAAAAATCCTGCTTAAGGCTAAGGTGGATTGAATGCTGTGGGAGAAAATCAGAATGGACACCTCGGTACAGAAATAATAAAAATTTCTGTACCGATATTTATTTTATTGAATATAATATGTGATGTGTTGAATAAATACATATTCAAATACAAATAAAATGGCGTTTTATTGTTTTTTCGTATGCATATAATAATGATGAAAACGTTACAAATGACCTGTGTAGTATTTTTTATGAATATAATATTAATGTTATTTCTAATTTCAACAAAATTATTATTTTTGTAATATCGATATGGTTACATCCCTTTAGAGCGATTGTATTATTACGTATATGTACAGAGATTTTTCTGTGTAATCGATGTATGTGTGCAAAAACATGCTAGTCTGTCAATTTTGTAATAGTTTGAGTTTGTAAAGACACAAATTATTTTTGTGAATGTGTGATTGTGTTTCAAAGTGTGAGTTACCCTCCCCGCACCAAAATCGGCAGAAAGTTTAGTTAGAACATTTGCCACCGTGCTCCATCCATTACTTAATGATCTAAGCTTCACAAGCATGAAATAAAACTGCAGTTATTTATTTATGTTAATTCGTGAAAAGGAATGAATATTAATTAACACCTGTATTATATAGATTCATATTCATTATTTTTTATCCACCTTTAGTACCTACCTATAAGCCATTCTAAAATTAGGATTTGTTTCAGCCGCGGATTTACTAGCGTCAAGCGTGCGTAAGTACGTATTAATCCCGATTCCCGATTATACTTTATCTTAGTGTCAAATTAGGTTCATCAAGTAGGTACTATGCGATTCCACTAAGAAAATGTATTGACCTTTTCATGGAGGTCATTGGACCTGTCTGTTTTGTCAAATATCATTTGAAAAATACGATTCACTTGGAAATCCACTTTGTAGTAACAAAATTTTATCTCGCAAACCTTCGCATTTAGATAGAATAGATTATGCAAAATATGTAACACGTGTACATGCCTTTGTGTACATTTGTTGCACGGTTAGCCTATAATTATAGTCGCGAGTTCTTGTTATAAAGATTAAAAACAGATAACTCTTCTAATTAGGTATCTAAATACCTAGGTACACTGTCTAGTTAGCTAATGTACCTGGTACCTGCTATGTACCTACATCTATAGTGGAGAAATTCCATATCATGTAAAAAGTCGATGAAACACTAGATTCTAGAAAATTTGTAAATAGGTAATTTAATTGTTTCACTTCATTAATTATCGTTTTTCTGTTCATATTTTGACTGTGATTGATTATTTGTATAGCTAATAACTTAGATTACAAAATAAAAGGGCTAATAAGAAAAGTAATTTAAGTATCAATATGCAGCGCCACCTTAGATCATTAAGTAATGGATAACACTCACAGGCGCTTCCCCTTTTGCCGAGGTATAAGATTATTCGAATCGAAAAGTCTTATGCTTTCATAAAAACTATTTGCGTAATCGATTACAAACACTCTGCGTATTCGTAAAACATCGAAAGGACGTCTGCGAGTGCTCCGCTAAAATGCCGTTTTGTGCTGTCAAGTCTTGCAGAAACAAGTCAAACACATCAAGTATTAAAAAAGATGGAATAACCTTTCATTTGTAAGTATTTTTTTATTTTTTTTACGTAAATATCAATTTAAATGCAATTTCTAATAATCGTCGATGTATCGTTTAGCGATATGATCAAGACAAATAATCGAGTCATGTGTTTACTCGATCATTGATGCGGCTTCACGAGACTATGCTGGAAAGAAAGTATACAAATTTAATCTTTATGGTTGAATTTAAAACGCGATATTGAACCACATTCCCCACGAGACTATAAAGCGATGTAGCGAGACTATCTTGAAGAGAAAATATACAAATTTAATCTTTATGAACTAAGCGATAAAGTTGAATTTAGAACGCGATATTGAACCGCACTCCCCACGAGACTATAAAGTGATGTAGCGAGACTATCTTGAAGAGAAATTCAAATTTAATCTTTATGAACTTAGTGATAGAGTTGAATTTAAAAACTCGTCGCTTAAAAGGTCGTAAATTTTTACGACTTTCTTAGTGACGGACTGCTTTTAACTTGAACGTCGATAAAAAAATATTTTTCTAAGTATAATTTGAAATGAGATGAGAATTAATCTTTATTATATTAAAATTTTACACAACTACATAAAAAGGAGTATAATGTTTATTTTGTAAGTCTTGTATATATTTATTAAAATTTACCTACGCTCGGTTACTTTTAACTGGCAGAACATTTTAATGGTACGGAACCCTTCGTGCGCGAGTCCGACTCGCACTTTTTTGTAATGTTAATCTTGTAACCTTTCTATTATGTAATCTATACTAATATTATAAAGCTGAAGAGTTTGTTTGTTTGTTTGTTTGTTTGAACGCGCTATTCTCGGGAACTACTGGTCCGATTTGAAAAATTCTTTCGGTGTTAGATAGCCCATTTATCGAGGAAGGTTTATAGGCTATATATCATCACGCTACGACCAACAGGAGTGGAGCCACGGGGGTGAAACCGCGCGGAGCAGCTAGTTTGTTTATATGTATGTATTAATATTGCGTATATTTCAGATTTACAAAAAATCCTGCTTTAAGGCTAAGGTGGATTGAATGCTGTGGGAGAAAATCAGAATGGACACCTCGGTACAGAAATAATAAAAATTTCTGTACCGATATTTATTTTATTGAATATAATATGTGATGTGTTGAATAAATACATATTCAAATACAAATAAAATGGCGTTTTATTGTTTTTTCGTATGCATATAATAATGATGAAAACGTTACAAATGACCTGTGTAGTATTTTTTATGAATATAATATTAATGTTATTTCTAATTTCAACAAAATTATTATTTTTGTAATATCGATATGGTTACATCCCTTTAGAGCGATTGTATTATTACGTATATGTACAGAGATTTTTCTGTGTAATCGATGTATGTGTGCAAAAACATGCTAGTCTGTCAATTTTGTAATAGTTTGAGTTTGTAAAGACACAAATTATTTTTGTGAATGTGTGATTGTGTTTCAAAGTGTGAGTTACCCTCCCCGCACCAAAATCGGCAGAAAGTTTAGTTAGAACATTTGCCAGCGTGCTCCATCCATTACTTAATGATCTAAGAGCGCCACAGATACATTTACGCACGTCACTGTCAGAAAATTAATCTCATATTTTTTATACAAAATTTAATAATAATAGGTGGGTATTTTAAGTGTGAAAAAACGTATAGGTAGGTTAATTTTAACATTCATAACGTAAGCTAGGTTAGAAATATATGTAGGTCTATGTATAACCTACACTCTACAGGGTAGGCCCTGTTTTCGAGTCTACACGTTGCGTTGGTTTAATGTTCTAAGACACAGTATAAAACGGTATGTAGCCTACATAATGTACCTAGGTATATACCTTAGTATATACAAATACCGATTACCTGTAACATAATAATGTTAATGCAGACCTAGATAGAAGGATAATTATTTACTTATAAATAATACATAATTTAAAAGTAACGAATAAGAAATTCTACAGTGATATTAGTGGACGTAAGACGAAATTATTAAAATTTCAGTAGGTACTTATGCATTTACCACAGCTACACAAAAACACAATCCTATAATAATCTTATTAGAAAAAATAATAGGTACTTAGGTACTTTATCTAGTATAATCACAGAGTATAATTCTAATTGAAGATCATGGATTTTATAATAGGTACCTACCTATGTTCTAAAATTTACAGAAATAAAACATAGATTTGTGGTACATTAGAATTTAGAATACCTATTATTATTTTGGCCTTTTAAGGCGTTACCCGGCAATTTCGACTATGTTCAACCTCTATAAAGTCTGGTACAACATAAAGCACAATACCGAAAAAAATATATAAAATAGGATGGTCTTTGATCTTTAATTGCTCGCGAGGACTTTTTTCCAAAGTTAATAGATTTCTAGAAAAAAAATGTGCCGTGGTCATCGATTTTTCCGCAAATACTCTATAAACTTCGTAACCTGCTGACTTAGAGCTCTGAAAATTTTATGTTTAATAAATTATCACTTACACAACAGTCCCTGACGAGGATTTTTTGTTTCACTGATTAGTATCTTTTTAAATACAAAATGCGAGGAAAAAAGAAGGTGCAGGGGGAGAGGTTTGAGATCCGTCAAGTATCCTCAAGGTTATTAGCGCATGTAAAAGCCTTAAAGTAGGTAAGTACGACCACCTGTTGCGGGTTGCCGGGCATATGCATTGACACTATGAAAATAATTTAATTAATTTGCTCTACATAATATGAAGATTGACTGATATAATATTTATGGAAGAATGTATAAATGATAGTAATACATAAATGTAATATAAAAGTAACAATAAATACCTAAAATTAACGAAGGATTGCGAAACAAGTTCCTTACCTACATATACTGGTTATTGTCTGTACGTACCATACCTACCTATTGCATTTTTTCCACTAGAAACCACAGAGCAAGTAATATAGTACATACTAGAAACTTATCACTCGTAATATTATGTAGGTAGGTAGTTAAGAAGCGTAATGAGCTGTCGGCGATAAAATTAAATCAATGCAAAAGATAGAACAATTCATCGAATTGATATTCTACCTGGTTTTCGTATTCATATTTTAAAACGATTGTACAAAAACTTTAGGTAGGTACAGTTGGTCAATGAAAAGTATGACTTGGATAAACGTAATTAAAGTTACTTACTGTATTGAATATTTACTCAGAAGTAAATCATCTGTTTTGTTTTCTTTTCTGGAACTGTATAGCCACCAGGCTGCTGCTCCAAATAAAATGATAAGCATTATTATGTCGAATGTGCTAAATAGCGATCCAGTCACAGCGGCCGCGGCCGCTGCCTCCTTTATTAAATCTTGTGTGTTATCAGACATTGTATAAAATTGTTCTCTTCTCAGTTCTTTTTTTAATCACTTGTCAACACAAGGTCACCTTTAGGGGTTACTTATACGAAAACGATTTAACTTAACACATTCGATTAACGACGTATAATCGGTATCGTTACCTAAACTACACTGACTGAAATCTGAATGCGTGCAGCGTGACTGGAACGAGTTTACGAATACGAGCTCAACGCAGAACTCGTATTCGCTCGCGGCCCGACTCTTTTGGCGATGGTGATGGAAAATCAGCGAATGAACGAAACGAATAAGAGTGAGCGAGAGGTCAAGAGTGCTGAAATGACTGCGCTGGTTTGTGTTCTGTTGGAACTTGAAATGGAAATAAGTTAATGACATGCAATCCAACGCAACTAAAGTCCATACGCTGCGACTGCGTACGTGAGCTCTTCTTTGTAAAAGAGTTGATTAGCGATAATCGTTTAAAGTCGTTTTTAAATAGAATTCATATTATTATTAGGTATATACTATCATATTAAGTATGAAGGTATATATTATGCATATATTATGTGATTTTCTTAGACTAGGTCTTAGGAACTTAGGTCATTCGTACTACCTGTCTACATACTGTACTATGCTCATTTAATAACAATTTACAATAGGTATAAATATGTTAGTACCTACTTGACTTTTTGGCTTTCTGGCAAGTTCTTTTTATAATTTTGAATTTTCTATAACCTATAGAGATTTTTATTTTTATTTTCCTCCTTAATTATTTTGTATCTTATCTTTCAGGCAAATTACCTGCGTCTACGATTCGATAAACAGCTGCGAGGCGCACTTCAGTTTCCATGTGTAAACATTCAAAATAGGTACCTAGGTATTGGATAGGTAGGTATATGATAAAAGTTATTTTGTAGATAATTGTGTATGTAATCATCAGATCAAACATATTAAATAGTATAAAATTTTTGTTTGTATGATACCTATTAGATCATCTTATTGGATGGGGAATGGGTAGGTACTTAAGCTGTTTAAATCTAAAATCCGTATAATTTGCCTTTTCAACGAAAAATGCATAGAATGTTATGAAAAAAATAGGGTGAACGAAGCGAGCCCACATCAAAATTCAAATCGCATCACAGATTAGGTACTAGGTACATACCTATTACCTAGTTACTTCGTCCTAGTTATAACATCAAAAACAATCTATTCATATTCTGTCTGGTAGGTATACCTACATTTTACTTAGAAAATGTGACTGTTTCAAGTTTGAGTCTACATAGGTAGTTTTTTGCCGCCTTTTTTGTCTACTATAATACCCAATATTATAATGTTTGCATGTGTATAAGTTAGGGCATGCACCCGGGTTTACCCGGTTCCGAAAAACCCGGGAAAACCCGGGTTTTTTGATGATCTTGAGAACCGGGTCTGAATAGTATGAAACCCGGTTCTCCCGGTTCCGATCAAAATATTAAAATATAAAGTATTATTTATATTTTGCTGCATTATTTTAACAAATTTATTCTATCTGGCAACGTCAGACTCACGTGCATCGCGAATTTTCGTGCTCTCATTGGTTGTGTCTAACCTTAGATGCTATAAGTTTCCTACGGTTGTATTACCAAAAAAAAAATAAAAAAAATAAAAAAAATTAGGCTTCAAAAATGACAAAAATTAGGCTACTGAAATATTTTTATTAGATTTGTCGTGAATTTGAAAAGCGGTTGATTTTACTGTTTCATAATATAATGATCCAGTCATGTTTTTGTTTTTGGTATCAAGCTGAAATTTATATCGAATACTCTATACATAAGGTGATTGGGTATGCTGATGACCTCGCATTGTTAGGTGAAACCCGCGATGAAGTGAGCGAAGCCGCGAGTATCTTGAAAGAAGAAGCGGAAAAGGTTGGACTAAAAATCAATGCCAACAAAACGGAATATCTCCACTTGAAACGGTATAGAGATACACGAGCTCAACGCCAAGACCTACATCCTGGAGATACGACGTACAAAAGAGTTGCTAGTTTTAGATATCTGGGTTGCACTATAACTGACTCACATTCCAGGGAGGAAGAAATTAATATTCGTATCCAAAATACCCTGAAATGTGGTGCAGCCTTGCATAAGGTGCTCGCGTCCAGGCTTCTGAGCAAAAACACCAAATTGCGTATATACAAAACGGTCATAAGACCAATACTTATGTATGGGTGTGAAGCCTGGACCCTGACTCAGAATGAAGAACGCAAGCTTTTAGTCCCCGAAAGAAGGCTTCTTCGCAAGATCTTTGGTCCCACCAGACGAGAGGATGGAAGCTGGAGAGTCCGAACAAATGCCGAACTAGAAAAACTAATGGCCGAGCCAAATATACTTGGAGAAATAAAAGCACAATGGCTCCGTTGGCTCGGTCATGTAGAACGAATGGGTGAGGAACGAGGACTGAAGAGGGCATACTTGGGGCGACCCCTGGGCCGACCGCCGGTTGGACGACGCTGGCGCGATCGAGTAGAGGTGGACCTGCGCGTGCCAATAATAATTGGTAAGAGACCGCTCAGGACCGGGGAAGATGGAGAGTTCTCTTCTCAGAGGCCAAGACCCACTTTGGGGTTTCAGCGCCAGAGGAGTAAGTAAGTACTCAAGTCTTCGGTCCCTTGATGCTGTGAAAAAGTCAAACTCACAAGCCAACGCATCAAAAGATACACAGCCGTAAATGCTGAAAATTTTTCGCAAATTTCGACATTCGCATGGAACTCAAAACCTACAGGGTACTTCTCATGAACACAGAGCCTTTAAATTTGGTAAAAGTAACGTCTTATTCACACAGATAAAGGAAAAATTGCTAGAAACATAAATTTTAAAGTTACAACATTATGAAAAATAGGTTTGATCGGAGCCTTCGGAGCGCGAGTCTGACTCGCACTTGGCCGGTCTTTTGCTTTACAGTTTGCAGTTAATGAATGAGGTTTAAGTTTATAATTTATATGTGATATTATGATAACAAGGTACTAACTGGTTATAACACTGATAAATAAAGAGAAGTATTGAAATTTTGTTTTTTTATTAATTTAATAAAATAAGACACAAGCCGCGTAAAATAAAAGGCCCATCAGGTACTTTTACAGTTACTTTTGTTTAATTTCGTATTTTTTTCCGAGGTATTATGAAAGAACCGGGTAACCCGGTTCTACCCGGTTCTGAGCTCGATTTGGAACCGGGTTTCAAAAACTTGGAACCGGACTCGGTTCTGCATGCCCTAGTATAAGTATCTTGATTTTATCAATGAGTTATAACTATAATAGTCTCACGTCTCACCCAAGTTAATAAAAAGCTTTGATATGTGAACTGACCCATAAATATAAATATACCATGTATATAACGTCTTTGAGACGTTTGTTTAAAATATCTACGACAGAAAAATAAAGCGAGGAAAAAACACGTCGCCCTCCGCTTTAATATGTACGTATATTATGATGGGTGACGCAATAGGGGTCAGCAACTCAAGGTGAGGGACAGCTGTTTGTTGCTTCTAAAATATAGCATGCATTAAGGATGGATTTTAAAAACTTGTGATCTTTGTTTATGTCAATATAATAATGCTATTTTAGGTAAATATATTACTATATATAACGTCTGTTAAAAGAGATTTGTTTTCGACATCGCTTTTGGACATTGACCTTGTAGTACTGGAAAAATAAGGGAAAAAATCGTCTCAAACCAACAAACTCAACCGATAAAAAATTAGCAAAATTACCTTTGTATGATCTTTTGTATCAAAAAATCATTGTATGTTTTTTTTTTAAGTAGACCGTAATACCTTCGTACCTACCCCGTACCCGCCACGGAATTAGAAATCTCTTTAGAGAAAAAGTTAATTTCATCAAAACAATAGTATGGAATAGATTAGAAGTTAGAACATTGCATCCAAAACATCTTATTCCAATCTTCATCAATAAATACCAATCTTCATAAATTTCCATACTGTGTATTAACCGACTTTTCTGGAATTTTTTATAAAAACCGCAGAAAAAAATATTTACGTCACAATCCGGATCATAATTAATTCAACATAAAATCAAGTTTATCCGCGCCGTTTATTTTTGTGTTCTTATTGTTTAAGTCATATCTGTCTATATGTTACCGGAAATGTATGAAATCAAGGAATTGTATACAGATACTAGGAAATGTGTACAATTCCGATACCATTTAGGAAATGTATAAAATATTGTTTAATAAACTATTTAATGCATAGATATCCTAGGAAATGTATAATCTTCCTAGGAATTGTATACAATTCCAATATCGTATTAGGAAATGTATAAAGTAAATGATTTCTGTAATAAAAAACGTTATTTTTTTATTATAGCACTTATTGAGACAATCGGGTAACAGTCTTACCGTAAAATAATAATAATTTGTTCATATTATCTTACTAATTAACATTTCTTAAATCAACTTATATTCAATCAAATCAAATTTTCATTTGGTAAGTAATCAGTCCCCTCGTCCCGCTGTCCCCGTGTACATGTCGCAGTCGGATTGTATAATCCGCCGTATTACAAACGGCCGGCATTTTGTAATATGCCGAAATTCGTCTTTTTCCAAAATTCTACAAAAAGACGGTCGCGAGCCGACGGAGCCCCACTTCGTGGGGCTCCTATTTCTGTGTAGTTTTAAAAAACACGAACCCAACCTAACCCACCCTCTTATCCAAACCAAAAATTTCTGATTACGAATTTTCGGCATATTACAAAATGCCGGCCGTTTGTAATACGGCGGATTATACAATCCGACTGCGACATACACACCCCTCGTCCCGCATACCTTCCAATATCTTAAGGTGGGTTCCCACGGCATGATTTCTTCACAAACCCGACCGCGCCACACCAGACCACATGCCGTGGGAATCGGTGCGCCTGTGGACGTCTGCCGAGGCCCGTGCTATCCATTGGAAGTCGGTAAGATCAAAGGTGCGGCGTGGCGCGGTGCGACGGCGTCCGTCGACGTCCGTCGTGGTGCGTCGGGGCCTGCCGTCTGTAGCGCGTATGCGTCGGTTGTAATCATTCATTTCACCTGCGGCCGCGTATGCGAGTACACGTGCTGATAGAGTGGACGAACGAACTTATTTTCGAGTTTTTAACTCTATACCAAAATGAACCAGCGCTATGGAATTGTTCAAAACCTCAACATAAAAATAGAAATTATGTTAATGATGCGTGGTTACGAATAAAAACCAACTTAACTCATGGAAATATACCTATCGTTGAATTAAATTATTAATCAGTAGGTATGACCGTCCACACGCCTCGCCGGACGCACACATGCCGTGGGAACGCTCAGTTCAGATCGCGACGGACGGCGACAGGCGCTTGTCGCTTGCCGAGGTCTGTGAATAAATCAGGCCGTGGGAACCCACCTTTAGATGTTTTACATTTCCGATTGCTATTTAGGAAATGTATAGATTTCCTAGGCAATGTGTATAAAATAATTTATTTCACACATTTCCGTGCGATTTTAGGAATTACATACATTTCCTAGGAATTTTATACAATGACGGATTACATACATTTCCGTTAACATATATACTAATATCACACTAATATTCTTAATATTCCTTTATAAAAATGTTTGCTGATAAATGATAAAAGCAGATATGTAATATAATCTACTAGCTTTCCGCCAGCGGCTTACTTACAGTATTTTTTCAGTTTAGCCCGGACGTAAATTCAGACAAACAGACAAAAAATTTAAAAACTATAATTTTGGCTTCGGTACCTATCTATATTGTAGATCACGCCCCAAGTAACTACTTAACTATTCTTTTGAAAAAATATTCAATGTAGGTACAGTTTTGACTTTCCTACGATTATTATAGTAGATCAAGAGCCCACGACGGCCAGACTTTCCTTTTTTTCGGAAAGTTGAAAGTTTCTCTGTATAATATGTCTCCTATACAGATAAGAACGACCAGCGACTATCAAGTTTGGGTTGTGGTATGGTTGTGGTTACTTTGTCAGGACACAGGTAGTAAAGGTGTATAAAATAGTACTTACCTAACTTTCATTATAGTTTAAAAGCTAAATTTTATATATGTTACTTGGAGACCTATAAAAAGATGGTACCTAAGGAGCCGAACAGTTTTCATGGTTCTTACATCTTGCCAGACACATTTAAAAATAACTATCATATCATCAAATTCACATAACTACCTAAAAGTGTAACAAATATGAAATAACCCACTAAAAACATTAGTTTACTATAATTAATTATTAAAAAATAATAGTATAATATAAGTAATAAAGTTATTACTTATCTTTTACGGGGACTTATGTTGATGGAATTCCACGTATCTCGATGACTTTTTAGTTATTGTGTCATCGAGATACGTGAAATTCCATCAACATAAGTCCCCGTAAAAGATAAGTAATAACTTTATTACTTATATTATACTGCGCCGCCGGTGACGCCTGCCTTATAGCCTTGCCTCCATGGTCCCCCGACATAAAACCCATTGATATTTTTGTATGGAAATACTACAAAGACCTCGTCTACTCGAGATAATGCCACAATTTAGACCAATTAACCCGGAAATTGAGAGTAGCAGAAGAAACCATTAAAAACAATAAAAGGGCATTCAGATCTTTAAAAAACAACTTTTTCTGGTGATTTAACACTTGCATTATGCAACAGGGGGGCCATTTTAAATATTTCTTGTAATTTAACACCTTGTAATTAGATTTAATTTGTTTTTATTAGTTAATCATCATGTGAATTAAAATTTTGCACTTACCACATTTAAATTTAAATTTATCGATTGAAGCCTTATGAATAATAAAAAAAAATTTTGAGGGTAGCTACCTGATAGATAGAGCAAGTTTTTAAAAGCTAAACGAAAATCTTTTTTTATGTAAATTAATTTTTTTACGGGCCCTTGAAGTTGTGAACATACTGGGTAATTTTATCTTTCTTGGCATTCAATTCTTTTTTTTTTATTCCATTCAAAGATCTAACGATAGTAAATGTTACCATGCTGAATTGGCTTATCTTTCAGCTTAGCACAAAAAAAAATCAAGCATCTACCGCAATAAGTCACGTAACCATAAATAAAAATCTCATCGTACTCGGCAATAGGTGAAAATTTAAAAAAAAAACGTCATAACTCCGAAAATACGAAAAATCGCATAACACACATGGGGGTGATTCGGATAGCCCTCTAGGTCCTCTACCTCCTGGCTTCAGTATATCCATCATATCCATACTTCAAGCAGGTTTCCTCTAAATCTATTGCAGTCTATTGCCTACATGTTCTATTACGATTCTCTACATGGTAAATTAAACCAGTTATGATAGGTGCCCGTGTGACGTGTCCCGTAGCAGTATATACTAGTAGTCAGTGGTAAGAGTAAAGTAATAAATACTGTGGGAAGTCAGTGGGCTATCTTCATTTTAGCCGTATCGAACAAATGTTATGTAATCATATAATCATCATCATCATTCCGTATGTTCATGGGAACATTAGACTTTTTTTTACTATCAGGGGTTCAGGAAGTGAATTAATGCGGTAAGCGGTTCTAACTACTATCTTGAAATTAATAGTCCATAAGGCAAATAACCGGTAAAAAACTTCATCATTTTTTTATAACGACGTAAATAATCGGCATGGATTTATAACTTAGGTCTTAGAGCATTAATGCTCTAAGATTTGTAATTAAGTATAAGATGCAAATGTTTTTTTTTTTTTTTTAGAAAAGAAGCTACTATGTTTAGATTTTAAAAAATCATGATCATTATCTCCTTTATACATTTTGGTTTCATTTCTGGGAGTTCTGGGACAGTCTATAAACTTAGAGTATGTATTAGCAAGCTGCTAATACATACTCTAAGGCTACCTATAAAGCACTCAAGTTTATTCTCTGACGATTAAAGTTATATTATACCACAGCTAGACATCCTCGCACATCTCTGGTGGAAAAGCGCCCTAACGTAGTAACTATTTATTTATTATTTTGTCCTGTGCGTTTACGCAGAAGCACATCAGAAGTGTGTTCATTTGGTATGCGTCCTATCCTCCTACCCGGCTGCACAACCACAGTCACACACACACAGTCCAAATAAAATCTTATTATTGTGTCATCTCTCATGATAGAAAATTACAAGATTTGTAGAAACATTCTAGTTAGATTAAATACAAGAAAAATTTTAATATGAATCTTAGGACGTATACAATATACATACTAGGACAGAACCAGTTAAATGTTATAAATCTTCATTTCTCAAGTCTTTGATCATGCACATGTCGTGGCCATATCGTTGTCTGGCTAACGAAAGATGAGACTGGAAAAAGGCGGCAAATTCAAAAAAATCAACATATGGCAACTTAGGTTATAGTTGGAAATATAGTTTTAATACTTTTATTTATTATTTTCTCTTACGAGCAAAAAAAAAAACAACAAACTCTTCATCTTTATAATATTGTTTTATGTAATATACTTAGTACAGTTAAGTGATACAGATAGACAAAAAAAAACACCGAATGAAAGCAAGAAAAAACACAATAAAAATACAATTAAAGTTTGTTTAATCAATCTAAAAATTCAACCGCGAGTGAATAGTAAGAATCACTATCATTATCTCTGACTCTTATTATGAACCCTTCCATTTCTGCAGTTATTCCATCTCGTTTTTTATACTATCTTCAACACGAATAACATGGTCCGGTCATAGAAGAAATCTCGTAAGATACTGATTTTGTGTCTTTAAACATTTTGAACGAAACAGATCATTCAATTTTTTTATTGTTGCTTGAATAGTTTATAACTGGACTATTGGTATCATCCATGTTACCTGCAAAATAATAAATATTAAACAATGCAATCAAAATGAATAGTATCAAAATATCAAAGTCACACTTAATGCATTGAGATATTTCACGTAAACACTCTTGTTTTTCCTTGAAAACTACATCTCTTTCAACTTGTTTCTTTTCAAATTTACTAATCATAGTAAAAAGAACCTTTTTTAAGTCGCATTTCAATGTTTTCGTCTTGTTTTCAATTAGAAATCACTAAAATCGCGGAAATAATTTTCACTTTGACACATCAACAACTCAGGTTTTAATGACAATTACGTAATTATAAGTGTTGCCATATAAATTTTCGAAATAAAATGTTCGAAATAAATCATCTTTCGTTAGCCAAACAATATGATCGATCATTTCGTGAAATGGTCGCATTTCATGAAATGATCGAATGTCTATTGGCCACATCATGATGTGGTTTGAGCAAATCAATGATAAGAAATCGTTTCTCGATATGGCCAACTAAACGCGCGGTTTTTTCATGAAATGATCAAAATTATTTGATCATATCGTAAAATAGTTACATTAATTATTGGTAGAGGCGCTGCAAGCTCTGTCTTTATGTGATAAGATGGCGGCCGCTGGCGAAAATTTAATTATTCGCAGTTAAAAACGTTTTATAATTCGTTTAATAACAATATGAAGAAAGTCATAGCAAGAGGTTCGAGTACTATGGAAAATGTGGATATCTTATATTATGTATTAAAGAAAAAATGCGCTTTAAAAGGAGCATTTTATAAAAGGATTTAAGACGCATTTTCTATATTATTATAAATTTTAAAAAGCGATCCGCTTCTGGCATTCGCCGGCCGCTGCCGCGGCACTAACTTAAATGACAATAAACTAGTTCTTAGAATATTCTGAATTTTTTTAATATTTTATGGACTCTAAAATATAGATTATACGATCTGGCCAAATGTGGATGACCAAATCGTGAAACGTTGACGATTTAACGATCTGATCAAACTATGTTGGCCATTTCATGAAATGCGACCATTTCGTGAAATCATGAAATGAGCAAATCTACGATATGGCCACGACACACATACGACATATTATTATATACCTACTCATCAATTTGGCCATGACAAACCTATTAGGTACTTAAACACTCCATAAACTATAAATATAATTATATTAGTAGGTACATATATTGACCCTGAGTTCAGGCAGTTTGCAATCGGTTCTTACATATTTATTATTTATTGATCATCAAATTAAATTTGCGAAACATCGACAAATTAGGTTTGCTGCAATAGACACGTTCCATTAATAAAGTTTGTCTTATGGTGCCGAACCAATGCACAACACAATTACTTATTGAAATGTTTCACAGTATTACAATATTATTTCCTATATTAGATTATAGATATTGTAATACTGTGAATGTTTACAAGCGGGTCATATAATTTGCTGTTTTGTGTGATAACGCACTTAATTTGATTTTCAAATGAACATTTCATAACATAATACAACATTAAAGACCATTAGAAGGGAATAAGGGAGAGATGATGCCTAATGTGGATTTACTCGATTATAAACTTTTGCGGAAACCTATGACTAGATGAATCATCATTCATACTTGATAGTAAGGAAAAAACTGTCCCAAGTATTTATATTATTTTTTATGTGGAAGCAATTCTCAACATTGTAAAATTTAATACAGTAATCTTTAGGGCCCACAGAACATAATATATACTGATAGAGCCGCTCTGAATGTAACCGTCGTCCGTCGCGTCCGCGTCGGTACGAATTTGCGCATGGCACATTCGGCCGGGTGGCGGGCAGCCGCGTTCCTCCCGCTGCACAGCATGTTTTCCGGACCGAAAATGGACATTTTTGTTTTATTGGAAATATCTATGGAGTTTCTCTTTTTCAATGCATGAGTAGGAAACCCAGAGGTTTATTTCAATGACGATTTTTTTTTAATTAACCTTTGAATAAACCTCTGCTCTGTCTGGGTGTTAATCAGAAGCGTAGCGCGCCTTGGCGGGGCCCCGTATAAAAATTTGTTTGGGGGGCCTTAGGAAGGGTAAAGATTTCTCACAAAAGAAAAAAAGAATGTTTGCATAAAATTAAAAGAAATATTTATTTATCATAATTATCTATCTGTCACTTATTCCAAATTTTTTACAAACAATTCAAATTAAATATACACAGGCAGAAAATTGCTTTTTTTGACTTTTGTCATTTCTGAAAAAAAAAATTGGGACGTTTTGCTTACGCACGTTGGGGGCTCCCTTGGCGCGGGGGTCGTATAATTGATACGGCGCGCGGCGGTAGCTACGCCCCTGGTGTTAATTATCTATATAGGTAAGTACATATGTATTTATTTAAAATTATAATATAACTAGATTTCCGCCCGCGGCTTCGCCCGCGTTTTCAAAGGAAAACCCGCATAGTTCCCGTTCCCGTGGGATTTCCGGGATAAAACCTATCCTATGTGTTAATCCAAGTTACCCTCTATATGTGTGCTAAATTTCATTGTAATCGGTTCAGTAGTTTTTACGTGAAAGAGTAACAAACATCCATACATCCATACAAACTTTCGCCTTTATAATAGTATTAAGAAGATATGTATCTTTGTATGTTTATCAACCATCTGGTTTCCATAATACAAGCGAAAGCTTAAGGAAGGATCATAATATTGTACCGTGTATGAAATTTATTTTCACACACAATTATTACCTATTGTTCTAAAAATATATTATTTTTCCAATTTCCCTTGGCCATGGCATGGCACGCATGAACGGCTCGATCGATTTCGATAATTCTTTTTGGGTAGTATTTAAACGAGTGACTGTAAATTAAAGTTTAAGTTATCAAAAATAATTAATTGGGGTAACAGAATTACTAAGTGAGCGACTGACTGCGAGCGATGAAAAATTAATAGATCAGCAACTAACAAACATTAATTTGCGTTACATAAAATACAAAATGAGCAGCTTCATAATATTTGAGCGACCTAATATTAATCGTTTGAGTGACAAAATTACGTCTTGTATTATTTTCATTATTTGGCATATGATTTATTTATACTGAGTGGCATTTTATCTTAATCGAGGTATTTCGAATAGAAAAATCACTTTGAAAAATACTATAATGGACAGAGTAGGTACTATCAGTTCAATTTGTTTTTGAAAGTTTTATCAAATAACTATTTGAACAATTTATTCTAGTGTTTTTAGTCGCTCTAGATGAGCGTAATTTAGTCGCTCACTTAGTAATCTATTGGCTCAACTAGTAATTTAGTCGCTCATATAGTAATGTAATCACACAGTTAGAATTCTAATATATCAAATGAATTAATCACAACCCTCCTTTAGTACGCTCAATCTGTATTTTATTATCAACCAATATTCGTTGCTTGTTTAGTTTATTTGTCGATTACTCAAATTCATACCGCTCAAGTTATTAAATCAGTATCTCATAATCAGTCGCTCACTTTATTTTCAGTCGCTCGTTTTATTATTCCCCATTCTTTTTTTATAATAATATTCCTTGAAGTAGGAGGAAGGTTCGGGTTTGACGCATTTGGTGCACTTCTCAACTTGTACACCATGCTCAAATGGTGAACTTAGCAACTGGTGCACTTCTCAAATGGTACACTTCGCAACTGGTGCAGTTCTCAATTGGTGCACTTCGCAAATGGAGCACTTTTTAAGATGAGTGGTGATTTGGAGAAATTGTCTAAAAATGAACGAATCTTTGGTTTTGCGTTGGTAATTTTCTTAAAAAATACAATCAACGTATTATACCTTTTAGGGTACACTCTTACTCAAACAATTTTCAATAATTATATTACACCAAAGTTAAAAAAAAAATATGTAAGAAAGATGTATAATCTACTGCAAAATCATTAATATAAAACAAAAATAATTTTAATTAAATTCTACATAATCACTATAAGGGGGGTCCTCATACAATAAGTAAAAAGTCACGGAAATAATAAAAATATCATTACTAAATAGAAATGGGGGACAATGTTGCTCGCGTCCGTAGGACATACCACCTTGTCCATTCAAGACCCACCCTACACGTGTCCCCTGGGTGGTGCCAAATGAGCAACAACGCCGAGTTTTGGGCGGCGGGAATTAACCCGAACCAACGAGCCTAACCAGCTTGTCTTTGTTGATGGTAGGAAATGACCTCAACAACCCGGTCTTTATGGTCATGTTTCGTGAGGCTGGGGGCCTGGGCTTCATTGTCTGTGCCACGAGAAAGAAAATCTCTATAAAATAATTACCCTAATCCTAAGGTGTGGACTGTGCCGATGGGATGAATGGCTGGAGGGACTCCAGTTCTTAGCACCAACCTCGATGTGACAGGCTAACATCGTTGAATTGCGCCTTCTTACAGGAATGGGCGTCACCCTGTAAGCGACCGTATAATTCGACCCTACTCGTGGGAACAAAATTAGCGATCCTAACCTAAACTCTTCAACCAGAACAAATCAAAAAAATCTAACTCAACAAGTTTTTCATCCAGGTCTTTTTAATAGACCACGCTCAACTTCTCTAAGTGATATGACCAAACCTGAAATGGTACCAAAAGCAGTAGATACTGTAGAAATAACAGTTAACCAACCCAAGCAGAAATCTCCACCACCTTGGCAGCGAGTACCTAATTCTTATAAACGGAAAAGAACAAGCGAATCTCCACCAAATCCAACATCTGTGGCAGTATCTAATAGATTTACATCTCTTCCAATAGACCAACCTGAAAGTGAAAACAATAACACTTCTAATCTTGGTAAAAACAAACCTCCGCCTATTGTCTTGTATGGAATAGAAGATGTAAATGAATTATCAAAATTAATTGAATCAGTTTGCGATCCGACACTCTTTAGAATAAGGATAATAAATAAAAATTTGCTCCGAGTTCTTGTGGATTGCTCAAACACCTATAAGGACGTTATATCGATAATTAGGGCTAAGGGATTAATAGGTCACACATTTACACCTAAAGAAAAGAAGGCGTATCGCATTGTTATAAAGAAGCTTCACTATTCGACACCTCACAAAGAAATAATCAATGCAATAGAAGCTACAGGTAACAAAGTCCGTGGTGAAATTATAAATGCCCGCTTTGGTCCAGACAAGTCGCCTTCTTTTACATTCTTTGTTAACTTAGAACCTAATGATAATAATAAAGCTGTAAAAGATATTGAATATATTTACCACCAACGAGTTACAATAGAAGATCCTCGCAAATCAACAAAAATTGTTCAGTGCTATCGTTGTCAGCAATATGGCCACTCGAAGAACAATTGCATGAGGCCCTATAGATGTGTCAAATGTGGAGAAGGTCACAAAACTGCAGACTGTCCAAAAAAGGACCGCAACACCCCTGCTAAATGTGCTCTATGCTCGTGCGACCATCCAGCGAATTATAAAGGCTGTCAAGTTTACCTGGAAATCTCTTCCAGAAAGGCAAACCGGAGGTATAATACTCCTCGCGAGCCAACGAAGGAGAAAATAGAAATAAAACCCTCACATGAACACTATAGAGCGACATCAATACCACCTCATTCTTCTAAACTCCGCGACAAATGTAGCTACTCGGATGTCACAGCTAATAGACACAAGATTGGTGAAGATCTGGATAACTCAAAAAATGAAAATAACTCTCAACAAAGTCGTATTGAACAACTTCTTATAAAACAATCTGAAAAGATAGACCAACTCATTCAACAAATAGGTACCCTTCTTAACCTATTGACTTCGATCGTATCTAAATCACATTCATAGTTCCTCTGCGTATTGCGACCTGGAACATAAACGGATTATCGTCGAACATTCAAGAACTTGAAAAAGTGATCCATATTAATAAACTCGACATAGTACTGATTTCTGAGTCTCATGCCACCAAAAATAGTTCATATCGAATAAAAGGTTTCAACATTTACTTTACTCCTCATCCTGTTAGTGGGAAAGCCCATGCAGGCACTGCTATAATCATAAGATCAAATCTTAAACACAGTGTACTTGAGAACTATTCTACTCAGCATATTCAAGCTACCAATATCCAGCTACATGATCGAGCGGGTGACATTACGCTGTCTGCGATATACTGCCCACCCAAACATAAAATCACTACACAAATGTTTGACAACTACTTTTCCCGACTAGGCAACAAATTTATATCTGGAGGGGATTGGAATGCTAAGCACACGTACTGGGGTTCCCGCATTTCTTTACCTAGAGGCCGTTCACTTAAAAGCTGTCTGGATGCTAACCATCTTACTCCCATATCTACCGGCGAACCAACAAGCTGGCCAACTGATCGTAACAAGTCCCCAGACCTGCTAGACTTCTTCGTTACTAAGGGAGTCAGCCATCTTTACACCTCCGTAGAATCGAGTCTCGATGGTTCGTCTGATCATACGCCGGTTATTCTTACCATAAGTTCCTCAGTCACTCACGTCGAGCCACCTGATGCCTTGCATAATCGCAAAACTGACTGGCAAGGGTTCCGTAACTTCTTGGAGGAAAACATCAAGCTTAACATTCCCATGAAGACCCCAGAAGATGTTGACAACGCTTGTGAGTCCTTTACAAACCTGATCCAGGTTTCTTCATGGAAACACTCACCTTACATTACAAATCCCCCATTGACGTCACCCCAATCTACAGTCATCAAGGCAAAACTAGTAGAGAAAAGACGATTACGACGAATCTGGCAGCAATCACACCATCCTACCGATAAGACTGCCTTCAACAAAGCTGCAAAACAATTGAAGCAGCTACTACTTGAATCTGCAAACTCTATCTTCCGGAATACCATAGAAAGAATGTCTCCACAAGGAAAGGGTGATGCTTCGCTTTGGAAGGCCATCAAAACAAACAAAAAGCCACAAGAACATCTGCATCCCATTAAGTCTCCAAATTCATGGGCACGAACCGACGCTGAAAAAGCAGAAGTTTTCGCAAATCATCTGGAAAATGTCTTCAAGCCGAATGATGGTGGCGATGAATCTGATGTGAACGATATACTCAATCAGGATCTTCAGCTCTGCTTACCACTTAAACCCACTTCACCTAAAGAAATCGCTTGCGAAATTAGAAGACTAAATTCAAACAAGGCTCCTGGATTTGATTTAATCACTCCAAAACTTTTAAAAAACTTACCTCGCAAGTGCATCACATTTCTGGCTTCCCTCTTCAATGCGACTTTCAGATTGTCATATTTTCCGAAGATTTGGAAAGTTTCGGAAATTATCATGATCCACAAACCTGGAAAATCTCCCCACGAGGCTGCTTCTTACCGTCCCATAAGCTTGACACCGGTTCTCTCTAAGCTATGGGAGAAGATATTTCTGGTACGCTTGAAAGAGCATATGGACAATTGTGATCTTGTCCCCACACACCAATTTGGTTTTCGAAAGCAACACTCCACCATAGAGCAGATGCACCGAGTCCACCAAGAGATCAGACGCTGCTTTGAAAGGAACCAATTCTGCTCGGCGGCATTTCTGGATGTCCAACAAGCGTTCGACAGAGTATGGCACAGGGGTTTAATGTGCAAAGTGAAAGATAAACTTCCCCATTCTCTTTTCCTTATCATCCAGTCCTACCTTGAAGGGAGACTCTTTCGAGTGAAACAGAGAGACGATAGATCTTCACTTCGCCAAATTAATGCCGGCGTTCCGCAGGGCTCTGTTCTCGGCCCAGTTCTGTACAACATATTCACTGCTGACCTACCTGTAGCTAGAGACGTAACTGTAGCAACATACGCAGACGATGTAGCCTACCTTGCTAGAGATGATCTTCCAATAGCGGCAAGTAATAAGCTTCAGCGCATTCTTGATGTAACCTATGAATGGATGAGTAAGTGGCGCATCCGTGCAAGTGCTCAGAAGTCACACCACATTACATTTAGTTTAAGGAGAGGTAACTGCCCTCCAGTCAAATTTGGTGATGATGTGCTGACGGATAGTGAATATGTCAAATACTTAGGATTCAACCTGGACCGAAGACTCACCTGGGCCTTCCACATCAAAAAGAAAAGAGATGAAATTAACCACAAGTTCCGTAACCTGTATTGGCTCATGGGAAGAAACTCTGTTCTATCCGTGGATAACAAGCTCTTGATCTACAACACCGTCTTGAAGCCTATCTGGACCTATGGCGCTCCACTGTGGGGAACCGCCAGTAACAGCAACATAATGTGCGTTCAGCGTATTCAGAATCACATTCTGCGTACCATCACAAGCGCCCCCTGGTTTTCCAAAAATGTGGAGATTCATGAATATTTGAATGTTCCGACCGTACAAGCTGAAATCGAGAAACTTAAAAAGAGATATGCTGAGCGCCTGTCGTGTCACCCCAATCCCCTGGCCCATGACCTCGTAAACCCTTCCGCTACGGCCAAAAGGCTGAAAAGGAAGGATGTATTCTAGAAGGCAGACGAGACGCTGGTCTCTTCGCCTACATAGTTTTAAGTCACCTCATCTGATAAAAGTCTTGCGACTGATTGCAGATCACAATAGCAAAAAAAAAAAAAAAAAAAAAAAAAAAAAAAAAAAAAAAAACTAAATAGAAATAGATTTATGGCAAAAAGTTCACAATAAAGATGATATAATATCATATTCTATCAGTAACATTTATAATATTATAATTTAACTGTACTTCTTTAAGTTATAGTTATTTTTATAATTAAATACAAGTTTAAATACTATAATACATAAATAATTATGTATTGGAGAAACGTGTTATTTAAAAAAAAAAAAAATAATCACTATAACTAAAAGCTGATTTTGCAATAAGTACCAGTATACCTTCTTGCATATTTTTTATTATAACTATCGTGTGACTTCTTATATGATTATTGAAAATTGTTTGAGTAAAGGTTAAAAGGAATATGTATGTTGATTGTATTTTTAAGAAAATTACCAACGCAAAACCAAAGATTCGTTCATTTTTAGACAATTTCTCCAAATCACCACTCATCTTAAAAAGTGCTCCATTTGCGAAGTGCACCAATTGACAACTGCACCAGTTGCGAAGTGTACCATTTGAGAAGTGCACCAGTTGCTAAGTTCACCATTTGAGCATGGTGTACAAGTTGAGAAGTGCACCAAATGCGTCAAACCCGAAGGTTCTTATAGAGAGAAAACGTAGACATGTAAGTACCACAAGCGAAGCTGGGACGGACTGCTAGTCTACAATAAATATTGTCAACAAAAAAAGGGAAGTCTACGTTAAAACAATATTATTAAAAACACAGACGAAAAGCTAGTCTTATTATTTTTTATTAGGTTTCAAGTGTGGAATTTGTTTTGAATAAAAATAAAATTCAAAGAAACTTTAAAATATTATAGGTATACCTATGACTATATTTATCCTGATTCGGATAAAAAAATGCTTTTGAGTGCTAATGAGACAAATAAAACACAAAAATGTAGTTTTTTTATGTATTCTTACAAAATATACATTTATATGATACCAATCTTGTTGGCAACATCAAGAGCGTCGTAGTCTCGCGCGAGCCGTACATACGCCTTCTTCTTACCATCAGGTCTGAAATATAAATAACAAATTCTATGTAAATAATATGAAAAGGAAATAATATAACATATTAGTTGCTAATTGTAATCAGAGTTGTGTTATTTTTATTTCATCGTTTATCAAAGAGATTCCCACTAGATATCTCATCATTTTAAAAATTATTATTTACTAATTATTTATACATAATACATGTAATGCACAAAACTGACCTGATGAGTGTGTTTACTTTCGCCACATTGATGTCATAGAGCTTCTTGACTGCAGCTTTAATATGATGTTTATTAGAGCTGGTGTGTACAATGAATACCAAGGTATTATTGTCTTCAATCTTCTTCATGGCAGCCTCAGATGTCAATGGATATTTTATGATGTTGAAGGCATCCATACTGGAATTTCATATTGTAGATTTAGAAATTGTTGGAACCATAAGGTTAATAGTATTATATAGAACACATATCAATCCATTATTTCCTTAAGAATATTACTCATAAAAATTAGTGGTTGAAAATTGATGATAACCTACATTTTACTGTACAAAGAAAAATTACTAATAGCTAGTTAATGATTTTAAAGCTTAAAAATACTATTGTAGTAAAAAATTACAAATCAGTTTTCTTTGAGCAAAAAATTTATACAAAATCGATGGAATTATGTTTTTCATACATCAATTTCACATAAACCATTGGAGGATATGAAATATCCTATTTTAGGTTTCAACCTATGTAAGTTATATTATAATATTTGTAACTTGTATTAATGTTTATAATTCTATGAAACCATAATTAAATGGTTGATTGTTTATTTGAAGCTATAAATGTTTATTAACTTACCGATTTCTTTTGGGTAATGACTTCCTTGGGTATTTAGGATGTCTTGGTGGTTCAAAGGTCTTGGGCCTACGGAAATGCACAGAAGTGCGGATTTTACGAATCCTCTTTCCATGTTCGCCTTTAACTACCTGAAATAAAATAGGTTAAGATGAATGTTTGGTAACTATTAAAATATATTTGTGTTACATACTAATTGTTATTACTACACAATATGTGTTGACACAATAACATTTAAAAATTATAATTTAAAATCTTTTGCCCACTGCTTTTATAAGATAAACTTGAATGAATATTAAATTGATTTGAAATTAAATTAAATTAACGATTAAAACTTGCATTTTCTAATGCTCAAGTAACGTAAATCATTAACACTGTACCTTTCTTTGAGCTTTAAGTGCCTTAGTTACAGGCTTAACAACTTTCTTCTGTCCCTTGATACCAGTCTTCTTGGGTTTAGGTGCAATCTTAAGTTTAGCAGCGGCTGGTTTAGGCTTCCTTGGTTTAGAGGCAGCTGCTGCTTTCTTAACTGAGGGCTTAGCACTAGACTTGGCTTTTAAAGCCGCAGCCTTAGCTGAACCAGGCTTAGCAGATGGGACTGATGCCGATTTCTTTTCAGCAGACTTGGCAGCTGAAGCGGCCTTGGCAGGTGCAGGTTTGGCAGCAGCTGGTGCAGATTTGGGCGCTGCAGCTTTAGGAGCTGGAGCAGGCGTTTTGGCCGACGCTGGTTTAGGAGCACTGGCAGATGGCGCTGCTGCTTTTGGTGCGGCAGCGGGAGTTTTAGCCGAAGCAGGCTTCTTTTCGGCTGGCTTAGATGCCGAAGAGGCTGTTAAATAAACACCAGTATGAAAATCAATCCTTTATAATTTGACGAAACCATGTTACAATAACATCAATTTAGGTATATTAATTCACAATCAGTATATATGAGTAAGTAAATAAAAGTTATTCCAATAATATGAATAATGTTCTAACCTCAATTCAAGTGCTGGTTCGAAAGTTTATATACAATGAATTAAAACACTATAAACGAAATTTATAGTATTCTTAATAAGTTACGAGTTTATATATAAAGTGAAAAGTAAATGTTTTAAAACTAATCTCATGTAACAACCACAAGAACCGCGTGGCTCACGAAATGTCAAATATATTTTTGTGTACTAAACTAAAATTACACTTTTTAGGCGTTGCATTGAATATTAATTAATCTTTGATAATTAGTTACATAAAATAATGCGTCAATTTATTAATATCACATAATTTTAGATAGAAAACTAATAAACGTACCTGATTTCTCGGGTTGCTTCTTAGGAGGCATCGTGACAAAAAGATGGAGTTTGCCAATGTTGCCAACCAATTATGAAAATACAAAATATTACTACAAAATATTTCTATCTGTATTAATACTGCGTCTACACCGTTTACACTTTTTTTTTAATTTAATGCGATCGCGACATAAAAAAACTGTTGTAATTGTGGTTGTAATGCTGTTAAAACCTTACATAATAATTAATATACATAATTATTTAAAAATTAAGTAACTTTACTATAACTTCCATCCACATATTCATCGTTCAATAAAATATTAATAAAATTAAAACTATGTATTTTTTATACATTTGGATTTTTGATTAAAAAAAAAATATTATGTGCTAGGAACAAAATGTTGCTCTTAATGTACTCTTAATACATTTATGTAAATATCTTACCGTTAAATGTTCATATTTTATTAAGCACCTCTATCTAAATGATAAACTTTTTAAATTTCTAATAATGCGGTTCGAGGAAATACTGAGGGTTGCAAAGAAAATATATACCTACTTAGTAAGTATACGGTTAGTTCGTGGTTAGTTCCAATGATTTTTTAAGCTATTGCATAGCTTTTATCTCAGACTTTGAGCGCGGCGACCGAATGTAAAAATTCCGTAACGAAAAAACCTAACACTCCCCACTCCAACCGGCACAGTGATGCGATTTACCGCGGCAGTCCTCGAGTCATCGAGTGCCACACGTATTTTTTTAATAGTTAATTAATATCATTGGCTAATACACAAATATAAAATTTATAACTCGTTCAATCTAAGTCAAAATATCTTTTTCGTCAGAAAATAATAAATTGGTTGCGTTGTTGTTGTGGGTTGTTGTGCGGCGTTGTGCTGTGGTTGTGTGCGTGCGTACGTACCTGAATGGGGGGCGTGGCCAAGCCCACTGCGTACATACAATCAGCGCGATGTACCTTTGTTCGAAGAGAACTTACTTCTCTTTTTATACTTACTATGTATATATTTCATAATAAAACCACATTAAATTGTTGAATAATATTTAATTATTAATATATTTATTAATATTTGCTAATTAACTATAGACTAATTATTATCTACCACGGTTCTATACAGTTAAGGTTGTAATCCGAAATGAATTAATTATTTTTCACTGAGGGCATGACTAGAACATGGGGTGGCACGGTGAAATGAACCATAATTAAAAAGAGGAGTGTTTATGTTCCGGTTAGCATGATTTTGTGCCAATGCATTTTCCAGATTACTAGTAGGTTGTATTGGTCTTTTACCAATGATTAAAGGATAACATTCATCAGATATACAAGATAAAGCACCTTGTATTCTTTTCATTCTATTTGAACATTCTTCAAAATGATCACATAAATATTTTAACTCAGGAATCACACCCTGATGGTGTGTTTTCAAATTTTTATCAATTATTTTTATACCTTCATTAGATGTGTATGTAATTTTTTCACCACTATAGAAAAACATTTCTATATCTATACCATTTTCCATTAGTTGACATTTAGCTAGCAAAGTATAAAGAGTAATTTTAGGTGTTTTGGCCTTAACAAGGTCAACAAAACGAGCAGCATACAAATATTTTTTCCAATGTTTTTGGGGTAAGTTGTGGTAAGAAAAAATTTCATCAGGATTTGGAGTTTGCTCTACTGTGTTTAGTTTTTCTCTAGTCTTTTCAAGAGAATAAATTTCAATTTTCATTCCATCTTTAGAAATAGTACATATTTCCACAACACATTCTTCTCTGTCTTTTCCTTTCTTTTTTATAAATTGTACAGTAACTCCAGAAGGTTCTATCTTCAGGATGGCATTTCTTGTTCTGTGGGATATTGTCGGCAATCTATCAGCACATAGGGGAGGAACACCAATTGTATTGGAATTTGTTTTGCATTGTTTTGAAAAATTTTCTTTATTTTCATCATTTGAAAAAAGCAACTCTGGTTTATCTTTCATAGATATTTTTTTCATATTTTCACTGAGACTCACAATGTTATTTGTATCACCCTGAAGAGAATAATTTTCAGTACATGGTAATGGAGAGGTATTTTGTGTGTGAGAATTAAATAGTTTAATTGAAGCACTATTTGCAGAATGACAGTTATCTTGATTTTGCATAAATATTTTATTATGCATTGGTTTACGTTCAAATTTTTCATTAAATAGCAAATTCTCAGATGGTAAATTATCATTATTAAATATGTTATGTAATTCTGAGGTACTTCTTTTTGAAGAATTCAGTTTGTTGCTGTGTTGTGTACTGTGTAAAGTAGTTAAAAATCCTGAATCTTTTGATAAATCTTGCTTTAAATTCCCAATGACATTAAACCCATTATTTAGAAAAGGATGTTCCATTATCCCCTTTAATGTAATTCTTTGAGAAGGATCCTTACATAGAAGCCTCTGTAATAGATCTTGAGCTTGAAAGGATAGCTCAGAAGGAATACTGTAATCGGCATTTATAACTTTTGTAAGAGTGGTTTTTACATGTTGTGTATGAAAGGGAGGACTTCCAACTAATAGTGTATAAAGCATACAACCCAAACCCCACACGTCGGCTGGTAATCCATGAAGTTCTCTAGAAGCTACTTCAGGGGATATATAGTTTGGTGTTCCACACATGGTCACATGTTTTTCATCAGGCCCATTTAGTTGGGTAGCAAGACCAAAATCAGCAATTTTTACATTCAAATCTTTAGTCAATAATAAGTTGTTTAAAGATAAATCCCTATGAATAATGTTATGAGTATGAAGATACAAAACTCCACTCACAACTTGTCTAAATATATCTGCAGCAGCTTTTTCAGAAAGGCCTCGAGTACCTAATTTAAAGTGCTTTGCTAATTCTCCATTATGTGCTAGTTCTAATACTAAATAAACATAATGTGCATCTTCAAAAAAAGTGTACAGTTCTAAAATGGCGGGATGCTTTAAGCGAGAGTGTATAGTGACCTCTTGTCTTACTCTTCCAATCATTCCAGCACTTGCCATTAAAGCTTTGTCTATCATTTTGATAGCAACAAATAAGCCCGTTTTTCTGCATCTTGCTCTATAAACATGAGCGAATCCGCCTTTACCAAGATGTTCTAAAATTTCATAGTCTTCTATTTTCTCCCCAAACATCTTCACAAAATGAAAATCTGGATCTTCATAAATAAATAAATTTTTGGAATATCTTCAATAACATGAAGTTTCCAGTTAACATCCATTATTGTTTAATATACTGTAAAAATATAATTAAAATTAAATACATACAAAAGAAAGAATGAATATAACAAATAGGTAATGTTTAAATTCTTACTTTATTTATTATCCATTTGGCATCTTCTATACTTTTATTAACTATCTCTTTTATTCTTTCTGGATCAGATTCAGACTTATGTTGTTTATAACTCTAAAACAAGATTTAACATTACTATTTTTTTTCTAGAAAATTGATTAATTATCAGGGAAACCTCTATTATAAATAATTTGGAACTTAGCCTGTACCTGTTTCACAGCAAATTTATAATGTTTACAAGCGTCGGGAGGCAACTTTTCACATTGGCGTAATAGATGTTTGTACAATTGCAATGATGTCATAACACTAGCTTTAGCATCATTAGTGAAGTGTCTTGTTAAAAAATTCAGCATTTCATTCAATTTTCTTTACGAAGAAACTTTTACAGGTTTCAAATTGTAAGTTACATACTATTCTTTGATGTTTACGTGTTACGCAACAAAGTCAATAAAATATGACTGAATATTCCCAGCACAGAGCACCCGTTCCCGTAATATTTACATCAATTTACATGTATTAGAAAATGCTTCTGAATGTCACTGTCAATAATTGTCATAGTGATTAGTGTCAGAGCCCAGAGGGACGAGGGGGACGAGGATGTCTTTGTTTCAAGCACAGAACGCTCTGAGCACAGAACAGTAAAGTAGATAAAAGTGTGATGTGGGCGTGGCCCACGTGTCACTTGTAAGGTAAGATCACCTAACTTGCTCTCAGTTGTACGCAGAAAAATATTCGAGTCGGTTGTCAGCTGTCAAACCTTTTTTCCATATTTATTCATTAATTAGGACGTGTTGTTCGGTATTAGAGTGCAAAAATGATAGCAGACGAAATAATATCAGCAATGAAGGCATTTCATACCATCGGTAAGTCTTATTTTTATTTATTTTACATACTTATAATATTTTATGTTATAACTTCGCTTGTAATTTGTCAAAATTGTATACAAATATCTAGTCAAAATGAACCTTAATCCATAAGAAATTAGTACTATTATAGATTGAACAGCAAACAAGACTTTCTGGAATATTATTGCAATAAACAAACGAATGTCGCTTTAGTGATGCTTGTGGCGCATATCGACAGTATCGATACTTTAGAAAAGACAAACATTATAAATATTAAATTTTATTTTATTTTTCCTTAGCTTTCATTTGTCCAATTTATTTATAGATTTCCCAAAGAGGCTAATTTAAAAGAGAAATGGATAAATGCAACGTGACGAGTTAACTGGATGCCGAACAGCACTAAGCGGTCTAACAAAGGCCACCGATACAGCAAACCTACGGCAGTTCCAAGATTTAAAATAATGCATATTTTCTGTTTGTATTTTGTAAATATAGATTAATACTATTCTATTCCGTTTTTTATTTAATAATAATAATATAAAAAGACGTACTTAGTAGTAATAAACATACTCCAAAATGTGACACATAATACTATACTCATATAATAGAAAGAAAAAAAAAGACGAGAAGGGTTGCACTCCGGGAGTGCCGGCAGAAGTGAAAACTTGATTATTAACGTTCAGCATGTTTGATATTTTGGAATGGTATCCGTCTTACGCATGGAATATAAGGGCTAAAAAAAAAAAAAACATCCGTCTTACGCTTTTTCGATCAGGCCACGTGTCCTGACGCGAGTTTAAGATTTTATACCCAACGCCGCTAAAGAAGTTTTCACTTCAAAAAAATACACAAAAAATATTTATTTGTGAATTATCGATAACAAGGCTAACATCCCTCAGGGCATAGCATCAGATAAATATCAAGTTAATGTCATTAATGTTGAGTGACACAAATTTCAACCTTATCTCTATGTGTTGAGGTTCAAAGTTATATCTATCGAAAACTAACGCCCTCTGTTGTGGAGTAGCTGGATGTTTTCGAATTTGGAATTTCTGTGCAATGAGAAACAAAACAGCTAATATACCTAGGGATGTTATACTAAAATAAACCGTAACATGGTGCGTTAGGGTACATATTGAAATGCTGAATTTATAACCTAAGTCAGTTTTTACTCAAATTAAGCTGTCCAATCAAAGGCATAGATTACTTGTAGTGTACTGTATAACTATCGGTTTAAATGTGTGCGTTTGGCGACACTGGTTTTCATAGTAATTATGACATTATAGCACTTCTATTTGTTTTTAATGTTCTGTGGTTTCAAGGAATTTACAAAAATTAGTTTATCCCAAGAAGCCTTAGATCATTAAGTAATGGATAACACTCGCAGGCGTTTCCCCTTTTGCCGAGGTATAAGATTATTCGAATCGAAAAATCTTATGCTTTCATAAAAACTACTTGCGTAATCGATTACAAACACTCTGCGTATTCGTAAAACATCGAAAGGACGTCTGCGAGTGCTCCGCTAAAAATGCCGTTTTGCACTGTCAAGACTTGCAGGAGCAATTCAAACATGTCGAATATTAAAAAAGATGGAATAACCTTTCATTTGTTTATATTTTTTTATTTTTTTAACGTACATTTCTAATTAAATGCAATTTCTAATAATCGTCGATGTATCGTTTAGCGATATGATCAAGACAAATAATCGAGTCATGTTTACTCGATCATTGATGCGGCCCCACGAGACTATCATGGAAAGAAAATATACAAATTTAATCTTTATGCACTAAGAGATAAAGTTGAATTTAAAACGCGATAATGAACCGCATTCCTTACGAGACTATCTTTTAAAGAAATACAAATTTAATCTTTATAATCTAAGTTATAAAGTTGAATTTAGAACGCGATATTGAACCGCACTCCCCACGAGACAACTTGGAATGAAATACAAATTTAATCTTTATGAACTTAGGGATAGAGTTGAATTTAAAAACTCGTCGCTTAAAAGGTCGTAAATTTTTACGACTTTCGTGACACAAATTATTTTTGTGAATGTGTGATTGTGTTTCAATAGTGTGAGTTACCCTCCCCGCACTAAAACCAGCAGAAAGTTTAGTTAGAACATTTGCCAGCGTACTCCATCCATTACATAATGATCTAAGCAAGAAGCTAGAAGTATTAGATATAAGCTTCTTGGTTTATCTGATCTAATTTGAAGCTTTACTTAATGATGATGAAGTTCTGATTGTGTAAAAATTAATTTATATCTATGTAGTTTGATTCTAAGAGTTTGATTTATTGAAATGGAGTTCTAGGTATAATCTGCCTAAATCTATACTAATATTATAAAGCTTGTTTGTTTCTTGTTTGTTTGTTTGTTTCTTTGTTTTTTGTTTGTTTGGTTGAACGCGCTAATCTCAGGAACTACTGGTCCAATTTGAAAAATTCTTTCGGTGTTAGATATTAGCAGTAGATAGCTCATTCATCGAGGAAGTCTATAGGCTATATATCATCACGCTAAGACCAACAGGACAACGCGGAGCCACGCGGGTGAAACCGCGGACGCGGAGCGCAGCTAGTATCACATAAATATGTAGCTTGTCCAAAATATACACTAGCTTGTCGGTCGACACTTGTGAGTTCAGAAAACCTGTGATCACAGACATATATTAAGTAGACAACGCAAGTACCGCGATCTGTATGAAAACCAAGCGTGTCATATTTTTTGTACTGACCTTGACGCTCGGAGCAATTATCAAGCCTGGAGAAGTAACAATTAATTGAACAATAAAGCACTAGTTTGGCCTTTTTGGCTTATGGCAAAATGTCATGCGAAAAAAGAGGACAGATATATGTCAGTTCGACAGTTTGAAATGACATGTAGCCATTACAATTTGTTTTAGTGACCAGTCTGGTCACTAACGCATGGTGATTTTAATTATTGTTTTTGAAGTGAAAAACGTGTTTTCTAGTTTCTTATGTTATTTTCTGAAAAGATAATTTACTAAAGATTACATGGCTTGTGTTGTTCACGGCTGTAAAAGCCGTAGTACTGGGAAATCAGATGAAGATTGGAATTTGTCTTTTCACAGGTTAGTGTTTTGATCAATTTTTTTGTTAATTGTATTATAAATAAGTTAATTTACGTTATTTTCATAATCATCTATGTTTTATCTAACCGTAATCATTGAAATGAAATCATAATCAGCTTAGTTTTTAGAAAAAAAAAAAATGGTTGCCTGTAAAGTCGGTTTTACGGGCGAAGATTTTACGTGACAACGTCTTTTTCTCGGTAGAATATTTATGTGCTGCGCGCGCGGCAGACCGCGGGCCTCTCTCTCGTTCAGTGACTCATCGTAACGTTACCGAGCGTTACACTTTTTCATAAGCTCGGAGCAAATATCAAGCCTGGAGAAGTAACAATTAATTGAACAATAAAGCACTAGTTTGGCCTTTTTGGCTTATGGCAAAATGTCATGCGAAAAAAGAGGACAGATATATGTCAATTCGACAGTTTGAAATGACATGTAGCCATTTCAATTTGTTTTAGTGACCAGTCTGGTCACTAACGCATGGTGATTTTAATTATTGTTTTTGAAGTGAAAAACGTGTTTTCTAGTTTCTTATGTTATTTTCTGAAAAGATAATTTACTAAAGATTACATGGCTTGTGTTGTTCACGGCTGTAAAAGCCGTAGTACTGGGAAATCGGATGAAGATTGGAATTTGTCTTTTCACAGGTTAGTGTTTTGATCAATTTTTTTGTTAATTGTATTATAAATAAGTTAATTTACGTTATTTTCATAATCATCTATGTTTTATCTAACCGTAATCATTGAAATGAAATCATAATCAGCTTAGTTTTTAGAAAAAATGCAAAATATAACTTCCATAGTGTTGTGCAATTATCGATACTTGAGTAGGTACGAAGTACTTCATTGATAATGACTGCTTTAGGTTAGGAGAAAAAAAAAAGGTATTTAAGTATGGATTTTATTGTTATTTGCAGGTTTCTGGCTTGAGAAAAATTAAAAGATGTTTGGGTTAAAGCTATAGCACAGGGAAAATTGGAAGCCTTCAAAACATTCCCGGCCTTGTTCAAATCATTTCGAATCAGACGGGAAGAAAAGTAAAGTGCTTTGCAGAGATGCTGTGCCACAAGTTTAAGGTGGCATCTATTTTAAATAATAAATATTGTAATTTGTTAATTAAGTATCGAAATAAAATGTTGCAAAAAAAAAATTTAAATTTTATTTGTTTTATTTGAAGCAATTTATTTTAAACTTTTACCAATTTTTTCCTGTGGGAATGAGTTATTTTCCCGCGGTAAATTGTAGCCTATATGTTATTCTGATGTTTAATCTATAATATGTATAATTGGAAAGTTCCATAAAAACACATTCAGTAGTTTTTTCGTGAAAGAATATCAAATGTCCATTCTTATATATTTTTGCTTTTATAATATTAGTAGAATAGATATTAATATTAATAGAATGAATCTATGAAAACAGGAAAAAATACGTACCTTTTTACGAAACCATAAAAAACAACCTAAACCGAAATACCTAATAATATTTTTTTATAAATACAACTACCATACAATGCAAGGCAGTCAATACGCATCGTAAATGAATAATTCCAAATTAAACGAATCTTAAAATTTGGAATTACCTATCCATAATTCAAAATTAAAAGAATCTTAAATTAGGTATCTTCAAGCAATTTTATAACTTAATTTTTTTTATTTATCGATATTTTAGTATTCGATAAAGTGGCAAGCACTACCTTTTTAGAACAAAAAGTGGCTACATGTGGATTTGAATGCCAAGCCGATAACAGTGTGTTGTCTCTTACTATCGCATTAATTAGGGTATTGAATAAAAGAGAGCCACTATATAAGAAACGTTCAATTAATTGTTACTTCTCCAGGCTTGTTAATTGCTCCGAGCCTTGACGCGTTATGACGTCACGAGCGCTTTTTAGTGATGGTAATTTCATTTTACGCTAAATCGATTAGGACGCCACTCGCGCGGCGATTCTAGTATCGTCCTATCCCATCGAAGTAAATCGAAAGAAATCAGATCAAACTAGATCTATGTCTAAGAGGTAGTCAAATAAATGAATCGTAATCGATTACTAAATCGAATCAAGACAGAAAAATGATAATTACCATAGACAGAGGAATGATAAAATAAAGTTATAAACACAGACTAATAATAATATACTACGTATACAAGTTATAAACCTTTTAATATTCTAACAAGAAAACTAATGTGTTTTAGCTTTTTCTTACATATGCCCATTGAGTTACCATGTACTACGTACTAGAGAGGCCATCGAAAGAAAGTAATGAAACTGTCAATCAATCAATCTTTATGTCCCGTTGCATCGATCCATTTTTCTTTTATGTTCGGGTTACTTGGAAAACTGAAAAAACAAACATAGTCTAAGCAATAAGGAGTTTTCTTAAAAAACTCCCAAGATGACACTTTAACTAATGGCGTCCATGTCATAATATTTATTTTTAGTACCTTTGTATTAAAATACTTAAAAGTTCTAGGTCAAGTCGTATTAAATGACAAAAAAAATCTATGCCTTTTTTTCTGAAAAATTGCTCCTTCAAATTATCATTTTTCTGTTCGATTATAAAATCGATTAGAATCGAGAACTGTTGCATCAAATGAACATCACTAACCACAAAATTGGACAGAAAAATGAGAACAGAAAAATGAGAAGACGCTATTCATTGCTTATTATCATACGACGCGATCTTTACCGTGCCAAGTAAAAGCCGCAATGTATTCCGAATCATTCCGTATGGTTTGGTATCCATGTTTGTCACGATCGTTTTCCACAGATATTCTTTATTTGATTTTAAAATAAATAGTGCATATTCTGATTAGAAAATTACTTACCGGTGGAAGGAAACATCTCCGATAACTCGGCCACTCACAGCTGTGGAGTTTCTACAGTTTATAACGGCGCAATTCGGCATTTTACTTTATTCAGCTTCACGTCTTTCCTTGGCGAACTGCAAGCGCGGACTGAGTGTAGGCCAGCGTCAAGTAAGTTTCATAAACTTAGTTTGGACACGGGAAGTACATACACTCGCTTAGTCTATCTTGATACATGTCTGTGCCTGTGATAAAGCCAGTTCAAGTACCTATTCACATTGCGATGATCAGTCGTACTGGAATGTAATTAAATTTCATGAATATAATATGCTTTTGCGAAATAAAATTATTTTTATTTTTATTTGTATTTCGTAAGACGTAAATTAATGAGAGTTAACTTAAAATCTGTGCAAAATACATTGCATAATTATTGTAACTAGCGGTCCGCCACGGCTTTGCCCGTGGTACATGTTTACATTTTCTCGCCATATGATCCATCCTCGTGTTTCAAGAAATATTATAAAAAAAAAATTAACGAAATCGGTTCTGCTGTTCTCGATATTTGCGCTTAGCAACAAATTTAGAGTTTCATTTTTAGATTATAGATCACATAGATGGTAAAATCGATTTATTTTTATCTGTTGTCACTGGTTAAACTTCAAGTTATCATCTGTGGTTGTAAAACTTAAATTATTTGTGCTTCATTTGACTTGACTGTTCCTTCATCCTTGGCCCTTGCTTTTTGCTTGGTTGGTAGTTGCTTTGGTACAATAAATACATTGCATTACAAGTGCACTAGATTTTATTTCGCGATGGATTATTGTGAATCCAGTTTAAAAGCAAGAATTTAAATCGGTGCTATTGTTGTTATTTTGGTGACATGGGTGTATTTATAAAAATCTTTATAAATTACGGTTATAGTTTTCTTGTTATCCTATACGCAGTGATTCATGTAAAGATTATTAAAATGTTAAGTTAATATTAATCTGCTTTATGTTTGTGATTGTGTATTACTTTAATGATGATTGGTTAGGATTAATGTGGTATGGCACTTGTAACAATTCGTCGTACTCCGAGTGTCCAAACGCCTAGGAAAACGGTGAGTAATAAAAACGGATGTTATAATTTGGTCAATAAAAGTCACAGGAATAAAATAATATAAGATTGCATACGATAAAAATATATTTAAATTATTGAATATTGTTTGAATTTAGTGCTATGGCATATTCCTCTATGCACAAAAAAGAGCTTCAGCTGCTTTCAAGATCAGTAAAACTATTTTTGATAGCCGACAATGGTTACTAAATTATTAAAAACCCAATAAAATAATAAATATAATAATAATTATATCCAAACATGAAATTATGTTAAAAACATAAATTGTTAACATTATTGGTTTATCAATAGATAGGAAATTAACTAGATAAATAATTTGAAACTTATGTTTCTTTCATTTTCAATTTTATTATTTGTTTTAGTTCTTATCTTTATAACCTAGAATATTTATATTGAAAGCTATCAAACTTATAAGGCGTAATCTATGTAGTAACAATCTCTATGTCCAGTTACATGACCATTAATTGGTAACTAGGTATTATGATACTGAAAATAAAATGAAAAGCATAATATTATATAAAATTGTGTTGTTTTTAATTTACTATTGATGTAATTTATATTTTCTTACTGTTATGAACAAGGATGATGGCTTGTTGCATTAAATTTAACAAAGGTTTGTTTAATGAAACAAATATAATATATGTATGTACAGTGTAAACTCTATATAACGACACTCAATTTAACGTCAAACTCCGTATAACGTCAAGATTTCTCGACTTTGGTTGGTTTATATTGTTGTCTATACAATAATGCACTCCATATAGCATCACGCTCACTCTAATTAACGACCACAATAAGACATTACCAATAACTAGGAAGTACTGACTAAGTTGCCGAAATCAATGAAAATGTAGTTGTGTACATTCTATTTTACTGACATACCGAAGATTCTAAGAAATGCAGTCGTTTGTATGTTGTGTGAATGAACTTACACATGTTCACCTCAACTACTTGGCTTTCGTTAGTTACACTCTATCATAATCTCTCAGTTGCCTACAAACCCTCAAACTGCAAGAATGGCGAGTAAAAGAAAATCTTTGTATGGACGAAAAAGTTTCATTAATACGTGCTATAGAAGCTAGTGAAAAAATTAGTGATGTTGGGAGACGGTTTGGATTTAGTCGCTCCACCGTCTCTACCGTGTAGAAAAATAAAGAAAAAATTCTGCATGCCGAAGAAGATGGACGATCTGCCAAAAAATTGAAAAAAACCTCAATATGAAGACCTTGATCAAGCGATGATAACATGGTTTCATAGGCAATGTCAAAATAATATTCCTGTCTCGGGACCAATCATGCAATTTTCCCTTTCTTTCCATTTAACGACCACTCTCTATAACGTCGAAAAATGCACGGTCCCTTAAGTGACGTTATATAGAGTTTACACTGTATTTGAATTACCATTACATAATGTGTCTGGACAGGTATACTCAAATGTTGAAACTTAAAGGTAGGTATGTTTATTTATATAAATAACAAAACTTGAAACTATTGGTTTGAAAATATGCAATATTTATGACAATATATTTATCCAATACATATATATGAATCAAGTTTCACATAATATATCACTGTTATGAATGCCATATTATTATTTTATTGTATTATGAATAAAAAATAACAATTTGCATATGTTTTACATAAACATTTAACATGTAACTACAAATTATTATCAACAACAACAAAAATAAAACTACATACATATCTTGTTTTTAATTTTTTCTTTATGTAGGTACTTACTTAAGATTTAGATTTTAGAAAAATTACAATAAATTTTTTATTCCATTTCTGTGTTGAAAAACAATCTATTTTTTTTATATTGTCAAATCCAACTTGATGTGTATCGAATATACATATATGTATTTAAATTGAAATTGATTGTGTTGTTACTGACAGTTCTGGATTGGACTCGGTTCCCATAAGCATACTCTTCAGTATTATATTAGTTATTAGTATAAAATATTTACATGTATACTAAGTTAAATTAACACTTTTTGAATAAAGGTTTCTATAATCATATGGTACACCAACTGTAATTTTCTCAGTGTTGCCTTTTTTGGTAAACAGTGTCTTATAATTTTTTATATCAGATGTAGCCGAAGTAACATCTATTTATGAATGAAGTCAAAACCATACTTTACAAAGTCAATTTTTTTAATACTCTATTTAATCCATATTGAATAAAATAATTGTTGTTTTGATAATGTATTATATAGACTTTAACATTTTATTTATTTGTTTTAGCTAACAGTGCCACTTGCACTTTATTTTATTAAAATAAAAAAGTATTATCATACAATTAATTTAGAATTTTTGAAAATGTGATGAATTTGAAAATATAATTGAAAAATATGTAAATAATAGGGCAATGCTTGGAATATGTTTTTGCAAGCACAAGCATGAGAATGGTTGAGATAAAGCAGGACCAAAATAATTCTTCAACCGCAACAACTACAACATATCCAACAATATTTATAAAGGTACTATAATATCATTAATAATATTATCAAATAATGAGTTTTCCATATAAAAGTGAAAAAAAATATAATTTTCCCTCATTATTTGATATATTTTTTTACAAAATTATGCTGTAACTTTTTTAATATTCCATACTTGTTCATAGGATGAAGAAGAAAAATCTAGTGATATTGTTGAAGACGATGTTGGAAGTCGTGCCAGTAAGAGGTGAGATATTTATTAATAACATTTTACATTATTTTGATGTAAGGAATTATGGCAACAAAAGGTTTAAATCTATTTCTTTAGCCTACATTATTAATTTGTAAATTTTGTAAGATGGTGGTTTCTTTTTTATTATTTGATGAATTTGGCTATGAAAAGTTATTTTTTTATTCATTGGTGAGAGATGCGCAATTCATCATATCAAAAAAGCATTCAGATTTGCATTGAGCGAAGCGTGTAAGAGCGTTTTCACATTATCCGATCCGATATTGGTATCGGACGCCGATAGCCGATATCCGATATCGGATACAATTTGCTCTTTCACATTATCCGATAAAATCGTTCCGATATCATCATGAGTGTTGCCAGAAATCTTTAGAGAAAACTAAACAAAATTGCCATATTGTATATTTTTTTTTATTAAAAAGGTACGATTAAAAAAAATCAACTGATAGATCGTAGTTCAGTATACAGTAAAAATAACTACGTTAAAAAAACCGACTTCAAAAACGGAAAAGTAAAATATAAAAAAGATTTGATATTATTAATTACTGCATAGATGTGCTAGATGTATTAGTTTTGATATCGGTGCCAAACCTCCTCCTTTTTTTGAAGTCGGTTAAAAACAAAGCACTCAATATACAATAAACAACACAACACCCGAGTAGGAGGAGGAGCGAGGCAGAATGAGTAAATAAAGATGATAGACACTAATGTCTTGAAGATACGGTTGAATTTAAGAACGCAATATATTTTTGTTAACTTCAGTTCAGCCAATTGCCGTATATTTTAATACGGTATTAAAATAGCTGCTGTATAAATCGTATTTGTAATAACTCAGGCCCCGGAATCACAGACACAATAGAAAATCTATTGTGTCGTGGACCGATCGGGCCGTTCGGGGCTCAATGGGTTAGCCTTTAAATACTTAAATGTATGTTTTCATAATAAAAAGGTTTAAAGTAAAGTAAAGGAGTTTTTTTTTAATATTTAGCGCCCTTTATGACTGAAAATACACAAACTAGTGCTTTTTTGCTGTTGGTTTAATGCCTTTTCGAAAATTGAATTGACAACACTGAACATTATCGTCCGACAGCTCACGGGCGTCCGATATTACCGCTGGCATATAGGTGTCGGCTCCGATATCCGATATCGGACCGGACAATGTAAAAGACAGGTACATAAATCATACATTTTACTAACCCCCGATATCGGATCAGCGTCCGATACCGATATCGGACCGGATAATGTGAAAACGCTCTTACGCTTCCCGTGCTCTTAATGTTCCTGTTCTTCGTCGGGTTTCTATATTTACGCTGCAGTACGCGCTCGGTTCATAGGGAAGCCGCCGCGAAAGACAGACGTGCGCCGCGGCCTGTGTAAACTGTAATGTCGATTGTCAGCGCTATTCTAGTTCGGAAAGCGCCGCATGGTGCAGTGCGCCGCGACCGCCGCGGCCGGCCCATGCGCCGTAACACTAACCACATCCGTTGAGAAATTCGCGAACGTACAATTGTGTTTTTATTAAATTTTGTGATATATTATACTGTGATTTTGAATTGTGCGCCATTCATGTCTTTGTCTACAATATGGTTGCATTTAGGTAACGTGTTGTTTTGTTTTTGATAATCGTATTCATGTTTGTTTACTTAATGTATTTATAAATGTTGTGTTTGAAACTTTAAATCACTCTTATTGTCGAAATTTAGATCAATACATCATATACATAATTTTTGCATTTTGTATTTTCCTTTTCTTTCATATACTTACATACAAATACTTTTTTTTAAATATCATGGTTTTGTTTTTCATTTTTAACCTGGTCAATCAAAATAATAACGTTAGATACTATCACAATACTAAGATATAGAGCACAGTGAAATATTCATACAAAATTCTATATTAAGTGTAATTTAAACCTCTTAATTCGAATAACGCCCCTTTATTTACTTTTGCTGGTCCCAGTCCTGCTAATGATACTTCACAAAAATTTATACAATTTAAATAAATAAATACGATAATCCCTGATCCCGGTAAATTATACCAACTTTGTTCGAGTTATAGTTATTTACGATTTCAACATATTGAGCAGGTATTCAGGACCTAAACGGAAGGGAATGTCTGTTTCTTAGATATATCGGCTATTTAACAATCATTGAATTATCGAAAGTTCATTATGTACCATAATTATTTAATTGTAATAGAACCTATTTAAACCAGCTCGAGGAATAATTCGTTCCTCTTCTCATAAATATAAAATATTTTTATCGCATATTTTTAGTCATTCTTGTTAAATCATTTGTTTCATTTTAACTTCAACAACACTGACAACTAATATTTTTACGCCATTATCATATTTTGAAAATGGATGTACTTAGGGGGCCACTTACAGCAAATTGTTTACATATTTTTCCAATTTATCAACCTATCTCTAATGACCACTTAATGACCAAATATGCTATTATCTAAAACCGTTAACCGGTTAGATAAATGTCATAAGTAGGTACGTATAGATATACAATTTTAACCCTTAATAGTAGATTTGAAAATGAGTGAAGGTAATGCATTGTTTTTAAATATGACTGATAATGTGTGCTATAGAGTGGTAGCGTCGTACGCCATATCAGGCAAAGCAACACGTAGAATCGACACACATGCTGCGATACAACATACGCGCATGTATGGTCGCGCAACGCTACTTTGGCAACGCGCCGCTACTCTATTTTTATCAAACCTTGAGAGCACCCGCCCTTGCTACTATAATGGAAATGACACCTAAAATATTCGAAAATTTGAAGACATCAAAACATCTCTACCTATATGAGGTTAAGATTAAATTTAGGTTACGTACGGTACAGTAATACTAAAAATAGGAGGTTATTATTCAACCATTCTACCGATTCGCCTGTTGTGTTTAATATTCTACACATTTTAACTCTCCCAACATGTCTGTATATTTTTAATAAAAATATGTGTACCAAATTAGGAATTCAAATTTTCTATAATCTGTATTAGTAATTTAATCGTACTGAGTAGTAACTTTGAACTATTTCTATTTTCTACAATAAGAAGAAAAAATTCTCAACTAGCTGTGCCATGCAGTTTCACCCGCGGACGAACAGCGGGCAAAATTAGGTACTTACTTCCACATCTTATGTCTTATTCTGATGCATACCTATGTTACTGTAAAGTTTCATCCAAATATTTCCAGTAGTTTCTTCGTGAAAGAGTAACAAACATTAATCCGTACCTACTCACAAACTTTTGAATTTATAATATTATATACAGTAGGATTCAATAAATGCATTATAATTAATTATAGGAACATAGCAAGTTGTGAAATCTACAATATCTTGGTTTAATTATTGTATGTAACAAAAAATATAAAGCGAGTGAACTGTGTGAGTAATCATGACTAAATACGTATTGCGGCAAACCCACGGCTCAAGGGCCAGCCAGCGCGTCGTCTGACGTCTCCGCGATCGGAGTTAGGTTGAGTCGACCGTGCTATCTCGTGTTGAGCTCCGGTGAAAGGAAGGTAAACGCCACGGCTTTAACGATTGCCGCAACTACTAAAAATGGCGTCATTCATACATTTTGCGATCGAATAAAAAAAATATGTACTTCTAAACGTTGCAACCGAATCTTTCATTTAAAGGCCTTAACATTATTTAACCGCACGCACAAAACTACAATGTTTTGACGTGTTTTATGAGGCTTAAGGTGTATATTGTTTTAGCCTCAATGAGTGCTACTTCGCGAACAAGGGCGCGGCGTTGGTGCTGGGCAGTACGGAGCACGAGTGTGCTGAACGGCGGCGATCTCCAGCACGCGTGCATCCCCAGCCAGACATTCACCATCACTTACAGTCCATGTTTTACTTGGTGCGCCCGGAGGAGACGCTCAAAATGGTAAATTTTTGTATGTGGGCTTTTATCTCGTCGCAATGTTACTCATTATTAATCGAATCGCTTTTTTAAACGATCAATTGATTTGTCATTGGGGCCAAGTATAACACCGTGCAAAATTTTAACTTTCGAAGCGACATTGTTTTAAAATTGTTTGTAAAATAAGTTTTGTGACGTTTTTGTATTCATTAAGAACTATTGCATTAGTACTTATGATGTTAGGCGGTGAAACTGGAGAGCGCTCATGCTGGTCGCACGCGGTACCTGGTAGTGGTCTGCCGGTACGACGAGGCCGCCCTGCTGGGCATCGACTGCAATGAGCGCACCACCGTAGGCCTCGTGCTGCGAGTGCTGGCTGACACGTCTATTAAATTAGATGGAGACGGGCAAGTATAATTTTAACGCTTCACCGGTGTTATCATTTGATTAAAATCCTTATTGACCTTATTGATAAACATATATAGAAAAGAGGGAATTCCCATTTTTGTGTATTTTTAGTTTTAACATTTGTAATTTCGCTGTAAGATGCTTAATACATTTTTTAAGCCATTGACACAATTAAGTAACGAACTGACTGTGATAATTGTGAGGCATGGCAGAACTAAATCTGTTGTTAAATATTGCAAGTACTAACTCCAGTGATGTGTTGTGGCAGCGTTCGTAAGTGATAGGAACGTCCTTGGTTGAGACATTAACTTAGTTTGACCTTTAACAATATCCAATATACCGTGAATCGCCTGAGCCTTACCGATTGGATACACCTGCTTTAAGGAATGATACAACTTTCAAGATTTAAACTATTATTAACTGTAATTTATGAGGCGTTGTATTAATAATAATTTATACAAACATAGCGTTTTAATTATTATTTAGCGCTTATAGTGATGACTATGTCCATGTAAGCCAATAGGTAAAGCAAATTCGATGTAATTTGTTCCAGATAATATGACCTAGGTAAATTGTTATTTAGCAGAAACAATTTGCGAGGCTCGTTCTGCATTCCGAAATGTATTATTTGCTCAAAGTATTTGAACATGCGATCATGTTCGATATCGATACAATCGCACATAATGCATAATTACAAGAAGCTATCGTCCCGAGCGAATGCACGTGTGTGCAAGGAACAATAACTAATTGAGGATTCATTGTCCACAGAGGGTTTAGCGTATGTGTGTGCAATCGACAACACATATTCAAACCGGTGTCTGTTCAAGCCATGTGGTAAGTACCTACTCATTATGTATGATTATTTTGTCATAGCGTGTTGTTGTAGTGCAATTGACATTGAAAACAATTATTGTGTTTTATGCGAACTTTGTTTTGCTTTCCTTAAAATTAAACGCTTTTTGGTATCGTGAAATATAATTTTAGAATTATGCGTCCTTATTTTCACAGTTAATGTTAAATGTACCTATATGGAAAATTGTAGCTAATTTAAAATGACAACAGAATTGGTAGAAATTTGGACTGAGAACTATGTCAAGTTAATTCAACACAGTTTAAAATGCAATATTTAGTAAATTATGTTTTTCTGATCATTTAAAATTATCTACAATACGTTTAAAGAGACTTTTTTGTCTCAGAATTGAGAATAAAAATTCGTTTTTACAGATTTTCAGTCTTTGTACTTGTGTTTGCTCACTATTTTAATTTCCTAATTTCTAGAGGAGATCTATCATTAGAATACAGTATTCACTGACGTACAATAAACAACTAGACACACGATCACACTCAAAAATTTGCCCGAATCAAAACACTGCCTACGCGTGTTAGTTAGGCAGACTTTTTCTAATGAACAATACGATATACTTTGATCATTACTGCCACTAAAAAGGTGTTAATTTCACTGAGTGTTTTATACAACGCCGCTCGGACATTATTTAACGATCCATTCGAGTCGAGTTACATAGGCGATTGTGAGTCTAGTTATTTATAGTACGTGAATATGAGAATAGAAAAGTCCAATTTTAATTCACATATTTGTTGCGACTTGCGAAAAAGTTACCCGGCAAAACCTTAAATTGCAAAAGTAGTTTGTTCATGTTAATGTTAACATCGATGTATGGTTTTGCGGTCAAAGTAACTATTTAATATCAATTACACAACATGCAAAATCATAATATGTGTAATCGTTGAACTGAAATGTTTATGCTACTTTTCATATACCAAAGGTTAATACAATCTAGGAGGCAAGACCTTTGCGCTTTGAATTCCAATTCCTTTTGGGTTATTTCGTCCTTTATTAATGTCATCAATCCTTTACATATCCCTTAACTAACTTAACTATAAAAGCATTTGTAGGAGCCCTACATCTGAAAATTTTCCGCTCTCTAAAATAACGTAAAACACACTGGTGGAATTCCGAGTCCTATAGTACAGTACATACAGTAATCCTCAAACTTATCGGCCGGGCTGAAGTTGGCCTTACTTTTATCTTGCTCATGATGGTAGTTCTTATTTACGTTCGATTCGTACCCTGCTTCAGCCCGGGCAAAAAGAGTGGAGAACATTGGGTTTAAAATATTGTAAGCACGTGGTTCTCATGGGAAGTTGCGTTGGTCGTAAGGTCGGCGCTGCAAACCCTGCACCGGGCGAGCGGCAGGGCGCGCGAGCTGAACCACTTCGCCGGCGGCACGTCGCACGCGTGGTGCGCGTACTACGAGCGGCACATCGACTCGGACCGCTCCTGCCTCAACGAGTGGCATGCGATGGACTGCATCGAGTCCCGGAGACCGCCGTCGCCGGACTCGTTACGACTTAAGTGAGTATCACGGATGCTGCGCTTGCTCACATGGAGCATTTTCCCCCCTTTTTACAACATCTTTAACTAATTGCTCTTATTCATTGTAGCGAGATGTATAGCCTTCCTATTTTTTTTTATGTATTAGCGGGCAAACGAGCTGGCGCGTCACCGGATTAATGCAATGATTGGCTAGATAAAATATGTACTATCCAACGACCAACACTTAAAAATTTCTCAATTCGAAGTGTGCTTCTTTATGAAGTTCGATCAAACAAATAATTAAACAATTAATATTTTCCAAATTAGTACCTATAGGGGGGAAAAGAAACTAAAAACTAGGTAGCACACTAATGTTCAAGAAATGATAACATTAGGGCGAAATTATAGGTATTTCATTCATCAAGTATACTTAATGGAAAAGCAATTTTTTTCATATTGTTAGGCCTAAAGCGACGGTTGCTGTAACTTCCTGAAAATGCGCAGGCTTTATGACAACTGCATGTATATATTTTAATCTTGATCTTTGATCAGTAGCCTCTAGAACAAGTTCTAGAGGTTGCCAAGGCAAAGCTCTTTCAATTTATAAAGGTGTCAATTCCTGCGTAACTATAGCAACGAGACTTCGGCTCCGAAATTAGTAGTCGGTTCATGCATCAGCTTTCGGCAGGCTGCATTATTAGGTGCCTACTATACTATTCATCTTATTTTTCTGATGAGTGGCAAAAATATTGGTCGCGTATTTTGACTTGGAATTTAGTACTTAGTTTTGTGTAATAGTACATAGAAAATTGTTTTTCTTTTAATACTTTTGATTATATAACTACTTAGTAGTTTTTGAGTGATTCAATTATGTAAAATCTGCAATTTTGTTTGTTTATAAATCTCGTTACGATATAAAACGGTTACGGTACCTAGACCTCATTTCTCGACCTCGGAAAGGATCGGACGTTGGTAAATACGCTAATTAAACACATTTGTTGCGTGCAAACGCTGAGTGGAACAATTTTGTGATCTGAAATACTATCGTGCGTAATTTTTTGATTTAATTACCTAGTAATGAATACATACCTACACACCACGTTTCGATAAATACTGTCACAATATTCTCAGTTTTTGAGTTGTTATAAAGTTATTATTTGATAATAATTGATAATAATTAAAATTATTTAATGTTATTTTATTATTTGATAATAATTAAACAAATTCCATACTCAACACACATTATTAACTAATAACTACAAAGGGTTAATCAATTCATTTTGAAATAGATAGATTTAGATTATATTTATGAATTTTTTTCTAAACCAATACCTATTAACATTGGCGTGTCTGATTTTAATATTGAAATAAAAATAATTTGACATACTTATTAAGAAAAAAAAATGTATTTTTTTTGCAGACCGCGTGAAAGAGACGAAACGGAGCGTGTAATTAGATGTACGTTAAAGGAAATAATGATGAGCGTGGATCTCGACGAAGTCACCAGTAAAGCGATCCGGGGCCGTCTCGAAGACGAGCTCGATATGGACCTAGCTGAGTACAAGTCGTTCATTGACCAAGAAATGCTCACAATACTAGGCCAAATGGATGCTCCTACTGAAATATTTGATCACGTTTATTTGGGTTCCGAATGGAATGCGAGCAATCTAGAAGAATTACAAAGAAATGGGTAAGATTTAAGTTTGTGCATTTTTTTGTGTTGGTTCAAAATTAAACTTCATAATATGTAAGTAAATATTTATTCATTTTTTGTATGGTTTCATTTCAGGGTTCGACACATATTAAATGTTACAAGAGAAATAGATAATTTTTTTCCTGGTATGTTTGATTACCTGAATATAAGAGTATATGATGACGAAAAGACTGACCTTTTAAAACACTGGGATAACACATATAAATATATTAATAAAGCCAGGAATGAAGGCTCAAAAGTACTTGTACATTGTAAAATGGGGATCAGTCGATCCGCGTCTGTGGTCATTGCATATGCAATGAAAGCTTTTAATTGGAATTTTGACAAAGCTCTTAAGCATGTAAAGGCGAAAAGAAGCTGTATCAAACCGAACACAAATTTTTTAAATCAACTCGAGACATACCAGGGTATACTCGATGCAATGAAAAATAAAGAAAAGTTGCAAAGGTCTAAGTCAGAAACTAATCTTAAGTCTCCTAAAAATACGTCTAAAATAGAAAATAAAATAATAGATCCTACACCTTTAGCGTTGGCGCTGACGGGTTCTTATTCGGGGCGGCCGAGGTCTTGGTCTCCCGACACGAAGCTGGCCTCTGAATTGCTTCCACCTACCTCTGTATCACTGGAGAACTTAGCTTCAGAGACGCGCCATATGCTGATGCCGTGCGCTAGTGGCAGTTACAGTGTATCTCCTAACCAGATCATGAGATTGAAGGAAGAAGGAGCACCTTCAGTAAAGCATATTGTAAATGAAATTGAAAATGCCGCGTCAGGCGATAAAAAAGATATTCCAAGGCGACATCAGCGTTTAAATTTTAATAATCTTGTAGATAATTTATCTATAAGTAACCCAGGAGAAATTACAAATAAACCGCAACCCTCGCCATTACGAAATATAGGTCACAAATGTACCCAATCTGACAATGAAGTTGACAAAATACATACTTGGGATCCGGGGGAAGTACCGTGGGCTAGTGAGGAACTCAGGAATACTAGTGATAGTGACAATATAGTGAAGAGTGATAGTGGTATAATAGATGTGAAACTGAAACCGAGTGACGTTATTTACGGTTCCGTAGAACGCACGTTAGACTGTGACGAAAGGAGAGTGGACGATGATGCTCCGCCATCGAGTAGGCAAAGTTCTTGGAGCTCGTTCGATAGCGCCGTAGTGCCCGACCTGTCGCGTCATTCGTCGTGGGGGTCGTACGATACGAGAACCGCCCGGCCGCAGCTCACTTCCCGCGAGGAAATCAAGCGACCCAAGGAGCGCGCCGAGGACCGCGGCCCCGAGTCGCCCGCCCCGCAGAAGCCGCCCTCCGATCTCGGCATCATAAGCGAGCAGTCGGAGCCGCGCGGACGCGCGCCTTCCCGCCCGCCCATCGACATTTCCGATAACGAACGCAAATTTAATGAAACGTGTGCCATACTGAAGGAGCTCGCGAACGCCGCGGCGCGCATGGAGCGGGCGCGGGACCGCGGCGCGTCCACGTGGGGCGGGCGCCTGTCCGCGTCCGCGCCGGCCGACACGTGGCTGCGCGCCGGCCCGCGCCGCCGCCGCCTGGCCGCCTCCTCGCACGGCGACCTGCCGCGCGCCGCGCCCACGCCGCCGCCCTCCGCCGCCGGCCTGGTCAGCAATCTGAAGAAGGAGTTCGAAGCGCGCTCCGAAAGCGAGCAGCCGAGAAGGTCGGTCTCGCGCAGCCGGCCGCCCGCGTCGCCGCCCAGCGCCCCGAGCGAGGACGTGTCCGTGCGCGTGCTGGTCGACCGCTACGACCAACCGGGGCGGGCGCGCTCCGAGTCGAGCAGCGAGCCGGCGCGGCCCAAGGCGCCGCCCGAGTTCGTGTCCAAGAAGTGCAAGCTGACGTCGGAGGGCGAGGCGCGCTCGCGGACGCCGCTGCGCAACTCGTACTGCGGGGGCGCGGGGGGCGCGGCCGAGCGGCCTCCGGTGGCGCCCACGGTGGTTTCTCTCGCGCCTTTGGACTATACCGATCTAGTAGTTTCAACTGTGATGTCGAAAGCTCAAACTAAAAAACAATTGCAACACGGAAAAACTCATCCGTTGACGAGGCTCAACTTGAATCGATCAAATAATAGGTGTTCGAATCCTGTGTATAATACTATGTAGAAATATTATTGTTTTATTTATTATGAATTCTTGCCAAACTCGATATTTTATCTTTCTAGAGTTTTATATACTATTTACAAAATGAAATCACAGTGTATTGTGTCTATCACATAAAATTGTATTAAACAGCTGTTTGTGCGTAGAGAAAATGTAAAAAAAGAATAAAATTGATATAACTGATGTGCAACTTTTATAACATCTTTTTTTATATACTTCCTTATGTAAACAACGCTGCATGTGGTTTTGAGCAGTTGGATTTATCCAAAGTCTACTATTTGCAATCGCTTCTCAGTAACAAATGCAACTCTTGGAATGTTTTGAATTTCACTGATTTTTTTATATGTGTCTGGGATTTTACTCATTTTTCGTCTTACAGTTCCGAAGTCAAAGCCATATATAGCCCCTGGATTGTTTCGTATCATGCATTCCGTCTGAAGTAATGAAAAAAATATTTTTTATTAGTAAACCTTAAAAATCCGAGATCACAATTCAACTATAGTCGAGCCAATTTAATAGGCAACATTTGATGTCTATCAATTTTATCTTCGAAGAGAGGTAACCTGCTTAAAAACATCGATTAAAGTGAATTAATCGATACGGACTTGAAACATTTGTCAATCGAACTTGAAACACATGTCAATTTTAAAATTATTCATCAGGCGAATCCCTGTCCTAGTAATACACTTTAGTAAATTTAAGGAGCAAAATAAGATAAGTATAATACATAATTAAAAAAAAAAACACATCGCATTTATTAATTTATGATGATTTTTATTCACCAGTAAGGTAACCTATTAAGAACTCGAATTTCTATTACCCGAATCTTAAAACCCCGAAAACGGTTGTTAGAACTTTTAAAAGACAGATGTAATGAATGACAAATTTTTAAAATTCCTTTTTTAATTTCCCAGATGAATCAATTTCCAGATGCACCAAAACCAGATTTTTAAAAAGTATTTTTTTGTTTCCTGTATTCTCATAATACAGATCTCATTATACCAGATTCTCAGAATACTTTTTTTTGTTTCCCATCGTACCATTTTCCAAATAAACTATTGCCAAATTTTCATAATCTTTTTATTTGGTTCCCATATAATCGTATAACAGATAAACTATTGCCAGATTTTCATAATCTTTTTATTTGATTTCCATACAATCGTGATTACACCTTTACTATCGACTGAAAATAAACATTGTCAGTTAGTAAATTTATTGTTTTACTTGTCCATTACAGACCGGTTTTAGTGTCAAAGTCGACTCAGTAGGTTAGGTTTGAACTACGACCCTCACGCTAGAACTGACTCGCTATTGTTTTACTTGCCCATTACAGAAAGGTTTAAGTGTCAAATTCGACTCAGTAGGTTAGGTTAGGTTTGAAGTGTGACCCCCCATGCACGAGCCGAGCGAGCGAAGCGATCGTGCCGCGGCAGCGGCCGGCGAGTGCCAGAACCGACTCGCTATTGTTTTACTTGCCCATTACAGAAAGGTTTAAGTGTCAAATTCGACTCAGTAGGTTAGGTTAGGTTCGAAGTGTGACTCCCCATGCACGAGCCGAGCGAGCGAAGCGAGCGTGCCGCGGCAGCGGCCGGCGAGTGCCAGAACCGACTCGCTATTGTTTTACTTGCCCATTACAGAAAGGTTTAAGTGTCAAATTCGACTCAGTAGGTTAAGTTAGGTTCGAAGTGTGACCCCCCATGCACGAGCCGAGCGAGCGAAGCGAGCGTGCCGCGGCAGCGGCCGGCGAGTGCCAGAACCGACTCGCTATTGTTTTACTTGCCCATTACAGAAAGGTTTAAGTGTCAAATTCGACTCAGTAGGTTAGGTTAGGTTTGAAGTGTGACCCCCCATGCACGAGCCGAGCGAGCGAAGCGAGCGTGCCGCGGCAGCGGCCGGCGAGTGCCAGAACCGACTCGCTATTGTTTTACTTGCCCATTACAGAAAGGTTAAAGTGTTAAAATCTATTCAGTAGTTTAGGTTAGGTTCGTGCTGCGACTCCCTGGAAGGATTTCGTTTTGCTGGATATAGTTTATTTGAATTTCAAAAATCTGGACATTGTTTGTCTGGATATCAATTAACTGTATTTCAAAAATTTGTGTTTTAAAAATCTGGCTTTCGTGCATATGGATTACGGTCATCTGGATTTTGTGCATTTAGATTTCGTATGTCTGGAACTCATTCGTCTGGATTGTAAAACGTCGTACAAATAAAGAAATGGGCAAATGAAATTCGGAGTTGCGATTATATGACAAACAAAACTTCGAAATTTTAAAATTCGGGGTTATGAAAAAATGTCCAAACGTTTTCTGGATTATGATATTCGGAATATTAAAATTCGAGATTAAGATAGGTAACCCACAAGTAATCAATGCATTCGATTCTATTAGACTACAAGCCCGCATAGGAAAAAAATATGGGTCAAATGAACCACAAGGGGTCATATCTAGAACGATAGAAGAGCAAAAAATAATAAGATTCATCACTATGCCGTCACTTGTAAGCTGTCCAACTGAGTGCAGATGAGAATTGAAAAGTACAGGTAGACTCGGTAAATTTTGGTCATATATTTTTGTACGGCATTCTTAACCATCGATAGATCCATTAAAAATAATAAGAAACCGCTCAGTGCCGTACAAAAATGGTGGTCCACCAAGTCGGAATTTTTATTTAATTTCCGAGAGTTACCGGGGGTAAATTTGGTCATTTGACCATGTACGGCATCTGTGTCATACTATTGCTATACTGCTTTTAATCCATTATTCCGCAACGCCGTACAAAAATCATGGGGACAAGGGGAAAAAATCGAGAGTTGCAATCCCCTCTCTTTCCCCACTCCAGGGGGTCATTTGACTAAGTACGGCTTCGGTTCCAAAACATTATCTAGCACTCAAAAGTACTATTAAAAGCAATGCCGTCAAAAAATAATTGTTCTTTTAAATGTATACCAATAATCATCTTAATTTCATCGAATTCTTGATATAAAGAGCTGTAAGGTCATTTGACCCTGTACGGGAACTTTTTTTTTAACATGATATTGTAAAATTCAATTGTTGTATAGTATTGCCGTTCAAAAGAAACCGTTCTAAAAAAAGTTATAGAGAAATGCAAAACCAGAAATTTTGTTAAAGTTTAAACATCGTAGATTAATGAAATATAATAGTTTTCTACACTTTATTCGTTGTTTTAAATAGTATTAACATAGATAAATTAGGAAAAAACGATGCCGTACATTTTTGTGCAGACCACATCTTTTAGGCTGATGAAAGCGACGAAAGCTACAATTTTAAGGGTGCTTTATGGCCATTTGATACAGTACGGCATTAACATATTTTTACCCAACTACGGCAATGCAAAAGGAGGGTTATGGTTTTGACATGTATGTTCATCTATTCCCTCGTAACTTCTAAACTACTTATCAGAATTCGACAAATGACATATCATTAGAAGCGTCTGAATTGTTTACTGGATAACCAGCGACCAGCTAGCTAAAGGCTATATGGGGTTTCACAAAATCTAATGTGGCGCCCTCTAGCGGACATAACATACAGAGTAAAAAAATAAAGTTAAGATAAATATGCCGTGTTTGGTATCATTTGAAAGCGCTTTACTTGTACATTTTGAATATGTATATATTACTAGCATTTGCTTGTGACTTTACCTGTATTCATGGGCTGATTGCATATAATTCACATCTTTTCGTTCATAGCTTTTTTATTAGTTCATCAATTTAACGGAGTCCATTCCACCTGACTCCGACTTTCCAAGGTGATAATTAACCACCTCGAGCTTCTTAATATTAATGTATATTTATATTTTATTATCAAAATATAAAGCAAACATTTCGTTATATGGATTTTTTTCTTTTTCAGATTTTTCCCCTTTGAACCAACGAAAATGTACGGCACATGAAAAAATATTATCTATGCATAATATACTTTGAAAATAAATTTATTTCGTGTTGTGTCAAATGACCCCCTGGAGTGGGGAAAGAGAGGGGATTACAACTCTCGATTTTTTCCCCTTGTCCCCATGATTTTTGTACGTCGTTGCGGAATAATGGATTAAAAGCAGTATAGCAATAGTATGACACAGATGCCGTACATGGTCAAATGACCAAATTTACCCCCGGTAACTCTCGGAAATTAAATAAAAATTCCGACTTGGTGGATCACCATTTTTGTACGGCACTGAGCGGTTTCTTATTATTTTTAATGGATCTATCGATGGTTAAAAATGCCGTACAAAAATATATGACCAAAATTTACCGAGTCTACCTGTACTTTTCAATTCTCATCTGCACTCAGTTGGACAGCTTACAAGTGACGGCATAGTGATGAATCTTATTATTTTTTGCTCTTCTATCGTTCTAGATATGTCCCCTGGTGGTTCATTTGACCCATATTTTTTTCCTATGCGGGCTTGTAGTCTATATACTCTGTCCATTATATTATTTGCTTTTTGACAGCTTCACGCCTATGAAGGATTGTATTGTCTATGTTAAAATGTCATACAAATAATTATTGTACTTCATGGACAGGCCCCGCCCACTTAGTGATGTCTACACAGAATTATTCAATGATGGGTCGATAGATTATAATAATCGATAGAAATACTCTGTTTAATGTATCCGATACAGAAAAACTCTTCTATTATGTTATATAATTTAAACATAAAGACAACCAAATTGTAAGATAGAAACCAATAAATAATAAAATATTAGTTTAGTTTAGTTTTAACATAAAATGCATAGATATGTGGTCTTATTATTACATATCTTATTGGTATGTTTACGTTGTAATTATTATTTACGTACCTGATTCGATTTATGATAATATTTTGAATTTATAATTGAAATGGTATCACAATCGATAATCTTTTGTATATCACTTCTGGTATCACCCGTCGAGCTGTCAAAAAGCAATTCTTATAGTGGACAGACTATAGATATCAGATTTCGATTTTTAGAGTAACGTCTCTGGTGTTTAAAAAGAAAAAAAGTTTATTGACACAAAATTGTAGCGACGTCAGTTCTTTATTTCAGAAATTGTTTATTATGTTTAGAATGGTTTATCAGTAAAATGAAATCTTAAAATTACTTGTATCGGTCATTATTATTATAAATATGTAATCGTAATTGAAAAAAGTTAAGCAAATGTGCAGTTCTAACAAAATATCATGTGATTCTATGTCGTCGTTACTAGGTTACGTTGTTGAACTGTCAAATGTTGCCTATTAAAATGGCTATTATAAGACAATAATGCCAATTTCGTGTCACATGTCTTTTGAAATTTCGATTTAATTGGAAATCCTTTTTGCATTTCAATAACCATTTTTTTGGCTAACTATTACACCATTTTTATATTATAGAAATGTTATTACTTAACTTAGATTCATTTGATGACATACTAGCTGCGCCCGGCGGTTTCACCCGCATGGCTCCGCTTCTGTTGGTCTTAGCGTGATGATGGACTATCTAACATCGAAAGAATTTTTCAAATCGGACCAGTAGTTCCTGAGATTAGCGCGTTCAAACAAACAAACTCTTCAGCTTTATAATATTAATAGTATAGACGATAGATTATAATCAATTTCAATTAAAATAACATCACAAAATGGCACAAAATCGATCCTATTCTTAGTTGAATCGCGTAGCAGTTCACCATCCACAACACAACATCATCTATATTCTTGAAATCATAATATATATACCTAAATAGGCATACAGAATATATCCTTACCATTTTCATGTTTACATCAACGACACGCAGCACATTGGAATCAGAACCACCACATACAGCTAAATTAGTTTGCGGAACTAACTTCCCACAGTACAGTTTGCTCTGATGGTTATCTGGCACTATTGTTTCTATAAGCTTACACGAGCCGTAGTCCCAAATTTGAATAGTATCTTTATCTTGCCACGAGCACGTAAGTATCTTAAATTTATTAATTAAGTAATTAATTACCTAACATATACAGGGTTTTTCAGTAACGGCAGATAATTCAGTATGTAGTTACGTGCATATAAAAAATGATAAAATATATGTTTAGTGAAATTTTAAGAGCCTTAGCCGTTTGAGATAGAATTTTCTAGAATCTAGGCGATGGAAGCTGACCACACCTCCCTCCCGCACACACTACATTATCCACCATAAATATAATGTAAACGTTTAACAAAATGTTTTGGGAAATTGGGAATAAAAATTAATACTCGCAATAATACCAGCGACAAACCAATTACATACCACGAAGCAGTGATTGGTTTTTTTTTTAATTTAGCGACCTTGATACTTTATGTGAAAACGATACACACTCAATGCAATAAGCAAGGTATTTTAATTTTTCAGACAGATCTTTTCATCGACGTACAAAATACATAAATAAAATTGTACGTACCTATCAATTGCAATGAACTTTGTAATTACTACGTACTTGCTTCCCTGGTTTATCGAAGTCCAATCCTTCGCCACACATGTGTATGCCCATAAAATGTTTTGTTGCGTAAGGTTGCCTGTCATCCCAGCACATCACGGTATCGTCCCATCCGCCAGATATAAGTTCATGGTGAGATTTTGGATTAAAAACGCATGCAAATATTCTCGATGCATGTCCGTCGATAATATTTTTTCTCCCGCTGTGAAAGTAACGTCTTTTTAAGTTTTTACTGCTTTTCAAATAACGATCTTTTATGCGTAAGTTTTCTTCGACGACGACGTTGACTTTACAGGGTTTGATTACAAACTGATTATAAACCCAATGCCAAACACCCAACATAGTAGCGAGTCAAATCACGAACGTCGGGAATACGATGTTTGTTTTCTATTCACAATGTCTGTTTGTCTCCATCTTAATACCTACTTCTATTTAATTGAAAATTTAACGCAAACTACCACGAAATGTTACAGGTTAAAAGCACACTTTGCTATGAACGATTCGCTGAGCGCGCGGTTCTTGAGCATTCGCTGGAATGTTACGATACATGGATTTTGGAAATTGAGCTTTTACTTGTATTAAGTATGTAATTCCTAAATAGTAAATATGTTACACTATATCTAGCTAGGTATGTGTTAATCTGGTAAATAAGTTATTACACGTTTCATCAATACCTCGTGTTTGTGAAAAATAGATATCCATCTAACCATCCGAACTTTCGAAGTATAAGTAGAATAGATTACGACAAAAATTAGTACAAAAACAGTGCCATCTAGTGAGACTAGTACACCTTGGATTATGTACAGAATAAATCTTTTCTTTTCTAATAAAAACTTAGAAACGGCTTCAAATTGTCCGAAATAAACTAAATTTAAATGGGACCCATGGAAATATATATATATATATTTCCATGGGTCCCATTTAAATTTTATATATAAATACCAACCTGGGCACTAAGTTGATCCAGCCCGACTGCCGTGCATTCCTGACTCCACCTTTTCCCCCATATTACTCGACTCCGGTTGCATAGATCTTGCCCGGAGTGGCAACGGCGCAAATTTTTGGGCGACGTTGCCAAACGTATTCATGGAGAAATTGATGTACTCAACATTTTTATTGCTAAGATCTCGAACTTAACCGACTCCGTAACGGCCGAAATTCAGAAACCCATAAACACTTGTTGGCTCCGTTTTATATACCAAATCCAAAGTCGTATGTTGATCAGATCCATATATATTATCAAAATTACAGCTTTATTTGATCCGACAAAACGAAACTGTATATTAAGTAACGTAGATTAATTTTTCGTAAACACTACAGTATTTGTTGGCTCCGTACACAAACATATTATGTTAGGTAATGTTCCATACATTGCTAAATCCGCCTAGACTAGACGAACTCGACTCCGTAACGGTTCAAATTTGAAATGCTCAAACACTTCTTGACTCCGTTTTATATACCAAATCATAAGTCGTATGTTGATCTGTTCCATTTATATACTCAAAATTACCGCTTTATTTGATCCGACATAAAGAAACTATAAGAAACGGAGGAAAAATTTTCGCATAAACTTCAGTATTTGTTGGCTCCGTATAATAAAATATTTGCAGTGCTCCATACATTACTGCATCCGCTTTGAAATGTGAAGGGCGCGGGGGCCGGGGCACGAACGCCCCGCTCGCGCGCCGGCCGCCTTTATTTTCATTATGACTCCAGCGGTCGAGTTTTGTGCACCACAACCGAGATACCATAATTAATGAGCGATTGGCACAAAGACTGATAAACGATTTTGTTCGTGGTTTCATCTTTAAGGCGTCTTATTTTTTAAAAAAATTGGGATAAGTTTACGTATTCTACTTTTAAAATCATCTATTTGCGGCTTCCAGTTTAAGTTTTTATCTATTGTTATCCCTAAGTATTTTATAGTATCGACAGGACAAAGAGTATAGCAATCGCAGTTTCCTACATTTAAGCACGTATGCGCCTTTATGGTAAAATGTTGGGGAGGTCTAGTATTATTTTCAAGAGAAAAATTTATATATTTAGTTTTTGTAAAATTTAAAGTTAAAAGATTATGATTTAGCCAATTTATTACCAATCGCATGCCTGATTCAGCTGCCAAACGAGCAGATTCCCATGTCTCTCCTTGAAAAACAATAACAGTATCATCAGCAAAACTTATTATCTTCGCGTCAGGTATATGTAGATTACATAGGTCATTTAGGTATATTAAAAAGAGCGTAGGGCCGAGTACCGATCCCTGAGGAACGCCAAAATTTATGGACCGCTTTTGACTCTGTACATCACCAATTTTAACAAATTGAGTCCTATTTGATAAATAATCTCTAAACAATTCTAGAGGGGTACCACGGATTCCCATTAATTCAAGCTTTGCTAGGAGCAGAGGGACAGAGACAGTATCGAACGCTTTCGCCAGATCCAAAAAAACACTCAAACATTTTATCTTCCTGTCTAAATTGTTAGCAATAAGAGACACAAGAGTATTGATAGCATCACTGGTTGATTTTTTTGCACGAAAGCCAAATTGATTAATTGAAAGTATGCAATTCTTTTCCAAATAATTAACGAGACGCTTATTAATAAGCTTCTCCAGAACCTTTGATATGGTTGGCAAAAGTGAGATAGGGCGATAGTTGGTTATACTGTCTCTGTCTCCCGACTTGTAAATCGGCACAACTTGAGATTGCTTTAAACGATCAGGAAACACACCCGATAATAGCATATTTGCGTGATCGGTTGGCCAAATATAGCAAGATTTTTCTTTAAGAAAATAGATGATATGCCATCATATCCTGAAGCATAAGTGTTTTTTAAAGCCAAAATTGTACTATTAACCTCCACTATATCTGTTTCCAATAAAAGAAAAGAATTAAGTGAAATGGTGCCTTGATTATTTTTAGATTTGAGCTGAATTTCTGATAAATTTAGTTGATTTAAAAAATTTGACGCTAATTCATTACCTACATTAATAAAGAAATCATTTATAAATTCAATAGAATGGACTGGAGTGTTCTTAAGTTTTAATAAATTTAAAGCATTTTCAGGGCTTTTTAATGAGTTACTGTTTATATGGCAAATGCGTTTAATAGTTTTCCATGACTTTTTAATATCTTTTCTGTTAATTAATACTTACTGAATGCTGGCTAAAAAATTATGACTTTGTTCCACCCCTAGAGAGCTATCATAGTTACAACACTACAAGACATATAAATCAAAACAGCGGGGTTACTGCGTACATACGTAATAATATTACTGATATCGAAGTTGTTGAATCAAATTTGGATGACGCTGATGGTCTAATTATAACTATTTCAAAACAATATGCTTTTGTTTGTATTTATCGATCTCCCTCTTTTGCGACAATAGACAAATTCCTGCATTCTTTAGACTTAATATTGTGTAACTTAAGGTTTATTCCTAATATCTACATAATTGGCGACTTAAATATTGACATCAGTAATGAGAACACTGATCAAAGATCTGACGAATATCTAGATTTTCTTGCATGTCACGGATTCATACCAAGTCACTCTTTACCTACACGTGGTAAAAGCTGTCTTGACCACTGTTTCGTAAAATCTAATATAAAAGTGGCTAAATCATTCTGCGATATTTCTTACTTTTTCAAAAAAACCAAAAACTAGTATAGCTAAGACAACATGTTTTACAACCAATATAAATTACTTAAAAGCTTCCAAACTACTGTCATTGGTAGATTGGCACAATCTACTATCTACAAATGATCCTAATAGTATAATTAATTCATTACTTGATACCGTTGGTAATATTATAAGCGATAGTTCCCGATTATTTAAAAAAACTAATAGAAATTCTATTTTACAACCCTGGATTACACCAGGTTTGCTGCGATGTATATGTTGTGGCCATATCGTAGATTTGCTCGCCCGTCCGATTAGGGCCCTTCTGGCCTCCTCCACTCAAGCGACAGCCCAAGCCGAGGTTCGAGATCCCCGTCAAGGGGGGACGCCCTTGTGCATGTCGCTACCAGGGTGAACCTTCAGTTCACCCCCGCGTCCGCGTTAAAATGTAGAAGCCCTTCTGGCTAACATTGAGAGACACCACACAAAAAAAAAAAAAAAAAGTAGATTTGCTCATTTCATGATATGATCGATCATTTCACGAAATGGTCGCATTTCATGAAATGGCCAACATAGTTTGATCAGATCGTTAAATCGTCAACGTTTCACGATTTGGTCATCCACATTTGGCCAGATCGTATAAAATATAAAGAGTCCATAAAATATTAAAAAAATACAGAATATTCTAAAAACTTGTTTAATGTCATTTAAGTTAGTGCCGCGGCAGCGGCCGGCGAATGCCAGAAGCGAATCGTTTTTGCAATAGAAAACAGTTAGGTTAGGTTAGGTTAGACTATGATAAACAACGCACGAGCCGAGCGAGCAAAGCGAGCGTGCCGCGGCAGCGGCCGGCGAGTGCCAGAAGCGGATCGCTTTTTAAAAAACAAACAATTATAATAATATAGTAGGATATATAAATATATATCCTAAAAGAAAAAATGCGTCATTATTTTATTTAAGACGCATTTTTCTTCAATACATATAAGATATCCACATTTTCCATAGTACTCGAACCTCTTCGTCGTAAATTCTTTGCTATGACTTTCTTCATATTGTTATTAAACGAATTATGAAGTTTTTAACTGCGAATAATTAAATTTTCGCCAGCGGCCGCCATCTTATCACATAACACAGAGCTTGCAGCGCCTCTACCAATGATTAATGTAACTATTTTACGATATGATCAAATAATTTTGATCATTTCATGAAAAAAACCGCGCGTTTAGTTGGCCATATCGAGAAACGATTTCTTATCATTGATCTGCTCAAACCACATCATGATGTGGCCAAACTAAATTGGCCATTTCACGAAATGCGACCATTTCGTGAAATGGCCAATCATTTCATGAAATGAGCAAATGTACGATATGGCCACGACATATACGTTTCAGAGATATTTTACACCGCCGAAACAAAAACGATCCAAATAATAAGGAACTTGAACTCATATATAAACGCTATAGGAATCATTGCAGTAATATTTTACACACTTCTAAAAACAAGTATGATAAAATTGAGCTTAATAATAACAGAAAAGATATTAAAAAGTCATGGAAAACTATTATCATAATATAAATAAATATCAAGATAATTATCATAATATTTATAGACGTGTAGCGTTCGCCTTTGCCCTGATCCTGATATCAATCTGATAAAATAATTAAAATGTTAGATTTAGGTCAAACAAATGGCTAAGGCCGCAAGCGACCAATGGCTGAGCTCGGTGGGCTCTGATTGGCTCATTTGAATCGGATCAACAAGAGCTAAAACGCAAAAAAGGTGGATTTGTATAAAAAGCACGTAATTATTATTATTACTGATGGTGACACTTGTGGCTCCGTTCGGATCCACATACGGACGGTGGTGTGGCAATGGATCAACAAATACCAACCGGATCAACAAGTGAAAACGGATCAAAAAATTACTAACTATATGGCACGTTTGATCAACATAGTGCCCATGGAGATATCTATATATATATATATATATACTTGATACTTCGTAATGGGACCACATCCACATGTCAGGCACCAGCTTTCAAATAAAGAAATTCTGAGGTAACAAACCCAAAACAATACAGTGGAATAGAGAACTACCTCATGGAGAAATCTAAATTTAACTAGAATTTGATCGTTACGAATCCAGATTAATAACATATTATAACTACTTAGTGTTTGAAAATAAAAAAATAAAATGTATTGAATTGCCTGGAGTAAAAAGTTCGTTCTTGCGTTTGAGCCTCTTCGTCATACATGTTTAATTTAGCATCATCACCGTATGTGACGAACTTAGTAAATCGCGGATGATAGCAAATACCCAAAGTTTGACGTTTTTCTCGTATGGTATAAATACATTGATCATATTTATATTTCCAACATTTTATGCATCCATTTACATCTGAAAATACATGATTTTTTTAATTTGCAATAATATGTCATTCAGTAGCCAGTTAAGTTAAACGAATGCAGCAAAATACTAACAAGATGACAATAGCATGTTCGTGATGGGATGCGCCTTGCTTACGGGTCTATGTTTGATTGCTGTGACGGGGCCAGGATACGAACGACATTCGTCATCTACTAGTGTGTGCGTGCAATTTCCAGTATTGCAGTCAAACAACCTGATAATTCCATCTATAAAACCTGTCGCGATATCTTTTGTGTCTTCGGTATATTTGCAGCACATGATATCCTTATTTGTATCGCTACAAAAACAAATAAAATGAGATAGGTCTCCTTATTCACTGTTTAACAGTACTTATGTGATAAAATTTTATCAAAGCACAGCAAATATATAATTAAAAAATATGCAAACAATCAGCAAATAATAATAAATGGTTTTTTATGAATAAATCGTTCGCAGCTGTTATAAATTTTATCAAAACGAACCAAAAAAGGAAGCATTTCTGGTTTTGTACTTTTAAATTTTTATAATTTACTAGCTTTCACCCTCCCTGGCTATACTCGCGTAGACTACAAAACTTTGTACTTGCTTGTTTAATTCTGCTCAGTAGTTTAAATTTCGAGATTAAAAGGGATACGCACATACAAACAGATAAAAATTACTAACCATTGTGTTGGGGCCTATAAAACATACATAATATGCAATATGCATGTATATAGTAAGGTAACGGCACCAGTCGTGGACAAGCATCCAGTAAAGGACAAAAAAAATATTAAATTTAAATATTAAGACCAAAATTAACGTTATATAATTTGGCAATACTTAAAATAAAAGTTTGGTTCATAAGCTATCAAAATACGACACTTCATCTTATTCGGCCAAAATGTTTGAAGATGGCAGAACGTTATGTTTAGTTGCTGCGACTCGTTTCGAAGAAATTCGTTTCTACTAAGGAAATCCTTAAGGAAGTGAGGACACAATTTTGGTTATAAGAATTTTTGTATAAATGTCAGCAAAATTTGATATTACTTTTATTTATTGACAACGGACCACTTTGGTCACGACACCTGGTGTTCAAAAAAAGAACTAGTTTTAGTGTGCACTTAAGTACACAAGTATATTACCGAATCTATTAAAAAAAAAATTTTTTTTTAATTAATAAAAATTCTTTAAAATTTCGTACTAAAAATAAAAGTAGAGTTTATTGTGCGGTGAACGGTTGTGGTAGTAAATCTCATACGAATTTAGAAGTTAGTTTTCATGCTATACCTAAACCTGGTAGCAGTTTTGTTTATGTTGAAAATTATTTCGGAAAAAAAGAAAAAGTAGATCGATGTAAAGCCTGGCAGCGTGCTTTAAAATTGAAAAATATAAATCCGCATATGAGAGTGTGTTCATTACATTTTCAAAGGAATGATTTTATTGTACCAAGTAAGTTGACAATGTTTAACCTCAAATATAAATGTAAATATAAATCTAAAACCAATTGAAAAATTTGTTTTTCAGGTGTTATTACTAAAAAGATGACTTTAAAAAAAACATGTGTTCCATCGTGTAATCTACCAAGCTCTGCTAGAAAATCAAATAAATCTAAAAAAAATATAGAGGCACGACATCAGCGTCTAGTAAATCGGAGTTTAAAGAAGGATACTGTGAAAAAACATAATGATATTAATGAGGATTCATTAATCCATTCATGATCCAACAAATTGAAAAAAATCATTTATAGAAAACATAAATAATTAAAATTGATGACACTAATTCAATGTAAACTTATGGTTAATTCTTTTGTTGCACACAATACGTAGCCATGTTTTTTAAGCCCCGCCCAGGTCCGTTGTCAATAGTAGTTAAGTGTACGAAATAGGTACGAAATATTACATGATTTAGTAGCATGATAGGTTATGTTGTTTAAATAAAATTCTTCAGTGTCCATAACTGGATTTAATTCTATGGATATATCCATTTATGGACATATGTCGAAAATAAACTTTTTTTAAAGGTATTAATTACATGCGCTTTTCTGTATTGTCTTTTCTTACTGATTAATAATATACCTATCACGACCATTTCAAACAAAGGGTTCCAATATTGTACAACAATTGTCCATGACTGGATTTGCTTAGGTTCCTATAATGGACATTGATATTTTTTGTTAAAATTACACTAATGGGTCCAACAACATAATATCTATCTAAACATGAAGAATATATTTTAGAACAATGGGTCATTATGTGCTGTGCGACTCGTTCTCGGCTTCATTCTCTATCACTGCGTAGAGAAGTCGCATACTTATGCGTATTGTAACGCATCTATCATAGAGAGTTCTCTGATGAACTGTTTGGATCGCTGTCTGCTGCTAAATTCCACCACCATATAGCACACACGCTTAAATTTCATCCACACCATCTTGACAACAGTTTAAAAAAAGCTTTTTGCCTCGTGCTACAATTTGGAATCCATATCGATGGACTGATAGATTAAGGCTGCTGGCGGATTCAGATTGGCGATTCACTTCACGAGTGTAGCGGAATGCCAGGAAACAGAGAGATATGGCGGAACATCGTGAAGCGGGTAACATCTACCCCCCCAAACCTCATGTTGACCACGTTCGCTCTGACTAGACTAGAGTGATATGACGAAGAAGAAGAAGTCCCAAAATGGATGGAATGGTAGTACTTTTTTAGTTATATTTTTTATCCCTGACTTATTGAGAAAAAAAAAACCATATTGGTGTTTCTTAACGGACAAAACTCGTATTTAACGATGCATTTGTCCAATTTTTGCCTAGAAAATTGAAATTAAGACTGTTTTAAATATAATAAGTATGCAAAATAATTAATAAGTAATATTTTTTATAAATACATCCCCGATTTATTGTATTCCAATCATCATTTTCAAGATTCTATTGATAACTATAAGTCTTCTCCAAGTGTAAATAACTGGAGAAACAACATTAGGTACAGTCCATAAATGGGTGTACATAACTGGATGTTGTCCAAAACTGGGTGTCCATCATTAGATTTTCACTGTCCAACACTGGTGCAAAAAAGTGGTTTTTTAATTTATAAATAACTTCATTATTTATGCATTGTAATCTTTTTTCTAACATTGGTTACGTTAAACTAACATTGAACTAAAGGTATAACTAAACAATATCCAATAAAATTAAAAAAACCTACGAGAAATTTGCAAAAAACTTCAATTTTTTCCTTAATCTGTACAAGACTGGTGCCGTTACGTTATATTACTCATTAAATGTCCAGAAATGGACCGGAAACCGGTTACTGTTTAAGCATATAAAATAACCGTGTCTCGGTTTATATAATTAGGTACACACCCCCGAATTGGCTCGACCCTTTAGTTTCTGTGATCTGTGGGCTCGACCCATTCTCATGAAATTTGGTTATCCTGCGAATCGGTCAAATATATGATAGAGTAGGTAAGGCAGAACATTTACCAGGTTAGCTAGTTATAAGTATAATATAGTACTCTGTAGTATATACTATATAGGATAGGTGCCTTTTTTTTATAGTGGGGAAATCTTCCAAAGATACCCACGGCCCCCGGGGCAGGAGCCGTGGGTTATGTCGGATTCTTACCGACTAAAACCCCACTGTGTTCTGTCGAGCCGCTTTAATGATGGGGCCGCGGGTATTGGTTAGAATTCTTCCGCGACCCCCTCGGCGGCAGCCCATCTCCAGGCCAGGCGCAAGCCAAGAACAGGAAAGGTGGTTTGCCTGCTCTTCCCTCCCGTTGGCGGCATGAGCGGAACACGTCTCAAGCCGCCTCACCGCAATAGGATAGGTGCCTAGATTTTTACTCACAATGTCATCGATTCCCTTTAGGAATGGACACCCCATTCATGACGTGATCACGTGAGGAGTTTTTTGAAATTTATCGACCCCTTGGTGAGAATTGGTTATCGGCCCTCTAACTTACAATCGAATTTTTTTAATGTAAGTTTATACAGTATAGTTGTTAAGTGTATGTATTGGAATTATTTTAAAAAGAAAAAACGTGATTATTACTTTTATTCACGACAAGCTAAGATAAGACTAATTCACGAGCAGAGGCGGTGAAAAGATTAGGCGGTGTGATATGCCACCACCACCACCAAAGTGACGGCCGCAGCCTCGCGGGCCTCGCTCCTCACAATCGAAAATAAATTTGAAAAAGTATTGAAAATCTAAATTCTTAAAAAAATAAGATACATCACATACTTCTTGCCACTCGACCCCCTCCCCCTGTGAACGCTTCACGGCCTCATCATGCCCGTGTAGTCAGGAAGTAACGAAAGCAAGTACCTACCTGATTGTTGTTAATTTTGCTCTGCTACCATAATACAATAACAATAGTTAAATACATCCTGAGTACATACCTGAAATCTCGTGCGCTGCTTCCATAAATATGTGGTGTGTCGGTCAGTCAATTAGTCAAAACAATAGGGGCCCCTTGGGGAGGAAAATCTATATTTACGGGAATAATTTAAATTACATAAGATAAAATAACAGAAAGGAGACAATTTAATGTATAGTCACCACTACTGCCAGGCACACGACGTCGCCATTAAACTTCACTTGTCACATAAATAACTCGCGGTCAGCGCGTGATTACTAATATCAATAAAAAGTACAATTAACCATTCCGCGGGCCGATTTTACTAATTTACTACGTGATCAGCACGTAAAACAATCGACGACACGCTCCGATGCGCGCGTAAATAACTTCCGAGGCGGCCGATAACAACACTAAATACACGACTTCACGCTAGCGGCGCGGTTGGCGGACTCCGATAGAATAAGACAATAACCGAATGCGAACCCCGCTTCGTCGCCAATTGAATACATCGCGTTTCCGCTATCAGTGTGACCATTTAATTATTTTATCTATTCCGAACATTCCCCCGTCCCAGTCAGGCAAAACCTGACTGAGTCCAAAACCAGAGGATAAGGATAAAACCTACATAACGGGCAGCCGCGATAAGCCCGCAACAGCTCTTTTAAGGACAGAATTTCCTACCAGGACCTCTGCAACTCGCGGAATACCGTCCGCGCCTAGGAATAGCCGCAAAATTCGACCACGTCTCCAAGACAGTGGGGGCATATTCGTCTCCTTAACTAGGACGAGGTCACCGACCTTTGGTAGATCCGTTTATCTGTCCAGCGAACACGCTGCTGCAACAAATGAAGATATTCTAAATTAAACCGTTTCCAAAAACTCTGAGAAAGTTGTTGCAGCAGTTTAAAACGTGAGAGCCGATTAACCGGAGTATTCTCAAATGGATATTCAGGGAGCGCATTAAGTGGACCCCCAATCAAAAAATGTCCTGGAGTCAAAACCTCCAAGTCATTTGGGTCCGATGAAATAGGACATAGTGGCCTGGAATTAAGTACAGCTTCAATTTACAAAATACCGAAGGTGAGAACCGTTTCACCTAACTCCCTATCTAAAGAACGAAACCGCATTAATAAAAATCTAAATTCTGTGCAGGCTCCCTTATAACCGAAAGGACCTTCAAACGCGGGAGAGACTCAAAAAGCTTAATAGAAGCTTGAGGGCAACAATTCTCTGGTTGGAGCAGCCAACCAGGACCCTACCACAACGAATGATTCAATAAAACTGGAGCCTCACACCGCGAGATGCACAATCAGCGGGATTAACATCCTCTGGCACATGTCTACACTCTAAAACAGCAACCGATTGCTGAATTTGCGAATCCCGATTCGCAACAAAAACCTCCAATGCATGAACTGATGCTTGCAACCATGCAAGAACAATCCGACTATCAGTCCAAGCGAAAATTCTTCTAATATTAATATTTTGACCTAACGTCGATTTAACGTGATTAAAAGGACTCGACCTAAGTCCATACGTATTAGTATTCAACTCAAAAAACCGAAATAGGATCTGATTCTTTCTTTCGCCACAAAATCAACTGGTAACGACGATCCTCTGGATGAATAACAGTCTGCCTAAACATCATTTTAATATCCGCAACAAATACAACCTGATGCCTACGAAAATTTGTTAAAATATCATCAATATCCCGATGCAACTTAGGACCCGAATGCAAACATTGATTCAATGATACACCGTTAGAGCTGGGCGCAGAGCCATCAAAAACTACTCTTATTTTACCACCCTTAAACACCGCATGATGTGGAATAAAGTAGTGCTCCTGCGACCTCCAATCAAAATTAGAAATAGACATATGACCGAGCTCTAAATACTCTTGCATAAACTCAACATACTTGGTACGAAACGCCGAATCCCTCTTCATACGTCGCTCCATAGATGCTAACCCTTTTTCAGCTAGCATTCTAGACTGACCTAATGGAGGACGAGACGGTAGAAAAGGTAACCTCGTGACAAACCTACCCGAACAGAGACAACCTGTATTATTCTGGAAGAACAGCTCACATTCCAGATGCTCTGGGTTATCACGGCGTGCTGTAGGGGGCTCCTCAACTTCCCAAAAACGCTGAACCACTTCAGCGAGAGAGAGTCCTACAATCAAGTTACCGTCCTCTTCACTAAAAACACATAATGAAAATACAGGGCCCATGATGACATCACCAAGGTCTGTTGAGACAGCTACTAACCCATCACGTTGCAGATGAATGCATTTTCCAAACCGTAGCATTCCCAAAACATCTGCAGCGAGTAGCAAATCAACTGGACCTGGAATATTAAATTTGGCATCAGCTAAATTCAATTGAGTTGCAAGTTCAAATACCTCCGATGGCAATTTAAGAAGCGGATGGTTTCCCATAACATTATCCAAAACAACAGCAGACGTTGAAATACGAGGAAAAGAATATTTAAGAGGAGAGAAGGTGAGTGAGACCTGTCCCACTAAACCGGACACCTTAACTCCGCCTACACCAAAAATACTATTCGCGGCAGGAACAACACGCAACCGCAACCGCTCTAATAAACTTCTCGACACCAAACTCCCCTGTGCACCAGAATCCAAAATCGCTCGCGCCGCAACCTGCTCACCCGATGGGGAGGCGACGCAAACCTGAGCGGTCGGCAACAAAACAATAACAGGAGAGGTCGAAGACTTAGATGGAGACGGCGTGTGTTCTAGTTAATAATCTCGCTGAAATCCCCGCTGTCCTAAGCGAGGCCACTCCGAATACTGCAAAGGATTGATAGAATCAGACCGTTGCTGATCAGCAGCAACCCGAGATACATTGGGCCCCCCAGGGCCCCTAGGGCCCCGGGCCCTAAATGGTCGCGACACATCCGGTGCCCGATATACTTGACGTCTACTACCACCCCCGCCCATGGGGGGACGTGCCTGGCGCCGATAATTTGAATTATCCTTTCTGCCACCGCGCCTGTAAGTGTGACCAGAAACTCGAGGTCTATTAACCTGCACACCACCTGCCCATTGATTATCAACATTATTACCTTCCAATCGATTGTTGACAACAGCGTCCTGCGCCAGAGCAGCCGGCAGAGGCGTCCCGTTCCTGTTGCCACAAAGTAAAAAGTGGTGATTACCACCACACTGCTTGCACGGTCGAGAATAATTGCATTGCGACACGAGGTGGGAGCCTAAGCAACCGTAACACCACCTGCGCTGTCGCACAATATTACGTCGCGCCTGAAAACGTAATGCCAAAAACTTATAACAATAAACTACACCGTGACCAGGGGCCCTACAATACGAGCAGCAATTGTCCGGCTGCCGGGCCGCAACTACATTGTACACTCGCTGGTCCGGGCGGCGCTCCGCGCGCACCGGCGGCGGCCGGGGCCTCGCTGGGGCCGGGGCCGGCGACGGCGAAGGGACGTTGTCCTGCCTGCGACACTCATCCTCCAAAAAACAAATAAAATCATCAAACGAAGGGAGATGAGTGGAAGAGTCCCCGCCGTATTCCTGTTCGAACCGGTTACGCATATCAACATTTAATTTTTGTAAAACAATATGCAATAAAATAAACGACCAACTGTCTATAGGTAAATTTAAACCTTTCAACGCATTAATCGCCACTAATAAAGGATTTAATAAGTGAGTCCGTAAATTACAATTTTTATTAATATGTGGCAAGTTTAAAATTACCGCAACATGATTATCCGCTAACCGGCGGATGTTTTGATACCGACGCATAAGTAAATCCCGCGCAATAGAATAATTATTATCAACAAGTTCCAAATGTTGGACCAAACCCTTAGCCTCACCGGTGAGACTAGCCAACATATAAGCTAATTTCTGAGCAGGTGTTAAATCACATCTATTATGAACCAAACTATCAAATAAATTAATAAATGCCACCCATTGGCTTAAATCGCCACCGAAATGGGGTAAATCTAGTTTAGGCAACCGACCTATTATTCCACCGGACGTAAATAAATTTTCTTTATATGGTAGATCACCAACAGGCTGGACCGTGGACTTAATTTGTCCCACGGCTTGTCGTATTTGGTCCGCCAAATCCTCAGCCTGATCTACATCCGCACTTATTCTATCCATAACCTCTGGTTCTAAATTCATTGCATACAATGCCCGATAAGAATTATATAAATCATTCATTTTTTCTTCCAAAACCTCTCCCCGGGACAAAAGGGCCTGAATGCGATCTTGACGCGATATATTCAATACGGCTGAACCTAGCCATCGCAAAACACCGGCTAACTGCGCCTTGTGAGATGCAGCCATTTTTAATTAACAAAAACTTTCCGTAAACACAAATGAAAAAACGCAAGTCAAAAAACAAATAACCGTATTCGAATAAACAAAGTATAACAAAACATCAAATGCACTTATTCGAATATAGAAAGTTCTATTTTTAGAACGTAAAACACAATTTAAAGAACCGTATTGAAATAAACAAACTATTACAAAAATATCAAATGTACCTATTCGAATATCGAATGTTCTATTTTTAGAACGCAATTAATCACTCAACACAGTATGACGCAATACCTATGACTTTGATTTAACCTTATAATGACTTGACGCAATTAATGTACCCAGGATTGAAACATTCAACTATTGTTATAAATTGCCGATATTTCTTACGAAAATTATATGTATGACAATTTAAATGCTATAACCGAACATATAAAATACCGTAATGTCATAACCGAACATATAAAATCGTAATTATTATTACCAAAATTTCCGTTTTAACTACGCTGGGCCCTACAACCCAGAGGTCGGTGGATTTTAACCACGCTCTGCTACCAAAAATTATGATTGTTGTTAATTTTGCTCTGCTACCATAATACAATAACAATAGTTAAATACATCCTGAGTACATACCTGAAATCTCGTGCGCTGCTTCCATAAATATGTGGTGTGTCGGTCAGTCAATTAGTCAAAACAATAGGGGCCCCTTGGGGAGGAAAATCTATATTTACGGGAATAATTTAAATTACATAAGATAAAATAACAGAAAGGAGACAATTTAATGTATAGTCACCACTACTGCCAGGCACACGACGTCGCCATTAAACTTCACTTGTCACATAAATAACTCGCGGTCAGCGCGTGATTACTAATATCAATAAAAAGTACAATTAACCATTCCGCGGGCCGATTTTACTAATTTACTACGTGATCAGCACGTAAAACAATCGACGACACGCTCCGATGCGCGCGTAAATAACTTCCGAGGCGGCCGATAACAACACTAAATACACGACTTCACGCTAGCGGCGCGGTTGGCGGACTCCGATAGAATAAGACAATAACCGAATGCGAACCCCGCTTCGTCGCCAATTGAATACATCGCGTTTCCGCTATCAGTGTGACCATTTAATTATTTTATCTATTCCGAACAACCACAATAAACAGTACAACCAAACTAAACACTTGTCTAACAGTTTATAGAATATTAACTAAAAAAAAAGACGTGTGGCACTCGGGGACTGCCGCGGTAAAGCTATTGCATAGCATGCCTTCAAGCCACACCTCCGAGCCCGTCGGAGTGGGGAGCGTGAGGTTTTTTCGTTACGGAATTTCTCGATTCGGTCCCCGCGCTCAAGGCCCGCGATAGAAGCTATGCAATAGCTTAAAAACCTTTAAGTACTTATAGCTTAAAAACCTTTAAGTACTTACATGATAGAAAGCACGTTCACTTCTCCTTGATATATTTGATTTTGTTCAGTGTGGAATGAACGATGTTCAATATTGGGCGAGCTAGTATGCACAGTAACGATTTCCTTTTGGGGACTAACATTTTTCACGTAAGTATTAGTAACAGCAAAACTTTTTCTCGCTGCCTTTACACTACTGGGTGCTATTGGTCCTGCTTCCTGTTTGCGCTGGGGGTCCATATTTTCAATTCCATTCTATAAGAAAATTTCAATGAAAACGATTTATTCTCATGTTATTCAGGATAAAAATAAAATACCAGAATGCTAGAAAATTTATCTGACAATGTCGTTTTCTTAATATCATAATCGGCTATCTGCGTTCATAATTGGTTCTCCCACGTCACGTAGATATTTGCTCTGTGGTAGGTGGTAGGTTGGTGGTAGGTTTTTAATGTGGTAGGCACAGGTGGTAGGTATATGAAGGAAATGATTCCACGTAAGTAGTATCTATCTAGGAAGATCTAGGTAATTCCACTGTAAATTAAATTAATAACATCGTATTTATTTTCTATATTTGCGTCATATAGAAATTTTTTTTAAAAAAGATAGGTTATTGATTCTAATAATTAAGTATATGTACCTAGTTAGAAAAAAAGTTATTATTATTTTAAAATTTGTTTTTGGTTAAGTAACTACTAGTTAACTTACAACTTACAAGTAGTTATGTTAGTATGCATTGCCCATATATATTACATTCAATATGCATTCAATCCGTAATTCGATACTTAGGTACTTACTAGTATTAATAATTTGCGTATTGCGAATTATATAATTATGTAAGTATTGCCACAGTATTGATAATCACTAATTTTAATTAATCATAATATTTATTCTTAACCTGTTGTTATAGAAATAAGGTCAAAATATCTTAAATGAATGAAATTTATTCAAAGTCAAATGATTTATGTATTTTAATCCTGACAAAATGGGGGAGCTTCAGAGTCAGTTAATATGTTAAAGTAAATGTGGCTAATTTATTTTGAAAATATTTATTTCCGAAGAAAGTTATTTTCAATTTAAAATGAACTTATAATAATAATAATCAATAATGTACATAATAACACAACTTCATTCACGTTAAATTTAAGCTAAATTGGTCAATGGATCTTAGGGTGTTTATCCACCAGAGATATACTATGCAGTATGCAGTATGCTAAGTTGCGGTGGATGCTTTAAATATCAAGCAATCATATTGATGCATTCAACTAAGAGACATAAGTATAGTTTTTTACATGGAATGATGTATGCTCTTGATGCATGCTACCACGAGTGGAGAAGCTATGTGCAGTGCAGCTTACTACCGAAACATCTAACTCGAGCTGCTTATCTTCGGACAGCTACTTTGCAGCGGTGCATCTTCATAGCACCTTTTCTACCGCTACATAGCTTAGAATCAGTAGAAACGGTCACATCGTTTCACAGCATAGCTGCTTATCACAATTGTATAGGTAGTCACCTATGTTTCTTAAACTCTTCCATTTTCCATTAATTAGTCTTTAGATCTGTTCAGCCTTTCCAAAAATTACCTCGTAGTGAAAAAATGGTAGGTATACTTAGATATAAAATTTCCCTTCATATAAAAAAGGAACATTGGTAGGTACTTGAATTTAGGAAAATTAAAGGCATGGCAAATTATTATTTTTTAAGTACTTTATTCAATCAATGCAGACACAAAAATAAAATTCAATAGAATCAATAAAACAGGCTTATAAACAGTATTAACTAGTCGTCAAAAAACAAAAGAATGGATAAAAGGAAAAAAAAGTAAAGATCGGGATCCCATGGGTATGTTAATATTATAAAGCTGAAGAGTTTGTTTGTTTGAACGCGCTAATCTCGGGAACTACTGGTTCGATTTGAAAAATTATTTCGGTGTTAGATAGCCCATTTATCGAGGAAGGTTAAGGAAGGCTATATAACATTTATTTATTTATTTGTTTATTTGTCACAAGCGGATAATGAATTAGAAAAGTGCATTATGGTGATTGGGTTTGATGGGAATCCCGTGGAAATGGCGAATGTTACACAGAAGCACATGAGTAGAAAGACGGAATTCAGACAAAAAATTCCGTCTTTCTACTCATGTGACAGAAGTAAACAATCGACAAATAAAATAATATATTACCTAGGTACTAAAATAATGTACAATGTAGGTATTGAAACTCTATTACATTTCGACTACCCATCATGGGGATTCCCAAACTTTGTAACCAAGTTAGTTGGATAGCATTTGAAATAATTGACCTAAACCTGGGATGAATCCGAATGTATCTACTATAGTTGGTTGAATTTTAATGTTCTTTAATTACTTGTAGAGTTTTCCGTATGGTAATTGTCTTGCTCTGATTTACGTCTTATATTATGTACCACAATAATTATTAAAGTTTTTGATAATACCTCACCGAGGAGAATGTTCTTCTATAGAGATCTTACAATAGTCATTGCGTATAGTTTTTAACTATTTTTCTATGAAAAACTTGAACCAAGACCTACTACGACCGTCGCGTCGGGCGTAAATACCCGCTATTTTATAAATTTTGTATTTCTATAAAAGTAGAATTCCCCTAGGAGGCGAAAATAGTCATTCTTAAATCATGGACCAAATATAAATATATAGGATATAAATAGATTTACAATTCACATTTCACCTAATAAAAATAACATTTCTTTTAAATATAGTTACGTTAGGTTATGTAATATTTCGGATAAATATCAAACTGATCTTTTAGGGTTGATACTCAGTTGGTAGTGGTTCACATTGTGGAATCTTACAAATCGCGTGCTCATATCTCATAAAACACCTTCTATTCTAGATGGTTAATACCATCACTTTTACTTTTTTCTATCACGCAGTATTTTTCATAATATATGTGTCGTGGCCATATCGTAGATTTGCTCATTTCATGAAATGGCCAATTTAGTTTGGCCAGATCGTTAAATCGTCAACGTTTCACGATTTGGTCATCCACATTTGGCCAGATCGTCGATCTGGCCAAACGTGGATGGCCATTTAACGAAATGCGACCATTTTTGTTTCTTTTTTAAAAAGCGATTCGCTTCTGGCACTCGCCGGCCGCTGCCGCGGCACGCTCGCTCGGCTCGTGCGTTGTTTATTAAAGTCTAACCTAACCTAACCTAACTGTTTTCTATTGAAAAAACCATTCGCTTCTGGTATTCGCCGGCGCTACCGCGGCACTAACTTAAATGACAATAAACAAGTTCTTAAAATATTCTGAATTTTTTAATGTTTTATGGACTCTAAGATATTTTATACGATCTGGCCAAATGTCGATGACCAAATCGTGAAACGTTGACGATTTAACGATCTGATCAAACTATGTTGGCCATTTCATGAAATGAGCAAATCTACGATATGGCCACGACATATGTACCTACCTTCAAATGTGGATCAACCCTTAACAAACTCAATTACACAAATGTTTTCATTCATATATGATCCATTATGTACAAACATTAAACGATTTATTCCATTCTAATACCAAAAACTAATACCACTGGTATTTGTTTCAACTCATATTTTTTCTATTCCGAACGGATACCACTTTTTAAATAATTTAATTTAATGTACGAACGAATACCAACAACTTGAATTTGGTACAGTCAGCGCAGTCAAACCTAATCAAAGTAAATTTGTTTTTCAATATTTTTATGTAATCGTAATATAATGCTTAAAACTTTCCAAATTCACTTCACTCCAATATTTTTACAAAGGTTAGCATAGGTAAGAGTAGTTTTAGTGAATCATCTTGCTATTTTTTTTACCTGCGAGAAAGGGTGAGTTTGCTCTATTGTTCCAAAATTCGAAACAACCAATCAGAGTCAAGTGTGACTGGAATGTTGTGCTTTGACTCGGAGAGAAATTTTATCTACATAAATTCCTCAGTACATTTCCGTGCGGTGGCGGTGGCGTATTGGTATCAGAGTGACAGTGATTTTTATTTATTAAGTGAGTATATTAATTTGTTCTTTTGTATAATTTACTTCTCTTTATTAAAATTAGTGTTATTTAAAATACCTATTATTTGATTTTTTTATCATAATCCAATCAAATGTAAAAGTTACATACAATATATAATTTTTTTTAGATATGTCTGAGGAAGCTGATAATCAGCCCTCAACATCTTCGGGAAAAACAGGAAGCTTGACTTTCATAACAAGAAATGGTGGCTTGGTTTTAATGAGAGCTGGTTACCAGTACACAAAAAAAAGGGAAAATAAAAATGGATGGACCCATTGGAGATGTGTGAATGTTAAAGAGTGCAGTGGATCTTTACAGATAAAGGTATGTTACCAACTTCTTACATTGAGTTTAACTGGCTTATTTATAATGGATTAGTGGAGCTTTATAAGGCCTTTGTAGGAAGCTTGTTAAAAAAATGGTATTCATAATCGTATTTTAGAGGTAAAAACACTCTTTATTTCTCCATTAAAGTTAATTTGATTTAAAGAAGCCATGACCCTTCTTTAAACGTTCGTTAACAATAAAATGGCCGACATCAATTCTATTCTATTTCTTTAAATGGCAATTAGTACCGATGCCGTTGTCGACAATTCTGCCATTGTCAAAAGTGAATTGGAATAATTAAAATACCTACTTTAAAATCCCTACATATACCATTGTGGTTGTTCGCGTATAAAATTGTATTAGCAGAGATTCGATGCATTTTATCTGGATGACGAAGAATTTCGTAAATGGTACAGTTTTTCCAAAGAAACGGCTGCTTTTATAATTAATTTAGTCGGTGGTGTGGTACTTCACCAGAATTACAAGTATTAACGGCAACGGCCTTTGCCGCTTTTTCCCAGATTGCATGATAACAAATTCAACAAATTGTTCAAAAGACTAGGTAGTTCAAACTATTCCCTCCTTTACCTCGGTGTACGTTTTTTATGACAGTGTTTAAAAATGCATAGACAAATTTTCTGTGACCAGAGGCAAACAACGTTAAAATCGACTAAAATCGCATATTTTTCTACAAAATGGCAACATTGTGTACGATAGTGGCGTTTAGTTATGGGAGCTCTAAGAAACGATTATGAATAAGAATTTTTATCGAACGTTCGGTAGGCTTAAGGTGAATGCTCCAGGGTAGCCCGCGAAATTCAAATTTCCGTACGTTTTTTGCAATTTGCAGCTGAGTATCGGATATTTTATTAATAGAAACTAAATTCGCGGTACTGGCATGTATGTATTTACACAATTATACTTATTAAAACCTTCAATATAATTGTCTAACTTAGAGAAAAGAGAAAATGTGCCATTTTAATAATAACTTTACGTTTAATATAAATTTTAACTTAGTGGGTTACATTGATAAATTTAACTAATATAATGATATAAATACATACATGCCAGTACCGCGAATTTAGTTTCTATTTACCATACTATCCCATACTGAGCTGCAAATTGCAAAAAACTTACGATAATTTGAATTTTGCGGGCCACCCTGGAGCATCCACCTTAAAACATGTTTTAACTAATGAAGGTTTATACCTTCGGTAAGCGTTATATTATGAATAAGACAGTTAGTGTTCCATCTTTCAATATGTATTTTTATCCGAAAACTATTTTGCTAAAGCTATTTTGTTGTCCTCACAGGATGGCAATATTTCCAATGAGAAAAATCATAGCTGCGAGCCCGATGAATTCAAAAATGTAATGGCAAAAAAGCTGGATGATTTAAGAGATAAAGTGATGAAGTCTGATTTCGCCCCAATACCAAACATATATAACAAATTCAAATCACAATTCTGCGCTACTGTATCAGATTTGGTGAGAAATATCCCATCGTTTGCAAACATCAAATCAAAATTGTATTATGCAAGAAACAACGCAGCTGGTGTAAAAAAAAATTAAATGTAAATCAATTGATGAAGTAGAAGTTCCATTACAATTTAGAGATTTTTTGTTTTACGATTATAAAGATGAGTCTTCCAATACCCGAATAATAATCTTGGTCAGTCCAAATCAACTAGAGAAAATTCCGAGCATTAAATTTTTTGAAAGCGACGGAACATTCGATTGCACCCCTGAGCCTTTTGTGCAGTTATATACTATCCACGGAGATCTGGGAAGTGACGAAGATCACACTCGTATAGTTCCTCTTATTTATGTTTTACTTAACAAAAAAACAGAAGAAACATACAAAAAATTATTTGAAATTTTGAAACAAAACATTCCTGGGTGGGAACCCGTAAAATTTTTAACAGATTTTGAACTAGCCGCAATGAACGCCATTACAATTGTTTTTCCGTCAGTTGTGATTAAAGGATGCTACTTTCATTATTCCAAAAATGTATGGAAAAAAGCAAAACAGTTGGATCTGACAAAAGATGCTATCACCCAAAGACTTTCAGCTTTACTGCCTTTACTTCCTCGTAAATTCATATCAGAAGGATGGTGCTACATAATGGAAGACTGTCCTGATACTGACGCCATTCAAACATTTAATGACTACATGGTGTCACAATGGCTAGAGAACGAGAGTTTTGTAGACATTTGGTGCGTTCATGGTGAACGCCATCGAACCACAAATGCCGTAGAATCTTGGCATAAGAAATTAAACTCGGCTGTGCCAAAGAATGCTAATTTATATCAGCTTCTGAACGTGCTGAAAGAGGACGCAGATTTACAAACAGTGGTTGTTACTCAATATAAATCAAACGCACCCCCCGCAAAACGATGTGCACAGACAACTATTATGAAAAATTCGTGGATCACATACGTAACTGACCAACTCCTCAAAAACAAAATCTCCGTAGGTCACTGCTTAGAAAAATTAAGGGTTTAGCTACTAATTGTTGAAATATAAGAAATTATTTACACGTCATTTAGCTGATTATACTAATAGTTGATTTTCTGTGATATTTTATAATTCTTAGATTATAAGTGAATTATTCATATATGACGTTTTTGCAAAAAAAAAAAAAATGCTGATTCATTGCTATATAGGTTGAAGAATGACTGATTTGATTAAACAAAAAGTTGATTTTCTGTGAAATTTTACAATTGTTAGGTAAGGTTAGAATTCATTGCAAAAAAAATTGCTGATTCATTGCTATGTAAGTGATGAATGACTGATTTGATTATACAAAAAGTTGATTTTCTGTGATATTTTATAATTGTTAGATTTAAAGTGAATTTTTCATATTAGATATTATTGCAAAAAAAAAATGCTGATTCATTGCTATGTAGGTGATGAATGACTGATTAGATTATACAAAAAGTTGATTTTCTGTGATATTTTACAATTGTTAGATAAAAAGTGATTTATTTTTGTTAAAAATTTACCTGACATAGTTGTTATGAGATAGGTAGACGTGAATAATTACGTACCTGTCTAATAATAACTATGTCAGATAAATTTCAATATAAATTAAGAGTTAATTTTTTGAGATATTTTGTAATTTTTAGATTGTAAGTAAATTATTCCTGTTTGATGTTTTTGCAAAAAAAATAATATACAGGTATAGAGAGGAACTAAAATTATATTAAAGTTGATTATTTAAGTGATATTTTATCATTGAACAAGACGTTTGCTAACAAAATTTGATTTTTTTGGAGTTATCTGTTTTTTTTTTTCAATTAAAGGTCTTATATTTACATACAAAGCATTTTTACTGACTGTACCTTATATCTTTGAACTTGTTTTGGTATTAGTTTAAACAATGGTATCGGTTCGGAATAGAAAAAAAATATGAGTTGAAACAAATACCAGTGGTATTAGTTTTTGGTATTAGAATGGAATAAATCATTTAAACAATCATGATCAGCTCCTTAATCATCTGAATTAGCACCTTGTTTCTTTGATCCTATTGAAGAGTATGTGAGAAATAGTTATACAAGTAAATATGTAATGACTAAGCGCACACATGAACATGGGTATTTTTACATAATAATGTAAGTATTATTGTTTTAAAATTTGCAAAATCTTTCATCCATTGCGTGGTATTAAGGTATAAACCTTAACCTAAACCTTTGAAGAAATTATTTGCATATTGCACATGAGAATCCAAAATTACATACTGAAAATATTGCAATTTTGTACATTATTCCACTTTACCACTTCTTGTCGTACCAACAATTATTCTACTTTCAAGTGAATTGACACAGTGAATATTACAAAATTAAAATTATACAATGGTGTGTAATATTTAACAGACACTCACAAAACATTCACAAAATAACAATTTTATTGACATGCATAATATTTAACATTACCAAATGATGGCCCATCTTATTATATAAGTTAATAAAACAAACAAAACCAAGCGAAAACTATACAATGAAAACAATTATTCAAATCATTCTTTAATAATTAATATAGTAACAAAATATAATATTATAGCACATAATTCTTTTTTTATGTAATGAACAGGTACCCCTATACCTTTACATTATTGGAAGTGGTAATAATAATTAACAATTAACCCCATGACGAAAACACTGCATTCATAAGCTTAAAACGACAATAACATAACTGTTTATTGTTTAGGTATAAATGAACGGTACTGATGACACTAATTCTCTTCTTATTGTACATAATTATTGATGTATATGTTTATCAGGAGACTCATTTCTTTTTATGAGACATAAAAGCAGTTATTGATTGTCTTGCAAGTAGGTAATATTACGCTATTGAGCTGCTAAATTTTAATAGTTGTACATTAGTTGTATCAAGTTCATCAGATTTATATAAACTACAATGCACAAAATATAACTTATTGTTCTAAAACTGTACTATTATAGTCTCAGCAATTCTTATTTATATTTTAATTTTTTTTTAATATTTATAATTCCTGCGCTAGCCACGTATCCTTAATACATTAAAATTAAATTATAAAATTGCTCAAATAAAATCTAACATTTTTATCAGGGTAATACAAGATCTATTTTAATAATTAATTTCCATAGATTGAAAATTCTAAACTAATTTTTGTTGTAAACAAACTTTTTCCACTCATGGTGTTCATAACTTGTAAATGTCATCCATACTGCTTATTTATATAAAATATTTCAATCATATTTCCAAGACATTTGTATCTCTTTCTGCTAAACCTCCTATGCCACTAAATATCTATTGCCATTATAAATGTTCTATTACAATTATTTATTTTAATCATATCTATACATTGTATCTGACCTTTATTTTATTTACAGTCTTGAATTTTGTACAAACAGCTTTTGTCTCTTAGACACACTAGAATTCACTGTCTCACTTATGCCAGGTTTCTTACAACTACAGCTAGGTACCCATTCAATAAACAATTCCATAATATAGCATAGTCACAAAAATATTCTAGCCATTTATTTCGTCCAAAAAATATATACTTATCCTCAAATTTAAGCTACATGTCCTGAGGAAACATAGAATAAATATATAATAATCAACATTATTTATTTTGTTAAACAATGATAACAATCAATAGATTCTCTATCTTTTACTATACACAAGTATGAACGTTCAACATTCTGTTGGAAAACATATACCTAGTAATGTACAAAAGCATAGTACTCTTAATCTATCATAGGTACAGTTACATTTCTCTATGATGTTAATTTATCTCATCGTTAATAAATATGACAACACAAAACAAAACAAGCTTCAATCCTCATACACATCTTGTAAATAAATCAAAACATTAAAATATATTATATTCTTAAACAAAAAGATGAAGCAAACATTGAAGGGCTTGTCTTAAAATTATAGTAGTACAATGTTAGAGAAATTAAAATGTATTTAGTTTCTTGATAAATTGAGTATAAGAGTAATAAATTAATAATAATTGATAAAAATTGATAACAGCAACAATCAAATAATGTCTCTTGATATAATACCTTTCTTGAAGATATATTTTGTAGAAATTCTTTCAGCACATACTGTTTCCATTAAATTTATCTAGTTGATAAACTTTACAAGCTTGTGCATTTTTGTTTAATATGATAAAGACACATTGAATCATTTTTAATATTGAATCTGTAGAAAAAAAAAATTATACTGATTCCAAATTGCATAAGATAGTGACATAAAAAGTGTAATGTTGCTATAAGTTAGCACACCAATAACATTTGAAGGATGTGTTATATATAAATTACTATTTGAATGTGATCAAAATCTATTATTCTAAAAATTATTCAAGAAAAACAACAAAACAAGCAATTCATAATAAATTAAAATATATAACACCAGTAGCAAACCACTCTACACCAAAAACAACCCATATGTGTCATAGATAATTTCAAATTATATTATCTAATTTTTTGCTACAATCACAGAGATTATTGTGAGCTTATTAAATCACTGGATCAAACAGAGTGGCCCTGGGATTGGTGCCTTTGTCCCCACTGACTAGAAGGTCCCTGTGCAGAATTACCTTGCTGCATCCATGACAGAAAGTTGGGCGGAGCTGGAGGGGCAGACGATGCTGGTCCTGCAAAGGCACCTTGGTCAGAACCCCCTGAGGGGATATTATTAATGAGACCCCAACCTGCTGCTTGATTCAATGCTGCTGCCACCAATGCCTGATTAACTGGCAATCCCCCCATACCCAGTGGCATGCTTCCACCTTGTCCTTGTCCTCCGCCTCCGGCCACTGCAGTTTGTCCATGCTGACCTGATATACCTAATGCCTGCATATTCACCATATCCATGTTACGATTACTCCAAGAATTATTGTTGGAAGCATTGTGTGGATGGGTTTCTTCATAGTTTCTACTTGGTAAGTTTCGTTGATTTGAACTACTCTTATTTTGTTTAGGTGACGCATTAGACACATTCACAGACACACCTTTTATAATATGATCTTGACCACATAAACTTTGTGCAACTTCCGGATCCAAAAATGTTATAAAACTGAATGCTCTAAACGGTTTCGGGATAAAAACATCTGTTACTTCCCCAAATTGTGTAAAGTAATCTCTTAGGTCATTTGCTGATAAATCTTCTGTGCACCTGCCTACAAATACCTTACAAGGCATTGATGTCACTGAACCTTCTTTAGAGTTAGGTATCCGCACATCACACCAACGACCATCAATCATGTGTCTCTGTGCCAACACTCTCATTTGTGATGTATATGAGGAAAACCGAATAAACGCGAATCCCTTCGACATACCAGTTTTTGGATCTCGCTTTAATTGTGCCATTAACACTTCTCCGAATTTCTCAAAATACTCTCGCACAGTTTGCTCCGTGGCCTTCCATGGTAATCCTAAGACAATTAAGTCGGAGCATAAATTGTCGTTTCGCTTATTTTTTATTAAAGCATTCTCAGAGGTTTCCCCTGATTTTCTCTTATTCTCCTTAGGAAAACTGCAGATGTATAAGTGGTTACCCCATCCTTCCGGAGGTGGATAAAGCCTTCCGTCTCTTAATCTAATACCCCTGAATGTTTTCGTATCAGGATGTCGATATTTCAAACCACAGCAACCGGGAAATTGCGCGGACACAGTTGTTAACATCAAAGTCCCATCTTCTTCAACTGGAAGTTCTATGGGTTCTTCATTTTCGTCTTCAGCTACAGGCAAGTACTCGAAGGACATTATTTCTTAATCATGAACAGAAATAAATAATATAAGATAAAAATAAACACGGATGGTACACTTATCACTAAAAATCTGTACAATTTCTAATCCATACAAATATAAAATACGTCAGCTACGGGTTAGAAACCCATTGCAATTTGCTACAATTGTAGTTGAAAACATAGCAAGACGAACCCGTCTTGATCAAATTTTATAGGTTGAATTTTAAACCCTTATTGTTTGAAGTACTAAATCATGTAAGTCGCAGTACGTTAATAGACAACTTTCTAAATTTGACGTCGACAAATAAAGTTGCCCGTACAATGGTAGGAATTACATAACCAAAATAAACTGAATCGATGGTGACATGATGATAATTTTAATTAGAAATAATATATATGTAAATATATATACTTTATAACAATTTTATTATGAAAAACAGTATGTACACAGAAATTTTATAATTTTATTGAATATTATGGTTATAGAAATATAATTTCAGTTATTTATTGACTGCATATTCTGTGACTGACATAGTAACAATTCTATAAAATCTATATTTAGTAAAAAAAATTGATCTTTTTTTTGTTGTAATAATCTGTGAACACAAAACAAACGTTTATTATTAATTGATACATTGTTTTCGCTTTAAATAATTTTTGAATAGAGCATACACGTCTAATCAAAAATATTTTTTTCTTTAAGTTAGAGAAATTGTTAAAAATAAAAGTAATAACTGTTTATGTTAATAAAATCATTACAACATAACCTTTATGATGTCAGTAGTAAGTTAAAATTTGTAGCGCACTTACAATTTTACATCGTTATATTTTAAGTTTTCGTTAATAAAAATTTTCTTAACATTATAATTTTAGAGTTACTATTTTCATATGTGACATTGCTATGGACGATGACTATAAAGATTATAGAAAGAATAAACCACAACAAAAACTTTATAAACCAGGTAGTGGACCTTTAAGAAGATCGAAATATGGTTCGGATGCTAGGATGGAGTCTTATGATATAGATGAAGGCCTCAAGGGCAGAAATAGGAGTCATTATGGCTCTGTGAATTCAGTGAATGGTGATACTGAAGTATATAAAGAGCAAATGGTTAGCAATCGATATCGTAAACCAGAACAACAACTCTACCAAGCCAGGTCAGGAGATTCATATTATGAAAACGATAGACCACCTAAGACACAAACACGCAGTGATCATTCTAGTCATTACAAAAGACCAATGTCGGGTAAGCAGGATAATCACGGTGGTAATGCAGGGTCATTTCATACAAATTCCAGAAAGGACCCACAAATTAAAGGTGGCATGTCAAATGATATAAACTTTAATAGACAATTTAACCAGGAATCAATATCAAGATCATCATCGCCTGCGAAGAGTGTCCATGGTATGAATTCTCTGGAACGCAACAGAGATAGTAGGAGTATGGAAACATGGGCAGGGAGATATAAATCTAATTCTGGTGGAAAACCTCCTTCGGGCCGGAGAAATTCTGCAGGGTTTTCTGGTGAGCCACGTCATAAACATGTAGTAAACTTTGATAATATACCTCCAAGATTTAGGAAAAAATATTTAGAACAATCTGGTCATCACAGCATTGAAAGCATAGACCAATTCAATAGAGGTCCGCATAATGATCTATCTCAATCTTCATATGGTTCTGGTCAGACACAAAGTTCTTGTTGGTCTCAAACTTTACCATCTCGAGGCAGGGGTCGGTTAAGGGAGCATGAGCACTTTGACAGAGAGAAGTTTATCAACTCTTATTTAAAGAACTATGATGTTCATAATTCACATCGATCAACACCTAGCAGTTCTTATACAAACTTGTATGAACCACATGAAATGGAAAATAGAAATATACACAAGCAAAATGAAAATCACCAATCAAATAATGAGGTTTATGAAAATGGTATGTTTTATAATATATTGTATGTATTAATAATATTTATAGGTGACTCCTGTGATTTGCTCACGTCTTATGAAATAATAATTTATTGGAAATGTTTATCTTTCAGTGTCCAAAAATGGGATGAATAACTATGTGAATTATACGGACAAAGATGTGAGCAAAACTGAAAGTGAAAATTCAAAGGACACTGAAACATTTCCGACCAGTCTTTCTGATATGACGAACTTGGTAGGAGTTGTTTGTTTGCTATCAAAATATCATTTTTTCTTGATTTTAAACAATTTTTATTTTAATAACTGCTTTTCGGAAGTCATCATTTATTAATTTAATTAATGTATAATATAAATACCTTTACTATTTTACCATCTAGGTGTGGCAAATGATAGAAATGTAATGAAGGTTAAAAAAGTGTGAGAACTTTGCATTGTCTTTGTGCTTAGTACAATTTATTAAATGAGAAAAAACTGTTTTGAAGGCAATTATTTATGTTTTGTAATAAACATTGATTATATTTATAGGATTGGACTGAAGAAGTTGAAAAGAATATTAAATTAGACGAAATCTCAGAAACATCAACAAGTTTTTCTCAAAGTGTGAAGCCTTTACAGGAAGTTAAAAAAACGGAATCTAAAGACCCTAAAAGGCGATCTCGCAGACGAGATAGAAGGTGTAATTTTTATAATATTTAATACGTAAATTTATAAATTTTATTTTAATTTAAATGGTTTTTTATTAACAAAACATGAATTAAATGATAACATTACTATTTGCGTTAGTATGTCAATGACATTAAAGTGTTTTTTTATTTGTATATTTAGAAGCAGCAGTCAGCAAAAGAATTCAGAAAAGAAGGATCATAATAGAAAGGACAGTAATGTAAGCATCCAAAATGAACCAGAACGAAATCGCAAAGACAGTAATGCTAGTATTCAGTATGATATGAATCTTTCTGGACTAAAACAGCGGGAAAGAGAGAGAAGAGACAGCCATCGGAGTAATCGCTCATCAACAATTGGGAATAGCAGGGATGACTTAGACAGATGGAGGTCTTTACGTTCATACAGTCGAGAACAAAGCACTGAACGGTATATATTACAATTTACGAAAAATTTGATTCAAAGGATAAACTTCCAAAAACACTATTAATCCATCAGGCCCCGGAATCACAGACACAATAGAAAATCTATTGTGTCGCGGTCGGATCTGGCCGTTCGGGGCTCAATGGGTTAACACACAAAATATTTATTCATACATAAGTGTTAGCAAATTGTTTTTATCAGATTGGATATGAGTACATTATTTAATTATTGAAATGGAATTTTATGAGATATTATATTAGATTTGTTGTATATGTTTTATGTGTTCTCTACTTCTTATTAAGTACCTAAAATTAACTAGTGTGAGCATCAATAGGTATCAAATAATCTTATTACATATTTTAGGAGAATAGTGTCACAATGTAACAGCAGAGATACATCAGTTAACAGAGCTTTAAGTCCTCGGGACAGCGAAGGATTTAGAGTTCCATCAATGGCACCAAAGAGTGGGAATTGGTCTGCAACAAATCAGGTATGACCTATTTTTCTTCACACTTCTTTTTTTCCTATAACATAAAAAGTACTGTATAATTAACCACAATAATTACAAAAAAAAAAAAAAAAATTTTGTGCTCCAGAAGAGGAACGAGAGTTCTTGGGCGAGCGGTCGTCAATCAAGTGCGGAGAGGAGGCGTCACTCGCCCGCCCCGAGCGTAGCTAGCATAGACCCCGCCAGCGAGAGTGTAGACGCGGGCTCATCAGCCACCGGCAGCGGGCGCAGGTCTCGCAAGCGCGCCGGCCGCAGGCGCGGGAGGAACGCCGAGAATGTACAGCCGTCACCGCATCCACCAGGCTCTACACCCGCTCCGACCAATATCAACTGGCGTGAAGAAATACTTGAAGCGAAAAAACACCAACCTCACGATAGGTTAGTTATTACTTATTTCCTTTTTTTGGCTTGTGAAGTGTATTATTTAACTTACGAAAATGTAGTTTATATTGCACTATGAGTAATTAATGTATAAGAGGTTGCTCTTTTTATGTTTAATTACAAAAATATAGTGGAATATTAAGGATTTGTTTTTGCTTCAAGTTTAATTTATATTTTTAACCAACTTCATGTATTTCTTACTAATTGTATATTATATTTTTTTACAAAATTATTTTCTATGTAGGGCACAAGAGAATTCTCATCAACGTAATAGACTAAATAGTGTTCTATCAGACAAATCAGTCAGTGATGTTTCCTCATCACAACCAGGACTATTGGTGTTGCCGCATGGCTCTTCTACAAGCTCTCATAAAGATCAAGTGTAAGTTCTTATTTTTGTTGCTATAATATTATTATTGTGTCATTAAAAATGATCTGTTTGTAAAAAGACAACTTATTTTTCCAGGCGTGGTGGTATTAATGGACATCAAAAAACACTATATGACCATCACAACCCATCTAAACCTATCATTGTGCAAACTAATTCCACAAAACCAGACATGAGGATGGACAGAGGTAATTCATTTTATCAATTCAATTTATTGTAAATATTATGTTTCTGGTACCTAGTTAAATCAGCTAGATGGAACGTGAAAAAGTAACATCAATAACAAATTCATTACTTTTTAATTCAAGTCAATGAAACCAGTTAACTTGCTTAATTTCGCGTTTATAATATTGAGTAGGAAGTAGGTTCCTACTACTTAGGATATTTAATAAAAAAGTGATTCATGATAATCATGTATGTATGGCAACATTGCAGGTGTGAAAGAGACGTCCCGCAACGGGCTCGGGTACGAGGTGTGCTCGGCGGGCGAGGCGGCGCGCGCGGCGCGGCACGTGGCGCTGCTGCAGCAGGTGGAGCGCGCCGACGCGATACTGAAGACGCACACCGTGCGCGGCCCGCTCGCGCTCGCAGCCAACTGGCAGGACGTGGCAGAGACTAGGTAGTGTAGCTGGCCAGTGATATAATATACTTTTTTTTTTAATTTTGTTGTTTTGAATAATGCATTGCCAGTATAGCTTTTAATATGGTTTAGGTTTTATTAGCTTTGCCATGTTACGATATTAAATAATTATATTTTAGTATTTTTTTTTTCATTTGTATGTATTTATTTTTACAGAAAGTTCTTACAAAGTGCTCTACAAAGACTGCTCATGTCTGATCTCAAATTTTGCCAAGCTGATAATATAGAACAACAATTTTGGAAAATTCTTTATTACCATTTCATTGAAACGCTAAGGAAAAGCATAACACAAGTGACACCAGAACAAAAAGTGGAAATAGTGAAGTTAATAAACACAATCATAGATGAGGGTGTTATCTTTTTCGAGAATCTCATACAAATGTTAGAGAAAACATATAAATTCAACACTGAAGATTATTTAAATGAAAATCACGCATTACCACCGAAAGGGCTGGGCTATGTTGGCCTAGCTATGGTTTCAGTACAAAAACTGTATGTATTCCTCGGGGACTTAGCTAGATATAAGGAACAAGTGAATGAAACAAATAATTATGCTAAAAGTAAATTCTGGTATACAAAGGCACAGCAAGTTAATCCTAAAAATGGTCGACCATATAATCAGCTGGCCATTTTAGCTATTTATGCTGTAAGTACATTTTACCATAAAGTATAATATTCATGTTAGAAAATTATTATATATTATATTAACATTTATATTTCCAGAGGCGAAAACTGGATGCAGTTTATTATTATATGAGAAGTTTAATGTCATCGAATCCATTTCAATCTGCAAGAGAAAGTTTACTATCACTTTTTGAAGAAAATAGGAAAAAGGTATGTGTTTTGTGGAATTTATTTTACAGTTATTTTTATATATTTTGTCAAGTACAAAACTTTATAATATGTTTGAATATCTATCAATTTAAACTATCAAAAGGTCTCAACAGAGTAACAAATTTTGCTTTGCTTCCAATAAGAAAATTGTGAATTTCCAATAATGTTAAAAACTCTCAAATAACAAATTCATGGAGTTCTATCATGTACTTACAAGTTACCACTGATATGGTGTGTAATTTATTTATTTAAATTACTATAACATGATTAAATACAACACATGCAGATTTCTACAAAGCAAAATGCTTTTTCAAATAAAATTTAAATTGAATTGAAAGGTAAAATACAACTAAATTGTTGTTAGGTGTTTTGTTCTATGCATGAAGGTCTGGCAGGGATGGCTTAGAACCATAATGCTGCCAATTGTACAATTCACTTTGATAAGTTATTGTTAAGACCGATTGTACATCTATATCTATTCTATACATATAATAAATCTGTAGAAGGGTTAATTCTGTACATTGAAAATATTGAAAAAATAAATAGCAGGGGGTGTTACTGGATCGATACCAAACCCAAATACACTCACCGGCACGGAATCTTGGCCACTGCAAATTTTTGCGTAAAATAACACTATTTTTTTTCTACTACAAAATTCAATAAAAATTTAATCAAAACTAGTTACTTTAATGTTTTTACTAACTTTTAGTAATAATTGGAAGTTTATAAGAAGTACTACCGCGTAGATATGAATTAAACAAGAATTTACGCTTTTCCTGTGAAATTTAAATGATTTCTTAAAAAATGCACAAAAATTAGAAAGAACGTTTCCATAAAAAAAATTGAACCTTTTAATATAGGGTGTTTCCTTCTCTTGCCTTTAACACTGTTTGCGTCCAGTCTGGCATACTCCAGAAGACATTTTTGATGTCCACTTGGGCTATAGTGTACCAAACGGCTCCAGCTGTATTTCTAAGCTCATCTAACATTGGTGCTGGGTTGGAATCGAACTTTATGTTTCTTTTAAGCATGTCCCAGATGTGTTCTATTGGATTAAGATCCGGGCTACGAGCTGGCCACTCCAATTTTTCAATAATAACCTCTTGAAGGTACTCTTATACGCATCGTACGACACGCGGATGTGCGTTATAGTGTATTAGTAGCAAATTTTCTTCACTGATAAACCTGTAAAAGGGCTGAACATGTTCCTGGAGAATTTCCTCGATGTACCTGATCAAATTTAAGCCATTATCTACGATAACTAACTCCGTGCGAGCATCGGAACTTATACCTCCCCATACCATTATTGACCCTCCATGAAAAATCGCAGTTTGAGCGTGGTGATGGGTGAAAACCTCTCTTCTCGTCTCCTCTATACTGACTCTTGGCTATCAGAAGCTCGTAAAGTGCCTTAGCAGTCATCTGTGAACACCTCACGAGCGCACTGGCTGTGGGTCCAGTTTTCATGTTCTCGTGCAAAACGAAGACGTGCTTCTCTGTGATGTCTGAGGAGTTCTGGACGGCGTGCTGGTCTGCAAACCTTCAAATTAACTTCCTTCATTAGTCTTCCCACCGATTGCTCACTCACATTTATTATCCTGGTGTTTTAGAGCCGGTGGCGTATCTCAAAAACTGTCAGAAAGCCATTTCTGAGTATCTCTTGAACAATAAACGGGTCTTCTCGAGCTGATGTGCACCTCACGCCTTCATTTCCTGGTATGCACGTGTAGCTGCCAGTCTCCCGGTATCTTCTCCATGTATAGTGCATCGCTGAACGTGGTACGTACTGTACATTAGGTACTTTACGTTGCGGCAGTCATTGGTCTAACATTGTGATGGCCTGAGCAGGTTGTTCAGATGTTAACGGCATTTTTTATTGTTTGTTATGATCATTGACTACAGTACAACAATAACAATATCTTAAAACGGCATAAACGATATCGAAAAAAGTTTAAAACGAACAATTCGTAACTTCGGCTTAACCGCACAAATCACAAATTTCGAGTAACTCTTAAAAAGTGGTAAAAGATTATTCTCAAACTTAATGATTTCTTACCATAAAATTAAACAAATAATATGTTAACATATCTGCATACAAAAAAATCGTGAAAAACACTTCAAACTTTTTTTATCGGCAAATTTGTAAGTGGCCAAGATTCCGTGCCGGTGAGTGTATGTGATTAAAAAATTTTTTGTCTGTCTGTTTGTCTGTCTGTTTGTATGTGAAGGCATCACGTGAAAACTAACGGTTCGATTTCCATGAAACTTGGTATAATTATACCTTATTATCCTGGGCATAAAATAGGATACTTTTATCTCGGAAAAATACGTAGAAAAAAATAAATCTTAATTTTTCCGCGCGGACGGAGTCGCGGGCGAAAGCTAGTTAAAGAATAAATGACTAAAATGGTCACGCAGTACGAGGCGGCGGAGCGCAAGCGGCGCGCGGTGGCCGAGAGCGCGGGGGCGGAGTGCGCGGGCGAGGGCGGCGCGGCGCGGCGCGAGCTGTGGGTGCGGCCCGCCGCAACGCGCGCGCACACGCACCCGCACCCGCACCGCATGGACCAGCACGACTTTGATGCTATGACGCCCGTCGAGGTAACTATACACTGTTATGGAAACGTTCAACTGTTTTATTTTTAACCTAGTCTCAATAAAAAAAAGTGGAAAATGATTATGAAAGTAAATTACTATTGGTAGAAATTTGGTTACTTACACAAAGAAATACACAAAAAATGCTTTGACGATAATTGTTATCGATATAGAAAATTGAATATATTTATCAAAGATTTTAAATTTATTTTAAAATAAATATGATATACAGAAATAGCAGTAGGCATATATTAGGGGTATATTATGAGGGGGATATTATTTAAAGTTAACACATTGTTTAAAAATGTTGTTTGTTTCAGTTGAATAAAACCTTTATAACCGCGTATTTGCATGTTCACGGAAAGTTAATAACAAAAATTGGGTAAGTATTTCGTTTTTTTACTGATTTTGATACCTTTATTATAAGTGTTATGGTCTGTTTGTTCCAATGATGTAAAACTATAATTTTAATTGCATTTTTATTGCTGAATTTGTAAGATTTAGTTCTTTCGCCATTTGCTTAATTTTTGTCTTAATACATTGATATAATCTACTAATATTAAATTGCGTGCGTGTGAACGTACACGAATCCCATTGCGTGCGTGTGAACGGGCACTTATCTAGTGTCTGCCTATACAGGGTGTCCCACTGTTGGTATACTAAGCTCAAAGGAGGTTATAGTTTTGCATACGCTGAGTACGTAAAAAATACTTATAAAATTCCAGACGCATTTTTTTTGAAATAGATGAATGCTTAAAACTCTATATGAACACCCATAACAAGCGAGCCGCCCAACTTGTGCGTACAACGCCAGCACGTGAGCTATCGTTTAAGATTATGTTTTCATAGACAAAATGCTCACATTAGAGAAGCGGTATATGCCGGCTGCGCGAAGCTAGAAAAGAAAACATGGATTTTCAGGAAAAATTTAGCAAAAAATTTTTGACGGAATTTTGTTGTTTAAGTATTTTTTACGTGATCAGTGTATGCAAAACTACAAGTTCCTTCGCGCTTAGTATATCAATTATAGTGGGACACCCTGTATACTTGTACTGATCCCATTGTGCGTGTGTGGGTACATACAGTATGGAGTCGTTCGAAGAAAGCGCGACGCAGATGCTGGGCCAGTTCCGCGCGCTGCTGCACCGCCAGCCGCTGCCGACGCCGGCCGCGCGCCTGCTGCAGCTCACGGCGCTCAACATGTTCGCTGTGGAGACTAACGCCGCCTATCTTAAAGGTATGTTACTTCACTACATAGTATAAAACAAAGTCGCTTTCTCTGTCCCTATTTCCCTTTGTATGCTTAAATCTTTAAAACTACGCAACGGATTTTGATGCGGTTTTTTTAAATAGATAAAGTGATTCAAGAGGAAGGTTTTTTTATATAATTTATTAGGTTTTAGACAAAGCGGGCGAAGCCGCGGGCGCTAAGCTAGTATGGATTATAGGTAAATCTCACGAGGAGTGTGGCAACGCATTGCTTTATCCGATTTATGTATAGTTCCTTTAACAATGTACGACATAAAGCAAATCAACCACAGCACCCAACTAAAGCAATTTGTAATGGTCTAGCTTCAATGCTGAAACTAAAATTTTTAAAAATAAAACAAAACACAGGAAATTGAGCTAATGCTTGTGACTTATGTATTGGTTATGAATGAAAAGTTTAGTGAAAAAAACAATTTTGGGTAGTTTGAAAATTACCTTAATGTTTTATTCAACAAAAAATAAACATTTATTATATCACACGCGACAAATAGCAGGTACTATATGTTACCGTAAAATTGTTAACACCATGATAGATCTACCGAAAAATAATGCGTTAAATTGCATGCAACAATTACGAATCAAAAGTTTTCAAAAGTTTGCAGTCTAACAGATTTACCGGCAAAATATATATGGATCAAACAGTTTCAAACTGCAATGAACCCAGGACCTCTATTATACATTAAAAATTGTCTGTTTTGTTTTCATAATAACTTGTTACCAATTGCAGCGTAATAAAGACACTGAACCCTGGCCTGAAACGGGTTTCAAATTTAATTGAAGTTTATCCACAATGTTATTGTGTGTTAATGTATATTTACTTAAAATCCTTTCATTGTCTATTATATTATATACTAACTTTTAAATTCAAAATTAATTAATTAATATTTTATAAAAAATGTTCGCAGGTAAATTAAAGGACAGGTGTATACCTGTCCTTTAATTTTTAGCCGTGTTTCGCATATTACAATTGTAGCTTATAATAAATTCATAGCTATTGTCACTAAATCTCCCACTAAAAATCGAATTCCCTAAAAAACAATAAAATAATTTTGATATAAATATTGTGATCGTGACGTCCGCGTCGCTGATATCCTTATAATTTGTGTTTTGGAAATACCCGTGGAGCCTCACGCCGTCTACATTATGGATGAATCATTAAAATGCAGGCTAAAAATTCTTGAGTGTTATTAGAGCCTATGGAAAGTTATCCTTTGCTTTATTACTGTAACCCCGACGCTTTATAAGATTTTGATATGTAACAAAGAATGATAATTTAATAGTCCTATCATTTGCGATACAAAAGCGGTGTAATTAAATAAAACCTTGGATTTTTAAATAAAGAAATTGTATAGTACTATAGTGGATGAATTCATATACTTTGTTTTTTTTTGAAACCTCTCTTTAATCCCCAGATACGATGAAAGAATCATTGCGAATTATGAGTGATAAGAAAGGAATTATAATTGTTTCATTATTCATGTAGATTATCATTTATATAAATATGCAATAATCTAACGAAATCACTAGTCAAACAAGAAATTGCAAGTATGCATATAAACTGTATATCCTTTTTTTCTACTATCAAGGTATGTCATCTCAGCGAGTTATGCTGGTAAATTAGTTTTAAAATATCTTTCGTTTGATCCACTTAAATATTTAGACTCTAAATCGAGTTCAGATGTTCAGATTCATAGTATAAAAAGAATTTATGTTATTTGCAAATAGAATAAATAAAATCAGAGCATTAGGGGCGCTTGTACACGCTAAGAAAATTTGCCGTTCCTGCGGCAGACAAGACAAATTCTTCGTGTAGACGACAAGAATTTTGTCTGTTCCACACACGAAAACTTTTCGTGTCTTCCGCAGACAAGACCAATGGAAACGTGTACACGACACGATTCTTTTCGTGCAGTCGACAGTCGGGCGTAGGGCGCGCAAGTAATAACAAGTGTAATCAGTGAGTTTCGTTTATTTATATAAATGTTAACTACAAAGCAAAAAAGAATGATAATTGCATATTATTATTATAACAAAATAAAAAAGGAAACAAAAAACAAGAGACTTTACTGGGTTCATCCAATTATACAAGAGAAAAATGAGTTTGGCGGGTTCATTACCCTTTACCGTGTCATGCGACAACATGAGGAAAAATTTGTGGATTATTTTCGCATGAAAATGTCTACGTTTGACAAGCTTTTGACAACAATAGAAAATAATATACAACGCACAACAAAAACTGGGCTGGCTCAACCCTACTACACCGCCCCCCCGCCGCTCCGCAACAACGTTCGCCGCGTCGTGTCTTGCGCAGACAAGATTTTTTTCGTGCACCGCTGCGAGCAGTGTAACACAGTTATTTTCTAGTTACGACACGAATTCTTAGGTACGCCCGGCGTTTTTTCTTAGCGTGTTCAAGCGCCCTAACTCACCAGAATTAGAAAATCCGCGAAAACCTGGGGTCTGTTAGGTACTATTTATCTTCTCAAAATTTAATACGATCGACATTTGACAGGTTTTACAACAACTATACTAATGTTTTTGTTTTTTACTAAAGTAAAGTTCAAAAGCTCGCTTCCTCCTACTACTTCGCTCGCTTCGTACACAAATAAAAATTCTACGATAGGTACTTAGTCTTTGGATTTGGTGTGAAGGAAATACTTACCAATCAAGTGTTCTCACTTAACATTATAAACAATATTGATTTTTCATTATAAACAATTTAAAAACCATTCATTTCATAGTCTTGAAATTCATAATTCCTTTATTTCATTTGAGATGAATTATAATGCTAATATGTTAATTTTGAAATTCGTTTAAGTATATCTTAAGGCAATTACACGGTTCAACGACCTTAATGATTCTGTCACTACATTTGAATTTGTTTTTTTAACCGCCCTCTATAATATACATCGTTGTTGAAGTAAAAGTGACCAAAGATTATGGAATCGTAAACTGTATCGTATTGTATCGTAATGTGTTAGTGGTTTCTACCTAATTTATGTTTTCTCTGAGAGGCAGTAACATATTACATTTATGAATAGTAAATATTGTGTACTATGTATGTTGTAAATGTAATGTAGGAAGACTCATCTTTCAACATTAACCGTTATAAGCAAAGTCTCTACTACATGACCCATTCTGGAGACCTTAAGATGACTAAGCAAGTAATTATAAGTTCTAGAGTGGGGAACAGTTAAGAAAACACCGATTTAGAAATTAATTTTATTCAACACGGACTCTACTATATTCTGGAGACCTGATGATGACTAGGGTGGAGAACATCTCACCTACAGAGATATAAAAGATGGAGTACATTATTTGACGTAATTCTATAGAACGGCCTCTACCATGTCATGGTGTATCTAATGGTAATGGTGACCAGGCAAATGTATTTAGCGTTCTCTGTATATCTCTTCATACCTAGTAGGAATATATGCATGCAACCTACACACACCTAAAAAAATAGGGGAACAGACAAGAAATCACGTTTTTTTCGACTTGTTATGTATTTTGTAGTTAGTTCGAGGTTAATTTTTTAAATCCCTTACGTCTTTGAAATGATGACGAGAAAAAAAATGTGTTTCGATTTTTAAACATTAAAATATTACCCCTTTAAGAGTTTGGTGCCTATTTATCGACTATAGCAGCTTCAAATCAAAAATATTGTAACGTGTTTTAAACTGAGTTTATTTCTTTCTACTGTTTATCTTTGAACACATTACAAAATGAGTGATTTTCCTGCAACTGAAGTTACCAGAGCCATAGCTATGACTGATATGGGTCATACCTTCCGTTCAAAGAATACAGTGTTAGTTGTGTCGATATCTATGGTCTATTACAATGTTCAACGGTATAGTTAAACAGTCTTACATATGTTGGCACGGGCAAGGAAGAAATTGGGCAACTTGGAATTGGTTTTATAAGGGCGTAAACTTGGATAATTTATTTTGTTGTGACTTTGGAAAAAATGCATGTGGCGTGTGTAGATCAGTACCACCATGTTATGGCAACAGGAAAAATATAGTACAGTTGAAGATTAAAGGTATTCGAGAAGGAAATAAAACCGACCCAGTACGAGTCAGACTCGCGCACTGAGGGCTCCGATCAAATCTATTCTTTATGATGTTGTAATTTTAAATTTATGTTTTTTAGCATTGTTTCCATTATTTGTGTCTATAAGACATCGCCGTCATCTGATTAAATCTGATATTTGTTTGGATGACTAGGCCGAACGTTGATTTAACAAGCATCACTCACGATGTCCAACTAGTTAGCGAATCGTAATATAGCCCTTTGAACAGAGCGGATAGAACGTTCGGCATATTGTTGGATGACGAGTTGTTCTTTAGTCATTCAATTAAATGTGGTCATTCAATAATTGCTCTAGTCTTCAATCAAATAGCAGATTCCTCCAGATGACTGCGACATATCTAGTATCTTATTAAAATCCTCTGATTAAACAGATTTTCCAGAGAGTTGACGTCTTCAGAAGAGTATATTTCGTGAAGTAAAAATTTAACAAAAAAACAATATTGAAAAAAACCTTCGTTTTTCTTATAATGATATTTATAATGACGCCATATTTGATTATTATATTATCCCGAATGTTGGGTTGTAGAATAAAAACGCCTTCGTTACAATTAATATTTTATTATTCCTTCACTTGGTACAGTCACTTGATAGTTTTCTTAAATCTTAAATAAATCACAAGGCACGGCTATGGCACTTATAGACCGCACTGGTCGGCTGTTTAAGGTCAATTGGCTCGCTGATCGTCTCTTTAAAAAATGTAAGCGATCGACTGACAACTAACCGACTGGAGGGGAGGTTAAGTTGTCAGGCGGTAGATTATAAATACCAGAAAACCTTGTCGAAGGAAATGTACTATGTATGATTTTAAAATTTGTAACACGAATCTATTTCTTTCTTCCTCGGAGAGTCACTGCAAAGGAATTATTTTTATATAATTTATATTTTTATGAATCATGAACTCATCGCTTCACCCAGTTAAAAGTGCGGAGGTAACGGAACCAACAAAAAATTCAGTTGAATTGAGAATTTCGTCCTATAATGGCGTCGGTTAAAAATGTTGCTATACATTTATGTCAGTTTTGACTTTCCTACGATTTTATTATAGTGTATGTTTAGTAGGCAGGAAGATACAGACACAAAATTTTGGGTCATTTGTAACAGGATGGCGGTTCTACAGGGGTCTTAGTACGCAATGGAAAAAAGAAAAATGATGGTCAGTACGCTGGTACCAGCGGACTAGTCGCGTGGGCGTTAGTCTACGGATTACGAAAGTCAAACGATCTGTAACACAAAAAATTTAGGATTTACCGATAACCCATAAAAAAGAAGTACGGTAGTGTCATGCCATACTTTTCCGGTGTGACTTACAGCCCGCCATAGCGACGTGAATGCGATGATTTAAAAAAAAAAAAACAATTCAACCATTTGTACCAGGCTAATTATACAGCACAGGTAATCATCGTCCAGTAGCCATGTACGAAAATCGCTATGCCATACTTTTCAGACAGTTCCAAATGGTCGCCATACCGCCGAAAATCAGCATTTTTTTTTTTACTAAACGATTTGTACCACCTTAAATTTTATTTTCAACAGCTCCTGAATGATCATAAACAGAAGTGTGATAATGCCATACCTACTTATGGGAGGAGGCGAATGTGTATAATAAAGTTTTTCATTATAAGATTTTATTCGGATTTTGAACGATTTGTAGCAGTATGGCACAAATTTTTAACCGACTTCAAAAGAAAGGTTATCAATTCGGCCGGTATGTTTTTTTTTTATGTATGAACACCGATTACTCCGAGGCTTCTGAACCGATTTACGTGATTCTTTTTTTGTTTGATGCGGAATAGTGTCGAATTGGTCCCACAAAAATTTTATTCGGATAGGCAAAGTACTTTTTATTTTATGAGCATTTTTGTCTGATCTCGATGACTTAATTGAAATGTAGCAAGTAACTTTGATTCACTAAAAAGTATTAAATAAAAATAACTACGTTAAAAAATAAGTCGGTGCCAACAAAGTGCCAAGCACTAAGCACTTAGTATTAAGCCCGTGCACCGACATCAAACCTATTTAATAAATAGCACATCTAAATAATATGTAGTAATTAATAATATAAAATCTTTTTTATTTTTTATTTTTAACGTAGTTATTTTTCCCTCTATTAAAAGTATGGCAAATATAATAATGGTCACATTGCATCATATACTTTCCAAATATCTAAATGCCATACTGGTACCTACCAATCGTCAATTTTTTTATTATTTTTTTTACGTCTTGGCTTAAGTCTCACAATCGTCCGCCCCATGTTTGCAATCCGGGATAACGTTGTGTCGGTAGAATTGTACACAAACAAACAGAATATAATGATCCCATACTATAACAAGTATTTTACGTATTGTACAGTCGTATTTTTGATACGTGTCGAATAAATAAGTTTTTCAAGCACTTTGCCCCCTACGAGTGAAGAAGAAGTATGGCAAATGGCCCCCCTAGAAGTATGGCAAATATAATAATGGACACATTAAATATTTTATCAAATACTTTCCAAAAATCTAAATGCAATACAATATCATAAATCGCTTAGCGAAAAAAATATTGCTGATTTTCGGCGGTATGGCGACCATTTGGAACTGTCTGATAAGTATGGCATGGCGATTTTCGTACATGGCTACTGGACGATGATTACCTGTGCAAAAATTAGCCTGGTACAAATGGTTGAATTTTTTTTTTTTAATCAACGCATTCACATCGGTATTGTGGGCTGTAAGTCACACCGGAAAAGTATGGCATGACACTACCACCTACTTCTTTTTTATGGGCTATCGGTAAATCCTAAAATTTTTGTGTTTTGACTTCCGTAATTTATCCGACGAGTTCGACTAACGCCCACGCGACTAGTTCGCCGGTACCAGCGTTCTGACCATCATTTTTCTTTTTGTCATTGCATACTAAGACCCCTGTTGGATCGACATCCTGTCACAAATGACCCAAAATTTTGTGTCAGTATCTCCCGGCCTATGGATTGTTTTGGACCCTTAAAATATACGATAGAACAGCAATTAATCTTTTTTTTTTAAACATTCAAGGCACAGGGAAAGTCTTGTTACTGTTTTATTGTAGGTATGTGTTTTCTGATAATATTTTTCTGTCAAAAATTATCGACCTTGGATAATATTCAATGACGCCTTTCAAAAACAAAACTAATTTACAAACAGATTTTTATATCTTTACATACCTATTTTTAACTTTCGTTTCATGAACTGCTCATGTAAATACCTATTACAATCTGGTTTAATTTAACAAAACATTCAATTCGGTGAATTTTAGCGTTATTTTGCAAAAAAAACCGCACGTACAGTCCCCCGTCCGAGTCGAACTGACACCGTCAACTTTCGTCGAAAATATGCAAAAGAGGTGAGGTTTTATGTGGGTTTTATTATAATTTCGAGTTTTTTCTTGATAATTTAACGATAATAATGAAAATTGAAAAAATAAAGAATACAAGTTATTACAAATATCGTAACATATTTTTTGGTATAAATTTCATGTATAAATATGTAGCCGTATTCCTAACAAAATGCGTTTTATGTTCAAAAAGGGGTTGATTTGTATGTATTTTTTTTTATGTTTAGGCCGTTCTAAAATGAAAAGTAAACAATACACTTTGTTAATTATATCCTTGAGTATCACATATATTTTTTTTAACACAATCGTACCAACAGTTTCCTCAACAAAATTCAATATGTATAAGGTGTTTTTCGGTTTTGACCATAGTAATCCCCTTAATGATAATACGATTGGAGCCGTAAGAGATGCTTTAGGTACCTTTATTTAAGCCATAACTTTCCTTTATGTAGCTCTTAACTTTTAACTTACAATAGATATGCAAGCCAAGTGTATATTACGAGACTACTGGTTAAAAGACATTAGCTAATTTATTAAACGAATATGGCATTTAACAATGTACATATGTACATTTTTATTTACAATGTGTATCATATACGAGTAAACAATGGTCCTATCATTTTTGTACGGTGCGTGGTAAAACGCCTTTTTCCACTTTCCTACCAAGCGAACCGCATCAAAACAATCCTAGCAAGAAATTTCTTAGAACATTCTTATAAAACTGGTAAAGAAAAGGTCACGGAAGCGCGCACATTATAATTATATTCTTTGATTGCACCATGAATTGTAATAGTATAAACTTTAGAAGGAGAATTGAAAAAAATCACTAGGATTTTTATATAGTCCGGGATACATCGCCCATTTTTGCAAGTGATTACTATCAAGCTAATTTTTCGTGAGTAGCTTTATTTTGATGAGATGCCCAATAATTTCATGTACGAAACTCTCGATTGTGGTAGCTTACAGAGGTAACAAGGATAAAAATTTTTGATTTGACGGTTCTCAAATATTTATTACGCAATTTGTAGGACAATATGTCTGTTGAATTATATAAGTATTAAACAAGTGAAAATAAAAAAATCAGCTGGTTAGTAATCATTTATGATGACTTCGTTATCGATACACATTGGAAAGGGGGACTCTTTGATCAAACCATAGATTTTGTAGGACAAATATTTTTTCGAATAATTTAGATAATTATCTTGAGATTGAACAAAAAAAAAACATTCAGTTAGTAATTAATATTTGAGAACCATCAAATCAAAATATTTTATCCTTGTTTCCTCTGGTAGCTACCACAATCGATAGTTTTGTACATGAAATTATTGGGCATCTCATCAAAATAAAGCTACTCACGAAAAATTAGCTTGATAGTAATCACTTGCAAAAATGGGCGATGTATCCCGGACTAATATTATAATTCAAAACATTTCAAATTAAAAAATACACAAAAAATTCATAACGGTACAGGTTGGCAAAATTGACGCGATTAAGTTGTTTTAATATCAAGTTATTTGGATGATAAAATACGATAAAATTAAATGTTTTTTATCCCAGCTAAATTGCTCTCTACTTTATCATGTTGCGTGTTGCATGCTAATTTGATGATACCAGACTAATAATATCGTGTTCAATATTATCTAATTCAAGCCTCTTAAAAGGTGAGATTACTGTGCAAATACTTGCAATTACCTTCTTGATACGATTCAATTTTATTTACATTAAGAACGATAAATGTAATATGTAGGTCATAATACAGATGATAATAAGTTTAAAAATAAGTTGCTGGGCGTAAAAACTTTAATGCAGGTAATTAGCGCTATGTAGGAGACTACTGTAAAAAGGCTTTAAAATAATAATTATTATAAGCGGCGTTCCCGTGGCTGTTCGATGGTTATAACGTTTTCTAATTATATGTTATTGAAGGTTGATGCACTGTACGAATGGCGCCCCGAGTGTTCGCAAGCTGCGTTATGCGTGCTTTTGATGGTTCAGGTTCAACAAACTAACTGAGAAACCCGCCATGACGCTAACTCTATTATGTGGAATCACATTTTAACATTTTTATATGTTTCACAATTTGTCTTAGATTGTTTGACTATCGGAATTAACATTCTTCAACTAATTAACCGTTTTTTATTATTTCGCATCAAGTTTAAAATGACGTAATATCTCCTATTTTATAATTGAAAATTTAAATATATATGGCTATAGGCTATACGATAACTTTATTGTAGATGACTTGCAACTCTGTTGCTCTTATTGAAAATTTATATGGAAAACAAATCTTTAGTGTAGGTTTAAAAACAGCACATATAGTTTATTTACGATAACATTAACTTTATTATATAGGTAACGTTGCGTTCGCAGGTGCAATCCGTGCAGTGTATTTTTAGTTATCTATTTTTAACTTACCGGTCCTCAGAAACCTTCGACTAATAGTCGGTCATCGTCTATCATATATCTATTCTTATCTCATGAAGTGAACACGTTTTCTTAAGAAAATTATTGGTTGTGTATGTAAACTATAATCTACTGTATTAGTCCATTGAATAAAAAGTTCTAGAGTGCGTGAGTTAGTAACGTAAGATGTTTCTTCGGAAACATCTCAAGAGTCCCTAGGTAATAAACATACTAAAACCCCGGGACACTAGGAGGAGCCCCGGAGTGGGGGGAGGGGGGGAATGGGTCTATTTTTTCATTTTTCGCTTAAATCTCAAAAACGGTACATGTTAGAGAAAAACTTTCAAGGAAAAGTTGAAAGGCCATAAAATTATCTTCAAGTTGTACCTAAATCATTTTTTCCTATATCCTACCGTTTCTGAGTTATACGCAGTAAAAATGATTTTGGCTCAAACAATTTCCCCATACTACACATCAATCGATCAAAAAATATTTCTTTCTTCCAAAAAACTCAAATGTGCAACTTGTGACCGGTACTGATAGATTGCTCTTAATTAGGTCTATAATTGGTAAAATAGACACATTCCTCCATGGAAGCCTTTAGGAGGAATCGATTGTCAAAATATTATATTAGGGTAGTTTGAGTTACTGAACTTGATCTTTTTATTTTTTTCTTCCAAAAAACTCAAAAGTGCAACTTGTGACCGGTACAGATAGATTGCTCATAATTAGGTCTATCATTGATAAAAATACCAGATTCCACCACGGAGGCGTTTACGGGGAATTGAATTTTATTAGGGTAGTTACGATACTTGAACTTTTTATTTTTTTTCTTCCAAAAAACTCAAAAGTGCAACTTGTGACCGGTACTGATAGATTGCTCTTAATTAGGTCTATAATTGGTAAAATAAACACATTCCTTCATGGAAGCCTTTAGGAGGAATCGATTGTCAAAATATTATATTAGGGTAGTTTGAGTTACTGAACTTGATCTTTTTATTTTTTTCTTCCAAAAAACTCAAAAGTGCAACTTGTGACCGGTACAGATAGATTGCTCATAATTAGGTCTATCATTGATAAAAATACTAGATTCCACCACGGAGGCGTTTACGGGGAATTGAATTTTATTAGGGTAGTTACGATACTTGAACTTTCTATTTTTTTTCTTCCAAAAAACTCAAAAGTGCAACTTGTGACCGGTACCGATAGATTGCTCATAATTAGGTCTATCATTGATAAAAAAACCAGATTCCACCATGGAGGCGTTTACGGGGAATTGAATTTTATTAGGGTAGTTACGATACTTGAACTTTTTAACTAACTACCCTAATAAAATTCAATTCCCCGTAAACGCCTCCATGGTGGAATCTGTTATTTTTATCGATGATAGACCTAATTATGAGCAATCTATCTGTACCGGTCACAAGTTGCACTTTTGAGTTTTTTGGAAGAAAAAAATAAAAAGATCAAGTTCAGTAACTCAAACTACCCTAATATAATATTTTGACAATCGATTCCTCCTAAAGGCTTCCATGAAAGAATGTGTTTATTTTACCAATTATAGACCTAATTAAGAGCAATGTATCAGTACCGGTCACAAGTTGCACTTTTGAGTTTTTTGGAAGAAAGAAATATTTTTTGATCGATTGATGTGTAGTATGGGGAAATTGTTTGAGCCAAAATCATTTTTTACTGCGTATAACTCAGAAACGGTAGGATATAGGAAAAAATGATTTAGGTACAACTTGTAGATAATTTTATGGCCTTTCAACTTTTCCTTGAAAGTTTTTCTCTAACATGTACCGTTTTTGAGATTTAAGCGAAAAATGAAAAAATGGACCCATTCCCCCCTCCCCCCAACTCCGGGGCTCCTCCTAGTGTCCCGGGGTTTTAGTATGTTTATTACCTAGGGACTATTGACATGTTTCCGAAGAAACATCTTACGTTACTAACTCACGCACTCTAGACCCCCCTTGGAGGGACTCATTCAATGGACTATATCTATTTCAGATATTACACTTTTCATAACTTAATGCAGGTATTTATGCGGGAACGAAAATAAATTAAGATAGAGTAATCATTTTTTAATACTTCGTAAGCTGTAATAAATCTTAGTCTGTGAATGCAAATATAACCCTTCGGCTCTTTATATTATTGACTTATTATGTACTTTATAGGTATTACCATAATACTTACTAAGCGGACATCCATTATCATTCAGACCAATTCAAAATGCCACGGAGATTTAATAAGGGTAATACATTTCTATGCAGAACGTGTTCTGGATTCGAAAGATCAACAAACGGCGTCTTCGAATCTTTCTTTCTTCGTCGTAGTTATTTTTAGATCGTTACGGTTGCCCTGTTACATATTATGAGAACATTGTTGCTAAGTGATTACGTATGGGAATATTGGGATTGTAATGCACTTGGTATTAAAAAATACAATATTTTATAAAATAAAATGTTTTTACCTCACTGTAATATAAAGCTAGTAATACATTATATTGTTTTAAAGTATTATATCATAATCAACTTTATAATGCAGTATCTTTAAACATGAAGCGCTTATACGAATATTTCTGGGTTCGATTGAATTTAAAACGAGGAGTTCATCTATTTGTTTAGAAAATCGATCTGTTAAATGCACTGCACTCCTTAATGAAATATAAGCTTTGCAAAATACACACATCCAAAGAGATATAACTTATTTTGAAGCGTAATTTTTAATAAATCGATCAGGATTATGATCCTTCCGAATAATTTGTTTTATCAATTTAATGTCCAATTTAAGGCTATATATAGTATGTATACATGTATTAAGGCATTATTAAAATAATGCTACTCAGGTAGTGAAACCGGCGAGCGCACAGCGTGGCTGGACTGCGCGCTGGCCGTGTCGCTGCTGATGTTCGGCGCGCTGCTCGAGCGGTGCTGCGCGCTGCTGCCCGAGCCGCCGCACTCGCAACACCACACCGACGCGCTGTCCCTGCTGCCTGCTATTAAGGTGACTTGTAATAGTAATATAATATTGTTTCGTTTCAGTTGGAAACATGTATGGGGAAGGAAGATAACAAGGTTTTACCGACAAGGATTCTAAAGAAAATACAATAAAAATGATGTAATTGTATACAATGCACATTACATAGTGTAAATGGTGTACTTAATTTTAAATTGGAGATATTACGAACTGTTATTTACATTAACATTCGTTTAGTTCTCATATAATATTGAATCAGGAAACGATGGGAATTTTTTTACATAACACTCAAATCATTTACAAGGAATTTATTCGCAAAGTGGTGTTGCTTTATTGTTCATATAATTTTATTAGATAATTGTATGCAAGGTCAAAGAACCTTTAAAATGTGTGATTTAAATGTATTAAATTGCAAGCTTCCCGACCATTATGTTACTTATCAAGTCAGGTCGTGATTACTTCGACAAGGTCAACATTGGTGTTTTAAATTCGGTTCGGCTTTGCATTCGAGATGCAATTTATTCGACCATAAGCCCTCTGAGAATCTTAAATTGTTTGTATTCCAGGTGTGGTCCGACTGGATGTTATGTCATAGTAGCGTATGGAATCCACCACCGTCCTTAGACAATTTTGGAACAGAGTGAGTATGTTATATAGGTTTCCTATATAATTAAAATACTTTAAATAAGCTTTATACTTAATAATGTTATATTTTCATACAGAAACGAGAACGATCCATGGTCGTGGTTAGCGAAGTTAATGAATATACTCGAATCGATGGACGACAAATCTATAGAACTGGAAAGTGAAGCTAAAGATGGTGAGCGTGTATTTTTAACAATGTTTACATGAATTAATTTAACACTGTTTTGAATTATGAGTGAAAGAAATGTTTTAACTTGGAATTATTAAAATACGTAGTGGAACTGGAAAGTCATTGCCCATGATACATTAATTCAACGTAAATATATTATTTAACTGTGGTAACTATATGCAATACATTTCGTCGGGGAAAATGTCACTCCCGGGAAGGACATAATATGACACGGAAAAAACCTGTTGTTTGTCTCAATCATACGATCACATTTTCAATGGAAATCGTGTGTTATACGATAAATTCATGAGTCACGCCGAATAACAAGCGTTTTAAAGGAATATTATTTTTCCATACAATAAAAAATATTTATCATTTTATAATGTTGTTATGTAATAGCGTCCGTCCTTTCCGTGACGAGCGACGGCATATAAAGTGCTCGCATTGATCGTGTTTGTGCGATTGCATTTTGTGGGAAATGTTTGTAATTATAAGTTTTAATGTTCATTCTGATAAATTATGATGGAGGGTAATGTTTTTCGAGTGTACGTGTGCATGTATGTAATTTTTTTGGTGCACTAGCGAAAATGACTTGAGATTAATTTTAGCATGACAGGTGACTTTGTATTTGTCTTAACCATGAGATTAACGTCGTAGACTGTAGAGGAAAAAAGGAAAACACCAAATTTTTGGAATTAATTTATTTATACCCTCGTCATGTCATATGCAGCATCGTAGATCATAACAATTAGTTTTACGATAATTTAAATTGAATGTTGTTTATTGCGATGGTTTGTTTACTAAGTTTGTTAATAAAAATATATATGTATAAGAAATCGTTTTCAGAACATGAACATTGTGACTTAAAAATTGATCACTAAATGTACGATATTTTGGAAATTTTAATGCGAGTAGCATTTTTATAATTTTTCCATTAAAGAAGTTGAAATCCTTTAAGACCATAAAAACATTGAAAAATCTTTAAAGGATAAAAAATATATCAACTCAATATCAGGATTTCCAGTTCTCCAACATTATAGTTAAAAAAATTAAAATCCTATTATCGATATTAAAACCATAACTCTTCTACTAGGTTACGTGTGCGTGCGTCTCGCGGAGGACGCGTCGTTGGCGGGCTTTACCCCACTCATGTTTATGTCTCTTCCCCTTTTTTAGCATTTCAACATACTCGTTAAAGAAATTGAAATCCTTTAAGATATTAAAACCATAACTCCTCTACTAGGTTACATATGCGTGCGTCTCGCGGGTACGCGTCGCTGGCGGGCTTTATCCCACTCATGTTTATGTCTCTTCCCCTTTTTTAGCATTTCAACATACTCGTTAAAGAAATTGAAATCTTTTAAGATATTAAAACCATAACTCCTCTACTAGGTTACATATGCGTGCGTCTCGCGGGTACGCGTCGCTGGCGGGCTTTATCCCACTCATGTTTATGTCTCTTCCCCTTTTTTAGCATTTCAACATACTCGTTAAAGAAATTGAAATCTTTTAAGATATTAAAACCATAACTCCTCTACTAGGTTACATATGCGTGCGTCTCGCGGGTACGCGTCGCTGGCGGGCTTTATCCCACTCATGTTTATGTCTCTTCCCCTTTTTTAGCATTTCAACATACTCGTTAAAGAAATTGAAATCTTTTAAGATATTAAAACCATAACTCCTCTACTAGGTTACATATGCGTGCGTCTCGCGGGTACGCGTCGCTGGCGGGCTTTACCCCACTCATGTTTATGTCTCTTCCCCTTTTTTAGCATTTCAACGTACTCGTTAAAGAAATTGAAATCCTTTAAGATATTAAAACCATAACTCCTCTACTAGGTTACATATGCGTGCGTCTCGCGGGTACGCGTCGCTGGCGGGCTTTATCCCACTCATGTTTATGTCTCTTCCCCTTTTTTAGCATTTCAACATACTCGTTAAAGAAATTGAAATCTTTTAAGATATTAAAACCATAACTCCTCTACTAGGTTACATATGCGTGCGTCTCGCGGGTACGCGTCGCTGGCGGGCTTTATCCCACTCATGTTTATGTCTCTTCCCCTTTTTTAGCATTTCAACATACTCGTTAAAGAAATTGAAATCTTTTAAGATATTAAAACCATAACTCCTCTACTAGGTTACATATGCGTGCGTCTCGCGGGTACGCGTCGCTGGCGGGCTTTATCCCACTCATGTTTATGTCTCTTCCCCTTTTTTAGCATTTCAACATACTCGTTAAAGAAATTGAAATCTTTTAAGATATTAAAACCATAACTCCTCTACTAGGTTACATATGCGTGCGTCTCGCGGGTACGCGTCGCTGGCGGGCTTTATCCCACTCATGTTTATGTCTCTTCCCCTTTTTTAGCATTTCAACATACTCGTTAAAGAAATTGAAATCTTTTAAGATATTAAAACCATAACTCCTCTACTAGGTTACATATGCGTGCGTCTCGCGGGTACGCGTCGCTGGCGGGCTTTACCCCACTCATGTTTATGTCTCTTCCCCTTTTTTAGCATTTCAACATACTCGTTAAAGAAATTGAAATCCTTTAAGATATTAAAACCATAACTCCTCTACTAGGTTACATATGCGTGCGTCTCGCGGGTACGCGTCGCTGGCGGGCTTTATCCCACTCATGTTTATGTCTCTTCCCCTTTTTTAGCATTTCAACATACTCGTTAAAGAAATTGAAATCTTTTAAGATATTAAAACCATAACTCCTCTACTAGGTTACATATGCGTGCGTCTCGCGGGTACGCGTCGCTGGCGGGCTTTATCCCACTCATGTTTATGTCTCTTCCCCTTTTTTAGCATTTCAACATACTCGTTAAAGAAATTGAAATCTTTTAAGATATTAAAACCATAACTCCTCTACTAGGTTACATATGCGTGCGTCTCGCGGGTACGCGTCGCTGGCGGGCTTTATCCCACTCATGTTTATGTCTCTTCCCCTTTTTTAGCATTTCAACATACTCGTTAAAGAAATTGAAATCTTTTAAGATATTAAAACCATAACTCCTCTACTAGGTTACATATGCGTGCGTCTCGCGGGTACGCGTCGCTGGCGGGCTTTACCCCACTCATGTTTATGTCTCTTCCCCTTTTTTAGCATTTCAACATACTCGTTAAAGAAATTGAAATCCTTTAAGATATTAAAACCATAACTCCTCTACTAGGTTACATATGCGTGCGTCTCGCGGAGGACGCGTCGCTGGCCGGGTTCACGCCGCTCATGTACATGGAGCCGGGGGTCGCGTGGGTTCGCGCTGAGCCCCCGCTGCCGCACCACGCCGCTGAGCACGCGCTAAGGACCAGGAAACTGCTGTTCTTTGGCACCGAGTGAGTGCTCATTGACGTGACAACGTCTTATAATTCGATATAGCCGGCTGCACGCACGAAAAAACATGACTCATGCGGCGTTACCTCGCTCTGAGGCGTTCCATGTGTGGCTTGAAGTGCAAGCGAGAGCGCGGAACGAGCGACAAAGAAGCACAATCGGAGGTTGTCACGTTCAACTATCGTCAGTAAACCTACTTTACAGACAACCAATTTTTTGAGAGGAATGTAGGTAAAAGGCAGGCAAAAAGTATTCAAGGCGAGAGTCAAGGACAAGAAAGCTGCTGTTCTTTGTACCTAAAAATGTTACCCATTTTATTAAAAAAAAAATAATTACTGCTCCCTGTTCCGGCTCCCTATAAAAGGTAGGAGAGGTATTAAACCTCTGCATTCATTCTGAGGACTATAACGATATAGTTGAAAATTAGTACTAAAGAAAGTAAAATAATAAAAAAGTATGTTTACATAAATAGTAGTCTGTATATATATGATCTATACAGATAGAATTTGTATTACTTATAAAAGGAAAAATAGATAACATTCACTATATTTTATGCATTTAAACAAACACAAACAATTATTAATGAATAGTAATGAAATTCTTACATAATTTAATTGTTTACAGATATCTTGTAGGCGTAGAGCCACCGGTCTTGAAGTTAGAATACCCAACAGACGCACAGCCCCGCTATGTTAGCGCGGTTCAACAAATACAGCCCAACTATACACAACTACAACATTTGGTAAGATAATCAATTTTGAAACTTTCAATGAAATTGACATTTTCTGAATTTCTACTTTCTAAATTCTAATAATATCGAAAAGTAAAAAGGATAAGCTTTCTTAGTCAGTTAGAATCATATTACAGATAAATTAACTGAAATGAAATCCAACTCTCACTCATATATCACTCAGATACAATTTAACATTACACTCGCAAAATAACATTCACCAGACTTTCCTTAAATTGCTTTTTGTTGATAATATTTAGACGGAAGACTCAGAAGACGAAGACAGCACAAGTGGTGCAACAAGTGGCCCCACTAGCCATAGCGAAGGCGTGGACGTTGAGGGAACGGACGAAGTTACAAGGCGATTGTTGCGAAGGAAAGAACAACTGGAATCTCGGAAGGCGACTCTAGAAAAACGACGACAGAGGATGCAGGTAAATTGTTGGATCTGTATAATGTATGGTAATAAACGATTCTTTTTTACACTTGATTCAGGTCTCAGATTTACCCAAGTGCTATGTGGAAATGTAGAGTATCTATATGATATGATCAGTATTCTTTCTGCATTCTTACGAAATGTATCGTTTCTAATTGTAGCAAGATTTACTTTCCAATGCGATGAGTATGCATAATAAAAGCTGGCACAGGTATAGGTAATTGGGTCCGTCACTCTCACCTTCTTGGTTTTCCCCAAACGGATATGTTTTTCCACTTTTTTAACTGATCACGAAAAATATATTTCTAGATTTAATAATGATGTGTCATAAATGTGCAGCTCGTGATAACGTTGTTTCTGATTCATTGAAGTTTGTAAAAAATTGCTCCTGTTAAAAAATAGCTTTTATTACTCAGCACTTAAAGGGATTGCCAACAATACTAAGAAATCAAATCTTACAGGAAAATTTGGGCTTAATTGTGACAAAGGTCATTCTGCGTTTTTTGTCGATACAATTCTGTTTAATAACATATTTTTTCTGTTAGCACCAATTTCCCTATAAAATAATAATAAAAAAAGACATATTATATAAAAGCTTTTTGTCACAATTATTCAAATTTTGTTATTGGAATTTCTATAGTTTGTCGTATTTATTTTTTATTAAGTTCATTAAAATATCTGTGAGGAATCTGTAATAAATAAATCAAGCTGTTTAACATGGTCCATTTTTGCCTATTTCCTAATGCTTCTAGCTAAATGTGTGGAGCTGGAGATGCAGCTCGCTAGCTTTTCGCTCGAATATACATATACCATGGCATTTTATCCTCATATTTTAATTCCATAAAGCTATTCAACCATTCTATTTTTTCGTATTTGACTCTGATACAAATACCCAGGAGATGGGCAGCGGTTCCGTGTGTGTGGAGATGGAGGGGCAACTACGCGAGTTGATGGCTATTAAGATTAACTTAACCAGGCCTTTATCCTCATCGAAGCTCATAAAATTTACGTTTTAGCCATCTATATATATATAAAACTCAAAGGTGACTGATATAGTGATCTATCAACGCACAGCCCAAACCACTGGACTTATCGGGCTATAATTTGGCATGCAGGTAGATGTTAGGACGTAGGCATCCGCTAAGAAAGGATTTCCCGAAATTCTTGCGGGAACGGGGAAAAACGGGGATGCACGTACAAAGTCGTGGGCGGAAGCTAGTGATTAATAAAATGTCAACATTTTGTCATACTCTGTTTCTCCCACCCAGGAGATGCTGGGCAGCGGGTCGGTGTGCGTGGAGCTGGAGGTGCGTCCGCGCTGGCTGGTGCCCGACACCAACTGCTTCATCGACCACCTGCCGCTGCTGCGTGCGCTGGTAGCCCCCGCGCAGACCTACCAGATTGCCGTGCCGTTAGTCGGTATGGGGATCATATATATTTTTGCACTTATCACTACTTTTGTCCCTGTAATTCTTGTAATATTGAATGAATTACTATGAAATTAATAAAGTCACTTTATTTCAAAATTATACATTATGCATAATAGGGCTTGTTTTTTAATGCAATTCATGAAGGTTAAAAAATTATTCCGTTTGGTTTGAAAGTTGCAATAATATTGGAATAATGCCAGCGTGTTTAAATGATAGAAACACTCATACAACATATAAAGTTTAGTGGTTGATAACTACTTACTGAACTCAAACTGTGACTCTGTGACAACTCGGTCATATAAGAAGGCCCAACAAGTTAAAACAAGGATGATAAGATTAAGTCATAATACGTGTTTTCTGAACGTAGCCTGATGTGAAAGTCATGTCATATCGCTTTTTCATCTCCTGCTCAGTGAAATAGTTTGTATTTTGCTATCGAAATGTATCGTTTCCGCCATTAGTCCTCTCAGTGCGTGCCTGATAAATAGGAAGTAACGAATGGAATAATTTATACTACAAGCCACGAATTTTAAGTTTAAAACAATATTATTTCAACTTATAAATACTATAAATCCTAACCAGTGATAAGATAAGATAAGATAAGATAAGATAAGATAGCCTTTTATTTCAGATCAAACTTAAGTCTAATACATACATATAATGAAAATGAAACAATTGCAAAAACTAACAAACTATTCACTATTTTAATTATTTTAATATTTGGTGTTTCTTTATTTTCTGAAGATCTGTTTGCCAATCGGCAAAGGCCTCCTCCAACCGTTTCCATTCCGATCTGTCCTGAGCTACTCTATTCCACATAACCCCTGCCACTTGTCTGATATCATCATCCCATCTTTTCAGCGGTCTGCCCCTCTTCCTTTTTCCATCTCTAGGATACCATCTTGTCACTCTTTTACTCCACTTGTCCTGATCTCTTATCATATGTCCCGCCCACCTCCATTTGAGTCTTTTGATTTTAGTAACTACGTCTATACTCTTAGTTTTATTTCTGATGACATGGTTCTTCATTCTGTCGGATTTCTTAGCATTCAACATACTTCTTTCCATGGCGTGTTGACAGATAGCGAGCTTGCTTGTTGTCTCCTGAGTGAGAGCCCATGATTGACAGCCATACATAAGGATTGGTAATATGCAGGTGTTGAATAATTTACCTTTAGTGCTTATGTGAAAGTTTTTATCTTTCATTATTTCTTTTAAGGCCCAGTATCTTTTCCAGCCGCTTGTGATTCTTCTCTGGACTTCTTTGTACATAGGTTCTTTTTGAGTTATGATCTGACCTAGATAGATGAAGTCGTCGGTGTAGTTTATTTCGGTGTTCTCTAATTGTATCATGTTCTTGTTTCCGTTTGTCATCAGTCTAGTCTTCTCCGGATTCAATTTCAACCCTACTTTTTCGCTTTCTATTGCAAGTTCTTTTAACATTATGCTTAGGCTCCCTGACGTTTTGGCGAATAGCACAATGTCGTCGGCGAATCTCAAGTGCGTCAGCGATGCTCCATCCACCATGATCCCGTGATGTTCCCAGTTAAGCTTTCTGAAGATTGATTCTAATACGGCAGAAAAGAGTTTTGGGGATAGGGGGTCTCCTTGTCTTACACCTTTTTCAATTTTGAATGGAATACCTTTCTTTTCAAGTTGAATCCTCGCTGTGCCTTTACTATAAACGTTTTGCAGGAGCCGAATGTATTTGTGATCAATTCCTTGTTCCACTAGAGCTTCCCATATTTTCACATGCAGGAGAGAGTCAAATGCTTTGCTATAGTCTATGAACGCAATATAATAAGTGAGTTGATATTCGTTGTACTTTTCCAAAACTTGACGCACTACGTGAATATGATCTATAACTGAAAAGTTCTTTCGAAATCCTGCCTGCTCGATAGGTTGCTGTTCATCTAACCTTTTTTCGATTCGTTTTAGAATTATCTTAGCAAAAATCTTGTAGATGTTGGACATAAGACTAATTGGACGATAGTTCCCTATGTCGTGTTTATCTCCTTTCTTATATAGCAGGGTGATATTAGTAGTTGTCCATTGATGCGGAATAATTTCGGTTTGTATGATGTTGTTAAACATGTCTGTCAAAATGGGTATTAAAATTACCTTGCTCTTTCTTAGAATTTCGTTCTGTATTCCATCAGGTCCCGGTGCTTTATCTTCCATTTGCGTATCAATTGCTGCATTAACTTCGGATTGCAAGATAGCAGGAACATCTGAAGGTTCTTCTAATTTAACTTCACCTTGTGTAACATTGCATTCATAAAGTTGCTTATAATAAGATGTTGCTTCTCCTAATATGTCTGTTCTACGATGATTCCACTTATCCCTTTTGCTTTTTACTTTAACGATCCAGTCCAGAGAATTGGATAATTCTTTATAGGCCTTTTTTACTCCACCTGTTTTCGCTATATACTTTTCAAATGCTTCCATTCTTATTTTCCTTCTATCCTTCCTTATGTTGTTTCTAATTTCTTTGCTAATTTTTGTGATATGTTTTCTTCTGTCCTGTATATTTCTTGTGCTGATTAGATGGTTTCTTTCTTGTAACAGTTTCATAGTACTTGTTGATAGCCACTTTTTAGGTTCTTGTTTAGTTTTTGTAATTGATTGTAACTGGTTTGTAATAATACTTTCTATGAAATTATACTTTTCTTGTGTTCCCAATTCCATTGTGTCGCGTGTATAGTTTCCGAATTTATTATTTAGAGCGGCTGTTATTTGTTCCACTTGCTGTAATCCAAGTTTTACTTTTAATAGGTTTAGTTTTGGTCTCGGCCTTTTGGGTTGCACTATTTCTAATTCAGCTCTGATTAGTCTATGGTTAGTATTGAAATTTAGTTTATTAATAACGTTGAAGTTGGTGAAGTTGTTTTACTTGTTGGTTAATATAAAATCTATTTCGTTTTTTGTGTTACCGTCAGGCGAAATCCACGTCCACATATTTTTCTTATGTTTTTTATATATAGTATTTAATATAGTGAGGTTGTTTTCGAATGCAAAATTTATTATTTTCTCTCCATTCCTGCTTCTGGGTTTACTGCTGTAAGTAAATGGTCCTAGCACCATATTTTCTCCTATTCGTCTTTCACCGATTTGGCCATTGTAATCTCCCATAACTATTAAGTTTTTATGGGCGTGTTCTTGAATAGCTTTATTTAGATCTTGGTAAAATGTATTTATAGTGTCTAGATTCGATTGTTCGGTAGGCGAATATATTTGAAAAATAGACCAGGGATCTCTGTAGCCTGGAAGTTTTAGATTCATCACTGCAATGCGTTCCGTAATACCTATAAACCCTTCTACGTACTTGGTTATGTGTTTTTTTAGAATAAATCCAACCCCATACTGACCTGGGGTTTCCCCTATATGGTAGAACATGTAGTCCAGATGATCAACAATGTTTTCACCCAATCTTCTCACTTCGCTCAGGCCAACAATGTCCCATTTGATTCGTTCTAGCGCGTACATTAATTCGGTGAGATTTTCATCATTTTTCAAAGTGAGTACATTGAGGGCTGCAATATATATTTTTGTATCGAAATGTGGTTCTAAGTTTGTGAGATTTATTGTTGGAGGGTGTTGGTCTCTTTCCCCCACGAGGACCAGTCGGCTTGGGGGAGAAAAGTTGTTTGTCGTTTTTTCGTAAGTAGTTGCTTCAGTTAGTTTGTTTTTCCGTTTGCCAGTTCTTAATTGCTATTGCTTTTTCGTTGTAGATAAGTTAGAAAGAGAGTTTGACCTGGATCGCATAGTATCAAATGCATTGGATCTGTTTGACTTGATTGAGGACAGAGTCTGTTGCTTTTTTGGTTGATTCTTATAAGACGGTGAAGCAGAAGTTTCTCTTTTCCTTTTCTCCTGGATGTTGGTGTTCTCTTTTACTATTAGTTTATCGTGTTTCAAATATGCTATATTGCCCTTCTTCCTTTCTTCAATTAAATCTGCTTGCAATGCCTTTCTCTTTTCTAACACTTCTTTCGAATAATCCTCAGTGACATAGATTTTCTTTAAGTTTCTTTTATTTTTCATAATTTCTACCTTTTTCCAATTGCTAGTGAACGAACAAAGTGTTGGCCTTGGTTTATCGCTGTCTACCTTTTTACTTCCTATTCGGTGAATTTTTTTAATTTCATTTTCTTCTATGTTAATTTGCAGTTCACTTTTAAAAATTTCTTGTAAATTTTTTAATAGTTGTACCGATGATGTTTCCTTTTCTTCTAATCCAAAAACTACAATATTATTATATCTCTCTCCTCTTTTTAAATGTTCAATCTCTTTTTCCAGTTTTTCCACTTTGATTTTCAGATTTTTGTTTTCAGCCACAATAGGAATTAATTTTTCATCCATTCTGTCCATAATACTTTTTGTAATAGATTCTTTGAGTTCAGCATTTTGGTTCTGCATCTCAGTTTTCATTTTGTCAAACAACATTTGAAATTGGCCTTCCATTTTTGCGTAAAAGGAACGTAGCAAATATTTCCTGGTTGGCAACACTGATACTTGTCACTTCAAATGACGTTTAATGTCAAATGTCAATTGTCAGTGGTAAATGTCGTTTGATATAAATTGTTATTCTAACCTGTGAGATTATGTTGCGCTTCGTATTTTCAGTAAGATCGAGTAATCACGCGATATTTATTATTGATAACACTTCACACTGTTTATGTTGAACTTTGGAAACGAAGTTGTTAACCATGGAGTGCTGTAACTATTTTATATCTTTAATTTATTCTGGAGCTCGTGAATATGTTGTTGACAGTTTTAGTGCCGGAAACGGAAAAAAAAAAAAAAAAAAAAAAAAAAAAAAAAAAAAAAAAAAAAAAAAAAAAAAAAAGACACAAGAAAAAGACCAGTGAGCGAATCTCTATTTTGAACGATACTCGACAAGCACTATCAAAACAATTCCTTCTAGAATGTTAATTGAAGAAGCCAGTGAACATCAGCTATTATTTACGCTTAAGTTTATTTACAACTTCTACAATATTGCACCTATATAATTATGTTTACACGCGTGAGCAATTAATCAAATTGCATTAAGTAAAAAAACTGTTCACAACATAACACGATAAATCTTTATTACCTCAAACCACGTAGCTTGAACTTCCTGGTGAGTAACCATAATAATATCATTAAGGTGATCTTTTTTTCATTACACAAGACTTTATAATTTTCAGAAAAGCTAGACTTTTATAATTTTTAAATCACAGCATCCGTTTTCAACCGACTTGAGAAAAGAGAAGACATTACAAATTGGACTGTATTTTTATTTTTGGGTTTACTACTTCTGAACTTTTCGTCCCAACTGGCTGAATAGATTTTGATAGTTGTATTTTAATTTGAAAAACTAATTTAAACGGGTCCTCACATGTGGTCCTATTCAAATTCGATTCGACGATAGGCAATTTTCTTGAACCGGGAAAGTATCGGATTGTGTAAGTAAGAATACCTATATAAAAATAAAAAGACGTGTGGCACTCGGGGACTGCCGCGGTAAAGCTATTGCATGCTATGCCTTCAAGCCACACCTCCGTGCCCGTCGGAGTGGGGAGCGTGAGGTTTTTTCGTTACGGAATTTCTGGATTCGGTCCCCGCGCTCAAGGCCCGCGATAGAAGCTATGCAATCTATATATATAAAACTCAAAGGTGACTGATATAGTGATCTATCAACGCACAGCCCAAACCACTGGACGTATCGGGCTGAAATTTGGCATGCAGGTAGATGTTAGGACGTAGGCATCCGATAAAAAAGGATTTCCCGAAATTCTTGCGGGAACGGGGAAAAACGGGGATGCACGTACAAAGTCGTGGGCGGAAGCTAGTAGCTTAATAAAAGGGATATGTTTGTGTAGTGATGACAGAACTGGAGGGTCTCTGCAAGTGTGCGCGGCTGGGCTCGGCGGCGCGCGCCGCGCTCGCGTGGGTGGGCGGCAGCGGGGCCGGTGCGGAGCGGGCCCGCCCCGTGCGGCTCGTGACCGCGCGCGGCTCCGTGCTCGCCTCGCGCACCTTCACCGCGGAGGACCACCGCCCCGGACACTCGAACGACGACCGCGTGCTCGATACCGCTATCAATCTACAGGCCAATGTCTCGAGCGAACAAGGTTTTTTTTTTATACTTAATTTATGAAATTTGAAAGATAAAGCGTACTTAGTGATTTGTTGCTATATACTTAATATTATAAATGCGAAAGTAACTGTCTGTCTGTCTGTTACTCAATCACGCCCTAACTACTGAACCAATTTGCATGAAATTTGGTATAGAGATATTTTGATACCCGAGAAAGGACATATGCTAGTTTTTATCCCGGGAAATAGGATAGGTTTTATCCCGGAAATCCCACGGGAACGGGAACTATGCGGGTTTTTCTTTGACTGCGCGGGCGAAGCTGCGGGTGGAAAGCTAATAGAAAATATTTATCAAACGTCTAGTTTTATCTTGGTGAGTGTTAAATTTTGGCCAAGCATTGATAATTGCGAAAGCTTTTTATGAAGTAAATTAAATTAATTCTGTTAAGAGGTATTTAACGTGAATTGTATGAGTGTAAAAGTCTGTACATAATTGTGAGTGTTCTGTTGTTAAGACGGGGATAGATAAATTTCCATTACATTTAATGCATCTTAATATATGTAAATCTAACCAGTATTAGTAATAAGTAAAACTAGATGAAGTGAATCGATTTTTTATCAGGTGTTAAATCTCACCGAGTGTGTTTTTTGTTTATAAAATAGTTGCTAATTGAATTAGCGACTATTTTATTACATATCAATCGTGTATAAAATTAAATTGTCATTTATGGCATCGCTTAAGCTCTGGTGTATACTATACGACATATTTGTGTCTTATATCTCAATCAGAAACATATTTATTATTTTTCATTCTAAAAAATAACTACCTATTATTCACTTCACCCGCGTGGTCAAAGCATTTTCCCATTTATAGTACTATATCACTAGCTGCCTAACTATCTCCAGACACAAATCATACCTCTAAAATTGCTCCATTGCAATGTGTAAGAAAAACAAATGCACTTTCGCATTTAGAACGATATGCATATTATTATCCTAATAACTTCATCATTTTTTTTTTAATTGCGAATAGGGAAGCGCTTGACCACAATCTCGCCTGATGTTAAGCTGAGATGTGGTCTAAGATGGAACGCGCTTCCCTAGAAGGTACCTGTGTACTCTACGCTTGAAGACCCCCATATTGTATTTGTCGGGATTCAGGAAGCAAGCAGCAAGCATTTCAAACATTGAGTTACATGTACTACGTACTAGAGAGGACATCGCTACTACACTTTTTTAACACGAGTTAGAGTCAATCGTCTCAAACTCAATTTTTATTTGTTACATTGATTGGTTTTAATTGATAAGTTTATTCATATTTTTTTAATAAGATAAACAATATTTATTTGTTACATTGATTGGTTTTAATTTATAAGAAATAAGAGGCAGAATATCTACAAAGTGTATGATTCACTAGCCGCCCCGCGCCGCCGCGCTTGTCGCACAGATTTTGTTCGTGGTGCCCTCTCTAGTAACAATACCTCAATGATTTCAAGTTAATTGTTGAATCCAGCAGATACAAAAGAAGAGAAGGTGGATACGGCGGGTGCGCGGCGCGTGTGCGAGGTGGTGCTGCTGACGGACGACCGCAACCTGCGCGTGAAGGCGCTCGCCGCCGACCTGCCCGCGCGCGACCTGCCCTCCTTCGCGCTGTGGGCCGGCCTCGCGTGCGACAGTCACACGGTAATAATAACAATAAACTTTATTTCCAAAATATAAGATGCATAGAAATTGAAAACCCTTGCTCCCACACTAGGATTCCCTGTGTCGTGGGAACAAGTATCTTCCAGTAGTACAATATATTACTTATGCTAAGAAAATAAACTATCACATTAAAAATCTTCTACACAAAACAATTTTTTTATTTTATTATTACTTAATAACAATATAAATTCGATAAAATATATAAATTCATGCTAACTACTATAATTAAACTCAATACAATCTTAAACATGCGAGTGTGTGTTCATGTGTGGTGGGGGGTGTGTGTGTGTTTGTGTGGGTGTGTGTGTGTGTTTGTGTGGGTGTGTGTGTGTGTGTACATCAAAATTGTAAATAATTTTCTAGTTGTCTCATGCTTCCAATACACGTTTGGTATTATTGATATTTCATTATGCAATGCTTTTATAAGATAAGGGTTAGATTTAGGAGGTAAGAGTCGGAGTTGACGTCACCTTTGACAACCAGATGGTAATTTATTTTGATACCAAAACTATGGAAAAAAGCTTTATGGGCTCTTCACAATAGGCAGCGTTGGCCCAACGAATGATCGTCGATGTTTGCTGCGATTACGGCGATTATGAATACACTTACAATGACTTCCAATCGTAGACATTTAGGCTCTATACTATCGTGATTGCCTCTACTCGCCCAACGCTGCCCGTTGTGAAGAGGAATTTTTAGGAAGGAAGATGAAAGAGGCCTGACCTTCTTAGTGCACTGGGCCGGCGTCACGTTTGTTGCCACCCACTCAGTAAATTTATATTTGGTAAATTACATATACGATTACGTAGGAAAGGCTTTTTATTATGATGATAGAATTAAGTAGATAAGGGCCGGCGTAATCTGTGACAACCAGGCGGTAATAAATATTTGGTATTACGATTATATACGGTGTGGTAGGGCTTGTAAGAATGGGATGTTTAACAAATGAATGAGTAATAAAAATAAAGAACTCGACAAAGCTTCGCAGGTTGACTAAGTTGTTGTTTGATCACCCAGCCGGAGCATTTAAAAAATAAGCTATTTGAAAGTATGCAAAATGCAGTTTTTTTTAATAGTAATCTATGTAAATTATTAAATTATCAATTTACAATTCGCTAAGAAGTCTATCACAAAATTGTACCCATCTATTTTTTACTGCGGAATATCTAAATATAAAGAGATTTTTCTAGTTTTCCGCCACTATTAATGCATTTAATGAAATGAGGATGTGTGTAAATGTGAGTTTATGATCCTACAATTATCCTTCCATCCTAATCAGATAATTCCGTTTTTTTTACACTGTATTCATATATTTTCTAACCTTCAGTTTTGTATATTTTCTTACCAAAAAGTATGAATGCGGGAAGATATATTTTAACATCCATTCAGTGTTATATTTTTACTGTTAACATCATTTGTGCATATCATTAACCGGGAAAGAAACAGTCGAGTCTTAGTTAAAAAATGTCTGCTATACCACAAAGAACATTGATTTTGAATGATTAAGCGATGTATCATTCTTGTATGTCATTAATAAAGCGTGTAATTTGCCGTTTTAGCATATTTATTGAATATAGAAATAGTATAATCTACTATAAAAAAATACACGTTTATAGAAAAATTGCCTTTGTCCATAGCATAGGTTATTCATAGTATTTATTTGTTTCAGAAAGCGGAATCTTCATCCGTTGCGAACACTGCCGGCGACGCGAAGTAATGTGCGCGTAAAACGTTATTTTTTAGTTCTAGTTAAAAAATTGTTGATATGAAATCGTAATGCGACACGAATGTTGTATGACATTGTAGTTTTTAGAACATAAATGAAATATTATAATGATAAATTTTAGTCGCCAGAGCTTATGCGACGCCCTGAATGTGTTTCACTTTAGTTTTATAGGAATTGAATAGTATAAGCAAAATAAATACACTAATAGATACATATTATATACATACTTATTAATTAATAATAATGAAATTTTGTTAACCGCTTTAGGACTTCACTTTGGTGTTCCTAGGCTTGATTTTTCATTGTTAGATATAATTTTTATTTTTTATTATGATGAAATGAAATTGAGTGATTCCACGTTATCATTTTCAATAAATATTTTGGCGTTTTTGCATCATGTTATAAAGTAGACGTGTTACAGTGATTATTGATTAGATAGTTTTATTATTACCGTGAAGTACATAATTCGTAGTGTATTTTTGATAAAAAGGATAATTGCCTTGTTTTGTAGTAAGTAATAGTAACAATACCTATGAATTTTATTGTTGCTTCTAATTTTAACAATAATTTAGGGCGTGATTTGTCTCATTTTTATTGTGGCTTTAAACGTTTTATAAAACTACCGATAACTAATTGGAGTAGGTACAATGAGTTTTGTAATCTATAAATGTTCAAACTGACTGCAAAGTAGAAGAGTTGTATAAGTAAATATATATTAAATCATGAGCTATATGATGAATTCTATAATCTTTATATACTTTTGTTAAGTGTTTAAAATCTCACTGTCAATGATTCTAAGGAAACGTTCATTATTTTCCATTTTTATTCCATAAAAGTCTATATTCTTCTATTATTTTTGCTAGATATTGAAGTAATTTTAATTGTACACTTAAACAAGTTATTCATATATTTTTACTTTATAGTTAGAAAAAAGTATTATATTGTAATAAAAAAAGATTATAATAAAAATGATGATTTGTAACTATAGAGTCTAATATACACATTCATTTTCTTTTAGAAAACTTTGAAGCTATTTTCTTTGTCTTAATCATGTTTTAATAAACAATGATCACATCAGAAAGGTATTTTATTTAAAGTGACCCAATTTATTTTTGTTCTCTTTTCCTTTCCAATGGTTTCTGAATTCGTGGCAAAATCAGGGGTCATTCTTCCGTTTAAAGGTCTTTCTGCATGCGAATAATCACCCAGCCGTACCATAATAGGATCGAACAGGACAAATAAGGTTTTTTTGCCTTCGATTGGGTGGAATTCACGATCTATCTAAGGTAATGCAGGCACGTTGTCTCGCATTCGCGGTGATGCCCATTTCTACCCACAACTCGTACTCCATAGATAACAGACAATATTATACCGTCAATTTTTAGCTTATCTTTAAATTTTCGTAAATGTTGCTCGCTTGATAAAGTTCGACATCGATTCAGAATAAATTGATTGCGTATGCGTTCCATATAAATTATCAGTAATATATGGCCTACTTGATCCACAATTATATCACTGTTAGGACGATTTATCTGTTCATGTCAAGGAATGGAGGTCCGTATTTACGATCATAGACGTGTAAAATTCCAATGTTTAAGATCGAGTATTGAGAATTGGCAATGTTCCAAGGCGAGGCGAGACAAGCGCGCATCGCGCATCGCGCACCGGTGCCGAGGTTGTAAAAGCCCCGTTATTCTTATTTACCGTGCGCATCTCGCTTTGGGCGCTGCGTTAGATTATTTACAATATACACAGGATGGATGCACGAAAGAGACGACACAATGCTTATATTGTTATTTATTGATTTTATTTATTGTACAGTTACTTTCGATTTACTTGACATAAAATATTTATATGATTTGGTAATAACCTTATTGAATTTATTTTAATTGATATTAATTTTTCCATACTATGATTTATGTTTACCTACCTATAGTTGTTTATATAAAAGCCCGAGTTAACGGCCTCAATAATACGAGCTTTTGAAAAAAATAGTGTGGTCTTTATTGTGTGACAGGACTTTGTCTATATCATTATTATATAATTATCATATCAACCATATCAAGATCATCGCTTTAATTTTCTGAAATTTCATCAGTAAGAATTTGTAAAACTAAGAAATTTAAATAACATAATATTAGCTATTTTTCAAGAAATACAAAAAAATCCGTTTCTCACAGAATACTTCACTTATTGAAAATTCAGATCCGATAGCTTGAGGTGATGCATCAGGAATAGTGACAAAATAACGGCTTCAGCCTTGACGAGGCATTTGGCGCTTATAGTGAGCGTTCTATTTCCGTGTTAAGGGTTGCTATCACTTAATTTTAGTTACTAGACTAGACCACAGAATAATAACTAGTACTATTTAAACGTAAATCACTGAGACAAGTTACTAATTACGCAGATATTAGATAATAAACGCGTGAATATAATGTTACTGAATAATGAAATTTAGTATCTAATATACTGGTTAGGGTATTTTGTTCAAGCTATAATTTTTTTTTTTTTTTTATGAGAGAGGAGGCAACAGAGCAGACGCGACGCCTGATGGTAAGCGGTCAGCGTCGCCCATGAGCACCCACAACGCCGGGGACATTGTGAGTGTGTTGCCGGCCTTTTAGATAGGAATACGCTCTTTTCTTAAAGGTCCCCAGATTGTAACCATTGGGGAACACCGCACAAGGAAGCTGGTTCCATATGACTGTTGTGCGCGGAAGGAAGCTCCGTTTAAGAGAGCTTATGAACAGTGTCAGCACATGAAATAGGTAAACAATTATAAGTACCCATACCTTCCTGAAGTTAAGATTGAACCAGAATGAAAAATATATAATTCATTATGTTTAAATTTACTATTACTGTTTAAATTTCAAATTTAAGAAGAAAATTAATTCGTTAGCTACCTTAGAACATTCTTCATGTTGCAGGAAATATAGATAGTAATTAATAAAATATAAATTCAATATTCATGCCTAAGTTATTAAATACTATTCACATTTCCGCAAACTAACAAGTTAAATAATGAAGTTTCTGATGAATCGTGCTGGCTAGCCACTTACATGCGCTTGGGCATCGCAAAACGCCACATAAACACAGGCTACTCAACCTAAGCACGAACCAAGTATTTCTAAGTAATTATCACGTTAGAATACATTACTGACTTTGGCTCCTCGTATCAAATCATTTATGTTTCAGTTTGCATAAAATTACATTAAGTTGCTTGAAATAAAAGCGTGTTAAAAAAGGAATGTGGCATGTTTATTAAGATGCTGTATTAGTATAAAAATAAAACATGGCGAATTTTTTTGCATTCGTGACGCTAGCTGATAGCTGTATCATCGCCATAAATATATCTAATTATAAAAGCTATATTAACTCGGGATCAATTCTAAAATAATTCTCTAACCTCTTACACCCTTATTTGAAGTCGGTTGATAACAAGTTAGTTCCTCATCTCTTATTGATCTGTGTGGAAAGCGAAAAAATGTATGTTTATAGGTATTTTTTAAATCATTGATCATAGTGATATCTTTAACGCTAATGGGACAGGAGCTAGAATAACGATTATTTTTATAGTCTTTAGTGTTACGGTGTAAACCGTCGATTCGATGATCTCCAGCATAGTACAATTACTATTGAAACATCGGCAAAATTCATGAAATTATTCATATAAAAACACCGGATGATACGAAGGTCACCGTGTCAGCTAGTGTTTAAAAAAATCGGTAAGATTAAATATGCAAATTTTGAATACTTATCGAGCATTTAATTTGTAGCTTAATGTAGCATACTTTCTCTATAATATGTATGTGATGAACTTACAGGGAAAGTATCAACAATTCAATGTATAAACATAGCTATTATAGTTCTTGTAACTGTTGATTAAATGTGCATAGTAAGACTTTAAGTGTTGTCTATTAACATATTTGTCTTAATAGCTTAACGGAAACTTTTAAATGCATTGATTCGTGTGAAAACTATAAGAACTATATTTGAGATCAACATCTCAAAATGTTGCTACTTGTAGGATTTCAAAAATACGAAATGCAAACCAATAATACGAATTTGAAATGATGACAAACAAATTTGGAATTATTTGAAGCTCTCTACATTCACAGTATTCTTAATTGATGTTTAATTATTTCAATCCTTTATAAATAGGTAAATAAAATTATATATCTACTTTAGATAGGTTTGTAAAGAATAGATTTATGTAATTAGTGGTTTCGGAGCTACTGGTTTTGAAAAATGTTCACCATTTGCACTTCTGCATTACACATTCTTTACCCGATTTAACGCGGTCAGAATTAAGTTCAAAATGCCTCCTGCATTTGAGACTTAATTATAAAAATATACCTATCCTTAACTCAATTATGATTAAAATATGTACCCGTATAACATGCTTAAAATAATATTACAATCAATGTTACAATTTTATAGCAATGCGAAGCAAATTTAAGATATGCCAACGATCGCTTTATATACCTATTTTAAATTCAAAGTTCCGGTTCGAGGCTTATAGTTCTCGATGACGAGCTAATTGCTCCTAAATGATTCATTCGAGTTTCTGGAAAAACTAGTGGTAAAATTGGTGTTCCCATTAAAATAATTAACCTCTTCCAAAGGGTTACGATAAATTTAAGCTTAAAATAATATGTGTACAATAAAAACAAATTTGCATGACGCGTGGCAGCCGGCCAAAACCAATTTTATTTAAACCGTCGTTTTTCGTAATTACTTTTTATAGGCGTTGTTGTGATTGATATAGGTAGGTGTTAATTGCTTAAACATTATGCGTACAGCATATGGTGCGAATTTTATAAATGCTTTTATGTAAAATTAATGAGATGAATCTATCCGTATTACTTTAGACACTACTGCGATGTTACTTATAAAATAAGTTCATGTTTTAATCAAAAGGTTAAATGTTTTTACAAAGATGTACTTCAATATACATATATCATTAAAAATCGTGAGGTTTGTTTTTCTAATTATAATTGTAGCTGTTTTATTATTAAAACGAATGTTATTCTTTGTTCACGTTTTTAAATATTTCTAACATATTTTATTTTTATATAGAGGTTGCTGTAATTCGCTAGGTATCCTTTACAATTATTTAATCTAAGTGGTTTTATGCGTCGTTCTAATTAAATTTAAATGAAGTAGGTAAGTTAAAAACTACGTACATCATTTATTTCACAGCATTTATTGCTGACGAAATAGCCATATAATTAAATTATTTCCATCTTTGTTTCCCTTTATTATGAATTAGATTAGATTGTAAATGAGTAATAACTAATAGCATTCGGGCAATGTACCTACTTATTGTATTAAGATTTAAGACGTCCGTCGACGTCATGGTGTTGAAGTCATCATCAACCATTTATTTTCTTGATATCCGGCTACAACTTACAAAAATCAAATATTTGAATAACAATATGAGTAATGTAAATTACTTATTCACCCTTGGGAATTCTTAAGTAATTATAAGAATTGCAACAATTTTTACGATATGTAGGTAGGGTACTGGCACTAGTAGTCAGCCCCGCACCAGTACTCAGCCTTTTTCGGTTTAAAACCAATAGAAATAGTTCTTTATTCGAAATTAACCAATCAATTTATTTTTAATTGGTTCTGTGACTTTTCATTGTTTGAAAAAATTCCAAACATGTTTGCTTAGTGGCTGCGAAGTACATTAAATATGAGTTCATTCCGACGTCGTCAGCTGACGAGGCCACCAAGCGATGCGAGCGCTATTTTTTCGTTAGTGGAAAGCGTTCGCAGAAAAGGTAACTTATTTAATTTTTCTATAATATCTATGGCACGTTGTATTCGAATTTATATTTATCAAGAGTTTAGGCATCGTAACCAATTAAAAAGTATATTATTTTTCTTAAGAATTATTAAATAATGAAGTGGCCGACTACTGCGTTCCGCTTTTATATACATTATCTAGTACTCAGCCACCCCCGGCTGACTACTGGTTTTAACGCAATTTTTTTATTTAAAGGTCTATGATTATCATTTTTAAGTTCAGAATTTATCCCTTTATCTAGAATACTCATACCATATATATTTTTATCAAAAACCCAATAGTCGGCCACTTCAATAGTTAAATTTTGTTACATGGTTGAGTACTGGTGAACCTAGATCCAGTGTTCAGCCGTTCATTTTTAAATTGTTTCTTAAAGAGTTTCTTATTTGTTTCACTGTTTTTTAAACTTAGTACATTTGTTTCAGTCACTTATGTCTCTTTCAAGACCCATATTACAATACCTCTGGGTCTGGTAAGAAAAATTAACCCAAGCATTAGATGCTATCAGAAATGGGATGGCAATCAGGGAAGCTAGTAGAACTTATGGCGTTCCTCGGGGCACACTCCAAGACAGAATTCATCTTCGAGTTCCTGAGGGTCCAAGAAGAATGGGTCCCGAATCTATTCTCAACAAATATGAAGAAGCCGAAATTGCAACATGGCTTAAAGATCTTGCCATGTGCCCCAAAAACCAGAAAACCTACTGAATTCTGTTCAACAAATGATGATCGAAGATGGTAGGCCTAATCCTTTCATAAACGGAAGACCAGGTAAGAAATGGATGAATTCTTTTTTCAAAAGGAACCAATCAATTTCTATGACAACACCTGTAGCTATTTCAAAGGGGAGAGCAGTAATAACCGAAGAGAGTATTAGAAAATGGTTTGAGAACCTTAAAGATTATCTCGCTCAAAATCAAGCTCTCGATGTGTTAGAAGACCCTAAAAGAATTTTAAATGGGGATGAAACAAGTTTTATGCTCTGTCCTGACGGGACGAAACGGGATGAAACGGGAAAAGTGATAGCACCCCGAGGGTATAAAAATGTGTACCAAATAGTAAAAGGGAAAGAAAAAGAGGCAGTCACTGTTCTAGCTTTTTTTTCTGCATTTGGTGATATTTTAAGCTTAAAACTATTGATCTCAAGAGAAGCTGACCACTAGGTGGCAATACGGCTGAGTATTAGTTTTTGGCGGCTGAACACTGGTAAAAAGTGCCATATTTTGTTAAAACGTATTTTTCATTTTATTAAAGATTATGTTTGTAACTTTTGTTAATTTTGTGATAAAGTTAAATAAATGAGTAAGTCAATTGATTCAAAAGACTTTTAATTTACTGTTTCTAATATTTTCATATACGTATATGAGTTTGAACCCAAACTTACCACTAAAAGGCTGACTACTGGTGCCAGTACCCTACAATGTATGCACATCATAAAACGCAATATTTTTTTTCTTATTTGTTTATATACAATACTAGCGACCCGCCCCGGCTTCGCACGGGTGCAATGGCGGCCGGCCGGTACCGCCGCAAACGCTACGTCTCGCAATTTTTAAATTTGTAATATCTTCGAAAATATTCACTTAAATCATACGGTGTAATATCTCAAATCTCTCTATATTAAATGAACAATGTATTCAAGGTATTTAATTGGTTAAGGATTAATGCTGTATTGGTTAAAATCGCTTCGAAAATTAACCATTATTTGTCGTAAAAAGTAAATGACAAAAAAAAGTTATTGTGGGTTATCCATAAGAGATAGACATATACCATCGCGGACTTTTCTGTAGACCTTTTCAATGTGTACAATACTTAGTACATTATTTTGATAAAACTCGTAGGGTTCAGCCTGCGTTTGCAATGTAAGCGGAAAAAATGTAATTATTTACGACATCACATTAGAAACCTCAAAAATAACAGTACTTCTCCACTATTTAATGGATGTTATTATACATATAAACCTTCCTCTTGAATCACTCTATCTATTAAAAAAAACCGCATCAAAATCCGTTGCGTAGTTTCAAAGATTTAAGCGTACAAAGGGACATAGGGACATAGGGACATAGGGACAGAGAAAGCGACTTTGTTTTATACTATGTAGTGATGATTGAACAATTAACAATGCTTCTATACCTTCTTACATTTCTAAATAGGTATAGTATCCAAATAGGGTTGTAAATTCTTTTAAATATGGAGTCCTATATAGAGTTGTGTAGTTTTGTCAGATCCATAAACGTTTTTTTTTGCTCTCAGAAACTATTTGAATAAGTGATTATTATTATAGGAATTAAATCAAATATATTCTTTCGCAAGTTTTGTGACGTTGGTAAATATATATTTTTTTACTTGGTAATAACTAATAACCATTGTACAACCACAAAATAGTCCATTATTATATTCGACCAGTCATTTTTCTGTATACCGTGTATCTTATTTCGTTAAAAATTTTATGATTTCGATAGAATTATTAATTTTAGCCGATGATTAAATTTTTTACACGTATAATCAATGAATCGTGCGCCAGATCGGGGCGGCTTAGCTCATCCGGCAGGCATTTTGGTGGTTTTTGTGATAGATGCTGCGTCAAGAAGGCCTTCGTGAACACGATTTTTAACGAACGATGAGATAATCCCCAATGATGAGCATTGAGCTCTATACAGAAGTGTTATAAAGGAGTGGACAATACGGCTCGATAGGATTATGTTGATTAGCACCAAGGTTCTTGGATATAAAGCCATTTAAGAATTGACATTTAAATATCTCTTGTGAAATTTATGAAAACGTTGAATAATATAAAATATAGCTGTACAATTTCACGTAAATACGATTAATTAACGATTGATAGTAAAATGGCCATCGAACCTTTATGCTAGTACTCAAATGTCAGCCGTACGACCTCCATTCACAATGTTTTCGTCACACTATTCATTCATAAGAGTGAACGACGGTCACGCGCATGCGCATTACATGCTTTATATTAGACATCAACGCTTCTGCACGTTTGCTAATTAATAATTAGCAGGAAGAGCTGCAGACATCGCGTCGCGAATTTTCATTAACTACAACGAATTACTTTCCATACTATTACCATATCACTCAGTAATTATGTTTCCTTTAGTATTTAAAAGAATTACAAAGAAGACAAATGAAAGACAATCGAGGCTCGTATATTTGTACATGTTTTGTATAGAATTAAGTAATACGTCTACAATGTTGTGGCACATTTAAGGCGTGGCTAACAGATTAGTGACTCTAGGGCGAAGAGGCTGGATACATTCTTGCGAGTTCCTCGTTGCAACTCATTAATGAACTTCGTTATAAAATAAGCTGAGGGCACTTAACTGCCACCCTCCGAGATTGGTTTTCGTGGTCGGTGTCTATTAATATTTATTTATAGGTAAAACTTTTAAACCCAACAATTCTTTCTTAACAGCGGGCTTACTTACTTCCTTTATTTTAATTTTTGGAGCCAATTTTTACACAACATAATCATAGGATTACAGTCGTGGTATATTAAGAATTTAAAAAACATAATAAAATATAGGAATTCATTTTATAATAAATCAGTATATCTAAAAACATCACAACAACAAACATAGAATAACGTACCTATGAAACAAAAATAACTACGTTAAAAACAACCGACTTCAAAAACGGAAAAGTAAAAAATAAAAAATATTTGATATTATTAATTACTACATATTATTTAGATGTGCTATTTACTAAATAGGTTCGAAGTCGGTGCAATTTTTCAACACGAATCAAACGAGCCCAAACTCGATGAAGTTGAGTCAATATATTACTGAGTTCCTATGGCCACCTTCCGATTCCATCATCAAATCAGCTCTATGTCATGATAATGTTTGATCGCTATCCAATTTACATACGTACATTAGTGTCCGACCGAAAGTTCGGTTTCGGTGGTTTCGGTTTCGGTTTCGGCTGAGTTTCGGCCAAAAATCAAGTTTCGGCCGCAGTTTCGGTTTCGGCCAGAATTGGCCGAAACTTTTGCCGAAACCGAAACTTATTTCGCAAGTTCAGTGAACTTAGTTCACACACGTTCACACGCTCTCCTAACTTCGTTTTCCTCGGCAACGCTTTGACGGACGCTGTCATAGCGTTGGTTGACCCACGCTGGTGGAGACAATTTATGATTATCAATGTTGAGATTGGAACTGGGTGTAATAATAATTATTATTTTTATATAAGAGGTACCTAAAAGAGACTGATTATTCTTCTAAGTACAAATACCAATCCAAAGTATTAAAGGGAAGATCTCAAAATACCAAAACTTAGTATTAAAGTAACAGTAACAATTACTGATTTGATTTAGATGACTGATTTTACTGAGAACTTAATTTGAAAAAATAATAAAAATTAAAATTGTTATTATTAATATTTTAAAAATATAATTTTTTTTTGTATTAAATAAATGATTACAACAAATTTAATATACTGTGTTTTCATTTCATGCCCTAATTAAGGCAAAATAATAGGTAAAATGCACCAAAGTTCAGTATTTTTAGAAATTTCATACTTGACCACGTGAGTTTCGGTTTCGGTTTCGGTTTCGGCCGAAACTGAAGCCACGGCCGAACATTCGGTTTCGGTTTCGGTTTCGGCCTGGAAACCAGTTTCGGTCGGACACTAACGTACATACAAAATTTCAGCTCATTCGGTTACTGGGAAGTGAATCAAACTTACTTACTAGATTTCAATTAAGTCATCGAGATCAGATAAAAATGCTCATAAAATAAAAAATACTGGGCCCATCCGAATAAAATTTTTATGGGACCAATTCGACACCATTCCGCATCAAACAAAAATGAATCACGTAAATCGGTTACGAAACCTCTGAGTAATCCGTGTACTTACATAAAAAAAAAATATATACCGGCCGAATTGATACCTCTCCTTGATACCTATCAAAGGTCTAGACCTCCTCCTTTTTTTGAAGTCGGTTAAAAAAAAATAGATAGCCAAATGCAAGTTGAATTTTCTTATTATAATACACTTTTCCTAAAATATCGTACAGCAAAGTTTGAGCAAAAATAAGATAGTGTAATAAATATTTATTACACTATCTTATTTTTGCTCAAAAACAACAATTACTATTAGTTATTACACGATTACAGATTTACAGATTACCTTTTTGACTAAAGTGCTGACCATGATAAAAATTAAATGACTTTATATTTTTCAGTAGTTAAATAACTGCTATATGTTGACACAATGGATAAACTATTATACCTATTCAAGCCGTACCCTTGAGATGTCTTGAATCGTCTTGTCTAATGTTATTTTTTTCCCAATTTCGTGATCATAATACATATTAATTATTATAAAAACAGCAAACTCTATAAACGTTGCCGTAGAATTTGGTACTTTGAGATATACCCGGGCGTATATTTTTGTAAAAAGCCATTTATTATTATTTAATTCACGAGGGGGTACGCCTTTAGCCTCTTAGTTATACTTATACTTTTAGTTTGACAATATTTATTATAATTGGTTATTTGCTAACTTGGATTTATTTATGACCGAAGTTATAAATAATTTTGATATAGGTTGCTCGTAATATTTGGAGCTATTTATTACACGTACCTACGCTTAATTTACGATGGACTTTATTGCGATTTGTGCATTAGGTAAATCCACCTGCTTTAAAAAAGAGTTAAGCAACTATGAGTATTCTGACGGTTTGTCGATAGCATGTAGGCCTGGCCAAGATACCCTTGAACCTAAGTGGCAGCTTGCGCTCGGCTTGCCATTGACCCCGCGTGCGGCGCCCGCCGCGCCGTCGGCTAGCCCCTTCGCTAATTGTTATGTAACTGAGATCAAATCTGCAACATCTACATTTTCCTATTTTACTATAAAATTGCGACAATAATAGTTTGATGAATTACAACTGTCCTCTAAACTTAGGACATGTAATTGTCTTGCAAAAGTTTTCTTATTTGATTCATTTAAATGCATAGGTAATTAACAATTTTCTATTGTTTACATTGTAACTTCACAAGAAAAGGCTTTTAAGAAAATAATTAAAGCTGGTAAATGGTTTCCTGATGTCATTAAACTCTCGGGATAACAGTATAAGTAGAGTACGGTATATCAGTGGTTGTTGTGACCAAAATTTAACAAAATACAGATAATGTTAGGTAACGCAAACAGGTTCTGTAAACGCGAATACAGCTTCCTGCCGAGTCAGGGAGGAAGGCAGAGTCACTGAACTTGCACGTCGGGAGGTTCTTCGTAGTCTTATGATTGTAAAACAATATGTCTTTATGTACCTATAAAACGTATTCACGAAGTTTGTAGAATTACTATTGGCATTTCATTATGTCACTTCAATTGCGTTCTTGTATTATTACCATATAACTATACATAATCTATTGTACCTGTTATTATATAAGTAAATATTAAAAAGTTTATAAAATGGTTTAAAGCACGGCTCATAATTTGTATTAGGCTTTTTCTAACTAGTCTTTAGCAAAAGGAAAGGCAATTTTATGAAATGTTAATGTTAACTTAAACAAAAAATGTCAGGCCATATTTTGAAGTGAAACTTCTTTATCGGGGTTGGAAAAAAATTTAGTGTAACATTTTTTCGTTACGCGTGACATTTTTCCGTTACGCGCCATCTTTTTCTTATCCCTACCACGCGTGATTCGACGTATTTCTGCAAAGTTGCATATAAGTATAAGTAAATTATTTTTTGAAAAATAAGGTCATAAAGAAGTTTCACTTCTTACGTGTGTACACTAGTACACGCACACATTTATTTTTTATTCTATAGGTAGTTATACATCGATCCTGAAACTTACAACATACGACTTAATATTTTTACTACGCATGAAGCATCAAGCTCTAATCAGTATGAGAAAATGTAAGAAAGAACTCATCCACGTTGGAAATAATGATCAAGAAAATAATGTAACATAAAACATTTAAAAATAATTTGATAGAAAATATATTACTGTTTGTTATACTTCCTAATATGGCAGTAACGTATCTCATCTTTGTCTGCTTCTATAAGAATACGTCTGCTTCCTAGCATTGTATTAAATTCTGAAATGTGTTTGGAAGTGATACTAATAAATACTAATACCATAACAAATTTGTTTAAAAAATAGAATACGCTTGAAACTATGTACATTCTAAGTAAGAACGCTTCGGGCGTTTGTGCTAGAATTTTGATTGATATTTTTTGTGACTAGGTAACTCGATTACAATAAGACGACGGCAATAACGAGAGAAGTGCGAAATGGACGCCGTAACTGAAAGTATATATCAAGGTTAGCCATTGGCGAACAAACGAAACTCGGCTAACAGTAACAATTCACCCACAAAGCAAAAACCTAGCAACCGCTCGACACCAAAACCGCCAATACTTTTGTGCTCTACCAATTCGATTTAATTGCAACTGATATGAGATTGGACCATCTCAGTTCCTTCACTTTGGCGGGGTTCTTAATTAGATTTGTTTTGCTTTACATTAACCGAGTATCAATTGACCCATTCACTCTATTACATTAACATATGAACGTATCTTAATTTCTCTACGTTACAATGGAGGTGAGAGTTGTAGATGTTAAAATCGAAAACGCAAAAAGTCCTTTCTCCACCTTGTATACGTTTTATTGTACTTGAATTTCGAATTCAATTACTCAAATAATTGCTTGTAATTTCCTTGGCAGCTTTAACAGATAAGCTTCGATGAGAGCTTTGACGTTGAGTGCTATGTGAAGACCGCTTTCTTGCCCTCAATTTTGGTTATGAGTTGGAACTTGGAAGACGCCATATTCTCACAGTCGACAAACTGATGAATCTATATCGATTACTTGTAGGCGGCCTTGAGCGGTAACCATTAATTTGTGTGCAGAGTCGAGCAGCGCGATCCCGTTATAGAGAGCGCCGGGATGTTGTGATTCGTGCCCATTTGACGAGTCCCTCAGAAGCCATTCCATGTGATTTCATCATTAAGCTGCTTAAATATGTTGATACGGACAATTACCATAGATAGACAAGTATGAGCGTAATGGGATTAATAGAAATATATGTATTATGTGAAACATGTAGGCTCTACTAGGTACCAGTCTCTTCTACTCTAGAAATATATGGTCATATTATGTTTAATGAGCTAAACTCGACTTTATAAGTTATTGCTTTTATAGAGAAGTTCCATAACTATTTTTATGACATAACGGTTAAGACGCTATATTAGTATTTTGAGATGGATCTAAGTTTGATATTAAACTTAATATTCATTACAATGCGTTTATCGTTTATAAACATAACATGATTGTGTGAATTGTAGTGTCGTAAAATAAAGTAAGGTAAAAACTATTGAATTTCTAATATAACGACTTATTTTTATGAAATTATAAGATGTGCTATCGTAAAGTATAAAAGCACTTTGTCTTATTGTGACCATTTTTTATAACTTAATCGGTTTTAAATTATTAACATAATGTATCGCGATTAATATCTACAATAACTACATATTTACATTGCATGATATTTTTCTGTCTTACGGACTTGATAGTGAGAAAGGCAGTTCTCGCCGACGCCTTGGAGCTTGTGATCAGAATTTGTTTATGTTGCCTGGGAATACTTTGTTCGGATAGACCTCTAGTATAACTAGGTAAAACCTCAGCGTTTTAACGAACGCTTTGCAAATACAAATAAACCCCTGAATTTTAAGCATGAACCGAAATTTACATAGATACGAATAAAATTACTCTAGAAATATTTCTTTTTGGTGTCGGGTATACCTAGTAACTGGATCAATACGAATGACGTTCTCGGTACGTGGTCTGCGAAATAAATGAGACATGTGTAATTTAGAACGGTTCGACGGGGATCTCGTGGTTTTCGGATGGTCACTGTTAATATACATTGCAGGTGTTCTGCAGTGATGTATAAAATCAGACTATAATAAAGTGTGTAGAGTGAATTGGTAAGACGTGACCGCATCGCCAGTTTCATCGGCGCGAAGACGTGAGACCATTGTTGCCACTAATAGATAATTAGTAAGATGCCGTTATTTATCCGGCGATCGAAGATCGATCGCCATTGATGGCCCACATCCACAGATTGCTCTTTACACGAACTTGCACTCTACCATGGGAGAACATAAATACAACACATACATTTGTATTTACATTATACAAATGGGTCAAATCAAGTACGGTTTTACTTGATATTTATTGAAAACTCTCTAACCATGTCTATAAATATTTTATATGTTTTGCTATGGTCGACGTTAAATTACTTACATGTAATATAGAGAAAAATCGCTTAGTTCTAGAGATGGAATTTGAATTAGATCTATTAATTTAAAATATATAGGTGTCTGAAAAGTGAAATAGTGGCCCTGTAAAGTGATTTTCTAAACCTTATATACAGTTTTATAAATTAATATTGGAATCTAAATCGTCCCAATACTACTTCAACTAATGGATTGTATATTTTAAATTTTAAATACCGATTATGTAAATTCAGTGATCCTGTATGAATAAATATTTGCCTAGAAAAATAATTTCCATCGCAGTGTTGTTAAATTTCTGCGTACTTCGAAGGCCTCGTTCACACGATTAGGTTATTGCGTCTATGTGACCACCTCATTACTTATTAAACGGCATGTAACTTCATTCACAACTGACCATTTTCACCGAGGATCGCGTCGTATTTAAATACATATATTACTTAAGCTATTCTTGTTTGTATAAAATATGTTAGCATTTGCAGTTTATTTAGTTATTGAGAAGCTACGTTATATGAATTGGCATTAATAATATTATTATTCCGAAAAATTATGTTTTCTGGTAGAAGGGTACACACGCAAATTGCATTTACATGAATGTAGGTATTAGGATATGGTAAGTCGAATTAATGACCCACGTATTCGTAATTGCAATGTGGTGTTTATAAACGTCGATGTTATCTCAGGACGTTCTCAGCCGGATGTTCATTTTGCGTTACATTATTTGAGTATTACTCAGTAGTCACTGTTGACTATTGCTGAAGTAACTTTACTATTTAAGTTTAACATTATCGTTATAATAAGTAAATATAGAGTTAAGGGCTTAAGGGTATAGGGACTTATCTATACCCTTAACTCACTTATGATAAGTTGTTATTTTACTGCATTTGGATCCTATCCAATCGGAGTCAAATCCAACGAGCTAAAAACGGTTAAAATCCTTTAACCGTTTTTAGCTCGTGGTATTTAACTAAGACACATTAAGGTATAGTGTATATGTTTCGATATACATATAGATAGATAAATTTTTAAAATAAAAGGTATTGATAGTTTATCTTTATAGTTTTTATAAATTTACACGCATTTTAGCTCTCAAATATATGAAGAAAAATGGTTTTTATAGTTGGCTGTACAAAGGCCTCATTAAAATCGTTTTAACTGTTTTCTTTAAATGCATGTTTTTGCCTTACCTTACCTTACCTTAAAATCATGCTATATTGGGTTCGCTGCCATTTAAGCAAGAACTAAAAACATTACCTGGTAGGTAGGAAGCCCATTCGTTAGTCATCCCAGAGGTTAGACGAGGACAGCAGCCAGAAGTTTAAATCCGCACTTCAGGTCACGAACTCGATGAACATGAGTCACTGTACAAGGAAGATCTAGGAGCATGGCGTCACCAGCGACGGCCGCACGAAGATACGCCTCGTGTACAAGAGATAACATTAATTAACTTCATTATCAATGAATTAGGAACTCTACGACCTTGGCTTGTTTGCCCACTTTTTCACTTTCAATTTAACATCTTTCACTTATTTTCACTTTTACTTTTCAATTGTGAAAGAATCATCAAAAATTTTGACGAATCATTAGATGCGGAAGCGTCAGAATCCTGCAATAAACAATGAAGTTTCCCGAAATTTACCTTATCATCGTGCAAACAGAAACATAGTTCAGTAAGTACTTTATAAACTATGGGGATATGTAAGGATTAAGGACTATCTTTATTCTCAAAAGAAAAAAAATAAGATTAACTTGTAAAAAAAATACTTATAGCAATTGTTATTCAAACGAATTAAGCATATTTAAAGGTACGTGACGTTTTAAGGATAACTAGATCAAATTATTCCAATAATTCTCTAATTATAACCATTTGGTAAACGGTGTAACAACCCATGAAAATTCTCGGAAGTATAGCGGTTGCAATTATTATATTTTTGTTGCATACGTCATTATTCGTAGACCTATGGATGATGATTATGAGAATATAATATGTAGTATGTACATTGTACACTGTGCAGGCTTATTTTTGTGGCCGAGAAACCGCATTAGTCATTTCTTTTATTTTGTTATTATAGCGTAGATTTCACACTAACAACTTCACAAAGAATCTTCGAGTGATAATCCAAGCAACAGATAGACCGGTTGTTAGAATGAGTTGGATGTGTAAGCTCGTTGTTTCAACAATCCTTTCCGTTATGAACTCTACTTTACTGTGGTTTCAATAATTTACACTTGTTCGCGGTGCGCACTCGTGCTCGGATTTTAATGTAAATAGCGTCAAAAAAATTATTTACGAACATTATAGAGTCATTCAACTTTAAAATGCTTTGTTTCCTCTAGGAACATTTTAATTGTATAACATGATTTCAGATAGTAAAGATATATGCTTTATAGGTGAAAGCTTTGTGATTATTAAAATAAATTACTAACCACTGAATAATTTGTTGAATTCAGCTATTGGAAATATGAAAATATTTTTGTTAATTACAGTTAGTTGTATTTATATGTTGACACTGAAGCTCGAAGTAACCCAAAAAATAACAATATGTTCCAAATTCTTATGGTAGTGAACTTTTATAATTGTACAGGCGATGAGAAAATCACACGCATTTAAGCGCGTGGTCTATAGTTACTGGTCTTTGCACTAATTTGACATAGACATTGATTTCGAAAATATATCATCATTCTCAATTATAAAGTTCCATTATAAACTCATTAGCGAAGCAAATAACGGAACTCGCTGGGCGCCAAATTACCAACATTATCAATTTATTTACGCCCATGTATAAACAAAAAGTCGAATGTAGATGATTTGAGAGATTCCCGTTAACAAATTCGTATTGTGCAATGTAGAAGAAAAATTGTAACGCGTGTTTTCGGTATGAGTTTTCTGTGGCAAAGCTTAATACCGCTATATTTCATAATGCGTGTACCTATGTTAAATGCTTTCACTGCACCTCTGCCCAACATCAATCATCTCGTGGGCTCTCCGTTCCTCCGACAGTTTGGTTCAGCCTTTCACATTTATCTAAAGCTCAACTTAAATAACCTTTTATTAAAATCTATCTCGTCTACTATCTATGGCTTATTGATTTATAGTGTAATTGATAAAGCTTTTTCGAAGTCGAAGCATTGTGCACTTTATTGATTTTTTTATTACATATAGTGATAGCATATACAGTTAACATTATTTATATTCGTAGTCTTCATAAAGTTATAGAGTAGATATATTTTAGTAGATTGCTAATTAATTGAATTATAACAAAGAATTGTTTGATCCCCAGTAAATTGAAGTACGTAGGTACCTAGCAGTAAAGATAATAGACAGTAGCGCAATGGGGATAAATTAATTTGATTGACTAGATGTATATGCTATTAATTAATTAGTTCTTTAATTTAATAAATCGTGCATAAGTAATAATCTTATACTAATATTTGTACATACTGTGGCAGAAGCTAAAGGTTACTTCCTTATACATCGTGCAAGAAGTTTGCGTAATAACTCGTCTCGTCACGTCTTTCTGCTTTACAATTTATACGGTGATCATCACACATATCTACTATAAATAATAGCTAATAGATCGGCCTTTACAAGGACACCGCTATAAAAGGTCGTTAGCAATTTTCGAGTAAATAAAACTTGAAAGCGTGACCCTTTATAATATCTATAAGTGGTATAATAATTTTGTTTCATAAATATTCATTTAAAACATAAAACTTTTAAAATAGCTCGTGTTATTTATAAAAGCGTTTGAAATTCATGGGATCATGTAGTGCGAGTACTAGGTAGGCTTATTCAATCTAAAAAGATCAGTAAGACAACTTTAAAAGCGTCTGGATTCCTCATTAGGGATTATGGGGTCGTTTAAAGACCCAGTCACGATTTAATGTCACACTAGGTACGTTTTGCAACATTTCTTTTAAAGGGTTTTTGCAACATTGCTTTTTTATTCAAATCATCTGGATAAACATAGTAAAATAACAGAGCTTTTAGGAAAAGGAAAGGAATATTATAAAATTCATCAATTGTGATCAGGAAAGAAGTAGTCCTTTAAAATAATATAATAATATTTTACTATTTAAAATTTCCATAAACATATTTTGTTATTTAAGATGATTTTCCGACCTGAACTAGAATATGTACTCAAATATATTTAAAACAGACCTTATCATTATCATCATCTTAATTAGGTGGTATTGACATCACAAAAAAGATCAGGTCAAGGTAGAGGTTTGTATTAATAAAATATTTGGAATATTGAGCACATACGAGATTATGTTTTGAATTTTTATGATATTTTATGTTTTATGTAGTATCGTACATTTTATTTTGATATGTCTATGCGGTTTATTTGCGACAAATTTGCTAACGGTATCTTCATAATATATTTAAAAGGGTTCTGGAAAAGATTTTCTTTATGCTCTATACTCTATAGGACTGTGTGTTCTTTCAAAAGTGTAATTAAAAATAAATATGCGTGTTGCTTTGATGCATGATCTTTGAACCCTAACGTTGTATTGACTTATGAATGTACCTATAATCTAATCGCTATCTAAATGCGCATACATAAACAGAAACAAATACAAAGTTGATAAATGACCTCGTTATTATAACGGTCGGGAGTACTGCATGATTTTCTTTTCGAGGTCATCATGTATCTCTTTGAAACATGTTACATTGCTAAAGCAGTACCAGTTCAGCAAGAATTACGCGTTAATTTTTTGCCGGATTTTTTAAAAAGTTGATTAAGAACATAGAAAGCGTGCAGCAACCATTGGTTTTTATTTTAATTTATACCTATAATTGATAAAAATTACAAGTTAAACATAAAAATTATTATCATTACTGAATTTATCACATTTAATCCATGTAACCAATATATTATGTACTGTGAAACAAATCCAAAGATCAATTGAGTTAATCGAAAAATATTTTTTCGTCATTTTACATACATATTATAACGCTGGTGTCTGTCCTTTTAAATTTATTCAACACAAAGGGATCGCGTATTTTGTTTGCAACATGACTCATTCCCTGACGTTCCCACAAAGGTATTCGCAGGAAAGACTTATTAAACCATTGTGATAATGTCTCTGTGAGATCAGAAAGCAATAAAAGTATACATTAAATCATTCAACTGGAGAGAGAATGAATTAGACGTAATTACGTCAAGCTCGCGTTCTATAATTATTCATGCAACTGGAAGCGTTCTCGATAAATATAGTGTATTCAATTATCCGTTCAATTTAAGCTTTAACTAAAATGGACGTCGACACAGAAACATAACCTACATCTAAACACGAATGCCCGCATAACTGTTGGCGTATTCAACTAAACGCAGGGTGTCCGGTACAAAATCATTATATTTTGATTCTCCGTCCGGCGAAAGAAGGCCGCGCGACGACCTTCCAAATTGTTTATGGCGAACATTGACCGCTGATGAAGCGTCGCTTCGTTTTGCCACGCAGTCGCAAACCCTTTTGGACCTTTATTATTTTTTTATTGGGTTACAGGTAGATACATATTATCGCGTTTCCCTTCCTCAAAATAATTGGTTTAAATTCTTTTTTGTACTTATTTGTATAACTTCTATTTTTATAAATACATTTGATAATTGCATCGCAATAATTATACCTGAAATGACTCATTGGTAATGTTAATTTGTTACATTATATTAGACTTTTTATTACCTAATCGTATAGGAGCTACCAACGTTGACAAGAGAGAATTTTAGTATAGTTGGTTCTTTGATATACTGTTTCTCTTCCTATTTCGGTTAGAGTCCGGGCTGTCTGGCTGGCCGCAGTGGTTGCGTTTATTAGTGCGCATCTTATCTGCACAGGAAAATATCCGTAATTTAAAGTCATATATTAACGCGTAATTTTTAATCTTTTGCCTTTAGATAGATCCATCAGACATATATTTTTTATTGCAAGACGTTTTTTTCGTTGTTAAATAGGTGCCAGACGCAATTTTTTATTTCAAAATCATTAAAATGTCATCGAAATAAGTGAAATTCCATCAACATGAGTCCCCGTGAAGGATATACTATGTATAATATTCATTTTACTATTTACAATTTTTTAGCAACAATCTACCATGGTGCCTCCTTTTCCCAACGAACCTCAAATAGGACGTTAATGTAAACTTGATAAAAACCAAATATCATCAAATTCATATTAATACCCAAAAGTCTTATAAATATGATACCATCTATTAAAAATATTAGTTTACTAATTATTCAATATAAGTATTAAAAAAGGATAATATAATATAAGTAATAAAGTTATTACTTACCTTTTAAGCGGACTCATGTTGATGTAATTTCACTTATTTCGATGAAATTTTAATTATTTTGAAAATATAAAAAATTGCGTATGGCACCTATTTAACAACGAAAAAATCGTCTTGCAATAAAAAAAATATGTCTGATGGATCTATCTAAAGGCAAAAGATTAAAAATTACGCGTTAATAAATGACTTTAAATTACGGATATTTTCCTGTGCGCACTAATAAACGCAACCACTATCGCCAGCCAGACAGCCCGGACTCTAACCGAAATAGCAAGAGAAACAGTATATCAAAAACCCAACTATACTAAAATGACTTTTTTTAAAACGTTAATAGCTCCCGTACCATAATGTAATAAAAAGCCTCTACATCACACAGTGAACAATTAAAAAATATATATGTATACTTTTTGTCGGAAATTTTTCAATCAAATTCTTGGAAGTAAATAACTATAAATGATATCATCGATAAAAACAAAAAATACTGGTACTGTAGCTGTATAGCCCCGTGTTCCAGACTCCCTTCTCTCTGACTAATGATGATATTGAATATGAAACAGGCATACCCCAACGGAAACCAATTTGCTGGTGGCAATCATTATTACATATTAAAATGACATATTTTCGAGGTGACGATACTAGTAATATTTGGACGGGTTTGTTTTGTCAGTAAAAACGCAAAAACACTAATCGCACTTGTTCATTAAACCTAAATTATTGAAGGATATTACGTTTCCTGTCTCACGAGGTGTTTGAACTTTGATATTATCTGAGTAATCTTATTTCTTTTCTGAACATTTAGATTTACTTTCCATGTAACCGATTCTTTCTTACGACGCGGACGAGATCGTGCATCAAATATCAATTAAGATTCGATTGTTTGGAGATTTGCATGTAGATGTTTATTTTGGGTTTTAAGGTTCTTGACGTGTATCTTTCATAATTTCTTCAAAACCTTCATTCGTCTTTTCAGACATATTGAATATAATTAATATAATAATATAATTCTTTTCAGACATATTGAATATAATTAATATAATAATTAATATAATAATATTATTGAATTTTTATATATATACAGGGTGTCCCACCGTCGGTATTCTAAGCTCAATGGAGGTTATAGTTTTGCGTACGCTGAGTAGGTACGTAAAAAATACTTATAAAATTCCAGATGCATTTTTTTTTCAAATAGATTAATTCTTAAAACTCTTTGTGTACACCCCTAACCAGCAACCCGCCCAACTTTGCCACCCGCACGTGAGCTATCGTTTAAGATTATGTTTTCATAGACAAACTGCTCACATTAGCGAAGCGTTAGGTATATGCCGGCTGCGCGAAGATAGAGAAGAAAACATGAATTTTAAGGAATAATTTAACAAAAAAATTTTGTCGTAATTTTGTTGTTTAAGTATTTTTTACGTGATCAGTGTTACATACAAAACTACAAGTCCCTTCGCGCTTACTATACCGATAGTGACACCCTGTATATAAGATTTACAGAATATAATATGAAATCATATGATACCTGATTTACCTGATCATGTTATGAAATCGCAAAAAGTAAGTTGGTACTTTTATTATAAAAAAATCAGAATTAAAAAGTATTAAATTTCAAAATACATATAATCAAATAAAAATCATGAGATTTTTTAAAATTAAAATACTTCTACTAATTTGATTTATTATCCCGTAAATCTTACAAATAAAATGGTTTTTCATAATTAATCCATTATTAAATAGTTCAACATACTTTATTATTTACTTGTGTTTATTATCCATTTATGACATTGGGAATTTGTTAAAAAATGATATAATTTTTCAAAGTTAAATCGTACATAAATAATGATTCCAGTTTTGACGTAATTATCATTTTCTTTTATACTTCATCCATTAATCACTCTTTTTGCAATCAAATTTACGTGAAAGAATTAGCGAATCAAATTGTTAAATATTCGTATGATTCATCACATTCGTTTACGTCTTCAACCGGTATTGCGTTCGAATTTTCATCAATATAGAAGTTTTGTTCACCTGTTTAGATCTATTTAGAGAGTAAGGTGAGCGTATGTGTGGCCTTAATATAAGTGATAATTTGATGATCGGCATCTCGAGAGGACACGTGTCGTCAAGGCGACGTATATTGGAGTCTGTGTTTGTACATAGAGTGTAATGCCCTTTGTATTCCTTGTTTTGTTACAAAATATTGAACACAGTTTCATTTAACACTAGCATTCAAATTACCTGTGTATTGACTTGTTATGACAACGAGAGTTCTTGCAGATAGTTATAATTGTGTCGTATTACGAAACTAAAGAAAATCGATGCAAATGAGATGCACTCCGTTAGCGATACGTTTATGATGCTTATGCTAAATGGATATTTGATGGTCATTTTTTGTAGTAAGTGTGTATTTTTACTCAAAAAATATGAATTTATGTTTAAATACATGTTATACTCATTTAATTTACGTAATATGTATACAATTGAAACCTAGTAAATATATTTTTGGTGTTGTGACAGTAGACGTAGTAGTAACGTTTTTCACTCATAAAAATATTACTATTTTTTATAGTACTTACTTTACTTCGATCTTTTAATCTATACGGTGTTGATTTCGATCAATGCAGTTATTATGTATCGATATGTGTATTTTAAGTCTGATAGTATTATCATGAGTTAGTTTTACTGTAAATAATGTAATGTCTGGGACATTTCATGAATTGTGTAACGTGTTCCAACAAATAGGAATATGCTATAAATTCTATATTATACTTTATTATTTCAGTTTTCGATTTTTTAAAATTGCATTAAACCTAATAAAAATTGTGTTGTGGTAAGTTATGTCAAATTAATATTTTCTTTTTCAAGATATTACCTAAATGTCTTTTTCCTAAAATTTGTTTAAAAAATTAAATAGGTTTTCAATTTTCATGTCATGAGCAGGGAACAATGTTAAATATAATACTTATCATAGCGATAAACAGTATCGTATTGTAGGTAGTATACTCCACACAATCCGTGTAAATACGTTGTATTTAAAAAAAAGATTATTAAATGTGATCATAATATCTAGATTTATTGTACTGGTAAACAACCAATTATACAAGCAACAAAAACTACAATTATGGTCAGAATATAATTTGCTCTTAAATTTGCCGTGTGTGATTTTATAGAGATTTCAAATGGACACTAGTATTGTCCTTTTCAGCTCATAATTTTTCTAAACATAAGATGAAAAAGGTAAAAATCACGACCAAAATCTAACAATTGAAAAAATCTCTTGAGATTCATTGACCTAGCTACCGAGGAATACATTACAGCCCATCACGTGCGGTATGTAATACCCGCTGTCGTACTCTTTGGAATGAAGTCACCTTATAATAATTTTCATCTGACAATGCTACCACGTCACAAATGGAACACCTTCATTGCGCTCTATAGACTGCTAATGTTAATTATCATAAAGCTCTACATAGTACTAAATGGAGATTATTTATAATAGTATGAAATGGAAGACCCAATAAGAGTATTTTTTATACAAGGTCTATAGTCAAGACGCGTTAAAAATTTTCACACAATTTTGAATAGGTCATAGTCAACTATATTTAAAACATTGATAATGAGTAATCTATTATTAGTATTGCAATGATATTTATTTAACATTATTTAATACTTATACCTAATTTTGTAATTAAAATTTAAATATATACACTTATTCAAATTTTCACCTTCTCAAAGAAAATCTTATTTAGAAGCTATTATATCATAGGACATAGACTATAGAGGAAGGTAAGAGTACTTGTGTATAATAATATGATAGAGCGATATTAATTTATTTATCAACAAAACGTTAACTGCCTACTCGTTATTTTTAGAGTAAACTTTGATTTTCATCATGTTTTAATTTGTGTTTAACCTTTACTTGTTTACTCGAATTCGACAACAAGTATGGGCTTATTATTCCTATTTAACGCCGAAATTTAATCGTTTTTACTGTAGTACTAAAATATCTTTAACTTGCAATAATCTGATGCCCTTTACTATTGACGTCATATCGAACGAACTTTTAAGTAGGAAGAAATGCCAAGTGAAGCAATTAAGCGCGTTAAATAACATTTTATTTAAACTTGTTTGTAACTATCGAGTTGTAAACATAATTTGGTGTAAACCACCACATTTGGTTTGGTGGCTTGGGAATAAAACTTATTCCAAAGAAAAACTGTTTACTCTGTGTCTGAAAATTATTGAGGAGATGCGAAAGTTAAGTAACAGGCACAGGTAGTTGAGCATAAGAAAAAAATGAGAAATACCGTAAATATTAGTATTAAATTATTGAAGAAAGGAGAAAAACATACTTACGCCATATTATGATCATAAATCATAATATAACAATTGAAATATCTCATAGTACAAAATATATCCATGAAATATAAGTGTATAAATATGTATAGAAAAATGTGCAGCAGAATACTTAACCTAACTATAATCTAATTTGGACTTTTTTTTAACTTGATAACAGCAAGTTGTCTACATTAATAATCCTGTAATCAATAAACCTAAAAAAGTACTTTTACGTTTGTACATTTGGCAATTAAGTTGAGGCTTATTTTTATTCCGCATGTTCGTAAAATATCACTTGCGTATTGATGTCATCACGGCGATCAGAACTGGCATTAAGGTACAACAAATAAAATATAACTCATTTGTTTATAGGTCAATGTCGAAAGTAATTGTTTTCCAATTCTCCTTATTATTAGTAACAAGTACGAGTACACTTACAAACCAGTTCACTTGGATAATTAGTTTGATTAATTTCAAATATCGTGTTTTATGAAATTATGTCTATCTTTCACACACAAAATTCGTATAAAACAGTAAAAGAGCTTCAATTTTCATTTAAATTGCACAAAAGTAACTGAATAAAATATTTATTGTATATCACAGACGATGGTTCGCCGGATGGTAACCGATCACCGCCGCATAAGATGGTTAGAGGGCGCATGCAAATGCGTTGCTCGCTTTTAAGGGGTAAGGCACAAGAAAGGATTGTCGTAACTGTCGTAGATTGTTGTAACGGGAGTCCAGAGGCATCTGCATGCTAAGTTATTTCACGGCGATCTTCTGTGAGTATGTGATACCTTCCCTGTGAAGGGCTGCCTCAATTTTCGCCGGAGCGAGCTTAGTCGAAACATCCCCAATCCCTCACAATGCTTGAATTATCTTTGAACTTATTTCGATGTAACATATTCTTTCTTTGGTAGCACTTTCTATTTGTTGGGTGGTAACTGGTAGCCAATAAAAATAGTAATTTTAGGTTTCGAGTAAGTACAATATAGTAAATACTTTACGAGTACCAGTAGACTCTACAAACGTCTCTATTCTTTCGGTCAATTATTTCAAGTTCAATTTTAACTTTAGCTAAGACCTTACTTATGAGGTGCAATGATTGAGTATTTAATGTGTCAACAAGCTAATGGCAAGCTAAAGATCATGTTACGGAGCTCGATACCAGTTTGGTGAGTATTGAACAAAATGGTGGTGTGCAAGCACAGTGCATAAATTGTACGCAATGAATGCGCCAAAGTGGGCATGCCAATGAACTTAAGACGGCTATTGACAGGTATTGCGTTAAGACAAATAGACGTTCCGGCGGCTGAGACAGACGTCCGTTCACTTGACCTGCCTACCACGTACATGTGTTGGTATTTCGTACGACCACAAGCCTCCTGAGAACTTCTAAGTAAATAGCCGCTAAGGGTAAATAAAAGAATTCTCGTAAGTATAATCCTCAACTTCACTGATGTTCAATCCGGATATATCGTAGAAGTTTTCTTTGGGGGGATGTGTTGTAATTTGTAAGATATGATATGCTATTAATTTTTTTAGAAATTTTCGTAATAAAAGAAAATATTACGGAGTTGTATCTACGTTTATTGATCTCTTACTTATTAAGTGCGTCAACATTTTAAAGTTGAATGCATTTTCTATAAGCCATACTAGGTACATATGTACCTAGTACCTACAGCCAATTTTTTGTGAAAAGAACAACATGAATACCTTAGAGAAAAATAGAATGAAAAACATACTAACAAATATCACACAAAATACATATATGTATAATGTAGTTTTTTTTTAATTATTAGTGAGTAACGGGAGCTACTTTGAACTACTATTACAAATTATTTATTTAAGTGCTTTTACAGATTCAACATCAACGGCACTAATAGTAGATAATTTGCATTCATTACTTTGATTTTGAAGAATTTTTTTCAATCTACCAAAAATCTTAAGTTATACATTTTTTATTTTTATAAGAGATCTTAGACAAATATATACAAAAACATAATTGACAAATACCGTTGGTATTGAAGTGCTACTCATCATGTTAATTTATTCTATGTAAACAGATATATACTATAAAAAAATATTTGTTAGTGACTAATGTTTTTAAAAGTGTTCTCGAGAGCTTTATAAAAAGCATATTATCTGTATTCCATTTAGAATTCTCATTAAATATCTCTAAGAAGAAAACAGGTAGCATAAAATTTTATTATATTAGTACTGCAAAATTAAATACAGGTAATAGATATGTTGGCCATTGGCGCTTAATTTTGTGCACAATGGAATAAATTTATTAAAAACGAGATAATTAATTCCTTAATGTGTATGGTAAGTGTTTATGACAATTTTTCTGTATACATATTTTGATTTTAGTACTAACGATAATAAACGAATTTTTGTTTACATTTTTTGCCATAAACATTTATGGGAAGTACCTACTTACCTATACCATTGTTTAATTCGAAAACCCAGTCTTTTTATAAATTAAGTTTGCAAAGTAAGTGTAATAGAATAAGAATCTATTTTAAATCCTGTTGCCCCGACAGGCGATAAGTATATAATCGATTTTAATTCTTAATAAATACGTTGAATGTTCTACAACTTACTCGGGTTAAAATGTCAATGTCTGTATTGGCAGTCTGGAATGGCAATGGCTCTCCCACGACATAATCGAAGCGAAAGGCGCTGCTCCGACATAACATGTTACGTTTTTAAAGCCTAATAAATTTTCATATTCATGTGACGTAAGTTAAATAGTTTTCTTTTGTTGCATTTCAAGAAAACGCATTAAACCTGAGAGGAATAATATTTTCATGTCTAATCCTTTAATGGTGTTCTAACTCGTGGTGTTCACTAATGGATTTAAGGAAGAAATAGGTAAAATTCATCAGTGTAGGAACGGTGCGGCTGTTATTGATTGTGACACGGTAATGGGCAGACCTATTCGTAGCGATAAATCACTTGCTCCGTGTATTGAATGATGAACGGATTACGGACGACCTGCATCTCGGCTGTTTCGCCGTTGCGTTATTTGGCCTTTGCTTTTCATTTTCTATCTAATTTTCTTGCTATATTAAAATTGAATGGACGACCTTTCACCCTTGATAAATAAATACATTTTACATTGTTTCTTTCTCTAGTTTTATCGTGGATATTATAAATATATTTTTTCAATTCCTTCCTCATAAGAACGATTGACGACGTTATAGATAAAAACACGATGAAAATATTGAAGAGCAGATGATCATTTCCTTATTTTAATTATTATCGTCTGAGTGGTCAAGAAGTGAGTTCATAATGGATAAGTAACCGGCTAGTTACTACACTCTCACTAGGAGGGCGCCAAAACAATTATTCATGTAAAGATCAGTAGATGCTTTAAATGCGTATTTACGCGTTTTTATACTTTTCTTCTTTTTAGTTTTTCTCGTTGAATTATTTTTAAGTTTTAAATGTTTGTACTGTATGGTGGAATAAACTATTTTTACTTTTCTTTCTTTTTCTTTCTAGACACCTTTTACCCCCTCTATACTAGTCCTAACTTTATTACATAAAGTACATAATTATATTCAAAATCTATATCACAGATTTGATAAATGTTACATACTTTATTACAATACGCATTTCATATTTTAATTTGAATCAATATTTAAAATTTTCAATTTGTATCCATCTTTGACATGTAACTGTTAATGGTTGTATAAAATACTAGGTTTCCGCCCGCGGCTTCGCCCGCGCAGTCAAAGAAAAACCCGCATAGTTCCCGTTCCCGTGGGATTTCCGGGATTGCGTAATTTTCCCGGGATAAAAAGTAGCCTATGTCCTTTCTCGGGTATCAAAATATCTCCATACCAAATTTCATGAAAATTGGTTCAGTAGTTTAGGCGTGATTGAGTAACAGACAGACAGACAGAGTTACTTTCGCATTTATAATATTAGTATGGATTAACTGTAAACATTGAGATAATATTACTACGTATGGAGGAGACACCACGAACAAAATCTGTGCGCCATTTTTTTGCTCTAACTAAGTTTTAAAAATTATTATCTAGTTAGGTACTTACCGATGAAAAGTTATGTTAGTCACTTTTCCGTATTATTTGTATTATTTGTGCAATATCGTAACACACACGAAGGCATATTTGATGCGTTTCACTTTAAAACAAATAAAAAATGAGCGTGCAGTTAAGCCATATGGCTTATGTTGAGCGGAACATAAGTGATGTAGGCGGTGTCGTCTCCATATGTATATCTCAATGACTGTAACTTTTAAACATGGACGAACATAAACCGATATTGAGCGTGGCATAATTTTTAAGTTAACCTTTATATAAATACAAAGTTGGGTACAGCATCGTTCATGAGCTTAATTAAGTTTGCAGAACTTTCTTTTGTAAGTCATAAATTAATTCCATGAAATGTACTTTGCCGAAATGAAAGATCTTATTAACTAAAGCACATTAAAGCGGAAGTTTCTGTTCAAACCCTTGCCATGTGATGTTAATGTATGTGGAGTTCAAAAAACGTTGTTATACTTTATTCACTAGGTAGTTTTGATTTTACATACCGATCCATTATTAAGTTGACTTCGAACTGGATAATGTGTTCTCTTTTCTAACTCACTTAAACAAAAAAATACAATTCTTTTAAAATTATTCAATATACATATAGATATGGCTGCCGCTTGCATAGCATTCCTTTCAGTTAAGAATTCATATATTGCGTTTTACACTAGAATAATTTACATCGAAATAGGTTATCAGGAACTTCACGAGACTACTTCATGAGGTTCAAAAGGTAAAATAAATTTGTGGTTAAGCATTTTATTATTAGCCAATTAAGAAACAGAATGTCGATGTTGATACGCTTTAGTGTATTTAATTAAAAGTTAATACGGAAGTTAGAGGTTAGAATGAATATACGTTTGATCAAAGGACAGCCGCCTGTTAGTGAAACGAAAATATTTAGCGGTAATTAGGATTAATGAGAAACAAACTGAAAGAACCCTTTGACGAGATGAAACTTGAAACCGCTACCGCCCGCGCTGTCAGCTAAGCTAAATAATAATATGCTTTGTTGATTCTAAGAAATGTTTCGCCGTAAAATAATGTCCTTCATCAACGAATTTGGGAGAAAAACATTTGTATAAAATCTAAATAATGCCAAAAACATAAATTATTATCTTGCCCATCTATTACACATACAAATACATAATATACACATCAATGATCTAGACATATTGCGAATAACGGTGTAATACTAAACGTGTTTATAATTTATGTAAAATTCATGTGAATAATATTATATTGAATTATTCTTAACTTTAAACTTTACTCTAATAAATGCCAAATTATGACTTAAAATATTTTTGACCAAACCTCTCTCATCCATTTGACGTTGAAGTTTTACTACGATAATACTATACTCGTAGCCTAACTACTGGCTTGATCTTGCGGTGCGTCACTTACGTGGTATCTATCCAGGTAAGAAGTAGCAAGTACTAGAGTGCAGAAAACAATTTCGACTATACCTAATATTTATCTCTATTCCTACCAAATTTTATTCAGATCCATTCTGCTCTTTTTAGGCAAAATGGTAAAAAACATAGATTCATGCACTTATTGATCCATATATTCATTCAAACTTTCTCGTTTATAACATTATTAGGGCAGGATAGTAAGATTATAGTTAGATATTTGCGATAATATGACCTACCTACTGTGCTATATTATATACTTAGTTTATGTATATTTTTTGTTTTATGTATGTTTTTTTACACAGCCATAATGACCTATTCAGAGTTTTGTCTGTTGTTTCAGTGTTGCATGCGTTAAATTCGCGTTGAAAGGGATTAGGTACATATTTTGCCTAATCTACAAAAATAAGGTAACATATTTTGCCTAAAAATACGATATAATGAGACAACAAATAAATTCCAGCCTTAACCTTTTTTTATTTTTTATGTGAAAAATATTTATCTATTGATAATTTCCACACTGCCTTTCGAAGCAGATAAAATGTTCAATAAGAAAAATTTCAGCAATTGGCAGCTTCTGTCTAGACACAGATTACGTAAAATAACAGATTGTTCCTTTTTTCGAGCCTTTGAAAATTCTCAATATAAGGTATTTCCATAGGTTTTATTTGAAAAGTAAGTCTACGCTGCACGCTTTGATATGAGGTGTCTCGTTTTTTTGACTTACGTGATTTTCGAACTGTTATGCTCGTTATCCTCTTCTCTTTTTTATTTATTAGTGTTTCGCCTGAGTTATTCAAAGAGAGTTATTAATTATTATTTTTCATTTGTAATCTATAAATGTACTAACCTGATCTTACGACAAAAATAGCATAATAATGTAAGCGAGTTATTATACAGTGGATCTTTTTATAGTCTGGAAGAAATATATTTATACGGTTTTTGCTCAGTCCCAAGGAACTGGGCTTGTAATATTTATTTACTTATTGTATAAGCTTATTTAATAAATATCAGTCAATGGAATAAGTGTTTACGTACATAAATAAGTAATTACGCTCATCCCAGAATTAGCGTCAATTTGGCATTATACATACCTACATATTACATACGATATATATAATACATACATACATATTAATTTTTTATCGCTTTGTTTTTGCGAGTATCTACCGGTGTTAAGATTTTAGTTAAATTATGTTTTTGGAAGTCAAATCATGTTTTGATCATGTAAAAGATGACTGAAAGTAGGTAATAATATTGATTTTACATTAAACATTAAAAGTGTAACTGTTGTAACAGATGGCGATTTGTCGCTTCGTATTAGTCGTTTATATCAGTCTTTGTCATTATTAATGACTTGTGATTCGCTGACGTGCCCTTCGAAAATATTTACAAAGGAACTGCTTAATCTGCCGCGCAAATGTTCACCGGCCTACCACTGTTTATTCCCTCTAAATGGAAATTGCGGAAACTTAATATAAATCGCATAATCCAGTTTAGTACAGGGGACGTTTTGGGAGGATAAATCTCAATCGGGGGTGAGGTGAGGCGGTGCAGCGCGGGAGGGTCGCAGACGGCGGTCTGGGGTCCAAGCCGGCCATCTGCTGCGCCGGGTAATCAATAATATTTGGGATGCTTCTAAATTTACCTAATTTTCTAATAATCTTGCTTCAATCAAACTCAGAAACATCTATATATAGGAAGCTATGGAAATAATATCAAATATAGAAATAATAATAGCATACAATAGTCATAAGAAAGTCAATGTTAAGTCACAGAATACAGAACAAACTTTAAGTCAACGTTTCTGTGTACCCTAAAATTAGTGTGGATTGATCAATCAATCGGCAATGCATCGAAACAAATAGCGTCACTGCGTCAGGGATGATAGGTTGAACGGGAGAGCGTCTCTCACAGAAGGTACCAAAGTGCCATACTTTGGCACTTTGGTACCAGTATCCCTTGCTGTAATTTATAACCAGTTTGTTTAATTTTATGAGATACATAAAAAAGTAACAAAAAAAAAACATTCTTGTTGAATGTTATCGCAGTTAATGTAGTTACATTCACTGGGAGCTTTAATGGTAAGGAAACTTATGAATTTAAAAAATCATATACAATTAAAAATTTCAGATTTCAACGACAGGAAAAAGTAAGTACAAAAAATTACATTGCCACATTTGTTTAGAAAAATTGTTGTTAGCAAAAGGTCGAGACAGAAATTCAACAAACATGCAACTTTAGTTCCAGTTATTTTCCTTTGTATTCTATTTATTTACCCTCCTACCTAATCTAATCAATAGCAATCAATTTAGCGTGGCTTACCTGAGGCCTGAGCCTCGTAAAATCCCAAGATTAATGCGACCGTGTCTGAAATATTTGCGAACTTATAACATGGTCATGGTATGGTAAACAAAGAGATTTTGTAAGATATTATTTATAGATATAAAATCTTGTGAAGTAGGTGTATAAACATCTTTAAGGATATTTAGTTATAATTAATTATATCGAATTCGATAACTTTTAAGCTTAGAATTAAAGGAGTTAACTTAATCAACACATAATGGTACGGGAGCTATTAACGTTTTAAAAAAAGTCATTTTAGTATAGTTGGGTTTTTGATATACTGTTTCTCTTGCTATTTCGGTTAGAGTCCGGGCTGTCTGGCTGGCGGTAGTGGTTGCGTTTATTACTGCGCACAGGAAAATATCCGTAATTTAAAGTCATTTATTAATGCGTAATTTTTAATCTTTTGCCTTTAGATAGATGCATCAGACATAAATTTTTTATTGCAAGACGTTTTTTTCGTTGTTAAATAGGTGCCATACGCAATTTTTTATTTCAAAATAATTAAAATGTCATCGAAATAAGTGAAATTACATCAACATGAGTCCGCTTAAAAGGTAAGTAATAACTTTATTACTTATATTATATTATCCTTTTTTAATACTTATATTGAATAATGAGTAAACTAATATTTTTAATAGATGGTTTCATATTTATTACACTTTTGGGTATTAATATGAATTTGATGATATTTGGTTTTTATCAAGTTTACATTAACGTCCTATTTGAGGTTCGTTGGGAAAAGGAGGCACCATGGTAGATTGTTGCTAAAAAATTGTAAATAGTAAAATGAATATTATACATAGTATATCCTTCACGGAGACTCATGTTGATGGAATTTCACTTATTTCGATGACATTTTAATGATTTTGAAATAAAAATTGCGTCTGGCACCTATTTAACAACGAAAAAACGTCTTGCAATAAAAAATTTATGTCTGATGGATCTATCTAAAGGCAAAAGATTAAAAATTACGCGTTAATATATGACTTTAAATTACGGATATTTTCCTGTGCAGATAAGATGCGCACTAATAAACGCAACCACTGCGGCCAGCCAGACAGCCCGGACTCTAACCGAAATAGGAAGAGAAACAGTATATCAAAGAACCAACTATACTAAAATTCTCTCTTGTCAACGTTGGTAGCTCCTATACGATAACACTGATATAATTTATGTTATTCTTATAATGATACGCACGCGGTGGCGTTTATTTCCTAGTAAAAAAAAAAAAAATTATTTCCCTAATGTCAAGTGCGTTGGTAAATTCCTTTTAATTATCGTAATATCTCCATTATCCTTAATAATCATACCTACCGATGACACAAGATATTATCACAATATTAGAGGTAGTTATGTGCTGTATAACAGTCAAAAACATAAAAAAGCTTGGGATAGATTTGCATATAGACTTTATTTGTTAAAAATGTGCTATCTCATTTTCCATTTAATTAAATATCCAATAATAAGGCAAGCAAGTGGAAAAGCTTTTGCGGCTCAAACGCAAAAGTAGTAAGGTAGCTGTACTTTCAATAATTCAATAACGTCATTAATGTATGACCAGTGGTTTTTTGAGGCCAGATGAAAATGATTATTAGACACGTATTTTCCCAATCGCATGAGGTGAGATGTCCGATTGGTGAGTCACGGGTGCGGGGTGAGCGCCAGTCTGTGCCTGCGCAGCTTACAACTGCGCACTAACATTCCTCGCGAGCGTTGCCTGGCTATATTCGCAACCGCTCTGATGCAATATTCAACTTTACCTCGTCCTTGCAATGCCGTAATTCGTTACAACAAGTTTAATCGCCGCACTATCGTCTTCATCTTTTTTTCTACTACAGACTACAGGTTCTTTCTATATTGCTCGAACTCAAGGCCGTTGTGGCGCCCTTAATTACGTTTTGTCTAGATGGAATTATTCCGATGCTATTGGGTAGATTGAGGACCTGTAAATATGTATTCCACGTAATGTCTAAAATTGAATGCGGCGAAAAAATATCTTGTTTAGTGGAGCACGTTAACGTTATACAAATAAGTGGCGAACGTCTGTCATGTTGAGTGGCAAATTGGCGTCGTCTCCGCATTTGTTCCACGCCGCCGATCGGTCACCGGTCGCTGGTCGCGCCACAATGGACCTTGTGGCAGCTTACTTACTAACTAGTGTCTATGTCAATGCCGTTCGTCGTAATTCGATGGGAAAAACAAACTGATCTTAATTGACTCGAGTCATGTTCTACTACCAGCAGCCTTAAAACTTTGAGAAATAAAACGATCTCGCCACTGTTTTAAAAGTAGACTATAATTATAAAGCGTCACAATAAAGGTACAGTTAGAGTCAACGTTATCTACATGTTTATACTGACAAGTGAGTCAGAGATTGCCTAGTTTGAATTTGCATTCACCTAAGAGTTTCATTTACTTAGCGCACGATCAAGATCAGGATCACGATTTTGTCAAATGAAAAAAATAGTAGGTACATGTATGTCGCATAGTAAGTGGCTAATGTCGGCTCGATAACTGATAACCTCAACGTAACCATATGCACTTGGTTCGATAGCTTCGTTTAGAATTACCGTTATTTGCAAAATTCTGCACAAAATATCTTCGCGCATTTCTACAATGCCCTTTTCCTGAACTTATATATTTAATTGAACACCACTACCAATTTATAAATTCATCTTCGAAAAATAATTCTAATAAACGTAAATGCGGTGAGAACAGAGCATTACTACTGAAGTATGCTGCGTATGTTTTCAGTTTTTCTATGAATTAATTATTATAGTCATTGATGAATGAATTATTAGATTATGCATGATATTTTTGTGAAATTCATTTACGTAATATTAAAAAGGACAGGATACATGGATGGAGGCGTGTCGTGTATCGGGCGGCTGTGGGAGTTCGGAGCGGAGCGGGGGAGCTTCGGGGTGAGGCAGCTGGATAACTAGTGCCGCCATTTCAGCGCTTTTAGCACTAGAGTCCATTTATTTTACCCATGATTCGTGCTCGATTATCATCTTCGGTATTGGGATTTTCATACGGATTATGATACGTTTTCAATCTTACTTTCAGATCCCTTCGACCCTTTAGATTTTCTAGCTACATCGGTTTCAAGTGTTTTGAATTGTAACATTACATTGCATATTGTGCCATAAATTATTATGGAATCGAATCTAGCGTAGTTATCGCTGCTGTTAGCGCTGAATAGGTTTTTTGATCTGGCAGCTCTGGCTGTCCGGCGCTGTCGGCCGGACTAACTCGTCGCTTCAGGTCAGCGCTCCAGCCCGGCTATTTATAGAGGTGCCCCTTAAACAGAGTAATTATTCATTGATTAGCACTGCGAGGAATAGAGGATTGCGTTTCTGATAGCCATCGTGCAAACGAGAATGGTCGCTGGCGCCGTGCCTCCCCCCGCTCGACCGCTATTCTTACACGGTTCTAACAACATAAACAGTTTATTGGTCTTAATATTTTTTTGTAGTGATAGTCACGCTCCATATTATATCTAAATTATAGCCAAAATCTAATAAAAAAAATTGACTTCCCCGCATTTCACATACCTACTTTTTGTACTCTCGTGCCTGGCCTATCAAAATGAAATTTCCCGCATCACGCCACGGCCCGCAACGTTTTTAGGTAGTGCTGCAAAATTTGACCATCACACCGTGAAATAAATTGGAAGAAAAAGTTACTGGAGTTTGTCTAAACTATTAGTTTATAGACGAGATATTTTTTTATATTTTTTTACAATTTAACTCAAATACTACTCAACCGATTTGAAAAAATCTTTCACTATCAAAAACACTCAACAGAAAGCTTATTTACGATTATATTAAATGTATGGCTACTAAATAAAAATCTTATCAATAAATATTAATTTTATTCATTAGGTACATGATGTATACTTTAATGGAAATAAGAAACGTTTCAAACTTTATATATTTGTAGAAAATATCGAAAGAATCTTCGGAAGGACGAATCCATTCGTGAAAATTATTTCACTACGAGAATACTTCAGCAGTTATATTATAGGCTATTTTTTATCCCGGGTCCACCCGAGTGAACTCGGAGCAAGCAAATATACAAAATGATTCAGGTCATGATTTAGTCACGTTTCGATTAACCCTGCATTAAGAAAATCTTTACAATCTTTTCTCATTTTACATTCTATAACAAATAAAATAAAAATATTTCAAAGCCATCTAAAATCAACTATACTTAATAGTAAACTTGTAACATGTCACATATAACGTCATGGCAATGCACTTGCATTTCTTGTGGCACTGCGACCGGCGCGTATAAATCTTTGAAACTGTCATTTGGAGGTATGAAATTGCTTTTTTAAATAAATTGTTTTTTTATGGGTTTGTACTTAACTTATTACGAACTAATACTTCTATTCAACTAACCGGTCGTAGTAATATAAATCAGTACCTAATACATTAATAGAGAAAAGGCCGTATGCCATTATAAATTGTATGTACTATATTTTTATTTAGGAGGCTCAACAAACAATGAAAGAAATCTGAAATGTCCTGTTCTACTAAGTACCGAGTAATAGGTACCAAGAAATTGTATCAGGTGTTTTATATTATGTGTATTATTAGTCGCGATAAAGACAATTTATCACTTATATATGTACTTGTATCAATAAACAATACGTATTGTTTACCCAAACAGTTTTGAATATGTACTTTATACGACGTTGTAAATGTTGAAGGTATATTTTTGTACTTATTTTATATTATCAGTTATAGTCTTGATTTAAAAAGCTTTACATGTGAATGACTTTGTGTGGAAATGCGATCACATTCTAGTTTGTAGAAAAAATATTTTTCTATAATAACTGGTTAGTAGCTAGTTTTATTTTGAATATTAAAAAATCGGGGCAGGTATTCGCGCAAAGAAATAATAGATCTAACTATATCATTTAATTAAAATTGGTTTAATTAAAGTTATTCATGGCGAGGCGAGGGGAAAAATAAATAGAATCCAAAATAACAGTTAATCGCGTTCTATCTCTTCGACACCATGTGAAGTTTCAAATTTTGCGAATAAATTAAACAACTTATGCCCGGAAATATAAGAACCCGTTATGAGCACGTAATTAAAGCAAGAGGCCTTTTTCTTCGTGTTTCGTATAAAAAGGAATTGTCTATTAAAATGATATAAAATGAAATGAATAAAGATTAAAATAATTTCAGAACTTAACCGTCATACATGATAAAAAGATTATCATTCTTACGAATGAATCTATCATTTAGATAATATTTATTTTTTATATAATAATTATTAAATATGTATAAAGAAGACAAAAAATGATTTGTCATTAATTGGATTTGGATTATTTATTTTTGGATTAAAGTTAATTTAAGGAAAAAGTAGTAGCAGGGCGGAACGAACCTTTGTTAAAACTTTAACAAAGGTTCGTTCCGCCCTGCTATTATTTCAAGTAACGAAGGATAGTTCAAGGTCAAAGGATGTACTTTGTAGGACAAAATTTTAATCCATATCACGTTTCGTGCGCGATATCAAGAATTTCTCGGGTTAGTCGGTATATGTATAATCTCGAAATTCGCGGAAGGTTCGAAAGGATTCGTCCGAGTCACCCGTTCTGAATGCACGGACACTATGAATATTATAAACTGCAATGAAATATTTCCCATATCTTATAAGGGTCGCTAGTATTTAGTTCACATGTTAAAGCTGTTTGAGTAAAGTTCATAAAGTTCGCTATAAATGTAGCGAAACTTCTTTTTTTTTTTTTTTTATAGTTAAGCGTTCAAGCGAGCAGGCGGGTCACCTGATGGAAAGTGAAGCCCGCCGCCCATTAGCATTCGCGTTGTCAGGGGCACCGCGAATGTGTTGCCGGCCTTTAAGATATTTATATGCCCTTTTTTTGAAGATTCCTTGTCGAAGACGCTTGGAAACACCTCAGATGGTAGTTCATTCCACAACGATGTTGTTCTTGGCAAAAAATGCCGCGTGAATATCAATATAAAAATCAATGAATCGAATCAATATATCAAATATCAATGATTCGAATCGTCTAAATATGTATGAATTTTGAAACTAATATGTAATGTGGAAATATGATTAATTATAAATATTAAATACATTTGAATTTTCAAATATCTCTTCAAATTGTGTATAGCAATAATGCTTTGCACTTGGCAATTGGATGGTTACTTACTTTTAAATTATGATCCAAAGCAGTAGACTTTTAATAATGACATTGATTTGTCTAAACATGTTAATCAAAGATTAGCTCACCAAGAAAATAAAGCCACACATTAAATACAAAATTTTAAGTATTGCATAAGAGTATTCACTTTTGGCATGTGCCTAAAAATAATTAAATATCACGTAAAGCCACCAAATAACGAATGTTGTTGACCTTCATTCATTACGCATTAGCAACATGCATCTTTCTTTAAATAAAAAATAACGATCGTATAGAAATAACATACTCCCTCTCTGTTGTATGTACTTGAGTAACACTCAAATCCCAGTCGCCGTAAACAATTTGTGTAACGGGCAATTGTTCGATCTCCGGTTTGGGTGTCAGCAATATGTTATTGTCGTAATTTGCTTTGCGCCTTCCAATCTACATCATTGATTCGTTATAAAATCATTGGTAGCTTATTTTAGACATATTTATTTTTAAAACTTGAACGGTAGCTATAAACTTAAAAAACAATTCTTAAATTTTACTTCTTATATCTATTCAATACAGATTAAATTAAACACCGAACAAACATATCAACCACATTTTATAACGATAACAATATATTTTAAGAAGACGTAGATTAATATAAGCTTCGCCATTTATAATACGCAAAGCTTAAGAGATAATCGATTTCTTATTTTGGGAGCAGTCAATAAATTGATAATAATAGAGTTCGGCGGGTTATAGATATTGTGGCGGGGAGTGCGTTTTGGGGTGGACAAAATCAATAGTCGGTACCTACGAATAGCTACCACTACATTCGCGAAATCTGCACACATTGCGATTCTTTATTTGGCTTATATCCGCTCACGTACGCCTGAACTTATAAGTCTTTCGATTCTTCCGAGCAGGTGGCGCTTATAGCGCGTTTCATACTCTGAAACTACGGGGAATGAAAATAATACCTTATGAGTACGCCCTTTTTACTTTGTTTAGCGAGCAGTCACTTGTTAAAGTATTGTAACGCTCGTCTTTCTTGTCTATGACGGTGTTCAAAGGTGGATAAAAAGGGATAAGGGGTATGTTTTCAGCGATTTTTATTGGTGGCAATAATTTAGATAAAAATAAACTATTTAATGAGAAGAATCTATTCTTCAGTGTTCTTGTGTATTTGTTTCTTTCTTCTTGTGTATATTAATATCGTTTAAATTTATTGTTATGGTTAAGATTATTCATAACTTATGAAACATATTATTATTAGATATTGTATTTTGAAGGTATTTACAGTATGTACGTACAGTGGTATTCAATATGCATATTATAGCAAATTATTATTTTCGTCTTGATAATATCAAGTATCGCTATAAATACATTTTATTCATTACAGTTCAGTTATGACCGAGTATAATTTGCAAATAAAGGCACCTCAATTGTTGATCTATCAATCATATTTGCGCTACAGTTAAGTTTTAAAAAATGTGTGTCACATTGCGGATGCCAAGAAACTATCCCAATAATAAATTAGCATACTAATATATAGAGCCGTTATTTACGATTGAGTAGCTTTAATTAATCTAAACAAACCGAAATCAAAGATTTTATACGGTTGGTTATTGCGTGAAAATAAATATCGTATTGAGAAAAAATGAGTTCATATAGGATAATCAAATCAAAATAATATGCTCGTTGCTTTGGATAAGTGGAAGTTGTTTACTACTTGGGTGAATGTAAGACAATGATATTTTTCTTAATATTATTTTGTTATTTAGCGTGTATATTCTGTGTTATAAGTACGTTTATACTAAATTGTTGAAGCTCGAGTTACAACATTTACATACATCTCTGGTTTTTAAATTATATGAAGAAAAATATTGAAATTAAAATATGCTTAAGTTATAAAATACCTCTTTTCTACTTTGATTGCTGTTATTTAATTGATGACAGGTTCCAATTTATTACCAAAGCTAATTGATTTATACCTCTTACATACTTACATTTCACATCTATCATTAAGATACGAGACCTATAAAATACCTTAATTTAATTGAATTTTTGATTTAATGAGATTGGATTTTATGTAGGTAATTTTAGAGAGCTATAGAAACATAATTAAGTATAAATTATTCAACATATTTAATTTAATACATTTGTATGTACATATTCATTCAATAATTTGAAATAAGTTCATTAAGTCATTTTGTGTACATAATGTTGTGTTATTTAAATATACGTTTAAATTAGAATACTTTTATAATTAATTATAGCATTCGTTTATTTACGTCAAGAAAAGTATAAATTGGGTTTTGACAAAAATGTATCGGTGTTTATATTTCTCTAAGGATTTGTCTTTACTCTTTCCACATACTTACAAGTTACAGTGTTATTCCTAGTCCATTGCGTAGGTAGTCTACGGTTTCAATGTGCTTAGCACTGGTCAAGCGGGTATCCAGTTCTCGAGACTGGAGCTTTAAGGCAGTAACTATATTGAGATAAATAATGTTACATCCTCGCCGCTCCATGTTAGTCTATGTCTACAACTTCCGCAACGTCCAATTAAGTTTTACATCAATAATTGCGAGCGCTTTCAGTTTGAGACTAAATAGTTGATGAGTAAATTAATTCAAAGAATCTAATTGTAAATTATACGCAGATAGGATAGGAATAATACCGACTGTTTTTTGTACAGTTAACAATCATACTATGATTTGTTTTCAAACGAGTCGGTGTGAAGTGATTATTTTGCATGGCGTAACATTCACGTCGTGTATACGGAAGTCGTGACAAGTTCGGGATACGAGCTTTTGCTAATTGGCTGTAACTGATAGATAAGCAATAAAATCAATTGGGAGGACACCGACTGCATCTCCAATTTATGCCGATGTGGATTCGCGATGCGTCGTGGTCCGGCGCCGGCCCCCGCCACTGGTCCTCATATTTATACGTTAAAGCAGGCACTGCGCAGAGTTCAAACGTGCGACGGGCGCTCGAAACAGTAGACGATAGGAGAATCGCAACGCGTGGGTAGGCTAGGGCGAGTGCAGTGTGCAGTGCGTGCGGATCGTGTATCGCTGAAAGCTCGCGCTGCGAAGCCTCCGAGTACGGCGGCATCGCGCGAGCGCCCGCTTCGCGTCAGTGCCGGCCCGGCCGTGCCATAGGCATCACGTTTCGCTAATATCACTAACTGTTTGCTGCTGGACAGTGACACACACTTACACAACGACTACGAATTATTTAAACGATATACTACCACGGAAGTGGACGCGAACTTATTGCTGAAAAGTGAGGTGAGTGTTTTAATTTTAATATATTTTATTTTAATTTTGATAATTTTTACGGAATTATTTAATTATAAAAATAAAATAATAGATTCAAAAGACGGCATGATATACAGTTTGGAATTTGTAATTTAGAATTAGTTTGTAGATCCGCCAACGCTTCGAAACTGAAAGAGCCGGTTCCTGAGCTTTTCCAACTGAGCGTCGCCGCCGTCGTCGCGTTCAGTGAATTGCTCAAAGAGCTTATTCTATTGTTTTTATTATTAACCTTGTTTCAGTTAATTATTTAGATCATTTTTTTACAAGTATTCAAATTTAAATGCTATTGTGCTTCCAAGCTAATATAATAAACTTTTATTGATAACTAAGATAGTAATATTAAACAAATAGGTAATTGTTTATAATTGAATTAAAAAAATTATACGTTAATTCTTTCACTAATTTTATTTATTCTGTTTTTATTTTAAATAATATTTATTTAAACATTAAAGTCTTAAATACTGATATAAAATTGTACTTATGTGTGATTTTTGCCTTTACTCAGGATAGTGTTAAAAAATTAAATATCCCTAAATAGTAAATAAAGTAGAGTTGCCATTGTCGCCTACGAGCAGATTCGATCAAACCGTGTGGCACGAGAACGAGCGTGGCCAATCCAATATTTTACACTCGAAACCGCTAATCATTTGCAATTGTACTTACAAAGTAGGCTGAAATCAAATCAGCCACTTTATAACAATAATCTTTACAAATTTATTTCGGTGACGTATTAAATGGAAGTATGAAGGAAAAACCTTTTCAATCGAGTCATATATTTTTAACATTGACAAATTTTCATCATTTATGCGGGTAAAAAAATATGGTAATTATTGTAAAGTAGGAATCAAACTTTTAAATAAGAGTTTCCATATATTTAATTTATTTTATTATCTTATATGTCACAGATTACTAAATAGTTACTATAGGTAACCTTTATTAAATATAAAATATAACTAATGTACTATGCATTATTTTTATAAAATATTATGTATATTTTAGAACAAATTTTCTTTGCCTACCTATTTATTGAAAACTACAAAATATTTTCTCTATTGCATTTTGCTTAAAACACGCCACTATTAATCAAATACCTGAGTTAATTTACAATACATTATATTATATTCTAAAAATATAAACAAGAATTTTCAAGTAAATTGAATAGTTTTTGTAGAACTCATACTACATAGGTCACGGTAATGTCTATCATTTTCAAATTATTCAAACAGTTCCGATATCGGAATCTTAATTAAAAATTACTTCAATTTTTACTTACTTTTTATTAGTCATAACCTAATAATATATAATATATGATCTGAATTGAAGGAAGGACCCCATTCTAGTTAAAATAAAAAAAAATATTTCATATTCACATTAACTTCCCAGCTTATAATTTTTTTTTGCACGGAAAATATACGTATAGATATTCAATATACACATATGTAGCTTAACTATAATATATGTTTATATGTCGCATGATCGCATAGATCATATTGGAAAGTTGGAAAGAAGACTTGACTTACATACAATATAGCGATACTTGGTCAACAACAAAATCGAGTGCATTAGTATAAATCGAGAGACAAGAGCGAGTGCGAATCATTGCTTTCGACGTGGTTGATTGCGCAAAGCTCGGCGGGCAGCGGACGCACAGTTCAAGAGCAGGGTGAAGGTTCCGACGCCGATACGCCCTTCATCTCGCAACTTACGCAAACCCTTGTCGCATTACATTATCGCGCAATTACAATATTCGCATGTAATACGTTGAATCACTCGCTGTGTATGCTTCGCTATTTAAAGCTTCACCGACCGACCGCTATGGCCAAGTTTAATAAATATTTAATGTCGCTTGACATGTAGCTTACTAGGAACTATCTTTACTGCGAATGGGAAGTATTAATAGGAACCTTTTGTTTCTAAATAATCTAATTCTAAATAATGATACCTGAAAGCCTAGTATTTTTTATCTAATTATTTAAAATATTTCACATAGAATATTTATTATTGTAAGATTTTATTGGATCATGTATTAAGTGCATTTTTATTCAGAATATGTTTAAGTTATTAAATAATCGGTCAAGAAGTTAACAAAGAATTGACAAGTTAATAAGTTTTGTTTGAAGTTTACAAAAATTCTGTAATGTTTACTCATACTTTAGATATGCGTAATTTGATTCGATCTTAACACGAGGCATCGCAAAGAAAAGAGGTTTCAAACCGTAGTAAATGGTGCTTTCTCGGAAATAAGTCTCTAATTCTACGGTTATTATAACCACATAAAAATCGTATTTTGTCACGCGAATGTTACGGTCTATGTTTATTATTGTTGTGAAGCTTAAAAATTAATTCGACAATGGCACCGGTAAATCGGTTCTATAATGATATATTTTATCATGTGCTTAGATAAAGTTACGGCGATATAGTTTTCGTTTAGTTGCAGTCTATATATAGTCTGTAAGCTAATTAAATAATAGTAAAATAAGTTTTTTGCGAACGTTTATATTTAAATAGAATTAACCCCTTAAAATAATATCGCATCTCGCCCTTATTCATCCCAAAATTTTTCAGCCGCGTACTCCCAAGGCATGAAAACTAAACAATTTTATTTCCAACGTTCATATGGCAAGGTTGAGAAACTTCCGATTCTTTTGTTTCTCGTTGAGCCTGCATTTAGCGCACGGAATTACGCTTATTTGATGGGATTTAAATAGCTACATGACTTCTTCTTCACGACCCTGATGTTTAGTTGCTTTTTTTTGACAAATGCAAAAACACAAGGCCAATAGCATCACTTCTTATTGTTTGAGGATATCAAATTCATGTCCTATTCATCGTCGATCATTTTATCGTTTAAACATAATGACTTGCTAAGTACGTGATGAGTTAATTTGTTTTATTCACTGCGGAATATTTATGATTCTGATTTCTGACGAGTACCAAAAGATTACACCGCGACATAGAGAGGTTATTACAGTGTCGTGACATTATTCTAGTGTCGACAATCTGAATATTTATTTAAATAAATAAATGGTAAACGAGTAAAGGTACTGCCTCTGCATCAATCAAAGCGGGCGTCAATATGTGCATACCTAGACATTAAATTGTTGACGTACAAAGCCGTGACAGAATGCGCTCGCGGCGCGTCGCACTGCTTGTGGACGGCGAGCCACGCGCCGCGGCCGGCGAGGCTTCCTGAGAAAATGGCAACTTATGGGTAACTGAATCTGGGCTTCATGGGTGCCATTGACCTGGGTTATCCGATGCAATCAGTGCATGTTCAATACATACAAAAAATAACAAAAAAATAAAGAGAAAAGAAAGCTCTAATGTTACGTTTATAATATATAGAACGCTATAAATTAAAATAAGATTACAGCAAATACCAAAGTATTCCAAGTGTTGTAAGTAAATGATGGGGCAATTTTCGTTTTGAGAAAATGGTATCATAACACACTTTCGCACGGAATCAACACCGTTATTCTGTATCAAGATGGACATAAAAACTCGTCATTATTTTTTACACGCTATTTTATTTTTTGGACTTCATTGTATTACGGCTATTACTCAAAACTTTTACTCCCATTGCATTTCGTTACTTAGTGGAATTAGTTAATATTTATTTTGTACCTTTTTATAACTTATGTTATTAGTTTACTGAACTGAATGGAAATTATTATATTGTTAGATATTAATTATTATGAATAGAGATTGAATTTATGAATCAGTGAATATTTCCTTTTGATATCTTACAATTAGCGAAACTTAAAAGTCAATGAGGAACGATAGCATATTCATAGATTCCGAGGAAGAGAAGGCTGACACAGGTTGTATGCAAGAAACCTCGTGGCAGTTCATCACTTGAATATCAATATATGTATAGCCGCCTCTCGATGCCGGTCACAATGACCGATAAAAGAGAAACGCACGAATATGGCCCTACATGAAGTTCGTTTAAAATTCACATTCAATAACAATACCTCATTCCGTGTTCGGTGCCACCAAAAGGAATGTAGGTTATGATGTTATTTAGCCTCAGTTTTTTACTGCTCTAAGTTTTTATTACAATAGTTACCTAGCATCAATCAGCGTCGTATAAGGCGTGAAAGTTCTGACGTCACTGTGCCAAATTATTATCTCAAGTCTATGCCCTCTGGCTATTGGATTGACATATTTATTAACTTTCATTTAAACTACTTTGTATTGTACAGCTAATCTCTAAAAAACAAACGCCTTAATTTTTATTATTTAGCACCCACTTGTATATGGTTCCGTTGCTAACTGATCATTTATGAATCAGCCAGCGGTGATCATTAGACACTGCAATTTATCCAAAATGGAAATTGTTTCATTTTATTATACAAATACATAACTGCTGGATTCGGCCAGTTTGTCTCTGGATAATGCACGGTCACAATAGTTCTGCTATTCCTCATGCATTCAAAATAATTCGCGACTGTATTGTGTCGTGAAGTCCACACAAACTACAAACTCTGACATCTTTAATTTGGAAATCTAAGAATCTTTAAATAAAAATAAATTAATATTTGCTGTATTCCTATACATTTCATAAGTGTAGTAGAGTCGTGAATTAACAAAATTATTTACTTTGAGCTGTTTATAAGAAATATTATGATATTATATGAATTGTAATCATGGGAGAAAGTACATGTTTTAAACAAAAAGACTAGAAATGTGTTTAATTTGCTACTTCATTAAAGAGCTCTCGACTGTTCAGAGCCCAAACTTATGGCACCCACGCTCTAAATAACAAGTCAAATAGACATGTCCACTTTACCATTTACTAAGTAAAAATTCTCAAGTTTTGTTTGCGTAGGTCTTTTACCAATTAGTATTTGTACCGATATATATGACTTTGTGTTAGTGAAGTGTGTCTGTTGCATACACTACAAACTTTGTCTAGAGCCCGACTCGTCGAGCAGAGGGCGAGGCGTGAGAGAATAAGGAGTCTACTTAACACTGAAGAACCTTTGTTTGCGTTCAAATAAAAGTGGTTTGGATTTTTGTGAACGTCTTTGAAACTTTCGATCCGGGAAAATAGGAAAAAAACTAAATAACATTGACCCGTCATTGTAAACGAACACTCGCCAAGAATTTTGAAACAAATGCACTTCATTTCATTGTCTGTAGACGTAACCTTTTTCGTGATCAAATAATAAAACAGGCATCGTTGAATTTTATTATGTGTCATTGATATAAATACCGCAAAATCGTAAATCGCTCAATGTTCACGAATTTTGGTAGGCTAAAAAAAAAACGTTCTTAGAAAGAACATAATACCGATTGGAATCGTCGATAATGGTTTGCGAATCATAATTATGACGATTATAAAAAATGCTAAGAGTGTTTATAAAGTTCAGGTTGTTTTATCGAGCGGAACGCGCGATGTCATTGTCCTAAGAGTGGGTATGGTGCTTGCACTCAGGGTCCATTTGCAATCTTAGCTACGGAATGAACTCTATATTGTTAAAAACGTGGGCATTTCCTCTTTTATTAAAAATATTTGACACGACGTACTTAAAACTGTTGGCAGAATATTAATCTACAATATTTTATAATTTTCTGATCATTGATTCTTTCGTGTTGTAGAATTCAGTGTATAGATTCATGATAACATTTAACACTTGGATAAGTAATAAATACTTCATCACCTTGACAGTACCTACCAACGCTTTTTGTTGAATTTATTTTCGTGACTAATAATTATTATATTATTTAACTCTTATATATTTTCTCGAGCTGACCATAACTGTTTGTTCCTTCAATGTGCAAAAACGAAGCTTATAAATAATTCTTTGAGATATATACTTAGGTTTATATTTTTATAAAGTACCTATACATAATTTTTATATGGCAATCATAAAAATAAATTGTTAACCATTAAAATTGAGAATTTCTAATCTGTGGAAATGATTTCAAAAGTAAATGTTGTTTCAATACTAGTTTAAGGAAATTAATGGCCATTGCGTTTACGTAATCAACGAACAAATCAGAGTAACGGGATCACTTTAATGTACATAAAGGCAGAAACTGGAAATAAACATAAAGGGTACATATTTGAGAGTTACAAATAACTCTTTGTAACTACGAAATAAAAATTTCATTTCGTATTGAGACGGACAGCTCTATTACGATAAGAGTGACGGCTTATCTTCTTCATGCATCAAAATCGATTTTAACGTCCATTTCTTTACTTAACATCCGTGATGCAATACTCAATCGTACACCATTTAACGATAATAATATACATTTATAAATATTCAGTATTATTTTTTATTTCAACGTGTAAAACAAATAAAAGAAGTTTTTTTTTAGATTTTATAGAATCTATTATCTTATTATTCCTGAATGTGCGTGGGCATTTCTTATACGTTTCGATGCGGTAAGTGGCACGAAAATCTGCGGCATCTTTATAACGGTACAAAACCACCTTAGTCCATTGAATGAGTCCCTCCAAGGGGGGTCTAGAGTGCGTGAGTTAGTAACGTAAGATGTTTCTTCGGAAACATGTCAAGAGTCCCTAGGTAATAAACATACTAAAACCCCGGGACACTAGGAGGAGCCCCGGAGTGGGGGGAGGGGGGGAATGGGTCCATTTTTTCATTTTTCGCTTAAATCTCAAAAACGGTACATGTTAGAGAAAAACTTTCAAGAAAAAGTTGAAAGGCCATAAAATTATCTACAAGTTGTACCTAAATCTTTTTTTTCTATTCGCAGCCGTTTTCGAGCTACATCCCATGAAAGGTGAAAATTCAATTATCGTAACTACCCTAATAAAATTCAATTTCTCCTAAACGCCTCCATGGTGGAATTTGGTATTTTTATCAATGATAGACCTAATTATGAGCAATCTATCTGTACCGGTCACAAGTTGCACTTTTGAGTTTTTTGGAAGAAAAAAAATAAAAATTTCAAGTACCGTAACTACCCTAATAAAATTCAATTCCCCGTAAACGCCTCCTTGGTGGAATCTGGTATTTTTATCAATGATAGACCTAATTATGAGCAATCTATCTGTACCGGTCACAAGTTGCACTTTTGAGTTTTTTTTGGAAGAAAAAAAATAAAAAGTTCAAGTATCGTAACTACCCTAATAAAATTCAATTCCCCGTAAACGCCTCCGTGGTGGAATCTGGTATTTTTATCAATGATAGACCTAATTATGAGCAATCTATTTGTACCGGTCACAAGTTGCACTTTTGAGTTTTTTGGAAGAAAAAAATAAAAAGATCAAGTTCAGTAACTCAAACTACCCTAATATAATATTTTGACAATCGATTCCTCCTAAAGGCTTCCATGGAGGAATGTGTTTATTTTACCAATTATAGACCTAATTAAGAGCAATCTATCAGTACCGGTCACAAGTTGCACATTTGAGTTCTTTGGAAGAAAGAAATATTTTTTGATCGATTGATGAGCCAAAATCATTTTTTACTGCGTGTAACTCAGAAACGGTAGGATATAGGAAAAAATTATTTAGGTACAACTTGTAGATAATTTTATGGCCTTTCAACTTTTCCTTGAAAGTTTTTCTCTAACATGTACCGTTTTTGAGATTTAAGCGAAAAATGAAAAAATGGACCCTTTCCCCCACTCCCCCCACTCCGGGGCTCCTCCTAGTGTCCCGGGGTTTTAGTATGTTTATTACCTAGGGACTCTTGACATGTTTCCGAAGAAACATCTTACGTTACTAACTCACGCACTCTAGAACTTTTTATTCAATGGACTACCTGTAATATGGGATGTTGCATATAGCGACTATAAGTGAAATGAGATAATTTCCGGTCTCAGGAATGATTATTATTTGTATGATTTTTATTTGATAGATACAAAATGCAATATAGAACGAGTTTAAAATAATCTCGTTATAATCAGTCATGAAAATGTTATCTATAATTTTCGTTTGCTCTAGAATAAATTGACCGTTATTGTTTCGTTGGAAAATTATTTGAAATACTAAAACATAATTTAAAAATGAATAGAACGTAATATGTGCATAGACATCGAATACTCGAATGGATGTCGATGTTGATGTGCCGTGGATGGTCCTCACGATCGCACTACGCGGTTGTGCAGGCTCGGCCCGAACGCCGCTATTGTGACTTCGACTTACTAAATCAATATTTGCACAGATGTCGGCGTAAGAGCATACTATGCTCGTAGCGACCTAAAATTCATACAGCTTATATGGCAACGTTAGCGGTAAATTTTCTCCACAGCTACTTGTATTCCTTCAAATGTGGGTCGATGCTGTACGCATAACTTGACCCCGACCGTGGTGGACTCAAGAGGTTCATTAATATCTGGTCGCATTCGATAGTGTAAGACACTAATAATCGTCAGTGGGTGGGTTTCACAGAAAATATAATAAAGAAATATAAAACGTTCTTACTTATCTAACTTATCAGTGTATGTACAGGTGCAAATATGTAGAAGGTTATAATAATTATGGTTTTACGCATAACATTTTAAATAAATTATGAATGGTTTGCACAATTACTCCTTAATGATTGTTTACAACAGCATAGCCTTCCTAAATAAAATGCAAAGGCGAATAAATATTCCGTTTACGAGCACTATCCTCACAGTGCGTTAAAATTTAATGATTTCTACAAGTTCAATAACAGTTTACCTCTGGCGTAGTGAGTTGATTAAAACACGACTTTTAATAGCTTTCATTTAATAGCCTTTGCAATAAAACCCAACCTCACAGCTAGATAATAATGTCGGCAAGTTAAATCTGAAGGATCGCACGAGGGAACTTCGCATATTATGCGATTATTTATAATTATTATATTCCATACCAGTTTTTTACATAACTATAAAAAGTCTAAATCAATTTTAGCTGTGGTTGCCAAGTGAAAAGGAAAAGCATAATTTTCTAAGCGATGAACACGATTCCCGTGTAATATGATAATGCATCACATAAATATTTCATGTTTAAGCCCTTTTTATCGTTTTTGTACCAGAACCCGTTCTTGTGTTGCAGTTTCTATGAGAAAAGTAGAGAACAAAGCCTCAATTTTTAATTTGTTTTTTGCTACGAATTGCTATAAATATAAAGAAATGTTTCATATTTACTAGCTATTGCACCAAAACATATTTTTATATTCAAAGAGTTTTTGCAAACGTAGCAAATAGTTGTACAAATGCAATCCAAAGCTCACGGCTCTAGTACAAATATTCTACTTGCAAGTCTTGTAAACCACGTTTTAAACAGTAAAATGGTTAACGGAGAATGCCTGTAAAGTTCCACTACGTGCCTATGGTCGGTCGTTTAAAATTAGGTTTTGACGGTCATTTGTAAGACCTGGCCATTCATTGCTTACACGGAGATATGACCGGTAATGACCGACCGGCTATCGGCCAGACCCTCGTAAAGGCTGTTCGACACGAACTATTCGTACATGACTGTGAATACAAGTCAATAAACATCACGTTGGTTGAACTTACTTCCTAGTATGCAGTGTAACTGTACTCATAAGTGAGCTTCACGCCCTAACAACACTTTTGCCAAAAACATTGCCCCTTTGATTGTATTTGAAACTCAACCATTTCAGATTTAAAGGTCACTTGTGTGTGCATCGTCTCTTATTTAGTAGGGTGTGTATAAGTGTTTCGGGTCTGTGGTCGCCCAAATAACTACTTAATATCAGAAACATCGTATCCCCACAGGGCAGAGAACGTGGGAGGGTGGTATGGCGAAACGGTGTCGTTAATTACAGAAGGGTAACACAAAATGGTATTAGTCTCCATCTAATATTGAATGTTTGGTCTCATTGACAATGCTTAATATTAATAGGAAATTTAACGTACAAGTTTGTTTAACTTACTTTCTCCTTTCGGGTATTTACAATACTGCTTCTCTTGAATAAGAGTGTCGAATCGAGTGTCACAAATAGATTACCTACTCGAAGATATTTAAATAATTTATTGCTTTTCTTTTCGCAAGTGTAGTCCATTAATAAAGTCGTTACGAGTTATGTCACATCATTTGAGTTAAGAATTGGTAAAAATGTCAGCACACTTTGAATGTGAGTGGTGGCGCGGCAAAGGCACGCAGGGGCAACGTTCGTCGTGTGAGCGGCGCGGCCGCGAGCTATCGCGAATTTATAGTATGCCTAGCAACAGTACTCACACCTCTCCATTCCTCACTCCTTTCTGCGAACTCATGGACCAAAAAGGATAACGATCGCGTCCAAAAGGCATATAAACCATTACTGCAATTAGGTTTGCAAATAACACAAATTTACATTTGAATAATGTTAACCCATAAACTTTATCAAACTGTTATATTTTCGAAAAAGATTTTCCGTAGGTCAATGGCCAATTTAAAACGTTGAAATTTTAATTAATTTGATAGAGAATTAATAGAAATCACAAAAAAAAACTAATACCTCCAACCATATAGATACTTACTATAATATGTTTTTGAAGTGAAAACTTCTTTAGCGGCGTTGAGCACTTTTTCTGTAATGGGTATAAAATCTTAAACTCGCGTCAGGACACGTGACCTGATCGAAAAAGCGTAAGACGGATACCATTCCAAAATATCAAACATGCTCAACGTTAATAATCAAGTTTTCACTTCTGCCGGCACTCCCGGAGTGCAACCCGTCTTTTTTAAGATATATATCGGAATCACGAAATAGAATGGAATTAAGATAATTCGTAAAATATCTGTTCAGAATGTTAACACTGTGTAACGGTGATGAGATGTCTAGCTCGGATTTACCTAAATTATTCGGACTACGTTGGCCAAGCGTACGTGCGCTTGCGCAGTGCCTGATATCGCGGTCTGGCTCGAACCGCCACCTCTACATAAATAAGTAGTAAGTACCCAATACCTGGGGTCAAGTTAATATGGAGCGTGAGATATCGTAGCTTTGCCTTACTTATATGCATAACACGTTTCAATATTATTTTAAAGAATCTTTACTAAATTTTAATTGCACAAACTAAAACGGACCCCTTATGCTGTTAAAATTAATTCGGAATCAATAGAACCTACATGTAATCCTGTAATCGGTAAAGAAAATTCAGGAAAAGTAAAGTTAACTTTATATATTATTTACAATCTATACCTATATCATAATTCTTAACGTCAATTATTTACGTCATTTTTTAATCGCGTGGATTCTTTTACTATATTTACATACTAGCCATCCGCCCCGGCTTCGCACGGGTGCAATGGCGGCCGGCCGGTACCGCCGCAAACGCTACGTCCCGCAATTTTTAAATCTGTAATATCTTCGAAAATATTCACTTAAATCATACGGTGTAAAGGGCCATATAGATCTATATTAAATGAACAATGTATTCAAGGTATTTAATTGGTTAAGGATTAATGCTGTATTGGTTAAAATCGCTTCGAAAATTAACCATTATTTGTCGTAAAAAGTAAATGACAAAAAAAAGTTATTGTGGGTTATCCATAAGAGATAGACATATACCACCGCGGACTTTTCTGTAGACCTTTTCAATGTGTACAATACTTAGTACATTATTTTGATAAAACTCGTAGGGTTCAGCCTGCGTTTGCAATGTAAGCGGAAAAAATGTAATTATTTACGACATCACATTAGAAACCTTAAAAATAACAGTACTTCTTCACTATTTAATGGATGTTATTATACATATAAACCTTCCTCTTGAATCACTCTATCTATTAAAAAAAACCGCATCAAAATCCGTTGCGTAGTTTCAAAGATTTAAGCGTACAAAGGGACATAGGGACATAGGGACATAGGGACATAGGGACAGAGAAAGCGACTTTGTTTTATACTATGTAGTGATAAATTGACCATAACTATTGTGATTTAAACGTTGGTTATAAATTTGCATATCAAATGTGTTTTATACAACATACTATGTTGCTCTGGAACAATAAAAATGGATTATTTCGTTTAGATAAGATGTGAAGAAAGTGCTAATAAAAAAAACCCAAGAACTGTTATGTAGTGTAGCAGTCTAGATAGTTTTTACTGGTACGATTTGACACAAAATTTGCACGGGTCAACGAACTCCAAACGACTTGCGAGGAAAACTAATATTTGCTCTCTTCCTACCCATTTTCCTAAGAGACGCAAACTCTGTCACGTGAATTTCCTTCCACATGAGTGCCCTATATCGAACCCTCTTAACTTTATATATATTATTCAGTGTATAAACATAAACATGCGTAGGTTTAGGCCCTTTGGAATAAGTTGAAAGGTATCGAAAGTAGAAAGATGGAGACGGTGAATAATTATGTGCTAACAATGGTATTTACTATTTAATAAACATTAACGTTCGTTATCCGGAATGCGTGATGTGTAGTTGCATGTTCTAGATACTTTGTATGCACGTGTCTCCACGTCTGCCGTTAATCGACCGCTACACTTTGGAAACAATTATTGCCTAATAACAATGCAGTGATACTTTTGGCCGAATCTAATAACAACTAGCTGTCGCCGTGTCCACGACTCCTATGCTAATCATTGGTAATTTACGACGCTTGATAATCGCGAGTCGCGTACGTGAGCGCATTGTGCGAACAGCGAGCGCGTGCATGGGATAGTTGAGCGTGCGAACACGCCTCGCCCGCGCTTCCACCGTCAGCCATCAGTTCTACCCTTCACTCTATTTATCAATTTAGGTTTTGTAGCTGTACCTTTTAAGCATAGGGTATTGTTTATATTGAAGTAAATACATAGCTCTTCCAATTTATACGCAATAAGGCGATCCGATATATTACTGTCTGTAGGAGTCTTTGACTCATAAAATGTCGGAACAATACGGAACCTTTTCGTGACAACAACAATATCAATAAAAGCAAGCATAATAGGACTTGACATTGAAGTAAGTTGTCTGAGAAATTGGTGTCAATGTTCGCTGCGGTTGCAGTGTTCCGAAATTATGTGTTGGGCAAGAGCGGGCCCGGCACGAGAAGCTCTCCGCCGGCCACCGACCCAGCGGTGCTGATCGCGACGCCCTTCCGATACCACTCAATCATCTTTTAATGATTTCTAAAGCGATTGCAGTAGCTCTTAGATTGCATCTATATTCGGTCGTAAATGTAGCCATATAATCGAATTATAGCAGATTCCGTTACTAACTACTTGTGTGCTGCTATTAAAATAATTGTATTGTATATTATAACGGAGTGTTTTAATCAAAATCAAAATAACCATACACTTATTGTGCAATAGTATGATTGAGAAGGCATTAAGATATCTCAATATCAAAGAAAGCAGATTTTATTACAATTTAGGAGTGGTTGTAATACGATTCTATTTTTATTTAAAGCGGAAGGCTAACGTTAGCGTAGCGGCGCGTAGCTCTCTGTAAATCTCCATAAAAACTACTTAAGAAAGACGCTGACCCCTTAAGGTGCCATAAAGTTGTAATTTACGTTATAGTGTAACCCTGTCTGACATTTATTTATCTTAAGTTATTTTAATCAGATTACTGTTACTTTTGACGCTATATCAGTACAACCAACGGTATACTAAATTATGTTTGGGAAGTAGGACTCCATTGTATACATTAGAGCAGAGGCATTTATATTTGAACAAAAATCTCAATAATTTAACTGTTTTATAGTCGAATATAAACAATGAAACGAATGAACAATGTCAAATTACAAAAAAATCTACTTTAAAATTTACTGATTCTTTCTATAGTTAGTTTGGTAATTGTTAGAGATAGACAGATAGATAGAGCTTTTGAAATAACTATTAATAAGTTCAAGAGACGGGTGATAGAAAGCCGAGATATTTTTAGCAAATAAACAGATAGTTGTTGAATTATCTGCGCCCTCACCCTCACTCACGGCGGAGGTGACTTGCGAAGCGTCTAGACGGGGGACCCCTGCCTATCTGGAAATATAATAACGTTTATCTAAGATGAGCTTCAATTGAGTTACCAAAAATATTGATCACGGTCATTATATTCAAAAGCAGTATATGTTCAAAAAATTGCAAAAATTCTTATCCACGATGCGAGATGTCTAGGCGCAATTCTAATGACGGGTTAGTGACTAGAGAAAGAAAAGTAAAGGTAAACATTCCCCCATCAAGTATTTCAAAGTTGCTTGGAATTTTCAAAAAGGAAATTGTAAGCAATGAATAAGCATAGGAGGTAGGTAGGCTCCAGGAACAACAAATACAAGATGTAAGTGTAGGTGTGAGGAGAACAACAGGCGCGCTCGGATGCGTTCCCACGCTAGCGGCTATGAGCTGGAGTAACAATAATCTGCCCTGTAGTTATTGACTCCTGGAACCAACGTGCAAATATATTATGCAACTTGCTTATAGATAAAATCATTCACTATTTATTTGAGTAGTCATAATCGTATGGGTTTTATAAATAGTTATGTTCATGGTCTTTGGAACCCTTGGAGGTTGTATACCTATATCAATTATTTCGCAAGTTGGGATAGAATATTTCCATTTTATTGATAATAAAAAATAAAACTATATAATATAACTATATTAAAAAAAAATAAAACTATAAAATAGAATCCGTCTTTTAAATAACCATATTGGTTATTTAAAAATAATCTGCCAGGTGATATTGAAAATTTTAAATATTAAAATCAACAAAGCAGACTTTTTATATCACAATTAAGTACAATAATTAATGAATGCAATACGTAATGAATGATGACTTTTATAATTCATATACATATTTGAATGTCTTTTAGTATGAAAAATATAAAACTACTGAACACATGGATATTTTTTGTGTAGTCGGATTAAAAGAAGAAAATTCTAGTAAAAATATTTAAATACTGAAATAAATTTTGGATTTTGTCTTCGATTAATAAAAAGTCAAATTACAATAAATTTGTCGTATAAGACATAAAGTATTACATTTACTTTGGAAGGATTTCGTTTATTATATTACATATTATTATCATAAATGATTCTTATCCGTGCGTTATTATCATTAGATAGAGGATATATCGTTTTCCGATGCTGAGAATACGGCCAATAAAATAATACGACAGGCTTATAATAAACGGCAATGTATATATCCGGTATTCATAAAAACATCTCATTGATACATGGATGTGTGCGCATCGTCGGGGTGCACACACGCGGCGACCCTCGGGCTCCCTCCTCTCAAGCACGCATCCTCAATGCTTACTTCAACGACACATATTCCCGCCGCCGCCCTCGCGTTTACCTCTATTTATTACGTCCAAGCAGGAAAGAGCCAAGAACACTTCAGAACTCCTTTAAAGTATTCCTTGCTGCTTGTATTACGCATAAAGTTATTAATTAAAAAATCTCAGCTACTATTCCGCTTGAATCAACACATTTTAATCAAGAAAGTTGAAAGAGCCTTAATAAGCTCGCAACGCTATTTTACCTTGCCGTTCAGAGCAAACTTTTTTAATATTATTCGTACTCATTCTTGCGGTTAGAAACCAAGTGGTTTTTGTTCTTTCCGACCCGTATTTAGGTTAAAATATTTCCAGGCTTTTTATGTAGTTGCTAATTCATACGTTCCTTGTACTTATGCACTATTTTGCTTTTTGTTCTATAAACTTTGGAATGAAAATCTACCCACTTCGTAGAACAGAAATTTAATATTTTCAATATTTTTTTTTTGCAAAGTTCGCATAAATGAAATTTCTTGGATCTGTTTTACATTTCAAACTTGAATACTTAATTAAAACTTGTATTAATTTCAGCACATAATGATTGATCTGGGTTAAATGCAAATTTTTATAAAAGGGCTTGAGTGGCTTCCTAAGATTAACCTACTTCTTTGAGAACTCTGAAATTTCCATATTATATTAAAATTCATTGTAACAAAGCGCTGATTTGTAACTTAGAAAGTATTAGGAAGATACTCGTACATTACGAGGGCAAGATATCTATTAAGTATTTTTCGATATAGAAAATCAACCTAGGTACATGTATAAAAATATATAAGTACGGTCGAAGTTGAGAACCTCCTCTTTTTTTAAGTCGGTTAAAAATTAAGAGATTCGAAGTAAAGAATGTTATTTTTATTTTTATATAACGATGTATCCTTTTAAATGTTGGTCATTATAATTTTGTGTTTATTGTTTCAGAGGGACGGCAAATGGATCAGATGCGCGCGGCGGCGGCGCTTCTAGCGCTGGCCGCGTGCTTTGCGTGCTCAACAGCAGGTAATGATACCATTATATGAAGAGATTATTTAATTTGAAGGCTTCCATAAATAAATAAATAAATAAATAAATATTATAGGACATTATTACACAAATCGACCTAGTCCCACATTAAGCTCAATTAAGGCTTGTGTTGTGGGTACTAGGCGACGATAAATATAATATTTAATAAATACATATATAGATAATAACACCCAGACCCAAGAACAAATAATTGAGTTCATCACACAAATATTTGCCCTGACCGGGGATCGAACCCGGGACCGTCGGCTCAGTAGGCAGTTACTTTACCACTGCGCCAACCGCGTCGTCAAATCGTCCATGTCTTATTTGTACTCATATGCATAGCCCACTTTTATGTAATTGAGTATCGGGGTACTTAGTCGTTCATAGGGAAATTATGGATGCATGAATAAGTTCAGTTTAAATTCAAAAAAGAGCATGTGTGCCAAGCACACGTGTCAGAAGTGAAACTTCTTTGGCAAAATTCAAGATGCTGATGGGTACTTTAATACATTATTAGAGGATTTCCCACTAGTCTTTATGCAAAATAGAATAAAAAATTGTTAGTTGACGATGCAAATAATACTCATATGTACGCCATTTCTAAGCAAGAAGTCAAGGAAACTGACAAATTACTTCATAGCGAATTATTAACTAAAAATAGTTTTGAACATACATATATGTATGTAATTATAGTGGTAGACTTTCCAAGGAATTTTTTGCTTTGACTTGTACAAATAGAATTTGTAAATTATGTTAATGATCATAATAGACACATAATAAATAATAATGTAACGTTATTTTGATTTATATATCAATACAGTAATTTGATACGAAACTTTAATGTCCATCTCCATTGAGCAAACCACGCTTCCGATAAGTGGAATAAAATATAACGGGTCTTACACATTTGTTATAATTGGAAGCGGATAAATATATTATATTTCATTTTATATAATACTAGCGGTCCGCCCTGGCTTCGCCCGTGGTACATATTTACGTTTTCTCTACATAAAAACCATCCTCGTACTTCAAGGAATATAATAAAAAAAGAATTATCGAAATCGGTTCAGCCGTTCTCGAGTTATGCGCTTACCAACACATTTTGCGATTCATTTTTATATATAAAGAAGATTATTGTCGAATATCGAATAAACCTGAGCTCGTAAATAACTCAATTTATGATACTTAGCTCTCTGTAAACATAAATACAATAATAGGATTATGTATTGTAAATTGTATTTATTCGCTTATCTATTCATAATTCACAATATTCAGTTAAACTGAAGAACAGGTACAACCGTTGTGTTGTCTCGTGACCCAGAAAGGGTAGGTATATTCGTGAGATGGCCGTGCGCGATACATGCGCCCGCCCGCCCGCGCCGCGACTGCGATCTTTCCGCACATTACCACCCAGCAATACCAACTTCATGTACATTCTACTCCTCATTATAACGATACTTCTCCCTTATAATCATTTGATTTACTGAATATGTAGGTATCAAATGATAGGTAATATTGTGGGTAATATAATGGTTCCTATACGACTACAGGATCGCTAGTGACCAATGTTATTAAGATCATTTGAATAAAAAACTATAAATCAATAATATTCAGTGAGCAGCAAAACATACTTTCGATTGTAGATAATGTGATAATAAATTGCTCAGGTAATGAGTTTATTGACCTTATGCTGGTGAATTATACAAACACCATAACATCTCATATTATAAACATAAAAATACCATCTTAATAAGAGCCAATAAAATTTACATACGTACAAGTTTATTTTTTATTTTTCTTTACTGGTAAATTTTTTCCACATTTTTTTTTTAATTTTTATGTAATGCTTTTAGGAACAGATAAAGCTATTTTCGTCAGTAAGAATCCTCTCCTCAGCACGGTTAGTTCATAGAATTCGTACAGAATTTATGTTATACATAGGAAGTATATTTAAATGCGGCCTACAATGTTTAGGTCTACCCGTGTGAACTTCATCACGCATGGCGACCACGACGACATTCATTCATTGAAACGACAATCCATATTAATGTAGTGCAAATTTTAAATTCATGCTGCCTCTTTGTTTCGATTACTTCGGACGCATGTCTCTAAGCGCGCGACTTATAGGCCTTATAGGCATTGCGCCTGTTCGCGTCCACATGCCTATTGGCGTCCATTTTGCAGATATCTTTTAGAAAATTCACGAAAATAAGTATACTTTAAGTAAAATTGTAATAAGAACAATTTCCGATAATACCTCAATGTATAAGAGACATGCACACTGAGCATGCACACATATTCAAAATATGCATGCGCACCGCCTATCCTATTTAAAAAAAATATTTAATTTTGGCTATTAAACGAGAGAGCTAAAACGCGCGGGATTTTGAGAAAAAAATAGTGCGCAGTGTCGCGTTTGACGGTAAGTATCTTATTGTTAAATGTGAATTTTTGAATATGTAACTGTTTCTTTACTTTGCTAACAAAACATGGATGGATTATAAATCAGCTTATTTCTTTTACAATTAATAGCTAAAATAAGGTGGACGCGAATTACTACACCGAATTTGTACAACTTCCATTTTGCGTCCACGGTGGGGACAAACTATACCTATAGTGCATAACAATAGAACATATTGCGTCCACATTGTTTTTCATTACGTAGCAATGAATTGTTTGTTAAAATATGTAATTTAAAATAGATTGTAAATTTTTGACTAAGACTACAGTTGATAATTTAAATTTTCATTCAAATTAGCAAATTTTCATGCTATTTTTTCATTTTAAAATGGGTATTCTAAGAATGAGACTAGTATCTTTGAGAATTACGGTTAAGAAAATAATATAAACAAAAAAGAAATTTAATTCATTAGAAACTAAAAAATAGGGTAGGTAGATAATCTTAATAGAACTGATTAATATTTATTTACTTATCGTAACTTTGTTTTTTGTTAATTTTTAGTTCTATTAATGATGAGAAGATAGATATAAATAAGTTTTTCCAGTTTCCTTACAGTGAATTATATAAATAATAATGTTTATTTTAGGGTTCCGAACCTCAAAAGGAAAAACCGGAATCCTTGTAGGATCACTTTGATATCCGTCCGTCTGTATGTCCGTGTGCCGGTCTGTCTTTCTTTACCCTTTCTGTACCCTTTTTCTCAGTAACGCGTGAAATTTATATAAAGCTGAAATTAATATTGAATAGTCCCTTGAAGCAGTGAAAAAATCAAACTTATAAGCCAAAACAATCAAAAGATACAGCCGTTTATGCTGTAAATTTTCGTAAATTTCGACATTCGCGAGGGAATCAAAACCTACAGGGTACTTTACGTGAACACACACACTTGAAGTTTGGTACGAAGCAACGTCTTATAGCACAATAAGGGAAACATTGAAAAAAATTATCATTTACAGTTAAAACATATGAAAAAAAACAGGTTAATACGGAACCCTCGGTGTGCGAGAATAACTATATTCGTAAATAAATAATTTATTAAAATCTAATTTTTATTTGCATTTATCTGATAAAATATCACCCAATACACTCTTAATTCCTTTTCTAAGCTGGTGGACGCGAACTGGTCCACGGGTGGACGCAAACTGGAATTTTTGGACGCGAACTGGGTAAAACGCCTAATTCTGCTATTTGTCTAGATAAATAAAAACCACATGATAATTCAAACACAATTGAAAGTAAATCTTAAAATAGACTATGTTACATAAATTTTGCGTTGAAATTTGTTCTGGAACATTTTTATTTTCTCCTTCAAACTTTCCAACTGCACTAAGTGGACGCGAACAGGCGCAATGACCCTACATATTGCAAAACTTCTTTCTTCCTTCAAAAGCCATCTAAATCCAATTGAATGGTACAAAGCTTTTGAGATACAAAGATCTTTTTTTTTCTTGATTTATGGCAATTAAACACATAAATGTTAGTATTATCTTTAAATTTTTCAATTTATATATTATCACGGTATAGAAAATCTCTTAAGTTTAAAGACATGCACGATTGTTCACTAGACGAATATGCAATTTTATTTTTGAACGTAACTAATACCTTCGATTACTTCGCATATCATCAATTAACTCCAACTTTGTAATTTAAGTATGTAAATTTATTTATTCCTAAATTCAATATATACCAATCTTCTCTAAACTATCGTTATAAAATTTGCTAAGAATTTTCCATTATGTTTAAAAAGAAATAATTTTTATCGAACATCTACGTGACCGTTACTACTACATAAAGAACGGTACCTTAGGTACTATCTCACGGTTTTACATCCAACAATTGATTACATAGTAGGCATTTCCTTAGGCGTTATGACTTTTGCCCTCTGTATCTAATCAACAATGAAGCGGCAGTTTCCACATTAACGACAGTCTCCGTTATATTAATTACAACTTTGTTGTTTTATTCCTTATACATATTAACTAATAAATGTCTTGCCGTGAGGTTTTATTTTGATCGTCTTATTGATTAAAACCTATAAGATACGGCATAATCTATAGACATATTTTAAATTACATATGCATATCATTTACTAAGTATAGATGAACATCAAATGAACAATTTCGTAAATTCCTATCATATCTGCGCAAGTCGCGTCCTTAAATTATTACATACTAGCGACCCGCCCCGGCTTCGCACGGGTGCAATGCTGATACTAAATACACTACAGAAAAACTGTGAACGTTGTACATATATAAAAACATAGCGGCCCGCTCCCGCTCGCACGGGTATAAAATATATGTATAGCCGGGCGGCCGGCCGGTGCCGCCGCAAACGCTACGTCCCGCAATTTTTAAATCTGTAATATCTTCGAAAATATTCACTTAAATCATACGGTGTAAAGGGCCATATAGATCTATATTAAATGAACAATGTATTCAAGGTATTTAATTGGTTAAGGATTAATGCTGTATTGGTTAAAATCGCTTCGAAAATTAACCATTATTTGTCGTAAAAAGTAAATGACAAAAAAAAGTTATTGTGGGTTATCCATAAGAGATAGACATATACCACCGCGGACTTTTCTGTAGACCTTTTCAATGTGTACAATACTTAGTACATTATTTTGATAAAACTCGTAGGGTTCAGCCTGCGTTTGCAATGTAAGCGGAAAAAATGTAATTATTTACGACATCACATTAGAAACCTTAGAAATAACAGTACTTCTTCACTATTTAATGGATGTTATTATACATATAAACCTTCCTCTTGAATCACTCTATCTATTAAAAAAAACCGCATCAAAATCCGTTGCGTAGTTTCAAAGATTTAAGCGTACAAAGGGACATAGGGACATAGGGACATAGGGACATAGGGACAGAGAAAGCGACTTTGTTTTATACTATGTAGTGATTATTTAAATTTATATTTTAATGTTTCAGCACCAACGTCCAATAACCAGACTGCCCTAGATCTTTATGATGGTAAGTTTTACACATTTTTAGTACGATATAATTGCGTTGTTACATTAAATTACTAAATAAACATGTCCATTGAACGGATTGAATTCATGAATAATTTTTGCATGTTAAAATATAGGTATTAGTTATGTCCAGAAGTTAAGAATAATTGATATATTTATCTGATAAAAAGAACTAAGATTAATCCATTATTGGTATAATATACATGCAATATTCAATGGATGAGTAAAATACATTCTTGGATGTGTCAACTTATGAGCATTATCCTATTCAACATTAATTAAAAATGAAAAAAAAAACATACATATGTCAAACAGTTAATTAAATGCCATTTAACATCACCATAGATGATACCTATTAGACTTGATTGCAGAAAAAATCTAAATGCATCAATAAAATATAATGTAACCTAGCTATAAATTACGAGTATGGCTATAATAAATACCACATTAAAATTGAGTCATAAGGACGAGTCAATATTATAATATACTTAAATACGTACTCGCAAAGATTAAAAAAAATTAACATGAACCTATTTTGTTATGCTTATCCCCGATCTATAACCAAAAAGCTATAAGGCGTAGTTGGTAGCAAGAATCATTAAAGAACATCTATTATGTAGGAATTGCTCTGTAAATAAATTTTTGAGAAATTGTAACTTTATATTTTCAGCTCCAGTTGAAGGTTGCTACTACAACTTCCAGCACTATAGTGAAGGTGATCGCATAATGACTAACGAACCATGTTTGAACTGCACGTGCCACAATAGAATGTTGATGTGTTACTTAAGAGTTTGTCCATTTACCAAACCAATTGGACAAGACTGTACGGTGGAGAAAAGAGCAGATCAATGTTGTCCTATTGTCACATGTCCTGATGGTATGTGTTTCCTTTTTTTATGATTCTCATTTTTTAAATTACATTCAGATTTCTAATATTATTTTTAATAATGCTGTTAATTTCTTAATCAAATGTTAGTTGAAGAGAATACTGCATTATTTTATACACTAAACGTAACTCAGTATTGTTATTGAAAGTTTTTAAAATGATTCAAAATAAAGTTTTAAAGTTGTTAAACAAATAAATTAAAAATTTAAATATCCTTAAATTAATAACATTATCATTCAGTTCCAGTTGATCTCCTAACTTCAACGTCAACATCATCACCTGCTGAATACGGTGCGACTGGATTAGGAAAATTGGACAGATTTGGTTGTAGCATCAAAGGCAAATATTTCCCCGAAGGTTCCAAGGTTCCCCCGGCACCCAACAAACCTTGCGAACACTGTTATTGTATTCGTAACATGACAACCTGTGTAATGCAAGAATGTACGCTACACGTTGATGGCTGTACTCCAATATATCACAAAGATGTCTGTTGCCCTATTCGGTACTCATGTGGTAAGTACGCTTTTTATGTTTCGAAATAGAAGAACGTTCATTTCTATTTCCCACGATTTAGATAACTTGAAACTGAGTTTAAAAATGATTATCTTTCATTTTTGCAGATCACTCTGAGGATGAAATTCCACTTTTAGATGACATGACAACGACTGTAAGGCCGACGCCTGGATTTTTACTAACAACTACAACAATGATGCCTGTTACTCAACCCACACAAGATTGTGTTCATGATGATCAAATTTTCCCTGATGGTGCTTTAATTAAGACTGAAAAAGCATGCGAACACTGTTACTGTATGAAAGGCGATATAGTGTGTGTAGTACAAGAATGTGGAACGCCTATGGAAAATGAAGGCAAGAACTGCACATCTCTTCCACCCAGGCAGGGTCAATGTTGTCCAGATACTTACATTTGTGAAGGCGATGAAACACAAACTACTTCACCTTATGAAGAAATTACTACTTTGTCACCACCTAGAAGGGTTGGAGTCGAAGGAAGTGGATACAGAAATGAACCAGATGAGCCTTATACTGAAGTACCATCAATTGATAGTGAAATCGAAGGTAGTGGCGAAGATCAACCAATGACAACTATGGAAAGCTCCGAATTATTGACTTCTCCTAAATATACACCAGAATCAACAACTGAATACGTATACCAATATAGTACAGAACCAGACAAAGGATTGAATACAGTTCCAGATGTAGAGCAAGGTACCAAAGAGAGTACCATTGTCCCACTGGCTACTGTAGAGCCTGAAAGATCTACACTGATTGATCATAAGTCGACTTCAACGCCCGAATATACTACTGTTAAGGAATCAACAACTAACAGGCAAGATGAAACCACTTATTCAGGTGAAACATCAACTTCTGATGAATTAGCTAAATCTACTTTTGCAGAGGTAACAACTAAATCGAATGTGGCTGTAAGTACTTCTGATAATATGACACCATTTGATGAAGGATTTATTTTGGCAACAAAATTACCCGAAAAATCTGATGGTACGGATTCCAATTTCGAAGAGGAATATACAACTATTAAACCATCAGACATTGAAGAATCTTCATTAGATAATACCAATGAACAAACGACAGTTAAAAATATCCTATCTCATGATGATAGTACAGTCACAACAGAGAAAATGAGTGAAACTGGAACTACCTCGATCGATATTCAGGAAAATGAAATATCTGAGGATCTTACTCCTGGAAGAATACCGGGTGAAGGTGATTGTCTACTTAATAGTGTTACCTACAAAAATAACTCTATTGTTCCAAGCACAAGTAAATGCCACTCAAGTTGTAAATGTGTTAGTAGCATAGTTAAATGCGAACCAATAATTTGTACTCCACCACTGGAATATATGGAAAATATGAATGATTGCCATCCTGTTTACGATTCTCCAGAATCATGTTGCCCAACTTATGTTTGTAACACAAAAGAAACTATAGCGCCTGAATCTCATAGTCAAATGTCAGGAACAGAGTCACCAAAGCCAACAATTGAATGTGCTGGTGATGAATGTAAGATTGTTCAAGAAAGTAAACCAACAGAAGGTCACATAGATAAGATTGACTGTGGTGAAACCGGTTGCCCAGAAACGGCAGTAACACAAAAAGATTTAGAAGGATGTATAAATGGTAAGTGTGACTACGATAGTCCTCAACATCCCATAACTGAAACTAAACCATGTGATTCTGATAGTGGCTGTCAAGCTCCAGTAATCAAACCATGCGATACCGATAATTGTGAGACAAAATTAGAATTGCCTATTCATGATGGAAAAGAAGATAAACCGATAGATACCATTCAACCTAATGACGGGGATCAAGAAATTCTATGTAAAGAAGAAAATTGCCGCCGAAAAGAACATAGTGACATTGGTCAAGATATACCTTGCAAAGGTGAAAATTGTTTACCAGATGACATGACTGTTCCAACCATCGGAAATGACATTACTACTCAGAAAATAGAAGCAGATAAATCAATAACAAAGGCAGATGAATATGTAACTCAACATCCCGAAGAAATAACTATACCAGAAAGTGGCAGTACTATGAAATTAGAGACCTCACAAACTGGAGAAATTTACCCAGAATCAACATCCACTGCTGGACTCTATTCGGAAAAACAAACTACACCCTCTGACGTACCAGAACAAAACTATGAAAGTTCTCATCAGGGAGAGACGATTACCCCATCTGTTCCAACATCTGATATTTCCACTGAACATTTTGAGCCAACCGAATCTAAGCAGGAGGATCAGACTACTGAAACTACAGTGATAGACCATCATAAAATAAATATACCAAGCCTTGAAAATGATCTTATTGATGAGCATAATGCAGTAGTAACAGAAAGTTATGAGATTGAAAAACAAACTACTGCACAGGTAACCGAAAAGGAGTCCGTAAAGTATACTACGATATCCGATGAATTATCTACGATTAGCGAAGCGGTAAAAGTAACTTCTAGTAAGGAAGAAACAGAAACACCAGAACTTACAAAAGAAATAACAACAGAATCTTTAATCGCCCCAGAGACAACTAAGGACGATACAACTACGTTAAAACCATCGGAAGAGTCTGAAATGTTGGACCATTCTCAAGTAACACAAATTTTCGATTATGTAACTCCTTCCATCTTGGATGATAAAACAACAATTGAAGTTATGCTCGAAGAAAAAACATCTACATCTGTACCTAAGTTAATCACTACAAATCGAGATGAAATTATTACCCAGAATGTAAATATTGCCACTGAGAAGGAAACTGTTTATGAGACTCAAACAGACAAATCACATGATGCAGCTTTCCATGAAGTGACGGAACGCGTAGAAACCACATCTATGACATATACAGATAGTGAATCAGGATCAAGAGTTACCTTCTCTGATACGACAAGTTACGACACTCAAGCTCAAAATATAGATGACAAAGAATCTCCACAAGTACTTGAAACGTCCACTATTCCGATAGATATGCCCAAAGAAGATGAAAAACATGAATATTCAAGTGGTCCTGAAGATGATATGCCCAAAGAAGATGAAAAACATGAATATTCAAGTGGTCCTGAAGACTCAACATCAATAACAGATAAAACGATTGAGTACTCTACACCAGCTCATGAAAATAAAGATATGGAAAATGTAGATGTATACGACAAAATTACTACTGTTAACGAACCTTTCGTTACACCGGATGGAAAAGACTTTGAAAACCAAAAAGAACATGAAACAGTATCTACTATCAGTACTGAACTTCCAGAACAATTCACTCAAGAAGATATAAAGACCACCTCATCTATTCAAGATGATACAAATCAATATTCAGATACAAAAACAACCAAAGAAGAAGAAATAAATAAAACTCCACCAAATCAATATGATAAGAAACAGGAATCAAATTCATATGATTTAACAAAGGACACGGATATGATTACTCAAGCACAAGAAGCACACTCAGTCGAACCTACTTACGTGAACACTGACTCCACCTTAGATATTTCTCCAAAAGAAACTGGAACATCAGAGAATATGGACACAGTAACTAAACCAACACTATTAGATCAGAATTCATCAGAAAAAACAAATGATGATGACTTAGAACAACACACGACATTGAGTACAATCCAATCTTCGACGAAAGTAGAAAAAATCGATACATTTACTGAGTTACCAGAAGATATTGTAACAAATGAGATTGATATTTCTAATGAAGCTACAACTGTAGGACTAATTACAGACAGTAAAAATGAACAAACAGAAGTTCCTGTAAATGCAGAAGAAACAACGAAAGCACCTGAAAGTACTAGCTCTGTAGACACTGAATTCAAACCGAGTGGTGGAACTGATCACGATGAAAGTGACACAGAATCTACTGTAGCATATAATGATTATGAGCCTACCAAAGAAGTGGTGATTTCCGAAATACCAGTAGTTTTAGAACAAAGTACTCCTTCAGTAGATAATACAGCCAATGTCGAAGATACCATAGTAACCTCGACTGTTATACCGGAAGATGAATTGAAAACAGAATTCATTATGACTGATAACTCAGGCATGTCTACAGAAGGTGGAATAAAAATCGAGACAGCTGTGTCATCAGAGAAACCTAAGTTAGAATATACATTAGCCGAGGAAGTAACAGAATCTATTACGAACATGCCTGTAACAGATCTTCCTTATACCACTATTGGAAGTCATAAGCCTGTTAGCACTGATTCAGATTTATCTCAAGAAATGTATTCTAGCACCACTACAAAAAATAATGAAATTTCTGAATCGACAGAGCAAGTCGATCATTCCATCACCGAAGAAATCGTTTCTGAAAAAATACCAGATACACCTGAGCTAGATGATTCTGAAAAGGTAACTGTTATATCTGGTGAATCAAATCCGACGACCTCGGCGTACAAGGATAGTGAAAACGAAAAAACGGTATCTAACGAAATCGAATATTCAATAACAACTGAAAGTCATGATTTACGTTATACACCAGAAACAATATCATCGACAACATCCAGTATAGATGAAGCTGTAACAGATCAAAAAATAGAAGCGATTACTGACATTACCCATGGAACGGACAAAGAAACAGAAGCACCAATGTCACTTGTTACCGATTCACAAAGTATATCCACATTGCATGAAACTGTAACTGAAAGTGAAAAAATTCCCACAGAAACTCCATTATTGATGAATACTGAACAAGAATTAGAAAAAGAAACTGTGGAAATGACACATGAAATAAAAGATATCTTCATATCTACAACCACTGAAAAACTGATACAAGAATATGAAACTACACAAAAAGTGCATGAAATATATGAAACCACAAAAGAAATTGAATCAAGCACGGAATTTGATAATGTAAATGTAGAAAGGGAAGGGGCACCTTCAACTGAACAATCTATTCCCAATAAATCTGAACAAGAAACGCATGATACTCCCGCATATGAAATTGCTACTGAGAGTCACGAAATCAAGGACGTTACTTCCGCTATAGAGGAAACAACTAAATATCCTCAATATTTCACAACTCTTACTGCGGAAGAGGTTTCAAAAGAAACTGAAGAAGAATTACATCACACAACAGAATCATCTCTAGAACTTACAACACAACCTCAAGTAGATAAGGAGAAAGCAACAATTACAGTTGAAGCTGCAACAACAATAAAGCCTGATGTTATTTATTCGACGATATCTTCAGACAATGAATCACCAGGTGTATCTGAAATTTCGACAAAAGCACCGGAAAGTGTTTCCGATTCAACTGGTACCGTGGAAAGTATTTCTGATAAGCAAACAACAGTAATGAATAATTTAGCAAATGACAATGTGTTGCCCGATGACTCCAAAACAGAAATTTACCAGGAAACACAAACAAAAGAACCTTCTACCTTCGAAGATGACAAAGCCACAATTCCTGAAGAAGAGATGCATGTTGATAAATCAGACAAGACATCTACTACAGAATCAGACTTGCTTGAAAAACAAACGATCCCAGGCGAAGAATTTGTGACTAAATATATACCTGATGAAAGCACTATTCTAGATAATACAGAATCTAAACCTACATTGGTGGGTACCATGACAACTAGTGCAGTAAATATACCAGACAGTAAAGTAACTGGTTTGAAAACAACAACAGAAACTAAAAACAAGTTCTCAGAAACTACTCCATACTTTGTGGAATTAGAAGAGCACACGCATCAAATTGTTGAAGAAACCACTGTTATTCCTGTAGGTGAAGTTTCTACAGTTGAAACAACAGATATAAAGTCAACGGAACGTGGTGATCAAATGTTTACTGAAATACCATATGAAACGGAGAAATCGAGCGAAGAAACGAGTGAATTATCAGAAACACATAGTACTACATCACCGATTATTGATGAAATCACTGAACAAAAATACCAGACTACTGCCCCTGGAAGTCAATTAGAAATCACTACAATTTCGGCATTACTTTCACAAAAGGAGACAACTAGTGATGAAAAACCTCTCGATTTAGATGAAAAAACAACAATTTCACCCGTCCCGAATATAATGCAGAATGAAGAACGTGTCACAGTGATTCCAGAAGAGACAGAGAAGCCAACATCCTATTTTGATTTAAATATACCGGTAACAACCGCAAAATATCAGGACTTGTCTGATATTCCCGTTGAAACAAAGGTACCTGATGAAGATAGTAGAACAACCAAACACCCAACATCTGAAATTGCTTATGAACGCACGACAGTTACTCCAGTGATAACTTCTACTCCGGATGATGCTTACAAATCCACTTCTTCCGTCACAACTAAACCAATAACCGCAAAACCTATGTTGCCTAGTGATTTGCAACCTACTGAAGAGGTTCCAACACCCGAATTCCCTCAGACGGGTTACGATCAAGAACCAGATTATGGAGAAGAAGATCAAGCATTCGGACCTGGCACATGCCGTTATGGTGGAAAAGTTTACGTATCTGCTCAGCAAATACCTAGAGACGACCCATGCGACTTTTGTTTCTGCTTTAGAAGTGACATCATTTGCTTACAACAAAGTTGTCCTCCTCCTATCCATGGATGTCATGAGGAACCAATTCAAGGCTTCTGCTGTCCTCGCTATGAATGTCCCGTATCCATGGCGACGACTGTTAATGTAACCACTACGACTACAACAACCACTACCACTCTCCCTCCACATTTCCTGCCTCATGCATATAAGGGTACAGCACAAAGAAAAGGCTGCCATATTCAAGGACGTACGTACAAAGTTGGAGAAGTAGTCCGAGCGTCTTCAGGGCCTTGCTTACATTGCACGTAAGTTGTATTTTATTAAATAATCTTCAAATTCCATGTCGATAAAAAAATACAATGACTAAATTGACTACGTATATTACAAAAATTATTTACCTTTTCAGATGCGGAGGTGACGGTCAAATGAAATGTGATCCAAAAGCATGTACACCGGAACCAATGCTGAGACAAATGATAGCGGCCGCCGTGTCTGCTCGACGAAGGAGATGAAAAACTTAAGCTGAAATAAATTGCGTTAATGGTCACAGAGATTAAACCATCTTTGTGATAATAACATTTTCATATATTCTTTGATGCACAAGAATAATGCTCAAATTTCGCGATGGATTAGTTTAAGATTTTGTGTCATATATATACATATATATTTATATTATTATTTTAATTGATACTTTCTTTCATGTTAAAGTGGCACACGTAAAAAATGGTGACTGTGATTAATGTACTAAATACCAGACTCATGTTTAATGAGCGTTTAAAAGTTATATATAACTTATAAGTTATGTTCAATCAACAAAACTTAGTGCCAAACGATAAAGCTAGTTTTTATGAGACTATGCCAATTATTATGCTTAATCAAAAATTTGTATATGTCAGCTGTAAGTTAAATTGACCAAACGGAAACTTGCCCTCTTAGGAACTGCAGAGGTATCTCCAATAAATGCGTAATCGCGCAGGGTTTCTGCTTCTAAGGTCATTTAAGATCGCCGAAATCTTGACCATTTTGATTGTAAACTAAATTGATTTACCGATATCACATTAGTCAATTCTTTATTTTTACACGATGATGCAGTAGTGATCTAGTATCGTGTAAATATGAAGTATCTTTATTATATTTAAGAAATTCTGATGTTGTAAATGCCTTAATTTGTAATAATTTATATATGTTAGGTGTATAGTACTTAAGCCATGTTTAAGACCAGTGATTATTTTAATTTAGAAATACAGGAGCATATTTCAATTGTTTAGAAAAGTATTGATCGATGCTTTTTGTTAACAGCCTCGGCCGAAACTTTTCCTCGTTTCACGTCTTACAGAAAGTGACTTGATTTAATACCTTGCTTTCTTTAATTCGTAAAGGCTCCAGTATTTACTAGCACTTGTTAAGTAAAAGTGGCCAACAAGTTTTTGAGTACACTTTTGAATATACATCGTTTTGTAATGTCCTTAGATTTTGATACAAAAGTGCTGGTAGACTTTGAAATAATTTCGCAGATTTAGGTAGATACGAAAGTTGAAAGGCTGTTGAAATCACTTAATTCGAATTAGAATAGAAAAGTGGTTTCATTAATTCGTATCAACCTTTTTCTGTCAACGTAGGTTGTAGTTATATCTTATTTATTTAAAGTTATCGCAATAGTCGTACATATTTGTTTAAAATAATACGTGGTTATCTTACAAAAAGTAAAAAAAAAATGATTAAAATAAAGCAGCAACCTGAAAAATCATGTCAATTATGTACTTTGTTCTGTTTAATCACAATTTACCGAGCGTTTAAGCTAGGACTTAGCTACCTTTACATCTGTGCAAATGAGTTTTAAATAAAACATTCAAAATCATGCTTTCTTTTTTATTTACATCATCGTCTACAAAGCTTCTAAAATATACTTTTTTCGTTAACTAATTTAAATGTTCTCAACATTTGAATCGACTATTCCAGTCGAAATTATTTTTTTTTTTTCACATTTTCTAAAAGTAATTTTCTTATCACAAATTGGTTAAATTCGAATCATCAACAATCAACAGAGTTCAGAGCGATCCAAGGAGTCTTATGATTTATTCAGTCAATTTTTATACAATTCAGGCGACGACTGTTAACTGTCGTCGCCTGAATTGACTCCAACAACCTTTCTTCTGAAGTATTGTTGGATAAATTGACCTAACAAAGATGTTTGACATTTTTTTACCTGGACTTTAAACATTTTGGGGGTAGAAAGTACAACCTATGGTAGAACAAAGTATTTTTAAGCTATTGCATAGCTTCTATCGCGGGCCTTGAGTGCGGCGACCGAATGTAAAAATTCCGTAACGAAAAAACCTAACTCCTCCCACTCCAACCGGCAGTACGAGGCGATGCTATGCAATAGCTTTACCGCGGCAGTCCTCGAGTGCTACACGTATTTTTTTTTTATGAAATTAATCTAATAGGTAATAATAATCACCCCAAACCCCAGCCTAAAATATTATATTCTGCTAATATTAATGGACAGCATAATGCTATCTAAATATTAGCTATGCCGCGCAGTTTCACCAGCGCGGCGGTTAAACTCGCATTTATATTATTACTCATATCAACAAAGTGTAGGGATATTTTGTATTGTACAAATATCTAAAATCTATGAAGAATTTTGTGATATTGTAAACGGAAGAATTATAGCTCGTTTTAAGTTCTTAAATAAATTTTAAAAAAATTCATGATTTTTTGACTTGTCAGTATTTACATTAATTTACAGGTCTGTTGGCTTTGTCCCTGCTTAGATTAGGATAATAAGTAATTCATATTTATGCTAGCTTTATATTTCAGCTAGCTAAACAACATTTAAAAAATAAATGAGAAATTATTTGCATTTATCGAATTGACAATCCAATAACAATATGCATAAAAAAATTACCCACCAAAAAATGGGAAAGAAGTTAGCGCGGAAAGTTATTTTTTTATTATTATTATTAATCTCAATAAATTGTTCCTTAAAAGCTGCATCAGAATCAGTAATTGCTCCACTTCAATAATTATTAGTGAATTTAAAATTAATTTAAAAAATCCAATATCTGAAAACTTGATTTCTTTATAGGATGAAAAATATCCATTACATTGTTTTTTTTTTTTCAAAAAAAAAGCACTGCGCCTACGCCTAGTACCTAGTTTACTATGCAAACAATTTTCTTTTATTTTAATGTCAAAATTAAATAATTCTTTTTGTCATTGATAGAGCAAATCGTAAGCAATTTTTTTTTTTTAAACATTGTATGAACAGTGAATATTCTTTTCAAAATTTATTGCTCAAGCAATAATTGCTACTAAAATTACACAGGCGCTCGTATAGCCCCGGTGGGCTTTCTTTCGAACCTAGCGGACCATAACGAAAGTTTTATAGACACTGTATAATAAAAGCTCTCGACTCAGTCGTAGAATGGTTTGAAACAAAATAACTTCTACTGACTTCCTATAGATGGCGCATATATTAAATTGTCTATCGTCGCTTTGTTGTTATTTTTATAAACACAGAAAGGTTCCTGCGTTTCCTATTTTTTTGTTATAATATTATAAAACTTTTCTAGGTATTATGTTTTCTTGTTATTGAAGCTTCAACTCACTTCTTTTACCTACTTTTATATTTAAGCTTTATAAGAAAATAATAAGATACTTACAGTACTCCCAAACTGATAATGCGCATAGAAAAACTCGTCACTGTTCGGCAACTGTCATATTCCCCGAGCCTCCGAAGACGATATGTATATAGAGTGGTTAAATGTATTTTCTTCATGCATAGTTTATTAGAATTATGAGTTTTATTGTGATTATATGGTAAAAGAGATAAGTAACGAAATTTGTTTCGTTATTTCAATGTAAGTTAATAGCGAGGATAAGCCAAGCGAATATATATTTGTTTCTGGCGTAATGATGGATGTACCTTCCGTACATCCATCATTACGCCAGACGATCATAAGACAAAGTTTATATTTAAAAAAAAAGAATTTTCAAACACTGGTTTACATTTAAATTGTGTAATCGAATCATTAAAATCTCAGTCCAAAGGATTTACAGAATCAGGGATTATCTCTATATCTGATATCGTAGAATGATCAGAACTTTCATTATGCTCTTATTAATTTTCACTTTCCCCACTGCTATCTGCTACATGTGTAAATAATCATTTTACCGGAAAATTCAACTTTGAAACAAAACTAAGACGGGTATGTAACAGCAGCTCTATATAATTCCATACAGAGATAATACGTGCGGTCACCACCAATATAAAAAGACGACTGACGGATTTTTGAATTTTTTGACTGACAGGCTACCGTCACCTATCGCCCGAATTGTTTTCGATTGTGTATGACTCTGAATTGACTCCTATTTCTTTCGAACAAGGTGCAAGATGCAAGTGCATTGTTTAGGGCACTTACGATTCAATGATTCGGGGTGATTCGGGTATTTCTGGAAATACGATAATTAGCGAAGATCTGCATGCGCATTATTAATTTTGGAGTACTGTACTAGACATTTTAGCACCGACATTTTAAATTATATAGCTATAAGTATGCACTTTTTCCATACATTGAATTATTAATTTGCAAAACTAGTTTTATTTCAAGATTAAAATAATTCAAACTACTTGAAATATTATTTATTTACTTATTATTTTATAAAACCAATTAAGTTTTACAATTAAGATTAAATATATAAAAAAATAGTAAAAAATACCCGAAAGACTTACATCTATTGACACACCTATTTATAAAAGTAATTTAATAATTAGTGCAATTTAATTTAATATGTTTCATCTGTTATAAATTATTAAGATAATTCTAAGATAAACAATCCAATTTATTTTTCTAGATATGAATATTGATTGGAATTATATCACGCGACTGTCTCGTGACAAGAGCAATATTTTTACAGTACTCCCAAACTGATAATGCGCATAGAAAAATTCGTCACTATTCGGCAACTGTCATATTCCCCGAGCTTCCGAAGACGATATGTAGGTATATAGAGTGGTTAAATGTATTTTCTTCATGCATAGTTTAATAGAATTATGAGTTTTATTGTGATTTTATGGTAAAAGAGATAAGTAACGAAATTTGTTTCGATAATTCAATGTAAATTAATAGCGAGGATAAGCCACACGATTGCGAATATATATATTTGTTGTATTGATTTACTTGGAAAATTCTATACTTAGAACTATTAAAGTGTCTTACTGAAGCTGGCGTGATGATGGATGTATGGAAGGTTAAAATAAGACAAAGTTTATATTTAAAAAAATATTTTCAAACACTGGTTTACATTTAAATTGTAGAAATCTAATCATTAAAATCTCAGTCCAAAGGATTTACAGAATCAGGGATTATCTCTATTTCTGATATCGTAGAATCATCAGAACTTTCATTATGCTCTTATTAACTTTCACTTTCCCCACTGCTATCTGCTACCTGTGTAAATAATCATTTTATCGGAAAATTTAACTTTGAAACAAAACTAAGAAGGGTATGTAACAGCAGCTCTATATAATTCCATACAGAGATAATACGTGCGGTAACCACTAATATACATATAAAGATGACTGACGGATTTTTGAATTTTTTGACTGACAGGCTACCGTCACCTACCGCCCGAATTGTTTTCGATTGTGTATGACTCTGAATTGACTCCTATTTCTTTCGAACAAGGTGCAAGATGCAAGTGCATTGTTTAGGGCACTTACGATTCGATGATTCGGGGTGATTCGGGTGTTTCTGGAAATACGATAATTGGCGAAGATCTGCATGCGCATTATTAATTTTGGAGTACTGTATATAAATGTCTATGGAATAACAACACAGTTGTCTAAAGATAACAAATTAACGTAAATCAAACGATCTCAATAATTTGTGTAGAAACTTATAAAATTATAAATATATTTTTTTTACCCAACAATCTACAGATTCTAACAGAGTAAATACCTGTTCATGAAGTTGCTCCTGCAACTCTCTTCAACTTTTCTACTTTTTGTTCAATAATCATAACATGGAAATACCATTTTTATTCTATTTCCATATGATTAATGTATAAAAAGGGTTATACATAATGGGCTATATATACAATTTAACAAACTTTGAATTAAAATAAATGATTGTTTTTGTATAATTATATTTATTACACTCTAATTTGGACCAACAATACGGTGACTAAGTAGGTTCCTATAAGGTCGAAATCAATTAATTTTAATAAGTTCTATTTTATGAAAAATAGATACATGTTATGTAAGTACATATTTTTAAATATCAATGCCATCAAATATATCAAAAACCATACTGGCTTATTTAATAGATTCTATGTTTAATATCTTTGAGATGTTTATTCGTGCAATGACTGGCATATCCATCTTTTCTCAACCGGCTATTTGTTACCTATGTAGAAATATGTACCCTCAATTTGAATAAGCCCTTCTTGCTCACTCTTACGAAAATGTATACTTTATCTGTCCCGTTCTATCCCATTACTTTTATATTGTTCGCTAACTTTCTTGTTTTATAAGCAAATACACGTATTTGAAAGTTTGTATATTTGTTGGTTGTATTGTTGCTACGATAATAACCCGGTATAATAATATCTAGATACTTTTGTATGGTGCTTATTGTATTTGATTCAATCTATAATTGGATTGTTCGTTTATTACCAAATTATATAAAAGTACAAATAAGTTATGTACTTTTTTATACATAAGTACCTACACGTAATACTTTTACTTTAATAGGTATAGGTTGATATCACGCTCCTTATAAGTACCTAGTTGAAATAACATTGTAGTGTGAATACAAGTTTAATAAAACATCAGCGAACAACAAACCACCCTCAATGTTCACAAGCATTATATTAGTTGATGCTATTACATCTAGATAACGTCGTTTACGTTATTATAAAGTTTATAGTTTACCAATATTATTGCTAACAAAAAATAAGTACATATTAGTATTTATTACAGTACTAATTATGCTGTTGACGAACAGGAAATAATAATAGAAGAGCAACTATGGAGTTTCCTGCCGGTTCTTGTTTAGTAGATACTGCTTTCCGAAACTGTTATGACGATTCAAAAGTGCTTCAAGAAGAAGTCTAATTAAATAAATAAATGTTTGAGTTTTTTTGAGTTTCATTATATTGACTTATTAAATCATTTCACAATTACGAAGCAAGAAGTTAAATATTGAAAGGAGAATGGCGAAACTGGGCCTAACATAAGTAAGGCCTTACAGAAATCATAATATATTTAAAATTCATTATGTTAATTTTAATAATTATTTGTAAAATATTGACTTCTGATTCTATGGGAAAACAAATCTTTGAAAAAAAAGATAATTCGTTCACTACCGGTCTTATCACAGGTCTTATCAAGCAGAGATGTCAGTGTTGTCAGGAGTAAAATAGTCAAATATATAGATTAATACCTGTGATTAATACGAATGAATGTTTATTTTTCATTATTAGTTTTATTGAATTCAAATGCTATAAAAATCAGAAGCAAAACTTAACTTTTTTTAACACACATCTTAATTTATTTAGGTCATTCTATAAAATAAAAACATATTTTACTAAATCAATAATAATTATAACATTTTTATTTAGGTAGCTGGCCATTAATAAATGTCAAATTATTAATCATAATTGTGTCAGTGATGAGTGATTTGTTGTTTGTTGTTTGACTTTTGAGTGAAGTTTTAGTAACGTTATATTCAAAATCGTTTATTTTTACTCTAAACATATTATTTGAATTGATTAGTCTTATTATGAAAGCGAATCCTGATTCATCTATTTATAAAGATATAAGAAATGTACCTACCTAGTGATTGTTGATGTTTTGGTAAGTTAAAATGTGTGTTGAATAATATGTGTTGGATCCAATATTTCTTTTACCTGACTGTTCTACTGTTACACTATTATTAGCTAAACAATGTAGATAGAAAATAAACTTACCTGGACCTAGAAAAAGGCAATGCTATTCATTTAATTCAAGCAAACTATTTTATTTTTGTTACTTTACACCCCAATATCTCTGCTATCCCATAGAACAGATCTATAATTATTATATTCACAGAATCTGTATATTTTTTATCTATTTAATCCCCCATAAATCATCAGTGTAACGATCAGGCCCAGAGTCCTATGGGAGTTTGCCATTCTCCTTTTAGTGCACCCTTGACAGTGTTTTAAAGTTTATCTTCAATCGTTTTATAAGCGAGAGAACCTGCATAAATTATTTGATCTCATAATTAAATCATATTATAATACAGTTCATTTTTAATCGAATATTAAGATCCTTTAATGAACTTAAACAGTGCTTCATGAAAATAGTAAGTATATGTCTCTAAATATATTTCTCTCTTTGGGCTCTAGTAATAATCGTTGTTTAGGCTTTCCTAATAAACGAATTAAATGGCAATATTCTTGTTGGTAATAAAAGCTATTTCTTTTAAAAATACCTATGACTTCGTTCCTGAAAACGCTAACATCGCCATCCTAGTGTTTAAAACGTAGAAACCCGCATTGAAAGTATACTATTAAAAACACAATGTACCTAGTATTTTTTATCCATTTCACCATAAAGTACGAGCAATAAATAATGATAGTGTGACCATTTGAGATAGATTGTTTGAATTTTAATTGACAATCATTGACCTGAATCAATCCATTGTTAAAAACGTACGATACAATGAATGTTGTGCTATAATTTCATCAATTAATATAAATACCTACAAAAAGCATTAACTTTAATGAATTTTTTATTTTTATATAACATACCTACAAAATAATTTAAGATACTGCCGATTAAAATACAAAAACTTAAACTTAAATACGAATAATAAGTAGGTAACACATTATAAACACAAATTCTATTTTGATAGCTGGCTTACACACGCGTAATATTTGCTGATAATATTAATTAACGGTGTTGAGTAAGCATACTCAAGCAAGAGTTCAAGATTCTTATGGCTTCTATTAGAATTAAAGATTTTCCCAGTTATCCCAAAGTTGTCCAGTCATTTGTAATAGTGCAACAAACGGGATAGATGGAGAGATAAAAACTAAAAAGGTAGGTTTGCTTTGAGATGGAATACAGGAAATAATTAAATTAATTTGATTAAAATAATAACAAATTCTGGAAATTAGTGTACAAATGAATTGTTTAACTATTTTAAATTATAATTTTATTGGTAGGTACTCTATTTTAAAAAACTGTGGTGAAAACTTTTAATGTAGATATTTTTAAACTCTTCTGTCGAAAATTCTATAATTAAATAATCATTTCGGGACTTAGCTCGAAACGTTAACGTCATTCGCATATAAATACAATGTTCAAACTTGTCGTATCAACGACAATATATTGAAATACAATATAGTGATAACCAATCATTATGGAAACGAGGCAATACATTTTTTGATTAGGCTAGGAAATGCGGGTTAGCGGAGCCGCGGGCTCCTCGGAGTCCCGTGCACCCACCATCCCGAAGCCGCGGCGCCGCCGCCCCGCTCCGTTCGCGGTCTCCATGGCGACCAGCTCAAATGACGTATCGATCCCGCGACGGGGCGGAGGGGTGCTCGCTGCTCGCGGGGTGGCACCGCTCCACCCGCCGCGCCGACCCCCTTGCACCCCTGCTACTGCTCTCGACCGTTGGCCCATGCAAAATGACGGATGTAAAGTTTGGATATACCTCCTTGGAAGGAAATGATATTTTCATTAAAATGAAAATGAGGTTATGTTTTATGATTCATCTTCCCTCGACATATTCAACTCTAATCAAAGATTGAGAGAAATGTTCGAACACAAATATCAAATTAGCAACAATTTAAGGGAATGGAATTCCTGGCGATCTATTTTCCTTTTATTGGGTCGTAAATCGTATTTATTGTGACTTGTAATATTATTTTGGTACGGAATAAGAACATAATTTAATATCAAAATGGAAAATCAAAAGGGCAATTCTGTTTCATTTTCTTTATGCTTGCATAAATACAACATATTATGTATAATACTTTTTGGTATTGCATAATGATTAGAACGTAAGTTAAATGTGTTTCATTTTATAAATCTTTAAAGTTGTCACATGTAGAGCAAAACAAGTTTAAATTGCAATCACTTTTGTTTCAAGGACTTTTCTTAATCATAACTTTAATACGTACCTTAATACCATTAAAAGTTTAGATGTTAATTTTATTAAGTCGTGATGAATACGACCTTTTTTATAATAAAGTATATCTCTCAATTTTTTTTACTTTAGCGTATAAGTCACCGTCGCAGAATAGTCTTGCTGCCTAAGATTTTGAATATTTCATAACATATCAATCTTGCAGGAATTAACATAGGAATATTGAAAACTTATTCATTAAATCAAAATAGTATTTTACTTGAATCCATAATACACACACAAACAGCATTTCTAGGATTGTTTTAAGTCATGACGCTTATCATCAGGAAAACTCTATTAGAGCTAAATAGTATGCGGCTTCAGAAACACCGACGAAACTTTGATTAGTTCGAGGTATTAATTTACTGAAGCTAATTTAGTAATGCAATTAGAGCTTTGAAATGAGTATGACGTATAGACTATTTTCAATTCCTATTTCCTAATGTTTTATACATATTATTCTTTAGCCCTCAGTACGTACTGAAGTTTATGAAAAAGAAATATCATGAAGCTATTTAAAGCTTTGTTCTTATAAAAATAGACACATACAAAACTGAAAAATACGAATATAAAAATACTTAACTGTAAATTAGGTACTCTGTAATTCAATTTGTATTTTAAATAGATGTAAGCGTTTCAAATTTTCATTACAGTCAGTAGAAAATAAAAAAAGTTCAACAGTTCTTTGGCATATTATGATAATATACTGTACATATTTTGTAAAATTAAATTGTAATACTGACATGATTAAAAAGAGCAACTATGGAGTTTCTTGCCGGTTCTTCTCCATAGATACTGCTTTCCGAATCGGTGGTAAATGTTAAAAATATTTATTGACGTTTATAAAGTGCTTCTCGAAGAAGTCTAATTGAATAAATAAATGTTTGAGTTTGAGTTTAAGTTTTAAAAAACTTTCATGAAAATAATTCCTAATCAATATTATACTTACATGTGAAAAAAATCTTCATCGCTACGGCGCGCTTGCCGAAGCATTTTAGATTACATTTTGATAAAGGATTTTTGAACAACGAAATTTTACCATATTCATCAGAGCATCATTAATTGTAATTTACATATTTATAATATGTTAAAACTTTTATGATTATTTTTGTTATACTAACTTTGAATGAAATAGGAATTTATAGAGAACGTGGATTTAAATATATGTAGTTACGTTTATAATATTGTTTAAATAATATATGATAAATCTAAGATAGACGACTTCTAACGCAACTAGCCTATGGCTAGCAAAACTATTAGGTACTCTATACCTATTTTATAGTTACATTTTTAAATTGACTCATTGCTATGTTTTAACGTCTCTTCGAAATTTTGTTTCAAACATTAACATAATTAAGTGGTTCTCAAAGTTTTCCCATTATAAACTTAGCGAGAAATTTTATTTTTCCCTCAAGTCACAGGTCTCTGTGTGCGTTCATGTGCACGACACGGCGAATTGGATTTACCCTTGTGTGAGTAAACCTACTTTTGTCGACGGAACAGGGGAGCCTTAGAGGCATTAAATATTTATGCGAATATGAAAATTATTTTAAGAACATGCAACACAAATACGTACCTACTTATGTTGTTGTTTTATTTGGTCTTAATTTTGCCTGTCTTAATTTATTATTCAATAATACATGGCATTCGTGTTTTACATATACTTATTCTTTCACGTGTTAAAAACTGATAAATTTTCACTCAAATTAACATTAATGAAAACGTATAAGTTTAGGTTTTCATTAATCTTAATTTGGTTGAAAATTTTACTCTACACAAAGGCTTACAAATAATATTTTGTTTATTTTCCCTGTGGCTCTATTTGTTTTTTTCCTTGAAATTTGCATTTTTTTGTTATTGAATTAATTTTTGATTATATGTTACTGTACTTGCGGACTAGACCTATAGTTACGAAAACAACATAAAAATATTTTCTGCGTAACAGAGACTCTAAACATTTAAGTTTCAGTCATAACGTCCTCCCTCAATGCGAAGCAAGAAATATAGATCTGCGCGAGCAAAACCTGTACTAAATCACTGGTCTGCATTATTTTTATTACATAATAAATAATTCGTAAATATAAATACTATTTTCAATTGAAATCTATTTCTTTTTATAATCATATTAAATCACACAAAAAGTATTCATATTCGACACGTTCGATTGCGAGGAGATTATGTTATGACACTTAATTTATTAAAATGCACTTTCAAAGATTTTGGTTTGTTCTAGGAGCATTTTTTTTTTCCGTGCCAGGAATTAAATATTTTCGTTGCTAGCTGGATCCTGCGGTTTTACCGACCGCGACGTCGTGGATTAGTCTTTGCTTATCCATACTATATACATTAATTAATTGTCTCTCTTTATATCAAATTTTATAACTACAGATCCGATCAGATGTTTTTACGAGAAATACAAACAAACATTCAAATATTATATTCTAAAAAACTTTCATATTTAAAAATAAGTAGGATTATTAATCTTGTTAGATGATAATTATATCTACTATGAGTTGAGAAATCAATAATATTATGATATGTATTATTATTTTTATTATATAAGGAAAAATCAATTTGTTTATAGGTAATTTATGTGAAAGTAAATATAAGCTTATACATATACATATGTAGAGACGACTATATTACGTTTTATTTGTTGAATTTAAAAGTTATTTAACATTTCTGATAATTGAAATTAAAAGCACTTAAAAAAATTATTAATAGTATTTCTAGATTTTTAAAGCTGCGTAGAAATTTTTATTTTCGCTACACGATCGGTATGTAGATTCAAACACCATGCATATTAAAATAATATATATTTTTTCTCATTTAAGTTTCTAATATGAAGATTTTAATAATATTGATTGGATGTCAAAACTTTTATTTTTAGTAAGTACATAGTTAGCTACTCTATCACAAAAAATGTAATCTATACTAATATTATAAAGAGGAAAGGTTTGTAATTATGTATGTATGGTTTTCAAACATAAACTACTAGACCGATTTCAATGAAATTTAGCACACATATAGATGGTAACTTGGATTAACACATGGGCTAGGTTTTATCCCGGAAATCCCAAGGGAACGGGAGATATGCAGGTTTTTCTTTGAAAACGCAGGCCGTGGTTGTCGAAGCCGTGGGCGGAAAGCTAGTGAATTATAAAATCATATGTAGTAAGTGGTAGTAATGTAGGAAAAAAAGGGATTAGTTTTCGTTCACGTATAAAATTGAATCTGTGCTCAAATATTATTTTATTAAATCTATGAGAAACGCGTAGAATGAAACAGAGAATTTTATATTCTTATTTATAATATACATAATTGTGATAGAAGTCATAGGCTGGAAATAACTCGATGCATATTAACTTTATTGTTACACTAGCTGTCCGCCCCGGCTTCGCCCGTGGTACATATTTCGCAATAAAAGATTGTCTGTGCCAAATTTCATCAAAATCGGTTGAGAGGTTTAAGCGGGAAAGCGTTAAGCGTAATGCCTCCTCTACACTACTCGCGAAGTTCTTCGGCGAAGTACTCGGCCGAAGTCCGCGGTGCTACACTACACACTCGTTCAACTTCGCGAGGAGCGCATTCGTTCATATTCAGAACGCACTTCGGGTAAATAAATAAATAAATAAATAAATAAATCATTTATTCCACTTAAAACATTTTACAAATTAGAGCGACCCAGGCTCCTAAGATAGTAAGAACTGTTTTTCAGGAGCCTGTGTCTTCCATTTACAGTTACACGACACGAAAAAAAAAATCAGAGACAAAAATTAAATAAAATCAAAAATAAATTAAAAATTTACATGCAATTAAAACTATTAAAAAAAAATCAATAACAAATAAGTACATACAGCAAAACAAAAAACAAAATGTGTCTAGGTATCTAATTACAAAATAAAGCACGTCCAAAACAAATTTCGAAAATTATATCAGCACATAAATAAATTCATCTAAAATTAAATAAGTTAGTAATTATAAAATAAATTGAGCAACAGATATTAAATCAGCAAAAAATCAAAATTAAATCGAAACAATGCAACACTATTATAAGTTGTCACAATCAACATAACAATAAAATGTAAGTTAGTAGTAAGTTATTATAGGTAAACTAGCTTCCGCCCGCGACTCCGTCCGCGCGGAAAAATTAAGAAAAATTAATTAATATTATTTTTTTTTCTACCTATTTTTCCGGGATAAAAAGTATCCTATTTTATGCCCGGGATAGTAAGGTATAATTATACCAAGTTTCATTGAAATCGAACCGTTAGTTTTCACGTGATGCCTGAACATACAGACAGACAGACAGACAGACAGACAGACAAAAATTTTTTTAATTACATATTTGGGTTTGGTATCGATCCAGTAACACCCTCTGCTATTTATTTTTTCAATATTTTTAATGTACAGAATTGACCTTTCTACAGATTTATTATATGTATAGATAATATTATTTTTTTTTCTACCTATTTTTCCGGGATAAAAAGTATCCTATTTTATGCCCGGGATAGTAAGGTATAATTATACCAAGTTTCATTGAAATCGAACCGTTAGTTTTCACGTGATGCCTGAACATACAGACAGACAGACAGACAGACAGACAGACAGACAGACAGACAGACAAAATTTTTTTAATTACATATTTGGGTTTGGTATCGATCCAGTAACACCCTCTGCTATTTATTTTTTCAATATTTTTAATGTACAGAATTGACCTTTCTACAGATTTATTATATGTATAGATGAAAAGTTGACACGGGTAGATACTAACGCTATTCAATACTATGATGAGATGAAACGGATATAAGATGTCCTTCTGCACTGTTTTTATATTAAAACAATAAAGAAAAATTAAAAAAAAAATACATTAAGTTTGATAGTTTAATCAAGGAGTTGATACGCAGTTTGACTAATGTAACCTATCTATGTGTGAATCACAGATTCCAGCTCACACCTAAGCCTATATTAGAGCACCTGCAATGCAATAATTTTCTAGAGATTCATAAATAAACCAACCAAACCAAACCTTTATCTATACTAATATTATAAAGCTGAAGAGTTTGTTTGTTTGTTTGTTTGTTTGTTTGTTTGAACGCGCTAATCTCGGGAACTACTGGTCCGATTTGAAAAATTCTTTCGGTGTTAGATAGCTCATTTATCGAGGAAGGCTATAGGCTATATACCATCACGCTACGACCAACAGGAGAGGAGCCACGGGGGTGAAACCGCGCGGAGCGGCTAGTAAAATATAAAGGTTTGGCTGCTTAGGTTGCCGGTAGGTTTATATCTGATATAGGCAGACAGACGTTACACTAAATTATCTAGTTCTATTAAGTAATTTTTTTTTTAGTGAGAGACAATTTAGTAAATAATGTAAAATACGATGAATTAGAAGCTATTTTTTAGAGCCGCAGCTGTTTTCGATGCCTGATGGTAGATTTAATATCGTAATATCCCGCAAGTGCCTATTTATAAAAAAAAATAATATAAATAAATAGTCGAGAAGGAGATTTGAAAAATATATTATGGGATTTTGAAGGCAAGAATTATAGTCAATTATCGAAACATTTTATAGCCTGAGAAAATTTAGCCGAAAATGGGTCATCAGCGGAAATAATTCGTGTAGTTTTGAAAATCGCTACAGTTGTTATTTGACATGTCCAGATGATCGCATCGAGAGTCCTCAAGGGTGGGGGTGAGCTGACATTTTATCGTTTGATTTAGTTGCTAACGGTAAAGTAATATATCTGTTAACTGTGGTAATATCCGATAAAACCTGATAAATTAAGAGGTTCTGTCAAAATAAAGTTTCTTGTGAGAGTTTCTTTATTAATCTCTTGAATCTATAATATCAATAACATTTTTAAGTTTTCGTATAATATATGAAATTTATGCGTCGATAATTAGTCAAATAATTATTTACTTCATCCATTTGATTTATATGGTTGCACTACCCATGCAGTTGAAAGTTTATTATAGTCTGTCCACTATAAGAATTGCTTTTTGACAGCTCGACGGGTGATACCAGAAGTGATGTTCAAAAGATTATCGATTGTGATACCATTTCAATTATAAATTCAAAATATTATCATAAATCGAATCAGGTACGTAAATAATAATTACAACGTAAACGTACTAATAAGATATGTAATAATAAGACCACATATCTATGCATTGTATGTTAAAACTAAACTAAACTAATATTTTATTATTTATTGGTTTCTATCTTACAATTTGGTTGTCTTTACGTTTAAATTATATGACATAATAGAAGAGTTTTTCTGTATCGGATATATTTTACAGAGTATTTCTATCGATTATTATAATCTATCGACCCATCATTGAATAATTCTGTGTAGACATCACTAAGTGGGCGGGACCTGTCCATGAAGAACGATAATTATTTGTATGACATTTTAACATAGACAATACAATCCTTCATAGGCGTGAAGCTGTCAAAAAGCAAATAATATAATGGACAGAGTATAGATTGTAGTTAAATAGCTTATCGTTTAGTTACAGCTTCTAATGATTCTAATGCTTTCATTACCAATGTTTGTTTTGCTTTGCCAGTTTGTCTTTTAATAAAATAAAAAATATATGACCTCTGAAACATACAATTTAATGTTTATAATTTTTACCGTTCTGATTTTACAAAAAAAAATTAACATAGTTAAAGAACTAAGAGAAGAACATATTATTGTATCAACTCCAATCGATTGATATAATATGAAGAAAGGAGAATGACCAAAAATGTATGGAGCTTGGTCCAAATGTCCACCACTAACGAGACCTATGTAATAAAATAGTCTACTAAATACTGATTCATTATAACCAGACCGCAATCAAAAATATGCTGTCGGTAAAAAGTTATGACTGAGTGAAAAGTCATATTTTTTTACCTTTTTATGCGAAAAATATCGTAAAAATCATTCTGTCCATTGGACATTTTGAACTAATCTACACATGTCGTGTCATACCGCTTGGTGTCCCATGTTAGGTTCTCGCTGAAATAGACTTTGTTCAAAGGCCCGGAAGAAATAAAACGCAAGAATGCTTAGCAACACAATAGTTTTATTCGTGTCTAATTAAAACACATGATTAAAAATTAACATTATATATCTCAACCATCATCAACAATAATATTGTCTAGATTCGCAGCTGGAAGTTCAGCCAAAAGTTCTTGAATATGCTCAGCGGTTCCCGGGTAGTTATCCAGAAACTGTTCAATTAACTGATAATTCCTTCTTCGTAACAATGAATGATTGCAACAAACACAGTTTCTTCTTTCCACTTGCATTATCACAAAAAAACAATCAGCAAAAACAGAAAGTCCGAAGTGATATAGCCTAGGTCGCAAGTAAAGAATCAGAAAAAGTCCAGTAAACGATAGCCAAAGTCGCAATGAATTAAACATAAGAATTCGCATAGTACGTAAAGAAAGCAAGCAGACGAATGACGAATACACGGTGTTGTGGGTACAAATATTAATATTTTTCATATGGTCGTAACTTTTTACTGACAGCTTATTTTTTTTTGTGCTAAACTGAAAGTTACTCTATATTTAGTGGACTATAAGTCAACATAGGTCTCGTTAGTGGTGGATATTTGGACCACTTTTGGTCATTCTCCTTTGAATTAAATCTGTTTGTTTGGATCAAATGGATTGTAAAGCGTCAGTTACATTTAAACATGTCGGTTTTATACAAACATACAGATTACAGGTGAAGCTAAATGGTGGTAGGTATTAAAACCACTTCAAAAATAAGAAAATAAAAAGAAAGATACTTATTTTCCTTTTATATCATTACAGAAGTAATATAATATTCATATAAACTTAATTTTAAAATCAATCCAGATTTCCACATTCAATTTAATAATGACATACTCAAATAGATAAATGTTTGTAAAATAATAATTAATAATTATAAATCATTTTTACATACTTACTCATTAAATACAGTTAACAATTTCTCTCGCTAACCGGTTCCTTAGTTTGAACAAACTAACTTTGTAAGCTTTATGAGTTGGAACTGGTTATTTCATAAGATAATAGCTATGTTCGTTCTTATAGTAACGACAGATACAGTTTTAAAAAGAAAATTCTCATATTTTTCCATCTAGAACTTTGTCTCTAAAGCTTAAAAGCTTAGTTTTTGCTTGCTTGTTTACCTGTGGATTAGAATAATGTAAATTACAAAATTATTTTTTTACACAATAAAATGCGAATCCTGGGATCAGAAAAATTGTAATTTGGCAGAAAATTACTATTTCTTTTTTAGTTATAGAGGAAAAATAGGTTGAAGTTTGGCCGTAAATTTGCTATCTACAAAATACGTATTAATGTTAATTCCATCACTATTCTAAAGTACAGAAGAAATGAAAAGCTGAATGTATGGACTTGTACAAAAATATTATTTTTGGACGAAAGTATGACATGCAATAAGAGACAAACAAACAACAAACAAAAATACTTATTGTACACCAAAATTATAGTAAATAATATAAAAAAAGACATAGTTCAGCACATCAGGCGGTCTTATCGCTAAGACAGTGATCTCTTCCAGAAAACCTGGTGGTTTAGGAAAAACAGTGTAAGTATAAGTTTATAGGCAAGAGGTGTGTTTATAAAGAGACAAGTGGAGCTTATGAGAATTAGCTGTACATAGGACATGCACCCGGGTTTACCCGGTTCCGAAAAACCCGGGTAAACCCGGGTTTTTTGATGATGTTGAGAACCGGGTCTGAATAATATGAAACCCGGTTCTCCCGGTTCTGACCAAAATATTAAAATATAAAGTATTATTTATATTTTGCTGCATTATTTTAACAAATTTATTCTATCTGGCAACGTCAGACTCACGTGCATCGCGAATTTTCGTGCCACGCTTCAAGCGTGGCTCTGATTGGTTGTCTAACCTTAGATGCTTTATGTTGTATTACCAAAAAAAAAATTAGGCTTCTTAAATGACAAAAATTAGGCTACAGAAAGGCTTTTATTAGATTTGTCGTGAATTTGAAAAGCTGTTGATTTTACTGTTTCACATACTGATCCAGTCATGTTTTTGTTTTTGGTATCAAGCTGAAATTTATATCGAATACTCAAGAGACGACCCCTTGATGCTGTTTTCACAGCCAAGTCAAACTCACAAGCCAACGCATCAAAAGATACAGCCGTAAATGCTGAAAATTTTCGCAAATTTTGACATTCGCATGGGACTCAAAACCTACAGGGTACTTCTCATGAACACAGAGCCTTGAAATTTGGTAAAAGTTACGTCTTATAACACAGATAAAGGAAAAATTGCTAGAAACATAAATTTTAAAGTTACAACATTATAAAAAATAGGTTTGTTCGGAGCCCTCGGAGCGCGAGTCCGACTAGCACTTGGCCGGTTTTTTGCTTTAATGAATAAGGTTTAAGTTTATATGTGATATTATGATAACAAGGTACTTTTATAAGACTGATAAATAAGGAGAAGTATTGAAATTTTGTTTCTATATTAATTAAATAAAATAAGACACAAGCCGCGTAAAATAAAATGCCCATCAGGTATTTTTACAGTTACTTTTGTTTTATTTCGTATTTTTTTCCGAGGTATTATAAAAGAACCGGGTAACCCGGTTCTACCCGGTTCTGAGCTCGATTTGGAACCGGGTTTCAGAAACTTGGAACCGGACTCGGTTCTGCATGCCCTAGCTGTACATACTATTTGTTTAGACTAATGTTGATTCCATAACTACATATTTTTATCGAAAGAAAATATCGAGGCATTTGTCCTTTTTACTGTTTTCAATCTTCACGTTGCACAAACAACTAGTAAGAAGTATATCTTATCTCTGTCTCTATATATAAAAATGAACCCCTATTTCCCTTGGTCAATCCACCACACCTGAACGGCTATACCGCTTTCGATAATCTTTATTTTGATGTGTACGTATTACGTTTAGTATTTAGATAAAAAAATAAAATTATTTATCTCATGATAAGATCTATGTAGAGACGTTTTGTATAAAAGAAATAATCAACATTGTGATTGTAAAATACTTAACAGCACAATACAAAATTAAAAAGATAAATTACGCGATATATTAGCGCTTACAAATATAAATCTAACCTAGAAAGAATTTTTCAAATCGGACCAGTAGTTCCTGAGATTAGCGCGTTCAAACAAACAAACAAATAAACTCTTCAGCTTTATAATATTATAGATTTCAATAAATACTATAGCTATTTATATTCATGGCGTAATTTTAAAATAACAAGACCGGATTATAGACATACTTAATTGCTATAACATAAGTACTAGTATACAATGGATTGACCTAGATCTAGACGAAATTACACATAAAAGACTACACTGTGCAAAACTTAATTTTTTTTAAATATATTTTATTAAAATTGTTTTAACGTCCACGATAATACATATACCTATATTCTATAATCTATACTAATATTATTAAGAAGTAAAGTTTCTAACTATGTATGTTTGTAGGGGGCAATCTCCAAATAAACCTACTGATCCAATCATGAAAATTTTTTCACTAAAAGCAATACTATATTTTAGGAGTGTCTTAAACTATTTTTTGCGCGGGTCAATCCAGGCGAAACCGTAAACACCTCATCTGATAAAATTCAAATTAGCCACTTCTTGTGTTTTTATAGATAACTCCTGGAACCCCACGGTAGCACACTATAGGTTTTACTAATGCTGAAAATAATCAAATTAATAGGTATCTGGTTTATTTAATGATTTCCTTGACACGTAGGTACCTAACTTCTACGGGTAGCCCGCAAACCTCAAAATCACGTACCTAGATAGTCAAAGGAATTACAATATCACTAAATGTAATCTAAATTAATTCTTATACATTTTTTGTCATTGATCGAGGAAAAAAATAATATAGGCCATAATATGTTAGTCTAGACTGGCTCGTCATTTAAAGCTATCGTCTTTCGTAATCTCTATCATATGAAATTACGTGTAAGTAAACACACTAAACAATAGTTTCGTAATAATAACGCATACTTTCATTATAATGAAGTAAAGTTATTAGTGGTTGATTCAGCAGCGAGGCGCGCGCTGGCCGGAGTGAGCGCAGCTGTCAAGGCCAACTGAGGTCACTCCTCCGACGATCTCCAAGCCACGGTGCCCGCGACCGGTTTTACAATTTTTAGTCTCTTTTTATTTTCATTTTTGTATACACGACGCTGAGACTAAACAATGTTTATAATGCCAGCCTCTGCGAGATTAACTTTTGTTTAATATGAAATAACAACTCTTGGCTTTCTTTGTTTAGATAGATAGCTAGGGTGGAATATTTTTGTCGAATCTTTTAAGGCTTTGCAACGACGATAACAACGATTTCGGAAAGCGAAGCTCTGAATGTACAGGCATGGTATTACATTAACCTTTTCCTGTTGAACTTTTTTGTGTTCAACACAAAGCACATTTAGTTTAGATTATACGATAATGATATCATTAATGCGAACGTTATATCTGTTTCCTTAATTATTGTCCCTCCCTTCGATGCAGAAATTGGCGTACCTAGGTAAGTTAACAACCACAATATAACCAAAACACATAAATATTGATTTCACTTTTATACTGAGTGGATATGTTCTATAGGCCCTGGAATGGTACTTGAAATCCTGGAGATAGTAGAGATGGAATTAAATACTTTATTTATAACTAGATTTCCGCCCGCGGCTTCGCCCGCGTTTTCAAAGGAAAACCCGCATAGTTCCCGTTCCCGTGGGATTTCCGGGATAAAACCTATCCTATGTGTTAATCCAAGTTACCCTCTATATGTGTGCTAAATTTCATTGTAATCGGTTCAGTAGTTTTTACGTGAAAGAGTAACAAACATCCATACATCCATACATCCTTACAAACTTTCGCCTTTATAATAGTATTAAGATTAAGATAGATTTCCGCCCGCGGCTTCGCCCGCGTTTTCAAAGGAAAACCCGCATAGTTCCCGTTCCCGTGGGATTTCCGGGATAAAACCTATCCTATGTGTTAATCCAAGTTACCCTCTATATGTGTGCTAAATTTCATTGTAATCGGTTCAGTAGTTTTTACGTGAAAGAGTAACAAACATCCATACATCCATACATCCTTACAAACTTTCGCCTTTATAATATTATTAAGATTAAGATACTTTATTTTTAAAAAAGAAATAGAACTGCATTTAAAGATTTTGGAAAATCCACTTAACATGCCCGGGAATCGAACTTACTAAAAAATAAAAACACAAATCTCATTATAATAACAAATAAAAAACTTACTTCATATTACATTAGACACAACTTTACATTGTAAAAACGTAAAAACTCTCTTTATTTAATACACAGTAGAATTATAGATTGATGCAACGTGCCATCTGAAAATTGATCATAATTCACCCTTAGATTCTTAAAAAAATTGTATCTTATTATTTTCTTGAAATAATAGAATCAAATATACATAAATATATTTAAAAAGAACCGTTCAAAATTCAGTCTTACTCTACATCTTATTAAAAAGATGTTTCCGCCGCTCTTGAAGGCGTTGTCTGCAAATCCCTAGATGACACGATGCACTTTCCTCCACTCCTCTTAATCACAGATTAGGTAGTAGGTACACTTTATGCGGATGACTCGAGTAAACCACAGTAAACAGGTGATCTATATACTTTTAATAGATACTTTTAATAATGTATACTGTAAATCTTACCTATTTATATTTTTGAGAATATTTAGGAAAAAAAATTCTACCGAGTATACATCAGTAATCAAGGGTTTTATAATAATGGAAGATAAATCTGACCATAGCTTGACCACTGCCGGTTCAGGCAACATAACGTTAACTACAATAGTTTAATGGTTTATACTAAATTATTTACTTACAAAATACAAATTAAAGGCATCAATGGATATAAATTATTGACGACCACACAAAAAGGAGAGTTTTAGGAAAACAACTACATACATCGCTTATTATTTTATTAAGAATTTCTTGAATACAACTAAAATTAAAACAAATTGTATTCAAGAAATTCTTAATAAAATAATAACTAAATCTTTCCCGAAAATTACGATTTCCTTTTCAGTGAAGAATTAAATGTTGACTAAGACTTCATCTTTCGTGAGACATGCATCAAAACAATATCTCGTCTCCATCAGGGCAGATGTTGTTTTTATAATATGAAAAACTATAACTTAAAACGCATTAGCAGAGGCCCACCTCTACAAATATACATATATTTTACGATTTCAATGCAACAATAATATCAAAGCACCTATAAGAAAGCAGCACTTGGTTTATGAAAAAATGCCTATATTTTGCGACTTTTCTCCTCAATTAGTAATAAAAAAAGATTCCGCTTTCTCCTTGTTTATGGAGCTAAAACTATATATACTTATTTCCGAAAGTAAAACTATATATTTTAAGTGTTTTATCGTTTTGAAAAATTTCGTCGATCACTTCCTGTAATTTTCTTCTTGGTTAATCCTTTGAAGTTAAAAAACGTTTTGTGTGCCTTTGTTAGTTCTGCCTACCTACAATGAATTAATATACATATATGCAAAACAAGTGTTTAGTTCAATTCATAGTAGGTATATAACCCTAGTGGTAATACAAATAATACAAATCAAATAAAATCATTTTTTTCGGTCTGTCCGGCAGCTTTCACGCAAAAGCTACTCTTGCGGACGGATTTTGATGCAATTTGAAATCGCAAGCTTAGCGAATTATTATATAAAAACATAATATATGAAAATGAAATACCAATATCGTATTGTAAAAATATTATATTATCTCAACTAATTATTGAAACAAAAGAAACCTCACTAGTCACAGAACTTAACTAGAATCAAATAACTTAAAAAAATATATTATCATAAAATGTGTAATTTCTATTACTAGCTTTTATGTACAGGTACGAAACTTTACATTAAACAGAAATAACTATCTCGAATATAGACATTTGTTTATTTTAAGTACTAGTTTATTTACTTTGATTGCCAACAGATGGCGTGTGTTATGTTCACGTTCCCGTGTACTCCGTACAGTAAACATGCATGATGCAACCCTCATCGTTAGCTTCGGAATTTTTACACGCACCTCGACTTAAAATGCTTAATGGCTATTGAGATACTTGAGGGGTTTCCCAGCACCTGACACGGGGTAAAAACTTTGATTCGAGTAGCGGTCAGGTGTTTGCACTTGTTTTTCTTAATTGAAGTAAATCAATCACAAGGTATTTGTGAATTTTTTATCATATAAATTATATGGTCGCCCTACTAATGTTAAGATTAGTAGGTAACTTATCATCATGTTATCAGTAATTTTGCACGCCTCATAAGCGAAGCGTTGAGGTGGGTACTACTGTCACTTCGCGCAAAACATCTGATTTTTCAAACTTAAAATGTCTTTATGTATCATACATTGCACTTGTAAGATAATACATACACACACATATTAAGAAAAAACACTATTTTTAACATTCATGATATTTTTGATGTCATTTTTGTTATTTAAACTAGTTAAAAAACAGTTTAAAAAAGTTCTGTCTTGGACGTCCGTGTGTCTGTATGTGCGGAGGATTTTCTTGTTAACACGATAGCGACCGAAATACTTTACTAATCGAGTCTTTTATTTTCTCTTACGCTTGAGTATGCTCAGGAATAGAACCCTTTCATTTTTCAGGGTCTGATTCGATGTGGTTTAATTGTTATTAAATAAACAAAAATAATAATTAATAAATAATTATTAAAAAAAATTATGAGGCGTGCACTTTTGGATTTTCCAAATTATTTTTTAATTGAATTTGAAATTTGAATTGATTGCCTTAGATTTGCAATCATTACACAAATATGGTAGTAAATTTTATTTTTCCTAATCATAAACACTATTATTTTCATAAATCTCTCTTTTCAGAGCCTTATCAGAGAAACAATACATTATTAAATAAAAGTCTTTGATTCAAATTATCATCATTTCGATATAAAATTGTATTTAAAGATAAAAAGGAGAAATATCAACCAAGTGAAGAACAATGGAGTATTATGTGGTAATAGTGGAAATATATACGTTTACGTATGCGTGGAAAAAAGTATCTAAACAAATCGCGGTATTGTTATAGCCCATACATGAGTAAAACGACTGCTTCATTTAAATATTATTATGGTCATGCATCGACCGCAATATATTGAAGACATAGACAATTTATATTATTTTAAGTAGGTACTGTTGTTTGGAGCTAGTGCTCCAGCCACGTCTATAGTGCTATATTTATGTTATACTTTCAGAATCAAAGTAGTAAAAAAAACTATGATTGCATTGAAGTTATTTCTAAATTCTAATGAGAATACGATATATTACTTTTTAGGCTTACGCCTAGATATACAATATAATATCAAGACGTATTCATATGTACATGTAAATCCAATAATAATTAGTATTGAAATGAATGAAAAGTGACCAAAACAGGTTTAGAGCTTATGAATGCCACCTGCATCTACCTATACATGACAAAATTTTTAATCTTATCCTGGTTCAAATAAAAGGAAAAAGTCAAACATTACACCAGTGTAAGTTGGTCCCTCAGTAACAATCCTGACCTAAGTAAATATCGTAAAAAGTTTAACTTGTTAGATGAGTGAGAGGTCTTTTAATTTGGCTACATTCTCTAAGCGAGTCACTTGTTGGGGTCATAACCTGTTTGCGACCCCTCCCTGCGGGACGTAGCCTTGCAACCATTGAAGCTTTGACCTATCGAAAGAATTATATTTGTTTGTAAAATGTTCAATTCTATTTATAATTTAGGTTCTTTTGTAAAAGGTTAAACTGCTATTTATAAATTCAAATTCCGTTATATCTCAGTTTTAATTATTTTCCTGTTAAGTATATTTCAAAAACATAATTTATATTTTTCCTGTATAATAAATTCGTTTGGACTTTCGATTCTTCTTCGTAAAGCAAATAAATATTATAGAGATACGGAATACTAGACCAAGTACCAACCAATTATTTCCATTAGGCAACAATAAGTTGAGTGAACTTGAGTGAGTCAAACTGAGTGAGTTGAACTGAGTCAATTAAGTACACATAGATTATTCGATTTACGTTAAGTGACGTCGTGGTCATGTTATTATAATATAGCATCGTTCTGTGGGTCTGTGGATATTGTTGGGGCGCACAAAGCGCGTGCAGCGGGCCGTTGTGCCTTGTGAAATGTAGCGCGACTACTTTTTTCGTCTGGATTCTATACTCACGATAGTCGTTTTTTAAGCCCCAAGCTCGAGATGTACAGGTTTATCTGTTTAAAATTTATTAACATCGAGAAACAATTTAAAAACCTTTTTCTTTAAATGGCCCATGAGATATTCATGATGAAAGAAAATGTATGCTATTATAATTTATTGATTGTATTCATAAGACAATTTTTCAATACAGGTTTTGTTTGGTTCCTGAGTACCTATTGTTGATATATAGAGTAGTGCATTGTTTTGTCAGACTTTTATTTATACTATTTCATGGTATTTAATCCTTTAATCAATGTAGGTAATTAATTATTTTATATTTCTTAAATGTTTACTTGTGATATCATAAATCTCCAATAAAAACAATACTATAACATCAAATGTTATGAGCTAAATAACTGCAAATTCAAAAAATATAATTCTAAATGCAATGAAAATAGGAAGTTACTGCCAACTAAAATTTACTTAACGTAACGTAACCATTAGCACTGAGTTAAAAATTTTAAATCAAATCTTATGCGTATTTATAGCTTCAAAAATACCACACTACATTATAGCTAATATGACACTTCAATAAATTATGCCTGAAGAAAAAAAATTATAATTGAATGAATACATTCACTTATATGTAAAATATACAAATATAATTACAACCTGTGATGAAATTAAATGATAATATCGATGAGAACTTTATTCTAAAATAAATAAATTTTGGAGTTTATCTTATGTATACAACACACTAATTACATAACAAAAAGCTTTTAAAGCTTTTGATTCAATCGCAGTCAAGTTGGGGTCGCGCCCTTCTATATTTTATTAGGTACTTAAATTTCATTGTTACCAAAATTGATGGTAGATTTATTCTAAGAATTGTATTTTTATGTAAACACACATCCTAGAAATAAACCAATTTGTTTTTATGTCCCAAGTAAGGAGCTTTTTTACTCCAGTGTACTTATTTAAATTTTTAATAAAGATTTCTTGTAAACTTAATATGAGTAACGTTAACAGTTACATAATCATATATCTTGGAAGCTTGAAGCAGCAGAGCACAATAAGAATAATAAGACATTTTAAAAATCGTCATTACATGAATTACAAATATTTTTAACAATGCTAATATCGTGTAGATTATTATAGATATATGAAGGCTTTGTAGTACTAATATATTTCTAAAAACAAACCTTATTATAAGCTTCATATTACAAATAAATATTATGTTAAAATAATATTTGTATTTATTATAAATTAAAATTTAATTTCCGAAATGTTTGTTTAAATTTTTTCAGTTGTAAATTGGAGTAAAATGAAGGAGCGTCCCAGCGCGGGACGGAGCGGAGAATAACACATGGGGTGCAGCGAAGGGTGCGGCGCGAGGCGGCCCACTGAAAAGTGCGCGGGTGGGGCTGAACAAACTCGCGGGGACATGCAACTTCGCCCTCTAATATTATATTATTTTTATATCTTAAAAATATAAAAAAAAATTACGGTCTTGTATTGTACAGTATAATATAAGAAAGTTAATAAGCCAAATCGTATGTTAAAATACAGTTTTCCAAGAATTCATGGCTCTTTTTTTCGTATTGCACTATCGATCGTAAACTATTTCTTGGAATTTCAACAATTATTTAGGTCCTACATGTGTTAAGCTGGAAAATTTATGATAAAACACAATACCTTGTAGATAAGACTATGACTTAAATAGAAAGTGTGTCACATTCGCGTTTGAATGAGTCCATATCCGGTCGTAAATATTACGTAAACAGAATACGATAGGTAAAAAGATAGTCTAAAAATTATAAATAAAAACTGTGTTTAGTATCGGCCAACATTGAACATCCCTCCAGCATGTACTCTCAAATAGGGGAACAAGCATTTTAGCATTACCCCCGTGCACAACTCTTCCCGCGGGGAGGGGGTGGCCCACGGCGACGTAAAAATCAATATGCTGGAGTTGTTAAATCACGCTTATAAACGAGCACTCGTCTTCGTTTCATTTCTAAAATTGCTTAAGTATATGGGCACTGTTTGTAAACTTTAAGGTTCGTGTAGCATAGGATGTGGACACAACGCACAACCGTTACCCACTATTACCATTGGTGTCATAAAACCAAATCAATTGACTTTATTTGTAATCCACACCATAACGTCATATAAAGTGGAAAAGCAAGCGAATTTTGTATTAATAAATACTTAAATAAAAATTCGTTATTGTAACTGATATATTCTATAGATAATAATTAATATTTAATAATTCATAAATTAAAATTAATCTAACCTCAATCACCGAAAAACTTAGCCGAAAAACATACAAATAAGATCATAAAACTAAAATAAAAACTAACGATCTACTGCTAATGTATGTTCTATCTTAACATACTATTTTAATAACAAACTCTACATAACACAAATATACCCACTAAAGAAATATAATTGAACAAATATTTTATAAATCATTCCATACCCTCACTAAAGCTTCAAATTCTCAAAGTTATATTCAAATATTTCCTCATTGACTTTCAAAGCTCCATCTAAATTGAAATTGGGTAGGTCGGTTATAACAAAGATATGACATTTTTAAATTTAATGAAATTACTTTCGTATTTATAATCCGTGCTTCAAAATAAGATATACTGGGAAAGCGGTTTTGTACCAAATAATATTTTGATAAATTTTGACTAAAATATTCTTGTAAGCAAGATTTTTAAACAGTTACAAAATTAAATTCTTGTATGTAGACGTCCTACGAGTAAACTACGGCGATAATAAAAGTATGCATGCCTTGTAGGTATACTTGGATCAGTTTGCGGATTTCATGATGTTAAAGGTACGTTGAACCTGTATTTCAGAATTTCGTTAAGCTGTTTTTTTATGGAAGAAATTGAACATAAAATTGTTCTGTGTTCTCTACATAAAATTTTCATCATTTTTGATAATAAAACCAAGATACACTGGATATTTCACAAATATAATAAACACTGTTTGTATAGATCCAATAACTAATAGCATATACACATAGTTGGGCAGGATTCATAACGCATTTCAAAGTATATTTTAAGAAATTTCTCTTAATTGTTAAATTTGTCGATGAACGTTATATGTTATTATAGTAATAAAATGTGAAATAGTTACCTAAAAGTAAAAAGTAATATTACTTGTCCTGTTAAAGTGGGTCACCCCCCGGGCCCCTCGCGCCCTCGCTCCCCTCTCCGGTGCCGTCTCTCGACCGCCTCACGACTGTCCCCACACCCCACACCACCCCTAACATTCATTGTGCCGCAATATATTTCTTTTTATGTGCAAACAGAAAAGTCATTTATTTAAATTTTCTCACGAATTCGCATCGCAATTTTATTTTATTATATTATCTATATCGCATTTAGATTGCTCAGAATTTCATCATGAAAACATGCAAAGAAACTCTATGGTACAGAATTCGATTCACACATTGAATTATTATTTAGTTTATATGTGAACACGTGACATGTGTATTTATCATCTCGTTCAATACATTATTCCTTACGAATCTTAAGAGAACGCGTTTAATATAATGAATTTCATCTATCTGTAGAGTGAGTTCGCCTCATCGCTATTATGTCCCCAAATAATTAAATTGAAAGCGCTCGACGTTGTAAAGAATAATATTAAACTCAATCACATTGCAAAGATCACAATTTCCTGACATCATATAATACGAACTTCGAAGAACATTTAAGTGAATTAAAACTATATAGGTACTATTTTCACAGAAATACTTAATTATATCTGTTTCTATCCTTTTCAAATAATAAAATCGTTTTAAAGTTTATTTTTATACATTGTTTCCCAATGTTTAGTGATTTTGATGCTTCCTTAAACAAACAAAATAAAGTTAGTATTATTTTTCCCTGTGTACGCGACCAATTCTGTAAAAACTAAAAGGATTTGAGTTTAGAATGAAAGTATCTACGGTAATAGTTGAAATCCTTGAGCAGGTAATAATTGATACATTAAATTAGACTTAAATCTTATAAAACGATAGAAATATAAGTATATAATAGTGAAGGTAACTCCACGTTGGTCAGTTTTTATGATAGGTACATATTATTTTAATTAAGTTTTGCTTCAAAGATCTAAAATTTTGCGACAATTATTTTATTGATGAGAATGGAGAGTATAATAATGCCAAATATATAAATTAAAAAAAAACCTCGGCAATCCAACGTTCTAAACTGAGAGTGTAAACCCAATATTATTAAACTACTTATTAATAAATAATTAGTACCTAACAGTAAAACTATTTTAATTTTCTTTTGTTTTTATAACACCTATAATGTGTTATGGATGTCCCGATTAGAAATAAATCACGGATCAATTCACGTTTTTTTTTTAGGTAGAGTCATAGAGAAAAATGTGACGTGTATTAAAAATGCTAAAACTCGAACATATTACCCAAAAAACGAAATTTGTCCAATTTATTGACGAAAAGATACGAAATTATAACCACCTACCAAGATAAATTCTGCTATCTTTTCTGAGAGAACGATATTTTTTTCTATCGAGAGTTTTTCTTTGCTCGGTCAATCTATGCTTTGACATAATCATATTATTATATTGACTAATAAAAGCTAAAGCAATAAGATGCACTCCTCTGTGCCCCTGGTTTACTTATATTTCAATGATTTATTTTATAAAAACACAATTAAATTGTGACGAATATGTTACATAAATTATATTTAAACATCGGTTATTCTCTATAAAATATAGAAAAAATTATCGATAGTTTTCGGTAAATAAGCACACAAATCCCTATAAAAGAATCTGAAGACTTTAAAGAAACATATATTAAGTAGATACAGTAGAACCTCGATAAGTTAAAGTCCAAGGGAAACACAAAATATTTTAAGTTATAGAGGTTTTAATTTATCAAGGGTCTATCCATTTTTCACTGCTTCTATAGCTTTTAATTTATCGGCGTAGGTGAGGGTTGTTAGTTTTCTTTTTGGACTCATTTTAAGCCAGTTTTATCACACAGTAAGTAAAGTGATGTTTCCAGGACAACAATCAAAAACTTATGATGCAAGTAAGTTGTTGTCATAAAGCTAACGGCCGCAAAGCTTTGAAGAATTTCGATAAAGCAAACAATAGGTAATGTCTTGTTTACGTTAACAATACATAGTAAACACGTGCAAGCAATAAATACCGAAACCTTTTGTTTTGACACTCTCAAAATGACTCATTGACAAACAATTTTATGTTATAGAGGTTGTGGAAACATTTCTTTAAGTTACTGAGGGCCAATACAGAGATTATTTATTTAAGTTATAGAGGCTGCGTATTTTTTTGCAGGTGCGTATTTTTTGAGGTTTTGGGCTCTGATGGGAAGGGAACATATTATTTTTTGAAGTTACAGAGGTTTTTATGTTACCGAGGTTTAAGTTATCGAGGTTCAACTGTATAATTTGTGACTAGAGAGCCCTACCTACACATTAAAAACTGTTTTTTAAGATGAATTAGATTTTAATTGGATTTCATAGTAATTGATAATAATATAGGAATGTATAATAAAGAAAAATAAAAAATCTAACCGGCCAAACAAACGTCCGTACGAAAAGGGCAAACGAAGCAGTGAAAGTAGGTAATATCTAATGTCCAAAATCAAACGATTTTATGTCGGGGAATTTATAACTATAGCACCATGTCTCGTTTTTTATTGAAGCCTGCAAGAGTTTCATCATCATCATCAGCCCATTATGTTCCCACTGCAAGAATACGAGCTTAATACGAAGATTCAGGTCATAATCGGCCACGCTACGCTGGCCCAGTGCGAATTGGCAGATGTCACATTTTTTTGATTCTTCAATAAGTCGGTTTCCTTGCGACGTCTCTTTACCGTTTTGAGCATTTGTTGTTATTTAGAGATATTTTAACAAGCAGAAGAACCGAGCTTATGCTCAAAGCTCTATAGAAGCTTCCCAAAGTACAACGTGAACATTATCCGACTTCAATGAGGGACTGGTGGACAGGAGGAGCTGTACAGGAATATCTGAGCCATATTGTGAAAATATGATAATTAAGGAGGTGGTTAAGCGTTTACATCAGTAGATCCCATAATAAGTATGGCCTTTTCAGCAAGACTCAACACCGAGTTAAAAAAAATCATGGCATCCAAGCGTTACTGGAAAACTGGCCGTTTCAGTGTTGATCAGATCTGAAGACTTAATGTACCTCTCATTACTATGATATAATCGAAATTTATATTATATATTTTATGATCGATATTGTGTAAAATCTCCAGCTTACCCACTATACCATCATCTTTCGTTCTGATTTATTTTACACATTATGTTTCTCATTCACTATTTTATTCCAACCGTCACAATCATAGAAATCTAAATAACAAGACACATAGAAGTGCTATAATGTCATAATTCGTATGAAAACCGCTGTCGCCAAAATCAACACATTTAAACCGATAGCTAAACAGTACACACAAGTAAACTATGCCTTTTATTGGACAGCTTGATTTTAGTGAAAACTAACTTAAATATTAAATTAAGCTTTTTAATATGTATCCTAACGCACGAATTTACGGTTTATTTTAGAATAACATGCCTAAGTATATGAGACGTTTTGTTTATTTTTGCTCCAATATGCAAAAATTCGGCTTTTCTACAACAGATGTTGTCAATTTTCAATACTTAGATATAACTTTGAACATAAACTCATAGAAATAAGGTTGAAATTTGTGTTAAACGTGATAATAAGAATGGTCGACTGTGTCATTCATTGTTATTTCGATTACTATGGTGACACTCGTAATACTTGTAAATATTCTATAATTTTAAGGAAAAACGGCAATATTTATAAACTAAAATACTTACCGGTGAAATTTTATTCCTTTATTAGTATAATTACAATTTATGGAAGAATTTCCGCACTGGGAAATGCTGTAACACACCATGTTTACTCACGCACGTGTCAGGAACAACTGAACAAGCGACCACCAAGCGACGAACAGACTTGTGGCATGGTAACCACCTGAGCGGCGACAATGTCACGCGTGCTTACGACTTCTATTGCCTTGTTATTTAGATTTCTATGGTCACAATATTTAGACAGGGTAGAATATTGTAATAACCTTACCCCCATTTCCTTACATTTGACTGAACGAGTTTGTTAGATAGATTTCATCCTTTAGAATTGACGCTAACGATCGAATCAACAAAAAAAAGGTTACAGGGTGTAATTTTAACAGAAATTAGCCAGTTTTGATCCCTGTAGTAAGCGAACTACGCGAAATCTTTGAATGAAGTTTTCTTTCTTCTTTTCAAAAATGATTCAATTTTTTAATATGAGATTTTTGACTCCAATATTTATAGTAAGTACTTTCCCCTTAGGTGGCAGTACAATATTTTACATATGTAGGTATTAGGTATGTTTTCAATTTTACTTTAGAGACTATAAATGATGATGATGATGAAGATTTATCCTTATTTAATGCCATACTATTTCTCAATATAAGTTTCCTAAATCAGCTTGATTGATATATCTAGGCTACGCGTATATCTAATTGTCGAGAAAAAGCAAATAAAAGCATACATCTAAATATTATACTCAGAGCTGTATAATTTCATTCACTACCCTACCACATACATATACATACACAAATATATACATACAAATGAACAAAATATATACAAGGACATTGTTTTTATACGATTGGAAGCTTATGAATTTTTTTTCCAGTAATACCTACTAATATTCTCAAGTGTTGTCTTTCAGTGTTCAGTCTATTGTGGTTGTTCATAGTTCATAGCTTCATCAATTAATGTTGAAATCAACCGATTATTTTCAAGACAAAAATTAATTTTTGAAAAAAAAATCACACACTGTAATTCAAACTTCATAAAGCTAGAAAACTAGACAACTATAAACTTTTACACATTATTTAACTTTAAAAAGCTGATTTTTGAACCTGACTTTTGAAACCTGAATAATTTCCTGTTCTAATGTTGCGATATTTTTTACACGCCTTTATTATATATATATATATATATATATACTTAGTTTTACTTGTATGTTTGAATGTAACCGACTACTTTAGACTCAATTTTGACCCACTTTAATTCACCAGATTTAATTCAAACTTTGCACACTTATAAAGTATCGGTGACAATACAATATTTTCATGAGTTTAAGCGTGTTTTTTAATTGTTTTAAACTAAGTAAGTATAATTAATTATTTCACTAGATGCAATTTGATCGACGTAAACAAACAAATAAAGTTCACAGGTGTTTGGAGTCACATTTAACAAAGCGACGATAAAAAGCAACGTTGGCACGTTCATTCATTCAGAGCCGACGGCAAGCCCACGCCACGCGACGCACCGCCCGCTACGTGCTACGACATACGCATTCTTTGACAGCTGATAAGCAGACAAACTGCCTTTACAGTGGGTTTACACTTACTCAATGAAATAACTGCTTAATCACCATACCCTTTTAAAGCATGCACGGCTGTATCGGGATTGTTGATGGCAGATACTTCGCAGTTTACTTTACTTATTTCTTAGTACGTTTGTTTAGCACATTTCTCCGCAGATCTTTATTTTACAGATAAACAAATCTTCTTATAGAGTAAACATCGAAACATTAATACCCAAATTGTACGAATGCCTGCCAAAGACCTTGACCCCAAGGTAAAGTGTCTTGTATTACTGATAACCTCTTGCGAGCCTCGCTCGGTGTAACACAATAGCTGACAACTTTCAGGTAAAGGAGACCCCATTTAGGGGATTCCCCGTTAAAGCTCAACAATGATCAGTCATACGGAGATAAAAGGTCGTTTCCTTATTTTCATTGAGAGGGAATACAAGCAGTGTAGCGCACGAGTGCGGGCGGGGTCACTTAAAGTTAGTGCCGGCTCGTAAACGTATCGGGCGGCTACTGCTCGCCCCGCGGCGACCGCACTCGACACGCTGCCGCACGTCGCCGGCTCTGAATCGCACCCATTCACACAATATCATAGAATGGATATTCCTTGCAATTTTTCAATGATTATAAAAAAACGCAAATCGAATTTTTATTAAAAATAATAAGTAAGTATCAAACAACCAGTACGGAAGGATTCTTTACATTTTAATTTAAATGCGATTAATACAGGTATGCCTTGTATATTATATAATTTATATGTTTTGTATTTTCTTTTTTATATGGTGAATAAAGATCAAAGAACTATTGCTCTTTCTATACCATAAACAACTGTACTACCTACTCCTATAGTCTAGGTAGAGCTCTTCAATCTAGGTAGTAGAGCTCAGATAGAGTTATCAATTTGCTCACAGCACACTTACAATATTTGTAGATTGAAGATTTAAATATCATAAGATTCAAATTAAATAAAACTATCATCAGTTGACGAACGATATAACGAATTATCGTTAGTTCGTAAGGATTTATTTCTCAAACCATTAGAAATAAATCCTTCATCGGATTCGATATCTATTAGAAAAGTTTGCAAGGCGTATCCACATCAGGCTCCCTTGGGAAAGGCGGCGGCGGCGTTCCGACAACAGACAGCGGGTGTCAGCCGCCACGTGCTACCCAAGGCCACTCGCTTAGTGTCAAGGTCATTGCCACTCCAGCTCAGTACACGCGGCACCCACGCTTCTCCTGTCACCACAAATAGACCGACCCACTCAAAACAACCAATACATCGCTTAAAGAGGTCAGAAGACCAACGGCCTCTTGCTTGATGTGCTTGGACGAAATAAGAAACATGGGAACACCTTATCTGGCCTTCTTTTCATATGTTCAGAATCTATTATATTGTCGAACATATGCACCGACTTGCACGTCTCCCATAAATTTCAAATATGAAGAAGCGTTTGATGACCCACTCTATTAATCTCAGATCATATATTCTCATTGAATTCCTGCCACTTAGTTCTGTTTATCAAAATTGTGAATGTGTATGATATAAAGTACCTACTTAATATGAAGATTCACATTCAGTTGACATACACAAGACTTGTTCCTAAAACATAAAAACAACATAGAATTCATTACCTTTGCAAATTGGAGTCCGTAAAATGTCAATCCAAATAACTATTAACCGTTATAAAATGTTTATTGCTTATAAATTCAAACAATAATGCCAAAAATTTAAAAATGGATTGCAATGAAACAGACTCAAACCTTGAGCTACTTAAACCTGAATGTATTGAAATGTATGGTCTTTTAGAAACAACCAGTGTTTTAGAAAGTCTATATTACCTTAATGAGTGAGCCAGATAGTTGAATTTTTGATTTTTATCTATCATTACATCATATCTAAATGATATGATAAATGATACCTAAACTAGAAGTAAAGTATTTTATTAGATAAACCTCTTCTAAAAAAATATACTCGTTTAAAATTTTGCAGACAATAAAGCGAGGGCACCGATAAGGGGATGGACGGGTCAATTGATTGCAATGCGTATGCTTTGAACACAAACAATTATGGCATGTCTGGGTATGCCACCCTTGTTGTCTGGCGTAGGGATTTCCTGTAATAACATTATTATAGGTGCATTTTATGCGGTATATAGTCAATGATCGCAATATTAATTCAATTTATACTTACATATTGACACTTCTGTGTTATTGTAATCGAAAGATACATAAAGCAATTCAAGTTAAAAGTATGTTTAATATTTAGTGACATGCTATAATCGAGTAAACGATATACGTTCACTATATTAAGTGAATATAAATATAATGTAAGTAATCAGTTACGCAATTTCCTAATCCAACGTAATGAATGACATCAAATTAAGCTCTAAGCTTAACAGAAAACATTACTGGAAGTTTAATTTGCGATTAAGGCGAGTATAGAATGCGGGGTGAGCGGTGGCGTGGAGGCTTCGGAGTGCATGCGGGGCTTGGGGCGTGGGGGGTGCGGGGTGCGGAGCGGGCGTGCCGCGGGCCGCCACTCTTCTGTACTCGAGGAGCCCTGGTACACCTCGGTTTCCGGCGGTTGCTCCCTCGCGAATTCGCAAGTGTCCCGCCGCATCGGGTTCCGTGCAACCCGTATCGGCCACGTGCTCGCCGCTTGCCTGTTGACGGTTACACCTTGCCTTACGCACCTTCTCCATTGATAATACATAATTACCACGGATTACACTTCGATGCCGGCTTCCTTGACTACCGCCATAATGTTGTTACAGTGATCTGCTACTTCATTTTATCTCATTCATTATTTTAATAAAAGTATTACCACTAATTTAATAGCTACAATTAGTTCTATATTTATTTTATTACTTTAAATACACTTTACTTCAATTTAAAGTTTGTAAATTAGTTAATATAAAGTAAATGGACCGTAGCACAATAATTTCAGTGTCCCATACTGTTAATAGCACAGTATGGAACCTATTCAAACGTCTGGGGATGATCGTGAACACACGTACAAAATATACAATATGTATAAGGTAAGTCTCCATAGCCTTTTATGCGCTTCTTACGGTGTAATATTAAATATGAGAAAAAAAAACAAAATTATATCATTCGAATAATTTGTTATAAGAATTTTCTATCTTTTTTTCAGCTGTATGACTTAAAATTACTGCTTCACGCTGCTTTTCTGAGCAAAAAATTAAACATCATAGAGCCATCTATGATGTTTTAGTACGATGTATCGCACTAAAACATTTCTGTATATTAACATATTCAGATATCGCTTTTCTATAGAAGATTTTTATCTGTTACTAGCCGCTTGTCCCGAGTTCACCCGTCTGAGTCTAGAACATAAAAAAATAGCTTAAATTACATACTTCGAAAATATGAAGAATGTGAAATAATATAAGATTTTTGTTAAGTCGTTTGAGTATAATCAAATAACCAAGAAATGTCTAGTTTTTATTATATTAAATTAAGACAGAGAATTACAACATTTTTGTATGATAAATGGTTATTAATTGATCCATTCTTACACATTATTATGTATAATGTTATATTATTTTAAACATTTCACCACCGACCAGTAAATTACATAATATATCGAAGCTAGTGAGGAGTCCTTGTTTATAAACGTTAGGAAACACATATACTTTTAGGATATTTATTTCATATAATATGTAAAAATATAAATTGGGCAACGCGGAGCAAGAATACCCCACGGTATTTTCTGCATGGAGCTACGACATACTACATGGTGGTAAGTTCTTCACGAACAAAATAATTTCCAAAACGTTTTTATCGGGAGGAAGAATTTATTAATTTCCAGAAGGAATTAATAAGAAAGTTAAGAAATAAAGACTTTATGGATATGACTAAAATTCTTAATTACTTTACCAATGTTCTTAATTGAAAATAAATGAATGCATCTAAAAATTATAATTGTAGAAAACATAGAATTTGACGGTTAATCACGTCAATAATAATTGTAAAATATAAGAGCGATCTAAAAATTGGCAATATTTTTGTTTGCTAATGATTATAAAGTTACCTAAGTAAAATATTTAAAGGATAAATACATTTATAGTAGATAGAAAAATATGAAATATAATTCAATGAAAGCTCCTAGACAATATAGAAATAGGAAATTCTACTGGCATTAAATTTACATTTTTAACCCTAAATAAAATATTATATTGTGTATCCCTACGAATTATACTATTAATTATTATACATGGAAAAGTCTGTCTCTACATCGCGTTACCCTAGAAAAGACATAGGATAGATTTTGTCCCGGAAATCCCACGTTAACGAGTTTAACTAACTATATTATCTTTAACCTACCCGGGTGGAAAGCTAGTATTATATGTATAAAATATGTTCATCCGATGAAAGCTGAATATTTTTTCTATCATTGTGTCTAATTCCACTAAGCATTGCTGAGGGCCAACTACCAACCTTTAATTTACTATCCTACTCTTTCTTTCTGAAAACTACAAATTAAGTTTTACTGTTTTGGAAAACATAAAATTATTCATGTTAAACTAAATATAACTCCACTTATTTACATGGGCGGTTGAAATATAAATAGACAACACAACCGATAATAACTCGTAATTGGTTGTGTCTAAAGTCGCATTACACACATTGCTACTATTTATTTTATTCAATTATTGTCGATCAATTACCGATCTTATATTTCGGCTTAAAGAAATCCGGAAACAGAATCCGTAAGGAATCCGTAGACTGTCGCGTCGGAATTCGGTTATCAACGTTTATAATTTATCAATATAACTAAAAATTATGATAATTATGATATTATGATTAATGATATATATTTTTAGAAATTAAAGACTTTTTAACGGATTTTAAACGCGATTTATTCATTCTATTATTTTCCCGACGTTTCGAACACTTTACAGCGAGCGTGGTCACGGGGAGACTGAGATGTTATACGTCTTGACAGTCATTCAAAAATTGCTGTTTGTAAACTACCTCCACCTATTCCTCCGTAGTTGGTATGTGGAGTATTTTTCCGGATGTTGGCAGTATTGGCTGATCGTGTCTTCTAGTCTTTTGGTATGTTTGACATGGGGTTTTAAATTCTTAATAACAGGATCCCAGGTGTTAGAAAGTTTCAAACCATCTTCTCTATTGAAATTTGGGTGTTTTTTAATTTCAATAGCCTCGCGCACAAGTCTTGGAAAAAATTTATTTTCTCTGGCAAGGATTTGTGGTTGGTCGAATCTTATGAAGTGGTTGTTGTCCAGTGTGTGTTCACATACCGCAGACTTCTTGTGACGCCGATGCTTGATATCCGCAATGTGCTCCTTCAGTCGGTTAGCAATGCTTCTTTTTGTTTGGCCGATGTATGAGAGTCCACAGTCACAGTCTAACTTGTACACGCCTGCTTCTTGTAGAGGAATATTACTTTTAATTGGTCTCAAGAATTGGTTTATCTTCTTGTGCGGCTTATATATAGTTTTAATTGAAGCTCGTCTTAGGATTCTTCCAATTCTGTCAGTAACTCCCTTCACATATGGTAGGTAGGCCGGTTGTCTTTCAACTGTATGTGGCTTCGTTCGACTCCTGTGATGCTGTGGAGGCGCCTGCAGCTTGTTGTTACGTAGTACTCGCTTGACATGCTGCAGTTCCCCGCTGAGGTGGGCAGCATCACAGAGGTGGCGGGCTCTCTGAAACAAAGATTTACCGACAGAAGCTAGTTGGCAAGGATGGTGGTGAATCTCACCACCATCCTTGCCAACTAGCTTCTGTCGGTAAATCTTTGTTTCAGAGAGCCCGCCACCTCTGTGATGCTGCCCACCTCAGCGGGGAACTGCAGCATGTCAAGCGAGTACTACGTAACAACAAGCTGCAGGCGCCTCCACAGCATCACAGGAGTCGAACGAAGCCACATACAGTTGAAAGACAACCGGCCTACCTACCATATGTGAAGGGAGTTACTGACAGAATTGGAAGAATCCTAAGACGAGCTTCAATTAAAACTATATATAAGCCGCACAAGAAGATAAACCAATTCTTGAGACCAATTAAAAGTAATATTCCTCTACAAGAAGCAGGCGTGTACAAGTTAGACTGTGACTGTGGACTCTCATACATCGGCCAAACAAAAAGAAGCATTGCTAACCGACTGAAGGAGCACATTGCGGATATCAAGCATCGGCGTCACAAGAAGTCTGCGGTATGTGAACACACACTGGACAACAACCACTTCATAAGATTCGACCAACCACAAATCCTTGCCAGAGAAAATAAATTTTTTCCAAGACTTGTGCGCGAGGCTATTGAAATTAAAAAACACCCAAATTTCAATAGAGAAGATGGTTTGAAACTTTCTAACACCTGGGATCCTGTTATTAAGAATTTAAAACCCCATGTCAAACATACCAAAAGACTAGAAGACACGATCAGCCAATACTGCCAACATCCGGAAAAATACTCCACATACCAACTACGGAGGAATAGGTGGAGGTAGTTTACAAACAGCAATTTTTGAATGACTGTCAAGACGTATAACATCTCAGTCTCCCCGTGACCACGCTCGCTGTAAAGTGTTCGAAACGTCGGGAAAATAATAGAATGAATAAATCGCGTTTAAAATCCGTTAAAAAGTCTTTAATTTCTAAATGTATAATACTCGCGTAAAATCAAACATCAGAAGATATATATTTTTATCAATAATGATCTGCCTGTCCGTCAAGGTCCTTTTTCATAGGAGCGCGTGGAGCTATCAAGCTGAAATGTATATATTATTGAATACTTAGGTCTACCGTTCCATGAAGCTGTGAAAAAAAAAAATTATACGCCAAGGCAATCAAAAGATACAGCTGTCTATACTGCAAATTTTCAACATTCGCAAGGGGATCAAATCTACTACCCTTGAACAAACAGTTAAATTTACAGTTACAAAAATCTAAATATAAACAAAACAGATTTTTACGAAACCCTCGGTGCGTAAGTTCGGCTCTTTTTTTAATAAGTCACCGTTAGACATAACACTAGGTTGTCTGAAAAAAAAATTAGATATTATAGTTTAAGTATAATAAAGTAAGCAGCAGCTAGAGCTGAAGGGCCAGTTTGAACACCTTTTGTAAAATTAAATATTGGTATTTTTTAAATTGAAATCTTCTCTTTTAGCAGTTATTAAATAAGTATTTTTCTTTAATTAAGAATCTGGCTTTCAACTCATTGCATAAGTAATTTAATGGGAATTTAAGTTACATCTTTGTTTATAAAGAACTACATTTAATTTTGTTTTACAACATTTTGCGCTTCTTTGCCTTTCTCCTCGTAGTTGCCTGACAGAGATCACTGCATAGTGATAAGGCCGCCCTTTGTGCTTTTTTTAATCTTATTTTTGTAACTTTTATGTACATTTTATTTCTTGCACAACAAAGTGTTAAATAAATAAATAAATACATAATGTACAGTGTACCTCTTGAAATTATGGTTTAATATTATTTAATATTATCATAGCAAACAGGTAGAAAAAGTAGTTAATATTTGGAATCTTCCCGCCGGAAAGAGAAGCAAAGAGTTTATTTTTCTGTATTTTGGAAATGTTGGATATCTTAAAATCGACGAACTTTTCTTAACACAAAATAAATTTTTCAAAACCGCCACAACGTGCTCTACCTGTAGTTAACTATTGTCATTTGATAACTAATATCATTACAATATTAATATTATTACACAACACCTTCTACATATTATATTCTATATAAAAACTGTACCACAATTCAAAAAACATATTTAATTTTGGAATCTGTCTAGTTTTAGTCTGCCTGGTTTACTCTGTTTGGTTATCATGCGACAACTAAAGATTTTGATGAAGTTTTGTAATATAATGTAATCGGAAGAAAGTCATTTGTATTTTAATCTACGCAAGTGCGAACAAAGTTGTGGGCATATCTAGTATTCAATGTTTGCAAGAAGATCCTGGAGTCATCCTTAGAGTATATATTTTTATTAGTAGTAGTGATTCGCCGGTTCTGGAACACGGATTCAGGTACACTCGCCGGTTCACGCGCACGGGTGCCGGGTGCTGGCACATTCACAGCTTCACCCGCAAATCAGTGGCACCCCATCCTAAAAAAAAAAAAAAAAAAAAAAAAAGTTTGGACTCTTTTCCCACTAAAGCGGCCACGCTGAGTCGATAGCACTCACTCCCGAAGCGATAGGATGCACGGTTTCGGAGATGTGCAGATCGATTAACTCTTATCTAATTGATATCCGGTGGGTCATTAGCGTCCCATGGTTCACCTTTTCCTATTAGCTAATTACACCGTCCGGCGTTCTTATCTATTACTCATTGTGCACCTCGCTTATCACTGCTTTTGTATTAAACTTCTTTGTTATGACCTACCTCACTATTCTAACCAAACGATGTATTATTATATTCAAGAAAAAATACGTCTAAAATCCTATAACTATATTTATATATTATCGTACTATATTATCATAATTGTTGCTTTTTTAAAAAGCGATTCGCTTCTGGCACTCGCCGGCCGCTGCCGCGGCACGCTCGCTTTGCTCGCTCGGCTCGTGCGTTGTTTATCAAAGTCTAACCTAACCTAACCTAATTGTTGCTTTTTTAAAAAGCGATTCGCTTCTGGCGTTGTTTATCAAAATCTAACCTAACCTAACCTAACCCAATTATTTTATATATAATCATCAATAAAACACATTCATTTTACTGCCATTTTTATTTCCAAAATGTTGTTGCTTATTATCTACTGGTTTGTGTATTTGGCGACCATTTGTCCATTTTGCTATATAAAAATAATTATTGATGAACATTTGAATTGTAGCTGTGAAGTATAAACATAGATAATAAATAGTTTTCATTTCATATATTATCTGTTGTCACTTTGATTCTTTGACACTTGTACGATTGCGCTATTATTCATTGTTCGTTGTTCAATAAAACCGCTCATCATATTTTCTCGGACCTTTTATTTAACAATCACTACGTTGCATGGTGTCAGAAGCGGTTGTAAAGTATGTAATAAGAAAATATATGAGAAAGCTGTGAAATGACGACATCCGACGCAGTGGCTGGAATAAAGCCGCCAGCTAACCTACAATTAATTGACGCCGACAAGTCAACGTGTTGGACAAGGTGGGTGCAACAATTTGACTGGTATGCCACAGCAATACAATTAGACAAAAAACCAGCCGCAATCCAGGCAGCAACTTTTATGGCGGTCATAGGCCCAGACGCCATCGAAATATTTAACAGTTTTAACCTTGTCGACGCGGAAAAAAATGATATTGAAATCATTAAAAATAAATTCAAAGAATATTTCGCGCCGAAAAAGAACATATCTTTTGAACGATATGTATTCTTTAAGATCGAACAAAACGAGGACGAAGTATTTAATGAATTTTTAATCAAAATAAAAACTCAAGCAAGTAAATGCGAATTTAACAACTTACTGGATGAAATGATAAAGGATAAAATCGTTTTTGGAATTAGATCAAATCAGGTTAGAGAAAAATTACTAACGGAAGAAAATTTGGACTTGACAAAAGCAATAACGATCTGCAAAACTAGTGAACAAGCATCTAAACAATTAGATGAATTTGATAGTAAAAATAAAGTTTTTGCTGTGAAAAATAAAAGATCTAACGAAAACAAGACTTTTGACTGCCGAAGATGTGGTACTAACCATAAAAGTAGAGAGTGCCCAGCTTTTAACAAATCTTGTACCAAATGTTCCAAACAGGGTCATTTTGCTAATATGTGTCGCACAAAAATGAAACATAATAATTACAAACAGAAAAATAGAGTAAACGCAGTAGAAGAAAGCTCTCAATCCGAAGATGAAGTGTACATATCCGCTATAAGGTCTGGAGAAAAGAAAAACTGGACAGAAAAATTACAAGTTGGCAATTTAAGGATTACAGTCAAACTAGACACAGGAGCAGAGTGCAATGTGTTACCAAGACACTTGATGAACAAAACAAAGGCAATTTTGAAACCAAGCCGAACAAAAAATTTAATAAGCTACACAGAAGACAAGATGGCAGTTCTAGGTGAAACAGAGCTACTATGTAAATTAAAGAATGAAGAAACAAAAATAATATTCAAAGTAGTTGAAGAAAAAGTTTCTCCAATCCTAGGACTTGAGACCTGTGAAAAATTAGGACTTGTCGCAAGAGTCAAAACATTGAAGGTGAGCCAATATACTGATAATATATTTGAAGGATTAGGCTGTTATAAAGATTATGTGTATGATATTGACCTAATTGAGAACCCAAAGCTTGAGATTAAACCGTCAAGAAGAGTACCCCATGCTATAAGAGCCGAAGTTAAGCAAGAACTTGACAGGATGGTAAAGTTAGATGTCATAAAACCAGAAACGGAGCCAACTCCTGCTGTGAGTCCTATGGTAGTTGTCAGACAAAAGGACAAAATAAGAATCTGTATAGATCCATCAGATGTCAATAAAAATATCCTCAGACGTCATTTTCCACTCACAACTATAGAAGAAATTTCAGCTGATATTCAAGGTTCTAAATTCTTTGCATTATTAGACTGCACAAAGGGGTTCTGGCAAATTAGACTATCAGAAAGAACACAAAAAATATTAACATTCGCTACCCCATGGGGAAGATATTCTTTCAAGAGACTTCCATTTGGAGTTTCATCAGCACCAGAAATATTCCAAGAAATATTAACAAATCTACTCAGTAATATAAAAAATGTGAGAGTATCGATCGATGATATTTTTATACATGCAAAAACTAAAGAAGAACTACGCAAAACTGTTGACAAAGTCATTGAAATATTAAAGAAATCTGGCTTCAAACTTAACAAAGACAAGTGCATCTTTGAAGCAACCAAGATAAAATTTCTGGGACACATTATTTCAGCTAAAGGTTTAGAAGCAGACCCAGGCAAAGTAGAAGCTATTCAGGCAATGAAAAAACCTACAAATAAAACCGAGTTACAGAGACTGTTAGGAATGATTACATATCTCAATAAATTTATCCCTAACATGTCGGATTTGACAAATCCACTTAGAGACCTGTTACACAAGAATACAAGCTTTACATGGGAAATTCATCATGAAAAAGCTCTTGATAAAATAAAACAAGTGCTTCAAAATCCCCCAGTATTGAGACTATATGATGTCAACAAACCTGTAACATTGTCTGTAGATGCAAGCTCAAAAAATCTCGGAGCTGCACTTCTCCAAGAAGGACAACCAGTAGCCTATGGAGCAAGAGCATTGACCAAATCTGAACAGAATTATCCACAGATAGAAAAAGAAGCGCTCGCCATACTGTTTGGATGTAAGAAATTTCATGAATATGTTTATGGTAAACAACTGACAGTAGAATCCGACCATAAACCACTAGAGACAATATTTAAGAAAAACATACAATCAGCCCCCGCAAGACTTCAACGAATAATGTTTAACTTAGCACCATACTCACCCAAGGTATTATTCAAAAAGGGAACTGAAATTCCATTAGCAGACTTCCTTAGTCGAGACTGTGATGCGTCTAACTTGAGATATGATCCAGAAGAAAACTTAAAAATCGCAGTTATACTACCTATGTCTCTAGATGCTAAAGAAGAATTAATTAAGGCTACTAAAGAAGATCAACATTTACAGTTACTAATGAAGACTATAAAGCAAGGATTTCCTGAAACCATGAAAGAACTACCTACAGAACTACAACACTATTTTAACTTTAAAGAAGAATTGAGCTATCTGAAAGGAATTATATTCAAAGGTGATAAGATTGTTGTTCCGGCATCACAAATCCCTAAAATGTTAAAAAATATTCATCAAGGACATCTTGGTATACACAGCTGTTTGAGAAGAGCTCGACAATTTCTTTATTGGAAAGGACAATATAATGATATCATAAAGCTAGTTAAAGGGTGCACCGTCTGCGAACAAACACAAAGAGATAACATTAAAGACACAGTCTTAGTTAAAAAGCTTCCTACACTTCCATGGCAAATAATTGCTTCAGATTTATTTGAATTAAAAGGAAAAACTTACCTTGTTATATGTGACAGCTACTCTGGATATATTGATTTTCAAGAGCTAAAAAGCCAGTCGTCATATGAAGTGATTGAACAACTTAAAAGATGGTTTTCTACCCATGGTATACCAGAAGAGTTACAAACTGACAATGGAACACAATATATGTCTAGAGAATTTAAGACCTTTCAAAAAGAATGGAGATTTAACCATGTCACATCTAGTCCACATCACCATCAAGGTAATGGACTTGCTGAAAGAGCAGTTCAAACAGCAAAAAAACATACTAAAAAAATGCAGCATTGACAAGTCAGACGTGCAGCTTGCGTTACTGAACTGGAGAAATACACCTAGAAATGACCTATTAGGCTCACCTAACCAACGACTTTTCAGCAGAATTACAAGATCACCAATACCTGTAAGTGACAAATATTTAAAACCAAAAATCATACAAGGAGTCACAACTGAACTACAGACATTAAGAGAGAAACAGGCCAATTACAGTAATAAACATACTACAAGACCAGTAAATTTGGAAATTAATGATAAAATCAGACACAAGGTAGCTCACCAACACTGGGAAGGGGCGAGAGTAATAGAGAAGCCCAAAAATCTACCAAGATCTGTTATTATACAAACAGATAAAGGACAAATTTTACGAAGAAACTTAAGTCATTTGCACAAGACACAAGCTGATATTCCCAGCAACAGAATAGCTGTACCTGAAACTAAATACACAGAAGAACCAGTAGTACAACAGATGCCAGCTCAAACTCAATCACCGGGTGTTCCTGCAACAACCCCAACAACTACACATCCATCAGAGATGCGAGAGATGCTTAGCTCTAATAATACACAGAGTTCTAATATGGTGACACAACCAGCGACTGCACCACAAGTCTCAAGATATGGTAGACCTATAAAACCTATTAATAAACTCAATCTCTAATATTGTTAAAAAACAATAAGTACTGTAGTACTATTTCATGTATCTTAATCATTAACATTAAGTATCAGTTAATTATAACTTGTTTACTATAATTTTATAAGAACTTGTTCAGTAATCATTTACATTAACATTGTTAATTAGAACTGAATGCTTTGCCATGTATCTTGTTATATAATCATATGATAGATATAATTTTTTAATTACTGGATAAGTAAAAATAAAGAAATTTAATACTTTAAATAAAAATGTTCATTCATAGTGTATACATATATTAAAAAAAAAAAAAAAAAAAAAAAAAAAAAAAAAGTTTGGTTTGTTATGGTTGTTTAGTTTGTTTACAAAGAAAGGGAGATGTGAAGTATAAACATAGATAATAAATAGTTTTCATTTCATATATTATCTGTTGTCACTTTGATTCTTTGACACTTGTACGATTGCGCTATTATTCATTGTTCGTTGTTCAATAAAACCGCTCATCATATTTTCTCGGACCTTTTATTTAACAATCACTACGTTGCAGTAGCCTTATCTACTTATAAAATAGGAGCGAAACATCTCATCCACTAAAATATCGTTGTACAGTGTGTTCCCTGTAAATATGCTCGTAAAACTATGCATTGAATATCCCTGAAACTTATATAGCAAATACATTAAGCAATATTCTCCACAAACTGAAGTCCAATCATTCTGAATCCTATCAACATTCCAGTCCCATCTCTTACAATTCCTTTTCAAAAACTGGAGATGATATCGCTCAGGTGTTCGTCCATATGAATCAAAATATTGACCGATGCCATTCGTATCGATATGTACAGCTACCCAGTGTGAACCCGGTTTATCATCCGCATCCAAATTGCATATTATATACGTTGGTACATGGGTATACATAGGCAGTCTATTAGCAGCATAAACATTATTTTCTAGACTGGGATGAATCTTTTTCATATGTTTTTGTAATTCTAGTGTAGAATTTATATTTTTGGTTTTATGGCATTCAAATGCTTTTATAAATATAAATTTATAAAGAATAGAAAAAATTCGATCACGAGGCGGGACTCGAACCCGCATCCTTTCGCGCCATTCCGGGGCGGATGCCTCACCAACTCAGCCACTCGTGACCCGCCTGAGCGATCGAATTTATTCTATTCTTTCAGTTTTATGTGTCTGAAGGGACACACCGCGCGCCATCTATTGAGATGATTAACAACCATTTCAACCAATATGAAGCACTTTTCAGTGAATACAATATTGTAACGATGGAACACGACCTTTTTTGTTGAATTTATATTTTTGGTTTTATGGCATTCAAATGCTTTTATAAATATAAATTTATAAAGAATAGAAAAAATTCGATCACGAGGCGGGACTCGAACCCGCATCCTTTCGCGCCATTCCGGGGCGGATGCCTCACCAACTCAGCCACTCGTGACCCGCCTGAGCGATCGAATTTATTCTATTCTTTCAGTTTTATGTGTCTGAAGGGACACACCGCGCGCCATCTATTGAGATGATTAACAACCATTTCAACCAATATGAAGCACTTTTCAGTGAATACAATATTGTAACGATGGAACACGACCTTTTTTGTTGAATTTATATTTTTGGTTTTATGGCATTCAAATGCTTTTATAAATATAAATTTATAAAGAATAGAAAAAATTATAAAAGCATTTGAATGCCATAAAACCAAAAATATAAATTCAACAAAAAAGGTCGTGTTCCATCGTTACAATATTGTATTCACTGAAAAGTGCTTCATATTGGTTGAAATGGTTGTTAATCATCTCAATAGATGGCGCGCGGTGTGTCCCTTCAGACACATAAAACTGAAAGAATAGAATAAATTCGATCGCTCAGGCGGGTCACGAGTGGCTGAGTTGGTGAGGCATCCGCCCCGGAATGGCGCGAAAGGATGCGGGTTCGAGTCCCGCCTCGTGATCGAATTTTTTCTATTCTTTATAAATTTATATTTATAAAAGCATTTGAATGCCATAAAACCAAAAATATAAATTCAACAAAAAAGGTCGTGTTCCATCGTTACAATATTGTATTCACTGAAAAGTGCTTCATATTGGTTGAAATGGTTGTTAATCATCTCAATAGATGGCGCGCGGTGTGTCCCTTCAGACACATAAAACTGAAAGAATAGAATAAATTCGATCGCTCAGGCGGGTCACGAGTGGCTGAGTTGGTGAGGCATCCGCCCCGGAATGGCGCGAAAGGATGCGGGTTCGAGTCCCGCCTCGTGATCGAATTTTTTCTATTCTTTATAAATTTATATTTAATTCTAGTGTATCCATGATATTACTGTTATTAGCAGATTATTACAGTACCAATCTATTCAATGGTTGTCATAGGAATGTTCAATTATAGTGTTTTGTATAAGATTAAATAGGAAGTTTGTAATGAAATAAAAAATAGTAAATTGCATACAATTTGTTTTATTTAATTTTATAATGTTTCCTTTAGTTACATATACACAAAATGCATTAAGCATAACACATAAATCTAAAATATAACACACATTATAACCTTAACTACTATAGTCTACAGTAACATTTCTATTTTTATCTATTTCAATAATATTATCAAACTCAGCATAAACAATACAGTTAATTGTTTGTGTTAGTGAGGATTCAAATCGTACTTCTAATCTTACACTACCATGCTTTATGAGATTCCAATGAGCTGATGAGTTAGCTGATAAATCAGGAGTTAAATCAAATGCTAAAAGACAGTAGCCTTTGGCATACTGTTCACGAGAGATTGCATTTCCTTCATTAAGAAAGTGAATACCAGTCCCCGAGAATAGAGTATGATATGCCGATGTGAATATATTATTATTAAAAGATGGTTGCAAAGCTTTTGAAGGTATTTGTTGACCATCAATATATAAGCTGAAAGAGTTAATACCATAGTTTTCAAAGTTAAATGGATTTTTAGTAAGTGAACCATTAAATGCGGAATTGTTCACAAATCCAATAATACATCTTTTGGGTACCTGTCCCAAGAATATATTATCAAGAGTTTTTCCTTGAACACCTGATGGAATTGTTAAAACTTTAACTTCAGCACGAGTAATAGGATATTTAGCAGTTGTAGAAGCTAAAACTTTCTGATGTGCGAGTAATACACTTGGATTAATTCGTGCTCTTCGAACAATAAGAGTTGCATCCGTAATAGAAACTTTAAACTTTTCATCATTTGACCCAGCAATTAAATTAAAACTCTCTCTTGACCGAACTAATTTTACACTCATTTCAACACCATTAATTAAAAATTTATCTTGATTGAAAATGTCACCATGAAGATGACCAATCATTTCTATTTCCCGGCTTTCATTAACTAATTCCTGTCTTTTAGCAAATCCCGTGTTTTTACCATCTGTGGAATCCATTTTGCCTGCTGTATCATCATACCAAAGACTACAAGTAAGATGAGATTGTTTAGCAGCAGGAGCATAGTTTAAAAGGGTTTCCATGTATGCTCGATAGGCATAGGTATTATTAGGTGGTGATACAAGTTTTTGGTTTAAATAAACATCGAGTTGACTAAAAAGTGAATGCAACCAATTATTTACAGGTGCTACTACTGTAGCTGATAACAAGTTTGTTGAATCTTGATTTAATACTTTTGCCTTTATGTGGAGTAATGTATGAGACAAATCTATGTAGTCATCGCCTGTTCCAGGAACTTGAAACTCGATAGGTCCATCATCAGCAAGAGATGAAATTGGTTTATAGTGAATCCACAATCCATTTTCAATGCTTGTTTGTGTGGACGGTAATGCAAACAAATCTAATTCTGACTTAACGCACTCACAAGAATGATTATGAAGGAAAGACATACTTAATTTGAAAATATATCTTTGATGTTTTTTGGTTTTAGACCAAGTTTTTTCGTAGCTTTCACTTTAGCTGTTAGTGGTGGAATGAACGAGGCCAATCGTTTTCTTTTAGTTATATACCCAGATCCTGTCATGTTTAATCGATCAATTTTGTTATCAGCCTTTCGTTTTAAGTTCGTACTAACTTGCTTTAGACGATCTTTTATTGAGGCTTCCATAGGACGGGCTTGAATCATATCCGATAAAAGTCCTACTCCAGCGTTTAATGCCTCCTTACCAACCACTCGAGCACCACTTGAAAGTAAAGGTAAAACTGATCTAAATAACCCTCCTAAGAAGCTCCCAATACCATGACCGCGTTGGTATGGTGAACCCTTATAAATTACTCCAACTCCTGATCCAGCTTGATGTGAATAATAATTTTCATATGGACATTTATGATGATCATGAGGAGAATACATTATTATAATTTGCGGAAATGTAGTTTAATACACACGGTCCCAAACTGGAATGGTATTTTTTGTCCTGCGCTCGATCTTATATCCATTTCCAGCGTATCGAACTCTCTTCGCATAACAGGTAAGTAGTGAGGTGGAGAGAAAACGTGCATTTTATACGCACCATAAATCTATTTTGAAGGATCTAATGAAATGACTCTTAATAGCGGAGTCATAACATCACCCACAATCTGAGGATCGATAATGTCGCAATATAGAAATAGTTGAGATGGTAACCCTAAATGTAAATTAGCAGGACACTTCCCAAAATTTCTGTCTAGGAGATTTGTATTTGGTTCATAACCTAGTTGTAAACTTAATTTGGGTGATAATGTTACGGATGTTATATTTTTATCCAAAACAGAAACAGACACAAATTTTGTTATTTCATCATAACGAAATTTCAAGTTCTCTCCGATACCATTTAACGCTCTCAAAATATGTTCAACGTTATCGTAGTTGGTAGCGGGAATATGTTTTTTGTAGTACACTGTTGATGGTTTATCTTCATTAGGAATTAACATGGTTTTTGTGATGTATACAACATTTTCATGATCTTGAACAGTAAACATTGTGCATGGATATTGAAACTCGACAACTCCAACCAACCATTCACCTTCTAATTTCATAGCTTTTGGTAATTTTGTTGAAAAATTTGTGGTCTTGTTATCAGGAAAGTATTCCATTGAACTATTGCTGAGCAAAGTTAAATAAAAACTTTCTTTATTCATATTTCTTTTAAACTAGAAGCTAAAATCCAACTGTTAAATTTATCTGGATAACCTTTCCACTTCACTAATACTTCTTTTCTGTTGCCTGAATAACGAGTACCAATTATTTTATCTATTTTATATTGTGAGGTGGGGTTGTAAGTGACCTTCTGTAATTCTCTTTCATAAAAAGTACCAACTATTGGTTCATTTTGTAAATCTGTAATTGTATAAACAACCCATGGAGATCTATCAATTATTGAAGATATAATAAATATTTCATCACTCCAATTTGATTCATATCCTTTTTGGAAAACATGTTTATATTTAGTTATTCGAACATAATCACCCACGTTGAAATTTGGTTTTGAATTTTCTAAAGAAAGTTTGTTTGACCCTCTATCATAAAGATTAGTCCAAACTGTCATAATATTGTTGGAACTTACATCACATGGGCACATCTTAATACTCGAGTGAATGCTGTGATTATAAGAGTATATTAAATCTTGTAAAACATCTATATATCTATAAGTATTATTATGAGTGAAATAACGCCACATTTTCATTTTTAGAGTTCTTTGAAATCGTTCAACAATACTAGCCTTAATATCAGGATTGTTAGTGGTATAGTAATTTATCTTTTTGGATTTAAAGTATTTTTGTACATCTTTTGAAACAAATTCTGTACCTTTATCAGATTGTATGTGAGTAGGGGTTGAATTACTTTCAGTAAATATACTTTCAAAACATTCTTTAGTTGTTTCTGAGTTTTTCTTTTTCATTGGTCTTGCAAAAGCATATTTACTAAATACATCAATAACACAAAGTATGTAGTTGAAACCATCATTATATTGAGAATAAGTTCGCATATCACTTAAATCAGCTTGCCACAGCTCATTAATATTTGATAGAATGTACCTATTACGCGGGAATTTTTTCCGAATGGGTTTATGTAATGTATATGTTTCTTGTGATTGTAACCATTCCTTTACTTGCTTTTTATCCATTTTACCCTTCATAGCTTTTGATAATTTATCAATACTACCAAAACCAGCGGGGTTAGATGGATCATAATAAATCCTGTTAATTTCTTCTAGTACGGGGTCCATTTTTCCCAATCGATCTTTTTACGTATTTTAGTTATATATCTTTTATCTCCACTGCTCGGTGTAGAAAATTCTTGAACTTCAATCTCAGAGGTTTTGTTCAGATCTTTCGCTTGAAGTTGGTTAATAAACTCACATCTCTTTGGATTTCCAATATAAGTAAGTGGTACTTTAATATCTTTCAATGCTTTAGCAAATCTATCCCACCCTATCGGATCACTTTTTTTTAAGGGTCTAAGTGAATCATTTATTAAATCAACAATATTACTTCCTGGAATTTTTTCATTATCAATTATGACTGTGCCTTCATTATCCCAACGTATTTTACTTTTACTTGTTCCAATTAAGTTTAATAATGACTCACCTTTTTTATTATAAGTTTTTGGTATTAAACTGAGTATTTGTGTTGGTGAATACAGTGGATTTGCCTCACTTTCTATACTTTTAATGGAACCTTTCTCCTCCAACAAAGATCTAAAAAGTTCAGTTGATGCTGACATCAACTGAACTTTTTAGATCTCTATCTTTATTTTTAAAACCAATTTTAGACTCATTTGAATATTCATTAGATGTAACAGAATAAATTGGTAATCTGAGTGGTTGACGATCCTCTTCGGTAAAGTGAAGGTATCTTTGTAGTGTTTGCAAATATAACATCCACTTCTTTCGGTCTTCCGTCTTACTATTCATAATATTTTGCATTTCAATATCTAATCGAGACAAATTACTTGTATCCTTATTTTCTTGTTTTAATTTTTCAATCAATCCAGGTTCAATAAGTATCATTTTCTTAGCATTTTCCATATTAACTGGCTAGCCCACTTACTAATCCACTCAATATTGCACCTAATATTATTGGTAAGAAAGTCCCTCCCTTTTGTATAATAATATTTTTTCTTAGTTTATGTTTACACTTACGCACCAGTTTACGGAGTATATTTTTGTGTTTATTCAATTTTTGTTTATCTTGATCTTTAAGTGGTATCTTTCCTTGTAAAACGTTATGAATACATTCACAAATACAATTTATTTCTTTTTCATCACACGTTTTAAGTAATGCTCTTTGATGTTTTGGTTTAAGCGTATGCAAAGCATTTAGCAAATGTTTATGCGTTGTGACTCGACGATGCATCATTTAGAAATGATTTGAATTGTTTGATTCTTGGTGTATTTAAACTCTTTCGTGGGGACGTAGACTGTACAGTGACCATTAAATGGGAATACATTTGTCTTGATACGACAAAAATCATTTGTATTCTGTTTTAAATCTACCATTAAATATCCATGTGCTTCTAAAGTTGCATCCCTGTAGGCGTCTTCAATGAATTTTGTGTTATCTGGTGACACTTGTCGTGCTAAATATCTTATTTGAGTTTTATCTCGAGGGTTTTTAAAATAAATTATATAACTTGAGTTTAAAGAAATGTCTCTTTGACCTTTACCTTGATGAAATAAATTTTGTGTTAAATAAAATACACTAAGATTCCGGTGATGACTACCTTTTGTAAATATATCCACAATTCTTCCATCAGACTCTCTCATTAGATCATCAATAATAATAAGGTGTGGGTTTTCACCATCAAACATATTAAGATTTGGAATTCCTTGATGATAGTTAACATTTGGTAAATTATATAAAGGTTGCATTTCATCAAAGCACCATGTGATATGATTAAAATCACAATTACATATTTCTTTAACTGATTTTATGAAATTTGTTACAAAATTTGACTTCCCACATCCACTTGGTCCGGCCACAATAGCAGTAAACGGATGGATAAAGTGAAACATTTCGCACGTCTAGAGTTTAAAGGGATGAAATAAAAAATGAAAATGTTGATGTAAAAATTTAATATATATATTATATTGCTAAAAATAAATGATCTGTTATATATTGATGGTCAACAAATACCTTCAAAAGCTTTGCAACCATCTTTTAATAATAATATATTCACATCGGCATATCATACTCTATTCTCGGGGACTGGTATTCACTTTCTTAATGAAGGAAATGCAATCCCTCGTGAACAGTATGCCAAAGGCTACTGTCTTTTAGCATTTGATTTAACTCCTGATTTATCAGCTAACTCATCAGCTCATTGGAATCTCATAAAGCATGGTAGTGTAAGATTAGAAGTACGATTTGAATCCTCACTAACACAAACAATTAACTGTATTGTTTATGCTGAGTTTGATAATATTATTGAAATAGATAAAAATAGAAATGTTACTGTAGACTATAGTAGTTAAGGTTATAATGTGTGTTATATTTTAGATTTATGTGTTATGCTTAATGCATTTTGTGTATATGTAACTAAAGGAAACATTATAAAATTAAATAAAACAAATTGTATGCAATTTACTATTTTTTTATTTCATTACAAACTTCCTATTTAATCTTATACAAAACACTATAATTGAACATTCCTATGACAACCATTGAATAGATTGGTACTGTAATAATCTGCTAATAACAGTACTATCATGGATACACTAGAATGACAAAAACATATGAAAAAGATTCATCCCAGTCTAGAAAATAATGTTTATGCTGCTAATAGACTGCCTATGTATACCCATGTACCAACGTATTCATATGGACGAACACCTGAGCGATATCATCTCCAGTTTTTGAAAAGGAATTGTAAGAGATGGGACTGGAATGTTGATAGGATTCAGAATGATTGGACTTCAGTTTGTGGTGAATATTGCTTAATGTATTTGCTATATAAGTTTCAGGGATATTCAATGCATAGTTTTACGAGCATATTTACAGGGAACACACTGTACAACGATATTTTAGTGGATGAGATGTTTCGCTCCTATTTTATAAGTAGATAAGGCTACAATTCAAATGTTCATCAATAATTATTTTTATATAGCAAAATGGACAAATGGTCGCCAAATACACAAACCAGTAGATAATAAGCAACAACATTTTGGAAATAAAAATGGCAGTAAAATGAATGTGTTTTATTGATGATTATATATAAAATAATTGGGTTAGGTTAGGTTAGGTTAGATTTTGATAAACAACGCCAGAAGCGAATCGCTTTTTAAAAAAGCAACAATTAGGTTAGGTTAGGTTAGACTTTGATAAACAACGCACGAGCCGAGCGAGCAAAGCGAGCGTGCCGCGGCAGCGGCCGGCGAGTGCCAGAAGCGAATCGCTTTTTAAAAAAGCAACAATTATGATAATATAGTACGATAATATATAAATATAGTTATAGGATTTTAGACGTATTTTTTCTTGAATATAATAATACATCGTTTGGTTAGAATAGTGAGGTAGGTCATAACAAAGAAGTTTAATACAAAAGCAGTGATAAGCGAGGTGCACAATGAGTAATAGATAAGAACGCCGGACGGTGTAATTAGCTAATAGGAAAAGGTGAACCATGGGACGCTAATGACCCACCGGATATCAATTAGATAAGAGTTAATCGATCTGCACATCTCCGAAACCGTGCATCCTATCGCTTCGGGAGTGAGTGCTATCGACTCAGCGTGGCCGCTTTAGTGGGAAAAGAGTCCAAACTTTTTTTTTTTTTTTTTTTTTTTTTTTTTTTTTTTTTTTTTTAGGATGGGGTGCCACTGATTTGCGGGTGAAGCTGTGAATGTGCCAGCACCCGGCACCCGTGCGCGTGAACCGGCGAGTGTACCTGGATCCGTGTTCCAGAACCGGCGAATCACTACTACTTAAAATGAATGTGTTTTATTGATGATTCAGAATAGCGAGGTAGCTCGTAACAAAGTTCGATACATCAGATTACCCGGAAAAATAATTGGGTTAGGTTAGGTTAGATTTTGATAAACAACGCCAGAAGCGAATCGCTTTTTAAAAAAGCAACAATTAGGTTAGGTTAGGTTAGACTTTGATAAACAACGCACGAGCCGAGCGAGCAAAGCGAGCGTGCCGCGGCAGCAGCCGGCGAGGGCCAGAAGCGAATCGCTTTTTAAAAAAGCAACAATTATGATAATATAGTACGATAATATATAAATATAGTTATAGGATTTTAGACGTATTTTTTCTTGAATATAATAATACATCGTTTGGTTAGAATAGTGAGGTAGGTCATAACAAAGAAGTTTAATACAAAAGCAGTGATAAGCGAGGTGCACAATGAGTAATAGATAAGAACGCCGGACGGTGTAATTAGCTAATAGGAAAAGGTGAACCATGGGACGCTAATGACCCACCGGATATCAATTAGATAAGAGTTAATCGATCTGCACATCTCCGAAACCGTGCATCCTATCGCTTCGGGAGTGAGTGCTGCGGGTGAAGCTGTGAATGTGCCAGCACCCGGCACCCGTGCGCGTGAACCGGCGAGTGTACCTGAATCCGTGTTCCAGAACCGGCGAATCACTACTACTTTTATTAAATGTAAATTATTAATGTTTATATTATTTAAACTATATCCGACAAAGAAACGGAAGTTACTTAGAAATATGCGAGCACACAGTTTTTAAAGGAATAACAATAATATTTACATCATATTTCCTACGAGAAAAGAAATAAAAAAAAAGACGTGTGGCACTCGGGGACTGCCGCGGTAAAGCTATTGCATGCTATGCCTTCAAGCCACACCTCCGCGCCCGTCGGAGTGGGGAGCGTGAGGTTTTTCGTTACTAAATTTCTGGATTCGGTCCCCGCACTCAAGGCCCGCGATAGAAGCTATGCAATCTACACTAATATTATAAAGAGGAAAACTTTGTTTGTTTGTTTGTTTGATTGTAATGAATAGGCTCATAAACTACTGGACCGATTTTAAAAATTCTTTCACCATTCGAAAGCTACATTATCCACGAGTAAAAATTATGTCTCTTAAAATCACCAGCGTTTAAATACAGGATTTTTCATAGCTTCGATTTTCAAGCAAGTCAACAACAAAAAAATTAGTAAAGATTTAAGAAAGATTAAGAAATTTAATAAAGAAAAATCATTTAATAATATTATCAGTTCATACTTACAAATTGGTAGATAATTTTTTGACGTGACAACGTCTTATAATTCGATAGAGCCGGCTGCACGCACGAAAAAACATGACTCATGCGGCGTTACCTCGCTCTGAGGCGTTCCATGTGAGGCTTGAAGCAAGCGATAAGAAGGGCGGAAGCACAATCGAACGTTGTCACGTTCAACTATCGTCAGTAAACCAACTTTACAGACAGTCTTTTTTTTATTTTTTATCTTACCTTAAAGTGTAAAATGACTAGAACTACTACTACAATCAAAATCAATAAATGGTTTATTTTAGTAGAAACTACAAGTAAGTATAGTATTATATTATCTGTGGTAGAAACAAAGGTCACCGAAAACCAGTAATTCAAAGTTAAATGGACAAGTTGTACAATGCGTCTTTTCATCATCGTTTTATCTTTGTATATGATTATTTTAAACCTTAAATGATAACTTTCTAATAAAAAATTATACTTTACTTCTGAATATCTTTTCAGTATATTCAGAACCAGATTGAGTACAGCTTACCATCAATAAAAACGTATAATGAAAACTATTAAAATTATGTAGATGTTACACACGTGTGATATTACTTTCAAATGGATTATGTTCTATATAGTTACATACTTAAATGTTATCATAAAATTATTTATAATATTTTTACCGAAATATAATTCAGACAACTAAATTAAACTTAGATATTCGTTCGTTATGATTGAAATAACTTTTTGTAAAGAGCCGTTAATGTAGAGTCTCCGCTATACCAATCTATTCCAAGTCATATTTATTTCAACAGATATTATCCATACTAATATTATAAATGCGAAAGTAACTCAGTCTGTCTGTCTGTTACTCAATCACGCCTTAACTACTGAACCAATTTGCATGAAATTTGGTATAGAGATATTTTGATACTCGAGAAAGGACATAGGATAGGTTTTATCCCAAAAATCCTACGGGAACGGATTTTTCGTTGAAAATGCGGGCGAAGCCGCGGGCGGAAAGCTAGTAAATAATAAAAATCAATATGTACACAAGAATATAATGATGCAGTTCCGAACTAATAATAGATGTATTGTCCTTGTATAACAGAAAAAGTTGCCTCCAAATGCCTTAAAAATGTTAGACTTTTTATTTGTTCGACATAATAAGAGTAAAACGATTTGTTCTTATATGAGATTTATCAATGTTTGGCTCATCACTACATAGTATAAAACAAAGTCGCTTTCTCTGTCCCTATGTCCCTATGTCCCTATGTATGCTTAAATCTTTAAAATTACACAACGGATTTTGATGCGGTTTTTTTTAATAGAACGAGTGATTCAAGAGGAAGGTTTTAGTATATAATTTATTATTAGGTTTTAGACAAAGCGAGCGAAGCCGCGGGCGGTAAGCTAGTTAGATATATTCAAGAAAAGTAAAATTGTTTGTTGGTTATTTTTCAACCGTACAATAGTTTAAAGATCCAAGTTTAAGTGCTTCGAAAACGTTATGAAGACTATATTAGCGCCATCGGCATATGACGGCGGGCATGGGTACTACAGCGGGTGGCTCAAGATTACGCGCGGAGCGACGCGGCCAGCGCCCCACCGCAGCTCGCGGTCTGAACGCCACGCAGTCTTCCCGCGCGGTTCGCACGTGTGTCTAGCGCATCACACATAACTCCGTAAATGTTTTCCGCTGATTTCGATAATATTTCAAGAAAAGTAAATATTGCCCAATGTCATTTTGTGAACCTACATTTGATGTGAACTCTAACTATACAATGAACTGTGTACTGTGGAATTAAAGTGCTCTATCAATTAATATTGGAATTATTTCAATTTTACCTTCTCAATTTTTTTATCAAATCTTAATGAAGCCGGAATACCTACGTAAATAATTGGATTTAAGCGTTCTTTATGAATGAAGTAAGTATACGTGGCGGTTGTTATACGTTCTAGTATTGTGTTATCGCAATAATTTAATAATATGTATTAACCATTTCTTGTAATTTTACGTCACTTTCATTATCATTTACTTATTTATTATTATTATTATATAATGTATGAACATTTAATATATCTATTTTAATAAAATGAAATCTGCAGATGTGTAATACTTAAATACGTTAATTGAATCTTTGCATGCTTAAACATTCAATATACATGCATATACTTTATTATAACGCTTTATTGTTATATTTCTCATGTCTTCAAATATATAAATGAAACTAGTGCTAATTAAATACAAAATATGATAAAATACTATCAGAGTAGGTACAAACTGGGACAGAGATACCCTGTGATATAAAGATAAGAATTTATATAATACTACGTTATATTTATGAATTTTATTATGATTAAGTATCTATTTACAGTTTACTACCTATGCGTTCGTACAAGATTTTACTTTTATTTTTGCCCCGCTTTATAGGGGTAACTAAATTTCTCTATCTTTAAATATGATTCACTACATCTATTGGTAATACCTAATTAAAACATTTATTAAAAATTTAATTTTTTAACATTTAATTACAACAGCTATTAAATAGCTTGGAAAGTAATACGCTAATACGTCTATCATTTAATAACTAGAAGTTTCTTCTTCTGAATAGAGGTAGGTATAGTACCTAATTAATAAAAAAAGATTAATATTTTAAAGATAAAATATTGGGAAAATTATTTCTTATTTACTCTTATAATTTGAATAATTATACAAAGAATATCTCATTCACATATTCATAAATTACGTATATTACATAGGATTTTTTTCAAAACTCTGTTTTCATTCAATGTAAAAATTACATATATTCGTTTATACACACTAACTTCAGTTTACTTTGGTAGTTAGGTATTATGTCATTTATTACATATTCTATTTCTATAACGAAGAAAATTCAACCTAAATAAACAATCATAACCAAAAGCTACAAAAATATAAAGAAAAAAAGTAAACAAAGCGCTGGGTCGACTTTGACTCTACATTTTTTATACGTGATCTGAAACATTCACCTGCTCGTATTTTTTATGTTCTATTTGAATTCACCCTCAAATTTGTAGACAAGCTATGTTGAGAAATGCATTTCAATTGTAATAACATCAATTGATTTAACGCTATTTTAGTGGGAAGAATTAAATGGGGTCATTGACCGTTACAATTATGTTCTAAATAGCTGACACAGCTCTACATTGATAGTAGATATTATGTGAGAGTACTTACTTTTATAGGCTTGTATAATCCGAATGTTTAAATATCCATTCTTTGTATGTATATTTACTTAAACAAATATTATTTTTCCTAATTATTATATTTATTATAGTTCAATTACCTACATGTTTTCCGAATTGAAAGTCATGCGTGGATTTTTTTTAACAACAAGTAAGCGTTGAGGAATTTAATATATATATACCTATATTACTACTATAAAAGAAACGAATACTTACCACTTTAATAAATTGTTTTAAATCTTGTACCTTATATCTGTAAGTATGTGTAAGTAACTACTCATACACTTATGTATTTATAGTAAGTACTTATACATCGTGTATGTACCTACTTATTTCAAAAATACAAAATTTCCAATATGTTTACTTTACTTTTTAATATAAATAACTTAAAGTAACTTTTCGATGTTTATTAAAGCTACCTACTTTTTAAAACTTTCTACTTTCCACGCTCTAAAAACATATTAGAAACACAATCATTATGGATGCTTCGTTATAATAATAATTTTCAATTAAGATAGATCGGTAAACGATGGATGTAAAACAATTATAATTATTAAAAATACACTGATATTAGTTACATTAATGGTTTCATCTAAATATTTACTTATACAAATTAAAATTTATGAAAAAAAAAACCTAGATAAAAATTTATCAAACGCAAATCCTAAATTTCGAGTAGGCACCTAAGCATGAATGTTTCGGCTCGATCGAAATAGTTTATTGCAAAATCGTATATCATATAAAGCAATTAACGTGTCCTTTCACTTACTCGATAGTGGTATGTAATGTTCAGATCCATTGGGTCCGCAGCAGCCGGTGTGCCACAAACCGGTCTGAGGAGAATGAGACCAACTTGCCGTCAAACCAGTACACGCTACACAATACTGATCAATTGATTTTTGAAACTTCGATAATTTTAATTGTTGCCACGTGAAGTGGAATTAACATTATTGCCATACTTATCATATAACTTATTGCGATTTAATTATATATACAACTAATGTTGTTTAAAAAATCATATATTTATTAGTTGTATTCATTTATCATACGCACGTAGCACGTAATTACGATACAATATTTAAATCAATGATATAAAAGCTCATTGAATATCATTATTCAAATAAAGAATTAATAAGCTACTTGTATAATAGTGTTTTGCGGAAATACTAGACATGCATATAACTCCCAAAATATTAAATAATGTTAATAAGTATATAGTTTGTTAATAAATAGGTACAATTACTAATTAGTGAAAAATATTTATCTGAAGTACAGTCTGATCCGCCTTTAGTATGTACTGTATGTAGCCTTTTGACGTGACAACGTCTTAAATTAGGTTGCGACTGGGAGTCACTTATGAAAAAGTGTAACGCTCGGTAACGTTACGATGAGTCACCGAACGAGAGAGAGGCCCGCGGTCTGCCGCGCGCGCAGCACATAAATATTCTACCGAGAAAAAGACGTTGTCACGTAAAATCTTCGCCCGTAAAACCGACTTTACAGGCAACCATTTTTCACCAATATGTACTATAAAAGTTAAAAGATTATTGATTCATTTTATGAAAGGCGAAAGCTCTAGAAAGATAATACCTACCTACGATGATATAAAGCGACTTTACTTTACTTTGTAATCTATTATTAAGTAAACCTTTATAATATAATGCATTATGTTATGTACACTTAATTATTTTAAGTGCCTTGGTTGTAGATCGACTATTATTTTAGGCCTTCAATTTAAATAGATAAATCGTTTTTGCTATAACACATAATTGCTGAATAATTTTATAAAATTGATCTTAAGTATCACGTCGAAAGTTAACGATGTTGTTGCGCAGTAATCACAGTTAGTTTGATGTCGGTTCGTAAACTACCAACTTACTAGGAACGAAGGTCAGGAACGAAGAAAAGCTTTTTTCTTGTTAATCCTAATTTTAGATTTTAAGTAAAGATCAAATTTTAATATAGGAAATAGTTCACCTAGTGATGTGCCAGGTCGTTAAAAATATAGTATATCCGCGGACATTAAAGACACAAGATAGACACGGATACAGATCTTTATTTCAATGTACAAATACCAAAATAGTATTTTTACAATGTTTGTCTGTCTGTCTCTTTGTTCCGGCTAATCTCTGGAACGGCGGACCGATTATGACCGGACTTTCACTGAAAGATAGCTGATGTTATAAGGAGTAGCTTAGGCGCGTGGAGCTTCCCTTGCAATGATCAACAAATGTTTTTGGCTGATATCTCGGAAACCATCCACTTTAGGGCAAAAATTATATTAACCTGTTTTGTAGAGAATACAATAATTTTAGAATTCAATTACGCATTTTTTATTCTCTTAACTTTTTTGTAAAACTTACCGTTTTTTTTTTACATTTAGGGCCCATTTGAAGAACCGGTTTATCTTTGCTTGGACGGTTCCGGTTGACTACAGGGCGTAAAACCGAAAATTTCAAGGCATATAATGCATGCATAGAATATTATATTCTACTACTGCAACTGGTACTAATTCAACAAATAAATTGAAAAATACGTCTTGTAGTACTTAAAAATTAATAGTTTTTTTCAGTACGTATCCACGGATAGTACGTATGTACTATCGGTGGATAAAGATATACAAAACATCACTTGTGACAACATCGCAATATTTAATTAAATAATATATTGACTGAATTATATCATATAAAACATCAGGCATTTTTCGATATGTATTGAATTTACAAGATCAAACTGTAAGTTACAAAAATAATTCAGTTATACAGGGTCAGTAATCACTACTTACATATTATAAAACTTTGTTATAAAACAAAGTCCACCACCGCTTTTTGTTTGTCTGTTTTCGATAAACTCTAAACCTACTAAAGTATAGCGCTATATTATCTGTGGTACTACTGCTACTGTGGTTCTTGGAAAAGCCACGGGGAAAAGCTAGTCTTATATAAAATTAGGTATCTATGTCACAGTAAATGGTACCTTATATCTTATAAAACGGACTTAACATATCTAGGAACCAATTTTTTGTATGAATGTAATATGTATGCTGAGATCTTTAAAACTTGGCAATAGATTATGATCAGGCTTTTTTCTTGATGAATGTTTTAGTAGTTAAGTACATATTATATTATAATTGGTTAAGTTTTCTACAAAGCAAGCGAAGCCGAGCGTGGAAAGCTAGTTAAACATGATGAGAAAATAGCATAGTATACAAGACATTGATATAAAAACTTAAAACAATTTGTTTGTATAAGGTAATTTTTCATAATGTGATGGAAAATTGAAAACAAAACTTATAAAACAATTCCAATAATACGTCAAATAAAAAAATATGCAACTTAATTTAAACATTTAGTTTAAACCTTAATTTAAACATAAAAAATTACCACTTACGATTTGACTTTTAATAATTATTGTAAAGCAATTTATTGATTGATCCTAAAACATTGTTGAATTGTGTTTTTTTTTTTTTTACAGCGGACTGAAACTATCGACGCCTCATTATCAAATACCCGCAGCGCCAAAGCTGGTCTGTACGCCATGAGTGACCAAGTACGTTATGATTTTTTTTTTCTCTAATAAAAATTATTTGTTGGAGTGAAAACTTCTTTAGCGGCGTTGAGCACTTTATCTGTAATGGGTATAAAATCTTAAACTCGCGTCAGGACACGTGACCTGATCGAAAAAGCGTAAGACGGATACCATTCCAAAATATCAAACATGATCAACGTTAATAATCAAGTTTTCACTTCTGCCGGCACAGACTCCCGGAGTGCAACCCGTCTTTTTTTTTACGCATTTTGGTAATCTATATACTATATAGATTTAAAGTAATGCATCAAAATAAAATATACATTAATTGTAAAAAATCACTTTAACGTGATATACATATGCACGTGCTAACCTAACGAAGAAAAGGGAAAATAATGAAGTTTTATTTACTTATCTTTATTTATCACAGACATTTCACACACCATCCTTCGGCGATGAAGAGTTTGATATACCACTGATACATGGACAACACGCAAATAATGGAGGAGCGCAGAATTCCCACATACAGTATACGCAAATGCACCATGCTGCACCTCAGGTATGTGATAAGAGAAAAATACGAAAAAAACATAAGTATGTACCTTCAATATACTCATAAAATATATAAGGAAAAATGGGTACAATTTAGTAATAAAAGCCACCTCGCTATGTCTCAATTTGACTGAATCTCGGCCCATCCCTTTTTGACAGACGTCACTGATGGTTTAAAAAAAAACAAATGTTAATTGTCACTTGTCAGTTGTCAATGTCCTTATTGATGAGCTAATGATAAAAATGTAGTTGTTTTTGTACATAATCATTGAATTTAAATTTTCCTTTATTTTATTTTTTGTTAAATATCTGTAAGAACTTTTCAAATACGAAATTACCATGATAACTATATCTTATCATTGAAGGTTGGTATGATGAATCCTGCTCAAGATGGTCTAGCTCCGCCGGGCGGTGCACCGTCTTATCAACAACCATTATATTTGCAAGAACCGCACACACCTGTAACAACTCACAGGTAAATGGAATCTTCCGAAAGCGTGATATAATTTGATCAGGATTAATAATTAAGATTTTGCATAATATTTAACAGTAATATCTTTTCTCGCAGTGGTGCTGTAGCGCCTTCCGGGAATTATATGATTCAGCAGCAGCCAGGAGGTCAACAACAGCTATTAATGTTGCAACCAACCCAAGTAATGAGTGGCCCACCAACCCCTAGCACACCCACGCAGCAGGCTCCAGTATATGGTTCCCCTCAAAGAGCCTCTCCACCTGGCACCACTAGTGATGACTCTGATGACAGTGTACCATCACAACATTCCCAGGTACTTTCAACATATAATGATATAATTATATTACATAGCTTTAAGTTTTACTAATAATGATAAATGATTTTAATGATATGAAATAGTTTTTTTGTTAGCAGTTAAGTTTCAAACTACTTAATGAATTTATAATTTTATCCTGTCCAAACAATGAAAGAACCATCATCAATTTTATGTCAAAATTTAAGTTCTTACAACACATAACAGACTATTAAAAATTGTACTTAGTTACTAGTTAGTATTAATTGATAATATAGTTCATTGGCATATACACGAGTAATTAGAGATTATGGTATGTAAGTGTAGTTAAATCTAATGAATTGGTTGTTTGTTGGTAGTTGCCTGGTGATGCGGAAAGCCTTCTGCCTATACATTATTGCTCAGCGAGCCGGCAGCAACAAACTGCGCTTCATCAGGTATAGGCAAATTTTTCTAGTTTAGTATCTATAGCTATGTCAGTACTTGAATCCCTTTTGTGTGTTTGCCAATGAATTATCAAATTTAGTCTTTATTCAATCAAACACATCAGTAATAAATATTGTATATATATTCCTTACTCTTTAATAGTGTTGCTAACATTATGTATATTTTCTATAGATGAATATGACAATGGGGGTAAAGAGGTCTTCACCGGAACCTATGGATAATGGAATTAATCGTGGACAAATGCAGAAAAAGCCAAAAGTACAAAAGAAAAAGAAGAAACGGGATCCAAATGAACCACAAAAGTATGTGCTACTCTTTTTTTCATTTATGTGTTTAATTTTATTGTAAAGTATACAATAAGAATTATCTCTTACAAGTTAAACATAATCTTTTTTGTTGTAGGCCAGTTTCAGCATATGCCTTATTTTTCCGTGACACACAAGCTGCTATTAAGGGTCAAAATCCAAATGCAAGCTTTGGTGAAGTTTCTAAGATAGTTGCATCTATGTGGGATGGATTAGATTCTGAACATAAAAGTGTAAGTATTTTGAAAATTTTTTTGATCTAAGTTTCAGTATTATTCATTGTAAAAATAATTATTGTTTGCAGGTTTACAAGCAAAAAACAGAAGTAGCCAAAAAAGAGTATTTGAAAGCTTTAGCAGCATATAGAGCCAGCTTAGTGTCAAAGGTAAATATCATAAAATTGTCTGTGAATAAAACTTGTGTGTTATTTATTTATCAAGTGAATAATTACACAAACAATCATAAAGGGCCAGCCCATCATACTCAATTGGTTAAGTTTAAAACCACCCACCGATTTGTCAGAGAGATGTGGGGGGGGAGCGGCTCGACGGAACACAGTGGGATTTTAGTCGGTAAGAATCCGACATAACCCACGGCTCCTTCCCTGGGGCTGTGGGTATCTTTGGAAGATTTCCCCACTTAAAAAAAAATAGGGAGATGTGGGGGAGTTACAAACATAATACTGAGTAAAAAAAAAACATTTATCCAATTAGGCTACAATATTTTTAATAAAGTGGGAAGAGATAAGAATTGTACATTAACTTTTTGAGTATTCAGGCTAAGGACAAAATATACTTGAACAATTTAAAAACCATGACAAAATACATAAATCAATGGATGATCTATATAAATTTCGTGCTTAAAGTAATTAATGAACAAACCGACTGGTAATTCATTTGGTTAATGTTTATTTTATTCTATTTTATTTTAGTGTATTTACATCAAACAAGCGAATGCTCATTCTAACCCTAACTATGTCAAATTCTTTGAAAAGATTCCAAGATTCTATTCAATGTTCAATACTGAACAACACTGAATACGAATACGAGTTTTCGTTTACACAGGATCATGAAATAATGCTCTTGCTCTAGCTCTATGTTCGTTTGATGTAAATGCACCGTTACGAAAATTCAGACGAATGTATCAATGACATTGGTTCGCGTCCACACTTGACATAATATATATGTACGTATGTTTCGTCGAACATAATATCATCACGCGAATAGTCAAAAATAATGTGTAAATGCACATTTCAACGAAATCAATATTTCGCCCACAGAACAGTAAAGTAGATAGAAGTGTGATGTGGGCGTGGCCCACGTGTCACTGGTAAGGTAAGATCACCTAACTTGCTCTCAGTTGTGCGCAGAAAAATATTCGAGTCGGTTGTCAGCTGTCAAACCTTTTTTCCATATTTATTCAATAATTAGGACGTGTTGTTCGGTATTAGAGTGCAAAAATGATAGCAGACGAAATAATATCAGCAATGGAGGCATTTCATACCATCGGTAAGTCTTATTTTTATTTATTTTACATATAATATTTTATGTTATAACTTCGCTTGTAATTTGTCAAAATTGTATACAAATATCTAGTCAAAATGAACCTTAATCCGTAATAAATTAGTACTATTATAGATTGAACAGCAAACAAGACTTTCTGGAATATTATTGCAATAAACAAACGAATGTCGCTTTAGTGATGCTTGTGGCGCATATCGACAGTATCGATACTTTAGAAAAGACAAAAATTATAAATATTAAATATTATTTTATTTTTCCTTAGCTTTCATTTGTCCAATTTATTTATAGATTTCCCAAAGAGGCTAATTTAAAAGAGAAATGGATAAATGCAACGTGACGAGTTAACTGGATGCCGAAGAGCACTAAGCGGTCTAACAAAGGCCGACCGATACAGCAAACCTACGGCAGTTCGAAGATTTAAAATAATGCATATTTTCTGTTTGTATTTTGTAAATATAGATTAATACTATTCTATTCCGTTTTTTATTTAATAATAATAATATAAAAAGACGTACTTAGTAGTAATAAACATACTCCAAAATGTGACACATTAAACTATACTCATATAATAGAAAGAAAAAAAAAATACACAAAAAAATATTTATTTGTGAATTATCGATAACAAGGCTGACATCCCTCAGGGCATAGCATCAGATAAATATCAAGTTAATGTTATTAATGTTGAGTGACACAAATTTCAACCTTATCTCTATGTGTTGAGGTTCAAAGTTATATCTATCGAAAACTAACGCCCTCTGTTGTGGAGTAGCTGAATGTTTTCGAATTTGGAATTTCTGTGCAATGAGAAACAAAACAGCTAATATACCTAGGGATGTTATACTAAAATAAACCGTAACATTGTGCGTTAGGGTACATATTGAAATGCTGAATTTATAACCTAAGTCAGTTTTTACTCAAATTAAGCTGTCCAATCAAAGGCATAGTTTACTTGTAGTGTACTGTATAACTATCGGTTTAAATGTGTGGGTTTGGCGACACTGGTTTTCATAGTAATTATGACATTATAGCACTTCTATTTGTTTTTAATGTTCTGTGATTTCGCCTCACGACAATGCGGCAAAAAATATTGCAATGTAAAAATGTACAATTCATGAAATCAAATATAAAAAAAATATTTTAAACCTGGCAACCTTACAATACTCTATACTCGCTGGTATCAAACTTAAAGCTCTCTAAATGTCAATGTCAGTTGTCACTTGCTCACTTGACGTTAGTGAAATGCCGATATTTGAGTCGGACTAAACTAAATTTTCATTTTTCATCCTTTACTTTCTGAAATAAACTTGATTGCACGATGTATTTCAATCCAGCCGACTTTGATATAGTAAGTTTTATCAACAGTTATGTCAGAATTATCATTTATCCACGCAAATTACTAACGCAACAATACGTCGAAAGCTCTTTGTTTAAGCTTTGCACACTTGATTCACAATCTTGTTTATTTTTTTATAGGGATCAGAACAAGACAATCAAGTGATGTTTAATCATAACAATACATCCAATTACGGAAATTATTATCAGGGCCAAGGATACGGTAATGGCCATTCACCTCAAGGCTTTGTACCTAATGCGACTCCTCAAGGATATTCTCCACAAAACTATCCTGGTGGGCAGCCCCAAACTACATACGCTGGACAACAACCTCAGGGCTACCCGAATAATCCTCAACAATCACCTCAAAACTATCAAGGAAACATAGGACATCCAGGCCAATCATACCAAGTATGTTAAAATTTTATGAACGTAATTATTACTGACTATTCTAATTTGTCGATGTATTTTTTTAACTTTTTTATTTTATTTATGTACTTATAAATTGTCATTAAAGTTTTTGCTGCTTCACTAACACTGTTGTATTTTGTGGACATTAGTGTTTTTCTACAAATGAACAAATAATATTTCAACAAGTGAACATTCTCAAGACCCATATAATAAGGTCACAAAACAAGATTACCTAGTGTGCAATTTTTGTGTCTTGTAATATAACCTTTATTTGTTATTGCATGTGAACAATAAGGAATATTCATTCATTCAAACAATTTCCTTGTAGGGTTTACCTGGGCAGCCACCTCAAAACTATCAAGTGAATCCAGCTGCGTCACCACAAAACTGTCAACCGAACATGACTCAGCAGTCCCCTCGTAACTATCAACCTACCCAATCTCCCCCTAATTATGCAGCAAATGCGGGCCTGTCCCCGCCTAACTATAGACAAGTGCAATCTCAGTCACCTCCAATGGCTAATGTGCATGCAGCTATGCAATATCATCACAGTCAGCAGGTAAAACTTATTGGATATTGAAAATGGAATTTTAATTTGAACATGCTAAATTTGCATACAATAAAAGTCACAATCATTATTAAACATTATGATTTCTTTTGAAATTTGTATAAATTGAATATTATTACTAATTGAATTAGTATTGTCATAACCACAGACATACATTAAGATAGACCACGCAAGTACCGCGATCTGTATGAAAACCAAGCGTGTCATATTTTTTGTACTGACCTTGACGCGTTATGACGTCACAAGCGCTTTTTAGTGATGGGAATTTCATTTTACGCTAAATCGATTAGGGACGACACTCGCGCGGCGATTCTAGTATATATCGTTTTCAGTATATCAATTGTCGGATAGGCTGTTTTTGTCAATAGTCGAAGCTTTTTTCCTTCAACAAAGCTGGCTTCACTAAAATGTTTAGAGCAAATTGTGCTATATTTTGTTGGAAACCAATCTTTATGTCCCGTTGCCTAGATCCATTTTTATTTTATGTTCGGGTTACTTGGAAAACTGAAAAAACAAACATAGTCTAAGCAATAAGGAGTTTTCTTCAAAAACTCCCAAGATGACACTTTAACTAATGGCGTCCATGTCATAATATTTATTTTTAGTACGTTTGTATTAATATACATACTTAAAAGTTCTAGGTCAAGTCATATTAAATGACAAAAAAAATCTATGCCTTTTTTCTGAAAAATTGCTCCTTCAAATTATCATTTTTCTGTTCGATTATAAAATCGATTAGAATTGAGAACTGTTACATCGAATGAACATCACTAACCACAAAATTGGACAGAAAAATGAGAAGAAGCTATTCATTGCTTATTATCATACGACGCGATCTTTACCGTGCCAAGTAAAAGCCGCAATGTATTCCGAATCATTCCGTATGATTTGGTATCCATGTTTGTCACGATCGTTTTCCACAGATATTCTTTATTTGATTTTAAAATAAATAGTGCATATTCTGATTAGAAAATTAATTACCGGTGGAAGGAAACATCTCCGATAACTCGGCCACTCACAGCTGTGGAGTTTCTACAGTTTATAACTGCGCAATTCGGCATTTTACTCTATTTAGTTTCACGTCTTTACTTGGCGAACTGCAAGCGCGGACTGAGTGTAGGCCAGCGTCAAGTAAGTGTTTTATACTTAGTTTGGACACGGGAAGTACATACACTCGCGTAGTCTATCTTAATGTATGTCTGTGGTCATAACAGCATTCTTAATAGGCTTGATAAATTACTATCTATGAAATTATTGAATATTGAATTTCTTATTTAGATGCAGCAAGCGCATCAAGTCCAGCAGTACCAGCAACAGCCCCAACAGAACCACCAACAAACACAGCAACAACAAAATCAGAACCCACAGCAACAGCAGCAACAACTCCATCAGCAACAGCAGCAACAACACCACCAGCAACAGCAGCAACAACAACAATTACATCAACAACAGCCACCGCAGCAACAGCAAGCACAGAACCAAGCAATAAAAAGTGAACCTCATACAAACAACAATAATGCTGCTTCCGGTATTCCACAACAATCATCAGAGGTAATTTCAAATATGTAGATAATATTGATAGTGATAATAGATTTTTTAATTACTTTTATTAAACAAATAATTACGCTTCATGCTGTTAAATATACTAGAAAAGAAAGACATGGCTTTTTTGCTACTGAGTTTTTTTTTTGTTTTGCTGACAATTGTTAGTGTATAACTACTCAATTTAACATTATTGTTTTGAAGATTTTTGAGAATAAAATATTACAAATACATTATCTTATTTAATAGAAGCCTAATTAATGAGTGCAGATATTTTAATCACATGGACCCAACTAGTGCTATTCTCTATTTAACAAAATAAAAAGTATAAATTGAGAGAATAAAAATTATAACATAGTAAATTAAATTCAAAATGTTATTTGCAGCAAAGTGAAACAAATACAACAACATCTTGTGTAAGGCAAGGCTGCACCAATCCTGCCATTGCCAACAGTGAATGGGAAAATGAATATTGCTCTAATGAATGTGTAGTCAGCCATTGCAGGTAACTTGTCTCAATTCAACTTTACAACTTAAATATGTATAATGTATTTGTAGATTAATCAATTAGATAATTTTTTTATTAGGTCTCTAACTGATTGTAATATGTTTTATTTTATTTAAAACTTAAGTTTTTTCTAATGAATTATTATTTTTTTGTTTTCAGAGATGTCTTCAGCTCTTGGGTCGCATCAAACACGAACAACCAAATGCAAAATTTTTCTGCCGTGAAGTAAAATGCATATCACAAAATTAATTGTATTAAGGAAGAATATTTTATATGTTTTTAACATTACAACATTATGTAATACAATGACAAAATAAAATCATTTTGTCAAACAGATTGTTATGTTTTAAATTATACCTCGAAGTTATCAGTATTGTTTTGTTTTGTATAAAGTAGTCAGATAAAACAAATGTTTTTTTATACTTTTTATGTTGTAATTTAGCTCTTAGCCATATGTAGTTCTGTGAATAACTATTAAATAGGTTGATAAGTTCTTGAACAAAAACACAACAAATACCTGAAATTTACATATACTTTAAAAATCAATTCTTCCAAAAAATCAAATTGTTAAATGGAAATTGTAATGTAACTTGAACTTTTAATTTATCTTGTCAATAAATCTAAAGAGATGGTATTTTGAAAGTCCAAATATTGTCAGTAGTCCACTATTGGTTGCATCATAGATAAATTAATTATTAATGTAATTGTGACTAGTGATAACATAAATTCATATTTTTTTATTCTCAGTCATTTGTTAATAATGTAATCTTGACATTTAAGTACACTACCTTGTTAAGTTAATGTAAGTTATAATATTGTTTTATTTTAATAGGTAGAATCTCTTATTCAAAAATCATGTTTAATTGATATTCACAAGTTACATTTTTGCCTTAAATAACATTAAGATACTTAGTTTTAAAGTATAGTTTTTAAGTGTTATTAGGCCAACAATACAAAATTTCGACTTAAACATGTCGCGATTAATTTAAAATATGGGTGAACTCCTATGTGAAATAAAAGCATTATCGCAATGTTATGTGAAGTTAGATTTGAATAGTAGAATATTATAGAGATGTTTAACATTGGACTAAATAAGTGATGTATCAAAAATAGCATGACATTAAAAATAATGCATTCTTTATACATTTAGTAGTTATTTCTTGTAAATTGACTATGATAATTATAATCCTATGTACACGGTGGCAATATTTACTCATTCCTCTAGGAGTTGTGCTTAGCATAGGTTTTAGCTGGACCAAAATGTCATTTATATTCAAAGCAATGATATGTTTAAGGTATTGTTTTATTACTGTACATTGATAATTAAACAAAGAATGTAAATAAATATTTGCAGTGATAGTAATATTCTAGGACTGCTCACGATACATCGTGTTGTGTTTCGCCTAAGTAGTCCCGTTAGTTCACTTAGTAAGTAGAAATTATCTTTATTAAAATGTAAAATTACAATGTATAAATTATATAACTAGAACTTCATTAAAATTTCTTAAGCAAGTTTTATTTTTAATGCATAGAATCCCTAGACATCCCTGTCCCATCTATACATAACCCAACACACAAGTGATTGGATGAATAGTGTCTCTATAGTCTCAAGAGAACTATAAATAACTTGGGAAAAAAACTGGAAAAAAAAGAATGTAATAATATTTTTATGAAATCGAAATCTATATATTATTATGTGATTGTAATGGAGAAATATGTAATTCACGTAATAGACTACAAGCCGGTATAGGAAAAAAATATGGGTCATTTGAACCAGCAGGTGACCTATCTAGAACGATAGAAGAGCATAAAATAATAAGATTCAGCACTATGCCGTCACTTGTAAGCTGTCCAACTGAGTGCAGATGAGAAGTCGAAAGTACAGGTAGACTCGGTAAATTTTGGTCATATATTTTTGTACGGCATTCTTAACCACCGATAGATCCATTAAAAATAATAAGAAAACGCTCAGTGCCGTACAAAAATGGTGGTCCACAAAGTCGGAATTTTTATTTAATTTCCGAGAGTTACCGCGGTAAATTTGGTCATTTGACCATGTACGGCATCTGTGTCATACTATTTCAATACTGCTTTTAATCCATTATTCCGCAACGCCGTACAAAAATCATGGGGACAAGGGGAAAAAATCGAGAGTTGCAATCCCCTCTCTTTCCCCACTCCAGGGGGTCATTTGACACAACACGAAATAAATTTATTTTTAAAGTATTTTATGCATAGATAATTTTTTTTCATATGCCGTACATTTTCGTTGGTTCAAAGGGGAAAAAACTGAAAAAGAAAAAAATCCATATAACGAAATGTTTGCTTTATATTTTGATAATAAAATATAAATATACATTAATATTAAGAAGCTCGAGGTGGTTAATTATCACCTTGGAAAGTCGGAGTCAGGTGGAATGGACTCCGTTAAATTGATGAACTAATAAAGAAGCTATGAACGAAAAGATGTGAATTATATGCAATCAGCCCATGAATACAGGTAAAGTCACAAGCAAATGCTAGTAATATATACATATTCAAAATGTACAAGTAAAGCGCTTTCAAATGATACCAAACACGGCATATTTATCTTAACTTAATTTTTTTACTCTGTATGTTTTGTCCGCTAGAGGGCGCCACATTAGATTTTGTGAAACCCCATATAGCCTTTAGCTAGCTGATCGCTGGTTATCCAGTGAACAATTCAGACGCTTCTAATAATATGTCATTTGTCGAATTCTGATAAGTAGTTTAGAAGTTACGAGAGAATAGATGAACATACATACATGGCCTGTCAAAATCATAACCCTCCTTTTGCTTTGCCGTAGTCGGGTAAAAATATGTTAATGCCGTACTGTATCAGATGGCCTTAGAGCACCCTTAAAATTGTAGCTTTCGTCGCTTTCATCAGCCTAAAAGATGTGGTCTGCACAAAAATGTACGGCATCGTTTTTTCCTAATTTATCTATGTTAATACTATTAAAAACAACGAATAAAGTGTAGAAAACTATTATATTTCATTAATCTACGATGTTTAAACTTTTACAAAATTTCAGTTTTTGCATTTCTCTATAACTTTTTTTAGAACGGTTTCTTTTGAACGGCAATACTATACAACAATTGAATTTTACAATATGATGTTAAAACTAAGTGTTAAAAAAAAGTTCCCGTACAGGGTCAAATGACCTTACAGCTCTTTATATCAAGAATACGATGAAATTAAGATGATTATTGGTATACATTTAAAAGAACAATTATTTTTTGACGGCATTGCTTTTAATGGTTCTTTTGAGTGCTACATAATGTTTTGGAACCGAAGCCGTACTTTGTCAAATGACCCCCTGGAGTGGGGAAAGAGAGGGGATTGCAACTCTCGATTTTTTCCCCTTGTCCCCATGATTTTTGTACGGCGTTGCGGAGTAATGGATAAAAAGCAGTATTGAAATAGTATGACACAGATGCCGTACATGGTCAAATGACCAAATTTACCGCGGTAACTCTCGGAAATTAAATAAAAATTCCGACTTTGTGGACCACCATTTTTGTACGGCACTGAGCGTTTTCTTATTATTTTTAATGGATCTATCGGTGGTTAAGAATGCCGTACAAAAATATATGACCAAAATTTACCGAGTCTACCTGTACTTTCGAATTCTCATCTGCACTCAGTTGGACAGCTTACAAGTGACGGCATAGTGCTGAATCTTATTATTTTATGCTCTTCTATCGTTCTAGATAGGTCACGGTGGTTCAAATGACCCATATGTTCGGAATAGATAAAATAATTAAATGGTCACACTGATAGCGGAAACGCGATGTATTCAATTGGCGACGGAGCGGGGTTCGCATTCGGTTATTGTCGCATTCTATCGGAGTCCGCTAACCGCGCCGCTAGCGTGAAGTCGTGTATTTAGTGTTGTTATCGGCCGCCTCGGAAGTTATTTACGCGCGCATCGGAGCGTGTCGTCGATTGTTTTACGTGCTGACCACGTAGTAAACTAGTAAATCGGCCCGCGGAATTGTTAATTGTACTTTTTATTGATATTAGTAATCACGCGCGGACGCGAGTTATTTATGTGAGAAGAATTTTAATGGCGACGTAGTGTGCCTGGCAGAAGTGGTGACTATATACATTAAATTGTCTCTTTTCTTTTTATTTTATCTTATGTAATTTAAATTATTCCCGTAATTATAGTTTTTCCTCCCCAAAAAGGGTACCCTATTGTTTTGACTAATTGACTGACCGACACACCACATATTTATGGAAGCAGCGCCCGAGATTTCAGGTTTGTACTCGGGATGTATTTAACTATTGTTATTGTATTATGGTAGCAGAGCAAAATAAATAACAAACATAATTTTTTGGTAGCAGAGCGTGGTTAAAATCCACCGACCTCTGGATTGTAGGGCCCAGCGTAGTTAAAACGGAAATTTTGGTAATAATAATTACAATTTTATATGTTCGGTTATGACATTACGGTATTTTATATGTTCGGTTATAGCATTTAAATTGTCATACATATAATTTTCGTTAGAAATATCGGCAATTTATAACAATAGTTGAATGTTTCAATCCTAGGTACATTAATTGCGTCAAGTCATTATAAGGTTAAATCAAAGTCATAGGTATTGCGTCATACTGTGTTGAGTGATTAATTGCGTTCTAAGAATAGAACATTCGAGATTCGGATAAGTACATTTGATATATTGTTGTTCGGAATAGATAAAACAATTAAATGGTCACACTGATAGCGGAAACGCGATGTATTCAATTGGTGAGGCGAATACCTCACTTGGTGAGGGAGCGGCATTCATATTAATTATTGTCTTTTTCTATCGGAGTCCGCTAACCGCGCCGCTAGTGTGAAGTCGTGTATTTAGTGTTGTTATCGGTTATAAGTTATTTACGCGCGCATCGGAGCGTGTCGTCGATTGTTTTACGTGCTGACCACGTAGTAAATTAGTAAATCGGCCCGCGGAATTGTTAATTGTATTCTTTTATTGATATTAGTAATCACGCGCGGACGCGAGTTATTTATGTGAGAAGAGTTTTAATGGCGACGTAGTGTGCCTGGCAGCAGTGGTGACTATACACATTAATTGTCTCTTTTCCTTTTATTTTATCTTATGTAATTTAAATTATTCCCGTAATTATAGTTTTTCCTCCCCAAAAAGGGTACCCTATTGTTTTGACTAATTGACTGACCGACACACCACATATTTATGGAAGCAGCGCACGAGATTTCAGGTATGTACTCGGGATGTATTTAACTATTGTTATTGTATTATGGTAGCAGAGCAAAATAAATAACAAACATAAAATTTTTGGTAAACAGAGCGTGGTTAAAATCCACCGACCTCTGGGTTGTAGGGCCCAGCGTAGTTAAAACGGAAATTTTGGTAATAATAATTACAATTTTATATCTTCGGTTATGACATTACGGTATTTTATATGTTCGGTTATAGCATTTAAATTGTCATACATATAATTTTCGTAAGAAATATCGGCAATTTATAACAATAGTTGAATGTTTCAATCCTAGGTACATTAATTGCGTCAAGTCATTATAAGGTTAAATCAAAGTCATAGGTATTGCGTCATACTGTGTTGAGTGATTAATTGCGTTCTAAGAATAGAACATTCGAGATTCGGATAAGTACATTTGATATATTGTAATAGTTTGTTTATTTCAATACGGTTTTTTAAATTGTGTTTTACGTTCTAAAAATAGAACTTTCTATATTCGAATAAGTGCATTTGATGTTTTGTTATACTTTGTTTATTCGAATACGGTTATTTGTTTTTTGACTTGCGTTTTTCATTTGTTTACGGAAGTTTTTGTTAATTAATCATGGCTGCCTCTCATAAAGCGCAAGTAGCCGGTGTATTGCGATGGCTCGGTTCGGCCATTTTGAATATATCGCGTAAAGATCGCGTTCAAGCCCTTTTGTCGCGGGGAGAGGTTTTGGAAGATAAAATGAATGATTTATACAATTCTTATCGGGCATTACATGCACTGGGTTTGGAATCAGAGGTTATGGATAGAATATGTGCGGATGTAGATCAGGCTGAGGATTTGGCGGACCAAATACGACAAGCCGTGGGACAAATTAAGTCCACGGTCCAGCCTGTTGGTGATCTACAATTAAAGGAAACTTTATTTACGTCCGGTGGAATAACAGGTCGGTTGCCTAAACTAGATTTACCCCATTTCGGTGGCGATTTAAGCCAATGGGTTGCGTTTATTAATTTATTTGATAGTTTGGTTCATAATAGATGTGATTTAACACCTGCTCAGAAATTAGCTTATATGTTGGCTAGTCTCACCGGTGAGGCTAAGGGTTTGGTCCAACATTTGGAACTTATTGATAATAATTATTCTATAGCGCGGGATTTACTTATGCGTCGGTATCAAAACATCCGCCGGTTAGCGGATAATCATGTTGCGGTAATTTTAAACTTGCCATTTATTAATAAAAATTGTAATTTACGGACTCACTTATTAAATCCTTTATTAGTGGCGATTAATGCGTTGAAAGGTTTAAATTTACCTATAGACAGTTGGTCGTTTATTTTATTGCATATTGTTTTACAAAAATTAAATGTTGATATGCGTAACCGGTTCGAACAGGAATACGGCGGGGACTCTTCCACTCATCTCCCTTCGTTTGAAGATTTTATTCGTTTTTTGGAGGATGAGTGTCGCAGGCAGGACAACGTCCCTTTGCCGTCGCCGGCCCCGGCCCCCGCGAGGCCCCGGCCGCCGCCGGTGCGCGCGGAGCACCGCCCGGACCAGCGAGTGTATAATGTAGTTGCGGCCCGGCAGCCGGACAATTGCTGCTCGTATTGTAGGGCCCCTGGTCACGGTGTAGTTTCTTGTTATAAGTTTTTGGCATTACGTTTTCAGGCGCGACGTAATATTGTGCGACAGCGCAGGTGGTGTTACGGTTGCTTAGGCTCCCACCTCGTGTCGCAATGCAATTATTCTCGACCGTGCAAGCAGTGTGGTGGTAATCACCACTTTTTACTTTGTGGCAACAGGAACGGGACGCCTCCGCCGGCTGCTCCGGCGCAGGACGCTGTTGTCAACAATCGATTGGAAGGTAATAATGTTGATAATCAATGGGCAGGTGGTGTGCAGGTTAATAGACCTCGAGTTTCTGGTCACACTTACAGGCGCGGTGGCAGAAAGGATAATTTGAATTATCGGAGCCAGGCACGTCCCCCCATGGGCGGGGGTGGTAGTAGACGTCAAGTATATCGGGCACCGGATGTGTCGCGACCATTTAGGGCCCGGGGCCCTAGGGGCCCTGGGGGGCCCAATGTATCTCGGGTTGCTGCTGATCAGCAACGATCTGATTCTATCAATCCTTTGCAGTATTCGGAGTGGCCTCGCTTAGGACAGCGAGGATCCCAGCGAGATTATTGACTCGAACACACGCCGTCTCCATCTAAGTCTTCGACCTCTCCTGTTACTGTTTTGTTGCCCACCGCTCAGGTTTGCGTCGCCTCCCCATCGGGTGAGCAGGTTGCGGCGCGAGCGATTTTGGATTCTGGTGCACAGGGGAGTTTGGTGTCGAGAAGTTTAGTGGAGCGGTTGCGGTTGCGTGTTGTTCCTGCCGCGAATAGTATTTTTGGTGTAGGCGGAGTTAAGGTGTCCGGTTTAGTGGGACAGGTCTCACTCACCTTCTCTCCTCTTAAATATTCTTTTCCTCGTATTTCAACGTCTGCTGTTGTTTTGGATAATGTTATGGGAAACCATCCGCTTGTTAAATTGCCATCGGAGGTATTTGAACTTGCAACTCAATTGAATTTAGCTGATGCCAAATTTAATATTCCAGGTCCAGTTGATTTGCTACTCGGTGCAGATGTTTTGGGAAATGCATTCATCTGCAACGTGGTGGGTTAGTAGCCGTCTCAACAGACCTTGGTGATGTCATCATGGGCCCTGTATTTTCATTATGTGTTTTTAGTGAAGAGGATGGTAACTTGAATGTAGGACTCTCTCTCGCTGAAGCGGTTCAGCGTTTTTGGGAAGTTGAGGAGCCCCCTACAGCACGCCGTGATAACCCAGAGCATCTGGAATGTGAGCTGTTCTTCCAGAATAATACAGGTTGTCTCTGTTCGGGTAGGTTTGTCACGAGGTTACCTTTTCTACCGTCTCGTCCTCCATTAGGTCAGTCTAGAATGCTAGCTGAAAAAGGGTTAGCATCTATGGAGCGACGTATGAAGAGGGATTCGGCGTTTCGTACCAAGTATGTTGAGTTTATGCAAGAGTATTTAGAGCTCGGTCATATGTCTATTTCTAATTTTGATTGGAGGTCGCAGGAGCACTACTTTATTCCACATCATGCGGTGTTTAAGGGTGGTAAAATAAGAGTAGTTTTTGATGGCTCTGCGCCCAGCTCTAACGGTGTATCATTGAATCAATGTTTGCATTCGGGTCCTAAGTTGCATCGGGATATTGGTGATATTTTAACAAATTTTCGTAGGCATCAGGTTGTATTTGTTGCGGATATTAAAATGATGTTTAGGCAGACTGTTATTCATCCAGAGGATCGTCGTTACCAGTTGATTTTGTGGCGAGAGAAAGAATCAGATCCTATTTCGGTTTTTTGAGTTGAATACTAATACGTATGGACTTAGGTCGAGTCCTTTTAATCACGTTAAATCGACGTTAGGTCAAAATATTAATATTAGAAGAATTTTCGCTTGGACTGATAGTCGGATTGTTCTTGCATGGTTGCAAGCATCAGTTCATGCATTGGAGGTTTTTGTTGCGAATCGGGATTCGCAAATTCAGCAATCGGTTGCTGTTTTAGAGTGTAGACATGTGCCAGGGGATGTTAATCCCGCTGATTGTGCATCTCGCGGTGTGAGGCTCCAGTTTTATTGAATCATTCGTTGTGGTAGGGTCCTGGTTGGCTGCTCCAACCAGAGAATTGTTGCCCTCAAGCTTCTATTAAGCTTTTTGAGTCTCTCCCGCGTTTGAAGGTCCTTTCGGTTATAAGGGAGCCTGCACAGAATTTAGATTTTTATTAATGCGGTTTCGTTCTTTAGATAGGGAGTTAGGTGAAACGGTTCTCACCTTCGGTATTTTGTAAGATTGAAGCTGTACTTAATTCCAGGCCACTATGTCCTATTTCATCGGACCCAAATGACTTGGAGGTTTTGACTCCAGGACATTTTTTGATTGGGGGTCCACTTAATGCGCTCCCTGAATATCCATTTGAGAATACTCCGGTTAATCGGCTCTCACGTTTTGAACTGCTGCAACAACTTTCTCAGAGTTTTTGGAAACGGTTTAATTTAGAATATCTTCATTTGTTGCAGCAGCGTGTTCGCTGGACAGATAAAACGGATCCACCAAAGGTCGGTGACCTCGTCCTAGTTAAGGAGACGAATATGCCCCCACTGTCTTGGAGACGTGGTCGAATTTTGCGGCTGTTCCTAGGCGCGGACGGTATTCCGCGAGTTGCAGAGGTCCTGGTAGGAAATTCTGTCCTTAAAAGAGCTGTTGCGGGCTTGTCGCGGCTGCCCGTTATGTAGGTTCTATCCTTATCCTCTGGTTTTGGACTCAGTCAGGTTTTGCCTGACTGGGACGGGGGAATGTTCGGAATAGATAAAACAATTAAATGGTCACACTGATAGCGGAAACGCGATGTATTCAATTGGTGAGGCGAATACCTCACTTGGTGAGGGAGCGGCATTCATATTAATTATTGTCTTTTTCTATCGGAGTCCGCTAACCGCGCCGCTAGTGTGAAGTCGTGTATTTAGTGTTGTTATCGGTTATAAGTTATTTACGCGCGCATCGGAGCGTGTCGTCGATTGTTTTACTTGCTGACCACGTAGTAAATTAGTAAATCGGCCCGCGGAATTGTTAATTGTATTCTTTCATTGATATTAGTAATCACGCGCGGACGCGAGTTATTTATGTGAGAAGAGTTTTAATGGCGACGTAGTGTGCCTGGCAGCAGTGGTGACTATACACATTAATTGTCTCTTTTCCTTTTATTTTATCTTATGTAATTTAAATTATTCCCGTAATTATAGTTTTTCCTCCCCAAAAAGGGTACCCTATTGTTTTGACTAATTGACTGACCGACACACCACATATTTATGGAAGCAGCGCACGAGATTTCAGGTATGTACTCGGGATGTATTTAACTATTGTTATTGTATTATGGTAGCAGAGCAAAATAAATAACAAACAATTGTGATAGTTTGTTTATTTCAATACGGTTTTTTAAATTGTGTTTTACGTTCTAAAAATAGAACTTTCTATATTCGAATAAGTGCATTTGATGTTTTGTTATACTTTGTTTATTCGAATACGGTTATTTGTTTTTTGACTTGCGTTTTTCATTTGTGTTTACGGAAAGTTTTTGTTAATTAAAAATGGCTGCATCTCACAAGGCGCAGTTAGCCGGTGTTTGGCGATGGCTAGGTTCAGCCGTATTGAATATATCGCGTCAAGATCGCATTCAGGCCCTTTTGTCCCGGGGAGAGGTTTTGGAAGAAAAAATGAATGATTTATATAATTCTTATCGGGCATTGTATGCAATGAATTTAGAACCAGAGGTTATGGATAGAATAAGTGCGGATGTAGATCAGGCTGAGGATTTGGCGGACCAAATACGACAAGCCGTGGGACAAATTAAGTCCACGGTCCAGCCTGTTGGTGATCTACCATATAAAGAAAATTTATTTACGTCCGGTGGAATAATAGGTCGGTTGCCTAAACTAGATTTACCCCATTTCGGTGGCGATTTAAGCCAATGGGTGGCATTTATTAATTTATTTGATAGTTTGGTTCATAATAGATGTGATTTAACACCTGCTCAAAAATTAGCTTATATGTTGGCTAGTCTCACCGGTGAGGCTAAGGGTTTGGTTCAACATTTGGAACTTGTTGATAATAATTATTCTATTGCGCGGGATTTACTTATGCGTCGGTATCAAAACATCCGCCGGTTAGCGGATAATCATGTTGCGGTAATTTTAAACTTGCCACATATTAATAAAAATTGTAATTTACGGACTCACTTATTAAATCCTTTATTAGTGGCGATTAATGCGTTGAAAGGTTTAAATTTACCTATAGACAGTTGGTCGTTTATTTTATTGCATATTGTTTTACAAAAATTAAATGTTGATATGCGTAACCGGTTCGAACAGGAATACGGCGGGGACTCCTCCACTCATCTCCCTTCGTTTGAAGATTTTATTCGTTTTTTGGAGGATGAGTGTCGCAGGTAGGACAACGTCCCTTTGCCGTCGCCGGCCCCGGCCCCCGCGTGGCCCCGGCCGCCGCCGGTGCGCGCGGAGCGCCGCCCGGACCAGCGAGTGTACAATGTAGTTGCGGCCCGGCAGCCGGACAATTGCTGCTCGTATTGTAGGGCCCCTGAACACGGTGTAGTTTATTGTTATAAGTTTTTGGCATTACGTTTTCAGGCGCGACGTAATATTGTGCGACAGCGCAGGTGGTGTTACGGTTGCTTAGGCGCTCACCTCGTGTCGCAATGCAATTCTTCTCGACCGTGCAAGCAGTGTGGTGGTAATCACCACTCTTTACTTTGTGGCAACAGGAACGGGACGCCTCCGCCGGCTGCCGGAGCAGCGCCGGAGCGCAGGACGCTGTTGTCAACAATCGATTGGAAGGTAATAATGTTGATAATCAATGGGCAGGTGGTGTGCAGGTTAATAGACCTCGAGTTTCTGGTCACACTTACAGGCGCGGTGGCAGAAAGGATAATTCAAATTATCGGAGCCAGGCACGTCCCCCCATGGGCGGGGGTGGTAGTAGACGTCAAGTATATCGGGCACCGGATGTGTCGCGACCATTTAGGGCCCGGGGCCCTAGGGGCCCTGGGGGGCCCAATGTATCTCGGGTTGCTGCTGATCAGCAACGATCTGATTCTATCAATCCTTTGCAGTATTCGGAGTGGCCTCGCTTAGGACAGCGAGGATTTCAGCGAGATTATTGACTAGAACACACGCCGTCTCCATCTAAGTCTTCGACCTCTCCTGTTACTGTTTTGTTGCCCACCGCTCAGGTTTGCGTCGCCTCCCCATCGGGTGAGCAGGTTGCGGCGCGAGCGATTTTGGATTCTGGTGCACAGGGGAGTTTGGTGTCGAGAAGTTTAGTGGAGCGGTTGCGGTTGCGTGTTGTTCCTGCCGCGAATAGTATTTTTGGTGTAGGCGGAGTTAAGGTGTCCGGTTTAGTGTCCGGTTTTTTCCTATACCGGCTTGTAGTCTATAAATAGCCGAAAATGTGTTGTCTGAACTACAATGCTATTTAGTATTTAGCTAAGAATGAAGAGGTCAATGACCTTATTTATCAATTTCGTGTCAAATATCACTTGTATTAAAAAAATCTATATGGATAGGTATATGGAAAACATTATTTTCTCTTATATTCTTTCTCGGGTCTCAAACTGTGTTTGTGCAAATTTCATTCTTAAAATGGGTTTAATTAGTTTTATTAGGAATAGGAGTGAAACTTTTTTCACTGAAGAGATAGACAGACTTTAGACTAGAGATACTTTCGTAAAAAGAAATATTAATAGGAATAACAAGATTTCCTTTTGTTATCGTTGGTTTAAATCTCAGGAAATACTTTGAATCATGTCTTTGTAGCATATATTCTTCCTTAGATCACAGAGCAAGTAATTTAGTACCTTAGCTGCTACGAGGACTCGTATAAGTATAAAAATTGTTTAATAATATGAGACCCAATGCATATAAATTAAAAAAGGGCATCGCCGTCGTGGCATAAAGAAGATTTTATTACTTAAGTGAAAATATGAGGATCCACATTACGCCTATTGTGCTACAAGGATATTTTGGAGCGAGAGGTTTCCCTAATTACGCTATGTCATTTTTCTTATCCTATTTCAATACCAATTCATCCAAAACATATTTTGGAATAAATATTTTTAAAACCTATACGACCAATTTGCTTGTATCTACATCGATGTATAAAATTTAAAAACATCAAATGTCATTCAATATCAAAAGTGTGATGTGTAGTATTTTGTCAAATCGTGAGTCCTCGATAAATTTGATATTAATTGGCACATAAATGTATGTCGTTACAGAAATTATATAGAAATCTTATTCTCCAGAAAAAAACCTTTAAATTAATGTGATTGTATGCAGTGCTAGGATTCAAAAGTTAGAGTTACAATATGATGGACGGAAATGATTTAGGGTCTGATACAAGAAGAGGTTTTGTATCGCAAGGATGGACGCGTATTTCACAGGTTTTTACTATTTAAGTCATATTTAAAGAAGAATCAATAATATCTTTAAATGATAGGTATTTCATTAAGAAATAGCTGTGACAAACAGATTCATAATAGCAAGCAGAAATGCTTTGCAGTACTTACTTCAGTAAGACGTTATAATTATTCAACTTTTGTGACACTAAGAATTTTTAAATTATAGCTTATTGTTTTTGAGTAAATAGGCAATCCTATCACCTTCAAAGATACTTTGACCTCGATTATGCTTAGAGACAACACTTATATATATACCTATGCCTATGGCACAAACATAAATGTAATAAAATTAATTAAAAAACGAATTAATATACATATTACAGATTTATCAAGGGCTGTTAGATAAATGGACACCTCATACAAAAAGTAGATGGGCAGCAGCTATTCTACTTATATTAGTATTCATTCTCAGAGTATTCTTAAAACAAGTGAGTATTGTAACAATCCTATGTTAAAATTCAACTTGTGTGGAAAATTTTATACACATTGTATTTTCTGTCAACTGCAAAAGTAACTCTTAATTGGATGTTATTTAGTATATAGGTAGCTTGAGACCTGAGAAAGGACAAAGAATAGGTTTTATTCCGGTAATCCCAGGGGAACTTGAACTGTGTGGGTTTTTCTTTTAGTATGTGGGTGACGTCTTGGACGCAAAGTTTGTAATTCATATAAATACAGAAGAAATTTATTTTTTTCTTGTTACATAAATTATGTTATATGTAAGATATATATACATAATAACACTACTCAATGTGTAATGTAATGAATTAGTCAATGCAATGAATAAAAATTCCTAAATTAAATCCAACCACCAAAACAGATGATACTGAACACAGTCTGATCAGTATACAGACTGAACACATAAGGATCTTGCATAACTGATGTTTATATTATATTTTTTGTTTTTAGGGATGGTATATAGTCACCTATGCACTAGGAATCTATCATTTAAATTTATTTATTGCATTTTTGACACCAAAGATTGATCCAGCCATGGATTTTGATGGTAAGTTATTGTGTTATTAAATGCACCCCATAATTAAGCGGGCTTCTCAACTACCTGCCGCAGGGGCAATATTGGTTGTACGGCGGTTGGAGAAATAATTTCAGCTGTTCTCTAAATTGCCCCTACTTACCTATACACATCACAATTAAGGGTGTAATTGCAATATTGTCCCTGCTGCAGGTATGTGAGTTGCCCTCATTATTATAGTATAAGAAATTACATGCGAGGCCGGGTTAAATATTAGTTTGCATGTAATAAGAATGTACTGCGATTCTACACAGCTAACTAATTGATGTAGGTAGTTGATAACAAATCGCAGCAAGTCAACGACTATTAGCAAAGTGAGGGTTGTTGGGTCGAACGTCGTATAAACAACGTCCGAGCCCCTAGGCACGATTTGTACGAATGCGCCACGATTCAAAGGAACGCGGCATTTTATACTATTCGACAGCTAAGCATGTTCGGACAGAAAATAGTGACTACTAAATTGACAACAATTCATCCACAAAAATATCAAATCAGAAGTTACGTCTAACAATAGTATTTTAACTCTGTTTCTTCAATAATTCATTTGAAGTTTGGTGGATTTTTTATGAAGTATTTTAATCTGTAAAAATAAAGTTGTAAACAAAATTGAAATTATTCACACTTGCAAGACATATGTGGATGGCAGTTGATACATGATTTATCAATAAAATTATTTTATGCTTAGATAATAATGTATAGTAATGATTGTACTACACTGCTTCACAGTTTTAGAACGCTAATGAACATTAACTATTTAAAATAGCTTAATGATAATGAAGATATTTAAAGAAATTGCGAAAACAAAGTTTACAGTCTTATGTTCTTTTTTTCAGGAGATGATGAGAATGGTCCAGCTCTCCCGACAAGATCCACGGAAGAGTTTCGGCCATTTATCAGAAGATTGCCTGAGTTTAAATTTTGGCTATCTGTAACCAAAAGTACCATATTTGCCTTTGGATGCACATTCATTGATGCCTTTAATATACCAGTGTTCTGGCCTATTTTAGTAATGTATTTCATAACTCTATTTTGTATTACAATGAAGAGGCAAATCAAGGTGAGTTGTAATTTTGTTGATAAAATTATAATAATTCAATTTTTTTCTATCAAATTATGCATAAACCTAATGAAAACAGTTTTTTTTTTAATTACAATTAACTTATTATCTTTGTGCCAAGAAGTCAATTTAATAAAAAGCTAATCAATTTCACTGTGCTTTCTTATATCAAAATCTGAAAGTATTTCTATCTCTTTTACTGATGTCAAAAAGTGAGATACATACATTAATTATTTTGTATGATGGATAATAGTATAGTTATTATCAGTATCAAGAAAAATAAAAATGAGAAAATAGGTAACAACATAACTATCCCCACTAATATTAAATAATAAATAATATTATAAAAAAAAACGTAAGGAACTGTATGTCTGTCTGTCTCTACTTCACGCCTTAACCACTGAACCGTTTTTTTATGAATTTGAGTTGAGTTTGTGACCTGAGAAAGGACATAGGATAATTTTTATCCTGAAAATCCCGAGAAATATGCGAATTTTCCTTTGACTACGCGGGCGATTACGCGTGTGGAAAGCTAGTTTAATTTAAAAAATATATTTCAATTATCAACTTCCAAATTACAACCTATTTTTAATAGAGTTGCACTCTCACCCAGTGCAGACTCCCATACATAAATAAATTCATATTAAAACATATCTAATGAATAATACATCTTATATAATCCTCATCTATTAAATTGTATCACTTATCATTTAAATGGGGTTGTAAATGATCAATTTATTAGATCCAGGTTGAAGCTATCAAAAGAGGCAGAAGTAAATTTGTTTTATTTTACAGCACATGATCAAGTACCGCTACTTGCCATTCACCCACAGCAAGCCCAAATACAAAACGGTAGATTCAACAGTGACTGTGAACTGACGACGTGAATCCGAACTCCTCACACAGTGCCGCGAGTTGAGTTACTTGAAACTGTTGTATACCGACTTATGTTTATAGAAATACAGTTTATATTGTAATGTTTTTCATTTTTAATTTAATTATTAGTTTTATATACAATGATTTATGGTTTATTTTAAAAGTCGAATATCATAGCTTAATATAGATAAATATATTAAACTAAGATTAATATTATGTGTTTGTAAATCAATGTTACTGTAATATTTTATTATAATTTTATGATGGAAAGAAGAATATTTTTAGCAAAATAATAAGAAATGAAAACATGCATTCCATTAAATAGAGTATTATTTTTAAAGATCTGCACATAGTTTTAATATTTCATGTTGACTCTATAGTTTATTAGTATTTTATTAACTAGGTACTTAATATGTTGTTATTGGTTATTATAAAATAAATGGAAGTATTATGATTAGATTAAAAAATAACGAAGTCATCTAGACACGAAACGCCTAACGACGACACGAATGAATCATTACTTCGGGAAATTGTAGATAAAATAATATCATTATTCATTATTAAATAAATGAGAGTTTGTTTGGATACATTAGAAACGATATTATTTTTTTATAATAGCATACTTAATATAAAAATATATATGGGCGGGGTTTCAAATCATGCGTAAATTAGATGCGGAGCAACAGTTTGACCTTTACATGCTCACCCTGCCCTATATATCTTTCCTGTACCTACATCTTTCCTGATTTTTTCATGTGTAAAACCGAAACAAGGAGGAATGATCGCCTGTTAAAAATAAAAATAAAAATAATACATATAAGCTTTCGTTATCGATCGATTTTAAGAGTTTCCTAATTTTAATGTCGTATTTTGTGCTATTTTTATCCATCAAGTTCATTTTTATAAATTATACCAGTCCAATGATTTCAAGCAGAGGTAAGCATAAGGTAGGTACATATTTTGTAGTAGGTATCAATCACGTGTAGTTGTGATTCTATGACTTCTCTAAAAAGGCGTTAAATACTACATTAACAATTTACATTGTATAAATTCTTTCCGTATTTTATTGATTGATTGAAACGCTAATGTAGTTTAAAAGTTCAAAATCGTCATCAAATTCCCTATAAATGTGGCACTCCTCAAACGAGCTCTCTGGCAAAATGGCTTGTGACCCTGTGCTTGTGACCACAAAACGAATCGAATTCTACCTCTTTCTCTGTTTATAGCAGAGGGTTTGGTTAAATTAATACTTCACAGAGAATACTAGAAAGTTCTATTCTAGAGGTAATTTTTTAAATACCAATACTACCTACTACAATATACAACTTCTGTTTTAAATCATACGCCATAGCCGTATAAATATGTGTGTGCAGTATGCACCACTATGCAGTATGCACTATATGCTTGACTAACAAAATAATCCTTATATATATCTACATCGTAAGTCGGTTAGGTAGGTATACTTATTAGTTACTATTGACACAGTTACTATGTAGGTACCTATATTATAATAATTGCGGATGTCAATTTTTTTACTTAATAATATTTTGTGCATTGAGAACAATAATTCGTAAGTTATAAAAATAAATTGTTGAGTTGATACAATTTGTACTTATTTCTTATTCTGAACCAGATAATAAAGCTGAAGTTCAAAATAGAAATAGGTAGAAAAACATTTTATTTGCCACCATGTACCGAAATGAAATGAGGATAAGATATTCTTTGACGACGACGACATCCAGGGGACCCAGGTAGTGAAAACAATAAAAATAAATAATTCATACAATATTACTACAAAAAAAGATAATCTAGGTATGTACCGCTTACGGTCGCTTGCCAAGCGAATAAACCCTATTTAACGCTGTGTTATTTCTTTTAATTTTAATAAAGATATTCGAAAATATAAAGCTTTTTACGGCAAAGGCCAACTGTAGCAGAGAACATGTACGTAAGGCTAGATAATATTTAAAACCGTGAGCAGGTACAAAAGAAGCAATAGCACGTGCATCAGAAGAGAATATCTATCACAGAACATAATATTCTCAGGGGAGATACTTATCCATAATCTTCCATAGGATCGACTTCCGTATATTCAATGTACCTACTCTATGATGGACTTATTATGAAAAACACCAAGCGCGTGACCACAGTATTACAAATATTGTAATACTGTGGCGTGACATTGTATCGACAACTGCAGCAGTCATCAGTCATCCTACAAGTACATAACATAAATGCATACTTTTGGTACCTATTTCTATATAAGTATAAAAATCACTACTCTACGGTTAAACATGTTTCATGCTAACATTGTATTCATATTACGATTAATGATCGAAAATAAGCCTACTAAATCCATTACTTGGCTCAGCTAACAATACAAGATAAGATTTTCAAATATTTGAGAGAGATGTTTTGTCGCTCCGTTTCATCTTTCCTATGATAACCACGATTGTTAGCGTTATCATACGTCGTCCAATGTAGTGTAGTATTTTTATCTTTAGCTAGCGGCTATTTATAACTCTAGGGTAATAATTGCTTTGCTAAACCGCGGTTAAATATACTTACATTCACATAATTATAGGATTGTTCTGCAATCTGATATTTTACTAAGATTTTGTTAAGGTCTACGCTTTAATTTGACAAAAAAAGAGCGTGTGTGCCGAGAACATGTGTCAGAAGAGAAACTTCTTTGGCAAGATTAAAAGATACCAAAATCGAGGCCTTACTCCATGACGTGACCTTGAAATTTTATTCTCACTGGGCCGTAAGAAGTTTCAATTCAAAAAACTAAAGAATCATTTAACCTATATTTTTTACTAGCTGCGCGCCTGCGCCCCGCAGCTTCAACCACGCGTGTGATTAAATTTTCCTTTTAATTCATATTATATATTATGTCACTGTGGGAATAACGGTAAAAAAATAGTTACTTCTTATAACCACAGCTATCTGTCAGTGAAAGTCCCGTTAAAATCGGTCCAGCCGTTCCTGAGATTTGCCAGAACAAACAGACAGACAAAAATTTAAAAAATTACTATTTTGGAATATGTATAGTGTATAGGTTCATGAATACAAGAAATACTTATTCCAAATAAAATTAATAGTTGTAATGTAATTTCCATATAAAACCTTCCTTCTTAAGTATGTTTTTATTCTGCAAGTAATTATAGGTAAGTAGGTATTTTACACATTTTTAATGATTTAAAATTTAATTAATAATAGGTATAATAATAATTAAACAAGATTCAATCTCTCTTGACCCACTTTAAGGCGCTGACTCCACGAGCGAGAGAATCGCGGCGATATTATCGTCGTGCCACGTATTTCTATACACTCTCTATGGAACCGTCTCCACACGGCGATATTATCGCCGCGATGCGACGAGTGGCAATGAGCGTGCGAAACGTCATTACATCGTCGCTAGCCCGCCGCGACTAGCAACGGACCCGCCGCGCGCTCGCGACGATCGCGCAGCGGGCGCGCTGTCAAACGCAGCGTCATTTCAGCGTTGCCTCTGGTCTTCTCGTAGTTCTCTTCAAGGAAACGTGGCGATACCGTAACAAGTCGCCGCGGAAACGCTGCGATTCCGTTACGACTCGCGACGATACGCGGCGGAATTATCGCTCGTTCGTGGAGATTGTCCGACGATATAAGGGCGGACTCGTCGCGATTCTCTCGCTCGTGGAGTCTGCGCCTTAGGGTCTCAAAAATACTGTCCAAATGGTAAATATCTACATACAGCTGCAGCGTATGAAAGAGTAGAGAGAGACTACCTATAAACTAAGCCCATGTAAAACAATAGTATCATACATATAACTGTTATTCGGTACCAACCAACCTACCTATTTTAAAAAGACAAAAGTGTATCTACGCTGAATTTAGTTGTTGAACTCATCCGTGGCTCATTCGTATTATTCTTTTCCCGCCTCATTTCATATTCATGTGCTATAAATTACAATGATTACTTCATGCTGTTTTAAATACTTCTACACCTTTACAATAATTATAATGTTACTACAATGAGGTAAGGTAGGTTACAATTACAAAATACCCACGCAAAGAAAATTTTACATACATTTCATGAAAGTGAGTCATTGTTGTATTAAGCTGTTTACGATGTTTAACGACTTTAATAAAAATAAAAAAATATTTACCTATTTAATAAACTGAGATATTGCAATTTTTAATTACATTACAGGGTTACCTATCTTAATCTCGAATATTAATATTCCGAATATCATAATCCAGAAAATGTTTGGACATTTTTTCATAACCCCGAATTTTAAAATTTCGAAGTTTTGTTTGCCATATAATCGCAACTCCGAATTTCATTTGCCCATTTCTTTATTTGTACGACGTTTTACAATCCAGACGAATGAGTTCCAGACATACGAAATCTAAATGCACAAAATCCAGATGACCGTAATCCATATGCACGAAAGCCAGATTTTTAAAACACAAATTTTTGAAATACAGTTAATTGATATCCAGGCAAACAATGTCCAGATTTTTGAAATTCAAATAAACGATATCCAGCGAAACGAAATCCTTCCAGGGGGTCGCAGCACGAACCTAACCTAACCTACTGAATAGATTTTAACACTTTAACCTTTCTGTAATGGGCAAGTAAAACAATAAATTTACTTACCTACTGACAATGTTTATTTTCAGTCGATAGTAAAGGTATAATCACGATTTTATTGAAAACTAGCTGTGCCCGCGACTTCGTCCGCGTGGAATAGTGACTGCATAGTAGTTACTACTTAACTTTTATTGAATAAACACGTTCTACCATAAATAATTAAAAGAACAGTTAGTAAAATTTATTACTAAACTGAGCTAAAAAATAAAAAAAATAAGTGCCTAATTAATTTTCTACGTAAAATTTATTTTAAATTATGGCATATTATTTTTTAGGCACCAGGAGGGAGAGGAGCAAATTTATTTACCTTCCTTCCTTGTATGGATGTTTTTGACAATATATTGTGCAGCAACTGAGTGCCGAGGCAAACGTCAAAACGTAAAGGAATAGAATCCGCTATCGATACTAATTGACATAAGCGTATGATGTTTTGCTAAGGATTTGTTCACCCTACCAACGACGACGACGACCACGAACAAAATTTTCATCCAGTCGCAATTTAATAAAATTGTGCAAAACACAATTAAAAATCAATTATTAAAATTTCCTGTCGTTCTGGTGATTGGAATTTTTATTTTTGAGATCAACGATGAATGAAAAAATAGATTTTTCGTAGAAACAGTGGCTCCTAGAAAAAAATGTATGTGAAGTTTTTTAAAGATAATTTTATAATCTACAATTTTGGGTAAAAGTTAAGGATACCATACCATACCATCATTATCATAATAATATATCTTATATATATATTTTTTTATAATGGTACTTAATTTTAAAGATCGTCGGGAAGTTTGTAAAATTATATATATTCCTTTTCCTTCGTTGCGTTGGGTTTTTTTTTTTAATTTTTAAACTTCGGTTTCTTATTTTCATTTAATATTTTCAAGTGAGCGAGACCTACCTCTACCTCCATAATACATTCCTACATCTGACATCTTTTAAGTTGGGCCGTAACCGTGCATAAATTGTAATGGACCACAGTGGCAAAAGAAGTGGTATATTTAAGAAAAAAAATTGCCAAGGGCCAGGCCTATGTGGCTTTGAGAAGAGTTCAAAATTTCCAGGGTGTGGCTATCCTCTCGCTCCCATGTCCCCCTCTTCTTTCACAGACTTTCAACCCTTCCCTTTCCATCCCTAGTAAATGGCAGAACCGATTTTGATGTAAATAATATTATCTAATTGTACCTATATGTACACGTCATATCCTATCGTTTGATGCTCCATTTGGTTTATTTATCTAACCACTGTCACCCCTAAAGTGCCCTATATGTAAAAAACGGATGAACCGATTTCGATAAAACATTACTAATTGTAATTCACCCGTTATGCACATTCATTTGATATATCACTTAGGTAGGTACTATCACAATATTTGACAACATTCGTTTCTTTCATTCCCACTTATACCTATACAGGGAGTAATCGTTAAGTGTGCACAGGCGATTTTTCCGTAAGTATTACAGATAACAAAAAACTTTAAACTGATATCGAAAGTACTTAACCTAATGAGTAAAATGGCGGTAATAAATTTTTAAAAATAAATCGAGAAATATCAAAAAAATTATCTTTAAACCCTCCCATTCATTAAGTATGAAATATGAATATCCCATATACCTACATTTAATATGAAAGATTTTAGCTTTTTTTTTCTTTTTTTGGTTTTCTGCTTTAATTACTTCGCAAATTTGAAGTGACATTTTCCACATTTTTCCGGACATTTTCACGCATTTTCCGGATATTTTCCGGGAATTTTCCAGGCATTTTCTGGACATTTCCCTGACATAGCCTGTAAATGTCTGGAAAATCCCCGGGAAATGCTCGGAAAATCCCCGGAAAAGTCTGTAAAATCCCCGGAAAATGCCAGGGAAATGTCCGGAAAATGTCTGGAAAACATCGGGAAAATCCCCGGGATATGCTCGGAAAATCCCCGGAAAAAGCCTGGGAAATTCCCGGAAAATAACCGGAAAATGCCTGGGAAATGCTCGGAAAATGCGTGGAAATTTCCGGAAAAACCGTGGAAAATCCCTGGAAAATGCCTGGAAGATATCCGGAAAATGCGTGAAAATGCCTGAAAAATGTCTGGGAAATGCGTGGAAAATCCCCGGAAAATGCCAGGGAAATGTCCGGAAAATGTCTGGGAAACATCCGGAAAATCCCCGGGAAATGCTCGGAAAATGCCTGGGAAATTCCCGGAAAATGTCTGGAATATCCCGGAAAATAACCGGAAAATGCCAGGGAAATGTCTGGAAAATATCCGGAAAATGCGTGGATATGTCCGGAAAAAGCGTGGAAAATGCCTGAAAATGCCAGGGAAATGTCTGGAAAATATCCGGAAAATGCGTGGAAATTTCCGGAAAAAGCGTGGAAAATGCCTGAAAATGCCCGGAAAATGCTCGAAAAATGCGTGAAAATGTCCGGAAAATATCCGGTAAATGCGTGAAAATGTCCGGAAAATATCCGGAAAATGCCTGGAAAATCCCCGGAAAATGCCTGAAAAATGTCTGGGAAATGCGTGGAAAATCCCCGGAAAATGCCAGGGAAATGTACGGAAAATGTCTGGGAAACATCCGGAAAATCCCCGGGAAATGCTCGGAAAATGCCTGGGAAATTCCCAGAAAATGTCTGGAATATCCCGGAAAATAACCGGAAAATGCCAGGGAAATGTCTGGAAAATATCCGGAAAATGCGTGGATATGTCCGGAAAAAGCGTGGAAAATGCCTGGAAAATGCCCGGAAAATGCTCGGAAAATCCCCGGAAAATATCCGGAAAATGCGTGAAAATGTCCGGAAAAAGCGTGGAAAATGCCACTTCAAATTTGCGAAGTAATTAAAGCAGAAAACCAAAAAAGAAAAAGAAAGCTAAAATCTTTCATATTAAATGTATATGGGATATTCATATTTCATACTTAATGTATGGGAGGGTTTAAAGATAATTTTTTTGATATTTCTCGATTTATTTTTAAAAATTTATTACCGCCATTTTACTCATTAGGTTAAGTACTTTCGATATCAGTTTAAAGTTTTTTGTTATCTGTAATACTTACGGAAAAATCGCCTGTGCACACTTAACGATTACACCCTGTATATAGGTATAGTAAATGGATGAACCGATTTTGATTAAATATGTCTAATTATACTTTACACGTCATGCCCTTTCATTTCATATGTCACTTGAGTCAAAATTCACTTTTTTTATTATCTACCACTTTTATACCTATATCAAATAAATGGATGAACCGATTTTGATAAAATTTGACTTATTTTTACTGATAGGTCGTTCACTTTCATTTAATATATCACTAAAGTATATTCGACAACTTTAGTTATTTTCATTCCCACTTTTACACAATAAATGGATGAACCGATTTTGATACAGTTTATTTAAGAACCAGCGTCGGAAAATATGCTGCCTAACAAAAAAACATCATCTAATTCGGATTACCTGCTAGCGAGCTACGGTGGCACAAACACACACACACACACAGCGGTCAAACACTTATCACCCATATTTTTGCATCGGGGGTTAAAAATATAATATTATAAATACGACATAATTTAAAGGACATTTTATGTATAAAATTTACCTAGAAATAAGTATAATTTTAATTTGACCCCTCCCCCCTACTACCTCAGCTTACCCCCCCACCCTTGGGGACTTTCGATATGATCACTTGGACATAACTGTAGCGTATAACAGATTACTTACGTTTTATCGTACACTGTATGTGTACCATAGAATGCCTTAGCAAATGTTCGCCGTGAGTACTTAAATGGTCATAACTTTTTTATTTATGAACCGATTGACATGAAATAAACACTAAATGTTAAATGAAGATTACCACAATATATTAGTGAAAACCGCATCGAAATCGGATAAGCCGTTTCTGAGATTAGCGTGTTCAAACATACAGACAAACAGACAAACAGACAAAAAATTGTTTAACTACAGTTTTGGGTTTGGGATCGATTTAATAATAACCCCTGCTATTTTTTTTTTACATATTTTCATTGTACAGACACCACTTTTCTAGAATTTTATTATATGTATTGATGATGATGATCAAATAAAAAGATTATGAAAATCTGGCAATAGTTTATCTGTTATACGATTATATGGGAACCAAATAAAAAGATTATGAAAATTTGGCAATAGTTTATTTGGAAAATGGTACGATGGGAAACAAAAAAAAGTATTCTGAGAATCTGGTATAATGAGATCTGTATTATGAGAATACGGGAAACAAAAAAATACTTTTTAAAAATCTGGTTTTGGTGCATCTGGAAATTGATTCATCTGGGAAATTAAAAAAGGAATTTTAAAAATTTGTCATTCATTACATCTGTCTTTTAAAAGTTCTAACAACCGTTTTCGGGGTTTTAAGATTCGGGTAATAGAAATTCGAATTTTTAATAGGTTACCACATTACAGGCCTATTACCTAGGTAACTGTACAGTCTTTTATTTGTGTATGGTTGCCTGGAAGAGATGGCTACTAAAGTCATAAGTCCGCCAATTGTGCTTGTCTCTCTCATTTGTATGTCTTTTTCCTATTATATTATTTGTAATGGTGTACATTTAAGCGTTTTCATTCATTCATTCAGTATTAAGACAATCTTCCACCTAATTAAATTGAAATGATATTATTCAATATTACATATTTTAAGAATAAAATGATTATTTTGTCAATAAGTCATGATTTTTCAATATTATAAAATTTTAACAAAAAGCCGTGAAAATCAACCATATATGGGGGAAGAAAATAAAATGTTAGAAAAGAAGAAACACTATAAATTTCACTGTTCGCAGTTCAAGGTGTAGCGACGACAAGCCAATTTACGAGTTACCGAATTTCAAGTGTAGTACCTACTAAGAAAGTTCACACCACAGGTTCACACGGTAACTCGTATATAAACAGTTTGTGCGTTATGCATAGACAGTCACGGGCTTGTCGGGACGCGGGTTGGTCGCATAGGTCGAATATTAATTACATACGAATATATTTATGTAGTTAACGAAATATAACCTTTGCGTAGTTATTCCTCTTTTATTACACCCGCACATAACAAGCCCCTATATTGGTGACCCCGACGTGACTAAAAAATGTTTTAATTTTACCAGTGTCGAAAAATAACCGATCCGCGAGTGAGTGTACTGTGTAGTGATTATAAACCTTACGCGGCAAACGGTAGTGTAATTAAGACATTTGGTACTAAGTTAATGACTTTAGATTTTAGTTTACGGCGACCGTATAAATGGTCATTTATCGCCGAGGTAACTCAAACAATGTTTTGGTTTATAAGGTGCAGATTTTTTAGCACCCTAGGGCCGATGCATCGCTCGCACTTATGACGGACGCATCGGATACTCATGTAGGTTATTTTTCTAAGAATCCATCTAAGATTGAACGCAAGTATAGTACGTACGATAGGGAGTTATTAGCAATTTACTTAGCTATTCGTCATTTTCGGAATATGGTCGAAGGACGACAGTTAACGGTTTAGGTACACGGATCACAAACCGTTAATTTACGCGTTTTCTAAAGTAAATAGCGAGAAAGAGTTACCCAGACGTACACGACACTTGATATTCATTACGAGTTCACAACGTCGCGTGGGCAAGATAATGTCGTTGCAGATTCGTCATCACGAGTCGCAACAATAAGTTGTCCCACTGTAATAGATTACGCGGAACTTGCTAAGGAACAACAACAAGATTCTTATATGTTACAATTATCTAATTCGAAAGACGATAATAATAGGTCAAAGAAAATAATGTTACCTGAAAGCGGTACATTTATTAATTGTAATATTTTAGATAATGATAAAATTAGACCCTATTTGACTGATTAAATTCGACGTATTGCTTTTGATAGTGTACATAATTTATGTCATCCCGAAATAAGGACTACACGCAAATTGATTGAAAATCGTTTTTATTGGCCAAATATGAATCGTCACGTTGGCCAATGGGCTAAAACATGCATTGAATGTCAACGATCGAAGTTTAATCGACATACAATGTCAGGTTTAGGATCGTTTCTGCAGTGCGATAGGTTTGAACATATTCATGTTGATTTAATTGGACCTTTACCCACTTCACCCGAAGGTTTTAGGACGTATTGTCTAACCATAGTGACAGGGGGACGCGATGGCCAGAATGTTTTCCTACGAGAGATATTATAACTGCTGAAACGATTTCGCGTGTAATATATGAAGGATGGATCTCTCGTTTTGGTTGTCCGAAAAAGCTAACAAGCGATCCAGGACGCCAATTCGAAAGTCAATTATTTGCTACACTAATGAAGTTATTAGGTATTAATAAGTTGCGTACGACACCTTACCACCCACAGAGTAACGGGGCGGTAGAGCGTTGGCATAGGTCGCTTAAAGCGGCATTAACGGCTCGTTTATGCAATATATCATCATCTTGGGTTACGGAATTACCAACTGTGTTGCTAGGACTTAGAACAGCAGTAAGAAGTGATACCGGCATAAGCGCAGCAGAAATAACGTACGGAACAACTTTACGATTACCAGGTGATTATTACGATAAAAAATCGAGTTTTGAAATAGATAGCAGTCTTGAGTATGTAAGTAAATTACGAGACTCTATTAGAAAATATCAGTCAGTAGCTATTAGGCAGAATGAAAGACGGAACATATTTATTCACCCCGATTTGCAAAAGTGCGATTATGTTTTTGTAAGAAACGACGCAGTACGTAAGCCTTTATAACCAACATACGACGGTCCTTATCGTGTGTTGAGTCGAGAGGAAAAGGTATTTTACATTCAAATGACTGGCAGGAAAGTTAGAATATCTGTAGACCGTCTAAAACCTGCATATTATTTGAATGATGATAGTGATACGACATCTGGGGTAGATACTAAGGTTCCATTACACACATACCACGCGTAGTGGAAGAGCTATACGATTACCGGTACGATTTAGGTAATAGTATTGTATTTGTAATTGTTTCAACTATTTTATATTTATTAGAATTACGATGATTATAAGTATTCATAAGACTTCATAGAAATGTATAATAAATACTAAGTAATCAACACATCGTATTTAATAAATAATAGAACTTAAGTAATTTTGAAACGAGTTCATTGTTTAACGTTTTAAGTATGGTATTTCAAATTTATGTTTGTGTTGAGTATTGATTGAAATGTTTACTACTTAGAAATTTAAGTACTTTTGATTTATGGCTTATGAGTGTATAGTAATAGCCTTTGTAATATTAAACGATACAAGTGTAAAGAACGTATTGAGATTTGAGATGTTGACGTTACTAAGTGTTAATTGACGTGTAACAATTATCGCACGCCACTTCGAAGACCCAACCGAGTTTTTGTAATAACATAAATAGTTTAACGAAATTAGGTGTTAACTGTTAACCACTTGTATACGTTATGATTGATTTATATTGTGAACATTTTTTTATACTTTATATTGTAAACATTTTGTACCTAACCTTATAGCGACATTTTATATACATCTGTTTATTGTTTAATTTTATTGTAAGATTTTTTTACTTGTATACCCTTTTTATTTTAAGGGGGGAATGATGTAGCGACGACAAGCCAATTTACGAGTTACCGAATTTCAAGTGTAGTACAGGTAAATTAGCTTGGAGAAATTTTTGCATATGTAGTGGTGTGTATATTACTCAGATCTTAGAGCGCGTTTCCACTATATCGTTCTGGCCTATACAAAAATGTTTCGATATCCTAACATTACTATTTAATTTTATACTTATTCCTAGCAACACTTTTGTTTTCAATAAAAACAAGTTTTTATTTGAAAGAAAATGGTTTTGACTTTATAAAAAAAAATATATCATTCAATTTTACGTCCTTGAGCAAACGACAAGGCGACTACCGTGAAACAATAAAATATCGTGTCCATAATAATTTGTTTCATAATTAATATTTGACCATAATAATTACGAAACAAAACAAATAAATAAATCGTCACTTGATAGTGGAAAGTGGAAACACGCACAAAACCAGAATAAACCAGTTTACGCTGTCCGCAGGTGCCACGTGCAGTCGTTTGGTACCGTTAGAACATAAAGCACATTTCATTCAAAAATTATAATTATTATGTACGTAGTTTAATTGATAAATTTTGTATTTGTTGATTGTTGTTATTATTTGTTATTATTGTTATAATATTTGTTGAAGTGAATTACATGTCCCGCAGCCGGAGGCCCCAAATGAAAACTCAGATGTACTTAAAAACTACATTTAATAGCTAAAATGAGACTTTTACACCCATGTCTGCACGATGCAGACCGGAGTTAAAGAATGAATTTATACAGTTTAATAATTATAAAGACGTAAGCTTGGATGCTAACTAAGGGAAATCGCATCCACATTCTATTCCCGTGCGAACGGCGTATTCAGCAGTTTTGTATGAAGGCAGGGCCATAACTAGTGTTTAATTTGTGTGTAAGTGTTGTAACTTTATATTGTTAATTCAATATGGCTCCAGTGTTAAAACATGGTCGAGGCAAGCCTTTGACTTCTCAAACTAAAGAATTAAACTTTAAATGTCGTTTCTTTTTCAGGTTAGTAAATTTTTCATTTTAGTAACATTGTTAATGTAAAAGTTATATGTATGTTAAATGTGCAAATATTAAAATAAAGTCTCATCTTTTTCAGAGGAGAAACACATATAGTTTAATTTAAAATCCCTTATATATACAGGGTTACTTGTAAAACACCGGCAACCTCGCAGGACAAGATAGCTAACATCATAAGTAACAACATTTGTTCTACGACTTTTGATAATTTGTTAGATTTTATTTTCATACAAAAATAAATATTCATTTAATTTTCCGTCTGAATATTATAAACTCTACGCCTCCCAAAAATTACGTAAACAAAAAGCGAACGAGAGGGGGAAGGGGGCGTCGCGTCGTCCATCCGATAATTAATAGAACATAGACTTACAAATGTAAGGAGAGTACAATAAAAGTTTAAAAAATCATTTAAAAATAATTTATTGCGTTATGCCAAAAGTCGTAGAACAAATGTTGTTACTTATGATGTTAGCTATCTTGTCCTGCGAGGTTGCTGGTGTTTTACAAGTAACCCTGTATAAAATAAAAACTAAAAATAAAATGTTGTTTTATTTTATTTGCTGACCATACACTACTACAAACGCAAAAATTTCTCCAAGCTAATTTACCTGTACCTACTAAGAAAGTTCACACCACAGGTTCACACGGTAACTCGTATATATAAACAGTTTGTGCGTTATGCATAGACAGTCACGGGCTTGTCGGGACGCGGGTTGGTCGCATAGGTCGAATATTAATTACATACGAATATATTTATGTAGTTAACGAAATATAACCTTTGCGTAGTTATTCCTCTTTTATTACACCCGCACATAACAAGCCCCTATAAAGGTCACATTTAACGTTAATGTAAATTTAGCTAAAAACTTCTTTATTTTAAATAGTTTTAGTTCTTATTCATAACTTAATTTACCTTTTTACCTGAATTCTTTACACAATTTACGTTCTAATCCATACTAATATTATAAATGCGAAAGTAACTCTGTCTGTCTGTCTGTTACTCAATCACGCCTAAACTACTGAACCAATTTGCATGAAATTTGGTATGGAGATATTTTGATACCCGAGAAAGGACATAGGCTACCTTTTATTGCGAAATATGTACCACGGGCGAAGCCGGGGCGGACCACTAGTATTCAATAAAAATACAAATATTTTAAGTGCAGCTCTCAAGTTACCGAATATCTAATTTTAATTTTGATATTAACTCAAAAGGACCATATTTTTTTGTAAGAAAGCAGTACATATGTTAGATTTATTTACTTAAATAATTATTTTCGTCAATTTTCGTATATATAACATTTTAATTTGACCTAGATAAGCTTTTATGAAATGGCAACATTGATTCTATTGCAAAAATACTGGCAACAACAATTGCCTGATTTTGCCAGTGTTACTATTTCAGTGATATGTTCAAAAGTAATAAAACGCGCTCGATATCCCTGTTTATTTTATTGACCACTCGCCAGATGTTTGCGCATTGTTTTTCAGTGCGCAGTAGTTTCTCTCTCGTGAAATCGGGATTCTGATTTAGTATTATATCTATTCTGCCATTTTGAAAATAGTGGCGTGTATGGATTAGACCTAGTGTTTTTTATGTGACAAATATGTCCGGGAGCAATGAAAAAGTTTCGACTACGCAGCGTATGATCCAAAGTGTTGCTTTCCCTCCCAGCCATAAGCTCACTGTATCTGAAGTATTCGATGAGAAAACTGGGAAACCTCTACCAGATGTACTGAAGCAACATTTTATCTTAGAGGGTCGGATTGAGGAAAATGCGGCTTTACGAATTATTCAAGATGGTGCCACCCTTTTGCGATCAGAAAAAACTATGATAGAAATTGATTCACCGGTGACCGTGTGCGGGGACGTCCATGGCCAGTTTTACGATTTGATGAAATTATTCGAAGTGGGAGGTTCTCCTTCATGCACCAAGTATTTATTCTTAGGTGATTATGTCGATCGAGGTTATTTTAGTATAGAATGTGTGCTCTACCTTTGGGCTTTGAAATTATGTTACCCGAAGACATTATTTCTGTTACGCGGCAATCACGAGTGTCGACACTTGACAGAATATTTTACCTTCAAACAAGAATGTAAAATCAAGTACTCAGAAAAGGTGTACGATGCTTGTATGGAGGCTTTCGATTGCTTACCTCTTGCTGCTCTTATGAACCAGCAGTTCCTATGTGTACATGGAGGGCTATCTCCAGAAATCAACAGCTTAGACGATATTCGTAAACTAGATAGATTCAAAGAACCACCTGCATTTGGAGCTATGTGTGATTTGCTGTGGTCAGATCCTTTGGAGGATTTTGGAAATGAGAAAAATGCTGAACATTTTTCGCACAACTCTGTGAGAGGTTGTTCATATTTCTATAGCTATGCTGCTTGTTGTGATTTTCTCCAAAGAAATAATTTATTATCTATCATCCGTGCACATGAAGCCCAAGATGCTGGCTACCGAATGTATCGTAAAAGCCAAACAACTGGCTTTCCAAGTCTTATCACCATTTTCTCTGCTCCTAACTACTTGGATGTTTACAATAACAAAGCTGCTGTTCTCAAGTATGAGAATAACGTCATGAACATCAGGCAATTTAACTGCTCACCTCATCCATATTGGTTACCTAACTTTATGGATGTTTTTACCTGGTCTCTTCCATTTGTTGGTGAGAAAGTTACAGAAATGCTGGTCAATGTCTTAAATATTTGTTCTGATGATGAGCTTATGACAGAAGGTGATGATGCATTGGAGGAAGCTAATCTCAGGAAAGAAGTCATACGTAACAAAATTCGTGCCATTGGAAAGATGGCTCATGTGTTCTCTGTGCTACGTGAAGAAAGTGAATCTGTACTCCAGCTTAAAGGGCTCACACCTACTGGTGCATTACCTCTTGGAGCCCTATCAGGAGGAAAAACTTCATTAAAGAATGCTCTACAGGGCTTCTCTCCTAACCACAAGATTACCTCTTTTGCTGAGGCTAAAGGGTTGGATGCCATTAATGAGCGTATGCCACCGCGGCGTGACGGTCAGCGCACACCAGACGTACAGGACAAGAAACCACATGTTAACAACAATGCACACTCGTGAAGTGCTCCTTGATGCTTCTCTTCGATCCGTACTTGTTTGTCCACAATAGGAGTGGTGGTGAAATATGTGTGAAGGAGACTTAAGCTTTGGAATGATATTTCACTTTCATGATAACTAGGTGGATTTGAAGGGAATTGTCATAGATACTAAACATTTTAAAATTTGGATTTAACTTTTTTTCAATAGATAAAATTAAAATTTCTCTTAAGATATTATCTTTCGATATTTAAAATATATCAGATCTGCAGGCAACAAATTTGTTTAGTCAATTAAATAATAAGGTTGCACATTTATTTATAATGCGCTGCACTGTTTAATTTTTGGTAATGTAATTTTAAATTTTTCATATGAAAAAAAGACATGATATTGTAATATAAATTTATTCAGATTATCTTCTTATATTCTACATTGTTATCTACATTAGTGAAAATTAGACATGTCTATAATTTTCAAAGCATAATTAGCTGTGATATTAAGCGAAGATCAATGTATTATTTAATAGCAATTTGCTAGGGGAGTACAGGCATGTTCATTGGCTAATCATGCATTGAAATTGTAAAGTAAGTGGTGAAGTTCTCAGCTTGGGCGTGTCTTTATAATCTATTAAGTAATAAATAATTATGTACTATAGTGTTCAGCACATGGTGTATTGTTGCCGAACGTGTGTGCTGTGTAAATATGCCTTGTGCGTACACACACGTTATTGCAGCTTTAACACTTGAGATAAATATTACTCTCTTTAATATCTTTGCTACAAGTTGTACTTAATTGTATTTTATTGTACAAAATATATTAAATTACTATCTAAAATATACTTAAATTAATTTATATTTGGATGTATGCTGGCTCCTTGTTGCCTGCATGCAGCTGAACTTGTATGCTGGAACATCACATATTAAAGTTTCTTAGTCATAATGTTTCGGTATATAAGATGTAGCGGCTAGTCTAATTGCAGATTTTCTTACAGCTTCTATTTAATATTTCACTTAATTATTAATAATTATAAAGGTTTAATGACCTATGCACTGTTGGAAAATCTCTTTTGGTCTGCCAAATATTCTTGATGCAATAAGTTAACATTGTGAATACTACAAGTGGCTTACATAACTTTCAAAGTCAGTTACTAAGTATTTTATCTCAATTTGGTGTGTAGTCCTTCATATGTTTCTGTACTTTTAAATAAATTCTACCTATGTAAAACTAACAATATATTTAATTTTATTTTGTACTAATCATGGGAAGTGTTGTTTTATCCTTATAAAATATATTAACATTGAGCTCCATTAAAGTATAGTTTCAATGTCCCATTGATTTATTGAAAGATTAAGGCATGAAGGTTACGACATTCACACAAATATTATACCGTCCTTTGGTACTTATTTTATAGAATTCAAAGCGAATGAACAATGCCGCAATGGTCGCTTGTCGCAATATTATAATTGTAACGTGAGTACCTAATAACTAATTATTGTCACACAATTTGAAATATTCTTAGTTTTTGATGTTTTACCCTACTTACTTACAAAAAAATGTCTTGTAACATGCGATCAGCATTGCATGCTAAAAAATTTACTAAAGTTACTTATACAAGAATTTGAAGTAGTTATTTGACACAGTATGCAACACAAACACACGCATAAAAATCTGTGTTATTTTCTATCAGAAAGGAAGGATTTTACAAATAACATAATATCTTATCTACTTATTAATTATTTATTTTTGTGTCATGTAGGTACCTATAATACCTACTGTTTCTTCAACCATAACATAATAACATGATCCGGAAGATTAAATGATCCATTCTATTCCTAAAAGACTTGGTTCTATAAATACAGAAATAACGCAGATACACAGTACACTTATGTATAAAATAATTAAGTGAGTGTGACACATTCGCTTACAGAATATATTATTCCGTTGCCTTCATACGCATTACGCATATTTTCAGTTATATCTTCGACTTATGCAATAGCAATATTAATCTATTCCATTCATATGCACAGTGAACCATAGATTGATAATAAATTCTGAAAAATTCAATACATAGGTACTCATCAATATTATTTGAGATTAAGCTTATATATAATTAAAATCTGCCTAATTTATTTCTAAAAATGTCAAAATGGTTTAATATTTTTTATGACCGAGTTGCAAACATTTTATTAAGTAGGTATCAGAACTAGCTCTCCACCCGAGACAATGCGCTTTATTACCTAGGTACTCTTCTAGCTGTTATTGCGGTAAGAGTTATGATTATTATCTTTCTTCGTGATCTTATTTATCTCGATTCAATAATAATAATGTATCTAAGTTTTCTTACCGTGACGACTTGCACACATACTAATTAATCTATTGATCTAGTCAAACCTATAACTACTTATTTTATATTTTACTAGCTTACCGCCCGCGGCTTCGCCCGCTTTGTCTAAAACCTAATAAATTATATACTAAAACCTTCCTCTTGAATCACTCTATCTATTAAAAAAAACCGCATCAAAATCCGTTGCGTAGTTTTAAAGATTTAAGCATACAAAGGGACATAGATAGGGACAGAGAAAGCGACTTTGTTTTATACTATGTAGTGATTAACGGATCCAGCAAACGTTGTTCTGCCATACTCTCCGACCTCAATATGCACACGAAATTTCATGAGAATCGGTCCAGCCATTTCGGAAGAGTATGGTAACAAGCATAAAAAAATAAGATAATCACACTAGCTGTCCCGGCAAACGTTTTCTGACTTACTCTTATCATTTAGGGGTATGAAAAATAGATGTTGGTCTATTCTCAGATCTACCAATAGGCTTACAAAATTTTATGAGAATCGGTCCAGTCGTTTCGCAGGAATATGGACTGTGGTAACTAACATTGTGACACGAGAATTTTATACATATTTAAATATGAGATAAAGCTGTGTTTGTTTGAATGCGATCATCTCAGAACTGGACCAATTTCAAATAATCTTCAGCGTTGGATACGTAGGTACGTGGTGTGCACAATCCCTGGGACTAGTCGCGGCGCGGCGGACCACTAGTAAATAATAATGTTTTCAGAAACTTATGTATTTATGTTCCTAATATATTTTTTAGAATCCAACTAAGCCAAGGGTTCATCTGGTCAGCAGAACAAAAAGAATCATACTTGATCTCTGATGTAAAAAACGGTAAATAAATCCAATTTAAAATTTGAAACGATAACCATAATTGCACCGTTTAATTTTTTTTACGATTATAGGATCGTATTGATTACAAGTTTTTAAAATGAATATTAGGTACCTACTTGTATGTAGAAAGTAAAGAAAAAAGAGCATGTGCGCCAAGCACGATGTCAGAAGGGAACTTCTTTGTCTGGTTTCAAAGATATCAAAATCGTAGCCATACCTACTCCCTGAAGTGCCCTGAAGTGACGGTACTGCCATGACGCAAGCTTGAAATTTTACTCTCAACGCGCATAAGTTTCACTTCAAAAATAAAATAATTTTGATGCACCTATATATAACTAACTACATATATGCAGATATTTTAGAACACCTTAGCTAAGTTAATACTAGTATTTATGATAATACTAGTATTAACTATTTTCGGGATAAAAACTATCTTGTAATCCAAGTTACCCTCTATGTGTGTGACAAAATCATGAAAATGGTTCAACAGTTTTTGCGTGAAGGAGTTACAAACAAATATACAAACTTTCGCATTTATAATATTATTAGGATCCGTTCAAAACTATTGAAAGCATAGAAGAAGCCATTGAAAACCTCAATAAAACAATTCATGAGGCAGCAGCGATATACACGAAACAACGAAAAAGGTTACCTCTAATGAACAATGAATACCCAAAAGCCATTAGAGACAAAATACTCGAACGCCGTAATTTACGTAAAATATTATGGCATAGAACCAGATATCCCTCAGACAAAACTGTGTTCAATAAATCATCAAACGATCTCAAGGAACTAATAAAAAGTTATACCAACAATAATTTGCAAGAATTTTTATCTAACCTAACCCCACAGACTATTCGTTGTGGAAAGCAACACAAAAACTAAATCGTCCTAGAAAACAGATCCCTCCCATCAGAAAAGCCAATGGGATGTGGGCGAGATCAGACCAGGAAAAGGCTACAATATTTGGTGAACACTTGTGCAACGTTTTTCAACCATTTCCAGAATCGAGACCGGAGCATAGCTCTGAGATACGTAGTTATTTAGAAAGCGCAGATCAAATGTGTCCTCCATTAAAATACACTAGCCCTTCCGCGGATGAAATACGAAACCTTAAGGATGGAAAATCACCAGGATACGATAGCATAGATAGCGTTCTCTTGAAAAACTTACCCAAAAATGGTATAGTAGCAATTGTCAACATCTTTAATGCCTGCTTAAGATTGAATTACTTTCCAGGTCACTGGAAGATAGCACAAATAATAATGTTACTCAAACCTGATAAGACACCAAATGAAGTTGCATCATATCGGCCCATAAGTCTTCTACCGTTAATGGGTAAACTTTTCGAAAAGATAAAAATAAATTATTAAATAGATTAAACAGGTTGAAAGTACATCTAAACGACATCACCCCGGATCACCAATTTGGATTCAGGGAGAATCACGGAACAATTGAGCAAATTCATCGTATTGTAGACGTTATAAGCAGATCTTTGGAGGAAAAGAAATACTGTTCAGCAGTATTTCTAGATATTAGCCAGGCCTTTGATAAAGTGTGGCATGACGGTTTATTATTCAAAGTTAAAAAGATGCTAATGCTGCCCGAAATTTTGTGTCAGTGTTTCGGGTCATTTGTAACAGGATGGCGGTTCTACAGGGGTCTTAGTACGCAATGACAAAAAGAAAAATGATGGTCAGAACGCTGATACCGGATACCTTAAGATACTGTAATATTTTATATTAGAGAATCTTAACATAAAATATTATAGTATCTTCACCGTGTGTGACGCGCTTTACACATTATCAAATCTTATCTCTACAAACGTTGTTTTGAAGTAAAGTTTCATGAAGTGACATCAGAACTGTATGAGATCAAATCAGGAGTTCCACAGGGAAGCATACTGGGACCGATTCTCTACATTATTTACACAGCCGACCTTCCAACTTCAGACAACACCATAGTCGCAACATACGCGGACGACACAGCCTTGTTATCCACTCACTCAAATGCAATAATAGCGTCAGATCACCTGCAAAATCACATTTATAAAATAGAGGAATGGCTTAAAAACTGGAGAATTCATGCAAATCAGAGTAAATCAAAACATGTTACATTCACACTCAGGAGAGACACATGTCCACCAGTTAAATTGAACAATGATTACATTCCTCAAGAGGATAATGCTAAATACTTAGGCATGCACTTGGATAGAAGGCTAACATGGCGAAAACATATTTGGACAAAACGGAAGCAGCTGGACTTGAAACTTCGTAGTCTTTACTGGTTAATTGGACGCCATTCACAAATGAGGACAGAAAGCAAATTAGCAGTATATAAAGCCATCTTGAAACCCATATGGACCTATGGCATCCAACTATGGGGTACAGCTAGTAATAGTAATATAGAGATACTGGAGCGCTTCCAAACAAAAACTTTAAGGACTATATTTAACATCCCATCATACATCAGTAATAGGTTCATATACTTAGACTTAAAGCTACCTACTGTCAAACAGGAGATAACTAAATTTAGTGACGCCTACCACAAAAGACTTTCAAATCATAAAAATGAGCTAGCCTTTAAATTAAGCGGAGATCAAGGCCTTCAATACAGAAGACTAAAAAAACATAGTGTGCCAACACTACAGGGCAGATTTGTAAGGATGGAGTGATACATCCATTTGAGATGTGTCCTTCTAAGCAAAAAAAAAAAAACTAACAGATATAAATATCACACAAATTAGTGGCTTATTGTTGTGATCAACAGATTGCCATGAAGCAGTGAAAGAAAAAATATATTTTTTTTCTTTTATATATATATATACAGGGTTACAGGAAAAGTCGACCTAGATCCGTTAAGGGCGTGTAGTACACATCATTTCTGAATGATTTCACTATGAAACCTATGATCCTAGGTCAGGATAGCGGGATATCGATGGATGCATGAAGGTAGTAGCTAGCCGAGGGAGGCCTATGTTCAATAGTGGAAGCCAGTAGGCTGACCGCTGAAATGATGATGCTGAACTTAAGTCAAATTAATTAGATTAAATAAGCGCTATTTATTCTGACTGCCATGTAGCCTTAGAAACTAAGTTTCACCTTTAAGGTTAATAAATACCCTAGAGTGTTATACCTCGTTGGATAGCTGATAAAATGTAGATGTTTTTAAGCACATCTGCAGAGCAAGTGCCATAATAATTTTTTGAGATATCGAGAAAAGAAAAATATTTTTTTTATAATTTGTACTTATTTTCTTAAGTTTCGATCGTCTACAATGACCTATTTAGTTAACTTACGTGCAATTTTAGTCATTGAGGTCATTAAGCATCTCATTCTTCATGTAAAAAACCAAAAAAATAATCATAAGAGTCAAAAAAATTCAAAATATTCAATTGAATAGCCGAAAAATTGGGCATTTTCATAAAAAAAATTAAAACTCGAATATCTCGAAAACGGTTAAGTTTAGGATGGGGGGTTCCATAGTGAAATCATTCAGAAATGATGTGTACTACACGCCCTTAACGGATCTAGGTCGACTTTTCCTGTAACCCTGTATATATATATATATATATATTATTAGGATAATAATCTATATATATAAAAATGAAACCCGTTTCGCGTTGTCACCGTTGTCACGGCATCACGTGTGAACGGGTGGACCGATTTCGATAATTCTTTTTTTATTATATTCCTTGAAGTACGAGGATGGTTCTTATGTAGAGAAAACGTAAATATGTACCACGGGCGAAGCCGGGGCGGACCGCTAGTAATTTATATATTTTGTCGTGTTAGTCTTAATTTGTTATTCTGTATACACTGCAGTGCGCTTTTTATCTTTGGGAAACATACGTCTAATAAAAACAAACGTAAATTATAACAAAGTTTTATTTTGAATCAAATAGATATAACTTTTTACACACATATCGCATATCAATATCATGCAATTGACGTACAGTATTTTCTTCATACTCTTGAGGCGAAGCAGAGTAATGATTTTTCATACATTTTTTTTCATTTGTACATATACAAAAGGTTGGTTTACACTCACGGTTTTTATTATTGTTACAATGAGTACTGCTAAATTTATCACAAATAGTGCTTTTACTGTCAATTGGGCATGTCAATATTAAATTAGCACTAGGATAAATAATGAAAGCAAATAATGTCAATGCTACCAGACATTGTATTGGAACTGCTGTTGACCAATATTTTTGGGGGAAGTAGTAAATATTTAAATGATATAGATATTGATCTGGAATTATAGCCCATAAACAATAGACTGTTAAAAATGTTTTACTAAACAAATACATAAAAAAGCCATATAATGATCTTGCAGGGGTTGGTGCTGGTGTATGTTCTGGCATCTTGTCTGTCTATTAGTTACCATTGAACATGCTCATAGTTTTTGTCACTAAAATTAAATTTTGGAGAAATCCATTCACTGTTACCCGTAATCTTTTAAAGTCACTGCTTTCAAAATTTCTGTAAATATTAAGAAATATTTCTGTAAGTATCACAATATTGATATTACATTTTTAAACCCATTCATACCTTTTATGTAGGTAATTATTTTTACTTGTTTATAAAATAAAGTTTATACTTACACAATGAGATTGGCTTTGTCAGTTGAAATATTTCGTTCTACACCTTTTAATTCCTTATCTACATTCAATACTTCATAAGCCAATTGTGCATCATCAGAAGACGGGAATGGTATAGTTAAATACCTTTAATAAAAAGGAATATAGTGTTAGGTCATATACACTATACTTGTTCTTAAAATATATTAAGTACATTAATTTAAACTTTATACTTTATATCTATTTAAGGAGCTTAATAGATATAAAGTATGAAGTATTTGTCAAAAATTTAAATGAATATGTTTTAGATTATATAGTATTTTTGGTTAATTTATAGTGTGTGAGCAAAACTAAAACTATAAAAGTTACTTACACTTTTTTATTTTCTTCTGCCATAACTAGTACATATTTATTGAACTTAATATATTTATTTTCTATTTCTATGGACTGTTTTTTAAAGTATAATACCAAAATTAATATTATGATTATTGTACTCTGTCTAATACTAATTGATGCTTTCTCATAAAACTTCTTACAATTCGACTTATAGTATGTACAAAAGTAAAATGAATATTTTTTTTCTGATTCAATTCTCCCAATTAAAATATGAACTTAATTTCTTAAATATTGGGTTCACAAATCACACTACAATCAAATGACATTTGATAATGTTTTATTTGCTAATGGCGTAGCTAATGGTAATAATAACTGAATCCGAAATCGCAATGACATTGGACGTCAAATTGACACCTATGATCACAGAACATATATACTCAGCCTATGATAGTCTATCTTAGATCATTAAGTAATGGATGGAGTACGCTGGCAAATGTTCTTACTAAACTTTCTGCTGATTTTGGTGCGGGGAGGGTAACTCACACTATTGAAACACAATCACACATTCACAAAAATAATTTGTGTCACGAAAGTCGTAAAAATTTACGAGCTTTTAAGCGACGAGTTTTTAAATTCAACTCTATCCCTAAGTTCATAAAGATTAAATTTGTATTTCATTCCAAGTTGTCTCGTGGGGAGTGCGGTTCAATATCGCGTTCTAAATTCAACTTTATAAATTAGATCATAAAGATTAAATTTGTATTTCTTTAAAAGATAGTCTCGTAAGGAATGCGGTTCATAATCGCGTTTTAAATTCAACTTTATCTCTTAGTCCATAAAGATTAAATTTGTATATTTTCTTTCCATGATAGTCTCGTGGGGCCGCATCAATGATCGAGTAAACATGACTCGATTATTTGTCTTGATCATATCGCTAAACGATACATCGACGATTATTAGAAATTGCATTTAATTAGAAATGTACGTTAAAAAAATAAAAAAATATACACAAATGAAAGGTTATTCCATCTTTTTTAATATTCGACATTTTTAGCGGAGCACTCGCAGACGTCCTTTCGATGTTTTACGAATACGCAGAGTGTTTGTAATCGATTACGCAAGTAGTTTTTATGAAAGCATAAGATTTTTCGATTCGAATAATCTTATACCTCGGCAAAAGGGGAAACGCCTGCGAGTGTTATCCATTACTTAATGATCTAAGTAGTCTATTCATTGCAAGCTCATTGCAAGACTACATAGTGCAATTGTTAAGCAATTACTTGCTCTGTGGACTAGTGCGCTTACAAATTTTATCGACTCCGGACTCGTGATTCAAACCATCCTGACTTCTGAATTTCGGATGCTTTAGCCTCTTGCATGTCGAAATACCGGCTCCCGGTGTAAACAAATTTGCGCCGTGTATGTCGATATACCGGGGGCCCACAGAACAGTAAAAACATATAGAAGTGCGATAATGTCATAATTAGTATGAAAACCAGTGTCGCCAAACCCACACATTTAAACCGATAGTTATACAGTACACTACAAGTAAACTATGCCTTTGATTGGACAGCTTAATTTGAGTAAAAACTGACTTAGGTTATAAATTCAGCATTTCAATATGTACCCTAACGCACCATGTTACGGTTTATTTTAGTATAACATCCCTAAGTATATTAGCTGTTTTGTTTCTCATTGCACAGAAATTCCAAATTCGAAAACATTCAGCTACTCCACAACAGAGGGCGTTAGTTTTCGATAAATATAACTTTGAACCTCAACACATAGAGATAAGGTTGAAATTTGTGTCACTCAACATTAATGACATTAACTTGATATTTATCTGATGCTATGCCCTGAGGGATGTCAGCCTTGTTATCGATAATTCACAAATAAATATTTTTTGTGTATTTTTTTTTTCTTTCTTTTATATGAGTATAGTATAATGTGTCACATTTTGGAGTATGTTTATTACTACTAAGTACGTCTTTTTATATTATTATTATCAAATAAAACACGGAATAGAATAGTATTAATCTATATTTACAAAATACAAACAGAAAATATGCATTATTTTAAATCTTGGAACTGCCGTAGGTTTGCTGTATCGGTGGCCTTTGTTAGACCGCTTAGTGCTGTTCGGCATCCAGTTTACTCGTCACGTTGCATTTATCCATTTCTCTTTTAAATTAGCCTCTTTGGGAAATCTATAAATAAATTGGACAAATGAAAGCTAAGGAAAAATAAAATAAAATTTAATATTTATAATGTTTGTCTTTTCTAAAGTATCGATACTGTCGATATGCGCCACAAGTATCACTAAAGCGACATTCGTTTGTTTATTGCAATAATATTCCAGAAAGTCTTGTTTGCTGTTCAATCTATAATAGTACTAATTTCTTACGGATTAAGGTTCATTTTGACTAGATATTTGTATACAATTCTGACAAATTACGACAAGCGAAGTTATAACATAAAATATAATTAAAATAAATAAAAATAAGACTTACCGATGGTATGAAATGCCTCCATTGCTGATATAATTTCGTCTGCTATCATTTTTGCACTCTAATACCGAACAACACGTCCTAATTAATGAATAAATATGGAAAAAAGGTTTGACAGCTGACAACCGACTCGAATATTTTTCTGCGCACAACTGAGAGCAAGTTAGGTGATCTTACCTTACCAGTGACACGTGGGCCACGCCCACATCACACTTCTATCTACTTTACTGTTCTGTGCGGGGGCCGGTGTGGGTTCGAGTGTTTTGTTTTTTAGTATAAACAACCTCATTGTATATCACCCTATCCTTTCTGACACATTACAAATGCTTATAGAAGAAATAGGCCGGCTAGTGACGCCAAAACACGAGCAGCGCTAGTGAAAAAAATTTAAACACGCGTCATTCAAAACTCCGTCATCGCACGTGGTGACTACGTATTTTTGTTTTGGTGAAAACTTGTTCTAATCTTAAAGTGATTCGCTGAATATTAAAAGCAACGATGGATGGGTTATTAAATATTGATTATATATACTAATTATATAATAGTTCTGTTAATTTTCACTAAAATTCGGTCTGTAACTATCAGCATGTGCAAGGTCGAACGCGTGATGACGATTTTATTGTCGTTATATTTCAGCCAGAAATGGATAAAAAGGTAAGTTGATATTAGATCTAAAACGTAAAACTACTTAGTTTTGATATATTTCATAGGGTAGCATTATATTTGTTTCAAAAACATGAAAATACGTAGTTAAATATGATACTACGTAGTATCATACCGGGAGCCGGTACGTCGACAGATTGCGTATTTTTAGGATGCTACCTAAGTATGGATATGCCTCAGGAATATTTTTGTATGCATTAAAATTTTAATTTATTGCTGACTGCTACATTACCGAAATATGACCAGAATAGATGTTTTGAATGTATGATAGTAAAAAACAAACACATCTAATAAGAGTCATACCTTGAAAATATTATGTTTTACGAAAAGTCGTATCCATACTTTTATAGCCTCCAGGTACCAAAATGAACAATTTTTTGCTACTTTTAACAACTTATATCTTGAAATATTTCTTAGAACTGTACTGTTCTGTTGATTTGTTTTGATGCTTTAATCTATCTAAATCTTAGAAAATGTCTAAAAGTTCCGTTAGTTGCAATATTTTTTCCAAAAACTATGTTTTTAAATGTACGTAATTTTTGACCCAAATTTTTGAGTTATTTTTGTTTAGCTCCTACTCAAGATATTTATAATATAGTGCTGCGATACTTTCGTAATACATAGTTTATAAGCTTAAGTTTCTAATAAACAAAACATCGTGTCCAAATCGGCATGCGTCATTTAAAATTAGGTTGAAATACGATACCCACTTTTGATGACATCATTAAGTGGCGGTTTTTTGTGACGATATTAAGATCGTGTGTTGTGTAAAAAATTTGTATGGTGGCACTTGAATTTTGTGTTGTATTTTAAACCTAATGTGATAAGTTGTAAATAAAATGTTTTAATTACTTCCAAATGTTGTTTTAATTCAAATTATAACCGAAACTTATCTAAATATCACACTACCCTCTGTTGAAAGTTCTGTGATAGCTTTAATTGAGTATTTATATAGAAATGGTTGAAAGTGAATAAAGATTATTCAATTTACAATAAGATTTATAACTTGAATTAACTTGATTCGTACTAGATATGGAGAAAATCGAGTTAATGTAAAAGTCTATCTCAAAATTTCGCTGTCTGTCGACCATACCGGCTCCCGGTATGACGGATAGGGAAAATCGGAAAAATGTCATCGACATCGTAAAGGCTATGGATGCTATATACTTTTAGGGCGGCTGCACATTGTAAGAATTTTTCTGTCAGAAAATTTCTGACGCCCGCCGGACGCGCTCTTTTCATATATTTTGTGATAGTTATGGACCCCGCATACCTGTGCCGCATACTATCAGAATTCTGACGTGTCTGACGTCCCCTTCTGATGAGTGCCCGATGCAAACGATCGGAAGTCAGAATTTTTTTGATCAGAAATTCGGAAGGGGTGCCTCCATACATTTTGTGTAGACCTCGAACATCTGTCAGAAATTTCCATCAGATATTGAACGTGTATTGAACGGACGCCGTGGAGGATGCACGCGTTTACTTTGCACGGCAAGACAAGATGACAGAAATGGAAGATTTGATTACGGAAATTGAAAAACGAAAAATAATTGATCATGGAATTTAGGTATTACATGTTTCATGTGAAATTGGCTATCATGCAATCTTCTGCAACTGAGTGGATAAACCCAGTGTAGACGTTTCATTTTATTTTTATTAATTATGTAGAATAATGATGCTAATAAAAGTAACTGATCGTCATCCATTTTATTTCATTTTCTTACTTTTTGTAGTTGTGTTTAGACTATTCCTACAATGCTGCCGGTAAACCGCGAACTAAACTCATATTTGCCGGCAGAAAATTTCTGACAAGTGTGCGGTGATCGACGGGCTTCCGAAATTTTCTGACAGAAAAATTCTTACAATGTGCGGCCGCCCTTAGGGACCCCACATACGTGTCGGATGTCCGCTTCTGATGGGCGCCGGATCCAAACGATCGGACGTCAGAATTTTTCTGATCAGAAATTCGGAAGGCAGCCTTTCCATACATTTTATGTACACCGCACATCTGTCAGAAATTTCCATCAGATATAAATTGAAAAATGAAAAATAATTGCTCATCGAATTTAGGTATTACATGTTTCATGTGAAATTGGCTGTCATGAAATCTTTTGCAATTGAGTGGATATACCCAGGGACTTTGACATTTGGCGTGATTTCTGTCACACGTGTTTGGGTTATTAATTTAGTGTTTTGGCTATTTTAACAATAATATATTCACTTTGAGCTGTTTTGTGTTCGTATTTAAGTGTTTAGTCTGTGGTTGTAGTGGTAAGTGTACTAACAATTCACTAATATGGGCCCTGATCCACCCGATCCTAAGCCCCCGGACGTCCAGGAAAGAAGCATGGAATTGGACATCTCTCAGAATAAGAGGCAAAGGTGTCCGTCACCTGAGTCTACAGATGAATCTCCAATCAAACGCTTTGTTCCATCTGATCCCATTTCACCTGTTAATCCGTCTATATTTGTTGATCCTATTTTAAATAATCCTATAAGATATAGTGGTGATGAAGTTGGACCATATATTGTCCACGTATCTCGCGTAGAAAACGATCCTTCTGCCGGCCTGTCCATCCGTCCGATCAAATTTGGATCTTTCTTATATAGCCAAAAAGTACCTAATATTTTAAGAGACGGAGTAAAATCTGTTGGCCGCAACAGGATATCGGTTGAGTTTGCATCAGCTGAGGATGCTAATAATTTTTTATCTTTACCTGCTTTGGCCGAAGCTAAATTTAAGGCATTCATTCCTACCTATCATATCACCCGCATGGGTATTGTAAAAGGAATACCGATAGAATGGACCATGGATGATTTGGTGGAGTGTGCAGAATTCCCTAACAGGCACGGTCGCATACTTAAAGCACGTAGACTTAACAAAAAAGCTAGCCTTGATGGAATTACAACTTGGGTTCCATCCCAAACGGTGGTTCTAACTTTCTTAGGTCAAGCAATGCCATCAAAAATCTATTGTAGGTACACTTCACTTCCTGTAGAAATTTACCATTACCCAACCATCCAGTGCCACAAGTGCTGTCGCTTTGGGCATATCCGCGACCAGTGCCGCTCAAAAGAGAGGTGCTACAAATGTACACAAAACCACTCGGGTGACTCCTGTCCCATTCAAGAATCTCAAGCACTATGTGTCCATTGCAATGGCACTCACTTCGCCATTGACAAAAATTGCCCGGAACACAGCCGGCAAAAGTCAATTAAACTTTTGATGGCCACAGAAGGTATCTCATTCGAGGAAGCCTCTAAGCTTACCCCTTCAGTGTACAGACCCTTTTCAGAAACAGCCAGTTTCGTTTTTGCGCCCAGATCACAACAATCACCTGTTTTCCCCATCCCTTCTATGAAACAATCCAATAGTGTTCGTCAAACTCGTCCTCTTAATAAAACTTCATATAAAAAGACCTATTCTATACCCCCTCGCACTCATGCACCACTAGGTAAAACATATGATGTAGCTGCACACCGCCAAATAACTCAGGAATTACCCTCTACTCAACCGAATGGTTGTGCCTTATCCCAAAACCCTGACCCCCCGGTTGTACTTAGCTCTAATGTTGAGCTTTATGTTTCAGCCTTAGAAACTTTTCTTAAAAAAACAGATTCAATACCGACCAACGTTGCCCATAGACTTATAAATCTCATCTCTCTATTTAACAGTAATGGCCCTCACAATCCTCCAGTGGAACGCTCAAAGCATTCGTCCGAAATGTCATGAAGTACTTGACCTTATTTCAACCCACAACCCTATAGCTTTTGCCATCTCGGAGACATGGCTAGTTCCCGGAAGTCACTTTCGGATTCCTGGCTTTTTCTGTCTGCGAGATGACAGAGCCGATGGGTATGCTGGAACAGCACTTTTACTTAAACATTGTTTAAATTTCTCTCGTATTCTATTGCCTATGCATGATCAGCGTATTAACGCTGTGGCTGCAAGATGCAATAATGTCTCTATTATTTCTGTCTACATTTCTCATCCTCATCCTTCTATTATACCTGATCTTTCACTTATACTTTCCTCCGTACCGTCTCCTCTTTTAGTATTGGGCGATTTTAATGCTCAGCACACTTCTTGGGGATCTTCTGTTTGCAATACATTTGGGCACCTGCTAATGGATCTGCTTGATGACCTTGACCTCTGTGTAATTAACGATGGATCTCCCACTAGGAGAGTCCTTCCTAATCAGAGTCTCTCCTCTGTAGTTGATCTATGTATTTGCTCTTCCTCCTTGGCTCCATCCCTCACCAATTTAACTCTTTCTAGTACTCATGGTAGCGACCACTTTCCTCTTCTTTCTTCTCTTTCCCAGTCTGTTATCCCATTGACTTCCCCTTTCCCACCCCTACTCATGTATAGACTTTGTAAAGCAAACTGGCAGGATTATGCTACTGGTCTTGACAATCTGGTTGAGTCCCTTCCTTCCGTTTCTCTTGATAATGATCTACGTACTTATTCTGACTTTGTGGATTGTATTAAAAACGCAGCAGCGAATAATATCCCTCTTAAATCCGTTTCTAACTCTGGTTCTCGCAAAGTCTCTCCGCCATGGTGGGACGATGAATGCTCAGCTTCTGTCAACTCAAGGAGAGAGGCCGAAATTCAGTATAATGCTTCCATGTCCGTTGACAATTTTATATATTATAAAAGAATAGCCGCGCGTACCAAGCTTTTTCTTAAAAATAAAAAGAAAGCAGGCTGGCAAACATTTTGCGAGAGTCTGTCGCCTAGAACACCTGCAACAGTTATTTGGAAGAACATACGTAAATTTCGTGGCTCTCTTTCTTGTAACGACATAGATTCCAATGACTCCTCAGTGTGGCTTGAAGAGTTCGCTGATAAGTTCTCCCCTCCCTTTGTCCCTTCTTTAGATTCTTTCCCTATGGCCACTGGTCCGCTCGTCTCGTCTCATGATAACAATATGGAAGCCATATTCTCCCTGGAAGAGCTAAATGTAGCCCTCAGCGGCCTCTTAGACTCCTCTCCCGGATTAGATGGCATTCCTTATTCTTTCATACGCCAATCCGGTCCCATAACCAAACAGTACTTTTTAAACTTAGTCAATTTATTTTATGAATTCGGCTACATCCCTGACTCTTGGAAATCACATCTCATAATTCCTATACTAAAACCAGGCAAACAAGCCTCTTGTGCCGACTCCTATCGACCAATCGCTCTTTCTTCGTGTCTGTCTAAGATAGCTGAACACATGGTTAAAAATAGACTTGAGTGGCTTGTAGAAAATAGGGGACTGTTATCCAGGTCTCAATTTGGATTTAGAAAGGGTATGAGTGTACTGGATTGTTTAGGCATTTTATCCACAGACATTCGATCGGCCTTTGAAAGAAAACAGTATTTGGTAGGCGTCTTTTTAGATATAGCGTCAGCTTACGATAACGTACTTCTTCCGTTACTCAGAAACAAATTGTTACAGCTGAGTATCCCAGTGAGGATGATACGATTTATCTGCAATCTTTTAATGTCAAGATCCATCCAAGTGCGCCATAACTCTCATATTTCTTCCACTAGGCTTACCTGGAAGGGGCTCCCTCAAGGATCGGTATTAAGTCCTCTCCTATATGCGATCTACACTTTCAACTTGGATACGACAGTCACATCTTTCTGTGACATACTTCAATATGCAGACGACATAACCCTATTTGCTCATTCCCATGACATGGATGAAATCACCTCGCGCCTTAATTCAGCTTTGTCCTATCTTCGTGACTGGCTATCAGAGCATGGTATGTCTGTGTCTGTACCAAAATGTTGTGTTGTAGTTTTCACTAAAAAGCGTCACATTCCCGCACCAACCTTATTACTTGGCGATGAGCCAATTCCAGTCACCAATAAAGTTAAGTATCTGGGCGTTATATTAGATTCTAGGTTATCTGGTTCCCCTCATGTTAACTACATCAGTCAAAAATGCGAAAAAGGGATTAATATATTACGTTCTCTGGCAGGAGTGTGGTGGGGGGCCCACCCATACTGTCAGAAACTTATTTATAATGCCGTGGTGCGTAGTCACTTAGACTATGCGTCTTTCATACTCGATCCATGTAATAAGACGGCACTGAATAAACTAGACAAAGTGCAATCTCGCTGTCTACGCTTGATTACCGGAGCAATGAAATCTACCCCGGTTAACGCCCTGCAGGTTGAGTGTGTTGACCCTCCCCTAGCTCTTCGCAGACAGTATCTGTGTGATAAATATTTTTTTAAATCTATTTATAACTCTTCCCATATCCTTTGGCCCAAGCTCCATAATCTCCGTCAAAATCTCCGTCCCTCTGCTAATTTTCCTTGTTTACTGAAAAACTTCATAAGATTCTCCCGTCTGCCTGACCCTACTGTTCAGTTTGAACTATATCCTCTCTTCTCTGTTAACTTCCAGTCCCTTACGTACAATCCACCTATACTTTTAAATTGTGGCGTAACTAAACATACAATTAATGCAAATGCTACATTTAATGAAATTGTAGCCAATAAATGGCCCAATTGGCACCTCTTTTTTACCGATGCCTCGAAAATGTCCGATATGTCATGTGTAGGAGTCGCTGTTTGGTACCCTAAATCCAGCATTATTCTCCAGTTAAAGTGCCCCCCTTTATCTACTGTTTATACTGGTGAAGCTACAGGCATTCTCGAAGCCCTCACTTTCATTAGCTCTCACAACCTTAATAAAGCTGTTATATTTTCTGACTCATTAAGCTGCCTCCAGGCTCTCCTATCTAATCCCTTTCGATCCAGATCTTGTCACCCCTTGATTTTAAGAATCCGTGTGGCTCTTTTAAATTGCCTCAATAAGGGTCTCCACGTTCAAATCACTTATATACCAGGTCATATTGGTATAGGGGGTAACGAGATGGCTGACTCTTTGGCTAAGTCTGCTACGCAAGTGGGTTGCAATACTCACTTTAGTAATTACAGTCAAGACCTTGTTCCACTATCAAAATCACGTTTAGATAGGAAGTGGTTGAATCTTTGGCAAGAGTCCAGCCGCACAAAAGGTAAATTTTATTGGGACATTCAGCCTACTATTCCACACAAACCGTGGTTTTTCCGCTTTCGTAAATTCGACAAACCAGTAACATCCACTATCTGTCGGCTTCGCTTCGGCCATGCGTGTACTCCTGTCCATCTGGCGAAAATCAGAGTACGAGATCACTCTATTTGTGAGTGTGGATTGGACGAAGGTACTACTGACCACCTGTTCTTTGAATGTACCAAGCTTCGTTCTTCATTACTGGATGTCCTCCCTCCTGAAATCCCTCGTCCCACAAATTTTAAATGTCTGTTGTCCTTAGTGCCTTCCAAATTTGTTGAAATTCTATCTAAATTTATTTCCTATAATAAACTAAAGTATTAACCCCTTATTATATTTATAAATCATATTAGTGTTTCCTGTTGTCTGTAATATAATATAACCTGTATTGTCTTATGTGTTTGTTCTAGCCGCTCCACTATGTGTTTTTAGGCCCGAAAAAGTTTCATTCTTGTTTTATTGGAAATATCTAAGGAGCTTCTCTTTTTAAATGCACGAGTAGAACACCCAGAGTTTTATTTCAAAAACACGATTTTTAAAAAAATATTTAAAATATAGGAATTTTCGCGGCCGACTGAGCTAAATAAATTCGTATAAAAAAAATAGATACACTAGATAATTTATTATGTTGCTAATATATGTAGTGATTACAGGCGCAAATTATCCCTTTTTGAAATTTTCGATATTGTCGATAGAGGCGAAAGTATTGTAATTTTTACTGATTTTCGTTTTTATTTTTTTATATTATATGCAGGCGTTAGTAGAATCTCTGTTTAGTACCAAAAGAAGCCTTGAACTGAGGGCTACATGTGACAAAAATACCACATTCTAACCACGAAGTTATTACGAGATATAGATTTTCAAAGAATTCAATGTCAGGGTTGACCCTAGTAAAGAAAAAGTCAAAGCTTTTTTTTAACAATTATATATATATTATCTATCTATTACCAAGTTTTTGTTTATGTTTTAAGTCGTTAGTTATAGTCGATATTTTAATATTATTCAATATATTATTATAGGTAGGTAATCCATATGATATGTAATAAATTAACTGAATAAAAAAAAATCTTAGATTTTTAAGACAATTCAATAATATCAAATTAATACAAATAAATCTCCTTTTTCGTCAATATTTTGAGCATTGATCATAGTAATCTCATTAAAAGTCAAACGGAATTAACGGTAAAAACATTGACAACCCTATCTTTGAATTCTTTGAAAATCTATATCTCGTAATAACTTCGTGATTAGAATGTAGTATTTTTGTCACATGTAGCCCTCAGTTCAAGGCTTCTTTTGGTACTAAACAGAGCTTCTACTAACGCCTGCATATAATATAAAAAAATAAAAACGAAAATCAGTAAAAATTACAATACTTTCGCCTCTATCGACAATATCGAAAATTTCAAAAAGGGATAATTTGCGCCTGTAATCACTACATATATTAGCAACATAATAAATTATCTAGTGTATCTTTTTTTTTTTATACGAATTTATTTATCTCAGTCGGCCGCGAAAATTCCAATTTTTTTAAATATTTTATTAAAAATCGTTGAATAATATTAAAATATCGACTATAACTAACGACTTAAACCATATACAAAAACTTGGTAATAGATAGACGATTTATATAATTGTTAAAAAACAGCTTTGACTTTTTCTTTATTAGAGACAACCCTGACATTGAATTCTTTGAAAATCGATATCTCGTAATAACTTCGTGGTTAGAATGTGGTATTTTTGTCACATGTAGCCCTCAGTTCAAGGCTTCTTTTGGTACTAAACAGAGATTCTACTAACGCCTGCATATAATATAAAAAAATAAAAACGAAAATCAGTAAAAATTACAATACTTTCGCCTCTATCGACAATATCGAAAATTTCAAAAAGGGATAATTTGCGCCTGTAATCACTACATATATTAGCAACATAATAAATTATCTAGTGTATCTATTTTTTTTATACGAATTTATTTAGCTCAGTCGGCCGCGAGAATTCCAATATTTTAAATATTTTTTTAAAAATCGTGTTTTTGAAATAAAACTCTGGGTGTTCTACTCGTGCATTTAAAAAGAGAAGCTCCTTATAGAGCAGGCTCCAAGGAGATGTTCGTTTGCAAAAATAGCGGACCTAAATCTGACTTCTGATATATATTGTATAGGTCCCAGACATCCTATAGACAGATGTTGCCAACCAGTTTTGTGGTCCCCCTGCCCGCACCCCGGTAATTAAATATGGCATACAAAGAAAAAAATAAAAATTTCCAAAACATGCCGTGTGGGGTATCAAATGAAAGAGCTTATTGAGTAGATCACGAATATATAGCATACTATATACATTTCTTACACTTTCTCTAAGATTTTTTAGAAAATTTACGAAAATGGTCCATTTTTGAGTTAACTTTAAACCACTATAGATTGAAAACTCATGAATATATTTTTTAAATTATTATTTTAAATAATTAACAATAGTCCATTGTTTATGATTCAATAGTTCGTAATATAATATAAGTGAGCTATGTGGTGGATTTGATGAAAATAACTATATACTATATGAACTTGAAAATATACTCGCCATCTTTGAATGCTCCCCCCACTCCCCCATGCAACTATTTCACTGTACGAAATATTGAATCGTAAACAATGGACTATTGTTAATTATTTAAAATAATAATTTAAAAAATATATTTATGAGTTTTCAATCTATAGTGGTTTAAAGTTAACTCAAAAATGGACCATTTTCGTAAATTTTCTAAAAAATCTTAGAGAAAGTGTAAGAAATGTATATAGTAGGCTATATATTCGTGATCTACTCAATAAGCTCTTTCATTTGATACCCCACACGGCATGTTTTGGAAATTTTTATTTTTTTCTTTGTATGCCATATTTAATTACCGGGGTGCGGGCAGGGGGACCACAAAACTGGTTGGCAACATCTGTCTATAGGATGTCTGGGATCTATACAATATATATCAGAAGTCAGATTTAGGTCCGCGATTTTTGCAAACGAAACTCCACTGAGAGTCCGGTCTATTAGATATTTCCAATAAAACAAGGATGAAACTTTTTCGGGCCTAAAAACATATAGTGCGCTCCAAGTTGATCAAAATTTCTGCATTTTCCCACTCAGTACCAAATGTTAAATGTCAAATCCGCACAAGTCTAACTGACTGAAATTTGAGTCCTGTCTCTCCCATATATACTGGACATTGGCGAAGTCCCTTTTTATTGGGTGGAGCCATTATTTAAGAGAAGAAGAAGAAGGATATACCCAGTACCTAGACGTTTTATTTTATTTTTATTAACTTAGTAGAACAATAACGTAAATACAAAAATAATAAGTAACCGATCGTCATCCATTTTGTTACTTTTTTTAAACCCAAGACTATACCTACTATGCCGCCGGCCAACCGCGAACTAATTACTAAACTCATACTTGCCGGAAGGAAATTTCTGACAAGTGTGCGGTGTGGTGTCGACGCGACGGGTGTCCGAAATTTTCAGACAGAAAAATTCTTACACTGTGCGGCCGGCCTAAATCATCCTGTAGTCGATGGTGTCTCCGGTATTCTTATTACCAAATGCTAAATGTTGCATTGAATAAAAGATGCTCAATCAAAAATCTCAATCTCTCATTATGAATCACCAAATGTTGTTTTTTTTTATCTTGACTGCAGAGTGCAGAACTACTTACTCTATGGGCACAAAAGGGTGTGTTATGAAATGATAAACTCGAACCAAATTTATGTAAAAGTTTTTATTAATATTTCAAACACAATTATCTATGTACAAATTACTTTGTAAAAATATTAATTCTTGTCTTATGATTTATTCAATCCATTGTATTAGGCAATGCTCTAAAAACATAAAAAAACATGATATATGTAAATCTATTCCATTACATTTATTTCGTCCAATAAGTACATGACAAATATCGTGTACGTAACGTGGTTAAATATATTATGAATATTCCACATCACATTAAAACTAATTCATTTATAAAATTTGAAGTCATGGGTCGTGAATACAATTATCCAGGATTCCTTGAATACAAGCAAATATCATTCGAATCATGATTTATAATTTTGATATTTAACCACATTAACATTATTTTATTGATGGACTAAATATTAAATATAACATTATCATAATATATTTCCATAATATATTAAAATATTTATTATGCATATGCATCAATCAAACCATCATGATAAACATCTCAAATAATGGCATATATTATAAAAATCATAAATTACATCTATATTTTAACTAAGCATAAAACAAAATACAACGGGGTATGGCGTAATTCGGCACAGTAAACAATCTATTATACATCATGTTGTAGATTTGAATCGTGCTGAAATAGTGACATTTTATTGAACACAGAACAAGGCGTAATAATATTGAGAAAACTTATTATGGAACGTAAATAAAGATAACAAATAATTACGATCATTATTATCATTTAAAGTTAATAATTACAGTTTCGCAATAAAGTGAGTTTATAAAATTGTATGTTATATGTATGTTAGGCTTGATCAAAGGACCACAGCGTATTCAAGCTATTTACACACGTCAGCCTTACGTTATTTTGATTATTCGATGAAAGTGAAGTCATTTTTGTAAAACAGAGGCCATAAAAAGTGATGGTTTCTCCAGTGGTTAACGTGTGTACAGAGCTCGTGTGGGCGGGAAGACATAAGGCCCATCGTGTTTTCGACAATGTAACGTCGATGTTTGCATTCACAACCGTAACCCTACCTTTAAGCGAATATTATGTTTGTCTATCAACAGTAGACCCAATAATAAATAGTGAGGAAAAGGAGTATTTTACACAAAAAAAAAAGACGGGTTGCACTCCGGGAGTGCCGGCAGAAGTGAAAACTTGATTATTAACGTTGAGCATGTTTGATATTTTGGAATGGTATCCGTCTTACGCTTTTTCGATCAGGTCACGTGTCCTGACGCGAGTTTAAGATTTTATACCCATTACAGAAAAAGTGCTCAACGCCGCTAAAGAAGTTTTCACTTCAAAAAATAATACGAGAAATAAAAAAGAGAATTCATGCGGAAATAGAATTAAATAATATATGATATCAATGCATTCTAACAAAGACAAAATGAAAGCAATAATCATATGACGTACATATTCTAATTTCTAGAAGAGTAAATCGTTTTTCCTTCCTTTCTACGTGAAGATATAACCTTGAAGGAGTACATTTTACTGAAACGGGTACAATACCGACGTATCTCATCTTAATTCCCCCGAGACACGTGGAGCGCAGTGGTGCGGCGGGGCTACGGTAGCGGCGGGGTGTCGGTCGGTTAGCGGCGCGGGCCCCAGGCGGGCGGCGCGCTGGCGGGCGGTTCGGCGGCGCGCGGGCCGCCCGGCATGGTGGGGAACTCGTGCGTGGACGCCGTGTCGGGCGCGCGCTGCTCCCACGGCCCGCCCTTCACCACGAAGCCGGTGGACGGCGGCGCGTTGCTCGCGCTCTCGCCGCTCAGCGCCTCGCCGAAGTCCGCGAGCGACGGCGCCGCCGGCCGCTGGTAGCGCTCCACTACGTCTTGCAACTGAAATTGTATGGATGCGATTAACGACGGTTACGATGCGTGTGATTTTAAACTAGTGACCGCTGAGTGAGCCTGCTTTAATCAGGATGGAAAACAATCAAAAAAAGCCTACATCGCGCATAATTTGACTACTGAAACAAGTAAAACATACTTGATTTTTTTTTACAATACTTGTAAAATGTCATATCTTTCATGCATTTCAGAGAATCTTAGTATTTTAACAACATATGAATTTAAAAAAATCTACTTACATATTCCTCTGCTAATATCAATAGATGATCTTTAGCATCGAGAACATTGTTCTCTTCTCCAGCTATAATGACGATATTGTCATCGCCCTGCTTCGGGAAACGAATGTCAACTTTGAAATCATCCATAATACGACGAATATTTTTGCCTTTGAGACCAATAAGTCGTCTGTGAACGCGAGGGTCAATTTCTACCTCCTCTCTATATTGGTTATCCTATAAAATTATTAAAAACAGTAAGTGTCAATAATAGATTTCATGGTTTTAAAATTGTTATATAAACAAAAAAAAGTCTTGAAGTTATTTTGTTTGTTGAGTCTATACTTTATATACAATAATAATAAACACTTATTTACATTGTAAAATGAAATAAAATCAAACTTACCAATTGATGTACAATAGCCATAATGGCTTCTTTAGCTTGTATAGCCTTATCTTCATATCCCTGTATGGTAATAATGTTCGCGTCGGGTTCTCCGCGCTTTGGCAAGTTAATTTGTACTCCAAAATCAGCACGAATCCTTGAAATCACCGATCCACCCTTACCAATAACAAGAGGATGGTATTCAGGGTCAACTTCGAATTTCAACTCAAATGATCTATAAAACAAAGATAATTAAATTTTACATTGTCCTAAATATTTATCTTATGTATATTCTTCGTGTTTCTAACACACTGAATTTTCGAGAGTTATACCTGAGTAATCGGTCCTCTTTCTCTTGTTCCATTTCCACAATTTTCTCAGTAAGAGCTTGTTTGGCTCTTTCAACATTAGTTGGGGTGCCAGTCACCTGTAAATAGTGTATTGTAGTGATGATATATTTTCTACAATTAAAGTAATTTGATATTTTATAAATATTTGATTAAAAAAAATTATATGTACCTTGACAATATCAGTAACTTCATCATTAGGCGGCATCAAGATATGTACATCATAGGTCTGCATCAAGTCTCTCCTCTTTTGACCAGCCAGCAGTCTATGCAAGTCATTTGGCACTTCAACATCAATGGTAATTGGAACCTACAAAAATTTTCTCAGTTTATATTTGTGTATAAATATTCCTTTGATGTATGAAAACAGTGAATTTCAAAATAAGTCACTGAATGCAGACTAATTTTTATTTATGACACTTACCTGATCAAGCAGAGCTTTTTTAGCATCTTCACAGTTTTTAGGGCGACCTGTTATTTTAATAATGTCATTAGGCCCAGGTTCAGAGCTCTCATCGTTTCTCACTGGAATGTCAGCACCCTTAGTTGGGTCTCGGTCTGGGAACTTAATTTGCACATCAAATTCCGCAGTTATGTCCTTTACTTTAGCACCAGACGCGCCCATTACTGTTCTGTGATGTTTTTGTGGTATGATGCACTCAATTGTAACCTGTCAAAATGAAAATGTTTGTTTTTCAATCAGATCAATGAGTCTTTCTTTGGTGTCATATAATATTTATTGATAGAGAAGATAGCTTCATGAGTATTTAATATATATTTTTTTCTATTTGCTTCTAACAAAATGTAAATTTAACAGAGTTTAAAAGTTACTTTTATAAGAATACAAACTTTTGCTTCCAAATCTTCAATAATTTCGTTGATTCGGATCTTGGCCGCTTCAATACATTCCTTAGGGCCCTTGAGTACAACCCGGTCGCTGGCCACTCCCTGGCGAGGGAAGGATATCTGCACGCCGCCGCACTCGTCGGCGATGCGACGCAGCACTTCCCCGCGTCGCGCGACGAAGTGCCGGTGGTGGCGCGGGTCCACAGACATTTCGCCTTCCGACACATTGCTAATGTCTGAAACTGCTGTTTCCAACTGTTTGCGCGCTGCCTCCACTTGATCTTCGCGACCTAGTCAAATATTTTATTGTATAATCTCAAATTATAATATAGAGCACAAAGAACTAACAATACTCAGTGACGTTGTATTTTAATGATATTGTACATATCTAAAAAATACAATACACCATTTTTAACATATTCAAATACAATATGATTACGACAACATTTTGTACAAGTGCAACATAATTATAGTGATAACCTTTTTTACGTTTATTTAAAAATCAATGGATTGTGATAGTAAGTAGATAGCAACATGAGACTAAGTTATCAATTAATATATATACTAGGTATGAAGTCATTATTGTAATTTTATCAAAGTACAAAATATATTGGGGTAACAATTGTTATAGTAACAAATTTGGTTACCAAACTTAATAAATGTACAAGTACTTACCAATTATGAAAATGGCTTCCTTATCTTCATCTTTTTCTGTGGGGAAAACGATTCGGGCGCCAGTTTGCTCTCGAATTTTTTTGATGTTAGCACCATTCTTTCCAATAAGGAATTTATGGTGTTCGGGCTTCGCTCGTACAGAGGCCGTGTGCGAAGTTAGTTCTCGTTGTGAAGCATGTGCTAATAGTTGTTGTTTAGCTTTTTCAACATCTTCAATAGGGCCCCTGATTATTACTTTGTCACTATCGCTATCAGCTGGAGGGAATTTAATAAGTACGCCGCCACATTCCTCCATAATGGAATGGATAAGTTTTCCACCAGCACCAATTAAGGAATTATAGTATTTAGGGGCAATAGTTACTTCTTCAGTTACAATATTGGCTTTTTCATTGTGAATTTGTTGTATCCTCTTCACAGCATCTTCAACATTCTCCCGTTTACCTCGAACAGTAATTACATCACTATCATCACCCTCAGCAGGCAGATCAATAACAGTCTGGGTTTCATCCCGAATTTTTCTTAGATTTGCACCACCCTTTCCAATGATAAACTTATGGAACTGCTTGAAAATAGGCACTTCTTGTACATATGAAGATTCTGCAATTTCTTTCATTAATTTGTGTAAGAATTTCTCACATTTTTCAATATCTTCCTGTGGTCCTCTTAATTTAATAGGACTCCTCTTCTGTCCCTGGTCTGGGAGTGATATAAGTACTCGTTCAAATTTTTCGCGAATTTCTCTTATCTTTTCACCTTTCACCCCAATCAAGGATTTAATGTACCTATGATCAACATAGACCTCTTTTGTCCTTTCGTTTTCCAATTTCATTACCATATCTCTTAATTCCCTTTCTGCATCAGCTACTCCTTGGTGGCTACCTTCTATGCGAATCACATTGGTTCCTTCATTTTCAATAATATTAATAACTACACCAGTCTCTTCCTTCAGTCTGTTAACTAAAAGTGAACATATGATTAGAAACCATACAATATAGGGAATTATATTTCAACCAAAATTCTCAACTTACTGTTTGATCCACTCTTGCCAATAATATGCTTAAAGAACTTAGGATCAACGGACAACTCTACATAAGTAAGTGTTGCGAGTAAATTTTTGACAAACTCATCCAATTCCACTTGGGCACGTTCCACTTCTTCTGGGGGTCCATCAATTTTAACTTTGTCCTCTGAATGTGTTATATCAACATGCACCTAATGAACAATTAATTTATTAAAATAAATTCAGTACAATCACACTTCATACAAAAGAAACAAGTCGGTCATCAGCTGGTTTTTACCTTTGAGAAATCTTGGGTAATCTTCTTAATGTTAGAGCCATTTTTGCCAATAATGTACTTGTGAATCCAAGTTGGTGCATCTACGGTTGCGGTTTTTACAGAATTGGCCTTTTCACAAACCTTAGACAGCGCTAAAAAAAAACAATTATCGAAATAATGTCATCTTACAATATTAAAGGATAGTGTTAAAATAAATTACACTATGTCTAAAATATTCAAATCCTTTATTTAATAAATCTTCTTTTTCATATATTGCAATTAAAAGAAACAATGAATAAATTAATTTACCTAATCCAATCTTATTATGTGGTCCATGGAGGGTAATTGTTCCTGTAGGAGAATCAGGAGGTGGCATTTCTACAGATACACCAGTTTCTTTCAATATTTCCTGAATGGTTAATCCGCGGGCACCAACCACATACTTATGTTGCGATTTTGGAACTTCCACTCGTACAGTGGAGCATTTCTTAGACTAAAATAGAAAGTAATCAAGATTAATAGTAAGTAATTCATCATCAGACAAGTCTCTGTAATAATAAAAATACATTTTATTTAGTAATATGTGTTTATAAAGGAAATATTACCATCTCTTCATAAATCTGCTCAACTTGTGCTTTAGCGGCCAATACGCCATTCTTCTCCCCTGCGATAACGATTTCGTCGCTCTGCGTGGACGCGGGCGGGATGTGAATGCGCGCTCCCGTTTCCTCGGTTATTTGCTGCGCACGACTCCCATGTGGCCCATGGATGAATGGATGGTAGATCTTCGGTACGGTAACACGTTCCAATGCTTTCCGCGACTAAAAATACATTTTTTATTTATTATCATTGATTTTGTATTTCATTTTTCATTTTTTCATTTATTATTACAGTACAATAAGTTCCCGTTTGTTTTATATATATTTAGACATTTAGGCAATACAACAAATTTTCCGTTAGAATTCGTAGATGATAATCGGCTTGAAAATTAGGTTATTAATTTAAGAACAACATATACCTATTATTATATTATTAACTTCATGATAGCATCATATATATATATTTTTTTTTTTAATTAAAATTTACCTGTTCTTCAGAGAGAACTCTAATCTCATGTTCTGCCTTTTCAATCCCCTCCTTAGTACCAGTGATTGTGATAATCTCACTGTTGTCCGCAATGCTAGGTACACTAATTTTAGTAGCAGTTGATTTCTCTAAATCCTTCATTTTTTGCCCTTGTTTTCCTAGGATCCAGCGGTAATGCTCTTTTGGAATATTGATTTGCTTGCTTGCCTGTAAAATTGGATTGTGTTATTCAGATATTTCTTTTAAGTACCAAAATATGACTTCATGTAAAAAATTACCTGTTGTTGAAAATGAGTTAAAATAAGACGTCTTGCATCAAGTACAGCACTGTGTTTTCCAGTAATTAAGAATGTAAGGCTTCCATCCTTGCTAGTAGATATCTCAATATGAGCTCCAGTATCTTTGGTGATGGCTTGACAGGTCCTTAAAGATTCACCTTCTCCGAAAGTATTGGCATTATCCAATTTTCTTTCTTCATAAGGTACATGGAACACCTAATAATGAAATAAGATCATATAGCTCTCTTTGCTAATATAACTATAACATATAATAAATTTAATATAATATAATATTTCATACCTGAGTGTGCAGAGAAGAGCCAACACGCAGTTTATTGGAAACTTGTTGAATGTTGCGTTGTACAGGTGGCTGTGAGTGAGGCAAGGCAGGAAAAAGATCATCATAGGCGTAGGAACTGTTGTTTTCAAACGCCACATTGTTCATGTCATCATTATTATGCACAGGTATTTCAGAGTGTACGGGTATCATATCTCCAACCATCATGGATTGCTGATGCATCATTTTCGTCCCCTCCAGCAGTCCTTGTCCGCGCCAAGTCGTTACAGTACTAAAAGGCAATTTCAATTAAAATGTAAATTTAATTATACAATTGAAAAAGCCTGTAACTTATTTAAACAGGTGTGGCGTAAATGATTTTATAGTTATTATTTCTTTCAGTGTTTCATTAATTTACATTGAAACTTTATTTGTTAATACTATTGAAGGTCATGACAAATACAAGTAGGCGAATTAAAAAAATCACCTTCTATTAAGAATTAAGATAACAATATCTTTAAGGACTTCTAACTAGGTACATATTTTCTATATGAGGGTGACTTATTCACAACTTTTACACAATGGAAGAGTATGTTTGAAACAAAAATTTATATATTAAGTATTATTTTATGACAGTGTTCAATTTCAAATGCTAATCGTTTTGGTAATCATGTAAATTTTAAGTACACCAAATTTTTTTATAGTGCAATTTCATTTGGATAGTGTCATGTACTTATTACAAACCTGCATGTAAACAGTGCACTCCCAATTTGCCTTGAGAATTGAGATTTATGTTACATTAAGAGAAGTTATTTTGACATTCATAACTGATTAAAGGCCTGTTCAAACCGGAGTGGTATCTGCTATTGCTGTAGGTATCGGTATCCCGATGTGTACTGATAGCCATGGCGGTAGCAGATAACTCTATGATTTGAATAGGCCATAAGAGTGTATTTAAAAAAATTACTACATCCAAAATATTATTATACTATAATAATTATGAGCAAATACAAATTCTAAATACTTTTCACTTCCATCTTCAATTACTAAACTCAATCAGGTTCCTATACAGTGTGTCCCACTTTCGGTATACTAAGCGCAAAGGGACTTGTAGTTTTGCATACGCTGAGTACGTAAAAAATACTTATAAAATTCCAAACGCATTTTTTTTTTTCAAATAGAGGAATTATTAAAATTCCATGTGTACACCCCTAACAAGCAACTCGCCCAACTTTGCCACCCGCACGTGAGCTATCGTTTAAGATTATGTTTTGATAGACAAAATGCTCACATTAGCAAAGCGGTATATGCCGGCTGCGCGAAGCTAGAGAAGAATACATGGATTTTAAGGAAAAATTTAGCAAAAAATTTTTCACATAATTTTGTTATTTAAGTATTTTTTATGTGATCAGTGTATGCAAAACTACAAGTCTCTTCTCGCTTAGTATACCGAAAGTGGGACACCCTGTATAATCCACATAGATATATTTTTAATAAGCTTTACATGAAATTATGAACTAAGCTAAGAATGTAAAACTAATGTTTATATTTTGTGATTCATTCAGTGTTGATTGTGGGAGGAAATAAATGAATTTTATTATTAACTAGCGGTCCTCCCCGGCTTCGCCCGTGGTACATATTTACGTTTTCTCTACATAAGAACCATCCTCGTACTTCAAGGAATATAATAAAACAAAGAATTATCGAAATCAGTCCATCCGTTCACGCGTGATGCTATGACCAAGGAAAACGTCGTTTTTATATATATATATATAGATTATGGAAAAGTATTTAAGTTAGATACATAGTTTTAAAATAAAAAAAATGTACTCTTACACACCTCTATTTTTTTTAGATAAATTGCAGGCAAAATCTTGTGATATCATACTATAAAGTTTAATATTATTGTGACATAAAAAGAAATCATTAATCTTATTAGAACAAAATTAAAACGATACTTAATGGCTTTAGAATGTAAGGAACACCAGTGAAAATGTAACACATGAACCAACATAGCCCTGTTATTAAAATTTTTTAACATTAAATGTGGAAGGTGTAAAAGAGTTGTTATTCATAAGTTTTTATTTAGTTTGGCATTCCTTTTATTGTGAAATACATACTAATTTTAAGGAAACGTTTGCCTCAAACATGGATAATGGAATTAATTAATGTATATTAAGAGGTATTATAATTTATTGTGAAATATAGAAACAAAGATTTATACATAAAAGACACACGACCATCAATCATACCTTTTTAATGTTTATATACATAAATCATGAGTATTTTTATAGTTAAAATAAATTCATACAGGATCGGCAATCCAAATCGTGATAATACGTGTCACCTCCAACCCATTTGACGTGGAAGTTGTGTGTATGAAATGTATCAATATTTACCGTATGTACTGTAGCTAATCAACCAGAACGTTTATCCTTGACACGCCAGGATCAGATATTCTTCTTCCTGAAGACAAAATTATAATAAAATATTGATATTGAATAAAAAAATCTGAAATATTTGCTAATCTAAACACAGACGTACCTAGCGCAGCCGCGATCAGAGAGAACATAAAGAATAGAAATTTGAATAGAGTATAGACTCTAGTCTACCATAAACAACATAAACAACAAGTCATAAAAATAAAACGTAGTTCAATAAGTCGCGTTTCCATCTGCAAGAAAACTTCCGCGATAAATGTCCGACAGTCTGTCTGACAGCAACTTGCAAGTCTACTTGCAGGTACTGTCAGACAGACTGTCGGACATTTCTTGCGGAAGTTTTCTTGCAGATGGACAGGCGGCCTTAGAGCTGAGTTACAATATCATATTATGAAGTTTTTCTTAACACTAGTATAAAAGACTTAGATAATGAGATTAATATTTGTGAAAACATTATTAAAACAAGCTATTTAATGTTAAAAATAAATCTAAAAATATAAATTTGTTACATGGCACGGCCAAACGAACGCCAATAAATGGGTTAGCGTGGCGGTAACATCAAAGGAATCAAGCTATTTGATCGAACTCTTTTTGGACGCTCACCAAAGGCCAACGAACGAACGCTCAGTTGAAGGAAGAGAGCGTAGCGTGTAGACGTCCAATATGATAATTACTTGGATATTGAACTCGTATCTATTACATTATACATACAGAATAATATAGAACTGTCATCGTGGTTCATGATTAAATTGCAAATGAAAGAGATAAGAACCGGAATAAAGTGCCAACGAACGTTCGTTCAAGCACTTAATGTATTTGGACGTATTAAAGAACTCCAACGAGCGTGCGGCAGCCAACGCTAGTGAACGATAAAATACATCCAACGTTGGGCGTTCGTTGGGCCCTTCTGTACGCACCATAATAGAAATTCTATTGTGGTCTTTGGTGTCGACAGTCTGTGGGCGTATTCAGAAAGAAAGCTTGAAACTTATAAGCGCTTATAAGCGCTTATCGGCGCTTATCAGCGCTGGTAGCCCGCGCAGGAAAATATATGAACATGCGCCGATAAGCGCTGATCGGCGCCGACAAGTTTGTTGAAACTTGTTGGAACTTGGCGGCGCCGATCAGCGCTTATCGGCGCATGTTCATATATTTTCCTGCGCGGGTTACCAGCGCTGATAAGCGCCGATAAGCGCTTATAAGCGCTTATAAGCGCTTATAAGTTTCAAGCTTTCTTTCTGAATACGCCTTATGGCGTGTCTATCATCATTCATCATTCATCTATATTCTAAATTCTTAAGTCTATGATGTATCATCTATGGTAGTCCGCTTGGTTTGTTGCGTATGCATCATAGGTATGCATTGTCAATTTGTGTATTTTTATGGATATCAAAGATAGAATTACATTATTAGAGGCATATGAAACACAATTATCAAGAAATTTAGCTTAGAGTATGAATATATGAAGGTAAAATGGACAAAATACCGAGAACACACGAAGGTAACCTTTTATTATTGCCTTTCCAACCCCACCCGCCAGCCATTTTCGTATAAATCTATAATGTAATTTTTTATTGTATCTGCAAATATAAATAAAGAATGTTCAAATTTAATTATAAACTTATCTGATATTAGTTAAAGTAACACAACTATGTTTCAAATTGCGGAAAGATATAAATATATATTGAGAATAATAAGGTTATTTTAGTCACAATATGTAATTATCACGCCCTCAATAAAATAATATATTAGTTGCTTAGATATTATTAGCTGAAAATAGTAATCGATAGGTATATAACAAACATTATTAAGTTACTGTTTTGTAGAATAAAATATAATTTTTTTCCTTATCTCTTACAGCTATTGAGGCTCAGATTCGTGAAATACAAGCAAAGAAAAATGAATTGCCTGAAAATGGATCTGGCAAAGGTGTATCACTAGCTGAGACATACTATGACAGTGATATATATGATAACTCAGCTCCAGGTGGCAAATCCAGATATGATGGTTATGTGACCTCAATTGCTGCCAATGATGAAAATGAGGACGAAGATGTAGAGAATGTACCAGTTACCCAAAAACGACCGGGCTATACTGCTCCCGCATCATTATTAAATGATATTGCACAGGTAGCCATGATTTCTCCTTTTTAAACACTTATTTATGCCTTGTATACAGTTTAAGAGTAAATAAAATAAATATGAAAAACAAGACCATTAAAATGTATATTCTTACTCATATTGTTTAAATTATTTTGAAGCATTTATTGCCAATGAAATTATAATAACATAACTTGTTTTCAGAGTGATAAGGACTATGATCCATTTGCTGATAAGAGACGGCCTACTATTGCAGATAGAGAAGATGAATACCGTCAGAAGAGGCGTAGGATGATAATATCTCCTGAGAGAGTTGACCCTTTCGCTGAAGGTAAGAAGAATACCATTTTTTATTATTATTTTTTTCTTACTCAATTTTAATAAAATATTTTTTAATTTATTAGGTGGCAAAACACCAGATGTTGGATCCAGAACTTATACAGAAATTATGAAAGAGCAATATCTTCGAGCAGAAGAAACAGAAGTGAGTTATAAATATATTAATAAATTTCTATAGATTCTCAGTTAAAGGAAATTTTTAATAATATATATGTGGGAAAATTAAAGATTCACAGGGAATTTTTTATATTATTGTAAACTATAAAATCATCAAGTATTAAATACCACAATGACTAATCGTTTATTGAAAAATAAAAACTCAAAAATATACCGTTTGTGATTTACATTATATGTAAGTTTTAATAATTTAGAAATTCTTTGGTTTTTTAGTTACGAAAGAAACTTCTAGAGAGGGCACGTGAGGGCACCTTAAAGCCAGTCGCTCAATCAAATGGAGAAGCTGCTAAACCAGCTGCTAAGCGTAAAGGGCGCTGGGATCAAAGCTCAGAAGAAACACCAACAGTCAAGAAGCCTGTAGTTGCAGCTACACCAAGTTCTCAAGCTACTCCATCGTGGGAAAATGAGGTACATCTTTGAAGATCTGCTTTCAAAAGTCTAAAGTCTAAACTCATGTACTGTATTGGGATTCTTAAAGGAATAATAGAAACATCTAGTCATATTTAGTCCATCTAATTAGTTCTATCATAATTGACAAGTCAATCAATGAGAAGCTTAGAAAAAATCTACACAACTATCTGTTTCCACTTTAGTTAAGGAAGAGTGGTTCCTCCTAACACAGATTCTTTTAAACTAACTAGGTGGTCCCATCGATTACTGTCTTTAAAAAATGATACTAATTTAGAGAGGCGCCTGGGAAGAGACACCGGGCGCGGGCGGGCGCGGCGGCGAGACGCCCGGCGCGACGCCCTCCGCCCGCGTGTGGGACGCCACGCCGGGCCACGCCACGCCCGGCCACGCCACGCCGGGCCGCGAGACGCCGGCGCACCACGCGTCGCGCAGGAACCGCTGGGACGAGACGCCCAAGACTGATAGAGGTGGGTGTTTGCGTGTTTGTGAGATTGTGCTTTTAGTTTTAGTTACGAATTATTTCACGCAAATATTAACAATTATTATATTCGCTTTAATCATGTAATATTTTCAGTGTATTCAACCAACATATAAATTTAATTTATGTAAATAACTTTTAAATTAGCATAATTTCGTTTTCATTTATCATTATAATTATTTAATAAAATAAAATAAAAAAAAATATATATTTTTGGATCTTAACAACATGTTATTATATATTAAGCAAATTAAATTCGCTAGAAGTGTTATTATAGGAATTTTATCAATAATATTAATTTTGATGTTTTAATTGTTTAACAGAAACACCTGGTCATAGCAGTGGTTGGGCTGAAACGCCGAGAACAGATCGAGGTGTTGGTGTGGACACAATTCAAGAGACTCCCACACCAGCTACAAAACGTCGTTCTCGTTGGGATGAAACACCAGGCGCTACGCCGGCCGCCGCTACGCCCACCCCTTCTCATGCTACGCCGTCTCACGCTACGCCGTCACATGCTACGCCCGCTCATGCCACGCCCACACCGCATACACCTGTGTTTACTCCGGGCGGTGTAAGTATTTTGTACAATATTCTTTGATTGTGTTTTTAAAGATCTTCCTGTTTGATCAAAATATGTGCCATTTATTTGATAGTGTCATATCATTGTATTTATTTTCTAATTATATTTTGTTTCCTTTTAGTCTACCCCAGTCGGAGTCAAAGCGATGGCCATGGCGACACCAACGCCAGGCCACATTGCTGCAATGACTCCAGAACAATTGCAAGCATATCGATGGGAGAAAGAAATAGATGAACGAAATCGGCCCTATACAGATGAAGAACTCGATGCCATGTTCCCACCTGGGTACAAGGTTTTGCCACCTCCAGCCGGTAAGTGCATATCTATTCGGGTGTAGCTTTTCTTAGGTTGAGTTTTTTAAGTTTCAAACTCTCTGTACAACAGTCGAGTAATTAATACAAAATTTAGTTTCAGGGTACATGTAAAAGCCTTCGATCGTCACATGGATACACATACATGGTGTTCATTGCATACATGTGCTTTCGAATTAGAACTTGCAAATCGATATTAAATAAGAAATTTTTCTTTCAGATGAATGATGTCAAAGTGTAGTGCCGTCGGAAACGCTACGCGTTGCGCTTTAAAAAAAATACAGTCGCTGTACTGCGTAATCTATCGATGCGTATCGTTTCCGCGGCGTCCGTTCTTACTTGACGAATTGTTGCCCAGGTTACGTCCCGATACGGACGCCGGCTCGTAAGCTGACCGCCACGCCTACCCCATTGGCTGGTACCCCAATCGGCTTTTTCATGCAGACGGAGGAAGTGGGGGGCTCCGCGGCGGCGGCGGCTCGGCTGCTGGACCCGCAGCCCAAGGGCTCCCAGCAGCTGCCCTTCATGAAGCCCGAAGACGCGCAGTACTTCGACAAGCTGCTCATTGACGTCGACGAGGACACGCTCTCGCCCGAGGAGCTCAAGGAACGCAAGATCATGAAGCTCCTGCTCAAGATAAAAGTGAGTGATTGTTTTTGCATATAAATATATTTTGTTCTATCCAAACATAAAATTAACAGTAATTACAAATATATTAATCAATATAATATAAAAACGTGTAATATAATGGTATTCATCAAAAACTTAACAAACTATAACATTAATAAAGTAATCTTTTATCTTATCTTTTTTTAATGCGTTTTTTGGTGATGTCTTAGCTAATAAGTTTTTTTGCTTTTCTAATTACAGAACGGAACTCCTCCGATGTGCAAGGCGGCACTTCGGCAAATTACAGACAAAGCTCGTGACTTTGGCGCAGGTCCGCTTTTTAACCAAATTCTACCACTTCTTATGAGTCCCACACTTGAAGATCAAGAGAGACATTTACTTGTAAAAGTCATTGATCGTATCCTTTACAAGTTAGATGATTTAGTGAGACCCTATGTACACAAAGTAAGTTTTCTAAACATATTTTTGTCATATAAGAGCAGCATACTTAGTACTTGGTAGATCAATTTTTTTAATTTTTTGAGGGTACTAAAATATTGGTTCATTACAGATTTTGGTGGTCATAGAGCCGCTTTTGATTGATGAAGACTACTATGCTCGAGTTGAGGGACGTGAGATTATATCGAACTTAGCAAAAGCAGCTGGGCTTGCTACTATGATTTCTACAATGAGACCTGATATTGACAACATTGATGAATACGTGAGAAATACGACGGCTAGGGCGTTTGCTGTTGTCGCATCTGCATTGGGTAAATAAACTTATTAATTCTTGCTTCTATAAATGATTAAAATATACACATTGTGTTTATTGAAGTGAAAACTTCTTTAGCGGCGTTGAGCACTTTTTCTGTAATGGGTATAAAATCTTAAACTCGCGTCAGGACACGTGACCTGATCGAAAAAGCGTAAGACGTAATATCAAACATGCTCAACGTTAATAATCAAGTTTTCACTTCTGCCGGCACTCCCGCAGTGCAACCCGTCTTTTTTTTTATATTGTTTGAACTGTTATTTATTTGTTTCATGTCTTTAGGTATCCCGTCACTCCTGCCCTTCTTGAAGGCAGTGTGTAGATCTAAGAAGTCTTGGCAAGCTAGGCACACAGGAATAAAGATTGTACAACAAATTGCTATTCTCATGGGCTGTGCTATTTTACCACATCTCAAGTCACTGGTGGAGATTATTGAACATGGTATGTCATGACAAGATTATTTTAATTAATTCATATCTCATTTATTATTTGTCACTATATTTAAAAGTATTGAAAAGAACAAGTCTATCAATATAATAAAAATGGCGATTCATTTTTATATTTATATGTATTGGTAAGCGTAAAACTCGGGAATGGCACCACCAAGTCAGCATTTTTTTTGTTTTTTTTAATACGATAAACTGCTTGGGCAGCCAGTATTATATATTTTTTAATTATAGGTTTAGTAGATGAACAACAGAAAGTGAGAACAATCACAGCTCTGGCGAGTGCCGCGTTGGCGGAAGCGGCGACGCCGTACGGTATCGAGTCCTTCGACTCCGTGCTCAAACCCCTGTGGAAGGGTATCAGGACGCATCGTGGTAAAGGTCTAGCTGCTTTCTTGAAGGCCATCGGTTATCTCATCCCGCTTATGGACGCTGAATACGCGAACTATTATACTCGAGAAGTGATGCTTATCCTTATCCGTGAGTTCCAGTCGCCCGATGAGGAAATGAAAAAAATTGTATTAAAGGTGGGTATTAACTTTCAAATTTTGTCTTTGTTGTCTTATGGCAATGGTCTCACTTAATTCTATTATGATTATAGGTCGTAAAACAATGTTGCGGTACCGATGGTGTGGAACCACAATATATTATGGATGAAATTTTACCACACTTCTTCAAACACTTTTGGAATCATAGAATGGCTCTCGACCGACGTAACTATCGCCAACTGGTTGATACAACTGTAGAAATTGCGAATAAAGTGAGTATGGTTTATAATCACTAGATGACCCTAAGAATTTTCTCTGTTATTGTCTAAACGAATTTTGTCCCATTTTAAAATTATTTTTCATTGATACTCTGCTCTTATTAGTCGTAGCGTTTTGTTACCGCCTATTGGTTTCCTTTGAAATAAACCCTATACCTTACTATAGCTTAGTTATATATAACACTAGCGGTCCGCCCCGGCTTCGCCCGTGGTACATATTTCGCAATAAAAGGTAGCCTATGTTCTTTCTCAGGGTCTAAAGATTATCTGTGCCAAATTTCATCAAAATCGGTCCAGTAGTTTATGCGTGAAAACCATACATACATACATGCATGCATACATACATACAAACCTTTCCTCTTTATAATATTAGTATAGATATCACATTTTGTGCGCCAAAATTAAACGATTGCAAATTTATTTAAGGTTGGTGCATCAGAAATCATTAACAGGATTGTAGATGACTTGAAAGACGACAATGAACAATACAGAAAGATGGTGATGGAGTCCATTGAGAAGATTCTTGCAAATTTGGGAGCAGCTGATATTGACTCGAAACTCGAAGAAGCTCTTATTGACGGTATACTTTACGCATTTCAAGAACAGACAACTGAGGTAATATTAATAACCTATCAACCAAATATTGTCTTTTCTATTTTTTATTTTTACTTAAATAGGTTGCTAATAATTTCATATTTATATGTTTTAGGATGTGGTAATGCTGAATGGGTTTGGTACAATAGTAAATCAGTTAGGAAAACGTGTGAAGCCATATCTACCTCAGATCTGTGGTATCATTTTGTGGAGAATGAACAATAAGTCGGCGAAGGTGCGGCAACAGGCCGCGGATCTTATATCCAGAATCGCAGTCGTAATGAAAACGTGCCAAGAGGTGAGTTTCCTTCCTAAACTTGGAAAAATTATCATTTAAATTTGTTTAATTTGAAATATATAACTTTATTGTATTTTATTTAGGAAAAATTGATGGGCCATCTTGGTGTAGTGTTGTATGAATATTTAGGAGAAGAGTATCCCGAAGTATTGGGATCTATACTCGGCGCGTTAAAAGCTATCGTGAATGTTATTGGAATGACCAAAATGACACCACCCATCAAAGATTTACTTCCGAGACTGACGCCTATATTAAAAAATAGGTGAGTTGCGTTTATTTTTATTTACATTGTTTTTAATTTACTGGGACTGTTTTTATAGTATATTCAAAAAATTTTCATGTATCTAAATATGTTAGGTATTTTAGTGTCCTTTGAGTAAATATATTATACGTATGTCGTATTCAATAACCTTTATTTTTACAGGCATGAAAAGGTACAAGAGAACTGTATAGATCTAGTCGGTCGTATCGCCGATAGAGGACCGGAATTCGTTTCCGCTAGAGAATGGATGAGGATATGTTTTGAGCTTCTAGAATTGTTGAAAGCGCACAAGAAAGCGATCAGACGAGCGACGGTGAACACATTCGGTTATATCGCTAAGGCTATCGGTCCGCATGACGTTTTGGCAACTTTACTCAACAATTTGAAAGTTCAGGAGAGACAGAATAGGTAAGGCAATAATTACAATTCATAAGTGAAATTTGCTTTACTGTCAGCATAAACATAAGTAGGACAGTTTTTAGTCACATTTCAGAAATTGATTTGAAATTTAAAATAAAAAAAGTCTTTTTTTAGTGTGAAAATTATATTCTATTGTCATCTTTATTTCTTTATACATTACATAGCTTTGTCACACAATGCATAATGATATAATAATTTCAGGGTGTGTACAACAGTCGCCATCGCTATTGTAGCGGAAACATGTTCACCATTCACAGTATTGCCAGCTTTAATGAATGAGTACAGAGTACCAGAGTTGAATGTACAAAATGGTGTGCTCAAGTCGTTGTCCTTCTTGTTTGAATATATTGGGGAGATGGGAAAAGATTACATTTATGCTGTATGCCCACTGTTGGAGGATGCTTTAATGGACAGGTAAAAAAATACTACCTATAAAAAACTCATATGCAATAAGTTATTTAAATCATGCGAAAAATGCGTTAATGCATAATCTATACTAATATTAGTTGTTGAATTTGTTTGTTTGTTTGAACGCGCTAATCTCAGGAACTACTGGTCCGATTTGAAAAATTATTTCAATGTTAGATAGCCCATTTACCGAGGAAGGCTATAGGCTATACATCATCCCGCTATGACCAACAGAAGCGGAGCCACGCGGGTGAAACCGCGGGGCACGGCTAGTTATGTATATAAAAAAATACGTAAGCGATAATAAAATGACGAGAAAAATAAGAAAATGTTGCAATTATTTCAGAGATCTTGTTCATCGTCAAACAGCCTGTGCTGCGATTAAGCACATGGCGCTGGGAGTGTACGGATTTGGTTGTGAAGACGCTCTCATACATTTGCTGAACCACGTATGGCCGAATATCTTTGAGACGTCGCCACATCTTGTACAAGCGTTCATGGACGCGGTTGAAGGCATGCGAGTCGCTTTGGGCCCTATTAAGATACTGCAATATGCGCTACAGGTTTGTTTGTGAAAATATATTTTATGACTTAACTTCATCATTACAATTTTAAATAGCTATGCCGCCTTTAATAATAGAATAATACTGTCAATAATTAGGAGAAATATTGACAAAAGGATAAAAAATTTCTTAAATCTACATTTTATGCATTGCATTGATTAATTGTCAGAATATAATGAAAAAAATAAAAATTGTAAAACGTTTGTGACTTATTGAAATAATTATTTTCAGGGTTTGTTCCATCCGGCAAGGAAGGTCCGAGATGTGTACTGGAAGATTTACAACACTTTGTATATTGGTGGTCAGGATGCCCTTGTAGCTGGATATCCGCGAATACAAAATGATCCAAATAATCACTTTATTCGTTATGAATTAGATTATATGTTGTAAAAACTTCAATGTATGCAAAAAGTTCGACAATTGTTGTGTTTAGAATCACACATTAAAGAATGGCCAAAAATTTGTTTTTTAATTGACATCTTTTCCATCGGACATTTTTTTTTAGACATCTATACCTAAAAAAAAGTGTCTGTTTTTATTATTGAAATAACCGATTTTTACTAATTGCATATGGATGTATGCACTGTACATATACCAAAATAGTAATTTTTATAATTTTTGTCTTTCTGTCTGTCCGTTTGTTCCGGCTAATCCCAGGAAAGACTGAACCGATTTTGACGGAAATTTCACTGACAGATAGCTGTTGTTATAAGGAGTAACTAAAACTCATACAAGCACACGGGTGAAATCGCGGGGCGCAACTAGTATTATAATATACATAAGTACTAGTGGTCCGCCCCGGCTTCGCCCGTGGTACCTACATGTTTAAACTATCCTATCTCTCAAGTTGGATCGAACTGCACATGGTGTGCGAATTTTATTATAATCGGTAAGTCCATTGAGGACAAACATTGTGACACGAGATTTATATAATATATTAAGATAAGAAGGACCCCTAGCCCACAGCAGTTCCTTTATCTGAGTATGTTTCGCAAATCGCAATCTTCAATTAGCAATATAATAATACTAGATATCACTAATACTAGATGTCAAAAACATCTCGGTAAATAAGAGCGCACGAGAGCTATAAATATTAATTTTCGAATCGAAGATCATTTTTTTGACGAATGATCGCAAGTTAGTTTTAGATAACGTAATAGATTCTTTAGGGTTCATACGCACTATGCGGGTAGCCGCATTGCGGGTAGCCGTCCGGCTGACCGCAAGCACAATTATGTACGTAATATTCATTTCTATGCGCACTGCGATGCGGCTACCCGCAGACCGCTCCGGTTGCTCGGAGAGCTGCGGCCCGAGTGACGGCCAGCCGGACGGTTGCTATACGCACTGTGCGGTTCAGTCTGCGGCTGCCCGCCATTGAGCTTTGTTATAAATTTTTCTAAAATTTTCAATAATTCTTCAAACGTTTTTATGCTCATTCTAGTAAAAAAAAAACTTATCCTCATATTATTTTAGTTCTTCGAAAAATATTGCAAAATGCTTGCTCTCATCTCGTGTTTGCAAATAAGGATTCACCCAGAACTTCTTTCTTTGTTTTTTCTTCTTTACGTAACGTGTGTAAATGTAGTAAATAGCTGCGACTTCTTCCACGTCCATCTTTGAAATGGATCGACATGACCGCAAATCGCAACGGTTCTTCAACCGCACGTTGCGGTTGCGAATGCGGCTGCCCGCGATCCGGCTGGCCGCATTCGCAACTGCATCCTGCGGTCAGCCGCGCGGCTAGCCGCAATGCGGCTACCCGCATAGTGCGTATGAACCCTAAGCCTATTAGCAAGATGTAATCTAAGGCCCGGCGCAGATATGGCGAGGCGTAGCGCAGCGCATTTTTCATTATCAAACTATTATCAACATTGTCCTACTTAAAATAATATTCAAAATTAAATAACAACAATTTATTCCCGAAGAGCATCGAAGCGTCACATGCGAATGGTATTGCGCGACGCTCTACTCCGCGCGCACCCGCTTTCGGTCGCCTGGGCGTGCCACCGACACGCTCGCGCGGCACGCAAATTTCGTCAACCCAAAATTATTTCGTCTTATTCTTTTACAAGTAATGTAATCAATAACATGTCCCAATCCATCATTTTATTCGCGAATGTACAAGTGTATCTCTCGAAAAATTGCAAAACGAATGACGATGAGTGTGTACGTGCGCGTACTCGCGAAGAATTACGCGTCCGAGCGCCAGCACGGGAAAGTGTGCCATATTTCGCGGGAGCGGGTAGTGTGTCATATTTCGCGGGCGCTCAGCGCAGTGCATCTGCGCTGAGCTTCGCTATATCTGCGGATTATATACAAAAAAATTAATCCAACCTTATTCGGAGTCGCATCTACAAAGCAACACGACTCCCCCATTATATTTTATTGGTGAGGAAATTTTTGACGCTGAATTTGTACATTAATAATGTTGTAGCCATAATAATGAAAAGAAAGAAATATGCATTAAAAGGTTATCGAAAATTTGCTTGACACATGGTAATCGAACCAACGAAAATGTGTAAAAATTACACCCTACTTTTATTGCGTCGATCGTTAGAGACAATAATTATAGGGATAAAATGTCTCAAACTTAATAAGTAAGGATTTTGTGTATATTTTAAATGTTTGTATACAAACGACATTTGTAATAGGTGTCGGAAAAAATGGGTCGTCCGGCGATAAAAGCTTCGAATTTTTAACCGACTTCAAGACAAGGTGAGGTCGTTATAAATTCATGTGTATGTAGGTATATTGTTTAATACTTATGAAATAAATACTGAAAATAATTGAACACAAACATCGTTTTATAATACATTTTTTTTTACTTTCTTATAAAAAAAAATCAAAAGGACAAAAATCCGAAACCCTCTTTTTCGCATTAAAGGAATAACATCAAATAAAAGACAATTTTTGGATATACATAATATATTCGATACTCATTTTTCTTACAATGCACCCATAAAACATTTAAGCGCACTAGCGACTTGCAAGTTTAGTATACAATTCGTCTAAAAAATCTATAAAAATATGACATGGAATGCAAGAACTAATTAATACGTGACTAGAGATCTTTGTCTTTTTAACAAATCATTCGTAAAAATCTTAGGAATACAAAATCATAGAAACAAATTCCATCATCAGAAGACATAACTAAATACCTTGTACAGTATTTTTTAAATTATAATACAGACATCATTAAATATAATATTTATTATAAAAACAACAAAAAATGATTGCAAGCCTCGACAAGAAATACAATTTTATAAATTTAGATGGATCAAATAGGATGCGACTAGTGTGTTTAGTGCATAGTTAAGTGACATGTCATCGAATTGTAATAAGATGCAACTTTTAACGTGACAAATAAAGGAAATACCTAAATACTTATTTTTAAAACTTTACGAATTTGATTTTTCTAAAGGAAAATTTAACATTAGGTAAAAAGAAGATTATAAGAATGTATTAGCGTAGGAGAAACAAACAGTTTAAAAATATCAAGAATATATTATTTAATAATATATATCACTATTTCACAATTATTACAATACGAATAAGACAAACACAGATCTGAAAATAAAACTACGGAAAAAAGTAAATAGCTTTCTCTTAATAAATATTACCTACTATTATTGTTATTGCTTGTGCGAAAAAACCGCGAAAGCTAAATAAAGAATACACTTAACATAATATGTATTTATATATTATTATAATATCTATATGAGCAAATAAGGAAATTAAAATCAGCCTCTCACAGATACATAAACTAAAGGAATGTTTAATATTTGCTGCCAAGCGATACCAGCCACGTTGTCCGCGGTGACGCCGAGCCGCCGGTGCAGCGTGCCGTCCGCTCGCACCGCCCACACCTCCTGCCCCATACACGACACGTGCTTGTATGTTATATCACAATCTGTAATCAGAAAACGTTGCTATTAACAACACATTTTAAACGAAATGCCAATGTAAATTGAGATAATAGGTTTGTTTACATCATAGGGATCTTGTTTTTATTTTAAAAAATGCAGGTGGACATTGGCACTTTCATATATGCCTTTTCGAGTATGCCGAGTAGCTTGTCTTGTCAAAAAAAAAATCGTTGGACAAAAAGTCGTTTAAAATCACCTGTTAGATATTTCCAATGCGTGCCACCTTGTTGCATTGGTGAAATATCAGTTCTTACAGCCAGGATCCCATTAGCGAGGAGGACCCAGGCTGAAGACATGGTTAAAGAAACCAGCTTAGCGCCAATGCCGTTCTTATGTTGGCCATAAGGATAATTACACTTAGGCGCCTCGATGAGCCTCCAATTTGCACCTCCTGGGTTTTCTTTGGTCACACCTTCTCTGTAATAAAGCTCTCCTTTTCTCCCGACAGCCCATATTATATTGTTGCATGTACTTATCGCAATGAGGGATTGAGGACTATTTACGTGTTCCCAATGGAGTCCCTGCAATTATTTCAAGAAATAACAAGTATATGATATAGCAGGTAAAATCTAACTAAATCACTATCAACATAAAGTTAGTATCTTTGAGTTGGATAACTTACAGCAGGAGTCGCTGCGGTAACACCGGTTCTATAAATGGCGTCTCCACCCAATGTGACAGCCCATACAGATATTTCTTTGTCATTGGCCTGAAAATGAAATATAATTGAGTTTGAGCCATTAATTGGATATTTAATATATTGATGTAAGATTTCTATGCATAAAGGAACCGTGATATTTGATTTTTTTACCCATAATGATATATCAAGTAGAGCTGTAGAACCCGCGCGAACCCAGGGTCCCTCTGTGTGAATTTGAGCTTTTCTGTACCAACGTCGCCGTCGTACACAATCTGTGAATATTTTTTTGCCATGGTAAGGCGCTGGGAAGTCTGTCGCGTATTGCCATCCGTCACTATCAACACCGCCAGGAGTGCTATAGTCTATCATCCACTCCGATATCTGGAAATTGAATAATAATAATTCAAACATAAATAATTATTTATGATGATAAAATGTTTATTTACTGTTGATAAAACATTCAAAATAAGGTAAATGATAAAATTAACTGCTGAGTCAGATAAAAGGAGCTAAGCGATCAGATAAGTGGAATTCTATGTAATGAAATAAGTACCCAGTTCCAATGTCTGCTGAGTAATTTAGTGTGCTCGCGGGTCCGCTTATGCTTTCCTGTTATGTCGCTCCACATGTATCTATCAGTTGGTAAACCAGTTGAAGTGTATCCAGTTAAGGGATTCCATCTTTGATTTTCATAAACACAATATGTTTGAGTGTCTGTCATAGAGTGTATACCCTCATTACTGCCAAGACCTATAAAAAATCAATCATAATAATTCATTCGATTCAACATAAAAATAGGTAGGTAGTACTACACAGTACATGCTATAAAAAAACTTATTTACGTAAATTAATAAATACAACTTAGGGAATCTACCCATACAACGTAACCCGTTTAGGGGAGGTCTCCAAAATACTACGATCAGTCACGAGAGAAAGGGGGGGGGGGGGCTGACTTAGATTTTTATTAAGTAGTCTATTTCGCTGTATAAAGCGTTCTCTATATGAGACCACTCGAAGTTTTGTGTGATATGGGAGAAAGCGTGAAGTGGTTAGATGTCGATACTCGATACCGTCGATGAAGAGGAAATGACCAAGCCTGAAGAAACTCTTGATATATCAATGATGTATCTGAGTGGATTGACACTGGGAATATTTTCATTGAAGACGTGTGACATGGATATTAATAATATTAAACATAAAATAATTGTTCTTTTTATAACTTTTTACAAATGATTTTCTTTTGTTAAATGATTGAAAATCATTTTGTCACTACTACGTAAAAACTTGAAGGAGGGAGGGGGGGATCGTAACATACGTTCCCTTAGGAGGATGGCCTCTGAAGTTGTATTTGTGAAGTTCCCATACCAAATTAAGTAACTAATGTAAAATAAATAAATAATTTTGTTTTGTTTTTTTAACTGCTTACCTTTTAATGTTCCTCCACCCCAACCACCGGTATAAACCCAAGCTCTATGATCATGGGATATGCCCCATACCACAGTATTTGAACAACATTCAACCTTTCGTAAAAAGCCGCCCATTAATTGCCAAAACATCTCATCAGGTCCAATTATAACACTTGTAGAACAATACTCCATAGTGTACAATTTCAAACCTCCCATTACTAATACTGATGTTATAGTTTCTGAACTCAGTCTATGTTTGAAAGAACAGAAATTTGACTCATTTACAATGACAGTAAATCCAGCATCATCACAAATCATTTTTATAGTAAATTCTTGGCCAGGTTTTAATGGCAATTGATAACGTTCTTCCACCCCCCACTGTCCAGATTTCTTTGTATTACACACAACTACACCCTCATCAAAACGCATATTAAAGTGAAATGGTATTTCCGTAACTTCACTTTCAATTTTATGCCTTTGTTTTTGAATTTCTGGTCCTTGTAAATTTATATGAAACCGGTTTATATCATCAAACAAACAGCCAGATATTTTAAGAGTACTGCCCGATGGAAAATTGTTGTGCAGAGTCGTCATAAATCCTTTTTGTATGTCTTTGCCAAACACCTGAAACTCTTTAGTGTAACTGCCACTCTTTTCAGCCATCAATTGTGCTGGTGCCGGATCCCAGTTGAGAACATCTCCTGAATTAGTAACAACCCAGATTGAACTGACTGAAGGTCTTCCAGACACCCCATGTATTTGTGATGTGATATCAACCAACACATTCAGCCATTCTTCTTGCTCCATTTCTGAGATAAACTGTATTTTTAAAATTTGTGTATTTTGTGTAGGGATGGTAATTGATATTCTAGGGTTGCCTGGTTCAGATGATGTAGTAATACTAGTAACCTCTCCCAAATTGAAGATAAATTTTATTGTACCATCGGGTTGAAATACTGATAGTGTTCCTGTGTTTTCTAAAGAATGCCAGTAAAGTGAAATTATGCAGTCTTCACTAGAGTTATTTATATTAACTAATCTTGCCTCACAACTACGAGTCCAACCCTTTTCTTCAATAGCTACACCAAACTTGGTGAGATCAATGTTTAAAGTATTTCTTGCTTTTAAATCATCTAATATTTGAAATCTCCATCTGGCTACTATGTCTGTATTGTGCACATTTTGTGAATCAGTAAACCAGTGGGGTGGTTGTATGGCATCCACTAGACAAGCTCCTGCGTCAACAAAGCTCCATGCTGTGTCACATGTACCCCATGCTGTTTGACTCACTTCTTCATCAAAATACATGCCAGAATCCAGATCAAATACACTGCTATCACTATCAGGTTGAGCCTCCATTCCAACCACAGAGCCCACACTACGAACAGGGCTCCAAGCTCTAGGATTTTTCAATGTTGTTTCATAGCTTTTACCAGTCAAATCTATATTCTCTACATTCATGCTTGCTTTTTGCTTTAATTCTTTTGAAGGTTTAAGGGGCAGAGTGTTCTCTATGGGAGCAGAGTGTGATTCTTCCCAAGAATTTTTTAAGTTAATATTAGATTTAAGCTCAGTTGTATTTTCATTAAGTAAATTTAAACTTTGATGTTTTTGATTTGATGCAGATGAGATAAGGCTTGCTGAGCTGGATGTTCGACTGACTTGCATATTAGCTTGAACCATTCTCCATCTCTTGCCTGTAAGTTCAGCTGGTGTAATACCACTTCTCCAATATATACTTTTGTTTGAACCTCCTATAGCAAATACTTGATCATTTATACCAACTGAAATATGAACCATATTACCATTCACCTCTAGCCATCCACTTCCCATAGCAGCTGATTCAGAAGTCCCTGCAGCATTGCCGTCTATACCTTTTCTGAACCAAACCCTTGTATCTGAACTCACAGCCCACACAACATTATGACCAACTGATATAACAGATAATTTTGCTTCATTGGGAGACTTGACTTCCAACCATGCTTCTCCACTTGGTGAATCTTTAGTAATACCTTTTCGTATAATGGCTCTTCCAGACCAAAGCAATGCCCAAACTAAACCTGTTGGACCAACTGAAATTTGCTTTATATCACAGTTTGGAGGAATGCTTACATTTATCCACTTTAATCCTTCTGGTGAGGTAGTACTTACTCCAGATCTGTACATAACCCTCCCCTGAGCAGTGATAGCCCAGACAGATAAAGACCCTGGAGAAGAATATGGTATATGATTACCTCCAATACTCACATCAATAAAAGGTTCTTGGGTTGGATCTTTATGAAGAGGTGCAATTGCACACCAAGAATTCATAGCACTAAACTTTCTATACCTTATCCATTTCCTTCTCCTTACACAAGATTTCCACTGTTTGACTGGTCCAAACTGAGCTGGGAAATCAACTGCATAACTCCATCCATCATGGTCTAATGGTTGACCATCTAAGGTTAGCTCAAGTTGCCAATCACCTTCCCATTGCCAAGCCATAGATGGCAATCTAATACAGTCAATAGATCTATCTTTGGTACCATCCTGAGATGAAAAGTGATAACGGTCTGTAGGTAACATCCTACCACTAAATCCTTCCAGAGGTAGCCAACGTTCATTCTCATAAGATTCTTCTTTCACTCTTATTGGTATTTCCAATCCATGAACATGTAAGTAAATTTGGCGATCACCTCCGACTGCCCATAGGAAGTGAGGTACAGCTGATAATGTTTTGAACTCCAGACCAAGATACATAAATTCCCTCCAACAAGAGCCATTGGTTGACAGAGCGTACACTTTACCTTCATTATTTATAGAAAATAATAGAGAATTGCTCGACATTTCAATGAGGTATATTAGAAAATAATTTATCAACCTTCTTAATTTTTATTTCACTTTTCACATGAACTCACTACATTCTAATTCAAATACGAGAACCTTAAACTTATATCAATTTAATACACACATAATAAGTATTTATGTATTGTTTAGAAAAAAATAGGTTAATATGTATAGATCTAACATACAGCTTTTAGATTTTTATTTTAAATAGGTAAGAGGTAAGCTTTCTCATTTCTGGGCTCGTTGTTATTACTTGAAATATCTTTGGTGAATATTATTCTATATACTGTATCACCGTAACCCTATGGTACTGCTTAACCGAATTTCTTAAATGTTTAATGTTTTTATATTTATAAATTATAATTTATTTTAAATACTATGTAGTCTTTTTATTCGAAAAAAAAAGTAATTGGTAGGTACATCTAGTTTTGACCATTTGACAGCTGATATGACAATTGCGATTTGCGAATGAGGCGAATGTTCGGTCACGACCCATTTGGCATTTTACGGAATAATGGCACATGAGTAGAAAGACGGATAATGGTTATGGCCACAGAGCAAGTAATAGTTATGGCGGCTCTACATTCGTGCCGTGAAACTCCGTGAACAGGTGTGAATGTGAATTGGATGGTTTTCAAGTTGTCGTTGGGGCGTTCGTTTGCGGTATTTTCACGCGGCGTTCACGTGTATAAGACGCGGCACGTAAGTCTAGCGGTGACCTTCAATGTTTTACGGCAAGTTCGCCTTTATTTCGTTCAAATAGATCCCCTCCACTTCAAGGTGAGCGCTAAACTTACGTGCCGCGTAGCATACACATCGACTTTCGTGCCACAGTAACCCTTTATATTTCATGGCGGGTTTTACAAACGACTGCAAGCATCCTATGAATGAGGAGGACACGACTAATGCCGTAGTTTCGTGGCATGAATTTGTGCGAGAATTCACGGCACTAATCATGTAAAGCCGCTATTAATACGAGCGTGTTTAAATGTCATGATACATATTATATTGATGATACGTTCCCTAATTTAAGGTATGTATGTAAAAATAATAAATAAACTAAAACATATTGTAGGTAGGTACATACGGTCTATGTTATCTTAAAATTATAAGCACCGCGGTTATATTATAATCTATCCTGCGAGATCCACATATTGTTTAAAAATAGACGCATTGTTTAGATTTAGATAATATAATGAAATATATCTAAAGAAAAATAAGAATTTTAAATATTTTATACCGATAAATATTTTGTGAGATGCAAAATGAATCAAAAATTCATGGTCACCCTGACTATCGTTTCTACCTAAACATCAATGCAGCGCAGCCGCCGCGGCCGTAGACCTATATTACTTGCTCTGTGCCGTAGACATACGCGCTATAGACGCAGCATTTGACCTCTCGATCGGACCTCTTTTGGTTAGCCTCCATTTATAACGAACAATCAACCCTGTACGTATGAAGATAGATCTTATTTTAACAAAACAAATATTTTTGGTCTAGTTAGTTTATACAGTAGGTATTAAAGCTGATTTACACAGGGTCAGTAACTGACTACAAATTCGAGGCAAGTCAGTGCTGACCCGAAAAAAACCCTGTGTAAACCTTAGTTTGAAGTCAGTACAGTGGCTTGAAGTCACCGCTGACTTGAATATTCGGACACGAATATTTTAAAGTCAGTAGGCGCCCCCCGCCACCCGCGCACCCCCGCGCCAGCCCTTAGATCATTAAGTAATGGATAACACTCGCAGGCTTAGAGTATAGATAGTATCTATAGAGCGCGAACAACCAAGTGGGAACAGTAGGCACAGCTGGGAACAACACGACGTTCCCGCCGCGCGCGCTCGTAGTCGTGGTTGAGTGCTGACGAAGTGCGTTGCTCTTGATTTTTATTCATATCTAGGAATAAACATGGTGAAATGTGCAGTTATATCTTGCAAAAACGATACTAGAAAATACACAAAATTTAAATCCAGTATCACATTTCATCGGTAAGTCGATTGTTATACTTATTTTTATGAAAATAAATCTAGCATCGCGGGGGTGAAGGGGAGGTGGAAGGCGGACACGCGCAGGCTCGCTCGCGCGCCTCACTGCCGCCACGTGATCGTAGTGATGTGACCTGACCAACGCTGTACTCGATATAAAGTTTACTAGAAGAACTATATTTTAACAAATTATTTATTTAAATTTAAAATTAAAACTCTATTATCTCTTTAAAAATGTATTATAAATAAATTTGTGGTGTGTTTTGTATGATACACTTTCTAATATTTTGAATGCGAATGTATTATAGTGTAAATGTAAAGTATGTAATGTTACGATATATTTTCTGAACCGCTAAATTGATTTTGAAGATTTTGATAGTAGAATGGATAAAATTAAATAAAAAAATTATTAATATTTATTATATTATCATTTAAAATTATTAATTATTTCTTATTGTTATTTAACATTTTTAAAACATTATTTTTATTGTTTGATTTATTATTAAAGAAATAGCACTAAACCCGATCTTTTATTTTATTAACTTTATTATTTAAAAAGTACTCACGTTTTTCTGATATTCCAATTAAACATATTTTTTTAAAGTACTTATAATGAATACAAGAAATATTCAAATGGAATAAACAAACTTTATTCAGTTGGTAAACAAATTTGAAATTACATATTTATACTTTATTCATATATTTTTCCTTTAATAACTTATTGAACATAAAATTTACTTATGATACATATTTATTTACATAACTTATCGATAGTTCAACACGCAATTGATACCTACCCATCCCTATTTGTCACACACACATCTATATAGTATCTATAGCTCATCTGCCTACGATGTGCACAAAGCAATTTGTGCAATACACTCGCTCTATACTACTGTAATATATAGGTACTCTAAGCTCGCAGGCGTTTCCCCTTTTGCCGAAGTATAAGATTATTCGAATCGAAAAATCTTATGCTTTCATAAAAACTACTTGCGTAATCGATTACAAACACTCTGCGTATTCGTAAAACATCGAAAGGACGTCTGCGAGTGCTCCGCTAAAAATGCCGTTTTGTATTGTCAAGTCTTGCAGAAGCAATTCAAACATGTCGAATATTAAAAAAGATGGAATAATCTTTCATTTGTGTATATTTTTTTATTTTTTTAACGTACATTTCTAATTAAATGCAATTTCTAATAATCGTCGATGTATCGTTTAGCGATATGATCAAGACAAATAATCGAGTCATGTTTACTCGATCATTGATGCGGCCCTACGAGACTATCATGGAAAGAAAATATACAAATTTAATCTTTATGAACTAAGAGATAAAGTTGAATTTAAAACGCGATAATGAACCGCATTCGTTACGAGACTATCTTGTAAAGAAATACAAATTTAATCTTTATGACTTAAGTGATAAAGTTGAATTTAGAACGCGATATTGAACCGCACTCCCCACGAGACTATCTTGGAATGAAATGCAAATTTAATCTTTATGAACTTAGTGATAGAGTTGAATTTAAAAACTCGTCGCTTAAAAGGTCGTAAATTTTTACGACTTTCGTGACACAAATTATTTTTGTGAATGTGTGATTGTGTTTCATAGTGTGAGTTACCCTCCCCGCACCAAAATCAGCAGAAAGTTTAGTTAGAACATATTTTGCCAGCGTACTCCATCCATTACTTAATGATCTAAACGCCAGCCAAATAAACCCCGTGTTAACAGACAAGTCAGTGCGTGGTTAGTCACTGACGCTGCGTTGTAGAGTGACCACGTTTTTTTACATTCCTGAAGCCAAAAATGTCAGCGTTATTTCCAGTTTAATTTTGGCTGGTAAAGCATCTCTCATGAATGTATCATGTCGTTGTATAGAGCTCGATATCATTGACAGCAATTCGTCAAAATTCTGTGGTGACATCCTAATAGCCAGTTTGTACTCCACAGGATCTTCAAATCGCAATTGCTTCAGCAACAAAGCAGAGCCACCAGTTTCGTTTCTATCGTCAATCCATTTTCTTACCCATTGTCGTTTATTTTTAGTTATCTCATTTTCTACCATTTCTATAAACTCATTCAACAGCAAAATTGATAAATTTTTCAACAAATAATTATATCGTCGTTTCAGTTGTTTTCGCGAATTCATTTTTCCCACTGACTTCACAAACGCACCACTACTACTTACTTCATGTAAACCTTAGAGTATATATTACAGTAGTATAGAGCGCGTGTATTGCACAAATTGCTTAGTGCACATCGTAGGCAGATGAGCTATAGATACTATATAGATGTGTGTGTGACAAATAGGGATGGACAGGTATCAATTGCGTGTTGAACTATCGATAAGTTATGTAAATAAATATGTATCATAAGTAAATTTTATGTTTAATAAGTTATTAAAGGAAAAATATGAATAAAGTATAAATATGTTATTTAAATTTGTTTACCAACTGAATAAAGTTTGTTTATTCCATTTGAATATTTCTTGTATTAATTATAAGTACTTTAAAAAAATATGTTTAATTGGAATATCAGAAAAACGTGAGTACTTTTTAAATAATAAACTTAATAAAATAAAAGATCGGGTTTAGTGCTATTTCTTTAATAATAAATCAAACAATAATAATAATGTTTTAAAAATGTTAAATAAAAACAAGAAATAATTAATAATTTAAAATGATTATATAATAAATAATATTAATATTTTTTTTATTTAATTTTATCCATTCTACTATCAAAATCTTCAAAATCAATTTAGCGGTTCAGAAAATATATCGTAACATTACATATGTACTTTACATTTTACACTATAATACATTCGCATTCATAATATTAGAAAGTCTATCATACAAAACACACCACAAATTTATTTATAATACATTTTTAAAAGAGTTTTAATTTTATATTTAAATAAATAATTTGTTAAAATATAGCTCTTCTAGTAAACTTTATATCGAGTACAGCGTTGATTAGGTCACATCACTACGATCACGTGGCGGCAGTGAGGCGCGCGAGCGAGCCTGCGCGTGTCCGCCTCCCACCTCCCCTTCACCCCCGCGATGCTAGATTTATTTTCATAAAAATAAGTATAACAATCGACTTACTGATGAAATGTGATACTGGATTTCAATTTTGTGTATTTTCTAGTATCGTTTTTGCAAGATAGAACTGCACATTTCACCATGTTTATTCGTAAATATGAAAAAATTCCAGAGCAACGCACTTCGACAGCACTCAACCACGACTACGAGCGCTCGCGGCGGGAACGTCGTGTTGTTCCCACCTGTGCCTACTGTTCCCACTTGGTTGTTCGCACTCTATAGATAGTATATATACTCTAAGATGTAAACAGTTAACTACTGTCTACTGACCCTGTGTAAATTAGCCATTAATAAAACGTTTGTAAAAACCGACAACAAACGGACCGGTAGCAATTACCTACCACCACTACCACAGATGCCGAAATCACCCCCTCTCGTAGACAGAGAAACCAATAGACAAACTGATATCTTATGTCGCATTCACACAAGAAAAAGAGCAACTTATGCCGGTGTTGTGTAAAGAAATGAGAGATAACGATAAAATTTTTTGTTTCACGCAGCGTGCCACTTTTTTCAAGAATAGCAACCTACTTTGATAAACAAAGTTTGACAGCTAGCTATCGTCTTCCATAAAAATATAGTTTTTACATGCTCTAAGTTACGTAATTCATAGTATGTTTGGTTTTGAATGATTAAGACTTACTGTTAATACCTTATAAAATAATACCATGGTGCGGTGTAGCGTTAAAGGGTGTAAAAACGATAGTGGAACGAAAATGCCTGGATTGTCTTTTCACTCGTAAGTATACAACTCTTTATCAGTTTATAGGCCTTCATGATATTTTAGCGTGTTAATATATTGTGTATCACGTGCTGTTGACTTGAATACATTGTTTAAAAACCACAAAAATAACAATTATAAATTTTAACCTAAAAAATTTTGTGTTGCCAACTTTTCTACAAATTGTTACCCACTATTATGGGAAATAATAATATATATATTCTGCAGTGTGTATTTAATTAAATATCTGAAATATTCAATGGCTTGTTCCAGTTTTCCTGAACCGGATAATTTACGACAAATTTGGATTGTAGCTACAGGACGAACAGATTGGAAACCAAAACCGAAGGTTAGAAAGTATTACGGCAATCACCACCACCGCGACGCTGCCCCGCCGAAGACAATGGGCACTCTTGGTTCCAACATTGAACCGGAGGGACGTAGTTAATTAAGTTAGAGATAATTTAAATGTAATTTTTTATTACAATAAATTATTATTGAGTAAATTTCGTTTTTTTTTGCGCCTTCGCGGGTCGGTCAATATAATTAACGTGTGTATCTGTTAATACTTACGAAAATAAACATTATTTTATTTATTTTTTATTTTATTTTATAAAAAATAAAAATGTTGTGTGGTTTTATGAAACCACGGTAAAAGTGAAACTGTTCGAACGGTTCCGAACACTGCTTTGTGTAGCGCATGTCGCGTGACGGTCGGCTGCCGAGTAGGTATACCTACTCGGCAGCCGCGATACACGCGACATGCGCTACACAGACCAAAAAGTTTGAGACGATGTAATAAAAGTTTCACTTTAATAAACAATCGAGTTTTCATCTACATTATCATTACATACACATTTTCATATGATAATGATAATGATATATACATATTATATAATATATAGGTACCTATGTGTATATACATAATATGTATTACCCTTCTAAAAGTAATATGTTTATTATATACTAGCTGCGCTCCGCGGTTTCACCCACGTGGCTCCACTCCTGTTGGTCTAAGTGTTATGGTACAATATAGCCTACTATAGCCTTCCTCGATCAATGGGCTATCTAACACTGAAATAATTTTTCAAACCTCCTCACCTTCACCCCGTCCCGCACTACGCCTCCTCATTGTATTAAACAGTATACCTACTATTTTCTGTAAATTGACACTTTTAAGAATTCGTTATATCTTTTGAATGTAATATTGAGAGATTTGTATCTTACAAATTGTGGGGTAAATTTTCCCTCACACGGTAACCCTAAATATTGTGACGTATTCTTTTTTATCTCTTTCTGCGACACGCGTTGCCGGTGTCTATTGGATTCTCTGTCTACGCCCCCTCTACACGACTTCGCAGCTGCGGATGTATCCGGAGATGACATCCGCCGACACGACACATCCGCAGACGTGTAGAGGAGACTTTAGATAGCTACAGTTTTGAATCACTTGTACGTTGAAATCTGTGGATTCTGTCAAGATGACGTTATCTATTTGTCAAATGTCAATCACAGATGTCAATATTGTCAAATGAAAATTGATAACACAGTAATATGTCAAAGTCCGTAGAGGTATTCTAACCATGAATAGACCCTGTAATAAGTATATAGTCTATGAATAGACCGTCCTATTCGTAAATACATTTTTTTAAATTTGCATTTTGTGATTTAATTCTTAAACTGTTACATATAAAGTCGGTTTTCCTACTAACATATCGAAAGATTCTTCTCAATTATTTTATATTTATTACTTTCTCTTCAAAACAATACATAGGTATTGTATGTCCACTGATTTCCATTTACGTATCTGGTACGTGACATAATATTATACGTTCTCTCCACTGAATTATCCAATACGTCGATATAGGAATTAGAATTTATGAAAATAACTCGTGAATTTGGCAGAACTTCAAGAGAATAATGAAATGCGCCATTCTTATCCTTGACAAAAATAGATTTATAACCAGTAGTAGTCAATTGACAAAATGAGTTACCTAAGTAAATTTTCAAGTATCCTTAGACATCCTTTGACCAGAGGGATGGCTTCATATGGAGTTATTTGGCCAATATCAAGTTTCATACAGCAAACGTTCGAAGGCAAAAGTTTCAGTAAGTTAAGTTAAGTTATTTTAAAGTACACACTTCATTTGTGTTCATTTAAATTAAATGGTTTCTTTTTTAGATGATAATTCATACGATTGGTGGCGATGTGCACGATTTGGACTCTATGGATCTTGTTATGTAGCTCCAACACTTTATAGTTGGCTGACAATAGCAAGTATTATGTGGCCAGCAAATACTTTAAAAGCTGCATTGATTAAGGTGGGTACAACTTCTTTAAACCTTATTGTTGTCACATTATTTATTGCAGGCAAAATTTTGCCCTTTTGTTTCATATTGTTGGGAACCAGAGCTATAACAGAATTGTTCAATCCAGATTTACTTAAATTGATAGCATTATTGAAGTTCCATACATGCAAAAAACAGTAATCTTAAGTAAATTTTATACTACTCTTACATAATATATGGTTCACTTTTCAGACATTATGTGAAACTGTAACTTACACACCATTTGCAATGTGTAGTTTCTATTTTGGAATGAGCTTATTGGAATCTAAAACATTTGATGAAGCAGTGGATGAGGTTAGAGCAAAGTTTTGGCCAACATACAAGGTAATTTGATAAAAAACATCTTTCTATGTACTACCTACATAATATTATAATAGTTCAGTCATGTTAGTATAATCTATACTAATATTATAAAGCTGAAGAGTTTGTTTGTTTGTTTGTTTGTTTGAACGCGCTAATCTCGCAACTACTGGTCCGATTTGAAAAATTCTTTCGGTGTTAGATAGCCCATTTATCGAGGAAGGTTATAGGCTTTATATCATCGCGGTACGACCAACAGGGGTGGAGCCACGGTGGTGAAACCGCGCGGAGCAGCTAGTAAGATATATACCTGATACGGCCTCGATCTGATTTCTTCCAATATCCTAAAGATTTTTTGTGAAATTTTATCTCCTCATATAACATATATTTGTAACTTGTCAATATCAACAGGACAATTTCCTAAAGTTTTAAAAAAATCAAGAATCCATCCAATCCACAAGGGCGGAGACAGGGACTGTGTTAATAACTACAGGCCAATTTCTATCCTTCCAGCTTTGTCAAAAATTTTAGAAAGAGTCATGAATAAAAGGCTTGTTGACTTTTTAGAGAAGAATAAGCTTTTGTCTTCAGCTCAATTCGGTTTTAGAGCTAACAAATCGACTTCAGATGCTGTACACGAACTTACAAATTTTATTGTGTCTAATATTGATAAAAAGAAGAAAACATTAGCAATATTTCTGGATCTGGCCAAGGCTTTTGACACAGTCTCTGTCCCGATCTTGATCAACAAACTTGAATGCTTAGGTGTTAGGGGTATACAATTGAATCTGTTCATAAGCTATTTGACTGATCGAACACAATGTGTAATAATTGACGATGTTATGAGTTATCAGTGACGAGGCTCCTATCCACTATGGTGTCCCACAGGGCAGTATTTTAGGCCCTACTTTGTTTCTCGTCTATATTAATGATTTGTGTCAACTTAAATTTCCATCAGCTAAAATCATTACCTTTGCTGATGACACATCTTTGGTATTCAGCGGTGATACGTGGAACGAAGTATTTTTAAATGCCCAACAAGGACTAAATGAAGTTACCGAGTGGTTACATGAAAATTCCTTAACATTAAACATCGATAAAACAAAGTATATAACTTTCTCTATGAAAAATACTGATAAAACTGATATGCATAGTTTAATTACACATTCTTGTAACAAAAATGATCCATACTGCACATGTCCTAGAATAAATAGTACTGAATCAATAAAATACCTGGGCGTTATTATAGACGATAAATTGAATTTTCAATCACACATTAACTTAATAGCCACTCGCACACGTAAGCTTATTTCGATTTTCAAAAATTTAAGACATGTTGCTGACGAACAGCTCATTATAACAGTATATAAAGCCCTATGCCAGTCACTGTTGACCTATTGCATAACATCTTGGGGTGGTGCTCCTAAAACTTATTTTATTAAGATAGAAAGAGCACAACGAGCTGTCTTAAAAGTTATAAAATTTCTGCCTTTCCTTCACCCTACCAAGGACGTTTATATGATGACCAGGGTACTAACTGTACGACAGTTATTTATTCTTCACACAGCTGTACGACAACATTCTCTTACTACCTTCAGCCCTGAGCGGGCAAACGCGTTACGCAGGGGCAAAATTTGTGAAACGAACAAGTTTAGTACAAAATTTTCACATCGCTTCTTTTGTTACCAGGGCCCTAATATCTACAATAAATTAAACGAAATTCTCTCAATTTTTTCACTAACCACCGACAAGTGTAAACGTGTGGTAAAGGAATGGATACAAAAATTGGATTATGCTGCTACCGAAAACTTGCTTTAAATTGTGATGTGTATTAAACTTATGTATTAAATATGAAATTAATGTCAACCTCTTTGGATTCTGGTGCTTGTTTTTTCCACTTAATCCAATTATTGATTACAGTAGATATAAATGATAAAATTGCTTTCAGTGTAAATTATTTATTTATTAAAAATATAATTAAACAAATGGACGAATTGAAAAATATGTATTACATACACACATATACGCGCACGCATACACGCACACACACACACACACACACACACACACACACACACACACACACGCATACACACACTCACACACATGTAGGTATTTTTTAAATTCTAAATAACTATAAACTTATGTCGTCCTCACTACCTAACCATAAACTTTTGAATTATGTGAAACATATTTTATTTCTGTAATTGTATTTTGTTTCCGAGGTTGGAGGAGCTGATGTCTGATACCGGTTAAAACCCATTTCAGACATCAGCTCCTCCAACTCCAGCTATGTTTTATAATTTTGTATGCATGTAGATTTTATGTGATTGGGAATTGTGAGGAGAAATAAATAAATGATTTGATTTGATTTGATTTGATATAGGTACATTATTATTATTAAATTTCTAAAGCTATGACACTGATTTTTTAATGAGTGCTGAATTAACTTGTTAATTTTTGTTTCACTGCAATTTAAAATGTTAAGGATTTTCACTAAAGTAAAATTTTTTGGGTATGTAAAATATTTGGTTGGCATCATAATATAACTCATATTTTGTTGTTTCAGGTTGGTGCTTCTGTGTGGCCTGCAGTAGCTGTAATGAATTTTTGGCTTATTCCTCCTGCTAATAGAGTACCATTTATAAGTGTATGCAGCCTTATATGGACATGTTTCTTAGCCTATATGAAACATTTAGATAAGGAGGAGGTTCCTCAAACATTTGTTCACCGATCTGTTAAACTATAAGAATTTTTATATATTTTTAGTCAAATATTTAGGCAAATTTACAATGACATATAATGTCAAACATATTTTATTATATTATCACTTATAATACCACAAGAGCTTCAAAATTATCGGGTATTTTCCGATAGGTTCGTTGCAAACAAATGAAGGAGTCAAGTTTTTAGTCAAGGTTAAAAAATCACGAGCGCGAAGCGCGAGTGATTTTTCCTGAAAAACTTGACGACTTTATTTGTTTGCAGGGAACCTTGAGGGAAATGCCAGATAATTTTGAAGCTCGTGTGGTATTCGGGAGATTATTTTTCCGTCCCAAATGTCGGCCAATAATTTCACAATTGAATTGAACCTGTCAGTTTGACGTCAACGACCAGAGAAAATTTTCAAAAAATTATCAGTATAATACCATGTAGGTTGTACCACGTGACGTCGAATGGTGCAATTCTATTGGTCGATATTTGGGTCGGAAAAATAATCATTGTTATTAAATATTAATATATTATGTATATGATACATACCATTACTTTAAAGTGTGATATTAAGTTATTAATTAGAGTATTATTTTTGTATCACAATTTAAAGCTTTTATATTGTAAAGCACAAGAATCACAGTATTTTATATCAAAATAATATAATTTATGATAATCTACCTCTTATATAAATGTTATATGATGTGTGATAATCAGCTATATTATAATGTTAAAAAAAACATACCTATCCAAAAAAATGTTACAATACCTAAAATAAATATTTACCATTCGTTTTACAAAAATAATTCATATCTTATAGGTATATGTACACCTGCCTATTTCATAAATTCCTCAATTTAGTTATCGTCCTGCAATTTAGTTTTTTATTATATGATATTGTATGCTGAAATGTGTGTGTTAACATGTAGTCTCGTTGTTGGAAGAATGTATTAGTTACATTAAACACACACACAGAAATATAATTGAAATGCTTTAAATAATTAGTAGATGCGTTTATAAATTTTCTTTATCAGTATTCATTGATTTGAATAAACCATTCCACAAATGACTTGATTTTAATTTTCTTCAACTTTAACTTCTATCCTTTAAAAACAGCGTAATAATTAAATAGCCAAAATCGATCCATAGTGTAACCATATCTATACTAATATTATAAAGCTGAAGAGTTTGTTTGAACGCGCTAATCTCAGGAACTACTTGTCCGATTTGAAAAATTCTTTCGGTATTTGATAGCCCATTTATCGAGGAAGGCTATAGGCTAAATATCATCACGATAAGACCAACAGGAGCTGAGCAATGCGGGTGAAACCGCGGGGCGCAGCTAGTATAGTATAAAACCATAGAAATCTAAATAACAAGACACTAGAAGTCGTAAGCGTGCGTGACCTTGTCGCCACTCAGGTGATTTGCACATCACCAGTGCATTCGTCACTGTTCAGTTGCTCTGGAGACGTATGAGTGTATACATGGTGTGTTTCAGCAATTCCCATTGCGGAAATTCTTCCACAAGTTGTAATTATACTTATAAAGGAATAATATTTCATCGGAAAATATTTTTTTTTAGAAATAATGCCGTTTTTCCTTAAAATTATAGAATATTTACAAGTATTACGAGTGTCACCATAGTAATCGAAATAACAATGAATGACACAGTCGACCATTCTTAATTTCTTATTATCACGTTTGTTCGTATTGGAGCAAAAAGTCTCATATACTTAGGGATGTTATTCTAAAATAAACCGTAAATTCGTGCGTTAGGATACATATTCAAAAGCTTAATTTAATAGTTAAGTTAGTTTTCACTAAAATCAAGCTGTCCAATAAAAGGCATAGTTTACTTGTGTGTACTGTTTAGCTTTCGGTTTGAATGTGTTGATTTTGGCGACAGCGGTTTTCATACGAATTATGACATTATAGCACTTCTATGTGTCTTGTTATTTAGATTTCTATGTATAAAACTATACTGTAACTACACCATTATTCGGATTTTTAGATCCGTTAGGAATAGTATTAATGTTTCTTTCTACTTTTGTAACATTATACCGTATTACGCAAACAGGTTGTTTTACAAATAAAGAAACTGGCCAAGTGCGAGTGGCTGTAGATAAGTATTAGGTGTTCCCGCGACCTCGACTTTTGTGGAGTTATAAACGCAGCCTAAATTACTCCATATTTTATCAGCTATCAGGCAGCCCCGCCCATCAATAGAAGTCCCGTCAAAAGTAGTCCAGCCGTTCCAGATATTAGCAAGAACAAACATACAGATAGTTGTATAGATATAATTATTACGATTGTAATATTATTGAAAATATTAAAATAACGATTGCTCAAGGTTTCGTCCAGTTACGTCATATAATTTATACGCATATAATATTGTCACGGTATGGTCACGGTAGACGGTAATAGTTGTGGTAATAGTCATAATGAAGTAATAATAGGCATGACGACAGACGACAGTATCCATAAATGATCGTATTAGTGTTTTTAAGGGAAAATGTATATTAATTAAATATAGTGACTTAGAAATCTTAAAAACATTAAGATTAATGAGATTATCAATAAAATAAAACATTGAAATTCTGCAGTTGGCCATTTTGACTAAAACACGCGTGACGTCACGCTTAAGTAAACAACTCACGTCAGATGTGTTTTGTTGTTATGAATATGTTGAGAATACGCATTTTTATTTATTTTCTATTGTTTCACGTATGCTTTATCGACTCAGAACAGAAATATAATTGCGAATTCACGAATACGTGGTTCGGGGTTCTCCGCGCCAACTTTATACAATCATTTCTTATTATTTTCCCGCTTGAAATAATTACTAACAAATTTTTGAGCATTATTTTTATGTGGATTCACACTGCAATACTGCACACCACTTATAAACTTTGAAATTCGTTTCTATAACACATATTAAATAAATATTTTTTTAATTTTCTTCGCAATGCGTACAAATAATTACGTATTTACTAAAGAGTGACGTCACGCCTACGCCATGACACCTGGGAGCTGTTTTGGCACAGTTAATAAATATTTTTTGAAAAATGGCTTTTATCTTCGTTAAATTTAAGTATATTACCGAATAAAGGGTTTTTCTTGTATAGTAAACGTATACACACATTATGGAAGATAATCTTTCGTCATGCCTATTGGAACTTTAAACATATGCTGAAAACATTTAGGCACTGTCACAATAAAACATTGATTTTTATTTTATATATGTCAACATTTATTTTATAACATAATAATATCACATAGGAAGGTACATTAATTTACAGGGACACTAGGCACCTACATAAATAAATTTAAAATTAATATGATTTTTTTTTCTTTAAAGTAAACATTCAGACAACATTTAATTACACAAAAAATACATTAATTTTATGTATTAATCTTATATCTATCGTATTATCATAGATATACAGTACTCCAAACTTAATAATGCGCATGCAAATCTTCGCTAATTGTCGTATTTCCGAAGACACTCGAATCATTGAATCGTAAGAACCCTAAACAACGCACTTGCATTTTACACCTTGTCCAAAAGAAATAGAAGTCAATTCACGGTCATACACAATCAAAAACAAATCGGGCGGTAGGTGACGGTAGCCTGTCAGTCAAAAAACTAAAAAATCCGTCAGTCGTCTTTAAATATTGGTAGTGACTGCACGTGTTCTCTCTGTGTGGAATTATATAGAGCTGCTATTACATAGGTACCCTTCTTGGTTTTGTTTTTAAAGGTGAATTAAATTCATCGATGAAATGATTTACACAGGTGATGGCAGTAGGGAAAGTGAAAATGAAGAAGAGCATAATGAAAGTTCCGATGTATCTAAAATGTCAGAAATAAAGATAATCCCTGATTTTGATTGTTTTTATTTTTATTTTTTTATAATTGTCATAATATTGAAGAATGATCAGTACTGTAAATACTTTTGAACTGAGATTTTAATGATCAGATATATGGTTTAAATATAAACCTGTATAAATTTAAATTTATAAAGAATAGAAAAAATTCGATCACGAGGCGGGACTCGAACCCGCATCCTTTCGCGCCATTCCCGAGTCCCGCCTCGTGATCGAATTTTTTCTATTCTTTATAAATTTATATTTATAAAGCATTTGAATGCTATAAACCTGTGTTTGAAAACCATATTTTATACAATACTAGCTTGCCACCCGCGGCTTCGCCCGCTTTGTCTAAAACCTAATAAATTATATACTAAAACCTTCCTCTTGAATCACTCTATCTATTAAAAAAAACCGCATCAAAATCCGTTGCGTAGTTTTAAAGATTTAAGCATACAAAGGGACATAGGGAAATAGGGACAGTGAAAGCGACTTTGTTTTATACTATGTAGTGATAAATTTTGTGTTATTTTAACCTTCTTTTCTTCCATCATTACACCAGCTTCAGTAAGACACTTTAAAAGAACTATAAAAATTTCCAAGTAAATCAATCCAACAAAGATATTATATTCGCAATCGTGGGTTTATACTCGCTATTTACTTACAAGGAATTATCGAAACAAAATCGTTACTTACAAATACATATTAATTTCTTTTAGCACAAAACATATAATTTGACTAAATTATGCATGAAGAAAATGCATTTAACCACTCTATTTAGATATCATCTTCGGACGCTCCGGGAATATGACAGTTGCCGAACAGCGACGAAGATTTCAATGCGCATTATTACTTTTGGAATACTGTAAAATAAAATGCAAAATAACATATTCAACATGATTCTCAAAATAAAAATAAGTAAAAAAGAAACCCTTTAGATAAATATTAAATACGAATATCTCCATAGTATGTACAAAAAATGTATAGTAAGTAATTTATATTATAAGTTATTTAATTAAAAAACAACTATCAAAGCCAGTTTGCAGAGTCGACGAGATCAAAACATCTAGTATTTTTTAATGCCATCATATTATAAGATCCCACAAAAATATGTAGTAAAAAGTAAAAACATTTATCTCACAACTACTTTTTAATCAATCTAATTGAATCGGATACACCAAAATCATTTGTATATGATTAAATATTGATTAAAATACTTGTACATATTATATTACTACCATTACATTTGCATTTTGCAACTAATTCTTATATAGGTAGTATGACGTACTAGAAAAAAAGGAGAGATCCATTTAATATTATGGCGTCTCTGAAGAATAAATTGATGATTCCATGAATTCTGAATTCTGTATCGTTTGTAGATTATTTTCTATCAGTTTGTTTTAGTTTCTTAATGCCTTATGAGTGAACGACTTCTATACATTTCAATGATGGGTGCTTCGGTTGGATACTCAATTTTCTTTTCGTTATTTAGTACATATGCAAATCCATCAAAATGGCTGAATTCCTTCGATATTTGGTCTTCCAAATGGTATAGACGACTAGGATGTGTCAATTCTATAAGGTTTTCTGAAATACGTAAGTCATAACTCATAATTTTAATAAAAAGTAAAGATCATAACACCAAAACGATTTTTTAGTATAGTCTATACGACACACGTCGGCAAAATTAGGAGAACAGGCAAAAATGTTGAATTTTTTATATTTTGGTTTTGTTTGTTTTCTTTTAATTAAAACTGGATATAAGGTTCTTAAAAAGCACCAATTCAAATTGAAATTGTTTTAATTCATGGAAAAAATTAACAGATTTTTCGAAATTCGACTAAGGCCAATTTGAGCTATTCAACCTTCCTGGAAGTTGGGTACCTCTGACGTACTCTTCTCCCTAGCTTGTCCCAAACCTAGAACAGGTTCATGTCCACAGGATCCATTTTCGATGATGACAAGCTCTGTACGTGCCCCTAAATCCCCCACCGTAAGCCACTGTTTCGGTAAAATTTGTTGGATTATAGCATTCTCCTCGTTACCACCACATCTTCTGCCTTCCACCGACTTTCTGATCATGGTGCTTATGAGCGTAAGTTAATCGGGCCACTCGTAACTTGATCGAGTTTTTCTCGACTGCAAATCAACTTCTTTTAATCGTCTTCTAATGGCTGGCGTCCACTAGGCGGATCGGGCCGGGCCGCATCGCAACGCAAAAATACGCCGGCCTATGTTTTGTATGAAACATCGTCCATTAGCGACGGATCGGGTCGGGGCGGGCCGCAACGCATTGGCGGATATCGCTTCGCAGGCGGATTTCTGCCGGCGGTGCGCTGCGGCCCGCCCCGACCCGTCACCCGTCTAGTGGACGCAGGCAGGCGGATGTGAGCGACGAGCGTCTGTTAGATAAAATCCGCCTAGGCGGTCCGCCGCGCCCCGTACGCAGCAGCAAACAGCGCGTCCATTAGAGACGGCCCGTTGCGATGCGACCCGCCCCGATCCGTCTCTAATGGACGCCTAGCATAACTGTTCGTTCACTAAAGGTAAGCGTCCACAGGCCCGCATCGCACGCAGCGGACGGATCGCATCAAGCGGATTAATTTTTCTTAATGCGTCCACTGTATCGGCAGCGATCGGATTTGCCGACGTAAGTACCAGCAATCTGTATGTATCTGTATGACGTCATCGGCAGGCATCGCAAAAGTTGCCTCTCGGAGCAACGGTGTCGGCATTGCCGATGTGTGATGCGTACGATGCGGACAGGTGGACGCACTTATATGAGTTTCTATACAAATAATACTACGATCCGTTGCGTGCGATGCGTCCGAAGCTTAGATCATTAAGTAATGGATAACACTCGCAGGCGTTTCCCCTTTTGCCGAGGTATAAGATTATTCGAATCGAAAAATCTTATGCTTTCATAAAAACTACTTGCGTAATCGATTACAAACACTCTGCGTATTCGTAAAACATCGAAAGGACGTCTGCGAGTGCTCCGCTAAAAATGCCGTTTTGTGCTGTCAAGTCTTGCAGAAGCAATTCAAACATGTCGAATATTAAAAAAGATGGAATAACCTTTCATTTGTGTATATTTTTTTTATTTTTTTAACGTACATTTCTAATTAAATGCAATTTCTAATAATCGTCGATGTATCGTTTAGCGATATGATCAAGACAAATAATCGAGTCATGTTTACTCGATCATTGATGCGGCCCCACGAGACTATCATGGAAAGAAAATATACAAATTTAATCTTTATGAACTAAGAGATAAAGTTGAATTTAAAACGCGATAATGAACCGCATTCCTTACGAGACTATCTTTTATAGAAATACAAATTTAATCTTTATGATCTAAGTTATAAAGTTGAATTTAGAACGCGATATTGAACCGCACTCCCCACGAGACAACTTGGAATGAAATACAAATTTAATCTTTATGAACTTAGGGATAGAGTTGAATTTAAAAACTCGTCGCTTAAAAGGTCGTAAATTTTTACGACTTTCGTGACACAAATTATTTTTGTGAATGTGTGATTGTGTTTCAATAGTGTGAGTTACCCTCCCCGCACCAAAATCAGCAGAAAGTTTAGTTAGAACATTTGCCAGCGTACTCCATCCATTACTTAATGATCTAAGGTCCGAAGCGTACGATACCGACAAGTGGACGCTTACCTTAATACGGACTTTACGGACTTCTAACAAATTTCATGTCTGACAGCTGATGATGAATTTTTCTCAGAGTTTTCACCCTTATAAAACAGTCATCAGCGTCATTTGCCCGATTTCTTTCTTGTTTGCGCCGATGCACGTAAAACTCTGTTTATCTATACCGTTGAACATTGCTTTACACTACAGATACCAGCACACCCAACACTACACACGCTGTATTGCCTCGGTTTTGCTATGGCAGATGGCTGTAGCAACTTCAGTCGCAGGCATATCACTCATTTTGTATTTAATACAATGTATACTTTTCAAAGATCAACAGTAGAAAAAAAACTCAGTTTAAAACACGTTAGATAATTTTTAATTTGTAGAAGCTCTAGTCGTAGAACAGACAAAATATCTCAAAAAATTAAAGTTTAAAAACCGATATGAAAGAATTTTTTTTGTCATCGTTCCAAAGACGTGAGGGATGCAAAAGAATCATCTACTTATAAAAATACCCAACACGTTCGAAAAAAACTATTCTTAGTTCTTATCTGTTCCCCTAACTTTGCCGGTGTGTGTAATTGATTCTTTCCATCTTATAAAGATTGAGTATCTTGTACTCCCGAAAAAAAAAATTCTGTAAGTACTAATTCATACTAAATTTTAAACGATACTAATTTATTTTCTTACCTTGTGCGACATATCTCTCGGATTGGTCTGCGGCGGTGACGCGGTAAAAGGGTTGTTTACGACCGAAGTACAAATCATCGACGGGTATATGTACGTGATCTCCGGTCAAATCCCATCCGCGGATAATGCATATATAATCATACTTCTTATGATAACATATCATTCCTACTGCAAACAGCACATTGTTATCGTGTTTCTTGAAAACAAACTGAAAGAAAAAGTTATGATCACAATTAAATTAAAAATATTTTAGTGGCCTTTAGATAATTGATAAAGTAAGATAATTTTATTGACTTACATTGTGGTTTGCTGATTCTACGGGTTTATTTAATGTAGATAAAGCAAGGATGACTTGACGATAGATGGGATCCAGCTACAAGAAAACATCATAATAATGTTAATATTTTCAAGTCAAATATTTTAAATAATTTATCTATTCCTATTCTACTTACATATTTTATGTCCAAAGTTGTATTATTAGAACTTAGGCCTTGATGTTCAATCAAATAAGCAAAGAAATTCTTATAAGGATTTTGATGGTTTTGGCTTGTTCCCAAGAAGTTTAATAAATGCAATGCATTCTGTGTGTTCCTGTAATAAAAATTTTATTGATTAAGTACTCATTAGATTCTTTGAAACAAATGAGAAAAATTATGAGCTTTATACCAATTCCGAATGGCTCCCATGGTGATTAAATATGATGAATATACATATTGCAGCAAAGAATCAGGGCAATATGAATAATTTGATCTCTGGGTACTGCTTGAAAATGGACATCGGCGTTTTGGTTGCAGCTCTCCAGTTTCAAGCGAAATAGTGAACAGAAGAACATTGTGAGGATCTGTATCATCCAGCCACTCTAAGAAGAGGTGATTCGGAAATGCAATCAGCTCTAATTTTACTCCACATTTCCTTGCCACTGCCTGATATATAGCCGCCATTACAATAGCATTGCCACATTTGGTTTTGAGGACCTGTTATAAAAAAATTCGAATAAAGTAACAATCTACAAGAAGTTATTTGTTAATATATTTACTTCTCATAAATTTTATGCAGGAATTTTTTTATTATTTTATACAAAGAGTTTAATCACCTTGACAATATTTAAGGTATCAAGGTCAGCAGCTGGAGTGATTGCAATGCGCTTTTGACCAAACAGCACCCGAGACATGGCTGTAAGTACTTCTCTATCTGTAACTTTCTTCCACCCTGGAGGTGGCGGCTTGCGGGCACGCGCCTCGCGAATCGAATCTTTTACATTTTCAACAATATCATTCAGCTGTAGAAACATATTATTCATATTACTGCATATTAAAACTTTATAAAGAGATAAAAATATCAATAATATATAATAGATAATAATCTTTAAGATTATCAGAATTAATGAAGGAAATGAAAGGAAAATTGTTAGATATATACATAAATAGGTACATGTTGTCTGAATGATATAAAACATTGGATTTTTCATTTCAAAATTTCTTGAAAGCACATGAGGTTTAGAATGAAAGATACCCTGTTGTTGGTTGCCCAAAAAAATAACATACTATGTTTATGACTTTCGCCTGTATGATTGAATTTTACTGTAAAAATCATTTTGCAATTCTTATAAAAGTTAAAAAATAATAAGCAATATTTAAAAGTTTAATAGTAGTATAATAAAGTAAGTATAATAAATACTGACGGCATCATTGACATTTTCGTCCAAGTAAAGATTGGCTGGATCAATCCACTGGACAAAGAAATTTATTACAATCTCCGGCATGAGCTCTTGTGCCATTTGTAACTTCACCCATTTGATGGTGAGGTATGTGTGGAATAGAAAACGAAGAGTACCCTTTGCATAATGCATATCGGTTAAAGTGTATGGCCTGTAATAAATTTGATATTGTATAAAATAAGCAGCAAAAAAGATATAATATTACTGCATTTTTTATGTTAGAATGCTCAAATAACAATTGCTTAATAATAATTGTTTCTTATCTATTTTTAAATATATTTTATCCTGCTTAGAAAAAAGAAACAGTCTCTGTCTTTCTAAACAAAGGTCTGGCTATCCTACTTGATCTTTAAAATATTCATGGGAGTAAAAAACCTAATATAAATGATAGCTATTTACCTCTCACAAACATATTGTTCCAGATACTTTATCGCTTTCCGAACTATATCTTGCAGAATATGTATGGTGTAAAAATAACTCAGTTGGTCATATGTGGCAATTTTGAAGAATTCTTTAACATCTTCTATTGACAATTGATTCATCCTCCTAAAATTTTTAATAAATAATGATAGGTGATGAAAATTGTTGTAGGGTAAAAGTAAATTGTATTAAAGTCTCAAAAGGTGAGACAACATTTTTACATTTTTGTATATTTTATAGAACCTTTTCAGGGATTTTATATTTTATGACTAACAAAATAATATAAAATAGCAATTATCTGGTAAAACCAATCGCATTGTTGTGCAAACTTGTTTTCTTATAAATTATTGTTCTCTAGATTATCATAAAGCTAAGCTGATAACTTTTATCCCTGCTAAAAATTGCAATATGGAATTTGAATTTCAATTACTTTTAATAATTTCAAAACAGTTTCATGATATACCTTAGATAACAATTAGGGTTGACTTTAGAAACGTGCGGCACGAATTTCGGCGCGATTTTAATTTTTATCGATCGATAATGATGCCCCGAAACATACATTAGCGGCTTTTCGTGCGGAAACGTGTAATTACAGAGAAATCTTTTTTTTAATTTTTGAGATTATGTTCAAAATTGTTTGAGTTACATTGACAAAACTACAAGAATTGTGTTTGAAAGAGATAACAAATGTCTTAATGTACATATTAAAAACCATAGTTCATTCAAGAGCATGTTGCTGAGGGGACAACAATTCATACGGATTATTGGCGAGCATATTATGATTGTTTGGGGCAATATGGGTATGTTCATAAAAAAGTTAATCACTCAGACCCAGACAACCCATTTGTTGCCTCTGACCCATTTGAGTCCCAGTGGCATGTTGTAAAAAGATTTTTTAAAAAAGATAACTATAACCACCCAGCAAACTTCGGTGATAATATTATAGAATATGTGGAGACGATGGGTGGAAAAAAATAAAATGGATCCATTCATTGCCATTGTAAATTGTATCAAACATGTATACAAGATTTGAATAAATAATTATTTAAAAAAAATGTTTTTATTGTATGTATATTGCACACAAATTGTTAATCACAGAAACGAATCTGTCCACCCCGATTCCACGTGGTACTTGTCTGTCATACACTAGAGTGTATTAAAAAAGTCGGAGGCGCGGAGGAGCGTGGCGCCCGCGTGTGCTGAGGAGCAGGCAGAGTCAAGCGAGCCGGAGTGGCTGAGGCTGGTCGCCAAAGGCGACCAAAAAGCCGAAGCTACGAAGGCGAGTGAAGACTCCTGCCTGCAACGAGGTACACGGGGGCAAGCGCCACGTTCTGCAGCGCCGGAGCAGTCAAGAAAGCCCATAATCTTCGTTATATTTCTAACTACATCACTACATAGTATAAAACAAAGTCACTTTCTCTATCCCTATGTCCCTTTGTATGCTTAAATCTTTCAAACTACGCAACGGATTTTGATGCGGTTTTTTTTAATAGATAGAGTGATTCAAGAGGAAGGTTTTAGCACAGTATTACCATATTTCCTACAGTATGGCGACGAATGTACTTGTGCAGAGAAACGGAGGGGAACTGGCGGGGGGTCGGGCGACGCGGGCCGCTTAATGCAATCACGCTGAGTTTGCATTAACTATCGCGAAAGGACGACGCAGTCGTATTTTTTGTGTAATAATTTTATTATACATAGGTACTTACATATTCTATTATGGCGCGCAAAAACTGTTCCGTTTACGGATGTAAATCTACATTGAAATCCCAGAAGGAAACAATATTTCAGAAAGATTGTATTAATTGTATCTTTTGAATTAAAATCAAAGCTATGTATATGTTGTCCTCATTATTTTCTAATCAGATTGTACATCCCAATGCAAATGCATTACTTAGTTAAATGGTATAATATACAATTAAGAACATCCAAAAATAAAGTGTCCACGTAAATAATATTTAGCAGTGCAATATCTGTAATCTATACTAATAGTATAAAGAGGAAAGGTTTGTATGTATGTATGTATGGTTTTCACGCATAAACTACTGGACCGATTTTGATGAAATTTGGCACAGATAATCTTTAGACCCTGAGAAAGAACATAGGCTACCTTTAATTGCGAAATATGTACCACGGGCGAAGCCGGGGCGGACCGCTAGTAATTATATATTTATGAACAAATAATTACATCAGATTTAATAATCCCAATTATTTTGAATGTACATATGAATAAATGATTTCATCATAATATTAATATTCACAATTGTTTTATTTCCCATTTGTTGCAACCCTAGCGTATTTTCGTGTGGCAGCGTAAGTACCTACGCTGGCGGCGGCATCGCGCGACATCAAAGGCGATTCCTTACGGTAGGAAATAATATTGTAATACTGTGGTTTTAGTATATAATTTATTAGGTTTAAGTCAAAGCGGGCGAAGCCGCGGGCGGTAAGCTAGTATAAATATAATCTCAAAAAAAATTAAAAAAAAATAGAAGGGGAGGTTTCCGCACCCCCCCCCCTTTATAGGGGGTCTCCCCATACCTCCCCTCCCCCCCCTTAATTCGTGCCGCAAATTTCTAAAGAAATACCAACAATTATAAATATAAATATTAAATACAAATAAAATATGTATCTAGTTACCAGTAAAATTTCGGTGACATCGACAGTAGTTCTGATATAACATCTTTATTTATTTTGTTAAATTTTTTGAGTTCATTTAACCAATTACCATCAGATTGTTTTTCGACCGTTTTGAAAATAGGCGGTGGAAGCCTGTAAATTAGATTGTTTATGTGTATAATAAGCGTACAAGATCATATTTTGAATTGTAACACCATTTTGTTATCTTGAAGATACTTGTTACTTACGCCTCGATACATTTGCTTTTCCAAAGATATTGGTCATGAAAAGTTATGTTATAAAAACGTTTACACGTCAATCCAAATGAGATAATATCATTGCATGAACTGTAATTTAATATAACAGCAATTATTTCATCCGGTAGTTCTGTAATATAACAATTCATATTTTCTTTTCCTTCATCCATGATTTGTAAGAATCAACTTCTTTTTAGGCGTTACATTCAATTAGCGTTAACAGATATTTCTTATTATTCTTTTAAATATTTTATAAAACACTCATCAAATTCCGGTTTATTTTGTAAATATAAAATGCGTATTGCAAAGATTTGCCATTTGCCAAACGCCAAGTGAGATGAAAATGGAAAAGCGCAAATGACATTGATATCTGAAAAGTGACAATCATAGAGTTGAGAGGCATAGAGACATACGACCAGATGCGACCACTCACGCCTAGATTATTCAAAATAAGACCACTGCTTCGACTGGCTTCGACTCTTTGGACTATTGATACCGTACAAGAAGCTTATATCTAATACACTGGAGATTGCACTATGACCATTAAATTGTAACAAGAAAATATGACGTTGAATGACGCCTGTATGTTTTTTATCCCTTTCACACCTAACTTGGCAAGTTGGTGTGAAAGGGATAAAAAACATACAGGCATCATTCAACGTCATATTTTCTTGTTACAAGTTAATGGTCATAGTGCAATCTCCAGTGTATTAGATATAAGCTTCTTGATACCGTAGGGTACTTAACAGACTTCAACAGACGATGTAAAAGACGATGTATTAAAATATGTTGAATGCAAATACCTATATATTATTGGTATACGATTTTTACATAATAAAACATTTTTCTATTCATAGTTTTTGTGTTAACTTAAAAAGCCTGATAAATTATTATGAATCGGTGTAGGTAGACTCTATGTGATCTTATTAACATTTTAGAGGAATCTTCAATCTACCCACTACATTATATATGATATTATATTGTATACTAGCTTTCCGCCCGCGGCTTCGCCCGCGTAGTCGTGGAAAACCCGCATAGTTCCCGTTCCTGTAGGATTTCCGGGATAAAACCTATCCTGTCCTACCTCAGGTCTCAAGCTATCTTTGTACGTGTTTTGTACCAAATATGATTCCCATGCATTCTTTAAAAAAAATATTCAATGTACAGTTTTAACTTTCCTATGATTTTATTATATGTTTATACTAGCGGTCCGCCCCGGCTTCGCCCGTGGTACATATTTACGTTTTCTCTACATAAGAACCATCCTCGTACTTCAAGGAATATAATAAAAAAAGAATTATCGAAATCGGTTCAGCCGTTCTCGAGTTATGCGCTTACCAACACATTTTGCGATTCATTTTTATATATAAGAGACTAGCGGTCCGCCCCGGCTTCGCCCGTGGTACATGTTTACGTTTTGTCTACATAAGAACCATCCTCGTACTTCAAGGAATATAATAAAAAAAGAATTATCGAAATCGGTTCAGCCGTTCTCGAGTTATGCGCTTACCAACACATTTTGCGATTCATTTTTATATATAAGAAGATATATGTCGTGGCCATATCGTAGATTTGCTCATTTCATGAAATGGCCAACATAGTTTGATCAGATCGTTAAATCGTTAACGTTTCACGATTTGGTCATCGACATTTGGCCAGATCGTATAAAATATCTTAGAGAGTTCATAAAACATTAAAAAATTCAGAATATTTTAAGAACTTGTTTATTGTCATTTAAGTTAGTGCCGCGGTAGCGCCGGCGAATACCAGAAGCGAATGGTTTTTTCAATAGAAAACAGTTAGGTTAGGTTAGGTTAGACTTTAATAAACAACGCACGAGCCGAGCGAGCAAAGCGAGCGTGCCGCGGCAGCGGCCGGCGAGTGCCAGAAGCGAATCGCTTTTTAAAAAAGAAACAAAAATGGTCGCATTTTGTGAAATGGCCATCCACGTTTGGCCAGATCGACGATCTGGCCAAATGTGGATGACCAAATCGTGAAACGTTGACGATTTAACGATCTGGCCAAACTAAATTGGCCATTTCATGAAATCAGCAAATCTACGATATGGCCACGACATATACATATAATAATATAAAATACCTACTAGCTTTTCGCCCGCTGTCCGCAGCTTCGTCTGTGTATTTTCAGAATTTTCAGGTTAATCCAAGTTACAGAAAAACGTTTAAATATTTTGTTACACATTGTATACCTACGCACTTAGTCTGGTTTTGGCTTCAGTATGTATCTCTCCATAATACACGGGTACCACCAGAAGGAAGATACCCGGTCCTTTGGAAGGCTTACGTGGGGACACAGGTCCAACACGCAGAGGCCCTTTAGAGAATTTAATGTGTTGTGGGACACCAGCCGCAGCCTGCCCATGACTGCACTATAGAGAGTGTTAATTATCTATATAAGTATTTATTCAAAAATTATATAAGTATGTTTATCAGCCATCTGGTTTCCATAACACAAGCGAAAGCTTAGTATGGGATCAGATTGTGCCGTATGTGAAAATTGTCCTGAAATATTTATTTATATATTTATTTATTTAATTAGGTACATATGTATCGTGTATTAGTGAATCGTGTCACTCAAATAAACTTAGTTCTATAAGTACCTATGTATTTATATTTTTATGATTTATAAAATTCGACGGGTATTTGTTTTAATTGTTAGTTGGTTTAATGCTTTATGTTCGCAACTATCTACCTCCGAAATCCGATGGTTATTTTGATTATGCAGCGTATGCCTCTTGTCTTGGCCCTCAGGGCACATTGTTAAACCATGGTTAGACCGGTCGCGGTCGTATGATTTAAATTGTAATTAGCTGTGGTAATTAGTTTATAGTATTTTACGCATAATATTGCATAGAGTGAAAAATTTGACTGGTAAACATTACAATAATTTTTGATGCTTATCTATCCGTTTTGCTTTTACTAAATTATTTTTTTATATGCATATTGATGAACAGGCATTTAAAGCTTGCCGCATTAATTTATGTACGTACGCACACTTTATGCAGTTTTTTAGGCGGTACCTACTCGCGTTCATGCTAATGTTTAGATTATTCATTTGATTTTTCGATGTAATGGATAATATAAAGTTTTGTTTGCGTGTTTTGTGTTAACAAAATAATGTTAAAATCAATACTTACGTCACGCAACCCTCATTAGGTAAACACCTACATATTTATAATATGAATTAAGGGTTCTGCACCATTCCTACAATTACTTGATATAATCAATAAATAATTAAGACAAGAATTATAATAAAAATTTCAAATATGTTCAAGCCACAACTAATTAGGAGGTATTATTGTATACTAGCTGCGTCCCGCGGTTTCACCCGCGTAATTGAGTTTTTCCTTTTCAATCCTGTAAATAAGATTGTGGAACTCCCTACCAACCGCAATAAAGCAAGCGCAAACTTTGAATAGTTTTAAAGCTGCAATTAAAAAATATTATATGTCCTCATAGTCATTCTGTATCTGTTCTGTTTTACCTATTTCTCTAGGTACTTGAAATTTTATATAACCTCTTCTGCAAGTTTTCTTTCTTTCTTATGATTATACACGTAATTTTATACCTTACCTATATCAGTATATTATTATTAGTCTGTGCCTATATCTATTATATTTATGTGTATTCTTGGTGTATTCACTCCTTGTCTATGCACTATCTACCTTTTTCAATCTTTTCATTTTCCTATATCCCAAGGTTGCTTGGAAGAAATCGCTTCAAAGCGATAAGGCCGCCAATTTGTACGGTGAAGATTCCTTTTGTATGATATTGTATTTTATATCTGTGCATTGTACAATAAAGTGTTTTTATTTATTATTAAATATGTATTATGTATACGTAGGTACGTCCTAACTACCATTGATATATCTAATTCCATTGACTTTTCCCTTTGCTACTATTATTTCATGTTCGTGAGAAGGAGTACGTTGTACGTAGAAGAAGCGTAGTTCATTCCCCTCAATATCTTTTTGTTATACCATGTCTTTTAAAGTCAGCAATCGCAAGACCATATTTTGCAGAGGTCTTACGGTTCCGCGCTACTACAGACATAATATAATCTACTAGCGGTCCGCCCCGGCAGTGGTACATGTTTATGTTTTCTCTCCATAAGAACCATCCTCGTACTTCAAGGAATATTATAAAAAAAGAATTATCGAAATCGGTCCACCCGTTCACGCGTGATGCCGTGACCAAGGAAAACGGGTTTCATTTTTATATATATGTCGTGGCCATATCGTAGATTTGCTCATTTCATGAAATGGCCAATTTAGTTTGGCCAGATCGTTAAATCGTCAACGTTTCACGATTTGGTCATCCACATTTGGCCAGATCGTCGATCTGGATGGCCATTTCACGAAATGCGACCATTTTTGTTTCTTTTTTAAAAAGCGATTCGCTTCTGGCACTCGCCGGCCGCTGCCGCGGCACGCTCGCTTTGCTCGCTCGGCTCGTGCGTTGTTTATTTAAGTCTAACCTAACCTAACCTAACTGTTTTCTATTGAAAAAACCATTCGCTTCTGGTATTCCCGGCGCTACCGCGGCACTAACTTAAATGACAATAAACAAGTTCTTAAAATATTCAGAATTTTCTAATGTTTTATGGACTCTCTAAGATATTTTATACGATGGCCAAATGTCGATGACCAAATCGTGAAATGTTGACGATTTAACGATCTGATCAAACTATGTTGGCCATTTCATGAAATGAGCAAATCTACGATATGGCCACGACATATATATATATTATATATAGATAACTCCTAAACTGAAAGTTTCAAACAAAAATACGTAGGTATATACCTACTTAGTTATCTCTGTTTAGACAAAAATATAATTACTTCACCGAACCCTAGAATATACTGTTGTTAATCTCGCAATTATATAATCGATTATTTTAGTTGGTATATGGTATTGGTATAATGGTATCTATGTAAATAGATACCAATGCCCATACAAAAAAGACGCTCGTTTTTAGAGCCTCATTTATTCTAACTATTAATTATATTTCGTGAAACATTAAAATATTTTTTCAGCAAAATGGCATTTGTATATAGTTGTTGCTTTTACTTTTCTCTTCGTTTAGGGGGTATAATAATAGCAATTTTTTCAATTGTTAGTTATTTATATAATATTATATTATGATTTATTTGTTTAATATAAGAATTATTATATTTAAAATTTGTCATGGTTACCCGTTTTTTTCAAGATTCAAGCTGTTGTGAATATAGCAGTTTTATGTCTTGCTGCCGAGAATATTGATACAATAAAACAATTTTTAGTTCCGTGGATTGATGATGTTAGTCTTACTCTTACCTATGTTATTGATTTAATCTCATACTTTTTGGAAGGTTGGTGCTGTTATACCTACACACTTTTTAAATTTGACTATTTGTGGCCTCACACAGTGTTCATTTTTTTAAGCTATTGCATAGCTTCTATCGCGGGCCTTGAGCGCGGGGACCGAATCCAGAAATTCTGTAACGAAAAAACCTCACGCTCCCCACTCCGACGGGCACGGAGCTGTGGCTTGAAGGCATAGCATGCAATAGCTTTACCGCGGCAGTCCCCGAGTGCCACACGTCTTTTTCTTTACTATAATATTATAATATAATCAATAAATCGGATATTTAACCCATTGCACACTAGATTCATTTCATTAGTTCGTAAATCCAGTCTTGCTTAGATGATGATTTATTTATTGTTGTTTTAAATAAAAATATAAAAATACGGTTAATACAACTCTAAGGCTGCGAAAAGCGAAAAGCTTAGGCGCGTACATTGAGTCACTAATCACTATGTAAGTACTGGTAAGTACATATTAGGTGTAATAATAAGTCAATGGAAGCGTAATAATTAATTTTATGACACCATATGATGTGGCGTGACATCACTGATCACCAGTACTATATTACTTGCTCTGTGATCACCAGCATATTATCTCTAATATTTCATTTCTATTAATTTAGACATATTTTTAACCTTCAGGAACTTCCTTATTCACAAATGAAATAATAACGCGGTTTTTTGGTTCATAATTTATATGATAAGGGTCTAGAATACCATATTAATATAATTTCATTGTTGTGTTACAGATCCTGATAAATACATTAGTTATGTTATAACTACACTTTCCTTTTATATTTTGGGATGTGTTTTTTACATTTACGGGGCATATAAGGTATGTACAAACAGGTAGGTAGGTACCTATATTCCCTTATCGTCTATTATTAACAGATTAATGGACTGATTTAATCCTTGAACATTAATTAAGTTTTTAATTAATTTCGTGATGATCCAGCAAATAAAAATAAAAAAAATTCGCATTTACAATATTAGTAGAAATTTGTTATCCTGTCAGATTTGCTGAAGAACAGCCATGCACGTGTACAACATATGTACATCTTTCGGCTTTCCACGGATCTTTGGCATAGATACCTAAGTTGTGCGAGGATTAGGTCTTAGATTAGGTCCCTATGTCTAACACTCGTACTTTCAGTTAATGATAAATTTATGTGTTAGAGTCTTAAAATGCATGACAAATGACAGTATTTTTTAATTGAATAACGTAACTAGTTATTGGCCGATTAAGAAGAGCTGGAACGTCAACACATTTAAACATTGCACATGTGTAGTGTCTGTGAAGACGCGCGCGGCGTGACGTCATACTGCATACGCATCATGAAAAGTCTGTCTGTCTCTCTCGCGCGCAGACTAGCTTATGAGGGTGAAGGGGACAATTATTGTTTTTATGTTGCAATTGTTTATAAATACAGGGTGATGTAATTTAAAGAAAGACGTTAGGTATATCTACTACTAACTATATTCGACGAGATACGTTAGGTATATCTACTACTAACTATATACGGATAAGGATATTTTTTTACTTTACCTAGGTTAATTAATTATGTAATCATTTTAATAAGTTTTGTAAACAAAATGTAAACGCCGTAAGTTAAAATTTTCATACATAGCTGAACAATACAGCTTTTATTGTAATGTAGCCTTCCCCGTTTTCCAATTACAGCACTAGAGCGCATTATGCGGCATAATGCTTAACGTTGAATGTTTCAACTACAGCAACGCTTCGCACAATCGAGCACTAGAAAAAGTAATGCGCGTGAATTGATGCGTGCAATCGATTTATCGTTAGTAAGTAATTATTAATTGTTGGAAAAAATTTTAAAGCTTTCGTTTCATTGTAGTTTTTTCGAAATAATCAAAGTTAATTCAAATTGTGTTAAAAAATAAATATAAGTATGGATGAAGGTACAAACATTGAAAAAATGTTAATGAAATAATCAAAATCCAAATTACTTAAAATAACCGTAAATATTTTTCAACCAATTATTATGTATACCACTTTATTTACACATTAATGAGGTTATTGCTAACTCTATGAATATTTTTTTTTCAACACTGAACTTAGCGCAACCTGCTGGTGCGTTTCAGGTTCCAATTAAGAATCAGCATAATTCGGCATTGTGCGGCACTGAGTCGCATTATGCTCTGTAATTGGAAAACAGCCCTTATCTCTTACGTGCTAGGGTTTTGCTTGTATTGTTTCTTGTGAGTGAGCGCACGTGTTATTTGTATTGTTTATATCGTTATTTTGAATATGACATGAAATTTAATTATTATTTGATAATTGAATGATTATCAATACTATAATATTACAATTGATTATGAGAATAAATAATTAAGTTCATCGATTCAGTTACTTTTAAATTGTAATTTTACATATAAATTATGAGAGCTTTCATAGTTATATTTATCTACAACGCACTCATTTTACAATTCAAGTCTACAATAATTAAACTAGAGTCGCATTTATTTTTGAACATACTGTATAGTAAAATTGCATATGTGTGAGTACTGTGAAGATGCCAGCTTTCCTTAATCGGCCAGTACAGTACTCCAAAATTAATAATGCGCATGCAAATCTTCGCTAATTGTCGTATTTCCGAAAACACTCGAATCTTTGAATCGTAAGAGCCCTAAACAATGCACTTGCATTTTACACCGTGTTCAAAAGAAATAGAAGTCAATTCACGGTCATACACAATCAAAAACAAATCGGGCGGTAGGTGACGGTAGCCTGTCAGTCAAAAAACTCAAAAATCCGTCAGTCGTCTTTAAATATTGGTGGTGACTGCACGTGTTCTCTCTGTGTGGAATTATATAGAGCTGCTATTACATACCCTTGGTTTTGTTTTTAAAGGTGAATTGAATTAATCTATGAAATGATTTACACAGGTGATGGCAGTAGGGAAAGTGAAAATGAATAAGAGCATAATGAAAGTTCCGATGTATGTAAAATGTCAGAAATAAAGATAATCCCTTTTTTTTTTTTTTTTTTTTAAAGTGGGGAAATCTTCTTAGATACCCCCGGCTCCCGGGGATGGAGCCATGGTTATGTCGGATTTTTACCGACTAAAACCCCACTCTGTTCCATCGCGCTGCTTTGGACGGAACTGCGGGAACGGTTACGACTCTACCGCGTGTCCCGCCCAGCAGATGCCCGTTTCCAGGCCCACCACTAGAACCCCCCTCGCTGGCGGCTGCTGGAACGAAGGCTTATGCCACCAACGCGCAGACAATGGATCTTTCCCCGCTCCATCATCCGCGTTCCCCCGAACCCCCGACCCCAACACCGTCCGGCCGGAGGGTGCACGCCGGAAGGTCCTCCGATGTGTGAAATACACGTCGGGGGACCCTCCGGCGCACTTTTATAGAGATTACCTCGCAGCCCCCACCTCACCAGAGGTGGCGGCCCTCGGTCCGGCCCCACGGACCGGATTACGAGTTGGCAGACGGCCGTTTTACAGCGGCCGCCGCCCCACACCTCTCTGCAGGAGTCTCCGCGCGTCATCACAATGACGCGTCGGGATCCCGCCCTCCGCTGCACGGCGTGGCTTGCTAAACCAGCGAGCCCGCCGCGCCGCGACCTCTGGCCGCCATCCACCGCCGCATAAAAGCTGGCTCCTCTCTGGTCCACAAACAGGACCTCTGCCGTCGGGTCAGTCGAGGCCTCCCAACCCCGACTGCCGTTCAGCGCCACCTTTGCCTAGTGGACACGGGGTCCGCCAAGCCACGACCTCTGGTCGCCATCCCACGCCGCACACAGCGGCCGCTGGGCCACACCTAGCCCTGGCCGTCGGGCCGGTCGAATCTCCCCGACTCTAAACCAGCCGTTCAGCCCCTCGCTGGTCCAATTTCGCTTCACTCAGAGGGCCATAACTCTGAGCTACTGAGCCCCTCCGCCGCGACAAGGCCTGGACCGTTGGGGGGAAATAAAGATAATCCCTGATTTTGATTGTTTTTATTTTTATTTTTTTTGTAATTGTCATAATATTGAAGAATGGTCAGTACTGTAAATACTTTTGAACTGAGATTTTAATGATTAGATTTATATGGTTTAAATGTAAACCTGTGTTTGAAAACGATATTTTATACAATATAAATTATGTGTTATTTTAACCTTCTTTTCTTCCATCATTACACCAGCTTCAGTAAGACACTTTAAAAGTATGTACTATGAAATTTTCCAAGTAAATCAATCCAACAAAGATATATTCGCAATCGTGGGGTTATCCTCGCTATTTACTTACAAGGAATTATCGAAACAAAATCGTTTTACAAATAAATATTAATCTCTTTTAGCACAAAACACATAATTTGACTAAATTATGCATGAAGAAAATGCATTTAATCACTCTATATACATATCATCTTCGGACGCTCCGGGAATATGACAGAATTGCCGAACAGTGACGAAGATTTCTATGCGCATTATTACTTTTGGAGTACTGTACCTACCTATAAATAAAAAAATGTGGCGTGAATTCACAAACTCTAGCATACCTACCGTTGTTGCGAATTTGAGTCGAAGTCCCGATATATTACTTTACTCTATGGTCGAAGTGGTCAAAATCAACCATACTTATAACTATTAAACTACCCACATATTTTCTGATCTTTTATGAATGTATATTTACCTATTTCAGCTTATTAATATTTTGATGTTCCCTTTTATTTTGATGGAATTGCTACGATTATTTGTATTGACATTCTTTATGATAACTGGACTATTGGTACTTAAGCAGAATACAATGGACCTTGGTCTTCTTATTGGAATAAGCGTAATTGTAGGATTCACTTTAGGTAAGTTTTCAACCGTCTACAAAGAAAGAGGTTCTCATTATTCTTTTTGGGTCTGTTAACTACCACAGAACTGATACTTTTTTATTTGTAAGTTTATATTTTGTTTATATTAAAATATATATAGCTGGTAACTTGCTGGTAACTATATAGTAACTTAATTTCTTTACAGCGGTACCGCTAGTTTTATTTTAATCAAAGCTTAAATTATATATTTTTAATTTCATTTTTTTCAGTGGGAATGTTTTATCTGTGGGTCTGTTTAGCAAATCTTCCTATTTTGATAAATGAAATGAAAGAAGACGAACAAATAGCTTTAATTGAAAAATTGCAGAAAATTATTGAAAAGAGCAATTTAAGATATTCGTCTGATTGGACGGATCAACCAGTTGGAGACGGACGCTTTAAATTACAGAACCAGAAAGAAATATTCTTCGTGTCCAGGAATAAAATAGTGGATAGACCACCGCAATATAATTTTAATACAGCAAAATAATGATTATTTTATGTCGGTGTTATTTTAATATTTCTCTTTATTATAATTAAGCCTACAATATATTTTTCAATATAGACCTCAACAAACTCATCATTGTTTTCTCTCCTCGCTTAATTTTGTTCTCTCGCTTTGGTACCTAGGTATTTACAATTTACCAAAATTTTCGCGGGTTTTTTTTATTGTAGACTAGCTGCTCCGCGCGGTTTCACCCCCGTGGCTCCACTCCTGTTGGTGGTAGCGTGATGATACATAGCCTATAACCTTCCTCGATAAATGGTCTATCTAACAGCGAAAGAATTTTTCAAATCGGACCAGTAGTTCCTGAGATTAGCGCGTTCAAACAAACAAACAAACAAACAAACAAACAAACAAACTCTTCAGCTTTATAATATTAGTATAGATAGGGAAGCGCTTGACCACAATCTCGCCTGATGGAAAGCTAAGATGTGGTCTAAGATGGTACGCGCGTTTTATAAAGGTACTTAAAATAATTTTGTAGATAGGCCGTAGGCTTTAAACCAGATTAATATTTAGTTACTAGTTACTTAACTTGTACTTACATTATTTAAGCCATGTACATTTTGGCAAGCCGCAAATAATGCCTTATTCATTAAGAGTATCGTTCACTCTATTTTTAAATTTAATACACATTAAATTTTTAATACAATGAAAGAGAGTTCTTAAACTACAAAAAAACCATACATTTTTTGCATTACTAGAAATTAATTTAAAAGTATGGAAAGTGAAAAAACGTGGAAAAAACTCATTTTAAACTATCATTTATTAAATACACATTAAATAAAATTTCAGCTCATAGACAAACATGTACAAACTCTACATTTTAGTTAATGGGAATCTCGCGGGAACGGGAACTATGCGGGTGCTATGCGGGCTTTTCATCGACTAGCTGCTGGCGGAAAGCTAGTTGTGAAGTATAAACATAGATAATAAATAGTTTTCATTTCATATATTATCTGTTGTCACTTTGATTCTTTGACACTTGTACGATTGCGCTATTATTCATTGTTCGTTGTTCAATAAAACCGCTCATCATATTTTCTCGGACCTTTTATTTAACAATCACTACGTTGCATGGTGTCAGAAGCGGTTGTAAAGTATGTAATAAGAAAATATATGAGAAAGCTGTGAAATGACGACATCCGACGCAGTGGCTGGAATAAAGCCGCCAGCTAACCTACAATTAATTGACGCCGACAAGTCAACGTGTTGGACAAGGTGGGTGCAACAATTTGACTGGTATGCCACAGCAATACAATTAGACAAAAAACCAGCCGCAATCCAGGCAGCAACTTTTATGGCGGTCATAGGCCCAGACGCCATCGAAATATTTAACAGTTTTAACCTTGTCGACGCGGAAAAAAATGATATTGAAATCATTAAAAATAAATTCAAAGAATATTTCGCGCCGAAAAAGAACATATCTTTTGAACGATATGTATTCTTTAAGATCGAACAAAACGAGGACGAAGTATTTAATGAATTTTTAATCAAAATAAAAACTCAAGCAAGTAAATGCGAATTTAACAACTTACTGGATGAAATGATAAAGGATAAAATCGTTTTTGGAATTAGATCAAATCAGGTTAGAGAAAAATTACTAACGGAAGAAAATTTGGACTTGACAAAAGCAATAACGATCTGCAAAACTAGTGAACAAGCATCTAAACAATTAGATGAATTTGATAGTAAAAATAAAGTTTTTGCTGTGAAAAATAAAAGATCTAACGAAAACAAGACTTTTGACTGCCGAAGATGTGGTACTAACCATAAAAGTAGAGAGTGCCCAGCTTTTAACAAATCTTGTACCAAATGTTCCAAACAGGGTCATTTTGCTAATATGTGTCGCACAAAAATGAAACATAATAATTACAAACAGAAAAATAGAGTAAACGCAGTAGAAGAAAGCTCTCAATCCGAAGATGAAGTGTACATATCCGCTATAAGGTCTGGAGAAAAGAAAAACTGGACAGAAAAATTACAAGTTGGCAATTTAAGGATTACAGTCAAACTAGACACAGGAGCAGAGTGCAATGTGTTACCAAGACACTTGATGAACAAAACAAAGGCAATTTTGAAACCAAGCCGAACAAAAAATTTAATAAGCTACACAGAAGACAAGATGGCAGTTCTAGGTGAAACAGAGCTACTATGTAAATTAAAGAATGAAGAAACAAAAATAATATTCAAAGTAGTTGAAGAAAAAGTTTCTCCAATCCTAGGACTTGAGACCTGTGAAAAATTAGGACTTGTCGCAAGAGTCAAAACATTGAAGGTGAGCCAATATACTGATAATATATTTGAAGGATTAGGCTGTTATAAAGATTATGTGTATGATATTGACCTAATTGAGAACCCAAAGCTTGAGATTAAACCGTCAAGAAGAGTACCCCATGCTATAAGAGCCGAAGTTAAGCAAGAACTTGACAGGATGGTAAAGTTAGATGTCATAAAACCAGAAACGGAGCCAACTCCTGCTGTGAGTCCTATGGTAGTTGTCAGACAAAAGGACAAAATAAGAATCTGTATAGATCCATCAGATGTCAATAAAAATATCCTCAGACGTCATTTTCCACTCACAACTATAGAAGAAATTTCAGCTGATATTCAAGGTTCTAAATTCTTTGCATTATTAGACTGCACAAAGGGGTTCTGGCAAATTAGACTATCAGAAAGAACACAAAAAATATTAACATTCGCTACCCCATGGGGAAGATATTCTTTCAAGAGACTTCCATTTGGAGTTTCATCAGCACCAGAAATATTCCAAGAAATATTAACAAATCTACTCAGTAATATAAAAAATGTGAGAGTATCGATCGATGATATTTTTATACATGCAAAAACTAAAGAAGAACTACGCAAAACTGTTGACAAAGTCATTGAAATATTAAAGAAATCTGGCTTCAAACTTAACAAAGACAAGTGCATCTTTGAAGCAACCAAGATAAAATTTCTGGGACACATTATTTCAGCTAAAGGTTTAGAAGCAGACCCAGGCAAAGTAGAAGCTATTCAGGCAATGAAAAAACCTACAAATAAAACCGAGTTACAGAGACTGTTAGGAATGATTACATATCTCAATAAATTTATCCCTAACATGTCGGATTTGACAAATCCACTTAGAGACCTGTTACACAAGAATACAAGCTTTACATGGGAAATTCATCATGAAAAAGCTCTTGATAAAATAAAACAAGTGCTTCAAAATCCCCCAGTATTGAGACTATATGATGTCAACAAACCTGTAACATTGTCTGTAGATGCAAGCTCAAAAAATCTCGGAGCTGCACTTCTCCAAGAAGGACAACCAGTAGCCTATGGAGCAAGAGCATTGACCAAATCTGAACAGAATTATCCACAGATAGAAAAAGAAGCGCTCGCCATACTGTTTGGATGTAAGAAATTTCATGAATATGTTTATGGTAAACAACTGACAGTAGAATCCGACCATAAACCACTAGAGACAATATTTAAGAAAAACATACAATCAGCCCCCGCAAGACTTCAACGAATAATGTTTAACTTAGCACCATACTCACCCAAGGTATTATTCAAAAAGGGAACTGAAATTCCATTAGCAGACTTCCTTAGTCGAGACTGTGATGCGTCTAACTTGAGATATGATCCAGAAGAAAACTTAAAAATCGCAGTTATACTACCTATGTCTCTAGATGCTAAAGAAGAATTAATTAAGGCTACTAAAGAAGATCAACATTTACAGTTACTAATGAAGACTATAAAGCAAGGATTTCCTGAAACCATGAAAGAACTACCTACAGAACTACAACACTATTTTAACTTTAAAGAAGAATTGAGCTATCTGAAAGGAATTATATTCAAAGGTGATAAGATTGTTGTTCCGGCATCACAAATCCCTAAAATGTTAAAAAATATTCATCAAGGACATCTTGGTATACACAGCTGTTTGAGAAGAGCTCGACAATTTCTTTATTGGAAAGGACAATATAATGATATCATAAAGCTAGTTAAAGGGTGCACCGTCTGCGAACAAACACAAAGAGATAACATTAAAGACACAGTCTTAGTTAAAAAGCTTCCTACACTTCCATGGCAAATAATTGCTTCAGATTTATTTGAATTAAAAGGAAAAACTTACCTTGTTATATGTGACAGCTACTCTGGATATATTGATTTTCAAGAGCTAAAAAGCCAGTCGTCATATGAAGTGATTGAACAACTTAAAAGATGGTTTTCTACCCATGGTATACCAGAAGAGTTACAAACTGACAATGGAACACAATATATGTCTAGAGAATTTAAGACCTTTCAAAAAGAATGGAGATTTAACCATGTCACATCTAGTCCACATCACCATCAAGGTAATGGACTTGCTGAAAGAGCAGTTCAAACAGCAAAAAACATACTAAAAAAATGCAGCATTGACAAGTCAGACGTGCAGCTTGCGTTACTGAACTGGAGAAATACACCTAGAAATGACCTATTAGGCTCACCTAACCAACGACTTTTCAGCAGAATTACAAGATCACCAATACCTGTAAGTGACAAATATTTAAAACCAAAAATCATACAAGGAGTCACAACTGAACTACAGACATTAAGAGAGAAACAGGCCAATTACAGTAATAAACATACTACAAGACCAGTAAATTTGGAAATTAATGATAAAATCAGACACAAGGTAGCTCACCAACACTGGGAAGGGGCGAGAGTAATAGAGAAGCCCAAAAATCTACCAAGATCTGTTATTATACAAACAGATAAAGGACAAATTTTACGAAGAAACTTAAGTCATTTGCACAAGACACAAGCTGATATTCCCAGCAACAGAATAGCTGTACCTGAAACTAAATACACAGAAGAACCAGTAGTACAACAGATGCCAGCTCAAACTCAATCACCGGGTGTTCCTGCAACAACCCCAACAACTACACATCCATCAGAGATGCGAGAGATGCTTAGCTCTAATAATACACAGAGTTCTAATATGGTGACACAACCAGCGACTGCACCACAAGTCTCAAGATATGGTAGACCTATAAAACCTATTAATAAACTCAATCTCTAATATTGTTAAAAAACAATAAGTACTGTAGTACTATTTCATGTATCTTAATCATTAACATTAAGTATCAGTTAATTATAACTTGTTTACTATAATTTTATAAGAACTTGTTCAGTAATCATTTACATTAACATTGTTAATTAGAACTGAATGCTTTGCCATGTATCTTGTTATATAATCATATGATAGATATAATTTTTTAATTACTGGATAAGTAAAAATAAAGAAATTTAATACTTTAAATAAAAATGTTCATTCATAGTGTATACATATATTTAAAAAAAAAAAAAAAAAAAAAGTTTGGTTTGTTATGGTTGTTTAGTTTGTTTACAAAGAAAGGGAGATGTGAAGTATAAACATAGATAATAAATAGTTTTCATTTCATATATTATCTGTTGTCACTTTGATTCTTTGACACTTGTACGATTGCGCTATTATTCATTGTTCGTTGTTCAATAAAACCGCTCATCATATTTTCTCGGACCTTTTATTTAACAATCACTACGTTGCACTAGTTTTGTTATAAATTATAATTATTATAATGTAGTTTAGTGTGGGCATTTGCCCGGGTATAGTCTTCATGTGGTTTTCACTTGGTTTTCATTGGGTTTTCGTTGGGTTTCGAATATGAGCTTTGACAGTTTGACACCACAGAAGACATGTACCCAAGCGTGTACCATGTACATAATTTGACACTGACGTCTGACAATGACATTGACAGACATCAAATTGTTTATTTTCTATGTGAATTGTGAGTGGGTAGAAGATGTGTTTAATATTTTTCAGAATATTGTAAACATAAATAATATTATAATAATTTAGGATTTAAGCGGTGAAAGAATATATTCACTAAACTATTGAAGATTACGTACATACTCTTTATTGGAGAATTAGCATTTCTTGTCCCTGATAAACCACCATGCCTACTTATTATCCCTGGTTGGTAACGGAATTTTAATTTATTAATTAAAATAACATACAAAAAACATTTTTTTTACTTACAATTAATAGGTGCAAATATTTTACCTCAGTAATTTGTTTCTTTGTAGGACTTCCGCAAAAAAACAAAAGCTTAAAGATTATGAATATCCCAGCTTAGAAGTATCCACACACCCTTTGAAAATGGATATCGTAAAAACTGTAAGTATCAGACAGTAAACATCTTATAAGATTTGCTTAGCAAGGCAAAAAACTAAATACTTATTGTAATCTACACTAATTGTATTGTGATCAAACTGAATTTCATTTTATTGTCTGCCTAAAAAATGTTTTTCAACCCCCCATTCATTCTAAAATTAGGGTTTGGATCGGTATATCTTCTTTGAAACACATAATATATATTCATGTGAATCTTAGTTAAAAGGACACATCAGATACTTTGTCAAACGATGATGTGATCCTTTATCTACATCAAACCAATGCACAATTATATTTATTAAAATTTGAGGTACATAGATATTACAACAAGTATGGTTGGTAGCACTATATAGATAGCTTTTTTATTTCTCAACTCTATTGCAAAGAGGTTGAACAAAACAAATATAATGGGAAAAGTGCCTTTCCATTGTTACTGCTACTGCACTATTCTTTAAAATATTATATTTAATATGTTTAAGTAATATGTTTACAAATTTTTCTCCAGATGCCCAGTTCGAAAAAATCTTTTATAGAAAGTCTTCAAAAATGGAGTTCACCATTTGAAGAATTGGATCCACTAAAACGTTTTGAACGGATGGATAATGAAGAGGTTTGTTGGTTTTGATTAGTTTCTGGTCAAATGTCACCCTGCAATAATTATACATCTATTGATGTATAATTCTTTATATGCAATTGTTTCATCTGTAGCTTTACATCTTTATTTGTATTTATAGAGATATTTGTGCAAGCAATCTTTAATTTGTGTCTTAGGAATCTTTACCTGTAGAATTAAACATTGATACATCTACAAATTATTCAAAAGCATGGAGTATGAAACGTACATTTATATTAAACAAATATACCACAGGAGAAAAGCTTACAATTGTCAGCAGCTTTCTACCAGGTGGAGAGAAAAGTATGTATAAAATTGAACATATTAATAACTAATTTATGTTGAATTTAGCATCTTATTAATCTTTATTCTTTTTCGTTTTTTTTTTTTGTTTTAAGTTAGTACTTTTTCAGCTTTGATAAGGCAGGTTTCTAATTTGAATGAAAAAGTGAAACATAGATTAGAGCAACTTGATGATTTTGATGAGGGTTCAGTTCGAAAAACCATGGGTTTAAGTCAGCAAGAGTTTATTACTAAAGTCCACATGTTAGATGATGAAATAAAAAAGGTATATCACTGAAATTTAAACATAATGAGAAATTTAATTAAATGCTTTTTTTCCTTCAAATTAAGATGTTTTCTTTCAGGCTTGGGATTCAGAGCAAAGAGTTAAAGCATTCAAAATTGCAATTCAGTGCTCAAAATTACTTTCTGATGTAACTGTAATGCAATTCTATCCCAGCAAATTTGTTTTAATAAGTGATGTATTGGACAATTTTGGCTCATTAGTATATGATCGTTTGAAAAAAAAAAGTTTTGGGTGAGTGAAATTTGTGTGGTTAATTTATGTATTTATTCTAAATCTTGTTGTTACAGTTGTTATATAAAATTAGACAGATCATGATCTATATTTCTTTACTTCACAGAAATTTAGATGTAAAATTTATGGACATAGATTCCAATACAGTTCCTGAAATAGCAAAGGAGACATGTCAAAATTGGCTGTTTAAGATGGCGTCGATAAGAGAACTCTTGCCTCGTTTATATATGGAAATGGCGTTGTTACAATGCTACGTATTTATTTCCAAGGATGAAATAAAAGCAACTATTACTCGATTAACTAAAATGATACGGGGAATGGGTAACCCACTCGTTGCTATATATATACGGGTCTATTTATGCAATATAGCTTCAAAATTATTGGGCAAAGATTGTGAGCAATATTTTCATGAAAACTTAAAAGAATTTATTGATGAATATCAGCAGGTAATCTATAATTAATTATTAATTCCCTAGATACAACATAACTACATAGTATAGTATTTATAAATGTAATAAAATTCATTCATAACTTGCTACTGGATTTCTTTTAGATTTTTCACAGTTCAATGCTGAAAAAGTATGGCACACAACTATTGACTGCAGATCAATATTTGAACTTGTATGTGCCTGCAGTGGATTGGTTGCTTTTGGGTTCCCTAAACCAAACTACTAATAAACAAGCTCTTTTGGATGATTTATTGCAGAAGTGTGATCAAATTGAAAATAGGTAACCACTGCTTAAATTGAAAAAAAAAACAGCTTATTTTCATCTTTCTCAATACAATTATTATTTTACAGTGAACTTCTGCTGTACTGTATCACATCAGCTTTTGATTCAACTAGCATCATTAATAAATCTACAACAATTCTAGACCTAATTCGTAAAAATGTTGATGGAATGGGTAAGGGAAGATCTGTATTGTAAAATTATATAATATTTTTTTTTAATGAATGACGAATTTATTACAATGTTTATATTGCAGTGATGTCACATCAAATATTAGCGTCTCTCGGGGAGCATTTGTGTCACGCGGAAAGTTATCGCCAATTGTCTTCAGAGGAGTTGAGCCAGAACTGGTGGAAACTAGCCAGTAGCATGAAGGGCACGGCTAACTTCCTGCAAGTGTTGGAACCGTGGATACAATTTGCATGCTTACAGTTGTCTGTAAGTCGTTTATGGTAAACTTTTTGGACACTAGGAGTTTCTGGCTCTTTCATATATGTATATTTATTCTAAATCGCAACTAAAATGGCTCTAGGCGACGATAGAGGTGGAAAGATGACTTGAAAAACTGATATGTTTCTCATTGCTGTCTTCAATATAATTCGTATGATGCAGGGGTTGAAAGACATATGTACATAATTTAATTTTTCTCGCGCAGTTGTTCTCAATGGTAAACTAGGTGATGAAATTCAGGAGTAAATGAGAAATCTTAGAGTAATTTTTATATTATACTATTTTATTTGTATATTTTGCAGACACAACATATAAACATTATATTGCGGGGAACAATTCGCTATATGATCAAATGCGGGCAGCCGGCGGACGACTACTCCGTACAGATTCAAGCTGTAGTCAAAAGAATGCTGAGGCACATTCCTGATGTTGAGGAACTCTTCTTGATGGTAATTGAATTACTTATCATACATAAATTCATTATAGTTTCTTGTAGAGTGTAGACTATGCTGAAGAGATAAAAAGTTTATTTATAAAAAAAACTTAGGAGGTCCTTTCTTGATTTACTATCTTCTTAAGTTTAAATTTTTAATATTAATAAACCTACTACACATACTTTTTAACGATTACAACCTTGATAACAAATTAAAGATTATATTTACATTACTACATACTTCTCTTGGATAGTTAAATAAAAAGTCAGTTATTTTAAATGCAGGATGCGTTCATGCCCCTTGTCGAGTTGGTTCAAACTTCAAGTGCTCGAACGATGATGGCGAAGACAGTGCTATCGATATTTTTCGATAGATATAAATCGGTGCAAATAGATGATCCTATTGTAATATCGAGTTTGATGCGTCTCAGCCGAATTCTACACGACTCCATCAAGTATGTATTTTAATAATAAGTTGTAAATGACATTGATATTAAATATTAATCATATATCAAAATTGCTCGTACGTATATATATAGAGTACGAGCAATTTTGATTATTGAGAAGTGGTCAATCTTTTTTTAAACGTAAATTTAAACGATGAAAAAGTCAGTTAATTCATTAACTACATATTAAATATTAATACTTACTTAAAATCCGTTAAAATGAAACACAAGAAAATACTATTAATAATTTTATTAATATCAAATTGAAATTGAATTTTTATAAGGTTTAACAAAATAAAACGTATCTTCTAGTGCAGTGAGTGTAGAAGACGAGAGCAAGGCGTGTGCAGAATTGATAAATAAATTCATCCAAGCGTCGCACCACGACGATCTGGAGCAACAGCTGAACTTCTATGTGGAGTGCAGAGCTGCGTTCATCAAACTCGACACTGTTCTTGTGGCACTTGTACATGTGAGTATTTTAATCTGTGGTCCGATTTGTCTATGATCTTTATTTGTCAAATGTGGTTTGAAAAAAACGATTTTCGTAGAAATTCTTCTTTCTATAACAATTAAACAGTTTCGCCTGATTCTTACATCTTTCAATACTAGTGAGTAAATTGCTTGTTTATTATTTGTTTAAATTAACACCTTGATACAATACAATTTAAATGAGAATGGCGCATATTCAATCCTATTCTTAGTTGAATACAGCACAATTTAAACACGTTGGCTGTAGCCTGTATCAGTAGAGTATCTTAAACGTTGCATGTTTCGGCCTTTACGCATGTCCTGCAAACTATATCTTTAATAGGTACCTACATATATGGTACTTATTTGCATATCACTACAAGTCACTTTCTCTGTCCCTCTATCCCTATGTATGCTTAAATCTTTAAAACTACATAACTACATACTATAAAGTACATAATTTATTAGGTTTTAGACAACGCGGGCGAAGCCGCGGGCGGAAACCTAGTAAATTACATAGAATAAATAAAATGTTTTGCGTTGCGTTATATAAATGTGTTGTAGGATGCGGTGAACAAGACATACACATATAGTGCATACGCAGTACACACATGTTTTCTAAATAACGAGAGGAAAAGTCATTGATGTAATAAACAACGAGACTCACAATTACGCTTAAAAATTGTCCAAAGCAATACTCTGCCTGACTGCAAAATTCTACGCATCTATTGATGTTCAAAGTTAATCAGACAGAGTTCTAAGTAGCTATGCAATATACTTTGAAGTTTGAACGTTACTACCTCGAACTAAGGCGCTAATTTCAATGTATTAAGGTGCTATTTGTATTGTATATACATGAAGAGTACAGGGAAAGAATGATCTAAGTCACCCTAAAACTCTTTTTGAGTTAGTAACGCCATCTTGTTCGCAATACGCTAAGCTTGCTTACCTCAAAATATGAAATGGACAAAAACGTTCTAAGTCCCGAAAAATTGTCTTTAATATTTCGGCCTAAAAGTTATAAGTGATCATAGTCCAATCGTGACAATGTAAAAACGATCATAGTCATACGACATTGATCATTTATACAAGTTTTCGACCGAATTACTAAACGTCAAGAATACAGTTAACGTTTCGTGTTTTTCGTATTTTTTCACAGCTTCAATATACACATTCTTTCAATTGGCCAATCAATATTTTTTTTTATATCCTCAAACAATTGCCCACAAAGGTGCTGATGATGAACAAAAACTACACAATGATCCGGCTACCTACACAATCTTGTCCATAGTAAGTGTCGGCTTGATGAAGTGACTGTCACATTTCCAGAACGTGGTCACAGCTATCTGGAATGTGACAAAGACTTTGGTCTTATTAATCAAAAATCATTTTCTGAACTTCCAGAAGATTGGATTAAGATATTTAGGGAGTCGCGTGTAAAACCATGCCCCTTCCATGTAATTGATGCAAAACAGGATATATTTTTTAAGTGGACATCTTTTTTGACTGGGTACTTTAGTGTAATGTCCTTTTGCCACAAGACCAGTCACTGAATTGTATATTAATAAAAATCAAAACTGCAATACTGTAAATGCACGACAGTCATTTAATGGCCCATGGGAATTTAATGGCTCATGTGATAGTAAAACGTGGTAAGCAAATGATTCAAGAAGATGAACCTGAGCTGTCATACAATAATTTAATTCCACTCAAAAATGCTTTGTACACAGATTTGCAACATTTGAAGCAGTTTTGTTCCCAAAGAGCTCAAGATTATTATAATAATCTGCCTCATATGGAGTAATATGACTTTGATCATTCTAGCACATTTTCAACATGACTTTGATCATTATTCCAATTTATTTTTGTATGTTAATTAAGATATTAATAAAAATAATTAATATAAAATACAATTTTTTCTTTTTTATATTTAACACAATATCCTATAATATATCAGTAGTCATCCTTGTATAAAAGAATTTTAATGTGTTACATTAATTAATTAATTACAAGTCTATGAAGTTAAAAAATAATATTTCTAACAATTAGCGTAAAGTGACTTTGATCATTTTTTTCCTGTGCTCTTCACATATAATTCGATCTACCAAAAGACAACATTGCACGGACGGATTTTTGAATAGACTACTGTTATTCTAGAATGTTTTATAGCGTCGCTCGGGCATTTTTGACTATATTTTAACATACGACTGTGAGTCTCGTTGTATAAAGTACGTCAATGGTAAAAATAAATAATATGTCAAGGCGGTGAACACGCTGTCGACGCGCGCGCACGAGTGGCGCGGGCGCTGGCTGCAGCGCGCGTGCGCCGCGTACTGCTTCATCACGGTGCCGTCGCTGCACTGCGCGCTCGCCAAGGCCTCGCTCTACCTGCTCTCGGGGCAGGTGGCGCTGCTCAACAACTGCATCGGACAGGGTTGGTGCGCTACTCGTACATACTTCGTTATATTATCACTACATTTCATTGAAAAGTTACATTTGGGGTTGCGTTTTTTAGAGGACGCAATTTTATTTTTTTGATGTGTAGGGGGGGTCAGTGTGAAGCTATCACCAAGTTTGTGGGGTCGCCACCCTTGTCCCACGGCCGCCATCTTGAAAATAGCGGTTGAAATTGTTTTTAAGATATATCTCTTAAACTATTTATCTGATAATAAAACAATGTTAACATTATTCGTTGCAAATTAAATTCTCTACAACTTAGGTTCAGTAACTTTTTGTCGTAGAACTATAAACAAAAAAGTTATAAGCGAAAATGTTCAGAAATTAGAGATGTTTATATTTTTCAATAAAACTTTTTTTTTTATAAGTTTACGAAGAAATTATATCAGACCATTTTTGTAGATTGTTTTTCGAAGAACAACTTTTATTTACAACATTTTTTCATTAAGTAAATAGCTAAGGTTTTACAGCCCTCCGAAGTGAGTACTATTTTAAGTACTCTTTACTATACAGAATACGATATATTATGTGTGTACTAATAATAATTTGTCACCAGTAATTATTTTATTTTTGTTATTATAATATTTTTAATAATTAATTTTACAATATTATTAATAATTAATTATTGAACCTTTTCCCCACCACCCAGGAGGTAGAGTCTGGAAGTGCGTTTTTTTTACGTCGAAAAGCAGGGCTGAAATGTTCTGTATTTATTTATTTATTTATTTATTATACTTTATTGCATTAAAAATACATAAATATATATAACAAAGACAATACTACAGAAACAGCAAAGGGCGGCCTTATCGCTAGGTAGCGATATCTACCAGGCAACCCAACAATCAGAGGAAATTTAACAATATGATGTGGGTGAGCAAAAATAAGGCAATACTAACACATTGAAAAATGTACAAAATAAACGTATACAAAGCTAACTATGTACTTACTAATAGTAATATAAAATACATAAAAATAATGAAATAAATATATACATAAATACGATAATAATTATAATAAATAGTTATACATACACTTACATACAATACATACAATAAATACATAAATACATATACAAATATATATCCATAGCACACATATATACATGATAAATATTAGTAACTATGCAGAAAAGAAGGAATCAGAAAAATAGAATAAAACAAGAAATAAAAATAAACGTAAATACGACAGCTATACAAAATTACACAAGAGATAGATAATAATTTTTTAATAAAAATTTAAAAGCGTTCAAATTTTGAGCACATCTGACCTTTGTGGGGAGAGAGTTCCATAATTGAACCGCACGAACTGCAAACGAATTGTGAAAGAATTTAGTTTTGTGAGCCGGAATCAGAAGTAAAAGGTTAGTAGAGGAGCGTAGATTACTCGAGCTCAAGTATTTGAATTTCTCTCGAAGATAGCTTGGAGCTTTTGGATCAAACAACACACAGTACAGAAGATGAAGGATATGGGAGTTTCGCCTCAGTCGGATAGGGAGCCATTTCAGTCTCTTACGGAAGTCGGAGACGTGATCAAATTTTCTCAAACCAAAGATAAATCGGATGCAGAAGTTTTGGAGTCTTTCAAGCCTATCCAACTGGGCTTCAGAAAGGTCAAGGTAGGATGTATCAGCATAGTCAAGGTGGGACAGGAGAAGGGAATGAGCAAGCGCTAACTTTGTCGGAATGGGTAGTAGATTACGCAGTCGTCGCAAAGCACCAGCGGAGGCAAACAGCTTCCTGCTCACTTCTTTCAGTTGAGGATCCCAAGACAATGTTTGGTCAATGTATATGCCGAGATCCTTGACGATTTTACTGTAGGGGAGTTGAGTGCCGCACAAATGAACTGAAGGAAGCGAAACCCAGTCAACCTTCGCGATTAGCGATGGGCTACCAACAATGATGACTTGCGTTTTTAGTAGTTAGGGAGCCAGAAGCAGATTTTATGACCAAGTTCCTCTCAAGCGGTAATTAGTAAAATGCATCAGAGTATAGTATTATAAAGCCTCGTGAACGTCAGCTGGAGCTCGGTTGGGGGGATGAGCGGCTGTAGCCTCCCACGCACGTAGGAAAAAAAAATACATTCATTCATTTCCTCTCAGCTAAAAATTTGTCAAATTGTAGCTAACCCAATATCTCAACGAAAAAAAATAATCAGCTGGTTACAGCATGGTGTATTATACGTCAGCTGGTGGCTCGAACATGAAAAAAAAAATATTATTTTCCGTGATTTCCTCTCAAACAAAAATTTACCTGATGATAGCTTATATGTAACTGTGGATAAATATATAAGTCAGCTGGCTGTATCTTGGTGGAAAAACCGTCAGCTGATACTTTGAAACTTATTACATAGGAGTTAGACAGAAGCATCTATTGCCAATTTATATGCATCAGCTGACTAGATTTTCCTCAACTTATTGCTAGCTGATTCTTTTATTTATCGCATCAATATATTTTTAACACTCTCACTCACAAATTTTCATCTGAGAGGAAATGACGATATCTTTAATTATTCGACATTACGCTTCAATATAAGAGTTGAGTTGAAATAAACATTCAGTATCAATATTTTTGAAACGAATAAGTATGTAATCAAATAATTTTATATATTTAAATAATTAAATAATCAATTAGCAATAAATGAACTAGTTACTCGATAAAAAAAAACAATATAATAAACTCTGCTCTTTTACGCATATCCAATTGGTTCACTGCTAATAATTTATTATTAAATGCAAAAAAAAAAACAAATTGTGTAGAATTTATCCTTCCAAATGTAAAAAAGGTGAAAAGGGATATTATTTTAAACGGGGAGGTATTATACCCTGTGGATTCCACTGTTTTTCTTGTGATTGGTTTGACACTAGATGAGAAGCTACAATGGGGGGCCCATGTTGCCACCACCGCTGCTAAGCTTAGTTCAGCTGCATATGCAGTTCGAAGAATAAGGCATCTCACCGATGAAGACATGGCTAGATTGGTTTATTTTAGCTACTTTCATAGCATTATGTCCTATGGAATTCTGCTATGGGGCAGGGCTGCAGATATAGAAACTATATTTATATTACAGAAAAGAGCCATACGCTCTATATATTATAATTTACGTGCTAGGGACTCACTAAGAGATCTCTTTAAGAATACTGGTATCCTCACTGTACCATCACAGTATATATTTAATAATATTTTATATGTACACAAAAACGCAGACTTACACACAAGAGTAGGAGATAAGACACCGTTATGGCACAAGGAACAGAAATAAAATTGAAATGCCATTTTACCGGTTAGCTAAAGTTAAAAATTAATTTATGGGCCAAGGTATACTTTTTTACAACAGAATTCCTCATAGTATTAAAGAGTTTAGTAGTGCTAAATTTAAAAATTATGTAAAAAACGTATGAGTTCAGAGAGCCTATTACAGCATTAAGGAATATATGGAAGATAAAAACCCATGGAGGGTTGTCGCGTTACTTACATATTTTGTAAAATTAAATTGTTATAGTAAAATGATTTGAAAGAGCAACTATGGAGTTTCTTGCCGATTCTTTATTATTTCGAATAATTAAACTCAAACTCAAACTCAAACATTTATTTATTCAATTAGACTTCTTCCAGAAGCACTTTTGAATCGTCATTACATTCTTTAAATTTACCACCGATTCGGAAAGCAGTATCTATGGAGAAGAGCCGGCAAGAAACTCCATAAAGATATCGTCATTTCCTCTCAGATGAAAATTTGTGAGTGAGAGTGTTAAAAATATATTGATGCGATAAATAAAAGAATCAGCTAGCAATAAGTTGAGGAAAATCTAGTCAGCTGATGCATATAAATTGGCAATAGATGCTTCTGTCTAACTCCTATGTAATAAGTTTCAAAGTATCAGCTGACGGTTTTTCCACCAAGATACAGCCAGCTGACTTATATATTTATCCACAGTTACATATAAGCTATCATCAGGTAAATTTTTGTTTGAGAGGAAATCACGGAAAATAATATTTTTTTTTTCATGTTCGAGCCACCAGCTGACGTATAATACACCATGCTGTAACCAGCTGATTATTTTTTTTCGTTGAGATATTGGGTTAGCTACAATTTGACAAATTTTTAGCTGAGAGGAAATGAATGAATGTATTTTTTTTTCCTACGTGCGTGGGAGGCTACAACCGCTCACCCCCCCAACCGAGCGCCAGCTGACGTTCACGAGGCTTTATAATACTATACTCTGATGCTTCTGACGAATTATCTCTTGAGAGGAAATAATGAACCCAATTTGCACCTGGCTCCCTAACCATAGTGGATTGACTTTCAATCCGAACTGGTTGCTCCACTCAACAACAGAGTTCAAGTCATTATTCATTGTTTGAATAGCGTTCGGCAACTCAGCAAGAGTTGACTGGGTATAGATTTGGACATCGTCGGCATACATGTGGTAGAGAGAAGATAAGGATTTCGAGATAGAATTAATGAAAATAGTGAAAAGGAGTGGAGACAAAACGCCACCTTGAGGGACACCAGCTTGAATATCACACCATGACGAGGTGACATCATCGCTGTGAATCCTTTGCCGGCGTCCACCTAGATAACTATGAAACCAATCAATACTAGTTGGAGATATGTTAAGTGAACGAAGCAGACTCACAAGGACATCGAAGTCAACGGAATTAAAGGCGTTCTGTAGTGTGCTTCCATTGTTGTGGAGTCTGGGAAAAGAGCCAATAGCCAATATATTATGTATAGTTACTACTGAAAAATAGTACTCACTTCTGAGCGCTGTAAAACCTTAGCTATTGACGTAATGAAAAAATGTTGTATATAAAAGTTGTTCCTCGAAAAACAATCTACAAAAATAGTCTTATATCATTTCTTCGTAAAATGATAAAAAAAGTTTTATTGAAAAATATAAATAGCTCTAATTTCTGAACATTTTCGCTTATAACTTTTTTATTTATAGTTCTACGACGAAAAGTTACTGAATCAAAGTTGTAGAGAATTTAATTTGCAACAAATAATGTTACATTGTTTTATTATCAGATAAATAGTTTAAGAGATATATCGTTAAAACCATTTCAACCGCTATTTTCAAGATGGCGGCCATGGGACAAGGGTGGCGACCCCACAAACTTGGTTTTAGCTTCACACTGACCCCCCCTACACATCAAAAAAATAAAATTGCGTCCTCTAAAAAACGCAAGGTCAGGCCTAAAAAATGTAACATTTCAATGGACTAATAGTATAAAACAAAGTCGCTTCCTCTGCCCCTATGTCCCTTTGTATGCTTAAATCTTTAAAACTACGCAACGGATTTTGATGCGGTTTTTTTTAATAGATAGAGTGATTCAAGAGGAAGGTTTTAGTATATAATTTATTAGGTTTTAGACAAAGCGGGCGAAGCTGCGGGCGGTAAGCTAGTGTGTAATATAACGAAGTATGTACGTAATGTACCTGTATAATTAACTGTGTACGAGTATTGAAAATTTTCTATGGAAGGGAAAGTACTTAAAATACTGGAGGAAAATTAGCTGAAAGGAAACGTTCCTTTATTTTTTTAAATCAATAGAACTGCATTTAAACATTTTCGAAAATTCACTTGCAAAACAAACTAACCAAAAGCATCAATTTTAAAGTAAAAAGACTAAACAGAAATATGTAAAGTTACATATTATATAACTAAATTTGGTTCTCATTTCTATATGCTTTATAATAATAGTACGTAATACTTTCTTTTAGCTGAAGCGAATTTAAAAGCCCTGGTTGGTTTAATACCGGACATACCGCAATACATCCAAGAGGACGGTCAGAAGAAACCCACGCATGACCGAGTTTTGGGATTAATAAGTAATTTCCTATCAACGCTCTTAGTACTGCCAGTAAGTACTAAATATACTATTTCTAACGGGACGAGAGCTGTATTCATTAAATGAATATGGTACCTAAGTTTTGTTACTAAAAAAGAAGGGTATAATACCATAATAATATTTTTCAGGACAACGTGGACAGTAATAGCAAAGCGTATATTTTGAGCGGGTTCATAAAAACTATGGAGAAAATACAATGGCGGAAAACAGACGCTTTATATTACACGACGCTCCTGCGTGTTTTAGACTTGCTTAGTGAAATGACGCAGGAGCAGTATGCGTACCACATAGATTCAGGTTCATATTATTTATATGCCTATAAAATTAACTACCTATGAATTCGTATTTTTTTTCTTAATTATGATAACTAGGTCTTTACGTTGTTTTTAAAAATTCATACATTTAGAACTTCAGATTACGAATTATTATTGATCTTACGAGTACCTAGCATTATGGTCATGATAAATTTAATAAAGAATAAACCGAATTGTAAAATTTAAAGCCCTTATAAGTGCAAAATTTTTCTCTCCGAATAAACGTCAGAACAATTTCCTTTTTAGTTATATCAAATGACGAGCTGTATGGTTCCGACGAAGAGTTCATTAAATATCTAGACAATCATGCGACAAACATATGCCAAGAGTTACTTGTCGTATTGAAAGCGCTCGCGGACGCGAAGGAAACGAAGAAACAGTACAATTTGGCGCTCGAATTGTTTTGGAGGATCGTGAGACGAGCGGACTTGGCGCAGCCGGCCATGTCGGGCTTGGCGTCAAACCTGTGGATGTTGTCGCAGAAGTTGCAAGATTCCAATACTAAGTATTCGGTGAGTTCTATTTGCGTAACTTGCCCCCAAATTACTATCTTTTGCACACGGCTTGGCTCAAACATATTTTTGTAGATGAACATTATATTTCACTTCCCGGAATCGTCCGTTATAAATCTTGCGTGCGAGCGATTAATAACTACGTTCTGTGTAAATTGGGAAAAACTAAAGAAGCTAATTTTATCGAAACCATTATAGTCATTGTAGAGACAATGACACAACAAAGAAAGAATGTATCGTCGCCTTGATTTAAATTTAACAAATTTGAGTTAAAATTTAATTGTAGCGTCACTGATGTCAATTTGCCAAATAAATTAGAATAACAATGTATTACGTCAACACGAGCGATAGAATACTTCGTGAAAAACACACAATACACATATAGGTCAGTGATGATACAAAAATTAATAGCATCCCCTGTTTCTAAATTTCAACTTAACTTATTTGTATTATGTGTTCAAATGTCAAATTTTATTAAGTAAATTATTTTTGTTGCAGAAGACAATTCAGTCTGTACTGAAAAATGACCCAGCGGGACAACGGCTCCTGGAAAAGCTAAAAGTATAATTATTCGTGTTTGAACTGTAAATGTTTCTACTACTTTGCATTCCATTTTTATATATGACTATTGTCTCGAATTGCATCCATATTATCGTACGCTGAAAAATGTTTTTTTTTACTACGGCAATATACTATTTAATGTTCAACTTTATAAGAGATCTTGAATATTGTTTTCCAATATAATGGATATTTGTTATGTGTATTTATTTGTTTTAATATTAAAGTATTAAAATAAAATGTTTTATATTATTTGTAACACCTTCTGCCTCTTTATATTTTTTCATCATATTTTTTTAATAAAAATCAAAACCGCCTTCAAATTGTCCGAAACCAAATTTACATGGCTGGGTCACCCAGTCAAAAGTTCTGAGGTAACAAAGCGGTTCAACATATATAATTAGTAGTTACCTAGGTATATATTGCTCCGACTTCGATTAATATAAATGCCTAAATACTAAAGTTAATTAAGTTGTATTAGTCATTTTCGTTTCTTTGAAGCTGGACTTGAAAGAAACGAAAATGGGATGTTTTGCTTGCCTCTTGCCAATATAAGGAAATCGAGATAATGTTGAAGAGATGAGTTCCTAAAAATTAATTTGTAAATATATATTTTTGCAAAATTTGTTTATTATAAAATTTAGAAATTTTCTCATTTTAAAATATAAACAAATAGATAGGTAACAATTGCAATTTTTTTGTGAATTTCAAATACCACATAAATTCCTATTAACTTTTTCTGCGACCATTGCTTCAAAAGTGATAGAGGCCTATTGCAAATATTGACCCCAGCAGTTGATCGGCGGATGGAGTAAGCGGACATTGTCCGAAGAGACACGCTTGAGTGGTGCGCGCGCTCTGTTGCACCGATCTTTCACCTTCGCAATAATAACGCCTATAAAACCTTGTCATTGCAATAATATGACGCTACTTTTATCTCAACTTAATACAGAAATACAACTCCACATAGAGATAAATAAACTTAGTGGGACTCTTTTTGGGTTTAAACCCATTAAAAAATGTTCAAATTAAAATGTCTGGTACGATGTTTTGCTGATATACATAAATTAAAACAGTGTTTACTTTAAATTACATAAATATAGTTTTTATATTGTTATTATTAATCTGTTGCAGTTGATAGTGATTATCGCTTGCGGGGAAGTGCTTTCATATGATGAGCAGCGAAGCGGATTTGTACCAGGACTGGACTTTGATAATATTTTCAATGACGAAAATTCTGGTTAGTACATAACATTGTTATATTTTGAGGCTACTAATTAGCCTGTTTAGAGGTCTTAATTAAAATTATGTATGTAATTTTTTAAATTACAGGAATCATATCTCTTCCATCAAATCCTATCGCCGCAGCAATGCTAAAAGCAGATAAAAGTCAATATCCGAAATTATTCGATACAATAGTCAGTAGCTCTATAGATTCTTTACAAAGTCAAACAGCTCCCAGGGAGAACATTTTTGATGCACAAAATTTTGGTTTTATCCCTATTGCCAGTCAAAACTTTCCCCATCAAGCTAATCGAAAATCAGAGTCAGAATCACACCAAAGACTAACAAATTCAAATTCACAACAAAACGTTCGCCCTTTAAGATATAATATTCAAACTGTACATGATGCAAATTATAAAGTGTTTAAACCTGAAGAGAATGAGGATGGAGTGGAAATTTTGGAAGCATTAAAAAAGAATCCTACGGTTGCAGCTTATTTTCAGCCATTAGTTAATGCTGAAGTTAGTCATCCTCTACATTACCGTAGAGAAGATGCAGTCGAACAATTTCAAAGTAATCAGAACTACAAGTCAAATCCTTATATTGCAGGACCAGTTCGTATTCGACGCTATACAAGGGGACGAAGCCGAGATAGTGGGAAAAAGAGAAACGACGAAGAGGATGATGATCCTTATGGTTATAGGGCGGAGTATATTTCAATACCAAAAGCTTTTGGAGGAAGCCTGTATAGTAGTCCTTATAAAGAAAAGAAAGATTCTGATGAAAAGGATGAGTATCCTTACAAATATGATTCTGGGTATGACCATAAAGAATACGATAGGATAAAGGAGCTTTCTGAAAAACAAGCTGCTGAAATCAGACAGAATCCTGGAAATTGTAAGGAAGTCAAAAGGGATGGTATGAAATGTATGACTTGTAAAGATCCAAAAACAGGTGGAAATTATGAATCGTGTTCATATGAAGCTGAGCCGAAAAATAATAAATATGCATATTCCAAAGAGAGAAAATTTGACAGCAATGATGAACCTGATGACAAAGAGGACTCAAGCGAAAAAGCTGATCAACCGAATAAGGCAGAAAAATATAAAGAATCACAAGAAGAAACGGCCCCACAAAAGTTTGCGAAATTAAAGGAAGGTCAGCCAAGCGAGAGCGATAATTCAGGAGAAAAATATAAATCATATTATGTACACACCTCAAACCCTAAACCCAGTGCAGCGTTGCGAGCATCAAGTGAAGAATCTTCTGCTGAGAGTAAAGAATCGAAACCATATGATTATAAAAAAGCTCTTCCCGGATTTTATACGGACAATGAGCCAAAAAAAGACGTAGAAAATGTTTTAGCAGAATTTAAAAAGAAAGATAGATCGGCATGTAAAAAAGTTCATAAAAATGGTATGACATGCTTTCAATGCCTAGATAAATCTGGTCAAAAGCACGAAGAATGTATGTTTGTTTCTGAATCAGCGCCAAAACAAAGTCATTTAGCCTATCAAGAAGTTAAAGAATTTACTTCAAAACCTATAACTCTTGATAGCGGCAATGAAGGTGCCGAAAGCAAAACTATAACAACAAGTACGCCACCAAAACAGAAATCAGCAGCGTACACAGCTGAACCTAGCAACAACAAAAAAGTAAAACGTAAAAAGGCCTCACAAGCTGCCTTAGTCACCGCTGCTACAAATCCTGTTGCTCAGACGACAGAAGTTAAAAATTTTAACAATAATCAGAAAATAAAAAGAAGTCCTGAAGCTGCTGAAAAAATTGAAAGCGACGGCACTAAAATCGCCCCTCCTGAAGAATTTGCAGGAGCTGATTCCAAAGGCGCATTCTGGGCAGACACGATGCCACGGTATAGTTCAGCTTTAGGAGTCACTTTACCCGAATACATGCTCTCGAGATCTGAACATGAAAATTCATTTGATGAACTCGTCGCAGGAGCGTAGCTTTGATAGTTTGTTGAGCAACAGAGTTAAATAGAGCATGACGCTTTTACAATAAGTTGTGTTGTGTTACTGATTAAATATAAAAATTGTCTGTTACATACAAAATTAAGATAGTAGTTTATAAATCTAAATTAGTACTGGCTAATGTTTTTACAAATTTTATTATGTATTTAGCCAATTTGTTTATTTAGTAGATGCCTTGTTAATAAGGTATACATATCCAATGATTGTTGACTAGTTATAGAAAAAATATTAAGAATAAAAGTTGTTATTTAAATAATAAAATCTGAAGTTTGTTATTATACCAATACCTTTTACCTTAGGACTTGAATCTACATTGTATCTTCTATCGTGATAACAACTTTTTTACTCTAATAGATAAAACTTCGCAAAAATAGAAATCTATACTGGTAGTTACCTATTCTTGATTCATTGAGTAAAATAAGCTTTTAACGTATGAAATTTAATATAAAAATTAATAAATAAGGATTAAAATAATAAATCGATAATAATTTGTAATAATAGGATATCGGACCGCGGACGGCAGGGAATCTAAGCTGTTGAACTTGTTGGCATGAAATCCGGTCAGCGTCCCAGATATCAGTACTGTTGTGGTGATCTTATTTTTACTGGTAATTGTCCAAATTCAACGTCACAAAGACACGACCGGCATCGCGTCGGAGGCTCTCCGAAAGAAAGTAATTAACATCAGTAGTAATTCGTACATGCGTCAATTCACTCTTTTGTTAACTCAAATAAGCGGTGATATTGGATGCTATTAATACATCAACCAGATTCGTACGTGGAATTGTTTGTTGTATTGAAAGAGGCATTAAGAAAAGTTGTGTGGTGATATTTTAAATTGAAGACTGAAATTGTGAGTAAATATTGAATTGCATTGTTATAAACAATATAAGTAAAAAATGTTTGGGGCATATTTGTGTTAAATAAAAGCTAACTACGCTGCAGCTGCTACTATTTTAAACAAGAGATAAAGTACTCTTCACTTATTAGGATTAAAAGTATCTTCTTATAATTGTTATCATATCATATAAAAATATTTTATTTAGAAAGAAAAAAAAATGTTTCGTAAAAGTACTTAGTACTTACTTAGGTAGTTAATGTAAAGAAAAAAATATAAGTAAGTATAATATGTAACTCTATGATAATAACTAATAAAAATGTAAAAAAAAACATTTAGTTACCTACTACCTAGTTACATTCAATTTAAAAATATAAATGTTACTCTGACAAGATAAAAGTTTAGTTTTAGTTTAGCCGGTACCTAGAGACTTCGTAGGATCAAAAACAAAATCCTGTAAGAGCCTAGAGGTTTATAAAATGAAAAGTTCCATAATATATTTTGTAAGTAAATTGTATAGGTACCTTTACAACGTAGAGCGTGGTAGAGCGTTTTTCTAACGCCGTTAAAACCTTTTATTTACAAGTTTCATTCGCATTTTGAGTCTGTAAGAAAACTTTTTATTTTAGATTTTTGTATATATGTTACCGGAAATGTATGAAATCAAGGAATTGTATACAAATCCTAGGAAATCTGTACAATTCCGATACCATTTAGGAAATGTATAAAATATTGTTTAATAAACTATCTAATGCATAGATATCCTAGGAAATGTATAAAGTAAATGATTTCTGTAATAAAACACTGTATCGGGTAACAGTCTTACCGTAAAATAATAATAATATATTCATATTATCTTTAATGTTAAAGGTTTTAACGGCGTTAGAAAAACGCTCTACCACGCTCTACGTTGTAAAGGTACCTATACAATTTACTTACAAAATATATTATGGAACTTTTCATTTTATAAACCTCTAGGCTCTTACAGGATTTTGTTTTTGATCCTACGAAGTCTCTAGGTACCGTTGCTGTTAAAGAAATGTTAATTAGTAAGAACTAATTAACATTTCTTAAATCAACTTATATTCAATTAAATCAAATTTTCATTTGGTAAGTAATCAGTCCCCTCCTCCCGCTGTCCCCGTGTACACGTCCCAGTCGGATTGTATAATCCGCCGTATTACAAACGGCCGGCATTTTGTAATATGCCGAAATTCGTCTTTTTCCAAAATTCTACAAAAAGACGGTCGCGAGCCGACGGAGCCCCACTTCGTGGGGCTCCTATTTCTATGTAGTTTTAAAAAACACGAACCTAACCTAACCCACCCCCTTATCCAAACCAAAAATTTCCGATTACGAATTTTCGGCCCTCCCCCCCTCGTCCCGCGTACCTTCCAATATCTTAGATGTTTTACATTTCCGATTGCTATTTAGGAAATGTATAGATTTCCTAGGCAATGTGTATAAAATAATTTATTTCACACATTTCCGTGGGATTTTAGGAATTACATACATTTCCTAGGAATTTTATACAATGACGGATTACATACATTTCCGTTAACATATATACTAAAAATTTGTTTGTTTATATCTATTTTAGATTTGAGGTAGGTAGGTACCAACTTATTAACTTACAACCCAATTTTAAATTACGCAAATAATTCAGCCTTAGAAATGTTAATAAATAACTTACCTACCTACTTTAGATTCATTTATAATAAGTAGGTATCTAAGTATTGATTGATATTTATTATTTACGAAATGATCCAATTTAAAATAGTTAAAAGAAATCGTTCAAGTGACGATGTCGAAAAATGATTTCTTGTATCTGTGCCAAATATCCAATTCAATTAAATTGCGTAGTTGTTTCTTACAGCATGGCTGTGTTTATTTTTGTACCATCAAGCGTTGGCCTCTCAGTAAAGCCTAGAATGTTTAACAGTGTTCGAACATGTGCATCGTAAATACCGTTCGGTATTAAATATATCTGTCTAATCATTCGATGCCAATAAATTAATTAATGGTAATCAATTTGAAATAGACGATCTGAAAGGCTTAAAAGGGTTCGAAATTATTTATTAAATTGAGATCACAGCAGTTAGCCCCGGTTTATAAAACGGGGTACTAGTCTGTGGTACTAGTTAAAATAACTCTTTATATTTTACAAACATAAAAATTGTGGGTGGCATAAGGCCGCTTAACCTCTTACCTAAAAATAATCGCATGATGAAATATGGAAAATACGAATTATTAGCGAATATTATAATAATTGAAACGAATTATTATATTTGAAAATGGACAAAGGACTTTTATGATAAACTATCTGCGCTTCGTGGTTTCACCCGCGTGGCTCCGTTGCTGTTGGTCTTAGCGTAATGATATATGGCCTTCCTCGATAGATGGGCTATCTAACACCGAAATTTTCAAATCGGACCAGTAGTTCCTGAGATTAGCGCGTTTAAACAAACAAAGTCTTCATCTTTATAACTAATTTCGTCATCATCAAGTAAGTATCAATTAAATAGGTTCAGCCGTTTCAAAGACGTCCAGGAACAGCAGGCAAACATAAGAAAAGTTTAAAAGGTTGTTTGATGTCTTGATATCGTCGATATGAACGACTGAGCGTTTAAATGACGCAACATGAAAAGTATAACACGCCTACCGAAATTAATTAGCAAAATACAGGATAATAAATCTTCTATATGCAAAGTTCTTTATAATATTTCTTGAACACGCTCGCGCTATGCTCAGGCCATAAATAATGTTTTTATGATGGATCAGTTGCTTCATCAATAAATGCAATAAAGGGAAAGAATATAATTTATTTTACTGTAAAATGTAATGGAAATTCGATAATAAGTATTTCTCAATTTAAAACTACTAGGTAATAATATAAACGACAAAGTGAATATATTATGTATGTTCTTATGGATGTATGTTTTTCGCAGAAGAGATGATGCTTGTCAGTGATGTAGCTGTCTCTACCATAATAACACTTAGCTAAAGAAATACTTGCTTTTGCCCGCGGGTTCGTTTTGTTAGTCTCACACAATATGTTGTTTATATAATAAAATTTTAAAAAGAAAACATCTGAATATTGATTATATTACTTCCAACGAAAAATGGTACGCAACCACACAAGTTACTACACGTGTATACTACAACCAACTACAACACATGAAATAAACTTAAAATCGATTCATAAGTTTAAATATTAGCAGACAGACAGACGTTTCTTTATTTTGCGATTCGGAACACTAAAAAATATAATAATGGTAATAAACTTTTGTACTTTTACATAATCCTCCCATTTATTATCTATTGTCACAAAATATATAATCTCACAATGGTCACCAAATCGGTTTAGTGGTTGAGTGTTTACGAAGAGACAAGACAGACAGAGTTACTTCCGCAATAATAATAGTACCACATAGTACTAATTAGAAAATAAGGATAATTAATTTTACGTGTACCACTTGATTTACTTATCCCTACTAATATTATAAATGCGAAAGTAACTCTAGTCTGTCTGTCTGTTACGCTTTCCCGCTTCAACCTCTCAACAGATTTTGATGAAATTTGGCACAGACAATCTTTAGACCCTGAGAAAGAACATAGGCTACCTTCTATTGCGAAAAAACACCACGCGGGCGAAGCCGCGGGCGGAAGCTAGTATTAATATATAAGTTAGATAGAAAGTTACGATAGTCAGTTTTATGTAATATCACGTTTTTCATGTGGTACAATTCTTTACAGACAATGAGCGGAGAAGCTATATCGTATGACGACGTGAGCTACGTGGACGTGCACTCGCTGCCGCTGAGACCGCCGCAGCCGCTCGTCCCGCCCGAGAAGGCCGTGCGCAGATCGTGGCACCCCGTCATGTGGGATGAAGCCAACCACGAAGAACAACCCGTTAAGGAAGACGAGGTATATGTTATGTAGTGTTTTCCATGATTGACCATTGAAATTATTCCAGTCAAAAATATATTTAAGTTAGTATAATTAGTTATCATAGGAAAATATTAAAAATGTTTTTTTCAATAGTTAGTTACAATATAATTGCAATCACGGTATATTAGGTATATTAAGTTACTAGCTGTGCCTCGCGGTTTTACCCACATTGCTCCGCTCCTGTAGGCCTTAGCGTGATATATATAGCCTATAGCCATCCCCGATAAATGGACTATCTAACATCGAAAGAATTTTTCAAATCGGTCCAGTAGTTCCTGAGATTAGCGCGTTCTAACAAACAAACTTCAGCTTTATTATATTAGTATAGATTCTTATCAGATGATACGAAAACAAATGAAGTGTTTTTAATGATTAATTGCAATATTTAGAAATTAAAGACTTTATAACGGATTTTAAACGCGATTTATTCTTTGAATAAATCGCGTTTAAAATCCGTTAAAAAGTCTTTAATTTCTAAATGTATAATACTCGCGTAAAATCAAACACTAAATAATTGCAATATTTTTGATGTATGAGGCATCCACTCTAGTTGTTTCAGTGATATAATAGGATTATTAGGTAGAATGGTTTTACTTTTTAATTTATGAATTTGCGTAATTCTTCAATTATCAAAATTGTATGTGACAAAATTGTAGCTTATGAGTTGCGTCTGGCTCGCATATGCATCTAAGCAATTATAATTTAATGTGAATGTGTGTATTTCATGGTTTTTAAGAATTTTGTGTACTCTTACATGTTCTCTTATACCAAATATTATGAGAGCTCATTAAATTATTTTTTTTATTTCAGGAGGACCAAAAAACTAAAGAGTACCCTCACAAAAAACAGATTCGCAACATCAAGCGTCTCGTCGCAGAAGGAAAGATAAAACCGACATCAGAATCTCTCATATTTTTCCTTTGTAATAAATTTGCGATATCTGAAGAAAGGCAGGCTAAAATGAACTCCGGTTAGTAGGCGGCAATAATTATGTCAATTAAATTAACAAAATAATACTGTAATTATACTAAAAACATATGTACTAAAACTAATTTTGTGATAATATTTGTATTGTGGAACATTTATAAAAGAAACAACTGTATTAATACAATAATAATTGGTTTAAGATGTGATATAAATATTAATTAAGAAATAAAATGTAATAATGTATCAATTTATATTTTCATACTTTAGCATTTGTTCTTCGACCAAGGTAATAAATAACAAGGGCAATAAATAGAAAAAAATTAAATAAAAATAAAAATCTATCCATGTAACTTTAATGTTCTCTTATTTATCGAAATGCAGCATATTGCAGTATCCTCCATATTCAACATAAATCTTTTATATCTATATTACATAGACGCCGATACGTATAAAAATTATGCACTCTATTCCTTGTACCGGTCGCGGCGACGCACGACAACAAATTGACCTACACGTTAGTGTCCGTCGCGGCTCGCGACGCTCATTCGGAAATGTTACATAATATAATTTATTCTTCATAGAAATTATCTACACACAAGACTTTCGTTACAAAACGGAATCTTACATCGTCGCTCATTATGTAACGCAACGCAAATGCATTTACAATTTATCATCACTCTAATGTTTCGTTTTAACGTAAAGCTTCGAATCACTTTCATAAATGAAATCGAAAGCTTGGGTTTCGCTGAGATTGGTTGCATTACAAAACGAGCGACGTTACATTTCAAGTGACAGCCGGCCTCCATGTTCAATCCGTCTGCGATCGTCGCTAAATATTCAACGTCGTCGTATAAAAAAGTTCTAACAATTCATGACAAACAACATCGCCGGTGATTCACTAAGAGATTACAATATTGCAAACGGATCGAACACAGGAGCCGCGCCCATAATCCGCGCGCACTTTGTCGCGGGCCGTCGAAATAAATACAACATAACTGTGGGTTCGCACCGATGAATCGTCATAAACACGTTCGACACTCCGTTTTCGACAACGTTCCGAATCGTGCAAGCGTTCCGAGTGAGACACGTCCGCCACTTCACTTCACAACACAAACGTAACATTAGCACAGTCGGGGGGGCGCGCGAGGCCGCAGCGAGCAGAATGTATATCAGTGCGTACCCAGGGGTATAGTGTCCTCTCACTGTGAGGGCGCGCACTGTCACTAGGTGGCGGGCGGCGGCGCGGCGGGCGGCGGCGCGCTCTTGCTGCTGCCCGCTCCCCCCGCGCCCGCTCCCCCCGCGCCCGCCGCCCCCGCGCCCGCCGCCCCCGCGCCCGCACCGCCCGCCGCCGGCGCCGCGCTCGCCTCCTCGTCCTCCTCTTCCTCCGGGTCGAACTTCAACATCAACTGCTTAAACTGAAATGGAAACACACAATTTAGCATTTATTTGATGAAACATACTTTTCTAGTCATAAAACTGCGAGGAAACTTCCTGATAGGCACGATAAAACATAACATATGCATTTTCAGAACAAAAGTAACACAAAAATCACATTGCCATGTGCACATTGAGTTATATACATATTTTATTTCAGAAGAATATTAGCTAAAATATACATATCTGGTATCTTTCATATTTATTTCAACAGTATTCAAAAGCTTTCTAAATGCAAAATTTTAAAATAATAAAAATGATTCTATCACCAAGCGGGATTCGAACCAGCATCTTTTTGCCATGCCGGGACAAAATTTCCCATATCCTTTAAATAAAATTGTTAATAAAGAAGAAAAAAGCATTAATGGCAAAAAAGGTAGCCTTTTTCAATTCTATATCAAACAGTGAAACAAATCACAACACGTACCTCTAGATAGTCGTCGACGAGTCGCCGCCGGCCCCGCTCGTCCAGGTCGTCGTCCACGTCGCCCTCCTGCAGCTGCGCCATCGTCGCCTTGGGCTCGAACTGCGGCGCGTGCCGTCGCGATATCGCCTTCTCGTACACCTTCACGTTCTCCGACGGGGAGTACTGGTTTATTTTCCTACAACATAAGTACAATATATTTTAAGTGCAACCTGTATGGCGAAATTTAAATGCAATGAGAGATTAGCACAGTCTAAATTTTTTAATAACCTCATCGTTAAAAATCTCTATAAACAACAGATCTTCCTTTTTAAGAATTTGGTTTATATTTGTATTAGAGCTATACAGTTTTGCATTGATATCTTGTAAGGCAAAACACAAGTCTTCATGACACTCTGTCGATCATTAAAAACAATAAAATACACCTTTTTTTTATATATTATACTAGATAGGGAAGTGCTTGAGTACAATCTTGCCTGATGGAAAGCTAAGATGTGGCCTAAGATGGTACGCGCTTTGATCCTGTACAGCAAAAAAATTATAAAAATATCTAAACCGAACTAAAAAAAAGTTAAAATTCAAAAATAAAACTACATATAGTAGAGCCATTTTAATAGGCAACATTTGACAGTTCAACAAAATTCAACAACGTAACCTAGTAACGACGACATAGAATAACATGATATTTCGTTTTGTTAGAACTGCACATTTGCTTAACTTTTTTCAATTACGATTACATATTTATAATAACAATGACCAATACAAGTAATTTTAAGATTTGATTTTACTGATAAACCATTCTCAACATATTAAACTCTGATTTAAAGAACTGATGTCACTATAATTTTGTGTCAATAAACCTTTTTTCTTTTTAAATACCAGAGACGTTACTCTTAAAATCGAAATCTGACATCTAGAATCGAATGCATTGATTACTTGTGAATAAAAATCACTATAACTTAATAAATGCGTTGTGTTTTTTTTATAATGTATTATACTTGTCTTATTTTGCTCCCTAAATTTACGAAATAAAGTATATTACTGGATCAGGGATTTTAAATTTTAAAATTGACATGTGTTTCATGTTCGATTGACAAATGTTTCAAGTCCGTATCGATTAATTTACAGGTTACCTCTCTTCGAAGATAAAATTGATAGACGTCAAATGTTGCGTATTAAATTGGCTCGACTATAAAAAAGGTCTTCAGAGGTTTTTTGTAAAATGCGTAAAGCAGCGCCTCCGCCCCCCGTCCCGCAGTACTCACGCGTCAGTGAGCCCGTACAGCTGCTTGAGGTGCTGCTTGAGCACGAGCAGCAGCAGGCAGCCGCGCGCCTGGCGCATGGCGTCGCGCAGCGGCCGCGCGTCGGCCGGCACGCGCGCCAGCAGCGCCTCCGCCTCTTCCTCGTCCTCCTCCTCGTCGAGCGGCTCCTTCTCCTCCACGTTCGTTTTTATTAAACCCTGGTACATTAACATTTAAAGTATAAGTAGTGTAGGTCGTTTGTTTGTTAAAAAAAAGGTCGTAGGATCTCACCCTAGGTAATGACGGTTTAGAGCAAATCCAGCACACGAGACGAGAGACAGTCAAACGAGACGTTGTAAAAATTTTATTTGTAGTTTTATAGCATTACAATATTAATGAATGATTCAAAAAATTTAAGGACTATAAGAAGTTAAATCATTGTTCACGTTTCAATAAATAGCAAGGGGTAAGGCAGATTAAAACGGAAGAGTATAAAAAATTCGATTGGGGATATGATGGAGATGAGGACGGCGAAATGACGCGGGTTCGATTCTCGCCTCATGATCGATTGTTTTTTGCTTGAGATGGCGAAACCGGTTAGAAATATGAAAGTAAAGTAACAATCTAATATTGTTAGGCTGTATGCAATACAAGACTTTGTTATTTTATTGATAAATAAAGTCTATCATACCTCACGAAAAAGCTGTAATAAGTTGGATCCCGACGTAGAAATAATAATATCAATATGGTGTATGATAAACAAAGGTTCATCTTGAACTTGATATGGAAAGTAGCTCAAGTTGTCAGCCAAAAAGAGCATCTGATCCAACGGCGCAGTCTGTAAATATACAAATTATAGATTATAATATTTTACAAATATTAAATACATTTTCACATAGAACTAAAAGAAAACAATATAATTACCGAGGCGTCATCGAATTGTTTTAATAATGACAAAACAAGCGCTCTTCTTTGCGGCCTCGTATTCCGTAATAATGAATATAAAAATCCATTTAATGATGAGGGTAAATCGTCTTGCTCTTTTTTCCTAAAAATATAAATAAAATCATATGACACGGAATTTCTAATTTTGTAAAGAATTTGATTGTAATTTGTAGTAAATCAAATTTTACGAAATTTTGAAGTACAAATATAAAGCTATATCTTACCTAAATCCTCGAATAACTCCTTTGTTATCAGACTGTAAAATTTTCTGTAATTGATAGGAAAGTTTTATTCCTAGTTGAGCTTTCATGTGAATAAAGCCCGGATATTTCTTGTCAATTTCTTGCAGGTTTTTATCAGCTGTATGTGACACCGTAATTTCTGTATCCGTGCTCATACATATTAAATATGGAACAATCTGAAAAAAATGTTTATATTAATTAAATATTACTTAGATTACTACTTACTAATTTTGGATGAAAGTTTCAATGAGTGTTTTTTTCACGTCCACAAATCTATGGAGACAAGGCTTACTTTGCATTTTGTAATAATCATAGAAAACAATACAATTACCACTTAAAGTATTTTTATTCAAGTAAATTTTCAACAAGTCCTCATGAATGGTCATTATTTCAAAACTACAGCTTATTCAGAAGGACGAAGGTTGCTCCTTACTAACAAGATAAATAAACACTTTAATATAAATAAATCACATTATATTACATTACCTGTACTGGATGCACTAGACCCTGCGCAAGCACCAACTGCACAACCTTCATAGCGCTCGATCGCACCGTAGTGCTCAAGTGCAGGAACGAACCTAAGATCTCTTTGAGGTATAACTGAATCACAGTTGAAGCCATACCGGATGAGACATCACCCATTTCCTTAAGATTCTCCATTTTCGATCTTTTTGACCCTGTATATAAAGGTTAGTTTTATTTATAGGGGCAATAATTGCTTATTCAGTTGCATGCAGACAATTTTTGTTAGCGAAAAGCTACAATTTATGATGCAATATAGAATCAAAGCATTTGGTATGCTTCAACTCAATCTTATTTCGTAAAATTAATTTTAAACTAATCTATACTAATATTATAAAGCTGAAGAGTTTGTTTGTTTGTTTGAACGCGCTAATCTCGGGAACTACTGGTCCGATTTGAAAAATTCTTTCGGTGTTAGATAGCTCATTTATCGAAGAAGGCTATATATCATCACGCTACGACCAACAGGTGTGGAGCCACGGGGGTGAAACCGCGCGGAGCAGCTAGTAAAATATAAAACTCACATTCTCTATCTTGTCTTATCATTCTTTGCTCCTCTTCCTGTAAGTACATTTCGATATTTCTAAGCACATCTGCTTTCATCTCGATAGGCGCAAGATCTGACGTTAAAAGGTGATGATAAAACTCCTTCAACTCAGGCCGAAGCATAAATTCGTAATGCCTGACGCACACTGAACCGAGCGCTTTCAGCGTGTGAGATACAAAATCCTCATCTTCTAAATTTACGAAGAACATTAGCGTGTTATACACTTGTTCCTTGATGTCACTCTGTAAAATAAATAATACGTTATTTAAATATTATTATTTGTACTTAAACATTTCATTTCGCCTTTTACAAATTGGTAATCAACTTTACCTGCAAACCATCAATTACTTTACCATCGGTAAAGTCAAAATATCTAAGTAAAAGTCCAACAATGAATAAAGCTCTTCTAAAATGTGGTCGTGAGTGTAGCGATCGCGTCACTTCAGGATTACGTTGCCAGCCTTGTTTCCATTGTAGTAAAATACCTTAACAAAAAAATACTTTGTTACAAAAAAAAATCTATTGTCTGTTAAATGCTTACGGTCTTACTAATAAAATGTTACCCATTCGCTTTGCAATGGATTAGTTATTGCAATAACCTGTCTTGTTTATATGATTGACGTTTCATGTGAGCAAGAGCAGGACATAGCTATGGTAGAAAATGGTAGAAATTTATCCATTGTTTAACTTTTTGTTAGTAAGACCGTTAGTTAATAATATACAGCCAACGTATGACGTCGTTGCATACAGCTATATAGAAATAGAGACACAAAATTCAACTTAAAGTCCATAATAACAAAACAAATTTACTCACTGTGATACTGGTTAAAGACGTCTCTTATAAGTTTATAATTGTGCGTAAGATTGTTAACAATGGCAGCGAGGCAGGCTATACACGACGCTATAACAAGTTGGCCGCGCTGCAATATCAGTTTAACAGCGTCTTCTTCTAACTGCGCTAGAAACACTTCACTGGGATGCTCCATTAGTGGGACAACTAGTTCCAAAGTGGATGCCACGGTTGACATTATTTGCTGTTCATACTGATTCTGTAATTTTAAAATATTATAATGTTACAAAATCATTTCGAAAGGTCACACTAAAAATTTATTGTCGTAAATTATCAATAGTTTATTATATTATAATAGAAGATTCAAATCTTTGACAATCTTTACGTAATCCTTCAATGGGAACAACCCACAAACATAAAGAAAAAAAAAATATTTTACCTGACATTTTAAGCTTAAGTAAGGCTGCAGCGTCAATGCGTGATTGACCAGCAACTGAGGCCTTATCTTTGCGAACAAATGTAATGTTGAAAGGCACGCTAAAATACGCTGGGATGAACCATTTCCTACAAATAGAAATATATATATATATATAATACCATACATATTATATGCATCTATTTAGGAAAAAGTTTTCTCTACCTACCCTCAGTGCTAGTTTCTTCTAACTGTAATAAATGTTCAATAAGGCAATCAACAATCTGTTGACACGCTACCAATAACGATTTAGGCGGTTGGTAAATTATCTTGGTCGAATCATCCTTGTCCTCTTTAGGTTTAAATAACTGAAAACATGTTTTTTTATTAATAACATTTCAAATAAAATGGACTTATGTGAAAATATTATATACATTATACACCTAGCAGAAACAAAATGAAAGTTACAATATTATATACTTCTTTATCACAAAATTTAGTTGCAGCTAATTATTATAATTTTTTAACACTTACACTTGTCAATAATTGTTGAAACCATTCTAAACCCATATCTCTCGAAGATATAACAACATCGGTGATGTTAAGAACTTTCCTCGTCAAAGGATCTGCTGTGGCGGTCGTCATATCGAGTGTACCAGGTCGCGCCGTGTTCGGACACGGCGTAAACCACATGTTTTGAAATACTTCCATAACCAATTTCCGGATACCCTCCTCATCGTTAACTCGTCTAATCATTTTTACACATATTTCGGGTATCTTGGGAAATTCAGGACATTCTATACATATATCTTTTAAGATTTTTATCACTCTTTTCCTTACAGAAACACCCGTATCCTGAAAAGTTTAGAAAGTTTTAATCAATATTGCACTGTTACATTATCATTTTTAATTTAAATAGTGTTTACTTACCAATATTCTATTCGAAAGCATGCCGTAATACTTGTCAATAAGGTCGGGCCGACTGAGAACAAACTTGCCGACAAGGTCCACGGCTGCCTCACGCACTGCAGTCGATTGATCGAGAAAGGAGCGATTGACACCAATCTGCATGTCCGGCCTCGCCAGAACTGATGGGTCCGCTTCAACTATCATTGTCAAGCATTTCATTGCTTTTGTTCGAATCGCTATCGTGTTCTCGCACAATATTACTAAAATCTTTCTCAAATATTTATCAAAACTTTGTGAAAAAGATCTCTTGGACGCTAAGTACTGAGATATTAGCTCTGCTCCACTATAATCTATGTATGATTGCATCACTTGCACTTGAGTCCCACCTTGATAGCGAAATGGTCTGATTTTTTCTAAGAAAAAAGCTTTCCGCCGTTCTATCGTTTTAAACTTTTCCGCAGATAGTACAGCAGTTGAAGTGTTCTTTTTAGATTCTTTTACGATTTCTTCGTCGTCATCCGAGTCCTCGTCACTCGTCTCATCCTTGTACCGTTTTTTCGATTTATGTTTAGGCTTTTTAGTAGGTGACGCTTTAGGTTGTATAACCATATCCCTGTACCACTGAGTAATATAAAAATGACGTGCGCAATTCCATGCTTGATCTTTCTGTCCATTGATGGCTAAATAATCGAGTAAAACCCTCTGTAAGAATTCTGTTCTGTGTTCATCTTCATCTAATCCAGAGGAAGGGGTCTAAAAGTTTAAGGTATGTTTATTTTAAAGGAAAACTGAAGAAATTTGGGACAAGAAATTTGTCTTCTCCACCAACCAAGATAAATTTCTAATCCCTCCGTGTAATCAAATTAATTTACAAATTCAAATGGGAAGTATGGTTCCCAAATTTTTTGTGTATGGAACATTCATTTAAATTGAAGTTTCATAAGGATTAAACTTACATGTCCCTGGGATCCATCCTTCTCCTCCTCAGCGCGAATATCCCTAACAACTGCGTCCATAGTCGACAGCTTGGCGCGCGAATGCACACTGTCTCGCCTGAGTCGCGACGCAACCAAACCCAAATACTCTAATGAAGCCACGCGAACTGGCATTTCCATCGATTTGTCAGACATATATTTAACCTAAGAAACAAAAAATCCTATAATTTTTTTATTAAAATTTTTTCAAAGCAGCCTTTTTTGTGTGGGTGTCATGCGTGTTTCATGAGCATGAACAAAAAATCTAGCCAGCGTTAAAAGATGCATTTAAATGTAAACAATGTGTAAATACAGCTGTTGCTTTAACAAATTTATCCAATTATTTTTACAGATGAAATCATAAAATACTCACAAGCATTGTTCCAAGTAAACTCAGTAATAATTCGGTAGCGGGCCATTCTGGTTTGTTGACTGTCGTAAGTAAATCATGAACAAAATTTTCAAACAGGGGCCTGAAATCTACTTCTTCCGTGCGACTTCGGCACTTATTTAAAAATGATGTCAGGAATGTTCCGCCCACGCTTATAGCTGCCTCATATCTAGATATTATTAAGAGGTCCTTGTCAACATGCTGAAATGGAGAAAGCATTAATTTGGCCATTCTTAATATAATTTATTTAAAAATGATGTAAATTAAGTTTGATTAAGAATTTATTAACAGCACAAATGGTAAATTATACATGTAATTTTCCTTTCAAAACAGCAACTTTACAAAAAAAAAATATTATTTTGGCAGCCTTACCTTTTTACTCTCTGATTCTACTTCCTTATCCTTATCTTGTGACCTGCACAAAGTCTCTGGCAGTGTAACGACACATTGGACGAGTTGCAACACAAGCGCTGTGAGCATCTGAATGTGTTGGTCCGAGCTCAGTTGGAATGATCGCAAGTTGTGTTTGGAACTCGGTATCCGCGCTATCGACGCTAATATATCCTCCAAGAGCAACCGCCGGTGTTGCTCGTATTTAGTAAATATCTGAACAAACAGTTTAAAACTTATTAGAACCGAAACGCACTTATGTGTTATAGGCCGATTAAGAAGAGCTGGAACGTCAACACATTTACACATTGCACATGTGTAGAGTCTGTGAAGACGCGCGCGGCGTGACGTCATACTGCATACGCATCATGAAAAGTCTGAACGTCTCTCTCACGCGCAAACTAGCTTATGAGGGTGAAGGGGACAATTATTGTTTTTATTTTGCAATTGTTTATAAATACAGGGTGATATAATTTAAACAAAGACGTTAGGTATACTACTAACTATATTCGACGAGATACTTCGCGGCACGCGGATTAGAATATTTTTTTTACTTTATCTAGGTTAAATTATGTAATACTTTTAATAAGTTTTGTAAGCAAAATGTAAACGCCGCCGTAAGTTAATTTTTTCATACATAGCTGATCAATACAGCTTTTATTGTAATGTAGCCTTATCTCTTGCGTGCTAGGGTTACGCTTGTCTTGTTTCTTGGGAGTGAGCGCACGTGTTATTTGTATTGTTTTTATCGTTATTTAGAATAGTTAGTGTTCATCAATTGAGTTACTTTTAAATTATAATTTTACATATAAATTATGAGAGCTTTCATAATTATATTTGTATATACTTATCTACAACGCACCCATTTAACAATTCAAGTCTACACTTAAACTAGAGTCGCATTTATTTTTGAACATACTGTATAGTAAAATTGCATAAGTGTGAGTACTGTGAACATACCAGCTTTCCTTAATCGACCTGTAAAAATATGATTGTCTATTTGCACAGTAAATTTGTCACATATCATGATGAATCTGTTTAAAATCGAGACTACATAAATTGAACCGAAATTTTAAACTTTCATCTTATTAATTGTTAACTAAAAAGATTCAAGATAATTACTTTCGCACAAATGAAATATATTTTATTATTTCCTCATAAGCTTTTCCTTCTTGACATAAACTTTCTTAGAACTTACCATATTAATAAATTAATAAATATCAGTTTTTGACTAGCTCGGATAACTTTTTACACTTACCGTAGTAACCAGTTTGAGCGCGGACAGTTGTAGCTCGCTGATATTCTCTACGAAGAACGGCGACACAGCCACAGTGGACGCGTGCAACACCGTGGTATCCGTGAGGTGGTGGGCCGCGAACAGTTCGCCGAGCAACGTGACGCACTCGTGCGCGTGCGTGTACAGCTCGCGCACCGCACGGTTCGAGTTGCCGCTGCGCTGCTTCGCGTGGGACGCACCGCCGCCGCGACGCTTGCGACCGTCCACTGGTAACGTTCGATGGTTAATTATTTTGGTAATGCAAATCGTGAATTAATAATAAGAAAATTGTGTCTTTCAATGGTACCACCAATAAATGAAAAGTTGAATGATTAGGATTTTACATGGTAAGTAAATATTAATTTTAATATTGTATTTATTTATTTCTAAAACTTTAGAAGTAAAGTATAGATAAGTAATGTGATAATGGATTTTATGGTAGAGCTTCTTTTATGTTTAAATCACAAAAAACATAAATTCTGTTTTTAAGATCTTTAATTTTTATCTAAATTATAAACCGAAGTAGAACTTACCTTTTTTTTTAGAAGTTATCTGGATACTGTACACTGGATCATATACACAATAGATGGTATTGTTAAGTTGAAACTTTATAAACATAACAATTCTATCAATAACATCTTCTAGATATATACGCTTAGGCATACTCGGGGATGTCATTATATATAGAGCTGTTAAACACGCATCAGATGCACACATTACTCTTTCCAGTGCAGATTCCAACCAAATCTGCCGCATTTCTTCACTGTCATCCTAAAAATAACAATATTTATTAATAACACATATATTTTCTATAAGTAGCCAAAATAAAATGTATAGAAATAAAAACTCACCGGATCGCCAACTAAAGACATTTTTTCAGCAGCTCTTATATTTTTCTCCAATATATTTAATAATCGAACTAATCTGTCTGCAGGAATGGCCTCCATAGCACCAAGATTTTTGAGCTTTGCTGCTTCTGAGCATAACTCCTGAATTTGGTAACGTGGTAATAACAATTCTTCTGGAATATCTGGACCCTCTGAAAATAAATGAAGTAATATAAAATATAGATATAAAATAGTTTTAACAACATGTTTCAATTGTAAAAATATACACTCATTGTTTCAGTTTAAAAATATCATCTGAAAACAAAATGACATACCCATTTCTTCTGTTATTATCACATCATCATCAATAGTTTCAAAAACAGCATCTATTAGTTTATTGAATCTCTGATAAGTATTTGTTTCCATAAGTTCATCTACAGATAGCATTTCTAATACAGGTACTAATCTCCTTTCAACTTTTCGTAGTTTAGGTCGTACTGAAAAAATAAAAATGGTTAGAAGTTTGGCCTTGTCTTGAATTTATTAGAATTTAGAACATTAATTTTAAATTTAAAATAAGAACAACCTATAGCTGTTTCTTCTTCTTCCTTTTTACTGGCTTCCTCATGTTTCCTTTTCACAGCTTCCCAATTTTTTTCTCTAGCCATGTCGATTGCCTCTCTTTCTTTATCTACAGGCTTTGAAGTATTTTGCTTTTGTTTAGATTTTGCCTTCAATGGTATATTATCATCGGAATCTGATTCAACTGTACTATTTTTTCGCACTCTTTCGTCGCCAGTAAACTCGTGTTTTTTCAATAACCCCTCCTATGTAATAAAAGTGAAATTGGATTAGTTTTTAAAATTTACATTTCAAATCTCTATTGAGCAAATGTAAAGTAACTTACAGAGAGCCGGCCAATTTTTACAACGGGATATCTACTATTAACAGCACTCGCACTTTTAGATTGGTCTTTTTCTTGTGCAGTGGCCGGTGGAGGCGCGTACGGAGCGCCCATTGAAGGTTGAGGCACTTGAGGTTCCTGCCGCAGTGGGGATGGGGCTACGCTAGCTTGAGCCGGCGATTGACCAGTCATCACCCCACCGCCTTCTAGATAAATAATTTGTTGAAACATATAATTTATAACCAAGAATTAATATTGAATTTTATGATAAATCTCAAAATATAAGATTTTTTAAATTTCTATTTGTAGATATTCAAACACAATTAAATTTACTTAAAATAAAAATATAACTAGATTGTTTAACTGTTCTATATTATATTGTGTGTTACTTAATTTATTTTTTTAAATGAATTGAAAGAAAATTGAAAAAATTACCTTGCCCAAATACTTTATCCTGACCCTGCATAAGTTGCTGCTGTTCAGGTATATTGCTTGGCGACATAGACAGTGGATCTTTGTCTTCACCAATATTAGTTCCAAAACTTCTATTTTCTTGCAGCAAACTATTGTAGAATCCACCGTTTTGTGGGTTTGCTGAATTGGTCAAAGGGCTTGTGTATGTATTTGACTGGTTAGCACTATTCCATGACGGGGAAATGTTATTCTGGGCAGTTATATTCACTTGACTTCCTGGTCGGGCTTGTGAAGGTGGAGAACCAATGTTTACATGTGGAGATGATTGGCAAGGAGAAGCTAGTAATTGCTGATTTGGGATGGGTCCCGAATGGACAGCCGTGCCGTGGGATGATGGGCTTGAATGTACAATAGAATGTGATGTATAATTAAAAGTAGGTGATGGTGACATTCCATTAAATTTTGATGTATTTAAATGATTGCCCCAGTGATTTGATGGCTGTTGGTCAAACACATTGGGATTTACGTTGAGGATTGCCTTTAGCAATTCAGGAGTAGATTGTTGTGGAGCAGGACTGACAGCATTTGGTATAGTTTCATCTTTTAAGTCTCTGCAAAAAGTAAAGTATTATGTTATTATATTTTGTTTGCTAATTATTATTTCTGAAAAACATACAATATAGAAATTTACTTACATATGTTGAACAGAAGTTTGCATAAGTGATTGTAGCAATAATGATACTAAATTATCATCTCTAGTTGCAAGTAATATTGCAGCTTCTTCGGCCACTCTTGGATGAAAAAGTTGGGATTTATTGTTAAGTGTTGATGGTAAAGGTGTAGGGAGGGGAAGCACAGGTAACACTGAAAACAAAATTAATTAATGGATATAATAATATATATTTTATCAGCAGCAAATATTTTCAAAATTGAACTCCAGACCAGAAAAATATTTCACCTATTCAATTATAGCCAAAGAAAGCCTCAGAATGTATTGAACACCGAAAGCAAAAGCATACTAATGCATATTCTAAATTATATAAGTAAACAATGATTTTAATTATAAATGAATGCAGCGGGCTGTGACAAGCTGTGAGATTTCTTGGGTTAAATTCCTTCGCTCTAACTGTGAACCTTAGTTCTATACACATACATTACCACTGTACCACTATTAAAAACAAAAAATTTAGTAATTCTAGCAAAAGCTACAAAGAACAATGGCAGAATAATAATGGATAAAAAATATTATGCATCCAGAAATCTAATTTTTATAAAATTAGTTCAGCTTTTTATTTAGATTTTTTAAATAAATACATATTGTAATTAATGCCACAAAGGAATAATTAATTCTTGGAAGAGCAAATAGCACTTGTTTACATCTTGAATTGTGTAAAATTTTAGTTAATAGTCAATTTTCACTGTTCAAGTGTTGTCAATATTTTTATTTTTACGTTTATATTATTTGTAGAAATCATCATCATATTACCCAGGACTTTCTGAAGTTATAAAAATAAAAGTGACAATATGAATATTTATTACATGAAATGTTATGAGCATTAAATATGAGACGGTTAAACAAATAACCACAGAGTGTCTGGAATAACATGTCATTCATTTACAAGTATTTTTTATAAGTAATATTATGGACTAAAGTAAAAAATAAATAAACTTTCATGATACTATAAATGTATACATTAAATAAATTATTATTATAAATGAGCATTAAGTATATAATGTTTCTTATCAGGATAAGTATATGAATGTATTTCACTGCAAGGAAACAATTTCAATGGACATTCCCAAAATTATACATATTCTCAAATCAAAATATTTTATCTAGATTAATTTAAACATAAAAACATAACAATTTAAATAAAAAAGGATGTTTAAATCAGCAATATTAAAAAAAATTGAGTCTTATACAACCCGTAACTAATAAAATTATATATGAAAAATTACATTTAAATCACAGATTTTTATTTTAAAATTAATCAATCCTATTTGTTCCATAATGTCTAACAATTCGAAATTTAAAATTGGTGTGAATTTTTATTTCTACTTCTATCTCATTGTACCTTTTTACCTATAAATTTCTCTCTTGAAATAAGTTTATATAAATCAGACTAATAACTTTTGTAGTTGTTTTAAATTAAAACTTATTTGGGTCAGTTAAATATTCAGCAAGACACCTAATCCATAATTTATTGAACCTATATAACCTAAAAGCACATAAAACTTTGAACCATATAATTTGAATTACCAAATTAGTATTAAAATTCCTACATTATTCTATTAAAATTAATTTATTAATTTCAGTACATACACAACTCTCACAATTTTGCCAATGTTCAACTGTTAAGAACAGTTATCCTATTAAAATACCTACACAAACTAAACTTAGATTATTATTTTTACCTAATTATCTTACATGCAGTGAATGTCTTACAAAAATGCCAACTCTTATTTAAAGTATAATAAATATATTTTTTTAATTAAATTCACTATATTTGTTATTAAGTTTCCCAAAGTTACCAATTTTATTTACTACAATCTACTCTATTCATGTAGATGAATTCTGTTAGATGAATTCTTAAAAAAATCTCATGTTGTTTATTTTCTTAGATGTCAAGTAAAAATATATTTTTTTTCAATATATTTTTTTTCAAGAATTATTTTTTAATTAAATTACAATCTCCAATAAGTTATATTATATCCATCCAGACAGCACTTAGATTTTTTTCAAAGTTACATATGTACAAGGTAATGTTATATAGAATGCATATTACTTACAGTCAGTTAAACTAGCTACTCCTGCCAAAGTTGTAATAGGGACACTTGGAATATCCCTCTCATTCATCTTGATCACAATATTTGATGTTATTTTCCAAAGTTGATTACAATTATCCTAAAAGTCAAAAAGAAAGTAGGTTCTGTGGTAATGTAACACACTATTTGGAGTTGTTTGCGTAGTCGCAGTTTCCATTATTATTTAACTTTCCACATAAACACTTAACACAGTTGCACATCTATTATTAGTATTTATTAAAGCCCGAGATTTACGGCACAAATATTTTAGTTTTATCCAAAGATTGTTGTGAAAATAGGGCAGCCGTCAATTTGATGCTTTGTTGTGCGTTGTGCATCAAAACGAAGGTCAGCGCATCTGTATGACACTCCCAGTATAATTGAGAAAAAGTTGATTGTTTAACATTAATTAATATTCTTTTGCTATATATTCATTTATACTCACTGAAACATAATGTAAACTATTTATATCCAGGACAAACCAAACATAATCCTAACATTTATGATAAATCAAGGAATTGTGGCTTTGTGTTGCCCATATAAATAAATTATTAATTTGAGTTGCCACTATCTAATAAATATGCGACAATTCCACGGCCGGCCATTCACGCGAGAAACATTATTTAAACAAATATACTTGGCAATGCTAAATGAGTTTCTGAGCTCTTGTTATATATTTTAAAAACATTTGATTAGAAAACGGTGAAGAATAATTATTACTTTCAATTTTCTTACTTCAAAGATTTTTGAACTAGTTGGCTCACAGAACATCACAAAAAAAAAATACCTACGTAGATACAGACCGTACTTTGTAATGCTGTTTGTACTTAGAGTATTATATACTATCTATAGAGTGAGAATAACCAAGTGGGAACAGTAGGCACAGGTGGGAACAACACGACGTTCCCGCCGCGAGCGCTCGTAGTCGTGGTTGAGTGCTGTCGAAGTGCGTTGCTCTGGAATTTTTTTCATATTTACGAATAAACATGGTGAAATGTGCAGTTCTATCTTGCAAAAACGATACTAGAAAATACACAAAATTGAAATCCAGTATCACATTTCATCAGTAAGTCGATTGTTATACTTATTTTTATGAAAATAAATTTAGCATCGCGGGGGTGAAGGGGAGGTGGGAGGTTGACACGCGCAGGCTCGCTCGCGCGCCTCACTGCCGCCACGTGATCGTAGTGATGTGACCTGACCAACGCTGTACTCGATATAAAGTTTACTAGAAGAACTATATTATATTTTTAACAAATTATTTATTTAACTTTAAAATTAAAACTCTTTTAAAAATGTATTATAAATAAATTTGTGGTGTGTTTTGTATGATACACTTTCTAATATTATGAATGCGAATGTATTACTTATAGTGTAAATGTAAAGTATGTAATGTTACGATATATTTTCTAAACCGCTAAATTGATTTTGAAGATTTTGATAGTAGAATGGATAAAATTAAATAAAAAAATTATTAATATTATTTATTATATTATCATTTTAAATTATTAATTATTTCTTATTTTTATTTAACATTTTTAAAACAGTATTATTATTTTTTGATTTATTATTAAAGAAATAGCACTAAACCCTATCTTTTATTATATTAACTTTATTATTTAAAAAGTACTCACGTTTTTCTGATATTCCAATTAAACATATTTTTTTAAAGTACTTATAATTAATACAAGAAATATTCAAATGGAATAAACAAACTTTATTCAGTTGGTAAACAAATTTAAAATTACATATTTTATACTTTATTCATATATTTTTCCTTTAATAACTTATTGAACATAAAATTTACTTATGATACATGTAGCGACACCTCGCTCTGAATCGCGCAAGCGAAATGTTTTCGCTACAGAGCTATATATACAACTTTCCGACTTCATCCATTGGGGCCTTCACGGCCGGCCAGTCGAGTAGACTGGTCGAGGATCCTCCCTTTTTCGATGGAGGAATTCCACCTTCCTTCCTCCATAATACATATTTTTTTTCATAACTTATCGATAGTTCAACACGCAATTGATACCTACCCAATCCCTATTTGTCACACACACATCTATATAGTATCTATAGCTCATCTGCCTACGATGCGCACTAAGCAATTTGTGCAATACACGCGCTCTATACTATGGGCGTATTCAGAAAGAAAGCTTGAAACTTATAAGCGCTTATAAGCGCTTATCGGCGCTTATAAGCGCTGGTTATCCGCGCAGGAAAATATATGAACATGCGCTTATAAGCGCTGATAGGCGCCGACAAGTTCCAACAAGTTTCAACAAACTTGTCGGCGCCGATCAGCGCTTATAAGCGCATGTTCATATATTTTCCTGCGCGGGTTACCAGCGCTTATAAGCGCCGATAAGCGCTTATAAGCGCTTATAAGTTTCAAGCTTTCTTTCTGAATACGCCCTATTGTAATATATTATACTCTAAGTGTTTGTACTTTTCCAAGAAGCTTATATCTAATACACTGAAGATTTCAGTATGAACATTAACTTGTAACAAGAAAATATGACGTTGAATGACGCCTGTATGTTTTTTTATCCCTTTCACACCTAGGTAGTTAGTTAGGTGTGAAAGGGATAAAAAAACATACAGGCGTCATTCAAGGTCATATTTTCTTGTTACAAGTTAATGTTCATACTGAAATCTCCAGTGTATTAGATATAAGCTTCTTGTACTTTTCGAATTTTCCGTTGCTTTGAAGTGGTAAATGTTAAAAACACAGGTTAAAAATGTGCTATAACGATTAAAAAATGCTTTTATGAGAAGTCTAATTTAATAAATAATTTGAGTTTGTTTTAAATGTTCAAATAAAAAGCATGTAATGCACTTGCTTTTTATAAAAAAAGAGCGTGTGTCACACGTGTCAGAAGTGAAACTTCTTTGACATAGTTCAAAGAGAAAGATAACAAAATCGTCACCATACTCCATGATCAGATGGTATTACCATGACGCGACCTTGACATTTTAGTCTCATCTCGCAGAAGTTTTATTTAAAAAATTCACACACGAAATAATTTTCAGTATATGTATTTATTTCAACCAAAGACTTTATCTATTACTACTAAGTTTCTAACTAGACTGTTTAATAGGGTGCAGGTGCAAAGACCGGTCCGAGCGAGAGCGTGCTCGTAGGGCAATTGTCTCTTTCTAATGAGGTGACCATGGCCAAACAAAATCCTTGGGACAAATTGTTTGAAAAACGAGCGTGTAAATTATGTTCCAGAATACATATTACATGATTGAATGATGATACGCTAATTTATTTAATGAAATTAAATTAAATACTGAAGAACCGTAAAAATAAACTAAAACATAGTGTACGTAAATTTGTACTAACACTGCTAAATTATAATTAATCTATCCCGCGAGATGCACCTAATAAATACATAAGTCTAATTTTATGCAATATGTAAATCTCGCGGTATAGATCATAATCTAACGGTTTTTACAATTTTACGATAATATACTATACACAAACGCACGTCGTAAGTATACCTATATTTGTGGAAAAACGTGGTATTTTATTACTACCTAGTGGTCCGCCCCGGCTTCGCCCGTATTTAGTATCCTATGTCCAGTCTGCCAATTTTCAGCTAAATCGGTTCAGCCGTTCTTGAGTTATAAGTGGAGTAACTAAGACGACTTTCTCTTATATATTATAAAGATAATGGTTGTGTTTAGCCAACGTGTTTAGCACTGTGTGTATGAATGATACCAAGAAGCTTATATCTAATACACTGGAGATTGCACTATGACCATTAACTTGTCACAAGAAAATATAACCTTGAATGACGTCAGTGTTGTTTTTTGTCTCTTTCTGTGGGTGACCACACTGGTTTGTATATTCAGGATTTTTCGAAATAAAAAAAAACTAAAAATCATGGTCTATAAATAATAACGACATATATTTTTAACAGTATTTATATTATAATATTACTGGTCAACTTACATGAATAATTATCATCTTTATAGGTACATACCATTTTAATTGGTAGAGAATGATAGTTTTAAATAACGCTTGATAACTTTTGATCTCATACTACGATTTTTTAATTAAAATGAGTGCTACATACATTAAAACATCGTTTTGGTTACTCAAGCAGTCTAAAACTTTTCAATATTCCAAAGGGAGAGTTGCATCGCTAGTGTTGATGTGTGGTAACGATATTACAGTTCTCAGAAATTCGTATGTCTTTCAGGAGCTGTACTTACGGTTACTAATGGTTTCATGGTGGTTAATTATAATATAATTAAAATTACTTTATCCACAGTTGAGACGCAGTAACAAGAATGTGGTAAATAAAAAGGTATAGCACTTTTCAAAAGATATTTTTTTTCTGGACCGTAATCCTCAGGCTTAAAATGCAAACTGCATATTCTGGCATGTTGATAAATTTTACCCTTGATAGGCACTATGGACAGCCATTTATTTCTTTTTATTTCATTTTTGGAAAGCTGAAATAAGTAAAACAAAAAAAATTTGGTAAGTTAAAAGAACTATTAATTTCTATGTTAAAGAAGAACAAACATAAAACCACATGTGAGTGCAATATCGATGTCGTGCGTTGTTTCATTACTAGTATAAAAATCTTTGAAATGGTGTTCTAAATGTTCATCATAATTTTGTTAACTATTACTTACAATATTTTCTCTTCGCTATCCGTAAAAACTCGTCATCATGGTTACCTTACTTGTTAAATTGGTTTATTGAAAAATGATGAAATTATTAGGAAAAGAAGATAGATAGAAGATATTTAGCATGATTGTTTACTAAAATGATAATAAAATTGACGATTTTTGCCATGAAAATGATTCTAAACAGGTAAATGCATGAGTATTGAGGAATATTGTAAATAGCGTAAATATACACTTGCCTGTGAAATTTTATGCCAGAATTTGGTGTCCAAAAACTTCTGCAATTTTTCACAATGCAATACATTATTTATATTCGGAAAATATTTATTAAATACGCAACAATATTAACTTAAATATTCGAAGCGACGCAATTTTTTTGACACTTTTGCCATATTGTCAAAGTGAGATTTGCTACAATTTTATTATGGTAACTACCCATAATCAGGGAGTATCGCTTTTTAATAATTGGTTCAGATACTTATTTTATTTAGCTTAAATTATAATTGTCTCATCCAACAATGCTTCTGAATGACGTTGTTGGCAATTTATCAACAAACTCATGTACAAAAACTAACCTTTTGTACAGAATATTACAGCATACATAGTAGCCTTGGGAAAACTTCGTATTAACAGTGGCAATACCAAGTTAGGTGTGAAAGTGATAAAACACAACAATTTTCTTGTTACACGTCAAATGTTCATACCGAAACCTCCAGTGTATAAGATATAAGCTTCTTGAATGATACCACAATGATATGAAAAATATATAAGATTCATATATATTAATAAAAAAAATATTAAAAGATTCACCTACCAAAATTCTGTACTAGGCTATACTATTAAATTTACTCCTATGTTATAATATATTATACCATGGAATAAATTATATTTATCAAAAATAGTAAAATATTACAAATTACAGTACCTAATATTTAAAAAATAACACAAACATAATTTTAATTTACTTTTTCTTCAAACATTTTTGATCTATAACACAGATCTATAACATCAAATTTTGACATATTGACATGACATTCCCAACTCAGTGTTGCCAACATAGTGGATTTTCCACTAAATCTGGTGGTTTTGGCTTGCTTTTTAGCGGACAAATATTGACTTTAGTGGCTAGTGGATTTGTCTAGTGGAATTTAAGAATTTAGTATTTTTTTTCTCAAATATTGGAACGACGACTATGAACTCCACTCGTATCGTTTTTGGAGTTTAATTAAATCGTGCAGCAACACTCTTTCATCTAGTGGGTAAAACAGTCAAAAGGAAAAAAAATGTTGTGTGGTTTTATGAAACCACGGTAAAAGTGAAACTGTTCGAACGGTTCCGAACACTGCTTTGTGTAGCGCATGTCGCGTGGCGGTCGGCTGCCGAGTAGGTATACATACTCGGCAGCCGCGATACACGCGACATGCGCTACACAGACCAAAAAGTTTGAGACGATGTAATAAAAGTTTCACTTTAATAAATCAAAGCCACAAACTCTAAAAAAATGGCAGTTAATTATCGGGGACGGAAACGACTCATCTGAAGATGACTTATTAATATAATTTCATTATTTTTGTTACATAATGTGTAATTTTAATGTTATTTCTCCAATAAACGTATCTTTTAAATATTGTTTTCTTTCGCGATGAACAAAAATTTGCTTAAAAATAAAGTTGGTGGAAAAATTAGCGATTTTTTAAACTGGCGCGAGTTTTGTTAGTGGATTTCTGGTGGTTTCAGAGGTCGCTTCTGGTGGGTAGCTTGATACTTCTGTGGGGGCTTGTTATATGCGGGTGTAATAAAAGAAGAAATTACTACGCAAAGGTTATATTTCGTTAACTACATATATTTATCCGTATGTAATTAATATTCAACCTAATGCGACCCACCCGCGTCCCGACAAGCCCGTGACTGTTCATGCATAGCGCACGAACTGTTTATATACGAGTTACCGTGTGAACCGATGGTGTGAACTTTCTTAGTAGGTACTACACTTGAAATTCGGTAACTTGTAAATTGGCTTGTCGTCGCTACATCATTCCCCCCTTAAAATAAAAAGGGTATACAAGTAAAAAAAACTTACAATAAAAGTAAACTAAACAATAAACAGATGGGTGTATATAAAGTGTCGCTATATAAGGTTACAAAATGTTTACAATATAAAGTATAAAAAATGTTCACAATATAAATCAATCAATACGTATCGTACAAGTGGTTAACAGTTAACACCTAATTTCGTTAAACTATTTATGTTATTACAAAAACTTGGTTGGTTCTTCTAAGTGGCGTGCGATAATTGTTACACGTCATCTAACACTTAGTAACATTAACATTTCAAATTTCAATACGTTCCTTACACTTGTATCGTTTAATATTACAAAGGCTATTACTATACACTCATAAGCCATAAATCAAAAGTGCTTAAATTTCTAAGTAGTAAACATTTCAATCAAAACTCAACACAAACATAAATTTGAAATACCATACTTAAAACGTTAAACAATGAACTCGTTTCAAAATTACTTAAGTTCTATTATTTATTAAATACGATGTGTTGATTACTAAGTATTTATTATACATTTCTATTCTATGAAGTCTTATGAATACTTATAATCATCGTAATTCTAATAAATATAAAATAGTTGAAACAATTACAAATACAATACTATTACCTAAATCGTACTGGTAATCGTATAGCTCTTCCACTACGCGTGGTATGTGTATTAGGCAATTCGCTACTTGGAATTAGTAACGGAACCTTAGTATCTGCCCCAGATGTCGTATCACAATCATCATTCAAATAATATGCAGGTTTTAGACGGTCTACTGATACAACTTTCCTGCCAGTCATTTGAATGTAAAATACCTTTTCCTCTCGACTCAACACACGATAAGGACCGTCGTATGTTGGTTGTAAAGGCTTACGTACTGCGTCGTTTCTTACAAAAACATAATCGCACTTTTGCAAATCGGGGTGAATAAATATGTTCCGTCTTTCATTCTGCCTAATAGCTACTGACTGATATTTTCTAATAGAGTCTCGTAATTTACTTACATACTCAAGACTGCTATCTAATTCAAAACTCGATTTTTTATCGTAATAATCACCTGGTAATCGTAAAGTTGTTCCGTACGTAATTTCTGCTGCGCTTATGCCGGTATCACTTCTTACTGCTGTTCTAAGTCCTAGCAACACAGTTGGTAATTCCGTAACCCAAGATGATGATATATTGCATAAACGAGCCGTTAATGCCGCTTTAAGCGACCTATGCCAACGCTCTACCGCCCCGTTACTCTGTGGGTGGTAAGGTGTCGTACGCAACTTATTAATACCTAATAACTTCATTAGTGTAGCAAATAATTGACTTTCGAATTGGCGTCCTTGATCGCTTGATAGCTTTTCGGACAACCAAAACGAGAGATCCATCCTTCATATATTACACGCGAAACCGTTTCAGCAGTTATATCTCTCGTAGGAAAACATTCTGGCCATCGCGTCCCCCTGTCACTATGGTTAGGCAATACGTCCTAAAACCTTCGGGTGAAGTGGGTAAAGGTCCAATTAAATCAACATGAATATGTTCAAACCTATCGCACTGCAGAAACGATCCTAAACCTGACATTGTATGTCGATTAACCTTCGATCGTTGACATTCAATGCATGTTTTAACTTTTAACCCATTGGCCAACGTGACGAATCATATTTGGCCAATAAAAACGATTTTGAATCAATTTGCGTGTAGTCCTTATTCCGGGATGACATAAATTATGTACACTATCAAAAGCAATACGTCGAAATTTATCAGTCAAATAATATATACATGAGTATCCGATGCGTCCGTCATAAGTGCGAGCGATGCATCGGCCCTAGGGTGCTAAAAAATCTGCACTTTATAAACCAAAACATAGTTTGAGTTACCTCGGCGATAAAAAATAATGACCATTTATACGGTCGCCGTAAACTAATATATAAAGTCATTAACTTACTACCAAATGTCTTAATTACACTACCGTTTGCCGCGTATGGCTTATAATCACTACACAGTACACTCACTCGCGGATCGGTTATTTTTCGACACTGGTAAAATTATTAAAAGTCGGCTCTCCTGCTGCTTCTGCCACGCACAACAAGGTTGAATAAACTTGCTGGCGTTATGCTTAAAGCAGTAATGAAAAAACATAACCAATTTGGTTTTCTCTGTTTTGAGCTTCCTGCACGATTGCGACTTTGCGATGCGGAACGATGCGTGCTATTTCCATACCTTCGACCGCTAAACGATTTGCCTCTCGAGCCTGCACATTCCAGCTGGTTTATCCGCTGCTTTAGTTGTGCTAACTGCTCGAGAAGGTTTAACTGTACCGACGAAACTGCTCTAACTGGAACTGCCGGATTCATTTTTAATTGTTAACAAACGATATCTATGCAATTCACTATAATAATGTTCACTTTTCGCCGGGAGTCACCAATATAGGGGCTTGTTATGTGCGGGTGTAATAAAAGATGAATAACTACGCAAAGGTTATATTTCGTTAACTACATATATATATTCGTATGTAATTAATATTCGACCTATGCGACCAACCCGCGTCCCGACAAGCCCGTAACTGTACATGCATAGCGCACGAACTGTTTATATACGAGTTACCGTGTGAACCGATGGTGTGAACTTTCTTAGTAGGTACTACCAGTGTTGCCACCGAAGTATCAAGCTACCCACCAGAAGCGACCTCTGAAACCACCAGAAATCCACTAACAAAACTCGCGCCAGTTTAAAAAATCGCTAATTTTTCCACCAACTTTATTTTTAGCAAATTTTTGTTCATCGCGAAAGAAAACAATATTTAAAAGATACGTTTATTGGAGAAATAACATTAAAATTACACATTATGTAACAAAAATAATGAAATTATATTAATAAGTCATCTACAGATGAGTCGTTTCCGTCCCCGATAATTTACTGCCATTTTTTATTAAAGAGTTTGTGGCTTGGATTTATTTCCTTTTGACTGTTTTACCCACTAGATGAAAGAGTGTTGCTGCACGATGGAATTAAACTCCAAAAACGATACGAGTAGAGTTCATAGTCGTCGTTCCAATATTTAAGAAAAAAAAAACTAAATTCTTAAATTCCACTAGACAAATCCACTAGCCACTAAAGTCAATATTTGTCCGCTAAAAAGCAAGCCAAAACCACCAGATTTAGTGGAAAATCCACTATGTTGGCAACACTGGGTACTACACTTGAAATTCGGTAACTCGTAAATTGGCTTGTCGTCGCTACACTTCGTACGGTGGCAACACTGTCCCAACTGCCAACATAATGATGTTCCAACTTTCAAATCTTCAAAGCCTGTAATCCTGTAATAAAATGTTAATCGTTTTTAGAAGTGATATTTATGGCATATATTAATGAATTGTTTTGTTGTAATAAACAAATTGCAGTTTTAATTTATGTTATTTTGAACGTTTGTTAATAATATATACTGTGAAAACGAATTATTACAATTCTAACTAATATTAATCTGGATTTTAATATTAACTGTAAATATAATTTGTTCTGTGGTGTAAAGTACAAGGTACTTTACTGCATAATTGCATTTACTTATTCTATACACGTTCGAATTGCGCATTTGACCTTCGCTACACAATTCATCTTATATAGTGGGTATATATAGATATATAAAATGAAGTCGCCAGGACCTTTTTCTTGGTATATTCAATACATAGGCCTACCGGTATCGGTCGGTTTTGCCATGTTTCGTCTATTTAATAGATTTACAGAACAGAAAAGACAAGCTGCATTACAGGGCAAGGTTGTACTTTTTATTTATTAATTTGGTCACTCAACATTATTGATCTTTTCTTAATATAAAAATTATATATCTTACAGGTTGTTGTTATAACTGGAGCTAGCTCTGGCATTGGAGAGGCTCTTGCACATTCATTTTATAATTATGGCTGTAAAGTAGTTTTAGCTTCAAGGAGAAAATCGGAATTGAAACGAGTTAAACAGGATTTAATTGCTAAAAAAGTTGTAAGTACATATATATTTATTGATTTTATTATAAATTTTTACTTATTATTTACACATTGTTATTAAGTCCAATTATGAGTTTTGTTTGCATGGATAAAGTAGGCACAGAAGAAAATATTTTGGAATTATTGATTCACACCCTTCTATCTTATTATCTGTTATACCTACTTAGAATTTTTAATTTTTAAGCATTTCAAATATCTTTAATTTTGCTAAACCCCCTCCCCAATTGGAATTTTACTCTTATAGTATTTCTTAATACAGTAGAACCTCTATAAGTCGAATACCAAGGGAGACGCCAAAAAATTCGAGTTATAGAGTTTTCAACTTATGGAGGATTTTGAACACCTGACACCAATCAAGCAAACACGTGTTTACGTGAGTCATAGATTTATTATCTATACTCCTAAAATGTTTTCTAAGAAACAATAGTGTTCTTACATTGTCGGCAAGTTCTTAAAGTCGGTAATTTATTTTTGTTCGAACAATAAAGGTAATAAATTCCTAATGATCAAGTTGTAAAGGTTGTAAAATAAAATAAAACGTTGCTATGTTCGACATACAGAGGTCAAATTTAATTTTTCGAGTTATAGAGTGAAAATATGTACCAAAATGGCTTGGAAGGACTCGGTGATTATTTCGACTAACAGAGGGTAGAGATTTCAAGTAATGGAGGTTTTGGTGTTTGAAGGGAAGGGAACAAAACATTTTTTCGAGATTTGGAGGTTTTTGACTTATCGAGGTTCGACTTAACGGGGTTCTACTGTACTTCTATAATGCTAGGTTCATATACTACAATCAATTATTATTAAATTTTAAATCAAAACTGAAATAGCAGAATATAATTATTAGCTAGATAAGACTATTATATCTCTGTCTAAATTTCAGGTAGGTCCAAAGCAAGAACCTGTTGTCATTGAATTAGACTTGGCTGATATGGCTCAGTTAGAACCCTTCATAGGAAAAGTTCATGAAGTTTGTGGAAGAATTGACATATTGATAAATAATGGTGGTATTTCCCACAGAGGTTCTGTTATTCATACAAAAATGGATGTGTATCATAAAATTATGAACATTAATTACTTTGGTGCAGTTGGACTCACATTGGGTAAGATTTCTCATGATAACTATCAATCTGCTTACTGCTTGATTGATTTTAAAAATGTGTTATGTTACGAGAGGAAAGTTAATAATTTTCACACACTTGAACAAGGTGGATATTTTAATTTCAGCTGCATTACCAAAAATGATGGAAAGAAAAAGTGGTCACATTGTGTTTGTGAGTTCGGTTCAAGGACTCATTGCTATACCAGACCGTTCAGCATATGCTGCATCCAAGCATGCAATGCAAGCATTTGGAGATTCATTACGTGCTGAAATGCACCAGCACAATATTAATGTTTCTATATTAAGTCCAGGCTATGTAAAAACAGCAGTTTCCTTAAATGCACTTACTGGAAGTGGAGATGCACACGGTGGTAAGTGATATTGTTCAATTAACCATATTAAGGATCTGAGAAATTTATTTTATTAAATTGTCTTTCTTAAAAAGTTATCATTAAACATAATATGTTGCCGGCATTGAAATACCAATGATTCTACTAATAGTTGCAATTCAATCAAATTTAATTGGTTTTGTTAAGATCAATTTATTTAGTATTAGTATTTAGAGAGCATTTAAGATTAATTTCTTTTTCTTTTTTAGTTATGGACAAAAGTACTGCTAATGGTTTTGAGGCAGAATATGTTGCTTTGAAGACTGTGGATATGATAATAAATAATGATAATGAAACAATAGTCAGCCAGTTCTTGCCAAGACTAGCAATATTTTTAAGACATGCCATACCATCCTTATACTTCTGGATTATGGCTAAAAGAGCCATAAAAACATGAGATGATGTCAAGTAATATATTTTTATTGCTTTGTTCAAATAACATTGACATGACACAAATTAAAAATATACAGAGTTATAAAACGGGTTAAAATAGTTCAAGTAGATGGGGCTTAAAAAAATAAAATGTGATAAATTAATATTTTTTTTTTATTAGAACATGTTCCACTACAGCTGACAACTAACCCTATAACATTACAAAAGAATCAACAACCTCTTTAATTCACTAAAAAGCATTTTACATTTCAACAAAATATATTTTTGTACAGTATTAATCTAGATCTACATAATACATAATATATTTTATCCATAAAATAACAATATTATACAGTTTTTACAACATATAATCTAGATTGAGACAATGACACTAGAGAAATATTATTTGCCTATCATACAATTAAAATAAACTTAATGTAAGCCTTGAATTAACAATATTAAAATATTTTTTATTTAAATGTGTTATATAGTCTCCATAAGCAAATTGCAGCTGCAGCTATAGATACTGTGCTATGTAGTATAATTTTTTGTTTATTGTCTGTGCGTACAAGTACTACCGGGGTAGCAGATGTAAGGTCACTCAACATTGGTAAAGTTGACAAGCGGTGACGATTTTTCTCCACTTGATACTTACAACAAGGATCCCATTGCCAAGACAAAGTGTAACAGCCAGCACAAAGTACAGATATAATCCCAAAAGGTGTGCATGCCAAGGAACTCCAAGTTAAACCTGTAATAAAAGATTTTGGTATAATTAATGAAACTGTATAACAAAGGAGCTTCATGAGGGTGGAAAGCATCAAGCATTTAGACAAAACAACACTGCCTATAGAGGATATTGGTAATTTAATCTCATATGTAACACCATTAGTTAATCTGTATTAAAATAATTTGAGAACAAAGAGTATTTCTCTCTGTTATCACATTGATTTATTATGTGACTTTAATGACAACAATATTATACAAATACAAAGACGTTTACATAGTTTATTGACTACTAGATATCCCAATAAACATTGTTCTGCCTTACTCTTATCACTTTGGGTATGTGTATTTTAGATGTAGTTTGATTCTCAGATTCATGAGAATTGGTCAAGCCATTTTGGAGGAATTTAACTTCAAACACCATAACGCGAGAATTTTATACTTATTATATACCTACTTCTAGAAAAAATTGATAAAATGTCCTAATTTCGAAATTGAAGATTTTAACAGATTTTAAATGCTATTTATTCATTACTAGCGGTCCGCCCCGGCTTCGCCCATGGTACATATTTACGTTTTCTCTACATAAGAACCATCCTCTTACTTCAAGGAATATAATAAAAAAATAATTATTGAAATCGGTCCACCCGTTCATGCGTCATGCCGTGTCCAAGGAAAACGGGTTTAATTTTTATATATATAGATATTATCCCGACGTTTCAAACACTTTGCAGCGAGGTCACATCTAACTATGGAGAAATAGGTGGAAGTATTTCACAAATAGCAATTTTTGAATGATGGTCAAGATAAATAACATCTAAGTCTCCCCTGTCACCACACTTGCTAAAATGATGACTAAATCACGTTTAAAATCTGTTAAAATCTTTAATTTCTAAATGTATAATACTCGCGTAAAATCAAACACAACAAAAAAAGCATTTGCACTTTGTACTTTACAGGAAGTATAAATTAAAACCCTATATTATATATTTCCTAGGAAATAAATATAACTACATTACATGTTATAAGAACTTTGATTTTAATCATATTTATTTTATATGTTCTTACTTTATTAGTTACTAGCGACCCGCCCCGGCTTCGCACGGGTGCAATGCTGATACTAAATACACTACAGAAAAACTGTGAACGTTGTAGGTATATAAAAACATAGCGGCCCGCTCCGGCTTCGCACGGGTATAAAATATATAGCCGGGCGGCCGGCCGGTACCGCCGCAAACGGTACGTCCCGCAATTTTTAAATCTGTAATATCTTCGAAAATATTCACTTAAATCATACGGTCACGGTAAAGGGCCATATAGGTATTTAATTGGTTAAGGATTAATGCTGTATTGGTTAAAATCGCTTCGAAAATTAGCCATTATTTGTCGTAAAAAGTAAATGACAAAAAAAAAGTTATTGTGGGTTATCCATAAGAGATAGACATATACCACCGCGGACTTTTCTGTAGACCTTTTCAATGTGTATAATACTTAGTACATTATTTTGATAAAACTCGTAGGGTTCAGCCTGTGTTTGCAATGTAAGCGGAAAAAAATGTAATTTTTTACGACATCACATTAGAAACCTCAAAAATAACAGTACTTCTCCACTATTTGATGGATGTTATTATACATATAAACCTTCCTCTTGAATCACTCTATCTATTAAAAAAAAACTGCATCAAAATCCGTTGCGTAGTTTCAAAGATTTAAGCATACAAAGGGACATAGGGACATAGGGACAGAGAAAGCGACTTTGTTTTATACTATGTAGTGATTACATAATATAACAGAAGAAAAGTAATTTTTAAATTGTTTCTTGAATTTTGATTTCAAAATCACAGACACCTTTGACATTTTATTATTGACTAGCCCAACATTTACATAAGATCCTTGTCCTTACAATAACAAACGCAACAAGGTATTAGCAAAATAAATTCAGCCGTTCATGAGTGATGCTGTAACCAAGAGAAATGTACTCAGAGTAAGTTTCCTGTTTCATCATATTAAGTTAGTGAATTCAGTGTACAGTATTTTTTCATCTGTTATAATTTGCATTGTCCAAGTGTAAAGATCTTTTGATAAATCCTATTGTGGAGTATCAAATTCATTTATTTAGGTATATTTAGAATTCTTAATTTATATGATTTACTGATTGTTTTTCAATGCCTTACATAAAATTGATTTAAATTCGATCCTTTTAATATAATGCCAGAATACGGTATGGTAACGGTCTTTGGATAAATATATTCAGGGTCATATTTAAAAATACCTGTCTTTACAAGTTTCTTAATAATTCAGGTAAACATTTTAAATACCTGATGCGATGCTACCTATTCCACTGTAGAGTGACACTTTATGTAATAGGTTCCCAACATAGATCCATCGCGCTGTGTCTTCTCCTAGAGCTTCTGGTTCAATAACTATGATACTGACTCCAGCCTCCAGTGCTCTTTCCAATTCCAATTCAAATTTAATGTGAGCATTTTCACTGTCGTAAACTTCCCTTATTATAGCAACGCTAGATGGTTTGAGATCGCTAAAAAGTTAAATACCATTACACGTTTATGAAATCATTGCCGAAAAATTAAGGTAGCCACACAAAAGAGTACAAAATTTTATAAATTTAATTAAGTCCCAAAAACTGAAAAAATATTTCCAACTTCTCATTATTTACCAACCTGTCAGTTTCATCACCCGCCATGTTTGAGTAAAGTGCAAAAAATATAGATTATAGAGCTAACCATAGATTGAAAATACGTAATGCCATACAGATAAACTTTAGGAACGAACCCCAGTGTCATTAACCCATTTACTAGAGAAAAAAAAACTACAACTAATATCAGCGTGTAAAATTGTAAATTATAAATTTTCTTTGCAATGGCTATCTTTAAAGTAATACTTTTTTCTTCTTTTGGCTTTTGGAAGTTTGTATGCACAGTTTGTATGATACTGACTTCTGTCAGGTGGTGTAAAGAAGGGTTTGCCGACGCAAAAATCTTTTTTGTTTTAGGTAATTTACCAAAAGTGGAAAAATTATTACACCATTAGGCAACACACTCAACGATCTGTCATTAAATGACGTTTTTCAACGTTTTTTTCAAGATGACGGTTTTAGTTCCGAATATCGTCACCAAATCGTCACAGGCTGAATCACAGGGCTTTTCCGGGCACGGTTTTCGGGTAGCATTGTACAATTTGGTGACAATTTTTTTGGCGCCAAAAATTTGATTGCTATGTCACTCCTAATTAGTGTCACTCAGATCTTTAAAAAATCCTGTTAAAAAATCTTATAACTGACAATCCATATTTCGTACACCATAATATTAACAGTTTCCTAACATAATTATCTTATTATATATGCATTATGTAGGTATGTATGTTCAGTAGTCTCAGTTATAAACATTCTAAAACAAAAAGAAAAACATAATTAAGTTGATTCATCCCAAATTATGTATTATGGTTAAACCTTACGGCATGGGTTCGAAGTCTTGTGGAGAATACTCTGATAAAACGACTAGAAACGCGAACCTACCTATTCCTACTTACTTAAAGAAAATTGATTCATGAAACGTAATGAAATCCATATCTGCCCCATAGCACGCAAAAGGACACAGGGATTCACATGATCACGAGATAGAAGTTAAAGAAGAGCCAATAAAAATGGGGCGGTCGGTTGAAAACTTTTGGTATGAACTTTTAATTTAACGAACTCTACTAGCTCTATATTATATTATATTAATTTTACAATAACCTTCTCAACATTAATTATTAATGCAATAATTTGTGCTGTGTTCGTAAATTGTTATTTACCTCTGTCTCGCCAATTTATACTGTTTTTTTTTTATGTAAATCATACATTTTCTCTATTTATTGCCAAAACTTACTTTACTAGCCTGGTTTTAGGACATAGGTTATAGAAACTTGGAAAAAGGTAGTTTACCTTTTACCTAATAAAATAGGATGACGACGATGAAAATATAGGTACTATTATAATATAATAACTACAAACTTCAACCATTAGACCTGGGTTTATGTTTTTAGGTTCAGATTTATCTTTTGGTATCGATAATGAAATCTACCTGGTGGATAAGGTTGTTTTTAATTCAGAATCTCGAATTGGACTGGAAAGACATCTGCAACAGTAATAATTTGTAAGCATTTTATAATTTTTTGCAGCGTTGTATTTGGCAAAGTAACTATGCATATAATTTTTTTTCGAAGTAAATGACGAAAATATTTTTATTTATTTAGTGTGAAGAAGAATCAGAAATGTGAAGCAATTAAAGAATTGAAATTGGCATCTATGAAAAAATAGCTGTGATACGCCGTTTCGTTTGCTCTGTAAAGGTATTTCTTCTTATTTTATGAATTTTCTATTCATGCTCTCCTACTTTTAGATGTACTTAGTGTTAAAGCTTATATTCTTAATCGATAAATGATTTTTTCTAGACAAAATCATCTTTTCAATTCGGACAGGACAGGACAGTTAATTATTTATCTTCTCTATCTATTTTCTCGAGATTATCTCTTTATGCAACCATTTAAAAAAATAAATATAATTTGTAATATTAAAGTAAAGATAAGTAAGTTACACCTTATAACATTAACCTTATCTGTAAGTAAAATAAGGAGGTATTCGTAATTTTTTATGAAAGAGAAAGTTAAGTTTTTGGTGTCGGACTTCCGATTTTCCGGCGCCTGCCCTGTTGAATTACCAATGTAGATTGTATTGACGCAAGTGTATTTTTTCCCAGAAACGGATATGAAATTCTATAAATAAATAATAATCAACATTATATTATGAATCCAATTTCGGGTTTAAAAGACATTTTAATGGAGCCATTACCCTTTTTTTGAATTTATGGTTTACTTATTTGGTGTTATGGTTGTCTAGAAATTTTAACGTAGGTAATTTTAATTTATGACTAAGCGTTCAAATTAATTTGAATATGAGAAAAGAATATCGATGGTTCAAACTAGGGTGTTAACTATTATTTATTAATTCTAAGGGGCTAAAACTTTGTACATCGATGTTTGGCTAGTTTAACATACCTTATAATATAAAACTAAGTTAACTATATCTTAATATTATTAAGATTAGAAGGCAGACAAAGTTTTATAATTACACTCTGGTAACTTAATGGCCAATAAAAACAATTGCTAAAAATTTGCATATATTTTTGGTTAAGATTTAAAAAGTCTGAAATTCATCAATGATTACATATTTTCCTTCACTTACATCTCGCCCACTAGTGCCGTTCTAAAATCCGTATGCCGGATTAGGTAAAGGTGAATGTTGCAAGAAATATTTGCACAAGATAAATGATCTATGAGTACAAAACGTTACAGATAGCTATAATCTCTATCGTGATCAAATTAAGAGTTATTTTTTCTATGCTATTTTTTGTTACATATGTCATTTCAAAAATGTCGTGACTCGCTGTTTAGTGCTAAGCTGTGATACTTATATGGCACGTGTGGGTGCAAGGCTGACCTTAGGCGCCCACGGGCTATACTAAATAATATTTAAAATAATGGTTTCCCGACAATAGGTGGGACGTCAACGACACTTGACATTATATCCGTAAGCGGTAAGTTGCGAATATGACGGAAACTTATATTGGGTATCTGCAATATAACTTTCTGAGTGTTTCTCCGCTTGCGGGGTTATTGCGCAATGAAGGTTCATAAAAACTTTTGTGTCTTCTATTAATTGAAACACTGTATTTTTTCATACAAGTAATATAATAATACTACAATGATTTCTACCAAGAGTGCTTTTCCGCCAATAATGTGCGAGGATGTGTATCGAGGAATGTGTTTGCAAATATCCAATAGTATCGCTTCAAACGCTAAACCCTTCAAACTTCAAACTAAATGAAGCAAGATGATTGGTTATTTACAAACACATTCCTCTCTAAACATCCTCGCACATTATTGGTGGAAAAGCATCCAGGCTACAAACATTACGCGATCGAGATACTTTGGCACATTAAATAATAAATATACATATTTTACACATACTACATATTAACCTTTGGACAAAATCAGTGCGTAAAGCACAGTATGTAGTTACGCTATATTCTCATTCTTTTAATTTTATATGGTCACCAGACATCATAAGGTGAATAAGGTTATATAAAATTAAGCAACTTTTGTCGTATATCCAGTTGTATTGAAATAAGGGTTATCTATTGTAAGCAAATAACTGTTTTTGTAACTTTATTCATAATATTTCACGCTTTTCGAAATCTTATTAAAACAGTTGAATATTACCTACACTTGTATCAACAACCGGCGCGGCGATCGTTTTCATAAAGTCTTGGGTTCTTATTATCTAGGTAACTCCAAGTTTTCAGACTTTCATAAATTTCACATTTTTGTGACTAACATAATTGCAATACATTAAAATATTTTCTAGTTAGGACTTTTAAACACATGTGCAAAATTATGAATACGAGTAGATGTATTTTATAGAGTTAGCATGTACTGTCTTCTACACTGAATATTTTTATTGTCAGGTATAAAATTTCATTATTTTAAGAATCACGAGTATTTCTTATAGCACATATGTGAATTTTCCAACAATATAAAAATAATGAAGTCTTACTTGACTCGAATGTAGGAATTTACTACCTATTACTTATTAGTATTATTATAGTGCTATTGCACAGAATATAATATAATAGTCTTATTTCTACGTCCCTAACTATAATGACAATTCTTAAGTTCCATATTGGCCATTGTTTAATCCACTATAACAGTTTGTACTCATAGTACTTACCTTACCGTGTGTACCTTATTTGAACTTACTGAATATGACAAGCAGAAATAGTAGCTTTAGTTTTAACTTTTTTTGCCTAACTACATGTTTTAGTACAATGTTATATTCACAAAAGTAATCTTATTTATTACCGATTGAAGTAAATATTCTATACCTACTTGTGATTTACTGCGTAAAATACGTTATACGAATACGATTCCCAGCAAAGGCTGTGCGATGGTACGTTCGCGGGTATTGAACCCGAACATCCGCGGGATCCACGGAGCCTCCCCCCACACCTTACCCCTCCTGTGCTACTTCGCCGCGCTCGAGCTCATGACCATGATCCCTTTCGGCCCTTTATCTTTTATCAGCGAAAACTACAATGCTCACTTATCGATTGTCACAATAATCATACTTCATAGTATGCCATGTAGACGTGTTGTTTCTATTTATTTAATTTTTAGATTTTTATAATATCGCTATAGTACGTAACTACTAAATATCTTTATTTACACAAGATAAATGATAAATATACATACCTATATTATGTCAAATTCTTTCGATAGAGGAGGAGCTATAAACATGACCATATAATTAAAGTTTTCTCGTGGTTGTAAATTGTAAAAAGTATTTTTATCTTTGTTAGAAATAATGAGGCATTTGTTGTACTTAAGTACCTCGTATGTTACCACTCCGCACCAGTCGTCCTTGCAATGTAGACAACGATGGCAAAAAATTGTGAAGAGAGCCATCATCATAGTATTATGGAATATTTCACGCACACATTGACCTTAACTGCAGCATCGAGATCCCGTTTCTCTTGCGGACAAATTGCACTGCATTCTCTAGGGAATTTATTTTTCTATAATGCTCTGCGATGTAGCCCTCCTCAGTACAGATTCGATATAGAATATTTTTTTAATGTTGAAAAAGTGTGTATTGCGACGGAGAAAATTAATATCTACTACATAAAAAATATAATAAACTTTTATTTGAAAACAGTAGTGTTCGCTTAAGGTGGAGAGTTATCTCTACTTTGTTTATTACGATGTTATTTCAAGACCCTCTGTGTTCAATATGAAAGATGTAGAACATAATTATAGAATTTAAATAAAAAATAATTATACTAATATAAGTTGGTAGTTAAGTATGTTAATTAATAATTATTGCTTCCTAAAGTAGAGCCTAAAATCTTAAAAAAGAAATAGTTTGTTCATTAATCTACTTTAAAAGTTGAATAGCTTATGAAAATCCATTAATAATTATTATTTTGTCTGAATAGTATGTCGTGATTATTTTGTTTTCGTTACTATACATATATTGACCCTATAGTAATAATGATTAATGAGCAAAAATATCATTGATATGTAGACCGTACTTGTTATATTCCAATAATTATTGTTATAGGTATGTAGATGGGTATGTAAAAAGTAATAACTAATAACCATACGAAAAGAACAATGTAAAACTTTTAGTTATTAATATGTATTTAAAAGTTAAAACAGAAATCTTTAAACTATAGTTAGAGCATAGAATACCATAATAATTCATTAATGAACCTATATCGATGCGTGAGGTTTATTATTCGCTACTGGGTATCACATCGAGGGCAACGGCTTGGCTCCGCATATTATTAGCTATGCTATTTTTTATATACAGGTATGCTTGTTTGCAAATGCTTATTTGAATATTTGAATCAATAAATACACACAAGCAACATCTCTTACTTCCTTTTCGCCCACGTTTCCAAAATAAGGACAATTTATAGTTATGTTATCATGTTAAATGGCTTAAGTTGACTTATAAGCTTCTTCTGCTTCTGGTATATCTGTGTAGAACTAATAGATGACGTACTTTTTCTGCTAATTTGCAGATATATGCCATGCTGGCTATGACCGTTACATTCGTAGTTACCTCACGGGCACCGGAACGGAAGTAGCCATATCCTGGCCGTCCACGAAAGTCAAGACCGTTCGCATAATAAATATATCAAAGCCGTAATGGGTCCCTGCGGGTAGGTAGACCTTAAATTGTGGCTACCTTTTATAATTAGTATTATTACAGGCGTTGGAAATAATGACATTTGAAAGTCACGATCCCATCTTTTGTTACTGGTGGGAATTGCCACTTTATTGTACTTTCATTCGTATTCTGGTCAGAGCTTTTTTAAGACAACACGGCGATAGATTTTAATTTAACTGATTTTAGTTTGTTTTTCAATATGGTCAATTTATATACTTCTTGGCTCTTGCCATCTTATATTCGTTCAGTTACAATGTCCATTTTAATGCGTTTATTCATCTAGCAATTTACTTGAGCAATAATTAAATATTCTAGTCGTACACGGAACTAAGATGCTTCTAAGTAATTACATATTCTACAAGAACTTCGATTGCAAGATTGCAGTTCAGTGTATTTTTATTTCCTTACATTTTCTTATTTTAAATTTATGTACTTATCTTAAATGTAACTGATAAATATAATACTAATATATCAATCTGCGAATCATTGTGGAAAATGGTACTCTCAATGAGATATGCTATAGAGTGCTTCATTTATCTGTCCCCCTCCTCTTTACTCCTCTGTACCCTCTCCGCCACGGTCACTGAGCACTCTGACCTCTGGCTAAATATTCACATTGCGTAATTACAATACCATATTGCTATTAGACATAAAAACATAGTCGAGTGTAAAGGATGATACTAGGTACAAAAAGTCTTAATAAAAAGATCATAAATACTTATTTGCGAAAAATTCCGTGTGGGTTAATATTTTAATTAAGTTAATATTATACCTCACAGTTTTTACTTTAGAAATACAGTTTTATGAGTATGAAAAATATTTATCTGCTTTTATTGTTTCCTGAAAGTAAAGTAATCATATGGCCAGTTTTGTTTACAGATGGGTTGTTATTTGATCGTACAGTTGTTAAATTATCGTCCAGTTCAACACCTCGGAAAAAATGTCGTTAATAAAAGAGAGCTCATGTGTCGCCTAAGCGATGTGTGTGTGTAATGGCCGTAATTATTTAGATATGACTTAAAATGATTCAGTTATGTTCGACGATTCATTTAACGAGTTGTTATTAGTTATTCTTTAACTTAATTCAATTCAAACAAGTATTTAATGACAGTTAAATTGATTGTTCAATTATTAAGGAGGTCAATCGTCTTTTTACTTTAATTAAAGTACTCATAATGTTTCTAATAGTTATATTTTCTTTTTTGAATAAGTAGCAATAAAAATATTTTAGAGGTTTAAGAAATTAATATCGAGGATTATAAAAGGAATGTTCCCAAAAAAACTTCCACAGTTATTCCACGGCTTATAAAAGATATCAACGACCCCATAAAATGCTGGACGCATAGGGTCGTTGATGTCTTTTCGAGGCACGAAATGATATCATTTCAATTTAAACATAACTAGGACTTAAAATTTACACAGATATTCTAACACTCACAATCGATTATTAAGATGTATATATATAATATTATGTTAGATTTATATTCAACAATGTCCCCAGAAATAAACTTAAAGTAAGCACCGCTTTAGTGCCATCTCTTTCGGTGGTGGTGAAGGAGTTATGGGATAATGTGTAGGAACTAATAAATAAACTGCAGTTATATACATTTATTATCTCTCAAAATACAATATTAAGCAATTCCCAGTCACTGTAACAAGGAGCAAAAATCACGTAAAACTATAAAAAACAAATTATAAAATTATTTTCTCGGTCTTCATGGTCAATAATAGGTAAAATTTCTGTATTAAAATAATAAATCAAGATTTATTATAATGGATTACGTAGATTGGTAATAGTTGCCGCCAAATAAGAATCGTGACCTCCCTACACTGTACACTTTACAGAGCCATGAATTGTAAGAACAATGACCATTTAAAGTCACCAAAGATAACCTACTTGCGCAATAATATAGCGTTACTTTGTATTATTTTAATTTGTTTTTTTCACGTGGTATAAATTAAATTTGTAGCTTGCGTTTTTAGCGGAGATTCCTATCTCAAGGATATCTGTAACACTGTAATTTCTGGTTTGAGGAAATAGGTTAATTAATTAAGAGTTATTATTTACTATGCATGTATTCTCACAGTTAGTACAGACGTTGTAAGGTTCTGTATGAAATTAGGAAAATTTTATAAAGACACATAAATATGATACCTACTGTAAAAATGACAAGATAGACAGGTTACAGCGGAAAAAATGATACTGTCAATATAATCCATGCTAATATTATAAATGCGAAAGTAACTCTGTCTGTCTGACTGTTACTCAATCACGCCTAAACGACTGAACCAATTTTCATGAAATTTGGTATGGAGATATTTTGATACCCGAGAAAGGACATAGGCTACTTTTTATCAAGGGAAATTGACGCAATCCCGGAAATCCCACGGGAACGGGAACTATGCGGGTTTTTCTTTGACTGCGCGGGCGAAGCCGCGGGCGGAAACCTAGTAAGTAATCATTTTAATAATATGTGTATTCAACACCAATCTTTTTAAATGCACTTATGATAGGATTAATCGCACTTTACGTTAATTATCCTTGTAATAAATGTAATTGTAATTGTATTGTTTCTGCCATAATATTTTTTAGGCACAGAGGTCCTTAACCTACGTAGCAGGTAAGCATAACGTCACCCAACTGTTATTTTTAGGCACAACTGTTTATATGACATTGAAATTTAGAGCTTTGTAGCGGTACATAATAACATTTTTGTTTTTATTAATACACTTTTGCAATATGAAGAAGGTGCATGGACCCTCGGATTCTTACTCCAGAGTTAAAAAAACGACTCTGAGATTGGATCTCATCGAGCAGATACCTTTTATCTTGCCGTTGATACAAGATACATAATTAATAACAAACATCTCAAGATAATGACTAGTCACATTTTGATCTCTATCCCTTTGGATAAAATATTTGTTCTGACCGCTCTATTTAATAAAGCGTATCTTCTTAGATACATTTAAAATGAAAAAAATCCTTAGAAATTTATAGCACAGGATCTGTCAGGATACATACATCGTTTACTTGGAATGGTTTGCTAAAACAATACATACCTATTATCTTAAATTCACTGTTTAGGGTGGTTTAATATAATAATAATGTCTTTAGTTGTTTAAGATAGAACAGAAAAAAATATTATTTAAATTAAATCAGAAAATAGGAAATGAATTAAAATGAATGAATTAAAATAAGTTTCAATCACGAGGCGCGTCTTTCGCCTTGCTGAGGCGAAGGATATTATGTTCTGATATATGTGAAACAACTAAAGACACAATATTTTAAATTATATTTCTGTCTGAGTAATACATACATACAATATGTGTATTATATTTATTGTTATTATGAACATTAAGGGCCCGATGCGACGGTCAATCACAACGGGTCATTGAGGCTATCGTGTGAACGGTAGTGGCGCATTGGTGCCACGATCCTTTGATGTGTCGACAAATTGTCAACAGTTGGAACATTGGTCACGACTTCCCATCAAAGTAGCCAGACATACTGTTGTAAATGAGGTACATCGTATTGAAAATCAACCTAAAATTATAATATAGAAACGTAAGCAGGGAACAATTTTCTGTCACAAATAGATTTGAATTTGAATAGATTAATAGGATATCTGTTATATTTGTACCTTGGCATCTTAAAATGACCTTTCGGAATCACAGCAAAATGCATATGCATATGCGTTTTGCTTTCCAATATTATGTCGGTATTTTTAATGATTCTTCTTCTTCTCGATGCAAAATCAAAAATGATCAAGCAGATATTTGACTTCTAAACATTACAATACCAGTCTCTGTACCGGAATAATAAAAATATTTAATACAAATTTTGTATGATGGTCAGGAGATCTGATGAAGGTAACAGGAAGTCGCTAGATGCAGGCCGCATGAAAATTAATGAGAGCGTCTACGTTTCAAGTTTAGTACAAGTAAAACTGACGAATATTTAAAAATATACTTTTGGACATGTACAATAAGATAATGATTATGTATTACAAGGTGTTTTAGAAACTATCAAAGAAGTGCAAGTTAAGTCTAAATGGCTTTTTTATCAGTATAGCTATTTCAGTACAATGTAAAATTTAACGATAATGTGTTAACAATAACGATTGTAACGTGCGTAACCTTCTTGGCAACAGATTAGCGCCGCGGGCACCAGCGCGACAGTGATGTCATCGTCCTCAAAGCACATAATATTATCCACGTATTCAGAATCGTTGTCTAATGTTGTTTGACCACTGGTTTCTAAGTAAGGTCATGATGTTGCTCACATTATGTGTCATCTGCATAAGAATATTCACGATATTATTTTTATAATGATATAAGCAACCAGTTTTGCAATTGCATTTTAATACTTAAAGGAATATATTAAATGAGCACATACATATGTACTTGAATATGATTATTTTTTCATGAGATAGATATAATTTTAAGTACTATATTTAAGTATTGGTCTCGTTTTATTTGTTTTTTTTTTATTATTATTTATGTTTTGAGATAATCTTGAGAAAAGGAATATCAAATGCCGTTTAAAATAAGTCTTACCAAAGTAAATATTTTGTAATTACTAGGGTAAAATTGGTGTGCAATGTTTGAAAAACTAGAAAATATCCCGAATTCTACGATTGATTTGTTTCTATTCATTGTTAAACAGCTGTTTTTGTGTATTTTATTATTAATAATGAAGGTTCACTGGTTGTGATCGTTATTCTTAAAATGAAACTATTGTTTCTAATCTACCTATCTTCCGATTTGGCGGATGCCTATCGTCTTCATCATTATGCCTGTTTACTGAATGGAACAATGTCGAGGTTGTCCGGTCAATGTTTGCGTGTTGCATGACAATATTATCTTCCACAGAACAGGTAAGATGCCCACAGCTAGTGATGTAACTTACCTATAGGCTATAATGCAAAGGATTCATATTCTTGCACAACATCCTGGTTATATTCTTACACTTATAATAAATTTAATTATAATTCAGATGACTTAACCACCTCATAATGATCCACGGCTGGATGTTTTTTCCTGACTTTCGTCAAGGTTGCTGATGTCATGAATTAAAGCAGTAGGTGCTGTTATTCTATAATAATTGCAATTAAGGTGGAATGAATTCTATTTTAAAATTATCTACTTATTGCAAACAACGTGTAAATTAATTAAACCTTGGCGCGTTATTAGATGTAGGTGATATGTGTTTTGATTATATTTTATAAAAGTATCACAATGTTTGCTCTTAATTCGTGAAGTATCGTTAATTTAACGTCGTAGGTAAATGTTACCTCCAAAATTATAGTACCTCTGAAAAATAGGTCTTTATTTGTTTTTTACCTAATGGTATCATACCTAACGCCAGAAACTGCTCCAACCCAAAGCTATTAGTTCCAAATTCTTATTTTATAATCATCCTGAGCACTTTTTATACAAATTTTAAGAGAATTAACATCGAAAAGTAATATTTTTCAGTAGGTACCTGTAAACATATACTATTATAAGATCATTTAATTAGTACCTATAGTCAAAGTAGTTCTTATTTTTCAAAGGTAGGCATTTTTTTGCGGTAGACTCCTTTTTGGTAGTGATGACTAAAATATTTTTCCTATTATTCTACATATTCCAAAGTGATTGCTGGAGGCCAAATTAAAGATTGGTAACGCACCTTTGATTAAGTAATTGACTAATTAAACTTCCTTCAAAGCCTCGACATCAATTAATCATAGATGCCGTGATTGGAAGTTGCCCTTTGCTCACTTTTATAAATCTTCCAATTTAATAATACGAGATCGTAGGAGTATTTCTCATTGTTATTTCTTAGATTTAACCATGAGAACTTTGTTTTTAAAAAAGTTTAGGTACCTACATGGAATTTCGATTTCAATGAACACAAAAATGTAGTTATATATATATCTAGTTGTGAATACTTAAGTAGATACTCATTGCGTGTGGGTTTTACACGATCTTTGTTTTTAATATGATGTCAGAATTTACTTTGTCTTGGGTGACAGCCTTGAAATTACTTGCGATTTCAGCCTTAGCACGAATAAATGAATTGTCGCTTAGGAGTTATTTGTGATAGGTAATTGTTAAAGACAAGTGACGTTTTTATGCAGCTATCTGTTATATGAATAAATAACATAAGTAAAAAATGCTTACTCAATTTATTTCTATCACTAATCAGACAACATGTATTTCGATTAATTAAAATGCGAAATTTATACTAAATAATACTGCGAAAGAATGACATCACCAAAAGGCCTCGCAGGATGACACAATCTTCGTGATTCAATCATAGCTTTTAGCAAACACCTTCTCCTAATATATAGATTATAGTATATAATAAATACATGTGTTAAGTAAGTAATCGTTTTAAAATCACGAAGATAATTTTAAAAACAGCTAGTAACTAAGTAGTTTATATTTAATCGTTAAAATTAAATAATTTGTATTATTTAAATCTTCTGGCATCCTCTTTTGTTGAACGAACTGAAGTCTTGCTCGATTATTATTTGGAAAACAGATTTAATTGAAGAATTGTTGGCAAACGATTTGAAGAAAAAAATTACTACATACTTTCTGCTTTCTATTCTAGCTCAAATATACACGATTACATTCAAAGTAACATCATCTATGATAAGGATGACAAGTTATAATATATATCTAATTAAAAAAAATATATATGAGGAATACAAAACAAATTGAAATTAATTTAACACGTTCGGCCGAATCTTTTGTTCAGTCTAATATAATGGCAGCTGACCCTGTTCTGATTTAAATTTACTCAAATTAATAATCAAAATTACCTATTGATTGATGGATGTTAAAATCTGAAGTAACCATTTAACATCTAAGTCTAAATTGTACTCGGGATGTACAAAAATATAAACATAAATTCAATATTATGATATTATTGTGGTAAACATTCATCCCTTGTAAACTCATACCATTTGTATTGGAATAACTTTATCAGTTTATGTCCATAGTTAGTTTGTTTAAAAGTTTAGCACTAACATGCAATGTTCTGTTAGCATTGTAGGCGTGGGCAAGAAAGAGTGGCCCCGTGCCATATCCGTTTGAAGATCTGTTGAAACTAACGTTATGCAATAGATTTTTTGACGGGGACTGTATATGCATACTAAAGGACCATTACAATTCTCCGAATCTTCATTCATTTAATGAAAGTTGTGTACCGATAAAAGTAAAAACAAAATAACATTTGATAAATTTTTAACTCCGCCACCTATTATCATCTACAAAAATGTAGCGCAGAAACAAATTGCACTTTAATTGCAGCAGCAAAGAACCACAGACACTTAGGTAACTAAATATTCTCATGAAGCTGCAAGATAAAAATAAAATAATTATAACGTTTTATTTAGCTGGAGGTAGAATTGCAGAGAGCGATACGAATTGAATGCATTCATTGAAATTAAAGCCCAGGAATGTTACTTTGTTCTTTACAATAGTCAGCCTTCGATGCCGATGTGTTTTGAGTTCTGACAGTGGAATTAAATTGAATGTGAAATGCACTCGCTTCCCGCGTATAACATACGTATATTATACAAACCAAAGATACCTTTGAGTGCACCTACTGACACGCCAGAGCCGGTTTTTAGAACCTTAAGCAAATATATCTGAATGTGAAATAAATCATGCAAAAAGTTAAAAAGTTATCGTAAAATCGTAATGTAAGAAGTTAAAAAAATGCCGATATTTAAAGCTATATGTTTATATAACAAAGTCGCTGCATAATGTATTCGGTTCTGAAAAACTCTCGTCGAATATTAAGCAAAACCAGTTGAATCCATGACATCATCTTCCTGTGCAGCCAATAGTCGTTAATATTATGAACGTAATATTTGAAGACAAGTTCGTTTTAGTTTTAGTTACATATAAATATATAACTATTGGTTGTAGTTTAATATCGATACATTAACCCGTAACCGATAGCTTTTCGAACATAAAATTTTATTTTCACATTAAAGTTTCATAACTCTCATGTTTTGAAAATAATTACTTATGTCTTCAGTTTTAGTACACGTTATTTATAGAATCCTAGACCGTTTTGTTTAATTGTTTAACACAGTAAATTATTTATAGACACAAAAAATCGGAGTTTAAGAACTTTTACGAAAAGGAATGAGAGCAAATCACTACTACATTCTATGAATTATTATTAACCTCAGCAAAATCCTTAATAGAATTACTCGTAAATATTTAGTTAGAGACTTCTAATTATTCGCAAATATAATTTAAAGCCAGCGCGACATTCTTTAATCTCGATGCAATTATCTTGGTTGAGTTTTATTCTGTGGTAGAGTCTGAAAAGATGAAACGCTACAACACAATACGCTTTTATTTCAATGCATAGCCTGGTGCTATTTAAAAAAAAACATCAATTTTTAAACAATAAAATATAATAAAAAGTATTGTGGACCTTATAGTTAATTATAGTTTAAATCAAGTCGCAGGAGATATCGTACAAACCCAATGCTCTCTCTAAGCTTTGATAATGATCTCTGACAGAACATTTTTACAATGTTTATGTTAAATTGGGACAAAGAGAAGTCGGCACGTAGTAGTCAGTTGAAGCCTAAGGCTCTATATTACGTGCTCTCTTTCTGCACATTATGCGACTATACCGCAAACACTTCAGACATAATATTAAAATTTTCACGTATTTCATTAACTTAACTAATATTCATCGGTGAATTTATAAGGATATATGGTCCTTATAAATTGATAACTCGTGATTAGCACTAGAACAAATAAATAATTTGATCAATACGGTAGAAAATAACGAAAAAGCATTGTAGTTAATTAATAGTAGATAAGTACATATTAGCAATTTGTTGACAAATAATGATTTTATATTGCCTTCATAAAAATTATCGATTGAAGTAAAATAAATGATCACACAACAGCTTACAAGTAACATAATAATTAATATCAACAAAATTAAACCGATTATTTACTAAATTCAAATAACAATAAAATTGCTTTGTAATACATTTTACAAAATAATGTAGACGAAAATAATCACATGGAACAGAAAAGATTATTTCCAAGAAAGTTCATCATCTAAATTGGATGGTATTATTGGTTCTCAGTCTGTGGTAAAAAACCATTTAAAACGGTTCGATAAAAGAAACACGACAAAAATATAATTTTATGAATAAGGTCTTAAATTTCAGATAGCTCCGCGTTTTATGGGGTTAAAAGGACGTCCATTTCATTTCGGCTAAGTCGAATAACTTCTACATTGATTTCTCCGTTTGTAATTTACCACGGAGTGCAGATAGGAATACAAGATATTTATGGAGTTTTTTATATAATTATTATTTTTACTATGATCGCAATTTAAGAAAACATTAAGTCCACAACGTTCCACAGATAAACAAGATGGCGCAGAATGACCGGGGACTCGTTTGAGGGACGGGGGTGGACGGGATAGGACCGGCTACATCGTATCGCCTGGCCCTGAGCACGGCCTCTATTTTTAGCGCTGTGTCACCGTTCGCTATATGTCTGAATCCTGCTCATGTAAGTGAAATAAGTGAAATCCTGCATGGTTGGCGGGGAAAGAAACAATGCGTTAAGCATGAAAAATTGCAAAATGCTGAAGCCGATTGGATTGTTCGCCGACAGCTCATTAAAAAAATTGGGAGAGCGTATTTGTGGACGTTGTTTGAATATGTACAGTGTAGTAATGAGAAGATAACAAAAGCATTTCAATATAACTCTCTCTTTGAGAAAATATTCTTATTTTTTAAACATGCGCAGAATATTTCATTCTCAAAATTATTGGTCTTTAACTTTCCCCAGGCTACATTAAAGTAACTGTGAATTTGGTAATCATCATGGCCCATTTGTTATGGCACTAAATATTTTAAAATTAAAATCACGTTCCTCTGTCTAGGTAACAGTACGTGGTCGTCATGATGTCATTGGCATGCGATAAGTACTGTCCTACAATATGACGCGGGTTATGTAAGTAGCGGTATACCTAATCATTGAAATACTTTTACGTCGGTGTTTCAATATATTTACGTATTAAAAAAAAACGCATAACAAGAATGGAAAATTGAATAAAAGTTAAAGGAAATAGTGGAAGCAGTATAATTTTATATTGAAATCTAATGGTGCAATTGGATAACTTTTACCGTATCATATATTTGTAGGGAAATAATATTTTTGTTAACAAAAATATGTAAGTACCTACATAAAAAATATAATTTACTATCGGTTCGGTAAGCAGATTCTATAGAGAAGAACAGGCAATCAACACAGTAGTTGCTCTTTTAAAATCATATTAATGTTACAATCCTTCAACCAGAGTCTTGTGGTTATTAAGCGACAATATTCTTCTTTAGATTCAATGAGAATAACAGTACAGTTTGTAAAGCCAACAATGTTCACTTTCAATTATTTGTCAATGAGCAATGTATCTTTGAGTTTCTTTTTCCCGCCTACACTGCTACCTCATTTGTATGTCAGCTGGTGATATTGGCTGTTGGCGCTCTATAACCTGCTGCGACCCACGCGGCCGTCGCTCTGTGAGGACTGAGGACTCAACCCACGACATAACGCAATCCGGTTACTTTTTGTGCAATCGATACATATTTGCCAATGTAACTACACTGTGTATTAGGACTCATAAAACGGTGTGTTAGGTTTAATGTTAAATTTTTGCGTCGATATTTAAAATAAAGCTTCTAAATTACCACCAGTATGCTTTAAAACTTATTTCTCAGCCGTCAAAAGAGCGTAGGCGAAACTGGAATTAAAATCATTAAAAATAATATTAATTTGCTTTTGAATTTAACACAGTGAAGTAATCAACAAGTTTCCTATTTTATAAAAACACCTACGTTTATTCTGATTCATAAGACACTCGCTATTTTCAAAGGCAATGGCGAATAAAATAATTCCGGTTGTTTGTATTTTCCAGATTCATCCAATCAGAGCACAGCGGCTCGCCTTGATATTTGAATGTGTTTCTTTTTAAATGTCACATAATAGTGTCATACGGACCAATGACTGTATCGATGTATTACAACCTTGATTACAACATACGGAGAAAGTTTTAACTCGTCTGGCGAAATCACTCCCACAAGCGCTGCGCTGTGCCAAATCTTCGAAAAAGTAACCCTCACTTATATGGTATCTTAAATCGCGAGAGCAGTAAAAGTTGTTTTTGCTCGCTTATTCATTTGAGAAGGACAAGTTTAATACTTTTCATTGAATTCAATTGTATAACTTACTTTTTTTTTTTATGTTAGGATTACGCAAGCATTTGACCATCGCTTCGCCTGATGGAAAGCGACAAGCGTGGTCTAGGATGGAGCATGTTTGCCTAATAAGTGTCTATTCACATTTCTCTTGAATAAATCCAGATTGTAGTTTCTGGGAAAAACGGAAGCCGGAAGATTGTTCCACTCCTTACCAGCACGCATAAGAAAGGAAGAAGCGAAACGCTTAGTGCGTATGGGTGGGATGTCGATGACATAAGGGTGGAGACCGGCCCGGCGTCGAGTCGCTCGATGATAAAAAGGAGAAGCTGGCAACAGGTTATGCAGTTCTTCAGCACATTCGCCGTGAAAGATTCTGTAGAAAACCGCCAAACTGGCTACGTTCCGACGATGTTCTAGACTATGCAGTTTGCATGCGGTTAAGGATTCATTTCCAATGAGTCTAATCGCTCGTTTTTCGATGGAGTCCAAAGCGTTGATATTTAGCTGCACCTGCCCAAAGATGAGAGCAGTACTCCACACCGGAGCGAACCTGGGCTTTGTAAAGGTTTAAGAGCTGTTCCGGTGTGAAGAACTCCCTCACCTTAGAAAGTATTCCGAGCTTCTTAGCTGCAACTTGTACTTTGGACTCAATGAAGCTCTTGAAATTCAGGCTAGAAGAGAGTGTTAGGCCTAGAAGCTCCAGCTCGTTGGATAAATTCAAGGACACATCCTGAAAACTGGGTGTTAGACCGAAACCAGTGCGCTTAGCTGTAAACAGACAAGCCTGTGTTTTTGAAGAGTTGAACCCTACTAAATTAGCTTCACCCCATTTAGAGACCGCTTTTAAAGTAAGATTCAACCGCTCAACCATAGCCTCTGTTTGTTCCACCAACACTTTATTGCCTGTCTGCGCTTCGGACGTATAACTGTCTACAACTGTGCTGTCATCCGCATACGCGTATATATTAGGACCTAACAAGTCGTTTATGTGAAGCAAAAACAAAGTCGCAGACAGAACCGACCCTTGAGGAACACCGGCGTTTAGTGGTAATTGATCCGACGAACAACCATCGATCACCACTCGAATAGAACGCTCATCCAAAAAGTCAGATATCCATTTGCACAGACCTGGACAGATCCCAAATGCCGGAAGCTTGTTGATAAGACCGCTGTGCCAGACCCTGTCAAATGCTTTGGAGATATCGAGAGAAACGGCAACCGCTTCCCCAAGCTTCTCAATAGCAGATCCAAACATGTGGGTAAGGTGAACAAGAAGGTCTCCAGTAGACCTATGACGACGAAATCCGTATTGATGATCGCTGAGGAGATCGTTACCTTCCAGGTACCTCAGAAGCCTGTTATTTAGTATACGCTCCATTACATTACATATTATGGAGGTGACAGAGATCGGCCGGTAGTTTCCCGGGTCACTGCGACTTCCTTTTTTCGGGATTGGTTGGACATTGGCTATTTTCCAAGACATAGGAACTTTACCAGTTTCGTACGATAGGCGGTACAGTCGTGTTAAGATCGGTGATAATTCAGGAGCACAATTCTTAAGCACCAGAGCAGGAATACCGTCTGGTCCACTTTCCTTATTCACATCTAGACTCCGGAGACATTTAAGGACCTCTTTTTGAGTGATACGGAATTCAGGCATGCTTAAACCACAGTGAGGTAGAGAAGGAGGTACCTTATTGCCAGCGTCCAGACGAGAATTGTTTGCAAAGAGATTTGCGAAGAGATCAGCTTTTTCTCTCGCACTATGGGCAAGTGCACCGTCAGGTTTTAAAAGTGGTGGTAGAGATGTTTTGCAGAAATTGGCTTCTACCGCTTTTGCTAGGGACCAAAAGGCTTTAGACCTAGAGGGGTAGGAAATAAGCTTGTTCCCAATTTGACTGATTCTATTAAGGCGAGTCCTTTTGAGCGTTAGTTTGAAGGACTTAGCGGCTTTGTTGAAGTTTCTCTTTTTTTGTTGTTATATCAGGATCTTTGCGTGCTCTAGCATCGGCCCAGGCTCGATATGCTTCGTGTTTAAGATGTTCAGCTCGTCTACAATCGGCATTATACCATGGCTGCTCTTTGCCACCGGAAGATACGTCTGAAAATGGAATAAAATATTCCATAGCCTGCCGTACAACGTCTTCAATAGCACTAGCACAGTTCGTTGGATCATTAGATGAGAAACATATTCGCCGCCAAGGGTAAGAAGCGAAAAAATGACGCATTTCATCCCAATCTGCTAAGGAATAACGCCAGATGCGCCTAGTTTTCACAGTACTGGGTTCCGGTGGGGAATAGGTAGTTATAGCTTTTACAAGGCAGTGGTCTGAAGAGCCTAAAGGTGATGAAACACAGGTCGAATATCTTTCTGGGTCTGTGGTTAGCAAGAGATCCAGACAATTAGCCGTATGACCGTCAACGTCAGGTATCCGAGTTGCCTCTTTGACAAGTTGTGTAAGACCCAGAGACAGAGCGAGATTGTGAACTTCTTTGCCTGCGTGGTCGGTTTTCATGTAGGGAAATAGCCAGTCCTGATGACTGGCATTAAAATCCCCTAAAAGAACTAATTGAGCAGATGGAAATTTCTGTTGAACTGAGTCAGCGGTCTGGCTAAGATATTGGAAGAGTCGGGTTGTGCCTTGATCAGGAGTGTGGGAGCGATAAACAACGGCGTATATTATTTTGTCAACACCGATATCAGTGAGAAGCCAAAGAACTGAGAAATCCTTATCGTCAAGGTGGCGAAGACGTTTATAGCAGATCTTGTCAGAAATGTAGACACAGACACCGGCTTTTGCGTGAAAATTATGTTCAAGGACATACCCTGGATAATCAAGGTATGCCGTATCGGAAGGTGGTTTAATCTGTGTTTCAGTAAGAAACAGTAAATGTGGTCTTTCAGTCTCAAGGTGGTGATGGACAGGGTTGAGATTTGAGTGCAATCCACGAATGTTAGTGTGGTGCACTTTAAACGGGAGGAAGTGCAACCGCTGTATAAACTTTCTTTTTCTTTTGGACCTTTTCATATTTTTACTATACTTTTGTTTTGAAAATAAATGAATAACATATAAAGCCTTAAGTAATATGATGTTTATATGACCTTTCCTTGATTATGCGACGTGTTAGCATGAATCGGTAATCAAATAGGTAATATTAATATTGGTTGATGACTTCACACTTTGCATATTATATTTAAAAAGCGTTTTAATGAAATACTGGTGGTACTTAGATATTATATTCATATATTATGCTATTTTTAATTTTTGTGGTGATATGCGATCGAGATGTAAATTATTATAAGAATAAAAGCTCATTAATAAAAAGTGAAGCTTTTAAAACATAAATCTCATAAAGAAATCTAGCGTTGCAATATATCATGATTTTTATAATTTACATATTATATTATGGCTAAAGTACGTAAATAAATTAATTATTTTGAGAAAAATTCCTTCAAGCGAAAAACTATTTAACTCTACCGTATTTATTTAATGTAGGGACCTAATCTTTTTAATAAAAATTTAAAATGCACAAAAGCCCAAACTCATCCATACTAATAAATTCATTTTAACGCCAGAAAGTTCTAATGTTACAAAATTATGAATAAAAAAATGTCATAAATCATAATGCACATTTTATAAGTTTTTATGTAATAAAATGTAAAATTTTATTACATAAAAACTTATAAAATTTGAATTTGTAGTTGAAAAGTAAGCTCTACATTCTAATATCAAAAGCAAGATCGAAAATATGGCAACTAAATTATATCCAGCACAAAATGCGAATCTATGACATTAAGCGTTTGCATGCTTTGCATTATCTTGTTATTTGATATAACGTATATTATATATGCTTCAACCTTGCACGGCGACGGCCCCTGATTATGGTGGCAAGCCGACCGTGACACTGGTGTGGGTCATGATAATGACGTCTTCATCCGGGCTTAGGAATTTATTGCAACCTATTCTTATGATATCTTACAACTAAGAACAACGAGTGTTGACAAAAGTTTACAAAAGTAAAACCTATTCAAGGAGAAGTTCAGATAATTTATTGGAATGTGTTTGTAGAGTTCACAAAAAGTAATTTATTTATTTTTGCTACATAATTATATACTAGTTTTGCCTGCTAAAGCACTTAGTTATGACAACAACGCGACGATTAACAGGTTTAATTTATGCGGCCTATCTTTGACTGGAATTGTGTTTAAGATAAAAAATTTAAATTAAACTATATTTTTCAGTGATCGGTTTAGAAAATCTAATTTTTTTTTGAGATTCATCAATTGGCGATAGAGATTTCAATCTTTTTTAGTCATATCAATGATGATATGATATCATCATATTAATTATTGTTAGTGTATGAAAAAAATGTTTTATATAATTTCCTATTGTATTTTGTAATTACATTAAAGATAAAGCTCAAGGATAATCTGTTATTGTTTCAACAAAAATAATTACTTTGGATATGAACGTATTTTAATTTGGAATGGAGCTACTATACGAGTTTCTTGTTAGTTATTCTCGGTAGAACCTGCATTCCCAACAAAGAGTTGATTAAAAAACTTGATTATTCCAAAAATTCTTCATAAATTCAATTGTGCAAAACAAGTTTAGTTAGAGTGGAAGACAATAATCTACCATTGCCATTATATCTCAACATTCTATATTATCCTTTAAATCGTGGCATTCACACTGGTTATCTTGGATTTTTTACTTCAGAACAATTTCCATCTAATTTTAGCATTGTAAATTACGTAGGTACGTATTTAAATTTCTGACGGGGATATTAAATATACATATTTTATAAAAGTTTTTAACATATAAGTAGTAAGTAAATTATTATTGGTACCTAATACCGACCATATTTGGTAGCTTATCTATATACCTAGGAGCCTGCTAAAAATACATGATATGACATTTACTTTTTATAAACCGAAAAATTAATAAATCAACTTAAAAATTTTAAAACGTTATTTGTGAAGAATAAATATTTTAATATTACAGCGCAGCCACTTAACCTCGATTTCAGAATATTGCCATACAGCATTATACAATATTACGCAACCAATGTCCTGGAAACTTGATGCATGTGAGCTTGAACATTTTAATTAAACAAGTCCAATATTGTTTTCGAGATTTCGTACAAGTACATAGTTCTGTGAGATTGCCCTCCAAGCGTTAGCACCGTGACCGTTAGCCGGTCACCGCTACTCCGAGTACCGAGCAACCTTAGTACAAATGACATCCGTTCAGCCTCTAGAATATACGAATATTATATTTTATATGTATCTCTTTTTCATACAATATTCAAGAACAGAGACGATGAGACGACTTAAAATATGCTCTAATTAGTATATACATTCATCACATATCTCTCATGAATTTTAAGTATTATAGCGGTAATTGAGAAACTCACAATCGGGCTGTAGTTTTGCCATTCTGTCACTTTCTTTAGAAGAAGATAGGTACATATAATTTAAAAAATACAGTATTGTCAATTTTATTATAATTTTACCATAAAAAAACATATCTAATTAAATCAAGTGCAGAAGGCGCAACAGAGCATGGAAAAAGTTGGGAAGGAGTTATGTATTTACGATTTATAGATTAATTTATAACAATTAAAACTATTATTTATAATTCTTTACGTATTATGTACTACTATACACACATATATATATATATGATTATTAAATGTATATATTCGTTATATAAACATCACCTTATTCGTATAAATAAAATTGAAGTTTAAATGCTAATACATATGTATTTAAAAACAAGTTTAGGTCGACCATGTTTTAAATTATAATGTTAGGATTTTTTTTAATTATACTACCTATTTAGTTGAAGGCCATTAGGCAAATATTTATAAAATAAATAAAAAGCTCAAAATATATCTTTTTTTCATACAATTTAAGCCACACTAGCCTTGGATTGTTTCATGAATAATATGGGTCGCGCGCGTTGATGTCTTCCATATGGGATAATTACATCGAATTTTTTAGACATTCCTATTACATTTTTAGTGGACTCTTAGGCTATACCTTAATTTATACATACAAAAAAGCTTAAATTTTACCAAAATATCTAGTTATTCTAAAAATAAATTATCAATCTTTTCAATTCAGCATTCTTACCGACTTTGAATATATGTAATAATAAAATAAAATCACATTTAGATGTCATCACCGTAGATGTTTTTGTAGCTACAAAACAACTATTTCTATTAAAAATTGTCTTAATTATTAATATAAAACAATTAAAATAATTTTATTTGTCATTATTAACATGACAATTAGGTAAATCCGTGGAAACTTTCCAAATTTAAATATTTACTTTGTCTTTGATGATGATGATATAATTACCGGTCCTGGCATAATGTTTTATATTATAAAGCTTTTTAAATGGTTATTCTCTCTGGAGATAGGCTCAATATGTATAGGAGCCTATCTGTTTTCAGCCTATAGGCTCAGTTATATATGTATAAAGTAAACAAAAGAAGTTTCGAACTTGACTCTTTAAATATTGAATACAAAACAACAGGTTATTTATTTATTTATTTATTTATTTATTTAAGGTCAGCCAACAGTTATTTACATCAGTTATTGGATAATAATGGATGCTTTCTATCGAGTTTTGGGGAAAGAGTGAAAGACTGGACCTCCAAGTAAAAAAAAAAATTAAAATCGTTGACCGGTCGTCCGGTTTGGTTATCATCGTGCAGTTTCTTGCAGTTTTTTTATCTGATGAAGAATCCGGCTATGTAAAGCTTTGCCGACGCGCTTGCGCCTTGCAGGAGGGTGGAGGCTGCGAGGCAGCGGGGCGGGCGGCGCGGGCGGTGCGGGCGGTGTGGGCGCGGGGGCGCGGGGCGCGGTGCGTGCGCGCCACAGCCTGCACCACACACACAGTCTCACAACGACCAGCGCGCCGTTCGTGCACGCTAACTGACGTGCGTCGCTACTACATTCCGTTTGTGTATCCGTTCAAATCCGCACCAAACGAGGAGTGTAGGTGAAGTGTGGTGATGGTGTCTTTTTAGTTATACAATAGGATTGTGTATATCTACAAAATACCCGTTAGAGGTTCGTGGACTCTCCTCGGAGAATTTGGTGTTCACCTAGCGAGGGAAGGTGATCGCATATTCCGGAAGGAATGAGCCCCGTAAACCACTACTTCCATACTCACCGATGATCTCAAGGTTGGTATTAAACTCAACGTACCGTGGCGTAACTTCTCACGGTCCCACAATTGCCCGCATTCTCCTTTCTGTTCTTATTACAATAACATTTCTTAAGTACCTATTTACGCTCAAGCAAACGTTCGCTATACTGTTATTCCATCATAAATATTTATAACAATAGCTCACTAACACTTAAAATAACCTCCTAAATTCATATTGGATTTTTGGTATCTGGCTGTCCTTTCAAAAGTTTTTCATGTCTGTCAAGTTTGAAAGTAAACACTTCCTATTTTTATAAGAATTAGGTATTTCTCAGAGATGTTTTGTTGATTGTAGAGTATAGGTACAATACATTTTAAGAGCTCCATACTGTACATTAGAAAGTCTACGGTAGTACTCTATGCTGACATGAGGTTAAATATCAAAAGTTATTGAAAGTATTAACTCTTGTTACATATTACAAACCAGGGCGGTTTCACTAGGTGGCGCTCTCTGCTTATGTAAGCTGGACCTGAACTAGCTCCTTCATCTCCATATAAAGGCGAGCGATTTCCTTAACGGATCCGACGTAGATCGTGATTAATTAACATGATGTAATCACATTTAATTTTTTAACGTTTAGCATAAAACTGTCAATTTAGAGTGAATTCTAATGACTCTACAATTGAACGAGAACTATTTCTCATTAAAAATCGTGAATAATCGGAAATCATTAAAAAAAAACTCCCCCACAAAAAACAAACAACTTATAAATGGCGATCCCTTCTATACCTCTATATATAACGAAAAAATCAATTTAACTAATTTAGAAACGACTTCTTTAAAAGGTCCATTTAGACTGTTCTAAAATGACCCAGTTCAATCCTAATAAATAATGTGACAAATAAATATGGTAACGGTTACCAACAATATTTTACAGTATAGTGTAAAAATACGTTTCCAATATAATATTCAGGCATACGCAATTATCTTAAATTTCCTTAATTAATTTCTGAACCTCAAAAGGAATAAACGGAACCATTATAGGATCACTTTGCTGTCCGTCCGTCTGTCTATGTATCTGTCTGTCAAGACCCTTTTTCTCAGGAATGCGTTCAAGGGGGTATCAAGCTGAAATTTATGTTGAATATCCAATTCGGTCCCTTGAAGCTGTGAAAAAATCAAACTTATTTGCTTGCGCTATCAAAAGATACAACCGTTTCTGCTGCAAATTTTCGCTATTTTCGACATTCGCAAGGGAATCAAAAGTACTTCCTATGAACGCAGAGACTTGAAATTTGGTAAAAGGCATTCGTCTTATAGCAAAAATAAAGGAAAAATTGCTAAAAGCATATATTTAAAGTTACAACATAGTAAAAAAAGGTTCGTTCGGAGACCTCGGTGCTCGAGTCCGACACGCACTTGGCCGTTTTATTTATATAGAGCTGTAATGTGTACCTCTATATTTAATTGGCAAAATTTTCTGACATGTAAATAACAATTAAAACGTTACCGTATTGATTCATCTTATCAATGACAGCCCTTACACAATTGCTTTAACACTAGTTCCTTTTTCAAGGTTAGTTTGTCTGAATACAAAGTGCTCTTACAAAATACATAAGATATCATGATCTTAATTGTACGACGACGAATTTCAAGATATTATAATATTAAATTGCACATGCAACTCACTCCAAAAATGCACATGACTACTACTACGATAACTTTGATGATCATTATTTTCTAATTTCTTTAAAACGTACTTGACTCATATTTTACATGTGAAAAAATTGTTGATAAGCAAACAAATAACACGTCATAGTAAGTAGTTAAGGTAAATTCAATTTTCGAGTTTGAAGATGAGCATAATCGATTTGCAATGGTACAAGGTCTATTAGAATTTTGAAATGGTTATTGGATGTTCGATGTTTATTGAACGGACTTCGTTTTAAGGTTGCTTAATTCCCACCAATTTTTTTGTCTTTGGTTTAAATACACAGTACATTTTACATTTTTTTTCACTTTGGTGATTAGATTTTTTGTAATATAACATAACATTAGGTACAGCTCATCGTTAGACCAATTTCATAATAATATGTACAAACATAACCCTCCTTCAAACACAGTTAAGTATAAATAAATAACCAACTTAACCAGTCAACTAAATCGTTTTTAGGATCGTTCTATGTGACCATCTCTACTGAAATATATATAAAATACTAATAGAGACGTTTGGATAACTTCCTATTAGAACAACTTATCATTAACTATTATGTATAATAAACATCATTCATTCTTTATATATTTAATATAATATGTTATTACAGGCCATTCTCTTTGAATATTTTAGTAATATAACCGTTCTTAGTGAATCACGTGCATACTAATTGTTAAAAAGAAATTATTTACTTTCACGTTTAAAATTTACTATCGCTTAAACAATTACGGGCAGATTATTCGAGCGAAAAATCTACGCTTGAGGTTGCATATTTTATATTGTTCGTGTATCGTTTATAGCACATGCCGTGGAGTTTTAATGACACAAATGCTGGTGCACCTGTCAATGACTGCAGGCATTCGACCGGCGACACCCGTTATGTCATTCTACACCATGCTAATAATAATAAATGATGCGTTCTCACGCTTAGGCCGACAACCATTAATTTATGTGTTATCTTCGTGAAAAAAGTATTATGTATTTATTTATCATCCCGAGGTGTATTTTAATTTTCTCACGTTTAATCCAATTTTACGTGGAAATTTAATTAAACATGAAAATTATTCTAGTTTAATTTAATTTTAATGTTTCGTAAGTTTTTAAATGGACAAAATTGAAATTGAAATTGGGCCCGCTATAAGCGATTGAACTCAACAATATATGCACCTGTTTAAAGTAGGCTGCCATTGTATAATTATGTACCTACATATGCAGTATCTATAAATAATTATATAAATGAATTCTTCAACAATGGAAATAGATAACTATTAATTAAGTACTTCGTTGTTAACAGTTTACTACATTTCTACTTCCGTTATTCCTTCTATTTGCTATAAAAAAATAAAGTTTCTAAATTATTTTATAATTGACTAAAAATGCAATTTGATTTTAATAAGACGATAACTTGAGCAATAGTTTGAATAGATACAAAATAATATTATACACACGTCAATGTAACTAATTTGAATTTATAACATCGTTGAATTGAATCAATCTTCATATTCAATTCGTAAAATTAACGACTCTATATTTGTAATATTATATGAAATCACGATCACGTCGCGTAGTGTTTTCATGGGTAATGAATATGTAAAATGATGGAACTGTAATATATGATGAGCCTTTAAAATATTCTAGTCGTGAATCGTGCTATGTTCGCGACGTCGCCGATCGTCGCCGTCACCGGAACAGTGAGCAATAGGAATCACTCTTCCTCCTTTAATATACGAGTTATTACCGTCATTGTCTTCATAAAACATGCAACCTATAGTATCGGTTTAAATAAAGTATCGGCAATTCTATTGAATTTCATAAATTTTCTATGGAAAATAGTAGTAACATGTTATTAAAACAATCTTAGTGATGAGACGAAGATCATGACGATACCCCATATCAGTTAAAGAGATTTTAATCGTTTATACTTTATATCTTCAGCAGTATTTTGTGAATTAGAGCGTTACATACTTCTAGTATTTTTCGATTTGTTCCGTGCTTGTTTTTGATGCGGGGTGTCAGTAAAACAACAGTACTATTACGGCTCTAGAAATGCGTGTGCCGCTAGATAAAATATCTCACTAATGTTGAAATACGTTACACATATTCAACTCATTTTAAGAGAGGTCATCAAGTTTGATGCTAGGATATCACTATTAAAAACAACAACAACCAACATTTATAAAAACCGGTGTACATATTGAAACAAAACATTTTTTAAGAACAAGGTAGCATTAAAATATAATGATTACTATTTGATGACGAAATGAGCCTCCTAGGTATTACTTTTAAAAGTTACAAAATTTGCTTTTATAAAAAGGTCACCGATTTATAGTTATTGTAATAAATTAAAAATCTATTAATTATTATTGTTTTTATTGCAAGTATGTATGAAATAAGACTCTTTCAGTAATCTATCCTGATATAAACAAACTTATAAGATTTACATTTTCAGTTTAAAACTCACGCGAAGCAGTCATAAAGAGGAAACGGTAGATTTACTAATTACGTTATTCTTAAATTGTTTATCTGTAGGTATTACCTAACTACAATTGCATTGTTAATCTTATCTAATAATTATTATATTACAATAGCTCTTTTGGGTATTAAGTGAATTATTCTATAATGTATATTATGTATGAAATTAATAGCAGATATTAAACAACGGTGATATTATCGTAATCAATTTGATGGGATAGGCGACTGCGAACCAGTTTTATGTCATTTACATATAACCGAGACTGCTTGCATCACTACTAATTTTAGCGTAAATTTTTAGCAGATTGATATTTTAGATACTCTTCTAAAATTTATTTTTAAATTTTTTCTGTATAATTTTCTTGAGACGACTTTTTGATATTTCATAATATTAATATGTAATTTTTATTTTCACCAACGTTCTCCAAAGGGACGAAGGTTGCCAAAAATATTTCTGAATTCGTAGAGTAGGAGTAGTGGGATGATAGAGTAATTTCAGATACTTTGGAATTGTCACTGATATCATAAATAATGGTACATATTATGATTTGAATGTATACTAGAAACATTAATTATTGTTATATAGGCCACGTGTTAGCATAATATGTACGTATTCGTATTTTTTTTAATTGGAAGATCACTGAGTCTATAAACACGGTAGCGCTACTTGCGACATTTATTTTTTTGTTACATGTAGGTACCTAGTTTCTTAACGTCATTCATAATAATCAATTAGTACCTAAAGGAATACACATCAGAGATATTATATAACGAACCTTACCAAGCGACTAAAATAGGATCAAAAAGCGTACGGATCCAAGGTATTAAATTATTTTTTTTTGCAATCGCTTTAATTTTTGCATATCAATCGTCTTTTTAACTAGGTATAATTTTATACAAATTACAAGCTTTGGGTAGCGAAGAATTGTTTCTCAAGACAGAGAAACTAGTATGTACCTATAGTGCTATTGTTTGCAGCCCACTTTCCGTACAAACGGTTTGCAAGCGAATTACTTGAGACGTGAAAGTGAATGGCGCAAGCAAGCTCATACGCAGACGGACGTTTTACAGACGCATTTTACACTTCATTTGTTAAATATTTACAAATACCGGTGTCCCCATTGTTGCCTTTGAAGACAAATATCAATGATATAGATATACTTAAACGGAATGACACGTAGGCACAGGAACACGTAAGCTTATTTTACAAATTTCTACTACATTTTGCTCAGAATATGATGTGTGTTACATTTATCTAAGATTAAACCATTATTTGATGCACAAGTGTAAGTTCTTCCCTAAAGTAAGAAAGGATAATAATTAGCGAACTATAAATACCCTACATACTTAGCCACTGTGAGCATTTATATTATCAATTTTAATAAGTAGGTAAAGATAATACATTTCATTCATAGAATGTACCTACATTCGTAATGTACATAATGTAACAGATACCAGTTGCTTTAATTATCCTATGATTCTGTGTAAGGATATTTTTTAATATACCTACCTACCGTTTTAAATTTTTTAACAGTTATTATCGTAATCAAAGTGGAGACAAATCCAAGAAACTTCAAACAATTTATATCTGATCAGCCGTTTTTTATTTATGAGTATTGCTCGTTGCTAGCATGATGCGTTACTTTTTTTCCGATGCCGTCAGAGGTTGTTAGTACACGGAAAGACGATTAGGCACTTAAATAAGTATGTACCTAAATTGGCACTTGCGTGAAAATTTATCGGATGAAAAAATTATTAGGTAATTGGTAATTCTCAAGAAGCTTATATCGTAATTCTGTACCTTGACGTGTGAGAGATTTGCAGAGTGAACTTCATATATTATTCTTATTTTTTAATTAAGTATCTATAATATGGATAATTTAAGAATTTATTTAGTACAATTATTTTCGATTATGTGCCCATTAGATTTTTAGTTGATATAATAGCTAATTATTGCAACTAGATTTCAGCTAATATCACCTAATATAAAAGCAATAACTAACGAAGTGTTTCATTCAGGACCATTTGTACTGGGACGTTATAAAAGCAGTTCTAATGTACATAAGTAGGTATTCAAAGTTAGAAAAATATGCTTCCAGAAAAAAAAGCTATATAAAAGTGCTGTTACGCACGCATGAGTAATATCTTGTAATGTATTAATTAGATGAATTATATAGATATTTTTATGTTCTATAAACATATGTTAATGTTTCTAAATTATATGCAGGTATGATGATTTAAAAACTAGTCAAGTATATAGTTTATAATATTGCTGGGAACTTGGTTAAGCTCTGCTCTGATATTAAATACAAGCAAAGAATGCTAACTATTATAATTAGGCTAAAAGAAGGAAGAAAGAGAAAGTAGACGAAAGAGAAGTATTGGAAATTTTGTATGAAATGTTGCAAAAAGAACTAACTAACTTTTATGCTCGCGTGGTTATCTGATTAAGGAGAAGGTAATCCGTATCCTTGTGTGAACGAAATTAAGCACATTTTCAAAATCAAAACATGAGTAATATGATAAAGTTGCAAAAAAACATCAAATTTTTGCTCGCGTGGTAATTTTAAAATAACTGATTATTATCAAACAATAATAAGGCAATCCTTATGTCTGATAACTAAAGCACATTTTGAAAATGAAAACATCAGTTATATTATATTATCACATTTTAGTTTAAGTTTAAATTTTGATTGGCGTGTACGAGTAGGTACGGTTGAAAATACTATCCAATTACACATATCGAGTTTGAAAAATAACTAAAGAACAGAACGATTAATTACCCCATCAAATGTGTGGCATTGTACATATATAGCAAAACGTTTAAGTTTAAGGCAATATTATTATTTTAGCTGGAAAATACATAAATCGTTTGTCACGACTAGCCTTAAGATGTCAAGGTTTGACACACGGTAGATGTAGGTAAATAGGTAATAAATTAATTATTCATTCGTGGTTTTATTTCATAGTTTTATTTTAAACACTAGCTGTTGCCCGCGACTTCGTCCGCGATTACGTCGTTTTTCGTCATTTATTATTTTCGTTTAAAAAAAATACCTGACACTTTATTTTTGAATGTTCTTCGCGCTCGGTACCACAAACTAAGCATGTTAATGGTACGTGGCCCGCGTCACTTGACCCCCCGCGAGTTCCCCTCCGTTGCTATGCGAAAATACATTCGTCGCCCTGCTGTAGGAAAAATTGTAATACTGTGGCCTGGGCGTTATAACACGCTCAGGGAGTTCCTGAGTGCCGATAGACGTCCGTCTATCCGGCACTCAGGAACATCCGGCATTTATAACAATTTTATATTAATATCACCATCTTGAGGAAAAGCTTCTAATGTCGATTTAAAACTGCATACATACGAATTAACCTGATGAAACATGTTCTAAAATTGTGAAATGAGTTCAGTTTTAAATTCGAGAAATATTGATAATTCTTGTATTCGACTATTCGTTGTAGTCGAATACAAAATATATTTAAAGAAACTTAGGTTGGCCTTCAGGCAAAAGGGATCCTATCAAATGGTAAACTTGACTTTGTATCTTAAAAGTAAGCATGAAAGGACCTTCTGATACCTAATTGTTGAGCACCAAAGGATCATTTGAAACGCACTACACAGGGGATCCTAGTGTGGGGTTCAATGCAACATATGTAACAATATTATGTAAAAAAAATTTTTGAAACAAATAAAGAAATTTTTTTTTTTTTTTACTATAAGAGCGAATATTGTCTAAGAACTGTTTAGATTGCACATGTTCCTCTAAAAGTAGTGATTTCAAAGGTTCCGGTGTATCTTCAAACGAAAGCCGAATCCTTACTCCACTTTAAAGCATTACAAAAATAACATACTACGTTAATATCGCATATACAGAAGATGTAATCAATTGTGAGGTTATAAGCAAACCCACTTTTATATTTGTCGGACCCCACCACAGAATTCGTAGATTGATCTTCTATGTTTACCTCTAAGTCATTAAGACTATGTCGAAATCTGTCTGCAGTAAGAGGGGCCTCTCGCTATTCGTCCGTTTCCAGAGACCGAATAGGTTCAATTCTTAATCTTTCATTATACAAACTTATTAATCGTTCTTGTCTCAATTAATTGTAATATTCGCGTCCCTACTCTAGTCATTGCTTATGCTCATGTTCATCTTCAAGAGATCGAATAATATTATGGTGCACCCTATCATTGAGACGTTATACCCTCGCAGTGAAGGTTTCGGTCTCACGGGATAGTACATGCCGTTCGCGGTCAGCTGTGAGCCGCAATTCGCGTTGTGTTTTCGGCCTCTTACCTCTAACGATTCTTGAGAACTCTTATTTCTCATTTTCTTAGCTTTGCCCGAAATTCGAGATAAAGATTTTTTAGGTGGCACTGATACATGAAAATAAAAATTGAGTTAAAACGGACTGAGAGTGTTATAGACAAATATATAATCAGAAAGCTTCGAACTCCTAAGCTATCGGAAGTTACACGTGTTATTGTGAGTCAACCATAAAAGATAGACATTTATGATGTCGGGAGATATTTTTTATATAATAAGGAGAACATTTCTTTCATATATGATTTCTGTGTAGCTTTAAACATTAAGGTTGCACACGCGACGAAAGCTTAAAAATGGAGTTACTGCTCTGCTCCGTCGAGTAGTTTTTGTTCGGACAGACAGACGGACAATAATTTTACTGTTTACTTCTATGGCATCAGTGTCGATCCCTAATCACCCCGTGATAGTTATTTAGGAAATATATTTTTAATATAAATAAACATAATATATTTAGATTCCAATTTCCATGTAACGTTAAATTCGACTATACAATAACTAACAGACAACGCAGGTTACTCTCGTTTCCGTAAGTTGAGGCGGCTACATATTCGGTCCTCATAACATCACTATTAGAACCAAACGACAGCGCGGTTTAATCCGATGCCAACACCATCAGAAAAAAGGAAACATTTTTAATTGTGAAAAAATATTATGATTTACACTATTAACACTATTTTAATATAAAATATATGGCTGTGAGTGTGTAAAAATAAATCCAGCTAGTTTCACATCACACTTAATATGTTTATAATTAGCTATAGGTACGACATGAAAATATACATATTAATTACCAAGCAATAATCATACAGGTAAATACTGAACAAAAGTAATAACAGTCAAAGTTTATTTTTACTAACATTTAACAACATGTAAATGATGAAGAAATAATAATTATCAACGAACTAACCTTTTCTATATTACTTAACACAGCACATTTTTTAAATTATCTTGCTCAACTCTGCTCAAAAATTTGAGGGTTTTGTTGGAACTTTAATGTGTCAAAAGTATGATATTATATCTAAACTACGATACAACTTGCATGCGTAAATGCTCATTACAATCTGTGAATTTAAAGAATAACTAACAACATTCTATTCAATTTTATTGAGCTGATGAATATCTTTTGCCTGGAAGAGATCACCGCCGCCTAATAAATATACTGTGTTTTCTTATAAAATCGTTACATAATTTCTTTTATCTACTAAATTTTAATAAATAAGTTCTTTTTGTTATTTTTATCTAAAAATGAGCTTGAGCTTATATTAGGCAAAAGTATACATTAACTTTTTATAATTTCAGGACCGAACCTTAAATGGGGCGCTCGGAAAATATGCCTACGGGTTATTAATAGAGAAATGATACACAACAAAATTATGTTGGTTCCATTTCATTTATAAAATATAATGAAAATGTTCAAATATAAAACATATTATGTAAAATGATTAAAAATAAATAAATGAAGCAACTACGATTCAAAGAAAACATCTTGTTCGAAAATGCTCTAAGCAATCCTGGATGATGAGTTTAGCATGTATGTACTCTCATCCCAGTACGGTCGGTACCTCGATAGCCATAACGATAAATATTATAATCAGATAACAGCAAAGTCAGAATAAAAATCATAACTTGTACAGTTGTGGGTGCAAAATTTATGTTTCACTTGGCAATAACATTTTTTTCGGTACTAAAACGTAGTAGTTTGATATGTGGTTGACTGCCCCTTCTCTCCTTCCTGAAAAATATCCTCCAAAATTACCTGAGATACTTCCAATGTTTAAACCATACGTTGGACATTAACTTCAGTCAAAAATTGACGAAGCGGATGATTACTAATTTCCACTTAATCCTCGCTGCCACTATCTTCATCATCAAATCATCAATTTTCAAGTGGTGTTGTAAAATTGTCAGCAGAAATAGTCTTCCAAAGGCGATATAATTTTATCAACATTGAATCTGTAAATAAAAAATCAAATGTTAACTGTATCTATAAAAAAAGCTACTTACAAATAAAATTTTATCAACAAACTACTGTTCCCAACGCACCTCAAAATCTTGAAAAAGTCAAAAAGAATTCATCATTTTATTATTTCATTCTAAAAGTGTAATATAAAACCTTTATAAAACCAACAAAAAACATGAATTGCTATCATTATAAAAAATAAATACCTATAAAAGTAACAACTTACCTTTTGTAAGAACGCATGGTGAAAATTCACAAAACACGAAGATTGAATTTGATATTTTTGGTTTTATGACATTCAAATGCTTTATAAATATAAATTTATATAAACATTCAATCACAAAATTATGCGGGTCCCGCCTCGTGATCGAATTTTTTCCTTTATAAATTTATAAAACACGAAGATTTCAAAAATGTTACCAATGAACACAATCAATATTAGATTAATTGTAATGGTGTCTAGTTTGACTTATAATAATAAACATCTACCCTCACTTTTAAAAATGTAGTATATTCACACGAAATATAAGCGCACCTTATAGGGAAGGGAAGATATGGGTTAAAGAGTTAAATAAATAACATGCTTATATTTAAATTATTAATTTTCAACAGTATGTTCAGTAGTGTTAACATGTAAATTGATTTGATTTTTACGAAATCTCATAGATGGCGCTGTTGCAAATTTGTCTTTATACTACTAAATTCATTAAACTGTTTCTCTGCCCAAATTACGTAAATGACATAGTTTTTAGGGTTCCGTAGCCAAAATGGCAAAAACGGAACCCTTATAGTTTCGTCATGTCCGTCTGTCCGTCTGTCCGTCTGTCCGTCTGTCACAGCCGATTTACTCGGAAACTATAAGTACTACAGTGATGAAATTTGATGGGAATATGTGTTGTATGAACCGCTACAAAAATATGACACTAAATAGTAAAAAAAAGAATTGGGGGTGGGGCCCCCCATACATGTAACTGAGGGATGAAATTTTTTTTTTCGATGTACATACCCGTGTGGGGTATCAATGGAAAGGTCTTTTAAAATGATATAAAGTTTTCTAAAAAACATTTTTCTTAAAGTGAACGGTTTTTGAGATATCAGCTCTCAAAGTCGTAAAAAGTATGTCCCCCCCCCTCTATTTTTATAACTACGGGGTATAAAATTCTAAAAAAAATAGAGGTGATGCATGCTAATTAACTCTTTCAACGATTTTTGGTTTGATCAAAGTATCTCTTATAGTTTTTGAGATAGGTTGATTTAACTGTAATTTATTATATTTGCTGCTACGGAACCCTTTGTGCGCGAGCCCGACTCGCACTTGGCCGGTTTTTATTTTGTAAAGCTAGATAATAGCATGGTTTACTCGAAACCAACATTTAAACATGAGTCTTTAGATTGTACGCTGTCGTAGTACACAAAATATGTAAGAAAAATAAAGGTTCACAGCTCCTCCCACGAAGGTGATATCATGATAATATGTTTAAACTATCCTCACCCGACCTCTTAGGAATATTCATGCAAAATTTGAAGTAAATCTATGCAGTACTTTCTGAGATTAGCCCGGAAATTCATACAGACAAACAGACAAACAGACAAAAATTCTAAAAACTATATTTTTGGCTTCTATATCGATTATAGATCATGGATCAAGTATTCTTTTAAAAAAATATTCAATGTACAGTTTTGACTTTCCTACGATTTTATTATATGTATAGATAATGGCTTGACTTTGAAGATACGTAGTATATGTATGCTAAGTATAAAATATTTTAATAAGTTTATCGCAGGTAGTTAGATTTTATTGAATTTTTCCGCTGAACATTACCTGTATGCAGTACACAAGTAAATATTATTATGTCTCATCTTTTCAGGGAATTTTATAATGAACTTCGCATAGAAATCTTCGTCACTGTTCGGCAACTGTCATATTCCCGGAGCGTCCGAAGATGATATGTTTATAGAGTGGTTAAATGCATTTGCTTCATGCATAATTTAGTCAAATTATGTGTTTTGTGCTAAAAGAGATAAATATTTATTTGTAAGTAACGATTTTGTTTCGATAATTCCTTGTAAGTAAATAGCGAGGATAACCCCACGATTGCGAATATATCTTTGTTGGATTGATTTACTTGGAAAATTTTATGGTACCTACTTTTAAAGTGTCTTACTGAAGCTGGTGCAATGATGGAAGAAAAGAAGGTTAAAATAACACACAATTTATATTGTATAAAATATGGTTTTCAAACACAGGTTTACATTTTAAACCATATAAATCTAATCATTAAAATCTCAGTTCAAAAGTATTTACTGTACCTACTGATCATTCTTCAATATTATGACAATTACAAAAAAATAAAAATAAAAACAATCAAAATCAGGGATTATCTTTATTTCTGACATTTTAGATACATCGGAACTTTCATTATGCTCTTCTTCATTTTCAATTTCCCTACTGCCATGACATCACCTGTGTAAATCATTTCATCGATTAATTCAATTCACCTTAAAAAAAAAACCAAGAAGGGTATGTAATAGCAGCTCTATATAATTCCACACAGAGAGAACACGTGAAGTCACCACAAATATTTAAAGACGACTGACGGATTTTTGAGTTTTTTGACTGACAAGCTACCGTCACCTACCGCCCGATTTGTTTTTGATTGTGTATGACCGTGAATTGACTTCTATTTCTTTTGAACAAGGTGTAAAATGCAAGTGCATTGTTCAGGGCTCTTACAATTCAATGATTCGAATGTTTTCGGAAATACGATAAGTAGCGAAGATTTGCATGCGCATTATTAATTTTGGAGTACTGTACAACTATGTAGAAATTAAATTAGATGACAACGTAACTGAAGTTAATGAACAATAATAAATAAGGCCTATTAATATTACTTGTTGTCGTTTCCATTTAATAATAGATATGATAACTTTGCTCTTACAGTTACGTGACCTCGCAAATTAACCTTCACCTTTGTCTATATTAAAAAAATACTGTTACTTGCAAGTTGCAGATTGCTTTATCTTTTTTCCAATGTTTGTATTAATCAAGTTTTAATCCTATGTGCTTCATTGTCGGGAATTCTTCCTATTTCAAAAATTATTTTTTACATGATCCATAAGGTACACATCGTGGTACCTGTTTAATAATTATCATATAGCATACTAAGTAATTGATAGAGATCAGAACTCTTCCCAGACACTGCTAGGTTTAAGAGACTATATTATGGTTTATAAGATTAATATGATTTATTTTGTTTTGTTTCAGAGAAAATGTACATAGGAACCTTGCCGCTTGTGGTTTGGACGCTAATCGTCACAACGACCAATGTAAGTCAATAATTGTACAGTTACAATTGAACAGCTAGTATTAAAGTCAGTAGAGTTCGTCTTAAAAAATTGCTAAGTCAATTCTTTAAATAAGAAGAAGTAATCTATATTTTTGTATTTTTATTCATTAATCATTTTTGGATTGAAATGTTCTTTTTTGCCCTTGTAGCATAATGCATTACACTAAATTCATATATTAAATGGAAATTTTATCACTAATATTAACAGTATAAACTCTACACTCTACAGGCATTTTGTTTTGTGCCATGCTGGAGGGAAACAATTTTTTTTGTTATGGTTTATATCGGGAATTGTACCCCGTGTCCTTTGTACGCTTATCTTGTTAAAGAATAGTTAAAGAGCTTTTTTATATGAAACTTCCGTTCGAGGAAAAAAGTTTAATAGCTTTTATTATGTGTTTAATTAACTCTATTCTATTATCCAATACAGGTAGCGACGCAAAGCCAGTATGGAATAGGTTTAGGAATAAAAAGAGAAGTATTTTTCTTAAATTTAGAAGACGGTTACTTTGGCTGTCAAGTTAACGAATCTACACAATTATTGCAATTATACGAATTATCAAAATTATGCGACGGTGTGCCAGATTGTTATAAGGCATCCGATGAATTACGAACAGAATTAAAATGTTCAGGTATGTATTGACAAGACAATATTTTTAGTAATTGTAATATATCTGTGATTCTTATTAACAGTTTTTTAATTCACACTATTTATAAGTAGTTTTTTTTCTGTCTTCATGGCAAGAAGATATCAATTTATAGTTACAACTAAAAAGTTTCATCTAACTAGAAACCTTATTTGATTGATTTTTATCAATTTTAAAACTTATTCGCTTTTTCCTGAATGACTTCATTATTTTTGTTTTTTTCCCGGTTCAACCGGGGCGGAAGGAGTTAATGTGCCATAAAGTTTAAAGTGGATTGTAGAGAGTAATCATAATTTCTTAAATGGCTATCACTCTATTTTTTACAAAATCGTTTAATATTTTATTCAGATGATTGTACCAAAGAAGACGGTGCGCGTTGTATAAATGGAGCTTGTCTAAATGGAGTTTGTTACTGTAACGACGGGTTTGGTGGTTGTAACTGTCAAGAACCCGGTAAGTAAATACAAAATACTTAAACAATTTTTCGTTCAAAATAACTAGGATTAAGTTTAGATTAATTAAATTTTAGCTTCGTTCTTAAAGTGACCGAGTTGTGAGTATGAAGAAAAAGTCTTTATTGTGAATATTATTCGTCACTTAAGTAATTTTTTCCAGTGATTACACAATATGTAGGACGTCAATTTCCTATGCAGATTGCAATATTTACCTATTTGTATATCAAATGTGCGTGTGCACAGAAATATGGTCAGGAATATCTGTTAATATATAAATTAATTAGACATAGTTTTCTTTATAATTAAGAAAAAATATTGAACAAATACATGGTAATTAATATTTTCTTACTTTCAGATGTAAATGAATGTAAAGACAGACCATGCGACGTATTCGCTCACTGTACAAACACCGTAGGCAGCTTTCAGTGCTCATGTTTCCCAGGTTATGTAGGCGATGGCTTCACTTGTAAAGGTAAAAATATTATTTTAAATGTAAATCTAAACCACTTTTAAACTATTAGTACTAAATTATTTATAGGCACCAGCTCTTAAATAAAATAAAAAAATATCATATTATCGGTTCACCTAGTTGCACGTTCTGAAGTCACAAACCCCAAAAAATGCAGGTGATTTCAGATTTTCTTTTTTTTTCTGAAGAATTTGTAATATACTTAATTAGTTAATTATTGTAGTTAATTTTTGTTCCATCGAAAATTATCTAAATTTTTCTCTACAAATGTTCTGATTTGATTGAACAGAGATTTCTCAGTAAATTTAAAATTTACTGAGAAATCTCTGTTCTAAAATAAATAAAACATTGGTAGATATCAACGAATGTGAAGATCCAGCCATAGCATCTAGGTGTGTGGAAAATGCCGAATGTTGCAATCTTCCCGCACATTTCATATGCAAGTGTAACCGAGGCTTCGAGGGCGACGGCGAAGAGGAATGTCGAGGTAAGATAATTTAATTTTATTTATTGAGATGATTTATTCTGAGAAATATTATAAAATTTACTATTTTATAAATTATTTTAAGATTAAATAAGTACTTAATTTTGTTAAATTCTGAGAAATAGTTATCCTGTTTTTTTTTTAAATACATATAAAGTAACAATTTACCCTTTTGATAGTGTGAATTACCTACGAAGATATATGATTTTCTATAACTGTAATTTTTTGTGTGTAATAATGACCAAGAAAATGCGAAGGGAAGTAAGAATTAATGTACATTAACCGAAATATAAATGTACTATAATCATTATGTTTTTTTAGATATTGATGAATGCAGAAGGCCAGGCGCTTGCGGTGCGAATGCTGTATGCCAAAACTACCCTGGGAACTATACGTGCGCTTGTCAAGCGGGATACACGGGAAATCCATTTGATGGAGTAAGTTATTTAAAAGAAACTCTAGGCTCTATATTAGAAGCCGCCATACTTTGTCTGTTATTCTATGTTCTTAAATTGTATTTAAAATAGATGTAAAGTTTACCCAATTCTACAAATAAAATCGTTATTATGTTGAGGAACGTTATCACAGAATGTATTGATGGGTTGATTGCGTATTTACGATGCTGTTAATAGCTTTTTGATTATATGATATTTAGTTTCCAATAAAGCGAATGCATATTCAAATTATTTTCAGAAAGTATTGATTCTGTGTATTGCATTTATATTTGGATTATTGAAATCATTTTATTTAACCTGATCACCCAACATAGTCTGATAATAAAATCATATCACATATCACGGTTCAAACGTGTAACATGAAATTTCTATTTTAGTGTGTAGACGTAGACGAATGTGCGAACAAGGACGCGTGCGGAGTGGGGGCAGTATGTCGGAATCTAGCGGGTGGCTACGAGTGCAGCTGTCTGCCCGGTCATGAAGGAGATCCACGTGTTGGGTGCCACGACCGCGACGCGTGCGCACGCAACCCGTGCGGACGCAACGCCCTGTGCGAAAACCTGCCCGGAAACCACCGCTGCCTCTGCCCAGACGGTTACCAAGGCGACCCCAACGTCCAGTGCGTCGGTGAGTCACAAATCCAATCTCCACGTTCTCTGTCCGGTTTTAATGCTTTCTAATCTTTACAACGGCCCAACAAGCCGACCGCCCCGCCGCTGTGACGCGCGGAGGCTCACGCTTCTACTAACTTAACCCTAAACGTTTACAAATAACACTCTTGACGTCGATCTCTTTCGGGCTCTCTACGTTTTATGTTTCAGAACTTCTGTTGCGGTACGATCTTTTCGTCTCTCATTTATACAGGTCATACAAATTAGTCATACTCTTCTTCAAATTTAGATCTCATCTTCTTTACCGAGTCATTCTATCCTTGGAAATCTGGGCTCCTGCCATTTCTTCTTCGTAGTGGCTGTCGTCGTTTCTTTGACGTACGTATGTAATTTATGTTTAGACAAAAATGGAACGAAATAATGAGATATGAGTTGTTTGTTAAACCAGACGTGGATGAGTGTAAAAGTAGTGAAGCGGTATGTGGAGCGCACGCTACTTGTACGAATACGTTGGGTAGCTTCGTGTGCACCTGCCTGCCTGACTACACTGGGGACGCGCGCGTGTCGGACGGCTGCCGAGATGTCGATGAATGCAAAATATTAGAACGCCCGTGTGGATCACACGCGATATGTGAAAATGCTTCTCCTGGATACAACTGTATTTGTCCTCAAGGATATAGAGCCAAGCCAGACGCTCAAGTTGCGTGTGAACAGGTAAGTAAAAAAAAAAAAAAACCTGTTTCTATTCAACTGTTCAAAATTACTAACTCTATGTTATATTGCAGATCGATGTAAATACTCTGTGCAAATCTAACTTCGACTGTACAAATAATGCTGAATGCATAGAAGATCAATGTTTTTGCAAAAATGGATTTGAGCCAAAGGGATCGATTTGTACGGACATCGACGAGTGTGTAGATGCATCGACATGTGGAGAAAATGCAGTTTGTATTAACTCTATAGGGAGCTTTTCTTGCCAATGTGCAAGAGGATTTATCGGCTCTCCACCTCAAGTGAAATGTCGCGCTCCATGTGAAGATATCAAATGTGGTGAACATTCCTATTGCAAGTCTGATGGAATCGATGCTTATTGTGTATGTGACGATGGCTGGAATTTCGATCCGAACGATATATCTGCCGGTTGTGTGGATATTGATGAGTGTGATACTTCTAATGGAGTACCTTCCCATTGTGGTAATAATGCAGCCTGCTCTAACACTTTGGGAAGTTTCGTATGCCACTGTCCGGAAGGATTTACTGGAGATGCATTTAAAAATTGCTTTGACATAGATGAATGTGAAACAGATGGAGCTTGTGGTTCTGGAGCAGAATGTTTAAACGAAAAAGGGTCATATAACTGTGTCTGTCCCGAGGGAACGATCGCAGATCCTGATCCTCGTGTCAAATGTTCAGAAATTCTTACATGCAATAATAATGATGATTGTCCCGGAAATGGTCTATGTGATGGTAACAAGAAATGCGTCTGTCCCGAACCCAATGTTGGAAATGAATGTCGTCGTAAGTATTTTGGATATATTTTTAATTTTAAATGATTAGTACAATAGATGATGATGTTAATTTTGATAGACCAGAAGCAGTTTTTAATTACCGATAAATCTTTTTTACAGATCCATGTGAAGCTTTACATTGTGGAAGCAATTCAGAGTGCCTTTTAAATGAACAAACAGCCCAATGCACCTGTCGTAACGGATTTACAGGTGACCCTACATCGCCCAGTGGTTGTTTGGATATAAATGAATGTGAAACAAATCCTTGTGCCAACGGCGCTGTTTGCAAAAATTTACCGGGTCACTTCCAATGCGAATGCCCAAGTCAGTTCAAAGGAGATCCATACATAGAAGGTTGTTTTGTAAGCAAGCAATCCACTGAATGCAGTTCTACAAATCCGTGTCCTCAGGGAGAACAATGCGTGTTACATGATAATGAGAATGTATGCATTTGTAGCCAAGGATTCACGCGAAATTTAGAAACTGGCGTATGTGAAGATATAAATGAATGTACCCAGCATGGACGAATACCTTGTGGTTTAAATGCTATTTGTAAAAATTTACCAGGCAGCTATGAATGTAAATGTCCACCTGAATATAGTGGTAATCCATATAATTTGTGTGAATATTGTACTGATATCTCATGTCAATGTCAACCACCATACAAGATTGTTGATGGCAATTGTGTTTTGTCCGGATGCACAAAAGATAAGAAATGTGGAAAAGGAGCTGAATGTATTGTAATATCAGACACTGTTAGTTATTGCGCTTGTCCTGCTGGATTTGTTCAAACTGCTGCTGGTGCTTGTGAAGATATAAATGAATGTACTTTAGATCAACCAGCTTGTGGATTTGGCGCCGAATGCGTTAATACAGTAGGCTCTTTCATATGTAAATGCCCCCCTGGATATGGAACAGATCCCGTTTCAGGACATTGTAGTTTGAATCAGAAACGATGTATCAGTGATAGCGATTGTTTTGCTAATGAAAAATGTGTTCAACCTGGGAACTGTGTGTGCCCACCACCATTTTATCTAGATATTACCGATGGACAAAAATGTAAAAGCCCTTGCGAGAGGTTCATATGTGGTATAAATGCTAAATGTACTCCAAGTGATCCACCTAGATGTATGTGTATGCCTGGCTTTGAAGGAGACCCGTATACAGGTTGTACGAATAGGAATGAGTGTCATAGTGCTCCATGTGCATATGGTGCAATTTGTAATGATGAGCAAGGTGGTTATAAATGTATTTGCCCACAATCTATGGTTGGAGATCCATACAAAACTGGATGTAAGTGTAACATTATACGTCAAAAGTTGTTTTTTATCACAAGATACTATTATAAACTACTATTTGCTAATTTAAAATAATTATTTTTTAGGTTTCGCCCAGGACGAACCTTCACAAAAGTTACTGTGCAGCAAAAATAATCAGTGTCCAAATAATCAAGCTTGCCTTAATCGGACTTGTGTCTCACCTTGCCTAAGTGTATCATGTGGGCCAAATGCTTTTTGTGAAGTAGAAAATCATGCAGCTTGGTGTCGCTGTAACCCGGGATATACCAAACCGGAAGGTGGAAAATGTATTTCTGGTAAATATTATATTTATTTTAATTATTTATTCTAATAAGTGCCTCAAATGTTATTTCTAATTTTTAATTACAAATTTTTAGGTTGCGATAACTACTCGTGTGCATCTGGGGCACATTGTATAATATCTAAAACTGGCCCAACGTGTGTGTGTCCGGAGGGCATGGTGGGGAACCCATTTCCCGGAGGGGTTTGTAGAAGAGACGTATGCGGAGCTGGCATGCCTTGTGAAGAGCCCATGTCCTGTGTTGCGGGTAGATGTCGACAGCGTTGCGAAGATGTGGTCTGTGGCATAGGTGCAAGCTGCAACGAAGAAACTGGTAGATGTGTTTGTAACGCATTCTTTGTTGGAAATCCTGACCTACTGTGTATGCCACGTAAGTATAATATTAGCTAATTCAATTTTTATTAAACCTAAAGTTTAATTTCCATTCCATTTTCTATTTTGTGTTTTTCTTTTTCTATATTTTAACCTTTTTTTTCAGCTGTTACACCGCCCACTTGTGAGCCTGGATGTGCCAATAATGCACATTGTGTTTATGGTCAAACAAACGTTTGCAAATGTGATAAAGGTTACACTGGTAATCCGTATAAGAATTGTCTTCCACGAAGACAGATTACTTGTGCCAAAGCCTCATGTGGAGCGAATGCAGTTTGTCAGCAGACTCGATCACATGTTGAATGTCTTTGCCCGCCTGGATATATTGGCAATCCAAATTTACAATGTATTGATATAGACGAATGTAATTCTAGGCCTTGTGGTGAAAACGCAATTTGTATTAATACACCCGGAAGTTTTAGTTGTATTTGCAAAAGTCGATATATCGGCAATCCATACGAGTTGTGCACACAAGTATCTATTTCGAAATGCATTGACGGAACTGTCTGTTCTTGTTCCCATAATAATACGTGTCCAGAAGGATATTTTTGTGAAAAATCTAAATGTATTGACGCTTGCCGTTTTATGCTGTGTGGACCAAAAACAATATGCGCAGAAGGAAAATGTGAATGTCTTCCAGGGCATATCGGAGAGCCTAATGATCTACTAAAAGGTTGCAGCATTGATAAAAATTGTTTAACTGATGGTGATTGCCGAGATACGGAAATATGTTTCCAAATAGGCAAAGATACAAGGAGATGTTTAGATGCTTGCAGTAAATTGCAGTGTGGTCCTAATTCCATTTGCGTCAGTTCTAACCATCACGCCCATTGTATATGTGCAGAGGGTTTTATTGGAAAGCCTAATGACGTTAAAATTGGTTGCCAGCTGCAACAACCTGAACCCAATGAAGTGGAATGTAATGTAGATAGTGATTGCGCAGAGCCACAGATTTGTGTATCAGTGGATGGATCAACTAAAAGATGTCTTGATTTATGTTCGACTATCATTTGTAGTCCTAACGAAATATGCAAAGTTGTAGATAATAGTGCTCGATGCGATTGCAAGGACGGCTATTTATGGAATCCTTTAAGTTCAATTTGTGAACAGCCAACAACATCAGACTGTGAGAGTAATTTAGATTGTGACAGTGATAAATCTTGTCAAAAAGATATACTAGGCGTACAAAAATGTTTGGATAACTGTAAAACATTTACATGCCCCCAGAACTCAAAATGTATAACAAAGGATCATAAAAGTCAATGCGAATGCTTAAAAGGTTTTGTTGGAAATCCCAATGATCGAGATGGATGTGTACCTATAGATGAAAACCAATGTTCAAATGATGCTCAATGTAGAGAAAGCGAAGTTTGTAGAAATATTGGCAATTTAAAAAAATGTGTGCCGGCTTGTAACCAAGTAGTTTGCGGACCCAATGCTTTGTGCGTTACTAATAACCATGTGGCACAGTGTCAGTGTCCCGTTGGGCCTTATACAGGGGATCCTAATGACTTAGCCACTGGATGTAAATTAGTTCCATGTGTATACAATTTAGATTGCATGCCACATCAATTATGCAATCGAATGACTCATACATGCATTGACGTTTGTCGAGATGATTCCTGTGGTGATAACGCAGTATGTGTTCCAGAAAATCATAAATTTACATGTCGGTGTCCGGTTGGATACCAGCCGGATCCAATTGCAGAAGTTAATTGTAAAAGAGTTGATATATGCAAACCTAATCCTTGTCACCCAACTGCTTTATGCGAGCTCTCAGGCAGATCGTTTATTTGTAAATGCCCTGAAGGTTTAGTAGGAGACCCGAAGGATGAAGGATGTAGAACGCGGAGTGAATGTCTAAATGGGGACAATGACTGTCCAGCGGATACTGTTTGTGTCAGTGGCCAATGTACTAATCCATGTCAAAATGCTTGTGGCACTAATTCTTTGTGTAAAATTGTTAATAGAAAGGCTGTATGTCTATGTTCCGAAGGCTATGAACTCATAAAAGGAATAAATGCATGTAAGAAGAAGTTAGTGAAATGTGTCAGTGACAATGACTGTGCGGGAGATATTTGTTATAACGAACAATGTTTTGCAGCATGTAAAAATTCTACTCAATGCGACCACGGAGATATTTGTATTAAAAATTTATGCACAAAACAATGCTCTAAACATACCCAATGCAGTATTGGAGAGGCATGTATTGGAAGTCAATGCATAATAGGCTGCCGAAATAACGAAGATTGTCCAAGCGAAGAAGCTTGTGTAAATAACAAATGTACAAATCCTTGCATTGGTACAAAAATTTGTGGTCCTAACGCTATTTGTTCTAGAAATCAGCATGAAACTATATGTGAGTGCCCCCTTGGATTTGAGGGAACACCCACGGCTCAACAAGGGTGTGTTCGAAAACCAAGTTCATGTTCAAAAACTTTGGATTGTCCACCAGATCATATGTGCATTGCTCATTTATGTCAAGTGCCGTGCCAAGCCAATTCTGATTGTGCAATAGGAGAAACTTGTAATGATAACAAATGTCACAAAATTTGTCATTCCAGTAGCAATTGTTTACACGGTGAACACTGTAGCTCTGGATTATGTATTGTTGGCTGTAAAAGTAATTCTGACTGCTTGAATAATCAAATGTGTAGAGAAACAAAATGTCAATGTTTACCTGGCTTTGAAATGACACAGGATGAATGCATAAATATTAATGAATGTATGAAAAATCCATGTCACCCAACAGCACAATGTATAGATGCCATTGGATCTTTTAAATGTGTTTGTCCCAGTGGGGCCATAGGAGATCCATACAAAACTGGTTGTTTGATGCCTAATCAATGTAGACGTGATAATCAGTGTGAGGATTCACTTGTGTGCTTACGTGGAAAATGTACAAATCCTTGTGAAAAAGATGATCCGTGTGGCACGAATGCTCTGTGTGTTGTTAAAAAACACAAAGTTACTTGTTCATGCGAGAAAGGTCACATAGGAAATCCGTTTGACAAAAAAGTGGGATGTTTCAAAGTAGAGTGTATTGACGATTCTGAATGTCCAAACGATAAGTTCTGTCGTCAGGATACCAATAAATGTTCTGGTAAGTTTATTTTAACTTTTTTTTTTCAGTGAAATTCATGTTTATGAAACACCTTATTTATTATATCGTATCATGAGATTGTATCAAACACTTTAAATTTTAGTCACTTCCATTGCATAGAGATAGAAAAGTCCTTTATAGAAATTGATATATGTATAAATATTTATAATAGTTATTAACTTATTACAAAATTTTATTTTAAACGTATGTATACATAGTTGTTTATTTTATTTTTATTTTAGTTAAAGTAATACTAATTAACATATTTCAACGTCTTAATTTTTGTATTTTACAGACCAATGTGATGAAACAGTTTGTCAAGGTGGAAATTGTAAAATCATAAACCATCGTGCATCATGCATGTGTTCACCTGGGTTCGAACTTATAAGTAACAGATGTGATGATGTCAACGAATGTCTATTACACCCATGCCCATTAAATTCAGTTTGTGAAAATACACCTGGATCATTTATTTGCAATTGTGTGAATGGAACAATACACGATCTAAGTACCAATCATTGCAAACGTCCAGGGGACTGTTTTTCTGATGGTGATTGTTCTGAAATAACAAAATGTATAGAAAATCAATGTGTTAATCCTTGTGATAAATCACCTTGTGCTGCAAATACAGATTGCTATGTGTCCAAGCACGAACCAGTTTGTGAATGTCAATCGGGAAGTCACGGTGATCCATACAAAGGATGCGTTAAATTTGAATGTATAAAAGATTCAGATTGTCCATCTGAAGAAGCTTGTGTTAATAATAAATGCAGAAATTCATGCAACATCCCACGCGCTTGTGGAAGGAATGCTAATTGTTTATCTAGGAATCATATTGGACATTGTTACTGTGCTTCTGGATTTACGGGCGATCCTGTATTAGGATGTGTACCAGTTCAATACTGTAGTGATGACAGTAGATGTTCTTCTGGAACTAAATGTATCGAAAATTTATGTCTTGGTGAGTAATTATTAGATAACGGTGTTATTATATGAATGATACATTTTTTTATTGAATGTATTAATATTTTTTTTATTTTTATAATTTAGGTGTCTGCAAAAATTCACGAGACTGCTTAAATGACCAAATCTGTATTAAAGACACTTGCAGACTAATGTGCACATCAAACAATACGTGTCCCGAATCTTATTATTGTTCAAATAGAATTTGTATCAAAGAAATAGAATGTTCAAATAACGAAGATTGTGCTGACGATGAACAGTGTACTGAAGATAAAAATGGAAAACCTCAATGTATTAAACTTTGTAAAAATCAACCATGCGGAAGAAATGCTGTTTGTACTGCTGCTTCTCACAAAACAACTTGCTCTTGTAGAGAAGGATTTTTCGGTGATGCGGTTCAAGGATGTAAAAAGATAGAATGCAATACAGACAATGACTGCTCTAACGACAAATTTTGTGATAAGAATATGTGTAAAATTGCATGCTTAGCGCGAAACCACTGTGGACAAGATACAATATGCTCATCTGAAAATCACCAAGCTGTTTGTTACTGTCAACCCGGTTATACGGGCGACCCATTAAAAAGCTGTAAAAAAATCAACTACTGTGAATCAAGTCCTTGTAGCGATGGAGCAGAGTGTAAAAATTCAAGAAACGGTGCTCTTTGCTCTTGTCCTGAAGGCACAGTAGGAGATCCTTATAAAAAAGGATGTCAAAAAGGATCGGAATGTCGTTTTAATAGAGATTGTCCAACAGTTGCACGCTGTACAATAACCGATGGTATAAGGAAATGCACAGGTAAAAACAATTTCGTCATATATGTAAATACAGTGCTCCTTTGCATTTTCATTTATGAATATTATATTAATTATATTTTTGTAGATGCCTGTGATAACGTGAAATGTGGGCTAAATACGGATTGTGTAGCTGCTAGACACACGGGACAATGTAAATGTAAGCCAGGTTTTATCGGTAATCCAGCTAGTGAAAAAGGTTGCCGACCCCAAGAAATCACTTGTACTAAAAAAGAAGATTGTTCCGAAAACCAATACTGCCATAATCAAATTTGCAAAGGTAATTTCAATTATGATTACGATATTTTTTTATTTATACGAAAGTCTATTAATATAATATATTTAATATCTATTGTTTTATTTTAAGCTCTATGTATCCAAGATGAAGAGTGTGGATCTGCGGAAAAGTGTGTGAATGGACAATGTTTAGATTTATGTAAAATGGAAAAGACTTGTGGCTTAAATGCAATTTGCCGTACTGAAAATCACATCGTTCAATGTAGCTGCCCATACAGATTTACAGGAAATCAAGACGTTGAATGTGTCAGAAGTAAGTATAAGAATTTTAGGAAATATATTTGATATTTCGTTTTATAGCTTTCAAATGCTTTTAAATGAGAAATTTTTAAAGAATAGAAAAAATGCCCGTGGCAAGTAGAAATACTCGAATTTCGCCTCATGATCGATTTTTTTCTATTGTTTAAAAATTTCTCAATAAAATATGATTAAGTATTAAATAAATATGGTATTTATTGTACTTCTTTAGTTCCAAGGCTGTGTGGTGGCTCTGGAGAATGTGAAGATAATCATGTATGTCAGGACTCCATGTGCCTACCAAACTGTAACAATGACGAGGACTGTGCTCAAAACGAACGATGTTCTAAAGGAGCTTGTTTATGTAAGAATTTAATGTCATATTATTTTAATTTATCTCTATTGTCATTTTTTATAATAACATCAAATAAAGCTATGAAGATGATTCTTCCATTATTAAATCTAATCGAATGTTTTGAAAAATGTTTTGTTTATTTCAGTAACTTGCCGTGTGGATAACGATTGTTTCCTTGGACACATATGTTTAGGAAATAGTTGCCACTATGGTTGTCGGCACGATGACGATTGCGGACCTGATGAATTCTGTAGAAATAATTATTGCCGAAACCCGTGTGCGGAAACCGTTAATCCCTGTGGACCGAACGCCCTGTGCACTGTAGTAGATCGAAAAGCATCTTGTTCTTGCTTCGACGGCTTGATTCCGAATCCAACTCCAAACGTTGGCTGCGTCAGGGCGCCATCACCTACTTGCACAATGCATACCGACTGTGCGTCTGGATGGAGATGTGAGGACGATCGGTGTAGACCTGCCTGTACTCCTGATGGAGCCGACTGCCTACAGGGAGAACGTTGTGATCTAGGCGTATGCCGGTTCGCTTGTAACTCTGATGAGCACTGTTCCGATGGTGAAATATGTGACGGCCGATTTTGTGTTACTGGTTGCAAATCCAACTCGCATTGTTCGACTGATAAAGCGTGTATATCTGGACAATGTGTTAATCCATGCACACAACCGGCTTCGTGTGGGGCCAATGCACTATGTTTAACGAAAGACCATGAACCAGTCTGCAGTTGTCCCAATTCTTTAGCGGGTGATCCGAAAGTAGCTTGTCGTAGAATATCTGTACCTTGTAATAAGGATAAAACTTGCTCTGAAGGCTTCAATTGCTATGGAGACACATGTTATCCCTCCTGTAGAAGGTATTACATTATTTTTAACTTATTAATTAAAAAATTATAAATTGATATTATTTTTTATGTGTAAACTAATTTGTTTCGTTTGTTATTTTTAGTGATGGTGTTTGCATGTCTAATGAAAAATGTATACGCGGCATTTGTAGAGTTGTATGCAATAGTGATGATGTATGTAATGAGGGTCATATTTGTGAAAATAGAATTTGTAAACAGGGATGTCGCCACGATAACGCTTGCAGTGATGATCATTCTTGTATTAATGGACAATGTAAAGGTATGGTAGTATTTAATAGATTATTACAATAATACAATGAAAACAACGATTAAAATTTATATTATATTGAAGTCTGCAATATTATTAAAATACATTTTCTTTCCAGACCCATGTAAAGAAAGCAACAGTTGTGGTATTTGTGCAGATTGCAAAGTAATCAACCATAGAGCTACATGTAGTTGTTCAAGTAACTACACTGGTAATCCTCTGGTGGAATGTAAGAGAAAGCAATTACAATGCGATGGATTCTGCCCATGCGACGATAGTGGCTATTGTATAGCTTTATGTGACAACAATTCTGATTGCGATTGTGGCGAAAAATGTTACAATGGTGGTTGTAGGGTCATGTGTTCGGCTCGAAATAAATGCCCGCAAAGGCAAATCTGTTCTCAAGAGGTTTGTTTGCCAGGATGTAACAGTAACAGAGATTGTGGCGAAGATATGATATGCTCTTCAAAACAATGTGTTCCTGTTTGTCGGGAAAATTCTTGCGGAAAAAATGCTTTGTGCATATCAACTCGACACCGCCCTGTATGCAGTTGTCCAAGTGGATACTCTGGTGATCCTATTAAGGAATGTAAATCCTACGAATGTTCTAATAATGATGACTGTGCTTTAGACGAGGAGTGCAATACTGAGGGTAAATGTAGAAATGTTTGTTTAAACGCATGTGGAATAAATGCGATATGCAGATCTGTAAACAGAAGCCCACAATGTTCTTGCCCTCCGAATTTCATTGGTAATCCGAAACAGGAATGTTCGAAACCTACATCAGGATCATGTTCAAGAAATCCTTGTGGAGTAAACGCTCGTTGTAGAGATATGGATGATGGTAATTATGAGTGTACCTGCCCCCCTGGATGTGCAGGCAATCCACAGCACCAATGTTTCTGTGGAACTATGGCGCCTTGCGCTCACAAAGTGTGCGGTACAAATGCGCAATGTAGAATTGGCCAAAATAGAGAAACCCAATGTTATTGCCCTCGGAACTATCCAAATGGAGATCCAAATATTGAATGTATGTATCATTAAAAAGTAACAAAACAGGTAGAAGCGTCGACATTTGTATTAAATGTTTTCAATATTTTTTTAGGTACCCAAGAACGTAGCGTTGTTGATTGTCGAACAACTGGGTGTGGTACTAATGGCGAATGCCTAAGAGAAGGTGCTGAGTTTGTTTGTCGTTGTGTTCCCGGCACGGAAGGTCAAGCTGATATTGAATGTCATACTAGTGAGTAATTTATAAAAACTAATAATCATTCACTTGTAAAAATGCACGACATATTTGAGGAGTAAAAGTTATAATTTTCCATATAAGTTTAATATCCCATATCGTCGTGAGAAATATGAACGAAGTTATCATATCAAGGCATAGTTAAATCTAAATAGCTGTAAAAAGATTCAAGAAACAATGAAAGAACTAATAAGAGAGAGTTTTCACTATGCGCTAAGAGGCAGAGAAGATAGTTTTAAAGTATAATTTGGCATGAGACAAATACATATCAGCTATTGGGTGCAGTCATTAATTTCATCAACATTAAAAATGAACAACACTTAGTATGGTTGCATTTTACTAGTTATTGGGAATTTAAACTTTCTTTTCAAAGGGCATTTTTTTATTTTCACTGCCTCGAGGGGGTGAACTCTCTGTTTTTTCATATTTTTTCAAGAATTGTAAGATATTATGTTTTTTGCAAAAGTATAACGAATTATTCTACTTTTGTAATATATGTAAAAAGCTGGTTCCGTGTATAAATATATAATTTTAAAACACTAGGTCACATTTTAATGTTGATATTAGTGGAAGCATTCTCACCATTCGTGCTTGATTACAGTCAGTAACATTTTGTTCGGCTTCATGTACATATCGCTTTATTATAATAATAATATACCTACCGTTATATATTTCTGGTCATAAACTATCAGTTTCAAAAAGCATGCACTGTCTCGTGAGAAAGTTTCCTCTTCGCGGCTGAAGGGACCGCTCTTTCGACTCTGCTTTCTTCTTTCACATCTTCCTAGGTATCGAATGCACGAGCGACAAGGACTGCCCCGTGGACAAGGCGTGCTTGAGCCTGCACTGCGTGGACCCGTGCACGGTGCGCGGCGTGTGCGGCGAGGACGCGTTGTGTGCCTCCGTGCTGCACCGCGCGCACTGCTCGTGCCCGCAGTGCTACGTGGGCGACCCCAGGCAGGCCTGTCGGCTGGACCCCACTTGCAAACCGTCCACTGATTTTAACAACACTTTCACGTGCTCCGAAACTAAACCATGTCCACCTAAATTAGCATGCGATCTCGATACAAATATATGCAGAAATCCGTGCCTGGACTATCATAGCTGCCGACCGAATCAAAAGTGTGAAGTTCGCAATCATCAACCGGTGTGCGTTTGTCGAAATGGTTTCGCATTGAACGAAAGAGGCGAACTGACTTGTGCTCCCGAACACGCAGAGTGTACTAGGGATGAACAGTGTCCATCGAACGCGGTCTGTAGAGAAACGAAATGCATGAATCCATGTTTAGCAGCACGAGAACCTATGTGTCCTAAAGGAAAACAATGTGAAGTAGTGGAGCATCGCGTCATGTGCGTATGCCTCAAAGATTGTCACGCGACAGTATCTATATGTTTAAGAGACAATGGATGTCCACAAAATTTAGCCTGCCGAGATTTTCAATGTAAAGATCCATGCAAAGATGCATGCGGTGATGCTCCTTGTTCGGTTGAAGATCATCACCCAGTTTGCAAGTTTTGCCCGTATGGATTCATACATGATGAAAAACACGGCTGCATTAAAGGTAAATTGTTCTGAAAACACTAGGATATGAAAGTATTTAGTCATATTATTATCTATTTTAGTCTTTGAATGAGTCTTAATAATTTTTTTCTTCATATTCCAGGAAATATTGATCGTATCTACCCTTCACGCAGTTCTTACCTTTTTTCTTCTTTTCTAGCTTATTTGTATGTCTTTCAGCAAAATAAACTCCTTATGATAAGGTAGTTTTCAGCATGTTATAATTTATGAATGTAAAGAGATTGTTGTATTAACCCTTGGTGTTGGTATGCTTAAAGGACTTTTAATGCAATAATATAAGTAATATTTCTAATGCTTTTGCAAGTATAAACAATGCAGCCCATCTGCCACGAGACAGATCTTGCAATGTTTTAACATAATGCTTCTAACTGTAAAACTATTATAATTATTTATGTATTATTTATATAGAAAGTATTGTAGATAGCGCCTTCTAGAGTTTGATATACATCTAAAGACTGAGAATGATTTTTTTTTATAAAGAGTGCAGTTGTTTTTGCGTTAAAATTAGTGTCTAGTGTTCATAGAGATTGCTCGCCGTGAAATAAAGTCGAACAAAAAAGTGTCATTATTCTATTTTATTGATCATTTTAAGCAACGTTAAAGTCATATTTACGAAATTAATGCGAAAAACGAATTCATTAAAATACAGTTTCCGTAATAGATACTTATTTTGATGATAATATCTCGTTGTGTCTACATTAAAGTATTATTATTTCAAGTTAGTATTGAAACAATTATGTTTCGTAAGAGTAGATGCTTATTGTGTATTTCGTCACAGCTTTAGGATGCAGTGCGCATGAGCAATGCGCGTCCGGGCAAGCTTGTATCGAGGGCCGGTGCTCGGACCCGTGCGCCCGGGGCGGCCCGTGCGCGGCCGGACATCACTGCGCGGTTGTTAATCATCAACCTGTTTGTTCCAAAGGTAAATATATAATAAAGAGCGAGTGTGCCGAGCACACGTGTTAGAAGTGAAACTACTCCGGCAAGATTCAAAGATACCAAAATCGCCTTACTCCATGACGTGACGGTATTGCCATGACGCGACCTTGAAATTTTACTCTCAACGAACCTAAAGAAGTTTCACTTCAATAAAATAAAACTTTCATGACATTTCTCACACACAGCACAATCTGATCCCATACTAAATTTTATGTAAAGCGGAGTTTTCAGATCTTAACTTAATAAATTAAAGCTTAACCTAAAGTGTCAAAATTGTAACCATACATTTTTAACACAATATTTTTTTGCAATCTACGTGACTGATGATGATCAAATAATGTTTTTACAGTGTGCCAGTGTCAAACCTCATCTGACTGCGCGAGATATCCAAATACGAAATGTGATGGCTGCATCTGTATTCGTGGTAATTATTTTTAAAGATTTAAAAAATCTTTTATAGGAACGTTTTATGTTATAGAACAAAGCAGGCTGAATGTCCGGTGTTTTGTATACATTTCACTTAGTTCATAGACATAAAGGTAATATCTAAATTTTGTAATATTTCACAGAAGATAAAGTATCCACAAATTGCGCTCATTGCCGACCAGGTGTACCGTGTGATCCATTCTCCGGTGCCTGTATGGAGAGTAAGTACTATAACTGTAAACGATCTCATTTAATGTATAATCTTACTAAGTATGCTAATTTTATAAAATAATATGTAAAAGATTTTACTTTCTTGATTTACTTACTCCTACTCATGCATTTTTTCATTTATGATAAATTACAGACTTCTACTATATAGCTAGCGGAGTCTGTGTCTATCAATTAATATGTAAATAGCAAAACTAACTCCAAATGAACTGGTTATTGCTATAGTTTTCAAGGTACCATTTGTCCGATAAAACGCCACGAAGTACTGGCCATGATATCTCGGCAGACCCGGTTATACTATTTTTCTAAAAATCCTTATGAAGTCGGATTATGACAAAGAATTCTTGAAAATACTTTATTAAACGTTACATTTTATTGTATGTATAAATTAGTTTGGGTGATTGGTGATTCGTATGATTATTTTATATTGTAGTAAACTTCGGTGTAACTAACAGTACCTACTCTGTGTCCTATCATATTTTATATATATAAATTAAATTGTGCATTATATATATTTCTTCTCTTAGTTTTTGGAATGTAAATACAAAACTTTACTTTCCACAAAAACACTGCTATATAAAGTAGATGTGAATTATCTGCCTAGCATTCAAATACTATATTTTTTAAAACATTTCATAATCATTTAATTATATTCCTCATTTATTTATGTATGTAATGTTTCCATTTGCTTATAGGCCTTGCTATGACAAAAAAAGTTTTTTATTATAGTAAGTGAATATTTTAATTAATTCGACATTAACTCTATTTCTATTAACAGATGCTCGGCCTTTACATGTCCCACTAACCGAAACAAACGCCGATACTACAACAATACAGTACACGATATCTGAATTGAATACTAACAATTATGACTCGACTATAATGACTACTAATACTATAACCGATAATGTTAATACACAAACAACTGATACTTTAATAAATAAAGTGGAGTCAACAATTATTCCTTTGCAAATGAATTCGATTGTAACAGAATCAAATGTCGATATTGAAGAAAGAACGTCTTCTTCTACACTGGTAACAGATAGCTTTACAATAAGTACATATTCTACAGATCAAACACGTGAAACTACTAGTGAAGGTATAGATACAAACACTCAAAAAGTTATAAATGTTGAAAATAAGAAAGAGGTCACCCCCATTGTATTTGAAAGCCAAGAACCAATAAAGATTGATAACACCACGTATTCTGAACAATCAACTTCGAGTACTAATAAACCGTACTTAAAGCGCAATGAAACAAGCGGTACTCATAAGAGAATCAATGAAATTGTAAATACAAAGAATCAGGAGAATAGGCGAAACCTACAAAATTCTTTTGAAGAGCATAAAAATCTTAATAAATCATCGTATCAGAATACAACTAGCCCATCTATTGCTTTAAGTTCGGTCAATTCAACTGCTACTAATATAAATTTCATATCAACTATTACACCCCTGAATAATCCCAAAACAAATTTTAATGATTCTAATATAGAAACTACGGTATCACACGAAAGAGGTGACCAAGCTATTGATATGCTAGAAACAACAACAGCAGAATATTCACCACAAGATTTTTTGAGCACTACTGAATCTGTAGGTAGCTTTATAACTGGTCGTCAGAATTTGAATGAACCTAATTCCGAACAAAAGACTACTACAATCCAAACTCATATGACTGTAAATGTCATAAATTCTTATCAGACGACTGGTAATGCTGATCAAGGAGACATTCGTTTTTCTCTCGATACGACCACGGAGTCTGTAACTAGTGATATTAGCTCAAAATCAAATGACGTACCTTCTACCAACTACATTGACTATGGTTATAAAACAACTGAAAAAACTTCAGACACTTATACAGAAAGTAAAATAAGTACATTGAGTAACGAATTAACTTTTGCCACTGAATTTGAAACTACCACCGGTAATCCAGAAGACCATACTACTTTATACCCAACAGAAACAAATAAATATGTAACAGGCAAAGATATTCAGAATACTATAAACGATGATTCCATAAGTGGTAAGACAACTATAAATCCAGAAATTTATAAAATAACCAATGAAATTAATGATGTTACAACAGGAGATTTAACCAATTTAAATGAGTTTAGTACAGTGACAGAATCCTTTACAGAAAAAGTAAAATCTACAAAAACCTATTCTTCAAATTTAGAGAATAAGTTACATGGTATGTCTCCGTTTAACCAAGTAACCGACATGTATAATGAAAATGATGGTCTAATGACTTCTACAATCCAATCCAATGTAATCGACTTATCCACATCAACTTCCATTCAGGATAAAGAAAGTGAATTCAGTACATTTGCCATAAAAAGTAAGGACGTAACAAACCCATTAACAGAAAATACTAGTAAAATGAGTACAGAACCCAATACAATAATATATAGTACCAAAAAAAATGTGGCAGTAAATACTATATACTCCGAGGGACACTCTGATATGATTTCTACCACCGCTAATTACAACACAGGTGATACTTTTATCACTTCATCACAAGGTTTATCTACTGAACAAGAAGGGCTGTATAAAAATACAGTTACAACAACTGTTAATACAATAAGTGATAGCCAGACTACTGATGTTATTACTATCAATAAAGATGAAATCAGAAATTTATCACAAGTTACAGAGATAATAGCTGAATTAAATGATACATCGGACTATACAACAGGCAACTTTGACCTTCATCTAAAATCTTCAACTTTGGATTATCAAAACACAGAGCTTCCAACAACCACCTTTGATAATATAATCGAAATTGTCTCCAAATACACAACTAATTATGAAGGTGATATTACAGAATCTGAATCAATGTCTACGCAATCAACTACTGAGCTAGAAAATGAAAAGAAGACTACAGTATATTCTAGCATAAACATTGAAACAATAAATAGTGATAGTAAATATCACGCAGAGCCTACAGATGCATCTAGTCAAATTACCAGTATTCCAAAATATAGACCTGATGAAAATGAGTATGATCGAACGACAAAACGTAGTGAGATTGACCAGGAACCTGTCTCAATTCCGATATTTACAAATGCGGTAACACAAAGTGATTTGTACGAAAAGGTTAGTACAGATTATATTGATTCGAATACTTCAACAACATTCTCTGAAACTATTATGCATGATTCTCTAGATAATCTAGGGACTACTCCAGCTTATGTTTCTTTGGATACTACTGAGCCTGGTAAGAACTATGATACGGCAAATTTGAATTTAACCGACTCAACACTGTCGATTGATATGATTTCAACAGTTGATAATTCAGGTAACTCTGTCACCACATCTTTCACTATATCAACAATAAAAAATGAGACGGACTTTACGACGGAAGATTCAACTACAAACAAGTACAGTGCAAATACAGAAATAAACATACACCAATCTACAGAAATTCCTCCAGTAGATACGAGTAATATAAACAACAATAATAACGAATTAGGAACTACAAGTGATATAACTCAATATGGAAATGAGATTGATATTCAAACAACTTCAAATATATTAGAAAGTAGTGCCACAATATCTACTAACAATATTTTTAATACAGCTTCTACAAATGATGCTGATACTTATGATAAAGGCACCACGGAACAAGTTCAAACTGATATCACAACTGAGAAATATACAATAACTACACAAATTGACAAGGAATCAATACTTACTTCCTCTAGCAGCAATTTAGGTGATTTAAACACGGAGTCCACTTTGGGAACTGCTTTTGATCATACTTCTTATGATACTACGAACTTAGAAGCAACTGCTACAACTGAGAATGAAAATGAAAAATTGTCAACGGTAGACTTGACCGATATCAATACTAAAGGAAATATGTCAGAAGTAACACACGAGGGAGATTTGCATAAAACCACACCTACAGACGATATAAATAAGCCAAATAATTTAGATATCGAAGATACACATTCTACTGTTGCCATTAATGAAGATCAATTTATACATTCAGATTATAGAACAACTGAAAATGTTAAAATAGAAGATGAGGCAAGTTCTACAGAAGGACTAATAAGATCAACTACTAGGGAAGAAACGATAACGGAGATAACTTACGATTTTGAATCAACACATATTGAAGAATATAAAGAAACAACTCAATCTTCTCAGACTGAAAACCCTATGAAAAATACGGAACAAGTAACAGATCCATCAACACCAGCTACTACTAGGAGCACGTTCTTTACAACGGAATATTCTACTCAAAATATATTTTATACTCAATCTACGGATCACTCTACAAAAAATGATAACGATACTACCGAAACTACAACGATGCCATTACAACCGATAAATGATAACAATTTAATATCCTCTACAGTATTGAGTACGATAGAATCATACACTCAATTAGACAGTGAATATGATCGCACTAGCCCTACGGAAACAACTACACTAACTCCACCTAATTTAAATTCCATTACTATGAATGATGAAGATTTTACTTCGAGTACAATACCCGATTATTTTAAAACTACAAACAATTTTGAAAATGAAGTGCCCATTTTAGTAACTACAATTTCAACCAATAATGATTACTCAAGAACGGAACTTAACATTGATAAAACTACAGATTCCTCGACTAAATTGCAAAGTAAAGATAAATATCCTTCCACTGTACCTGCGACTTTTAATTCTTTCTCGGACAATTTATCTTCTCGACAGAAAGATTCCGATATTTCTGCTTGGACTGACATGACTGTATCAACTGAATCAACTTCAACTGAAATTAATACTAACACTGACATTTTGACCCCAAAAACACAATGTACAACAGACGACGACTGTGACTTAAGCCAAAATTGTAGCCATGGAGTTTGTCAAAATCCGTGCGAGGTGCAGAATCCGTGTACAAAGAACTCGACCTGTAAGGTTTACAGCCATGTCGCAGTTTGTGAATGCGATGATCCGGCCGGGACCAACTGTGCAAGAGGTATGCTAGTGCATATTTCTCCATAGAAATGAATCAATATGACAATATACTTTTTTTGCGTTTTATCGGACAAAATGTGTACATAAAGTTATTGTAAATTGTAAATAAAACATTAATATTCTTCATTTCTTTCTTAACAAACTAATATTTAATATACCATGTAACATACTAGAATCACCTGGGACTCCAAAGGCACCAGAACCTTGTCATTCTGACCGGGACTGTATAGAAACTGAAGCTTGTTTTATGGGACTGTGTCAAAACCCATGTGAATTTGACAATGTTTGTGGCATTGGAGCTAATTGTCAACCCGTAAAACAAAGGCCAATGTGTTCATGTCCAGCCGGACATGAGGGAGATCCTGCTGTTAAATGTTCACCTAAAATATGTAAGCTGTCATTCTTATCACAGTTTTAATTATTGCGGGCTATATAATTATCTTAAGTCTCGATTGGAATAGACTGTACAATAATATTTTTATAAAGGAGCAGCAAAAAAAAAATACATAGGGACATAATACATTATTCATCTACACAAAAAATATGTACATAAATAATGCTAGTATTTTGTTATGTTTGATTTTACGCGATTATTATATTATTACATTATTATTATATTATTATTACATTTAGAATTTAAAGACTTTTTAGCAGATTCAAAACGTGATATATTCCTTACTATTTAACACGACGTTTCGAATACTTTACTGCGAACGTGGTAACTGGGAGACAAAGATATTACGAATATAATGAATAAATCGCATTGAATAGCTATTAAAAAGTCTTTAATTTAGAAATAATGCATCTAGTATTAACGTTCAAATACATTATTATAAACATTAAAAGATCAGTCCTTTTGTTTTTAATAAGTTATTTGAAATCACGCGTTTGATTACGACAGGAAATATGGGTTCGATTCCCAATGCAGAGAATATATTTTGGTGATGAACATTTATTTGCATAAAATATATCTATTTAAAACACAATGTTTAGTTTCTTAAATAAAATGGCTGGTTTACATTATAGAATTAGATTTTGTGAAATATTGACATTTATATAAAATTATGTCTAAAAAGGCCAACGAGATAAGATAAATGTGTAAATAAAGTTAACAACTGACCTTTACCAAGTAGCGCAAAGTCTTTCTTCTCAAAAAAATAAAAATGATCTCTTGACAGTTTGTTAACTTTTTATCTTCTTTCGTTGGCCTAGAAGGTAAGTAAGATGGTCTATAAATTTCATGAGTTTAGTACAGTGATAGGAGCTATTCCAAAAAATTTCTGTCTGCAACAATATTCTGCTAGTCAGGATTGTTTCAAATAATATACCTGGATATGAGTATCATCTGAAGTATATTAAGAAAAAAAAAAAGAACAATTCGTTAAAGTTTCATGTGAATATTATTTATTTATTTTAATGGATTGTGACTATTGTGCAATTGATTTAAATAGAGTTAAAAAATGTAAATAAACAGAATGCATGCGGAAATTGTAAATATATTTATTTTATATTTTACTCAGCTGGTTGCACTCGAAATGAAGAATGTCACTTGACGGAAGCTTGTATAAATCATGCATGTCAACACCCGTGTGCCATACATAACCCGTGTGCACCTAATGCAGTTTGTATAAACACCAATCACGGATCAGATTGCAGCTGTGTTGAAGGATACCAGGGAAATGGATACGTCGGGTGTGTGCCAGGTAAGCATCATGAACATATTGGGTATATATTCACCAATAGAGACACAGTACAATAAATTTCCACGTTTTATTTTTAGTCGTTGAATCCCATTCAGTATGTCAGTATAATGAAGATTGTCCGCCCGAACTGCTATGTGACAGACTGAATAGAGTATGCATAAACCCGTGCGCTGTTGATACTTGTGGTGAAAATGCCGAATGTTACCCGGTGAACCACGGAATTCAATGTAAATGTCTAGCCGGATTTACGGGAAATCCTTTCCTCGACTGCTATCAAGGTATGTTATTTCACTTTAATAACGAGAATATTTATATTGAGTAGATTGAGATGAATTCTAGAGTAGCGGTTCATGGTGACGCTAATATTTATTGTAAGATGCGGGTTCCAATCCCATATCACGATCAATGGTTTTTCTATTGTTTCGTAGTTCTAAAATTAACTAATACTCGTGTTTATTATTTTAGTACAAGGGTGCCGATCAGACAACGAATGCGCGAATACAGAGGCATGCATAAATGGAAAATGTGACTCTCCCTGCAGATGTGGTATAAACGCAATTTGTGACGTTATTAATCATCGTGCTTCTTGTAAATGCTTGACTGGTTTTACTGGCAATCCTATGATTGGCTGTGAGCCCCCAGCAAATCCCTGTTCACCTAACCCGTGTGGCGAAAATGCATTCTGTGAAAACGATAATGGAAATCCAATATGTTTCTGCCCTAAAGGACTTACTGGAAATCCGTTCAAAAATTGCAGTAAGTGTAGTAATGCTCGATTCATATAAATGACTCTCGGTTAATTCTGTTAATTCTAAAATATGTTTGGTTAATAATTTTACAAAAACATTTTTTTCAGTTCCTGAGGGCAATGAATGTGAACCCAATCCATGTGGACCGAATACAGGATGTAGAGTAATAGATGACAAACCAGCTTGTTTCTGTTTACCAAATTATGAAGGCAACCCACCTAGGCAACCTTGCCAGTTACCGAATAACCCATGTAATCCTTCTCCATGTGGGCCTAATACGCAATGCACAATTTTGTCTAATGGTTTTTCGAAGTGTACCTGTTTACCAGGTTACGTAGAAAGTCCGAATACTGTCAGAGGATGCATCGAAGCACGAAATCCTTGTGAACCTAACACGTGCGGCATTGGAGCTCGTTGTGATCCTAATAGAACTCCTGCTTGTTATTGTCCCGAAAATACTATTGGCAATCCTTATAAATCTTGCAACCATCAATTTTACTTACCACCAGAAGTATTATGTAAGCCAGGCAAATGTGGAACTAATGCAGATTGTTACGTCAGCAGTAACACTGAAATGTGCTTCTGTCGAGCTGGATTTATAGGCGATCCTTATATAGGCTGTCAGCCTCAAAAGAGTCCATGTAGTCCAAATCCTTGTGGTCCTCAAGCCATTTGCAACGTTAACTATGAAGGTCAGGTATCATGTATTTGTCCAGAGGGTAGTACTGGAGACCCATATAGTTTAAACGGGTGCTTGTCACGTGAATGTGAAATAGATGATGAATGTCCAACAAATAGAGCTTGTATCGGATATACTTGCCGTGATCCATGTCCTGGCGTATGTGGCCTAAATGCAAAATGTCATGTTGAATCTCATCACCCTGTATGCGTATGCGAAGATGGCTATGAAGGCAATCCACTTCTTTGCTGCTTACTACCAGAAAGTCAGAAATCAAATAGCCCGTGCTCTAAAACGAAATGCGGAACAAATGCTATGTGTCAAGATTTTGGGGACAAAGCAGTTTGCTCTTGTCCGCCAGACTTCCACGGAGACCCATTGATAGAATGTAAACCAGAATGTATCATGAATTCTGATTGTTTGTCCAGCGAATCTTGTATTAATAGTAAATGTGTTGATCCATGTGCAACGAAAAACGTGTGCGGAATTAACGCCGTTTGTTTGTGTTCTGACCACACAGTATCATGCTTATGCCCAGATGGCTATATAGGAGATCCATTGATCCAGTGCATATATCGACGTAAGTTATTTATAAAGTCATATTATGATTCTTGTATTTCTTGTTTACACTGTTACACAACTCTCATGATTATTATTATATTACGTTTTAAGGCTGTAAAATTCTTTTTAATAAAAAAAATGTGGCTCTAAACTTAATTAAATTATCTATTTCTTTTTAGCTATAGTAATAACGCCGGATAACTCCACAAAACAACCCTGTTTACCAAATCCGTGTGATAGCAGTTCTTACTGCGATACCTTCGGAGACAAATTTGCAGTTTGCAATTTATGTGTTGGACCTAATTCTATCAATAATCCTGCATGCAGACCAGAGTGCTTGTTGAGTTCAGATTGCGCATTTGATAGATCATGTATAAGAAACAAATGTGTAGATCCATGCGCCGGCTCTTGTGGTCTAAATGCAGAATGTACTGTTTACCATCATAATCCTGTGTGCAGATGTAGGAATGGTTTTGATGGAAATCCTTATGAAAATTGTAAAACAACCTCTAATCGTAAGTATAACTTAGATGGTAATATTCTCTTTTTGAAGTAAGTTCTCAATACTTAACTAAGCTAAATTATTTTCAGCTATTTTACCGGAAATATGTGATAATATGCAGTGTGGCTCAAATGCAAGATGTGATGATAGAAATGGTGGTTTAACATGTCAATGTCTTCCAAATTTCGTTGGAAATCCATATATTTCATGCCGACCAGAATGTGTTGTAAACAGTGATTGTAGTTCAGACTTGGCATGTTTAAATAATAAATGTGAAAATCCTTGCAGAGATGTTTGTGGTATAGGAGCGCAGTGTGAGACAATTAATCATCATGCTGTATGTTATTGCCCACCCCATTTAACAGGCGATCCATACGTTCGGTGTCAAAATCAGCCGAATATACCAACTACATTGTCTATTTGCGACCCGTCTCCTTGCGGAGCGTACAGTCGTTGCCTCGTATCAGATACAGGATTTGCAGTTTGTTCTTGTTTACCAGGTTTTAGAGGTATACCACCCATGTGCCAACCTGAATGTGTTAGTAACTCTGACTGTACGCAGAAAGAAACTTGTGTAAATCAGAAATGTGTAAATCCATGTCAAGGCAGCTGTGGTGTTGGTGCTCAATGTATTGTAGTTAATCATAATCCTATATGTAGCTGTGGATCTGGAGAAACCGGCGATCCATTCATAGCATGCACAGCTTTCGTTGAAAGTACACCAATTGACTCAAATCCATGTGTACCATCCCCGTGTGGACCTAATTCAGTATGTGAAATTAAATCAAATCATCCGGTGTGTTCTTGTCAACTCAACTACTCAGGAGCACCTCCGTACTGTCGGCCGGAATGTGTTATAAGTCAAGAGTGTCCACCTAATCAGGCGTGTATTAATGAAAAGTGTTCCGATCCATGTGCAGAAGCTTGTGGGAACAATGCAAAGTGCAACGTTATCAATCATACACCCCTATGCAGCTGCCTGGAAGGTCATAAAGGAGACGCCTTCATAGGTTGTGTGGCAATTTCAAAGGACGATTCTGTAACTCCTTGTAATCCTTCGCCTTGTGGAGAAAATACGATATGCACCGTAATAAATAATGCAGCTCGTTGTTCATGCATCCCACCTAACATTGGCAATCCATATGCAGGAGGATGTAGACCTGAGTGTATCTTAAACTCAGATTGTCCCAATCATTTAGCTTGTTTATCAAATCATTGTCGGGACCCATGCAAAGACCTATGCGGAGTTAATGCAGAATGCATTGTAACTAATCACGTGCCGGTGTGTACCTGCTTTAAAGGCTATGAGGGTGATCCGTTTTCTTCTTGTCGACCGGAGTATAGAAATCGTAAGTAAAAAGAAATGTTTTTTTTTTTTTTTTTAGTATTTCTTTTAAATAATTTCTGCAACTCTACAAAAGTACATTTTAATTGCATACTTACAACATTTCTCAATGAGCATCACTTTACTTTTCTTATCTCTTTAGACAAAATGCTTTGTTTTATATTACGAGTATTAATAAAGATTTACATTTTACATACAGGCAACGCTACAATTGGAGTTTATTCATTTGTTTGTCATAAACTTCAATCGTATTGAATATCCATTGACTGACCTTTATTTTTTTCAATAGCCACACCTTTCAACCCCTGCGAGCCTTCTCCATGTGGACCAAACAGCGAATGTCACATCGTTAATAACAGAGCAGCATGTTCATGTCGAGTTGGATATCAAGGAGCTCCTCCCGCTTGCCGACCGGAATGTGCAGTTAATTCTGACTGTCCACCTACTAAAGCTTGCATAAATCTCAAATGTAAAGATCCTTGCATACACAGCTGTGGTCTTGACGCACGTTGTCACGTTGTCGGACATAATCCGATTTGTTCGTGTCCAGAAAGTTTCCCAGAGGGTGATCCGTTCATCAAATGCTATAGGAAGAGTAAGTTATTTATTTTATATGCAGTATTAATTTAGAATGCATTATTTAGTGTAAGTTACCAGGGTAGTCGTAATTTTTGTGTTTTCACAATTTTAACAGTTACTATAACAGAACCAGTGTGTCCTCACAAATCTAAACAAAAAAAATCATTAAAATTCGTCCAGTCATCTTGAGTAGCGTAACTAACACGACGTTCTTTTTGACGTGACAACGTCTTATAAATTGGTTTGCCGGGTCACACTTCAAGAAACTGCGTTACGCTCCGCTCACGTTATGCGCTCACAATGAGAGCGAGTGAGAGGCACGCGGGCATGGTTAGCCCGCCTAAGAGCGAGAGAGACAGACATAAAAAGTCGTTGTCACGTAAAACTTTCGCCCGTATACCGACTTTACAGGCAACCAATTTTTTTTTTTTTATAAAAGTTATTTTTTAACACAGAAGATCAGCATTCAGCAAGTGAAATTCTTCTTTATTATCGTTCTTAGAACATATTAGCAAACAAACAAAAAAAAAATGCCCCTAGATATTTAAATAAAATTATAATTACACTGTTTTAAAAAATGCCAGCGTATTACTTTTATTTAACTACATTACAATATTACCACTTTGACAGCGAATCACGTCCGACGTACGTGGCGCTTATTTTATGCTAATTAGCCGCATACATAATGAGCGTACCATTCTGGGCGCGCCGGCACTTTTTGACCATTTTGTTAGTTTCATAGAAAAAAAACTATAATAGTTGCGGCCATGATTTTTTTTTCATTGTATTGAAGATATTTTATATTATTATATAAAATAATAAAAACATGTGTAATTGTATTTTTTTTATTATAAAATCAACTTAGAATGAGGCACGTTTTAAAAAAAAAAAAAAACTCTAACATCAACATTTTTCGAATTTTATGACGTGTAGTCTTTCCTGGTGTGGTATTTTTTGAAGCACGGGTCATAACACAAGGGCACGTTGCAATCTGGGCAGTAAAAAATTGTTTCCTTGCGACCTCGCTTACCCGTTTCCTTCTTTGTAGTGTCAGCGCAGACTTTGCAAACTCTTGCTACTTTCGTTTTCGATCCTGTCGCCGGTATCCTTTCCATGAAGTGTCTGCCTGTTAATCTGGAGGTCATACCAGTATGATGTGGACCACGAGATGGGCCTGCATCATCTAAGGATGCATGCTGCACCAGTTCTTCACCACAAGTCATCAAAAACTGCGAAAATCGCAATTTACGATATATATCCGAATCCTCATCATTTTGCAAAATGTCAATAATATCTCTAGTATCTCTTTCCGAATCCAGACGAAATCGTCGTCGCGAAGTCATTTCGCGCCAAAAATTGTCACATGTCTCGATAGCTTAGCTACGCTGCAGCTGGGGCAACTGGCGCGCGAGAGTCGACCCGGCTCGGGCGATCCTTTGTTTCCCGCACCCCACACACCGCAAGTATTTGAAGTGCGTTTGTGTGTGTAGCCAAAACATTCATCTAAGCTTTGACATGACGCGGATCACGCTTACAGGCCGTTGTTTTAAAGTAAACAGTATTGAAATTCACACACGTACGCAGTACGTGATCAGCGTCTCTAACAAAAAAAACTGTCACGGACAGGGGACGTGATCGGCTGTCAGAGATTGGAAATAGATAAAATACTTAGCTGTCAAAGTGTTACTTTTCGTGCCTTATTTTTATATTATATTTATTTTAAAATAAGTTTTATGATATTCTCTTTACTTTACTTTTCATTAAAATCTACCAATCAATTAATTTTTTATCAGAAAATTCAGTGTATTATTGTTGCTCCACAGCTTTTTCTCAACCAGCACCCGATCCTTGTTTACCATCTCCGTGCGGACCCCATTCAACGTGTCGGAATGAAGTTGGACGTGCCGTGTGCGCGTGTGAGCCGGGAACGCTCGGAGCTCCTCCGGCCTGCCGCCCGCAATGCCTCATCAATCAAGACTGTCCACTAGCACTCGCATGCCTCAACGGAATCTGCATCAACCCTTGTGTGGGCTCCTGCGGTTTCAACGCCAAGTGTACGGTTCAGAATCATCGGCCGATATGTTCCTGCGACGAAGGTTACTCTGGAGATCCTTTTGCCGGTTGTAATCCATTTGAAAGTAAGTGTTTGTTATTATTTCTCGATACCCGCTATGACTGCATGAAATCTTTTCATATGTGTTGTTCTTCCACCTTCCAATTTCAGTTTCTAAAGAAGTTCCACGACAACCTTGCAATCCTTCGCCTTGTGGACCTAATGCAATTTGTCGGGAAAAAGGTGGTGCTGGCGCTTGCACTTGTATAGATGAATTTTATGGGGATCCATATTTAGGCTGTAGACCCGAATGCGTTATGAATACAGATTGTGCCATGGACAGATCTTGCTTTAATAATAAATGCGTAGATCCTTGTCCAGGAACATGTGGGCGCAACGCTGAATGTAGTGTCACGAATCATGCACCTTCATGTTACTGCTTAAATGGATTTACTGGAAACCCTCTTCATGCATGTACTCCTATAATAAGTAAGAAACTATTTCTTTATCCTTCTTTATACTATTTTGATGTAAATTTATATTATGATTTCTTTATTTCCTCTTATGTACTTCAGCTATTCAAGATCCAGTTGATCCTTGCCACCCTTCACCCTGTGGCCCTTATAGTAAATGTCGAACATTTAACGGTCACGCTGTTTGTACGTGTCTCGATATGTGTGTGGGTTCACCACCTAACTGTCGACCGGAATGTATCGTTAGTTCTGATTGTCGACCAAACAGAGCATGTGTAAACCAAAAATGCCAAGATCCTTGTCCGGGTACTTGCGGTATGAACGCAAATTGTCAAGTTGTAAATCACAATCCTGTATGCAGTTGCTTCAGTGATTATACGGGTGATCCATTCGTGCGATGTTATTTGGAAGACAGTAAGTTATTAACATTCAATTAGTACTAATTATTAACATAATTATTAATGATCGTAATTGACAAAAATAAATCATTTTTTTAAACAGAGCAAATGACTCCAATTGATAACTGTCTGCCCAATCCATGTGGTCCACATTCACAATGTAAGGATATTAACGGATTACCGGTTTGTTCATGTTTGAACAATTACATCGGTCGTCCACCCAATTGCAGACCTGAATGTACTATGAATTCTGAATGTCCCGGAAATTTAGCATGTATTTCTGAAAAATGCGGTGACCCATGTCCAGGTTCTTGTGGTATTCATGCTGCATGTGATGTTGTTAAACATGTACCTATATGCACTTGCGATTCAGGGTACACTGGTGATCCATTTTCTGGATGTTATTTGATGCCAAGTAAGTTTTTTACGGAAAACATATAGCTTGTGAAGTGTTGTGTATATTATTACGAAAATATTTAAAATTATGATAACTTGTTATTTCAGTAATTGAACCTCAATATGAGAATCCATGCGCTAGGTCACCCTGTGGCTCTAATGCTATATGCAAAGAAAGGAATGGAGCAGGATCATGTTCTTGCTTACCAGAATATTATGGTGATCCATATATAGAATGCAGACCTGAGTGCGTCCTAAATTCCGATTGTCCCAAGGATAAAGCATGTATTAACAATAAGTGTAAAGATCCCTGCCCTGGAGTTTGTGGTATGAATGCAGAATGTCGTGTAAATAATCATGCTCCGTCATGTGCTTGTTTTGACGGTTACGAAGGAAACCCCTTTACTTCTTGTTACCTAAGTATGTTGAAAAAAATAATTTCATTTAGAAAAATATTTAATATCAATAATATTACAAATATTTAACATGAAATTTCTAAATTGTAGGCCAAATAGACAAACCAATAGATCCTTGTACACCATCACCATGTGGTCCCAATAGTGTATGTCGAGTAAGTCACGGTCATGCTATATGTGCATGCCAAGAAGAATATTTCGGTTCACCACCTTCATGTCGTCCCGAATGTATGGTCAGCAGCGACTGTATGCCAAACAGAGCGTGTAGCAATGCTAAATGTGTGGATCCATGTATTGGAGCTTGTGGACAAAATGCAAAATGTACCGTTGTAAATCATAATGCTTTGTGTAGTTGCCCACACAACTACGTAGGCGATCCTTTTATACAATGTATCTTTCAACAACGTAAGTCAATATACATTTTAACATTGCAAGTGTAATATAATTAAACAGGTTAAGTGAAAAATTTACAATCTTATTTAAATTTTAGGCGAAATAAAACCATCTAGTAATCCATGCATTCCTTCTCCATGTGGGCCAAATTCTCAATGTCGTATAGTTGGTGAAACACCGGCATGTTCATGTAAACCTGGATATGTTGGTCGAGCGCCAAATTGCCGCCCAGAATGTATTTACGATGAAGAATGTCCTAGTAATCTTGCTTGTATACGCGAAAAATGTACCAGCCCTTGTGAGGGATCGTGTGGTGCACACGCAGATTGCATTGTTATCTCTCATAAAGCAGTTTGTCATTGCCAAGAAAGTTATACAGGAGATCCATTTAGTGGTTGTTACTTTATTGGTAAGTGTAAATTATAAAATATGTTCTAAACCTAAGTATTATTAATAGTAAAACTTTGGTTTTCTTTGTACAGTAACAGTTGCCAGCGAATATGACACAACTCCATGTAATCCATCCCCATGTGGACCAAACTCAATATGTACAGAGAAAAATTCAGCTGGAGCTTGCACATGCTTGCCTGATTATTTTGGTGATCCTTACATGGGCTGCCGTCCTGAATGTGTTACAAATAATGATTGCCCCTCAGACAAGGCATGTTCAAATAATAAATGTGTTAATCCTTGTGAAGGCGCATGTGGAGTCAACACATTATGTAACGTAGCACATCATACTCCTGTTTGCTTATGTATTGATGGATACGAAGGAAACCCCACAATATCTTGTTATCCACAGAAAAACAGTTAGTATTTCACGTTATACGTTATTATAATAATTTACTGAAAATCAAATTACACATATCGTGTATTTTAGTTCCAGCAGACATAAATCCGTGTCTTCCGTCACCATGCGGTCCATACAGCAACTGTAAAGTATTCGATGGACATGGGGTTTGTTCGTGCCAAGAAGACTATATAGGATCCCCACCGACATGTAGACCGGAGTGTGTCATCAGTACAGACTGTCCACAGCATCAAGCGTGTATTAAACAAAAGTGCAGAGATCCATGTGTGGGAACATGTGGTGTCAATGCAAGATGTCAAGTTATAAACCATAATCCTATTTGTACATGCAAAGCAGGTTTTACTGGTGATCCTTTTGTAACTTGTCAACTGGAACAAAGTAAGAAACAATTAAAAAGTTCGAATAAAATGAATATTAAAACTAAACAAATCAATAAAAATTGGTGTTATTTAAATTACAATCCCCCATTTATTTGCATGATCTCTATTATCTGTGAACTTTTTTATTACACTTTTACTTTATTACTTTTACTATTCTTTTTGCTTTATTCTACTATTATTTACTTTATCTACTTGTGTCTTATGATTGTACTTTTTTCTTAGAACCTATTCTTCCGGTGCCTAAGGGAAATCCATGTATTCCATCGCCGTGTGGTCCTTATTCACAATGTAAAGTAGTTGGTGAAGCGCCTGCATGCTCATGCTTACCAAATTATATCGGTGTTGCACCAAACTGTAGACCAGAATGTTCTATTAATGCGGAATGCCCTGGTAATTTTGCATGTCAAAATGAGAAGTGTGTTGATCCATGTCCTGGATCTTGTGGATTCAATGCAGAATGTACGGTAGCAAATCATGTAGCCTTATGTCATTGTGTTCAAGGATATACAGGTGATCCTTTCAGTGGATGTTCTATTATTGAACGTAAGTTTCTAATTTAATGTCAGGTTCAAACTGTGAAATAGGGCTTAAATAATTTTTTACTCATTTATTATTAACAGATACTCCAGAACCACCGCCGAACCCATGTAATCCATCCCCTTGTGGCGCTAATGCAATTTGTAAAGAAAGAAATGGTATTGGATCTTGTTCATGTCTTCCGGAATACTTTGGAGACCCATACACAGGCTGTCGTCCGGAGTGCGTGTCTAATTCCGATTGTGATCGCAATAAAGCTTGCTCAAATAATAGATGTAGAGATCCATGTCCAGGAGCATGTGGAATAAATGCAGAATGTAGAACTATAAACCATGCTCCAACGTGCACATGTCTCACTGGCTACACCGGAAATCCACTTACTCGATGCGAAGTTCAACGTAAGGATACAAATTCATTTTTTTATATTCGTTTTTTTTTCTATTTTATTTTTATTTTGCATAATGCCAATTGTTTTTTTAGTTATACCCGAAAGGGATGATGCAGACCAAAATCCTTGTCAACCATCTCCATGTGGACCAAACAGTCTTTGTCGTACAGTGAATGGTCACAGTGTATGTACCTGTGAAAGTGGATACATCGGAACACCGCCTACTTGTCGTCCTGAATGTATTGTTAGTTCTGAATGTCCCCAAGACAAGGCTTGTGTTAATAAGAAGTGTGTAGATCCATGCCCGAATACATGTGGATTAAACGCTCGCTGTCAAGTTGTTACACATAATCCAATATGTAGTTGCACATCTGGGTACACTGGTGATCCATTTACAAGATGCGCTCTAGAAGAAAGTAAGTTAAACTTATACTAAGAAATTTGACGTCTATACTATCTCGTTACAAAACATAAATTAAAAATTGTTTTTTTTTTACATAGGAACTGTGCCAACAAATCCTTGCGAACCATCGCCGTGCGGACCGAATTCGGAGTGTAGAGTAATAGGCGATCAAGCTGCTTGTTCTTGTTTACCAAACTACATCGGAAGAGTACCGAACTGTAGACCAGAATGTTCTATAGATGCTGAATGTCCCAGTAATACAGCTTGTATTAATGAACGTTGTAAAGATCCATGTCAAAATGCATGCGGTCTAAATGCTCTCTGTTTGACGGTTAACCATAGGCCAGTATGTAACTGCCAGCAAGGTTTCACTGGGGACGCTACAAGCAACTGCGTACAAATAATAATTTCGTGTGAGTATAATAAATAGATAAATACGTATTATATTCTTATTTATTATATACTTGTATGAAACCTTCTTAACTTTTAAATATAGATGATTAAAAGTTATTTTTTAAATTTATTTTAGCTACGGAAATGACACCTACATCAAGTCCTTGCTCACCGTCACCATGCGGTCCAAATGCTGAATGTCGTGAATACAATGGAGCAGGAGCTTGCTTCTGTTCTGAAGGCTATGAGGGTGACCCATACAGCCCGCAAGGTTGCCGCAGAGAATGCGAAAGCAATGACGATTGTCCTGTAAATCTGGCTTGTACTCGATATAAATGCATTGACCCCTGTCCAAGAACGTGTGGTCAGTTTGCACAATGCACGGTAGAAAAACATATACCAGTTTGTACTTGTCCTAAGGGATATACAGGAGATCCTTTCTTCCAATGTAAACAAATAGCTCTGGATTGTAAGTGTTAAAATTCATTTTTTATACTAAAAAAAACAGTGAAAATTCTTAATATAATAATTCTGCATAATTTTTTGAACTATGCACACCGCACCGGTCACAATAAAGTTTTATTTGAAAATATTATTTATTGGCTCAGTTACAACTCTTGGTGCAACTGACCAAAACAAGCATGTGTTTTATATTGATCAATTATTTGACTTCCTTCCATAATTGTAAACTTGTTTCTTTTCTTCTACCCTTAAATGAGCCGAGTGTTTATATTTATTTAAGACTAGCGGTCCGCCCCGGCTTCGCCCGTGGTACATATTTACGTTTTCTCTACATAAAAACCATCCTCGTACTTCAAGGAATATAATAAAAAAAGAATTATCGAAATCGGTTCAGCCGTTCTCGAGTTATGCGCTTACCAACACATTTTGCGATTCATTTTTATATATAAGAATTAAATAAATGTTTTCTTTTTTTAGCATATGAACCACCTTCAAATCCTTGCGAACCTACGCCATGTGGACCTAATAGTCAATGTAGACAGGTCAATATGCAAGCAGTATGCTCATGTCTCCCGAACTACATAGGATCACCGCCATCGTGTAGACCCCAATGTGTAGTAAACAGTGAATGCGATCTATCTAGAGCATGTGTTAATCAAAAATGTGACGATCCTTGTCCAAACACATGTGGGTTGCGAGCTCATTGTCAAGTTAAAAATCATAACCCTATCTGCACATGCCCCACTGGTATGACTGGAGATCCATTTACGCAATGCTATCGTGAGTACAATACTAAATAACTACTGAATATTTCTTAATAACAATAAATAATTATATTACCTCAATTTTACTTTTCAATTGCAGCTATTATAGCAACTACTGATAGACCACCATCTTGTACTCCATCACCTTGCGGCCCACACTCTCGCTGCCAACAGTTGTCAAGTGGTCCAGCTTGTTCATGTTTGCCAGGATATGTTGGTTCACCACCATCCTGTCGTCCTGAATGTACCATAAATTCGGAGTGTCCAGCATCACTTGCATGCGTCAGACAAAAATGTGAAGACCCATGTCCAGGATCATGTGGAGTTGAAGCTAATTGTCACGTTTTAAACCATGTTGCAGTTTGTGTATGTAATGAAGGTTATACCGGAGATCCATTTTCAAGATGTTCACCTATCACCAAAGGTAAATTTCTACAAAATTAAATTGTATAATCAATGACTCGAAAATGTATGAAAAAAATAACTATGAACACTATCTCTTCTAGCCAGCGTGCAAGTTAAACAAAAAAATAATTTAATTACAAAAATAAACTATGTACTTCAATATCAATATCATACTTTTTTTTATTAACATGTAAACTTTTTTTCAGCACCAACAACGCCATCTCCCCAAGATCCATGTAATCCATCACCTTGTGGACCTAATGCTAAATGTGATAATGGTTTTTGTACATGTTTGCCAGATTATAGAGGTAATCCTTATGAGTCCTGCCGACCAGAATGTACAGGTAGCCAAGAATGTCCTAGAGATAAGGCATGCTTCCGTAACAAGTGTCGTGATCCCTGCCCAGGAGTTTGTGGTCAGAATGCTAAGTGTGACGTAATAAATCACATACCTAGCTGTTCCTGTATTTCAGATTATACAGGAAATCCATTTACGCATTGTCAACATATGGAAAGAGAAAAGTCACCACCTTTAGATCCTTGTCATCCATCACCTTGTGGACCGAATAGCGTGTGTAGAACTGTCGAAAATACTGCAGTTTGTGCCTGTGTTGAAGGTTACCAAGGTTCTCCACCTGCTTGTAGACCCGAGTGTGTTGTTAGCTCAGAGTGCCCTCCTACAAAAGCCTGTGTAAACCAAAAATGTATTAATCCATGCATTAACGCCTGTGGTCTTCAGGCCCGATGTGAAGTTATTAATCATAGTCCAATTTGCAGTTGTAATTTAGGACAAACTGGTGATCCGTTTAAGAGTTGCTTTGATATTGTAATGACGCCATTGGAACCAGTAGACGCTTGTAATCCATCTCCATGTGGACCAAATTCTATATGTATTGAAAGAAATGAAAAAGCTAATTGCAGATGCGCTGATGATTACATTGGACAGCCACCAAACTGTAGACCAGAATGTGTCATTAATCCAGATTGTCCATCTAACCAAGCATGTGTTAGAAATAAGTGTATAGACCCCTGCCCAGGATCATGTGGAGTAAACGCAGATTGCGTTATTGTTAGTCACACTGTATCTTGCGTTTGTCGCGAAAAATATACAGGAAATCCTTTCTTACAGTGTGTTCCTCAAGAAGGTACGTTTAAAACTTATTAATTTATGTATATGGAATATTTTATTCATAATTTTATATATCTTTGTCATAAAAAACGCTTTGTGGAATAGTAACAATGATATTTGTAGAATTTGTAGATGCTTTATAATGCTGCCTTATGACCTACTTCAATATAAATATGTTTATATAATTTTTATTTTTCAGAAAAAGTTGTGAAACCATGTGATCCTTCACCTTGTGGAATGAACGCTGTTTGCTCACAAAGAGACGGTGCAGGAGCATGTTCTTGTTTAGAAGGTTATCAAGGAAATCCATATGAAGGTTGCAGACCAGAATGTGTATTAAGTTCCGATTGTTCTGCAGATAAAGCTTGTATACGTAATAAGTGCGCAGATCCTTGTCCAGGAATTTGTGGAAACTTTGCTGAATGTACTGTTATAAATCATGTCCCTACGTGCGCTTGTGCTAAAGGATATTCGGGTAACCCATTCATTCAATGTTCAAAAGAACAACCTGCACTCGAAATAAAACCTTGTCAGCCATCTCCTTGTGGGCCAAACAGTGTTTGTAGAGAAAACGGTGGTTTGGCATCATGTGAATGTTTGCCAGATTATAAAGGCGCACCACCTGACTGCCGTCCTGAGTGTACAGTGAGTAGCGAATGTTCACCAGACCGCGCTTGTCATAAACTCAAATGTGCTGATCCGTGTAGAGGAACTTGTGGAATAGGTGCACATTGCCAAGTTATAAACCATAGTCCTTTATGTAGTTGTCCACTTGGAACAACTGGTGATCCTTTCAGTCGATGTCGAGAAATTCAGTTTACCGAAACTGAAGTACAGCCGATAGAACCGTGTTCTCCAAATCCATGCGGACCATACAGCGAATGCCGAGCGATTAATGGAAATCCTTCGTGTTCTTGCACTGGTGGATACATAGGTGCACCACCAAACTGTCATCCAGAATGTCTAGTCAATACTGATTGTCCGTCGCATCAAGCTTGTATAGCTGAAAAGTGCAGAAATCCATGTGAAGGATCTTGTGGATTTAGAGCCGAATGCCGAGTTCAAGATCATATTCCTATCTGTAGCTGCCCCACACGATTTTCAGGAGATCCATTTATACAATGTGCCGAAGTTATCGGTAAGTTTATCTTAGAATCATATTCACATAAAATATCATTTTCTGCAATTGTATCATAGAATATAGACATATTTCCTAAAATTACTTTAAAATTATATATATTTTATTACTTGCAGACGTAGCTCCAACACCAACACCAGATCCCTGTAATCCATCACCATGTGGATCTAATGCCATATGTGATAACGGATCTTGTTTGTGCGCTAAAGGATTCTTTGGCGATCCATACATTGGTTGTCGCCTAGAATGCTCAACGAATGGCGAGTGCTCACCGACCAAAGCATGCCAAGGAGGAAAATGTCTAGATCCTTGTCCAGGAGCTTGTGGTACTGGTGCTACATGTTCCGTCAACAATCACATACCATCATGCACTTGTCCAGTCGGTACTTCAGGCGATCCATTCGCGTATTGCACAGAAATAATTCAAGAAGGTATGATCTACAATTACACGTTTTTGTGTATTTTTTTATTGACAAAACATAGTTTTCGATTGAAATCAATTTTATAATAATTCTTTTGTATCGTTATTTCCTTTGCTGGCTTAATTCACAAATGATATTAATTCTTATGTCATTATACAGAATCACCACGGTCGCCGTGTACTCCGTCACCATGTGGCCCGTACAGTGAGTGCAGTGTGAGCGCAAACGGTGCCGCCGCGTGCTCTTGTCGAGCCGGTCACATCGGCTCTCCTCCATCTTGCCGTCCGGAATGTCTCGTTAGCTCAGAATGTAAATTACAAGAAGCTTGCATCGACCATCGATGCCGAAATCCATGTGAAGGTGCATGCGGTCGTGGTGCTCGGTGTCAAGTAATTGCGCATTCACCGATTTGTACTTGTAACGATGGATTCTCCGGTGATCCCTTCACGTATTGCTCACCAGTACCATGTAAGTTATTGTAGTTAGAAGAGGGATGAAATGTTAAATTTATTTTATTTATGTAAGAAAGCAAAACTACGTGATATTTTTCTTTCAGCCACTCCGCCGATACCTGTCGATCCTTGTGAGCCTACACCGTGTGGGCCGAATTCAATATGTATAAAAACAGGCGACATACCCGCTTGTAGTTGTCAACCTGGATTTATCGGATCACCACCAAATTGTCGACCGGAATGTACAATCAGTGCAGAATGTCCCGCAGCACTTGCCTGTGTCGCTCAACGGTGTAAAGATCCCTGTACGCAAGCTTGTGGCTCTAACGCTGTTTGTTCAGTTGTGGATCATCGAGCGACATGTGCTTGTGAACATGGTTATCAAGGAGATCCATTCCAGGGTTGCATTGCGCCTAAAGGTATATCTTTTTTCAGTTTTAAATATTACTGTAATAAATTACAATTATTTTCTATAGGAATTACATAAGATGTCAACGTTGTCAAAGTAAAAGGCAAATATAGAAAGTGATAATATGAAATTATTTAATGATTCAAAGTCTTAAAATGTAAACGTGAGTGAATACATTTTTCGAAACAATGGATCTAGATAGTATAAATAAAAAATAAATCAATGTCAATATGCCTTAACCCTGCTGCTTTGCAAAGCGTTACAAAATATGCCTTAAAATAAGTGCTTAAGTTGAGAAAATCATTGAAGGTTACGCCTGACACGGTATACTAATGTTAAAATAGAACTGCATTGGCGGTTTTACTTAAAGGTGATTTGACTACCATGCCAGTCGATGAGCTCGGTTAGGTAATTTCGCTAATGCACGTTTTATTTATGTGCTTTAATAATAAAATCGGTATTCACAACGAAATGGTGTATAATGTGTTTCATAAATAATAATAAATTAATTAGATTGTTAAGTGCTTTCAGAAGGGATGTAACAAAAATATTGTAACATGTTTTTTTATTTGAAATTAATATGCCTTGCTTATGACCGGAGCACGCGGAGATAACATAGCACTTACAGTAAGCTTAGGCCGTTTCCTCGAGCGGCCGCTTTGGATATACGGCTGGTTCGCAAAGACGTCATCGGATTCATCACTTATTGTCGCCATGCCGGGATAAGCTTCGACTAACGCTTCGGATGAAGTAAGTGCTTCTACGGTAAATGGATATGTTAGGTAAGTGAATACATTTCATCTACTTAAAATTTCAGCCCCTTCAGCCGTTGAATATATAAATCCATGTGAGCCTTCGCCTTGTGGGGCAAATGCAGAGTGTAAAGTACAAGGAAAAGCAGGATCATGCACATGTCTTCCTGACTACTTCGGTGATCCTTACCAAGGTTGCCGGCCAGAGTGTATTGCCGATTCTGACTGTTCTCTCACTTTGGCTTGTGTTCGTAATAAATGCGTCGACCCATGTCCAGGAGTATGTGGTCTTAATGCAGATTGCTATGTTGCTAATCATAAACCAAACTGTAATTGTCACGCTGGATTTACGGGTAATCCGCTCACGATGTGTTCACAAATAAGGAGTAAGTAGATAAAAATTAAAAAATCATGTTTATTATGTTTTCTCACTTTTCTGTTTTCTATATTCTTCAATTTTTTTAGCTCAAGATGTTATAGTGAATGGTTGTAATCCATCACCATGTGGGCTAAATGCGATTTGTAAAGTCGTAAATAATCAACCGGTGTGTTCCTGTTTGAGTAACTATATGGGAAATCCACCTAATTGTAAACCTGAATGCATTATTAATTCAGATTGTAAAACAAACAGGGCTTGCATCAATAATAGATGCATAAACCCATGCCCTAAACCATGTGGGATTAACTCTGATTGTAAGGTAATAAATCATAGCCCTGTATGCTCATGTCGGCAAGGTTATTCTGGAGATCCCTTCATAGAGTGCCGTGCAAAATTACGTAAGTTATTAATTTAAAAAATATCTCTTTAGCTTATTTTATACGTACAACTTAACAACATATCATTAAATTTTAGAAATTGATTTCGCCGTGACGGAGCTAAGGGATCCATGCTTTTCATCGCCATGTGGTCTATATGCAGAGTGCCGTAACGTCAATGGTTTCCCATCTTGTTCATGTTTACCTTCATATATCGGATCACCGCCGTTCTGTAAGCCTGAGTGTGTAATTCATTCTGATTGTCCTAGCGACAAAGCTTGCATATCAGAAAAATGTCGTAACCCATGTGAGGGATCTTGTGGTCTATATGCAAATTGTTTCGTAAATAATCACATTGCGGTCTGCCTGTGCCCAGAAGGATTTACGGGTGATCCATTTAGAGATTGCAAGCCTCAATTGATAGAAGGTTAGTTAATAATATAAAAATTAAAATTAATTAATTTTTTGGAACTTGCAATTTAAACAAGTAATTATGTTTTTAGATGTTGTCGTGCCTACTCCGAGTGACCCTTGTCATCCAAACCCTTGTGGATCGAATGCAAATTGTGTCAATGGAATTTGCACATGCCTTGCAGATTACCATGGTGATCCATATTTTGGATGCCGACCTGAATGTGTGCATAATTCAGATTGTCCCCGTGATAAAGGTTGTCGAAGGAATAAGTGTATTGATCCATGTATTGGAACTTGTGGTCAAAATGCTATTTGTGAAGTAAATAATCATATTCCAATGTGTTCCTGTCCACGTGGAATGAGTGGGAATGCCTTTGTCGAATGTCGAGCCATGGCTGGTGAGATTTGTATTCTTCTTGATAATAATACAAACGAAAACTATAAATAGATATATAACTAAAAGCTGATGTTTGTTTTTCCAGTAAATAATCAAAACCCATGCAATCCATCACCTTGTGGACCAAACAGCCAGTGTCAACAGTCCCACGGCCAAGCTGTGTGTTCTTGCCTCCCTGGTTATCGTGGAAGTCCTCCCAATTGCAGACCCGAATGCGTAGTAAGCTTAGAATGTCCTCTAAATGCAGCTTGTCAAAATCAAAAGTGTATAAATCCTTGTGAAGGCGCCTGCGGAATAGCGGCCGTATGTGACGTAATAAGTCATAATCCTATTTGTACATGTCCGCCTTCTTTCTCCGGAGATCCCTTCATAAAATGTGATCTTGTTGGTAAGTGTATATACTTGAAATTTATTCATGTTTTTTGTAAAATTGGTATACATAGTATAATGAAACTATATATTTTTCAGTACGGGAACCGATACAAATAAATCCATGTGAACCAACACCTTGTGGACCTCACTCAACTTGTAGGAACACGAATGATAGTCCAGTTTGTGCATGCCTTAATGGTTATAAGGGAACTCCACCAAATTGCAGACCAGAATGTATCAGTAACAGCGAATGTAACGATAACTTGGCTTGTATCAACCAAAAATGTTCAGACCCTTGTGTTGGTAGTTGCGGTATAAACGCAGAATGTAGAGTAGTCAGTCATTCTCCGATGTGTATCTGTCAATCTGGATACACAGGAGATCCGTTTTCGCACTGTAGTTTGGAAATATTATCTCAACCAAGTGAGGTTTTACATCCATGTAGCCCAAATCCTTGCGGAGCAAACGCCATATGTCGCGAACAGAATGGAATAGGCGCTTGTCAATGCTTAAGCGACTACACAGGTAATCCATACGAAGGATGTCGGCCAGAGTGTGTGGTTGATTCTGATTGCCCTCTGAATAAGGCTTGCTCAGGAATGAAATGCATAGACCCATGTCCAGGAACGTGTGGTGTAAATGCTTTCTGCCAAATAAACAATCATTTGCCAAATTGCATTTGCCAGTCAGGTTATACAGGAAATCCATTTAGTCACTGTAACATACTTCAAGAACGTAAGTATTGTTTCAAGAACATGATAATTATAGCTTAAGTACCTAATCTGGATGTATTAACGATTTATTTCCGTTTTTATTTTAGCGCAAATTTTGGAAAAAGATCCATGTAATCCTAGTCCGTGTGGTGCTAATAGTCAATGTAAAGAAGTAAACGGTCAAGCTACGTGCTCATGTTTGCCCTTATTCGTTGGATCACCGCCGTACTGCCGCCCTGAATGCGTAGTGAGCTCAGAATGTCCGTCCAATTTAGCCTGCATGAACCAAAAATGTTCGGATCCTTGTATTGACAGCTGTGGTGAAGGTGCAAACTGTAATGTGATCAACCATAGTCCGATTTGTGTTTGTAAACAAGGATTAACGGGAAATCCATTTACAAGATGTTATCCCATGATAAGTAAGTTATGATTTTTAACTATATTTATAACGCAAAGGTTTTTTTCCTCGGTGCGAACTGCGAACTATAATACAATTTAATATCGATTTTAATCATTATTATAAATCGCATGCATTTTTTCTTGTTGTGAAATAAAATATGTCTTAAATATGATTAAAAAAAATTCCAAAAGCTTGACACCAGAAAGCAATAAATATTATGTACACTGTTAGCTGCATTTTCGAACGTACATTTCAATACAGACATTTTCATAAATACTAATTAATTTTTTGACGATTTTATATTAAATTCTTAAATCTTTCAGTATCTTCTCGGCCAGAAAAACCAATTAGTGTCGATCCCTGTTCATCAGCACCATGCGGCTTATATGCGATCTGCCGTAATATTGGAGGAGCACCCTCATGTGCATGTGAAACAAATTATATCGGTACTCCACCAAATTGCAGACCAGAGTGTACAATTAATTCTGAGTGTCCAAGCAATCAAGCGTGTATCAATGAAAAATGTCAAGATCCATGTCTGGGCGCTTGTGGATTCAATGCACAATGTTCTGTATTCAATCATATCGCACAGTGTAGGTGTTTGGATCAATACACGGGAGACGCATTTGTGCAATGCTATCCTGAACTTCAAAAAGATGGTGTGTACAATTGATCGTAGTATTACAATAATATTTTGTCCATAGTGTAGGTATTTTTAATGCCGTTTATATTTACAGAATTGCCCGAACTTGATGCATGTAACCCGAATCTATGTGGGCCAAACGCTGAGTGTAATGATGGAAAATGCACATGTGTGCAAGAATACCAGGGTGATCCGTACTTCGGGTGTAGACCAGAATGTCTTACCAGCAGTGATTGTCCACAGAATAAGGCGTGTTTCAAAAACAAATGTGTAAATCCTTGTGAAAATACATGTGGACGTCAAGCTATATGTAATGTAATTAATCACGTTCCAATGTGTACTTGTTTACCAAACCATTCTGGTAATGCATTTGTTGAATGCAGACCTGTAGTGATGATCGAAAATATAAATCCTTGCAACCCATCGCCATGCGGTCCTAATAGTCAGTGTCGTGAAGTTAATGGACAAGCAATTTGTACATGTTTACCTGGATATAAGGATGCACCTCCGACTTGTAGACCTGAATGTGTAACTAGCGCTGAATGCGCACTCAACAAAGCTTGTTCTGGTCAAAAATGTATAGATCCATGCAAAGGAAATTGTGGAATTGGGGCAGTATGTCAAGTGATAAACCACAACCCTATATGCTCATGTCCATCAGGTTTAACTGGTGATCCCTTTAGCAGATGTTTACTGAAGGGTAAGAGTTAATACAACTTTTAAATTAAATTGGATTATTAAAAAATTTGTAATGATAAATAACTAGTTCACCTGATCTATATTCAAAAATATTAAATTAACATGTTTTTTTTAGATATCGAGGAACCCATTTATATTAATCCATGTCATCCCTCTCCATGTGGACCCAATGCAGATTGCAAAGAAATTAATGGTTCGCCATCATGTGCGTGCCGTGACGAATACATAGGAACTCCACCAAATTGCAGACCAGAATGCATTTCTAATTCAGAATGTCCCAATGAACTCGCGTGTATAAATGAAAAATGTAAAGATCCTTGTCCTGGATCATGTGGTTCAGGTGCTGAATGCAAAGTTGTGAGCCATGCACCTCAATGTTACTGTTCACAAGGATATACTGGTGACGCATTTATCTCGTGTAACTTGATTGACATTCCCCTTACCCCATGTTCACCATCACCGTGTGGTCCGAACGCTATATGTAAAGAACTTAGAGGAGCAGGATCATGTGTATGTTTACCAGAATACGTTGGAAATCCATACGAAGGATGTCGTCCTGAATGTGTTGTTAATTCTGACTGTGCTATAAACTTAGCTTGCATTCAAAACAAGTGTAAAAATCCTTGTACGAATATTTGTGGCCGAAATGCAATTTGTAATGTTGTAAACCATACTCCAAAATGCGAATGTTTGCCTGGATTAATTGGAAGTCCATATCAAGAGTGCATAGAGAAACATGGTTCGTATATACTTATGTATTTATATTTTTTTTAAATCTCTGTTGTTATAAATAATAAGTTGTTGCAAATATCAAATAAGGATATGAGGATTTTTGAAGTGAAAACTTCTTTAGCGGCGTTGGGTATAAAATCTTAAACTCGCGTCAGGACACGTGGCCTGATCGAAAAAGCGTAAGACGGACTTTTTTTTTTTTTTTAGCTTTTATATTCCATGCGTAAGACGGATACCATTCCAAAATATCAAACATGCTGAACGTTAATAATCAAGTTTTCACTTCTGCCGGCACTCCCGGAGTGCAACCCGTCTTTTTTTTTTTTAATACGAACGCAGTTCTGAAATCATTTGCGATACGAACATTTTTTCAATTTATTTCGACGTTTTGGGGTAAACAGTATGTTTTCACGTTAACTGTTCTATTTTAAAACATTAAAATTCGTAGTATTGTTGGAATAGGAACACTACAATTTTTGTGTCAGCTTCGAATTGTAGTTGAGAACTTTCGACTATGGCTTATTTAGATGTAGAAATACATTCATTAATATTTTTTTTCAGAAGATGAATTAATCCAAAGGGATCCTTGTTCACCGTCGCCTTGTGGTCCTAACAGTATTTGTAAAGTATCAAATAATCAAGCTGTGTGCACTTGTAAAGCAAATTATTTGGGTACACCCCCATCCTGTAGACCAGAATGTCTCATAAGTTCAGAATGTCCACAACATCAAGCTTGCATTAATGAGAAATGCAGGGATCCATGTGTTGGAGTATGCGGAATTAACGCTGAATGCAAAGTAATAAACCATAGTCCAATATGCTCATGTGCGACCCAATCAACAGGAGATCCATTCATTAGATGCTATAGAGGTGATGTTTTTATCCCATATGTATATAATATTTACATTTAAACAAACATGGACAAATGAAATTAACGTGTTTTGTATATATTTCACAGTTGAAGCAGAAGCAGTTGTAGTTCCCACAAATCCATGCGTGCCTTCACCTTGTGGTCCATTTTCGCAATGCCGTGATATAAATGGTGTACCGTCATGTTCTTGTTCGCCACAATATATAGGAAGTCCACCAAATTGTAGACCAGAGTGTACAATTAATACGGATTGTGTCAGTGACAAAGCCTGTATTAATGAAAGATGTGTAGACCCATGCCCTGGCTCCTGCGGATTAAATGCTGAATGTCGAGTACAAAATCACATATCCATTTGTACCTGCATCGACGGCTATATTGGAGATCCGTTCCAAAGCTGCTATATAAAACCGCAAAAAGGTAATTATAATGTTTTCAATATTTCAGATCTAAAAATTTTGAAATATTTTTTATCGTATTCAAATAAACAAATCATGCAATAAGTTTTGTAATATTAATTATAATTCGATTTCCCATCATATTATTTTATTGAGTTAACATTTATATTCAGTCAAACTTTAATTTAGGGAATTAAAAATTGCTGTCATTTTCAGATGTAACGTTAAACGATCCATGCAATCCATCCCCATGTGGAATGAATGCAATATGTAATAATGGTATTTGCACGTGCCTTCCTGAATATAATGGCGATCCATACTTCGGTTGTCGCCCCGAATGTACAATAAGCTCTGAGTGCACTATGGACAAGGCTTGTGTAAGGAACAAGTGTGTAAATCCGTGCAATAATACGTGCGGTATAAATGCTGTTTGCGATGTCATTAAACATATGGCGATTTGTACTTGCCCACCTAAAATGACTGGAAATGCATTTTTGCGATGTTCTCCAATACAAGGTTTGTTATTAAATATTTAAGTAATTAAATCAGATTTTTTTGTGGTTACGTAGATAGTATAAAATTGACAGTAAAAATGATTTAACTGCTCGAAATAAAATACATATTGAATTATTTGCATTTTGATTTTTCTTTTAATATATTTTTACTTCAATGTTTACTTTGCAGAACCTTTGGTCACGAATCCGTGTCAACCCAGTCCATGTGGTCCCTATAGTCGTTGCTCAGAACGTAATCAACAGGCTATATGCTCTTGTATGCCTGGATATAACGGAGCACCGCCTTCCTGTCGCCCAGAATGTGTTTCCAGTTCCGACTGCACTTTAGACAAAGCTTGTAGCAATCAAAAATGCATAAATCCATGTGTAGGGACATGTGGAGTAGAAGCCAAGTGCCAAGTTATAAATCATAATCCTATTTGTACGTGCCCGCCTAAATACACTGGTGATCCATTTACACGATGCATTAATATACGTAAGTTGTTTTCAATTTCATGTACATTAAACAGTTCTTATGTATATCTTATCTTTTCATGACATAATATATATTTCGCAGCGTTATCGGAGCCGACCATCGCAGTAAATCCATGTCAGCCATCGCCCTGTGGCCCCAACTCAATCTGCCAAGAATCAGCGACTGGAACAGCTACATGTCAATGTCAACCAGACTTTTTAGGTGCCCCACCAAATTGTCGGCCTGAGTGCATTTCCAACAGTGAATGTACTTCGTCGTTGGCTTGTATTAACAGAAAATGTCTAAATCCATGTAACCAAGCATGTGGTTCAAATGCTGAGTGTCGCGTTGTTAGTCATACAGCCATTTGTATTTGTCCTGAAGGATATAAGGGCGATCCATCTGTGCAATGTACATTAAATGCACTTGCTGTAATTGAACAATCCAATCCATGTTCACCATCTCCATGCGGACCAAATGCCGAATGTATTGAACGAGGTACTACGGGAGCATGTGTGTGCCTGAAAGGCTATTTCGGTGATCCTTATGAAGGATGTCGACCAGAGTGTGTTGTGAATTCAGATTGTCCAAGTAATAAAGCATGTTCGAGGAATAAATGCGTCGATCCATGTCCTGGTACTTGTGCTATAAATGCAGAATGTCAAGTTGTTAATCACTCCCCATTGTGCACATGTCCAGCACAATTTTCGGGCGATCCATTCCAGCATTGCGCACTCATACGTAAGTAATTTAAACATTTTAAAGTGAACCTTACTACTAGACTTACAAACTTTACAACTTGTTACACATATATCAGTAAGGATACTTTGTAATCTTATTTTATTTTTTAGAACATGAAGAAGAGAAATCAGATCCGTGCAATCCTTCACCATGCGGACCGAATAGTCAATGTAGAGTATCAAATGGTCAGAGTGTTTGTTCATGTATGCCAGAATATTTTGGATCTCCTCCAAACTGCCGTCCGGAATGCGTTATAAACTCAGAGTGTCCCGCAGACAAAGCGTGTAAGAATTATAAATGTCAGTCATCATGTCCTGGACCTTGTGGTCAAAATACAAATTGCAAGATGATTAATCATAGTCCAATCTGTACATGTTTACCATCGTACACAGGTGATCCTTTCTCGGCTTGTTATAGAGTTATCGGTAAGTTTCGCTATAATTTATAAAATAAAATAAAAAAGTTTTTTTTGTAATTTTTTTGGTCTTTGTTTATTTATTTATTCGTTTTTTTTAATACCTCAGCTCCATTAGAAGTTCAGCCAGAAGTCGATCCCTGTGTTCCATCACCTTGTGGTCCAAATTCGCAATGCAGGAATTTGAACGGTCTTCCGTCCTGTTCATGCTTACCAAAATACGAAGGAAGTCCACCAAATTGCAGATCAGAATGTATAATAAATGAAGACTGTGCTAGCAACATGGCTTGCATTAATCAAAAGTGTAAGGATCCATGCCCTGGATCTTGTGGGATAAATGCTAAATGTTTTGTGAGAAACCATGTGTCGATATGTAATTGTGAGGAAGGCTTTACAGGGAATGCATTTACACAATGTATTCCTATGCCACAAAACGGTATGAAAAAATTTACATTAATTTCTCTTTTATACATTTCTTTTTAGCGTATTCAATTTTCTTATTCAAAATATTTCCTTTTTTACAGTTGAAATTGATTTATGTAATCCATCACCCTGTGGAACAAACGCGTTGTGTAATGATGGAAAATGCACTTGTCTTGCTGAATTCCATGGCGATCCATATATTGGTTGTCGACCTGAATGTACAATTAGCACTGACTGTGCGCGTGACAAAGCTTGCATAAACAATAAATGCCAAGATCCTTGCCCTGGAACATGCGCTTCAAATGCTAAATGCAATGTTATTAACCATGTGCCGATGTGTAGTTGCCCGGATCGAATGCAAGGAAATGCGTTTATTGAATGTTATCCATTATCAGGTGAGAACATCTATACATTCGAGTTTAGATCAGCAACATATTAATTATATTAAATTATTTATAATTATGAACGAATGTCATTTGTTTGTTTTAGAACCTATAAATATAAATCCATGTCAACCGTCTCCATGTGGTCCTAATAGTCAATGCAGAGTAGTCAATAGTCAACCCGTATGTTCTTGCGCTCCAAATTTCATTGGCAGTCCACCAGCCTGCCGCCCTGAATGTACAATTAGTGCAGAGTGCCCCTTGGATCAAGCTTGCACTAATCAACGATGCGTAAACCCATGTGTAGGTGCTTGTGGAGTTACAGCTGAGTGCAAAGTAGTCAACCATAATCCAATATGTACTTGTCCAAGCGCATACTCAGGAGACCCATTCACACGCTGTTATAGACTTCGTACGTATTATTTCTTTTGAGTGAATTTTATTTTAGAAAATTTTGTTTTCATGAATCTAAATAGATGTTTTTATTTTAGCTGAAAAAGCGCCAATTTCCGATAACGTGTGTTCTCCGTCACCATGTGGACCCAATTCAATATGTAAAATTATAAATGATGTTCCATCATGCACCTGCCTAGAAAATAATCAAGGTCAACCTCCATATTGCAGGCCAGAATGTACAAGTAATGAAGAATGTTCTGTACAAATGGCTTGCGTTAATATGAAATGCATTAATCCGTGTGAAGGTGCGTGTGGAATTAACGCAGAGTGTAAGGTCGTCAGTCATTCGCCAAACTGTATGTGTACATATGGATATACAGGAGATCCGTTTATCAATTGTGTATTCGAACCATTGCGAGAACAAATAAATTCCAATCCATGCACACCATCACCGTGTGGATTTAATGCTATATGCAAAGAAAAGAATAATGCTGGTTCTTGCACTTGTATTGATAGCTATATTGGAAATCCTTACGAGGGTTGTCGTCCAGAATGTGTAGTGAATACGGACTGTCCCAACGATAAGGCTTGCACTAATAACAAGTGCGTCGATCCTTGTCCAGGCAGTTGTGGATCGAATGCTTTGTGTCAAGTTGTTAATCATGCGTCTTTATGCACATGTATTAATGGCTACACAGGAGACCCTTTCAGAAATTGTGTTTATCAAGGTAATGAAATACTTGCTATAATATTTATTATAAGTTAATTCATTAAATCTCCTGTCGTGTTTGGTAATAAGTATAAAACATTGATAATATTTGTTTTTCAGAATCGGCACCGCCATTATTACCCACTGATGTCTGTTATCCCTCACCGTGTGGTCCAAATAGCCAATGCAAAGTTGTGAACAATCAAGCAATTTGTTCGTGCTTGAAGGAATATGTTGGAATTCCTCCAAACTGCCGACCTGAATGCGTTGCTAATTCAGATTGTCCTCGTGAAAATGCTTGCATAAATAACAAATGTGTTAATCCATGTGTGAACGCATGTGGTGTTAATTCCAATTGTAAAGTGATCAATCACAGTCCTATATGTTCATGCAAACATTCTTATGTAGGAGACCCCTTCACGATTTGCAGTCTAGCTCCTGGTGAGTAAAATATTGCATTTAATTTTTGTATTCAATTATTTTTCAAAGAAATGTAATGTTCTTAATATTTTCATGACTTTTTGAACATGTTATTTGTTTTCAGTTGCATCGCCTCAAGAAACAACCGATCCTTGTGTACCATCACCTTGTGGACCTAACTCTGTTTGTCGTAGCGTTGGATCTTCACCATCATGTTCTTGTATGCCAGAATTTATCGGAAGTCCACCCAATTGTAGACCCGAATGTACAATACATGCCGACTGTCCCAGTGACCGGGCTTGTATTAACTCTAAATGTCAAGATCCTTGTTCGGGCTCCTGTGGCTTGTCTGCATCGTGTCATGTGCTTAATCACATTCCCATCTGTTCTTGTCTCACGGGTTTCATTGGTGATCCGTTCACGAGCTGTAGACCGCAACCATTACAAGGTAAATTATAAACACTTGAGCGATACATCAAATTTTATATTTTTTTTATATACTTAATTGAAATCTTAATTTACAATACTTCATTTATTTTTCTTAGTTGAAGCAGTGGTGACTGATGCATGCACAAATGTTCGATGTGGATCAAATGCAGAGTGCATTAATGGTCATTGTCAGTGCTTAAAAGACTATCATGGCGACCCTTACTTTAATTGCAGACCAGAGTGTGTATATAGCACCGATTGCGAACAAAACAAGGCTTGTAGCCAAAAAAAATGTATTGACCCATGTATAAACGCATGTGGACAAAACGCAAATTGTCAGGTCGTAAATCATATTCCCATGTGTAGTTGTAGCACTGGTTATACTGGAAATGCATTTATTGCATGCAATCAAATTAAAGGTATGTAAAATTAATTCGTAGTTTATCACAAAATTTACTATTTATAACAACATAAACATTATTAATTCAATATTATAAAAGTTATTAATGTGCCTGTGTATTTATTTCAGTTCAAGCAATTGAAAATCCTTGCAATACAGCCATATGCGGACCAAATAGCCAATGCAGAGTTGTAAACAACCAAGCTGTTTGTTCATGTCTACCTACGTACTTGGGTGTACCACCAGCGTGTAGACCTGAATGTACAGGAAACGCCGAGTGTCCTTTGGACAAAGCCTGCATGAATCAAAAATGTATCAACCCATGCTTTGGAGCTTGTGGAATAAGAGCAACATGTGAAGTTGTTAACCATAATCCTGTCTGTGCTTGCCAAGAAAAATACACAGGCGATCCATTCGTAGAGTGTCACCTTCCTCTGAGTGAGTATGATATAATAACATTATTTAAATTCAATTGCTATATTTATTAAAATTATATATATCATAATTAACATTATATTTTATTCATAAAAATAATATCTCTGCAGATACACCTCAAGAGGTTATTGTCCCATGCCAACCTTCACCATGTGGTCCAAATGCAATTTGCCAAGAAAACAATGGCATTCCCTCTTGTAGTTGTTTGCCAGAATTTAAAGGAGAGCCACCATATTGTAGACCAGAATGTATAAGTAACAGTGAATGTTCACCGCATTTAGCTTGTATGAATCAAAAATGTAAAGACCCATGCGTACAGGTTTGTGGAGAAAATGCCGAATGTCATGTGGTAAGCCACTCCGCTATGTGTGTCTGTCCACAAGGTTATGCTGGCGATCCGTTTACGAGGTGTTCTGTGCATACTACTGTTGAAATTTTAACACCATGTTTCCCGTCGCCTTGCGGACCAAACGCAGCATGTAGAGAACAAAATAATGTAGGCTCTTGCACCTGCAATGAGGGCTACTTTGGCAATCCATATGAAGGATGTCGACCTGAATGTGTTCGTGATTCTGATTGTGCTGAAAACCGGGCTTGTGTGGGTAATAAATGCCAAGATCCTTGTCCAGGTTCCTGCGGAATAAACGCAGAATGTTTAACAGTAAACCATTTACCTACATGTATCTGTGCTAATGGTTATACAGGCGATCCAAGGCGGCGATGCAATATTGTACAATACTGTAAGTATATAATGTTATTACATGTATTAATTTACCTCATTTAAAAATAATATTCTAATGTCGCTGTAACTAGTTTTTTGTTCCATATATTATATTAAACTATTTTAGACATGGATGCTCAAGTACAAATGCCTATTTATTTTGTAGTAAAAGAAAAAAAATAATAAATCATTTATTGCTTCTCTTATATAAAAAAATCATATTGAAATATACCAATTTTTTTTATTACAGCTCTTTCTGTACAGACCACTAATGTGTGTCAACCCAGTCCTTGTGGACCATACAGTCAATGTAAGAATATTAATAACCAGGCAATATGCAGTTGTTTACCTAACTATATTGGAGAACCACCCGTATGCAGACCAGAATGTACATATAATTCTGATTGTTCTGAAGATAAATCGTGCGTTAATCAAAAGTGTATCGATCCATGTCCCAAGACATGCGGATTAAGAGCCGAATGCCGTGTAATTCACCATAACCCTATTTGTAGTTGCCAATCAGGTTTTACTGGAGATCCATTCACTAGATGTTATAAAAAACCAGGTATGATATTATATTTGAACCTTTTTATTGTAAACTAAGATTGGATGTTCATTTATTTTTTTGTTTATTTTATTTCAGTGCCATTGCCACAGCGAGATGAAATCAAAGATCCGTGCCTTCCTTCGCCATGTGGTGCGAATGCAATCTGTCAGGTCATTAACGGTCAAGCTTCGTGTTCTTGTACCACAGGATATATCGGTAGTCCACCTAACTGCCGGCCAGAATGTGTTTCTTATGAAGATTGTATTAGTTCTCTTGCCTGTATAAATGAAAAATGCCGAGATCCCTGTCCCGGTTCCTGTGGTTCTAATGCACAATGTATGGTCATTAAACATTTAGCCATTTGTACATGTTTCGAAGGCTATAAAGGTGATCCATTCACAAGATGCGAATTGCAGCCTTTGCGAGGTAAATATTATTCTTTGTAGATAAAAAAGTTTACCTTATTAAAATTTATTTCAGATTATTTTTACTATAATAATTATTGTATTGCAGAACCAGTGGAAGTTGATTTATGTAACCCATCACCATGTGGATCAAATGCAATATGTGACAATGGAGAGTGTTCATGTCTTCCTGATTATCACGGTGACCCGTACATCAGCTGTAGACCTGAATGTACAACAAGCGCAGATTGCCAAAGGCAACAAATATGCCTCAATAAAAAATGTCACAATCCTTGTCCGGATACTTGTGGTCTTAACGCCATTTGTGAAGTTATTAACCATATTCCAATGTGCAGTTGTCCCACAGGATATACCGGCAATGCTTTTGTTTCTTGTAATGCCATTCAAGGTAAACTGCTTATTTTTATTATGGAAACATATCCGTATAAAAACATTATTTGAAAATTTGTTACTAATAGGAATACTTTTTTTCAGCGTTTACACCAACGAATCCGTGCTATCCAAGTCCCTGTGGACCAAACAGCCAGTGTCGTGAAATAAATAAAGTTGCCGTTTGTTCATGTTTACCAGAGTATTTAGGAAACCCGCCAACATGTAGACCAGAATGTACAACTAGTGCTGAATGCCCATTGAACAAGGCTTGTAACAATCATAAATGCATTAATCCATGTGTAGGTTCATGCGGACTCAACGCTTTGTGCGATGTTATTAATCATAATCCAATATGCACATGTCCAAATGATTTCATTGGGGATCCATTCAGCAGATGTCTTCCGAAACGTCAGTACCTTTTAATATATTCACTTTTCTTTTCTTATTTAAGAGTTTTCTAATATTTTTGTACTATTATCATTATAATAATTGGACTGTTTTTTTCAGCTCTTGAAATACGTCCACAAACTGATCCTTGTACTCCTTCGCCTTGTGGACCAAATTCGATCTGTCAGAATGGACAAGAATCTCCTTCATGTTCCTGTATGCCGAATTTCATTGGATCACCACCAAATTGTCGCCCTGAATGTACAAGTAACAGTGAATGTCCAAATAATATGGCATGTATAAATAATAAATGCAATGATCCATGTGTGGGTTCTTGCGGTTCATATGCTGAATGTCGTGTTGTAAGCCATACACCAAACTGTATGTGTCCCCAAGGATATGTTGGCGATCCATTCGTTTCTTGCGAAATTAACAGCGTTCAAGCCATAGAACAGCTAACACCATGTTCTCCTTCTCCATGTGGAACCAACGCTATTTGCAAACAACGGAATAATATTGGCTCTTGCATTTGTTTGTCTGGCTATTTTGGAAATCCTTACGAAGGTTGTCGACCAGAGTGTATAGTCAACACGGATTGCCCGTCCGACAAAGTTTGTCAGCAAAATAAATGCCAAGATCCATGTCCTGGAACTTGTGGTAGAAATGCACAATGCCACGCTGTCAACCACGCTCCAATATGCACATGTAACCCTGGATACACAGGAGATCCATTTAAAAATTGTGTTTACAAGCAAGGTAAATTCGAATTTATTTTATAATTTTTTAAATTATTTAATTTTCAGTTCCTTTTTATGTAATGTTTAATGTGTGGTTTTGTATGTGAAAATATTTTGATTTCAGAAATTGAAGTTGCTACTGATCCATGCTCTCCTTCACCTTGTGGTCCAAATAGTATTTGTAAATACAAAAATGAACAAGTGATATGCAGTTGTATTCCCGAATATAGAGGTTCACCTCCTAATTGTAGACCTGAATGTGTTGTCAGCGCTGAATGCCCTTCTGATAAAGCATGTATCTCGCAGAAATGTACTGATCCTTGTATTGGTCAGTGTGGTCAAAACACAAAATGTCGCAGTATAAACCATAGTCCGATATGTTCTTGCAAAGATGACTTCACCGGTGATCCATTTAGCCGATGTTACCCAATTATTTTAAAGGATATTGAAGAACCTTCGAAGAATCCATGTTTACCATCGCCCTGTGGACCATTTAGTCAGTGCTTAGAAATAGGAAGCATACCTACATGTACCTGCTTACCAGACTTTATTGGTGCCCCACCTAATTGTAGACCAGAGTGTGTGATAAACTCTGACTGTTCCAGCAATTTAGCTTGTATAAATCAGAAATGTAAAGATCCTTGTCCTGGATCATGTGGTGTAAATGCACAATGTATAGTCAAAAATCACACTCCCATCTGTAGTTGCCTTGTGAACTTTGTTGGAGATGCATTTACCGAATGTAAACCACAAGGTACGTTATATTCTTGAGTTAATAATAATAATTACACTATCAATCATTCATAACCATTAATTAATATATTTATATTTTAATGTTTAGTTGCAGATGTAATAGAAGAAACGATAGATCCTTGCAATCCCTCACCATGTGGACCTAACGCCATTTGCGATAATGGTGAATGTTCATGTTTGCCCGACTACTACGGGGATCCTTTCTTTGAATGTCGTCCAGAATGTACACTTAGTTCTGATTGTGATAAAAATAGGGCATGTTATAAAAATAAATGTGTGGATCCTTGTAAAGCGCAAGTTTGTGCTTCGAATGCTATTTGTGAAGTCATTAACCATGTACCGATGTGCAGATGTCCACCAAATATGATTGGAAATGCTTTCATACAATGCTCAACAATTGAAAGTAAGTTAAATTTTATTAAATTAAAAATAATTATATATTTACATACTTACTCATTTGAATTATAACAAAAAAAATGTTTCGTTTCAGTTGTTAATCGGCAGCCTTGTAGTCCTTCTCCTTGTGGTCCTAACAGCCAATGTCGCGATATAAATGGGCAAGCTATTTGTTCTTGCTTGGAAGGATTTATTGGACTACCGCCTTCCTGCAGACCTGAGTGTGCTGTAAGCTCTGATTGTTCTCCTGATGAAGCATGTACAAATAGCAAATGTATTAAGCCATGTCTAGGCGCTTGTGGTATAGGCGCTAAGTGCCAAGTTATCAATCATAATCCTATTTGCTCATGCCCGTCATCGTATACCGGAAATCCATTCATAAGATGTGTCTTACAAACATTTACACCCGAACGTCAAGACCCATGTATTCCATCACCATGTGGCCCTAATTCTATTTGCAAGGTAGTTTCGGAATCGCCAACCTGTACCTGCCAGCAAGGTTACTTTGGAAAATCCCCACACTGTAAACCAGAATGCATAACTAATTCTGAGTGTTCCACACATCTTGCATGCATAAATGAGAAATGTGTTGATCCTTGTATTGGATCATGTGGTTTAAATGCAGTTTGCCATGTTATCAGCCACTCACCGTCATGTTTCTGTTCACCTGAATTTACTGGAGATCCATTTAGAGAATGTCGAAAATCTGAAATAGTACAAGAAATTTTGACCCCATGTCAACCATCCCCATGTGGTGCGAATGCTATTTGTAAGGAACTCAACGATGCAGGTTCTTGTACTTGTTTGCCTGAATATTATGGCAATCCTTATGAAGGTTGCAGACCTGAATGTATTGTCAATACCGACTGTCCATCAAACAAGGCTTGTTTACAATATAAATGCCAAGATCCTTGTCCAGGTTCTTGTGCAACGAATGCTATTTGTCAAGTTGTGAATCACGCACCATCGTGTTCTTGTCCACAAGGACACACAGGAGATCCATTCCGTCATTGCTGGATACAAAGTAAGTTTAATTAATTAATATACTATAAAGTATTTATAACAATTTAAAGTGTTTTTAGTTTGTCACTTGATTCTAATTTAACTTTCAGGAGAACAAGATATTACAGTAAATGTTTGCAGTCCTTCACCATGTGGTCCTAATACTAGATGCCAAGAAGTAAATAAACAGGCTGTGTGCTCATGTTTACCAGACTTTATAGGTGTTCCACCTGGCTGTCATCCTGAATGCGTTATAAGCTCTGAATGTTCAAAAAATAAAGCTTGCTTAAACAAAAAATGTGTTGATCCTTGTATCGATGCCTGTGGACTGAATGCGGAGTGCAGAGTAATTAACCACAGTCCCATTTGTTATTGTAAATCACTTTATACAGGTGACCCGTTCTCTAAGTGCACTCCATTACCACGTAAGTAATATTTCATATTTATAAATAATATATTATGTACTTGAATTTATAATAAGTGATATACCGAAATAACTAAACTTAAACATATTTTTACAGCTCCTGTCGCAAACGCTGTTTTAGAACCATATAGTAATCCATGTCTGCCGTCACCTTGTGGACCAAATGCAATATGTCGAGATTTTGGAAACATACCTTCTTGTACATGTATGGATAATTATATTGGTAACCCGCCAAATTGTCGACCAGAGTGTACGCTGAACTCTGAATGTCCAACATCTCAAGCATGTATTCAACAAAAATGTAGAGATCCATGTCAAGGGTCATGTGGTATTAATGCATTATGTACTGTTTCGCGACATACACCTATCTGCACGTGCCCCGATGGCTATGTTGGTGACGCATTTACTGCTTGTAATCCGAAATTACAACCTGGTATGTTGATCAATTCATTGTATTGTTTTAAAAGAAATTTATATGTAAATTCTGAATATTCATATTATATTTCCATATTCTTTACAGAATACGATACGACAGATAGCTGTAACCCATCGCCTTGTGGGACAAACGCAATATGTACGGATGGAAAGTGTTCTTGTGTTCATGATTATCAAGGTGACCCATACGTAGGTTGCCGTCCTGAATGTGTACTGAGCACTGATTGCAATCGAAATATGGCATGTGTCAAGAATAAATGTGTTAATCCTTGTTTAAATACATGTGCACCAACTGCTGTTTGTGAAGTTATTAATCACGTACCTATGTGCAGTTGTTCCCATGGTATGACTGGTAATGCCTTCTATGGATGTGAAAAAATACAAGGTATAATAAAATAAAATATTAAGTGGGATAATAATATTAACGCAGACATAATTGTTATTAATGACCAAATTTTATTTAGTTCCAGTCGTAACCAACCCTTGCCTTCCATCTCCTTGTGGACCAAATAGTCAGTGCCGAGAAATTAATGGACAAGCAGTTTGTACGTGTGTTATTGGCTATATTGGCAGTCCTCCACTATGTCGACCGGAATGTGTAGTCAGTTCAGACTGCCCTCTTAATAAAGCGTGTAGTAATCAAAAATGCATTGACCCATGCAAAGGATCTTGTGGAGCTGAAGCAATATGTCAAGTTGTAAAGCACAATCCTATCTGTTCTTGCCCTCCAAAACACACTGGAGATCCATTTGTACGGTGTATTCCCTATAGTAAGTAAAATATTATGATTATAGCGTTAAGTAATATATATTTATTCCGACGAATTAAAAATCAACAAATATAATATGCTTAATGTATGTTTACTTTTAGGGCCACAGTTACTAGATGTTTCACCGTGTGCGCCGTCGCCCTGTGGACCTAATGCCATTTGTAAGGAAGTAGCTGGAGCTCCATCGTGTGCTTGCTTACCGGACTTCTTTGGCTCACCACCTTATTGTAAACCAGAATGTAGCAGCAACAGTGAATGTCCAAGTGACAAAGCATGTATAAATCAAAAATGTGTAGATCCTTGCTTAGGTGCATGTGGTTCTAATGCAGAATGCAAAACAATCAGCCATTCACCTATGTGCTTCTGTAGATTAGGATATGTTGGTGACCCATTTACAAATTGCAACATCCAAAGAGAACAAATACAAGAACAATCTTCACCTTGTATGCCATCACCTTGTGGATCTAATGCTATTTGTAAGGAATATAATTCGGCCGGTTCTTGTTCTTGCTTACCTAATTACATCGGAAATCCTTACGAAGGATGTCGACCGGAATGTACAATAAATTCGGATTGTACACCAGATAAAAGTTGCATTCGTAATAAATGTCAAGACCCCTGCCCTGGTACGTGTGCACCAAATGCGATCTGCACTGTTGTAAACCATCTTCCATCGTGTTACTGTCCTTCTGGATATACAGGTGATTCGTATCAGCAGTGCGTCATTATAAAAGGTACGCAAAAAACATTTTAAATTAACGTGTTTATTTAGGTTAATAAAATTGGTAATGAATTAAAACGCATATGCATTTTTTTTTTCAGAAAAAGAAATGGAACCGGTGACGCCATGTGTTCCAAATCCTTGTGGACCAAATAGTATTTGTCGTGCGGTAAACGACCAAAGTGTATGCTCTTGCATGCCTCAATATACTGGATCACCTCCAGGTTGCCGCCCTGAATGTACTATTAGTTCTGAATGTCCTGTAGATAAAGCATGTATAAATCTAAAATGTACCAATCCATGTCCGGGTCATTGCGGATTTAACGCTGAGTGTAGAGTTATAGCTCACAGTCCAATATGCTCTTGCAAATCTCAGTACACTGGTGATCCATTTACACGATGCTATTTACAAAGTAAGTTTTTGAATAAATTAAACATTAAATAGTAATTTTGTTTTATAATCACGCTTTTAGGTTTTAATTATTTTTTATTTTATTTTATTGTAGTACCCATACAGGATACTCCACAAAGAGACCCGTGTCTACCCAATCCATGTGGTGAAAATTCTATTTGTCGTAATAATAATGGTATGCCAGTATGCAGTTGTATGCCAGATTTCCAGGGAGCACCACCGAATTGTAGACCAGAATGTGCAATTAACCAGGATTGTCCATCTAACAAAGCATGCATCAATATGAAATGCATTGATCCCTGCCCTGGTAGTTGCGGAATAAATGCTCAATGTACAGTATTCAACCATTTCCCCGCATGTACATGTCAACAAGGTTTAACTGGTGATCCATTCACCCGCTGCTATGTTATAGAACCAATAAAAGGTAGGTAACGTAGTGATTGATTATTCGAAACTACATAATGCTTTTATCTCTAAAATTTATAAATTTATATTTTTTCTCAATTTTTAGAAGAACAACAACCAGATCCCTGTTACCCGAGTCCTTGTGGATTCAATGCTCAATGTTCAAATGGCATTTGCACTTGTATTGACGAATATTTTGGCGATCCTTACTCCGGTTGTAAACCTGAATGTATCACAAGTATGGAATGTTCAACAGATAAAGTATGTTCTAGAAACAAATGCATAAATCCTTGTCCTGATATGTGTGCGCCAAGTGCTGAATGCAACGTTTACAATCACATTCCCATTTGTACATGTCCTATTGGAACATCTGGTAATGCATTTGTCGAATGTCATAAAACTGAAAGTAAGTACTTTTCAGATGTTCCATGCGTGATTGGCATAAGCCATAATATAAAAATTTATTTATCATTAATATTGACAATTTTTTTTTTGTAGTTTCTGAAGTCAAACCGTGCAATCCGAATCCATGTGGACCTAATAGTCAGTGTCGAGCTATAAATAATCAAGCTATATGCTCTTGTTTGCCAACCTATATTGGAAGTCCACCTTCTTGTCGTCCAGAATGTACAATAAGTGCCGAATGCCCCTCCAATCAGGCCTGTAACAACTATAAATGTATAAATCCTTGCATCGGAAGTTGCGGTTATGAAGCTAGATGTGAAGTAATAAATCACAATCCTATATGTTCATGTCCACCGCAATATACAGGCGATCCATTTTCACACTGTGCACCTACCAGTAAGTACATTTTTTTTTTACTTTAAATCGATTGAATTAAGTATGTTACTGCATAATTTAATAATATTTATTTTTTATGTTTTAGTTTCGGAACCATTACCACCTGTAGATCCTTGTACACCTTCACCGTGTGGGCCTCATTCAATTTGCAAGGTTATAGGCGAGGCACCTTCATGTACATGTATGCCAGATTATGAAGGAGCGCCACCAAATTGTCATCCTGAATGCATAAGTAACTCAGAATGCTCTACAAATCTAGTTTGTATAAATCAAAAATGCAAGGATCCTTGCCCAGGCAGCTGTGGTTACAATGCTGATTGCGTCGTAATAAGTCATGGTTTAATCTGCACTTGTCCTTATGGACAAACAGGAGATCCATTTGTGTCCTGTAATCCTATAAGAGATTCCATAATAGAATACAATTCACCCTGTGAACCTTCCCCGTGTGGACTGAATGCTCAGTGCAATGAAAGAAACGGTGCAGGTTCTTGTAAATGTTTAGAGTCATATATCGGCAATCCCTATGAAGCATGTCGCCCCGAATGTGTATTGAACAGCGATTGCAATCCAACATTAGCTTGCATTCAAAATAAATGCAGAGACCCTTGCCCTGGCACCTGTGCACCGAATGGTATTTGTCAAGTTGTGAACCATATACCTTCTTGCTATTGTCCACTTGGATTTTCTGGTGATCCATACACATTCTGTAAGGAGAAAATCGAAGGTATGTAAAATGTAGCTATTTTATTATACTTGTTTTACTTTTTATTTAAAATATCTGACTTCTCATATTTTTGCTAACTTTCAGATGTCAAGGTAACACCTTGTACACCATCACCATGCGGACCTAACAGTCTGTGTCGAGAAATAAATTCACAGGCAATTTGTACTTGCTTAGAAAACTACGTCGGTGCTCCTCCTTCCTGTCGTCCAGAATGTACAATAAACAGCGAATGTCCAAGTGACAAAGCATGTATTAATCGTAAATGTGTTGATCCGTGCCAAGGACAATGTGGCAGGAACTCTAATTGTAGAGTTATAAATCATAACCCAATATGCTCGTGCCAGGAACAATATACTGGAGATCCTTTCTCATATTGTATGCCAGGTATGTTACATAACAAACCACAAATCATTAAGAAATATCTTAACTGACTCGAACTTGGAATAATTTTTATTTGTTGCTTTGTATATTAATGTATTTTTTTTTTTAGTTCCTTTGTCGGTTCCACAACTTGAAGCCCAAAGAAACCCTTGTATACCATCACCATGTGGACCGAATGCACAATGTCAAGAATATAATGGCAACGTTAGATGTACTTGTCTTGCAAATTATATTGGAACTCCTCCTAGGTGTCGACCGGAATGCACATTAAGCTCAGAATGTAATGCTGATAATGCTTGTATAAATAACAAATGTAGAGACCCATGTCCTGGAGCCTGTGGGCTTAATGCGGAATGTAATGTCAATAATCACTTACCTATCTGTGCGTGCATTCCTGGATATACAGGCGATCCGTTCACTCGATGCGATTTTAAATTGGAAGGTAATGTATATATTATTCTTATTATGAAGCATTACTATAATAAAGTATATTTTATATTAATTAAGTATGACGCAAAAATTACTGATTTACCGATTTTTTTTTTTAATTTTGATTTTAAAAGTAAGAAATATAAAAAATATTATTTTTTTAGAACCCGTTACAAGTGATCCTTGTTCATCATCTCCCTGCGGGGCTAATGCGGTATGCAATAACGGAGAGTGCTCTTGTCTTCCTGAATATTATGGAGATCCCTATGTTGGATGCAAACCAGAATGTATTCTGAATTCTGATTGTCCTCGCAATAAGGCTTGTATAAACAACAAATGTACGGATCCTTGTGCAAATACATGTGGAATGAACGCAACTTGCGATGTAATCAATCATATACCGGCCTGTTCTTGTCCACGCGGCACCAGCGGTGATCCTTTCAATTATTGCTCCATAATCAGAGGTAATTCACACAAATAATTCACAAAGTTTTCGTAATGTTGTTATTTAGCATAGGTTATAGGTATTTATTTTACTGATTAATTTGCAGAAGTTTACACACCTACCGATTTGTGCAATCCATCACCATGTGGCCCATACAGTCAATGCAGAGAGATAAATGGTCATGCTGTATGTGTATGTGTACGAGGCTATATAGGTTCACCACCGAACTGCCGTCCTGAATGTATACTCAGCTCCGATTGTGCATTAAATCAGGCCTGCTCCAACCAGAAATGTATCGATCCATGCCCAGGCGCCTGTGGCCAGCACACAAATTGCATGGTCATTAATCATAATCCAGTGTGTACTTGTCTGCGTGGATATTCAGGAGATCCATTCTCTGCTTGCCAACCGATTCGTAAGTTTCTACTTTAATAAATGCAACTGTGTTTTTTTTTTTTTTTTTTTTATCTTACAGTACAAAATTGTTCTAATAATTGACATAATTATCTCAATTTCAAAATTCTATAATTTATTAAAGAGATTTTTAAAATAATTATTGTCTTGCATATTTTATGTTATGCACCCGTGTTTTAATATACGTTATCATTACAGAATCTTCACCACCTATTCGAGTAAACCCATGTCTGCCATCGCCATGTGGGCCTAATTCACAATGTGTCGAGGTTGGAGATCAAGCAGACTGTAAATGTTTGCCTGAGTTTATTGGTTCACCACCTGCATGTCGCCCAGAATGTACAAGCAATACTGAATGTTCCTCTGACATGGCGTGCATTAATAGAAAATGTCGCAACCCATGCGCGGCCGCTTGTGGTATAAACGCCGATTGTAGAGTTGTCAGTCATACGCCGATATGCTTGTGTCAAAATGGCTATATTGGCGATCCCTTCCTTCAATGCACTTTACAATCAGAACCAACTATTATAGAACGACCGACGCCGTGTGTGCCTTCTCCTTGTGGAAGCAACACTGAATGTAGAGAACAAGATAACGTTGGATCTTGCGTTTGCCTTCCGGGCTATTTCGGTGATCCATATGTTTCCTGTAAACCTGAATGCTTAATTAATTCAGACTGTCCGTCGAATCAGGCCTGTCAACAAAATAAGTGTATCGACCCATGTCCCGGAACTTGTGGAATTAATGCTCAATGCTATGTTACTAACCACATACCAAGCTGTGTCTGCCCCGAGCAACATTATGGAGATCCGTATAAAATATGCTCATATAAATCTCACAGTAAGTTATATTATTGAGTACTTTTCGAACATAATATTTTTAAGGAAGTACTGTTAAACTAATAATAAAATTTCTTTTTGCAGCTGAAATAGTGGATCCATGTAACCCATCACCTTGTGGACCGAATAGCTTATGTAACGCTCGGGATAATGTTGCTGTTTGTTCATGTCAACCGGGCTATCAAAGCTCACCGCCTACATGTAGACCTGAATGTTTGAGTAATTCGGAATGCCCACTTGATAAAGTGTGCGAAAACCAAAAATGTGTATCACCGTGTCCCCGCGGCTGTGGAATTAATTCAGATTGTCGGGTTATAAATCACAATCCAATATGTTCGTGTAAAAACGGATACACGGGAGATCCTTTCTCAGTTTGTATTGTACTTGATATTGAACCAGTTTTAAGTGTACCGACAGATCCTTGTCTACCTTCTCCTTGTGGATTAAATTCTGAATGCCGCGACGTGGGAGGTATACCATCCTGTTCTTGTAAGACTGGATTCCTTGGGAGCCCACCAAATTGTAGACCAGAATGTATAGTTAACACAGATTGTAGCAGCGATAGAGCTTGTTTGAATATGAAGTGTCAAGATCCGTGTCAGGGCTCATGTGGCTTCAACGCAATCTGTAATGTTGTTAATCACGTACCAGTTTGTTTATGCCCGCAAGGTTACAGAGGAGATCCTTTCACATCGTGCATAATTAAAATTGAAGGTAAAGTTTGGGTTACCCAATTTTTTTTTTTTTTTTTTGATAATTTTTTTGCGTATTTTTGTATCCAATGTTATTTTAGTTATCATAAAAAGAAAAAAAATAACAATGTAAGAAGCCATTCACCATTTAGTTTTCAAACTAAAATTTACTTTATATTTTTTAGAACAACCACAAAAACAAGATCCCTGCAATCCTTCGCCATGTGGTCCAAACGCCCTTTGCAACAACGGAGAGTGCACATGTCTGCCAGAATATACAGGAGATCCCTATTTCGGTTGTCGACCAGAGTGCGTGCTCAGTACCGACTGCCCCCTCGACAAAACTTGTCTACGTTCTAAATGTGTGAATCCATGCATTAATATGTGTGGAGTGGGCGCTGAGTGCAATGTTTACAATCACGTTGCAGTATGTAGTTGCCCAACTGGTATGACTGGTGATGCCTTTACACAGTGCTTGAAAATTGACAGTACGTATTTATAAAAAATATTCTCATACAATATAATATAATATACTTAATTTTTAGTAATTATTTAAAGAAAAACTGTTTATCAAATAAATTCATTTTCAGAACCGTCGAGTAGACCATGTGAAGCTTCTCCTTGTGGCCCTAACAGTATTTGCAGAGATTCTAGTGGACAAGCAATATGTGCATGCATACAAGGTTATGTGGGAAACCCGCCTAATTGTAGACCAGAATGTATACAAAGCACTGATTGTCCACTATCTTTAGCTTGTATAAATATGAAGTGTCAGGATCCATGTCCAGGATCATGTGCCCCCAATGCGGATTGTAAAGTTATCAACCACAATCCTGTATGTTCTTGCCCGCCAAGATATACAGGCTCGCCGTTTACACATTGTTTTGGTAAAAACTCTATTTTATTAGCGCATCTTTCAATTTCGAAAAGCATTTATTATTCTAAAGTATTAATTATTTGTTTTTGTTTATTTTAGTTCAAAAATTAGAGGAGCCAATTAAAAATCCATGCGTTCCTTCACCATGTGGACCAAACAGTGCTTGCTCAGTGACAAATACTGGTGATTCACATATTTGTTCCTGTCAACCCACTTTCGAAGGAACACCGCCTAACTGCCGCCGTGAATGCACATCAAGTGATGAATGCTCAGCAGATAAAGCCTGCATAAATTACAAATGTAAAGACCCGTGCGTGGGTTCTTGTGGAACAAATACAAAATGCACGGTGCGGCTTCACACAGCAATGTGCACATGTGAAGAGGGTTATAGTGGTGATCCTTTCTTATCATGCTATCAAATACCACAGAAATTGGAGCCAACAGATCCTTGCAACCCATCACCTTGTGGAGCAAACAGCTACTGTAGAGTATCAACTTCTGGAGTTGCTGCTTGTAGTTGTCATGAAGGATATTTCGGAAATCCTTATGAAGGATGTCGCCCTGAATGTGTAGTTAACAGTGATTGTCCATACAATAAGGCATGTCTAAAGAATAAATGTCAAGATCCCTGTCCAGGTGTCTGCGGTTCAACGGCAATTTGTCAAGTTGTAAACCACTTACCGTCATGCTCATGTTCTCCTGGTTATACAGGAAATCCATATTCCTACTGCCACATTATAATTAAAGAAGAAGGTAGGTTTCTAATTTTGTTTCAAATAAGTTCTGTTATCAATATTTTTCATAAAAGTCACATTTATCTCATTTCTTTATATGTTATTTTAGAAACTACGTCTCGCGACCCATGTGTGCCAAATCCTTGTGGAAGTAACACTGTATGTAAAAGTAACAATGGCCTTGCGTCTTGTTCCTGCTTACCAGAATATTTCGGTGTACCGCCTAACTGTCGACCAGAATGTACAGTAAGCTCTGAATGCCCGTCGACTAAAAGTTGCGTTCAACAAAAATGTGTAGACCCATGTATTAATGTATGTGGTCAAAACGCCGAGTGCAGAGTGGTAAACCATGCTCCCATTTGCTCATGTCGACAAGGATATGAAGGAGATCCATTCATAAGATGCGCGCTTCTTCCAAGTAAGTTCTATACAATTCACATTAAAACTTGTACTAAGTAAAATAAACAGCTCGTATTTAATATTCTTGCGTTAGCTAATTTATATACGTACCAATAATTGATATATTTTTTTTTTATAGAAATACAAGTAGTGGATTCTAACCCATGTGTGCCATCGCCTTGTGGACCGAACTCATTGTGTCAAACCATAAACAAAGCACCAGTGTGTTCCTGCATGTCTAATTATATAGGAACACCACCAAACTGCAGGCCTGAGTGTACTATTAATTCAGATTGTCCAAGCAACAAGGCTTGTATCAACCAAAAATGTAAAGACCCTTGCGTTGGATCATGTGGACTACAGACCGTATGCCACGTCCATCAACATGCGGCTATTTGCAGTTGTTCAGAAGGATATACTGGAAATCCATTTGAAAGTTGTTACATTCAAGAAGCTATTGGTATGTATAATTTTTTGTACTTTGATTAATTATCTTAAATGTACAAATACTAAAATAATTACTATAATGTTTATATTTATTACAGAACCTATACCAGAGAAATATGATAACTGTAATCCTAATCCATGTGGAGCTAATGCCCAATGCAATGACGGAAGGTGTTCTTGTTTACCCAATTACTTCGGAAATCCTTACATGAGTTGTCGCCCAGAATGTACACACAACTCAGACTGTGCTTCTAGTTTAGTCTGTGTTAACACTAAATGTGTCAATCCATGTACCAATCTTTGTGGTAGAGGCGCAACCTGTGAAGTTTACAACCACATTCCGATGTGTTCTTGCCCGCGCAATACATCAGGCAATGCTTTTGTCTCTTGTTCTCCTCTTGCAGGTTAGTTTCAAATGATAACTTGCTTTTGATAATATGTAGTAACAAAAATGACAAGAACGTTTGATTTATAATGTTTTTTTCTTTTTTAGTTGTCCAAGAAAATATTGACCCATGCATACCTTCACCATGTGGACCAAACAGTGTATGTAGAAATATACAAAACCAGGCGGTATGTTCTTGTCTTCTGGGATATGTCGGAGCTCCACCATCGTGCCGTCCTGAATGCGTGATCGATTCAGACTGCTCAGCATTATTATCTTGTTCCAACCAGAAATGCGTCAATCCATGTCTCGGTTCTTGTGGTATTAACGCAGAATGTAAAATACACAATCACAAACCGATTTGTTACTGCCGTAATGGATTGACTGGTGATCCGTTTATTCAATGTTTACAAGTACAAAGTAAGGCTTTACCGATACTTTAATAACTTCTAGTGTAAATGTGTTTCAAGAATATTCATAATTTTTAAAAATTGTTTACAGATGAACCCAGTATAGAAAGAAGCCCATGCGAACCTTCACCTTGCGGTCCGAACTCAGTATGCAAAGAATCAAACGGAAGGTCACAGTGCGCTTGTTTGAATGAATACATAGGACAACCGCCTTATTGCCGTCCAGAGTGTGTTTCAAATAGCGAGTGTAATTTCGATAAGTCGTGCATAAATAAAAAATGTGTGGATCCATGTGTGGGCGCCTGCGGTCGCAATGCTGAGTGCCGTGTGGTCAGTCACTCGCCTCAGTGTTCATGTCAACAGGGATACCGAGGGGATCCTTTCAACGAATGCGTGATTATTTCAGGTACTTTTATAATCAATGAATCCTTGTTAAAATATTTGTTTTACTTGATTGCCTTTTCTTGATCGTTTGTGGCATAGCTAAACAAAAAATAAATAACAACAAATAAGAATTTATATTTGTTTTCAGTCGCAGTTCAAAACCCTATAGAAAAAACGAAACCTTGTACACCAAATCCGTGCGGTCCAAACGCTGTTTGCCAAGAACGTGATAACTCTGCGAGTTGCGCGTGCATAAGTGATTTCTATGGCAACCCATATGAGGGATGCAGACCAGAGTGTCTGCTTAATTCTGACTGTCCGCAAAGTCTTAGTTGCATAAATAATAAATGCCGCGATCCTTGCCTTGGCTTTTGTGGTACCAATGCAATCTGCCAAACAGTAAATCATTCACCTAAATGTTCATGCATATTCGGATACATTGGAAATCCTTATGACAATTGTATCCTTAAAGAGGGTAAGTTTATACCTATTTACAGTGTATTATTAATTCTTTTACAATGAAATAATTGTATATAATAACGAAATCTTTGTTATTACAGAAGAACCATCTGATCCTTGTTCACCATCGCCATGCGGCCCTCATAGTACTTGTTTGGCACGAAATAATCAAGCAATATGTTCATGTTTACCTGACTACACGGGATATCCACCAAACTGTAGACCAGAATGTGTCATGAGTTCAGAATGTGAACTCAATAGAGCATGCATTAAACAAAAATGCGTCGATCCATGTGTGAACACCTGTGGAGAAAATGCACAATGTCAAATACATCGCCATAGCCCATACTGCACTTGCTTGCCTGGTTATGAAGGAGATCCATTTGTACGCTGCGTTAAAGAAAGACCTCAAATTGATACTGTTGGAAATCCTTGTAGTCCGAATCCCTGTGGACCAAATGCTTACTGCAGGGATTCTGGCGGATCTGCAATTTGTAATTGCAAAGAAGGATACATCGGTACTCCGCCTCGTTGTGCGCCAGAATGTACAATTAATGAAGATTGTCCCAATAATAAAGCATGTGTTCGTGAAAAATGTGTTGACCCTTGCTTAGGATCATGTGGAAGTAATGCACAATGTAGGGCGATTAACCATCTCGCTATCTGTACGTGTATTGAAGGATACCGTGGAGATCCATTTGTCGGCTGCTATGTAATAATCAAAGGTAAAAGAATTGTTACTATTAGATGAACTATTTTGGAAGTGATTTTGATTCCAATAATTTCGTTTTAATATTATTCTTTGCTCTGCTATGTAAAAAAAAATAATGCATGTTTATTATTTCAGATACCCCGTCTCTGACATCTGATCCTTGTGCAAGATCGCCATGTGGAATAAACGCTATTTGCTCGAACGGAACATGTTCTTGTATTCAAGGCTATCACGGCAACCCTTACATGGAATGTAGACCAGAATGTACTAGTGATAATGAATGCCTTAAAAATCAAGCATGTATTAATTACAAGTGCATCGACCCTTGCATAAACGCTTGTGGATTTGATGCAGTTTGTAACGTATATAACCATATTGCAATTTGTGAATGTCCTGTGCCACTTCATGGCGATCCATTTATTGCATGCCGTCGCGTTATAGGTAAGGTTTTATAATTTTAAAAAGCTAATTAAGAACCCCAGAAAACTAGCGATGTATCATGTTCAAGCATAAGTGCAAATGAGGACTTGACAGATACAAACTCCACCGTACAATTATTCTGTTTTATGTTTTGTTTTCTTTATTTTCCGTCTTTTCTTTGTTATTTTTTGATAGTACTTGAAGATTTTTTTCTTTCCTTCTGCCTTTAAAATCTATAAAATATTTTGGTTAGTAAATATTTTTTTTTCTGAATGTATTTTTTTTTTCAATAGCTCCAGCGGTAAGCGATCCATGCATGCCAAATCCGTGTGGTCCAGATAGTATATGCCGCGCTGACGGTACAGTCGCGCATTGCTCTTGCCGGCCACCGACCTATGATGAGCCGCCAGCTTGCCGTCCCGAATGTCGGCACAATTCTGATTGTCCCGCCAACCTCGCATGTCGCAACAACAAGTGCCAAGATCCATGCCCTGGCAGCTGCGGCACGCATGCAATTTGTCACACAATGGCACATTCACCAATTTGCAGTTGTCCCGTACAATATACGGGCGATCCGTTCATTCGCTGCTTACCAGGTAAAATAGACTAAAATAATACAGGCAAATCATTTATGTTCTCTTAGAAAATGTAAACTTACAAAATATTTATAAACTTATTTTTTTGTATTCCTAATTCTATATAGTCATATGATGTCAATACACACTAAGCAATAAAAATCATTTATCCACAGCAATCCAGTCCGAACCGAAAATACCATCAGCTTGTACTGAATGCGGCCCCAATGCAGACTGTATTGGTGGATCGTGCCGCTGCCGAGACAACTATTTGGGCAATCCACCGTTCTGCCGCCCCGAGTGTCTCAGCTCGTCGGACTGCGAGTGGCGCTTCACGTGTGTCAACAAGCGGTGCATCGACCCTTGCCCCGGCGCTTGCGGCCTCAACGCCCTCTGCACTCCGGCTGCACACGAACCGCGCTGCCAGTGTCCTCCCAACACCATCGGAAACCCCCTTATAGAGTGTCGACTCGTCGAGAATATTCGTAAGATAGACTGAGTTGGAAGATTGCTTAATCTTACAACGACGCGTGAAATATTATTGCTAAAAGTTGTAGTCGAGACGAGAGCGCGATTCGGATACGTTTTCACTTTAAAAACTTAGGCATGGGTTTTTCTAGTGAAACGTAATCAATCGCAAACTCGTCAAAAAAACTATCGAAAAAGCTTCCGTACCGCTTTGCCCTTAAAAACTTTGTCGAGTTATGACGGAGTCGCGCTATAACTCATTTTTAAATGTTACAGAAAAACTACCAAACGACCCTTGCAATCCTTCTCCATGTGGTCCGGGAGCGATTTGTCGCGCTCGAGGAAGTGGAGCGTCCTGTGAATGTGAGCCAGGATTAAGAGGCGACCCATACACTGGCTGTCGGCCGGAGTGTCTCGCCGACTCGGACTGCTCTCCGACGCGAGCCTGCATTCGCTCTAAATGCCGCGACCCGTGTGAGGGCACTTGCGGTGTGGGAGCCGACTGTGAAACCGTCAACCATGTACCGTTGTGCTCGTGCCCGCCAGGAACGAGAGGAAATGCGTTCGAAAAATGTGACATAGTCATAACAGGTACCTAAATAACAAGCTCTATATAATAGTGATAACATTAAAGCAAAATAGCTATTTTATTTCGATTAATCTTATTTAAGTATTTCACTGAATAATGTAAGTTATTATTGTTATAGCGCCGCCTTGTACACCATCGCCGTGCGGACCCGGAGCCTTGTGCTCAGTTGTGAACAACAACGCTGTTTGTTCCTGTCCAAGTGGCACTAGTGGAGACGCCTCGTCATCTGGTTGTCGCCCCGAATGTGTTGTCAGCTCTGAATGTCCACGAGATCGCGCTTGTGTCCGCAATAAATGTATAGACCCATGTCAAGGAATTTGTGGCAATGGCGCTATGTGTCGTGTCTTCGATCATGCACCTATTTGCTCTTGCCCACCATCAACCACTGGCGATCCCTTCAGCAACTGTGTTGCAAGAGGTAATTGTTCTATTCTAATTAAAAAGAAGGTTCTTTTTAATAATTCAACAATAAGTATTAATAATTATCAAAATAAGGGCATTTATCAATAAGCAAATAAAATGTGAATAATATTAAAATGTTTATTTTTAATCTTACAGAGGTACCCACAACATCGCCAACCGTTTACGATCCTTGTGACCCGAACCCGTGTGGCCCGCATGGAACCTGTCGAGACGGCTTCTGTTCATACCCAGAGTGTATAGTCAACGACGACTGCCCTGGCGATCGTTCATGTATAAATCGAAAATGTTCCGACCCGTGCATCGATTCTTGTGGTGAAAATGCTATATGTACGGGTGTGAGGCACTCAGCTATATGTTCGTGCCCTGCCGGCTACACAGGTTATGCGCTGGTTCGATGTGAACGTGTTAAAATATCTACACCAACATATACGCCTACTCCAAGTCCAGAGTGTACAAGAGACGAACAGTGCGCTGACAATGCAGCTTGCATCGACTCTAGATGCCTTCCAGTTTGCGCTCAGAACAGTTGTGGCTTGAACGCACGCTGTATCGCCAAACAACACAGAGCACTTTGTGCCTGTCTACCTGGATACGAAGGAGATGCTTACACTGGATGCTATTCTGGTACGTAAATATTCAACTCATCTTATAAATTTAATCATGATGATGATTGTATTACTAAATTGGTAATTTCCTTTACAGTACAATGTCACAGCAATAACGACTGCCCATACGACGAAATCTGCGACAGCGGTTCATGCGTAAAAGTGTGTTCCCGCATCCGTTGCGGTACTGACGCTCAATGCGTAGCCCGCGGGCACGTTGCGAACTGCGAGTGTAACTCTGGTTCGCGAGGAGATCCATGGGTCGAGTGCCGTAAAGAAGAATGTACTATTGACGACGATTGCCCATCGTGGTTGGCCTGTCGTGGCAATACTTGCCAAGATCCGTGCCCCGGCAGCTGTGCGCCGGGAGCTCAGTGTTCAGTGATTCGACACAAGGCGACATGCGAGTGTCCGCGTGGGCAAATCGGTAACCCCAAAATACAATGTCAACCTGGTAAGTTCCTACAGTAAATCAAAATAATATAATTTGTTTATAATCAGTGATAGCTACTCTAATATGCACAAACAAAAATGAAAAAATTAAATGTTACAAAGTTTCAATTTTTGTAAGCATTGCAAAACTACATACTTCCATTTTGTTGTAGTCCTCGAAGAAGTAGAATGCTCAAGCGATGCTGAATGTGGTCCCAACTTGGCATGTTTGCAAGGAAATTGTAAGAACCCATGCGACTCGACATCTTGCGGTACTCGCGCTACGTGTAGAGTTGCGAACACTCTGCCGTTCCGAACCTTAGTGTGCGAGTGTCCCAAGCCCTTGACCGGCGATGCTTCCTTGCAATGCAACCCAAGTAAGTATAAAATGATATAAAAAAGTTCATCAAATTTTGTTAACCTATTTTTTGCAGTATTGACATTTGACCTTAAATTTAATGGAAGGAATAGAAATCGACATAATTGTGAGTATTGGTAAACAAACGGTCCTATGAAACTGGCATGTAAATATTGTCACCGATTGTGTTTCACCGTGTAAAAAATTGTATAATACACTGCAACAATTATCCAAATTATCAAGTGACGTGTTTTGTTTTTTTACAAACGTGTAATCTGTAATAATACCACATTTATGTAAACTTATAAAAAAATTTGATAACGTTTGATTGTTCAAACCACACAGAATGTTGAAGGTTTCACATTAACAGCTCGTTTTAAATAAAAAATAGCAATAAGACAATTTTTGTACAAACTGTAACTATATTACCTTCACGGTGAGTATTTTGGGGTTGACACAATAACTTTCTTATATAATATATCAATGCATTAGCATGGATATAGAAAGAACCTCGATCAAAGTAAAATTCAACCTATTTGTTCAAACTTTTGCGGGTAGCTGTATAAATACATTACGATCAACAAACTCACACATCCAATTATTCACAAGGGGGCGAGTGCAGCGAAGACACGCACTGCAATGACGAAGAGCGTTGTCTACAAGGTCAATGTACACCAGCGTGTGAAGCGCAGCTGTGCGGCGCGGGCGCGGAGTGCCGTGCGGTGTCGCATAGAGCCTCGTGTTCGTGTGTACCCCCGCTACAGGGAGATCCTAATATTGCTTGCACACCGAGTAAGTTTTTTTTTTTTTTGCTTTATACATTGTAGTTAAAAAAATTGAATAATAAATTGATAACATGGAAATTCTATAGTAAGTGTGCGTGACGCGTAGGTACCTTATAATTATGTTAAAAACTATCTGACGTAATTAAAATGTTACCATCCTCTTTAAATTATATTTAGAAAATATCATCCTTTTGAAACCTTTTTGTTGCCTTTAAAATAAATGTACTTAAAAAAAACTAGAAGCCCGTTTATTTCATTGTTTCTATATGAAACTGTATACTTCGCTTTTTCCATTTGTTTAACTTGTTTATTTTTTATTATTATTAAGCAGTATTAAAATAACTAACATTTCGTACAGCCGCCGTTGGCAGCATCTGCCTGTCGGACGTGGAGTGCGGTGCGGCGGAGGCGTGCGTGTCCCGCCGCTGCGTGTCTGCGTGCGCAAACGCGTGCGGTAGCGGTGCGTTGTGTGAAGCGTCCGCGCACCGTGCGCGGTGCCGCTGCCCGCCTGGTACCGCTGGCGATCCCGCTAGATCGTGTTATACACGTGAGTTGTTCTGATAATATGATTTTGTTCTGAGATTATCTGTTTTTACTGAATGCTATAAATTAATCATTATGATTAACTGTTTAATAAAAATTACAGAGATTTTAGAAGAAATTATAGAGATGAAGTGTCGAGTATATTTTGAACTAGCTTTCCGCCTGCGGCCTCGCCCGCGTTTTCAAAGAAAAACCCGCATAGTTCCCGTTCCCGTGGGATTTCCGGGATAAAACCTAGCCTATATTACTCGTGGATAATGTAGCTTTCGAATGGTGAAAGAATTTTTAAAATCGGTCCAGTAGTTTATGAGCCTATTCATTACAATCAAACAAACAAACAAACAAACAAAGTTTTCCTCTTTATAATATTAGTGTAGATTATCCCTTATAACAGTTAGAAATTAACTTTTTATCACGAAATGCAGTGGGTTTTTTTTCTTGTAATTTTTCATGACCTCATACCTGTCAGGATTAAACATTTGCTAATAATTTGAAACTGAATGGTTTATTAGTTATTTTACAATATGCTATAATTTTTTTTTTCTTCTTTACAGCTGAATGTACTGCAGATGATAATTGTCCATTCGATAAGTCCTGCGTCAATGGATACTGTCAAGATCCTTGTGTACTTGGAACGACCTGTGGCCGCAACGCTGTTTGTGACGTCATCGCCCACGTAGCGACATGTCGCTGTCCAGCGGGAACTCAGGGTGACCCCCGACGTGCCTGTATCGCAGCCGCTTGTCAATACAACGAGGATTGCGACGAAACTAAAGCCTGCAACCGACTCAATCGTGTCTGTCAACCGGTATGCTCAGAGAACGCATGCGCTTCTGGGGCTATTTGTACACCAATTGGCCACAGAGCAGTGTGCAGCTGCCCGCCCGATCGATCTGGCGATCCATACCTCCGCGGATGCGTTACAATAGAAAATGTAGAAGAGTGTTCAGTGGATGCTGACTGCGCGTCACCGTTCGCTTGCGTGAATTCGCATTGCACTGATCTCTGCCAGGACAACCCGTGTGAAGCTGGTCTGCTGTGTAGAACTATAGATATACTGCCATTGAGAGCGATAGCGTGCGTTTGTTCAGACGGTGGTCGGGCGGCGCCTGATTCTGGTTGTCGCGCGCCGCCGCAAGCGGAATGCGCGTCTGACTCGGAATGTGCCAACAGCCAAATTTGCCGACGGGGAAGTTGCGTCGATGCCTGCAGATCTACACCGTGCGGACAGAACGCTCTATGCGAGTCAGTAGACCACGTAGCGAGATGCACGTGCCCAGCCGGATACACTGGAAATCCAAGAATTGAATGTAATACAGGTAAGAGTTATAAATATAACTTCCAACTGTAATCATGAATATCTTTGAAAGTAACGATGATTATAAATTACTAGCTGCACTTCCTTAGTTGACTTGGCACAAAAATAAAGTATATCATCGATATACTTTATATTTTTTATTCCTTTTTTTTTCCACGTCAATCAGGAATAATGCAGCTCAGCAATCTATTGGTGTAAGAATTTTTAAAATATGTCCAGTAATTTTGAAACCTATTCATTTCAAACAAACACATCATTAAATTTTCATAATACTAGTGTTGACAAAATATTCTAAATAAAACAATACATTACTCGCTACGTTACCACAGAACCGCGACAACCAACGATCTACGAGTGCTACAGCGACGAGGAGTGCGGATCCGACCGCGCTTGCGTAGAGCGCACGTGCGTGAACCCGTGCGCCGGGGCGTGCGGGCCGGCCGCGCTGTGCCGTGTGGTGGACGCCAGGCCTAAGTGCTCCTGCCCTAAGGGGTACACTGGGGACGCGAGAGTACGCTGCTTGCCACGTAAGTTCCTTTTAGTTTATTAACAACAATAAGTTTATTAAAAAAATAAATAAATAATCAATATATTTTTTCTTGAGTTAATATAAGTAGTTTTAAATTTAAATGTGGCAATAAATCATTTTTCTTTCTTTCAATATAGAAACAACATATTAATGATCAGTTCTTAAATAAAAAACCACTGATGTTCAACAATTCAAACACTATTGATATGCATACTTATACTAGCAATCAGTACTTATTTCAATTTAACACAAAATGTTACAACATTTGTTAATTTATTTTTATAGCATCACAAGATTCAATAATACCAGTGGGCTGCAAAGCAAACTCGGACTGTCCGCTATCACAAGCTTGCATCAACGGAGCTTGTGCGAACCCATGTAACTGTGGAACGAACGCTGAATGCAATGTAGTACGACACCATCCAGTTTGCTACTGTCAACGCGGTTTCTCCGGTAATCCGTACACCGATTGCTTTAAAGGTTAGTAATATAAACACTTATTTAGTTTGTTCCCAGTTCACCCTGAAATTCGGCATATTGGATTTATTCGTGACGTTTTGACGTGACAACGTCTTAAATTAGGTTGCGGCTGGGAGTCACTTATGAAAAAGTGTAACGCTCGGTAACGTTACGATGAGTCACCGAACGAGAGAGAGGCCCGCGGTCTGCCGCGCGCGCAGCACATAAATATTCTACCGAGAAAAAGACGTTGTCACGTAAAATCTTCGCCCGTAAAACCGACTTTACAGGCAACCATTTTTTTTTTAACATATTTTTTTCTTTTAGTGGGCTGTTCTTCAGATGGAGAGTGTAACGATAGCGATATGTGTTACAACGGAGCCTGCATCAGTCCATGCTTAGTCGAAACTCCATGCGCTATTAGTGCTGAGTGTTACGGAAGCTCCCATAGATCCAACTGTAGATGTCCTGCCGGAACAAAAGGAAATCCATTCTCAAAATGCCAAGCTTCAGAATGCGAAGCAAACTCTGATTGTAGTGATGACAGTATTTGTATAAACGGTGTTTGTCAAAATGCCTGCTCTCTCGCCGGACGAAACCCTTGCGCATCAAACGCTGAATGTTTTGCTAAAAATCATGCCGCTTCATGCAAGTGTCCTGCGACCTTACCTTTGGGAGATCCTCTTGTGCAATGTGAAAGAGTACAAGTTGTTGGTCAACCCGAATGTCGTGTGGATGCGGATTGTCCCAGTGGCCACGCCTGTCTTAAGGACGAATGTCGTGACGCTTGCTACGAACTGAAGCCATGCAAAGGAAACTCTCGCTGCTCAGTATCTGATAGTATTCCATTCCGCACGCTAATATGTAAATGTCCTGAAGGATATGTTCCTAATGAAAGTGGAACGTGCGACGCAGTTCAATTACCACCTTTGAGCTGTGCTTCAGATAGTGAATGTAGCGATCAAGAATCTTGCGTTAACCGAATCTGCAGAAACCCATGTAATTGCGGCGATAATGCTGAATGCTTCATACGAAACCATAGACCCGTATGCTCTTGTAGAGAAGGTTATGATGGTAATCCTTACAGCGCCTGTCGTATTGTAGGATGCCGCACAAACTCAGAATGTCCATCAGACGAAGCCTGCGTTAACGGCAATTGTGTCAGTCCTTGCTTATTAAACAACACATGTGGATTTAATGCCGAGTGCTATGTAGAAAGAAATCATCCACTCTGTAGATGTCGCGTTGGATTCGAAGGAGATGCGTATTCAAACTGTATCCCCATTGAATGTCGCTCGAATGGCGATTGTCCACGGGACAAACTCTGCAGAGGACACAAATGTGTTAATCCATGTTTGTCTGACAACAACTGTGGTCGAAATGCTGTTTGTATAGTGCGCAATCACTTACCAGTCTGTAAATGCGAACATGGTTTTAGTGGTAGCCCGTACGTGGAATGTAGACCTGAAATAACGGGAGAATGCATCGTCGACGCAGATTGTCCATCTAAACTAGCGTGTTTGTCCGCTAGATGCGTAAATCCATGTACCGAATTGCGACCATGTGCTACACCAGCTCATTGTGAAGTATTAGCGACTCTACCTGTACGCACTATGCTATGCTCTTGTCCACCGGGATACATTAGCGGCGGTGGCGGCGTGTGCCGACCCGCCACTACAATATCCGATGTCGCTTGTGAAGCTGATAACGATTGTACCTCAAACCATGCTTGCATAACATCCGTCTGCAAGAACCCTTGTGACTGCGGCCCCAACACAGATTGTCAAATAAGAGATCATAAACCTGTTTGTGCTTGCCGACCTGGGTTCCTTGGTGATCCACACACGGGCTGTTTCTCCGTAACTTGTCGTGCGGACAGTCAATGCGCCGATGATGAGACTTGTATAAACAACCGTTGCGTGCCAGCTTGTGCAGCGGAACCGAATCTATGTGGAGAATCAGCAGAATGTTATGGAGAAGAACATCGCGCACTTTGCCGCTGCCAATTCGGAACATCTGGCAATCCCAATATAGCTTGCTCACCGATCAGTTGCCGCGCAAACAGTGAATGTCCACCTGAGAAATCTTGTATTAACAACAAGTGCGTCGAACCTTGCACTATTACATCATGCAAAGAACCTGCGGAATGTCGCGTGCACTTGCACGAAGTCTACTGTGTATGTCCGCCAGGCTACCAGAGCACTGCAGGTGGCTGCAACAAAACTGAAGAACGATGCTCCTCTGACGTGGAGTGTCCTCCTGGAACCGCTTGTTTGGACGGAAAGTGTGTCAATCCTTGTTTAGAAATACAACCGTGTGGTATAAACGCTAAATGTGACGTAGCCGATACAAATCCAGTAAGAACTATGATTTGTGAATGTGAACAAGGATACAAAGGAAATGCGCTATTGGAATGCACACCATACAAACGTAAGTAATTTTCAAAAATAATTTCACACATAAAAACATTCGATGCTATTTTATACCTTTTTTATTCAAATTATTACTCAGAAATTTATAAAGATTTTTTTCCAGCTCCTGTCACAAAATGCGTCGATGGTCAAGGTGTAAATGAATACGGCGAATGCGAGCCCTGTACCAACTTGGAGGGCAAAATAGTAGACGCTCGAGGTAGATGCGTGTGCGACTCGGAACGTGGCTTTACGGCCAGAGGTGACCAATGTGTGCCGATCGGATGCCGGTCAGACGATCATTGTAACGACGATTCTAGATGTATCAATGGTAAATGCGTGAATGCTTGCGAAGCCGAACCTTGTGGCTTATACGCTACTTGTGAAGCAGTCGGACATCGTTCACGCTGCACATGTATAACCGGATATATCGGCAATCCTAAAGTCCAATGTAATGCCACGACTACACCGAACATAACTTATAGAACAGACTTCCCATTACCGGATATGCAGGTAATTGTTTTTTTTTATTATCACAAGAACAATATATGCAATAGTAATATATAAAATAATTTCTCTTATTAAAGCTCGTTATAAATATTTAATTCTATTTCACTTTATAGGTCCATTGCTTAGCCGATGGTGTGAGAGTCAGCCTTAAAATTAAAGACTTCAATGGAGTGCTTTATGTGAAAGGATATAGTAAAGACGAACGGTGTCGTCTTGTAGTGCACACAACGGAAAGCCAAGAAAGCCCTATTGACTTTACAGTTCACTTCGGTGACTGTGGACTGGTTCATGTTAACGTAAGTTAGACGGTTTTTATTAATATAGAGTTATTACGATAATTTTTGAATCTTCAATAATTTTCACCAACTTAATATAACTTATATGATAAAAAAAGTACACCAATCGCATGAGGATATTTCAATTAATAATCCTGACGTACTTATAAGATTTTTTATTTCGATTATCATTAAAGAAGTTAATTGGAAAAAAAATCACTTGGACGTTTTTCTTTTGTCTATGGTCTTTCCAAAAATAACCTTATTATTTTTACAGGGCCTTGCAAGCTTCGTGCTAGTAATGCAGAAACATCCTAAACTAGTGACATCCAACGCTAAGGCATTCCACATAAAGTGCATATACCAGACGGGCGAACAGAACGTGACGCTCGCTTTCAACGTGTCGATGTTGACCACTACGGGCACGATCGCTAACACCGGCCCTCCGCCCACGTGCTCCATGCGGATTGTGTCTAAAACCGGAGATGAGGTCAGCTCGGCTGAGATTGGAGAGAATCTGGTGCTACAAGTGGATGTACAACCGTCGAGTAAGTTTTGATTTAGGGTTTGGTTGTTAATTAATGAATTGTTCGTTATTTAATTGTCTGTAACAATGTCTCTCGAAGATGCAATGAGTTTAGATGGGTTAGCTGGATAAAAGTTGGATAGTCTATATGAAAATAAAATAAGACTGATTACTTTTAATCTAAAATATCGAATTAACCTTTATTATAAGTTAATTAAGAACCAATTAAATCTGCAAGTTGGATATTCTGACTCACTTTTCTTTTAGACTGTAAATATTGAATCCATGTTCTCAACTACTATGAAACTCATCAAAAACACTTTTTTTAGACATATACGGAGGCTTTGCGCGTAGTTGCATAGCGAAAACGAGCGAAGTGTCCACGAACATAGAGAACGAGTACACGGTGACGGACGCGGACGGGTGCGCGACGGACGCGGCCATCTTCGGCGAGTGGGAGCGCAGTGAGGACGGCACAGCATTGCGGGCCTCCTTCAACGCGTTCAAGTTCCCCAGTAGCGACAATATACGATTCCAGTGCAACATACGTGTCTGCTTTGGAAAATGTCAACCGGTAAGTGGTGAAGGTTGAAAAAAGATGAAGCATATAATTGTATTTTTAAATAACAAAAAAATAATTATTAAACGTTCTTATGAATTTGCGAACATTTTGACTTAGAAAGAATTTCCAAACATTGTAATCGAAATATGTCTCATTCAACTCTATAGAAAAATAACTTTAACTAATAAAGAGAACTGGCAGTAATAAATCTATAAATTAGAGCATTAAAGCAACTGCTCTAAGATCTATAACTAGTTTGAGTAATGAGCTATTAGCTTTATGAGTCATGCCCATGCAAACGATTATGAATGAATATTTTTACACAGGTTAATTGCCGCGGCTACGACGCTTTCGGCAAACGCAGAAAGCGAGAAGTTATCGAGGACGACTCGCTGTCGGGTCGTCTCCGCGAGGAGGTGACGGTGGAATCTAATCAAATACTAACCCTGGAGCGGCGCGACCCGTCCCGCGCGGCTCGGCAGCGCGACGCGGGCGCGGCCGCTAGCGGCGCCGCCGACGTGTGCGTGTCGGCCGCCGGGCTGGCCGTGGCGCTGGCGCTGACCGCGCTGCTGGCGCTGGTGGCGGTGGCGGCGGCCGTGGCGTGCTGGCTGGTGGCGTGGCGCCGCGCGCGCCCGCCGCCCGCGCCGCTGCCGCACCCGCCCGACTTCCCCAACCCGCTGTTCCAGCGCTAGGGCGCCCGCTGGCCGGCCCGCGCCCCCCGTCCACTGCCACACTGTGCCGCGGGCCGGCCGCCGTAGCTAGTCTCGCCCCGCTCCTCCGCCGGCGCCGGGCGGTGTCGGCTCTTCTCTATTCGGTTTCCGCGCCGCCGGAGGACCGCCGGGCAGGGCGCCGCGAGCGCTCCCCTCGCTCGCGCTCGCCGCGCCCTACTTTATTAACTTTTATATTTTATTTACTGTTTTATTTTCTATTAACGTCGCCTTCTTTGAACGTTGTGATATTCATTATATAAATATTCGAAATCACCATGATTTTGTGTAAAATAATTATCGAATGTAGTTTGTAAGCAATTAATTAATAAAATAATAATAATAAGTGTTGTTTTATTTGTGCAGTCCTACCCGATAATATAAAAGTGAAACCTCTTTTTTTACTTGTATAACCAGACCTTTAACCAGACTAATTTATTTACACCTTTAATCCTCTGTTTTTTTCCGTTAAAATATATTAGAGTAAGATCCTAGAGCCGTAAGACACAACTTATTTTCTAAAGCATATAAGTCGAAACTTATATGATGAACCGTAGTTCACAGTAGTCTCTAGTGTACTTTTTAATATCTGAATGTTTGTGGAGCTCTACCAGTGATAGTTCAGGATCCATCGCCCATTTTTGCACTTGATTACTACCAAGCTAATTTTCCGTGAGTAGCTTTATTTTGATGAGACGCCCAATAATTTCCTGTACGAAACTCTCGATTGTGGTAGCTTACAGAGGTAACAAGGATAAAATTTTTTGATTTGATGGTTCTCTAAAGGTCAAAGGTCAAATTAACAGTCAACTCCTTCGAAAATAATGACGCTGGAGCTTATATATAGCATTTGTACCTGGCATAACAAACATACTATACTTACTCCCAATTTCTGGGGGAAGGGTTACATTGGATTTTCGGCATAAAAACTATCCTCTGTGTGTGTGCCATATTTCATGAAAATCGGTTCAGCAGGAAGTAGGATACGAAAAACGTAAAGGAATCTTGTCTGTGCCTTTCTCTCTTGTGAATATTAGTGTAATATCAGATCAGGCAGATTTTTCGTCATGTGACTTGGCTAGCTAGATACCTACAACGATAAGTGTCGCTTTATTGTTATTAAGTTAGTTAAATACCTGTACTTATTAGTTATTACCTACATTGTCACCAAAATGTTAGGAGATGACTAGAACACACGCACACTAGTTAAACTTACGAGTAGGTATAAAGTGAAAGACGGAATGAGGAATTATCTTCACATGTTTCATAATAAATTAAATGATTGTAATAATATTAGCATTTGCATACGTGATTACTCGTAAGTCATTTCTTAGGATTAGCACTAAACATGTCTTAGTACAAGAAATTGAAAATAAGACACACCTTATTCGTATTTATAATAATCTTAAAGAAGATAAACTCGGTGATAATAAAGATATAACGTTCGAGTAATTAGCATGTAGTAAAGGAGGGGCTTGAAGTGCTAAAATATTTATAGCACGCATTACTTTAACTCAATTTAGTAATTTTTACGTAACGATATAGAGAACAACATACCACACATTAAAATTATGCCTAAAAATCTTATTCAAGTGAAAAAAAATTATAATCAATGGTAAGTTAAATTTTTTACTATTTTGTATATGGAACCAATGTAGGTATGTCATTATATTTAGCAAATGGAGGAAAAATGGTTTCAACATTAATATTATATTTTTAGCGACAACTTATCGAAAGAAGAGGAAATAGGATCGATCATAGATGAAAAAAAAATAGTTAACCTGCATAGGTTTTTGTATTTTTAACCGTATATTCACAAATAATTTGGAAAATCCAAAAGTGCACGCCTCATAATTTTTTTTTAATAATTATTTATTAATTATTATTTTTGTTTATTTAATAACAATTAAACCACATCGAATCAGACCCTGAAAAATGAGAGGGTTCTATTCCTGAGCATACTCAAGCGTAAGAGAAAAAAAAAGACTCGATTAGTAAAGTATTTCGGTCGCTATCGTGTTAACAAGAAAATCCTCCGCACATACAGACACACGGACGTCCAAGACAGAACTTTTTTAAACTGTTTTTTAACTAGTTTAAATAACAAAAATGACATCAAAAATATCATGAATGTTAAAAATAGTGTTTTTTCTTAATATGTGTGTGTATGTATTATCTTACAAGTGCAATGTATGATACATAAAGACATTTTAAGTTTGAAAAATCAGATGTTTTGCGCGAAGTGACAGTAGTACCCACCTCAAAGCTTCGCTTATGAGGCGTGCAATAACACAGCCTTTATTTTGTGGTGAATTAAATGTGTACCTACATTGTGCAATATTTGTTACACAAATTTTCCTCTAATTTTATTTAATTAATTAACATTGAATCCCTGCACTTTAAAAAGTTTTGACTGGTCATAATTACCAAACGGAACATCTAAAAAGTATAATTAGGAAATTATCAATAAATTATATTAGTACTTGTAAAAAAAACTTATAAAAGGTTAATATTTAAAAAAATATGAATAAAGGAGAACGATATCAGGGTAAAAAAAGAAAAATATTGATTACTGGCTGCCCCAGCAGTCGTAGTTCTGTTGTTTTGCCTCCTTTACTTATTATCTCTATATTATGAATCAAAAAAAAATAATATAAAAAATTGGCCGAATTGGTCTAGCTATTCTCGAGTTTAACGCTTAGCAACACATTTGGCGATTCATTTTTGCATAATAATGAAGCACTGAAGCATGAATGAAATAGATTAATGCTATAAAGTGCAAAGAACCATTATTAACATGATAAATTCCATCTAAGACTTTTTTTATGGTAGCCTTAACATACAATAAAATATTAACAATAACGACTTTATTAAACTATAAAACTACCACCATTTAGGTATTTCATAATTATTCTAAGAGTAAGGAAGCCATATAGTTCATTTAATCCAAGTTTTATCACTGCATTATTACTCCGGATTTGTGAGTTTGCCTAACATAATCTCAAAATTATTAAATTTCCTTTACTGCCAAATTACCTTAAATGTTATGAACACTTGTAAAACCACTTAAATAAGACAATAAAATGAAAATGATAACAAAATTAATTCTGAGTCCGTAGTTTTAAAACATTTTGTTTTTCATGTGTTTGCTCTATGTTATTAAATAATTAGTAATGAGACATTATTCTAAGGGTATATATAAATTACGTTGATTGATTAGGTTATGTTTATGTCTATCTGATAAATAATCTCACAGAACATAATAAAATTGTTACAAAAAGTGGTCTCTTGTAATGAATACGAGAGGAATAAGGTCAAGAAGTTTCCTTCGCGTAGGTAATCTATCCAATATTATTATTTTAATCTGTGAAATTACATACATAAAATAGAATACACATACGAAAACAATCAAATGACATTCTCGGAAACCTTATGTAACAATATTACATTTCAAATTTACGTGATATATCGATATTTATAGGTTTGACTTATTTTCTTTGTGCTCAATATGGCGCAGTTGAAAGCTCAGATAATTAGTTTAATCAGCACATCTTTGAACTTGATTTACTACTAAACACAGTTTATGTCCCTTCATTTGTAGGTATGCATTGCTGTCTTATCCATCCCTGTTAAAGAAATCGAAGCAGTATAGATGTTTTGTTTATTCAACTTGAAAACAGGATATTGATACATTGCATTGTGACTATCCATACTAATATTAAAAATGCGAAAGTAACTCTGTCTGTCTGTCTGTTACTCAATCACGCCTAAACTACGGAACCAATTTGCATGAAATTTGGTATGGAGATATTTTGATACCCGAGAAAGGACATAGGCTACTTTTTATTGCGAAATATGTACCACGGGCGAAGCCGGGGCGGACCGCTAGTTAGCTATATTTTGTGAAGACTCTCCTTTTCAATATCGTCGTCAATTTTACAGTTACAAAACAGTCGAACCACATTACATACTAAGTATATTATGGGTATATTATTATTATTTTATTTTTATTGACTGACCGGTTGGCTTAGTTGGTAGTGACCCTGCCTTCCAAGCCGTGGTCGTGGGTTCGATTTCCACCCGGGGCAAATATTTGTGTGATGAACTTATGTTTGCTCTGTGTCTGGGTGTTAATTATTATCTAAATAAGTATTTATTTAAAATTATATATATGTATGTTTATCAGCCATCTGGTTTCCATAACACAAGCGAAAGCTTACTATGGGATCAGATCGTGCCGTGTGTAAATTGTCCTGAAATATTTATTATATTACTATTATACAGGGTTACTTGTAAAACACCAGCAATCTCGCAGGACAAGATAGCTAACATCATAAGTAACAGCATTTGTTCTACGACTTTGTTAGATTTTATTTTCATACAAAAATAAATATTCATTTAATTTTCCGTTTGAATATTATAAACTCTACGCGCATCCCAAAAATTACGTAAACAAGAAGCGAACAAGAGGGGAAAGGGGGCGTCGCGTCGTCTTTTCGATAATGAATAGAACATAGACTTACAAATGTTAGGAGAGTACAATAAAAGCTTAAAAAATCATTTAAAAATAATTTATTGCGTTATGCCAATAGTCGTAGAACAAATGTTGTTACTTATGATGTTAGCTATCTTGTCCTGCGAGGTTGCTGGTGTTTTACAATTAACCCTGTATATTAGCTTTCCGCACTCGGCTTCGCCCGCGTTTTAAATGAAAAAAATCCGCATACTTCCCGTTCTTTTGGGATATCCGGGATTAAACCTAACCTATGTATTAATTCAAGTAGCCCTCTATAGGTATGTGCACAAAATTCATTGTAATCGATTCATTAGTAGGTATTTGCGTGTAAGAGTAACAAACATACATACACGTACACATACACATAGGTACATCCATCGATTAGTAGGATAAGATTGGATAATTTTTGAAAATTTGAAACTATTTTGACAATTTGTTAACCCTTAAGCCCTTTTACGAAATATTCCAAATGAATGAATAAATATTTATTAAATAGTTGGACTGAATTCTTTAAAAATAACATCCCATTTAATACACCCTCTATAATATAATTAAATATTACGCCATGGGTTTACAGTTTACACCTACCCTCACTCCAACGTAAACCTATGTAGAGATGATTTGATAATTTTTCATGTTTTAAAATTATCTAATTGTGCCACGATGAGCTGGGAAATCGTTCCAATCTCTAAACTGTCCTTAGCAAAGCAATAATAGTTGCTTTGAAGTTTGATTAAAATGTTCACAAGACGGAAAACCAACACCGAGAAAATCATATCTCTGTCTCAGATTAAATTAATTGAGTTGGAGTTAAAAATGTTTGTCATATGATGATCTTCAGCATAGTTCTGTGCATGAGTACACATAGGCTTCGGAGTTTGTACGATCACGGTGTATCACAGGCGAAGCCGGTTGCACAACTAGTGTGAAATATTTAAATTTTAGCATAAGTGAAATGCAGATAATTTTGAAGGTAAATATAAATAAACATAAATAATTTCAATTCTGAAGAAATAATAATTAAAACAAAGGAAATATGTATGAGGCCGCCTAGTGTGCATGCTCTACCTAAAAATTTTTTACGTATAATGTAGATATAATTACGTAAAAGTATTTACACAAATACAAACCGCAATTAAAAACTTAAACTTAGGGAGAAAAATCTTCGATTAGAAACCGTATGAAATTTTAAAATTGAATGTAGTTGCGCGGGCGCAGCTTAGTATATCACGGTCGTTACAGCGCATGCGTGGCCCTCTGCCCTCCCCCGCCTCTTCCTGTGCTCTCGCTCTCCCCACTCTACAATAACAGAATCACATTGTGTTTACGAATTGTCGCGAATGACGACAGACGATGACGAGTCAGTCGGTCGGCCATCTAACCCGATCTCGCTCGTTGAGTCGGTAGATTATTTTTATTTATAAGCAGCGCGTTGCCAGCGGCAAACGCGACATCAATCACCGCGTAATGACCCTGTGACGTGATAATATGAATAGAGACTCACAAGAAACCTCAGCGGAAGCCGCCCGGGCGGTCCACGTGGATCAATACGATGGATCAGACATGGAACAATCAAAACTTCTGTATTCACAATCGCCGACACCGACCGTAACGCCATCTGGTCAGATGCGAAAAGTGAAAAGCTTTACCGATACGCATCGCATTCGAGACGTCAACGCTGCATCAGGTGCAGCGTCTGCGAGAAGCCTTCGCCCTTACGACCAAGTGACCACGTACCCCGAGGGTTCCGATGCCGGTACCAACCAATATGCCCCATCCGTCCGATCCCTCGCCTCTATTGGCATGGGATGCACGGACGGCCGGAAAATGGTTATAAGACGCGTTCCAACTTCACCAACTGAACTATTTCATCTTGTTCGTCCTCCTACGTAAGTAAGCAACGGATGTCACATCCTCTAAGAACCCATTATTCAATTGATCCTTCTTCCAAACAATCACATAGGATTAACTACTAGCTTATCAAATCGCAAAAATGACTAAATTTATAATTTATTTTTTATTCATTTCCTTATTAACAATGCTCTATATTAGATATAATATAGAAAAAATGGGATAAAAATACAGGAAATTTTCATTATTAAATTAAATTACTTTTCTGTTCGATATTCCTATTTTGCAATAAATAAAGTAAAAACATTAAACAATTGGTATAAATAATACATTTAACTTATTTTCGTAACTTATGCAATATAATATAATACATTAAATATCACTTTTTTTTCAACTTTTGCTCTATGTTAAAAATAAATGTATAAAATATTATTAAATTAACCATCGATTTACTTTAATTAATTAGATATTATTAGTTAGAACCTATTAAATACATTAATAATGAATAATAACTATGAACTATCGCTCTTTACAGCAGACTCTCATAGGTTTTAATATAGGTATCTAAAAATTGTCGCGTGAGTAAGAATATATTAATAAATCAAATATTAATAGTACAGGAATGTCTTAACTAGTAAAAAATACATATCTTTAATGTTGTAATATATTGTTATCAACTATTTCGCAAGTAGACCATGTCCCTGAGCCTAAACCTGTTCAATATCCAACATTAGGACATTTAGGCATTGTTAAAATTCTAACAACTGAGCTATTATAAATGTAACTATTAAATATCAGAATTATACACTGTAATCCAATTAGTATTATCTACCTCTGAAACAATTATTATTAGCATATTATGTGTTTATAATTTTTAATGAGAATAAACGATATACCTACTTAATTTTGTTAGTATATATTTGGCTCCATATAATATGGCGTCTATAATACCTCATTGTATCTATTAAAATATTACATATAACATAAGCATTATGCTGAAATTGTATTGTATATAGGGTTGCCAGATCCAGGCTGATCATTTCCGGGACATTTCTGGGACCCCGAACGGAATCAGAGTTTTGGTCTTTGGTCCGAGTCTAAACTAAGTAAGAATTATCTAGAATTATTGGTTAATGAAAAAAAAAAACTTTTTTTGGAAAAAAAATTGTACATAATTCAACTTTTCTAAGTAACTTTAAGGCCTAAATATTAAATTTTGAACATCAACATGACAAATGAACTTAAAACAGAATCTGAGATACTCTTTCAGTTATCTGTTATCCCGAAACACAATTTCTTCGCGGAAGGACTGGTTTATCATAGGTTTGGCAAAAGCCATCAGGCAATCCTTGAAATACATTACTCAAACCTAAGAGCTCCTAACTTTTGAGTCAAACGTCGAATGTATAAATTGTTCTGTTTTGGTTTTGGCCTGGTCAATTCTAGAAGCGACTGCAAAACTCGGTCAATCGTCGATCTAATTCTTTATTTAAAGAATAATCATTAAATTCAATACCTGTCAGAAAAAGTATAATTTTTTTTTTCATTTTAAATTACTTAATAAATTATTTTAACAAACAATAAGATTTCAAAATATTATTTTTTCATACCTGATCTTACAAAGTAACCTCCGTATATTCCAAATCATCTCAAATACAAAGTGAAAATCACGTAAACTGACCAATCAGGTATCAGAACTGGCTAAGTTAAATCAATCGGTTCTTAAGAATTGTAAGCTGCTAAAATGATAAAATTCTTTGAAATACATATACTGAAATAATACATTTTATACCTAATTCAAGTTTTAATAAAATGGTGTTTTGACGTTTGCCTGACCAAATTAGTTTCTCCCAGGTTTGACGAAAATTGTTAAGTAAAAGGCCGAAATATTACATTTATTTGGACTTAGTCATTATGTCAGACCTGAGGATTGACCAGTCCAACCTACGAGCGCCGTTAACTATAACATATCAATTAAACTTTGATAGAAAAACAACATCAGGTATTTTGTAACATAAATAAAATGTAGAACAAATATTGAGCACTTAATAACGATTAATTACTAAAACTTTGGTAGATAATAATCATCATTTATTATCTTATATAAAAAAAAACTAACGGAGTGCGGGTGGCGACTTGTAGAGCGACGCGAAGCGAGCTGCTCACTCCTTCCCTCGCTCACGAGAACGCAATGTTTGGTTTGACTTTTGCAGCCGTAGTAACTTAGTAAAAACTAGTATTTTTTTCATTCCGGGACAGCAAAGTAAAATTACTGGACACGGGACATCACGCAAAATTCCGGGACAATCCCGGAAATCCCGGCCATCTGGCAACCCTAATTGTATATGAAGTAGGTATGTATGTATTTCTGTTATTTATGAAATATTTCTGTTTGATCTTTATGGTTTATAGTACAACTACATTGGGTTATCCGTGGTTACGTAGAAGCAAATCTTATCTCAGTCTCACCAATTTATCGATAGCAAAAAATGTAGACTGGATTTAAAATATAAAATAGCATGATTATAGAGAAATTCTTGGTACCTATATGTTTTTAAATTTCTATATCCGTTTGAGCGGCAGCTGATCTAACTTTTATGCTTTTGTATAAAGATAATAATAAATATAAAGAAAAAAGATAATAATAATAAATAGCTTTCCGCTCGCAGCGTCGCTCGCTTTGACTCAAACCCAATAAATTATATACTAAACTAAAGACCCGCCCCGGCTTCGCACGGGTGCAATGCTGATACTAAATACACTACAGAAAAACTGTGAACGTTGTATATAAAAATATAGCAACGCTACGTCCCGCAATTTTTAAATCTGTAATATCTTCGAAAATATTCACTTAAATCATACGGTGTAAAGGGCCATATAGATCTATATTAAATGAACAATGTATTCAAGGTATTTAATTGGTTAAGAATTAATGCTGTATTGGTTAAAATCGTTTCGAAATTTGTCGTAAAAAGTAAATGGTGTATGCGCTTATATCCGGGAAGATATCTGCTTTCGTCGCCTTGGTCATCTTGAAGGTAGGGACCTTTCCATCCTTTGGCTACGTGTGGAATGCGACGACCACCCGCGCATCTATGCGTGCCTCTATAGGTCCCATAGCGGAAACGACGAATCGGACCGACTCTTTGAGCACATTCAGTCGTCGGTTGACACCGTGCTTAATCAGACTCCTGCTGCAGAAATTGTTGTCCTTGGTGACTTCAATGCTCATCATGCTGAATTTCTCAAGTCACGAACAACCGACCACGCAGGTAGATCTGTACACGACTTCGCTCTTGCCTATAACCTCACTCAATTGGTATCATCGCCCACGCGAATTCCCGATATTGAGGACCATACGCCTTCTTTGTTGGACCTTCTGCTGAGTCCGGAGTTCAGTGCCAATCTTGCGCCTACCTCGGCCTCCACGTGCAGGCCACCGTCGCGTTTGGCACTATAAGTCTGCAGATTGGGATGGGATGCGTACTTTCTTCTCATCATATCCCTGGAGTCGAGTTTGTTTCTCCGCGAATGATCCTAGTGCGTGTGCTGACTCTGTCGCCGATGTGGTGCTTCAGGGAATGGAGCTCTTTGTTCCAAACTCCGTTGTTTGTCCGTCTTCTACCGCATTTATCATGGGGAGTGCTCTGAAGAACTGTTTGGTGCACTGCCTGCTGCTGAATTCCACCATCGTACGGCACGTCATAAACTGAAATTCCATCCATACCATCTGGACAGCTGGCGATCAACAACTGTTCGCTTTAGAAGAAGTTTTTTGCCTCGTGCTACCGAAATTTGGAATCAGCTCCCGCGGGCAGTGTTTCCAATGAGTTACGATTTGGGGACCTTCAAGAAAAGAGCGTACACCTACCTTAAAGGCCGGCAACACACTCGCCATACCCCTGGTATTGTGGGTGCAAGTGGGCGACGATGATCATTTACCATCAGATGACTCGTCTGCTCGTTTGCCTGCTCTTCACATAAAAAAAAAAAAAACAAAAAAAAAAAAGTAAATGACAAAAAAAAAGTTATTATAAGTTATTATATTATCCATAAGAGATAGACATATACCATCACGGACTTTTCTGTAGACCTTTTCAATGTGTACAATACTTAGTACATTATTTTGATAAAACTCGCAGGGTTCAGCCTGCGTTTGCAATGTAAGCGGAAAAAATGTAATTATTTACGACATCACATTAGAAACCTCAAAAATAACAGTACTTCTCCACTATTTAATGGATGTTATTATACATATAAACCTTCCTCTTGAATCACTCTATCTATTAAAAAAAACCGCATCAAAATCCATTGCGTAGTTTCAAAGATTTAAGCGTACAAAGGGACATAGGGACATAGGGACATAGGGACAGAGAAAGCGACTTTGTTTTATACTATGTAGTGAAGTTAAAATCTTCCTGGAGAGTTACTCTACAACTTGCTTTACAAAAAAACCGCATCAAAATCCGTTGCGTAGTTTTAAAGATTTAATCATACCAGATGGGTAGACAAGGACATCGATTTATTTTATACTATGTAGTGATAGGTATTCCCCAAATATTGATATAAGACTCTATAATTAAGCCTTTAGAAATCATACAGGTACGTAAGGTTTAATGATCCCAAAGGTTGGTCGAGAAGCAATTTTTCCACTCAGACGTCTAGCTATAAGTACCAGTCATTCCTCATTAGAGGAGGTATTTTTACTCTGAAGCACTATTTGGACTAATTTCAACTATTTACTGGCCTGGAAAGATGACGAGAACTCTTTATTTGTAACATAACTTTAGAGCAATTAAAGATCAAAGACCATCCTATTTTATATATTTTTTTCGGTATTGTGCTTTATGTTGTACCAGACTTTATAGAGGTTGAACATAGTCGAAATTGCCGGGTAACGCCTTAATTTGATGGCAAAAACTGATTGAATTTATTTTTACGTGATTAGCTCGGAATAGTATTTCATAGGTTGTCGAACTATTCCTAATCGATTATCTTTCTCTTATTTGATTCTACTTATGAGTTGGTAATTACCATCTAATTTTCCCATTACTATTTAAAAACAATAAACATCAAATGCCTATAGTACAACTTGTGATAAGAAGCGACCGCGACGTAGGCATTCGTAATCTTCGATATTATTATCGTCGAGATAAATGGTACATATAGGATTAAATTTAGCACTCTTAAGAGAATTGCATTGAATCCGTGGTAAAGTAGGTATTGATGATTAAATACTTAGATCCTTACATCCTGTTATGTCGAAAAAATAGGGAAATTTTAGGCACATGACCTTCATGTTCAAAGATAAGACTGCAACGTCGCTATCTTCTCCCGTATATCATGGTTACAACGATTGATCGCGCGCTCGGCCTTATCACCGTTTATTTGATAATGATTTTAAAAACGTTTACGTACTTACAAGTTGACAGCTGAGGATTATTGTCTTATTCTTTAAACTCTTGTCAAATGTTTATTTACCCGCGATATGATAGCAAATACCCATTTCCAAACGTTATCACACCGAAACAATCTCTTAATTAAACACAATTCGCAGTTTTTAGAAAAGTGTCATTGTCACTCATACATTAGTTACACTTACCAAACAGTTACCAAAGTGGAAATGAAATCACCTTTTAATTACACGGGTTTTGGAGTACCTAATGAATAATACATATTGTAAGATTTAAATGTCTATATCCCTACAGTATAAAATAAATAGTATAGATACCTAAATCAGTATTTGAAGATATATTGCATTAAAATTTCACATAATATTATGAGCAATGATTGTACCAACATAACTACCAATATTGTATTGTCGACACATTTTTATGAATTAGTGACAAAACATGGGTTTGTCACATGTTGTAGCCCAAAAAAATAGATACGTACCTATCTACTATTCGTTTCGGAAAATAAACTAATCAGACCTATATCTGAATATTTTTTAATATCATTGTGTAACTTTTTACTAAGAAAAAAAAATAGGTCTATTACCCATTGATACCTTCGTATTTCCGAATATACGTGATTACGTGAATCATCTACGGAAATTAATTTTCATTTTGTCATACATTTGAGTGCCTATTGTAAGTTTTATCACATTTCTCATAATCTTTTAAAATCGTTCTATGTACAGTATGATTAAATTCACAAGTTAAAACTGGAATCAGATATTTAAGTTTTATATGGTAAGCCTTTAAATAAATCATCAGAATTTATAGTTATAATGTTAAACTCATATTTACTTGTTTCTTTAAAACATAAAGGTTTGTCAAATAAAATAAAATATTAACTTTATTGTTCATACATTAAAAAAACTTGATAAAATGTTCCACAGTGTAGATTAGGTCCTACTTCGTACTGTCCAATAGGTTTTCATATTTGCTGAAAATAGAATTAAAACATTAAAGCATAGCAGTTTTGACCATCGGTATTTTTAAATTCTGCAAGATCGAACCTTCGTTTATTTTTAACCCACATTTTGCTTTCATACTTACTTTCTTGAATATACATATAGTCTATAGAGTGCATGTAATAAAATTTGACGAACTTCATTCCAGTTTTTCTTTTCCAAATTCTTTGTCTTATTCCTACTAGCTTTCCGCCCGCGGGTTCTCCCGCGTTTTCAAAGAAAAACCCGCATAGTTCCCGTTCCCGTGGGATTTCCAGGATAAAACGTATCCTTTGTGTGCTAAATTTCATTGTAATCGGTTCAGTAGTATTTGCGTGAAAGAGTAACAAACATACATATACATACACATACATCCATCCTCACAAACTTTCGCATTTATAATGTTAATAAGTAGGATTTATTTACTAGATATAATTTATATACTTATTCCAATATTTACACCTTGTATATATGTATAGGATATCCTGTTTGCTGTACCCGTTTTAGGTGGATTTCACCAATTAACTCGTAATCTGTTGACGCTATAGATAATAAAATAAATTGGTAGACATGGATCACTATAATAGAAATGAAGTCAACTGAAGATAATATATCTAATATAAATAAAATAAATCTAGTGCATCTTGCAATAGTCATATTTACACAAATAATACATTAATATAAAATTTGATATGGAATGTGTATCTAATTAAATTACTATACTTAAACTATATAACACGAAAAGTACCTAATTATTTCTGTTAGTAGCTGCAATTATCAGATCCCATCATATCCTCATAATGGTAATACACCTCCCATTCAGATTTCAAATATGTATCTACAATCAAGCTAAAATCATTGCTTATAAAAATCCGTACATTGTTTCGGGCGTGACGTCATGTTCTTGTCACTTCCTTTTTAAATTCTATGTCCTAACTATATGTGAAAAAAAGTCGATAATAATTTTGCTTAATAAATGTTGAAGATGTAGAAAAGCAGCAGTGATGAAATTATGTACCAGAATAACACATAGAAATACTACTATAAGATCTATAGAAATGCTTACTTATTTGCCTTTGGGTGCGTCCGCGGATGAAAAAGCAGAGCGAGCACAGATAGTAATGCATATTAGGTATAGGTATTATACCTATATTCTTGCAAAGCTATTTTCGGCAGTTATATTTTAAAGAACCCATCTAGAGTTCTACATAATATAACTGCCGAAAATCCAGATATTATGAAATGGATATCCATTATTTTATAAAGTTATTTAATAGGCTTCACTTGATGTGACGTCATTCATCTCACTAGTAGGTACATAATTAAAGCCATTAAGCCTTATTACCTTGTATTAATCTAAGACGGTTTGATGCTTACCTACCCTATGAAGTTAGGTAATCCGCGAAATTATGGTTCAGATTCAGTATTAAATTATTTTTTCTTTCTTTTATTTTTTTTTTATTACATATAGACATCAATATACTTGGTTATAGTAGCAATTTCAATTCATAAATTTAATAGGGAAAACCAAAAAAATCAACCTATTGATTACTTTTAGATTAATTTCAAATACCTGAGTAGTACGAGACAGGAACTCGAAAATGGGCGGTACTACGGTACGAAAGGTTCTTCTGGGCCTTTTTGAATTTTCCCTCTAGTATTTTCTCCTTAAAACCATATTGGCAACTGTGGCTATAGTTCGAATCTTGTTTTAAAATCATAATATTCTGAAAGTATACTATTAATTTATTGAAATTCCGCTTTGTTTTAGGCCCCCTGATGAAGATACTGCGTCACACGAAAGTGATTGTGGGGAAGAAGAGGAGGATGCGGAAACCGTCCACTTGAAGCCAAGGAGACCGTTTTGGGCGAACAAAATACAATTTGTTTTAGCATGTGTCGGATACTCCGTAGGGCTGGGCAATGTGTGGCGCTTCCCATATCTTTGTTATAAAAGTGGGGGAGGTATGTTGTTTTAATGTTTAACACTATATGTCAGAACATTTCAAAATAAATTCAATGATAGAATTAAAACGAACTCTAATCCGAGGTTTTACGCTTTTGAATGCTCCGGGCACTCCACTAAATACATGTGTCTCAAATTACCACTATTTGTGACTCAAACATACTGACTCTTATAATTATTATTACACAGCAGAATTAAAACAAAACACTCCCATATACATCTTTTCATATTATATAATATCTCTACATCCATCGTGACAAAATCATTAAGGAACAATAAATACTCTGATACGTCACTACATACCATAGCGCTCCCATTACGTACGGTACGTACATATACCGAATATGTTTATTAAATTGACCCTGCAAAATATTTTATGCACGAAATAATTCACTCACCATCTTGCATAAATAGTTATCTAAATTATTTCGAAATGGTGTCGTGCTTGCGATTCGTGACTTTGCGTATGTTACTTATTAATTTCTCACTATTGAAAAAATAAACTATTCAAAATACGTTACATCGTAAATGCATCCATTAATTAATTATTTATATGATTCTATCTCTATTATTTATATAATGTTTCGTTTTGAAATATGAATAGGTATCAGTTCGCAAAAATGTAGAGCCTATAAAATTACCTACTTTATATATTTTCTCTCTACTGTCTACTGTCTAGTAACTTATCTTCATAGTCATTAATTATAAAAAAGATGTTCAGCTAGAGTGTTTTGTTTATTTGAGAAGATCCACTTTCAAATCGATTTAATGCTTTAGTTGTAAATCGTAATAGGTAATAATATTTGCATTTGTTTTGAAAACATTTATATACAATCGTGTCCAATTTGTTTGTGTCATCTGGTGCTAAATGGCACTAGTTGTCGCAGGGTTCCAATGTACATATGTATGGAAACAACATTAAAGCCGAGTGTGAATTACGAACAATGTATTTTGTAAATTGATACGTCACGACGCATACACGTCCTCTCAAGATATCGAATGATATATTGCTGTGATTTATTTAAATGTCATATAATATTGCTGCATTTGTAGATACCCAGTAGGTAGCTAAGAACACTCTGCTCAACATTAGGTACGAAAACATATACAAGAAATATATCTATATTTACATACAGATATAGATGCGAGAATAATACAGATTGTAGAGTCATTGCAGCTAGAAACTTATATGAATCACGTTACCGACCTTATCTTGAATAGAAGCTAGTGTTTATGCGATATTTTCTACAGCAGCAACGTTGACGAAATTTTATTCTATTCCCTAGTGTAATCAAAACGTAAGATAGTATAATTTCCCACAGGTAGGTCACTACCGCACATTACACTTTTTAATTAATAATAAATATTTAAATTTAAGTACCTATATAATTTAGCTTCTTCATGGAATTAAGTGGAAATATACTATATTTCTTATGGGATCACAAGAAAGAACAACATCGGTAGGTCGATTTCCAGTATCACTGCTGGAACCGATATAAAACCAATGTTGCAGTCAAATATAAGCAGTTACCGTTAGAGTAGATACTTACAGTTAGATAAAAAATACACAATACACATTATATACCACGCTCTATGACTTCTTATACTCTTTGCTTCCAAACGATCGCCAGAATGACATAATAACGACAATTTATGATAACGATCGGGTTAATTAGGCTATTTCTACGGGTCAATTCAAGTAAGAATTACGCAATTAGACTTTTGTATGCGTGCTTATCGCGTTTATTTAAAATAAAAATCTATAGTACAATTATTATTATTCGATGAAATATTATAAGTAGGTAACTCTGAAATGTCAATAAAGTAGTTTAAACTTTAAACTATTATCAGTTTTTTTTTTTTATAATCCATACTAATATTATAAATGCGAAAGTAACTCTGTCTGTCTGTCTGTTACTCAATCACGCCTGAACTACTGAACCAATTTGCATGAAATTTGGTATAGATATATTTTGATACCCGAGAAAGGACATAGGATAGGTTTTATCCCGGAAATCCTACGGGAACGGGTTTTTCTCTGAAAACGCGGGCGAAGCCGCGGGCGGAAAGCTAGTGTACTATAAAAATACTACATAACTTATTGATATAATTATATAGCTTAATGTTTTTTAATAATCATTGTAGAATGATAAAATTTAAATACATAATATTTTAATATGTGATTTGATACGAGTCAATCCATAACGGCTAACTGGTAATTGATAAATATCTAAAATCTATATACTCACAAAACAATCATAAAAATTATTAATTATAAGTATTAAAATGGTTTATTTTCAGGTGCTTTCCTCATTCCATACTTCATAATACTCCTGGTGTGTGGTGTGCCCATGTTGTTTATGGAATTAGCTATAGGCCAGTATACAGCACACGGACCTATCGGCGCCCTCTCACAAATATGCCCATTGTTTAAAGGTATTTTTTTTGGTTATACGAACTATAAATACATATCAATATAGCCACCATGAATAAATAAAAAAATCCAAGGGCGGACAAATATCTATTACAATGCACGACTCGACATGGTGGCATTGTTCTACTTCCTATCTACAATAATATAATTTCAAATGTATATCAGATAATAGTATTATATTATCTACTATATATTCCATGCTTCGTCTACGTAGTTATGATATGTAGAAAATATTGATTTAGTGACACCGCATACCACCATCACTTAAAATTTTATGTTGTAATTTTAGGTGCTGGCCTCGCAAGTGTAGTAATCTCGTTTTTAATGTCCACGTATTATGCAGTTATAATAGCATGGGCAATATATTATTTCTTTACATCGTTTAAATCTGAAGTTCCCTGGGCGACATGTTCGAACCGATGGAACACACCTTACTGCTGGATTCCAAATCACAACATAACTAAACCGAATGGTTCACAGACACCCACCGAACAATTCTTCGAGTAAGGTTTGCTTTTAATTATTATCTACATCTGTACTACGCAAGTTTTTCCCATAACTAGTGATATAAACCTATGCTTAGTATCTACTTCCTTTGATCAACTTTCTATCCAGTTATGGATTTTGTAATAAGCTGAGAGTGTATGATGTAATTCATTAAATTCCTTATCAAATACGATCAATACCTTTTCTTGCCACACCTATAAACCTATATACCTAACTAAATTACTAGAAATATTTTTTTATCTTTATCTAATCTTTTAAACGCTACGTGATTAACTCAATTAAGCGAAGAACAATACATCTGGAGAAACATTTAAATATTTAGAAAAACCTTTAAGAGAAACCGTTAGAATTTATATTAGTCTGTTTATACTTTTTTTAAATCTATGAAAATAAAAACTGTAACGACCATATTTCATTCCACTAAGATTCCACTATGTTGCATTCAACAAATCATACAATACTATTTGCTAATACTATATGTGTTTTCAGGAAAAAAGTACTAAATATGAGCGACGGAATAGAATTTCCCGGGAGCATGCGATGGGAACTAGCTGCTTGCTTGGTTTGTGCTTGGTTACTTGTCTACTTTGCCCTGTGGAAAAGCATAAAATCTTCAGCAAAAGTTCGATACATAACGACGACATTGCCTTTCCTACTAATAATAGTATTTCTTGGCCGTTCCCTAACTCTCGAAGGCGCCGACCAAGGGCTAAGATTCTTTTTTAAGCCAGATTGGGAATTATTGAAACAATCAAGGCCGTGGGTAAATGCAGCGTCACAAATCTTCAATTCCATAGGAATTGCGTTCGGATCTATGATCATGTTTGCTTCGTACAACCGCTTCGACAACAACTTTCTACACGATACGCTGGCCGTATCGCTAGTCAATGCAGTAACAAGTCTTATTGTTGGAATATTCACATTCGCTACCATAGGAAACATTGCAACCGAACAAAATACGAGCGTTAAAGATGTTATTGCTGACAGTAAGTATCGGACCACACATAAAAACCTAAATTACACCTTTTAGTACATATTTCATTGAGTAACAATAACTATAAATAAAGCAAAGTATAATTTAACAAAATATTAAGAGACCAATTAAAATACAATATATATCTTAATAAAATATGTAATTTGTTTTAGGTCCTGGACTTCTATTCGTGGTATATCCACAAGCTATTGCAAAGATGCCAGCGCCTCAGTTATGGGCTGTTTTATTTTTCTTCATGTTTCTGTGTCTTGGATTAAACAGTCAGGTAAAATTTTTTACTGTCTGATGTCTCTCATAGTTCTATAAATAATGGTGTGATTTACGTTTCAAATTAACATCTCCGTTTTCTTTCAGTTTGCTATAGTCGAAGTAGTTGTTACTTCTATTCAAGACGGTTTTCCTGACATGATACGAAGACGACTCGTGTATCACGAACTGTTAGTACTACTAGTATGCGGCATATCTTTAGTCTTTGGTTTGCCGCATATAATACAGAGTGGTATATACTTATTCCAGCTGATGGATTACTACGCGGCATCTCTAAGCATAACATATCTCGCTTTCTTTGAAGTAGTAGCCATTGCATGGTTTTATGGCGTTGAAAGGCTATCCCGGAACATTAAACAAATGACAGGTATTTTTTTTTTTTATTTTAACATCAATCTACATCCAAACATACTATATATGTAAAAGTCTTTAAAATAGGTAAGCCAGTACATAAAAATGATGAACGCACAGCTAATTGATGCTATTTCTAAACAGGTCAACGGCCATCTTTATACTTCCGTTTCTGTTGGCTAATAGCTGCGCCTGCTTTACTCTTAGCACTTTGGGTAGCAAGTTTGGTGGATTACACCCCACCTAGTTATCGACAATACCAATATCCAGCATGGGCGCAAGCAATAGGTTGGATTATCGCTTCTCTTTCGTTGTTGTGCATTCCTGGATATGCACTCATTATTATTATAAGATCACCGGGAAAAACAATCGGAGAAGTACGTATTCAATATCGTTAGTAACTACTCAGTAGTTATACTACGAACACCTTTTGTAGTTAATATACAGAATCAATAAAGACCAGGTTTTGGTCCATACTTTCATTTAAATTGTTAGTAAAATATTTCGACCGTCTCATAAGGTGGCTATTGTTTATTAATGTCCTTAAATTTTTGCACGCCTCATAAGCGAAGCGTTGAGGTGGGTACTACTGTCACTTCACGCAAAACATCTGATTTTTCAAACTTAAAATGTCTTTATGTATCATACATTGCACTTGTAAGATAATACATACACACACATATTAAGAAAAAACACTATTTTTAACATTCATGATATTTTTGATGTCATTTTTGTTATTTAAACTAGTTAAAAAACAGTTTAAAAAAGTTCTGTCTTGGACGTCCGTGTGTCTGTATGTGCGGAGGATTTTCTTGTTAACACGATAGCGACCGAAATACTTTACTAATCGAGTCTTTTTTTTTCTCTTACGCTTGAGTATGCTCAGGAATAGAACCCTTTCATTTTTCAGGGTCTGATTCGATGTGGTTTAATTGTTATTAAATAAACAAAAATAATAATTAATAAATAATTATTAAAAAAAAATTATGAGGCGTGCACTTTTGGATTTTCCAAATTATTTTTCAATATTATATGAATAATATCTATTATTATTTTGTTAAAAATTCCATACTAATTGTATATTCTCCTTACAGAAATTACGTAATTCAATTCGCCCCACATTCATGTGCGATTGTGGCGTCAATGGTTGTGATATATGCTACTCGGAATCTGAACCTCCCGATGATAAAGCAACTATCGACTAGTCTTCAAACTACGTTTACATAAATATATTAATTTCTATAAAGTGTTATAATTAGCCTATTATAGTTAAGCGGGTGTTCACACCAACACACTTGTGATATGAAAAATAAACAAGACGAAGGTGATAAACCGAACATTCCTCCATCATAATTATCATTCATTTTGTAATGAGATAGAGATCACACTTGACCTCAAACTATAGTGTTTGCTTTGTAACAGTGACATAGTTAAATGCACTCGAATTGAAGGGTTGAAAGGTACTCTAAAGTACCTTTTTGAAGGATCTGTAAATATATAGTAACTTATTCTATTTTTGTAACATTGAATGGAAAATCGGAGATGATCAATGCAATTCCATACAATACAGGTAGTTTTAGAACAGTAATGAAATTAAATGTCACTAGATTTACTTACCCCTATATGTATTTTATATTGAAATTTATTTTTAAGTTAATATTTTACAGCAACATTTTACTAGTTACATATAATAAATTATTTGAGAAATTATCAGTTTGCAGACATGTAATGATATAAATGTAATACTCACAAGGTTTTATTTATGTGTACTACCTATTTAAATCTTTTTAAAAAATAAATAAAATTATGTGAATAACTGCCAATTGCTTATACCAGTAAGAATTAGCACTAAATATTCTGTGATTTAAGCATTCCACATAACATTCTAAAACTTAGATTTAATAAATATGTTTAGTGTAAGTATTTATTCTTATTATGGTAAAACCATACAAAATGTATCTGTACTCAATTGGAATGTTTAGTGATCCTATTAATTAATCATTCATCAAGAAATAAATGAATGAATCAAGTACAATTTGGAACTTAATAAATTGATTTTGTGTCAAATGAACAATAAGTCTGTTAATTAGTGAAAATAAATACAAAAATCAATACATAGTGTGTTTTATTTTTAATGTTGTAGCAATTTAACACATTATCAAAAGTACCTATGGAACTAAAAATATTATTTACAAATAATGATTATGCCTTGCTACCTCTTTTGCTTTTTTTCTTCGGGCATTCTTTTTCATCATCACTAGAACTGCTCTCATCGTCAGATATATCTGTAAATAGGAGTTGATTAGGAAAAATCTTTACATAATGTAAACATAGTTGATGGGAAACAACTCCTAATAAACTTTTGATATAGGTAATTATAGTAAGTCAGGACAATTGAAAAACCTTTAAATTACTCTGATTACTGATCTTTAGAGTTTGATACTAAAACTCTAAATTCCTTCAGTGATTTTAGTAAATAGGTAATTATATTTTTTTATTTGTAATGCTTCATACATAAAATCAGAAATTAAAATGGATATTTTACTACCCACTTGCTGTTTTAACAGAGAGTGTGAATATGCTTACCTATCGCCTCATTCTTCAATATTTTTTTTGTAAAGACCTCATTGGTTATTTGTCGGAAATCTTCTAATGCAGATGTTAGGCTTGCTAGACTCAGGTCTGAAGTAGTTTCTCGAACGACCGATTCAATTACTTCTTCATTTTCAATAATATTTAATTTTATTTGCATTTTAAAAGTCTATCGCCTATAGAATACTCGGAAAGGGAGTAAAAGTACTATAATACGTATACAGGTTATATTATAATTTTTAGGTGGGAAAACAATAAACACATTTAAAGTTATCGACCTCACTCTATGTTCTTTTTATCATCACCTTTTCTTTGCTTTTCTTCTAAATTTTGTTGGAGTCTTTCTATGTTTGTTTACCTTCAGAATGTGATCCTCAGTTTGACATTGACATTAATGACATTGTCAAAAACTTACGTTCCTTTTTCGTCAATTTAATTTATTGAATTTGATGTTCTTTTTTTTAATATTTTTTCAGTCCTCCTCCAGTTAGCTTAGCTCTACATCTCTAAATATAATTTACAGATTCAGATTTTTTTGTGATAGTATGCATCGGGCTTAAAATATACAAACTATGTCTTGGGTTATGAGCTTATGGCGGCATTACACATGGGGCCAAGGTGTTGGGCCAACGCAACGTGTTGGGCCAACGTGTAGAGATACCTGGCGGTATGTTGGCTTAATTGGCCTAGTTGGCGCTAACATTGGCAGGCCATCCGATTTTTGTCGGTTTTTTGTGCACACACCAAAGGATCTTGGCGCGCTCCGCAAACAGCGTTCACACGTTGGTGTCTTGTTCAGTTCGTTGTTACTCGTCAGCGGAGACAGTGTAGTGTGTAATGTATCATGTATGTTATGTATGTGTGCGTCATACTATATAGTCCTGTGGTTCAGCACTTGTAATAGCAGTTGTAACAGCAGTTGAATACATTATAATACAAGCTTACAGTCAAGCAGTGTTTCATTACCACCAACCGTTGCATGGCGACCCTGCCAGTGCTGCCTCGCGGCAGTACTGACCTATGGATCATTTTTGAAAAATAATATTTTAAAAGTTAAAACTTAAACAAATAATTTTTATGCGTATTCGCAAATCGCAATGTACCGGATAGAAAATTAATCAATATAATAAAAAAATCGACGAACGTGAATGTGGAAATTAAGAACAGAATTTATTTGACGAAGAAAGTTTTTTAAAACAAAAATAAAACTATGGAGATTTGGAATATCATCTATTTATGAAAAATTGTGAAATAAAATTGGAGATTTGGAAGGATGCAGCTGGAGCCGGGAGATCAGCCAGTGTGAATAGCAGACATTTTCCCAAATTGACCAGAATCCCGAATGTCCCGAAATTCAAGAGTGACGACGGAATACAAGTTTAATTTCGTGAAAAAAAAAGCTAAAAGTGAAATTTAAAGTTCAAGCAGTGTATTTTACTTTAATGTAAGGTAACGAATTATTTTAGTTAAAAGATTTATTTATTTGTGTTATATTTATTATACATAAATCTTATATATAAAATTCTCGTGTCACAATGTTAGTCTGCATACTCCTCCGAAACGGGTGGACCGATTCTCATGAAATTTTCTGTGCATATCGGGTAAGTCTGAGAATCGGCCAACATCTATTTTTCATATGTACCACGGGCGAAGCCGGGGCGGGCCGCTAGTATACATATATGTATAGCTATGTATAATCAAAGTACTTAGTAACAGATAATTCTATTAGTTCATTGTTTGTTTTATAAAGCGCTACCAAATAGGGAAATGGTATGCAGCGTCTGTAATTTCGTCTCATATTTCGTGTTACCATGTAGGTAACTAGGTAGTCACGTCAATGCATCGTTCTGTGCATTTTATAAAATGTTCGTAATGAAATACGATCTTGTCAATTCAATTGAGTGTGAAACTTTATTTTTTTTCTATTAACATTTTGGATTCGGAGGATTTAACTAATTTCATAAATAAAAATTATTGTAACTAATAAAATGTAATTAAATTTATATTTCAAGATGATTTAGGTAAGGATAGATAATATAGGTATACGACCATATACGACCAATTAAGTATATTCTTATTTGATTAAATGAATTACCATGATAAATCTAGAAGAATAGAAGAAGAGAAAAATTAAATATTTGTCGTTGTATGAGTAAAAAAAAATTACTCAGATTGTTTTTTTTTTTATGTTAGGGTATAGATGGAATCTTAGCTTGATCACCTAAGTTTTTCTTTTATATTCCTATAATAATGTGACATTGAATTACTCGAAGAAATAAGAATTAATATTGTATGAAAAATAAAAATAAATAAATATGTAAGCCTGAGAGCTACAATTGAAAAGTGAAATGATTTGAGATATATTTCTTATATCTTGAATAATTGAATATAATAAGATGAAGAATATAGAACACGACGGTGTTATTAATTATAATTATTATAAATATTAAGAGGGAAGATTACCCTAAATGAAATAATTGTGTAGCTTGATATTGTTGTACTTATGAGGAAGTACATAAAGAATAAAATATAATTATGAAGAAAATTGAATACAGATAATGAATATTATGTCGTTTCTAAGTACGATGTGTAAACTGTAAGCACATAAATAAACGTATTCTACTATGAGGATATATTGTAAGATTTATTGAAAGATAATTATTATTTTACTCGGATATGACTATTAATTAATACGGACTGTGACATTTTTAAATACGGATATGACGATAAAATATTTTCTAATATTGTATAATTTTTCTATTATTTTCGTACATGAAAAGTTAATTATAATTATTTGTTTTAATCTATTAGTGTTAGCTACTATGTAGTGTGTAAGCCAATGTGTAAGCGTGTAGAATGTTCTTTTTTGGAGTTTTAAAAAATAAGTTGAAATTCATGCTATTGTTTTAATTTTAAATTTTAATTGTTATTCTATTTTCTCGTTTATATCATAAGATTTGTAACCAAAATGTGTTATACCTACGTGTACCTACGAAGCAAAAATTAGCATTATATTTAGCTAAAAAAAAATGTTAATTACTATTTTTTTTTATTATTTTCTATGAGGGGAGATGTAGTGTGTAATGTATCATGTATGTTATGTATGTGTGCGTCATACTATATAGTCCTGTGGTTCAGCACTTGTAATAGCAGTTGTAACAGCAGTTGAATACATTATAATACAAGCTTACAGTCAAGCAGTGTTTCATTACCACCAACCTAAGCCACCAACCGTTGCAACAGTATCGTTGCGCGTGAGTGAAATTTACGTTTCCATGTTCCGATAGCGATGGCGGCGCCGGTGTGGACAAGCAATGAGGTTTTACAATTCTTAGAATTGTATCGACATGAAGGAATAATTTGGAATCCACGGCATGAACTACATAAAAATAAAAACCATATGACGCAATAAATTAGATGTTTTATTTTCTATTTATTATATTATTCTAGATGTTATTCATAACTCACTTTCATACATTTGCGATAAAAAATGAATATATTATTTATAATATGAGTAAAATAGTATGAAAAAGTTACTTGTGCTTAAAAATTAAATTACAATATACAATGAACATGATTTTGATCAAATTGTGCTCTATTACTTAAATAATATTATCAAATATCACCAATCAATACGTATCCGTCCGTACTCTTTAAAGTTTCGTTTTATAGGTAGTTAAAATTAAATGTACACATTTGAAAAAATCTAAACATATTTTTAACTAGCTGTGCCCGCGACTTCGTCCGCGTGGAATAGTGACTGCATAGTAGTTACTACTTAACTTTTATTGAATAAACACGTTCTACCATAAATAATTAAAAGAACAGTTAGTAAAATTTATTACTAAACTGAGCTAAAAAATAAAAAAAATAAGTGCCTAATTAATTTTCTACGTAAAATTTATTTTAAATTATGGCATATTATTTTTTAGGCACCAGGAGGGAGAGGAGCAAATTTATTTACCTTCCTTCCTTGTATGGATGTTTTTGACAATATATTGTGCAGCAACTGAGTGCCGAGGCAAACGTCAAAACGTAAAGGAATAGAATCCGCTATCGATACTAATTGACATAAGCGTATGATGTTTTGCTAAGGATTTGTTCACCCTACCAACGACGACGACGACCACGAACAAAATTTTCATCCAGTCGCAATTTAATAAAATTGTGCAAAACACAATTAAAAATCAATTATTAAAATTTCCTGTCGTTCTGGTGATTGGAATTTTTATTTTTGAGATCAACGATGAATGAAAAAATAGATTTTTCGTAGAAACAGTGGCTCCTAGAAAAAAATGTATGTGAAGTTTTTTAAAGATAATTTTATAATCTACAATTTTGGTAAAAGTTAAGGATACCATACCATACCATCATTATCATAATAATATATCTTATATATATATTTTTTTATAATGGTACTTAATTTTAAAGATCATCGGGAAGTTTGTAAAATTATATATATTCCTTTTCCTTCGTTGCGTTGGTTTTTTTTTTTTAATTTTTAAACTTCGGTTTCTTATTTTCATTTAATATTTTCAAGTGAGCGAGACCTACCTCTACCTCCATAATACATTCCTACATCTGACATCTTTTAAGTTGGGCCGTAACCGTGCATAAATTGTAATGGACCACAGTGGCAAAAGAAGTGGTATATTTAAGAAAAAAAATTGCCAAGGGCCAGGCCTATGTGGCTTTGAGAAGAGTTCAAAATTTCCAGGGTGTGGCTATCCTCTCGCTCCCATGTCCCCCTCTTCTTTCACAGACTTTCAACCCTTCCCTAGTAAATGGCAGAACCGATTTTGATGTAAATAATATTATCTAATTGTACCTATATGTACACGTCATATCCTATCGTTTGATGCTCCATTTGGTTTATTTATCTAACCACTGTCACCCCTAAAGTGCCCTATATGTAAAAAACGGATGAACCGATTTCGATAAAACATTACTAATTGTAATTCACCCGTTATGCACATTCATTTGATATATCACTTAGGTAGGTACTATCACAATATTTGACAACATTCGTTTCTTTCATTCCCACTTATACCTATACAGGGTGTAATCGTTAAGTGTGCACAGGCGATTTTTCCGTAAGTATTACAGATAACAAAAAACTTTAAACTGATATCGAAAGTACTTAACCTAATGAGTAAAATGGCGGTAATAAATTTTTAAAAATAAATCGAGAAATATCAAAAAAATTATCTTTAAACCCTCCCATTCATTAAGTATGAAATATGAATATCCCATATACCTACATTTAATATGAAAGATTTTAGCTTTTTTTTTCTTTTTTTGGTTTTCTGCTTTAATTACTTCGCAAATTTGAAGTGACATTTTCCACATTTTTCCGGACATTTTCACGCATTTTCCGGATATTTTCCGGGAATGTTCCAGGCATTTTCCGGACATTTCTGGAACTGGAAGATATCCGGAAAATGCGTGAAAATGTCCGGAAAATATCCGGTAAATGCGTGGAAAATCCCCGGAAAATGCCAGGGAAATGTCCGGAAAATGTCTGGGAAACATCCGGAAAATCCCCGGGAAATGCTCGGAAAATGCCTGGGAAATTCCCGGAAAATGTCTGGAAAATCCCGGAAAATAACCGGAAAATGCCAGGGAAATGTCTGGAAAATATCCGGAAAATGCGTGGAAATTTCCGGAAAAAGCGTGGAAAATACCTGAAAATGCCAGGGAAATGTCTGGAAAATATCCGGGAAATGCGTGGAAATTTCCGGAAAAAGCGTGGAAAATGCCTGAAAATGCCCGGAAAATGCTCGAAAAATGCGTGGAAATTTCCGGAAAAACCGTGGAAAATCCCTGGAAAATGCCTGGAAAATATCCGGAAAATGCGTGAAAATGTCCGGAAAATATCCGGTAAATGCGTGAAAATGTCCGGAAAATATCCGGAAAATGCCTGGAAAATCGCCGGAAAATGCCTGAGAAATGTCCGGAAAATGTCTGGGAAATGCGTGGAAAATCCCCGGAAAATGCCAGGGAAATGTCCGGAAAATGTCTGGAAAACATCCGGAAAATCCCCGGGAAATGCTCGGAAAATCCCCGGAAAAAGCCTGGGAAATTCCCGGAAAATAACCGGAAAATGCCTGGGAAATGCTCGGAAAATGCGTGGAAATTTCCGGAAAAACCGTGGAAAATCCCTGGAAAATGCCTGGAAAATATCCGGAAAATGCGTGAAAATGTCCGGAAAATATCCAGTAAATGCGTGAAAATGTCCGGAAAATATCCGGAAAATCCCCGGAAAATGCCTGAAAAATGTCCGGAAAATGTCTGGGAAAAGCGTGGAAAATCCCCGGAAAATGCCAGGGAAATGTCCGGAAAATGCCTGGGAAACATCCGGAAAATCCCCGGGAAATGCTCGGAAAATGCCTGGGAAATTCCCGGAAAATGTCTGGAATATCCCGGAAAATAACCGGAAAATGCCAGGGAAATGTCTGGAAAATATCCGGAAAATGCGTGGATATGTCCGGAAAAAGCGTGGAAAATGCCTGGAAAATGCCCGGAAAATGCTCGGAAAATCCCCGGAAAATATCCGGAAAATGCGTGAAAATGTCCGGAAAAAGCGTGGAAAATGCCACTTCAAATTTGCGAAGTAATTAAAGCAGAAAACCAAAAAAGAAAAAGAAAGCTAAAATCTTTCATATTAAATGTATATGGGATATTCATATTTCATACTTAATGTATGGAATGGGGGTTTAAAGATAATTTTTTTGATATTTCTAGATTTATTTTTAAAAATTTATTACCGCCATTTTACTCATTAGGTTAAGTACTTTCGATATCAGTTTAAAGTTTTTTGTTATCTGTAATACTTACGGAAAAATCGCCTGTGCACACTTAACGATTACACCCTGTATATAGGTATAGTAAATGGATGAACCGATTTTGATTAAATATGTCTAATTATACTTTACACGTCATGCCCTTTCATTTCATATGTCACTTGAGTCAAAATTCACTTTTTTTATTATCTACCACTTTTATACCTATATCAAATAAATGGATGAACCGATTTTGATAAAATTTGACTTATTTTTACTGATAGGTCGTTCACTTTCATTTAATATATCACTAAAGTATATTCGACAACTTTAGTTATTTTCATTCCCACTTTTACACAATAAATGGATGAACCGATTTTGATACAGTTTATTTAAGAACCAGCGTCGGAAAATATGCTGCCTAACAAAAAAACATCATCTAATTCGGATTACCTGCTAGCGAGCTACGGTGGCACAAACATACACACACACAGCGGTCAAACACTTATCACCCATATTTTTGCATCGGGGGTTAAAAATATAATATTATAAATACGACATAATTTAAAGGACATTTTATGTATAAAATTTACCTAGAAATAAGTATAATTTTAATTTGACCCCTCCCCCCTACTACCTCAGCTTACCCCCCCACCCTTGGGGACTTTCGATATGATCACTTGGACATAACTGTAGCGTATAACAGATAACTTACGTTTTATCGTACACTGTATGTGTACCATAGAATGCCTTAGCAAATGTTCGCCGTGAGTACTTAAATGGTCATAACTTTTTTATTTATGAACCGATTGACATGAAATAAACACTAAATGTTAAATGAAGATTACCACAATATATTAGTGAAAACCGCATCGAAATCGGATAAGCCGTTTCTGAGATTAGCGTGTTCAAACATACAGACAAACAGACAAACAGACAAAAAATTTTTTAACTACAGTTTTGGGTTTGGGATCGATTTAATAATAACCCCTGCTAATTTTTTTTTACATATTTTCATTGTACAGACACCACTTTTCTAGAATTTTATTATATGTATTGATGATGATGATGATAATGTTTTATACAGAAATAAAAAAAAAGAAAAATAGAGATTGGAAAATGGTATCATCGCAGACGGCAGAGTACACTCATTGTTATTGGTGTACATGTACGTAATAATTAAACGCACTGTATAAATAAATTGCCGCGATTGCAAGAACTTCTACGTCCATCTTTAAAGCGCCAATGCAGAATGATCAGTAAGCCAATGTGTGAACAGGAATCTTGGTATCCATAATTTTTGCCCAACACGTTGGTCCAACACCTTGGCCCCATGTGTTTTGCCGCCTATTAACCTATTTAAACATGATTTAAATTTGCACGGTCTGTCAAAGTTTTGGAGTGGTGGTTTTGGTTTGGAATGTGTCAGATTCAGCTGATTCTGATTGATCGTTGACAGTCACTGACAGTCACTGATTACAAATTGTATCTCCATTGTCCTATCAGATAACATTTTCAATCAATATTATAAAATTCTAAATGCAATAAATATAAGTTATATTATTAGCATTCAATTTCAAATATAACCATTTTGCTAATTAAATATTATTCAATTATGTAGGATAATATTTCGAAAATGCGTGAATACGGAAGTTTTGGTCCATTGATTGGAGCTATAGATGAAGGAACTTCGAACGTTAAATTTTTGGTATAATTATGTTTAAATATTTAATTTATTTATATTTAAGGAAAACAACCATTTCTTAATAATATTTTATTTTTAGATATTTGCAGCAAACACTTCAGAAGTGTTGACTTATCATCAATTACCCCTGAAAAGATTTAGCCCTCAACAAGGTTGGGTTGAACAAGATTCTTTGGAAATTTTAAGTGCTGTGTTAGAATGTATTGAAGTATGTATTTATTCATCATTCACCTCAAAATTTGGGCACATGTAATATGCCTGTATAAAATATTTCCAATAAAATTTCAGGTCACTATAGACAACTTAAAAAAGTTGGATATAGACCCAGCTGATGTTGTTGGTATTGGCTTAACAAATCAACGAGAAACAACAATTGTTTGGAATTCCTCAACTGGCGAGCCTCTTTATAGTGCAATAGGTAAATGCTCCAAAATAAATTTATTCATTTAATTTAGGAAGTAATACTTTCTAGCTTACACTTCTTTTAATGTATAAACATTATGTTTCCATTTCAGTGTGGCTAGATGTGAGAACTTCAAAAATTGTTGATGAATTAAATAAAAATAAAGGCGCACAAAGTATAAATGCTGTAAGGCAAACTAGTGGTCTTCCATTATCAACTTATTTCTCTTCTGTTAAGTTGAAATGGCTCTTGCAAAATGTAACAGCAATACAGGATGCTGTAGCGTCAGGAAACTGCATGGCTGGTACAGTGGACTCATGGTTAATTTGGGTAAATATGTGTGCTGTGTGTGTTAATCGTCAAAGAGTTGTATAAATATTATTATTTTCTAAAGAATTCCTCAAGCAAATTTACACAATTGTTTGTTGTACAGAATCTGACTGGTGGCTGCCGTGGTGGTGTTCATGTAACAGATGTAACAAATGCATCAAGGACCCAATTGATGTCATTAAAAAGTTTGCAGTGGGATAGAGGACTTTTACGTTTTTTCGATATACCAGTTGAAATACTACCAAAGATAAAAAGTTCCTCAGAAATATATGGCTATATAGCTACAGGATCACTTCTTGGAACACCAATAGCTGGGGTAGGCTTCTTAATGGATTTTTAATACGTAAGTTATACAGTGTATGAACGGGTCGTTATTTTCTAAGAATCGGCTGATACCTAATGTGAATGTGTTGAAATTATTGCATAAGTAATACTAGCTGTCCCAGCAAACATTGTTCTGCCTTACTCTTATCACTTAGGTCTTAGGGATATGAAAAATAGATGTTGTTTGTTTACCCAATATGCCCAATATGTTACACAAAATTTCATAAGAATTGGTCATGCTGGTCATGCTCAAAGGAGTTTAACTTCAACTTTAAGTCATAGGCAAATTTTATTATACATACTTATAGATAGATCTATCATTAGTACTCTAATAAAAATATCAATTCTGCATTTTTAGTGTTTAGGGGATCAACAGTCTGCATTAGTGGGACAAAATTGTATGAAATTTGGGCAAGTAAAATGTACATATGGCACGGGATGCTTTCTTTTGTACAATACAGGTAAAATTCTTTTTTACAAATTGACCTTAAGATTGGTAAATTTGCATGTATTTGTGTTTTTATTATTTATTTATTAATGAAATAATTATATAACACAGAATTGGTTTAAGGTGAATCTATTGTACATTCGCAAAGTGGTTTGCTTACAACTGTGGCCTATAAACTTGGACCAGATGCGCCGGCAATTTATGCATTAGAAGGATCAGTTGCAGTAGCTGGTAAGTGATATAAAATGGAATAGACAATTAAGTAATTTACTATATGTACTGAAATCATCGAAATAAGATTTATTGATTCTGCTTAATATGAATATTACTAAATATTTACAGAATTTTTTTAGTCTACCGAAATAAAACACTGTGTAGGAAGTGTTTATCGTATTTCACTAAGAACTTCTTACGCATAAAACACATATTTTTAATTTAATTATTTCAGGTGACACACTGCAATGGTTACAGAAGGGCATGGGAATAATAAATGATATATTGGACACGGAAGTCCTCGCTACTCAAGTAGCTGATAATGAAGAAGGAAGTGTATGTTTCGTGCCAGCATTTAATGGTCTATACTCGCCACATTGGAGGAAGGACGCGAGAGGGTAGATAAAAAATAATCCATTGTAATTATACTTGGATTTAAATAACTATTCAATTTAATTTTATTAAAGCAATAAATAAATAAACATGCTAGTAATTCACAATAATTGTAATAAATAAAAAAACGTACTTACTAAAGTCACTTGGTCCCGCGCATTCGACATTTGCCTTATTAGCAAAAAATACACTCTGTATTTTGACCATTCTGGTATTATTTTGTATATTCCAGTATAATGTGTGGTATAAGCAGTACAACGCGTACTGAGCATATAATTCGCGCCGCACTGGAAGCGGTGTGCCAACAGACCCGCGCGGTCGCTATGTCCATGGCCACGGATTGCGCGCCGCTACGGAAGCTCCTCGCTGACGGGGGCATGGCACAAAATTCGACGCTTATGCAGATGCAAGCTGACACGCTTGGCATTCCAGTGGTAAATTACATAAATAAAAACTAACTCTTTATAGTATCACTTATAAAAATATGACAGTTGTTAAATAATAAAGGCTTGTGATTTACGATGCGAGATTTTATCGCTCACGAGCGATTTCTTCCAAGCAACTCGATCTTTATTCATTGTAAAAATACGTAGGTATAATAAATAAAAGCCAAAGTAATATAAGTACGTTAAAAATGTAAAATGTATAAGGTTACAAACTGTAAAGTCTGGTTAGCTATATAATTTGTAACATTTTAATAATTATGTTTCAATCATCGGAATGTCTATGAAAACAAGAAACCTGAAAAATCTGATAAGTCTTTTATAATAATTCTTGAAGGTTTCTTTGATATACATATTTATTCTTCAGTTTTATTTTTTTACATAGATTCGGCCGTTAATGATGGAGAGCACAGCACTAGGGGCTGCTGTAGTGGCGGGCCGCGCTTTACGTGTGTGGCCGGCCAGCACACCCAGCTCGCCATCGGACACCTTTATACCAGCTATTTCTAACGAAGGTCAGAAAAACTGTCTTGTATAGATTATTTACGGCCAGGTGTCATTATATTATGAACTAGCTTTTGCCCGCGACTTCGTCCGCGTGGAATAGTGACTTCCGGCAGAAAAGTATAGATAGCTGTGCCCGCGACTACGTCAGCGTGTAACTCCTTGTGTATTATTAATTTAAAATGTATTGGTAATATTATTTACATCAGGTTCACATGAGGCTTAAGGACCTATAGAACCAAAATACTTTAGCGCAAAGCTTCCGGGTAAACTATATTGAAAGTTGACCCGTCCGGCACGTGAACATAAAGATTTCTAGAACTGCTAACACGGGAAAGAGCAACGTATAACTGACCATGCGAGAAACAACTGACACCGAGATCTACTCCGGCAACATGAAAAGTCTGCCCTTGAGCCTTATTTATTGTCATTGCATAACACACCGATACTGGGAATTGCGTCCTTTTAAATTGGAATGGAAAATTATTTGGTATTAAGGGTATTCTGGGGATAAAGACGGTTTCTCCTGCACCGCAACCTGTTAAAATTTGAGCCTCGATTATATTTTGTTGCAACTGGGTTACTTTTAGTCGAGTTCCATTGCAAAGTTGTGGTGGTCTTAAATTTCGGAGTAGAATAATCGGAATGCCAATTTTTAAACAAATTTCGTGAGAAGGAAGTCCGGGCATATTTAAAGAATTTAAAAATTCTATCGGGTAATTAGTTGCTTCTTGTTCATCGACCATTCTATTTATTGATCTATAAACTTTGCTTTCCCCCTGTATATTCGACAGTATTTTGTTATTAATCTCAGATGCCTGGTCATTGCGAGGAGTTAAAATAGATCTTTCGCATAGCCAGGAATTGTCCCTATTTAATATATTTGTTACGTCACCGTAAACCGACGATATAAGATGTGGTTGAGATTGCACTATACAACATAATTCAGGCGTCAGAATAAGTTTTCCTTGGTGTAGTTGTGGATAGGTACCTTCACCAATCTTTAATAATGAATCAGAAAATTGACTATCATCCGGGTTATCTCCAGTTCTCACTCGCATGTTTATAGTCAAATGCACCGATTGTATATCACGCCACAAATAAGAGCTTTTCAGGCAAGCCCTAACCTCATCAGCTCGGGTTCCCCGTGGTATTACCGGTAAGGTTTGTCGGAAATCACCACAAAATAAAACCGTGATACCGCCCATTGGTCGATCATTTTGTCTTATATCCCTTAAAGTTCTATCTACCGCTTCTACTGCTTTTCGATGGGCCATCGTACATTCATCCCATATGATTAAATTACACTCGCGTAATACCTTTGCTTTGTCGCTATTTCTTGAAATACTACAGGTTGGACTTTCCGTGCGATCTAAATCAATTGGTATTTTGAACATAGTGTGAGCCGTTTTACCTCCTGGTAGCAATGTTGCAGCTATCCCAGATGAAGCTACGGCAAGAGCTATTTTACGCTGATTTCGAACATAAGCCAATATTAATTTAGTCAAAAAGGTTTTCCCAGTTCCTCCAGGTGCATCTAAAAACCATATTGTTCCCAAATTATTTTGAACACTTCCGCACACGCGGTCATAAACTGAACGTTGTTCTGCAGTCATCATTGGGACACCGTTTTCTAATGTTGTCAGCAGTTCCATTAAGTTGTAACCAATCTCTGCGGAATATTCCCTATTAGTTACCTCTCCGACTGAGGTTGGTGTTGGCAAACCATATTCACATAGTGATTTACCGCCAACTGCTGTTAACTCATCCTGAAGAGCTAATAAGCACTGATTTATGGCAAGATCACGGAAATTATCATTAGTTGTGCCTTCATCATTGTTAGATATATTTCTAAGAAAGTCTTCTGAAAATTTGTCTTTATATTTTTCCCATAATTGTACAGCATCTGACAAATTACAAAATGTAAGTAATGTTACAAATAAATGACGTAACCGTCTTGGATTATCACTAACACAGGATTCTGCTAAAGCGTCATCCCAATGCTGATCATTTTCAAGCAAATGACGCGCTTGGCAAGCTGCATGATAACTGGGATAAACAACATCGTCTACTTTTCTCAAATCTATAAATGAGGTTGGTCCTCGCACAGTATGTAATAATAATCGCAAATAGAAACACTCAGCGTTGTTAGGATGAACGGTGTATACTCTACCAAGAACATGTTCTTTGAAAATACCTGACTCGCCATCTACAGGCCTGCCACGGCGTCTACGATTAAAGACACCTCGTTGCTTATCGTAGGTATAATACGATGGAACTTCTTCATATAAAAGAGATTTTGCAAAATCATCAGTTTGGCAAAGTCGAAAGAATGCTAATAAAGTTTGTCTAGGGTTCTCTAACCGTTCTGTGACATTTTCGGTGTTGAAATATATACGTTGACCGCCTTCAAGATGAACATCCAGATGAGTCACAGGTGGATATCTTTCATGAATGTTGAAACTTAAGATCCGCCACACAGCTTCTGAAGAACTTATATATCTGCCTGACTGAAATCTTGTAACTTCATCATTTTCATTTCTCAAAGCAAATGTAGCTTGGTCACTGCCCTTATTAATGTACTTACAAATATATTTTATTGACTCTACACTATTACACATTTCAACATTTATGTGAGCTTGAAATGCTCTGGACAACACAGGAGAATACGGAACGACCCACCTATTGTCTAAAATAACCTGTTGTCCAGACACTCGCTTTTCAACAGTGAAACCACCAGTATCTCTTGAACGGCGACGATATAACGGGTATCCATCATGTCCTGTTACAGTTTCTTCCACTAAGGCTTTTGGATATCTTTTAGTGCAACGACCGTCTTGCATGCAAGAAGAATTCACGTTAAATGCACCACATGGACCATGTATCATATGAGTTTTAACAATGTCGTATAACTCGGAATCTGCAATCGGACTTGGAATTTCAGCACTGATTAAACTGTCTACATCATTAGGTCGAACCTTATCTTTTAACCAAAGCAGGATATGTGCGTGGGGTAAGCCGCGTTTTTGCCATTCAACACTATACATATAACACAATACTTCTCCAAAAATGTTATCTTTGGTAAATAGATCTATCATTGATTTTAATTTTAAATGAAAAACTCTTGCGATGATATCATGGCGGTCATGCGGTGCTTGACCCTCAAGAAGCTCCCGAGTGATTTCATCCCACTTAGGATTGGTAGTTACAGTAATAAATAAGTCGGGACGTCCATATTTTCTTACGTAGCAAAAAGCATCTTGAGTACGTTCGTGCATGTAGCGTGGACCACCAGTAAAAGAAGAGGGCAAAATAACTAAACGGCCCATATTCACCGTATCATTATCTTGCTGCATGGCGTCGCGAATGTGCACGTATTCTTCAGCGCGCAGCTGCCTTTGATTAGATCGTATATAAACTAATCTTTCGGTTTCAATTTTTGCGTACATGTCTACAATAAACTGATTGAATAAGCCACGAAAACGTTGCAAGTATACAAACCTATTCCGTCTTACTTGCAATTGGTAACAGTAAAATTGAAGGCATGAAATCTTTTTATTATAAATAGGTGCGCCTGTATGCGGATCAGTTTGGTATAAAGCAAAATTATAACCATCTTCCCCTCGACAATATATCAAAGGATATTGTAAACCGTCGTAAGCCCTGTGGGTTTCGTAAATACGTTGTAAACGATTGTCTCTGGAACGGATAACGATATCACGCCTATCACATTCCTGGTCGACCAATACCACAGCAACTTCATTCGTGGATGGAGCATTATAACGCCCAGGGTGTTCCTGCGTTGGACGCCTATCGGCATTTATAACAATTTTATAATTGTTATCATCATCTCGAGGAAGAGCTTCTAATGCCGATTTAAAACTGCATACATACGAATTAATCTGATGCAACATGTTCTGAAGTTGTGAAATGAGTTCAGCATTTAAATTTGGGAAATATTGATTTCTTATATTCGACTGTTCGTTGTAGTCGGATACAAAATATATTTGAAGAAACTTAGGTTGGTCTTCAGGCAAAAGAGATCCTATCAAATGGTAAACCTGACCTTGTATTTTAAAAGTAGGCATGAAAGGACCTTCGGAGATTTGTTGAGCACAAAAGGATGTCATCTGAAACGCACTATTATAAGTGCGAATGTTGTCGAAAAACTGTTTAGATTGCACATGTTCCCCTAATAGTAATGATTTCAAAGGTTCCGGTGGGTCTTCGAATGAAGGCAAATTTATTTTACCTCCAGAACAACAGAATCCAGCCGACTCCTTACTCCACTTTAAAGCATTACAAAAAGAACATACCACGTTCATATCGCCTATTACAGAAGATGATCTGTAATCAATTGTGAAGTTATAAGCAAACCCACTTTTATATTTGTCGGACCACGCCACCGTATTTCTAGATTGATCTTCTATGTGTACATCTAAGTTATTAAGACTATGTCGAAATCTGTCTGCAGTAAGACGGGCCTCTCGCTGTTCGTCCGTTTCAAGAGACCGAATATTTTCGATTCTTAATCTTTCATTAGACAAACTTATTAATCGTTCTTGTGTCAAAGAATTGTAATGTTCGCGTACCGACTCTAGTCGTTGTTCATGCTCATGTTCATCTTCGAGTGATCGAACAATATTATGGTGCACCCTATCATTTGTCAAACGGTCTTCATATTGAGTAAAAGTTTCAGATTCTCGAGATAAAATATGACGTTCGCGGTCAGCTGTGAGACGCAATTCCCTCTCAGTGAAGGTTTCTGACTCGCGAGACAATATATGACGTTCGCGGTCAGCTGTGAGACGTAATTCCCTCTCAGTGAAGGTTTCTGACTCGCGAGACAATATATGACGTTCGCGGTCAGCTGTGAGACGTAATTCCCTCTCAGTGAAGGTTTCTGACTCGCGAGACAATATATGACGTTCGCGGTCAGCTGTAAGACGTAATTCCCTCTCAGTGAAGGTTTCTGACTCGCGAGACAATATATGACGTTCGCGGTCAGCTGTAAGACGTAATTCCCTCTCAGTGAAGGTTTCTGACTCGCGAGATAATGTATGCCGTTCGCGGTCAGCTGTGAGACGTAATTCCCTTTCAGTAAATGTTTCGGACTCGCGAGATAATGTATGTCGTTCGCGGTCAGCTGTGAGACGTAATTCCCTTTCAGTAAATGTTTCGGACTCGCGAGATAATGTATGTCGTTCGCGGTCAGCTGTGAGACGCAATTCTCGTTGTGAAGCAGTTTCAGCTGCTCGGGATAACACATGTTGTTCTTGGTCAATGGTAACCCTTAGCTCTCGTTGAGAAAAGCTTTGAGACGCCCGTGATGTAGCTCGTCTCGCTCTGTCAGCTGCTAATCGCATCTCTCTCTCTGAAGAGCTTTCATTGGCTCGAGAAGTTGAGGCACTAACTCTCATAGAGTTTAACCGATGTGCTCTTTCCTCTGCCGATTCTTGAGAACGCGCATTTCTCATCCTCTTAGCATCTCTAGAATTTCGAGATAAAGATGGTCTTTTTTTAGGTGGCATTGTGTATTTTTAATCAACAGTAACTGAAGCTACCTTGCACTTATGAAATCTATTAATATTATATTATAATATAAACACTACTAAAATAACTAAAATGCGTACCTACTACTACTTATAAAGGAATAAAATGTAAACTAATAATATGCTTAAACACTACCGAAACCTATAGAATAACAACAAAAGAAATCTATAAATGAACTATAATAATTATAGTTAAACACTACTATAATAAATATATGATAATTACGAAAATAAACTATTAATATCTACCAAAATAACAAAGATACGTACCTACTGCTACTTCACTAATAAAGAAATAAAATGTAAACTAATAATATGCTTAAACACCACCAAAACCTATAGAAAAACAAATAATTACGACAATAAACTATTGATATAATTAAACACTACCAAAATAACTAAAATACGTACCAACTGCTACTTCACTTATAAAGAAATAAAATGTAAACTATTAATATGCTTAAACACTACCAAAACCTATAGAAAAACAAATAATTACGAAAATAAACTATTAATATAATTAAACACTTCCAAAATAACTAAAATGCGTACCTACTGGTACTTCACTTATAAAGAAATAAAATGTAAACTAATAATATGCTTTAACACTACTAAAACCTATAGAAAAACAACAAAAGAAATCTGTCAATAAGGTCGAACACTCTGAACGTCTATTCGCATCAACAGCCAAATATTGTATGAACCTCGCACGCGGACCCGCCGCACGTTTTATTTTACAACCTTTACAACTTGATCATTTGGAATTTATTATCTCTATTGTTCGAACAAAAATAAGTTGCCGACTTTAAGAACTTGAACTTTTTTGTGTACTTTTTATGTAAAACAATCGATGTACAGCTGCTAATGAGCCTTAATAAAATAAAATAAAATAAAATAAACTTGCCGACAATGTAAGTACACTATTGTTTCTTAGAAAACATTTTAGGACTATACCCTAATAAATTTATGACTCACGTAAACACGTGTTTGCATTATCTGATGACGAAATTATCGATTCAGTAGCTCAGAAAACCGAAGATGACATAGAAGACGTGCTTAGTACATGCGCTCCATGGGTTTCCATCAAAGAGGCGCGAACCGCATTGAATACCTTACGTAATTTTATATGTATAACTTTGGTGTTTCTACACCGATTTACATGATTCTTATTATTATTATTGAATAGGTAATAATGTTAACTTTTTTAATTAGGGATGAGTGAGAGTGTTGTAAACGTAAGAGTCGACAAATATAATCAGAAAGCTCCGAATTGCTAAGCTATTGAAACTACGTGTTATTGTGAGTCAATTTTAAAAGATAGACATATTATGCTGTCTAGGAATTTATTTTTATATAATATAATAATAATTTAAGAACATTTGTGTCGTACATGATTTCTATGTAGCTTTAACCATTAAGGCTGCACACGCGACGGAAGCTTAAAAAATGGAGTAACTTCTCCCGTTTTCCCAATATTTCACTTCACTGCTCTGCTCATATTGATCGTAGCGTAATAAAAAGTATACTATAACCTGCCCAGGAGTATGAAGAATAATTGTGCCAAATTTCGTTAAAATCCGTCGTGTAGTTTTTGTTTCTATAACGAATATACAGACAGACAGACAGACAGACAGACAAAAATTTTACTGATTGCATTTTTGGCATCAGTAGCGATCCCTTATCACCCCTTCATAGTTTTTTTTTTTAATATATTTCATGTACAGAATTGGCCTCTCTACAGATTTATTATAAGTATAGATTAATTTCAATCTAATCTAATTATATTTCCTTGAAGTATTGTGAAAAATGAGAGAATATCTTTTGTATATTGGTTACAGTCTTTTTATTTTATCTAATTATTATGATATTTTCATAGCAGTATTTAATGTCTAATTAATTATACATAATTCACTTTCTATGCTTTTTCCAGATCGAGAAATCCGCCGCAAACGTTGGGAAGACGCACTTAATAGATCTATGGGATGGGTTAACGATGATGATGAACAAAAGACGGAAAATGAAGGTAAATAATTATAATAAAAGACAAATGTTAAAATGGTTAATGCTAAATAGTAAATATTTCCTGAAAATAAACGTCGAAAGTGTTAAATAGGATAACAGTTTAACAGCAAATCATGACACAGGTCTTTGTTGTGACTTAAAAATTTACTTAATCAATTTAAAAAAAATAATTTTGATATTATATATTATGATATGGTTAGGGTATATAATCTTATATATAAAATTCTCGTGTCACAATGTTAGTCTGCATACTCCTCCGAAACGGGTGGACCGATTCTTATGAAATTTTCTGTGCATATCGGGTAAGTCTGAGAATCGGCCAACATCTATTTTTCATATGTACCACGGGCGAAGCCGGGGCGGACCGCTAGTATATTTATATGATCTTACAAAAAATCAAAAACGCATTTATTTTTTCAGATGAAATTGACCGTACAGCTACAGCGTTACCACCAGGGCTATTTTTCCTTGGGACAGCGATTCTTGTTGTTTTAGCAGATAAATTGAAAATGTTGCCATAATGTTTAGAAATGTAGTTTCCATAATACCTTTATGAATAGTCACATTATAACCAGTATTACTATGTGTTAGTGAGTTTAACTACTGTTATAAATATAGAAAATATTAAATATTGTTGTTTAATTTACTCATTACCTTTCCTGTCTTTGGTTGTATCCTTTCCTCACTAAATTGCGTGCAAGATTCATACAATAAATAGGTTTAGTGCCGTGACCGAAATTAGAACAACTACACAATGTGTAAGGTCACGAGAAAAAACAATGAATTTTTTTGATTCACACTTTCTTTTAACTCTTGACATTATTAATAAAATAAATTTAGACCCATTTTTTACGAATACCTTATTTATTTGAAATATTAACACATTCAACTGCTTATCAAGCAAATAAAAACGACTGCTTGGTTACTTGGATTATTATCGTAGATTTTAACTATTATTTTGCAAAGCTTACTTTATTTGATTGAGGGAAATTTTAAGAGGTTAGTTTTAAGTACATATATTGAATACACAGTTAATCATCAAAAGAAAAGTATTTAATCAATGCTGATAAATAAATAGCATATCCATACTAATATTATAAATGCGAAAGTAACTCTGTCTGTCTGTCTGTCTGTTACTCAATCACGCCTTAACTACTGAACCAATTTGCATGAAATTTGGTATAGAGATATTTTGATACCCGAGAAAGGACATAGGATATGTTTTATCCCGGAAATCCCACGGGAACGGGAACTATGCGGGTTTTTCTTTGACTGCGCGGGCGAAGCCGCGGGCGGAAACCTAGTTATTAATATGAAAATACAAAACAATGGTTATTTAATAGGAATAAATGCATTCTTAGCCTTTAATAACTGCAATTGGCCGTAATTTGACAGTCTTCTTACTTATTCCAGCTGCATGGCAAGTATTTACTACATCTGTTACATTCTTATATGATTCTGGAGCTTCTTCCATGACCAATTTCGGTGATGCAACTCTTATCGATATACCCATAGTTTCAAGTTTATTAAGTACTTCTTTATAATCAATATTTCGCCTAGATTTTGCACGTGACAATGCTCGACCCTATAAATAAAACATTATGACATTAAAAAAAATGTTTTTCAGGGCAAATATTGTTTGTTTTAATAAAACATTATAGAACACTCTTGTTCTTCTGTCTATCTCCTCCCTATTTTTGTATTCTTATGCACATTTCACACATCAAAATATTGCTAAAGTTAAATTGAAGAAAACTTACCGCTCCATGACAAGTTGAACCAAAAGTTTCAGTCATGCCTTGATGTGTACCAGTGAGTACATAACTGCAAGTTCCCATTGATCCTCCAATTAAAACAGGTTGTCCAGTCAATTGATAATCAACAGGTATCAAAGGATGGTGTGGGGGAAAAGCTCTGGTTGATCCCTATACAACAAAAAATAATTATTAATTTAGGAATTCAATGGAATAAAATCAAAATGCTATGTTTCTATATTATGTTTCCTAAAGTACCTATATAAAATCTGATTTACCTTTCTATGTACAAGCAAAGTTTTAGCTTTTCCATCAACAACATGTTCCTCTATCTTGGCAATATTATGTGATACATCATAAATTACATGCATATCTAAATCATCAGGAGCCATTTTGAACTGTTTGGCAAATGCTTGACGAGTTAGGAAAGTCATTGAACTACGATTCACCCAAGCAAAATTAGCTGCAGCAGCCATAGCTTTGAGGTAATCTTGCCCTTCAGTTGAGTTTATCCGAGCACAGGCCAATTGACGATCATTTACATCTATTTGGTCTCGCTTCATTGCTTTTTCCATTTGAACTAAAGCATCTGTAGCCACTTGATGACCAAATCCTCTACTACCAGAATGAATCATTACGCAAACTTGACCAAGTCTTTCTATGCCCATTTTTCCAGCAGCAAATTTATCATATATTTCATCAACAACTTGAATTTCAGCATAATGGTTACCAGCACCAAGTGTGCCCAGTTGAGGGAGACCTCTCTTCTTTGCTCTTAAACTTACTTTAGAAGGATCAGCATTCAGCATTCTACCATATTCTTCACAATGCTCTTTATCCTCTGCCCATACATATCCTTCTCTTAATGACCAATCCATACCCATTTCAAGAGCTTCCTCCAAATCTCTGGCATTCATGGGGATGATGCCCTTTGAGCCAACTCCTACAGGTATATGATCAAATAAACTCTGAGCTAGTTGTTCCTAAAGTATACAAAATGTATTAAAGCATTAAGAACAAATAACATGTTCCTAATATGAATTTCAACATAAAAAGAAATTAATTTTTCTTACCTTAATAGGTAGAACATCTTTTTCATGTAAGTTAGTTCTTAAAAGTCTTACACCACAATTAATATCAAATCCTACACCACCTGGAGATACAATAGATTTTGGATTTGATATATCAAAAGCAGCCATATTTCCTGCAAAAAACACGAAAAATTATTGCATCATTATTTTATTAAACAGTTTAGCAGTACACAGAACGATCCAATCCACAATTGTTTTTAACTATTTTGTAAATTCACTGATTTCTTTATTTATATATTCATAGCATTCTAGATTATGAAGTTTCTCCTCTGCCACCCTAATTGCATAATTTTATGCAAATTAGCCACAATTTTTATGTGAAATCAATACCCACCTATTGCAAACCCATATCCTGAATGAACATCTGGAAGGCCAACAGACCGCCCCACGATACCGGGTAAAGCGGCTACGTTTGCAATTTGCTTTACGCCGGGAAGAAAGCCGCCTGTCATGCCTGGTCGGCAAGAGTTTCTTAATTCATCCAACATTAATTTTTCCAACGTATTATTAACGTAGAATACGCCTTCAACATTCATATTTGGTTGGAAACCTTTCTTAATTTTCCAGCAATGTGGGTTCATTTTCTCAAGAAATTTAAGCTCTTCGTTATATTGTCTCACCACCATGTTTACTAGTACAAACTTAAATATGGAAAATTCTATTCAGCACAGCGAAATGCTTAATCGATCCCTGAACTTTTTAGTTTTGAGACAAATCAAGAAGCACAATATATTAAGGACAAATCTGTTTGGGACTTGGGTAGCGCCTGTGGGTACACTGACGTCTGACAAGTGACATTGACAAATGACAATAGACATGAAGTCATGATGAGGTCAGTGCAATTCCTCATTGGGTCTGTGTGAACTTGTGGTCAGCGCATTCAGAAAGAAAGCTGGAAACTTATAAGTACTTACCTTGGTACTTTACCTGGTAACTCGCGCAGGAAAATATATGAACACGCGCTGATAAGCGCTGAACGGCGCCGACAAGCTTCAACACGAGCTGGTCAGCGCTGGGCGCTGCCATATAAAATTTGTCTTGGTCTGCTTCAACCTGCTTCCTTTGTGTAGAACGAACCAGCGCCGACAAGCGCCGGTAAGCGCTTATAATTTTCCAGCTTTCTTTCTGAATACGGCCTTACATTGGCAAATGGCATTTGACCTCTTAAAATATTTTAAACTAGGTTTCCGCCCGCGGCTTCGCCCGCGCAGTCAAAGAAAAACCCGCATAGTTCCCGTTCCCGTGGGATTTCCAGGATTGCGTCTTTTCCTGGGATAAAAAGTAGCCTATGTCCTTTCTCGGGTATCAAAATATCTTCATACCAAATTTCATGAAAATTGGTTCAGTAGTTTAGGCGTGATTGAGTAACAGACAGACAGACAGAGTTACTTTCGCATTTATAATATTAAGTATGGATATTCTTTACTATTTGGAGGTACATAATCTGTGCAGAGAATCGGGTGTCTAATGTCAACTGTCGCTGTCAGTTGTCAAATAGAAAATGGTTTCATAATAGTTTTCCTCGCACATTTACTAAGTATTTTATCCCTTAATTTATTAGCTATCAATTATTATTCATCATTTCTATTTAAACGGGTGCTTAACAATCTTAATATGGCAGCGTTAATCAAATTACGCAACATGCCTATAATCCAACGATCTGTTTGGAATCACTTGGCAAAATCTAATCGCTGCATATCAACGTCTAAGAAAAACAGCGACACCGCAACTACTGCTGCTGAATCAAGCACAGATGCTGTGAATAAGAATTGGGTAAGCTATGGCTTCGATTTCAAAAGTAGTGAAGATGATACAAACGCCCATCATGCAAGTTACTTCTTCTCAGTGACATTGTGCTTAGTTTTTGGAGGATTTGCATGGGCTTATGCACCGGATGTCCACATGCGTGACTGGGCTCAGAGAGAAGCTTATCTAGAATTATATCGACGTGAAAAGGCTGGCCTGCGTCCAATCGACCCCAACTATGTAAACCCTAAATCTGTTATACTGCCATCTGAAACTGAATTGTGTGATGTTGAAATTATTATTTAAGGGGATTGTTATGATGTTAACCAGCTCTATTTAAGTAGTAAATAATAAAGGGATTAATAGTACATATTGGTTGTATTTATTTTATCTATTGAGGCTTTTATTTCAGGTTTAAATGTAAAAGCAAGTAAGGGAAAGCATCTATTTTTCATTGCACTAGTACAATTTTTTTAATTATACCTAGCAAAATATTTTTGAGTCTTGATACAATTGCTCTAGTTTCAATTCTTGAACTGTGAGGCCAGACTGATCTAATAGTGATGAAACTCGAACCCTATCTAATCATTTGCAGTTTTCAAATATAATTCCTGAAATTCCTGCGAAAAACAGATAGAACAAACCATATTGATGTCGTGGCCATATCGTAGATTTGCTCATTTCATGAAATGATTGATCATTTCACGAAATGGTCGCATTTCATGAAATGGCCAACATAGTTTGATCAGATCGTTAAATCGTCAACGTTTCACAATTTGGTCATCCACATTCGAGGAATCGCTGTTTAAAAAAGAAACAATTATAATTGCGAATCGCTTTTTAAAAAAGAAACAATTATAATAATATAGTTATGTATAGGGTTTTAGACGCATTTTTTCTTCAATATAAGATATCCGCATTTTCCATAGTACTCGAACCTCTTCGTCGTAAATTCTTTGCTGTGACTTTCTTCATATTGTAATTAAACGAATTATGAAGTTTTAACTGCAAATAATAAAATTTTTGCCAGCGGCCGCCATCTTATCACATAAACACAGCGCTTGTAGCGCCTCTACCAATAGTTAATGTAATTATTTTACGATATGATCAAATAATTTTGATCATTTCATGAAAAAACCACGCGTTTAGTTGGCCATATCGAGAAACAATTTCTTATCATTGATCTGCTCAAACCACATCATGATGTGGCCAATTGACATTCAACCATTTCATGAAATGCGACCATTTCGTGAAATGATCAATCATTTCATGAAATGAGCAAATCTACGATATGGCCACGACATATACATATAATTTTTTCTTCAATATAAGATATCCGCATTTTCCATAGTACTCGAACTTCTTCGTCGTAAATTCTTTGCTGTGACTTTCTTCATATTGTAATTAAACGAATTATGAAGTTTTAACTGCGAAATAATAAAATTTTTGCCAGCGGCCGCCATCTTATCACATAAACACAGCGCTTGCAGCGCCTCTACCAATAATTAATGTAACTATTTTACGATATGATCAAATAAAATTTTGATCATTTCATGAAACAACCGCGCGTTTTGTTAGCGAGTTATCGAGAAACGATTTCTTATCATTGATCTGCTCAAACCACATCATGATGTGGCCAATAGACATTCAACCATTTCATGAAATTCAACCATTTCACGAAATGATCAAATAATATAAGATATAATATATATAATCATAATATAATAATTATATATAATAATATATATAATATATATATATATATATATATATATATATATATATATATATATATATATATATATATAATAATATATATATATATATATAATCATCCAAGATTATAGAGGACATAGAAATGTGGAAACAAGTTGTTTTGACAACAAGTGGAGATATTTCTATTTTCTCTTGTTTGTGATTGACCTACGACAAACATTCTGTATTCACACATTAAAGTATTTTTTTTTTTGTAATTTTGCTATGTGCTCTCCAAATAAATAAATTGTACAAATAGTAATGTTAATCCTCTTTGTTTTCTTACATAATCTGCAGTGGGCACAGAGCAAGTAATATAGTAGCAGTGGGGAGTTATCTCTTCCATAATGTACTGTAGAACAAAAAAAATTATTTGCTTACCATGCTTACCATGTATAAAATATTAAAGCTGTATCTAGTATATTATTATTAGTCTGTGGCTGTATCATATAATTAACGGTACGCCACTGCTTCGCTGTAGTATATCACTACATAGTATAAAACAAAGTCGCTTTCTCTGTCCCTATGTCCCTATGTCCTTATGTCCCTATGTCCCTTTGTACGCTTAAATCTTTGAAACTACGCAACGGATTTTGATGCGGTTTTTTTAATAGATAGAGTGATTCAAGAGGAAGGTTTATATGTATTATGTATAATAAAATCCATTAAATAGTGGAGAAGTACTGTTATTTTTGAGGGTTCTAATGTGATGTCGTAAAAAATTACATTTTTTCCGCTTACATTGCAAACGCAGGCTGAACCCTACGAGTTTTATCAAAATAATGTACTAAGTATTATACACATTGAAAAGGTCTACAGAAAAGTCCGCGATGGTATATGTCTATCTCTTATGGATAACCCACAATAACTTTTTTTTGTCATTTACTTTTTACGACAAATAATGGCTAATTTTCGAAGCGATTTTAACCAATACAGCATTAATCCTTAACCAATTAAATACCTTGAATACATTGTTCATTTAATATAGATCTATATGGCCTTTACACCGTATGATTTAAGTGAATATTTTCGAAGATATTACAGATTTAAAAATTGCGGAACGTAGCGTTTGCGGCGGTACCGGCCGGCCGCCCGGCTATATATTTTATACATGTGCGAAGCCGGAGCGGGCCTCTATGTTTTTATATACAACGTTCACAGTTTTTCTGTAGTGTATTAGTATTATTATTAGTATCAGCATTGCACCCGTGCGAAGCCGGGGCGGGTCGCTAGTATATTATAAAATAAGCAAAATCACTCAGAAAGTTTTTTGAAATTAGTTCAGTAGATGTCTGTATGTACCATTTTTGTAACAAGTTCTTAAATCTTAAACTGTATGTAGTTATAAAGCTAAAATAATATTTTCAGTCGCGGCTTTTTTTTGTAATTCCGACACATAGGTGTTTAGTGTAATCATTGTTATGGGCAGACTTAAAGATTATTAAACTATTCATGCCTTAATTTAAAAAATGAAAATTAATTTAAATTATGAAAAGCATAATAGTGAAATGTTAAACAAAATTTCCTTGAAACCAAGATTTGCTATTAACGAATTTACATAAGCGCTCATTACAGTTTACACCTTCCTAAATTTAGATTTTTATTCTATAAAGAGTAATCGCATTTAGTCACTAAAATCAGGTCTCATTAAAATACTTTTATAAATATTCCAATATTTTAAGCGATAAATTTCGTCAGCAGGGGTTGGATAATAAAGAACTGAATTATAAACCATAATACGGTTTTTTAATTAGAACACAGATCACAACCTATATTTCTTTGAATAAATGGGAAGTATTAAAGTTCTTCGAGGATATTTTAGGTAACTATCAAAAATTAGTAACGGTGTGATCGTAAAAATATAATTTCTAAATTTTGGATAGTGCTTTAGGATTCAATAGTTATTAACCGCGAAATATTGTGTTTCAAGCCAACGCGAACGGTTTAGCGTGGTTTCGTCGTTCGTTGCTATGGTGAGGAGGGTACCTCTCCATACTTCTAGTTACGAAGTAACTATTCTCTAATCTGTGCTTCTAGGCTAAATTTACTTTGACGTCACAAGATAGCAATGGTCGTTTCGCGGTTTTGACCCGCGATTGAAAAAAGCTAATTTCTAGCTTATTAGTAATTTATACTATTTAAATAATCAAGTCAAATTAATCAGTAAAAATAAAAGAAAAAAATCACCCATGGATCACTTATAATATTAAACTCATGATGGCGCGTCGAAATGAGGCTCAGGCTAAGGCGAAAACTGATGCTTGTCATAAATCTTATTATAGTGAGCTAAAAAAGTATGTAAGATTAGCAATATTACGAGAAAAGGATGCCTATTTCAATAAATATTATGTTAACGCGAATATCGATAAACCTAAAATATTATGGAAACACATTATGAATCAAGTGAATATCAAATCTGAAAAAGACATGGTGTTCCCGCGCATATTAGCAATCCGGATACTATTAACAGTTATTTCGCCAACATAGCAGGCAACAATAATATACCGCCAGACATACTTGCCTATTTTGAAACAGAGCGTTTTAGTCATGAAGTGTTTGATTTCCAAGTCATTTGTGAATCCGATATTGTAAAAGTTCTTAAAGCTCTGGACTCAAACGCCACGGGAGTCGATGGTTTGTCTTTAGACATGATCAGGCTCGCTCAGTCACCTATATTGCCCGCCTTGACTCATTTGGTGAATATGTCTTTCAATACCAATATCTTTCCAGACCTTTGGCAGGAGGCAATAGTCCGGCCGATAAAAAAGGTAGCTAATCCACAGGAATTCAAAGACCTCCGCCCAATTAGTATCTTGCCTTGTTTTTCAAAGATAATCGAAAAAATTGTTCACTCTCAACTTTCTCATTTCTTTGAATCTAAAAATATTCTACCCCACCGACAATCCGGGTTCAGAAAAGGTAGGAGTACTACAACCGCACTATTGGACGTTGTGGACAATGTTTTAGATGCACAGGATGGTGGTAAGTGCAGTATCTTGGTCTTGTTGGATTATTCTAGGGCATTTGACACAATAAATATCGATCTCCTTCTGGCCAAGCTAGCTTACTATGGATTGAGTGACCAGGCTGTTCATTGGTTCAGGAGTTATCTCGGTAATCGCAGACAATGTGTGGCGGTGGAAGACGACCTTGGTAACACGTGTTATTCGCAACCTATAGCTCTTAAGAGAGGAATTCCTCAAGGTACAATATTGGGCCCTTTACTTTTTATTATTTATACTGCTGATATAATCAAAAGCATAGAACATTGCAAATACCACCTTTACGCAGACGACATCCAACTGTACATTTCATTTGCACCTAATGAAACGCAAACAGCGATCGAGCAATTAAACGCAGATCTCGCACGAATAGCTGCATGGTCAGAACGAAATGCTCTTAGTTTAAATCCAACTAAAACTAAATTCATGGTGCTGGGATCTCCATATACCATAAAAATTATTGAGAAATCAATTCTTCCAATTCGCGTAAAAGGAGAGTCAATAGAGCGGGTACGAGAGGCCCGTAATCTTGGTAATGTCTTCGATGAGTCACTACGGTTTGAGAGACACGTCAACCAAACAATTTCTAATTGCTACTACCGTCTAAAAGTTCTGTACCGTATAAGAAACCACCTATCAACGAAGCTAAGAATTAGACTGTGTAACTCATTGGTATTGTCCAAGTTTAATTATGGTGACGCAATGTATGGTGATCGAATCCTGGGACGCTCAAAAAAAGCAATACAAAGGGTTCAAAATGCATGCGCTCGCTTTTGCTGGGATGTACCTCCCCGATCGCATATAACACCTTATCTGAATAATGCGAGGATTTTAAACATGGAGAACCATCGAAGATTACATTTTGCCGTTTTGCTGTTTGCAGTTATACAGTCAAATGTACCCGCTTACCTCTATGAAAAATTATCATGGTTGGGGAACTCTGACACTGTGTACAGAACCAGGGCGTCACTGACTAGCTTAGCTATGCCTCGACACCATAACATGGCTTTCCGGGGTGCTTTTCGGTACCGAGCAACGAAATGTTGGAATGATTTGCCTCCACCATTGCGTAATAAATGCAGTGTACTAAGCTTCCGTAATGAATTTAAGAAATCCATTTTACATCGGCAAATCAATCAACATTAGTTGCTTGGTTCGTTAGCGTATGGTTAATTATTTTTCTAATTTTATACTGCTATTTTCTGTTATCCTTATATAAATATTTAACTTATTTATTAATCATATTATTATTATTATTTCTTTTGAGTTATGAATTTTGTTTTAAATTTTGATATTTATGTAGTGTATATATGTGTATAGGTATCTATTTTAATTTATTCATATTTTTCATTTTCTGCCACTATAGGCGTCATTTGGGAACATGGGAACCACTGAAAATCAGTGCTGCAGCTCTTAAGCCGCAGAATTCCTGAGTGGTGACCCTGTTCAGCACACAGAATCACACCTTATTAATATTAATGTTTTATATCGTAATTTCACTTTGTTTTTCTATTTAAATTCTGTTTTATTTTTATTTTTAAGTCTTTATGTGTGTGTTGAATTAAATCTATTTTCTTTCTTTCTTTCTTTCTATTTCTTAACTACTTACGTCACATATTTGAATGTGGATCCTGCTTCATTCGTCGCAAATCTAGTCATGATGTGGCACCAAAATCTGTTATAAAATTTCCAGATAATCTGCACCATTTGTATTTTATATTACCTACACGAAAATAATTGGAATTTACCCCTGGTCCATTGTTCAAGGCAAAAACAACAATAAGGGTATTCAAGCAAAAATTACGTGGTCTTGTCCTTGTCCATCCAATAAAATTTCCAATATTTAATTAAATCCACTAAGGTAAATATTTTAAGTAGGTAACATTAGTAGATAACATTGATCGCCAAAACTATGTTATAATATGGTTATAATATGAATATGGAATAAAACAAAGAAAAATATTGTACATTTTTAATGAATGTTTTAGATGCAGTTTGAATTACAATCTACTAATTACACTTTACTGTACCTATGTAGTTAGGTATCTATATGGGAATAACAATATAAAAGCATAATTATTATCATCTCTGGTTGCCCTCAATGTATAAGTGCAGTTCTTTATTTATTTCATTTTATTTACTTACTGCTATAAAGCGAAAATATTATAAATTACAACATGAAAATACCTTAAATGCATGTTATGGTCAAAGCTATACCATTCCAATAAATAATAATATTACTTAACAAAATATCCTAATCCTATAAGTACAAAATTCAATGTTTATTTATATTCTACAATCACGCAGCATTCACTTTTACAATAGATCCTCCTGTTACAATTGCATAGGCACTTTCTGGTGAAGATGTAACAAGTCCGTTAATACAGGCTCCAAGGTTAATCTCTCCCGCTGCCTCAATTTTGTTTCCTGAAATTTTCCACCGACGTACAATACCGTCCCAACCTCCAGTCCAGGCAACGTCTTCGGAGGTTGATAGACTTGTCAATATCATATCGCTTACCTAGTGAATCAAGGAGGCTATGTATAAATTATACATCATATATAGATCAATCAAAAATAAGTTCGATCAGATGAATTGAGATAGTTAAGTATAATAAATTTACAAAAATAATTTGAAGCATGGTTCAACTGATCAACTAGGATAAAAAAGAAAAATAAACCTTAACATACTAGTTAATAAACTTTACTATATTTAGGTAGAAACTGAATAAAAACATCAAAATTAGTAAAAAGATAGCTTGCCTTAACTTCGTGAATTTTTTTGAATTTAGAATCCATAGACAACTCGTGTAATTGCAAACTATTGCCACCTCTCGCTATTGCCAATAAATACGATCCATTTATTATTCGTAGAGGAGCACGTCCCTCCATAACATGTCGCGTTACGAAACGATCCTTTGATTCATCTACTTATAATGAGACATACGAGGGTATTAATAGTTTTATTAGCAGTATATTAAGTAAATAGGTTTGGTATTTTATGAGATAGGTACTGTATGTTTTAAGAATTAACTGTGCTTTGCTTTCAGTAAAGAGATGCAAAGATCTATTACTTAATCAATTCTATATATGTATATCATTAGCCACAATCACCTAAAAAAATGCAATAAAATGTGATAGAGCAAATTTTAAACGATTAACCATCAACACCAAAAGTCGATAGCCACTCACCAAACTAATTTTATATTTGTACTATTACATAAGTTGATTGGTTGAAATCAATGAATATTATATCGTGAAGTAGACTTTTAGTGCTAATTGTAGCATATTTAGAAATTTTGATTATTATACAATACAGTAAAAGCTCCTTATTCGCGCTTCCTTCATTCGCGGTTTCACTATATTCGCGGATGGAAAAAATGCAACCTAATTCCTGTATTCGCGGCCTAAAATTCTTTATTCACGGATCCAATCGGTACATACATATATGTATTTACCTAAATAAAAATCATTCTCTATCCTTAGTAAACGCCTGAACTACAACTACGACTTTATAATGTCGACTAAAAAAAAATGAAAAACGAGTAAAAAGTGCCAAGCCATTGCCTAACCCTGAAGATAATACCTTATTAAATGGTTATTAATAAATATGTATCAAAAACTTCAATTAAACTGATTTCTTTATGTATTTGCTTTATTACTTCGTCACCTAGGAACGTAAGGTAGGTATATATAACCCCATACAAATTACCATTCTATATTCACGGTTTCTCTATTCGCGGCACATTTAAGGAACCTAGGTATTACCTACCCGTAAATAAAGAGCTTTTACTGTATAGATCTATCAAAATGATTATTTTGACTAATATCTTACCGGGTTTTATTTCCGTCACAGTAACATACAGATCGCGAGCAGTAAACATGTATGGCGGATTCACAATCACATCTTTAACTTCTTCCAGCACATTGTAAGAAGCGATTAAAATATGGTCTTCATAAACAAATATCTGTAAAAGAATAATCCTCAGAATTGAAAATCACAAACAATAAGTCCAGAAATTTAAGTTTGTTATTTTCTATAAAAAAAAAATCAGCAAAATTGGTCGTTCTTAATTTAAAAAGTTAGTTAGGATTCCAAAGTGACCAAAACATCGAAATGTGTGTGTCGTTAAAAGACAAATTTTCATGTTTTAACTTACATTGCCGCCTTCATCCCCAGCGTATAGTTGTTTACCGTTTAAAATGTACAGAGCCCCAATGTCTGTTCCCACGGTTGCGATTTCTACCACTTTATCTCCATTGAATGTCCACACTCTTATTGTTCCATCATTTGAAGTCGAGTATACATGCTTGTCACTTGCAGCTATCGCAAACAATTGCACATCATGTGCCAACCATTTCGCTGAAGGTGAAAGATCTGCGTTAAGACACTGAAAGATTTTTTTTACTTGATTTTAGAAAATAAGTATATTTAAATAGCTCTAATACTTATTAATTAAAACTTATTTTATTCTATCGTGTTTTTTAATTCACTAGATATTAATTTCATAAAATGGTCGATAAAAATTCGATTCCATTTAAAGTTATTATTATTTCTGTCCAATTTACGTCAGACATCAATTTTTATAGTTGTCTTTAAGCTCTACAACTTAGTTTTAAGTATATTGCAAAGAGTGTGTGAACTTTAGAATCAATTATGAATGTCACAATTGTTCTTAGTCCATAAAAAATATATGCATAACATTTTAGGGATAATAATATGCTTTTAAACAATGAACTTACTTCAATCGAGCCGTTTTCAGTGCCGATAAATAACTTGTTATTTTTCCAAGCCACAACACAAGGTTCGGAATCAATATTTATTTTTTGATCGATTTTAAGTGCCATTGGTAGTTAAATTTACGAAAACGTCTGTATTGGTACACAAACTCATAAGAAACTGCCAACAAATCTCAAAGTTCGAGATCAAGCCAGAAATAAACGGAGTAGACAACCAGAGCTATTTTCGTCCAAATAAATATGGAATGTATCTTCTAGATTTATCCAATTATCAAAAATAGAAGTGCACAGTTTCTTAATAGAACGTGACCATGACTAGATACTATTACATCACAATAATAATACCTATCACATATTCACATACATAGGCCTATAATAGGATAGAAGAGTTACCTACTGACCTAGGTTATATTATGCTGATAAATAAAATATTATCATCATAAATAAAGTGGTTTACAACTTACATTAATATTATTAGATACCTAGGTATTTTATTCAGAAAAATCTGCTGAACATTACTTATTTCATATTTTCTACGCTGTAGCGCGGTAGTGTGACCGTAGATTTGAGTATTCAATTTAAATTCAACTTCAGATCACAATTCACAACAAATGACTTCACAAATGAGGGATCATCATTTTAATGACATGAAAAACAACACTAATTTATAGCGCATGGAGCGCATGTGCCAAAATTTGGTGTCGTAACAGTGTTTCGTTTTCCAAATAATAACTTATGTATGCATATTGAATTTTAACGACCCTTGGCCTGTGCCACAAAACGTGATTATATTGAATTGACCAATATATTTTATTGGCACAATGCCGCACTGAATATATAATCAAGTGGTTTGTACGGAAACACGAATGCACATTGTTTCAGTGAAAGTAAAAAAATAAACACTGATAATCCGGGATATAATAACGCCGTGAGACACTTCATAACCATCATTATCATTGTTTAGCATTCATGTTAGCACTTGGCGTGTAGTCGAGTTGCGACATAATTTAAAGGAAATCTTTAAGTTCTATAGGAGGCGATTTTTTTTTTACATAACAACCCATAGAATAAAAAGGGCTCGAAGTAATTTTAGAATTTTTTTATTCGTTAATTAAAAAAAAAAATATAAAAATAGTTGTCATGGTACTAGTTACATTAAGTTATCTAACAAAAATTAATATTTCGAAGACTAGTATTTTATTTCCTAGTATGGTGGGAAATTAATAAAAAAAACCGGTCAAGTGGTTCCGTACTATTTTTTTTTTTTTAATATATTTTAGTATTTGTTGTTATAGCGGCAACGGAAATACATCATTTGTGAAAATTTCAGATTTCTGGCTATAACGGCTCATGAGATACAGCCTGGAGACAGACAGACAACGAAGTCTCAGCAATAGGGTTCCTTTTCACCCTTTCGGTACGGAACCCTCCTAGTGACAGTAGTTGTGATCTGTGTTGTATGTATAATACCTACTGCATATTATAATATTATGTATTTCACATAACTGAATAAGGAAGAGAGAATAAAACTTCGAAAATTATATTCAAGTACAGTCGAAAGAGCCGGATCTCGTAGGCGCCCTAATCTCTAAGCTGCCCACTATGCATCATACTGCATTAAGAATTATTAGAGCTTGGAAAACTCATTTTCAATTTTATATACAACTGTATAACAAACTAGCTGTTGCCCGCGACTTCGTCCGCAATTAGGTCGTTTTTCGTCATTCGTCGTTTAAAAAAAATACGTGACACTTTATTTTTGAATGTTCTTAATTATTGTCTCTTATAAAATTTAACTACTTACATTAAAATTGAACACTCTGATAAGAAAATCTTAAAATCTGAAGAAAACATGAATGAATGTGATTTAAATTCTACATTACTTAGTATCAAAATATAATAATCTAAATTAAATGTAGATTAACAGTTTGAGCACACCATTATAGAATATGTACTTAAGTATTAAATTACGTTAGTTAACATAGTAACTTTACTAAAAACACGATGACTTTCTTTCGCGCTCGGTACCACAAACTAAGCATGTTTGTGGTAAGTGGCCCGCGTGACGCGTCACTTGACCCCCCGCGAGTTCCCCTCCGTTGCTATGCGAAAATACATTCGTTGCTCTATTTTAGGAAAAATTTGTAATACTGTGGCCTGGGCGTTATAACACGTCCAGGGAGTTCCTGAGTGCCGATATCACCATCTTGAGGAAAAGCTTCTAATGTCGATTTAAAACTGCATACATACGAATTAACCTGTTCTAAAATTGTGAAATGAGTTCAGTTTTAAATTTGAGAAATATTGATTTCTTGTATTCTACTATTCGTTGTAGTCGAATACAAAATATAGGGTAAAAGTGGGATAGATGCCGCACCGGGATAGATGCCTCATTTTCAAAAAACCTCACTTCCCAGAGTCGTGACTACGAATTAATGATTTAAATAGGAGCTCCTATCACCCCGCACCTCGGGTACGCATGAGCTGTTGTTTGGTGAAGACGTGTTTCGCTAGTGCGTGTTGTAATATCCGCGGTGAACTTCACGAACACGTTAAAATTTAAAAAGGTTGATATTTGCCTTTGCATAACTTTATAAGCATTAATAAATTTCACTATATTTCTTATTATGTCTATACACTGGTTCATTAATTACAAATCTAAGTGAAAATAGTGGCTCTTTTGTTTTTATTTAATAAAAAAAATACTGGGGCAGCTATCCTTATCAAAAAGTATAGTTGCCCCTTTTTTTTCGAGGGATAGATGCCCTTAGGGGCCTCTAAGGGCATCTATCCCTCAATACATATTATGTATATGTTATTATCGATAATCACAGGTACCGTTTATATTTTTACCTGATTGCGCCAGAGGTTTTCTCTATGTTAACCAATTTTACTCGTTTAATTTGCTTTTTTTTGTTATGTATACTTACTTATTAATGATCTGCCCTTATACTGATTGTAGGAGAACCACGCCACGAAAATACAAAAGAAAAGAAGGAGTGCGAGCGCAAGTATATTCTTGGACAACAGAACAACTATGTTAACATGACATTTGCTGGTTTATCATATAAATTTTATTAGATTTCGCGTTTATAGAGTATGTAAGGCATCTATCCCACTCTGCAGGCATCTATCCTCAAAAAAGGTGTTCTACAAAAATGTTTATTACACATTATCTATAAATGATAGGATAAAAAATATATATAGTAATTCAAAACAGATAATTAACCTAGCTATATTCATACAAAGTGTTCGTATAAGATTCATGTTTTTAAAATTATGAGGCTATTTCAAAAAGTGGGGCATCTATCCCACTTTTACCCTATTTAAACAAACTTAGGTTGGCCTACAGGCAAAAGGGATCCTATCAAATGGTAAACTTGACCTTGTATCTTAAAAGTAAGCATGAACGGACCTTCTGATAATTATTGAGCACCAAAGGATCATTTGAAACGCGCTACTATAAGAGCGAATATTGTCTAATAACAGTTTACATTGCACAGTATGTTCCTCTAAAAGTAGTGATTTCAAAGGTTCCGGTGTATCTTCAAATGAAAGCCGACTCCTTACTACACTTTAAAGCATTACAAAAAGAACATACTACGCCTTTACAGAAGATGATCTGTAATCAATTGTGAGGTTATAAGCAAACCCACTTTTATATTTGTCAGACCACACCACCGAATTCGTAGATTGTTTACCTCAAGTCATTAAGACTATGACGAAATCTGTCTGCAGTAAGACGGGCCTCTCGCTATTCGTCCGTTTCCAGAGACCGAATAGTTTCAATTCTTAATCTTTCATTAAACAAACTTATTAATCGTTCTTGTCTCATATAATTGTAATATTCGCGTCCCTACTCTAGTCATTGCTTATACTCATGTTCATCTTCAAGAGATCGAATAATATTATGATGCACCCTATCATTTGTCAAACGGTCTTCATATTGAGTAAAGTTTCAGATTCTCGAGATAAAATATGACTGTCGTGATCAGTAGTGAGACGTAATTCCCTCTCAGTGAGGGTTTCGGTCTCACGGGATAGTACAATATGCCGTTTGCGATCAGCTGTGAGACGTCATACCCTCTCAGTGAAGGTTTCGGTCTCACGGGATAGTAGGGGAGACCGGGTTTGGTTGTCTCACGGGTTGGTTGTCACAGCGGTCTTAACACAAAACTGAACTATCGAATAAGTCTGTTGAACAGCGTGGCAAGAGCGATACAGTGACAACGCTGTCCCCACTTCGCGTCAGACCGCCCCGATCTGCCGTGAGGGCCTCACACGTGTTTATTGTTTTCGCACAGATTTTTTATGATATGAGGACCGAATATGCTCCTCATAACATCACTTTTTGTGAACGAAACGACAGCGCGGTTTAATTTAATGCCAACACCATTAGAAAAAAGGATTATTATTAATTGTGAAAAAATATCATGATTTACACTATTAACACTCTTTTAACATAAAATATAAGTCTGTGAGTGTGTAAAAATAAATCCAGCTAATTACACATCAAACTTATGTTTATAATTAGGTATACGACATGAAAATATATTAATTACCAAGCAATAATAATACAGATAAGCAGTGGTGGCTCAGTGGTGAGACCTCGGACTTCGAATCGATAAGTCCGGGGTTCGAGACCAGGCGAGCGCGCAGGAAATAAATTGATTTTTCAATTTATCTGCGCATGTTGTAACATCACCACTGCTCGAACGGTGAAGGAAAACATCGTGAGGAAACCGACATGTCGAAGAATTAAAAAGTTCGATGACATGTGTCATCCGCCAACACGCACTTGGCCAGCGTGGTGGATTATGGCCTGTACCCTCATAGGAGGCCCGTGTCCCAGCAGTGGGAACGTATATGGGCTGATGATGATGAATAATACAGATAAATACTGAACATAAGTAGGTATAATAGATATTAAGTAGTATTAGTTAAAATATACTTTGACTGTTAGTCAAAGTTTATTTTTACTAACAACATGTAAATGAAGAAGAAATAATAATTACCAACGAACTAACCTTTTCTATAATACTTAACACGGCACATTTTTCAAATTATCTTGCTCAACCCTGCTCAAAAATTTGAGGGTTTTGTTGGAACTTTAATATGTCAAAACTATGATATATCTAAACTACGATACAACTTGCTTGCGGAAATGCTCATTACAATTGTGAATCTAAAGAATAACTAACAACATACTATTCAATTTTATTGAGCTGATGAATATCTTTTGCCTGGAAGAAATCACCGTCGCCTAATAAATATACTGTGTTTTCTTATAAAACCGTTACATAATTTATTTTATCTACTTAAATAATGAAAATGATATTATATTTATAAAATATAAAACATATTATGTAAAATGATTAAAAATAAATAAATGAAGCAACTACGATTCAAAGAAAACATCTTTTTCAGTGTTAAAATGCTCTTAGCAATCCTGGATGATGAACTGTATCATGTACTCTGATCCCAGTACGGTCGGTACCTCGATAGCCATAACGATAAATATTATAATCAGATAACCGCAAAGTCAAAATAAAAACATTACTTGTACAGTTGTGAGTGCAAAATTTACGTTTCATTTGGAATAACATTTTTTTCGGTACTAAAACGTAGTCGTTTGATATGTGGTTGGCTGCCCCTCCTCTCCTTCCTGAAAAATATCCTCCAAAATTTCCCGAGATACTTCCAATGATTGAACCATTGGACGTTGGACATTAACTTCAGTCAAAAATTGACGAAGCGGATGATTACTAATTTCCACTTAATCCTCGCTGCTACTATCTTTACCATCAAATCATCAATTTTCAAGTGGTGTTGTAAAAATATCAGCAGAAATCGTCTTCCAAAGGCGATATAATTTTATGAGCATTGAATCTGTAAATAACAAAATCAAAAGTTAACTGTAAATCTATAAAAAAAGCTACTTACAAATAAAATTTTATCAAAAACTACTGTTCCCAATGCACCTCAAAATAATAAAAGAATTCATCATTTTATTATTTCATTCTAAAAGTGTAATATAATACCTACCAACAAAAAACATGAATTGCTATCATTATAAAAAATAAATACCTATAAGTAACAACTTACTTTTTGTGGGAACGCATGATGGTGAAAATTCACAAAACACGAAGATTGCATTTGATATTTTTGGTTTTATGGCATTCAATTGCTTTATATAAATATCACTACATAGTATAAAAAAAGTCGCTTTCTCTGTCCCTATGTCCCTTTGTATGCTTAAATCTTTAAAACTTCGCAACGGATTTTGATGCGGTTTTTTTAATAGATAGACTGATTTAAGAGGAAGGTTTTAGTATATAATTTATTAGGTTTTAGACAAAGCGGACGAACCCGCGGGCGGTAAGCTAGTAAATTTATAAAATACGAAGATTTTTAAAATTGTAACTAATGAACGCAATCAATATTAGATTAACTGTAGATAATGGTGTCTAGTTTTACTTAAAATAATAAACATCTACCCTCACTTTAAAAAAATGTAGTATATTTATTATTTACACGAAATATACCTTATAGGGAAGGGAAGATATGGGCTAAAGAGTTAAATAAATAACATAATTATATTTAAATTATTAATTTCCAACTGTGTATTCAGTAGTGTTAACATCTAAATTGATTTGATTTTTACGAAATCTCATAGATGGCGCTGTTACAAAATTAACATTATACAACTTACATTCTTTAAACTATGTTTCTCTTCCCAAGTTACTTAAATGGCATAATTTTTATAGTGTCAATCTAGATATTGTCAAATAACATTTATATATGCGTCATTTGATTATTAATTTCCAATAGTTAACGTGTGTTTGATTTTTCTAACACTTCATAGATGGCGCTGTTTCATATTTGTCTTTATACTGCTAAGATTCATTTAACTGTTTCTCTGCCCAAATTACGTAAATGACATAGTTTTTATTTTGTAAAGCTAGATAATAGCATGGCTTACTCGAAACCAACATTTAAACATGAGTCTTTAGATTGTACGCTGTCGTAGTACACGGAATATGTAAGAAAAATAAAGGCTCACAGCTCCTCCCCCGAAGGTGATATCATGATAATATGTTTAAACTATCCTCACCCGACCTCTTAGGAATATTCATGCAAAATTTGAAGTAAATCTATGCAGTACTTTTCGAGATTAGCCCGGTCAAACATACAGACAAACAGACAAACAGACAAACAGACAAACAGACAAACAGACAAAAATTCTAAAAACTATATTTTTGGCTTCTATATCGATTATAGATCATGGATTATGTATTCTTTTAAAAAAATATTCAATGTACAGTTTTGACTTTCCTACGATTTTATTATATACAACTGTATAACAAATGAGTAAAATTTTACATTATATTATATAGCTATGTGTTATATTAATTCACAAGTTTTCATTTTTAGCGTCATATTAACATCCCTCCCGCTTAAACTATTTAACACTACCTGCTTGCATTATGCAATGACAACATGAAATATTTACTTTACAATTTGTCTCTCTTCACAAGCCCTCAATAGTATGTAACGTAAAATTAAGTCAGGCACGCACATAGTGTCAGTAAATAAATACAAAATATAATTCATTATTTTCTTTAATAACAAGTACAAAAATAAAATATTTACAAGAACATTTATAACAATTCGATGCATGTTAAAAATAACGTCATATCTACAGTTGGCGCCATTCCACCACAGTCGCACCGCGTTTGACCTAGATAGAAAATGCAACATACATATTAAATAAACTAAGCTTCTATCCTTTCAATGCTTTCAGATAAATTTAACAATTTCTTTTTAAAAAGTTTTTATCACAAATGTGTTTAAAATCATTCAATTTTGATGTTATAACATTAACTAATGGCACATTTCATGTTTCTATCACAAATATCGCATACAATGATAAATATATGTAACAATAATTTTATGTTTTCATGTTTGCGTATAATGTTTCTAGTTTTTGGTTGATGGTTAATAGTATAAGGTTTGATTTAAGGAGCGCCGTATTCTGATGATGGAGCGGAAGCAGGTGGACCATATTGGGGTGCTGGCGCCGCAGCTGGGTATCCTTCTTGTTTCTGCAAATTTATTGAGGAACGATTAGCTTTTTGTAAACGTGTATACTAAGGTGTATACGTACTCATACAATTCCAAATACATTCAGTTACAACTTGCATACATTGCTTGCATAACAGTTTTTTTTGCCCTGATATTTCATAACGCATAACAGTGATTTGAATTAAGAACGTTACGCCGTTCTACATATCTACTCTGCGTACATTATTCCATGCTCTAAGATTTTTCAAATGCGCTTATAGCATTTATAAAACCATTTGTATTGAGGGACTATAATCTAGAATGTATCATTATAAAATTGAGTAATACGCTTCCATCAAATGTGTACGCAATCGACAATCGTCATCCGCTTTTTACAAAAGAAACCAAAAACGAATTTTCAGGGTCCCCGTACCTTAAAGATTGCTTTCATTGCTCTACGTTAATCCTTTTAATTATACTACTTCTTAATATTTATAAAAATTACCTCGCTTAGGAATGATTTCATTTTGACCTTTTTGAAATAAAAATGAATTAATAATGCAACATGAAATAATTAGTTAACGTTTGAATCGAAAAAAAAAATATTTTTTTTTTCGATTCAAACTACTATTCAAACTACTATATATATACTATATACTATATTTGTACTATATAGGAAAACTTTTTCCACCAAAAGTATTAATATAACTTGAGAATATGGCGTACATAATAAAAAAGATAAGAAATATTTTATGTCCTTTAAATTTTTTTGACTAATAAACGAGAAAAGAGAAAACCCTTTTGCTACTGATGTTTACAACAGCTGCGAGTGATATTTATAATACTCGATCTATGAAATATTTTTTTTCTGTGTATTAATTTCCCTGTTACATTTCTCACTCAAGCAAATTGATTCTTAATGACATCACGCATGTTTGTCTCAAATATAATAAATCAACTCACCTGTGTCTTGTATCTTATGAAATAGACCTCAGGTTTGGAAGGCTGAGTCGGTGCTGGGGTGGGGATTACAATTTCTGGTTGGTCTTCAGGTTTCTTTGACAACACGTAAATAAGAGTCTTTTCTTCATTCTGAGGTTGAACCGGGATAATAGGCGCAGTCGGGGTTGGTGGAGTCGGTGCCTTGATAAATACTATCTTATAATGCTTTTGAGGTGGAGGCACGTAAATGGGTTTTTGAAGTTTTGGCAACTCATTTTCTGGAGGTGGAACATGAACGTATACATGTTTATGCACAATGGGTTGCTGTGGTGGCCCGTATTGTTGCGCAGGAACCCCGTACGAAGTTGCAGGCGGGCCGTATGAAGATGGTGGCTCAGGGCGTGCGACAGTAACTGCCACCACCATCGACCACACCAAGGATCTCATCACCTGTGTACAATTAACACTATTAGTAAATATATATTGATGTGTGAATTATTTGAAAACAATCAATTATCACTCGACATCCAAGATGTTGTGTCACAAAATCACTAGGTCATGAACTACACTTATTTTCGGTGATACACGTACCATTTTTTTACACATTCTGATGCACAAATAGCACGCAGACAGAGTTGTGTCCAGTAACGTGAATCCATCAGAGTATATAAGAGGTATCCGCTCTGTAGCCGAAGGTGGGGCGCACAACGATGGTTCTCATGCTTTGCGCAATCTGATGATGGTTCTAGTGCCCTCCCGCATGGCGCTTGCAGTATGGTTTCTATGAAAATATTGTACTCATGATTCTAAGACTACACAAAGTGACTTTTTTATAATAATTGAAGATATTATTAGAAGAAGTCATATAGGTAGATATAATATTATGTTAAAAATAATATCAAAATTAAATTAACCGATAATATAAAACTATTCATAGTTCACAAAAATATTTCTTTCACATAAATATAATAAATATACCAATAAAATTATGCACATATTTGTGACTATATGACACCGTTTATTTGACTTCCCGGTTCCCAAAGTAAGGGGGTTAATTCCCGAGCTTACAAGCTGTGCTCTAGAATTTGTCACATATTACTATTAGATACGTACCCTTCATTTTTTATTGTACTATTGTTATTTGTCAATAGATAGATGAGCACACAAGGAAGTAAAAGCAACTACCTAACCATGGTGCTATCATTACTGGGAATCATGATATCATAGAGCTAAATAACACGCAAAACACTATGAAGTTGGATCCTTTGTTTAGCTTATTTGAGTTACTAAACTTACAGGAAAATTTTTGTAATCACAGGTAGGTAATATAAAAATATATTACTTATTTCAAATTGTTTATTGTGATCGCAATTAATCTGAATATTTTAAATAGGAAATTCTCATAACTTTGGCCTATAAGATAAGATATATTTTGTTTATTTATTCCTTTTGTAAAGTTGTCTTGTAATTTGTAAAATAGATATACAAATATATGTATTTATGTATTCGCTTCGTACCTACCTACGGTCTACCTGCAGGTTCCGTCTTCGGAAGAGTATTGGTCATATTTATTGTTTGTTATTATTTACAAATGACGTGGATATTATAAAAAAAAATTAAATAACGTTAGAACTACATTGACATAATTATTAAATCTATGATCTCTGACTCGGCTAACAAAACGAAAGGATTTTTTTTTCATATTAGGGATACAAAGTACTTACAATTATGGATTTCTTTTCCCTATTCATCAATTCTTGAATGATTTTTTAGACAAGATCACAAGAAATATGAGTATATTAGACGTATCCGAAATCGTGGGGACATGGACTTCGACACGGGTTAAGTTGTAATATTTTGATGCTCTATCTAGTATGTAGAGTTAAACAAACGAAAGAAAGAACTTCTTTTCCTTTATTTGCAAGACAAGAAAATAATAAAAAATATATAATGGCAAGAAATGTGAATGAGCGATATAGCGTCATGGTGTCGCTGTCGATTGATTCCACGCTTGACCAATCATTTCTGATAGCACACACTTAATAAGCTTAGGTCTTTAAATTGCATAGATTGTACTCAGAAGCATTATAATGTGTCTCGATTTCTGTAAAAACGACGCAATATCGTATTCAACGTAAATGTACGTTATTTTTTTAAGTAAAACAATGAAAAATATTTCAACAACAATTAAATATATTTTTCTCTGTAAAACGTGTAAATCTGTTTAAAATTAAATCCAGTGATTAATTTAAAATGAGTGAATTGAATTAATTCTCATATGTTTTATATTATACTATATTCTATCGAGAACAATTGGTTTTTACGGACAAAAAAGTTTAAGTGTTAAATAGTAAACAATATGTTGTTAACAAATTGTTCTCTGTCAGAGTCTTAATTACCATTTATTGGTGTGCATGTTGGACATATTGTACAGTGTAGTCAAAGCTATACGGCGCGTCCAGTACTTACGTGGTATTTGTACGATATCACAATTACACAGGATATTATGGGAAGAAATTATTAAGGCCCAGGAAGTTTTAACTATAGCAATGGATTTTCAAAGAAATACTCCGTTTAAGGTACATAAGACTCTTATTAATTATATTGGAGATAATGATAAATATTTTTGAGGTAGTTTAGTGTTTGTATTTGTTTTCGATAATCAGATACTATTTGATTATTCGATTGTTAATTAAATTATTCGAATAGCATACCTCCACACAAAATTGCGTGTTTAGTGCGGTACGCGAAAAATTTCGTAAGCGTTGTTTAGTAAGGACTGAACCGTATGTGGATACAATAATAAAAAATATGTGATGGTAGGTTAGAAGTTTTAACTCTCTAAAAATAATTAAGAAACCGCTTCACGAAACATCGCTCACGAGAGGCTGTATTACGTAGCTAATTATGATTTCAAAATAAGTAAGTACATAATAAGCAAAAGTGTACGTTTAAAAATTTCTAATATAATTCTATGTTCCTAAAAATAAAAATATTTTTTTCATTCTCAATTTTTAAAACCAACGACAACAAAAAGCTCCTTAAAATATAACTGCAGTTCAGAGAAACATCAAGAAAACAGGATGGTTATTTACTATGTTAAATTTTGCTATTTGAATATTTTGATTAAGTGTGTAGTCATTATTAGTTATATCTGACAAAATAAGCTTAGGTATACAATTTAAAAAGCATCAGCGTAACTTTATAATGCAGGAGCCATTAACCGGAAATAGTGCCATTGACTTATTCGTAACTATACTATGGCATGTTGCTCTATATGCCCAATTTCCTTAAAAATTCAAGATGAGCGGTGTTAATGTTGATAGATACTGAAGATAAATTCATGCATTTGTTTTACTGACGTATTAAAAACATTGGTGTTGTACATATATTGTAAGTCAGTATTTTACAACAACACAACTCTATATAGAGTAAAATTATAATGAGATAAACAATAGAAATGTTTCAATAAGTGATTTTTCTGAACATTATGTTTACCAACATAAATAAACATTCAAAAATGTATTTATTTTTACACATTTACCACTCGTACGGAAAGCAATGTCCATAGAGGAGAGCCGGCAAGAAACTCTGAATTTGTTCTTTTAAATCATGTCTTAGAGATAAACTTTTATAAAAATGGGGTAGGAATGGAATAATGGAAAAGTACTAATCGTCGATTTTCTTTCACCGGAAATTTGGTAACATGTTTGGATTTAAGCTCGCAAGATTTGTATGTATTTACAGTTGGTTTGGCTTAATAAATAAATAAATAAATAAATAGAAAAGCGCCTCAATCGGATCAACTGATTTGTTTTAATAGCAAAGTTAGTAAGTTTCGCGCGTTCATGCCTCATACTCATGGTTGAGTAATTTTTGTGTTTAGGGGATGTATGGTCATTGCAATTTTTCTGACTAATAACATTGTCATAGTTATCTTAATAACATATAAAAAATCATACATTTAAAAATAAATTAAGTTCATTTATTAGAGCTTTAAAGCGTCTGATAAAAGTTCTGGCTCAGGTGGCGCAGGTGTCACCGGTAGAGCTCCACAAACATTCAGATATACACTAGTATAGAGACTACTTTGAACCGAAAGTTATATGCTTTAGAAAATATGTTGTGTTTTACGGCTCTGGGATCTTGAAACATATATTAATTATGTAAAATTTACTACAAATGTGTTCAAATGTGAAAAGAATAGTAAATGGCCAAGTGCGAGTTGGCGGATATCATATATCGTCGAGCTTTTTGATTCTTCGACATGTTGGTTACCTCACGATGTTTTTCTTCAGTGTATCGATGATATTATAAAATGCGCAGATAAATTGAACTGAACTGACTTTAACGATTTTTGGTTTGTTGTTGCTTGTATCCATTTGTATATGCATTATGCATACATTTTTAAAAGATTACAAAAATTTAGCTGCATCTACGACATTATAATAGATAGGTAGATGAATAGAATTCCAAATCGTATATTATTTTATTTAAGTATGTATGTAATAATTTTATTTTATTTTGTCTGTCTTCGGAGTGAGTTCGGACTGCTTATCGCGCTGAAACTCTTGAATGGATTGAAAAGAAACGTGCATGTTTTTAGTTCTTTCTTTTCAATTTCAGGTCTATTGTATTGCAACGATGAGTACGTAGTTGCAATTCAATAACACATAGTCCGGTTCTATTTACTCTTTATTTATTAAAAAAGACAGTCCTCAGACTCAAGACTTCAGAAATTTCTTTACCGCCTCTGGTACCCCTTTCAGTGTTTAACTCCTTAGCGTAGGTAGGAGTAAGAATGCTGATCATGCGTCCGTAAACATAGACTACATTTGTGATGATTTATGGTTAGATGCCCAACACAGTCAGGGCATAAAGTTCTTCCTAAAGTAAGAGCCCGATCAAATAGACTAAAATGGAATAACTTAACATTTTACAAGAACTCGTATTAATTCATATTTAATAACTCGTAGAGGAGCAGCTTAAAAAGCCAAAAGTGATCTCTAAATGTATTTATTTTTAAAGAAGTTGATTATTATGTGTTATAGATACGCATATCCATAACGCATAATTATGGGAACAATTTAAAAGGGTGATGTACTTGGAACCTATTAATTGCTAGGAATGTGGTGTGAGCCACACAATCCCATGAGCTGGCAGTTCAGCGTCTCTACATAATTTTATATCTGGAATAGACCGCCCTAAAGAAGATTTAATGACAGTTAAACCGGTTTTTTCCGCTGCAAATGTAACGCGTCCGCTTTGTTCTTGAATTTATAACCGTAACAAGTGCGCAAATAGGTATTTGAATTTATACCATAATATTTAGGTTCCATAATTGTATACCGTGAAAAATTTTACCAGTCACTACTAGTACGATTGTTACGATTTATCGGTAAAAATTTGATTCGTTTGTCGTAAACAAGAATTTTACCTACCTACTATTTAGTAACTTTAAATGTGTACCAGAGTCATATTTTGCTTGCTGATTTAACATTTGCAAAAATGAATGAGTGAAAATTTTCTAAACGCAATCAGAATTTTTTCTAGATATTTGAACTGTTCAACTATCCTAATGTAACAAAGCTCTGTAAACATATTCCTTAAGTAGCATTAATGTTATTACATGCTAAGGTTATGCTTAGGTAGATACTTTGTACTGTATCACGGAATAAATAAAAATGAATAGTCTGTAAATAAGTGCCATTAAATAATTAACCTCAATTTCCTCTGAAATTGAAAAATCACTCAAGAAGACGTCGTTAGATAAATTAAATAAAATTAATCAATAACGCCTACAAGATTCACATGCAATTTATAGTAGTGTACCTAGCTATGGTTTAATGCTCTAAGTGTACCTATGTACAGATAAGAGTTACCGTATACCTACTTGTATAATTATGTATAACAGAATAATTCGACAATGAAACAATAATTTAAATAATACAATAATTATTCGTCACATTTAAATTTCATTTAAAAAATGTATACATATTTCAGTCTGACGGTGCATTTAGATCAAACGAACATAGAGCTAGAGCTAGAGCAAGAGCATTATTTCTTGATCTTTTAGCGTTAACGAATACTTACTCGTATTCAGTGTTGTTCATTGCATATAATCTTTTCAAACGCACTAAGAACTACGAAATAATGCTCTACGCCTGCACTAGGATTTGACATAGTGAAGAATAGAATGAGCATTAGCTCGTTTGATTTAAATGCACCGTTAGATTTCAGTCATGTTTAATTGAATGAAGTGGAACATCTGAAAGCGTACAAACGTACAAACGTACCCGGAAGACATTTTATTTCCAATTGTTATCTACAAATAACTTACCTACTATCAAAATTATACTATATTTCGATAGATACTTATCCGTTTTGTGCATAGGTACTGTATGCTTACACTGAATGATTGTTATGTAATGATGTGTGATTTTTCAGATTTATTTTCTCTCATATTTTGTTGACATATTATTTACGATTCCGGCTGTATCGGCATCACCAGCTCTAGCTACACCCAATCCCGTACAATTAAATGCATCTTCGGGTATAAACAATGAAACTGATCTGTCTGAGCTATTCCACTGGGAAGATTACAGTGTTCTCGGTGCAATGCTTTTTGTATCGTGTGCTATCGGAGTATTTTATGGATATTTTGGTGAAAAGCAAACCACTGGCGATGATTTCCTCCTTGGTGGTTCATCCATGGGAACTTTCCCTATGGCATTAAGCTTAGCCGCAAGGTAAATTTAAATTTCATAATAATATGATGGAATCATTAAAGTTACATTCACAACATACACTTTTATTAACTTTTTTACCGCAACCTAAATCGATTTTAAATATTCACACATGACTAAGTATAACGTCCATGTTCAACAGTATTATGTACAACATTTATTATTATTATCAAATACCTAGTACATTTGATTAATTATACCTTACTTATTTCAATTATTCATTAAATGTAAATTCTTGATTTTCTTATAAAATATTTCATATAAGTATGGGTATATATGATTGTCCTTGAAATAAAGTGTAAAACCAAACACATATCTTTAATCGATTTAAATTTTACAGTTTTATAACTGCAATTGAATTATTGGGCAATCCAGCTGAAATGTACATGGCTGGCGCACAATTCTGGATGATATGCATCGCATTTGTATTGGTTGTGCCAATTTCTAGTCAGCTTTTTTTACCTGTTTTTATGAGACTACGATTGACCTCGTGTTATGAATACCTGGTATGATTTTTTTTTTCTTTAAAGGTGGATAGACGGAAATATGTTAAAAACTAAGAATATCCTAGTCTCTAAACGTTCTTGATAATTCTTTTGCCTAAAATCATAATTGCCGTGTCGTTAATCCTTTAGGAAAAGTACCTACACTGAGAGAAGAGTTGATAACTACTTTACAATAATACATTTATATGTAATTTAGTCCCAACGAATAATTATGAATAGACGTTAAATTAAATGTTCTCTACATTTCTAAAAAGGTACTTTTCACTTGCAAGTCAACCGACAAGTTACAACTTACAATTTATTTAGAACTGTCGTGGCAAGGTTACTCTAATACAGCTAGTTTCTAACCATACAAAAATTTATATAAATAAATCATTTCGTAATATAATTTATGTAATGTTTTGTTCAATTTTAGGAAGTGCGTTTCTGCAAATCTATGCGTGTTTACGCCAGCGCTTTGTATATGTTACAAATGATTCTTTATACAGCTGTTGCCGTATATGCTCCAGCTCTTGCTCTGTCTGACGGTAAGCATAATATTTTACGATTAATATCTACACATAAACATAAAACACTTTAAACTATTAATAAAAAAAGACGGGTTGCACTCCGGGAGTGCCGGCAGAAGTGAAAACTTGATTATTAACGTTCAGCATGTTTGATATTTTGGAATGGTACCTATCCGTCTTACGCATGGAATATAAGGGCTAAAAAAAAAAAAAATCCGTCTTACGCTTTTTCGATCAGGCCACGTGTCCTGACGCGAGTTTAAGATTTTATACCCAACGCCGCTAAAGAAGTTTTCACTTCAAAAATATTGCTTGAAAGTATAATCTACGCCAAAGACCGATTATGAAACTACTTATAGCAATTATACCACCTCTATAAATATATCTAATTATCGTAATTGGTTCTTATGTAACATATAACGATTAAAATATGAACTTTTGAGTTATTTTTTAAATGTTTATGAAGATTAGATCGGAAGGCCCTTTGTTTCAATTTTGGAAAATATAACTCAGGAGTCCTGAGGATTATTATTTTTAATAAATATTTAGGAAATTACTTAAGTTTCCTATTTCTAGAAATTTAATAATTATTTTCAAAGAGACCAATGCGATTTTTTAACATAATATCATAATGCCTTCACAATTCCGTGTGATCCAATCCGATTCCGAAATTTAAATATTATAAAACATGTCAGTGTTATAATTTTAATGGATATATTAAATAAGAAGAAGAAGATAGGTCAACTAAAACGAATCTTCTTATGTTTTTTTTAGGATTTTATTATTACCAACTTAAACTCTTTGATGATAAAGATGGCGTTACTATGAAATTCTAAGTGTCACGCACGCAATAACAATGACGATACTTACACAATGACAATAATAGAATCGTAAAATTAATTCATTTATAGTAATGTGAATATGACTTCATAGGATTTTGCAAGAGGTCTTATTCAACGCAGACTGACCAATGTTACCAAAAGGATTTCTATTCTTTCAAACCTTTACAGCATTCATATGAGAATATAATAATTTCATTAACATAATTTATATAAGTACTCTGGTCTCTGTACATATATAAATATTATATGTCTAGTCAACAAGTCCAAAAAACGAGTGAATTCGTCGTCTACAAAATTACAGCTATATCTTGAACATATTATAATATTTTAATAGGCAGACATTATATTCGTAACTACACAAAATAAATTACTTACAAAAAATAATATGAGAATACTATCAACAGCAAGTGGTATAAAAAAATGAATATAAATTAATTAATTAAAAAATTGTTCTGAATTGATTGCAGTGACCGGACTCAATACCTATTTAGCCGTATCTTTGGTTTATGTGGTGTGCATATTTTATGCGTCACAAGTAAGTATTACTTTGATATGACTAATGTTAATATGTAACGAATTGCGAAACTGGAATAAGCTTTTTATTTTATTTTTAGGGTGGAATGAAAGCTGTTATTATGACAGATTCTTTCCAGTCAGCTGTTTTATTGGGATCTTTAGCAACTATTTTAGCTTTAGGAGCAAAACAAGTCGGTGGCTTGGAAGTCGTTTGGGACAATGCAAGACGATCAGACAGGCTTCACTTTTTTGAGTAAATATTCATTTTAAACCATTTTTATGTGATGCAAATTGTCACCCTACATGAGCATTGCCTATAAAAATAAATTAAATATTTTGCCTGTTTAGCTAACTTTGATGATTAATAAGTAACGAGGAATGTTTCATGTAAAGTATTGTCAAATATATTCTCAACGCCGCCTTGTAATGTATCTAGGGAATACATTCCAAAATGTTTCACCATCGAATATGAAGCAATGCATAATCTTCCGTGATGGACCATTTGCCCTATCACCCTAGAAAATACTGTAATTGGGTAAGATGATGGTAACTTCATCCAGCTCTGATGTTATGGCCTTTATAAAATTATTACCAATATTATTATTATTTCTCCCTAAAATCAACTGAAATGAACTAATGACAAATATTAATAAGTAGTTAGATATTAGAAACAATTAACACGTAGTAAATAATAAAATTTATATTTCAGTATGGATCCAGATCCAACCGTCCGCCATTCGTTTTGGTCAGTGGTTGTAGGAGGAACCATGTACTGGTTGAGCATGTTTTGTGCAAACCAAGCATCCGTCCAGAAATACTTGTCCGTGGAACGAATATCTCAAGCCCGTATCGCTCTATGGGTTTCGGCTATTGGTTTAATTGCAGTTTATTCAGTTAATTTTATAACTGGAGCAGTACTGGCCACGCATTATGCTGGATGCGATCCTATACAGGTATAGTACTTTTTATTTTTCAAAAAAACACAACAAGTCTCATCAAAAAGGACCTATAATCTAATTGTATTAAATAATTTTATAATTATACTTACTTCAGGCTGGTGTTATATCCGCATCTGACCGTCTGCTACCATTATATGTCGTCCGCGAGTTTGGTAGATATCGAGGAGTTCCAGGCTTCTTCGTAGCCGGCATCTTCGCAGCAAGTCTTGGGTAATAAGAACTAATGAAAGCACACACAACTTTTTGGAAAAACAGTTTCAAAACAGCATTTAACATCCTTGTCTTATACGCCAATACCAAACTTAAAAGCGAAGTGTACGAAGGCACTGAAATAACTAACTCAGATTCCTTCTTAGGTCTTAAATTAAGAACTAACCAGAATCGTCCAGTTACCATTCCGGTTTCAATTTGATGCCCACAAATATTAGAAACGTAATTTAACATTCTTAAACGACAATCAACAGGCGTCTTAAATATTGATGTAACATAATTTATTTGAAACTGTATACCTAATGCCAATGTAAAATGCAATTATTGGTTTTGTTTCGTTTTATTGAAATTATCCTTTTATACTCATCGTTTTATACTTTAGAAAAACATAAAACTTTTTGTTCCATGTACTTAGAAATTATTTCAATAAATCTTGATTTAACGTTAACTATATTATAGTTTCTTTGTTACAAAGAGCTATGAGGAACTAAACACATTTTTTTGTGTATCATAGTAATTTATCGAGAGAGACTATTATAGGCTATAGGTACATAATATTTATCTACATGTGACATAATTACTCAAAGTACAAAAACAGAAACAAATATTCTTTTTGAGAACAGATGAAGATGCGTAGTTAAAGTCAGACAAATGAACTGAATATTTTTTTCGATATATCAATTACCAACACACATTTATGCACTATGCTTTCAGGACTGTAGCATCAGCATTGAATTCTTTAGCTGCAATAGCGTGTCAAGATTTAGCAAGCGGACTTTTAGGTATCACTTTACCTGAAAACAAAGGCGCTACGGTAATTTATTTAACGATTTGTTCACATCTCCATACAGGAAACTGATTCCTAATTGACTAGAAATTCTTTAATTACTCTTAACTTTTTGATTAATTTGATCTTAAATAATATATTCAGCATTGGTGTTATTTATTAATTTTTTATTAATTTCATCATTATTAAATGAAGCTCTTACATTTTTGTATCATACGCTTCCTATTTTCACGTTATGCATTATGTATGTTTTAATTATACCTTAAGGCTGTTACATGCGCTAATAACCTTGACCATACTTGACGGATCTCAAACCTCTCCCGCTGCACCTTCTTTTTTCCTCGCATTTTGTATTTAAAAAGATACTAATCAGTGAAACAAAATATCCTCGTCAGGGACTGTTGTGTAACTGATAATTTATTAAACATAAAAATTTCAGAGCTCTAAGTCAGCAGGTTACGAAGTTTATAGAGTATTTGCGGAAAAATCGATGACCACGGCACATTTTTTTTCTAGAAATCTATTAACTTTGGAAAAAAGTCCTCGCGAGCAATTAAAGATCAAAGACCATCCTATTTTATATATTTTTTTCGGTATTGTGCTTTATGTTGTACCAGAGTTTATAGAGGTTGAACATAGTCGAAATTGCCGGGTAACGCCTTAACACAAAAAACTGCCAGTAATCATTGTTTTTTTTTTTTTTTTTTTAATTTAGATAGCCAGATGGGTGTGTCTCGGATGTGGTGCCGTGTCCTTTGGGCTTGTGTTCATTGTAGAGCGTCTTGGACCCGTGTTGCAGTTAGCTCTCTCCTTCAACGGTATGGCCGGAGGCGTTTCCTTGGGACTATTTAGCCTTGGAATGCTGTTCCCTTGGGCTAACCAAAAAGTATGTACGCATTTATAGATTATTGTATAAAAAAATAAATTTAAACATTAGTAGGTAGGTAGCTAACTACTGGAAGGTATCATAAAAGTCCTGTTTTCCTTTAAAAATAACAAATTTCCGTTATATGTGGGCAAATAGACAAAAATAGCATTGCATTGCATTAGTTGTAATTTTAAAAAATATAATAGATAGTCATTAATTATAAAAATGTACCCAACTACATAAATAAAATTCTTTCAGTTTGAGTTTGGAAATACATAGGTATCTAGAATAAGTAATTTGGTAGAAATCATTCATATGATAAAACATGGATAAAACGTTACACGTTAATCAAATTGAAGAGAAATAATTTTAAAAGTTACCTAGACAAAGTATGAAATATGAATATGAAGCAAAATGAAAAATTAAACGGATATATTAATGCTTATCCCTTTTTTACCTAATAGGGTGCAATAGCTGGAGGTGTTTTTGGCCTGGCAGTAGTGGTAGCAGCAGGGGGCGGCGCTCAACTAGCTCAGGTGCCGCTCCCACGGTTGCCAGCTTCAACGGACTCGTGTCCAGACTTCTATAACTTAACCACTAATTTCAATACCCCCAGGTAAATAATATAAGCGTATGAGACAATATTCTGGCATACTGTAAACTGTTTATTTTCGTATATTCGGTGAAAGAGTGACGGGTTTTATTTAAATGTGCAGGTATTCGTCCTCACTATAATATATAGTGGTCAATAAAATAGTATCGGGAATATATTAATTAAGTGATTAAAAACAATTGATCAGCTTGATACTTTAAATGTTTGCTTATTTTTTTATTACAGTGAAAATCAAGACACGGCGGTATTTTGGTTATTCAGAGTATCATATCTTTGGTACTCAAGCCTGGGCTGTGCTGCCACGTTGCTAGCAGGGATGATAGTGTCAGTTATCACCGGAGTAACGGACCCTGCTCAAGTGCCCATCGATCTGATCGCACCTCCGGTTGTCTCCTTACTAAACTCCTTGCCTGCTAAGATAAAGGTAAATGTAATACATATTTAAGTAGTGTCTTAACATAAGAATTATTAATTAAAACATGTTATACATATTGTGCTACATGTTTTTTTAAAGCTATTTTTGCATGTTGTTATAACTTCTTTTCGAGGTCTCACTTAGTCATGCATGCCCATTGCATGCCTTTAATCTATATACTGATATTAGTTATCTAAGTAGGACGTTAGGTCATGTTTTGATCCAACAAAATATTGCGAATATTTAGCATTTGTAATGCAGCTAAGTTTATAATTTAGAATAATATATGTTTAGCTAGATACCACAGTAGCAAACCTGAATAAGTTTTACTCACTTAAAATAAACATTTGATATTCCCAAAGTAGGCATTAATAATGTCTAACGTGATCTTGCTCTTTACCCTGAACTTGTTTACATTGTAGCTATTGGTTTACACATCACTGTTCTTTATTCAGAAAGCGTTACGTGTCCCAACGCGTATGGGCTTGGAAAGAAAACGAAGTTCGAGCGTTCGACCTCCAAGTATTGCAGACGACAAGGACACGAGACGACGACGACGACTCTCTGAATTAGCCGGTGGAGTGTTTTACAGCGATGCAGAAAATAATATACTAACGCAAGGTCACGACAATCTTGCACTCGACGCAGAAAAGGCTCACGGCGACGATTATAATCATCGGACTAGTTTTAAACTTGATACAACATCCAGCCCACAATTTACAAGGACATCCACGTGTTGAATTAGCATTAGTGACCCTATTTTAATATTTACCTTAGACATAATATAACACTGCATAACATCACTAAGTTAATAGCTAGAGAAGAATAATTAACAAACTGTGTATAGGTAATTGGACTACGTTTGTATATGTATGTACATTGTAACTACGTACATGCATTCCTAGTTACACGCGTAGGCGTAAACGGCGTTGTGCATATTGTTTGTTTTTAAATTTTAAGCCTAGACTCTAGAGGCATGAGAAAGCTTTAATTGCAAATAGAATATTTATATATAACGACAGTACAAAAATAACTTAACATAGTAGATATAAGTATTTATTTTTGTGAACAAAATGCACAAAACTATTAGCTTCCTACGTGCGCGAATTTATTATTAACTATAGTTCATACCTCTTAAACTACCTATGTATATTAACAAATAGCAAGATTTATAGAGCGATTAAGTAATATTCACTTAGATATCTAATATATTATTACCTAATATCATTCGATTACCTAATTTAAATGTGTTGATTTTGGCGACAGTAGTTTTCATACTAATTATGACATTATAGCAGTTCTAGTGTCTTGTTATTTCGATTTCTATATGTTATACGTCTTTAGAGACAGAGTCGTACGCGAATGTCGACTGTCGAGCACCCTCGGCCAGCCCGCGCTACAGCGCGCGGCGCGGCATGGCAGCGCAGCGCCCTCTATAGACTGTCTGGCTAAAGGGTCGCTCCAGAAAGAAAAACTCAGAAAATTGGTATCTGAATAATAAATATACTATACTACAATTTTACAATGATTTAATAAATACCCTACTTATACATATTGAATTATCGACCTACTATTTCCTAACTAAATCTAGCTATTTTTGCGGTTACGATTTAGTCACAGACCGTACTGTGAACATCAATGAAGGAAACTGACTAAAATAGGTACATACATATTTTTCAAAAAAAAATAATCAAAATTATTATAATAATATGATATGATAATATGATACTTACCTACTTAGAGCAGTTGGTTTAATGCTCTAAGGATACTTATAATATTTTTAAACCGATATTTATTAAACATGTTGATTATTCAATCTTCTACTATTTTATAATTTTGTACTTACAAAGAAAGAATGAATCAATAAACATTATTGTAATTGAACTGAATCTGAAATCAATAAATGTTATATTCTTAATGTGTTCATAAAATAAATATTAATATATATAATAAATATTTTATACATATCTATGTACGAAGCATTATTTTTAAACCAAGTTTGCAGTATCCTTATTTTTTATTAAAATTTAATGTCGCTGGGTCGCCTGCAGCTACCACATATATATACCACTAGAGGTCCGCCCCGGCTTCGCCCGTGGTACATATTTCGCAATAAAAGGTAGCCTATGTCCTTTCTCGGGTATCAAAATATCTCCATACCAAATTTCATGCAAATTGGTTCAGTAGTTTAGGCGTGATTGAGTAACAGACAGACAGACAGAGTTACTTTCGCATTTATAATATTAGTATGGATATATATATATGTCGTAGCCATATCGTAGATTTGCTCATTTCATGAAATGGCCAATAGTTTGATCAGATCGTTAAATCGTCAACGTTTCACGATTTGGTCATCGACATTTGGCCAGATCGTTTAAAATATCTTAGAGAGTCCATAAAACATTAAAAAATTCAGAATATTTTAAGAACTTGTTTATTGTCATTTAAGTTAGTGCCGCGGTAGCGCCGGCGAATACCAGAAGCGAATGGTTTTTTCAATAGAAAACAGTTAGGTTAGGTTAGGTTAGACCAGTCTTTCCCAACGTGGGCGATAACGCCCCCTTGTGGGCGCTGCAGGCCTAAAGGGGGGCGGTAAGAGACCAAGAAAAAAAAGGGGGCGTTGTGTAGGGCTTTGGGGTCGATTTATAATTTCATCTACCTAGCTAGGAAGACTCTTAGAAACCGACTGAGCTCTCGACTTCGAGAGTCGACATCTTGTGAACATCAACTAATATTAATTAAGATATAGCTCAAAATCGGTTCGATATAATAGACCGCGGGCAATCATGTTTTAACAAGTTTTTGTTAAATAATCCGATTTGTACATTCCTGTATCAATCGGCTGGTTCTATAATACTTGTTCTTGCTTGTCGAGTACGATTGGGCGTCGAATGAGATAAACGAGTTTATGCACGTTTGATGTCTTATTCCTGTTGGTGCGTGCTGCTTATGCAATCCTATATAAACGACGTAAATTTATTTTATTTTCATTTGCGGTTTCGCGCATAATAGATAAGCAGTACTTGATTTCAACACTTACGTATTTCTCAAAACAAAACAATGTCGGAAGTAAAAAAGAAGAGACGGCAATACTCTGCGGAATATATTAAATTCGGATTTATTGAAAATCCCACAAACCCGTCGTCGCCTTTGTGTCTTCTATGTCTAAAAACATTTTCGAACGAAGCAATGAAGCCTTCAAGACTGCAAGATCATTTGAATAAAATGCATCCAGATAAGAAAGACAAGAATGTAGCATATTTTCAAGACCTAGAGAAGAAGCATAATACTCAGCCAAGTGTATCAAAACTATTTTCGGCGGCTGCTAAGCAAGATGACGACGGACTTCGAGCTTCGTACAATATCTCTTTGTTAATTGCTCAAAAAGGCAAACCACACAACATCGGAGAAGAGTTAATTTTGCCAGCAATAAAGGAAGTAATAACTACTGTGCTTCATAAACCGGCCGCAGATATTATCCGAAAAATTCCTTTGAGTAATAATTCTGTGCAAAGACGAATTGATGAAATGGCTGAAAACATTGAAGAATCATTGTGCAATCATCTGAGGACTAGTCAATTCTCAATTCAGCTCGATGAGTCCACTTTACCAACTAATGAAGCGTTGTTGCTATCTTACGGGAGGTTTATTAAAGATGAGAAAATACGTGAAGAACTATTGTTTGCCAGAAATTTGGAGACAGATACAAAAGGCGAAACCATATTCAATACATTGGAAAAGTTTTGTGAAGAGAAAGAGATTCCTTTGAAAAATATTATATCAGTTGCTACGGATGGCGCTCCGGCTATGACAGGGCGCCATAAAGGCTTCATAGCGTACTTAAAGAATAAAATTCCAGATGTCCTTGCTATACATTGCGTTATTCATAGACAACATTTGGTTGCTAGAAACTTAAGTGAACGACTATTTCAATCACTGCAATATGTCATCAAAGCAGTCAATAAAATCCGTAGCAGCTCTTTGAATGATAGATTATTTCATCAGCTTTGTGCTACTAATGACGAAGATTTCAACCGTTTGTTGCTTCATACTGAAGTTCGTTGGCTGTCAAGAGGCAATTGTCTGATTTGATTTTACAACCTGTTTGACTCTGTGATAGAGTTCTTGGAAACTAAAGATACAGAACTGCGCAACAATCTCATAACATCAAAGAATGATATAGCTTACATGACAGACCTGTATAAACTGTTCAACGACATGAACCTCCAACTGCAAGGCGATGAACTAAATTTAATTAAAACAAAAAATGTCGTTGCTGCTTTCGCAGCCAAACTGCTTCTGCACAAAAAGAATATGGGCAGACGTGAGTTTCACAATTTTCCGAATTTATCAGTATTTTGCAGTAACGACGACTTGTTTGCCTACTGCCAACATTTGGAAAACCTCCACATTGACTTCACCGAACGATACCAGGACATTTTAAACTTGGAAATACCAGACTGGGTGTTGGATCCGTTTTCAAATGTCAACACAGCAATGTCACCTCAGCTGGAAGAAGAACTTATAGAATTGACAACAAACGAAGAAACAAAAATCAAGTTTAAAAATGGATATCAAGAATTTTGGCTACAAAAACCGATCCCACAATTGTACCCTGGATTGTGGTCAATTGTTCAACGATTCTTGATAGCATTCCCATCGTCATATTTGTGTGAACGTGGATTTAGTGCTGTGGCAACGCTGCTTACTAAAAAGAGAAATCGTTTGCGTGTTACCGAACGTGGCGACTTGCGGCTGTTTTTGAGTAAATTGGAACCTGATATCAACAAACTTATTGAACAGCATCAGATTCAACCTTCACATTAGTTTTTATATAAGAATTGATTATGTTTGTTTTATTTTCAATAAAAGATACTCTACTATAAAGTTGCGTTTCAATAATCAGTTATAAGTACTTAGCGTTTTTTAAGTATGTTTAAAAAGGGGGGCGTTAAAAAATAATTTATTCTTAAAGTGGGCAGTAGACAAAAAAAGGTTGGGAACCCCTGGGTTAGACTTTAATAAACAACGCACGAGCCGAGCGAGCAAAGCGAGCTTGCCGCGGCAGCGGCCGGCGAGTGCCAGAAGCGAATCGCTTTTTAAAAAAGAAACAAAAATGGTCGCATTTCGTGAAATGGCCATCCACGTTTGGCCAGATCGACGATCTGGCCAAATGTGGATGACCAAATCGTGAAACGTTGACGATTTAACGATCTGGCCAAACTAAATTGTCCATTTCATGAAATGAGCCATTACGGCGATTATAAATAAACATCTACTATTAAGGCGGATCATAGATATTTAGGCCCTGTAACTTAGATCATTAAGTACTTAATTACTTAATGATCTAAGCCCTGTAACACTAATCGTGATTGCCTCTACTTGCCCAATGCTGCCCATTGTGAAGAGGGCCCATTCAATATCACCACATAACTGTACTAATCTCATACTCAACAACCTCATACAAAATAAAAAGTTGGGTAACGCAACATTAATAGGTGTGAAAATTGATTACCTACGTATCGTATGTATGGCGTGTATAATCAATTTAACTATTCGCGATTAACTGAAAGAAAGAAACAAAATATGTTGAAGTAAACCATATTGCCCTATGGATATTTGTTACATACGAAGGAACTCAAGATATTACCTATATGCCAGTTTTAAGCCCGACAAACCTTAACATTATACCTAAATATATGTGGTACATATGGTTTTTTTTGCAATACATATAAGTATGTTTGTGAAAATCTGTTATTCTGTAATAGGTAAAGTACTAAGACGATAAATAAGTAATCAAGCAAACATTGCGGATCATACCTATACCTCATTAGTCATTACCTAGATCTCTTTATTAATTCGTTTTTATTTTACTTTTAGTTAGTTTGATTCCCCGGCATGGTAAGCGAATTCTCAAAAATCTTTGAATATTTCTTTTAAATATGTATGTAGTAGCTGCATTTAAAAAGAACAAATAAATGTTTCCTTTCAGCAAATTTTACTGTCTCAAGTATTTTAAGCACTTTCCCTCCAGGGCCCTTAGGAAATTACAATCCTGTATTTTAATGTATGATACTGAGTAACTAATGCCAAAATACATTTCAGATAAAATCCAAAATAAATAGGTTTTAAATACACTTTCGTTAAAAGACAGCATACAATAAAGATTTTAAAATTTACAATATTCATAATATATTTTTTCAATAAATTAAACCAAAAATGTATGGTTTAAACCTTTTTATTTCAACCTATATTACACTTATCAGTATAAAAAAACAATTAAAAAGGCAAAATAAATGATATATTATTTAATTAACTTCTGTCAATTTTCAGAAAATTTATAATATAAATGCTACTGAATTCTTAATTAAATATATAAAGCTATATAATATTATAGAACAATCATTACAGTTTCTTTTCAGATGTTTATTTTATATTTATAATATACTAATATACTATTCATCATTTTTATAATTCTGTGCCTTCCATTTATTTAACATTTAGGATAATAAGTCTTGTTGTTGTTGTGCCTGTTGCTGGTGTATTTCTTGCATGGTTGAGACAGGCAATGTAGCACTAACTGTTATAGAAGGCATGCCTGGTAAGGACACAGGTGTCACCACGGGTAATCCACTTAGTAAAGAAGGTGGTTGCATAGGAGCTTGATGGAAGTTGCTCATGTCAAAAGTTGGAACTAAATTAGTTGTTTGGGGATTTTGGGGGTTTGGATATGCAGCAGGTGCTGGCGGTTGGTGGTAACCTGGCATCATTGGAATATATGGTTGTGGCTGATTCATAGGAATACCAGGAAGATTTGGCAATGGTGCTGGCGGTTGCATATTGGATATTGATGGAATGCTTCCTAAGTTTGTTAAGGTGGTATCAGCAAAATCTGAAATAAAATATTTCAATAGTTAGAACCAGGGTATGTCCTATACAGGAGTATATAGATATGTATATGTATTGTTACACTTACTACTAGAATATGCAGCCATATTGGATACTACAGATGTAGGTTGTGACACAGTCGGCTGAGGTTGTGGAGGCAGATCAATTTGAGGCTGAGGAATATTCTCTGTATTAGGTTGTGTTGGAATATTTCCTGGATTAACCATTGGGACTCCAGTCAGGAATGGAGGAGGAGCTTGAACAGTTTCTGCTTGATTGGCAGCAGATATAGCAGCCATGTTGACATTTACATTTGGTTCTACAGCAGCTACATTACTACTTTGCCGGGGCTGAAAAATTATTTTTATAAGCATTATTGAAACTATTGATAAAAAGTTATTTCTCCAAGATTTATTCTTCTAAATCTACTTATATTAACTATTTATATTAAAATTATTTACATACCATTCCAATTGGTTCAGCTTTGGTTGATGCATATCGGATAGGAATTCTATGCAAATATCCATACCCGATACCACAGCCAAGACTGCCTTCACCTCCCCAATTATGATTTGGTGTAATAACCACTTCACGGCATATATCATCAGATACATTATACACATACAACTTCAGAGGCCTTCCTTCATGTGCTTCTATAAGTGTAAATAAATCTTCACTTTCATGCATAATTGAATCAGCTCCAATTATGTAATCTGAAAAAGGTCTAAGTCCTGCAAGCTCTGCTGGTGAAGAAGGATGAACTTCCTGCAAAATTAAGGTAATCACTTAGGGCAACTTAGGTATTAGATTATATACTTTGATATTACTATACAAGTAAATTTTAGTAACATAGAAAATCCAATGTTTATCACATTGCTATTAAAGTTGGCTAATCGACCGAGAAAATTCGTTATAAGATTTGACAAAACATAATCATAATACTAACCAGGATATGCCACACATTTTCAGTAGCTCCTTCAAATGAACAAAAGCGGATACTGACACCAAGCAGCCCTTCTCCACCCCAATTGGAGCAGGGAGTGATAAAAACTTCACGAACTGATTGAGTTTTACTACTGTACACAAGCATTTTAATATTCCTATCGACATTCTTTTTCAATAATTCCTTCAGGGTGTCATTATCTTGGTCCAATCTAGTATTTTCTATAGCAACAATAAAGTCGAAAAATGGCTCCAAGTTTGCTTTCTGGCCTGGAGAGCCGTCTTGAACCTGAAAAATATTGACGTGTTACATTATAAACTTGTAACATTTTTAAGGTGTTAAACTTTATACAACTGGTAATTTATTACGTACGCGTAAGACATGATAGCCTTCTGAACCACCACCTGGTACTTCAAGACTCTGGGAAGAGCCCATTGAAATTTTTCAATCTAAAAAGGAATATTATAAATTAACAGTGTTTTGAAAGTTATCATCACTTTGACGAATGACACTATGTTTGACTTTGACACCGATGTACGTGGCAGAAACAAACGATCGACCCATAGACAATTTATACGTTTTAGTTAACAGGTCCATTCTAGGGAAGCGCGCTCCATCAGGGCACATCTCAGCTTACCATCAGGCGAGATCGTGGCCAAGCGCTCCCCTATTGCAGCAAAAAAAAGACGAGTGGCACTCGGGGACTGCCGCGGTAAAGCTATTGCATAGCATGCCTTCAAGCCACATCTCCGTGTCCGTTGGAGTGGGGAGCGTGAGGTTTTTTCGTTACGGCATTTCTGGATTCGGTCCCCGCGCTCAAGGCCCGCGATAGAAGCTATGCAATAGCTTAAAAACCTTAGTGTTGCTTCAGTTGCTTGATTTTGTTTTGTGTTATTGCTGAATTGCATTTGATTAATAAAATAAGCCTTGCCACTTTTTACACTGAAATTAAATCGAATCTGTGATTAAAATTTAAAGCATGTACCTACTAAACGGATCACGATCTACTTATTTCATTTATGAAGGGTAGATGTTAGGAATTGTTAGTAATTATTCAAATTAATGTTATATCTTCCAGTCCACATGACATAATTTAATTTCATCTATTTCTGTCGTACGTATGTCGTAAGGTAGTCGTAAGCATGTCGTATTAAAGTAAATAGCCCACAGAAATAGCCGAAGGATGGTCGTGAGTAAGTCGTGAGTCGTAAAAAATAAACATGTGTCAAATGTCATCCTGTGATGTCATCTGTCACATTTTCTCAAGAAAACCTACCTGTAAAATAAAATCAAAATAAAAAAATAGGAGAAAATCATAATATTGAACTATAATGAAATGTTAAAGAAAATTAAAATATCGTAGGTTCCTTGAAATCGTAATTTAGAAATCTAATGTGAGGAGACGTTAGTTAAATACGTCGGACTTAAATAAAAAAAAAATTGAGCTAACTAAACAGCATAATATAGACCTTGGACTTGGCCAGTATAATTGGTAAGTTCACAACATACATTATTGTATATTCTGTCAATTATTAGCTAGAAAATCGATCATATAAGGTAGATATGTACTTGTAATATTTCATGTCATGTAAACAGTGAAGCTCACTGTGAAGTAGTAAACCTTATTCGCATATAATGTTATGAAACTTAACTATTCCAGTTAACGATGGCAGACGGAAAACAGTTAATAAAAGAATGGCTTAATGAGTACACATCCTTGCAAGAACATGAAATAAAAAGTTTTGCAGCAGAACATGAGCATAATCATGAAATCGCAACAGCAATATTTAATTTACTGAACAGCGATGATGAAAGTGGACAATCGTCTAGTTCTAGTCCAGAGATTGATGAAGAGGTAAATTTTCTAATATAACTACCCCAGTCCCCATCTCCCCATTGCAATTGGTGACTAAAAATAACTTACCTTGCTTGTATTTTGAACTAGATTAAGCTATTCATAAACTGAATTTTAATATTAACATCAGTATTTATAAATCTTTCAAACCAACATTACAGATGCTGGAAAGTGTTTGCATGCAATTATTTAGTTTCTACAGATCTAAAGAGATAGAGCTGCAAAGGTTTACATTACAATTTGTACCTGTGTTTATCTATATCTACCTAAAAGCTGTTGCTATTGGCAATGCCAAATCATTTAGACCAATTGAAACTCTGCTTATTGGTAAGTATTTAAATGGGAACTATATTTTCTATCACCAAAATTTATATTTGTCATCAAGTTGTATCACCTAATAAATAGATCTATCACCACGAAATATTTTCGTTCTCAGATAAACAAAAATTGTTCCCAGGTATGAATTATCAAATTAATGTTAATATATGTGTAAAATAAGAGATCGATAACCAATAAAATTATATTGCATTACATGAATATAAACTTCGTTCTTATAATAACAGTTTTGTTACTTAAATAATAGCTCTGTGCTCAGAATGGTAGATCTATCACCAAATAAATCGATTATCGATCCCTGACTGCGACTCCTTTTTATTTGATATTTTGTCACCAATACAGTAGTAACATTTTATTTCGTTCAGATATTAAATTAATAGTATTCGTTACCAATTTAATACATCAATTTATAATTTTAATGAAAAAATGATCAAAGGGGCGGAGACAAATTGGCGCGACAAGCTGATTATTCAGTGGTTATTATTTTTAAGAATAAATATTGATTATTTTAACTTTAATTAAGTGTTTTATCTATTATTCTGCTAGCCATAAGCCAGCTATTTTAAACCAGCGCTGATTGTTCAGTGGTAATTATTTTAAACAATAAATATTGATTATTTTGACTTTAATTGTTTTATTTACTACTCTGCTAAAATTTTTATTTAAATATAATTTATACTACCAATGGAAATTTAGAACCTTGGGAGTCTAGTTAAGTAGCAGAATCTTTTGGTTGAAACGATGATGACAACCCTAATTGCACGCCTCATAAGCGAAGCGTTGAGGTGGGTACTACTGTCACTTCGCGCAAAACATCTGATTTTTCAAACTTAAAATGTCTTTATGTATCATACATTGCACTTGTAAGATAATACATACACACACATATTAAGAAAAAACACTATTTTTAACATTCATGATATTTTTGATGTCATTTTTGTTATTTAAACTAGTTAAAAAACAGTTTAAAAAAGTTCTGTCTTGGACGTCCGTGTGTCTGTATGTGCGGAGGATTTTCTTGTTAACACGATAGCGACCGAAATACTTTACTAATCGAGTCTTTTTTTTTCTCTTACGCTTGAGTATGCTCAGGAATAGAACCCTTTCATTTTTCAGGGTCTGATTCGATGTGGTTTAATTGTTATTAAATAAACAAAAATAATAATTAATAAATAATTATTAAAAAAAAATTATGAGGCGTGCACTTTTGGATTTTCCAAATTATTTTTTATTTGAACTTAATGCAATTTTCTAGTAACATAATATGATTTATTGGTGATCTCTTTAAATTAGTTTGCTTAAATACTTATTAGGACACACCTATTATAATACATACAAAAACATTTATTTGGTACTAGACCTTATATCTCAGGATTTTAGGTGATTTATTGTGGAACTGATTTTGCATTGTTTGGTGACTACATTTTGGTGACAGATCTACTATTTTGAGGACAAACCCTATTATTTAAGAAACACAAAACTAATTAAATTGGTGATAGCTTAAATGATACCCTATTTAAATTGTAATTACCTATATGTTAAAGTATTTCAGAATTATGCCATAAATTGTATGTTTTTTCTAGGGTTATATAATTTTGAAGTTGTTGATGAAAATGGAAAACCTAAAGTGGTGTCTTTCAGATTACCTTCTCTTGCACAGAATTCAATATATCATGAGGTAAGTTAATATTATCACATAAAAATGTTGTTATTTATTTTTCTTCTTCAAAGACTAATATTAAATAACATTTTTAGCCGCTCAGTTTAGGGTCTCAGTTTCTTACTGAGAGTGCATTGAGAAGATGGGAAGAATGTAACACAAAACTTGTCAGTTGGGGGCCACTTCCACAAGTAGAAGTTATAAATGCACAAAATAGATTGAAAGTGATGGCTGCACTCTTGTTTGTTTATAACAGACATCTGAGCTTATTACCCAAACTTGCCTTGAGACATTTCTGCATTGCTGCATCTAGGTACAGTTATTATTATATTTTTATTGTATAAGATATTTGATGTATTCCTTCATTTGAGGCCTAACTTAATCATCAGCAATAAAAATCAACTGATGTCCAGTGGAGTGGATCAATTAAAAAAACATACCATTTAAACTGCTTCTCTTTACTCTTAATAAATATACTCTAATTTAATTTGACATTTCTCTACAGCTCTTTATTTTTATTCTCAAGCTTGTATAAATATAATTTAACATAATATGTAAAACTCTATTACAGGATTGTAACCCAAGGTTTTAAGAAAAAAGGAAGTATGCCTAATGCAAAGTCTATCCAAAGAATTCCAGTTACTTCAAATTTTATGTTAGAAATGATATTTGGGGCATATTTTGCAATGTTCAATGAGTTTTACACATTAGCCCTGCAGGCAGTAACAGATTTAGATGAGAGGGCACAGTATGAGCTATTTCCTGATGTGATGTTGGTAACAAGTGCTGTAATTAATTCATTGAAAAGTAATCCTTCAGGTATTTATTGTCATTGCTTTATTAAATAATAATAAAAATGTTAAAGATCAATTATCATGCTACATTATTTTAGGGCAACCCTGTGATGGTCCAATGGGAATAAGTGTAGCATTGTCTCCTGCAACAACCACTGTGACAATGTCCAAATCAATGATTACAAATGCTTCATTCCGTACCAAAAAACTTCCAGGTAAGGAGTGGAATATATCAGAGTATTTCCTCTGGATACATGAAATAAGCATTTATTTAAGATCTTATGTATGTATTTCAATTACAGATCAAAAATAATTTAATGTTTTTTTATAATACTTAATGCAAGCCTTACTATGTTCATATCTGCAACATTTTTAAATGTTTAGTCAGGTATGAATTACAAAATTAAAGTTTGTAAGCATAATATGCAATTCCAACTATTGGATGTAGATATAGTCGGAAATAGGAAATCTAAAGTAAGATACATGTTGTTTCTTGATACATAATATAATAGCTATATTATTTCAGATGACATTCCAATCCAAGCTGGCCAAGCAGTTCTAACAGAAAATACAGATATGTTGACTTCAATCATAGAAGAAGGGGAGGTGGAGAATGCGGCCCACATGCAAAGGGGAGCTGCAGTACGAAATTCTAAACCGAAACTTAGTTCTTTTCCAGTTCTAGGTAAAAAGACAAAAGATGTTAAAAATACTACCATAACAGATAAAAAAGGTAATACCAAAGAATCAAAAGGCATGTGGAATGCTATTAGTGGAGGGGGTGATATGGTAGATTCACAACCGAAAACGGACAGCTCCCTTGATGGCAGTCAAAAGGACGATATTTCAATGGGGTCTGTACAGAACAGCACAGAAACATCAGATTCGCGTTCACAATTGACTACTGATTCTCTAGATATAGAAACTAGCTCTCGTTTCACCGCCATGCAAGTTAGTTCTGTATAAATAAATAAATGTGTATTATAAAAGCAATATATTAACTTTGGTATTTAAATTTGATAGAGTATTATTGGTACGGGAGCTATTAACGTTTTAAAAAAAGTCATTTTAGTATAGTTGGGTTTTTGATATACTGTTTCTCTTGCTATTTCGGTTAGAGTCCGGGCTGTCTGGCTGGCGGTAGTGGTTGCGTTTATTAGTGCGCACAGGAAAATATCCGTAATTTAAAGTCATTTATTAACGCGTAATTTTAACGTGATAACGTTTTCAAAATCGTTTTAGTCGGGTGACATGTTCAGAAACTTGTATCACACCAAAACCTTACGAGCGCGATCGCAGGTATAACGAGAGAGAGACGGACCGATCTCCCGTCTCATCTCGAGCGCTGCCACCAATAAGACGTTATCACGTAAACATCTCGATCGTAAACCTACTTTACAAACAACCAATTTTTTTTAATCTTTTGCCTTTAGATAGATCCATCAGACATAAATTTTTTATTGCAAGACGTTTTTTTCGTTGTTAAATAGGTGCCATACGCAATTTTTTATTTCAAAATAATTAAAATGTCATCGAAATAAGTGAAATTACATCAACATGAGTCCGCTTAAAAGGTAAGTAATAACTTTATTACTTATATTATATTATCCTTTTTTAATACTTATATTGAATAATTAGTAAACTAATATTTTTAAGAGATGGTTTCATATTTATTACACTTTTGGGTATTAATATGAATTTGATGATATTTGGTTTTTATCAAGTTTACATTAACGTCCTATTTGAGGTTCGTTGGGAAAAGGAGGCACCATGGGAGATTGTTGCTAAAAAATTGTAAATAGTAAAATGAATATTATACATAGGTATATCCTTCACGGGGACTCATGTTGATGGAATTTCACTTATTTCGATGACATTTTAATGATTTTGAAATAAAAAATTGCGTCTGGCACCTATTTAACAACGAAAAAAACGTCTTGCAATAAAAGATGTATGTCTGATGGATCTATCTAAAGGCAAAAGATTAAAAATTACGCGTTAATAAATGACTTTAAATTACGGATATTTTCCTGTGCAGATAAGATGCGCACTAATAAACGCAACCACTGCGGCCAGCCAGACAGCCCGGACTCTAACCAAAATAGGAAGAGAAACAGTATATCAAAGAACCAACTATACTAAAATTCTCACTTGTCAACGTTGGTAGCTCCTATACGATATTCAATTGGGCATGGACATTATGTTTCAGTAATAGCTAAGATATTAATTGTGTTGGTTAATGGTAAGACAAGATGCATTATTACGTCATACATAGAATGTTTGAGATTTAATTCCAATGTATTTTTGAATGATTAGTATTTTATATAAATGTTTAACTACCCTTTTAATAAAATTATATGTAAATATGTTAAACACAGTGGTAGGGTTCTATTTATTAAATTTCTCCTAGTTATAAATGAACATAGAAATAATAAACGATTAAGAAATGCTGTATCTGTGGATGTTGTTTTGTTTTATTATGTAAACCCAGACTAAGTGTATGGCAAGACAAGTTGATGCATTCTGTTGAAAGTAGACATAATCAGCTCGGCTTATCTAGGTAATAATCTATACTAATATTATAAAGCTGAAGAGTTTGTTTGTTTGTTTGAACGCGCTAATCTCGGGAACTACTGGTCCGATTTGAAAAATTCTTTCGGTGTTAGATAGCCCATTTATCGAGGAAGGCTTTAATAATAGGCTATATATCACTAGCGACCCGCCCCGGCTTCGCACGGGTGCAATGCTGATACTAATACACTACAGAAAAACTGTGAACACGCTCTTGCCGCTCCGGGCGGCCGGCCGGTACCACCGTAAACGCTACGTCCCGCAATTTTTAAATCTGTAATATCTTCGAAAATATTCACTTAAATCATACGGTGTAAAGGGCCATATGGATCTATATTAAATGAACAATGTATTCAAGGTATTTAATTGGTTAAGGATTAATGCTGTATTGGTTAAAATCGCTTCGAAAATTAGCCATTATTTGTCGTAAAAAGTAATTGACAAAAAAAAGTTAATGTGGGTTATCCATAAGAGATAGACATATGCCATCGCGGACTTTTCTGTAGACCTTTTCAATGTGTACAATACTACATTATTTTGATAAAACTCGTAGGGTTCAGCCTGCGTTTGCAATGTAAGCGGAAAAAATGTAATTATTTCCGACATCACATTAGAAACCTCAAAAATAACAGTACTTCTCCACTATTTAATGGATGTTATTATACATATAAACCTTCCTCTTGAATCACTTTATCTATTAAAAAAAACCGCATCAAAATCCGTTGCGTAGTTTCAAAGATTTAAGCGTACAAAGGGACATAGGGAAATAGGGACAGAGAATGCGACTTTGTTTTATACTATGCAGTGATTACGCTAAGACCGACAGGAGCGGAGCCACGCGGGTGAAACCGCGAAGCGCATCTAGTACTAAATAATCACCCTCTCATTAATCATTAATTTTACCTAGTCTCAGTAAAGTAATAAAATCGTAAATAAATCTAAACTATTTTATTACCGTCGTAAAAGACGGGCATTTAAGTGATCCTTTTTAGGAGTTCCGTTTTTTTTCTATTTGACTTTCAGATCCTAAAAATAGTGATCAAATGGGTAACAAAAATTATGTACGACAGCAGCAAATGCTTTTTGTTTGTAGAGAGAGACCTTGGGTATAATGAATGAATGAATGAAATATACCATTGCAAATTATAAAATAGTTAAAGTCCATCGATCCCTTGTTTCCTTTCATATACAGGGTGTCCCAAAAAGTAGTGATGAACGGAAGCTGGGAGGTAGAAGACCAAGAGGGCTATCCGAATCACCCCCATGTGTGTTATGCGATTTTTCGTATTTTCGGAGTTATTAATTTTTTTTCAATTTTTCATCTATCGCCGAGTACGATGAGATTTTTATTTATGGTGACGTGAATTATTGCGCTAGATGCTTGATTTTTTTTGTGTGCTAAGCTGAAAGATAGGCCAATTCAGTATAGTAACATTTACTATCGTTAGATCTTCGAATGGAATAAAAAAAAGAATTAAATGCCAAGAAAGATAAAATTACCCAGTATGTTCATAACTTCAAGGGCCCATAAAAAAATAAAATCACACAAAAAGGTTTTCCATTTGGCTTTTAAAAACTTGCTCTATCGATCAGGTAGCTACCCTAAAAATTTCATTTTATTATTCTGAAGGCTTCAATCGAAAAATTGAAATCTAAATGTGGTAACTGCAAAATTTTTATTAACATGATGATCATTAAAACCAATAAATAGGTGTTTAATTACCAGAATTTTTTTAAAATAGCCCCGCTGTTGCTCAATGCAAGTGCGATATCACCGTAAAAAGTTTTCTTTTAAATGTCTGAATGCTCTTTTATCATTTTTAATGGTTTCTTCTGCTACTATGAATTTCCGGGTTATTTCGTCCAAATTGTGGCAGTCTCTCGTCTTTGTAGTATCCCCACGGAAAAAAATCAATAGGGTTTATGTCCGGAGACCGTGGAGGCCAGGCTAAAGGGCAAAAATACCCTGAAAGATGGATTGGTCGTTGCAGCCTGCGCATGCGCCGGTGACGCCTGCTTTAAAGCCTGGCCTCCACGGTCCCTCGACCTAAACCCCATTGATTTGTTTCAATGGGGATACTAAAAAGACCTCGGCTACTTGAGAGAATGCCACAATTTGGACGAAATAACCCGGAAATTCATAGTAGCAGAAGAAACCATTAAAAATGACAAAAGAGCATTCAGACATTTAAAAGACAACTTTTTACGGTGATATCGCACTTGCATTGAGCAACAGCGGGGCTATTTTAAAAAAATTCTGGTAATTAAACACCTATTTATTGGTTTTAATGATCATCATGTTAATAAAAATTTTGCAGTTACCACATTTAGATTTCAATTTTTCGATTGAAGCCTTCAGAATAATAAAATGAAATTTTTAGGGTAGCTACCTGATCGATAGAGCAAGTTTTTAAAAGCCAAATGGAAAACCTTTTTTATGTGATTTTATTTTTTTATGGGCCCTTGAAGTTATGAACATACTGGGTAATTTTATCTTTCTTGGCATTTAATTCTTTTTATTATTCCATTCGAAGATCTAACGATAGTAAATGTTACCATACTGAATTGGCCTATCTTTCAGCTTAGCACACAAAAAAAATCAAGCATCTAGCGCAATAATTCACGTCACCATAAATAAAAATCTCATCGTACTCGGCGATCGATGAAAAATTGAAAAAAATGTAATAACTCCGAAAATACGAAAAATCGCATAACACACATGGGGGTGATTCGGATAGTCCTCTAAGTCCTCTACCTCCCAGCTTCAGTATATCACTACTTTTTGGGACACCCTGTATACCTACACTACACAGAGCAAGTAGGTATGGGTTTCTCGCGGTCACAGACCACAGTTAATACTCATTCGGGGTCATAGGTCAAAATTGTTTTTCTTGAATTTTCTCGAAAACAAAAAATATGTTCTATTTTTTTTAATTGATCGAAAACGGTAAATTATCGAAAAACTAAGTACCTACCTCAAACCAAAGTTTTCGATCTGAAAATCTGAAAATCGAAATTCACTTGCTCAGTAGATCGAGACAGTACTTCAAGCCGGCCCACCGACTTCAGCTGTACAAGGCTCAGGTGCGACCGCATATGGAGTACTGTTCTCATCTCTGGGCCGGAGCCCCACAGTATCAACTCCTTCCTCTTGACCGCATCCAACGTCGAGCAGCTCGAATTGTCGATGACCGTAGGCTTTCCGATAGGCTCGATCCACTGTCAGTGCGAAGAGACGTTGCGTCTCTCTGTATACTGTACAGAATCTACTATGGGGAGTGCTCTGAGGAATTGTTCCACCTTTTACCAGCCGCACAGTTCCACCACCGGACCACACGCCGTAAAAACCAGTTCCATCCGCACCATCTGGATGGTTGGCGCTCCACCACTGTCCGCTTCACCCGCAACTTCCTTCCGCGTACGGTGAAACTGTGGAACGATTTGCCACCTGCGGTGTTCCCGAACAACTACGACATTGGGGCCTTCAAGAAAAGAGCTTATTTGTCCATAAAAGGCCGGCAAAGCACCGGTAACACTTCTAGTGTTACAAGTGTTTATGGGCGGTGGTGACCACTTACCATCAGGTGGCCCATCTGCTCCTTTGCTTGCTCTGACATAAAAAAAAAAGCTGAGTCGGTTGAAAAATACGAAAATAATTTCGAAAGCTCGAAAGGCTTAACTACATTTGAATATATAGTTACAGTACTATATTACTTGCTCTGTGAGTTACAGTAGGTACGCGTCACGTAAAAAGAACGCTGGATGAAAGTGATGGGGTGTGTTTGCGCATGGATCGAGTTTTGCACGTAAGCCATGTGCCGATTATTTTATTTTTGAACTAGGCTCGCGAATCGTGGCTTCGCAACTACCTATTTGTTACTCTTATACGGTATACCACCTCATAACACCATATAGACCGATAAATCGCCAATGCACAATGCAATTTTGAATAGCTCTCTATTCTAGTAGTTAGGTACCATCGCAACGGAAAATAATTAAATTAGAGTTCCTGATCAAGTATGTACCACGATTTGAAAGAATTGTCTACCTACCTCATTAAAGTATCTCGTAGATTATGTACGCAGATTGTACAAATTGTCGGTAACAAATCACTCTAAAAGCTGATTAAAGCATGATTCACCGAACTGGCCTTATCCCGGGCTGGGAAACAAATGAAACAATACATAAACTTATCAGTTATTCAGTTTACTTGCGCGAGCGTTTACACGTTGGAAGTCGCTTGCGCAAGCTTCTGCAAATTTTATTGCTAGTAGACACTTTGCACTAGGTATATTCTTATCTTAATTCAATTCTTGGTCCCTAACCCTATTGAATAAATTGAAAGATTGGCCAGTGGCTTACGAGATATTATTTTCTTAATAAACGAAGATACCTAAATAAACTGATGGGTGATCTTTATTTATAAAAAATTGGAGCCTAGTAACTACTTGTAACCATCTTGTAGTTGTCGTTACCTACATACTGATTAAAATTTATTAAGTATCGTAATAACAAATAATTTTATTAAAATATACGTAATATCATTAATTATTGACTTAATATAATGCAAGCACCACTCGGCGATTTAATACGTGAGTAGGGCATACTAATTGAATATCCACCTACTGATAACAGACTGATAATAAATAATAATTATTATATTTATTTTATCATCAACTTTATACAGGGTCTCAGCTATGGTTACTAGCCGGCTAGTCAGAATTCACGATTGATAATATGCGAATTGCGAAGCTGAGAACGATTTGGTTTCAGAACGCGCATTGCTACTTAGCAGTCATTTAGCAGTATTGACCTGGGTACTGACGTAAAATATTTGCCATACCTATATAGTTGCGTATAAATTCGTAGTAGGTAATACGCAAATTAATTCGAGTTTATTGTGAATAGATATTTCAGAGTAAATAAAAAATACGCAATCAAAATGTTGTTAAGAGGCTGTAAATTAATAATAGAAAAAAAGACTATTCCGACGAAACACTGTAAGTATTCTTCGTAGATGGAAGAAGTACGTAAGTCGTATAATATTATGAGTTTTACAGTTTTTTTTTTTATTTGCAATTAACGTTTGTATATGGAATAATTCCAACTATTGTAACTTTCAACGTATTTTTTGTAAAAAAAATGTTTGTCCAGTTTCCAGACAATTGAGCGTTTCTTTAACACATGAACCGGAAAAACCATCAATAAAGACGGATATTCCTGGACCTAAAACAAAAGAATTGTTCAAAGAACTTTCATCTTTACAAGTGAGTTTTGTGACATATTATTTAAACAACATTGATGTCAATAGGTATTATATGTAATTTATTAATAATGCTTATTTTAAGATTGCTGTTTAGCTAGTAAGAATTATATGTCTACATAATTCTTACTAGCAAAGATTTTTATATAATTGTATTTAAATTCTCAGCAAGCAGATTCCGTTCAACTTTTTGGTGATTATGATAAGTGCATCGGAAACTATTTCGTGGATGCCGATGGTAATACCTTCTTAGATGCTTTCACTCAAATATCATCTGTTCCTCTTGGATACAATCATCCTGAATTATTAAATGCTTTTGAAGATAAGCATAGTTTGGTAAGTCATATAATATATCAAATAGGTTAAATTAATAAATTATTATTTAATTAAAAAAGTTAAATATTTATATATCATCAATAGACTTTCATTTTATTATAATATTTAAATAATATTATTAAATTCTGATTCATTGCAATAATAATACACAATAAACAAAAAGGATGGACAGTGTGTTAATTCAATAATTTTTAGATTAAATTAATTTTTTGTTATATTATTTTAGAGTGAGTTAATTAACAGACCAGCCCTAGGAGTGTTTCCAGCAACACAATGGCCAAATCGATTAAAGAATGTGTTAATGCCTGTTGCTCCCGCTGGTCTTAAGGGAATTGTTACTATGATGTGTGGCTCCTGTTCCAATGAAAATGCTTATAAAGCCGTTTTTATGTGGTATCGTACAAAGCAGCGTGGGGGCAAAACTGATTTTACACCAGAGGAGTTGACTTCTTGTATGGTGAACCAGCAACCAGGTGCACCAAAGATGTCAATACTTTCTTTTAAGGTATTTTTTTAAAGATGAAATAAGAAATGGACAACTTTATTGTATATGTATATCAGGTTAATTACTACTAGGTACTATTTAATTCAGGGTGGTTTTCACGGTCGCACATTTGGAGCATTATCTACGACAAGGTCTAAACCAATTCACAAATTGGATTGTCCTGCATTTGATTGGCCAGTTGCTCCCTTTCCAAGATATAAATATCCACTTGACCAACACCAGAGTGAAAATCAACAGGAAGATGCCAAGTACTGTTCCTTCATATACTTTCAGCTTAAAGTTAATTTTTCATTTCTTTTTATTTTAAACATACTACTTATATACATATTTACTTATCTTTTTTTTGTTTATCTTTATTTCTTCTAGTCTTTACTATAAGCAGTTAATTTATGAATTTGAAAGGAGTGGTCCTGCAGATTAAATTTGCATTGAACAATGTTTCCACACATGTAGGTAGGTGTGCTTGTGTCTGCATAATTTTACTAGTTAAATTATATTTTAGTGAATGTACTTCTATTTTTTAAAGTGAAAATTATAATCATGTATATTTTTAGATGTCTGGAACAAGTTGAAGATGTGATTGAAAAATACAATAAAAATGGAAATCCAGTTGCTGGTATGATTATTGAACCTATCCAATCAGAGGGAGGAGATTATGAAGCATCACCAGAATTCTTCCAAAAGTTACAGAAAATTTGTCAAAAGGTAGATAAGAGAAGCATATTCATGAAAATGTTATTTTGTTAACCTATGGAATTATAATCATGACAATTATAGCAAGGGGAGATTAAATTATCTTTTTTTGTTAATGTCATTGACGGAAATCTTTATTTAAATTTATACTTAACTGTAAAGATAATAATTTTTCTAGCTTTCTTTTGTTAACAGTGATTTTTATTTGTCTTGTTTTTGTAATGTAAAATTAATAATTACATACGTTATTTAATATTAATATGTTGTGATAAACTGATAAATGTTAGCTGCATATTTGTGGTAAACAAATATAATTTAGCTTTCATTACAAGACCTAAAATCCCTTACTCTACCATTATAATATTTTTTTTGTATATTAAAATTTGTAATTCCCTTGTAGAAAGGTGTTGCCCTAATCATTGATGAAGTTCAGACTGGGTGTGGACCCACTGGAAAAATGTGGTGCCATGAGCATTTCAACCTGCCATCACCACCAGATGTAGTTACTTTCAGTAAAAAAATGCTCACTGGTGGATTTTACTACAATACTGAATTCAAGTTAGTATTATTGTTTTATATCATTTAATTTTTTGAAATTACTTAGTCTAACTAATAGGTATAAATTATTATTTTTCTAAATTAAACTAATAAACACGCTTTTAATAGCGCCTTCTATCTGTATGTCTGTATGTAATCAACTCCTATAGACTTTTGACCCACTTAAACGGACTGATTCAAACTGTACACTTATCAAGGATACGTGTATTTATTTTTTACTTTTATTTTTATTGGTGATTATTTTTAATATTTTAACTAATTAAAATAAAAGTCTATAATATCTCGTTAATTGTTTAATCAATATACATGGTACCAACTCTATCATCTGTACTAGAGATAACAAATATAGCAACAATTTTATTTATAAAAATAGACACTGAAGGTTATCTAGATTATTTTTCTTCTCACGTATCATGTCACCATGTGGGGCCACAAGAATTAATTATTTTTACTTATAAGTAAATTATGAAAAGTAGGTACCTACTTACATAAGTAAAACATCGCAATATTAATAAAATCTATGTACTTAGGTACCTACTGTTATTATTTTCTAAATTTTTTTTACCTAGTAACTAGGTAAGTATGGGAATATTTTTTCACAGTTGTTTTAAGAATTTTATTAGGTACTTAGTATATTGTATTTTAATGGTAGTGTTGCATTGATAGTTTATTCAGTTATGCATGGGCTCGATGTTCTGTGTCACGATATTTTTTACAGTTACATTACACCTAAGGTCGTGTACATCTGATAGATTCTCTTATGTATACATAAGTTACACAGTATACATTTGTGTTTATTTCCTCCAGCCTTCTCTAGATTATTTATTAGATTATTGGTTGGATATATTTTCAATACAATAGGACGAAGTGGGATATGAACTATTTGAATACTTAGCTATAGCAAGCCTGTCTATCTCCGCGTGTAGGTATTAAAAACATACCTACAGGCGACGGCCATTGCGCAAGGGCCAATCTGACCAGGGCTGCCGCAAGCGCCACACGCGCGCGCGCTATTTGTCCGACCACGTTGAACTTTCGCAATAATTGCAAGATGTACACAAATCGAAAAAAAAAAACAAAAAGATACTGTGTGTAATTGTTTAAATACGGATCGTGATCGAAATTTAACTTTTTTTTGTTTGTCTAAAGACGCTGACAGGTAAAATCTACTTTGATTGGATAACATTATGTTCCTATTTGATCAAAATCGGATAATAAACATTCATATTAGAATTTCCTGCCTACCCTCTAAGTGAGGTAGCGTCATTTTATGCCTATGAGTTATTCTGAGTCTTCAGCATACAAAATTTCATCGTAATCAGTTCAGTAGCATTTGCGTGAAAGAGTAACAAACATCCATCCATGCATACATATATACATACTCATAAACTTTTCGACTTTATAATATTAGTAGGAGTACATAATATTTCAAAAGAGATCAGTTAAGTAATAAATTAATTTACTAGTGAGGTAACAATGATACAATTTTTATGTTTGGTCCAAAACAAAAAAAAAACAGATATTTTTACACATACATATGCAGTCCGCACTCTTTCAATACGTATAACCACATATAACTTATTATGAACCGTTGTCCCGTGAATTAAGGCCTATATTCCCTCAAAAAAAAAATGGTAGGTAGGTATGTAAATGAACACGGGCTCGACCTGGAACGCGAGCTAAATTAAATCATATTGTTTATCAGATTGAGTAGGTACATATTTCTTTGAAAACCATTGCGAAGAAAAGCTTCTCTAGCTAGCTACTAGTTATTATTCTGTGGCTATAGGTATTCAGTGAGACTTCTCCCCCATGGAAATCCCCCATCTTAACCTAACCGTTGCGATATTATGAGAACGAGATTGAGTCGTTCAATATCATTATGATATTACGTTTTCACAGTTATAAGCGTGACGTTTTCAAAACATATTGTAACTACGTAGGTATTATCGAAACATTGAGAGTATTTTGATAAGATAAAATAGGATATTTTATTTGATTCATTTGCAATTTTTACAATACTTGCTAGCTAGCTACCTATTTATTTTATGGTTAAAATTGCCTACGAACTATCGATAAATAATGCTAATGTGTCAATGTATATTCCGTAGCGCCCACTTCGTGTTCAAACTAGCAAGTCAAGCTATAGCGATTTGTGAATCATACCTACTTCTCAATATGAATAGTGCAACAAGTGACACATCATCACAGAGTCAATGTCGTAGCGATCCGCATTTAGACCCCTTTCATGCGTCAATATATAAATAACTTCCGCATTTAACTACGCGACCGTGAATTCCCTACGATATGATTGCAAAAGAAGCTCGCAGCCGTACTACCAGGGTCATTTCAGATATCACATAATATTTTATTATATTTGATTATACCTCGCTTTAATTTAAATAATAATAAATTTAGTTTGGATTTAAATTAATGATTTCTTTCTCATAACAAAAATTTGAATAAATTCACCCAATACCGTATACAAAATGATATATTTATATGCATACCCATTACCTAAAATTCATAAAGGCTCAATAATGAAAAGCACGTACAAATAGAATATTACAGGTAAATTAGCTTGGAGAAATTTTTGCATATGTAGTGGTGTGTATATTACTCAGATCTTAGAGCGCGTTTCCACTATATCGTTCTGGCCTATACAAAAATGTTTCGATATCCTAACATTACTATTTAATTTTATACTTATTCCTAGCAACACTTTTGTTTTCAATAAAAACAAGTTTTTATTTGAAAGAAAATAGTTTTGACTTTATAAAAAAAAATATATCATTCAATTTTACGTCCTTGAGCAAACGACAAGGCGACTACCGTGAAACAATAAAATATCGTGTCCATAATAATTTGTTTCATAATTAATATTTGACCATAATAATTACGAAACAAAACAAATAAATAAATCGTCACTTGATAGTGGAAAGTGGAAACACGCACAAAACCAGAATAAACCAGTTTACGCTGTCCGCAGGTGCCACGTGCAGTCGTTTGGTACCGTTAGAACATAAAGCACATTTCATTCAAAAATTATAATTATTATGTACGTAGTTTAATTGATAAATTTTGTATTTGTTGATTGTTGTTATTATTTGTTATTATTGTTATAATATTTGTTGAAGTGAATTACATGTCCCGCAGCCGGAGGCCCCAAATGAAAACTCAGATGTACTTAAAAACTACATTTAATAGCTAAAATGAGACTTTTACACCCATGTCTGCACGATGCAGACTGGAGTTAAAGAATGAATTTATACAGTTTAATAATTATAAAGACGTAAGCTTGGATGCTAACTAAGGGAAATCGCATCCACATTCTATTCCCGTGCGAACGGCGTATTCAGCAGTTTTGTATGAAGGCAGGGCCATAACTAGTGTTTAATTTGTGTGTAAGTGTTGTAACTTTATATTGTTAATTCAATATGGCTCCAGTGTTAAAACATGGTCGAGGCAAGCCTTTGACTTCTCAAACTAAAGAATTAAACTTTAAATGTCGTTTCTTTTTCAGGTTAGTAAATTTTTCATTTTAGTAACATTGTTAATGTAAAAGTTATATGTATGTTAAATGTGCAAATATTAAAATAAAGTCTCATCTTTTTCAGAGGAGAAACACATATAGTTTAATTTAAAATCCCTTATATATACAGGGTTACTTGTAAAACACCGGCAACCTCGCAGGACAAGATAGCTAACATCATAAGTAACAACATTTTGACTTTTGATAATTTGTTAGATTTTATTTTCATACAAAAATAAATATTCATTTAATTTTCCGTCTGAATATTATAAACTCTACGCCTCCCAAAAATTACGTAAACAAAAAGCGAACGAGAGGGGGAAGGGGGCGTCGCGTCGTCCATCCGATAATTAATAGAACATAGACTTACAAATGTAAGGAGAGTACAATAAAAGTTTAAAAAATCATTTAAAAATAATTTATTGCGTTATGCCAAAAGTCGTAGAACAAATGTTGTTACTTATGATGTTAGCTATCTTGTCCTGCGAGGTTGCTGGTGTTTTACAAGTAACCCTGTATAAAATAAAAACTAAAAATAAAATGTTGTTTTATTTTATTTGCTGACCATACACTACTACAAACGCAAAAATTTCTCCAAGCTAATTTACCTGTACTAATACTATGTTTTGTACTATTCACGTCTAAATTTCTTGTGGTACCTAATGTTTTCCTGAAATCTAATAAGAGATACCTAGTCACTAAGATAATATAATTCTTTGATGTTAAAGAATATCAAATAAAACTAAACGTAATATTATTTGATAGGTACAAATCTTCCGTTCTAAAATGACTTTCCTACGATACGATGGTTTTGTTGAAATATTAGGTATGTATGTGCCCAAAAATACTCATCATTACACTTCTAAAATACGTTATATATTTAGATAATTACTCCTACATGAAACGAAGATAGAGTATCTCTCATTATTTTTAGCCGACTCCATCTACTCATTACTTTTACGAATCTTAATTTATATTTTAAAAATCAAAATTCAAATGGAACGTGTATAGACAACTCCGTTTTCATTTTGTGATATGTGCATTAATTTAGAAATATTTACTGTAATTAAATGCATTTTCAGGCTATACAAAGCTAGTAACCCTAAGGTTAAACCTTTCTTGAAAGAAATAAAGAAACCTTATGCTAATTTTATTTTATCAAATACTTATCTTTATTTAAAATTGATATGACTGTTACAGGGCGCCACACGCTTATCGCATATTCAACACGTGGATGGGGGATCCCGGAAAACTTATCTTATTGGAAAAAGTTCTCAATGTTATGAAAAGTCAAAATTTACTCGCTGTAGTCAAGGAGAGTGGTAAAGTTTTGAAAGAGGGTCTTCACCAGCTCGAAAATGAATTTCCACATCTTATTAACAGTGTGAGAGGACGAGGGACATTTTTGTCTTTTAACGGCTCTTCTACTGAATGCAGGGACAAAATTAATGCAGATTTAAAGAAAAACGGTGAGTTTCTATAGTTTTTTATATCAATAATTTAACATTTTTCTTTATTTCCAACATACATATACATTTTCTTTTTCCTATTACTTTTAGGTGTGCTAAGCGGGGTTTGTGGCGAAGTTGCCATCCGACTACGACCAGCTCTTATATTTCAACCAAAGCATGCTGCCATTTATTTGGATATATTGCGCAAGACACTGAAACAAAATTAATGGATACATCATTTATCGCTACGGATATATTGTCTTTATTATCAGTATTACAATATACATACATAGAAATTAGGCCAAAACTTTTAGCCAAATTCCTTTCATCAGTAGCGTAATTTTAAAAATTCAAATATTTTTAATTAAAATTATTTAAATGCAGTAGAGTTGATGTATATCATGTACGACGGAATAATTCCATTAGATTTAAGAAGACTTATCTATGAATATAATTATAAACACGCCTCGAATTGTCTTCCAATTTAATATAATAAATGTCTACAATCTCAAGGTCTGTCATTTTCCATGCCGAATATCTATAACGAATAATTGTAGGTAATACATATAAAAGCTATCATGCAGGAAAAGAGGAATAAAATATAGGTATATACCACAAAGCTAACTAAAATTAACATATTGTTATCTCATTAATTCTACTTCAATGTAGAACGTATTATAAACGTTCAATGCCTAAATTTGAACTGCCCACGTGAAGATTTCTAAAAGTAGACTTCTTAAATTAACGCGCATCGTGATGTTTGCCCGAATTTACATTTTATATTTTGCTATATTTGTAACTCAGAATAATAATTATGCTTGCTTGAGCTATTTATATCTCCAGACAGAGGAATAGGAATAATAACATTGTTATGTTGTTAGCCAACATAAATTTTGAGGTTTAGTACCGAGTACGTATAGTTTAGTAAATTTCAGCTTTTCATTAACAGCTATAATTAATTTATCTCGAACGACGACGAAATATTAAATAACTTGCAGTATAAAGTTTTACAGTTTTTATTTATGTGTCACATAAAACCTCTTGAGATTATTTTTAGAAAATCTTCCATGGCTGGCAAGCTGCGACTACAACATGCGGTCCGTCTATGGCTGGCCAGGGCCGCCGCCGCGCCGGCGGTTTTCATTTATCAAACTTATATCGTTGATTGCTTGGTTGATTGAAATAATCCATACTAATATTATGAATGCGAAAGTAACTCTGTCTGTCTGTCTGTTACTCAATCACGCCTAAACTACTGAACCAATTTGCATGAAATTTGGTATGGAGATATTTTGATACCCGAGAAAGGACATAGACTACCTTTTATTGCGAAATAAGGCACTTTCATTGCACAGGCGAAGCCGGGGCGGACCACTAGTTTGGAAATAATGTTTCATATTGGTTGAGATAGTTGTCAATTATCTCAATAGATGGCGCGCGGTGTGACCCGACACACCTTAGTACCTAAGCTTAGTACACATAAAACTGAAAGAAAATAGTAGATTCGTGATAAATTCGACTGCTCTGGTGGGATCACAGGTGGCCGAATTGGTCAGGCGTCCGCCCCGGATTGGTGGAAAGAAGCGGATTCGAATCCCGCCTCATGATCGAAAGCTTTCTATTCACTAAAAGTTTATATCTATAAAACAACCAAAATATCAAATTCATGCATAATTCATGGTGGATGGTATTGTATATTTAGTAAAAGGTGTAGTATTATACTTACTTAAATGTGTAATAAGCTATATAGTATCGAAAAAAGTAAACACATTGTTTTTTTACCAAAGACGTTAATGTTAACTAGACTGCACCAAAAATATTTGTTTTGATAAAATATGATCTATTACTATTTAATAATAAAAGTAGCTTTTTCCTGAGAAGCGGAAGCTAGAGTCTGGCCAACCAAAGCTGAACCCAGTAAGGCGCACTACGCGGTTACCCGCACTATGCGGGTAACCGCATTGCGGCTAGCCTTCCGGTTGACCGCAAGCACAATTATGTACGTAATATTCATTTCTATGCGCACTGCGATGCGGCTACCCGCAGACGTTCAGCTTTGGCTGGCCCGGGCTGGCCAGACTCTAACCAAAAACGGTCCGAGCGAGAGGTCTCCCTAAAGGAAATGGTCCTTGTCTAACATTTTGACAACTCATTTCTCAACCAATCATTGACGTTTAAGTAGAAATGGTAATTACTTGACCATGAATTTTGTTAGACTTTACATCATCTCACACACACTTTTACGGTACAATATATTACGTACACTATGTCTTACTTTATTTTTACATACATTAAATTAGGTAGCGTATCAACAATATACTATGTACCTACTGGACATTTACCCGCTCGCTTTGCAAGAGAAATTTGTCCCTTATTTTGTTAAGCCATGGTCACCTAGTTAGAAAAGGACAAGTTGGAACGAAAAACGCGAGAGCGAGAGTGATTTTTGCGCCATGGTGCACAATCTAGATCTCCTAAGAGCGAGCGCGCACGAGCAACTTAGTTGCCCGGCAACTATTTTGTCTCTGTCGCTGTCTCCTCGCAAAGTTTTGAACGATGCGCTCACGAAAGCGACAGAAACGCATTTCGAAGAAACGGTTGTGGTCTGTGCTCTTGTCCTGCATAGTTCCCATTCCCGTGGGATTTCCGGGATAAAACCTATCCTATGTGTTAATCCAAGTTACCCTCTATATGTGTGCTAAATTTCATTGTAATCGGTTCAGTAGTTTATGCGTGAAAACTGAAAACCATACATACATACAAACCTTTCCTCTTTATAATATTAGTATAGATATGTAATCGTAATTGAAAAAAGTTAAGTAAATGTGCAGTTCCAACAAAACGAAATAACATATTTTTCTATGGCGTCGTTACTAGATTACGTTGCTGAATTTTGTTGAACTGTCAATGTTGCCTATTAAAATGGCTCTACTATAGACAGAAAACTACTAATAATAAAAATAACTTAATTAAAAACAATATTATTAATTTATTAAATAGGTTTGAAGTCGGTGCCAAGCACTAAGCACTTAGTATTAAGCCCGTGCATCGACATCAAACCTTTTTAGTAAATAACACATCTAAATAATATGTAGTAATTAATAATATCAATATCAATCTTTTTTATTTTTTACTTTTCCGTTTTTGAAGTCGGTTGTTTTTAACGAAGTTATGTTTATTTAATACTTTTTAGTGTATTTTTCAACACGAATCAAACGAGCCCAAACTCGATAAAGTTGAGTCAATATATTACTAAGTTCCTATGGCCACCTTCCGATTCCATCATCAAATCAGCTCTATGTCATAATAATGTTTCATCGCTATCCAATTTACATACGTATACAAAATTTCAGCTCAATCGGTTACCTGGAAATGAATCAAAGTTACTTGCTACATTTCAATTAAGTCATCGAGATCAGACAAAAACGCTCACAAAATAAAAACTACTGGGCTTATCCGAATAAAATTTATGGGACCAATTCCACACCATTCCGCATCAAACAAAAAAAGAATCACGTAAATAGGTTCAGAAACCTCGGAGTAATCGGTGTACATACATAAAAAAAATATACCGGCCGAATTGATAACCTCCTCCTTTTTTCGAAGTCGGTTAAAAACTACTGTGTACGAGAATAAATACGTTGACATAAATACGTACTATCGCTACGCCGGTTACGCGGCAACTGGCCGGCGGCCGCCGGCCGGCAACGTTTTTGTCGCCGTGCGCGCACTTGCATTGAAACCAATAGATAGGGCGACAGTTGCGTCGCGGGCTTGTCTCCGAACCCGCGGACAAAAAAGTCTCCCGGGAGTTGCGTCGCTACGTGCGCGCACTTTCATACTAGCCCATGGGTGGAGAGACAAAATAGTTGCGGAGACAAAATAGTTGCGGAGACAAAGTTGCTCGTGCGCGCTAGCTCTAATAGTGTCTTTGTTTTTCAAATTCATTTATTCACACATAACTTTTGGTTTTTTAAATAGAATGAATCCCTACTATATATAATATTATATAATATAATATATAATATATGTATATAATAATATTATAAATGCGAAAGTAACTTTGTCTGTCTGTCTGTTACGCTTTCCCGCTTAAACCTCTCAACCGATTTTGATGAAATTTGGCACAGACAATCTTTAGACCCTGAGAAAGAACATAGGCTACCTTTTATTGCGAAATATGTACCACGGGCGAAGCCGAGGCGGACCGCTAGTTTTAAATAAAAATTTAAATGGTAATACTGTAATTTTCTGTAGTCAAAGACTATGGGCGTATTCAGAAAGAAAGCTTGAAACTTATAAGCGCTTATAAGCGCTTATCGGCGCTTATAAGCGCTGGTAACCCGCGCAGGAAAATATATGAACATGCGCTTATAAGCGCTGATCGGCGCCGACAAGTTTGTTGAAACTTGTTGGAACTTGTCGGCGCCTATCAGCGCTTATAAGCGCATGTTCATATATTTTCCTGCGCGGGTAACCAGCGCTTATAAGCGCCGATAAGCGCTTATAAGCGCTTATAAGTTTCAAGCTTTCTTTCTGAATACGCCCTATGTTTGTATTTCTGTAGATAAATAAATAATATCTATTAATAGAGTAGTAGTCTAGCAATTGTTGACCGATAGAGGTGACCTTAGATAATTACATTTCTCTTATCATTTTAAAGGAATTTTGAAAATCACTATCACTTTATAGTATGCTTAGATAGTATGTATATAGCAAAGTCGCTTCCCGCGTCTGTCTGAATGTATCTATAAAACTCTTAGAGCATTAAACCAAAACTACACAACAGATTTTGATGCGAATTTTTAATTGATAGTGATTCTCAAGGAAGGTTTAAGTATATAATTTCTTAGGCTTTACAAAAAGCGTGCGAAGCCGCGGGGGGAAAGCTTGTAATAAATATATTTTACTAAAACTTCAAGTAATAAGGTCACATAATTTATCTGTAATCCGTCTCAACAGCTGTCAAAACTTTGTTTATTCTGTCCAAATTTTACAGACGATAGGCCATCCTATTGCCTATAACTTGCTGGCTACTACCTACGTTGATTCATCATAATAATATCAAGTCAATGGAAGAATGGATGAATAGAATGCCCGCTGCATAGGTCAGTTCTACATTCAGTGGTGGTGATTATTTGTTATTGTGTTAGCTTTGATGGAAAGACTCATTGATTTATGTACTCGGCCTGTATCAGAATTTCAATTGACTATTTGTCGATTGTTTATTGATTTTGCTTGCGAGAAATTTCCACTTACTGACGGTTTTTGCCAACAAAGGAGTGTTTAGTTATTGTTGTTATTTCCTGAAACAGTAAAAGTACAACACAATGTATTGAAAAATCCCATAATTACATTATTAAACGATTGACAAGTATATATGTAACACTGATACATAGCGATCATAAATTAAAAAGGCTCGAACATTTTTGTTGTAGTTCAAAGTGATGTGCGATACATTGTGACATTTGAGAGGTTGGTTATTACAAACGTCGAAAACTTTGGGATCAACAAATTGAATCTTGAAAACCAGGAACAAATGCAATACAGGTATTTTATTTTATTATTACATAATGATAAATACATTTTCGAGATAGTTAAAATAGCACACATCAAACTACTGGTATTTATTACTTAAAGATTGCAGTCAACATGTAGGTGTGTTGAATTGTCATGACTTTATTTTTTATCATTACTTTCTATTCTAAGAATAAAATAGTATTTTTTTTTAATCAAGCACACAGCTTGAACACATTAAAAAAATACGTATAAAGAGGTTATAGGAAATAATTGTATATTTTCTTCTAAATACCCCTAATTTTCATAAGCCAGTTATTGCAAATATAAACCTGATTGAATTGAAAATGATCTAATGAAGTTGTTCATTGAATATTTGTGAGTAAACAACTTACAAAAATTTAGTTGTTTGTAAAAACACCACTTGGTACAAAACAAAATCAAAGCAAATGCTACTTGTTGTTGATACTTTAAAGATTGGGTTAAATTAAAAGCATTTTAGGTACATATAAATAGATCAATGGAAAAAATTGATCAAAATTTTATGCAGGCCACTAAACTTTTACATTTTAAATGAAATAAAATTAAAGCATTCTAACATGACTAACAATAATATCACTAAGTGGTCTTATATTATTATATTAGTTTAAATATCTAACTGTTTTAAAAGATATACCTACATATTCATAAACAGGTTGCTTTACTACATAATTGATATATTAGGTACCTTTATAAGGATTCAATCTCAAACTCAAATATTTATTTATTCAATTAGACTTCTTCTAGACGCACTTTTGAATTGTCATAACATATTTTAACATTTACCATCAACTCAGAAAGCAGTATCTATGGAGAAGAACCGGCAAGAAACTCCATAGTTGCTCTTTTAAAATCATGTCAATATTACAATTTAGTTTTACATAATATATCATAATATGCACTGTCTTGTGGTTCTTACGCGACAACCCTCCATGGATTTGTTGAATGTGATAATTATGACAGTATACAAAATAATTAATTATAAGCTACTTATTTTACATTCATACTAAAAACAAGCCTTACTACGTGACAGAACTACACTTCTCATAACTATAAAGATAAATTGCAACTTAGAAAAATGATTTATTTCAGACAAAATTTTTAACAACCATTTATTAACACCTATACAAACTTTATGGACAAATTTAAAAATAATATTGACAAATACTTCATTATTATCAATCAAAACAGTCATCACTCAAATCTGCATATTTTTTGTCAAGTTTTTAATTTAAAATGGGTATGTATAATAGAAACAGGGGGTAGTTGAAAAAAGCAGGAGACAATGCTGTCTTGTGTTGGGTAAAAAAATTGAAAAATGATTGTGTTTTTACTCTATACTGTTCAGTGGGCTGTATTATAATTATGTTATCCATATCTACAGTTATCTTGTAACAAAGATAATATTTAGGTATTTGATAGTTAACTATGTAATTTGCATTAATAAGAATGAGACCTAATAATAAAATTGAGACAACAGGCAATATCGGACAAAATTGTATGACAACTATTGTTAATTAATTTTGAATCTTTTTTTTTAGATCTTATTGCTTTAGATTTTATTACATACAAATCTTTATAATTTATCTTCTTATTTATTTACAGTTCTGTTTAAGCCCCTCGAGGGAAATTAGAAATGGTGGACTACTACAGAACACTCGGTGTTACGAGAACTGCCTCTGAGGCAGAAATAAAAAAAGCGTGAGTTTTCTTACTATTATTATTAATTATTATAGAAAAATTTATAATTTTTATATTATTTTTTATCCTGGATTTTATTTTTAGTTACAGAAAACTTGCACTCAAATGGCATCCAGATAAAAATCCAGACAATGCAGATGAAGCGAATAGGAGATTTAAGGAAATTTCAGAAGCATATGAAGTCCTTTCAGATGGTAATGATATTTAGATCTTTCATTTAATAATAATAATTTTGATGATCTTTAATTAAATAATATTGTTTATTGTTTAAATATTAAAATTTAATTCTCTGTGTAGGTACATGTAAGGGCTCTTTCAATTTATGCGTTTCGTACCGGACCGCTGCCGCACGTTTTCCGTGCCGCTAGTTATAACCCGCTGCCGTGCCGTTGCAGTACGGTAGCAGTCCGTTACCAAACGCTTAAATTGAAAGCGTATCTGACTGCCGTGCGTTTGTATGCTAGTGCTGTTTTAAATTTATTTGACACCAGTTACGTGCTGGCCACGGACAATTCGCTATAGCGAAAATTCGCGCGGCGCGACCGGCGGCGCGTCTTGCGAATGAATCAAATGTATGGAAATGTACTGGGCATGCCACGCGCAGCGGCGACCAGCGAGACGACCGGCGAATTTCCCCGAGCGAATCGCGCGGCACGACTAGCGATCGAAACAAATGTATGAGTTATTACGGCGCAGGCCACGGAGTCGAGCGGCAGACGCGGCGACTACTCCCGGAGCGAACTTAATTTAAAATAGTTTGTTTTTTTTTCGCGAAAATGGAGACGGAAGCTTTTATTGCAGAAATTCTAGCTAGACCAGCTATTTGGAAGTCTAGCCACCCGCAACATAATTTTTCATCATGCCTATATTTTTCATATTTTTGGTGGAATTCTCCGTCTGTAACACGATTTCTATTTAATTCGTGTACTCCACTATATCTTCCAAACATTAAATCTTGAGCAAAAAAGCTGCTACTCTCCAAACAACGTCGAGCTAACTTTGATAAAGCCATCTCGTCTCCTCGTCTACACTGGTCGCGGCGGCGAACGCAACTGCCCGTGGCGTGCTTACCGCGCCGCGCGAATTGCCGCGCCGCCCGTCGCGCCGTCGGTCGCGCCGCCGGTGTCCGTGGCCAAGGTGTTAAGCCATGGACTCCGACGAAGAAACATTACTGTTAGTGCTCTTGTTGAAAAACATCAAACAAAAAAAAAAATAAACAAAAACTACGACTCCGTAAAGAGCATCACCGATGTTTTCGTTAACATGTGATTTTAAGGCTAGCTAAATACACTGTTTTTTAAAACCACAATATTTTTTTATAATTTTGCCGATATATCAACATATCGATAATTTTTCCGCGATATATCAATGCTAATATTGATTTTTTTTTAAATATCGATGTATCGATATATCGATATTTTTTTTCATTTTCGACATCCCTAAACTGAACACGTGGGACTTGGGACGTTGCCGTCCTGCTGTCGAGCGTTCGCGGTACGGACGCCGCACTGTTGCCGCACCGTGCATTTTGTATGAAAACAAACGACCGGCCGTGCGCCGTACGACAAACGCACCGCTTCGGCACTGTAGCGGTCCGATACGAAACGCATAAATTGAAAGAGCCCTTATAGTTACTTAACCGAGATTAAAAATAATAAAAAATGTTTTAGTTTCTTCAAAAGTAACTTCTTATCATAAACAGCAATTGCAAATTTATATTAATATGCAAAATTTATCTTTACTTACTGAGCACAATACGCTCGATGGCACTAATTCATGTAGGTGCTTGGGTCCATAAAGTGGACAAGTATGTTAGTTCAAAGAAGGTTTTGTTGTTGGGTAGAAACCAAGCGGAAAGTATATGATGCACGTGGATCCAGTCACCACAGTCACAGATATCAAAGCAAGAATGGAGTCAATGGTCACCGACACTTTAGCTTCAAGGGTTTTTTCGGAGACACGCCATTTCATCGGTTTTTTGGTAGATGTTCATTTATTGTAGGGTGTTCTTTGATAGTATGAATTTATTTATTTGATTAAAATGTTAACCCTCAAATGGTTGCGAAATATACACTCGTTTAGCATAGCTGCTTTACGTAAATATTATAATCATGTAATGTAATGCGTTGAAGCAGCTTATTTGCTTTTTACTCCATTTTGTGTAGATATTTGTCAATTGTTTCACCACATGAGGGTTACCTAAGTTTTCTGCATGTAATCATACTATTCAAACTAAAACAAACTTAACCAAGTTTACGTTAACCCTGAATTTGGTATTGCTGTATACCTACAGCTAAATTAATATCTTTGCGACTAACAGTTAACAATCGAGTTTTGCGTGGGATTTAATAATTATAGTACAGTTAAGTCGGTCAACATTTTTCGCTTGTACATCAGTGTGAAAATAAGCAATTGAACTCAAGCTCGATTAATAAAAAATGGTTACATCGTTATTAAAAACCGGTTTGACAGTAATGACTAAGCTAGATTATAATAATAAGTAGGTTACTTAAGTTACAGTATGATACAGAATCGTCTGAACACCTACACTTAAAACCGTTATGATATTATTATTTTTAAGCGTCAACGCCTTGAGAATATGTAACTAAAATACAGTATTCCAAAAGTAATAATGCGCATTGAAATCTTCGTCGCTGTTCGGCAACTTTCATATTCCCGGAGCGTCCGAAGATGATATCTATATAGAGTGGTTAAATGCATTTTCTTCATGCATAATTTAGTCAAATTATATGTTTTGTGCTAAAAGAAATTAATATGTATTTGTAAGTAACGATTTTGTTTCGATAATTCCTTGTAAGTAAATAGCGAGTATAAACCCACGATTGCGAATATATCTTTGTTGGATTGATTTACTTGGAAATTTTTATAGTTCTTTTAAAGTGTCTTACTGAAGCTGGTGTAATGATGGAAGAAAAGAAGGTTAAAATAACACAAAATTTATCACTACATAGTATAAAACAAAGTCGCTTTCACTGTCCCTATTTCCCTATGTCCCTTTGTATGCTTAAATCTTTAAAACTACGCAACGGATTTTGATGCGGTTTTTTTTAATAGATAGAGTGATTCAAGAGGAAGGTTTTAGTATATAATTTATTAGGTTTTAGACAAAGCGGGCGAAGCCGCGGGTGGCAAGCTAGTATTGTATAAAATATGGTTTTCAAACACAGGTTTATAGCATTCAAATGCTTTATAAATATAAATTTATAAAGAATAGAAAAAATTCGATCACGAGGCGGGACTCGGGAATGGCGCGAAAGGATGCGGGTTCGAGTCCCGCCTCGTGATCGAATTTTTTCTATTCTTTATAAATTTAAATTTATACAGGTTTATATTTAAACCATATATCTGATCATTAAAATCTCAGTTCAAAAGTATTTACAGTACTGATCATTCTTCAATATTATGACAATTATAAAAAAATAAAAATAAAAACAATCAAAATCAGGGATTATCTTTATTTCTGACATTTTAGATACATCGGAACTTTCATTATGCTCTTCTTCATTTTCACTTTCCCTACTGCCATCACCTGTGTAAATCATTTCATCGATGAATTTAATTCACCTTTAAAAACAAAACCAAGAAGGGTACCTATGTAATAGCAGCTCTATATAATTCCACACAGAGAGAACACGTGCAGTCACTACCAATATTTAAAGACGACTGACGGATTTTTTAGTTTTTTGACTGACAGGCTACCGTCACCTACCGCCCGATTTGTTTTGATTGTGTATGACCGTGAATTGACTTCTATTTCTTTTGAACAAGGTGTAAAATGCAAGTGCGTTGTTTAGGGTTCTTACGATTCAATGATTCGAGTGTCTTCGGAAATACGACAATTAGCGAAGATTTGCATGCGCATTATTAAGTTTGGAGTACTGTACTTATGATGAAAAACATTCATTAACAATGCAGATTTTTTGTTCTAAGTGATTTTCTCGCTCAGTTCTTTGTTTTCATAATAAAACGAATTCATAATCTGCAATTTGCTGGAGAATCATCAAATAACGGTTAAATGCTTTCATCGAATAAAAGCTTCAAAGATTTAATGCAGATTGAAGTATAACAGCTACGTTTTACTGTTAAGCAATATTTAAGTAAATGAACATATTTTTTTCTGTACAGAAAGAAAACGCCGGGTGTATGATCAGTATGGTAAAGAAGGTCTGAATAGCAGTAGAGGGCGGCGTTCTACCTCTGATGAAGATTATGACTTTGGCTACCACAGTTTCCCGTTTACATTCCGCGATCCAGAGGAAGTCTTTAGAGAATTCTTCGGCGGCTCTCCGTTTAGTGAATTATTTGCAGGTGAGATTTTTTGTTTTGTTATTTTTGTATAGATACAAACATTAATTATAAGATTTTTAACCCACACAACGGCTCACAGTTTATATTATAGATACTAAAAGTTAATTTTTATTTCTTTCTCTAAAATCGTTCCAAAAATTGTATACTCGTTCATTAGTCATAAAGGTGCCGTTATAAAATGTTATAGATAGCAGTTAAGTTTTAATCGAACTGGTTAAAAAACTTACACAAGGTAAAATGGTTGATAAATGATAAACATTCAATGGTATTAGTCATTTTCCCAATAAAGGACTATCGTCATGCTACCATAATGGTTGGTCAAATGGGTTTTTTAACTTATGTTTCCGAAAACTATAGCGATTTTTTTAATTGTAACTACATAATTATATACTTACCTTACTTATTTCTGGTATATTTTTATCATAATTTATTAGTACTTACGTAATAAAAGTCTTAAACCCAAGAAGTATTAAATGAACATAGTCAAAAAGAATATTTTTATTTTCTTAAAAAAGTGGACTCTGTTATATATGTACTTGAATAAGCAAAGATGCTTGCGAATATGTCACAAGAAAAATAATTTGTCATCAAACATGCATAGCGATATTGATATACATATATTATGTCTATGTCTGTCTGTGATAGGGATTTGCATGATATATAAGATAACCCTTACACATTCATTTAATGTAAAAAAGCGACAAGAAAGCTTGTGTATCGGTCGCATGCAAATTTTTCGCCATTTACAAACATCGTCGTGAGTTTACAATCGCTCGGCATTTTTTAATATTCTGAATGTACTTTTTTTCATACTCCACAAGGAGCCGATAGCAAATGAAACACACAATTATTGAACTATAGTCTATTCTTTTTCATATTAGCATGCATAGATTACCTACAGATTACAGAAATAATTGCATCGCTTTTTAGGCAAAATTTGCCTCAGAATCACCTATCAATGTACCATACTAGTCCATAAGCCTCCATGTATAACTTTTGTTCTAGATATCAACGGCCACGGTCACCGCAGACACGGGCGTCGGAGCCACCACCCGAGCACGTCGCTCACGTCCTCCCTCTTCAGTCCGTTCGGGTTCGGCATGCAAGGGTTGGACGACATATTCGCGCACGCGGCGTCCAACGGCAACACGTTCACGTCGTTCTCGACGTTCAACAGCTCGCTGGCCGGGCCCGGCAGCGCGAACATGAGGAGCACCACTACGACCACGCGGATCGTGAACGGGAAGAAGATCACTACTAAGAAGTTAGTGTTGTGTGTTTTGGCCTGATCCTGTCTAGTGCTTTAGTTTGTTACGCTCATGAATCCTTTATACTCAAACATTTATTTATTCAATTAGACTTCTTCTAGAAGCACTTTTGAATCGTCATTACACATATTTTTAACATTTACCACCGATATTTTTAACATTTACCACCGATTTGGAAAGCAGCTGTTAGAATAGATATAGATAGAATTGGCTTTAACCCCTTGACCACCGAGCGGCCCAATGAGACCGCGACACAATATATTTTCTATTGTGTCTGTGATTCCGGGGGCTGAGGGATTAAGCTGCATAAAAATGTTCAAACTCAAACTCAAACATTTATTCTGTATACTCACTTTTAAATCAGAGGTCCTCTGGTCATGGAGAGCGGTGGTAGCGCTTACCATCAGGCGATCCACCAGCTTTTTCGTCGACTATGACTAATTTATATATAAAAGTTAAAAGGAGAGAGGTGAAAATTCAATTTGGGCATATTACATACGCATTATATTTTAGGTAGAAAAGATGCTAATCTATGCTCCTAATATTATAAGTGCGAAAGTTTGTAAGAATGTATAGATGTATGTTTGTTATTCTTTCATGCGAAAACTACTGAACGGATTTATATATGATACTTGGCAGCTACGGCTTTCTACGAAAGATGTAGAAATATAAACATGCTTTTACCGAGTTTGACCACGGGAAACCGCTCGGCACAGCTAATAAATATTGGTTGAATGCAGTAACTACTCATTCGAATTTAAAATTGTAATTACATATAGCTATGACCAATAGGCGGACCATCAATAAAAAATGATCAAAATTACGGGGCAAACTTATTAACTCCCAAGCAAATGTAATCTCGTACCAAGCATACGTGTTTATATATCTTTCCTTAATATAGGTGGTTTTCCTGCAGAGATTCGTGATTTAAATTGTCAACAAAACATACGACATAATATTTATTGGTTTTTCCTCTTTATTATGACTTGAACCATGGTCATTCTCATTTCTCAGAATGAATTGATCCATATGCAACCCTTTGTATAAAGAAAAAATTGCTTAGGCATGCTAAGTTTGTAAAATCGAAATTCAAACATTGTATGGATATTATCGTATTATCTTGAATTGTAGCATAATGTTTGCTATTTATTTCAGAGTATCGGAGAATGGACGAGAAACAGTGATGTCCTACGAAAACGGGGTCCTGAAATCAAAGACTGTCAATGGCGTACCTCAATCACTAACATATAGTTAAATTAACATGGTAACTCATAACCAAACATGATCCAAATGACAACTGTACTCGATTTAATACATGAGTAACATGTTCCAACTTATTATAATTTTTGCTTAATTTAGTTTAGTTTCTGATAATGTAAATTTTAATGTCAACCTTAACTGTAAGCTAGGTTTGCTTCTTTACGTTAATTTCTCATACTCTTACAAAAATATCAAATCGACTTATAGATAATATTATATCTTGCTCATAAGGTTGCAATGTTTGCAGTTGGGTAACTTTGATCTCGGTCTTTGAAAGAGAAACTACTAATATTTGTTCCAATGCCACTGCAACAACACTTAATTTTTTTAAACAACTTAAAAGTGTTTCAAAACATTTATGGTCTAGGTCGAGACATCAAAGTTAGATAATATAAATTTTTTGATATAACACAGCTTTTAGTTTTAATATTTCTAGGTTTGTTGCTTCAATTTTTCATTAAAACAGCTTTCATATTAAAATAGGGGTAGTATAAATTTTACTTACAAAATATACCCTGTTGGGAATATTATGGCTATTCGGACTACTGTGACTATTATAAGTTTTTAGTAAATTGTAATGAGATATCACAAATTTAGTCATGTTTATTGGATGTTTTTGATACATTCATTTCATTTCTTACAACACCATTCTATTAAATATTTCAAAAATTTACAATGATAACTTTGTGTGAGCTTTAAAGTTTTTGCATTACATGTGATGATAAGATTTTACAATGACGGGTTTTAAATATATTACACGATAAATTGCCGTTTAAATATTTTAGTATGACTGTTTAGTTGTTTGCATGTAGTATATTGCGAATTTATCCGTATCATTTTTGGAGAAAATATAATAAATAAATTGTAATTAGTAATTTTATATGAATGTTAAATTCAGTAGGTACTTAATTAATGTCGTACATATTTACAATGTCAACAAAAATATCAATAAATACTAGCTTCAATGTCATTTATGCTACTTACAGTCGATTTTGTTGTTAATGGCTATACTATATCTTGTGCCATTAATATAAAAGTAGATTAGAGATTATCTTTTCAGTTTATTGTAAATAAATTTGTTTCAAGGTTTTGTACCCAACAAAATTTATGTTAGCAAATAAAAAGCACTGCAGAAATATTAAATAAAATAAAACGATAATGCTTTATTATTTGATTATATTTTTATTTTGTCCCTTCATATCGTGAACGGCTGAGGTATTAATAGTAAAGACCTAAAAAATGCACGTTTATGTACTGTACAAGTTTGATCAAGCTTGATCTTTTTGACAGATGTAAGTAAATTTTTCTGATCGACATAACTTTAAGTACGTGTGGAATATATTATTGTCAAATTTATTAATTTTTTTTTTTGGGAAAGTTGTTTACTTTTATTATTATGAATACTCACCCATCGTCACTTATCTACCCAATGGTTTTATGTCCGGTGCAATAAAGAAGGTACAATACACCCATACCATCTCGTCACAGTTACAAGTAGTAGGTATTTTAAAACTTAATTTCTTGGCCTACTAGATATTTTCTGTTTCCCATCGCATCACTAGCCTGTCTATCAAAAATATCAAGCTAACTTGTACAGGGTATAACCGTAGACACTTTTTATTACCGGACCCACAGTGAGTCAAACAGTGCGGCCATTACCCATTGTTGAAAGGAAAAGAAAAACTTAAGAAACAGAAATGAATTAATATTTCAGCACATTCCGACGCTTTTAGGGTTAGGTACGTACCCAAAAAGTAAAACGGACTCTATTAGTGAGACTTCGCTGTCTGTTTGTCCGTCCATCTGACACCAAGCTAGCATATTATGTTAATAAATCCAAACTATTGGAAATTTATATTCAAGGTTATGCCAGTTCATATAAAATATGATAGAGAGCCGTTATCACAAGATATATTTTTAAATAATTATTATTAATGCCATAGTAGGTATACTAAATAAATTTAAAGAAAAATGATAGCTTTTTTGTACGGAACCTTTAGTTTGAGGAGTCCCACTTAACCGATTTTTGGAAATGTCAATGGTCCAAGAACCGAGTAGGTACTGCTAGCTTTATTTACGAAAGGACAAAATGTGGGACACTAAGAAGTGTTTATACATGAAATGAATACACGCATACCTGCTAAGAGGACAATACTGCCAATTCGTAGATAACAGGTGAGAAAAAATCTAAAAATAGGGCTTTATACCCGTTTCATCCCGAGCCGTGGAAATTCTACAGTAAATTTTTATGAATAATGAATCTGATAAGTATTATAACAATTATTAATGTATCAGCTATCTGACAGGGACGGCTCGAGCAGTTGACGCCGACCGCTCGAGCCGTCCGTGTACGTCGCTCAGCCGTTAACTTAACTGCTCGACCTGCCCGTGTACGGCCACTCTAAGCCTTATGGCCATAGCTTATTAGAGCCTCCCGGCACCCGACAGGCACCGTCTTGACACGAGCGTTTATTAAGTTTAAGTTAAAATTCACAAGACATCTGTAATAGTAGTATCGTGATCAAAAGATTCAAAACGGTTATAATAACAGTACTGTAAACTCAAACTCAAACAAACTCAAACTCAAACATTCATTTATTCAATTAGACTACTATTTAGTAGCACTTTCGAATCGTCATTACATAGTATTTTTAACATTTACCACCGATTCGGAAAGCAGTATCTATGGAGAAGAATCGGCAAGAAACTCCATAGTTGCTCTTTTAAAATAATGTCAATAAATTTACATAATATGTAACTTATATCTAACTACATAATATGCCAAAGAACTGTCCTGTGGTTTTTACGCGACAACCCTCCATGGGTCTTTATCGTCCATATATTCCTGAATACTGTAGTACGCTCTCTGAACTAGTACATTTTTTATTTATTTATTTATTTATTTATTCTTTATTGTACATAATATACCAAACATAAATAAGCTATACTATAATTAAATACAATGAAAACACACGGCACATACGTACTAAAAGGCGGCCTTATTGCTCAAAAGCAATCTCTTCCAGGCAACCCTGATTGGTAAGGAATGTATGCTAGAACGCGACTTGGCGCCAATTCAATAAATAAATTAAGCAAAAGGTACAATACAAATAATAAAAATAATATATACAATAATAATAATAACATATATATAATAAATAAATATAAATATAATATAATACTTACATATTTTATAAATATACATACACATAATAGTACATAACCTACTAAATACACTACAAAAATACAGTACAAACTATTATATATAATATAAAATAAATATAAGCAACACATTATAAAGACAGGAAATGATTTTTGACAAGAGCTTTAAAAGTTTTGACATTTTGCGCCCGCCTAATAGATTCAGGCAGAGCGTTCCAAAGTTGAATAGCGCGAGCAGTAAATGAAGATCCATAGAAATTAGTGCGGCGAACCGGTACAGAAAGAAGCAGAAGATTAGAAGAGCGAAGAGAGAGTGAATTATTTGAACTAAGGTAATTAAATTGAGTTTTAAGATAGCCTGGCGTTTTAGGATCAAACAGAACACAGTACAGAAGGTTAAGTATGTGGGCATCCCGGCGAAGACGGATGGGAAGCCAATTAAGTTTTTTGCGAAATTCGGTGACATGATCAAATTTACGTAAGCCAAAAATAAATCTGATGCAGAAATTTTGCACCCTCTCAAGGATGTCTAGCTGATACTCAAAAAGATCGGGAAATGAGGAATCGGCATAGTCAAGGAAAGGAAGTAGAAGGGATTGGGCTAACGCAATTTTGGTGGAAATCGGTAGAAAGTTTCGCAAACGGCGCAAACAGGATGCAGTAGCAAACACTTTTTTCCGAATTTGCTTGATGTGTTCCGTCCAGGATAAGTGCTGGTCGAGGTGCAATCCAAGACTTTTAACGGTTTTGCAGATGGGGATGCGGGTACCATCGACCACTACATCCGGCAAACAATCGCAATTAACTTTGCTCATTAGCGGCTTGCTACCAATTATAATGATTTTAGTTTTTGACGGGTTTACCTTTAAACCATGTTCCTTGCTCCAATTGACGATGGCTGCGAGATCAGTGTTTGTACGAAAAATCGCTTCAGAAAGTTCAGGTAGGGCCACGTGCGAATATAGTTGGAAATCGTCTGCATACATATGATAAGGAGAAGTAATGTTATTGGAGATAGAGTTAATAAAGATTGAGAATAAGAGAGGAGACAACACGCCACCTTGCGGAACCCCGGCATGAACATTGCTCCAGGAAGAGGTTAGGTTCTCCACTAGAACACGCTGCCGACGTCCCTGCAAGTAACTTTGAAACCAGTCAATAGCCGTTGGAGATATGTTAATAGAGCGTAGCATGGCCAACAATACCTCATGGTCGACGGTGTTAAAAGCATTGCTAAGGTCAAGCAATGAAAGGATTGTTAACTGCTTATTGTCAAAACCCAGGCGTATGTCATCAGTGATTTTAATAAGTGCAGTGGTCGTGCTATGACCTGGGCGGAATCCAGATTGATAGGGGTTAAGGAGATTATGGGAATTAAGGAAGCGGCTTAACTGATCCTGCACCAGCCGTTCTAACACTTTCGACAGGAAAGGAAGAATAGCAATGGGGCGGAAGTCAGAAGCAGAGACAGGATTCAAGGTTTTAGGAAGAGGTAAGATATGAGCATCTTTCCAAATAACAGGAAATGTACTCGAGGAAATAGAAAAGTTTAGGATATGTGTGATGACAGGATTAACGATGGATAAAATAGGAATAATCATGCTCCGACCAATGCAATCACTACCAACAGCCTTCGAAGTTATAGACAATATGCTCTTCTTAACACCACAATCGGAAAATTGACTTAGAATAAACGGAGGATAGCCAAAAGAAGATAAAGAATTAAGAAAACTTAAGGTGCGAGCTTTAGAATTTGTGTTAAAATCCAAGAGAGGATTAGAAAAGTGAGAATTTAGTTCATCAATAGTAACTGTGTCTGGAATGGAATTTTGCGCAGCCTTTCCAATACCGAGGGATTTGAGAAATTTCCACGTTTTGCTTGGGTCGCCGTTTTCGACCGATGTAGAAATGTGACGTCGTTGCGCATCCCTACATAATGTATTGCAGCGATTTCGAATACTCTGATACTTTTCCCTGTTAACATCAGAATCGAGCATCTTTAATTTTGTTTTCGCACGGGCCTTCTTTTTTAAAAGTGATTTCAGTTCAGCCGTCATCCATGGCGCGGGCAAATGCTTCAACTTGACTGGGCGCAAGGGAGCATGTTTGTCAAATAGGTTCAGAAGTAAAGAGTTAAATAACGCAACCTTCTCGTCAATGGAACCAGCAGAATAAATGGCTGACCAGTCGGTATCAGCGGCATCTTCACAAAGACGATCTACATCGATTTTACCAAAATTGCGCCGCATAATAATTCTAGGCTTCGCTTTAGGAGGCTTTAATTTATAGGAAAGGAAGATTAAATCGTGGAAGGAGAACAAATCAGCTGAGCACTGACCATGCTTAGCGACAAGTTCAGGAGAGGAAACGATGATAAGGTCAAGAAGAGAAGGAGTACAGTTAGGAAGGGAATGGGTAGCGCTAAGAGGAAGGATTTTTAGGTTAAAGGAATCAACGATGGACATTAACTTTTTGCTACGTAGATCATCCTTGAGAAGGCAGGTGTTGAAGTCGCCCATAAATATTACATGTTTATAGGCAGGGATATGAATATCAAGGAAGTGGTCAAAAGACGAAAAGTAGTTAACGTTTAAATTGGGAGAGTAGAAAACACCAAGAAGAATTTTCGTGTTGGATAAGGATACCTCAAGTAAAAGGTGCTCAGCCGCATCAGCAGGTGGAGGTTGAGGAGAGCTACTAATTATGGAAAAAGGAATATGCGAACGTAAATAGATAGCTACTCCACCCCCGGTCCTACCAATGCGGTCATTGCGAATTAATTGGAACCCTGGGAGAGTATAAGATAAAGAAGGTAAGCAAGGTTTTAACCAGGATTCCGAAATTAAAATGGCATGAAGAGAATTACAATCAAAAGAAGCTAATAGTTCGGGAAAGTGAGCCGGGATACTTTGAGCATTGATGTGAACAACGTTAAAGTTCTTAAGACCATTGTCGAAAAGGGAGGGGACATTTAAAGGAGATGATGTACTGTGAAAGCTGTCTTCACCTGATTGCTCTTCGATCGACGAAACTGAAACAAATGTGTCGCTAGAAATGCTGATGTCTAAAGACATCTTTAGAAAAAAATAAATAAATAAAATATAAAAATACTACAATATATATATAAATAAAATAATAAAATACAAAAACATATAAGAAAAATAAAATAAAATAAGCGTAACCAGTAAACACTCCATTACCACCAGTTTCGTAACACATGAGACACTTAAAAATTTGCTACAAAAGTAATTGAAACCAAAAGACAAGTATCCAAAACTAGAAAATTACAAACAACAATAATTCACAAAGACATTGCGTTGACATATTTTGACATTGCTATCACTTGTCATAATATTATGTCAGAAATACAGTGTTATCAAATTGTACGTGATAGATTATAAATAATCGAGTACTACCTACAATTACTGTTTACAAAGTAGACTAATTATTTAGTTGCAACATATAACAATATTTAGAGATTAGCTACGGAAGAGAAATGAAAAATAGATTATATATTGTATAAATATGATACTACAAGGGAAATTAACCCTTAATTCACTACCTGAGTCCATTGGACTCACATCGAACTTTCAAACTATTATAATTTTTCCCCTTAGTGACTTATTTCCTCCACCGTCTCAGTACCTTCCTGCAGTGACGCGGGCACCGCGGTAGCGAGAGGACGTGCGCCTGCGCTGCGTAATTGGTAAGTTATTACGTCGAGTGAGTCCCATGGACTCATACTAGTGAATTAAGTAATATTTTATTTATTTGTTACGATTCTTAAATGTTGCTTATTTGTCGTATTAATGATATAAAAATATGTATTTTAATTTTTGTAGTTGTTGTAGGTTTGTAAAATGTAATTTGATGACACGTCTGCACAGTACACGTTTGCCACGACAACTTCGCTGCTCGATTTCATATATGATGAAAAGAGACATTCCTGAAGATGCGAGCCACTCTGAAACCGAAGACAAGTTACCTAGGACAGAAAGAAAGTATTGTTATCTATGTAATTACAAAAAGAGAACAAAGACTGCACATTTATGCACTAGATGTCTGAAGCCTGTATGTTTGAGTTGCTCAAAAAAGGTATGCCGTCGTTGCCTGTAATCGGTGGTAATACCCCATTGCACGTTTTTTTTTTTTTGTATAGAAGCGTACATTTTTGTTGTTTATTTTCGGCTTTGTATTCCTTTAGAAGTCTTATAAAATTAAAAAGAGTTATTAGTTAAAAATATTTGTTATTATTCTAGGGCTTTGAAAATAACTCTGTTTTTTAAGACTGTTAGAATAAGATTTTTTTATTTTTAAGAGTATTTCAGAAGTTTATCCAGTTTTGTTATTTTTTTGTAGTGCCTTAATAAACATTTAAAAATAATATTAAAAAAAATTAATAAAAAAAAGAGTTTTATTTGAAAAAACCACGCTAAGAAAATATATGAGTCCAGTGGACTCATGGAAGCTGTTTATGTTAGCAAATTTCACGTAGTGAATTGAGGGTTAAGATTGAAGTAAAAACAAAATACATGAAAATTAGGTACAGCGATTACTTAGCTCGGCCAGGTCTCTTCGGTCTAACATTCTGCACCAATTTGGGCCCCTTATGAGTGTTGGAAGTGGATCCAGTCGCACCTGGGGACGAACTTGCATGGATGGAAGGAATGTTATCCAGATCAGCCATCACAGAGATCCTTTGCTTAGCACCGTCAGCAAGTTGTACAAAGATGAATCCTTCTTTGGTCCAGCAGTTAGTTATACCAAAGCGAGCCCTTGCTGCCACAAAAACATCATGCCTATCTTTAGTTAGGAACTCGGATAAAGTGAAACCGCTACCTTTTAAATCAGTTTTAGCATACCAAATGCTATTTCTCATAACAGCATCTTTGAATTTGATGACTATGGGTCTTGGCTTATCTGTCTTTGGAACACCTAAGCGATGACACCGTGATATAGCATCTTCTGTCAAATCTAGATTTTTTAGATGATCCGTCAAGATTTTAATAGCCAGTTTGGAAGGAAGCTCCTTACTATCTTCAGGCACACCGTGGATCAATAGTATTTTTCTACGACTCCGCATCTCCAGTTTATTATACTGGTTAGATAAAAATGTAATTTGAGTTTGTAAGGTCTTGAGGGACGATAGCACAAAAGACTGGAATGCGTTGAATTCAGCTGCTAATTTGGATGTTGGGCTATTAGAGGCAGGTTGTGAATTATTGCTGCTTATATTCTGCAGATCCCGTTGAAACTCAGCCATTTTCTTATTAAATGTAGCAGTCATTTCCATCATGGAGTGTTGAACAGAGTCCATAGTGAAGTGAAATCAAGTGATGGTGAATTTTAAGTGATATAGAGGTGAAATAAATATATGGAGAGGACACTGGCAGGTAAAGGCTTTAAACTAGCACATTAAAATATAAATAAAACTTTAAAAATAAATAAAAATTGAATTTAGGATATCAGAGACAGCAAAAATACGTTATGTTCTTTTGTGCGCCTACCCGCGAAAATTTTTTATGTAAGTTTTAAATTTAGAACTACTAAACTCTTTAATATTGTGAGGAATTCTATTGTATAAGCGTATACCTTAACCCATAAATGAATTTTTAACTTTAGCTAATCGGAAAAATGGCATTTCAATTCTATTCCTGTTCCTTGTGCCATAATCGTGTCTATCTCCTACTCTTGTGTGTAAGTCAGAGCTTTTGTGTACATGCAAAATATTATTAAATATATACTGTGATGGTACAGTAAGGATACCAGTATTCTTAAAATGATCTCTTAGTGAGTCCCGAGCACGTAAATTATATATAGAGCGAATGGCTCTTTTCTGTAAGATAAATATAGTTTCTATATCTGCAGCCCTGCCCCACAGTAGAATTCCATAGGACATAATGCTATGAAAGTAGCTGAAATAAACCAATCTAGCCGTATCTTCATCGGTGAGATGCCTTATTTTTCGGACTGCATATGCAGCAGAACTGAGCTTACCTGCAGCGGTGTTGACATGGGCTCCCCACTGTAGTTTCTCGTCCAATGTTAACCCTAGAAATACAGTAGACTCAGTAGGATGCAATACCTCCCCGTTCAAGGCAATATCTCTGTTCAACTTTTTTACATTAGGAAGTAAAAATTCAACACAAGTGGTTTTTTTGGCATTTAATAATAAATTATTGGCAGTAAACCATTCAGATATGTGTAAAAGAGCACTGTTCACTTCGTCAACATTTGGGTCATGCCTATCCACATTAAAAATTAATGAGGTATCATCTGCAAACAGAACTATTTCACACCTATCCTGCAAATAATAGGGAAGATCATTGATATATATCAAGAACAAGAAGGGACCTAAAATTGACCCCTGTGGAACACCAATGTTAATAATTGACGCACCGCTAGAACGTTCTCCATTAACAACTACAGTCTGTATCCTATCATGCAGGTATGACGCTATGAGGTTCTGGGCTTTTCCTTTAATTCCATAGTGATTAAGTTTACGTAACAAAGTACAATGTTCAACGCAGTCAAATGCCTTGGAGAGGTCACAAAATATCCCTAGAGCATTTTTTGAGTTTTCCCATGCTTTATATATATGTGTTAGAAGTGCAACTCCAGCATCTGTTGTTGAGCGCCCCTTTGTGAAACCAAACTAGTCGTAATAGTCGTAAGGATTTCCTTACGACTATTTTTAAAATGCAGCCATTTTCAAGGCATACGACTCGTTTGAATAACTATAACATAAATTTCGTGATGTGGATCTCTTACTGTGACGCTTTTGAGCAATTTTTAACTCAATGAGTATTTTCGGCTTTTGAGCGTAACATCAGGCAATAATAAATATTAACTAGTTGCTAGCATCAGGTAACATCCATATAATAGTCTATGGTGACCATAATATATAATATTTATCTCAGAGCAATAAACCTTAAAATATATCACGTATTACGTAATCTGTGGTCACTTGGATTTTTGACTGTTGTGTGCTCGGTTGTGTGAGATGACAGCAGTGTTGCCAACTCAGTGGAATTTCCACTACATCTGGTGGTTTAGCTCCCCCATTTAGCGGACAAATATTGGTTTTAGTGGCTGGTGGATTTTCCTAGTGGTTTTGATGAGTTCAATTAGTGGCAAGGTACGACATTCAACCACTAGAAAGATTTACATAAATACTCAAAAAGAACGACTTGAACTATGTGAAACAAGGGTATGATTTTGTGTCATGTTGGTAACAGAACGAACATTCGGGAATTCCCCGAAAGTTGTTTGTATAATGCTTGAATATTTTTGATTATAGACTTTATTACTATTGATATAAAGTATGATTTGATTCAAAAGGTTATATGTTTATTCTATATTTGTGTACAAAAACAATAATAATTGTCAGTCGGTATTGGTAACGCCGCGGCCGGTAGCTTCTAGCTTGTCGTATTTTAATTAATTTTGTGAAGTAATATGGTTTTACATTAAATATGCCGAAACCACACAAAAATTTCTTTCACAGAAATTTATTCTTCACATACTGAAACTCTAGAAGAAGCAGATTCTTCTGAAGATGATCTTTAAATACATACATATATTGTAACAAAAATAAAAATTACTTAGTTCAAAATAGATGTTATTTACAAATAACTCGCAAAAAATTCGCCAACGGGCACTCAATATTTACATGTCTCTGGATATTTTTTAGTGTTTTTTCTGGTGGTTTTAAAGACCGATTACTTTAGTGGATTTCTGGTGGGCCACGAGGCTCCAATATGTGGGTTCGAAAAAAAAAAGTTGGCAACACTGGATGACAGTACTCAGTAGTCAGTAATGTCAAATTTGTTTCCCCTTCACTTTCCATTTGGTCGGTGAGTTTTTAAATACATATAAAAACATTTTACTTCTTTTTATCAACTTCATATGTAAAATTGATTCGACATTACCGGTCGGTTTATTCAAACTCCAAAATAAATAAGTACTCTTACTAAATTTTTTATTAAGTTAATATTTTACTTTCAGTTTCTTGTTGGTTTTCACTTCTAGTTTGACTGCAGAGTTTTAATTTACAAGAAACATGTCCGAAAAACATTTGAAAAGCGGTAAGAAGAGTAAAATACACTAATAATGAATGTATCATTATCATTTTGCTCAAGTAGTAATTACATTGCATTTTTATCGTAGGTGACGCATTACCACCATTTACCGGAAAATTGCGGTTATTTGCCATGAGATTTTGCCCGTATGCCGAGAGAAGTGTTCTCGTTTTGAATGCTAAGAAGTTGGAATATGACTTAATATTTATTGATCTTGATAATAAGCCTGAATGGATTTACAGCTTCAGTCCAAAAGGTAAATCTTATTTAATTTGTGAATAATTAAATTTTCCTCATACCAAATACTTAATTGTCAATCTATTTTTATAGGAACTGTACCTGCACTGGAATATGAGGAGGGAAAAGCTATTTTCGATAGCAATGTAATTAATGTATATCTAGATGAGAAATATCCGGAACCTCCACTGCAATCATCAGATCCATTAAGAAGAGCCCAAGATAAGCTCATTGTGGAATTATTTGCAGCTGTAAGTAGATTCTAAATAATATTGAATTGTTATAGCCTAACCTTGGTGTCCTAAATTTTGGTTTGGTAGGTTAATTTAAACTATACTTTTCTAGGCTCAATCTGCATACTACACTGCAGCATTCAATGCTCAAGCTCTCACCCCAGCTTCTGCAGAAAATTATCACAAGGGGCTAGAACTGTTGCAAAAGGAAATTGAAGCTCGCAATACAACATACTTGTCTGGAGACAAGCCTGGACTTGTAGACTACACTCTTTGGCCATTCTTGGAACGTTTCCTGGCCTTACCATTGTTAGGAAAATCTGAATTTACAATTGAACAAGATAAATATGGAGCTTTGGTGAGAAATATTTTTAAACATTTATAATTTTTATTTGATTACTTGAAATGTTAATCACATATAACCACACATTTATGTAGAAACTAGCTGTCCCGGCGAACTTTGTACCGCCCTGTCAATGAATGTTGTGTTACCTTTTAGCTGAACTAATTTAGGCTTTGATGAAAGTAATACAATGATACAAAATAAATATTTATATGGATTGATATGTAATAGTACTCTGAGGTTAAAACTTAATACCTATATCTCTGATAAGGTGAAGCTATTTAAAATGGTATTACAATAAGAAAATATCAAAACCACACTTCAATCATACTAATATCATAAAAGTGAAAATTTGTATGTATGGATGTTTATTAGTCTTCTATGCAAAAACGACTGGACGGAGTAAACTTTACAGGAATATAGGTCAGATATGTCTTAATCACACATGAGCTATAGAAATAATTGATTTGGCAAGCGGGTTTGTCTTCTCAAATCAATGCATTCTCAAAACTGATTGATATCAAATAAAGTTATGTTTAAAATATTAGCACATTAATGATACTGAATGAATTCCCATATTGTCAGATTTTGTTGAAGATGTAACAGATAATTGTTTTACACATTAAAATATCAATAGTTTGAATCAGATTTTTTCCGTGATTATGAGATATAAAATAATCTTTTTGTGGTTATTATTAGTTATGTGTAATATAGTTTGATTTCATCACTACATGTAACAAAAGATAAAGAATTATTTTTATCAAATTTGAGAATGTGTCTACTGTCTGTATAAGATAAGAAGTGTACAGTAAAATTATTAACAATATATCTTATTCTGATTACAGTTGAAGTATATTGAAGCAATGAAGAATGTAGCTGCTGTAAAAGCATATTCCCTAGCTCCGGATACTCATGCTAAGTTCACTGAGTCACGGGTAAAGGGAAACCCGGATTATAACATGCTTGATACCAGCAATGTGTGCTGCATGCGTCCAAGGAAAAAGAAGGAATAAGACAAAGATGAAACATTGCTGCCTCCCTCTCCATTCTTTGAAATGTATAAACATTACTTTTTATTCAAAGATCTTTGCATAATATTATATTGATTTTGTCGCAATAAAGTACAATTTTAATTAAAATGCCTTTGATTGAAAAACATATTTATATTTTACACATTTATAAACTCAGTATACACTATATCTCGCAGGAATATTTTAATTAGATAATATTTTCACTATAATTTAAATTTTCTCATGTAAAGACTAGTTCTTGATAATTCTGCAATATTGGTAATATCTTTCCCTGTATGATCATTTTATCCTAACATAACTAAATAGCGCTCTAACGTTGGAAAATAAAATTATTTATTTTATTATTAACTTATGAGGACTAGGGACCCGTCACCCGTTTTTGGTATACCACTATGTCAATGGTTTTTTTTTTTTTTTTTAAGTAGTTAATAGATAATGTGAAGACGCTAATTAGGATCTATTTCCCCAGTCTGCGAAAGAGAAAGTAAATAGTTGCTTTGGCAAGTGTGAACGCAATGTCGTAATTTGAATGCAGTGCTGTGATTGGTGACATTTGGCACTTGCTCTGTGACTTGTACCACTTGTACGCTGTGGTCAGTGTCAGCCTGTGGTGACAGCGCCGCAAAAAAGTGACAGCCTGTGGTGACAGCGCCGCTTCCACGAGACTTCTTTCGTGACGCATCTCTATTTATATTTTATTATTTTATATTTACTACTATATTACTTGCTCTGTGATATTTACGAAAAAAACTTGAAAACAAACATATTTATCATAATTTCAATATTTTTAGTTTTACTTTTAAATTTTCATAGCTAAAATAACGCTAGACACTTTAGAACTTGTGTACATGTAAGTTTTAATTAAACGTTATTACATTGTTTCCTGAAATTAGCACAAAGAATTTTGCATGGCTGAATCGCAATTTTAAATTGTACTTGTTATTGTGTTCTTTTTGCAGGGACTGAAATCAAATTTAAACTTATATTTAGTTTATTTTTATAGATAGAACACACAAAAATGTTGAATAAAGTTTTGCTATCAACAGATGTAGCTCTAGTTTGTGTCCAACATGCTCTTTCGACGGAGAAGGAAGAAATAATGGGTTTGCTGATAGGAGAGGTTTGTATTACATGTTTTTTTATTATTATATTAAACTGATCTAATATTCTCACCATAATCTCTGCCTTGGCCTTAGGTGCATAATGATGGAAGCCTGGTCTCAATAGTGTCTTCAGTAATATTACGTAGACTAGACAAAAAACCAGATCGTGTTGAAATTTCGGAGGAACAACTAGTTCAAGCAACATTAAGAGCAGAAGAATTAGCTGCAGAAGTAGGAAGACCTCTAAGAGTAGTTGGATGGTATCATTCTCACCCACATATCACAGTTTGGCCATCTCATGTTGGTATGTCAATTATATTATACTTACTTAAATATATGTAAAAGGTTATAATAATATGAGATCCTTCCTTTTTCAGATTTAGCAACTCAATCAATGTATCAAAGAATGGACTCAAGTTTTGTTGGAATAATATTTGCTGTTTTCCTTTCTGACCAAACAGCAAAAGCACCATCGGTATGATAAACTAAATGATGATTTGGTTTTTATTTAAAAAAATGTAAAATTACATTTTCCCTTAATTTCTAGGTCCAAATAACATGTTTCCAGTCAGTAGATGAAGGATCAAATCAAGGACGGCGAGAGATTGAGTTGGAAATAACAAATTGTAATGATTCTTTAATGAAGAATAACTTTGAAGTAAGTTTAAAGTATTAGGATATTTTGAAAAATTGAAAAGATTAATATAGTTTAAAATTTATTATTTGATCACAGTTACATTGAATTCAATTTAAAGCTATAAGATAGTTCCATATATATTATGTTAAAACCACCAAAATTAAAGAGAATTTACCTTTTAACAATTTAAATAGTATGTCTGAGATTATAATTGATTCAGAGTACACACTCACTAAATTTCAACTTCACCTAGATTCTAACTCAACTACCAACAACATTAAAAGAAGAAGAAGATGAAGCATTTAAATTGGAAGCAGGAGAGACAGAGGCTGATGATATTATAATAAAACAGCACAATACAGCTGTTAGAACTATTGCAATTGGTCATATTGTGGAAAAGGTTTACTGATTTTATATTTGAACAATATTTATATACTATGTATATGAATGAAGTATTAAATTTTAATATAAATTTCTATTGTAATGGTTATTATGAAACATCAAACTAATACAACAAATTTAAAGAACCTTGAATCAAAATCAAACTGCAAGCAATATACATTGGAAGGTATACTGTAATTGGAAGTATTGTCATTACAAGATGAAGTAGGTATCAAAAATATAGAATATATTGATGATAAAAAATACATTGATGAATGTTCCTAACATTCCAATCAATAAATAATAAATGTTCCATAAGGTACCCTTAGACCCAATTAGTCCAAATACTTCCCATGATTTTAACTTTGTTTTGCTTATAAGTTTATTACAAAAAAATATGACTTTAATGTGACTGAATTTGATTTCAGGTATCACGGCCCATGCTAGAAGCTCTTGTAACAAGAAATGCAATTAATAGTGTCCGTTTAAGGGCTTTAAAAAAACATCATCAAGATTTAATGTCCAGATTAGATAATATGCCATGTAATATTTAAGTACAAGATATGTGATCCTCTACAATCGTTTAAAAATACACCTTATTAAGCTAAACCTTAATTGTATTTTTATTTACATCACAAAATATAATAAGTTACAGTATGTCATTTTTATCAACCATTTCAAAACCATCAGATGAGTCAATGCTAGATACTCGTTTTCTCTTTGTTTCTGCACTGGAGCTATATACAATGTTAGATACTGCACCTCCTAAAGCAGACAAAGCATTATATGCAGAATTGCTCCAACTTCCAACTGGTTGTACTTCCATTGATGATCTGAACTTTTCATGTTGTTCTAAAACATAAAAAATATTAATAGCTATTATCTATAGATAGAAAAAAGCTTAAAGCAGTTACCAGAAATTCATTTCTGCCAATATTTTTTAATTATTTAATGTGCACTAAGCAAATTTTATGAACTCCAAAACAATTATAACAGAGCAAGCAAGATGATGTTAAGTCTTTTAAACACTAGCTTTCCGCCGATGACTTCGCCCGCGTTTTAAAAGGAAAACCCGCATAGTTCCCGTTCCCGTGGAATTTCCGGAATAAAACCTTTCCTATGTGTTAATCAAAGTTACCCTCTATATGTGTGCTAAATTTCATTGTAATCGGTTCAGTAGTATTTGCGTGAAAGAGTAAAAAACACACACATACACATCCTCACAAACTTTCACATTTATAATAGTAGTAGGACTAATTATTCAAGTGTCTCTTATCACATTTCCTCTTATTGGTCACAACCTACCCCACTACTAAGAGGGTTACAAGTACAGGTGATGTTACAGGTGCTTGGCCCGGCTGTAGCTGTACTGATTTTCCATAGACCTAGTTCCTACTAAATGTGGACATAACATTTTAAATTATAAGACAAAAACACACCTTGAGGTATATATTCTTCTTCACTGGAGTCTGTCACTTCCACATCTTTATCCAAATTCTGTAATTTTTCCATTGACAGATTTGTAACCAAGGAGCTACTATTATCTGAACTATCACTTGCATCTTCAATGATCAAGTCCTCAGGCTTCCAATAATCTAAAGAAACAAAAAATAATGATAATAATGAAAAAGGATATATTATTATATGTTTAATTATTATAATACATATTGTATTGATATTGACTCAAGAAAGGAAATTATCTAAATTGCATAGCAATGGTTTCATGATTGCGTCAGATTTCAAAATATCACTATTCAAAAGAATATGTGCTAAATATAACAAATATTATAATCACAGCATAATATTTTAAAATATATTCTAGAATTTTTTTTTATCAACTTACCCAAACTTTGTTTTTCATCATACAAAGGTTGAACTTCCGGCTCAATTGAAAGTAAGTCTAAATTTTCAGCCGATGCATCTGGCACAAGACCCTCCAATTCAAAATCTGATTCTGTTAACAATACATTAAGATACAAAAGGGATAACCTATTTCTTCAGTTTAAACTCCTAGATAAGTACATATATGCTTATTATATTCAATAAAATAAATTATTGAATATTTATTTTATGCTTATCTATTGAAAAATGTGTTTATGAAAAATTTAATTGCAATATGTATCTTTTTAGAAAACATAAGATATATATTGCAATGAGAAACAAATTATTTTATGCACTTATTAGTTGTAAGTGCCTTTAATGTAAGTAATATAATGGGACTTAGCAAAATGACCTCTCCAATAATTATCTTTTTTTATGCTTATTAAAAAAGTTACTCCATTACCTGCTGTTTGACGTAGCCTGTTAGTTATTCTTTTTAACGGAGGTATTAATTTGTTTAAAAATATTAATATCATACACAATGAATATGTTAGTATGTATCCATTTGTATATCTTCCAATGATGAAAATTGTACCAAATATTATTTCCATTAGCAGGAAAGCCTGAAACATGAGCAAAATGTATAATTCTGGAAAAAAAAACTATTTCGATCAGAAAAGTTGTCTACTTACTTTAGTAGGATTATTTTCACGTAAGTCAATGTAGTTAAAAAATTGATTATTTATCCATTGAGATATTTTAAATAGTGATTGTGATAATTGGTTATTATCATTTTGAGCCAAACGTTTCAAACAAGTTGTCCGATGTTTATATTTCAACCATGCTTCAAAGGCATCAACACTCACAATAAGAATAGTAAATCCACATATTATTTGCATTAAATTGAATTGACGATAGAATAGTGCTCTAAAATAATAAAGAATAATAATTACCATTGCGTAAAATTATTTAATAATAATTTGATTGAATCAATTTATTTACTTACATAAAAGTTAAGTGAAAATATAAAATAAATAACAAAGACAACCATAAATTATTCCAAAATAAAACATCTTGAAGGGCATTCGTAAAGGCAACTAAAAGTAATGATTTCTTGCTTAAGTTGCTTTCTGTAGGTTTTGTGGAATTCCATTTAAATATTTTTTTAAATGAAGAAAACATTTTAAATTAATATGAATATAATTTAAATATACAAGTAATTAAATATGTATTTTAACATAACGTATTCATGCACTGCAATGTAATCACTGATGAGAGATGGCTGAAAAAACACTAAGAAATCTGAGAACAAATAATAATTTTAATTTCCCGTTTATTTTCTTCTATAATTTTAGCAAACTTCAATATTGACACATGACAGATCTTGGATGAGATCATTGATGAGATCCGACATTGACAGCTAGTAGTACTAACCATAGAGCAAGTAATATACATTAGCTGTTCCGCCCGGGTTGACCGGATATAAAAACATCATCAAATATAGCCTATGTTTATCAGGGATAACGTAGAATGTTAATGGTATTATTTTTTTCATTAGTCCAGTAGTTTCAAAGCCTATTCAATTCAAACAATAAAAAAATATTTCCTCTGATATTAGTGTAGAAATCACAGGTAGAAATAAACCTGTGTATGTCAACAACCACCATTGATATCGTTGTTTAGCATATATTTAATACTAGCGGTCCTCCCCGGCTTCGCCCGTGGTACATATTTCGCAATAAAAGGTAGCCTATGTTCTTTCTCAGGGTCTAAAGATTGTCTGTGCCAAATTTCATCAAAATCGGTCCAGTAGTTTATGCGTGAAAACCATACATACATACATACAAACCTTTCCTCTTTATAATATTAGTATAGATATAGATATCCTCTGATATTAGTGTAGAAATCACAGGTAGAAATAAACCTGTGTATGTCAACAACCACCATTGATATCGTTGTATAACATATATTTCCATTATATATATCCATTTTTGGCTCGGTTACCAGTAACATATATACATATATATATACAGTATCGCGGACATTCACGGTAACATTATTCTGTCTTACCACCTGTAACTCTAATCAGGGTTTATCTTTAAGCGCGGGTTCTTGACAATCTGGTTTTGTCGTATTTCACCTATACAACCAAGTATACAATTAATAATAATTATTGACGTACGTCAATACTATTCACTGTCGTTTTGCGTCGTGCATCGTGTATGACCTTGGCGGGACGTACGTCAAGATGGACCGTGATTAAGACGTTTTATAAAGTGACCAAGAAGTGACCACAAAGTGACAGATCCCTGGTTTAAAGATAGACTGTATTTAAATTGTTTTGTGGTACGACCGTTTATATTTTTTGTTCTTGGTGTTCTATCGTATCGTCTATAAAGCGTCTTATTCACGGTCCATCCCCGACGTACGTCAGCTCAAGGCCGCGGTGCTGGATGTATCCTACGGACGATCGTGCGCGCATCAAGCATGGCTAGGGTTGCCAACTTTTATTTGAAGATATAGAGTATATCTGATTTTAAAGGAGGTAAATAAAGAGTAAATAAATATTTTAAAAAATGTATTTTTTTGTACTTTTTGCAGTACCTAACAATTTTTCATTATTTTTAAATGAATTATATGAATCTAAACATTCCAAATCTAAATTTATATATTTCAAGAGCTCATTTTTAATTAATTTTTAATGAAGCTCGGTTTCTCTCTTCCCGCCACTTCACATTCATGACCGAAAAGACTCTTTCAGTAAATGCTGAAGTGGCGGGAACAGAGAGTATATAGCTAATCATTTTTTTAAACAAACAAATTCGTTAGGACATTTTTTTTAAATAAATTGCCATTTTTCTGCAGTGGACTTTTGCATAAAATCTGTGTTATTCATCAATTCGCCTTGGAGTTCTTTTAAAATATGTAATAACTTCTGAATATAAACTGTCCATGTGTACTAGGTTGATCCAAAATTAAAGATAATTGGGTATTTCCTGTGTACATAAAAATATAAAATAACTGTTTCTTGCTTGCTCATGTAGGTACTCACTAAGTTATCACAAAAAAATCATATCAATAGGCCACGTTTCCAAGTACATATTTACATTAATTTCTGTTGGCAACACTGATCTGCTGTACGTCCGCGCTATTCACTGTCCATCTGCACGACGTTCGCGGTGGTGGGGGTGCTCGCTGGATGAAAAATTGGTCGTGCACATCCAGCAAGATAATAATAATAATTATTGACGTACGTCAACACTATTCACTGTCGTTTTGCGTCGTGCATCGTGTATGACCTTGGCGGGACGTACGTCAAGATGGACCGTGAATAAGACGTTTAACAAGAAGCTTATATCTAATACACTGGAGATTGCACTATGAACGTTTACTTGTCACGGGAAGGTATGACCTTGAATGACGCCTGGTTGCTCCTTCATCAAAAAAAAACAACCAGGCGTCATTCAAGGTCATACCTTCCCGTGACAAGTAAACGTTCATAGTGCAATCTCCAGTGTATTACATATAAGCTTCTTGGTCTATAACCACGGCGAAAATTCTACACGCTAGAGACCACGAGTTCACCAAACTTGGCCCCCACAAAAAAATTTTTTTATTAGTTTTAAATTTTTATTATGCCATATCGTTAGTTCGTGGTTTTTTCTTAATTGTTTGCTATAAATAATTGTTTCTTCGTTAATTGTTTATTAACAATAACTATAATAAAAATATACTGTTTGGTTGGCCCCCCTATTCAAAATTGCCGCGGCCACACCGCCACAGATTAAGGCCGCGGCTTCGAGACTTTTTTCTTGACGCAATAAAATTTTTTGAAAGTTCGTGAAATAATGAAGTCCACTGTCCAATAATTATTAATACTTCAATAAGTTGTTTTGCTAATTGATTTATGTTTTCAAAATATATAATAAATTGTTATATTATGTGTTACCGGCATGCTATCAACTTTGAAGATCTGAAATAAATTTTCTATTTTTTGTAAAACAAAGAAAATGTCCGGAAAAGGATCTTTTGAGAATCCATACGATGATTATACTAATAATACATCCAATAATGTTTTGAATGACTCTAAGGATGGTGTAAGAATATTTTTATTTACAATCCCAGAAACAAAAATATTAATTGTGTTATATTCTTCAAACCGCAATCGTAACTGTATACTGTAATATCTTAATATTCAATGATATCTTTATCATAGAATAGAAACTTTTTCACATAAATATCCACTGTAGATGTTTCAAGGAATATGTTTATTTGTACACAGATTTCAGAAGTTCTTCAGAAAAAGTTGATTAATTTTAAGGCAACCAAAATAGAAGATCTTCTATCTAAGCACAGAAAAGATATATTTTATGATGGGACTGTTTATACTGGTTCTGCTGGACTAGCACTTTACTATTTGACATATTCTTCTGCAAGCAAAAATGAAGTTAGTCATGAAAACTTGCAGGTAAACAAATAAATAATTTTGCATTATTGCTATAGTGTATGTGTATAAGAGTAAGCATAGTTTATTGTACAGAAAATAATAAAATTTATGCATTATATATTGAGCTGCTATTTTATATTCATTTATATAAATCAATTTAATATTCCCTTTTCAGAGAGCTCTCAACTATATTGATATTGAAAATCTTAGAGGTCGTCGAATCAGTTTTTTATGTGGTGATGCAGGTCCATTAGCAATAGCTTCGGTTATCTCATATAAACTGGGAACCAGGCGCCCTAATAATTTGCCAGATTATAAAGATTTGGCACAAAGGTAGTGTTTTTTTGTACCAAAAGGGTATAACAGGACCCTTTTACAAAGATTTCTCCATCTGTTTGTCACTGCAGGCTTTGTATAAGTAAAATTTGCCAAATATAATATACTTAATACAATATTTTAAATAATGAGGAAAAATTTATTTCAGGGTCATGGACTTAATTTCACTTCTTGATGATTCTCCTGATGAAATTTTATATGGAAAAGCAGGCTATTTGTATGCACTTCTATTTGTGAACAAGCATATAAGTGGAAAGGATGTCATTTCATCAAGCCACATTGAAAAAGTAATTAATATTCTGTGGGATGTTATTTTGATTTATTTCTCAAAATGTAATAATTGGATATATATTCCTTCCAATCTTTAAGTATATGTTACACATGAAAATCTTCATTCTGATTTTATAATCTTAACATGTTGAACGCCATGACGGACACCATTTGTCCGACAGCATACTTTTTCTCGGGGCCGCTCTAGTAAATGGAAAATTATCCAAATTTGATAGTTAATAATAATAATAATACGGGCATTTCTCCGCAACTCGACGTCTATGCGCCTATTTTGCGTGAGAGAGGGAGGTGGGGGAAACCAGCTAAAACTGAAACCACCCGAGCTCCTCCATGAAGCCAAGCAGCTTGTGAGGGCTGCCAAAGGCTTCGGGGAGGGACCCAGGAGACCCCAGGTGTCTTGCCCTGTACTCGCAACCCCCTTACATTCCATGATGACGTGGGCTGCCGTTTCCTCGGTCGCCATGCATGCTCTGCATAGCGGACTGTCTGTGATCCCTAGATTGAAGAGATGTTTGTTAAAGGGGCCGTGCCCTGTGAGGGTCCCTGTTATTACGCGTAGTTGCACTCTACGTAGGTTGAGAAGCCGACGTGCAAGTCTCGAGTCAATGTCCGGTAGGGCTTCTCTGGCTTGCTTGCAGTCAGATCTGCTTGACCATTCTGCTCTCTGAGCAGTGCTAGTGAGCTGGGTAATCATCATAGTTGTTTTAATTCAAATATTGTATCGTAAGGATATGACCTTAAAATAATATTAATCTTACTGAAACGGCGGTTTACTTATTATTTTCCAAGATGTTAAATGGCAGGCACCAGTGTCCATCGTGGCCTGCACGACCGTTTTATCGTCTTCTCTTTCGCGAGTGCCACGCGGGTCAACGCTGTCGATCCCTCCCCGCGCTGCACCACCACCACTAACCGCATCGAGACTCGTTCATTTCGCGTATAGTCTAAGTGATAAGTTGAAAATGGCGTAAAATAGAGATAAGTCTCTTAAAAATACGTGCGATAGCTCATTTGATTCGGAATGACGTCTAGAAAAATGTATCGGAAATGTGTATTAGCACACAAAAAATTGCAAAAGTTATAAACAAATTAAGTTGCAAAAAAAAAGGTATTTCGTTTATTGTTAATAACTCCGAAATTATTAACATTTCAGAAATTTTGAAAAAAGATTCTTAAGGGTTTGGTCTAGTCACAGAACAGTAAAAACATATAGAAGTGCTATAATGTCATAATTAGTATGAAAACCAGTGTCGCCGAACCCACACATTTAAACCGATAGTTATACAGTACACTACAAGTAAACTATGCCTTTGATTGGACAGCTTAATTTGAGTAAAAACTGACTTAGGTTATAAATTCAGCATTTCAATATTTACCCTAACGCACCATGTTACGGTTTATTTTAGTATAACATCTCTAGGTATATTAGCTGTTTTGTTTCTCATTGCACAGAAATTCCAAATTCGAAAACATTCAGCTACTCCACAACAGAGGGCGTTAGTTTTCGATAGATATAAATTTGAAACGCAACGCATAGAGATAAGGTTGAAATTTGTGTCACTCAACATTAATGACATTAACTTGATATTTATCTGATGCTATGCCCTGAGGGATGTCAGCCTTGTTATCGATAATTCACAAATAAATATTTTTTGTGTATTTCTTTTTTCTTTCTTTTATATGAGTATAGTATAATGTGTCACATTTTGGAGTATGTTTATTACTACTAAGTACGTCTTTTTATATTATTATTATTAAATAAAAAACGGAATAGAATAGTATTAATCTATATTTAGAAAATACAAACAGAAAATATATGCATTATTTTAAATCTTGGAACTGCCGTAGGTTTGCTGTATCGGTGGCCTTTGTTAGACCGCTTAGTGCTGTTCGGCATCCAGTTAACTCGTCACGTTGCATTTATCCATTTCTCTTTTAAATTAGCCTCTTTGGGAAATCTATAAATAAATTGGACAAATGAAAGCTAAGGAAAAATAAAATAAAATTTAATATTTATAATGTTTGTCTTTTCTAAAGTATCGATACTGTCGATATGCGCCACAAGCATCACTAAAGCGACATTCGTTTGTTTATTGCAATAATATTCCAGAAAGTCTTGTTTGCTGTTCAATCTATAATAGTACTAATTTCTTACGGATTAAGGTTCATTTTGACTAGATATTTGTATACAATTTTGACAAATTACAAGCGAAGTTATAACATAAAATATTATATGTAAAATAAATAAAAATAAGACTTACCGATGGTATGAAATGCCTCCATTGCTGATATTATTTCGTCTGCTATCATTTTTGCACTCTAATACCGAACAACACGTCCTAATTAATGAATAAATATGGAAAAAAGGTTTGACAGCTGACAACCGACTCGAATATTTTTCTGCGCATAACTGAGAGCAAGTTAGGTGACCTTACCTTACCAGTGACACGTGGGCCACGCCCACATCACACTTCTATCTACTTTACTGTTCTGTGGGTCTAGTAGTGCAAACAAATGCATCCTGTCATCCTATATGTAAATAAAAATGTACTAAGGGAAAGTTGCTCCACTTAATTTTTAAAAATTAAATCATTCGTATGCATAATTTAATATTCGTAATAAGTACCAAAAATGACAATTTGAAACAATTTTCGTGAAAATTACACTGGGTGTATTGATATCTTCAACTTCATGTTTATATAACTGATCAACTTTTACAAAGAAATTTGGACGAAATATAAAAAAAAAATAAGCTTTCCATACAAAATGCATAACTCTATACATTTTTTTCGACCTAAGTTTCTTAGTGAAAGTTGTTCAGTTTCACTAATAAAACGGATAAACAAATTTTGTATATAATAAAAAAAAATGTAATGTTTGTGTAAAAAATTATAAAATAGAAAAATACGCAAATGAAAACAAAAGATATTTATTTCTGACTAGCTTCCGCCCGCGACTCCGTCCGCGCGGATGTTGGTCTTCGCGTGGATGGTTTATTTCTCCATTTTGAACTGGGAAGACGTTTCTCACTAAATTAATATTAGACGATCACTCTCGCTCGCCACACTGGACACGTCCGCTCGCATCAAAATTCATAAATTATATCCTCCTGAGACCCTCGGTGTCACCTATGATACTCGGGAAAATAATTTTTTTGCAACGCCATTTGTCGCGGTTTGTTTGAATCATTATCAAAATCACTTGAAACAGTTATTAGGCTATGCTACTAGGTGGCTATGGCTCGTTTTGGTTGGTCTGGGTCTTGCCTATCATAATTTGAAATTGAAGGTACGCAGAAAAACCGAAATGGCGAATTTGAGCAGAAGTAAGTATTATTTTATATTGTTTTTGCGTGTGTTTTTTGTTGTAACTATTTAGAATCGTCATTAAACTAAACGTTCACGAAGTTATACTGTATAGATTATGCAATTAAATACATTATTTTGGCACATTTCTTTCGGTATCATAGGTGATACTTTGGGCACTCGCGTCTAAAAATCGTATCATTTTCAGGGTTGCGGGATGGTGAAATTATTCAGAATTTAATGAATTTAGATGAATCAGAGTGTGAAGATATAGATGAAGAAAACGAGGAAGATCTAAATTTAGAGCAAGAAGATATCTCCGAGGAAGTAGTACCTCGGCCTTTAGACGAAAGTGATTGGGATTCTTCTGACGATGAGCCGCTTTTTTCAATTGCACGGGCTAATGCTACGAGAAGGTCAAGAAACCGTCCTTTGAGATGGGATCATACCCCAATACAAATACCCCATGCGAGGCAGAACTGGTAAATGGACTGTACGAGCCATTTATCATTTCTTTGACTTTTCCGCTGCTGCTGCATGGATTCAATACCGAGAAGATGCGACCAAGTTTGGATTGCCACGGAAACGAATTAAGCAGTATTTAGAGTTCAAAATGGACCTAGCCAACCATTTAATCTACGGAAGTCAAACTCCCGCTCCAGAGTCATGTCCAAGTCCTTCGCTGCGACGCATCTCCCGTAATAGCCCTCGAAGTGGTACCAGTAGTCCTGGAGTATGCTCAGAGCCGGAAGAGGATATTGTAGCACTACCTTCAAACCGGAAGCGTAGGCTTGTGCAGCCTCTTCCCCATGAAGCTAAAAGATTAAAAGAAGCTCAACACTTACCAATATGCGTGAAGGGCAATCAAAACAATCGGTCTAAATGTAGACTCGATAAATGCAGCCAATTAACATTCGTAAAATGTTCTACTTGTAACATTTTCTTATGTTTCAATGTAAACCGCAATTGTTTTCTTGAATTTCATACCAAACATGATTAATTTTTAAGGTTCGTTGATTAATGTTTAAGGTTGATTAAAAGTCTGATTAAAAAAACATTCAATAAATTTTAATGCCTTTTAATACTATTATGATCCCATAGTATCACCTGTGATACCCCCTATTCTGGGGTTTGTGGGAGGAGGGGATTTTTTTGAATATTTTTCCCGTAGTCTCTACGTACATCAATATCAACCACTATTCCAAAAATCACGAAGATCCTATAACTTTTGGGGTCCTGGGTCTCAGGAGGATATGCATCGCGCGGAACGCCGTCCTTATATAGGAGTCGAGGTGTCGTGCGGCCCGCGTGTGCCGCAAACGGTTCAAGCCAAATCCGACTTTTAGCGCTACAGGTTACATCGCTGAATCCACTGCGGGTAACGCAACGTGTGTTCGCGGTTCTACAGAACAACGTCTATGGATAAAACTGAAAAATTAAGATTTATTTTTTTTCTTCGTATTTTTCCAGGATAAAAAGTATTCCATTTTATGCCAGGATAATAAGGTATAATTATACCAAGTTTCATCGAAATCGAACCATTAGTTTTCACGTGATGCCTTCACATACAGACAGACAGACAGACAAAAATTTTTTTATATCACATATTTGTGTATGGTATCGATCCAGTAACACTGCTATTTATTTTTTAAATATTTTCAAAGTACAGAATTGACCCTCCTACAGATTTATTATATTATGTATAATATATAGATTTATATTGATAAACCTAATAAATCTTTTGCTAGCATTCTGATGCTTTATCGGTTGCACTGGATTTTTCTCTTTTTTTTTCAATCGCTTGAATGATATAGGATGGGTCCTTGATGGGCATCGAATGCTGAAGTCTCGAATCAATCAATTCTGACAGTAGGCAATTTATGTAAAATCTTGATAATGGTCCATCATTTTATTTTGCCTAAACGTTACATACTTTTTTATATATTCTATTTTTAACGAATGATTCACTCCAGTCCAAACAGCAAATAAGCAGACTTCTGCTTCTGCAACGTTTAGTTGTCGCTGAATTTGGAAAAAATAGTCATGATTCTTATCTATGACAAAAGTGTTATTTTTTGCTTTGTATTACAAATATTAAATTTTTTATTTTTAACCGCATCTTCCGCATTCATGTCTTTTGCCGGAATTAGACATTTAACTTCTACTAGTCCCATTTTCCCTTCTTGATATGGGAGTGTATAAAGTAAATTTTTTTGATATTTCTCGTTATACTTTTAAAAAGTTATTATTGTCATTTTGCTCATTAGGTAAAGTAATTTCGATATCAGTTTTAAGTTTTTTGATACCTGCAATAATAACGTCATAATCGCCTGCACATACTTATCGATTACACCCTGTATACAATCCACCATCCACATTCATAATGTTTTCCTGTCCTCCTCTCCTTTACGCTGTTCACCGATACATTTTAAATGAGTAAATCTGCTACCACTGAAGGATGTTTCATTGTGATCAGCAAATTTTCACCACTGTTGTCGATTATTTGTTTTTCATTTTTAATCAGCAATTGGGAATCATCAGTTTTGTTTTTTGCAGATTGGTGATGTACCCTAACAAAAAAAGTTCAAGTTCTCAATACAAGTTTATATTATATTTCGTATTTCTCAAACGAAAAATAAACATTTTTGGAACTTCAAAAAAAAATTATATTATAAGAAAATTTATGACCTTACTTTAGTTTTAAAGAAATATACATCCCTTTACTGACACCCCGTAAAATAAAGAAATTGTTGCCAATCACCTTTGTAATGTATTTGGTTTCATTAACTTTATGTTCGAAGATAATTTTTTTTCTAGTAGTTACACGCATATTTTTTTCGTTTATTTTCCATATCGAAATCAAATGTTTAAAAATACGAATATTTGCACAAAACTAAGATAAAAATAATCAATTAACAAAAATATTAAATTTAATGAAGTAGAGCAACTTTCACTTCGGTATGAAGGAAAATCGAGCGTAGAGTACACGTCAGAACGCTCCGGCCCAAGGAGCGCGACTAAAGAAATTCGCTAGGATTTTTCCTAATTATTTTAAATATTTTTTTAATATTGAAAGAATTATCAAAATTCAAAAAAAAAAAAAATTTAAAGGATTAATACTCATTGGTCTTCAACCAACTCGAATAAATTAATGGAAAAAATAACTTTTAGCAGTATTTATCAATAGATTTTGTAAGGCAAAAAATGGGAAATTTAATGAATTTATAACGTTCTAATTAGGAAAATCATAAGTTTTTCGGGAATTGTATTCAGCAGATTTTAATAACGACTATATAAGGATAATAATGCGCTGATCAAATTGTGTAAATTGTAATCGGTTGCAACGTAGTGAGTGCACAAACTTAGCTCGAAATGTCTTTGGGGGAAAGAGACTTATCTTGAAGGCCTGATTAAGGTAACATAAAGTAACTTTATAAATGTGAAAAAAAAATGCAGTTTATCATTTCATTAGCCGGGAAAAAATTGTCAAATAACTTGTTGAAAACGCAATTTTGCTAGACTGCAGCCTTAAAGAGGAGGAAATTTCCAACGAAAATCTCCCGACTCCCGGAATTCTATCTCCATTATTTATAATTTTAATTTAACGCTGAAAATAGGTCTCCGCGCGGCATTTTTAGTTAGCGCGCGCGGCTTCATAACCGAGCACGTCACACTAATTATTTTTTTTAAGGTATTAAATATTAATTTAAAAATTTAAAAAAATTATGGTGTATTCCGAACACTTCAAAGAATTTGCTCCCGTTGGAAATTTTACTTAAAGTTAATTTTTCAACAAATTAGACAAATGTTAACTAACGAAATTTTTTCGAACTTCCGTCCTTATTGCACATTAAAAAAAATTTTTAAATAATTGTCGGTAAAATTTACTAAACTAGGCATATTCTGTGTATCAAAAACTTTCAGTCAAATAAATTTCATTTGGTTATCAAAAGTATGAAGGTGATGAAAAAAAATCGATAAAAGTTAATTTTATTAAAAATAGCCATGACCACTTTACGATAGGCAAGCAATAGGGAATATGCATAAAATTTGAAATGGCCTAAAATATTTTTTTCTCGAATACTTATTATCGTAATATTATAATGAAAAGGATTTTTTTTTATTAACTTATTATTTAAACCCCTAAAATAATATTCAAAAAGTTCAAAATAAGGGAGCGAAATTCAAACTTCCAAAACGCGCCACCACTGGTCGAACGAAATGTGACGTCATCTGACAAGACATTGTATTCTTCACTCCACAGTAAACACTAAGGTGAACACCCACTGGACGTGTCATGTGACGTCACGCAAAGCGCGCGCAAAATGGCAGCGTTTGAACTGCTTAAATTTTTTAAAAGTTTTAAATTTCATTAATAAAAATATCTAGAGTATTTTGAAGCCCATTAATATTTTTTTCTACGTTATAGAATAGTAAACTATTAATTTAAGACAAAAAAGAAAAACATGAATATTCCCCATTATAGGCATATTTGTTTATAAAAAATATTTAATAAAAAATACGTCTCATATTATGGTTATCAGATCGGTGAAGGACGATCTCCCACGGGCTCTTAGACCAAGAGACTTTTAAAGTGATCGAGGGTATGCGGACATAAGATGTCCGCAGCGGCCCGTTGGACTATGCATCCTGACGGTTACATGGTGTCCGTCATGGCTTGCTGGACTAAACATGATATATAGTCTACATTATATAGTACAGGTTAAATGCATTTATCCCAAGTTCCACAATATAATTGTAGTTAAGTAAACTTGAATGTGTAGGTTTATAGTTTATAGGATAGGTTCAATGCAATGCAATAGACTAGATTAGATTAGATTCTAGGCATTGCATAGGTTTACATTTATTATTATGACAATACTAATATTAATTTCAGTGTAATTTAAGGTAACAAGTGCAATTATAACTTCAGGAAAACGTTTTTCCACACATATGAAGTCAGAAAGTCCATTGCTTTGGCAATGGCATGATAAAATTTATCTTGGCGCTGCTCATGGAATGGCAGGAATACTTTTCATGTTATTACAGGTGATAGAACTGTATTGTTATAGGTAATAGTTATTTACATTACTAACTACCATGTGCTTTATAAGAATTGGTTTCGTCAATTTTACTCGCATCATTTTTATATATGATATGCGTTTTTATATGATAATTTTTAGTTATAACTTCTTACATTTTAGGCGAGGAGTTACATAAAACTCAGTGAACTGCGAAGTTTCATAAAACCAGCAATAGATTGGTTGATCAGTCGTCGTTTTTCAAGCGGTAACTTTCCATCATCTGTTGGCAGCAGCTCTGGGGACAGACTAGTCCAATGGTGCCACGGTGCTCCAGGATTTTTACCTTTGTGTATTGCAGCATATCAGGTACCTAAACTTAACTACATTTTAACACTAATGTCGTACAAAGGTAAGGTACATTTTATTCTGGGTCAACCTGTGTGCACGTGTGTGCAAGTGCCCTTATCATCTAAATACTAAATAATAAACTTCAATTTTTTCAGACATTTGAAGATGAGAAGTACTTGAAAATAGCTTCTCAGTGTGGAGAAGTGATTTGGCACAGAGGGTTGTGTACAAAAGGATATAGTCTATGTCATGGTGTTAGTGGAAACGCATATGCTTTCCTCCAATTGTATCAAATTATTAAGGTAAAATTTGCTATAGAAATTATTATGAATAAGTCCTGGATTGTAATCTAAAGCTTATTTTGTGAAAATTGTTATACATATATCCTTTTCAAAATCTAGATGGCAAATGCATTCTCAAATAAGGCTTGTATGAATATAATATTACAGCTAACATCTCTAATTATTAAGACATGTAATATTATTATGAAAATATGCATGTGTAAAGCTATTTCTAAAATATGTGAAATAATATAGAGCATATTCATGGCCTTGCTTGTATGTTCACATAAGGTTTTAATATATAATGTTTTGTGCTGGGTATCTGCAATAAAATAAATAATAATTCACAGAAACCCGTTTATCTGTACCGCGCTTGCTGCTTTATGGAGTGGTGTGCAGTAGAGAGGCAAGGCACTGAGCTGCACCACCCTGATAGACCAGCGTCCTTATTCGAAGGGTTGTTGGGACGAATATTTTTATCAGAAGATATTATTCGACCATTGGATTCCAAATTTCCAGCTTTTTGTTTATAAATCAACGTAACTGTTTTTGGAAACAAAATAAAATATAAAATAATATATCCTCTTTGTGGTTTTATTCTGACTACCAGAATTTATAGCTTAGCAATAAGGCTTGTGTGATATGTGTTCCCATGTTCCCTAGTGGGGTATGGGGCAGATGAAAATGCAATGTTCGTACAGCTTTTTTAACGACAAGTACTGTATGATCATCTTTCTGTGTCCTGCCAGTCCTTTTTTTTCTTTGTCCCCACAACTGAAATCAAACCCTTCGGTTCTACGCTCAAGCGAAAACTACTGTGTGAAATTTTAATCAGTTATTAAAATCAAGTCGAGTTAATTGAGGTGTATGGTTTTGTATTATGAAAAACCACACTTGTTTCAAGAATATTTTTGTATGTAATGTAAATGAAAACTTGATTTTTTTCACAATTTAATTTATTGATGTAAAGTTAATATTTGTTTTGTATAAATATCACATAGGTAAAGGAAGCAGGTATATAATAATTGGATAAGTAATATTACTCATATAAATTACTTCATAAAACCCATTCTTTTGTATATTATCCTATTTTTTTTTTAATTGTCTATTCCATTCCAATTTACAAAATTATATATTAATCGTATATCGCCACAATTTTATTTATCCATCATACCAGTTTAAATATAAATTTTACTTATAAAATAACGAGGTGAACGCTAATAATGTCAAAATAATCTGTTTTATAATAATTGTATTTAAAATCTTTGTACATTATGCAACATTAACACTATGAGATTATTAAGAAATTAAAAAAACAAAAAAGTTTACTTATTTGTGAATTAGGTACCAATAATATACATTGCGGATATCCCATAAATTTTTCAATCTATTCTATAGCTCCAATTTATATTAAGAAAAAAATCATAATGTTGAATTTGGTTTTTAAAATAGAATACAGTCGTATACATCAAAAAAATTACCCATGAATCAGATTTAAGTAGATGCCTACTTCGTGTATATTTTTCCTTATGATAAATTGTGCTGTGGTAAAGTTTAGATAAACTTAATATTATAAAAAGTTATTCAAGCAATATATAAAGATTGATACGCGCGATTATTAACAGAAAAGTGCAAATAAAGCTTCTTATATAATGAGCTGGAATATTCTTATTGCATATGTAAGTATTTCGTGAAATAATAACATTAGTTCAAAGTTATTTTAAATAATTTTACTCTAAGATTGTGTCCCTGGGTAAGCAAATAGAATGATAAAAAACAGACAATTGACACTTGAAACAAAACTAGAAAAGAACTACATTAATTTCTGAAACATTAACAACAAGGAGATATCAAATTGATTTATGAAATCTGCAATCATTATAAAAAGTCTAACAGATATAAGGTCAGGTGGGGTAAGAGGAACATATTTCATTTTCAGTAAAATATTTTGACTGCTAGGAACAACATTTATAGCTTTTTAAGATGTTTGAAACACACAGAACTTACCTTTATGTATTAGCTTCCCGTAGGCTAAATGTCATTACTCTAATAACAGTTCTTACGAAGATATTGACATTAATGTCAAGATTGAGTAATCGTTCCTCTTCCCCCTTACATGGGGTAAGAGGGACAGTCATTGTATTTCCTAAGATTGGAGTTTGAATTAAAATATTCGTTGCTAAATGTTCGTTAATTTGTAGGTAGAATGTCTTTAGTCAATATTAGATCTTAATATCGATGAAATAAGGTATAATTTTGAATAAAAAACAAGAATACATCAATTCGGGGTAAGAGGGACATACAGGTTCGAACAGGGGTGGCAAACTAAAAAGAAGTCGACAAGTTATACTGCTATTTTTATTTAATCATATTAACTATGTGATATGAGATCAACATTGCGATTCAGTCTTTAACCCTTAATCGGCCATGACTTCAAACAAGTTTATTTTAATACATCAGTACGGGGTTATATCGAGATTAAACACTTGAGTATTAAAAAGTAAAATATTGGGTAGCTTATAGGTTTTTTTGGCGGTGGGATATTATTTCCCTATAACCATTAAAAGTTGTTTTGTGGGAAATTATTTCCCTATATCCATGAACATACATGTGGGAAATAATCTCCCACTTGACTAGCTTTTGCCCGCGGCTTTACTCGTCGATTTTAACACAGGGACAAAAAATAAAAATGCATCATTAAATTTATTATTTATTGAATATGTATGAATTTTTAAATTACTTTTTACTTTACTCAACTTTTTACTTTTTATAACTACTTGGTATCCATACGGGATATAGAGAAATATATTCCCACTTGAAGATTTCATGCACGGCTACAGGGTATTAATTTACCACCATTTTTGAATTAGAAAAAATAACCCAAAGTAACAGCTTTCGTACGTTATTTTGTTAATATTTGAGAAATAAAACGTTCTTCTTTACGAATTAAAAACAATTGCATATTTACAGGAATTTTTCTGGGCGTAGATCCAAAAAGTTTAAACCTTTGCGATCATATACACGGTTAACAATTGTTGTTCTTGGTATATTATAAAGTTTTGATGCGGCGTATGCAGATATTGTTCCATTTTTCACTGCATTGACAGCCTCATTTAATTTATCATTATCATAACTGCTTCTATTAGATTTTCTTATATATTTTCGCGGCATGTTTTATCTTACATTCCTGCAACAGTCAAACAACAAGAAGTCAATACTTATTACAATTAAAGAGAAAGAGACGTATACAAATCGCATGAAATTTTATTTATCTATATAGGTATAATATAATAAAAAAAAATATTTAAATTTTTATTTGTTTGTGATAATAATAATATGGTTTCAAAAACTAAAAGACCGATTGAAAAAAAAAACTTTGTTATAATAGCCCCTAGACAACACAGGCTATAAATTATAAATTATACTAAAAAAATAATCAAAATGTTGGTCACCCCTGACACGGGGGAAGAGAAACGTATGTTCCTCTTTCACCGTCAATAGTGAGCCTCTTACCCCAGCTATTGTTTTTGGAGGCTAGGATTTTCAAGCGAAAGAAACTCACATAATTAGTTGTTTCTTAACTAAAATGATTAATAAAAGAAATACTTACAGTTTTTTCCGTGTATCACTGTATTTAAAATATTTCTAGCACTATTTTATCAACAAAATATGGGTTCGCAAAAAAACGCGCCAACTTGGTGTAAGTCGAATTCGCAACTGTCACATTTGTTTACATTTTTTGTGACGTCTTTGCTACGTAGCGACATCTACTCAAAACCGCTCAAACTAATTCGCCTTCACTGTTTTACCGACGGAAAGTACATAGTCATAAACGTTTCGGTTTACTAGTTATGGTCTTTAGGCCCTCTTCCCCCAGTGACCCTCTTACCCCACCTGACCTTAAAACTATAAGAACTGCAATCACCTCTCAGTAACATATTTAGCAATGGGATCCACTCAACAGTTGATAGTTCGCGGCAGCGGGTGTGCCAGGCATTGACGTGTTCTAAACAACTAGACTCACAATCACCCTGAAAATTAGTCTGTCGCAAACCCTGCGTCAGGCAAAGCCATACTTTACTTCGAGCGAGAATTTGAACTTTATTCCCACGAAATAAGGTGTTAATTTCAATGCCGCTCGGACATTGCTATGTCCTGCTGCTTATTATTAAATCAATAATAGAGGATCGTGGATCTAGTTGTTTACAAGGCATCATTGGTACTAGGGTATCATACCCCCAAATACGTATAAAACAAATCACCTCTCGTGGAGCGGTGGGGTGTGTCAGAGCAGAGCGGCGCCGGCTTCCGCGCGCGAGTGCGGCAGCGGCGGGCCGGCGCGCCACGCGTCGTCCGCCGGCGCGTACAGCTCGACGGACGCGAGCGTGGTGCGCGCGCGGTAGAAGGCGCGCTCGCCGCTCTCGCTGTCGCCGCCCGCCACCACCAGCAGCCCCTCCGCCGCGCCCGCCGCGCACCCCGCGCGCGCCTCGCGCAGGCTGCTCACCTCCTCCCATGTCTCCTAACATATTTATATTTGTTTCGTATTAATGGTAACACGAAACGAAACCAGTGAAGTTCCGTGTTTTCTTTTTACTTTTGAGTTTAAACCTTATTCAAAATACACATTGTACTCTAAATACTGATACATAGAGTTGATTTACACAACATATTAACTAAGAACATTTACCATAGTCTAAGATCCCACAGCAGGATTAGTGCGTTCACAGTTTTTTTGCTAAAACCAAACTTTTATGTATATTAATTATAAATAGGACTTAGGAGAATATATATCGACTAGGTTGCCAGTCAAAATTTGGCCGCAAGCATTTTTAATAAAAAAAAATTAATCGATTTTTCAGGAAACATTTCGTTCACTACTTATTTATAGGTAATTGACGGAAAAGAATAGCTTTATTTGATATATAATTCATAAATGTGCGTTATGAACGTATAAATGGATCGAAATCATCAACCTGTTTGCACCAGGCTGCGAAGATGTTGCGGCCAGGTAAAAACGGCAACCGTGATTTTTTAGAATCTTTATATGATTTGCCATGATGTAGACTACATTTTATATAAATAACAAGTGAACGAAAGGTTTTCCGAAAAATCAATTAGAAAAAAATTTAATTATAAATGCTTGCGGCCAAATTTTGACTGGCAACCCAGTCGATATATCATATTCTCCGATTATAAATATACATAAAATGTTGGTTTTAGCAAAAAAAACTATGAACGCACTAATCCTGCGGTGGGATCTTATAGTACGGTCAGCCAAGAAAGTGGTGTACCAGTTTTGATTTAGTTTCCCGGTCATCGAAAATTACAACAAGGTTCGTTATAAAAAGATATTACTGAAAGAGACAATATTATCATGACGTAAACCTATGTATTTAGTATTCATACGTCATATGTCACATATAAGTACATGACATTTTAACCTTTAGTATAAATGAAAAGGACATTAGTTTCTACAAAGCCAAGAAGCTTATATCTAATACACTGGAGATTGCACTATGACCATTAACTTGTCACAAGAAAATATAACCTTGAATGACGTCAGTGTTGTTTTTTGTCTCTTTCTGTGGGTGACCACACTGGTTTGTATATTCAGGATTTTTCGAAATAGAAAAAACTAAAAATCATGGTCTATAAATAATAACGACATATATTTTTAACAGTATTTATATTATAATATTACTGGTCAACTTACATGAATAATTATCATCTTTATAGGTACATACCATTTTAATTGGTAGAGAATGATAGTTTTAAATAACGCTTGATAACTTTTGATCTCATACTACGATTTTTTAATTAAAATGAGTGCTACATACATTAAAACATCGTTTTGGTTACTCAAGCTTCAGTCTAAAACTTTTCAATATTCCAAAGGGAGAGTTGCATCGCTAGTGTTGATGTGTGGTAACGATATTACAGTTCTCAGAAATTCGTATGTCTTTCAGGAGCTGTACTTACGGTTACTAATGGTTTCATGGTGGTTAATTATAATATAATTAAAATTACTTTATCCACAGTTGAGACGCAGTAACAAGAATGTGGTAAATAAAAAGGTATAGCACTTTTCAAAAGGTATTTTTTTTCTGGACCGTAATCCTCAGGCTTAAAATGCAAACTGCATATTCTGGCATGTTGATAAATTTTACCCTTGATAGGCACTATGGACAGCCATTTATTTCTTTTTTTGGAAAGCTGAAATAAGTAAAACAAAAAAAAATTGGTAAGTTAAAAGAACTATTAATTTCTATGTTAAAGAAGAACAAACATAAAACCACATGTGAGTGCAATATCGATGTCGTGCGTTGTTTCATTACTAGTATAAAAATCTTTGAAATGGTGTTCTAAATGTTCATCATAATGGACTATGCAAAAAATCGTCCCATATCATCAACAGATGCCAAACATATCTCATTAAATACATCTCGACATTATGATTATTTTTTACTACGGCGACATCACTGTAGGATATGGGGTTATCGTGCAATAAAAAAAAATATGTTATACTTATACAGTTTTAAAAAAATCGTCCCATATCATCAACAGATGCCAAACATATCTCATTAAATACATCTCGACATTATGATTATTTTTTACTATGGCGACATCACTGTAGGATATGGGGTTATCGTGCAATAAAAAAAAATATGTTATACTTATACAGTTTTATTAAGTATTAAGAACTGAATTAAAAATGTACTATTTAACTAAAAAAAACTCGAGAGAGAACAGCCGTAAGACGTACTTTACCCTCCCTCCTTGCTCCGTTACCCCGACCGCACCCTTTCGACGCCTGCGCCCGCGCACCTCCCTCAGTCGTGGCTAGTACGTTCTGCTGTGTTCGCGTTGTTTATTTGTGCGTTATCGGCTTGTTTGCGACTATTACTAACCTCTGCTTGTTTATTGGACCTTTTGATTGCTACTCGATGACCCCGGCACGTTTAATGGACTGTGATTTATAAATATGGAGACTGGACGCCAATGTGTAATGTGTCCTAGATCTGTTTTAAGACAGAGACGACATATATTACAAGAAACATTGCTTCATAGTAGTCCTGAGTTAGCGGCCTACATTTTGCAAAATGGATTGACACAAGTAAGTCACAGTCATTGTATTTATTTACTGATTTATTATACATATATCGATAACTTTTAGATATTATGTAGAATACGTATAATGAATAAGAATATGTGTCATGTAGTTAGAATATATAAGCAGATAGAACATTGCTACGATACTATATGATACATTTTAGAATTGCTTGAATAGAAATATAGCACTTAAAGTATAGCTTACGTTAGGAACGACTCAATCGTCCGGCCATAATTCCTATGAGGAATGAGATATTTTTACCTGCATAGTTATTTAATCTCACCTTAATATTTTTATAGTCTAGTCCAAAAGTGAGTGTAGATTGTGTTCCGAGTTCTAGACAACTGACAAGCACACATATAACACCAATATAATCAATATAACACAGAAAAAATACTTCTGCTTATTACAAAAACACACATATGCTGATATCTTCATTTTTTCCCTTTTCAGGTAGTATTCAATAACGTAATGGCAGTATGCCATAGATGCTGGCAGAGAGCCAATAATAATGACGGTGGACAACTACGTCTTGAGAACGCTCCCATTGTAGAAGGTAATTACATCTGTGCTATTAATCCTTATCAAAATAAATTATTTCATCACTAAGTACAGTCTAGCTTCGCCGGGATAGCTAGTAATAAATAAATAAATAATTTTAGATGCTGACAATCAAGAACCCCCCAATGTTGCTGAAGCCCGCAATGTTGCTGAAGCCCGCAATGTTGCTGAAGCTCCCAATGTTGCTGAAGCCCCCAATGTTGCTGAAGCCCCCAATGATCCTCAGGACAATCCAGAGGATGATGCTCGTTTCTATGTTCGCGATTACGTACGTGCACCGAACACTTCACGGCTCTGTATGTATAGGCAATGTAGACATGAAAATCTACGACGAGTTCCTGTGTCTATCAAGCTACATTTGGTATGTCATTATCGATTATATATTCCACCGAGTTCGCGAATATGTGAAGAACATTTAAATAACTATGATTTTGAAGAGTTACTGGATAATGTAAATGTTACACATTATTTTAATGCTTCATTTTTTAGTAACATGACAAACATGTTAATTGAAGCAATCAACAATAGGACAAGATTCGATTTTGAAACATTATCTTCACTGAATAATAGTGAACTTATGTTTTGGACTGGATTCACTTTAGAGCAGTTCAACGTCATTTTGGAAGAAACGCCATCGCTCGTAGAAAAATGCAGACATCCCCGATCAGTTCTCGGAGCTTATTTAACGAAAATACGAACTGGAGAACCTAACGAGCGACTAGCTACGCTTTTCGGCGTAACACGTCAAGTGTTTGAATATCGCCTAAAAATAGCGCGACAATGCTTGACAAGTCAATATGTACCAAGACATCTTGGTATAGGTCATATTTCTAGAGATGAGCTTCTAGAGAGAAATCTATTTTTGCCCAAACATATTTTTGGAAATGAAAACAACACCAAGTTAATTATTATCGCAGATGGCACATATGTATATATTGAAAAAAGCACTAATTATTTATTTCAAAGAAAAACTTATAGCCTCCACAAGTTTCGCAATTTATTGAAACCATTTATTTTAGTAAGCAGCGATGGATATATCATAGATGTCATAGGCCCTTTTCCTGCAACAACATCAGATGCAACTATTATGCAGAACATAATGAATGACGATGAGCACTTACTACATTGGTTACTACACAGAGAGGACGTCTTTATTTTGGACAGGGGCTTCAGGGACAGTATTAATGATATTGAGTCCCTTGGCTATGAACCTCACATGCCACCTACCAAGGACAGGAACGCGACCCAGCTATCAACAGAAAAGGCAAATGATTCTCGGTTGGTGACTGTGTGTAGATGGATTGTGGAGGCGGTTAACGGCAAATTCAAAAACCGTTTTAAGTTATTAAAACAAACTTATTTTAACCGAGCTTTGCCAAACATGTTTGTCGATTTCCGCATAGCAGCATCATTAATAAATGCTAATTACCGTGTTGCTACAGACCACAGGCTTGCGCCGGAATTCTTTGAAATAATTCAAACTAAGGTTCATCAACCTAACCTTTTGAAAAATTATGTCGAAGGCAAAAATCTGAACAGACAAAGAGTTAACTTTGTGACGATGGAGGCCACCATGCCACATCTTGAGGACTTTCCAGAACTGACTGATGATGATATCATTTTATTCGCCTTGGGGACCTACCATATAAAACTTGCAAAATCCTACTGTGCGGAACATATTCGGAATGGAATTTATTATATTGAATTATTTCGAGAAAACCAGCTAACTGATTTGCCAAGGTATAATATTCGAGAAGATAATGTCTGGTTAATTAGAGGACGAATACAATCTCGACACGTTAGATCGCGCGTTTATTATTGTTACATATTAATAAACCGAAGTGAAACTGGCAGACGTGCTATTGAACAGTGGTATTGCACATGCCTAACAGGGGCGCGTACGGTTGGAAGTTGTGCCCATATAATATCAATTATATGGTATATGGGCAAAGGTCGACATATCAACTTTAATCTACCAGCGGCAATGTTATCGACTATTATAATAGATGAATAATATAACGTTATTTTTGTCTGGATAATAGTTCTGTTGTTATTAAGTGTCTACTTGCACAATTGTTTTTGTGTTATTAATACTTAAAATGTCTAGTTGAACAATTGCTTTTTGTAATTATCGTCTAAAATGTAATTTTTTATTTTAAAATAAAAATACTTTATTTTTGTCAAAAGTCTTTTAAAAAAAAAAACCCCGTCGAATTCCGAACTAAAAATTGGTACTGACTTTTCATGGGACGTAATAATGATATTGAAACTTGTCCCATGTCTGTTGATGGGATGGGACACTGCCCATACATTTTTTTGCATGGTCCAAAGTTAACTATTACAATATTTTCTCTTCGCTATCCGTAAAAACTCGTCATCATGGTTACCTTACTTGTTAAATTGGTTTATTGAAAAATGATGAAATTATTAGGAAAAGAAGATAGATAGAACATATTTAGCATGATTGATTACTAAAATGATGATAAAATTGACGATTTTTGCCATGAAAATGATTCTAAACAGGTAAATGCATGAGTATTGAGGAATATTGTAAATAGCGTAAATATACACTTGCCTGTGAAATTTTATGCCAGAATTTGGTGTCCAAAAACTTCTGCAAATTTTCACAATGCAATACATTATTTATATTCGGAAAATATTTATTAAATACGCAACAATATTAACTTAAATATTCGAAGCGACGCAATTTTTTTGACACTTATGCCATATTGTCAAAGTGAGAGTTGCTACAATTTTATTATGGTAACTACCCATAATCAGGGAGTATCGCTTTTTAATAATTGGTTCAGATACTTATTTTATTTAGCATAAATAATAATTGTCTCATCCAACAATGCTTCTGAATGACGTTGTTGGCAATTTATCAACAAACTCATGTACAAAAACTAACCTTTTGCACAGAATATTACAGCATACATAGTAGCCTTGGGAAAACTTCGTATTAACAGTGGCAATACCAAGTTAGGTGTGAAAGTGATAAAACACAACAACTGGGCAATATTTTCTTGTTACACGTCAAATGTTCATACCGAAATCTCCAGTGTATAAGATATAAGCTTCTTGTACAAAGCAATTGAAATGTTTCCAAACAAAAGTAATAAAAACTATTTAAATAGACAACCGAATTCCATTTGAAAAAGAAAACTGACAATTGACATTTTGTCAAATATATGCAAAAAATCGATATATTTTCCGTGTTATTTTTCAATCAACTGCATATAAAATCATCTCAATGCCTGCCAACTTGACCATTGCCGAAAGAGCACAAATAATTGCCCAATTTAATGAGGGAAGCAGTATCAGTGCGATATCCCGGAATTTGAATATATCGAGGCATTCTGTCCGCTTTTGGATTCGTCGTGAAGGAGAGGAGGGAAGTTTGTTGGATCACAGAAGAAGTGGTCGCCGGCCTGCACTCTCCAATAACGATAGAGAATTCATGAGACGGGAATATGAAATCAATGGTTTTAAGCCCACAAAACATTTTGCGGAGATGTTCGATGTGAGTGCCCAAACAATAAGGAATCATCTACATTACATGGGGTTGCACCACAGGCATTACGCCAAGAAAATATATTTGACGGATGCTCACAGACTTGCTCGTCTGAACTTCGCCAGAGAGCACTTAGAGTTTGATTGGTCTAATACAGTGTTTTGTGATGAAAAAACGTTTAAATCCAGTCAGCATGGACGTCTTCACCTTTGGCGATATAATTCAACACGGTATAAAGATGATGATCATGTAATCCCAAATAGAGAATCAGGTCGAATTTCCGTAAATATTTGGGGCTGGATGAGTGCGGATGGTGTAGGAGAATTGTGTTCTCTACCTCCTCGAGCGACGGCTGTAAATTATATCGACGTGCTTCAGAATGCAATGCTACCGACAGTCCGTAATGTTTACCCGGAGAACGAAGTGCCACAATTTGATTTTGTTCAAGATAATTGTTCAATTCATAATGCGAGGATCGTAAGAGCCTGGTTTCGTTCACACACTGACGTAAGGGTAATTCAGTGGCCCTCAAGATCGCCGGACCTCAACCCGATAGAAAATCTTTGGGGCATTATGGTCCAACGATGGTCGCATCAAAATGAAAGAACCAAACAAGCTCTTATTTGTCACTGTAATTATATTTGGGAGGAAATGCGGGGAACCGATATTTGCTCACGGCTTGTTGGTTCAATGAGGTCTCGTCTTTTAGAGGTTATAGAGGCCAACGGCGGTTACACCCGTTTCTAATTTTTAAAAATTTTCAATATCTTCTAAATATTACTATATATGCTATGTTTTTGTTTGTTATAAGTATTTTAAAATTGATTGTAGAAATTTAATAAAAGGATAAATCTATTTTTAGCTTGTTTTTTATTGATATTGTAATTACAAGTTTACAGAAATTGTAGGTTTGTGGATTCGCCTTGTGCCTTTACAATTTTATGTAACTTGTTGATTACAATTCTGAATTTGTAGATACAATTTTGTCATCAAAATCTACAGCCCCCCGCCGTTGATTTTACGACGTCATTGGTTCCATCAAGTTCAAACTAAGAACAGCTGTCACGTTACAAACAGTAATAGTCGTTATCAATAATCAGATAAAGACAGCAATAGAAGTTGTCAGATCGATCTGCAAGCGAAACTAATCTTTATCACCTATGAATCTGCAAGCGATATTCAAACTTAGGGTGGTACACCACTTTCTTGGCCGACTGTACCAGAACTGATGAGTATAAAAAATAGTAGTATAGTCCCTCAAATCTCAATGATACATGATAATTATGACCATGATAATATACAAATAAAGAAATCATTTATACTTAATATATAATTTATAGTGTAAAGCAAACTCTGTAATGAAATCTAAATACCAATGTAAAATCCGAAATAAATAAATATCATATTCAGTAAAAAGTGCATAATTTAATCTCCATAACTCACATCATCAAAGCTGTATCTTTCAACGGTTGCGAGCACGGTCCGTCTCGGCGCGTTCCCGCCAATAACATAAAGGTAGTTGTCCAACACCACCGCTGCTGCCTGACTGCGAGCGTTGCGCATCGGCTTGAGAGTTTGCCACTTGCGTGAGGCGGGGTGGTAACATAATAGATCTTGTGTGTGCCGCCATGTGTGTGTGCAACCGCCTACTACGTATATAAGACCTGAAAGTAATGCACATAACATATTATAAAATCATACGACTTTGAGGTCTGCAATAAATTTAACATAAAGAATAGATTAGAAAAAATTCGATCACGAGGCGGGATTCGAACCCGCGTCTTCCGTCAGCGATATTTTTCCAACATCAAGTCTTCACTTTGCACGCATTGTAAGGATTTTTATTCCATTCTTGTACTGTTATGAAGCAATATTATAAGTGATTTCGAACTTCAATCTTCAACTGCCGTAAAATAATAATAAAAAGAATACTCTTATTTTACAGTACTCCAAAAGTAATAATGCGCATAGAAATCTTCGTCACTGTTCGGCAACTGTCATATTCCCGGAGCGTCCGAAGATGATATTTATATAGAGTGGTTAAATGCATTTTCTTCATGCATAATTTAGTCAAATTATGTGTTTTGTGCAAAAAGAGATTAATATTGAATTGTAAGTGACGATTTTGTTTCGATAATTCCTTGTAAGTAAATAGCGAAGATAACCCCACGATTGCGAATATATCTTTGTTGGATTGATTTACTTGGAAAATTTTATAGTACTTTTAAAGTGTCTTACTGAAGCTGGTGTAATGATGGAAGAAAAGAAGGTTAAAATAACAAAACATTTATATTGTATAAAGTATTGTTTTCAAACACAGGTTTACATTTAAACCATATAAATCTAATCATTAAAATCTCAGCACAAAAGTATTTAAAGTACTGATCATTCTTCAATATTATGACATTTACAAAAAAATAATAATAAAAACAATAAAAATCAGGGATTATCTTTATTTCTGACATTTTAGCTCTTCTTCATTTTCACTTTTCCTACTGCCATCACCTGTGTAAATCATTTCATCGATTAATTCAATTCACCTTTAAAAACAAAACCAAGAAGGGTATGTATTAGCAGCTCTATATAATTCCACACAGAGAGAATACGTGCAGTCACCACCAATATTTAAAGACGTCTGACGGATTTTTCAGTTTTTTGACTGACAGGCTACCGTCACCTACCGCCCGATTTGTTTTTGATTGTGTATGACCGTGAATTGACTTCTATTTCTTTTGAACAAGGTGTAAAATGCAAGTGCATTGTTTAGGGCTCTTACGATTCAATGATTCGAGTGTTTTCGGAAATACGACAATTAGCGAAGATTTGCATGTGCATTATTAATTTTGGAGTACTGTACTTTAGTAAAAATATACTATACCCGTTAGAGAAAATCCCAATGCTTTATGAGTCTTTCATATAATAGTCTATGTGACATTGAATATTTCTTAAAAAGATACCTTCAAACGTGACCACGCCCATGCCGAACCGTGGCTCCGGCATGTGCCCCACAAGCGTCCACTCATCGGACACCGGGTCGTACACCTCCACCGACGAGCCCATGTCGGAGCCCACCCAGCCGCCGAACGCGTACAGGTTGCCGTTCCACGCGGTCAGCCCGAACTCGCACCGCGCCTCCTTCATAGGCGCTATGTCTGACCATTTGTCTGTCTGGATATTTAAGTTTGCTATATAAGTAACTTATACTTACATGAAATATAGAAAATGTCGTTTATCATAAATATAATGTAACAAATATTGCCTATAGACTATAGTCCACTCGCGTTAAGAAAATATTTTGCCATCATCAACCTCCGTGTAATGAAATCGTGTATGTAACTATAGTGTATTTTTTTTTTTTTCAAATAGTTTAATTGAAACAAATACCTAGTCAAAAAATTACATCAAAATCTAATCAATATCGCTTATAGATTCTCCAGTTACATTATAAATAACAAAAAAATTGTTCATGACTTCCATAACGAAATTCTCCATCGTTCGTTCGCAACACTTCCGACGATTAAATCAACCAATGAGACTACCAAACATTACATCAAAATATAATGTTTGGTAGTCTCATTGTCATCAATTATAATACTACATAATTGGCTGAGGGCCATGGCTAGGTCAGTGGACAACAATAATTCAATCTTAACACGAATGTACTATATAATTTGTTTGTGTATGTATCAAAAGCCTAAAAGGACATGATTAACAATTAAACAAAGCATAGCAATATGCAACATGAAACACAACATTTTCGGTCTTTGAGCGTAAAATAAATATTTATTGTTAGAGAGGTGGGGTTAATTAAAGTAAATTAGTAACGAAAAGAAATGCAATTAAAACAAACCTGTGGATCGTAAACTTCACCATTAGCTAATATTTGGCTTCCCTGTTCACCTCCCACCGCGTACACTCGTCCTCCTAAAGTCGCTACTCCAGGTTGTATTCGAGCTATGCCCATTGGTGCGAGTTCTTCCCATTCCCTGCACAATGATTTGTTTCAATAATTTTTGAACTGAAACTTCTTTAGGCGCGTTGAGATTAAAAATTTAAGGTCGTCATGTCAATACCATCACGTCATGGAGTAAGGTGACGATTTTGGTATCTTCCCAAAGAAGTTTCATTTCTGTTTTAGCTACTATTATATGTATTCTGTGCTTCTGTGATTTGTGAAGCACACGGCTCGGCAAACACGCTCTTTCTTATTATTGAAAAAGTAAATTTAGAAATAATATTTGTACAATTGCAAAACAGACATAATATTATAACTAGGTAAATTATTATAAGTACACAAAGTAAAAAAAGTTATTGAATATTTTATGGCAGAAATCTCAAATATAGATCTATCCAAATCAATCTTAAAATTGCATTGTCTCTGTCATACTGTGGGGGGCTGATATCTATGATACAATGTAAACAACAAAGCATTATGATACCTTTTATGCAGATCGAACTTAAGAGCGGAGAACAGTATATTGTCAGTAGTGAGGGGCGGATGTGGCGCGGTGTCGTGGCACGAGCCGCCCACGATCACGAGCACGCGACGCGCGCGAGCCCGCGGCTCTGCCGATAGCGACACGAGCGCACCGCGACCCGACTTCTGGAAGTCAATCACAAATATATGTTTAGAAGTTGTTCTGAAAGATTTATGAAATAAAATTTATTTACAGATATAAGCATTAGCATCTTGTTTTCCTATGTTTAGGCATAGAACTAGGACTGTGACATTTGTTTCTTAGTATCCACTTACTAAGATGATTAACACAAGTATATTTATAGCAAGATTTTTAGTTTTACAAAAACACTGATAATTTTCGAATACTTACCATATCAACTCTGACAGTTTTTAGTGCTACAGCTATGGATGGATCTTGTACAGTTTTAATGGCACTATCCAGGACTTGTGGTGATATGAGTGGCAATCGCACATGACTCAAAACTTCGAAACAATGTCTGCGGCGTGTAGCTGGATCATGTTCCAACCACTTCAGTGCTGGATACAGTACCTATAAATTGTTAAGTAAATTCTTCAATTATAGTTTATTTGTTTTAAAATTCCTTTTAAATTCTTGGTGCATTTTTATATTTAAGAAAATAAATAATTATTAACCTGAGCTTCATTATCAACTTTAAGCTGTTCTGAGGAAAGAAGTGTAACTAACTGTTGTAGAGGCAGTTCCAATAATTCATCTCCAGTCGCTACCTTATCCCAATAAGCTTGAGCATGTGCTAAAGCTTCTTCGGCTAATTCTTTACAATTATGTGTTTCCGCAAACCTGTATAACATAATATGGTATTAAAAAACTAATAAGTATATTTATTTAAAAAATATATTAATGTATATAAGAGGCCTTATTTTCACCTAAATATACCAAGTGCATTTGATGGATGGAGTTCTCTTTTCAAAAATTCTCCACATCCAAATACAAGTTCTCTTAACTGTAACATATCAGCTGCAATCAATAAATTTTGTACTGTCACTTTATCTATCGCTATTTCACCTGAAAATTTTCAAATATTATAATTATTTAAGATATTTTAAGTTTTACATTTTTATTCACTTATTGAAACTTAAACAATCTGCATCAATAGATAATTAACATGGAAACTGTATGATAATTTATTATCGTTACTAGCTGTGCCCTTGCGGCTTTACCCGCATTGCCAAGTTCCAATTGGTTTTAGCATAATGATAGCCTTCCTCATTAAATGGATGTGAAATAATTCTTCATGGAGATTAGTGGGTTCAAACAAACAAACTCTTCAGGTTTATAATATTAGTATTTAGATAGAATATGCAATTTGAAATTATTTTGATTTCTTACCAGTGTATATAAAGTCAATGATTAAGGGTAATATGAAAGGTGGTATACTGGGTAACATAACTCGACCCTTTTGACTTTCTTCCAAGCCAACATTAAACATTGCATCAAAATATTCACAACTGGCAGCCAGAACTACACGATGGGCCTAAAGATTATCATACAAATTAACAGAAAATATGTATTATGACTATTTTATAATATACGATAAAAATGAAAGTTTTAGCAATTGCAATTTACCATAGGCTGTACCTTCTAATGTTAATATTTATCCAATTAGTCTTACCTTAATTTTAGTTTTTCCTGAAATAAGTTCTATGTCACAAAATCTTCCATCTCGCCTAAAGGTGTTTAAATTTAATGAAACCTTACTCGCGTACTCGCAACATTTGTATAATTTAGAGCCTTCTTTGTTATGTTTTTCGTAAATAATCGAGGACATAGTGTTTTAGTGTAGAAAATTCACGACATTGTAACTGAATACAATCTAAAGATAATCTTCTTATTTAGTTATATTTTAAATGTTTTATATTCTCATAATAATGTGCAATAAAAAAATGTAAAAGTTAAAATGTAAACAATTATTTGATTGCTATAAATTTTGACAATTGACTACTGAGTCAAATAACAACTATTGAATCATTTTGACATATTGTACCTCCTCTGCTCCTCCACCATAATATGATTGCAAATCCAAGGCAAATCCCGCTGCGCCTTTATCATTAAGTAATGGATAAAGGTGCGTATAAATTAAGCGCGGCAGTATCGATGTTGATAAAAAAATATTTTTCTAAGTATAATTTGAAATGAGATGAGAAATAACCTGATTATATTAAACTTTTACACACACTTTACACAACTGCACAAAAAGCAGTGAATGGCATTTTTTATTATTAAAGTGAAACTTTTATTACATCGTCTCAAACTTTTTGGTCTGTGTAGCGCATGTCTGTTCTGTGCGCATGTCGCGTGTATCGCGGCTGCCGAGTAGGTATACCTACTCGGTAGCCGACCGTCACGCGACATGCGCTACACAAAGCAGTGTTCGGAACCGTTCGAACCTCGGAGCAATTAACAAGCCTGGAGAAGTAACAATTAATTGAACGTTTCTTATATAGTGGCTCTCTTTTATTCAATACCCTAATTAATGCGATAGAGAGACAACACACTGTTATCGGCTTGGCATTCAAATCCACATGTAGCCACTTTTTGTTCTAAAAAGGTAGTGCTTGCCACTTTATCGAATACTAAAATATCGATAAATAAAAAAATTAAGTTATAAAATTGCTTGAAGATAATTTAAGATTCTTTTAATTTTGAATTATGGATAGGTAATTCCAAATTTTAAGATTCGTTTAATTTGGAATTATTCATTTACGATGCGTATTGACTGCCTTGCATTGTATGGTAGTGGTATTTATAAAAAAATATTATTAGGTATTTCGGTTTAGGTTGTTTTTTATGGTTTCGTAAAAAGGTACGTTTTTTTCCTGTTTTCATAGATTCATTCATAAAATTATACGGAACCATTCGTGCGCGAATCTGACTTCCACCTGGTTGATCTTTTTACAAATCAATAATCGTATCCTACTAATATTATAAAAGCAAAAATATATAAGAATGGACATTTGATATTCTTTCACGAAAAAACTACTGAATGAGTTTTTATGGAACTTTACAATTATACATATTATAGATTAAAGATCAGAATAACATATAGGCTACAATTTACCGCGGGAAAATAACTCATTCCCACAGGAAAAAATTGGTAAAAGTTTAAAATAAATTGCTTCAAATAAAACAAATAAAATTTAAAAATTTTTTTACAACATTTTATTTCGATACTTAATTAACAAATTACAATATTTATTATTTAAAATAGATGCCACCTTAAACTTGTGGCACAGCATCTCTGCAAAGCACTTTACTTTTCTTCCCGTCTGATTCGAAATGATTTGAACAAGGCCGAGAATGTTTTGAAGGCTTCCAATTTTCCCTGTGCTATAGCTTTAACCCAAACATCTTTTAATTTTTCTCAAGCCAGAAACCTGCAAATAACAATAAAATCCATACTTAAATACCTTTTTTTTTCTCCTAACCTAAAGCAGTCATTATCAATGAAGTACTTCGTACCTACTCAAGTATCGATAATTGCACAACACTATGGAAGTTATATTTTGCATTTTTTCTAAAAACTAAGCTGATTATGATTTCATTTCAATGATTACGGTTAGATAAAACATAGATGATTATGAAAATAACGTAAATTAACTTATTTATAATACAATTAACAAAAAAATTGATCAAAACACTAACCTGTGAAAAGACAAATTCCAATCTTCATCCAATTTCCCAGTACTACGGCTTTTACAGCCGTGAACAACACAAGCCATGTAATCTTTAGTAAATTATCTTTTCAGAAAATAACATAAGAAACTAGAAAACACGTTTTTCACTTCAAAAACAATAATTAAAATCACCATGCGTTAGTGACCAGACTGGTCACTAAAACAAATTGAAATGGCTTCATGTCATTTCAAACTGTCGAACTGACATACATCTGTCCTCTTTTTTCGCATGACATTTTGCCATAAGCCAAAAAGGCCAAACTAGTGCTTTATTGTTCAATTAATTGTTACTTCTCCAGGCTTGATAATTGCTCCGAGGTTCGAACAGTTTCACTTTTACCGTGGTTTCATAAAACCACACAACATTTTTTTCAATGTTTATTTTTTTTTTTTTGTTATTTCCAATTCTACGGTTCCGTATCCGTAATCTCTATGTGATCTCTATAGTTTCGTTATTTCTTGGCTAGCCCGTATCGTTATCAATTTCTTTATTATAATATAAATCGACTCCTACCCCGTTTTCCAATTACAGAGCATAATGCGACTCAGTGGCGCACAATGCCGAATTGCTGATGCTTAATTGGAAAGTGAATTAGTTTTCAAATGCACCAGCAGGTTGCGCTAAGTTCAGTGTTGAAAAAAAAAATGTTGTGTGGTTTTATGAAACCACGGTAAAAGTGAAACTTTCCGAACACTGCTTTATACCTACTCGGCAGCCGACACGCGACATGCGCTACACAGACCAAAAAGTTTGAGACGATGTAATAAAAGTTTCACTTTAAAAATATTCATAGAGTTAGCAATAACCTCATTAATGTGTAAATAAAGTGGTATACATTTACGGTTTTATTGGTTGAAAAATATTTACGGTTATTTTAAGTAATTTGGATTTCGATTATTTCATTAACATTTTTTTTCAATGTTTGTACCTTCATCCATACTTATATTTATTTTTTTAACACAATTTGAATTAACTTTGATTATTTCGAAAAAACTACAATGAAACGAAAGCTTATCAATTCACGCGCATTACATATGCTAGGCGTCCACTAGGCGGATCGGGCCGGGCCGCATCGCAACGCAAAAATACGCCGGCCTATGTTTTGTATGAAACATCGTCCATTAGCGACGGATCGGGTCGGGGCGGGCCGCAACGCATTGGCGGATATCGCTTCGCAGGCGGATTTCTGCCGGCGGTGCGCTGCGGCCCGGCCCGCCCCGACCCGTCTAGTGGACGCAGGCAGGCGGATTTGAGCGGCGAGCGTCTGTTAGATAAAATCCGCCTAGGCGGTCCGCCGCGCCCCGTACAGGTGGACGCAGGAGCAAACAGCGCGTCCATTAGAGACGGCCCGTTGCGATGCGACCCGCCCCGATCCATCTCTAATGGACGCCTAGCAGAGTGCTCGATTGTGCGAAGCGTTGCTGTAGTTGAAACATTCAACGTTAAGCATTATGCCGCATAATGCGCTCTAGTGCTGTAATTGGAAAACGGGGTATATTTACATTATTATTAATTTGAATTGAACATTGTATAATCTATGAACCTTACTAAAGATTAAACAGATTGCTATAAAGTTGTATAACTTTATTTAATCTGTTACTGAAAGCACTGGATCACAGCGCATGCGCCTGACAATTTCGGCCATATTGTTATGACGCATACAAGATCATAGGTCTCCGCCAGTGACGAGTCTTCTCGCAGTTGACGTGGCTACTACGTACCGTCCCGTTCGCCCACTCCGGACGCAGCATATACGGTGACGAGGAATACGTAACTGGTGAGTGCTTGTATTGAAGACATCTTGCGGTCTGTCACGGTCGCCTAAATTTGGGCTCACAAACATGATGTATACTTGTGACCTTATTGCTCAACTTTTCCATACAACGCTTTGGTCCCGAAATATGTTACAAGCTAATGTACGCAATTGGAAAATTTTCCTTGTTATGACGCGATAGTTCAGTTTTAGAATGTCACCAATAGGGACTATCAACAGTATCACTATGATGACTTATGAGAATAAAGTAACAGTAACATTGCTGCATGCTTATGAAACATAAAATTCTTCAAGAAACACAGAACGTTGACCTTGAATATTTTAGGTGAGCTAGTTTGGCATGGACGGAATGGTGGAGGAGAATGGTACACCGAGCGGAGCGAATGTTGCGGATCCATTGGCCAGCCCGGGGTCTTCCAATACAGCCCCGCATGTTGTCGTGACGAGTATAGTTCAACTAACTTTACCTACACAGGCTCCATCAGCACAGGTTATTGTTTGTTTATGTTTGTAAATATGTATATTACAATGTGTTGCTTATCGGTTTTTACTATAATTAGTATCTTATACGGTTGGTATCAAATAACAATATTATATTTGCAGGTGCAATCTGTAATCCAACCTAATCAACAATCAGTGATTCAAACAGCATCTAATATACAGTCAGTGCAATTACCAAAAGGCAATGTGATTCTTGTAAGCAAACCAAATTCTGTTATACACACAACACAAGGAACTTTACAAACATTACAAGTAAGTTTTATAATTATTTAAATTAAAACCTTTTAGAATTAAAGTAAAAGTAATAGGTACTAGGATTGTGAACAGTGATTTAATGTATCTTATTTTATCAAGGTTTATATTAGTACAAGACTTTGAAACATTAAGATTTAAGACATATACATTGATTAAAATTATAAAATAATAACCATTATGTAATTAATTTAATTTTGATTTAAACCTTTATTATTTTTTGTAGGCTTAATGTATGTACTATGTACATAGTGCAAAGCCTAAACAAAAATTATTGTATGTTATTAAAACTCAATAATGAAATTTATAAAAGAGAATAACTTTATTTATTTTTATCAAGAATATTAAATCTAAATTATTATAATTGCTTTTTTTTATAGATTAAGCCAGAGCCTAATACAGTTGTCAGCACACAAGGACAATCAAGTGACGAAAGTGGTAGTGATGATGAAAGTCCAAAAAGAAAATACAGAGAAATGCTCACGAGGCGGCCGTCATATCGTAAAATATTGAATGACTTGGGAGGAGCAGAAATAGCTGGTATGATAATAATTTTTCCTTAACATATTATGTTTAGGTGCTGCAGTAGTCAACAATTCTACACAAAGATATAAAGAATGTGCTATAACAAATATTAATGTATCATTTTATTTCAGTTTATAGTTGCCTATATTGTTTTTATAAGACTTAGCATCCTTATACACCCCACCAAGCATGCAGATTCCCATTCCTGAACTTGTATAATATATTTAGTGATAAAAATCTGGTCTACACCTTATATAAAAACTTAAATCACATCTAACTGGGTCGGACTTAAGACAAACAGTTCAAGGAAATATGGTCTTACAGAAAATCGCATGGGAACTAAACCAGGACCTGAGAATGAAGTGTCGCTGTCATCTCCTTTGTCGTTTGCACCAGGTTAGTTAAATGTGCTGCAGCTGACACTTGGTTTCTGTGTGCAACATGTCACTAACCTGTTACAATGTATCACCACCATACCGTGTTCCTCCACGGCTTATAACCATTAGCTTCTGGTGTACACCATCATTTTTTGTTTCTCAACACATTGGCTCGGTCTTGATTTAGTCTCATGGTGGTCTGTTGAATTCATAAAATCCTTCTTCGTTGACCGTTTCTCACTAGATATAGGTGCAGCAAAATGTTCTTTAATGGTAACCCTAATCGTTAATGAATTCAATGTGTAATGCAAAGTTTATAATCTATTATATTTCTTATCTATTTATCTATACTAATATTATAAAGAGGAAAGGTTTGTATGTATGTATGTATGTATGTATGGTTTTCACGCCTAAACTACTGGACCGATTTTGATGAAATTTGGCACAGATAATCTTTAGACCCTGAGAAAGAACATAGGCTACCTTTTATTGCGAAATATGTACCACGGGCGAAGCCGGGGCGGACCGCTAGTCTTTATATAAATGAAAAGAAAGTTGTATTATTTACACCATTTAAAACTGAAGAATGGCTAAATATTACATTAGATATCAGTGATTTTTAGTTAGTTGGTTTTATTGGTATCTGTATAAGAAGATATATGGAACATGGAAAAAGCTTCTTTAAAAAGTTTTTATATTAGATTTCTTTAATCCAATCATGAAGAAGTCAACTCTTTGAATGAAATATATATTTGCCATAATTGATTATGGCACATGCTGGGATAATTTATTTCATAATTTTATTATTTGTATTTTACAAATCTATATAAAAAAATAATGTTACATGTTTGGGATGACCATATTTATTATACTATATATTTTTAAGGAAAGTATTACTTGCTGCTTTCTAGTTCTAGCTTTGCTGAGATAAACTATGATGTGGTATGACTGATGAGTGAGGTATAATACAAGATGATATTATTTAACCTACCCTCTTTATAATCACCTCGTATCTGTATACTTTGATGGTTGAATTATTTTGATTTTTATTTATTATTTAGAAAGTTTCAAAAACATCCATTTTGTTATTTAAATCTATATAGATATTTCATTTCTATATTATACATGATAATAATTTAATATCATAAGAATATTTAAGTCTTAAGTTTTTATTCTGTTAACTTTTTGTGGTATAACTTTAATATTATTCATGTTTCAATTTATTCACACAAGATGACGTAATCGCGCTCAAACCAATGACAATGACGTCATTCTAGCAGCTGTGTCATGTTTGCTACAAAGTTGATAATCATTTACTTAGCTAGTGGATACTTAATGTACTAATTTTTGTAATGTTGATTGTACATTTAAATAAAATGCTTGCTTTTAATTGTACAAATAAACAATGATTGTGTATGTTTATGCAAATTTATATATTTTATATAATATTATATACCCACTAATATAATCACGAATTCTTTATACATAAGTATATAATTTACACATGATTATTTTGATAATATATACTATTATTATGTTGATTTAAGTTAAACAAAAACCGATTGTTTAAAAAAATATTGAGCACAATCTTTATATCAAGTTATAAGTATTTTCAAAATCGAAATTTCAAATAATTGTAGTTCCATCACTAAATACCTTATAAGGATTATTATTTTTTTCAGTTATTCCAGCGGGAGCTTTACAAACAGAGAGTGGTCTTCATACTTTGGCGGTATCAGGCACTACAGGCGGCGGCGCCATAGTACAATATGCTACCACTAACCAAGATGGACAGTTTTATGTGCCGGGTTAGTAAAAATACTTCAATTTTTAGGATATTTCTTTAACATTACTTTTTTTTAAGAAATGAACAAATGGTGCTATGTTTATAGGTCCTATATTAGAAGATCAGACACGAAAGCGCGAACTTCGCCTTTTGAAAAACCGTGAAGCCGCCAGAGAATGTCGGCGTAAAAAGAAGGAGTACATTAAATGCTTAGAAAATAGAGTAGCTGTTTTGGAAAATCAAAACAAAGCCTTAATAGAAGAGCTAAAGTCACTAAAGGAGCTATATTGTCAACAAAAAACAGAATGAGATCCAGCTGGCTAGCCAGATGTGCCATTGAAAATGCTGGCAGATGCCATGAGGCACACATTGGCAGTTTCTATGCTGAGTACATAAAATTCTAACGGCTCAAGAAACTGTGATGATAAAAATGTTCAGTTGAGTCCAAACATACTGAAAAATTTAACAACAAATTGCCAATAGTGTCATTTACTATAAAAATACTTTCGAAGTCAACTCCTTGAATATAGACCAAGAAATAAAAAGAAACACCAACAATTTATAAACACCTATCTAATTAAGACCTGTAAATAATATTATATTTTTATCTGAAACTACCTGCAAACTAAAGTAATAATAATGAATTTTATAAAAAAAGTCTATTTTGAGTAGATTTTCATCTATCATTTGATAAATCTTAATGTATTGTTAGAATTGATATGTTTATCTATTTGATCATATTCTATAATGTTATTGTTTTTTTGTCATCTAGTTGATTATTTTTATGATATGTTGCAAAAATCAATACTTATCTGTTAAAATGTGTTGTCTCAATACAATAAGTTTTCTTTTTTTTTCAATGACGACCTGTAAAATGTTCTGATGTATTACTAGAAAAAAGGTGACAGAAGCTCTGTTGATATTTTAATTTAATTATAATCTATACTAGAAAGCTTATATTAATATGTTGTGGTTGCGTTATTACGATAATTGTCTTGTTATACCTGATTATATTCCTATATCTGTCTGCTTTTCTTAGAACGAGATAAAAAAAGTGAAAAATTGTATCGTAATAACGCTCTCGATCAATCTATCGGTTCTATCTGGGACCTTCAAAGAACACGAAAACGTTGACATTATTTTGCAACTAAATGTTTTCTTAAAAAATCCCTTTAATATTCTCAGTATATTTAATGGTTGTACATGATAAGTTCACTTTTAATATTTTGTTTCACAAAAATTTCTAAAGGATATGTTTTTTTTAAATCATACAACAGAGGTTTTTTCGTGCCATCGCCTCATATTCACCTATTAATTGTCAAAAAAAGCCTATCTATCATTTTTATTCAGAAGTATATACTTTTGTTATTTCTTATTATATGTATGAGTTGTAAATAGTCATATTACAATTACAACTCAGTTATAGCACATTTTATGAAGTGAACAGAATTACCGATTGTGAACCATTCATTTAAGTTGCTTAGGTATTATAAACGACTAAATATGGTGATTTAATAGATAAGCCAAAGTTATTTTTTAGTTCATTCGTGCAATAACCCTATTGCAATGTACAGTTTAAATTAGTGATGTACTAAATTTCACACATAAAAATGAAATGTACAGTGTGTACATATAGCTTAGATATGTATAGATTGTATTTATATAAAGTTTGATTATATTGTACATATTAAAATGAAAGAAGTAAATTGAACGAAAATTGACTCACTTCGCATATCACAAGAGGTTTTATTATGCTGGTTAGTTTTTACAAAATAAATCTATTTTAGTATTTTTTGCTATGGATAAAATTACAATATGTGGAGTTTTACTAATTTTCTTTACATTATCTTATCATTTTAATCTTCTTGGAGGGTAATTAATTGACTTGATTCATTATTAAATATAAGATTTTATAAGTAGTCAATTGCCATTAATATCATGCCGAACTCTATGTATAAGTTTGTACTGTTATTAGTTTTTTTTTGTTACGTTTTACAAACAAAGTAGGTAGACGCATGTCTTTAGTGGCAAATGGCAACAATTAATGTAAGACATTGTGGAAAGTGCCTTTTAAATTAGATTGGATAAAGTTTATACCAACATAGCTTTTTATGTTAACTTATGCTATTTATAAATATGAATAATATTAACTGTTTGATGTACTTCTTGGTTATTTTATTTTAATATATTATTATACATTTTATTTAGGATAATATTCTTAGCTGTGATGAAACCAGATCATTAAAAAACAACTATCACACTTAACCAGCATCATTTATCTAGAATGAAGTCCCTCAATCTTCCTTTACAGATAAAAGTAAAAAATTAAACATTATCACAATAAGTAATATTACAAAGTACCTACTATATACTGGCGTAATGTACTATTTGATATTGAGTAGTTCCTACAGATTTTCTGGTATTTTTGAAAATACATGAAGAAAAACAATAATGACATTAGGAATCTCCATGTTCCAACAAGTTTTCAACATACCAAGCGGAGGTTCTAATTCGATTGTTTTTTTTATTTTGTTACCTCAGAACTTCTGACTGGGTGAACCGATTTTGATGATTTTTTGATTAATTATTTGAAATTCCCATTAAATTTGTTCTAGTTGTGACAATTTAAAAATGCTAAAAATAATGATTTTTACAGTTTTTTTTTGCCACACGTTATGAAGTAAGTTCCACCTTTGAACTTGAAACTTAAACAATAGTCGACCTCTTTGCCATATAAGCAATCAAGCCCAAACTTATTTGTATAAGCTTATGAAGGAAGTTAATTTACTCGTTTGAGGACTGTTGATGTGAAACATCTATAAGCGCACGTAAAACAGATTTAACGCTATATGATTATATCACATTATATGTACATCTATACTATCTATACTTCACTATCACTATCAAGCACTATCACTACATAGTATAAAACAAAGTCGCTTTCTCTGTCCCTATGTCCCTTTGTACGCTTAAATCTTTGAAACTACGCAACGGATTTTGATGCGGTTTTTTATAATGTAGATAGAGTGATTCAAGAGGAAGGTTTATAATATGTATAATAACATCCATTAAATAGTGGAGAAGTACTGTTATTTTCGAGGTTTCTAATGTGATGTCGTAAAAAATTACATTTTTTCCGCTTACATTGCAAACGCAGGCTGAACCCTACGAGTTTTATCAAAATAATGTACTAAGTATTATACACATTGAAAAGGTCTACAGAAAAGTCCGCGATGGTATATGTCTATCTCACAGATATATAAACATATATTTGGATGTCTGTGGTCTATCTCTTATGGATAACCCACAATAACTTTTTTTTGTCATTTACTTTTTACGACAAATAATGGCTAATTTTCGAAGCGATTTTAACCAATACAGCATTAATCCTTAACCAATTAAATACCTTGAATACATTGTTCATTTAATATAGATCTATATGGCCCTTTACACCGTATGATTTAAGTGAATATTTTCGAAGATATTACAGATTTAAAAATTGCGGGACGTAGCGTTTGCGGCGGTACCGGCCGGCCGCCCGGCTATATATTTTATACCCGTTCGAAGCCGGAGCGGGCCGCTATGTTTTTATATACAACGATCACATTTTTCTGTAGTGTATTTAGTATCAGCATTGCACCCGTGCGAAGCCGGGGCGGGTCGCTAGTAATATTATAAAGAGGAAAGGTTTGTAATTATGTTATGCAAAAACTACTGGACCGATTTCAAAAATTCTTTCACCATTAGAAAGCTGCATCTTCACTGAGCAACATAGGCTATATTGCATTTTCAAAAAAAAATTAGAGCCCTTACCAAAAATGCAATAAAGTAACCCAAGGTGTAATAAATTCCTTAATAAAAATTCTGTCATCGCGTGCGCTGCGGAATCTATTCCTTGAAGTACGAAGATGGTTCTTATGAAAAAAAAAACGTAAACATGTAGGTACCACGGGCGAAGCCGGGGCGGACCGCTAGTAGTCTATAAGCAGCTTAGGTAGTGTCAAGTGTGTACCTACGGTGTTTCATATCTGCCAGGCGTCCCATGACGACACAGAGCAAGTAACATGACGACTGACGACTCGCATTTTTTTCAGGATCATTTCATTTGTTGGAACTTAATAAATTCCAACTTCTCTTAATAAATAAAAATCTTATTAATGTTCTTAAAACGATTGTTTGTCGTATTATTTTTAGAGCAATAAAGTGTGAATTGTTCACAATAATTAATTAGTATCGTAAATAAATGGATGAATACTAATACACACCGAAATTATACGTAGGTCATTGGACGACTCGGGCGACCGACAGATAATAAAATACTAATTTTTTTTTTAATAAATACCTACCTAAAGTTTTCACTGTTGTGCTCTGCTTGCATCCAGACGCATCCAGAGCATATCATCCATGCATCAACAACATAATTTTACCTACATATTATATCTAGGTATACCTACATGCAGTATACTACTCAAGAATACATATTATTTTGTTTTACTTGTATTAGATAAAGATCTGAAGAGCAAGAACTATATAATGAAATATTTGTGTTGGATAGTACATTTAATTTACGGCTATGATAATATCATAGTACCAATAGGAGCAGACAATGTTGTATGTTGCAATAATGGGAACATTCCACGAAGTTGCATGGGTCAGCATGTATTTCTTAATATTATTATACTAGCTTGTGAGATTTTCGAGATAAAACTATCCTGTGTCAATCAAAGAAACTATGTCACCTGTTTGCAAATTTCATGAAAATGGGTTCAGCAGTTTTTTGCTTGAAGGAGTAACAAACAAACATACAAACTTTCGCATTTATAATATTAAGATATACAGTAAGGGTAGTCTAGATTTATAGTTAAGACTTAAGAATTTAGATTAAAAAAGGTACAAAGGACACTTTTTATAAATTTTGATATTTTCATTATTTATTGAGTTGTTTCTATTTTTACAAAAAACACACGAAACTTACAACAGTATTAAAAGTATAATATTCTGTGAATTATTCATAGCTCAAGTAAAGGTGAAATGTAACAAAAAATAAAAATCTACCATATCATGAGTAAGAAAATACATTTACAATTATTCACTTTTTATTTTATTAAAACTCAGTACTGAAAGTACATAGATACCTGAAAAAATAACAATTTTGAATTTTGTAATTAAATTATGGCTTCTTTTTTATAACTGTGCATAAATCATATCAATCAAATATACAAAGCAAAAGATAAGAACTATTTAGGCTCTGAAATTTATATAAGTAAACAATGTCTTAAGAAATAAGTTTAATTATGTTGTTAATCATCAAAGTTTTGTGACAAAAGAAAATTTGCTGCAAGATTCTCGTTCTTTTCACAAGCAAAATAAGCTTGAATAACCATATGTTCAGGAAAACCTAATGCTTTTAATCTTTCAATAGCTTCTTTGTCTTGGGGTGAAACATGGATGACATTTTGTGGCTGCTGATTTAATTGACTTTCGGGAACAACTACTTCTTCTGGAGCTGTAACAGCAGCACCACCAGAAGGTGCATTCACGGGTTCATTGAGCATTCTCACAAAAGCTTGTTGGTGTTGACTTATAGCTTGCAAAAGTGCAGGGTTAGATTGTCCAATTTGCTGCAAAACAGTGTTTAATAAATTAGGATTTTGTTGGATTACTGCACGCATCTGTTGAAATTGTGGTTGATCACGAAGGAAACTTAAAGGATCATCATCTGCACTTTCTTCTGCCTCTTGTTCTTGCAGTATGTCATCAGGTATACCTGTTATTAAGTATTCAACTGCTCTTTCTCTATTATTAAAAGAGGCACGGAGAGCTTGTTCTACCTGTTGTCGATTATAACCCATGTCCATAATACTTTGAACAGTAGATTCAAACTCAGGATCAATTGGTACAGCTACTGGTTCAACAGCGCGTTCCGGCTCTGGCGCTGGCAATGTTTTCGGCGCTTCCTCTGCTTTTTTGTTTTTACCATCTCCGCTCTCTGTTGACGTACTTTCACCAGCTTCAGGAGCGGATGTAGATGTTTGCGGAACTTCGGCTGTTTTGGGCTTTGTTACCATGATAACAATAAATTTCTTCTCATCTATGTTGTATTTCTTAAGTTCATCGTCATCAAGTAGAATTTTACCTGCGTAAATAAGTCTCTGATTGTCTGCCGCATAATCTTTGCCTTTTTCAACTTCAATTTTAAGTTTCAATGCTTTAACGGTTTCGTCCGGATTTATTTCAATTTGAAATGTTTGCTGTTGTAATGTTTTTAATGTCACCAACATCTTGATTAACTTTCGTATTCCTACTGAAATTCTTAAAACTCTTGTTACGAAGATAACTATTCTGACTCGACAAAATTAACCAGTAAACATAACCTCGTTTCCTAAATGTCATTTGTGTTTGGATAATCGTAACAAATAATCAATTATGATTTTATTTCATCATTCCGACTGCATATGGCCATAAAATACCAAAATTTACTTATTATTTAATTTAACAAAATAAATAATAAAAATTGTAGTAACATATTTTTTTATACTATTCATTAATTAATTTCCTGGACGCTTGTGACTTGTGAGTAAAAGTTGTGGGTTGTGAGTTGTGACTTGCATTGAGGTACACATTTGGAGACGACACCGCCTACATCACTTATGTTCCGCTCAACATACGCCATCTGGCGTAACTGCACTCAGTCTGACTCAGTCGCTTGCTCGCTCATTGGCGCGAACGTCACGCTCATTTTTTATTTGTTTTAAAGTGAAACACATCAAATATGCCTACGTGTGTGTTACGATATTGCACAAATAATACAAATAATACGGAAAAGTGCAAAGGAATAACTTTTCATCAGTAAGTAACTAGATAATAATTTTTAAAACTTAGTTAGAGCAAAATTTTTGGCGGGCGACATTTTGCGTCATTTGTCATAGATTAAAAATTTAAGATATGACATTGGGCATGAAATAAGTGTTGTTAGTAATATTTGCTGGCGTATATTTTTATAGTTTAAAATAATAATTTTACATATTTAGAAAAGCATAGACTGGTTGTTAATTGAAAAAAGGTGAAATCATGAAATATGAAAATCAATTACTTAATCACCAATTTTTTTTTTGTTAATTGATTTTAATCAAGTTTTTAACTGATATTGTATAAGCTACTGACTTGAACGTATAATTGAATTATTATTTATTTATCTGCACTAATATTATAAAGAAGAAAACTTTGTTTGTTTGTTTGATTGTAATGAATAGGCTCATAAACTACTGGACCGATTTTAATGAAATTTGGCACAGACAATCTTTAGACCCTGAGAAAGAACATAGGCTACTTTTTATTGCGAAATATGTACCACGGGCGAAGCCGGGGCGGACCGCTAGTTCAGAGATAAGTAATTAATATTTTTTCTATTCAAGGTTTCCATGTCTGGGCCGTGAAGAAAGGGAAAAATGGGTAAAATTTGTCCAAAACAACCGCAGTGAAGAAACCTGGTTACCATCCGATAGAACTTACGTCTGTTCATTGCATTTTCGCGATGAGGATAAATATACCACAAAAGCGGGAAGGCGTTTTCTAAAGAAGTCTGCTGTTCCTTGTATTGATGTTAGTAATAATAATAAAATTTTACGGATTTGTATAACAAATAAAATATTATTTTAGCCATCACTAACATTATGTTATATTTATTTTAGCCGAAGGTGTGCTACAATAGTACTGGAACAATACAAGCAATTTCTGAGCCGGGAACATGTTCTGAGGATGATGAACTAAATAAACATTTTGTACAAAATTACACGGCTTTTATTTTTTTTCTAAAAAAGGCTCAATTTGTAAGGAATGAAACTTCCCATAGCCCTGGCCCCTGACTGAACCTAAAACCCGAAAAAAATTAAATTATTCCATATGACGTCACTATTTACATCATATATCTATATACCTATATTATATGCCAGATATTGTTAGCCCCGCGTAGTAAAGTCAGTTTATACCTAAAATAAATATTAAGTAAGTACAAAGAAAATTTCAAGTCAACGTGCATGTAAGGAGTGGCACCCAATAAAATAGACAGAATGAAACAAAGTGTCGCCTCTATAGCGGTGAGTCAGTGACATCGCATAATCTATGACTGTCTAGCCGTCATTCGCGCGCCCCGCGCCGCCGCGCTTGGCGCACAGATTTTGTTCGTGGTGTCTGCTCCATATATGTATCTCAATGATAATAATATACTACGTATACAACAATTACTTAACAATAATTATTATCTTAAATTTGAATACTTTTAATAAAAAACAAATAGGTACTATTTTTAGTAGATGATAACTAAAGCGCGTTCTTTTATAGTCTTATAAATTATATTTAAGTATGATTTAAGTTTAACTAAATTATAATTACAATTATCCGTAAATAATAGTAGTTACTGCATGCACAATGCACATATTGTGTTCAACACACCTTGTAGATAAGGCGTTAAATTCAAAAATTTCCCGCCTTGTCATATTTTCATTGATAAAATCATAATAACCTATAGTCCGAGAAAATTAGTGAAATTTGCGATATATCGAATGATGATGACGATGATGATATCGAAAGTCCTCAAGGGTGGGGGGTGAACTAAGGGAGGGGTTCTAAGGAACCTTTTTTAGATTTATGCTTATAAGACTGAAACCTGCAAAAATAATAAATATTCAACAATTTCCTTTAATTTATATTGTATTATTTTTTTATACGGTCGATACTTTAGGAAATACAGGGAGGGGGGGGGGGAATTCCTTTTCCTTCCTTCCTTGTGTACAGTACTCTAAAATTAATAATGCGCATACAGATCTTCGCTAATTGTCGTATTTCCGTATTCACCCGAATCATTGAATCATAAGAGCCCTAAACAATGCACTTGCAGTTTACACCTTGTTCAAAGGAAATAGAAGTCAATTCACGGTCATAAGCAATCGAAAACAATTCGGGCGGTAGGTGCACAGAACAGTAAAAACAAATAGAAGTGTGATGTGGGCGTGGCCCACGTGTCAATAATAAGTTTAGATCACCTAACTTGCTCTCAGTTGTGCGCAGAAAAATATTTGAGTCGGTTGTCAGCTGTCAAACCTTTTTTCCATATTTATTCAATAATTAGGACGTGTTGTTCGGTATTAGAGTGCAAAAATGATAGCAGACGAAATAATATCAGCAATGGAGGCATTTCATACCATCGGTAAGTCTTATTTTTATTTATTTTACATATATTTTATGTTATAACTTGGCTTGTCGTAATTTGTCAAAATTGTATACAAATATCTAGTCAAAATGAACCTTAATCCGTAAGAAATTAGTACTATTATAGATTGAACAGCAAACAAGACTTTCTGGAATATTATTGCAATAAACAAACGAATGTCGCTTTAGTGATGCTTGTGGCGCTTATCGACAGTATCGATACTTTAGAAAAGACAAACATTATAAATATTAAATTTTATTTTATTTTTCCTTAGCTTTCATTTGTCCAATTTATTTATAGATTTCCCAAAGAGGCTAATTTAAAAGAGAAATGGATAAATGCAACGTGACGAGTTAACTGGATGCCGAACAGCACTAAGCAGTCTAACAAAGGCCACCGATACAGCAAACCTACGGCAGTTCCAAGATTTAAAATAATGCATTTTTTCTGTTTGTATTTTGTAAATATAGATTAATACTATTCTATTCCGTTTTTTATTTAATAATAATAATAATATAAAAAGACGTACTTAGTAGTAATAAACATACTCCAAAATGTGACACATTATACTATACTCATATAATAGAAAGAAAAAAAAAATACACAAAAAATATTTATTTGTATATTATCGATAACAAGGCTGACATCCCTCAGGGCATAGCATCAGATAAATATCAAGTTAATGTCATTAATGTTGAGTGACACAAATTTCAACCTTATCTCTATGTGTTGAGGTTCAAAGTTATATCTATCGAAAACTAACGCCCTCTGTTGTGGAGTAGCTGAATGTTTTCGAATTTGGAATTTCTGAGCAATGAGAAACAAAACAGCTAATATACCTAGGGATGTTATACTAAAATAAACCGTAACATGGTGCGTTAGGGTACATATTGAAATGCTGAATTTATAACCTAAGTCAGTTTTTACTCAAATTAAGCTGTCCAATCAAAGGCATAGTTTACTTGTAGTGTACTGTATAACTATCGGTTTAAATGTGTGGGTTTGGCGACACTGGTTTTCATACTAATTATGACATTATAGCACTTCTATATGTTTTTACTGTTCTGTGGGTAGGTGACGGTAGCCTGTCAGTCAAAAATCCGTCAGTCGTCTTTAAATATTGGTGGTGACTGCACGTGTTCTCTCTGGGTTGAATTATATAGAGCTGCTATTACATAACCTTCTTGGTTTTGTTTTTAAAGGTGAATTTTATTTTTCGATGAAATGATTATTTACACAGGCATTGATAGCAGTAGAGAAATTGAAAATGAAGAAGAGCATAATGAAATTTCCGATGTATCTGTTATGGACCAAGTGATAAATTGGGCAGTATACATAATGCACGGTCATTATGAAAAATGCCCAAATTGAGAGTGCAATTTGATAATAATTATTCAAATAATCAAATTGACCGGGCATTATACATATTGCCCATCACCTTTTGGGCAGAGTAATACAAACATATTTAATTACTATTTTTTTATTGTTATTGTCATTTAACTTAAAATAAACTAAATATTAAACCACTTAAACAATCAGGCTCATTATTGGGATTAATTACCAAGGACTTCTACCTTAAAAATCCACTAGTTTTTGCATTTAAAACTTAAGGAAAGTCATATTACAGTACTCCAAAATTAATAATGCGCATGAAAATCTTGAGATTTTAATGATTAGATTTATATGGTTTAAATGTAAACCTGGGTTTGAAAACCATATTTTATACAATATAAATTTTGTGTTATTTTAACCTTCTTTTCTTCCATCATTACACCAGCTTCAGTAAGAAACTTTAAAAGTACTATAAAATTTTCCAAGTAAATCAATCCAACAAAGATATATAGTTATTCGCAATCGTGGGGTTATCCTCGCTATTGACAAGGAATTATCTAATACTAACAAGGAATTATCGAAACAAAATCGTTACTTACAAATAAATATTAATCTCTTTTAGTACAAAACGCATAATTTGACTAAATTATGCAAGAAGAAAATGCATTTTACCCCTCTATATACATATCATCTTCGGACGCTCCGGGAATATGACAGTTGCCGAACAGTGACGAAGATTTCTATGCGCATTATTACTTTTGGAGTACTGTAAAAATATAACATAAAATATAATTAAATTTAAAACAAAAATTTCACAACATACCTTTGTTTTATAGAAATGACTTATTATTATGAAACATAAAATAAACTAAAGTTTAAGCAATCAGACTCATTATTTGGCATAATTAGCAATTACTCTTAATAAACGAAATGTAAAGAAGTAAAATAGAACATAAAATTGAAAACAATAATTATACAATATGTAGCAAGTAACAGGTTTATTTATTAGAACAACTGCCACTGTGATGGCATTTTGAGGTACACAACTTTTTGGCTTTGCGACAACTTTTCAAGCGTTATTATCAAATTGCCCAATTGTCATGTAGCATTATAATAATGACCGTGCAATGTGATAAATAATGAATTTAAGATAGTAATTAATCACTTAGCCCAATAAAGCTAGACATTATTCATAATGCTCGTGCATTATAAATAATGCCCGCATTAATCACCTGGTCCATAACATATCTACAATGTCAGAAATAAAGATAATCCCTTATTCTGATTGTTTTATTTTTATTTTTTTGTAATTGTAATAATATTGAGGAATGATCAGTATCTACTGTAAATTTTTTTGAACTGAGATTTTAATGATTAGATTTCTACGATTTAAATATAAACCTGTGTTTGAAAACCATATTTTATACAATATAAACCTTGTGTTATTTTAACCGTATTTTCTTAAATTACACCAGCTTCAGTAAGACACTTTAAAAGTAATACAAAATTTTCCAATTAAATCAATCCAATAAAGATATATTCGCAATCGTGGGTGATGAACCCACTCGCTATTTACATACAAGATATTATCGAAACAAAATCGTTACTTACAAATCAATATTAATCTCTTTTAGCACAAAACACATAATTTTTCTAAATTATGCATGAAGAAAATGCATTTAACCACTCTATATACATATCGTCTTCGGAAGCTCCGGGAATATGACAGTTGCCGAACACTGGCGAAGATTTCTATGCGCATCTCGGAGCAATTATCAAGCCTGGAGAAGTAACAATTAATTGAACAATAAAGCACTAGTTTGGCCTTTTTGGCTTATGGCAAAATGTCATGCGAAAAAAGAGGACAGATATATGTCAGTTCGACAGTTTGAAATGACATGTAGCCATTTCAATTTGTTTTAGTGACCAGTCTGGTCACTAACGCATGGTGATTTTAATTATTGTTTTTGAAGTGAAAAACGTGTTTTCTATTCTGTTATTTTCTGAAAAGATAATTTACTAAAGATTACATGGCTTGTGTTGTTCACGGCTGTAAAAGCCGTAGTACTGGGAAATCGGATGAAGATTGGAATTTGTCTTTTCACAGGTTAGTGTTTTGATCAATTTTTTTGTTAATTGTATTATAAATAAGTTAATTTACGTTATTTTCATAATCATCTATGTTTTATCTAACCGTAATCATTGAAATGAAATCATAATCAGCTTAGTTTTTAGAAAAAATGCAAAATATAACTTCCATAGTGTTGTGCAATTATCGATACTTGAGTAGGTACGAAGTACTTCATTGATAATGACTGCTTTAGGTTAGGAGAAAAAAAAGGTATTTAAGTATGGATTTTATTGTTATTTGCAGGTTTCTGGCTTGAGAAAAATTAAAAGATGTTTGGGTTAAAGCTATAGCACAGGGAAAATTGGAAGCCTTCAAAACATTCTCGGCCTTGTTCAAATAATTTCGAATCAGACGGGAAGAAAAGTAAAGTGCTTTGCAGAGATGCTGTGCCACAAGTTTAAGGTGGCATCTATTTTAAATAATAAATATTGTAATTTGTTAATTAAGTATCGAAATAAAATGTTGTAAAAAAAAAATTTAAATTTTATTTGTTTTATTTGAAGCAATTTATTTTAAACTTTTACCAATTTTTTCCTGTGGGAATGAGTTATTTTCCCGCGGTAAATTGTAGCCTATATGTTATTCTGATGTTTAATCTATAATATGTATAATTGTAAAGTTCCATAAAAACTCATTCAGTAGTTTTTTCGTGAAAGAATATCAAATGTCCATTCTTATATATTTTTGCTTTTATAATATTAGTAGGATACGATTATTGATTTGTAAAAAGATCAACCAGGTGGAAGTCAGATTCGCGCACGAAGGGTTCCGTATAATTCTATGAATGAATCTATGAAAACAGGAAAAAATACGTACCTTTTTACGAAACCATAAAAAACAACCTAAACCGAAATACCTAATAATATTTTTTTATAAATACCACTACCATACAAAGCAAGGCAGTCAATACGCATCGTAAATGAATAATTCCAAATTAAACGAATCTTAAAATTTGGAATTACCTATCCATAATTCAAAATTAAAAGAATCTTAAATTATCTTCAAGCAATTTTATAACTTAATTTTTTTATTTATCGATATTTTAGTATTCGATAAAGTGGCAAGCACTACCTTTTTAGAACAAAAAGTGGCTACATGTGGATTTGAATGCCAAGCCGATAACAGTGTGTTGTCTCTTTCTATCGCATTAATTAGGGTATTGAATAAAAGAGAGCCACTATATAAGAAACGTTCAATTAATTGTTACTTCTCCAGGCTTGTTAATTGCCCCGAGATGCGCATTATTACTTTTGGAGTACGATGTTTTTGACGTTTAGCCATTGAGCTATTATCACAGATTAGAGAATAGTTACTTCTATTATTACTACGTTTAGCTGATCTTGAATTATAAGTGGCGACAGTGTCGTAGCACAGTATTACCATCCTACAGTAGTGCGACGAATGTACTTGTGCAGAGAAACGGAGGGGAACTGGCGGGGGTCGGGCGACGCGGGCCGCGTAAAGCAATCACGCTGAGATTGCTTTACCTATCGCGAAAGGACGACGCAGTCGTATTTTTTGTGTAATAATTTTATTATACAAAGGTACTTACATATTCTATTATGGCGCGCACAAACTGTTCCGTTTACGGATGTAAATCTACATTGAAATCCCAGAAGGAAACAATATTTCAGAAAGATTGTATTACCTAATTGTATCTGTTGAATTAAAATCAAAGCTATGTATATGTTGTCCTCATTATTTTCTAATCAGATTGTACATCCCAATGCGAATGCATTACTTAGTTAAATGTTATAAATTATAATATACAATTAAGAAAATCCAAAAATAAAGTGTCCACGTAAATAATATTTAGCAGTGCAATATCTATAATTATATATTTATGAACAAATAATTACATCAGATTTAATAATCGCAATTATTTTGAATGTACATATGAATAAATGATTTCATCATAATATTAATAATCACAATTGTTTTATTTCCCATTTGTTGCAACCCTAGCGTATTTTCGTGTGGCAGCGTAAGTACCTACGCTGGCGGCGGCATCGCGCGACATCAAAGGCGATTCCTTACTGTAGGAAATAATATTGTAATACTGTGGTCGTAGCCTGTGGTCGTAACGAGCGAGATTATCAACTTAGTACTTTATGCCGCAGCCAGACTATGCTCCTCGTGCTGCTCATCGCGCTGCATGCCGTTATTCGCCGCGACATTGCCCTCTCTGGCCACACACTGCTCTACTGGCGCGTGCCCTCTCTGGCCACACACTGCTCTACTGGCGCGATTAATCGCGACGCTCCTCACTTGTCATTTGCCTTGTCTCACGAAATGGACGTTGAAACGGTGGCAGCGTGCGCGCTATACATTTTTAGTATAGCTTATTATATTAATGTAGTAAAAAGAAATATACATAGTCGTCGTCGTCCTCAAACATAAAAAAACATTAACAATTTTTCATTTGACCATTCCATGCTTGGCGACGACATAATTATTAATTTCCAATTTTGCATACGTGTGCGTCTTGCGCGAGCGCTCGATGCGGACCAAAGACTACTATGTATATGATGCGGACTGCGATCGCGCGAGTATGTGGCTACTGGCTAGGCATTCGCACTCGTATTGCTGGTCCTTGAACTCGCGCGCAAAAACCGATAAAATAGGGAGCAGTGAGCAGGACGATGAGCACGACGAGTGGCATGACGAGTAACGTGGCCACACTATGCCTCTGCCTACTTTCCTCGTTACTTCTCATACCACTCGTCGAATGTGTGGCTGGCGTATTAGAACTGGCACCCTGCGGCAATTAAAGTTTAAAGTTTTAATACACAGAGCAAGTAATGAGTAGAGCACACAGAGCAAGTGGTAGAGCAGTGTGTGGCCAGAGAGGGCAATGTCGAGGCGAATAACGGCAGCGCGATGAGCAGGACGAGGAGCATAGTGTGGCTGCGGTATAATAGACCCTCGCTAATTTTTGTGGTTTTCTGGTTGATATGGTGCGTACGAGCAAGACATTGAGTTATAGTATTTGTATTCTCTTTGGTTATGACCTACGAAATTTTTAGATAATCTTTTATTTGGGCTTCAGGGATAATTTTAATAAAAATAGATACTTACTCTTGTTATAAGGAATGCACAAATACTTCAAATTATAGACAAAATTTGTTGTAACAAGTATGTATTTAACTAAAATTATTTCGATTTTGAGAGTAGATTAAATAAAACTGGATAATTTAAAAAACTACAAGTTATCCCATTTAAAAAATGATTTCACCAGTTCTAACCTATTTAATTTCTGACTGAGTTTGCAGGTGCATAACAAATAAACTCAACGGATTATAAAAGACTTATATTTAATGAAATAAATACAAAATGTCAGCATTTGTATATTATGTATATAGATACTAGGTACTTTATAAATTATAATATGCACTTCTCACAATTAACCAACCACTGCTGTGGTACAATTTTTGGTACATTTTTCCATTGCTTTACTTCATTATATACAGCAAGGTCAATGATACTAAACTTGTTGTTATAAATCCATTGACTTCCATTTTGAAATAATTTTTGACAGTGGACTTGCTTTTGTTTCTCTGAAGAATTTTCAAGTAAATAACAAGTATCCAACAAACTCTCAGCTGCATAATCATTAAAATCATATGAAACAGTGTTGGGGAATATCTCACAAAGATACCTCAATACATTTACATTTCCTAGTATTGGTAATCCCAATGATGAAATTCTCAATTCTGTACTAGCTGACTCTGAAACAAGAATATAAGAATAAATATTTTTGGTTTCATAATTATTTAAAGACAAAAAGGACTAGATTAAGTTTGACAAGACTTATCATATCAGTTTGATTCAATACATATAATATGGTAATTTATATTAAGTTGAAGCTTTGTTTGATTGAACTCACTAATATCAAGAATTAATAGTCCAAATTGAAAAAAAAAAATCTCTCAGTGTTAGTATATTTCTTTGATTATATACTCCCTAGATAGAGTATCGGCGCGTCAAAAGCGTCGATAAAAATGTCAGCTAACTGTTAGCCTCCAAAGCGCTCACCACTCCTCAGTGTCAATTGTAACGTCAAGAGATACGCACGCACGGCTCATTTTTTGCGTTTGATTATTTCGGTGAAAATGACAAGCTGCGCGATTAAAATCTGCAGAAATTACAAAGGACGTTTACGAACAACTAAAAAAATCTCCTACCATCGGTAAGTAACTCAAAACTAATAGTAATTTACGGAAACAAAAATAACAAATTCATAATTATTTTCACAAAATCAACGCGTCGTTTTTTAGTGTTGCCAGTCTTGGATTGCGAATTTCCCCATAGAGTTAGTTGTCTTAAAAGCTGATGTATGTTCATTTTTACCCGACTGCACCAGAAGGAGGAAATACATCAGGGAAGGTGTGTGTATGTATGTATGAATGTATGTGGGTGTGTTTTAAAAACTGTTTGGCTGAGCCTACAGCCTTAATGGATGGACCGATTGTTTTTGTTTTGCAAGCTTCCGCGCAGTCGGATGTTTTTTTTTAGTCTTAAATATTTTAATATTTATTTTTGAAGTAAAACTTCTTTAGGCGCGGTTGAGAGTAAATGAGATTATTTTTCGGATGGAAATAACGCTCTATAGTCTGTTGACACAATTTCCGCTACTTAAAAACAGAAAAAAAATCTATACGTCTCAAAGGTCGGTATACCTGTTTAAGAATATCTATGGACGCAGTATAATTTTTTTTAAATTGTACCGATTTCGTACAAAATCGATATCTGAGGCTCCCTGGGATCACAAAACAGGAAACTGGTACCAAAATTGAAAAAAAGTCAACGCCATTTTGAAATTTTCTGTTATTGTACCGATTTCGTTCAAAATCGATATCTGAGGCTCCCTGGGATCGCAAAACAGGAAACTGGTACCAAAAATTTAAAAAGTCAGCGCCATTTTGAAATTCTTTGTTATTGTACCGATTTCGTTCAAAATCGATATCTGAGGATCCTTAGGATCACAAAACAGGAAACTGTTACCAAAATTGAAAAAAAGTCAACGCCATTTTGAAATTTTCTGTTATTGTACCGATTTCGTTCAAAATCGATATCTGAGGCTCCCTGGGATCGCAAAACAGGAAACTGGTACCAAAAATTTAAAAAGTCAGCGCCATTTTGAAATTCTTTGTTATTGTACCGATTTCGTTCAAAATCGATATCTGAGGATCCTTAGGATCACAAAACAGGAAACTGTTACCAAAATTGAAAAAAAGTCAACGCCATTTTGAAATTTTCTGTTATTGTACCGATTTCGTTCAAAATCGATATCTGAGGCTCCCTGGGATCACAAAACAGGAAACTGGTACCAAAAATTTAAAAAGTCAGCACCCATATATCAACTCTTGCTGCCAAACTCAGCTCTGCTGCTTACGCTGGCAGAAAGATTCGACAGTTAACTGACATAGAAACTGCAAGAATTGTATATTTTGCTTCTTTACCAGCTGAATTTATTAAATTTCGGTACCATTTTCCTGTTTTGTGATCCCAGGGAGCCTCAGATATCGATTTTGAATGAAATCGGTACAATAACAGAAAATTTCAAAATGGCGTTGACTTTTTTTCAATTTTGGTAACAGTTTCCTGTTTTGTGATCCTAAGGATCCTCAGATATCGATTTGGAACGAAATCGGTACAATAACAAAAAAATTCAAAATGGCGCTGACTTTTTAAAATTTTGGTACCAGTTTCCTGTTTTGCGATCCCAGGGAGTCTCAGATATCGATTTTGAGCGAAATCGGTACAATAACAACGAATTTAAAAATGGCGCTGGCTTTTTAAAATTTTGGTACCAGTTACCTGTTTTGCGATCCTAGGGATCCTTAGATATTGATTTTGAACGAAATCGGTACAATAACAGAAAATTTCAAGATGGCGTTGACTTTTTTAAATTTTGGTAACAGTTTCCTGTTTTGTGATCCTAAGGATCCTCAGATATCGATTTTGAACGAAATCGGTACGATAACAAAGAATTTCAAAATGGCGCTGACTTTTTAAAATTTTGGTACCAGTTTCCTGTTTTGCGATCCCAGGGAGCCTCAGATATCGATTTTGAACGAAATCGGTACAATAACAGAAAATTTCAAAATGGCGTTGACTTTTTCAAATTTTTGTAACAGTTTCCTGTTTTGCGATCCTAGAGATCCTCAGATATCGATTTGGAACGAAATCGGTACAATAACAAAAAAAATCAAAATGGCGTTGACTTTTTTAAATTTTGGTAACAGTTTCCTGTTTTGTGATCCTAAGGATCCTCAGATATCGATTTTGAACGAAATCGGTCAATTAACAAAGAATTTCAAAATGGCGCCGAATTTGGGTTAAATTTAAAAATGATGCAGGCGAAGCTGCCGGCAAACCTGTAGTATTTTTATAAGTCGACACTATATTATTACATTAATTAATAAAACATATTTTGTAAATGCTAATTGATTTTTATTTGATTGTATTTTCTATTCTATAAAAATCATATTCTAACTCAAGAGACAACTAAACACAATTGAAAGTACAATATTAAACTATTATTTATGATTTTATTAACATGACATAATTTTACAGGTTTTGCCCCATTTTATCGGGAAAAATTCATTAGCTGGTAACTCCCTGATACAAATGACGCTGGTGTAAGACATAGCAATCGCTAAGCGTGTGTGCGTGCCTCACTCACACATGCTTGTAAATACTGGCCAGTTTTTGTTGCATCGGCCATTGCGTGAGGCGTTATCTAGGGAGTATATAATCAAAGGTATATTTATTGAGGAGGACTTTAAGGAATGTAGCATAACAACAATAGATTTTTGTATTAGATGCAGTTTTAGATATAGGAAAGCATTAAATTGTTTAATGCTGCTCCTTAAGTAAAGGTTAAAAAAATTATATCATATAAAAATACACAAATGGGTGGCTATGGTTAATTTAATTAAACTCCAATAAAACTCACATTTAATACTAATCAAATACTTACCATACTTAAAAATCAGTCTTAGGTTGACTTTACCATCAGTGTTTTCAAACTTGACCTTTTCAAAGAATGATTTAATTTTTGGAATTTTGTTCGAAGGGGTAGAAGAATGAATGTGCCATGTAAAGTTTAAATCCAAATTTTCCTTCAAAACTTTAATTAAGAACCATGGTAAATTATCTGGACTTAATACCAACACCAATTCCTCGGGTTTTATCTATAATTAAAAAATATAATAAATTAGAATAAAATCAGCTTACTTATATAGGTACATGATATCTATTTTCATTCTCTCATTACATATTACTCTTCATATCTTCATTACAATATAAATTATATTATAAGGTAAATAGATATCAAAAACTAGTGTTTTTAATGATTTTATAGACATTTTTTGTTATGATGTTTTGTTCACATTCAATAACATCATTTATAGACTACAAGCCCGCATAGGAAAAAAATATGGGTCAAATGAACCACCAGGGGACATATCTAGAACGATAGAAGAGCAAAAAATAATAAGATTCATCACTATGCCGTCACTTGTAAGCTGTCCAACTGAGTGCAGATGAGAATTGAAAAGTACAGGTAGACCCGGTAAATTTTGGTCATATATTTTTGTACGGCATTCTTAACCATCGATAGATCCATTAAAAATAATAAGAAACCGCTCAGTGCCGTACAAAAATGGTGGTCCACCAAGTTGGAATTTTTATTTAATTTCCGAGAGTTACCGGGGGTAAATTTGGTCATTTGACCATGTACGGCATCTGTGTCATACTATTGCTATACTGCTTTTAATCCATTATTCCGCAACGCCGTACAAAAATCATGGGGACAAGGGGAAAAAATCGAGAGTTGTAATCCCCTCTCTTTCCCCAGTCCAGGGGGTCATTGTTTGTGTGTTTGAAGTTTGAACCATGTTTTGAATTTTTTTCCACAAATTTTTAGTTTCAAATTCATCACCCAATGAATCTTAACAGTATTTAAAATATTAATAATATTTTTGTGGATGAATAGTTGTCAATATTTCCTGTCCGAAGATGCTTAGCTGTCGAATACTATAAAATACTGCCTTCTTTTGAATCGTGGCGCATTCATATGAATCGTGTCTTGGGTCTCAGACGTTGTTTATACGACGTTTGACCCAACTACCCTCACTTTGTTAAGTTGTTGACTTACTGTGATTTGTTATCAACTGTCTTCATCATTAAGGCAGTTGTGTAGAATCACAGTACATTTAACCTAGCTCCTTGTACATTTCTAAAAATATGTATTATATGTATAGATTAATAATTTATAGATGAGTAATACCTGAGATATTTTTGAGCATGGCTTGATTTTATTATTAACAGTGTCATTCAATTTGCAGGAAGAACTTATTATTTGGATTTTCTCATAAAGCTTATCCAATTTTTTGAGCAGCTGATCTTGCCTATTTTCAAGATCCAACATTTTGTTGTTGGGTGCACTCTGAAACATAAGATTATACATTATAATATCTTGGTGTTAAATATAATGTAGCCACACACAATGTATAGGGTTGATAAAATGTTTTGTATCAATTATATTTGCGCTTAATAATAAAATAAAAAAATATTTTTTTGAAATAAACCTTAAGGAATCTCATAACCTGGTCACGAATATTCAATTGTATGTCATCATTAGCAACAACCTGCTGGTTGGGATTCTTCATATAATACATGCATGTTGGTAAATCTATAGATTGTTCAATCGGGATAATACTTTTCATTATATACATCCTGATTGTTTACTGCAAATTAAAACCAAGATATATAAAGCTATTGCTGGTTGCAGATATTAATATTAAATATTAATATTTTAACAATTTTTATAGCAAAAGTAACGTAATTATAGGTTGTCGTGATTGTGTTTTCAATTCAAATTCATTTCTATTTTTATTGATGTCGCATATTTTGTACCAATATATTCGTAAAATAAAAATGTACCTTGAGTAAGGTTACAGGTTCCTCAATTTGCAAAGGCTGATTCCGGAATCCGGATCACAGATTACTATATATAATATATTAGTCAGAGATATCCGGATTCGATTTGCGAATGACAACGGAGTAGGTACGGACCACGACGACCACGAATGACAAGACTGACAGTTACAGACAAGTGACAACTCAATACTCGGAGCAATTAACTAGACTCAATATGTCAAACAAGATTTTTTGGCCGGCCGCGGCCGGATGTATATGCTACAATCAAAACCCTGAACCAGTCAATATCCTTATTGACGGTTATTAAGGTTATTGACTAAGGGCGTCGGTTAATATCCTTATTGACTGATTTTATCTGACAAAATCAGCTAATAAGGTTATTGGCCGACATCCTTAGTCAATAACCTTATTGACTGATTTAAAGAGCAGACATTCAGTCAATATAGGTTTTAACCAACGTACTGAATAGATTTTAACATTTAAATCTTTCTGTAATGGGCAAGTAAAACAATAGCGAGTTTTACTTGCCCATTACAAAAAGGTTTAAGTGTCAAATTCGACCCAGTAGGTTAGGTTAGGTTTGAACTGCGACCCTATAAATGCTGCGAACAATAACCAGAACCTTAGATCATTAAGTAATGGATGGAGCACGCTGGCAAATGTTCTAACTAAACTTTCTGCCGATTTTGGTGCGGGGAGGGTAACTCACACTTTGAAACACAATCACACATTCACAAAAATTATTTGTGTCTTTACGAACTCAAACTAATACAAAATTGGCAGACTAGCATGTTTTTGCACACATACATCGATTACACAGAAAAATCTCTGTACATATACGTAATAATACAATCGCTCTAAAGGGATGTAACCATATCGATATTACAAAAATAATAATTTTGTTGAAATTAGAAATAACATTAATATTATATTCATAAAAAATACTACACAGGTCATTTGTAACGTTTTCATCATTATTATATGCATACGAAAAAACAATAAAACGCCATTTTATTTGTATTTGAATATGTATTTATTCAACACATCACATATTATATTCAATAAAATAAATATCGGTACAGAAATTTTTATTGAAGTGAAAACTTCTTTAGCGGCGTTGGGTATAAAATCAAAATCTGAAATATACGTAATATTAATACATACATATAAACAAATTACATAATAGAAAGGTTACAAGATTAACATTACAAAAAAACGGCTAAGTGCGAGTCGGACTCGCGCACGAAGGGTTCCGTACCATTAAAATGTTCTGCCAGTTAAAAGTAACCGAGCGTAAATTTTAATAAATATATACAAGACTTACAAAATAAACATTATACTCCTTTTTATGTAGTTGTGTAAAATTGTAATATAATAAAGATTAATTCTCATCTCATTTCAAATTATGCTAAGAAAAATATTTTTTTATCGACGTTCAAGTTAAAAGCAGTCCGTCACTAAGAAAGTCGTAAAAATTTACGACCTTTTAAGCGACGAGTTTCTAAATTCAACTCTATCACTAAGTTCATAAAGATTAAATTTGAATTTCTTTTCAAGATAGTCTCGCTAAATTTGTATTTCTTTAAAATATAGTCTCGTGGGGAGTGCGGTTTAATATCGCGTTCTAAATTCAATTTTATCGCTTAATTCATAAAGATTAAATTTGTATTTCTTTTCAAGATAGTCTCGCTAAATTTGTATTTCTTTAAAATATAGTCTCGTGGGGAATGCGGTTCAATATCGCGTTTTAAATTCAACTTTATCTCTTAGTTCATAAAGATTAAATTTGTATATTTTCTTTCCATGATAGTCTCGTGAGGCCGCATCAATGATCGAGTAAACACATGACTCGATTATTTGTCTTGATCATATCGCTAAACGATACATCGACGATTATTAGAAATTGCATTTAAATTGATATTTACGTAAAAAAAATAAAAAAATACTTACAAATGAAAGGTTATTCCATCTTTTTTAATATTTGATGTGTTTGACTTGTTTCTGCAAGACTTGACAGCACAAAACGGCATTTTTAGCGGAGCACTCGCAGACGTCCTTTCGATGTTTTACGAATACGCAGAGTTTTTGTAATCGATTACGCAAGTAGTTTTTATGAAAGCATAAGATTTTTCGATTCGAATAATCTTATACCTCGGCAAAAGGGGAAGCGCCTGTGAGTGTTATCCATTACTTAATGATCTAAGGCCAGAACCGACTCGCTATTGTTTTACTTGCCCATTACAGAAAGATTTAAGTGTTAAAATCTATTCAGTACGTTGGTTAAAACCTATATTGACTGAATGTCTGCGCTTTAAATCAGTCAATAAGGTTATTGACTAAGGTTGTCGGTCAATAACCTTATTAACTGATTTTGTCAGATAAAATCAGTCAATAAGGATATTGACCGACGCCCTTAGTCAATAACCTTAATAGCCGTCAATAAGGATATTGACTGGTTCAGGGTTTTGACTGTAACATATTTATGGGCATGAGACATAGATCATCTATGTAATGATCTAAGGCATGAGATGAGCTCACCAAACTTGGCCTCCGCAATTTTTTTTTATTAGTTTTAAATTTTTATTATGCCTTATCGTTAGTTCTTGGTTTGCTCTTAATTGTTTGCTATAAATAATTGATTGTTCGTTAATTGTTTATTAACAATTAATAAAATAAAAATATATTAATGATACTTATAACGTACTGAATACTAAAATTAATATTTACATACATATATTGTGAGGAAATAGGATAATTATTGTCATTATTTAATTAATTAGTTAAAAATACAAACGTGAATGGTCTCGTTAAATTGTTTAGAAACCACATTAGAAACTATACAGATAACACACAACACAGGCTTTAGTATTCTATTTTTGAAAACACATTTGAAAATATGTCTGGTGTGGTCTGGTGTCATATTTTAAATTTTTAGTATGGTATTACAGTATTTTAATATTATTTAAATAAATTAATAAAAATAACAAGGAGATGAATACCATTCACATAATTTTCTGTATTTTCTTATCAATGCTAAATAAAAATAATATGTCGCATGATCTTCAAATATTTTGAAATATTTGTTAGAATGAATAGAATGATGGAAAATGGCTGCCATCTACTTAGCCTAGCTTTTTGCGACGTGCGAGTATTGAATGTTCGAGTGTTTTATCGCGTTAACTGATTATTTGAAAGAAATAACATATTTCAAAAGGACACAAATACAACTGACTTTTAATCGTGAAGTTGATTATGTGTAAATAAGTTTGCTGGCTAAAAATTCGATAAACCACAAGTTATAAAAACTAACATGGCGGTCTAATAATCAGCCAATGGGAGGCCAGAATCAAGCGTTTCAGAATTGCATGTACCTATTCACATTTCGCGTCATTAGGTTTTTGGTGCCTTCTGTAAATTAGATAAAATTTTAATAGAGTTATCAGTGAATCGAAAAACTTTTGTAATTTTGCTAAAAAAATACCATGAGAATTGTTTTGTGACTTGAAACACCCGTTTTGTTGGAAGCGTCATTTGAGGCTGAGATTATGAATCCTTTAGATTTAGGATGAAGCTTAATACTATTAGAAACAACATTTTGTTTTTGTAAACAAGAATGTGTTTGCAATACACGTGCGAAATTGTGTATAATTGACAGTTGTACGCAGAGATGTCGGGGAGGGGGGCCAAAAAACGCGGGAGACCCCCAAAATCTGGAACTTTTGAAAAGAATAGAAAATTCCAATATCATTTATTAAAAAAACCTAAATATTTACAAGCACAAAACATAGGTTCGGGTTCATTAGCAAGCACTCCTTCTGCATCGAGAGCATCATCGCCACAGGGAAGTGATACGAGCAAACGAAGTACACGAAAACAGAGAGGAGGTAAATCACATAAAAGTCGAAGAGGAGGTTTATCAAATGCTTATTCTAGAAGAGGATATAACCCTCAGGCGGCAGACTATCACGAGTCTGAGTACCACTATGGATCTGATTTTGGTGATGAATTTAGTGATAGATCAGAACCTGAAGAAGATCGTGTCAGTGAAAGTTCGGATGGATCAGTTAGTGAAGGTGCAGCAAGTGATAGTGACTTTTCTGTTAGCAGTTATAATTCTACAGTGGGTACTCCTAGAAAACCTACAAATATCAATAGGCCACCTAGTCCAGATCCACTCTGGTTACAGCAGGAAAGACAGATACCCCATTTAGATTTACCATCATCATCTGATGATTTAATTATTCCCCATAATACAGTTTTGCAAATAGTAGGTGTTTATGAAGTAATACGGCACTTTAGACACCTTGTAAGGCTTTCTCCGTTTAGATTAGAGGACCTATGTGCAGCTGTCAGTTGCGAAGAGCAAAGTAATTTATTAACTGAAGTACATATAATGTTGTTACGGGCCTTATTAAGAGAAGAAGATGCCCAACAAACTCACTTTGGTCCTTTAGATCATAAAGATAGTGTCAATATAACATTGTTTCTGCTAGATGTTATGACTTGGCCTGAAGTTTTACGAGTGTATGTGGATAGTGATAAAACATTTGATAAAAACATTTCTAGGATTATGAATTCTTGTGAATATCCATTTACAACAGTGGAAGACCGACTTTCAGTTCTACAATTTTTATGTAACCAATTTTTAATAACCAACCCAGTACGTGATGATTTAATAAGTGAAGGTATTATTTTTATTATTTATGTTAAATTGATTTATATGTAACAATAAATATAAATAAATATATTCTGTTACTTACAGTTCCTATACATTATGATGACCATTGTCGGGTGTGTCACCGTTTAGGTGACTTATTGTGTTGTGAAACCTGCCCTGCTGTTTACCATTTGGAATGTGTGGATCCACCCTTGGAGGATGTGCCATCAGAAGATTGGCAATGTGCTTTATGTAAACAACATAAAACTGTTGGTGTTACAGACTGTTTATCAGATGCTGAAAAACAGGGAATATTGTGTCGTCATGAGCATTTAGGTTTTGATAGACATGGTAGAAAATATTGGTTTATTGCAAGAAGAATTTTCATGTAAGTTTTGCAAATTTTTTTTTTTGATAACATTCTCATAATATAATATATTAGTATAATATATTTTTTCATAATACCTTACCTTTTGCACTGTTTTGCATGTTATCAGTATACAAAGTTAAGCAATACAAGGTAAAGAAATAATCTTAAGAATAGATGAATTGAAATAAACAATGCATATATTATTAATTTTTGATGAAAAAAAAAATAATAATGAAAATATAATGTAGGATTAACACGTTCACTGCGCCATCATTATCAAAGAACTTTCAGCTGGTGCTTTGGAGACCTAAAAGATCTCGAAACTTACCAACCCTTTGGTGCGTTTGAGACCTAATCAGGCTCCTAAAGATACAGTTTTGAAAATAATTTATATCTTCCAGAAAACAATGACATATACTTTGAAGTTTTTTTGTGGATGAAAGATAGTCTATTGTTTTATATTTTGCTAGGTTCGCACGCAGTTATGACATTTGAATAAACTACAAATACCAAAAAAAAAATTAGATATCGATTGTATCTCATACCGCAACCGAAGATAGTTCAATATGTGTAGTAAGTAGTGATGGGAATAAAATAATATACCAGTTGTCGATTGAAATAGTTTTATTAATTATGCAAAGTGTTTTTCATTAAAACATGGTAAGCACATTGATTGCTTGCATTGCGCGCATATGGTAACAATTCGTTTTCCGAACATTTTCCAAAATTTTTATTATACTGGACGATGCAGCAGTATAATCCGGCTTTGATTTTTTGTTCTTCTCCGTAGGTGCTGCTTTCCGAATCGGTGGTAAATGTTAAAAATATGTAATGACGTTTCAAAAGTGCTTGTAGAAGAAGTCTAATTGAATAAATAAATGTTTGAGTTTGAGTTTGTTAGAAATCTCACCAAAATAAATAGATTTTTTACACTTTTTTCTTTTAAAAGAACTCATTAGTTTATAAAAAATAATCAACACCTAGAGACGCGAGTATTATTTCCAAAACGAGCGAGCTCCAACATCGATGCTAGGACAACACTAAACCGAATCACGCAGCGCCCGCGCCGCCTACCCTCCCTCTCTTGCGTCTACGAGGCCTACGATTCCACGAGTACCGACATATCTCATAACGCAAGGAATGAATATAATTACAGTACTGTGCGTTAGGGACCTAATCCATCTCTAATTTATTTTTTAATGTTTTTGAACTCAGCTTTAAGTAGGAAGCAAATATGTATATTTGTCCTACTCATACCTAAAGAACTTTACAAGTTAGATCCTCCCGCAAGGAGTGAAAAAACACGATTTTATTCAACGCACAAAACAAAAGTCCTGCAAGGGATCTGATAGATCTCGTAATGCAGCGAACGTGTTAAGATTCATTACATGACTTCTAAAATCAGATAAAAGAATGTATTCATGTGTGTGACTGTAGTGGATATTATAATATTTTATTATGAGAAAACCCTAAAACAAAAATATTTTATATTTCATTTATTCATGGTTAGTACAATGATGAGTATCTTCTGATCATGCTCGAAATTTTTACACTTCAATATTTATTGTTACATTTTGTACGACATGTTTTTATATCTATTAATAATTCATAAAAACAAAGACACACAAGTAGGTTGCGTGCTATTGAAAAAGTTGGTTTAATTGTTTAGTAATTTTTAAAGATTTCATAAAATTATATTAAATTTCATTAGATTCACATCTGAATTATATTTTTTAAACTTACCTAGACTTTGTGAATCTTGTGTTTTAGAGAGGCTGAAAATGGGGATGTATGGTACTACACAACGGCTCAGCAGTTTCAGGAATTGCTTGATGTGTTAGACAGTAAAGAGATGGAAGCACCCCTTGTTCGTGAACTTTTAGAAATGAAAGATGAGATACTTCGTCAAATGGATATAACAGAAAAATTGACAAATCAACTCAAAGGCAACCGAAAATCTTATATAGAAGTACAGAATGCTAATATAATTAAACAAAGGAAACAAAAAGATCAAGGACTCAATGATGATGAAAGACATCCAGATATGTCACTCATGTCTGATGGAGATATAGTGAATGAAGTTACTGTTACTAGTGATGAACCTGAAAGAAATGATGATGATGATTCTAATGATGATGAAAATAAAGTCAAGAGCAGTAGCAGAGCTAGAATAGTAAAGAAAAATGATGAAGGTAAATTATTGTTACATGTATAATTAAAAGTTTTGTTTAATATTTTAAAAATACTTCAATTATTAATTTTATCTTATGTGCTTTCAGTGACCGAAAGATTAACTCGACAGAAGACTAACCAAATATCGAATGGAACCTACTTATTTAAACTTGGCAATGAAAATGCATTTAAAACGTATATAAATCAATATACAACAAATCCCTTGGCTCTAAACAAACCACAAAGAAACGAAGAAAGGGATAAAAAACGTTATATTTCACATAAGTTTTCTTTATCATCAGGTCAAGAATTTAAATGGATTGGTTTATTAAATGGTAGGTATAGAAAACTAATTTCTAGTTTAACATTCATGTTTAATAAACACATAACTTTTATTTATATGTACATATCTCTTTCAGCTACTAAGCCATTGCTTGTGGCGACACTACGGCAGACATTACTGCATTTAGAGTCAAACATAGTATTACAATTCATGCATCCCAATTGGAGCCTACTTAGAAAGCCATGGGTGCAAGCAGTACAACTTTGTCAAGCACCTAGGGACTTTGCTAGAGCTCTTTGTGTACTCCAGGTAATAATTTTATATTTAATGTATTGGGGTTTAATATTGAATTTATTTAAAAATTACTTACTTGTATTATATTTTGTAGGCATGTATAAAAAGTGCAGTGTGGGTACCAGCCTGGCATGAACAGCTAGGACATGTTCGTTTAATGCGCACAACTGCTGTTGAGCGTGAAGAAAGAAAAAAGCTAGATAAAAGAGAGAAAAAAGAAAGAGACGAGGAAGAAGAAAGATACCGAACAGCTTATAATTTTGTGAAATACTCATTAGGTCTTCATCATCAGGTAAGTTTAACTCTACTTTTTTTTCTTAATTCTATAGCCACAATTATTTTTAGCATTTAATTAGTTGATATGTAATGTTTTACATACATTTATCAGGTTTGGAAGCAAAAAGGTGAAGAGTATAGAATTCATGGACAGTGGGGTTGGTTATGGAATTCCACAACAAGAAAATTTAAAAAAAGATACACAAATGTGAAATTGTCTCTGATTCATGGACCTGCAAAGATAGCAGTTAGAGTCCGAGAGGGCAGCATCATAAAAGTTCTTGCTGTTGAACCTAAAACATATGAATATTTGACATCAGATGGCTCTGCAGATCAAGATGTTTTGGCAAAATGTAAGTTATAGTTCTTTTTTTTTTCTTTTCTTATACATTTTTTATATTTATCCATACTCCTAAAACTGAAATGAACCTACTAATTGATAATAAATTTATACTCATTGTAGTGCCACCTTCAATGAGGAACATGACCTTAGAGAAAGATACAGAGGATTTTGAAGAGATTGATGTTGAGAAAGCTTTAAGTTCATCAACACGACGATATTACCCTAAAATTGCTAGAAAATCAAAACTAGATGATTTTCTAGCTAGACGTACATATTTGAAATTTATGGAGGAAAAGAAAATAGGAAATTTATTAAATAATGTAAAAAAGGAAGAAATTGATGTTAAAAGTGAAGAAGACAAAAATATAGATATTGAAAATGAAGATACAGAAGCTGATAGTTCTGCAATTTGTAATATCAATCAAACTAAAAACAAATCAAATACAATGAGTACCGATATAGATATATTGAGAGAAAAATATTTAAAATTAAATTCACTAACAAAACAGTATAAATGCTATTCTTCTGAATGTAACAAAGTAGAATCATCTGTCAATAATGTTGATCTGAAGTATAAGTGCTTTTCACCATTGTGTATGGAAAAAGGAAATTTACTAAATAATTTATTGACATTGCTTAAAAGTGGCTCTGGCAACAATGCAAGTTTAACTTCAAAAGAAAATAATAAAATGTCTATTTTGGAACAGTATTTGTTAGGCAAAAGTTCAAATTCTAACGAGAATATTTTAACTGATTTACTTTCGGCAGTTGCTTGTGCTCAGGAGTGTGATAATAAAAACACAGACTGTTATGTTAAAAGAAAGTCTAGTGGTGATTTCGATATACCTGCCAAAGTAGAGAAAAGTGAAAATGAGAATAATAGCTGCCTATTAAAGAGTGAAAATACGTTGGAGGAATGTGCTGTTCCTGCTGTTGGCAATGAGATGGACATTGACATTGGTAACAATAATGTTGAAGATAATGAGGTTGAAATTGGACCACTTAAAGAGCTTACTGATACTGATGGTCAAAATGCAGAGAATGATGAAGAAAAGTCACGTCCTCCAATTCCCAAGCTTAAAATTACGCGTGGAAAATCTGCCAAACAGAATAAAGAAGCGAAAAATTACGAATGTTCAGTGAAACCAGAAAAAAGTGCAGATGTGCCCAAGTATTGTGCTGCCATAAATAGGAGATTTGGAACTAAAGGTGTAAAAAAGGAAGAAAAAACAATAAAGGAAGAGAAAACAGAAAGTGGAATAATTCGAGTATATTCTACAGAAAAACCTAATGGAAAATTATATTTGAAGAAAGTCCAAACTGCAGCTATAGAAAAAAAGAAGAAAAGAACTCCAGTAAAATATCCACCATGTTCTTCATTCCACACTAAAAGTAAAGCAAAAACTATTATGGTTTTGCCAAACCATGAATTAAGAAAGTTGTGTAGACAAGGAGGTCATACTACAGTTACTGGATTTAGTCATAGTGCCAAGCCTAATCAATTGGTTTGGCCATATCCTTGTGCTAGACCTCTTTTTAAAACATGTTGGCTTTATAGAACTGTTAATCTGCAATGGCTCGCAAGTGCGGCTTTACAATTGAGAGTGATGTGGGCATGTTTAAGATGGGATGATATGGCAGCTAAACCAGCTACTGCAGATGGCAAGCATCAACTCACAACAGATACTGAAATTGTTTCACTAGAGCTTTTAAAACACCGACATATAGGCCAATTTTCTGAAAGAACACAATATCTAAGGCGACGTGTTGTTATTCCTTTGGAACTGCCGAAAACTGTTCGCGAAGTAACATCAATACGTAGTGGTTTACGGAAGCGAAAGCGTGCTGAATCTCCACAAAACACTGAACCACAGGTAAGATATTATTATATTATACAAGGTGTCCCAGGAAATAAAGAAAGAATTTAAGAAATAAAGACTTGGTTCTTTTTGCCGTTTAAGTATTAAGTATTTAATAGCTGCTTTTATAGAAAAAAAAAATTACTTCGCTCTTGCATCAAAAAAAAAAACAGCATGTTTACCTAATATGCATAAGCACACTTGAGTCTGCTTTTTTAATGAAAACATTTACCTATATATATCTTTGTTGATATATATTAACTTTAATATGCTTAAAATGTTCTCAAATAAGAGAAAAATCACAAAATAGAATAGAAACAGCTCAACTGCAAAAAATTGCATACTCAGATTTCATTTAGGTAGCCTAGAATCCTAGATGGTGTTCTACCTCTCGACCACTTGACAAGTTTTTCCTGGGCCACTTTGTGTATAATTATAGTATAGAAATTATATACAAACTTCATATTTTTTACATTGGATCTCTTATTGCAGCCTAGTATTTATTTATTTATTGATAGTATTGTGATTTGTGAAATTTGATTTTCAGGTATCTGAGGAATGGGTTGATGAAGATAAATTAGAACTTTGGGAGGTTCGGCAATATGGGGAAAGAGCTGAGCGAGTAACGCCAGTAACGCGAACATCGACAGGAAAGTTACCGCAGCGGAATGCTGCCCCTACACCAGCCAATGCATCTGATATAAAAGATAAAATGGAACAGCAGCTTCGTGAACAGCGTGCTGCACATCAACAAAAACGAGCCCTGGAATTGTCACAAGGTGAAAGATTAACTTGATTTAATAAAAATTTAAATTCTTTATTGCAGAACACACATGTAAATAGCCTTGGGTCAAGTAATAAAATAAAATTTTGAGTTTGTATTATATTTCTTTAATATTTTTCTATAATAATTATATAATTCATTCCAGATAAATCAAAAGGCACACCAAATTCTGGCAAAAATACTCTCTCTACATTATTAACTTCAAATACACCTACTTCTGGGGGACAAAAAACTGTAATTGGAACGAGAAGAATCATAATGACAAAGGGGGCAGATGGAACAACTCGTGTTATTAGTCAACCCATCACTGGCGTTAAGTTATCTGGTGAAACTCCATCTAAAGGGACACCACAAAAGGAGTCTACGCCGCAAAAAGTTCAAATAATTCGAGGTCCAGACGGGAAGGTCACCGTTAGGGGTCTTCTGCCGGGACAGCAATTAGTTCAAATGTCAGATGGCAAACTGCACGTTATGATGGCCGGACAACAGGGGATCGCGGGCCAGTTAATTGCGGGATCACCCGGTAAATCTGAGGCAGATAAATGTCAAAATGCCAGCAACGACAAGACTTCTAACGCGGCGAACCAAGAAGAAATCAAATCCGGTACACCTCGCCTCACGGTACAAGCTTCGCAGCAATCGTCGCCCGCCGGAAGGCACATCGTTGTGCAGCCGGCTCAGCAAGTCGTCGTGCAGACCTCGCAGCAGGTCGTCGCACAGCCTTCGCAGCAGCTAATGGTGCAGCCGGCGCAGCAGATAGTCGTGCAGGCGGGCACGCGCGTGGCGGGTCAACCGCGCATGCAGACCGTGCTCGTGCAGCGCGCGGCCACGCAGCTGCGGCCCGCGTCCCCGGCGCCGCGAACGCAGACGCCGCGCCCTCGCGCGCCCGCCACGCAGCAGATAGTGGTCAACAATCCGGCGCTCGTCCAACAGCTGGCGGCCGGGAAGATTCATTTGGCGACCGTGAACGGCCAGCAAGTTCTCATCCGTCCGACGGGCAACAACCAAGCTCAAATCGTGGCGCACATCGGGCAGAGCCCGGCGCCCGCCGCGACGCAGGCCGCGGCGCCCCCGGCCGCGCCGGCGCCCCCGCCGCTCGCCCCCGCGCCGGCGCCCTCGCCCGCGCCCGCGCCCTCCGCGCGCCCTCCGCCCTTGGCGCCCGCCTCCGCCGTGCCGCAGCAACTCACCGAAGATCAAATCATGGAGAAGAGGTTATTAGCTGGCCAACCGCCCGGGACCGTTATCAAAACTGTCACGGCTCAGGTAATTAACTCTGATAAATTTATGCGACCACTAAAGTGGCCACGAAACATAGCACGGAAACGAGCGATAGTTCGAGCTAAACATATCTTAAATCGTAATATTTCTTACAGGTGATGCAAACTAGTAGCGGTCCTAGTATAGTTCTGCAAGGACTTCACGGTTATTCTTTAACACCTCAACAACTCGGTTTAGTTCAGCATCAGGTGAAGCAACAGCTTCTAAAAGGTAAAATATTTGTAACTAAATTTTCAAAAAATATGAACCTTTTGTTTTCGTCATTGGCTTTTTTTTATTAATTTTTGAGTAAAAATAATTTAACATCAATGTAAAGATAATAATGTACGACACTTGCAGCTCAAGAATCCACTGGTAAGCAAGGCATGTTGGGACCTCGGAAGATGTACTTAGCGGTGCAGCCTGCCCCCGGCACTCAGCCGCTCCAGACTATTCAATCTCTCCCTATACCCACTCCTGCGCAACAGGTAATATATTACTATTAGAAGATCAAATACACAATCATTTTTGTGTTCTGTATAAGGCTACATATTTTGTAGTAAGTCATTATATAGAAGCTCTTTCCACAATTAAATCCATTCAATTATAAGAACCATATAAAAAAAGGGTTTATTCATTTACATAGTCTTTGTATTATTTTATATATTTTTATGAACAATCTTTTATAACAGTATTATGAGTTATGTTTTTCGGAATTTTACTTTGTTCATATATAAAATTTGCAGCTATATTTAAAAATGACGTTCCGAACGATAACATGCAATTAGTCTAATGTACAACATACAATAACATATTTAAAAGTAATGTTATTATTTTCTGCATATTATATTATAAAAGCTATGTGACTATAAGTTTTTTTTTGCTAAGAATTATATTATTTCTTTTTCACCTTTCAACGTCGTAGTTTTACGACCAAGGAGATTTCAATGGTATAGATATTAGTCTAAAAATATATCAATCTTACAATTTAAAAAATAAGATCTTTTCTTCTAAATTTCTCTTAAATTTTTGATGCTAAAAATTACTAAGCGTGACCACGATCACGTTATATAAAATAAGACAATACTAAAGTACATTTTATTATCCTCACGTAATATTCTAGCTTTGACTCAGGCTGCTAAATTTTATATATTATCCAAATAATACTTCAATTTGGGCGACTATAGTAAACGGGTAACCTCTTATGGTTTTAAAGTATTCAAAATTTGTTACAAGGATTTAAATAAGACTGGTTATATGATATAATACAAATATATATATTTTATAGTAAGTATAACGTTCTCATTTAATCTGCTTTATTATTTTAAGGATACATTTTATACCAAAGATATTTCTTCTTTACATTTAGTAAAATTATTAGACGAATATTTATTACACATAGAGCCCTACTAAATGCTCACTGCTTACTCACTCAATAAATTAGTCAAAACCGTTACTAAAACTTCTTAATATGCAGGGAAAATGCTTCTACTGAAAAAATACATTATGTGCACATTTTCGCCTATCTGAAAATTTATTTAATTAAAGAGACAATTTAATTCAATTTTGTGTGATAAAACTATACATTTATTTTTGTTTTGATTAAAACGAAAAAGTAATTATTGGCGTGGATGATTAGTAAACACTTCGTCATATTTTATCAAATATATATATTTCGATTACACACATTATTTTATTGAGTGATAATTATTAATTACTAAATAGGAGGTTGTGAGGAGGTTTTAATTTATGTTTGAATATATTCTATTTTTAGTTTTTTTTGCATCATGATTCAATTGAAACGTGGTAAGTCTTGCTTCATGTGCAAGACACTTTTACCGCATATACATTTGTTATAACTTTCCACGTGGAAAATGTATCCACGTAAAGAAGTTTCTCGCTTTCACGGTTCTTAAGTGCCTAAAATCTTCTGTTCATCAGTGAGTCAGCGAAGCGTTTAGTAAGGTGTGATTAGCAATATCCATTTAATTGTTAAAGTTTTAGTATAAGATAGTAGTAAAATGGTGTAAGAAAAAAATCCAACAATAAAAAATTAGTAAATTTAGTTTAGGTATTTGCTTATAATAATTGACGATCGTTTTAATTATTTTGTTAAGGGTATAATATAATCTTATTACAATATGTAAAATTTGTACAAATATAATGTGTTATTATTACGTATGTACAATTTTTTTGCCTTTGTGCATGTACAGGGGATGGGGAGTCTTAAATTATTGTACATCTACTTCTACTAATGAGTTTGACAAATTTACATCATTATAGTTCATACATGACTGAATACATCTTATGAGAAGCCCCGTCCCTTAAATATGTAATGTTCTAAAACACTTTATTATATTAAACTTTATTCAATATTCAAACAACATACTTTGAATTGCTCATACACCTCGTGGATATGTGAACCGTAGCTCTTATTTTGATAATACCGGACAGTGCAATATAATCAGTAAAAATAAAATATTTCAAAAATTATTGACTTTCATTTAAACTAGTCCTTTTTATTATTTGTTTTATTATTAATTACTATTTTGTGGGGGTGTATGGGCAATTATTACCTATTCCTAATTCAGGAAGTAACGAAATTGTACTTTTGCTTAATCATATTATAAACGTACATTACACTTTAAATATAAATTATAAGTGCTATTGACCAAACATATATTCCCACAAAAATCCATTATTTTTATTTCTTATTTTATTTCTCTTGTTCTGTCAATTTATTTCTTTTTTGTTGGTAGCTGAAGTGTGATTTGTTATATACCTTTTAGGACTCAAATGATGAAGATAAATTAAAGCGCCAATCCTTAGTGAATGGCGAAGATAATGTCGCAGTGGCCGCTACTAATAAAGAGGCCATACCGTCAAAGCCCGAAGATATACCTGGAAATAACACTAAAACAGACATTGTTAATTCTGGTCACGATGAAGCCCAAAATAAAAAGTTCATTTTGACTCCTGACTATATTCAACAGAGTAAGTATCTGAAAATTATGTTTGATTAATAAAATACACAATAAAATCAGTCAGTTTGTGAATAGTTAAAATGTTACATTAGAAGTTAGGACTGACTTTGGCCACTAAGGCACCGATCGCACACTATATATACTCACGAAAAAGAAGAAAGAAAAAATTCGGGGAATATTCCAACACCTCCATTTTATAACGTAACCCTTTCCATTGCAGCGATCAAAAGTGCCTTAAAACAGGAGAATCTAAATCCAGAAATCGAGGAGAAACTTCTTCAGCTCCAGCGGTACCAGGAGAAACAGATGAAGCCGGAGGTTCACGTGGAGCGCGAGCCGCGCGTGGTGCCCGTGGCCGCGCGCTCGCCCTCGCCGCCGCCGCGCCGCCGCGGCGTGTCGCGCCTCGACGACGACGACGAGTGGGTGGAGAGCAGCCCGCGCAAGCGCTCGCGCCGCCCGCTGTCGCCCGCGCCGCCGCCCGCCGCGCCCCCCCCCGCGCCCGCGCCCCCCCGCGCCGCGCCGCGCCCGGCCCCCGCGCCGCCCGCGCCCGCGCCCGCCACGCCGCCGCGCGCGCCGCCCGCGCCGCCCGCCGCCGCGCACACCGCCGCGGAGGAGCGCCGCCGGGCCGCCTCCACCAACTCTCGCCTACAGATGATCCTGTTCAAACATAAAGAGATGCTCAAAAAGGATATAATCAAAAAGCGAGGTCTGCTCGAAAAGGAACTCGGTGTAGAAATTCAGGTACCTTTTGAATCATCCTGCTCCTATGTAAAATTTTCGATTAAGGGGCAATGCTTGATTATTATTTCCAAATTCCAGAAAGAATTATCGGCGGAATTGGCGTTAAGAACGCGCGCCGAGCGCAGTAAACAAGAGGAGGTGCGAGGGAAGCGACGCACCACGTCGGCCAGTCGCGAAGCGACCCCGAGGAACAATAAAAAATCCAACAAGAAAGAGAAGCTTTTGTGCATATGTCGAACGCCTTATGATAATACGAAGTAAATGTCATTCGAGATTTTCTTTGAATTGAATGTAAAAATTCGATTGAATTTTTATGTATCTATCGTATGTTTCTTACAGATTCTATGTTGGATGTGAACACTGCAGCAATTGGTTCCATGGGGACTGTGTTGGCGTAACGGAAGAAATGAGTAAGACTATGGAGGAGTATGTGTGCTCTGATTGTAGGCGTGCAGAAGAAACACAGGAACTTTATTGTTTATGTCGACAACCTTATGATAATTCTCAGTAAGTTCTTAGTAATTTTACGTAAATAATATTATTTTTTGTAGGTATTTGTATATATTTATGACAATATTTCCATTACAGATTTTACATTTGCTGTGATCGATGTCAAGACTGGTTCCACGGCAGATGTGTTGGGATTCTGCAGTCAGAAGCTGACAATATTGACGAATATATTTGTCCGAATTGTCAGAAAAATAACTCGGTTAATTATGCCAATATGAAGGAACTTACTCCCAAAGATTATGAAAATTTGAAGAGACTTGTAAAACAAATACAGCTGCATAAAAATGCTTGGCCTTTTATGGAACCCGTCGACCCAAGAGAAGCTCCTACGTATTATAAGATTATAAAAGAACCAATGGGTAAGTTAACAGTAAACCTATTTCTAACCTCATATTTTTTTACTCATGTAAACTTTAACAAGTTTGAAGTGTTTATTAATAATCATGTTTTAAAACTACCAGCATTCCCAATCCTAGTCTATGTGGTAAATCACATTACACACATTATTACAATCAAACAGAATTTTTTTATTGTCTACCTATCTGTCCTGTTGTTGATTCTTGCCGTCACATTCCATACTCTTTTATCATTTATTCTTTATTTTCCCACAGATCTGCAGACAGTGGAAAGGAAAGTGATTGATCAAACATACAGTACTTTGAGTGAATTTATTGGTGATATGACTAAAATTTTTGACAATTGTCGATATTTTAACCCTAAGGACTCAGAATTTTATCGTTGTGCCGAAAGTCTAGAAGCATTTTTTGCACAAAAAATTAAATACTTTCGTGAAAAGTTATTTGATTCCACGCAATGATGAAGTGCCAGTGTGAATTGAAATCACATAATTGTGTACAAGTTTGTTGATTGTAATGGTTTGTTAAGAAAGTTGTATTTCTATTATTCTTTATGGACTGTACTGCATCTGTAAATTGTAACATTTGATGAATTTTATGAGGAATAATAATAATAATTTGTATAAATAATCGCTTTAAGATATCTATCCATGATGTCAGCTAAATTTCATGGTTAAGTATTTATTGTATTTATTGATGCTTTACTGATCCCACTTTGTAAGCTGACACTCATAGAGCTCTTCGCAGAAGAATAATATGTATACATTTTTGTGAAAAGAATTATTATGTTAGCTGATGACTTAACGACTTGAGTTACTTCGGTAGTGCTTAGGATAGGTAAACCTTATTGTATGTAAGAAATAAATTTTTAATAATATACAGAATTATTTGTCTTTCATTTTTATCCATATTTTTAATACTTCACTACATAGTATATAACAAAGTCGCTTTCTCTGTCCCTATGTCCCTATATCCCTATGTCCCTTTGTACGCTTTAATCTTTGAAACTACGCAACGGATTTTGATGCGGTTTTTTTTAATAGATAGAGTGATGACATTTTTTCCGCTTACATTGCGAACGCAGGCTGAACCCTACGAGTTTTATCAAAATAATGTACTAAGTATTGTACACATTGAATAGGTCTACAGAAAAGTCCGCGATGGTATAATATGTCTATCTCTTATGGATAACCCACAATAACTTTTTTTTGTCATTTACTTTTTACGACAAATAATGGCTAATTTTCGAAGCGATTTTAACCAATACAGCATTAATCCTTAACCAATTAAATACCTTGAATACATTGTTCATTTAATATAGATCTATATGGCCCTTAAACACCGTATGATTTAAGTGAATATTTTCGAAGATATTACAGATTTAAAAATTGCGAGACGTAGCGTTTGAGGCGGTACCGGCCGGCCGCCCGGCTGTATAATATTTTATACCCGTGCGAAGCCGGAGCGGGCCGCTATGTTTTTATACAACGTTCACAGTTTTTCTGTAGGTAGTGTATTTAGTATCAGCATTGCACCCGTGCGAAGCCGGGGCGGGTCGCTAGTTATTTATCACTACATAGTATAAAACAAAGTTGCTTTCTCTGTCCCTATGTCCCTTTGTATGCTTAAATCTTTAAAACTACGCAACGGATTTTGATGCGGTTTTTTTTAATAGAGTAATTCAAGAGGAAGGTTTTAGTATACAATTTATTAGGTTTTAGACAAAGCGGGCGAAGCCGCGGTCGGTAAGCTAGTATAAAATAAACCACTAACACCATGTCACCCAAACGCTCAGTGCAGGCACTACTTCGCACATAAATGAAAAAGTTACTTAAACTATACATACCTACAAAATAAATACAACCAACTTTGTATTTACTATTTATATATTATAATATTTGTCTTAACAACTTAACTGTCCAATGAGTCACATATGACTCATGGTGAACTTTTGGAATACGTTCGTGAGTCATAGGTGACTCTTTTTTTCAAGAATCTTTGGGGTATATTTTTGTTATGAACGTGGAGTGATATTCTAAATATAATTACGTGAACGTGTGGCGAAAACCTTAACCTTCAAGAAATTGAAATAAATTTTCGCAAAAGTTTTATACATTATCTGTGGTAGGTACTAAGGTAGGTAGGTGTGTGTATCCTATTTGTTCGAAATAAAACAAAAAATACAGTGAAAAGGAAAACGTTTTATTATGAAAAATATGTTTGTAAGTATTATTAGGAGAACCAATCAACACATAATATTATTTTTTTCGTTGTAGCAATATAAACAAAATGCTTTTTTACATGTTTTGCACTCTGTGTGCACTTGTTTAGCTTTTCGAGCCAACTGCCCTTGAATTTTTTATTTTTCATAGCAACCGGTACATCTCTTTCGAACTAACTTATTGTTTGTAGTATTACGCGGAATTTCTTGAAGACTATGGCCAGGAGATGAACTAGAAACTGGAGATCTGGGAGTCAGAGAAAGCGAAAGTCTTTGAGGCACGTTATTTTCTGTAGTTCTCGCTGCTGGCCCTAGAAAATGTCTAACTAAATGTTCTTGTACTTGCAAAACAGACAATTTAGGACATCCTGATGCCAAATCATTGTAAATGCACCTAGCATTTATTACAGCAACTTGAAATAAAATATCAACAGCGATTTTTTTGTACCAAGTTAGGCTTTTGCGTAAAGGAGAGTGATAGGATGCTAGTTGGTCCGAAATATCTATACCTTTTGCTTCATTATAGTCTATTATAACGTCGGGTTCATCAAATTCGGTTCGTCGGGTCATCAATCAAGTTTTATTGTCTATACTTGATGTGTACACATATGACTCATTGAACTTGGAAAAAAAAATCTTTTATCCCACGCTCATGCTCATATATGAGGCTTAAATATAAATTGAATAAAATAAATAAAAACAATAACTATTTTTATAAAATATAATTTATTAAGACAATGTGAATGTTTTTTACCCTAATAGAAAAAAAAAAACTGATGGACGTGGGCTAGTGTTATTTTGTATTGTATGGGGACAGTTAAGTTGTTAAGTTCATAATTACCGCCTTGATGTTCTATCGTCACCCCGGTTGACCCTGGGTAAAATAAAATAAAATATCGCCAGTCTATCTTAAATATTACCACATATTTCGAAATAGTTACTCAGAAGAGATGGTAAAACAATTTAGTCGGTGGAGCTGATACTCTACCATACCCCTCCGAAGACCGAAACCGACCGGTTGGACCGATTTTCATGAAATTTGTATGTCTATTAGGTAGATCTGAGCGTCGGCCAACATCTATTTTTCATACCGCTAATGGTAAGAGTAAGGCAGGACAAAGGTTACCCGGACAACTAGTAAATTAATATAAATTTGTTTGCTCGTGTGCGTGTGAAGGGAACTTCTCGTAGTAAAAATAAAGAACGCAGACCAGTTTAAAAATAAAGTATTTTTATTACATATGTAATGCAATCGACAGTCTTATATACAAAAAAATAATATATAAAATCTTGGTCCTCGGCCTCCCGTGCGATCGCGTGATTTATAGTCCTGTCGCAATGCTGGTGCGCGTCGTGGGCGTTGTGTGCGGTGTTCGGATCTTTCATTATTACGTATATGCGTATACCTAAAGGAGAAATTGTACAAGCAGTATATGGAGCGGAAAAATAAACATGAGCTTCTGAAACCTACTTGTTTCGTGAAAGAGAAAAGATAGATTTTTTTTATTGAATAGGCTCTAAAATGTATTGGGCCGATTTAATGACTTTTAAACTAATACGTAGATAATATATTTATTGGCTAATTAGCCACTATACTACATTTTACTTCAGTTGTCTCGTTTTCGCTCACGATAGTTTTTAACTACGAATTCTTCGTTCAGTTATCAGGGAGCGCTAACATAATATTATGAAATATTTTACCTATATGCAGGACATGTAGGATAATATCACTGAAATCTAGGGGATGTTTGTTGAATACATTACATGTTATACCTAAGGGGCTTCAGACTTTATACTAGGTACTTTTTAAATTTTTGTAAACTGCTATTCATGTGCTCTCCTTTCAATTTGATTAAGATTTGATGAGCAGCGTCTAAAATGAAATCAAGTAGACAAGTTCAGCAAAATGTAAATTGTAACTTTTTAAATAAAACACAAGAAATATGTCCATAATGTATTTATTCACAATCTAGTCTTTGTATAATTGAAAATTATGCGTAATAAATAATATTACACCGAAGATACAAAATGTACGTAGAATAATGGCACCAACTTTAAAACTCATAATTAACTATCACTTGAATAAAACATAAAATAATAATCGGTACAAAACAGGAATGGAAATATACAATGTATAAAATGCACAACGTGTTCTCATATTATCAGCAGTTACATATTGTAAAAAAGTTTATGTTGAAATAATAAAGATGAATAACAATTTAATCCTTATTACTATACTTGAAGGAATATATTGAATGTAAATGTAGATCACAGATATAAAGAATTGTGCCAAATGGGGCATTTTTTAAAACATTTTTTTGATAACTTTTAAGTGTAACATATTGGGTAATCAACATTTGAGTCCCTATGATGAGAAGACAGAAAATTTTATATATCTAATAATAAGTAAAATATTAACACTATTTTTCTTTAACTATCTATTAATTTTATAAATAGCTACTCCAATAATATGAAAAGAAAAAGCATTTTGATGTTAAACTGAGACTGGTAGAATAAACAAACCAAACATATGGTATGATATTAAATTAATTTATGATCGATATTTCACTCTATTTACAAGCAGAAAAAGCAGTGTTCTAAACCTATCAGTCAAATTCACGTCCTGTAGAGAACATATTAAAATCTTATACAAAATTAACAGATGGAATTATCTGTGCTTACACCAATCATTGAATTCAACACTTAAGCAGTCTAAAATCTATGACATAATATCATTACATAAAAAATTAGTTTTATTATACCTAGACAAAGTGTAGCTAAATTATTACAAGCTGCGATTATAGTCAATGACAAATAGCATAAAAATTAATTTAAAATACTACTTACAAAATAAAGTAAAATAAAGCTGCGATTAATTAAGTAATTGAAATAATATTCATATCTGCATATAAAGTTCGAAGTTTCTTAAACACAAAATTCATACGAGATAAGGTAAAGAAATGCAAAAGTTTTTAATTAATTATAAGGTACTGATTGAACATTTCATTTAACGCAAAAAATAAATAAATAAAATTTATAACAATGTGGCATCGATAATAAAATGCATTTCTGTCTAAGTGAATGTAAGTACATTATTGCGACTTATAACATTAAAAAAAGAAGAGGATAATAATCATTAATTATTTATAATGATCTAACGAGATCGCAAGTAATAAAAAATATTTACAAATTGTACTACAACTTGGAATATTGATCAATTTTCGCATTCGTACAAAACCAAACTACACAAATTGAAAATAGTATACCTAAGCTTACACAATAAAAATAACCGCGTTATCGACTATTAATACTTAACGAGTTTGATATGTACAATCGATCTAATAGTAAGGGGGAATGGGCAGTGTTATATGTGTAGAGCGGGCGCGGGCGAGTGCGGGGGGTCGGCGCGCCCGGCCGGCTCGGGTCATACGAACGAGGAGAAGCCCGGCAGCGGCGCCCGCGACCGCGCCATGTTGTTCATCACGATCTGCCCGCCGTTCAGGCTCACCACGGCGCTGCCCTCCGGCTCCGAGTCCGTGTAGCTCGAGTAGTTCCGCACCGGCCGCTGCCGCTTCCACGACTGACGCAGCGTGTCGTTCACGTTCGCGTAGTGGTTCACGAACGAGTGCGGCTCCGAACGCACGCTCTCGTTTTCACTCTCCGAATTCTGTGACGATAAAATTACGTTAGTATAGTTGCATTATAGATGACTTTAATTTCAGTAGCAGTTTAAAATGAGGCCTACGTGATACGTATTTTAAAAATAAATTTAACTAGAATGCGCCTCTTAATTTATTTTAGCGTTTAATTTATTGAGATACTACGAGAAGTCTCGAGCTTTTAGATCGAAGGGAAGCAGCATAGATGTGAGATGTCTGGACGAAAAATCTAAAAAGAAGCGTACCTACATCGCCGGTGCTAAGGGGAAAGCGTGATGCAGACGAAAAAGCGAAACTTGTAATATTTACCGTCCCGAGATCCGCGCGTGGAGCAAGGGAAAAAAATACGTTTTTAATGCGGGCCGTTGGGCGGCGGGGGTTTAGACGACGGTAATTTTGATGGTGATCACCTGGGAGTCGGAGGAGCTCATCTCGGAGGGTTTCTCGGTGAGCGAGGAGTCGTCGGGGTTCTCGTCGTAGCCGCGCAGGCTCTCCTCGTCGCTGTGGTAGGCGACGGAGGCGGGCGAGGGCCGCGGCGGGCACTTGGCGAGCGGCGCGGGCTTGCGGCGCAGCGTGCCCAGCGAGCCCGCCGAGCCGGCGCGCGCGCGGTACACGTCCAGCGCCAGCGACCCGCGCTCCGCACTCTCGCCGCCCAGCGACTCCTCCAGCGTCTTCTGCGCCTCCTCTGTGAGACCGACACAATCCCCTTGAATAGACCGAGCAAGTGCCTCGCATCATACCACTGTATAGCACTTAACGTAACACACGACACACATTATATATGTAGACTTTTCAAAAGCAATAATGAATTTGTGGTGAATATTTAAATTGGCACACATGAAACGCTAGACAGCGTGTTTAATATTGATTGGAAATAAATGGCATAATAGAAGCTTATATTCAATAATTTCAGTATCTTCTGTTCGGTTGAACAGCTTCTGTTCGGTTGAACAGAAGATACAGAAATTATTGAATTACTCTTAGTTAAATGACCGGCGCAAATTTAAAAATTGTTTATTTTTCAAGTTCAGTTATTGATTATGTTATCGAATCCAAGAAACGCCAGTAGTATAAAATCAGAAATATAGTTATAGTTATTATTAATATATAAATTACAATTTTGGTTTTTCTACAAAATTCGTTATTCGTCATTAATTATTTCTTAAAACTGTTCATTAACTTAAATAAATAAATTTTGACTAATTTAAAATCATTTCCCATTAAATTCAGACAGATTACTCACTTTTATATTTATAACTCTTGCTCTTCACGCACAAAATGGCGATCACCATGATAATGATGATAATGGAGGCCGCAGCCAAAGCCACCATAAACCACGTGCGTCTGTAGAACGGCCGGTACTGCAGATAACCGTACTCAAGGTACAGTTTCGATGGCGTCACTATCACCTTGTCGCTGTACGTGGGGTTGCTGATCCCGTACATGTTGTACGCAATCACTCGGAACGAGTATGCCGTCGATGGCAGTAAACTCTGATACGATATCGTAAATTCCTCGAGAATTCCATTACTCGTTCGCGTTATCGTTTCCCATCTCGTGTCATCTGTAAACAAATTTCGCGCAATGAATTTTAAATTGAAATTACAAGTTTTTGAATGTCCAATGATTAATGTGGAATGGCTGCTATACAGGTGGATGGAATGCGGTGAATTAGGGAAAATATGCTGAAAACTTACATGCTTGCCAAGTTTCCTTTGCTGCATGGAAAATAAAAAAATAAATTTAAGTCATCAATGTCAATTCAAATACTTTCAAATTACTTCCTCGAATAAGAATGAGATGTGAACTTAATTTTTGAATTCTTCAATACTTACTTTTTATTTAAACGCCGTTAAATATATTGTTATTTTTAGCTGACAGAATAATGTTTTTCATGAACAATTTAATCTCGTTATACACAATTTATGGGGCCTTTTCACAATGGGCAGCGTTGGCCCAACAAGTGATCGTCGATGTTTGCAATAAACATTAAGGCCCTCTACACTATGGTGATTGCCTCTACTCGCCCAACGCTGGCCATTGTGAAGAAGGCCTATTAAACTATTCAAACCGCGTAGGGATCCGATTCCCCTCCAGTAGATAACACGTACCTTTCTTCCTGGCCTCTATATAGTATCCGAGCAGCGGCCCCTTGCCGGAGGGCGCGTTGGCCCAGCGCAGGTGCAGCGCGGCGGGGTGGGCCCGCAGCTGCAGCGCGCGCGGCGGGGCGGGCGAGCCGGCCTGCGGGCCCGTGCGGACGCGCGCTTCGCCCGCCCCGCCCGCGCCGATGGTGAGCGCGCGCACGCTGAACCGGTACTCCACCTCCTCCTCCAGCCCGCCCACCGCCAGCCGCCGCTCGCTCACCTTCTGCTTCACTTGCTTGCTGAACCCTGCGACGAATGCGATCACTTTTATTTTCAACTAGCTTACCGCCCGCAGTTTCGCCCGCTTTGTCTAAAACCTAATATATTATACACTAAAACCTTCCTCTTGAATCACTCTATCTATTAAAAAAAACCACATCAAAATCCGTTGCGTAGTTTTAAAGATTTAAGCATACAAAGGGACATAGGGAAATAGGGACAGAGAAAGTGACTTTGTTTTATACTATGTAGTGATGATTTAAAAAAAATAGAAATACCAACATTGATGCATTTTCAATTACGTACAAAATATCGTTGTTGGCCTGAGCAATCTTTATTGTGTCCAAACACTCCAATTAGAGATCGACATTATTTTCCGCAAGTCGGAAAAGGGAACGGTTCAGGTTCCTTCGATGGATTATTATTAAATAAAGCTAAGAAATTTTAATTATGACTACATTTGATATTATTCACTTCAAAATGTTAATAATATTTTTTCACACGTTTCTATAAGAGAACGTACTGGTTTCTAGTCGTGGTTATTGTATAATTGATATCTACGTACACAACACTATCTAAAACCATTATGTAACAAACAATATAAAACTAACGTTCATCCTGCTCTATCGTCTCGTAGGTAACGAGATACGAGTGTATGAGGCCGTTCCGTTTGCGCGGGGGTTCCCAGCTAACTACGAGGCTGTTCATGGTGATGTCGCTGAAGGAGATGTTGCGCGGCGCCGACGGCAGGCCCTGGTGCGTGCGGGCCAGCACTGCGTGCGAGCGGGGCCCGTCGCCCGCCGGGTTGAACGCGAGCACCTATACACATGTGTACAGTAATCCAAAATTAATAATGCGCATGCAAATCTTCGCTAATTGTCGTATTTCCAAGATGTATTTCATTTGACTAAACAAATTTTACTAAATTATGCATGAAGAAAATGCATTTGACCACTCTATATACATATCGTCTTCGGACGCTCCGGGAATATGGCAGTTGCCGAACTGTGACGAAGATTTCTATGCGCATTATCACTTTTGGAGTACTGTATTATATTATTTATCGTAGTCTATTTAGCTGCGGTTCTCATTAACGTGACGTGTGTAATCTGTACTTATATAACAGTGTTGATCTTTATTTCAAACAGTTTTTACAATAAAGTAACGATTGATGACTGACAAAATTATGAATTAAAATGCGATAATATGAATAAGAACTAGTCAGTTTAGAACTTTTAATTTTCTTTATGAAATTTAAAAGTTTTGTTAAAACAAGATATGTAATTTAGTTTTGATAAATATACCATTCACATGATTTTGATTGCAATTCGAATAAGATTTATCAAAATTTTTGTAAATAGTTAGCACAAACCAATAAGCTGATTTATTTACATTTAACTGCCTAAAGTTTCAATGAAAGAATGGTTCTTAAGAAAATTATACGAAATTACTTTAGAAATACAATACCTGAATGCGATACTGTGTGAATTTGTCAAGGAACACGAGCGAATGTGAAGTGGCGGTAGCTGGTACAACTTCTATCTCCTCTTCAATTTTTCGCCCCGGTTCTGGTTCCTCAGGTGACTCGGTCATGAGGTAAAAGATCTAAATAAACAATATTTATGATTACTTTTCATCAGTATGACTACATTATTATGGTCATGTAAAACTGAAAATATTGCAGATATTAGTTGTTGTGTTTTGTAAATATACAAGGCAGAGGTACAGGAAAAACAGTAAGTATCAAGTTGAACAACAAAAAGTTTATTTGTTCATATTAAAATACAACAAGTAACAACTTCTTAATATTACATCACAAACGCACAAAATTTTTACACTTGACTCAAACATCACTGTCTCATGCCTTTTTTTCCTATTAAATTTAAATTTCCTATAAGCATGTAGATCTTTATTTTTTTATGCATCTGACTTGTTTGACTTAGCTCTTTGTTAAAATTGCACCCTGAAAAATTTTGTATTTTACATCGACTCGAAATTTAGTACGTTCATAATTCATCGACATTGAGTTACCATGTACTACGTACTAGAGAGGGCATCGCTACTAAACTATTTGTAACACGAGTTAGAGTCAATCGTCTCAAACCATTTTTTTTTTTTGTTACATTGATTGGTTTTAATTGATAATTTTATACATATTTTTTTAATAAGATAAACAATATTTATTTGTTACATTGATTGGTACTACAGCGTACCTTATACCCGAGCAGGTCGCCGTTCTGCTGGTCGAGCGTGGGCGGCTGCCAGGTGAGCGCCACCTCGGTGGGCGACACGGGCTCGGCGGCCACCTGCCCCGGGGGCGCGGTCGGCACCGCCTCGCCCACCCACACCACCGCCGGCGCGCCGCCCGGCCCCAGCCCCTGCGAGTTCACCGCGTACACGCTGATCTCGTAGTTGCGGTCCACCGCCAGATCGGTGAGGACCACTTCGGAACTCTGTGGATGTGTGCGGTTATTGTGGTCAATTATGAAGAACGACATGACTTGTAGTCAATATTACGAAAAAAATTTAATTTTTTTGTCATCATTTACTTGCTCAAGATGGATATTCTCTCCAATAGTTATTGTGATTTTAAAAATGTAAACAATTGTTTTTTCATAATTTATTTCAAAGTAAACTTACTGAAATATCTCTTAACTTACCCACAACAAAGCAACACATACTTAACAATTTTTACTAATTTTGTTTTAGCCCCCTAAATCAATGGATATTCTGCATCTAGTTTCTAGAACTTACCTTAATCCCTGGCACTTCTTGCTTCATAGTATTCTGCAGGGTAGCAGTAAAGTCGGTGAGCGGCTGGTAGAGCACGCGGTAGCCGCCCGTGCGCGTGTCGCCGCTCCAGTGCCCGTCCGCCAGCGGCGACCACTGCACGCGCACGCTGCTCGGCGTTATTGGCACTACGCGTAGGTTATCTATCGCTTTGCTTGGAGCTGCGAAAATAAATGTATAGCAGAGAATACATAAACGCGTATTTCGTTTTAGTAATTTATATAAATAACATTTACACACTGTCTTAGTTGTGCGGTATAGTTTTATCATGCTTAAAATAGTGAGTGTAATAATTTAACACATTAAAAAGAAATATAAACGTTGAAGTGCAAAGTATTTGATTAAAAATATCATTTTTATACTAACATACTATAAATTCTGATTATAATACGTGATTGTATATGCAATATGCATACATTCGTGTACTGTTAGTCTTATGATACAGAAAAATATTGTGTTTTTATATCCATTTCTGGTATTTGACAAAAATCATATACTTAAACAAGGATGAATTATTTACCTGCAGGTAGAGTACGAACAGTTTCTGTAGCGTTGCTATATCGGCTTGGTCCTATATCATTAGTAGCTCTGATTCTAAATTGATACGCGGTGTATGGTTTCAGTCCATCAACAGTGTATGAAGTCGCAAATGGATCCACACGTTCTGGTAATGTTTGCCAAGTTCCACCTTCTTCCTTTTGTTGTACAGTGTAGTATCTGAGAAATAGAGTTTCAGCTAAGTTAAGAAATAAAAACAGCTTCATCGCATGACCATAAAAAATATATTTTTCTATGCCTTAGAATCTAAGACTGCTAAGATACTTACCTACGTGCTAGCACGAGCTTTAATACGAGAAAGCAGCAAACGCGGGTTTAAACACCGCGTCACAATCAAACTTTTACTCTTCTTTAAAATTACCAAAAAGTTATAATATTTTATTCATAGAAATAGTATAATCACCTGAGCGGAGCATATCCATCATCACCCGGTGTCCAAGAGAACGTGATCTGATGTGGCTGTAACAAGGACCGGGCTAGATGTGGTCGTGCTGGCGGTGCGGGTGCGGCACGGTTCGCTGTGGTCAGTACTAGTGCACGCCCCGTCGCACCCCACCCTAGACGGGTTTGAGCGCGCACGCTGAATAGATAGTACTGCTCGGACGCTAGTTCTGTTGCTCTGTGGAAATATCCAATACAAGTTAATATACAACGTATATAAGTTAGTATATTTTTGCTTCATTACGTACTATGATGTAAATATTTAAGAAAGAAAAACGTTTATTTTATTTATATCTCGAAAACGGAAAATATAATGAGCATTTTTTAAACAGAGTACGTCAAATCCACTTGCACATTTTATATCAATTTTAAATTCTATATTCGGGCATTCTATTAATTCTTATACATAAACGAGTTTTGAATTATTGATGAAGTTGAAACACATAATTATACCTGAAAGTCCTATCCGATGGTAGAAATTCCCTAGAAAACATGTGCTGTGTAGAGCTATTCAGATGGTAGGTGACCTGGTACGCCAATATTTCACCGTTGGGGTCTTCAGGAACATCCCATATTATCCGCGCCGTTGTGAAAGATACGTCAGGAAACGATACATTTGATGGCGGACCAGGAGCTAAAAATAAAATAAAATTTGAATAAAAAAATGATTTTATATCTACAAATCATCAGTAGATTACAAATACAAAACCAAAAGTAAAAAAAAAACACCAAGTAAAAGTAAAGTAGTTAACTTGTGTTTGTATCGAATGTAACAGAATCATTCAATTACTTATGTAGGAAAAATATTGCCTAAGCCCTTAACCGTACATGGCGTGAATAGAATAATTACTTAATATGCCCATAAAACTTCAGCATTGCGCCATGGAAGATTGAGCCCCATTAAAACCAATTACATACTGTTCTAGATAATGTGACTATTATACAATATGCATGCCACTATTACTTTATCTAGGACAACAAGCTTTATTAATTACGTTTTGGAATTTGGTACTTGAATAATATTTCCTCTTCCGGTATCCAATCCTAACAAAGTAATATTTACATTAAAAATAATATAAAAATTCGTCATTTTATGGTTTTAAACTTTACGTACATTTAACCAGTGTAACAATTGAGTTAAATCGAAGCATATCTATCAAGTATGTTAGTACATAATACATATAGCATATAATGTTTAACGTAACAGAATGTTCTTAAAATCTAAAGAACTATAATCGAAAAAAATAACTGATATAACTTACTGTCTTCATGAGTCCTCACAGTGACCGGTGGGTCGCTAAGCGCTCCATCACCCAGTCTTGTATAACCCAACACTTGTATGTGATACACTACATATTTCCTTAACTCCGTCAGTGTAACAGTGTGCGTTTGGTTCGATGGTATCGGTTGGCATTCCACCTTCTTATGTTCCGGTCGCGGTGGAGGAACAACTGCTGCATAGCAAACTTTGTATCCCTCGATTAGACCATTCTGATCTTGTACTGGTATATCTCCCCATAGAACGACAACAGTTGTGGAGGAAGTTGCGTTAGCTGATACTTCAATAGGTCCACTTGATGGTACTAAAAATTTACAGATAATCAATATGCAAAATTTTACTTTTATTTTCCATAGAATATTAGTGATAAACGCAGATAAGTAGATATATTGCATGGATGTCAGTACTACTAAAATTCATATTAAAAACAAATTTGGCAAATGTTGTAATTTGAATGAACAAAATAAATACAAACCGGCTTCTCTTGTCCTTTCCGTAGCTGTAGGACTTTCGACGGAAACGCCAACCTCATTGATTGCAGTCATTCGTATTTCATATACAGACCATTCTTCTAAATTGGAAAGCACGTGAGAGTTAGCTGTGTGATCTTCAATAATGGCATACAATGTATCATTTGTGCCGCTTCTTTTGTATGTGATATTGTAACCCTTCGGGTTTCCGTACCATTCACTCTGTTGTAAAGGCTGCAATAAAAACGTTCATTGGATGGAATGATAGCTTTAAAATATAGTCTGACGTAAAGCATATGTGTTAGATAAATGTATCACATTGTGTTAGAATGAAAATATAGGAAGTTACGACATGCTTTAATTCACATCTAACATTTTATTATTATTTTGGTATGTATCCAAAAAAGAAAAAGAAATAATCTTAAAATCTACAACCCTCTGTTGTTACCTCGTGTTTATTTTTTACCTATTTTACTTGTTTACTACCATCTGGCTCGGCTTTGATATGAAAATTTATATACTTTCATGTCATTGCACACATCCTAACATACAAAACTTCCAAATTATGATATATAGTATATACTAACTAAAATTACACTACTTACAATCCACCGCACTCTCAGATTGTTAGCGCTAACAGCGCGTACGGTCACATTCCGTGGCGGGTGTTGTGGCGGCGCCTGTATGGTTTGGAACTCTTTGCACGGCTCGGAGGGCGGTGATGTGCCCACTACGTTGGACGCGATCAGCCTTAAACGATACGTAGTGAAGGGAACTAGCCCTGTGACCAGGATCGATTGGGCATCTGGCGCATTCACTTCGTATATCGTCACCCAGGAGGAGTTGCGCGCTGTTTGTGCCTGAATTATGAAGTTCAAATAAGTATATGGTCTGATATGATGATTATTTAAAAATGAAATACTTCATTAGGCATATTATATGATATATTAGTCTGAATGTAGCAATACTTAAAGTAGTTTATATTTAATAAAGATTAATCACAAAATAGATTCTCTCTAATTCTTCCCTGTGTCTTTAATTTTCTCCCCACTAGGGGGGTAAAGACCATGAATTTTTTTTTTTTTTTGTAAAATTACGAGTTTATGTTCTAAGTTCTTACCTGTACTGTCCATAACGATATAGAAGAATTTCCATCAAATCCGGGGGTAAATTGCAGTAAGACGGAAAATGCACCAATATTTGATAGAGCTAGGTTCTTGGGCGCGTGTGGTAGTACCGGCTCTACACCAGACTGTATGGAAGCAGATTTACGCGGACCTTCGCCGACTCCTGTCGCGGCGCTCACCCAAAAGTTGTATTGAGTACTCGCCTTAAATATAATAATATAATATGTTGAAAAATATATATACAAATACAAGGATATTAAAAGGATAAAAGAGTATTAAAAATATAAGAAATAACCAATTCATATGTTTGTTAGTCAAAATGAAATTAAAATTAATGGTATGTAAAAGGTGACTTACCTGTAAATGTTCTACACGTATACTGCTAACATTAGGAGGTAACACTTCTTCCTTCAACGTTTCAGGATTTTCTTTAATTTGATAAGACAATTTATAACCGATCAATACGCCGTTTGATTTCTTTGGCGGTGACCAGGACACCCTCACAGCACGGTCAGATATGTCGTCAAATTGTAGGTTAACAACCTCGTCAGGAACTAGAAAACGAGAAAAGATTAACAAGTCATATAACACACAACCACAACAATAAACAAAGTAATATTAACTTACTGTCTTCCTTTGTTCTAACTAAAATGAAATCGCTACGAGGACCGTCACCCGGTTCCGTGAAACATAATACGGATATGTTATACTCGGTAAATTTCTCTAATCCACTAATAACTGATGACTGTTCTGTCAATGGATCCAATAAATTTGGAGGAACGCTAACGAGTTTGTACTCAATACTATTATTTTCTGCATCGTCCCATTTCCATGCTTGGATTTTGTAGCCCTGGAAGATAATCATTGTTATTATCGGGAACTTCAAATATGCTTAAGTGATTTTGTTTTACTATACTCAAAGGTAAACATACCTGATTGATGCCGTTTATCTTTTGCGGATTGGGCGGTGTCCACCAAACTTTGATAGCAGTAGAATTATGAGCTTCACATCGAACGCTATCAGGAGCGGCTTCTGGCACACCTTCTTTTGTTTTTATCGTGAAGCTATCAGAAAACATTCCCAATCCTTTATCATTGTACGCTGCGATTTGAACGTTGTAATCTTTCCAAGTGATTAAGTCTTGTATGAGATAATTTCTCTGCGCTTCGTTCGTTATATTTTGATAGGTCCATGGACTGCTATCGTAGCCCTTTAATCGATATCTTATAACGTATCCCAGGATATGACCATTTCTGTGCTCTTCTAGGGGAGGTTGCCATTGCGTTATAATTTCTGAAGACGATCTTGCCGATCCCATAAAACCGATCGGTGGACCAGATGGTGCTAAAATATGTTTTATCATAAAATATGGGAAACTATACACATCGAAACGCTATCATGCATGTAGTAGCTGTGTAGGCTTATTACCATAACGAATTAACATACAATCATAGGACATAAATCTAACGCAGGCTTTCATGCATATGAATTTTAAAAGGTTGTGGACGAAACATTTTGCCAACATAACATCACGGGTTGATATAAAATACAAAAATAATATAATAAGAGGTAAGACTTTTATGTGGTTTATAATAAGTTTACCAGAATATGGTTTTATATATCTGCATACCTTGGCAGCATATAATGTCACTGGCTGCTTGATCATAAGAAAAACATATTTATAATAACAATGATTTATTTCATTAATTAATGGCTTATAATTTTATTATTATGTTTATATTTTGTGCAAAAGTATGAAAACATATACTATGTATTAATTAAGTTTATTATACATAATATATTGTCCGTTTATAAAATAACACACAATTGCTCAGTAAAAGTTAATCCTAATAAAAGCATACCTTCTTGCGGTAATGTCAAGACATCAGTGGGGTCTGAAGGAGGTCCTTCTCCCACGGTATTTACTGCCGATACTCTAAACTGGTATGACGTAGCTGCCTTCAAGCTTGTTAAGAGCACCCAGCGTTGATTTGCTGATACATTCATAGGCTCCGTGACCCAATTCATTAAAGGGTCAGGCGTAGGACCTATAAATAAAACCAAAATAAGACGGTTTTCATACAAGCATAATATTTTTGAAGTGAAACTTCTTTAGCTTCGTTGAGAGTAAAATTTTAAGGTCGAATCATAGCAATACCGTCAAGTCATGGAATAAGGCGACGATTTTGGCATTTTTTAATCTTGCCATAAGAAATAATATCTTGAAATAAGTTTCACTTCTAACACGTGTGCTCAGCACACAGCTCCTTTTTTATCCTGTACTCACCAAATTCAGGAACAACACGTCGCTGTACGATATATTTCTGTACGGGAGAATTGCCATCAAAACCGGGCGTCCAAGAAACGTTGACAGCTCGTTGCGGGGTCGCATCCAGTCTCTCAGCCCTCACATTGGTGGGTGAAAAGGGCAGTTCAATGACGGACAGTACTGCGCGCCGCGTGTGATTGCCGCCCGGTGACGTCACTATACACTTGTATTCGCCCGCGTCACTAGCGCGAACCGCTTGCACTTGTAGTGCACCGTCTCCCGACACCCACACACGAGAGCCAGCTGTCATTGGTCTGTAATTCGATATTATTGGATGATACAAAGTACCGAAAGAAATATTAACTACTGAATGATATTATGACACGTTATAACTGATTTCTAAGAACAAACAATTGCTAAATAAATAAATAAAAGATAATAATGTGTTTTATTCAATATCCGATATCTGAAGTAGCTAATGGCTTTATCACTGCATTATATCTAGATTCTAAAATACATAAAAGTACTTAATGGTTACCTTGGGGTGGGGTACGTTGATAAACAATAGCACTTTTGGTATCGTTATCTTTAACAACTAGTGGTATCGTTAATTTTTTATTTCAATTGGCATCTTAGCTCATCAACAAAAATCTACTTATAAAATGTTCTCAATAAAAAATCCTTTTAAATTATACTCACTGATTGTTGTGAAACCAATCGATATTATACTTGACGTTTGGATCATTCGATACTTTACACTGTAACGTCGCCGTGTGTCCGAGTAGAACACGAGTATCTACCGGTGGGGCTATTATTTGAGTCCTTACTGCAAAATACATAAAGGTTATAAGTGATGCATTGGTCAATACTTATTTTCAAAGATATATCTGCGAATGTTTACCAAGCACGGTGAGGTAGGCTTCTCCCGAAACATTGCCGGCTTCATTAGCACGATTGCAAGTATATTTCCCAGTATCCGCCGTGGTTGTACTTGTAATTAACAAGTCACCTTCCTCCAATGCTTGCAACCGTCCAGACAAATTTATAATTAGGGAATCTGAAATTGGGTCAAAGTTTACATCATTAAAATTATAACCGCATGTACGTCCCAAGTCTTGTTTATTCTACGCCACCTAGTTTTTAGTAGTATGTTCAGATAGTGAAATTAAAATTAATACATTGTCACGTATAAATCATATGTACACATATTAATGAGAAACGCTTAAATCTAAATGAAACTACAAAATCAAGCTGTGATAAATTGTACTACCGCTACAAAATGTACAATAGCACACTATCTATTCCACTTAAAATTATTACCTTTCGTGTGAGATGTGTTGACGTGAGCGCGATGGTATGACTAAGCTATTACAAGTGAAGTCATGAATAAGAATGCAATTTCTAGTTAATAGTATATCACATGTTTTAGCCAATTGTTATCGCTAAACACAATAACAATGAAGGAACCTATAAATAATGAATGGACGCAACAATTTTGCGTGTGATGATTAATGATTTGACAACTATGGGTATGGAATGATATACATGAAATATTGTAATTAGTTATCTTACCATTGAAGTACCAAGTGACGTTTGGTGTAGGAGCCCCCACGGCTCGGCAGGTGATCGTAGCGTCCTTGCCATCCAAAACGGTAAGATTGGTCGGCGCACTTTGCATTATTGGCGGAGAGGCTACAAGCCACACAGTACAGTTAGTACGAGCGCTACATTTGTACACTATGAGAACACTTCTTTATATATCTATATTGATTTGCGATTTAAAAAGTTACTAATTTATTGGAGACACATTGATTCCATCTCAATCCTCGTTATCACTTCATATTATGTTTAAATCGCAAAACTATTGGGTTAGTTCTCACACAGCGATTAGGTGTCAAGATAATAATCTTATATTATGTACGAAAACTGCATGCACTAACAATAAAACCAACGAAATATGTAGATATAATTAAAACAGAATTAACGCAGGTGTGATACAGGAAAATCTTTATGCATTTAAATTAAATTGAATAATGGTTCAATGGTAATTATGAAAGTATTCCGTAGTACGAGTACTGAATATAAATCTTTCTTTTCCTAGTGAAAATGACATTATTGGCTTTCTCCAAATGAGAACAATGCTCATAATATGATTAAGTATGCAAAGAAAAATGATAATAGCTGTCGCGAGATATAAACTTCGATTTCAATTAAATAAAATTCATGCGAAAAGAACGAAATTGAATCATGCTATTTAATGGATTTATTTAAGGCTCATAATTGATATGTCACTGATATAATAATATAAATAACCTTGAGAATGCATCTACATCGGTGTCGGTGAAAAATTAAACTCTTAAAAGCAAACACACTGTGAACCAAAAATCAAAAATCTATAAATGTGCAGGGAAACACCAACAAAGAGCTTACTGCCAGCGTCAAATTTAAAAGTTTTTGCTTTTTTATCAGATGTCCTCATTCTTATTAACTTCATGTGACTGCGACGAGTTCGGGTAATAGCCATCGCTGTATTACAGTAGTCATTAATAATATTCGATGAAAAATTATTATTATAGCCTAAGTAATACTATTTAGATAAACTTACTTTTGATTCTAAGCCAAGTATAAATAGAAGATTCTCCAGCTTCATTATTTGCGATACATTGATATATTCCCATGTCTTCCATTTTTAGATCGCTTATAACGAGGGACCTGTCTACTTCGACGCGATATCTCCCGCCACCGTCATCTACATCAGCATTATCTGGCTCTCCGGCATCGGCTCCAACACTCGCAATTTTCCTAGCGTCTTTATACCATGTAATACCCGGTAGAGGAATGCCCTGAACATTACACTCCAATACAATCGTACTTCCGTATTCGCCATACGTTTCGGATTTAAGATTAGTTAACATGACAGGCTTCTCGAATACCGTAACACTTGCTGAAGCAGTCACAGTGGCGAAGCCCCCCGTCTTTAATCTGGCTTGACACATATATTCTCCGGTGTGTTTTAAATTGGCCGATATGAGACTTAACGTTCTATTCCATTGGTCATTTAAATCGTAGGTGACTCCAGCTAGGTCGATCAATATGCCGTCTTTGAACCATAACGTTTCGAGTTCATGAAGTGGTCGTGCGTTTGCTATGCAGTAAAGGTTCGTGTACTCTTGACCTTTAATTATCTTCGTGTCTTGCGGTTTTATAATAATTTCTGGGGCAATTTCTCTATTGTCGTCCCCGAAGACATTTAATTGGATATATGGACTATTTTCTACTTTACCCAATTGAGTATTGATCGCTCGAGCTCTGTCGAAAAGCAAAGATATCAGACATTGTAATTATAACTGTCAACAACATACAAAAATTGCAAAAAATAATATAGATTTGGCTCCTCATTACCGATATGCTCTTTGATCATCTTGCGATGCACACAAAATTACAAGCTGGTGTTTATCAGTGATAACATATTTCTGATCGTATCGCAATACACCATTGACGCCGTTTTCATCTTGCCAAATAACAGATGGAGGTGGCTCCGATGCGATGGGTGGAAGGTTTAGTATAGCAGCCTTTCCAGATTCAACAGTCACTAGTGTTTCAACGGAATTTTCAAAAACTCCCATATCTGCAACGTAAAATATTTAAAACCACATCTCATTAAAGAACCCGGTCGGGTACGGGTCTATAATGAGAACTTGAATGAAATTCATTTTAAAATATACATTAACAGAATGATATGTGGGCGAGGATTATATAAAAATGAAATGTAATTTTACATATTATTTTGCGTAGGTTATTAGAATATTAGTGTGATATTATTTATGATCTTCGAAATCTTCATAATATACATTATTCAGATTATAATTTGTATAGACTTAACGTTAAGCTGATAAATAAATACATAAATAAAAAATATAATTATAATTGACAGAAATGTATGATATAAAAGAGTACTCACATGCAACAACAATATTATTTTTTTCACTAAATATCGCACCAACATCATTCTTTGCTATACACTGGTAGGCTCCAGCATCTTGTCTTTGTGTATTTTGAATTTTATAAAAAAGTTCGGAAGAGTAGTCGCCCAGTGGCACACCATTTTTAAGCCACCTGTACATCGGTTGAGGAATACCTAAAAATAAGTATAAATACGGAATATGTAAAAGTTCGAATAGAATTGCTTTGATAAATGTACCGGAGTAAATTCTTTGTTAATTTTGTTTCAATCCTTACCTATTGCGGAACACTGTAATATCTTTGTTGTGCTTTCTCGAACTATGCTATTTGAAGATGATGGTTGCATTGTAAACCGTGGTGGTTGCATTTGTGCTGAAACAACAAAAATTCATAGAGTTATTGCAAATTTTATTATAAGATTTATTTTATTACGAAATAAGCCCGAAAGTGGAAGTTCTTAGAGTACTGTCTGTGTAACTCGCTAGATTTATAAAATGTTTAATGTCCAGTTTTTCTTCGATGATTGCTAATATGATGAAAATTGGAATTATTAAATTATTACAAGTAGACGTAATTAGTTTGTGATCTATAGTGGACCAAGTTGAGTGACCGTAGCAAATGAAGGGGATCGGCTGCAAATATTATAGCTATAACTAGCTTCCGCCCACGACTTTGTACGTGCATCCCCGTTTTTCCCCGTTCCCGTAAGAATTTCGGGAAATCCTTTCTTAGCGGATGCCTACGTCCTAACATCTACCTGCATGCCAAATTTCAGCCCGATACGTCCAGTGGTTTGGGCTGTGCGTTGATAGATCACTATATCAGTCACCTTTGAGTTTTATATATATAGAAGATATATAAGTATTCATTGTACTATGACTTTGTGTAGAACACAATACAAATCAAATAAATATACATAATAACATATTTAATGTAAGTAGGTACGTGAGTACCGCTATCTGTTTCACTTATACTACGGATTTTAGGAACCGTTCACGTGCCTTCACTACGTGTGTTTTAATACGCACTTGATTTAATTAATTAATTAAATCAAGGCAAAATGTAGGCTTTTCTTTCATTATAAAAAATCAGGTATAAAATTAAATTTATAACTGATTATTTTATTAGATACCTACTTCACGTTTAATTTTTTCTAAAATTTACACACATTATAGAACTAGAGGCAATTCGAGAATATTATAATGATAATTGCTAATTAGCAATATTCGGTGGGTACGTATAAAGTCACATCTGCCACTTTGTTGTTTTTACATCCAAATAAATTTTAGATTCCGACCAATGCTTCCGACTAATAAAAGAATGTCGCAACGCAACTTGCGTCATCAACTGGCATATTATTGTGAGCGTGTATCAAAGATGACTATGGGAGAGATTGTTCAAACTATTAAAAATTAAACTCATTCAATGCTCTAAGTCTATATGATTCAATTTCTAACATTCGTTAAGAGGTTTTGTTGACACAGCTAAAGAGCAATGCAGCGTCGCGCCGTTTATTAAGAAGTTGATCGCTTAAGTGGCTGTGAAACACAGCTCATTGACCGAATTTATTATCATCACGACATACCGATATTTGAATGTATAATTGCAGTTTCAGGCTTCAGCCTTATTATTTATAACTTATTAGTTATAACAACCACATTATTATAGAAAGCTGTTTTTGGAATTAACAAATCGTAGAACAATTTTTAAGTTTTCACTGAAAGGTTATTTTCAAACTTCTACCTACAAACCATGTTTCTTTTATTAGCGCAATTGACGATATTATTAACCAAAACAAAGAACCTAGTACAAAAAACATTTGTTTCCGTGTTAACCGTGTTAACATTGCGTAAAGCCATATTGATAGCAGTTCCCTTAACATCGATGCGGAACTTAATAATTTCACACGTTCGGTTCTTAGCAATGATTGTAACATATTATAGAGATTTGAATGGGTTTAAAGGTGGGATCCTTTTTTCGTCCGATATAAATCTTACTTACATAAAAATATATAACCACCGATATATACTAATATAATACTAAACTAAATATAGAATACTATACTAGATATAGCTAAGATTAATATATCAGGCCCATATTGTTTTTAATTGGTAGTTAAAAAGGATAAAATTTGAACCCGTTTTTTTGTGATTCTACATGATATGTGAGGGTGATATTACAGTAGGTATATCTAATTTGGATCTTCGGATAGAATTAACATATCATAACATAACTCTATATTAATAAATTACATTGTTTTGAATGAAATTCTATGCAGGATATATTGCGGGTTAACACAATAGCTTGTTCAGTATTCGTATGCAATGTCGTATTTATCCAAACACAATTTAACTTACCCAATATATCAAACTAGCTGCTCCGCGCGGTTTCACCCCCGTGGCTCCACTCCTGTTGGTCGTAGCGTGATGATATATAGCCTATAACCTTCCTCGATAAATGGGCTATCTAACACCGAAAGAATTTTTCAAATCGGACCAGTAGTTCCCGAGATTAGCGCGTTCAAACAAACAAACAAACAAACAAACAAACAAACAAACAAACAAACTCTTCAGCTTTATAATATTAGTATAGATGAATGATGATGTTACTATGTTACTGATATTTCAATAGGCAACAGCAAAACGATGGAGTAATTAAAATAAAAATGAGAGTAACAGGTAAATTACTAACGTTCATAAGAAATAGTTTATAATTTCGTTTAGAAAGTTACTTAATATTAATGTAGAAAGTTACAAATATGTAAAGAACCACGAAACAGTGTAACACTAATTAATGATTTTACGGTGGATATTATACAACATTCCATGTTCTGGCTAATGTTTCCTGATTCAAAGAAAAAGATTATATTGTAATGTCCGGGAAGCGGCATTTGTTTAGATGTTCTATTGATTGACTGCATTAAAGCTGGCCCAGATAAAAACAAACAAGTGAGACTGTTTATGAATCAAGAATCCACAAACTAAAAATAGGAGATTTTAATTATTGTTCATGTTTTATTATAATTGAACAATATTTTGGATTAATATGAATAAGATAATGTAATTAATACAATACACATAATGCGAAATTCAGAAAAAATAAAGGAAATCTGATATTGTTTTTATATCTAACAGAAAATTATTCAGGATCCACGTCTAATGTTGTATAATGTATAGGCATGAATTTTTATTAAATTAAGAGGGAAGGAGCTCAGGAAGAATACTTATTAGTGCCGTTTATCCACACATACGAAGCCTTTACTTCCCTTTACAAGAGCGGAACATACCTATCGAGTGGTGATAACGAAAAAAAATATTGAAACAATAGAATACCTCGGATGTGGAGCGGTTACGTTGTAGTTAATCTAATTAAATATTTACATTAATTCATACTTGTTCAAAAATAGTTTTAAAACAAAGTTAATGTTTAGATTAATGCAGATAGAGTAGGTATACAATTTGTGTATTTTAACTAGACCAAGGGCAGACACAGCAGATAGTTTTATCCCATGTTTCACGCAATATAAATATCATGAATCAAGCTATTGTGCTCTTGGGCGTTAATAGGGTGACGATGAGTAGGTACTTGTAATCAACATTGATAATAAGTGATAAGATATGACGTGGAACGTTACGCTGCAGCTGAATATGTAGGTACTTTTTGAATAACCTAGTTTCCTAGTAAATATTTAAACTGTTGTTAAATCCTTAGATATTATTATTATTTTTTTTTTATTCGAGATTAGGCAAGCATTTGACCATCGCTTCGCCTGATGGAAAGCGATAAGCATGGTCTAGGATGGAGCATGCTGACCTAATAGATGCCTATTCACTTTTCTTTTGAATAAGTCCAGATTATAATTATCAGGAAACACGCAGGCTGGAAGATTGTTCCATTCCCTACTGGTACGCACGAGAAAGGAAGAAGCGTAACGCTTATTGCGTATAGGTGGAATGTCGATGACATAGGGGTGGAGACCAGCACCGCGTCGACTCGACCGGTGGTAAAAAGGAGAAGCAGGTATCAGGTTGTGCAGTTCTTCAGCACATTCACCATGATAGATCCTGTAGAAGACTGCCAAACTAGCCACTTTTCGACGATGTTCCAAGCTGTGTAGTTTCGAGGTGGTGAGGGCCTCATTCCCGATAAGCCTTATCGCTCGTTTTTCAATCGAGTCCAAGGCGCTAAGTTGGTATTTTGCTGCACCAGCCCAAAGGTGAGAACAATACTCCACACCCGACCGAACTTGAGCTTTATAAAGGTTTAGGAGCTGTTCCGGTGTGAAGAATCCCGCCACTTTGGAGAGAATTCCCAGCTTCTTGGCGGCAACTTGCACCTTGGACTCAATGAAGGTTTTGAAGTTGAGGTTAGAGGAGAGCTTTAGGCCTAGAAGCTCCAGTTCATTGGACAATTCCAAGGACACATCCTGAAAACTAGGTGTTAAATTTAAGTCGGTGCGTTTAGCTGTAAACAGGCAGGCCTGTGTTTTCGAAGAGTTAAACTTAACCAAGTTGGCATCGCCCCATTCGGCCACCGATTTTAGAGTAAGGTTCAACCGTTCAACCATAGCCTCTCTTTGTGCCGCCAAAACATTATTGCCCGTCTGCGCTTCGGGTATGTAACTGTCTACAACTGTGCTGTCATCAGCATAACCATATATACTCGGACCTAACAGATCATTTATATGTAGCAGAAATAAAGTAGCAGACAGTACTGATCCTTGAGGAACTCCAGCGTTAATGGGTAGTAGATCAGACGCACAACCATTGATCACAACACGAAGCGAACGCTCTCCCAAGAAATCAGAGATCCAGTTGCGCAGGCTAGGACAGATCCCATATGCTGGAAGTTTGTTGATAAGGCCACTGTGCCAAACCTTGTCAAATGCTTTCGAAATGTCGAGGGATACGGCTACTGCCTCCCCGAGCTTCTCGATAGCAGAGCCAAAAGTATGAGTGAGGTGAACCAGAAGGTCCCCAGTAGACCTGTTACGTCGAAATCCGTATTGATGATCGCTGAGGAGATCGTTTCCTTCTAGATACCTCAGAAGCCGGTTGTTTAAGATACGCTCCATAACCTTACAGATAATGGAGGTGATTGAGATAGGCCGGTAGTTACCTGGGTCGCTTCGGCTTCCTTTTTTGGGTATTGGCTGGACATTGGCTATTTTCCAGGTCTTGGGAACTTTACCAGTATGGTATGAGAGACGATACAATCGTGTTAGTATGGGTGAAAGTTCAGGAGCACAACATTTTAGTACCACAGCTGGGATACCGTCCGGACCACTCGCCTTATTCACGTCTAGACATTGGAGAGCTTTAAGAACTTCTCTCTGAGTAATGCGAAATTCAGGCATACTTTGACCGCAGTGAGGTAGCGAAGGTGGTACCTTATTAATAGGGTCCAGACGGGAATTACTAGCAAAGAGATTTGCAAAGAGATCCGCTTTATCTTTTGCAGTGTGAGCGAGTGCACCGTCAGGTTTCTGTAGTGGTGGTAAAGACGTCTTACAGAAATTAGCTTCAACCGCTTTTGCAAGGGACCAAAAAGCTTTAGACCCAGAAGGGTAGGAAGTAAGCTTGACCCCAATTTGCCTAATCCGATCAATGCGAGTTCTTTTAAGCGTTTGTTTGAAGGATTTAGCAGCTTTGTTGAATTCTCTCTTTTTGCTTGTAATGTCAGGATCCTTACGTGCTCTAGCATCGGCCCAGATTTGATAAGCTTCGTGTTTCCGTTGTTCAGCTCGTCTACATTCGGTATTATACCATGGCTGTTCTTTACCTCCGGAGGATACGTCTTTGAATGGAATGAAATATTCCATAGCCTGCCGGACAACATCTTCAATAGCACTAGCACAGGTCGACGGGTCGTTCGAGGAAAAACATACTCGCCGCCAAGGGTAAGATGCGAAAAAATGACGCATCTCATCCCAATCCGCTTGAGAGTAACGCCAAATACGCCTAGTTTGCACAGTGCTAGGTTCTGGTGGGGAATATACAGAAACAGCTTTGACAATGCAGTGGTCTGAGGAACCTAAGGGCGATGAAACACTGGTTAAATACCTATCAGGATCAGTGGTTAGTAAGAGATCCAAACAATTAGTATGACCCTCAACGTCAGGAATACGAGTTGCCTCTTTGACGAGTTGTGTGAGGTTAAGGGATAAAGCCAGATTGTAGGCGTCTCTGCCAGCATGGTCGGTTTTCTTATAGGGAAACAGCCAGTCCTGATGACAAGCATTAAAGTCCCCCAAAAGAACTAGTTGAGCAGATGGAAATTTCTTTTGGACGGAGTCAGCGGCCACGCTGAGATATTGAAAGAATTTAGTTGTGCCCTGGTCTGAAGTATGGGAGCGATAAACAACGGCATATATTATTTTATCAACACCGATGTCAGTAAGAAGCCAAAGAACGGAGAAATCAGGATTGTCGAGGTGGCGGAGACGCTTATAGCAGATCTTGTCAGATACATAAGCACAGACACCGGCTTTAGGATGAAAATTATGTTCTAAGACATACCCTGGATAATCAAGGTATGCCGTGTCAGAAGGTGTTTTAATCTGGGTTTCGGTAAGAAAAAGTAAATGCGGTCTTTCGGTCTCAAGGTGGTGGTGGACAGGGTCGAGATTTGAGTGCAAACCACGAATGTTAGTGTGGTGCACTTTAAATGGGAGGAAGTGCAGCCGCTGTAGAAACTTTCTTTTTCTTTTTGAACTTTTCATTTGTTTTAATATGTGGAGTGAATAGGCAGGGAAATTGGAAGTTGATCGAGGTTTAGTGAGTAGGTTAGTCGAAGCAAACATTAGAGGTGTGCTGATGGGGGACTAGCTTGGAGACTGCGGGGACGCCCGTACCCCCCCAGTTATCGCCATCGGGTCCTCCCGTCCGGTCGCCAACCGGCACGATGGAGCAAAACTGGGATTTTTCGAAAGCGGCGGGGCAGCCTTTCGCAGGTGGCTCTCCTACTACTTGGGCGCCCTACAACTAACGGTCGGCCAGCGGTCAACCGTGCTACGGATCCCGCTACCCTCCAAAGCTAGGCACCCGGCACACCAAAAACGCCGCTTCATAGAACCGTAACTCACCAAACAACTAACCAGACCCAACCCCCCGGAATGGCTACACCGGAACTCATGCCGGAACACGAAACCGCTTGGCGGCACGTCTCTATCCGGTGGGTGGTTGCGAGCCACGACCGAAGTCTCCCACCAGTTTGTTGCTCATTTGGCACTACCCAGGGTACACGTGTAGGGGATCTAGAGTCAAAGCCTACGGACGCGAGCAACAGTGTACCCCATAAATATTAGGAAAAATAGTTCCACTTCATTAGCATGCTTTGATATGGTGAAAGAAATAATTCAAGCCTTTATCGAAAAAAAACCCGTAAGCGCTATATTTCTAGATATGAGCAAGGCATTTGATTTTGTAGACCATGAATTACTCTTGCTTAAGTTAGATAAATATGGTATAAGAGGAATTGCCAAAGAATGGATTGCTAGTTATTTAAAGGATAGAGATCAGTATGTGGAAGTACAACAAATAGTAAATCAATCAAGAAACGTATATAGATCAGTAAAAAAACTAATAGATCAGGTGTACCACAAGGAAGTGTGCTCGGCCCGTTTTTATTTCTCTTGTATATTAATGACCTACCGAAATCAGTGAAACACAAATCAGTTTTATTCGCAGACGACACTACCCTTATTGTTAAATGTACTGAAAAGGAAACGTATGAGAGAGATATAAATGAAGCAGTTAAAAATATTGTAAAATGGTTAGAAGACAACAATCTTAAAATTAACTTATTAAAAACAAAAATAATTCAATTTTATACAAATAATTGCTCCAAAATAAACCTAAATATAAAGTGTGATAACCAAGTAATAGAACAAGTAGATCATCATAAATTCTTGGGTGTTTTGTTGGATGAAGGTCTAAAATGGAACAAACATATTGATTACGTTTGTGACAGAATTAATCGCTTCGTTTACGTATTACGGCGTTTAAGAGATACTGTTTCTATGAATGCAGCAATAAATGCTTATCATGCCTACGTTTCCTCTGTACTTTCGTATGGAATCATTCTTTGGGGACAATCTTGTGATGTGCGGAAGGTATTTGTCTCACAAAAAAAATGTATCAGAGCTCTGTGCGGTTTGAACCAAAGAGACAGTTGTAGACCTCTGTTTAGTAAATTACGGATCCTTACTTTAACTTGCATGTACATATGAGAAGTATGTTTATTTGTAAAATATCACCCAGAATACTTTAAGAAGAAAGGAGAAGTAAATTCGCATATGTTGACAAGATACCAAAACAAATTACATTTCCCAACGTGTAGAATCAACAAAGCTAAAAACAGTGTAATATTTATGGCTATTAAAATATATAATAAAATACCGGACAATGTCAAGGAACTACCAGTAAATCTTTTCAAAAATAAACTGACGAACTGGTTAATGGTAAAACAATTTTATGACATTGAAGAATTTATGACTTTGAAGTAGTGTAAACTGAATTGTGTGTGATAAGTGTGTGATATAATCGTGTTAATCGTAGTGCGTTCGTGTAATTGTGAAAATTGAATTGTATGTACATTTAAATAATTAGACTAATGAACTTTCTTTTCAATATTTGCACACCCAATCAATGGGTAGAATGTATTAGCCACATAATATTGTAATTAAAACATCTATAATTTGTAACTACATTCTTGCAAAGAAATATAATATTTGAAACAAACATTAAAAAAATACGTTATACCCACGGATAATAAGGCCACCGATTTGGAAAAAAAGAGAATTTTGATAATTAAGGAACACACAAGAATTGCTTGTGTTATATCTTAATTTTACAAAAAAAGAATGAACCTGTTCGTTTTATATCTACGTCTGAATCCGTATATTCCTATGCAAATTTAGGAATTTAAATCTGCTATATCTGGTTTCCGTCGCAAGCTGTAATATAAAAATAAAGAAAATAATGCAAATAAATTTACTATTTGCAAAAAATAAGGTGAGCAATTTTGAATTTACCTTATTTTTACGCAGCATTTATTGATACTTCGTAGAATCAGGAATATTGAAAAGAAGTTATTTAGGGGTATCTTATGATAGAGATTTGCTGTCTAAAGATATGTACATAGAAATCAATAGACGATATCTTATATCAAACTCGGTCACTATTTCAGAAGATCATCATCAAATAGTCATGACTCATGAGCATAGAATAGTCAAATACGAGTTTGGTTTCACGTTTACCAATACAACGTACTTAATTCTCCGAGGTAGTAAATTAAAGTACTCAGTAGGCACTTTTAGTACTAAATGCCATATAAAAGCGAGAATCGTCTGAAAATAACTCTACACCACACAACTAAGCTCCATAAAAAGCTTTACTATTAAAAACTCAGTTTACTCGAATCGCGTGTTTACGTGTGTTCATAGTATTTAAGTTAACGTAGTTATCGCTACACTTAAATCGCTTTGTCTGAACAATCTAACGTTTAATAACTTAAGGTGGAATAACTCGTACGAATTTGTGAAATACTATTTTTTATATTTATTTTGCGTTTAACTAATGCGATTGCTATGAGCAGGGGTTAAAAGAGAGACAATCTTCTAACCGGGTCAACAAAGTCATTTATTTTCGTGGAAATTTATATTTGGATTTACATCTGTCATCTTCATGGATAATGCGTCTAACGAGGAATTTTGTTTGTCATCGTCACGCTTTGCAGATGAATTAAATAGGAGCCCTATTTACTACTATTGTAGTATGTACCTAACTAGTCTGGTCATAAGTTCTGTCATTATGTCTGATTTTCATATTTTTAATGTTTACCGCAAATTTCTCTTTCACGTTCGATTTTTGATTATTTTACGCGTTAAAAAACGACACATTTTATTAGAATAACGTATTTGTTACAATGTAGTGGACGCAAAAAGAAGACAAAGTCGCTGTTCTCGCTCTGCATCGTAGCGGTTACGCGCCAAGTGAAATTTTCAGTTTGCTTTAAAATTTACAAATTACATAGAGATTTGTTTATTGCACTACAAAACGATTTATGTAAGATTCAAGAGTAGAAGATAGGAATTGAAGTGGTCTTTGTCGTACGATTTGGACGACAGCAGTGATAAATGCAGTAAAGGTGCGAAAACAGTTAGCACTGCAGATGGACCTTAGCAGTACCACAGTTAAAAGGGTGTTGAACGAGAACCTAGGACTACGGCCTTATTGTAGAAAAACATCGCATCTTCTTAACACACGCTTGAAGAAATTAAGACTGAATAAACGTCGCCCTTTACTTAAACGATACGCGAGAAAAATGCATCGTGAAATCCTGTTTTCAGATGAAAAAATTTTTACAGTGGAGGAGTGCTGCAACAAACAGAATATCAAAGTGTATACCCACAGTAGTGAAGAAGCGTGTCAACATGTATCTCGATCCAACGCGGCAATCACCCTTTATCAGTAATGGTTTTCCTGGGAGTGTCTTATTTTAGCCTAACAGAGGTGTTTTTCTGTGAAAAGGGTGTGAAAACAAGTGCCAATGTTTACCAAAATATGGTCCTGACAAACCTCGTAAACCCCCTTCTCAGACCATGTTAAAAAATCAGCACTGGGTATTCCAGCAGGACTCAGCACATGCCCACAAAGCCAAGAGTATCCAAAATTGGCTGGCCGCCCATCAGATTGACATCATTCGTCATGAAGATTGGTCATCTTCTAGCCCGAACCTGAATCCTCTGGATTATAAAATCTGGTAATATTTAGAGGAGAGAACCTGCGCTAAATCCCACCCAAATTTGGAGTCACTCAAAGCATCCATTATTAAAGTAGCTGCTGAAATAAACATGGACATGGTGCGTGCTGCGATAGACGACTGGCCGCGAAGGTTAAAAGCTTGTATCGCAAAACATGGATGCCATTTTGAATAATTTTTATACGAAATTATTAAGTAATATGTAAGCTTTATTGCCACATATAAAACAATAAATATTTAAAAGTAACTTTTTGTTTATTTAATAAAACATATGTGACAGAACTTATGACCAGGTATATTACCGTTCAGAGAGATTAGCCGAAGATCGAAAAAAATTTTGTTGAAGGTCGAGAAAATGATGTTGATACAATTTCATACAAATTACAATAAACGAGTACACATAGTTATTATATGATCCAAAAGTTATTATTTCGAATGCTTAGGAAAAAACATTTCCTTATTTTACTAGATTTTTTCTTTATATGTATGTCCACTACATACCCTACATATTAATTAAGAAAAAATCTTAAATTAAGCAAAAAAATCTTGAACTTAAAAATGATTGGATGGATATGGAACAGTATATAAAATAAGTATGTAAAGTATTAATGACAAATTAGCATAGATATTTAAGTTATTTACACATTTACTAAAGCATCTCAGTCTAGAACAGAACTAAAATGCCAGTTTTGGCTAAATGCCAATATCTCAACTGTTTCGCAAACTTTAAGTATTTACGTCTCCATTGTCCAAGATTCAATCAGACATCATCGTTAAATGTTGATCTTATATCTATACTCTATAGGTATTTATCATTTATGAAAATCAACAAACCCAATAAATAGCTAACGTCGACTTTGTTCAGTTAAATAAATGAACTCATATTTCGTAAGTTACGTTTCCTTGGTATGAACAAGCGGCCTAATTTTGTTTCAGTTAAGGCTTAAAGGAGAATTGTTCCACGAAGTTTGATTATAAAACAGTAGAACGCAGATGTTTAATAAAATTTGTTTACGTTTACTTTTTGCCTAAAGTTAATTAAACATGCAACTTTGAGCTATAAAGCTGTACATGAAGCTTGTTTTTAGATTGAAAACAAATGCGATCATTTGTTTTTGGGCTTAAACATTGATCAAACATATAAGGTAATTACTTAAAACCAAACATCTCAATATGTAAAATGCATTGAGGCAACTATTTCGAAGTAAAGGAGCGTTTCCGTTACGTGACTCACACCAATGGCACGTAACGCCGCTGCTATAAGACCACTAACATACTAATAGAGAGCCACAGAAGGCCATTTTTTATTCGACGAATTCTCAAACTATATCGGAATTTCAATCATCTATCGTGAATAGTTTGTTAGAAATGAAGGAAAATAATCAGAAGCTAGTTGATGAATGATGATAATAGCCACGTGAAGTGATTTTATATAATGACTTACATTTTATGAGTAGTCAGGAAACAATAAATTGGGGAATAATTGAATGCGTTGTATAGAGAGAATATTGGAACATGGTTTGGTAAACAAACGATGAGAACCGCTCCCGTTGCTTCCGCTTGTATTGTCTTCTCAGTTTTGTATATTATGTACTCTAATAAGCCGGTTGCAACTTGTGGCTCGCTAGTGGCCAGTTACGCCGGTCGCTAGTGTAATTCGACCTACCACACCCGCCGCGTAATCTTGCTGTATTGACCAGAGAAACCTTTCGTCATCGCATGCTTTGTTCGCATGTAGAATGGAAACCTTACAAGTCATTCATTTGGACGTCCCGAGCGATACAATACTTTTTTTATTGTTAGCTCAAAGAGTAAAATCATTTGAGTGTAATGGCATAAACAAAATTAAATTACCCGCATAAATAGGTGATTATAAGTTTGACGTTATCCATAGGTAGTATTTAACCACAATTAAAACACAGATTTGCGATAGCGGCTTTGCTGAAACTGCAATGTTGCAAAAGTAAATTCAGCTCGTTGGTTCGGTAAAATTAAAAGGTCAGCCAGATAGTGGTTTACCGATGAGAAGATATCATAATTGTAGCAGATAAATATTATACGTTATGTTTTAAAGAGACTTTTTTGAAATATCATTCGTAAATGTGAGATATTTAGTCTTTAGACGGTACGTTTCAATATTATATTAATGTTTTAATGCTTTTAAAGGAAGGTCACAATTACAAAAAACAGACCGACTTTCTATAAGAGACTTTTTATTTTTTATTGTATGATAGGGAAGCGCTTGGCCACGATCTCGCCTGATGGTAAGCCGATACGTGGCCTAAGATTTTTCTATTTTAATAATAAGAAACAACATTCTCAACGTTAATCAAGTGAATATATATAGCAACCGAACACATTAAGTATATTAAAAAAATAAAAGCAACCAAAACTTCATCCTAAGCATTAAATAAATCCTCGGGATACCGTTAAAGGATTTATTGCAATTACAAAATATGTACGTTCATGAATCATCCCGTTACAATTTAACCCAACGCCCAACGGTCACTCGCCAAGTAACTTGGGCTATGTAAGGTACTTTCTAGTTTTTATTATACAAGGTAGACAGACATGTCTTATAAAGACTAGGAAATGTATGAAGTTGTCGTCTTGTAGTACCTATATAGGCTTAATATCCTTAATTTTTGAAAGGAACATTTCTGAGTATAAATTTATAATTGATTTAAATTAAATTGAATGCCATAAAACAAAATATCAATTTCAAAATTTCTGAGTCTTTAACAATTTTTGATTCATGACGCCTTTGTTTCGTATTAACATTTAACTCCATTATACACAACTGTTCTTCTTCTGTTTCTGGGAAGCGCAATACTGTGGTCATGGTACAGAAAATGTTAATAAAGTCTTAATAAGTTTATCTCGTTTACAGCCTACCTTGGACCTTATTAATTTCGCTCAGATAAGTTTTTCTTTAATCAGGGACAGGAAAAACTGGAAGGAAATCGGAGAGATTTTAACTAATATGTGAACGTAGACGACGGATTGCAGTTTTTATTAGTACTAATAACATAAAACTTTTAAAAAGCAATTCAAACAACCTTTACTATCGACCAATGTAATCGGTTAATATCGTATAACATCATTAAGCTTACTCATATATGAAGGTAAGATGATATTATGTTAGTACTTGAATCGCTAAGTATAAAGTATCCATATTGAAATTTATTGTCCACAACTATTGACTTAAATTATATTTTTTCCGTGTCTAATGAAAAATGTTTAAATTAGTGCGAAACCTAGAAAGAATAAATAAAAAGTAGACTATAAACTTTTGTCTACTGTAGAATATTATGTACCTATTCTGATAGAAAGCATACAGAAAGCCGACTCCAGAAATCCAGAATTGTCACTCCTCGACTTTCTTTGTGGATCATAAGCCACACTTTGCATAGGCCAACCAACCCTCTGAACCGTGCCACGTTTGAGAGTAAAAATAGAAATTAATCGATCCTATTATTCGTGTCAGTTGTTTCAACCTCGTCAGGCTCAATTAAAGTAAGTTTAATATTCTTTCAAAATCGTATGCATGTCGTGGCCATATCGTAGATTTGCTCATTTCATGATATGATCGATCATTTCACGAAATGGTCGCATTTCATGAAATGGCCAACATAGTTTGATCAGATCGTTAAATCGTCAACGTTTCACGATTTGGTCATCCACATTTGGCCAGATCGTATAAAATATAAAGAGACCATAAAATATTTAAAAAATTCAGAATATTCTAAAAACTTGTTTAATGTCATTTAAGTTAGTGCCGCGGCAGCGGCCGGCGAATGCCAAAAGCGAATCGTTTTTGCAATAGAAAACAGTTAGGTTAGGTTAGGTTAGACTTTGATAAACAACGCACGAGCCGAGCGAGCAAAGCGAGCGTGCCGCGGCAGCGGCCGGCGAGTGCCAGAAGCGGATCGCTTTTTAAAAAACAAACAATTATAATAATATAGTAGGATATATAAATATATATCCTAAAAGAAAAAATGCGTCTTAAATTATTTTATTTATGACGCATTTTTTCTTCAATACATATAAGATATCCACATTTTCCATAGTACTCGAACCTCTTCGTCGTAAATTCTTTGCTATGACTTTCTTCATATTGTTATTAAACGAATTATGAAGTTTTTTACTGCGAATAATTAAATTTTCGCCAGCGGCCGCCATCTTATCACATAAACACAGAGCTTGCAGCGCCTCTACCAATGATTAATGTAACTATTTTACGATATGATCAAATAATTTTGATCATTTCATGAAAAAACCGCGCGTTTAGTTGGCCATATCGTGAAACGATTTCTTATCATTGATCTGCTCAAGCCACATCATGATGTGGCCAAACTAAATTGGCCATTTCACGAAATGCGACCATTTCGTGAAATGGCCAATCATTTCATGAAATGAGTAAATGTACGATATGGCCACGACATGCACACAAAAACCGCATGATAACGCTTAGTATGGATAATGGGTATATCATACTGTATATTAAATGGGTTGTTAATTTCCGAATAATAAAGGAGCGTTATATATCTTTAGTTTGAAATAATAAAACAATACTATTCCGAAAATATGTGTTTTTCATGGAAGTATTGATATGTAATTAAATTTAGAAGTAATATTATGTAGGTATCATACATATAAAATAATAATTTGTTATAAATTAATTTCATTGCATAATTAAAAATAACATATGGTAATTAGTAATTATTACATTAAAATATATAAATTACGACGACGTAATTTATACCTTGTTTATACCCAAGGCTGGAGTATCTACCTATAGTAAACGTAATGTCATTTACTTGATGGATATGAATTTCTAATGTGAACATGTTTACTACCCAGCTACTTAGCTTCTTTAATAATCTTAATTCAATTTTGTTTTAAAATATTACTGCATGCATTAACTAACCATTGGCGTGTTTTAAGTTCTTTACTCTAAAGGTAAATAATAAGCACACTAAGAAATGACACATATACTTTCATGTACATGGTACATGAATACTTTAGTGCTAAATAGTAACTTACCACCTCCAATTAATTATCAAGTATAATGTCAAAGTATAAATAGCAAATTGTTTTGCCATATTTATAATTTTCTATTTTAAGCAAATATATGAACCTCTCCCTTCCTTCTATTATAATTTTGAGGTAATTTGGTAACATTTTTTATATGAAAGATAAATCAATATTTTAGGAATTCTCAAAAAATAATTTTATTAGGTTCATAAAGAACAGGTTCCTTAAGATTTGCAAACAATAAATAATTATTTAAATGAATTATATGTAACATCGGCTACTTAGAAACATAAAGTGAATGATTAATTCCATAAAGCAAGACTTCACAATTTGTTTGCTATTGATTAATAACCCAGTCAGAAACGTTTCAAACAGTATAAACTCACGGTTCCCGTAAAGTGAAAATTAGAAACACGTGCCCTTCATTCCTTCTCAAATAAATTTTATGGTGAATTATGTTTGCTTTGTTGCGGGTGGAGAAATAAATACGGTATTAACTATTTTATAACAGCCAGTTAGTTAGTACAACTCACTTATTCCATTGGTCAAGTTGTACTAGAATAACGTGGTTATAGTAAATTATTATATCATTATATGATTATAGTGACGTAGGTAACCCCGAAATAAATATTTACGACAAAGCAAGACAAATTCCAAATAGTGTAAAGACAGTTCTTAAGTAATTTAGATGCCTATATTCATTTTATATTGACACAACCCTCGTCCATGCGAATTCTATGAGGTGGTCTCTGCGCCATTTCACCTTGAATAATAAAAAAGGGTTGCAAATTGGGTAGGTTTACTGGTCCGCGGAACCGCAAGTTTGAATTTAGAGACCCGATTTATTTTATGGTAATAAAACGCAATCAAAGTTGAATTGTCTGCATACTTATTAATGGTAATAAATATGTTAAAAATAAATTATACTTCAATTACTCTTAAAAAGACTTTAAAACTATTGTTTGAGCATTTCCGTAAACAGGGGTTAATTAGTGTTATCATTTCTCAATTATCTATTTTACAAGTAAATGGCGATAAAACAATTTCAATACATAAGTAGAACAAGGGAGAGAGAGGCATTGAACCTTAGCGTACTGCGATACCTCATTGCCCGTATTTACTCGGGCGGCACACACGTTTTAATATTAATAACCCCCCATACAAGAGAGCTCTGGCAGCTGCTTCTGAGCGCTACTGAATTTGTACCGAGTTGAGACTGGAACCTTTATGAACGATGTTTACCACCGCTCGCGGTCGCCGCTGGCTTGTTGCTCTAAAAATGCACTTTAGAGAGCACTTTAATTATACTACCAGTAATATACTGTTAAAACATAATGCTGTTTTCAGTATCTACTTTATGCTAATAAATTCCACGCCTTAAATGTTGAGAAAAAAATAAAACATAGATTCATTTTATTTTTAAGCTATTGCATAGCTTCTATCGCGGGCCTTGAGCGCGGGGACCGAATCCAGAAATTGCGTAACGAAAAACCTCACGCTCCCCACTCCGACGGGCGCGGAGCCTTAGCAAGCAATAGCTTTACCGCGGCAGTCCCCGAGTGCCACACGTCTTTTTTCTTTTTCTATATATGTATGTAAAATGATACCAATGTATACTAGGTACATTTAAGAAAATAAGAATAATTTCGGAGATGGTTGGCATCGATTTTCATAGAAATTTTACTTTCGAAGCGACAACATACCACCAGGTATTGACGCACTTTTTTATTGAATAGAAGATGCGATTGACTGCATTTTTCATTATCATTTGTAATTTTTTTATAATCATTTAGATATCTTACTATGAAGAAGCAGTTGCAATCGTCTATATGTACATTTAATAAAAATTAACGAGTTACGAGGAAATCATACAATATATTATGTAATATTATGTATATTATATATAAGGCTATCGAATATCCATTTTTCTGCGAATAATTCTAAATTAAAATTATCCAATGTAGGTAAGGCGTAGGTATATAAAAATTCTCATTCATTACATATACAACATGTTAAGCAAGAAAATGCATTGATGTGTACCCGCGGCACTTTTGCGTTCGTGCTCCTGAATGCATTTTTGTTAGACGGCTAGGTACCTACTCATGTCCTTCAGCGTTCAAAGAGTTATTCCGTCATAATGTCTCATATTACACATTACTATGTTGTATCGATATGTTGCCCTATGAAACGAGCAGAATAAAATACAGTTTTAAGATACAATTTTACAATTTTCTGGTTCCTAATAAATGTGCGAAGCGAACCTGATCTGTCTGGAATGTTGCATAGATGCGCGAAGTGGCTTTTTGTTCCCTATGTCCCCATTAAACAGGTCTGGCGCTACGTAGGTACGCGTATAAAGCCAAATCACCAATCTACTTTTAGTTGATACGTGTAATATTCAAGACCAAATCGTATAGGAGCTACCAACGTTGACAAGTGAGCATTTTAGTATAGTTGGTTCTTTGATATACTGTTCTTCTTCCTATTTCGGTTAGAGTCCGGGCTGTCTGGCTGGCCGCAGTGGTTGCGTTTATTAGTGCGCATCTTATCTGCACAGGAAAATATCCGTAATTTAAAGTCAAAAGATTAAAAATTACGCGTTAATAAATGACTTTAAATTACGGATATTTTCCTGTGCGCACTAATAAACGCAACCACTACCGCCAGCCAGACAGCCCGGACTCTAACCGAAATAGCAAGAGAAACAGTATATCAAAAACCCAACTATACTAAAATGACTTTTTTTAAAACGTTAATAGCTCCCGTACCAAAATATAAAAAATAAAATATATGTAAAACTTGATGATATTTTCGATCACATTGTCAGATCAAAAACATAAAATATTGAAATTGACTCGATAGAAAAAATTCACGAAGTTACCTCTAAATTTCACACTTTTAAGTTTTTTACTTGACATGGTAATGCCTATTATGTTCGTTTTTTGATAAACAATTATATTGAAAAACATTTGTGAGAACTTTGTCCGACCACTTTTGTGTAATTACTTTTAGTTTTGGTTTAATCACGATAAAACACTTTTGGCGCTTACTATAATTTTAATTACGCAAGAAATCATCTTCCATCGCACGTTCCGGGAGCTAAAAACATAATTCTATTTCATACATCAGACGCTATCGCTCCGTTGAGACGAGTAGACCGTGCCATTGCTGCGCCGAATTTTAATAATTTTGTTTTAATATTGTATTGTTTTTTTAGAAAATGGTAAACAACAAAATAACATTGAAACTTCAGAAACGAGAACTGAAAGAGATTCCTATTTAAATGATATCTAACTAATTTTCGAAGATAATTTAATATAGTATAGGTAGTATATTAATAAATTATTATTATATATTAATATATGTATTAATTATTATATAAAAAATAAGACTTGATTGATTTCAGAAACTTTATGCAGGTGAGTTTAGATATCTATTATTTTCGTAAATTCGTTTCCGCGGGATGAGTATTGACGCGACGATCTTAGGTATACATATATGGATATAAATATGTATTTCATTCATAGTTTTACATCAATAAAATCAAGAAAGATTTATAGTATATTTTTTATGAATTATAATATTATTAGCATTAGGTACTACCTATTTGTAGATTCCTATGGTTGTTCCAGTAAATAACGTAAACAGGTTGTGAATAGTATATACCTATCTATACTATCTATACTAATATTATAAAGAGGAAAGGTTTGTAATTATGTATGTATGTTAGTATGTATGTATGTATGGTTTTCACGCATAAACTACTGGACCGATTTCAAAAATTCTTTCACTATTAGAAAGCTGCATCTTTACTGAGCAACATAGGCTATATTGAATTTTCAAAAAAATTAGAGATCCTTACCAAAAATGCAATAATGTAGCCCAAGGTGTAAAAAATTCCTCAATAAAACTTCTGTCATCGCGTGCGCTGCGGAATCTATTGAAGATAGAACAAAAAAATGTTCTAAGGTATTATAGAATGGATCAATATCTACAAGAAAGTCCGCGATACCATATGTCCATCTTCAGTAGTTATGTTACTACAACAACTTTTTTACGTTTTCAAAGTAAATAGAAGTGCCGACAGTAATCAAACCATGTTATCCATACATATATGTTAATCCTTATCCAATTAAATGATGTTTTATTATAGATTGTTTCAATACCAGCAAAATACTTTTTAAATATAAAAAAATTGGATATTCCATTCAAAAGATATAACGAATTTTTAAAAGTGTTTAATACAATGAGCAGACGTAGTGCGGGACGGGGTAAAGGTGATTTTCATGTGATTAAAAATTAAACCTATAGTAGACTTTTCACTGTCACGATATCGCTATCTATGCGGGTGAAACCGCAGGGCATTGCTAGTATAATATATTCACAATCTGTATTACATAATAATATTACATCCATACTAATATTATAAAAATTTTCGTGATTTTTTTATTTTCCCCCATAACCCCCCCCCCCCCCCTTTTTTAACGGGAATGGCTAGAGAGGCGCCAGATGAGTAAATAATGTCCCATAGTTCGATATCGTCAGACACTCCGTTATCGAGATATAGGAAGACGTCGTACTAACCTATCAGGGTACTCCAGTACCCCTGGGTACTACGAACGTAAGTTATTTCAAGGTGCATTTATTTTTGTTTTTCACTCTTTGGTCCTTTATTTTATAATATTAATTATTTATAAATTTGATGTACAATTATAAGTTTACTTTACATTCATGTTATAAACATACTGTTATTGTTAAATAGTGTAGGAATTTTTATTTTCAACAAATTTATGATTTTCTGCATGATTTGTATAGCTGAGTTATACATTTTCTTTTTTTAGATGGCAAATGTTGAATGAATTGAATGTGGGAGGCGGAATAACAAGAAGAGCTGGTACTTTTTGAGGCATCAAAATATGAATATAACTTTGCAAATGTCTCTACAAATAAGTATTGGAGATATTTTAGGGCAACAATTACCAATTGCAGCAGGGACCACTGCTGTTTCAGAATATGGATGTCACTATGAATATCCACGTCTAAAGTCACGCATACAGTGCACCAAGTGAAAATATTTAATAAATTTTTTTTAAAGTAAAATTGTACATCAAATTTATCAATAATTAATATAAAATAAAGGACCAAAGAGTGAAAAACAAAAATAAATGCACCTTGAAATAACTTACGTTCGTAGTACCCAGGGGTACTGGAGTACCCTGATAGGTTCGTACGACGTCTTCCTATATCTCGATAACGGAGTGTCTGACGACATCGAACTATGGGACATTATTTACTCATCTGGCACCCCTCTAGTCATTACCGTTAAAAAAAGGGGGGGGGGGGGGGTTATGGGCGTAAATAAAAAAATCACGAAAAATTTTCTAAGTCCGGGACCCTCTTTCGTACACCCCAACCCAAAGTTTGAATTTAGCACAGACATACATACATACAGACAGACAAACATACAAAAATTCGAAAAACTATATTTATGTACTTATAGATATGTAATATTATTATGTAATACAGATTGTGAATATATTATATAGGTAGGTATATACTATTCACAACAATGTTTACGTTATTTACTGGAACAACCATAGGAATCTACAAATAGGTATTAATGCTAATAATATTAAATAATTAATATAAATCATAAAAAATATACTATGTATAAATCTTTCTTGATTTTATTGATATAAAACTATGAATGAAATATTTATATCCATATATGTATACCTAAGATCGTCGCGTCAATACTCAACCCGCGGAAACGAATTTACGAAAATAATAGATATCTAAACTGGATGGTGGATATTAGTAGTCCGTATAGCGGAGGTAAGTCCCACGAAAATCGTTATTTGACGACTTTTTTACAAATAGGTCTCACACTATAATATCTACCTACACAACAAAAAAACATTTATTCAAATCCGTACAGCAGTTCCTGAGATAAGCGTGTACAAACAAACAGACAGACTTTTTTTACGGATTCGTGCTCTATACTGTTTCCCTAATATTGTTTTTTTTTTAATATATTACATACAGACAGTTTTTTTACTGTTATAATACATATATTATGTAATCTATACATATATGTAATATGTATAGATTATCATTAATAATTATAAATAAATAATAATAAAAAGACATATTACATAATAATTTGTGATGATTTCAACTTCACTGTTTTATACAATTATTTTAGACAACATACCTACTAACTACCGAAAATACGCGTTGAACGAGCGAAGAATATTGTGTTTAATTTAGCGTGCGATGAACTTTACGTACGTTGGATGAGCCGGGTGTATGAGGGTATTGTGAGGGCGCGCGGCATGGCGCGTAATGGGCGGGGCTTAATCGTAGAAATTCTCTGGCATTATACCCCCTCTTAAGTTAAAACAACATGAATGTAATAGCGGCAGTACACATGGGCCAAGGCGTTGGGCCAACGTGTTGGGAAAAAATGAAGGATATCAAGATTCCTGTTCACACATTGGCGTACTGATCATTTTGCATTGGCGCTTCAAGGATGGACGTAGTCCGTAGAAGTTCTTGCAGCCGCGGCAATTTATTTATACAGTGCGTTTAATTATTACGTACATGTGCATCAATAACTATGAATGTACTCTGCCGTCTGCGATGATACGATTTTCCAATCTCTATTGTCCTTTTTTATTTCTGTATAAATAAAACATTATTATGTTTAGATTTTTTCAAATGTTTAAAATGTGTACATTTTCCACTTAATTTAATTTTAATTACCTATAAAACGAAACTTTAAAGATTATATAATATTATTATATTAAATGATAATATTATTTATGTAATAAAGCACAATTTGATCAAAACCATGCTCATTGTATATTGTTATTTAATTTTTAAGAACAAGTAACTTTTTAATACTATTTTACTCATTTTATAAATATATATTTTTTTTTTTATCGCATTGTATGAAAGTGAGATAAGAAAAACATCTAGAATAATATAATAAATAGAAAATAAAACATCTGATTTATTGAGATTGGTTTTTATTTTTGTGTAGTTCATGCCGTGGATTCCAAATTATTCCTTCATATCGATACAATTCTACGAATTGTAAAACCTCATTGCTTGTCCACATCGGCGCCTCGGGCCTCCATCGCTATTGGAACATGGTTAAACGTAAATTTCATTGACGCGCAACGATACTGTCTCCGCTGACGCGTAACAACAAACTGAACACATATATATACACATACACATAGTAGTCTTTGAAACTGAACAAGACACCAACGTGTGAACGCTGTTTGCGGAGCGCGCCAAGATCCTTTGATGTGTGCACAAAAAACCGACAACATTCGGTTGGCCTGCCAATATTGGCGCCAACTAGGCTAATGAAGCCAACATACCGCCAAGTAGCTCTCTACACGTTGGCCCAACCCGTTGGCCCAACACGTTGGCCCCATGTGTACTGCCACCATAATAAGTTAACCCGGCACATAATATTATTATAATGGTGGCAGTACACATGGGGCCAACGTGTTGGGCCAACGGGTTGGGCCAACGTGTAGAGAGCTACTTGGCGGTATGTTGGCTTCATTAGCCTAGTTGGCGCCAATATTGGCAGGCCAACCGAATGTTGTCGGTTTTTTGTGCACACATCAAAGGATCTTGGCGCGCTCCGCAAACAGCGTTCACACGTTGGTGTCTTGTTCAGTTTGTTGTTACGCGTCAGCGGAGACAGTATCGTTGCGCGTCAATGAAATTTACGTTTAACCATGTTCCGATAGCGATGACGGCGCCGATGTGGACAAGCAATGAGGTTTTACAATTCGTAGAATTGTATCGACATGAAGGAATAATTTGGAATCCACGGCATGAACTACTTAATAAATTAGATGTTTTATTTTCTATTTATTATATTATTCTAGATGTTTTTCTTATCTCACTTTCATACAATGCGATAAAAAAAATGAATATATTTATAAAATGAGTAAAATAGTATTAAAAAGTTACTTGTTCTTAAAAATTAAATAACAATATACAATGAGCATGGTTTTGATCAAATTGTGCTTTATTACATAAATAATATTATCATTTAATATAATAATATTATATAATCTTTAAAGTTTCGCTTTATAGGTAATTAAAATTAAATTAAGTGTAAAATGTACACATTTTAAACATTTGAAAAAATCTAAACATAATAATGTTTTATTTATACAGAAATAAAAAAAAGGACAATAGAGATTGGAAAATGGTATCATCGCAGACGGCAGAGTACATTCATTGTTATTGATGCACATGTACGTAATAATTAAACGCACTGTATATATAAATTGCCGCGGCTGCAAGAACTTCTAAGGACTACGTCCATCCTTGAAGCGCCAATGCAGAATGATCAGTACGCCAATGTGTGAACAGGAATCTTGATATCCTTCATTTTTTCCCAACACGTTGGCCCAACGCCTTGGCCCCATGTGTACTGCCGCTATAATACTTTACTCAGTTCCGCTAGGCCGCGGCCGTAATTCCCACCTCTGGGAAAAAGAGCATGTACTTTAAAAATGTTTGTATGGCCATTTCACGTAAACGTAGCCGTGATAATATCTTTATACGTGCTTACTTGACCAGTTTATATTTATTATTATTGATGCCATTCATTTAACGGTTTATTAGGTGCTGTTTGAAGGAAAGCGAAAGAAGATTATTTATTTATTTATTGAAATAATTTCAGTAAAGTGTATGATTTATGTATTCATTACAGTAAAGTCGAAGGTTCGATCATTATCAATGCTAGCAATACAACTGTATGGCTAAGTGCCTTTTAGAATTTCTTTCTGACGCCCGTATACCCGTCATAATTTCAAGCACCCATAGCTTTGAGATCCTTTTGTAAGGGATATCTGTCATAGTTTTCCTTTTCTGCGGTCTAGCTTTACCTACTTGTTTCGTTTGGTATAGTTTTTAGTTGTTACTAAGCATCCTTTGTTTTGTGGTTGACTTGAAACATTCAACAAACTGGGCGGTTACAAAACATCAACATAATACATTTTATATCATTTAATTATAATTAATATTCGAATATAAGCGTTAAGAATATTTTTAACGCTTTTCAATAAAGTTATTTCTGTTAAATATACGATATAGATTATCATGATTATTTAAAATGCTTCTAAGATTATGTGTACTTAGAAATGAATGTTGCATGTTACTCCCTTGCACGAGCAAATTGTCGCTGTCTGAGTTCTGACGTTAATAGTCATTGAATATTTTAACACCACTTTAAGTTAGCTAAGTTCATTACGTATTATGATTGAGTTGTGTTCAGCTCAAACTAAAGTATGGGTACCTGTCGTTAGCTACGGTTCTTATGCCCAAAAGATTCTATCGTTTCTCCCAAGTGCTCTGGGGAACAAAATACGTTTATAAACAAAACATTACATAAGCGGCTTGGAGAGCTGCGGAAAGCGTGCAAAAAAATCCCGTAAAAAAGCATTCATAATATTCATATGGCATTCGATATGTTATCATATTGTATATAAGCAATTTTGATATTGCAAAGAGGAATTATACAAAACATATTGCAAGATTTCGCCTCACAAAGACATCAATTTCAAACAATAAAAGATTTTTTCTGGTGCTTATTAACACTAAGTCAACTCAATGATATATAAATATATTATAATGAGGTCACTTAGTTTTACATAAGATCTCATTACGTTTCTTAGAATGCGGTTGACTGTATAAAATTTTATACTAGCCTTCAGCTTCCGGCCGCCGCTTCGCCCGCTTTGTCCAAAACTTAACAAATTACCTATATATATGCTAAAACCTTCCTAAAGATCCATGCTATAACATTGGTGTAAAATGACACACATACACACGAACAGACAGACATACACAGTACGACTTTGTTTTTTATATCGTTCTTTTGTACCTAGCAGTTCTTTAAACTGAAAAATCTAAAAAGGATATGTAATATGTTGTATATCCTAGGTATATATTACATATGCACCTGTATATATGTCACCGTCATCTGGTTGAATCTGCTATTTGCTTGAATGACTAGCGCATTCATTGTATGGCGACATTCAATTGAATGACCAGGCCGAACGTTGATTTAAGCGTCACTAAACGTCCAGTTAGCGGATTGTAACATAGTCCTTTTAGTACGTATGTGCCGTGTGTTTGCATTGTATCTAATTATAGTAGTTATAGCTTATTTATGTTTGGTATATTATGTACAATAAAGAATAAATAAATAAATAAATAATAGTCCTTTGTCTGCATTTTGTTGAATTACTAGCGCGTATTTACTTTTTTTCATAACGTCCACAAGAAGTCGGTTGCGAGCCGACGGAACCCCGCGAAGCTCCTAATTCTATGTACTCGTAGGTACGAGTTAATTTAATAATAAATTTTTAACTAGGTAGTTAAAAATTAAAAAAAGCAACGAACCTAACCTTACTGACCCCCTTATCCAAAACAACGAGCATGCTAAATGGCGTTCAATCAAGACATTGAACGTTACATTCAACAACTTGACGACTTGTTCTTTCTACTGGAACCTTACTGGAACAGATGAGTAAAGTTGTGAGTAAATGTAGCAAATATATTCCAAGTTCGTTGTTTCTTTCAAATATAATATAATATTTAAAAGTAATCAATTTCATATTTTAAATTAACTAAGAAGGATAATATTCAAACATTCGCCATTATCCCTCATTCTATGCCGCTTTTGTTTAAAACACCCTTCATACGAAGGATTTATGTCGGTTAAAATAAAAAATGTAAACATGTTATATTTAATTTGAATGTGTGCACTGCGAACTTTGTTTTTTAACTGAAATTTAAACCCCTGTTTGTACAGGGTGTCCCAAGAAGTAGTGAAGCTGGGATGTAGAGGGCCTAGAGGGCTATCCGAATCACCCCCATGCTTAGCCCCCATGTATGTTATACGATTTTTCGTATTTTCGGAGTTGTAACGTTTTTTTTCAATTTTTCACCTATCGCCGATTACGATGAAATTTTTATTTATGGTGACGTGAATTATTGTGGTAGATGCTTGATTTTTTTTGTGTGCTAATCTAATAGATAGACCAATTCAGTATGGTCACATTACCTATTGTTAGATCTTTGAATGGAATAAAAAAAAGATTGAAATGCTAAGAAAGATAAAATCACCCAGTATGTTCACAACTTCAAGGGCCCGTAAATAAATAAAATCACATAAAAAAGTTACCATTTAGCTTTTAAAAACTTGTTCTATCTATCAGGTAGGTACCCTGAAAATTTCATTTTATTATGCACTAGCACTGCGGTTTAACCCGGAGTACTGCCGTTGAAATTTTCAAAATGGCCTCCCTGTTGCTCATTGCAAGTGCGACATTGCCGGAAAAAGTTATCTTTTACACGTCTGAATGCGCTTCTATTACTTTTAAAGGTTTCTTCTGCTACTCTTATTTTCCGGGTTAATTCATCCAAATTGTGGCATTCTCTTGAGTAGATGAGGCCTTTGTAGTATCCCCATTGAAAAAAATCAATGGGGTTCAGGTCAAGGGACCGTGGAGGCCAAGCTATAGGGCAAATATACCCTGAAAGATGGATTGGCCTGTGCGTGCGCTGGTGATGCCTGCCTTATAGCCTGTTACAGATTATTCAGATAGGCATTCCGGTTATGAAATTGATGTAAGCTTTAATGACATTATTTTTAAAATCATAGGAAGTTATTTAATTCACATTTAAATTGATATTTATTTACATTCTATTTTTTTTAATATTTAAATGTCTATCTTAACGCCTGTTAGGGATAAACTCAAAACTCAAACATTTTTTCTTCTCCTAAAAGAAGCAATTTGAATCATCATAACATGAATTTTACGGGTTATTGTAAATTTGCCACAAAGTTAATTCGTCACCTAAAAAAGTATGTGTAAATTTGCCACACTTTTATTTTTTTAAAGTTAATTCGTCACGATTTAATATCAAGTATTGTAAATTCGTCACATCGATAATTTAAGTACAGATAGCAAAAAAATTAAACAATAAATTAATTTAAAATGTTTATTTCTTAATCAGTTTTAGATTTTCAACCTTACATGTAAAAAAATCACAGTCAAATTGGATGGCGATGGACTTTGTAAAAACATAAGGATAACAAAGATAAATTTTGCTAAAAACCAAGGAACATCTATTTTGTATATGTTCTAAAAATTCACAGCAGTTATAAAGAGTATTACTTAACATCTACATTATTCTACATAGGTAATGGTAAAAATCACAGTTCTCTCTATAAATATTTTTAAAATGTTATGAAATGAGAGCGGCTCTATAATATTTATCACAATCGTATAAAAATAAGGATAAAATATTTTTCACCTATTTTGTATACACGGTGTAAGGGACAGCCTCCCGAAAACTTTAACCATGGAATCATTCTGAGCAACTTTCTCAAAGAAAGCATATTGTGGAAATGAAAAAAAAAATTTCAACCTCCCATACAAAATTAGCATCTCACTCGAAAATTTTGTATGGGAAGTGGAAATTTTTTTTTCATTCAAACTTTAACAATGGACCGCGGTCTGAGTCCATTGTTAAAGTTTTCGAAAGGCTGTCCCTTACACCCTGAATGTTCTAAAAATATACAACAGTTATAAAAAATACTACTTAACATCTACCGTATGTAAACTAACTAAAGGCAATCCTTTTAATCAGTGTTTATGAAGAGCTCCTCTATCCAGATGGTAACGTATTTTTCTTATAAGTAAACTAATTTTAATTGTTATGAAAATTCACTTGAGATCATTTAGCTTAAAATAAAATTACCATGCTGTATTTTGTGTACTATGAAAAATAAGATTTGTTTTTTTTTTTATGATTTGTGTACCAAAAAAATAAATAAACAACTCAAGGTAAACAAAGACTCACTAAAGATTAATGAGAAAATAAGCTGCAAATTTGATGTCTAACCTCTCTGGCTCCCACAGGAACAAATGGCCAGGGCCCGTCCTGCATCGTCTATACTCTGCCAGATTAAAACGATTGCCTTTAGTTAGTTTACTTACACACTGAATATTATTCTACATAGGTAATCGTAAAAATCACAGTTCTCTGTATAAATATTTTTAAAATGCAATGAATTAAGAGCGGCTCTACAATATTTATAACAATCTCATAAAAATAAGGATGAAATATTTTTCTTTTATTTTAACAAGTAAAGACATTGCTCTTTAGTTTAAGTCATATCCTATAATATTAGAAAAACCCAAAGCAAATAATCAAAACTCAAACAGACAAGCGCGTTTCATGACACTTTAAAAATCACAGTTAAAATCACATTAATTGTTTTTATAAGTCAACTTTTGTTTTCCATACACTTCAAAAATTACAATTAACGTTATATAAAATATTTTAATATTTTAAACAAGGATAAAATATTTTTCATCTATTTTGTATATACAGGGTGTAAGGGCACTGCACAGTACCGCACGCCCCAACCGCAGCGGGTTGCTTTGCTATGCTACCAGTCAGTCTCTCGCGCCGCACTTGTGAATTTACATGTCGTCGACGTCTGGCAGTTTATGAAATGTTTATGGTGAAAGATCCAGTCATGAACATAAATCCATTGATGGCACCAGTATTTACGAGATTTAAGAAAAAAAAACTTTAAAATAAAATTCTAATAACACAATAAAAATTCTAATACATAAAAAATCATTTCAAACTTTTAAAAAGCGCAAATCAATTTGACTCAATAATGAATTTACCTTATGTTATTGATGAATTTACCTTATGTGAATGATGACTGTAATATTAAAATGTAAATCATTATATTGCTGGTTTCATCGCAGGCTGAAAGGTATAATTCACTTGCCTTGCTTGCTGGCGGTACTTTACTACTTGTGGCAAATTTACAATAACCCGAATATACCTGTGACGAACTTACACATACTTTTTAAGGCATGTGACGAATTTACTTTCAATGTATGGAGTTTTAAAAACGTGACGAATTAACTTTGTGGCAAATTTACAATAACCCAATTTTACTACCAGTTTGGTCACAGCGCATCTACTTGTCTAAAATTTACAAGGCTGAGGCAAAATTGAGAGGCATCCTACACCATCTTATGCATCTAGTGAACTATTTTTTTATGAGTGTGATAGATCCCCATTCTAATTTTTATATGTATTTTATGAACATTGTTTGGTTTTTGCTTTACAAACCATTAAAATATAAGGGTAAAGTAGATCTTTGAATGGAATAAAAAAAAAGATTGAAATGCTAAGAAAGATAAAATCACCCAGTATATTCACTTCAAACACTCAACTTCAAAGGCCCGTAAATAAATAAAATCACATAAAAAAGTTACCATTTAGCTTTTAAAAACTTGTTCTATCTATCAGATAGGTACCCTGAAAATTTCATTTTATTATGCACATATTGTAATGTTTATAAAAAATAATATATATTTTGTAAGCAATATGTACCTTTTCTATTCAAACAACAATTCAAGATATTTTTTTAAACCTTGAGATCTTACATGACTCACCTTAATTATAGGAACTCTAATAACATCTATATTTTTAATAACTTACCTAGACTGTCGGCTGATGAAGTTATTTTTATCAAGCAGGCAAACAATAAAAACATTCCTGTTTTCAGTGACATTTTTTTCCACCGCTCTAGTTCTTCCATAACACAAGACCTTTATTTTAAATCACTGTTTTGTAGCAGCTCGATGAACACAACTTTTGTTTATCGTAAAACAACAAACTTTTTTATGAAACACTAAGTTTTCTCTACACCACCACATATTACAATGCGTTGCTAGGTTCTACATTCACCACAACAATAAGGATACGTTAGTACCTGTGGGATTATACTATACCTACCATTAGCCACTAGCCAGAAAGGTAGGTACAAAAGTTCACTCAACTTTATATTATGCCCTATAAAGTAAGAAACTAATAAAATTAAAGTATTTTCATCATTTTGTAACGGATTTATATATAATCTTTAGGTTAAAACACGCTCACTTGTTTTTAAAAATACTTAAAAAACTTTTGCTAAAAGTTCGAAAGTTTTTAAAACTTCATTTCACAATCTTTCATTTGAAGGACGCTCGACTAGTGCGTTCCCAGTGTTGACTGTTGCACCAACGACATAACATTTTTGTACTGTGCTCACTCCGTGTAGTGTACCTAGTTCGTTCACAGTTCAAATTCGTTCTCACTTTGACAGAAAAGTACCGTTCCTCTACAAAGATTTTCATTCATTCTTAAGGTATAGGCACATTTACTTTTAGTAATAGCAGTAGATATTATCATATTTTAGAGGAAAATTATTGTCCATAATTAGTATCAGTCTTGGTATCAATCGTTTGTTTTTGTAAAAAAACTACAGAAAAAAATATTGTAAATCTATATAATGTAATATCAATGATGTTAAAAAGTCACATTTGCAAGGTGTCCGGTGATGGCTCACATTTTTTTTATTTTATAACTTGAGTTAGTAGTGGAATATATTTATAAATTATTTGTTACATTATTTATAGTTAATAGATCATAAATAAATCAAGTTAAAAGGGTATTAGATATAAATTTATAAAGCATTTAACTACTATACTAAAAATATCAAATTCAAGGTATGTATATGAATTTAAAATTATATATAAGTTTACGATTTGCTACAACAAGAAATAAATGCAATTAGTTATTTTTAAATTAAAAGTCTTATACATGTAGGTAATTAATGCTAGTAATAATTTAATAAGAGTTTTTAAGACAATATAATTATAATAAATTTTTATAAAGTCTCTGCTTAGATCATTAAGTAATGGATGGAGTACGCTGGCAAATGTTCTAACTAAACTATCTGCTGATTTTGGTGCGGGGAGGGTAACTCACACTATTGAAACACAATCACACATTCACAAAAATAATTTGTGTCACGAAAGTCGTAAAAATTTACGACCTTTTAAGCGACGAGTTTTTAAATTCAACTCTATCCCTAAGTTCATAAAGAATAAATTTGTATTTCATTCCAAGTTGTCTCGTGGGGAGTGCGGTTCAATATCGCGTTCTAAATTCAACTTTATAACTTAGATTATAAAGATTAAATTTGTATTTCTTTAAAAGATAGTCTCGTAAGGAATGCGGTTCATTATCGCGTTTTAAATTCAACTTTATCTCTTAGTCCATAAAGATTAAATTTGTATATTTTCTTTCCATAATAGTCTCGTGGGGCCGCATCAATGATCGAGTAAACATGTCTCGATTATTTGTCTTGATCATATCGCTAAACGATACATCGACGATTATTGGAAATTGCATTTAATTAGAAATGTACCGTGAAACCTGCTTACTTTGCCACTTTTTCATGTGTCAAAAAGTTTGATTCGCTTTAAAAAAATATAATTGTATGAAAACGTAATGAGTAACCTGCACCTAGACGTAGTAAATTTCATGAAAATTTACATTATTACTAAATATCTATTTCATTTTTGTAAATTATAATATTTTAAGCATAAAAACAATTATGGCAAAGTTAGCTGTCACTTCTGGTAAATTTGCCATATGAAAGAAAAAATGAAATTTTTGGAGTTTATGAGGTTAAAAAGTAATATATTTGCACTCTTCCTATATCCCGTAAAATAAAGTAAAAACTTTATATTATTTAGCACTGGTAATTTAACTCTCTAAGAAGGTGGCAAATTCACCAACCTTTCCAAAATATTTCCTATATAAGAAGAAGTTAGGGTTAGGGTTGTCAAATAAAAATGTTTTCGTAGTAGGAACAATTTAGTAAAAGTAAAAAAAAAACATAATCAATTACTTCTAGTTAGTTTCTTAACATTGAATTGTTTTACATAATAAAACAAAAAAAAATTTGTATTCATTAACGTAGCAGTCTTTCATTTTTTAGTTATTTAGAAAAAGCAACATTGAACATAACTTAGCATAATCAGTCTCTAATGTTCCCAGGGCAGTCAGAGATATAAATATACAATACAACAAATCAACGACATAGTAAATTATTCATAAAGGAAATTTGAATTACCTCACAATATAAAATATTAAAAAATAACAATGGAAAGCTTAAACCTACTGTTGTACCATGTTGGTACCTAGTCTTTTCATTGGACATTGTACTTAGAAAAATCAATGTTGTCAAATTTCCGATTCGCCGAGTGTATCAAATGGGTAACATTAAAAATATAAAAATGGGTTATGTGGTTTTATGGATTTAACTTTTTTTTTAATATCACACATTACACGACATTCCTAAAAGATTTAAACAATGACAAATTCTTATTTATATGATCTTGATTGAATATAAAAATTGTTGTTATTTTAAACTTGATAGGAACCAATCCAATTAAGTTTTAAAATCCGTTTGTACACATTATTTCCTATTAGCTGTACTTTATGCGTCTCTATTTCTTTTGTGTGTGCAATAAATAATTAAATAAATAAATACCTTTTGTAACACAACCTTCATTTAAGCACATGCAATGTGTATTTCATACCTGGCTACCTAACTATTTATATTTTTTTTTTCACCAGTCAGTAGGTACTTACAGGTAAATTAGCTTGGAGAAATTTTTGCGTTTGTAGTGGTGTATGGTCAGCAAATAAAATAAAACAACATTTTATTTTTAGTTTTTATTTTATATATATAAGGGATTTTAAATTAAACTATATGTGTTTCTCCTCTGAAAAAGATGGGACTTTATTTTAATATTTGCACATTTAACATACGTATAACTTTTACATTAACAATGTTACTAAAATGAAAAATTTACTAACCTGAAAAAGAAACGACATTTAAAGTTTAATTCTTTAGTTTGAGAAGTCAAAGGCTTGCCTCGACCATGTTTTAACACTGGAGCCATTTTGAATTAACAATATAAAGTTACAACACTTACACACAAATTAAACACTTCAACAAATATAATAACAATACAAATAATAACAACAATCAACAAATACAAAATTTAACAATTAAACTACTAGACCGGGAGATATTGACACAAAATTTCGAGTCATTTGTAACAGGATGGCGGTTCTACAGGGGTCTTAGTACGCAATGACAAAAAGAAAAACGATGGTGTGAACGCTGGTACCGGCGGCTTGGTCGCGTGGGCGTTAGTCGAACTCGTCGGAAAAATAGCGAAGTCAAACAATTTGTAACACAAAAATTTTAGAATTTACCGATAGCCCATAAAAAAGAAGTAGGCGGTAGTGTCATGCCATACTTTTCCGGTGTGACTTACAGCCCGCCATACCGACGCGAATGTGTTGATTTAAAAAAAAAACAATTCAACCATTTGTACCAGGCTAACTTTTGCACAGGTAACCATCGTCGTGCAGCCATTTACGAAAATCGCCATGCCATACTTTTCGGACGATTCCAAATGGTCGCCATACCGCCGAAAATCTGCAAATTTTTTTTTTCGCCTAACGCCCACGCGACTAAGCCGCCGGTACCAGTGTTCACACCATCGTTTTTCTTTTTGTCATTGCGTACTAAGACCCCTGTAGAACCGCCATCCTGTTACAAATGACTCGAAATTTTGTGTCAATATCTCCCGGTCTATACGTAATAATTATAATTTTTGAATGAAATGTGTGCTTTATGTTCTAACGGTACCAAACGACTGCACGTGGCACCTGCGGACAGCGTAAACTGGTTTATTCTGTTTTTGTGCGTGTTTCCACTTTCCACTATCAAGTGACGATTTATTTATTTGTTTTGTTTCGTAATTATTATGGTCAAATATTAATTATGAAACAAATTATTATGGACACGATATTTTATTGTTTCACGGTAGTCGTCTTGTCGTTTGCTCTAGGACGTGAAATTGAATGATATATTTTTTTTTATAAAGTCAAAACCATATTCTTTCAAATAAAAACTTGTTTTTATTGAAAACAAAAGTGTTGTTAGGAATAAGTATAAAATTAAATAGTAATGTTAGGATATCGAAACATTTTTGTATAGGCCAGAACGATATAGTGGAAACGCGCTCTAAGATCTGAGTAATATACACACCACTACATATGCAAAAATTTCTCCAAGCTAATTTACCTGTACAATGACAATTTAATTAAAATATTCATCAGAAATTTTGTGGCAGCCCTAACCTCCAACAAAACATGGCAAAGTCACCATCACAGACGTTGTGATTGGGGTTGTTGAATTTACCAATACCAATTGCGAAGTAAAGGTAGCTTGTAGCACAGTAAATCAGCTTTTATTTAGCTAAAGAACATTATGTTAACATAATATCAAAAAAATACTTACGTAGGCAATGCTTTTCCCGTTTGTTTTTGTAAAAGTTCCGGAGCACTAAGTTTCATACCGCCAACATTCGAAAAAAGTAACAGCCGAAAATTACATCTCAAAAACAAGCTGGGTTGCCACATCTCATTCGGTGTTGCCATTTAACTCATAAATTTTACTATAAAGGCATGTATACATGACAAAAAACTGATATTAAGATGTGACTACACTTTTTCCCTCAGAAGTTGGCTATGGCAAAGTCTGCAACCGTTGGCAAAGCTAGCAGGTTTTACGGTACGTTAAAAAAATAAAAAAATATACACAAATGAAAGGTTATTCCATCTTTTATCTTTTTTAATATTCGACATGTTTGAATTGCTTCTGCAAGTCTTGACAGTGCAAAACGGCATTTTTAGCGGAGCACTCGCAGACGTCCTTTCGATGTTTTACGAATACGCAGAGTGATTGTAATCGATTACGCAAGTAGTTTTTATGAAAGCATAAGATTTTTCGATTCGAATAATCTTATACCTCGGCAAAAGGGGAAACGCCTGCGAGTGTTATCCATTACTTAATGATCTAAGAGTCTCTGAATAGTCACGTGAATAATAAAATGATTAAAATTATAAGGCAACTTTGGTGGTTTAAAGTTTATACGTAATGAAACAATACCTTAATGTGAGCAACCAATGGCATCAAGCTTCGGCTTAATGACATTTGACAATTGACAAATGACAGTGACTTACAGCAAAAAAAAAATTATTTCTTTTCAACTAGCCTGTCATTACGAAAAGTTGAGGCGGGTTTTAAATCCTAGGTAATCATTGTTTATTTGAAATAAAATAAGATTATATATACAATATTAGTGAATGCATTTAGTGCTAGATGTTGTGCAAACATTATTTTCGCTACATGTGAAAGTTTTAACTTGTGTATTATTGTTTGACTGTGCGGCTTACGAGGTTATACATGTAAAGGTTTGGTATTGGCTAAAACTCTTTTCTCTAATTTTTCAGCCATGGTGCGTATGAACGTATTGAGTGATGCTTTAAAATCAATCCACAATGCCGAAAAACGAGGCAAAAGACAAGTTCTCATTCGGCCCTGCTCCAAAGTTATTGTGAAGTTTCTCACTGTGATGATGAAGCATGGTTACATCGGCGAATTCGAGATTGTAGATGACCACAGAGCTGGAAAAATCGTCGTCAACTTGACAGGCAGATTAAATAAATGTGGAGTTATTTCACCCCGGTTTGATGTACCTATCAATGGTATTGAAAGGTGGACTAACTTATTGCCCTCTCGACAGTTTGGGTATGTATTATCTTGAACAGTACCTAATTTTTAATTATCACTTAATGTTAGTCTTCTGGGAATATATCATTAATAAGAACAGCAAACATTTGTGATACACCTATGATATGTATCATAGAAATGTTATTATAATACATATTAATATACATTTTGTAATATGAAGTAGTACCTGTTACATTGCTCTTTAATGCTGAATTATAATATTTTAAAACAATATTTCTAAATAATACACAATTTACTAAAGTCCATGTACATTTTTATGCATACTTTTTATAAAATGTTTGAGTTTATCTAGTGAACAGGATCTTGTCCAAGTTCACTAAATCTTTATAGATATTTATTAAATGGTTGTTGTGCATAATTTTGTGACAAATTGTATTGAAAGAAAACTACTTCTGTCCTATAGAAAATGAATATTTTATTTTGTTGCATTACACTTTTGTCTGTATGTTATTATTTTTGTCAATAAGAGCATACGCACGACTACCGCGAATCACTTACAATCCTTGTTAGTGATTTGATATGTTGTGCAAAATTATAACGCAGTAGCTGAATGTGATGTTGCTTATATAGCTAACATTGTTTCAATTGTTGTGGACACTAATTTTTAAATGAAATTATCTTAAATAATAGTCAATTTTAAAATTTCTAATAGCTTAGTAACAAAGTAAAGATAGTAGAAATCTTAAGTACTCAAAAAAACATTTGTTTAGAAGATTGAGAATATACAGTAGAATACCGATTATCCGAATTAATTTGGACCAGGGTTGAGTTGGTTAATCAGATAACCAGACATAGGCTCGAAATAAAGAAAAACAAAGTGTTACACATAAAATTAACTTAAAAAGCGCAATATGAAGTGTCTAGCGTGGTTTTGCTTTATTGTCCATGCTTGGAACAACAAAGCAACACAAAAATTACTTGTTTTTTTTTTAAATATGCTTAGGACCAATTTGGAAAATTGGCGTTTCGGTTAATTGGAGGTTAACTGTACTCTGGTTTTGTTGAACGTCATATATTTGTATTATGTTAAAAAGAAAGTCTTCAATGTATTATCTCTCCCTGTCAATGTTTCAAAAGGCTGGTGCAAACCTGGTTGTTTAATTAAAAATCATAATTAAAAAAACATCTTATAATTTTCAGATACCTTGTACTCACCACTAGTGGAGGTATCATGGACCACGAAGAAGCAAGACGAAAACATCTTGGAGGAAAAATATTAGGTTTCTTTTTCTAATCTAATACACGTAAAAATGTATTTTTGTGTTTTATTTGACTATACTTGAAGCATCATTATTTTATCAGTATTTTTATATAGTATAATATTATAGAATAAGATATAATATCATTACTTTGCATAGTAGATTGAAGTTCAGTAGTTTGCTTTCTCTGTATTATACAACCCTCTTGTATATTTACCAGAATACTCTAATTCTATCAGTGAGCCCCAGAGAGATTGTGGTCAAGCGCTTCCTCGTATTATAAAGCTGCATATAATTGCATTGCATAGTTTTAAAGACATACATAAGGACCTATTGATATTTATTAAAATAAGTTAGAATGAGCTAGTTTATGTTAATATTATTAGGGCTTCCAATAAAATAATGCATTTCATTAAAAGGTTGGTAAAGCACTGGTCTATAATGCCACCGGTGTTTATGGACTATGTATATGTATCGCCTAACTAGCAAGATAGCCAACTGTCGGAAAATTATGATCCGTAATATACCTCCTAATCCGTCCTTTAATGCATTATTTTTCGTAAGAATGCAAACATATCGCAGTTATGCATTATGCCTAGAATTTAGACTAGACTAGACCCTCGGACCTCGCGTATTGTGCGCGAGTCGTGATACTAGGGACCCCGTGTTGCGTGCGAACTCTTGCCCTGTGGACTGAATTCATCCCCGAATGCGCGTAATCCGCACGAGATAATTCTGACGAATTCGCCCATTCTGGACAAGCTCTTACTACGTGCGTACGCGCTTCCTCCTTCCTCTGTGAGGAGGCTTGAGCGGAACACGTCTCATGCTGCCTCACCGCCCCGGCCGACAGAACCTAACCCATCCAAATAAATTGAATAATCAATTTATTTCTTGCACGATTGCCTGGTCTCAAACCCCTTTTTTTTGAAGTGAAAACTTCTTTAGCGGCGTTGAGCACTTTTTCTGTTGGGTATAAAATCTTAAACTTGCGTCAGGACACGTGACCTGATCTAAAAAGCGTAAGACGGATGGAGAGTAGACAGCTATCCCCTCTCAACGTTAATAATCAAGTTTTCACTTCTGCCGGCACTCCCGGAGTGCAACCCGTCTTTTTTTTTTTTTTGTAAGTGGGGAAATCTTGCATAGATACCCACGGCCTCCGGGGAAGAGGCCGTGGGTTATGTCGGATTTCTACCGACCCACTGTGTTCCGTCAACCCGCATCAACGACAGGGCCACGGGTATAGGTAGAATTCGTCCGTGACCCCATCTGCGGCAGCCCGTCGCCGGGCCCAAACAAGCTAAGACCCTGCCAGCTCTACCCTCATGGGGCGGCGTGAGCGGAACACGTCTCACGCCGCCTCATCGCACCGGACAATGGACTAAATCCCCGCTCCATCGCCCGGCAAACGATTTTTAAGTCAGAGGTTCTCGCCACTGAGCCACCACTTCTCAGCTACGGTGATGCGTGGTGATTATAACAGTGCATAGAAAGGTCAATATTTTATTTTATAATTGCCCGAATCCATGGTCACTACTTTTTGCATGTTGTTTCGCTCGTGTGGTCTAAGAAAATTAACAGTACCTGACATACGTGTCACATTTTTTAATATAGTGCCATCTACCGGAATTTTTATATTTCAAAGTGATTAAAATGCGAATCATACCGGATCTTCCCATGGGAATTAAACGTTTTATAGCGGTAAAAAGTACCTAGCCTGTTACTGTAGCTTCCTAACTATCCCCAGACGCTAAGACCACGTCATAAAATTGCTGCAACGTTAAATAAAGATAAACTAATAAACAAACTTTCGCAACTATACCAATAATAAAAAAATGGAGTGTTTGTTTTTAGTATTGAAATAACCGAGTAACTTAGGCTTTTTCTTATACTGATATTCCCACAGGAATATTGGATAAAAAGGAAAAACTCATTCACGCGTGCGGGTGAAACCATGGGCGCAGCTAGTTTATAATAGTAAATGATGAATATGGTAAATTGCCCTAACATGAGGAAAAAGCTATTTAAAGTCCTTCCTGGGCATTCGGGTTGAAAAACTGTGTCATTTGTTCCTCCAGTAAATAAAAAATATTAGCATAGGGACCTGATAAGTAACAGGATGAATATATCCAGAACAGCCGATGATGATGAGTATGGGAAGAGCCGTCAGACCAGTGGACTTAAATTGCATACATGAAATCCCCGAATATCGTAAACCGAGTTGATAATTACGTTATATATACAACATAATATAATGAAAGTTACCCTGCTTTCGCTCTGTGAAAAACATAAGCTAGAGGCAAATTGTTAAGGCAACAAGATGATGATGGGGTATTTCAACATAAGTATTGGCGACATAATATTGTTATGATTCACTTCGCACATGTAAAGGAACATAATTACTTTTTAGTTTAGTTTTTATAATACTTGTTAAATTTTTACGCGCCTTATGTTATTTCTCATATTATAGTGCAATGCAATATTTTATAAGGCGCACAAATTTATTTGATAAAGAATGTTCTTGGTTACAAATAAAATTACACTGTGTAAAAATGAAACATTCCGTCATTTTCTATAGGAGGTATAAACATTTTTTAGTTTCAAACTTTCAAAATTCAACCAAGTTTCAGTAAGGAGCGATCAATCTACAAATAAATAATAATACACATTACTTCTTGTTATATGCATGACAACTACAACAATTGAACTGATAAACATGTGAAAATTATGTAGGTATGTCTAGGACATACTAATGTAGATTTTAGAAATCACACTAAATGTATCAAATGACGGTCTACATTATTTATGAGGCTGGTATGTTTAAACATGAAATAGCTCGGTGAACGAGTGAGCAGCGGCTGTCACGGATACCAGCACCGCTGACGCTGAGCGCACTTCGACAGGCAGCCGGCAGCGCGGCGCGACGAATGACGCGAGGACGGTCGCCACCCAATACCATTCTATTAACTATTTCCCCGCCATTCTTTTGTCGCGCGCCGTACGCTCTATACTACGCTCACAGTTGCCGGACGAAAATGTATCACGCGTCTTTAGTGTGCTGAGGTTTCAAGTGTCTGTGTTCGTGTTTTGTAACATTCAGTATTTTTTATACATTTAAAAAGTTTTAAGAAAAAAAGGATGATGGCTCCCGAGACAGTGGTGACCGTCGACCATAACAAGCCTACCTCCCAGCAGGCGTCGCCGCAGCAGCAGCAAAGCGGTGCGCTGGACTGGATCAAAATCGATGTAGAATATTTCAAATCGACGCCTGGTTTACTCAAAGTCATTGAGTTGGTGAGCATTGTTTTCCTATGTTACTAATTTTATTCTCCCACGATGCGGACGACGATTATTGTAGGCATAACGCTACTTATAATTTCTCACAATGATACCAAATATTTTCATTCTTATTATTAATGATGTGTATTTTTAATTGTTTTCTGATTTATTCAAACTTTTTTAACATTAAAACAAGTATAAAGTTTCATGTCTTATGCGATTATTCTTATAAATAAATTTTCATTGCGCAGTTTGTAAATAATGACAAGAAACTCATTCGTGTCCTTGTTTATGTCTAGTTAGCACTTTTGCAGGCGGTCTCAGTATTCTTGCTTATGTAGGTATTATTATAATATGACGGTGTTTCTTAACGAGGTCAATGCATAGTGTGTGGTGACAAGTGTGTACGTATACTTTATGCATTCAAAGTGCTGAGAAAGTTTTTTGCCGGTTTGGAGGTCACATAGTAGGCAGTGTGTGGGTAATGATCACATAATATTATAAAATTATATTCATCGTGGCATGTTACCAAGACGTGTAAGTTAAACCTAAGTTATAACCCGCTCGGCGAGATAGAGAACGTAAGTTGGCGCAACTTTATGAAATCATTCACTAAACCGTATACCTACCTACCGCAATAATAATCTGTACGTAGGGTGGTGGCACCAATTATCGGCCATGTCAACTTTTTTTTAACTTTGACTGGATGTAATTTTTACATTAATAGCTTTTTCTTTTTTACAGTGCTTTTTTTGGGTAGATAGATATTGAAACTCCATTACTAAATTTGCAAAATTACGAATCTATTTTTACTTTATTAAATATAGAATTTTTATTTCGGTTATGCCGATTTCCCTCAATATCGGCCACTAACACCAACCTAACACCCTAATATCTGCCCTCTTTGGTCCTATTATCGGCATGCCTTTTCTAAGGAGAAGTTAGATCAATAAAACTTAAAACTGGTAATATTTTTTATTATCAATTGAGATACAAAACATTTTTTTAACTCACCCATCATGATTGGTCTTTTCGTTACATTGTCTTAAAAATTTAAAGTAATGTACCAAGTTCAGTATTCTTATAAGACAAATAAAGATACGGGGTTAAATGAGACTTGTGTCAATCAACTAGAAAAAGAATTGGTTTGGAAATGTTATAAGAAATCACCCAATCATTAAACCAACATATTCATAGAATACTACTTCACTTCTCATCCACCCACTATTTGATAAACCAAGAAACCAGGAGGATGGTGTGGTATTAAAGATTACTTTTGGTGACCACCAACGGATGTAGGGAAAACAACCATAAAGATTCTCCTGCTGCAGATATGACTAGCAAAACATTTATTGTTACTTTTTCACTGCCCTTAGCAACTTCATAATTAATGTTCTTCCATCTCTTAGTACTTTCCCTTATTACTTTCCCTGTCTTCGGAAAAATACTAAAGCTCGTCTCATCCCCATTAATATTCTCCGTGGGTCTTGTAATATGTCTTCCGTGTCCGATTGATTGTATATTATGTTCTTGTAAGTCATTAAACTACTTTCTTCTGTAACTACAGCCCTGGCCAGCTTCTTTCATTTTAAAAACAAGGAATACCGCTTTTTCCCTGGTTTTCCATTTTTAAACGGATTGGGTCTTATCTTCTTTTATAATATTTTTAACGTTATTTATCACGTTGCCACGTGATCTAGGAAAACCGCAGATAGGTAAACTAAGGGTAAACCGTAGATCGGTATCAACCATTGAACAATTTATTCTTCTTCATTTCGGTTTAATACGGTATCTCTACCAACTGTGCAATCTGTGTCTATTCTTCCATGAAGTCTATCTTGTAATAGTAGGGGAGCCCAGGATGCTAAATGTGGATTTACTCGAGCGTCCGTACCATAGCGAGAAAAAAAGGTCCTATAATGTTTTCACTTTTAGCGGTGGGGAAGGGTTTTTTGATTTTTTTTAATTTAAAAAAGAAAATAATTGGCTTGGAAATACTCAAGCGCGTTAGATATTGATATTTTGCATGCTCCAGGACGTCACTGAAAAAAAGTATACGTTAATCTGACGATTTAAGTGGCGATTTAATCGCTATGAAGAAAGGGTAAAAAATTAAAGTAATATTATTCGAGCGCGTCAGATTAATATATGGGGGGGGTTAATTACAATATAAGAAGTCCCCATTTCGCTAATCTGACGATTCGAGCTCAACCTTAGGGAATTATGGATTATTCAAATTTTCCAGCGGGGCCCCTGAGCGCACCCACCAACCATAACTCCTCATATTGACTAGAGGTACTAATGAATAGCTAAGGTACCGTCCCTTATAGTAATCTGACGCGCTCGAGTAAATCCCAAAATCCCCTCTTGGGCTCCCCTACTATAAAGTGGTCCTCAGGATGTCGTATTGTCGAGATGCTTCTCTGATGCTCATATTTTGATTTTTGACGGCATTCACTGTCTCTATAATTTTACTATGGTCAACAAAAAGGTCAACAAAAAGGAAAACGTTTGCAATAGCCAACATTTTACTTTTAGTTGATCTTTTGCTAGTTTAGATTGTGCCGGCATGATTTTGGCATAGCAATTAACAAAAATTAAAATACATCACCTCCCTGTTTATTGTAAAGTCCGACGGTAGTAGGAAAGGTTTTACTAAGGTGGCCGTTATTACGCATCAAATATCAATTCGCTTTATATCGGCCGTAGCTAATAAAAATCGTTTTTATGCGGCCGACTTTAGGATCCAGTGATCAAACGGAGCTGTTGATTCATTTCTAACCTTATTAATATCACTGCTAACATATAAAATAGCTAAACATGTTATTTGAAGTTTTCGTGCATTACCCCAATATCGACCACCCGGCCGATATTGAGATTTATCAGCAAATACAGATCCCCAATCTCGGCCCCGCAATTATTTCATTAAAAAGACAAATAAATGTAAAAACACACTATTTTATCGATAATTTGACTGTTTTTCTTTGAGAACATATAAAATTCAATACTATAGGTTTGTTTAATTCCATTAAAATACTTATCAACGTAAAGCGTCGACTCAGGGATTTGACTACGCAATGCCGCCAAACTACGCACGTTTGTACCTGCACGTGCTCTATGGCTTACTGAATTTTCAAGAGTTGAGGTACCCACACCGAAATTTGGGAGGTTTTGCTTATGTATATAGAGTCACTTTTTGCATAAAAACTTTTATGATTTAAGATCGATATTTATAGTTATATTCCATTTTCTCGAAAAGGCCGATATTAGGAGCAGGCCGATAATAGGAGACTCCACCCTACCTATGAAATAATCTTTAAAAAAATATTATAAGAAGTATTGTAGAAACCCGTTTCTATAAGCACACCGCTTTTAACCTACTCTAACTATTCGGATAAATATAATATTTTACAATAATAATTATCACAACGAATTATGTATTAATAAATATACTATTTTTGTAGCAACAAAATTAAAAAATATAACAACGAAACGACATCATTACTAATGATAATTATTGTGTCATTATAAATGAGCGCATTACTGCGTGCTATTTTAGATATTTTTAATTGATTGCCAATTTCTTACTTGAGCATCTAAAGCAATTAAAATGTTATAAATTGCATGTACCTACTCTTAAAGCATTTTTATTATACGTTAACTAGTTATAAAGAATAACAAATGTAGAATAGGCATGACGAAAGATTTTGAAATCCTCTTCCATAATGTGCGCATACGTTCACTATACAAGAAAACCCCTTTATTTCGGTAATATACTTAAATTTAACGAAGATAAAAGCCATTTTTCAAAAAATATTTATTAACTGTGCCAAAACAGCTCGCAGGTGTCATGGCGTAGGCGTGACGTCACTCTATAGTAAATACGTCATTATCTGTACGCTTATCGAAGAAAATGAACAAATTATTTAATTAATATGTGTTATAGAAACGAATTTCAAAGTTTATAAGTGGTGTGCAGTATTGCAGTGTGAATCCACATAAAAATTATTGTGGACTGTATAATTTTGTTGGGGTTCGTGGTCAAAATAAACACCCTTCCTTCGACATACATACATATATTTTCTCTTTACAATTACAATTTATACCTAATCACTATTAGTACTTATTAACTACTGGTCTGTAATAAGGACTTGCTCTAACTGATCACTATTAGTACTTATTCACTACTGGTCTGGAGTAAGCACTTGCTCGAACTGATCACTATTAGTACTTATTCACTACTGGTCTGGAGTAAGCACTTGCTCGAACTGATCACTATTAGTACTTATTCACTACTGGTCTGGAGTAAGCACTTGCTCGAACTGAACTCAATTTGAAAATTTGGGCTATTTATATTCGTCGCCGGCGGCGATATTCAAAGAGGCCGCCCGGCGGCGAGGCATAAAGCGGCGGCGGCATCCAAAAGCGGCGAGACTCAAAGCGGCGGCGGCATCCAAAAGCGGCGGCGAGACTCAAAGCGGCGGCGGCTGTCTTGCATTTGCCGCCTAGGCCACGCCTCCTCCACGTGTAAACGCAATACACGTGGCGTACTGAGTACAGCGCGATAGGCGAAACCGCGGTGCGCCTCATTGAAACCGCGGTGCGCCTCTCTTCCACGTGCAGCGTTAATATTCCGCCTCATACACGTGGAGCCGCTGCGCGGGGAGCCCCGTTACCGCCTGCGTGTACTCGTCCTTTACAGTCCTCCCCCCGGCGTAGCTTGCGTAGCCTCCTTCATCACGACGAGCTTGCTGACGGGGCGTCTGAAGATCCCGCTCTTGGTCTTCACTTCGGCTACCCGCACAGCGTCGTCCGGCCCGGCGTGAACGCGCACCACGACCCCCATGGGCCATGTGTTGCGCGGCAAGACGTGGTCCACGATAATGACCACGTCACCTTCCTCGAGGCGTCGCGTGTCCTTTCGCGCCTCCCCCCGTGGCACGAGCGTCGGTAGGTACTCCTTGATCCATCGGCGCCAGAAGTGGTCGGCGAGCGCCTGGCTGGCGCGCCAGGTCCGTCGGTCTGCTTCGTCGCACGGCCCCGTCGTCGGCAGTCCCGTTGAGGAGCCCAACAGGAAGTGGTTGGGCGTGAGGGCTTCGGGGTCGTCTGGGCTCACGCTCACGTGAGTCAGCGGCCTCGCGTTCACCGCGAACTCCGCCTCGGTGAGTAGAGTCCGCAGCACCTCTTCTGGCGGCGCCTTCTCCCGTAGTGTCGCGCCGAGCGCGGTTTTCACCGACCGCACCAGCCGCTCCCATGCACCGCCTTGATGCGGCGCACCCGGCGGTATGTAGCGCCACTCCATCCGGTGGCGCAGCGCTTCTTCTTGTAGCGCCGGCGCCCACTCGTTGTACGCCTTCTTCAGTTCTTGATCAGCACCCCTGAAGTTCGTTCCGTTGTCCGAATACATCAGACGAGGCCACCCTCTGCGCGCTGCCATCCTTCTCAGCGCCATGATGGCTGAGTCCGTTGACAGAGATGCGACGAGCTCCAGGTGCACGGCGCGCGATGTCAGGCATGTGAACAGCGCGCCCCATCTCTTCTCTCTTCTTCGTCCGATCTTGACCATCATTGGCCCGAAGTAGTCGACCCCGCAGTTGGTGAAGGGTCGATGGAACGGGTCGAGGCGAGCGCGCGGCAAGTCCCCTTTGGCTGGGACCTGCGGCATTGCTCGGCGTACTCGGCACAGCGCGCAGTTCTTCTCCACAGCGCGCACTGTAGGCCGCAGGTGGATGACCCAGTAGCGCTGCCTCAGGTCGTTGGTGACGCGCTCGCGGTTGGCGTGTCCGGCGGCACAATGTTCCTGTAACACTATTAGTCTGGTTATTCTGTGCCGGCCGTCGAGGATTACCGGCTTCTTCATTGTGTCGGGTGCCGTGGCTGCGTTTATGCGGCCCCTTACTCTCAGCACGCCGTCTTCCATTACCGGGTCCAATTTGTACAGTCTACTGGATCTGCTGATGGGGCGCGCGTCCTTGATTCGCTTTATGTCTTCTCCAAAGCTGTCGTTCTGTGCGCGCTGCACCAACAGTCGTTCGGCTTGCTCCAGGTGGCGACATTCTAGTCTCGTCGCCGTGTGTCTGATGCGTATGTCGATGAATGCGAGCACCCTTGCTGTTGCTCCCACCAGTGTGCGGAATTTGGAGAAGCGCTCTGGATCCGGCAGCCATTCCATCTTCCGTGGCAGCTCGCTTACATGCAGTACATCAGCCTCATCCGTAGTTTCTCGTAGTTCCTTCTCCGTGGGCCACTGGTCCTCCGTCTTTGTCAGGAATTCTGGACCCTGGAACCATCGATCATGTCCCGTGGTGAAACTTAGGCGGGTGGCGTCGTCGGCAACGTTTTCATGAGTCGGCAGCCACCGCCACTCTTCCCTTTGTGTTAGTTCTCCAATCTCACCGAGGCGATGCGCGACGAACGGCGTGTATCTCTTTGCATCGTTGCGCACCCAGTGCACCACCGTCGATGAGTCTGTCCAAAACCAAGTACGAGATATGTCATACCTGTGCTTTCTTCTTATCTGATCGGCGAGTCTGGCGCCGATCACCGCCGCCTGCAGCTCTAGGCGCGGGATTGTCTGCGCGCGCCGTGGTGCCACCTTCGCTTTCGCCGAGACGAGTTTCACTTGTACGCTGCCGTCCGTTCGCCGCATACGCCAGTACGCCACGGCTGCGTACGCTTGTTCACTGGCGTCGCATAGCACGTGCAGCTCGATGTCTTCGACGTTGTCCGTTGCGTAGCATCGCGGCAAACGTAGCGCGCCGACCGCTTCCAGCTGCGCCAGCCAGCCCGCAAACTGCTCGCCCTCTTCTTCAGGTATTGGTTCGTCCCATGAAATTTGGAGGCGCCACAGGCTCTGCAATATGATTTTAGCACGGATGGTGAAATAACTTAAGAGGCCTAGTGGGTCATAAATTGACATTACCGCACTTAATGCTTCGCGCTTGGTTGGCGGGCGCTTGCGATCTCGCACCTCCACCGGTACCCTGTTCATTGCTGTGTTGAATCCTAGCGCGTCTTGCTCGGCGTCCCAAATTAGCCCGAGGATCTTCGGGGCTGGCTGCGCTCCTCCCAGCTGCGTTGGTGTGCTGGCGTGCAGTTCTCGTGGCACGTCCCTCAGCACGCTCCTATCGCTGGCGTTCCATCCTCGTAGCTTGAAGCCTGCCACCGCGTGCACCGTCCGTATTTCTTCGATTGCTTGTCTGGCTTCCTCTGCGTCAGCGTAGCTCACCACCAGATCGTCCATGTAGTGGCTCTTTGTTATCGCTTCTAACGCCATTGGATATTGTTCTGCGTGCTGCTGCGCATTATGATTACGGATGTAATGCGCCATAAACGGAGAGCTCGCTGCACCAAATATCATGGATGTCATTTTGAAGTGCTGTGGCGGCGTGTCGCGTCGGCTTCCCCTCCATAAAAACTGCTGCGCTGGCTGGTCTTCGGGTCTTATTTTCACTTGTAAGAACATCTCCTCTATATCTGCCGTGACTGCCACTGCCCTTTCCCTGAATCGAAATAATATACCTGGCAGTGATAGTAGCAAGTCTGGGCCCTCAAGCAGTTCGTCATTTAAACAAGTCCCGTGGCTTTTGGCTGCCGCATCGAAAACCAATCGCTGCTTCCCTGGCTTGTTGGGATTGGTCACAGCGAAATGCGGCAGGTACCAGCACACGCTGCTTTCGCCTTCACTGCCGTCGCATGGAACCGCATACCTTTTCTCAAATAAGTTGTTCATCTGCTTAGTGTACTCGGCTGCGAATTCCGGCGCGGCGTCCATCTTTGCTTCAATTTTCAGAAGTCTCCGCAGCGCGGCGTTGTAGCTCGGCGGCATGCGGACATTATCTCTTTTCCATGGCAGGCCGATTTCATACCCGCCCGGCGTCTTCTTCGTAGTCATCTCGACGATTGACGTCGCTCGTCGGTCGGCTTCACCTATGCGCGGTCTACTGGCTATGTTCAATGATTCTATCTTGAAGTGTTCTTCCACCAGGTTGTGCAGCCGTAGGTCCGCTTGCTGCTGTTCTCGGACGTGAAGCACGCAGTCCCTTTCGACGATCATTCGACGCGGCGTTGTTCCATGTATCACCCAGCCGAGATTTGTCTTGGAGGCGGCAGGTTCGTCGGCGCCGCCCGTCCGAAGTTCTCTTGACACGATGTGCTCCCAGTGGTCGGTACCCACCAGGACACCCGCGCGTGCTTGTTCGTAACATACCTCATGTTCCGGTATGTCGCGCAGGTGTCTGTACCGAAGCAGGGAACCCGGGATGGACTGCTGATGCAACTGTAGCTTCTTCATCGTGCGGGCGCGCAGGTCGTGTAGTGTCCCGTCGCTCTGCCCCCGCAGCTGCACCGTCACCAGTCGACTTCCTTCTTCAATCTGCTCCATGTTCGCCCCGTGGATGCGGAGCGGCGTGGCGGGACCTTCGGCGCCGATCTGTTGCGCCAGGTCCTCATCAATGAGGGTGATGGTGGAGCCCTCATCGAGCAGTGCGTGCGTCGATACCTCCCCCCGTGGGCCGACGACGGTGACTGGACACATCTTCAGCAGGACGGCGCGGGGCGGTGCGGTTGCGCGGTCAGCAACCGCCATGACGGTTTCTTCGGTCGACGCAGCAGGCTCTTCTCTTCTTACGTCGTGCAGTGATGAATGATGCGGGCGGCGGCACTGGTTCACGCCGCATGGTTTCGCTCGACAGTAGATGCGCCGATGTCTCTTCGTGGCGCACTTGAAGCAGGCGCCCTTTTCCCTCACCAGCGCCCACCGCTCATCCACCGACAGCTTGGCGTAGCGCGGGCAGGCAACCATGGCGTGGTTGCGCCCGCAGCATAGGCAGAAGTCTTCTTTCTTCTCTTCTTTCTTCTCTTCTTTCTTCTCTTCTTTCTTCTCTTCTTTCTTCTCCTCTTCATCACCACTGCTGGAAACTATGGCGTATACTGCCGACTTCCTTCTTGGTGGAGCAGGTCGCACTGCCGCTGCTGCCGCTGCTGCCGTGGTGTCTCTGTGCGCTGGCGCAGTGCTGCTCGTCGGCGCGTATGTGTAGCGGAGCGCCTGGTCCGCCTCTCTCATCAGGAAGCGGGACAGCACCACAATTTCCGGATCTGCCGTTCCTTCCTGTGAATATGCATAGTCGCACCATCTGGACCGCAGGTGCGGACTTAGTTTGTCCAATATCTCCCTTGCTAGCATAGGATTGTATAAATATCCTTTCCTATCTATGGTTTGAAGTATGCATACCACGTTCTGTACCTTCACAGCGAAGCTGTTGATGTCCTTGGCCGCTGCTCCAGGTCGCGGCAGCTTCCTCAGGTCCTCCATGGCCCTGTCGATAATTATCTCGGGCCTCCCGAAGCACTGCTCCAAGGTTTTCATGACTGCTTCAGGTGATGAAGCAGTGTGAAGCAGCGCTGCCACGGCGTCCCTTGCTTCCCCCTTCAGGCATGTACGCAGCCGCTGGATGTTTTCTGCGTCGGACACTTGGTACATGCTGCTTGTGTCCCGGTAGGCTGCTCGGAACGGCAGCCACTCTTCGATCGCACCTGAAAATATAGGAAGGTCCGCGTGGCGTAGGCGCGGTCGCGCCATCTTCTCTAGGGACGCCGCCAGCTGCTCTATTCCTGTTCGTCTGGTCGGCGTCGGCGATCTTCCTCTTCTTAGTTCGGATCGCTGGTGTCTGTCATCCTTCGGCACAGGATGTGACTGGAGCCACTCGTCCACCTTGTTTCGTTCTTCTGTCGCGGTGACGATATCTTCCGGCAGGTCCTCGTCTTCCTGTATGGCGGACACCTCGAACTGTAAGCGTTTATTTATTAGTTCTTTCTCAATTTGTAGTTCTTTTCTCTGGATAGCGGCGAGTCGCTCTGCCGCTTCTAATTCCGCCGCCTTAATCCGCCGCGCCGTACTCGCCGACGACCGCACCGATCTAGCGGATCTCGCTGGCGAATGCCGTCGCGGTTGCGGCGGGATCTCCATTGTTTCTGTGGCTGACGTCAAGCGTGCGTCAGACGGCGATGCTAACGGGTCCAGCACCAGCCGCCGCATTCGTTCTTGCCGCACACGCTCTGTCTCCTGGCTCCGGTCTTCAACTTCCACAGCGTCACCCTGGCTGCGGGTTACCACCATGCCTAAAGAGGTGACGCACCGCAGGCTTATACTGGCAGACTCGTTCCGCTGACCAGCACCCCTGATTCCCGGCGCGTACCACTAGGTCACCACTGGCGGCCCGTGTCTGCCCGTAAAAAACCTTACGACTCACCTTATTGGACTAGTACCAACAGCGCGGCCCCGTCGGTAGGTACCTGACTCGCCTGGTGACGATCAAAAACACCAGCAGGCTAGTACCAACGTTACCGGTTTGCCGATATTCGTCCCTCGAAGGTGAGCTCGTTGCCGATGTGCACCTCTCTTCGGCAGGATCTGGTCTTCCACGTGCAGCGTTTCTTCCTTGAAGTATCCGGCGCTCGTTGGATCACACGTTGTTATCCGGCGATCGAAGGGCCACACGTTGTTATCCGGCTCGAAGGACCACACGTTATTGTGGACTGTATAATTTTGTTGGGGTTCGTGGTCAAAATAAACACCCTTCCTTCGACATACATACATATATTTTCTCTTTACAATTACAATTTATACCTAATCACTATTAGTACTTATTAACTACTGGTCTGTAATAAGGACTTGCTCTAACTGATCACTATTAGTACTTATTCACTACTGGTCTGGAGTAAGCACTTGCTCGAACTGATCACTATTAGTACTTATTCACTACTGGTCTGGAGTAAGCACTTGCTCGAACTGATCACTATTAGTACTTATTCACTACTGGTCTGGAGTAAGCACTTGCTCGAACTGAACTCAATTTGAAAATTTGGGCTATTTATATTCGTCGCCGGCGGCGATATTCAAAGAGGCCGCCCGGCGGCGAGGCATAAAGCGGCGGCGGCATCCAAAAGCGGCGAGACTCAAAGCGGCGGCGGCATCCAAAAGCGGCGGCGAGACTCAAAGCGGCGGCGGCTGTCTTGCATTTGCCGCCTAGGCCACGCCTCCTCCACGTGTAAACGCAATACACGTGGCGTACTGAGTACAGCGCGATAGGCGAAACCGCGGTGCGCCTCATTGAAACCGCGGTGCGCCTCTCTTCCACGTGCAGCGTTAATATTCCGCCTCATACACGTGGAGCCGCTGCGCGGGGAGCCCCGTTACCGCCTGCGTGTACTCGTCCTTTACAAAAATAATATCCAAAAAAGTGTTAGTAATTCTTCCAACCAAGAAAATAATAAGAAATGATTGTATAAAGCTCGCGCGGAGAAACCCGAACCACTTATAGTCCATTGAATGAGTCCCTCCAAGGGGGGTCTAGAGTGCGTGAGTTAGTAACGTAAGATGTTTCTTCGGAAACATGTCAAGAGTCCCTAGGTAATAAACATACTAAAACCCCGGGACACTAGGAGGAGCCCCGGAGTGGGGGGAGGGGGGGAATGGGTCCATTTTTTCATTTTTCGCTTAAATCTCAAAAAACGGTACATGTTAGAGAAAAACTTTAAAGGAAAAGTTGAAAGGCCATAAAATTATCTACAAGTTGTACCTAAATTATTTTTTTCTATTCGCAGCTGTTTTCGAGCTACATCCCATGAAATGTGAAAAATTCGAAAACTTTTTATTTTACCTAACTACCCTAATAAAATTCAATACCTCCTAAACGCCTCCATGGTGGAATCTGGTTTTTTTATCAATGATAGACCTAATTATGAGCAATCTATCTGAACCGGTCACAAGTTGCACTTTTGAGTTTTTTGGAAGAAAAAAATAAAAAGATCAAGTTCAGTAACTCAAACTACCCTAATATAATATTTTGACAATCGATTCCTCCTAAAGGCTTCCATGGAGGAATGTGTTTATTTTACCAATTATAGACCTAATTAAGAGCAATCTATCAGTACCGGTCACAACAGAGAGATATGGCGGAACATCGTGAAGCGGATAACATCTACCCCCCCAAACCTCATGTTGACCACGTTCGTTCTGACTAGAGTGATATGACGAAGAAGAAGTCCCAAAATGGATGGAATGGCAGTACTTTTTTTAGTTATATTTTTCATCCCTGACTTATTGAGAAAAAAAAAACCCATATTGGTGTTTCTTAACGGACATAACTCGTATTTAACGATGCATTTGTCCAATTTTTGCCTAAAAAATGGAAATTAAGACTGTTTTAAATATTATAAGTATGCAAAATAATTAATTGTTTTAAATATTATAAGTATGCAAAATAATTAATAAGTACTATTTTTTATAAATACATCCCCGATTTATTGTATTCCAATCATCATTTTCAAGATTCTATTGATAACTATAAGTCTTCTCCAAGTGTAAATAACTGGAGAAACAACATTAGGTACAGTCCATAAATGGGTGTTCATAACTGGATGTTGTCCAAAACTGGGTGTCCATCATTAGATTTTCATTGTCCAACACTGGTGCAAAAAAGTGGTTTTTTAATTTATAAATAACTTCATTATTTATGCATTGTAAACTTTATCTAAAATTGGTTACGTTAAACTAACATTGAACTAAACGTATAACTAAACAATATCCAATAAAGTTAAAAAACCTACGAGAAATTTGCAAAAAACTTCAATTTTAGGATTCCGTACCTCAAAAGGAAAAAACGGAACCCTTATAGGATCACTTTGTTGTCCGTCTGTCCGTCCGTCCGTCCGTCCGTCTGTCAAGACCCTTTTTCTCAGGAACGCGTGGAGGTATGAAGCTGAAATTTATATCAATTACTCAGGTCTCCTGTCCCTTGAAGCTGTGAAAAAATCAAACTTCTAAGCCAACGCAATCAAAAGATACAGCCGTTTATGCCGCAAATTTTCGACACTTGCAAGGGAATCAAAACCTACAGGATGCTTCCCGTGAACTCAGAATCTTGAAATTTGGTACGAAGCAACGTCTTATAGCATAGATAAAGGAAAAATTACGAAAACCATAAATTTTTAGTTACATCACATAATATATTTTTTTTAAATAATTTTAAACTTACTACCCATTTCCTCATAAACGCGTAGAGGTATTAAATTGAAATTCATACCAAATACTCAGGTCTATAATACCTTTAAGCTGTAACAAAATCAAACTTCTATGTCAACGCAATCAAAAGAAACAGCAATTTAAGCTGCATATTTTGAAACTCGCAAGTACTCGCAAGGGAATCAAAACCTAAAGGGTACTTCCAGTCGACCTAGAATCTTGAAATTTGGCATGAAGCAACGTTTTATAGCACACATAAAGGAAAAATTCCGAAAACCTTAAATTTTTAGTTACATTACAAAATATATATTGCAGGTTTGTACGGAACCCTCGGTGCGCGAGTCCGACTCGCACTTGGCCGGTTTTTTTTTCCTTAATCTGTACAAGACTGGTGCCGTTACGTTAATAAAATTCAATTCCCCGTAAAGGCCTCCGTGGTGGAATCTGGTATTTTTATCAATGATAGACCTAATTATGAGCAATCTATCTGTACCGGTCACAAGTTGCACTTTTGAGTTTTTTGGAAGAAAAAAATAAAAAGATCAAGTTCAGTAACTCAAACTACCCTAATATAATATTTTGACAATCGATTCCTCCTAAAGGCTTCCATGGAGGAATGTGTTTATTTTACCAATTATAGACCTAATTAAGAGCAATCTATCAGTACCGGTCACAAGTTGCACATTTGAGTTTTTTGGAAGAAAAAAAATAAAAAGTTCAAGTATCGTAACTACCCTAATAAAATTCAATTCCCCGTAAAGGCCTCCGTGGTGGAATCTGGTATTTTTATCAATGATAGACCTAATTATGAGCAATCTATCTGTACCGGTCTCAAGTTGCACTTTTGAGTTTTTTGGAAGAAAAAATAAAAAGATCAAGTTCAGTAACTCAAACTACCCTAATATTCCTAATTATATATCCCTAATTTCCTAATATTCGATTCCTCCTAAAGGCTTCCATGGAGGAATGTTTTTATTTTACCAATTATAGACGTAATTAAGAGCAATCTATCAGTACCGGTCACAAGTTGCACATTTGAGTTTTTTGGAAGAAAGAAATATTTTTTGATCGATTGATGTGATAAACATGGGTATGTATGGGGAAATTGTTTTGAGCCAAAATCATTTTTTACTGCGTGTAACTTAGAAACGGTAGGATATAGGAAAAGATGATTTAGGTACAACTTGTAGATAATTTTATGGCCTTTCAACTTTTCCTTGAAAGTTTTTCTCTAACATGTACCGTTTTTGAGATTTAAGCGAAAAATGAAAAAATGGACCCATTCCCCCCCTCCCCCCACTCCGGGGCTCCTCCTAGTGTCCCGGGGTTTTAGTATGTTTATTACCTAGGGACTCTTGACATGTTTCCGAAGAAACATCTTACGTTACTAACTCACGCACTCTAGAACTTTTGATTCAATGGACTATTATTCGCGAATTATATTTCTGTTCTGAGTCGATAAAGCATACGTGAAATAATAGAAAATAAATAAAAATACGTATTCTCAACATATTCTTAACAACAAAACAGACGTGAAGTTGTTTACATAGGCGTGACGTCACGCGTGTTTCAGTCAAAATGGCCGACAGCAGAATTTCAATGTTTTATTTTATTGATAATCTCATTAATCTTAATGTTTTAAATATTTCTATGTCACTACTTTTAATTTATTTATTATATATTTTCCCCTAAAAACACTAATTCGATCATTAATTATTGATACTGTCGTCACTCGTCATGCCTATTCATAAAGTACCTAAGTAACTACCGTCAAATTTAATTTTACAATAAATACTCCATAAAATTTTCAGAAAAGATTCGTTTCAAATATTATGGCTAATAACTAATATCTAATAACCAATAGTTACGAATTACGTCGTATTCGTTATAATTTAGGCATGCTTCAGTCTCCTACGCTATAACAGCTTGCTGATATCATCGTTGCCAGTTCGCATGCCTCAGACCGCGCCGTATCCTTGCAACTATTGCGAATCCGTCCACCTCACTAATACATGTAATACATAAGAAATTTGAATTCGCGATAATTCTAACAGGTCGACCTTGAATTTATATCTTGTTTAAAAATTATATTGTATTACACTGTTCAAGTTATAAACCGTGTTGTGATATTTACAGAATCATAATCTTATTCTTTATCATAAGATCTATCTCATGCCCATTGCTAGCTAATTTCATAGATATTTGGAACCCATCATGGATGATGGGTTCACCATCACAGAAAATGAAGCTTAATTAAATCGTGTGATCTTGACTCTAGTCATAGAATACTAATTAATAGTAGCTTATGCTACTCTAGTTGCAAGAATCCTTATTGACTAGGTACCTAGATTATGCATCAATTATTTATTTTATTTACTTTTATGGAAATAACTAATAGCAGTGCAATAGTGTTCTTTCACATTCATTGTTTGCTTTGTTCAAACGAAATTGCCGTTTCTTTAAATGATTTTCATTTATTTTTTAATGTATTGACATTCCACGTCCTTTGGCTGCGTACGTTCGAGTTGGATGATAAAAAGAGTCGATAATGTGGAATGAAAATAGAGTTAAAAAATAAAAATTGAATGCTTGTGAATATCATTTCTATAATATTACTAGCGACCCGCCCCGGCTTCGCACGGGTGCAATGCTGATACTAAATACACTACAGAAAAACTGTGAACGTTGTACATATATAAAAACATAGCGGCCCGCTCCGGCTTCGCACGGGTATAAAATAGATAGCCGGGCGGCCGGCCGGTACCGCCGCAAACGCTACGTCCCGCAATTTTTAAATCTGTAATATCTTCGAAAATATTCACTTAAATCATACGGTGTAAAGGGCCATATAGATCTTTATTAAATGAACAATGTATTCAAGGTATTTAATTGGTTAAGGATTAATGCTGTATTGGTTAAAATCGCATCGAAAATTAGCCATTATTTGTCGTAAAAAGTAAATGACAAAAAAAAGTTATTGTGGGTTATCCATAATAGATAGACATATACCATCGCGGACTTTTCTGTAGACCTTTTCAATGTGTATAATACTTAGTACATTATTTTGATAAAACTCGTAGGGTTCAGCCTGCGTTTGCAATGTAAGCGGAAAAAAAAGTATTTTTTTACGACATCACATTAGAAACCTCAAAAATAACAGTACTTCTCCACTATTTAATGGATATTATTATACATATAAGCCTTCCTCTTGAATCACTCTATCTATTAAAAAAACCGCATCAAAATCCGTTGCGTAGTTTCAAAGATTTAAGCGTACAAAGGGACATAGGGACATAGGGACAGGGAAAGCGACTTTGTTTTATACTATGTAGTGATTATGATATTGTCACATACAAAAGGATGATTTTATTTATGATTTTTTATAACTACTTATTCAAGTGTCCTATTTTGATAACTTCCAACTCGAATGTTATTACGTAGTATATTATTATTAGTCTGTGTTATTACGTATTTATTTTTGAATGGGTTCTGCAATGTAGTCTAATTGTATCGGATATCATTAGATATACATTTCGATTTTCGGTAGTATACTTACATATGTACAATAAATCTCGGTAGCTTAGAGATATTTTCTTACTTTTTTTATTGCAATTAACAATAACTAGGTACCTATCTACTTTAAAATTGTTTATGTTTAATAATGAGAAAAAATTCAATTGAAATTAAATGATTGTGGAAATCATACATACTTAATATGGTTAATATTTTTCTAATAACAACGCCAATTAAAGTACCTAACCTTTAGAAAACATTGACCCTTAATCTTTATGCCATCAACGCCCACATTATGGTTGCAATAAGGTTTGTAACCTCTTGCATATAAATTTATAAAGAATAGAAAAAATTCGATCACGAGGCGGGACTCGAACCCGCATCCTTCGCGCCATTCCGGGGCGGATGCCTCACCAACTCAGCCACTCGTGACCCGCCCGAGTGATCGAATTTATTCTATTCTTTCAGTTTTATGTGTCTGAAGGGACACACCGCGCGGAATGGCGCGAAGGATGCGGGTTCGAGTCCCGCCTCGTGATCGAATTTTTTCTATTCTTTATAAATTTATATTTATAAAGCATTTGAATGCCATAAAACCAAAAATATAAATTCAACCTCTTGCATGTTATTTCGGTGTGTCCATAAAATATATTTTACTTAATTTTATGATAAGAACATTTAACTGCACGATTCTGAAAATATAAAATTAAATAGATTTATTTCAACATTCCATAATATTCCATATAAGGATGATTTAGGTTTCGTTATTAATTAAAAAAATAGGTACTTAATAAATAACTCTGTAGTAAATAAAGCCAGAATTTGAGAATATATAAATAGATAAATTATTATTAAATAGAATAAATTGTAAATTTTTGTATGACGTAAGATAGAAGTATAAAAAATACCCAATATCTTGGTTTATAATTATTTTAAGTATATAATTATTACGTATCTTTTAGGCGTAACACTTCTTAAATTATTCTAATATTATACTTGTGTTTTTCAACAGCGTTTTACATCTTTTTCAAGTGAAAAACTTGACTGATAACAAATTTCGATAACATCGATAGCGATTGTTGTGCACCAAATGTGCGGAAACTATTGATAATGTTTGCAGTTTAGTACGAGTGCAATGGTTTCATTTTATCAAATAAGATTTGAAAATACAATGTTTGATCATAAGATTAATAATTTAAATATATTGTAGGAAACGTGGAAGAGACAGGTAGGCATATTAAATCTAAATTACACATTTAAATCAGTGTACCATTGATACATACCTAGTACATTGGTCCATGCTAGTACAGTACTCCAAAATTAATAATGCGCATGCAGATCTTCGCTAATTATCGTATTTCCAGAAACACCCGAATCACCCCGAATCATTGAATCGTAAGTGCCCTAAACAATGCACTTGTATCTTGCACCTTGTTCGAAAGAAATAGGAGTCAATTCAGAGTCATAACATTCGAAAACAATTCGGGCGGTAGGTGACGGTAACTTGTCAGTCAAAAAATTCAAAAATCCGTCAGTCGTCTTTATATATTGGTAGTGACCGCACGTATTATCTCTGTATGGAATTATATAGAGCTGCTGTTACATACCCTTCTTAGTTTTGTTTCAAAGTTGAAATTTCCGATAAAATGATTATTTACACAGGTAGCAGATAGCAGTGGGGAAAGTGAAAATTAATAAGAGCATAATGAACGTTTTGATCATTCTACGATATCAGAAATAGAGATAATCCCTGATTCTGTAAATCCTTTGGACTGAGATTTTAATGATTAGATTTCTTAAATTTAAATGTCTTATTTTAACCTTGCATACATCCATCATTACGCCAGCTTCAGTAAGACACTTTAATAGTTCTAAGTATAGAATTTTCAAAGTAAATCAATACAACAAATATATATTCGCAAATCGCAATCGTGTGGCTTATCCTCGCTATTAACTTACATTGAATTATCGAAACAAATTTCGTTACTTATCTCTTTTACCATAAAATCACAACAAAACTCATTATTCTAATAAACTACGCATGAAGAAAATACATTTAACCACTCTATATACATATCGTCTTCGGAGGCTCGGGGAATATGACAGTTGCCGAACAGTGACGAATTTTTCTATGCGCATTATCAGTTTGGGAGTACTGTACCTACTTACATAGAATTGCGTACCTATACGATTTTCATAATCCAAGCTTCAAAATGCAATACCTAATACATTAACGATATGTTCAAGTAAAGCAGGACTGTGCATAGCTTTACGTATCAGACGGGTGAAAGCTGGTATCAAAATGAAAGTAGTTCTGGCGTCAACACATTGGTCCAAAGGCAGCGTGCGTCGGTAGATGTCGACATGATTAGCCGGTGTTACAACCTGACGTTTCTCATCATTTCACTTTTCGTACATTTAAGTAGATGGATATCTCTGTATGTTTGTATTTGGCGTCTCGTCACGTGAAAGGCGTGACTAGATTTTTTTTTACAAGACATAAATCAAATTTTCATTATAATATCCATTTATTTCTGTAGTTTGAGAAGGTAACTATTTAATTTAGAATAAATATTAATTTAAAAGCTAAAAACATAATATAAAAAAGTATAAAGTTATTTAAGAACATTAGAATTAATCTCTCGTTCAAAATGAACCGTGTACGTTATGTTATATTATACAATTAACACACGAGTATGTATTTTGTTTTCGTGTCTCATACTTATAAATAGTTATCAGAGCGTGATAAAAGAGAAACTCTTTAGTTTTACAATAATTGTGTATTATTTTGAAACACGTGAACATATTTATATACCTACTTCGTCATGTCATTCGGGAATTTTTAGTAAAATTGTTTTAGGAAACACTTATTTCAGTCATACTAGGCTCAGAACGTGGTAGTGGTTTTAAAATGTATGCTTTATGCTTATCCAGCATATTAAGTGTTAATGCAGTAAATAATAATGTACCTATGTCTATTGTCTTTTTTATGTCAGAGCAAGCAAAGGGGCAGGTGGGCCACCTGATGTTAAGTGGTCACCACCGCCCATAAACACTTGTAACACTAGAAGTGTTGCAGGTGCTTTGCCGGCCTTTTATATGGACAAATAAGTCTACGTCAAATTGTATCCCAATCCATCATACGCAAAGCAGTCACACACATCATCACAAATTGTCGCCATTCAAAATAAGAGTAGGTAGAGTAAGCTGTAAGTAAGATGCAGGTCTTCAAAAATACATACTTCCATTTAGGGAGAGGTTTATTTTTAATTGTGTTTTGAAAATAAATATTATTTAAACATGGAAATTCAGTAGGTATAAGATCATATAATTAACAATGTCACGTAGAAACCTGTAGGCGTAGTCTCGACACATTAGTCGGTAATTATCGACAACTAATTTATAGTCCCGTCTTCAGCAATGAAAATGATGTCGCTTAATACCTCTCCCTAATTTGATGGAAGTATACAATGGATACATATTTGTTTATAATTTTTATTCTTCACAAAACTTTCCGTAATGCGTCAAAATATTTATATAATAATAGCCTTGTAGTAATGCATTTTTACCTAAATTAATAACATCATTATTTCAATTCCGTAGATATATGAAAAATAAATAAAATATAGATTTCATGGATTTGGAAAATCATTTCTTTGCAACACATTCGAATATTGTCAAAACAAATTATTCTTTGACATTGTCAATCGTTATGATACCGACGTTTGATCTCGACAAGATCTCGAAGGCCCTTCTCCCATTACGCTACCGGTATCCTACACGTCCGCGACTAGTTTAATTGGTCGCTTTTGCGTCGCGTTTCGCGCGTATCTCTTCGGTAGAAAGATAAAAAATTCTTATCATCATGTTGTAGTTCTCGTGCGGCTATAAAAACTACAATTTATGTTTCTTTCAATATATGGATGAATCCAGTACCTACTTCCTACTTTTACGTCGTCACTGGAATCGCTCGACATAGCGTCCGTCTACTGCAAAAACGAGGCACAATAATGATGAATTTAGTCATTTTTCAGTCGCATAATATGCGAGCATCGGGTAGCGAGCAAATATCTAACTAGTATTCTACTCGAGTATCGTATTCTAGAAGTATCGTAATGGGAGAAGGGCCTTACGGTTTGTGTGGGTTTGTAGATACGGTTGATAATGTCGGAAAAATTATAGATTATTATAATTTTATAATAAAAAAGATATTTCACACTTCCGATGCTACATGATTTAACGCAATATTGTTTTCTCTTATTTAATGTTATTGCAATTAAAATAAAATAAACAAATAATGTTTTATTTTTAAGATGGTTTCAAAATTTTATTGAAAATGTTAAGAAGCCTCTTATATTATATTAAATAAATATTAAGTGTACTGCTGTCTGCATTTATTCAGCCTAAATTATTGCATTCATATTCGATTAATTTCTTTTTGAACTTCTAGGATAATAAAATTTTACAGATGAATACAAATAAAAAACGATCAAATTAAGAAAAAAAATTTATTAGAAAAATTTAATTTAACAGTTTATAATAGCGTAGTTGAAAATTCAAAACCATCATCTCTCATCAACATAATTCTAGTAACTTGTTCATCTGTAAATTATAAAATTTATAGATAAATATTTATATTTAACACATAGATAATTACCCGTGAACCGCTAAATCAATTGCATATATTCATCCTTTGCTTATTAACTGTAATAAAATATACAATGATGCACATAATATAATATATGTAATAATACAAGCTAAAAATACAAGTGATACAAATTATCCGTTCCGTCGTTAGTTTTAGTTCCGTCCGTTTCTATAATGTCTTAAAGATTTCTCGAAAGGCTTCGAATTGAGCAGAATTATCTTGTAGAGCTTTTAGAGTCTTTTGATTAGAATTTTATTGCACTTCACAAATAACAAAATATGTATTACTAAACTAAAACTAATAGCTTTAACTATATAAAAACATAACGCAGATTGATATTTTCTTAGGATATTTGTTATCCCATAGATTTATAGGATTTTTAAGAACATAATTAAAAATTATCCTCTTGAAAACACAAAATTTATATTTATTTTGATAGAAATATTATTTTGATTGATTGATGTCAAATGTCAAAAAAGTAAATAAGGAGATTGCCATACATGGAATTTTGGATTCCATGAATATGTAATAAATAGAACATTAATTAAACGATTGATATAAAAAAATATCGAATTTGATTAAAATTAAATTAACTGCCATGTTTTTTGTGCATAACATGTGCTTTTTTCATATGCTATTGTATTTGTAATAATGCGAAAAATTTATGTAACTAATTTTAATTTACTATATATTCCATAATATCAAGGTAAATTTCTTGGAAAAACAACACTAAATTTTTTAGGTCCATACTATAGTTACTGAAAATCGTTAGTTACCGACCGATTTCGGTCGAGATCGATGTCGACTGATGTGTCGAGACTACGCCTACTGAGTCCTGACGCCATTCAAGGACTAATGATTAGCACACGTCATATAAATAGATAATACCTACGTTTTCTTACTTAAACAAGTTTGTGTAAGTGATTCGTGATTATGTAAACATTCTTGTGCAAATACCAAATATACTTCCACCACAGAATAGTTAATAGTACACTTTCACATTGAAAATTTTCATTAAGCTTTTTAGTTTTTACTGTACCGTGTGTATTTTATAAATATACCTATATATATAAAATATTAATTTTTCAATTCTGTCTTAAACTTTAATTTTATAAATAGTTCTGTGTTTATTAAATATGGAATAATTTACGAATAAAATTTTATTTGTAGTAAGTATAATATTATAATCTAAACTCAATGATTTTTATCTAAGTGCTATTCTGTACCTACTCTGTAGGCTATATTCTTAAATGTGAAAGGTATATAATATTAATTACACTCATTATAGTTAATAATGATTTAAGTATACTGAGACAAGAGTAACGATTTTTAGGTACAATATTATGATGGCTAACTAACGTCTTGTCACGTCTTTTTATTCGTGTTTACTACCGTATGTATTTATAATCTTACCGACAGCAACAGTTATTTTTGGAGGTCGTCTTTCTCTTGTTCTTTCATTGCGAGCATTATATAATACTAGCGACCCGCCCCGGCTTCGCACGGGTGCAATGCTGATACTTAATACATTACAGAAAAACTGTGAACGTTGTATATAAAAACATAGCGGCCCGCTCCGGCTTCGCACGGGTATAAAATATATAGCCGGGCGGCCGGCCGGTACCGCCGCAAACGCTACGTCCCGCAATTTTTAAATCTGTAATATCTTCGAAAATATTCACTTAAATCATACGGTGTAAAGGGCCATATAGATCTATATTAAATGAACAATGTATTCAAGGTATTTAATTGGTTAAGGATTAATGCTGTATTGGTTAAAATCGCTTCGAAAATTAGCCATTATTTGTCGTAAAAAGTAAATGACAAAAAAAAGTTATTGTGGGTTATCCATAAGAGATAGACATATACCATCGCGGACTTTTCTGTAGACCTTTTCAATATGTATAATACTTAGTACATTATTTTGATAAAACTCGTAGGGTTCAGCCTGCGTTTGCAATGTAAGCGGAAAAAATGGAATTTTTTACGACATCACATTAGAAACCTCAAAAATAACAGTACTTCTCCACTATTTAATGGATGTTATTATACATATAAACCTTCCTCTTGAATCACTCTATCTATTAAAAAAAACCGCATCAAAATCCGTTGTGTAGTTTCAAAGATTTAAGCGTACAAAGGGACATAGGGACATAGGGACATAGGGACATAGGGACAGAGAAAGCGACTTTGTTTTATACTAAAAAAAAAATCCTAGATGTTTAATGATCTACAAATAAAATTTTCAGATCTTTCTCATCAGGTGTAGTCGTTCAATATAGGTACCTGTTGGCTGCTATGAGCAAAGGCTCCATATAAAGATATGGCCAGAGAGGAGTGATGTATAATAATAATTGTTATTCATTCTTGTTTAGCAAGTCCATTTAAGGTCCTCTTGTGATCTATAATTCTTGCTTTACATGCGTGTAAAAAGTCCTTTGTGACATAAGACATTATTTTAATAATGACGTAATTGTGGTTAGTGCATGAATTATGATACAGTATGAAATATGAATATTACCACATAGTCCTTATAAATTAATTAATCCCTGAACAGTGTGGTTGATATTTTATTTGTATTTTATTCTCGTTGGTGAGTTGATTAGTGACATCAACTTCAATTCTATGACGAGTCATCTAGAAGTACATAGATTGCATTTGACCTAAGACGGAGGAACGTCAAAAAGGTTCAAGTAGTTGCTCCTGATCTTTTAATTAACAATTAGAACTGACTCATGTAACAGCGAAGAGGATGTGAAATGGCAATAACGTAATGTAAAATAACGTCTGTTTGAGATAGTAGTTTTTGGTGAGTAGCAACGACCGAATCTATTAATTCTCTTCACACTGTTATTAGCCCGTGACCTCATTCTATGAGTTTGAGTTGCTCATATAAAACAATAGCTACGTAACGTCGTTGTTATATCTGTAGCTTTGTATTTTAATACTAATTTATTAAATGGCGTTCCCACGCTTTACCTACACTCTACAGGTAGGCCCACAGGTAGAAATATATTATGTATTGGGTCTTCGTTAGCGTCATTATTGGAAACAAGCCAGATGGCTTGAAGATTCACAAGGTTTTGCTTTTTGCTAGATCCTGCGTTAATTGAAAAAAGAAGGAAGTTCAAAGACAATAAAATTCTTCAGGTATTTTTATGTAATGATTTTGCTTTTCAAAATTTGCGTTTTAATGTTGTTAAATAAACGACCCGTGCATTTATAGTTTCTCTTAATTGAAGTTGTTTGTAAATATTGGCTTTCTTTAAATCGCCGGCTTATAAGTCGTCACGGGTGAGAATTTGGGGCAATGAAATTGAAAAACTTTCATTGAAAAGTATCTCTTCTATAGGTAGTAATTGGCTACGCATTGAATATCGAGTATCGCAAGGTCAACACTTCGATTCAATACGACAATCGGTCGATATTGAAGACTACTTCCTTCTACCTACTTAAAGTCAGTCACGTCTTATAGCAATCACAATCGTGTTGTATACCTAGTTATTACTACATGATATTTTATGATACATATTAATATAGGTAGTTAAGATATTACAAAAATATAATACACTAGCTTTCCGCCTGCGGCTTCGCCCGCGTTTTCAAAGAAAAACCCGCATAGTTCCCGTTCCCGTGGGATTTCCTGGATAAAACCTAGCCTATATTACTCGTGGATAATGTAGCTTTCGAATGGTGAAAGAATTTTTAAAATCGGTCCAGTAGTTTATGAGCCTATTCATTACAATCAAACAAACAAACAAACAAACAAACAAACAAAGTTTTCCTCTTTATAATATTATTAGTGTAGATAGACTAAGTTTTCTGCCTAAAATATTTATAAATCCCAGTTTTGTCAAAGTTTTGTGCTTGTGTATTTGACAGCTACCTATATGAAAATAAAATGTACCTTACATGCTTCTTACATGTTTGGTTTCAATATAATTTAGCATGTACGTAGGCGAAACGATTAATCTTAAATATGCAGAGGAATGCTCAAGTAATAAATTTAAGGTAAAAAATAAATAAAATTTCTCAAAACACCACATTATTATATTAGAGAATTGAAGCGTATTGCGTCACTCATGTTATTGAGACCGAAAAACGTTTCTTAATTGATACATATTTAATATCCTATTCTCGGAGTGGTCGATGATTGGCGTCTTGTTTATCAGTTTAATACGTTCGAGTATTCGACTTCCATACTTTTTCATCTCGTATTCATGTTGCTACGGGGAACAGCTGCAACTGTAGTGAGGTGTGGTAACGGGAAGCGCATAGACTGAGGTCGTTGACATAAAAAAATCTATTTGTAGTAGCTAGTGGCCAGCATTGTCTTTACAAATGAAATGGTCAAGTTTGAGTCGGATATCTTTATGAATTTACTTCCGTTCATATTTGATAGCATTTTAATAAATATTTTTGGCTTATTTAGGTATTATAATAAAATTCCACACTTACGTTCCATTGAACATTGATCTGTATGCCAATAATAACCAAATTTGAAATTACCTCTAAAAGCATCGAGATATATATGTACTTATATCTCGATGTCTAAAAGTAACATACATAATACAGTGCATATTTTATTCAATTTCCATCAAATAATTTCCATTTTGTACACCAAATATCAATTTTATAAATAGTTTTAATAAGTTATATTATTTATGTATATTGAAAAATTTTTATAGTACTGTATGGTGCGGATGTATGGTTACTGAGCAATAACAACATTTTTGGGTGCGACGGTCGCTGCGTGCGTTGGCGAGATAGGTACCCACTGACCCGAATAGTGTGAACACGTCGAAATAATATTTTACATAAAATATTACTATAGTAGGAAGTATATTATAGTAAGGCATTGTAGCAAAGTTATTAAAGTCTTATTAATTCTTACGTACTTGCTTAGCTTTATTTTGAACAGGGCTATAGGTATCCCAGACTACTGAATAGCTACTAAAGCTGTTGTGTCGATGGTTATTTTGTGTAAACTTTCACGGATTAATACAACAACTTACAAATAACAATGTACACCAAAGCTTTATACCAAAAACATCTTATCATAAGAGTATCGGGTTTATAAATGCTTATCAATATTCTCAAGCTGTAGCGGAGATCCGGCCATCGACCGCTTGTTATTTAGAGTGAAATTTTAGCATGTAGGTATGTGTTTGGTGTTCATTCCCATTGATAGACGGCAAATGGCGGTCGAGTCTGGTCGAGTCCCATGTGTATGCGTGGCGATGCTGGCACGCACTTTCACCAGCGCTGCGCGGGCGCAAGCGTCACACACATGGCATCGATTTTTGACCTCGTTTACGTTAAAGCGCCTTTGTAATAAATGCATGTATTGTAAAACGCTATTAGTTTCAGTCTCGCTGTTACAAAATCTTTGAAACTAGAAATCTTGCAGAATGAGACAAAACTTAAAGATGGCTTATTTGTGACATTTGTTTTTTGTCTTTTTTTTCAAAATACTACCTACTTATGTGGACTTATAATCGTCATCCTTAGGATAAATAATGATGACTTTTTCTGTGCTTTTAGTTAAGTATAGATTTTAAAAAAATGTAGGTAGATATCTAGACTTATTACATAGTTATTACTACAAAATATGTACATATATTATCTACCTACCATTGTCTCTAAAGGAAATAAGTATTTTGAGAGAAAGCTTTTTTCTTTGTTTAGAACTTAGTTACTTTTTATTTTGCAAGTATAAAGCCGTCAAATGAGAAGTACCTATATTATATATTAATAGCAGGTAGGTATGTCGTTATGTAGTTACATTATTATAATTTATAAACGTAGAATAATATTTACCAAGATATTACGAAATCTGGATAAATACCATTCAAATTATAAAAATTAAGTAAAAGCGTCAGTAGGCACTATTACGTAAACGTTGGTAAACGAAAAGAATACGTAATATGGTAAAAAGTACTTGTTTTGAAGTTAAAAGCCGATTCACAGATAGCGTCACGTGTGAGATCGTTCGACTTAAAAAATATTTTTTATAGCTCATTAATAAACAGTAAACCGGTAAGAATATTTGTCGAATTCCATCTCGCATAAATATTGGGGGTCGGAACTACTAAAACGAATGTGTACACCTGTTTGCGAACATTGCGACAGCTAGGTATGAGCTAGGTCGTGCGGCGTTCCGGCATTGGCTTGGGCGATATGGAACCGGTTTATGTCGGAGGGGAGGCTTCACCGGACATTTACCGGCTGGCACCGTTGCGTTGCCCTAGTGCAAGTGGTACTAGGATATTACCGCTAAGATATTCCAATTACCTGCGTCAACTACGAACTGACATTAAATTAACATGTTTACGTTGATAGTGTATATGTCGTGGCCATATCGTAGATTTGCTCATTTCATGAAATGATTGATCATTTCACGAAATGGTCGCATTTCATGAAATGGGCAACATAGTTTGATCAGATCGTTAAATCGTCAATGTTTCACGATTTGGTCATCCACATTTGGCCAGATCGTATAAAATATAGAGTCCATAAAATATTAAAAAAAGTCAGAATATTTTAAGAACTTGTTTATTGTCATTTAAGTTAGTGCCGCAGCAGCGACCGGCAAATGCCAGAAGCGAATGGTTATTGCAATAAAAAACAGTTAGGTTAGGTTAGGTTAGCCTTTAATAAACAACGCACGAGCCGAGCGTGCCGCGGCAGCGGCCGGCGAGTGCCAGAAGCGAATCGCTTTTTAAAAAAGAAACAACTATAATAACATAGTAGGGTACCTTTACATATAAATATAGTTATGTATAGGATTTTAAACGCATTTTTCTTCAATATAAGATATCCGCATTTTCCATAGTAAGTACTCGAACCTCTTCGTCGTAAATTATTTGCTATGACTTTCTTCATATTGTAATTAAACGAATTATGAAGTTTTTAACTGCGAATAATTAAATTTTTGCCAGCAGCGGCCGCTATCTTATCAAATAAACACAGCGCTTGCAGCGCCTCTACCAATAATTAATGTAACTATTTTACGGTATGATCAAATAATTTTGATCATTTCATGAAAAAAACCGCGCGTTTAGTTGGCCATATCGAGAAACGATTTCTTATCATTGATCTGCTCAAACCACATCATGATGTGGCCAATAGACATTCAACCATTTCATGAAATGCGACCATTTCAAGAAATGATCGATCATTTCATGAAATGAGCAAATCTACGATATGGCCACGACATATACACAAACATGATTATGATGCACAATTGTTATAATTTTTATTACCTACTAGCGGTCCGCCCCGGCTTCACCCGTGGTACATGTTTACGTTTTCTCTACATAAGAACCATCCTCGTACTTCAAGGAATATAATAAAAAAAGAATTATCGAAATCGGTTCAGCCGTTCTCGAGTTATGCGCTTACCAACACATTTTGCGATTCATTTTTATATATATATAAGAAAGAAGACTAGCGACCCGCCCCGGCTTCGCACGGGTGCAATGTTGATACTAAATACACTACAGAAAAACTGTGAACATTGTATATAAAAACATAGCGGCCCGCTCCGGCTTCGCAAGGGTATAAAATATATTATAGCCGGGCGGCCGGCCGGTACCGCCGCAAACGCTACGTCCCGCAATTTTTAAATCTGTAATATCTTCGAAAATATTCACTTAAATCATACGGTGTAAAGGGCCATATAGATCTATATTAAATGAACAATGTATTCAAGGTATTTAATTGGTTAAGGATTAATGCTGTATTGGTTAAAATCGCTTCGAAAATTAGCCATTATTTGTCGTAAAAAGTAAATGACAAAAAAAAGTTACTGTGGGTTATCCAGCATACAAAGGGACATAGGGACATAGGGACAGAGAAAGCGACTTTGTTTTATACTATGTAGTGATTAGATAAGGTTAAGTATAGAGATTTAATTGGAATTTATTGTGTTGTTGTTAAAAATCATTATAATTATATTTTGCAAATGCAAAATGAATAGGAATATATGAAAATAATATAGGTACCTACCTACTAGAACTAAATAGACTACAAATCGAAAGTTGTGTAAATTGTATACCTACTCGTATACCTTGTGTTACTGTGTACTAGTATTATTTTCTTAGACAAGCGGCTGAATATATTACTAACGACAATTAATCGTCGTCATTCAGCATTCTACATTAAAATTATCTTCTTAGGTACGAATCCATTATAAATAATAATGTCACACCTTAAGTTTTCTACCAAAAGTTACGCGAGATACCAAAAAAAATATTAGACATAATAGAATCAATATTATCGTCTAGTCTAGAGTCTAGAGTCTACACCAAGTATGGCTAGACCAAACACGTTTGCGTTAAGTAGGTTTTGATAAGAAATAATAGCAAAATAAACAATTTTTATTTGTATGATGCCTATATAAATATGTTGATATAGATAAATATGTTAGGTAGGTACATATTTATTATCTAAATAAACTTCATTTATAATGTATCATCAATCATCGATAACACTCTCTTGTATCTACTTATTGGATTGTTGTAATATTAACGTATTTATATTTTGAATTTCAGATTCTCGGCATAATATGTATGTCCCTGGGAACACCGTATGCGTCGTCGTGGTATGTGTTTGTTGCTGTGACGGCCTTCATCACGACCCTCATGTGGAGCTTCGTGTACCTGCTCAGTGTTAGGGACGCCCTCAAGATACCAATAAACTGGGTTTTGTCTGTAAGTTATCTGAAAATATTTTTTCAATTGAATAAAACGTTTGTTTGGTGAGAAAAGAGAATTGGATCGTAAATAATATAAGACTCCAAAACTAACTCAAACCATAGATAGTATACATATTATATAACATAGTATTATATGTACTACTAAATCTACTAGTTCTATCCCGTAAAAATTCATATTGTGACTTTTCATCTTACACTATTTTTCTTATCGGGCTTTTCATCGTAGGCTGTGAAATAAAAGAGCGACTTCTACTATTTTGAATCATAGGATATTAGAATATTCTACAATTTGATAAAAACTGACTTAAACTTCCAAAAGAATCCTTATCGGACATGTATCCGACAGACGATAAGAATGAATTTTTATTTTAAATAGCTGTTGAATAAAGGTAAAAGAATTAGAGGAAACAAATAATAGTTTAAATAATTAGTGTTTGCTAATAGAATTTTTAAATATGAGGCAATTATGGTGATGGCTGTCCGAGTGACGTCATTTTTAATTTGAAAATGAATGGAATAATTTGAATTACCTACCTATTCACTTAGATATACGATTTCGTCAATTGTTATTTTTTTGTATTATTTTAATATTTCTTATTCTCAGTTTAATGTTTCATATACAAAATAAAAACATACTTACGTATAATACTTTACTAAAGCTAATCAAAAGAAATCTTTGATCTTGTAGGTGGGTAATAGAAAGACTCGCTTGTATTTAAATATTTTAGATAAATTACAATAAGTTGGAAAATATTTTTGCTTGATTTAATTTATTACATTTTGTCTTCTTAAAATTTCCCATAAGTATTTTAACCTAATTATGCCATTTTTTACAGGAATTGATCAGCACAGCTTTGGAGACGCTGTTCTACCTCATCGCTTTCATTGTGATGTTCACATCAATTTATGGAAGCTATGGACGTAATATTGCAGCTGCTGTGAGTAGAATGTTTTATTTATGTAATTATGTACTATAATCCTCAATGGAATAAAAAGCATATCTTAATCTAGCTATCAATAACTTTTCGGCGCCTAAACAAAAAGTTACGGCAGAAATGTTGATCTAGAGAAAAAAACTTAATTTTTTAAAGTTTTTTTTCACATTAGTGAAAATTTCGTATGTTGTATGTTTATATTTTTTTCTGTATCTACAGGTGTTCGGTATCTTCAATACACTGGCGTACGGGTACAGTTCGTTCTTATTGTACCAAGAACACAGGAATGGCGCCACAGGCTTGGCGTGAAGCGCCAGGTCCCGCCCACACCCCGCTGGGAAATAACCTCCGAACAATATCGTTTTAATTTAACTATGTACTATTATTATTGTAAAAAACATATTTCTACGATGTACAGTATGTCTGTGTTTTGATGACGATTTTATTTTTTGACTAGTTTCGATTAAAGCTATGCATTATCATTAGACAATTAACGAATATAAAAATTTATTGAATAAAATTAAAATATTTTTGAAAAGGCCATAATAACCATACCACCTTGGTATGACAATTTAATATAGCTACCTACTTTATTTATTGTTCTCGGTGTGTTCATATTTTGTGTGACTGTTATTGTTTATTTTTGAATCTTATTACAGAAAAAGCATTAATTGGTTATGTTTGTGGTCAGTTACAGCGTTTTTTGTATAGGCAACTGATACCGTCCAAATGGCGTTTTTTGTTGTCACTTAGCATAGTTTATAAAGAGTTAATTTTATGATATCTATATAAAACCTTTCATTAATGTTAATTTTGCACGTTTAAAGCATTGATCAGTTATTGTAAATCGTTAATGATGCCTAGTCTAATTGTTATGACGATTCATTTACTTTCAAAAATATTTCAAATTATTTTATATATAAAAAAATATTCGATGGATTTTGAAAAATACGAATGGATTTGTAATTATATTAAAGAACTAAAATGGAGTAATCTCGTTTAAATTCTACTTAGATTATACCAAAATCTAATAATGTCACCAATATTGTATTTATTTAATAGGTATTTGTACGTATCGTCACAGGTATCGTCTACGTTTAAGAAAATATTTTTTATTATATTTATATAATCGGAATAACGGTTGATTATGTTGTTAAGTTCTGAAATATAACTTTTATTATTATAATCTATTCAAATAAGTACCTAGTGTTAACAAGGGAAATATAACACAATAGATTAATTTAACTAAGTACATATATTAATTTGTAAAATCAAAATAAATAAATGGTAACAATAATTTTGTCTTTTATTTTTAAACCTAAGTACATATATGGATATTTAATATCTTAATAGTTTAGTTTTTGACACGCAATAGTACTGGTAAATAATAACTTATTTACTTACCAGTACTACCTATTGCGTGTCAAAAACTAAGGTAATATTTTCTCCTATCATACTCGTAAAATATATTATAAGTATTACCATGTTAAAGGGGCAAGACGGTATGGGTAAAGTACTTACAGTTTTATAAATACGACAAAAACATTAATATCATAATAGTAATAATACAGGGTGTCCGGGGAAGTGACGATAAAAAGAAAAATTTAGACTTCTCATGTCAAGGGGTACCCGAATTACCCCCATGTATGTTCAGCGATTTTTAGTAGTTTAGGAATTTTTTTTGTGATTTTTTTCATAATTTTCACCCAACATCGGTTTTGATTTTTTTCTCTTTCTTTTGGATGTTTGGGGAGGGTTTTTTTTGTGATAAGGTATTATCATAATATCACCTATCACCTGAATAAGTACTATTCACCTAGGCCTTGCAGAAGCTAGTTAGAATTTAGTCTGAAACACAAAATTACTGCATAAGCTTAGTAGTTCTAAAAGTTTAGGACCCTAAAAAAATTTTTTGGAACCAAATCAGTAGCTTTAAAGTATTTTCAAAAACTTCTATGGACCTTCAACATGAAGAAACGTGAAAAAAAACTAGACCATTACGGGCTTTTTTTTCCCGTAGTGTGCCTTCAAAGTAAAAAGGTAGTTTTTTTTTAATAAAACTGAGTAATTTAGTTTTTGTTTAAATTATTAATTTTTCATTCACATTGTTACAAATTATGATGAGTAATGATGACTAGTGGTGAATTTTACTAAAACACAGTTAATAATTGTTATTATTTTACAGTAAAAACATCTAGCTATCTCTGTTACACCCATTTACAATGACCACGGTCATTTGGAACTGGCGCTGACAAAAAAACCGGTTTGAGCGAGCGAGATAAAGGCAACTGGCAGCGTCCACCCTCACAAACACAACAACCGCCTTTGTCAGTCAGTCGTTTTCACCACGTGTTAACTGCTGCTTGTTTCGCTATTTTCTCTCAACTACTGACTACTGTGCTACCTACTTTCGGACCGTTTCTTCTTAACCTGACTACTTGTGCTTGTGTATTGGACTTCGTTTTGCTTATCGGATTGGTCTCGTTACCTGGAAACGTGTTAGTGATGAGCTTCAGTTTAAGTGAATATGCAGAAATGCATTACTTTTACGGTGTTGCACAGGGCAACGCCTCTGAAGCAGAAGGGATTTGGAGGATTTGGAGCTCAGGAGAACCATGATTTTTCAAAATGACGGCGCTCCATGCCATTACGCAACGAGAGTGCGTAACTATCTAAATGAAGTATACCCCAACAGGTGGATCGGACGAAGTGGACCAATAAGTTGGCCGCCACGCTCACCTGACCTAAACCCAATTGATTTTTTCATCTGGGGATTTTACAAAGAAATAATTTATGCCCGAGAAGTATCCAGTGAAAATGAGCTGAGGGAGAAGATTCACCAAGCAGAAAATGATATTAGAACAAACAGCGCAGCTTTCAGAAATTTGAAAAGTAATTTTTTACGTAGGTGTAGGCTGTGTATTTCTGCAGAGGGGCGTCATTTTGAAAACTTACTGTAAAATAATAAAAAATAATAACAATTATTAACTGTGTTTTAGTAAAATTCACCACTAGTCATCATTACTCATCATAATTTGTAACAATGTGAATGAAAAATTAATAATTTAAACAAAAACTAAATTACTCAGTTTTTAAAAAAAACTACCTTTTTACTTTGAAGGCACACTACGGGAAAAAAAAGCCCATAATGGTCTAGTTTTTTTTTCACGTTTCTTCATGTTGAAGGTCCATAGAAGTTTTTGAAAATACTTTAAAGCTACTACTGATTTGGTTCCAAAAATTTTTTTTAGGGCCCTTAACTTTTAGAACTACTAAGCTTATGCAGTAATTTTGTGTTTCAGACTAAATTCTAACTAACTTCTGCAAGGCCTAGGTGAATAGTACTTATTCAGGTGATAGGTGATAATATTATGATAATACCTTATCACAAAAAAAACCCTCCCCAAACATCCAAAAGAAAGAGAAAAAAAATCAAAACCGATGTTGGGTGAAAATTATGAAAAAAATCACAAAAAAAATTCCTAAACTACTAAAAATCGCTGAACATACATGGGGGTAATTCGGGTACCCCTTGACATGAGAAGTCTAAATTTTTCTTTTTATCGTCACTTCCCCGGACACCCTGTATAATGCTGAAGATTTTGTTTGTTTGAACGTACGTTACATTGTGATCCCTGCGTGCTACAGGCTATAATATATTTACCACAGTTAACAGGTGAAGCCGGAGCGGACCGCTAGAGTCATGTTTATAGATAAGTAGAGAACATTCAAATAAATAAATAAATATTTTCTAAATTAAAAATTAAATAATTGTCATCAGCGTAGCTACTAGCTCAGAGCTCTATTGTACACTTTAAAATAATTGGCAGTGATCATAACTTATTTAGGCTTTAGCGAATATAAAAATAGGTAACCTGCGGTTTTACCCGAGAATAAAGTCAAAGGCAAAGAATCATCCCCCTTTTCCATCTTTTAGAGGTTTATTAAAGGAACGAAACCCTGACGGACCCTGAGTCTTCGATCGTCTTTTACGTCATTTCGTCCAAGTCGGTGCAGTAATGTGTAGCCGTGAAAGTGTAAAGACAGACGGAAAGACTTTCGCATACTCAATATTAGTCTTTAGTTCTATTTAATAAAAATACCAATTAAAAGAGAAATGTAATGTTAATTGAATTTTTCGTTTTTTATACGTAAAGCGAAAGTGATAGGTCATAACTCATAGGTGTTTTATGTTAATATTCTTAAAATCTTCAGGCATTAGAAAGCTAGTTAAATTTGATTCGTTTCTATGTTGCTTCGTAAAAATAAATTTCATTCATTACATCGCGAGATAAAATAACCTTTAATTTATTTTAATTTCAATTCAGAAATTGTTATTTTTTATTGTTCTTGAAGGCAAATAAAAATATAAATAAAGCTAATTAATTTCCTTTCGAAGTTGGAAATTGCGATATTCAAAAGATAATAAAGTCGGTAGCAATTGCCTTCTGCCAATATATAGGTATATTGTATTTGGAGGTTGATGGAAAACAAACCGAGAGTTATCCTGTATTAGTGTATTTGATTACTAATTTCCAGTTTACACGTTCGCGTTATATAGAGTTATATAGCCTATATAACTCTATATAACGCGAACGTGTAAACTGGAAATTAGTAATCGAATACACTGCATAAAACTACCTTTACCTATAATAATTATAGGTAAAGGTAGTTTTATGCAGTTATTAATTGCTATTTTGCCTCATTAACTCATAGCGTCACGGATTGGGTTCCCAAAGAGATGCTTATCGAAATGTTGAAGAACAATGTTAATTCATATAATTCTCGAGATATTTTAATTGCATTACCTGTGTCGAAAACTAGTTATTAATAGTCTTGCCTCATGAAGATCCTATGTACTTTATTCTAAAAGCGTACCACTTCCTCCAATTTATGGGAGTATACTCTGATTGGATTATAAAGGATGTATTTTGATGTTATATAGTCGCCTTACGCATGCGCAGAGCAACAACAACTGAACAACAAGTGAGTCACCGTCTGATTTGTTGCAGTTGTTCACTGGACGCTTATATAGCTACTCGCTGTTTTCGCGATTTTCCACCTTTTTAAATATATAATACGACATCGTAAACAAAAGGTAAGTTACTTGATTTATAAATTGCATACGCTTAGTAAAATCTGCTTTTTTATGTGTTAAAAAATAGGTATGTACAACAAGTGTTTTTAAATATGTAGGTGTATTTATTTTATTTGCAAACTCTCCTTCAATGTATTGTTTAAGCAATGTAACAGAAATACGTGTAAAAAACCTCTAGAATTGGCGGAGACAATAAGTGAATAAGCCTTGTACAATTAACAATTACTTAGGTCCCACACACAATTAGCAGTATTTTATTTATATTTCTGCGAACTACGTATGTACTGATAAAAATAATATGTCAATTATTGTTAGGTATCTTATGGTAATTTCTATAAATAGGTATCTTACTTATTATTTACCTCAATTAACATTATGACCATATCCGATTTGTTTTAGTTTTGTTGAGTCGCACAGTTTTTTCTTAGTTTATCTGTAGGAACTATATTTAACAGCACATAACACTTAACAGATGTTATTTAACTGCTTGTGGAAAGTACCTAGGTATATACTCTTATATTCGCGACCTCGGCACATAAAACTCGTCACGGCCCGCCAACGCGTTGACCTAGACCATACATTTTCGGTGATGACTGGATACGACAATTTCATTCATCATCGACATATATAACATAACAATAACCTCATCGGTAACACGATGACGTCATCTTAGGTGGCAAACTTTGGCGAGCCTCTATATACAGGGTGTAATCGTTAAGTGTGCACAGGCGATTATTCCGTAACTATTACAGATATCAAAAAACTTTAAACTGATATAGAAAGTACTATACCTAATAAGTAAAATGACAATAATAACTTTTTTTAAATAAAACGAGAAATCTCTAAAAAATTTACATCAAATGCTCCCATACATTTAGTATGAAATATGACTATTCCAAACATTAAATATGAAAGGGTTTGCTTTTTTATTTGATTTTATGCTTTAATTACTTCGCAAATGTTAATGAAAGTTCATTTAGAAACTGTAAATAGAGCTCGATGTGGAAAAAAATGGTATTCCAAATCGAGGATGTCATTTCGAATATTTGTTTTGAATACAAAATGTATGGGAAATAAAATGTATGGGAGCGCTTCATGTAAAATTTTTGTATATTCCTCGTTTTATTTAAAAAAAGTTATTATTGTCATTTTACTCATTACTCATTAGGTATAGTTTGGGTATAGTACTTTCAAAATCAGTTTAAAGTTTTTTGATATCTGTAATAGTTTCGGAATAATTGCCTGCGCACACTTAACGATTACACCCGGTATACATACATCCTTAGCATAATATAATACATTCGTGGAAGAATGTATTTTTAATTTAGTTTTGTTTTTTTTTGCACATTATTCTAGTTACTTATAATGAATTCATTTTATAAGAAAATAATAGTAGTATTATGTATTCTTCTTTCAGAGATTTATTCTATGCACAAAGTATAAATTAATTCTAATTTCTTTATTTTACTATAAATACACTAGAAAACCTTAACTTAATAACAATTAAATCTAAAAATTTACGATCCTAAGGAATTCATTTATATTTTCAGTGAACCATAATGTCGCACGCTGTCACCATCACAAGGACAACCGCCACCACATCAGGCTCAGCGCTGTTTGTTAACACAGGCTACCTCGGCACACTACCTGGGTTACTTAAACTAGCGCAACTGGTAAGATAATATGACTCGTAATTCTAAATTATTGTTATTTGTAGCATGATTATCGCGTGTCATGATTAAATTACTTCATCAACTAGAACTACTATTTAATTGTAAGTTTGTATGTGATGATACAGGAAAAATGCCTAAAGACGTAAGTACAGAATTAAAAAGAAAAAAAAGGATGTAAAAAAGAATGAAGTAAATTTAAAATTTAAATGATTATTAAAAAAAAAGTTATTTAGTAGGTAGCGAGTTAGATCTCGTATTAACATAAAACAAAACTCATGTCAGTTCGTTCATTTTTGGTAAATTGATTCATCCAACTGCGGTTAAATACTAGAAACTACATGTAAATTATCGCATTCCAGCTAAATACCAAGGTAAAGGTAATGATATTATTACTCCAATATTGACGTGTTCTATCTATTCACGATGTACCTATTTGTATTTAATTGGTATTTAATTATTATTGTTATTGTTAATTATTATTTAATTATTATTGTATACATTGTATACAACATTGCTTCAAAATTAGGAATAAACAAAATTCAGATAACAGCTAAAATAAAAGTTCTGATGTGGTGTGATCATAACCTAATTTAATTTTATCTGATGAGGCCGGAGTGTGTTGTGTGACCCATTTAAAAGTTGCGCAAGGTCTGGACCGTGGACTGTTTTAAATTGAAGAGTTAAGAACGAACGTTTTGTTAACAGGATTCCTCTTATTTTCCATAGATATAACGCAAAAAAATAATCCTCACATCAATTGAACATCTTTTATACACTATAAACATATTGAAAGGAGAAGGTAGGTATTGTCAAAACTTGCCAATTAAAACGACCTATAATTTAACTATTCAAAACACGACGTGTTCAATACTTACTACGCAATTTTCCTAGAATTGTAAATAAGTGATGTCATTCTTTACGTTCAAAAATACCTTCTTATTTGTAGATCCATTAAAAAGGATATAATATGTATAATTATTATTTATGAAGAGTGTTGCATAAACCTAGCCGATTTAAATTTGGAATTTAAAAAATTATATTTTTTTTATCAATGGCTTTGTTAGAAACTGATGATATAAATACACATAAACATTATGTAGTTTTTAATTAAATTTTCTTATTTAATTTAAATACTTAGATAATGTGTCAAGTCAATAATTTGTGAAAATATTTACTAACTCAATTTTTACTATACATTATTTTATAGGTAGTAAGGCGATAGTGTTTGTTTTGTATTTAATTATATTATAACTAATTAATTGGAAGTATTGAAGTGCTTGATAAAGCTTCTTGATATGACTAAAGTATAATGAATCATTATAAATATATATATTCATTATAATTCATTTATTTTATTATCATCCTCCCTAAACTAAAACAGAAATCAATTAATTGTTAAAAAGTTATTAAGACCTAAAAAGCAGCTAAATATTAAATTTTTTGTCAGGTGCTTGGTCGCACCGTCATTGAAGAATTTATTTATATTTTAAGATATTTTTGTGCCGGTGAAAAATGTATTTATTAGAAAAGCATAATTACAGTTCTATAACTGAAAATATTTAAATCAGATGTAGTACAACTCTTAAGCGCACGCGCAGGCCGCGACGTGTGATAGTGCTCTAGCTTTTATTCTTAGTAGACTCTACATCAATTATTTCGCTTCGTCTAAAACTGTCCTTGAACCTTTGTCACATATTGTAATCAGGAATAGGAGTAATCTATTTCTGTGCCTCCAGTGAATAAGGGAATAACTCAAAAACAGCACTTTTCAGGAGAGACAAAAAACTATATATCAATACTAAATCTTTATTAATTCAAAATTTTAAGATTGTATGTGTAAGATATGATGTAAGACTATATTTTTACATATGAACACATATTGTAACAACCCCATAAATATACTTTTTTCGTGTTTTTTTGTAGTTGTGGCCTTATGAACGAGTACTTCATGGAATAACTCAATGTATTCACATAATTTTTTTTTTACTCTTTGCAATATAACGACTTATGCCCTTATGCACTATGTTCATAATCGCACAACACGACTTATATTATTGCCAGTTTTGGTTTTATAGAAATGATGTGACTTATTATGCTTGAAATTTGTGTACTTTATGACTCAATTGAGGACTTTTAGTGGAAAAACTATGCACGTAGCTTGAAAAACGAATGAAATCAACGGGTTTTTTTATCGTTATTAGATAATAAAAACAAAACAACATTTAGGTATTTATGCAATTAACCCTAGAAGTCCAATCTACGTAAATTTGACGTATGAACTCTTCTATATTTACCATCGAATCGCTGCAAAATCCAGAACCAACTTATTAGCCGTCGAGACTTAGCAGTACATAGTTGGCTCATTCAGGTAAATTCCGCCATTTGGTTGTAAAGAGGATGTTGTGCGTCATTTTGACGTATAATTGGGCTTTTCGTAACTTTTAAGATTGTTTCAAATTTTTATTTTGTGATTTATTTGAATAATTTTTTTCCAAGTCATGTTTCACATGATATCTATAGTATTATACTATAGATTGAGTATAAAATGGGATCCAGACAACTTTTATACTAGGACGAAAAACCTTCAATTTTAGTAAATGACGATTATTGTCCTCCGTTGGATTTGGACTTCAAGCAAGGGGATTGGGTGGCTGAAGATGTTGTCCGGAGTAAAACCGAATATGTTATGGTGTTTTGTTACCCATGTATAATGAAAGTCGTAGATTGTAAAATAAACGTTTAATCGATCTTTCAATAATACAGTACTATGTTGTTAATGCTATACAATGTTTCACCAGTCACCACAATGAGTCTAGTCTGTACAGGTTAGCAGGAGACAATCATTGAGTATTGGTATTAAATACGTATCAACTGCGTATTGCGTTTTGCGTATTAACTATTGTCCTATATAGTGAAAATGAATCGTCGAATCAATTTAAAATTCGATCAAGTGCGTTCCGTTTCGTAAAATATAGATAATAAAAGTGGCAACGCCACAATGTCATGGTGGTATACAAAGGTGGTATACATTGAGGATACAAGCACTATAAAGAGATAAGAGAAGCCCGAAAACCATATTCCTGTATGTTCAGTTAATACAGGAAAAGTTATAGGTGGTCAGTGGCGATTTTTTACGGCATGATATAGAATTTTAACAATTTCTATATCATATAATATCAAAATAATGTAGATAAATAAAGAAAATACAATGAGCCGCAAAGATTTTATGAATAAATTAAGCTCAGATTTGAAGGTGCCTTGGATGCAAATACGACTTGTGGCACGCACTTTGAAGAGACTCTACGTGACAATAGCCCAATTTTTTCAAAATATGTGGTACCAGAGTATCCATAAAATGTTTACGAAAATGCAGGACCAAAGAAGTATCGATATTGCGGATTTTTTTCCTATAAAAAAGGCAAATTACCAAAGCACAGTGGTTATAAGAAGTCAAGACTGGTTATAAATATTTTTTTTATGCGACTATTATAGACTATAATATTATTGTCTTGATTATTGTAGTTAGATAATTTTTTGAAAAAAAGATTAAAAACGAGTTATTTTTTAAAAACTTACCCAATTATAAGAAGAAATTAATATAAGTTTAACATTTTTGTTGGCTTTTTTTAGATGATTCAATTATCGTTCTGTATTTATATAAACAAAGAGTATAATATCATTAAATGCACTTAATGTGTTAACTGTATTTTTAATATCTATTGCAAAAAATAGTTAATTTCCATAGAAATATATTAGTATCCCAAGTTAACTGATAAATACCTTTTTTAAAAAATATAAAGATTTGTTGTTGGAGATTTATTGAAAAAACGATTTAAAAATAATAAGGAATAGAGTGTGTTGTTTCCGTGCAGTATTCAATTAATAGACCAATAGCAACACGGCATTAATGCCAAACTGTCTCATGTCGTCACTTGAACCAATGACACTAAAAGAGTTGTTCCTTTATGCTCATGTTAGAAAAATGACACAAATGCGTTTATACTAAAATAGTGTTAGGACTGATGGAACAAAATGAATTAAGTCTTTATTCAAAAAGTATAACTACACATACGTCTTTGTGTTCGTGGGTACTTTTGACTCGAGACGAATAGTTCCTTTGCGATTGCCTAAAATGATGGATAAGGTAACTTATACCGTTAATCACACCCTACTTATACCGTTTGGGTCATTCGAAAAAATGGGTTAGGACGCAGCTAGAGATATGACCTTTTGATATGTTGTGTATTTTGACGAGCTGAATCCAATGGTGCAATAAAAACCAAAGGGAATAACTCGTCTTACTCCCTTATTCACTGGAGGCACAGATTTATTCTACGGAATACTGAATTGATAGTGTATTTATTAACTTATATTATTCTATATTTTAAATTGTAATATCGTTTATTCAGATATCCGGAGCTGGATTTGACACAGAGATAGTGTTGCATCGCGTTAGTAACTGCATAAAATGCATAATATATAATTTCTTAATAAACAATATAACTAAATCTTAGCAGATTTTATATCCCTACTTGAAAAATATATAAAGGGAATATTTTTTGCCTTCCCTCTGAATTTTCTACCCGAAAATTTGCCGTTTCAGAGTCATAAGCGTATTCTTTTTGTTGTTATTTGTGTAGTGCTGTATGATTAATATTTTTTTTATCATTCTAGCTCTTGGGGGCAGCATGCGTCGGTGTGGTCGGCCACTACTTGATACCATTTTCAAGATACAACCCCAATCCAGAACTGTTCTTCCTGCTGGTTTCAGTATCGTTTTTAATAGGAACATTCTGCCTATTGACGTCATGTCTGGTATCATTTACTACGGCTTCTATAATATCTAAAACTATATATGTAAGTTGAAACGTATATTTTAGTACACCTAACGAACTTAATTATTTTTTTGTACTAACTACATAGGTAAAGCCTCTTTCTAGGCCAAATAATGAAAAATGACCCAATTCACCGATCGATTGTTTCTACCTACAAAAATCTACTACAAAGATTGTGGTCAAGCGCTTCCCTATTCCCAATAAAAAAAAATTGGTAAACTTTAAACGTTTGTCGCTCGAACAAGGCATAGGAGAGATAGCCTTATTTATCTCCACTTGAAATGAACTGAGAATTACTTGAAGAATTGTGAAATATAATTTGGTTTTCGATTTCATCAAAATGTTTCATGTTTTAGGAAGTAATATACCACGGAATAGCGTTTGTGCTATATCTCGCAGCGGGCTTAACTCTCATGATTGAAGTTAACCACCAGAAGAGAAGTTATGGAAACCATTTTGAACCTTATCTAGCTGCAGCAGTAAGTACAGATTTTTAAATCAAGATATTAATAGTTAACGCAAGACAAACATATGTTATTTCATATTAAAAATACAATTCTTTACTAATATTCCTATATTACAATTATGTATTAGCACAGAATAATAACTAGTAGCTAGCTAGTATTAGGTAAATCGATGTAGTTACCTACAGGCTACCTTATAGTACTCTTAGCTCTGTTGTGCTTGTATTTCCATGATCTAATGCTCTACATAATATAGGTACTTGTTCAATAACAATGATACTATAATATTGATGAGTAAATACCAAAAAAAGTTTGTCGAAATAACTTACAGTGCCGCTGTTTCGCATGGTCCCTAGGTAAATCTCTAAGACTCGTACGTACCAGCTTTTTCAACTCTATTACTGTACTAAATAATCCCCAACTATTCAAGTGGACAATAATATGATTTAGTTATCAATATGCAACTTAAATTGCATTTATGTACACCCTTAGTAGAATTTTTCACGACCATTTTATAAATAGGAAAGATCATAAAAATTTAATACTGTGACGTTAATGTAAACCTTTTTTTGCAGGTAATGGGTTTAGTAATGGCCGTCCTGTATTTACTTAGCACGTTTTTAGCCAACCGATCATACCGTGGCATATGAACGACATAACTGTTATTATGGGTGTAGGTATAATTTTATATTACCACTGCTTTAAATATTTTACTTCTTTGATGTTGCATTTTTAAGAGATAAATAAGGAGACAGTTATAAACCGCTGTTTTAAGCTAGATTGACACAGTAAATTTCTGAAGAATGGCTTGGTAATTCAGGAAAAGTCCTTGGTTACCTATCGGGTTTTAAATTCAATCAGCACCTTGTAAAGCTTAATACTGATTTAATTTAACGCCGGACCAGGTACTCAACGCAGGAAGACTTTTGCCTGAATATAATATTACTATAAAATATGAATACGATGAACAAGCGCAAGAAATAAAAAAACTAGACTAATACGAGTTTTTTTTTACTTTTATAACGTTTTTTGTATTGATGTTGCAATTTTTGAAATATGTGCCTTTTGCGAGTTAAGCCAAGATAAATGTACTTAATTTATTCTATGAATGTAATCTTTTGTCTGTTAGCAAGTAGCACAATGAATAAGTGTTGTAATAATGTATGTAATTTATAAAGCATTGTTTAAATAATTTTCATAAGACCCAGTGCTAGTGTTAAATAATTATTAATTACTTATATTTTTTTAATGTGTAACTATTAAAATAGAATACTTTTTGGAATATTGAATCTTGATGTAATAAAATTTGTAATTTTATACAAATATGCATTTTATTACACTTACCTTATATCCCGGAACCACTCTTTGTTAGTACTATAGCGTTCAGAGATTGGGTAAACATTAAACAATAAACACTTGGTTTTAAATAGCAGGGACACCCTCCTGGAAGCGGGCGTGCGGTAATCTATTTCTGTAAAAGGATTTCTACACACGCGACACATTCAAATCAAATGTAGAGATTGTCGAGACGTGTTAAGTGTTGTATTTTTTTAATATTCCCTACTATACAATTATTTTATAATCAGCGTAAACAGAACGCTATTGTAGAAATATTTGGGTAAGGGAACTAGTTCATTGAACTTTTATTATATTGGCGTGCTAAAAACGTCTATAAATATTTTTCTGACTAACGCTCGAGTGTAAATGGTGAAATGTTTCAACTGTCCTGAATTTCCTGTCTGGTTCAATTAGTTTGCGTCGAATCTCTGGATCGCTGGTCGTGAAATCAGATGAATAATATTTAATTGTGTTAAAAATGACCCGAGGTCCAACTATAGTACGTGTAGCGCCTAACAGTGGGGGCGGTAGAGGAATTAAGTGCTGCTGTTGTCGATGTTGCGAGTGCCTCAATCTTGGCTATATGACAACGCAACATGGTTTAATTAAATTGGCAGAAGCTGTAAGTAAAAGTATTTTTTATAAAATTTACAAAAGCATTCATAACTTATAGATATTTTGTAAATATTATACCTTTTTTTTTTTAAAGTGGGGAAATCTACGTTTTTATTACTTTGTTTGAGTTAGTACCTACTATATTTACTACATATAATACGTAGAAAATACAAATTATTTTATAGTAACTACAATAATCTAATTGAGATAATTTGTCGCTTTTAAAATCGGATTGTTAATCTATGATTGGTGTTTTATATTAGCAAAATTGTGTTTTTGTGTTCTAAAGCGTTATTAGTCGAAAGGAGAGAAAGAAGTGTAAATACGACTCTATCAGAATTGTTTATATTTTGAAAACTGTGTAGCATTTTGTTCACATACGTCAGTCGTCACTTATATCTATTGTTCATATATGATATATGTATAATTGTCTCATGTTCTCCCGATTTCTGTGTAATTTTCATACCGAAAATTCATTGAAAAAATTATGGAGTAATTTATCACCCCTAATAAGGTTCTTTTAAAACCACTTAAGAATTATTGTACAGATAAGAAATATGTTAAATTATCAAGTTCAAATTTATATCAGACTATATTGTTTACTTAATTTATTTTCTTCGGTTCGATTATATGGATTTCTGTTATTTGATTTTTTTAATAATTTACGTTAGTTTTTATGTTTCATTTTAACAGTTGCTCGGGTCGCTCTGTCAGAGTCTCCTTGTAAAGTACGGTATGTCCGAAGCCAGCAGCATGGGATCAGCTTTCCACGGGTTCCTTACGACAGCATCAGCGTGCCTCCTCACCACATCGATACTAATCGCTTGTTATGTTCTGTCATCCAACTCCCAACATTTGATACGACAATCCATTTTTGTGAGTAGGTATTCATGTTTTTAAAATAATTGATTTTAAATTGCCTATTTTTATTTCGTGGCTATTTTTTTATGAATTTTAATAAAGAGAGGCATCAGGCTAACATCGGCTACATGATTCCCGTTATAAAAAGGTGTCCTAATTGATTGAAACGACAGAAATAAACTCTACAGAAATAGACATAGTTATGGTAGGTCACTGGAACGTACCACGTGTTAGAAAGTTTATGTGTGGGGAAATATACCTATTATAGATATATAAATAGAATTTATTTTGTGGCGGTAAATCATTATTCTTATATAGTTGAGTATAATATAAGATAAAACAAAAAAATACAATTGATTAATAAAAACTTATTAAAATAAAAAAAAAAAACTATTTAAATATAACGTTTTTAGTTGTTATAAAAGCTATCAAGACAGCATTACATTAAGTCTTCAATTGCATAGACACGTAATAGCTACTTAGTAATCAAGAACAAGAGACACAGATTTCGTAATCATAATACTTTTCATTCAATTCATAGTTGTATTATACAATCCAATTGAGTAAAGTATATACTTACAGCTCAACACTTAAAATTCTATTTATATATAGGTAGGTATAGGTAGGGCATGCAGAACCGAGTCCGGTTCCAAGTTTCTGAAACCCGGTTTCAAATCGAGCTCAGAACCGGGTAGGACCGGGTTACCCGGTTCTTTTATAATACCTCGGAAAAAAATACGAAATTAAACAAAAGTAGGTAACTATAAAAGTACCTGATAGGCCTTTTATTTTACGCGGCTTGTGTCTTGTTTTATTAAATTAATAAAGAAACAAAATTTCAATACTTCTCTTTATTTATCAGTCTTATAAAAGTACCTTGTTATCATAATTTTTACATATAATAAATCTGTAGAAGGGTCAATTCTGTATATTAAAAATATTGAAAAAATAAATAGCAGGTGGTGTTACTGGATCGATACCAAACCCAAATATGTGATTAAAAAAATTTTGGTCTGTCTGTCTGTCTGTCTGTATATGCTGACATCACGGGAAAACTAACGGTTCGATTTCGATAAAACTTGGTATAATTATACTTTATTATCCTGGGCATAAAATAGGATACTTTTTATCCTGGAAAAATTCGTGGAAAAAAAATAAATCTAAATTTTTCAGTTTTATCCATACACGTTGTTCTGTAGAACTGCGAACACACGTTGCGTTACCCGCAGTGGATTCTTTTTTATAAAATGTCATTGTCAGAGTTACTCAATATGGAGAAATAAACCATCCACGCGAAGACGGATATCCGCGCGGACGGAGTCGCGGGCGGAAGCTAGTATCACATCTGTAAAGCAAAAAACCGGCCAAGTGCGAGTTGGACTCGCGCTCCGAGGGCTCCGAACAAACCTATTTTTTATAATGTTGTAACTTTAAAATTTATGTTTCTAGCAATTTTTCCTTTATCTGTGTTATAAGACGTTACTTTTACGAAATTTAAAGGCTCTGTGTTCATGAGAAGTACCCTGTAGGTTTTGAGTCCAATGCGAATGTCGACATTTGCAAAAATTTTCAGCATTTACGGCTGTATCTTTTGATGCGTTGGCTTGTAAGTTTGACTTTTTCACAGCATCAGGGGACCGAAGACTTGAGTATTCGATATAAATTTCAGCTTGATACCAAAAACAAAAACATGACTGGATCATTATATGAAACAGTAAAATCAACAGCTTTTCAAATTCACGACAAATCTAATAAAAATATTTCAGTAGCCAAATTTTTGTCATTTTCGAAGCCTAATTTTTTTTTTGGTAATACACCCGTAGGAAACTTATAGCATCTAAGGTTAGACAACCAATCAGAGCCACGCTTGAGGCGTGACACGAAAATTCGCGATGCACGTGAGTCTGACGTTGCCAAATAGAATAAATTTGTTAAAATAATGCAGCAAAATATAAATAATACTTCATATTTTAATATTTTGGTCGGAACCGGGAGAACCGGGTTTCATACTATTCAGACCCGGTTCTCAAGATCATCAAAAAACCCGGGTTTACCCGGGTTTTTCGGAACCGGGTAAACCCGGGTGCATGCCCTAGGTATAGGCACTTTGTAGCTTCTTAAGATTGATTTGCGTAATGTATTAAAAAGCGATTGCTTCTTTATCGCGATTTCGTCGATGCAATCTAAGGAAATGAAGTGCATAATAAGTAATTACCTTAATAGCGTAAGCCGGTATTGTTGAAATTGTTTGCTAATTACGGATGCTACTATATTATGATAAAACGGTAACGTATGGAATCAAGTTATTTTATAGACGAGGCAGTTGCCTGTCTTGGGCATTTTTATGTCTTAATTAATATTTTTTATAGCGAAGGGATGTAATATAAACTATTTTCGATCATAGGAACACTAAATCAAGGCATAGAATATTTATTTATCTGCAGAAGGAGAGGAGACTCAATAAAAAAGCTAGCTCTATCGAACTCGTTATAGAGCTCTTTTAACATAAAAGAGGCGATGTAAAACATTCTAAGTTGCTTTTCCGCATTAATTGTAGACAAAACGATAATAATTCATTAATAACTATAATACAAAGAGGTCTAAGGTACACATAGGAAAAGTATATTTTTTAGACAAGTTTGGTAGAGTTAATAAAAAAACCACTCAAAGTTAAAATGCTTTTTTAATCAACAAAATTATACATTATAGGTACTAGAAATATTTACTAATAATAATAATATTTAAGACGACGAACGTTAGGAAAAATCGACTTCTTGTAAAAATCGAGTGAGTAATAAAAAGCTGATAACGAAATAAAAGAACAAGGTCATTGTAGTGCCACAGTAGTGCGGTAGGTTTATTTTTTACAATACAAGGTAGCTTGTAGCTTGTAGCATATTCTTGTGAAAATTATTATTACAAAGAAGCTAAATTAAAATTATTAAAATTTGAAATTGACAAAATATGTAGATATGTATTATAAATAGTGACTGTAACAGAATGTCCAGAATAAAAATAGTATCTTACTAATTAAAGTAATGACAAATTAGAACAGTCAGCTTAATTATTTTAATTGTGAATATGATATAATAATACGTGCTTCATAACTTTAAGTATATTATTTATAAAACCCGCATGGGGCACAATTACTTCTTGTACGACGGTCCTCCTTGCTGCAATGCTCCTCCCTGGCATCTATCCATTTACCATTATGATTTTACAATTATCAACAGATATTTTCATCTACATCAGTATACTATTTTGAACATTGTATGTATACGTTCTTATGTTTCAGGAATGTGTATTCAACGCGGTGGCATGTTTCATGTACTTGTCGGCATCCTCTTACATGGGCGTGGCTGTTAACTTATATCTATACCCTCGGTATGCGCTTGTCAATATGTATGCTGCATACCCAGCCATGACTGCAGTGTATGTAAGTACTTGAAAAATCGCATTTTTCTTAATATATCGATTGCATGAAGATACTGTTGATAGAGGGAATGAAAGAAAAATATATTTCTGCTGACCCTGCTAAGTAGGCAAAGGAAATGGGCAAAGTGCAAATATCTATAATAATATCATAAAGAAGAAATATTTTTAGTATAGGTAGGTTAGAATTTTATTCAAAACTGCTGGATCGATAAAAATCAGCTACCTACATAGAGCTTTTGTCACGATTAAACCCAGGGTTGGCTGGGACAAGAATTCTTCATCTTCAAACCAAACCAATGAAGCATAAAACAAAGCATTTAATATTTTTAGGCATATAATAAATAATACGCACCTTCTTATCGCTACCTGAAGCATCCGATTTATTTTTATCATAATAGTTTTTTCCAAGAAATGTCGCTTTGTAGTCTAAAACCAATTAAGTCATTGTGATTAGTAAAAATAATGATCAAAGGAAATTTTATTTTTGTGAGCTAAATAAATGTCAAAAAATAATTAACGTGTTTGTAGCAATATGAAATGGGAACAAATAGAAAATAATTGACAGCAACAGAGTTTTTATAATTTATATCGTAAAGTTTAGTTTATTACACAAACCTCTCAAGTCGTATAATTTAGATAAATCAATTTTTTCTTTTCAGTATATTGGCGTGGTGGTCGGGATAGTACACGGAATGGATGCATATATATCATATAAGTTCTATAAAGGAATTCGATGATTGTTATGCCGTATCATTACATTTATTAATACTTCATTCCATTGCATTTAATTTTCTGTACCTTTTATATACTTTTCATTTGTAATTAAACGTTATTTTTACCGCTCTACATTGAAAATTACAGCTTTATTTTAAGAATTCTGAAAATATGAAATACTATTAATACATTTAAATTATAATATATTATACTATATACTTACTATTATAGTTAAAATATTGTATTATATTGTATAGATATAAATACGTTATATGTATATTATTATATGTAGGTAATGTATTATTATAATATTATGGACGAAATCACGAAAGTAAATTAGTGAAAGTAAAGTTGCCTTGTAAACCACATATTAGGTACTTATATTATTCGTTGTAAACTGAATGTAAAATTGTAAGTGTCTATACTTATTAAATAAAATTGTGTAATTATATTATCTAACTGTATTTTATTTCAGACTTTATCCATTAAATTTAAAAATTATTTAACTGTATTCTTAGTAATTTCATTAAATTAAATTATTATGTACAATTTTGTAAACGATTGCTTGTTTAAAATCCAGTGGAATCTTACCATACGACCTCATCAAGATTTTTAGCGTTATAATTTCCGGTTCGAAGAAAACGGACATTCTAGACGGAATGTTGAGGTATCAATGTGATAAGCGTCCGGTCGGTATACCTATATTAAGAAGAGCTGGAACGTCAACACATTTACACATTGCACATGTTAGGCCGGGAGATACTGACACAAAATTTCGGGTCATTTGTAACAGGATGGCTGTCTAGAGGGGTCTTAGTACGCAATGACAAAAAGAAAAATGATGGTCAGAACGCTGGTACCGGTGGACTAGTCGCGTGGGCGTTAGTCACACTCGTCGGATAAATAGCGAAAGTCCAACGATTTGTAACACAAAAATTTTAGAATTTACCGATAGCCCTTAAAAAAGATGTAGGTGGTAGAGTCATGCCATACTTTTACGATGTGACTTACAGTCCGCCTTACCGACGTGAATGCGTTGATTTAAAAAAACAATTCAACCATTTGTACCGGGCTAACTTTTGCACAGGTAACCATCGTCGTGCAGCCATTTACTAAAATCGCCATGCCATACTTTTCGGACGATTCCAAATAGTCGCCATACCGCGGAAAATCTGCAAATTTTTGAATTTTTTTTTCTCGCCAAACGATTTGTACCACCCTACATTTTTTTTTCAACAACTCCTGAATGATTATAAATAGAAGTGTGATAATGCCATACCTGTGGGAGGTGGCGAATGTGTATAAGATTTTTTTCTTATTGTAAGATTTTATTCGTAGTTTGAACGATTTGTAGCAGTATGGCACTAATAATTCCCTCTATTAAAAGTATGGCAAATATAATAATGGTTACGTAGCATCATATACTTTCCAAAAATGCCGTACTGGTCAACGGCAAACAACCGACCGACCGACGACGACAAATCGCCAATTCTTTTCATTTTTTTTTACGTCTTGGCTTAAGTCTTACAATCATCCGCCCCATGTTTGCAATCTGCGATATTTTTTTCTAGGTAGAATTGTATACAAACAAACAGAATATAATGATCCCATACTGTAAAAAATTATTTTACGTATTGTACAGTCGTATTTTTGAAACGTGACGAATAAATTAATTTTTCAAGTATGGCAGCACTTTTTCCCCCTACTAGAAGTATGGCAAATATAATAATGGTCACATTTTATCAAATACTCTCCAAAAATCCAAATGCAATACTGGTACAAATTGTTTGGCGAAAAAAAATTTTTTTTGCAGATTTTCGGCGGTATGGTGGCCATTTGGAATCGTCCGAAAAGTATGGCATGGCGATTTTCGTAAATGTCTGCACGATGATGATTACCTGTGCAAAAGTTAGCCTGATACAAATGGTTGAATTGTTTTTTTTTTTTTAATCAACGCATCGCGTCGGTATGGGGGGCTGTAAGTTACACCGGAAAAGTATGGCATGACACTACCGCCTACATCTTTTTTATGGGCTATCGGTAAATTCAAAAATTTTTGTGTTACAAATCGTTTGACTTTCGCTATTTATCCGACGAGTTCGACTAACGCCCACGCGACTAGTCCGCCGGTACCAGCGTTCTGACCATCATTTTTCTTTTTGTCATTGCGTAATAAGACCCCTGTAGAACCGCCATTCTGTTACAAATGACCCGAAATTTTGTGTCAGTATCTCCCGGCCTATGTGTAGCTTTTATTTTGCAATTGTTTATAAATACAGGGTGATGTAATTGGTGTAGTACGAATATCTAAAAATCTATGAAGAATTTTGTGATACAGTAAATGGAAGAATTATAGACTATTTTACAGTATTTAATAAAATCATTTAATTTTTTGTTCATTTTCATTAGAAATGTCAATTTTTCTCACCAATGGGGAAATTTGGGTGATAAGGATCTTGTTAGAAAAATATAAATTTTGACTAAAATCGGCATTTTTTTTTTCAAAAATCAAATTACTAATTAATAATCAGAGTTATCACCATTTACATTAATTTACAAACGATATCGGTTGTTCTTACTTAAAATTGAATACCAATGTCTTATTGCGGTATGTGTTCTTTGGAAGTGTTCGTAAAGTTGTTGATCCGTAATTAAATTTTGCGGAAAATCTTTTAGAGCGCTTAGTTGTGACATATCCTAAGCATATTCAATAGAATTAAAAGACGAACGAATATGCAAGCCAGTCTAAAACTTGAATATTTTGGTCTCGAAGAGCGGCCGTTCCCTGTCATGTCGTATGCGAAGGGACATTATCATTCATGAGTAAGAATTTCTGGTCCATTTTTACTTTGTATGAGACAATACTTTTTAATTTACTACAACTTTTTAATTTACTACTTTAATTTACTACCTCCTCGTGTTTTTATACTACCTTTGTAACCAACAAACGCGCTGGGTTCATGCGCCAAAGTAGACTCCTGATCCGGACCCACATTATGATATTCCCGTGATGATATAGATGTACCTCCTGAGGATGCCACAGATGGCTAACTATCCCAAGCGTTTCTCCGGCTCGTGTTCTTCGTGGATCCGGATGAAAACCTAACCGGAATCATTGGTAAATAACAGCAAAGGCGTCAACTTGCACCACATATGCTAAACGCTCTCATCAATTACTGAAAACTAGCTTCATCGGTCACATAAACACAGTACATAAGCTAAGATAGTAAAATCAGTGGTTGGGGTGGCTATTCGCCTAAAAAATAGAACTCCATCCTATTAAAACTGTCCTGGCTTGTCAACTAGCTAACTAGTTTTCTAGCTTAGAAACGAATCTAGTTTTGTCTACACGAAGCCAGAAGCTTGCTAGCTGACTGACACTAGCTTGCTATCATAGCATAAAAAACTAGCTTTTTGGATCTCGGGCATAAGGGAAAAGCATTCCTAAGCATAGATAATATTTTATTTCATAGAAAAACTTCTTCCAAATTTACCACCTCAGTCAGTTTTAGTACTCGATAATGCATCATACCACAACGTCGTATCGGATCCAGTGCCCACATCGAATTTAAGAAAAAGTGACATGTTAGCTTGGTTGGACAAACATAATATACCATATCCAGAAAGAAACACAATACCTATTCTTTATGACATTATTAAAAAAAATAAGCCAAACTATACACAATTTTTACTTGATGCAATCCTCAAAGATCATGGACATAGTGTATTGCGCCTTCCACCATCCAGAACTCAACCCAATAGAGTTACTATGGGGCATAATTAAAGGGAAAGTAGCATCACAAAATGTGAACTTTAACTTGAAAACTGTGGAAGAATTATTTAGAAAGGAAGCAAATGCTATTAGTCTGGATATGTTTAGTGACGTTTGGAGAAAGACGCGAGAACATGAGGAAAAATATATTCAATTAGAACCAAAAGTAGATAATTACACTGACTCATTTATAATAACATTAAGAAATTCCGACAACGAAACATCGAGTTCTTCGAGCGATGAAAGTTTCAGTGAAGTAGAAGATTACGATTATGATTAAATAGATTCTTCTTCTTCTCTATAGATACTGCTTTCTGAATTGGTGGTAAATGTTAAAACTGTTAAACTGTTATGACGATTCAAAAGTGCTTCTAGAAGAAGTCTAATTGTATAAATGTTTGAGTTTGAGAAAACCAATAGTGTGAAAATTATACAATAAACATGTAACACATATTTGTTAGCGCGTATTGGTAGGTATTACGTACTTACTACAAATATAATATTTCTTAGATATCTTTACTCGACCAAAGTCAGGACAAGACTGCTCCGCAACTGCAGAAGACGTACGTTATTTAAATCATTATCAAAACAACCATCCGTGTGTTGGGAGTGAGCGTACACGTGTTATTTGTATTGTTTTTATGACCTGAAATTGAATTATTATTTGATAATTGAATGATTATTAATACTTTTATCCAATTGATTATTATTAGAATAAATAATTAAGTTCATCAATTGATTTACTTTTAAATTATAATTTTACAGGTAAATTATGAGAGCTTTCATAATTATTATATTTGCATATATTTATCTACAACGCACCATTTTACAATTCAAGTCTAAAATGAAACTAGAGTCGCATTTATTTTTGAACATACTGTAAGTGAAATTGCATAAGTGTGAGTACTGTGAACATGCCAGCTTTCCTTAATTGACCGATACCTGGCACGAATTAATACCGCTTGACACTTGTGTGCTGCAGTTTACCACTTAATAATCTTATAAGCTAGGTACCTATAACGTGTTAAAAATGCATTTGGGCTTGAAGAGTTAAACAAGTACAGGAAATGTTTGGATATAAAGATGATTACCTACCTACTTTATTCGTGTATATATGTGTCTCATATCAACAACGCAATTACTATAATCAATAAGGAAAAATCAAAGTTTTCCTTCACTGACAATATAGCTATAATTTTATGGACAAAGATCTTAAACATTTATCTTATTTATATTAAAGTATATTCTGTGACTATGGTCTATGAGAAGTTTTCTTTAATTTTTTTTTAATCATTCAAACAGAACAGAAAAATATAATATAAGTACACAAAACAGGCTTTATATTATCTTAATATGTAATTAATACGTTGTGAGTAGTCAGGTACATTAAAGTTTAAACATTTGTTCTCGGAAGGTACAGGTTATTCATTATCTTATACTAGTATGTAGTACAGGTAAATTAGCTTGGAGAAATTTTTGCATATGTAGTGGTGTGTATATTACTCAGATCTTAGAGCGCGTTTCCACTATATCGTTCTGGCCTATACAAAAATGTTTCGATATCCTAACATTACTATTTAATTTTATACTTATTCCTAGCAACACTTTTGTTTTCAATAAAAACAAGTTTTTATTTGAAAGAATATGGTTTTGACTTTATAAAAAAAAATATATCATTCAATTTCACGTCCTAGAGCAAACGACAAGACGACTACCGTGAAACAATAAAATATCGTGTCTATAATAATTTGTTTCATAATTAATATATTTTGACCATAATAATTACGAAACAAAACAAATAAATAAATCGTCACTTGATAGTGGAAAGTGGAAACACGCACAAAACCAGAATAAACCAGTTTACGCTGTCCGCAGGTGCCACGTGCAGTCGTTTGGTACCGTTACAACATAAAGCACACATTTCATTCAAAAATTATAATTATTACGTATAGACCGGGAGATATTGACACAAAATTTCGAGTCATTTGTAACAGGATGGCGGTTCTACAGGGGTCTTAGTACGCAATGACAAAAAGAAAAACGATGGTGTGAACACTGGTACCGGCGGCTTAGTCGCGTGGGCGTTAGTCGAACTCGTCGGAAAAATAGCGAAGTCAAACAATTTGTAACACAAAAATTTTAGAATTTACCGATAGCCCATAAAAAAGAAGTACCTAGGCGGTAGTGTCATGCCATACTTTTCCGGTGTGACTTACAGCCCGCCATACCGACGCGAATGTGTTGATTTAACCCGTGACGCGTCCTATGTACAGGCGGTTGCTCATAACTAAAACTGTACTGTAGCGTCCTGCGTAACAACGACTGTTCATAACGCGGCCAATGACTTTGAAGGTCACCTGTAGCTGCTTACAAGTGAATGTTTCCAGTATAAAAAATATTTGTCTATGCCTTATACATTTTTAATTCGAATCGGTACGACTCCGACGCTGGCAATAAAGACTAAAACCACAAAATAAAAAAAAAAGTGAATCATTGATTGAGTTGCGTCATCGGCCATAGTTTGTGACATTTGTCTTGTTCTACGAATATTTGGATTGTGAATTATGCCGAGAGGAATAATTAGATGAGTGATAATTGAGACGTATATTACTGGAAATTTTACGTAGAATACGTTTATGATATTGGTTTTAGGGATATTTGAAGAATACTCAGTGAAAAAGTGTCTCAACTTTTCAGTGCGGAAGACGCAAAATGGCGCTTTTTTTCTTGTTTGTGAATAATGGAGATTTGTTATTATTCATAGTGAAATACGTTGTGTTAAATGTGTGAAAATATAAGTGAATGTATTTGGCAATCGTGTAGTGATATGAAAACGTGAATATGATCATTTGATGACTCAGCATTATCATGTAAGTGTTAGTATGTAAGCAATTAAAATTAAAACAAAAGAAAATCAATTTTTTATAATTTTATAGAAAAAATATATCGTCATGATTACATTTTTATGCTATAACTAGTTTCTTCCTCTTTCCAAAAATATATCATACATGGCATATAATTATAGAACAATAGGGTAAATAAAATTTTCAAACTCGGTAGTCATAAAAAAGCTAGATTTCGTGAAGTCCCTTGACACTATCGGGATCGGTGCCGGCTGTGCGCCGGACGCGTCACGGGTTAAAAAAAACAATTCAACCATTTGTACCAGGCTAACTTTTGCACAGGTAACCATCGTCAACTTAAAAACTTAACCATCGTTAACTTTTTCGTCATCGTCGTAACTTTATATTGTTAATTCAAAATGGCTCCAGTGTTAAAACATGGTCGAGGCAAGCCTTTGACTTCTCAAACTAAAGAATTAAACTTTAAATGTCGTTTCTTTTTCAGGTTAGTAAATTTTTCATTTTAGTAACATTGTTAATGTAAAAGTTATACGTATGTTAAATGTGCAAATATTAAAATAAAGTCTCATCTTTTTCAGAGGAGAAACACATATAGTTTAATTTAAAATCCCTTATATATATAAAATAAAAACTAAAAATAAAATGTTGTTTTATTTTATTTGCTGACCATACACTACTACAAACGCAAAAATTTCTCCAAGCTAATTTACCTGTACATACCTACTACATAGGTAGAGATGGTAAATTACTTTCAAAGCGATTATTTCGTAGGTATGTTATACTTTTAGCTAGATAAAGAATCCAAGTCCATTCGGAAATTTCTATAGTTCCAAAAATTTCCATAATAAATCTAATGTAACCACGAATGAGATTTAAAAGATTCGACAAACGTGTTTATTGGTTTTGGCAATTTGATCATGTCATTAATTCTGTAACTCTTCTCAAAAACATAATTGGTAGGTATAAATTTGTTTTCCTATATACATATGACATACTAATATATTATAGAATATATAAACATTTATGACCTCAGGGTAGAACGTGATTGCAAGAAATACATACCTACACGTAAAGATACCTTTATTTTTTTGTTTATCTATAGCAATTAATTATTGAACTCACTTATCTTAATGCAAAGAGAATCTAAATCGTATTATTTCTAAATATACTATAAAAAGATAATTATAAAAATGTTTTGCAATCATGTTTGCTTGTTTTCGTCACCAGTCTCGACATCCGCTGCCGTGAAAGTGGAACGCCATACCGACGAAGCCTGCCAACACTTCGGCTATGCAAACACAAGTCAATTAAACTCATTCTCTTAGATAACTGAAGATAATGGCTTATTAATAGTTTTTGATGTATTATGCATTCACGTAGGTTAATTGCGGTTTTTGGTTTCTCTCCTTTTATAAAATTGTAATATAGTTGATCATTACGATTAATTAACCACATAGACTACGATTTGGATTCTTCACGCTATTTATTGTCGATAAAAAAGTTATTGAATTATTATATACGTAGTTGTCAAGATATTAAATTATTTATATCATATTATAGCTAATAAAGATATGATTTTTAAATAACAAGACACGTTTATGGGTCACAACAGTTGTGATACGGTAAACTAAGTGGTAGGTATGGTTGACATTTTGAATATTCTTCTCAAAGATATAACGGATTTTAAAAAAATGTAAAAAAAAATTGCCCATTATATTATCTAGCTAACCCTTAGAGCATTAATAACCACCCTTCTTAATACAAATAATGTGTCTATATTGTACAATGTACACACAAACAATAGATTGACGTGTTATCTCTGTGACGATTAGCAGAGAGGGGCGGTTCATAGATATCTAAACATTGTAGGTACTTTTCTACATGACTCATGGGGCTTTAGCCTTGTTAATGCGCAGTCAGTTTACAGTTATATTGTTTGTTCATCAATACTTGACATCAATTAAAACATTAACTTATTTTATAAACGCAACAACTGTTATTGATTTCACATTTGATTCAACTAAATAAACGAAAGGCTTCGTTTCGTAATGCTGTGATCTTGTCGGATACAACCTAACAGTGAGAGACGCGCCTTGGAGCGCTGCGCATGCGCCTACGAACGGCGCAAATATGTGGCAGTTTGGTTCAAAAATCTAGGATACAACGTTACCTGTTTGGTGTGATAATTGTGTTAAAATAAGTGCCAGCAATACTTGTTTACGAAAAGAATTCATATCTAGAGTGGAAACACAAGCGTCTCTACACGTAAGTTCGAGGAAAAATAGCAGTTACTTCAATATTGTACCTGAGACTTGTGTCGAATCGATTTTCCCGCATTCTTGTGACATTGAATATGTGTACATTGTACATATTGTATAGATAATTATAAAGATATTTATGGTAGCACAAGAAGGATACCTACATTTGATAGTTTCCCTTGTGCCAATTACATATTTTTAGTTTGGCCTACTTTTTCTTTTTTTAATCACAAGATAATCATTATAATTTATTGATCATGTACATATCCTAACATCATTATTAAATATTGTATCCAGTACTGAGTTATTAAAATGAGTTACCTGTAAAGTACCTTGTGAAGTAGATATCTACCTTGAACAAAGGTTGCCAAGATAGAAAAGGTGATATTATCACTTAAGAGAATTGGAGGTCTCAAAGGGGATTTATAATTTATTTACTACTTTAAAATACAATGAAACAGCAAACACGATTAGCACACTTTGCAGGAAGAAAACTTGGTTTTGTTTTTGTCGATAAAGGTGGACAAAAAACAAACTACGAGTTTTCGTTAGTTCGATTCTACAACACGGCAGAGGCGCATGTATTGGCGGAACACACATTGCTGAATAAACTGGATAAGAATGGCAATTAAATGTCATTATTTTTCCATCGCATATTGCACATTCATGGAATGACTTTAATTTTCTTATAAGAAAGAATATGGGAATTTTGGATGATCATAAGCCGATACGAAAGAATATGCAATACGAGCTGACGAAAAATGGTTATGCGTCTTGATTCTTGAATTCATAAATAAAAATGTAAATGTATAAAAAAATGAAAACCGCAATACGAGCTGACGAAAAATGGTTATGCGTCTTGATTCTTGAATTCATAAATAAAAATGTAAATGTATAAAAAAATGAAAACCGTGTTAACTCAAAAACGGCTGAACGGATTTTAATGGGTTCGTTGGATTTTTCTTCGATTGAATTAGGATAATAATAAATAAATTAAAAAAATTGACAAAATAAATGACTACCCGGGCGAAGGCAGGATGAGCAGCTAGTTCATAATAAAACGTTACACACATCAAATAACATCGGTGTTAGTACCTCATGGTACATAATTAAATGCAGTTAATGTTACGTGTAAATAGAAATATTTAATATATAGCTTATTATGATCCTGCAGTAGATAATTAATTATTGTTATTATATCGCATAAGCGGGTTTAATATGTTATTGACTTATGGGTATAATCCCAATATAATACACTTTTAAAGAATTAAGATAAGGAGAATTATTGATACGAAGTTGGAGTTTAATGTTTTGATTTAAGCTTTTAAAAATGTTTAGAATTAGTGAAGTTACACTAGCTGTGCCACGCAACTTCGTCTGCTCTATAAAAATTGTTTCTCCTTTTTGCAACATTTTCATAGAAGCTTCGCTCCTATTGGCTGTAGCTTGATATAATATGTATCTATACCTTGAGCTTCCTCGATAATGTATGGCAGACAAATTATTATTCTATATACTATCGAAACAGTCCTGAGATTAAGGAGATCGTTTAAATACAAGCCATCAGAAAACTACAATGGGCCAAACAAAATTCCCGGGGTTAACCTTCAATAATTAAATTATTAAGCTTATCAATAAAGGATGAAAAGTGTGTTCCATCGTTAAAGAAGTAACAAAGATCAATGGGTGGATTTCCCAAACCGCTTTTTTACGCGGCAAGGCTGAAAACTATCCTATTTTTTCAAGATATTGTTTTTATTTTTTGTTTTAATCGTAAAGCACAATGTTTATAATATGGCCCTATCATTATAGTTTAAAAATAATTATTATTTTCCAAGAAAATGAAGTAAATATAGGCGATTTCCAATTTTGGTGGCTTGTCGCCGACCTACTTCACTCAATATCAAGATCGATTAACTAAAAACTAGACGTAGGATTCGATTTTAATTTTTATGTAGTCGTTTTATAATAGTTGACCATTCAAAATATATCAATTTAATTATATTAAGTACTATAGTATAGTTTTACAGGCACAATTTAGGTCTGTCGCCGAGAATTTTCTAATTTTGGTGTCATTTACAAAACGATATTTCTACAAAACACCAGTGATTCCTAAAGCATACAAATTACGTTATGCACTTCATTTAGCCATGCGCTAACCGGCTTAGCAGGTGGTTGTGTGCTGTGTCGTACCAGTTTCCCGCCAAAAATGTAAGTAAACAGTTTCATTGCAACACCCCCGATTTTATGCAATTTTGGTGTACTTAAATAATCATACTTGTGACAGTAATATTTTATTGTTATTTTGAGTATTAGTAGAGTTTTGGTTTGTTTATTGTTTAGTAAAAATGTTATTATTTTAGTACACGTAGTTTTTTTTTAAGAATTTTTTTCTTGCAATTTCCAATTTTGGTGGGACAATTTTGGTGGTTTTGGTGGCATTTTTAGACCCACCAAAATTGCTTCCTTACACCAAAATTAGAAAATTCAAATAAAAATGTTTATTTACTAAAACCAACATTGCTTCATGAGACCAAAATTATAAAATCAATTAATAAATCGAATTATATACAATCATACAATCATACAAATCACAAAAAATGCTGATATTTTCACAGTAAACTCTATAAGGGACCCTACATAACACTATTTTTTTATCCTGTAGATAGATATTTTCAAATTAAGAAGGTATTCTGTTACAGGAATCCAAAGAAAAAAACTAAACAAACTAGAGCAGAGCAGTTACAAAGAAAGAGAGAAAAGAAAACATCAGAAAAGATCCTCTCAAGCTTGAAGAACTGAGAAGAAAAGAACGCGAAAGATACCACAGAAAGAAAGCTGAAGGCAAAATTGTACCGTTGTCCGAATTACCACCTCGAGCCCGTAGACTGAAACAGAGACGAAATTATATTAACTTCAAAGCGTACTGTGAAAGAAAAAAACGAAGAGGTTTACCTTCAATACTGTCCAGCTACATTCCACTACATAATTTACCCATCGAAACAACGTCACAGCCTACGTCACAGCAAACACATCAGCCAATTTCAAATTCACCTCGTGTTTTGCGATCCCATAACGAAAGTCTTACTTTTACCGTTGAAGCTGCTCCTGCTGCTCCGATTGAAGAAACTTTATCCATCGATGCTATTCAAAGAAGCACACCCGTTAATGAGACCGCTTCTCCATTTATAAGTCCCAACATAAGCTGCATACCCTCTCCCAGTTCTATGTCTGGGCGAAACAGTCCACAGTCAGATATTTCTACAAGTAGCATCTTTAAACGAGAACTGAACAACCAACTTAGAAAATACCGAGAACAGAAAAAGTCCAAAATAAGATTACTTAAGAAAGCTCTTCTGAAGGAACAACAACAAAAGTTTTTGTATAGAAAAAGACTTGAGAGGTTGGAAAAAAAGATGAAGATAAGTCCAAAAAAGGTTGGGTGTAGCAAACGTATGGTAAGTCCTAAATCAATCAATCCTAAACAAAAAAGACTACGCAATATTGTGAAAAACTTCTTTGAAGATGATGAAAATAGTCGAATTTGTCCGGGCAAGCAAGATTATATAACAAGAGGTGGATTGAGAAAGCAAAAACGATATTGGAATGATTCTCTAAGAAATTTACATCGAAAATGTTGATTATCCTACCTTTATAATGAAAGTTTATTTAAAGTATAAGAAGTCCCAGTAATTCGTTATTCTTGTAATAAGAAATCTTTATATATTTGTGTTATTTTAACGGTAGTAACTGTGATTGTACTGTGATTGATTATTTGAAGAATTACATAAAATAATTAACATGTTTCCTATTAATTTTTAAGTAACTTACACTACACTCCTTACTCCGTTGTAAAAGAGCTGGACTGTTGAAAATAAAAGACTGTAATTAACTGTAACTTGTGGGAATAATTAATAATAAATGATAATTACAAATTATATGCCCAACATATTATTTCATTCGGTTAGTATCACAAAAAGTTCTTTTATACTTTTATCACGAACCATAAAATGTTAGATTATTAATGGTACATTTTTTTTCTTAATAAAATTTGTTGCCCAGTCATGGGATTATCTTTCAAACTAGACAATCATATTAAGATTATATTTTTTTTAAATATGCTACATATTCGGTTAGTCTTTAAAATATATAAGTAGTTACAGCCATTAGGATTCATCTTTATATACTAGCACATGTTCTGTCCATCTTTAAAGCTGCACGCTAGCTTTACATGACATGAATATTAAGGTAAAGTTATTCAGGCAGGCAAGCCAGCCAAGGCAGTCAGCAGATCTGTTACCAAAAGGCAATTTTTATTATTATTTTTCATTTTTTTTATTGCAGTAAAAGGTTTTTTTCCATCCAAATATAATTTTGGTGGGGTGTAACAATTTTGGTGGTATCATTTTCAATTTTGGTGTCAAAAAACCAATTTTGGTGGGAGGTCAATTTCGGTGTCAGGAATAACATGATTATTTAAGGGAATATTCTTATTCTTGTTGATAATTTAATTTAAAGATAGTACTATCTAACACCTAAAATCAAATTGAATAAAAAAAAATCATAAACAAAAATTTCCACCAAAATTAGTAAAAAAATGCTAGTTGTTGAAATCCACTCCAATAAATAAACATTTACATATTCAATAATTTAGGAAAATAGCGCGACTATAGGTACATCATATTTTTATGAGTGTTTCAATATAGCCCTTCAAAATATTACTTCAGTACAAAAATATAACTTCAGTCCGTTAACAGGCGTCTTGTCTTATCTATTCTTTCATTATGTGACCGATTTCAAAAATTCATTTTAATTTTAATTTTTAATAATAGTCCATTCAGAACCTACGTGTGCAGGTACAGAACAGGTTACAGAGAACTTAAGTTCTCTGTAACCTAGGAACTGCATTATCTCTTTAGTGATTAATCACTAAAGAGATAATGCAGTTCCTATAATTTGATAAAGATTTGAAGGTAGAACTTGAATATTATTAGTATTTCTGAGTTATCAATTTCCTTAATCCCTTTTTATGACGATTTATCTATAGAGGTCGGTACTTCCCTGGTTTAGCCCTAGACATTATCTAAACATTATTCAGCTATTTTTAAGCGAATAAGGGCCGATTTTTCAATCCCGAGATAAACAGTCTAATAACTACCCCTCGAATAGATTTATTCACAGAACAGTAAAAACATATAGAAGTGCTTTAATGTCATAATTAGTATGAAAACCAGTGTCGCCAAACCCACACATTTAAACCGATAGTTATACAGTACACTACAAGTAATCTATGTCTTTGATTGGACAGCTTAATTTGAGTAGAAACTGACTTAGGTTATAAATTCAGCATTTAAATATGTACCCTAACCCACCATGTTACGGTTTATTTTAGTATAACATCCCTAGGTATATTAGCTGTTTTGTTTCTCATTGCTCAGAAATTCCAAATTCGAAAACATTCAGCTACTCCACAACAGAGGGCGTTAGTTTTCGATAGATATAACTTTGAACCTCAACACATAGAGATAAGGTTGAAATTTGTGTCACTCAACATTAATGACATTAACTTGATATTTATCTGATGCTATGCTCTAAGGGATGTCAGCCTTGTTATCGATAATTCACAAATAAATATTTTTTTGTGCATTTTTTTTTCTTTCTATTATATGAGTATAGTATAATGCGTCACATTTTGGAGTATGTTTATTACTACTAAGTACGTCTTTTCATATTATTATTATTAAATAAAAAACGGAATAGAATAGTATAAATCTATATTTACAAAATACAAACAGAAAATATGCATTATTTTAAATCTTGGAACTGCTGTAGGTTTGATGTATCGGTGGCCTTTGTTAGACTGCTTAGTGCTGTTCGACATCCAGTTAACTCGTCACGTTGCATTTATCCATTTCTCTTTTAAATAAGCCTCTTTGGGAAATCTATAAATAAATTGGACAAATGAAAGCTCAGGAAAAATAAAATAAAATTTAATATTTATAATGTTTGTCTTTCTAAAGTATCGATACTATCGATATGCGCCACAATCATCACTAAACCGACATTCGTTTGTTTATTGCAATAATATTCCAGAAAGTCTTGTTTTCTGTTCAATCTATAAAAGTACTAATTTCTTATAACTTAAGGTTCATTTTGACTAGATATTTGTATACAATTTTGACAAATTACGACAAGCGAAGTTATAACATAAAATATAATTAAAATAAATAAAAATAAGACTTACCGATGGTATGAAATGCCTCCATTGCTGATATTATTTCGTCTGCTATCATTTTTGCACTCTAATACCGAACAACACGTTCTAATTAATGAATAAATATGGAAAAAAGGTTTGACAGCTGACAACCGACTCGAATATTTTTCTGCGCACAACTGAGAGCAAGTTAGGTGATCTTACCTTACCAGTGACACGTGGGCCACGCCCACATCACACTTCTATATGTTTTTACTGTTCTGTGGATTTATTCAATTATTTATCTAACTCATAACGGCTCGCCTATTTTTCAATCGTGATTTATTTGATGAATAACTATCTGACCAAATATTTCCATATTGGCAGCTCTGCTCTCGGAGTGGCGAAACAAACATATTAAATTAGTCAGGTTAGAGCGGGATAGAGTCAACTCTTGCAATTTGTCAACAACCGTCATTATGACTCACGTCAGGAGTGCATTTTAAGTTTGTCTTGTATTGCTCTTGTCTTCTATGATTGTTGATTGTTGTTTTGATTCGAGTAAAGAGTTTGGTTAAATTTGTGTTTCAATTTATATATTTTACGATGGAAACGACATACTTAAAGGCAGCGTTCGGCAAATTTTCAATGGCATGGTCATCAGTACTATCATAAACATCAATTTCAATATGATTTTAATTGATAATAATTATATAGAAAGAGGTTTAATTGTTAATAATTCTACGCTCTATGTTATGACATACGAAAATATCCCAAATTTGACGCGTCAGTTGTCAACTCAAACGCCTAACCGTCGAATAGCGCGCTATCTGGCCGTTGGAGCGGCAAATAGATTTATTCCTCAAATAACGTAGTTATTCGATAGATAAGTCCTATTCGTCAATTGAAAAATTGAATATTTTGTTAACTGAAGAATAAAGTCTATCTAGCTGTTTATCTGGGCATTGAAAAATCGGCCCTTAGTGAAAAAACAATTTATTGTACTTATTGGTCATTATAATATCCCTGACTATTGGTACGGGAGCTATTAACGTTTTAAAAAAAGTCATTTTAGTATAGTTGGGTTTTTGATATACTGTTTCTCTTGCTATTTCGGTTAGAGTCCGGGCTGTCTGGCTGGCGGTAGTGGTTGCGTTTATTAGTGCGCACAGGAAAATATCCGTAATTTAAAGTCATTTATTAACGCGTAATTTTTAATCTTTTGCCTTTAGATAGATCCATCAGACATAATTTTTTTATTGCAAGACGTTTTTTTCGTTGTTAAATAGGTGCCATACGCAATTTTTTAATTCAAAATAATTAAAATGTCATCGAAATAAGTGAAATTACATCAACATGAGTCCGCTTAAAAGGTAAGCAATAACTTTATTACTTATATTATATTATCCTTTTTTAATACTTATATTGAATAATTAGTAAACTAATATTTTTAATAGATGGTTTCATATTTATTACACTTTTGGGTATTAATATGAATTTGATGATATTTGGTTTTTATCAAGTTTACATTAACGTCCTATTTGAGGTTCGTTGGGAAAAGGAGGCACCATGGTAGATTGTTGCTAAAAAATTATAAATAGTAAAATGAATATTATACATAGTATATCCTTCACGGGGACTCATGTTGATGGAATTTCACTTATTTCGATGACATTTTAATAATTTTGAAATAAAAAATTGCGTCTGGCACCTATTTAACAACGAAAAAAACGTCTTGCAATAAAAAATTTATGTCTGATGGATCTATCTAAAGGCAAAAGATTAAAAATTACGCGTTAATAAATGACTTTAAATTACGAATATTATCCTGTGCAGATAAGATGCGCACTAATAAACGCAACCACTGCGGCCAGCCAGACAGCCCGGACTCTAACCGAAATAGGAAGAGGAACAGTATATCAAAGAACCAACTATACTAAAATGCTCACTTGTCAACGTTGGTAGCTCCTATACGATATTGAATTGACATAAAAATAGAATACATATTTCGTAGATAAAGATTGTGTATCAATAGGTATGCAATACTCACGCCTGACTGTAAAGTAAGGATATGATTATCAATCTAGTATTTTATTGTTTCTGAGAAAATTTTTCTAAGAAGGATTTGCGAATATTGAGAAGTACGACACATCACACGACACCACAAGAAATCATAGTCATACTTAGTCTTCATTAGCTCTAATCGCAAGAAATATGGAATCCAGGAATTTGATAAGACTTAAAATGATATTTTTTATGAAAACTCGCATTCTAAATACCTAACGTATGATCCATAATATATTTGATCTAATCCCAGTCCTAAGTACAGCGTTGTAAAAATAACTAGTTACCTAGTAGTGCGAGCCACTTTATTCTGAATAACTTTTAACTACCATAAAAAGAAAAATGTATAGAAAGAGAATAGGAAGTTTGGGTTTAGGGTAAATTAATTAAAAATAAAGTTGATTCCCTCTATTAGGTACTATCTAAAAAAATCATTAACCTGATATATTATTGCCGCGGCTACTGTTAGCTATACCGAAAGGCGTAGTCTGTTGAAGTAGCGATAAAAATCACTACATAGTATAAAACAAAGTCGCTTTCTCTGTCCCTATGTCCCTATGTCCCTATGTCCCTTTGTACGCTTAAATCTTTGAAACTACGCAACGGATTTTGATGCGGTTTTTTTTGATAGATAGAGTGATTCAAGAGGAAGGTTTATATGTATAATAACATCCATTAAATAGTGGAGAAGTACTGTTATTTTTGAGGTTTCTAATGTGATGTCGTAAATAATTACATTTTTTCCGCTTACATTGCAAACGCAGGCTGAACCCTACGAGTTTTATCAAAATAATGTACTAAGTATTGTACACATTGAAAAGGTCTACAGAAAAGTCCGCGATGGTATATGTCTATCTCTTATGGATAACCCACAATAACTTTTTTTTGTCATTTACTTTTTACGACAAATAATGGTTAATTTTCGAAGCGATTTTAACCAATACAGCATTAATCCTTAACCAATTAAATACCTTGAATACATTGTTCATTTAATATAGATCTATATGGCCATTTACACCGTATGATTTAAGTGAATATTTTCGAAGATATTACAGATTTAAAAATTGCGGGACGTAGCGTTTGCGGCGGTACCGGCCTGCCGCCATTGCACCCGTGCGAAGCCGGGGCGGGTCGCTAGTATAAAATAAATCAAAGTATTTTATCTAAAAAATCTTAATGGACTTCGTCATGTTATCGTATCTGATTTTATGGAATTGTTTTCTTTTTTATTTAAATAATACTTATTTAAAGTAATTTGTAAAATAATGCTCTTGTACAAACTCAGATAATGAAATAGATAACATAAAATTATTACGCTAATGCGTCGCGGTCGGTGCAATGATAAGATGAGGAGATAATCTAGAAGATTGGTTTGCATTTATTTTAGATATTCTTCCTCTTCCGCATTATATAATTGCGGCAATTTCTCTGTGGAATCAAGTGTTATTAAATAATCAATGAATTGGTCGGCAAAATATTGTTAAATAGATTTTTAATAATCCAGTCATTTGATACAAAATATGGGTTAATCTGGATATTATTTCGGTAGTATTAATTAATATGGGTGAATATTGGAAACATGGCGCAGTAAAGCAGTTTTTTGGCTTCATCTCTTTTCCGAGTCATTTAAGAAGAAAATGGCTCGGGACAAAATATATTTTAAAATTTTTGTAAAAGGACATGTCCAAAAATATATGAACCAAAAACGCAGAATCGACAGGAATGAAATGTGAACCAATGGATTGACATTGAAGTATAACATAATGTTATCAAGGGGGAAACTCTGAAATCGTTATAGTATAGGAGCTAAGAGCAAAATAAAATAAGTAAGAAATTCGTTTAAAAAATAATATAAATCAGTTTACGTTGTGGTTATGTTGTGGCTTAATATTATGACGTTGTTATAATGTTGTATCACTTGTGTGACACATGATAATTATCATCTTTTACAAGCAGCAGCAACTAAGAAATAATAGGAATTTTTAAATACATGTTTTGTTTAACACCATTCATAAAAATGTTTCTTTTTCAGAATTTCAAAGGACATACATTTAAGACATAGTAAAAAACAAAAAGAGAGTCATGGAAGAATCAAACGCTGATAAATGGGGCGTAGGTAAGAAATAAAAATATCATTAAGTTCCAACCACCGATACAATTTATACGCGGATTGTTTGTTACTTTTGTGTTTATATTATGTTAGTACCTATATTTTTTTTTGTGTTCTATGAATAAACGAGTTATCTATCTATCTATCTACTTTATCTACAGTATCATAGATAGATATTTATTGTAATTCAGTACTTTATAAATTGTTCGAGCAATGTTAAAATAATATTTTTCACTACTACTCTCCAGACTAAAATAAATATAAATGATTTCGACAGAGGTCTATGACATGTTCATCCGTATTTTGATAATTAAGTTCCTTTAAATACATAATTGGGGTAAACCCATTACGCGAACTCTGTTTCGACTTATTAGCATATTATTGAATTTAAATTATTATTATAAAAAAAGCATGTAGATAAATAAAATTATTTTTATTTCAGAATTATCTGAGTCGACAGCAGACCCAAGCATCTCAATAATCGCGGAAGATGTGCCAACGTTAACCTTGGCTACTATATTGGGTGTAACGATAGTCATAGTGATAGCTATCGTTATTGTATTTGTTTTGGGAGTCTTAATCGATTGCAGGCAAAAGTAAGCATATACCAATCTTATCATAAGTCTTTTAGGGTATTTTCTTTCTTCGACGAATAGTGATAAAACGTAAATTAGCCAATAATATAAATATACCTAATTAATACAATATATAATATCGCTATATTTTGATGTGGAGATTACGCTTTTCGTAGAAACGTACCCGATACCTACCGAACGTACAAAACGTACATAACAATTGCAATATAGAGACAAAATGTAGCCTATTCTAGCCTGCAAACATAAATTGTTGTCAACATAAATTATCAAAAGTTTCTGAGAGCTATTCTGCAAGTTACAAACATTCTACAAGTAACATTTATAAAAATAAAAAAACTGCGAACATGATTAAAAGTTATTGATTAACTTTCAAGAGTTTTAATTAAATAATAGGAGGATGAAAGAGATTTCGTAAAAGAACATCTACAATCCTCATTTTAGTATCTCGGATGAAAATTTTGAAAGCGCAGTATGAAAAAAGGTTTGAATATGGTCTGAATATACGAAATAAATAATAAACAATAACCAGTAACGTAAAACGTGCGTAAAACTGCCTATTAAATTGTATGTACATATTTGTGACATATGTATGACATATTCCTCCTTTGGAGCTTTAAGAAATTCAGAGTAGGTCCTTGGAAAATATAAACATGTTTGAGTTTTTTATAAATTTGTTTGTATATTACGTATGGATGGAAAAACCTCTTGCGCATAATATTTATCCGAGCGCGGTGCTAAAGGCTAAAAAAGCTGACTAAAAAGCACCCAAGACTAGGCTAATACGAGTGCTTTTTTGTGAAATACAATTTAACTCGATCTAAGTTATATATAAACTCATATTCGGTTAACATTCGTATTTTCTTATAAACATATTTGATTTCAAGTCACTTTTACCGTATATAGTGGAGGTTAGTACACAAATATGTCGCAACTCGAGAGTTGGAATTAGGCTAATCAATCCTTGCAAGTTATATACGTAACGTATAGTATTTCGCCAATGGTAATCATTAAATTAGTGGGTTTGGTTACAAGTTCTAGAAATTCGCATTTTATTTAGAAACACACTGAGACTGATGCAAATTATAAGATCGAAGGCTAATTGAAGGTTATTCCTATTTGTATTTTTTTCTTCTAAAACGTCACTATTTAACATTCATTGAATTATTAATATATTAGTAGATAAGTAACTATGGGAAAGAAAGAGTCATTCAAAAACAAAAGAAAAATCGCACATAAATGAGTAACAAAGTTGTAAAATAATGAATTCGCATCTAATTTTATTTTTTTTCACAGAAGGATGTTAGATCGGCAAATAGAACAAATGAAGCGAATCAAGAAGCATAAAAAAGCAAAGATCCAACCTCTGACTGACGTTCTCAGTATAGCTGATAATATGGAAGAATCAGGAGTCAGTCCTGCGCCAGCTGAGATGCTTCGGCAAATACCCTAAAATATTTTTTTATTTTTTATTTTCTGTGATTGTATGTTTTTTAAAAAAATGATAATCTACACCTTTTCAAAAGTATACCTACATATCATTTTATAAAGGTTTAAAATGTATAGATTTGCCGATTTTTTTATAAACTAAGAATATTGTACCTATCATATCTTTGAATTTCTTTTTGGGACTCGAATGATGTAAAATGTAAAAATTATTAGTATTGTAAATAAGATATTGCTTTATTTTAGCATTAGGTAAAATGTACATTTATTCTCAACAATGATTTGTTAAAATGCATAAATACATAATATCTACTAACACCGTAAAATTTTTGTTATATGTATTTATACCATAAATCATCGTAGTGACCCCAATTACAGACAATTAGATTAATTATTAAATAATACTGACATATTCTGGATTTATATGATCACTACGTGATTTATAGACCAAATCAGAAAAAACCAAACATAGGTTTAATTTATATTATGCACATATTGGTAAAGAAATTTACGTTGTGATCTAAAATAAATATTTTTATTAATTGTTTTATTTGTTTTTATTATTTTCCAGTTCTCTAGTTACATAAATTTATTTATTTTGATTCTCCTAGCAGGTAAATTATGCTTTATATTGGATCTTACAAAGGAGAATGGCAAACTCCCATAGGACTCTGGGCCTGATCGTTACACTGATGATTTATGGGGGATTAAATAGATAAAAATATACAAATTCTATGAATATATAAATATTATTATAGATCTGTTCTATGGGATAGCAGAGATATTGGGGTGTAAAGTAGACATGGGGCTTTTTTGAGGATCCGGCCGGATACCGGGTAATGGGGCCGGGTACCCGGCAGTGCCGGGTAATTTTACAGGAGCAGAAAAAAAATTGTAAGTTTTATAATCATTTATTGGGACACAATTTTTAATATTCATATTTTAGTATTGGCAGATTATGATGCAGAAAAGTTAACTTTTCTGCGCGAGCAGCATTTAAGCGGCTTCTTTTTTTTTTCGTAAACTAGCCCTGCTTCTGAAAATAGCCGCTCACTGTATATGGAGCTTGCTGGTGTGGAGAGATACTTTGCCGACACCTTACTTAATATGGGGTAATGCCCTCTGTTAAATCCCCACCATTTGTACGGATCGGTATTTCTTGCAGCCCTAGCCGTGCTTAAGTAATGATCCAATTCAGAAGCTGCAGAATTTTTTGGTTGAGCTCTGCTGGTTGCCGCTTCGTTATCAGCAGCTTCTTTGAAACAAGATCAAAATAAATCATGAGCATCGGAAGCCAGGTCTAGACCTTTTGTTTTGAGAAGGCCCTGCGTCATCTGCGACGACCTATAAGCGCTGCCGGGTACCCGGCCGGGTACCCGCCTGACGGGTACCCGGCAAAACCACTACCCGCCCCATGTCTAGTGTAAAGTAACAAAAATAAAAGTTAGTTTGCTTGAATTAAATGAATAGCATTGCCTTTTTCTAGGTCCAGGTAAGTTTATTTTCTATCTACATTGTCTAGCTAATAATAGTGTAACAGTAGAACAGTCAGGTAATAGAAATATTGGATCCAACACATATTATTCAACACACATTTTAACTTACCAAAACATCAACAATCACTAGGTAGGTACATTTCTTATATCTTTATAAATGGATGAATCAGGATTCGCTTTCATAATAAGACTAATCAATTCAAATAATATCTTTAGAGTAAAAATAGACGATTTAGGCAATTTTCAATATAACGTAAAAAACTTCACTCAAAAGTCAAACAACAAACATAACAAATCACTCATCACTGACACAATTATTATGATTAATAATTTGACATTTATTAATGGCCAGCTACCTAAATAAAAATGTTATAATTAATATGTTTTTATTTTATAGAATGACCTAAATAAATTAAGATGTGTGTTAAAAAAAGTTAAGTTTTGCTTCTGATTTTTATAGCATTTGAATTCAATAAAACTAAAAATGAAAAATAAACATTCATTCGTATTAATCTATTTATATTTGACTATTTTACTCCTGACAACACTGACATCTCTGCTTGATAAGACCGGTAGTGAACGAATTATCTTTTTTTTTCAAAGATTTGTTTTCCCATAGAATCAGCTTAGATCATTAAGTAGAATCAGAAGTCAATATTTTACAAATAATTATTAAAATTAACATAATGAATTTTAAATATATTATGATTTCTGTAACAGTTAGCTGCCCAGTTTCGCCATTCTCCTTTGTAAAAGTAATAAATGTTCACATTTAATTGTAATCAATAGATATATATTATAAAACTTATTGTTATGGAACAACTGTTGATGGATCTTTGTAAATAAATAAATGGAATATTTAAACTCATTATTAAAATTTTAATTGTATTTTCGCAATAAAGTTGAATAGAATTCTACATCCTAAGACGATTATTTTTAGGAATGTTTAACTTGGTTAGATATGTTTTTATTGTCACAATTAGGTGAATATATTTTTTTTTGTTGAATTTAATCAAGGTCTACCGTTTAAACTTAATTATTTATTGCATTTATGCTAGGTTCTAGTTGATAAAAGAATAATGTAGGCAAGCTACGTGGTGTGCTGAAATAAGTATAATATCTATATGATGTAATATATACCTATTAATCATACATAATATATCTAATAAAACGTAATAGTTTACTACAACAAAACAATTTTTAAAATTACATGCAGGTACATAAAATATTAATAGTATTCCACTTGTATTCCACATGCAAGAACGAGTTACGTATTCCATTATCATACTAGTGGACGGCAAAATAGCATGTTTTTTAACGGAATGTTGTTTGTCTTCATTTTTTTTAGTTTCTGGGATTTTTGAATTTTCGTACCTATACTTTTATGTGCGTGATAAATTCACGTTTACATAAAGACCTTTTTAACTACCTACTAGACAAAAACACGTAAGGTAGGCCGCAGGCAGCTGGGTTATAGACCGGACTCTCAGTGGAGTTTCGTTTGCAAAAATCGCGGACCTAAATCTGACTTCTGATATATATTTTATAGATCCCAGACATCCTATAGACAGATGTTGCCAACCAGTTTTGTGGTCCCCCTGCCCGCACCCCGGTAATTAAATATGGCATACAAAGAAAAAAATAAAAATTTCCAAAACATGCCGTGTGGGGTATCAAATGAAAGAGCTTATTGAGTAGATCACGAATATATAGCATACTATATACATTTCTTACACTTTCTCTAAGATTTTTTAGAAAATTTACGAAAATGGTCCATTTTTGAGTTAACTTTAAACCACTATAGATTGAAAACTCATGAATATATTTTTTAAATTATTATTTTAAATAATTAACAATAGTCCATTGTTTACGATTCAATATTTCGTACAGTGAAATAGTTGCATGGGGGAGTGGGGGGAGCATTCAAAGATGGCGAGTATATTTTCAAGTTCATATAGTATATAGTTATTTTCATCAAATCCACCACATAGCTCACTTATATTATATTACGAACTATTGAATCATAAACAATGGACTATTGTTAATTATTTAAAATAATAATTTAAAAAATATATTCATGAGTTTTCAATCTATAGTGGTTTAAAGTTAACTCAAAAATGGACCATTTTCGTAAATTTTCTAAAAAATCTTAGAGAAAGTGTAAGAAATGTATATAGTATGCTATATATTCGTGATCTACTCAATAAGCTCTTTCATTTGATACCCCACACGGCATGTTTTGGAAATTTTTATTTTTTTCTTTGTATGCCATATTTAATTACCGGGGTGCGGGCAGGGGGACCACAAAACTGGTTGGCAACATCTGTCTATAGGATGTCTGGGACCTATACAATATATATCAGAAGTCAGATTTAGGTCCGCTATTTTTGCAAACGAACATCTCCTTGGAGCCTGCTCTATTAGATATAAATATCTATATACGTAGGTATACGTATTTTTATCTACTATGCGTTGACCAGGTACTTGTATTGGAGTTTTTGCGAAACATTGCTATGCTGAAGCATTAATTGATAGTTAGGCCTAAAAAGCAAAAGCTCAGCAATATGGATAGCCAAATAACAATACACCATTGCACCAACACTGCAAAAGCTAAAAGTCACTGCATATAGATCTAGCCAAATAATGCAAATTAAACTGGTACCAGACGTAACAAAACCACTCACGGAAGAAGGAGCACTGGGTTGTAAACACATAATTACATGAGTTCGTAATGTTCCCATTTTCAGTGTGTAACAAACAGTTGTATTTGCAATTACATTCACTGTATCAGTGAAAATCAATATATTAATAATCAATTACCGATAAGATTTCAACTGAAAATTGAATAAGCAAATACGCTTATCAGTTCTGTTTGGTTTTGCTAAGAAGTAACACACGAAGTAATCGTGTATTTTAAGGGACTTTTTGTATTGTTTGTTCAAGTGCGAAATCATGTGTTGTTGAATTATTATTAGAATAGAATGGGGAATTCTAAGTCAAAGAAAGTTCAGAAAGAACCGGATAAGTTCTTCGAGCGCGCTCGTTGGAAGGAACAGAGAAATGAAGAGAAGAAGAAAAGGAATGCAAATCCAGTGAACAAGAGAACGGCTGCGAAGGACCCACCTGTGTGTCCAACAGCAGCGCTGAACGGCCCTACGCTCGGGAATCCACCATTACCAGCTTCTTCGCACGTAAGGTCTTATGACGAAGAGGCGTTGGATCGCATGCGGTACCAATTAAATCACGACTCAGATGCCTTTTTATTGAATAATATCCTTTTGTCTGTTCAATTTTTGGAAAATTATGAAAGGTTTGTTTCCATGTAAATTATGCTTTTATCTTATAGCTGAAAAAATCACGTCGTAGATATAAAATAAGCTACACGCTCTTTTAAACAGAAAGTAATTAATTGATATTTCTGGGTTTTTGCCTAACTACATATTTGGTGGATAATTTATTCTAGTCTAGTCTCTAGTTATAGTGACAACATACAACATATGCTTATTAGACTAATAAATATTGATAATCTCAAATGTGAATCTATAAAAGAATTAGGTAGGTATTTTTCATAATCATAATCAGGGATTATGTACTTCGAAGTTCTGATTTATTTTTTATCACATCAATTTTGGAACGTAATAAACTTTTAAACCTAGCGAAATTCTAAGATTGGGCCAAGATTAGTTTTCATGAATTAATAACGCGATTTCAACTAAGATATAAGTAATCACAGATAAAAGGTAAATTGTTATTTTTACGATGGAAATAGATTTAAAAGGGCCCGACCTCAAGAGTACTCAAGATATCTATTAAACTATAAAATATATATAGTATAAATTATTAGAACTTTAATATTCCGACAGATAACGTTCCATATTAACGGATATGAAATAAAGGTTTAAGTAGCGATAAAGTTTCAAGAACATACTTAGGATGATATCATTATCGTATATATCATTAGCGGTGATTTCTTTTTATAATAAATCACGTTTCGATTGAAACATATCTGTTTGTTTCAATCTAATTTACATACGTCACACCAATGCGTCATGTTGCATTTTTATTGCAACATTCATTTGCTGATTTTTAGATTAATTACAAAAACTTGAAAGCTTAGATACTTAACTCTATTAACTGAATTCTGAATTCGAGAAATCATTTGCATCAAATCATAAACGTTGATACCTTCTTAAGTTAATAAGAAATAATTCATGCTATGAGTTTGTCTTATGTCCAGATGATAATAAGGAATTTCCGTTGATTTCATGCATTGATTAATTATAATTATACAATACATCCGCATAGTGATATTTATCTATGAAACTAATATGTAAATAGAAAGAAAGATCCTTTGCTTTACTGATATGAATGAATTTTTAATAGATAGAGCAACAGGGAAAAGCTTTTATCTATCTGTGTCTATATTCTATACAATGATTGTAGGTACCATGCAAATAAAAATAAGGTGTTAGTTAATTGTACCTAAGTAGTTACTGTATCATTTCCGTGGTTTAAATAAATTGTTAAATTATAATAAACACAGAAACAACTTATCCAATTTTTACATTTTAGAGAAGTCCAAGCGATAAAAAGCAACCCAATAAGTGAAAGACAGCACATTATGGATGAAGCTATGGTGCGACGACATAAACATGTTTTCTTCGGGGATAGACTCCAAGAATGTGTGCAAGATTATGTTTGCTATACAAAAAATCGAGATCATTTAGAGCCACTGGCGCCACCTCGGCTATACATTATTTATGATAACGTAGAGGCTAGTGAACCCGGCGATACATCTGATTATTGTGCTGTTCTTGATGCACCATTCTACAAACTAGGTATCGAAGATTCCAAGGAACCAGGTATTGATAAAAACATTAATTTATATTATGATTTGTATGTAGATTGCGACAGCTCCTTATATATATATATATATATATATATATATACATTCTTTTCAGGTTATGTAAAGTTAAAGAAGTTGGAAGTATTAGAAAGTAGTCTTTCTAAAGAAGCTGATTCAATAAACACTAAAAATATACCTTCTGATGATAGTATATATACCGATTCAGAAAAAGAGTCCAATGCTTCAGATACTATGCCTTATCCGAGAAAAGTACGTGAGTTAAAGGAAAAAATGCAAGTGAGACTTAATACTGAGTTAGATATTGCAAACGGAAGTCCGTTTTCTGATGAAGAATTGAATAATAAAATAAGCAGAAAAAGTCTTCTTACGTCTACAAATTTAGAACAAAAGCAATCAGAAGTGAATACAAATATTAATCTTAAAATACAGGAATCTAAAGCAAGAAAATCTATTCTAAAAATCGCCAACGATAGTAAAAGTAGTACTGAAAATCATATCGCTGCTTTCGAAAATCTACAAATCTTCGACGATACCGAAACTTCTGGTTATCGATCTAACTCAAGTCGACAAACTGAATCGAGTGAAACGGAATCAGATTATGGCTATTCAACAATAACCGATTTAACGACACCGAAAAAAGTAGAACTGAGTTTACAGTCGAAAGATTCAGCCTCAACGGGTGTTTTACCCGATGAATGTTGGTTAACGATTAATGAGAAAACGTTTGATTGGAGTGATGATGACGAGGAAGAGGAAGTTGAAACCGCTTCAAAGATATCATTAAATAGGAATCTTTATGAAACGCACCATTACCTCAACTCAGTAGCCTTCATGAATAACTTCGTGGATAATTTTATTATTAGTTTGGGTTCTGGTCTAGGGTTTCCCCAAGATTCTATTAATAATGCTTTAACACAAGGTGCGAGTGTGTACTGCAGTAGTTTAAGGAACGGTTTAAAAATGTGCTATGAAATTTATCCGGCTCTTTTGGCTGCTTGGCCCAATGCAGCTAATCAATGGATAATACGAGAAAGAAAGATAATACAAAACCCTAGAACCAATTTTAGTTATCAGTGGCCTACTAAATATATGGTTAGTAAAGCTCTCGGGTTCGGCTGTTTATTAGTTCCCGTAGGATTTCGCCCAAAGCGTGGTTTAAATCCAGACCAGAAATTACAATGGCGAGTAATATTTCCTGCAGCAGAAAGGTACTTAGAAAGCTGTTTAGCCCATTCTCATATGAGGTGTTATCTATTCATGTTAACTTTACACAAAGCTTTTATGGAAAATGAAACATCAAAGATAGGTGTTGATGCAAGTCACATAAAAAATCATCTATTTTGGCAATGTGAAGATAACTATGCAAAATGGCCAGAAGACAGACTTGGTGAAACTCTTCGATTGTTCCTGCGTAGTTTTTATACTCATTTCGGACGTTCAAGGTTGCCAAATTATTTCATTGAGAACTGTAATGAATTTAAAAGTGTACCAAAACCGTTACTCTTAAAAGTGCAACGAAAACTGGCTGATATTTTAGAAGCCCCAGTCATGCACTTGCTATACGCATTAAATAAAATTAAATACATCAAGAAAGATTTCTATCCAGCATTTGATTGCCAGAGACTTTATCATATTTTAACATGTAAGAATCCATTGCGTATTATAAATCCGCAGTTACCCTTAAATATGCACCCCTCGAGCTATTCATCTGATAGCGAGGATGAAAATTTTCAAAATATTTGGGATAAAGCTAAAATTCATGACAAACATTATCAATGGAAAAAAGAAAGGCAACGGCAAATAAAAGAAAGAAGAAGAGCAAATTTGGCGAATAAGAAATCTGGAAAAGTTTCAGGAAAGGAAAATGTTCACACAGAGATAAATAAAACTGTAAGTACTTAAAGTAATTAGTGTGTTAGGTATTTTTATGCGTGATTTTTGTGATTTGATAATGGATATTGATTATGATAATTTTATTTGTCGATTCTATAATTGTTTCTTTTTAGATAATTTTGCCGACCAAAATGGAAACCGAGCGAAGGCGTTTAGTGTTTGAATTTTTCATTCCTCACTTCATTGCAATGGCTCGCTCTAGTGAAAAGTTTGATGCTATTCGGCAAGCAGTTATTTACTTGGAACAAGCAAGACGTCTTTGCATTCTATTGCGCGGAGAACCAGCAGGTGAAGCGACAGCAAATGAATATATCCACGTCATCCGGGATAAATTAACAGATTGTCAGAGAAAATTAGCTAACCAAGTTGGCTATAAGGTGTCAGTTCGGGAAAAAAGGAATCATGAACGATCCGTGCATTCTAATGTTATGCGCAAGCATCGACCAAAATATGAGCATATAATTAATCAAGATTCTCCTACAGATAATTCAGGTATAGCACCATTTACTTTTGTAGACATTCATGTAGATAGTTCAACTAACCAAGACATAAAATCTTTTGTAGAAATCGAAGGATTAGAGGAATCAAAATTATAGTAGATGGGCACAGAAGCGATTTATAGATCTCAATTAAGAAAATTGAATTAAAGAAATCCAAATTTTGTTACAGCGATAAAATATTTAAAAAATGTGTAGATATTCTCATTTGTTGTATGAATAATTTTTTAAAATAATATATTGTAATGTACGTTGTACGTATTGATTTAGGAATGTTTGAAAATTAATTTCTAAACTTATTATATTGTTGTTTTAACAAATACGGTTAAATGTATCTATCTACAATATATTTAAAATGAAAATTTAAAAAATGAGAGCTTTTTGTTAAAACCATAAGCTTTTCCATTTCTGATTGTGAATTTTTATTTTATTGATGTATGTTGACGTGAAAAGTTTAAGATGAATCTCTCCTGATTTTATATTGAATTGTACTTCTACATACCTACTACATAATGATTTATTTGCCATTCAATACCAATCTAATACTGTGTGAAAGTATTTTATTATAGTTGCTATCAATTTAATCAAGTCATATCTTTAGTTTACCAAAAAGAAATCCAAAAATAAAGTTTCATGTAACAACCAAATTCGATCAAATTCAATGCGTGTTCAAAGGTAGGTTTATAGAAGTAAATAATGAGTCAATTATTATATTATTATGTTATTCTTAACAGTATTTCATTTTTCTGTGACTCATTTAGATCGTACCTATGTTTATCTAGTTACCAAAATTTAGAATATTGTTCAACTTAAGAGTTATAATTATAGAGTTGAAAATTTTTACTATTATATAATTATTATATCGAAAAAATTGTATATCGTCGTATTATTAATACCTCTATTGCCTTCATAAAAAGATAACAAGAAAAACATATTTAGTTGCTTTTTTGATATTGTAGGATTATTCAATAAAAGCCTTAGTTTTTAATGTATAGTTTTTATTTCTTTTTTGTTTAAGTATAACAAAATAAAAGATATTAAATAAGTGGATTTGCACTGGATACCATAGCTAGTAAAGCCATGCGCACATACATGCCGTATTCAGCTTGTCTGAAATAGGCGGCTCTTGGGTCTGTGTCAAATTCTGCTGATATCTCATCGACTCGTGGTAAAGGATGCATCACGATCATACGGCGTTTAGCACGCGTCATAAGTTGGGGAGTCACCACCAGCAGGCCACGTATCTAAAAAGTAGTATCAATTACATAGTTAATAATTTGTTATTAAAATTAAATATAAATTAATGTTATGAAACTAGAAGAAATAAATAACCTTTTCATACTCTTCTTGACTATCAAATCTTTCTCGTTGAATTCTTGTCATGTATAAAACATGTGTATCGCCCAAGACATCTTCCAGCTTATCGAAAACCCTTTGAGATATACCTTTCTCAGAGACATAATCCATTATGTGTTTGGGCATACCGAGCCCAGGCGGGCTCACGTATTGAAGTTGTACTTGATATAGGGTCAATAAACGCGCGAGAGAATGGACTGTCCGGCCATTCTTTAAATCACCAACCATTGTTATTGTTAATCCATTTACAGTACCGATTTCTTCCCTTATAGTAAAGATGTCTAATAACGCTTGTGTAGGGTGCTCACCAATGCCATCACCTGCGTTTATCAAAGGTTTTCGGCAATGCCTTGACGCGCGCTGCAATCAGTTAAAATGTTGTGGATATTCTTTAAAATATTATGTAAATTACCTACTTTAATTTAAAGTTAACTGAGAGGAGTCAGTATTAACGATAAGATAAGAAAAAAAAGCAATTTTATAGCATAAACTCGGTAATCAGTTTTACTCTTTTATAGCTGATTTTCTATACTTCCGAGATTTAGTTTTATAGTACATATTTTAATGCTCTCGACTCGTGATATTCTTTATAAATTTATAATTTCAAAATGTTTTTCGTAATTAAGTATGCGAAAGAATTATCGTTTAATACTAACTGCGACTGCACCTGGTTCTGGGTGCCGAAGCACCACGACATCTGAGTAACTTGCCATAACAGCAACACTATCTTCTAATGTCTCTCCTTTTTTAGCAGAAGAATTTGTTGCGTCTGTATGTATAACGGAACCTCCTAATCTTTGCATAGCCGCCGCAAAACTGCAACTCGTTCTTGTGCTGACTTCATAAAATATAGAAGCCATGACTTTTCCTCGTAATAAGTCATCTAGGAAACGACCTTTACTCACACTTGTTTTCATGAATTGAGCCAAATTGAAAATGTCATTCATAGTTTCTTTGCTGAATGAGTCCACAGTAAGTATACTTTTACCGAATAATTCATTACGTTGTCGCTGTGGAGCGAAAACTTGAGGTGGATAAGACGAACTATCACATCTTTGTCTTGTTGGAGGAATTGCAGTAGGTAATGGAGACATACTTCTAAATCCTGGTGCTTCATTAAAGTGAACATTTAATTTATTTTCTGTTTTACCTTGTTCTACTTGATCCAAATCGTAATCACTATATTTGCTTATATCAAGAGTACTGTGGAATTCGAGTGCCGAGTTAGGTCGGCTCGTTTCCTGTTCTACCTTTTCGATAGCGTAAACTGGGAATGTTTGCTTTTTCGGAGTAGGCCATTCACGAACATTTTGACCAAAACCTGGTGGAACTAAAATTTTGCCTTCTACATATGCAATTTCTCCTCGCAAAGTGACACGGTGAACGGCTCCACATACATGCATTCCTGCAAAAGGTGTCCATTTTGATTTTGTGAAATCCATAGCATCAGGTATGGTCCATTCATAGTCCATATCAATCTCTACGTAAGTATTGGGTTGTTCAGGGAGATTAAATATTTTACGTGGGTTTCTGTGGAATTTATTTATTAAATCTTCCATAGTAAGACGTCCTTGATGAACGGCATTTAGCAATAAGGGTAAAATTGTTTCCAGGCCAGGGTAACCAGGTGGTGGTTTTTCTGAGTTTTTCTCTTCGACTGAATGCGGCGCATGATCAGTAGAAAAAATATCAATAATATCCATATTATTCCAAAGCTCTTGTTGATCTTCTGGACTACAAAGTACTGGTCTAACTTCAGCACGACCTTTACCAATTCTTTCTATATCATTGGTACTAAGGAACAGATGATGAGGACATACTTCACAAGTAACCTTAAGACCCCGTTCTTTAGCGGCTTTGATTATTAAAATTTCTTCTTTTCTAGCCACATGACAGATATGAATTGGTCTGTCAAGCAAAGACGCCATGAGAATAATTGCACCCGTCTTTTCACGTTCTGCATGCGCACAAATTGGAAACTTTTTAGGCCAATTTTGTAAATGTTTTTGCCAAATTGTCATATCATCAAGTTTAAGTGTGGTAAATGTTTCATTAAGATACATTTTTAAAGCAGCTGCTTGAGGCGCTAATTCAGCTGCAGTATCAGAGTTACTTGTAGATGCACCCATAAATAATGCATAATCACAACGAGCACTCACACGTGATAGTGCTGACACCAGTTCGTATGATCCACGATCAATTACAGGGGGGTTCGTATTAGGCATAGCACAGATCAAAGTGATTCCACCAGCAAGGGCAGAAGCTGTACACGAGTCGAAGTCTTCTTTATAGGTAGCACCAGGCTCTCTTACATGAACGTGAACATCTATGAAGCCCGGTAATTTTATAATGTTTCTTGATGTCATGCAATCAGTATGTGTTTTCATAGGTGGCGCCCCGCCACAGCGTAACATGGCCTGAAATAAAAAAAATATTTTTATGTAATTATACAAATAATATACTTTCCGCCCGCGGCTTCGCTCGCGTTTTCAAAGAAAAACCCGCACAGTTCCCGTTCCCATGGGATTTCCGGGATAAAACCTATCCTATGTGTTGATCCAAGTTACCCTCTAGGTATATGTGTGCTAAATTTCATTGTAATCGGTTCAGTAGTATTTGCGTGAAAGAGTAACAAACACACACATACACATCCTCACAAACTTTCGCATTTATAATATTAGTAGGATAATTTTAATTACTACAAAAATAACCATTTTTATATCTCTGTTTAGATGGAGCGAAAATATTTTAGATATACAATTCGAATGCGAGCGAAGCCGTGGGCAGAAAAGCAATATATTAAAACATTAGTTACTATTACATTATTTTGACCGTAAGCTAAATAAATATAAAAATATATATATATCATACATGTATTCTATTTATCTAATTAAGTATTATGTAATATTATGAAATTAAGTATTAAGTATATCATATTGTACGTCATATCGGTGTTTAAATAAATACCGTGATACCTGTACTAAGAGCTTAGCGCATTTGACGTCTGTTACTAAGGGTACAGCGTAATCTACAGCCAGTCGTCTTGTTCTATATCCATGTGTTGAAAATGAGGAAACCCGACGAGCTCCTCCTCTCATCGGCAAATTAATCACAAGATCCAATTCACGTCTGGCCATAAAGTCTGCTAAATGCATAAGTTCTCCATCCGATCTTGCATCGTCTAGATCTCCTATGTGTTCAAATGTCCATTGTACACTTTCGACCTGAAATAAACAAATTTAAATATTTTGAGTAGATTAATATTTACAGTAGTAAAATGCAATGTATGGAAAATAATTACGTCTATGCCATGTTCCGTATAAAAATCTCCAGTACCCATACTGGCATATAGTTTGTATCCCATCCTGTGTAAAATTCGTACACTTGGTAATAGCTCCATTTTGTGCTGTAAAACAAATTTTATTAATTTCAACCAAATTTAAAACATTAAAACTTCCATAAATGCACCAAATTAAATTGAATTACCTTAAATGTACCGATGGAGAGCAAAATTGCTTTTTTTGGTATCCTAAATCCTGTGCTCATTAATGATTTTAAATATGCTTCGTATCTGTTCTCACCAAAACAAGCCACTTCTCCTGTTGAAGCCATTTCTACTCCCAATGTAACATCTGCTCCGGATAGTCGTGAAAACGAGAATTGTGGAACCTTTACACCTACTTTACCACATCCACTCATAACGTTTACTGGTTCCACAGGTATACCAAGAATGACTTTTGTGGCCATAGCCACAAAATCGTGGTCAAGAGTCTTAGAAACAAACGGAAATGATCTTGACACTCTTACATTGCACTCTATAACCTTCAGTTCATTATCTTTGGCAATGAGTTGCATATTAAATGGTCCAGTAACATCTAATGTTTCAGCTATAATTCTGGCAATATCCTTTATTTTTTCTAAAGTTTCATTATTTATATCTTGTGGTGGTGTCACCAACGTAGCATCACCTGAATGAACCCCAGCATTTTCGACATGCTCCGAGACTGCCATACAAAGAAGTATACCATCTACAGCTACAACATCCACGTCTATCTCCTTGGCATCTAAAATATATTTCGATATTACCACTGGATGTTCTTTGCTTAATTTGCTTGCTGATTTTAGATATGTTTCGAGTTCCTGATGTGAATATGCAACATTCATAGCTGCTCCACTTAATACATATGACGGCCGAACCAAACATGGATATCCAACTTCTTCACAAAAAGTTATAGCCGACTCGAGATTAGTAAGCTCTTTCCAGCGTGGTTGTAATATTCCTCTACGATCTAACATTCTTGAAAATTTAAACCTATTTTCTGCATTATCAACCATATCTGGTGAGGTACCTAAGATAACTGCTTGTTGTCGGTGTAAGTCCATCGCGATATTATTAGGTAACTGTCCCCCCATACATAAAATTACACCGTCTGGATGCTCAATATTATAAATATCCATTACAACTTCGAAAGAAATTTCTTCAAAATATAATCTATCACTCATATCATAATCAGTACTAACGGTCTCTGGGTTGTAATTTACCATTATAGTTTTCTTATTTTGATTTTTTAATTCTCTTAAACAACCTACAGCACACCAATCAAATTCCACTGAGCTCCCTATTCTATATACTCCAGAACCCAGCACCATTATGAATTCACCTGGGAATTCTAAATCATGCATACATCCATTGTAAGTTAGATATAAGTAGTTTGTGGAAGCTGGCCATTCGGCAGCAACTGTGTCTATTTTTTTAACGAATGGAGTAATTTTATATTCTTCTCTTAATTTTCGTACTGCTAGTTCTGTAATTTTAATAGCAGCAGCTATTTGTTTATCTGAAAATCCAATTTGTTTGGCTTTTTTCAAAGAATTTGAAGTTATGGGTCCCTTTATAGATTCAAGATTTTCATAGTAATCTATAATATTTTTCATCTTATTCAAGAACCAATGGTCAATTTTTGTTAGTTCATACAATTTGTCTACTGAGTAACCTGCTTTTAATGCCGCGGCTAGGATAAACATTCTTTTATCTGTTGGTTCCCTTAAATCATTGTCATTAACTTTTATAATATAGGGATCGAAACCGTTTACATTTTCATCCACCATGCGCAACGCTTTTTGAAATGCTTCTTCAAAACTTCTACCAATGGCCATAACTTCACCAACACTTTTCATCGAGCTTCCAATTTTTGTACTAACTCGATTAAATTTGGCTAAATCCCATCGTGGTATTTTAACAACGCAGTAATCTAAACTAGGTTCGAAGCACGCTGTTGTTACACCAGTAACAGAATTTTTTATTTCTGGTAGCGGAATGCCTAAAGACAACTTTGCAGCAACATATGCCAATGGATATCCAGTAGCTTTGCTAGCTAACGCAGAACTTCTAGACAATCTTGCGTTCACTTCTATTATATAAAATTCTTCTGAATTGGGATTCAACGCATACTGAATATTACACTCACCAACGATGCCAAAATGTCTAATTACTTTTATGGCGGTATTTCGTAACATATAATATTCACGATTAGACAATGTTTGACTCGGTGCTACAACAATAGATTCTCCTGTATGAATTCCTAAGGGATCTACATTCTCCATATTACAAACTGTAATACAATTGTCATATGCATCTCTTACAACTTCGTATTCTACTTCTTTCCAGCCCTTTAAAGACTTATCTATTATTAATTGTTCGGAATGTGACAGAGCTTGGTGAGCAAGAGATTTTAACTCTTCTTCATTATTTGCAAATCCTGATCCTAAACCTCCCAGTGAAAACGCTGATCGAGCCATTACTGGATAACCTATTTTAATGGCGGCTGTGAGAGCTTCTTCTACTGATGACACCGCTGCACTGGGCGCAACTTTTTCACCTATTGCATTAATTTTTTCCGCAAATATTTTTCTGTCTTCAGTGTCTACAATAGATTGAATTGGAGTACCAAGAACACTTACATTATATTTGTTAAATATTTTACTTTTTTCTAATTCGACTCCACAATTTAAAGCTGTTTGGCCACCAAAAGTGAGAAGAACACCAGTGGGACGTTCTGCTTTTATAACTTGTTCAACGTATTCTGGTGTTATAGGTAAAAAATAAACCTTGTCAGCTAAACCTTTTGATGTTTGGACGGTAGCGATGTTTGGGTTTATTAAAACCGTTTGTATTTTTTCTTCTTGCATGGCTTTAACACCTTGCGACCCAGAATAATCAAATTCACCAGCTTGACCGATGGACAATCCACCAGAACCAAGGATTAGAACTTTTTTAGGTCTTTCTTGAAGTTTAGGAGTAAATTTAATTTTTTCCGTTATCATTTCATTAACAATAGCTTGCTTTTTATTTTTATACGATTTAACTAAATCAATGAAAACATCAAAAAGACATTCCAGATCAGTCGGGCCAGCCGTGTGTTCAGGATGAAATTGAACACTGAAGAATGGGAGTATTTTATGGCATATACCCTCATTAGTCTTATCGTTTTCATTTGTAAATAATACGTCCCATTTATCTGGAAGAGTCTCAGCATCAACAGCGTAACCGTGATTTTGTGACGTCATGAAGCACCGACCAGTTCCATTGTGCGTGCAAGGAAGATTGTGTCCACGGTTTCCGTAACTGAAAAAATTCAGCAAAATAGATACAGCACATATTTTAAACGTTATTTTTATTAATTTAAAATATAAATAATAATCATTTGATTCATACCTTGTTTTGTATGTCTTGCAACCTGCCGCAGTTGCAAGTAACTGGTGACCTAAGCATATTCCAAATATAGGCTTTATGTTTTTCTGGTCGTTGATTCGGAGACGCAACTGTTCAACAGTAGCTTTGCAAACTTCTGGATCACCGGGACCGTTACTTATGAATAGTCCGTCATAAGTGTTTGCATCTAGAGCATAATCCCATGGAACTAATATTACTTTTGCATTCCTTTTAATCAAACATCTAATTTGATTATATTTTAATCCACAGTCGACTGCCATAATAGTTACGTCTCCATTAGGATTGAAAATTCGAGGCTCCTAAAAATATTATTTAATTATTATTTTTAATATAAATAACATAGAATAAAAACAATTATTTTTTAAATTACAAAAACTAATGTGTGTTCGAATAATAAACTGGACAAAAATCTAAATGACATCAATCTAGCGTTCGAATAAAAAATAATCATAAAAGTCGATTCACCCACTCGAAAATTCTAGTAACCAGAATAAGGAATATATTCCAATTGAAAAGCTCCTCCTTTTGAAAAGTAAATCCAAATGATAAATGTAAAAGAATATGAATCTTGCTTGTGTACTTATTATTTTTGAAATTTGTTACGTATCATTAGTTTAGAAAAAACTCAAAACTCAAATATTATCCAGGAATTGTAGTGTAGAATAAAAAATATGTTTTACATGGGCTAACCTTCGAAGAAACTTCTGCAACTAAATTTCTTGTATTTGGATCAGTTAATGACGTCATAGGTGCGAATGGTGGCTCCCCTTGAATTATTTTTCCTAACATTACACCCTCTCGAAGTCGGAATGTAAGTGCTCTAGTGTCAACACCGCAAAGGCCTGGTACACCTTTTGCTGCTAACCATCTTCCTAGTGATTGCTTCGCCCTCCAATGGCAAGCTTCTGTACTAACTTCGCCAACAATCAAAGCGGAGGCCCAAATACGATCTGATTCGAACCATCTGAAGTTTTAAAATACGATTTTGAGAATGATCTTAATTTGGTTAAATCTTTTTCTTAAGTAAGCTTTGTTATTATTTCTTAGAAAAAAAGTAGGGTTTATTGTTTATACCTTTAATTAAATCTGAATCTTTGCAATATACTTAGCTGCTGTAAAATTTGAATTCAAATCCGTACAAATTTTTTTTTGTAAAGGAGTACCTAACTAAGTAGTAATATAATAATATGAAATGCCTAAAATCATTTCTCTTAGTTATAAATTTAAAACAATATAACTCTTTTCAATTTAAAATAAAAAAACTCTTCAAAAATTGACAACATTTCATTTTTTATAAGCCCATGAACATGGACGTATAAAAAAGACGGACGCCGTTTTACGAACAAACAACGTGAAGCCACCATAGTAAGCTAGCGATCGTGTAAAGACAATAAACACGCACACACTCTCACCATAGTAAGCTAGTCGGCCGCCATTACGTCGTGAGCTACCGACTGCGCGTCCCTGTTTCACAAAAAATATTTAAAATGCCGTCTTGCGTGGTTAAATGGTGTCTTAACAGTACAATTTTAAATAACAAAACACAGGGGATTACATTCCACAGGGAAGCAAGTTATTTCTTTTATGTTTTAATGACAAAATTATTACGACAAAATTTATAGAAAAAAATACAGCCGCCATTGTAGTCAAGACAGCTGTTGCCAGTGTTGCCATTATTTCAAAATTTTATTCTCCCAAAAGTCGGGGAGTTGATGTAAAGTTAATTAATTTTAAAATTACGATAAAATAATTTGATACAAAACGCAAATTTGTTTTTGCATTTTCTTCTCACAAAAACATGTATACTATGCTAACCCTTATATAACAACCATATTTAAAAAAATATCACAGCCAATTAACACTGTCTTCGACATCTGTTATAAGACAGTTAATTTTAAAATTTCAAGTAGGTTTATGTAATATGTATACTGAAATCGTATGAAGCATGTTTCCTATTTGTTTGGTTATAAACTGACATTTTATTTTATTTATTTTAATAATAATTAAGGAGACATTACCTCTCCTCCCCCCAATATTGGTTGAACAAGTTTTCATATATTTTCCTTTGGTTTCGCGTCCAGTGGTTGATTCGACAAAGCTAAATAGTAATTGTATTTATGCATAGGTTCTAATAGTTATAAAATGTATAGCAAATTGAAAAATAAAAATACTAAAGTGTGGGGTAATTTTATTGCATCTGGCAATCAACCTGGCACACACACATGGATGTGCCGCCGCCATTACTAGGCTTCACTCAATGTTTAGGCGATATTCCGTCCGTCTTTTTTTATAGGTCCATGCCCATGAAAGAAAAAAACGGTTTCTTTATTTTGCTCTTGCGGTTACAGAAAAAAATTATTTAATTTTTAAATCGCATATTTTAAGAGAAATTAAATAAAAACGATAAATGTGATGATGGCGTCATACATACGGAGGAATAAAAATGCGCCTTAGTCTAATTTAAAAAAAGTTAAAAAAAAAACTATCACTGACATTTACAGGGTATGGCATGTGTCAAATTTCATATTAATGTCATTTTTGTGAATTATTCATGTAAATAAACTTTTAAATCGTGTTATTGTGTTTTGGTTTTCTAATTTAATCTCATTAGCGTGATGTTTGTTTGATTGGAGTTGGACCAATTCATTTATATTATACAAATAGTGCCTATAGTGTTCATAATTTTCTTGAAATAAAAGACTTTGTTTACTTACTAAAAGTTGTACTGACAAATGGTTATCTTATTGCCATAACGAAGAAAAAAAAATGTGCCAAAATGTCAACTGTCAAGATTTTTTTTTAATTTAAGAGCGCTTATTCAATTTAACGCAAGTCAAAATCTCCGCGATCTATCGTAGCTTGCGCTATCCTTTTACTATGAACAGCATAGGTCAACAGGAGAGCGCCCAGCAACATGTCCTCTCTCTGGAAAGGCTCGCTGCCGACTGATTTGAATCGGGATTCGGGTCGCGCGCAGTGTTTTATAGTACTTTTTAAAAAATTGTAGAAAAATAATAGAGATACCTTAGTTGATTTTTTAAATTGTATCTTATAAGTAAGACATTCTTTTATTGCAATATGTATAAATTATATTCAATTAAGTCAAATATCTTGGTGAAAATAATCATTTTGTCGACTATAATTTCTAAAAAAAATCACATTGTTCGGATTTTTATTTCGTAAGTTAGGAGTCCAAAATAAAAAAATCTTTTAACTAACTACTTTAATAAGGATTTTTGCAGTTAGTTAAAAAAAATTGTTTGTTAGATCTGTCAGCAATTTCAGATATTTTTAGCTTCGAAATTGACACTAAAAGTGAAATTAAGTAATCATCGGCTCAGTTATCTTGATGGTATTCACAAATGCTGTATTAATTGAAAAAAAACTCTTAACTAATAACATAGACAATAAAATTTCCTAAAATTATTAGTAATTCATATGTTTGTAAGATAAGTGGTTGATGGACAATCTGGTTTGAAAAATCACATATTTGAGCCAAACAGCGCACGGACCGCGTGCACGGTCTTAAACTAGGTATGTGGCAAAGGAAAAAATGTATTCCTCCGTATGTATGACGTCATTTGGCGCTTACGACATTTTAGAATGAGATGATTTTAAAACTCAAAACTTCCATATTTAGAAAAAGCAAAAAATACATGTATCATAATTTTTGATTTTGTTTTCATTAAAATAAAAAATAAGTAGCTTAAAATTGTTAATGTTGTCAATTGAGTAACTACCACAGGTAACTACTTATTATTTACTTATTTTTTTAGTCTAGAGATCTAATTAATGATATATGTGTAACGCAGTTATGTTACCTAGGTAAACCATGTTCATCGCGTTCGTTTTCATCAGGAACTCCATAATTCCCCACGAGAGGGTAGGTAAGCACCAGTAACTGGGCGTGGTAGGAGGGATCCGTCAACGATTCTGGGTAACCCACCATACCCGTTTGGAACACTGGAATACATTTTTAAAGTTAGAATTTTGGAGTAGATAATATGTAATGCAATGATATTGGTATATGTGAGCAGATTTTAATTATTTAAATTTACTGACTGATTCGCGCGAAGTAGGTGTTAATACATAACTACCATCATCATAATAATCTATATCTATACTAATATTATAAACCTGAAGAGTTTGTTTGTTTGTTTGAACGCGCTAATCTCAGGAACTACTGGTCCGATTTGAAAAATTCTTTCGGTGTTGGATAGCCCATTTATCGAGGAAGGCTTATAGGCTATACATATATCATCACGCTAAGAACAACACGAGTGGAGCAATGCGGGTGAAACCGCGCGGCACAGCTAGTGTTTAATATATTCAACAATACTCAACTCAGCATAGTGAGTCTTATCCCATCTCGAGTTTGAATTATTCACAATACAATATCTAATAATATAACTATACCTAAACAACATTTTATAAAGACTGATAAATAGTTCCGGAATTTATTACCGACGCGGCAGTTCGCTTGCTTTGTTTTATGAAAACTGTTTTATTTGGGACAGAGTTCCTTGAACTGTTATCAAATCTTTAATAAAAACTGTTGTGTCTGTAGATTATCATAAAAAACACTAGATGCTAATTGAGAACCGTATATTTTTGAACATCGGTTAAGAAGGTTAACTGGTACTTACCAACTTCTCCTTCAACGGGAACTTGAGCTCCAAAGCTTCGTCCTTGGAAAATAGATCCATCAGCAAGAACGAGGCAGCAGGGAGGCCCCACTTCACAACTAAGATCATTTTTACCTTCCATTATATCTGAAACTTGTCGGAAAATATTTTCCGTCAGCAAAATTACTTTTGTATTACCAAGGTATGCCGATGACAAAAGTGCGTACGGAATTTTATATTTAAGATGATATTTAAATTTATGTACATTTTTTGAGATTTCATAATATTTGTCCGACCCATAGAAATCTAAATAACAAGATACTAGAAGTCGTAAGCGCGCGTGACCTTGTCGCCACTCAGGTGACTTTCACATCACCAGTGTGTTCGTCACTGTTCAGTTGCTCTTTAGACGTATGTGTGTAAACATGGTGTGTTTCAGCATTTCCCATTGCGGAAATTCTTCCACAAGTTGTAATTATACTAATAAAGGAATAATATTTCATCGGTAAAAATTTTTTTTTAGAAATAATGCCGTTTTTGCTTAATTTACAAGTATTACGAGTGTCACCATAGTAATCGAAATAACAATGAATGACACAGTCGACTGTAGCGACGACAAGCCAATTTACGAGTTACCGAATTTCAAGTGTAGTACCTACTAAGAAAGTTCACACCATCGGTTCACACGGTAACTCGTATATAAACAGTTTGTGCGTTATGCATAGACAGTCACGGGCTTGTCGGGACGCGGGTGGGTCGCATTAGGTCGAATATTAATTACATACGAATATATTTATGTAGTTAACGAAATATAACCTTTGCGTAGTTATTCATCTTTTATTACACCCGCACATAACAAGACCCTACATTGGTGACTCCCGACGATTAGTGAACATAATAGTGAATTGCATAGATATCGTTTGTTTACAATTAAAAATGAATCCGGCAGTTCCAGTTAGAGCAGTTTCGTCGGTACCGTTAAACCTCGAGCAGTTAGCACAACTAAAGCAGCGGATAAACCAGCTGGAATGTGCAGGCTCGAGAGGCAAATCGTATAGCAGTCGAAGGTATGGAAATAGCACGCATCGTTCCGCATCGCAAAGTCACAATCGTGCAGGAAGCTCAAAACAGAGAAAACCAAATTGGTTATGTTTTTTCATTACTGCTTTAAGCATAACGCCAGATTGTACTATCTTCAACCTTGTGCGTGGCAGAAGCAGCAGGAGAGCCGACTAAAAAATGTTTTAATTTTACCAGTGTCGAAAAATAACCGATCCGCGAGTGAGTGTACTGTGTAGTGATTATAAACCTTACGCGGCAAACGGTAGTGTAATTAAGACATTTGGTACTAAGTTAATGACTTTAGATTTTAGTTTACGGCGACCGTATAAATGATCATTTATCGCCGAGGTAACTCAAACTATGTTTTGGTTTATAAGGTGCAGATTTTTTAGCACCCTAGGGCCGATGCATCGCTCGCACTTATGACGGACGCATCGGATACTCATGTAGGTTATTTTTCTAAGAATCCATCTAAGATTGAACGCAAGTATAGTACGTACGATAGGGAGTTATTAGCAATTTACTTAGCTATTCGTCATTTTCGGAATATGGTCGAAGGACGACAGTTAACGGTGTAGGTACACGGATCACAAACCGTTAATTTACGCGTTTTCTAAAGTAAATAGCGAGAAAGAGTTACCCAGACGTACACGACACTTGATATTCATTACGAGTTCACAACGTCGCGTGGGCAAGATAATGTCGTTGCAGATTCGTCATCACGAGTCGCAACAATAAGTTGTCCCACTGTAATAGATTACGCGGAACTTGCTAAGGAACAACAACAAGATTCTTATATGTTACAATTATCTAATTCGAAAGACGCTAATAATAGGTCAAAGAAAATAATGTTACCTGAAAGCGGTACATTTATTAATTGTAATATTTTAGATAATGATAAAATTAGACCCTATTTGACTGATTAAATTCGACGTATTGCTTTTGATAGTGTACATAATGTCATCCCGAAATAAGGACTACACGTAAATTGATTCAAAACCGTTTTTATTGGCCAAATATGAATCGTCACGTTGGCCAATGGGCACGCATTGGACATGCATTGAATGTCAACGATCGAAGGTTAATCGACATACAGTGTCAGGTTTAGGATCGTTTCTGCAGTGCGATAGGTTTGAACATATTCATGTTGATTTAATTGGACCTTTACCCACTTCACCCGAAGGTTTTAGGACGTATTGCCTAACCATAGTGATAGGGGGACGCGATGGCCAGGATGTTTTCCTACGAAAGATATAACTGCTGAAACGATTTCGCGTGTAATATATGAAGGATGGATCTCTCGTTTTGGTTGTCCGAAAAAGCTAACAAGCGATCAAGGACGCCAATTCGAAAGTCAATTATTTGCTACACTAATGAAGTTATTAGGTATTATTAAGTTGCGTACGATACCTTACCACCCACAGAGTAACGGGGCGGTAGAGCGTTGGCATAGGTCGCTTAAAGCGGCATTAACGGCTCGTTTATGCAATATATCATCATCTTGAGTTACGGAATTACCAACTGTGTTGCTAGGACTTAGAACAGCAGTAAGAAGTGATACCGGCATAAGCGCAGCAGAATAACGTACGGAACAACTTTACGATTACCAGGTGATTATTACGATAAAAAATCGAGTTTAGAAATAGATAGAAGTCTTGAGTATGTAAGTAAATTACGAGACTCTATTAGGAAATATCAGTCAGTAGCTATTAGGCAGAATGAAAAACGGAACATATTTTTCACCCCGATTTAGAAAAGTGCGATTATGTTTTTGTAAGAAACGACGCAGTAAGTAAGCCTTTATAACCAACATACGACGGTCCTTATCGTGTGTTGAGTCGAGAGAAAAAGGTATTTTACATTCAAATGACTGGCAGGAAAGTTAGAATATCTGTAGACCGTCTAAAACCTGCATATTATTTGAATGAAGATAGTGATACGATATATGGGGCAGATACTAAGGTTCCGTTACAAATTCCAAGTAGCGAATTGCCTAATACACATACCACGCGTAGTGGAAGAGCTATACGATTACCGGTACGATTTAGGTAATAGTATTGTATTTGTAATTGTTTCAACTATTTTATATATATTAGAATTACGATGATTATAAGTATGCATAAGACTTCATAGAAATGTATAATAAATACTTAGTAATCAACACATCGTATTTAATAAATAATAGAACTTAAGTAATTTTGAAAAGAGTTCATTGTTTAACGTTTTAAGTATGGTATTTCAAATTTATGTTTGTGTTGAGTTTTGATTGAAATGTTTACTACTTAGAAATTTAAGTACCTACTTTTGATTTATGGCTTATGAATGTATAGTAATAGCCTTTGTAATATTAAACGATACAAGTGTAAAGAACGTATTGAGATTTGAAATGTTAATGTTACTAAGTGTTAGATGACATGTAACAATTATCGCACGCCACTTAGAAGAACCAACGCAAGTTTTTGTAATAACATAAATAGTTTAACGAAATTAGGCGTTAACTGTTAACCACTTGTATACGATACGTATTGATTGATTTATATTGTGAACATTTTTTATACTTTATATTGTAAACATTTTGTAACCTTATACAGCGACATTTATATACACCCATCTGTTTATTGTTTAATTTTATTGTAAGATTTTTTACTTGTATACCCTTTTTATTTTAAGGGGGGAATGATGTAGCGACGACAAGCCAATTTACGAGTTACCGAATTTCAAGTGTAGTACCTACTAAGAAAGTTCACACCATCGGTTCACACGGTAACTCGTATATAAACAGTTTGTGCGTTATGCATAGACAGTCACGGGCTTGTCGGGACGCGGGTGGGTCGCATTAGGTCGAATATTAATTACATACGAATATATTTATGTAGTTAACGAAATATAACCTTTGCGTAGTTATTCATCTTTTATTACACCCGCACATAACAAGCCCCTACATTGGTGACTCCAACACGACCATTCTTATTATCACGTTTAACACAAATTTCAACCTTATTTCTATGAGTTTATGTTCAAAGTTATATATATTGAAAATTAACAACCTCTTTTGTAGAAAAGCCGAATTGTTTCGTATTGGAGCAAAAAGAAACAAAACGTCTCATATACTTAGGGATGTTATTCTAAAATAAACCGTAAATTCGTGCGTTAGGATACATATTAAAAAGCTTAATTTAATATTTAAGTTAGTTTTCACTAAAATCAAGCCGTCCAATAAAAGGCATAGTTTACTTGTGTGTACTGTTTAGCTATCGGTTTAAATGTGTTGATTTTGGCGACAGCGGGATTCATACGAATTATGACATTATAGCACTTCTATGTGTCTTGTTATTTAGATTTCTATGGTCCGACCCTTCATTCCAGCATTAATTATAATATAAAATGTACCTATATATTTTTAATTATGCATACAAATTTAACGGAAAGCGGTGGTTTGAACTATTTGAGGTAAGATAAGTAGTGGATTGTTATCATAGTGCAGCAATAGATATGACCGACCTAGAAATGTTAAGGTTACGAGTTACTACACTTTTTAATGAAGCGATACGTTCCCTATTTATAGTAGCTAGGGTCAATGCGCCAATTCTCGAAGGTTTATGGAAATTATAATATTTGGAATCCAATTGACTACAAAGAAGTATCTCACACTGTTAACAATGAAAATGTTATGAATAAGGATAGAAAACAATTTTAAGATATCTGTAAATACTACCGTTATGTTTATTATTATTTTATTTAGTAACCATTACAATACGAAATACATAAATAACAATTACAAATTCTTTATCATAGTAAATACTAGGTAGGATTGCATTTCTATTTCTCCTCTCTGAAACATTAACTATCATGTTGAACCTATACCTACTTAATATAATCAATACTTTCAGTAGGTAGGTACTTATTAAGTTTTTCTAGTCCCTTTTGTATTCAATTAACCTTGGTTTCAATAAAAAAAAACGAACGCTTTCGTGTCCCACTAGGAAAGTTCCTACCAATCTTCTAGGTAGATATAAAAAAAATAAAAAAAGGAAAAAAACTGATAAATTACAAAACACTTTTACAGTTAGGTAACTAGGTATTTACCTAGAAAGCTGTGTCTGAAAATAAATATATATCTATGCTGGCATTAAAATAAAAATTGATACTTTTTTCAGTAAATATTTAATAGCTTAATTAGGAAACATCTGCTAGGTACATCTATACATATAATAAATCTGTAGAAGGGTCAATTCTGTACATTGAAAATATTGAAAAAATAAATAGCAGGGGGTGTTACTGGATCGATACCAAACCCAAATATGTGATTAAAAAATTTTTTGTCTGTCTGTCTGTCTGTCTGTCTGTCTGTCTGTCTGTCTGTCTGTCTGTCTGTCTGTCTGTATGTGAAGACATCACGTGAAAACTAACGGTTCGATTTCGATGAAACTTGGTATAATTATACCTTATTATCCTGGGCGTAAAATAGGATACTTTTTATCCTGGAAAAATACGTAGAAAAAAAATAATCTTAATTTTTCAGTTTTATCCATAGACGTTGTTCTGTAGAACCGCGAACACACGTTGGGTATTATTATAGGCCTAGCCGTATTTGGGTCCAATAGATATTTATAAGATGTTATTGTCAGAGTTACTCAAAATGGAGAAATAAACCATCCACGCGAAGACCCACATCCGCGCGGACGGAGTCGCGGGCGGAAGCTAGTACGTAAATAAATGAAGACATACCTAGGTAGTTAAGAGAATTAATTAAATTCTTAAAAATATTTTTTTTCAGATTTTATGGCATTTATTTTTGTAATAATTATAGCACTGAATAAATTGATCGAATTTTAATATTTAACATAGCCAGAAGTAAACATTTTTTTAAATATCAAGTTTTGTGGTTGAACCAACATTAATACACGTGTTACATACAATGAAAAAAATATGACATTTAATATTACTCATAACAAGGTACCTAAATAAATACTTTGAAAATACGCTCTTACATATCGTCTATATGCGAAGTTACACTTACATTTTAGGTTCAAATTGCCGGCCACGTGGTATTTTTAAAGAGCCACGAAGAACGGTCCGGCGCTGTCGCGAACTGCGCAACGACAGACCGAGCTCGTTCAGAGCTCAACTTCCTTCAAGTTACGCGTTATCATACTTCGTCACAATACGAACCAGTCGGGTCACATCCTGCTCTCGCATACACAGTTTGCATATGGGCCTCTCGTTTACGCATCACTAAGGTCAATGATGTGAATCATGCTAATGTTTGCTGCGAAGTTGGGTTTGGAATTTTATTCTAGCTATATTATACCTAAACAGAAGGGGACATTTTGATCACGGTTGAAGGCAATTTACCTATTTTACTTCCACAGAAATTATAACATAAAATAATTTGAAAACCTGTTGAATTTAATTTATTGATTTAAGTCTTTATAATTTAGTTTCAATTAATATAAGAGTAAGTAAGTGCACATTAAAATCGTATACACCATGTTTATCCTGTTACTTAAAGTAGGAGATAAAGTATCTACTACGAAAACATAAAAAACATTTATTTTGATCCAACCATTTCAATTGCCAGCTGTTATTTTCCTAAACCCATTGTTCCTTTAACCCAGTTGTTACTATCGTTCTTTTAAAAGGACGCACCATAAATAAAATTATTATTAACAATGAGGGCATTTTTGAAAAAAATATTTATATTCATTTGGCACCTCACGGTTGTAGGAATTGGAAAATTAAAGTGTTGTATCGTTTTAAAACAGTGGTATATTTTTAAATTATTTTAGAATTTCTGCTATTTTCCATTGATAAATCAAGTTAAATGTATTATCAATAAATTACAACAAATTACTTGATTTATTTTAAATACACGTAATTTGAAACGTGTTTTATCAGAAATATATATTAACTACTATTAAATAACATTTTATTTGTGATATTTATGCAGTTTTAATTGCCGTTCTTTTAAAAGGCCAGTAGTAATATGTACTACTACAGAGTACTTTTTTGCGCATGCACTCTTTGAAGAGCATCACAGCATCAACGAAGCCATGGTTCCCTCCTATGGCGGCCATCCATGCAAGCAATTCATAAGAGGGAAACCGATAAGATGGGGGTATGAATTTTGGGTCGGAGCGACACGGTTAGGTTGCATAGTTTGGTGTGATCCATACCAAGGACAATCGAATGATGTTGGTAATCAAAACAAATACCAAAAGCCTCTGAGATTGGGTGCAAGCGTTGTATTACAGTATGCATTCCATTTAGTTTTTGACAGCTTTTTTACGTCCATTCATCTCATTGATGAACTTCGAGTACGAGGAATAAAGGCTACTGGCACAGTACGTGAAAACCGCGTCGCGAAATGCCCTTTGCCTGCTGCCTTCGAGAATTGAAAACGAGGTACATTCAAGCATCAATCGACCAGATCAGAACAAATTTATTTTGCAAATGGAACGATAACAGTGTTGTGACTGTTGCATCAAACTTTGATACGATTCAGCCTGTATCTACGGTAAAGAGATTTTCTCAACCACAGAAGAAACATATTATACTTGTCGTAAAAAAGTACAACGAGAAAATGGGAGGGGTGGACAGATCCGACCAGACCATCGATTTGTACAAGACATCTATCAGAGGCAAGAAGCGGTATTTTTCTTTGACTTGTCATGGACTAGATATGGCAATACATAATTCTTGGCAAATATACAAGTAAAAGGGGGCCATTATGATTATCTCCACATTCCTAGAAGTGTTGGAACTGCTCTGCTCGAAACATATAAGAATGTGGAACGTAATTGTACTAGAGTTTCCTTGAAACCTCTGGATTTGATGGGAAAGATCACATCATTAGGTACAGAGACAAGCAACTTTGGTGTATAGAATGTCACAAGAAAGCCAATTTCTATTGTCCTAAATGTAATGGAAGCTTACATCCTAAATTATGTTTTGAAAACTTTCATATTGCTTCATAAATATATGTGAAATGTATGTTGTCATTTTAATATCATAGTCTACCTACTTAGTAGTACATATTACTACCGTCCTTTTAAAAGCACACCATTTTCCGAGATTTCCACAACAGATAAAATTTTTATACTATTTTTCCAGTTAAACTTTTTGCAATATGTACACAATATGTAAATTTCACCTTAATATGATAACAAAAATTGTTTCAGTAACATCTGGGTTAAAAAGGCTGTGATTTTACTCTCCAAACAACAACGGCGACAATTACTTCTTTATTATCGTCAAATTTCTCATTTCAAAGATTTTCATATGCCAAGATAAGCCAGACCCCTATCTTTTTGTTTACCTTTCCCGGTCTTAATCCTTTCTTTTACCCATTCCTTGAATAGTCGGCAATCCACTTGCAGCGGTGTAAGGTCTACAGACAGCCTTATACCTCTGTAAATGTGCATGGGCGGTGATAGCACTTACCATCAGGCGTCCCACCAGCTTCTTTCCCGACTATGAGATAAGAAAAAAACTAGACTTCGCAGGGAGCTAGATCTGGCAAATATGCTGTTCGAGCAGAATAGATGATTTTTTAAGGCAGCCATCAAAATGCCAGCTAGGAACCGGAGGTTTGAAAGCCGGTTCGATGCAATCGTGCTTAAACTGCTCTTTTTAATTTCATGCTCCTCAATTTTGGTGAAGAACCTTCTCTGTAGGCTTCTCTGGACCTACTCAAATGAAAATCTTTCCCTAAGAAGGAGAAATCTTGCCCTAGTTATAGGATCTTTTTTTAAGTTATTTATTGGATATAAAGCAACATAAAACATATTTCAGATTTTTTATTAACACTGGAAATGCCTGATTATTATCACCACTATATTTGGATCAGCGTAGTATCAGTTTTTTTTTATAAGGAGTTGCAAAATATCTTGACTAAAAGGATTAAGTGTCCGTATTTATGCAAAATGGAACCACTCGACAAATTTCGTTTTTTACTTTTATTGAAGAATACTCATTCAAAAGTGGTCTAAATTCTTATACAAACAAGAACCACATGATTTTTACGTTGGAAACAAGGTATACTAAAAGCAGAAAGGAACCACCAGCAACAACGAATAATACATATTAAGCAAAACCGAACCACAGCACCACGGGACTGCTTTGTTCAAACAAATAAACGATATTACTATCATGTCATTTTATACAAAACAGATCCACACCTACTTGGTACCATTATACATTACACATATTTCTATTAATAACAATTATTTTTAATACACAAAATGGAACCAGGTTTCTATGGTATGGTTATGCGTAAAATAAATACATAATTTAATTGTAATTTTTTATTGCAAAACAAAACCACAAGCATTCGGTTCTATTATGCATAAATAAATATTGTAAAACATCCTGAAACCCATCATCGCTATATGGAACCAAATGCCTTGACTTGTTACAATGCTTCTCATCTTTAAACAACGTATTTCATTACCTAAATAGCTCAAAGTGCAAGTGCTCCAATTTTTTAAGTAAAACGTCGAACATCTGTCAATATAGGTGACATTCAGCGAAGTAGTTCGAATACGTGCATTGAGATAATATTACTACGTATGGAGGAGACACCACGAACAAAATCTGTGCGCCATTTTTTTGCTCTAACTAAGTTTTAAAAATTATTATCTAGTTAGGTACTTACCGATGAAAGTTATTCCTTTGCACTTTTCCGTATTATTTGTGCAATATCGTAACACACACGAAGGCATATTTGATGCGTTTCACTTTAAAACAAATAAAAAATGAGCGTGCAGTTACGCCATATGGCGTATGTTGAGCGGAACATAAGTGATGTAGGCGGTGTCGTCTCCATATGTATATCTCAATGAATACGTGACGGTGTTTTTTTCCTCCGCGAAGTAGTTCTATTGTTTTTGTTAATTACCTTTAAAATTAAATGTGAAAATGTTTAGTAATAAATAAATAAGCAAGCAATGGGTAAGAAAAGCATTGGAGTCGAACACCGAAGATAATAATGAAGATACAACGCGTAAGTAGTTTTATTTAATGCATTTAAGTACCTACTTATTGAATCTGAGTTGCAGGTACGCTTTATCCACTTTTGATTCATTCCCGATTGTGGTGTGATTTTAAGAAGATAGTTCATTAAGTAAGTACAACAGGAATCCTCTGTGGATTTACGTATTTTAACGACAATGTTGTTGTTCACGAAGGCGAGTCGAACTGTCCGTCTGTCTGTCCCTCTGTCTCATGAACCGTGATAGTTAGACAGTTGAAATTTTCATATGATGTATTTCTGATGCCGCTGTAACAACAAATACCAAAAAACAGAATAAAATAAATATTTAAGAAGCTCCCATACAATAAACCGTGATTTTTTGCCGTTTTTATAGATAATGGTACGGAACTCTTCGTTGCGCGAGTCCGACTCGCACTTAGCCAGTTTTTTGTACATGGCGCATGTACATACAACATAGTCATAGACACGGCTTTATAAGAACTAATAATATTTTGCTGTCGCCATATACCTACGTATAAAAGCCACGCGGCTTTGTTTTGATTTAAAGCTTTTTTCTTTTTATTTCAGAAGATAACGAAGAACCTTATACGTCGCTGCCTCTGGAGAAGCTTTCTTCACCTTCTAGCGATATTCAGTCCATATTACATCTCATTCCACAAGATGCACAGTTTTTATAACGGTCTCATTAGTGATGATGCAATAGAAGACCACATAGATGGACTAGACACGGTGGATTTCGAAATGCAATTTGATGATAACGTCGAATAAACGTCCTCTATAAGTATTATTTTATATATTTTTTTTAATTAAAGCTTTATTACGATATTATAAATACATAGTTTCATTTATATCATTAAATCCCTGGGTTGTGGTTCCTTTTTGTATAAGAGAAAACCTATCAATTGATAAATGTTAAAAGGAACCACATGCATATTTTCTTAATTATCTAGAAAGTTTAAGAGTATTCAGAGCAAATTTATATACACATACTTAAATAAGTAATTTATCAATGAATTTAAATAAAATAAATTTTAATTTTACTTCATCTAACAGAGCTGCAAATGTTTTTGTAAATCCTTTGATATCTCAGAAGTGCGTCTTTGCTGGGTGGTTCCTTTTTGCTTAAATACGGACAAGTGATCAAATCAATAAGATGTCAACAAACTATCTGGCAAAATGACCTATATATTTTAAATAGATTTCTCAATTTCAGCCTATTCTAATTTTTGCGAATAAGAGGTTCTTCTATTATGAAGTCTGTTAATAAAAATCTGTATGGTTAACTTGAAATGTTACGCACTTTGTACGTTCAGGTATTAAAATTCTCTGAACTATCGACACACTATAGATAAAGTTATTGCAGTTGAAATGGTATAATAAATGGTACCTGCTTTTTATAAAAACAGTTAACCGAACTACAACCAACGCGTTACTAAAAAGTGAAATGTAAATAAACATTTCGATTTAGATTTCAGCGTCCATTTAATATGTTAACTAAGTAGTATTTAGTTTTACGTCGCCATATATGTATACTTAAAATAAAATATTATTTTACAACATTTGACCGACGGAGACCCCTACTACTGTGTAGTTAAAAATAACAACGAACCTAACCTTACCCACCCCTTGTCCAAACCAACGATTTTTGCTAAATGACGTTCAGTGAAGACGTTAAATGCGTTAAACGTTACATTAAATAACATGACGAGTTTTCGTTTAGTCATTCAATTAAACGTCGTCATCAATTAACGCGCTAGTCATTCAATTAAATAGCAGATTCAACCGGATGACTGCGACATATAAAACGCCCGTCCGATTAGGGCCCTTCTGGCCTCCTCCACTCAAGCGACAGCTCAAGCCGAGGTTCGTGGTCCCCGTCAAGGGGGGACGCCCTTGTGCATGTCGCTACCAGGGTGAACCTTCAGTTCACCCCCGCGTCCGCGTTAAAATGTAGAAGCCCTTCTGGCTAACATTGAGAGACACCACACAAAAAAAAAAAAAAGACATAAAAAATTTACTTCACTTTAAGTTTAAATTCTTTGTTGAAATAATCGTATAGGAGCTACCAACGTTGAAAAGAGAGAATTTTAGTATAGGTAGTTGGTTCTTTGATATACTGTTTCTCTTCCTATTTCGGTTAGAGTCCGGGCTGTCTGGCTGGCCGCAGTGGTTGCGTTTATTAGTGCGCATCTTATCTGCTCAGGAAAATATCCGTAATTTAAAGTCATTTATTAACGCGTAATTTTTAATCTTTTGTCTTTAGATAGATCCATCAGACACAATTTTTTATTTCAAAAACATTAAAATGTCATCGAAATAAGTGAAATTCCATCAACATGAGTCCCCGTGAAGGATATACTATGTTTATTATTCATTTTACTATATTCATTTTACTATTTACAATTTTTTAGCAACAATCTACCATGGTGCCTCCTTTTCCCAACGAACCTCAAATAGGACGTTAATGTAAACTTGATAAAAACCAAATATCATCAAATTCATATTAATACCCAAAAGTGTAATAAATTATATGAAACCATCTATTAAAAATATTAGTTTACTAATTATTCAATATAAGTATTAAAAAAGGATAATATAATATAAGTAATAAAGTTATTACTTACCTTTTAAGCGGATTCATGTTGATGTAATTTCACTTATTTCGATGACATTTTAATTATTTTGAAATAAAAAATTGCGTATGGCACCTATTTAACAACGAAAAAAACGTCTTGCAATAAATAATTTATGTCTGATGGATCTATCTAAAGGCAAAAGATTAAAATTACGCGTTAATAAATGACTTTAAATTACGGATATTTTCCTGTGCGCACTAATAAACGCAACCACTACCGCCAGCCAGACAGCCCGGACTCTAACCGAAATAGCAAGAGAAACAGTATATCAAAAACCCAACTATACTAAAATGACTTTTTTTAAAACGTTAATAGCTCCCGTACCATAAAGAAAAAGCGATAGTTATGTCGTACATAATTTATGAGATTCTACTGATGAAATTCGGTTATGTATATTGATTTAATCGATATTTTGTGTAGAAATAAGCTAAGGGCGAACTCCAAAAACAAAATCATCCTTGTCATCCTTCCAATATATTACCGATGTTAGCTTAGGTTTTTTTTATTTATTGAAATAGCTGCAGCAGAAATACAAAAAAGATTGGGTACGGAACCATAATATAAACTATTAAACAAAACCGAAAGCTACCCTTTCTATAAGTATTCTATAAGTATTCCTACTTATCCAAAATAGCGACAAGGAAGTACAAAGTCTTTCCCATTAGCCGGGTTTACACGCACGCTCTTTACCGCGTGATTAGGAGTGCGCGGGATTGAACGCGGGAAAGCACGCGCGCGCAATCGCGAGGGATTGTTTTGTCACGTTTTTTTATGCACTTATTCTTTCGCGCGCGATTGTTCGTGCGTTTTTGAGGGAAGAGGAAAGATTGTGCGTGTAAACGATAATAGCGCGCGATTGAACGAAGGAAAGCGTGGCGCGTTGGAGTGTGTGAAAATTACGGAGGATTGTAGTCGCGCCGTAGTGATTTCGTACCTCGCTTTAAGTTTTCGAACACGGACTTGAACGCATGAAAGAATGAGCGTGTAAAACACGTACAACGTGCGCAGACTTGAACCAGAGACAGAGAGGCGCGTTCGCGCGGAGTGGACGCGCAATCTCGTTCTCTCTGTCATCGTTTACATGCTCGCTCTTTCCCGCGTGAAAGCCGAATCGTGCGCGAAAGAGCGTGCGTGTAAACCCGGCTATTATCCAAATCATCATATCGAACGTAGTCAGTTTAAAATAAAATAAGAAAGAAAATCAAAGAAAAATTTTGTTCGAAAAGTTTTATTTTTTTCAATAATTAATTTAAATAAATACTATAATCCAACGGACTAGTTCTGTTCAAAATCGGGTAGTCTATAAATTTGATCGTGTTGTTTAGCGGTGCTTCTTGCATCTCTATAATTTCGATTATATTTTGTTCGGGCGCAGGTTTCAGCCAAACTCCTGGGACGTACAATGTAATCTGAGGTCCAACCTGAGGCCAGTATCTTCCAAGGTGGTGCTTATTTACGTAGATATATCCCTGTTAAATAAAAGAAAATGTAGGCCCAACATTAAATTAGAAATCTTGGGTAGCAAACCATGTCTATTTACATAAAATAATATCGAGAAAAAAGATATTACCTACAGGAAATTTATATTAAAAGAAACCTTAATTATTTTTAAATGAAGATTAGAATAATGTGAGATTATAAAACAATGTCATATTAACCTTTCCCCAACCAGTGGTATCAATAAATGAGTCCAAGGGTATCTGTCCAGCTGGTAACACAAACGAACCGGTAAATAGTATGGGACTATCTAATTTGCTTTTTCTATTAATTATTTCTTCATTAGAACGAGGAACAATTTCTTGAAATACGCTTTTGTCCAAGGAATAGCCCGTTATCGACCAAGTACCATCTAGTGTTTTATTGTTCAAAAGGACCGTGCTTAAAATACCCTGGAAACATAGAAGGAATAACAATTAACTTAATAAATGAATACCCAGATTAAATAAAAATATATTTTTAGTATAGTATGAAAAAGAAGGTACCTTGTAATCGTGTAATCTGTTGCCATAATTTATTCGTCCCTGATTCTCCACAAGCAACGATAGTACTGAGCCTGGCGTTGACTTAATACTTAGCGAATACATTTTATGCATTCTATTTATAACTCCTTGGAGAGTCTGTAATGAAAATGGAATCCTTAATTGAAGTGTGCAAGATGCAACATCTTACATATAATAATCTTTTAACAGTTACCATACTTACATTATTAACGTAAACAAAAATCCAATCTCGTGGCTTTTGAATTTCTAATATTCCATTTTCTTCGTTTATAGTTGTTTCATATAATATCATTCCTGAAAATTGCCGCAGTTCTTCAAAAGTGGGCAATTTTGAGCCCGTAACGTCTGCGTATTTTTTGCCTAAATATTTTCGACCTTTGTCCGACAAAAGGCTTACAAATGGTTCTACTGTGACTTCTCCGTAAGCTCCTTTATTTGTCACTATTGGAAGTGTTATGTTATTAACTTCAGGATTGAACTGCAAAAAAAGAAATTATTTTAAAATGAGATGCAGATGTATCATGTAAAAAATAAGTAGCCTAACCTAACCCAAATAATTTATCACGTTTTCGTAACTATTTTCTTTTGTCACGTAAATTAAATTAAAACAAGGAATGAGTAGGTGCTCTTATTTCTTTTCCTAGTCCAAAAGAAATATGGATAAGATGTCCTTATTCTGGCCAGCAGACCTGGAGAAAATGTTCATATCTAATGATTTCGGTAAGAAGTGCACTTACCTCAGCAATTGTGTTTCTTATAGCATAATACTTATGAGTAGGGTCACCCGCTTCAGTTAAAGGTGCATCATAGTCGTATGATGTTATGTCAGGCTGAAAAAATGAACCATAGTTCGCACCTGTGTAATAAATATTTATATTATAACACATAATCTTATATAATCTGACCAAGGCATGTTCTTGGTAAATAACAACTATGTCGCTATTGTGTCTATAAATAAATCGATAACTATCATTATAACTGAAAATAATACGGGCACTATAATAGTATAAGTTATTAGATAGACCGTGTTTATAATTTACAATAATATATAGGTACTCTATTTTATTATATTCTTATCAAGACGATATTAAGCATTAATAAATAAACAAGAGCTTTTGTCATAATGCTGATAAATGATTTTTTTTTTAAATGCTGATGCATATGGCCGGAAAAAGTCGACGACACAACAAGTCCTATTTCTATTTTTAAATATTGAACCTCACCTAACCAATCTCTCTCTATTCGTCTAATTAGTTTATCTATACTAATATTATAAAGAGGAAAGGTTTGTAATTATGTATGTATGTATGTATGGTTTTCACGCATAAACTACTGGACCGATTTCAAAAATTCTTTCACCATTAGAAAGCTGCATCTTCACTGAGCAACATAGGCTATATTGCATTTTCAAAAAAATTAGAGATCCATACCAAAAATGCAATAATGTAACCCAAGGTGTAGAAAATTCCTTAATAAAAATTCTGTCATCGCGTGCGCTGCGGAATCTATTCCTTGAAGTACGAGGATGGTTCTTATGAAAAAAAACGTAAACATGTAGGTACCACGGGCGAAGCCGGGGCGGACCGCTAGTTATTCATAAGGCCGTCATCAGACATTATTAAAAACATCCCTATCTATTTATTACTTCGCCCATGACATTTGTACATTGTACAATTGTTTTTTTTTTTTTTTTTTTTTTTTTTATTGGTCTACAAAACTGCTTACAAATGTTTGTGATTTATTCTATTAATTATTAGACCGGACTCTCAGTGGAGTTTCGTTTGCAAAAATCGCGGACCTAAATCTGACTTCTGATATATATTGTATAGATCCCAGACATCCTATAGACAGATGTTGCCAACCAGTTTTGTGGTCCCCCTGCCCGCACCCCGGTAATTAAATATGGCATACAAAGAAAAAAATAAAAATTTCCAAAACATGCCGTGTGGGGTATCAAATGAAAGAGCTTATTGAGTAGATCACGAATATATAGCATACTATATACATTTCTTACACTTTCTCTAAGATTTTTTAGAAAATTTACGAAAATGGTCCATTTTTGAGTTAACTTTAAACCACTATAGATTGAAAACTCATGAATATATTTTTTAAATTATTATTTTAAATAATTAACAATAGTCCATTGTTTACGATTCAATATTTCGTACAGTGAAATAGTTGCATGGGGGAGTGGGGGGAGCATTCAAAGATGGCGAGTATATTTTCAAGTTCATATAGTATATAGTTATTTTCATCAAATCCACCACATAGCTCACTTATATTATATTACGAACTATTGAATCATAAACAATGGACTATTGTTAATTATTTAAAATAATAATTTAAAAAATATATTCATGAGTTTTCAATCTATAGTGGTTTAAAGTTAACTCAAAAATGGACCATTTTCGTAAATTTTCTAAAAAATCTTAGAGAAAGTGTAAGAAATGTATATAGTATGCTATATATTCGTGATCTACTCAATAAGCTCTTTCATTTGATACCCCACACGGCATGTTTTGGAAATTTTTATTTTTTTCTTTGTATGCCATATTTAATTACCGGGGTGCGGGCAGGGGGACCACAAAACTGGTTGGCAACATCTGTCTATAGGATGTCTGGGATCTATACAATATATATCAGAAGTCAGATTTAGGTCCGCGATTTTTGCAAACGAACATCTCCTTGGAGCCTGCTCTATATGTACTATCATGCAGTTGATTTATAACCTTCTGGATGTAGACACAGCATGCAAATTTACAAATTTTAATTGGATACCTTATCTATGTATAACAATCATTATAATAACTATAAATTTAATATTTTATTCCTAATTGAGACCAGAGAACCACTAAATATGTCTATTTCTGATCGGATACTATTTGCATAGGTACACATTCGAAACAAAGGTGCATGTTGACCAAGATTAGTTTTACTTGAAGCTGGCAGAAAACATAATCTGTAATGTAAACGAGTAGTGATACGCGGACCTGAAAGACAAATGCGCTCCAAGACATCAGGACAATCTGCTTCCCCATGTAGAACCTTATAAAGAAATAAGATATCTGCTACTTTCCTGCGTGTATGTAAACCACTCAAGTTAAAGTACGATAGACGCTGGTCATAGGAAGTTAAAACCCTACATTTATGGTCTGAGTAACTAAGATAGTACAAAAAACGTTTCTGGACTCTTTCAATTCTATCGGAATGGACTTGGTAACTAGGGCTCCAGACAGCTGAACAATACTCTAGTATTCCACGAACGAGGGTGCTATAAATTAAAATGGTAAGTTGAGGTTGTTTCAGGAATCTCATTTGTCTCGTGACGAAGCCGGATAATTGTGAAGCTTTTTTAACAATATGATCGTAATGGTTTCTAAAACTTAAAGAACTATCCATGATCACGCCTAGGTCACGGATAAAGCTCACTTCCGTGAGTGATAAATTATTGATAAGGTAAGTTACGGGTGTTCGAATTTTCTTTCTAGAGAATGCAATGTGATAGCATTTATTAATATTTAAGCACATGTGATTATTTGTTCACCATTTTTGTATATTATTTAAGTCTGATTGAAGTATATTAACATCTGTTTTATCCTTAATCGTTCTATAAACTTTTAAATCATCAGCGTACATTCTATAGTTTGATTGTATTACACGGGGGAGGTCGTTGATAAATATTAAAAAGAAGAGAGGACCGAGATGGGAGCCCTGCGGTATTCCCGATGGAATAGTATAGGGGGTAGATTTAAAACCTCGGATTGAGACAAGCTGGGAGCGGTTGTGTAAATATGACTCGCACCATCTTAATAAGGATCCGTGTATCCCCATATTTGAGAGCTTATGTAATAGAAGATCATGATTTACTAAGTCGAACGCCTTTCTGAAATCGGTGTACACGGCATGCACCTCGAGATTCTTATCAAGTGCTTCAGCTATATCAGATACATAACCTACAAGATTTGTGTTTGTTGATTTACGGGGCAGAAACCCGTGCTGGTTTTGATCAATTTTACATTTTATGTGGGCCAAAAGTTTAGTATTTACTATGTTGTTATTGTTATTGTTAATAGTCACAGTACATGTGGATTACCTTGTAAATATAACAAATTGAATAAGCATGTTGCATTTTGTATTACAAAAAAAAAAAAAAAATTATCACACCTGACATAAATCCAAAATTAGTGCCACCGAAAAACATATAGAAGTTAAAATTAATACTGTTGCGAAGCATATCACGGAGAGTAACGATCACAGCATCCGTGGGGACCTGCTGAATCTTCTCCGTCCAGTGAGTGAGCCAGCCTGGGTAGTACTCCGAATTCATGAGAGGACCAACCGGCATAAAGTTACGGAGGTCACTGAACGTGTTCATAACGCTTTTTGATGCTGTAAATGAAATAAGGAGAAAATTAAGAAGAGTTTTAATTTATATTGGTGTACCTACATGTATCAAATAAAGGTTTTTTGGCCAAAAAATTAATTTTACCGGTATGTTGCCGCTTAGTATGATGCTAATCAATGTAAGCTAAAACTTTAATTTTTGTCTGTTCCTAAGTTTGCATCAATTAGTATTGCATCTCCAATTCATTATTAACTAATAATGGGTAAATGTAGCTAAAAATTAGTAGATATATTAGGAACACACACATTCAAATAAACGAACTAGCACAAGAATATGCAAGAAATATAATATGAGGAAGGTACTCACTTGGTCCAAAATCGATAGTGGTAAGAACACCAGGTACGGATCCATCGAAGAAGTATGACCTGTATGAACCATCGGTTGTGTAGAGGAGAGCATCGGTACCAACGTGCTCAGATATTATGTCACGCATTTGTTCCATATATTTCTTATCTGCACCATAACTGCCGTATTCGTTTTCTACCTGTTAAAAAAACACTGAATGAATTAAGAGTAAACTAAAATTAATAGGATAGCCACTCGATATGACTATTTTCAGATATAGGCCTTTGAAGATAGTAAAGGCAAGATATTATCATAGTAATAAGAAGTATGTGTGATTTTTTTTTTGAAATATACTTTGCTATGACATTTGAATATTATTAAAGAAATTGCTTCAAGTGCAGGGGCGTAGCTACCACCGTATCTGCGGTATCAATTATACGGGGCCCCCGCGCCAAGGTGGCCCCCAACGTGCGTAAGCAAAAATTACTAAAAATTTCCCAATTTTTTAAAAAAAAAATGACACTAGTAAAAAAAAACAATTTTCTGGCCTCCTGTGTGTATATTTAATTTGAATTGTTTTTAAAAATTTTGGAATAAGTGACAGATAGATAATTATGATGAATAAATATTTCTTTTAATTTTATGCAAACATTTTTTTTCTTTTGTGAGAAATAAAGTACCCTTCCTAAGGGCCCCCAAACAAATTTTTATACGGGGCCCCGCCATGGCACGCTACGCTTCTGTTCAAGTGAGAGTATAACAGACAGTTTAAGAGTTATTAATGTTAATAAAAAAAATTGTATGACCCCTTTGAATCCATGTAGATTGAATGGTCATAGGTCGAATTATGTAGATTCAATCCATTTATTCTTAAATCAAATGAATAAATATAAATACGATTCTAAATACACAGCATATTTTCAGTTATGTCTGCTCTTAATTACGAATTATTTATTTTATTATTTTTCTGCTATAAGTTCCAATTTATAATAAAAGCGTATAAAAAAAATCATAAAATGACTACTGCCTGTCTGCCTTCGATACAAAATATAATAAATTAAATAATTTTTTCAACTTGAGATAGGAACATTAATCAAAACCGTCTAACGTTTAATAATTTTATTAAAAAAATCTGCAAAGCAAAAATATCTAAAAGATAGTCTTTTAATTTTTTCCGGTGATGATGAATGATACGAATATTCGAGGCACGATTTTGATAAATTGGTGTAGAATTTAGATTGTAATTTGGTAATATTTATTAGAAATTGACACACTCACGTTTTGAATATATGAACTAGGTACCAGATCATACGAAACCACATTAAAGTCTGATTAATTAGTATACTTTTTTATTTTTTAGAATGAAAAAACATTCAATCATTATTTTTTATCAAATACGGAATACCTGAACTAATATAATGGGACCTCCATTCCCAAAAAGTAGTGGCTTCATTAACGCAAAAAGCTTTGAAAACCATCGCCTAGTTTCGTCTACGAAATCTGAAATATTCAATAGATAACATTATAATAAATAGGTTGGAAACGAAAACCACAATGATATTGAAATGTGGTAGATATTTGTTCCTCGTTATCAGATTTAATTTGTTTTCTCAGTACTACTACTAGAACATAACACTTTTATGTAAATGAGTACATAATATAGTCAATTGATACATAAAAATATCTATACATTATAAACTTTTTGATTACGTACTCATTAATTGAATAATCAAAAAATTATTTAATAATTAAGATAAGAAAAATTACCTTTATTTGTTGTGCGTAACTTTATATTTGGATACTTCCCCAACAGCCAGTATGGAAAGCCACCCTTTGATAAAATAAACATAAAAAATACTCATTAGAATATGCTTACTGTATAAAAAATGTGACAAAAATAAAAATAAAAAATATATTTTTTTGACAAGTGTTATTTTGTAATTCATACCAAATCCCTTTCAGCACAGATATAAGGCCCTGGACGTAGAAGTACGTACAAACCTTCTTCTTCAGCTATGTTTATAAATTTTACAAGATCGTTATCATCAGCGAATGATTCCATTCCCTCCTCGGGCTCATGGCTACTCCACTCCACGTATCTAAATAAATACTAAATTATTTACTACTTACTTACCTATTGCTAAAATTTTGGTTTTCTCACTTGATAGATATTCCTAATTTAATTTGAGAGTCGAAATAAAATAGGTAAAATAATTAGTAATTAACCAAAATATATGTATATAATTATAATTAATTCCATGTTAAACAAGACAGGCATTGCAGAGATATGCTTACTATATTATACTCTCACTTTTAAATGTATTTAAATAAATTACATACCAAAAATAGTAAAAAAAAGTTAATCATAGTCTATCTAATTTAAAATTTGCGTTGATTTATGTATTTCATTTAACGTAAGTAAGAGGAAAACGTCTTTGTTTTTAGCCTACAGTTTGTATACTACAAAAGCGGGCAATATTATGATCAGATTTTGATAAAGGTAAAGGAAACTTACGTAGAGACAGAGTTTAATCCAGCTGCTTTTATCTTTCTCAACCTATCCCTCCAATACTGGTGCGGAAGTCGGAAGTAATGAAGCGATCCGGACATTATCCGGAAAGGAGATCCATCGAGAATAAATTCATTGCCCACGATGCTTATATTGCGTTTCGGCTGAAAAAACTGTTATATTATCATAGTTATAAAGCGATAAAAGCCATTCCAAGTTTATAATAGTAAAAAAAATATTTTGTGAGCGATATTATAATATGTATTTGAAAGCCAATCTCGCAAGACACGTTGTTAAAAACTAAATTGCAAACTAAATTGCAAAGCACAGTAGTAAAGTAGCAGTAATAAGTATGAATGTTGTATGATATTTTTGTAATTTCAGAAATATTAAAATTTATAGTTGTCAAGCAGTCCTATTGAAATTTAAGAATGTCGACCCAATTAATCTAGCTACGCTGAGTAGATATTAAAACGACACACTGACTTCACAAGTATATAAATATTAAATAGGTACCTGATACATATTATTATTCGATTCTAATTTTTTTTTAATATTGCACGGAGTTTTGTAGATGACAGACGTATATCGACAGTTGCGCCTTGCGGACGTCTTGTTACATTTAGGTACTTTTTGACTTTGTGTTCCCTCACGGAGCATCTTCCGACCTTACGCGTGTTTTGCTGTTTTTTGCAAAGTAGTTGGATGTAGACATATTATATCGACAGTTGTTGTCATGACAGATTTAGGTACTTTTTGCGTTCCCTCTTAACGAGCTTCTTCGTGTCACTGTTTTTTGCACGCCTCATAAGCGAAGTGTTGAGGTTGTGCTCACTGGTTGTGTCATTTTACTCTACTTTAGCTTCATAAAAATGCCAATGCTGCCAATTCCGCTGATCAGTCAAATGGAAATAAACATTTATTCGTATCATATTTTTTGTTGTATTCATACCACAATTAAAAATATGATCCTAATCTGCGCATCTGGTCAGAGGCGTAGGTACTTATTAATTTACAACTGTTTGTCCGTAAATACTCTAATTTATTTAGCCATGAGACCAATTTTGAATGAAGGATATTTATAAAATTCCCTAGTTGGTTCTTAAATATTCATCTATCTAATGATCATAATATCACATGGCATCAAATTTGATTTTTTTTATATAACTAATTCTTCTTAATCTTAAATCTACTCGTCTAAAACGTCTGCTATTAGGTCAACGTTTAATCAGAATTATGATCTAAATATTTTTCCAAAATGAAAGTAAGGTCTAACAGATTTTACTCATTGCAGGAAAAACCCATAACTTCAATATATCGTATTTCTTATGAAATAAATAAACAGCTCTTATTTATATTACAAACAGACTCTTTTTTGTATAAGTAGATGAAATTATTATTATTGTAAGTTTTATAATTTATTTTAGGACCGGTTCTAAACGACATAGTGGATCTTCTTTGCTTGCACACAAAAAGCAATTGAGGACCGGTTTGGCAGTAGGTACTCTTTATAATAATATTATACTCGTTCTACCAGCAAAATCTCATACACTTGGGAAAATAGATTCGAGAATTTTAAAATTAGATACTTCACCACATAGTATAAGGCTAGATAGAAGCTAATAAATAGAAACAAGTTAAGGGATTTAAAATCTCAATAATTATGAGTTTGTTCAACAATCAAACGTTCTGAAATTATTGGATACTAGCAATGCCCTGCGGTTTCACCCGCATACATAGCGATATCGTGATAGTGAAAAGTCTACTATAGGTCGGACTATAGGTTTAATTTTTAATCACATGAAAATCACCTTCACCACGTCCCGCACTACGGCCTGCTCATTGTATTGAACTGTAGATTGACACTTTAAAAAATTCGTTATATCTTTTGAATGGAATATCCAATTTTTTTCATTTAAAAAGTGTTTTGCTGGTATTGAAACAGTCTATAATAAAACATCATTTAATAGGATAAGGATTAGTATGGATAACATGGTTTGATTACTGTCGGCACTTCTATTTACTTTGAAAACGTAAAAAAGTTGTTGTAGTAACATAACTACTGAAGATGGACATATGGTATCGCGGACTTTCTTGTAGATATTGATCCATTCTATAATACCGTAGAACATTTTTTTGTTCTATCTTCAATAGATTCCACAGCGCACGCGATGACAGAAGTTTTATTGAGGAATTTTTTACACCTTGGGTTACATTATTGCATTTTTGGTAAGGATCTCTAATTTTTTTGAAAATGCAATATAGCCTTATAGCCTATGTTGCTCAGTGAAGATGCAGCTTTCTAATGGTGAAAGAATTTTTGAAATCGGTCCAGTAGTTTATGTGTGAAAACCATACATACATACATAATTACATAATTACAAACCTTTCCTCTTTATAATATTAGTATAGATGTATTTCATTCGATTGACATGTTGAATGATTTATTTATTTTCAAATTCAGTAACATTTTCAGTACGAGAGGTGGATGGATATGTGCAAAGATGAGTGATGACTGTTACTTATGAATAAAAATGGATGTACCTACAACGCTTGGGGTAGGTGTATACTGGTGTACATACTTAATTCCTTCCAGTACCGATTGATAAAGAAAATACTCCTTTCTATTTTGACTACCTAACACTACAAAATATTAAAAAATAATTACCTTCAAATTCTCTACTTATTATGAAGGCTAAATTCATTAAACAACTTTCAGTGCTAATTGCTTATTTTAAGTTCAGTGTGGCAGTGTCAAAAGGTCGTTGAAAAGACGTTCATTAAGATAGATGTGACGGGTTAGCACCTGTTTGCATAATTGCAATTTCATAGAACAGATCTCTATGAACAGAATACTGCGACAATAGCATAATTACATTTCACATGTTGAATTTATATTTTTTGGTTTTATGGCATTCAAATGCTTTATAAATATAAATTTATAAAGAATAGAAAAAATTCGATCCTCCCGTCGTCATTCATCATCGTCCCGCCTCGTGATCGAATTTTTTCTATTCTTTATAAATTTATACATTTCACATAATTATGTATAAATACAAAATGTATTTATGTAGCGCATATTTTATGTTAGTAGTTTTTTATCGTATGACTACGATGAGACACAACTATTCAAGTGAGTAGCTGAAAAATTAATAGTTTTTTTAAATTTATAAAATTATTAGGAAAGTTTCAAGTCATTATTTAAATGGATTAGAAAGCTATCGTTATTCACTAATAATCTTCAAGAATAACCGTGTGTCTTCTGCAATTCCAAAAAAAAATGGCTTTCACTTTATATGGATTTAATGAGCGAGTGAACAAGTTATTTTCTTATAGTATTTTATGTACCTAGTTGCGGTTAAGTGATTTGTTAAATTTGAAGAAATTTTGCTCTCATTGAAAATAAATTTATATCACAATGTGTATTTTAGTTACAGGTAGCCGTAGATGCAGCATATATTTTAGAGGGCTTTGCGATCTGCCTAAATTACTTCGAATGTAGGTAGGGGGGCGTCCATAAATTACGTGAGGTGATTTTGGGGGGGAGGGGGTCGAATCAAATCTCATCTAACCTTACGTTGGGAGCTCTAGGGTCTAGGCAAATATCACGCAATTTTTTTTTCAGATTGAAACAAAACTAATAATTATACTATTTTGGTCTATTTAATCCAAATTGTACATGCTTAAGATTTTAATCACAGTAAAAGTATTCTCTTGTTAATTTTTTATTACACTTATAACTTTCAACAATATTAATTTCTAGTTTTAACTAGTCGTAAATAAAAGCACGAAGCAATTTTTTTTTCTTTTTACAATGATAAATCAATACGTTTACATAAGAAAGTAGAAACCCACATTTTGAAAAATCTCACGTGAGATTGGGGGATGAGAAAGGAGGTTAAGTAAAATCTCACGACATCTCACCATGGGGGGAGGGAGGATCAAAACATTGAAATGTAATTTATGGACGCTCCCTAGGTATTACGGGCTCTAATTCTAAGCTCATAAACGGACAAGAAAAGTTGCTACAGGTAAATAAAGATCGGAAGGGATCGAAACATTTAAAATTGTTTTTTTTAATCCGCTGAATTTATAATATATTTCATTTGTTTGTAGTCTTTATAATAAGGTACCTATTTATATTTTTTAAGTGAAACGTATTGGGATCGCGTAGCTTATGTCCATATCTAGATAAAAAAAGATCCTTATTAATTAGTCATATCTTACTTTTAATTCCTTCTCTGCTAAGTCATTTCCTTGATTCAATTCCTTTAATTGGATAACAACTGGAACAGGGCTGGATGCACTATCATCGCAGTAAACAATGGTAGAAACTGCAGCGCATAGGAATGCTGCTATTATCATGCATTTGTCCATTGTTTCATTCGTTTTTGTATCTGCAATAATAATATTTCGCAAAGTACAATAATTACTGGTAATTTCATAAGCCTTGTATTTTTCATTATCGTGAGTGCTATATTGTATTAACATGCGGTCGTTATAATAAATCGAATTACCACACTGATTAAAACTGTATTATGTATAGTAAAATATATCAGATATAGGTATTTTTAATTTGCGCTTTCAGTTGCTTAGGTTGGATTGTATAGGATTTTCAAATGCACATCGACATCGTTAATCGTTATATCTAAGGTTATATCCTATATCTGATATATTTTACTATACTTAACAGAAAATGAAAAATAATGCACAGTGTACGAGTACGAGTATCAGACCAAAAAAAAAGGAAAGCTCGCAGGTTCCTTTGAATCTATTACAGTACCTATTATCTGTGCTTTGAATTAATTTTCCACGTTATTTAGGTCGTTTATGATGTAAAAATTATAACTAATTTATAACAGATAAGATACACTATTTTCAAATCCAGCGCCGATTTTTAGGTCGATCATTTATTAAATGAAAGTTAAATAGAAAAGTTCATTTGTAAAAGCGAAATTAAAGTTAATTATTACAAACAAAAATTTAAAGAAGAAAAATATATATATTTTAATGTAACAATGCTCCTAAGATTCATTTTAATAAATTCATTTTAATTTTAGTTCGTTTAAGAAATAAGATGCAGCTCATGTTCTATAAGGACTAAAACGCGCATCGTATTACATCTGATATTATTATCGTCTACACCGCGAAACTATTATGCAGCTCGTGCATTGTTGATAGGTAGGTCCTTTTTATGCAATTGAAGAATGCAGTGTTTAAAATAGAAAATTGCATTGACTAAAAAAGTAACTCCAAAGTAAACTAAACCGTGATCTGGATTTGAATACGAGCATTTATGGCGTTTACTTCTAGAGAGGGTATTACGAATGCACAATGCATCTATGTGCGGTACGTTACCGGTCTTGCGGCAATGACCCCTTCGCTAGACACTGGAGCGGCAGTGAACTCTCTTGGCCCCAACTTGACAATCACATTAGTGCAAAGTAGGTGGGTTATTAGAGCGGACTAACGCCAGCAAGACACACGACCGTTCGCCTCGCTGTTCCCCTAGAAACTCGATGATTTTGGCCCTGCGGTTTACCGCTTATCCTTATTTAACACCCATATTGCGTATAGACAGGGATCGTTATCATCAGGCAAACAAGATTAATATGATTATTGATTTAATGATTTACGAAATTAAAAAAAATTGCTGAACAAATCTAATGTCTTTATTTGCAATGATGTACATGTAAATTGTAAAATATCTCGTGAGACGAGAGCTTAGCACATTATGTAGGTATATACCTCAGTTAATAACTATGAGAAAATGTCGCAAATAATAAAACAGGATGCGTTTTGGATAATATTGATCCAATTAATATAAAGAATATATGTAGTTTTTCAGGAATTTACATTTACAGTTAATATTTTATTTAACATTTTCATAAAATAATTAGTGAGTAATTCATAAAAATCAAGATATTGTGAAAAATATATAATTCAGTAAAATTTCGTCACTCATCATAATATTAGTGATTTACGAAACTGTAAAATTATTTATTTTTAATTTGCGCTTTCAGTTGCTCAGTAGGATTGTAGGTATAAGATTTTCAAATGCACATCGTTATAATATTCTATTTATTTAAACAAATTCAAAATTACATTATACAATCGTTATTTGCCAATAAACTGGTTTTGTAGATATATTATGTATATTTAATAGACTGCTATAAATTATACTGTGATCATATTTCAAACATGTGGTTTATTTTGATAAGCTTGTAATAGCTTGGTATTACAAACAATAGTGTACTATATGAATTAAATACAACAATTTGAATATTTTTCTTTCAAAAAATGATATATAACAGTTCTTAAGTAACATGGGCTTAGCTTTCGCTATAGCTTTCTTGTTATTATAACTTCAATTTTAACTCATGATGTTCTTCACTTTTTAAAATATGACCGACAGGTGTACTCCACTATGAATCATGTCAGTATGTACGAGTGGAAGCTCATTGCCTGGTTTAAAATTATTTATCTACTTTCTAATGGTTTGCTCGATAAATTTAGTAATGTTTCTCTTTTAAGTTTCACATTGAATATTTTATTATATAATAGTTGTGTTTAACTATGGGGATAAGCCATCATCAGCTGTTCATATTTATACCAACTGCAGGGACCACAGATCACAGAAACTAGCAGGGACACTGGCCGCGCTGGCCAAGTGCAGGTTGACAATAGATGAGATATCACATTCATCAAATTGTTTGGCTCAGACATGCCCGTTTCCTCACATTGTTTCCCTTACGGGTTAGAGCAGTGGGATACCTAATTTGTACACCTAATAATGGCTAGAATTAAGCGATTAACCATACAATATACTTATTATAATAAAAACACCTTTATTTGCAAATAAATAAAGACATATAAGTTTAGTGGAACATGTTCGGATACCTAACATGAATAGAATCTTTTTATGTCTTTTCGTCTTTCTTCCTCCTCCTCTTTCGTACGTTGTGGGTAATATTTTATCATACTACTACGTAGTAGATGTGAAAAGATAATATATAGGATAAAGATAATATAAAAATAGTAAACAACGTTGTTTACTGATATAGTACGATTAAAATAACTTATTGATAAACTTGTAGGTACCGTACAGTTATGCTCAATTAGGTCAAAAAACACGATTCTCATTGAAAAAGAAAGTATTCATCTTCTAAGTTCTAAGTATGAATGTTGATTATGAAATAAAAACTATTTTAAGTTTAAACTATGAGACTGCTTCTTGGTTTCAAAATACAATGGACGATGATTGCTTGTTTAATGTCTTGAACAGTAATCATATTTTATCTTTGATCTTAGCGTTTTTAAGATATTATAATATGCGTGACTAAAAAGGCGTACCTAATTATGACAGTTGCCTAATTTTACTGGTTTTTCTTTTATAATAATATGTATTTGTAACAGGGTTGGAAAAAATCATGATTTTTTGAAAAAATCGAATAAAGCACGATTTATTGAAAAAATCCTAATTAATCATTACTTTTTTGATTTTTTCATTTTATTATTTAAGTAACTGTATTTTTGTGCGAAACGGAACGCGCCGCGTGCCTAAAGAGACAGTACGGGGATTTTCCTAACGTGCTATTGAATGTCAAACAAACTTTTTACTGGTGAAGCAATTTTTTGGAGCGATAGCTTCTTCAGCTGCTGTAGAAAGAGTGTTTTCTACATTTGGAATTATTCACAGCAAATTAAGAAACCGACTGGGAGTCGAAAAGGCTGGAAAACTAGTTTTTTTATTCAAATATTATAACAGTGATATTGATCCCTCAGATTTAAACGACCCTAGATTTTAATTATTAAGATATCTTAATATGTTTTATGTTGATTTCTGTGAAAGAAAGTAAAATTAAACCTTTTTGTTTTAATCATTGATTTTTATTGAAAAAATCGGTTGATTTAAATCACGATTTAAATCATGATTTAAATCAAAATTTAATCGTGCCAACCCTGATTTGTAAGTTAATCTATACTAATATTATAAAGAGGAAAGGTTTGTATGTATGTATGTATGGTTTTCACGCATAAACTACTGGACCGATTTTGATGAAATTTGGCACAGATAATCTTTAGACCCTGAGAAAGAACATAGGCTACCTTTTATTGCGAAATATGGACCACGGGCGAAGCCGGGGCGGACCGCTAGTTAAATATATTTTATACCGATTAAATAACATTGTTACATCGAAGTTCATCAATATTTTATTTAATAAATAAATAGTTACGTAATAAAACACAAAAATTTAATCTCTGAAATCCTTTTATGAAGTTTTAGTTTCCTATATAAACAACATTCACACAACCTATAACCTCCAAGAGAGAAAGCATGCTTAGTCCAAATAATGTTTAACCAATTGGTCAAGCTTTTAGTTAATATTAAAGGAGAATGACCACGGGTGGTATCGGTAAAATTTTAGTTGTGCCACGTATTCGTGATATTGTTAATTCCTATTTGTATTTATAATGATCATATGTATCACTATTAAGTCTTAATTATACCGGATAAATTGAAATATTAGTAAAAGTTTGTGTATTGAAACATGTACGACCACGTATGGAATCGGTAAAATACTAGTTGTGTCACGTGTTCGTGATATTGTTAATTCCTATTTGTATTTATAATTATCATATTTATCACTATTAAGTCGTAATTATACCGAATAAATAGAAATAAAAGTAAAAGTTTTTGTTTTGATACATATATCTATCTCTTTTGCAAGCATCCTGCGTCATATGTCATAGTTTCTATTTGAAATGAATGTTGAATGAATGTGTTCGACGCATTATTCGACGTTATTTATTTTGAAATAATGTTTATTACGATTTACTTTTCACATTTGTCTTGTAAATTAAAATATTACCTATGTAATAAATGTAAAACTTAACGTTCATCGTTAGTTTAAACTCGATAAAGTATTTTTTTGAAGTGTTGAATAAAACTATTGTTTTATTTTTATTGTCGCGAACTGCGGCTTATTTAAATAAAAAATTTAATCGTTTCTAAAAGTACTAACATCAAGCTTTAAATTGAGCTATATTTCATCTTGACACAATAAGTTTGATTGCGATACCAAGTGCCATAGTCACTTGGGCAATCTCCTTTATATAAATGAATGCCCAATTATGCCAATTATTAATTGGCAATTAATTAATAAATTTTTAATATAATCCAATGTATTTCCCACGAGATTGAAAACTGACTTTAAGTGTGCTTTAAGTTCCTTTGGTTCATAAAAAAATATGAAACGAACATAGAAAAAATCATGAGGTTAAAGAATCTTAAGGGCAAAGTGTAAGTACATTAATGTAAACATGCAATTCATATCTGTCAAATTAGACATGGTGAAATTCGAATTTCTAATCATAACTTTTTGGTACCGGTGGTACTGGTAACTTGTATCTCAAATGATTGACGCAGCTTTCCGCTTCGAAGCAAGTAGCTTTTAAGATATGAAAACAAATTTACTGACTTAAATGATCTACTGGTTTAATTTGAGGTCAATAAGATGTACCTATAGATTTTACTGTATAAAGATAAATTGTAAAAAATATACATTGGCATAAAAATATATAATATGAATGATTAAACATTAAATATCTATTAAGTAAAATGTTATCTACTCATATCCAGGTGAATGAATTATATTGGCGTTAAACTTTGTCAATATGTGATATCGAGGTCGTTAACCCATTCAATCAGATAAACTAACTGCATTGTTAATTCAAAAATAGCACTTGTAATTTTCCTTTACTTATTGATTCAGCGAGCTAGGAAAAATCGATGAACCCCAGGCTAATAATATTACGTATCATTGTTTTGTTTACGCTTGAAATGAAACATGAGCTACTAAACTTAATACTCTTAAACATTTCCGTTTTCCCCAAAGAAAGCTTCAATTATGGTGAAAATTCATAAGGTGTATAATTTTAAGCAAAATAACAACGATTGTTAGCGCAGTGACACGTATTGCGCGACATCGTGACGGTGTCGTATCATAGGCCTGTGGACGGGTAAGTACCAGACAAGCGAACCGTACATGTTGAGCTACATTTCACGCTTCGAATTACACTGATGAGTTCGTATTGCATATTATCCACTGCTTAGATAATACCAAATATCAATACAATATATAAAACATTATTTTGTCTAGTCTTCTGTAGTCTCGGCACTCAGATTTTTAAACTTTGATCCGTTAAATCTTATCACAAATCCTAATTGCCGGAGCCGAAATGAACTTCAACAAAAAAAACCGTCTAATAGTTTTGTAACTTGTTAGTGTTGGCTATGTAAAGGTATTTTGTACCGCAAAATTCTAGGAGGTAAATACCAGTTCTTCTACAGGAAACTTAATAACACGAGTATAAACATAATAGTTAAATGGAGAGCTGGATGTATAACTCGAACGGACGGGTTGACCTAGTGGTAGCGCATTGAAAGCGACAACGTCGTAATACTGGCAGGGAAGGTGGTCTCGGTGGTACGGGTAAGTTGCGCCTGAGCGTACAGTGCGCGCGCACTTCGCCATGCAAACACTCTCGACACATGGCGCGTCGCCTGGCGCTGCTCGCGCTTCTGGCGTACTTCGCGACCGCGTTCAACACGCCTCTGCGATCTATAGATGTTTCGGAATCTGAATCTGACCCGTTTGCCTTTTGGGATGAGTACGAGGACTCTCCCGAAGCGACCCAGGCCCCGCGGCCGATTCCTAAAGTGATCATAAGGAGCAAAGTTCCTCACACAAATATAACTATGAAAGACAAAAGTGACCAAAAAAGTAAAATCATTAAAACGACCATAAACATTGAAAGCCATACTAACTTTATTATGACAAAACGGCCGCCGTTGTTAAGTACTTTAAAAAACTCAATCACACGCTATCCCGTGAAGAAAGTGGTGGTTAATGATGAAGACACATGGGTAAATATAGAAGTGTCCACGAAAAAGATTACAAGAAAGCCAAATGTGACACGTAAGCCCATTAAGAGACCAACAACCCTTCGGTCTACAACTACTACGCGCAACCCTCCAAAAACAACTCGACGTGTGCGAATCGCCTCTACACAAAGGTCTACGACTAAGTATAAAACCAAATTAAAAAGCACAAAATCCCCGCCAAAGAAAGTGCAGTGTCCTTCAAAGGAAACAGGATGGATACCATCTTTTCTTCAAAATAACAAATACAAGAAGCCATCAAAAAAACAAGTGAAATCAGGTTGGTTTGGAGGTACGTTTTTAATGTAGATAGAGAAGAGTTCTTGCAACTTTTTTTACTTGACGGTTGACCAACGTGGGCACTTGGCCTTAGAATTTGCTTAGGTTATATTTTTTGGACCAATGATTCAAACTCAATCTCTTTGTTCAAATTGTATCAAGAAGACCGACATGAGAAGGGTGACAAGATAGTGGGTCCGTTAATTAATATAGGATAAGTATGTGTATATGACATACAAATAATAATTAATAATTAGAAAGACATTTTCTTATAGTACAAGGAAAAATATAAATTCCATTTTTATTTGAAATTTAGACATGCAGATTTTTAAGAAATAATGACAAAATATTCATTATTTCTTAAAAGCTGTTGTAAATCTATACCTATTTAAAAACAGTTCTTGTTTCTACATTTCATTAGATGAGCATGTCCATTAACATAGCATATGGCCAATAATGAGCATGTCCATTAACATAGCATATGGCCGAATTTTCTTATAAACGATTCTTATTTAAAGACTCTATCAAAAATCGAATAAACTGAAATAGTATAAGATTTGTTTCCGTAGACAGTTGAAAACTGGGTAAATAAAGATAGGGTTTCCATCACAGGCGCCATGTAAAAAAAAGAAACAATTCACTTCACTTCTTTTAAAACAATTATTTCTTTCAATTCTGCGAGGTTTTTAATTCGTAATGGTAAACCAATTTATTTATTTATTTATTTATTTATTTATTTATTTAAAAAGGTACACATCACAGCTGACAATTTTGACGAATTATACACAAATTTAATCACATGTTGCGGTAAAATGCCAGCCAAATTGTATGTACACAGCACAGTTGAGGTTAAAAAAAAATTATTAAAAATTACATTATTTAGCACAATTCATAGATCAAGTAAAATATTTTTTTAAATACATGTCATAAAATAAATTGAATCTAAATCATAGTACAGATAAATATCACATCAATATAGCTACAATACATTAAATTACATAAAATACAGTTAAATCAATAAATACCTACATTACATTCAATCAAATAAAATAAAATTCATTACATTCCATCACAGTATAACAATAAATTATGTCTAACAATCAGTAAAGTATCTAAGAACTATGGAAGTCAAAGATTAAATTATCAACAATTCATTCAAACAATTCATAGATCAAGTAAAATACCTATTTCTTTTTAAAAAAATACATGTCATTAAATAAATTGAATCTAAATCATAGTACAAATAAATATCACATCAATATAGCTACAATACAATAAATCACATAAAATACAGTTAAATCAATAAATACCTACATTACATTCAATCACATAAAATAAAATTCATTACATTTCATCACAGTAGTTATAACAATAAATAATTATGTCTAATAAACAGTAACGTATCTAAGAACTATGGAAGTTAAATTTTAAATTATCATAGAACTTGTAGATTTGACTTGAGCACGGTTTTGACCTGATTTTTAAATTTACCCAGTTTTGGATCAAATACGTCAAGTTCTGTGTTGGGCTTACGCGAAGTCAAATCATTATACAGGCGACACATACGGACCATGGGATTATAGAAAGAAGTATTATTTTTTAAAACATTTATGCAGAAGAGAGAAGGGTGTCTGGGATTAGGTTTTATGTTAAAATTAAGAAGTGAGAGCAGAGTTGGACAGTCAATATGAAAGTGTATAATATGATGAAGAAATATAAGATCCTGGTACTGTCGGCGCGTTGAAAGTTTCGTGACCTTAAACATCTCCAATTTATCTTCATAGGATATTTTGTCTCCTGCGTTAAATCTGTAGTTTACCAATCGAAGTGCTTTTTTCTGTACTCTCTCGATACGGTCATTATGAATGTGGTAGTAAGGTGACCAAATGATTGACCCATATTCCAGATTCGTGCGTACCAGAGTATTATCACAGACTAATAATAATATACTACGTATGTATTATAAAGGTAAATAAATGTAGATGGTCTGAGGAATTCCTTTGAAAATCTAGAAATAAAACCCAATATACGGAGCGCTTTTCCAATCATCATCAATCATCATCAATTTTAAGTATTATTTTCTTTTATATGTAATATGATTTAGATCTTTGAGTAATTGAGTAGTTTTTTGACTTATGTTTAACCTATATACCTACATTACTATTTACTACAGTTTTTATACATTATACATTTTTATGTTAAAAATTATTATGTTAAATTGACATTTGATTCATTTCATTTTATGAAAATTACTTTAATGCTGTTTCTGTAGTCTTATCTTTGTTGTATTTATGTATTTTCAATGCAATAAAGTATTTTTCTTTTCATTCATTCATTCATTTAATTTTAATGTATAAATTTTAGCAACACCTACGCATTAACTTTATGCCTATAATAAAATTTAAGATTATTGCTCATAACTTCCGCAGACCGTACATAAATAGGTATCAACAACTATAACCTACATAGATATCTAAATTTTAGTACCCAGAATCGCATTAAACGTATTTAAATAGGTAATGGGTAATATGTACCTAGTAGATATGTAATTTTATATATACCTTACACTTGTTCCAATCTCAGATATTTTGGTTGCGACATCTATAAGAAAAACTGATAAATCAGAAAATAAAAGAATTCTTTTGTGAACGGTAAGCTACGGGACCCTGAAAAGGAAAGTTCGTGGCTGATGTTTTAAAATATCTTTATACATACTTTTATGGATTTATAGTAAATAATACGATCTAAACGTTGATAAGAAAGATGTTATCAAAGCAGCTAACAATCTTCTTGCACCGTTAAATTTTAATGAAAGTGCTATAATTATCGCGGGCCTTGATGGGGTAAAGAAAGCAAACATAACCATACTTATAACAAATAAAAAAATGTTTTGATAATTATAAAAAATATTGTATTGTAATACCATAACAAAATTTATTAACTACGTGTGTTTATTTAACAGACGTATCTTGATAGTTGAAACGATTTTTCACTGTCTCTCGTTCTAAAATTGCCGATAGAAAATTTAATATGGTTACAAAATCTAAATAAAGCTATATACTATTATTAACTATATAAACCGAACGATGAGCTTATTAAGCTTTAAATAAATAAATAAGCTCTACGTTATTAAAGAATAATTAATGTAAGAACGCATTTGAACAAGAAAATACCTACAGTACCAGAAGTGTTAAATATCCCCAAATCATAAACGAAAATCATCTGAATTATTGATGATATGAAAAAATTATATTTTTTACATAATGACAACATCAATGAACAGTACTCAATAAATGTGATACTAGCTTATAACCTAACTAGCGGTCCGCCCCGGCTTCGCCCGTGGTACATATTTACGTTTTCCTCTAAGTAATGGTATAAGAAATTTTGAAATCGGTCCAGTAGTTTTTGAGCCTATTCAATACAAACATACAAAAATACAAAGGTTTCCTCTTTATAATATTAGTATAGATTACTAATTTTTGGAAACAATCGATACGGTTTGTAAATATCATTGATTTATATTTTATAACCGAGTTATAGCGGTCATCATTATGATTAATGACTAATCAATTAATTTCCTAAGTATAGTGATGTCCTACTTACCTACTTCTTACCTTATTGGTACACCATGATTTCATTTTTTCCATAACATTCTTAAATTGTTTAAGTGAAAACGATATAATTAAAAAATTAAGTCATCATTCGTAGCTAAGTTATACGTGGATATTTTCCTGTTAAGTTTCTTGTTCATTAACTGCTATCGAGAAATCTAGAACCGACAAAACCCTGCTTTTTGTACTTCTATAAGTGTCCGGTAATTTTCATCCAATAGGTTACATATTATATTTTTTTATAATATAATAAATGTACGTAATTTAAACATAAATTTATATATGTTTATAATGTAGTATTTATGTAATTATTCTTATGGTTTTTATAATGAGTGAGTAAACGAGCTATGCCGACCACACATAAATTATATTTTTGGACAGTGCTAGTCGTCCGCTAAACGGATGAATAAAATAAATTAGTCGTCCGATTACCGGATGAATAAAATAATTTAATCGTCCGATAACATCTATTTATCTATATAGTTAGGTTATCGGGGTTTCTTTAGAGAACTGCCGCACGTATTATAGGTTTTTTGTGGGGGGAGGAGGGCACACGTAGGTATTTGATTTTTTTTTTGCGCGTCGACGGAGCCCCGCTTCGCGGGGCTCCTATATCTGTGTAGTTTTTTTTAAGAAATCTAACCTAACCTAACCTAACCTAACGGCTAACCTAACCTAAACTTGATTTTTTTTTTGCGCGTCGATGGAGCCCCGCTTTGCGGGGCTCCTATTTCTATGTAGTTTTTTTTTTGAAACCTAACCTAACCTAACCTAACGGCTAACCTAACCTAAACTTGATTTTTTTTTGCGCGTCGACGGAGCCCCGCTTCGCGGGGCTCCTATTTCTGTGTAGTTTTTTTTTTAAGAAACCTAACCTAACCTAACCTAACCTAAACTTGATTTTTTTTGCGTGTCGACGGAGCCCCGCTTCGCGGGGCTCCTATTTCTGTGTAGTTTTTTTTTTTAAGAAACCTAACCTAACCTAACCTAACGGCTAACCTAACCTAAACTTGATTTTGTTTTTGCGCGTCGACGGAGCCCCGCTTCGCGGGGCTCCTATTTCTGTGTAGTTTTTTTTTTAAGAAACCTAACCTAACCTAACCTAAAGGCTAACCTAACCTAAACCTAACCTAACGAATTGAGGGCGAATATGTAATATTGTTCCTATAAAACATGCTTATATTAGCGTAATCTTTACGATAAAACAATAATAAATAGGTGTTATAATGACACCAACTCCATCAAAAATTTTCTAAGTCCTGCGCCCCCTTTGCTTTAGTCCAACCCAACTAGCTTTAGTGTTAAAAGGTTATCTGGTAATCCGAATAATCGGACGATTAAATTATTTTATTCATCCGGTAATCGGACGATTAAATTATTTTATTCATCCGGTAATCGGACGACTAATTTATTTTATTCATCCGTTTAGCGGACGACTAGACACTTCGTATATTTTTTGTGTACGTACCTACTAATCTTATTTTAAATTCTATATTATTATTAATGTGTAAGATAGATAACTCTAGCTTCGATTTAACATTGGATTAAATATTAATAGTGACTAGTTACTCTTATGATTAAGATTTTTGTTTAGTTATTTGTTTAAAATAATGAAATCCTTTATAATATCTTGATATATTATAACATACATTTTAGGAATTTTCACAAAAATTTATAAATGGATTGCGGATTCAAAGTCGTCGTGGTTCAACGGAGGTTGGTTTCGTGAATCTGAACTGAAATCTCCCACAACTACGACCACTCCGATACCACCATCGACATCCACAAGCAATTGGTTCCAAATGTTCCTTGATTCAGAAGAGAACGACGAAACGACAACAACAAGCAGTGTTACTGGTATGTATAGGTGATCTTATTAAATACGATACGCGTAATAAGCATTATGTGCAATATAGCTCATTACGCCATGCTTTCTTAAACTTGAATTGGAATTTTATTATCTTATAAGAAATTAAACATCATTATACGCGAGAAAAAAAGTTGTTTTTGTATCATAAAGGCACACAAGATTTCCGCGATATAATAATAATTAGAGAGTATATCATACTGAGTAGGTAGCAGGGCTAAATAATGCTTATGATTCAATTTGAATTGATGTGACTGCCATATTTTATTTAGGTTTATTGATTTAAATGTATTTTTCAGTAAATAAGAAGTCATTAAAGAAAAACTATAAGGGCTATCAACTTCTTCGTGCTTATCCCGACCAGCAATGGAAACTTCGTTCCCTGATAGAACTACAAGAAGAGGGTGAAGGGTCTGGTATAATGTGGTGGACTTTGCCATCGCTTAACGGTTCCACAGATCTGTTGGTTCCACCAGACTTACTAGTGGATGTAAAAGACCATCTTAAATCATCTAATATAGAATACGATATTATTATCTGGGATTTACAGGTACGTTACAAATTAACTGAATATACTTTTGACGATCTTTTAATTGTAGAGATTAATTACCGCTATATTTTTCCAGAAAGCTATTTCCTATGAAAATCCCAAGCTTTCGAAAAAACAACGGCTTGAATTAGTTCAATTGAGAGGACATCCAATGACCTGGAGGCGATACCATCGATATGCTGACATTATGAGATATTATGAATATTTACAGCATTTGCATTCCGATGTTGTAGAACTTGTACCTTTAGGTCGCTCCTCTGAAGGATTGCCGTTGGTTGCAGTTAAGGTTAAAAAAACATTTACTCCTAGTTGTTCTAATTAATGATTAGTTTTACTTTGGGTTAATAAATCAGTATTACATAGATTTCAGCGCCTACGAATGATACAAGGACAAAGACTGCAAATCATAAAGGAACACGCAAGAAATGGAAATTACGGACATATTTAAAACCGGCTATTTGGATTGATGGCGGTGTACACGCGCGGGAGTGGATAGCTCCTGCTGTAGCATCTTGGATGATCTACAATTTGGTGGAAGGAGAAAAAGGGCTAGGTAGATTACTGATTTAGAATACTTGTCTTTCAAGTGTAGATAAATATTAAAATGCGAATAAAATTTATGGTTTTCTTTAAAATTTTACCATCTAGGGCCAGATTACGATATGCTTCACCAGGCAGACTTTTACATCATGCCCGTACTAAACCCCGACGGCTACGAACACTCGCACACCCACGATCGACTCTGGAGGAAAACAAGATCACGCTTCTCCGACTCCGATGATTACTACGTTGGCTGGTGAGAACCTAGTTTTCTATAAAAACTTGTTCAACCTGCACGAATCACAACGAGCAATTTTAAAGGCATAATAGGACACGGTCTATTTAGGAATTTTAATAGAACACTATTTTTCAGGTATGGTGAAAATGGGACAACTTTGTCATAAGTAAATAATTAAATTTTAACTATTTTATACTAATGTAATCATTTTATGGTAATGCATGAATTAATCCTGTAGTCTGGAAAATGATAAAAGTGTAGGTCTGGTTGGAGTGGTCGTACGAATATGAAATTTTAGTTAAATTATTCTACGTATGTGAAAGTTAAGTTAAATTATTCTTCAATATAAATTGACAGTTGGTATTCAAAACTATAAAATAAATATCTTAATGAGCACTTAGAATTCTCTGCAGTAGTATCTCCATACTGAGTAATAAATTAACCTTTCGAGAAACCTGGTTGTTTTCGCTTTTATTTTGTTAAAGCACGTGCACATTAGCGTACTACATACTATGTTTCTCTTAATCTATATGTTAATACAAAAAGCATATAAAGTAAGGTTTAAAATAATTAAATGTGACTTTTCACTAGGAGTTTCTTATCATCGTTGGGATATTACCAGAACAAGAATTACTTAGGGAAAACCGGATAAGTTGCGCCTTATCGGCATGTTTAGACACTGTTAGTGCCTTTGCTGTGAAAGCTCGTGTAAAGATAATCTTAGGTACACACATATGTCGAAATATTTAACTAAGTAAAGGTTGACCTTGTTTTTAAAGTGCCATTTCCTTTAAACTAAATTAGATAATTTATTTATTTTTATTTTAGTAACTAGAAATCACTTATTAATACCAATAATTATAAGAATAACAATTGGGTAAAATTGTATGTGATATCTATTAATACACAGTATCCTTTGATGTAGGAATTCTAATTTATTTAAAAACTAGCGGTTCGCCCCGGCTTCGCCCGTGGTACCTACATGTTTACGTTTTTTTTCATAAAAACTATCCTATCTCTCAAGTTGGATCGAACTGCACATGGTGTGCGAATTTTATTATAATCGGTTAAGTGGTTTAGGAGTCCATTGAGGACAAACATTGTGACACGAGATTTATATATATTAAGAAGATTTAAAAATTGGCAAATAAAACTTGATCGACGTAAAGTGAACATAAATATAAAAACGATTTCTTTCGGGGTGTTTTAGCACTCTCCCCGAAGCTTAAACAAAGGTAACGAGAACGTTTTCTTTTATGAAAACTTATCTTTAAAAGTATATGATCTGTTTCAGGTTCCCATGGAACTGGGGTCGTACCGAATGTATCGGTGTAGACGCTGACCGCAACTGGGATTATCATTGGGGTGAGAAAGACTCATCGCAGGATCCTTGCTCTGATAATTACGCGGGTCCGCATCCATTTAGTGAACCAGAGACGAGAGCTGTCTCCGAATTCTTAGCTGAACACAGGGGACAAATAAAGGTACCTATCCTAAAATTACTGCTTACTTGCTAATATAAATAATACTATCTAAAATGTTTTAGAATCATATTATAAAACACTTTTTTAAAGTGAAAAATTACGGTAGTGAGTGGAATTTTTTTTAATTCCACCGCACGCTAATGCATAAGTAAGCGAAGTTTGGGGGACAATCACATAGAAAGTAATCACAAAACCATTTAGAAAATATTCCACGCTGCTAAGCTGTTTATGACATTAGTTATTACTTTGAGTTTTTGTGGTGTGCCACTTTTTCCACCGATTTCTGAACGACAATTTATATTTAATTCAATTGTTATGAAATATTGAGTAGTAAAGTAGTTGTCGCTGTATCATAAGCGAAAAATATAATACATATTATTTTGAGAAACGGTTATAATCGTAGATATAACTTTAGAGAAATTAAAATCCAACAGGACAATGTTTACCTAATTAAATAATACGAAATGCTTATTCTGTATAATACTACGGATTTTATAGACTGTGATACTACTATGATTTTTAAAGATAAATTAGAAATCTTAAGGTAGAGAACTTATAACGCAAACGTCTGAGTCGTGGCAATTTATCATTCTCCAGAACTGAGGTAGACCGCATATCAAGAAGGCATAGAAATTGTGAGAGAATATGGGGTATTTGCCCATAATATGAACACTTTCATACATTTCATTAAATTGCAAAACTGCAATCTGCATATAACATTCTCAATTCTATAAGTGAGAATAATGTTTTAACATCTATTTGTTAAAACAAATTCAATGATGTAGTTTGGACTGTATTATAATGATATAGAAACTAGAAACCTATAATGTTATTTCGTGCTTAGTCTCGAATGAGATAGGTAATAACTCTTCATTACACATTCATGATATAAATAATTTTAAGATGGAGAATGGTAGTGTGGTACGTTATTATTATTATACCTACTAATCGTCTACGATTACCACAGTTGGATTAAAAAAAATTGGATGTTGATAGTTAATATTCGTAGTCTGTGTGTCTAAGATGAAACAGGGCGCCTACTTTCGAAGGAATTGATTGAGGAAAAGGGTGTTTGTGGGAATTGTATATTGTGCCTTGTGCAATTGGCAGGTCACGCATAGCCAATTTCCGGAAGAAAACTTAGTACTTAACTACTTAGGTATAATAAGCACTATTATTATAGCTTAAAGGGGAAATTGAACATGGTGACCATAATATTATTATGGTGACATTACTACCTATACACGGCCGTGTTAGTGACGTAGGTTCTTTAATTATCCGGACATTTTTAAAAGACATAATAATTAGTTATTGGTAGATATCGCGTTAGAATCATCATCATCATCATCATCATCATCTAAGGACTGGAACTCTCTACCGAATACAGTTTTTCCACCTTCTTACAATCTATCCAAATTTAAAGCAAATGTGAATAGGCACCTTCTAGGTAAACATGTTCCAACTTAGGACGCGTTGTCACTTACCATCAGGTGAAACAGCGGCCAAATGTTTACCTATTCATGAATAACAAAAAAAAAATATATTTTATTATAAACAGCTAGTTTTTAATTATTTATCTGAAGAATTATGCTAATTACAGGTGTACATATCCCTTCACGCATATTCACAAGCGTGGCTGCTACCAAACTCTCACGCTCACACACCGTATTCTGACGATGGAGTCCTGGTGGAAATGGGAAAATTGGCGACTGCAGCCCTTGCAGACATGTATGGTACTAAATATCAGGTAAAATATGAAGATAGAAACTATATGACTTTATCGCCGAATATTCAAAACCACTCTTAATGTTGTGGAATACATACAATGCGTAAAATTAGAGAATTTTTAATGATAATTTATCGATGTTTTTACGTCTAGGTGGGCACAGCTGCTGACATTCGACAACCGGCTTCAGGAATGTCACACGATTGGGCAAAAGCAAGAGCAGGAGTTAAATTTTCATATCATGTAGATCTGCGGGATTCTTTTGGTCCATATGGATTTTTATTACCCGGGTCTCAAATAGTTTCTACAGCCAGGGAAACTTGGCAGGCAATTAAAGCAATTGTTGATAATTTGACACCGTGACTGCTCTGCCCCTGCCTTTACAAATTAATATTTTATAAAAAATTATGGTTTTATATTTTCAATTTTTTACCATTGCCATAGTGCTCGAAAATTGTTACAAAAGGTATTTAACTCTATTTCACTAGATAAATGGTTTACACTTATTTATATTAGCTGTAGAAAAAGGCTGTTACAGTAGATAACAAATTATATTAGGGTTTAGTTAGATAATATTTAATATTTATTATTAACTAGCGGTCCGCCCCGGCTTCGCCCGTGGTACATGTTTACGTTTTCTCTACATAAGAACCATCCTCGTACTTCAAGGAATATAATAAAAAAAGAATTATCGAAATCGGTTCAGCCGTTCTCGAGTTATGCGCTTACCAACACATTTTGCGATTCATTTTTATATATAATAAGAAGAAGATATACGACTGTAGCTATAATAAACAGAAATATAAACAAAAATATATTTTTTTTATTTTATTCCATGTAACTAACTACTCCGATATTTGCAAATGTATTATTCATTGTTAAATTATATTGAAGTAGGTACCTATTCTTGTCCGTTCATCTACTTACGTCCAAAATACCTTATAATCTGCAACTGCAACTACTAGTAACTAATTACTATTATGTACATACTTACTTTCTAATCCATTTCTTATTTTCTTTAAAGGCAGAATTTTAAAAACATGTTGAACGTTAACCTTTATAAACTATTTTTACTAGGTATAGAGCACTCCAACATTAAAAACTTTACCTATTGATTATATCCACGTATTGTTGTGATGAAAGCATTACCTTTTTAAGAGACCAACTCCGGAAAAACTTATCCTTATCCAAACGGAGAAAAATCCAACAAACATCATTAAAATCTGCTCAGCAGCTACAAATCCGTTCATAATGTCGAAGTCGATTGACACTCATGTATATCGCTTGCGAGGAATATACATTGTACAGTACTCCCAAACTGATAATGCGCATAGAAAAATTCGTCACTGTTCAGCAACTGTCATATTCCCCGAGCCTCCGAAGACGATATGTATATAGAGTGGTTAAATGTATTTTCTTCATGCATAGTTTATTAGAATTATGAGTTTTATTGTGATTTTATGGTAAAAGAGATAAGTAACGAAATTTGTTTCGATAATTCAATGTAATAGCGAGGATAAGCCACACGATTGCGAATATATATTAATTGTTGTATTGATTTACTTGGAAAATTCTATACTTAGAACTATTAAAGTGTCTTACTGAAGCTGGCGTAATGATGGATGTATGGAAGGTTAAAATAAGACAAAGTTTATATTTAAAAAAATGATTTTCAAACACTGATTTACATTTAAATTGTGAAATCTTATCATGAAAATCTCAGTCCAAAGGATTTACAGAATCAGGGATAATCTCTATTTCTGATATCGTAGAATGATCAGAACTTTCATTATGCTCCTATTTCTTTCGAACAAGGTGCAAGATGCAAGTGCATTGTTGACGTGATAACGTTTTTAAAATCGTTTTAGTCGGGTGACATGTTCAGAAACTTGTGTCACACCAAAACCTCACGAGCGCGATCGCAGGTATAACGAGAGAGAGACGGACCGATATCCCGTCTCATCTCGAGCGCTGCCACTGCATTATGTTATCACGTAAACATCTCGATCGTAAACCTACTATACAAACAACCAATTTTTTAGGGCACTTACGATTCAATGATTCGGGGTGATTCGGGTGTTTCTGGAAATACGATAATTAGCGAAGATCTGCATGCGCATTATTAATTTTGGAGTACTGTACATAGGTTAAAAAATGTGGATTAAAAATATTTTTATAAAATACTAGCTGTTGCCCGCGACTTCGTCCGCGATTAGGTCGTTTTTCGTCATTCGTCGTTTAAAAAAAATACGTGACACTTTATTTTTGAATGTTCTTAATTATTGTCTCTTATAAAATTTAACTACTTACATTAAAATTGAACACTCTGATAAGAAAATCTTAAAATCTGAAGAAAACATGAATGAATGTGATTTAAATTCTACATTACTTAGTATCAAAATATAATAATCTAAATTAAATGTAGATTAACAGTTTGAGCACACCATTATAGAATATGTACTTAAGTATTAAATTACGTTAGTTAACATAGTAACTTTACTAAAAACACGATGACTTTCTTTCGCGCTCGGTACCACAAACTAAGCATGTTTGTGGTAAGTGGCCCGCGTCACTTGACCCCCCGCGAGTTCCCCTCCGTTGCTATGCGAAAATACATTCGTTGCTCTATTTTAGGAAAAATTTGTAATACTGTGGCCTGGGCGTTATAACACGTCCAGGGAGTTCCTGAGTGCCGATATCACCATCTTGAGGAAAAGCTTCTAATGTCGATTTAAAACTGCATACATACGAATTAACCTGTTCTAAAATTGTGAAATGAGTTCAGTTTTAAATTTGAGAAATATTGATTTCTTGTATTCCACTATTCGTTGTAGTCGAATACAAAATATATTTAAACAAACTTAGGTTGGCCTACAGGCAAAAGGGATCCTATCAAATGGTTAACTTGACCTTGTATCTTAAAAGTAAGCATTAACGGACCTTCTGATAATTATTGAGCACCAAAGGATCATTTGAAACGCGCTACTATAAGAGCGAATATTGTCTAATAACAGTTTACATTGCACAGTATGTTCCTCTAAAAGTAGTGATTTCAAAGGTTCCGGTGTATCTTCAAATGAAAGCCGACTCCTTACTACACTTTAAAGCATTACAAAAAGAACATACTACGCCTTTACAGAAGATGATCTGTAATCAATTGTGAGGTTATAAGCAAACCCACTTTTATATTTGTCAGACCACACCACCGAATTCGTAGATTGTTTACCTCAAGTCATTAAGACTATGACGAAATCTGTCTGCAGTAAGACGGGCCTCTCGCTATTCGTCCGTTTCCAGAGACCGAATAGTTTCAATTCTTAATCTTTCATTAAACAAACTTATTAATCGTTCTTGTCTCATATAATTGTAATATTCGCGTCCCTACTCTAGTCATTGCTTATGCTCATGTTCATCTTCAAGAGATCGAATAATATTATGATGCACCCTATCATTTGTCAAACGGTCTTCATATTGAGTAAAGTTTCAGATTCTCGAGATAAAATATGACTGTCGTGATCAGTAGTGAGACGTAATTCCCTTTCAGTGAGGGTTTCGGTCTCACGGGATAGTACAATATGCCGTTTGCGATCAGCTGTGAGACGTCATACCCTCTCAGTGAAGGTTTCGGTCTCACGGGATAGTAGGGGAGACCGGGTTTGGTTGTCTCACTGGTTGGTTGTCACAGCGGTCTTAACACAAAACTGAACTATCGAATAAGTCTGTTGAACAGCGTGGCAAGAGCGATACAGTGACAACGCTGTCCCCACTTCGCGTCAGACCGCCCCGATCTGCCGTGAGGGCCTCACACGTGTTTATTGTTTTCGCACAGATTTTTTATGATATGAGGACCGAATATGCTCCTCATAACATCACTTTTTGTGAACGAAACGACAGCGCGGTTTAATTTAATGCCAACACCATTAGAAAAAAGGATTATTATTAATTGTGAAAAAATATCATGATTTACACTATTAACACTCTTTTAACATAAAATATAAGTCTGTGAGTGTGTAAAAATAAATCCAGCTAATTACACATCAAACTTATGTTTATAATTAGGTATACGACATGAAAATATATTAATTACCAAGCAATAATAATACAGATAAATACTGAACATAAGTAGGTGTGGTAGGTATAATAGATATTAAGTAGTATTAGTTAAAATATACTTTGACTGTTAGTCAAAGTTTATTTTTACTAACAACATGTAAATGAAGAAGAAATAATAATTACCAACGAACTAACCTTTTCTATAATACTTAACACGGCACATTTTTCAAATTATCTTGCTCAACCCTGCTCAAAAATTTGAGGGTTTTGTTGGAACTTTAATATGTCAAAACTATGATATATCTAAACTACGATACAACTTGCTTGCGGAAATGCTCATTACAATTGTGAATCTAAAGAATAACTAACAACATACTATTCAATTTTATTGAGCTGATGAATATCTTTTGCCTGGAAGAAATCACCGTCGCCTAATAAATATACTGTGTTTTCTTATAAAACCGTTACATAATTTATTTTATCTACTTAAATAATGAAAATGATATTATATTTATAAAATATAAAACATATTATGTAAAATGATTAAAAATAAATAAATGAAGCAACTACGATTCAAAGAAAACATCTTTTTCAGCGTTAAAATACTCTTAGCAATCCTGGATGATGAACTGTATCATGTACTCTGATCCCAGTACGGTCGGTACCTCGATAGCCATAACGATAAATATTATAATCAGATAACCGCAAAGTCACAATAAAAACATTACTTGTACAGTTGTGAGTGCAAAATTTACGTTTCATTTGGAATAACATTTTTTTCGGTACTAAAACGTAGTCGTTTGATATGTGGTTGGCTGCCCCTCCTCTCCTTCCTGAAAAATATCCTCCAAAATTTCCCGAGATACTTCCAATGATTGAACCATTGGACGTTGGACATTAACTTCAGTCAAAAATTGACGAAGCGGATGATTACTAATTTCCACTTAATCCTCGCTGCTACTATCTTTATCATCAAATCATCAATTTTCAAGTGGTGTTGTAAAAATATCAGCAGAAATCGTCTTCCAAAGGCGATATAATTTTATGAGCATTGAATCTGTAAATAACAAAATCAAAAGTTAACTGTAAATCTATAAAAAAGCTACTTACAAATAAAATTTTATCAAAAACTACTGTTCCCAATGCACCTCAAAATAATAAAAGAATTCATCATTTTATTATTTCATTCTAAAAGTGTAATATAATACCTACCAACAAAAAACATGAATTGCTATCATTATAAAAAATAAATACCTATAAGTAACAACTTACTTTTTGTGGGAACGCATGATGGTGAAAATTCACAAAACACGAAGATTGCATTTGATATTTTTGGTTTTATGGCATTCAATTGCTTTATAAATATCACTACATAGTATAAAAAAAGTCGCTTTCTCTGTCCCTATGTCCCTTTGTATGCTTAAATCTTTAAAACTTCGCAACGGATTTTGATGCGGTTTTTTTTAATAGATAGACTGATTCAAGAGAAAGGTTTTAGTATATAATTTATTAGGTTTTAGACAAAGCGGACGAACCCGCGGGCGGTAAGCTAGTAAATTTATAAAATACGAAGATTTTTAAAATTGTAACTAATGAACGCAATCAATATTAGATTAACTGTAGATAATGGTGTCTAGTTTTACTTAAAATAATAAACATCTACCCTCACTTTAAAAAAATGTAGTATATTTATTATTTACACGAAATATACCATAAAGGGAAGGGAAGATATGGGCTAAAGAGTTAAATAAATAACATAATTATATTTAAATTATTAATTTCCAACTGTGTATTCAGTAGTGTTAACATCTAAATTGATTTGATTTTTACGAAATCTCATAGATGGCGCTGTTACAAAATTAACATTATACAACTTACATTCTTTAAACTATGTTTCTCTTCCCAAGTTACTTAAATGGCATAATTTTTATAGTGTCAATCTAGATATTGTCAAACAACATTTATATATGCGTCATTTGATTATTAATTTCCAATAGTTAACGTGTGTTTGATTTTTCTAACACTTCATAGATGGCGCTGTTTCAAATTTGTCTTTATACTGCTAAGATTCATTTAACTGTTTCTCTGCCCAAATTACGTAAATGACATAGTTTTTATTTTGTAAAGCTAGATAATAGCATGGCTTACTCGAAACCAACATTTAAACATGAGTCTTTAGATTGTACGCTGTCGTAGTACACGGAATATGTAAGAAAAATAAAGGCTCACAGCTCCTCCCCCGAAGGTGATATCATGATAATATGTTTAAACTATCCTCACCCGACCTCTTAGGAATATTCATGCAAAATTTGAAGTAAATCTATGCAGTACTTTTCGAGATTAGCCCGGTCAAACATACAGACAAACAGACAAACAGTCAAACAGACAAACAGACAAAAATTCTAAAAACTATATTTTTGGCTTCTATATCGATTATAGATCATGGATTATGTATTCTTTTAAAAAAATATTCAATGTACAGTTTTGACTTTCCTACGATTTTATTATATGTATAGATAATCCTCGTCTAATAAACCAGACCATATGTTCTAGGGTTGATCCGTGATCGTATGATACTGTTTACATAATCTATCTATATTTAAATTAAATATTTTTTTACCCAGCATGTGTTAAGGTTTAACAAATTCCTTAGTCAGAATTCTGGTAACTACGTTGAACACGCGTACTAAAAAGGCAATGACGGTAAAGGTCAAAGAGGTTACTTTTTGTGCAAGATCCAAAGCAATGTATTTACCCATCCGCTTTGGCATTTGTACTTTCTATGTTATTTTGATTTTTTATTTATGTTATGTTGGTCCGTGTTCACAAAAATATTAGATACTAGCTGCGCCCCGCGGTTTCCTCCGCGCGCGTGAGTAAGCTTTTGCTTTTAAACCTAATGGTTATGTTGGGATTATAAAAAAAGTTAAGCCTAATTAGTTACCTAACTACTCCTTATAATAACAGCTACCTACCTGTCAGTGAAAGTTCCGTCAAAATCGGTCCAGCAGTTCTTGACATTTGCCAGAACAAACAGACAGATAGACAAAAATTGCTTTTTTTGGTACCTATATGTATCCATAAGAATTTAGTTATAAAAATCGGTTATTTCAATATTAAAAACAGACACTTTAACTTTATTATTGGTGTTATTGGTCTAATTAGTAGATAGATGTATAGATGTTATCCAGCATTTAGGTAGATAACAGTTTTCGCCGTCTTGTCTTTGTCGATTGCTTCACCCAATAGAGGGACTGTTGAAACCTTAGGTTGAAACCACCAATATCTATTGTAAAGTACTCACTAACGAGCGAGAATTTTAACTTAGTGTCGAACTCATACACTGAGTTCAAATTCGAAGTGAAATTAGAATTTCAATACCTACATAGCTATAGTAACAGAGTCGCTTTGTTAGTTCCTGAGATTAGCGCTTTCAATCAAACAAATAAAGTCATCAGTATTATTAATTTATTGTATATAGTCCTAAAGAAGTTGGAAACTGATAAAATAGATATTTTACACATGCGTAGATTAACTCATCACTCGGACTATATTAGAAGTAGCAAGTAGAAATTAAAGTCGATGCGCCACGAAAGAAGTCTCGTATGCGCGGCGCTGTGAGCAAATTATGTTGTACGCTGCTTGTTTTTTCATGATAAGTATGGATGTTTATTTATTTTACGCATAAGTACCGAAAAATTGAGAACAATAGGATTGCCATCAGTTATTCACTTCTCTCTCCAGTTGGTAATGGTTGATGCGTGGTGTGACGTGTGAACTGTGAAGTGGCAATCTGACATGATAATAGCCTACCTGTCAAATTTAGTTCCTACCAAGAAGCATATATCTATGTATCTAATACACTGGAGATTTCAGTATGAACATTAACTTGTAACAAGAAAATATGACGTTGAATGACGCCTGTATGTTTTTTTATCCCTTTCACACCTAACTTGGCAAGTTGGTGTGAAAGGGATAAAAAAACATACAGGCGTCATTCAACGTCATATTTTCTTGTTACAGGTAAATTATCTTGGAGAAATTTTTGCGTTTGTAGTAGTGTATGGTCAGCAAATAAAAAAAACAACATTTTATTTTTAGTTTTTATTATATATATGGGATTTTAAATTAAACTATATGTGTTTCTCCTCTGAAAAAGATGAGACTTTATTTTAATATTTGCACATTTAACATACGTATAACTTTTACATTAACAATGTTACTAAAATGAAAAATTTACTAACCTGAAAAAGAAACGACATTTAAAGTTTAATTTACTAACTTTAGTACACAATTTAAACAGTTCCAAGATTCTCTTTTTAATTTTAATTCAAAACTCAAAAATCAAACATTTATTTATTCAATTAGACTTCTTCTAGAAGCACTTTTGAAACGTCATTAGGTACATATTTTTAACATTTACCACCGATTCGGAAAGCAGTATCTACGGAGAAGAACCGGCAAGAAACTCCATAGTTGCTCTTTTTAATCATGTCAGTTTTAATTTTACAAAACATATATGTAACATCATATTATATTATAGTAATATGCCAAAGAACTGTCCTGTGGTTTTTACGCGACAACCCTCCATGGGTTTTTATCGTCCATATATTCCTTAATACTGTAATAGGCTCTCTGAACTAATTTTTTATATAAGTTTTAAATTTAGACCAAATCGACCAAAAACAAAACCAATCAGAATTCTAATTTTGAAATTGAAATTTAGAATGCGCTCTGATTAAGAAAAAGAATGCGCCGGCTTGTACACAATATGATAATATATATATACTCTATGCATGTCTCCCATAAACAATATAAAGTTACAACACTTACACACAAATTAAACCCTTCAACAAATATTATAACAATAATAACAAATAATAACAACAATCAACAAATACAAAATTTAACAATTAAACTACGTAATAATTATAATTTTTGAATTAAATGTGTGCTTTATGTTCTAACGGTACCAAACGACTGCACGTGGCACCTGCGGACAGCGTAAACTGGTTTATTCTGGTTTTGTGCGTGTTTCCACTTTCCACTATCAAGTGACGATTTATTTATTTGTTTTGTTTCGTAATTATTATGGTCAAATATTAACTATGAAACAAATTATTATGGACACGATATTTTATTGTTTCACGGTAGTCGCCTTGTCGTTTGCTCAAGTACGTGAAATTGAATGATATATTTTTTTTTATAAAGTCAAAACCATTTTCTTTCAAATAAAAACTTGTTTTTATTGAAAACAAAAGTGTTGCTAGGAATAAGTATAAAATTAAATAGTAATGTTAGGATATCGAAACATTTTTGTATAGGCCAGAACGATATAGTGGAAACGCGCTCTAAGATCTGAGTAATATACACACCACTACATATGCAAAAATTTCTCCAAGCTAATTTACCTGTACAAGTTAATGGTCATAGTGCAATCTCCAGATTATATATAAGCTTCTTGGTTCCTACATATCTTGGCCGTGAGACTTTTTAGGTGGCATATTTCTATTTTCTACGTCAAATGTCAATTAATGTCAATGTGACAATGTCTAGAAAGATTTTTTACTGAAGTTGAAATTCGCAAATCAAAATAAACAATCCTAAAAAATTATAATTAAATTCGATTAATGGCATATCTTTATATTATGTATAAAAAGATAATGATCTGATTTTTGCTAACATCATTTTTCGAGGTTTATTTCCTTTTCTGACAGTGAAAATGGACTCTGAAAACACCGTCCTGCCCAAAATGATTTCCGACAATATAATTGACCCTACCGGCTTTGATGTAACTATAAGTGCTCTCTTGGTTGGATTAGGGGCTGAGAAGTACTTAGCTATTTTCAGGTAACATCTTTTAGTAGTACATACTAAATATATTCCTTATTTCTCACTTATAATAAACAAATTTGTTACAGGAAACATAATATTGGGCAATGTACCCTTATGGAATTAAACGACGAAGACTTAATTAAATTAGGAGTAGATGACAAAATTATAAGAGGAAAACTTTTAAGTGAAGTTAAGAACTTACCTATATACCAAGAAACAGTGCTCCAAACGTAAGAACAATATTTACTCTGATTATACCCAAAATTATGAACCCCACATAAATTAAAATTTATTTCAGATCGAATAATTCTTCACACTTGGGCCCAATAGAGATAATTGATATTTTGGAGGAGAGTTCTCAGCAGTTGTACCGAATATACCTGAGTATGATGGCCAACTCAATAGCACTCAAGAAATCTAAGAAAGTAACAGATTGTTTATTACACCAAGACAAATATGCTTCTGATGTATGCCTCACCACCCTTAGTCATATGACCAATATATTGAATTCAATGGATATTGCCTTGCATACTAAATTCAAGGTATAATATTTGTATGATCATAATATTAAAAAAATGCAATGATATATATTTTTATAACTTGCATTTCTGAGATAACATAAGAATGTGTAGTGATACCAAAATAATCTATGGGAATTATTATATACAAGTGCCAAATAACATTAATTAATATATTTAATTGTTTCAGGTGTTAACTTCAAAGTCAAACAGTAACAGAAAAAAGAAGATAGTTGTGGGAACAGTGGGCAGTGCTGCCATTATAGTATTATCTGTGTTATTTGTCCGTTCATTGAAGCAAATCTAGGTTCCTAAAGACATTTATAAATATGTTTGTTATTAAACTGTTTTGTAAAGATTTTTAATAGTTTAAGATACCATTTGTATGGAAACATATTTATGTTAATTAATAAAACAATAAATACCTCAAAGTTCTTGAACATCTTGAATTGATTTGTTTTACTTCACATCTTTAAACACAAGCAAACTAAAAAACATAACTAAAACTAGACAGAAAGATCAAAACATTTCTTCATAAATTTAAATTCAAAGGCAATAATATGCATATATTTAAAATTTTATAGGTGTATATCATATTTTGTAATCCAATTGATTGATTATTTTAGATCCAATGAACTATGAGTCAGTGAATAATGAGTTTACACTTATACAATATTCATATAATATGTTTGCCTTTACTGTTACAGTAGATTAAAAAAGTACAATTATATCTAGATTTAAGTTTAATCCTCGAATATTTATTTTTTCAAGAAAACAAAGAACAAGTAACAGTACACATATGTATTGAATAAATATTCATCTTATGATTGCTCCCTTTTGTAACAATAATTTAAAAATTCGCTGAACTTCATAAATTTAAATTCAGGACTCAGGAGTATTATAAATATTATATTAAGCGTTGTATGAATAACTTAGCAAGCAATTTCCAAAAGTTAACACTTTTGTTTGCATGATAAGTAAATCCGTACAGCGACCCAATTGTTTCGACCTCACCAATTAAAAGCGTAAGGTAAATGTTGAGCTGGCACAAAGCGGGCGGCGGGCATTGTTTGAGCATCAAGCGGGCGTGACGTCACGAGGCCGGGCGCTCCGGAAGCGGCCGGGAGGTGTTCGCCGGTAGCGGAGTCCTGTGTTCCCTGGACCGACGACATCGTTTATTGCAACCAAGCGCGCCAATTGAAGAGCGTGTCCGCTCCTCGCTCAGTCGAACAATGCTTGAGCCGTATCGCGATATATTTGCCAAATAATGTTTCCATTTTTTAAAGAGATCAAATAGTTTTATAATATTTTTCCTGGAAAGTGCCAAAAATGCTGATTTTTTGTTTATTTACATTTACCATGTTTCGTTGTTGTGTTATTGCCCAGGATGTAATTACAGGTAAAATGATTTCTTAATTTTTTTTATACCTAATTGCAACTTATCCTAACAGAAAACATTAATTCTCCGGCTTAAAAGAATGACCTTACTTTAATATTTACGGTGCAAAATAGTTTCTAAGAATTGTACTTTAAATTTGCATCGATTTCAGAAAGTACCTACCTACTCAATCACAACCAACGGTCACCCACAGTTTTGGTGATTCAGTTCAATCATTTCCTTTTAATCCCAAATTGTAATCCATATCAATTGAGTAAATATAAATGGATGACACCGGTGTATTATATTATATTATATTATAGCATCCCTGTTGAAAACAGGCGTGTTTAATTTTTTAAAGCTTTCCTTCTTATTCTATTAAGTATTTAAAACTTAAAAAAAAAATTTTGTTATCTATCCTGTTGGCCACAAAACTTGCAATTATTTATCCAACTTTCCTGTACGTATTTTTCTTTAAGTGGAAGCGGTGTTAGGGCAGAGCGCAGAGCTTCCATGTAATGTTACCGCCGATAAAGAAGACGACACACTTAACATATTGGCATGGTATAGGAACGGTTCTAGTACAGCTTTTTATAGGTAAATCATTTTTGTTTAAATTTCCTAGACAATGATCCGATATGATTAAATATTTCAGTATACAATTAATTGTCAATTCTTTAATTAAATTTGTATTCTAATCAAATGGCGCTATTAAATAATTTATTTCTCCTGTCTTCTCTCCGATGCAACTGTAACAAGGTCAATGTCACGAGTACGGCACACATTATAGAGGGTTACGACTTAAAAATACTATGATTAACTCCCTCTACAATGGAAGCTGTTGCGTGCATTGTAAAAAATAAAAATATATAAAGTTTAAACATATTAACTGTAGTCCCTTTATATTAAATTCATTACCAAATGTGACATGATGATATTAGTGGACCTTAGTTTTTAGAAGTGCTTTTGAAGTATAATAACGTTTTTGCACCAGCAGTCGCGACCTTCGTGGGGGGTCCGGCAGCGTAATGTCACCCAGCAACAGATACCGATTACTAGATTCAGAAGAAGAAGGATTGGACAGCTTAGAAATTCTAACAGTGAGATCGTCAGATGCAGGCCTCTATCACTGCAACGCTGATTTCAAAAGCAGCCCCGCTCGTAAAACTTATGTACAATTGGCGGTTATTGGTAAGAACTACTTTCATTTACAGCTAACTTTATATTCCGGTAACTCTTGTACCGTTCGCGTTGTTTAGTGGAAAACATTGTTCCCGTGGAAACAAGTAGTACCCAGTTAACCGGATTTGGAAGGGCACACAAGATTAATTGCTTATTGTGGCGGGCATATTATATATTAAAAAAATATATAAAATGCATAAAACTTGATCTCGATACAATTTGACCTACTCTAGTATGTTGTACCTGAGTTCACAGCTAACCAACAGATTCATAATATTGACTGATGATACTGCAATTCTGATAAAAATACATAGTTATTTTATGGAAAATTTATAAATATTTACTTATCTAGTGAAATGGCAGAGCCGCGGTTTCGACTAATTGGTAGGCAAGTTTAATGAGGAAGCTGACGGTACCGGAACAATTCACTCCATTTATACTAACAATTATGCACGTAAATATTGTCATTAACATGAAAACGACCAAGGTGTTATTAAACTCGTATTTGTAAGTCCTATTTTTAAATGCCGGGCTGTAAAACTGTATTGGTGCATGGAAGATATCCCCGCACAGAGGAAAGTGATATAGGCCTATTTGTATTTTGTAACTTTAAAGAAAAGTAATGCACGATGACTTGAGGAAAAGCTGTGGTCTAATTAGAAAGACACTTGTCCTGAAAAAATCTAGTTCATGCAAAACTGGTACTAATACTATGGAATGGTTAATATTATAATGATCGTAATGTTTGCACCATCAATCCATTACGGTTATTTTTTCGCTAATAGTTAATAAGAAAATTTATATGATACATTATTTTTTATTTAACTGCATTTTAAAATTTATCCTGGATCTGTCTAAAAAAAAATCACTTTCTAAACATCTAATTTCATAGAACCGCCGCAAAGATTATGGGTAATACATGAGAACGGAACTCGAGTAGCAACAGCCAATGCTGGCTCAAACACCAGCAGACATATTGGGCCTTATTACGTTGGAGATACTATACACCTATTTTGTGTTGCGTTTGGAGGTAAATTTCGATCATATTTTTGCTTATAGATATTTATTTAAAGCTGACTAAAAACCACCTAAATTCATTTACAGGGAAGCCACAACCATCATTATCCTGGTGGTCTGAGCAACGGTTGCTTAAGAACACAACCACTCCGCTATCAGAGCAACGTGTCCGAGGCGACTTGAGGTTTGGCCCTTTGAGTCGAGAGCACCATGGCCGTGTGTTTACTTGTTTCGCTAAAAATAATGACAGGACATCTCCGCTTTGTATAGACATTTCAATTGAGATGTTTTGTAAGTATTTGATCCTGCTTTATTTGATAAAATTAGATTTGTTATTTCGATTTTCTTTTTTTCGACGATTGCACAATACTAAAAACTGAATTTATTTCAAAATTAGGTATATTTATTCATGTCGACATTGAAACGTTAAAAATAGAGGTCTTTAATTATCTTCTGGGCATTCAGCTATTCCATAAAGATACGAATATTTACAGTACCACCAGAGCTGGTGACCATTCGAGTAGGAAGTGAGAAAAGCGACTCAGTGTTCAGTGGACGAGCTCACTCCGGGGATGTATTGACGTTACAGTGTCGTGTTCTCGGCGCCAGACCCTTACCAACCGTTATATGGAGGCTGGACGATTCGCAGCTATTGAACCTCGAACAGAATATAACGGTAACTATTACTGGTTCCATCTGGTACAGTTGCTACGAAAGCTCTTAATACTGTCTGTGTACTGGTTGTTGGAAGAAATTGCTATGAGGAAATATTTTAATACCTTGTGCCTGAATCTGTCTTGCATTTAGGTAAATAAGTCACGAAGAAATATAGTCTTCCCAACCTCTGCATGTTAGGTAGATATATTATTGTGACCAAATAAATCTATATATCACAGTGAATAGTTAATTTATCGCAAAACATTAACACCTTTCAAGTCATGCTATAACTTCTGGTACTACGGTGCTCATAAAATTAATGTATGTTTTAGATGGAACCTTCACAACAGCTAATGGTTAATGAAATACAGTTGAGTATAACCGCTGAATATGACGAGTCTCGCATCACTTGCTGTGTGCCGGCTTACCGCAGAGACTCGGAGGAGTACGTGTGTGCTATTGGTCAACATTTAACCGTCGTATGTAAGTAGATACATGCGACACCATCTGAGATTGAGTTGAGTTTTAGGCCATGTCATTTAAAGGAGGAGTTTGTAACCGATATTTCATGCAGATAAACAAAGAATATGAACTTTGTTATATAATTAAGAAATTGTGGATCTGCTTGAGCAGTTTTTTTAAACAAATATTAGGTATCTTTATTTAATTATTGAGCGCATATTCTACAAATAACATGTTCTAGTCGCCATTGTTTCCATTAAAGTTTTATTTTTCTCTAGATCCACCGACGTTGCATATAGCAGTGGCTGATACTTTGGAAAATAATACGTTATCAGTCATAAAAGGTTCTAAAGTTTCCATGAACTGTAGCTTTGAAGCTAATCCGTCTGTTTTTCAATTAATTTGGTTTCATGAGGTATGATGACAATTTATTATTTATTCATAAATCGCCAAGTCAAAAATAATTTGAAATTGAATAAACTATAATTTATAAATGGGCACATAGATGCTGCGAAATAAACTACCTAGTAGTTTAATAAGATTATACGAATATTTTTAGGAATCCATATTAAGCCATACCACAGACCAAACAATGGTATCTTTACACCCAAATCTTGAGTTAACCGCGGTGTCTGAGTCTGATGCCGGTGAATACGTATGCGCTGCTACCAACGATGAAGGGTCTTCATATAGCGAGCCTATTATCATTGATGTCGTGTGTAAGTAATTAATTTCTAGTATTAAATTATAAAATGATATCATAGAGACATTATTAAAAATTGCAATTAATTAATAAAATATCGTACGTACCATAAGCACGAGTTTTAAATATAGTAAGAACCCGATTATGGTGCTTAAATTATTTGTTACGTAAAATACAAATAAAACGCTTTTTCTTATTTAAATATCAAAATGTAACCTTACCCTTTATCAGACCCGCCGTACTGTGAAGACGAAAGCGTGGTGGAGTATGGCGTGGTAGCCGAAGACACTATCAACATAACTTGTAAGGTGAAGGCGAACCCTGAACCTTCCTCCTACCGCTGGCTCCTCGTCAGCGAGATGGAGGGCACCAAGCTGCACTCCAACCAGTCCTATACTGTGGAAACAGAAGGCGATACTCTGGTCTATCAGAGACCGAACTGCACTACAAGTTAGTAACCATTTTATGTTCCCAATTAATGGTTGTGTCAACTTTTAACCTCTCGTAATCGTGAGTTCTTGTAACTCTGTGTTGTAACTAATTTATTTATAAATACAGGTTACGAGTAACGATTCGTTCAAAGTAATTAAACATTTGATGAGATTAAGGTGTAACCTCATAAACTTTGAAATATGGCTTTTATATAAAGTTTATAAACTATAAAATTGTAATATCTTATATTACTAGCCAAATCGATGGGAATTTAACTTTATATTGCACGCCTCATAAGCGAAGCGTTGAGGTGGGTACTACTGTCACTTCGCGCAAAACATCTGATTTTTCAAACTTAAAATGTCTAGTTATGTATCATACATTGCACTTGTAAGATAATACATACACACACATATTAAGAAAAAACACTATTTTTAACATTCATGATATTTTTGATGTCATTTTTGTTATTTAAACTAGTTAAAAAACAGTTTAAAAAAGTTCTGTCTTGGACGTCCGTGTGTCTGTATGTGCGGAGGATTTTCTTGTTAACACGATAGCGACCGAAATACTTTACTAATCGAGTCTTTTTTTTTCTCTTACGCTTGAGTATGCTCAGGAATAGAACCCTTTCATTTTTCAGGGTCTGATTCGATGTGGTTTAATTGTTATTAAATAAACAAAAATAATAATTAATAAATAATTATTAAAAAAAAATTATGAGGCGTGCACTTTTGGATTTTCCAAATTATTTAAATTTTTTAATTATACGGATGACCGTCTATTTGCGGATATTTTAACATTTTTTTATAAAAGCATCTATGCGTCCACTGAAATCAAATATTTTTGAGGGACAATCACGACTGCTAAGAGTACCTACTGAGTACATATACATACATAATATCATGCCAATCAGATAATTTAGTTGGATAATATACTGAGCTTTAATTTTTAGCTTTAATATACTGCTGGGGATTGAATTCAGTGAAGAACAGTGATCTGCCGCAAACTAAGTGCACATTCATGGTAACAGATGAGACAATCCCACAGCCGCCGAGCAATTGCGTCGCTGTGAAGAATGTACAAAGAGACATAACTGTCACATGTGAGCCAGGACATGATGGAGGTCTGCCACAAGTATGTTTTTGAAGTGAAACTTAAAATTTCAAGGTTGCGTCATGGCAATACTGTTACGTCATGGAGTAAGGCGACGATTTTTGTATTTATCGGCACACACGCTTTTTTTATATGTTTATACGTTCATGTTGATATTGCCTATTTTAATTTTAATACCAACATGAACATATAAAAAGGCAGAATATTTCGCAGGGAAATTAAAAAAATAACAGTTATTCATTTCAACAGCGTAGCTGCTGAAGTTGTAAGCTCTAGTGTTAATTAGCTTACAATGTTTTGAATTTGAGTTGAGTACACCTATGCGTCTGTGACCTATATTCCTTGATGCTTTTAATTATTTCTAGAAATTTATGTTCACGGTGAAATCATTGGATTCTGAAGAGCAAATCCTTTCTATTATAAATCAAGAGCCGACGTTTATGATTCAAGAACCTAAAGAAGACTATAAATTTGTACTCGTAGCTATTAACGATAAAGGTGAAAGCAAAGTCATGGAAATCTTAAAAGACGACATTATTGATGATAGTATTGGTGAGTTAAAACGAAGTAGATCATTAAGTATATAGAATTAAGAAATAAGCGTAACAGTAGTCAAATTACGCTTTGTCGTCAAATTAAATTGCATTTAATTATTCTACATTTTATTATGTAAACATGTCGTAAATTTAGAGCAAATGATACATTGAATAATTATTTTAAAGAATTGATTTATAACTTATTGTTTTATTTTCACATTTTTTGAAACTAATAAAGAAATTTTTCATTTTCATATTTCTATTTCATTTACATTTATCGAATCCAGATGCGAGCAACACGATAAGCGCAGTGACAAACATAACGACGCTCGCGCTGGCGCTGTGCGGCGGCGTGGCTCTGCTCGCGCTGGCCGCGTGCGGGCTGGTGCTGTGCGCGCACGAGCGTAGTGAGCGAGCTGACTTGCCACGCGACAGGCGAGACCCGCCTCTATGTGCTTATAACACTGATGGTAAAAATTAGTAGTAATAACTCGGAATACGATAAGCGCAGTATCAAACATAACAATTTAACTTATTTTCATTGATTATATTTGTAACTATTATTAACACAAAAGCGACACTTTGCCATTTTTGGCTAAAAACATTACCTTAACAAATTAGTTATGAAACTGTTTTAGAACACTTACCCCGGTATCCTTAATAACTTGATTAAAATATCGAATGAAACTAATTGCTTCTTCCAGAATCCAATTGTGAAACCTACAATGACAGCGAAGACGGGAGCGACTGTAACCTTAGACGTACCGAGTCCTTTCGAAGAGCCATGGGCAAATACACACCAAAGAATTATGACGTGAGAAGGACCAGTTCGTTCCACTCAGCGAGATATCTGCACGATATTGCAGATCATGAACCAAAACGCGTTGATTCCAGACATACTGGTTGTAGAGTCCATTCGCTACAAAATATTAGCAGGAAAAAGGAGATGGATGTTCTCTGTGACCATCTCGTTATGCATCTTCCACCCGAAACAAACTATAATGTGCCTAAACCGGTAAGATTTTGTCAAGAAAAAAAGTACGTCAAGATGAAATTTAATTATTGAGCATTAATAATTAACTTCCAAATTTTAGATGAACACATTCTACACAATGCCGCGAAAAGCGAGAAACAGATTACAAAAGGAGATAAGCGACGAAACGTCTGAAAGAACGCAAGCTTCAGATGGTTTCTCACTGCCACCGCCACCAGACGAGTTTGGAACATATCGAGCTGCTTCCAGAATTAAGGACATACCAATAAAATCTACCCCCACATATACAACGATCATACGGCAAAATTCGGGGAAGAACTTAAATAAATATGCTAATACCATATCGCCTATGAATACTGTAGGATTGCCTAGTATTAGTGGACACCAACCTAGCCTTTATACTTACCCGGACGATGATCATCAGGTAACCAAAAATCCTTTTGATGATGAACACTAATTGATGATATGTTATTTAATAATCTTTATTTTTTTGTTCGCATCGGCTTACCAGATGGATTTGTGTGTCGGTAACAATACATATATTTAAACAAATCTTAACGCCAAATTGTATTATAATTAGTGTAGGAGTGTTAGTCAGTATAATAGTTTAATGAAAGGAAAATAATAATGAAAGATAAAATATAAATTGGATAATGTTGGAAGTGTTATTGATCCTAGTCGTGATATGATATTGAATGTTTTTAATGACACTTATTTTTATGTAATATACATAATATAAATAAATATAATAATATACTTACATGATATAGAAATTGTGTAAAATACAAATGGATAATTATTGAAAGTAGTCAGGCAGTGATACTGTCTGCAAGATTTTATAGTTGGAAAAATTATGTGGCTCATAAACTTATTTACAATTCTCTTTTTTGTTTATATTCTTATTAGACACCCCTAATAGACACCATAATTATTAGTCGTACATAAAATACCTATTAGCTTCGTTCAGAGAGTGGTAATTAATGATTATGTGTTTTCTATTTAAATATAAATTTATAAAAAAAGTCATTATCTCACTGAATGAATAAATAAAACAATGTCAAATGTTTAAATTTAATTTATTTACAAAAATAGAAATCAGTGTTCCTTCCGAATTACATTCACTGTTATTCTTACATGCATACATGCATTTTTGCAGCTTAGACAGGATATATAAGAAATATATTATTATCAAATGTATATATTATGACTTTAATTAATAAGTAATTCTAAAGTAAAATTTTAGTTTTACAGTCACTGCCGATTAATAATAAACTGAAACATAATTGTATAATTATTATTTTAAAAGATATAAAAGTGTATTTTTTAAGGAATATTGTACGGATTTCTAATTTAATTATATTTTAACGTTACCAATGATCGATGTTTTTTTTTTTTTCACCAAAAAAAAAAAACTAACATAAATTAAAATAAAAATTACTAAAATTAATGCTACATTAGTCCATTCTATCTAGATGCGCCTGCGCCACGGTAAGTTTATCTATAAGTATTTGAGTGTTGGGTCGACTCTGAAATGAAAGGAAAATTGATATATTGTAATGCATTAACATTATAATGGTAATTTATAAAGTTTAGAAATATTACAGCCTCATAAAGGTTTGATTGAAATTAACTGTAAACTAATTTTTATGTTAGTTATTTTAAAATTGCTGTCTAAAGTGTTAAAATACAATATGTATAATTGAAAAAAAAAAAAAAATAATAATAATAATAAAATATTTAAAATTGCTAAAATTATTTTATATATATTATAGGCACAGCTTGTGTACTCAAATGCGTTTTATAAGCGTATGCAATTGATTCGCGAGTTTGATGGCTAAGCAACGTTAAGAATCAAGTCTTGAACGAGGTTCTAAATGTAGTTGATTACGCTGTATGGGGTTGTAGTTAACATCGTTCGTAAAGATTATGTTTCGCTGCCTAAGCGAAGTTCAAACAGGTAAAAAATAAAAATACGATCTAACGCATTTGAACGATTTGAACTCGACTTCGACTGCGCCGTTAAGGGTCGTATACACGTGCAAAGGGTGAACAAAACGTGATAAATAGGTTATCAGGGAAATCATCTCAAGGCCAGTGTTTTGTCATTTGTGTATCTAAATTAATAAAACATACCGGCCGAATTGATAACCTCCTCCTTTTTTTGAAGTCGGTTAAAAATGAGAATAGGTATAGCGCCCGGCAAACTTCTTGGCAAAAAAGTCGCGTGGTGGGGGAAGTTTGCGCATCAAGTTTTAGTACATTTTTATATGCGCACGCTTCCCCCACTACGTTAAAAAGTGGTTAAAAAGTTACGTGCCGACAACTATATATTGTATTTTTTTTGTTATTGTATGTATTGTGTGCTCGCACGGTACGTCGGCGCGCGTCGCCTGCAGCAGTGTGTGTACCGTACGCATAGAAATCTAAATAACAAGACACTAGAAGGCGTAAGTGCGTGTGACCTTGTCGCCACTCAGGTGACTCTTAAGCCACCAGTGTGTTCGTCGCTGTTCAATTGCTCTCGAGACGTGCGTGTGTAAACATGGTGTGTTTCAGCTTTTCCCATTGCGGAAATTCTTCCACAAGATATTTTCAAGTAATACGAATGTCACCATAGAAATCTAAATAACAATGAATGTCACGGTCGACCAACCTTATGTATATGTTCAAAAATATATCTATTGAAAATTAACTATAATTATATTATATTTGTATTTTTCTGAGCAAAAAGAAACAAACCTCTCATGTACTTAGGGATGTTATTCTAAAATATACCGTAAAATCGTGCGTTGGTCGTAAAAGGAAATATTAAAGGTAATATTAAAATGCTGAATTTATTTTTAAGTTAGTTTTCACTACAATGAATATGTCCAATAAAAGGCATAATTTACTTGTGTGTACTGTTTAGCTATGATAAAATGTGTTGGTTTTGGCGACAGTGGTTTTCATACTAATTATGACATTATAGCAGTTATAGTGTCTTGTTATTGACGTGACAACGTCTTATAATTCGATAGAGCCGGCTGCACGCACGAAAAAACATGACTCATGCGGCGTTACCTCGCTCTGAGGCGTTCCATGTGAGGCTTGAAGTGCAAGCGAGAGCGCGGAACGAGCGATAAAGAAGCACAATCGGACGTTGTCACGTTCAACTATCGTCAGTAAACCGACTTTACAAACAACCAATTTTTGAAGTGAAAACTTCTTTAGCGGCGTTGGGTATAAAATCTTAAACTCGCGTCAGGACACGTGACCTGATCGAAAAAGCGTAAATCCGTCTTACGCTTTTTCGATCAGGTTATCAATATATCATATATCAGGATCAGGATATCAAACATGCTCAACGTTAATAATCAAGTTTTCACTTCTGCCGGCACTCCCGGAGTGCAACCCGTCTCTTTTTTAGATTTGTACGGGTGTACGCACCTGCAGCGCGGAGAGCGCCGCCTCGTGCAGGTCCTTGCAGCGGGCGAGCGCCTTGCGGCGCGGCGCGGGCGGCAGCTGCGGCACGTCGGCGCGCGCCGCCTGCAGCAGGAGCACCGCTACGCCGCACACGTGGCATTCATCGCCGCAACCGAGCCACACGCGCTCGTTCACGCTCACCAGCCTGCGTATAACATCACACATTGGTTAACTTTCATGTATACAATGCACACAATGTGTACTTTATGGCGCATCTCGCACTCCTACCACTCCGTATCGAAGCCGCAAGCAAACTGCCGCCGGCAACCAAAATCCGCGCGTGCCGCAAGTAAAAGATGCAAATGCCGGGCATCTGATGCGCCATTATAGGTACATACTACATACTTAATACTTCTGAAAACATGTACGCACAACGAGAGATGGCAAGATTTTGTTTATAAGGTCAATGGAATGAAATGAATAAAAAGCTTATTATTTTAATATTTGTAATAAAAAATAATAAAAATATACGTACTTCACATAGATATCTAAAACTTGTTCCAAAGATACACCAATATTCAATACGGCTTTGAAAACCATACTCTTTTCTGCTTGTATTTTACAGCTCAATATTTCTAATTGACGGACAATAAAATCTGTAATAAAAAAGGGTATTATAATTTTAGCTAAAAAAGTTAAGAAAAAGGTAAAGCTGTATTAGCGATACTTACATAGTGGGAAACAGTGTCCGGAATTTACATATTCTCTTCCTAATGTGGTTAATTTACTAAGAACTGAGGCAAGTTTTTCATCAGGGGAATGCAATGAACGAGCGGCTGATTCCGCTTCAGCGAGAATATTACTCCAAATGTTTTCCACCAGCAGAGCGTCATTGTGTCCTGAACATTGCACAATTGCGAGCTTGCATTCCCATAGATTGAAACGGTCTGCATACTCTTCGTACAACTGAAAGTAAAATATTAATATTTAAAAGATAAACAGAGAACCGAAGAAAAACCTTCGTCGTAGCTTAATTAAACTACAAGCTATGTAAGAGGAAACATGATCCCCGGTTTAAGCATCAGGACATTTTGGCTCATAAAAAGAAATAAGAGAAAAGTTCTTTACAGAAAAATCAGGAGTTTTAACGTAAGTATCGTAAAAACATTCTAATAAAATTTTCAAAATAATCAAAATTCAAACAGTTTCTTGTCATAGCTACCGTGTGATCTGCTCTACAATGTCACACAAACCTGCGTGATATCCATAAGCTCATCATCCAGCCGCTGCAGCAGCGCAGCAGGCGGCGGCGGGCAAGCGGCCGCAGCTGCAGCCCGCACGGCCGCCTGCACGCGCGCCACCTCCGCAGCCTCCTCCAGCCGGCGCACGAGCTCGCCCGCGCCGCCCGCCCCGCCCGCGCTGCGCACGCACACCACGCCCGCGGACAGCCACGACATGCGCTGCGATAGCGTCGCACCCGTGCTGGAATAATACGACACTATCAAATATTCCGCCATTTGACCGCCTCCTCGGTACAGTGGTTGACGCCGGAGCGTAACACCGAGGGGTCCTGGGTTCGATTCCCGGTGGAGACGAAGAACAAAAAAATGTCTTGGTCTGGTAGGACACAGAAGGCTGATCACCTACTTGTCCCTAAAGAAAATCGGAATTATGTATAATTATTATTAAGTAAAGAAATCGAACAAAACAATATTTTTACCGATTTTAATATAAGCTTTTTTAGATTCGAATGGCAGAAAATAGTTGAAAAGGTTTACTAAAAAAATCCCTCAGTTTGTCGATTTTCAATATTTGACCAATTGACTTTTGGTTTTTATAAACAAACGGTATAAATATCATTAGATCAATGGAAAATCTTGGTATATTGTAAACACTGCATGTAATTACCCTGGTCGAGTAGCCAATCCCTCGAGCACTTCAGCCGCGGCCAAATGATCCCCAGCGCGTTCGAGAACCTTCCACAAGAGGTCAAGCAGTAACAGCGCCGTGCGACCGGACGCTTGTCTCGCCGCCGCTGATAAGTACGTGCGCAACGATGCGGGTGCCACACCGCTTACAGATACTAATTCTATAATTAATCATTAACGTTAACAAATAGCTTAAAATAACAAAAAGCAATCTACGCATTGTATTCTACAGTCGTTAAACAACAGTACTGTGTGTTTTTAAGTTAATGAAGAATTATAAGGTGATTCAATTCAATACATAACGAGATATAAATATTCTTAATTAATAAATGATAAGTAAGTTTAGCTCACCTGATCCTAAGTTCTTTGATATAAGCCACTCATAAGTAGCAACATGTAGAAGTTCATCTTCTCTTGACAAACATTCCGCGACTAGTTTTCGACCCTTGAACATGACAAAAAAATTCAATAATACATTCTTTAAAAATTGAAAATACATAAAAAAAGATGTTTTTACCTGATAATTAGCATCAGCTGGTGACAAAGTGAGTAAAGCATCAGTGGTTTGCGTACGCACACGCGGTGGCGACGACTCGGCGCTACCTTCCGCACTACGCTCGTACAAACGCTCTAACGCAGTACACACTTCGCGGTATATTTCCATTCTAGACACAAATATTAGCGAAATAAATATCTTTCACGAAAATTTATTCGTTATTTTTATAGCAAAATCCTAATTATATTGTTATGAAAACACACATAACATTGAAGACATAAAATGAAACTTTACGGTGTATGTTAAAAATAGTGTAGTCTGACGTCCAAAATTTTTGCTCAATATAACAACTATATTATTGGAAGATAGAATCGGAAAGCGGCTTTAATAATTTGGTATAATATACAATTAAATAAGTACCTCTTATAATAAAGCATAAATAAGTACCTCTTATAATAAAGCAAATGACCCTCACGATCCTGCGACGGCTGATCGCTCTTGTAATAATATAGTGCTCTGTCTTGAGGGTCTATTCTAGACGCGCAGGTGACGCACAGTTCCACAATACCAGAATAAAACCCAGCTGAGAGCAATTTTGAACATACTAGAGGTAGATTCACATTTGGAGCTACATCCTGAAACACATAATGGGTTAATTTCTATACAAGATAGAAAACAAATGACTATGTAGTTGAAAAATGAAAATAGATTCACATACCTTACAAAGTTTCAGAGCCTGCTGAAGCATTTCTTCCCGTTCGGCGGAATTCTTTTGTTGTTTGGCAAACATTAATAGTTCATTTGCCTAAAAACAATTTTAATTTTACATTCTATAAACTATAACAAACATTAAAACTTTAAATAATTGAAAATACAAGATTAAAATTCCATGAATTATTGTTTATAAAGAAAAAAAATATATATTGCATACTTTAGAGCATGTAGCGTCCTCTTGTCTATAAAGCGTAGGACACAATTGCCTCAATTTTTGTGAGATACCGTCGACCGACGCATTGTCACGCAAATATCCCGCGACTAGAGATCCCAATAACAAACACGCCACTTCTTGCCCACCAACCAGTAACTCCCTGAAACACAAAATACATAGAAAAATCTTGGTATACAATACACAATATAATGTTCATTATTTTTTTTTATTGCAACTATATTGTTCTCTTGTTGCAATATGACAACTTCCCAGTAAGAATTGAAAAATTACAAATAGCTAGCTATTTGTATTTTTTTACAAATAGCTAGTTATGCAAATTCAATAGTTATCAAAGTATAATATTTACCGAAAACTTGCAGCTTGTAATGCACTTTGCTGTTCTGGCGGAAGACTGGCTGCTATAACGTGGAATTGATGCTCGCACAGGACTTTCCATAAACTGAGCATTTCTATGGCCATTGCTGCAATATAGACATGTATTTTCAGAAGTGCGTAAATAAATTATGAAGTAAGTAACTATTTTATTTATTTTTCAATTTGTTTTTTCTAAAAAATATTTTTTTTTAACAATTAAAATATAGACTATAAGTTTGACACCATTCCATATAGTACAAAGAAAAATGAAGTTTTTATCAAATAAGTGAACAGTACTAACTAATAAATATTTTTAGTGCATGAATAGAAGCTTGTTCATCAGAGTGTGGTGGGGCAACGACGCGTTGTATGAACGCTGCAACACGTTGCAATTTCTTTACTATGTAGGCACAATCTTCTCCTGTGACTTTGCTTGACATCTAAAATATTTATAAATAGCACATTTATATTGATTATATTTTATTAATCAAATTAATTCTATAGCAGTAGTTGTAATAAGTTGTATAGTAGTAAAATAAATTATAATTATACTCACAAACTCCTTTTTATCTGGCGTTAATGACTTAGTCACACATTTCAAATTCCAGATTGGTAAAAGTATCCGTCCCACATAGATATAGAGTCCATTGTGTTTCGAACTATATTCTACTTGTAATTGGAAATTTTCTCTATTTGGTTGAGTGACATTACCAACAAATGAGGATTGGTTAAATGGTGTTCTATTTATATTTTGTTGGTATGGAGATTGTGGTGCTATGGATTGATTGCCTATTGACTGATTCATTTGCATCTGTTGGTAGGATTGGTTCATTTGCATTTGTCGCATTTGATCTTGAGGGCGTATCGACATAGGCGTTGAAACTTGGCGCGGAGAGAATTTTGGAGATCCTGCGGAAATAATGTTTGTAAAATGGTAAATTGATGATAAAATAGTGCCTATTCTTCGTTAAATTCTGAAATAATTATTAAATAAATAAAAAAATTCATAATTAGAGAATGATAGAAAAATTTAAAATTATGAAAGAACTTGCAAAAAAATTGCATAAATCATTTACCTATACTCGAAGGTGCATGAGACATCTGGTGTGGCTGTAGAGGTGCTGGCACTGGCTGAGAGCCATAAATAAAGAAGGCTCTAGACGCCCATTCACTAATAGACAGATCGCCGCTGGTCGCCTCTTCACACGCCAAGTACAATGCGCACGCGCACGCTTGGTCGAAACCTTGCAACTGAAAACATACAGCTCTTAATAACTATTACACGACCTCACACGTAAATTTGAAGTTGTTTTAAATTAAAACAAAGGAAAATTGGTTTGTTTTGTTTAAATGATAAAGACACAAGCATTGTAAATAATTTTAAATATTAGATTTGAAATTTTTCGAGGAATAGCCTTTTCATTAAGATTTAACCAACCCCAAGGAAGAAAATATACAATAATATTCATGTACAAAATTTCACTCACCTGGAACAAATCCTTCACCGGTTGCGCATCAGGTCCGCGATAATCACGAAGCAAAGCCCTAAGTAAGTCTGGTGGTGCGCCGGCGCTTATAAGTGCAGCGCCCCATGCGCTGACAACCGCCCATCGAGAACCCGACCATGGATCTAATGGAATTAGAGATCACAAATGTTACTTTGTCTGGTTATGTTTTAACAAAATCTTCCTTTCATAAATTCTGCATGACAATCAAATTGATTATTTTATTAGATATCGCTGCGTCAGTAACAACTCAAGCAAATAAAAAATATAACAAAAATATCACACATTAAACATTGCATTGCAACTAAATTAAATATATTTATTTGTGTAACCATTATCTGTAAGACTTCGCATAATACAATCGAAAATAATTTGAATTTCAAATAACAAAAAATAATTTAAAGATCAAATAAAAATCATGAAAAACTACATAATATACTAATTTCTAGATTATTTTATATCAAAAACAAATCAAACCTTTTCTAGCCAACAGAGCGGGCGACAAGTGCGAGTCGTGTATCGTCGGTAAGGCGGTTAACGCCCACACGGGCCCGTCTAGAGGTAACAAAGAATGTGCTTCGCTGAACGCAGCACCACCGAGTGCTCGCGACATACACCAGAGTGTTTCTGCGTCACCGCCACCCGTAGAGCACACCATTACGAGGGTACCTGATAATTAATAACAACAATTTCTTGGATTATTATCATTATTATTATCATTATTAAAATTTAAGATTATATAATATGATCATATTATTTACATATACTGAAACAATTAAAGATCATCAAGTGGTATAGATTTGATGAACACATTTAACTACACACTATTAACTACACCGAAACTGTTTTTTTTTTTGTTTAATATTTAAAATGTGTACTTTGACTAACATTAGGGATTTTAAGCACATTTAAAAAGATGAATATAATAATTATTAGTTACAAGGATAACTCACCATTATCATACACAGCATTGTGGACTTGTTTTGGTTTAAGCACTGAAGCATTAGGTGTAAATCCTGGTGGTAATCTGACATGAAGTAAAATGAGATCTTGTGGTCTAGCGGGTCCTCCTTGATTGGGGCTAAAATAAATAATTTAAGCTTAATTGTTGTACAATAATAAAGTCATAGACACTTTACTTATTATCAAAATGTCATGTGGTAAGTATGCATAATTTGGAATAAGGATTATAATGACTGGCAAGTACATTTCTTGATAATTGATTATAATATACTACTAAACTGAACAGATTACTTTTGTTCTATATTAACATTAAACAGAAAACTTACACATTAGATGATTAGATGACATTTTATACTTACTCTCTACAGCCTGTACTAAAGTACAATCTTGCTCCAGTCTGTGTGATAGCAACAACATTCAAATGTTCTGATTCAGACTCTTCTACAGCTGATATGGCAATTACTGGTTTAAAATTATTTGTTTCTACAGTCCTGAAATTAAATATGAACATAATTGTTATTCAGTTAAATGAATATGTTTCAAGTAAACAAAAATGTGCTAGTAAATAGTTCAATATAAAAAGTGGTAAGTACTTTTATTTAAAATTAACTACCCACATTTTTAAATTAATATTTTTTTTTAAATCAATTAAAACATTAGAATACTCACTTTACAATTTCTAGGGCAGATGATACAATTCTATTTTGACCTAATCTAGTGACTTTAGTTAAACCTTCACCATCCTCTCCTAAATCAAACACTTCAATGCAACCCTTTTCACTAAGCGTGTATAATATATTCCGTGAGTTGTCTACTTCAATCTTAACAATGGGGTCTTCATCGTACAAGGCTGCATTAAGAAATGAAGGCACCAAGAAAGATAGTGCACTTGTAGAATGATTAATTTTCTTGCAATGTTTGCCGAACCAGCCTAATTGAGCCTGCAAACAAGGTTTAAGTATGAATTAGCTTTTATAATACAAATAATATTATGTATATTATAAATCATAGTAAGTAGAAAAGTGTTTTAAAAAATGAATAGTGTTCTCATAATATTACCTGATAAGTTATTTCATAAAGACATCCATCCTTTCCACCCATAAATATTCTGCCCTTGGATGTTGATTTCACACACAGCATTGAAACACCATCAGTAGGCAAAACAAATACAGGTTCCGGCACCAAATGTATCTCTTCAAATTCAGTTGATCCACTCTGCTTGCCACTTGAAAAAGTTACACCTAAAATTATAAGAAATTTTAATCACAATTTAATATACAATGTGGGTGGTATTTTAAATTTTTATATGATTATGTTTGACCCAGGACATGTTTTTTTTTTTCTTATTAATAAAACAAGAAAAAAAAAAGGATGAGGAACAGTTTTTAACAAAAACATATCACCAAATAAATATTAGTTAATTTAATTTTTGTAAAAAAAAATTATTACTGATGTGGAAAAACTAAAACACTCACCTAATACTACTATTTCTACTGTAGTTGTCAAGACCAGTAAGTACTTGACAAAACTTTGAAAGACTCCTGCCTTCGGTTTAACCAAGCCCACACTGACAATAGTTTCTCCTAGGCCATCAAAGTATGCAACATCGCTGCCATGTTCAAATGCCCATACATAAATATTACTATCAATTGCTAACCAAACTCTACTTATTTCCGGAAACACCCCCATCAAACAGTGGCATTGCATATCTGTTTTAGCACTAAGGAAAGCACTGTATAGATATAGGTAGGTAGTATAAGTTTGAAAGCAATTAATAATACTATAACACATTTGATTTATGTTTTTATAAATACACAAAACTATTTTACAAAGATATAAGTGAAGTCCCATGTCCCCTAGTGGGGTAAGGGGCAGATGCATTATACATCTGTTTCACTGATCGATTTTCTTTAGGGACAAGTAGGTGATCAGCCTTCTGTCCTACCAGACCAAGACATTTTTTTTTCTTCGTCTCCACCGGGAATCGAACCCAGGACCCCTCGGTGTTACGCTCACGCGTCAACCACTGTACCGAGGAGGCGGTCATATTATTTTACAAAGATGCATATATATATCAATATCTATGAAGGAATAAAATTAATTAAAGTCTTATTGTAAGTCTTGGATCAGTTAAAAAAAATGTTAATTTAAGGAAAATGATATTGTGTCCTTTATTTAATTTTAATATATTAATATTATTTAATTTATAAGCATCAAGAATAAAAATTATTTAACTGGAATTCTATATTAAACTTATTTCAAAGGATACAAGCAAAATGTTCCATTATTTCTGGTGGCAATGGAACTTTATTTAATATTTTTAACTGTGACAAAGAAGCATGATTTAGTAGGGCTGCCAGGTTTCTGTAGTCTCCAGCATTTAGGCCACTACATGTTGGAATGCCTTGTACTGCTATGCCTGTTATCTGAAAGATTTGATCACATTAACATTATCACCGATTTTATTTTTCTATATAACGATAAAACGTGAAACAAACCTCTAGAAATGAAGGGCGGGAATTATCACAAGTAATGTACCGGTCTAGAGTACATCCCGCTAATTCCAAGCACTCCAGTTGCATTTTACAGTTTTCAAGTTGTCTAGGCGCGTCACCACTGTTACTAACACTCGGCATCTGATAAATATTACTTCTTACACATTATTTAGCACAGCAAAATATCAAAACAGAACCAAATCGACGAAAGTGAGGTTATTTTTTTATTTTATTAATCTGTCAAATGTTAAATGACAAAAAGAACACAAACCTTTTTGTGAGGTTCAATCACTAAGGTTTCAAGAGTAACAAGGCGAGATTATTAATTTATAATTATCATATGAGTGATTCACGCATTTAACAAATTTAATTCATAACACTATTGAGACAATAATAAACTAGTAGTATTTATTTAATTCATTTAACTCTAAAATCTAAATCCATTCAATAACGGTTTGTACACATTTAAAAAGTTGAATCGTAAATGTCAGTTGTCACTATCATGAACATAATCACACAGATAAAAAACATAACCCATAGGAAGCCCCAGGAAGCCCATAGGCCATAGACATTATCATAGTATTCTCATCAGTGATCAATATCAATGCTTGTTATTTATTTAATTAATGGTTTTTTTTCCTAATTGTGTTAAAATTATCATATTTACCTAATTTTTACTTTTAACAAGCAAGAAGCTAGTTACAACAGCTAATGTAGATGATTCATGATACTACGGATAAAAAAGTGCGGGAATCTTTGAAAGGAGGTAGTTCTAGAATTCAGTACCGTAGAACGTACTATCTACGGTATATGTAACGGTTTTTATAATAATATTTTATTGTGCATAATTTCACAATTGTTCAATCGATGTTACTTTAATTTGTTACAGGTATTGTTTTATGTAATTACAATTATTGCATTGCAAAGTTCAACTACAGGTAAATTAGCTTGGAGAAATTTTTGCGTTTGTAGTAGTGTATGGTCAGCAAATAAAATAAAACAACATTTTATTTTTAGTTTTTATTTTATACAGGGTTACTTGTAAAACACCAGCAACCTCGCAGGACAAGATAGCTAACATCATAAGTAACAACATTTGTTCTACGACTTTTGGCATAACGCAATAAATTATTTTTAAATGATTTTTTAAACTTTTATTGTACTCTCCTTACATTTGTAAGTCTATGTTCTATTAATTATCGGATGGACGACGCGACGCCCCCTTCCCCCTCTCGTTCGCTTTTTGTTTACGTAATTTTTGGGAGGCGTAGAGTTTATAATATTCAGACGGAAAATTAAATGAATATTTATTTTTGTATGAAAATAAAATCTAACAAATTATCAAAAGTCGAAATGTTGTTACTTATGATTTTAGCTATCTTGTCCTGCGAGGTTGCCGGTGTTTTACAAGTAACCCTGTATATATAAGGGATTTTAAATTAAACTATATGTGTTTCTCCTCTGAAAAAGATGAGACTTTATTTTAATATTTGCACATTTAACATACATATAACTTTTACATTAACAATGTTACTAAAATGAAAAATTTACTAACCTGAAAAAGAAACGACATTTAAAGTTTAATTCTTTAGTTTGAGAAGTCAAAGGCTTGCCTCGACCATGTTTTAACACTGGAGCCATATTGAATTAACAATATAAAGTTACAACACTTACACACAAATTAAACACTAGTTATGGCCCTGCCTTCATACAAAACTGCTGAATACGCCGTTCGCACGGGAATAGAATGTGGATGCGATTTCCCTTAGTTAGCATCCAAGCTTACGTCTTTATAATTATTAAACTGTATAAATTCATTCTTTAACTCCGGTCTGCATCGTGCAGACATGGGTGTAAAAGTCTCATTTTAGCTATTAAATGTAGTTTTTAAGTACATCTGAGTTTTCATTTGTAATTCACTTCAACAAATATTATAACAATAATAACAAATAATAACAACAATCAACAAATACAAAATTTATCAATTAAACTACGTACATAATAATTATAATTTTTGAATGAAATGTGCTTTATGTTCTAACAGTACCAAACGACTGCACGTGGCACCTGCGGACAGCGTAAACTGGTTTATTCTGGTTTTGTGCGTGTTTCCACTTTCCACTATCAAGTGACGATTTATTTATTTGTTTTGTTTCGTAATTATTATGGTCAAATATTAATTATGAAACAAATTATTATGGACACGATATTTTATTGTTTCACGGTAGTCGCCTTGTCGTTTGCTCAAGGACGTAAAATTGAATGATATATTTTTTTTTATAAAGTCAAAACCATTTTCTTTCAAATAAAAACTTGTTTTTATTGAAAACAAAAGTGTTGCTAGGAATAAGTATAAAATTAAATAGTAATGTTAGGATATCGAAACATTTTTGTATAGGCCAGAACGATATAGTGGAAACGCGCTCTAAGATCTGAGTAATATACACACCACTACATATGCAAAAATTTCTCCAAGCTAATTTACCTGTAAGACTTCCGTTATTCCGTTCTCCCGTGTAGGGTTGCCAACTTTTTTTACAAGAAATAAAGTATATTCAGGTCTATGAAGATTATTAAACAGTATTTTAGCAAAACAAACAGTATTTATTGTAGTGTGCGCCCTCTGACTAAATAAAAAAAATCTGTGAGCGTCTAAATGTAACACATAATAATGTGTCTGCACTTTGATGCTGAAAACAGTATTTTGTATACTTTTTTTTTGTTAAACAGTAAAAAGTATAATTTAGTGAAAAACAGTAGAATCTTAGAGTATATTATATTACAGTAGTATAGAGCGCGTGTATTGCACAAATTGCTTAGTGCACATCGTAGGCAGATGAGCTATAGATACTATATAGATGTGTGTGTGACAAATAGGGATGGGTAGGTATCAATTGCGTGTTGAGCTATCGATAAGTTATGTAAATAAATATGTATCTTAAGTAAATTTTATGTTCAATATGTTATTAAAGGAGAAATGTATGAATAAAGTATAAATATGTAATTTTAAATTTGTTTACCAAGTGTGTTTATTACATTTGAATATTTCTTGTATTAATTATTATAAGTACTTAAAAAAAAAGACGTGTGGCACTCGGGGACTGCCGCGGTAAAGCTATTGCATGCTATGCCTTCAAGCCACACCTCCGTGCCCGTCGGAGTGGGGAGCGTGAGGTTTTTCGTTACGCAATTTCTGGATTCGGTCCCCGCGCTCAAGGCCCGCGATAGAAGCTATGCAATAGCTTAAAAATGTTTAATTGGAATATCTGAAAAACGTGTGGTCTTCTTAAATATTAAAGTTAATAAAATAAAAGATCGGGTTTAGTACTTTTTTTTTTCAATAAATCAAAAATATAATAATAGTATTTAAAAAATGTTAAATAAAAAAAAATAGTTAATAATTTAAAATGAAATAATAAACAATATTAATAATTTTTTTACTCAATTTTATCAATTTTATACTTTTTTTTTTTTTTATAGTGGGGAAATCTTCCAAAGATACCCACGGCCCCCGGGGGAGGAGCCGTGGGTTATGTCGGATTCTTACCGACTAAAACCCCACTGTGTTCCGTCGAGCCGCTTTAATGATGGGGCCGCGGGTATTTGTTAGAATTCTTCCGCGACCATCAATTTTATACCTACCAAAATCTTCAAAAATCAATTTAGCGGTTAAATTATAATATCGTAACATTACAATATACTTTACATTTATGTACACTATAATACATTCGCATTCATAATATTAGAAAGTGTATGATACAAAACACACCACAAAATTATTTTTAATACATTTTTAAAAGAGTTTTAATTTTAAAGTTAAATAAATAATATGTTAAAATATAGTTCTCCTTGTAAACTATCGAGTACAGCGTTGGTCAAGTCACATCACTACGATCACGTGGCGGCAGTGAGGCGCGCGAAGGGTGCGCGAGCGAGCCTGCGCGTGTCCGCCTCCCACTTCCCCTTCACCCCCGCGATGCTAGATTTATTTTCATAAAAATAAATACAACAATCGATTTACTGATGAAATGTGATACTGGATTTCAATTTTGTGTTTTTTCTAGTATCGTTCTTGCAAGATCGAACTGCACATTTCACCATGTTTATTCGTAAATATGAAAAAAATCCCTAGAGAAACGCACTTCGATAGCACTCAACCACGACTACGAGCGCTCGCGGCGGGAACGGCGTGTTGTTCCCACCTGTGCCTACTGTTCCCACTTCGTTGTTCGCACTCTATAGATAGTATATATACTCTAAGAGTAGAATACTGTTTAAAACAGTATAGTTGGCAACCCTACTCCCGTGTCTCCGAACAAAGTGAGGTGCTTATATTATATTTTGTTTTTATAATAATAACCTGAGAAATAAAAAAAAGACGGGTTGCACTCCGGGAGTGCCGGCAGAAGTGAAAACTTGATTATTAACGTTCAGCATGTTTGATATTTTGGAATGGTATCCGTCTTACGCATGAAATATAAGGGCTTAAAAAAAAAAAGACGGGTTGCACTCCGGGAGTGCCGGCAGAAGTGAACTGTGAAAACTTGATTATTAACGTTCAGAATGTTTGATATTTTGGAATGGTATCCGTTTTACGCATGGAATATAAGGGCTAAAAAAAAAAATCCGTCTTACGCTTTTTCGATCAGGCCACGTGTCCTGACGCGAGTTTAAGATTTTATACCCAACGCCGCTAAAGAAGTTTTCACTTCAATAATTAAATATGGAATTGTGAATAATAGTTTAAACAATATTAAACAGAAGAATCGCTAGACCAAGTTGTATTGCATATTATTAGATATGTTATAGGTATATAGATTTTGTGTAAAATATCACTGAAATAACTACAACGATAGCTGGGTGGATGGAAAAAGGTTTTTTTTATGAAACCTATCGAGATCGATTTGGACCGCCGAAACCTCACTCGTCGACGTCGTCCATACTTAGGTACTAGATTTAATATGAAGCACCGATATAGACTTAACTCTTAATATAATTTATTTATACATTGAGCTTTATTAAAAGTTGTAATAAACATTAAAATTTTGTTTGATGTTTGGTTAGACTAATCTCAAGGAGGAATCGAAAAACTGTTTTTGTTTTGTGTTAGATATTCAATATCTATACTAATATTATAAAGAGGAAAGGTTTGTATGTATGTATGTATGTATGTATGGTTTTCACGCATAAACTACTGGACCGATTTTGATGAAATTTGGCACAGATAATCTTTAGACCCTGAGAAAGAACATAGGCTACCTTTTATTGCGAAATATGTACCACGGGCGAAGCCGGGGCGGACCGCTAGTTATTTATAACGAGGAACGATAAAGGCTAACATCACGAGCAGGCAGTAGCTATGTAAATATATAAAAATATTCCTATATAGAACAGGTTGTGGGTCAGCTAGTAACAGCATCAGCTCTACATTAGTTATTGTCTTCTGCATAGATATCAATGATTATTTTTCCGACCCAAATATCGACCAATAGAATTGCACCATTCGACGTCACGTGGTACAACCTACATGGTATTATACTGATTATTTTTCCGACCCAAATATCGACCAATAGAATTGCACCATTCGACGTCACGTGGTACAACCTACATGGTATTATACTGATAATTTTTTGAAAATTTTCTCTGGTCGTTGACGTCAAACTGACAGGTTGAATTCAATTGTGAAATTATTGGCCGACATTTGGGACGGAAAAATAATCCCCCGAATACCACACGAGCTTCAAAATTATCTGGCATTTCCCTCAAGGTTCCCTGCAAACAAATAAAGTCGTCAAGTTTTTCAGGAAAAATCACTCGCGCTTCGCGCTCGTGATTTTTTAACCTTGACTAAAAACTTGACTCCTTCATTTGTTTGCAACGAACCTATCGGAAAATACCCGATAATTTTGAAGCTCTTGTGGTATTATAAGTGAAAAATTTGCACATATTCAAACACTCTTGACATTCACATCTAGGAAATTATATTGAATTCATATTCATTTGAAATATTTTGTACCCTTCATTTTATAAACTTTTTGAATAATTGCAATTATTATTTACGGACAGACGTGCTCATTACTAGAACGAAAGCATGCTTTTATTGAGCAAGTGCTCATTAGTAGCACGTGTGTAATGTAATGAGCATGATTATTTAGAGCGTGCTCAAAAATCAAACGACGTTTAATTTTCGAGCATGCTACCTGAGGCGCGGGTAGGTGGGGGACGTGCTCCGAGCACGTCTGAACATTTTTGCTTAATAACATGCTATTATCCATTTTGTCTCGATCTGCGGCAGACGACTGTTTTATCCAATTAATTGATATAATTAAGAGCCAACAAAACGATTGAGAGAATTCAAAATTAGGTTTTCCTATTATCTATTGCTGTCGCGCTATGCCTCAAGCCTCCCCCGTAGAGCGCGACAGGGACAACTGCAGCTCGGGCCGAAAATACCTAGGAATATTACGCAAATTCGACGTTCCGTAGTCCCCTGTTTCCTCCTCCAATACTGGACCGATTTAATTACTTTTTTCATAACTTAGTAGAGAAAAGTATAGGCTATGTTCCTACGTTTTGCTTTTTTTATGTTATTTTCAAAAATTAGTTTTATGAAAGACGGAACATAACGGAAAATCTGTCCTATTTCATACGTTTTGAAAGATTCATATCTTTTTTAATAATTTAGATATGACAAAAAGGAATGGAAGGAACATGGCTAAAGTTACCATAGATTTATAGTAAAAAATATATTGCTCTAGTGCAGGGGTTCCTAACCTTTTTTTGTCTACTGCCCACTTTAAGAATAAATTATTTTTTAACGCCCCCCTTTTTAAACATACTTAAAAAACGCTAAGTACTTATAACTGATTATCGAAACGCAACTTTATAGTAGAGTATCTTTTATTGAAAATAAAACAAACATAATCAATTCTTATATAAAAACTAATGTGAAGGTTGAATCTGATGCTGTTCAATAAGTTTGTTGATATCAGGTTCCAATTTACTCAAAAACAGCCGCAAGTCGCCACGTTCGGTAACACGCAAACGATTTCTCTTTTTAGTAAGCAGCGTTGCCACAGCACTAAATCCACGTTCACACAAATATGACGATGGGAATGCTATCAAGAATCGTTGAACAATTGACCACAATCCAGGGTACAATTGTGGGATCGGTTTTTGTAGCCAAAATTCTTGATATCCATTTTTAAACTTGATTTTTGTTTCTTCGTTTGTTGTCAATTCTATAAGTTCTTCTTCCAGCTGAGGTGACATTGCTGTGTTGACATTTGAAAACGGATCCAACACCCAGTCTGGTATTTCCAAGTTTAAAATGTCCTGGTATCGTTCGGTGAAGTCAATGTGGAGGTTTTCCAAATGTTGGCAGTAGGCAAACAAGTCGTCGTTACTGCAAAATACTGATAAATTCGGAAAATTGTGAAACTCACGTCTGCCCATATTCTTTTTGTGCAGAAGCAGTTTGGCTGCGAAAGCAGCAACGACATTTTTTGTTTTAATTAAATTTAGTTCATCGCCTTGCAGTTGGAGGTTCATGTCGTTGAACAGTTTATACAGGTCTGTCATGTAAGCTATATCATTCTTTGATGTTATGAGATTGTTGCGCAGTTCTGTATCTTTAGTTTCCAAGAACTCTATCACAGAGTCAAACAGGTTGTAAAATCGAATCAGACAATTGCCTCTTGACAGCCAACGAACTTCAGTATGAAGCAACAAACGGTTGAAATCTTCGTCATTAGTAGCACAAAGCTGATGAAATAATCTATCATTCAAAGAGCTGCTACGGATTTTATTGACTGCTTTGATGACATATTGCAGTGATTGAAATAGTCGTTCACTTAAGTTTCTAGCAACCAAATGTTGTCTATGAATAACGCAATGTATAGCAAGGACATCTGGAATTTTATTCTTTAAGTACGCTATGAAGCCTTTATGGCGCCCTGTCATAGCCGGAGCGCCATCCGTAGCAACTGATATAATATTTTTCAAAGGAATCTCTTTCTCTTCACAAAACTTTTCCAATGTATTGAATATGGTTTCGCCTTTTGTATCTGTCTCCAAATTTCTGGCAAACAATAGTTCTTCACGTATTTTCTCATCTTTAATAAACCTCCCGTAAGATAGCAACAACGCTTCATTAGTTGGTAAAGTGGACTCATCGAGCTGAATTGAGAATTGACTAGTCCTCAGATGATTGCACAATGATTCTTCAATGTTTTCAGCCATTTCATCAATTCGTCTTTGCACAGAATTATTACTCAAAGGAATTTTTCGGATAATATCTGCGGCCGGTTTATGAAGCACAGTAGTTATTACTTCCTTTATTGCTGGCAAAATTAACTCTTCTCCGATGTTGTGTGGTTTGCCTTTTTGAGCAATTAACAAAGAGATATTGTACGAAGCTCGAAGTCCGTCGTCATCTTGCTTAGCAGCCGCCGAAAATAGTTTTGATACACTTGGCTGAGTATTATGCTTCTTCTCTAGGTCTTGAAAAAATGCTACATTCTTGTCTTTCTTATCTGGATGCATTTTATTCAAATGATCTTGCAGTCTTGAAGGCTTCATTGCTTTGTTCGAAAATGTTTTTAGACATAGAAGACACAAAGGCGACGACGGGTTTGTGGGATTTTCAATAAATCCGAATTTAATATATTCCGCAGAGTATTGCCGTCTCTTCTTTTTTACTTCCGACATTGTTTTGTTTTGAGAAATACGTAAGTGTTGAAATCAAGTACTGCTTATCTATTATGCGCGAAACCGCAAATGAAAATAAAATAAATTTACGTCGTTTATATAGGATTGCATAAGCAGCACGCACCAACAGGAATAAGACATCAAACGTGCATAAACTCGTTTATCTCATTCGACGCCCAATCGTACTCGACAAGCAAGAACAAGTATTATAGAACCAGCCGATTGATACAGGAATGTACAAATCGGATTATTTAACAAAAACTTGTTAAAACATGATTGCCCGCGGTCTATTATATCGAACCGATTTTGAGCTATATCTTAATTAATATTAGTTGATGTTCACAAGATGTCGACTCTCGAAGTCGAGAGCTCAGTCGGTTTCTAAGAGTCTTCCTAGCTAGGTAGATGAAATTATAAATCGACCCCAAAGCCCTACACAACGCCCCCTTTTTTTTCTGGGTCTCTTACCGCCCCCCTTTAGGCCTGCAGCGCCCACAAGGGGGCGTTATCGCCCACGTTGGGAAAGACTGCTCTAGTGGCACAATCCAAGGAGGAAACAGGGGACTACGTTTGTATAGAAAAACGGCTCTTTTGTTTGCTCTTAATTAAAATTAAACCCGCAATATGTCGCGTTGGGGAGAAAAAAATACTTTGCTTTTTGTGTCACATTATAGAAGTTACGAATGTCTATGGAACACATTCTCCTTTCTAAATAAAAATAATGTTGCTCGTATAATGCTTAGGAGGCTTTATTAAAGGACATGAATGATTCAAGTTTAACAATGAAATACCTAAGCCTGGTGCCAAATAGCACGTCTGTCCGTACGTTTGCTTTGAGCATGCCTATTTAGGAGTATGCTTTAAATCAAGCATGCTTATTTCTGGCAAATGTGAACAGTTTGCAGAGCATGCTAATTTTAAGCAAGCTTACTAGCATGCTTTTTATAGCTCGTCTGTCAGTACCTTTATAATAAGTGCTTACTGCTTAGTGCACGCTACAACAATGGCTTCCGATAAAAAATACAAAAACATACTGTTCCAATGTTTTAATTTTTTTCCTGTTTTACAAATTAAATTGATCTTAATCAAGGTGTTGAATTGCATGATGGATTAGACTGTATTACAGTACTCCAAAATTAATAATGCGCATGCAGATCTTCGCTAATTATCGTATTTCCAGAAACACCCGAATCACCCCGAATCATTGAATCGTAAGTGCCCTACACAATGCACTTGCATCTTGCACCTTGTTCGAAATAAATAGGAGTCAATTCAGAGTCATACACACAATCGAAAACAATTCGGGCGATAGGTGACGGTAGCCCGTCAGTCAAAAAATTCAAAAATCCGTCAGTCGTCTTCATATATTGGTGGTGACCTCACGTATTATCTCTGTATGGAATTATATAGAGCTGCTGTTACATATTACACTTCTTAGTTTTATTTCAAATTTGAATTTTCCGGTAAAATGATTATTTACACAGGTAGCAGATAGCAGTGGGTAAAGTGAAAATTAATAAGAGCTTAATGAAAGTTCTGATCATTGTACGATATCAGAAATAGAGATAATCCCACATTCTGTAAATTCTTTGGACTGAGATTTAAATGATTAGATTTCACAATTTAAATGTAAACCAGTGTTTGAAAATCATTTTTTTAAATATAAACTTTGTCTTATTTTAACCTTCCATACATCCATCATTACGCCAGCTTCAGTAAGAAACTTTAATAGTTCTAAGTATAGAATTTTCCAAGTAAATCAATACAACAAATATATATTCGCAATCGTGTGGCTTATCCTCGCTATTAACTTACATTGAATTATCGAAACAAATTTCGTTACTTATCTCTTTTACCATAAAATCGCAATAAAACTCATAATTCTAATAAACTATGCATGAAGAAAATACATTTAACCACTCTATATACATATCGTCTTCGGAGGCTCGGGGAATATGACAGTTGCCGAACAGTCACGAATTTTTCTATGCGCATTATCAGTTTGGGAGTAGGTACTGTACAATGTTTTAAACAATAACTAATCGTTTTAATCGAACACAAGGTCTTCATTCAGTAATAGCTCTCCTTGTGGACCGTTTACAATCTCTCCACCGGACGCGATAAGTTGTCCTCTGAGGAATGTATGAACGACCGTCCCTTGTAAAACTCTGTACATGTAGGGACTTATCTGAAACAATAGCCATCGTATTATATCTAAGTGTATTGGTCAATTATACCTAGGCTAGGCTTTAAGAACAACAAATATCGTCATAGCTATTAAAATACAACGTTACCTTGTTTTTATATGTGATTATTTCAGGCGTAACTACAAAAGACGCGTCTGGATCGAAGTAGATGAAGTCTGCATCATAACCCGGTTTCAGCATGCCTTTTGTTCGCAAACCAGTTAGCATCGCTGGTCCTGACGATAAGTATCTACTCACAGTACTCAATTTGAATCCACGAGCTTTAGCTTCAGTCCAGAATAATGAGACGCCTAGGACGTAAATAACTAGTTAATTTATATAATACTAGCTTTCCGCCCGCGGCTTCGCCCGCTTTGTCTAAAACATAATAAATTATATACTAAAACTTTCCTCTTGAATCACTCTATCTATTAAAAAAAACCGCATCAAAATCCGTTGCGTAGTTTTAAAGATTTAAGCATACATAGGGACATAGGGACAGAGAAAGCGACTTTGTTTTATACTATGTAGTGATTACACACACATAGAATACCTACGAAGTAGGTAATATAATATTAATTTTATCAACAATTAATTTCTTATCATAATTGAAGTTTTACAGGTAAATTAGCTTGGAGAAATTTTTGCGTTTGTAGTAGTGTATGGTCAGCAAATAAAATAAAACAACATTTTATTTTTAGTTTTTATTTTATACAGGGTTACTTGTAAAACACCAGCAACCTCGCAGGACAAGATAGCTAACATCATAAGTAACAACATTTGTTCTACGACTTTTGGCATAACGCAATAAATTATTTTTAAATGATTTTTTAAACTTTTATTGTACTCTCCTTACATTTGTAAGTCTATGTTCTATTAATTATCGGATGGACGACGCGACGCCCCCTTCCCCCTCTCGTTCGCTTTTTGTTTACGTAATTTTTGGGAGGCGTAGAGTTTATAATATTCAGACGGAAAATTAAATGAATATTTATTTTTGTATGAAAATAAAATCTAACAAATTATCAAAAGTCGAAATGTTGTTACTTATGATTTTAGCTATCTTGTCCTGCGAGGTTGCCGGTGTTTTACAAGTAACCCTGTATATATAAGGGATTTTAAATTAAACTATATGTGTTTCTCCTCTGAAAAAGATGAGACTTTATTTTAATATTTGCACATTTAACATACATATAACTTTTACATTAACAATGTTACTAAAATGAAAAATTTACTAACCTGAAAAAGAAACGACATTTAAAGTTTAATTCTTTAGTTTGAGAAGTCAAAGGCTTGCCTCGACCATGTTTTAACACTGGAGCCATATTGAATTAACAATATAAAGTTACAACACTTACACACAAATTAAACACTAGTTATGGCCCTGCCTTCATACAAAACTGCTGAATACGCCGTTCGCACGGGAATAGAATGTGGATGCGATTTCCCTTAGTTAGCATCCAAGCTTACGTCTTTATAATTATTAAACTGTATAAATTCATTCTTTAACTCCGGTCTGCATCGTGCAGACATGGGTGTAAAAGTCTCATTTTAGCTATTAAATGTAGTTTTTAAGTACATCTGAGTTTTCATTTGTAATTCACTTCAACAAATATTATAACAATAATAACAAATAATAACAACAATCAACAAATACAAAATTTATCAATTAAACTACGTACATAATAATTATAATTTTTGAATGAAATGTGCTTTATGTTCTAACAGTACCAAACGACTGCACGTGGCACCTGCGGACAGCGTAAACTGGTTTATTCTGGTTTTGTGCGTGTTTCCACTTTCCACTATCAAGTGACGATTTATTTATTTGTTTTGTTTCGTAATTATTATGGTCAAATATTAATTATGAAACAAATTATTATGGACACGATATTTTATTGTTTCACGGTAGTCGCCTTGTCGTTTGCTCAAGGACGTAAAATTGAATGATATATTTTTTTTTATAAAGTCAAAACCATTTTCTTTCAAATAAAAACTTGTTTTTATTGAAAACAAAAGTGTTGCTAGGAATAAGTATAAAATTAAATAGTAATGTTAGGATATCGAAACATTTTTGTATAGGCCAGAACGATATAGTGGAAACGCGCTCTAAGATCTGAGTAATATACACACCACTACATATGCAAAAATTTCTCCAAGCTAATTTACCTGTAGTCTCAATATTATCTTAATATACATGGGTAAAGGTGTTTTATATTTTAAATAAAATATGTCTCACCAAACTGAACAGACGACACGCCTCCCCACGCCGTCAAAAAGTTGGATCCTTTCAAACTGGCCACCGATGGCGAGTGATCTGATGCAATTAAATCGAACCTATTTTCTTTAATGTATTGCCATAATTTGTCCTGTGAAATTCAATAGGTACAACACAGTTAGGTTAGTTACAATTTCTTACAACATGTTAAATGATTGATTACACATAATATTGTGGTAGATTCATATGATAGACAAATTTTCTTGACTTCTTTACTTATAAAAAATATTTACCTTGTTAGTTTGGTTTCGGATAGGCGGGGAACATTTATACTCTGTGTGTCCTGGAGGGATCTGTTCGGAACTAAGTGTGAGGTAGTGGTGACAAGTTTCCGCAGTCACACCACCACGCCATAGCGTGCTACCAGACTGTATTCTTTTTTCTCTAGCTTCCTCGAGAATTGGTATTACACCTTGAGCTGAGACGTGAACTACGTGGACGTGGATACTAAAATATATATTTGTTTAGTTATTTTCGTAAAGTTAGTTTTACATAAAATATTTCTGGAAATGAAATAAACGATTGGAATTTATTGCTTTGAAATAACCATTATTTATTATGCTTGACACAATACACATCCATTAATCAATATATCAATTAATTTAAGTACGAATGTATTAAAGTATTCGAAGATATTACATGGAATACTTAGTGGGTAACTTACTTATATTCCTCTATATATTTTGCAATTAGGGAAACAGCATCTAGCTCCAGTTGATCCGGGCGTGTTGCCAAGTAAGTGTCGTAGAGACGAGGGTCTAAAAAAGATGATACCAATATACAAAGATCATATTATATTATTATTAATACAATTACCTATTACTTTTCTAACTAACTCTTATAATAAGTAAGTGGTGGGAACTTGGCGAATTGCTCCATATTTTTTTTCTAGTATTCCATATCTGGCATTAGATAATTACTACAAAAGGTAATCGTAGATAGATGCATTTAGCGTATTTAGTCAAACTACTACTGAAATATCAATAACGAAGATAATCTGGCTTAGTGCATCGACACTAAACTGTGTAAAACATCGGGTGTCCTGGCAGAACAACATTTCGCGGGTAAGCGACTAATAATAATTCATCGCACTCTCTAGTAAGTAGGTACTTCACGAAGGTATTATTACCCTTTTGAATAAAACGAAAAATTACCACATTTATAAATGCAACCTTGTGCAGAAATGCGGTTTCCTTGTCTAGAAAATGTGCATTGCAGATATGATCATTACTTAAAAATGCAATGTCAATTGTTACGTTATTATTTCCTTTTACCATTTGGTAGGTATGTATAATGCAATGTATCAATTTACTATTAAAGGTATCTATTATTTTAACCTTATATTACCTAAAAATCACAACTTTATATCGTTCAATGTAATAGATGGTCAAGTGTGTCTGAGATCACTCGAAAATCATGATGAAGAATTCCGTAGTACATGTCCAAAAAATAATTTATACGATATTATAATCATATAGAAAGATTATTATTAGGGGTAAATAAATTTGCTGCAGTGTTCATGCTCAATCTTATAACTTACGTTTAAATATATCTACCTATTCAACCCTTTCCCTTTTTTCCCTACCTAAAATATTGCAGGTGTACCTACCGTTATTCCTATTAAATTCTCACTTTACCCGATGGCAAAGGGTGCAATTGTTCCTAAAGGCTTAAACTTAAAATTATTCTTAGGTACAAACTAAAGAAAATATTCTAAGTACGTAGTTAAGTAAGACAAAAAATTACTTAAGTAAGTACCTACTTACTCGTGTATTTAAATATAAATTATTACCTGAATAGTACCCGTTTCCGTTGTAATTATCTTTATAGGTGGTGTCATTCAATTCGCAGTGAAACTGAAATATGATTTACATGTTATTATTATGTTAATAGAGGACGAGTGAACCGAATATTACTGCACGGCCTCGTCTTTTGTTATAAAATACACATTATAAGAGTCATTATACAAACATATTAAAATTTACTTACTGCCAAAACAGTATCAGTTCCATTTAATGCGTCAAATACTGGTCTTATTTCGTCAGTCTCTAGATATGGAAATTCTGTTACACCACTATCGATAAGGTATCCTTTGAAGCCAACTACTCCAGCTTCAATCATTTGAGAATACTCATTCTGATAAAAATGAAAAAATAAAGCTATGAATACAATTTGTATTTGTAGCAATATTTGTAGAGTGTCAGAATAACAGAAAATAAAATTTGTGTAGGTACTATCGTGTGGACTTTGGCGTATCGTCTACCAATTTAAGAATTAAACGGTTGTATAGGTAAGTACAAAAAACAGTAACCTGTAATTTCTGAGGCAATTGTTTCTGTTATTTAAATAGCTACTAGTTTTATTTTACTGAAATTAACAAGAACTTACTTCATTACCAGGAATAGCGCCTCCCCAAAAACCAACATCAACAAATATTTCTTCTCTTGCTGCGGCTGCTTTTATTTTTAAATTCTCTAAAGTCGTCGTAGGTGGGATAGAATTTCTGTAAGATAAGAACTATGTTAGTCGTAAATTCGATATAAAGTTATTATATTTCTTAGGGCCTCCTTGGTCTGGTGGTTTAATCCAAATGCATAGAGCAAGAAATAGACGAACAATGCTTCGGTTTTCTTGCTCTCTAGCTTTGTCTCCGGGTTTATAGGAATTCAAAGCTTATTTAAATACATCAAAATGTGTGTGCATTGTTATTTTGAAAACTTCGCATGGAAATCTTACAGAGGCATATCCACAATAGTAGTGAAACCGCCCACGGCAGCTGCTTGCGTTGCTGTTACAAATCCTTCCCAAGAAGTTCGTCCCGGTTCATTGACGTGCACATGCGAATCAATTGCACCAGCCATCAATGCCAAATCTCCACCATCAAATACCTTTAATTAAATAAAAAGTTTTGATTTGAGCACTGTATCGTTTTGTTTATATAGGAATAATAGACATACCTTTAGTGATTCTGTAGAACCCTGAAGAAGCGTGTCTACTGATTCTCGTGTCAAAACGCTCTCTATTATACCTTTTTCGTCCACTAGTATACCCCCATCGAACTCGGCAGTTTCAGTGACTACTCTTCGACTTAGAAAAAGTTGCTTTCCTATTTCATATGGCTTAATTCCACGACTCGAAGCAAACAATATTAAACCTAATAAAATAAAATATAGAAAATTCTTTAATTTATTTACTCTTAAATAATTAAGTAAAATACTTCTTTTTATCTTAAATTTAAACATATTTTCGATTTTATGAAAAAAAGCGCGTTTCAAATCCAACAAAATTTTACGTAAGTTGTATAGATCCGATACGAGAAAAAGAATGAAGAATGACCGAAAAAGTCAATACCTAAGAATAGGAATATTTTTCCTATTATCCGCAACATTATTAACTAAGACTAGACGTTCTACAAAACCAACGCGACTTCAGTAACTGAACTGAAAGTATTTAAGAACTGGCTTTGCATCCTCAAGGATTACATTGCTTATTGTTTTATATTTTAATGATAATATGTTGACACTCGACGTTAACACGCAATAATGTTTTCATGAAATTGAGGGTGATAACTTATTAATTGTGACACGCTTTAACATGGTTCACAGAAAAGACAGGAGAATTAATAAAATTTAATTTTGATCTCATCTTTTGTTTTATAACTATGATTATTATCCAATGACTTAGCTTAACATGATATTAAATATTCTGAAATATACAACTATCTACGTATTAGTTAAAAATGAAAGTAGGTATAAAAGTTATAATAAGTAATTGTAATTAGTTTAAACTCATTCTCACGTACGAAAAAATTACAATCAAAGCAAATAATAGACTCACTAGTAATGTGAAACTCAATGTTAGGAACTTCGTTATTATAATTATCTCAAGTTGATTAAATCACTACATAGTATAAAACAAAGTCGCTTTCTCTGTCCCTATGTCCCTATGTCCCTATGTCCCTTTGTACGCTTAAATCTTTGAAACTACGCAACGGATTTTGATGCGGTTTTTTTTAATAGATAGAGTGATTCAAGAGGAAGGTTTATATGTATAATAACATCCATTAAATAGTGGAGAAGTACTGTTATTTTTGAGGTTTCTAATGTGATGTCGTAAAAAATTACATTTTTTCCGCTTACATTGCAAACGCAGGCTGAACCCTACGAGTTTTATCAAAATAATGTACTAAGTATTATACACATTGAAAAGGTCTACAGAAAAGTCCGCGATGGTATATGTCTATCTCTTATGGATAACCCACAATAACTTTTTTTGTCATTTACTTTTTACGACAAATAATGGCTAATTTTCGAAGCGATTTTAACCAATACAGCATTAATCCTTAACCAATTAAATACCTTGAATACATTGTTAATTTAATATAGATCTATATGGCCCTTTACACCGTATGATTTAAGTGAATATTTTCGAAGATATTACAGATTTAAAAATTGCGGGACGTAGCGTTTGCGGCGGTACCGGCCTGTCGCCCGGCTATATATTTTATACCCGCGTGCGAAGCCGGAGCGGGCCGCTATGTTTTTATATAGTACTAGCGGTCCGCCCCGGCTTCGCTCGTGGTACATATTTCGCAATAAAAGGTAGCCTATGTTCTTTCTCAGGGTCTAAAGATTATCTGTGCCAAATTTCATCAAAATCGGTCCAGTAGTTTATGCGTGAAAACCATACATACATACATACAAACCTTTCCTCTTTATAATATTAGTATAGACAACGTTCACAGTTTCTCTGTAGTGTATTTAGTATCAGCATTGCACCCGTGCGAAGCCGGGGCGGGTCGCTAGTAATTAATAAACCAAATATAGAGTTTTATCCCTAGATTCTATAAGTCTATAAGAATATTTCATCACACTTATATTTTTTATCGTTTAAAATAGTGAATGAAAAGATGCCAACGATCTCGACACAATCTCAAGTGCTCGTACTTCACTACACAGTTTATAACAAAGTTGCTTTCCGCCGTCTGTGTGTCTGTATACGTAGATCTAAATTGCGCTACAGATTTTGATGGGATTTTTTTTAATAGATATAGTGGTTTTGAAGAAGGTTTATATAATTTGTTAAGTTTTAGACCCAGCGGGTGAAGCCGCGGGCGGAAAACTAGTTAATAATAAATAACATGGTTTCCTACCGTACTTAAACTTATCTTACCGTACTTAAGCTTATTGCACCGCTCTATATGCTCCACAACTGTGGACAAGGTATAAAAAAGAAAATTATCGAATTTTAAGGGTACAATACAATGATTCGTTCCAAATTTTATTCAAATTACCGCGTTGGTGTAGCGCGTCCACCCCCCCATCAGTTCCAAGCCTTGTCGTGGCCGGGGGGGCTCAGTAGCTTGGAGTGCACTCGTGTACTCTGAGTGAAGCTAATTGGACGCGGAGGGGCTGAAAGGCCGGTCTATCGTCTGACGACACGATTGGTTCGACGGCCAGGGATCCATATAGCTGGCTGGCTGGCTTGAAGGCCGGCTGGCCGGGCTGGCTGGAACCGGCTGGTCACACCGGCTGCCTCGCTGGCTGGCTAGGGGGCCGGCTGGCAGGCTGGCTGAAACCGGCTGCCCCACCGGTTGACTGGCTGGCTGCTTTGGGCGGCGGCTGGCTGGCATGCTGTCACCAGCTGGTTGTCCGGCTGGCTGGCTGGCTGGCTGGATGGCTGGCTAGCTGGCTAGGATCTTCCGGGGGGCCAGGATTGGCTCAGGTGCCGTTGTGGTACGGCGAGGGATGGCGGCTAATGGTCGCGGCCTGGCAATTTGACTGGGCAAAGTGGGGTTGGAAGGTCGATCGGGGCTCGTTTGGGTCTCGTTCCGACCAACTGGCAGGGGGCTGCGCTTTGCGGCGGTGGATGGCGGCCAGAGGCCGCGCGTGTTGTTTTTTGTTGGTAGTCTAACTACCAACAAAACAGGGGGCGGGATCCCGACTCGTCACTTTTGTGACACGCGGTGACTCCTGTAGGTGGGTGTAGGGCGGCGGCTGTCCTGCGACAGCCGTCTGCCAACTCGTAATCCGGTCCGTGGGGCCGGACCGAGGGCCGCCACCTCTGGTGTGAGGTGGGGGCTGCGAGGGAAACCTCTATAAAAGTGCGCCGGAGGGTCCTTCGACGCGTGAATCACGTTTCGGAGGGCCGTTCGGCGCGCGCCCTTCGGCCGGTCGGTGCTGGGGTCGAGGGTTTGGGGAACGCCGATGATGGAACGGGGATGATGGAACAATCCATCATCGGCGAGCGGGTGACGTGAGCTCGTGTACAGCTTGCGCCGCCCCGGGGTGGGCATTTGGTGGAGGGCCTGGAAACGGGCAAGTGGCGGAGGGCCTGGAAACGGGCAACTGCTGGGCGGGACATGCGGAAGATTGCGAATGTGTACCCGCATCCCGTCTAAAGCAGCGCGTTGGTACACGGTGGGGTTTTAGTCGGTTTTTTTTTTTTTTTTTTCATAAAAAAAAGCGCGTCCAGCATGTTCGCGGAAGCCCGCGTGCCGGTTCTCGATGCATTGATCAGGCATCGCGTTGCTAGATTTAGGAATATTCTTTTTACTTCTAGTAACTCGATTATAAATGCTTTAACGAATTTTGGTAGCAGCATCTTGGCATTTTATGCCCGGCTTCTGCGTTAATATTTATGAATTATTCTAAATTGATACTTTTTTTTGTATTATTTCAATAACTGTGTAATGTAATGTAACTCTTGTATTTTTTATTTTTATTTTTTGCGTAACGGATCTTAGTCGTCCATTAATGTACATAATAATTCAATAAAGGATATTTTATTTATTTTTATTTTATTTATTTATTTAAACAGTATCGCGATATAGAAATAATTCGGAAGAAACATTTAGGTATGTTTTAAGCAAAATTGATATATGGAATACAATGCCGCATGATCAGCATAACTTGAGATAACTGATAATTCTTTAATCTATTTAGTTCCGAAATAAGATCGACAAAATTTTTAGCAGTGTAGGTACATGCCTATTGATCCAAATTAATATCATGCTATATTATTATTCAAGACAAAGTTTTCCTATAATTTATCACATTGAGATTCGTTTATTAAACACGACATTATCTTAATGTTTATGGATGCTGTGAAAAAAATTAATATTTACAACGCTTCTTAGTATTGTTTACAATGTAGTTTGAGTTGCTTTTTTTATTTACTTATGACGATGGTACCTAATTCAATGATACCATAAACTATAAAGAATTACATGGAATAAAAGACTTTATTTTATTAATAACTAGCTGTGCCCCGCGGTTTCACCCGCATTGCTCTGCTCGTGGGCGCGTTCGTCGGTCCTAACGTGATGATATATGTATAGCCTATAACCTTCCTCGATAAATGGGCTATCTATCACCGAAAGAATTTTTCAATTCGGACCAGTAGTTCCTGAGATTAGCGAGATCAAACAAACAAACAAACTCTTCAGCTTTATAATATTATAAGTATCTATAGATATTATTTATTTAAGGCTAATAAGGACTGGATGGAATTTCATCTTCTATACAGGGTGTCCCACTATTGGTATACTAAGCGCGAAGGGACTTGTAGTTTTGCATACACTGATCACGTAAAAAATACTTATACATCAAAATTACGAACAAAAAATGTTTTCTTAATTTTTCCTTAAAATCCATGTTTTCGTCTCTAGCTTCGCGCAGCCGGCATATACCGCTTCGCCAATGTGAGCATTTTGTCTATGAAAACTAATCTTAAACGATAGCTCACGTGCGGGTGGCAAAGTTGAGCGGGTTGCTTGTTATGGGTGTACACATAGAGTTTTAAGAATTCATCTATTTGTCAAAAAAATTCGTCTGGAATTTTATAAACTTATTTTTTACGTACTCAGCGTATGCAAAACTATAACCTCCTTGGGGCTTAGTATACTGTTGCTGGGACACCCTGTATATTCATTAATGCTATAATACTTTAACAGTTCTAACTAATACATTTTTTATATAAGTTTTTAATTAAGCACTACTAAATTCTATTGTATTACTTAATGATCTAAGTATACCATTATTAATGAATTTTTAACTTTCATTATTCGGAAAAATGGCATTTCAATTTTATTTCTGTTCCTTGTGTCATAACAATGGGTGTAAGTTAAATTACGTTATAATTCTTCTTTTTACAATAGGATAATATTCTTCATAGATTTTTAAATATTTGATGGAATACCAAGTATCCCTAGACTTAATTAGGGTAGACTGGGTACAGTAGTGACAATTTTAGTTTGTCCGCCTATATTTTTTAAATTTTGCTAATAATCTGAACAAAAACTGTGTTATAATGTAGTTTATTCATTGGTTAACGACTTAATGTTAAAACTTTAGGCCTAAATCAAATAGTTAAATTATGAAAAATATTTATTTAAACAAAGGAAGATTGTCACAATCGACCACATCCCAGGGGCGGTTGTGACAGTACTGGGGGTTAATAGTGACAGTATGAAAATTATGTGAAATGATTACCCAAGAGGATAGAAATGCTCTAAATGATCACGAAATACTGTTTCATGACTTTACTTATTACTTACATTACAAGAAATATTTATTTTTTATAATATGACTCATTTAACAAAAAATACTTTCCTTACAAAAGTGATAAAATCTGGTAACAGTTTAATCTTTCACAACTTTCATGGCACTATAGTATCTTTAGATATATTATCAGTCTCCATTAATACTGACTTTTTATTATTATTATTATTTATTTATTAATAGAACATCAGAGGTCCACTTGTAAGTATTATTTCTTAATTACTATGTTAGTTTACATTGTTTTTATACAGTTTACATTTACATTAATTTAAATATTATCATTATTGAATATTTTACCATTTATAATTAGTCATTTTATTGAAGTGAAAACTTCTTTAGCGGCGTTGGGTATAAAATCTTAAACTCGCGTCAGGACACGTGGCCTGATCGAAAAAGCGTAAGACGGATACCATTCCAAAATATCAAACATGCTGAACGTTAATAATCAAGTTTTCACTTCTGCCGGCACTCCCGGAGTGCAACCCGTCTTTTTTTTATTAATATAAGATGTGTGTACTTGCTCACAATGGTGCAAGTACACACAATCGAATCTATCTGCAATCATTTTAAGAGCGCTATTGGTACTGCCCCGCACCCGGCGCACCAGAGATGTACATGTTATAAGATGTTATAATAGTCTTCATTAAAAATTAGTAAAAATTACAATACTTATCAAAGAAATGTCAATCACATTCATAATCACAATAAAACTCATGTTTGTAGGAACTCTACTTTACTTTGAAACAAAACTCCAAACGTAATAAAAGTGATCTTTGAAATAAAAAATAAAAATATTCTCATGGTATCTTTCAAACAAAAAAAAAAAAAAACAAAAATATTCTCATAGTAAAGTAGTAGCTATGCGAAATTCTATTAAAATAAGTAATGCTCTGCAGCACTGCGCAAAGAAGTCCTGCGTTTTACTTCATCATACGCATCTTCGTACTGCGACACGGTACACGGTACACATCTTGAGTTTTTCTGATGCGATTTCTAGGCATCTAAAACCAGAACAAAAGATTTTACTTATGTCACAACCGTACCCGGTTAAAGTGTCACAACCGTTACCAGAGACTGTTTTTATAAAAATACAATCACCACGCCAAGACAAAATAACCTACAATAAATGTAATTATTGGAATTAAACTGCTAATATGTGGCTTATATCGATGAATAACACTCAATACCCTATAAGCATAGATATTACAGTAATTTGGAAATGAAAATGAACGAAAAAACTTACTTTTTGGCGGTTAAAATCAAAATGGGCTTCTGCTCACGTACTCACTGCGTGGAAAATGATGCAATCCTGTGAAACAGGTTGAGACGAGCAAGCCGCTCCTCTTTCCCCTTGCATGACCTCTGCTATTCCCTATATTTTTGAAAATATGACGACTGTCACTACCGGGACCTGGCACAACCGTACCCAGTCTACCCTATTGATGTCTGTATCAAGATAGCCTTAACTATTTTTTGCATATTTTCTACTTACGACAACATCGATTATAAATGTTAAATAATAAATGATATCAGAATTGACCAACTTTAAGGAGGGAAGGAGAAAATTAAAGAACCTTTCCTAATTTTATAAGGCGCTTTCGCGGAGAGTCTGCTCCGAACACGTGCTGCTTCGAGTGTGTCGTAATACAAACAAAAAAAGAGCATGTGTGCCGAGCACACGAGTCAGAAGTGAAACTTCTTTGGCAAGATTCTAAGATATAAAAATCTTCGTCTTACTCCATAACGATTTTGCCATGACTTTTTTTGTTGATGAATTTTTACTCTCAACGCGCCTAAAGAAGTTTCACCTCAAAATAACCCAAGAAAACATCGAGTGAGTATAATATAATCTCATTCAATGTCACGTCTATTACTATTTACTTCATTGATCTATTACTTTTTTAATCTTAATATATATAAATCTCGTGTCACAATGTTTGTCCTCAATGGACTCCTAAACCACTTAACCGATTATAATAAAATTCGCACACCATGTGCAGTTCGATCCAACTTGAGAGATAGGATAGGTTTTATCCCGGAAATTTGAAAGGTTTTCTCTGAAAACGCGGGCGAAGCCGCGGGTGGAAAGCTAGTCAATTATATATCTATAATTTTGCTCATTTCCATTCTAATAATAACAGCTATTTTTGAACAGATCCTTCGCCGGGGGTATGGTTGTCATCGAATATTTTGAATAAATTCCACTATAGAACAGAACTCTAGAACAGTCTACCATCATATAAAATTATGTTTATGTCATCTGGATTACCAAGAAAATGTAAATATTTCACATTACACGTAATAATTTTTATCTAATCTGTTACCTCTTGCATGTTTGACTTTGTTGATGATATAGGTAATTATCAATTATTATTTACTAGCGGTCCTCCCCGGCTTCGCCCGTGATACATGTTTACGTTTTATCTTCATAAGAACCATACTCGTACTTCTAGTCTAGGAATATTATAAAAAAAGAATTGACGAAATCGGTTAATCCTCTGAGTTTTGCGGCGATTCGTTTTTATTATATGTACTAGCTTTCCGCCCGCGGCTTCGCCCGCTTTATCTAATACCACAGACTAATAATAATATACTACGTCTAATACCTATTATATTATATACTTAAACCTTCCTCTTGAATAGCTCTATCTATTAAAAAAAAAACCGTATCAAAAACCGTTGCGTTGTTTTAAAAATTTAAGCATACATAGGGACCACAGACATATATTAAGAAATGAAATTCCCATCACTAAAAAGCGCTCGTGACGTCATAACGCGTCAAGGTCAGTACAAAAAATATGACACGCTTGGTTTTCATACAGATCGCGGTACTTGCGTTGTCTATCTATGTCTATGATAGGGACATATAGAAAACGACTTTGTTTAAATACTATGTAGTGATGCTTCTATATCCAGTGCCCGATAGTATTTTTCCAAATCATTTTTATTTCAATAATAAATTATTTTTTAAGTACTATATGAATGTCATGTGAACTATGACGTCTTAACAATCCGTTTATACAGGCTCGGAAGTTTGAATGGGCGCTAGAGGGGAAGTACCAACTTGAAATACTGGAGATAGCAAAATTTGATGAAAGGAAACATTTCTGATTAAAAAAAATGAACTACATTTACTACACAATTTAAGATTTGTGAGCATTCTCACATAATTTGTATCGAATTGCAGAATGAAATAATAAGTTATTATTTTTTTAATTTCACGGTCTTTATTTCGTGCTAAGATTCCGTGTTTCAATGTAGGAAAATTAAAAAAAAAACAGGACTATTTCTTAAAAAAAAAGGAATGTTTCTTTTAACCGAAAATTCTCCAGTATTAAGTACTTTTCCATCCTTTACAATATTTATTAATAGTTATCTCTAACTAGGTTTCCGCCCGCGGCTTCGCCTGCGCAGTCAAAGAAAAACCCGCATAGTTCCCGTTCCCGTGGGATTTCCGGGATTGCGTCATTTTCCCGGGATAAAATGTAGCCTATGTCCTTTCTCGGGTATCAAAATATCTCCATACCAAATTTCATGAAAATTGGTTCAGTAGTTTAGGCGTGATTGAGTAACAGACAGACAGACAGAGTTACTTTCGCATTTATAATATTAGTATGGATTTTCACTTTTAATAATTAGGTACATATTTTTAATAAATAATTAAAAGGAGATAGGTAAGCTTTGGTAACATCATATATCCACATTCCACATAATGTATACCGAATTGGGATCACAGCCCACAGGTAGCCTAGCTGTGTAGGCGTGGTCCTACGTATGAACGCGAAAACAAATTCTGTCGTCGCCCTGGACGATATTCGGACATGAGATCAAAAAAAAATTTTTTTTTTAATTTTTGCTACCTAATAGGTATTAATATTTAGAAATTAAAGACTTTTTAACGGATTTTAAACGCGATTTATTCATTCTATTATTTTCCCTGGGGTCCTGTTATTAAGAATTTAAAACCCCATATCAAACGTACCAAAAGACTAGAAGACACGATCAGCCAATACTGCCAACATCCGGAAAAATACTCCACATACCAACTACGGAGGAATAGGTGGAGGTAGTTTACAAACAGCAATTTTTGAATGACCGTCAAGACGTATAACATCTCAGTCTCCCCGTGACCACGCTCGCTGTAAAGTGTTCGAAACGTCGGGAAAATAATAGAATGAATAAATCGCGTTTAAAATCCGTTAAAAAGTCTTTAATTTCTAAATGTATAATACTCGCGTAAAATCAAACATCAGAAAATACTAGGTATTAATATGTAGAAGTGGATTTTCTTTTTGTTCGAATGTGGGTTTTTCGTCTTTTATATGCCAATTGCGTACCAGCAGTCGGACGACGAGGTGCGGACGAGGCGTATCGTCAGTGTTGGTGAGCCTTGATTAGTATCCCAGAGCAGTACAATACATGTGGCGACGAGGACATTAGTGAGTACATGATAATAAAAATGAAAAAAATAGCGGAAAGGTGGCTAGGTGACAACAAAAAAAGTATATTAATTCGTCGTTTGTAGTTAATTATTGAGATTTTATATCTTGCCTTCCTTAACATTTTAGTTATTTCCAACCTTTAGTAGTGGAATGTAGAATAGGACAACAACAACAGTTATATACAGGGTGTCCCAAAAAGTAGTGATAAACGAAAGCTGGGAGGTAGAGGACCTAGAGGGCTATCCGAATCACCCCCATGTATGTTATGCGATTTTTCGTATTTTCGGAGTTATGACGTTTCTTTCAATTTTTCACCTATCACCGAGTACGATGATATTTTCACTCATGGTGACGTCAATTATTGCGGAAGATGCTTGATTTTTTTTTGTGTGCTAAGTTGAAAGATAGGCCAATTCAGTATGGTAACATTTACTATCGTTAGATCTTCGTATGGAATAAAAAAAATGAATTAAATGCCAAGAAAGATAAAATTACCCAGTATGTTTACCACTTCAAGGGCCCGTAAAAAAATAAAATCACATAAAAATAGTTTTCCGTTTGGCTTTTAAAAACTTGCTCTATCTATCAGGTAGCTACCCTGAAAATTTCATTTTATTATTCAGAAGGCTTCAATCGAAAAATTGAAATCTAAATGTGGTAAGTGCAAAAATTGATTTAACATGATGATCATTAAAACCAATAAATAGGTGTTTAATTAGCAGAAATTTTTAAAATAACCCCGCTGTTGCTCAATGCAAGTGCGACATCACCGTAAAAAGTTGTCTTTTAAATGTGTGAATGCCATTTTATCATTTTTAATGGTTTCTTCTGCTACTATGAACTTCCGGGTTATTTCGTCCAAAAAGTGGCAGTCTCTCGTCTTTGTAGTATTCCCACGGAAAAAAATCAATAGGGTTTATGTTCGGGGACCGTGGAGGCCAGGCTAAAGGGCAAAGATACCCTGAAAGATGGATTGGTCGTTGCAGCCTGCGCATGCGCCGGTGACGCCTGCCTTAAAGCCTGGCCTCCACGGTCCCTCGACCTAAACCCCATTCATTTGTTTCAATGGGGATACTTAAAAGACCTCGGCTACTTGAGAGAATGCCACAATTTGGACGAAATAACCCGGAAGTTCATAGTAGCAGAAGAAACCATTAAAAATGATAAAAGGGCATTCAGACATTTAAAAGACAACTTTTTACGGTGATGTCGCACTTGCATTGAGCAACAGCGGGGTTATTTTAAAAATTTCTGGTAATTAAACACCTATTTATTGGTTTTAATGATCATCATGTTAAATCAATTTTTGGACTTACCACATTTAGATTTCAATTTTTCGATTGAAGCCTTCTGAATAATAAAATGAAATTTTCAGGGTAGCTACCTGATAGATAGAGCAAGTTTTTAAAAGACAAACCGAAAACTTTTTTTATGTGATTTTATTTTTTTACGGGCCCTTGAAGTGGTAAACATACTGGGTAATTTTATCTTTCTTGGCATTTAATTCATTTTTTTATTCCATACGAAGATCTAACGACAGTAAATGTTACCATACTGAATTGGCCTATCTTTCAGCTTAGCACACAAAAAAAATCAAGCATCTTCCGCAATAATTGACGTCACCATGAGTGAAAATATCATCGTACTCGGCGATAGGTGAAAAATTGAAAAAAACGTCATAACTCCGAAAATACGAAAAATCGCATAACATACATAGGGGTAATTCTGATAGCCCTCTAGGTCCTCTACCTTCCAGCTTCCGTTCATCACTACTTTTTGGGACACCCTATATAATATAGTCAAAGATCCGAAGCTAAATCGACCTATACTCATAGAAACTAAATTTAATATAAAATAGGTCTCATTCTATTATCACCCCGGTGATGGTCGATCTAATACATCAATAAATGTTTAATATTTACCTTTAAATGATTGCGTTAGAACTTAGAACATAATAAACAAATTAAGTAGGTACCTACCTATCTAACCGTACAGGCTTAGATCAAGCGTACCTACAGGCATGATTTTTATTGTTATGCTTCATGTAATCCGTCAAAATTAGTGAACTATCTATTGTTTATTGTTAATTGGTTAAATTGTTAAATGTATTAAGAGTAAAAAGAAAATCATTCATTGAACAAGGTTCATTACAACAAAATATAGTATTGGACAATATTTAATTTCCTCGTGGTACAACATTACATGAGTTTTATTGTTACACGAATAACATTTTATTTAATATAGTGATATAAAGAGGAACATGTTCAAATTAAACGGGTATATTATAGGGAACAGGAAAGGTGTGTATCTGAAATTGGTATAAAAGTATGAGTGTATAAAATACTAGCTTACCGCCCGCGGCTTCGCCCGCTTTGTCTAAAACCTAATAAATTATATACTAAAACCTTCCTCTTGAATCACTCTATCTATTAAAAAAACCGCATCAAAATCCGTTGCGTAGTTTTAAAGATTTAAGCATACAAAGGGACATAGGGGCATAGGGACAGAGAAAGCGACTTTGTTTTATACTATGTAGTGATGTATATTGTTAAGCGTTTATTGATTTTAATGATCGAGTTACTACTCGACCTTACTTGCTTACAACTTACAAGCAAATAACAGCGGCTTGATAAATCGCTGAAATTGGTACCTAAATTACTTGATACATTGAGTAAACATTGAACAACTAAACTTACATTTTTCTAATTCTTCTCCTTCTTTCGACAGTCAATTAAAACATAACACATTAGATTACATTTCCAAATTACCAGTTCCCAATATTCCTCCTTTTAGCTTCAAACAATTTACCGAGTGCGATGTAAAAAAGAATTTGTTGTCCATCTCGTCGAGCGCTGTTGGTGGCGACTGCATTGGACGATCTTACCTATCCTAGACGTTGTCTTACCTGTTATTACCCATATCCTGAATTATTCCATATCCTCTAGCTCATTTCCACAGGTGTGGAAAGACTCCCATCTTATACCGATTCCAAAAAGAAATAACCCATCCTCTTTTTCTGACTTTAGACCTATATCCATCCTTCCGTTCCTTTCTAAAGTTCTGGAAAAGATGATACATCACCAATTGCAACTCTTTTTAACCTCTCATAATCTCCTTAATCCTTACCAATCCGGCTTCCGTCCAGGTCATAGTAAGGCCACTGCATTAGTCAAAATAACCGATGATATCCGATTGGGGATGGACAATAAAAAGCTTACAGTATTGACTTTGTTGGACTTCAGTAATGCTTTTAACACCGTAGACCACGATATCCTTCTCAGCTTACTGCGTTCACAAAACATATCCGCACCGGTAATTGGTTGGTTTCATAGCTACCTGAACGGACGACGACAGCGAATACACATCGATGATGTTATGTCATCATGGTGTGATATCTCTGTCGGAGTTCCTCAAGGTGGTGTTCTATCTCCGTTACTGTTCTCAATTTTCATTAATACCATATCTGATACCTTGCTGTCTCTCTACCACATGTATGCGGATGACCTTCAAATATACACACAATTTACACTTGATGAAATACACCAGGCGATTCATGACACTAATAGAGATCTGAATACTATAGTCGAATGGAGCTACCGTTATGGCTTGCAGGTTAATCCACTTAAGACTCAGGTTATTATCCTTGGCAGTCCATCGTTAATCGCTAGGATTAACTGGGTTAATCTGCCACCCATTATAGTTGATGGTGCAATAATCCCATATAGTGATTCGGTAAAAAATCTAGGTTTGGTTTTTGATCAAACCCTATCGTGGAAATATCACATTAAAGAAGTGAGCAAAAGAATGTACGCAGCAGCTGGATCGCTGAGACGATTAAGAAATTTTCTCCCTTTACCTACAAAAAATCCTATTAGCTCAGTCCCTACTTCTCCCTATACTAGACTATGCCGATGTAAGCTATGTCAACTTAACAATGGAACAGTTAAATATTCTCGAACGCCTGCAGAACTTCTGCATACGCTTTATATTTGGGCTCCGTAAATTTGATCATGTTTCGGAGTTCCGAAGTAAGCTCAAATGGTTGCCGGTTCGCTTGCGGAGGGATGCACATGCTCTTCAACTACTATACCGAATTTTATTTGATCCCAAAACACCAACATACCTTAAAGAAAGATTTGAGTTTAGAGGCCATTGTAGCGAGGTTCGTTCAACTGAAACGTTGAGGATAATAATGCCTCTACATCGCACACATTTCTATGACGAATCTTTCACTGTGCATGTTACTAAACTGTGGAATTCCCTGCCAGATTCTATCAAAAATGCTCAATCACTAAATAGTTTCAAAACTATGGTTAAAGCTCATTTCCTTAGTCTTAGCCGAACATAATATTTATTTATATTATATATTTATTATTAACTAGCGACCCGCCCCGGCTTCGCACGGGTGCAATGCTGATACTAAATACACTACAGAAAAACTGTGAACGTTGTATATAATAGCGGCCCGCTCCGGCTTCGCACGGGTGCAATGGCGGCCGGCCGGTACCGCCGCAAACGCTACGTCCCGCAATTTTTAAATCTGTAATATCTTCGAAAATATTCACTTAAATCATACGATGTAAAGGGCCAAATAGATCTATATTAAATGAACAATGTATTCAAGGTATTTAATTGGTTAAGGATTAATGCTGTATTGGTTAAAATCGCTTCGAAAATTAGCCATTATTTGTCGTAAAAAGTAAATGACAAAAAAAAAGGTATTGTGGGTTATCCATAAGAGATAGACATATACCATCGCGGACTTTTCTGTAGACCTTTTCAATGTGTATAATACTTAGTACATTATTTTGATAAAACTCGTAGGGTTCAGCCTGCGTTTGCAATGTAAGCGGAAAAAATGTAACTTTTTACGACATCACATTAGAAACCTCGAAAATAACAGTACTTCTCCCTTATTTAATGGATGTTATTATACATATAAACCTTCCTCTTGAATCACTCTATCTATTAAAAAAAAAACCACATCAAAATCCGTTGCGTAGTTTCAAAGATTTAAGCGTACAAAGGGACATAGGGACATAGGGACATAGGGACAGAGAAAGCGACTTTGTTTTATACTATGTAGTGATTACTACCTAAGTATTATTTTGTATGGTATATTGTATTACTCTTCCCCTTTCACTATATATTATTGCACTACCCATTTATTTTATATTTATTCCTCTACTGTACCAAAGGTTGTCTGGAAGAAATCGCTCTAAAGCGATAAGACCGCCATTTGTACTTAGTTTAAGCTATCTTTAAGTGTTTGTGTTTCTTTTTTTATTCTCTTTAAGTGCAATAAAGGATTAATAAATAAATAAATAAATAAAACCACCTACACAAAGCAGTTTAAAATCTGATCATTAAATTGATTGATTGAGAATTGAGATTGGTCGATATGTTACTTAACAAGTTTATAAACGCTGTACTCTAAGCAGATTAAAATATTTCAGATCGCCCCAAAGATGTCACTGCCATCACTGGAGACGTTTGGCTGTAGTGGTGAATCTACTTCGGTGGATGTACGATGGGAGCGCTGGAAAAGAGCAAGTCTTACACATTTTGGTGGATTAGACTTACAAGAAATACCCAACAACATACCTGGCGCTAATGTTGAGCCCAGTGAAGGTGTTCATGTATTCAAAGTAGCTACAACAAAATTAGATTCTTACTTTGCTCCACAACAAAGTAAGCTGTACGAACGACAGGTATTTCGGCTTCTTAAACAAGAACCTGAGGAGACGTTTGAAAAGTTTTTAGGAAGGTTAAGGAAACAAGCCGATAAATGTAAGTTTACTAACAAAGACGAATACATTATCGACCAAATAACCGAGAAATGCCACCTACCTGAACTGAGAAAAAAGATACTATGTATTGGAGATGAAATAACATTGGACCGTGTTATTACAGAAGCAAAAGCATTAGAAGTCGTAAGTAAACAGTTAGAAGAATTTAAAAATCCTTATAAACGAAATGGGAAATTAAATAAAGTTGACAGCAAATACAAAATAAATTATAATAAGCCAAAGTATGTACAACATGGATGTGGGAGATGTGGCAATCCCAGACATGCGGGAAATGATACTAATTGTCCGGCAAGAAATAAAGAATGTCTCAAATGTGGCCTTAAGGGTCACTTTAGGCAGTACTGCAGGACTAGACAAAGCTTCAAGAGAAAAGGAGAAATGGATAGACATGAATTTAAAAGAAGTCGTTTTGATAAAAAAAAGATTAGAGATATTGACCAAGTAGGCAATAAAACAGAAGTAGAAAACGAGTACGTTTTTTATCATGATGGCGATGCTGAAATTGACTGTATCATTGGAGGAGTGAAAACTTCGATGCTGATTGGTTCAGGCTGCAAGCAAAATTTGATAACAGAAGTAACCTGGGAAACACTGAAGAAAAACAAAATTATTGTATATAAGCAACATCCCAACCCTGCTGTTTCATTTGTGGCCTATGGAAGTACTACACCACTCAAGCTAAAAGGATCATTTAAAGCTCGAGTAGAAATAGGACCGAGATTTGAAAACTCAACCTTCTATGTTGTTATTAATGGTACAAGAAATATCTTGGGGAAGACTACTGCTATGGCATTAGGAGTATTAAAGATCGGACTAGACGTAGAAGTTAACCAAGTACACTAGGGAATATTTCCTAAATTAAAAAATGTAGACTACTTATTCATTTACCGATTGATAATTCAATTCCACCTGTATCACAACCCTACAGGTAATAGGAAAATAGATTTAAATATATTATATTATATACTATAAAAGTAAAATGTAAGTTCTTCGTAATTGTTTGCTAGTAAATGAGAAGAAATCTATGATTTTATTAATATCTTCTTGATAATTTGATTGAATATTATTAAATACCTACTTAATTTAATACGTAACTATGTAATTTGATTTATCAGTAAAACACTATGATGCATTAATTATCTTTACTAGTTGGCTAGTTTTTAGAACCTCACAAAATTTAAACAGTATGTAAAACTAGCCTTATCAAATTATGGGGTTCAATAGGTCATTAGTTGTTTGCTTTGTGAAAATAATTATATTACTCAAATTAAAAAAGTCATATTTTGGAATAAACGTTGTTCTCTAAGGGAAAATAAAACAATTGAGTTTTCAGTTCACCTAAGAACTTAATACATCTTTGTAAATAAATTTCTGGACTGTCTACAGAACTTGGCACACATTTAGATCTCAATTCTTTTTTCGGCAAATTAAGTCAACGATTGAACTTGGCTCCAATTTTTACATTTATGTTTTTGGTGGGATATCATTACTTTTTGTACAGAAAATTACTCTGCAAATTTGATTTACTTTATGAATATAATACTTTTTATATACGATTTTTTTTATTTTTTCTTTCGGTTTCTCTGTATGGTTTGTTTAGTATTATTTTCTATATTTTCTTGTATGTTATGAATGTCAGCGTACATTGCCCTGTCATTATCTGCAATTTTTTAAACTAGTTTTCTGTTTAAAAAATTACATGATTTTCTAAACATCCAGCGTGAATTTGTACACACACTATTACCAAGATGCAAAGATCGTCGTAGAAGAATCGTCGCCTTACTCCATGACGTGACGGTATTGCCATGACGCGATCTTGAAATTTTACTCTCAACGCGCCTAAAGATGTTTCACTTATATTAATATTAATATTACGCAAATTAAATCATTTCGACCTTCGACGAAGCCTTCTTCCATTATACTGAAATTAAAACTAAACTAAACACTCATAAATAAAGAATAAATAAATGTGAATATGTAAAATTATATAATTATTATTTTTAACTGTATGAGCAATATTTTTATTACAATTTTCTTTTATTTTACGTTTAATAACAGTTTTGAATAAAGAAATCATACAATCGAAGTAATCTGCCTTAGCGCTACTAGCGCGAGTGAGTGTGATGACATCGAGGCGCATCGAATCCACAGATGTTTCTTGCAAAAATATGTAAACTTTGTGGTAAACTTCAATAATCTATATCTCAGTCATTTATTGATGGATTTCAAAATTTTTTTCAGCCATTGATTAGATTCAATCTATATTTTAACACTATTATGGTGAATATAATATTTTCAACATGAGTAAAGTTTTCCATTTTTACCTACTTACAAAATTAATGTCATTAAAAAAAATTAATTCAGATAAATTCACTGTTTTCTGATTTTTTCCTTTGTACACACACTATTACCTAGTTGATTACAAAATTTGAACTTTCTAGGTCATCTGGAAGTGGGTTAGGTTTTGTATATATCTATGAGTCAGTCAGTCTTAAAAATTGCGATTTTTGGATATTAATATCTACGCAACTGTTTAATTTGTATTGATGAAATTTAAGGTTCTTGTTTATCTTGGGGTCCTCTTTATATGTACCAAATTTGGTTTGTTTAAGTTAAATAGTTTTCGAGTTATAAGGGGGTGAAAAGTGGCTCCAAATGGTTCGTGTAAAATTACACACGGCTGCTGCTCGCCAGTTCTCTTCGTTTGAACTCGGCTTGACACGCTGCCGCGTGTCTAGATTTAAAGACTTTGCTTACCTACATTCCACTAACAATACATATGCTGACATCGGTGCCGAAAATATAAAAAATACGTAGTAATAATATCTCAATGATGAAAAATATATTTTATTGGTATATGTATTCCATTGGTCTGCCGTCTATCAGCTATCTATCCAAAATAATTTTCATCCATCCAAAGATTACCCTGTTCAAGCTTAGAAACGTTAGCTCTTTACAACATTTATAGTAGATAATAAATCAGATTATAATTAATATGTAAGTATATGAAGTAGGTATGTATTTTGTATTATTTGTTACTTTCAGGTGGCTAGATCTGAAAACATGTGCAATCTTTTTTGTATGTTTTTATTATTTCTATGATGGGTTTAGCTTTAGCTTACGATTATGTTAATGATAATAATTAATAATAGCTTGGGGAGAAATGGTCAATAAAACTAATAACTAGGTATCTATAAAATATACCTAGCATAGGCTTCAATGGATTTGACTATATTTATTGCGCTAAATGAAAAACACTGGCCTATAGCATAGGTATCAAATCAATTTCTTATATTTTAAATTTTTTTAATAACAATCTTCCTTTCGGCTCCCCGATAATGTCGCCATCGGAATATATTAATTTTCCTCGAAGGTAATTTTTCTTCACAACTCCTCTCAATTCCTTCCCAATATATGGCGTTAGCTTAAACAATTTTTCATAAAATTAGCAAGGTATACACATAGTAAATGGTAAATTAAGAATTATGATGACTGAATAAAAAATACCTAGGTAATCGATAGTTTTGATTGTAATATTTCACGACTGATTAGCAAAAACAACAACGTTTGGTGTTCAAACTACATACAGCTTAAGTAAAATAAATTTTATACATTCTGTTTATTCTGTTCTGTTTATAATAAAATTCACGATATAGTTATAACTGTAATGATTTTACTTAATTATTTTTACTCACCTTATTTTTATGACGAATAATATTAGATGAAACTACAAACGTTTCATTTGGGTCGAATAAAATTATATCAGCATCGAGGCCCGGTTTCAAAGCGCCTTTCTGTTTTTCGAGACCACAGAGATGTGCAGGACCACTACACAGGTATTTGCTTATAGCTTTTAAGTCTAAACCACGGGAATGCGCTTGAGTCCAAAATAGAGATAATCCTATAAAATTTCAGTTAATTAAAATAATGATGTTTGTGAGTTATTTTACTAAATAATTGTCAATTTATGATTTTACCAATCATTACAATTATAGTTGACTTGAACTATGCACTGTATGTAATGTAAAGAACTTTCAAATTACCTATTATAGGAATATTTCTTATATATTTGAAACAACAATTTATTTATGTTCTAGTAAATAATACCGAAGCAATTATTTGTGGTTAATTATTATTATTTTTTATTAATATAAGTAAGAAGTTTAACGTACCAAATTGCACTGATGATATTCCACCCCAAGCTTCAAGATTGTTCTTACACTTCAGCTCCGGTGTGCAAGGCGAATGGTCTGATACCACCATATCTAAATCATCTTTCAATAAGTGTGCCCACAGCTTCTCCTACACATTTTTGAATCCAATTTTAATTATTTGAGTTTTTAAACAAATGAGCAGGCGCACAAAAAATTGAAGCTCAACGGGTACAGTCTACCTTATTATCCTTCTCCCGAATAGGTGGAGCGCATTTATATTCACTATGTCCTTTAGGGATTTCTTCAGCACTCAGGGATAGGTAATGGTGGCAGGTTTCAGCTGTGACTCCGCCTCGCCACGCTGGATGAGAGGCAGCCAAACGCGCTTGACGTGCTTCTACCAGAAGAGGCACTACATTCGCAGATGACACGTGGACTATGTGGACTCGTACGCTATAATACACATTATATGGTATTTTAAAGATTAGTAAAAATAGTAAAGATCACCTGTCACTTCGATAGGAAATACTATTATTGGGAATTAATCTATGGATTTTTATATTGATACAAATATCTGATCTATATAAAATATACTTACTCAGTGGTCCTAACAAAGTTATTTATGAGTGATATTGCATCTAATTCCATTTTGGGCGGTCTTGATTCTAAATAGGTATTGTAGTCCTCCGGATCTTGCATAATGGAAATAAGTATATATTTATTAGAATAGAATTGACTTCATCGTATAATATACAAATTTAAAAAATGAGTAGGTGGCCTTAAAAAAACATATAATTCATAGTAATGCCAACGGCATAACCGAGTTTCATTATATTGTATTTTTATTTGAATTATGGAATAGGAAACGTAAGCCATCATTAACTTGGTATAGAGATGGTATAGAAATACATTAATTACATAGGCGTAAATAAATACATAGTACATACATTACCTATGTACGTTTTCCGTTTCAGCTATTTTGGTAATTTTACTCATTAATATAATTTATGAAATTTTTCTTTTTAGTACGTACCCTTATATTTGTGTTAGCCTGATATACCTACCTTGTGCTTTCTTTTTAGCCATGCACGGTGTATCGTCTTCCAGTTCAGCGTGAAACTGAAAGTAAGTGAAATAATTATGTTAAATGTTTATTATTTAGTTTAAATGACGTTGGATTACAATATTTTACATGAAAAAAAGTTTTTGAGTTTGACTACTACCATCTCTGTGTTGAGTGTTTCGCTGATTTCTACGTATCAGCCTAATAAATATCATCACTATCACTACATAGTATAAAACAAAGTCGCTTTCTCTGTCCCTATGTCCCTATGTCCCTATGTCCCTATGTATGCTTAAATCTTTAAAACTACGCAACGGATTTTGATGCGGTTTTTTTTAATAGATAGAGTGATTCAAGAGGAAGGTTTTAGTATATAATTTATTATGTTTTATACAAAGCGGGCGAAGCCGCGGGCGGAAAGCTAGTTATAATATAAACAGATGACGACATTGTTATATAACTTAACGGATTATACTTTGATGTTACGCATATTATTAACGTAGAAGAGCTGGTGATATTTTCGGGTTTTTCTTAGTCTTTACTTCTCACTTTTATTTTTCTTATAAAAAATCATGTTTTTATATCCATACTTAGTAACTACATTATTTAAAAAAATGATGTTTGTTAACAAACTAAATAAGTATGTAATTGAATTTATATATCTTTATGCATCTTATTACAAATTCACGACTATTACGATTGATTTGTTTTTATTGAAGACTAGCGACCCGCCCCGGCTTCGCACGGGTGCAATGCTGATACTAAATACACTACAGAAAAACTGTGAACGTTGTATATAAAAACAGCGGCCCGCTCCGGCTTCGCACGGGTATTGTAGATAGCCGGGCGGCCGGCCGGTACCGCCGCAAACGCTACGTCCCGCAATTTTTAAATCAATACATATAATAAAATTCTAGAAAAGTGGTGTCTGTACAATGAAAATATGTAAAAAAAAATTAGCAGGGGTTATTATTAAATCGATCCCAAACCCAAAACTGTAGTTAAAAAATTTTTTGTCTGTTTGTCTGTTTGTCTGTATGTTTGAACACGCTAATCTCAGAAACGGCTTATCCGATTTCCATGCGGTTTTCACTAATATATTGTGGTAATCTTCATTTAACATTTAGTGTTTATTTCATGTCAATCGGTCCATAAATAAAAAAGTTATGACCATTTAAGTACTCACGGCGAACATTTGCTAAGGCATTCTATGGTACACATACAGTGTACGATAAAACGTAAGTTATCTGTTATACGCTACAGTTATGTCCAAGTGATCATATCGAAAGTCCCCAAGGGTGGGGGGGTAAGCTGAGGTAGTAGGGGGGAGGGGTCAAATTAAAATTATACTTATTTCTAGGTAAATTTTATACATAAAATGTCCTTTAAATTATGTCGTATTTATAATATTATATTTTTAACCCCCGATGCAAAAATATGGGTGATAAGTGTTTGACCGCTGTGTGTGTGTGTGTTTGTGCCACCGTAGCTCGCTAGCAGGTAATCCGAATTAGATGATGTTTTTTTGTTAGGCAGCATATTTTCCGACGCTGGTTCTTAAATAAACTGTATCAAAATCGGTTCATCCATTTATTGTGTAAAAGTGGGAATGAAAATAACTAAAGTTGTCGAATATACTTTAGTGATATATTAAATGAAAGTGAACGACCTATCAGTAAAAATAAGTCAAATTTTATCAAAATCGGTTCATCCATTTATTTGATATAGGTATAAAAGTGGTAGATAATAAAAAAAGTGAATTTTGACTCAAGTGACATATGAAATGAAAGGGCATGACGTGTAAAGTATAATTAGACATATTTAATCAAAATCGGTTCATCCATTTACTATATACAGGGTGAAATCGTTAAGTGTGCACAGGCGATTTTTCCGTAAGTATTACAGATAACAAAAAACTTTAAACTGATATCGAAAGTACTTAACCTAATGAGTAAAATGGCGGTAATAAATTTTTAAAAATAAATCGAGAAATATCAAAAAAATTATCTTTAAACCCTCCCATACATTAAGTATGAAATATGAATATCCCATATACATTTAATATGAAAGATTTTAGCTTTCTTTTTCTTTTTTGGTTTTCTGCTTTAATTACTTCGCAAATTTGAAGTGGCATTTTCCACGCTTTTTCCGGGCATTTCCACGCATTTTCCGGATATTTTCCGGGGATTTTCCGAGCATTTTCCGGGCATTTTCCAGGCATTTTCCACGCTTTTTCCGGACATATCCACGCATTTTCCGGATATTTTCCAGACATTTCCCTGGCATTTTCCGGTTATTTTCCGGGATATTCCAGACATTTTCCGGGAATTTCCCAGGCATTTTCCGGTTATTTTCCGGGAATTTCCCAGGCTTTTTCCGGGGATTTTCCGAGCATTTCCCGGGGATTTTCCGGATGTTTTCCAGACATTTTCCGGACATTTCCCTGGCATTTTCCGGGGATTTTCCACGCATTTCCCAGACATTTTCCGGACATTTCTCAGGCATTTTCCGGCGATTTTCCAGGCATTTTCCGGATATTTTCCGGGGATTTTCCAGGCATTTTCCGGATATTTTCCGGACATTTTCACGCATTTTCCGGATATTTTCCAGGCATTTTCCAGGGATTTTCCACGGTTTTTCCGGAAATTTCCACGCATTTTTCGAGCATTTCCCAGGCATTTTCCGGTTATTTTCCAGGAATTTCCCAGGCTTTTTCCGGGGATTTTCCGAGCATTTCCCGGGGATTTTCCGGATGTTTTCCAGACATTTTCCGGACATTTCCCTGGCATTTTCCGGGGATTTTCCACGCATTTCCCAGACATTTTCCGGACATTTCTCAGGCATTTTCCGGCGATTTTCCAGGCATTTTCCGGATATTTTCCGGACATTTTCACGCATTTACCGGATATTTTCCGGACATTTTCACGCATTTTCCGGATATTTTCCAGGCATTTTCCAGGGATTTTCCACGGTTTTTCCGGAAATTTCCACGCATTTTTCGAGCATTTCCCAGGCATTTTCCGGTTATTTTCCGGGAATTTCCCAGGCTTTTTCCGGGGATTTTCCGAGCATTTCCCGGGGATTTTCCGGATGTTTTCCAGACATTTTCCGGACATTTCCCTGGCATTTTCCGGGGATTTTCCACGCATTTCCCAGACATTTTCCGGACATTTCTCAGGCATTTTCCGGCAATTTTCCAGGCATTTTCCGGATATTTTCCGGACATTTTCACGCATTTTCCGGATATTTTCCAGGCATTTTCCAGGGATTATCCACGGTTTTTCCGGAAATTTCCACGCATTTTTCGAGCATTTTCCGGGCATTTTCAGGCATTTTCCACGCTTTTTCCGGAAATTTCCACGCATTTTCCGGATATTTTCCAGACATTTCCCTGGCATTTTCAGGCATTTTCCACGCTTTTTCCGGAAATTTCCACGCATTTTCCGGATATTTTCCAGACATTTCCCTGGCATTTTCCGGTTATTTTCCGGGATTTTCCAGACATTTTCCGGGAATTTCCCAGGCATTTTCCGAGCATTTCCCGGGGATTTTCCGGATGTTTCCCAGACATTTTCCGGACATTTCCCTGGCATTTTCCGGGGATTTTCCACGCATTTACCGGATATTTTCCGGACATTTTCACGCATTTTCCGGATATCTTCCAGGCATTTTCCAGGGATTTTCCACGGTTTTTCCGGAAATTTCCACGCATTTTCCGAGCATTTCCCAGGCATTTTCCGGTTATTTTCCGGGAATTTCCCAGGCTTTTTCCGGGGATTTTCCGAGCATATCCCGGGGATTTTCCCGATGTTTTCCAGACATTTTCCGGACATTTCCCTGGCATTTTCCGGGGATTTTCCAGACATTTTCCGGGGATTTTCCGAGCATTTCCCGGGGATTTTCCAGACATTTACAGGCTATGTCAGGGAAATGTCCGGAAAATGCCTGGAAAATTCCCGGAAAATATCCGGAAAATGCGTGAAAATGTCCGGAAAAATGTGGAAAATGTCACTTCAAATTTGCGAAGTAATTAAAGCAGAAAACCAAAAAAAGAAAAAAAAAAGCTAAAATCTTTCATATTAAATGTGTAAAGGCACTCAGTTGCTGCACAATATATAATATTGTCAAAAACATCCATACAAGGAAGGAAGGTAAATAAATTTGCTCCTCTCCCTCCTGGTGCCTAAAAAATAATATGCCATAATTAAAATAAATTTTACGTAGAAAATTAATTAGGCACTTATTTTTTAGGGTTCCGTACCTCAAAAGGAAAAAACGGATCCCTTATAGGATCACTTTGTTGTCCGTCTGTCCGTCCGTCCGTCCGTCCGTCCGTCTGTCAAGACACTTTTTCTCAGGAACGCGTGGAGGTATGAAGCTGAAATTTATATCAATTACTCAGGTCTACTGTCCCTTGAAGCTGTGAAAAAATCAAACTTCTAAGCCATCACAATCAAAAGATACAGCCGTTTATGCCGCAAATTTTCGACACTTGCAAGGGAATCAAAACCTACAGGGTGCTTCCCGTGAACTCAGAATCTTGAAATTTGGTACGAAGCAACGTCTTATAGCATAGATAAAGGAAAAATTACGAAAACCATAAATTTTTAGTTACATCACATAATATATTTTTTTTTAATAATTTTAAACTTACTACCCATTTCCTCATAAACGCGTAGAGGTATTAAATTGAAATTCATACCAAATACTCAGGTCTATAATACCTTTAAGCTGTAACAAAATCAAACTTCTATGTCAACGCAATCAAAAGAAACAGCAATTTAAGCTGCATATTTTGAAACTCGCAAGTACTCGCAAGGGAATCAAAACCTAAAGGGTACTTCCAGTCGACCTAGAATCTCGAAATTTGGCATGAAGCAACGTTTTATAGCACATATAAAGGAAAAATTCCGAAAACCTTACATTTTTAGTTACATTACAAAATATATATTTATTTTTTAATAAATATAAACTTATTACTTTTTTCCTCATGAACGCGTAGAGTTATCAAGTTGAAATTCATATCAAATACTTAGATCTAATTGCCTTTAACCCGTGAAAAAAAAAAATTGCAGGTTTGTACGGAACCCTCGGTGCGCGAGTCCGACTCGCACTTGGCCGGTTTTTTATTTTTTAGCTCAGTTTAGTAATAAATTTTACTAACTGTTCTTTTAATTATTTATGGTAGTACACGTGTTTATTCAATAAAAGTTAAGTAGTAACTACTATGCAGTCACTATTCCACGCGGACGAAGTCGCGGGCACAGCTAGTCTGTAATATCTTCGAAAATATTCACTTAAATCATACGGTGTAAAGGGCCATATAGATCTTTATTAAATGAACAATGTATTCAAGGTATTTAATTGGTTAAGGATTAATGCTGTATTGGTTAATTGGTCGCATCGAAAATAAGCCATTATTTGTCGTAAAAAGTAAATGACAAAAAAAAGTTATTGTGGGTTATCCATAAGAGATAGACATATACCATCGCGGACTTTTCTGTAGACCTTTTCAATGTGTATAATACTTAGTACATTATTTTGATAAAACTCGTAGGGTTCAGCCTGCGTTTGCAATGTAAGCGGAAAAAATGTAATTTTTTACGACATCACATTAGAAACCTCAAAAATAACATATAAACCTTCCTCTTGAATCACTCTATCTATTAAAAAAACCGCATCAAAATCCGTTGCGTAGTTTCAAAGATTTAAGCGTAAAAAGGGACATAGGGACATAGGGACATAGGGACAGGGAAAGCGACTTTGTTTTATACTATGTAGTGATGAAGCGATTACATTCTTTTAACGTCTTTTCTTCATCGGTATCTTAACCTTGTTATTTTAAGTAGGTTATTAATTAATGACATTAAAACATTTAAATTACATTAATTCACGCCATTTTATGTGTCGATAATGATCTCTTTCTCACATGCTATAATATCATGTCTATCTGTCGGTTCGTCTCTCTCCATTCCTAAGCTAGGTACTAGCCCGATTTATATGAAATTTGATTGGTACATAGATAGTTTGAGATTGAGACCTAAGAAACTAGAAAGGACATAGGATTAGTTCTATCCCGGAAATCCCACGGGATCGGGACATATATGCGAGTTTTCCTTTGTCAGAAAATATATTTTACACAATTTCACATACAGCTAGTACAGATCCGGTTCCTTCAAGCGCCTGGAATGCTTTTTTGAGATCTTCAACACCCACATTAGGAAATTCATCCACGCCGCTGGGACAAAGAAAACATTTGAAACCAACTACACCGGCGTCGACGAGATCTTGAAGGGAATCCTGAAATAGATAAAGAAGAAGTTGTATATAATTATATAGATAATAGATATATACTGTTATGTTTTATTTATTTTTATTGTCATATAATCCCATCTTGTCCCATCTAGATCATAAAATGTAGTTAAGGTTAGCAATAAATCATTGTTGTGGTTGTTTATGGGCAGCATGTGAAGCTTACGAATTAATTCCACTCGTTTGGTCGCTATTACAATATCAGATAATATACGAACGTTGGCAAGATACCGTTTATTTTATGTAAATTATACATTTAAATTAGGTAGGTACATCTTATCTGACAAAATATTAAGCGAAATTCTATTGGTTGATAAGCGCATTGTAATTTTTAAAGCGTTTTATTTTAAAATACTTAATAATACTATCTTGCAATTAGATTAATTAATAATAAGTCATCTTTTAATATCTTAGTTCGTACCTGATTTCCAACTATAACTCCGCCCCAGAATCCAACATCAACATACACATTTCCGTTGGCAGACGACGCTTTAACCTTCAGATTCTCCAATGTCGTCGTCGGTGGAATTGAATTTCTGCAACAATCAACCAAATACATTTTGTGGGAGTAAGAAAACCTTTCAATTTCGTTAAAAATCAATAAAATGTATTCATATAGTATTTTTAAGTATATTTACATAATTAACAATAACAATTATAGTTAATTAGTTAGGGTCATCGTAAGTAAATAGAATTACTATTCTCTGATAAATGATAATAATTCGTAGAACCTAATATGGGTTCCTATAACAAAATGGCGAAAAATAATCCATTTATTCAAACAGCTATTTAACGAAATACCAGTCGCAGCTCTACAAAGGCTAGCAACTTTATTACTTGGCACTTGGATCTACATAATTATCTTTCTGGTGTGTACAATAATTATTTCTGGTTGCAGTAAACAGTTGAATGGATATAGGCGTATAGAATTATACAAATAATCGATGGTAGGTACTCGTTTGTCAAAATTGCGTCTTTCGTGAATGGTAGAGACTGATAGTAGAGAACTGAATTTAGGTTTTTGGTTTATTAAAGACTATAATATAAATTACTAAATTATATATATTGAAGATAATAACTATTGATTCCTAAATCAGACACTCTTGACCGGATCAATAAATCCACTTTTACAACACCTATTAATACAACAAACATATTATAAATGTATTGTATTTTAAAAAGGACAGCGCTAGTCGTCCGCTAAACGGATGAATAAAATAAATTAGTCGTCCGATTACCGGATGAATAAAATAATTTAATCGTCCGATAACATCTATTTATCTATATAGTTAGGTTAACGGGGTTTCTTTAGAGAACTGCCGCACGTATTATAGGTTTTTTGTGGGGGGAGGAGAGGGGGGAGGAGATACACGTAGGTATTTGATTTTTTTTTGCGCGTCGACGGAGCCCCGCTTCGCGGGGCTCCTATTTCTGTGTAGTTTTTTTTTTAAGAAACCTAACCTAACCTAACCTAACCTAAACTTGATTTTTTTTGCGCGTCGACGGAGCCCCGCTTCGCGGGGCTCCTATTTCTGTGTATTTTTTTTTTAAGAAACCTAACCTAACCTAACCTAACGGCTAACCTAACCTAAACTTGATTTTTTTTTGCGCGTCGACGGAGCCCCGCTTTGCGGGGCTCCTATTTCTGTGTAGTTTTTTTTTTAAGAAACCTAACCTAACCTAACCTAACGGCTAACCTAACCTAAACTTGATTTTTTTTTTGCGCGTCGACGGAGCCCCGCTTCGCGGGGCTCCTATTTCTGTGTAGTTTTTTTTTTAAGAAACCTAACCTAACCTAACCTAAAGGCTAACCTAACCTAAACCTAACCTAACGAATTGAGGGCGAATATCTCGGCCATTTTTGATTTTAGAGAAAAGTTGTTCCTATAAAACATGCTTATATTAGCGTAATCTTTACGATAAAACAATAATAAATAGGTGTTATAATGACACGTCCTGCGCCCCCTTTGCTTTAGTCCAACCCAACTAGCTTTAGTGTTAAAAGGTTATCTAGTAATCCGAATAATCGGACGATTAAATTATTTTATTCATCCGGTAATCGGACGATTAAATTATTTTATTCATCCGGTAATCGGACGACTAATTTATTTTATTCATCCGTTTAGCGAACGACTAGACACTTCGTTTTAAAAAACCAAAAACAAGCGGAATAAATTCAGATGGTGTTTTGTTTTAACTTGATTATTATGAGTAATAAAGACATTTAAATGCTATTTAGACTAGCAAATGATAAACTTCTAAGGAAATGATGTTGAGAATCTTAATTGAAAGCAAAAAGATATCCCTACATAAAAACTGCAATTAGTGTTGATAAACACACCTATAATGATTAGAATAATTAGGAAAAATTTTAGGAAGCGTTCGGTACAATAATTTATGTAAGATATTTATTATTCCATGACAATAAACGAAATTATAAATAAGAAACTTTATATTTACAAAGGCATATCAACTATCGTTGTAATCCCTCCCGCGGCGGCAGCATTGGTAGCGGTGCGAAAGCCTTCCCAGGCAGTTCGTCCAGGCTCATTGACATGTACGTGGGAGTCCACCACGCCTGCCATTATCGCTAACTCACCACCATCTATAACCTGCGAAGATAAAATTATCGATTATAAATCAAAGCGGAGATCTAGTCTCAATTTTTTTCTGAAAAGAGCTGAGAATAATTTTTCTTAACGAAATCCCAATCAACGGTAGGTACTCAACTTTTTTAACGGTTTAAGAGTTTGTTGCCTTTTGTAACAAATGAAATAGTGATATAGCCTCGTTCAATAAGTATGTAGGTACTATTATCTAATATATAAAATTCTCGTGTCACAGTTTTCGTTGCCATAATCCTCCGAAACGGCTTGACCGATTTTGATGAAATTTTTTGTGCATATCGGGTAAGTCTGAGAATCGGCCAACATCTATTTTTTATATGTACCACGGGCGAAGCCGGGTCGACCACTAGTTTACTAAAAAATCCAACTTTTATTAAAGGAACAAGTCCATTAAAATATATTGATGATCGAAGAAATTAAGAGCTATAAATTTTATTGGTCTCACAGGTCACTTGTTTAATATCTTTGCTGCATTTTATTGCAATATTTTGATTAATATACGATTTGTTACGTTAACATTTAATTTCAAATATATTTTGTTAGCATTAGGAAAAGACAAGACTTTTATGGCCTAAACAATATAAGGTCATGGACAATATTATATTATGTATTTAGATGCTATTATCACAGTATTACAATATTATTTTCCTACAGTAAGGAATCGCCTTTGATGTCGCGCGATGCCGCCGCCAGTGTAGGTACTCACGCTGCCACGTGTAAATATGCTAGGGTTGTCACCAAATGGGAAATAAAACAATTTTTATCATAGCTATTAATATGTAATTATTTATTCACATGTACATTAAAAATAATTGTGATTGTTGAATCTAATGTAATTATTTATACAGAAACATAGTATAATATGTCGCCGCAGTGACATTGTCATTGCCTATTGATTAATTATTAACAACCAAATTTACTTATTCTCAAATTTACTTTATACATTTCCTAATACGATATTGGAATTATATACAATTCCTAGGAAGATTATACATTTCCTAGGATATCTATGCATTAAATAGTTTATTAAACAATATTTTATAAATTTCCTAAATGGTATCGGAATTGTACACATTTCCTAGGATTTGTATACAATTCCTTGATTTCATACATTTCCGGTAACATATATTATATGTAATGAAATAACATTTCATCATTATTCAAATTTGGCGCGCTTCGCGTGTTCATGTTATCTGTGGCTCGGATTGACGTAGCAGAAAGAAAAAATGGCGAGAAACGATTAAAATTTTTTTATTCGCGGATTTAATAAGTACATACATGATAATAAAATTATTCCAATAGGTATCTAACCCAATATCCTTGTCAAATGGACTAATAAGAAAGTAAAATAGATTATGTTGTTAAATGATATCGCCGAGGCCTTTGACACAAGCCGCCTTTGTCGCAAGCCGCCTTTACTGCGATTGATGTTTTTGAGAATGTAAATAAACAGAATGGAAGCAACCTTATAACTCAATAAATAAAGTATATTTTTAAATGTAGTTCCGTTTATAGTAAAACCGCTTTGCGTGTTTTATTGTTTCGTCTTTCACATGCGTTACAAAAATTGTGATCCACTGCACTCTTCCTAGTTTTTAATGTCAACTAAAAAAAATATAAATATAAGCCGCCCGCGTAATATATATATAAGCCCCGCGAATAAGGAACTTTTACTGTAATTGAGGATTTATTATAAGTGGACTTTAAATGTCGTTTCTTTGAATTTACAGGTGAGATTACATATTTTAAGTTGTTGTAGTAACAAACTATTTGTATGCATCGAGATAGTATGTACTACGTACTAGAGAGGCGATCGCTACTACACTCTCTTTAACACGAGCTAGAGGCAAGAATCACAAGTCTCTTCAGTCTGTGCCGGACTGTGCCCCCCGCTTGCCGCGTCAACACGTGTTATTGCTCTGTTCAAAATGCCTTCGTGTGTGCTAAGATATTGTTTTAACAGTTCCTATAATACAAACAAAGCCCGAGGAGTGACTTTTCACCAGTAAGTTTCCTTACTATGAGTAAGTCATGCATTTTACTAATATTGTTATCATTTTGCGAAAAATCACCTCGTGTTCTGCGTTTCGCGCCATTTTTCATAGACTAACAGCACAGACGTGACATTATCGATGAGTCTGTTAAAAAAATGTAACTGGATTTTTTAACTATGAATATACAATATATACTAGGAAAGATTACCGTGGTGTAGTACCTAAATATTTATACTTTTACCCGACTACGCAAAGTAAAACGGTAGGTTATATTAAGTAATATTTATTTATTTACCTATTTTTATTTATTAAAAAAAGGGTTCATCAACAGTTGTTCCAATAGGATTTATAAATTATTATGCACAACAATTACAAATAAACACAACATTCACAGAAACTAATACAGTAAAAGTTCCTTAATCGCGCTTCCTTTATTCGCGTTTTCACTATTCGCGGATTAAAAAAATGCGACCCAATTTCTATATTCGCGACTAAAAATTTTTTTTATTCGCGGATTTAATAAGTACATACATAATAATAAAATTATTCCAATAGGTATCTTACCCAATATCCTTGTCAAATGGACTAATAAGAAAGTAAAATAGATCTTATTACAAGTTTGCCTAAAGTACATAATATTATGTTCTTAAATGATATCGCCGAGGCCTTTGACACAAGCCGCCTTTGTCGCAAGCCGCCTCTGCAGCGATTGATGTTTTTGAGAATGTAAATAAACAGAATGGAAGCAACCTTATAACTCAATAAATAAAGTATATTTTTAAATGTAGTTCCGTTTATAGTAAAAGCCGCTTTGCGTATTTATTGTTTCGTCTTTCACATTCGTTACAAAAATTGTGATCGAGTAAGGGGGCGTCCATAAATTACGTGAGGTGTTTTTTTAAATTTTCTGCAACTCCCTCCCCCCCTGGTGAGATGTCGTGAGATTTTATTCAACCCCCTCCCCCATCCCTGAATCTCACGTGAGATTTTTCAAAATGTGAGTTTCTTATACGTAAACGCCATCAACATTGAAACATCGTATCCATTTAATTAGGGCTATTATAAACCAATACTCCAAAATTCGATTACATCATGAAGCAAAATCTGATAAAACTATTGATTACTACACAAAACGACAAAAGTTTACTAAATTGATATTATTTAAAGGAAATTAAAATACATAGTTTAATATAAAATCCTCTTTTTATTAATTCCCTAGTATCAGTACCACCAGATAGTACCGAGTAAACAGATTGCACAATGTGTCGCATCTGCACGCATTGTTTAATCTTTGAACTTGAAGCCACGCCCCGCTCGTTCCACACGTACCCCACCACATCGGCCGCGCGCAATGTTTTTGTTTGGAATAACCCCTCTAGTAGTACATATATCTCGATGTTTGTATGTTAACTATTGTGAAAACTTTAAAATAAAAACTTTGAATTAACAGAGAAACAAATTGGTTTTCTTGAAAATCATCAATAATATATTTTATATATATCTTATAGCTACTTAAAATATGTATAGTCAAAAACATCTTCAACATCTTTGAATTGGTACTTAACAGAATTTGAAAAACCTACCTCTCGTCGCGAGGAAATCTATGAAACTTTATGTCCTTGGATTTAAATGTAGATTTGCATCCATAAACACAACAGTTTATGCCCACCATTATAGAATACGTAAGTATAAATTATTACACAAAAAAACTCTGAAGCGTCTGCCCTTCGCGATAGGTAAAGCAATCTCAGCGTGATTGCTTTACGCGGCCCGCGTCGCCCGACCCCCGCCAGTTCCCCTCCGTTTCTCTGCACAAGTACATTCGTCGCACTACTGTAGGAAATATGGTAATACTGTGCTATTATGCTGGTATTAAGAGAGGATTAGATATAGAAGGACATAAGGATACCTAATATGGTTGCAGAGAACTTTATATTATAATTCGAAGAAATACACCGATGTATAGTGCATAATAAGTGCATTGGTGCATTTTGGCGATTCTACCGTCCATGGACCGGATGGGGTCCGCACGATGTTCACAATTTATATACCTAAACCTTATGTAAACGTCACCTCATATAATATTTTGAAACTGGTTCGATTGGAAGGTCTTGTACGCTTTTTCCTTTTTTAAGGCCCTTGGGTAAACGTGAAGTTTATTTTTACAAATGTTCCATACATTTTCAAAACTCCGCATGAGTAAATTTTGAAATGAAAAATAGGTACACATCAAATATTAAGGATGTTCTCTATTGGTTGATGGTTCACACTACTACGACTTGGTATACTTCGAAGCTGATATTAGTGTATTAGTTTTTACTCTACTCTTCACACTATACTTCACATGTCAATAGAATAATTAAATATCTAATGTTAATGTACCGATACAGATATCATTAATTAAAAATAAACTCACTATTTCAAAATGAATTCCATGGAATTACATTGCTTATGAGGTTGTAAAAAATTTATTGAGAAAAATTGTATTTCTGAAAAAATAGTTTCCTACATATAATAATGTTAATATCAAAAGATGGCAAGTCTTGAAAGATAATTGCATAGATACTATCTACGTAATGTTTAAATAAAATAATGAAGATAAAAATGGAGAGTTATTTATGTTCAACAATTGATTTGACCTTATCAACAAGTATCTTGGCCTTAAAATTCGTCTTCGTTTATAGATAGCAGCCAGAGACAAATAATCGCATCATAAGTAATAAAAATAAGCATAAAATATTCTTACTTCAACACTTTGACGACTCTCCTTTATTATTCTGAGGGCTTCATTTCGGCTTACTATTTTTTCGATAACTCCATTCTCGTCAACCAATACACCACCATCGAAAATTTTTGTCTCTGTCACAACATTTTTACTAATAAACAATTGTTTGATTTTAGCTGACATTTTATAAAATCGATGCACAACGTGACGACCTGAAACCCTCGGTTCAACTGCTACAAATAACTGATAACAGTACGCTGACGCGTACTCTACTATTATACAATATTTATGTTCTACTAATTAGAACTTCAATGTTAATGAATCGGCCTCTATAATTTAGTCAATATCATCACTAAAAATACATTGTCTCTATCTATTTTCTAAACTCTAGAATATTATGGTGTTGTTTAATTCTCTAGAGATTTACAAATATACAGCTGTAAATATTTTGATAAAATATGTACAGCTGTATAACGCCTTACTTTTTTTCATATCCTTTCCTGTTTATTTGATTAAAACTAATGTTTCATATAGAAATAGACCCATCTCTACCTTGCAGCAAAGTTGACGAATCGCCTAATAAATGCCAATGATTCACCTTGAACTTGACTCGAAGAGGAATGCTCCCGTAGCAATACCCTTAGTATTGCAAATATCCAAGATACTCGGCTCACCTAGTTTTAAGTAAACACATATCAGACCGGTTCATTTTAAAATATAAACAAAAGGGCAGGAAATTCTTCAACGTTTTTCACAGTTCAATAAACTTTCTGCTCTTCATAACTTCAATATCGTATGAAATCATATGATGGCATTTAAAACAAAAATAAAACGTCTATAAGTATACTATACTGATACCTAATCATAAACAAAAAAATAATTCCCATTATTCCGTAATTTATCTGCTTGAATAATTAGTTACTAAAAGGTAAGGTAAAGGCAGAGGCATAATTTTTTAACATAAGCTTACTTTATAATACTTACATGTTATAAAATGCTATGTTGTTAATAACAATGTACGTATTTGAATCGACTTTAACATAATTAGTATCTGGTTTATTTTAATAACAAGAACTCAATTAGTTTAAAGCTCGCGTTAAAGTGCTACCATGAAATTCGCATGTAATTCTGACAATCCCAAGAAATCAATCATGTGATGCATGCCATCATGTGATGCTTCGGGGTATCTAATAACGAATGAAGGGGTAAATCTCATAATGTGAAATTAACACATAACTAGTGATTGATTAAATACAATATATGAATGCTATTATTATCAAAGCTGTATATTTTCATACAATACCTTCAAGATATTTACAATGAAACGATCCAAATTCCATCCAAAATTTCTAGCGATATATTTCATAAATCAACGCATAATATTCGTCAAAACCATCAAATGTACACGCTTGATAGTTGATGCTTTCAACTTTGCTTTCTGTATTTATTTTTTTATGCATATAACTAATATATTCAAAACAAAAATATATAACGTCATTTTAAATTCCGCGAATAAAACCCATTTCATCCTTCATATTGAATTTCTTTGTAAAAAGCGACTATAGATGAAATCTATAGTAATATGATACGAAGCATTTTCTATGCCGGGTCTTTTTGACAATAATAAATCTTTTAAAAATATATATCGTGTTATTCTTTCTTGACCAGTGAATTATCGTTCCCGTGGTCAATTATGCCATTTGGTAATTATGCCATTTGTGACGAACTGATAATTTAACGAAATTTAGTAGATACGGCGGAACGACCCTCACCCTCCTTATCCTGCAACTTATCAATGAGTTTGCCTGTCTGCTCCCAAAGAAGCAGTTAATCTTTGGAATGCATTGCCACTACCAATCAGACAAGCTAAGAATTTATCATCTTTTAAAAACCTCCTTCGTCGTCACTTTCTGTCTTCCGCTTTCAACTCGGCATAGTAACTTTTATTGTTTTAAATTTTTATATTAGTAGTGTATATAATTATATATTATATGTATTATATAATTATATGTATATATATTTATGGTATATTTGTATAATATAAGTAGACATATGTATATTATATAAGTATATTTTTGTATGTACTGTAGTGTCGTATATGTTTATGTACAGTATATAATTTATAAATTGTTATGTGTTTTAATTTTCATATATTTTTATTTTGTTTATAGTTACATCATTATCATTATTATTTTATTTTCTTTTTTCTCTCGACCTACCTTTACAACTTAATTGAGCTGATTACCTTCTGCCCTGGTTGCCTGGAAGAGATCACTACTAAGTGATAAGGCCGCCAAATACACTAAACTGCTCCTTGCTTTTATTTTTGTATGTTCTAGTATGTAAGTCTGTTTAGTTGTATTAAAGAGTAAAATAAAATAAATAAAATAAATAAATAAAGAAGCTGTAAAACGCTAGACTACAAAATTTACTATGAACGTACGTCCTAAACAGAAAACTTCCTCGAGGAGACTAGGTCGTGTATTAAATCAATGAGTGTAACAAGGGCAATGCCAATTTCAGGGTCCACTTAGTAGGTTTACTGTTAGTCGATACGACGACGGTGACTGCATGCCGGCAAACAATGCGAGTGACATTGGCGGGAAGAAAGGAAGATACGCAGCTTGCATAGTAATCGTGGCGCTTTACCGTCTGCTCATCGCGGAACCACGTATTCCCACATGAAAAAGAAACCTCGCAGCTACATTATCACTGTTCTACCTACTTGACATGTACGTCGTAATGTATTAATAATAATTTAAATATATATTTAATGTGTTCGAAAATGATATTTAGTGTATATAGTGCTCCACGAATGCTTCGCTTAACGTAAGTACTAATTACCCAATTTCCAGTGCTATGTTATTAATAAACTTCTATATGTTATAAACAAGATTACACATAATATATATCATTTTTAAATTTAAATATATCTTTAAAGGCATAGTATAACACATTCAATTTTTTATATTGATCGAAATAAATAGATAAACCATATATATAGATTAACCAACAATTAGGTACCTGTCATAAATATATTAATTATTAAGCTAGAGTAAGTGAACCTACTAACTACACACGAAAGTGTAAATTAATTACAAATAAAAACAAAATAATTAATTTCCAGAATTATGTTTTGTTTGTGTTAATTTAAATAGTTATTACTTAATTCGTTGTCAAACAAATTAATTTTGGGTTAGCAGTATTGAGTTATATTGTTGTTATAAAAGTTTACTGCTTAAAAGCGTAATAATGATTATAAGGACAATAAATCGTTATGAATCAATCTTAATGACGCTTTTAATAATATTGTATTTGTCCCAAAACTAATATAGGTTTAACATATAAGAATGATTTAAGACTCTATAAAACTGCAAATGTCAAGCTAGTATTAAATATATTTATAAATAATTTATATTTTATACTATCACCCAATTAATAGGTAAGTATTTGACTTTTTGTGATGTTTAGTTCTGTGATTACTTTTATCATTTTATATTGAGTTTTAAGAAAAGAGGACATAATATCACAGGACCTGTCAGTACTTACTTATATGAATAATAGATGAAACATTTGCGGAACTAACATGATATTTAATAAATGCCAGTAGACCTTTGTTCGTGACATTTTCATATCCCAAAAAAGTAAGCGATGAATTAGCAACAACAAGCTAAATCATAACATTGCATTCGTTAAAATGTTTAGGTAGGTATGGCACAGCTTTGTCCTTCCAGAAAGTCTTTATTTTTTTGTGAGGCAGATGAGTCCCAAAATTCGATAATACATAATACACATATGCGTAGGTGCGAGATGTGAAGCTCGATGACACCGAGGTATTAACACTAGGACACTCGTGCGTTGTCAGCTCAGTCGCACGGCACCCGCGACGCCGGCGCAGGCGTAGCTAACAATACTGGATACTGAGTGAAGACAACCCTTGCCAATCTTATCCTTGTTAAGTAAATCTGTAGCAGGTACGTTTTAGCTCTATTATTGAAATGTTAAAAAATCCATCTCTTATTTTTACATGAATGTAGAAATGCTTTTTTTACTTTCAGAATAATAATCGGAGTTGTAAATAAAAACATCCCCGTTATGGGGTTAAGAATATTATCAGTGGTGAGTTATTTCAATTACATATTTATATTTTCTAGAATTAATATCTAATAAATTAAATTTTCTTTGACCAAAAAGATACGCAATATTTTTTTTATTTACGCAAGTTAAAAGTACATATTTACAAAAATATTGTTATAATACGTTACTATATCCTTATTAGTTATTGTCTTAACAAATTACATATCTATAAAACACATAACCAAACGCAAGAAAATACCAATGTATTAAGTGCACATTGCGCATTAAATGATTTTTAAAGTTGTGGCTAAAAGCAATAATTAAAAATAATTTATTGTTTTCATATTATAACATAATCTCAAAACCTAATTAAAATGACATATTTTTCACCGGTGTGAATAGTCATTAAGGTTATGATAGATGATTACAAATAAATACCTTATGATGCTCTTTCTGTTCACCGCAAATCTAGAGCATAATAATATTTTATTAATTAACCATCAATTAAATATATGTTACTAGTAATTTTTGCTCTACATAATATAAAGTATTGAAACCAGATCAAATATTGAAAAACCAAATATTAGTGTTGATATAATCAGAGCTGATGTAGATCAACTAAATTATTTTATTTAATTAAAGAGCAAAAATAAACATATTGTACTCTACGAAATTTTACTTTCCCAGAATACTTATTCTATTGGACATTGGTATTTATTATATTTTGGTATTGTAATATATACGAATTACATAATAGTAATTCGTATATATTACAAAAATCTGTATATAGTTTATCCCAATTTGGAGAGTAGGTAAGTCCACACATTAGTAGAGCAATATAGGTCCGATGGTCGCCAAACCTATATAAAAACGTATTATTAACATTAAATTAATATGAAATTAATATAATAATACTTAACGAAAAGAAATAATAAGCAAAAAAAAGTAGAACCTTTTTCCTTTAGGAATAACATGGGAATTTTCAATACCGATACAGTTGTTGTTTTCTGCGTCTTTAGAGACGATTAATGATGTGATGTCTGAACACCGATAATTACAACAATCGATACAATAGTATTAAATTCACTAACAATTTAATGTTCTTCTCTTCCTAATATTATGTACTTATAAGCGTAGGTGCATAGTATTTTTGTCAATATTATTTTTAAGGCGGAAAATAATCAATTCTCTACAAACTTATAAAATGTAAAGTAATCGATTTATAGTCGTCATCTGAGTATTCAGCACACGATCTTATAAACAAAAACATATGTTTACATCCTTGCATCCTTTTAATAATTATAAGTAGTAGGTATTGTTTTTATGCATAATATACTTATGAAAATACTTTGGTCTTCGGTAAGACCCTCTGGGATAAAATAAAAAACACCCTATAATAATATCTATACATAAAAAAAATATTCAGAATGTCTAAGCGAAACAGCATAAGAAAAAAGGTAAATCTTTACTTATAATGCTAAACATTTCGTTTGTTTGAAAGCGCTATTTTAAATTGGTCCAGTAATTCCTGAGATAAGCGAGTTCATACCAAAAAATATCTTCAGCTTAATAATATTGTATGTATAGATTAATAATTTGCAAAAATATTGATCACTACAGCAAGTAGTTCAGGATCCATCGCCCATTTTTGCACTTGATTACTATCAAGCTAATTTTCCGTGAGTAGCTTTATTTTGATGAGACGCCCAATAATTTATTGTAGGAAACTCTCGATTGTGGTGGCTTACAGAGGTAACAAGGATAAAATGTTTTGATTCGATTTGATGAAAATATTTATTACTAACTGAATGTTTTTTTTTTTGTTCAATCTCAAGATAATTATCTAAATTATTCGAAAAAATATTTGTCCAACAAAATCTATGCTTTGATCAAAGAGTCCCCTCTTTCCAATGTGTATCGATAACGAGGTCATCATAAATGATTACTAACCAGCTGATTTTTTTGTTTTCACTTAGTTAATATTTATATAATTCAACAGACATATTGTCCTACAAATTGCGTAATAAATATTTGAGAACCATCAAATCAAAACATTTTATCCTTGTTACCTCTGTAAGCTACCACAATCGAGAGTTTCGTACAAGAAATTATTGGGCGTCTCATCAAAATAAAGCTACTCACGGAAAATTAGCTTGATAGTAATCAAGTGCAAAAATGGGCGATGGATCCTGAACTATAGAGTCAATAAACGAATTGTTCAGAAATAAGAATAACTCCTGAATAATTAGTTTATGCGCTTCTGATAATGACTGTATGTTTTTATAGCCTATACCTAACTTTAAAAAAAAAAATACACACAAATCACATTAAACATTTAAAGTATCGTAAAAATCGAATCATTAAAATAAAAAACGATTCTGGTTCCAAAATATTAACTGATTCCTGCGAGGGTTTTTAAATGGGTGTAATAAAAAATCCGTGTCCTAATCGCTGGCGAAATGTCACTCGGGTCTCGAAAATAGGTTCCAATGGTCGTGAGCCGATGACGATGACCTCTGCTGCTACCTGCCAATGATGCCTGTATGCAAATTGTGTTATTTTCCTAAACAAGAGTCAATGTACCTGCTATTAATTTTACGGCAATTTATTAGATCAATTTCATGTTTAGATGAAAAATGTAACGCGTTTCCAATCTAATGATATAACTTTATTTATTATCAACCAAACTCGTTTGCTCGCTAAAGGTTGTAGAACTTTATTTAAATTCCAAACTGGACACAAATTCTGTTTACTGATGAATACAAAATACATCGTTATTGTGCCAAAATATTTAGTTTATCTGTGTCGCATGTTCATTAATAAGTCTAGATACTAGTTTATAATCTTGAACAGCAAATTATTATTCATTTTTTTATTAATAAGTACTTATGGCTTTTATTTTCGCATATTGAACAAAATCAAACGGTTCTAAATGTTTTTCCAAATCGCAAATTATTAGGCATCAGGATAAAATACGTATGTGAACGGCTTAATTTGTCTTAATGACGAATTATTTAATTAAGATACAAATTATAAAATGTAATATATAATGTAGTAGAAAATGAATGAATTAGGAATTTATTTTCATAGAGGACTATTATTTAAATACATATTATATCTTATCAATAAGCCTGTACATAAATATTTTTGACTAACTATAACGTTGAATACCTTTCACTGTTGATTAAATTTCATTATTATTGTTTACTTATTGTACTGGTTGAGATTCATAATACGGATTATATCATAGCGATTGTCTTTCTGCCTTTTTGAAGAAAGCACGTTTAATGAGTAATAAATAATCATATACAACAGCAATAAAAGAAATTACCTACCTACATCATTTAAAAAGATCAAAATACGACTTAGTTTATCACTCAAACTGATTAAGTAGTTGAAACTTTCCTCAATATTATTCTTTTCTTGCATTATTTATTCAGAAATAAAACAGGTCATTGCCTTTTCCAAAACATTGAAATTAAAAATACACTTCGGCGAACAAGCCTCAAGTGTTGATCTTGGTCTTAAGTCTGTCAAGTTATGTAAATTACGCAAAGTTATAGTGCGATACATGATCTATGGGTCACTGACCGGATTCACCCACGCTTTTTTGAGTATTTTCATAGAATTAATCATTATGGCGCCAACAATAGATGATGGCTTTTTTTAAGATCCGCAGGAGACATCAAAAACGTCAATTATCCTTCAATGCTTTTTGCTAACAGCAATCTAACGGAACTTTTAAAGATCTAATAAAGTTAAAAAAACATCATCTCTCTGAGTAATCGTCAACAATTGATACATCACATTGTTATTGAATAATGAATTCATTTTTTGTCAGGTCAACAGCCGCCTAGCCTTTGTTTGATAAACTGCCAATTTATCCGTAACATTATGGCTTATAAATGGTCTAAGAATTTGATACTTAAAATGTTTAAACTTATTTGATTCTGAATATTTATGTTCTGTTCTGAATAATTTAAAGTATTTTTATTTTTTTCCATTGAGATAATATTACTTCGTATGGAGCAGACACCACGAACAAAATCTTTGCGCCAAGCGCGGCCGCGGCGGCGCGGGGCGCGCGAATGACGGCTAGACAGTCATAGATTATGCTATGTTACTGACTCACCGCTATAGAGGCGACACTTTGTTTCATTCTGTCTATTTTATTGGGTGCCACTCCTTACATGCACGTTGACTTGAAATTTTCTTTGTACTTACTTAATATTTATTTTAGGTATAAACTGACTTTACTACGCGGGGCTAACAATATCTGGCATATAATATAGGATGATGTAAATAGTGACGTCATATGAAATAATTTAATTTTTTTCGGGTTTTAGGTTCAGTCAGGGCTATGGGAAGTTTCATTCCTTACAAATTGAGCCTTTTTTAGAAAAAAAATAAAAGCCGTGTAATTTTGTACAAAATGTTTATTTAGTTCATCATCCTCAGAACATGTTCCCGGCTCAGAAATTGCTTGTATTGTTCCAGTACTATTGTAGCACACCTTCGGCTAAAATAAATATAACATAATGTTAGTGATGGCTAAAATAATATTTTATTTGTTATACAAATCCGTAAAATTTTATTATTATTACTAACATCAATACAAGGAACAGCAGACTTCTTTAGAAAACGCCTTCCCGCTTTTGTGGTATATTTATCCTCATCGCGAAAATGCAATGAACAGACGTAAGTTCTATCGGATGGTAACCAGGTTTCTTCACTGCGGTTGTTTTGGACAAATTTTACCCATTTTTCCCTTTCTTCACGGCCCAGACATGGAAACCTTGAATAGAAAAAATATTAATTACTTATCTCTGAACTAGCGGTCCGCCCCGGCTTCGCCCGTGGTACATATTTCGCAATAAAAAGTAGCCTATGTTCTTTCTCAGGGTCTAAAGATTGTCTGTGCCAAATTTCATCAAAATCGGTCCAGTAGTTTATGAGCCTATTCATTACAATCAAACAAACAAACAAAGTTTTCCTCTTTATAATATTAGTGCAGATAAATAAATAATAATTCAATTATACGTTCAAGTCAGTAGCTTATACAATATCAATTAAAAACTTGATTAAAATCAATTAACAAAAAAAAATTGGTGATTAAGTAATTGATTTTCATATTTAATGATTTCACCTTTTTTCAATTAACAACCAGTCTATGCTTTTCTAAATATGTAAAATTATTATTTTATACTATAAAAATATACGCCAGCAAATATTACTAACAACACTTATTTCATGCCCAATGTCATATCTTAAATTTTTAATCTATGACAAATGACGCAAAATGTCGCCCGCCAAAAATTTTGCTCTAACTAAGTTTTAAAAATTATTATCTAGTTACTTACTGATGAAAAGTTATTCCTTTGCACTTTTCCGTATTATTTGTATTATTTGTGCAATATCGTAACACAGACGAAGGCATATTTGATGCGTTTCACTTTAAAACAAATAAAAAATGAGCGTGACGTTCGCGCCAATGAGCGAGCAAGCGACTGAGTGCAGTTACGCCATATGACGTATGTTGAGCGGAACATAAGTGATGTAGGCGGTGTCGTCTCCATATGTGTATCTCAATGTTTTTTTCCCCCCTTTTTAGTGTATTGCCCTGTGTGTGAGTGCGACTGCCTCTCCACGTTATCAAGATGAAGGAGCCTTCGATAGAAAAGCTGTTGAAACTGTTCCGGAACATGAACCAATTGCACCTCCAATTAGAGCATCTGTTGAAAGTATTCCCCTAAGGTAATCATCGCTAATTTTTTAAAGTTTCATTGCTAATTTTTAATCATAAGAAAATTAATTAAAATTGTATCCTTAGGTTTAAGTAGACGGTAGATAATTATTATGTTTGACTGTTAGAATAATCTGTTTTGTTATGTTTTGATTTTATTTTTGAGAGTGACATGATCAATTAGTATGATCAAACTCTCGTATTAAATAAAGATTAAAAAAAAAAAAAGTTTAAAATAATATTTTTTATGAATTAAAATTTTTCAAACACTTTTTTTATTCTCACATAAAAACTGTATGAAAATCTATTTCAATTTTTAAAGTTTTTTTCCTTATTTTTTTTAAGTTTTCTTATCTTCACATGGAGTATCTACTATCTATGGCCTTCGCACTTCATGTGTCGAAAAAAAAGGGCGCCAAAAATTTGTTCGGCATTTAAATTGCAAGTTTTAAAAAGTATAAAATCTAGAAAGATAATCCTATAACTTGACTTAAAATTTATTGTTATTGTTTTAATTTCTTGAAAAACATATTTTATCTTTTTTTTATAGGAATCTTCAGGACGAAAGCGAAGGTCGTTTACCATTGCGAGATGCCGTTGAAAAAAGACCTATTCCTGTTCTAGACCGGGAGTCCTTGCAGAAATATGTCGAGGTACCTATGTGATTATAATTATTCTATTATCTACTCTACAATTTATAAATATTGGAATTGTTAACTATTATTTAAAAAATCGCTTGATTATTTTTATAGGACGCAAAGAACGTGAATGTCTTCAAAGATGTAGAAAATCTCCAAAAATACTACGGCGCTGCAAGTCATTTAAATAAGTAAGTGATAAAGAGTCATAAGAGTATCTATCTTCAATATAATTAAATTTATTGTAATATGCGAATATATAATAATCATGTCCAAATTTCAGTAGTTCGCGTACAGATGAGAGACTGCACTTAGGAAATGCAAATCTCCAAGGTATTTATATAATAATTCCCTTCTTCGTTTCATTACATTATTATCGATTAGCACAATACATGTGCAAAAATCATTATAAATTATTTTTAAATACAGAATAAATTGCTTTTTTCAGAAATGCAACAGACCGTAAATGGTCCCGACGCTCGACGTTTGGTAGTGTGTTATTTGGAATCATGGGCGGCGTATAGAGCTCCACCCTTAGCTTTTACCGCGGGTCTAGTGCCTAAATCATGTACAAATCTGCACTACGCCTTTGCCGTCTTACACCCGCATACTTATAACGTTATATCGGCTAATGAAGATTACGATGTTATAAAAGGTAAGATAATGATGCCATCTTCTTTCTAGTGAAATAAATCATCGACCATAAATTCCAATGGATTTTTAAAGACATATAAATATTTTTTGTCCACGTCCCCATGATTGTTTGACTTTCACATAGTCTGGCATAGCCAATAAGTATGCTTTATAGTCTCTTTGTTATTTTACGAATTTGTGATTTGAATAGCATATTGCTGCCCTTTCATGCTAATGTTGAGTTATGACCTAGTACGTGAAAGTAATGTAAGAGTTCAGGTCAGTAGGTAGTATAGAAATTAAAAATATTATTCATTATTATATTTATTTTCCATGATCACGTTTACTTATATTTTTATCCAAGTCCTCAGTAAAAATTATTCATACCGGTTTTAGCTAATCAATTAGCAATCCTTTCAGCACGATGCATCTCCATCCTAAGATTAAAATATTTGCATGGCAGGCAACGAATAAACTTAATACATTTAAATAATACTTTCAACCAAGTTTTTTATTAAACCTATTTCAAAGTAAGAAATCAATAATAATTTGCCAGTATGATATTATCACGATAAAAATTCGATCAGAAATTTCAGTGTTTTTTTACTACAGCAATAAAACGATGATGTTTTGGTTGAAACACGTAAGATCTACCTTTGTAACTTTATAATTTTGTGTACCAGGTGGTTACAGAATAGCTACAGGTCTGAAACGACGAATACCCGGTCTTAGGGTTCTTATCAGCGTCGGAGGAGACGGTACGGAACGGCTATTTAGCGAAATGGTACAAGAGCCATACCGACGAAACTCGTTCATTGATAGTGCAGTCAACTTTTTGCGAGAACACGACTTCGATGGGCTCGACCTTCATTGGGTTTACGCAGGTAAAAACATTAACAACTTATTAGTCGTAAATTAGAATGCATTTAACCCTTTGTCAATTTGTATCTTATAAAGGATTATTGGGAAGTTTATATGCCGATAAATAATAATAATAAATTTCTTGTTCTTTTGCAATTAATTACTTAAAGAATAATAATATCGTTTCAGGTGACAAAGACGACAAGGAAAAAGAATTACTGACAACGTTATTGTATGAACTTCGCGAAAAGTTCTCATCTTATGGCTTCCTATTGTCAACGGTGCTGCCACCATTTAGGTATTTCCTTTGTCCATATTTTCCTCTTATTTACTTTTCATTTCCTTTATTTTGTAATAGAGTTTTATTTTATTTCATTGTTAAAACTATATGTACCCACCACCTCACAATACCTATGTTTTAAATGATTCATGTTTAGCTAACAGAAATAATGATGATAGACTGAGGTAAACTGAAATTTCAAGAAATTTTAGTCACAAAGAGTCGAGTCGGATAAGTCTCTTTTTAAGACTTATAATTATAATAGAAAAGTATCACGTTGGCTAAATGCGGCGTTGGAGATATTAGTTGATATCTTTATCCTAAGTAGACGTGGTTGTTTGACTACCTATTCCTACATATTTTCTTTAACCGATTTAAGGTGCAGATAATTGATGCTCGTCCATTGCTCATTCATCCAGTTTTTAGTCATCAATTGTATGACAAAAAAAATGACGACTTAACAACTACATACGATGACAAAATATAACTTCTTCCCAAATCTCAGGTACCAAATCGAAGACGGCTACGACTTAAGCGCAGTGAGCGGGGCGACCGACTACACGATCCTACAAGCGTGGGACATGACGCACGGCAAGCGGGACGACCCGCCGCCGCGCGCGCTGCAGCACAGCGCGCTGCACCGCGACCCCGGCGCGGCGCCCAGGGACCAGCGATATGATAACGTGGTTAGTGGCTAATGTAGTAACAACTAGGTAAGTACAGGTACCAATCGAAGACGGTTTCAACTTGAGCGCAGTGAGCGGGGCGACCGACTACACGATCCTACAAGCGTGGGACATGACGCACGGCAAGCGGGACGACCCGCCGCCGCGCGCGCTGCAGCACAGCGCGCTGCACCGCGACCCCGGCGCGGCGCCCAGGGACCAGCGATATGATAACGTGGTTAGTGGCTAATGTAGTAACAACTAGGTAAGTACAGGTACCAATCGAAGACGGTTTCAACTTGAGCGCAGTGAGCGGGGCGACCGACTACACGATCCTACAAGCGTGGGACATGACGCACGGCAAGCGGGACGACCCGCCGCCGCGCGCGCTGCAGCACAGCGCGCTGCACCGCGACCCCGGCGCGGCGCCCAGGGACCAGCGATATGATAACGTGGTTAGTGGCTAATGTAGTAACAACTAGGTAAGTACAGGTACCAATCGAAGACGGTTTCAACTTGAGCGCAGTGAGCGGGGCGACCGACTACACGATCCTACAAGCGTGGGACATGACGCACGGCAAGCGGGACGACCCGCCGCCGCGCGCGCTGCAGCACAGCGCGCTGCACCGCGACCCCGGCGCGGCGCCCAGGGACCAGCGATATGATAACGTGGTTAGTGGCTAATGTAGTAACAACTAGGTAAGTACAGGTACCAATCGAAGACGGTTTCAACTTGAGCGCAGTGAGCGGGGCGACCGACTACACGATCCTACAAGCGTGGGACATGACGCACGGCAAGCGGGACGACCCGCCGCCGCGCGCGCTGCAGCACAGCGCGCTGCACCGCGACCCCGGCGCGGCGCCCAGGGACCAGCGATATGATAACGTGGTTAGTGGCTAATGTAGTAACAACTAGGTAAGTACAGGTACCAATCGAAGACGGTTTCAACTTGAGCGCAGTGAGCGGGGCGACCGACTACACGATCCTACAAGCGTGGGACATGACGCACGGCAAGCGGGACGACCCGCCGCCGCGCGCGCTGCAGCACAGCGCGCTGCACCGCGACCCCGGCGCGGCGCCCAGGGACCAGCGATATGATAACGTGGTTAGTGGCTAATGTAGTAACAACTAGGTAAGTACAGGTACCAATCGAAGACGGTTTCAACTTGAGCGCAGTGAGCGGGGCGACCGACTACACGATCCTACAAGCGTGGGACATGACGCACGGCAAGCGGGACGACCCGCCGCCGCGCGCGCTGCAGCACAGCGCGCTGCACCGCGACCCCGGCGCGGCGCCCAGGGACCAGCGATATGATAACGTGGTTAGTGGCTAATGTAGTAACAACTAGGTAAGTACAGGTACCAATCGAAGACGGTTTCAACCTGAGCGCAGTGAGCGGGGCTACCGACTAATCGATCCTGCAGGCAGGATATGTTGAGCTGATGTATAAGTTGCAGTCAAGGTGCATTGAAGAAATGGTGAATGATTATGGAAGGACTGAAGTGTTGAACTTGGTTTATTTTAGTGTACGTGAACCTGATAATAGGCTGTGCTGTGGTCAAGAAGTATGGATAAAAGTAGATGTATTTGTAATTCGTGCAGTAATAGTGCAGGCTTATATTATTTTATGCTGATGTTAAACGTAAAAAAATTATCACTAGAAAACAACGTCATCATCACATTTGTTCTTTCCTACTTAAATACAAAAATAATCTTCTATACCTTAACAAAACATACAAAACTTCCTACATTCCAGGAGTTCATGGTGAAATACATCCTCCGACATGGTATGGCAGCGGACAAGCTAGTACTGGGGGTCCCACTATTCGGGCGCTCGTACACGCTCGCCGCGGCTACTCTACCAGCGCCTGGCGCGGCTGTTAGCGGTTGGGGAGATGAAGGAGTGTACACGCAGACTAAGGGAATGATGGCGTATTTTGAGGTACGGTAAAATTATTTTTAAAGAAACTTGTAATGAGTTGTGAAAAAATTAGTGCTCAGTTTTTAAAATCATTTATTTGACGATTTGTAACTGATTAGAATGCATAAGGTCAATGTGAGTACGTACATAATATACATGTTTAGATGATTAGAATAATAACTTTTATTTTTAAATTAACAAGCTATCTCAAAAGTAAAAAGTTAAAAAACAATCTAAGTAATATTATTTTATTCATAAACATAACACAGATCGTGTTAACAATCATGACAATGATATTTTTTTATGTAGATTTGCATGATGGAACGAGAAGGGAAGGGCGTCAGCGGTGTTGACGACGCCGGCAACGCCTTCGCTGTTTTCGACAATCAATGGATCAGTTATGACACGCCCAATACCATTTTGGAAAAGGTAACATTTTAATTATCAGAATTTTTATTATGAAAAAAAATTATGTATGTAAGATACATAATATTTTTTGTTATGCTCCTATAAAAGATTTTTAGATCGCAGTAGATTAATTTCAAACCAGTATATTTTATCTTAAATTATCTTAAATATTTTAATAAAAATTAAATATTAATATTATACACCTTTCAAAGCTATTTATTTCTTAAATTAATATCTTATTTCCTACAGATGAAATTCATAACAACTGCTGGTTTAGCCGGTGCAGCCGCGTGGGCTATCGACATGGATGACTTCCGAGGACTTTGTGGCTCACCTTTCCCGTTATTGAGTGCTATCTCAATTAGTCTTAATGGTAAATTACTTATATAATAAATTACAGTACTCCAAAATTAATAATGCGCATGCAGATCTTCGCTAATTATCGTATTTCCAGAAAGACCCGAATAACCCCGAATCATTGAATCGTAAGTGCCCTAAACAATGCACTTGCATCTTGCACCTTGTTCGAAAGAAATAGGAGTCAATTCAGAATCATACACAATCGAAAACAATTCGGGCGATAGGTGACGGTAGCCTGTCAGTCAAAAAATTCAAAAATCCGTCAGTCGTCTTTATATACTGGTGGTGACCGCACGTATTATCTCTGTATGGAATTATATAGAGCTGCTGTTACATACCCATCTTAGTTTTGTTTCAAAGTTGAATTTTCCGGTAAAATGATTATTTACACAGGTAGCAGATAGCAGTGGAGAAAGTGAAAATTAGAGGAGAGTGAACAGGTACATTCTAGGGAAGCACGCTCCATCTTAGGCCACATCTCAGCTTACCATCAGGCGAGATCGTGGTCAAGCGCTCCCCTATCGCAGCGTAAAAAAAAAAAGAAAAAAAAGTGAAAATTAATAAGAGCATAATGAAAGTTCTGATCATTCTACGATATCAGAAATAGAGATAATCCCTGATTCTGTAAATCCTTTATACTGAGATTTTAATGATTAGATTTTACAATTTAAATGTAAACCAGTGTTTGAAAATCATTTTTAAAGTGAAACTTTTATTACATCGTCTCAAACTTTTTGGTCTGTGTAGCGCATGTCGCGTGACGGTCGGCTGCCGAGTAGGTATAAAGCAGTGTTCGGAAAGTTTCACTTTTACCGTGGTTTCATAAAACCACACAACATTTTTTAAATATAAATTTTGTCTTATTTTAACCTTCCATACATCCATCATTACGCCAGCTTCAGTAAGACACTTTAATAGTTCTAAGTATAGAATTTCCCAAGTAAATCAATACAACAAATATATATTCGCAATCGTGTGGCACATCCTCGCTATTAACTTACATTGAATTATCGAAACAAATTTCGTTACTAATTATCTCTTTTACCATAAAATCACAATAAAACTCATAATTCTAATAAACTATTCATGAAGAAAATATATTTAACCACTCTATATACGTATCGTCTTCGGAGGCTCGGGGAATATGACAGTTGCCGACCAGTGACGAATTTTTCTATGCGCATTATCAGTTTGGGAGTACTGTACTTATTATAATTATCTTAATCTTTAATATAATTTAGCCATCTGAATAAGGTCAAATTTCATAACAATAAAATAAAATACAATTACTTTCATAACGGTAAAAATATTCTACCCTCATTTTTGAACAAAATTTTTCTTCGCTGATAAATAATGCGTTTTACCTTTTTTACGAAATACAAAAAAATATCTAATATTATTCATAAAATTATTCTGTTTTAGTTAAGTTATCATCTAAGGGCGGCCGTACACGGACCGCTCGAGCAGTTAACGGCTGAGCGCCGTACACGGACGGCTCGAGCGGTCGGTCGTTAACGGCTCGAGCCGTCGGTTGTTGATTGCTCAAGCCGTCGCTACCAACCGCTCGAGCCGTTGATTTTTTGACTAGTCGCGTCATTGATTTTCAGGGGGGGAGGGAGCCGTCGACGGCTCTAGCGCAGTCAACGGCTCGAGCAGTCAGTGTATGCCTCACGACCGCTCGCGAGCCGTCAACGGCACGGTGGAATTTCGTCATGCAGTTGACGGCTTGAAGCGGTCGCGACGGCTTGAGCCGTCACGTGTACGGCGGTAAATGAATGTCTATAGTTCACCGCGCCGTCGCCGCTTCAAGCGGTCAGCCTCAACCGCTTGAAGCGGTCCGTGTACGGCCGCCCTAACAAGACACAATCTTCTAACAGAAATAATTTTAACTACCCCAGGTGAAGCAACTCTCACAGACCAATCTTCCCTCAAGATCGGTTCGTGCGAGACCAACACTCCATACTTAGCGTCAGACGAAGAATCTTGCGCACATTTCCACTTCTGTACCGGCGGTATTAGTTACCGCATGGTGTGTGAGGATGATCGACTTTATGATCCTTCTACTGGGTTCTGTGGGTAAGTAAATACTTTTATTAAACAAAAAATATTTTCTGTTGTGAAATCCAAGAATCCTGTATCCATTTCAATTTCTGTACCACTTATAGCGTAGGTAAATAATGAAGAAAACAAAATGAATTCTGCTCCATTCTTTTTTCACTATCATATAACTATAATGCAAAAAAAATCATTCGCTTTTATCTTTCCCCAGACATCAAGATGTCGCCAAATGTATTCCAGGCCAAACCCTCAGAATAAGTGTCGAAGATGCAGCAAGATTTTTACCAGTCGCATACGAAAATGATTTCGAAGTACGTGATAAATTCTTTATTAGTTCCCAAAATATTATTTAAAATTCTTATGTACATTGCAAAATAATGTGTAATTCTATTTTAGTGGAACAATTCTCCAGAAAAAGCATCGCAAATGCAAAATTCTTATACTGCTGTAGCGGAAAGTAAGAAAGGTAACTAAAGCTGTAAAAATTATCTTATGTGCTTTTTATTACATTATTACTCTCTTTAAATATGTCTCTGCTTATACTCTTCATTCAAAACTATTATTTCTGCTTCTTCTTCTACTAGCTCAACCATCTTCAGGAAACCATTTCGATTATAGAAAATTAAAGTATCACTCTTCTTTTCCACTTACTAACAAACATGCTAAAGGGTCAATAGCTGCTTCGACTAATTATACACATAATACAAAATCTTCTTACCGCCTTAAAACTGGAAATTCGCTCTCCAATCATATTTCAGGTACCAATTTTTTAATATTTGAATACATCTGACTTGCTTTATTTTTGTGTCTGATACAAATTCTTCTAATTTTGATATTGTATTAATATTTCTTCTTTCTTCTAATTTTGTATGTGCATTAATTATTTATTAATATATTATAGGAAAAGAGAATAACAAGAAAGTGGTATGTTATATGACAAGCTGGGCCTTCTATAGACGAGGGGATGGCAAGTTCGTACCAGAAAGAATTGATACTAGACTCTGTACCCACATTGTGTACGCATACGCCTCTTTGAGCCCAGACGATCTTATTGCTAAGGAATTCGATCCTTGGGCAGATATCACTAACAGTAAGTATTTTTACGTGTTAAATATACTAAGTTGACAATGAACTTTTGTTGAACTCTACTGCCATTTTTAGAGGTCATCAATAATTAAATACATAACTATTCTTATTTCAGATTTCTATGAAAGGGTTACTTCTCTAAGTGACGTAACAATTCTATTGGGATTGGGAGGCTGGACTGATTCTGCTGGTGACAAGTATTCGCGATTAGTGTCATCCCCAGTATCTAGAGCTAAATTCATCGATAAACTTATACCTTTCCTTCGCGCGTACAATTTCAAAGGTCTTCATTTGGACTGGAATTATCCAGTTTGCTGGCAAAGTAATTGCAAAAAGGGTGCATTATCTGATATTGCCAACTTTGCGAAGTTTGTCAAGGTAATTATTAATTTGTATTGGTATAAAAAGAAACTCATCACTCTATTCTTCGTAACAGCGGTTTTCCCAATAAATGTAGACAAAATGGTTGAGAATTAGATATTAATTATATTCTTTATAATTTTGAAGCATTGAAAACAACAACATTCTTACCAAAAAAAAAAACATTTTTCTTAAAGGAACTCTCTAAAGCTCTCCACGGAGCTGACATGGAACTGGGTGTAGCTCTCTCCGGGTACAAAGAAGTTATTGAAACCGCATACGATTTGCCTGCGATATCTGCGGCAGTTGATTTCATGAGCGCGATGACGTATGACTATCACGGTGGTTGGGAACGATCCACTGCGCATCATACGCCGTTGGTGCCTTACAAGAAGGATGCCCTTGCTTATTATTCTGTGGTAAGTGTTTTGTAAATAAAAATTTACTTACCTTTACCTACCTTTTTTTTATTGGTAATAGAGAAGCGCTTGACCACAATCTCGCCTGATGTTAAGCTGAGATGTGGTCTAAGATGGAACGCGCTTCCCTAGAAGGTACCTGTTCACTCTATGCTTGATTTTAAAGTTTACCTTTTGTTGATTTTAAAGTTCTGTTTTAAAATTACCCCCTATTAATTTATGGTTAAATTTAACTGCACTCAATTTTAAATAGAGTTGCTCTGTGCTCATATCGTATTTAAAACATCATCTATTTTCAGGAATATGCCATTAAAGCTTTAATCGGCGGTGGTGCCGATCCGAATAAACTGCTTCTTGGATTAGCGTTCTACGGCCAATCTTATCGCTTAGCTGAATCTGACGGACCTAAAGGCCCAGGATCTCCTGCAGCTGGACCTGGTGAACCTGGTGAATTTACCAAACAACCTGGAATGTTGGCTTATTATGAAATATGTTATAGAGAAAAGAATCTTAGATGGAAAACTGGGCGTCAGGATAAAGCTGGTCCATACGCGTATTCAGATAATCAATGGGTTGGATATGATGACCCTAAATCGATCAAAGAAAAGGTAAGTTTAAGGATTTTTATAACAGTCTGAAAATTAGAGAGTTTTAAATATTCTTAATAATAATCAAGTGGCTCCATGATTGTATGATTTTGGCTACGAAACCAAATAGATTCATTTCTTATAGATAATGTGTAATGAACGTAGGCTTTCAGTATCTACCTAGTATGCATGAAATATATGTATATGTATGTGTTATATTGTCAGCAAAACACCAGCTTAAAGCTTATAATTTATAGGAATACAATAGTGAGACATAAAACATTCAGGAGTTTTATTTATTAATATAATATATTCTACAATCACTCCTTTAGTAGTAATAACATAACTCTGTTCAGGTCGAATGGGGTCTCCGTCAAGGTCTTGGCGGTGTGACAGCCTGGGCGATCGATCTGGACGACTTCAACAACCGCTGCTGCGCGGAACCTTTCCCGTTACTGCGAGCTGCTGGTCGTGCTCTTGGTCGTGCTGTACCATCTCCTCCTTCTGCACCTTGTGAACGACCACCTGAACCTGTTACACCCGCACCACCTACCACTACGCCTGCTGAGTCTGATGGTACGTTATACTAACACCAATCTGCAACCACTCCACTACTAAAAAAAAACTCAACTTTTTTTAAATAAAAATCGAAATAAAAGTTGAACTAGTGAATTGTGTGTTTCTTTAAAAAATCTTTATGATTAAAAATTGCTAATAAATAAATCAGTTAATATACGTATTACCGTTCATGGTAACAGTTCTAATAGAATAGCCTGAAAATCTATTAACTTTAATTTTAAATCACCCAGGTTCTGCAATTGGCGGTGGTAACCACGGCAGTCACGATCATGGTCAACACACGAGCACCACCTGGCCGAGCTGGACACCACCTTCCACACAGGCTACACAACAAACCTGGTGGCCACCAGCGACTACCACCCCTAGACCCACTACCACTACTACCACCACACGTCGACCTACAACTACTACGACTAGTACTACTACGAAAAAACCAGCTACACAGGACACAGGTATGCATTTGTTTTAATAAATAAAAATATGTACAATTGGACATTCTTACCCAAAAAAGGACCTAATATATTAAGATGTTACTTTTGAATTATTAAATAATATTAAAGTTGTTCATTTATAAATTTTTTTGTGTGTTCCTGTTCAATATCATTATAGTCAGATAAATTTTCGCAAAAACGATCCAATGAATCTTATCATCGTTCATTCATTATTGATTATTGTTACCTACAATACATTTTCAAAGTACTACAGTAAGTAGGAAGCATAATATATATAGCATAGTATAAGCTCTAATTTAAAAGAAACATAATATAATAATCTACCGCGGTGGATATTCCATTACGTATTCTACCTCACTCAAAAATCATCAGGAACTTATAAATGTCTTATAATAATCATCCCCCTACAGGTGTAGAAGGCTCAGTGTGCGTGGCGGGCGAGTACAAGGCCGCACCAGGTGACTGCGAAGCGTACTTACAATGTGAAGGCGGCCACTGGCGCAAACATCGTTGTGCCCCTGGTTTGCACTGGTCCTCGAGAGCTAATCGATGTGACTGGCCTGCTTTTGCTATGTGTACAGGTAAATTATACCTAATCCTTGATATTCATTTTTTCTTTAATTTTAGCAAATTGTGACGTAACTTACGGTTGAAATCTTGGTCTTCGGTCTTGTTCAATTTTTTTTTGCCATTGGTTTATACTTAACACTCTTTTAAATATTTCTTTGATTTAAAAAATACTTCCGTTAAATATATTAGTAATTTTTTATTATCATTAATATCAAATTTAATTTTGCGTGTATATCTTTTTCATATCGTTTTAATTATTTTGCGATTTTTTTTATTTTTCCCTGTGCAATAGAATTTTTTATTCGCAATTTTTTTTTAATTAAAATTATCATATATTTTAATGATTATTTCAGCAAATTCAGTAAGTGAAGCAAGCACAACAACAACGACCACTGCTCCATGGACGACGCGACCACCGCCAAAACCAACCACTACCAGACGTACCACTACAACAACCACTCCTACTACTACTACTACAGCAAGACCTACTACTACTACTACTACTAAAAGACCTACTACTACCACTGCAAGACCTACAACATCAGCTGGTAATTGCCTATATTTCTATTAATATGCTTATCTGGTGGAAACATGTCTATAAAATTATTTTTAAATTCATAAAATATTTAGATATCGTATTTTCTCCATTTATATTTTAATAGTTACCTTTTTTTCCTTTCACATAACAACTTCTTCGTAATCATTCATGTAAAGATTTAAGTGATTTAAGTTTAGTGAGCAGTTTATCAGCACTGTCAACAAATATGAGTTCATGATGAATCAAACTAAAATCAACTCTACTAACCATACAATAAGATCTATAATCGCTTACCTCTACAGGCACAGTATCGCTCGAAGGCAAGCCCTGCAATGGGCAGGACTACGCGCCAGTAGCTGGTGACTGTGGTTCTTACTTACACTGCGATGGCTCAGCGTGGAGACGTCAACAGTGCGCTCCTGGCTTACACTGGAGTGCAGCTAATAAGCATTGTGACTGGCCTAAATATGCGGGCTGTCAGGATAAACCTAGTGAGTGGACTATAATGTTTAAATTTATTTATTTATTTTAATTAAAAAATATCTATGGAAGTTTTTGCTTTTCATTGCCCCGTTCACGTTTTTGGGTTTATGTTGTTAATTGAGCATTTTACACATTCTACTTTGTGCCTTTCTATTTCAGCACCAACACAAACAACTACGACCACACCTAAACCGACGCGTCCACAAACCAGACCACCTAGACCACCAACAAGTAAGTTCTTTAGATAAAACTTAATTATAAATATCTTATCTTCACTCTTCAATCTTCTTTCTTGAGTATTTTATTGGCGCACAATAGTGACCAATCGCCTTTCTATCTCCTCATGTTACATATCTACATGACAAAATGTTTCTAGCACCAAGCGGCAACGGCGCATTAGAAGGTGAATCATGCGGTGGCAACCAAATGCATGCAGCAGCTAGTACATGTGACGCGTACTTACTGTGTGTGGGCGGAACTTGGCGCCGCCAGCTGTGCCCGCCCGGCCTGCACTGGGACAACCGTTCCAAGCGCTGCGACTGGGCTGAGTTCGCTATGTGCGAAGGTATCCTCACTTATTTATATAGCTCTAGTGGTACTATCAGGTGTACGGTAGAAAGCATTTAAAAGTAAACCTAGACTCTGAAAGAAATTAGTCGAGTTCTATATGCGAAAGCATCTTCACCTTTCAGTATGAGGTGTCGGGAAGTAATGAGTTAATTTTACAATATAATGCGTTGCAACAGATGGGTGGTTCCTTAACCCTTCTGTTTACCTAGCACAGGTATTTCCCGAAGTAATTTATCGAGTTCGCCGTGTGCGAACTAAATGACAAAATGATCATGATTAAAATAATTAATGATTCCTTTAAAATTCCAGTGAGCAAAGTGACCACAAAATCGCCATACCAAATGATATACAGCACAACCACTCAGCGACCAACGACAGCGAGATTTTCCACTACAACCAGAAGATCTGTGACGCAGAACGAACAATACCAGACACCGACGGTAAGTCTCTTATATCTATGATTTTTTCAATACTAATTTTTGCAATTACACTTTTTCTTGATTTTCAGTAGATCACATTACACACAAGTGGACCACACTTTGTCTACTTAAAAAACGAAAGGGATTATTTCCACCAACTTTTATAAAAATACAAAAAGATCTTTAACTTTTATAAGTAAAAATGTTTTTCCACCCTTGACTCTTGATTTGATATTTCTTATCTTAACCCTTCAGAGTTACACTTTATCCAACCCGATCCAAATCTACAGAATAAAACATTTTGATATTTTGGTTTCATGGCATTTAGATGATTATAATTATAAATTTTTAAAGAGTGATCGAATTTTTTCCATTCTTTAAAAATTTACAAAATAAAACATCCACAGAACTGCCGCACGGGTACCTACCACCCGCACCCGCGCTGCGAGAAGTTCTACGTGTGCGTGAACGGCGTGCTCGTGGCGCAGAGCTGCGCGCCCGGCCTCGTGTGGCGCCGCGACCGCTCGCAGTGCGACTTCCCCACGCCCAACGCGTGCACGGACAGGCGACAAGTGGCCGATGGTGCTACTGCTAAACCGAGTGCGCCGCTGGTGGAGGAGAAGCCTAGTAAGTTGAGCTTGCTAAACTATTTGCAACTGGTATCATGTCATTCCGCACTAGCCCCGGATGGAATGGTGGATGGTGCCACTGACGCGCCTAACGCGCCGCTGATGGAGGAGAAGCCTAGTAAGTTGAGCTTGCTGAATTGTTAACTACTGGTATCGTGTCATTCTGCCCCGCACTAGCCCCGCGTGCACGGACAGGCGACAAGTGGCCGATGGTGCTACTGCTAAACCGAGTGCGCCGCTGGTGGAGGAGAAGCCTAGAAAGTTGATAATGAGATCTTACAACTGGTATCATGTCATTCTGCACTAGCCCTAACGCGCTGATTGGGGAGAAACCTAATATACATGTTAATATTATTATGTGTTTAATATGTGTTTTTCTATTTGACTTTTTATGACCATAGTTTCTCATTAAAATCAAGTTAATGACACTCGAAAAGAGGCCCGAGACTATGTACATACTACGATTGTTTCGAAATTATTTAACTTATTTTAATTAACTTATTATTGCAGCTTTCTGTGAAAGCGGACAATACGCAATGGATCCTACTGACTGCTCACGTTACATGCACTGTCTCTTCGGTAAATTTGAAGAATTTGCTTGTGCTCCCGGCTTACATTGGAACCAGGTAAGCTTCATTTAATTAGTTTAATATATCTTCATTTAACATATGGATAAGCTTTTAAAGCTAATAACGAATATTAACTTAAAAAAAATAGTCCACAGTTTTCTGTTAATAAAAATTTTAGCCGTTCCCAAATAAAATCATAAAAAAAGACGGGTTGCACTCCGGGAGTGCCGGCAGAAGTGAAAACTTGATTATTAACGTTCAGCATGTTTGATATTTTGGAATGGTATCCGTCTTACGCATGGAATATAAGGGCTAAAAAAAAAAAATCCGTCTTACGCTTTTTCGATCAGGCCACGCGAGTTTAAGATTTTATACCCAACGCCGCTAAAGAAGTTTTCACTTCAAAAAACACAGGCACAGAATAGTAATAAAAAACTAAATAACTTTAACTTTGAACAGGACAAGCAAATCTGTGACTGGCCACAAAACGCTCAGTGCACGGTGAAAGCGCCAACTACAAGCGCACCAGCTCTACCTGAACCGGAACAAGTGTTGGAGCCCCACGACCCTGTTATATCATCTCCTCCTGAATTGGTAGATGAGAATTTGCGACCTCCGCTACTTAATAGTAAGTCTTCCTTGTATTATGACCAAATGCCATAATGAATAAAAAAAACCTACCTAAATTTAATGCTCCTGCAAGCCTTTTTGGCATTTTTGTTACTTGTATACTTCACTCTATTTTTGCTTGATAATATTAACATGTATATTATGTTTTAAGAAAGGACATCGGCCACTGCCCATACATACCAAGACCTGACTATGAAATGTCGCGACCATGATTAATATAGGGCTTAAATGGTTCGCCTAACCACCCTTAGCAATCCCACATTGCAAATATATTATTTGAAACTGGTGGAGCTTAGAATTTTTACATAATTTGCCATTTTTGAGGTTATGGCTACGTATATAATGAATATGGTTTAGAGTTATACCTACAGCCATAACTAAATTCTAAGGGTGGACGACGTAGCCTATGTTATTTATTTGATTGTTATATAAGCCAATACAACACTGTAGTGACTTAAGTAATAAACAAAATCATGTTCATCAGCTACGCGTGTCATCAGTCATGTGTCATCTAACCTGTGTGTCTATTATGCCGGTAAAAAATACGTTCCGTTTTACATATTTCAAGTATATTATTAAATGTATTTATGGCAAAAAATATTTTTTAAATCTATAAATTATATCTTTCTTACTGTTTTTGCTATAAAATATGATAGGTGAAATAAAACAAAGAAATACATATTATTATTCTAGTATTTTTTTAAACGTAATCGCTAATTAACTCCCGCTGCGCTGTGAAAACGAAACGCATACCACAGGTAAAAATGAAAGACGTTTGGATGCGTTCAAACAATGTTATGAATTTGAGTTTATTTATTATTAATACATAACATTTTCCCGGCCCGAATAAAATAAGTTAGACCCCGTTAGTAAAAGCACGCATAAATTACTATTTTTTGATACACCGATGATTAATGTTCGCATTCAGGTCATATGTGGCCATCCTCCTTTTATAGTTAGATATTATATCAGAAAAAAGACGTGTGGCACTCGGGGACTGCCGCGGTAAAGCTATTGCATAGCATGCCTTTAAGCCACACCTCCGTGTCCGTCGGAGTGGGGAGCGTGAGGTTTTTTCGTTACGGAATTTCTCGATTCGGTCCCCGCGCTCAAGGCCCGCGATAGAAGCTATGCAATAGCTTAAAACTTTAATAAAATCAATCTAAACAATAGGCTAATAAATAAAAATCTCCATAATAGGTCGCTACAAACTGGTGTGCTACTACACGAACTGGTCGTTGTACCGTCCCGGACTCGGCAAGTTCTCGCCCGCTGACATCGACCCGTCGCTATGCACCCACATTGTATACGGGTTCGCAGTACTAGGAGAGGATGGACTACTCACTCCACATGATCCTTGGGCTGATACTGAACATCGTAAGTTTTATTTATTTATTTATGCTTTATTGCTCTTAGATAACTTAAATATGAACTTAATCTAATTATAAATTAAAACAAATGGCGGTCTTATCGCTAAATAGCGATTTCTTCCAAACTACCGGAGTAGGGAAGGAAATATAACATCGTAAGTTGTAACTTGTAAATTTTAGATCATATGATTCGCCATTTTTAAGACAATTTCTGGAATCTACCCTAATCCAAAAAAAATCAAATTTACACTTAAAATAACTCAACCAAATTTATTACACCTGACCCTATCCAAACTTAAAAATACTTTCCTCAGATTTCTACGAACGCGTAGTGGACTTCAAGAAGTACGGTACCAAAGTATCTCTCGCTATCGGTGGGTGGAAGGACTCAGCGGGTGACAAGTACTCCAAGCTAGTGAACAACCGCGCTGCTAGAGCTCGCTTCGTTTCTCACGCTCTGCAGTTCATTGAGAAGTATGGCTTCGATGGATTGGACCTTGACTGGGAATATCCTAAGTGCTGGCAGGTAAGTTTAAAGAAAAATATTTAAATTCTCTTCTGATACATTTTTTCAGGATCAACAAGTTTTTGACGTGACAACGTCTTATAATTCGATAGCGCCGGCTGCACGCACGAAAAAACATGACTCATGCGGCGTTACCTCGTTCTGAGGCGTTCCATGTGAGGCTTGAAGTGCAAGCGAGAGCGCGGAACGAGCGACAAAGAAGCACAATCGGACGTTGTCACGTTCAACTATCGTCAGTAAACCGACTTTACAGACAATTATTTTTTTTTAACAAAGTACTGGTCAATAAGATATAAACTTATAGAACATTTTCTTATTTCAAACAACAAACCATTGCTATTATCGTAATAACTTGATTAGGTTTGGTTAAGAAAAAAATGTCATAAACGTTATTTTAAATATTTTTAGGTGGACTGTTCCAAGGGACCCGATTCAGACAAGGAAGCGTTCGGTGAACTTGTTCAAGAACTTTCAGCAGTATTCAAACCCAAGGGTCTCTTACTATCTGCTGCGGTATCTCCCAGCAAGATGGTGATAGACGCGGGATATAATGTGCCAGTACTAGCTAAGCATTTGGACTGGATCGCTGTTATGACTTACGACTATCACGGTCAATGGGACAAGAAGACGGGACACGTTGCACCATTATATTACCATCCTGATGACGACAATACTTACTTCAATGCGGTATGTTATGACAATTTTTTTTACGACTGTTATGTACTAAGGAAAATACGTGAGAAAATTTAAATATCTTCTTCTCTTTCAGAATTACACAATGCACTATTGGATGGAAAAAGGAGCACCAGCATCTAAACTAGTGATGGGTATGCCTCTGTACGGACAGACATTCACAACGATGTCTGGTTGGAACAACCGTGGGGCGAGTGGACTCAATGCACCCGCTTTAGGTGGAGGAGATGCCGGAGAATATACTAGAGCTAGTGGATTCTTGGCTTATTATGAGGTATGTAATGTACCAATCGTATAAAACAATAACAGCCTTATATAAAGCAACTTCAACATTTTTATCATTGTACCAAATTACACAATATTATTTTCTTTATTATTCCTAATATAAATGGCTAATTTATTGTCCTCTTTTTCCAGATTTGCGATCGTATTATTAACCGTAACTGGATCGAAGTTAAGGATCCATACCAACGTATGGGACCTTACGCTTATAGGAACGACCAATGGGTATCATTTGACGACGCGGAAATGCTCAAGAAGAAAGTTAACTTTATCAAATCTCTTGATCTCGGCGGTGGAATGGTTTGGGCATTGGACCTTGACGACTTTACGAATAGGTATGAATTTTTAAGTACCAAATTTTTACTAATACTTTTAATGAAATCAAAAATGTAACTATATTACTGAAATTTATAACATTTACAGATGTAACCAAGGCAAATATCCTCTAATGAACGCTATCAAGGACACTTTCCTCAATCCCAACTCGGAGTTAGACACGGTTCAACCACAACTTCCTGATCCTGAGAATGATGTTGACGAAGACCTTGATGATATCGAAGTAATTGCAAGACCCACTCGACCAACAGCTCGTCCACCCACTCGCCCAACTATGGCGACAACTACACAACTTGCTCCTCAGACACCTAATACACCTATAATGGATGAACAAGAGGAATATAAAGTAGTCTGCTATTACACAAATTGGGCGTGGTACAGGTAATAAGAATTTTATTTCATTTATTCTATTAGGCAGACTTTTTTACGGATGTTCTTATAATGATGTCATTCATGCACCATAGAAATATACCTTAAATATCAAAAACAATTCTTTTATACGTGAATATGGGTAACTAATTTATATTTTCATTTTTCTTCTATTTTTTCACAGACCCGGCCCTGGAAAATTCGTTCCAAGTGACATCGACCCATCTCTCTGCACTCACATCGTCTACGCATTTGCGGTACTTGACAGCACGCGTCTGGTCATCAAACCACATGATACCTGGCTTGATGTTGAAAACAGTAAGTTTTAAATAAGGATCTAGTAAAATATTAAATTATACAATGATATTAAATAAAAATAATTTTTTAATTAATATACTTAATTTTTATTTAAATAAATAATTTTTAAAATAATTTCAAGAAATTAAATTTCTTGGCAAATATTCTGATCTAGAGAATTTTCTGCTAGAGTTTTCTACCTGTTTCTGCTTTGTTCCGATATGTTCAGACGCTATAGTTCTTTTCCTACCCTGCAATAAAGGAACAAGGGACATTACTACATCCATCTCAAATTTAAACATAATTAATCCTACTGTTACCTCACCAATACACCATTTACCGTATTTTTTCAGAGTTCTACGAGAAAGTAGTGGCCCTCAAGAAGCAAGGTGTCCGTGTACTCCTCGGTCTGGGCGGTTGGAACGACTCGGCGGGCGACAAGTACTCGCGCCTCGTGAACAACCCCGGCGCGAGGAGGAAGTTCATTGTGCACGCGTTGGACTTCCTGGACACGTACCAGTTTGATGGTCTGGATTTGGATTGGGAGTACCCGAAGTGTTGGCAAGTGAGTGTGATGGGTGTTATTTTAAGGTGCATTGTTTTGATGTGTTTCAGTCTAGAAATTTTCTTTGCTTGTTAGTTGCAATAAAAAGAATAAGAATTTTTTTCTGTGCTCATCGTTATCGATAAAATTAGAATTATGAAGTAATTTTGCCTTGGGATTTTTTTTAATTTAATTATTTTATTTTAGGTGGAATGTGAAAAGGGCCCAGTTTCTGACAAACACGGATTTGCAGAATTAGTAAAAGAACTACGTGTAGCATTCTCACGAAAACGCCTGCTATTAACTGCTGCAGTATCTGCAAGCAAGCGTGTTATCGATTATGGTAAATATTAAATACTCCAATTTTATTTCACGATCCTACTTTTTTTAAACTGGATATTCATGTTTTTTTTATTCTCGTTTAATAAATTATTAATAGTTGAATTATGCTACATTTTAGCGTACGATGTGCCCACACTGTCAAAGAACTTAGACTGGATATCTCTAATGACGTACGACTACCACGGCCAGTGGGACCAGAAGACCGGCCACTTGGCTCCCATGTACGCAGGCGAAGAAGATGAGGATAAGACATCTAATGTGGTACGTATTAAGTGTTGCATATAGAAGTCAATATTGTCAAATGTTATAATTTTTTCTGTACGTTATGATACACGTCACGATGAAAAAGTATAATCATTAAAAAGTGAAGTTGGCTAAATGTTAAACATTTCACTCAAGACTTCTTTTTGTAAAAGGATATAATATTATAAGGTTATATTATTAATATACATTAAAATTTAGTTTACTTAAAAAAAAGGATAACTATAAGAATATTTCTTCAATTACTATTTATTATTTAAATAACCTTTTACTGATTGAAGTAACATGACTAACATATTCTATTCCTACCCGTAGAACTTCACCGTCAATTACTGGATACAAAAGGGCGCGCCTCGCAACAAGCTCATACTGGGTGTGCCTCTATATGGACAGTCGTTCTCTCTGCTCGAGAACCGCGATGACTCCGGTAATAGCGGCGGTATTGGTTCACCTTCCACTGCGGGAGGAGAGGCTGGTGATGAAACTAGGGCAAGAGGGTTCCTTGCCTTCTATGAGGTAAGTTTTATGCTTCACTTTGAAGTTTGCACGATTGTAACGGTATGATAGGATTTCGGCTTAAGTTACGCCGAGTCTTAACTCGGCGTAAACTCTGATAGTTCATTGAATACTTACTACATATTTTATCTAATCTGTGGTGTATTCTTTATTGATTAAACGTTTTGAATTTATAGGAATTAGGAAGATATAAAGATGTGATTTTCGTTTTTAGCTCATACAAGATGATACATGTTAGTCAGAAACATTCACAAGAACTACCATAGCCATAGCAGCTAACTTAAATATTTTTTTTTAAGGACAGTGCTAGTCGTCCGTTAAACGGATGAATAAAATAAATTAGTCGTCCGATTACCGGATGAATAAAATAATTTAATCGTCCGATAACATCTATTTATCTATATAGTTAGGTTATCGGGGTTTCTTTAGAGAACTGCCGCACGTATTATAGGTTTTTTGTGGGGGGAGGAGGGCACACGTAGGTATTTGATTTTTTTTTTGCGCGTCGACGGAGCCCCGCTTCGCGGGGCTCCTATTTCTGTGTAGTTTTTTTTTTTAAGAAACCTAACCTAACCTAACCTAACGGCTAACCTAACCTAAACTTGATTTTTTTTTTGCGCGTCGACTGAGCCCCGCTTTGCGGGGCTCCTATTTCTATGTAGTTTTTTTTTTGAAACCTAACCTAACCTAACCTAACGGCTAACCTAACCTAAACTTGATTTAATTTGCGCGTCGACGGAGCCCCGCTTCGCGGGGCTCCTATTTCTGTGTAGTTTTTTTTTTAAGAAACCCAACCTAACCTAACCTAACCTAAACTTGATTTTTTTTTGCGTGTCGACGGAGCCCCGCTTCGCGGGGCTCCTATTTCTGTGTAGTTTTTTTTTTAAGAAACCTAACCTAACCTAACCTAACGGCTAACCTAACCTAAACTTGATTTTTTTTTGCGCGTCGACGGAGCCCCGCTTCGCGGGGCTCCTATTTCTGTGTAGTTTTTTTTTTAAGAAACCCAACCTAACCTAACCTAACCTAAACTTGATTTTTTTTTGCGTGTCGACGGAGCCCCGCTTCGCGGGGCTCCTATTTCTGTGTAGTTTTTTTTTTAAGAAACCTAACCTAACCTAACCTAACGGCTAACCTAACCTAAACTTGATTTTTTTTTGCGCGTCGACGGAGCCCCGCTTCGCGGGGCTCCTATTTCTGTGTAGTTTTTTTTTAAGAAACCTAACCTAACCTAACCTAAAGGCTAACCTAACCTAAACCTAACCTAACGAATTGAGGGCGAATATGTAATATTGTTCCTATAAAACATGCTTCTATTAGCGTAATCTTTACGATAAAACAATAATAAATAGGTGTTATAATGACACCAACTCCATCAAAAATTTTCTAAGTCCTGCGCCCCCTTTGCTTTAGTCCAACCCAACTAGCTTTAGTGTTAAAAGGTTATCTGGTAATCCGAATAATCAGACGATTAAATTATTTTATTCATCCGGTAATCGGACGATTAAATTATTTTATTCATCCGGTAATCGGACGACTAATTTATTTTATTCATCCGTTTAGCGGACGACTAGACACTTCGTTTTTTTAATACTCACATAAACTTCAATTCGTTTTTATAAATACCTAGTGATATTTTTTAAATCATCATCATGTTTTTTTTCACTCATTGTACAAAAAACTAATCAACATTTTTTTCTCCTTATGAATAAATCTTATGTATAGTATAGTGCATATATGTAGTTTGTTATCAGAATGTGTTAAAATTACTATTATATTCAAATATCGAACATAATCTCCTTAACAGATATGCGAGCGCATCCGCGTCAAAGGCTGGCGGGTAGTGCGCGACGCGGGCGGGCGCATGGGCCCGTACGCGACGCTCCACGACCAGTGGGTGTCCTTCGACGACGACTTCATGGTGCGACACAAGGCGGAGTTCGCACGAGCCTCGGGACTAGCTGGGGCTATGCTATGGGCTTTAGATCTGGATGACTTCGCGGGAAGATCCTGTGGGTGTGGGAAGTACCCGCTGCTGGCTAATGTTAATCATGTGCTGAGGGGAAAAACCGCCCCGCCGCCGTGTCAGCTGGAAGAACGTGAGTACCACAGATAATATAACTTTTACTATGTTCTTGGGTGTGGGATAAGATTGGTGAAAAGATGAAAATCTTTATTTAGCTTTATAGTTTCAGTTTAGCAATATTATTTACTCGAAATATTCTAGATTTATTTGTGCCTAGATTATTAAACTGTTTCTATTTTATTGTAATGAACTGTGTTTGAAAATATATTTTCTCATACAATCTATTTTCCTTAACAGTTGCAAGTCCGCCTAGCATCGAAGGACCAACTTCTTCGCCAAACGTTGAACCAGAACAAGAAACCTCGACTACAGGATCTTTAGCAGATTCCGAACTAGAAACAGATATCGAGGTAATGTACCATTAATTTTTTATTGATTTCCTGTATGTTTATTTTGAATTTTATGTATATCGTATCAAGGCTGACGATATAAATTTTAATTTAAAATAACTCAATAACAACAATAAATCACAATACGTGTTACATTTTTCCATACCTGCAAATATCCTTACCATCCATAGGTGTTTCATACTAAAACCTTTACCCTCTACTAATTATCATATAACTTAGGTAAAAAAAAAGCTTAAGTGCCTACAAATCCATAGTTCCCATTACCAAACAAATAATAAAAATCGAAGTTTTCATCCCCACAGGTAGTCCCATCAAGCTCAGTAGAAGGCAAGTCCTGCACGAGCGGGTTCCGCGCGGACGCAGATTGCAGCAAGTACTACCTGTGTGTTGGCGGACGGTACACGCAACTGTCCTGCCCACCGCCTTTGTTGTGGAACCAGGTGAGATTTGTTTGAGTTTTATTTCTAGTAGTTCATTGGATGTGATTCTAAAATGCGGTGCAATATTAACCAGGGAATTAATGGATAGCAAAAATTTAGGCAATACAATATTAAGAAACTAAAGACCATTTTTATCAACGTAGATAATACCAAGGTTGATGGAAAAAAGCATAAGGTGGCTCAAAAGCTATTTACCATTTAGTTAAATTCCTATCAAAAGAAATGTAATAGCAAATAACACAGTAGTGTAGCTTTTCAGTAGAAAGGCGGTATCATGAATCCGATTCGAACGAAATTAACTTGTTTCAGAACCACTGTGACTGGCCTGATAAATCTCCTTGTAAGACCAAGTCTAGCCTAAAATTGGCGTCTGAAGACAGCAACGACAGCGTCATTGTTAGAGAAAAGCCAATAGTCGCTTGTTACTTCACCAATTGGGCTTACTACAGGTAAATCCTTATTCTTACTTACATTATAATAAAAAAATGTGTATTTGTTTGTGTGCCTTTTTTTAATAATTATTTTTTTACATCTAATTATCAGCTTCGAAATTCTGTCCTTATCATCATTATGACAAAATTGGTGAATAACGAAATTAAAACACAGGTTTTAAAATATAAATTTATATCACATTAAAAGTCTTCATCGTCATATAAAAATACCCCATATTCCTCTATAAAAATCACTAATTAAAATACAGGAAGAACAACGGCAGCTTCGGCCCGGACCAAGTGGACCCGGCGCTTTGCTCGCACCTCGTGTACTCGTGGGCTCATCTCGATAGCTCCAGTACTTTGGCACCTGGAAACCCTGAACTCGATGTTGTTAATGGTACGTAGCAACTTTTCTTGAATGTTTTTTATTTTGGGCAATTTGTTCGGCGCATTTGACCTGTGGGTCCTGTGTACCTACGAAAGAAATTTCAGAGTTTTAGGTAGCTAGCTCTACTTGCTACAAATTGGCACTGGTCGCATTCTTGACCCCTAATTTCAAGAAATTCAAAAACAACTTCTTAAACTGATTAAATTTAAAAATATTGTGTCCAAGGAGCATATTTAATCGCAGAATATACTTTGAGTTAGATAACAAATTAGACTTCGAGATTGGATTGGACTTGAATAATTCTTTACGTTGCTAACCAAATACTGTGTCAGCATACAATTTTATTGTCTTCTTATTTTAAAGTAGGTAACCTTCAAATTAGAGAGCTGTATTCTCATTATTGCTTTGCTTCTTCTTGCCTTCGTTTAATAAATCTAAGCAATTATTGTCATCTGACCTTTTTAGATTTCTACGGCAAGATAACTGAATACAAATTGAAGGGTGTGAAAGTAGTTTTGGGTGTCGGTGGTATTGAAAACTCGGAGGGTGACGCCTGGAGCAAAATGGCGGCAAGTCCCGAAAACAGAAAGATATTTGTGAAATCCGCTCTGAAGTTTGTACAGAAATGGAATTTCGACGGTCTTCAGCTTGCATGGCAATATCCCGTTTGCAAGAAAGTGAGCATTAGCGCAATATTTTTTTTTTTGTTATATTATTTAAAGCAAACAATCGTTCACTTATCATGCATTAACTTAAAAAGTAGTTTTAGTTTATAAAAAGAGAAATTTTCAAATAACACGATACTGATAAAAATGTTAATGTAATAACATTATATAAGTGATAATATTCTAGTAATGTAAATGTTAATAATTGAAAATGACACCAATATAAAAAAGACTAATCAATTTTAACACATAGGTAATATGATAATGGCTGCAAATTCTGTGAATGATATTAAGTACTTACTATTGATTTGAGCTTTTTCATACATTTTATTTTAGAATAAGCTCTTAAATTTGATTATAATAAATATTGAATACTCAAATTGTAAATACATATATACCTACATATTTATATGGATATTAATTCTCAATCGCAAGCAATATGTACGATTTCGCCTTACGGACACGTCAGTTTAAAAACAAAAACTAGCATCTCGAAATCATGCAAATGGTCTTCTTCACATAATATATCATCAGCTATAGTTCTTACTAAAAGTACCTTACTACCTTATAGTATTTTAATTTATATTCTATTTCCGCAGGCTCCTTGCAACAACATCAACACAGAAGACAAAGATAACTTCTCCCTACTAATAACCTTACTCTCTAAGACACTTCGTCGTCACAATCTAGAAGTTTCTGCGCTAGTTGCACCAAACCCAGAAATAGCAGCTTTGGCCTATGACCCATTGGTTCTTACTTCCGCGTTGGATTGGGTTTCAATCGCTGCCAATGATTACTATAGCACGAATACTCAGAGGACGGCCTATTTGCTGCCCTTGGAGAAAACTGAGTTCAATGATATGAGCTTGGTGAGTATTTTTTGTGTGTGCACATATCAAATAGTGGTAGTTATTCTGCAATACATTATTTGTTACATATTGAAAGATATAATTAATAGTTTAAATCGTTTATATCAAAAGCCCCACTTACTCTTCGGCATATGTTTAAATTACATTGAGAAAGTTGCAGGATGGAAGTAAGTTGTAGGATGTTTCGAAACCGGTCGTAGTTTCTTGAAATAAAAATCTAAATAAAGTGGAACTAGTGAGTTGTGTTTCCTTACTATAGGTTGTAGGAAGTATGCATTTCTCTAAGTTAGTACTTATAGTATCTAGCGGTATCAGGAAAGTTTTTTGCTTATTTGGTTCTATCGAAGTCCAGCTTCTATGCCTGTAACTGATTACGAAACTCCCAGCAAAATGTATACTAATATTTTTTTTCCAGCAATCCACAGTAGAATGGTGGTCAAACGCAGTAGGTCCATGGCGTGTAGTAGCCGGTGTACCCGCGTACGGGCGCTCGTACGTACTTCGCGGGGATAGTTCTGAGCTTGGAGCAACTGCTATTGCGCCTGGAGACCCACAACCAGCTACGGAAGTACCCGGCTTCCTTGCGTATTATGAGGTGAGTGTGAATATGGTGCTGAGAAAATTAAAATTGTAATGATGTACTTATAACTACTATTTTTAGTGCTTTTTTAAGAACGTTATTCATCAGAGCTTTTATTACTTTAGTATGCATTTTATTTTTATTAAATAAGAATTAAATAGGCGGTTCCACACAGAGCTAGAAGCTTCGCGAATCAGCACGCGTAGTGTGGTCGTAGCTGCATATTTTGAGCCGAGTTCACAACGATGTGAAAAATTTTCCGAGCTGTTTCACGCGGAAAATGCTTCACCAGGTTGCTCACTCTGTGTGCACCCGCTTTATTTCATTTACTTTAACTATTATCAATGAACCATTCTAGGTATGCGAAGCGCTCAAAGGTGGCTGGCGCGAAGTCACCACCCCAACCGGTACATACGCAACTGACGGTACCCAATGGGCCACTTACCTCATACCCAGCGAAGCACACCGAGCAGGTTCTATACTTTCCCAAGCGGGAACACGTGGTGCAGCAATATGGGCATTAGATCTGGATGATTGGCGTGGTTCTTGTAAGTGTACAAGACCGCTGTTAACTGCGCTTAGACAGGGACTTATGGAACCCGAGTTGAGTGCTGCTGTGTGTACCTAGACTGCATCTTAAGGACTTCCGCGCTGCTACCAAACATGGTTTATACTACTTACTCAAAACAATAAGTTCTCTCAACCAATGACCAGGACGCTAAAAGCTGTTAGACTCGCCCAATGACAAGGATGATGCATCTTACTATAATCTATTGTTATCTACTGACCAACTCCGCGTAGACTTCTCAACAAATGGTCAGGATAAAACGATGCTAGAAAACGTGTAAATCCTAATACTATAGTTAGACTCGCCGAATGATTAGGACTCCAGTATGATGCATCATACTCACTATAAGCTATTATTATAGTAGAGCCATTTTAATAGGCAATATTTGACAGTTCAACAAAATTCAACAACGTAACCTAGTAACGACGACATAGAATAACATGATATTTCGTTTTGTTAGAACTGCACAAGTGCTTAACTTTTTTCAATTACGATTACATATTTATAATAATAATGACCGATAAAGTAATTTTAAGATTTGATTTTACTGATAAACCATTTTAGACATAATAAACAATTTCTGATTTAAAGAACTGACGTCGCTACAATTTTGTGTCAATAAACCTTTTTTCTTTTTAAATACCAGAGACGTTACTCTAAAAATCGGAATCTGACATCTAGAATCGAATGCATTGATTACTTGTGAATAAAAATCATCATAAATTAACAAATGCGTTGTGTTTTTTTTTTAATTATGTTGTTAATTGTCTTATTTTGCTCCTTAAATTTACGAAAGAAAGTATATTACTGGGACAGGGATTCGCCTAATGAATTTTAAAATTGACATGTGTTTCAAGTTCGATTGACAAATGCTCCAAGTCCGTATCGATTAATTCACTTTAATTGATGTTTTTATGCAGGTTACCTCTCTTCGAAGATAAAATTGATAGACGTCAAATGTTGCCTATTAAATTGGCTCGACTATACTGACCAACTAAAGATTTGTCAAACCTACAATCATTCTTAGTGATGATGAAAGCACAGTGCAATGTGACGTCATGTGGAACAGATCTTCTGTCTACATTGTGCAATCTATCTTATCGTCGTTCAACAGTCTCATTAGAACTAATTTGCAATATGCGTAAGAGTGGTGCAATAATTACGTATTACTTACGAAAAGTACATAATATTTGTATAAAAGATATTAGACTGACATTAGCAAAAACATGGTCGTTTTTCAAACTCATATTTTAAGGGATAATTTTAAAAATATGAATTGTATCTGAAACATGATTTCAGATTGATTTTCATTCATATTTCTTAACTTCGATTTAAGTTTAATGTTGGTCAAAATTTTAAATCTAATAGGTATCTATACTCAAAATGCTTTCGAGCATGCCATACTTTAGTTGTAAGAAAGAGTCTCAATTTAATGTTATAAGATAAAGTCTTAAGCCTTAGATTATTTAAAAAGAATTTCGTGATATTTTTACTAACCTTCCAACCGAATCCAATGAATGTAATTGAAATCAAGTACCTACACAGATACCTATATTTTTATACATATGCATGTCAGTTACCAAATGTTACCATACTATTTAAGTAAAGTTAATATTACTTTCATTTATGTGTTTCATATTAACATTTTGGAAAAGATTTATGTAAGTATCATTTCAGGATTGTAAAAGATATATTTTACAAAGTTCAAAATGTAAACACATCAATTGTACATTTTCAAATGTATAGGTACCTACATAGTATAAAATAAAATGAATACAAATAGAAAAGCGTTTTATTTATTTACAATAACCCCGATCGAAGTAATGGAATAATTTAAAAATCTCTAGAATTTTCGATTATAGGTATACGGGAGCGCAAACACTGTTACGGCAGACCTATATAATCGAAAATTCTAGAGAAATTTAAGTAAATTATTCCATTACTTTCATAAAACATATAATATGTATTTTTTTTACAGAATTTTAAAAGTTTATACAGAAACAAGTCAAAATCACTCTAAAATCGATACGGCCTCTTAAATGTTTATACAGGTGTCCCACCGCGCACCGTCGCGTCGGTATCGGGTATACTAAGCTTAAAGGAGGTTATAGTTTTGCATACGCGGAGTACGTAAAAAATACTTAAAAAATTCCAAACGCATTTTTTTTTTTCAAATAGATGAATTCTTAAAATTACGTAATTTTTCAGATTATGTTTTCATAGACCAAAATATACTCACATTAGCGAAGCGGTATATGCCGGCTGCGCGAAGCTAGGGAGGAAAACATGGATTTTAAAGAAAAATATTGGAAAACTTTTTTGACGTAATTTTGTTGTTTAAGTTTTTTTAACGTGATCAGTGTATGCTAAACTACAAGTAGCTTCGCGCTTAGTATACCGTGAGTGGGGCACCCAGCACCCTGTATACTTATCAACTACAGCTGGAATCCTCGGCGTAACTCACGCACTACCCGGTTAAAAAGTAGTCTAGGTGCTAAATCCAGAGTACCTACAGTCTATCTCTGTATCAAATTTCATACAGATCCGATTAGTTTATTTCCATAAAAAAGTATGAAACATATCTTTCTCCATCTCTCTACTTTCATCATTCACTCTTCTAGTAGCTAGGATATCGAAAACTACGAAAAATCAGCTAACATACATGTTGTATATTCCGAGAGCCCACGATGTGAGGAATGTAAAAAAAATATTGACGTAAAGATAAATGCTGTTAATTATTGTCAATTATGATTTTTCAAATAAAATTACTTACCCACATAAAAATCGGTTTTTCATATCTACTAAATAGGTAGCACATAGGTAGGTAGATACAATAGGTATAAAAGCGTCCAGAAACTTGCTCTATATAGATAACTAATATTATGTATGTATTGTAATTTTTAAGTAAATTGTAATGATTACATACTTAATTACAATTCTTTATCAAAGTATTTCAAGAGTTGACAAAAAATGTGTTTCAATTAAAGTGAAAATTAAACCTTACACTTTAAAATTACATACAGTGTGATTGTAGCGCTTATAAATCCAACACATTAAATCCAAAACTTCCATTCTGAAACATAAATAGATCTAAGTAGTTACAAGGTTTTAATTAATTTTTACGAGAGTATAAACAAAAGTTACACGAATACTTAATGACGCAAATATTTGCCCTTTTACGAGTAGAATAAAAACAATTACATTTCTAATTGATCGGTTGTGTTCAGTCTAACATCGTTCTTCATAATTGCACAGCTGGCACAACAATGAATAATTCAATCAGAATCACTCGCAACCTCCAAAGCTATGTTTTTAAGCCCTTTGTGCATCGATTCAGTAAATTTACATACAACCGACTATTGAACACTTCTGTGAGTATTACCGCAAAATATTTTAAATGCTTTCAGTTTAAATGAATTTAAACTTTCACGTTAATTAAGACTTCTTTCATTAACGTCGCTGAAAGAGATACATATTATTATACCTCATTACTCTCTCTACGAATTGAGAACCTTCTGTCGTTTTAGGGAACCGCGTCGGTTAAAATCGAATATTTAACATTTACATTCTACTAAGATTTTTTCTAACTAGGGAATGACTGAGAAGAATTGTTATTCTATATTTAACTGTATTTATTAATTATACTCTACCTACATAAACTACGTAGTTATTAAATTTAAATAAATTATTATAATCTCTACCGCAGTTCCCAAAATCAAGTGTTAGTTTTTTCTAATTTTAGACGATCTTCATTGTGTTTTTATTTTGAAAATATTGGGGGTTTATCTAATCTCTAATTAATATGTTATGTGAAGAATAATTATTTATTACGATAGATAATATTTACTTAATTTCTATAGTATCACGAATTAACGTAGGTTCAATAGAAACAAAGAAATAAAATTAAATAGACTTGACTTAAGTATAAAATAATAATATACCTATTTGATATTAAGTGGCACAGAATACTAAATTGTGATAATACCTACTAACAAAGGTAGTAGGCGTTATGTAGGTACCTACTATTAATTATTATTTTAGGCAGCAGTTTTGTAAAATTAAGTTACATAAGCACTTATGGTCTAAATAAACGCTATAAGCTCGTTTCAATTAGGTGAAAGAAATTAAGATCCCCGTCCCGTGGGGACACGTTGCTGGGAAGGTGTGGGGAGACGCTGAACGACGCAGACCAATATTGGCCCTGCACGGCTGGCAGGACAACGCCGGCACCTGGGACACACTAGCGCCATTGCTTTGTGATAAAATTCCAATATTAGCCATCGACTTCCCGGGACACGGATTGTCATCGTGGCATGCGCCTGGTATATTTATTAAATATTCCTGTACAATAACCCCTGAATATTATGTATAAGTGTTAAGAACAAATTTATAACAAAAAAAATATTGCGTAAGGGTACCTTATACCCATGGCTTTCTTGATTAAAAACTTATATTGTGCATTTTATTTTAAGAAAAACTAAAATTTTGTATTTATTTCTTACAGGTTTACAATACTATCCATGGGAAACCGTTCGATTGATACTTGCTATAAAAACATACTACCAATGGGATAAAGTGACTGTTCTTAGCCATTCTATGGGATCAATAGCTGCGATTCGATATTCCTGCATATTTCCAGATGATTTAGATTACTTAATTGCAATAGATTGTCTGTTCCCAGAGGAATATCAGATAAAACAGTTCGTAGAAAATTACCCTAAGATTATAAGTAAACTTCAGTCCATACTAGAGAAACCATATTCCGATCCACCCTTGTATTCATACAATGACATCATACATAAATGGCATGTAGGCTCGAATAAATCTATTTCCGTGGAAAGCATCAAAGTCCTTGCGAAGCGAGGTATACAAAAATCGTTAAATGATCCTGAAAAATATCATTTCAGCAAGGACGGTCGTATATCATACGCATATTACGATTTTGAAGATAAATTTTTTTTAGAGGCGCTCACGATGCGTTCTAAATGTCCAATCTTATTCTTAAAAGCAATTCATTCCCCATTCTCAATGAGCAACACTTTTGCACGATTACAAAAAAGGATAGAAGAAAGCAACCCGAATTTTGAAAAATATTTAATTCCTGGTACACATCACGTACATTTGGATAATCCAGATGTAGTAATACCTCACATCGAAATTTTTTTACGAAAATATAAACTAATTTAAATAAGTAACTAGGTACATTTACTTTCATTTTTTAGGGTGGAAAACACCTACTTATGTAACACCTACCTAAAATGTTCATTGATTTTATAATTGTGTGATAATAATATAATGTTAAGGATATGAAATAAAATGGTTATATTATTTAGAAAACTACCTAGCACTTTTTTATTTATGAATATAATAATTATAATTTATAACTTAACTAGGTATATCTTTTCTTTTATATATATAAAATTCTCGTGTCACAATGTTAGTCTGCATACTCCTCCGAAACGGGTGGACCGATTCTCATGAAATTTTCTGTGCATATCGGGTAAGTCTGAGAATCGGCCAACATCTATTTTTCATATGTACCACGGGCGAAGCCGGGGCGGACCGCTAGTGTTATATAAATTATTTAATTCCCTTTTTGATTTCATCTTTTTGAAGTTTTTTTGATTAACCTGACCAATAGGCGTAATTTTAAGGTTGTAAAGAGTTATACCACAGGTTATACGATATACAAATAAATAATAGTTTAAAAAAAACTAAAAAAACACGCTTTTTATAGAAAACCGAACTAAAAAATAGAAAATAAATTTAAATGAATTTAAATTAAGAAAATGGTGGTAAAAATTTCAATGAATATAAATTATGTGAGTAAAAAAAAATTATTTTATTTAAAAAAAAGCGTAGGGTGCTTCTTAAGATATTATCGAAATGATAATCACTCTACTCATATCTGTCAATAAAATATCTATAACCATTGACACCATGCACCCCACGTTTTTTTTTTAATGAAATAATTTTTTTTTTACTCACACTATTATTTGTTAACTACACACTACGATTGTTCGTTGTTAGTTGTTAGTTGTTAGTTGTTAGTTGTTAGTTGTTAGTTGTTAGTTGTTAGTTGTTAGTTGTTAGTTGTTAGTTGTTAGTTGTTAGTTGTTAGTTGTTAGTTGTTAGTTGTTAGTTGTTAGTTGTTAGTTGTTAGTTGTTAGTTGTTAGTTGTTCGTTGTTCGTTGTTCGTTGTTCGTTGTTCGTTGTTCGTTGTTCGTTGTTCGTTGTTCGTTGTTCGTTGTTCGTTGTTCGTTGTTCGTTGTTCGTTGTTCGTTGTTCGTTGTTCGTTGTTCGTTGTTCGTTGTTCGTTGTTCGTTGTTCGTTGTTCGTTGTTCGTTGTTCGTTGTTCGTTGTTCGTTGTTCGTTGTTCGTTGTTCGTTGTTCGTTGTTCGTGTTTGTGTTTGTGTATGTGTTTATGTTTTTGTTTGTGTTTGTGTTTGTGTATGTTCACATTCACATTCACATTCACATTCACATTCACATTCACATTCACATTCACATTCACATTCACATTGTTCGTTGTTCGTTGTTCGTTGTTCGTTGTTCGTTGTTCGTTGTTCGTTGTTCGTTGTTCGTTGTTCGTTGTTCGTTGTTCGTTGTTCGTTGTTCGTTGTTCGTTGTTCGTGTTTGTGTTTGTGTTTGTGTTTGTGTATGTGTTTGTGTTTTTGTTTGTTTTTGTGTTTGTGTATGTTCACATTCACATTCACATTCACATTCACATTCACATTCACATTCACATTCACATTCACATTCACATTCACATTGTTCGTTGTTCGTTGTTCGTTGTTCGTTGTTCGTTGTTCGTTGTTCGTTGTTCGTTGTCCGTTGTCCGTTGTCCGTTGTCCGTTGTCCGTTGTCCGTTGTCCGTTGTCCGTTGTCCGTTGTCCGTTGTCCGTTGTCCGTTGTCCGTTGTCCGTTGTCCGTTGTCCGTTGTCCGTTGTCCGTTGTCCGTTGTCCGTTGTCCGTTGTCCGTTGTCCGTTGTCCGTTGTCCGTTGTCCGTTGTCCGTTGTCCGTTGTCCGTTGTCCGTTGTCCGTTGTCCGTTGTCCGTTGTCCGTTGTCCGTTGTCCGTTGTCCGTTGTCCGTTGTCCGTTGTCCGTTGTCCGTTGTCCGTTGTCCGTTGTCCGTTGTCCGTTGTCCGTTGTTCGTTGTTCGTTGTTCGTTGTTCGTTGTTCGTTGTTCGTTGTTCGTTGTTCGTTGTTCGTTGTTCGTTGTTCGTTGTTCGTTGTTCGTTGTTCGTTGTTCGTTGTTCGTTGTTCGTTGTTCGATGTTCGTTATTCGTTGTTCGTGTTTGTGTTTGTGTTTTTTTTTTTTTTTTTTTATTAGTTTCCAAACAGCTTATACAACAATATAACAAACAAATTATTCAAGTACAATTAATAACGTTCTATGTATAAGCCTATTCTATGGATACATAAATGTTTAGAGTGTGAAAGATGTTAACACAATTAAAAATACTGTTACCACAACCATTAAAAAAAAATACAATAAAAGATATACTTAGGCTAACAAGATTAGACATAAATCCGTATGCTTCAGGTGCTACGCAGAGCAGTAAGTACTAAGCGACGAAAACTGGCTAGACTATTTGAAAATATGTCAATAGTGTTATCTTTATTAACTATTTCGTTATATAGTCGGCATAACCTATATACTGGGTTATTATAAGAAATATATAAGCGAGTGGCGGGTATATAGAAGGGTTTAGCGTTCCGAGTGACACGAGCGTTACAATATAAAGAGAATTTGCAAAGCATATCGGTGTGAATTTGGTTATTGATAATTTTATACATATAAGTTAAATCAATGAATTTACGTCGCATTTCAAGTGAATCCAAATTGAAATATTTAAGTCGAATGTCATAGGTGGGCAAGGATCTTCTAAGGTGTTCACGATTGCATAGAGAACGTAAAAATCGTTTTTGTACCGATTCGAGCTTGTCGATATGTGTTTTGTAGAATGGAGACCACACTGAGGAGCCATATTCAAGGGTGCTACGGACCAGAGATTTATAAAGAATTAGGGCACTATTTTTATTTTTAAAAGATCTGGACATTCGTAATATAAAGCCTAAATTTTGATTGGCTTTTTTGACAGTAGATTCGACATGATCGATAAATGATAAACTTTTATCGAATGTCACCCCTAGATCTCGTATGAATTCTTTACGACCTAAGATAATATTTGAAATTTGATACGAATAGTTAATACTGTTTACTTTATTAGTAAATGTGACAACATGACACTTAGAGGTATTTAATTTCATTAAATTTCTCTTACACCAGGCATGAAGAGCAATTAAGTCTTCTTGAAGCAACTGACAGTCAGCAATATTTTCGACTTTTCTATATAGTTTCAGATCATCCGCATAAAGTAGACATTTACTACCTGTATTAAATCGTAAGGGTGCATCATTTATAAAAACCGCGAACAAAAGAGGGCCAAGATGGGAACCTTGGGGAACACCGGAAGGAACAGAATAGGGTTCAGATAGGTAGCCGTTGAGAGCAACTATTTGAGTGCGGTTTTTAATGTACGAGATGATCCAACGCAATAAGTTCCCATGTATGCCACAAATCATCAGCTTTTTAATCAGGAGCTCATGGTTGACTTTATCGAACGCCTTCTGAAAGTCGGTGTAAATGACATCCACTTGTCCTTTGTTGTCCAAAGTTTCTAGGAGATAGTCAGCATATTCAGTTAAATTAGATGTTGTTGATTTACGCGCGACAAATCCATGTTGATCAGAAATAAGTAAAGGTTTAACAAAATTGTAAATTTGATTGTAAATAACACGTTCAAATATTTTAGCAAAGCAATTTAGTATGCAGATGGGTCTGTAATTACAACAGTCCGATCTATCGCCGGATTTGAATATTGGAATTACGTGAGCGATCTTCCAAAAGTCAGGAAAGATGCCTGTAGATAGAGATCTATTAAAAATTATATAAAGTGGTAAGGTGAGTTCGTTATAGCAAGATTTAACAAAATGAGATGGAATACCGTCCGGTCCAGGACCCTTGTTCGGATCCAATTGTTTAAGAAGTTTTTTAACATCATGCGCTTCAATTACTACTTTGTTAAGACAATTAGACCAATTGTTGTGGACGGGATCCACAACAATTGGTCAGTTTGTGTTTGTGTTTGTGTTTGTGTTTGTGTTTGTGTATATGTTTGTGTTTGTGTTTGTGTTTGTGTTTGTGTTTGTGTTTGTGGTTGTGTATGTTCACATTCACATTCACATTCACATTCACATTCACATTCACATTCACATTCACATTGTTCGTTGTTCGTTGTTCGTTGTTCGTTGTTCGATGTTCGTTATTCGTTGTTCGTGTTTGTGTTTGTGTTTGTGTTTGTGTTTGTGTTTGTGTATATGTTTGTGCTTGTGTATGTGTTTGTGTTTGAGTTTGTGTTTGTTTTGTGTTTGAATTTGAATTTGAATTTGTGTGTTTGTGTTTGTGTTTGTGTTTGTGTATGTTCACATTCACATTCACATTGTTCGTTGTTCGTTGTTCGTTGTTCGTTGTTCGTTGTTCGTTGTTCGTTGTTCGTTGTTCGTTGTTCTTGTTCGTGTTCGTGTTCGTGTTCGTGTTCGTGTTCGTGTTCGTGTTCGTGTTCGTGTTCGTGTTCGTGTTCGTGTTCGTGTTCGTGTTCGTGTTATTGGAAATAAAAATTAACATCGAGTCCTACCTTATCGACTGTAGAAAAAAATTATAGAAAATTTTAATTATTTTCTTACCTTATCGACTATAGATGTAAATTATATTAATTAACAAAAATCATATTTTGCAAATTGAAAAATGGAATAATTTTATCTTAAAAAATAAAAAATATATGACACATGATAACATTGGTTTATTTACATTGGGATGTTTGGTCGTGAAGATATCACGATTCACGATGCGAAAATGATAAACGATAATACTTTACAGTCATTATCATGTAGATCAAACATCATTCCTACTTTTATGATAAATTAAGTACAAAGTTGAAAGTCTGTATACGATTGTATGTATTAACGATGAATGTATGAAATTTGCTGATTCTGAGAATGACAAAAGTGGCCTTGACTCCTAAGCCTAACGCAAAGTAAAACACGCAGTTACTCGTTTTTTTATTCTGTCTTCATTCACGAATTATACTTATATTTAAAAACAAATCGTGGAGTGTTACATTTTTTATTTCTATGTACATTCGCGATGAAATAATATTCTCACAAGCGAGACTATTTTTATTTCATTGAATTAGGTCAATAGATCGTATAACCTATAACGCGTTATAGGTTATGATAATAGTGTAAGAATTTTACTATAGGTAATAGAAACAATGAATATCTCAACCAAGATGGCGCACCGATTTATGAAACCTATAATTTTGAACTCTAAAATACAAACAATAAGATTTGTTTTAAATTGTTTTGAAAATACAGGATGCAAACAATTACATACTACAACGGTGAGTGTTATAATATTATCTAATAATTAGTAACTATCAACCTAGTTCAAATTAATTAATATAATTTGTACTTATTATATAGGCACCTACTTATATGACAAATTTCAGTACCTATAGGTATTTTATTCCTTATACTTATTACCTTTTTAGGGTTCCGTAGCCAAAATGGCAAAAACGGAACCCTTATAGTTTCGTCATGTCCGTCTGTCCGTCTGTCCGTCTGTCCGTCTGTCACAGCCGATTTACTCGGAAACTATAAGTACTACAGTGATGAAATTTGATGGGAATATGTGTTGTATGAACCGCTACAAAAATATGACACTAAATAGTAAAAAAAAGAATTGGGGGTGGGGCCCCCCATACATGTAACTGAGGGATGAAATTTTTTTTTTCGATGTACATACCCGTGTGGGGTATCAATGGAAAGGTCTTTTAAAATGATATAAAGTTTTCTAAAAAACATTTTTCTTAAAGTGAACGGTTTTTGAGATATCAGCTCTCAAAGTCGTAAAAAGTATGTCCCCCCCCCTCTATTTTTATAACTACGGGGTATAAAATTCTAAAAAAAATAGAGGTGATGCATGCTAATTAACTCTTTCAACGATTTTTGGTTTGATCAAAGTATCTCTTATAGTTTTTGAGATAGGTTGATTTAACTGTAATTTATTATATTTGCTGCTACGGAACCCTTTGTGCGCGAGCCCGACTCGCACTTGGCCGGTTTTTTTATATTAGGTTTACACATATCTAATTACCCACTTATGTTAAGGATTTTGCTAGATATGTTCTTGTATTAAAATATTTTTGATTAATGCTCAATTGCCTTAATACCTACCTAACTGATATACTTAACGAAAATTAAAAAACTGTAACTTTTTAAATTTTTGTCTGTCCGTCTGTTTGTTCCGGCTAATCTCAGGAACGGCTGGAACTATTTTGACGGGACTTTACTGACAGAGCTGTTGTTAAAGGATTAGCTATTTTCTATACCGATATTCCCACAGGAACATTAGGATTAAAAGGAAAAACTCATTCACACGCACGAGTTAAAACGCGGGGCGCAGCGAGTAATAAATAAAATAAATAATCATTGTTATTGTAGACCGTGCCCGTCAAAGAAATTAAAATACCAGTACAATGGGGCCACATAGCTGGGAAAGCGTGGGGAGACGTGGACGGACGCAGACCAATACTGGCCCTGCACGGCTGGCAGGACAACGCCGGCACCTGGGACACACTGGCGCCATTGCTTTACCAAAAAATTCCTATAATAGCAATTGATTTCCCGGGACATGGACTGTCATCGTGGTATCCACGTGGTATAATATACCTAAATTATAACTACTTACCTATTGTATTTTTACATATTATTATATACTTACCTGTTAAGTTTTAATCGTAATTTCTATTCATTTCAGGTATGCAATACTATCCATGGGACTTTGCACGTTTAATACTAACTATTAGGGATCATTTTCAGTGGGATAAGGTATCACTGCTTTGTCATTCAATGGGATCCATCGCGGGGATGCGTTACGCCTGCGTTTTTCCTGAAGACGTAGATTTTTTTATCGCTGTTGACAATATTATCGCAGATGATTATGACTTAGACCAAGTGGTTGAAATGTTCCCAAAACTATTTCGTAAAATCCAAATTGCACAAACCAGAACTGATGCTGAGCCTCCTTCTTATACTTTGGAAGAATTTGTAAAGAGATGGCATTACGGGACTAAAAAATCTGTATCCATGGAAAGTGTTCACCATCTTGCGAAGCGAGGAATGAAAGCATCATCGGGTGATCCCAATAAATACTATTTTAATAGAGATGCTCGTTTGAAGCACACCCTATTCATGCCCGAAAATAAAATGTTTGTAGAAACACTTGTAAAGCGATTAAAGTGTCCGACCGCTTATTTTAAAGCTATTGATTCTCCATACGCTTCGGATCCGTTTGCAGTGGAGCTTCGAGAAACTTTAGAAAAGAATAATGAAAACTTTGAATGTCACTTTGTTCCTGGTACACACCATGTTCATTTGAACAACCCTGATTTGGTAGCGCCTATTATGACGAAATTTTTAGAAAAATATAAATTTATATGAACTAGTTAGTTACATGTTTATAGGAAAAATGTATAGAAAAAATTAATTTCAGTATTTATTATTTAATATAAGTTATAGATTTCACTTCCAAAGAAGCTTGTATAAGTAAACTTGTCATGTAAACAATTAAAATCATCTATATAAAGCGTTAAATGGTACACAATAGGTAAAGGTATGTTCTGGGTATGTTGTAATACCACTAATCAATTTTTTTTTTTTTTTTTTTTTTTGTTCCTTCAGTTACTGCAATCTGTCTCCTTGGGGGACATTCAGCAGTATGCTGGTTGGTGCTTATAATGCTGGCGCGCACGGCATGTGACCTGTGTCACATCCTTATTGTTTCAACAGTAACTGTATTTACTGTGATTGTACGAGGTCTTGGGGTATTTTGCGCTTTAAGCGTCGCGCATTGGACTGATTTGACATAAGTGACCGGGCCAGTGAATTTGGGTGTTGATCTATATGCTCTTTGTACGCTCTAGTATAGCGTACAATTTCTTGTTTTACAGTGGGCATGCGTAGGTCGCGATGTAATAGATCGTTAGGCACGAACCAGGGTGCATTGGTTATCATGCGGAGTGTTTTATTTTGAAACCTTTGTATGATTTCTATGTTTGAATGGGAGGCAGTTCCCCACAGTTGTATGCCATATGTCCAGATGGGCTTGAGTATAGCTTTGTATAAAAGCATTTTATTTTCTAGGGACAGTTGCGACTTTCGTCCAATCAGCCAGAATAGTTTGCGCGTTTGGATGCCAAGTTGTTTCCTCTTGGTGAAGATATGTTTTTTCCAGGTAAGCCTTTTGTCCAAATGCAGCCCAAGGTATCTCACATGATCTGCCTGGGGGATAGCAATGTTGTTCAGCGTGACTGGAGGACAAGAGTCTCTTCGTAAGGTAAATGTTACGTTTACTGACTTTGTTTCATTCGCTTTTATCCGCCACTTTTTAAGCCAGAGGGATATCTCATTTAGGCCTTGTTGGAGTATTTCTGAGGCTATTTTTGGGTTGTTATGTGTAGCTAATAGAGCGGTATCATCAGCAAAAGTTCCAGTAACCAAAGATTCAGATGTCGGTAGATCCGCAGTGAAAAGAAGGTATAGTATGGGTCCAAGTACGCTGCCTTGCGGAACTCCTGCTTTTATAGGGCAAAGATCTGACAGTGCATCTCCTTGTTGCACTATGAAATGGCGCTGCTGGAGGAATGATTCTAATATTCTGTAAAGGTAGTCTGGTAGCCCGTTTTTTAGTTTGAATAGCAATCCTTCATGCCACACCCGGTCGAACGCTTGAGATATATCTAGGAATGCACTGGCGCAGTAGGAACTAATCAATTTAACACGCTTTTGTGATCTTAAATATATTGTGATGGATGTATGTGTTGTGTGTATTTATTTATTGTATACAAAGTTTATAATATAAACTTATAAATACTATGAAGACTACTACTTTTTATTTTCTTAATGAAAAGACATCCAAGCAGCAAACATCGAAATCATAAAAACAATGAGACTTAGTTGAAGTGTATTGACACACCCCGGACACTCCATACAAAATTATCGTTTTGACAGTCACACTGTAGAGACTGCAAATGTGTGTGTTAACGCTTTATGGTTGGCACATTTGTGACTAGCGTAAAAAAAAATTCGCGTTTTTCTGATGAAATACATCCGTAAACAGCACAATATCTAACCATTTTCTATGAAAAACGATAATCACAAATCCAAAATAATAAAATTACTTTAAGTCAATTTGATTAATGTTGTCAATCTTCGTTGCGTATCGTCCTTGTAGAAAAATGCGAACCATTTATAGCATGATTGTGCGGGGTGAGGTAAGTGTTTAATTTTGGCGGGAGGCGGAGAGTGTCCGTTCTGTAGCGTTTAGCTACTATTATGTATTCTGTGGTATTGGTTTACATTTTGTTTGCTTTGTTCGTAAACTTTATTTATACTAAAACAAAATAAAACAATATATTCAAAATATAAATTATACTATATTGTCAAAAATTTTATAACAGTTAAATAATCAAGATATTTTAGTTACTGTGAAACTAAAAGTTGAGAAAACTTGGTACACCTATTTACAATTTCATATGGGTACAGGTAAATTATCTTGGAGAAATTTTTGCGTTTGTAGTAGTGTATGGTCAGCAAATAAAAAAAAAACAACATTTTATTTTTAGTTTTTATTATATATATATATATATATATATATATATATATATATATATATATATATATATATATATATATATATATATTTGGGATTTTAAATTAAACTATATGTGTTTCTCCTCTGAAAAAGATGAGACTTTATTTTAATATTTGCACATTTAACATACGTATAACTTTTACATTAACAATGTTACTAAAATGAAAAATTTACTAACCTGAAAAAGAAACGACATTTAAAGTTTAATTTACTAACTTTAGTACACAATTTAAACAGTTCCAAGATTCTCTTTTTAATTTTAATTCAAAACTCAAAAATCAAACATTTATTTATTCAATTAGACTTCTTCTAGAAGCACTTTTGAAACGTCATTAGGTACATATTTTTAACATTTACCACCGATTCGGAAAGCAGTATCTACGGAGAAGAACCGGCAAGAAACTCCATAGTTGCTCTTTTTAATCATGTCAGTTTTAATTTTACAAAACATATATGTAACATCATATTATATTATAGTAATATGCCAAAGAACTGTCCTGTGGTTTTTACGCGACAACCCTCCATGGGTTTTTATCGTCCATATATTCCTTAATACTGTAATAGGCTCTCTGAACTAATTTTTTATATAAGTTTTAAATTTAGACCAAATCGACCAAAAACAAAACCAATCAGAATTCTAATTTTGAAATTGAAATTTAGAATGCGCTCTGATTAAGAAAAAGAATGCGCCGGCTTGTACACAATATGATAATATATATATACTCTATGCATGTCTCCCATAAACAATATAAAGTTACAACACTTACACACAAATTAAACCCTTCAACAAATATTATAACAATAATAACAAATAATAACAACAATCAACAAATACAAAATTTAACAATTAAACTACGTAATAATTATAATTTTTGAATTAAATGTGTGCTTTATGTTCTAACGGTACCAAACGACTGCACGTGGCACCTGCGGACAGCGTAAACTGGTTTATTCTGGTTTTGTGCGTGTTTCCACTTTCCACTATCAAGTGACGATTTATTTATTTGTTTTGTTTCGTAATTATTATGGTCAAATATTAACTATGAAACAAATTATTATGGACACGATATTTTATTGTTTCACGGTAGTCGCCTTGTCGTTTGCTCAAGTACGTGAAATTGAATGATATATTTTTTTTTATAAAGTCAAAACCATTTTCTTTCAAATAAAAACTTGTTTTTATTGAAAACAAAAGTGTTGCTAGGAATAAGTATAAAATTAAATAGTAATGTTAGGATATCGAAACATTTTTGTATAGGCCAGAACGATATAGTGGAAACGCGCTCTAAGATCTGAGTAATATACACACCACTACATATGCAAAAATTTCTCCAAGCTAATTTACCTGTACATCATTTTCTTTTGATGTGTCTATGCTGATTGTTGAACTATTTAATGAATCACATGGGTGTACTCCCTTCCTTATAGGTAAAACTTTCAGAAGAGCTTCTTGCCACTGCATACCCTCAGAAATACGAAGCACAATCTCGAAAACTGAAATAAGTAAAACAATATATGTATTAGCCCAATTGCACAACTATTAGAAAAAAATCGATTGTAATAAATAAATCTATACTAATATTATAAAGCTGAAGAGTTTGTTTCTTTGTATGCGCTAATCTCAAGAACAAAGGGTCCAATTTAAAAAATTCTTTCATTGTTAGACAGCCCATTTATTGAGGAAGGCTATAGGCTATATATCATCACGCTAAGACCAACAGGAGCAGAGCAACACGGGTAAAACCGCAGGAATTGACTTTTTGTAGGGATTTAATATTGATTCAAGTAATTCTGTCTGTCGTGAATTAATGAAATATTCAGTAACATTAACATTAAGTAATTCTAAATGTTCATAAAAATACTCACCATGGTCTATAGTCAAAACTTTTCTTGTTTTCATGTTTACATATTTATCTAGAGGAAGCTGTGCATGCCTGATGCCTTGTTCCACAGCCAACTTATGACACAACCCCTGAAAATGTACAGACAAACACAGGAATAAATATTTATAACCATTTCATAGTTTCATTCCTTCCTACAAATTCTAATATTATAATGAATATGTATATTTATTATCCAAATATTGGATAGAATTGAAAAGAATGCACATAACTATATCATAGTTACAATGTAGATAAAAAGATTTTATTAGTCAATGCTAAAATAATCTATATTTCACATGATAATAGTCAAATTAAGAGAAAAGCACATAGTAATGTAATGTAAAGTTACTATTTTGGTAGTTATTACCAACACTAAAATAGACAGTTAACAGTGTGTGGAACAAATTGCTTGTAACTTGGATTATTCGTTTGGATTATTATGTTTTCAAAATTTAAATTTACAATTAACTTACTTAAACTTCCAATCCTTACCTTATGCTTATTATGGTCTACTAATCCACCAATGATGTAGTATGTGTCCTCTTCAAATTGCTCTATAATATTTTCAGATTCACTAGACAGATAAACTAACTTTTCTTTAGGAAAAAGCTCGAGGTAGGATTTTTCATGATACTCCATCTGAAAACACCTTTACTCTAAGTTGTGATTAAAACATTCTTAGATAAGAATGCAATCATTATTGTATATTGTTAAGACTTACATCCCAATGTTCATAGCCATTGTGCCTGGAAATGTCTACTTTTGATTTTTCTCCAAAACTTGTAACATGAAATTGGAGAGGTGCTTCGGATCGTCTATTTATTGAATAGCACCGTAGCAACTGTTTTATAACCTTATACCTATCTTTTTCGATCATTAAATGGTCAAAACTTAAATCAATTATAATGTTAATATTTTTTTTAACTTTTTCTAGCTTCATTTTCTTCAACATTTTTCTGTTGGGACCTAAATCTATATTTGCCGCGCGAGCCTCACGTTTCCTTTCCTTGGCACGGGCCTTTTCTTTGCTACGTTTTTCGGCCTTGTGTTTTTCCCATCTAACTTTTTTCAACCACTTTCTCATTTGATTTTTATTGAACGGTCTTGGTAGTTCATTTCCCTCGTCGTCTTTTAAACCTGGGTCAACAGTGACATCAAATAAAGTGTAATGATGATAGCTATTTTCCTCTGGTGCATTATTCTCCGGCTTTTCAAAAAGTTCTTCCATTTTCTTAATTTTCGCTTGGACTTAAATTAAACGTATAAGTAAATTATTCATTCTTTAATATGAACACACCTGGCATAAAAACTTAGTAACAGGTCAATGGTAACTAACAGGTTAGGTACTGTATATATTTTCCCATAGATAACTTTTTTAATAATATGCAAACATTAAAAACTGCTACATTACTACATACGTTGAAAATTGATAAATAATTGTACTTTTTGAAATGTTTAAAATATAAAATTACAATTACTTGGAGTCAAAAAAAGAGTTTTATGGTTTTACATGAGTGAGTCTGTCACTGTCACAGTCCACAGAGCATCTGAGCCGTAGACACTAGACAGAGACACCAATAGACAGTAGGTATGACACAGGCGCGGCAATCTTAGATCATTAAGTAATGGATGACACACGCAGGCGCTTCCCCTTTTGCCGAGGTATAAGATTATTCGAATCGAAAAATCTTATGCTTTCATAAAAACTACTTGCGTAATCGATTACAAACACTCTGCGTATTCGTAAAACATCGAAAGGACGTCTGCGAGTGCTCCGCTAAAAATGCCGTTTTGTACTGTCAAGTCTTGCAGAAGCAATTCAAACATGTCGAATATTAAAAAAAGATGGAATAACCTTTCATTTGTGTATGTTTTTTTATTTTTTTAACGTACATTTCTAATTAAATGCAATTTATAATAATCGTCGATGTATCGTTTAGCGATATGATCAAGACAAATAATCGAGTCATGTTTACTCGATCATTGATGCGGCCCCACGAGACTATCATGGAAAGAAAATATACAAATTTAATCTTTATGAACTAAGAGATAAAGTTGAATTTAAAACGCGATAATGAACCGCATTCCTTACGAGACTATCTTGTAAAGAAATACAATATTAATCTTTATGACCTAAGTGATAAAGTTGAATTTAGAACGCGATATTGAACCGCACTCCCCACGAGACTATCTTGGAATGAAATGCAAATTTTATCTTTATGAACTTAGTGATAGAGTTGAATTTAAAAACTCGTCGCTTAAAAGGTCGTAAATTTTTACGACTTTCGTGACACAAATTATTTTTGTGAATGTGTGATTGTGTTTCATTGTGTTTCATCAGTGTGAGTTACCTTCCCCGCACCAAAATCAGCAGAAAGTTTAGTTAGAACATTTGCCAGCGTACTCCATCCATTACTTAATGATCTAAGGGCTAAGGCGGCAATGCGTGTCGCCGTGGTGTCGCCACAGTGGCTGTTTTCCAATTACAGAGCATAATGCGACTCAGTGCCGCACAATGCCGAATTATGCTGATGCTTAAGGTGATTGCTACGATCTGTTCCCAGCCAATGTCCCGCTAGATGGCGCTGAATTCTACATTTCTAGTTTATTTGAGTTTTTGCGTAATTGGAAAACCTTAAAGTCGTAGGAATAGTCATGGCGGTTACTAAATATTATATTTTATTGAAATATGTCATATCATTGCCTTAAAATCCACCCAATTCGGTAAAAAATTACGTTATAACATCTGTCATTGCATACAGGGTCGTTTACACACACAGACGTATACAAAAATGATAAAGATTTAACTCTAGATGGCGTGAATCGTGAAACACAGACGTATACAAAAATGATAAAGATTTAACTCTAGATGGCGTGAATCTAAAACAAGTTTTCCATTTTTCTGTATGGGTAGACAAAACTTAAAAACGCCACCTGCTACGGTTTATATTATGAACGATTAGCTTTCCGCCCGCATTTAAAAAAAAACCCGCATAGTTCCCGTTCCCGTAGGATTTCCGGGATAAAACCTATTCAATGTGTCCAAGTTACGTTCTATATGTGTGCTCAATTTCATTGTAATCGGTTCAGTAGTATTTGCGTGAAACACACACATACACATCCTCACAAACTTTCGCATTAGTAGGAAGTAGGATTGTTATAAAAATAAAAGTTATATTTGTTGGTGTAAGTAAACTATTTTATTGTAATTTTGGGAAATAAATAATGTCAAAATTGATTACAATAAAAAGCAGTTTTATTTTATTACATTACACTATTGTTTTTTTTATCAAAACATGTATTTGAAGTAGGGTTGTTGAGGAAGTGATTATGAGGAAGAGGAGGAGGAAGAGGAATTTTCACACGCAAATTTAGGGGATGCGGATGAGGATGAGGATATTTTTTTGAGGAAGAGGATGCGGATGAGGAAGCGGAAGAGGAAGCGGATGATAGGAAATTATAATCAAAATTAAAAAAAAAAAACACACACAACAACAAGAAAAAGACAAGTAGAAACAAGCAAGGAACAGCGGGGGTGCAGTGGCGGGAGGGGAGGTCTCGCTCGCCCGATCGCGAAATTACAAAGCCTAATTTATAAGTATAACTATTTGAGTCACTAGTTGGACTCAGACGAGATTTGGTTTAAGCATATTACTCGACAAAACCTAATCTATCTCAGTAAAAAAGTGACTCAAAGCTTTTGTCGAGATATTTTCAAACATTACATACGAACAAAACCTAAGTAGTCCCTTAGTTTGAGTCCCTTGTTTACTGAGATAGATTAGGTTTTGTCGAGAAATATGCATAAACCAAAGCTCATCTATTAGTCCGACTCGTGACTCAATATTATATATTGTATAACAAATAACGTATAACAAATACGGCTTTGTAAATTCGCCGCCCGATCGAATCGGCCCGGCGCATTGCGATGCAGCGAGTGCGTTGCCGATGATATGGCATCCTCATAAATTTCCTCTAAATATTGAGGAAGCGATAGCGGAAGAGGATTTTTTTCTTTTCATTTTTGAGGATGCGGTAACGGTTGAGGAACCCAAAATATTGCGGAACTTCCGCATTATGAGGAAGCGGAAGAGGAATCCTCAACAACCCTAATTTGAAGTAGCATATATGATATTATGCTGATCCAAGCATTTTCACTCAAAACTAATATCACTAATGATTTGTAAAAGTAAATTATTTCAATATACATTTCATAACCAACAAGTAAGAATAATTATTCATACAACAACAAATCAAAAACACTATTTACTATGGAAAAAAAACCAGGAAGGTGAAAAACATATATTTACGATTTCGATGCACTCGACTTTTAGTAAAATAATAGGTAAAAATATTATTTGACTGGTTGATTTCACCCAGTGCAGAGGCCAGAGGCGGCTCGTGACAAAATTGTATGGGTGTTCACTTGAAATAAAACAACGAAAATACAATAGCGTAGCGGGATAATTTATTACAAAAAAAATGAGCACCACATTTTATAAATGTCTATAACACTAAAAATTACAAAGTACAGGCTATTTCAAAACGAATTCAATGATTATCAATAATTAGTAAATCACCGAATTTGCATTCGCGAGCGTACCTACGCGTAGGTATCCATAGTGTTTGAAAGGAATGGCAACGTCGCGCGCAATTGCTGCTGTCATGCGATGCGGCAACGTTGCGTGAGACTCAAAACGCTACCTGCTACGGTATGAACGATTGTTATAAAAATAAAAGTTATACATATTTGTTGGCGTAAACTATTTTATTCATCATTAATTTTGGAAAATAAATAATGTCAAAATTGATTACAATAAAACGCAGTTTTATTTTATTACATTACAGGTAAATTAGCTTGGAGAAATTTTTGCGTTTGTAGTAGTGTATGGTCAGCAAATAAAAAAAAAACAACATTTTATTTTTAGTTTTTATTCAAGTATATAATATTAGTATTATTAATATTTTATTAGTTCCAAACATTACAAGCAGTGCCGATTTTTACTTCAGTGAAGACGTGTATGAATTAGGTGTTCTCCGGCCAAAAATGTAAACCACGGTAAAAGTGAAACTGTTCGAACGGTTCCGAACACTGCTTTGTGTAGCGCATGTCGCGTGACGGTCGGCTGCCGAGTAGGTATACCTACTCGGCAGCCGCGATACACGCGACATGCGCTACACAGACCAAAAAGTTTGAGACGATGTAATAAAAGTTTCACTTTAATAACAAACAATAACAACAATAACAAACAATAACAACAATCAACAAATACAAAATTTAACAATTAAACTACGTAATAATTATAATTTTCGAATGAAATGTGTGCTTTATGTTCTAACGGTACCAAGCGCAGCGACTGACGCCGGACTGCACGAGGCACCTGCGGACAGCGTAAACTGGTTTATTCTGGTTTTGTGCGTGTTTCCACTTTCCACTATCAAGTGACGATTTATTTATTTGTTTTGTTTCGTAATTATTATGGTCAAATATTAATTACGAAACAAATTATTATGAACAAGATATTTTATTGTTTCACGGTATTCGCCTTGTCATTGGCTCAAGGACGTAAAATTGAATGATATATTATTTTTTTTATAAAGTCAAAACCATTTTCTTTAAAACATAAATCAGAGTATTGCTAGGGATAAGTATAAAATTAAATAGTAATGTTAGGATATCGAAACATTTTTGTATAGGCTAGAACGATATAATGGAAACGCGCTCTAAGATCTGAGTAATATACACACCACTACATATGCAAAAATTTCTCGAGACTAATTTCACTGTACACTATTGTTTTTTTTTATCAAAACATGTATGTATTTGAGTAGTTAGCAGCATATAATATTCTGAATTTCTGATCCATGCCTATTCACTCAAAACTAATAACACTAATGATTTGTAACAGTAAATTATTTCAATAGGTATTTGAACATTTCATAACCAACAAGTAAGAATAATTCGTATACAAGATACAATAACAAATCTAATACACTATTTATTATTTTAATATATTTCAATATGTGAAAATAACCAGGAAGGTGAAAAACATATTTACGAAAACAAAGTAACATATGGTTTTGCTATTAGCTATCAGGAAAAAAAATCGTATTGGAACAAAAGAAGGATTGTAACTGAATTAGGTAATTAGGTATGTTTGTTTCTGGGTGCACCGTTTTCGACGACGCGACGGCCGACGCGTGACGTAAACGGAGTAGGTACCTACTTTGCTAAAACAAACTAAGTAATAAAATTGTGTGTCTGTCTGAAAATTCGCTAAAGCATATTTTACCAATGTTTGCAAGTTTGTGATTACTTTGATAGTTTATCGATTTATAATAATTGTATACTTATAATTATCATTGTTTTAAAATATTCAAACACAATATGATATAGGTACTGATTTATCACTGGTTTCAGTGATGAACTGATGAGTCAATGTTAGCCACTATACTTTCGTCATACGTGTGTATGATTGATGTGATTTGCAACGTGGTGATATTTCAGAAAAATCACGGGTCAAATTGTCCCACCGAAAATATAACTGCGTTATAAGAATAACTATACCTACGATAAATTATACATAATACAATATAGTCTCAAATGCATACTAGTGAAATATTTTATTTGAATCAATAAAATAAAAAAAATAAAAAATAATAATAATACAAAAATAAATTCACAACACAAGAAAATCCGCGCGCAAATCATAGCGCGTGACAATGAAATCAAGAACTTTCGAGCCGACGCGGACGACGAAGGAGCCTAACAAAAGTACCTACAATCATAGGCGGCTCGTGATAAAATTGTATGGCCGTGTTCACTTGAAATAAAACAACGAAAATAGGTACCTACAATAGCGTTAGCAGTACAAAAAAAATGAACACCACATTATAAATGTCTATTTATACACTAAAAATTATAGAGTATTTCAAAACGAATTCAATTATTATTTAGCAATAATTAGAAAATCCCCGAATTTGCATTCGTGATCGTATTCATAGTGTTTGTCTACACTAATATTATAAAGAGGAAAACTTTGTTTGTTTGTTTGATTGTAATGAATAGGCTCATAAACTACTGGACATTTTACCAATGTTTGCAAGTTTGTGATTACTTTGATAGTTTACCGATTTATAATAATTGTATACTTATATCATTGTTTAAAAATATTCAAACACAATATTATATAGGTACTGATTTATCACTGGTTTCAGTGATGAACTGATGAGTCAATGTTAGCCACAATACTAATCACTTTCGTCATACATGTGTATGAACTATGATTGATGTGATTTGCAATGTGGTGAAATTTCATAAAAATCACGGGCCAATTTTTTGTTTTGAATCACACCCAAAATACATATATTACTAATTGCGTTATTAGAATAATTAATTACTATACCCACGATCAATTATTACAATTTACAATATAGTCTCAAATGCATACTAGAGAAATATTGCAATTTGAATCAATTAAAATGCATAGCATACAAAAATAAATTCACAACACAAGAAATTCCGCGCGCAAATCATAGCGCGTGTCAATGAAATCAAGAATGTAATTTTATATCAAGCCGACGACGACGCCGAACTAAAGTACCTACAGTACCATTTACCTTCAGTGTACAATACAGTTTACAGACCTACGACGGACGAACAATAATGAGTAATAAATTGTTTACAAAAAAAAACATAGTTTCTAAGGTCATTAGTTTTATTTTATTTTATTGTTATTTTCTTTGAACGATTGGAAATGAAATTACTCAATTATTACACATAGAACTTTGATTTATTAGAATTATGCGAATCTATACTAATATTATAAAGCTGAAGAGTTTGTTTGTTTGTTTGTTTGTTTGTTTGTTTGTTTGTTTGTTTGTTTGTTTGTTTGTTTGTTTGAACGCGCTAATCTCGGGAACTACTGGTCCGATTTGAAAAATTCTTTCGGTGTTAGATAGCCCATTTATCGAGGAAGGTTATAGGCTATATATCATCACGCTACGACCAACAGGGGTGGAGCCACGGGGGTGAAACCGCGCGGAGCAGCTAGTTATGTATAAGATAACGAACGCGAATGCACGACATCTAGCGCGTCAATGTCTAAACATTGCCATTCGTTTAGACATTGACGCGCTAGATGTCGTGCTTTATGTCGTGTTTCGCTTGGCAAAAGTCACGCACACTACTGTAGAAGTGTCAAATTTTGCCGGTATTTCACTGTTGTTTTTCTAAGTAAATAATGTAAGTTATTGATTAAAAAGGTCGAACGCGGACACATTTCATTGTAGAGAAGTGATAAAATGATTAGTTTTAAAGAAATAGTGTCTGTGTTAAGTGTTTAGTCGTCATCAAAAATGTATGGAGGGACGGTCGGAACATCCACCTTAATTGGAACGTGAAACGCACCAGCAGGTTGCGCTAAGTTCAGTGTTGAAAAAAAATATTCATAGAGTTAGCAATAACCTCATTAAATATACATAATAATTGGTTGAAAAATATTTACGGTTATTTTAAGTAATTTGGATTTTGATTATTTCATTAACATTTTTTTCAATGTTTGTACCTTCATCCATACTCATATTTATTTTTTAACACAATTTGAATTAACTTTGATTATTTCGAAAAAACTACAATGAAACGAAAGCTTTAAAATTTTTTCCAACAATTAATAATTACTAACGATAAATCGATTGCACGCATCAATTCACGCGCATTACTTTTTCTAGTGCTCGATTGTGCGAAGCGTTGCTGTAGTTGGAACATTCAACGATAAGCATTACCTATGCCGAATAATGCGCTCTAGTGCTGTAATTGGAAAACGGGGAGTATGTTCTGTGCGTGTCGCAGAGAGAGATAAAAAAGATTACGTCACAATATTTAGGGTTACCGTGTGAGGGAAAATTTACCCCACAATTTGTAAGATACAAATATCTCAATATCATTATTAACATAACATAAGTGGATAATAATGACATACCCACATAATAATATTATGTAGGTACATACTTACATGTCTAAATCTAAACTAATGATTTACAAATTTACACCCATGCAAGTCTTGAGAATCTTGAACAAGCTGTTGAGTGTATCAATAAAGATCTGCGTGCTATTGTGACATGGGCTCATCAGTATGGACTCAAAATTAACCCAACGAAAACGCAAGTAATAGTAATAGGCAGTCCTCACTTCATATCTAGGGTTTCTTTTGAAGACCTGCCTGCAATTACTATCGATGGTGTTGATGTTGACTACAGTCCGACGGTTAAAAATATCGGCATATGGTTTGACCAAACTCTATCGTGGACAGAACACGTACAACAGGTAAGCCGTAAGATCTTTGGGGTTGGTTCAATGTTAAGACGACGCGACTGCGCAATTTTCTACCAAAACCCACGAAAATTTTGCTCGCGCAGTCTTTGCTTCTTTCTATCCTTGACTACGCTGATGCAAGCTATTTAGACCTTACTGAGGAGCACCTTAACAAATTGGAACGTCTTCAAAATTTTGCAATAAGATTTATCTTTGGTTTACGTAAATTCGACCATATCTCCGATTTCCGCTCACAGCTCAGATGGCTTCCTATCCGTCTTCGCCGGAATATGCATATCCTTTCCTTATTATACTCCATCCTTTTTGATCCTAGAACTCCTTCCTACTTGAAAAAAAGATTTGTGTTTATGGGGTCTTCTCATGAACTCAATCTCCGTTCCTCCGACAATCTTACGCTTTGTATGCCTGTTCACACTTCCAAATTCTACGATTGCTCTTTTACCGTACAAGCCGTAAGATTGTGGAACTCTCTCCCGACAACGATCAGGCAAGCCCAATCTTTATATAGTTTTAAAGCTCTTGTTAACAACTACTATCTATCTCTTTAATGCTGTTTGTCTATGTTCTTTGCTGATTTAGTTATCTATTTATCGTATAGGAGCTACCAACGTTGACAAGAGAGCATTTTAGTATAGTTGGTTCTTTGATATACTGTTCCTCTTGCTATTTCGGTTAGAGTCCGGGCTGTCTGGCTGGTCGCAGTGGTTGCGTTTTTTAGTGCGCATCTCATCTGCACAGGATAATTTCCTTAATTTAAAGTCATTTTTTAACGCGTAATTTTTAATATTTTACCTTTAGATAGATCCATCAGACATAATTTTTTTATTGCAAGACGTTTTTTTCGTTGTTAAATAGGTGCCAGACGCAATTTTTTATTTCGTTTTTATAAAAAATTCAAATTATTTTAGAATGTCTGTAAATTTCATATTATGTTCTTCAAACATAATATAATCTAAAATTAATTAGCCAGACGCTAATTCGATTGTTAAGTATTAAATAATGTGCATATATATAAAAAAAAGTAATGAAGCATGCAGCTCATCAGCTCGTGTATTTTAACTATGCGACAGGAAATAATTGCAAGAATACAATATTATTTACACTTGTTCTTATAAATAAAAGCTAAAATGAAAAAAAAAACATAAAAGTGAAAAATAAATTAAAGTTACCATACATTGAAAAGAATGGAATAAAAACTATATCAATGAAGGTTAAACAATTACATTGTTAAATTTAAAAAGCCATCTTCATAATCATCATCATCATCATCTTTCCTCACACTGTCAGAATTATTTATGTTATCGTCTAAGGAATTGTTATTGTTTTCCAATATTCCATCATCTGTAAACAACTAGAAAGTTTGTTTCAATATTGATGTACACACACACACACACAACACACACACACCACACCACACACGACACACACACGTGAACACACACACACTCGCATGTTTAAGTTTGTATTGAATTTAACTAAAGTAGTTAGCATGAATTTATATAGGTATACTAGCGGTCCGCCCCGGCTTCGCCCGTATGGTACCTACATGTATAAACTATCCTATCTCTCAAGTTGGATCGAACTGCACATGGTGTGCGAATTTTATTATAATCGGTTAAGTGGTTTAGGAGTCCATTGAGGACAAACATTATGACACGAGATTTATGTATATATATTAAGAATTAAGATTAATGAATTAATATTGTTATCATCATCACTACATAGTATAAAACAAAGTCGCTTTCTCTGTCCCTATGTCTCTTTAAATCTTTGAAACTACGCAACGGATTTTGATGTGGTTTTTTTAAAAAGATAGAGTGATTCAAGTGGGAGGTTTATATGTATAATAACATCCATTAAATAGTGGAGAAGTACTGTTATTTTTGAGGTTTCTAATGTGATTTCGTAAATAATTACATTTTTTCCACTTACAGTGCAAACGCAGGCACCCTACGAGTTTTATCAAAATAATGTACTAACTATAGTACACATTGAAAAGGTCTACAGAAAAGTCCGTGATGGTATATGTCTATCTCTTATGGATAGCCCACAATAACTTTTTTTGTCATTTACTTTTTACGACAAATAATGGCTAATTTTCGAAGCGATTTTAACCAATACAGCATTAATCCTTAACCAATTAAAGACCTTGAATACATTGTTCATTTAATATAGATCTATATGGCCCTTTACACCGTATGATTTAAGTGAATATTTTCGAAGATATTACAGATTTAAAAATTGCGGGACGTAGCGTTTGCGGCGGTACCAGCCGGCCGCCCGGCTATATATTTTATACCCGTGCGAAGCCGGAGCGGGCCGCTATGTTTTTATATTCAACGTTCACAGTTTTTCTGTAGTGTATTTAGTATCAGCATTGCACCCGTGCGAAGCCAGGGCCGGGCGGGTCGCTAGTTAATATTAGATATATATTAGAAAATTTAACTTGTATTGGCAACACTGTATTTTGTCTGTGGTTCTTTTTCTTCTTAAGTACGCGGTGTGTAATGTGTGGTATTAGGCAATTTGCTATTGGAAACAATATAAATAAGTTTATGTAATCGCTGTTTTCATTTAAACCCATAACTTAATAGTTAAGTAATAAAAAAATTGTTTTGTATAGAAGATTGTTGATGTACCCTAATAGTTTATTTTTTAGCCTAAGGAATAAAATGTACCAATGGAAGGTACTTGTTCCCACAACACAGGGAATCCTAGAGTAGGAACAATTCAATTTCTATGCATCTTATATTTTCGAAAAAAAAAAGTTATTTTTTATTGTTATTTAATTTTCGCGGCCGACCCTTTCTATCTCTCTTGCACTTTAAACTATCTCTCCATATACACAATCATCAAATTGTTATACTAACCTACTTTCACTACGTTTTTATTTGTACATATTTTATACTTAACAATCGAATTAGCGTCTGGCTAATTAATTTTAGATTATATTATGTTTGAAGAACATAATATGAAATTTACAGACATTCTAAAATAATTTGAATTTTTTATAAAAACGAAATAAAAAATTGCGTCTGGCACCTATTTAACAACGAAAAAAACGTCTTGCAATAAAAAAAATATGTCTGATGGATCTATCTAAAAGCAAAATATTAAAAATTACGCGTTAAAAAATGACTTTAAATTAAGGAAATTATCCTGTGCAGATGAGATGCGCACTAAAAAACGCAACCACTGCGACCAGCCAGACAGCCCGGACTCTAACCGAAATAGCAAGAGGAACAGTATATCAAAAAACCAACTATACTAAAATGACTTTTTTTTTAACGTTAATAGCTCCCGTACCATTATGTTAATTTATTTTCCTCTCTTCTAATATTTGTATTCATATACTGCTCATTTCTCCTTTGTTTTTGTATAATATTATTTGATTCTTAAGTTATCTATCTATGTATAATTACAGTTTCTTGTATATGTATGTATTTATGCACTATCTACCTTTCTATTGATTTATTTTTCCTATATCCCAAGGTTGCCTGGAAGAAATCGCTTTTAAGCGATAAGGCCGCCAAATTGTACATTTATTTTAAGTTACATATCGTTTCAGTAAATTTTGTTTTGTGTGCATTGTACAATAAAGTGTTTTCTATTCTATTCTATTCTATTCTAATATTATAAAGAGGAAAGGTTTGTAATTATGTATGTATGTATGGTTTTCACGCATAAACTACTGGAACGATTTCAAAAATTCTTTCACCATTAGAAAGCTGCATCTTTACTGAGCAACATAGGCTATATTGCATTTTCAAAAAAATTAGAGATCCTTACCAAAAATGCAATAATGTAACCCAAGGTGTAAAAAATTCCTTAATAAAAATTCTGTCATCACGTGCGCTGCGGAATCTATTGAATATAGAACAAAAAAATGTTCTACGGTATTATAGAATGGATCAATATCTAAAAAAAGTCCATGATATTCCATTCAAAAGATAATATAACGAATTTTTAAAAGTGTCATTTTACAGAAAATACAGTATACCTACGTATACTGTTTAATACAGTGAGCAGGCGTAGTGCGGGACGGGGTGAAGGTAAGGGGGGAAGGGATATTCGCAGGAACGTCCGATTTGAAAATTCTTTCAGTGGTACGGGAGCTATTAACGTTTAAAAAAAAGTCATTTTAGTATAGTTGGTTTTTTGATATACTGTTCCTCTTGCTATTTCGGTTAGAGTCCGGGCTGTCTGGCTGGTCGCAGTGGTTGCGTTTTTTAGTGCGCATCTTATCTGCACAGGATAATTTCCTTAATTTTAAGTCATTTTTTAACGCGTAATTTTTAATATTTTGCCTTTAGATAGATCCATCAGACATAATTTTTTTATTGCAAGACGTTTTTTTCGTTGTTAAATAGGTACAAGACGCAATTTTTTATTTCGTTTTTATAAAAAATTCAAATTATTTTAGAATGTCTGTAAATTTCATATTATGTTCTTCAAACATAATATAATCTAAAATTAATTAGCCAGACGCTAATTCGATTGTTAAGTATTAAATATGTACAAATAAAAACGTAGTGAAAGTAGGTAAGTATAACAATTTGATGATTGTGTATATGGAGAGATAGTTTAAAGTGCAAGAGAGATAGAAAGGGTCGGCCGCGAAAATTAAATAACAATAAAAAATAACTTTTTTTTTTCGAAAATATAAGATGCATGGAAATTGAATTGTTCCTACTCTAGGATTCCCTGTGTTGTGGGAACAAGTACCTTCCATTGGTACATTTTATTCCTTAGGCTAAAAAATAAACTATTAGGGTACATCAACAATCTTCAATACCAAACAATTTTTTTTATTACTTAACTAGCGACCCGCCCGGGCCCTGGCTTCGCACGGGTGCAATACTAAATACACTACAGAAAAACTGTGAACGTTGTATATAAAAACATAGCGGCCCGCTCTGGCTTCGCACGGGTATAAAATATATAGCCGGGCGGCCGGCCGGTACCGCCGCAAACGCTACGTCCCGCAATTTTTAAATCTGTAATATCTTCGAAAATATTCACTTAAATCATACGGTGTAAAGGGCCATATAGATCTATATTAAATGAACAATGTATTCAAGGTCTTTAATTGGTTAAGGATTAATGCTGTATTGGTTAAAATCGCTTCGAAAATTAGCCATTATTTTTCGTAAAAAGTAAATGACAAAAAAAAGTTATTGTGGGTTATCCATAAGAGATAGACATAATATACCATCACGGACTTTTCTGTAGACCTTTTCAATGTGTACTATAGTTAGTACATTATTTTGATAAAACTCGTAGGGTTCAGCCTGCGTTTGCACTGTAAGTGGAAAAAATGTAATTATTTACGACATCATATTAGAAACCTCAAAAATAACAGTACTTCTCCACTATTTAATGGATGTTATTATACATATAAACCTCCCTCTTGAATCACTCTATCTATTAAAAAAAACGTATCAAAATCCGTTGCGTAGTTTCAAAGATTTAAGGGGACATAGGGACATAGGGACAGAGAAAGCGACTTTGTTTTATACTATGTAGTGATGATGATAACAATATTAATTCATTAATCTTAATTCTTAATATATATACATAAATCTCGTGTCATAATGTTTGTCCTCAATGGACTCCTAAACCACTTAACCGATTATATTAAAATTCGCACACCATGTGCAGTTCGATCCAACTTGAGAGATAGGATAGTTTAAACATGTAGGTACCACGGGCGAAGCCGGGGCGGACCGCTAGTATACCTATATAAATTCATGCTAACTACTTTAGTTCAATTCAATACAAACTTAAACATGCGAGTGTGTGTGTGTTCACGTGTGTGTGTCATGTGTGGTGTGGTGTGTGTGTGTTGTGTGTGTGTATGTGTGTACATCAATATTGAAACTAATTTTCTAGTTGTTTACAGATGATGGAATATTGGAAAACAATAACAATTCCTTAGACGATAACAAAAATAATTCTGACAGTGTGAGGGAAGATGATGATGATGATGATTATGAAGATGGCTTTTTAAATTTAACAATGTAATTGTTTAACCTTCATTGATATAGTTTTTATTCCATTCTTTTCAATGTATGTAATGAATGTAATTTATTTTTCACTTTTATGTTTTTTTTTTTCATTTTAGCTTTTATTTATAAGAACAAGTGTAAATAATATTGTATTCTTGCAATTATTTCCTGTCGCATAATTAAAATACACTAGCTGATGAGCTGCATGCTTCATTACTTTTTTTTATTTATACACATTATTTAATACTTAACAATCGAATTAGCGTCTGGCTAATTAATTTTAGATTATATTATGTTTGAAGAACATAATATGAAATTTACAGACATTCTAAAATAATTTGAATTTTTTATAAAAACGAAATAAAAAATTGCGTCTGGCACCTATTTAACAACGAAAAAAACGTCTTGCAATAAAAAAATTATGTCTGATGGATCTATCTAAAGGCAAAATATTAAAAATTACGCGTTAAAAAATGACTTAAAATTAAGGAAATTATCCTGTGCAGATAAGATGCGCACTAAAAAACGCAACCACTGCGACCAGCCAGACAGCCCGGACTCTAACCGAAATAGCAAGAGGAACAGTATATCAAAGAACCAACTATACTAAAATTCTCTCTTGTCAACGTTGGTAGCTCCTATACGACAGTGTTAGATAGCCCATTGATCGAGGAAGGCTATAGTAGGCTATATTGTACCATAACACTAAGACCAACAGGAGTGGAGCCACGCGGGTGAAACCGCGGAGCGCAGCTACGAGGGGCATCCCAAAAAAAACTAGATACTCGAAAACCATAATATTTATTTTTTATTACTAATATAAATTTTTTCGAAGTATTCATCCCGAGCATGTATACACTTTTCCATGCGTTTAAACCACTTGGAAAACACCTCTGACCACTCTTTTCCAGATACCTCGGAAATTTCAAAATTATAGGCAGCCAGTGCATCTTCCTTGCTCTCAAATCTATATTTTTTTAAATTTTCTTTAATTTTGGTAAACAAGTAAAAATCACAAGGTGCCAAGTCAGGCGAGTATGGCGGGTGAGGCAGGATAGACATTTTTTGAATTAAAAAAATCAAGTGTTCTGGCGGACGTGTGCGCCGAGGCGTTGTCGTGGTGCCAAAGAAGGTGCCGGATTCCTCACTTCGGTCGCTTGTCACACCAAGCTGACAATACTGAGAGGGCACAAATTGACACATACCACTCAGAATTAACTGTTTTTTGATCCTCTAGCACCACAACAGCGATATGACCGGTCTTACAAAAAAACGAGGCAATAATTTTTTTCTGCGTGCTGCGTGCACGACGACATTTTGTTGGCGTGGGTTCATTATCGAAGCACCATACAGTCGATTGTCGTTTTGTTTCGGGGTCGTAGTTATACAGCCATGTTTCGTCACCTGTAAGTATATTGTATACGTTATTCTTCTCGCCTCCGTCGAATTTCTCCATCATAAATCGGCACCAACCTACCCGGCGGTCTTTCTGCTCATCGGTCAGTTTTTGCGGCACCCATCTTGAACAACGCTTACGGAGAGAAAGGTGATCATGAATAATGGTTTGCAACGCTGCTGATCCAATACCCAGTTCTCGCTCAAGCTCTACATGTAGCGACACCTCGCTCTGAATCGCGCAAGCGAAATGTTTTCGCTACAGAGCATATATACAACTTTCCGACATCATCCATCGGGGCCTTCACGGCCGGCCAGTCGAGTAGACTGGTCGAGGATCCTCCCTTTTTCGATGGCGGAATTCCACCTTCCTTCCTCCACAATGGTGACCCCGACGTGATATTTTTTGTCGCGGCACGCATACTACGCAAATACCGCGACTATGTTATAGAATAATAAATATTATAATTATTTTGTATGGGTGTAATGCATGTCTGTATTTTTTGTGTTTTTGTGTGATGAATGTTTAGTGTTATAATTAAATACGAATATAAATATGAAATAAAATATTTAAATACTTGTTGTGTGTAATATATACGTATGATAAAATACATACACTAAAATATTGTGTGTTAGCCACATCACTCCCCTCCAGAGACCGGGTTAAGGGCGATAAAAGTCTGGAAAGTGAACTCTCCTCCCAGAGCGAGTGGTATATGCCACGGGAGCACTAGGAAGAGGTAGGGGAGGACTGGGAGGTGGAAGAGCGGGAGAAGGAAGGATATCAGTAGATGACGACAGTAAGTAGGCTGGCTTAAGGCGGTCTATGCTTACCGTCGTTGACTTCCCTTTTAATTTAATTTTGAAGAATTTGTGATCACAATGGTGACCCCTGACAGTTCACAACTCCTTCTGTCCATCCATGATGTCCATGCTCACCTATCCCTTCCCCGCCTACGATCACCGCCCGCCAGCCAGCGCACTCGGCTTCAAATGGAGTCCTGTCCACTACCATGTGCGATCGCGCATGCTTGGTCAGCTCCACAGCCACCCTCACTGCACACTCCGACTCACTGGAGCATTACACACAGTATCACCGCACTCAGTTCCGACTCACTGTGAACTAGCGGCTTCCTGTTCCGACTCACTGGAACATACCTGGCACTGGCGAGGCAACTCGTACTACGACCTCCGGTCTCGGAGGGGAGTCCTGTAGCGACACCTCGCTCTGAATCGCGCAAGCGAAATGTTTTCGCTACAGAGCATATATACAACTTTCCGACATCATATATCGGGGCCTTCACGGCCGGCCAGTCGAGTAGACTGGTCGAGGATCCTCCCTTTTTCGATGGAGGAATTCCACCTTCCTTCCTCCACATACATATGTAATTCGTCGGTTTTCGCGAATAAATTTTTCAGTTGCTTGAATATTTCCTTTAGTGGCGGCCGACCTGTCCTCACTTCATCTTCAAAGCTTTCCCGTCCTCTTTTGAATTCAGTAAACCACTTAAAAACTGTTGCTCGTGAACAAGCAGATTCACCAAAAGTTTAAAACATTCTTGCGGCTTTAAACCTTTTTTATAATCATAATAAATCATAGCGCGAAAATCTCGTCGATTGAGTTCCATTGTTGGCTCTGTGATTGTTGCAAGCAAATTCCCGCCAGATTGTCACAAAAATAAGCCTTTACGAGCAAAAAATATTTGAATTCAAATAAGTTTCATATTTTAATTTGACACTAAATAACTAGTGTTTTCGATGGTGTATAACTTGCCAGTATCAAATAGGCATGACGACAGTATCCATAAATTATCGTATTAGTGTTTTTAAATGATCGTATTAGGTTTTTAAAATGTATAATAAATAAATTAAATATAGTGACTTAGAAGTCCTAAAAACATTAAGATTAATGAGATTATCAATAAAATAAAACATTGAAATTCTGCAGTTGGCCATTTTGACTAAAACACGCGTGACGTCACGCTTAAGTAAACAATTCACGTCAGATGTGATTTGTTGTCATGAATATGTTGAGAATACGCATTTTTATTTATTTTCTATTGTTTCACGTATGCTTTATCGACTCAGAACAGAAATATAATTGCGAATTCACGAATACATGGTTCGGGGTTCTCCGCGATAACTTTATACAATCATTTCTTATTATTTTCTCGCTTGAAATAATTACTAACACATTTTTGAGCATTATTTTTATGTGGATTTACACTGCAATACTGCACACCACTTATAAACTTTGTAATTCGTTTCTATAACACATATTAAATAAGTATTTTTTTTTTAATTTTCTTCGCAATGCGTACAAATAATTACGTATTTACTAAAGAGTGACGTCACGCATACGCCATGACACCTGCGAGCTGTTTTGGCACAGTTAATAAATATTTTTTGAAAAATGGCTTTTATCTTCATTAAATTTAAGTATATTACCGAAATATAGGGTTTTTCTTGTATAGTAAACGTATACACACATTATGGAAGAGGATTTCAAAATCTTTCGTCATGCCTATTATTAAGTAAAGAGCATCTAACAATTTTTGGCATGACCCTCGTAGTATATAATAAACATATATTATAACTTTTAGATAGGTAATACATATTATGTATTTACACATACATATATAATATGTTATATACATCATATCATTATCATCCTACTAATATTATAAATGCGAAAGTTTGTGAGGATGTGTATGTGTTTGTTACTCTTTCACGCAAATACTACTGAACCGATTACAATGAAATTTAGCACACATATAGAGGGTAACTTGGATTAACACATAGGATAGGTTTCATCCCGGAAATCCCACGGGAACGGGAACTATGCGGGTTTTTCTTTTAAAACGCGGGCGAAGCCGCGGGCGGAAAGCTAATAATCCCATATAAAAATGTGGATGTAATGATAATGCAGATGAAAACTCGATTGTTTATTATTTTTTATAAAGTAAAATAAAAAAATAAATAAAATAATGTTTATTTTCGTAAGTATTAACAGATACATACATTACAAAATTGACTTGGCCAGCTTACAAATACTCCGTCAAGAAATATACATATTATACATATCATCCAGAACTGGAAAAAGATTCGAAGTATTCCACTTCCATTTCTAGATCTTCGGATGAAGATGACGATAAAGAAGTGTTTATAATAAAACGCTCTTCGATTATTACTTAAATATCTTGTGTCATATTTTTTTTTTTTTTTTTATTGTACAATAGGGGAGCGCTTGGCCACAATCTCGCCTGATGGTAAGCTGAGATGTGGCCTAAGATGGAGCGCGCTTCCCTAAAATGTACCTGTTCACTCTCCTATTGAAGACCTCCAAATTGTACTCGTCGGGGAACACAGATTCAGGAAGCATGTTCTAGTCCCTAGCGGTTCGAATAAAGAATGACGATCCGAACCGCTTTGTCCGGGTACATGGAACGTCAACCATGTGGCGATGCCTAGAATCTGTGCGCCTCGACGAACGATGGAAAGATAATATAATCGTTTTTTATTTTTCTGACGTGTTCACAGCATTTCAGTTATTGCTCTGGCCCAATTTCAGAAAAGGCTTCTTCCACTAATTTTTTTTATATCCGTAGCAGGTCTATTAACATTCTTCTCAAATCATTTCTATTGGATTAAGTTAAGTTGTTTAGGATTTTAAATTTTTTTAATTTAAAGTATCAAAACGGGTAAGTCCAATTTACTAGTCAAATATTCCACGCGCTTCAAAATTGAAGATTGTGGTGTGTTTGACCCTTATTCATCCAATATTTTTCTATACACATTGTATAGGTCTACCAGAATCTGATGGCATTTTTATATTTAAGAAATAAAATATTTTCATGTGGCAACTTTATTTGACAACTATCAAATTGGTTGTCAAATTATTAATCTTCTTCGTAGTTGATGAATAATTTTTAGGATTTTGTCTAAAAAATCTTCGAAAATGTCGAAAAAGCCGCTGCGATCACAAGCAAGAGGTGTTGTTTATAATTTGTATAGAAAAATATTCGATGAAGAAGGGTCAAACACATCACAATTTTCAATTTTGAAGATTTTATTGGTAAATTGGACTTACCGGGTTTGATACTTTAAATTAAAAATATTATAAGTAGGTTACTATAATATTGTTTGTTGATTAAGTACAATATAATTTTACGAACAATTTTGTTTCCAATACGGCTATTCGTCAAGTCCAAGCTGTCCAATTCAATTTTATAATATGTGTACCTGTTAATACTTACGAAAATAAACATAGTTTTATTTTATTTTTAATAAATTTTATAAAAAATTATAAGCAATCTAGTTTTGATCTGCATTATCATTACATCCATATTTTCACATGGCATAATAATAATGAATATACAAATATAGGTATGTGTAAATAATAATATGTATTACCAATATAAAAATAATATGTGTAAGTATGTACCTACATAATATTATTAAGTGGATATCTCATTATTAAATACAGTATTGTCCACTTATGTAGTGTGACTAATGATATCGAGGACAAAATAAAAAATAAGCAGTATCAAGATCGTTCAGTCCATTTTTCCTAGGGTTGCACACTCTAAATTTTGATTTCCCTAATTGCCATCAGATTCTGGTTTACCTATAAACAACACGTCTTGCTTGTGATCGCAGCGGCTTTTTCAACATTTTCGAAGATTTTGAAGAGAGGGTCATTGGTCAACAGTGGTATCAAGCATAATGCCATCTAAGACAATAAGGAAGAGCAGAGGTGAGAGCAAACATCCTTGACGTACTCCTGCATATACGCGTATGTCATCCGATAACAAGCCATTGTGAGAAACTGTACAGGTGTATTTTTCATACATAGCTCTTATGATATTAATTAATTTCTGAGGTACTCCAATATCCTGCAGACGTGACCAAATACTTGACCAACTCAGAGTATCAAAGGCTTTTTCGAAATCCACAAAGGCTAGATAAATTTCCCTTTGCCATTCTGATGCCTGCTCCAAGATAATACGCAGAGTGTTAATTTGGTCAGTGCATGAACGATTGGGCCGGAAACCAGCTTGCTCCCTGCGAATCAGGGGTTCGATTGCTATTGATAGCCTATTCAATATTATCTTGCACAGAATCTTAGATGGTATTGAGAGTAAGGTGATACCTCTCCAATTGTTGCAGTTGCTGAGGTCTCCCTTTTTCGGGACGGTTACAAGCACTCCTTTATTCCAATCGTCTGGTAACTCTTCGCTATTCCATATTTTTTGTATCAAGGGCGTTAGGTGTTTGACTGCAGTTTCAATATCTGCTTTCAGCATTTCAGCTGTGATGAGGTCCGCTCCAGGCGCTTTGCCGTTTTTGAGAGACTGGATTACACTTTCTGGGGTCTGACTGACACTCTCGAAGACTTAGATTACGCAGACGACCTCTGTCTGTTCAGTCACACCCGTGAGGATATGCAAGCCAAGCTTAATGACCTACAGCGAGAAGCTACAAAGAGGGGCCTGAAGGTAAACACTCGCAAGACGCAAGAGATGAGGTGTGGCGAAACGAGCTCGCAGCCGCTGCGTATTGATTCCGAGTGTGTAGAGCGCGTGAAGAACAGAGAACGGTGGTACGGAAGAAGACATCGTTTCAAGGATAGCCAAAGCCAGGGCAACTTTCACTCGGCTGCGACCCGTGTGGCAATCGAGTAAATTGACGCGGAGGCTTAAACTCAAAATTTTCCAGTCCAACGTAAAAACTGTATTGCTATACGGGTGTGAAACATGGAAGGTCACAAAGGACATCACGCGCCAGCTGCAGGTATTTGTTAACCGCTGTCTCCGCTGAATCATTGGAATTTACTGGCCAGAAACTATCTCCAACGACGACCTTTGGAAATGCTGTGATGAGACACCGATCGCCCATCAGATTAAACGCCGCAAGTGGGGCTGGATTGGCCACACGCTACGTAGAGACCCGAAACACATACCAAAGCAAGATTTGGATTGGAACCCCCAGGGAAAACAGAAACGTGGCCGTCCAAAGCTCACTTGGCGTCGTACTGTTATCGCAGAGGCCAAGTCAATTGGAAGGTGCTGGAGCGAGATAAAACGAGCTGCCCAAAATCGACACGCATGGCGGAGTACTGTTGACGCCCTTTGCCCCAGCTAGGGGCCTTAGGATATTAAGTAAGTAAAGTAAGTCATTGGTCAACAGATTCCAATAAATCCCCATTTTCTTCACTTATCAAAGACTTTGTTTTAAGTTCTGCAATAACATTTTCTAGTTTAGCTACTTTTTTCGTTAAACGTCTATTTTTTTCTCTAAGAGCCTTTAATTTTTTCAGTCGTTCGAATGACAATTTTTCCGATCTTTTCCATTTTTTTCGCAACGTTCGAGGGGAGTACTCTGGAGTCTTGTCCTGAAATAAAAAAAGAGTTTAAAATTTAATATATGATTTTTATAACTAATTGGTACAGACACTAAATATTTTGTTAGTCATACTTACTATTGTTGGTTGTAGAGATATTAGAGGGTTTACTATTTCAGCTGGCTTTTGACTACTAGTAGACGGCAACAGGTCAACTGCACTATCAATCTGAAATCATACGATTTATATGTTAAATCTGTCACACTTTTGCTTTCATAGTGCTTGATAACGAATTAATGTTCCACGGTTATAAGTTATAACGAAGATAATATATTTTCATACTATAGTAATACATAGCAAAATAATGCTATGTAAATATTCGGGGGTAAATATTATTATTTTTATTTAAAATACTTTGTGTACTTACATGAATGTTTAAATTATTTTCAATGTCCAAAAAGGTTTCCTTATGCAGACTGGAGGACGAAGTTGATGGAACACAGGCTGGCAGATTGGTATCCTAAAAAAATATCTTTTGTATTTTATAGAAAACTAGCGACCCGCCCCGGCTTCGCACGGGTGCAATGCTGATACTTAATACACTACAGAAAAACTGTGAACGTTGTATATAAAAACATAGCGGCCCGCTCCGGCTTCGCACGGGTATAAAATATAATATAGCCGGGCGGCCGGCCGTTACCGCCGCAAACGCTACGTCCCGCAATTTTTAAATCTGTAATATCTTCGAAAATATTCACTTAAATCATACGGTGTAAAGGGCCATATAGATCTATATTAAATGAACAATGTATTCAAGGTATTTAATTGGTTAAGGATTAATGCTGTATTGGTTAAAATCGCATCGAAAATTAGCCATTATTTGTCGTAAAAAGTAAATGACAAAAAAAAGTTATTGTGGGTTATCCATAAGAGATAGACATATACCATCGCGGACTTTTCTGTAGACCTTTTCAATGTGTATAATACTTAGTACATTATTTTGATAAAACTCGTAGGGTTCAGCCTGCGTTTGCAATGTAAGCGGAAAAAATGTAATTTTTTACGACATCACATTAGAAACCTCAAAAATAACATATAAACCTTCCTCTTGAATCACTCTATCTATTAAAAAAACCGCATCAAAATCCGTTGCGTAGTTTCAAAGATTTAAGTGTAAAAAGGGACATAGGGACATAGGGACATAGGGACAGAGAAAGCGACTTTGTTTTATACTATGTAGTGATGATGTTTACAGGAAATATTATTTTACGTTTTTAGTATTTTGTAGAGGCTAAGAGAAGCCAGTCTCAGTCATTTATTGGTAATAAAATGCACAAAATAATGTTTTTCTACAGGTAATTAAATTTAAAAAACACAAAACATATAAAAGTCTCAAAAAACCTTAATTGATAAGTTTAATATGCTACTGAATATTTACCAGAATAGGTACAGCATTAGGGTATAGCATTGTAAGTTTTTTCCTTTGGATCAACATTTTTTTCTCAAAATGGTTGCTGCAAATTTTTGATGACGGTTTTGGTTTCCAATCCGTTCGTCCTGTAGCTACAATCCAAATTTGTTGTAAATTATCCGGTTCAGGAAAACTGGAACAAGCCATTGAATGTTTCAGATATTTAATTAAATACACACTGCAGTATATATATTATTATTTCCCATAATAGTGGGTAACAATTTGTAGAAAAGTTGGCAACACAAAATTTTTTAGGTTAAAATTTATAATTGTTATTTTTGTGGTTTTTAAACAATGTATTTAAGTCAACAGCACGTGATACATAATATATTAACACGCTAAAATATCATGAAGGCCTATTAACTGATAAAGAGTTGTATACTTACGAGTGAAAAGACAATCCAGGCATTTTCGTTCCACTATCACTTTTACACCCTTTAACGCTACACCGCACCATGGTATTATTATATGGTATTAAAAACAGTATGTTAGTCTTTAGAGCATGTAAAAACTATATATTTTAGGGATGACGATAGCTAGCTGTCAAATTTTGTTTATCAAACTAGCTTGCTAACCTTGAAAAAAGTGGCACGCTCCGTGAAACAAAAAATTGTATCGTTCTCTCTCATTTCTTTACACAACACCGGCATAAGTTGCCGACTGTGAGTTTGTCTATTGGTTTCTCTGTCTACGATCTGAGCAAGTGATATAAGTCTGTCAATTACTGGACATTGGCGAAGTCCCTTTTTATTGGGTGGAGCGAGCCATTAATTGAGAGAAGAAGAAGAAATCTGTCAATAATCACAGACATTTAAATGTTTATATATCTGTGTCAATAATTAATATCAACAATGTCAAAGCAATCCCCTTACCAGCGGGCCAAAGCAGCGGGCTTGGCTGGCAAGTGGCATCATGGAAATACGTAGACAGAGAAACCAATAGACACCGGCAATGCGTGTCGCAGAAAGAGATAAAAAAGAATACGTCACAATATTTAGGGTTACCGTGTGAGGGAAAATTTACCCCACAATTTGTAATATACAAATCTCTCAATATCATTATTCACATAACATAAGTGGATAATAATGAGATATCCACATTATGTAGGTACATACTTACATGTCTATACTAATATTATAAAGACGAAAGGTTTGTAATTATGTATGTATGTATGGTTTTCACGCATAAACTACTGGACCGATTTCAAAAATTCTTTCACCATTAGAAAGCTGCATCTTCATTGAGCAACATTGCATTTTCAAAAAAATTAGAGATCCTTACCAAAAATGCAATAATGTATCCTTAATAAAAATTCTGTCATCGCGTGCGCTGCGGAATCTATTGAAAATAGAACAAAAAAATGTTCTACGGTATTCTAGAATGGATCAATATCTACAAGAAAGTCTGCGATATTCCATTCAAAAGATATAACGAATTTTTAAAAGTGTCAGTGTCAGGAGGCGTAGTGCGGGACGGGGTGAAGGTGAGGAGGGAAGGGATATTCGCATGAGCCACGCGGGTGAAACCGCGGAGCGCAGCTAGTATATAGTAAACATATTACTTTTAGATGGGTAATACATATTATGTATATACACATACCTATATCACTACATAGTATAAAACAAAGTCGCTTTCTCTGTCCCTATGTCCCTATGTCCCTATGTCCCTTTGTACGCTTAAATCTTTGAAAATTCGCAACGGATTTTGATGCGGTTTTTTTTAATAGATAAAGTGATTCAAGAGGAAGGTTTATATGTATAATAACATCCATTAAATAGTGGAGAAGTACTGTTATTTTTGAGGTTTCTAATGTGATGTCGTAAATAATTACATTTTTTCCGCTTACATTGCAAACGCAGGCTGAACCCTACGAGTTTTATCAAAATAATGTACTAAGTATTGTACACATTGAAAAGGTCTACAGAAAAGTCCGCGATGGTATATGTCTATCTCCTAAGGATAACCCACAATAACTTTTTTTGTCATTTACTTTTTACGACAAATAATGGTTAATTTTTCGAAGCGATTTTAACCAATACAGCATTAATCCTTAACAAATTGAATACCTTGAATACATTGTTCATTTAATATAGATCTATATGGCCCTTTACACCGTATGATTTAAGTGAATATTTTCGAAGATATTACAGATTTAAAAATTGCGGGACGTAGCGTTTGCGGCGGTACCGGCCGGCCGCCATTGCACCCGTGCGAAGCCGGGGCGGGTCGCTAGTATTATATAATATGTATATATCATTATCATAATCCCATATGAAAATGTGTATGTAATGATAATGTAGATGAAAACTCGATTGTTTATTATTTTTTTATAAAATAAAATAAAAAAATAAATAAAATAATGTTTATTTTCGTAAGTATTAACAGATACACACGTTAATTATATTGACCGACCCGCGAAGGCGCAAAAAAAAACGAAATTTACTTAATAATAATTTATTGTAATAAAAAAATTACATTTAAATTATCTCTAACTTAATTAACTACGTCCCTCCGGTTCAATGTTGGAACCAAGAGTGTCCATTGTCTTCGGCGGGGCAGCGTCGCGGTGGTGGTGATTGCCGTAATACTTTCTAACCTTCGGTTTTGGTTTCCAATCTGTTCGTCCTGTAGCTACAATCCAAATTTGTCGTAAATTATCCGGTTCAGGAAAACTGGAACAAGCCATTGAATATTTCAGATATTTAATTAAATACACACTGCAGAATATATATTATTTCCCATAATAGTGGGTAACAATTTGTAGAAAAGTTGGCAACACAAAATTTTTAGGTTAAAATTTATAATTGTTATTTTTGTGGTTTTTAAACAATGTATTCAAGTCAACAGCACGTGATACACAATATATTAACACGCTAAAATATCATGAAGGCCTATAAACTGATAAAGAGTTGTATACTTCAACTGTTTCTTAAGACAATCCAGGCATTTTCGTTCCACTATCACTTTTACACCCTTTAACGCTACACCGCACCATGGCATTATTTTATAAGGTATTAACAGTAAGTCTAAATCATTCAAAACCAAACATACCATGAAATACGTAACTTATGAGCATGTAAAAACTATATTTTTAAGGAAGACGATAGCTAGCTGTCAAACTTTGTTTATCAAACTAGGTTGCTATTCTTGAAAAAAGTGGCACGCTGCCGGCTGCGTGAAACAAAAAATTTTATCGTTCTCTCTCATTTCTTTACACAACACCGGCATAAGTTGCTCTTTTTCTTGTGTGAATGCGACATATCAGTTTGTATATTGGTTTCTCTGTCTACGTGGAAATATTTCCATGGCTGGCATAAAATATTTTATATTACCACAGAACCACAATTAAACACTACAGAATTTGTAATAAGTAGCACAATGGGAAGGTACCCTAAATACTGTAGATAGAAAATTTTATTAAACGGAAACATTCCATTTTTTTTAAAGAAAAAAAACTGCATTCTAAGTATTTCGAAAATTTGCTTTCAACACCTGGGAATCGAACCGACTAAAATCATGATCTTTTGTATTACAACATCGACCGTTGCCACATGGCTGTAACGGCAAGTAACGGTCGATCTCGAAAATCTTTGAATGCAGTTTTCTATCCTTTCAAAAATAAGGATGGATCCCTCAAAAGTCCTACTTAATACAATATCAAACGAAAGGAATATACGCCGCGCCGCAGCCGAGACCGGGGATTCCTTGCTCCAAATAGAATGAACTACCTCTCCACTACAGATGACGGTCTTCTACACTACCTGATAGGAACCTATATAGTTAGGCACTGTGGTTAGGCATAATAAGATGATTACAAACTCTTCCAACTATGTATTTGAACTGTGCCTAATTATAAGAATAAAATATTACAGAAAGGGGCTAGTCTAGAAAGCGCTGTTTTGTATATTGTTTTGTACAGCTTTTTTGTAAAATTCTTTGTAAGACATTTGACAAACTATAATGTTTTCACTTTATGTGAGATGCTATAAATTCTTTTTCATTTAATTTTATTATGTTTATGAACATAAAAAATGAGTGTGTAGTAACTAATCCTACTAAAATTATAAATGCGAAAGTTTGTGAGGATGTGTATGTGTGTGTTAATTGTTATTTGTTACTCTTTAACGCAAATACTGAACCTCCTAAAAATGAAATTTAGCACACATATAGAGAGTAACTTGGATTAACACATAGGATAGGTTTTATCCCGGAAATCCCACGGGAACGGGAACTACGCGGGTATTTCTTTGAAAATGCGGGCGAAGCCGCGGGCGGAAAGCTAGTATCTGATATTGGCTCGATATTGATAACTTCATATTATTTTACTACTTATAAACAAAAATATTTGAAATTGAATTATTTCTTTTAAATATTGTGCCGTTTTCATAATCGTAACCTTTCTTAACCTGCGATTGTGATAAGTGAACAAATAACAAAGCCCAGTCAGCCAGCCATCATATCATAATATCAACAAAAGTAATGTGCGCAAAAATTGCTTCATTTAGATTTTTGTAAAGATTGACTTGAACACACTGAAAAAAATGTCAGAGGTAAGAATTAATAGATACCTAGTACCTAGTTCTTAAAGTACCTACCTAGTATGATGCTTTGCATCGTACCATTTTATTAAATACCTAATACGTTGACCTGTCTTCTAGAATAGATATCAATTATGGGGTGGTTGTTTCGAAGAAGAGGCTTCACAGGATCTGAGACAGTTGAACGATTCCCTAGCAGTTGATAGTAGGCTCTTTCGGGAGGATATTCGCGGCAGCAGAGCTTGGGCTCAAGAACTGAACAAAAGCAATCATCTTTCCGATGATCATTATAATGCTATAATAGAAGGTTTGAATAAAGTTAGTATTTATATTTTTTGTTTATTTAAATCACCTATTTTCGTTGATCCATTTTTAACCATATATACTACTGGCCAGGTAGGTGTGATTGCAAACTCCGATTTGATTATAGGTAGAAATTGACATCGAAAGAGATTTAAACGCTCATGGTCGCCTCTTAGATAAAGAGGAAGACATACATTCTGTCGTAGAACGACGGCTTCAAGAATACGCAGGTGATGCAGCTTTACATTTACACACGGCCCGCAGCAGAAATGACCAGTCTGCCACAGATACAAAACTATGGATGCTTAGTTCTCTAAAAAATATGAAAAAAGAACTACTTCAACTTATTTCGGTAAGTAATACTAGACTGCTTCTGCATTCTTTTATCTTTTAGAGAATTGTGATTTTTATGGATTGCGTTTTCCTTTTCAAGGTAGTGACGAGCTGCGCAGAAGATGAAATAAATGTAATTGCACCGGGTTACACTCATCTTCAGCGAGCTCAGCCAATACGATGGAGTCACTTTATGCTAAGGTTATAATTATTTCCTTCTTTGTGTGTTTAAAAAGAGACTAAGTAGTTGTCTAGTTAACATTTACGTCTGCAGATTCGAGTACTAAGGATTCAATAATGGATTAAAATTTAAATCTGGGGTATAACCATCTGAAGGCAGAATATAAAAATATTCACTGAATGTAAATTTCAGCTATGCTTGGCTTCTACAAGACGATGTTTCTCGATTAAATGAACAAGCCAGGCGCCTGTCAACGTGCCCCCTTGGTAGTGGTGCTCTAGCTGGCTGTGCTTTGCAGATTGATCGTGAGAGACTGGCACACAGTCTGGGATTCAATGATATCACACCTAACTCTATGTATGCCGTTGGGTCAAGAGATTATATAGGTATTTTTTTTCTTTTTGTTATTCTATTTGAGTTTTTAATGAGATTCCTTGAATTCGTAAATATTCAATAACTTTCTTTCTAGTTGAATTCCTAAATTGGGCTGCACTATGTTCCGTACATCTGAGCAGACTAGCGGAAGATTTGATAATATACAGCACGCAAGAATTTGGATTTGTACAGTTGTCTGATAAATTTTCTACTGGGTCAAGTTTAATGCCTCAGAAACGAAACCCTGATGGTTTAGAATTAGTGAGAGGTGCTGCAGGAATGCTATTAGGGGATAGCTTTTCGTTTAGTTGTACTCTTAAAGGTTTACCCAGCACTTACAATAAAGACTTACAGGTCGACAAGGAAATAACGTTCAGATCATATGACAGATTAATGCACTGCATAAAAGTTATGAATGGAACGATAAGAACTATGACTGTAAGTATTATATTAAGAAAATAATAGTACCTAATTTATTACTTTTTTAATTACCAATTATTTAATTTGAAACAGGTTAATCAAGATAAAGCTATTGGCCTACTGGATTCCAGCATGTTAGCTACAGACCTCGCTCACGCGCTCGTTCGACGAGGGGTTCCATTTCGGAAGGCACATCATTTTGTAGGGTCCGTCCTCAAACGCGCTGCCGCCTTAGGAGTAGATCTACAACACATGCCTCATAAGGAATACATTGCTGTATGGTAATACTAGCTGTGCCCCGCGGTTTTACCTGCATTTCTCCGCTCCTGTTGGTCCTAGCGTGATGATTAGCCTATAGCCTTCCTCGATAAATGGGCTATCTAACACCGAAAGAATCTTTCAAGTACCCCGACCCGTGATTAGCGCGTTCACACAAACAAATTCTTCAGCTTTATATTAAGTATAAGATTTGGCAAAAATTGCGTCATTTTCTATACAACTTCATTTACATATACAATCATTACAAATTGACCGGCTGTAGGGGTTTTGTTTCAAATGGACAGTCATAATAATATATTATTATTACAATAATAACTCATACGTATATGAGTTAAATATTTGAATATTGGTCTATTACGGATTACCTATTAAAAATGTTTAAAAATATAATTCGATATTGAAATCGTTTTTTTTTTATTAGCCCAGAGTTTGGATCTCAAGAGGAGCTAGAGAAAGTATTTTCTTGGGAATCTAGCGTGGAACAATATAAAAGTGCCGGAGGAACTTCGCGTGATGCAGTTGGAAATCAGTTGCAGTTGTTACAGAAATGGTTACAAGACGAACATTGTTAGTTTTAGCATGTTTTAGTAATCAAATAAATATGAGGAAATTTAGAAAAATAAATCATTAAATATCTACGTTTGATTTTAAATTTGTAAATTCACAGGGTCAAAGTAAGTTTGGGTCTTTGGTATTTAAAATAAAATAAATATCTCCTGTCAAAACATAGGTATATTTTATACCACATTTTATACTAAATCTAATTATCGTTCGAGAAACGCTAATAATTATTTATAAGAGGTATTTACATTTGTATCTATTTCCTAAACTGTTTTTACACATAGAAAAATATTTTGACACTTTACAAATATGTATGTACCATTCAAACAAGTTTCGAGTATTTTAAATCGCTGACGTATTTACTTCATAAGATTATAAATGTATTTTAAGATCAAAAGGCTTGGAACTACATGCGAGAACATAGTTATATTAAAATTTAATAATGTAATTAATATTAAATGTATATTCCGTATTAATTGTATCTTCGGCTATGCATATTACAACAATAATAATATAATGATTATACAATAAAAATATTAATCAAAAATTTGCTGACGAATACAAAGATATAAATATTCTTGCGTAGTAAGTACTCCCATCTTAGAACAATTTTTTATATTACACATTTGATACAGTCTTAACAGTTTACAAGTAGTTTTTGGATAATTGAACACAATTTCACTTTTTTCTGCTGGTATTCTCTGTGAGAAAAAGAATAATTTATAAAAAAAACTCAAAACAATGTGAGAATGATCTTTTGAACGTCAAAGTGAGAATAATATTATATGTACAGATAACTTAGAAAAATATTTTGTCATACATATCAATTTATCAGTTAGTGTAATATTTCAAAAGTACCATGAAGTAAATGCTGATTTTTTTTTTTTTTGTTTTGTTTGAAGGATTATTCATGTTTAAACCATAATATATCATACTAGTGATTAAGGCTCTCTTACATCTGCTTCTTCTTTAAGTCGCAACTCAGAACATGGTTCAATCGGTCGTTCTTGAATATTTATATTATTTTAATAAGAAAAAAGAAAGAGGAAACATAAGTAATTTTTTAATATTATTAACTACAATGAAGTCCTCCTTCTAATGCTTAAATTCTGATCGTCCAGATATTATTTTCAATGTAGACTGTAGAAGTCTGAGCCATGTATATGTACAATAGGCTGTATAATGCTCTAGTTGTATGTACGCTGCTATTCCACACTTCACAACAATGCCATTTAGCGCTTGGATATCCCTTTTCCGCTACATCGCTTCGAAGTATAAACATAGAATAGTGATAACACTGAATTTTATATCACGATACGCAACTACATATTGATCGCAAATTTATTTTATCATGTATGTTGGGCACTAAAACAGGTCTAGCTGTAGCCTGGGTGAGACACGCGGTAGAGTACGAACCGCGACGGACTGCTCCATCACGAGAGCCGAGGGTATCTATGCGAGATTTCTCCACTATAAAGTTCTGGCTGTAACCACAGTGGATAGTTGGTATTCAGCGACGCAGCAGGGGCCGGCAGTAGCGCTAGAACTTGAGCGAGAAGCCGGGCGCCACGTTGAGCGAGCGCGCCTGCACGTGGAAGCCGAGCGCCTCGTCCGAGTCGGCGCGCGCGAACTGCGCGTACGCCGCGCCGCCCGCCGGCGGCTTGGGGCTGTGCGTCGTGCGCCGGTTGCCCTCCGACTTGGCGGGCCACGTGGGGAACATCGCCGGGTCGATCGCCACCGGGTTCTCCTGCAAATATTGTCATATTGTATACATTGAACAATATTCCTATACAAGTACAGAGACTATAAATATAGTAATAATTGTAGAAGCTTACTTGCATTTCTCTAGAAACCAAGAAATGTAGATTCATGAAACATAAAATAGCTTATCTACTTGTATATTTACTTCTATTATTGTTATACCTTGAGACTTGTATACTATTTTTTAACCATACAAAATTCCGTTACAATCTATACTAATATTATAAAGCTGAAGAGTTTGTGTTTGTTTGTTTGTTTGAACGCGCTAATCTCGGGAACTACTGGTCCGATTTGAAAAATTCTTTCGGTGTTAGATAGCCCATTTATCGAGGAAGGTTATAGGCTATATATCATCACGCTACGACCAACAAGAGTGGAGCCACGGGGGTGAAACCGCGCGGAGCAGCTAGTATAAAATATTTTTTAACACATCACAAGCTCCATCCGATATCGCAACAAGAAACCCCTACAATCCATTCCACGCACCTTAAAGTAGGCATGCTCGAGCGCGGCATCAGCGGACAGGCGGCGCACGGGGTTGTACGTGAGGAAGCCCTGCAGCAGCGCGAGGCCGCTCTCCGAGAGCAGGTCGGCGCCGACGCGCTGCCGCAGCCCGCCCGGCGGGTGCTCCGCGAACGTCATCTTCTGCACCGCCGGCAGCTCCTTGTAGCCCGGCCACAGTAGTTCGGACGGCGTGCCGAGGTCCTGCAACGGACAATGACTTGTTACGACATGAGTTAAATGATAAATAAAAGTAAATAATTTAACTATGATCGAGAGCCACAAAAAAACATCGAAAAAGTTTTAAATATAACCGAAACGCCAAATGAGACAAATTTTATGTATACAATTGAAAATATATCTCACCTTAAATATTCTATTCAACTGATCGACTTCTGATTTTCCAGGAAATAGTGGATTCATTGTAACAAACTCTGCAAATATGCATCCAACACTCCACATATCAATAGGTGTGGAGTATTCCTTACAGCACAGCAATAGCTCTGGAGCGCGGTACCAAAGCGTGACCACTATGGGTGTGTACTGGCGAAGCGGTGACCCATACTCCCGGGCCAAACCAAAATCTCCCACCTAAAAAAATAAAAATAATTATATTTATATCTCATAAATTTGTAATTATTTCACGAGATATTAAATTGTGAAAACAAAAATTATACCTTCAATATTCCTTTGTGTGAAAGCAACAGATTACTTGTCTTCAGGTCTCTGTGTAGGATCCAGTTATCATGCAAATGGTGAACTGCTTTTAATAACTGTGTCATCAAACATTTCACCTCACCTGAAAATATTAAATACTTATTAAAATGCAATGTGGACTATGAACTATAGTGTGGTACATGACCACCATGGTATTTAATGCTGCAACTACTATGAAAACTGAATATGTCCGTAATATTGAATAATGCTGATTATGCGTGGACGATTGGCGCAAATAAGTATAATAATAATTTGATCCTAATTTAAAATTATTCCTACCTTTTAATGGCTTCTAATTATTGCGATGTAACTCTATTTAAAATACTTTTTTACCTGGAAGAAACACTTGTTTCTTGTTTCTCATTGTTTCCATGAGACTCTTCAAATCGTGTTCGACGTAATCCATGACAATGAATATTTTGTCCATATTCGAACCAACTACTATTTCCCTCACGGTGACGATGTTGGGATGCTGGCCCTAAAACAATACAATAGCGTTCTACCAATTAGTACACGTAAAGAACTAAAGCTAAACTCCTTCCATTGTGAACGGGTGTGTGCTCCTTCCCTTGCACCTTATTTCTAGTCCAAATAAAAAGCAATTTAAAACAATGTAATACTGATGGCTTGCCATACAGGTTTACTATATACAATCATATCACACAGCTCTGCCTGTATCATAATTATTTTAATGTCTGTATTGGCAAATAGTAACATGTTATAGTAGATATAGATGAATTCATAATTTTCATTCATTTTCCGCACATTCAAACAGTTATGAAACATTAAATAACTTATAAACAGTGCGCAAAATCATAGTTTATCATATTTACATATATTATCTTTACAAAAAATGAAAACATCGTAAAAACAAAATGATGAATAAGAGGGATCTCTATAATTATAACTACTATTGCGCATTATTTATGAGTCGTTGATTATAAAACTCTTTGACTTCGACTAATTATTCGTAACTATATCCTGCATTTGAAATATGGTTTTGCTACCCAATTGCAAGTGTGCATGTTCCAAGGTTGGTTATTTGTAAAATCTGAATGTATTTATAAACACAATGACAGCTAACAACACAGAAAAAAAAAAATTACAATTATAATGTAATACAAACATTTGCAAAAAAGTAATAATTAAAATTTCGGTGAAAATAATTAATGCATTTATAAATGTAAATAGCAGCATGAACAATTTGTCCGATATTGTTAAAAGTATGGAGTATCTTAAATTTTCGGGTATAATTTGGGTCTTCATTGGGTTGATCGACATTTTAATATTCCAGTTAATATAATACTGACCATATATTATTGTATAATACCTATGAATTGGAATACTAGCAATCTAACTTACGGATTTGAGATTTCATCTTAATTTGAAATTTAAAATGATAAATTGTTTTTGTAAGCTTCATAATACCTTAAACATTTAAAATAAATATATTATAAAGAGTTCCATCAACATTAAATATTAACAAAAATTAATATAACATTTAACTTATCTCTTAAATAATAATTTGAGTTCATAAGATGAAGGTCAGGGGCGTGATTGGTATGCAAAATTTTTTAAGGCAGAATCCGATTCTTCCAAATAAACACATCATGTTAAATGTTGAAATTCATGTTAAATGTTGAAATAAGTCTAGAATCGCTTGCAATTTAATTAATGCATATTATTTTGTTCCTTAACTCACATCTTAATCCGTATACATAAAATTTTAAATTCGGTAATTAAACGTGTATCCGTCGGGTGGTAGAAGCATGATATTTTTTGCAGAGTGGCTAATCCGAAGCCAAAAATAAAATAAAAGAGATTTACAAAATATTATATGTACATATATAATAAAATCCGATTACGAAGGGACAGCTGCCAATTAAAATATGATAAATATGTGGTTGACCCTTATATGAAGCTTGTGAGTTTTCTCATCTTAAAAATTTAGTAGGTAGAGAAAATATTCAACAGTGCCTTGCAGGCATTGTCTGCATTTTTTTTCTTCGGGAATGGCTTTATGGTCCGGGAGCCAGCAATAAATTCCACAACCAATGTTTAAGAAAAGTGTATCATTAACCATGGTGACCATTAGCTGCTTCATCTACTAACATCTACTGTTGGTGGTTTGAATAGCCGACTTCTGACAAATATCAAGTCGGAGGAAGTGCTAGGGGATTTTTACCGTATTTCCAAGGCAATTCCATTACTAAACCCAGTTAACAAATCTTTAGCTGACGGTCACATGCTTAATAATACACTTATCTCAAGCATTGTAAAAATTAACAGCCCAAAAAATGAGTAACGAAATTTTTGCGTGACTAGCCGCGTACTGACTGAGCGAGCAGCCTCGTGAGGCAGTCGCGTGAGGCAAATCCTCGGTCGGTCAAGACGAGCCTCGCCCGAGGCAAACCCACGCGCTGCCTCGCCCGAGCCTGCCGCGGCCCGAGCCAAACATTGTCGCTCGCTCAGTCAGTACGCGGCTACTCGCGAACCAATAAGTCGCTTGTCTGCGCGGCCATGGCTTTAAATGGAGTTTCATTGAGTATATCGTTAATGTTAATAATAAAAATAAAGACAATATAGCCAGTAGAAGCACTTAAACTAAAACTTTAGTTATTACCATAAACTTCTTATATAAATAATTATTTCTAAAAACACAACAAGTAGGTAATTAAATTATTTAAGACAATCCACAAAACAACTAATGTTACTAGTATAAAACATTAATTTTACTATAATATGATAGTAATATAAATATTATGCATTTATGCATGGTCTTAAGTTAATAAAGTAATAAAGATTAATTCAATTTATACATAAGACAACAATGAGAACATTAACTTATTATCTACTTCAAACTCTAACGTATCAACTTAAAGTAATAATCATAAATTTCGTAAATAATAAATACCATCAGATTTTACAAATAACTCAAGACATCAAAACAAAATGGAGCGTAAAATATATGCATATAGAATTTCATTAATATTATTTATTTACTAGGGGTTGAAATTAATGAAATTCTATTGGTTAATAAATGAAATCTCGTCTATGCTTTATTGGAGTATTTTAAGGGTATATTACAAGTACACAGAACTTGCACTAATATTTGTTGTCGAAGTTATTGTTTAGAAAAGCCAGTTCAAATATCGATCGTAATTCTGATATGGCAATACAAATTCGGAATTTAGTTAGATATAATTTAGCTTATAAACAATTGTTTACAAAAATGTAACATAAAATAGAAATATTGGCTCACATTCAATAAATATTTTTCTTTAATTAGAATAACTTTCTTACATTAAGAAGTAAAAGAAAGGCATTCTCATTAACTCAATATAAAATTTTTATAATTCATGTTAAAATGATGGCAGATTTTAGTATTTTCACTATTTATTAGTTCTAAGTAAACGGGGATAAGTTCACGTTAATATCACGTAATATTATTTTGAGTAAACTATATTCTATCGGTAGCGATAACAAATGTGTAGACATTACCAAACAAAGTCCTCCCCGTTGTCTGTCTGTTTGACGCGATCTCAAAAACTACTGCACCCATTTTCATTGTTTTCATCAATAGATAGAGGAAGAGTACTCGGGGAAGCTTGTCATGTATAATTTGTTAAATTTTAGACAATACGAAGAAAGCTAATACAATATATATTGAAATAACTTTCTGATACAAGTTTCTACAAAAAATGAGGATCTAAATAAAATCATAATATAACAACCTCTATCGAAAGATCTTTTATCCAGTTAATGTTTTAATTTAGGTGTCATAGCAAGGTGACTGCAAGGAAGAACCAATTCTAGCCTGTTAAAGACTATTGTAGTCTTGTATAAACAGACTAAAGAAAACTTCACAATAGAATACATTCTTTCAAAAAGCAGATACTTTTCAATAAACGAATGTCTATGAGATGATGGACCCATTTAATGTGTATATTTTTTGAATTAATTGAATCAAATTTAAATGAATTTGGTAATAGCACAATGAAAGTGATAAAAAGTCAACTGTTATAGGAATTTCCTCTGAGGTATAACAAGGTTATGAAGCTATGAAATGGTTTTAAAAATTAAATCTTAAGGCAATTGGATACAAGTTAGAAAGTACGTTATAAAGAATGTCAAATATAAGAAATCAAACAGTGAAAACCACTTGTAGTGTGTAAGCAAATTGATAACTGGTTAAAATAACGTTTTATTTTGAAAAATATGTATCGGTTACTACAAGCATGAAGCTATTCATATTAACTGCGCCCTAAACATCTAGCAAATACCGTTAAAATGACTTTAAGCATGCTTACTGAGTTATGTATCATTTTAAAAAATAGATGTCCGATTCTCTGACCTACTAGGTATACAAAAAAAAAAATTCAAACACCGCGAAATGAGAATTTTATAAGATAATATATTCGAAGATAGATAAGAACAATCCATCAAATAAACTAAATTAGAATTAGAATAAAAATTACCAGGCACATATTTTATCTAACGGTGCAGTTACATCAAACGAGTGTATGCTCATTCTATTCAAATTATTTTAGTGTAAACAGACGTAGAGCATTCTTTCGTTGTTCTTAGGGCGTTCGAAAAGATTCTACGCAATGTTCTAATACTGAACAACACTGAATACGAAATGAAGAATGCTCTTGCTCTAGCTCTTTGTTCGTTTGATGTAAATGCACCGATAAATAGATGTCTAATCATATCCAGTGCCAGTTGTAACTAAGAGATAACTTCTAATTGTTCGGTAATCGTTTCTTGGTGCAATTTAAATAAAGATTCGTTTCATTAAATCAGAAATTTTTAGCAAGAACATTAACAATAAGAATAAAGGAAAAGTATTTAGTAATAAATAGTTTCTGTCATTAAATGAACAAGATTTAAATGTTACATAATCTGGGGTAATAATTAATAATAATAGACAAAGAAAAGAACAAGTAAACTTAATGATAACTGGATTTACATAGAATTACCCAACATCTTTGGGTAAATTCAAAAATTTCATTAAATTTAATTGATATTCGGCGTTTACCCAATCACACCTAGGTCTCTTCAACACAGAATGGGTAATGGTGTTGCGAATTTTTTTATTACCGCTCGAATAAATGCAAAGTTTGTAAAGCATAATGGATCTTCAGATGAAATATTTTCAAAGAACCAGTTTTCTGTGCCATCAAATAATTAATATATCAGAATTAAAATCATCTTAACGGCAATGGCTAAAACCACAGAACAGTAAAGTAGATAGAAGTGTGATGTGGGCGTGGCCCACGTGTCAATAATAAGTTTAGATCACCTAACTTGCTCTCAGTTGTGCGCAGAAAAATATTCGAGTCGGTTGTCAGCTGTCAAACCTTTTTTCCATATTTATTCATTAATTAGGACGTGTTGTTCGGTATTAGAGTGCAAAAACGATAGCAGACGAAATAATATCAGCAATGGAGGCATTTCATACCATCGGTAAGTCTTATTTTTATTTATTTTACATATAATATTTTATGTTATAACTTCGCTTGTAATTTGTCAAAATTGTATACAAATATCTAGTCAAAATGAACCTTAATCCGTAAGAAATTAGTACTATTATAGATTGAACAGCAAACAAGACTTTCTGGAATATTATTGCAATAAACAAACGAATGTCGCTTTAGTGATGCTTGTGGCGCATATCGACAGTATCGATACTTTAGAAAAGACAAACATTATAATTTTATTTTATTTTTCCTTAGCTTTCATTTGTCCAATTTATTTATAGATTTCCCAAAGAGGCTAATTTAAAAGAGAAATGGATAAATGCAACGTGACGAGTTAACTGGATGCCGAACAGCACTAAGCGGTCTAACAAAGGCCACCGATACAGCAAACCTACGGCAGTTCCAAGATTTAAAATAATGCATATTTTCTGTTTGTATTTTGTAAATATAGATTAACTATTCTATTCCGTTTTTTATTTAATAATAATAATATAAAAAGACGTACTTAGTAGTAATAAACATACTCCAAAATGTGACACATTATACTATACTCATATAATAGAAAGAAAAAAAAAATACACAAAAAATATTTATTTGTGAATTATCGATAACAAGGCTGACATCCCTCAGGGCATAGCATCAGATAAATATCAAGTTAATGTCATTAATGTTGAGTGACACAAATTTCAACCTTATCTCTATGTGTTGAGGTTCAAAGTTATATCTATCGAAAACTAACGCCCTCTGTTGTGGAGTAGCTGGATGTTTTCGAATTTGGAATTTCTGTGCAATGAGAAACAAAACAGCTAATATACCTAGGGATGTTATACTAAAATAAACCGTAACATGGTGCGTTAGGGTACATATTGAAATGCTGAATTTATAACCTAAGTCAGTTTTTACTCAAATTAAGCTGTCCAATCAAAAGCATAGATTACTTGTAGTGTACTGTATAACTATCGGTTTAAATGTGTGGGTTTGGCGACACTGGTCTTCATAGTAATTATGATATTATAGCACTTCTATTTGTTTTTAATGTTCTGTGGCTAAAACCCATATATTATTTATTTGACAAGCAAGACAAAACTGCTGTGACATTTTTAGTCGCAAATAAATAAAAAATAAATTTATGATTTTAATATGTTGATTTTATTTATAACTAGCGGTGTGCCCCGGCTTCGCTCGTGGTTTAGTTTACGTATTCACTCCATAAGGACCATTCTCGTACTTCAAGGAATATTAAAAAAAAAAACAAAGAATTCGAAATCGGTTCAGCCGTTCTCGAATTTTGCGCTTAGCAACACATTCGGCGCTTCATTTTTATTAAATAAATTATAATAATAGGAACAGTTCAATATAAAGCTTAATATTTGCAACATTCCTTACGAGTAAACGCCGAGTACAAATTAAGTTTGAATGAATCTTCAAATGATACCCAGACACCTTCGTTAATATTAACTAAACCCAGATAAACCTAAGTTTATTTTTCTAAATCTATATTATTATGTGCATCTACAAGGGTTTCCCATCATTTGTATGTGCAAAACTGGCAAAATGTGATAAACTATTTACAAAATCTACTGGCTAAGAAATTAATATTAAACATAAATGTTATGTTACTTTGTCATCATAATATTCTACAATGAACTACAAGGTAATATGTGAAAATTTGTGAAGTTTCACACATATTTGTGAATAAGAATAAATCACTGGCTTAACAGATTTTGATGAAATTTCAGATACATTTTTAAATATAATAGTTCTGTAAACTAGTAGTGAGAGAAAATTAAAATGACGGTACCTTACCCTTTAGTCAATTAAATTTCAAATGAAATAAATACCTACTTAATGATCTATGAAGTTTTATCTTGCCATTGAAATGTGATCAGTGTAAATCACTTAAGTGTAATTTCGGAGTCATGCAGTCAATACCTTATTGAGGTTCCGTACAATACTGTCTGTTATTTTACACACAATTTATATTAGTTACCTTAATTAATGTCGAGATGTGATGCTTCATTTCACTTGTAAATGTTTGTATTGCCATTTCAGAAAACCGTCGATATTTGATAGAAATATGGGTAATGGTAAGAAAAATTACTTTTCAAAAACAGTAAATTTGTAGGAGTAGAGAACATTGGAAGATTTTCCCCTGGAATAAATCCCTTATAAGATACTTAGGCCCGCCCGTGTATCGAAGTTGTTAACCCTTGCAATTGGGTCACACCTCTAGCACAACCCTCTTCAGGTAAGAGGTGCCGGGCCTGTAGGAATAAAATACATTGCATTAATAAAGTGAATAACACACGTGAGCCATCGAGTGCGTTTCCGCGCGGCTCAAACTTACAAGCTAAAGCTAAAACAGATATTACATTGAAAGATATACCTTTAAACAGTGAGTAATGTTGCATTACGATGGCCCAAGTGAGCTTATAATTATTAATAAATTGAGATTGTGATCCTACCTTGAGTAATGTGTTGATTTCCCTTAGTGATGTGATAGGGAATCCTTCTTTTTCCTTCTCCATTTTGAGCCGTTTCAGGGCTACAATCTCATCAGTGGTTTTGTCTCTAGCTCTATAGACAACTCCATATGTGCCCTCTTCAATTCTATTTAAACATTGAAACTCTTCAACTGATCTACACCCCTATAAAATATTTTTAGTTAATAACCATGTAAGCGTTATTTTGCTATATGTTTCTGTTAAGTTACAGTTATAAAGTAAAATTTATCAAAATAAATGTAACTTACTGACTTTTCCATCTGTTGATTATCATTATTTATAACTAATAATAGTTAAGCTCCCGTATAAATAATATAAATGATAACTAGATCACAATTGTGAAAATATAATTTTGTCATGGTAAATTTCTTAAGAGTAAATATTGTCTTATTACAAAATATAATTTAATTACCTGAAGGGCAGGGAAGTAGGGTGGCAATGAATTGATGGCCTCCTCTTTGAGTCTCTGACTTTCATCATCCTCAGTGGGTTTGACTTCTTCTACTGGAGTTTTCCCATTTTCATCAGGTGGCGGTGGGGAAAATGAATGGGACCTACTCCTACTTTTTGATCTAGATTGTGACCTGATGAAAAATTGCCAATTAGAATTTTTATATAAATCTTACTAACATTATGATGAATGCAAAAAATTAGACTTTGGTTTCTCAAGCAAATCAACAAGGCTACATGGAAATAGCAATAGTTTCCTCAATACAACCATGTTTAGAAAAGCAAAGTTGCTACAATAATTTTCCTTATGACCTCAACCAATTTTATTAAAATAAAATTTACCTTCTAGTTTCATGTGATGAGGGGCTTGCATGGATTGATTTTGGAGATGGTGATTTTGATTTTGTTCGATCTTTGGCCACTTTTTCATTCATAACACTATCTTGTACTTCCTCCTCTGATTTTGCATCCGATTCTGAATCGGTAGAAGTACTCCCATCTTCGGTATCCGTATTGGAATGTTCACCTATAAATATTCATAATAATAATAATTAAAAAATGTTTTAAAATTTATAAAATACTCAGAAATAATATTAAGTATTGAGGGTGCAATACCTGACATTTAACTTCTATAATTAAGAGAATTCAAAATAAAATTATAAATGCAAAATAAATCCAAATTTTACCTAAAAAAATAAAACCAGAATTACCTTCTTCAGGTTCAGAGTGAGTGTCACTCTTCATTTCAACATCACTAGCGTCAGACACTTCTACAACTGAATCTCCATAGCTTGGTGAGTGCATTGTCTTGTTCTTTTTAGTTCTGCCTTCATCTGGGCTAACAGAGCGCTTCTTGCCTCGTCGACGACGGTCTTCGCGACGCGCTTCTAATTCAGTTCGCGATTGATGTTTTCTTTTAACCATTTCTCTTTCTACAAAAGACAAAATACTTGTTACTAAAATAGTATAATATGAAAAACATTTAAATTACTATACTACTCTTACTATGAAATTTTCTTTAATTAACAATACATTTTTCTAATTAAATTTTGTATTCAAAAACTTGAATGCTATATGCATATCTTGAAAAATTATCTAATTACTGATCTGTATACAATTTTACACTGATTAGGTACAAGAATTAATTAGCTTAGTTGTGGTGCAAATTATATAATAAGCTAATCCCATACGAACATCTTTCTATTTTTAGTAAACTGTATAAACTATAAATTGTTCTCTGATACAATAAAGTGATCTTATAAATAAAAATTTACCTGCTTCTATCAATCTGTTTTTTCGTTCTAAATGTTGTTTATCTAGAGATGAATGTCTACTGGAATCAGACCTAACTTCTTTGTCATAATCAGAGTGTTTTTTACTATCTTGTGTTTGAAGTTCTTTTGTCAACCTTTTACTTAATATTCTGCTCCTTAAATCTTCTAATTCCTTATCTCCAGAAGTTTTATCTCTATTTTCTTTTTCATTATTTTGAGAACCTCTAGTTTCTTCAGCCAGCATTTGTAACCTAGCATTTATTTGTAACCTCTGTGATGTACTTTCAAGCTTTTCTGCCTCAATATGCTTCCTTTCAGCTTCAGTATACTTATACTGCCTATCTCTATTAACATATAAATCACGATCCCTTTGGACATCTTTTTCTTTGTATGCCTCTTTACTTCTATAAGCTTCCCTTTGTCTACCTAAATCTCTATATGTATTATCTCTATAAACTTCTCTCTCTCTATAGTGCTCTCTTTCCCTATAGGGATCTTTTTCCCTATAAACTTCCTTTTCTCTATATACTTCCTTATCTCTTATTTCTCGTTCCCTATACATTTCCTTTTCTCGTATATCTTTATTATCGCGGTAAACTTCCTTTTCCCTGTAGTATTGTTTATCTCTGTAGTAGTCCTTAGGTACATCATCACGCTCAATGGGTTTACCAACCTCACGTTTTGGTTTTTCCATCTTATCCCGGTCCCTGTTGAAAAAAGTCAATTATGTTGTACATCCCCAGACCACTGAGTCAGACCTTAAATTAATATTCAAAATTAATAATAAGATATGTATACAATAAAGATAAAAACATAAATTAGTACCTAAAAAAAATACTAACCTATAGAGATGCTTTTTCTCTTTTCTCGTAACTTCTTTGTACCTTTCTTTGCCAGAACGTTTGTGACTCCTTTTGTCTCGATGCGACCGAATAACCGCTTGAGGCGGCTTTATTATCAAAGAATCAGCGTTATCGCGGTCCTCGTCAGACAAACTAGTAAAAAAGAAATAAAGAACGATAAACAGTCTGTAAATATCACATTGCAATATATAGAAAAATATGTACATGTCATAACCTGACTAATCTATGAACATGAATACCTAGTAATGGAATATGTAACATATTGAATAACTTTTTAAGAACTACTAACCTGAAATCCATTTCGTCCTGAATTGGACTTCGTGCTAATTCTCCGTCTTCACTTTGATCATCTTCGTAATTGCTCATGATTCGTCGAATCTATGAAGTGATGAACACTTGAGTCCTTTTGAGTGTTTCAATTATCAATTAACAATATAAACAAACCACACTATACACCATAAAATAAATAAAAAATAAAACTTAATAATAATAAGCACTTAGAAACTGTATTACTTAAAAACATGCAGCTATCAAATCATATAGTTCGACGCCATCTTTACAAAATGGTTAACGGAAGTTCTCTGTATTAAGTATATAGTCTATGACGGAAGTTAAACGCTAAAATCAAGTCAGGTGTGCCAACATAACAAATTGATTATTTATGGCCACATTTATGGCAATAAAGTTACTTCCGTTAATAAATAATAATTATTATGCTATTATCATAGCTTCTTATTATTATAGCGGGCCTTGAGCGCGGGGACCACAGCGGGGACCGAATCCAGAAATTCCGTAACGAAAAAAAACCTCACGCTCCCCACTCCGACAGGCACGGAGGTGTGGCTTGAAGGCATGCTATGCAATAGCTTTTTTAAACTTAAAAAAGACTTATCCCACTTACAATGTAGTCTTCGGATTTAGTACCTATTTACAGTACCTTTTCCCATATAATTAAAATAAATTTTCTAGAGAAGAACTATCATGAATTATCACGTTTCTCGCCGACTCAAACAATATTTGAAACATTCATCCAGAAGAAGAAGAAACCGACACAAAGTTACTTTCGATTAATATAATACTAGTAAAGAACTGGTATAGTATATTTGTAAGACTAAAAAGAAAAAGATTTATTATAATACCGCGTATTTCGAATTCTAGTAGTCTGGCCATTATGACTACTAAATTCCTAGTATTCTGAAAGGAAAAAGCCCATCCATGTCTTAAAAAAACAGTTATGTCAAAATTAAAATCTGTGATCTAAAGTCAAAACTCAACAACTCAAACATAACATGTGAAAAGTCAAAATACAAATTAAAATAATGGTCATGATTTTAATGTTTTTTTATTTTCAATTAATATAAAAAATACAACATTATGTTCTGTGTTAATTATTAATACTATGCAATTAAGCTAAAAGTGTAATGTAATGAATATATTGGGTATTGTCCTTGAATGAAGAATATTAATTGTAATATGATAACAGTTGTCAATACTATTATTTTCATGAATTTATTAACTTTGGCTTATTATGAGTTACGTTATAATCTATTATTAAAATGGTAAGATTCTTTCATTAAACATTAGCGAGCTCTAATTAATAAAAAATTAAAAAAAAAAAACATTATGATTACCTCACAGAACAGTAAGATATTAAATACCCTTGCTAGCGCAATAGAAAATAAAGACGAGGAACTTAAAAAAAGGAAAGAAACTGCTAAGGAATTCCTACGTGAGCTTCTAGGCTGCATTGAAAACTGCCAAAATCGTTTCGGAGGAAAATCTGAACTTGCTACAGAAGACGATATAAGGTATACATTTTTAAGATGTCAACAAACATTAAATATGTAACATAATTCTAGTCTTTGGTTATTATATTTTGTATATATTCTGATATGATTTATAATGCATAATATTAGGTATTAGCTTTCTGCCCGTGGCTTTGCCCTCTTTGTCTAAAATCTAATAAAATATATTATACTAAAACCTTCTTCTTGCATCACTCTATCTATAAAAAACCCCATCAAAATCTGTTGCATAGTTTTAATGATTTTACTATACATAGGGTCATTGGGACAGAGAACATGACTTTGTTTTATATTGTCGGGTATGCAATTATTAAGAACACTCTATAAAACAAAATACAAATTGTAAATTTTATGTAACATGCATTACATAAAAAAATGACCTCCAATATTACACTATATTAAAATAATGTTAACATATAAATTTATAATGTTAACATGTAAATATGTATTGAAGGCAAATTTGTATAATATGTGATTTATAAATGGTATTGTCAGTAAAAATATCACAAATTTTTATTACAGAATACTCCATCTTTGTGAAAAATGGGAAAAGGTTCTTAGCCACGGATTGAAGACTAGTTTATCAAATTACACCATTCAGAATTTTGTGTCAGCTGGATTAAATTTTACATTTAATATTGTGAATGTTGGTAAGTCAACATTTTTAATTGATCTATACTGGGTATATATTGGGTATATTATTAGATATGTATAGTATTTATTTTATATTTATATTTATTTGGCACACCAACAATAAATACATATCACATTCATACAATAAACATTATAAATTCATTAATATTATGCATTTATCAATAACAGGTGTACACAGCATTCACAACAGTTCTCGAAATTATATAGAATTATTTAAGTACATTAACAAATTATTTAATTACAATAACAATATTTTATTTTTATTAATTTTAATGTTAATAATTATTTTTACATTTTATTGAAGTTTTTAATTAATTAGGTGATAGGTTACATATTATGTATTTGAATAACTTTTTCTACATTCGAATGAATGAATGAAAAATTCTTTATTGTACACCATATAGGATATGATCAGTTTGATTGAAAAAAAATAGAAGTTGTTATGGAACAGGTAGTGGATAAATAATTGTTTTTATCTTAATAACTTATAATAATTAATCATATCGATATGATTAAAAAATGAGTATTGAATGTCATGGCTTTTTTGTAATTTTAAACGATTTATCCTTTCATTAAATGAAAAAAATGAATCATATTATCTTTCATCTTTTAGGAAATTCACTATGGAGCTATTGTTGTCTGCACTTAACGAAGCACGAAAAAGAGCGATTTAAAATTTTGTCTAACATTAACACACCTCTGGGATATTTTAGAGCATTTCTTAGAGCTTCTTTGAATGAGCGTTCCTTGGACAGGTAGATATTTAAAACTGTAAAGTATCTATCTTTTACAATTTTTTTAAATCTAAGGTTTGATTAATTATTTTATGTATATTGTCTCTTAGGTATTTACAAAGCTGGATTTCACATGGCCTTTTAGTAGAGTATTATGATGAAGGAGCTATTGTTAGAAGTCCTGAAGCTAATCTCCTGCCTAATACGGCTGCAGGTAAAACTAAAAATAAATATTGAGTTTTGTATTTTATAAATAATCGTAACGCATGGGAAAAAAATTAATCAATGTATATACTTCACATTTTGTTGCAGGCTTATCAACTGTTTTGTTTGCGTTATCAATAGATAGGGCGGAGTTGAATGACTCTCAGCATGCTAGCCAAACAAACAAGGCAGAATTAGTTATACCGCTTCCTACTCCGATCAAATCAGCTAACAATTCCAAACGAAAACCCCTTAGACAAGTTATATCTTTTGACAAAACAGAACATAAAAATAGTACTAAGGGAGGAAAGCCTTTAGAACCCGTTGATAGCGTATCAGAAGCGTCATGGAACAGCGCTCCAGCTACGTGCTTAAATTCGCCAGACCCTAAAATAACATCGCCTATTGCATCCACAAGTGAGCCCACTAGTTCAGACTGTAGGACTGGTATAAGGCATTTCTTCCCCGACAGCGTCAAATCTCTTGACAGCCCTTTCCAAATACTGTCCAAATTATCTGAAAGCGCAAAGGAAATATTCACAAGCTCTTCCAGTATTGAAAAGAATAATTTGCGAGACGATGCGTCCGATTTAAGTGTCAATTGTTTGAAAATATATGAGAGTGATAGTGAAGAAGTAGCTGGTAGTATAGATGGTAGCACATCTTGTTTAGAACTTTGCTTTACAGAAGATGAAAGTGTGCCCGATGAAAAGGCACTAGATTCGGTTTTAGAATGTAGAGAAAAAGAATTCATTAACTTGCAACAAAAGTTCAATCAAATTGAACAAACTAATAAAGATAAGATTCAGAAATTGGAAAAGGTTGTACTAGATCTAAGCAAGTGGGTATTCAAAGCAAATGTATATTTATTGTAATACGGAATCTGATAGTATATTTATTGCACTTGTTTTGATGTCATAATATGGTTTTACAGAGAAAATGATAGGCTAAAGGACCAGTTAAGAAATTATATGTCTGCTGTGGAAATGGGAAAGGCATTGAAATCAAGCAATGGCCATGACGAAGAGGTAACACAATATGAGCGAAAACTTGTTCAGGTTAGTAAAGGTATCATTACGGAAGTTCTTTTAAATAATATTAAATTGTAAGCAACTTAGTGTGATAGACAGACAAACCTATAATGATATACCTACACGAGTAGGATAGCGGTTTTTTTGTCCATTCCGATTCTTTGAAATGAGGATATTGCGTTTATTGAGTTGTCAATGTTGTTGTAAATCTTTTGTTTTGTAAAAACATCAAAGATTAGATAAGATTATTAACTATAAAATAGAATTGTTTTCTTAAAATAGTCATATTGAACGTGAAATCGTAACTACAATATCTCACGTACAGGTAGCTGAAATGCACGCGGAATTGATGGAATTTAATCAACATTTACAACGACGACTTCAAGATTTAGAAAATTCGGGACTGGAAATATTAGAATGTCCTGAATCTAATGTGAAAGTGTACATTCCCAGTGCGTTCTTAGTTGGAAAGAAACCAAATTCCTATCATGTTTATCAGGTATTAATAACTAATTATTCATTATTACGCCGTAAACATTATACCTAGTGCATTATTTGTTTATCAATACTTCCATTTATTTTTCCAGATATTCTTAAAGGTGGGACAAGAAGAATGGAATGTGTATCATAGATACGCGAAGTTCTATGAAATGCATACGCAACTCAAAAAGTGTCATCCAGATATTGCTAATTATAAATTTCCTCCCAAAAAAACGCTGAGAAAGAGAGTGAGTATATACTGTAACAAATATGGAAATAATATCTTATAATTAAAAAAAATATACCGGAATTGATAACCTCCTCCTTTTTTTTTGAAGTCGGTTAAAAACATAATTTATGAAGATGTATATTTTGGGAAAGAAGTATTAATTTTTATACTTCTTTCCCAAAATATATTTTTTATTTTATTTTTGATGCATTGTTGTTCTAGAAACAAGCCTAAATATTCCTAGTAGCAGCCCTTGCTGGCTTTGACTAAGTTCGCTCCTGTTTACATGAGACAAAAAAATAGTGATAGACCAAATAGTTCAATATCTTTAACGTCTAAGGCCATTCTCCCATTGCGATACGCACAGGCGATTCAAGTATCCTGCAAGTCTCGGAGACTAGTCGCCGCGGAGTATCTCACATACATTTGTATGTAGGCTCGCACACTACGCTACCGGTACACTTCCCTTCCAGAACAAAGTATTAATCGCAATAATACAAAAATACTTCTAAAGTTCTAAATTTGTACATTACAGGACGCGAAGGTAGTAGAACAACGTCGCATATCGCTACAAGCGTACTTGCGGCACGTGGTGCTCGTGCTACCGGAACTGCGGGAGTGCACGAGCCGCACTCAACTCGTCACTTTATTGCCTTTTCTTGGGTATGTTCATGGGCGTAGCCACGGTGGGGCAGGGTGGGGCGCTTGCCCCACCCTGGCTCTGACCTGGAAGGTATCTAACCAAATTTAAAAACTAAAGTATCTAGGTACTAACTTTATACTTAATATTTGTAAGAAATTCACACTCAAAAGTCATCAGTAGACATAAAAAATTGCGATCAAAACAAAAAGCTGGTATGATTTATATTAAGCGTACACAAACGCAATCTTTTTCTCCGATTTCTCGGAAGTCGGAAACTATCTACTTTAGGGAAAAAATTATTATTACTTTTTTGTAGAGAATTAAATTTCGCATCTTTTTCACCTTGTAAACTTTTTTGTAAAACTTACCGTTTACGATTTATGGCTTATTTAATGAACCGGTTTATCGTTTTTGGCTAATAACTCTTAAAATATTTGATTAATCAATAAAATGATCTACATATTCATTTTTTAAGAGCACTTTATTTTCTACACTCTACAGCATTTGTTTGATTTTTTTTCTAATGCCCGTACTTTTTGAGTTATTTTACCCACGTACATTTTATGTTGGACTACTGGGCGTTTAATCGAAAATTTCAAGGTATGCACATTGAGCTATTATTAATACGTATAGAGGAGACACCACGAAGAAAATCGAATTACTAACTAAACATCTTTCATACCAAATGCCATTTCTTAAATTTTGAGTCTATGAAAAATGACGCAAAATGGCGCCCGCCAAAAATTTTTCTCGAACCAAGTTTTAAAAATGATTATCTTATTAATTACCGATGAAAAGTTATTTCTTTGCACTTTGCCGCATTACTTGAATTATTAGTGCAATATCGTAATACACTCGAGGGCATATTTAATAAGTTTCATGGTTTTTTGCTTTATAACAAACAAGACATGAACGCGACCATCGCGCTAAAGCGACTGAATACAGAGAGGCCATTTGACCTATGTTGAGCGGAACATAAATGATGTAGGCGGTGTCGTCTCCATACGTAGTAATTGTATCTCAATGGGTATGCATAGTATATTATAATGGTACAAATTCAACAAACTAAAAAAAATATGTGCTGTAGTGCTTAAAAATTTTAGGTAAGTAAGTAGTTTATTTCGGCCGCCCGAGCCCGGCATTTCTACATTAAACGTTCTATACTAAAAAAATATGGGCAATAGAAAACATTCAGATTTACGAAAAAGTTTACAAGGTAGAAAAAATGCAAAATTTTATTCTCTACAAAAAAGGTCACATTAAATATTAATAACTTTTGCTCCAAAGTGGATAGTAGTTTTTGAGATATTGGCCAAAAACTTTTTAAACTATATTTCATGGTAAAAAAGAAATTAATAAATCAAATTATTGTATTTATAGCAAGCTAAACTGTATAATAAAGTAGCCCCAAACACATGTTTAGAGTTCTGAACCACCAAAAAAATTTATACTTTTCACAATAATTATTCGTCTATCTGTCATAATATAAGATGTTGCTTCTTACCAAATTTCAAGATTCTGTGTTCACGGAAAGTACCCTGTAGGTTATGATTCCCTTGCGAAAGTCGCAATTTGCGAAAATTTACAACATAAACGGCTGTATCTTTTGATTGCATTGGCAGGCATAAACAGGCAGACAGACGGACAACCAAGTGATCCTATAAGGGTTCCGTTTTTTCCTTTTGAGGTTTGGAAACCTAAAATTTAACCGGGATAAAACCTCGGGTACTGTTTCTAGTTACATATTATTTTATATTATGATTGCCCCACCCTGAGCCCATGGCTAGCTACGCCCATGGGTATGTTTGACATCTTTTTTTATTATTTAAGACTATATCCGTTCGACCGGGTTGATGAGATAAAATATATAGAAAAACTAGCGGTCCGCCCCGGCTTCGCCCGTGGTACCTACATGTTTAAACTATCCTATCTCTCAAGTTGGATCGAACTACACATGGTGTGCGAATTTTATTATAATCGGTTAAGTGGTTTAGGAGTCCATTGAGGACAAACATTGTGACACGAGATTTATATATATATTAAGATATATGGACCTTATCTCTCTGTTAGAACGTACCTAGTACTCGAGCGTATAATCTTCGAAATCTGCAATTTTCGAACAGAAGTTTCTGCTTAAGTTTTTGGATTTCTTCTCGAGTAGGTATTAATAATTTCTTGAAATCTTCGTGTATCATCTCCTCTTACTATGAAACATACAACAGCTTATCTCTGTAGCCATTCGACACACAAATAAATAAATAGTTTATTAAAAAAAAATTCGTTTTCAGTACGTCGTCAACAGTCAAGGAAAATGGACTCCACAATCCACTAGCTCGCCAACATTCCAATGACTCTGTGTCTACTTATGATCCACTATGATATGTGTAATGTGTATGCAGTACATATTGACTTGACAACACTTTTGACGGCTACGCAACGGCTATGTTAGATTTCTTAAAAACAAGAAGCTTATATCTAATACACTGGAGATTTCAGTATGAACATTAACATGTAACAAGAAAATATATTCATATTTTCTTGTTACAAGTTAATGTTCATTAATGTTCATACTGAAATCTCCAGTGTATTAGATATAAGCTTCTTGCTTAAAAAGAATCCAAGTTGATTAGCCATAAATCACGATTATAGAACATTCACAATGGCAGATGTTGCGCTGCTGATGCTAGGTATATGACAAACGAACGAGTTTCCGAATCGGAAATTGTGGTTTCAATGTAGTTTTATACGTATATTGAGTAATAACCACTTGTAAAAGTCTATGTGAAATGTATTTTAGCTAAAAGTATTTTAGAGTAACATGTAGTACACATTTTCATACGGCAATAACTATCATTATATTTGATACTCTTATAAAAAGCGTAGGATTTCGCTCAGAAATATTCGCACGGATCTGAATACGCGACTTCACGTAGTATAAGAAAAGAAACGGTATGATAATAATTATTCGTTTTATTAAATAATGCTAAAACATGATCTCTGCATCATTACTTCCACTTTTTTCCAATGAATGTTGTGTTTAATTTAATTTGTAACAATTTTGTTATAGATAAATGTACAGTGCTTGAGATATAAGAACAATTTTTAATTTTAATTTAAAATCAAACCCATTGTTGATACTTTTTATGAAAAATGTACAATTCATGACCTATGTATTTGTATGTAATTTATAACATGTATAATTGAAAAGTAATCCTAAACAGATAATTTTCTGTGATGTAATTTAATTCCTGACACAAGTACCTAAATATGGTTTTAAAGAAGGTATCTTTTATATAAAAAACTGTGATAAAATGTTATCGTCATACAATGAAATTTCATTGCTGTAAAGAAATATTTATTTTAGCGTAATCCTAGTCCTAAACCCGAATGTATTGTATGCACGTTGTTAATGATTTTATTATTTTAACTAATTAATATTTTTAAGCTTTTCAGGTTAATTGTTGTTGTTAAAAGTTGAACTTATATCGAACAGAAAAACCTTAATCAGTACAATTTATTATCATCATATCACACATTAACTGGTACTAAACGATAGCCTTAAATTAGCTTTAGTATCTTATAAGTTATCGTAAAAACAAATAAGTAATAAATTATTTTTCTTAAATCAAATTCAAAACTTAAAATTTTAGATATGTATGTTAATATGATGGCAATATATTATTTTAAATATTGTAAAATGTATTAACTACTGTATTTCTACTAGTAGCCAAAAACTCTAAATAAATACAAGGTGTTTCATTCCATAATCCATATTTGCATTGATAACGTGGAAATAGATTCTAATATTTAACTGGATTGTTAAAAAAAATATTACTACGATTGTATCCCCTTCATAACAGTAACTAGGAGGTGTGAGGCTACCAGCACATTTTATAATGGCTACAGCCATGCTGTGTATCAATCACAGATTATTAGGGTGCTTTTCCTACTGTTCTGTGGTAGCGAGGAATGTGTTTGTTAATAACCAATGATCGCTTCAAACTTCAAACTTAATGAAGCGATGTGATTAGTTTTTTAAAAGCACATTCCTCGATACACATCCTCGCACATAGTACTACGACGAATAAGTGCGTGTGTGTTCTAGCTCGTGTTGAAAATGTGTATTCCTATTTTAATTTATCGATTGAGTAGTGGTGTTGCAGGTAAAATAAAAAACACTGTAGCAAATTAAATTCATATTTTATTTTTATAATAAATAAAAATCAAGAAAACACTCGTTTTGAGAATTTCCTATATATCAAATACATCGTACAAAAGATGTCGATATAAACTAAATCACTTGGTGCAAGGCAAGCCTTTCGGTTAGGGGTTCGCCCGCGCGGCTCGCGCCCTGTTTGAGCTGTCGATGCATCGGCGATGGAAACCGAGGATAGCCTCTTATTTCTCTACATATTATAACAAAAGTTAACTCACAACAAAGACGCAACTGCTTTCCGCACGGAATGCATCTCTGTTGACGTTTAAAATAAGTTTCGAGTGAAAGAATATGCGTTTTGATCATCATGATTATAAAACATTGTAAATAGAGGTATGTAAAAAAACGTTCAACACTTCAAAAGTGAAAAAAACGACATAATTTAGATTTATGTAGTAAAATAAATAAAATATAATAAAATCAAGTATCTAACTTAAGTATGAAATAATTTACTAAAACTTTACACCTAAATAATATAAATGTATTGCAACACATTAAGGAGCTTTGGAACCTTTCAGCGAAAAAACGTGGCTTATATTAAATTTCAGTTGGTAATTAATAATCTCGGGACAATAACTCTAATGATTGTGATTGATCTTTGGTTTTCTGAACATGTGTCGACCATAGTTCCATAACTCCCAATGGGACGCAGCGCGGGCACTCGGCGTCGTTCCGCTCCGCAACAACCCTCAGACTGCGTGACGTGATTATTTCATAAGTACTTACATAAGTTACAGATCTACTAAGAAGCTAATGAATCTTAAAAGCAAATAGAGAACTTTAACCAAATCGCAGGCGTCTAAACCGATTCATAATAAAAACTTTAAACACATTTATTGTAATTCATAAGCATACATAGATTGTAGTAAGACTATTGGCAATTTTAAGACTGTAAGTGAAATCTACTTCAACGAAAGCTCTATTTAAAAGAGTTTTTAAATGACTACTGTTACCACCGAAACACGCGATATGGATAATCCTTCTACAAAACATCACAGCTCACAAGCGAAAATGTACGACGCAGTATTGAAGATTAGTATATAAGGTGTCATGGATGATAACTAGTAATTTGCAAAAACTTTCTACGTGACTATGATAACTTTATTATTATGCAACAATTTATTTTTTCAAATTACAAATGAGATGTTTCAGTTGAAAGTGATTTTCATATTCGTCGCGGGAATACAAAAATCGCCCACTAAAGTGTCGTGCTCTGTGGCGCAGTTCGTAACCTAGAGGCCGAGAACTTGCTCATGGCAGCAAGTCGCCTAGGTACACACGCTCGTCATCTTTGTATCACTCGCATCAATAAAGAATGTAAGCTGATATATGTATAGCTATTAGAAATTCATTTTGTTTCACCCGAACTGTATAATAAATGTGATTAAAGAGTAAAATTGGCGGAATTGGAAGGGCTCCGCGAGTTGGTACCCCATATTGTGACTAGAGAGTGAGTCGAGAAAGACAAGTAAATAATTGTATCCGTTCCCATTCTTTATTTGTGCGCGTCATACGTGTACGTGTTTGTTGAATAGTCGCGGTCGATACGTTATCACCCATTTCACCGGTTCTATACTTCGTTTCGTTAACTTATTAAATGCTCACATGTCGGCATAACAACGCTTATCACAATATATAAAAATATATATTAAAGAAGCTTACACTAGAACTACACATTGAATATGCACTCTGGGTTATGCATTTGCCACCACACTTGCCACAACAGACATGACTTTAACGAAAATCCTTTTTTATTTCATTTTTTTTATTTTTTTTTTTCTTTGTGCGGTAGCACATGCGAGTCTCTGAAACAACTTATAGCAGTTCCTCTCAGATACTGGTATATAGATCAAATATATCTTCAGGGAAGAAATGAAATACACATTTGATGTTCTCCAATGATTGGTAACTGGCTCGGTATCTTTGTACTGACGTTATTATGAAACCTTTATATCATTCCTTCCCAGAAGATACCCCTTAATTTAAGAATATTTCATTTAGCACAGAGGCAATTAATTGGAACTAAATATAATACTTGTCATTTCATAAAATTTTCAATAGAATCCTTTTTCTAAAATCTTTAAGTTGACACAAGTCAGAAGAAAAGTAATACTTTAAACAAAGTTAGAGTTCTCTGGAATTACTGATGCAAAGTTTCTGCACAACATAGTCTATTCGTCATAATATATCTTTTGTATTTGTCGACATGAGTATGGGATTATGGAAAACTTGCAAGAAGCTTATAACCATTTCTAAACATGTGCACTTATTAACATTAAGATTAAATAGCTCGAAATGTTAAGCCTTATGAGTACTACTATATTTTTATTTTTTTGCTGTGTAGGTTACTTATTAGGCTTTTGATAAATACGTAAGTAGAATAATTTTATTTTTTTCAAGAATGATTTTGCCGCCTTATTTAAAAATACATCTATGAATTTTCACTTTAGATTCTTTATGAAGCAACGGCTATCTCTTCAACTCTCATCTGAAAAATTTTAAAATTAATTTTAATTAGTTTTAACACATAAATAAATTAAAATACATACTTTAACTTCTCAAAAAGAAAAAACAACGACAGTTGTTTTTTAATAAAAGCATTAATATTACTACGAATTTTTCAGGTTAAAAATCTTATATGTAATTGAAATTTAACCCAACTGATAATTGATATAAAATATTAAAAATTACTATTCAGATAACAAACAATTACATTATTTTCCCCCTTGTTCAAAAACCCACAACCTACGCCCTACATTTATATTAAAAGCTAATACAAGCGTGTCTCACCCCTGGCGCCTACAATGATGCTCTTCCTCTTCATGTCCTGTGCGGGCGCTGGTCGCACTACGCCGCCGCCCACCAAGTGTCCGCCGCCAGCGCGGATCGGTTTCGCTGGAACACGAAGTAATTAGTATAAATGTTATATAATACAGGTGAATCTTAGGAAACAGTTAAAAACTAAAAGGTATACACAAAATTCGTATACATTTCTATGCCTTTACATAAATAAATCAGATCAGTAGGAAAGTATTGTTGTGTGATATAGAAAATGTGATATACTTCAAGTATGGGAGCCATAAACAAAATCTTATGAAGCTATTGCTTATGATAGGAACAATATAAAAAGCATTGGATGCTTTATGTACATTACTAAAATCACCTTTTTATCCTCCCTCTCAAATATCGACATAATTAGATTTATAAAATTCAATTAAAGTGTGTATTTGCTCACCAATTTGTGCTTGCACGCCCCGTCTGGCGAGGTTCTTGGCGCGCACGGCCTCCTTGATCCTGTCCACCTCGAACTGGTACCGCTTGCGGTCGCGCATCGCGCCCTCCTTCGCCTCCTGTTATTTTTGATGAGGTTAGTATATTAAAAGAAACTTAATTTACCAACTAATTCTAAAGATACAAACATATTTAACCAATAAATAACGTAAATATTTTTTACATATAGTTCTGCCATCTTAAATATAGTTATTTTAAGAATTTTCCATGTACTAATGCGGAAATTTGTATTACCAAAACCTACACACCCAGCTCAGATTGAACAGTAAGATTTACTAGATAACAAGACCAATAAGCTGAAAAATTCCACATCGCCTGAAAAAATAATTTAGTTCCCAAAAAATATACTGGCATACAAAACAACAGAACATCCTACAAAACCGCTCACCTTAAGAGCAGTCTCCAACGCCTTGACCCTTTCCATAGTGGCTCTCAACCGCTTCTCGAGCTTGGGCAGCTCGCAGCGCAGGTCCGCGTTGTCGCGCACCAGCTGCTTGTGCACCTTCGTCAGCTGCTCCAGGTTGTTCTCCAGGAACGAGATCTTCTGCTTCTGCGCGAGCGAGCCGCCCTCCTCCTCGGCGCCTTCTTCCGAGTTGGTCGATTTCTTTATTCTTGCCTGTGTTTTGTAATACAGGTATTAGAAAAGTATAAATTCAGATTTTATGTTCAAAAGAAATGTAGATTTATTCAAGACTAGCTTTCCACCCGCAGCTTCGCCCGCGCAGTCAAAGAAAAACCCGCATAGTTCCCGTTCCCGTGGGATTTCCGGGATAAAACCTATCCTATTTCCCGGGATAAAAAGTAGCCTATGTCCTTTCTCGGATATAAAAATATCTCTATACCAAATTTCATGCAAATTGGTTCAGTAGTTAAGACGTGATTGAGTAACAGACAGACAGACAGAGTTACTTTCGCATTTATAATATTAATATAGTATGGACTATTTTTTGTATTTATATCTGTATATTCATATCATCGCGCTCTCACATATGGATATCTAAGATTAAACAAAAAATATGTTTAAAATGAAACATGACAATATCTTACCTGCAAGTCTTGTACAAATAGTTTTCGTAAGTTGTGCAATGTCTGCAACTCCTTAGCCACAGTGTCTTCCAGTCCTTTGAGATCGGCGCGGGCTTGTTCGCGTCGCTCCACGCTTTGACTGTGTGATAATGTTTCGTTTTAATATTACAAAAGGTAAACTATTTTAAATAATTAAATGATTTGTTAATGAAATAATGCTACTGGTATTACATTTCCTACATTATAGAATTTTGGTTAAAAATGATAAAATTTACCTGCAAAGTGAGATATCTTCCTGCACGCACCCATCCATATTATGTCACGTATCGCTCTTAGGCCATTTTCTCAGAAAATGCCAACCCCCGGCAGTATGAATATGAATGGGATACGTGCGGAATAAAATGATAACTTAAAAAATATAAAAAAGCGAGGCGTTACAAGACCTTGCACTACATGTAACTTTTACTTACACCAATTAAGATTATTGTTTGTATAAATATTTGTATCACAAGTCAGTTTATTATATTGATTAATCATAACGTGAACAATTCAATCTAGAAATACTTGTACTAGGGCTTTGGTGTTTCATATTTTTCTAGATTAAATTGTCATTTAACTACATCGTTAAAGTCGTAACTTTGTGCAAACTTGTAATATTAATGCCAATCATAATTTTTTTTTCACCATTTGCACAAATTCGCAACTTGTAAATATTGAGGCAACAATCACTCTTCGGCATTTGAGTGCAGACTAAGGAAGTGATATGGATTCTAGGAACAACATAAATGCAATTTTAATACGAAATCGTGGAAAAATCATTGGAATGGATGAAGTGATCATGCACTATGGAAAAAATTAAAGTATGTAAATGCCAATACGTAAATGCAGTACTTGGAATGAACTATTACGATTTGAAATGCTTATAAATGCACTCTTCAATTAATTATCTCTAGGATTGCTTATTCTTTTCATCCAGGAGGGTTAAGTATTCTTGTCCTCGTTTTATTAATACTTAAAAAAATATGATAGTTACTATATAATCCTAACTACAAAACTATATTTTAATCTTTGGTTTGATAAAAAATAATGCCTAAGTTTATCTAAGTGAAGTGTTAAAAACTGATGGTCGCCACATGTGGTAGAAAAATATTTTATTAAAAATATTCTAATTTGAAATCTCTTTATAACATTATGTTTGATATTATTTACATATGTTTTATTTACAAGTACCCAAGAAATATAACTCAATAATAGTTTTAAACTCCGTACACCGCTGTTTTGTGCATTTTGAGTTTTCTCAAGAAATTTCCTAATAATTTATTCATGTAAATAATATTTATTCGAATTTCCTTTAAAACGTAAAGCGTTTAAAATGACTTATAGTAATTACAACAAGAAATATTTCGTTAAAAGACGAATGTTTCTTTAAAAGACAACCATGGATTGGAAAACACTTAAATAACGACAACAACGAGCCTACTTTCAAACATTTACGTCTAATGAACCAATATTTAGATCTACTTATTATTATCATTTTATACTTTCTCCATGCTTAAGTCACAATAACAAACAACAAACAAAATCAAACATGCTAATTATTAATAACTACGTTAAGCATTTTAGTTGATAAATAACTTTCCTAATTTATTTGTTCGACTAGACTTATGGCTCACGACGAACTTCAAAGCGAAGCGATTAAAATGCGTAAAAAAATATTAATTAGTATTCTTAAAATAATTTCGTTACACCCGTTCGCAACTGTCTCACATGCATTTTCTATTAATCTAATTTGTGTTATTGCCGATTCAATATAAGACAGTCGCGACGAGAGAGAAAAGCGTTAATGAGTTAAACATGGTGTTCATGGATCTCTTTTAAATGAATAAAGGTTGCAGTAGTGTCGTCAATAAACAATGTAAATGTTAAATAAATGTAACATGAAATGTTAAGAGACCCATGATATTATCACAGAAAACAAGCCATCGAGCTTAAACCAAAACAACAATTTGTGGGTATCGGTGGGTAAGGAGTATCATGGTAACGGATATAAGTAAATGTAACTGGAGGGGATGGATGTTGCAGGTATGGCGGGGGACTTTAGAGATTGCCGAGAGCGACTTTTCCTCCCTGGCCGAAGCCTTTTCGATATCTAGGCCCATGTCGTAATGGAAACCCATCTTGTCCCTCTTCGGGGACATGATAAAGTCCCGAAAGTCGTCCTTGAGCAGCATTTGCTGGTTGGCGACCTCCTTTTCGGCCTTGTCTAGATTACGGCGCGGTGAACGTGACACTAACATGAGTTCCTTGAGCTTGGCGGACTTGTCGGCCTCCTCGCGTTTCAACTTCTCGTAGTCGTCCTGCAGTTGCTGTCTGGCCAGCGTCAACTCCTGGTAGGTACTGTTGACAATTGAAATATAATCAATAAATATGTCTTCAAGAAGTAGATACTAAATAATAAAAAAAAACATGTTCCAATTAGATGACCTCATGTGAAAAGTTTTTTCTAATAATTTTTATATGGCTATAAAGGATATAATTATATGTATAATCAAAAAAAATAAGTTAATTTATGTCACAAGTCACAACACAGTATTTATATCAATTCTCCCAACCTATTAAATAAAACCAGATTCATATACAATCTTTGAAATTTGAAACTACTCTATTAGCACACTATATCCACAACACAAGTGTATCTAGCACACAAACTAGTATCTATAGTGTATGATGTATAGTGTATGTGCGCGGGTACTGACTCCTTGAGCTCCTGGTGCTGGCGCTGCAGCGCGGCGAGCTCGTCGCGCAGCGCGGCCAGCTGCGTGGCGTGCGAGGTGCGCAGCTGCTCGAGCTGCGCCTCCAGCGCCGCGCGCACCTGCGAGTGTATACTGTATAGTGTATGTGCGCGGGTACTGACTCCTTGAGCTCCTGGTGCTGGCGCTGCAGCGCGGCGAGCTCGTCGCGCAGCGCGGCCAGCTGCGTGGCGTGCGAGGTGCGCAGCTGCTCGAGCTGCGCCTCCAGCGCCGCGCGCACCTGCGAGTGTATACTGTATAGTGTATGTGCGCGGGTACTGACTCCTTGAGCTCCTGGTGCTGGCGCTGCAGCGCGGCGAGCTCGTCGCGCAGCGCGGCCAGCTGCGTGGCGTGCGAGGTGCGCAGCTGCTCGAGCTGCGCCTCCAGCGCCGCGCGCACCTGCGAGTGTATACTGTATAGTGTATGTGCGCGGGTACTGACTCCTTGAGCTCCTGGTGCTGGCGCTGCAGCGCGGCGAGCTCGTCGCGCAGCGCGGCCAGCTGCGTGGCGTGCGAGGTGCGCAGCTGCTCGAGCTGCGCCTCCAGCGCCGCGCGCACCTGCGAGTGTATACTGTATAGTGTATGTGCGCGGGTACTGACTCCTTGAGCTCCTGGTGCTGGCGCTGCAGCGCGGCGAGCTCGTCGCGCAGCGCGGCCAGCTGCGTGGCGTGCGAGGTGCGCAGCTGCTCGAGCTGCGCCTCCAGCGCCGCGCGCACCTGCGAGTGTATACTGTATAGTGTATGTGCGCGGGTACTGACTCCTTGAGCTCCTGGTGCTGGCGCTGCAGCGCGGCGAGCTCGTCGCGCAGCGCGGCCAGCTGCGTGGCGTGCGAGGTGCGCAGCTGCTCGAGCTGCGCCTCCAGCGCCGCGCGCACCTGCGAGTGTATACTGTATAGTGTATGTGCGCGGGTACTGACTCCTTGAGCTCCTGGTGCTGGCGCTGCAGCGCGGCGAGCTCGTCGCGCAGCGCGGCCAGCTGCGTGGCGTGCGAGGTGCGCAGCTGCTCGAGCTGCGCCTCCAGCGCCGCGCGCACCTGCGAGTGTATACTGTATAGTGTATGTGCGCGGGTACTGACTCCTTGAGCTCCTGGTGCTGGCGCTGCAGCGCGGCGAGCTCGTCGCGCAGCGCGGCCAGCTGCGTGGCGTGCGAGGTGCGCAGCTGCTCGAGCTGCGCCTCCAGCGCCGCGCGCACCTGCGAGTGTATACTGTATAGTGTATGTGCGCGGGTACTGACTCCTTGAGCTCCTGGTGCTGGCGCTGCAGCGCGGCGAGCTCGTCGCGCAGCGCGGCCAGCTGCGTGGCGTGCGAGGTGCGCAGCTGCTCGAGCTGCGCCTCCAGCGCCGCGCGCACCTGCGAGTGTATACTGTATAGTGTATGTGCGCGGGTACTGACTCCTTGAGCTCCTGGTGCTGGCGCTGCAGCGCGGCGAGCTCGTCGCGCAGCGCGGCCAGCTGCGTGGCGTGCGAGGTGCGCAGCTGCTCGAGCTGCGCCTCCAGCGCCGCGCGCACCTGCGAGTGTATACTGTATAGTGTATGTGCGCGGGTACTGACTCCTTGAGCTCCTGGTGCTGGCGCTGCAGCGCGGCGAGCTCGTCGCGCAGCGCGGCCAGCTGCGTGGCGTGCGAGGTGCGCAGCTGCTCGAGCTGCGCCTCCAGCGCCGCGCGCACCTGCGAGTGTATACTGTATAGTGTATGTGCGCGGGTACTGACTCCTTGAGCTCCTGGTGCTGGCGCTGCAGCGCGGCGAGCTCGTCGCGCAGCGCGGCCAGCTGCGTGGCGTGCGAGGTGCGCAGCTGCTCGAGCTGCGCCTCCAGCGCCGCGCGCACCTGCGAGTGTATACTGTATAGTGTATGTGCGCGGGTACTGACTCCTTGAGCTCCTGGTGCTGGCGCTGCAGCGCGGCGAGCTCGTCGCGCAGCGCGGCCAGCTGCGTGGCGTGCGAGGTGCGCAGCTGCTCGAGCTGCGCCTCCAGCGCCGCGCGCACCTGCGAGTGTATACTGTATAGTGTATGTGCGCGGGTACTGACTCCTTGAGCTCCTGGTGCTGGCGCTGCAGCGCGGCGAGCTCGTCGCGCAGCGCGGCCAGCTGCGTGGCGTGCGAGGTGCGCAGCTGCTCGAGCTGCGCCTCCAGCGCCGCGCGCACCTGCGAGTGTATACTGTATAGTGTATGTGCGCGGGTACTGACTCCTTGAGCTCCTGGTGCTGGCGCTGCAGCGCGGCGAGCTCGTCGCGCAGCGCGGCCAGCTGCGTGGCGTGCGAGGTGCGCAGCTGCTCGAGCTGCGCCTCCAGCGCCGCGCGCACCTGCGAGTGTATACTGTATAGTGTATGTGCGCGGGTACTGACTCCTTGAGCTCCTGGTGCTGGCGCTGCAGCGCGGCGAGCTCGTCGCGCAGCGCGGCCAGCTGCGTGGCGTGCGAGGTGCGCAGCTGCTCGAGCTGCGCCTCCAGCGCCGCGCGCACCTGCGAGTGTATACTGTATAGTGTATGTGCGCGGGTACTGACTCCTTGAGCTCCTGGTGCTGGCGCTGCAGCGCGGCGAGCTCGTCGCGCAGCGCGGCCAGCTGCGTGGCGTGCGAGGTGCGCAGCTGCTCGAGCTGCGCCTCCAGCGCCGCGCGCACCTGCGAGTGTATACTGTATAGTGTATGTGCGCGGGTACTGACTCCTTGAGCTCCTGGTGCTGGCGCTGCAGCGCGGCGAGCTCGTCGCGCAGCGCGGCCAGCTGCGTGGCGTGCGAGGTGCGCAGCTGCTCGAGCTGCGCCTCCAGCGCCGCGCGCACCTGCGAGTGTATACTGTATAGTGTATGTGCGCGGGTACTGACTCCTTGAGCTCCTGGTGCTGGCGCTGCAGCGCGGCGAGCTCGTCGCGCAGCGCGGCCAGCTGCGTGGCGTGCGAGGTGCGCAGCTGCTCGAGCTGCGCCTCCAGCGCCGCGCGCACCTGCGAGTGTATACTGTATAGTGTATGTGCGCGGGTACTGACTCCTTGAGCTCCTGGTGCTGGCGCTGCAGCGCGGCGAGCTCGTCGCGCAGCGCGGCCAGCTGCGTGGCGTGCGAGGTGCGCAGCTGCTCGAGCTGCGCCTCCAGCGCCGCGCGCACCTGCGAGTGTATACTGTATAGTGTATGTGCGCGGGTACTGACTCCTTGAGCTCCTGGTGCTGGCGCTGCAGCGCGGCGAGCTCGTCGCGCAGCGCGGCCAGCTGCGTGGCGTGCGAGGTGCGCAGCTGCTCGAGCTGCGCCTCCAGCGCCGCGCGCACCTGCGAGTGTATACTGTATAGTGTATGTGCGCGGGTACTGACTCCTTGAGCTCCTGGTGCTGGCGCTGCAGCGCGGCGAGCTCGTCGCGCAGCGCGGCCAGCTGCGTGGCGTGCGAGGTGCGCAGCTGCTCGAGCTGCGCCTCCAGCGCCGCGCGCACCTGCGAGTGTATACTGTATAGTGTATGTGCGCGGGTACTGACTCCTTGAGCTCCTGGTGCTGGCGCTGCAGCGCGGCGAGCTCGTCGCGCAGCGCGGCCAGCTGCGTGGCGTGCGAGGTGCGCAGCTGCTCGAGCTGCGCCTCCAGCGCCGCGCGCACCTGCGAGTGTATACTGTATAGTGTATGTGCGCGGGTACTGACTCCTTGAGCTCCTGGTGCTGGCGCTGCAGCGCGGCGAGCTCGTCGCGCAGCGCGGCCAGCTGCGTGGCGTGCGAGGTGCGCAGCTGCTCGAGCTGCGCCTCCAGCGCCGCGCGCACCTGCGAGTGTATACTGTATAGTGTATGTGCGCGGGTACTGACTCCTTGAGCTCCTGGTGCTGGCGCTGCAGCGCGGCGAGCTCGTCGCGCAGCGCGGCCAGCTGCGTGGCGTGCGAGGTGCGCAGCTGCTCGAGCTGCGCCTCCAGCGCCGCGCGCACCTGCGAGTGTATACTGTATAGTGTATGTGCGCGGGTACTGACTCCTTGAGCTCCTGGTGCTGGCGCTGCAGCGCGGCGAGCTCGTCGCGCAGCGCGGCCAGCTGCGTGGCGTGCGAGGTGCGCAGCTGCTCGAGCTGCGCCTCCAGCGCCGCGCGCACCTGCGAGTGTATACTGTATAGTGTATGTGCGCGGGTACTGACTCCTTGAGCTCCTGGTGCTGGCGCTGCAGCGCGGCGAGCTCGTCGCGCAGCGCGGCCAGCTGCGTGGCGTGCGAGGTGCGCAGCTGCTCGAGCTGCGCCTCCAGCGCCGCGCGCACCTGCGAGTGTATACTGTATAGTGTATGTGCGCGGGTACTGACTCCTTGAGCTCCTGGTGCTGGCGCTGCAGCGCGGCGAGCTCGTCGCGCAGCGCGGCCAGCTGCGTGGCGTGCGAGGTGCGCAGCTGCTCGAGCTGCGCCTCCAGCGCCGCGCGCACCTGCGAGTGTATACTGTATAGTGTATGTGCGCGGGTACTGACTCCTTGAGCTCCTGGTGCTGGCGCTGCAGCGCGGCGAGCTCGTCGCGCAGCGCGGCCAGCTGCGTGGCGTGCGAGGTGCGCAGCTGCTCGAGCTGCGCCTCCAGCGCCGCGCGCACCTGCGAGTGTATACTGTATAGTGTATGTGCGCGGGTACTGACTCCTTGAGCTCCTGGTGCTGGCGCTGCAGCGCGGCGAGCTCGTCGCGCAGCGCGGCCAGCTGCGTGGCGTGCGAGGTGCGCAGCTGCTCGAGCTGCGCCTCCAGCGCCGCGCGCACCTGCGAGTGTATACTGTATAGTGTATGTGCGCGGGTACTGACTCCTTGAGCTCCTGGTGCTGGCGCTGCAGCGCGGCGAGCTCGTCGCGCAGCGCGGCCAGCTGCGTGGCGTGCGAGGTGCGCAGCTGCTCGAGCTGCGCCTCCAGCGCCGCGCGCACCTGCGAGTGTATACTGTATAGTGTATGTGCGCGGGTACTGACTCCTTGAGCTCCTGGTGCTGGCGCTGCAGCGCGGCGAGCTCGTCGCGCAGCGCGGCCAGCTGCGTGGCGTGCGAGGTGCGCAGCTGCTCGAGCTGCGCCTCCAGCGCCGCGCGCACCTGCGAGTGTATACTGTATAGTGTATGTGCGCGGGTACTGACTCCTTGAGCTCCTGGTGCTGGCGCTGCAGCGCGGCGAGCTCGTCGCGCAGCGCGGCCAGCTGCGTGGCGTGCGAGGTGCGCAGCTGCTCGAGCTGCGCCTCCAGCGCCGCGCGCACCTGCGAGTGTATACTGTATAGTGTATGTGCGCGGGTACTGACTCCTTGAGCTCCTGGTGCTGGCGCTGCAGCGCGGCGAGCTCGTCGCGCAGCGCGGCCAGCTGCGTGGCGTGCGAGGTGCGCAGCTGCTCGAGCTGCGCCTCCAGCGCCGCGCGCACCTGCGAGTGTATACTGTATAGTGTATGTGCGCGGGTACTGACTCCTTGAGCTCCTGGTGCTGGCGCTGCAGCGCGGCGAGCTCGTCGCGCAGCGCGGCCAGCTGCGTGGCGTGCGAGGTGCGCAGCTGCTCGAGCTGCGCCTCCAGCGCCGCGCGCACCTGCGAGTGTATACTGTATAGTGTATGTGCGCGGGTACTGACTCCTTGAGCTCCTGGTGCTGGCGCTGCAGCGCGGCGAGCTCGTCGCGCAGCGCGGCCAGCTGCGTGGCGTGCGAGGTGCGCAGCTGCTCGAGCTGCGCCTCCAGCGCCGCGCGCACCTGCGAGTGTATACTGTATAGTGTATGTGCGCGGGTACTGACTCCTTGAGCTCCTGGTGCTGGCGCTGCAGCGCGGCGAGCTCGTCGCGCAGCGCGGCCAGCTGCGTGGCGTGCGAGGTGCGCAGCTGCTCGAGCTGCGCCTCCAGCGCCGCGCGCACCTGCGAGTGTATACTGTATAGTGTATGTGCGCGGGTACTGACTCCTTGAGCTCCTGGTGCTGGCGCTGCAGCGCGGCGAGCTCGTCGCGCAGCGCGGCCAGCTGCGTGGCGTGCGAGGTGCGCAGCTGCTCGAGCTGCGCCTCCAGCGCCGCGCGCACCTGCGAGTGTATACTGTATAGTGTATGTGCGCGGGTACTGACTCCTTGAGCTCCTGGTGCTGGCGCTGCAGCGCGGCGAGCTCGTCGCGCAGCGCGGCCAGCTGCGTGGCGTGCGAGGTGCGCAGCTGCTCGAGCTGCGCCTCCAGCGCCGCGCGCACCTGCGAGTGTATACTGTATAGTGTATGTGCGCGGGTACTGACTCCTTGAGCTCCTGGTGCTGGCGCTGCAGCGCGGCGAGCTCGTCGCGCAGCGCGGCCAGCTGCGTGGCGTGCGAGGTGCGCAGCTGCTCGAGCTGCGCCTCCAGCGCCGCGCGCACCTGCGAGTGTATACTGTATAGTGTATGTGCGCGGGTACTGACTCCTTGAGCTCCTGGTGCTGGCGCTGCAGCGCGGCGAGCTCGTCGCGCAGCGCGGCCAGCTGCGTGGCGTGCGAGGTGCGCAGCTGCTCGAGCTGCGCCTCCAGCGCCGCGCGCACCTGCGAGTGTATACTGTATAGTGTATGTGCGCGGGTACTGACTCCTTGAGCTCCTGGTGCTGGCGCTGCAGCGCGGCGAGCTCGTCGCGCAGCGCGGCCAGCTGCGTGGCGTGCGAGGTGCGCAGCTGCTCGAGCTGCGCCTCCAGCGCCGCGCGCACCTGCGAGTGTATACTGTATAGTGTATGTGCGCGGGTACTGACTCCTTGAGCTCCTGGTGCTGGCGCTGCAGCGCGGCGAGCTCGTCGCGCAGCGCGGCCAGCTGCGTGGCGTGCGAGGTGCGCAGCTGCTCGAGCTGCGCCTCCAGCGCCGCGCGCACCTGCGAGTGTATACTGTATAGTGTATGTGCGCGGGTACTGACTCCTTGAGCTCCTGGTGCTGGCGCTGCAGCGCGGCGAGCTCGTCGCGCAGCGCGGCCAGCTGCGTGGCGTGCGAGGTGCGCAGCTGCTCGAGCTGCGCCTCCAGCGCCGCGCGCACCTGCGAGTGTATACTGTATAGTGTATGTGCGCGGGTACTGACTCCTTGAGCTCCTGGTGCTGGCGCTGCAGCGCGGCGAGCTCGTCGCGCAGCGCGGCCAGCTGCGTGGCGTGCGAGGTGCGCAGCTGCTCGAGCTGCGCCTCCAGCGCCGCGCGCACCTGCGAGTGTATACTGTATAGTGTATGTGCGCGGGTACTGACTCCTTGAGCTCCTGGTGCTGGCGCTGCAGCGCGGCGAGCTCGTCGCGCAGCGCGGCCAGCTGCGTGGCGTGCGAGGTGCGCAGCTGCTCGAGCTGCGCCTCCAGCGCCGCGCGCACCTGCGAGTGTATACTGTATAGTGTATGTGCGCGGGTACTGACTCCTTGAGCTCCTGGTGCTGGCGCTGCAGCGCGGCGAGCTCGTCGCGCAGCGCGGCCAGCTGCGTGGCGTGCGAGGTGCGCAGCTGCTCGAGCTGCGCCTCCAGCGCCGCGCGCACCTGCGAGTGTATACTGTATAGTGTATGTGCGCGGGTACTGACTCCTTGAGCTCCTGGTGCTGGCGCTGCAGCGCGGCGAGCTCGTCGCGCAGCGCGGCCAGCTGCGTGGCGTGCGAGGTGCGCAGCTGCTCGAGCTGCGCCTCCAGCGCCGCGCGCACCTGCGAGTGTATACTGTATAGTGTATGTGCGCGGGTACTGACTCCTTGAGCTCCTGGTGCTGGCGCTGCAGCGCGGCGAGCTCGTCGCGCAGCGCGGCCAGCTGCGTGGCGTGCGAGGTGCGCAGCTGCTCGAGCTGCGCCTCCAGCGCCGCGCGCACCTGCGAGTCCGCGCGCTGCTCCGCCGCCGCCAGCTGCACGCGCTCCGCCGCCTGCACGCATGCAAACACGACATTTGTTATATTAAGGGAATAACATTTATGGCAAATAACCGCCGGTGCAGCCTGAAAATCAGCGCTGTTTTTGTGCAGCATTTTGCAGAGGCTGTATCTGTTTGCTAATCTTAAGATAAATTTTGTAATGTTGTTGGCTGTGTTTTTTGCAATAAATTTATTTTCTTTCTTTCTTTCTTTCAAATACATGTCAGATGCTATATTAGCAGATATCTTTATTACTATTTAAAGCATTGCAATACAAAACTTTTCGGTGTCAAATATAAATTATTATAAAGTCTTTCAAATGTTGTTTTACACAGCTTGTTCAATATGACTCAAATACCACAATGATATTTTTTTTAAATATATCAAAAAAATTACTTGACATTTATCAGGATTGGAAAATCAACCTCCAAAAGATTTATTCAAAAATCTTAGAAAATAAACTGAAGAAAAAGAAATCTCTGTATAATTGCTATTTCTGTATAGAGCAGGCTCCAAGGAGATGTTCGTTTGCAAAAATAGCGGACCTAAATCTGACTTCTGATATATATTGTATAGATCCCAGACATCCTATAGACAGATGTTGCCAACCAGTTTTGTGGTCCCCCTCCCCCCACCCCGGTAATTAAATATGGCATACAAAGAAAAAAATAAAAATTTCCAAAACATGCCGTGTGTGGTATCAAATGAAAGAGCTTATTGAGTAGATCACGAATATATAGCATACTATAACATTTCTTACACTTTCTCTAAGATTTTTTAGAAAATTTACGAAAATGCTCCATTTTTGAGTTAACTTTAAACCTTTAAAGATTGAAAACTCATGAATATATTTTTTAAATTATTATTTTAAATAATTAACAATAGTCCATTGTTTACGATTCAATAGTTTGTAATAAGTGAGCTATATGTATGTGGTGGATTTGATGACCCCACAAAATGTTTTAAATTGCAAGGCGCAACTTTCACTGAAGTTACCGATTTGAAATCTAATCACACAGAGGCTGATTCAAGAATGTTCTGCCATATTGCAGAGATAATAATTCTAAGCCCTGACACCGATATTTTTGTATTAGGCCTTTATTTCTGGCATAAACTTGAAAATATACTCGCCATCTTTGAATGCTCCCCCCACTCCCCCATGCAACTATTTCACTGTACGAACTATTGAATCGTAAACAATGGACTATTGTTAATTATTTAAAATAATAATTTAAAAAATATATTCATGAGTTTTCAATCTATAGTGGTTTAAAGTTAACTCAAAAATGGAGCATTTTCGTAAATTTTCTAAAAAATCTTAGAGAAAGTGTAAGAAATGTTATAGTATGCTATATATTCGTGATCTACTCAATAAGCTCTTTCATTTGATACCACACACGGCATGTTTTGGAAATTTTTATTTTTAAAGTGAAACTTTTATTACATCGTCTCAAACTTTTTGGTCTGTGTAGCGCATGTCGCGTGTATCGCGGCTGCCGAGTAGGTATACCTACTCGGCAGCCGACCGACACGCGACATGCGCTACACAAAGCAGTGTTCGGAACCATTCGAACAGTTTCACTTTTACCGTGGTTTCATAAAACCACAAACATTTTTTTTTTCTTTGTATGCCATATTTAATTACCGGGGTGGGGAGAGGGGGACCACAAAACTGGTTGGCAACATCTGTCTATAGGATGTCTGGGATCTATACAATATATATCAGAAGTCAGATTTAGGTCCGCTATTTTTGCAAACGAAACTCCACTGAGAGTCTGGTCTAGTAACTATTTAATTTAATCGATTTCATAAAAAAAATATGCAATGATTGATTGCAAAGAAATTACCTGCAAACGAGCACACTCCTCCCGCAAAGCATCTGCGGCCTCTTCGAGCTGTCGTTTCTTGTTTTCAGCCTCACGCATCGACTCAGCGAGCGAGGCACAACGCGCCTCGTGTTGAGAGATGAGGAGACGACATTCGCCCAACGAGCGCTCGTACTCTTCGATCTACATTAAAAGTTTTTAAACATTATTAAACTGAAGATGTCATTGTTAACATAACCATATTATCTTTCATTTTGAAGATGTTATGCCAAAAATATACAATATCGATTAAGGCGTCGCGTGTCTTTATGTCGTCGAAGAAGCATGTCGAATTCTATTTTCAAACAATGTTATGCTTGGAATTTACATTTGATTGCATATTATAATTTCCTCTATTTCTATCCTATTAGTTTGTCCTCTCAACTAACAAATATACAGTTTGATTTGTAAAAAGCATTCGTAAGAAAATCAAAATGATAACTAATTAGGAATGTAGCTCAAATTATAAACACTCATAATATAAGACAAAATTCACAATAATTAGAAAGAAAGGTGAGCCAAACAATTCAATCATAATAATTACTATTGCATGTTGAAGTGGTAATTAACGACTATGCACTGACCTTTTGGTTAGCGTCGATATTAGCGGTTTCGAGCGAGTGGCAGCGTTGCACAATGTTTTTAACCTCACTCTTCATTTTGCTAATGTGCAGTCTGGCCACAGTGAATTCCTCTTCTAGTTTTCCAACAGTGTCCACGTTGAGTTTGAAGTCAAGTTCTGATCCTCCCACGGCCGCTCCGATTTCGGACAGATCCCGTAAGAGGTTGGTAAGAAGTTCGGCAATGCGTTTACGTTGATGGGCAGAGAGATCACGGAGCTGCTGGAGTTCGGCTGTTGCTGTTGTCAAGGCGCTCTGTCACGAAGGAAAAAAAATAGTTAATTTAAAAAAAAAGTAAACATTACAACTCTTTTTAGAAAAACTGTTGGTCAACCCAATCAGTTGTACATTTGCGAGTATAAAGCGTATAAAGTGCATCATAACTTAACGCACCTGTTTGGACTGCAAGTCCTCCGAGAGCTGGTCGCACTCGCGGCTCTTGCTGTCAACCTCCTGCGACTTCTGGTCGTAGTTGACGGCGAGCTCCTCGAGCGCCTGCAGCACTTCCTTCACCTCCTCCTTGGCCGCCTCGTTCTCTTGCTGGATGCGGTTCATGTCGCCTTGCAGCGCTTCGAAGTCGCGTCTGTATCGGAAATTTGTTTGGATAAGTGCTGATATTTTTTTATGGCAGAGCAAGGGAGCATTTTGGTAATGGTGCTTGTATCTTTGAAAAGCTTCACCAAGTAGAATACTAATTATGACATGCTTTATAGATAGTTAGATTAGTTGTTATGTTTACAGACATTCCAAATTACCAAAACATGGCAAGTGACCCACATATCATCAAACATAAGAAGACATGAAGGAATTATAAGCCACATAATATATTTATCAACATTTATTTGAGTTCATAAACAATGAATACTACAGATATGAATGAAGCAATCCACTGGAGTAAATAGTGCATGATATAATATAATGAATAATGAGCATACAGCATACTATGTATTAATATTACTATGAACTTTATTTTTTTGACAAAACTAATTAATTAGTAATTTTATCAATTATGCATTATCATCATAATATAACTATGCATTATCATCTTTTCCTTAAACTTTTCTGAATGAAATTTATAAACATTTTCGTTGTTGATAATGCCGATTATCATCATGACATGTTATCAATAAATGGTGCAATTTGCTTTTTTTGCTACGAAATTTATTGCTACAATACGCATTAGCGTTGATGTGCATTCACGTGAAAAATTTTAATGAAACATTATGTCTTATTTATTGTCTAGCCTTATTAAAATTAAATAAAAATGATCTTATTAGCGTTGTTTTACAGAAATTGATATTAATTATTACTGGAGACTTGTATGATGATAACTCATTCTAACCCCTTAGTTTTTTAGGTAAATAATAAATATGCAATGTATGCTAGATATAAACCAAATAGTTACATTGGATTACGTGTATTAAAGCCATTATTTACACTGCATGTTCTATTTTTTTTAAGTTATAGTCAGTCATTCATAATCATGTCACAGACATAGTCCATAATTAATAAGTCAATAATGTTGGTATGTGCAATAGAAAGCAACATTACGAGTTGTTTATATTCATATTACATAATTTAAGAGATCTGTGTGATGTGTCTGTGTTGAGGTATCTATGAAGTGAAATTCTTCTAGTTTTTTTTTTTTTAATAAAATGTGCTACTTACATATTATTTTATTATGTTTTACCATTTATTACATTTTGCATGACTCACATTTTTTATATATATTTAATATTTATGTTTAACTACAACATAGAAGCTGCAACATTCTCTTAAAAATAAGCCACACCTTTGAATACGCGTCCAAGTACCTTAATGTTTATTACACAACTTTTCAGGACTATATTATACAATAGCAACTAATGCGACTCATGTCATGTACTAAATAGGCCCTATACTATCTAGTAGACCTTTAGCAATGAATAAGTTTATTAGTGATAATTGTAAACCGCATGATGATTGCTTTCAATGTTTACAAACTTTTGACATATACAAAATTACAATAAAAACATTTCTCCAACATCAAGAGACCTATTATAAATTAAAAGTACAACCATGTACAAACTACAAGTTCTAAATCAAATACCTTGTGCAAGCAATGAGTTCTTCCTGCTCCATCATTTGCTCCTTCAGCTTCTCGACCAGCTGCGAGTGTTGGTTGATCTCCTCGTCCTTGTCGTCCAGCTGCTGGTACAGCGCTTCGAGCTTGCCCTGCATCGCCGCGTCTTCCACTGCGCTCGACACCGCCACGGGAACAGGCTACACAATAGTACAAAAATATAAGAAACAAATTTTTCTTATAATATTTACAAATAGTATATTGTAATTGGGATTGCAATCTGCATAATATTATGCAAGTTTGAATATTCTTTCATCAGTAGAATGCTACATTATTTTTGAGTAAAATGGAGTGAAATTCATTGAAACTAATTTTTAATGTTAGTTGACTATACTCCAATATCTACATGTGACATATGATAAGTAAAGAATCTCCATGTGGATTAAATATATAAAAACAGTATCATTCAGTTTTATTTATACTACCTAAAATGCTATCATGGAGTTTATTTATTTAAAAGAAATGGAAAGTACTATCTACAACCATCTTCAGACCTAGCTATGCCCCCATTTGAATGTAAATAAAAGATTACACATTACATATTAGAATTAAAAATGATAGCCTTTTATATAAATATATAAGATGCATTTTCAATGAATTTTGTCAACCATAACATACAGCATTTACACACAATTATTGAATTATTCACTGCAAAGTATCGCAGAAATGAACTGAGTAATCCACTTGTTCAAATGGATTGATTAGAATATTACGTCTGGTTTTAACAACTACATACTGACTCATCATTAAAAGCTGGCAAAGTGTTTTTGATCTATTTTTTCCATCTTTCAGTTGAGAATATTTATTTTCTTCTATTTTGATAAATTGATTCAATCAGTTTTACGCTTTTACTATATCATCCATACATTTAAATTGATTTATTTTCTCTTGCTTCCTATTTTTAACATTATTATTATGGAGATAGCTGATTTTTACCCTCAGAACTAAACAAACCCACATAGTGGATCATTATCTATAATTAAGATGCAGATTTATAAAACACTTCAGCCAATCTATACTTATAATAAATCTGTAGAGAGGCCAATTCTGTACATGAAATATATTAAAAAAAAAACTATGAAGGGGTGATAAGGGATCGCTACTGATGCCAAAAATGCAATCAGTAAAATTTTTGTCTGTCTGTCTGTCTGTCTGTCTGTCTGTCTGTCTGTATATTCGTTATAGAAACAAAAACTACACGACGGATTTTAACGAAATTTGGCACAATTATTCTTCATACTCCTGGGCAGGTTATAGTATACTTTTTATTACGCTACGATCAATATGAGCAGAGCAGTGAAGTGAAATATTGGGAAAACGGGAGAAGTTACTCCATTTTTTAAGCTTCCGTCGCGTGTGCAGCCTTAATGGTTAAAGCTACATAGAAATCATGTACGACACAAATGTTCTTAAATTATTATTATTATATAAAAATAAATTCCTAGACAGCATAATATGTCTATCTTTTAAAATTGACTCACAATAACACGTAGTTTCAATAGCTTAGCAATTCGGAGCTTTCTGATTATATTTGTCGACTCTTACGTTTACAACACTCTCACTCATCCCTAATTAAAAAAGTTAACATTATTACCTATTCAATAATAATAATAAGAATCATGTAAATCGGTGTAGAAACACCAAAGTTATACATATAAAATTACGTAAGGTATTCAATGCGGTTCGCGCCTCTTTGATGGAAACCCATGGAGCGCATGTACTAAGCACGTCTTCTATGTCATCTTCGGTTTTCTGAGCTACTGAATCGATAATTTCGTCATCAGATAATGCAAACACGTGTTTACGTGAGTCATAAATTTATTATGGTATAGTCCTAAAATGTTTTCTAAGAAACAATAGTGTACTTACATTGTCGGCAAGTTTATTTTATTTTATTTTATTTTATTAAGGCTCATTAGCAGCTGTACATCGATTGTTTTACATAAAAAGTACACAAAAAAGTTCAAGTTCTTAAAGTCGGCAACTTATTTTTGTTCGAACAATAGAGATAATAAATTCCAAATGATCAAGTTGTAAAGGTTGTAAAATAAAACGTGCGGCGGGTCCGCGTGCGAGGTTCATACAATATTTGGCTGTTGATGCGAATAGACGTTCAGAGTGTTCGACCTTATTGACAGATTTCTTTTGTTGTTTTTCTATAGGTTTTAGTAGTGTTAAAGCATATTATTAGTTTACATTTTATTTCTTTATAAGTGAAGTACCAGTAGGTACGCATTTTAGTTATTTTGGAAGTGTTTAATTATATTAATAGTTTATTTTCGTAATTATTTGTTTTTCTATAGGTTTTGGTAGTGTTTAAGCATATTAATAGTTTACATTTTATTTCTTTATAAGTGAAGTAGCAGTTGGTACGTATTTTAGTTATTTTGGTAGTGTTTAATTATATTAATAGTTTATTTTCGTAATTATTTGTTTTTCTATAGGTTTTGGTAGTGTTTAAGCATATTAATAGTTTACATTTTATTTCTTTATAAGTGAAGTAGCAGTTGGTACGTATTTTAGTTATTTTGGTAGTGTTTAATTATATCAATAGTTTATTGTCGTAATTATTTGTTTTTCTATAGGTTTTGGTGGTGTTTAAGCATATTATTAGTTTACATTTTATTTCTTTATAAGTGAAGTAGCAGTAGGTACGTATCTTTGTTATTTTGGTAGATATTAATAGTTTATTTTCGTAATTATCATATATTTATTATAGTAGTGTTTAACTATAATTATTATAGTTCATTTATAGATTTCTTTTGTTGTTATTCTATAGGTTTCGGTAGTGTTTAAGCATATTATTAGTTTACATTTTATTCCTTTATAAGTAGTAGTAGGTACGCATTTTAGTTATTTTAGTAGTGTTTATATTATAATATAATATTAATAGATTTCATAAGTGCAAGGTAGCTTCAGTTACTGTTGATTAAAAATACACAATGCCACCTAAAAAAAGACCATCTTTATCTCGAAATTCTAGAGATGCTAAGAGGATGAGAAATGCGCGTTCTCAAGAATCGGCAGAGGAAAGAGCACATCGGTTAAACTCTATGAGAGTTAGTGCCTCAACTTCTCGAGCCAATGAAAGCTCTTCAGAGAGAGAGATGCGATTAGCAGCTGACAGAGCGAGACGAGCTACATCACGGGCGTCTCAAAGCTTTTCTCAACGAGAGCTAAGGCTTACCATTGACCAAGAACAACATGTGTTATCCCGAGCAGCTGAAACTGCTTCACAACGAGAATTGCGTCTCACAGCTGACCGCGAACGACATACATTATCTCGCGAGTCCGAAACATTTACTGAAAGGGAATTACGTCTCACAGCTGACCGCGAACGACATACATTATCTCGCGAGTCCGAAACATTTACTGAAAGGGAATTACGTCTCACAGCTGACCGCGAACGGCATACATTATCTCGCGAGTCAGAAACCTTCACTGAGAGGGAATTACGTCTTACAGCTGACCGCGAACGTCATATATTGTCTCGCGAGTCAGAAACCTTCACTGAGAGGGAATTACGTCTTACAGCTGACCGCGAACGTCATATATTGTCTCGCGAGTCAGAAACCTTCACTGAGAGGGAATTACGTCTCACAGCTGACCGCGAACGTCATATATTGTCTCGCGAGTCAGAAACCTTCACTGAGAGGGAATTACGTCTCACAGCTGACCGCGAACGTCATATATTGTCTCGCGAGTCAGAAACCTTCACTGAGAGGGAATTGCGTCTCACAGCTGACCGCGAACGTCATATTTTATCTCGAGAATCTGAAACTTTTACTCAATATGAAGACCGTTTGACAAATGATAGGGTGCACCATAATATTGTTCGATCACTCGAAGATGAACATGAGCATGAACAACGACTAGAGTCGGTACGCGAACATTACAATTCTTTGACACAAGAACGATTAATAAGTTTGTCTAATGAAAGATTAAGAATCGAAAATATTCGGTCTCTTGAAACGGACGAACAGCGAGAGGCCCGTCTTACTGCAGACAGATTTCGACATAGTCTTAATAACTTAGATGTACACATAGAAGATCAATCTAGAAATACGGTGGCGTGGTCCGACAAATATAAAAGTGGGTTTGCTTATAACTTCACAATTGATTACAGATCATCTTCTGTAATAGGCGATATGAACGTGGTATGTTCTTTTTGTAATGCTTTAAAGTGGAGTAAGGAGTCGGCTGGATTCTGTTGTTCTGGAGGTAAAATAAATTTGCCTTCATTCGAAGACCCACCGGAACCTTTGAAATCATTACTATTAGGGGAACATGTGCAATCTAAACAGTTTTTCGACAACATTCGCACTTATAATAGTGCGTTTCAGATGACATCCTTTGGTGCTCAACAAATCTCCGAAGGTCCTTTCATGCCTACTTTTAAAATACAAGGTCAGGTTTACCATTTGATAGGATCTCTTTTGCCTGAAGACCAACCTAAGTTTCTTCAAATATATTTTGTATCCGACTACAACGAACAGTCGAATATAAGAAATCAATATTTCCCAAATTTAAATGCTGAACTCATTTCACAACTTCAGAACATGTTGCATCAGATTAATTCGTATGTATGCAGTTTTAAATCGGCATTAGAAGCTCTTCCTCGAGATGATGATAACAATTATAAAATTGTTATAAATGCCGATAGGCGTCCAACGCAGGAACACCCTGGGCGTTATAATGCTCCATCCACGAATGAAGTTGCTGTGGTATTGGTCGACCAGGAATGTGATAGGCGTGATATCGTTATCCGTTCCAGAGACAATCGTTTACAACGTATTTACGAAACCCACAGGGCTTACGACGGTTTACAATATCCTTTGATATATTGTCGAGGGGAAGATGGTTATAATTTTGCTTTATACCAAACTGATCCGCATACAGGCGCACCTATTTATAATAAAAAGATTTCATGCCTTCAATTTTACTGTTACCAATTGCAAGTAAGACGGAATAGGTTTGTATACTTGCAACGTTTTCGTGGCTTATTCAATCAGTTTATTGTAGACATGTACGCAAAAATTGAAACCGAAAGATTAGTTTATATACGATCTAATCAAAGGCAGCTGCGCGCTGAAGAATACGTGCACATTCGCGACGCCATGCAGCAAGATAATGATACGGTGAATATGGGCCGTTTAGTTATTTTGCCCTCTTCTTTTACTGGTGGTCCACGCTACATGCACGAACGTACTCAAGATGCTTTTTGCTACGTAAGAAAATATGGACGTCCCGACTTATTTATTACTGTAACTACCAATCCTAAGTGGGATGAAATCACTCGGGAGCTTCTTGAGGGTCAAGCACCGCATGACCGCCATGATATCATCGCAAGAGTTTTTCATTTAAAATTAAAATCAATGATAGATCTATTTACCAAAGATAACATTTTTGGAGAAGTATTGTGTTATATGTATAGTGTTGAATGGCAAAAACGCGGCTTACCCCACGCACATATCCTGCTTTGGTTAAAAGATAAGGTTCGACCTAATGATGTAGACAGTTTAATCAGTGCTGAAATTCCAAGTCCGATTGCAGATTCCGAGTTATACGACATTGTTAAAACTCATATGATACATGGTCCATGTGGTGCATTTAACGTGAATTCTTCTTGCATGCAAGACGGTCGTTGCACTAAAAGATATCCAAAAGCCTTAGTGGAAGAAACTGTAACAGGACATGATGGATACCCGTTATATCGTTGCCGTTCAAGAGATACTGGTGGTTTCACTGTTGAAAAGCGAGTGTCTGGACAACAGGTTATTTTAGACAATAGGTGGGTCGTTCCGTATTCTCCTGTGTTGTCCAGAGCATTTCAAGCTCACATAAATGTTGAAATGTGTAATAGTGTAGAGTCAATAAAATATATTTGTAAGTACATTAATAAGGGCAGTGACCAAGCTACATTTGCTTTGAGAAATGAAAATGATGAAGTTACAAGATTTCAGTCAGGCAGATATATAAGTTCTTCAGAAGCTGTGTGGCGGATCTTAAGTTTCAACATTCATGAAAGATATCCACCTGTGACTCATCTGGATGTTCATCTTGAAGGCGGTCAACGTATATATTTCAACACCGAAAATGTCACAGAACGGTTAGAGAACCCTAGACAAACAACTTTATTAGCATTCTTTCGACTTTGCCAAACTGATGATTTTGCAAAATCTCTTTTATATGAAGAAGTTCCATCGTATTATACCTACGATAAGCAACGAGGTGTCTTTAATCGTAGACGCCGTGGCAGGCCTGTAGATGGCGAGTCAGGTATTTTCAAAGAACATGTTCTTGGTAGAGTATACACCGTTCATCCTAACAACGCTGAGTGTTTCTATTTGCGATTATTATTACATACTGTGCGAGGACCAACCTCATTTATAGATTTAAGAAAAGTAGACGATGTTGTTTATCCCAGTTATCATGCAGCTTGCCAAGCGCGTCATTTGCTTGAAAATGATCAGCATTGGGATGACGCTTTAGCAGAATCCTGTGTTAGTGATAATCCAAGACGGTTACGTCATTTATTTGTAACATTACTTACATTTTGTAATTTGTCAGATGCTGTACAATTATGGGAAAAATATAAAGACAAATTTTCAGAAGACTTTCTTAGAAATATATCTAACAATGATGAAGGCACAACTAATGATAATTTCCGTGATCTTGCCATAAATCAGTGCTTATTAGCTCTTCAGGATGAGTTAACAGCAGTTGGCGGTAAATCACTATGTGAATATGGTTTGCCAACACCAACCTCAGTCGGAGAGGTAACTAATAGGGAATATTCCGCAGAGATTGGTTACAACTTAATGGAACTGCTGACAACATTAGAAAACGGTGTCCCAATGATGACTGCAGAACAACGTTCAGTTTATGACCGCGTGTGCGGAAGTGTTCAAAATAATTTGGGAACAATATGGTTTTTAGATGCACCTGGAGGAACTGGGAAAACCTTTTTGACTAAATTAATATTGGCTTATGTTCGAAATCAGCGTAAAATAGCTCTTGCCGTAGCTTCATCTGGGATAGCTGCAACATTGCTACCAGGAGGTAAAACGGCTCACACTATGTTCAAAATACCAATTGATTTAGATCGCACGGAAAGTCCAACCTGTAGTATTTCAAGAAATAGCGACAAAGCAAAGGTATTACGCGAGTGTAATTTAATCATATGGGATGAATGTACGATGGCCCATCGAAAAGCAGTAGAAGCGGTAGATAGAACTTTAAGGGATATAAGACAAAATGATCGACCAATGGGCGGTATCACGGTTTTATTTTGTGGTGATTTCCGACAAACCTTACCGGTAATACCACGGGGAACCCGAGCTGATGAGGTTAGGGCTTGCCTGAAAAGCTCTTATTTGTGGCGTGATATACAATCGGTGCATTTGACTATAAACATGCGAGTGAGAACTGGAGATAACCCGGATGATAGTCAATTTTCTGATTCATTATTAAAGATTGGTGAAGGTACCTATCCACAACTACACCAAGGAAAACTTATTCTGACGCCTGAATTATGTTGTATAGTGCAATCTCAACCACATCTTATATCGTCGGTTTACGGTGACGTAACAAATATATTAAATAGGGACAATTCCTGGCTATGCGAAAGATCTATTTTAACTCCTCGCAATGACCAGGCATCTGAGATTAATAACAAAATACTGTCGAATATACAGGGGGAAAGCAAAGTTTATAGATCAATAAATAGAATGGTCGATGAACAAGAAGCAACTAATTACCCGATAGAATTTTTAAATTCTTTAAATATGCCCGGACTTCCTTCTCACGAAATTTGTTTAAAAATTGGCATTCCGATTATTCTACTCCGAAATTTAAGACCACCACAACTTTGCAATGGAACTCGACTAAAAGTAACCCAGTTGCAACAAAATATAATCGAGGCTCAAATTTTAACAGGTTGCGGTGCAGGAGAAACCGTCTTTATCCCCAGAATACCCTTAATACCAAATAATTTTCCATTCCAATTTAAAAGGACGCAATTCCCAGTATCGGTGTGTTATGCAATGACAATAAATAAGGCTCAAGGGCAGACTTTTCATGTTGCCGGAGTAGATCTCGGTGTCAGTTGTTTCTCGCATGGTCAGTTATACGTTGCTCTTTCCCGTGTTAGCAGTTCTAGAAATCTTTATGTTCACGTGCCGGACGGGTCAACTTTCAATATAGTTTACCCGGAAGCTTTGCGCTAAAGTATTTTGGTTCTATAGGTCCTTAAGCCTCATGTGAACCTGATGTAAATAATATTACCAATACATTTTAAATTAATAATACACAAGGAGTTACACGCTGACGTAGTCGCGGGCACAGCTATCTATACTTTTCTGCCGGAAGTCACTATTCCACGCGGACGAAGTCGCGGGCAAAAGCTAGTAAATGAATAATTACATATAGAATACAACATCAATGAGTAACAGATTGAGTGGGTATGCATTCATAAAATAACTGTATATATTAAGTCACTATTGTTTGAATAGACTTACCGCAACTGGGGGTTTCTCTTCAATGAATGATGTAACCGGAGTGACAGCATCAATCTCAACCAGGTTGACTTGTTCTTCAGGCCGTACGGTTTCTCCAGACCTCCAGCGGTTAACTTCAGCCTCCAATTTCTCAACCTTTTTTAAGAACATGAATTAGTAGAAAAATGTTACGAAAAAAAAATGTAATAAAAATAAATACAGAGATAAAATACTGCAAGGTAACCTTACCTTTCCTTTGAGTCTTGCAACTTTCTCCTTCTCCCTTTCATAGCGACGTTTCCATTCCTCAGCTGTGAGTTCCTCATTGACACACACAACATTCTTGACTGTTTTCGCTCTGTTAATAAATTAGTGAATTAATTAAAGTGATCAAATTCAGAAGGTATTACAATTAATATTATCCCATATATTATTTTTTGCTTACCTCTTACCAAAGTCCAATGTACTCTTAGTTTCACTCTCGTTAAAGGATGCTGGGGAACAGCAAATGACAATAGTGGTTCTAGCGTTACCACCAAGTGACTCTTGTAGGATACGAGTCAGTTTGGAATCTCTGTAGGGAATGTGGGATTTGTTGCCATCAGCAAGTGCAGATATAACATTACCCAATGCTGATAGTGATTTGTTAATATTTTTGGCTTCATCGAGCACAGTACCTTCAGCACCAGTTTTAGACACCTACAAAGTAAATATTTATTAGCAATATCAAGCAATCATCAATCACAAGTTATACAAATTAATGGCGTTAATTTTAACGGCTTACCTTTTCTGAACCAGCCAAGTCCACAAGATATAGTTTTCCTGATAATTTCTTTTGATTTTCTAAGTTTTCTTGTTTAACATTAATCAGGAAGACTGAATGAGATCTAGATGAGTGTTCGTTCATGTCTGTAAATATAAAAAAATTGTATTACTTTTCAATTCTACAAAAAACAAATATTATGATAAACAAGTTGTTTAAAGTTATATTTTTAGAAGAAGAAGAAAGAGAATGCTGTTTCCTAAACATAAAACTTACTTGTAACTGCAATGTGTCTATTTGATTTTCCTTCTTCTATAACTTCAAATACTTCTTCTGGACTTGACACAAATCTCTCTGTAGCACCTTTTACAAATGGGACTCTGTTTTTATCTTCATGTACACTGAGGTTCACCTTTGAAACTGCAAATAAAAGTTTGATATTAGTCTACATTCATTTTAACACAGTTATTAGCATATGGTTATATAATTATTCAGAAAATTATACATTACCATCTAGTAAATCTCTGATTTTGTCCATATAAATTTCAAAATATGAAACTTTTATGTGAAACTCAAGATTTTCTTCCATTGCATAGATGTGATTGAATATATCGTTGACTATCCGTGGTATTATACCCTGTTTTCCTGGATCCCCTGTGAAATAAAAATGTTTTGTTAGTGTTTTATATTGATTGTTGGACTTATATATTTTTCCATATTTATAATGAGACTTACCTATGACACCTTCCATTGTGTGAGTCTTTCCGGAACTTGTCTGTCCATAGGCAAATATAGTACCATTATATCCAGCCAGCACATCTGATACAATGCTTTTTGCAGCCTCATTGTAAACTTTCTCTTGTGTTGCATTAGGCTTAAATACTTTGTCAAACAAATATACTTTACCCTAAAACAATAAATTTTAAAATAAATGATAAATAAAAAGCATTTCATAGTCATAAATTAAATGATATTTATAATGATTATTTTTCAGCAATTTGTTATATATTGAACACCATTTGTACTTATCATATTATTATAATCTAGACAAATTTAATGAATCTCAAAAAGTTAATCGAGAAAACCATATGGAATAAAGTATAGTTCCAAAATCAAAATAACATGGATATTTTTAAATGTACTGGAAGGCTAGATGAATTCTTATTGGAAAATGAAAAGTAAATTCAGTAAGAGTATATTGATTATGTAAAAAAGGAAATATTGTATTGTATAATATAATTTCCTATACACAAGGAAATTACTAATGTATATTATATTAATTCATTAAAATTTAAAGGATATTTTAATTTTAATTAAAGTATTTGTTTTATATGAGTTCAGTTTTAGCGAAACTATGAAAAATAAGGAACTTCGTTCCAATAATAAATAAATAATTCTAAAATAATTTTTTAAACTTCACTTCAAACTCATTTTACTTACTGTGAAAATAAATAAAAAAGAAATTTTATTTTCTACCACTTAACATTTACTGTTTTAGAAATAATCTATTTAAGATTATTGTTTGTTTTTAAAATATAAAGTAAACAATGGACAAATTATTTAAAGGCTTACAATCCTAAGAATTCTCAGGTCAAGGTCGGAAAACTATTTGTATTGATTTTCGACAGAAAAGGATTCTCACTCCAATACTTATTGCGTCAAATACATCGGGAATCTTCAAATTTTCACTATTGCGATCATAATCAACCAAGCGGAATAAAAAAGAAAGGCCATTTCGTAGCAGGTGAACACCAGCCGTAATGTATTAGTCATCATGGTCTAAATTAGGGCGATGATAGAGGAAGTCAATATTGATACACGCATTAAATTTTTTACTTACCCCTATAGAAATGCAGTTGTCATCGGGTCCTGAAGGAAATTTCACAATAAATTTTGAACCAGCTTTTTCTTCAGAGTCATTGAGTGGCCGAAATCGGCATACGACTCTAATGCTGTCTTCAGCAGCTATTTCGCGATCAGCCGCCATATTTTACAACAATTAAGCTTACACTAAATACGGTCTACGGAATTACAAAAAATAAAACGTTAATGGAACATAAAACCGTGCATGAAGAACTACAAAGTTAAAATTTGTCACTGGGAAATCTTCATGACAGCAGTACCTAAATGTCGGCCATGTTCTCTGAAGAAGAAAGGCCTGAAATTGTTATTCTATTGGTTGGTCATAAAGAGCTGCCAACATAAAAGAAGAAATCGATTCGTCGCCAACTACCCACAAACATAATATGTAAAAGGTGCGTTCATAACTAAGTTTTTCTGAGTAGTTCGTCAAATCTACACATAGGCGCGTTAAAAAGAGGAAAGATTTGATTGTTTGTTTGCATTTAATAAACTTTGCAACTCTTTAAGTTTAACCTATTTCTCTCATGAGCACAAAGCTGCAGTATTCCTGAGTATATGCTTTGTTTTATTGTGGCTCGGCCCGAATGGTAGGATAAAAATCCTACCATTCGGGCCGAGTAGCCGTTCTTTATCGAATTCATTTAATCCATCAATCAACCACATAATAAGATTCCCATAAATGTATTACATATTTATTATTTATTTAGCTTCTGGATGTTATTGAAGTGGTAGAAGTAGCAACTTTTGAATTTCATTTCGATTCTTATAAAATAATATCTTTCAAAATAATTAATATTGCGGTGAAAGTATATATCTACAAAAAAAAAAAACTATTTAATGACTCCTCACCCTGAGCACTCTGTGTGAGCCAGCACTTTTACAAGATTACATAGTTAAAAAGTTTGAGTTTTAGTTTAATTGAACGTATTCTTTTTATAATCTGTACTGGTTGTTTTCAATATTTTTGGTCTGTATTTATTTATGATTTTGACGTAATCGCATCAAAATTAGCATAAAATAAGCAAAAGGCAAGCAATAGTAACTTTTAAATTGTAATTAAATTTTCAATCTTTATTCAAAAATATTACTTCATGATCTATATGTGCAAATAGTTTTTGATGATGAACATGTTGGTTTAAGTGTTAAGTAATTGGTGAGTGATTATGTTATTTGTTCCATTTACAGACACCATTCATTAGTCATTTCGAACCATTGTAACATGTAAGCGAACCCACACACTTCTATATGGTTTTTTAATCGTTAGATCTTAATATACTGCATGTGAACAAGAAAATTACATTATGTACTTGAGCATTAAAATATTTTGCTCTATTTATTGTGCTCTTTGGATATTCATAACTAAACTCTAATAAACTGTTCTTGTTGGTTTATTTGTTTAGTTTAATACACGTTATCTGCGTATATTTCTGTGTAAGATGTTTTAAAGGTCAAAAAAGATTGAAGCCATGCAAAAACTACCTATATTAGTATCATAGTAATATAACAGAATAAAATATACTTTTTATAAAATATACCCATAATATGTAAAGTTAGTTAATAGTTTTTCATAGAATTTGTTGAATTCCATTCTCTTAATATTAATTGTTAAAAAAATGAATTTACACAGTTAAAACTAATAGCTTTTATTTTAAGATGACCAGTAATCACGTTTTTCCTCCTTCATATTTCTGAAATCTGATCCTCTTTTCACTTTCTTTTTTATGTATAGTAATGTTATGACGTTGTTATGGACAGGCATATAGACAGATTCCTTTATTTATATTTGCTGTTTTTTTTTATTAAGATGATTCTTTATGCCGCACAAAAATATTACTGAAATGAGACATGCAATCAGCTTGAAGCAAAGAAATAAGCAAAAATAAAGTTCTAGTTACATCTTTGTTCAAAAAAATCTGTAAGGACCCCTTGGAATTGTAGTTTAATAGTTTTTAGTGCCTCTATCCAGGAGTACTATGTCCGAGTCGGAGTCTTATCACTAGAAAGACTGGCAACCTTTTTTTTATTATTTTCAATAATAATTTCGTAATTATGTAATAAAAATACCTACACTTGTCTTTTTTTGAGTTCCGTACAAAGGATAAACAGTGGTCTTTATTACTATGAAGACGTAGTAGCCGTTGGTCTGACTATGTGTCCATCACCAGGCTGTATCTCAGGAACCATTTACAGTAGACATTTTCAGAGATGATGTATTTTTGTTGGCGCTATAATAAAATATCGAGGCTAAGCAACGGTTGGCACGGTCATAAATTGGATGGGTCACTTTTTTAGTTGCTCTTTCGTTTTTGTACGGGACCCTTATTTCGTGAGTCCGGCTCGATGTCGTCATGTTGTTTAGGTATTTCCGCCCGCGGCTTCAGTCGTGTTTTCATAGAAAGACCCGCATAATTCCTGTTCCTGTGGGATTTCCGGGATAAAACCTATCCTATGTGTTAATCCAAGTTACCCTCTATGTGTGTGCCAAATTTTAATTGTAATTGGTTCAGTAGTATTTGCATGAAAAAGTACCTAACAAACATCAATACATACATACTCACAAACTTTCGCATTTATAATATTCATAGAAAGGATAATATCATATAACATTAGTAGGATATAATATCAGTAGGATGTACCATTTTTAAGCACTAATTCGAATTCCGTTTCCATCGCGTACCTATCGTTACTAAACAAACATAAAGAATCCCTTTTCATTTTTTTTTTATTTTGTGTCGCAACCGCTGCAGCTGTGTGGTCTGTTAAAATTGTGCTGTTTGTATCAATACACTTAAATAACAATACATAAAAATATGTTTATAATATAGCTACCGTTTTGTACCATTTACGTGGTTAAATTCAACAAAACCCCTTTGTATTATTGGATAGAGAATTAGTTTAAAGAATGAGCTAGTTTGTTGTCTATAAAAAACACGGTATGAATAATAATTACACTTGTACCTACACACGATAGTACTTATAGGGATTTATGTTTGGTGGCGCCGCGCCTGCCAGCCGGGAGCGGTCATCGACCCTCCATGCACCCTCTACCGTTATCGACGTTGTATAAGGAAACCCGCTTGAAGATCGGCAAAATAGAGCCGGGATATAGCAGTTTAACTTTAACAAAAAATGTCCTACCTTGCGTTCACAAGGTAACTTGACCGAAGCTAACTGTTTTGTCTATAAAATGTAAACAAACGGTCTTAGAACGAGAAATTATACGATAACAATACACATGACAAGTCAACGGTTTTTTTAACACCAATATGTAAACATGTAAACAATGTGTGTAGGGTGCAGACTGTAGGGATATGAATATTCCTTTCATTTGAAAATAAAATCACGTATTAATTCCAGGTTATAAATATTTAATTACATTTTATTTTTAACAAACCATAAATAAAATACGTCAACATGTTCACTGTAAGCTTAACTCAAAAGCTTTAATTCACCTTTCTAGAAAAGTTCATTATTTGCAGAACCCTATGACGAACTTTTGATGATTTCCATTGATTTTCAATGTTGTGAATGTTTCGTTTATTTTTAACACATGGTTATCACAACAAAAAAGGTATTAACATCGCTTAGTTGTGATGTAATCGTTATGACCAGTTTTCTCGATTTTACCTTGATGAATTGATGTCGTGGTAAACTTGAACAATAAAGATTTATTTCATTCACCTTAGCTGCTTCATGTTACGTCTTCGGGGCGTATTAATGCTGTCATACCCTTGTTTTATTGTGTTGACTTGGTTTTGGCACGTATTGGTTCCGAGAAGGCATGGTGACGGCGCCGCTGTATCACCCGCTGACGAAGTTATTTTCTGTACAATTAGTCACGCGTGTATCCGGCGCGGTCTGGTCGCGCGCTCTCTAGCAGACCGAATTTGTAATCGAAAAATAGTAAAAATATTATTTTCATTGACGCCGTAATAATTTGAATTTATTGTGATATTAATAATTATTGTAGGTACTTAAGCAAATTTTAATTGTGTGTTGTACATTTGTTTTTGTGATTGTTAATTATTTTATAAATTTTAAATTATTAAATATTTTATTTATAACAAGTTGATGCCTTCTTAGTAATGTGAGAGTGAGTCAAGTGCAGTGATAAGAACGCGAATTATTACTTTATACCTTGTAGTGTAAACTGGGTCACTCTGGTCGAATAGTGAGCTTGCGAAATCATTGACTCTGCATTAAACTCTTATTTTGTACATAATGTGCTCTATGTAGGTAAGTAATAAATTATTTTGAAGGTACATAATAATTGTTGTTATAACTTCTTAAATTTTCTTACATGTATACTTACTCAGTAGGTATAGAATAAAAAATATATACCTACCTATTATTATAATAATTCGTACAATGTTTATGGCTTTTTTGAAATTATAATCATATTTTTTAATACAACCTTATAACGAGGACAAGGTAAAGTCAAGAGCGACGTATCTTTGCATTCATGATGCAATTATTTTTTCAACCTTATTCAATACTATTTATCGCGAAAGAAAATCTTGTATTTTTTAAATAGTAAATTATGTATCTCGAGTTTTTCGACGCAGAAAACTTTTGAAAGACGTTCCTCGACAATCTTATTAGGCTATCTATAAGCAAATGAAACTCATTTTAAATACACTATCCCAAATTTCCAAATAAGTTCAAAACTTTACTATTTTATGACAAAATATTACTATGATTTGAGTTACAGTTTTTATTATAAACAAAAAAATATTAATTGTATAACTGTGTTAGTCATATCCTTTGAAACATATTTTACGGTTATCATCTACAAACGTGTTGGGAGTTAACCCGAAGCCCAAGTAATCTGTTTTTCTGTATTATGGCCCGCAGTTGTTACGGCATTCCGCGACCTCGTTAGTAACGCGGGGGCGCCCTTACTCGCCCGCGCCCGTAAACGCCTACAGGTACGGATAACTACCGTGAATGTCCCATAAACTCGACAAATTCGCTTTTTTATACCTTACAGCTCAATGCGACGAATTGTATCACGAAAATGATACGCTTATCAGTAATAGCAACCCACAACATAATGCAAACAGAAAATTTAAATTGTCCTGATAACACTAGTCGTCTTGTTATTAAACATCAAACATACGTTTAGTTGAAATAATCATATAGTAAACGATATTAATTCATGACAGTGGTGGTCCAGTGGCTAAAACCTGAGAATTAAATAAAAATAGGAGCAACGAGACCAAAGGAACTTGTAAAAAATATAACTGCACTTTCGCGTTATTCTGAATGCAACGTACCTAACTAGTACAATCGGCGAAGGAATTAGGAAATCATCGACATTAGACATCATATCATATGATCTACCATTCAGTACTTAAATAAAATACCATATAATACTTATGACGAAAATATTTGTTCACAGATATTGATCAAGAAACGAATCGAAATGAAAATGAACGCACGATCGAATATGCTTCGAATTTGCGTGTGGGTCTGCCTTTTGGCTGTATGTTACAGTCAAAGAGCAGAACAGCTCTTGGCTCAGAACCCATGCTCCAGTAAGACAACGTGTAGTGATTGCGCGCGAACGGCGACATGTGCTTGGTGCTTCGCCCCCGAGTTTAACGGTCCGAGATGCTTCAACCCAGCAATGGAAGGCGGAACCGCTGGTTGCGACGAAGCATACATATTCAACCCAGACAATCAGCAATCTATCGACACTATGTATAACAGAGAGTTGACTAGAGGTATGTGTTTACAACCTAGCAAATAAATCAAGCAAGCTGTAAATTCGAACTTTGTTTGAATATTTGTCTTTCGAAATTTAGAAACTATATATATTATTACTTATCTACATAATTTTTTACATAATTTAGTAACAAGCACAAATCTGAATCTTTGTCACTTTTGTCTACTAAAAATGCCCGAACTTTATAAAAAGATTTTTTCACAGCGCGAGGACGAATGGGTATGGGTATGGAGTCGACATACTACGAAGAGTCAATGAGTAGCAGTAGCAGTAGCAGCAGCAGTAGCAGTGTGAAAGGCGGCGGTGGATACATGGCGGCGGCTGGTGGCGAAAACCTCGTACAAATCAAACCTCAACGAGTCAAGCTACAGCTCAGGATGAGTAAGTGTGAAAATATTGTGACTCACGATAAGGCGTTTGCATTGTTGAGGTCATTTGATTGTAATTATATGTTAACGAGTTAAAAATAAAGTTATCATTGGTATTTTCATTTATAAATAGTTGTTTATATTTTGTCTTTACTTCATATAAGGCTAGTAACTAAATATAGACCAAAAGATAGCTAGCCTTATTATAAATGTTTTTCATTCATTAATCAAATTTTAATTCTGACATAATTTTCTTAGATTTTTTCCTGTTTACTAGGTAAATGTTTTAAAATTTTCCTCTGTACTAATAAATCCTTAAATATCTTTTATAGTATATTATTTTTGTTACACATTAAATTTTCTTTTAGATCAAGCTCAAAAAATGACGTTCTCATACGCGCAAGCTCAAGACTACCCAGTGGATCTCTATTACCTTATGGACTTGAGTAGATCTATGAAGAACGACAAAGAAAAACTTAGTACTCTTGGAAGTTTGCTGTCAAGTACTATGAGAAATATTACATCAAACTTCAGAATCGGTTTCGGTTCATTTGTTGATAAATTAGTCATGCCCTACGTGTCTACTGTACCTAAGAAGTAAGTTTATCTTATGTAATGCGTCATTTTAAGAATTGCAAGGTTTCCAGGTCTTTAGAATATGTTGTTTATCACTAAATAATGAATTAATAATGAAGAATAAATAATTTGATCACTGTTTATAAATTTGCTTCATAAAATGAATCAATAACGACATCATACAGTTTTAAATAAATTTGTTTTAAATAGTATAGTGATATTTAAAAATGCTTAATTTTCAGTCTCATCTCACCATGCGATGGTTGTGCTGCACCATACGGTTACAAGAATCAAATGTCACTCAGCAATGATACAGACTTTTTCGATGTAAGTAAACTTAAAATCTACTTTTTTAAAGATTCTACTATAAGTACCGGAAAAAAGTCAGTGTCTTGAATAAAAAAAAAAAGAAAACCTGTGATCATGCTTGCTATATTGTGTTCAAAGTGTTCGAAACGTCAGGTTAAATTATTATTTTATTTACAAATGGCGTATCAAATCAGCCAATAAAGTTTTATTTATTATATTTTCCAGAAAATAATCTCAAAATAATAAAATAAATTGATCACTTTCAGAAAGCGGTAGCCCGGGCGGATGTATCAGGTAACCTGGACGCGCCTGAAGGCGGTTTTGACGCGATCATGCAAGCCGTGGTGTGCAAGCAAGAGATCGGCTGGAGGGAACATGCGAGGAAACTGCTCGTGTTCTCTACTGATGCGGGATTCCATTATGCTGGCGATGGGAAGGTGAGCTGGTGGTTATTACCTTTTGAATAAGTTTTTTTTTACGTTTTGTAAACATAAAATAATATTACAGATAAGTACTGTTTTGCATGAATATCACTGCTTCAATGGTATTTCTGGTTAAATGTTAAATAATAGAATGTACTTTAGATATGTTTTTTTGGATTAGGAAAAATCTAGTGCTCTATATAGAAGACTGTTTATTATAAATTTAGCGTTATAACCAATAGTTGTTCCATCCATTTCCAAAAATTTTAACTAATAGCTTAATTACATGTGTGATTGTCTTACTTATCTGTTAAATTTTTTTATCGGGTCATATAAATTAATAGCATTTTGTCGCGTGCTTAAAGTAACTCTCTTTAAATTAAGTGTTATGAACATTAATAGAAATTATAATTTTTTATTGCAGTTGGGCGGTATTGTGCAGCCAAATGATGGTGAATGTCACATGGAGGATAATTCATATACTCATTCTACACTACAAGACTACCCGAGCATTTCTCAAATTAATCTGAAGGTAATGTTACTCATATAACCTTAACCTACTCGTAAGCATAAATTCATCTTAATTGAGTATAAGCCATAAACAATACAGGGAAAACAGTATAAATAATTCGTCATTAGCATTTCGCATAATTTTTGCATACTATTATTGAGTCATTGCATAAATATAAATGTTGAAATTACCTTTTAAAATCTGCAGTCTATATGTTTTTCATACAGTGAATGGTTTTTTTTTCAATTTTAAGGTACCAAAAACAACATCAGAAATGTTTAATGGTTTTTCACTGCTAAATTCATAATTTAATACCATAAATCATTTAAATTAGAAAAAAGATCCAGTTTCACTTTCGAAGTTTATTTTGACCCATATTTTCAAACATGGTCTTCATGGAATTCTACTTGCAATGAAATTAAATATTTTAATCATCTCTACAGGTGAAAGAGCACGCAATCAACGTGATATTCGCAGTGACCGCGGAACAGATCAGCGTGTACGAACAACTGAGCAAGCACATTGAGGGCTCCAGCAGTGGCATCCTCAGTGATGACTCTGACAATGTTGTGGACTTGGTCCGGGAACAATATAATGTAAGTTTACGTAAATAATAATCGTAATAAAGAAAAAGATCAATAATTATATCATATTTTTTTGAATTTTCATTGAAATAAAAATACAATGTCAATGTCCTTCGCAGAAAATCACATCAACTGTTGAAATGAAAGATACCTCAAGTGACGCCGTCCAAATTTTGTACCATTCCTCGTGCCTTGGAAGCAAAGATAATCTTGTACAAACGAACAAATGTGATGGATTGAAGGTAAGAATAAAACAGTATTTTGCTTATAAGTTTTTTATACTTCAAATATATTTTTTTTTTCTGCTATTGTGTAGCAAAACTAAACTTTATTTCCAACTTATTTATTCTTATCAGGTGGGAGATGTCGTTGAATTCACAGCTGAGATCACATTGAAGGAGTGTCCCAAGGACCGCAACAAGTGGAAGCAAATGTTCACAATATACCCAGTGGGTGTGTCTGAGAGTCTTACGGTCGAGCTGGAGATGCTGTGCGATTGCCCTTGCGAACATCCTGGACATCATGTAAGTTTATGCCTTCAATTTAATAGAGATTTAATTGAAATTAAATTCATCCCATGGCAGTAAAATTTCTATATTGGTTGTTTTCAAATTTGTTCACGCATGATGATTTCAAGAATTCTACAATTATATCATCTGTTCCTAGCTATTTTCCATTAACCAAGATAACTATGGTATAATTATTGAAAATTACGATCTAACCTTATACTATAGGCTAATGAGTAATATAAATCTAACTATTAAGTTAAGCAAATTATTGCTAGGTATAGTATGTCTAAGAACGCGTCCATTAACACGTTGATTGATTGTGTGTGACATATTGTTTTTTTGACCGCAGGCGTACAACGACAGCCCGCTAGTGTGCAGCGGGCAAGGCATCTCGGCGTGCGGCGTGTGCGTGTGCCACCCGGGCCGCTTCGGCAAGAGCTGCGAGTGCTCCGCGCACAGCGGCGTGTCGCTGGAGCAGGAGCGCGGCTGCCGGCCCACCAACGCGACCGCCGGCCCGCTGTGCTCCAACCGCGGCACCTGCATCTGCGGCGTGTGCGAGTGCAACAAGATGGACGACCCGCTCAAGGTGACTGCTGTAGCTGTGCGTGTGCGTGTCGCTGGAGCAGGAGCGCGGCTGCCGGCCCACCAACGCGACCGCCGGCCCGCTGTGCTCCAACCGCGGCACCTGCATCTGCGGCGTGTGCGAGTGCAACAAGATGGACGACCCGCTCAAGGTGACTGCTGTAGCTGTGCGTGTGCGTGTCGCTGGAGCAGGAGCGCGGCTGCCGGCCCACCAACGCGACCGCCGGCCCGCTGTGCTCCAACCGCGGCACCTGCATCTGCGGCGTGTGCGAGTGCAACAAGATGGACGACCCGCTCAAGGTGACTGCTGTAGCTGTGCGTGTGCGTGTCGCTGGAGCAGGAGCGCGGCTGCCGGCCCACCAACGCGACCGCCGGCCCGCTGTGCTCCAACCGCGGCACCTGCATCTGCGGCGTGTGCGAGTGCAACAAGATGGACGACCCGCTCAAGGTGACTGCTGTAGCTGTGCGTGTGCGTGTCGCTGGAGCAGGAGCGCGGCTGCCGGCCCACCAACGCGACCGCCGGCCCGCTGTGCTCCAACCGCGGCACCTGCATCTGCGGCGTGTGCGAGTGCAACAAGATGGACGACCCGCTCAAGGTGACTGCTGTAGCTGTGCGTGTGCGTGTCGCTGGAGCAGGAGCGCGGCTGCCGGCCCACCAACGCGACCGCCGGCCCGCTGTGCTCCAACCGCGGCACCTGCATCTGCGGCGTGTGCGAGTGCAACAAGATGGACGACCCGCTCAAGGTGACTGCTGTAGCTGTGCGTGTGCGTGTCGCTGGAGCAGGAGCGCGGCTGCCGGCCCACCAACGCGACCGCCGGCCCGCTGTGCTCCAACCGCGGCACCTGCATCTGCGGCGTGTGCGAGTGCAACAAGATGGACGACCCGCTCAAGGTGACTGCTGTAGCTGTGCGTGTGCGTGTCGCTGGAGCAGGAGCGCGGCTGCCGGCCCACCAACGCGACCGCCGGCCCGCTGTGCTCCAACCGCGGCACCTGCATCTGCGGCGTGTGCGAGTGCAACAAGATGGACGACCCGCTCAAGGTGACTGCTGTAGCTGTGCGTGTGCGTGTCGCTGGAGCAGGAGCGCGGCTGCCGGCCCACCAACGCGACCGCCGGCCCGCTGTGCTCCAACCGCGGCACCTGCATCTGCGGCGTGTGCGAGTGCAACAAGATGGACGACCCGCTCAAGGTGACTGCTGTAGCTGTGCGTGTGCGTGTCGCTGGAGCAGGAGCGCGGCTGCCGGCCCACCAACGCGACCGCCGGCCCGCTGTGCTCCAACCGCGGCACCTGCATCTGCGGCGTGTGCGAGTGCAACAAGATGGACGACCCGCTCAAGGTGACTGCTGTAGCTGTGCGTGTGCGTGTCGCTGGAGCAGGAGCGCGGCTGCCGGCCCACCAACGCGACCGCCGGCCCGCTGTGCTCCAACCGCGGCACCTGCATCTGCGGCGTGTGCGAGTGCAACAAGATGGACGACCCGCTCAAGGTGACTGCTGTAGCTGTGCGTGTGCGTGTCGCTGGAGCAGGAGCGCGGCTGCCGGCCCACCAACGCGACCGCCGGCCCGCTGTGCTCCAACCGCGGCACCTGCATCTGCGGCGTGTGCGAGTGCAACAAGATGGACGACCCGCTCAAGGTGACTGCTGTAGCTGTGCGTGTGCGTGTCGCTGGAGCAGGAGCGCGGCTGCCGGCCCACCAACGCGACCGCCGGCCCGCTGTGCTCCAACCGCGGCACCTGCATCTGCGGCGTGTGCGAGTGCAACAAGATGGACGACCCGCTCAAGGTGACTGCTGTAGCTGTGCGTGTGCGTGTCGCTGGAGCAGGAGCGCGGCTGCCGGCCCACCAACGCGACCGCCGGCCCGCTGTGCTCCAACCGCGGCACCTGCATCTGCGGCGTGTGCGAGTGCAACAAGATGGACGACCCGCTCAAGGTGACTGCTGTAGCTGTGCGTGTGCGTGTCGCTGGAGCAGGAGCGCGGCTGCCGGCCCACCAACGCGACCGCCGGCCCGCTGTGCTCCAACCGCGGCACCTGCATCTGCGGCGTGTGCGAGTGCAACAAGATGGACGACCCGCTCAAGGTGACTGCTGTAGCTGTGCGTGTGCGTGTCGCTGGAGCAGGAGCGCGGCTGCCGGCCCACCAACGCGACCGCCGGCCCGCTGTGCTCCAACCGCGGCACCTGCATCTGCGGCGTGTGCGAGTGCAACAAGATGGACGACCCGCTCAAGGTGACTGCTGTAGCTGTGCGTGTGCGTGTCGCTGGAGCAGGAGCGCGGCTGCCGGCCCACCAACGCGACCGCCGGCCCGCTGTGCTCCAACCGCGGCACCTGCATCTGCGGCGTGTGCGAGTGCAACAAGATGGACGACCCGCTCAAGGTGACTGCTGTAGCTGTGCGTGTGCGTGTCGCTGGAGCAGGAGCGCGGCTGCCGGCCCACCAACGCGACCGCCGGCCCGCTGTGCTCCAACCGCGGCACCTGCATCTGCGGCGTGTGCGAGTGCAACAAGATGGACGACCCGCTCAAGGTGACTGCTGTAGCTGTGCGTGTGCGTGTCGCTGGAGCAGGAGCGCGGCTGCCGGCCCACCAACGCGACCGCCGGCCCGCTGTGCTCCAACCGCGGCACCTGCATCTGCGGCGTGTGCGAGTGCAACAAGATGGACGACCCGCTCAAGGTGACTGCTGTAGCTGTGCGTGTGCGTGTCGCTGGAGCAGGAGCGCGGCTGCCGGCCCACCAACGCGACCGCCGGCCCGCTGTGCTCCAACCGCGGCACCTGCATCTGCGGCGTGTGCGAGTGCAACAAGATGGACGACCCGCTCAAGGTGACTGCTGTAGCTGTGCGTGTGCGTGTCGCTGGAGCAGGAGCGCGGCTGCCGGCCCACCAACGCGACCGCCGGCCCGCTGTGCTCCAACCGCGGCACCTGCATCTGCGGCGTGTGCGAGTGCAACAAGATGGACGACCCGCTCAAGGTGACTGCTGTAGCTGTGCGTGTGCGTGTCGCTGGAGCAGGAGCGCGGCTGCCGGCCCACCAACGCGACCGCCGGCCCGCTGTGCTCCAACCGCGGCACCTGCATCTGCGGCGTGTGCGAGTGCAACAAGATGGACGACCCGCTCAAGGTGACTGCTGTAGCTGTGCGTGTGCGTGTCGCTGGAGCAGGAGCGCGGCTGCCGGCCCACCAACGCGACCGCCGGCCCGCTGTGCTCCAACCGCGGCACCTGCATCTGCGGCGTGTGCGAGTGCAACAAGATGGACGACCCGCTCAAGGTGACTGCTGTAGCTGTGCGTGTGCGTGTCGCTGGAGCAGGAGCGCGGCTGCCGGCCCACCAACGCGACCGCCGGCCCGCTGTGCTCCAACCGCGGCACCTGCATCTGCGGCGTGTGCGAGTGCAACAAGATGGACGACCCGCTCAAGGTGACTGCTGTAGCTGTGCGTGTGCGTGTCGCTGGAGCAGGAGCGCGGCTGCCGGCCCACCAACGCGACCGCCGGCCCGCTGTGCTCCAACCGCGGCACCTGCATCTGCGGCGTGTGCGAGTGCAACAAGATGGACGACCCGCTCAAGGTGACTGCTGTAGCTGTGCGTGTGCGTGTCGCTGGAGCAGGAGCGCGGCTGCCGGCCCACCAACGCGACCGCCGGCCCGCTGTGCTCCAACCGCGGCACCTGCATCTGCGGCGTGTGCGAGTGCAACAAGATGGACGACCCGCTCAAGGTGACTGCTGTAGCTGTGCGTGTGCGTGTCGCTGGAGCAGGAGCGCGGCTGCCGGCCCACCAACGCGACCGCCGGCCCGCTGTGCTCCAACCGCGGCACCTGCATCTGCGGCGTGTGCGAGTGCAACAAGATGGACGACCCGCTCAAGGTGACTGCTGTAGCTGTGCGTGTGCGTGTCGCTGGAGCAGGAGCGCGGCTGCCGGCCCACCAACGCGACCGCCGGCCCGCTGTGCTCCAACCGCGGCACCTGCATCTGCGGCGTGTGCGAGTGCAACAAGATGGACGACCCGCTCAAGGTGACTGTGCGGTGGACTGCTCCAGCGAAAGGGAGTATCGACTGGCCGGACAAATTAATAGATGGGCGAGGTGCAGCAGTTCAGCTTCAGACTAGTGTCTAATACAATACAGCTGCACAGAACAAAAAAATAATAGAATAAGTAATAGTGCTATGTACTAATCCCGGTCATGCTGACAGGAATTGGTACATTACATACACATAGTAAAAGCATAAGAAGTTCTACTTGACTATAATAACTAAAATATTTGGCTGGTAAAGAAGTAGGTAAAAAAGTTTAAGTAAGATATGTTAAAAAAATGTTCATAAGAACACAAAAGTAAGAAACATGCGATAACATTCCATTTGTCATAGGTGATATCGGGCCCGTTCTGCGAGTGCGACAACTTCACGTGCGACATGAACCACGGGCAGATCTGCTCGGGGCCGACGCACGGCGAGTGCGTGTGCGGCAAGTGCAGCTGCCGGCCCGAGTACACGGGGCCCGCGTGCCAGTGCCTCAAGGACCAGAGCGCGTGTATATCGCCCGGTTAGTGCTATTCGTTAATTATGCAAAAGTAAAAAAAAAAATTATATTAGTAATACACTAAATAGTAAAACAATAAAACAACAGTAGTACACATTTATTGTCAGCTTTAATTGTTATTCGCTTTCAAAATAGTAGAAGAAGGCATTATAGACCGGACTCTCAGTGGAGTTTCGTTTGCAAAAATAGCGGACCTAAATCTGACTTCTGATATATATTGTATAGATCCCAGACATCCTATAGACAGATGTTGCCAACCAGTTTTGTGGTCCCCCTCCCCCCACCACGGTAATTAAATATGGCATACAAAGAAAAAAATAAAAATTTCCAAAACATGCCGTGTGGGGTATCAAATGAAAGAGCTTATTGAGTAGATCACGAATATATAGCATACTATAACATTTCTTACACTTTCTCTAAGATTTTTTAGAAAATTTACGAAAATGCTCCATTTTTGAGTTAACTTTAAACCTATATTCATGAGTTTTCAATCTATAGTAGATTGAAAACTCATGAATGTATTTTTTAAATTATTATTTTAAATAATTAACAATAGTCCATTGTTTACGATTCAATAGTTCGTACAGTGAAATAGTTGCATGGGGGAGTGGGGGGAGCATTCAAAGATGGCGAGTATATTTTCAAGTTTATGCCAGAAATAAAGGCCTAATACAAAAATATCGGTGTCAGGGCTTAGAATAATTATCTCTGCACTGTCGTTGTGTTTGACAGAATGAAAAATATGGCAGAACATTCTTGAATCAGCCTCTGTGTGATTAGATTTCAAATCGGTAACTTCAGTGAAAGTTGCGCCTTGCAATTTAAAACATTTTGTGGGGTCATCAAATCCACCACATACATATAGCTCACTTATATTATATTACGAACTATTGAATCGTAAACAATGGACTATTGTTAATTATTTAAAATAATAATTTAAAAAATATATTCATGAGTTTTCAATCTATAGTGGTTTAAAGTTAACTCAAAAATGGAGCATTTTCGTAAATTTTCTAAAAAATCTTAGAGAAAGTGTAAGAAATGTTATAGTATGCTATATATTCGTGATCTACTCAATAAGCTCTTTCATTTGATATCCCACACGGCATGTTTTGGAAATTTTTATTTTTTTCTTTGTATGCCATATTTAATTACCGGGGTGGGGGGAGGGGGACCACAAAACTGGTTGGCAACATCTGTCTATAGGATGTCTGGGATCTATACAATATATATCAGAAGTCAGATTTAGGTCCGCTATTTTTGCAAACGAACATCTCCTTGGAGCCTCTCTATTATCATAAAAAACAATCACAATCTCTATGATAAAAATAAATAGTGAACTGTACTCAAAAATACTGTTTACCCAAAGAAATAAAAATAAGAGATGTGTAACTACTATATTTTTTATTGCAGAAAACGGAAAAATCTGCAGCGGCAACGGTAAATGCGTGTGCGGCCAGTGCGTGTGCAACGTCGATGACGACCGGCACTATACCGGAAAGTTCTGTGACAACTGCCCTGTAAGTTTACATCATTTTTATGTTTTAAACAATTAATTAAATTGTAATTAAAATATATAGGTTACAATAATAGAGATTTGAAATGTACCAATTTATATTTTGTATTTACTTGTGTTTGCGCATGTATTGCACGTAACTTTACCATATTATGTAGAAATGAAATATTTAAAAATTCTTAAAACGTAAAAAATGATTCAATGTGTCAAACTCAAACAATTATTTATTCAATTAGACTTTGTTAAGAGTGCTTTTGAATTTAAAAAATACAGAAAAATTATAATTTAACACGGGTTATTATAACATCCATGTATTCAAGAAGAATGCCTTCGTTCGTCTCAAAAATTCTGAGGCCTCTATAGATGCTCATGAGCGTTGGATCGCATAAAAGCAAGCGATGCCACAAGCTTGTTTATCCACTCTATACCAAAACATATTTACTAAACGCTAAATCGTTCCAGACGTGTCCCGGGCGGTGCGAGGACTTCAAGCACTGCGTGCTGTGCGAGGTGCACCGGCGCGGGCCGCTGTACCGGCCCGACGAGCCCGGCCCCGACTGCGGCGACTGCGCGCTCTACCCGCAGGTCGTCGAGGGCAAGATTGAAGGTGAGCGCCACTGATCTTTTTTTTGAAGTGAAAACTTCTTTAGCGGCGTTGGGTATAAAATCTTAAACTCGCGTCAGGACACGTGGCCTGATCGAAAAAGCGTAAGACGGATTTTTTTTTTTTTTTTTTTTATCCCTTATATTCCATGCGTAAGACGGATACCATTCCAAAATATCAAACATGCTGAACGTTAATAATCAAGTTTTCACTTCTGCCGGCACTCCCGGAGTGCAACCCGTCTTTTTTTTTGTTGATGTACTGGCTGGTTATAAAAAAAAGTTTTTTTTTTTACTAGTGCAAGCACTAGTTTTTTTCTTTCTCTTTTTCTAGAACTAGCCGTACTGGCAGGCTATAAAATTGTAGACAGATTCCCTTTCACACCAACTTGCCAAGTTAGGTGTGAAAGAGATAAAAAACATACAGGCGTCATTCAACGTCATATTTTCTTGTTACAAGTTAATGGTCATAGTGCAATCTCCAGTGTATTAGATATAAGCTTCTTAGATAGTAGTGTTTCCTTTCTTTTTTTCTAGAACCAATTGTATTGACACTATAAAAATTTTTGTATAAATAAGATATGAAATGGCGTGTTATTCAGTGATGATGTTGAGATGTATCACGCACACTCGCGTAATTGTGTAGGTATTAAAAGCCGTGTGTGAAGTTTAAAGAGTAACAAAAATCGGGTGCAGTCATTTGTATGAATATTAAATGATAATAAATACATAGGGTAAATTTTTATGTGTTTCTATCTCCACGCTGCTGTGTCAAGTAACTGCATATAAAGTTTAATCAAATTTTATTTTTTCAGCCAACGAAACATTGAACGAGCATTTGTGCAGTTTCTACGACGACGAGGACTGTCTGTACGTCTATGTGTACTCGTACAACGACACCAAGACTGTTCACATCCGAGCGCAGAAGGAACATGAATGTCCGAGGAAGGTATGTGTATACTGTTTCTTTTTCTATTGTGCTACATAGTTTGAAAATGTAATACTATTGTCCGTTTTTCGTAAAATTATTAATTATGTCGTTGCATTGCCATGTTATCAAGTGTTCTTTTTAACCCATAAATATTATTTTTATTGGTTCTTAAACTTTAAAGGTAAAAAATGCGCTATAAAATGTTCCTATGTGTTTATTTTAGTACGTATAGAAGGCTCTTTGAACATTAATGTTTGTTTTCATACATTTATTGTCATTTTAGCTGACAGATAAGCTAAAGAACGTGCTATAAAGCCAGTCATTTAACTCGATTAACGTTTGTCAGGTATTCATCCTGGGCATAGTGCTTGGCGTGATAGCGGCGATAGTGCTGGTCGGTCTGGCGCTGCTGATGCTGTGGAAGATGGTCACCACCATACACGACCGCCGCGAGTTCGCGCGCTTCGAGAAGGAGCGCATGATGGCCAAGTGGGACACTGTGAGTATATTGTATACTAGCTTTCCGCCCGCGGCTTCGCCCGCGTTTTCAAAGAAAAACCCGTTCCCGTAGGATTTCCGGGATAAAACCTATCCTATGTCCTTTCTCGGGTATCAAAATATCTCTATACCAAATTTCATGCAAATTGGTTCAGTAGTTAAGGCGTGATTGAGTAACAGACAGACAGACAGAGTTACTTTCGCATTTATAATATTAGTATGGATTGACTGACCGGTTGGCTTGGTTGGTAGTGGCCCTGACTTCCAAGCCAGAGGTTTTGGGTTCGATTCCCACCCGGGGCAAATATTTGTGTGATGAACATAGATGTTTGCTCTGTGTCTGGGTGTTAATTATCTATATAAGTATTTATTTAAAATTATATATGCATGTTTATCAGCCATCTGGTTTCCATAACATAAGCGAAAGATGGGATCAGATGATCGTGCCGTATGTGAAAATTGTCCTGAAATATTTATTTATTGTGCTACTAGCTGTGCCGTGCGGTTTCATCCGCGTGCGAAGTTATCGCGCCAAATAACACGTGGGCTATAAGTATTTTTATGGCCCATGTGTTATGGCCATATTCCTGTAAAGTTTCATCCAAACCCGTCAAGTTTTTTTACGTGAATCTATCCATCCTTACTTACAAATTTTCGCGTTTAGTATAACTATTAGTATGATAATATGATGCTTTCCCTCCACGGTTTCGCCCTCGTAATCATAATTTCCATGGGATTGAAGGCTATGTGACTCTCTAGAATTTTTCCTGTTTACTGATATAAAACAAATCGCAATAGTCCGTAGTGAAATGAAAGAAAAACAAACAAATAAACACAATTTCGCATTTACAGTATTAGTAAGGTAGTTAAATAATTGAGGAGTAACATTTGAGTCATTTTAATTGTGAAAGTTATATGGGTGCTTTCAAAAATGAATAGTTTTTTAATGCCGAATTCAAATAGATAGTAAATAAGAATTAACGATTTAAAAAAAATCTATTTGTTTATTAGGCAGATTAATGAAGTAACGAAAACATTGTTCATTATTATTACTTTACTAATATTATAAAGAGGAAAACTTTGTTTGTTTGTTTGATTGTAATGAATAGGCTCATAAACTACTGGACCGATTTTGATGAAATTTGGCACAGATAATCTTTAGACCCTGAGAAAGAACATAGGCTACCTTTTATTGCGAAATATGTACCACGGGCGAAGCCGGGGCGGACCGCTAGTCAATTTATAAAAACGTATTTACTTTATAATTGAATGACATAAGGCACTTACTCATCAATACGTGAGATCATAATTCTTTGTATTTGCTAATATTACTGTAAATGAGTGCAATGCGTCAAGGTTATTGCGCTCATTTCATAATATATGATTAACTACTTCAATTTTGTTAATTTTTAAAGTGAAACTTTTATTACATCGTCTCAAACTTTTTGGTCTGTGTAGCGCATGTCGCGTGTATCGCGGCTGCCGAGTAGGTATACCTACTCGGCAGCCGACCGACACGCGACATGCGCTACACAAAGCAGTGTTCGGAACCGTTCGAACAGTTTCACTTTTACCGTGGTTTCATAAAACCACACAACATTTTTTTACCCATATAAAAATTTGTATTTATACTAATCAGCTGATTTTGCGTGAAAGTGGACCATATATCAATGCTAACAAAGTTTCGGTCACTTCTGTTTTACAAAATTATGTCTATTTTGTAATAATTTTGTTCATAAAATAATTTTATTCCTTTAACCGTATATACCTTAATTTTACTTATCTTTATAATGTAGTGAGATTTTATGCAAGTAAAGTGCAATCAAACTTTTTTATTTGCAGGGTGAAAATCCGATCTACAAACAAGCGACGTCGACCTTCAAAAATCCCACATACGCCGGAAAATAAAAACTTTTGACGTTATAGAAGCAATAAATGAATTTAAAGAAACGTAGTTCAGATAGTCATTATAAATTACATATAAATGTAAAGTCAGTATTTGAAAAATCGTGTATTTGTAAATGTTTAGATACAAGTATATAGATGCTAAATAAGCCTTATTATGTGCCTTTGATATATTTGTCGAACTTGTACACGGTAGCAATAAACAGCTATTTTTATTTAACGATTCTCCAATTCGTATCTATAAGGTCTGTTTTAATCTCATATTATATTTTATATCTAGTACGCTTTTGTACTTATGTGTGTGTGTATCATGTATGTAGAATGTGACTGTGTGTAGGTGACTATGATACAATAACTTTCAGAGAATTATACAAATAATGTTGTTTGGTCTCTTATTTTGATTTAATGGAGATGATCTTTATACAGTAAGAATGTACCCTTTTATGTACGTATTTTTAACATTTTGATATTATATTGTAATGTTTGATTGAGCACAAAAACTGCCTTTATTTATTAATTTATTTTATAATTGGTTTTAGACTTACAATATACTCGTATAATGGATAATGAAATTTAACCTGGCTTCCAAAATTACTGGTGCCTTAAATAAAAAAAAAAATACAAACTAATATGACTAGTGCCATTACTAATAAGTATAATGAAGAGTGTTTTATTATTTATTAATTTTGATATAAATACATACAAAATGTTTTAGTTTTATTGTATATTTTAAGTTATTTTAGTTTTTAATAGCTTTTATATGCTGCAGTTTCTTTGCATTTCAGTAAGAATCCGTTTTTTTTTATAATTTTAATATGTATGTGATAAAGTTAATATTACTGATTGTATATTTTATTTCAACTGAGACTAACTATATAAAACATTTTGTGGCCTTTTAATAATAGCTAATAAATTAAATATTTGACAGTTTTGAGTTTTATTACCAAAATCCTCATATTCCTTTTACTCATTGCTCCAAAAATAAAATGTCGCATTTTGGAAAATATTTGCGATATGACATTTGAGATACACGCACAATACGGGGAATTTTTATCTTTGAATGACGCTTTTAGAGGGGCGTTGGTGTGAATTGCCGACTCAAAAATCTCCTTTGATTCAGAGAAAAGGCGTTTAGTTGATCTTCTAATTTTTAGGAAACCTCATAATTTTCTTCAAATTTTTATGTTTGCGTTATTATAAATTTATATTCCTAGGTAGTTTGAGTGGAAGCATGACGATAATCCACACCGTATTCTTCTTCCACAGGTACTTGACTCTACCTTGTAACCTAACCTTGACTCTAGTTACTTAAAATTCTATATTCAGATGACTACCTACCTTCGTAGATATACTCGGTAACTTTTATCTATTCTCTCAGGAACGATAAAAAATATACCTTTAAAAGCTAAAGTTCACATTTCGGAGACACATAAGGTTATATCCTAAAGTAGGTATTGGTACCATTGTTTCAAACAAACAATCTTTTGACGTAGACTGAAATATCGGATGAAAGCTTTTTGGAAGTTATTTTATATTTTATATTTATTGAAACCTTGTCCTCCGGTTGCTCCTGTGGGGATGGAGACTGAAATATTCAGGTACATTTTATTTGTGTAGGAAAGCACATAAACGCACATAAACGCACATAAATGGTTACCGACTGCCTCATCAGTTGAGGGGTTTGTTTATAACTTTATATAACTCGGCATAAGTAGGTACCTAAGAACTTTTTTACTCGTACGAAATCAGCAGCAAATCGTGTTGGTAATTCCCCCCGTATCTCGAAGGGCGAAGCTTTCGATGCTGCACGGTGCGCTATTAGACTACTGGCCCATGTTGAAAAAAATATGGGTCATTTGAACCACCAGAAGACCTATCTAGAACGATATATGAGCATAAAATAATAAGATTCCCGTCACTTGTAAGTTGTAAGCTGTCCAATTACTGAGTGCAGATGAGAATTCGAAAGTACAGGTAGACTCAGTAAATTTTGGTCATATATTTTTGTACGGCATTCTTTACCACCGACAGATCCATTAAAAATAATAAGAAACCGCGCAGTGCCGTACAAAAATGGTGGTCCACAAAGTCGGAATTTTTTTTTTTTTGAGAATTACCGGGGTAAATTTGGTCATTTGAGTTGCATTCCCCTCTCTTTCCGCACTCCAGTGGGTGATTTGACACAACATGACATAAATTTATTTTTAGAGTATTTTATGCATAGATAATATTTTTTCATGTGCCGCGTACATTTTCGTTGGTTCAAGGGGCAAAAAAACTGAAAAAGAAAAAAAAGTGTGCGTGTACTAGTGTACACACGTAAGAAATGAAACTTCTATATGACCTTATTTTTCAAAAAATAATTTACTATACTAAAATAGAAAAAGGTAATTTGGAAAAGTAATTATTTTTTAATTTTATTAATAATTTTAAAATTTACTTAAGTATTCATTCCTGTTTTCCTTATCAAATCATAAAAAAATATATCGTAAAACTAATTTAAACATTTCATTTTGACCAGATTCTCATGAGAATTGACGAGCCCGGTCAACTTTAGAGCGCAGCGCCGTAACAGCAGCAGCGTCTCGAATGAATTATATAAAAAATAAGGAGAAAAAGTTTCCTCAAAAAACCACATAATACAAGATTGGTCAGAATTTTCTCGTTTCTTAAAGAAGTAACCTTTAATTTTCATTTTAGGACAAAAAAATATATAATTGTGAGAAAAAATTGTGTACCTAGTTTGATTTCTTTATACATATTTCATAGGGCCCCCAATTCTTGTGTGCCCAAGGGCCCCGGCATAATTTAAGACGGCCATGCATCCATGCCTTCTTTTTCTATCTCATTGGCCTATAAGAGTAATAAAATAACACCTCTACTCAATGATATTATATATAGAAACAAGAGGTAGATACGTCACCAACGCACCAAAACTGATTCCGTGAATTGGTCCTATTTGGGACCAATGCAATCAGTCAAAAATCAGTCAGATTTTGACCGGTTCCAGCGAGCGCACGTGCCGATAGACCGTACATTAAAGTTGTCGAAAATGCCTTCCTGTGTGTTCAGAGAGTGCACGTATTCGTGCAAAAAATAAAGAAAGATAAAGGAATATCATATCACAGGAAAATATATTAAATTATTACAGTTTAAGAGTAAAAACAACAATTTACAATTCTTTATGAATGACACTTGCTTGACACTTGTATTGAAATAATGAAAGGGATAAAACATTGCTTCAATCACTAGTGTGACAAAGCTAGCGTACACTGTGTTCAAAGATTATCATGTAGATACGATTATTGAAAATAGAACGGTTATTTTATTAATTTCGATTTGGGTAAATACTTGATTATTTTTATATTTAAATCCACACAGTACATGTAATTAACAAATATATCTATTTATTATATATGTTACCGGAATTGTATGAAATCAAGGAATTGTATACAAATCCTAGGAAATGTGTACAATTCCGATACCATTTAGGAAATGTATAAAATATTGTTTAATAAACTATTTAATGCATAGATATCCTAGGAAATGTATAATCTTCCTAGGAATTGTAATATAATTCCAATATCGTATTAGGAAATGTATAAAGTAAATGATTTCTGTAATAAAACTCTGTATCGGGTAACAGTCTTACCGTAAAATAATAATAATATGTTCATATTATCTTACTAATTAGTAATTAACATTTCTTAAATCAACTTATATTCAATCAAATCAAATTTTCATTTGGTAAGTAGGTAATCAGTCCCCTCGTCCCGCTGTCCCCATGTAAACGTCCCAGTCGGATTGTATAATCCGCCGTATTACAAACGGCCGGCATTTTGTAATATGCCGAAATTCGTCTTTTTCCAAAATTCTACAAAAAGACGGACGCGAGCCGACGGAGCCCCACTTCGTGGGGCTCCTATTTCTATGTATTTTTAAAAAAACATGAACCTAACCTAACCCACCCCCTTATCCAAACCAATAATTTCTGATTACGAATTTTCGGCCCTCCCCCCTTCGTCCCGCGTACCTTCCAATATCTTAGATGTTTTACATTTCCAATTGCTATAGATTTCCTAGGCAATGTGTATAAAATAATTTATTTCACACATTTCCGTACGATTTTAGTAATTACATACATTTCCTAGGAATTTTATACAATGACGGATTACATACATTTCCGTTAACATATACAATGAAATCGTGATGGCAAAAATGTTTGTTTGGAAAAATGATGTTGAATATACGTAAACATTAACCCATTGAGCCCCCAGCGGCCCGATCGGTCCACGACACAATAGATTTTCTATTGTGTCTGTGATTCCGGGGGCTGAGTTATTACAGAAAAGATTATCGTTACATACTGACGAAAAATACTATTTGCTTTTCTGTAAATAGCTATTGAACATACATTTTATTTGTGTTTTAGATAAAAAAAGGCTTGTACTTCATCCTTTCTTTTATTTTATCCTTTTTTTTCATCTAGGCACCACTATTATTATATCCTACAAGTTGGAGTGATGACCTTGTACGGGTTCCGAGAACTGCCTTGAAAAGAATAGCGTAAGATCGGTCCTTATGGAGTTCTATAAGGAGGACTATGCTCAGCAGTGGGTGTTTATCGGGTGAAATGATGATGACCGAAAACAAACACCACAGCTAGAAATAAATACTTAATACAGTTATATCTCCAAAAAAGTTTTTTTCATTTTAATACAACTTCATAATAATAAATAAATAGTAAATGAAATTGTCACATTTGTTTATTGGCCGATTAAGAAGAGCTGGAACGTCAACACATTTAAACATTGCACATGTGTAGTGTCTGTGAAGACGCACGCGGCGTGACGTCATAGTGCATACGCATCATGAAAAGTCTGTCTGTCTCTCTCGCACGCAGACTAGCTTATGAGGGTGAAGGGGACAATTATTGTTTTTATGTTGCAATTGTTTATAAATATTATAAATACAGGGTGATGTAATTTAAACAAAGACGTTAGGTATATCTACTACTAACTATATTCGACGAGATACTTCGCGGCACGCGGATAAGAATATTTTTATACTTTACCTAGGTTAATTAATTATGTTATCATTTTAATAAGTTTTGTAAACAAAATGTAAACGCCGTAAGTTAAAATTTTCATACATAGCTGAACAATACAGCTTTTATTGTAATGTAGCCTTATCTCTTACGTGCTAGGGTTTCGCTTGTATTGTTTCTTGTGAGTGAGCGCACGTGTTATTTGTATTGTTTATATCGTTATGATTGAATATGACATGAAATTTAATTATTATTTGATAATTGAATGATTATCAATACTATATTACGATTGATTATGAGAATAAATAATTAAGTTCATCGATTGAGTTACTTTTAAATTGTAATTTTACATATAAATTATGAGAGCTTTCACAATTATATTTATCTACAACGCATTCATTTTACAATTCAAGTCTACAATAATTAAACTAGAGTCGCATTTATTTTTGAACATACTGTATAGTAAAATTGCATATGTGTGAGTACTGTGAAGATGCCAGCTTTCCTTAATCGGCCAGTACGTGTGCAGGAAACGTAACAATATCTATAACATTGAACCTTCTGTGTCGTTAGTCTATGCCAATTGCCATGGCAACTATTTGTTTATTTATATTTAATTGGTCAATTCTTATGACTTTTGCTTACACCTGCGCGGAAGTGACAAACTATCTTTGTCTTTTTTGTTTATATCATTTTATTAGAGCCATCTCTCTTATTTACAGTCTGTCGATGTAATAAATTAAGTAAAATGAAACTTGTATTTGTGTGTGCCTGATACTGCATAGGAAGCATTTTTTTTGGATATATTGTGAGCTTAGATTATCTACAAAATAAAAGGCAGATGGAGCATGACAGTCGTCCATCGCCCTTGTCAAAGAAAATACGAAATAAAAAACGAATACGAACCTCCGCCAGTGCTATAGCGATTCAAGTGTCATGCAATACGTCAAAATGGATTTGCTATTTTAGTAAAAAAAAATTGGTTGTTTGTAAAGGAGGTTTACGATCGAGATGTTTACGTGATAACATAATGCAGTGGCAGCGCTCGAGATGAGACGGGAGATCGGTCCGTCTCTCTCTCGTTATACCTGCGATCGCGCTCGTGAGGTTTTTGTGTGACACAAGTTTCTGAACATGTCACCCGACTAAAACGATTTTAAAGACGTTATCACGTCAAAAAATGCTGTCTTGTGATAAAATTTGCTCCGCTTCCGCTGTAAAATTTGTTCCCGAAAGCAAACAAAAAGTTTATCTTTTTGTTTGCTTCATCACATCGTTTTACAGGTTTTCTGTACATTATTTGGCTTATTTAATTTTGTATACAAATCATAATGTTACGTATACGAAGGAATACAAAACTTCAACGTATGCTGCCAGTATTTTGAAAATTAATTTGCCATTTTTATGGGTAAAAGGGTAAAATGGTTAAAAGATCTTCGGGGTAGTGCTTTTCGATCTTGAATGTGATTATTTGTATAGTGCAATAAAGGTTTATGATCATTATTAGATAATTTTAATAAGCATAATACTTTTTTTTTTTTTTTTTATATAGCTCAAAAACGTCAGAGTCGTTTTCCCCCTCGATTTAATTCATTTGAACTCCGTGATGGATATGACAAAATTATTATTATTCAGGAATTATATTTATTTATTATTTTATTTTTATTTATTATCCAGTAAAGCAGCTGACAATGTGGATGTCGTAAGGACGGTGGTCACTGAAAATCAGTGTTAAGGTATTATGCCTCAGGTATCCTGAGTGGCTTCGTTTTTTAGCGCAAGCAACCATACATAAATTTATTTATTTATTTATTTATTTATACTCTTTATTGTGCTGCCAAAATACATAAAATACAAACAAAACTTATTCTAAAAGAAAAACAGCTCAGAAGGCGGCCTTATCACTTAAGAGTGATCTCTTCCAGGCAACCAACTGGAAAATATTTATGTTAAACTAGAAATAATATTTATAATAAAATTTATGTTTTCTATTACCTATTTCTCATAATTTACAATGCTATTGTTGTGTGTTTGTGTGTATTTGAATAAATGGTTCCGTCCTTCTTTCTTTCTAAAAATAAAATGTCCCGTGTTCTCGACCAGGGGTTCCCAACCTTTTTTTGTCTACTGCCCACTTTAAGAATAAATTATTTTTTAACGCCCCCCTTTTTAAACATACTTAAAAAACGCTAAGTACTTATAACTGATTATTGAAACGCAACTTTATAGTAGAGTATCTTTTATTGAAAATAAAACAAACATAATCAATTCTTATATAAAAACTAATGTGAAGGTTGAATCTGATGCTGTTCAATAAGTTTGTTGATATCAGGTTCCAATTTACTCAAAAACAGCCGCAAGTCGCCACGTTCGGTAACACGCAAACGATTTCTCTTTTTAGTAAGCAGCGTTGCCACAGCACTAAATCCACGTTCACACAAATATGACGATGGGAATGCTATCAAGAATCGTTGAACAATTGACCACAATCCAGGGTACAATTGTGGGATCGGTTTTTGTAGCCAAAATTCTTGATGTCCATTTTTAAACTTGATTTTTGTTTCTTCGTTTGTTGTCAATTCTATAAGTTCTTCTTCCAGTTGAGGTGACATTGCTGTGTTGACATTTGAAAACGGATCCAACACCCAGTCTGGTATTTCCCAGTTTAAAATGTCCTGGTATCGTTCGGTGAAGTCAATGTGGAGGTTTTCCAAATGTTGGCAGTAGGCAAACAAGTCGTCGTTACTGCAAAATACTGATAAATTCGGAAAATTGTGAAACTCACGTCTGCCCATATTCTTTTTGTGCAGAAGCAGTTTGGCTGCGAAAGCAGCAACGACATTTTTTGTTTTAATTAAATTTAGTTCATCGCCTTGCAGTTGGAGGTTCATGTCGTTGAACAGTTTATACAGGTCTGTCATGTAAGCTATATCATTCTTTGATGTTATGAGATTGTTGCGCAGTTCTGTATCTTTAGTTTCCAAGATCACACTCTATCACAGAGTCAAACAGGTTGTAAAATCGAATCAGACAATTGCCTCTTGACAGCCAACGAACTTCAGTATGAAGCAACAAACGGTTGAAATCTTCGTCATTAGTAGCACAAAGCTGATGAAATAATCTATCATTCAAAGAGCTGCTACGGATTTTATTGACTGCTTTGATGACATATTGCAGTGATTGAAATAGTCGTTCACTTAAGTTTCTAGCAACCAAATGTTGTCTATGAATAACGCAATGTATAGCAAGGACATCTGGAATTTTATTCTTTAAGTACGCTATGAAGCCTTTATGGCGCCCTGTCATAGCCGGAGCGCCATCCGTAGCAACTGATATAATATTTTTCAAAAGAATCTCTTTCTCTTCACAAAACTTTTCCAATGTATTGAATATGGTTTCGCCTTTTGTATCTGTCTCCAAATTTCTGGCAAACAATAGTTCTTCACGTATTTTCTCATCTTTAATAAACCTCCCGTAAGATAGCAACAACGCTTCATTAGTTGGTAAAGTGGACTCATCGAGCTGAATTGAGAATTGACTAGTCCTCAGATGATTGCACAATGATTCTTCAATGTTTTCAGCCATTTCATCAATTCGTCTTTGCACAGAATTATTACTCAAAGGAATTTTTCGGATAATATCTGCGGCCGGTTTATGAAGCACAGTAGTTATTACTTCCTTTATTGCTGGCAAAATTAACTCTTCTCCGATGTTGTGTGGTTTGCCTTTTTGAGCAATTAACAAAGAGATATTGTACGAAGCTCGAAGTCCGTCGTCATCTTGCTTAGCAGCCGCCGAAAATAGTTTTGATACACTTGGCTGAGTATTATGCTTCTTCTCTAGGTCTTGAAAATATGCTACATTCTTGTCTTTCTTATCTGGATGCATTTTATTCAAATGATCTTGCAGTCTTGAAGGCTTCATTGCTTCGTTCGAAAATGTTTTTAGACATAGAAGACACAAAGGCGACGACGGGTTTGTGGGATTTTCAATAAATCCGAATTTAATATATTCCGCAGAGTATTGCCGTCTCTTCTTTTTTACTTCCGACATTGTTTTGTTTTGAGAAATACGTAAGTGTTGAAATCAAGTACTGCTTATCTATTATGCGCGAAACCGCAAATGAAAATAAAATAAATTTACGTCGTTTATATAGGATTGCATAAGCAGCACGCACCAACAGGAATAAGACATCAAACGTGCATAAACTCGTTTACAGGTAAATTAGCTTGGAGAAATTTTTGCATATGTAGTGGTGTGTATATTACTCAGATCTTAGAGCGCGTTTCCACTATATCGTTCTGGCCTATACAAAAATGTTTCGATATCCTAACATTACTATTTAATTTTATACTTATTCCTAGCAACACTTTTGTTTTCAATAAAAACAAGTTTTTATTTGAAAGAATATGGTTTTGACTTTATAAAAAAAAATATATCATTCAATTTCACGTCCTAGAGCAAACGACAAGACGACTACCGTGAAACAATAAAATATCGTGTCCATAATAAATTGTTTCATAATTAATATTTGACCATAATAATTACGAAACAAAACAAATAAATAAATCGTCACTTGATAGTGGAAAGTGGAAACACGCACAAAACCAGAATAAACCAGTTTACGCTGTCCGCAGGTGCCACGTGCAGTCGTTTGGTACCGTTAGAACATAAAGCACACATTTAATTCAAAAATTATAATTATGTATTACGTATAGACCGGGAGATATTGACACAAAATTTCGAGTCATTTGTAACAGGATGGCGGTTCTACAGGGGTCTTAGTACGCAATGACAAAAAGAAAAACGATGGTGTGAACACTGGTACCGGCGGCTTAGTCGCGTGGGCGTTAGTCGAACTCGTCGGAAAAATAGCGAAGTCAAACAATTTGTAACACAAAAATTTTAGAATTTACCGATAGCCCATAAAAAAGAAGTAGGCGGTAGTGTCATGCCATACTTTTCCGGTGTGACTTACAGCCCGCCATACCGACGCGAATGTGTTGATTTAAAAAAAAACAATTCAACCATTTGTACCAGGCTAACTTTTGCACAGGTAACCATCGTCGTGCAGCCATTTACGAAAATCGCCATGCCATACTTTTCGGACGATTCCAAATGGTCGCCATACCGCCGAAAAACTGCAAAAATTTTTTTTTCGCCAAACTTTTTGTACCAGTATTGCATTTGGATTTTTGGAGAGTATTTGATAAAATGTGACCATTATTATATTTACCATACTTCTAGTAGGGGGAAAAAGTGCTGCCATACTTGAAAAATTAATTTAGTATTAATTTATATAAGTGAAGATTTCCACCACCTAGATCTTTGAAATTTTGTATTTATATTCGTTGAACCTCAAACTTACAGGAAAAATTAGTGCCATACTGTTACTAATCGTTCAAAATACGAATAAAATCTTACAATAAAAAAAAATCTTCTTTTTGTCATTGCGTACTAAGACCCCTGTAGAACCGCCATCCTGTTACAAATGACTCGAAATTTTGTGTCAATATCTCCCGGTCTAGTAGTTTAATTGTTAAATTTTGTATTTGTTGATTGTTGTTATTATTTGTATTGTTATAATATTTGTTGAAGTGTTTAATTTGTGTGTAAGTGTTGTAACTTTATATTGTTAATTCAAAATGGCTCCAGTGTTAAAACATGGTCGAGGCAAGCCTTTGACTTCTCAAACTAAAGAATTAAACTTTAAATGTCGTTTCTTTTTCAGGTTAGTAAATTTTTCATTTTAGTAACATTGTTAATGTAAAAGTTATACGTATGTTAAATGTGCAAATATTAAGTTTAATTTAAAATCCCTTATATATATAAAATAAAAACTAAAAATAAAATGTTGTTTTATTTTATTTGCTGACCATACACTACTACAAACGCAAAAATTTCTCCAAGCTAATTTACCTGTATCTCATTCGACGCCCAATCGTACTCGACAAGCAAGAACAAGTATTATAGAACCAGCCGATTGATACAGGAATGTACAAATCGGATTATTTAACAAAAACTTGTTAAAACATGATTGCCCGCGGTCTATTATATCGAACCGATTTTGAGCTATATCTTAATTAATATTAGTTGATGTTCACAAGATGTCGACTCTCGAAGTCGAGAGCTCAGTCGGTTTCTAAGAGTCTTCCTAGCTAGGTAGATGAAATTATAAATCGACCCCAAAGCCCTACACAACGCCCCCTTTTTTTTCTGGGTCTCTTACCGCCCCCCTTTAGGCCTGCAGCGCCCACAAGGGGGCGTTATCGCCCACGTTGGGAAAGACTGTTCTCGACTAAAAACCACCGCTATCCGCATACATATATTTTGAAAATAAAAAATAATATAATCATTGTAATTTTGAAACATTTTTTTACGTAATTTATTTAATTTAGAATTGAATACAATTATTTTGTTTAAATATAACTTTAGTAGGTAGGTACTTTATCATTTATGTAACAAAAGAATTTTTACAATATTATAAAATTATCATAAACAAGAATTTATATTAAAATTATAACCTGACAGCTAATTTATGTAGCCTACGTCACTAATACTACTACAATAATAATTCAGATGATTGCAATGTCACCTCTTTTTTTTTTTTTTTTTTTTGTGGTGTCTCTCAATGTTAGCCAGAAGGGCTTCTACATTTTAACGCGGACGCGGGGGTGAACTGAAGGTTCACCCTGGTAGCGACATGCACAAGGGCGTCCCCCCTTGACGGGGACCACGAACCTCGGCTTGGGCTGTCGCTTGAGTGGAGGAGGCCAGAAGGGCCCTAATCGGACGGGCGCTCACCCGGGTGGGCGCGGGAACGCGGAACAAGGGACCTCGTCTTCGCCGGCGAAGACGGTGTAATGTCACCTCATAAATCAAAATCGGTTCAGCGGTTTATACTGCAGGGCGTGCCAAAGAAATACTATACATAGATACACTCGAAAAACATAACCCTCTTTCTTCCGTAGTCGGGGAAAATTTTGGGAATATTTTGAAAGAAAGAAAGAAAGAATGTTTATTTAGCACCACACAATACAAACAGAAAAAAAATAACAAAAATAAACGAAAAAAAAAAAGAAAATACATTAAAAAAGGTAGGTACTTACGGCTAATCAGTGTGGTGCCAAAAAGGGTAGCTACTCAGCATGTGCTACACGTTATGTTGTGATTTTCAATATCTGGTAATATAACACCCACACAGAAGCACCGTGTACACGTACAGTGCAGCGGCGAAATGACAGCACACAATAGCTTCATGGAAATGACGATAAATCATTCGGTTTAGTTCGGCAACGCTCCATCTGTTTTTTATTTTGTAATCTAAGATTGTGAGTATATAACGTATCTATACATAAAATATCATTGCCTCTACTCATACTTATAAGCTATACGTATGTTATCACTCACACTTGTGCGCTATAACATTTCTATCTCCTGCGCAGTTCATTAGTCTTAATCGAGAATGCCCGGTAGAACCAAAATTAGGTCAAGAGAACTTGTAAAACAGTTGTCCAAAGGTATTTGTATTACATTATTACTGGTGGCTCGCCACAACTTGTCCTGTCTGAACAATAGAGCGCTTTCGACTAGAAGGAATGATGAAAGCTTTCAAGTTTCAAGTTATGCAATGATTCCATTGATCTAGATTCAAAATAAACGAAATATTTACCTATAGAATTAACTTTCAATATTAATTTGCTATTTGATTGAAAATATAAATATGTAATAACCAAAATATCTAAGAATCCATTACCATTAGATATTACATTAGACAGATACTTCCCGCACGGCCCTAAAGCTCCGTGTAGTTCGAAAATTCGAAATCAAGTAAGTTTCTTTATAAATAGGTACCTACTAGCCATCAGCCGCTGAAGTTGGGAAGGTACGTAGTAACTATTTACTAATGTGTACCACTAGTTTATGAGACAATATTAGAAAGGACTTTTTAACTGATTTATCAATCTATACTTATACTTATCTAATTACTAATATTATAAAGCTGAAGAGTTTGTTTGTTTGTTTGAACGCTAATCTCAAGAACTACTGGCAAGATTTGAAAAATTCTTTCGGTGTCAAAAAAAGAATAGTTAGTAGTACGCGCTACGCACTTTAGCAAAAGTGTATTAGCATTCCTTCAGGATCCTGTCCGACTAGGGCCGTTCCGGCCTCTTCCACACAAGCGCCAGCCGCCAGCCCAAGCCGAGGTTCGAGATTGTCGCTACCAGGGTTGTACGGGGTTGTAGGGCCCGTACAGAGTAAATAAAAGAATTAAGTACAATAATTGCCTTTATTGCCTTAACTCTATAATATGGTATGCTTAATGGTGATGGTCATGAGCACGCGCGATTGCTGTGGTGATCGAACGCGAACTGGTGAAATATGTATTAAAATGCCGCGTGTCCGCGTAAAACGCTGACAGCGCGCAACGTTATGTACGAAGATCGTACAAGGGTGAACTTTCAGTTCACCCACGCGTCCGCGTTAAGATGTAGAAGCCCTTCTGGCTAACATCGAGAGAACCACAAAAAAATCCTTCATGCTTCACTTGCTTATTTCATTTACTATTAAACTACTACATATTGATAATTTATTAAATTATACCTCCTATAGGCTAGAATGCTCATTTCGAATCGAAAGGAACTTCGTTCCAATCGGGTGATCTACATGTGACACCTCAAAAATTTTTTTTTAAAGACATACTATTGCATAAATAATTCTCTTTCAAAACACAATATTGAACACGCAGTATTGTTCCTCATTTAAAATCGTTCAGATTGAGCAAGCTTGATAACATATTACATAGGAATTTGGTACAAATAACACGCTACGAGGTATTTTGCGTTTTACCAATTCTAATCTGATTTACATTCCCGTCAGTTTGGAGAACTATCATTGGATTATGAGTGTGAACACCTGAAACAAAAAAGTTGGTAAAAATTCTAAGTTGCACAACTGCGCCTTGCATTTATGCAAATGACCCACATAATATAATGCAGCAATCAGTATCCAGCATTAGAAATGTGGCCTTCATGCTCCACAATGTTCACGATATGTGTTATATTATTTTCTTTTCTTTGTTTCTATAGGCGGATACCAGATTAAATAAATGAAAATTAACTTAGCGTAGTTATAATCACGAGCTTACAGATCGCGACGTGCGACGTTAATAAGCTATGCCGATAGTGCAGCGATTAATAGAAAGAATATTAAAATAGACCGTATGAATTTTCCGTAAATATCTTTAGGTAATATATTTTATACTAAGGTCCGACTAAACAGTAAGACATAGAAGAAATTAAAAATCCATTCAAAAATATTGATTATGAAAACTTTACGTAATTTATTTTATCGAATTTTTCTTGGTCAAAATATCATCTATTGGGTTGTTTAAAAATTTAGTTTCCGCTTCTATAATCCGAAAGCGATTCAATTTCCTCGCGGCCTGTTTAATTTTGGTTTAGGTACTTACGTTTTACCTAATAGACAACTGTAAACAACCGACCGAAATCAAAATGAACTGATATATTATGGAAACTGGATAAAATAGTATTTCAATGTTTTATATGGTTTAAGTTAATCCTTCGTCCGATTCTCTTACGGCTCTCCCACTATAAATAAAATGAATGAATTTATTATATTTTGTAACTACCTAATTTGTTTCTGTAACAAGATTCATTTCCTTCATAAAGTATAGAATTTCACTTTTCATATGAAAAATTTGTTTCGCTGAGTCTTTTATTTACGGGAGCAGACGTTTGTCTTCTGTCCCTGACCAGTGACGCTACCAGACATTACTTGCTCTGTGCCGCTATAGCGATGTCACCAACTCACCAGCATATAACAACCAACTTACAACTTTTACTTACGTTATGATGATGGATATTCTCCTCGTATCATTGTTCCATCATGATACAAAAGATTGTTGAGAAACAGATAAAAATACATACTAGGATACTAGTAGAGTCTAGTGATATCTATACCATAGCAAGTAAGTAAGCATGGCAAATATTATGGGCAGGTGAAAAAATATATTATAAAAAAAGAAGTTAAAAGAAATATTATAGGTACTGAATATTCAGTGTTCTACAAATTTTGTTTGCATCGCAGTCCACGATAAAACGCTACTCTCGTACTCATGACCTTATATATTATATGCTGCACTCTTTTTCACGTGCTTCATGCATATTAATAGCAAAAGAACTCAACTTCAGAAAAACCTATTTAAAGTTCCATTCAACGTGTTTCTTGCTAGATGTTAATAACGTCTAACAATGTGGTTTCATGATATCATCGACTGAAATATTGTTACTATTTCACTTATATTTTATCGGGAATTGTTTAGAGTAGGAACACATTAGTGGTATACAAAGGCTCCGCAGGTGGCTCGGCGATTAATCACAGTGAGGAATTCGCAGTGGGGGCGGGCGGGCGCGGTAGTGCCGCCTCGGGACTCCGTCGCGCTGCACGCTGCCTGCCCAGCGCAGCGCCCTGACTCCACTTTGCGATCGCGACAACACATGGCATTCGACCCGCACTACCCTTAACAATTTTGCATAATATAAAGGTAAGATTATTTTCAGTTCTGCTTCTGTTGACTTGAAAATTGTCAACAGTATTTACCTGTAAGTTTTTAGGATTATCTATTGAATATTTTATTGAAGTGAAAACTTCTTTAGCGGCGTTGGGTATAAAATCTTAAACTCGCGTCAGGACACGTGGCCTGATCGAAAAAGCGTAAGACGGATGTTTTTTTTTTTTTTTTAGCCCTTATATTCCATGCGTAAGACGGATACCATTCCAAAATATCAAACATGCTGAACGTTAATAATCAAGTTTTCACTTCTGCCGGCACTCCCGGAGTGCAACCCGTCTTTTTTTTATTTCAATTTAAAACTAAACAAGGTGTTTTTATTAATGTAATTTAAATTGATTAATTTATGTCATTCTTATTCATAAAGCTTCATTATGACCTAAATTTTTACCGAAATTTTGTATAAAAATAATGAATAAAGTTGAGGCGGGAAATAAGTTTACAAGCGTACTTGTACCTGCAAAACAAGTTGCTTACACTAATTAAATTGGTTACAAATTCCGTCTTTGTATGAACTGAAACTTTATGAAGTTGTATCTTTACGTGGTATGTAGTGGTCGTATAACATTGAAGAAACCACAAAGACCAGGCGCGGCGTAGTGAAACTTTCTAGAAGTAGGTACTCGATTTTGGACACTTTTACTCCTAGTAAATAATAATATTGTTTTGAATAGCATCAATATTTGAAATTATTGCAGTTGGTGATGATTTACAGGTTAGTAGCATTTATAAAAATAAATTGCTATGAGCTTAAAGCTCAGAGCTTTTTATGATTGAGTTATAGGTCGACTTACATTTGTATAACCATTATACAGGTAAATTAGCTTGGAGAAATTTTTGCATATGTAGTGGTGTGTATATTACTCAGATCTTAGAGCGCGTTTCCACTATATCGTTCTGGCCTATACAAAAATGTTTCGATATCCTAACATTACTATTTAATTTTATACTTATTCCTAGCAACACTTTTGTTTTCAATAAAAACAAGTTTTTATTTGAAAGAAAATGGTTTTGACTTTATAAAAAAAAATATGTATATCATTCAATTTCACGTCCTTGAGCAAACGACAAGGCGACTACCGTGAAACAATAAAATATCGTGTCCATAATAATTTGTTTCATAATTAATATTTGACCATAATAATTACGAAACAAAACAAATAAATAAATCGTCACTTGATAGTGGAAAGTGGAAACACGCACAAAACCAGAATAAACCAGTTTATGCTGTCCGCAGGTGCCACGTGCAGTCGTTTGGTACCGTTAGAACATAAAGCACACATTTCATTCAAAAATTATAATTATTACGTATAGACCGGAAGATATTGACACAAAATTTCGAGTCATTTGTAACAGGATGGCGGTTCTACAGGGGTCTTAGTACGCAATGACAAAAAGAAAAACGATGGTGTGAACACTGGTACCGGCGGCTTAGTCGCGTGGGCGTTAGTCGAACTCGTCGGAAAAATAGCGAAAGTCAAACGATTTGTAACACAAAAATTTTAGAATTTACCGATAGCCCATAAAAAAGAAGTAGACGGTAGTGTCATGCTATACTTTTCCGGTGTGACTTACAGCCCGCCATACCGACGCGAATGTGTTGATTTAAAAAAAAAAACAATTCAACCATTTGTACCAGGGTAACTTTTGCACAGGTAACCATCGTCGTGCAGCTATTTATGAAAATCGCCATGCCATACTTTTCGGACGATTCCAAATGGTCGCCATACCGCCGAAAATCTGCAAAAATTTTTTTTTTCGCCAAACTTTTTGTACCAGTATTGCATTTGGATTTTTGGAGAGTATTTGATAAAATGTGACCATTATTATATTTACCATACTTCTAGTAGGGGGAAAAAGTGCTGCCATACTTGAAAAATTAATTTAGTATTAATTTATATAAGTGAAGATTTCCACCACCTAGATCTTTGAAATTTTGTATTTATATTCGTTGAACCTCAAACTTACAGGAAAAATTAGTGCCATACTGTTACTAATCGTTCAAAATACGAATAAAATCTTACAATAAAAAAAAATCTTATACACATTCGCCACCTCCCACAGGTATGGCATTATCACACTTCTATTTATAATCATTCAGGAGTTGTTGAAAAAAAAATTTAGGGTGGTACAAATGGTTCGGCGAAAAAAAAAATTTGCAGATTTTCGGCGGTATGGCGACCATTTGGAATCGTCCGAAAAGTATGGCATGGCGATTTTCGTAAATGGCTGCACGACGATGGTTACCTGTGCAAAAGTTAGCCTGGTACAAATGGTTGAATTGTTTTTTTTAAATCAACACATTCGCGTCGGTATGGCGGGCTGTAAGTCACACCGGAAAAGTATGGCATGACACTACCGCCTACTTCTTTTTTATGGGCTATCGGTAAATTCTAAAATTTTTGTGTTACAAATTGTTTGACTTCGCTATTTTTCCGACGAGTTCGACTAACGCCCACGCGACTAAGCCGCCAGTACCAGCGTTCACACCATCGTTTTTCTTTTTGTCATTGCGTACTAAGACCCCTGTAGAACCGCCATCCTGTTACAAATGACTCGAAATTTTGTGTCAATATCTTCCGGTCTAGTAGTTTAATTGTTAAATTTTGTATTTGTTGATTGTTGTTATTATTTGTATTGTTATAATATTTGTTGAAGTGTTTAATTTGTGTGTAAGTGTTGTAACTTTATATTGTTAATTCAAAATGGCTCCAGTGTTAAAACATGGTCGAGGCAAGCCTTTGACTTCTCAAACTAAAGAATTAAACTTTAAATGTCGTTTCTTTTTCAGGTTAGTAAATTTTTCATTTTAGTAACATTGTTAATGTAAAAGTTATACGTATGTTAAATGTGCAAATATTAAGTTTAATTTAAAATCCCTTATATATATAAAATAAAAACTAAAAATAAAATGTTGTTTTATTTTATTTGCTGACCATACACTACTACAAACGCAAAAATTTCTCCAAGCTAATTTACCTGTAGAGTAACAAACAACAAGTGATTTAAATATTATACATAGCCCGTATGTTATGGTGATGTATGATGGTTTTCAAGACGTAGGTTATCTGAAGTATGATGGAGAAGTAGTTTATACAAAAGACTATTACAACATAATATAAACAATTCGCAGACGTCGTGAGGAACAGCTGTTGATTGCTTACATTTATAGAGGCAGTCGACAATGGTGTAGAACTGAAATACCTATACCTGATATAAATAATATTCAACTAACTATGTACAAGTAGCCATTCACATAATTATAACGTAGATTTTTAGTAAGCCATGCCGCCCATGCCTATGCATTAGTACCTTTTTAAAGGTAAACTATAGGTACAAAAGCTTTTGTTCGTTTGTGATTACTCATTTCCTAGTGCCGTGAAATGTATTTCATTGATTTTGCAAAGCGCAAGTCATCAATATTGTAAGCGCGGGCATTAAAGTTTGAGAGCTATAAGGCCAAGCGCGCACCACGTTTTTAATTTTTGCGACACGATATCAAAATCGCGCTGTATAAAATCGCAGAGAGTACGGTGCGCGCACAGCGATAATTTAATTGTGATCCTTACTCACTTTCATCATGGATTTCGTACAAGTTGCTTGTCTTTATTTATTACTTCGGAGGATAAGAAGAAAAAAAAAAGAAAATTCGTCAATATTGGACTCATCCTTTTACAGCAGATAGAATTGTCAAAGGTTTCTTTTATCAGAAATACACCGTTTTCCAATTACAGCACTAGAGCGCATTATGCGGCATAATGCTTAACGTTGAATGTTCCAACTACAGCAACGCTTCGCACAATCGAGCACTCTTAAAAGTAATGCGCGTGAATTGATGCGTGCAATCGATTTATCGTTAGTAATTATTAATTGTTGGAAAAAAATTTAAAGCTTTCGTTTCATTGTAGTTTTTTCGAAATAATCAAAGTTAATTCAAATTGTGTTAAAAAAATAAATATAAGTATGGATGAAGGTACAAACATTGAAAAAAATGTTAATGAAATAATCAAAATCCAAATTACTTAAAATAACCGTAAATATTTTTCAACCAATTATTATGTATACCACTTTATTTACACATTAATGAGGTTATTGCTAACTCTATGAATATTTTTTTTTCAATACTGAACTTAGCGCAACCTGCTGGTGCGTTTCACGTTCCAATTAAGCATCAGCATAATTCGGCATTGTGCGCCACTGAGTCGCATTATGCTCTGTAATTGGAAAACAGCCACAATGAACTTCGGATGTATCCCAAAAAATTCTTTAGCTATTATAGAATGAAAATTCCGCCAAATACCGTAATAACCTTTATGTATATTTTCTTTCTTGCCCAATAAAGTGTTAAATAAACAATAGCTTAAAAATAAATAAATTCAAACTTTTGACAGATTACTGAGTTTATGTTTACCAAACCGTACCTATGCCACTACGATGTTTACTGTTGGACAGACGAAACACAAGTGAAGTGCCGGCCGGGCCCGAGTGTGCGATTTTAATATCGCAGTGCGCGCGGTACCATACAATTTCATATTCTGCATTTCATTTTCGCGACAATCGCGTCGTGAGCAGTCGCAGCAAAATGTGACAAATCACAATTTTAAAATCGCTACGATTATTTAATCGCATGTGCGCGCATTGTCATAGTAACTCATACGTTGTATTTCTGCGATAAAATAATCACGCTGCATGCAGTCGTGGTGCGCGCTAGCTCTAAAGGCCCAGAAATTACAGGAAAATCAAACCTGACGCATAAATAAATCATTTTGTAAAGGTATTTAGCAGACAAAATAAAAAAATATTTAATTTGAAGTTATTGCTCTACAGTTCACTGATTAATTGGGTCATCCAGTCCTATAAAAATCACCCGATCAAAAAGACGAATAAAAATCTTTATAACAAGATAATTAATTGTTGTGTTGTTTGAAACTAGATAAAACTTTATTTACGTTGTATATTATAGGCTATGGCCCAATTAAAATAGAATTAGGTATAACATCGATATCATAATAAGCAAAAATTGTTGATGGTACTTTGTATTCCAGAAACGATTTCTTCTCATATTTTTATAAAAGTAAAGAGAAGATATTATCACTTCAGGATTTTACTTAAGCCTAAGTAGCTACGAATAGTTAGGTATAATATGTTTAATGTGTGTTTGCAAAGAAGCGTCATCAGAAGTGGATAATTTTGAAAATTTTCATGATGTTACTAGCTGTTGCCCGCGACTTCGTCCGCGATTACGTCATTTTTCGTCATTCGTCGTTTAAAAAAAATACGTGACACTTTATTTTTTAATGTTCTTAATTGTCTCTTATAAAATTTAACTACATTAAAATTGAATACTCTGATAAGAAAATCTTAAAATCATCGAAAATCATAGACATCGAAAATCTGAGGAAAACATGAATGCATGTGATTTAAATTCTACATTACTTAGTAATTAAAATAATAATCTAAATTAAATGTAGATTAACAGTTTGAGCGCACCATTATAGAATATGTACCTAAGTAATAAATTACGTTAGTTTACATAGTAACTTTACTAAAAACACGATGACTTTCTTTCGCGCTCGGTACCACAAACTAAGCATGTTTGTGGTACGTGGCCCGCGTCACTTGACCCCCCACGAGTTCCCCTCCGTTGCTATGCGAAAATACATTCGTCGCCATACTGTAGGAAAAATTGTAATACTGTGGCCTGGGCGTTATAACACGCCCAGGGAATTCCTGAGTGCCGATAGACGTCCGTCTATCGGCATTTATACAAATTTTATATTAATACATATCACCATCTTGAGGAAAAGCTTCTAATGTCGATTTAAAACGCATACATACGAATTAACCTGATGAAACATGTTCTAAAATTGTGAAATGAGTTCAGTTTTAAATTCGAGAAATATTGATTTCTTGTATTCGACTATTCGTCGTAGTCGAATACAAAATATATTTAAAGAAACTTAGGTTGGCCTTCAGGCAAAAGGGATCCTATCAAATGATAAACTTGACCTTGTATCTTAAAAGTAAGCATGAAAGGACCCTCTGATAATTGTTGAGCACCAAAGGATCATTTAAAACGCACTACTTTAAGAGCTAATATTGTCTAAGAACTGTTTAGATTGCACATGTTCCTCTAAAAGTAGTGATTTCAAAGATTCCGGTGTATCTTCAAACGAAAGCCGACTCCTTACTCCACTTTAAAGCATTACAAAAAGAACATACTACGTTAATATCGCCTATACAGAAGATGATCTGTAATCAATTGTGAGGTTATAAGTAAACCCACTTTTATATTTGTTGGACCACACCACCGAATTCGTAGATTGATCTTCTATGTTTACCTCTAAGTCATTAAGACTATGTCGAAATCTGTCTGCAGTAAGACGGGCCTCTCGCTATTCGTCCGTTTCAAGAGACCAATAGTTTCAATTCTTAATCTTTCATTAAACAAACTTATTAATCGTTCTTGTCTCAAATAATGGTAATATTCGCGTCCCTACTCTAGTCATTGCTTATGCTCATGTTCATCTTCGAGAGATCGAATAATATTATGGTGCACCCTATTATTTGTCAAACGGTCTTCATATTGAGTAAAAGTTTCAGATTCTCGAGATAAAATATGACGATCGTGATCAGCTGTGAGACGTAATTCCCTCTCAGTGAAGGTTTCGGTCGCTTCGCGGTCAGCTGTGAGCCGCAATTCTCGTTGTGAAGCGGTTTCAGGTTCGGCATAACACATGTTGTTTTCGGTCAATAGTAAGCCTCTTATCTCTAACGATCCTTGAGAACTCTTATTTCTCATTTTCTTAGCTTTGCTCGAATTTCGATATAAAGATTTTTTAGGTGGCACTGATGCGGGTGAATAAAAATTAAGTTAAAACGGACTAAGAGTGTTATAATCATCAATCATCATCATCAATACATATAATAAAATTGTGGAAAAGTGATGTCTGTACAATGAAAATATGTAGAAAAAAATTAGCAGGTGTTATTATTATCGAGAAATAGAGAGAAACCATTTTTTTCTCTTAAAAGCTCCCCCCCTCCCACTTCCCGAACTCCGATTGACCGTAATTTATTTTTCCTTACATTTTTATCATATTCCCCTCCTTTTCTAATGGGTTATAGGTAAATTTTCCACATAAAATGTCCTTTAAATTATGTCGTATTATATTTTTAACCCCCGACGCAAAAAGACTGGTGTTATGTGTTTGACCGCTATTTATTTCTGTGTGTGTGTGTGTGTGTGTGTGTGTGTGTCTGTCTATGGCACCAGCTACGGAGCTGGCTAACAGGTAAACCGAATTAGATGCGGTTTTTTTTGTTAGGCAGAATATTTTCCGACGCTGGTTCTTAGATAAAGTGTATCAAAATCGGTTCATCCACTTATTATACCTACATAGGGGTAAAAGTGGGAATGAAAAAAATTAAAGTTATAATTTATTTTTAAAGATCGTCGGGAAGTTTATGAAATTATTTATTCCTTTTTCTATACACTTTTCTTCGTCTAAACGGTTTAGTTACGTGCTCTCTCTCTCTTCAGCCTTTAGTTACGTGCGTGAGACAGGAAAGATCTAATTTGGATTTGTTGCTGGATTTGATAAAAACTGAGTATCGATTAAGTTGATCAGTGGCTACACCATACATTATTAAAAACATCCATTTAAGAAAGGAAGGAAATAGAATTTGCTCCTCTCCCCCCCTGGTTCCTAAAAAATAATATGACATAATTTAAAATAAAGGAGAATGGCAAACTCCCATAGGACTCTGGGCCTGATCGTTACACTGATGATTTATAGGGGATTAAATAGATAAAAATATACAGATTCTATGAATATAATAATTATAGATCTGTTCTATGGGATAGCAGAGATATTGGGGTGTAAAGTAACAAAAATAAAAGTTAGTTTGCTTGAATTAAATGAATTGCATTGCCTTTTTCTAGGTCTAGGTAAGTTTATTTTCTATCTACATTGTCTAGCTAATAATAGTGTAACAGTAGAAAAGTCAGGTAATAGAAATATTGGATCCAACACATATTATTCAACACACATTTTAACTTACCAAAACATCAACAATCACTAGGTAGGTACATTTCTTATATCTTTATAAATGGATGAATCAGGATTCGCTTTCATAATAAGACTAATCAATTCAGAAAAAATACTTGTGTGGTTTTATGAAACCACGGTAAAAGTGAAACTGTTCGAACGGTTCCGAACACTGCTTTGTGTAGCGCATGTCGCGTGTCGGTCGGCTGCCGAGTAGGTATACCTACTCGGCAGCCGCGATACACGCGACATGCGCTACACAGACCAAAAAGTATGAGACGATGTAATAAAAGTTTCACTTTAATAATATCTTTAGAGTAAAAATAGACGATTGAGGCAATTTTGAATATAACGTTACTAAAACTTCACTCAAAAGTCAAATAACAAACATAACAAATCACTCATCACTGACACAATTATGATTAATAATTTGACATTTATTATTGGCCAGCTACCTAAATAAAAATGTTATAATTATTATTGAAGTAAAATATGTTTTTATTTTATAGAATGACCTAAATAAATTAAGATGTGTGTTAAAAAAAGTTAAGTTTTGCTTCTGATTTTTATAGCATTTGAATTCAATAAAACTAAGAATGAAAAATAAACATTCATTCGTATTTTGTTCGTATTAATCTACATTATATTTGACTATTTTACTCCTGACAACACTGACATCTCTGCTTGATAAGACCGGTAGTGAACGAATTATCTTTTTTTTCTAAGATTTGTTTTCCCATAGAATCAGAAGTCAATATTTTACAAATAATTTTTAAAATTAACATAATGAATTTTAAATATATTATGATTTCTGTAACAGTTAGGCCCAGTTTCGCCATTCTCCTTTTACGTAGAATTAGTTAGGCATTTCTTTTTTGATTTTCGGTATTATATACTAATCATAATTTTTAATTACAATATGTAGTAACTATTTGGTATAGGTTAGGCATTTAACTTCTTGATTTTCTTTAATAAGTTGGTACGTAAGTTTTTTAGCTCAGTTTAGTAAGAAATTTTAATAACAATTCTTTTAATTATTTATGATAGTACGTATTTACTCAATAATTGTATGATATGTAGTAATTCAGCATGGGCGTAGCCACGGTGGGGCTGGGTGGAGCGCTTACCCTGGCTTTGATCTGGTAGGTACTAATTGTGAAGGGGAGTGGGCGTGGGCGTGGGATTGGGACTGAACGTGGCATATGGCGTGGGAGTGGGCGTGGGAGTGCGAGTGGGCGCGGGAGTGGGAGCATGAAAATAAAATTGAACATGAAAATGATTTTTTATTGTTGCCCCACCCTGAGCCCATGGTCATAGGTCCCATAGTCACTATTCCACGCGAACGAAGTCGCGGGCACAGCTAGTAGACAAATATAATCAGAAAGCTTTGAACTCATAAGCTCAACCATAAAAGATAGACATTTATGATGTCGGGAGATATTTTTTATATAATATGGAGAACATTTCTTTCATACTTGATTTCTGTGTAGATCGCGTGTGCAACCATTAAGGTTGCACACGCGACGAAAGCTTAAAAATGGAGTTACTGCTCTGCTCACGAATATGAAAAATAATTGTACCAAGTTTCGTTTAAATCCGTCGAGTAGTTTTTGTTTCTATAACGGTTATACAGACAGACAGACGGACAAAAATTTTTGGCGTCCTCGTGATAGTTATTTAGGAAATATATTTCATATACAGAATTGACCTCTACAGATTTAATATAAGTATATAGGTATACATATATTTAGATTCCAATTTCCATGTTACGTTAAATTCGACTATACAATAACAGACAACGCAGGTTACTCTCGTTTCCGTAAGTTGAGGCGGCTACATATTCGGTCCTCATAACATCACTTTTTGTGAACGAAGCGACAGCGCGGTTTAATTCGATGCCAACACCATCAGAAAAAAGGAAATATTTTTAATTGTGAAAAAATATTATGATTTACACTATTACTACTATTTTAACATTAACACAAAATATAAGACTGTGAGTGTGTAAAAATAAATCCAGCTAGTTTCACATCACACTTATGTTTATAATTAGGTATACGACATGAAAATACTTAGGGCAGGTGACCCGTTTTTGGCCATTTTAAGAATTTTGTAGACTTTGAGGCTATATCATTTTACAGTTTTTGTTATGACGGACATATTTCTTGTAAAAAGTGATTAAATAAATATAAATCTAGCCTAAAGATATATTTTTTTTCATAAGGATTCAATAGAAAAATAATCCTGTAGGAAAGAAAAATAAATGGGAGTTTGTGCCATTTTTGGCCAGATTTACCCTATTTCTGGCCATGTCATGTGCCAGTTCTGGCCATCATCAAATTCATTAAAAATAAAAAGCAGATAATTCAAAGTAATGAAAAATTTATAATATATATTTCGAAAATCGCATATTTTACTGTTTTTTGATGTATCGTAAACATGTCCCTTTTCAGCTAACACAAGAGATCCTTTTGGAGCTAGAAAAAAAGCTGTTTCATCACAGTTCCAAACTCTCGCAGGGTTTTCTAGAATCTTTAAATTTTCATCACCGAGCAATGAAGAAATTTCTTGGAACCAGTTCCGAATTTTCTCTTCAGTTATTAAGGCACGAGCTTTATTAATATATTCGGCATGTTTTTGGCTCAAATCAGGAAGTCTCGCCATAAATCCATCGAACCAGGATCTTGAAGGTCTATCATTTATAAAAGGTGTAGCAATTTTGCCCTTCACAACAATTTTCTTAACAGAATCCAGTAAACCTTCCTTGTTAATAGGAAATCCAGCGCGAGCGCAATCTTTGATCCATATGACAAGTTCGTTTTCTATTTTTCTTCCAAGAACTGACTGGGGCCCTACATGTCCAGAAGTTTCAGGTGCTTTTCCAGAAATTTTGTGACGCAATGTCGTTCGAGGTACATTAAAATCTCTACTAGCAGTGGCAACGGGCATCCCATTCTTTATTGCGTTCAATGCTAATGATATTTTATGCGGTGAGTACTGGAACAATTTTCTTTTCACGACACAGATTTTTTTAGTATTTGGTTTCGATGGAGGCATTATAATTATTGTTACTCTGAAAATGAATAGATTACTTATATCAAAATAGCTTAGTAATTAAGTTGAAAAATCACGATAAAAACTAAATGGCCAAAAGTGGGGTTCTACGTGCACCACTTTTGGCCAGTCATGTGGCCAAAGATGGGAAAATTCATTCATTTTGGCTCCATTAGTGGCCACCTCTCATAACCTCACTTAATAAACAAATAGCGATAAAATAACATTAGTGTGTTATTAGACAGTGTATTCTTTATGAAGAATTAACATAAACATTAAAAAAATAAGAAGGATTTAAAAAATAATTATTGATTACTCACCCGCTCGCCTTACCCGTTTTGCTAAGACTTAGAACAATTAACGCTCTTCAAAAACTAACGACTTGTTGGATTGAAGTGAAGTTTGACACATCAGAGCTGTCAACGCTATCAGTGCTGCCAATATTAGATATTTTTATTCCCGTAAACCATAGAGTAATATATTTGTCTTTGCCTCAGTTATAACGATTTGAAGTTCTAAATGGCCACAAAGGGGTCGGTGGCCACAACCGAGTCACTTGCCCTATATTAATTACCAAGCAATAATCATACAGATAAATACTGAACAAAAGTATTAACAGTCAAAGTATATTTTTACTAACAACATGTAAATGATGAAGGAATAATAATTATCAACGAACTAACCTTTTTGTATTAGAGTCCCGCCTCGTGATCGAATTTTTAAAACACGAAGATTTTTAAAAATGTACCCAATGAACACAATCAATATTAGATTAACTGTAATGGTGTCTAGTTTGACTTAAAATAATAAACATCTAATGATCTACCCTCACTTTTAAAAATGTAGTATATTCACACGAATTATAAGCGCACCTTATAGGGAAGGGAAGATATGGGTTAAAGAGTTAAATAAATAAATAACATAATTATATTTAAATTATTAATTTTTAACATTGTGTTCAGTAGTGTTAACATGTAAATTGATTTGATTTTTACGAAATCTCATAGATGGCGCTGTATCAAATTTGTCTTTATACTACTAAGATTCATTAAACAGTTTCTCTGCCCAAATTACGTAAATGACGTAGTTTTTATAGTGTAAAGCTAGATAATAGCATGGCTTACTCAAAAACAACATTTAAACATGAGTCTTTAGATTGTACGCTGTCGTAGTACACGGAATTCGTAAGAAAAGTAAAGGTTCACAGCTTCTCCCCCGGAGGTGATAGCATGATAATATGTTTAAAAAAGCCTCACCCGACCTGTTAGTAATATTCATGCAAAATTTGAAGTCAATCTATGCAGTACTTTTCGAGATTAGCCTGGACAAACATACAGACAAACAGACAAACAGACAAAAATTCTAAAAACTATATTTTTGGCTTCTATATCGATTATAGATCATGGATTATGTATTCTTTTAAAAAAATATTCAATGTACAGTTTTGACTTTCCTACGATTTTATTATATGTATAGATGCTTGAATTTTATAAATCGTTCGTTTTATATGGGTTCACTGTCGTTCCTATGTTTGAATTATTAGTCTTTTATGCAGTCAAAAGGTTATCGGATATATTGTGTATCGTATATATAATCATAAGACCTTTATCTACCGCTTTCACTTTATTTCTTGCCTATGATAATGTTAACAACATAATCTACCTAATTAAGCCAGTCTAGCTCGGTATATTAAAGCCATCACGGACACGCTTAGCGTTTGAAGTTTAATCTAGTTTATTTCGCAACCTATAAACTTTACACAAAGCTAATAAGTAGATATAATATTTATAGATATGCGTTCAAAGGATAGGAGATAGAATGCATCAAAAAGGCGTTTATACGAAAAATAGGTAAAAAATTACATCCTGTAAGTTTCTTATGTTTAGTGCAACACAGAGTTTTAACATTTCTCGTAGGTGCACTTTATTTTTGCGCCCAGACAGTATTTAATTCATATTGAGTAAACGTGGTACATCGATACGCAACCAAACTGTCCACAAACAATATTAGTAGTCCTTTGTGTAGCCGCACAATTTACAAAGCATATCTCTAGCGTAGAACGATACTCCAGTATAAAGTATAAAGACTGACGATAAGCTTTCTCTGCAACCTATATGTTAAATTTAAACTTAAAAGAACGTGACACAAGTGCTTTGTGTATGAAGCGGATATGCATATTTTTTCATTAATTTTTCTGTTCATTGTTAAAAATAGACAACTCGTGTATTAGAATATCGGTCATCAAATCATTAAACGTTAATCAAAATTACGTAATATGATATTATTATATGGAATGGCGCGAAGGATGCGGGTTCGAGTCCCGCCTCGTGATCGAATTTTTTCTATTCTTTATAAATTTATATTTATAAAAGCATTTGAATGCCATAAAACCAAAAATATAAATTCAACAAAAAAGGTCGTGTTCCATCGTTACAATATTGTATTCACTGAAAAGTGCTTCATATTGGTTGAAATGGTTGTTAATCATCTCAATAGATGGCGCGCGGTGTGTCCCTTCAGACACATAAAACTGAAAGAATAGAATAAATTCGATCACTCGGGCGGGTCACGAGTGGCTGAGTTGGTGAGGCATCCGCCCCGGAATGGCGCGAAGGATGCGGGTTCGAGTCCCGCCTCGTGATCGAATTTTTTCTATTTTTTTTCTATTCTTTATAAATTTATATTTATAAAAGCATTTGAATGCCATAAAACCAAAAATATAAATTCAACAAAAAAGGTCGTGTTCCATCGTTACAATATTGTATTCACTGAAAAGTGCTTCATATTGGTTGAAATGGTTGTTAATCATCTCAATAGATGGCGCGCGGTGTGTCCCTTCAGACACATAAAACTGAAAGAATAGAATAAATTCGATCACTCGGGCGGGTCACGAGTGGCTGAGTTGGTGAGGCATCCGCCCCGGAATGGCGCGAAGGATGCGGGTTCGAGTCCCGCCTCGTGATCGAATTTTTTCTATTCTTTATAAATTTATATTTATAAAAGCATTTGAATGCCATAAAACCAAAAATATAAATTCAACAAAAAAGGTCGTGTTCCATCGTTACAATATTGTATTCACTGAAAAGTGCTTCATATTGGTTGAAATGGTTGTTAATCATCTCAATAGATGGCGCGCGGTGTGTCCCTTCAGACACATAAAACTGAAAGAATAGAATAAATTCGATCACTCGGGCGGGTCACGAGTGGCTGAGTTGGTGAGGCATCCGCCCCGGAATGGCGCGAAGGATGCGGGTTCGAGTCCCGCCTCGTGATCGAATTTTTTTCTATTCTTTATAAATTTATAATATGATATTATCATATTATATTAACTGTATTGTATAATCATTTGTGAATTGTGATTACGAACATTTAGTGAGATCAATTAATCAGTTTACCAATGCAATACTAGCAAATTATAGAGATCTAGTTGTTACTGTTATTGCGATAAACAATACCTACAATATATTAAACAATTGAATAAAAGCGTATAAATAACTTATTTCTGATATGTAATTTTGCTAACGTAATTATACGTTCAATTACTATTAGCCTTTAGTCATAAGTAGAAAGTAACTATTTACGAAGATTAAAAAGACTTGCACGTAGGTTGTAGCTACGTTCTCTGTGCATTATGAGATTTTCAATTCCAATCTCATATTATGATGTTTCTTTGTGATTGGTTTTATATTGTATGTTATGATTTTCATTTCTTGGAAGAAAAGGTCGAAAGGTTGAGTAAAAATAGTACAAAACTATAGGAGTGTTCTTATAGTCGTAGCCCTTAACTTATTGATGCTTATAATTGTTAATAGATAAAATAGAACTTTAAATACATTTTATTACGAACTAAGTATTTCTTTTGAAATCGATAAAGAAAGTAGTATATAATTTATTTTTCTTTTAATTTTACATATCTTCCTACCCAATTGTAATAGCACAGATCAAGATAATATAATACTAAGTAATACGAAACTAAGATATTTTATAATATAGGTACAGTATACGACCCGTACGGTAACCTATTAAAAACTCGAATTTCTATTACCCGAATCTTAAAACCCCGAAAACGGTTGTTAGAACTTTTAAAAGACAGATGTAATGAATGACAAATTTTTAAAATTCCTTTTTTAATTTCCCAGATGAATCAATTTCCAGATGCACCAAAACCAGATTTTTAAAAAGTATTTTTTTGTTTCCCGTATTCTCATAATACAGATCTCATTATACCAGATTCTCAGAATACTTTTTTTTGTTTCCCATCGTACCATTTTCCAAATAAACTATTGCCAAATTTTCATAATCTTTTTATTTGGTTCCCATATAATCGTATAACAGATAAACTATTGCCAGATTTTCATAATCTTTTTATTTGATTTCCATACAATCGTGATTATATACCTTTAACTACTATCGACTGAAAATAAACATTGTCAGTAAGTAAATTTATTGTTTTACTTGTCCATTACAGACCGGTTTTAGTGTCAAAGTCGACTCAGTAGGTTAGGTTTGAACTACGACCCCCACGCTAGAACCGACTCGCTATTGTTTTACTTGCCCATTACAGAAAGATTCAAGTGTCAAATTCGACTCAGTAGGTTAGGTTAGGTTTGAACTGTAACCCCTCACGCACGAGCCGAGCGAGCGAAGCGAGCGTGCCGCGGCAGCAGCCGGCGAGTGCCAGAACCGACTCGCTATTGTTTTACTTGCCCATTACAGAAAGGTTTAAGTGTCAAATTCGACTCAGTAGGTTAGGTTAGGTTTGAACTGTGACCCCTCACGCACGAGCCGAGCGAGCGAAGCGAGCGTGCCGCGGCAGCGGCCGGCGAGTGCCAGAACCGACTCGCTATTATTTTACTTGCCCATTACAGAAAGGTTAAAGTGTTAAAATCTATTCAGTAGGTTAGGTTAGGTTCGTGCTGCGACCCCCTGGAAGGATTTCGTTTCGCTGGATATCGTTTATTTGAATTTCAAAAATCTGGACATTGTTTGTCTGGATATCAATTAAAGTCTGTATTTCAAAAATTTGTGTTTTAAAAATCTGGCTTTCGTGCATATGGATTACGGTCATCTGGATTTTGTGCATTTAGATTTCGTATGTCTGGAACTTATTCGTCTGGATTGTAAAACGTCGTACAAATAAAGAAATGGGCAAATGAAATTCGGAGTTACGATTATATGGCAAACAAAACTTCGAAATTTTAAAATTCGGGGTGATGAAAAAATGTCCAAACGTTTTCTGGATTATGATATTCGGAATATTAAAATTCGAGATTAAGATAGGTAACCGACACGTACCTACTAAATTAGAATGTGGTGATTGCCAAATTAATAATTCAGTAAATTAATATCATCAAAAATTTAATCACGTTCGTAGGATTTAACCTAAGACCTAGTTAGAGGGATTTATACAGCACAATAAAGTGACGTTGAAGGCATTATAACAGGTGCTAAGGGAATAAGTATATCCAGTAATATTGTGTTTAACTTGATTTATAAATCCCCCTGTCTAATGATGATGAGGATTGTAGCTAATATTTAAATGTAGGTATACGACCGAACATAATGTAGAGTCAGGCCAGTTACCTACGACTTTTTAAAATTAATAACCACTGTCGATATTGTAGATATATTGTATGATATTTGATTTGTTGAAATAACAGTTTATGTATAATTACAATGATACAGGTACTTACATTATTTTTTTATCAATAAGTTTGCATTACATTTGAGAATTCGAAATTTTTATTACAACAACGCTTTGTTAAACAAGAATTTATAGTAGGAACTTCTAAATTTACAATGATTTCTAATCATCCAGTCAACTAATTACTCGTAGCCATAGATGGGTTTTAAAAACTAGTTGAGCATTAATGAAACCGCTATTATGAATTCAGAGGCTGAAATAATAATCAGGAAAATACTCAGAAACATATCTTTCTTAATTAATCACAACACAGGCTGGCTTAATCTTAAGCGAAAAACAGTACTTACTTTGTTTTACTTGTCCGTTAGAATGTTTTCTGCATGATATGTAAAAGAAAATATGAGAAACGTTTGTCAAAAGTTATAGTATGACAAGTTCTTTGTGATAAAGAAGACTGTTTACAAAGGATTCTACATTTAGAACAGTGTGTTGAAGAAAACGGGTCTCATAATATTATAAGTGAGAGATACACGTTGTAGCCATGTACTCTCCTTTGGGACATAAGAACCACTTGTTCAAGCTGCTTTTCTATTACAGACGTGTCTCTCGCACGCCTATAAATACATATTTTTTTCGTATCATTTGAATTTAACATCAAGCTCCCAAGCTTGTAGGATGCCATTTGAAAGTTCGTTGGTTCCAGTACATTTACTAAATTAGGTACTTGTTTGTACTACTTGTAAAACATATATACTTATACTTATTTTTATTTATTAATTGAGGCCATTTTCTTTCAATACTTACTTTAAATATAATACAGTAAAAGCTCATTTATAATATTTTAAAAGCTTAGGTGATTTTATCATTTTTTTAATTTTCTAAGGATTTTTAAATATTTGACCACATCATACTTATTGAAAGAATGTCTAAGGTAGGTATAGACCTACGTAGGTACTTGTTGCTTTACTCTAGCTATCTTCAATAAGTCGTTTATCCCGTATAATAAATTAATTATCGAATGCAAATAATAAAAATCCCAACGCATGAAAAGTTTCATGTAATCTCATTTAAGTTCCATCTTAGTTCCGGTCAATAGTCTAAGTGCCGGCTGTAAATTTCACCGAGAATCTCATGCCTCGAAGAACTGCACGTAAGTCCGTCTTGGCTGTTGATAAACAGTGTCAGATGCTTGCGCGGCGCTTGAACTAGTTAAAAGTAGGTTTCCCTGTAAAATGATGCTTCAATTAAACACGCGAAGAGATAAAAGCACAAATCCGTGAAATATTTAAAATAGCATAAACAGTCTCAACATTTTATAACATAGGTCACATTTTGGGTGTTCCATGATCCATATTTACCACAATGTTAATTAAGTGCGATAGGATATCGTCTACATTCTACAGTATTGAATTAGCAAAAGATTATTTTTTTCAATAAATAAATTTTCCGTAAGACCATAGTGAACTTTATTTCTTAGAAAGGGTATTTTTTTTTACCTACAAACTAACTAAGAGGTGATGAGGATGAGGAGAAATTTAACCTTTTTCCTTTTTGAAGTTGCGTTACTAAAATAAGTCGAACGAAATGTTTAAAATATAAAATGACAACAACATTTCTAAAATAAAATGTAATTAATTTCCTACTACATAGTAGGTATCTATACTAGAACTTTAAAAAATTTATATGAAGCAGTTTATGTTAATGTTATATCACATGAGTAGATAAACTACATAGTTATGTATAGTGTTTTTAAATTTTACTAATAGACCATTGAGATACATATATGGAGCAGACACCACGAACAAAATCTGTGCGCCAAGCGCGGCGGCGCGGGGCGCGCGAATGACGGCTAGACAGTCATAGATTATGCGATGTCACTGACTCACCGCTATAGAGGCGACACTTTGTTTCATTCTGTCTATTTTATTGGGTGCCACTCCTTACATGCACGTTGACTTGAAATTTTCTTTGTACTTACTTAATATTTATTTTAGGTATAAACTGACTTTACTACGCGGGGCTAACAATATCTGGCATATAATATAGGATGATGTAAATAGTGACGTCATATGGAATAATTTAATTTTTTTCGGGTTTTAGGTTCAGTCAGGGCTATGGGAAGTTTCATTCCTTACAAATTGAGCCTTTTTTAGAAAAAAAATAAAAGCCGTGTAAAAATTGTGTTTATTTAGTTCATCATCCTCAGAACATGTTCCCGGCTCAGAAATTGCTTGTATTGTTCCAGTACTATTGTAGCACACCTTCGGCTAAAATAAATATAATAATAATAATGTTAGTGATGGCTAAAATAATATTTTATTTGTTATACAAATCCGTAAAATTTTATTATTATTACTAACATCAATACAAGGAACAGCAGACTTCTTTAGAAAACGCCTTCCCGCTTTTGTGGTATATTTATCCTCATCGCGAAAATGCAATGAACAGACGCAAGTTCTATCGGATGGTAACCAGGTTTCTTCACTGCGGTTGTTTTGGACAAATTTTACCCATTTTTCCCTTTCTTCACGGCCCAGACATGGAAACCTTGAATAGAAAAAATATTAATTACTTATCTCTGAACTAGCGGTCCGCCCCGGCTTCGCCCGTGGTACATATTTCGCAATAAAAAGTAGCCTATGTTCTTTCTCAGGGTCTAAAGATTGTCTGTGCCAAATTTCATCAAAATCGGTCCAGTAGTTTATGAGCCTATTCATTACAATCAAACAAACAAACAAAGTTTTCTTCTTTATAATATTAGTGCACATAAATAAATAATAATTCAATTATACGTTCAAGTCAGTAGCTTATACAATATCAGTTAAAAACTTGATTAAAATCAATTAACAAAAAAAAAATTGGTGATTAAGTAATTGATTTTCATATTTCATGATTTCACCTTTTTTCAATTAACAACCAGTCTATGCTTTTCTAAATATGTAAAATTATTATTTTATACTATAAAAATATACGCCAGCAAACTAACAACACTTATTTCATGCCCAATGTCATATCTTAAATTTTTAATCTATGACAAATGACGCAAAATGTCGCCCGCCAAAAATTTTGCTCTAAGTTTTAAAAATTATTATCTAGTTACTTACTGATGAAAAGTTATTCCTTTGCACTTTTCCGTATTATTTGTATTATTTGTGCAATATCGTAACACACACGTAGGCATATTTGATGCGTTTCACTTTAAAACAAATAAAAAATGAGCGTGACGTTCGCGCCAATGAGCGAGCAAGCGACTGAGTGCAGTTACGCCAGATGGCGAATGTTGAGCGGAACATAAGTGATGTAGGCGGTATCGTCTCCATATTAATATTATCTCAATGTAATAGACCCTATTTATATTGCTAAATAATTACTAGGTACGTGCCTAACCTAAATATTGAATTACCTATAACAAACGTAACAAACATTCATAAATAATGTCAAATCATTGTTCAAATCAGGGAAATGAAAAATATTATTACCATTTTGTATATAGCTAAAAGCTGAATGAAAATGTGAATGTTCCTATCCTTCCATTAATTGCAATTAAGTGCGAGTTCAGGGACAGTTTAACGAAACCTTTTAAACGACGACATGGCTTCATCGGTAAATAGCTCGTAATAGTATCATGTTATATGTTTGCGGTAATAGTCCCTTCATTGAAGATAATTTGTCGCAAATACTATACTATGAAATCTAGGTAAATCACATGAAAATGCGGCTGAAAGGAAATAAATACTATTTCCATATGTTTCAGTTGTTGTTTTTCGATATCATTGCATTATTAGCATATTTTCATAGTTATCCTGCGTTCGCGTAGAATTACGTTTAAAAATTATTTTATTAGAAATACAATTTTCTTGTTTATAGACAAATAAAATAATTTTTGATATTATAGGAATAAACATTGATATTATTCACTACTTAGTTGTCAAAATGATAATGGACTAAGAAGCCTTGGTCCTTGGTGCACATCACTCTCCCAACTTTTGCTTCGTTTTGATATTTCGTTCGTTTATATGAGATTTTTCTAATAAATTATTCTTGGGGTTTCAAATTTTTTATTTTAATATTATTTCATATTTAATAATTCTAATTCATTATAAGAGATTAAGAAGCTTGGTACGAAGTACTTGGATCTGTTAACTTGTAAAATCAACAATCGTTATAACTTATAATCAAGTAGTGATAATTAGAGGAGAAAAATAAAAACCACTGAAACCGTTCCCCTTGATGAGTTGGGTATTAGTTTCTTTGTGTGGAAATGGGTTTGTCCTCGTTTATTGAAAATGGTTGGATACCGCTGAAAGCTACAGAAGTAGGACGTTTAATGGTAGATACTTAATATCACCAATATTGTTAAAATCTGTCTGTTCATGGGAAATATAAATTAAATTTATTGGATATTGTAAGCGATTATTATCTAAGAATCCCAAAACATAAATAATAAACATGCATTATGAAATTTTAGATCTCATCAATACTGAATTACTTTACCTATTTTAGTATTTATCAAACACTTAACCTTACTAAGTTATCTTCAGCTTTATTCAATAAAATGCGGCACAATCCTTCTAAATTTCACCCTTTTATTGAACACAAGTTTATTAGATGAAAAAGTGAGTAGTTTGATTACTTTGACACGCGACGCAAGAAAGTTATTATTGAAAGAGCTTAAGAAGTTTTTGATTAATATACCTATATTGGAGCATGAGAAAGTTTACCTTATATGGCGTAAGCACTTTTTAACCTCAGCTATATTAGGCTGCGTTTTTAAGTTAATTTTAGGCGTCAAATTATTATTATTAAGAAAACTGTAAATATATTGTATGTGAGACATTGTTCGAGAAAGCATAAGAATTGGAATTAAAATAAACAATTGTATATAATCAATAGGTAGGTACATGAATATTCTAGAATTTACTATTTAATTATGGCCTACCCACTACCCAGTTATGCAGAAACACTACATAGGTATCTAATAGGAAATAAAATATGGGATACTATTATAATAGTATAATATGAAGCTAAGCAGCTGTAGCATAGTAGATATAGTAGAGCAACTAAACTAGCTGTAAAAAAGCGAAAAATTATCACAGTAAAGTAATATAGTTATTTTTGAGCTTTCAGATACTTAGGTAATTCAGAGATTTCAACGAACAAAAACCCACCGATGTATATTTTTAAAAAGGAGAGTGAAAAAATAACAGTGTTTTTGATATACGGAATAGGAAATTTGATAAGTTATAAAAATTAATAATGAAAAGAAAAATTGTTTGTAAGTAAGAGATAAAATGATATTATCTACAGATAAAAAATTAGAGGCAATATGAAAAAAATATAATTTATACAAGAGTTGTACATATACATTTTGCTACCTAGTTATAAACTTAACCAATATAATTTTATTTCATAATGGTACGGGAGCTACTAACGTTTTAAAAAAAGTCATTTTAGTATAGTTGGGTTTTTGATATACTGTTTCTCTTGCTATTTCGGTTAGAGTCCGGGCTGTCTGGCTGGCGGTAGTGGTTGCGTTTATTAGTGCGCACAGGAAAATATCCGTCATTTAAAGTCATTTATTAACGCGTAATTTTTAATCTTTTGCCTTTAGATAGATCCATCAGACATAATTTTTTTATTGCAAGACGTTTTTTTCGTTGTTAAATAGGTGCCATACGCAATTTTTTAATTCAAAATATTTAAAATGTCATCGAAATAAGTGAAATTACATCAACATGAGTCCGCTTAAAAGGTAAGTAATAACTTTGTTACTTATATTATATTATCCTTTTTTAATACTTATATTGAATAATTAGTAAATTAATATTTTTAATAGATGGCTTCATATTTATTACACTTTTGGGTATTAATATGAATTTGATGATATTTGGTTTTTATCAAGTTTACATTAACGTCCTATTTGAGGTTCGTTGGGAAAAGGAGGCACCATGGTAGATTGTTGCTAAAAAATTGTAAATAGTAATGAATATTATATATAGTATAAGTAACATAGTGATTACTTATCCTTCACGGGGACTCATGTTGATGGAATTTCACTTATTTCTATGACATTTAAATGATTTTGAAATAAAAAATTGCGTTTGGCACCTATTTAACAACGAAAAAAACGTCTTGCAGTAAAAAAATATGTCTGATGGATCTATCTAAAGGCAAAAGATTAAAAATTACGCGTTAATAAATGACTTTAAATTACGGATATTTTCCTGTGCAGATAAGATGCGCACTAATAAACGCAACCACTGCGGCCAGCCAGACAGCCCGGACTCTAACCGAAATAGGAAGAGGAACAGTATATCAAAGAACCAACTATACTAAAATTCTCTCTTGTCAACGTTGGTAGCTCCTATACGATAAAAACTTAACAAATTTTTACCCTTAAAAACTCAACCCCTTCCACTTCACGACCTCTGATCGCCGTTAATTTACTTTTATTCTTAATTTTTCAATATACTTTTCATTTTCCAATGATTTTCATCCCACTATACTTATATTTTTTTAACCTTTAACCATTTTTAAAAGCTTTACGCCCTGGTCTAATTATATTTGAATTAACAAATATCAAGTTCGATCAACATTGTATACCTATAACGGGTTTTCTCACACTTTAGGGCAGTCGATTTTTATTCCTTATCGAAAGCACGCGATGGATAATTGTTTGCCTTGGAAAAGAAACTCGTATAAAATTGCGCTATTAAATACGATTCGCATGTAGGGCTACTGCTACAATACAGATATATATAACACTGCTGTGATTGTTAATAAATAATAAAAAAATATTACAATTTCAATTAAACATGATAAGGAGAAAACTTTATACCGCCCGGAGAAAATGCCATTAAGTAATAACATCATCCAAATCCTTTATTATTTTATATTTATATTATAATACGATTTTTGAGAGTATGTACCATAAATGATAAAATATATGCTGCATGGACCAGGTATTTTCATATTCAATGCGTAAGGTGATAAAAATCTTTAGATGACACGCTGTTCAATAAGCTATACTCAGATTATAGAACGAGAAACTGAGTATGGCTGGCAGAAGTACCACTTCAATTTAATTATTTAAATGCAATTTCATATATGCGGACGTTCTTTATACGTTGTGTTATTATTATTTATTATTAACTTTATTTTAAACCTAAAGTATGCTTCAAAATTGCATACGCATTCAAAGGCATTAGTGAAAAAGACATAAAATTGAAAATCTCAATTCATCTTTACAGTTCAAAAGGCTCTAAAATGTATGTTCTTTCAAAGCTCTCTCTATTGAGTTTTAATAAATGAATACATACATTAAAAATGTACCTAAAAATAAATCTGGGTAAGAAATCATCATTAATAACAAACCGAAACATTTTTCATTCTCCTATACAACAGTGTAATAGTGACTTCATGGGGTTATTTGCTTATCAAAGATCTTAACGATTCACCCTAGCCCAGTTTCCGCCAGCATTTGTTACCCTCGACTTTTTGAAGTGAACCAAAGAGCTATCGCATTTCATTTGGGTATAAATACATATGAATTAAAAAAAAACCTAGGTATACATTTTAAGTCGTATGTTGTTATGGAGTTTGTTACCCACGTAAATGAAAGTGGTAGATTGTGTTAAACCTTTAATTAACTTTTCAGTTACAATAATGTTAATCTATACGATGTCACAATGAGTCTAGTTAACAGGAGACAAATAAAACAAGTGTGAGACAATGAATAAAGCTACGTATCTACTGCGTAGTGCGTATTGCGTATTAACTCCCTAGTGAAAATTAACGGTCGAATCCCATTCGAAATTCGTCCAAGTGCGTTCCGTTTCGGAACGCCACAGATAATAAAATAAAGATAATATAAGTGGTAACGCCACACCACCCCCCTACGGAGAGAAATAGGCTACGGTGAAAAAAAAATATAAGTAATTAAAATAATAATAAAAAAATAAGCAATAAAACAAATCAATTAAGTAATTTCTATGGATGCTTAAATTTCACTCGTCTACCTGACCGTGTGACATAAGGTTGGGTAGATGGAATGGGTGCGGGAAGTTGCGGAGGTGATTGAGGAGAATTTCTTGCCGTAGGTATCTCGGCAGGTTGCTCCAGTGGAGCAGATTCTATGTATGCCGGTTTCACGCGGTTGATGCTGACGGTTGTGCGTTTGCCCTTTATTTCCAGAGTAATCGTCTTGCCATCACTGGCTCGATCAACTACCTGGAATGGACCCGAGTAAGGCGGTTGCAAAGGGCGTCTTACGCTGTCATCTCGTAGAAAGACATGTGACGTTGTTTTCATGTCTTTGAAAACGAAACTAGGAGTTTGCGTGTGACGAGAGGCTGCGATTGGACGTAAATTGGCCATTCTTTGTTTTAATTGCGAAACAAAATCAGCGGCATCAAATATGGTGGCAGTATCGGCAGCTGGCACAAGAAGCTCGCCAGGAAGACGCAGAGGTTCGCCATACAGCATTTCGGCTGCAGTGGCTCCTATATCTTCCTTAAACGCGGCACGCATGCCTAAAAGAACCAACGGTAGAGAGCGGACCCACGTGTCACTGTGGCACATAAGAGAAGCCTTAAGTTGCCTGTGAACTCGCTCAATCATGCCGTTAGCGCAAGGATGGTAAGCTGTTGTTCTAATGCGTTCTGTGGCGAATCGCTGCATCAGTCGACGAAAAAGATCGGACTCAAATTGCGTTCCTTGATCCGTCGTGATGATGGAAGGGACACCAAAACGCGACACCCATTCTCTTGTGAAGGTCTCAACAATCTCATCCGCAGTTATAGTGCGCATTGGCCAGACCTCTGGCCACCTGGTGACTCTATCAATTGCCGTTAAACAATATCGATACCCGTCACATGTTGTTAAGGGGCCAATAATGTCGATATGGACGTGGCGGAACCGACCAGGTGGAAGATTAAAATCTCCAAGTGGAGCAGAATTGTGGCGCGACACTTTGGCACGTTGACATGCCTCGCAAGTGCGAGCCCACTCCTTGCAATCTTTGTTAACCGAAGGCCAGACGTACCGCTCGGTGATGAGTCCGACAGTGGCTCTACCACTGGGATGGCTTAAATTGTAAAATTTAGCGAAAATTATACGTCGTAAGTCAGGGGGCACGTAAGGACGAGCTTTTCCGGTGGAAATGTCGCAAACCAATGCCATATCAGTGCCCGGGACAGACACTTCTTGCAGTTTAAGGTTGGAAGAACCGGACTGAAGAAGGTCTGCCAACTCAGAATCACTTTTTTGTGATTGTACCAGGCGTTGATACTCCTGATCTAGGGATATGGCATCGATCCGCGACATAGCATCGGCCACGACGTTGTCCTCACCCTTAACGTGTTTAATGTCAGTTGTGAATTGACTAATGAAAGTCAGCTGGTTAAGTTGCGAAGGAGGAAGCTTCTCCCGGCGCTGTACGAACGCGTACAACAAGGGCTTATGATCTGTAAAAATAGTACAGTGCTGAACTTCTAAAATATGGCGGAAGTGTTGTACGCTTTCGTACACCGCTAAAAGTTCTCTGTAGTAAGCAGGCCATTGCGACTGTGGCGGAGTGAGTTTCTTGCTAAAGAAAGCTAGAGGAACCCACTCGCCTTTGTCTTGTTGGTGCAAACAGGCGCCGATATGCACGCTAGAGGCATCGGTGAAAAGCCCAAGTGCCGCACCAGCGATGGGGTGCTGAAGAAGCGTGGCATCGCATAAACTTCTTTTGCAGGCCTCGAATTGACCCAACAGCTGAGGAGACCAAGGGAAAGGCTTTGCGCCTTTACCGTTGGTATCCACTATCGCGGTTATTAACGGGGCCTGAAACCGTGCAGCTTGTGGAATGAAACGGCGATAGAAGTTTATCATTCCAAGAAATCGCCGCATCCCTTGCACGGTTTCTGGTGGTTCGAAATTCAGCAGATTTTGAATGCGATCCTGTGGCGGACGTGTGCCTTCGGCATTGATGAGATATCCCAGAAAAACGACCTCGCCAACACCAAACACCCATTTAGAGGGGTTTATTACAACTCCATATTCCTGAAAACGTCGGAAAAGAATGTGAAGATGTTCCTTATGCTGTTCTTCATTAAGTGAGAACATCAGCACGTCGTCGATGTACGGGAAAACGAAATCGAGACCTCGTGTGACCTCATCGATAAAACGTTGGAAGGTTTGTCCCGCGTTGCGCAGACCGAATGTCATGAATGGGAATTCGAAGAGGCCAAACGGCGTAACGATTGCCGTCTTCGAAATATCACCTTCAAATACTGGTATTTGATGATAGGCGCGCACAAGGTCGACTGTGCTGAAAACCTTAGCTCCAGCAAGACTGTTGGCAAAGTCATTAATGTGCCGCACAGGATATCTATCCGGAATAGTTCTGGCATTCAGGGCGCGGTAATCGCCACATGGACGCCAGGTGTTGTCTTTCTTTGTTGTCATGTGCAGAGGAGATGCCCATGAACTTTTAGAGGGACGAGCCGTACCGCATTGCACCATATCCTCGAACTCTCGCTTTGCAGCAGCCAGTTTATGAGGAGCCAAACGACGAGGGCGGCACGACACGGGTGGTCCTTCTGTGGTCTTTATGTAGTGGACCGTATCGTGTTTCACGACCCTGGGCAACCCTGGTGGACGGGTTGTATCAGGAAACTCAGCAAGGACTTCAGCGAACGGCGAGTGTGCAGAAGACACAGCTTTCACGCTGTCCTGCTGAGATTGTGCGATGGAAGCACATACAGATAGGCTGGTGTTTCCATCAATCAATCGCTTGCGTCTGCAGTCCGGCAACAAGTTGTAATAACTTAAAAAGTCGGAGCCAATGATGGGCGTGCTGACGTCGGCGATGACGAAATTCCAGCGAAAATCCCGGCGTAACCCTAAATTGAGATGGAGGGGAATATTACCGTATGTCTTGATGTTGCTCCCTTTCGCTGCGCTGAGTTCATAGTCTGCTGAAGAGAGTGGACCCTTTAATAGGCGTCGAGGGAAACAACATAGATCCGAACCCGTATCAATAAGAAATTTATTCTTAGAATTTGGGTCGGTGACAAATAAGCGGCGGCCGGGAGATAAACAATCAGATGCCGCATCTACTGATTGTTTTTCTAGTTTTCCGCCTTCCAGTTGCAAGGCTTGATGCACTTGTTGGCCTTGTTTTTAAATTTTTTGTGATACCAACAAACTCTCTCTTGAGAAGGTGTGGAACTATGTGACCGTCTAGAAGATGAAGATCGAGAACGTGTAGTGGGGCGAGAGGATAATAAAGCACAAACCTGTCTCGACATCTCCTCTACCCGCTGTGTTAATTTATCCAAGTCTGAAGGTTCGGAAGGATTCGGAGCAGAAGATGTGAAATCCTGTTTCGGGCTAATTACATCTGCGACCTTGTCAGCTAATTCTGCCAATTTATCCAGAGCAAGTTCTTGTTGTGATGCTAGAATAGCTTGTACCTGTTGAGGATAGCGGCGCATCCATAATTGGCGCACAATGCTTTCATCTGTAAGCGTAGTTCCAGCTAATGAACGCAGATGCCGGAGGAATTGGGAGGGACGACGGTCACCCAGCTCCTCATCAGATATAAGCTGCCTCACTCGCTCTTCTTCTGACATGGGAAGTCTTCTAATAAGTTCTCTTTTTAATATTTCATACGTTGACCAGCTGGTGGAGGCCTGGTAATTATGTCCTCCACTTCTTGAGCATACCTTTGGTCGAGGTGACCTACAAGGTAACTATATCTTGTGCTATCCGTCACTATACCAGCTATTTCAAATTGTGCTTCCACTGTAGCGAACCAGACCGCAGGCTTATGAGGCCAAAATGGTGGTATTTTAGCGGAAACTTTATAAATTTGAGACGTTTGAGTTCCCTGAGCAAGCTGTAACTGCAAAGCAGCATTATCAGCTTTAAGCTGCTCAATTTGCGCTTTCTCATCAGCCATGGTAACAGCCAGATAGACAGAGCGAAATAAGGAAATACTTAAAAATTGAAACCGTTGAAGGATGGGTGTAAATATAATCAATTATTTGTAAATATCAAAATACTATCTTAATGTAGTGCTTGTATAAAAACCTAAACAATATTAAAAACTAACATTCATATGCACAAACATCAGATAAAATTAAAAATAAGTTTTTCTATACTTAAATTAGCTACAACAACTCGTATATATAAAATTTTACAATAAACACAAAGTTAAAACATTACTCATGCCACATAAGAACAATACAACAACACATATATTTGTAGAATTTTTAAAACAAATAATGCACACAATATAATGTAAGTTTTAAAATTATAACAAGAAATTATGACATAATAACAGTAAGTATACAAGCATGTTAACTAAATTTAACAAAGGTAAGTTTTAACATATTATTATGAATCAAAACAAATGATCAACAAATAAGAAAGAATATGCAATGTTAGTTTAATGCACAACTAATTATTCAATGTTATATACCTATGCAATTAATAGTTAATAATGACAGTTAGATGTTATATTGAAATTGTTATTTTAAAGTTATAATTAGTAAGTATTACTAGAATTAAAAGTCCAAACCCATAAGCTTCATGTTATTAGTCTAATATAAGTTGTCTCTCACTCATGCTAAGCACTACACAATAACACAACACTGAACACAACTTGAGACATGCACCACGTAGGCAGGGGCCTGGACCTAGGTCCTAGGCACAAGCAGTGGCACCAGGCCGGCAGCAAGCAGGCACAGCACGTGCGAATATGCGCAGCAATGTGTCGACAGCAGGTCGACAGTTAGCGACGTGAAGATGTGAAGCAGGCAGGCATTCCAAGTTGCAATTGCGTAGCGTAGACCACCTCTCGGGAGCTCGTTAATGCTCAACCGAAAAGCAGGCCGTGAAGAAAGCACGAGTTGACTGATGGTGAAACGTATAGATTGCTTTCGACGATCACGTCGGGGTCACCAATATCGGGTTTGTTACCCACGTAAATGAAAGTGGTAGATTGTGTTAAACCTTTAATTAACCTTTCAGTTACAATAATGTTAATCTATACGATGTCACAATGAGTCTAGTTAACAGGAGACAAATCACCGAACAAGTGTGAGACAATGAATATAAGGCTATACGTATCTATTTATACTGCGTAGTGCGTATTGCGTATTAACTCCCTAGTGAAAATTAACGGTCGAATCACATTCGAAATTCGGCCAAGTGCGTTCCGTTTCGGAACGCCACAGATAATAAAATAAAGATAATATAAGTGGTAACGCCACATTGTAATGTTCTCGTTATTTCCGCCAATCTAGCGACCTATAAATTATTGCGAAAGCAGTAGGTATACCTAATTGGTACCAAATCATATTTTGACTGTAACTAGGTTTAGTGCACAGGATGTTTCAATTTGATCGTGCACTACGTAATAACGTCGTGGACCGACCTACCTCAAATTAGATATATTATTAACACATCAAAGAGGCAATAAAATAGGTTATGCTTTGACTAAATATTTTAGAGAATTATTATATCAGAAGTCTTGATTATTATCCCATCAAAGTGCTGATGAGGTCCAAGATTGAGCACGCCCTACTTCAAAAAGATTAATAACTGTTGTAAGTACCTGTGTGGTTATTTACCGTGAACGAATTCATACTAACGAGCAAATGTGTATCCGGTATAATATTATAAAATATTTTTGAGTTAATACAACTTATCAGAATTTGTTTTTATTTTACGCAGAAGCCGTTCACCGAGCAAATAATCTATATTTTATTGGATGTAAGATAACTGTATAAGTATACACAGTAATATGTATGCATGTTCCCATTTATCTTTAAAATGTTTAACAAGTAATATTAATTAATGACACAACCTTCAGAAATTGAAATACTCTATAGTAATAACATCATTAGCATTCATTTCTAATAAGTTATTATTTCTGTAAACAACCGAAAATTCTGTATTAACTTAGCATTTAATTAACGGATAAGTACCTACTCAAAACTTAACGAAACAATTCAGAAGATTGTTGTTTACCTATACATAAATTTTAATCCATTAAAAGCAATAAACAGACATGTATTTGAATATCTATCAATTACGGCGCGTATAATGGCTAATTAGCAAACTAAAAATTAATAAATGTTGGTTTATAATTGATGAATGTTACAATAATGAGGATTTAATGAAAAACGCTGAACTCGCTTTCCGTGATGAATGAAAACCGTGTCGACGCTGTCGCTGGTCAACGGCAGTTATTATGTTTTTCCATATTTTTGTTGTTTCCACAATTTCAACATTATTACAACTTGTTTTATAAATGAGCATGGATTGTAATTAAAACAGGAAGTGGTTAAGAATATTATATTTTTATAACTGCCTTCCGTTGGTATAAAATGTAGAGCATTAAATACCGCTATTATTACAGAAATTACTTGTCGCATGGTAGTGTACCTACTTATAATATAGGAAAAATATTTATAAAGATAAAGTTTGACATAATTTATGCCAACGTTCATCAATATAAAATACTCGTATAGCAAGAAAAATAAAGTAACGAGCCTACGTCCTGTATAACTTTCTGCCTTTTCAATATCAAGGTTTTAGAAAGCTAGTAAATATTGTGTATTTGACAGGCACGACCTATGGGCACGACCTAAAAAACCAGCCCTTTCCGCAGTCGCACCTTTACAGTTCACACAAGAACATCATATTTTATGTAAACGTCAATCATGGTAGATACGAGCAATCCCCGGAGCTTATCGGAGCTTGAATCCAATTCTTGCTTTTTCATTATCCAATAGGTATTGTATTGAATTGTATTGGGGCTTAACTCTACCGGCTCAATATAGATAATTGCTTTTCTAATATGTCCAAATATCTAATTATAAATATTATTCTATTCGTATCTACTCATAGGTACTTCGTCATAATGAACATTGTGCAGATATTATTTATTAATAATAAAAATATATAACAGTAAAATAAAATGTATCCTCGCAAAGTTAACTACTAAAAATAACTACACATGATTTTATTGTTTTATTCACACGACGCGACGCGTTTTGATTCAGATTTGATGGATAGGTACCTTAAGATTTGTAGGTGTAAGCGTGAGATACACAAGATATCCATTAACCGAAGTCTAGACAGTATATCGACTTTATGTTAAGTCAGACATACAGTTTTGTCTGTACGAGTTTGTATTAACCTCGAAAGATGAAATCCAGAGATCAATAAGTTTTTAATTGTCTTCAAAAAAAGAGATTTTATGCTCTAGATATATTTTTATGGTACCTCATTATGGTATGTTCATGGATTTCTCCATCAACTGTTAACCACTTTTAACTGTTTTTTTATTAACACGTTCGCAGCGGCACAGATATATCTGTACTTTCCATTACTGCGTTACGGGTCGTTTTAAACCTTGTCCTATACCAGAGATTGTGGCGGCACGAGGCATACTAAACCCCACCGCCCGTAGGAGACCAAAATCCTTTTTTTGGCGCCAAATAAGACAAAGTGTGCGGCTTTTGTCGTGATAATTATTAACAATGAGTTCATTAACCTAAATCTACCGCCGCCCGTGGTTAGATTAGTTAGTTTAGATTCTATGGGTAAAATAAAATGTGGGGTCTGATGTACCCCATACCGCACTGAACAATAGCAGTTTTTCATATTAAAGGCTTATTAGACCACCCAATTTTTAGGGACCCTAACCCTAACTAAGAGTGGTGTAATAAGACTTAGGGAGTTAGTGTCCCGATTTAGGGCGATCGGGTCTGCCCGATCTGCCTAGCTCCCTAAGCGCCCTGCAGATTGGGTAATGTAATAACGTTTAGGGCGGTTAGGGAGCTCAGTTGCCGCGCGACTAGTGCGTGGAGTGGCTGCTTTTGTATGTAAGGTGTCACCAAACTTCCCTACTACAGGTTTATATAACTTAAAAGGGAAGTTCCAAATGTTTGTGATCACACCGCCATGTTAACAAATAAATAAATTGTTAAAATCAATTGTTTATTTAATTGTTTTAAAACTCAACAAGTGTTCAAATTGTTCTGCACCTACTCTAATTAATTCATTAAAACTCCCGGTTCAAGCACGCTTAGTATTTGCATATTTGAAAGCTTTTCACGTAACCGCAAATACTCTTTCACCCAGATCTTTCTCTTCTTTTTTTAATATTTGTTATTGCGTCAACGGTTGCCACTGCTACAGCAACTTTTTGAAGTTTCGATACTGACGGCGGCATAATGTAAAATGCAACAATACGTTTATCTCTCTAGACATTCGCGTATAAACTGAGTTAGGGCCCAATTCGCAGAGAAGTGTAATAAGCGCCACACTAACTAGGGAACACGCCCACCCTAGATGCAGGGCCCTTCATATCGGGTAGTGTAATAAGCCTTTAATTTAGTGATGGGAAAAGAAATATCGATTTTATTTAATTGTATTTATTTATCAAACTTATGGATGTTTTTCATTAAAACAGGCCAAACCAGAATATTGTTTGCAACCAGTGCATTCTGTGAGAATTTCCTTTACTTTTTTGTCGGCCTCACGACTTGTTAAGAAGGTGCGGAGTTTTTCGTAACATCCTACACATCTCCTCTTCTTTGATCCCTTTAAGAAATGATGTGCCTTGTTTGTTGGCTTGTTGACTTGGGCAAGAGTTAAATTTTGATGAGCCATACACCGATTGCCGGGTGTTTTGGATTTGCCGCTAGTTGATTCAATGAACAAACACACTAATAGCACAGTATTACCATATTTCCTACAGTAGTGCGACGAATGTACTCGTGCAGAGAAACGGAGGGGAACTGGCGGGGGTCGGGCGACGCGGGCCGCGTAAGGCAAACACGCTTAGTTTGCCTTACCTAGCGCGAAAGGACGACGCAGTCGTATTTTTTGTGTAATAATTTTATTATACATAGGTACTTACATATTCTATTATGGCGCGCACAAACTGTTCCGTTTACGGATGTAAATCTACATTGAAATCCCAGAAGGAAACAATATTTCAGAAAGATTGTATTACCTAATTGTATCTGTTGAATTAAAATCAAAGCTATGTATATGTTGTCCTCATTATTTTCTAATCAGATTGTACATCCCAATGCGAATGCATTACTTAGTTAAATGTTATAAATTTTAATATACGATTAAGAACATCCAAAAATAAAGTGTCCACGTAAATATTTAGCAGTGCAATATCTATAATTATATATTTATGAACAAATAATTACATCAGATTTAATAATCGCAATTATTTTGAATGTACATATGAATAAATGATTTCATCATAATATTAATAATCACAATTGTTTTATTTCCCATTTGTTGCAACCCTAGCGTATTTTCGTGTGGCAGCGTAAGTACCTACGCTGGCGGCGGCATCGCGCGACATCAAAGGCGATTCCTTACTGTAGGAAATAATATTGTAATACTGTGCTAATAGTTATCATGATTATCAACCTATTTGAAGAAAGTTACTCAACATGTCACATTCACGTTTCTATTAACGGTATTTATTATAACGAGTAGTTAGGATGTTTGAAAATTACCTGTATCCACATTCAAGTCCTTCTTTGTAAAAGCTTCAATAAGTTGTTCCACAAATAGTCTCGAATGCGTTGCACAACACTAACCGCGTGAAGCTAGCTTAGGGTGCGGTACGAGGTGCGCGGTGGTACGAGGTGTTCGCAACCTCGTCACATGAGTAGAAAGACGGAACAGAGACTAAGCTTCTTAAGAACGTGCAAAATTGTTACCTATTTTGGTAGGGTTGTCACAATAGGTTAAGACAAATTAAACAAAACATTTGTTAAATAGTTTTATAATTACACACATTAGTTTTATAATTACACACAATTACATACATACTTACAAATGCTAAACTTGTAATAATAATGAAAGGTAAAAACACACCGTGTACAATTCTCTTCTTATTAAAAAAGGACCTAATAAAATAAACGCAAGTAGGTACTTACTTGAAAAAGTAATAATCAAAATATTTACTCACCTATTGTACTCCCTGGGATAGTTGAAGTATGATATATTTTTAGTTTTTCTAGTATTATTCATACACACAGTACAATAAACAACCATTTTTAACAATAAAATATTACGTTTTATATTAAAATATTCAAACTTGCAAGTTGCAACTAATAAAACAAACAACGTGCGTCGTATCAACCCTGAGACTGTCCTCTGCCTGTGCAAGCGCAAACCGGTTTTTTCCAGAATCGCTGCGTACGCGACAAGCGGCCAGAGTCACACACACATGCCCCGCGTACTTGTAGTAGTGCAATCGATTCTCGCGTTTGTTTGAAGCTTAGTCTCTGTTCCGTCTTTCTACTCATGTGACCTCGTTCCGCACTGTGTTAGAATTTTTATTTGTTCAGTGCGGCACGAGGTCTAAGAAACCCGGTATTAAGGTCGGTATACCATTGAACTAGGAATCAATAGCACATCTCAGATATATAGATATCACTTTCCTACACTGAACCAGATGGAAGTTATGCCTCCCGCACGACAGAGAAGTTTAAGTTTTTTCCTACCGCTATAACGACGAGACACGGACAGGGTGTTTCAAGCCCTGTTTCGCAGCGAACGTGTTAAAGTATACATATGAACAATATATGCTTACTGCATAAAGACTGGTATAACAATCTAAATGAGGAACTATTTCACTGAAGGTAACCTTGCGCGTCTAGCGCTACATGGGCGGTGTTAAGAACCTGCCCGAGCAATTATTCCCCACTCACAATAACTTTACAGTGCAAGCATTCGTTTAAGATTAGAAAGTAAATTATATATACATGTACATGGAAATGAATAGATTGATAAATTACTCGAAGCTTTCAAATTATCGGCTCATACTCCGTGGTTTTTGTAATTAGTACCTATATTTGTATTTTGTAGTAAGTAGGTAGAGGCTACTACGAGGCTTCTACTCACGAGGCTTTCAATTTATTTACAGTTTTTATGGCAATACATATTTGTCGGGGAAAGGTGTAGAATGTGAATCTATTTTCAAGCTGTGGGCGTTGCGTTGGGTAATCGAGCAAAGAAACACCATACAATACAATCATTTTTAATACAATCACTTTTAATAACCGTTACGTTACACATTAAAATTAAACACTAGCAAAGAAAAGGTTAACAGTTCCATAAGTAGTTGAAGGTCCGAACTCTTCGATGTTCGAATGTGAAGTGCCGTCCCGAGGGCGAGCCTTCACCGGCTAGACCCGGTACAAGCATGAAGTAAGCCGCCCACTTCACTGTAGCGACGGTGCTGCCACCACACGGAACTCGTGCTTCGAGTCGTTTTATATTGTTTCAGTAAAATAGTTTCACTCAAGCGAAATATACTTACACAATATAATATCACCTATATGTATATGTTACCGGAAATGTATGAAATAAAGGAATTGTATACAAATCCTAGGAAATGTGTACAATTCCGATACCATTTAGGAAATGTATAAAATATTGTTTAATAAACTATTTAATGCATAGATATCCTAGGAAATGTATAATCTTCCTCGGAATTGTATATAATTCCAATATCGTATTAGGAAATGTATACAGTAAACGATTTCTGTAATAAAACACGTTGTTATTTTTTTTTTATTATAGGACTTATTGAGACAATCGGTTAAGTTGCAAAAATTTTTTAAATTTTTGCAACTAAATTTTAACGAAATTTTTTCGAACTTCCGTCCTTATTGCACATTAAAAAAAATGTTTAAATAATTGTCGGTAAAATTTTTCACTTCGTGGAGCCCTTCATATAAATATACTTAACAAGATTGCGCCATAAAGGTTTAAAAAATGTATGTTATAATAATTTTTTCAAGTTAACAAAAAACTAGAAGTTTCTAGTTTTTTGTTCAAGTTACTTAACTTGAAAAAATTATTATAATTAAAAAAATTATTATTATTAAATCACACGTATTTTTAAGAGACTTATCTCTATTTTACGCCATTTTCAACTTATCAAGTAGACTATAGCTCGCATACCGCTCGCTCTCAAAACAAGACTAGCTAAATTATATGAAAAAAGATAATATTATTATAAAATATAACATATGCACATCATACATACCGACGGAACCCTACAACTGATTGCCTAAAAATAGTAACATGTTCCGCAGTGCAGTAAAGTGTAAAATTTTAATAAACCTTTATCGAGAAGAAGTGTAGCCAAGACATGGGATATGTAGGTGGGTGGGGGCCGGGTAGGAAGTATATAAACAGAATGGGTGATGACTGATGTCCGCGATGACCGCCGTCGCCCGTCACTCAGCGTCGTCGGCGGAGTCACCCCGCGCCACCCCATCACACCTTTGGACCTTTTCGCTAAATACGATGACCTCTATTATCAAACGAAACTTTAGATAAGCCCAAATAAAATTGTGTTGTCTCTGAAACAACACAATTTTCGTAATGGCATTATTTCCATTATAAAAGACCTTTCCATTATTCATTTCATTTATTTTGAACATACCTAACGATACTACATGTACGATAACAATTTGGACCAAAATATCAGCCGCCTGCATATCAAGTATCATGCATTATCAATTAATGTGCTCAATTAATGAAGCGAATATTTATTGTATCTTTCTTGACATTCGGTTTAACCGGGCAGTCGGGTCTTCAAATATGTGACATGTCATGTCTTCCCCCGGGGTCTTTGTAATCCTTTATGTTAGCACTGAGAACTAAAAAGACCCTTTGGCATTATTCATAATATTATTTATGAATATTAACTATACCAACTTATTAATTTAGCAATGATATTCATGTATAATAATTTAAACATTATTATATATACTTATGTGCGGCTCCCAACCTTTACAGACATCTATACTTTCTTAGCCTTCATCTAATAATATAAACAAAGGGTAATCAAATATAATCCAACCTTCCTTAACTTGACTATTATTACAAGGCTTGTAATTTATAGTAAAGAGGTGTGTAGAGTATCCAGAGAAGTACTGAATAGTAATACAATTGAAAACTCTATATTTTACTCTAAACGGTCTTCTATTTTCTGAAGTTTAAACCCAGTTATTGCGTTTAGTTTCGCTAAACTTACCTCTAGTACATAATATAAAGTTTTACTCACATTGTTGCGAATATCTGTACAATTGCTAGTTTTGGCATCAGTCCAATGCTGACATCTTACAGCCTTAGAAGAATTACCGTAAAATAAATAAAAAACCGGCCAAGTGCGAGTCGGACTCGCGCACCGAGGGTTCCGTACAAACCTGCAATTGATTTTGTTACAGCTTAAAGGTATTATAGACCTGAGTATTTGGTATGAATTTCAATTTAATACCTCTACGCGTTTATGAGGAAATGGGTAAGTAGTAAGTTTAAAAATATTAAAAAAAAATATATTATGTGATGTAACTAAAAATTTATGGTTTTCGTAATTTTTCCTTTATCTATGCTATAAGACGTTGCTTCGTACCAAATTTCAAGATTCTGAGTTCACGGGAAGCACCCTGTAGGTTTTGATTCCCTTGCAAGTGTCGAAAATTTGCGGCATAAACGGCTGTATCTTTTGATTGCGTTGGCTTAGAAGTTTGATTTTTTCACAGCTTCAAGGGACAGTAGACCTGAGTAATTGATATAAATTTCAGCTTCATACCTCCACGCGTTCCTGAGAAAAAGGGTCTTGACAGACGGACGGACGGACGGACGGACGGACGGACAGACGGACAACAAAGTGATCCTATAAGGGTTCCGTTTTTTTCCTTTTGAGGTACGGAACCCTAAAAAGCAAATAACTTTTGTCGCTGACATAATCTACTAGTTAAGTCTTTAACAAAGTTTTATTTTAGATGAACGTCGAACGAAAATTTATATCTTGCATAGACATTTTTTTCTCTCATCTTTAACCCTTATTAAAACGCTGGGAGCTATACTTCCCACGTCTCAGATTGAAGTAAATCGTGTTTTATTTTTATATGCTTAAACCTAATGCAGTGTAATATTTATCTACGCAATCTTAACATTTCAGAGAACTTTTTTTCATGGAAACACTTTTCAGAGAATTATTACATGTCATCTAGTTAATTGCTCCGAGCATGTCATGGTAAACACACGTCAAAGTCAGTTGACGTGATTTTGCCTCCGAAAACGACCGTTATTTTTTAGTTTTTTGTTTAGTGCTCAAAAAAAATTAGATAAGTAGATTTGAGTTTTAGCTATGTAAACTAGACTATATTACGGTTGCGTGAAATGTAAAATATGCCCAGAATCTTTCGTTTATACCTTGGTAGAGTCGATTGAAATTAAGTCTATAAGTGGGAAGATATCATCCCAGTGTTCGTCACTGCACACGACATTCGGAAATTCTATATATAAAATCCGTGTGTCTAAAAAATCTTTTTTAGTTAGTATGTATAAGCAACTTATTTATTATTATTCGTTATTTCCTGATCAGATAATTAGACATCTTAACTCAATACATTAGTATTTACCTATTGCTTTTATTTTGTTTTAGAAAAATGCCAAATTTATGTTGAAGTCATTCATTTTTCAATTCCCGAATTCTTCCCTTAGTAAAAGAAACTTGCATTGATTAACTTTCACCTGCTTTATTAAAAAATATGATCTATATAATTTTTTACGATAAAATTTAATTCACAAGTGGAGTCAGGGCAACTAGCTAGTGTTTTAAAAATATTGGTGTCATACTGGACACTGGGAGCTATAGTTCCCACCTTTCCAACCTTTTTACAAGAGAGAACAGATGACGGGATATATACTTCCCACCAAACAAAGGTTACTTCCCCCCCACTAACCCCTCTTTTGTGTGTATTTTTGAAATCTACGACCCATAATTACCCAGGAACGTATCTTACTTTTTTGTTAACTCCTCCACAGGCTCGCGTTTGAATAAGGGTTAACAGCCTTTGGAAAAATTATCGTGATAAAAGCGAGGCTATCAATTATTTCGAAAAGTTACCGTATTTTTATTCGGCTCTTTATAAACACCCGCGGTGTGAATTTTATTGCATCGCTTAATGATTTCAACTTTTTTTTTAGAGTGATGCACAAATAATGAAGCAATTCGTGTTGTTTTTTAAGCTAAGTACGTTTTAATTAGATAATTAATTTTTGTAAGGATAAAAATATACTTAAAAACTTAGATTACAAAATAAAAGACAGATGGAGCGTTGCCGAACTAAACCGAATGATTTATCGTCATTTCCATAAAGCTATGTGTGCTGTCATTTCGCCGCTGCACTGTACGTACACGGTGCTTCTGTGTGGGTGTTATGTTACCAGATATTGAAAATTTTCCCAAAATTTTCCCCGACTACGGAAAAAAGAGGGTTATGTTTTTCGAGTGTATCTATGTATAATATTTCTTTGGCACGCCCTGCAGTATAAACCGCTGAACCGATTTTGATTTATGAGGTGACATTGCAATCATCTGAATTATTATGGTAGTGGTGTTAGTGACGTAGGCTACATAAATTAGCTGTCAGGTTTTAATTTTAATTTTAATATAAATTCTTGTTTATGATATTTTTTTATAATATTGTAAAAATTCTTCTGTTACATAAATGATAAAGTATCTACCTACTAAAGTTATATATGAACAAAATAATTGTATTCAATTTTTAATTAAATAAATTACGTAACGTAACCGTGTGGTGCCGGCCTAGAATAGCACTACCCCATCTCCACCCGTGGGTGTCGTAAAAGGCGACTAAGGGTTAACTACATGCAAACGGGCAGCAGCGTTATGCATGATCTCCCCCACCATCAACTGCGCTCGCCAACCCGCCTGCCAAGCGTGGCGAGTATTGGCATTTTTTCCCCCCAAATAGATTCACATAAAAAACAATGAATAGTACAACTACAACCAGGCCCCTAGTACCCGGCAGCTCCGCTATTCCTGGCTACGGTAGCGGCCATGGTAACGGCGGGGCAAGGGGTGCTAAGAATCACCGGAAGCGATCCGGCTACCACTCCCGACGACCCCTGGCCCTGGTAACATACAACGCACGCACGTTGAGGACGGACGAAAAGATTGTTGAGCTGGAAGAAGAATTGAGTAAGTTACGCTGGGATGTCATAGGGTTATCAGAAGTCCGAAGACAGGGGGAGGACACGATAACGTTGACATCCGGTAATTTATTCTTCTACCGGGAGGGCGACCAACAGTCCCAAGGTGGAATAGGGTTTATCGTTCGCAGACCCCTCATTAACAACATCATAGCCATCGAAAGTGTGTCGAGCAGGGTAGCGTACCTGGTCCTCAAAATATCTGATAGATATTCTTTGAAGGTCATTCAGGTCTACGCGCCAACCTCGGCACACTCAGATGAAGATGTGGAGGTAATGTATGAGGATATCAGTAGAGCCATACACACCTCGAAAACACATTTCAATGTTGTGATGGGGGATTTCAACGCGAAACTGGGCAAGAGAGGCGATGATGAGTTGAGAGTGGGGCAATTTGGATTTGGGCAGCGCAACCCGAGGGGCCAGAGGCTCGCTGAATTTTTGGAGAGGGAAGGACTCTTCATGATGAATTCCTTCTTCCCGAAATCTCCGCACAGAAAGTGGACCTGGATAAGCCCTGACGGTAAAACGAGGAATGAGATTGACTTTATCATGACAACAAGGAGACATATATTCAATGATGTTTCTGTGATTAATAGGATTAAAACCGGTAGTGATCACCGAATGGTAAGAGGCACATTGAATATAAATGTGAAACTGGAAAGGTCTCGCTTAATGAAGTCAACTCTTCGACCGTTCCGCACCCAAATCCAGAACCCCGAAAGCTTTCAACTCGAGCTCCAAAATCGCTTTGCTTGTCTAGGCGATGACGTATCTGTGGACGATCTGAACAACAGGCTTATCGAAACGATTCGTACGGTAGGGTTGCATCACTGCAAGACACCCCGTCGAAATCGGTCCCAAAAACTATCCGCCCATACCCTCAAGCTCCTGGAGGAACGACGCTCCTTGCTACTACATACTTCCGATGATGCGAAGTCATATAGGCAGCTCAATAGACGGATTACAAAGTCCTTGCGACACGACATCCGTCTCTTCAATACGAAAAATATTGAAGAGGCGATACAGCGCAATAAAGGCACCAAAGTGTTCGCAAGAGATGAATCTATTGGGCAAAGCCGGCTGACTAAGCTGAAGACGGATAGTGGTAAAGTGGTGTCGTCTCAACCAGAGCTACTAGGAGAGGTTGAGAAGTTTTATGGACATCTTTACACCTCCGTTGCTAAGCCTGTTGCAAGTCCGGCGAAAGATCCTAGAGCCCGACTAACCCGACATTACACCGAAGATATCCCGGACATCAGCCTGTACGAGATTAGGATGGCTCTCAAACAGCTCAAGAACAACAAGGCGCCGGGTGAGGATGGAATCACCTCTGAGCTTCTGAGAGCGGGTGGCACACCAATCCTCAGAATGCTACAGAGGTTATTCACTTCCACCTTACTCGAAGGCACTGCGCCAAAAGCGTGGAGCAGCAGTATGGTTGTCCTCTTCTTCAAAAAGGGAGACAAAACCCTGCTGAAGAACTACAGGCCAATATCACTGCTGAGCCATGTTTATAAGCTGTTCTCGAGAGTCATCACGAATCGTCTCGAACGCAGGCTTGATGACTTCCAGCCTCCCGAACAAGCCGGTTTCCGAAGAGGCTTTAGCACCATTGACCACATTCATACGCTGCGGCAGATTATACAGAAGACGGAGGAGTATAATCTGCCATTATGCTTGGCGTTTGTGGACTATGAAAAAGCCTTTGATTCGATCGAGACTTGGGCCGTATTGAGGTCTCTTCAGCGTTGCCGCATTGACTATCGGTATATCGAAGTGTTGAGAAGTTTGTATGAAAACGCCACTATGTCAGTTCGGGTTCAGGAGCATTGCACAAAGGCAATTCCTCTGCAGCGCGGGGTCAGACAAGGAGATGTAATTTCTCCGAAACTGTTTACCGCTGCTTTGGAAGACGTCTTCAAGCTCCTGGACTGGCAAGGATTTGGCATCAATGTTAATGGCGAATACATCACTCACCTTCGATTTGCCGACGATATCGTAGTCATGGCAGAATCCCTGGAAGACCTCAATACAATGCTCGGTGACCTCTACAGAGTTTCACAACAAGTGGGCCTTAGCATGAACATGGACAAGACGAAAATCATGTCAAATGTCCATGTTGTGCCCACTCCGGTATCAGTTGGAAACTCTATTCTCGAAGTTGTTGACGAATACGTTTACCTGGGACAAACCGTCCAATTAGGTAAGTCCAATTTCGGGAAAGAGGTCAATCGTCGAATCCGACTCGGCTGGGCAGCGTTCGGGAAATTACGCAACATCTTTTCGTCCAATATCCCTCAGTGCCTGAAGACGAAAGTCTTCGAGCGGTGTGTGTTACCGGTGTTGACTTACGGATCTGAGACGTGGTCCCTAACCGCGGGCATGGTGCACAAGCTTCGCGTCGCTCAACGAGCTATGGAACGGGCTATGCTTGGGGTTTCTTTGCGTGATCGAATCAGAAATGAGGAGATCCGCAAAAGAACTAAAGTCACCGACATAGCCCACCGTATTAGTAAGTTGAAGTGGCGTTGGGCTGGGCATATAGCCCGCAGAACCGATGGCCGTTGGGGCAAAAAGGTTCTTGAATGGCGACCACGTACAGGACGTCGCAGTGTGGGACGACCTTCAACGAGGTGGACAGACGACCTGATCAAAGTGGCGGGGAGCCGCTGGAGTCAGGCCGCTGGTGATCGGTCGTTATGGAAATCTTTGGGGGAGGCCTATGTCCTGCAGTGGACGTCTTAAAAGGCTGGAACGGGCAAATTACGTAAAAAAAATGTTTCAAAAATACAATGATTATATTATATTAATTTTCAAAATATATGAATGCGGATAGCGGTGGTTTTTAGTCGAGAACACGGGACATTTTATTTTTAGAAAGAAAGAAGGAAGAAACCATTTATTCCAATACACACAAACACACAACAATAGCATTGTAAATTATGAATAATAGGTAATAGAAAACATAAATTTATGTATGGTTGCTTGCGCTAAAAAAGGAAGCCACTCAGGATACCTGAGGCATAATACCTTAACACTGATTTTCAGTGACCACCTTACGACATCCACATTGTCAGCTGCTTTACTGGATAATAAATAAAAATAAAATAATAAATAAATATAATTCCTGAATAATAATAATTTTGTCATATCCATCACGGAGTTCAAATGAATTAAATCGAGGGGGAAAACGACTCTGACGTTTTTAAGCTATATAAAAGTAACAAAAAGAAGTATTATGCTTATTAAAATTATCTAATAATGATCATGAACCTTTAAGATTGCACTATACAAATAATCACATTCAAGATCGAAAAGCACTACCCCGAAGATCTTTTAACCATTTTAACGTTTTACCCATAAAAATGGCAAATTCATTTTCAAAATACTGGCAGCATACGTTGAAGTTTTGTATTCCTTCGTATAATTTATATTTTTGGTTTTATGGCATTCAAATGCTTTATAAATATAAATTTATAAAGAATAGAAAAAATTCGATCACGAGGCGGGACTCGAACCCGCATCCTTCGCGCCATTCCGGGGCGGATGCCTCACCAACTCAGCCACTCGTGACCCGCCCGAGTGATCGAATTTATTCTATTCTTTCAGTTTTATGTGTCTGAAGGGACACACCGCGCGCCATCTATTGAGATGATTAACAACCATTTCAACCAATATGAAGCACTTTTCAGTGAATACAATATTGTAACGATGGAACACGACCTTTTTTGTTGAATTTATATTTTTGGTTTTATGGCATTCAAATGCTTTATAAATATAAATTTATAAAGAATAGAAAAAATTCGATCACGAGGCGGGACTCGAACCCGCATCCTTCGCGCCATTCCGGGGCGGATGCCCTTTTTTCTATTCTTTATAAATTTATATTCCTTCGTATATGTAAAATTATTATATGTATACAAAATTAAATAAGCCAAATAATCTACAGAAAACCTGTAAAACGATGTTTAATCTTTTTGTTTGTTTTCGGGAACAAATTTTACAGCGTTTTAATATCACAAGACAGCATTTTTTTACTAAAATAGCAAATCCATTTTGACGTATTGCATGACACTAGAATCGCTATAGCACTGGCGGAGGTTCGTATTCGTTTTTGATTTCGTATTTTCTTTGACAAGGGCGATGGACGACTGTCATGCTCCATCTGCCTTTTATTTTGTAATCTAAGCTTAAAAACTAAAAAATATCTACCTACATCAAAACAAAATTTCGAATATTCCGCTCCTTTATATTTTTACCTGAAAGTTCACTTATTTCACCTTCATGACTTGACAAAAGATGATTAATATTTTAAGCTAAATAATAAAAATATCTTAGTAAGTATATAGACTTGTATAGACCATTATTCCAGTAATAGCTAGAAGTAACTAGTAGGTATATTATATCGTAAGACTGCAAAATCGCCATTTAGAACAGCCTTTGAATACCGAGCCTTCGAGTTAAAGAAACTGAAACGTGGTTGAGAGCAGTGTAAAGTTTATGAATGCCTTTGCAAGATTGATGTATCGCACTTAACCCTAGCACGAGGCACAGTTTAGCTACGATTATGTGCATTTCCTAATGCCCGACTTCCATAGACGGTATGTTATGATAACACTGTTTATTTAGGCCACCACTTTGTTCAAGTAACTACAGCACGATGTATTTCATATATGAAATGTATTTGTCGGTATTAAGTACAACGTTGTAAAATTAATTGATATTCGCTGCATGTGCAGTGTCTATAATTATAAGACCTTCAATAAAAGGGGTATAATAAATAATTAATTATCTCTAGTAGTATGTAGACCGTATATTACACTACTAGTATATATAGTTAGTACATATTTTATTATCTGTGGTTATATACATAATACAATACATAGTTACAACGCGAACGTAATCTTTCCGAATGTGTTTAATCTGAAATACTGTACCTATATTAGATACAAATTAATTTTTATTTTAATATTCCTCATATTTCTTTAACTAATAGTGTGCACGACGAAACGTAAATGTAAAGTATAAAATTCGTTTAATTAATATAGAATAGTATTAACGTAGAGTAAACTCCTGAAGGCTTATGCCTGAAGGCTTATTTTATAACAACGTATAGAATAACGAACTTATAGTATGTAAGATGTTTGTTAAATTGTTTATTACGTAGTCATAATTAGATAGGAAAATCCATGAAGGATTATGACTGAAGACTTATTTTACTTTGGAATTTAAAATGTTTATGTCTTTAGAATAGTAAATGTTTATATTTTGTTTTGATATTGTAGATGTTTAATTGTAGATTGAAAATGTTTTATGATATTAGTGAATGTTTATGTCTTTCGTAAATTATGTGAATTAGTGAATGTTTATGTCTTTCTTTATGTTATATGAATATTTTAATTGTTTAAAGTGTGTGATATTAGGATTTAATTGATATTATTGTGTATTTCGTCATGCGACAGCGTCACGTCCGCGACTGCGCGCACACGCCATTCCCCGCAGTATATTTATACACCTGAAGCGGGGGACGGGGTAGTATAAAAGAAAATTTGTGAAGAATTGTGCGCGCATCCTGCCACACCCATCGGTTTTGTGTCGCTCCCGGGTTCCCTGTCCGTCCCCGGCTTAGACACAAGTCTAAGACGGGCTCGTAAAACCAAACACAGGTCGGTCGAGTCTTCGCAAAATGCGAAAAGGTTTAAAGTTTTTAAGTCGGGCACAGTCTCCTATACTGTGCCCCAATCTACAAATATTTTTATTCCCAAACAGGGCGATTCGTCCTCCCAGTAACCCACCCGTATTAGCGGGCGGCGCCAGACACCTGCTGCAGAGGACGAATCGTCCTGAACAGCATCCCCCACGCAGCCTCCTAACGGAGGCCGCGTGTGTGAAGACCCTTGCTGCTTTGTGCGCGCAGTCTAAACGGGGCGCTGGCGGAGTATGTTATGGATGTAATATTAAAATAATATGTTATAATGATTGTAATAAAAACAATAAAACTGTAAAACAATGTAAAAATAAATGATTGAGAAATAAAGAGTGAGGTAAGGGGCGTGGCCAGCCGGAGTGGAGGGGATAACGCGTAAAGTATAAATATGGACGCAAAACCGGTTGCGTCACGGCATTCCAGTTCCACCCCCGCTTGAGAAAGCAAGAAGAATAACTCCGCTCCGGCTCGGCACCCTGGCCCTCTACGTATGAAGAAATTATTGTTTGTATTATTTACAAACCCCCACACCACTAAGAGAGGGCCTTCAGCCGACATTAACAAATAGGTAGGTACTTTCAGGCTCTGTAAATTCTTATTTTTACCGACAAAAATATCATTCATTTATATTTTTGTGTTTATAATGAAGAATACAGATTATAAATATTCATTTATCATTTTTATAATCTGTATACTTCAAAATTTATAAAAAAATATGTTCTTAGATATTATATAGGTACCTATAGCTATTACAAAACACATTATATATTTACTGGGCATATCACACCTAGGTGTGATATGCCCAGTTCACAAAAAAGGCTCCCGAAGAAAATGCTCCAACTACAGAGGAATAGCGATATTGCCCACGGCGTATAAAGTACTCTCGTATATTATACTGGGTCGCCTAGAACCTTACACAGAGAAAATCTTGGGAGATTATCAATGCGGCTTTCGAAAAAACCGCAGCACAACAGACCAAATCTTTCTCTTGAGACAGATTATGGAGAAAAGGTGGGAGTATGCACAGAGCCTTCACATCCTATTTGTGGACTTTATCAAAGCATATGACAGCGTCGACAGGGATTCACTCTATAACATCTTGAGACTTTTCCAAATCCCTGAAAAACTGGTAAGAATGGTAAAAGTAGCTACCGAAACCAGTAAAATGAAAGTCAAGGTTTGTCGAGGCTTTACTGATGTATTTGAAGTCACCACTGGGCTAAAACAAGGAGATGCACTTTCACCAATTCTGTTCAATCTTGCTCTAGAATACCTTATTAGAAAAATCCTGATACTTGAGGGTGGGATTGAGCTCAACGGCAATCACAAAGTTATTGGATACGCTGACGATCTAGCGCTTCTAGGACAACGTGAACAAGATCTTACGTTAATGGCTAAGACACTAGAATCGGAAGGTCTTAAGATTGGCCTTAAGATAAGCGGGGAAAAAACGGAATACCTACATATGAAAAGGTACAAAGATACTAGAGTGTGTAGGAAAAATCTGGTAACCGGAGATACTACATACCTAGGAACAGACTCCTTTAAATATCTAGGTTGCACCGTTACGGATACTAACCGCCGAGAAGCCGAAATAGACATCCGCATCCAAAACGCACTAAGATGCTCAGCAGCGCTCCATAAAATCCTTGTGTCCAAGATTATAAGCAGGAAAACAAAGGTCAAAATTTATAAAACCATTATTAGACCAATCCTAATGTATGGGTGCGAATCGTGGACACTAAGCCAGAAAGAAGAACAGAAGCTCTTAGTTGCGGAAAGGAAAATACATCGGAAAATCTTAGGACCTACAAAAACTGATGAGGGAACTTGGAGAATGAGGAAAAATCTAGACATCGAAGATCTCATCCGTGAACCCAACATTATTGGTGAGACAAAAGCTGCCCGCCTTCGATGGATCGGTCACCTAGAAAGGATGCCAAACGATCGCGCTGCGAAGAGGGTGTACATGAGCAAGCCGATCGGTAGGCGCCCCGTCGGCCGACCTCGTCACCGTTGGAGAGACGAAGTCCAAAAAGATCTGGACATCCTTCAAGTAGAAGACCTCAACACCAGGGCGCTAAGGCGCGAAACCTGGAAACTTTTGGTGTCGGAGGCCAAGATCCTCTTTGGGTCGTTGCGCCGTTGAAGTAAGTAAGTACCTATAGCTATTGCCGATAAAATATGTGAAGCGGTGGTTTGGTCTCCTAAAATCACCAATCACATAGAAACATTATTTATCACACATTAAGTAAAATTACGTACGGTTTATGTAGCTATGATAGTAGGTGCCTTTAATCTTGATGACGATTCCAACTAAGATTCCAACCCTAACAATCTAAGTGCGGAAGACAATGACTGTACAAAAGTTGTAATATCTGCTTTGTTTACCAAGTTATTTTAATATCTCTTTAAACACAAATTTTTAAACAATACCGTCTTTCCATTGTTGGCATAACCCATTTTAAAATAAGACTTGTGACGAGCGTTTCAGCTCGTCGAGGGGATGCTCCCTAAATTTCATGTGAATTTGCATTAATATTCTGAAACAGTCACACATACAATCAAAATGGAACTTTAGTACCTATATGATTTATTGGATATTTTTCTTTCGATGTACAAGACAGTTACGTAATTGTTACATTGCATTGTAACATTTTCGCTCGATTCATTTTTTATTCAAAAATTATGCCTTTTTAAGGATTATTACATTTTTTTTAAAGATTTACTTAGAAAATCAAAATAGGTATATAATTTATACTTGATCACATGGACGTATAAAAAAAGACGGACGCCGTTTTACAAACAAACAACGTGAAGCCACCATAGTAAGCTAGCGATCGTGTAAAGACAATGAACACGCACACACTCTCACCATAGTAAGCTAGTCGGACCGCGGACGCCATTACGTCGTGAGCTACCGACTGATTAACCGCGTCATTGTTTCATAAAAAATATTTAAAATGCCGTCTTGCGTGGTTAAATGGTGTCGCAACAGTATAATTTTAAATAACAAAACCCAGGCGATTACATTCCACAGGGAAGCAAGTTATTTCTTTTATGTTTTAATGACAAAATTATTACGGCAAAATTTATAGAAAAAAAACAGCCGCCATTGTTATCAGGACAGCTGTTACCATAGTGTTGCCATTATTTCAAAATTTCATTCTCCCAAAAGTCGGGGAGTTGATGTAAAGTTAATTAATTTTAAAATTACGATAAAATAATTTGATAGAAAATGCAAATTTGTTTTTGCATTTTCTTCTCACAAAAACATGTATACTACCATATTTAAAAAAAATATCACAACCAATTAACACTGTCTTCGACATCTGTTATAAGGCTGTTAATTTGAAAATTTCAAGTACATATATGTATACTGAAATCGTATGAAGCATGTTTCCTATTTGTTTGGTTATAAACTGACATTTTATTTATTTTATTTTATTTATTTTAATAATAATTAAGGAGACATTACCTCTCCTCCCCCCAATTGGTTGAACAAGTTTTCATACATTTTCCCTTGGTTTCGCGTCCAGTGGTTGATTCGTCAAAGCTAAATAGTAATTGTGTTTATGCATAGGTTCTAATAGTTAGAGTACACATAAAAAGTATAAGAAATTGAAAAATAAAAATACTAAAGTGTGGGGTAATTTTATTGCATCTGGCAATTAACCTGGCACACACACATGGATGTGTCGCCGCCATTACTAGGCTTCACTCAATGTAAGACATAGGTTACACGCTCAGTCTGGCGTCAGTTCAGTCCATCAGTCTGCTCAGAATGACGGGAGAATTATCGTCTAACCGGTTGACTGACGGACTGATGGTTCAGAATACCCGTGTTTTTCATCCATCATTCTGGCATCAGTCTAAGCCGGATCAAACTGATGGACTGAACTGACGCCAGACTGAGCGTGTAACGGTGTAACCTATGAATTAGGCGATACTCCGTCCGTCTTTTTTTATACGTCCATGCTTGATCATTATTGACACCGAATTTATTATTCCGAATGTAGCATATTTTGATTCGATTCGATTAACCTAATTAGGTAGATAGCTAGGTACTGTGTATAGTATGATATCTATTATTAATTATTAAACAATTTAAACAATTATTATCATTAAATAATAATTAATAACTACTTGTACCTAGCTATAATATGGATTCGTATCATGTATGTCATGCATTAAAAAGTATATAAATAATTATTCTATAACTAATAACTATATCTATTAAAAATATTATATAGATACCAAACTTAAAATAATTTTAACATACCTAAGGCATCTTTGCTTTTTACAGAGTGTACGATAGTGATTATTGTTTTTCATATCATTAAGTAAGTATAAATTATAGGTAATGAATAATGATTAAATACTGAAGAATTTATTGTACGATATTTGAAAATTTTTAAAAATAGAACAAAGTTAAAGGAATTTTACTCAGTTGATATTGTTCTTAACTTGATTAACATTTTGTGTAAAACTTTAGCACAAAATTGATCGAAACTTTTGTAATTAATTTATTTAATATAGTTTCTTATTGTTATATATGAATAGTTATGAATGTTAAACATCTATTGTTGATTGAGTGGTATCAAGATTGGGAATATATTAATTCTTGTATTTGGGTAAGGATAATATTTGTTTTATATAAATTTGAATTCATTTCCATTCATTGATTACCTACTGTATAATGTTCTTATCATATAATTTTAATTTGATTACTAAATTATATAACAAAAATCTACCTATTTTCCATCTATTTTCTTTTTTGTATTGATTGAGTCAAATAGTCCGTAGATCTGCTTGCGTATTTTTTATTTCTGAATGAAACGAAGAATGTAATTTATGGACTAGGTACCTATATGAACAACTTTACACATTTTCTAGGATTGATCATAATATCTTACATAATCATTGAGATATACATATGGAGACGACACCGCCTACATCACTTATGTTCCGCTCAACATACGCCATATGGCGTAACTGCACGCTCATTTTTTATTTGTTTTAAAGTGAAACGCATCAAATATGCCTTCGTGTGTGTTACGATATTGCACAAATATGTAATACAAATAATACGGAAAAGTGCAAAGGAATAACTTTCATCGGTAAGTACCTAACTAGATAATAATTTTTAAAACTTAGAACAAAAAAATGGCGCACAGATTTTGTTCGTGGTGTCTCCTCCATACGTAGTAATATTATCTCAATGTACATAATATGTTTTGTTGACGTAGGTAGCCTAAGTTTTGAACTTTTTGAAAAGATAGAATCGACATTATCGCTATAACGGTCATTTTCAAAAGATAAACCTAAGTAATTCAAATGGTTTTGTTTGAACATTTTGTTATGAAAATTAATTACCTACATAAATAGTTCTTGTCAATAGTGAATAGGCTTTGAATAGATACCCTTTTTAAATATGCACATCGCCACATTGTCTGTGTACATCGCAGACATGGATACTGGATATGTCATGTGTTAACATTAGTCGATAGGGCCCGCATGTCGGGGTTGAGAGATAGGTAAGTAGAAATCTCTTCTTCTTCTGTAAAAGAAGAAGTGCAAAAGAAGGAGTGTTATGGTTTTTGAGTGTATGTATGAATGTAGATTGTAGGTATATTTAGATATTTCTTTGGCGCGCTGTACCTTGTGATCTTCTGAATCGTGGTAGGTAGCCGGTAGGTAGTGAAAAAGGCTATATAAATTAACAATCCGTTTTTTGTTTTCATAATAACTAATAATAATTCTTGTTCATCAGTATAATCGAAAATGAATGTATGTACGTGTATGTTAATATAAATATCCACGATTAAAAAGCTAGGTAGTAGGTACTCTGAGCTAGTAGCCATTTTGTTCATTTTCGATTTTTTCCAGGAATAATGCCATCTAGTGAATTAGTTTATAAGTAAAGTAATGAAAGGTGCAGCTAATGACGACGCACTGTATAAACTCCTTATTTTCTTTACGTTCATAATAGATGGCGCTGTGAATTTTCCAACTAAACTACTACCACAGCTACTACGAACAATCAGTGCAAAACTGATAAGACGTAGTGTATAATATTTTTAGTTTGTGTCGTAAAAAAATATTTATCTTAATACTTCTAGTATTCGATTTCATTAAACTTTGTTATTGTCATTTAGTTTTCCCCTATAAATACAAGTAATACAGGTCTATATTTATATTGAGTTAGCTCATTGGGTTCATTGTTTTCATAGTTTCTGTGATCTGTGGTTTTCATCATAAGAATACAAATTGTTTTATTTGGCCTAGGTATCTACTGTACAGTCTACACGAAGCTTTGATATTTTTAAATTTTTATTACATATCGAAGAAGATTATTTATTAAATTCAATAATCCTTATAATATAATTGGTACCTATCTATAAATTTTTCTCTTTATAAATCTAACAATATAAATTTTAAATCTTTAAAATCTCGACGTTTGTGGAATTTATTGGTAGATCTCAAGAAATACAAATAAGTACTTTATAACATTTCAGCCCTTTGAATTAGGTAGGTCGTTTATAGTTAGATACAAAATAATGGGAAGCAAAATTATCGGTGTGGGGGATGCTGCTGGATCCGCGGAGCCCGGGAACGATTCATTGATCCGAAGCATTCTCGGCAATAAGACAGGGACCAACTACAAGAAGTTCAATAACATAACCTCTCGTTCACTCATTGTTAAATAATTTTCTTTTTGTTAAATATTTACCACGCATATTTACCGGTCAATCACATACTTAATTTACATTTTGTTTATAAGATATACTATTTTGTAAATTATTTAGAACTTAATGTTCTCATATTATTTTAATATTCAATCAAATATATGTACCTAAAAATTTGAAGGTGGGTAGGTAGGTATCTTGTTTTAAAATTAACTTTGGTTTTACACGATAATTGAAATAGAATAACGTAGATGGTACTTTACTAATAGAAAGCTTATAAACAAGAGTTTAGAGTAGTAATTATTATTATTTGTATCTTGAAACTGAGTAAGTTCTACACAGTACACAATGAACATTCTACATAATGAAGTATGAGCAGTGCAGCTGGTCGTTGAATAAGTCAGATAAGGATAGATACATAGCTTCTCCCCACAGCTTCTCCCAGGCTGAGTGGCCGATCTGCGACGCACATTCTTCTCTCTCTTTCGCACGGGCGGCGGTTCGCACGAGTTCGTTGAGTCGCCACGCGTGCCCGTCCGTTGTTGCACATCGACGTCAACCGTTTTCAGTGCTATAGCGCGTTTCTTAGCGCTATATCTTCATAACCTTAAATTTTGAATTTCGTTTTATATTTTATTAAAATTATATTTTCGACAGAATACTCATGAATACTTCAAATTTATAACTTTAGTGGTGTGAAGTTAACGCCCAATAAAAAGGCGGACGTGGAGTGTATTTTTGTGTAAGATAAAGTTATTACAAACGGCAAGCTGTGGGGTTCAGGGGCCTTTTTTTTGCCGCCGCAGGGGATGTACTATCCTGTAAGTACATTCATATTTTTACTTATAAAATGAATGGAATATTTGAACTGTGTAACTAAATTATAACATATATATACATCTTACAATCTTATCAAAACAATTGTATTTTCTAATATTGTGGCGCATGGCGTTACCGGGCATCCATGGACGCCTCGGGATAAATGATCAGTTTAACATGAAAAATTTATATCTAGATTATAAAATAAAATGCTAAAAGTAACAAAATTCCGACGAGATTTTTGCTCTCTCGCCAAATTGTTTAAAGTGAAGTTGCTGTGTATCGCGCGGAAAACGGGCAATAGCGACTATGTTGTAGTTATGTAGCAATCCGTGCATTAACTATCGTTTATTTATAAAGGACGCTCACATTAAATTTCCAAGTTCCTTAATTTAGCCGTACGGAGGAGGAAATTTCATCCAACGTATTGTATCTTTACATATATATTTATATTTAGCTTTGTTTATACCAGTATATAGGTATATACCTATATGTATCATTATAATTTTATCAAATTAATCTATTAACAACTCGCTCCAGACAATCCATTGTTGTGACATTGAACTGTGAATGAATCCATTGTTGTCGTTTCTTTCTAGGGAATTATAGTTTGTATTGGTTGGACAGAGAAAGATAGTGCGTAAAATCACTACTCATCTCTAATATCGTAAATAGTGCGTAACAAAATTATTATTTATGTGTCGAATAAGTATAATATACCATTGTAAGATAAAATTGTACAGTATTATATGTTACCATTTTCGAGTATTTAGCTCAGCCGTATTATTTTTAGCCCAGTCGCCCCTCAGATTGTGTAGCAATGCATGAGACAAATAGCGGCCTACATCCTACAGCACCCTGTTAAACGAAACTAATTTTATGACGATCGTTCAAAAGCTTCTTTCGCTGCGAAATAGCCCGTTTATAAACAATCAATTAACAAGCTTTGATGATATTTTATCGTATAAATTTATTGTTTTCATAATATAAATCAGGCGACGGCTTTGCGTAATAGTCTTAAGCGCGTCACACACGGTGAAGATACTATAATATTTTATCTTAAGATACTGTAATATTTTATATTTCATATATTTTATATTTTAATTTTATATTTTAATATTTTATATTACAGTATCTTAAGGTATCCGGTATCAGCGTTCTGACCATCATTTTTCTTTTTGTCATTGCGTACTAAGACCCCTGTAGAACCGCCATCCTGTTACAAATTACCCGAAATTTTGTGGGTCATTTGTAACAGGATGGCGGTTCTACAGGGGTCTTAGTACGCAATGACAAAAAGAAAAATGATGGTCAGAACGCTGATACCGGATACCTTAAGATACTGTAATATTTATTATAGTATCTTCACCGTGTGTGACGCGCTTTATGCTTTGGTTAATATTCAGTAGGTAGGTAGGTACCTATTTCAAAAATTTCTGTAAGCACAACTAGTGAACCGTCCTCGGCTTCACTCGCGTGCACTTCACGTGATCGCGCCATAGCCGTTCTCCATACAAATTTCCATCCCCTATTAAGCTCCGTTCAGATTTTTGTCCCAGAAAGTTGCTTGTGTCCTTGTTTCCATTCTGATATCCCAATTAAATCATGAATTAATTCTGTAATGTTATATAAGTATTTCATATTCCTAGGTACCTACCTACCTAGGATGCAACTTAAATATTGCCACCTAACCATCAAAATATATGCATGTAGACATATCTAAGGTTAAGAACCTCCTTTTTTCTATAGGTACGCTAACACCTATCTGAATTCGATCAAATGATATATGGGCTATAAGGATTTAAATACAATAAGTCTATGCTTAGATAGTAATCCTGGCTAAGACAGCACGTAACGACGGTATTAATATTCTAAACAGAGCTATCTATTTTTAAATTCATTCTTTGTATTACGAGGATGTAAAGGTTGGAGGGATATGTAAAGAATAAAATACGACATTCAAATCGATAGTAGGTGTAATGATTCCACTTTTATACACTTTTGCGATGTATGGCTCAGAATCGGATGCGATCAGGTGTTCATAGCGGTGCTGAAACAGGATGAGGGATATGAAAGTGCGCAATACAGTTACAAGACGTACCTATCTGAGAAACGTTAATAAATATTTTATCAAGTCTTGATTGAAAAGATAGAAAAGTAATGGAATGACACAAACTGTGTTCAAATTAAGGATGTAGGTATATTATTTAAAAAAACACAATATGAAAAAAGTATGAAATTCTAGAACAGCGCCTAAAGTAGCCGCAATATCGTCGGCTTTACGCAAAAATAATAGCCACGGCACTCACTTGAAAAGTAATTTTGCCACAAAGAAGGGATGATTATGGGAACCCGTTCAACGTTCCAAGGTGAACACGTCAAGCAGACGATAATATGAGCAAATTATTCTTATACAGCCCTTTGTTCACAATTTAGGTCCATGGTTATGTATTTATGTACTTCTGTTCTGTTGGGTCGGCTTTGCTCTCCGCTACCTGCTTGCGGATGTTAATGCTGAGTCGCAGGTAGGCAAATAGCTGCCAAATTCTTGGAAATCCAAAATGGTTACCATGTTTTGTCTCTTTCTTGTATAGTTTTCTCCAATTTTAACGTGGCGTTTACGTTGTATTCGTTAAACCTGAAATGTTGTACCTAGGCACAGTATTACCATATTTCCTACAGTATGGCGACGAATGTACTTGTGCAGAGAAACGGAGGGGAACTGGCGGGGGGTCGGGCGACACGGGCCGCTTAATACAATCACGCTGAGTTTGCATTAACTATCGCGAAAGGACGACGCAGTCGTATTTTTTGTGTAATACATAGATACTTACATATTCTATTATGGCGCGCAAAAACTGTTCCGTTTACGGATGTAAATCTACATTGAAATCCCAGAAGGAAACAATATTTCAGAAAGATTGTATTAATTGTATCTGTTGAATTAAAATCAAAGCTATGTATATGTTGTCCTCATTATTTTCTAATCAGATTGTACATCCCAATGCGAATGCATTACTTAGTTAAATGGTATAATATACAATTAAGAACATCCAAAAATAAAGTGTCCACGTTAATAATATTTAGCAGTGCAATATCTGTAATTATATATTTATGAACAAATAATTACATCAGATTTAATAATCGCAATTATTTTGAATGTACATATGAATAAATGATTATATAATAATATTAATAATCACAATTGTTTTATTTCCCATTTGTTGCAACCCTAGCGTATTTTCGTGTGGCAGCGTAAGTACCTACGCTGGCGGCGGCATCGCGCGACATCAAAGGCGTTTCCTTACTGTAGGAAATAATATTGTAATACTGTGACCTAGGTATGTTACCTATACCTACGTTTCATAACTTTTTCGAGATCTTGTGAATACCTATTATGTTTTTCATATATATTATAACTGTATAAAAATAAGTTGTAAGTTAAAACAATAACTCAATAATAAACCTCTAGTTATTTTGTACTAAAGCTTAGTAGGTACATATTCACAAAGAATTTCAATACTGTACGCAGATTAGATAATGATTTTCACAACAATACAGATGACATTCCATAACCATAGCTCAGAATATGAAAATAAATTAAACATTTTATTAAAGGGATTTGTATAAAATTGTGTATAACGGCTTCTTGTAGAATGTAGATGCATAAAATTAAAATGAATAAAAATCTCGTAGGTAACATAGGTACATAATATGCGTTTTGCTTTAATATGCAGCTATAATTATTATGGACTGTATTCTTTTGTTTCCATACACTATCTCTTCAGTATTGTTTGAATTATGTTTTGAAGATTAATGTGTCGTTCTTGTCCTGAAATACTTTATTCTTTGATGTTTACCGTTCCTCAAAATAAATATCTTTGAGTATCTTTATCTGAAAATTGCTTTTCTTAAAAGTAAACGATAATAAATATTAAATACCTATATTACGTCAATATCGTTCGTTTGTATAGTGGGTCTATTGTTTAAATTGGAATAATAATGTGGATGCTTATACCTAGGTAGCCCTTCGAAAAATTACCTGTAAATGAATGGTAACCAAATATTATTTGACACCAAATGCGAGCCTTCATTCATTTTTTTCAGATATTGTACCTACTTAGCGTTTTTAAGTTGTTTATAACTTTAAAAGCTTGAATTCAAAAACTTCAAAGTTAAAATGATATTTAAAATTCGTGTTTACTAACGTTATTTGAAACCACAGATTTATCACAACTTTCGACGAATAGATTATGAGTAAATATTGACCTTTACCTTTTAATCGGGTCAATTTTCAGATTAATTTTCACAAACGGTATATTTTTTCATCAATAGAACAACTAAGTATCTATTTTTGAGCTAGCTTTTTACGGATATGTGTGCAAATTATCTGAAACATCTCCAGTAATTTTTATCGTGTTCATCTTATCACATCTTTGATTTTGCTAAGATGAATGAATAATTTGCTTGGAAATAGGAAATACAAAATTGACAAAAAACTTTTAACTGTCTAGTATTTATAAATTAAATAATAATTTGGTAACTTAAGTTAGTGTTTAAAGAATATTCTTTACAAACTGTTGAACGCTAACAAACATTTAATTAAAGCATCTGCATTTGTAGTAGGTATTATGGAGTTAAACATTTTTCATAATAATAAAGTTTATAAAGTTTCAACGCGAAAAGCCGGTCATGCTTTATAAAAGTTCTTTATTCATAATCATTCTATAAGTTTTATACATAGGTATTTCAATCAATTATATTTTTTCGTTATAAAAATTTACTAAGTAGGTATGTTTTGTAAATTGTATTATATAATTTTATGGAATAACAGCACATTTATTGGCGAATAATAAAGCGGTTTTATACTTACTTACCACAATTTATATGCAGTAGAATTAAACAACTTCCCGCACCCGTTCGTAGGTACCATTTCGTACGATAGAATAGAATATAACGTTGCTTAATATAGACCGGGAAAATGAGCATGCCTTCGTTCTTTGTGTAAAATTTATCTGGCAGTGCGTCGGTGCCGGTGCAGCGATTCATTTGTCTCAGAGTCAGCTCGTTGACAGACAAAAATCAACAGACCCAGTTAATTGCGCCTGCGTTACAGCCGGCCCTTACTTTATGAAAAAGTTTGTAATTTTTTCATGCTGCAGTTTTAATTTTAAAAAAGTATTGGCTTTATAGAATGCTCGACAATGTAAACGAATATAATGGGACAGTATTATCACTTTGTATGAAACTGGGTAGTTAATAAGCGGATTAAAACGATTTTTAATCTAGGCTACTTTTTTTTAAGTATGTTTGCGATGCTTTCACGTTTTTCTCTATGTTTACCCAAACAGGAATAACAGCATTTATGCGGCTATTTATTTTCATTCTTCTTTGCTATATTTTCGATTTGTGTAATTTGGGAATTTATAGCAATCCAAAACAGATTACAGACTATACATCTCAATTACGCAAAACTAGCTAATTCGTGGGTTAAATGCTAAATGCCATCATAACAATTGATAAAAATTCTGCTGAAAATAGAAATTGCACCTTCTCTTGTAAATTTGTAATATCTTGTGTGAAAACAGCAATATATTTTACAGTACGAGCCGGTCGCTTTTAATGATATTTCAAAGAATATTTAAGTTTATTTTTGTGATTGTTTTAACTGCTCGCTTTGTTTGCTCAATTACGGTTTGTGGTTTGGCATCAGTTCGTTTCTATTAGGACACAATACTTGCATAAACTAACATTCACTATAGGTATATCGTGAAAGGAAGAGTCAATTGAATCTCTATTTACATTACGTAGTTTCACGATGGCTGATACATACAAAATTCTGATGCGAAAGCGCGACGACGACGTGACGTCGTAGTCGACGACACGTACGACGACGTACACGACGCGGACGTGAAAGGAAATTGAAATGAAAAATTACTTCATTTAACAGTACTTATAGAAAAAACCTTTAACGGAATTCAGTTTTCAATAGTTTTAAATAAGTTTTTTTACGTCTCCAATGTTATGTACCTACCTTGTTTCATAAAGATACATAGATGGAATTTTACCTACCCGTGCTTAAATTTTTTATTTTACAAAGGTAGGTACTTAATATTTAAATACATCGTTCGTTTATTATTTACATGTAAAAGATGGTAATACAAAATAATATATCAAAAACATTCATCAATTTGCTTAAATGTTTTTAGAGGACATTTTACATTATGCCAATTCTTATATTCATTGTTACATCTCCTATCACTCGGCTTCTCAAATAAATAACCCTATTGTTATAAAATACGAAATGAAAATATTATGTAGGTACTAGGTACTCCAAATTCATACTTAGCTAAATAATTTGTAAATGTAATAAATAATGTTTTCTTTTTTGTGCGAGCCTCAGTTTTGAAGTACAATTATTGAATGATTGAAGTGGTAGTGGACCACTTCAATCATTCAATTGACAGTACACGGATTATCATTCCTTGTACAATGTACATGATCATTGAAATAAGTACCAAATTTTTCGTATTTATTTAAAAAAAAAATGTTTTGGTCAATTTGGCTCGGGTCCAACAACGTCGCAGATAGCGAGTTAAACGCCATCGTATCACACGACCGACGCGGACGGCGACATTAGAGCTATACAGATTTACATTCTTGATGGCGCTATATCATAGAATGATTTTTATCATTGTACTTAGTATCTATTAGCGTTTTTAGTCTTTTAGATATCTGCTGCTAAGTTATGACATGGATGTAGGTACCTACGTAAAAAATTTTGGCTGTGACACAATGAAAAAAGTCGATGTGTGTAGTCGTAAATTGAACACTGTAATAGAACAGTTTAGTTTCATTGTGTTCGAAATAGCGTTTAATTCTCTCCTTTTATTCAGATGATTAAGAAGCAGCTCTACAGAATGTTATTTCGTTTATCTGTTCAATTAAATTCTTCACAAATTCAGTCTCTGTAACTTTATTCTATTAAAAATGTTATACACTCGATTTAAAGTTTTATTCAGAAATTCATTCCTTTATAGAAATACTTTGAATTTTTAAGCCAAAAATATGTCCATTCATTATTTAACATACCTTTATTTATATAATTATTAATTTTATTATATACTAGTTCATAAATTTTGCGCTTGAAAAGATATGTATATCCAACTTCAACAGGGCAAACTATTATTATTTATTATGTTTCTCATTTCCATAATACTCGGGTACCACCAGAAGGACGGTACCCGGATCTTTGGAAGGCTTACGTGGGGACACGGATCCAACACGCAGAGGCCCTGGACTGGAGGACTGGAGGACTGCACTATAGAGATACAGCCCTAGGCAGTCCGCGGCCGATGTAGGACTATTGCAGGGTATGGAAATTTAATGATTGGGCTATGGATTGGGATGCTAAATGGACTGGTACTGAGGACTATGGGAAACTATGGCACCTGCCTTTCTACTAAAAGAAAGTAAAAATATGTTGGCAGGTGGTGACTCGCCCTCTCACTGTATGGGCCCCCGAAATAAGTCGCTGCAATAGTGCGACAAGGGGGCAACATATTGTGAGCAGCTAAGGGTGGAGAGGCGTCCCTGGACTTTAAACTACGATCACGCGCTCCCTGAGGGTCCAGCATCACGTGCCCACTCGCCACTTACGCTTCGCATCCACCCTTCGAGCTAAAAGCTCTCGCGACTCCACTCTGGCCGGCCGGTTAAGGCAAGCCAGAGGTGGGGGTCCTGTCCTCGTCAGGCTTCACTCCGACCGGCCGGTGAAGGCAAGCCGGAGATGAAGACAGGGGCCTCCCCCGGGAGCACTCGGTTCCCGCGGGGTCGCTACTCCCCGACACCCCGCCACAAGGTGTCCTGCGGGTTGACTGATTGCACGGGTGGAATATCTATAGTCACGTAGACAATAGATATACCAACCGTGGGCGATGGGGTCGTCACATCCCTACGCCCTTATTTATTATATTATTATAAAATTTTATCTATTTTGTAAAGCACTTACATAGAAAATGTCAATACCTTACCGTAGTATCAATAAGTAATCAGATGTTGATTATTACCATTTATAACACAACAAATATAATTATTTTAAAAAGAGATAACACGAACCATTAATTTAAGTGTGCAATATAATTTTAAATTGTCTCCTATTTAATTGACTATTTATTATAATAAGTACATAAAATTTTTATTTCATCTATTATAATAACAAGCATTGTATGTCTTTCAAATAGCAACATTGTGATACGTATTTTAAATTAATGTTCCCATAGTAATGTTTTCTCGCCGCATAAGGACATCGTGCGTTGATTCTTGTTTACGGTCAGATAACGAGGTCACGCTATCAACCGATAGAGAATAATTAATGTTTTAATGTGTTTACATGGTCCAATATTTCTTTATTGTCTGCGTCTTATTTGAAAACACTAAATCATTTAAAACAATGCGGTATGTTGGCACAATGTTAGGGTCCTGTAAGGAAAATTTATCTTCAATTGTTTTATTTTACAAGCGTTAGGGTGACAAATCAACATCGAGCTATGCTGCGCTGTACTGCGCTGTGCTGTGTTTGATCAACTCGCTCGTTTAATATTTTAATGAGGATACAAACAAACCATGCTGTGCTGCGCTGTGTGAGGCTACGCTCTGTTTAAAAACGCAGCAGTCTCGAGCGAGGCGCGCTACCCGCCGTGCTGAGCCGCGCTGTGCCGAACTGTGCTATGTTTTTATGGAGCTCTGCCATGCTGCGCTGTGTCTTAATTCAATTCTTCAATTAAATTCTCCGTATTTTTCACGTATGGTGTGAGGTGAGCTACCGTGACTGGACTCTTTTAACGACAAAATAACACATAGAATATCCATATCCGCTTCTTCTTCACTTTCATCTTCATCGGATTCAACTATGTCGTAATGTTTACGTTTTTTTGAAAATAGGGTCATATTTGACGAGATAAACGACTACACGAGCTGCTGATTACTTTATACTGAGCTAGATTGTTAAAAAACCTAGCTTAAGAAACACAGCACAGCACAGCGCAGTACAGTGCAGCATTGTTTAATTGTTAAAAAAACGTAGCTTAAGAAACACAGCACAGCACAGCGCAGTACAGCGCAGCTTAGCTCGATGTTGATTTGTCACCCTAACGAGTGAGTTGAATTATTACCTAATCACAATTAAATAACTACATTTATACCTAATGCTAGGTTTACCTAATGCTCATTTTTGACAATATTTAGGAAAAATCAGTGGACTCTGACTCAGTAAAATACCCATAAATATAATAAATACACTACCCGCCTAAGCTTTACTTTATAATAGGATTATAATATTATTCATATCAATTATTTATTCAAATACCAATAAAATATGTTTGAATAATGAATTTACAATTGGGTACCTACCTAATACTGTATACATACAGTATTAGGTAGGTACCCAATTGTAAATGTTCCTATATATATATATAGGAACATTCATATTGAAACAAAACGTCCTGAAAGGCTTATGTTCCATTATAATTTGTGGGTATAAATGCAGGTGCAACTCACATCTGTTCCTTCATTACTGATCAAGTTTCTTTGCGGAGAAATAAGAAGGTAATCAGCCTTCGGCGTCCCGCCAGACCGTTTTTTTAAACTCGATGCGTTCAGTAACAAAAGTCGCACGAAACCGTTCGTTCAATTTTGACAAAATCTTTATAAAATATCTATAATTGTAATAATTTTTGGACTTGTTTCCGCTTGGAATTTGAACTTGTAAAAAAACCTGAACCCGGTTGGAGCCAGCTCCAAATTCGTCCCGTTTTAAAGTCCTTTTCAACAAAATTTTCAATTTTATAATCTTATAATTAAAATTTCATAAATTTAGGAGTCTATACAAACGTGTAATCATACAAAAAAACCCTTAAACTAATATAGATAAATTTGAATGAAAAGAGCTTTAATGGTGTAGCGACACCTCGCTCTGAATCGCGCAAGCGAAATGTTTTCGCTACAGAGCTATATATACAACTTTCCGACATCATCCATTGGGGCCTTCACGGCCGGCCAGTCGAGTAGACTGGTCGAGGATCCTCCCTTTTTCGATGGAGGAATTCCACCTTCCTTCCTCCATATTGGTGACCCCGACGTGATCAACTCCTTCTGTCCATCCATGATGTCCATGCTCACCTATCCCTTCCCCGCCTACGATCACTGCCCGCCAGCCAGCGCACACTTTGCTTCAAATGGAGTCCTGTCCACTAGCATGTGCGATCGCGCATGCCTGGTCAGCTCCACAGCCATCCTCACTGCACACTCCGACTCACTGGAGCATTACACGCAGCATCACCGCACTCAGTTCCGACTCACCGTGAACTTAGCGGCTTCCTGTTCCGACTCACTGGAACACACCTGGCACTGGCAAGGCAACTCGTACTACGACCTCCGGTCTCGGAGGGGAGTGCTGTAGCGACACCTCGCTCTGAATCGCGCAAGCGAAATGTTTTCGCTACAGAGCTATATATACAACTTTCCGACATCATCCATTGGGGCCTTCACGGCCGGCCAGTCGAGTAGACTGGTCGAGGATCCTCCCTTTTTCGATGGAGGAATTCCACCTTCCTTCCTCCATAATGGCAATATGTAATTGTAATACACCAGAGAAAAGCGTTTAGTCTTGTAGATCTATTTTTTGCTTTGCTATTTCCACGCTATGTTTAACGATGATAAATTGAATCCTCAGTCACATTACTAATATAAAGTGCAAAATTTATGCGTTAAAATTTACAAACAAAATAAAATTTTTATTTTAATAGAAAGTCGTTAAACTTATATTTGCAATTAAACTTGGGCAGAGGCAAAGTTAATGGCTGCAGTTATGTTCGAAAATCAACTGTAGCCTTTGAGTGTAGTGGTCGCTTATCGTACCATTTATTATCTATTTATATTATAATTATGAATTAATTATGTACCTAGTCCACTTTAACTCAGGTTTTCTTTACTAGACTGCAAGACTTTCAAACCTTACGGACCTTACCTTTGTACGGATACTTTCTTTAGGTTTTCCCTTCAATTTCCAGATTTGTACTACATATTTAGCTTATACTATACAATATAATACATGTCATTTTTAAAGTTTATAAGACCCTAATTGTTGAAGTCTGTTTTGATAATGGAGGCCTCAGGAATTGATTATTAATTCATTGGGAGGATTTGCCACCTTAGAGTTCGTCTGTTAGAACGCTTAGGCAGGTAGGTTGAAAGGGTTGAATGCTGTTATAACATTGATAATTTTATTAAGATTTAATAGTAAACCTTACTATTATTATGTGTTGAATATGTATCAAATAATAATTTATAATTATGAACGTCAATGAAACAATTAACACCTACATAACATATAACTTAATACGTATGTTATTTCAATTTATATGTAATTGTTAATGAATGAATGAATGTAATAAATAGCCGTTAAATGCGCCTAATGTTCAACTTTTTAAGTTACTAGCGAGCTTTCGAGTTAGGCCGTACTTTAAGCACGAAAGGATAGACTTTCGTTTTTATTTAACATCCACAGCAATACGGGTATCGCATTGCATGTAGTTGGTATTTGAAGGCGAACCAGTTCGTAAATACCTGTTGGCGGCGAGCGCAAGCAGCTGAGGGTATTGCCAATGTATTGCTGCCAATATTTTTTACGTTCGATGGACGCGCAAGTTAGCGGCGCGATGCCATTACCGCTGCAGTGAAAATTATCGCGCACTGTTTAACTGCGTTCACAGACTTCACACGCGCGCGCACCAAATGTTATATTTATACGATTGTAATTGTAGGATTATATGAAATCATTAACACTTTTTAGTTGTAATCAATATTGAACAGACGTTGCAGTACTTTTGCTGATGTTTATTTAGTGTGTTGATAGGAAACAAAGGAAGAAGGATCTTGTGCATCTTTCCAAATTTGTGACTTAATATTACTAGCTTGATCAATCATATTAATGAAATAACTACACCCTGTCGTTCTTATGCCTGTCTATTTACAGGAATTTTATTAAATTTACTATTAAGAATACAACAAAAATGCAAATAAAAAATATGATCTGAATAATAATTGAAGTGTTCCTATTTATTATACTACGACGGTAGTTTAGACTACGATATAACTTATTTCATATTTGCGAAAACATTATTTCCAGCTATTTATAATTGTGTTGTTTCTCAGAGCAATTTGATTACGCAGAATGTACTCTATCTTTCAAGAGCTTTGTGCATCTGGTAGCTTACCTGTATTAATAACCGACCGCAAAATGAAAATTTATGTGCTGCGCTTGTTAAGGCCGTGTACGCGGTCCGTGCGCTGTTTGGCTCAAATATGTGATTTTTCAAACCAGATTGTCCATCAACCACTTATCTTACAAACATATGAATTACTAATAATTTTAGGAAATTTTATTGTCTATGTAGTTAGTTAAGAGTTTTTTTCAATTAATACAGTATTTGTGAATACCATCAAGATAACTGAGCCGATGATTACTTGATTTCACTTTTAGTGTCAATTTCGAAGCTAAAAATATCTGAAATCGCTGACAGATCTAACACACAATTATTTTTAACTAACTGCAAAAATCCTTATTAAAATAGTTAGTTAAAAGATTTTTTTATTTTGGACTCCTAACTTACGAAATTAAAATCCGAACAATGTGAATTTTTTTAGAAATTATAGTCGACAAAATGATTATTTTCACCAAGATATTTGACTTTATTGAATATAATTTATACATATTGCAATAAAAGAATGTCTTACTTATAAGATAAAATTTAAAAAATCAACTAAGGTACCTCTAGTATTTTTCTACAAATTTTTTTAAAGTACTATAAAACACTGCGCGCGACCCGATTAAAATCAGTCGGCAGCGAGCCTTTCCAGAGAGAGGACATGTTGCTCGGCGCTCTCCTGTGGACCTATGCTGTTCATAGTAAAAGGATAGCGCAAGCCGCGATCTATCGTAATAGATCGCGGAGATTTTGACTTGCGTTAAATTGAATATGCGCTCTTAAATGTAAATTTAAATGTTTATAATTTGCGTGTAATCTGTCTTAGAATAATAATTTAGTTTTCGGAATAGTCCGGGATACATCGCCCATTTTTGCAAGTGATTACTATCAAGCTAATTTTTCGTGAGTAGCTTTATTTTGATGAGATGCCCAATAATTTCATGTACGAAACTCTCGATTGTGGTAGCTACCAGAGGAAACAAGGATAAAATATTTTGATTTGATGGTTCTCAAATATTAATTACTAACTGAATGTTTTTTTTTGTTCAATCTCAAGATAATTATCTAAATTATTCGAAAAAATATTTGTCCTACAAAATCTATGGTTTAATCAAAGAGTCCCCCTTTCCAATGTGTATCGATAACGAAGTCATCATAAATGATTACTAACAAGCTGATTTTTTTATTTTCACTTATTTAATACTTATATAATTCAACAGACATATTGTCCTACAAATTGCGTAATAAATATTTGAGAACCGTCAAATCAAAAATTTTTATCCTTGTTACCTCTGTAAGCTACCACAATCGAGAGTTTCGTACATGAAATTATTGGGCATCTCATCAAAATAAAGCTACTCACGAAAAATTAGCTTGATAGTAATCACTTGCAAAAATGGGCGATGTATCCCGGACTAGAATACTTCCAACTTTAAAATATACAAAACTGTATGAACGAAATATTATTTTTTATAGAAATTAACAATTTTCGAACGTGTAATATAAAACCAGTCACAACACTTGCACTATGCGGTATACCTCAGTGTTCGGTTTTCCTTCAATAATGTTATTGACATTTACAAATGTCTGTATGCAATAAGAAGAGATGGTTATTATAGGCCGGGAGATATTGACACAAAATTTCGATTCATTTGTAACAGGATGGCGGTTCTACAGGGGTCTTAGTACGCAATGACAAAAAGGAAAATGATGGTGTGAAACTGTGAACGCTGGTACCGGCGGCTTAGTCGCGTGGGCGTTAGTCGAACTCGTCGGAAAAATAGCGAAAGTCAAACGATTTGTAACACAAAAATTTTAGAATTTACCGATAGCCCATAAAAAGATGTAGGCGGTAGTGTCATGCCATACTTTTCCGGTGTGACGTAAAGCCCGCCATACCGACGCGAATGTGTTGATTTAAAAAAAACAATTCAACCATTTGTACCAGGCTAACTTTTGCACAGGTAACCATCGTCGTGCAGCCATTTACGAAAATCGCCATGCCATACTTTTCGGACGATTCCAAATAGCGCCCACGCCCACGCGACTAAGCCGCTGGTACCAGCGTTCACACCATCATTTTTCTTTTTGTCATTGCGTACTAAGACCCCTGTAGAACCGCAATCCTGTTACAAATGACTCGAAATTTTGTGTCAATATCTCCCGGCCTATTATAATTTATTTCATTTTTACTTTTATTTTACATATAACGTACTTTTATACAGGTTTTCTTTACACTTATTAACTGAATGCCGGATATGCAATAAATTGAAGTTGATTATTATATGATCCTGAATTTGATCATTGTTTGTAGCAGTGTATTCATGTAAATGTATTCAGATAGAAGTGAGCAGGGCCAGTTATCCCAGACTGAAGTCGGCACATGAAAAATATTTGGGCTGTTGCCAGCGCTGCTCGAATCGCGAATGTCACTACCTATGCCGATGTGCGAACTTGTAATGCTTGCTTTGCAATACATACTCACGACTTGATACTTATATTTATGCTTTGAAAGATTGAATCCTACAAGTTCGTAGGTGTTTTAAACACTATCCAAAGCGGAATGAAGGAGAATACTTTAGTTCGATAAAGTTATTTAATATTCATAAACGTATAAAGTATATAAACGTTCAATTTCAAATGAAAACGATGGTAATGAATGAAAATTGGATTCATATTTTAAAAAGTATAATATGAATTTAAAATATTAATCGTTATAAATGGAGATAATTAAACGCACCATTCTATTGTACTTAACTAGTCGCTGTGTGGGTACATCAACGATGAAATAGGTCTTTAATAAAGAGAAGATATTTTAATATAAAAAAGTGAACAATAATTTCAGTTGTGGTGTTTTTATTGTTCCCATATGAAATCCTTGCATAAACCTAAATGCTATAAAAAGAGTATCTTTTCGATTGTTATCATACTTGAATAATTATTTATTATAATTAATTCGTTTTATTTTTGTTATTATCAGACCAGCAGATCTTTTTTACAAAAAAATATTACACATTATTGTGTTATTAATGATATTTTCTTTTATTTTCAGGTGAGTAATGGCAATGTCATCGATACAGGAACACCGACCTTACTGGTATTTATATTTGAACTTTTATTAGCATGTTTTGTGCTTTGAATGTGTACTTAAATAATATTTGGGGTAATGATTTATTTTATAAGTACCTATTTACATAGTTTTATTATAAGGTTGTTACTTGTTACGTATTACCACAGACTAATAATAATATACTACGTATACAACAGACGGTGCACTCCATACAAAAAAAGTTGCACTATGAATTTGCGCAATTAAAGCGCCAGTGGGGAAAAAACGTACTACATGTTCGATTATATCTCTTAGTCTTTTGCTTTTAACACACTAGATGGCACGTTAAACACAGACTTGATGTTCTTTTCCTTCCAGAGCCACTAGATGGCACTAATGTAAATATATGTACACGTACCTTTTATATAAATTTATAAAGAATAGAAAAAATTCGATCACGAGGCGGGACTCGAACCCGCATCCTTCGCGCCATTCCGGGGCGGATGCCTCACCAACTCAGCCACTCGTGACCCGCCCGAGTGATCGAATTTATTCTATTCTTTCAGTTTTATGTGTCTGAAGGGACACACCGCGCGCCATCTATTGAGATGATTAACAACCATTTCAACCAATGTTAATCATCTCAATAGATGGCGCGCGGTGTGTCCCTTCAGACACATAAAACTGAAAGAATAGAATAAATTCGATCACTCGGGCGGGTCACGAGTGGCTGAGTTGGTGAGGCATCCGCCCCGGAATGGCGCGAAGGATGCGGGTTCGAGTCCCGCCTCGTGATCGAATTTTTTCTATTCTTTATAAATTTATATTTATAAAGCATTTGAATGCCATAAAACCAAAAATATAAATTCAACGTACCTTTTATTTTCAAGTCTGTGGCGTCAAGTGTCAACATAATATTTTGTACCTACTCGGATTTCTAATTAGACAAAGCTGACTTATTTAGTCACAGAGTACAGTGGTACAATATTATGACTGGTATTTAGTTCAGTTTATTTACGAGATTCTGTCAAAACCAAAACGAGAAGCTTTGTTTGTTTTCGTTTTTAATTGTTGACTAATATTTTAAAAATAAGTGCTAAATATGGCAATTTATGGATGGACTGTGAGGTTATGTAGAATCTACAGGCAGAAAAACGGCAGAAAATAAGCTTTATATGGTAAACTGATATTTTCTCTGAACATAAATTTTTACAAACATGATTTTTAATGATTGGTTTATGGATTTGTAACCCAATATAAGATTGTTTTATTACAGACTTATTGCTTACGTTCGCAATAACAAATTTGTTCAAGAGAGGAGAAGAATTAATCCATCCCAAATGTAAATAATAATACGATTCTCCACAAAAACATTGTAGACACAAGAAAGGGATTTCTACATTTGCTACTAAGAAGGATATGGGATCATGAAGGATTTCATTTGTTTTAATACCAGTAAAATGGAATGAGCGCCGTGGCCGTGACTGTGTTTGGTACATAAAGAATGACAAACATTCAACTTGAAATTATGAGTGCATTACGGGCAAGGGCACAATAAGTTGCCCTTTGACTAAGATGTACTTAATTTTAAGGAACACGAAAATGGATGGCTAGAATAGGTAGTTACGCATCCACCCCAACCCTCTGTATTAGGTTGAGCAATAGCCTTCCGCTGGCCTCAGCAAGACCACCGGAGAGTTCTTGCAATTTAGCATAAGCATTGCAGTTATTGAAAAACATTTGTTTCGCAATATTGTATCGATGGTACCATGTATGTAATTCTGAGCATTAACATTTGTGACTCCAAATCGTCCACTTGTTATAGTTAAGTAATTAAATAAGTTTAATTTTAATTTTATTTTATTTCTTTTTAAAAAAGTCAAATCGCTCCCGCAAAGTTTAACTGGCGCAGCCGGTAGGATAGCCACATAAGGTCTGCATGTCTAGAGGTCTTCAAAATTAGCCCTAGAACATTGCTATAAAGGCCGTGCTATCCTAGAAGAACCGAATAATAAATTTGTTAAACGACCACGACGAGGACATGGGATCGACGATCGGTTGGTGAGTAAAACTTTTTGCCATCCTTTCTGATATATTCCCATATCCTTTTCACGAGAGTGTAATTTTGACTTTTAACTATTTTTAACTGTTATTTTGGGATTGAACGTCTCGCATTATAACGGATCTGGTTTTAATATGAAATTCTATTAAATCAGTAATTAGTTATACATAAGAAATATCGTATTTGAAATTGATATTTTTGGTTAAGGCATTTAAATTTATATAATATCGTATTTAATTCTAAGAAATTGTCTTGCATAAAACTCTGCACAGACTAATTAACTATAGAGTGTAACTTAATTAAAAGTTTTAAATTAGAAAATTAAATGATTTTTGCATAAATAAATATCAATATTAATTGATTTAATTGATCTCAAAATCGATCGTAATTCAATTAATAATTTTTATATTTTATATGTGATTTTATACCTAACTTCAAGTTTTAATTTTTATAGTAATTGATAACATATAATTTTTTTTTATTGTGCTATATTTTAAGAATTTTTATTATATTGTGTTTTAAATTGAAATTTGTGTGTGTGATTTTTATAATTCGAAATTATTGTAATTGGTTAAAGACTTCAGAACTTTAATTACTCTGTACTTATTTAACATGGAAAGCGTAAACGTAATAACAATTCCGAGTGATATGTTAAAGCTTATTCCCCTTTTTGGTGGAGACAAAAGAATTTTGAATCTATTCTTTCGAAAATGTGAATATATAATTAATAAATTTAGAGGGCATGAAGAGCAGAATATTTACGTTTTACATGCAATAACTAGTAGATTAATAGGCGATGCCGCCGCGTTATTATCCGAGCGCGAAGATATTAATACTTGGCCCGCGCTAAAAGAATTACTGGAACAACATTTTGGTGATCCTCGTAGTGAGGATTGCATAAAAATCTCTCTCGAGTCCTGTAAAATAAAATCCGGGGAAAGTTATCTTGAATTTTGTAATAGGATACAGAATATTAGATCGTTACTAATATCGAAGGTTAATTTATCGGTAGATACGGAAATTAAACGCGCGAAAATTGCGATTTATAATCATACAGCCCTGAACGTTTTCTTGTATAATTTGCCCGAAAGCATGGTGCGTATTGTTAGACTGAAATCGCCTAGTACATTAGAACAGGCTCTAGAAATTGTGTTAGAAGAAGTTAATTTTCACGAACAATATCAGTCGCGCAATCGTATCCATAATAATACAACGGTGCCCCAATTTTTACAAAATCCTCAACAAAGATTTAATTTTGGGATACCAAATGTACCTCAAAAATTTGGTATTAAATTCACACCCCCACAACCGTTTAATAAAAATCCACAATTTGGTTATAAGCCACCGTTTAATAAAAACCCACAGTTCGGGTATAGGCCTTCATTCAATCAAAATCCACAATTTGGTTATAGACCAACATTAAATCAAAATCCACAATTTGGTTATAGACCAACATTAAATCAAAATCCACAATTTGGTTATAGGCCAACATTTAATCAAAACCCACAATTTGGTTATAGGCCTCCTGAAACTTTTGGTATGACGCCACAGAATTTCGGTCAAAGACCTCCTCAAAATAACCGCTTTGAGTCTACTGACGTTTCCATGAGGACGGCACCCCCTCGACCACAAAATATAACTCAGCCAGGTTTTAGAGTGAATGAAACCGACTTACATAATGACAATTCACTATATGACAATTATTACTATGACTATAATCTTTACGACTATACGAATTATTATGGCTGTAATCCTTACGATACGAATTACGAATACGACGCGAATGAGATTTATACACCCACTGACGATACTCAAGACGATAATGTGCTTCCGTCTGATGAAGAAAATTTTCAAACGAAAGCCTCTACAAAGAAAAAATCATAGAATTAAATTGCGATCCAAATCTGAAATTTCCACACATTTATATTCCTGAAACTAATTCCAAATTTATGATTGATACTGGGAAGCAAAATTTTAACGCGGACGCTTTATCTAGAATTAGAGTTAACGCTACGCATTCCGATAATGAAAACGAATCTATGGTTGTTAATATAGGCGATAGAGACAATAGGCCAAGAACGCGTAACGACTCTAGTACAATTTCTATACCAGAACGCGATTCTAGTGAAACGATATCTATTCCCGACTCTGAAACTCTATCGGCGCTAAGTTCTCCTAGAACATGTGACTACCCAGTCAGGTCACCATCTGTAACGTCAAAATCGGATACAGTTCATTCAGCTAATATAGTAGAATCGTCCGGTATACCTATATTACATGAAGCAGTAGATACGAAACCAAATCAAATTTTAGTATATACGTGGTTTAAGAACGAAATGCAAGTTCACGACCTTTCACGTGAAAAGCAAAAGGTTTTAGAAGTTTTCTTGCCCACTAATAACCCAGATCTAGTAAAACAATTTTTAAAAGAGTATATTAAACCGAAAGTTAAGTATTTCATTTATTTCGAAGATGATGAACATCGCAAACAGTTCACTAGCATTGTCATAGAATTATTTAGAAAGGATACAGTATTGTTATTTGAATGTACGGAGCGTGTAGTTTTTATAGAAGATGAGAAGGAACAAAAGGCTATTATAATAAAACACCATCAAGGCAAAACGTGTCACCGCGGTATTAAAGAGACTCTAGCAAGTATACGTAGGAATTATTTTTGGCACAATATGCAGGAAACTATTTCAGCCCTTATTAATGCTTGTGAAACGTGTTCTAAAATGAAGTATGATCGTAATCCCTTTAAACCCATTTTACAGTTAACTCAAACACAAGACGCGCCTTTCCAAGAAATATTTATTGATGTTTTTCAGATAGAAGGAAATTATTACATAACTATTATCGACGCATTTAGTAAGTTAGGTCAAGCCATTCCAATAGACAATAGATCAACGGCAGAGGTAGTGCGTGCACTCATGAAGTATTTTTCGTTTTACGGCACTCCTAGAAAGATTAGTTCAGATCCCGGTAGTGAATTTAACAACGAGCTAATGAAAGAATTTTTGAATTTACATAAAATCGAGCTTCATATCGGCTCACCTAATAATCCTAATTCAATGGGATTAATTGAGCGTTTACATTCGACCATTAGCGAAATTTATAGATGTGCGAAATATGAAGAGAAATGTACGGATGCAGCATCAGTAATGATGTATTCAATTATTGCCTATAATAGTTCAATTCATTCAGTTACGGGCTTAACCCCTTTTGAAATAGTATTTGGTCACACTGATTCAGGTAGCTTATTTAACGCAGATTTCGAGAAGCATTATGTACAGCAATTGGTTAAGGACCATGCAAAACGTTTAAAGGTTCTATATAAACATTTAGCAGAGAAAATGATCGAAACTAAGCAAAAAGTAAAGGATAGGAGAGGTGGTGAAGATCAAATCAGTCTCCCTTCAGGAAAAATTATATTTGCGAAAGACGTTAATAAGCGAAAAAGCAAGGATAAGCCGCGATTCCATAAAGCTAAGGTTATAGGACAAGGTTCAAGGAACGTTATACCGATAGAGATTGGTAAAAGGAAGACTAAGGTCCCTATTATAAATGTAAAACGCCCTCCGCAGGTGGTGTTGGCTGATAGTGATGAGGTCCGCGCTGGCCCTTCAACTACAACTTCTTCAACATAACCCGGGAATTTATCCTGTGAAAGAAGGGCAAGCATATCTCCAAACAGACTATTGGACTATAATTAAGGTTTTAAATTTAGATAAGATAAATGATGACTTAAATTTTATTATTAGCAAATACAGTGAATTCGATAGTTTAATTAATAAGAATATTTCACACTTACACGATTTTCAAGTGGCAAAATATCACGCTGAATATATTCGTGATATAACGGTTCAGAAATACGAACAGTTAGTTCCACACAAACGCGTCAAGAGAGGTATCCTCAACCCTCTGGGTTCCTTAATTAAAATTATAACTGGAAATTTAGACTATAGTGACGCAATGAGATACGATAAACTTACAGCTAAACTTGAAAACGATCAAACTATCGTTAGAAATAAAATTACCTTAATATCTAAAATGCTCGATAGTTTTATCAATTCTACTGAAGTCTTAAATCAAAATTCTAATATATTAGATAAGCGTTTAAAAATTGTAGAATCTATGATTAAGGAATTAGCATCTAAGGATAATCATTGGGTTTATACTACTTATGTTGTAAGCCTTTTAAATTTATTTGTAAGTAACTTTCGTACTATTTTTATAAAATTAGGAGAAATAGAGACTGCTTTAGCATTTAGTAAAGTATCCATATTACATCAAAGTATTATTAATTCTACTGAGTTGTTGCAACATTTAATTCTTATATCTCGAACTGAAAATTTAGTGTTTAAGGCGAGTGAGGCAAATTTAGTAAAACTAGAAGAAACTATTAATGTTAAATCGTATATTAAACAAAACCAGATTACGTTCATAATGGATGTTCCAATTACAGATTATTATACTTATAACTATTACAAATTATACTCTATACCTATATACCGTGCATCCGATAATAAAACCGTTTCCATTTTTCCTAAATATCCTTACCTGTTGGCAAAGGGGATGAAATACTTACCGATCGTAAAACCGTGCCGATCGCTCGCTGCTGGAGAACAATTTCTATGCGATGAACAAAATAAAACGCCATATCCTGAAACTACTTGCATAGAACAACTGCTTAAATTTGAAGGAAACCCAATGCACTGCGAACAACAGCTAATCAATATAGAGAATGTGAGAATTCAAAGAATCACACCTATAAGTTGGATACTTTTCTCAAAATACAGAAATACTCTGACTCAAATTTGCAATGGTGATGTCAGAAAATATCCCGTCGTTGGCACATACATAATGACCATCGACGAACCATGTAGCATCGAGATCCAGAATATAACGATTCGCCCTCACCAAGTAATCACTGAGAATGATCCTGTAGAACCAACAAAAATTATAGTTTTGCCGCAATTACATGTGAATAGAACTCCAATGTTATCCAGTACACGTGTACTCAATATGCGAGGCATCAACTTGGACGAAGTTAAATATATGTCAACGATATTAAAGCAATCAGTGTTCAGTGATAGTGAAATGGTTAACAGTGAAAGAAATTTTAGATTCAGTGCTACTTTAGGCTATACGTCTCTATTTTTAATCTTTGTACTTGTAATTCTATTTTTACTTTACTTACTTTGTTATAAGATACTAAATGTAACATGTCTGCGAAATCATCGGATAGTTATTAAAAATGAACAAACCGATAATTTCGCACTTAAGGAGGGAGGAGTTACGCATCCACCCCAACCCTCTGTATTAGGTTGAGCAATAGCCTTCCGCTGGCCTCAGCAAGACCACCGGAGAGTTCTTGCAATTTAGCATAAGCATTGCAGTTATTGAAAAACATTTGTTTCGCAATATTGTATCGATGGTACCATGTATGTAATTCTGAGCATTAACATTTGTGACTCCAAATCGTCCACTTGTTATAGTTAAGTAATTAAATAAGTTTAATTTTAATTTTATTTTATTTCTTTTTAAAAAAGTCAAATCGCTCCCGCAAAGTTTAACTAGGTATAATCGCATACATAGTATTTATTTCTAGTCTGTTGTATAAATAATCAAAGACTACAAAATATATAATGAACTATGTCTTTAATATTAATTCTACAGTTTACAGTGTAGTGTGTAATCTATTGTATGTGTGCGTCTAGACTCTAGAATATATAGTCCTGTTGTTCTACAGTTTAAGCAGTTCAATACAAGCTTACAGTCGAGTCAAGTGTTTCATTAACCACCAACCATTGCATGGCAACCCTGCCAGTTTTGTAAATTGTAGTCTACCTAACCTGACTGTTGGTTTTGATTTGTATCACACAAAAAATACTATACCAAATTTCAAGAAATAAGAATTAAATATTTGATTAAATTTTACTAATATACAGGAGCTTATACATCAAACAAGACCAAAGCAGGGCTTTGGAGAAAGTGTGTGTGGACAAAGACCACAATACATATGGTGCGGACAACTGCATGAAAAGCATGCAGTAAGAGACATTAAATAAATAAATAAATAAAACACATTTATTGTCAAGATCACAACACGAGATACATTTATAAACAAAAAGAAAAATAATTAAATAAAAATAATCTTATTCCTAAGAACTGTAATGTGGCAGTGAGTGACCTGACAAATGGAGCCAACTCAGTATATGATGGCAAGGTGATTAATACCTTACCACCACTGATTTTCAGTGACCCCAAGTGACTATTGGAGTTTCAGTCTAGAATTGTATATAATGATAATTTAACATGAGTATATTATGTGAAAGATATATTTCTATTAATATGATAAATACTAATAAATAAATACATCAGTTAAAACATGTAATATAGGTAGATATAATATCAGTATGTAATTATGTATATACTTAATGTAAATAAATAAAATGAAATTATGTATATGTTACCGGAAATGTATGAAATCAAGGAATTGTATACAAATCCTAGTGGTCTAAGATCCGAATATAAGTCGAAATGCAACGGCGTGATAATAGAATGAGACCAATTGGTATAAATGGGTTGACTGGGAAAATCCTGGACAGGATATTTTTTATTAATTATTAAAAAAAAAATTATTTTCATTTTTTATTAATTGCAGTTTCGAGATAATAAAACAAACGTTATTTGAAGACTTTTTAACGAATGGGTCTCACACTAATAGGAAATGTGTACAATGCCGATGCCACTTAGGAAATGTATAAAATATTGTTTAATAAACTATTTAATGCATACATATCCTAGTAAATGTATAATCTTCCTCGGAATTATATATAATTCCAATATCGTATTAGGAAATGTATATAAAGTAAATGATTTCTGTAATAAAACACGTTGTTATTTTTTTTTATTATAGCACTTATTGAGACAATCGGGTAACAGTCTTACCGTAAAATAATAATAATATGTTCATATTATCTTACTAATTAACATTTCTTAAATCAACTTATATTCAATCAAATCAAATTTTCATTTATTAAGTAATCAGTCCCCTCGTCCTGCTGTCCCCGTGTACATGTCGCAGTTGGATTGTATAATCCGCCGTATTACAAACGGCCGGCATTTTGTAATATGCCGAAATTCGTCTTTCAAAAATTCTACAAAAAGACGGTCGCGAGCCGACGGAGCCCCACGAAGTGGGGCTCCTATTTCTGTATAGTTCTAAAAAACACGAACCTAACCTAACCCACCCCCTTATCCAAACCAAAAAATTCTGATTACGAATTTTCGGCATATTACAAAATGCCGGCCGTTTGTAATTCGGCGGATTATACAATCCGATTGCGACATACATACCCCTCGTCCCGCGTACCTTCCAATATCTTAGATGTTTTACATTTCCGACTGTTAGTTAGGAAATGTATGGATTTCCTAGGAAATGTGTACTATAAAATAATTTATTTCACACATTTCCGTGCGATTTTAGGAATTACATACATTTCCGTTAACATATACTTACAATGTTTATAATTATAATGATAAATGGGCAGAAAATAAAGGTCTATATAATGTTATGTTATATTATAACCAGTAAATAAAATAAATATTTAATTAAAGTTTATGTGTAAACTGTAATTCGATACAAATGCACTAAGGGTTAGAACAGGATTTTAAAATATGTCTCCGGTATTGGAAACGAAAATTATTAATATTTGTCAAACTGGTTAAATGGTGGTGGAATGTTGTTCCAACACTTATGGCTCTTTCAATTTATGCGTTTCGTATCGGACCGCTACAGTGCCGAAGCTGTGCGTTTGTCGTACGGCGCACGGCCGGTCGTTTGTTTTCATACAAAATGCACGGTGCGGCAACAGCGCGGCGTCCGTACCGCGAACGCTCGACAGCAGGACGGCAACGTCGCAAGTCCCATAGGGATGTCGGAAATGCAATAAACTATAAAGTATCGATATATATCGTATCAATGTTTTTTGAAAATATCAATATCGATATTGATATTATGTGCTTGGGTATGGACAGTTTACAGTTTGCAGACCTGGCTAGGTAGTTTAAGGCACTTCGTTCACCTACCCATAAGAAGCTACAGCAAATGTGATGCTTCCTTGTGCATTATGTATATCTACAGATCACCCATATTTGGCAATCTCGCTTCACCTAATGGCCTTGTCTGTTCAAGCCGAAATGAATTAATTACCTACTGCAAAAATTAAATAATTTAGATTACCTGGAAAAGACAAGGAAAATAAACTTTAAACAAGTGTTCGACCGATTATTACCAAGTAGGTAAATAAATTAATGACAAGACAAGGTAATTAATGCTAATAATTTCCTAAAGAAAACATTTTTTTCAAAATTTTCACATAATAGGTACTTAGGTACTAGACTCAAAAGTTTATGATAAGTCAATGAATGATAAATAGAATATGTTTAAGTAAAATGAAGTAGTTTATTTTACAATAAATTAATCTTATAAATTACCAACTTTCATTCTACGGCTTCAACCGTGTGCCTTATTCAATCCCTGTTCCTACCCCTTGAATCCTATTTATGCAACAAAATTGAGATGTCCTTTTTCAACGTAGGTATGTACGTATATCGAAATTTCCGTCAAAATCGGTTCAGACGCGTGCGGGAATACCTATTTTCTCGTGGTCCCACTATTTTGTCCTACTATGACGGAGTAACTTTCGTATTTATCTACAAAACAGAAATGATTTGATTGTTTGTTTGTTTGTATTGGATAGGATCCGAAAATACTGGACTGATTTGAATAATTATTTCACCATTCGAAGCAAAAATTATACCTACCTGATGAACATAGGCTACTTTTTATAACGGGAAAATACTTCATTCTTATGGGAATCGATGTCGAAATATTTAATTTTAGGCGCATAAAGAAAAATAACGCAAAGGATCATTCAAAAGAATCAAAACCTTTTCTACGGTTTAAATCTCAAAACTTTTTGGTTCATACTTCATATAAAGGTAATCTGATAGGATTATTTAGAAAATAAAACATGATGACGTAGGTAGGTATTTAACTTTAGTTTCGATTTATTATCAATATGATGATTTCTTGATATTCTTAACGACGCGGTTGGCGCAGTGGTAAAGTAACTGCCTACTGAGCCGACGGTCCCGGGTTCGATCCCCGGTCAGGGCAAATATTTGTGTGATGAACTTGATTATTTGTTTTTGGGTCTGGGTGTTATCTATATATGTATTTATAAAATATTAAATTATATTTATCGTCGTCTAGTACCCACAACATAAGCCTTAATTGAGATTACTGTGGGACTAGGTCGATTTGTGTAATATTGTCCTTTAATATTTATTTATAATTTATATATAATTAAATGTGACTAGAAATAATATACTTACTACGGTTTAAGTATAGGTTGTATATTATTTTGTAATGAGATCTTGCAATCAAATATTCACACAATCTCGCAAGTTTTCCGACAATTCATTTTTCGTATGAAAACGATCAATACACTAGGTACCTACCTAATATAAGCCGCTACAGGAACGCAGTTTGTAATAATTAATAACGGCTTTAACCCATTTACAATATTTTTTATAGGTACTGCAAAGGCAATGAGACTATGTATTAAAAACGTAGTATATTATTATTAGTCTGTGGTCTGTGATATTATTATTAGTCTGTGTTAAAAACGTGAAAAGTAACGTAAAAACGTCTGTAGTGCCATCTATTATTCGTTTAGCATCGCCAAATCGGAGGAGAATAACTTGTTTATAGTAGTTTCATGAGATGGCGTTGTTTTGAATATAAACTTTTCTGTAAAATTAGTTAAAATCGAGCGAAAATGAAATTAAATAGGTAGGTTCCATTTACAAAAGTATGTAAAAAATTATAAAAAGCAATGAAATTGCAATTAAATCTAATTTTATTTTTTGCCGGTTAAAATGATACACTTAGCGGCATCTATTGGTAGTCGGATGGCATTAATCCTCTTTTGTATGTAATGAACCAGACATGGTATTACCGAGAAATAATAAGCTTTACATAGTGTTGAGAGTTAAGACTGTTTGCATGCGTCTTTAACATTTTTCGATTAACCTGTTAAAACGAAATAAATGATATTACGAATACATTAACTTTCCATCGTTTTGTAGTATTCTTGTAAACGATATGATATGTTAGCTATGACGACAAAAATATGCTCTTTGATGTTGCCACTACCACGCGTATATGTATATCAAGATATTATAACCTGTGATATGACTACATATAAATATATTTTTGGCGCGTGTATTATAGACCTTAGTATGGTGAACGTGACACAATCTCTAACGCGTACCCGATTTGAATGTTAACTTTTTTTTATTAAACGCATGTATGTATGTACACAAATATAAACCTTAACTCTTTACATCATAGATGAATATCGGGTGTTTATATCAGCCTCCATACGATGCATATAAATTAAAATATCTCGGGCTTGTCTGTAATTATCATTAAAACATATCAAGAATAGCCAAATGCTTAAGCGCTAAAGTAATAAGGTACATACCTACTCATAAGGTCTTGGGCCTTGGCCCTGAGACTTAAAAATACTGGTACATGTTTACTAATAGCTAGTCAAATGAAACAAGTTAATCCGCTGACCGATAAAAACAGGCTATTAATTTTTATCATCACTTGGTATATGATATTTAAAACAAATAATACCTTGACCGCGCGACGGTCAACATTTATTTGTTTTGTTGCGTTAATATCATTCTTTAAACGAAAAGAAAAAAAGTTGTTCTAAATGTATTATTAAGTAAATGTTTTTATTTTTCATAGACTCGTTATCTCCTTAAGATAAAACGGACGACTCCGTAAAAGAGACATAGGTTAAATCCTTACGTTGATTAACATGCGAGCCGCGTCTGTTTTTATATTCACTCACTCAATTACACATCAGTAAATATTAAAGAGGCGACGCCAACAATCGGAAATGTGGAGCCGTATGAAACAAACATTAAAATAATATTATCCTCTTATTTTCACAAGTGCTGTAATGGGAACTGGGATACAATTTAAGTATTTCAAGAACAGTAAATAGTAGTAATAGTTGTGTACCTACCAATAATATGTTCATTGCAAATATTATGTGGATAGCTTAAATGATATTTTCATTCAGCACAATAATCAGGAAAAGGTAAAAAAGCCGATTAATCTCATAAATTACAACATTTAATTCCTTTTTTTAACTAAGTCTGATACTACAGTATATGCAAAAAATTAAATGACATTCTTCCCAACTTGATTCAGAAGGCGCTTGTTGGTAACAAAACTCCAAAATTAAGCACTTATAGCCACAAATTAACGTCAACGACGGCCACGTGTTATTCAAAAGTATTTAATTACAGTATCATTATATGAAAGAGCTGCTTGTGAGCTGCGTTTGATTCTATAAATGAAAAGGAAAAAGATATGAAAACAAGATATTTGTACTATTTTTTTGGGATTGAAAAGATCACATAAAAAATCAAATGTTTTATGTTTCAAGGAATAAGGTTCATTTACAAAAAATATATTATACACTATAACTTTTCTCCTTATCCCATTACCTTTTCTCAACATTTCAGGGCTGAAGACTACTACATCTGAAATGTTGAGTTAGAAGTTTAAAGAGAAAATTTGTCTCACCATTATTAATTAATTTTTTACGTTGCATTGTGTGTGTTGTCGTAATGTAAAGAAACTTGAATATTACATTATTGCGCGATTTATCCATCAAGGCATAACGTAGTGTCGAAGACAAATTCGGTGAGAGTGTAACCTTTGAAAGTTGTTATGATTGAAGTACCATTAAGGCCTCTCCTGGACCGGTGCCAGAGTTGAGATATTATTAGCACGTCGACAACGTTCGAGTTAATCAAGCTCAAATAAAATCGATAATTCCCGTAGGTGACGGTTTCAGGGAGCCAGCTCGCCGGATTCCTGTCACTCAGGATTACCGACCGCACTAACTTATGCCCCTCTTTTGGCGTCTTTTATTTTCTTATTAACGCATTTAGGTTCATGTATTATTTCGCTACCGTATATATAGAGCTCCCACTTAAATACACATAATTATTTAAGTTTAAAATAGGTCAGAGCGTAATATATCATTATAGAGTTTCAAATATAGGTAAAAGAGAAAGTCACGGATGATAATTATTTTGCCGTCTGGAGTCTTTGCAACATGAACCTGTTTGTTGTGCATTACCTGGAAGTAAGTAGTCGGTACGACTGCGGCGGCCCACTGACACCATCAAGTGTGCAGTTTCGCAAAACATTTGACCTCAATGTTGCCGGCAAACGTTTGTACTTTGTACCTGTTTGAACATTACTATAGTTGGGTGAAGTCAATAATACGAACCAACAATAACTTCCGCTTCTGGAAAAACAATAATAATTAATTATGAATTAATGATTTAATAAGCAATTTCCATGCACAATGACCCTAATATGAATGCTTTCTATAGACGTAGCGTGACAATAGCGTGATTTGTATGTAGATGCGTGCCAGAGAAATTCCTTTTAGTAACCGAACATATGCACATATTCGCTCTCAATTAGAATAACGACTTTTTGATTAATGAGCATACGCTATACGGCTATAGTATCGTTTGCTTATATCACAGCTTATATTATGCCCTATAGGTATATGTATAAAGTCATTTAAATTTATGCAAATGTTTTTAACTTAAAAAATGTATTACACAGTGCTTCAAAAATAAAGACTGGGTTTAATATATGTATAAATAAATAGAGAGCACTAGAAAGTATAAAGGACTTAATTAACGGGAGCGGCGACCCATAAAACAGAGTAGGTAACACACCTCGGGTGCAGTTTCAAAGATTGCTTCGCTCCAGCTGATTTCCTGATGTAAATTTATTTCTTCTCTTTTATGATCGTTTTACGTTTCCCTTTTAGAATTCAATCTTTGTTGAAATTAAGTCACAACATTGTATTATATTGTACTGTTATATATTTTGTAAGTAGTACCTAAAATGTAAACTGTAATGAACATAGACGATTGCTGTTTGTTAATATAGAGACAATTACTTGGATCTCCAAAAAATAATTTGTTATAGCTATCATATTACAGTTTCTTTCAGTAAATTGAATCCTGTCTATAGAAAAAAAAATTTTTATCATCATTTATGATATTAACTTTTTATATACTTTAGTAGGTAATCTTTGTGTAAAGTCTATATCAGTATGAAACAGAAGGCTCGGGCAATAAATGTTGCTTGTGGCTCGGTAGATACAGTGTAGGTGCGTCATTGTGATGAGCTTTGCAGTCCTGTATTATATTTGCATACATTATATTATACATATAAAATAAATGTTCGGCGCTCGTCTGCATAATATTCACAGCTATTAAGTGTATGAAATTCTTTTTCGTTTTTCAGACCGTTTATTGAAATATCTAAAGAAAACTTAATGTAAAATTATTTTTATGCTTCTTCATAAGATAATATATGAGATTGTACATTCTTAAATGCTTGGAACGAAATTAAATCTAACAAAATTAACGACTAAACTGTTTTAACTAGAATACAACGGCTATATTTCAAATCTACAGACCAATTATTCTACTCCCTTTATCTGGATCCAATGTAGGGGACAAAAAGTTCATTGATTGCATTAATTCTTGCCTCAGTGATTGCATACGCCCGTATGAGTCTTTACGTGTTAGTAGAGTACCGTAGTAGGACTTTAAAAAAATGGATGCATTGTTATGATCTGTCCCAGTTATCACAATTACCAGTGCGTTTTCCAGTGATTGACACAGTTCTAGACTTTATTGTTGAGTGTGTGATACTATTCGAGGTCAACTAACCCTTCGGGATTTTATCTTCTGCTTAAATATTATATATATTTTCAATGATAAACGACATATAGATTTATCCTAAAAAATGATATGAATATCCTGAAAAAGGTGTAATTTTCATGCGCATCTTGTAACTTTCACTTAAAATGTTATCTGATATGTTAACAATTAATGTATCCCTCTTGTATCAGAGTCGTATCTAAATAATTGATGCTGTGTGAAATTCAAACCGTGTGGCGGGTGGCGGATGCGCTCGCCGGAAGGAGGCTATTTCAGCTATCTACCGAGAACACTCGCTATCGCTACCTTTTACTAACATAATCTTAATATGAGCATCTTTTACGACAGCTTTGCGGTACTCAATCATATTAAATTACTCAATTTCTAATATTATGATAGATACAGATGATTATTCGAAATTACGTTTTTGTTGTGCCGTATATCGTATTATGGTCACGATTGAGTGATATTCTCATACTTACCCGTTTATTATTTAGTTTTGTGTTTTTTCTAAGTTCTTGTATTTTACATTTATTGATAACGCATACATAATTATATAGTTTATTCGTTGTGAAAATGTAGATTTTGGGCGTTAGCTGATCCATGGCTGTTTCTTTAAAACCAATTCCAAAATAAGTATGTTCTATATACTTTTATATTCTGTCCACAAAACCTATTGTATATTGTGCTTAATTGCAGAACGTTTTATGTCTGTAATTACGCCTACATACTAAAATTAGTGCACGATTTTCTACTTACGAATAAGAGAAAATTATCCCGATCCTCGCGAGTATTATAATGGATACAAATTAGTTCTGTGTAGCAATATTCAAGGATGTTTCTTCCATGCACGAAATTGTTCTGAGGCATTGTTTAAATGTACTACAATTAGTATTTTATTATTTTACTATTCTTCCTATTGAAAATTCGCAGGTTGTAATTTTCCTAAGGCACTGATTATGGAATAATGTAGGATTTTAAAATAGCTATGTACTTATTCTTTAAAGTTCATTTTATAATCGTACTTAATTTCATTCTTACTATAAGTTGAGATATCACGGCCCATGAACTATCGTTTCCATAATATGATGACAAGCATTAATGTTTTATATTTGTAGATACCTTAGAAATCGTTTGTTCCGTCTGCTTATTTTCAGTATTTTAAAGAATACTTTTATAATAATAATAATAAAGTCTTTAGTTGTAAATCTGATTCGCAGTATATACCTAGAGGAGTATTAACAATACTGCCACCTTTTATTAATGTAATATTCTTGATAAAGGGAAAATCTTTTCCTAATAAAACTTACACAGATACTCGGTACAGAAAGGGGCTTGTGCTCGCCCTACTAAATACTCTTAATGCTCCCTTAGTCACGTTCACGTACCGAATTTCAAACTGTTGAATATTAATCAATAAGTTATATAAGCTTGGAATATCTGAAACAGAGTATAATATTATTTAGCTTATATCTATACTAAAATTGTGCTGCCACTTCGTACCTAAAATTACTTTTCAACGCGATATGAGACGCTTGTGATAAAATTAAGGTCGATCTTTGACCGATTTATGACTTTATAAGTACAATATTGAGCTGTATTGTTGCTATGATTGATATTAAGTAAATAAGAAAATCTCTTATGTATATTCAGCTGAGAATCTGAGTTACTAATACTTATTTATTTTATTGTAAAGTATCATTATGGACACGATTTATAATCAATAATCATTTACATTAGTCATTAGGTATAAATTATATGGCACTAGGTATAAAAAACGGATAATCCATTACGAATGTAACCCATTGAGCCCCAAGCGGCCCGATCGGTCCCAGACACAATAGATTTTCTATTGTGTCTGTGGTTCCGGGGCCTGAGTTAGTCTATATTTAGGTTTTAATCATGTGACAAAATTAACTTCTCCCTATAATAGTTGATAATAATTGTAGGAACTCGGCATGACGAATCGTCTACGGTCTACCACATGCTTGATCCAGTTAATATCAATTACGTTTCATTGTCTTTAATATAATTATCTTGTTGTGCGTACTGCGTAGATTGCCATATGTTGATCGCTTTTTACATCCCTAGAATATTCTTTCAGAACTATATTTCATCACGTACCTAAGATAAATATTTTTTAAAGATCTTTGTTATCACTTTCTTATACATTTAACAAAAATTGAAGGTAAACATTCGCCCGAAAAATACCTTTCGGGAGGTAATGTTTACAGATTACGTGTTTTTGGAGAATTACTGAGACTAAACAAGCCTGACGGTTGAACGTACGATGAAACACAGAACCGTCTATAAAAAAGTCAGTTTGTTTACGCGGCCGCCCCAGCGCCGGATGTGATTAGACGGCGGGTGGCGCACCGCTATGTTTTCAGGCCCGAAAAAGTGACATTCTTATTTTATTGAAAAAAATCTAAGGAGCTTCTCTTTTTAAATGCATGAGTAGAACAGCCAGAGTTTTATTTTAAAAACTCGATTTTTAAAAAAATATTTAAAATATTGGAATTTTCGCGGCCGACTGAGCTAAATAAATTCGTATAAAAAAAAATAGATACACTAGATAATTTATCATGTAGCTAATATATGTAGTGATTACAGGCGCAAATTATCCCTTTTTGAAATTTTCGATATTGTCGATAGAGGCGAATATATTGTAATTTTTACTGATTTTCGTTTTTATTTTTTTATATTATATGCAGGCGTTAGTAGAAGCTCTGTGGTATTTTTGTCACATGTAGACCTCAGTTCAAGGCTTCTTTTGGTACTAAACAGAGCTTCTACTAACGCCTGCATATAATATAAAAAATAAAAACGAAAATCAATAAAAATTACAATACTTTCGCCTCTATCGACAATATCAAAAATTTAAAAAAGGGATAATTTGCGCCTGTAATCACTACTTATATTAGCAACATAATAAATTATCTAGTGTATCTATTTTTTTTTATACGAATTTATTTAACTCAGTCGGCCGCGAAAATTCCAATATTTTAAATCTTAGATTAAGGATAGGTCTCCGCGCGCGCGCTACGACTAGATACCGCCGGCGTACTTGAAAAATGCGGCAACTAATAGTACGCCGAATTCGGCGTACCCAAGCCAGTCGTGTCACAAGCATTGTGTGGAGAGGGCGAACCGATAGTTTATAAAGATTTTGAACAAAATCTGAAGTAAAATGCCTCTTTGTGTCATAAAACTATTTAAAAATAATACAACAAAAATTAATAAGAAAGACACTGGGATCACGTACCATCACTAAGTATCGTATTATTCGAATTCGAAATTTCTCCTTTACTTCGAAAATTTTGTCTACGAAAATACGACGCCATTCAGTGTTGCCGTACTGCATATCCAAAAAAATACACGTGGTTGAGGAAATCTTTTAGCAATAATTTGAACTTTTTTTTTCAATACTATTACTAACACATATATAAAAAAGTATAATAACAATAATTTATTTCTGTTTAACCATGTTTAACTGAGTCATATAATATGTTATTTTTTTATTTCCGCTTTTTTACTTTTATACAACCTTTGTGACTATAGTATAGTAGCGTCACAGTATTACAATATTATTTCCTACAGTAAGGAATCGCCTTGATGTCGCGCGATGCCGCCGCCAGCGTAGGTACTTACGCTGCCACACGAAAATACGCTAGGGTTGCAACAAATGGGAAATAAAACAATTTTGATTATTAATATTATGATGAAATCATTTATTCATATGTACATTCAAAATAATTGCGATTATTAAATCTGATGTAATTATTTGTTCATAAATATATAATTACAGATATTGCACTGCTAAATATTATTTACGTGGACACTTTATTTTTGGATGTTCTTAATTGTATATTATACCATTTAACTAAGTAATGCATTCGCATTGGGATGTACAATCTGATTAGAAAATAATGAGGACAACATATACATAGCTTTGATTTTAATTCAACAGATACAATTAATACAATCTTTCTGAAATATTGTTTCCTTCTGGGATTTCAATGTAGATTTACATCCGTAAACGGAACAGTTTTTGCGCGTCATAATAGAATATGTAAGTACCTATGTATAATAAAATTACACAAAAAATACGACTGCGTCGTCCTTTCGCGATAGTTAATGCAAACTCAGCGTGATTGCATTAAGCGGCCCGCGTCGCCCGACCCCCCGCCAGTTCCCCTCCGTTTCTCTGCACAAGTACATTCGTCGCCATACTGTAGGATGGTAATACTGTGGTAGCGTCGCAAGTGGATTTGAGTCGCATGTTCATGGATTCGATTCCCAGCCAAGTCAGATGAAAAAAAATATTTATCAAACTCCTTTCCAAGATTTCCCATTTATGAGGTAAAATTTATGTAGCTGGCAGCACAATTCTTCACACACACTACCGTCTTTACACATTACCTAACACACACTACAGAAATGAGTTGCCGCACTCACAGAGCTATTGTTTTTAGGTGGGGCGGTATCTAGTCGTAGCGCGCGCGGAGACCAATCCTTAAGATTTTAAATATTTTTTTGAAAATCGAGTTTTTTAAATAAATCTCTAGGTGTTCTACTCGTGCATTTAAAAAGAGAAGCTCCTTAGATATCCATACTAATATTATAAATGCGAAAGTAACTCTGTCTGTCTGTCTGTTACTCAATCACGCCTTAACTACTGAACCAATTTGCATGAAATTTGGTATAGAGATATTTTGATACCCGAGAAAGGACATAGGATAGGTTTTATCCCGGAAATCCTACGGGAACAGGTTTTTCTTTGAAAACGCGGGCGAAGCCGCGGGCGGAAAGCTAGTTTCCAATAAAACAAGAATGTCACTTTTTCGGGCCTAAAAACATATAGTGCGCTAGGATGCTGATCATTTTAACTTTTACTTCACTATATTACTTGGCTGTTCCAAGTTATAGTCGCGACCTTCAAGGGTGGCACTGAACGTGCGCCTATATTTATGTTATGTATTTGGCCGGCTGGATCTGTAAACAGTTTTCTTATCTCAATCAATAAACAAACAATATTCTTTCACTTTCTGGGCACACATGACTAGATTCCCTACAGGGCAAGGTTCGTTGGATATAATTTTATCATTATTATTGAAGGCAGAATATACAGAAAAATTCAACCGAAATTCGCAAAAATCGTAATATTTGTTCTTTGTTGCATATAGCAATACATAAAAAGTGGAACAACGTGAGTATTGTGGTAGACACTTAGAATTCATAACCTGAGAGCTCTTCGTTCCGCGACAAGCGAGCGCGCGCGGCTCTTCAGTTAGTTTCGCATAACCCTGTTACCATTACATTCTGCTAAATTATTGTCATTACATTTTTGTGATGCCTTTCCACATATTTACTTCTAATACTGAAGCAAAAGCAGCGAAGCTTGGAAATTCTCGGATGTAATAATGTTGCTTTCACGATCTCTTGTCATAGATATTACTTTGTTTACGACGTCATATCACTCATAACATTGAGTGTATAGAGTATAATATGTATATTATATAGATTATAGAGAGACCAACACGGTTGACGGTACATATGAATTGCGACAATATTTCATCATTATGGAGTGTATTCTGGAGATTTAGAATTTTATTGGAATTTCTAAATCACTTTTAATATCACTTTGTCAGTCTCATAATACAGAATACAGTTTCAAAGCATCAAAGGAAAATATTCTTCAACAAAGATCGTTTGTTGTACGTGAGTTTGTATGAAGAGTACACCTAAGATCGCTGTATGCTAGAAATTTTGTGTCTTGTGTTTTATATGTGAGAGGAAAATGTTCTTTAATATGTTTGTCGAACTACACCGTACTAGTTATTTACGAAGCGACAGGAGCTGCCTTCAAAATGAACCTATGAACGCCTTTTCATCGAGCGAAACCATTGTGTGAAGTACAATAAGACCAAAATTGTGCTATTCATGGAAAATGTATTCATTTTGATGATTTTTTTTGGATATTGCCTGGCATTGTAAGATTTTCCTGTATATTCATAAATGGTTTATTGCTTCGCTTTGTACCTGTTAATAACAAGTACCATTAATGGAATTTTGTGTGAATTTTCTCTTAACAAAAAATTGAGTACTTCAGCACGAAAATTGCTTCGCTGAGTTATGCTAGTATGCAAGTATATTATATGAAAAAACATGTTTAAATATCCAAATGAAATATGAGAAGAATATAATATATATAAACATAGTTGATATAATATTACTGTTACAAAATGTTAAAGCCGAGCATCGACAGCTGCGGTGCAAATTAACAAGTGCTCATGGAACGCGGTCAGGAGCAGTCGACGCAATTGTTACCAATAACCACTTCCTAATTTTCTCGCTTCCTCGCATCTAATGCGCTCTATTCCCGACATGAAACAGAATTGCCTCCGTAGGGAATAATATGACAGTTTTGAAATGTTAATCTCATTCGATAGTTATGGGCACATTCATATTCTATATGATTAATTATCTTTTATAGAATACATCATTACCGACACAATGTAGGTATAATCAACAATTGCCTAATATAGTATTCTACACCTTCTTCCAAACAAGGGTTTATGTAAGAAAAAGTTTTCCTGAAAACGGTATCCTTAATCATGAAAGGTTGATAGATTTCGGGTAGGCAGCGGTAGAGTGGGCGGGCACAATTTAATTTTGATTGCTACGAGAATTTAGGGTACCAAATGGATAAATATATTCTGCTCGGATATTTTTCTTAGTTACAATTTTCTTTAATATTTAGTTGACATTGTTGATTGTTCATTGTTTACATTTTCATTTTAAATATTGGTAAGATTAGTGAAATATTAATCAAAATAGTCGAGATTCGGATAATCGAGTTTCTACTGTAAATAAATATATTGTAGTTTAGCTAATGCATGTTATTCTGAAATAGTGAACATAGTTTGCTTATTTATAAATCCCTGGTTGTAATGCATGACTGACGGTAAAATATAAATGCATTTTATATTCATAGTGCATGTCACAGCAGTTATTAATTAGTAATAGCGTAATGAGAATCTATAATTGTATTCATCGAATCAAATATGTTTAGCGAATACCTATGTGTCGTTTTACTCGAGTTTTGGCACCGTTGCTCGATGTCAATAATTCGATTCGTAGCCCAGAAACGTCAACTATAAGTAGTAGGTGTATTTATTGCGACAGAATTAGTAGGGGCCGCGTCCCTGAAGTGGATGCTTTAAATTTGCTCCATGTCACAACATTGATATATTACGTCCCATATAATATTTGTCTAGTTATTGTCTGCAGCTACACCCACGCGCAAATCGCAGGATAATTGGTGTATTAAATTGGGACTCGTTTGTTTCTTACTGTAGTTATAAATTATAATATAACGTTTCCAAATCCTCGATTAAATGTCGGTTCAAATTTCAAAGGTCATTGAAATAACAATGTTATTAGAAATCTATAATGATGTTTACCTTTCCTTTAACCTTCACTTTATCTCTGCTGCCTAAAAGCTGATGTTGTATTTTTGGAAACGTAAACATAACCTGCAACCATTATGCTACGGCCACACTACCGTGATATGCCAATAATTATTGCCACAACTTAAACAACACCTAGGTGTAACCACGACCTACAATGCCAATCAATATGACAAATGGCGGTAGACAATAGCTCCGGCGGCGGTATTCTTTCGCACATCAAAGAAGATTACCGCGGTAATTATTGCGTTTGCGGCCACACTACCGTTTGTCCAGTATGCAATATCAGCTCGCCGGCGACGCACGTATCGACCGACATGGAGTGGTCAAATGAAAAATCGCTCGAATTTTTGGAATTATTTCAATCCGAACCGTCTCTTTGGGATACCCGACAGAACTATAAAAATCGCAGTGTACACAATGATGCGTGGCGTCGGAACAAACAAAATTTATCATTTCCAAGTATAATAGGTAGATGATTTGAAAAAGAAAAAAGAATCCTTGATGAATTATTACAGAAACTATATTATATATTAATTAACTAATATTTTTTGCTGCGGTAAATGCCAATAATTACCGACATATCTAGGTAAACTCTAGTGTAACCACACCAGTTCATGCAGTAATTTAGACGGTAATTTAATGCCGTAATTATTGCGGTAACAGCCCGGTAGACGGTAAGGTAGTGTGGCCGTAGCATTACTGTATGTGTATGGAAATCTGTGTACCTACCCAATTAATTACATGACTAAGTAGAGCGTGATTTTACCTTCAATATTATAATACGGTTATTTATATCCTTTTAACATGTTAATTACTGTTTGCACAGATCCTTATTTTTAACGGATAGCTTCAAAATAATATATTTATTATTTCTTTTAATAATAAACTGAACGAAATATTTTAATAAAAATTGTGCAATACTCTATGGGCATCTTATCGTATATAATCTGGCTTGATTCCACAATTTACATGACAATTAACTACTAGAGAACTATTTTTGTGTATCTATAAAAATGTTTATCTATCAACATGTTTTGATGAGATATCTCTCAATTTCAGCACATGGTGGGAACGGGTATGGCGACCCCGTTCCCTGCGGCGGCGGCGGCTGCGGCTGCGGCGGCACAGTTTGCGGCAAACGGGGACTTAGCTGGTGTAAAAGCAGACACAGCTACCGCGCAACAGCCCTCTATCGTCAAGAGCGAGGGTCCGCCTCCACCGGCACCCTTACCTCCCGGCAACTTCTCGCCACAACCGAACTCACAAACTCACAGCACACAAAACTCTACAGAAAGTCACAATACGAGCACAGTACGTATCGCCGATTCAATTTAATATAATATTACGTTCGCTAGGTGAACTTTGATGGTTTGAGTGTAATGAACTTTACAGTAATTTTATATACAGACGTTAACATATGATTTATATGTTTGTTTACTCTCCTTCACTCGCGTTCTTGATATAATTAAAGCATACGCGCAAATGACTCGTAATATGTAATATTAATAACGCTATCGCGTAAATGGAAACAAAGAGATACGAACTTACTCATTTGATAACTCTTTTTCAAACTTGATTTTTTTCATCGGCTGTGTATTTACATATTAAACGTTTAATATGATGTTTTACAGCAGAGTGAAAGCGAAGTATCGGATGAAAACAAGGGTGTAAACGTAGCGGCAGTGGTGGCTCAGCAAGCGGCAGTGGCGGTGGCGCAGCAGGCGGCGGCGGCGCACGCGGCCGCGGCGGCCGTCAGCGCGGCCGTCGCCGCCAACGCGACCACCACCACGGCTTCCTCGGAAAAGAATCTCGTGCCCGTCTCCCAAGCATCACAACCGAAACGCCTGCACGTCTCCAACATACCGTTCAGATTTAGAGATCCAGATCTGAGAAACATGTTCGGGGTGAGTCCCTCCCTTTACGCACGGCATGCCCTTCCGTTATTTTATTATATGTTTAGAACTCGATTTTAAATGTAAATATTTTACCTTCCAGCAATATGGCACAATACTTGATGTAGAAATTATCTTCAACGAACGTGGCTCCAAGGTAAGCACGTCTTCTTCATATTCATCGAGTGGCTCGCTGAAATCCATCTCGTATGGATTCCAATGTAGCCTCTTTCTGAAACGAGAAGTCATTGATGTTAAAAATACTTTAAGAAGCAATAATACATTTATAAATATATAGCTTTTGCAATACAATGAAATCGTATTAGTAATATACTATTTTACAACTGTTTACTTAATTATTTTATTATTGTTTATGTGTTTTTATTGTTTCTTTAAGTGAATTGCAGGAATAAGTAGGAAGACAAATTTGATATTGCAAGTTACGTATTCTAATGAATACTCATAAATGAAAAGCTTAAAATTTACTAAGAAGTTGATGGGCTTATTCCTGTAACTTATAATTATGTTATTGATGATTATTATAGTTATTGTTACAGAATTCAAGGCAATTAAGTAATTATTCACAGTAACAATAACTATTATAATATTTACTATTTGATAAATTTCTGCCCAAACTAGTTTTCAAATTGAAAGTGTTATAATTACTTGTTTCTCAAATAATATTTGATATTATAAATCCTCGCTTAGACTTAGGCAAATGGGCTTGGATAAAACAATTATCTTTTAAGAGTATTTCCTTCTCATAGCATTAATGGTTTTTAATGTTTGGTGCAGTATTTCTAATTGCATTGTATATTGACATATAATAATAATAATCATTTTTAAAAAACTTTCAATATAATTATTAATACAAATGAAATTTAATGTAATCTACTTGTGGCGGGGAAATACTATTAATGCTTGAATGTAATTTGTATATACATTTCTAAATTAATCCTAATATAATAATTTGTTAAGGTTGAGGATCAACTTGCATTAAAAGTGTTTCACCAACATAGCTGATAAGTGCCAATATATAATTTGTGATTTTGCGATATTCTCAAAAAACAACTCAGTTAAATCCCCTTTACAAATATGTACGGTCATAAGTCATTACAAAATAATGTAACTATTTGATTGAATTGACCGCTTTTTCGTGTTTACTGCTTTCCTTGTGTCAGTTTGGTGACCGTCCCTAAGTAGTCCATGCTCGCTCATGTCTAAACGTATTTTTACTATTTTGATATAATAGCTCCAAGTTATTTTTCTTCAATGCCTCACATTGGATATGCAGTATTAGAGAATGATGCATCGTCACTATAACAGCTGATATTCTAAGTCATGTTGAGGACAGCTCTATTATTCATCACTAATGAAACGAGAATGTCATCCAAACTGCACCGCTGTGTGTGTTTTCATTACGGGTTTACTGCACTGGAAATTAGCCTTACTTATGTAGATGTATGTACGATTGATTGTTCCATTCATTTCTTTTTTCTAAATCGAGTGCAGTTTGGATGACGAGGCATTCTGATTTGTATTTTAATACAGTCTTTTAGATCGGTTATGTTAATATTTCTGTCTATTTTGTTAATTACTAGTTTTCTCAGTCATGCGCTTTTCCTAACCAGGGAACATAATTCATTAGATTTGGGCATGTATACTTCGCTGACCCTTAAAAATGTGTTTATTTTGTCAATGAAGTATTTCCTAGAAGTAACTTTGGTGCATCATTTAGAGTGGCTTTGTCTCGATCGTATGTCATTAGTCTCGTGTGACGGTTGAGTCGTGTCGTCCGCGCGCCGGCCGGTCGGCGCGGAGCGCGCTCGCTTACTACATAGTCTCTTCCTTCCCTTATTTTTTCTCTCTCTTTCTCTCTGCCCAGATTATTTTTAATGTACAAATTGTTGCACTCAGAATGGCATTTTTTATAATAATAGAGCTGTCATGCTTTGATAAGTGTAAGCGTTATTACGTACGATCAGCAACTTGTTTGCCACTTTCACGACTGGTCTATTTTCCACTGTATTGTGTGCTGTGCTAGCTGCTTTTTGTATCTATGGGTTATCACCATGTATTTTAAATTAGTTTTCCTAAGCACGATCAATTGTCATTAAATGTAATTTTAATACCTTTTAAGTTTAAGAGTGTATATGTTATAATTTACTTAATATGAATAAATTATATTATCATATTAAAATATATTATTGTTATCGCTTAAAAATATTTATGAATATATTATTTATAGATTCTAAAGCACTGTAAATGTAAGCACTATTTTTGCGAAAGATTTTGCGTACTGTTGCGTGTTAGTGTAAATATCATGACACGAAATAGTGAAATGCTTCATATATTAAAAGTACGGAATAATGTTACAAACCATCTGTTTCTGTTTTAAACAAGGATTATGTCATTGAATTACAATAAAAAGTAAGTTCTTGCCTAAGTAATACTCTATTATTTGCTTAGCCAAATTTAGTTTTCTTTAGTATCCTGCATGAGCGATGACTTTTATAGAACAAATTGCAGCTAACATTTCACATATGAATTACTAGAAAAACGTAGTGTCTATCAATAATACAATGTCCCGAAGATAAATATTTCAAGCTATTTAAACGTTTTCCAAACGGCTAGGTCCAATTATTTTATGTATCAATGTACTGTAATCCAAACGCTTATGTGTACCCATTCAGCTCTAGATACCGCTCAAACTATCAACGTAATCGAAAATATAACGTTTTTGTCAACATTTTAACTAGTATTACTTTAATAATATGCAATGCATATATATGTTAATTTTTGTTGCACGTTGTTTTTTGAGCGACGCTGTTTTTAATGCATGTTTTGTCTGTCTTGCATGCAGGGATTCGGTTTTGTAACATTCGCAAATAGTGGTGATGCGGAGCGAGCACGAGAGCGTCTACACGGCACCGTGGTTGAGGGCAGAAAGATAGAGGTGTGCATGAATCAATGAATACCATCCGTAGCACTGTAACTTTAACATCCCGCTCCTACCGCCCACCGCCCACCGCAACCTGCGCTCGTCTGCTCTGTAGTTACTGCCATGCTAGTGCATATTAGCACTAAGTATGCCGCCGTCTTGTCTAATCCGTAAACAAACCTTATTTATTTTGTCCCTTTACTCTCTAGACGGTCATTTAATATGCCGATCGATTGAGAGAGTCTCACAGAGAATGTAGAACGAACCGTACCGTCTCAATGTCGACGAGGTAAGAATACCAAAATACACTCTAAGCTATCTTACTTATTTTCGATTTCCTTTTTTGTTTATTATATTACATTATTAACACTCCTACTGTATTATTATTTTCATGTTATATCGACGACGATTCCCTTTTTATAATATTGTCACGAATAGTAACCTCCTATATAATATGTTTATACATAAATAAATTATAATAAAAATTAGAGTTGATTATTGATTTTACAAATTTCTTCGTTAGTTTCATTGCTGTTTAATTAGAATTAATAATATTAAATAATAAATAATGATTCTTGGGTTCGAACCCTGAGCAATCTCAATTATTATTATATTTTCATTTTTGATGTTTTAATTTATATTTTGGATCTTTCTTCTCACTCTAAATATGTTGTATACATCTCGTTTGATTCGTCCAGCACGAGTTAGATTTTGTTTGACATATTGTTTACTTCCCATATCAGGTAAATAATGCCACCGCCCGAGTGCAGACAAAGAAACCTCCAGCAGTGCCAAACGGTAAGAAAACAATAAATTATGAAATCTGATACTAATAATATGCATATACTTACCGAGATTAACATGATTACCACTTTTCCATGACCATAAGGCGCACTACACTTTAATTTATAATGCTACTAATAATTCACTATAGTCCTGTTTAATCATAATTATAACATAGGATAATATTGTATATTTACCGAACATAATGCATCTTGGCATTTTTTTTAACCCATCCAGATATTCTGGCTAGAAATGGATCGATTCCCACTCTCGGTGAGAACAGGCATTATAAGAATCGGTGTTGTCCATGTTTCTGTGTCCAGCTGTCCACTTCATGTTGCATAGAACCTTGTGGGAATGCTATTAGATGAATGCTACTTAGAGAATGAGCCCAAACTGGACATTGGACGTAGCCTTTACGTGTAGAATGTTGTAATTAAAGCGAGGCGTTGATCACGTGCGACAAGTCATTGACATCGCACACTTGCTTACAAGTTTACCGTAAACAACACATTGCACAATATAAACTTATTAAATTGTAAATTATGGGAAAATCCGTGAATTATCTTAAAAAATTAAGCAAGATGCAAGATAATTTTGTGATCAGTTTTTGTTCCTTAACTATACTTTATCTTAAATCACATTTAATTTATTTACATTTAATTATTATTAAATAATAATCACGACATTATCCTTTATTTTTACAAATTATATCTTCATTTGCATGGACAAATGAATATGAATTCAATTATCAATACTTAAATACCTTCTTAATTAATCATGCGTGTTTCCCTTTTACTTTTGCAAGAGCTGGTTTTGCTTTGACACAGACACCAATCGAAGGCTAAGTCCAGTGTCACACGTGCCTGATAACACTTGCGTTTGATCGGATAACACCAATATTAGTCAGCTTGTTAGATAATTATCGTTCAATTTTAAAATATTTGTACAAAACTAGTTTCCGTTTCGACGTTTCTGGAATGATCTCAATCTGCACTATATTTCGATCCTGCTGTAGAGAATGTCTTCTAGATTCGTCTTCTTTGTTTAGATTTACATTTTCTCTAATAACATCGGAGCCGACATTGTATTTATAATTATTGAATTTGTTTCAGTGTGTGTCCAGTGGCCGGAAGGTGAGAATGCAACGTTTTGTTACTATCATTGTACGAATATTACTGATCGATGAGAGCTTCCGCGATTACATCTTTAATAACATTCATTCGAGCATGATCTTTCCTTACTTATGTGGTGGGATAATGGTTTAGTTCTTTTGCTCGATGAGATGTTGTCATGTCATAAATTGATTTTTACGGCATTTGTATAAATTGAATTTAACGGCCATGCTTTTTTAGAGCAGAAAGTAGGAATGTATTAATCGATCGCACGGTGGTGAGCATTGAATTTATATTTTCGTGATTTCAGTCGTGCTGTAATGTGGCATGGCCTTGATACTGATACTTTCGATGTGAATAATTCATTCGATTATTCTAGTAATTGGAACTGCATTTTAGTGAATAGTTCATAGTAACGTAGATATATTGTCTATTTGTGAGTTGTGATTACTAAATAATCTATTTATATGTTTATTTTCGAAATTAAACTAAACTCAGTATGATCCATGCCATTCAGTATTTTATCAATACCCAGAATATTTTATTTGAATAACTACTAATGAGTAAACGGAAATAAATTTGGTTCATGATAATTCTGTCACCAACTCTGGAGTCAAATTAAATTATATTTCCGTATTGGCCTTGTCTTTTAGGCTTGCCAGAATATAGTTACGTAAAGTATAAAAGAAAATAATGTTATATTATCCTAAACATATTAAAATTAGAGGAAGTGCTAAAAATTACGTCCAACCAGCGAGCTTTCAAAACCTCACATCTTGGAAAAGTGCACGATTCTCGTGCGCCCAGTATTTTACATTTCTATCACCGATGTGACTCGGAAGGCGGTCGCGTGAAGCGCCGACCAGGGGACGGCCGGGCGTTCCCATCTGGCAACCCTAGTCGATAGCGGTAGAGCTGTGGTTAGGTCAGTGTGTAGAGGCGCGGTGTGTGCGCAGGGCTGCGGGTATCCGGCGTGACGTGGCCGTGGCTGGGCGCGGCGCCGGCCGCCACGCCCGCGCCCCCGCTCGTGCTCGCGCCGCGCGCCGCACAGCGACGCAGGTACACCTGCCGGCTGCAGTCGTGAGCATGGGCCGCTAGCGCATCATAGCTTTCGTTCACGTTATAAATGACCACATGACGGTCCGCTCGTACGTCAACTGCTCCTTGGTTCAAGTTACACTTGCTCGACCGAATTCATATTTTATCGTAATTTAATTAATTCTGCGTAGGAGCATCTTTCACTACGGCGCAGAATGCGTGCGTGTTTCAATTACAGCTATCGCTCTATAGTGAAATTGTTTCTGAATCTTAGATGAAATAAGGATTACGAGATAATATGATAGCGATGGAGAAAGTGTAGCTTGACTGAATGAGTTTTAGATTAAGCGTATACACAAGCTCTACACGCAGCATGGCGCAGTTTTGTAAACCTAACCTTATGAAACTCTCCATGCAGTAGTGTGAAGTTTGCACCATAATATACGCTTGATCTACTCAGTCGTCCGCGAGTATAGTACAGTATGCATTAGTAGAAGCGCGCAATAGGCACTAGGGTATGCTCACGACTCCCGCCGCCCCCCTCCCGCACCGCCCGCCCGCTCACCCGCCACCCGCCACCCGCCACCCGCCCGCATGCCAGTAGCAGTATGTGTGTTGCATGTAGCCCCCGCGGCGGCGCTGCGCGGCGCGGTCGTGATGCGCGGCCGCTCGCCCCGCCCGCCCGCGCACCCCCACCCCCTCCAACCCATGCTGCCCCGCGCCGCCGCCTACGCATCGCAGTTGCACGCATATGCACCGTGAGTACTCACACATGCACCTCACCACGCTATACCCCCCCTCCCTCCTATATCTCCTCGGCCTTTTGAATATTTTCAGTTTCTTAATATGAATTGAATAGTAAACTTTTTGAATTTTATGGGTTTGCAAATGGGATAAAAGCTTGTGAAAAGCCATTAACTCAATAAACACTTAAGTAACGAACAAAAGAGTATATTTTTTAAATTTTAGTTGAAATTTAACGAATTTTTTAACATTGATTAGTATGTTTTCTTTTATTTGTATTCATTAATTATTAATTTTTTTCCTAGACAGGCCTCCTTCATCCCATGATCCTGTGAAATCCAATCCATAATTGTTCTAACATTGTATTATATGTTTGTATCGGTATGAGCTCAACTACTAATTTCAATGTATATTCTCATTAATAGCATCGCTAAATAATATTATTGTAGTAAAATTAGTATAGAACATCATCAATATAAAAATGGGTAAAATAGGTAGGCAATACAAATAAAACTAAAATATAAACATGATTCACTTTTATATAAAGTTGATAACGTTTGTATTGCCAATTTATGACTGGTAGAATATTAGTTTTAGCTATTATTACTTCACTCTCTCCTTCATTTTTGTAGATATTGTTAACACTTTCTGCACTTTCATGCTAATGAACGGATGTAAGTAGAAACTAAGCAATTAGTCATGCTACTTAGAACTCTACTGTATTATCTAGACTAGATATGAAATTTAGAACACAATATGTGCTTATTACAACTGTACTCTAATTATTTAATTTAACGAAAGCATAAAGATATGAGCTTATTTATTAAAATTAATTGTCAGTTATTATGGTAGATTACAGGTAGCTAATTATACGTTTTGAATAAAAATAATCATTTTTTTATTTTGCAGCGTATATTATGACCCGTTCTTAGCTGCAGCAGCGAATGCTGATTCAAACTACAGACTACAGGTAATACATATTTACGTTAATATTAATATATTAGACATACATACCTTTATCATACATTTTCACGATCACTATCTTTTCAAAAACATAGTTTATCGACTATATTTAACATATTATCTACTATCAGCAAAAAAAGAAAATAAACGTACATATATTTTTATGCATTATATTCATTTCTTCTTAAGATGGTCGAGGAAAGCTTCGATCTAAAAAAAATGTATATAAATGAATGAAGAAACATGAAAAACGTCGTCACACCCTAATGTTGTTACAGGCGGTGAAACCCGCGGCTGAGGTACTGTCACGGTCTAAGCTGGTTGATCTTTCGTCTATTTGTGTATTGTCTATCGCTTTCTAATTTGTGTACCACCACGCTAGTAAACATTTGATAATGTGGAGTGAGTGCTGGGATTTTGGTTGCTCCTTTATACGATATCCTTCAGATTGATTGATTCACCGTAAAGCAGGTTGCACATTGTGTTTGTGAGAACAACAGAGATCGCGACCGGCCCGCTTTCTGTTCAGTTATTCTTGTTCTTAGTTCTGTGGTGGGTGATTTAGTTCTAGGCAGTGCTCGAGCTGTGTTTTCCATTTGAAATGCTAATGTACATCATGCTCCGTGTAGAACATTGAGCCCACAACAAATTCATCATTGGCATACGATTCACTAACACTTTTATTTAGTTTTAGTAACTTTCGGTTCGTGCTCAATGTAGTTTGTGTTTTAATATGAACATTATTTGAATATTTTATATGCTAGGAAGATAATGCATGCTTTCATTCATATACGGCTCTTTTTCTGCAAGTAAATATAATTGCTGATTTGCAGAAAGATCGCATTATTACTCTGTGGAATCATAAAAATATCGCGTTGCATGAGTAAATATTGATTGAATATTCTTGCAACACCTTATTTATTGTTTGAATATTATTTTCATTTTAATGCATCAATTGCTTCCATTTTTTTATGTTTTACATGGTAATTGTAGTTTGATGAAAGTCTCCATTGGAAATTTATCAGCGTGGTAAGGTATCATTTAATTCCATCGTTTAATAAGTTAAAGGATAACAAATTCATTGGAAATTATTAGAGTACCTAATTTAAGTCTGCGCCTTTGTGGGCTCATTGTTTGTAAAACTCTTATATCCCCTTTGTGTTTATAAAAAAATATCCGAATATAATGCGACGAAAGCGAACAAATACAAATCTTTCGTTTCTACATTATACAATTTTAACAAAAGAGCAGATAGATACAAAGGCTGTACGTTCTTTGAATTAGTGTGTCTTAGCATTAACACTGGAAACGAGTTTGCAGATTAGCTGTAAACTTGATAAATAATTCTTCTTGGCGTCTCAAATGCTTCATAAATAAGGGACGCAATATTGTATAATTTTGTTGTTACATAAAGTTATAATGGTGTTATTAATGCGTAGTGTTTCCAGGCGGCTGCAGCCGCGGCGGCCGCGGCGCCGCTGCTGAAGTCGCCGCTGACGAGCGCGCAGCACGCAGCCGCTGCAGCCGCTGCGGCGAACTACGGCGCGGCCGCTAGAGCCGCCGCCGCCGCTGCCGTCAGCGCTGCGCCCGCTCCCACAGCGCTGACTCCGCTTGCGGCCACGTATGTATCGCGTCTTTACTTTAATACATGCTACGTTTTTAGATATTTAGTCCCTTCGTACAGATTATAGTGTTATATTTTAGGGCGATGATGCATGATTATTAATGGTCAGATATTTCAGATTGGTCGAATGTAGGTTTATTCGCGAGTGTTGTAGTGTGTGTAGGAATATAGATGAGGGTCGATGTTTGGTCGAAATATGTGCATAGTTTGTCCACTATAAGAATTGCTTTTTGACAGCTCGACGGTTTATAGCTTTAGTGATGTTCAAAAGATTCTCGATTGTGATATCATTCCGATTATGAATTTTTAATATAACCATTAATCGAATTAATAAATTAAGTTAATTAAATTACTATGTAAATGTAAAATTAAGCAATGTAATAATAAGTACATATTATAAACATTTTATATTGCGTTTTTGTTTTGTTTATATATTATATTATATATCATTTATTAATATAAATACATATATTTTAATTGCTAAAATCTCCAAACGGTTTGACATTATATTACCTACTAGCTGTCCGCCCGCGGCTTCGCCCGCTTTGTCTAAAACAATAAATTATATACTAAAACCTTTCTCTTGAATCACCTTATCTATTAAAAAAACCACATCAAAATCCGTTGCGTAGTTTTAAAGATTTAAGCATATATAGGGACATAGGGACACAGAAAGCGACTTTGTTTTATACTATGTAGTGATATGTATACTGGTATCATCATTCATCAACCGACCATCCATCGGCCACCATTTTGACGTCATCCGTCACTCGCAGCAAAACGCCCGTGCCAGTCACACGCATTTATGTTCGCTGAGTGTTCTCTCGCATTTGTTAGTCGCCTTGAGTTGAGTAGTTTTATTCCTCGGTGCATCTTTTGTGAGTGTTTAGATCCATTGATCTTGAAAATGCCGAAAGGACAAGTTTTGAAAGGACAATCCAAACAGTTAGTGCTAAAACTTTGTGATTTCTTTGAGAAAGAAAATCAAAATGGCGGTCCTCTCATACCTTTCTCGCAAGTGCGAAACCGTGTTTCGGCCGCGTTGGGTATCAGTCTACCAACTGTGACTAAAATTACTAATGATGCCTACGGTAGGAGCGGTTTGGAAAGAAACAAACCTTCTACACCAAAAAGAAAGCGCCGGCCTCGTAAGGTGACAGGTGTTGATGATTTTGACGCTGATGCCATTCGTCGTCATTTATATGACTACTATTTGAAAAAAGAAATTCCAACTTTAAGAAAACTTATTGTTTCCTTGGAAAGAAGTGGTTTATTTCGTGGTCAAAAATCTTCATTGGCGAAAGTTTTAAAAACAATTGGCTTTTCATTTAAAAAATGTGATAAAAGAAAAGTGTTAATGGAACGTACTGATGTTGCTTTGTCACGATGTGACTTTTTAAGACAGGCAAAAAGAATACAAGATTGGACAAATATTGTTTTTACCGATGAAACATGGCTTAACGCTAACCACACAATATCTCGTTCCTGGACCGACGATACTACTGCGTCAACCTCCGCAGTACCAATGGGAAAAGGTGAACGCCTGATCATTTGTCACGCTGGTACAGCAAAAGGTTTTGTACGAAATGCACTGCTGGCATTTAAATCTAAGAAATCAGGCGATTACCACGAAGAAATGAATGCAGAGGTCTATGAAGAATGGTTCAAAAACATGCTCATATCATTGGAAGAACCATCTACAATTTTGATTGATAACGCACCTTACCACTCTCGCCAAATTGATAAAATGCCAACACAAGCTAATAAAAAACATGAAATTATTAATTGGCTTCGTGATAATGGAGAAAATGTGGACGATTCTATGTTAAAAATAGAATTATTACAAATATTAAAAACAAAAAAAAAACCTAAACGCTATGTAATAGATGAAATGGCATTAGAATATGGCCATATCGTCCTTAGAATTCCTCCATATCACTGCCAATACAACGCTATAGAGCTCATCTGGGCTCAAGTAAAAGGGCATGCTGCGAGAAGCAATACGAGCCCGCCATTCACAGCGAATAAAATGTTGGCATTACTAAAAGACGCTTGCAGCCACGTGACGGCCGAGAACTGGGCAAGAGTGGTGGAGAGAACTAAACGTGTCATATTATCTGATTGGGACCGTGATATTGCATTTGACAATATTTGCACACAAGACCTTATCCTACATATTACGGAAGACTCTTCATCGGACGAATCTAGTGAAGATTATAATTCTGACGACTTAGGATAATAAAATAGATGAAACTACTCTCGTTGTTTTATTTGTTTATCATAAACTAAAAAAAAGTAGAAATTTATATTATACTAATATTTTATTTGGTTTCTATCATACAATTTGGTTGTCTTTATGTTTAAATAACATTAACTTAGTAGAAGACTTTTTTATCGGATGTATTCACATAACGATTATTTATAATCTGTGGCACAATAATATGGAATCGTTCTGTGAAGCACATCTCTAAGTGGGCGGTAACTGTCCATGAAGTACGGTATTTTAATGTATGACATTTTAACATAATAAATACAAAATTTCATAGTTGTGAGCTGTCAAAAAGCAAATAATATAATGGACAGAGTATAGTTTAGATCACTGGGCAATACTAGTACAAATATCGGTCAATTAAGGAAAGCTGGCATGTTCACAGTACTCACACTTATGCAATTTCACTTACAGTATGTTCAAAAATAAATGCGACTCTAGTTTCATTTTAGACTTGAATTGTAAAATGGGTGCGTTGTAGATAAATATATGCAAATATAATTATGAAAGCTCTCATAATTTACCTGTAAAATTATAATTTAAAAGTAAATCAATTGATGAAGTTAATTATTTATTCTAATAATAATCAATTGGATAAAAGTATTAATAATCATTCAATTATCAAATAATAATTAAATTTCAGGTCATAAACACTATACAAATAACACGTGCGCTCACTCCCAACACACGGATGGTTGTTTTGATAATGATTTAAATAACGGACGTCTTCTGCAGTTGCGGAGCAGTCTTGTCCTGACTTTGGTCGAGTAAAGATATCTAAGAAATATTATATTTGTCTTAAGTACGTAATACCTACCAATACGCGCTAACAAATATGTGTTACATGTTTATTGTATAATTTTCACATTATTGGTTTTAAACTCAAACTCAAACATTTATACAATTAGACTTCTTCTAGAAGCACTTTTGAATCGTCATAACAGTTTAACAGTTTTAACATTTACCACCAATTCAGAAAGCAGTATCTATAGAGAAGAAGAAGAATCTATTTAATCATAATCGTAATCTTCTACTTCACTGAAACTTTCATCGCTCGAAGAACTCGCCGTCGGAATTTCTTAATGTTATTATAAATGAGTCAGTGTAATTATCTACTTTTGGTTCTAATTGAATATATTTTTCCTCATGTTCTCGCGTCTTTCTCCAAACGTCACTAAACATATCCAGACTAATAGCATTTGCTTCCTTTCTAAATAATTCTTCCACAGTTTTCAAGTTAAAGTTCACATTTTGTGATGCTACTTTCCCTTTAATTATGCCCCATAGTAACTCTATTGGGTTGAGTTCTGGATGGTATGGTGGAAGGCGCAATACACTATGTCCATGATCTTTGAGGATTGCATCAAGTAAAAATTGTGTATAGTTAGGCTTATTTTTTTTTAATAATGTGATAACTCTGATTATTAATTAGTAATTTGATTTTTGAAAAAAAAAATGCCGATTTTAGTCAAAATTTATATTTTTATAACAAGATCCTTATCATCCAAATTTCCACCTTGGTGAGAAAAATTGACATTTCTAATGAAAATGAACAAAAAATTAAATGATTTTATTAAATACTGTAAAATAGTCTATAATTCTTCCATTTACTGTATCACAAAATTCTTCATAGATTTTTAGATATTCGTACTACACCAATTACATCACCCTGTATTTATAAACAATTGCAAAATATGACACATACATAGGCCGGGAGATACTGACACAAAATTTCGGGTCATTTGTAACAGAATGGCGGTTCTACAGAGGTCTTATTACGCAATGACTAAAAGAAAAATGATGGTCAGAACGCTGGTACCGGCGGACTAGTCGCGTGGGCGTTAGTCGAACTCGTCGGATAAATAGCGAAAGTCAAACGATTTGTAACACAAAAATTTTAGAATTTACCGATAGCCCATAAAAAAGATGTAGGCGGTAGTGCGGTTTGGAATCGGAATCGGAATTGGAATTTGGAAGCGGTTTGGAATCGTCCGAAAAGTATGGCATGGCGATTTTAGTAAATGGCTGCACGACGATGGTTACCTGTGCAAAAGTTAGCCCGGTACAAATGGTTGAATTGTTTTTTTTAAATCAACGCATTCACGTCGGTATGGCGGACTGTAAGTCACATCGTAAAAGTATGGCATGACACTACCGCCTACATCTTTTTTAAGGGCTATCGGTAAATTCTAAAATTTTTGTGTTACAAATCGTTGGACTTTCGCTATTTATCCGACGAGTGTGACTAACGCCCACGCGACTAGTCCGCCGGTACCAGCGTTCTGACCATCATTTTTCTTTTTGTCATTGCGTACTAAGACCCCTCTAGACCGCCATCCTGTTACAAATGACCCGAAATTTTGTGTCAGTATCTCCCGGCCTAACATGTGCAATGTGTAAATGTGTTGACGTTCCAGCTCTTCTTAATGGGCCTATACAATAAATTTTGAATTCTTCACATGCTCAGCTTTATACGGCTAGTGGCTACCTATCACATTTTCATTTTTATTTAACCTATAACGCTACTCGAATCTTTGATGCACAAATCAATACTCACTATAACCCGAGCTTAAAACTAAACAAATATAACCCGGATCACTGAAACAGAAGCAGCTGCGGGTGCGGCTTCAATCCAAGAGCAATCAGTGCATATTGCTTCCTAACTCCCAATAGATTTTTGGATTACAGTCGTACAGAAAATCGGTTTCGATTGATGATTATTGCTGACTAACGATAGCGATGTAAACAAACTGTACGAAATACGCAAAAAGAGGTTAAATGTTAAGAAAAACATCAAAGTAAATTTGTTCGATGTTTCAATTTCTCTGTGATGGTTCTATTAAGATTTGTCCCTTCTGGCAAATTATACAATGAGCAATAAACTCGTGACTCGGACCTTAATTTTACGAACAATATATCGACGTTTAAGAGTTGTTTATTATAAGATTTTTCCTTGAAATTGAGCCTTTTTTGCACAAAGAAATGTTTTGTCTCTTTGAATACTTACAAGATTTCTTATTATACTCACTTTTTTTGTTCACCGTTCACGTTAAACGGACATAAAGGAGGGGAATCCATAAGAACGTTGACATTCTTCGTATTATTTATTTTATTTGTATTGTTTTCAGATACGGCAGGGAGTACGCAGACCCATATTTAGGACATAGCATCGGTCCAGTAACAGGATATGGGGTAAATTATTTCACCATTTACATTTTTAATTCTATTACACGTATGAATATTCTAAAATTACATACATTTTTTTCTTTTTACAGACGGCAGTCTATAGAAGTGGTTACAACAGATTCGCGCCATACTAAGCCAGTGGAACAACGTAGCGATTTTATTACTCGAATATTCTTAGTATTTCGGTCATCTTTACGTAACATGACAATGAACTCTCTTTATAAACGTACAAAATTACGATAGAGTAACAGTAATAGTGGTAGCCGATTACTGTAAGTAAGCTTGGATAGCGTAGCGTAGGGCGGGCTATCGAACTCATTCATACCAAAGTCATTTAAATTTCTCATTGAAATAGTTTAAGTTGAACTGTATCGTTAATCGTTCGATATTGAAATACAAGTGCGAGCAACCGACACGAACAAGTCTGTTTGTGAAACACAAGGTCTGGCGTGGAACACTATTAATACCTGCATATTGTTGATGTTTGGTATTCTCTAGCGTAGTTGTTACATACATACAATTGACAATAGATTAACTTGTAAAAATATTTAGTGAGCTTTGCACTTGCATATCATAGAAAAATTGTAAATATAATTCCAAACACATTTTACTAATCTAAAACATACTTTAATTTAAATTTACGTGGAACAAAATTTTAAGCTTTTAAAGTATCTTAAAGTAAGCTGAAAGTATGTAACATATTTATTGAACTCGTTAAACAGTGTCACCCATACGGTGGAGTCAATACGATTTACGGTTACAATAGTGTATCTATTATTTAATATTTTCAATGTACTCGTTAAATACAAATTCTTTTGTATGAACTATTATATGACATATTATATTGATTAAAGTCAACCGTATTGTACCTTCGAGTGTAGGTAGCTGTTTTATAGTAGTTTTAAACCAGTAAACGTGGTGCGATTCTGATGAGGTGCCATTTGTTCGGTTGTTATATACAAATATAATAATATATTTTTCTGGTTACTCCTTCAAAGCATATTTTGAACTAATGTAGTTCATTTGTACGTTATAACACAAACCTTCCTCGAGTAGCGCCGGCTACTTCGTTACTCGGTAGAGATTCGGCTTTAGATTGCATTATGAAACTTAGATTTGGAACATTTGTATAGTTCAAGCAATATTGTACATTTAGCTTCTCAATAGGCTAACAGTTATTTACCGCAATTGTTTAACTTGGATCGAATTATTTACGATCGCTAGTTGTATTGTCTAATTTTACTGAATCGTAGGCGATAATGCTTTAAATGTAGTGTTTAAGAAAAGAAAAAGAATAACTCCGTGGAGTTCTTACATATCATTGAGATTTCTCCTTGTAATTATGATTTTATACTGTAATTGTTTCCTCGACGGTGTCTAATTTTACAGTGCTATTTTGTTAAACCTTCATTTTATTGAACAAACATTCGTACGGGTCCAACCGTTTAGATGTCGTAACTAGATCTTAACATATTTGCATTAGGATTGTAAAATATTTGTATGATTCGCTCAACGTTTATACCAAAGCACAAATACCCATCGATTCATACGTATTTCGAAGCTTTTGCATGTCATCGATTTAATCCTCACTAGATTTAATAGTCTTTCTCTCGGAAAAACTCCAAAATCTACGAGTCGTACATAATTATTAGTTGACTGTCAAATGAAATATCATATCGGCATTCTAGAAGTTAGAGAAAAGTAGTCTTTCAATTTTATTTGATTAATAAAAGCCATAGATCTGATGCGACTTCATGTTTTATCTCTTTTCTTTATTTGCTACATATGAAATGTAGCCAATGCAAGAGTCTCTTAATTATTTTTATCCAAAGTAGCAGTAAAACCTCTGTACAACCGCCTGTTACATTTATTGATCAAATAAACAGTGCTAACTATATAGTTTGTAATAATTATGTTTCACATTTTTGCGAACGGCCACTTTATGTCTAGATCCGATTGCGTTCTCTTAGAAGTTCTAGTCTTTTTGCGCACAATTATATAGAAATAATGGTGCTTTGTTTTCTTAAAGATTTCATGTGATAGCTACGAAACTGTATTTCGTATCTGAATTTGAATTCAATGTAAGTTTATATTTAGGAGCTAATGTATAAGTTGTTTCGTGTCATATTTTCTTGATTGATACTTTTAATTATTTCACTCACCTAGTAGTGCCACTGGCTTTATTTTGTAAGTTTTTTTTGTATTTTATTTAAGTAGGAACGTTATGTAGTCACGTTGCAGCTTCGAACAAGTTTTTTGTGCTTTATTGCTAAATACTCATGCGTGAATGTATTTAATTTTAAGGGTCTTAATTTTAGATCTATATAATTTTTATGCAAATTTTACACCTAAGTACAGAAACTAAAGTACATGTGATCCTAATCATTGATTATTATTATTTATTAGGTTTTTTAATGTAACTGTAAATGCATAGTCACAAATCAAAGTGATTGATGAAAAAATCAATTTTGTATGAAACAGGTATACAGGGTGGGTTTCGAACGAGCGAACATTATGACGTCATCAACTGAACAAAACTCAATAAAACTAGTGATGTCTCTTGATACAAAATCGCCCTGTGTACTTGAATGCTCTCTCTTTATTTTTATGAATGATGCTGATTTTATTGATTTTACATTTTTAGTTGATTTTTATTGAATCATAATTAGAAGAATCATAGAAAATGCATTATTTAAAATAATTTTTAATTTTTTTTGTTACTTGGAGGAAAATCGGAATTTACATGACATATCTGACAAAATGGTTAGTGTGCTACGATAAGATTTTGAAATGAAATCGTCAAAATCAATGTATTATAAATATCGTAATCGTTAAAATAAGTGATAGCTATGTATTTTGTAACACGACATGTTTCTCTATAAAATGTTAAAATTTCATGACAACTACTCTTCTCATCGCGCTGTGCACAAAATTTTCGACTGCTTCGTCATCTGTTAGACATAAAAATTGTTATATCGTGCATAATAAATCATATCATTAGTTGCGTAGCACGGGCCGTGGACAGCTGCAGCGGGCAGTGGGCGGTGCGCCGCAACCTGTATATAGTGTTATGTGTTATGCCGCGGGCGCGACCAACCGTCCCGCAGCGGACGTCGCTTACCGTTTGTACCGTCGGATTTATATTGTTAAAGTAGTGAGAGTTAATAAGTAACACTTGTTTGTCAATTGCACTCGTCGACGCTGTTCCCGTTAGATTATTCAGATATTAGCAGGGTTATCATTACGCCTACGCGTCTAAAATTAAAGTCGTAGACGTGCCGCCACTCCACTTTAGTGAATGAACGACATTTTAATTCGCGGCACGTCTACGAGTTTAACTAGTTTCTCGTTTTCATTGTACGTGTAAGAACGGCGAACGTGAAGCGATCCTGTCGTCGTTGAGCGGACTCTTTTGCTAAAACATAAAACGTCAACCTGTGTTCGACGTATATTTTAAATCTTTGATTTGAAGGTTGAATCGTTTTATGTATTTAGTTAAGGTAGTGGTTCTCAGTTTGGATGTTGGGAGAGTTGTTCGAGATGCTGAACGTGCGACAGGTTCGCATCGCGGGCGCGTGAGGCGCGTGCGTTGACGCGACGCAGATTTGACCAGTATTTAGATACTATTACCGTGCTCAATTTCCATGTCTGTATGTTGTTTGTATAATGTTAAAATTTAATGTTTTATAGAATTTGAATAAAATGAAATTACCCTCATCTGTTAACATAATGAATGTCTTCCGTTCGGCACATTTCATACGATATTGCACATTTTTTGTCCCGAATATTGGAAATAATTTTAAATCGAGTCGAGCCTGGTGCACAGCGAGCTCTTACATACGATTTGTGATAAATGAATAATGGATTTTTTGGTGTGGCAATTTTATAAATAGTTTGATTGCAGAGCTGATTTTCTCTTTTAATGTAAATATATATTTTTTTCAAATGAAAAATGTTGAATGAAGTGAATCATTTAAAAGCCTTTGGCATTGTGTACTCATTTACGTTATTAATAAATATTATAGTATGAATTGCTTTGTTTTATTGATGCATCCTCCTGGTCCTTATAAATGAAGAAATAATTTATCTTGTTTGCAAATGCACTCGACACGACACGAGTTTCCATCGTGGAAAATAGAAATGCATGTTTAAACATAACATTAGCAGCTTCGACTGCAGCATAGTAAATGTGAATCGGTTACGGTACGGAATTATTGCAAATGTGGCGGCTATGTTGTGAGAAGCACTGATTGGGTAACTGTGATAATGTGCCGATAAGATTGCAAGGTTCCTTGATAATAAATAATAATCGTCTTTAGCACAAAATAATTAAAACAATCGGAATGGTAGATTATCTAGCAAACGTGATAAAGTACGCTCGTGTGTCGTTTGAACAGTGAAGTGCTGGTTCACTATTACGATAACGTCGCGTTGTTTTCTAAGAATGTTCTAAATCGAATTTATTGAAAAGTATTGCAATATGGTTCTTTGTCCGCCGTTCCGATGGTCTTCTAGAAGCCGATTTGATCTCACAACTGCAGTGCGAGAACGGCGTAATGCTGGTCGACGTGAAACCTTCTATGTAAGTAAATTCATTGTAAACAACATAAACAACTAAATTACATGGAATTCCAAACAATTCCATTATTAACTGCTATTAGTTTAGTCTACAAGTGCCTTTTTGACCAACTTTTTTAAGCAGTCTCCTAAAATTATGAATGAGATGTCATACGATTCGATGATTTTTGATAAAAATGAAGTTCAGCTTGCAAAAAATGCAAAAGTTATTAACAATCAAAAAAATTGGATTCAGTTTTGATTCAGTTCCGTTCCGAAAATATCTTAAAATAAAGATTTTTCAAATTTGAAAAAGACCAATATTTAAGAAGAAAACAATGTAAGGTCAAAGTTTAAAATTATCCCAGAGGGGTGAAATACGAAAACGAGTATTCTGCATAGACTTGCATACTCAAGAAACTATTAATTAAAGTTATTTTAACATAGTCAATATACAATTTAAGAAATTAAAAACGTCACAGTCTTACTACACCAGGGTAGAAGCCTTTAAAAATAATAAAAAGTGAAAAAAAATCGCAGTAGGATGAAACCCATTAGAAAAGGAGGAAAATATGATAAAAATGTAAGGAAAAATAAATTACGGTCAATCCGAGTTCGGGAAGTGGGAGGGGGGGAGCTTTTAAGAGAAAAAATGGTCTCTCTCGATTTCCGACAAAACTACAAGTCCTACGGAAAAACGTTCAATGGCAAAGTTGTAGGTAATAAAAAGATCTACAACTTTTGTATTAACAATTTTTTCACATAACCTCAAAATTTAGGTGAAAAATTCAAAAAACCAAGTTTTTGGTTTTTTATTTTTATCTACTTCAAAATTTATTTTTTTTCTACGAAATTTGGTGAAAACTTACTTTATTATGTCCCAAATACACTGTAATTTATTTGATTGAAAATATTTATTTTTTCGCCTTATTTTGAATTAATACCAAAAAAACAACCTAACTTTCAATCGAAAAGTCACCCGTCAAAATATCAGCTTTTTTCAAAAAGTTGGTATGTTTTCTGTTCGTTGAAATCTCTACTTTCCGATGGTGAAAAAAAAAATATGTTACCATATGTCATAAATTTCTCAAACGGCCTGAAATGTTTTTATCGACATCATTTTGCTTTTGAATATGCTGTAAAATATAAGTTGTATCGTTACTTACAACAGATGATTTTTTATCTTTTGAAATATTACCGAAAAGCCGATACAAGAGAAAATATAGAGTTCGAGAAGTGTGCCTGATTTAGTAAAAGCTCATTATCACACTGTTTGTATGCATTTCCTGAGAACATTTACTATGGTAATGTTTATTTTTTTACACCATATGAAAGTAGAGATTTCAATGAATAAAAGGCTCCCCAAGTTTTTGAAAAAAGCTGATATTTTGACGGGTGAGTTTTCGATTGAAAATTAGGTTGTTTTTTTGGTATTAATTCAAAATAAGGCGAAAAAATAAATAATTTCAATCAAATAAATTACAGTGTATTTGGGACATAATAAAGTAAGTTTCCACCAAATTTCGTAGAAAAAAAAAATTTTTGAAGTAGATAAAAATAAAAAACCAAAAACTTGGTTTTTTGAATTTTTCACCTAAATTTTGAGGTTATGTGAAAAAATTGGAAATACAAAAGTTGTAGATCTTTTTATTACCTACAACTTTGCCATTGAACTTTTTTTCGTAGGACTTGTAGTTTTGTCGGAAATCGAGAGAAACCATTTTTTTCTCTTAAAAGCTCCCCCCCTCCCACTTCCCGAACTCGGATTGACCGTAATTTATTTTTCCTTTTATTTTTATCATATTCCCCTCCTTTTCTAATGGGTTTCATCCTACTGCGATTTTTATATGTTCTGTGGATAATATTATAATACTATAGGTCTTAGCTATAGGTACTAGTAGGTAGTTCTATTGTAGTGCTAAATCCACCTAAGGACATTGTAACGACCTGCAAATGCAACATGACCATATTATTATGATTGAAGTATTTTTTTCGTATTTTTGCCCATCAAAATACTAAGTGAATTTTTCATGTTTATATGAGGGCTTTGGAACTATTTTTTTATTATTATACAAATATTCAACCTATACAGACAGGACCATGTCCCACCCAGTTGGACCCATCGTGTCAAATTTGCTAAGTCTGGGCGCTGGCGACCCAGGCTCATGAAGATGGATAAGCCAAATGCATTTCACTGTCTATTATAAACTGATCCACATTTTTTGAATCCTTTCGTACCCTACCAATAATACCATTATTACTTTAATTCACTACCAATTGCTCCTATTTATCATTTTCTATTCTCAATCAAAATAATAAATTAATGCTTGTGTTTTCTTAAATGATTTGTGATACGCTTTTCTACTTTGTAATAAATATAGCGACTATAGATAGGGAATGAGTAAAGAGATTTGTGCAATAAAACTATATAGGTAATTGTGTTCTAATCTTAATGAGCAATGAATTCCTCGTTATGATTACACACTATTGAAATAGTAATATCGGTATACTAGCATACTTAGAACTCATAAACGAGGTACCTGCCTATCATTAATTGTTATTCTATCAATCTATAATATGATTAATCGTTGTTTAACTGATCTTTCTATGAAACATAAAAGATAGCCATTAAAAATAATTAATGAATTAAATAAATAGCAACACAGCCTATTCAGAAATGTACTTATGAATGGAATTTATCTAAAGTAGATTCACAAATTAGCAGTAGATAGATAATAGGTACACAGGTATATATTTTCTTAATAAGTATTGACAAAGTGGTCTTATAGGTGTTACCAGAAAATAATCCTGCAATACCGGTATCAAATGGAAATTCATCAACTGGAAACGTTGCTGTATACAAAGAGAGTCTTACATTACCTACTGATCTCGGAGGCTCTAGCAAGAAATCAAGCTACATGAGTATACAAAGCGCAAAATCAAGTGAAAGCATCAATAATATAAAAGACTCTGACAGTGAATCATCAGAGGACCCAAAAGTTAGTGCTGGCCGCAAAACGATATCTGAAATTGTTCAAACTAATCCGGAGAAACGCATGAGAAGAAAGAGAGGCGTGATAGCACCTCATGCTCCTTTGGATAGTGCTCGGTCTCTAACAGATCTGCAATACGAAAAATTTGCTAAAGATGATTTGTAAGTTTAATTATTATTACAGTTTTATTCATTTACTAGGTATGTCAATTTTCATAGCTAAGAATAGAAAAAAGTTTCATAAAATGCGTAAATAAAAATAATTTTATATCGCTGATGTATTTTACAAGAAAGCTTATATTTTATATTAATACTTTTCACATTCATTTCAGATCAATAGAACAAATAAAAAAAGCTATAATGGCTAACGATTTCTTAAAAAACATTATGGATGAAGAACGCCTAGACGCAGTCGTAGAGGCGATGAATCCACAAGAGTTTCCTGCAGGAAGTCTCATGATCAGAGAAGGAGAGAGTGGAAGCCACTTGTATGTATCGGCATATGGTCAATTCGAAGTACTCAAGGGAGGACAAGTTGTCAAGAACTTTGGCCCCGGTGAAGCTTTTGGCGAATTAGCGATTTTATACAAAGCAAAACGTTTTGCTTCAATACGATGTAAGTGCAAGTGTAGTCTTTTGTTAATGTATCGTATAAGCATCTACCAGATAACTAGGAAATTGCTGTGTACAAAATACAAATAACAAAATAATTTGGAAAATCCAAAAGTGCACGCCTCATAATTTTTTTTTAATAATTATTTATTAATTATTATTTTTGTTTATTTAATAACAATTAAACCACATCGAATCAGACCCTGAAAAATGAAAGGGTTCTATTCCTGAGCATACTCAAGCGTAAGAGAAAAAAAAAGACTCGATTAGTAAAGTATTTCGGTCGCTATCGTGTTAACAAGAAAATCCTCCGCACATACAGACACACGGACGTCCAAGACAGAACTTTTTTAAACTGTTTTTTAACTAGTTTAAATAACAAAAATGACATCAAAAATATCATGAATGTTAAAAATAGTGTTTTTTCTTAATATGTGTGTGTATGTATTATCTTACAAGTGCAATGTATGATACATAAAGACATTTTAAGTTTGAAAAATCAGATGTTTTGCGCGAAGTGACAGTAGTACCCACCTCAACGCTTCGCTTATGAGGCGTGCAATTATCATCATGCGATATTCACATACTATAACGACACCATATTATCATGAACTGTAAAATGAAAAACTAACGCTTACGATTTTTCAGGTATTACAGAAGCTAAAGTATGGACTCTAGAAAGGAGAGTTTTCCAAAAAATCATGGTACGGAGTGGCCGTCAGGAGCAAGAGGACAATATGCGTTTCTTATCATCTGTTCCCTTATTACAAGGGATTCATCCCATCGAACTTGCAAAAATCGCTGATTTTTTGAGAAGGGTTTGTAATATTATTATAAACACATGAAAATTCGTAAGTTTATAAGAATATGATCACACAGATACATAAAACTTCTAACTATCTAACAATTTAGGAGTTTTTCGCGACTGGTACAGCGGTGGTGCGGCAAGGTGACAAAGGTGACAAGTTTTACATCATCAGAGGTGGTACAGTGATGGTAACGAAACGTGACGGGGACGGCGGGGAACGTCGGGTGGGCACGTTGAAACGGGGCGAGTACTTTGGGGAACAAGCCTTGCTGCACGAGGACCGGCGTCTGGCCACCGTAACTGCCATGCCTCCAGGGGTCGAATGTTTGACGTTAGAACGCGGGTACACAATTTTTATTTAAATTCATATGTTTAATGATCTTAAAGTATAAAAAACCATCTACTTCACACTAAGAAAAGGATATTTCAAACGTTTATTCGTCTACATATCTATTTTCAAGTATATTTTAGTAATATACACGTAATATATAATAGGTGACTTTGAAAATTAAAAAAAAATATATCTAAACGCATACCATCCACAGACCTTTCTCTGAATTATTGGGAAATTTGGAAGAATTAAAGAACATCAGACATGCGGTTCCTCGACCCTCACAGCAAAAGAAAACTTCCGAAATAAAAAGCGGTATGAAAAATATTTTATTATTTTAATCAAATTTTAATCCTATCTTGGACAATATGTATGTGATTGAACTTGATTGATAAGATATCAAAACTACGTATTTAATTAGATAAAATGACTACAAATAAAATATTTTAAGTCCTTGTGTACAGAACAACGATAGCCGTTCTTTGAATTTCCTTCTAAACATTTTTTGCACCGGTTCCAAGAGATCTTGTAGATAATAATATCTAAAACGGTGACAATCAGTCAATCAACGCAATTTATTAATACCGTGCATAAATTATTTGATTGCCTAAAAAAATGAGGAAAAATACTAATAAACCATTTTACTGCCAAAACTCCCAAATACCATGAGGAAAAATATTCACCACTCACGCTTATTTGATAGTTTCATACCAAAACAATAAAATTTGTTTATCGAAACTTAGTAGGTATTCAATGTGGTATTCAATGTTTAAATTGGTCAACCAAATAAATTTTTATTTTCCTCAAGCCTCAACATTAATAATTAGTGTTATAATTTTAGAGTATGAGTTCATCGAGCTGAAAGATTTAGAGATTGTGGGTACTATGGGAGTCGGTGGTTTCGGTCGAGTCGAGCTAGTGCAGTATAAGAAAGATTCGTCAAAAACCTTCGCCCTGAAATGCCTTAAGAAAATTGATATGGTTCAGCAACAACAACAAGAGCATGCCTTCAACGAAAAAAATATAATGATGTCCTGTAATAACAGATTTATTTGCCGGTACTCATTCATTTCTATTTTTTTTGTAGGTAAAACAGATATATTTTTATTAATCACAACATAACTATAATATACCTTGTAATCTTTCAGGTTATACCGTACTTTTAAGGATAATAAATACGTATATTTCTTAATGGAACCGGTCCTCGGCGGCGACGTGTGGACAATACTCCAAAAACAGCGGTATTTCCCCGAGAACATCGCACGGTTTATGGCGGCGTGCGTTGTCGAAGCTTTCCAATATCTGCACTCGAAAGATATCATCTATAGAGATCTAAAGCCAGAGAATTTGATGCTAGACAAGAAAGGCTATATCAAATTGGTACATAAAACTTACATTTCTATAAATTCATAATTACCTCCATATTATATTTTTGTTTAAGTACTAAAAAAACATGGCATTCATTATTATAAATTCAATATTAATTCAAGTTAACATACTCCAAATGTTCTTGTACACAGGTTGATTTTGGATTTGCTAAACGATTATCAATAAATAGTAAAACATGGACCTTTGCTGGGACACCAGAGTACGTGGCCCCAGAAATTGTACTGAATAAAGTAAGTATGACTCAAATTCTTTATCTAGAAGGTTTTTAACATGTATTACATTACATTGTGTAAATTAATATTTATTCGACCATGTTATATTTGTAACGGTTATGCGTCTTGATAAGACCTTAGATCATTTGATCTGATCAAGATATTAATACATGTTATCTAATACTTGTTTGTGTAATGATTTTATCAGTTACTTTATACTTACATAGAAAATTAGTGAATAAATATTAAAATAGTACGTGCACCTACACACACATAGTTTCTTTTTATTTATCTTTTCTCCTCGGATTTTTTTTTTTTGTAAATTTAAATTATTGGATTGTTTCTATAGCTTTACCAAATGGGCTATATAAAAGCCAAACAGCCAATCTAAGACCAATTTCTGCAAGACCCATATATTAAAATATTAAAAGCTTCTATTCACTTTTAACATTAGCAAAGTCATGAATGACTTAACAACTTTCAGGGACACGATCGAGCTGTCGATTGCTGGGCGCTAGGAGTATTCATCCACGAATTGTTGGTCGGCAAGCCGCCATTTAGAGCCGCTGGTGGAGATCACATGAAGACTTACACACTCATCCTCCGCGGCATAGACGCTGTATCATTCCACCCACGCGTACCGAAATCTGCACAGTTACTTATACGAAAGTTATGTCGTGCTGTACCAGCCGAACGTTTGGGTTATTTGAAAAATGGCATCACGGATGTAAAAAACCACAAGTAAGTAACTCTTAGTGGTTTGTTTGTTGGGCGCTTTAATAGAACGATGTTGATGTTTATTCGCCATTCTTATATAATTATGTACAGTAATGATAATGGCGTGTAAACAATTATATACCTATGTTATGTTTCGATCGTAGACTCTCAAGTTGGTTTTGGTAATTATTTTATTAATGAAAATTGTAAACAATAAACAATAGCGTTATATCATATCTCAAAAGGAAGTACTTACTAGCATATCAGTACCTACTTAGTACTTACATACTTTCATTTCTGTTATATTTCTCTTTTGTTACCAATTGGTTAGTTACATTACTTTATACTTATTTAAAATTTTCAATTTATTTTAGATGGTTCCTCGGTTTTAATTTTGAGGGGTTACGTGAAGGCAAACTAAAGGCTCCACTAATTCAACCAGTTTCAAATGACTTGGACCTTTCCAACTTCGAGAAATATCCTAAAGACAAAATGCCACCAGATGAAACTTCGGGCTGGGATATTGATTTCTAAATCCGGTGATTGCAGTTATATTCATACCTATTTACTTTAATGTATCTACTTATTACTTAGACATCATAATCTTAACATTTATGTAATATGAACCTGGAACCTACAGGTAGGTACCATAAGTTTTAGTATAAATTGTAAATTGTTACGACGTGTGTAAATAAAAGATTTATTGGTAAAGACGCAGTATTTTTTTACCTATATAGGTACCTATATTCATATATATAAAAACTTTATACCAGTTTAAAAATAAAATTATTATACACCTGTAATTCTTTCTGGCCCTAATTAAACGGTAAAGAGAAGATACCTAGGAGTACAGGAGTGAATAGGATTATTGATTATCTCAAAATTATAACATATCAAAAATATTACATTATCGGTTGATTAATTAAACCGATTCAATCAATTATAGTAACAAAACGTATTTACAAGTAAAAACCTGCAAATATAGCATTATTAAAAGGAGGTCACCAATGCCATAATAACAAAAAATGTAGGCTGTCATTCGACCTCCTGCCCCGCTTATCACCTGTACGGCCTAGGTTGTGCAGGAAAGTGTACTAGAATAATGAGACCATTTACAGTAAACAAAGCAGAGATACATGCCGTGCGAAAATTTAACGGTCTATGAAACCGTCCTAACTCCTATCATGGAAAATAACAATTAATATCGATAATCCAAGGGATCCAAAGTGTCTCTCTTCAGAAATTTACAAGACTAATTATTAAATAATATTCATTTCATATCTAAAGCTAAAACTACTATAATAGGCCCACGTTTCGATTACTTAAGACGATGCGAAAACAACCGTTTCATACATAGAGCAATTGCTTATGTTGATATTGGATAACTTATATAACTGGCGCTGATCAAGAAGCTCGGCAACCCTGGAAACTTTACGCAGTGCAGTCGGCCGGCCGGCGAGAGTACTCGCCGACTGCCGCGGCCGTAAACAAGGTTCCACAACACGGCTCCTAGAGTAAATGTATTCTGTAGCCGAGTCACACAAATTGAATATATTTTACATTTAGTTTGCCGCGAGTGAGTGCTTTGGACTGCCGTCGCGTCTCCATGGCGCACCGCACACGATACAGTTAGCACAACATACCAAAGGAATAAAAACATTATTACAATACCATACACACACACACTGCTCAAACCATATACAACACAATGGACTATAACTAAATTTATTATATTCAAATACTAGAACCCGTGCAATTGTGAATTTTAATAGTGAATTTGTTATAGATAATATCTGAAATTGGAAAAGTATTCAAGGTGAGTTTATATTTTAGAAACAGTATTTTCGAATTTACTTTAATTATTGGATAATTTTTAAAATACATATACTTATAACTGAATAAATTATAGATGAAAGTTATAGAAAGTGTGGATACCTTACCTTGCCTATTAGACCTGCTTTCGAGTAGGTTGGTACACAAAAGAACATCAAAAATTACGGAAATAGTAAAACAATCGATTTTTGGTTCAAGGTTAATTTTCATGCATATTTAATGATCTTTGATAACGGATAAAAGAAAATAACGAGCACTTTAAGTCAGTTTAAGTATAAATATACTTAAAATATATTTATTTCCGATATTATAATAATATACACTTCCAATTCATTTGTGTAAGACACGTTCAAAAACCTTATCATGTCTGTGTAGAGTGTAGACGTATATCTTGAAACAACCTTGAGTATATGCATGATTAAAATAATGCGAATCCTTACAGGTAATAAGACATTATTATAAAAAAAATATAGGTAGGTATATAAATAAGCGAAATGTGGGAGTTTGGTATAATTATAGTACCTACCACAGACATACATCAAGATTATGGTACCTACTAATATTTAGCATGCAGATAGATTACGACCTGGGAATAACTACGAACGCTAAAATCCATAATAGGTATATTATATCTAGGTAGTCATATTTTCAAACAACTTAGAAAAAGTGTGGATCTCAATTCGACTGTATGTATTTTTTTCTTGTTTTTTGGATTTATTACATCAGAACTTGCGACTGGGTGAACGAATATTAATAATTAGATAGGTATATTTTTTTTGTTTGTAAGCTGGCGCCTTCCATGTGGTCTTTTTTGTCGATTATTTTACTGTTGACTTGATTTTCATCATTTAATTTATAATATATTACCAATTATTAAGACTTCACTATTTTGGCAAATAGGTACGTACTTATATAACTTATACCTACCTACAATTAGTTACCTTAAAAGTTTGTGTGATTTAACTGTAGTCTAACCAACCGAATATCAATTATGCACTAAGGATTGCTCAAAATTGGATGCCAAAATTATTGATTCTTTGCGTAGTCCTTCCCATACAAATTATTTTAATTAAATACGAAGGAAGACATAGGTATCTTATGAATTTATAATTATACCGACACACATTGTTCTTGGTAGAGGATGTTATAAGATTACTGTAACTACGTCAACCCTTGATACACATCTCGCATACCTACATGTAGTTTCAGATTACACGGACTGAATACTGATTACCCACCATCCAATTAATATTTAAACATTGAGTCGACTACTGTGTGATAATATTATATGGTAATAAACTTGCTTAGACTATTGTTTTTATTATACTAATATCCTTTTTGATTCAAAATAATACTTTGATGTAAATCTTTATTCTATTTATCTCGCAGAGGCGGTATTTGAGGCTGATCCCAACGCGATGGTCACATGAGTGATGAAGATAGTTAATTCAATATACATATACAAAAATGTATATTTAAAGTCCTATTGAACCATAATCTACTCATTGACCTAATTTAAAAAACACGCCTTTCCTTGAGGAATAGATATATAATTAATTTTTTCCAACACTAATTACTATCTACATCGAAACTTGATTAATTACAGCGTGTCCATGACACAAAAAAATTTCAGTAAGACGGTTCGTTTCATTTTAATTGCGTTTTTTGTTTTCTTGTTGTGTTAACTCTTCTGTTATCTTTATGAAGTCATACGTGACTAAATAAAGGACATAATATAAAATTCTTTGTTTTTCTTTATTTGTCTATACCTAAATGATTTAACTTAACTACTTAAAATATTTTTTACACTTTTCCTAATTTTCAAATTTCAAAAAAAAATACGAATTTAAAGTCAGTAATAAATGCATTTAAAAAACCAATATTTCATTTATAATTATTTTCATACACTTAAGTTGTATATTTGTACATATCAAATAAGTATAAAATAAACCGCAATTTCATGTGCGTAGGTAACCTACAAGTTAAAATTACATGAACTTCAGATTTACTGAGTATGAATAAAGTTACACTTCTTCTCGTAACATATAGGCAAATCTAAGAAACCTTTCATTTATTAATTCACCTATCAAATAACTCAATAAATAATTCAATATACAAAAAAAACAAGAAAGGGAAACGGTATTCACACTTGACAAATTTCCAATCCATTTGTTTTGGAAATTTAGAGATCAAAAAGAGGTTAATAAAGCTTTTTAAATTTATATGAAATGTCTTTTATCATATATGTAATATGATATTTGAAATCATCACTAGTCATGGAAGCTGTGTGTGGCCGCGGTGATGGAAGGTGCCAAGCATACGCCTTAGCTGCAGCATTGCACTCGCTCAATCTCTACTGTGCTGCAATATCCAGTGCCCTCATTTGCTGCTGTGGCCGTAGACCAACCCGGTACGTCCATACATTGTATTGAAATTATTGATATCTATATAAACAGTGTTGCTTTATAATTTATCTGATAATTTTTATGTAGGGCACCAAGCCGCTGGAGATGTCAAAACATTCGTGGCGTAACGAGCATTATTTTGGGAGTGGTGTGGTGTTGTGGTGCAGCGGCGGCTTCTCTGCGGCCCGTTGACACTGTCTACTTGGTCGCATCACTGATGGCACCACTTTCCTGGCTCGCGGCAGCTGCGTTCCACGTGTCCTTATGGACTAGGCGCTCGCTCGCGCCTACTCTCTATCTAGCAGTTTATTGGTTCCTTACAACTTTATCATCTGCAACCTTACTCTTCGAACATTCAAAAAGAGAATCATTCGAGAATCATTTAGAAGTATACATTCAAGGCTTAACACTAATCTGTGCCGTAGTAATGGGTGGTGTTGATTGCTTATGTTTTTATGACGAGGTAAGATATATATTATAATATGTATTATATTCCTACAAATACCTCTACCTTAGTCTACACGCAAATTATTGTGATATAAAAAATGAATGGCTTCTGATTTCTGAATAACATCATGTAAGTATGTGACTATGGAAGTGCGGCCAATTAACCTAAACAACGATGCGCGACGCACAAGGTGTGACCATGTATAGGGGACGTATGCTTTTCCTGTGCAACGCGATTGTACTGACCTCAAAACATGCCATTAATTTTAATCTAAATGCACGGTCAACTATTTTATAGTTCATAATATTGAGAAAATTTATTGAAGTCTTTACTCGACTTTGTACTGATGTTTGGTTCTGATAATACAAAATATGTACCTAACAAACAACTACCTACCTACTCTTTACTTTAGGCATTATATATAATTGTTATTTTAATTAACAATACCAGAACTACAATCGTCTTTAATATTTAAACTCTGCTCTACGTAAATACAAATTTGTGATACTTACATATATTTTCCCATTAAAATTTCTTTCATAAAATCTTTCATCATGTTTTCAGATAAATATCTATTATAGGGTGTTAACCTTCAGTTATTACTCATAGAAAGACGCCAGACGGCTGACATGCAGACACTTCAAGTCTGGCGCCGTTTGCTGGCTTTGTCGTTATTAACTACTCGCTATTACAATACTATTTTATTATCCTTATCGTCTGTCGAATGTTTCAGTACAATATATATGTCTTCATAGATGTAGATAGAAAATTTTCATAATAATTTATACAACTACTAGCTTTTCACCCGCAGCTTCGCCCGCGCAGTCAAAGAAAAACCCGCATAGTTCCCGTTCCCGTGGGATTTCCGGGATAAAACCTATCCTATTTCCCGGAGTAAAAAGTAGCCTATGTCCTTTCTCGGGTATCAAAATATCTCTATACCAAATTTCATGCAAATTGGTTCAGTAGTTAAGGCGTGATTGAGTAACAGACAGACAGACAGAGTTACTTTCGCATTTATAATATTAGTATGGATGTTTAAGTGCAATATGTCACTAAATGACAAATGTGTTTGTTCCCAGTTTCACTGTAGACTATACGAACCATGATAACTTAATTATTATTTGAAACTAAGGCCTAGTTTTTTACTCTCCTAAAAAGAATCATCATTTTAACATTTCAGGTAGCCAAATACACATCGACAACATACAACCAAAAAAAATCTTCAAATGATTCTACTGTAACATATAAATATAATGAGACCCATTTCTACGGTAAAATTACATTTTTTTGGCTCAATACATTGTTATATAAAGGATACGAAATACCACTTGAAACAGGTGATTTAGGACCACTACCAGTGGAAGAGAAATCTAAAACATGTTATGATAAGTTTAAAAAAAATCACATTGATAAACATGTAAGCATTTATTTTTATATTTATTCGAAAGTATTAACATTGAATGGTGTAGAATTTTATTGAATAGTCATTAATTTTATAGACGAGAAAAACCAATGCATGTACGCCTAGCTTATGGAAAACTTTCGTCTTAACCGTATGGCCCAATTTCTATATTGCCGGAATTCTAAAATTATTCGGCGATTTGATGGGAGTTATAGCACCTCTAGGCCTTGGCATCATAATACAATTTATGGATAAAGAACAGACGCAAGTTGAGGATGATCCAGATGTCACCATAGATGAATTCTTCTACAACGGTTATGCTATGTTGATGGTTGTAACACTTTCACTCATTCTTCAGGCTCTATTATCTCAAAATTCAACACATTTACTGACAGTGGAAGGAACCAGACTAAAATCTTCTTTACAGGTATGTAACTCTACATTCTACAACATACCTACTCAAGTGCCCACTCATTTTCCCGTTTTTAACAAAAAGTAAGTTAAAGGTATAATATATGCTTGACTACTGTTTACGAAAAGTAAAGAAACATAAAACTATATTTTATCTTACAAAAACCTAACACTGTTCTAGAATATGGTATTTGACAAATGTATGAGACTAGCATCATGGTCATCCGACGAAGGTGAATCAGATGAATTATCTCCTCTTTTACAAGCTCCAAAAAGCGAAGATTCAACACAAGCAGGAATGCTTATGAATTTGGTATCACAGGACACTTACAACATAATGTCGTGTGTTTGGATTTGTCACTACACGTGGGCAATACCATTAAAGGTTGGTTAATACACCCTTAAGCTATTGGTAACTCTATATATTTGATTAAGTAATTCAATAGACATTGTAACTCATACTATTATTTCTCAGATTTCCGTTATTTTATACTTATTATATACAAAGTTGGGGGTGAGTGCTATAATAGGAGCAGCCACCAGCATTGTAGTTATTACACCATTACAATTTTACCTCGGTAAAAAAATATCGGATAACTCCAGAAGTATATCAAAATGCACCGACCACAGAGTTTCAAAAATGTCGGAGATTTTGCAAGGGATGAATGTCATTAAATTATATGTTTGGGAAGATTTGTTTAATGAAAAAATATTGCAATTGAGGGAAGTTGAACTGAAACATCTAAATAAGGATTCGATTTGTTGGGGCCTCTTAAGTAAGTATATTTAGTCTAAAATATACTATAAATATTAAAAGCATTAATTTATTACTCAATAATTCAGAGTAGGTCATTTGTTACGACCAATTCAATTGGAATTTTCATTTCTTTATTATTTCAGCTTTTATGACACAATGCTCTTCAGTATTAGTAACAATAGTTACATTTACAATGCATTATTTTCTCGGGAAGACAAATCACCTAACAACCGTGAATGTATTCGCCGGGCTAGCATTGTTTAACCAGCTAACAATTCCACTACTTATTTTACCAGTAACTGTACTCATGGTTATACAGGCTTTGGTAAGCAAAATCTATTACGTCAATAAATTACTTTTGTACAAATATTTTCTTTAACGTGACACTACCAGTAAATAAAAGGGCGTATTTCACAGGTTAGCACGAAAAGAATTAGAGACTTTTTGGAGCTGCCGGAATCTAAAAATCTGCAAAGGGATAATGATTATCATATAAAATGCCAAGACTTAAATGAAGAATTAATTATGAATCCAGAAGACAAAATACTTATCGATGCTGAAATAAATGACACATTCCCTGATGGTGGTAAAATGCAAAGTCAGGACTATTTAATGAAATTTAGAAATGCTGCTTTTTCCTGGGGAATTAAAGATAATTTATGGCTGGAAATTGAAGATTTGGATATACCGGCAGGTGAACTTATAAGTCGTTATTTAGTTTATTCAAACCCCAAGTTCAATAGCTACTTAGTATTTACTCCTTCACATTAAATTTATACCTTTAGGAAAGTTGATCATGGTAGTCGGCTCATCTGGGTCTGGCAAAACTTCACTACTCGCAGCTATAATCGGAGAAATGCAATATGAACGGGGACAAATAGAGTACTGCAATGGGTAAGATTATTTTTTTTTTTAATATGATGAATCATTGTATTACTAATAAATTTTCAATTATGTTTAAGGAATTTTTCGAAATGGTATGCGGGTCAACCACCTTGGCTCCTGGATTGGTCAATTCGTGAAAATATCCTCATGAGAAGCCCTTGGTGCGCAACTAGATATGCAAGAGTCGTGAGAGCTACTGGTCTCCGGCCGGATTTACAACTTTTGCCCGGTATGCAACATTATTTCTACTGATTTTGAACAAAATGTAATTGTTGCGGTAAAAATTAAATTTATTGCATTGCACCCTGTAGATGGCGATGACACCATTTTAGGAAGTTATGGAAGCCCGCTGTCGGGAGGCCAACGGGTGCGCGTGTGCATCGCACGCGCTTTGTACTCTCAAGCCCGACTCATCGCACTCGACGAGCCGTTGGGTGCCCTGGACGCACCCCTAGCGCGGCACGTGGTCGCACGTGCCCTGTTGCCGGCCGCGAGATCTGGCCGCACTATTCTTCTTGCTACTAGTAGATTGGAATTATTGCACTATGCAGACTTTGTAAGTTTTCTATTTATAACTTCTAGCGTTATGTGGCTTGGAAAATTTTCGGATCCACAGAGAGCTAGCAGCCTCGTGAAGCAATTGCTGCCCGAAGCATCTAGCAGTATGTGAATGCGGATCGATCGAGGAAAACACGCGTGACACCGCGAGGCTGTTCGCTCCTTTTTGTGATGATGATGATGATGAGGTGTTTAGATACTAAATAGGCGGGCCCACCCGACTATTTAGTACATAAACATCTACTGCCTTGTTTTATCCAATACCATTTACTAAAATTTAAGGTAATAGTGATGGAAGGCGGGCGTGTGAGCTGCGTGGGTCGTCCAGGAGCGTGTGAGGGAGCACTAAGCCAGTGGTGGTCACTGGCGGGCGAGGCGCGCGCAGCCGCAGCGCGGAGCGGCGCCGGCCCGCCCGGGGGCACCGAGCAAGAGCGATCGCTTCTCATTCGAACGCTCTCTAGAAACAACTATCAGAGAAGCGTATCGGAAGACAACATTGTGAGTTTAAAATTCGCTTTTTTTAATGATTACAGGATTTTGCATATAAAATTACTTTGCTGTAATTTGTTACAGTGTAAATAATCGAGATATAGATATAGATATAGCCTGTATCTGTTCAAAACTTTCTGAACGAATGCCCGTTAAAATTGTTTAAAATTAATGTCCTATCCGTAGGTGTCTCTGTCCAATTTAATGTGTATAGATAGATAGAGAGATAGAGTAAGGTTTTCTGAATATCGTTTTATGCTTTTTATTGATATCAGTAGATAAAGACAAATTATAATATTTTTCATAGATTGCAGTAAGCGAAGCGACTGGAGCTCACTTGTTGGCGGAAGTGTCGATGTGCGCCGGTGGCACTTGGCGGAGAACTTCACGAAAAACTAGAACACCGCTCGCAAGACAGTTCTCATCTCCGCCTACTTCCGTACACAATTATAAGTAAATTTCGCAAATTTTTATGTCTTTATCTGTATTCAAAGTGTTACCTAATAATTACTTATGCTCTACTGTTATTTTATGTTTTTTGCGATTTTTACAAATTTATGGAACTCAAGTGTGAAGTAGGTAAAGTTTTTGCTAAAGCTTAAATTGCAAGGATGAAGTGTGTTTATCGATAATTATAATATCTACATACGTTCCATGTATCTCACAAATGTTATTATTTCCATTTCAATGATTTTACATTTCTGGATTATTTAAACGATCAGATTGCGACGTGAAGTTCGTCGCTCAGTTAGCGCAGACGCAACGAACGGAGCCTTACAACGGGAGGCAAGTTTATTGAGACGACTTCTACGGCCACCGAGCCAACGTACTCTTATAAGGTAAAGATAATCCTATAATGTGTTGATGTTTATAGCATAATATTCCTATAACATTTAGAAAATTATGTTGATTTCGAAACTTTAATAGTCACTTCCTCTGTTTAGAGCGAGCTATTTAAAACCACGCTTTGCAATATTTTCATTGCACATACTGTTTGTAGGTCACAAGATAATTATTGGCAACACGTGTTTTGCGCTCTTGATATTATGTAGCGTTAAGAAATAATTAATTAAAGAGTCGGGCAAAAACGCTTTGGTTTCAATTACATAATTATTATTTTTTCATCTGCACATTGATTTATGATGTTTACTCGACTTTGATTATTCATTAAATAGTGACTCTTAATTTCCAACAAGAATCACTAAAAATTTAATATCCTCATCAGTATCATAATATGTAAAATGTAGACAGCAAAGATAAATTAAGACAGATACCTAGATAGAAGTAGCTCCTAAAATCATATATTTTTAAATTTTAGAGCTTTAAAAAAATATCTACTATTAAATAATAGAGTATAGAGCACTTCTAAATGAAGTCTACTTGAATAAACTAATTTTTGAGTACCTAAAATCAAAATTTTAGATGGACACCGAGGACGTTACGACGCTTAATCAGTTCTGAATCCGAAACAAATGTGGAAATTGGATGTAAAGGTAATTATGAATATTTAATTAGTTATCTCCTACACGGAGCTGATACGTCTTAATTAAAGATAAATTCTCAAGAAAATATTTTTTATTACTTATTTTCATTTAAATTTCAAAACATTTAAATCATAAATGTAGTCTGTACCTAGATGATACTTACTGATCATCAATATATTGTATAAAAATACACGAAACCATTTACAGATACGACAGATGACAGTACATTAGATTCAACGTTTGCAACATTAACTTCAAATGGTGTAAAATCCATTGCTGTTAGCGACCCTCAGCCAACAAAAGATGAACCGGAGATATTACGCAACGAGGTGTGTACACTGTACATAACAGATATCTACTTACGTTTAAACATAGTACATACCATAAACAGCTCTCATTAGCAGTACCTATGTGGTTTGAAATCATGTCAAGATCAAGTAAGATGCTGTTTAGATAATGTCACTGATATGGGAAAAAATCCTACAGCATATAAATACACAGCATCCAACATTTTTAAAATATATTTTTTAGCATTCTCATACTATGCTACAGACTACCATGTATAATACAACAAAATGCCTTAAAACTCGGTTTATATCATGAGTCACATTGCCTTCTATCTCAAGTATTTATTTTAATCGGATATTTATTGGATAATTTAATATCGTAATAATCTATTTATGTATAGAGTGCAATATGGAAAGAGTACATAACGAGCTGCGGCTGGTGGGGTGTGTTGTACTGCGTGGCGGCGGCAGCTGGCCAGGGCCTGGCTGTGGCCGCCGACTGCTGGCTGTCCCGCCTTGCTGATTACAATACGCGACAACCACTTAGTGATGATCAGGTCTGATTTTCCTCTACATTATATAATAATCTCCAAATGAAAAATTTATTTATGCATAGTCGATATTTTGTACGCTCTACGCATCGACTCACAAGTTATTACAATTTATCCAAATAATGGGTGTCGATCTAAGGAAAACTTAAAAATTTTGAATACTGCATGGTATAGGTATCACAATTATAAAATTACAGTAGGTAGGTATTACGTTAACTGTGGTTAAATCATTATTAATTATCATAAATAATAGGTATGTGACCTTTCCTCGATACAATTTTAATACTACATTGTTATAAACATTAGATAAAAGCAGAAATATTTTTTTTTACAATTAAACAATGTAGTTAATTTACCGTCAGAATTGCGTCAGAAAGAATTGCGAATAAAATTTATTTTCTATTGAGCAAATCGCATCCAATTATGCGATTATCCCGGATACAAATAAAACATAATTTCAATAATAATTTATTTTTCCTGTGTGTATTTTGCACGTCATCCTTATTATAGTCATAAGTAGCACACATTAAAACGAGTGATATAATATTTCAGATGTGGGACATGGTACAGATGTACGCAGGCTGGTGTGCGTGCGGTGTGTGCGCGGGCGGGCTTGCGCAAGCGGCATGCGCAAGTGCGGGAGCGGCCGCACGCAGAATGTTACATGACAAGCTGTTACGAGCCACTTTAAACGCTCCTTTACATCACCATCACACTACACCGCAAGGCGCTTATATCCACCGATTTTCAAATGATGTTTCAGTTGTTGACAAGGTAAAAAATATATAAGAATTAGGTACCAATATTCTAGAATTGCATATTTTCAAGTAAAAGTCTCATTATTTATGCATTTTATTAAATGTTTTAGAAATTGCCAACTGCAGTAAGCCGTTGGACGCAATTGGCTCTGCTTTGCGGAGCGGCCTTTCTCGTGAACATCATTCTGTCTCCATGGACCCTGTTGGTTTTATTGCCCGCTCTTTTCTTTTTCCTAGCATTACAATCTGTATACTTGAAGAATGCCAGGTAAGTCAAGTATTATATAAGTTGTTTACTTGATTTCAATTCGTTGAATCCAAGTTTATAATCAAATTGTATTCGTATAATATGTCCTAATTGATTTATTAAAATTACAGTGAACTACAAAACATTGAAGCAAACAGTGCAGCTGGTGTAGTGACACTAACTGCACAAACTAGTACAGGTGCGGCGACTGTGCGAGCGGGACAACTGCAAACTAGATTGCTAGAAGTATTCCAAAAGAGAGTCGATATCAATCATAACGCTCTACTGCTGCTAAATGCATCCAATCGCTGGCTCGGACTTGGTCTCGTAAGTATAATATGTTATTGTTACAGAAATATGTATATTAGTCATCTTTTGAAAGTTATATTAGTTACCAGAATCTATACCGTTATCATTTTAAATCCTTTTTATATTATCTGCATTTGATACTAAAAATAACAATTACTCATTTAGACCAACTGTTATATATTATAATCCATTGTTATAAGAAAAATAAATTAATTCTTTATCTATATTTTAAAATCTAATTAATTCCAGGATCTAGTTGGCGCTTGTACCGTGTTTACTTCATTATCTGTGGCCCTCTATAGTGGGAGTGCGGGAGCAGTGGCGGGTTTGGCGGGCACTTATGCTCTCATACTGCCCATATACCTTGCCCATTTGGCGAAGTGTCGAGCAGATCTACACTTACAACTTGCATCTCTTGATCGAATAATTGCGGATATTAATGTTCCTCAAGAAGACTACCGGGATGATTGTAAGTTTCTAACTAAAACCTATCGGCTTTTCTTGGTTTCTTCTATCACAAGTAAAAGTTACTTAATAAACCAAGCTATCATTAATAATGATATTCAGCAACATCTTGCTTCTTTTAAGCAACTAAAACTTATACTTATCTACATTTTAACCACTTTAAATAGGTCCAATACCGGCTGGGTGGCAACGAAACGGAAAAATAGAATTTCAAGATGTTAACGTTCAACAACGGCCAAATGGACACACTATCCTGAAGAACATAAATATCACTGTTAAACCTGGCCAAAAGGTACGTAGAAAGTCTTTGTCTCATGGATACACGATAATATTTAATAATATTTTTTTACATACATATACAGGGTGTCCCACTATTGGTATACTAAGCGCGAAGGGACTTGTAGTTTTGCATACACTGATCACGTTAAAAATACTTAAACAACAAAATTACGTCAAAAATTTTTTGCTAAATTTTTCCTGAAAATCCAAGTTTTCTTCTCTAGCTTCGCGCAGCTGGCATATAGCGCTTCTCTAATGTGAGCATTTTGTCTATGAAAACATAATCATAAACGATAGCTCACGTGCTGGTGGCAAAGTTGGGCGGGTTGCTTGTTTTGGGTGTACACATAGAGTTTTAAGAATTCATCTATTTGAAAAAAAAATGGGTATGGAATTTTATAAGTATTTTTTACGTACTCAGCGTATGCAAAACTATAACTTCCTTTGAGCTTAGTATACCAACAGTGGGACACCCTGTATATACATAATACATTATGCATAGCAGTAACATATAGATATGTAAAGAACTATTAAATAACAATTGAATAATTAAATAATTTCAGATCGCTGTATGTGGTCGCAGCGGCAGCGGAAAGTCAACTTTATTATTAACGTGCGCTGGTGCGACGACCATACAAAGTGGTCGTGTACTCATCGATGGGCAGGATATTACACGGGTTCCATTAAAGCCGTTACGTCATCGCATCGTGGTGTTACCACAAGAAACTACTATGTTCTCTGGAACATTGCGGGAGAATTTAGATCCGCTCGCTGTGCATACAGATGAAGAAATATGGCAATGCTTGAAAGCAGTTGGACTGTACGATTTTGTTACAGCTCAATCTGCAGGACTCGGTAATCCAATATTTTTAAAATCATATACATAACATGAATTTATTTTCCTTAACGGCCTAAAATTAACAGTACTATATTTGGTAATTATTACGTGTTCAAATTAATATTTAAGTAACAGTTCTTTAAAATTCTCACTAAAACATGCAATGTAACACCACAGTATTACAATATTATTTCCTACAGTAAGGCAATGCCTTTGATGTCGCGCGATGCCGCCGCCAGTGTAGGTACTTACGCTGCCACACGAAAATATGCTAGGGTTGCAACAAATTGGAATTAAAACAATTGTGATTATTACTATTATGATGTAATCATTTATGTATATGTACATTCAAAATAATTTCGATTATTAAATCTGATGTAATTATTTGTTATTTTATATATTATAATTACATATATTGCAATGCTAAATATTTACGTGACACTTTATTTTTAGATGTTCTTAATTGTCTATTATAACATTTATCTAAGTAATGCATTCACATTGGGATGAACAATCTGATAAGAAAATAATGAGGACAACATATACATAGCTTTGATTTAAATTCAACAGATACAAATACAATCTTTATAAAATATTGTTTCCTTCTGGGATTTCAATGTAGATTTACATCCGTACACGGAACAGTTTGTGCGCGCCATAATAGAATATGAAAGTATGTATAATAAAATTATTACACAAAAAATACGACTGCGTCGTCCTTTCGCGCTAGGTAATGCAAACTAAGCGTGTTTGCATTACGCGGCCCGCGTCGCCCGACCCCCCGCCAGTTCCCCTCCGTTTCTCTGTGCAAGTACATTCGTTTCCGTACTGTATAGATATTGTAATACTGTGGTAACACTGTGTTCATTAGGCCCAATCTGTCGCGATTTTCGCAACTTATCCGTCAGTTAATTTGACGAATTATGAAGAAAGTCATAAAACTTGCTTTACGTATCTTAAAACTACTGGTAGTTAATTCAAATTAAATTAAAAATTAAGAATTTTTGAAAGAATAGAAAAAATTCCTTCACGAGGCAGGACTCGAAGTCTCGAACCCACGTCTTTCGCAGCTTTTTGTGATCTATTTATTTTTCTATACTTACTTTTAAAAACTTTTCATTTAGAAAGAATTTAAATAATATAAACTCCAAATATCAAATGTAAATAAGCAACTGTTTATATTCCAGAGTGTTTGATAAGCAAGCACAGCGGGTGGGCAGGCGGGCGCGGCGGGCGGGTGTGCGCGGCGCGCGCGGCGCTGCACGCCCGCCCCGCGGCCGCGCTGCTGCTGGACGAACCGGCCGCTGCACTTGACGCGCCCGCACAGCGCGTGTTACTTCGCGCGCTGGCTACACTCGCACCGCATACCACTATTATTACTGTTGCGGTTAGTTCAGTTCTTGATATGGAAGTAACTTTAGACGCGTAGAGAGCAACTTTATGTGGGTTTGCTTTACCTGAATGTGATGTGATTTATGTGTGTAATGTGTTACTGGTGACGAGTAGGGTTTTTTGTGTTTCTTCGTCTGGAGTTAAGACTACCTTTTGATGCTACATTAACTTTATAAGGAATTAAAAAGAAATAAGAAATGCGGAATCTATTAACGGTTTTATCAATAAAGACAATTCAAAACTATATTTAGAATTTAGTTTTCTGTAGTTTATGATTTATTTTTCTGTGTTTTGTAACTGACAACAAACATAAATCCTCTTTTCAGCATCGTATATCATCAGTTCGTGAGTACGACAGCAGTATCATCCTTGACGACGGGCGCGTGGTGGAGCGAGGTGACATCAATGGTCTACTTTCAGAGCCTGCTAGCCGACTGTCACGCATGCTCACTGCACCCAACAACATAGTTGGGTAGTTGTCTAATCGACATCATTGTAAATTATGAATTGATTTTAAACAAATTTGATATAGAATATGTAGTAAGGTGCTTCTAGAATCCATCCACACTATGCATAATGGATTTTATTGAACGTTATTCAATACTGATATATGTCACTGTATTCAGATATATCATGGAACTTATTGAAATCAATATTAAATGTAAATGCTTTTGTAAAAGTACGTAATTTATAATTAGTTGTAGTAGTACGTGCATTACTAAAATATAATAATGTAACATAATATTTAATGATAAGACTGATATACTAATATTATGTCGTAAGCCAGTTTACTAGCAAATTAATATGACAAGTGACAACACCAAATGTGTAGTAGCAAAGTAGCATTAGCAATATCTTTTGATGATTTACCTTTGTTATATTTGCGGGGTGAATGTTGATAATAAATGATTAAAACAAGCGTAAAGTTTCATTCCAATGTATTTAGACAACAATCGCATAAACTCATTTAAAGCTGACATTGAGCGTCTCACGACGTGCTACCAGAGTCAACGATACAACATAAAATTATATAACAATTTACAACAATATTTACGTTGGCACCGATTTACATAATTACATTATATAAAAATATTTGTGTAACGACACAAACCATATAAAAATATTCACTTAAAGTAACTTACTGTCGTAAATATACTTAAAGTTATTACTCTAAATTAAATCTCGACATGTTTAATAAATTCTCTGTTTCACTTATACACTAGATTGGTATTCACGTGTAACACAGGACGGGCGGACCACGTTTCGTTTCATTTCATTATACATTGTGGAACCTTGCACTGCCACATCTTAAGACAACAATCTTTGGTCTGAGTCGAACTATTTTTTTAATCTATTATCCACTGATCATGTTTCAAAAGGCACATACTTAAGGCACTGAGTTGTAGTTATATACATTTTTACAATCGATAATCCTACATTATTATTAAATGGTGTGAATTTCATTAATAAATAACAGTGTGTTTTAACCCTCAACAAGGCACAACGAACGAGCACCAGCCATTAACAATTTGGGTGCGAGAATTTGTAGCTTTTAGGTCGTATGAATTTAGTCTTTCTACAAAAATCCTGAATAAGAATAAATCAGGAAAATAAGACAGCTTACAGTTCATAACAATATTTTCATTAAATGATACCATTAAATCACAGAAAAGAAGCAAAAGCGCTTCACAAATAAAATTTTATATTATCACCTATCTGTGTTAATCCACCCGCACTTTTATAATATTTACCCGTCTCAATTAATTTTGTGCGCATCCTTAATACAATAAGGACTTGTGAACACCAAAAATTGCCCAATAAATACCCAAGTAACATAATCATATCGATTACTATATTGGGCCCGAACGCAATAAACCACCGACACGTCCCTTGAAACCGATGCATTTAAATATACAGCTATGTTAAATTCACACAGTAGTATTTGAGTATTTCATAATTTCCAATTATGTTCAGAAAACTTAATTGTCGTATATTTCATTTGTATAATAAATAAAAGATACAATTGAGGTGATGAATGATTTTTAGACTGAAGGTCCTAAATATGGCCAATTTAAGCCGGATCGAACTTCAGCATGAATATGTCGCAGGTTAATTGCATGATTTCGCCGTTAACAAACGCCGTTTTTAGTGTTCAAACTAATACTGGACGTTTGTCCCCCAAGGAACGGTTTGCTAAACAATGGATGTGCAGTTTAAAAATAAAACGAACTAAGCCACCTTCTAAACCAAACATTTCTGATTTCGAACTCACGTCATATAGTGTATTAAGCCTCAGCATAATATAAATCTGCAAAGGCTTGTAAACTGACTACGCCGTTTGTAAATGGCGAAATTATACAATTTGCATGCGGCATTTACAAATCGAGACATATAAATGATACAGCGAAACAACTCTTCGTGCGGTCCAACTGACAAGAAAAAGAAAATGTAAATGCCTATTTATTTACGAATGACATTCCCTTTCACTGTGAAGTTTACATCTAAAACAGCAACCGCATTTCAAAAATCCTCTGCGCGTCGAATCATATCAACATTTATTTTAAACGAGCTAGCTAATCTTCCAAGTTAAATCCACTTGCATATCGTATCGGTGCAAGATAAGGACACGCTTATAAGACGGTAAAACGAAAGTAGATATGAGGGTATCTCGCCGGCTCGTTGGTGGGCGTGTTGGTGGGCATGTGGTGGGCGTGGTTTATGTGACGTCACGGTAGGTACGATCCTGGTGACATCACGTTAGGTTATTCCTTGTGACGTCATCCGTCATCTTGGGTTTGTCCTTGTGACGTCGCGGTAGGATCGATCCTTGTGACTTCACGATAGGATCGGTCCATGGGACGTCACGATAGGATCGATCCTTGAGACGACACGTGGTTAGCTGTTCCGTGTGACGTCACGCGTGACGCTGGGTCCTAACCTTGTGACGTCACTTGGGGTGGGTCCGTGTGACGTCACGTTAGGTGGGCTCGCTCTTGACGGCGGCGGCGGCGGCGCGCGCCTCCTCCGCGAGCCGCTCGGGACTCGACAGGATGTCTGTGGTCGTGCACAGCACGCGCAGGGAGTTTAGCACGGCTGTGGAGGGGATGTAAAACATTAATACAATTATTTGCCAAAAATAAAACTACTTTATGTTTATTGATGCATGCAAAATCTAAAGTATTTTCATGACAAAATTGTCTTTTAGATGCATGGATATAGTAAGAATATTAAGAAATAAGAAATAATCTGCAAGTAACACAATTTTCTAGATCTAAATGATCATTTTGAATCGAAAAGCTAACGGTACATTATTTTTTTTAATTCGAAATAGAGCAGGCATATTGAGACCGTATACGCGGTCGATCGTGAACAATATAGTATAACGGTATAGAACACTAACCGGGTCTCATCTCGACGAGCGAGCAGTGCTGCTCGGCCCACAGCAGCGTGGTGCGCACGAGGTCTGCCCCGCTGCTGCACGACACGCAAACAATATAGACTAACGGTATAGAACACTAACCGGGTCTCATCTCGACGAGCGAGCAGTGCTGCTCGGCCCACAGCAGCGTGGTGCGCACGAGGTCTGCGCCGCTGCTGCACGACACGCAAACAATATAGACTAACGGTATAGAACACTAACCGGGTCTCATCTCGACGAGCGAGCAGTGCTGCTCGGCCCACAGCAGCGTGGTGCGCACGAGGTCTGCGCCGCTGCTGCACGACACGCAAACAATATAGACTAACGGTATAGAACACTAACCGGGTCTCATCTCGACGAGCGAGCAGTGCTGCTCGGCCCACAGCAGCGTGGTGCGCACGAGGTCTGCCCCGCTGCTGCACGACACGCAAACAATATAGACTAACGGTATAGAACACTAACCGGGTCTCATCTCGACGAGCGAGCAGTGCTGCTCGGCCCACAGCAGCGTGGTGCGCACGAGGTCTGCCCCGCTGCTGCACGACACGCAAACAATATAGACTAACGGTATAGAACACTAACCGGGTCTCATCTCGACGAGCGAGCAGTGCTGCTCGGCCCACAGCAGCGTGGTGCGCACGAGGTCTGCCCCGCTGCTGCACGACACGCAAACAATATAGACTAACGGTATAGAACACTAACCGGGTCTCATCTCGACGAGCGAGCAGTGCTGCTCGGCCCACAGCAGCGTGGTGCGCACGAGGTCTGCGCCGCTGCTGCACGACACGCAAACAATATAGACTAACGGTATAGAACACTAACCGGGTCTCATCTCGACGAGCGAGCAGTGCTGCTCGGCCCACAGCAGCGTGGTGCGCACGAGGTCTGCGCCGCTGCTGCACGACACGCAAACAATATAGACTAACGGTATAGAACACTAACCGGGTCTCATCTCGACGAGCGAGCAGTGCTGCTCGGCCCACAGCAGCGTGGTGCGCACGAGGTCTGCCCCGCTGCTGCACGACACGCAAACAATATAGACTAACGGTATAGAACACTAACCGGGTCTCATCTCGACGAGCGAGCAGTGCTGCTCGGCCCACAGCAGCGTGGTGCGCACGAGGTCTGCCCCGCTGCTGCACGACACGCAAACAATATAGACTAACGGTATAGAACACTAACCGGGTCTCATCTCGACGAGCGAGCAGTGCTGCTCGGCCCACAGCAGCGTGGTGCGCACGAGGTCTGCCCCGCTGCTGCACGACACGCAAACAATATAGACTAACGGTATAGAACACTAACCGGGTCTCATCTCGACGAGCGAGCAGTGCTGCTCGGCCCACAGCAGCGTGGTGCGCACGAGGTCTGCCCCGCTGCTGCACGACACGCAAACAATATAGACTAACGGTATAGAACACTAACCGGGTCTCATCTCGACGAGCGAGCAGTGCTGCTCGGCCCACAGCAGCGTGGTGCGCACGAGGTCTGCCCCGCTGCTGCACGACACGCAAACAATATAGACTAACGGTATAGAACACTAACCGGGTCTCATCTCGACGAGCGAGCAGTGCTGCTCGGCCCACAGCAGCGTGGTGCGCACGAGGTCTGCCCCGCTGCTGCACGACACGCAAACAATATAGACTAACGGTATAGAACACTAACCGGGTCTCATCTCGACGAGCGAGCAGTGCTGCTCGGCCCACAGCAGCGTGGTGCGCACGAGGTCTGCCCCGCTGCTGCACGACACGCAAACAATATAGACTAACGGTATAGAACACTAACCGGGTCTCATCTCGACGAGCGAGCAGTGCTGCTCGGCCCACAGCAGCGTGGTGCGCACGAGGTCTGCCCCGCTGCTGCACGACACGCAAACAATATAGACTAACGGTATAGAACACTAACCGGGTCTCATCTCGACGAGCGAGCAGTGCTGCTCGGCCCACAGCAGCGTGGTGCGCACGAGGTCTGCGCCGCTGCTGCACGACACGCAAACAATATAGACTAACGGTATAGAACACTAACCGGGTCTCATCTCGACGAGCGAGCAGTGCTGCTCGGCCCACAGCAGCGTGGTGCGCACGAGGTCTGCCCCGCTGCTGCACGACACGCAAACAATATAGACTAACGGTATAGAACACTAACCGGGTCTCATCTCGACGAGCGAGCAGTGCTGCTCGGCCCACAGCAGCGTGGTGCGCACGAGGTCTGCGCCGCTGCTGCACGACACGCAAACAATATAGACTAACGGTATAGAACACTAACCGGGTCTCATCTCGACGAGCGAGCAGTGCTGCTCGGCCCACAGCAGCGTGGTGCGCACGAGGTCTGCCCCGCTGCTGCACGACACGCAAACAATATAGACTAACGGTATAGAACACTAACCGGGTCTCATCTCGACGAGCGAGCAGTGCTGCTCGGCCCACAGCAGCGTGGTGCGCACGAGGTCTGCGCCGCTGCTGCACGACACGCAAACAATATAGACTAACGGTATAGAACACTAACCGGGTCTCATCTCGACGAGCGAGCAGTGCTGCTCGGCCCACAGCAGCGTGGTGCGCACGAGGTCTGCGCCGCTGCTGCACGACACGCAAACAATATAGACTAACGGTATAGAACACTAACCGGGTCTCATCTCGACGAGCGAGCAGTGCTGCTCGGCCCACAGCAGCGTGGTGCGCACGAGGTCTGCCCCGCTGCTGCACGACACGCAAACAATATAGACTAACGGTATAGAACACTAACCGGGTCTCATCTCGACGAGCGAGCAGTGCTGCTCGGCCCACAGCAGCGTGGTGCGCACGAGGTCTGCGCCGCTGCTGCACGACACGCAAACAATATAGACTAACGGTATAGAACACTAACCGGGTCTCATCTCGACGAGCGAGCAGTGCTGCTCGGCCCACAGCAGCGTGGTGCGCACGAGGTCTGCCCCGCTGCTGCACGACACGCAAACAATATAGACTAACGGTATAGAACACTAACCGGGTCTCATCTCGACGAGCGAGCAGTGCTGCTCGGCCCACAGCAGCGTGGTGCGCACGAGGTCTGCGCCGCTGCTGCACGACACGCAAACAATATAGACTAACGGTATAGAACACTAACCGGGTCTCATCTCGACGAGCGAGCAGTGCTGCTCGGCCCACAGCAGCGTGGTGCGCACGAGGTCTGCCCCGCTGCTGCACGACACGCAAACAATATAGACTAACGGTATAGAACACTAACCGGGTCTCATCTCGACGAGCGAGCAGTGCTGCTCGGCCCACAGCAGCGTGGTGCGCACGAGGTCTGCCCCGCTGCTGCACGACACGCAAACAATATAGACTAACGGTATAGAACACTAACCGGGTCTCATCTCGACGAGCGAGCAGTGCTGCTCGGCCCACAGCAGCGTGGTGCGCACGAGGTCTGCGCCGCTGCTGCACGACACGCAAACAATATAGACTAACGGTATAGAACACTAACCGGGTCTCATCTCGACGAGCGAGCAGTGCTGCTCGGCCCACAGCAGCGTGGTGCGCACGAGGTCTGCCCCGCTGCTGCACGACACGCAAACAATATAGACTAACGGTATAGAACACTAACCGGGTCTCATCTCGACGAGCGAGCAGTGCTGCTCGGCCCACAGCAGCGTGGTGCGCACGAGGTCTGCCCCGCTGCTGCACGACACGCAAACAATATAGACTAACGGTATAGAACACTAACCGGGTCTCATCTCGACGAGCGAGCAGTGCTGCTCGGCCCACAGCAGCGTGGTGCGCACGAGGTCTGCCCCGCTGCTGCACGACACGCAAACAATATAGACTAACGGTATAGAACACTAACCGGGTCTCATCTCGACGAGCGAGCAGTGCTGCTCGGCCCACAGCAGCGTGGTGCGCACGAGGTCTGCCCCGCTGCTGCACGACACGCAAACAATATAGACTAACGGTATAGAACACTAACCGGGTCTCATCTCGACGAGCGAGCAGTGCTGCTCGGCCCACAGCAGCGTGGTGCGCACGAGGTCTGCGCCGCTGCTGCACGACACGCAAACAATATAGACTAACGGTATAGAACACTAACCGGGTCTCATCTCGACGAGCGAGCAGTGCTGCTCGGCCCACAGCAGCGTGGTGCGCACGAGGTCTGCCCCGCTGCTGCACGACACGCAAACAATATAGACTAACGGTATAGAACACTAACCGGGTCTCATCTCGACGAGCGAGCAGTGCTGCTCGGCCCACAGCAGCGTGGTGCGCACGAGGTCTGCGCCGCTGCTGCACGACACGCAAACAATATAGACTAACGGTATAGAACACTAACCGGGTCTCATCTCGACGAGCGAGCAGTGCTGCTCGGCCCACAGCAGCGTGGTGCGCACGAGGTCTGCCCCGCTGCTGCACGACACGCACGCGCTGAACGACTCCACCAGCGCCGCGCTCACCACGCTGAACTGTGCAGTGCTCAGGAAAACATTGCTCATGTGTGCACACATACGAGTACTAACATAGCTTTTAACTCTCGGGATACTTAGGCTTCGATTGAATAAATTTCACAATTTTTTAATTTTGTCCTTAATGGCAAAGAGAGAAAAACTACTGAAAACGAGGATAGCGGCAAAACGGTACTTACTGAAGATTTATAGAATTTAATTTTTAATTAAGCAAAATACATTTGTGCAGCAAAATGGAAAATAAATAATAACAGAACATAAAGACCGAGATATATAACCCTCCCTCTTCCCCATACACGATAAAACACTTTATTTAACCATTCAAAAAGGATACGAGCCAATACTTCCAGTTGTGCATGGTGCGCGCGGCCACGTGCGCGGCGAACATCTCGCGCAGGCGCCCCGACCGCCCGCGCGACACCGGCGCGCCCGTCGCCGGCAGCAGCGAGTGGCAGTTGCTAACAGAATCATATAATATACTAGCGGTCCGCCCCGGCTTCGCCCGTGGTACCTACATGTTTAAACTATCCTATCTCTCAAGTTGGATCGAACTGCACATGGTGTGCGAATTTTATTATAATCGGTTAAGTGGTTTAGGAGTCCATTGAGGACAAACATTGTGACACGAGATTTATATATATTAAGATTTAACATCAAACCTATTATATTATTTTTTATTATTATTTACCTATATTATTTTAATTTTTCATTTAACTTTAATAACGATTAATTCTTTTTCATTTCATGTTCACGTTCATTGTTTATTGTGACCCTCAACATTATTGAATATACATCAACATCTTCATTAAAATAATTGTCGTCACTATTTTCAATGTAATTCACAACTCTATTAAAGATCTCATCGAAATCAGTATACTATTTTGTACCCACTCAGGGATACTAGCCTAATAATATTATGTAGGGCAAACACAATTTAAAACAAGACGATATATCTATTATCAAGAGCGATGTACAATGCAACCAAATCCAAAAACAATAGATATAGTGATTTAATTGCTTTTAATTTGTGTAAAGATGATCTGGGAAACAGAATGCAAATTGGTGCAGTTGTTTTTAAGTTTATACAAGAACAAACAGACATACATGGCGGAGGACTTTGTTTTATAATATGTAATGACTATTTTAGCCTATTTCTGTAACCAATGAAATACTTACGAAATGGAATTATTTAAACATTCGATTTGCTGCCGTAAGCTCTCCATTTCTTCCTTTATCTGATTTCTTTCCGCCTTCAATTGCTTTATATATTCTGCACCCTTTTGCAACATTGCAGCTTTACTTATCTGAAAATACGAGACAATAAAACTGTACTATCGTATGTCTTATCTCTTTATTATTCATTATTTGATAAAAGGTATTCTGCAAGGGCGAAATATAAGCATGACAAAGCATTTCAAATGCATCATAAGTGAGAGACATAATATTATCGTATAAACATAGCGCCATCGATCTAGTATTGCTTTAATTGGTTCCGATTGATTGAATGAAACGCGACCGTCGACGTGGGTTTGATTAAATAGACCGTGTTGATTTTACTTGATTACATAACGATGTATGATAACAAACAACAATCTACATACACGCCAGACGTCAGACGTGCAATCCTTTGTAGAATTTCGTTATCTTTGAAAATAAAATCAAAGACGTTTATTTTATTAGCTTACTCTTGAACAAATTTGTCAACTGTAAGATCTGTACAAATGCAAATTAACAAACTATTCTTCGTATTTACTTCGGGGGGACACATTTTATAAATATCTTAATGATATGTGCAAAACAAATAGAGTTAATTTTTATACTGTGAGATAATGCAGAACGTTGTTTGCGTTATTCCATGTCTCTTTCAAAGCTCTTAATTTTTAAACTATTTAAGGTTCAAATGAAAAAAGCAAAATATACGCAACTGAAATGTAGCCAAACTTTCTGCACTACTTAAAAAAAGACGTGTGGCACTCGGGGACTGCCGCGGTAAAGCTATTGCATAGCATGCCTTCAAGCCACACCTCCGAGCCCGTCGGAATGGGGAGCGTGAGGTTTTTTCGTTACGGAATTTCTCGATTCGGTCCCCGCGCTCTAGGCCCGCGATAGAAGCTATGCAATAGCTTAATTATATTGCCAGAATATACTAAAGTACTAATAAATAGATGTTTAATTTAACTAAAATATCATTTTAGTATCTTCATAGGGATCTACTATGGATGATATAGGAAACATCAACAATCAATCAAATTATAAGTACATCATACCTTTCTTAAAATCAATAATAACACTACACTATGCATGAATATTGAAAAAGTTTATCTATTTTCTCGTAATGCCGCATCGCCAGGTTTTCATGGCAGATAGCGGTATACCTACATCAATATCATAAAATTCTATCTATATTTACATTTTCCGAAAACCATATCAGTCTATTGATTCTCCGTAAACGTTAAATCCTAAATCAGTAGCCAATTAAAAAAAAGCCATAAACACATAACATTTTACATTTACAATATTATTTTATTTTATACTAGCTTTCCGCCCGCGGCTTCGCCCGCTTTGTCTAAAACATTATAAATTATATACTAAAACCTTCCTCTTGAATCACTCTATCTATTAAAAAAAACCGCATCAAAATCCGTTGCGTAGTTTTAAAGATTTAAGCATACATAGGGACATAGGGACAGAGAAAGCGACTTTGTTTTATACTATGTAGTGATAACAGCACAATTAACAGTAATATTAGTAAATTTATTGTTTAAGTCACTACAACACTATTAGTGTTGTAGTGACTTAAACAATAAATTTTAGTTTAATTTAAAAGTACAAACGTTTAATTTAAAAGTGAAACTTCTTTCGCAAGATTCAAATACAATACCAAAATCGCCTTACTCCATGACGTGACGGTATTGCCAGGACACGACCTTGAAATTTTACTATCAGCGCGCCTAAAAAAGTTTCACTTCAAAATGTGTCTGTTTGAGTGTCTGTCGCTGGAGACCGGTGGCCCGTTTGTGCCGACCTTAAAATTGTTCTATACTTTAGTCTTCCTTACCTTAGCAGCGGGATTAGTATTAAGGTGCGGTATGAGCGCCTGCAGCGTGTCGAAGCCGTTCTTGATGTTGTAGCGTCGCTTCTGCTCCGCGTGCAGGTGCGTGCGGCGCGGCTCCCGCGGCGAGCCCGCGCGCGGGGAGCCCGGCGACCCGCCCGGGGAGAGCGACTGCGCTCGGGACTGTTCACGCAACCGTCACACACTTATTTGTTGTTACTTGTATTGTAATGAATGGGAAAATGTGTATGTGCTTCTTTCACGTTGCTATGAAAGTTTAGTATGCTAGAAGCTAATGAATCATCTCATTCGCATAGGAGATACCTTTGCAAAGGATTGTTAGCAAGCTAGAGTGTGATATAGACTTTTTAATTGTATGGATTAAATTTGCTTTAACTACGCGGGCGTAAACGCGCGCATTATACTTATGAAATAAATATTATGCATTGAGAATAAATAACCAAAAAGATTCATTTTTCCAAAAATTAATATAAGGAGAAAAATATCGCATGAACATTGTTTTTTTTTTTCATCTGTCTGATTATTATCAGTTTAAATTTACACAATACATATGGGGCATTTCACGCGAAGCGGACACAGATTTCTTGGTCAGGTTTCAGATTTCGGTTATATTTTAGTATGTTACACCTGTATATATCCTCGGTATGTATACGAAAAATTTTTGCATTTAGAAGCTTAGTTTTCAAAATACAGGTCTTTGAAGATGTCAGTAAGCGCGAGGTATGGGGGACTTTGAATGTAATTATCAGTTCAAGAAAAGTAATTTTTAAATAAATTGATGACTGAATAATATACCCCATTAAATAAACTTTTTATCATCATATTTCGAATTTCGAATTTATATTTAAATTCCTTAGAAAAATAAAAAAATATTTTTCTTTGTCACTTTTTACAAACTTTGCGTATTTTTAATTTTTTTTAAGATCATTAAATAAATGGCTTATATTATGCTTAAACTTCATACAAAGTTCTAGAGTGGTCATCGCAGTAGTTTAGAAGCTACATGTATTATAATGGCGAAGTGCGGCAATATCCCCATACTAGCGCCTAGCGCGACGCACTGCAATATTCATACAAACGGGGACAAAAAATAAATTCGAGAAATTTGAATTAAATTAAGTGTCAACAGATAGGTCTTTAAAAATTGATTGGAGGTTTATAAATAATTTTTTGCTAAAATAAATAATTGACGAGATATACGTATTCAAAGTCGTAAAAATGTCATAATACTTTACTGAATAATTTTTTTTTAAGAAAACTAAAGTAATATTTTCTTGCTTGTTATTTACCACTATAAAACCTTATTAAAATCTGAAACGGTGTTATTAATTAAATATAATGAGATAAATACTGCAGTACGGTGCGCTAACCAACTAGGCGCTAGTATGGGGATATTGCCGCGCTTCGCCATTATAATACATGTAGCTTCTAAACTCCTGCGATGACCACTCTAGAACTTTGCATGAAGTTTAAGTATAATATAAGCCATTTATTTAATGATCTTAAAAAAAAATAAAAATACGCAAAGTTTGTAAAAAATGACAAAGAAAAATATTTTTTTATTTTTCTAAGGAATTTAAATATAAATTCGAAATTCGAAATATGATGATAAAAAGTTTATTTAATGGGGTATATTATTCAGTCATCAATTTATTTAAAAATTACTTTTCTTGAACTGATAATTACATTCAAAGTCCCCCATACCTCGCGCTTACTGACATCTTCAAAGACCTGTATTTTGAAAACTAAGCTTCTAAATGCAAAAATTTTTCGTATACACACCGAGGATATATACAGGTGTAACATACTAAAATATAACCGAAATCTGAAACCTGACCCTGAAATCTGTGTCCGCTTCGCGTGAAATGCCCCATATGTATCTTGAAAAGTAAATTGTTTTCCAGAAGATTTGTGTGTTTTAGTGTATTTTACAGTACTCTCATGCATAAATTGTTACACAAAGCATTCAACCATATACTACTATTAGTACTACTAATTACCTTCCGATTCTTTGAGCTTTAATTAATGATGCGTTTCAGTTTGTAGTTGGTAAAAGATGAAATATCATAAAACATTTATTTATAATTAATTTCGACTGAGATTCCAGATTAAAATTAGATTTAAGTATCTGTTTTACAGACGTCTCAAATGGTAACATAAATAACATGCGACAAAACTTCCACTTCTTTCATTAGCAATTGAATATCTGTACAAAGTTCATGATATGGCTATTTACATTTTTAATGTGTATTTCTCACAGACACAATTCAAGACGGATCCAATTGATTATAAGCTAAATTGATTCCAGAAATTTTGGCATTTCTAATGTGTGAAAAAATACTGAAATAATATCGGTTGAATGATAAATTAAAAACAAAAAATAAATTGATCGATAAGCTCAACAAAATTAAACATCAACAAAAAAATATCAGGGTGGATATATACTTTCTTACTAAAAAAATTCCAGGCAACGGTCAAATATAGAACAGTGTGCAAAACAAGTTTGCAATCTTGTGAAAAACAACAGTTATTAAATAAATGTTTATAATTTATATTACCCAAAAGTTAAACAAAATGTAGACTTTTTTTTACAATGTTCAATTGATTATCGGGTCGAAAATAGCTATAAAATTGGCAAAAACGATAAGAATACATTATGTAGGTCGCCAATGATACCAAATAGATGATTTTTATGCTAGCAACAAATAAATCATCTGCTATTATAACGACCGATTACGTTATTGTCGAGATAAGAACAACTGGGACCGAAGTCTACAGTCGGAGACAAATTTGCACAAGCCCAGAGCGTGATACTCGAGAAAAACAATTTGACAAATTGTCAGTATCGCAATCCGATTATGATAGGGGCTTTACGACTGATAACGTATAGGCCTTTTATGGGATTTCTTGTATTTTATAGAATTATAGCTTTCCGCCCGCGGCTTCGCCCGCTTTGTCTAAAAAATAATAAATTATATACTAAAACCTTCCTCTTGAATCAATCTATCTATTAAAAAAAACCGCATCAAAATCCGTTGCGTAGTTTTAAAGATTTAAGCATACATAGAGACATAGGGACATAGGGACAGAGAAAGCGACTTTGTTTTATACTATGTAGTGATTAAGATAAGCTGTATTAGGGGGAGAGATATAAATTGACATGTTTCTTTTTATTAGGATTTATTATTATTCATTTTTGCTTTTGCTAGAATTTATTACGATTTTGCCATATTTTTTAATTTTTTTTTTTTTAGGTTTTATTATACTTAAGTAAATACCAAGTATTGTAAAATTAATTGGCAATTTATGTTGGTAACTTTTAAGTTAAATTTAATCATATTTATTTATTAAGCAAAAAATACGACAAAACACGCCACATTCTTCTTGATAAGAAAATTTTTAGAGGGCAGTCTCTAATCGAAAAAGAACTAATCTAACTAAGTAAGATAATAAGGAAGTAGGTACATATTATTATCGTATGATTTTTTTTTCTAAGAATAAGCTTTTAGGTGTTAAATATTAGGTTAGTTTTGGTAGCATATCTTGAAATAGAGGGGAAGCTCTATTTTAATGGTACCTAAGTACCTATTATATATATACAATTTTATACTAAAATATATATTATTTATACAAGTTTAAATGTCTGCACGTTTACACATGTTTAAACATGTCCGCAACTTTATCTAAATAAATCAAAGCATTATCAAGGTACATCAATAACAAATCTGTTATTTACTCTGTCATAAACGTTATTAAGACAATTGTTTTGTTTTTACAAGTTATTATAACAGCATATATGGCTTTATGGTGATGGATGATTAGAATTGAGAAAGATGAAAATGATGAAATATCCTAAAGTAATTACATTTGAAAAGAAGTGATTCAATGTATGCTTTGTTTTTATCATAAATTGGAGTTAGATATATAAAATGTATTTACTCATAAAGGTGTATAAATTTGAAATAACTTACATGATGCGGCGACATAACATCGCTGCCGATGGGAGAGGGCTGCGCCCTCAAGATCGGAGACTTCAGGGGATCCGACCCTAAACCTTCCTCCGTGCTATTGTTTAACTTATATAAGCTTTGAGCTGTAAAAAAATATTCAAAGTTTAAAATAATTTCGTAATAGCCATCAAAATCACGAATTTAGGTAAACTCCATTAAATTTTTCAAAAATCTTATCACGTCGATATTTTCCTTTTTTTTGTTGCATTAAAAAGATGTAGGTAACAGCAATATTGAACAGAAAGCAATAGGGTAGGTCATAAAAAGAAGGTAGGAACTAGGATCGTTCTCTATTATTATTTTTTCATAAAAAGAGGGTAGGATCATTCTCTATTATTTTTCATAAAAAATCGGGGAGGATCATTCTCCATTATTATTCTTCCACAAAAATGTACGCACAATGTTGCGCCGAGAGCAGCTGCGCGAGCATCACGCTCGCCTGCGGCAGCGCGGGCTCGGAGGCCACGCTGGTGAGCGGCGGCGGGCGGCGCGCGCCCGACCCGGCCCCGCCCGGCCCCTCGCCCGCCGTGCTCGACGTCGAGCGGGACCTGATGCGCATGGCCGCTGGGTTCAGGTCTCGACCCTGAACCTGTTATTGTATTTTGAAGGGTATGGGCCAATTTCATTGATTTCATGTTATTGCACTGTTGCATTTCATAGTTTTCAATGGAAGTTTGTGTGTGCTTTCAGTCATAGAAATACCAACATTAGTTTACATCGATGCATTATATTATCTTACGGTATATTAGATAAAGATATAGATACAGACTATATTGTTACTTTGTGCACATCAAAAACATAAAATAGTGAAGCAATCTTTAATCTTTTGATTTAATAGCACAAATGTTTCACGTTTGATCTGTTTAATATGAAACGAAATATCAATTATGCAATAATTTTAAATATGCATTATTTAAGCATTGAAGTAAACTTTTTTTCAAAAATAAAGAGATCATCATACTGTTCATAATCTAAATTTGTAAACGTAATTATAAATTATAATGTTATCTTACAAATTTGGATCTTTTAAATAATGCTATAACTTTAAAATAAAAGTAATTTAAACTTGTTGCACTCAGGAATACCCTGACATTCATATAATATGATAATAAAGTTCTTCAAGGTCAAGATTCAAGGACGATGCGTTAATTTTTCCGGTTGTCGAATGATATGACCGCGCATCGATTACAAATTGATTATTTTCGAAACATTTTTTTTTTTAAATAAAATACTTAAGAATCATTCAATTTCGCCAACCCAAGACAATATCTCTAACAGACCTAGCATGAATTTTCTTTAAAACTTTCAGGATTGGACAACGCTAAAAAAGGCTAGCTCTAATAGGAGAGAATTTCACATAGAATTTGTACCGAATTTAGCAAAAGTTAATTCTCCTAGAAATGACAATATACGAGAACAAGTACACACGTAAGCAAAACAAAACTTACCCTAGCGCTATGTGTTACGGGCGCATCATGGCTGCCACTGGCCACAGGCTCGGTGACGACCCAGTCCGCGTTCAACTGCGAGCCCAGGGGCAAGCTGTGCGAACGGAACTGCTCCTTGCTCCGGACACTCGCTGTGCTTGCCGAACTCGTACCCACCGTCACTTGCGCCTAAATAACCAAATTTTTCAAATAGAATATGATTCGCTGTAAAACAATTTAATAATAGAGAAATTTGAAGGAATAAACGGGAACATTACCTGCTGTGAAGTAGCCGGCGCTAAGGGAGGTGAGGGGAGCTTGAACGAGCGCGGATTAGCAGTAGGCGTAGGTTTCGCCTTGAACTCTGAAGTATTTGGCTGCAAATACTGCATTTGCGGGGAGGTTTGCCGAACTGGTGGACGAGAATCAAAGTTCTGGGGCACGTGAGCCTGACACTGTATCGGCTGTGAATAATTCTGGTATTGAGTATTCGACATGGGACTTGAATATGGCAAGGAAATTGCGAGACGAGTCCGAGGTTTTTCCCTATTATAACCGCTCCTGCCTTGAATCACAACTGTCGACGCATACTTCACGTTTTGCACTGGATGTTGAAGCAGCGATACTGTTTCTGGGGCCGTCTGGGAAGGCGGTAGTGCTGTATGAAAAAACAAAAAACAATAATACTGAGTACATTACACTTCGAAATTAATAATAATTACCACATAAAATACTACAGATACATACGGGCGTTGTATTTGGGATACGAATCCGGTTGGGGCATTACTTTATGTGGTGCATTCACATATCTTAACCTTGGCGCTTTGGTAGCATAGACATTGCTGTGAATTTGTTGTTCTGGTTGAGTGACTTCTTGTTGTTCATACGTATTTTGCGGATAAGCAGACATTATCTGTTGGGTGCCGAGTAGATTATTCTGCATTTCTGGTTCAGAATAAAGCCGATCATTATTGTACATCCGCAATGGCTCATTTTTAGGCGGCTCTGACATAGGCATCATTTGAGTATTATTACTAGTGCCTGAAATAGAGTTATGATTAAAAACATTTTCATTTCTAAACCTAACAATTAATTATTTTTTTATTTACGTACCGTGAATAGTCATTTGACTTGTAGGCATTGTGGCAGTGGTGGCGTTGTGATTTCCTGTGATGTAACTTTGCGAAGAATATGTGTCTACTGACATACCACTCCTGTAAATGGGATCTTCTGTTGGAAGAGTCGTTTCTTCGGGTACGGGCGGTAAACGAGGCGTAGATGACAGAAGATCTGCGAAAAATAATATAATTTACACGGCTAAAATATACGAACGACTTTATAATAAATATGAATAATAGCGTTAAATTACCGTGAAGTGGTTCCAACGTGTCCATAAAATCATCAAGATTAGGCTGCAAGGGACCTAAGCTTGGTTGAATGAAGTCAGCTAAGCTTGCGCCCCTGGCTAAAATTAAAATGAACATCTGTATCGATAACCGGATCGTTATCATAAATATAAAATCTGTCGGTACAAAAACTATTATCAATACCAATTTCCCTGCAATCGGGGAAAGCAAATGGTTGATGATTAGTAATTGTGGAGAATAGTGTGTCACTCATGAAGTTAAGATAGTCCTCGTCTGTGAGCATGTTGCCCGCAAGGTCGCTGCACTGGGACTCCACCGTGTCCATATCCGACATCTGAAAACCGGACAGTTGTAACATCTGAAAAGTTGTATATGTTTACTAACTGTACTCAAAATGTCTTGTCATACTTCAAATATTTTATATTTTTTTGCCCTTAATATTCCGAAACCGCACACCCATAACATTCATAAGCTTTTTTTAACAATACGCTCAAAAGCCCACGCCGTTATCGCAATGCTAGTAAATATAAATTTTACATGAAAAAATCTGCATAATCTAAAAATCACTTACAGAGTCCTGGACAGAGGTGTCCCCCTTGCCAAGGAGTCGCATAATATGAAACATGCGCCATTTTTTGTATTCTGCTATAACCGCTTCAGCTCGTCTCTTCCAGTATTTTCCTTCTAGAATCGTTGTCTAAAAAGGGAAATGTTTATTTTAATCGTATACTTATAGATAACCTTAAAAAATAAAAAATAAATTATGAACTTACTTCCGGTTTCACGTGTGTGTCAACATCCAAAGGGGAAGCGAACTGGCACACCAAAGTGTTTTGTTTCTTTATAACTAAAATAAATAGTTAGATACATTACTGTTACATAACACGCTAGCGGAAATTATGCTAAATACTTCCTATTTATGCTTATAGAATAGTTGAAACATATTATTCACTAAATTAACTAAATATTTAACACCATCACAAGTTGTTAAGTTAATCGATATGCCTTAATACCTTTCAAGACTTCTGATCAGATTGAAACACCCAAATAAAAGAGCTCAATATTGCTAACTTTATTTTTATCATAACGAGAAAATTAATGTTAAAAGTATACATTTTGAAACAAATAAGAGAATTAAAAAATCAAAAAACCACAATCTAATACCGCGTACTTACTGTACACACGGCCAATTTATCTCTGAAACGGATTTGTAACGTAAGCGACCGTTGATAAGACATTCTCATGATTTCTATTGCAGTATAATATAAAACCCGATCTTTTTGTCTTTAAATTGAACATTAAAATTTCGCCGTCAATGGTGTTATCTTGGTGGCCACATAGCAGCCGCCTTGTGCAATGTAGCCTCATTATAGATTTATTTATCTACATTATTAGGTAAATGAACTTTCAAGTAGAATCCTAAGGGGCATACACGTATTATCGATTGCTACCTAACGCATGGCTGTGATAGGAAATTTACAGAGATTCATACGTATACGTATGTTTTTAATATATACAAACGCATTAAGGCATATTTATGTTAAATATTCGTACATATTTATAATTAACTGGTTTGAGTGCGATGGCAATTTATGGGTATGCTATTCCATTGTGAATTAAGTATAAAGTTGAGACTATGTAACTAACTTAATTTCTTATTACATGACTACAAAAAAGTTCAAAATAAGTAAAACAAAATAGGAAAAATAACAAAAATTTCCGTCGTTAAAAATAGCCAACCGGATATTGAACCCCTTAATTTTAAAAGATACAAAACTCGTTTTATTGTAAGTACCAGATTACTTTGATGATATAAGTATGTAGATTTTTTTATTTTATTTACACTACGAAAATTTAAAGCCTATTTCCACACCTTGTTTTACAAATAACAAATCGTGATGATTTTTCAATATCTTACAAAATTTGCACATAAAAATCTATACTATATTAAGTACTGATACCAAATCGATGAATGAATGATATAAATTTCTTTTTTTTTATTTACTTGTTAAATTGACTTCTCAAAAAAAAACATCGCCATTTCATTTAAATGCCTCATACTTCTCTACTCTATTGATAATTATTTACGAATTTGATTTTTTTATATTAACGAGTGTAAAAAAGTCTCGAGTTTAAATTTTAAGCGTCTTTGTGTCTGGTTCGTGTAAATGTATTGATTATACAACCCGGCACGTATATTGGTAGAGAACTATGCAACATTTTATAATAGCAAATTTTACACCATCAAGGTAGTGTTATTATCATATTTATTTTCATGTGCCAAAATGTGATTATAGGCTTAAAAAAGCTTCATAAAGTCAGGTAATTGCCCAAATCGTGTAGGCGAGCGAGCGAGATGCAATCTGTTTTATGCGTAAGAGTGAGAGAGAACATGAAGCGCGTCTTATTAACGGCCAATAAAATACAATATTCTTGGTCCATAGCCTGTTTATCCTTTTGATACGTCACTTTTTCGGAAATTGTTTGATTTTTTTATTCCACATGTTGTATATAAAAATGTCTTGAATTGAAGACTAGCAATAATAAATGTAAATTGTCCTTACACTGCATGTGCCAACATCTCCATATAACATTGTTTAATCTGATTTTGTCCTTCCACCGGAGTTTGATACCTTTGAAACGATTCCATTTTGGTGATGTTAGTTTTTGTCTATAATAATGAAATAAATAAAATTACATCAATCTTACTCACCATTGCTTAATTAATGTTGGGGTCACAAACACTTATGAATAGTTTGAGTATTTATAACTAAATTAGTCTTTGAACTAGACAAATCCATTTTTAATTTACAAAAAATATGAGACAACATATTCAATAGTGGGTAAATAAGAATTTTTGTTTCTCGACAAATGTACAGCTTCAGTGTTGTACTGTACTGTACTGTTAATACAGAAATGAACACTTCGCGGTAAATATCTTATCTTTAAATTATCAATATGGGATCTTAAGCTTATTTTAAATAACAGTTTGATAAGCAAGCCACCTAAACATATCTTATCTTTGCTTCTTCTACTCTAAGCATACATGGATAAAATATGCAGTTAGAAACATATTTTATTCAATTACTTTATTAACCGACTTTTTTAGAATTGAAATTGAAACTGTCATTATCCAAAGTATGTGGGTAGATTTGAACTCTGATATTATTTTAAGAAAAATATATTAAAACAGAGAATAAGTAGTATCCAGCAGCTTTAATTTTACTTTGGATTAAAAAAGTAATACCTACTCTTAACCGCAGTCCCATAAATATTTAATACTTAATGCAATAATTTTAACAGGACCACATCATATCATATTATAGAAAATGATGTGATATTTATCATCCAATCATCAAAAAAGACACTAAAGAATATAATATAAAATTATCAGAACATAAGTAAATCGTATATAAAAATTCATAAAGAAAATAAAATACTTTTCAATTTCTAACTTGTAAAAAATTTGAAACACATTTTCCTCTTGTACTTTCAATAATTGATTTTCATTTAAGGCAAGTAAATAATGTTTGCTTATAATCTCATTAATATACAATTTACTTCTCAATATAATATAATATATTGAATATAAATGAATAATGAAGCATACAATTTAATTTTTTTATATGTAATAATTACAAACCTGTAAAAATTTGATTAGTTTTTAGCCTTTAGAAATCAAAGTTGACACTTTGCACCAAACTAAAACTCAACATATAATGAATGCTTTCAAATCAATTTTTCTTATAAGAATGTTTTTTTTTATGAATAATAATAATCTAATAAAGTGGCATAATTTTATAGTAATTTAAAAATTTTTTGTATTTAAAAATATGTAACATCTAAAAAATATGTAAATGCATGTGTAGTTCAGAATTACAAAGTAAGTTTTATAACTCTGTAATTAGAATTCAATATTTAAGTATTAAATATAATATTTGATGTTATATTTATAAATACACAAGCTATTAACAGACAGACTTATCTGCAGAAATGACCTGTCTTTCATAGACTTTGATGACCTTACGTTATCTTTGCACACTAAACCAATCAGAAAATGTGTTTCCTTATTTTTACACAAATTTTAACTAACCACCGCAATAGTCATGAGACAGAACATGGTTATCTTTTAAGTTAATATTTATTTTCATAAAACAGGATTATTTTATTTTCATAAAACAGGATTATAGTTAACTATTGGAATTTTCTTTTTCATATAAAACAAGATAATATGACTGTGTTTTCATAGACCTAACATAGACTTTATTAGATAACTTGCAAAGATTACTCAATAAGAGTGGAAAATAACCAATAGAAACAACAACATTTAATACATAAAGATATTAAAAGGTCAAGCTTTTGTTGTTCAAGACTAACTTACTCTGTAATGCCTATCTCTAAGAAATTATTTTCAAAATGAATTACCCATTTAAGATTAAAATAGTAACTGTTATTTACATTAAAAATATTTACCTGTATGCTAAGGTCATGCATTTGAATAATTTTGTAAGAGATATTTCAATAGAAAGTTGTTGATGTTGTTTACTTTCATCTTTATCTGAGAGTTGAAATGTTTCAGTAGAAACAGGTACTGTGTATGTTGCTACAACAGCCTCCTTTTGTACATTTTGTTCTTCATCTGGGACTGGTACAGCTAAGTCATCGTAATCATCTTGCTCTTCTGCTTCAAAATGCGACACCATAAAATGTCCAGAGTGTATTGCCTCTTTTCCAGGTCTGGATTGACGTTTCTCGACGTGGGTCATTTTTTTAAGTCTTACACTAGCACAGTTTATGATATAAACATTTATTAAATTAAATAATAATTCTTATAGGCTTCAACTAAAGGGCTTATCCATTTCCATATATATTTTCACTTATCACTCACATTGTTTTTTTCCACATGCCTGACATTTGCTCTGAAAGTTGCTATATTTTAGCTATAAACAGGTTATAAATGTAAGGAATTCAATAGATCTCGATCCGAAAACAATATTGAATGTAATGTAAAAATATTAAATAAGTAATCAGCTTCTTGGTAATCAGTAATAACCACAGATAAAATTACTAAATATGATAATTATTGAATGCCTCCTTAATCCTTTAATTCAAACGCTGAATGTTATAATGACGGTTTTACTTTAATTAGTCACGTTGCGTTGGGTCCAATATTTTTAAAAATCATTGGTTGGGTCAGAAAGAATATATCAAGGATTTAATAAAAGATCATGAATAAATTTAGTATTTATTTACTAGCTATACTTTTATTTCTAATCCATTATGTACTTGTCACTTATTTCTACAAAGGTAGGAGGTAATTTTCAATAACTGTTTACGTCCTAAATTAGTCCTACAGCAAACAGGCTAAATAAACCACAGAAAATCAGAAAATAAACTAAATTTGAGACAGTGGCTGACGGCTGTTGCACGCTGTGTCGTAGTAAAAGGTTGCCACTCTTCAACTATGATGAAACCTCTATAGAAAAAATGGGCTATAAAGAAAAACACACGTAAGAAGTGAAACTTCTTTATGACCTTATTCTTCAAAAAATATTTACTATATGCAACTTTACAGAAATACGTCGAATCAGGCGTGGTAGGGATAAGAAAAAGATGGTGCGTAACGGAAAAATGTCACGCGTAACGAAAAAATGTTACACTAAATTTTTTTCCAACCCCGTTAAAGAAGTTTCACTTCAATAAAAAATAAAGATTACATTGGAAGTATGTACCGAAAAGTGTGTAGACAATAATTCATGCTCACACATCGTAAACACACAGAAAATGTTTATATAATATGTATAATAGAATCATGCTAGAATTGTTCATTTTATTTTATTTTTATTTATTTAAATGAAAAATTTTAATATTCTTGCGTTAAATAAATAATGGAACATTCATACTCATCACAAAAAATGAAGTCGTAATTTCTCTGCACAATAATAATTTACCTAAATATTAGGACATTTGAATAAAATAATACTGGCAACATTATTTTGAGCGCAGACACAAGAAGCTTCTATCTAATACACTGGAGATTGCGCTATGAACGTTGGCTTGTCACGGGAAGGCACGACCTTGAATGACGCCTGGTTGTTCTTTTGTCCCTTTCACACCTAACTTGGCAAGTTGCAAGCTTCTTGCGCAGACATCAGCCGCCAGAGATCGCCGCGACTATGGGACTTCTTTCGTGACTATTTTTTGTTTGGAGAGACTCTCGTTACTCTGTGGAAATACATTTGTTATGTACAGCTGTCAACTTGGATTATTGAAAATGTCAACTGTCAAATCTCAAAAATAAACAGGCAGGCAGTAACCACCAGGGCAAGATTTCAAATTCCAAGAAATATTCTTATTAATATACCTCTAATTAACCAATTACAATTGCCTCAATTTCTTATGAATTTTTTCGCCATTTAAACATAAGTATAATTTCTAGATTTTTTAACGTTAATAGAAGGGGAAAAATAATAGTGTGGTAAATTTCATGTTAGAAAATTTAACCTTGGGATATCGTACCTATTTATATATTATAAATTCAAAATGAATTCCCCAAGAGCTTCAAGTTCACCGTCATATAGAAATCTTAGATGCAAACATTCACAATCTCCAGTAGAATTAAAAGAAAAAATGAGAAAGGTACCTACTTATTTCCATTATTCTAATCAAACAGTTTTTGTTATGTATCTTGATCACGAGTGTGGGTCCCCGTGATGTAATTAAATTTATTTTATTAGGATTACAAGGATAAGATACAAAAATGTCGAAACATGTTAATGAACAGGTTTCGTGGACCTTTAGCCGAGGATGATCTCCAACAAACTTTAACTAAGTTATACAAAGATACATTTAATTTCACTGAAGATTTTTCTATTTATGAAGAAGATAATGAAGTCCTTGAGGAAATAAAAAAAGAATTAATTCAAGAAGAACTTGAATGGTATATTCATCATATTATGTATTACTAAGATAAAATAAAATTAATTTTATTCATATAACTTACATTTTAAATGATTGATAAATACCTAAAATTTCAGGTACACTCAAGAATATGAAAAATCTCAAACAGATAATATTGATTGGTCTTTATATCAAGTTGAAGATCACATAATTTGTCCAGTGTGCCAAAAAAATGACTTTAAATTTAATCAAGGGGTGGTATCTTGTGATAAATGTAAAATAGTATTAAAAACTCGATTATCTTTATCAGAAATAAAGAATAGTATTTATGAATCAATAGAAAGACATAGTAAAAAATGCAACTCTGAAACTCAATTTTCAATGATTCCTGAATTAGATGAAAACCATATTTATCTTATGTGCGATGCTTGTTTAGAAATGCAGTTAATAGTGTAAACATTTTGATAATAATTTGTTATTGTTTAGAAGTATAATTTACTCTTTTTTCATAAATTTGTTAAATAAAAGTTTGTTCTTTTAGTATTTATGAGACTTTCTATTCTCTCCTACAAAAGTATAGTATGTAATAATGAATTCTTAAATATAAAAGTATGCATATTTCTCTTGGTACTTGTTGCCACATGAAATACAATGAATTCTGCATTTTTTTAAAGTAGTAATACTACTTCACAAATTTTTTTACTATCAAATATGAGAAATTTAAATTTATCTAGGGAATTAATATCATCATTTTATAGTATCACTAGCTTTCCACCCGCGGTTTCAAAGAAAAACTCGCATAGTTCCCGTTCCTGTGGGATTTCTGGGATAAAACCTATCCTATATTACTCGTGGATAATGTAGCTTTCGAATGGTAAAAGAATTTTTAAAATCGGTCCAGTAGTTTATGAGCCTATTCACAATCAAACAAACAAAAAAAGTTTTCCTCTTTATAATATTAGTGTAGATGAAACTGTTCAAGGAACACTGATGAAATAAAACGCTGTATACAAAATAAAAATGACCTTTTAATTCAATTCATGAAGCATGGTAACAAGGTATATTGTTAATTATTATTATACTCTGTCACATATTCATATCCATGTTAGAACAATTTTTAATACATGTGAATAATTCCTACCAAACATTAAACTAATCGGTAACTTGTATAAAATGTACATTTTTATTAATAATAGTATAAAACAGTACCATTTATGTTACGGACACAATACATGGGCAGCATTTGTTGTTGATTTCTTTTTTTTTTTTTGTATAAAATGGTCAGCTATGTGAATTATTCTAGGCCTGTAAAAAGAAAAAGAAATACTAATCAGTATTTAAATATGCATTTTTTATTCAAGAATATAAGTAAGATGCACCTTTGTTCAAAATCCAGTGATTTCTTCATAAACCAAAATTGTAAGGAATAAATCTAGTCTGAAGGAATTTCATTTAGCTGAGACATAACATTACACAGAAATATTCCATAACACAATGTATAGTCAAGTCGTGTCACCATTGCTATATAACTATTCACTTACTATATAGGTAGACCTTGTACGTCCATAAAGTCTTCCGGTTGAGCATGTGCATGTGTGTGGGTGGACGCAGGCGGTATGGTGAAGGCGTGGTGGTGGGGTCTCGGGCGCCGCGGCGAGCGGGCCGTGATCACGCGCGGCTTGTGGATCTCGTCCATTACTGACGGTGCCACATACGTGAATCCCTGGATTTTTTGTGTAATTTTAATGATGGAACAGATTAAACTTCTTAAAGTTGACTGTATATATTAGACATTTAAATACATATTTTTCATTTGTGCTGCAACATATCAACATATAAATGTGATTTTTATAAAAACATTAGCTACGATACAATTGAATATGCTACTTTTTGTAAGGAAACATTAGTATATTAAAGGTCATAAGATTAATGGTACCTGAAACATCATATTGGCACTTTCGCTAAGTGTTGACTCATCAGGCGAATCAATAGGAGTTTGGAGTGTGAATCTTGTGTCAAACTGGGATACATCATCTTCACTGGTCTAAAAACAAAAATTCATCATAATTTTGAAGTTAATACTGTATTTCGGGCTCTTAGGTTAGTAATAAATAAATTAAATAATAAATAAATATTTCAGGACAATTTTCACACACGGCACGATCTGATCCCATACTAAGCTTTCGCTTGTGTTATGGAAACCAGATGGCTGATAAACATACATATATAATTTTAAATAAATACTTATATAGATAATTAACACCCAGACACAGAGCAAACATCTATGTTCATCACACAAATATTTGCCCCGGGTGGGAATCGAACCCACGACCTCTGGCTTGGAAGGCAGGGCCACTACCAACCAAGCCAACCGGTCAGTAGTTTTTCAAATGAGAAAAACTACTAACCTAAGAGCCCGAATCTAATGAGAAATAATTTATTATTTTGAAGAATTTTACAACTGGCCATTTCATACAAGTGGTTATGAAGAGATGTTATCTGTCACTAGAGCTAAAAGGTCTTGTAAAGTTCAATATTTTTATTAATGACATTTTTTGCAAAGTATTTAATACTTTTATGGGAACAAGATAATGTCGAAATAAAATATGACCTTGTAATGCTGTAATAAAATATCACATAATCAATATTTCATCAAATACTTAATGATACTTTAATTTATCTTTTAATATTTGCTATCTATTCATATACAGCAGTTGATAATCTCAGTGCCCTTGAATATTAGTCATAATATAAATATTAGAGTATTTATTTTTTTACCATCATTACATAATATGTTATGGTAATTCATATAAATTTTGTATGAAAAGTAACAGGAAAGAAAGAAGTATGAAGCAGGTATGCTGGCCCTGGAGGAATATACTTAGCATTCTACAATATATTCCACCTTTATCTACTAATTATAAATAAATATCTGATGTCTGGGAGAGATTTCTCAGTAATTATAAGGCTATCTATCTTAAATATATATATATTTATCTATATTTAAATTATTGTTTTGTGGTTATGAATAAAGTGTATATTCCACATCTTTTAGGTGTTATATTTTTTAAATAACAGTTGTTTTAAATAAGTAGTTTAAACATCTGTTGCTTGCAACATGGTATACAGATTAAAATAAAAATGACATACCAATTTAGGTTTAATTGGAGGTTCTAATCTACGTGCGAATACATCATCCCAATGGACATGTTTGAAGAAGGCATGCCCGCGAACTGCAGCTGCTCCTGCAGCACCTAAGCGTTGCGTTTCTGAACGTTTCATAAGGCGTCGTATCAAATCGCGAGCATCTTGTGTGAGGTAGGCTGGCAACATTAGTTTACCTTTAAGTATTTTTTCTATAGTTTTTGTACGATTATCTCCTGTGAATGGTGGCTGAAAGTGAGAATAAATCAATTAATTTATTCTTTAAGTAATTTAAAAATAACATAAATGTAAATAAGGTTACCTGTCCAATCAGCATATCATACATTAATGCGCCCAGGCTCCACCAATCAACTGCTTTTCCATGACCACTTCTAGTTAAGATTTCAGGTGCCCTAATTGTTTTGTAAGCAGAATAATTATTGAAGAAACATGTGTTTATAAAATAACTAGCGGTCTGCCCCGGCTTCGTCCGTGGTACCTTCATGTTTAAACTATCCTATCTCTCAAGTTGGATCGAACTGCACATGGTGTGTGAATTTTATTATAATCGGTTAAGTGGTTTAGGAGTCCATTGAGGACAAACATTGTGACACAAGATTTATATATATTAAGATATGCTTCAAACATATTATTCAATTTTCAAACAAATTGCTTAGTTATGTAGCTAGGTACTTTAAGTTAATGTTATCTTTTCCTATTGTGTCATAACATAGTTATTATTATTTACTTATGTTGAATCAAATCAACAAAACCTTTGTTAAAAATATTTTAATGGATATTCTTCACCATCTTGAGGGAGAGTTTATTTTTTTAACACGCTTTTATTAGCTTTATTTTTGTTATTATCATATGGATAAAACATTGATTAAAATTGACTTAACCATTTTAGTCAACCACCTTAACCATTTTAATCATTTTAGTCAGCTTGTATGGCAGAAATACTTAGTTGACAATGACGTTTTACCATATTTTTTTTTTCACTAATTTGAGCAGTGTTTTTTATTTGTGGCAAATAAATCTATTGAATATTAAGCTAAATATAAAGTGGACAATAACACATTCAATCCAATTAATTATAATTGAACATGTTTTAAACATGTAAAGAAAAAAGTTGTCATAACTGATTGCTGTTTTCCTATACATTTGGTTTACTTACATATATTCTATAGTTCCACAGAAAGTGTGTGTAACTATGCCTTCCTGAATGTGTTCTTTACATAATCCAAAATCTGTCAGTTTCACATGGCCTTGTGCATCCAACAATACATTTTCAGGTTTTAAATCACGATAAATTATGCCTAAACTATGTAAATGTTCCAAGGCTAGAATTATTTCAGATAAATAGAAACTGAAACATAATAAGGATAAATAATATTAATATAATCACATATGGGAAATAAGTAGATACTAAGTTATATTGTAATTTTGTATGTATGGTAATTATTGTTACATTTACTCTATCTTTTTGAGAATACTTTTTAAACATTTTTACAATTACTAAACTAAATGTATAAACAATATTGCAATATAATAATTTAAATGAACTTATTATTTTTTCATAACTGTTAAATACTATTATTACCTCTTTTTATACATGGGCTAAAAGATTTAAAAATATAATCTCATAAAATATAATATGATATATTTAAATACTAAATAACAACCTCATTTATTCATTAAAACTTACCAAGCAGTATCTTCTAGGAATATACCTTCTCTTTCAAGGTGCATAAATAACTCTCCACCACTTAAATATTCTAAAATTAAATATAATTTACCACCAGTTTGGAAAGCATATACTAATTCAACTATAAATGGGTGCTGAAACCAATACAAATAAATTACAAATTGATACTTAACTTAAAAACGTCTTTTGGAAATTCCATGAGATTATCTATTTACCTTTACAGCCTCTAATATATTTCTCTCAGCTTTAGTATGAGCAGTATCCTTTTGATTGCGTACAATTGAAGCTTTTTTAAGAACTTTCATAGCAAAGTGTGCGCCAGCATCTGGGCCAGTGATTTTACGGACTTGAAACACTTTTCCATATCCACCTTTGCCTAAGACTTTGCGTAACTCAAAGTCTTGTGGACCAAGTCGCTTGCATTGACCAGGATTGACATTATCTTCTGATAATTGTATTGTTTCAGATCCTTCAGAACTACAAAAGAGAATTTGTTTACATGCATTTATATTAGATTATTTATTTATCAATAGTAAAAGTTATGCACTTACTTTACAATACTTTGTACATGAAGTTCTGGATCGTAATCAACCTGTTGTAAAAAAATAATATAAATACAAAAATATCTTGAACAGTGTCAGAAAATGGTTATAGGTTAGAAATTATCTGAAAGGTATTGACACAGTAAATTGTACATGCCTCGTCCACTTCTATTATATCGTCTTCATCAGAGTCACCGACTGTAACTGTATCCACATCTAAATCTAAATCAAAAACACCTGCCATATAAGATGACATCTCAATATTATCACATCAGAAAGTAATGAGTTTTTTTTTAAAGTCACTGTATTATATATATTTTTTTTTATCTGACGAATTTAACATACAAATTGATGCTACGTTTATTGTATTATTTAAGTTTCAATCTTTAAACAAAATTAAAAAGGCAGGTATGTAAGATCAAACAAGACAAACGCACAGCAGTACTGCACACTTCACAGATAACTAATTTGTGTCACAATTCACAAAGCGAAATGAGAAATGACCACAGACTTTTTAATAAATGGTATAGTTCCAATATTTTTAAGCTATTGCATAGCTTCTATCGCGGGCCTTGAGCGCGGGGACCGAATCCAGAAATTTATTAGTAACGAAAAACCTCACGCTCTCCACTACGACGGGCGCGGAGGTGTGGCTTGAAAGCATAGCATGAAATAGCTTTACCGCGGCAATCCCAGAGTGCCACACGTCTCTTTTTAGTTAAAAACCACAAAAACTCTTTGAATTTTCAACACTCGAATAGCAAATAGCTGAACTTAAACTAAACTTATCTTTTAAGCTATTGCATAGCTTCTATCGCGGGCCTTGAGCGTGGGGACCGAATCCAGAAATTCCGTAACGAAAAAACCTCACGCTCCCCACTCCGACGCGGACGGGCACGGAGGTGTGGCTTGAAGGCATAGCATGCAATAGCTTTACAAGTACATCTAGATTCCGCCGTTTTTTCGTATTCAGAATCCTTGTGTACAATAGTATCTTCACTGTTCATCTTGGTTCATATATTTGTCATTAATTTAATATAATATTTTGCCCTAATTTACTTTATGTGTTCACAATTTAATGCAGTAAGTAAAATGTATAAATAAATTTATTCCTTCATTTATCCAAAAATCATACAATTCAAATAATGTAGTAATAAATTAACAAATTTAAAGTTATATTAATAAAAAAAAAACGTGTGGCACTCGGGGACTGCCGCGGTAAAGCTATTGCATAGCATGCCTTCAAGCCACACCTCCGTGCCCGTCGGAGTGGGGAGCGTGAGGTTTTTTCGTTACGGAATTTCTAGATTCGGTCCCCGCGCTCAAGGCCTGCGATAGAAGCTATGCAATAGCTTAAAAATTTGTTCTTGGGTCGTTAATAAAAAGACTGATTAGAAGGATTAAATAATTTTTATTAAAGTGTTCCCGGCTTCCTGCATATGAGAAAACACTTTATTATCTGTATATTTCAAGGAAAAATGTGTTCCACTTGTAAATCTTAAAAATATTTTTTTGACTCAAAGATATAATATATTTTGAAATATAATTCGATAAAGTATTAGGTGTAGAAATTGGATATTTGACAATAAGAAAAATAATCTATATTACGAAAATAACACAAATTAATTTGTATTGGAAGAAAAGTTTTTAACTTTTATGTTCTTTGTTTTTTATATTATTGCGGTTACGAATTTATACTAGTCGGTTGTCGAAGGTGTAAACATGTACCTACATAGGTTGTCGCAATTTATTTACAATAAGTCTTTTTTATACTTCTTATTGTCCTGAAGTGCGTGTGAAATAACGAAGAGACTATCTTTAATCTTAGAATTCCCTAATAAGTATGATACTACGTCCATCTTAACCCCTAATGAAACCTTTCAATGGCTAGTGACAACGACAAAACTTCTGTTAATCACAACTTAGATGGATCTTTAAAAAGTAACAAGAAACAAGGCACAGCTATATACAAAGGTAATGTAAGCATTTTATTTTTACTATATTCGATGTCTTAGTCTTTCTCGTGTTGTTGACATTATAATGTCATGATTAACACTTACTAACTCTTAAGCAGAATGTTTATAAAAACTAAACAACACAAAGTATAACAATTTTTAGTTATTATGTTGTTTAGGGTATCTAATATAGTAAATAGTAATGTGTAAATATATAACTATAATATATTTACACCTGACTATTTTTGTGCATATGTTAGGAATCATAATGATATGGATATATTATATGTTTTCAGAAAATAACACTATTAATTTATACATGTGATTTTAGCAACTTCTTTTTATAGACCTATATATTTTTAATTAGTTATAAGAATATACTCAACATTTTAGTACAAACAAAGATATCCTGCAAGTGCAAGTAATATTTGCTGGTCTTGTTTTTTGTAAATGAAGTTTGAATTTATGTCTTATAATGTACTAAATGTCTACTTGGCTTTATTCCTTATATACATACTAAATACTATATTTATATAACCATATTTTTTGGATAAACTTCTTTCATTTAGATATACTTTATACTATTGCTGACATAGACACATTTAATTTTAATGTTGTATATTCATTGGCTTCAATTTATTTCCTTACCAAAAATATGTGATTGTAATAAGTAATAGTTGGTTTAAAAGCAATAGTCTCATGAACTGCTGGTTTAAATAGAAACATTATTTTTTGTAAGTAAAAATTTTCAAGCACAAAGTTAAAATTTTGTCCAGTGTAAAGAGAAAACAGATATGGTAAAGTTATAAGAATATATAAATATTAGTGTCCGACCGAAGGTTCGGTTGCGGTTTCGGTTTCGGCTGAGTTTCGGCCAAAAATCAAGTTTCGGCCGCAGTTTCGGTTTCGGCCAGAATCGGCCGAAACTTTTGCCGAAACCGAAACTTATTTTGCAAGTTCAGTGAACTTAGTTCACACACGTTCACGCCTTCGTTTTCCTCGGCAACGCTTTGACGGACGCTGTCAAAGCGTTGGTTGACCCACGATGGTGGAAACAATTTTTGATTATCTATGTTGAGATAGAAACTGGGTGTAATAGTAATTATTATTTTTATATAAGAGGTACCTAATAGAGACTGATTATTATTCCAAGTACAAATACCAATCCAAAGTACATATTAAAGACTCTTTAATAAAGAGAAAGATCTCAAAATACCAATACTTAGTATTTAAAGTAACAGTAACAATAACCTACTGATTTGATTTAGATGACTGATTTTACTGAGAACTTAATTTGAAAAAATAATAAAAATTAAAATTGTTATTATTAATATTTTAAAAATATTATTTTTTTATTTTATATTAAATAAATGATTACAACAAATTTAATATACTTTGTTTTCATTTCATGCCCTAATTAAGGCAAAATAATAGGTAAAATGCACCAAAGTTCAGTATTTTTAGAAATTTCATACTTGACCACGTGAGTTTCGGTTTCGGTTTCGGTTTCGGCCGAAACTGAAGCCACGGCCGAACATTCGGATTCGGTTTCGGTTTCGGCCTGGAAACCAGTTTCGGTCGGACACTAATATATATTTATTTAATTTCTCAATATATTTATTAGAATAAATTGTAATACAGTCATGTCTTTAATCTTCCATGATAAGTAGAACTGAGCAATTAATATGTAAGACAAATTAAAAATATAAAATAGGTAGCTTAACTATTAAAAATCATAATCATTGAGATAGTATAATTGTAGTGGGCCCAAAATTCATGGTTTATAACTTATAAAAACCAAAATTGATTTTTATGTTTTATATGTTTTTGGTGGCATTCAAATTTTTGACTGCTTTAGTTACATCAATTAGTTTGACTATCACTATCTTATTTATATACATATTATACATATCAGTCTCGGAGATCCATACAAAATTCAGGTTATGTTGGTAATGTTTCGACAAATGAAGTATTTAATTTTAGCTCAGGTTTAAGCATATAAGATAGACAACTTTTCAACAATCAATTCAAATATACTTGATCTTATAATAAATTTAGGTGTAGAAAAATGACTGTTTTAGCTGACTGATTTTATTGAAATTGCATTCATAAACTTATAAATGTTTGACTTTGAAGTTGCTATTATTCAGTTTTTGAAGCCAATGTTACACTGAAAACGAAAATTACCGAATCCGACTGTACACATTTTTATTTATTTTTTCATTCATCTCCATATTTTAGTACTTATCGCGTTTGCGTAAAACGGAACGTAAAAATTTTAGACAAGGTTTGTAATGTCATTGTGACAGTGACATTTGAAATGACATTGCTGGATTGCATTATTGATTATTTTGATATTCGCTTTTGAACTTTGGTTAAAAATGTTTGATGTTTGATACCTATACTTATTTGAATATATAGAAAGTTATTTAGTTCACAATCCAGCAATTATTTATTTGAATGTGTATAGTCTATTCAGTATGAATTTTGCATTGGAAGATAGTACAACTGAAGATGTCCCTATTCTTCTAAAGACGATTATAGAACAGTTATTATCTCAAAACGTTCGAACAGAATCGATGCAGAAAGATGTTTTTTTCGTATTGATTATTATTATGATGTTGGAAAATGGATTTATGCCACTCAAAAACGAAGCAAGTTCGATTGATAGTTCTAGTATCTTAGATGCATATAAGTTCTCACAATTAAAAAAAGAATCGGGTATTTATAAAGAAACATTCCTTTTAATGGGTCTCCACGGTGTCACAGTGGATTTGATAATGAGTCCAGTTGGATCTACTGTAATTGTTAATGCTGTCAGAAAGGATATAAGCTCCGAAACATATTCTGTTTGTTTACCATTAAGTCGCTACATAGTTTCTACACAAGCATCTACAATCCCTATGATGTTTCGAGACTTGAAACACTTGTGCAGTTTATTTAAAAACAAAATTATATGTCCCGTTAAAAGTAGCATACTTAATTTCTGTGGTTATCCAAGTGCCAGTTTGGCAGGAATACCAGATGATATATTCTTCAGCCTAATGATGCTTCTAAATGTTAAAGATATCTTGAGTGTTTCAAAAACATGTAAAAGGTTAAATGTTCTACTGAAAAATGACAGTTTGTGGCATGCATTATGTAAAAGAGATTTTAATAATTTTACTGAAAGTGATCCATGCGATTGGAAGAAGATTTATATTGAGAAATATAAAGCTGAACAACAACGAAAGGCATCCCGTCCATTTGGCAGATTACATGACTTTATGCAAATTGCAGATATGGTTTCATATATTGACAATTCTTTATGGAATGATTTTATATAGATACCTATGAATAAATTTAATAAACAATTCAACTGATAACATTGTTTTTCTTATCTACAACATAATAATAGTAACTGCTCTGATATTAATATTATCTTTACAATTTTCTCACTTTATGGTCTAGAATAAAAAAGAAATGCCAAGTATGTAATTTATATTATGTAAAACCATAAACTAATTCTATAATATAAAATGATGTTTGAGAAAACATTGAGTTTCTATTATAACATAATTTTATATCCTTAGCCATATTTCTTAGAGGTGGAATGATTATTTTTAATATACATATTTATGAAGATATTAAACTAATTATTATTAAATTTTATTGTGATGCTTTTTTATTGCTCTATATATTAATCATATTATAATTTCTTTATCTACCTATTAACAAAAAACAAACATTAAACACTGTTACATATTAATATTAATCAATTAATAAGTATTTTATGTAACTGATGATTTATTTCTAAATATTTTATTTAATAGGTGATGGTGAAAAAACAAATTTGCAACCAGTTGGGAAAGGAGGTCGTCATTTATCAGTGCCATTTGATTCTTCAACTGCTAATGGTGATATAAGTAAGTACAGATGTCTGCAATTCTAACAAAAATAAAGTGAATTAATCAATATGGACTTGAAACATTTGTCAATCGAACTTGAAACACATGTCAATTTTAAAATTCATCAGGCGAATCCCTGTCCCAGTAATAATACACTTTCTTTCGTAAATTTATGGAGCAAAATAAGACAAGTATAATACGTACAAAGTTAAAAAAAAACCACAACAAATTTTTTAATTTATGATCATTTTTATTCACAAGTAATCAATGCATTCGATTCTAGATGTCAGATTTCGATTTTAAGAGTAACGTCTCTGGTATTTAAAAAGAAAAAAAAGTTTATGGGCACAAAATTGTAGCGACGTCAGTTCTTTAATTCAGAAATTGTTTATTATGTTTAGAATGGTTTATCAGTAAAATGAAATCTGTAAAATAACTTGTATCGGTCATTATTATTAGAAATATGTAAGTAATCGTAATTGAAAAAAAGTTAAGCAAATGTGCAGTTCTAACAAAACGAAGTATCATGTTATTCTATGTCGTCGTTACTAGGTTACGTTGTTGAATTTTGTTGAACTGTCAAATGTTGCCTATTAAAATGTAAGCCAATGATTTAACTACACATTTAGCAAATCTTTTGTTTAAAATTATATAAGCAATTTTTTATGAAACACAATTTGTTAGAGAGATAACAACAAAATGACAACTAATTAAGTACCTACTTGAAAATATTTTTTTTAACTTTACTGCTTGGTAAATATTCTTTTCCTGGTTGACATTCGAAATTATTATATTGAAAATAAAATTAGTACTTCTTTTCTACTTAAAATAATAATTGTAATGATTGTATTTGTTACTTTTTAATTTTCAAATTGAAATTTTGAAAAAAATCGATCACAAGGCGAGATTTGAACCTGCGTTTTTTTGCCATGATCCCGCTATCGAATGGAAAAATATATACTAATAATAAATGCGCTGAAAATAAAGAGTATTCGATATATTGTATTCACTATTCATATCATGCCATTCAATCAACATTCAATAGAATAAACATTTTTAGTAAGCATTCTTCTCTTCTAAAAGGTTCTACACAAACTCATTGTTTTTTTAAATTTTCCTTTTATTTTTTTCCTTTAGAGAAAATGCTTTCACAATAATTGGCGGAGGTAATCTCGCTCTTAATAGGTTTTTTCCGAGAAATTGCATTAGATCCTGGATTTAATTTTAGACTATTAATGGTATATCATAGAGATGATAATATCTATTATACGTAATTGATAATAATGATTATACTTATAAATTATAATCTATACAAGTTTTATAGTTAGTTGATACTTGATATTTATTAGATACTTAAATTAAGTATTCTTTTTTATTCTTCTCTTCCCTTTTGTTATTTTGCGATGGAAATATACGGAAATTATTACGGAAAAGCCGTATTTATTATCCTAGATATAATCAAACATTTTGCGATGCATCTATCTATACACGTGTTTAAATATGTTGGTTTGCGGTGAAGCGGGGAGGTTAGATAGGGAGAGGGATGCGCGATAAAGATGCGCTGCGCAGCTTCCATTTAGGTCCTTGCCTCTGTGGCGCCATCATTTACGAGTAACCGTGTTTCGCGAAGTACACGCTATAATATTGTGCTGAATTTATGAAAGGCCTTGTGCCGTAATTATGTGCTAATGGGCTGGAGGTGAGCGAAGTCGTGGAAGGCAGGCGGGTGGCGCGCGACCGGCCGCCGTGGCGGTGCTACGGACCCATGCTTACCCACAGTAGATCAGACGGTGACTTCCCCATATACACTAGAGGTGAGCGACTTATCGAAGCCGGAACTATCAGCTAGGCATTGCACTCCTCATTTTGTAAATCATTCCATTCAGAACCTTAGTGTTCTTTAATAAGAAGCAAGGGTTATAAATTCCTGCTGTTTCCTACTCTGTTGTGCATAATGATTTTTATTTTAATGAGTTACCATAATTAAGCCATATATATGACAAACATTGAATAAATAAAATATTATGTGTATATCCATATAAATTAATCAAACTTCCCTATTTGCAATTTCATCTTGGTATGTGTGTACCTTGTCTACCAACCGATAAGTTGAATAACCTAAGTAGATGTTATGTACCTACATACATAATATCGTCTAGATTTTTATGAAAATACAAACTTATTTGTAGTCTCACTTTCTTCCACATTAGGTAAATAAGAACATTGTAATTTCAGTTTTTTACTTTATTTATTTTCGGAGCCAGATGTGTGTATATTTGCATTGTTATGTAAAATTTGGTGATTAATATGATGATCATGTTATATATGTACATATAAGTATTTGTTTACGGTTCGCTGCGTGCATTATACGCCTAATAGGCTCGAGCTTAAAAACATGGTCCGTTTATTTTCTAGGGCAAAACGTTTTCTAATAATAATAATAAAGGCTGCACGTTTGATCTAACCGAGTCCACATGGTCGACTTCTCTCGCTGTGATCCCTCGGGCATCTAGTTATAAACCCTTGATCCTTGCATGATATTCAAGGTGAGACTCTGAGCTCTATTTTTAACCGATCAAACCTAATTTATAGCGTAATTTTCGTTGTCTCGAAAAAATCTAAAACAGTTAATTTAAATTAAAAAAAATCCATTAACTTTATTGAAACTACTTAGTTTTATCAATGTACTCCTATATAGCATCGGAAACGTTACAGTCTTTACTTCCAATGCCATAAAGAACAATTTGATAAAATGTAACACTATCAATTCCTATCTAATCTTGTACGTCTCTGTACAAAGTCTTAGTAATAATTTGCTTTTTGTTTAAATTACACATTTGATTCGTGGTTATGGTAACTTTATAGATCTGTGATTTTGTGGTTATGTGTCCTTGTTCGTTCAATATGGATGATTTACATTTGAAAAAGAACAAGGCAAAGCGTAGACCCATAGATGACGACACTCGTAGTGAGAGTGGAAATCTAGATAAGGAGGATAAATCCAGTAAGTTTAAATACATCTATTTGCTATTTAATTATATTTTTAGTTATTTTGTGAACGGAATAAGGCAAAGCGTAGAAAAATGTCGTGTTTAAAAAATATTGATACTTATGAGATTGTAAACGCCAAATGAGCTTAGAAAAATCAAGGAGTTCGACCCATAAACCTATTCCGGTTTATGAGTCGAACTAAAGCCCAGATAATTTGTGCGTAATAAATTTTAACCCTATAATTTTATTGATAACAAAATGGATTTGCATGATATCGAATTTAAGATTTTTGGGCCAAGATCCCAGAAATCATATACCTAGATTTTTTTTATTAAGAATTTTTTGTTTTTCATTTGATTTTATGAAGAAATCATCATGAAAACACTGAAACGAAAAGGTGGCTTTAAAAAAGTGCTATAACAATAACAGTTAACTATAAAATTGTAAATTTGCAATATAAATATACGAGTACCTATAGCTCTAATGTGACGTATTTGGGTACTCTCGTCTCGTTAGAATTCAACATTGGTACCTATACATGGACTGATGGACTATGAATCATGGTGGCTATTCATTAAAATCGTCACTCCGCATGCAATGAATCTTTGTTTGGAATCTACAAACCTTTTTGCTGTTAATATTTACATATGTAATTTCCATGTAGAGATCAATATAAAAATCCCGTGCTGTTTATAATTCGGAATACTAAGATTGGAATTTTTTAATATTCTATTTCTATCAATGTCGTGAGTGGGTCTATCGTATACATATTTAATTTCCTTATAATGATCTCTACATGGACACTGGAACTTTTAGTGCAATATAAGAGCGTAAAAATTTATACGCAAAAGAAATGCAGGTATATAATATGGCTGCATCTATACTTATGGGCAACGGGTTGCATTGAATCGGGGTAGTGCACCTGCTTAAAGGACGTGCGGGGTGCGGGGATCGGTCGGTCTCGAGGGTTGTCATGTGAGGTAAGCCGGTGTCGTCTGTCGTTCTGATACTCGTTGCACTTAATCCGGTCGTATGCATACCACGGCGTTCGTCATTGCTAGCAAACGCTTGGCGTAGGTAGACAATGCGCCATGAATATTAATTGATTATTGAGACTTATTATGTGATGTAGATTAAATTTCATCTCAACACAATCAGTTATTTGATATTTGAAGAGAAGTTACATCCATGAGTTACATATACATTAGGAGCGGCTCCATTATCGCCGGCAATCAGACTTGTTGCGACACATTGAAGTGTCTGCGCTGAACATGCCATATTGCCATCGTTATGGATACCATTATGTCCGTATATACATAGTAGTCTTTGATGGATACTATAGTATACACTATACAACGGATCGTCGAGCAGCGCGCGTAATGTTGAGTGCAACATGCAGGGGCGACAAAAGGCAGGCGGGCCCCCACCCTGATACCCAGCCCGTCTCGGCCCGCGCGCCAGTCCGCTGTGGAGCGTCCCTCGCGGCGCAGGTACAATAACCGTTTGCGATTATTGTTATCCGTGATGTTCGCGCGTGTTATTGTTTAGTGATCATCATCAGTGCAGTGTTTTATCTAACACCGAATAAGTATGATGTTGTGAGTGCGACATGGCCGTGTGTAGTTGACATGTCGCTGAGCGCGCCCGTTCAGGCGGTGCGCGGTACAAGGACCAATAGCCTCGACCATCTTGATTTTCAAGAGCGCCGGCAGCTGATTGCGAGCTCGTTGTCTTTAACTGATTTTCTACATGTTGGGGCGAAGGAGGTGGCGGCTGTTGCTGGTGTGTGCAAAACATTTTCTGCCAAATTAACATACTTCATATTAGTTACAATGATTTGCAAAAATAATATATTTATTTATTGTCTATTCTTTTATTATCGGACGCGTTCACGTTAGCGTTAAAGTTAATTTTAGAATGTAGAGTTCACGAAAATTAAATTTACCTCTATCTGTCATATAACAGCGCTAATCTATATTTTTACTTTTCCGAAAAACCTAAACAAGGCTGTTTAGTAGCATCTATTTATGATTTGATATAAGTTTTTCAATCATAATATAATATTTTTTTTATTGGTGTACTAAATAAGAAGGTAGAAGTATTTGATTACTCACTAATCACTATACGGCTACATGGTGATGTCATATATGGGTTTCAGTTTGTGGTCATTACATTTGCCGTGATTCAAAAATGGGCTTGGATTTTTTTTGTGTAATTAATTACCTTCTGAAACAATAGGGGTGTTATTGCGAGTGTGTATTTATGGCATCGCAGCTCTCAAAGGTGGGAACTAATTTTCTAGCGGTTAATAGTTTAAAATCTTGATTTTAGAGATGGTGTCTTAACTCTAGAGCCTAGACTAACCACCTCAAAAAACACCTCCAGCCTTTTGAATTTAGAATTCGATTAAAAAAAATATGTAAGCTAAAAATAAAAAGAAATAACATAATAAGAAAAAAGCTCTCGTCTTATCGTCACGTATTCATCGGTAAATGGTAGGTATAACTTTCGTGGCCATATCGTAGATTTGCTAATTTCATGAAATTATCGATCATTTCATGAAATGTTCTCATGGATTCAACCATTTCATGAAATGCGACCATTTCATGAAATGGTCGATCATTTCATGAAATTAGCAAATCTACGATATGGCCACGACATAACCTGCATTAATATTAAAACTAGCAAAAATATCCAGAAAGCAGATTCAACAATGGTTTGAGATCTTTTCATATTATAATTTATAACTAATTTATTAAAAAATGAAAATGTTTAAATGTGATTTGCGGACATCTTCATCTTCTATGTAGAGTTCTACCTAATTTAGCTATAGGTCCCAAAATAATAATTGATCCTTCTTCCATATATAATTTGGATAGTATTATAGTTTTATATATATATTTATCTTACAGAAAAGAGCAATTCGTTCTATATATAATTTACGTGCTCGGGACTCACTAAGAGATCTCTTTAAGAATACTGGTATCCTTACTGTACCATCACAGTATATATTTAATAATATTTTGCATGTACACAAAAACGCCGACTTACACACAAGAGTAGGAGATAGACACTGTTATGGCACAAGGAAAAGAAAATAATAGAATTGAAATGCCATTTTTCCGATTAGCTAAAGTTAAAAATTCATTTATGGGTCAAGGTATACGCTTTTACAATAGAATTCCTCATAATATTAAAGAGTTTAGTAGTTCTAAATTTAAAACTTATATAAAAAATGTACTAGTTCAGAGAGCGTACTACTGCAGTATTCAGGAATATGTGGACGATAAAAACCCATGGAGGGTTGTCGCGAAAAAACCACAGGACAGTTCTTTGGCATGTTATTATAATATATGATGTTACATATGTATTTTGTAAAATTGTAAAACTGACATGATTTAAAAGAGCAACTATGGAGTTTCTTGCCGGTTCTTCTCCGTAGATACTGCTTTCCGAATCGGTGGTAAATTTTAAAATATGTAATGACGTTTCAAAAGTGCTTCTATAAGAAGTCTAATTGAATAAATAAATGTTTGAGTTTGAGTTTGAGTTTGAGTTTTAAGTTCCTATACAGAACCACAGAATAATCTTGGAGAGTATTTGCTGTTAAATGCGTAACCAACCATTACAAGATACAACGTTGTGATAGTGTATGGGTTCCGCATCATTGCTCGTCGGACACCGGACACCACGGTCGCGTGTTCATAATTATAATTACTTTTTATCTTCGTAAGCGAACTGATAGCACTGGAAAATAAATGAAACATGTCATTTGAGTTTACGTACTAAATATACGAAGCCAAACATGTTGATTTTTGACAAATACATAGATGTGAAATAGACGAATGAATATGCATTACAGAGAAATAATCATATAAAACAATAAGTATTTAAAGTTAAGCTTCCCCATATAGGAGATACGATACACAATATGTTGCCTATGTTCACATAATATTTCATTAGACTATAGTAGAGCCATTTTAATAGGCAACATTTGACAGTTCAACATAATTCAACAACGTAACCTTGTAACGACGACATAGAAGAATATATTATTTTGTTTTGTTAGAACTGCACATTTGCTTAACTTTTTACAATTACGATTACATATTTATAGTAATAATGACCAATACAAGTAATTTTAAGATTTGATTTTACTGATAAACCATTCTAAACATAATAAACAATTTCTGATTTAAAAAAACTGACGTCGCTACAATTTTGTGTCTACCCTAATAAAAAAAAAACCCTAATAATCTTTCCAATAGAAATAACGGCGGGTATGTATTCTTCTGTTGTTCAAGGTTCATGTTTAGATGGCACCCATTGCGTTTATAATCCTAAAATTAATGAGTTGCTATATTGTTGGAAAATGTAGATAATATATAACGATCTTGATCGCAGTTGAAATTGCTGCGGCAGCGCATTATCATTAATTATTATCAACAAATAACAGTAATCGTACGATTCCACCGATAGGGGTAGTTTTCCTTAAAAAAATGTAGGAAGAATACGACCAAATATTAACATGGTACAAGACATGGCTTTCGAGCCAGAAATATCGGAATTTATAAATTTCTCATAACTGCACTTACTACCTCTTACTTACCTTACCTTTTATGTCTTCATCTAGATACGAATACATCGTTTATCTGTATTTAGAATACCAATTCGTGTTTCATTCATGAAAAGATAATTTAGATAGATTTCTTTTTATTCAATAAATCCTTACCGTGAGTCTATCGTAGGCTTTTCTTCGTGATAATCCTTCTTTTCTATGAATAAGTGCTGTTTACTGTGACAATTTTCGCTTACAATATTTCAGAAGGTATGAAGTAAAATTGTCTAAATTTGTAGAATAGCATGATAACGTATTAAAAAAAATGTACATTGTACAAATAGCTTACTGCTCTATATTTATCTTTAAGTTGAACCACTTCAACTTAGTTATTAACATTATACATACACTAGCGACCCGCCCCGGCTTCGCACGGGTGCAATGCTGATACTAAATACACTACAGAAAAACTGTGAACGTTGTATATAAAAACATAGCGGCCCGCTCCGGCTTCGCACGGGTATAAAATATATAGCCGGGCGGCCGGCCGGTACCGCCGCAAACGCAGAACGCTACGTCCCGCAATTTTTAAATCTGTAATATCTTCGAAAATATTCACTTAAATCATACGGTGTAAAGGGCCATATAGACCTATATTAAATGAACAATGTATTCAAGGTATTTAATTGGTTAAGGATTAATGCTGTATTGGTTAAAATCGCATCGAAAATTAGCCATTATTTGTCGTAAAAAGTAAATGACAAAAAAAGTTATTTTGGGTTATCCATAAGAGATAGACATATACCATCGCGGACTTTTCTGTAGACCTTTTCAATGTGTATAATACTTAGTACATTATTTTGATAAAACTCGTAGGGTTCAGCCTGCGTTTGCAATGTAAGCGGAAAAAATGTAATTTTTTACGACATCACATTAGAAACCTCAAAAATAACAGTACTTCTCTACTATTTAATGGATGTTATTATACATATAAACCTTCCTCTTGAATCACTCTATCTATTAAAAAAAACCGCATCAAAATCCGTTGCGTAGTTTCAAAGATTTAAGCGTACAAAGGGACATAGGGAAATAGGGACATAGGGACAGGGAAAGCGACTTTGTTTTATACTATGTAGTGATGTACATACTTTTACATTGAGTTATTCCAGAAATATTACATTTATGTGAACACTGTTGATAATGAATTGTAGTTTCAAATGATAATATAAATTATATAAGAGTAAACAATTAATATTCTTTCACAATTTTATAAATTTAGTGTTCTAAGATATCGTACGCGTAGTTGTTATCATTTTATAAACGCAAAGTAATCAAATAATTGGAACACCTAGATAAAAGTTATATTTCCGACAAATATTAAATAATAATGTTAATCGTTTAGGATTGATAATAAAATTTCTTTGAAAGTAGTTATCAGTTATCACAATTGAGTTACGTATACTATATTTTTAAATGAGAAAAACATTCTTAAGTGTAGAACTTGTAAATACCACAATTACAAAATAAAATATTTGTAATATTTCAAATAATTAGTTATGCTAGTATAGAAAATTCACCTGAAATTAAGATTTTTCGGTCAAGGTTTCTATAATGACGTAAAGTAAAATGATAAGAGCAAATCATATTTTATTTTAAGAGAGGTTATTTACTAGAGATAGGTGAGGATTATAATCTTTCATCTCGGCTGCACACGCAAACAATATAAATTATGTACAAAAGATAAGAAAGTTGTCTTTGAGCGAAGGCGAACGCTATCAACTGCAGGCTACAAAGTACGTATTTCGTTCGCGGACAGTATTGTGATGGGCGCGGACATTCTTAACAATAGACTCGATGTAATGGGGCCATTGATTATGTCGATGTGTGTAGTATTGAACTATCGGCCACAAGCACCGGCTATATTTCTGAATGCCTGCTTTTGTGTGTGTAAATCATAGATTAATATTATTTTGAATCGTGAAGGTCTTATATGCAGTTATGAAATCGTGATAGGTTAACTCCATTTTTGCCGATACACCATTAAAAGATCTACCAGTCACCTTGTGAACGCATTAGTTTTTGTTTCCAAACAATTGCTAAATTCGTAACTTTCTCTTTATTTACAGCCAAGAAACAAAATGGCTCGGCGGTTCGAACAAATAGCCTGGGTTCCGGTGCGCGCACACCACCCGCAGAGCGGACCAAGTCAAAATTCTCAGCATTTGGTAGACTATTCAAACCGTGGAAGTGGAAACGGAAAAAGAAATCGGAGAAATTCGAAGCTGCATCTAGAAGTAAGTGTACCTCCACTATTTCTGCAAGATATCTAGTGGTTACTTAGTCAGTGAAAACTCAACTCTGGTGCTATTTGATGAGTCGAGATTTATCAATAACTTGTTGACTTAAATTAATGTTAATGTAACAATTGTGCATGCGGGTACGTTGTGGAGCTTCCGGTGACTTAAGTAATGTAAGATTTCCGATAAAGGAATAAGAAAATATATTTATTTTTATAGCCTGAAATTTCATCAGGTTAGAACGTTGGCTTAGGAAAATCTTAAGGACCACATTCATAGTTATTAATATTAATTATCCTATTGAAGACGACGAAGACGACGTTTTTCGTAATTTGTTTATCTGAGTAAAGAAAAATCATCAATTCTTAAATGTTAATTTTGTATAGAGCTAGATCGTAAGAATAATTAATTGAACGATAACGATAAAAAATCCGATAACTTTCCTTTTCATGAAGATGTTTTATTTATGGGGTTTATAAGAGGATCTAATCTGATTAAGTCTTCCTTGTAATAAATACTGAGTGTTGTTAATATTCTGTCGTAAATAATAATTTAATATTGATTAACGTATTATTTACAAATTATTGAACAAAATTATTTAAAAATGTGTTTCGCAGACATCGTAAATCGTAGATTTGTATTTTAAAGAATATTAACATTATCTAATTGTGTTCTTTTTTGAAAGAGCGAAATAGGATTGTTTTTCATTCAATTTAAAATAATGTAGAGATTATTATGTATTTTCCTTTATCGTCACCACAATTTTGTAGTTGTTGTAGTTCAATATAGTAAAGAAGAAATCTTACATTCGATGTATTATAAATATTTTAAATTTTAGACATAGCATAAATAAAAGAACAAAAAAATCTGTAGTCGAGAGTCTTAGAGCATTAAGTTGGTTTAGTGCTCTAAGTTGAGAGTAGATGATAATTTCCTTCTTTTCTAGTTTGATGATAATGTTGTCCTTCGCAAGTTTTATAGTAGTTTAGCTTGAAAACTGACGGCTAATGGGTAAACACAAACACAATATTTATAGTCTACAAAGTGAACTTGGAGTTCTGTTTATTTATTACTAATCAATCAATGTTCTCTCGAGTAACACAATACGGCAAAGTTAGTTGTCGTTTGAATATAAATACTACGTAATTAAGAAATCTTGCTATGTATTATTTTATATCTTAGAACTAGTTTTAATTAAAAGGCCTTATCTTTAATATTTGTTTGTTTTACAGCTTTAGAAAGGAAGATATCCGTCCGAGCCAATAGAGAAGAATTAGTTCAAAAAGGTATCCTTTTGCCTGAAAGTCCAGTCACTCCCGTACCAGAAGGCAGTAAGTGTTGAGTTATAAATGTTAATTATTCTATTAAGTATTAAATATAATGGTCAAAATTAACTGGCTATTGAGTTTAAGTAATTCGCCTTCCTCTATTATTCGAAGAGGTAGTAAGAACAGATGGCCGTGGACTACAATGCATATTGTGTCATAGTTGTTACAATTACTACACCTTACACTTGCAATCATAATACATATTAAGATAACACATCATTTTCTACAAAAACTAGGGTACTTATATGATTCGATTTAATTATATGTATATCGAGGATTAAGAAGGATAAATTATAGTAATTACTAGATATGATAAAGCTAAATAAACTATCGACGATTAAAAGATTTACTTTCAATTATTGTATAATGATAATGCGCATTACGCAGAAAATTCATTAAATACGGAAAACGGTCACACTTAAACTATCGTAATTTCCCAACACATTGAATAGTTTCAGGAAGTAGGTAACTTATATGCCCTATTATTCTCAGAAATAATTATTATCGAGCTCGGCGGTTTTATGAAACTTTTTATGATCCGCATATAGGCTTAACAGCTTTGTTTAACTTACGTATAACAATTTAAAAGTTTGGCACTCGGTCTAATAGCGGGCAGATCATATTGCGTAACCTCATGAGACGGAGGCGTTATGTTTAACTGACATGTGATTTATGCTTTCTATTTCAATTGCGTAACTAGTTATGCTCATACAAGTAATAAAATAATAAAGCTACCTGTTAGCTATGAACGTATGCTATGAGGCAGGAAATAATGTGATTTTATTTATCCCTATCGAGGACGGCCATGTAATATTATATGGTTAAATGAATAATCACTTGACACGCGGTAACTATTGCGCAAATTATCATAATGTTGTGGTAGTAAATACGGAGTTAAATACTCCATAGTAAATCTTTTTTTTTTTTTTGACATCTATTTCTTATTACTACATAATTACTCTATAACAAATACGAAAATACACCTGTATCTCATATTTTATAGGTCTTCATTAATTTAAGATAAATGTTTGTATAAAAATACATATATGAATGTACGGTACATTGCGAGTTACATTTCCGTGCATGTCTCTTAATTTTTTCTTTCAAAAGAATCTTCTCCTGACTCACGTATTCCCGTAGCCAAAGGAAATATAGATTCATATTTATAAACGCAGATTTGTTATCTTAGTTGTTCATTTAATTTTTGTACTCACGACACCTTATGGCCTCGTTCAGTTCGATACCCCACGTTTGCTTTCTTCACTGATATATTTCATGTCGTATACAGTTATCTGGATGACGTGTTTGCGTTTTTGTCTACGTTATAAGCCTCCCACGACAATAACCAAACGGAGAAGCAGATCTTTTCTATATTTGGATCGCGAAATAATAAAATCAATTCATATTACTTGTATATTTTGTTGCTGTTCTTGCAGAATAAAATGTTTCTCATATAATTTTTAGAATGTTTAGTTTATTTGCGTCAGTGTGAGTGTGTTCGTATATCGTGCCTCATACATCTTATCAATATTATTTAGTACACACAACAAATGATATCATATTTTAAAAACTACGAATTCTTTCTCGTTTTATATATATAGAGTAGAATTATAATATTCTTGGAAAAAATGTACTTGATGAAAACAATATTAACTACATTATCTCGTAAGAACATAGTTTTTGCGAGTTTAGTGTCAAGGTAAATTTTAGCAATTTGCAATTTTAAGTTAAACGAAGTGTACGTCAATTATTGTAAAGCTAAGTAAAAGTGTAAATTAATTTAGCCATTGTAGAGCCAAATGCCAACTGTGTGAAGCATTCATACGTCCATATGTACATGTATTTTAGTAAGCATATACGAAATAATCTATACTAATATTATAAAGAGGAAAGGTTTGTAATTATGTATGTATGTATGGTTTTCACGCATAAACTACTGGACCGATTTTTATGAAATTTGGCACAGTCTCTCAAAATCTTTAGACCCTGAGAAAGAACATAGGCTACTTTTTATTGCGAAATATGTACCAAGGATGAAGCCGGGACGGACCGCTAGTAGTAAATAAGCCCGCATCTAACACTAATACTAATATAACACTATGTTGTATGATTCGAATGTATTGCATTTTGGAAAAAATAAATCAATTATTATTAAAAAAAACTCCCTCACACCAGACGAAGAGCAGGAATACGAGAACAACCGCGCGGCGGAGCAAGCGAACCAGATGTCTGAGCGGCTGACGGGCATGCACGCGGCGCTGCAGGCGCAGCTCGCGTCGCAGCTCGCGCAGCAGCAGGCGGCGCTCGCGGCCGCCGTCGCAGCCGCCGCCGCGCACCACCACCATCAGAACAATAATGTCATTGGTATGTACGCGGTGTTATTTATTATTCATTGTAGTAGACCCGAACCTAAATCGATCTTCACCGGGGTGATAATGAGGCCTATTTTATAATAAATTTAGTCTATTAATTTAAAATATAATGTACAGGATTTTTCCAGCAAATCCATTGTTAATACATTTATTAATAGACTCAATTTATTATAAAATAGGTCTCATTCTATTATCACCCCGGTGAAGGCCGATTAAGATTCGGATCTTGGAATATTAGTAGTACGTACAGTCCCCGGCATGTTATTTGAATAGAATAGAAGAGAAAAACGTTTGTTTCAAGAACACAAAAATACATTAAAACAATCGAAAAGCAAACATTTAGTCGAAAAGCAAACAGTCGTTACATGTGCAATTGTGCACATGTCTTTTGTCGCGAATTCTTCTTCTTTCTGTAACTTTTAAAACGAGTTTGATTAAACATAAATGACGGCAATGGTCTAAGTTCCACTACCACTACGCTTAAATCTTGCCAATTAATGACGTGCCGGACACTGTACTATTATTTTGTGTATGCTGCTCCATTCCTGATAGTCGTAGCTTGAAGCTGTTAGCTGAAAGCCCTCCTCGATAAATGGCGTACCCAACAAAAATATATTTTCAATTAGAACTAGTAACAGTAGTTCCTGAGATGTTAATCTAGTTCTAATCTAATTGCGTTCAAGCTACCAAACTCTTCGGTAAATAATAATAATGAATACTAGCGTAGTATCGACCCAGTAGCTTTTGAGTTCATTAGTAACAAACATATAACATACAAAATTACAAATCTTTCCTCAAATTATATTCATAACATTACATCAAATTTGCAATAGCATACCTATATAGTATATACGGTATGCTATTACGAATTTGATGTAGTTTCTAATAATAGTTATATTTACATACGATTTTGTTGCAGTCTCTAGTATGAAGTTAATTTAAATTTTTACGTATCTACGTTTATTTAACAATTTTTCGTTAACTTTGCGTTTAATTTACCTTTAACATGACGGTAAAGGTCAGGACATATAGTACCTACTCCATAAAGTGAAGAAATTAGTTTAATTTCCAGATCTTCATCTTGATTAGTCTTTGTTTCAACCAAGTTCTCTCCCGATTATAAATCCAAGACGATAATGAGAGAGCTTTTTTAAGTTTTGTTATTGATTGTGTGTACAGCCGTTCCTTTCTACTGTATATTAATTATTTCTGATTACGTGTCTTCAGTTGTTTGAGTGTTCGTAACTAAGGGTCACTTTAATTCATAACAGCACGTGTCACATTAATGTTGTAAGTGAAAGTGTACCTTATGAGATATTCAAACTATGATCAAGTTAAGGAGAGGTTAAGCAATGTGTATGCTGATTACATGGAGTGCACGTAATAAATATTTGAATAATAATTATAAACCATAGAGTTTCACCTAAGTATTTTTTTGCTTATATAACACCATTAAATATACTCATTCATTATCATGAGTTGCATCAATTCATATGTATTAAAGAGTCTATCTACAATCGCAATCTTTTTAAAGTTTATCTCAATATTTCATAATATGTATTTCGAATCTTATCTTCAATAGTTAAATTTGACAACAGTTAACAAGGTGAGTTGTTATGTTGTTATTATTGAACAAAATCTAGTCTTGAGAAATCGTAATTTTCCAACGGTATTAATAATATAGGAAGTTAGAACGGCAAGTAAAAGCTACTCGACTTCCAGGATCTAGCGCATAACAACGTCGAACACGTTTACTAAGCGCAGAATCTGAATGAAGGTCTTCTTGCACAATTTTCCTTGAATAGACAGCGACAGCGTGAGACGTAGCGGTCACTTTAGTGTTGAGAACATTCGGCAGTTAGATAATTAAAACGATAAGAGCTTGAACAATTGCATCGTTAGTAATTCGTTATAGTTATAAGTCAATTTTAACCATATTTATGATCCTTGATTTTTTTATCTGCTGACCTTTTGGTGTCAACGCCATCTAGTCCCGCAAATAAAAGAAAGTATGTACTGTAAAAACTAGACAACTTAACTCTTTTATTTGTAAAGACATACTCCAAACTAGGCTGGGTTTACCCGGATTGAGAAAAGCTTACGGTAAAGAAGAAGCTTCGTATCGATAAAAGATTTTTAAAAATCGATCTAGTAGTTTTTGCTTAAAGCTCAAAACAATACGAACAAAATTTTATCACACAGTTCTTTAATGAAATTTGATCGAACCTAAACCATCTGTGCTTGCCGCATTAGTCAGATTTACTATCACTGCTACAAAACCATTTATGATAAATGATAATTTTGGTTATCTTAGTTACTATGGAAAATCGTGTATTATGTTGCAATAGGGGAGGAATCATCCCATACGTATACCAACAAAGATGTTTGCACAATGTTAGATTAGCGTCATCACAATATAGGCCCTACTCTTAATATTATGTTGACCAAAGATGTGGGAACCTAGCCCTATCTGAGAAATTGTCGAAACATTTATGAGTGAAATTGATACTACATCGAATGATAAATAGACGCATCATTATTTTGTAAAGATCTTTTCCTTAAACTAATTTAAATCATACAACAGACACTGTCAGACAGCTATATTAAAGAATCATGTATCAGACTTATATAGGGCAGTGGAGTACTTGTAACGAACGAACGGCGAACGAATATAAGGAGGAATTAATTAATTTGACACTCGGGTCATTAAAATTGATCGGCACGCAGCAATATTTGCTTCACAATTTTTATGATAATCACTAGTGACACTAATACTTAACGATATTGAATAACATTTTCTATAATAAGAAAATATAATATTTAATGTCGTGTTGATCAGAATAGAATCTTAAAAAAATATAATGCGAATAATGAACATAAAGCTATCTATTATCTATATTATTTTTATACTAATCCATACTAATATTATAAATGCGAAAATAACTCTGTCTGTCTGTCTGTTACTCAATCACGTCTAAACTACTGAACCAATTTTCTTGAAATTTGGTATGCAGATATTTTGATACCCGAGAAAGGACATAGGCTACTTTTTATCCCGGGAAAATGACGCAATCCTGGAAATCCCACGGGAACGGGAACTATGCGGGTTTTGCTTTGACTGCGCGGGCGAAGCCGCGGGCGGAAACCTAGTCTACTATAAACAATATGATCTAAGAAATCTTTGGTCTGTGTAATATTATTAGAGTACAAGTTAAAGTTTAATCAAGGGCACATAGATTTTTATTAAAATACATATTTCTTCGCTATTATACAATGCAATAAAACTCTGCACGTTAGTCTTTATGTGCTTGACATCATAATTGCATCCATATACGTATTATAAAGATAACAGCCGACGTTAATAGTTTTATCACAATTGAATATGAATTTATGCAAGTATAATTAAGGCATTATTGAAAATATAGACTATCAAAATCATTAAAGCATAGCAATTGATATTATCTATCAAATGAAATATGAAAATATCGGAATTAAATTACGCGAGGATTCAAATTAACGAATAAATATTGAAATTTCAGCAGTAAATTTAGTTAATTATTCAAACGATAATTATAATTATCTCTACTGGTATCAGTGCACCAGTTTTCGTTAGTTAAAAGACATTGATTGATATCTTATTGTTAGTTATGAGTTAGTTCTTCGTGTTATCTTTCATTTACGTCATAGAGTCCTTATCATAGTTCCTTTGTGAAGAGTAACATTAACTTTTCCTCATTGTTAATATTTAATACGAGCTATATAAGTTAAGTGAGCAATTTCAAAAATGTTATTAGTGGTCTCGAAGTAACAACAAATAATGAGTAATGAAATATGGGTTTTGAAGATATTCGTCTTATCTAACGATTTGAAGATAGTTCATTGAAGCAGACATCGTCTGTTACCCGACTGGAATGGTAAAAAGATAGGAACGTGGTGAGCATTCGTGAAGCGGAGAAAAGCGTCGTGTGGCGGGAATTAGTGGTTTCCTGGCTGCCGGCAGGACGAGCGGCGAGCGTTGACCCGCTCCTGTCATTGCCGCAATGCTGAAATGTGACCTGTATTTAAATATGACAGTAATTGAGTATTGATCCTATATTACGTTATGATATAATTCATTACTTTATAAAGGTTTTATCTTTTTAATCTTTGTAACATTTAACACTTTTGCTAAATATAAAAAGTTACAATGGTGACTTATTGTATGTATGTATGTATAATACATATATTATGAAAGTTATACGTGTTGATAATTGTAATATGTATGAATTTACGTAATCCTTGGAGACCGGTTTATTTCAATTTGATAAGTTACAACAGACGCGTTCACACTGAAACTTTTGAAATTGATTCCTAAATAGTGTCCTGAAAGAATTAGAGCTTTTTTACCTTATTACCTGAAATTATATAAAAAATGCTTAAATAACTAACTGTTAGAATCTATATGAATAGGAGAAATAATAACATAAGACTTGTACAATATTTTATATTCAAAAGTAACTTATGGAAAGCTTTATGGAATATTTAACCGTTAGAAGTTGGTAGCCAAGGGTAGTCGTAACCTTTTAGGTGATAGCATCTCCACATCGAGAGCCATAAATGTTGTAATGGGTTTGCTCTGGTAACATAAAGGCAGTCAATCTAGTGAGAACATGCCCTAAGTCTAGATCGAGGGCGCGGGCTGCGGGGGCGGTGGCGAGAAGCGCGCGCCTCAGTGCTGGCCCGCCCGCGCCCGCGCCCGCCCGCCATCAGCCAGCCTGCGGCTACTCCACTGCCCTAACCTCTCTCGATCGAAAACACGCATCGACCACTCGATTAGCCCCTATGACTATTCATTACACTCCTGTGCTAAAGACTATTGAACTCGCGCAATTAACATATAGCATTTTTTGTTTCTTCGATTTTCTATTGTTTATTAGATTTGATTGGACTGTCTTCCGCGAGGTGCTATTTCAATCGTTGAAATTAGGATTTGAATAACAATAAAATTCCTGTCGTAATTGCGAAATAGATTCGATTACATTTTGAAGCATGACCGTGACGTTCTGTCCGAAAATTAACCTTAAAATATGTTCGGTAATTTTGTTAAATATGATGTCTGTTTAAAATAAATACCGTATGTGACTTTGGGTCGTTAGGCGCGAACTTTGCGGGCGATATCGATCCACACCGGCCTCAGCACGCGATCGCGCCCGTTGCACCGGCGATGAGGTCCCACAACTGTAGTTATGTACAATCAGTCGAACTACTTGTTTTAAAGTAAAGCCACCCTCACCTGGATTTAATTAATAAATTAAAATAATGTCAGCCAGTGCCCGGATTTTATCTCGCTCCAACGAACTGTGAAATATACAGATAGATGCGTTTTACGTTTTACATTTTAATTGCGATTAAAAGCAGCAACTGCGACCAACGCAGTTATAGGGGTTTATAAAATTGAAGAGTTTGAGTACGGTGACGTGCGGTTTAAACGGATGGTAAAGTAAGAAGCGGTTGTCGAGTGCGGGCGCGGTGTCGCGAGCGCCTCCGCGCGGCAGGCGCGTGCCGCCGCCTCGGCCGCCCGCAGCACGCCTGTCCATGATGGGTTACATCATGGGCTGTGCATGCTTGAGAGGTGCGTAACTTTTATGCATGCATATGAGAGCATATATTTTACACACCATGCAAATATCAAAACGAACATTGTTGCGTTCTATTTTGTATGCTTAGATGCAATCATGCAGCTAGAAAATCCGTTTTTAAACCTTTTTTACTCAAATTTAAAACCACTTTGTAAATCCTTAAATATACTTTTTCTTAGTATTTAGAAATAATACATCCAAAGTACTAACTAATGGTAATATTATGTTTGATTCCCTTTTATTCTTTAAACGATTTTTTTATTACTTTTACTTCTTTAAAGCGTACTTTCACAATTTGTACTCGTGGATGACGAAAAAAAAAAACAACAGCTTTGCGTGAAAATTTATGACGATCAGCTAGATCATAAAAATAAGAGAGATTTTAATATGAAATAGAACTAAAATCTCAAATATTTCATAAAATAAATTTTATTTTTGTTTCATCACATAAAATATCATTTATGAAACATTATATCTAAATTCTAAATATTACGTTACATATCTTCGTATAAGTCATTTTGAAAAACCATTGTTAAATTTACGAACGTATTTTAGGCGAATAATGTCGACTTATCTGCTAATACAAAGTGGCTCGAAACGGTGGCATTAAGTGCGGTGGCTTTGACTAATTACCAGATGCAAGATGCAAGCGAGCAGAGCTGGCAGTGTTCTATGTATTTTATATCTAGATCGTTACAATATTATGCACAAAAAACAAATAGCGCGCGACGTTAAAATGTTTCCAACTAACGCACTTTCACATCATAGTAATTGATTATATCTGCGACTTTCTGTTTAGCTATTGTTTGCTTGCGTCACTCTCACAAATTACAACACTATGATTGCTATGAGTAAAGAGATCTTATTCTTGTGCGTCTAAATAACTGTCGCATATATTTTATCGCTGATATAAATACGAATATTCGCAATTTTTAATGACCCGCTTTTCTTGAAAGGATCATTTAGACTTCGCTAAAGTCTTTGGCTTATGGGAAACGTTATAAGTACAAGTAGTATATTATGAATATCTTATATTAAAACTAAACATAAAATTTCGATTGTTCAACAATACCATTACAAATTCTTTAAAAAATAGTGGTAGTCTATACACTATTAAAATATTCAATGAAAAATCACGAAATGTAAGATGAACATGTACAAGTGAACATACAAGAAATATTATGTTATTTAGCAATAGTACAATGTCCGCAATGAGTGGCACTAGTAAAAATAATAAATATACTTAAACAAATGCCATTTTATACTGTTAATATCTAAACTATACTTCGCTATCACCACAATAATCTAAATACTAATTGAAACTCACGCATTTTTCTTTAGCGTTTTTCAATGTAGTCTTACAATAATTATATCTGCGATAATAGCACTGCATGCTTCTGAACTTGCATGCAAAGTACTGGCGTGAATATATGACGTGAATATTATTGGAGTTAATCATGATTGCACTTGGATTCTGACGTCACAGTATGGGTGCAGATGTGGGAGTAGATATCGTTACGCGTGGGAGGATGACGCTTATTCCTGGCTGTGTTTACAATTATTATTATTCATATTGCACATGTAGTTGCGCTCATAACTGTATCGAAGTTACAGTTTCACACATATCAAGAATATTAATTGTTCGCCAAGAATAATTATTGTTGCATGAATGGATATCCCGAAATAAGTGCACGCTAATTTGTTTGCTTCGTTTTAATAAATTTTCCCTTTTTCATATATATTGCATGAAATTGGGTTAAGTAATTTTAAAGATGAGTAGAATATTTAAATTATGGATAGTATATGTAAATTGTAAACACTCGATGTTACTTAAGCTGTAGTCATATCCAATGATATTTATTACCTTTTATAATTTTGGGTACATCATGATTTCAGTAATTGTTGAATTTGTAATTTGTTGATATTTTAGGGACTATGATCCTATTAAAATTCAAATGAACCCCGATAGAACCCGAAATTGCATCTCATTTCGCGTGATATTGTCAAAAATATATAATTTTACATACAGGTGCCGGAAGGCTAATCAATTGCCATTTTTTTTGTTAAAACCAGTCGTTATAAATTATAATATTGGTTAAATATTATAATATAAGAAATTACACGAGAGGCCGGGTTCAATATTAGTTTGAAATGTAATAAGAATGTACTGAGATTCTACACAGCTACGTATTTGATGTAGGTAGTTGATAACAAATCGCAGCTAGTCAACGACTATTAGCAAAGTGAAGGTAGTTGGGTCGAACGTCGCACAAACAACGACCGAGCCCCTAGGCACGATTCGTACGAATGCGCCACGAGTCAAAGGAAAGCGGCAATTTATAGTATTCGACAGCTAAGCATGTTCTGACAGGTGACAGTGACAGCTATATTGACAACTATTCATCCACAAAAATATTAAATCAAAAGTTACGTCTAACAATAATATATCTTTAAATTTTTAATAATACTATAACTGCGGGTGCAACCTTGTATTTGTACAGAACATAAAATGAAACCAGTCGTTTAAAGTCTAAGAATTTCAATTAACTCCGTAAAGAAATGCGTGGAATGTTGCTAATTTCGTATGGCACAGTCGACGCACATACAGACAATAAGATAAAATGGTAAAGAGGAATAACGGCCCGTGATTTAGTCTTTATGTCGACCGTACCGCGATGCTCTTTGAATATCCTACAAAGTTTCTCAAGGACGAAATCCGGGTCATTGATCTAAGCACATACTCATAAATTCAACACTGAAAGGAATAATCGTATAATGACCAGCTACTTAAAAACTTTTGCCGGTTTAATAATAAACTTTTCAGAAATATTCTATTATTATTTTCATTTCCTTATAATTGAAGTTTAAAGCATTATGTGCCATATTTATCGTTTAGTTTAGATTGGTCGAACAGGAAAAAAGATTCATTTCCTGTTCCCTTTTTATTGAAGAAGCGAAGATGAAGAGTCGACCGCGAGAGAGTTAAGTGTCGTTTGTAAGACTTGAATCGGGTATTAACTATTAAGTTCATATACAAGTGAATACAGGTCACTGAACTCTGATAAGCATACCGTTGCTAGTTTTTTTTTGGTTCGCGGTAACACAAGCGCGAGATGAATGGCTTTAAATTAAAAATGCAAAACAAAGCTCGGCGACGCGTGGGCGGTTAGAGCGCGCAGGGCGGGCGGCGATCGAAGAGCGCGCGCGGAGCCGTGCTAGCAGCGAGGACGGGGAGGGCGCGGGGTAACGATCCGCCGTCGGCCGCAGTCTTCCAGCCGTGAGCGCGACGCGAGCATGAGCGACGTCGGGACGCTCGCCGCCATGGATGCCTTCGCGGGCGGCGCGAGGCGGAGGCCTACGCGCCTGCCGCCGCCGCCCCCGTTCGTTCCGCCGCCGCCGCCGCAGCGGCACGACCACTACTACGTGCGCCGCAAGTCCCCCGTGCCCAGACACTCCTCTAACCTCACGCTCTTCGCGCGCACCAATGGTACCCATCACCTTCACCACGATGCACGTATGCACCACTGCAGCACTCGGCTCTTCATTCGAATCTCACTAGTGAATATTTACCTGTAGCTCTTCAAACTTATTTAATGTCACTTCTATGCTTTAGAATAGACTCTTTTCAATACTTTAGAAAATATTATTTGCTCGAGCATCTAGACCATGTTTACATTCAGAAAATAATCCACAAAATTACTCTCTCTTTTTTATTATGCATTACTTTATTGTCATTTTCTTTTATGAACTAAAGATAATTTATACCTCGATTTTATTCAATATTTAATAATAATGATTTTTTTTTCAATTTGATTAATAACACATGACTAACATTGTGTTTTGAATAATTAGTTAATAATATCTTATATATAAAATTCTCGTGTCACAATGTTAGTCTGCATACTCCTCCGAAACGGGTGGACCGATTCTCATGAAATTTTCTGTGCATATCGGGTAAGTCTGAGAATCGGCCAACATCTATTTTTCATATGTACCACGGGCGAAGCCGGGGCGGACCGCTAGTTATATTATAACTCTCTGTGATTCTCGTATACTGCAATAACATATTCATGTTCAGAACCTCAGTCGTGAGGCCCACCCACACACTCACCGCATATACCTTTCAAAACTTTAGCTTCGTGTTGGTATCATAAATTCTCATTCACCATTCGTTCAACTAGCTTCGTATGCCATTTAATATTGAAAGCCTTTTTAATACATTGCAAAGTTTCAAAAGCTCTCACGAAACTTGAAATCGAGACGCGGTTTATAATAGAATTATTTATTTCTTATAAGGTATTTGGTAGACAAATAACAAGCAAAAGAGACACTGATTGACCTCGTAAAACTATTTGCGACGTACCCATACTTACGAGGTGTGCCGTCTATACTAAACACGCAATACGTTATACGCCATTATAAATGCACACTCCATTCAAATACATTCCATACCCATTATTCATCAAAATATCTTTTCTAATCGATCTATGCTCAAGTCAATTAACGCACTGTTATAAAATATGTATCCTCAGTAGATATATCATTTATGATTTGATAAAATAGAGCTACATTGTTTACAGAATCATTTCGATTATAATTCATTATAAAATAATTATTTAAAAAGTATGATATTACTACATTGCAAACGTATTTTAATTTAACGGGTACGATATGAATGTTCACTTTGAGAACATATAATTGAAATTCAAGCAGAGGCTGTACAAAGGACATAGTTGAGCGAAATAATTCAGGGAATGTTGGGTATATACTGGCGACCGGCGGGTCGCGGCCACTGCGCCCTTGACCCAGCACCGAGCTTCCGACTCTGCCTCTGCTGCTCTCGATATAAACGCTCTATTAATGCCTTTTGTTGTCACTACAATAACCTAGAATAACGTTTTGATGTTCTTATTGTAGTGTGCTTATTTAAAAGCGCAATATTAATATCGTGGAGAACAATAGCATTTATAATGTCTCATTTTCTAAATGTCTTTTAACAACGGCTAAACAATGACTCTGAATATGAGTTTTTTCTTTTTAAATGAACATTTACCTCTTGTTAAGAAATGATGCCTAGATAAACGACGGTGATGTGGGACGTGTCACTGCCCATTTAGAGGACGGCGATGAAAGATACAAAACATAAAAAATAAAGAAGTTTGTTTTGTTTAAAACATATTCCTTATTTTAATAACATCCAGGGTACTTTGAGTTTATGATAATTAAATATATAGATAAAAAACCATGTAAAAAGTATTCAAATGAATATAAACAAAGAAGTGTGAATTTTTGGTGAATATTAAAAAAATAAATGACTATTCGGAGCCGTTCGAGTCGGGCTACGCCCACATACCCTTCGTCACAGCATCTTTTAACATCGTTGGATAAATTCCACGCGTGGACAGTGTCGACCTAGTTATGTCTATTTGGTTTTAATTTAATTTATTTTTGTCTCCATTTTTTAGTGTCCAAAATCCTTTTTTTTTTAGAAATTCACCAAATAATATATTATTTTAAAACGTATTAATTGATCAATAAAAGTTGTAAATTCATAACAGCGTTAAATATAGTTATCATAAATTCACAAACCACGAAAATAGAAACGAACGAAAAAATGTCTAGTGTTCAGTAGGCGAAAATGTATCAGAGTATCAATGCGTGATAACTGCTTACAGTATTGTAATACACATTATTATGTAAATTTGATCACATCGATTGGTTGGCGACGAGTTATGCTGGCCATACACCATACTTCCTATCGTCCAATTGGCATGACGCTGCAGCTTGATCCAATCTGCAGTTTGTCCATAGAGACCACACACACAACGTTTGAATTGTCCAATCGGCAGCAACGTTCAGTTGAAGCCATGGCGTCACCGGTGACAGACGACGATGTTTTAGCCGTTTTGGGCGTTTTACTCGTAAAAATGAAACAAAAAAAAAGAAAAGATCGAGCAGAGTGGTGCAAAAAGTGGTTAATGAAAAGAAAACAGTTTACTCATACAAAATTATTACAAGAATTGAGGACTACGCCTAAAGATTATTGTAATTGCCATACACGGTCCAATCGGCATGATCCAATCGCCATGATCAAGCCAAAAGAATCGAAATTCGATTGTTCCGTCAAGTATAACTGTCATGCCAAAAATGCCAAATTCACTCCCACACACGGTCAGTTCTAACTGATCCAATCGATAGCGTCATGCAGAATGGACGATAAGAAGTATGGTGTATGGCCACCATTAAACGAGTACGGTGTGAGCACATTAGCAAGATGTGTACTCTTGACATTGTTTGTATCTATTGCTGGATGAGATCTTCTAGCCTATATTTCGTGCCATTGGCATATTTCAGTAATTACGTCACGGTTACTCGTTTGTTTGTGGCCTTCGGAGTTGATGTATTGACATTGATGTTTTCGTTTCCTGCTCTTGTAACGAGAAAGTTTTTGTGATATTCATCCAATAAAGTTGTTAATGATCTTCTAACTTTTGCTTCGTTTCCTGTTTCAATGTTGCAATAAAAAAAGTTATCTGCCTTATTGGTTCTAAGCGACAATTTTACAATTAGTAGGATTTCAAATAATGTATGCACTTAGTTAATAAAAACCGGCCAAGTGCGAGTCGGACTCGCGCACCGAGGGTTCCGTACATTGCTGTTTCTTTTGATTGCGTTGACATAGAAGTTTGATTTTGTTACAGCTTAAAGGTATTATAGACCTGAGTATTTGGTATGAATTTCAATTTAATACCTCTACGCGTTTATGAGGAAATGGGTAGTAAGTTTAAAATTATTAAAAAAAAATATATTATGTGATGTAACTAAAAATTTATGGTTTTCGTAATTTTTCCTTTATCTATGCTATAAGACGTTGCTTCGTACCAAATTTCAAGATTCTGAGTTCACGGGAAGCACCCTGTAGGTTTTGATTCCCTTGCAAGTGTCGAAAATTTGCGGCATAAACGGCTGTATCTTTTGATTGCGTTGGCTTAGAAGTTTGATTTTTTCACAGCTTCAAGGGACAGTAGACCTGAGTAATTGATATAAATTTCAGCTTCATACCTCCACGCGTTCCTGAGAAAAAGGGTCTTGACAGACGGACGGACGGACGGACGGACGGACGGACGGACAGACGGACAATAAAGTGATCCTATAAGGGTTCCGTTTTTTCCTTTTGAGGTACGGAACCCTAAAAATTGAAATACGTCCATAATATTTCGACTCTGACCTTTTATCTTTTAAACTGTTTATGATAAACAATGTTAGAATGTCGTACCCGAGTCTCGATAGTGTTACATAACGCTGCAGCGTTCGATGTCCTCGGATGAGGGTGGCTTGGCCAAGGGCGGCCGCATCGATCGCAATCGGATCTCAAGTATGCTCTCCCTCTCAGCCTGTAAAACTGCACATCGTTTTATCGCGATCTGCTCAAATGTAGCCAGAAGTGATGACGCTCTCTCCCAGTTATTGATATACTGTATTCAAATACAATATGTTCCGTGTGCTTGGTTCTTTATGGTAACTTCAAGTTAAACAAATCTTGATGATAATAAATGCTTTGACCTTAAACCACTCTCCTCCTTGTTGACCTTTTATATACGATTAGAATAAGTCTGAAGCCTGAAGGTTATACGAGCATCAAGTATTAATTCACAAATAGCATTTTTATCATGAAGGTGAAATTCATGCAGAAATGTTAGTATTCGTACTGCTAATAAATTCTAGTGTAATGTTTGTGTCGACATACTTATTGGTTTATGCAACAAAATATACATAGTGGGTCGCAAAATAGATAAATAACTTGTTGATGCTATTTCATATTGCTCCATACAGCAATGTTAAGTCAATCCGCAATGAAGTAGACAATCTTTTGAGTGAAAGTTTTCAAATATGTAGATGATATTGCAAATAAAAATGTATTTAGATAGTTAGGTCATTGTTTAATAATGGATATATAGTTCATATTTATTAAGCAGCTCAATGTCCTGTTTGGAATCCTCCGGATACGAACTGTCGCTGCTCAGTCAGGATGCGTCAGTTATTTATAATATTCCAAGCTGTCAAGGTCGCTCCGTGGCGGCGCCAGCAATGAATGAGAGCCGCGTTTTACAACAGAAACCGTCATTTGACTATCGCCTATTCTTAGACACCGTACGAGAAACACGTTAACGACGTTCTTCACTCATTCCAGTTGTCGCATGAAAGTAGACTATTTTTATAAAGAAGCGTTTTAAACGTCGCTTAAACTGGAATGGAATGCCAGTAAGCGCACATGAATGTTCGTAAATACAAATACGACTTCTGGCAAACACTTGGAATATTGTTAACTATTTAGGAAACTATAAATAGGACTATAGGAAAACTAGTTGTTTAATACGAGTTATGTGAAATATTTAATTTGTTACAGAACCAAAGAAAGACAAATTGGAAAATGGAGGTGAGCTAGTAAGACCGGAGAGACCAAACTCTCTGACGGCCGGCAAGCTTCCGAGGCGGATATGCTATCAAGGGGACGGTGAGTCATTACTCATTATTACAAGATAATTATTATCTACTCGTTTAAGGAAATCAGTAAGGAATGTACCTGCCTACTAAATGCTGATGCTGGTGATATAACATGCGTCTTCTTGATATTGAATATCTACTAAGAAAAAATGTTGCCAATAAATTTTACTGAATATCACTTACAAACTACTACAACTTAATTAAAACCAAAATTTTTTTTATTAAAGTGAGTGCTATATTACTCTTATACGTCCTTTACTGTCCTAATTACTTTCAAGGTCTAGGAAAAATTCAATTTAGGCCCGGGATTAATGTGTCTCCTAAGTAAGGTAATAAGCAGTGAGGAATCCTGAGTAGTTGTGATTCGCCGGTTCTGGCGCAAGCGCCAGAACCGGCGAATCACGTGTTGGCGAACCCGCAAATCAGTGGTACCCCATCCTAAAAAAAACTACCTAACTTGGACTCTTTTCCCACTAAAGCGGCCACGCTGAGTCGATAGCACTCACTCCCGAAGCGATAGGATGCACGGTTTCGGAGATGTGCAGATCGATTAACTCTTATCTAATTGATATCCGGTGGGTCATTAGCGTCCCATGGTTCACCTTTTCCTATTAGCTAATTACACCGTCCGGCGTTCTTATCTATTACTCATTGTGCACCTCGCTTATCACTGCTTTTGTATTAAACTTCTTTGTTATGACCTACCTCACTATTCTAACCAAACGATGTATTATTATATTCAAGAAAAAATACGTCTAAAATCGTATAACTATATTTATATATTATCGTACTATATTATCATAATTGTTGCTTTTTTAAAAAGCGATTCGCTTCTGGCACTCGCCGGCCGCTGCCGCGGCACGCTCGCTTTGCTCGCTCGGCTCGTGCGTTGTTTATCAAAGTCTAACCTAACCTAACCTAATTGTTGCTTTTTTAAAAAGCGATTCGCTTCTGGCGTTGTTTATCAAAATCTAACCTAACCTAACCTAACCCAATTATTTTTCCGGGTAATCTGATGTATCGAACTTTGTTACGAGCTACCTCGCTATTCTGAATCATCAATAAAACACATTCATTTTACTGCCATTTTTATTTCCAAAATGTTGTTGCTTATTATCTACTGGTTTGTGTATTTGGCGACCATTTGTCCATTTTGCTATATAAAAATAATTATTGATGAACATTTGAATTGTAGCCTTATCTACTTATAAAATAGGAGCGAAACATCTCATCCACTAAAATATCGTTGTACAGTGTGTTCCCTGTAAATATGCTCGTAAAACTATGCATTGAATATCCCTGAAACTTATATAGCAAATACATTAAGCAATATTCTCCACAAACTGAAGTCCAATCATTCTGAATCCTATCAACATTCCAGTCCCATCTCTTACAATTCCTTTTCAAAAACTGGAGATGATATCGCTCAGGTGTTCGTCCATATGAATCAAAATATTGACCGATGCCATTCGTATCGATATGTACAGCTACCCAGTGTGAACCCGGTTTATCATCCGCATCCAAATTGCATATTATATACGTTGGTACATGGGTATACATAGGCAGTCTATTAGCAGCATAAACATTATTTTCTAGACTGGGATGAATCTTTTTCATATGTTTTTGTAATTCTAGTGTATCCATGATATTACTGTTATTAGCAGATTATTACAGTACCAATCTATTCAATGGTTGTCATAGGAATGTTCAATTATAGTGTTTTGTATAAGATTAAATAGGAAGTTTGTAATGAAATAAAAAATAGTAAATTGCATACAATTTGTTTTATTTAATTTTATAATGTTTCCTTTAGTTACATATACACAAAATGCATTAAGCATAACACATAAATCTAAAATATAACACACATTATAACCTTAACTACTATAGTCTACAGTAACATTTCTATTTTTATCTATTTCAATAATATTATCAAACTCAGCATAAACAATACAGTTAATTGTTTGTGTTAGTGAGGATTCAAATCGTACTTCTAATCTTACACTACCATGCTTTATGAGATTCCAATGAGCTGATGAGTTAGCTGATAAATCAGGAGTTAAATCAAATGCTAGGTTAAATCAAAGACAGTAGCCTTTGGCATACTGTTCACGAGAGATTGCATTTCCTTCATTAAGAAAGTGAATACCAGTCCCCGAGAATAGAGTATGATATGCCGATGTGAATATATTATTATTAAAAGATGGTTGCAAAGCTTTTGAAGGTATTTGTTGACCATCAATATATAAGCTGAAAGAGTTAATACCATAGTTTTCAAAGTTAAATGGATTTTTAGTAAGTGAACCATTAAATGCGGAATTGTTCACAAATCCAATAATACATCTTTTGGGTACCTGTCCCAAGAATATATTATCAAGAGTTTTTCCTTGAACACCTGATGGAATTGTTAAAACTTTAACTTCAGCACGAGTAATAGGATATTTAGCAGTTGTAGAAGCTAAAACTTTCTGATGTGCGAGTAATACACTTGGATTAATTCGTGCTCTTCGAACAATAAGAGTTGCATCCGTAATGCAAACTTTAAACTTTTCATCATTTGACCCAGCAATTAAATTAAAACTCTCTCTTGACCGAACTAATTTTACACTCATTTCAACACCATTAATTAAAAATTTATCTTGATTGAAAATGTCACCATGAAGATGACCAATCATTTCTATTTCCCGGCTTTCATTAACTAATTCCTGTCTTTTAGCAAATCCTGTGTTTTTACCATCTGTGGAATCCATTTTGCCTGCTGTATCATCATACCAAAGACTACAAGTAAGATGAGATTGTTTAGCAGCAGGAGCATAGTTTAAAAGGGTTTCCATGTATGCTCGATAGGCATAGGTATTATTAGGTGGTGATACAAGTTTTTGGTTTAAATAAACATCGAGTTGACTAAAAAGTGAATGCAACCAATTATTTACAGGTGCTACTACTGTAGCTGATAACAAGTTTGTTGAATCTTGATTTAATACTTTTGCCTTTATGTGGAGTAATGTATGAGACAAATCTATGTAGTCATCGCCTGTTCCAGGAACTTGAAACTCGATAGGTCCATCATCAGCAAGAGATGAAATTGGTTTATAGTGAATCCACAATCCATTTTCAATGCTTGTTTGTGTGGACGGTAATGCAAACAAATCTAATTCTGACTTAACGCACTCACAAGAATGATTATGAAGGAAAGACATACTTAATTTGAAAATATATCTTTGATGTTTTTTGGTTTTAGACCAAGTTTTTTCGTAGCTTTCACTTTAGCTGTTAGTGGTGGAATGAACGAGGCCAATCGTTTTCTTTTAGTTATATACCCAGATCCTGTCATGTTTAATCGATCAATTTTGTTATCAGCCTTTCGTTTTAAGTTCGTACTAACTTGCTTTAGACGATCTTTTATTGAGGCTTCCATAGGACGGGCTTGAATCATATCCGATAAAAGTCCTACTCCAGCGTTTAATGCCTTCTTACCAACCACTCGAGCACCACTTGAAAGTAAAGGTAAAACTGATCTAAATAATCCTCCTAAGAAGCTCCCAATACCATGACCGCGTTGGTATGGTGAACCCTTATAAATTACTCCAACTCCTGATCCAGCTTGATGTGAATAATAATTTTCATATGGACATTTATGATGATCATGAGGAGAATACATTATTATAATTTGCGGAAATGTAGTTTAATACACACGGTCCCAAACTGGAATGGTATTTTTTGTCCTGCGCTCGATCTTATATCCATTTCCAGCGTATCGAACTCTCTTCGCATAACAGGTAAGTAGTGAGGTGGAGAGAAAACGTGCATTTTATACGCACCATAAATGTATTTTGAAGGATCTAATGAAATGACTCTTAATAGCGGAGTCATAACATCACCCACAATCTGAGGATCAATAATGTCGCAATATAGAAATAGTTGAGATGGTAACCCTAAATGTAAATTAGCAGGACACTTCCCAAAATTTCTGTCTAGGAGATTTGTATTTGGTTCATAACCTAGTTGTAAACTTAATTTGGGTGATAATGTTACGGATGTTATATTTTTATCCAAAACAGAAACAGACACAAATTTTGTTATTTCATCATAACGAAATTTCAAGTTCTCTCCGATACCATTTAATGCTCTCAAAATATGTTCAACGTTATCGTAGTTGGTAGCGGGAATATGTTTTTTGTAGTACACTGTTGATGGTTTATCTTCATTAGGAATTAACATGGTTTTTGTGATGTATACAACATTTTCATGATCTTGAACAGTAAACATTGTGCATGGATATTGAAACTCGACAACTCCAACCAACCATTCACCTTCTAATTTCATAGCTTTTGGTAATTTTGTTGAAAAATTTGTGGTCTTGTTATCAGGAAAGTATTCCATTGAACTATTGCTGAGCAAAGTTAAATAAAAACTTTCTTTATTCATATTTCTTTTAAACTAGAAGCTAAAATCCAACTGTTAAATTTATCTGGATAACCTTTCCACTTCACTAATACTTCTTTTCTGGTGCCCGAATAACGAGTACCAATTATTTTATCTATTTTATATTGTGAGGTGGGGTTGTAAGTGACCTTCTGTAATTCTCTTTCATAAAAAGTACCAACTATTGGTTCATTTTGTAAATCTGTAATTGTATAAACAACCCATGGAGATCTATCAATTATTGAAGATATAATAAATATTTCATCACTCCAATTTGATTCATATCCTTTTTGGAAAACATGTTTATATTTAGTTATTCGAACATAATCACCCACGTTGAAATTTGGTTTTGAATTTTCTAAAGAAAGTTTGTTTGACCCTCTATCATAAAGATTAGTCCAAACTGTCATAATATTGTTGGAACTTACATCACATGGGCACATCTTAATACTCGAGTGAATGCTGTGATTATAAGAGTATATTAAATCTTGTAAAACATCTATATATCTATAAGTATTATTATGAGTGAAATAACGCCACATTTTCATTTTTAGAGTTCTTTGAAATCGTTCAACAATACTAGCCTTAATATCAGGATTGTTAGTGGTATAGTAATTTATCTTTTTGGATTTAAAGTATTTTTGTACATCTTTTGAAACAAATTCTGTACCTTTATCAGATTGTATGTGAGTAGGGGTTGAATTACTTTCAGTAAATATACTTTCAAAACATTCTTTAGTTGTTTCTGAGTTTTTCTTTTTCATTGGTCTTGCAAAAGCATATTTACTAAATACATCAATAACACAAAGTATGTAGTTGAAACCATCATTATATTGAGAATAAGTTCGCATATCACTTAAATCGGCTTGCCACAGCTCATTAATATTTGATAGAATGTACCTATTACGCGGGAATTTTTTCCGAATGGGTTTATGTAATGTATATGTTTCTTGTGATTGTAACCATTCCTTCACTTGCTTTTTATCCATTTTACCCTTCATAGCTTTTGATAATTTATCAATACTACCAAAACCAGCGGGGTTAGATGGATCATAATAAATCCTGTTAATTTCTTCTAGTACGGGGTCCATTTTTCCCAATCGATCTTTTTACGTATTTTAGTTATATATCTTTTATCTCCACTGCTCGGTGTAGAAAATTCTTGAACTTCAATCTCAGAGGTTTTGTTCAGATCTTTCGCTTGAAGTTGGTTAATAAACTCACATCTCTTTGGATTTCCAATATAAGTAAGTGGTACTTTAATATCTTTCAATGCTTTAGCAAATCTATCCCACCCTATCGGATCACTTTTTTTTAAGGGTCTAAGTGAATCATTTATTAAATCAACAATATTACTTCCTGGAATTTTTTCATTATCAATTATGACTGTGCCTTCATTATCCCAACGTATTTTACTTTTACTTGTTCCAATTAAGTTTAATAATGACTCACCTTTTTTATTATAAGTTTTTGGTATTAAACTGAGTATTTGTGTTGGTGAATACAGTGGATTTGCCTCACTTTCTATACTTTTAATGGAACCTTTCTCCTCCAACAAAGATTCAGCATCAACTGAACTTTTTAGATCTCTATCTTTATTTTTAAAACCAATTTTAGACTCATTTGAATATTCATTAGATGTATCAGAATAAATTGGTAATCTGAGTGGTTGACGATCCTCTTCGGTAAAGTGAAGGTATCTTTGTAGTGTTTGTAAATATAACATCCACTTCTTTCGGTCTTCCGTCTTACTATTCATAATATTTTGCATTTCAATATCTAATCGAGACAAATTACTTGTATCCTTATTTTCTTGTTTTAATTTTTCAATCAATCCAGGTTCAATAAGTATCATTTTCTTAGCATTTTCCATGTTAACTGGCTAGTCCACTTACTAATCCACTCAATATTGCACCTAATATTATTGGTAAGAAAGTCCCTCCTTTTTGTATAATAATATTTTTTCTTAGTTTATGTTTACACTTACGCACCAGTTTACGGAGTATATTTTTGTGTTTATTCAATTTTTGTTTATCTTGATCTTTAAGTGGTATCTTTCCTTGTAAAACGTTATGAATACATTCACAAATACAATTTATTTCTTTTTCATCACACGTTTTAAGTAATGCTCTTTGATGTTTTGGTTTAAGCGTATGCAAAGCATTTAGCAAATGTTTATGCGTTGTGACTCGACGATGCATCATTTAGAAATGATTTGAATTGTTTGATTCTTGGTGTATTTAAACTCTTTCGTGGGGACGTAGACTGTACAGTGACCATTAAATGGGAATACATTTGTCTTGATACGACAAAAATCATTTGTATTCTGTTTTAAATCTACCATTAAATATCCATGTGCTTCTAAAGTTGCATCCCTGTAGGCGTCTTCAATGAATTTTGTGTTATCTGGTGACACTTGTCGTGCTAAATATCTTATTTGAGTTTTATCTCGAGGGTTTTTAAAATAAATTATATAACTTGAGTTTAAAGAAATGTCTCTTTGACCTTTACCTTGATGAAATAAATTTTGTGTTAAATAAAATACACTAAGGTTCCGGTGATGACTGCCTTTTGTAAATATATCCACAATTCTTCCATCAGACTCTCTCATTAGATCATCAATAATAATAAGGTGTGGGTTTTCACCATCAAACATATTAAGATTTGGAATTCCTTGATGATAGTTAACATTTGGTAAATTATATAAAGGTTGCATTTCATCAAAGCACCATGTGATATGATTAAAATCACAATTACATATTTCCTTAACTGATTTTATGAAATTTGTTACAAAATTTGACTTCCCACATCCACTTGGTCCGGCCACAATAGCAGTAAACGGATGGATAAAGTGAAACATTTCACACGTCTAGAGTTTAAAGGGATGAAATAAAAAATGAAAATGTTGGTGTAAAAATTTAATATATATATTATATTGCTAAAAATAAATGATCTGTTTACTATTTCTAACACAATTAGTACTTATCAGAATTTCACAATCACCTCAACATCAAATTTAAGTACACAAATAAAAACTACAATTATTTTACATTATTTACAATCAAACAATACTAAACTATTATAAAACTATTAATAAACTATTATATAACATTATAGCAATATCATAATTTTTTTTACAATCAGTACAAATTTTGTATACACACACAGAAATAATAGTAAAAAGTCACTTATTTGTATATACACACAGAAATAATAGTAAAAAGTCACTTAGCGTAATTTATAATGTCCCCAAGCCAATGTATCAATGTTGTTGTTCATAATACATCGTTTGGTATCATTATATGATAAAGATGTTTTATTTATTTTTTGTGTAAAAATAGTGTGTTTGATTGACTTAAATCGAAGCATACTACAATATAATACATTTTTATTAAACAAACACGATTTGTAATTTTCCATATTCATTTTTTTGGTAACACTTTTGTTAACCCCTTTTGCCTTTGCTATAAATTTATCTTCTATTTCTAAGGCATACATTTTTGATCGCAACCCTACAAATTCCTTCAATACTTTACCATTATTCTCATCTTTAAAAAAACCTAACTTTTTTTTATTTATTTTTGGATATCCGTAAATATTATTTTCCGGGTAATCTGATGTATCGAAATAGTGAGGTAGATCTGGTTTTATATCCTCATAAAAATTGTCTGTAAAAATTTGATATATCAAACTATCGGTATCGGTGTACAATAACTTAATTTTATTATGAAACTTTTTAATCATGTAGTTGTAATGAAATTCATACATAAGGGTCTTAGATATATCTAAAATACAAAATCCTAAATAAATCGGCTTATCATAAATTAATTTTGTTTTACGTAATTGTATTGCAACTAAATGTTCTGAAAATATTGATAAACTATGGAACTCTGGTTTTGCAATCCAATCCTGAGCACCTAAAACTTTACCACGATTATCCCAGTGAGTTAGTAGTTTAACGTTTACTCTTTTTTCAATATTTTCCATAGTCTTACCGAAGACAGAATTATTCATTAATTTAAAAAAGTCTTTTTCGAAGTTTGATGTAGCTAACGTTCTCAAAGTAGTATTTAAGTCTATGTATTTCTTTAACCAAGAACTCTGTTTAAATTTTAAAATTCTATGTACTTTAATTAATTTCATTCCCATTTCAATGCATTGTTTTAAATTCCTGTAGTGAATGATGTATTTATTTTTATTATTTAAATTAGGAACTAATTTAGTTTCATTAGTATTACCCACACATATGTTTTCAGGACATAACGGAAAGTCAGAATGCAAATTATGAAGTTCATCAGGATATTCCAAATCAACTTCTAAAACATAACCGAAATCAGAGTTATCCGGCACATTATAATCTGTATTAGAATCTATCCATTCGAAACCGCCAACAGGAAGAGATTGAGACATTGCCCAACCATATAAATTATTCGCATCAAAATATGTTAGATATGAATTAGGTTTTTCACTATCATAATCCTCCATGAATTTATTATTTGCTCTAGCAAAACGATTGCTACACTGAGATACACCCCCTCTAATACCAGCTTTAAAAAAAGCAATTTTGTCATAGTCCGTTAACAATTCTAATTCTATTTTGGTAAATTTTAACATTGCATCCCAACTTAAACCTGGGGCAGTATAGTAATGAGCAGGATCTAATCCATAAGTTTTAATACAAAGCTTTCTAAAGTTTTCGAATACATCAGTCAAAAGTAAAACATCAGTTTTTAAATATAAATCGGAATAATCGGACATACTACTACACTTAAAATGTTGCCAAATATCTTTTGCATGATTATAATCATCATTTGAAATATTTGTATCTGTGAGTGAACTATAAAAATGGTGTTGATCAGGAAGTGATGGATGTTTCAAGCAATCACTATTACACATAAATTCATAAGGATAAATACCTTTCCGTCTTAAAAGTGAAAAATCTTCATTATTAGGATAGTTCCTTTTTAGTTCTGTAAACTGATCATCATTAAGATTTTTAGCTAGTTGATCTAAACTACACGATAAAAATTTCAATGAATCTACAAATCTTAAACTTACTGATTGATTATTATTTATTGTTAACTGTTTTGAAAATGATATGTATCGTTCTTTATTTTGCGGAATAACTTCAACTTTGCCATCATAGAGGTTTAATGCATGGACAATGAAATGAGCATCGTAGTGACTGAGGTTATGTAAAAATATTGGAATATGACGAGGGGTTCTGTACTTAGTACTACACACTTGATGTGCAACACCTCTAAAACTACCAGTGTACCAATCAAAATCGTTAAAAGGATCTCCATTTAACTCAGTTTCACAAATATGACACATGTTTGAATTTGAAATTTTAATTTTATCTTCATCTGATAATGGAACGGGACATTTTTGGAAACTATTTTTTTTAACTATTGTTTTCACATCTTCGCAAAGGCGATTCATAAACACTTGTGCACAGTTTGGCCCACTATACGTCTCATATTTTGATAATCTGTTATCATATGAACATTTAATGTAATAACCAAAACTATACACTTCATGTTTTTGAATATTAATTGTACTAGGCTTGGATGGATCGTTACTACATGATTCTATCGGGTTCAAAAATGCCTCAAAGTCTGCATAAACCACAAAGGGCATTTCCAACTTTTTCGCGAATTTATCAAATTTTAATTTATTATTTGAGGTTGCTTTACCAAACCAATTCAATTTGGAATCCTCGCCGTTTGGTAATTCCGTACAAATGTGAGCGCAATCATATTGTTGATGGTTATTAAGTCTTTCCTCTGATGGGAAATGAAGTAAACATGAATCACATATATAAACTGCATGATGATGACTTGATATTTGTGAACTAACTAATCGCGATAAGTTTTTAATATAACAGTAATGATTGTTAGTACCATTCGATATATATAGTAGGTTAATATGATTAGGTGTACGACATTTTGTTAAATATAAAGGACCTACAACAGAATTACACTTTTTTTCTTTATTATATTCTAGGCCAAAAACATTAATACTAATATTGTTTAATTTCTCTACTTTTGATATATCTGCAATTTTAACCGGAAAAGAAATACCAGTAAATTTTAGTTTATTTCCATGAATTGCGTAAGATGCTACCCGATCTACACTTTTACATACAGGATATAAACCAGAGAGTAATGCCCATTTAAAACACATATTATCATTATTTTTAACATTGATTACAGCTTTTTTTGATTTAATATCTTGAGGAAGGTCGATATATGAACTACCACGTAGGGGGTTGAATTTGTTAACATTCATATCTATGTATTTAATTTGATTAAGACTCCAACCACTATCTTTTTTTTCAAATTGACAAATTTTACCGACTACAGTGTCTATTAATGATGAATAAAAAATATTTAAGTCATCTCCCTGACAAATGATGTAATTAAACGTTTGAAAATCAAACGTATTTTTAATATCTTTAGTTTGTTGTATGAAATCAGCATGCAATATGAAGTTTATTTTTAAAATTGTATGTTGTTGAATACATTCATTTATCAAAAATAAGATATCGATTTTTAGTGAATTTAAAAACGATTCTGGTGTTTCAAAATATTGCCCCGATTGAAGTGTTTTACTATTAATTCTGTATGTTAAAATTCGATTACCAAAAGCGGTTTCAACAACTGTTACATTTGTTAATGAATTATGTGATTTTAAAAGATTATTTTTATGTGTATTACTTTTTAAATGGTTGTTTAGATACCTTTTATTAATATAAACATGACATGTATCACATTCCACCTTATTGTTGTCCACGTCATTGGTTTCAATTGATGATGTAGAAGCTCCCTCATCAAATTTTGCTTTCTTGGTAACCTTATTTTCATCTGTAGTGATACCTCGTTTGATACCTCTTCCAACTTGTTGTTGACTGTAACAAAAAAAGAAAATTATTAGATAAATCTTAAAATAAAACATTACTACAATAATATTTCTTATTGAGTTTGTACTTCTAATACTTACATTAACGTTGTTTCAACCATCAAACATTGATTATACAACTCATCATCATACGATGAATCGAACAGTTCACGCTTCTCCATTTCATCACAAACTTTATGCAGCTCCTGATTGAATTCGCTGTTGAATTGTTCTATATTCTCTTCAATGGGTGCGGAAAAGAAAGCACTGGTGCACATTTCACTAAAGTTTTCCATCTTTATAATAAAGAAGAAAGTATGTAGCACAGTAAGTAACAGTTAAGTGTTGGTAGAGTAACTGATACTCAATTTAAAAAATGTTCAATATTTATAGTCTAGCATAGGATTAGGAAAGTTTTGTAAAATCTAATGAGTACATGGAAGTAATTTAAGAAAACAGAATCACATTAACTAATGATCATTGTTAAAATAGTAACATTAACTAATGATCATTGTTAAAAAAGTATTTTTTCACTTTTTCACTTTCTGCTATTGTCTTTGTAATATTGTATACGAGGGCGTTTGTGTTGTCATAGATGCTATCCTTATTTTTCTTTACGTAATATTTAATCCTCGTGGTAGCGTGCTTCCAGTGATCACTAGTTGGAATCTTGGATAGTTTCTTCATATCATACATTTCAATTTTTATGAGATGCATCGCTTGGTCTCCGTCATCAGAATTTGTAGAGATGTATGATACGCCATCTCTAGCAGCTCGTGCCACAGTTGACGATAGCAGCTTCTTCCTTTTTATTTTTGGTGCCACTTCAAAAAATTGATCAATTGACTGCAATTTCCTTTTTCCGCCATCGTCTGTGTTATTAACGATGATGTCATCACTCTCTTCTTCGTTTTGAGGAGAGAGTGGCGAGTAGTAACACAGTTTATAGGTATTTTCATCGAAGTTGAATGATTTCTGCAACAACAGAGTTATCGCGTTAATATCAATTTGTTTACACTTAGTCTGACACACACACACACACATGTTAAGAGAAATACAAGTAAGTTTGTCAATAGAATAATCACTTACCTCCATGATCATTGATGACACAAAACACAACACAAACGTAGTATTGGTAGACGTATACAATCCACTGTGGTCCAACGACCATAGACTGACTGCATGACTGCAACTGTTCGATCATATATAGCACCATTCTTATCTAAAGCAAATTCTTAAGTACAATGAAACTGATTGTAACTCTATGAGTCAACAAACTTATCTCACGTTCCTTCGCAAATGGCATCAACCTGCTTTGTGACTCTCACAAAAGAATGCGATTAAATATTAACAAAACGAAACTGATAGTAACTCTATGAGTCAACAAACTTATCTCACGTTCCTTCGCAAATGACATCAACCTGCTTTGTGACTCTCACAAAAGAATGCGATTAAATATTTACAAAACGAAACCGATAGTAACTCTATGAATCATCAAACTTATCTCAAATTGCTTCGCAACAGGTATCAACCTGTCATATTCTATTCTCGGGGACTGGTATTCACTTTCTTAATGAAGGAAATGCAATCTCTCGTGAACAGTATGCCAAAGGCTACTGTCTTTTAGCATTTGATTTAACTCCTGATTTATCAGCTAACTCATCAGCTCATTGGAATCTCATAAAGCATGGTAGTGTAAGATTAGAAGTACGATTTGAATCCTCACTAACACAAACAATTAACTGTATTGTTTATGCTGAGTTTGATAATATTATTGAAATAGATAAAAATAGAAATGTTACTGTAGACTATAGTAGTTAAGGTTATAATGTGTGTTATATTTTAGATTTATGTGTTATGCTTAATGCATTTTGTGTATATGTAACTAAAGGAAACATTATAAAATTAAATAAAACAAATTGTATGCAATTTACTATTTTTTATTTCATTACAAACTTCCTATTTAATCTTATACAAAACACTATAATTGAACATTCCTATGACAACCATTGAATAGATTGGTACTGTAATAATCTGCTAATAACAGTAATATCATGGATACACTAGAATTACAAAAACATATGAAAAAGATTCATCCCAGTCTAGAAAATAATGTTTATGCTGCTAATAGACTGCCTATGTATACCCATGTACCAACGTATATAATATGCAATTTGGATGCGGATGATAAACCGGGTTCACACTGGGTAGCTGTACATATCGATACGAATGGCATCGGTCAATATTTTGATTCATATGGACGAACACCTGAGCGATATCATCTCCAGTTTTTGAAAAGGAATTGTAAGAGATGGGACTGGAATGTTGATAGGATTCAGAATGATTGGACTTCAGTTTGTGGAGAATATTGCTTAATGTATTTGCTATATAAGTTTCAGGGATATTCAATGCATAGTTTTACGAGCATATTTACAGGGAACACACTGTACAACGATATTTTAGTGGATGAGATGTTTCGCTCCTATTTTATAAGTAGATAAGGCTACAATTCAAATGTTCATCAATAATTATTTTTATATAGCAAAATGGACAAATGGTCGCCAAATACACAAACCAGTAGATAATAAGCAACAACATTTTGGAAATAAAAATGGCAGTAAAATGAATGTGTTTTATTGATGATTCAGAATAGCGAGGTAGCTCGTAACAAAGTTCGATACATCAGATTACCCGGAAAAATAATTGGGTTAGGTTAGGTTAGGTTAGATTTTGATAAACAACGCCAGAAGCGAATCGCTTTTTAAAAAAGCAACAATTAGGTTAGGTTAGGTTAGACTTTGATAAACAACGCACGAGCCGAGCGAGCAAAGCGAGCGTGCCGCGGCAGCGGCCGGCGAGTGCCAGAAGCGAATCGCTTTTTAAAAAAGCAACAATTATGATAATATAGTACGATAATATATAAATATAGTTATACGATTTTAGACGTATTTTTTCTTGAATATAATAATACATCGTTTGGTTAGAATAGTGAGGTAGGTCATAACAAAGAAGTTTAATACAAAAGCAGTGATAAGCGAGGTGCACAATGAGTAATAGATAAGAACGCCGGACGGTGTAATTAGCTAATAGGAAAAGGTGAACCATGGGACGCTAATGACCCACCGGATATCAATTAGATAAGAGTTAATCGATCTGCACATCTCCGAAACCGTGCATCCTATCGCTTCGGGAGTGAGTGCTATCGACTCAGCGTGGCCGCTTTAGTGGGAAAAGAGTCCAAACTTTTTTTTTTTTTTTTTTTTTTTTTTTTTTTAGGATGGGGTACCACTGATTTGCGGGTTCGCCAACACGTGATCTACAACTACTATCCTGGCACGTCTCCAAGGTCTCTTAGTAGCGTGTAATAACGTTCTCGAATGTTTTCTTGTTACTTTGCTTTAGTATTGTGTACGTATGTACGTTTACGTATGTATTGAGTAATGTACCACCTTTGTTGTTAAAAAAGGTAATGACTTACAAAGTACCAACTGAGCACGATTTTTTTTTCATAGTAGTAGGTACTTAATACTCTTACATAATATGCGAAACTAAAAGAGTATATTATTTTGATTGTTTACTTAACTTATCTCATGTTTAATAACGCAATAAAAGGGGTATATTTGTAGGCTAATTGATCCAGATTTTCGATTCTAAGTACACTAATTTTCAAAATAAAAATGTGCCCACTCAAGATCGTGGATGAAAGTTTTATGAAAAACATGACGCGCTTTACTTTTAAATATTTTATAAAAGTTAGAAATGAGCACAATTTTAGCGAACTGATTTGAGTGGCTTTCATTTTAGGGATTTGGGTTAAACGTTTTTGCGTGGGTTTGAATATTTTAAATTCAAAACAGTAAAGTTGTAATAACGACGCAAATCTTCAAGTACAATTATTCATGAGTCGCTTTGTTAGATTATTTTGTGGGGATTTCATCTTCTGCTGTTTTTGACACGCAAGTATTGTGTATATTACATCAACATAATATAGGTACTTTAAAATAATCTTGAATGCAAGCATTTGATTACTTACTCTACATTACAATTTACATTAAATGCAGCTTTGATAACAAATGAAGATGTTTTTAGTATTGGTTATTGAGCCATAACAAGCGCGCACTGTCGTTTCCAGCTGGCTACGGCGGCGGGAGCGACGGCACGGACGGCGGCTCAGAGGAACAGCTGATGCTGTCGGAGCTGCCGGAGCCGCCGATAGCGGTGTCGGAGATCGGGCCGATACCGCCGCCGCCGATGTTCAGCTCGCCGAGCCCCACGCGGCACCATCACCCGCACCCCGCGCATACCGGCCATCCCGGACACCCTGGCCACCCCGGCACGCACACGCTGTCCGATTGTGAGTATTATATTCACATGGTGTAGTCACATAACAAACACACATACCAAAATTAAAATGAAAATAAGGATGAGGATGAGGATGAGGATGAAGATGAGGATGAGGATGACATATACATTTGTACGATTAACATACGAGTTCGCACGCACTAAGTTTACACGTGTTGGTAAATTACATATAAATTATACCAATTCAATTAACAACAAATCGTAAAAAAGTTCAATAAATAAGATGATAATTTGTTCAAGAAGTAGAGTTGTCGCGTATAATTAAATTAAATAATTAACGAATATATTGAATAGTTATACAGTTGTGTTACAGTTATTTAACTAGTATAAGATTAATAATTAGGTAATTAAAAATGAAATCTAAAAATTTTTAATCCCGTACAAAGATATAATTAGAAAGCTAATTATATACAAAAATTCATTACTAACTAGAACTTTTAAAAATACAAAATTTCAATGAATTCTTATTATATGTATGGAATGTTCATAATGTACTTTTCGTCTGGTGGAGCATAATGACTAATGATGTATTTTGGAATGTTTAACAAGAATGTTTCCGGCCTACTAAGCATAATCGGACTGATTAGATAAAAATTCAGCATTCTTTTTACATTTCGCTTGATGACTGTCTTAACTTTATCTACTTCCCTTGAGTTTGTTTACGTTTTTACGTAAATCTATAATCTCTTAAACTCAGACTGAGTAACTTATTTACATTTAGATATTGTTTCATAGTTACTCGTTAAAAATACCTATTTAGTATAGTCTTGGCTAATAAAAATCTATTAATGAAAAAGGAATCTTTTGGTCACTACATCATGCGTGAACACAAGGACCGATTTTGCTAAATCTTCAATTTAAAAGAATTAATCCCTCAGCCCCCGGAATCACAGACACAATAGAAAATCTATTGTGTCGCGGTCTCATTGGGCCGCTCGGTGGTCAAGGGATTAAGAAGAAGAAGTTTGAAATTGATATTTTGGTTTTATGGCATTAAAATGCTTTATAAATATAAATTTATAAAGAATAGAATAAATTCGATTGCTCTGGCGGGTCACGAGTGGCTGAGTTGGTCAGGCATCCGCCCCGGAATGGCGCGAAAGGATGCGGGTTCGAGTCCCGCCTCGTGATCGAATTTTTTCTATTCTTTATAAATTTATAAGAAGAAGTTTGCCAATTAGCGCGTAAACAACGTTTGTTGTATCAGCTATTATTCTTATACAAATGAAATTCTATAAATAGACATGTAATCAATATGATATAAATGAACGTCAACAGCGGAAGATGAAGACGACCAGGAGGAGGACGAGCCCGAGCCGGCGGCGGACACGACGCGCGTGGAGGAGATCCCGCCCAAGGAGCCGATCTTCAACGCGGTGCCGCTCAAGTCCGCGCTCAAGAAGCGGCCCGCGCAGAGCGCCTCGCCCGCGCCCACGCCCCTCGCCACCCCGCTCGCGCCACGGCAGGACCACCACCATGCTAGCTTCAAGTCAGTATACTATTTATTATACTTTAATTACGTTAAAATTGAAAATAATTAAGGGGCTGACAAGACCCAATTGATGATTGAGTAACAGTGATTGCGCTCTCGTTTACGCCCATACAATTGTGCGCAAACGAGAGCGCAATCACTGTTACTGGGCGGGGCCAGGTCATTTAAGACCAATCTTTGCAATTATTTTCTATCGAGCCGATTTCGTCCAATTATGTATCGAGTCCGTCCACGGTCTTCGAAATATGATGAATATTAACATATATTTTTTTTGATGGGCTAGAATAAATATCTTTTCTTAAAAAACTGCTCAAATAACTTCAATTTTAACAAAATTGGGTCTTGTCAGCCTCTTAACCTTCAAATATTGTCTTTAATGCACAGTCGACACATTCTTGGTATTTGTATACAATTGGTAGGAAATGAGGCTGTTAAAAGCTAACGCTATGGCTTCACGACGATAACGTAGAAGTGAATGAATGCCCTACATTTTTATTCGACGGCCGCCCGTGATGGATGTATAAATAAATTAAAATTTCGAAACGTGCATTAGATCGATTTATGTGCAATTGTATATCGAAATTGTATTGTATATGTGTGTGATTGGTTGTTTAATTGTGACAATTCGTTTTATTCCATCACTTGGTGGCGCGCAGAAGGCCGCCGCCGAAACCGAGGATCCGTATATGGTAACAGCTCTCTCGTTATGTCAGTGTTGTCGACCATCCCTCACGTACCGACCTCCCGACGGTCCGCTTCGCCTCCGCCATGCATCGTGCATTGCACGCTTCCGACTCATTTGTGACTCGATAATTACTGAATTAACTGAACCGCTCTTGACTGAAGCTTGAAATTGTGCCAACTCCGTCTTGCGTATTGGACAATACTTGCACGGTGCAACTCGAAATTTTTTTTGGCTCGCGTGTTACAATAAACATAATGTAACGTTTAGGCATATGGAATGCGAACTACTTTCAATTGTTGGAATTGTGTTTTGTTATAATTTAATTTACCCAAAATAGTTAATTCAATTTTTAAATAACAATATCATTTTCTATCGTTTTGCATTCACAGTAAGTTTTTGAGTTGCATTGTGTAACTAGACGAAATCATTTCAGGATAGATCCGGACAATTTTCAAACTTCACCTACAAGTATCACACGACACTAACCATCATGCTTATCACCCGTGATATACTGTTACTAATTCACAAAAACTATAGCAATGTACACAACACATACAGCGCATAGGAGCAATAGATATTACGACACAAATTAGTTATCCGACCTAGATAGACGCCAGCGCGAATATGCTATCGTTGTTTGTTTTACAGAGTCCAATCAATGTTGACCAGTCTTGCATGTATGTGTATAAAGCGCAATGCTTTAATTGTATTGTGAATGCGATGTCGTAGTCCTTTCAGTAGAAATAAGTTTGTACTATAATGGGGATACAATATTGTTCAATATATAAATGTTTCTATGGGATAACTTGCCTATTTTAAGATTAGGATCGCAAAACTTCTGCATGGCAACCACTTCTGTAAATTGACATCTTTGCATAGTATATACCTTAAATATAAATCAGCTATATTTCTTGCCTCTCTTTATTCCTTCTTAGCCAACAGTATCTCCTTATTCTCGTGTAAAATTCAACTTGTTTGGGAACAAATATTGATTAACTAAGGCATAATATCAAACATACAGAACAATTATATTATGAATTTATGTGCGTCTCTGTCGTATTTTGTAGATTTGTCAATGTTTAAATAAAGCACGAATGAATGACTAATTAATATTAATCAGCACCCTCGACTATATCCATTTCACTAATTGTCATTGTATTTGTCTGTTTTAAAAATAATGATATAAACTTGTATCGATATTCGACACCGTTCACAAATAAATAATCCGAATTCCGAATCCGAATAATTGTGCATACATCTCACTATAATGAAGTCATAAAATTAAAGTACTAAACTTGTAAATACGTAATTTGTTTTTGTGTTAAAAGTATAACCATGTTAAAATACCATGTTATGTAACTTCAAATAACCATGCCATACAATCATCAAACGAACTTACTCCCAATGTACAATACAATAAAGTCCACATTCGGTTGTGCAGTAGCCGGCCGGTGCGCATGGGCAACGCGCTGGAGAACAAGGAGAACGCGCGGCCGTGGGAGGGCGCGGCGGAGTACCGCGGGGACGACTGCGCGAGCGAGTCGGAGCGCGTGGCCGCCAAGCTGGCGCGCAAGGAGAGCCTCAACATCAAGCTGGCGCTGCGCCCCGATAGGCAGGAGCTGATTAACAGGTAATATATTATGAAAAGTGAAGTCCCGTGTCCCCGTAGTGGGGTAAGGGGCAGATGCATTATTCATACATCTGTTTCACTGATCGATTTTCTTTAGGGACAAGTAGGTGATCAGCCTTCTGTGTCCTGCCAGACCGAGACATTTTTTTTTTCTTCGTCTCCACCGGGAATCGAACCCAGGACCCCTCGGTTCTACGCTCACGCGTCAACCACTGTACCAAGGAGGCGGTCAATATTTATGAGCATAACTACATTTCCGCCCGCGTTTTCAAAGAAAAAACCGCATTTTTTCCGGTCCTGTGGGTTTTCCGGGATAAAAAGTAGCCTATGTTTTATTCTGGATCTTTAGCTACCTACATACCAAACTTCATTGTAATCAGTTCAGAGGTATTTGCGTGAAATAATAACAAACATCCATCCATCCTCACAAACTTTCGCGTTTATAAAATTAAGTAGAATTTGAAGAACTATCTATGTGTATGAGCGGATTGAGCGGTTGGTAATGTGTATTGATGGGGATTAGGGAGGCTTTAACATAAACCTGTCTTGTGATTTGAACGACATTTCACATGAGCGCATTGATAGCTAATACAATACTATGGAAATTAAATGTATCACATTAGAAAAGTAATGTTATAGTGAGGGTATAAAAGGGATGCAAAGTCTTAACGATAGATGCCCGTACAGTTCTTATTTACATAGTTCGGAGCTTATGAATGCATGAATGTGGGTTGACATGTAAATTATTAACATTAGTCTGGTGACGTTCATGACTAAAGCTCGTCAGTTGGTTATTTAGATTACAAAATTGAGATATATTACAGAATATATTACGTAACTGGATGATTGAGGTGCGTAGCTACAAAAATGCGTAGTGCCCAGATTTATTCCATATAGCTAGGAGTGCATGTCTCTGGGTGGGCAAAATGATAAATGAGTAGATTTGCGTGTGTCGTTGCAACCCTAGGAATGCGATGCATACAATTAGATTCAGCATTCTATGTGACCAGAACGATATATGCTCATTAATCAGTAATTTATTCCGAACACACAACGCATAAAGTTAACGCATGGGCTCATGGTAAGGCCAATACTACAATGATTACTCGAGAGAGTTTAAATGCGTGACTTAATAGCAAAGTAGGTCTAGTAACTATCATTGCGTGTGTTACAGAAACGTTATAACGTGACGATTGACGTATGTAATCATGTTTTTTTCACGGGTGGGGTATATAGAGCATAAGGGTCATCGTGAATGTCGGGTACTTTCGGAAATGTGTGAAATTCACATCTGAGAAGAGTTTTGTTGTGAATCGTTTAGATATATTATGCTAGTATATTATTTCTATTAAATGTTAGGTAGCATATGCGCATTAATAAAAATAAAGTTTACTCATTCACCAACTCGAAAAGCTCCGTAATATTCAGATTTTAATGTTAAACAGCGTCAAAAAATTGAATTCCTACTTGTATTGCGAGGAAAATCTCTCAAATAAATTAACGGCTTAATTCTGAATTGCGTTTGACGAGTTCGTAACTTTTTTTTTCTCCTGCATCGAGCTCTGCAGTAATTAAAAATAAATACTCTTCGAATCGTCGAAATGTGTAAAATATTGTGAAGTTAAAAAACAATCTAGAAAAAACATACTACGAAATATCAAAGACATTGTTGCGTAGAAAATGAAACTGTAAACATTTGAGTCTGTTGTTGGCACTGTTATGAGTGACAAATCAGTATGACTTCGGAGCTGCTTATGCACTTTAGTCATTGTTTATTTATATTTCTCTTAAATACATGTAACTAGCTGATATTCACGATTTCGGGTATTGCGCGGAATATTAGCTCCAAATTGCAACTTTTGTTTTAACTCAATTAAAAAAGAAAACTGAAATACAGGTTGCTTTCTCCAATTTAATAATGTAAGCTTTTATATTGAAGTGAAGCGATTCTTGTGTATATAAAATGTAGCTAGTGACTTATAAATGAGTCTATTTTAAAGTGGTTGTAGGTAGCTAATTGATCGTCGCTCGCCTCACATAATATAAAGTATATGCTCTACGCTAGCAATGAGCGCTGACAGCTACTGCCTGGGAGTTTTATTTTAGTTCGTATCGTCATACGGGCTCTCCTTTTTTCCAACTTCCTGCTGCTATTTCTTGGCACGAGCATTGTTTGTATTATGCAAGAGACATGAGTAGTACGATAGTATTCGTTGAAAATTTTCGAGTATGATTTGGAAGCGCTTCCGTGACGTACCTGAGCACTGAGTGATCTCCAGTGACGATGGAAATTTCACGTGTACAAATTGCCGTAGTTAATTAATTTAAGCGAGTTTAGGTTTCGGATTTTTGGGATTTAGCCAAGAGTTTGTGTTAATCGTACATTATTAACATGTTTTCGGCCTCGAGTGATCTTTGGCAAATTTTATATCGGCGAACGGTCGCCAGTGCGCGTAGATAAGTGGGACGAATTTGTTGTCATCGTGAATGTCGGGTACTTTCGGAAATGTGTGAAATTCACATCTGAGAAGAGTTTTGTTGTGAATCGTTTAGATATATTATGCTAGTATATTATTTCTATTAAATGTTAGGTAGCATATGCGCATTAATAAAAATAAAGTTTACTCATTCACCAACTCGAAAAGCTCCGTAATATTCAGATTTTAATGTTAAACAGCGTCAAAAAATTGAATTCCTACTTGTATTGCGAGGAAAATCTCTCAAATAAATTAACGGCTTAATTCTGAATTGCGTTTGACGAGTTCGTAACTTTTTTTTTCTCCTGCATCGAGCTCTGCAGTAATTAAAAATAAATACTCTTCGAATCGTCGAAATGTGTAAAATATTGTGAAGTTAAAAAACAATCTAGAAAAAACATACTACGAAATATCAAAGACATTGTTGCGTAGAAAATGAAACTGTAAACATTTGAGTCTGTTGTTGGCACTGTTATGAGTGACAAATCAGTATGACTTCGGAGCTGCTTATGCACTTTAGTCATTGTTTATTTATATTTCTCTTAAATACATGTAACTAGCTGATATTCACGATTTCGGGTATTGCGCGGAATATTAGCTCCAAATTGCAACTTTTGTTTTAACTCAATTAAAAAAGAAAACTGAAATACAGGTTGCTTTCTCCAATTTAATAATGTAAGCTTTTATATTGAAGTGAAGCGATTCTTGTGTATATAAAATGTAGCTAGTGACTTATAAATGAGTCTATTTTAAAGTGGTTGTAGGTAGCTAATTGATCGTTGCTCGCCTCACATAATATAAAGTATATGCTCTACGCTAGCAATGAGCGCTGACAGCTACTGCCTGGGAGTTTTATTTTAGTTCGTATCGTCATACGGGCTCTCCTTTTTTCCAACTTCCTGCTGCTATTTCTTGGCACGAGCATTGTTTGTATTATGCAAGAGACATGAGTAGTACGATAGTATTCGTTGAAAATTTTCGAGTATGATTTGGAAGCGCTTCCGTGACGTACCTGAGCACTGAGTGATCTCCAGTGACGATGGAAATTTCACGTGTACAAATTGCCGTAGTTAATTAATTTAAGCGAGTTTAGGTTTCGGATTTTTGGGATTTAGCCAAGAGTTTGTGTTAATCGTACATTATTAACATGTTTTCGGCCTCGAGTGATCTTTGGCAAATTTTATATCGGCGAACGGTCGCCAGTGCGCGTAGATAAGTGGGACGAATTTGTTGTCATCGTGAATGTCGGGTACTTTCGGAAATGTGTGAAATTCACATCTGAGAAGAGTTTTGTTGTGAATCGTTTAGATATATTATGCTAGTATATTATTTCTATTAAATGTTAGGTAGCATATGCGCATTAATAAAAATAAAGTTTACTCATTCACCAACTCGAAAAGCTCCGTAATATTCAGATTTTAATGTTAAACAGCGTCAAAAAATTGAATTCCTACTTGTATTGCGAGGAAAATCTCTCAAATAAATTAACGGCTTAATTCTGAATTGCGTTTGACGAGTTCGTAACTTTTTTTTTCTCCTGCATCGAGCTCTGCAGTAATTAAAAATAAATACTCTTCGAATCGTCGAAATGTGTAAAATATTGTGAAGTTAAAAAACAATCTAGAAAAAACATACTACGAAATATCAAAGACATTGTTGCGTAGAAAATGAAACTGTAAACATTTGAGTCTGTTGTTGGCACTGTTATGAGTGACAAATCAGTATGACTTCGGAGCTGCTTATGCACTTTAGTCATTGTTTATTTATATTTCTCTTAAATACATGTAACTAGCTGATATTCACGATTTCGGGTATTGCGCGGAATATTAGCTCCAAATTGCAACTTTTGTTTTAACTCAATTAAAAAAGAAAACTGAAATACAGGTTGCTTTCTCCAATTTAATAATGTAAGCTTTTATATTGAAGTGAAGCGATTCTTGTGTATATAAAATGTAGCTAGTGACTTATAAATGAGTCTATTTTAAAGTGGTTGTAGGTAGCTAATTGATCGTTGCTCGCCTCACATAATATAAAGTATATGCTCTACGCTAGCAATGAGCGCTGACAGCTACTGCCTGGGAGTTTTATTTTAGTTCGTATCGTCATACGGGCTCTCCTTTTTTCCAACTTCCTGCTGCTATTTCTTGGCACGAGCATTGTTTGTATTATGCAAGAGACATGAGTAGTACGATAGTATTCGTTGAAAATTTTCGAGTATGATTTGGAAGCGCTTCCGTGACGTACCTGAGCACTGAGTGATCTCCAGTGACGATGGAAATTTCACGTGTACAAATTGCCGTAGTTAATTAATTTAAGCGAGTTTAGGTTTCGGATTTTTGGGATTTAGCCAAGAGTTTGTGTTAATCGTACATTATTAACATGTTTTCGGCCTCGAGTGATCTTTGGCAAATTTTATATCGGCGAACGGTCGCCAGTGCGCGTAGATAAGTGGGACGAATTTGTTTTGCCTCTGGTGCAGCGTGACTCTATGCACATTATTAGGTCGATATATTACGTAAATCTTTAAATAATGATTAACTATAATGCGTTTTGTGTATGGTGTGCGCAGAAATATTCTGGTGGTGCAGAGTGAACACGAAAGGCAAGAGTCGTGGGAGGCGATAGGGGCGCGCCTTATACGCCGTTTGTCCATGCGGCCCACTGCTGAGGAACTCGTAGAAAGGAACATTCTTAAGAGTAAGCATTTTATTTTTTACTTTAATTTTATGCATATTTCAACGTGTTGCATTTAATAGAGAACTGTCATTATTCTGATATTATGTTTGGTGTTTATTATTACGTGTATTGAATAGAGCAATATTTTAATACGAGTTTTCTTTTATAGGTCAATCGCCAGCCGAGGAGAAAAAACAAAAGGAAGAAAAGAAGCGATACCTTTTACGCAAGCTCAGTTTTCGACCCACCGTCGATGAGCTCAAGGAAAAGAAAATTATTCGATTCAGCGACTACATTGAAGTCACTCAAGTACGTTTATTTTTAGAGCACAGCGTGCCATTGTTACGGTACTGACCAGTGACCAGTCTCTAGGTTTGGACTTTACACTTGTGACGATCCATACTGTTACATAAACAAACTGTTTATTTACTGCTATACAATTGATTGGCTAGTCTTGTTATTTAGATGTCTATGTTATTGGAAAATAAATGATTCTTAATACAATACAAACTTAGTAAATACTATAAAAATCGCAGTAATAACAATGCTATAAATGTTTGGTTTCATTACTATGGTAAATGGCAAAGATGCAATATGTAGTTGTGGAAAATGTCAAGGTTCGTCTGTAACAAAACCCATTGTTTATACAGCAATATCAATAGTAGAAGTATGTGAGCTATACCAGACCTTACAAAACAGAAAAGAATTAAATTTCCCAAAACGGGCATATACAAAAACGAATAAAATTTCATTATTGTTAGGGTTTACAAATTGCTAAGATTAATAAGATGATAGGGAAAAATTATATTATGTAATTACCTCCTACCTAAGATTTACCTCCTCTTTTGTTGCTGTCATTAACAGCACAGTTTAGAAGACGAAAATAACATATTAATGACAGTATTTTCTAAGTAAAAAGCCGCATATCAGCGGTGTGCTTTAAGTGCAGCCTATGTCTAGCAGTAGAAAATAAAAGTCTTATGATTATTATTTATCAATAATATAAGTAATATCGTCAAACTAAATTAAGAGGGATGGTTTATAACTATCATGTGTGTTATCTTTTAACTATCTAGTTATATAACACGTGTCTGTCGTCAGGCGCACGACTACGACCGGCGCGCGGACAAGCCGTGGACGCGCCTGACGCCGCGCGACAAGGCCGCCATCCGCCGCGAGCTCAACGAGTTCAAGAGCTCCGAGATGGCCGTGCACGAGGACAGCAAGCACCTCACTAGGTGCGTACACTATACACTACACTTTGCACTTTTGCATTTTACATACTACACCACTATACACTTTACACTTCAACACCTTACACTGCACACACTAAACACTTCAACACTACACAACTATAGGCTGCACACACTTTACACATTAGCACTAGGCACTACTGGCACTAGACACTTTGATGTTCAATCACCTTTTTTGTAATGAAAAAGTTCTGTAGTAAGTTAGCTAGCTTTACTTCCTTCATAGAAGTCGAATATTTGTTGAGATAGTCGTGATGAAATTGAACAAGGAACAATGCCATTGAACTAATTGTGTGATAGTAATAAGATTATCAGATGTACAATTCGCGTCTAAAGCTTCTAAAAAGTTTTTTCATCATTGACATTGTATTTGTGCGAATTACTATAAGTAAAGAAGAAAGATAGCACTATTATATATTCTGCGGATATAACAACCTCCATTAGGGATTAATCTAAATTATTGAGGTTTCTAAATGTAACGTATTTGGTCGCAGGTTCCATAGACCATGACGGCTGTGCCTTATCCCCGGAGCGGCGAGAGGAGAGGGAGCGCGCGGCTAGAGGTGGCTCGGGGCGGCTACGGCGGCCACGGGCGGCTGTAGTGGCTACAGCGGCTACGTGTGCCGCGCGGCTACGGCTACATGCGCGGCTACGGCTACATGCGCGCCCGCGGCTACGGCGGCTACGTGCGAGCCTGCGGCTACGGCGGCTACGTGCGAGCCCGCGGCTACGGCCCAGTGGCTCGAGGCGAGTGGTGGTGGCCGCGACACTTACCTGTGATTCTAATGTATTTATATTGACTTCTTCCCACCTAGGAAGATTCGCATGCAATAAATAAACGCGACGCGACGGTAAAGTGTTGATCATTCTAAACTTACGTTGTACGATCGTTTAATGTTACGTTTTGTTGTTCGTGAACGTCCCGCGTGTGCGATGCCCGCTTTTAATGAATCATCTATTATTATTATTATATCGTAGATATGTCCAGTACAATTTATTATGATTATTGTAATTTTTTATATTAAGTTCGCATATCTTAAGCGTACCTATACATTCTTTGAATTGACCTTCGTGAAAGGTTAGTGATACTGGTTATTGTGGTCGAGAGATTCTTGAGTTTATGAAGCTCTGTGAGATTTACGAATTTTTTAGTTCAAATGTGAGATGATCCATCGTAGGGAATTATGTAGAAATGTGATGTTTGTTACGCTAGCTTTTACCTACGTAGTCATTATGCTAGATTCGAGTGTAATATTTATTTCTTGATTCGTTTTGGTTCGTTTCGTTTTTGATTCGTTTTGGGTCACAATTGATTTGTATAAATTTGGTCGATACGTATGGTTCTGACGAGCTTTCTTAAATAGAGGCGGTTAAAGAGCTCACGTGACGCTTGTGCCACTACTGCCATACACTTCCGTTAGGGTTATAGACACTATAAAAATATAAAAATGTTTGCCAAATATAAGCAAAATTCAAGATGTCCAAATGTTCACGTATTTATTTAACCCGCGAGCTCAAATATGGATATTTACTTATCGTAAAAATTAATTGATAATATTAGAAAATTTCCAAAGTAGCGCTCACGGACTCATAGTTTTTAAATATTGTAAATTAAATACGATCAAAAAGTAGTTTCATGTTATGGGCAATTCTGTATTAAATACTTTTTCGAGATTGTTGTTATTCGGTTTTGTTGTGTTGTAATGAGTTGTTTTCACGATTTAAATTCGTACCAAGAATGTTAATTATAATATTACACTATAAAGAATTGCACAATGCTGAATAAAAAACAACAACAATCACATATATCTGGTAAACGAGCTTTTCAATGACGTCAATTGAAAGTTCGTATTTTTGTTTTTTTTTTTTTTTTTCAATAAAGATATGTTCTGCAAATCGGCGTTCGTGCAAATCTGTATTATAACCTATTATGTTAGTTTCTTAATGTAAATTAAATTGGATGTATAGTGAATCGTAGATTAGATCAATTGGTTGCACGCATTGAAACGCTCGTTTATCACAACAGAGTTTCGTTATCTTCAGCTTACAACACTAGAAACTTCGGCGGGAACAAATTGTTATTCATCAGTCGCTCTAGCTTAAGTATAGTTTAGGGAATTCAAACGTTGAACGAACTATTCGGTAAAGGAATTAATATTAAATAAAAAAAATATTAAAACTTTTAAAACGTAGCTGTTAAATCATTAATGCCTTCGAGATTAATTCTGTTTAGTATAAATTCTCTTATTTATTATTATAATATTTAAACGGTAACTGTATCAAAATTATTTGGCCAACAAGCAGTAATGCTATCAACTTTGTTAAATTGTGATTTGGTTTAAAGGATTAACATTATTGTTTTATTTTCATGTAAAACTAATTTAATAAGTAGAAATGGAGTTCGTTCAAAAGCTGATTGTGTAAACGAGTAGCTATGCTTCCAAAATATATTAACGTGGTTAAACTTTGTGAGCACATATTTTTATAAAATATTCTAAAGACATTGTCATTTATAAGTAATTAATCAATCGTTCGTTTTGTATCAATCGAATATAAGAGAATCGTTCTTACTCTAGTATGTAAGTACCGGATAATAATAGTTCGATGTTACGCAATACGTTTTACAGCAAAAAGGTTAACGAAAATGTTAATATAATGGTTACTCTTGACACCATTCCATTTAGGGTAAAGTGGAAGCCAAAATGACGACTTATTTTTCTATACGATTTTGTTAGGTTTGCAATAATGAATAATAATATATAGGTAAATTGTAGGTGTTTATCGATATTATTATAAGACGTTCAGATTTCCAAAGATCTAAAGCTTAATGAAATTCATGTAACTAGTTAACGCACAGGTTGCTATCGGTCGAATGTGTCATTGTGAAGTTATTGATTCACACTTTATGGCGATATGGGGGCAATATGGCCACCGGTATGGTTCACATCACTTAGTAGTATGTAAGCACATACTTATTTACCATAAAATGTGATAAGACTACTCTTAAAATATTATAGGTTTTTTAAATATTATTTTAACACGCAAATTCTTAATTTGTGTACATTTTTAAATGATTATTTTATAAATGCAATATGGTGCTGTCAATTACCATTATTATATTGGTTTGTGTTTTTCTTTTTAAGTTTTTTTTTACCTTCTAATAGACATAATGATTGCAAACATTTGTACTGGGGTTGTTGCTACATTTTAGATAGTGAGTGCAACAAAATTCACACTGTGTCAAGTAATGTACATACTGCGACGAAATTGATAGTTGGGATTATTGATGTATAAACTTTATAAATTTTATCGATAAACATTCTTTATTTGTATCTGTGTAATATAATTTTAAACGATGTAAATTATGGAATCTCTTTAATTTCCTCTTATATCGCGAGTAACTGATGTGCTGTTGAGGGAATGAGAAATGCTTACTTCAGTAATCGTTTTACTGTTGCTTTTATTTTTTAATCTTGTATAAATTATTAATGACATGTTGTAATAATTAGTATGTATAATGATAGCCATACAATTATTTGTTTTATATAACAATAAGTTTGTAAATACTACGATTATACATTAAATTTTATACTCGATTGTTTTTCAATCATAAACATTCCTTAGTATCCTACTTTGTTTTAATTTTTACTGAACACAAATACCACCTAACTCGTTCGTTATAAATTTTTGGAACACCTACTTAACGTAAACAATTACTTAATGCTAATTTAATGCGCCGTGAGAGCAATATAGGGTATACCTCAATATAAAAATTTATTGCGCACATAAACAATGCAATCTATCTAAATGATAGACTCGCGTGATTAAGTGGCAAGTCGCAGTTTCTATAAAAGTAATGGAATATTAATGGAGGCTTTGACCCGAGTTCCTGAGGTTGTGGAGACTTTCGATGGCGTACAACTTATGGCGCTAACTAAAGAGAAAGTTAACTGTAGTGCGTGCCCGTTAGCGGCGCGGCGATCGCGGCGCGCGGCGTCACTCCGCGCCGGCTCGCGCACCGGGCCACATGTCCAAACATCGCTCAAACTTCCCGCGCACGCATTGTTTACATTTACATTACGATGCCATAACGAAGTAGATTGATAGCCGCGCTCCTGAACTGTGATCAGTGCTCTAAAGCCTCAAATTATAGGCGCCAGTGTTGTGAAAGGGACGATAATGACGTTTTCTGGAAGCATGAAGGAGAGCAAGCCGCGAACCGTGAAAGACAATTGGGAGTCAGAGGTGAGATCATATTATTAATATCCATTGTTAGGATTCATTTATGTCGCGCATGTGATTAACATGTCGGCATGAATGGAAAGCTCATTCAATGGGGTGTATACTGTATACTCATTAACTTGCGCGACACTTTTTCTTAACTGAACAATCAGCACTTTCTCTTCTGTGTACTTTTTGATTATTCATCATATTTATAGCGAAAAACAGTTTCGTTAGTTTCGTATTCTTGCTACACGTGAACGTATTGCACTCTACAAAACTACAAATCACAATTGAGCTTTTATTATTTAAACGATTTTGTATGTCATTCATGCTTTTACCAACATGTTTTCAATTTAATAAAATTTTCTTTATTAAATTTCCTCTATTTCGTAGACCTCTAAGTAGATGATACACAAAAAGTGGTTTTGGTAAGTGGATTTTCTTGTTTGTTTGTGTGTCTCTATATTATAGAATGCAAACAGCGACAATGCAATACACTTTTTTTTTTAGTTTACGTAGTTTAGCGAATTTTTATTGTAAGGAATCTATTAAATTGTTAAATCATTTTTTTCGGGCCTCACATTTAGTAAATTATGAGATATCGTAACTTTTGTTTGACTAATATTTTCACATCACACGTTAAACAATTACATTTTTACTATTTTTAATTCTTGAGGTTAAAGAGGTTCAACGATCTTTAAGACGAATTATAATCAGACTGCTATTCTATTAGACCAGTGACGATAATTTTTGAAACAAAAAAATGCATTTCTTGATAACATTTTTGAAACATTTACTATAGTAAATAGTTTTTTACACCATAGGAAAGTAGAGATTTCAATGAACAAAAGGCTCCCCAAGTTTTTGCAAAAAACTCATATTTTTACAGGAAAATTTTCGATTGAAAATTAGGTTGTTTTTTGGTATTAAGTTGAAATAAGGCGAAAAAATAAATATTTTCAATCAAATAAATTACAGTGTACAAGTAATTTTCCACCAAATTTCGTAGAAATTTTTTTTTTTTGAAATATGTATAGATAAAAATAAAAAAACTAAAAACTTGGTTATTTGAATTTTTCACCTAAATTTTGAGTTTATGTGAATATATTGTAAAAGTTGTACATTTTTTATCATCTAGAACTTTGCGATTGAATTTTTTTTCCATAGGACTTCGAAATCGAGAGAAACCATTTTTTACCCTTAAAAGCTCCCTCCCTCCCACTTCCCGAACTCGGATTGACCGTAATTTATTTTTCCTTTCATTTTTATCATATTCCCCTTCTTTTCTAATGGGTTTCATCCTACTGTGATTTTTTTAAGGTTTTTATCATTTTGAAAGGGATTGGCACTGGTCTATATCAGATAATAAATTTATTAAGTATTTACACTTAGCAAAAATCAAACGATAAACGATTACTTACTAGATTTTTTCTATGAGTATAAGTAATGAGAATTTTCTTGGAATCGCAATTAGTAATCAAAACGTTAGTGTGCAATAGTGAATAGGTATGTAGTTATTTACATTTTGAATTTGAAGACTTACTAGTTAAGTACCTAATAAGTAATATTTTATATTATGTTAAGTCTGATAGGTCTCCTATAACTCAATATGTTTTAAACAAATAAACTTCATCACTAATTTGTATCTAATAACCTCTCAAGAAAAAATAATGTCGAGAATGTGGGAATTATCTTTTTTTTAAATTATGTATCTTAGAAGAACTTAAGAGTAATTCCAACTATTCCTTTGCGGTACCTCTACCATCATCAACCCTTTGAAGACATTCACTTTAAGAGCTCTACAAAATAACAATTTTCAAAATACCACTATAACTACAGAAAAAAAAAATTACTAGGTACTTATCTACTTTTATTTTCTTGGTTTTATATAAAGATCTACAATAATCTAATGAACTACGAACGCGTTTTACCTAATTTGCACAGTTGTTATCCATGAACAATACGGCAGGCATAAGAAATGACTAAATTGCTATTGAAATTACCATTTTACTCATTCCCCTTTTAATAATTATTAATCGCACATTCTTTCTCAAGCAGGAAATTTCCGAAATTTTTAAGCATTTACCTATAAGCGTATTTATACATAACACATACCTATTACTATCAAATAAAGGATTTGGTGATATATAATTAACTAAAAAGACATAACTATAGGGAATAAGACTATTCGCATTCAAATATTTGACCGATTTTGGTTCCCAATTTCGATAGTGTGCCATCAAAGCTTTTTTGGCATTGATGAAACAGATAATAAAATTGCTCATGCGCTTCTAAGCTCTCCTAAACATGACCTTTAAAAACCAAATAAGTAAGTCATAAGCACACCTTCTACAATAAGGCTTTGTACTGCTATTAAAACGATAAATAATTGTTTAAACGACTGAGCTCTTCATTTCAGCCCACATGGAAAGGCAACCTTCGAAGGCTTTACTTGGCTTCGAATCAATTACTCTGCCTACAATCGTACAAAGCACTTGTTGTGATTGATTTTCCATTTTGTTTATTCGGTAAGTCACATAGAGTTACAGTACTCCAAAATTAATAATGCGCATGCAGATCTTCGCTAATTATCGTATTTCCAGAAACACCCGAATCACCGAATCATTGAATCGTAAGTGCCCTACACAATGCACTTGCATCTTGCACCTTGTTCGAAATAAATAGGAGTCAATTCAGAGTCATACACAATCGAAAACAATTCGGGCGATAGGTGACGGTAGCCCGTCAGTCAAAAAATTCAAAAATCCGTCAGTCGTCTTCATATATTGGTGGTGACCTCACGTATTATCTCTGTATGGAATTATATAGAGCCGCTGTTACATACCCTTCTTAGTTTTATTTCAAATTTGAATTTTCCGGTAAAATGATTATTTACACAGGTAGCAGATAGCAGTGGGGAAAGTGAAAATTAATAAGAGCTTAATGAAAGTTCTGATCATTGTACGATATCAGAAATAGAGATAATCCCAGATTCTGTAAATTCTTTGGACTGAGATTTAAATGATTAGATTTCACAATTTAAATGTAAACCAGTGTTTGAAAATCATTTTTTTAAATATAAACTTTGTCTTATTTTAACCTTCCATACATCCATCATTACGCCAGCTTCAGTAAGAAACTTTAATAGTTCTAAGTATAGAATTTTCCAAGTAAATCAATACAACAAATATATATTCGCAATCGTGTGGCTTATCCTCGCTATTAACTTACATTGAATTATCGAAAAAAATTTCGTTACTTATCTATTTTACCATAAAATCGCAATAAAACTCATAATTCTAATAAACTATGCATGAAGAAAATACATTTAACCACTCTATATACATATTATCGTCTTCGGAGGCTCGGGGAATATGACAGTTGCCGAACAGTCACGAATTTTTCTATGCGCATTATCAGTTTGGGAGTACATACTGTAGGTAAGTGTGTCAGTGGAGTCGGTGGCTGCTAACGGGCGAGCGGCCATCAGCCATGTGATCCGCGATCCGGGTCGCCGCGCTGCCCGCTGACCACAACCGTGTTAGTTCTTTTACATTCAGATCGCATTAACAGATTCATAGAATTTAAAGAAAATGCGCAATACCAATAAGTAAATTAGAATTTGATTAATCTTATTAAATAACTAGGTATAACAAACTGTGTGTTTAAATTAAATTAAATTAAATTAAATTTATTTATTTTTCTCATCACAAATGCACAATATATATACATTGTTAATCTATATAATATCTTAACACTAACATTTGTGAGAGACTGGTGCCCGCGATAAGTATAAAATACTTGTGTTACGGGTCACCAGGCCCCCAAAGCATTAACAATCACATCTATAAGATAAACAATGAGCGTGAGCATGAAATGAGAAAGAATTAATCGTAACTAAAGTTAAATGAAAAATTAAAATAGAAAAAAATTACCAATGTTTGTTTGGTGCCAGAAAATATGCAACCTTCCTCAACTCGTTAACTCCCTTTTCTACAGGGATAATAAGCGTGAGATATTTAACTTAAAAAAATAAAATTAGAAGTTTACTGAAATTATCGCTAAACGAGGTGACGCTCTTACAATAATAAATAAATAATGAAGTAACTGCCTACATAGATATTATAGATGCCTATCACTCACACTGTTTTAATTTATTTAAGTAGGTACGTATACATTCGTATTCAGTATTCATCTACCTGGGTAAAGCGCGTCACACACGGTGAAGATACTATAATATTTTATCTTAAGATACTGTTATATTTTATATTACAGTATCTTAACGCATGGTATCAGCGTTCGGACCATCATTTTTCTTTTTGTCATTGCGTACTAAGACTCCTGTAGAACCGCCATCCTGTTACAAATGTAATAGTATCTTCAATTGAATATATAATCTGATCTCTCTAATATATCGTGAATCAAAAAAATTCACGGTGAAAATAGTATCTTCACCGTGTGTGACGCGCTTTAAGATAAAGCAACAAGCTGCAGCAAGGTGAACAAATTTGTAAAGTTCATGGACATTTATCTCATCATTCGAATTCGTTATTAAGTTTAGTTTTAAAAATGTTGCTTTTAGTTTTTATTTTTACTTTTAATTTTTATTTTATTTCGATGCGGTATGACTGTTCGCTTTAAGATTTTTCACAGCGTACAATGTAATGGAAAATCTATTTCTAACATATTTAGAACGCACATAGAGCATGGCGCGGGCGTAGAATATGTAGGTACCGTGTAAGTTATTTGTTCAGTGCGTAATTACGAATTATTATATAGCTGCTAGAAATATAATCTCTTACAAAATAGTTTATTAAGAACCGCGACTAAGATCTTATTACAATTCTCATTCATCAACTCGATGTAATACTATTCTGCCGCAACAGATCAGAAATCGCGGTCGATCTGAATTATGCTTCGATATAATAAGAAAGTGTCGTAAGCGTAAGTAAATACACTCATTTTGTTGGAAATATATACCTACCTGTACGATAAAATGAAACATGTCCAATATTATTTAAAAAGTCAAGTAAGTAGCCCGTACAAAGCTTTTGCGTAAATGATCTTAGCAAATAGAAAGCTTAGTTAAATAATTTGGTTAACTGTCTCTGTCTCAAAGTAAAAAATGTACTTTTAATTATTTGAGTAGATTACAATCTACTGAAATAATCAAAAATACCTAACGTTCTATGTTTATATAAAACATGGAGATCGTGAAAGAATCTTGATATGACGCATATATTACTTAGGTAAATTTACATACCGTGCAGGTGATAAGTGTACAGTATGTAATCAATGTACGCTGTAACTTTTTTAGGACTAAATAGGCAGTAAATAGTAATTATACCAAGAGAAAAAAAAATGAGAAAGCAGAATTACTTAACATTTTACTATTCCTTTGTCGATTTATAATCAATATCTAGGTACTTTCCTACCCAATTATCTGCTTACTAAGCTCACTCTCAATTCAATAAAAGTCACATAAAACGTTCAAACTCAAACTCAAACTCAAACATTAATTTATTCAATTAGACTACTATTTAGTAGCACTTTCGAATCGTCATTCATGAGTATGGCCGCCAAAAATTGTACATTCAAGAAAAAAAAAATGTCCTTGTCATTTTATATAGCACCAGATTTTTTTATATAGTAATTATGGTAGTTTTTAAATAGTTTCAGCTTCACTATGTTATATTTATCATTATATTAATAATTTAAATTAATTTTGAGTGCCTTTAACAAGCTCAATATTTTTTTTTTGAAATGCTTATTTTCCTTTCCATACTAAAATCATGTGTCCCACTTAGTCATCTCACACTTTGAAGTCACAAAATTATGCAAAAATCTATTGATACCTGTAAAATTTTGGTATTTCTAAATTATTCTGTAAACTTGTGGATAGTTTTAACAAGTTCTAATAAAAATAACATAAAAGAAATTAATATAAAACTCACTTAAAACTATGTCTCACTTTTTTTCACGAATGATACTTCACGCACGGTTACCATAAAATAACACCCTAAATAACTAGATATCCAAGCCACAAAAATATTTTTAAGTAGGGGCAACACCGATTTACATGTTGGCCACCCTTTAGAAAAAAAATCGCCATTTTGTTACTGTCAAAGTTAATCGAAAGGTAGTCGGCATTTTTGACCCGCAACATTTTAATAATTTTGAGTGAGAATTATGCAAGGTAAGAATACAAATTTACTATATTATTTAAATTATGTGTGTAGCTTTAGTGTTCTAGTAACAAATCAAACTATGCGGCGTCTTATTACTACAATACTTTGGCAAATAAAGGCTTTTTAGGTTATGTCCAACCATATTTTTATTCACGAATGATACCATGTGTTACTATTGTGTTACGTAACATCCGTGAGCGGCTCTTAGGGGTAGTACTCACTAGAGAATCTAAAGTTAAAAATTTACTTTTTTACATAAAGAGAACCCACTTCAAAAACTATCATGTTTCGGAAGTTAGTAACTTTTTTACTATAATAATTCGTATTCGTAATTAATATCATAAGTTGTGAATGATTCTTGCATTTGTAAGTATTATAGAAATACAAAATTTGAGAAATAAAACTTTTTCTTTAATATTTAAATTTGTTTTATTGAGTTTTAAAGTAATTTAATCAAATAATTTAATTAACAATATAAAACAGAAATGTAAAAAAAATCTCCTGCATTATTAGTTGTAATGTACACTAGGCTTAACAAAATCACGTATGTTACTATCAGTCACGTATGTTACGATTTCACGACTGTTATTGTACAATATTTGGCGGCCATACTCACATAAGTATTTTTAACATTTACCACCGATTCGGAAAGCAGTATCTATGGAGAAGAATCGGCAAGAAACTCCATAGTTGCTCTTTTAAAATCATGACAATAGACAATATTACATAATATGTAACTTATATCTAACTACATAATATATTATCATAATATGCCAAAGAACTGTCCTGTTATCTAACAATGCTTTCGTTACATAGTTTCAATTGTGGTTTCAATAAATAAACCACAAATAAACCTTATGACCTGTGCTTATGACAGACACACTTATAGACAAAATAGATTTTATATTTTTATAATAAAAGGTTCCGGTCAGAAATTATCTTATATAGGTACTTATCTAACTAGCTTCGCTTCGCGGTTTCACCCGCGTGTCTCCGCTTCTGTTGGCCTTAGCGTGATGATATATAGCCTAGATAGCCTTCCTCGATGAATGGGCTATCCAACACAACATTCTTGATATTAGCACGTTCAAACAAACAAAAAACTCTTCAGCTTTATGATATTAGTACCTATAGATATGTAATAAATACCCAACAGCGTGCAGCCGCGTGCTCTTATATTTTAAAATGGCCTAAAAAAAACCTTTTTTGCACATGTTCTGTTGTGCATCATGGGCGGTCGTTTCTCATTCGTATAAAACACATACATACGAATTATTGTTTAGTAATGTAAACTGTACAAGTCCGCGAGGTCAACGTGCGGAGTCTTAGTACAACCGGACAGGTCGGTGTCGCTTCTAGGTATACATGTCCCTATTTATTGCCACGTCTTATAAACCTAGGTGTCTAAATCTTAATATATATAAATCTCGTGTCACAATGTTTGTCCTCAATGGACTCCTAAACCACTTAGGTAACCGATTATAATAAAATTCGCACACCATGTGCAGTTCGATCCAACTTGAGAGATAGGATAGTTTAAACATGTAGGTACCACGGGCGAAGCCGGGGCGGACCGCTAGTTCTAATATAATAATTCTGACGATCTATTAATAAAAATGAATACCTAACCAGTAACACGCTGCAGTTTTGGAATCTCTAAATTATACGTTCAACTTATATAATAAGTTATGTATGTGTAAGTTAGGATTTAACTTACACACACGGCAACTTATAAGCGCACAAAGAAACAACTATATAGCTCATACTTAACATGTTTTTTGTAATTAATAAATAAATAATTTAAAATTTTACGTAACTTTTAATTACATTTAGGTACCTTTTCTTATACTTATTGTGTCTATTATTTGTGCACCTCATATGTATTTAGAAATATATTTATAGAAGTTTCAAGGAAGTTAATAGATTTTTCTAGATAGATGTGATAAAAAGTCCGGTAGTAATTGTCACAACAATAGATTGAGTAAGAATAGCAGATAAAACGTATCAACTTTCACAACGCTCCATGTCTGGAGATCTAGCTTTTAATTAGTAGCTACACAACTCTCAAGCTAGTAGCGAATGTGTATTTAGCACTTACGATATGTGTCATTATGAACACAAATGACTATAATATTTTTACACCTGGTAAAATTTTCAATGACTTTAACCCAAATGAAAATTGTATGTACAAATTCTCGTAAACATACAATCAATTAGGTATATATTACTAGGAATTAGATATTTGCATGAACAATATCTTGCATAGCTTCTGAGCTCTACCAGTAGTTTGAATAATTTATAACTACATAATTATACCGAAAATCTAGAAAGCTTCGAGTTGTTGTTGAATTTTATATGAATGAGGTCACTTTTTAGATACGTCTTGTTGAAAAAGTCAAAAACCTTTTGAAAACGAACAGCTGTAGCGAATTCACTCTGGTTGAAAGTGAGGGCGTTCGCATTACTGTCAACGGAGTTCTCAATAGAAACCCAGTGAAAAACACGACCGATAGTATTTTGATGTCAATACGAAAAGCAAAAACGTGATCTGAAGTAGGTCACTGCAGGTGCAATTTGCACACGTCGACTTTTATAGCGAAGGAATACGTAGGCAGATGTTAATTAAAATACGATTAACATTTATAGCATATCTCATATCTGTGAAGATTGAAATACAGTTTCATCATCAACGAGTCGGTACGTACCTAATCCGTCCTAGTCTGTGAAAGCTGAGATTATTTTCATAGTATTGACAGGTAACTAAGCTTTACGTATGTGTTTTTCCCCAAGAGGGCTTTTCTGTTTATAAAGCCCGATAAGAATATAATTAGGTACTATATTTAATTATATATCCTGGCACTGGGATATCATTAGATTAAAAAAATCTGTGGGTGATAGTTTCATAGGAACTAGAGTAGGTACCCAAATGACCCAGGTCTGACTTATTTGATGGAATGTTGGCCTATGGCGAGCGTTGACGCAACTCTACCAATTTCGTGTGCTTGGCATTTATAATAGTAACCACCAATCCCCTAAAGGTTTCAGTATACAATACTAGAGGATAGATTATCTTAATATCGATATTTCAAAATGTAACGTGATAGTATTGACAGGTAACTAAGCTTTACGTATGTGTTTTTCCCCAAGAGGGCTTTTCTGTTTATAAAGCCCGATAAGAATATAATTAGGTACTATATTTAATTATATATCCTGGCACTGGGATATCATTAGATTAAAAAAATCTGTGGGTGATAGTTTCATAGGAACTAGAGTAGGTACCCAAATGACCCAGGTCTGACTTATTTGATGGAATGTTGGCCTATGGCGAGCGTTGACGCAACTCTACCAATTTCGTGTGCTTGGCATTTATAATAGTAACCACCAATCCCCTAAAGGTTTCAGTATACAATACTAGAGGATAGATTATCTTAATATCGATATTTCAAAATGTAACGTGACTTAAATTGTGTTGTACGGTTTATTCTGGCATAAACCTTATCCAAGTTCACACTTATTCAGTTATTTACGTTCAACAGCTGAGCTTACGGAGCTTCATGCTGAAGATCCATTATATCAAGCATTTTATCCATTGTTATTTTTATAGTCATCAAAATATTACTCATAATTTTTTTCACCCTTAACCGAGCTACTTGTGAAATAATATAATAAAAATAGTAATCTACACATATGTTATGAAACGTTATTTCACATAATAAAGCATTACTTTATGATGCCATTATATTTTATTACAGTATTTAAATCGCGAAATGCTCTGGTCCACATAATATTTATACTAACTTGTAACAGTTTCAGGAGATTACGTATTAATTGTTAAGTAACACAGACAGAGATGAAGCGTGTCGCGCTTTTGTAGAGAAAACTCTTATTTCTTCATTTACGGCTAATTAGGCTTCAGGAAGTATGACCAGTTACAAAATTGAGATTGTTTGTTAGATACCCAGATAAATACCTGTAGGACAGGGGTTCCCAACCTTTTTTTGTCTACTGCCCACTTTAAGAATAAATAATTTTTTAACGCCCCCCTTTTTAAACATACTTAAAAACCGCTAAGTACTTATAACTGATTATTGAAACGCAATTTTATAGTATTCGGACAGAGTATCTTTTATTGAAAATAAAACAAACATAATCAATTCTTATATAAAAACTAATGTGAAGGTTGAATCTGATGCTGTTCAATAAGTTTGTTGATATCAGGTTCCAATTTACTCAAAAACAGCCGCATGTCGCCACGTTCGGTAACACGCAAACGATTTCTCTTTTTAATAAGCAGCGTTGAAACAGCACTAAATCCACGTTCACACAAATATGACGATGGGAATGCTATCAAGAATCGTTGAACAATTGACCACAATCCAGGGTACAATTGCGGGATCGGTTTTTGTAGCCAAAATTCTTGATATCCATTTTTGAACTTGATTTTTGTTTCTTCGTTTGTTGTCAATTCTATAAGTTCTTCTTCCAGCTGAGGTGACATTGCTGTGTTGACATTTGAAAACGGATCCAACACCCAGTCTGGTATTTCCAAGTTTAAAATGTCCTGGTATCGTTCGGTGAAGTCAATGTGGAGGTTTTCCAAATGTTGGCAGTAGGCAAACAAGTCGTCGTTACTGCAGAATACCGATAAATTCGGAAAATTGTGAAACTCACGTCTGCCCATATTCTTTTTGTGCAGAAGCAGTTTGGCTGCGAAAGCAGCAACGACATTTTTTGTTTTAATTAAATTTAGTTCATCGCCTTGCAGTTGGAGGTTCATGTCGTTGAACAATTTATACAGGTCTGTCATGTAAGCTATATCATTCTTTGATGTTATGAGCTTGTTGCGCAGTTCTGTATCTTTAGTTTCCAAGAACTCTATCACAGAGTCAAACAGGTTGTAAAATCGCATCAGACAATTGCCTCTTGACAGCCAACGAACTTCAGTATGAAGCAACAAACGGTTGAAATCTTCGTCATTAGTAGCACAAAGTTGATGAAATAATCTATCATTCAAAGAGCTGCTACGGATTTTATTGACTGCTTTGATGACATATTGCAGTGATTGAAATAGTCGTTCACTTAAGTTTCTAGCAACCAAATGTTGTCTATGAATAACGCAATGTATAGCAAGGACATCTGGAATTTTATTCTTTAAGTATGCTATGAAGCCTTTATGGCGCCCTGTCATAGCCGGAGCGCCATCCGTAGCAACTGATATAATATTTTTCAAAGGAATCTTTTTCTCTTCACAAAACTTTTCCAATGTATTGAATTTGGTTTCGCCTTTTGTATCTGTCTCCAAATTTCTGGCAAACAATAGTTCTTCACATATTTTCTCATCTTTAATAAACCTCCCGTAAGATAGCAACAACGCTTCATTAGTTGGTAAAGTGGACTCATCGAGCTGAATTGAGAATTGACTAGTCCTCAGATGATTGCACAATGATTCTTCAATGTTTTCAGCCATTTCATCAATTCGTCTTTGCACAGAATTATTACTCAAAGGAATTTTTCGGATAATATCTGCGGCCGGTTTATGAAGCACAGCAGTTATTACTTCCTTTATAGCTGGCAATATTAACTCTTCTCCGATGTTGTGTGGTTTGCCTTTTTTGAGCAATTAACAAAGAGATATTGTACGAAGCTCGAAGTCCGTCGTCATCTTGCTGAGCAGCCGCCGAAAATAGTTTTGATACACTTGGCTGAGTATTATGCTTCTTCTCTAGGTCTTGAAAATATGCTACATTCTTGTCTTTCTTATCTGGATGCATTTTATTCAAATGATCTTGCAGTCTTGAAGGCTTCATTGCTTCGTTCGAAAATGTTTTTAGACATAGAAGACACAAAGGCGACGACGGGTTTGTGGGATTTTCAATAAATCCGAATTTAATATATTCCGCAGAGTATTGCCGTCTCTTCTTTTTTACTTCCGACATTGTTTTGTTTTGAGAAATACGTAAGTGTTGAAATCAAGTACTGCTTATCTATTATGCGCGAAACCGCAAATGAAAATAAAATAAATTTACGTCGTTTATATAGGATTGCATAAGCAGCACGCACCAACAGGAATAAGACAAACGTGCTTAAACTCGTTTATCTCATTCGACGCCCAATCGTACTCGACAAGCAAGAACAAGTATTATAGAACCAGCCGATTGATACAGGAATGTACAAATCGGATTATTTAACAAAAACTTGTTAAAACATGATTGTCCGCGGTCTATTATATCGAACCGAGTTTGAGCTATATCTTAATAATTAATATTAGTTGATGTTCACAAGATGTCGACTCTCGAAGTCGAGAGCTCAGTCGGCGTCTAAAAGTCTTCCTAGCTAGGTAGATGAAATTATAAATCGACCCCAAAGCCCTACACAACGCCCCCTTTTTTTTCTGGGTCTCTTACCGCCCCCCTTTAGGCCTGCAGCGCCCACAAGGGGGCGTTATCGCCCACGTTGGGAAAGACTGCTGTAGGAGGTAGTTATGTTATTTCAGGTTTTTTATTATAACAAATATAGTTTCGTAAAGTACCTACAGGACACAAAATAAAGATGAAGTATCTAAATTAAGTAGGTAGATACACATATACAATCGACACTGTGTAGAGCGTAGACTGTAGACCAATTGATTATAGACTTTGTGTTTTCTGTGCTGTGGAATTTTATCATAGAAAAAGTAGGCAAATATTTAAATACCAATTTGCTTCCATAACTAGCGCCTAGCGGCCAGTATATACGTTAATAGACAATACAATCTTAAACAGTAGGTATACTGGTTTGAAATTTACCAAATTTAAAAATACATAGTTACATTAACATACCGCATACGCTATGGAGTCTGCGAAGTCGGTCCATGACTAAACGTCGGGACTTTCTTCTGGGTCAATGCCAACAATGTTGCTTTCTCGCATAATATTTTGAAGGTTCTAAGATTAAAGAAAATATCGCTAATTGCCATATAGAATTGTATAGAACCCATTTTCACTACAACGTTATTTACATTTTTTATTATAATAACATTCAGAATATCTTTATAGACATTAAATATGAATCATCTTGTAATATATTGAAGTATACTAAGTATACTTTAAGTTATAACAGCGAAACACGTTTTAAAGTTATAAATGAGCACACAACATCCGTTTAAAATATGTATCTAAGTTTATTAGTTTTAGATAGTCCTTAAAAGTTGTGAAAGTCCCCGTATAGTGAATAAATTAGCCATTTTAACGTTATTTGTCGTCTACTTGCGATAATATATCTTCTGTAACTCATTTAAGCTATTTGGTAGTAGATGTAGAGTGTAGACCGTAGTAGTACTTGATTAACCTATCGAACATAGACTACATATATACTTATTACAGAGACTATCGAAGGCAGTAATTGCCGATCTTCCACTAGAAAATGCGATCCTTCCGCAGTTTAACCTGTCATAATAACGGTAGTATGATACTTTGCAGCCTGGTTTTGTGATTTACTTGATAAGCTAGAATATAAGAGTAGGCTTTAATTATTATTGTTTGAAATATAGATACCTAATTAAGCTTCTCAGCACGCTCTAAAAGAGATATTTTAAACATTACTTATACCTTCATGTAACATTAATTTAAACATTTATTTCTTAAGAACACACACAAAAATAACTTTTGTAACGTAAGCTTTAGTTAACTCACCATACAGTATACACCTTGATAATTAAGATTGATCTACGATACGATAATAGAGATAAAATCGTCGCCATTGATTATTATTTAACACATACGTTTTTTTCTAGTTGGGCTATGGGTGGTCGAGAAATGGACAGCGGCGGTGTCGATCGCACCGGCCCCCGGAGTCTACCATGTCAGTGAGCAGTGACATTCGCTTCACACGCCGCAAGCTAAGCCGGCCATGCAGGGGCTGCTGTGCTGCGCTCGCTGCACTGCTGGTCCTAATCCTGCTGGCTGCAGTCGCCGTCTACCTCGGCCGTTGGTACCATTAATAATATTATTTATTATAGTTAAACATACCAGAAGCCATCGACAGCCATGTTTATTTTAGAAGGATTCAGGAAGTCAAATTGATGACATTCGCATACCCACGATTGGATGTATTTATTATTGATCGATTCCGTGCTTTACGCTTACTTTATCGCCCTCCGCAGCTCTTGCAAAAAAATTGTTATGACATAAAGATTCAAGGCTAAAATATGAGCTCATATTATAAGTATAAACCTGTAATTTGCTAAAAAAGAACTAAACCGATACTGCATAAAATCTTCTTAACGCAAAAAATGTTATCTCAGATAATCCAAAAAGAAAAACCTCATATTAGAAAGTTTAAAATAGACTATGCTGTAAAATATTTACGAAAAAAGGAATAACAGAAAGTAGTGCAAAATTCAATTAAATTTATAAGCTCTTTGTGGTAAATCCTTTAGTTCTCAGATTATTAATTTGAACTCGTTTTTGATCGCTTAATGGTAATTAAATGCCATTGTAATTGCAGATTTATACAATATCAGCATATTCTCAGAGACTGCTCGCGACATTTAAGCTACGCCCGTCACCAAAGGAAAAGGCCAAGCCATCGGCCTTGCATTCGCTACAACAAGTGCACGATACTCGCGATGTTTGATCTCGGATGAATCTGGGATAACATCTGATTCATTTATTTGCTTTCTACATTTCCATTTACGTTACATGACACGATGATATCTGCACATTTAGATATACAGCTAACTTGAGAATCAAGTGGGTTACAAAGTGTTCCAAAGAAAGTTTGTTAATTTTTTTTACTTATAATGAAAAATAGTGTTAAAACACTGCTCGAGATATTTTATTATTATTCATAATAATGGAATCCAAAAGAATTGGTCCAATGACAAAATACATTTCTTACAGATATGTTCCTTTTCGGAGACCCATTGAATCGGCAGACCTTTAGAGGTTCATTCATAGTGTCATCGTGGGGTCCGCGCGAGGACCTCAGTATGGATGTCAAGGACAACAGTACGAGAGAATCACAGATGCAACAAATGTTGCATGATATATACAGCGGCTCAGAACTACGATCATGCTTCATGGATGCTGACATTCTTGCTTTGGATAAGTAAGTTCATATACGTTTTTAAAATACATAATTTAATAAAAAATACACATTTACGCTAGGAATATCCAAAGTAGAGATTTGTAATCGACTCTTGATTCTCTTTTTTCAGTAATTAATTCATTTTATAATAGTATAATAATTTGGTACCGGTTAGGTAGGTATATACCTACGTAGCTACACAAACAAAAAATCTAAATCAACAATAGTGCAGAGTGCAAAAGTTTAAGTAGCTTTATAGTACAAAAGGCATGCAACTTTTAACAAAGTCAAAAAAATTATATTTATTTATAAATTCTACGGATTAAATCTGCAACACGAAGTGAATCGAAACAATTTACGTTTCGTTACGAAACTGTTTTTATTGAACTAGGACAGATCGTATTCACAATTGAGCCAACATAAATATTTCATCACTATCACTATAATGGTAATGGTATATTATATTTGCAAAACATGCAAGATGTGCGTGTGTATTTATTTTAAGATTTTATACAAAAAAAAAATATAAATGAAAATTATTTAACCAATTGTTCCGGGTTGTCTCAAAGAGAATATTATAATTATACGACCGCTCTCTGTACAATTTATTAAAGCTTTAAGCTGTTGCCACGACTGCTGCTGATGTTTTTGTAATTCTATGTAGGTACCTGATTTATAAAACACTAGCGGCCCGCCCCGGCTTCGCCCGTGTTACATGTTTACGTTTTCTTTCCATAAGAACCATCCTCGTCCTTCAAGGAATATTATAAAAAAAGAATTATCGGAATCGGGCCAGCCGTTCGCGCGTGATGCCGTGACCAAGGGAAATAGGGATTCATTTTTGTATATAGAGATTAACAATCAAAAATATATCTAACTAGAAATAAATGTACAATGATTCTAAAAGAAAATGAGGAAGAGCTTTGAATTTAAGTTTATAATACTAAAATACCAAATAACCGGTTCACACGTGTGGCATGTGTAACAACACAAAACATCACAATATAGGCTGCGCTTCTTGCAAAATCGCTACACGTACGAGTTATCAGAATAGCATTACGGATGCAAATTACTTAGTGTTCGGGTCAGCTCGGTTATATGCGTGATATAATTAAAACTTGACCTAAAGTTCTGTTCATGGTCATGGTAAACTACTTTCGATATGAAATAATACATTATACAATTGTAACGTCGATATAGGTATTTTATGGAATTGCTGGTGACTTTTATAAAATTGATATGGGTACCTTCATATAAAGTATTGTACCGACTCAATTAAGATTATATAAAACTTTCACGAGAAAATTAATTATAAAATTTTCTCTTAGCGCATATTTAACTACGTACATTACTTATAGGTACATATTAAAATTTATTTATATACGGATAACTTTCAGAAAATTTCACATGTACATAGGAAAATAAATCTTATGGGCTCTTAATTCTTTTATAGATTACAATTCCGGTCTGGTTCTTTGTTACCGTTCTATTTATAAACCACCAATAGCCTTAGATAGATACGTATTGTCCAATATTATTTGTAACGCAATAGACCGAGAAGTAAATACGTGTCACGATTTTAGTTCAATTTTGTCGTGTACGTACCTACTTGCATAACAAAACTACCTATAATCAAGACATAATATGCCTCTTATCCAGGTACACAATTACATTGCAATTCGTATAATGTATGAAGCCAAAATACCTATATGTTATTTATAATAAGTTTAATTTTCTCCACCACCACTAGTATCAAAATACCTATACCAAAAGTAATAAGTGCATAGTATATAAATTGGAATAATTAATACATCTCTAAGAAGCCCCATTGTCTATTGTTCAAAACTCTTATCTTCATCAAAGTTTCAACTTTATTGCATGATAACGATAAAAATGACCTTAGCCAAATTAAAATCATACAAGTATTGCACGTACTGACATGGTAATTTAAATTGGAGAAAGTTCGCTTTCACGGTCTCACAGGCTGAGATGGAGCGTGTTACAGGGCCATTAAGTATAAAAGTTCAGAATACATGAATGCTAGATATTGATCTTTCTTACTGCTTATCTGTATTATACATGTCGATTTTAATTTATAATACTTACATGATCTCATCACGTCTCGTAATTTAGATTATGTATGTGCATACGAATTAAATATAAGTCAATGTATTCAAATGATTTATTGGTCGAGAAAGACGAGAATTTAATTGCATGATATAAGCTAATTTGAGAAAAATCTTTCGAACATCTATATTGTACAATATTTTGAAGCCTATATAAAAATCATGTACCTACTTTTAACTGAATAACTAATTATATTGTTTGGCAACTTCCCAAAATTATTTTAATAGCATAGAAAATAATATTAAAGTTATACAAACAAAACGTGGGAAATGACTCAGTCTACTTAAAAATTGAGATCAATTTTAGTATTCTTTGCAGACAATTCCGCAATCGGTGTTTTGTTAAGCAGGCCACCGAAAGAAAGGGCTTATAACCTTGAATGCGGTTTAACAACACGGACTGCATAGAAAGTTCAGAGCTTAGAAATCTGAGCACGCATTAACTTTCTCAAGTCAATATCACAAAGTACAATGTGACATTATGTGTATATTTTCTAAACAGTACTTATGTATCGGTACGAGAAAAAAATATTGATCAGTTGCTAACTCTTAACAAATCAATACAGAAACTTATATGAATTAGGTATCCAAACTCTACATAAGCTCAAACTTATTGTCTAATCATAATGTACTGAATTATTTCTGTTATGCTACAAAAACAAAAGTATTTAACGTATTTTGTATTGCTGAATAAAATTATCATTTTCAAACTTTTACAGCGCCGATGAAGGTACCAGAATCCACTTTGAAGTGTCCTTTGAACCCATTTTTACTGCAGTCAGTACATCTGAAGTAATAGAAGTGATGGCTCAAGCATTACTTACGCCATACTTTACTACTCTCGGAGCTATACCAGAGACGCTGCATATTGAGGTAATTTTTTTAATAAATATATGTAGATATTTAAACTGAATCAAACGAATAAAATAATAACATACAATAAAAGTAAAACAAGTATAAACAGGAAGTACAAATGTACAGTAAAAGTGAAGTAAGTATTTTATTTATAAAACCTCAACTCTCATTCTCAAGATGATATAAAAATCTCAAAAACAAGTTTGAAACGTTTTCTAATTGGCCAGATTATCTTGGGAATAACTGTTCAGAGTATAATTTATTTATATTTTTTATTCTAAGAAGGAGTAGAAAGTAGCTATATAGTTACGTATTTTTTTCATTTTGAAAAATTTTGGGTATTTAATTTTTAAGTAACTACTTAGATTCATTTTATATAATATAGAAATACATATAATAAATGTAAAATCAACGCAATTAGTCAGTAGGTAATAAACGTTAAAGAATTATTCGCTTATTTTTTACCACGTATTAATGAGAGTAATAACTGTTAACACGTTTCTAGGAAAGTTCGGTAATATCGTCCGAAGCGCTGAAAGAAAGTGAAACTACAACAACCGAACTGCCAACAACGGAACCCGTGGTATTTGACATCGCCGAGGAAGTTAGAGAGTGTTCCCCGCTAGCATTGTCCTTGTGCAAACATCTGCCTTACAACATCACAACTTATCCAAATCTAGTCGGCCATGCATCCAAAGACGCCCTGCTGCGTGACCTTGTAGCTTTCAGAGAATTATTGGATGCAGAATGTTCACGCCTTGCTCAAGTAAGAGTCTTATTCATACTGTAGGATGTATATTATGTATACTGTTCAATAATGTACAGTTATCACAATTCACAAGCCTCCTCACTCCTTCATGCTTTCAAGGTCTTGTTAACGAAATATTACAAGTAACTACATAGTTAGGTACCTATAGATATTAAAGTTAAGAATTCGAAATTCGAGTCTCCTCCGGCAATCTAAAGTAGCATTATCATAATTCATAATAAAGAGAAAAATCATTATAGATTTAATAACTTCCAATCTCAATATCCGTTACATTTAGTTTTTTGTTGTAAAATAATTTTGCTAGTCATTGCATTTAACAACCATGAGCACCGATACGCTTTAACGAAATTGTAAAAGTATTAATTTTAACTAAATTTTAATAATAGGATTTCGTTTGCCAAATGCTCCAACCCCGATGTGAAGAGGGACGCATGATATACCCGTGTCGGGCGTATTGCCGCGCTTTCCACGCTGGTTGCGGTGACCGTTTGCCTGAACGACTGCGTCCACACTTTGACTGCGCACGGTTTCCGGATTATTTTGGGCCGGGGTCGTGTGCTCCAGAACCAGGTTAGTTTTCTATATACATACAAAGTATAGGTAACCATGCTAAGTCCAAGTAAACATGCCTTGACTAAGAATTTTATGAAAGTGGGCTGTGGCAACCTATCTTTTTTATTATCAGTCAAATCTTCCAATACATATTATGAAATACGTAAGTAAAGATAATGATTTTTCTACCAAGGCATTTGATCAATTATAAAAAAAAAAGACGGGTTGCACTCCGGGAGTGCCGGCAGAAGTGAAAACTTGATTATTAACGTTCAGCATGTTTGATATTTTGGAATCCGTCATATAAGGGCTAAAAAAAAATAAAAAAAAAACATCCGTCTTACGCTTTTTCGATCAGGCCACGTGTCCTGACGCGAGTTTAAGATTTTATACCCAACGCCGCTAAAGAAGTTTTCACTTCAAAAAATAACAGTTAATCAAAAACATCACCAGATTGTCACGGCAGTTTGCAACGGTTGGCGTTATCGCGGCGCGCGTGCGACGGGGTCCCGGACTGCGCGGACGCGTCGGACGAGCGCAGCTGCTCGCACTGCGCGGCGGGCGCGGCCAGCCTGCGGTGCGCGCTGCAGCCGCGCTGCCTGCCGCCGCACCTGCGCTGCGACGGGACGCCCGACTGCGCCGATGGGAGCGATGAAGCTGGCTGTTGTAAGATGTTAATCAGCGTATTTTTGTATTCCGCTTCTTCATGTATTAACCATATCACTATTCTAAAATAATATTTTGCATTGAAATTGACAAACGTGAAAGTAATGATATCTTCTCTAACTTGAAATTAAAAAACTGAACATACTTAAAAGCAGTATGATGTATGAAGCGAAGAGAATTAATGGCCTTGTTGGTTTTAATTTACTTATTACTAATTTATGGAAATGCTTTTAGTATGGGTGTCACGTTCGCTTGCTTCGTGGAAGAGGGAGAATAGTGAAACAACGCTGGGTTCGATACGGAGTCGAGGCGGTTACGCAGTGTGGGCGGAAAGAGGACATTTTGGCAAAATTTGTGCAGCGCCTTATGAAAACGACAAACGCGCCTTGATGAGTGTCGCGGCTTCCTTGTGCACTTCTCTTACATTTAAGTAAGTATTTATTATTGATTTCATTTTATTCAAATCAAATTGGAGTTCTATATACTACGCTCTAATTCATGTTATTAGAACTGCTGTAACCGCTGAGGCTGTACCAGATGGTGAAGAAGACATTGAAGAAGAGGATATGCTAGATAGAAAAGTAGCAAGACCATCACCAGAGTATGTGGAAATAGTTGACCCTACTGCTGCGGAAATATCGTTTGTAAGAACTGAATGTCCTGAGAAGAGAGTGATCAAAGTTATTTGCGACCAATTGGGTAAGATATGTACTTACCTAAATTTTTATAAAATTTGTTTTTCACTAATAATTGAAATCCGCAGCTTCATTCGCAATTATCCGATTACTTTGCCAAATTTTATACAGATCCGATCTACTTTTGTATGAATGAATAACAAACATCCATATAGTAATATAGAATATATTTATATACAAACTTTCCCTTTCATCATATTGTATGATAGATACAAAACTAATTTGTTGTCGCTAGAATGCGGTATGCCATCAGCGCGTGGAACAAAAGCGGAGAGTGGTGTGTCAGGCTTGACTCGCTCGGCGCAGCCCGGCGACTGGCCGTGGCACGCCGCACTGCTGCGCTCGCACGTGCACGCGTGCGACGCTGTACTCGTACACGCTTCTTGGCTCGTCACCACCGCTTCGTGTTTCCAGGTACATTTGAACTTTTTCAAGCTCGTAACTTGTTACTCTTGCACACAATTAATGCCTTATTCATAAAAAAGAAAAAAAAAGGAATAATATCTCTCTTAATATAAATAAAGTAGCCTTTTCCCGCTTCGCTTGCGGTCGAATTATAAAGCTAAATGATCCTCGAATCTACCTCGTTTTAAAATTAAACACCCAAAAAGGTTCATTAAAATCGATCCAGCTTTTTAGGAGTTCTGTGACAACAATAAATAAACGGTCGTGATCTTTATATATTTGTTGGAGGTACATAAACATATTCTTTGATGATAATATATAAATCTTCTAAAATAATTAATTGCAGGGTCAACCAAAAGCTGAATGGACCGCCAGATTAGGAACAGTCCGTATTCAAAGCACAACGCCATGGCAGCAAGAGCGGCGAATTGTTGGCATGATACGTTCGCCAGTTGAAGGCAGCATGCTGGCACTAGTGCGATTAGAGGAACCAGTCGTAATGACAGATTTTGTGCGCCCTGCATGCCTTCCTGAAAATGGTTTCAAAGCAAACAATCATATCACCTGCAATACCCTTGGTTGGACCAGAAATAGAGATCAATTACAAAGAGTCCATGTAGTTACGACTTCCATGAATACATGTGAAAATGTCAGTATAGCTACTGGCAATGGAATATGTGCAGAGCCCCTCTACGATCAAGATGACTGTGATGTATGTTCTTTTCGATTTTCCCCTGAATTTTTTTTACTTTGATTCACTAAATCTTTGATAAACTAAATGTATATTGTAATTTGTTTCAGGAGGAAGAATATGCTGGAAGTTCTATGATGTGTTTTGATGATAGTTCTAAACGTTGGTCATTAATAGGAGTAAGTGCATGGCGAATTGCCTGCTCGAAGATTGGTTTAGGAAGACCTCGCATCTACGATTCTGTAACATCACATGTAGATTGGATTCGAAAAACGATTTCTAACTCTTCTAGGTGACCCATATTCTAAAGCCATATTGTGGTTAAGACTGGTGACATTAAAAACGTCCAATTAGGATATAGATTTATGACTAACCAAAACTATTTGTGTTGTCTTTACATGATTGTAATTTTGCAATAAAAATACAAATCCAACTTTTAACATAAATCTTTTGTAATACTCTTCTTTTAGATTTAAGAATTCTTAGAATTACTTTGTATAGTTTTATATATTATAATAATAAGTTGTAATATAAATTGATAGTTATAGTATGTATAGTACATAAAAACAAGATGTAAATAATTATTTAATTATACCAAAACAAAAATAAATTGGTCTGTTGTGTTACTGATTGTTTTATTGTTTAAATAACCTGTTTTCTACAAATGGCTCAGACAGGAAAAAGGTCCAAGGCAATGTATGGCACAAAAAGTCAAATTAAAATGCAAAAGCTACATATTCCTTTATTTTATTTACATGACTATAATTCACTAAAATAAGTAATAAATATTATTTCATATTTACTTTAAAACCCCTTCATCTTTGAGTTCTTGACGAATCTTGTTTTGTACATCTGGTGGTAAGTGTTGCAATTCCTTTTCAATATATTTGTGTAAGTCTAACAATGGTTTATATTGGAGATGTACCAGTTGAGATCCAGCTAGCATTGATAACATAGCTGATATAGAAAAAGAAATGTATTGACCCCAAGAGACTCCAGCAGGCATTTTATTGTACTGAATATTTTTCAATCTTAGATTCCACTATTGATTTAGCTTGACTCCTCTTAAATGTATTATAGAAATTGACTTCTCCAACTTTCCAGTTAATCATAGAAAATTCCAAACCTGCACCAAGTACAAAAAACATAGGAAGAAATCTATATATACCAAATGTATTCTTTCCAGGCCATTTATTCACTAACTTGTGAATCCAACCAATTCGCATTTTATAAAAATTCCTTCATAACACGAATTCTTTCAAAACGATTAATGTATTAGTGCCGTTCGCAGAATAATTGAATAACTATAAATTGAGATAACCTCAAACAGACAGTTAATAGATTACTTGCTCTGTGACCTTGTCTGTGACAGACAGGCGACAGCTGAGTGCTGACTGTCAAGTGTCAACTGTCAAGTGACACAAAACAGCTGGCAGAACACAGCTAAAGTCCATTTCAAGAAAGATGTCCCGCAGACGCAGCGCTGTATGCGCGCGTAATAATTTTGGCAGGGTTAAATGTGGGGAAATCTGTGAGGGAAATTATGTATCGTTCATTTAATTTCATTTTATAAACTACTGCGACTCGAATATTTAGATAAAAAAATTGATATATGTAATGTATTGGCCGATCTCCCCATCTGTTAAATTAGTTCCATAATTGTCCGCGGGACTTCTTTCTTGAAATGGACTTTAACTAAGTACAATGTACAGACATAATTAATAAAGGCATAATATTAACTATACTAATATTATAAAGCTGAAGAGTTTGTTTGAACGCGCTATTCTCAGGAATTACTGGTCCGATTTGAAAAATTATTTCGGTGTTAGATAGCCCAATCCTCGAGGAAGGCTATAGAGTATAGATTATTTATCTTATCATCACGCTGAGACCAACAGGAGTGCAGCCACGCGGGTGAAACCGCGGAGCGCAGCTAGTATAACATTATAAATATCTTACTTAGATATTTACCATAAATTATTATTATGTTACACTTATGACTGAAAATACTCATTGAGCGAAAAAAAAATGTTCACAAATGTTAAAAGAACAACAACGCGAAATTCCAAATTGCGAAATTGTTGAAGTGAAACTTTTTAGGCACATGTGGATAAATTTTTAACCCATGAAACACAATCCATACTAATATTATAAATGCGAAAGTAACTCTGTCTGTCTGTCTGTTACTCAATCACGCCTAAACTACTGAACCAATTTGCATGAAATTTGGTATGGAGATATTTTGATACCCGAGAAAGGACATAGGCTACCTTTTATTGCGAAATATGTACCACGGGCGAAGCCGGGGCGGACCTCTAGTAACAATATAATTACCGCGGAGATGTGCAGCGTTTTGTTCGGAGAAGAGGAAGAGAGCGATTAAGACTGATTGAGAGAGAGAATGGGCGAACGTAGGATAGCTTAGACGTTTCTCTTCTGGAAACTATAAAAAGATTTTTATGCACTTTTTATTGTGTTTTGGGGGTTTGTTCAAGCAAATGTTGACAATGATTTGCCGTTCTCTAACGGTGCATTTAGATAAAACGAACATAGAGCTCAGAGAACTAGAGCACTAGAGAACAAGAGCAAAAGTATTCTTTCGTGATTTTTAGTGTAAACGAAAACACGTATTCAGTGTTGTTCTAGAACATTGCATAGAATCTTTTTGCACGCACTAAGAACAGCGAAAGAATGCTTTACGCCCGCGCCGGTTTACACTGAAAAAGTTTGACATAGTGGGGTTAAATTATGCATTCGCTCGTTCGATGTAAATGCACCGTGACAAATTATTGTCAAATGTCATTTGTCAAACGGTTGTCACTGTCACTTTCAACTTTGCTATTGGATTTTTGAACTGGTTGCAGAAGCCAGAGATCGGTATTTTCAAATGTGGATAGATTAATGTGAATTTAATATGTTTATAAAATAAATTAAACTGCACACTAAGCGCACATGATATTGGATTCTATATTGTTTTATTTTATTATGGAAATTAACTGATATTATTATCTTGTTGACATAATAATATTATGGCATATTATGCCAAAACCTATAACGATATATTTTGATACAAATTGCAATGAAGTATTGTTCAAATAACTATCATAGCTCGCAAAAGCAAAAGTCGAAAAATCGTCTTAAAGAGCCGCCAACTAGACTCACTGAAAGTATAAGTCTAAAGTTAGGCGTCGAGACATGGGGCTTGATATCAGGTTTCTACCTTGAATCGGTTAAAGTGAACTGCTACAAGCCTGATGAACCTACAACTACAGCAATTTTTAAGATTTTAAGTGATATGGAAGGGCAAATAGTATGTGTATTAAAAGGGAAAACTGTAGGTTTACTTTTTGATGTAACAGCAGATGAATGGGCTGATATAGAAAATATGTGTCAGTATGGGCAGCAGTTATTCTACAGAGACTTCAAGGAAGGATTAAGTAAAAATTATAAATGTGAACAGAAGATTTTTTTCAACTTTTGTAAAACTAATCAAACCAAAGATATTTTAGTTGCAATATGTAAAAGAGGTGTGAATAACAGAAATAAAGATAAGGATGATATTCTTCTTAATGTTACTGAATTAATGAAATGTAACAGTGATATCATTGATAAGTATACTTATTATTTACGAAATATCTCATGACTTTCTAAGATTATTTATGTATTAATTTGTACAGTATAATTTATTTGTTTATGTCATAGAAAGAGAATCATGGAATAAAATACATAGCATGAATTTATGGTGAATGGAAATAATGTTTAATTCTTTAGAAAACATTTTAATTTGTAAATGTAGATAAAAGATACATAATGAAATCACCTATTTTACTTATTTTACAGTAATGTATAAATGTAGTTTTTAAACTAAAACACACATTCTAGTAAGAAAGACTCATCAAATTATTGTATTGTCACCAATCCTTGGTAATATTGATAATAGTCATAATAAAATAAAAATAAATCTGTGCATTACAAGTGGATCAAAATTGAATCTAAACTCTAAAGTTTTATACTAACATTTGAGACTTATAAAAGTGACAGTACAGTGTGAAAATATTTTACATGCAAATAGAAATTACATATTTTTATTTAATCTCATGAATGTTTCAATTTTCCCTTCAAGATTAAATATTATTCATCTTAAAGAAAAAATAGTTTGGAAAATCCAAAAGTGCATGCCTCATAATTTTTTTTTAATAATTATTTATTAATTATTATTTTTGTTTATTTAATAACAATTAAACCACATCGAATCAGACCCTGAAAAATGAAAGGGTTCTATTCCTGAGCATACTCAAGCGTAAGAGAAAAAAAAAGACTCGATTAGTAAAGTATTTCGGTCGCTATTGTGTTAACAAGAAAAAGGATCCGCACATACAGACACACGGACGTCCAAGACAGAACTTTTTTAAACTGTTTTTTAACTAGTTTAAATAACAAAAATGACATCAAAAATATCATGAACGTTAAAAATAGTGTTTTTTCTTAATATGTGTGTGTATGTATTATCTTACAAGTGCAATGTATGATACATAAAGACATTTTAAGTTTGAAAAATCAGATGTTTTGCGCGAAGTGACAGTAGTACCCACCTCAACGCTTCGCTTATGAGGCGTGCAATAAAGTTAACACGATTTATAAAAAGTTAATTTGTTTTTAAATTAGAAACCAAACTGTAGGTAAATACTTATAAAACTTATAAGTTCTTGTCTGGTTTATCAACTTGTAAAAAATTGTAATTCCTTTGCCATTCATGAAAGAGTAAGGTTAATTCATACTTGTGAACTATTAAATAAACCAAACTGTTGTTGTTGAAGGAAACATTACATCGTTTATTTTGTGATTACATAAAATTGTGCTTTTAATACTACTGGAATATGTTGGAAGTTTGAGCTATCTGACGAATATACTACTCAAAAATTTTAAAATAATCCTTGAATTTGAAAATTGACATAGTATACAGTATTTTACTAGTGGCGCTATTTAATTTGATTCCCATATTGAGATTTGTGAAAAAATATTTAATCGCACCACTGCGCCCGCGCCACCACCTGCACCGCTTTCAGATAAAAAAAACACATCAAAGTCGGTTTATCCATTTGAGAGTTACGACGGCACGGGCAGACAAACAGACATCCACGTCAAACTAATCATCCCTCTTTTTTCGTCAGGGAGAACCTACGAAAAGAGCTTAAATTTAACCTGGATGCTTTATGTAATTTAAAAGCTTTTGTTGAGGTTAGTAAAAAGACCCATTTGGTACTACACCGTACATTGCAACATAATGCGCTTTACGTGGGATGATGTATCTAGGTAGTAATATGAAATCCGTAGTGTTGTGGGCGTTGACATCAAATGGGTACCACAATACTGACGATAGGAAATAAACATAATACATCATTCTGGCCTTAGTAGTAACTGGTTACTGACTCGGCCGGTAATCGGTATCGGCGGCATCGGCAGTAGGCTTTGCGCTAGCGCGTAGAACGAACGTGAATGCGCGCGCGCGTATTGTCGTATTCCGAGTGTAGCTGCAACGATCGAGATACAAAAACCCGAGATATGGAAGTGGCGGATCAATGGCGACGCCAGTGGGCTGGCACAGCCGAATACGGAAAGGTGAGGCCGCGGCCGCCGACCGAAGCCAAACAAAATCTAGATAGACCATCAGTTACACTAAATATCAAGTCTTAAAGCTTAGCATGCTGATACACGATTCATGTTTGATTACATAACGGGAATTCTTTAAAAATGACTACTAATTAATTAAGTTTTATAATTAATTTGCATATCATGAATCAGTCCTCGGCTCTACTACATATATGTAATTAGTTGTTACATACATTTTACTCTGTACATTCACCTAATAAAAACAAAGCATTGTGTACAATCTGCTAATTGTTTTTAATTATTCATATCACATTCTTTTCAGTACATTTTAAAATTAAATGTATTCACACACTATACGAGTGCAGTACTATGTATTATCCAGTAGGTACAATAAACATCTTAAAAATATAGCTCTACCACAGAATAATAACTAGTAGGTAGTAGCTCTACTTACTACTTTATAAGCTTGCAATAACTGTATAGTCTGTAGATAAAGCTAAGTTATTACTTAAAAAAAAAATGCTAAACGTTTCTTGATTTATATTTAAACATCATCGCCGAAAGCATAAGGTGGTCGTTTCCTTATACAGTGCAAAACTTGAACGACGTGACTGCCCGAGCAACTTAGGTTTTTTATCATACAAAAATGAATCATTCGCATCTGTAATATAAAGTTCAATGGTGAAAAATTATAGTTGTTGAAATAATTAACTCAATATGTATTATGAATACACAAATTTTGATTGTCGCCGTATGATGTTTCATTTTTAAAGAGAAAATAAACAAGATTATTTAGTAAGCAAAAAGGCTTTTAAATGTTTGGAAACTGTTTTTTGTAGCTTTTCATTGTTATATTTCACGGAATATCAGTCAGTGGCTTTACAACTAGGTACGCTAAAATATATGAATTTTCGTTGATAAGTAGATAAATTATCCGTGGTCATAATTACGTTTAAAAAATATAAACTTTTAAAAATAACATGGTATAACGTGGTATAACGTAGGTGCACCACTAGAGTTATTCAATACCTGGTTGTGTTAATATTTATTTTATTTCTCATATTTGTCCCGAATAGTTTGGGAGACCGAGTCCAAACTGTTATCATACCCAATAGGTATTTTAGATTTTTAGATCACTTACTTTCTCTTCCTATAGATAGCATCTATTTTACTATTAATACTATTAATAGATAGATAAATTTACATTTAAATTACACATAACTGATTATAAGTGCTCGTGTTTTTTTTTCCATGGTGTGTAGAGCCAGAATCCAGAATAATATCCATCAAAATTCTTAAAACAGTTTTTTTTTTATTTAGATAATGAAATCTTTACTAGGTATAAATTCGTAAAGTCCATATTATTATAATGGATCGAATACCTCCATTGATTTAAATTTGGGTATAGTTGATAGCACCTTTTAAGATTTATGTGCTTCTGTCACTCGTTAATGGAAACGTAGGATGAAGTATTTTATTATCTATTTAATATTTATACATTATTTCTATATAAAAGAAAGCTTTGTATGTGTCCGTGTATCTAACACCTTAAAAATTCAAGAACGCCTGAACGCAGATGAATGATTTTTTTTATATTTTCTACACTAGGATTTGGATATTAACTATCTATTAAAATTTTGAGGATTTTATAAAAAACACACATGTAGGCTAATAGAGCTGGAGGAAGAGCTAGGCTGAGTCTAGTAAAATATAGTTTGTAATGTAGGTATGAATATTACAGAAATTATACTTATTCTAAATTAATTGTTTTAATATTTATATATAGAGCTGTAGACACTTCTTATTTACATAATATCTATTTGTAACCAATACCGTCTGAACTAAACCGCACGAAAACCGCGATGTATAATTCAAGTAATAACCTTGATTAAATCTAAGTTTACTAATTACAAACAGAACAACACGCATGATTTTACAGATGGTGCAAAATTTTAATATTTATAAAAAAGTAGAGATTTAATTTTTTTGGAATAACTCTATTTTTGTAATACCTACCTAGGTCTAACCTATATTGATGCTGTTATTAATTTTGATTAATCGATGTTAATCACGATCTAAAATATACAACAGATTTAAATTATTTCTATATAATATTATGAAATTTACCAATTAATTGGTATCATGATGGTACACTGGTAAATTATTTTTACCAGGAATTGGGCAAATGATATTCATTTCTGTTATTCATCAAATAAATAGATAGATATAATAATATGTATCATTGACGTCGGATGTCTTTTAATTGAATAAATTACTATCAGGTAACTACCTCTAAGAGAAAGCTTAAACGTGAGGAAGTGAACAATGGTTCGCTGATTTCCTATACGAATGGAAACCTCAGTTCAGGTTATGGAGAATATTCTAGCTATTTTTCTTATATAGCATTTATTAATCTTTTAATTAATGTCATCATGCTGAGGTATTAATATTAGGACTTTTACGCTTCACGCTGATGTTCAAATACCTAACGATACCTAGGTACAAGAATTTTAGGAGGTCTAATCTCTAATCCCAATATAACTATGTAAGTACATCACTTTTTGTACCAACATATTATTTGTAATAAGACCACTAAGAACTAAGAAACATTGATAAGTAAACATGCAAAATTTAATGTGTGTTTGTTTCAAACATAAACTGAACCGATATTGCACAAAGAAATTAGGTATGTAAGTAAATATTTTTAGTTACTGCTATAGTATTAGATCATTAGGCAAAATATTGGCTACTTTGTATCACAGTAACAAAACTTGAAACATAGGGGATAGGAATATTGGAGTTAATGGTGGTTCGAGATGTCGATAGGTACACGCGAGCGAAGCCGCGTACACAAAGTTAGTTTGATATAAAACCTATCTATTAAAAATAAACGTTACATGTTTGATAATTCTATTTTAATCGACATTTGCAATAATACGGAAGTTATTAAATACATAGTTAGTTTCATAATTTTAGTACCAATAAAACTTTACTTTTAAACTCAGGTGTGTTATTTCATAGTTGTGATCGACAGCATGAACATGAAAACAAGTCTGTTTAAATTGATGCCCAATTAAATGAATACATAAATACAATTGTATCAAAATCATGAAATAGGTGGTAGCGCGTTGAAATCTTTCCTTCGTCTAATTTAAGTATCTTTTATTTTGTTATTATAAAAATGGAATTATAATTGCCTTTGGTTCATTTAAAATTAAGAGCTCTCGGCTCTTTATCATGATATTTTATTAAATAAATAGAGGTTAGATAGGAATGTGATAAAAAACACAGAAAGTGCTGGTATTATTTTAAAAAGGAAGGTATTCTTTTGTTTGTAAAGATAGGCAGTAAGTATGTGAGCGAGGTGCCGGAAATCCTGCGCAAAGGCCGTCACGAGGTTAGGCTGTTCATCGTAAGATAAAGACACCCAATTGTAGCACACTGCACATTACATTAATTTTGTCATTGTGTTGTATAATAAATCGGTATTAAATGATGATACATGACAGGACAGTTGCACAATAAAAGAAAATCCAAATGATTGATGTTGGGGAACATTACCTACTGTATAGGTAGGTACTATTTGCACAGCTATGTCGAAAGTATTGTTTGTTATTATGCGAGAGGCTTTTTATTGTTTCTGGAAATCCATTGCTAGTTTTTTTATTTCTCCATATTTATTTCTTGAATATATTGATCCCTTTTAGTACCTATACATAAGATAATTTATTTTTAAATTGGTATTGCCTTTATCAGTAGGCACGAATTATTATTCTTCTAAAATATATTCGTTCGTCTCGGCTCTATCTTCCACTTATTTTTCTTTACTAGTGATCAAAGACAAGAACTCTATATACCTTATGAGTGTTTTAGTATCTAGACTGCCATCTGTACCTACATAGATCCTTGGAATTATATTTTTGGGAGAGTCCGCTGTATCGTATTCAATTATAGTTTTCCTACGTTTTCTGCCAGGACAGACTTTCGAAGAAGTTCACTCAATTTTTGCGTATTAATGCACAAAACACATGATAATCAGAATTCGGAATTTCTTATACCTAAAACCAAACAAACACGTCAGTAACGTAGGAGTAGCTGGGAGATAAAATACATGATCTAATAAATGTTTCACTTGACGTCATTTCTAAATATCGAAACTTCTACTAATACCTAGTCCTTAAAACAAAACTCACGACCACCTATTATACGTGATTTATATAAGTGTTAATACATATTTGAGTAACGGTAAAGATATTATTATCATCATAAAGACTTGAATATTAAAACAAGTATGACGTAGAATGAGGGTATAGATGAATCAGGCAGTGTATCAGAGATTCCTGCCGTGACTCGCATATTAGACGTCAGAATTTTATATTTTCACAGAATTCTGAACAGTGTGAATGTCAACGACCACGCAATGATCGAACCGTAAGCCTCTCTGCAACTCCTTCCCCCTCAGCCCTCCGCTTCGCCTATGTCCACTCTGTATAATTTATTCAATCACACCTTACTTAACTCTCTTTAACGGCTTTTAACACGTTCAATATTTGACTTTATTCTTTATTCGAATGCGTTCCGAGCGACCTTTGTTTTGATTTCGATTTGCACTCAAATGACGTCACCTTATCGTCAGAAACCACCAGCTACCTCACCTTGGTCCATTATTAAACCGGTAACAGGCTATCCGTAATACAGAGCAAATAAAACAAAAAAATTGGACTCGATGTGAACTCGAAGCTTTTTGTCATGATTTTCAACGTGTAAATTATATTATGATAATATGTATAATTTGATTTACTTATAAGGAAATAACATAGGAATATGTATATTGTATAGTACCATAAAAAATTGCTAATAATCCAGAGACTCTCTTTCAATTATTTCAATTCAAAATATTACCAACCTGCTTTCTTATTGTCGAAATTCAATTTCGAGTGACCCTTAAAACAGATGTTCGATGATTTTTATTCACGACAATTTTATACCATCCTTGACCATTCAATTTTATTAGCATTAATGTGAATATTACATTGGTCCTTAACTTAATTTTCATTTACGTATAGTATATGTTTATAATAGGTTTTTTTATTTATTTCAACCGCTCTGACCATTATCTTAATAATATATAAATCTCGTGTCACAATGTTTGTCCTCAATGGACTCCTAAACCACTTAACCGATTATAATAAAATTCGCACACCATGTGCAGTTCGATCCAACTTGAGAGATAGGATAGTTTAACCCTTAATTCACTATCTGAGTCCATTGGATTCACATCGAACTTTCAAACTATTATAATTTTTTCCCCTAGTGACTTATTTCCTCCACCGTCTCAGTACCTTCCTGGCTCCTGCAGTGACGCGGGCAAAGAGAATACAAATACTACGTAAGAAGAGACGGGACTCCCATAGATAAAAATAAACTTCAGAAACGTCAAAACAAGGCTAGATTAGAATAGCCAACATAACAACTAGTGTCTGACAGAGCTACCAACATAAGAATAATGGCATTATGTAGGTACCTACCCTCGACATCGATAATAATTTTACTTGCACTTTCGTTAAAGAAATTTGTTATTGTCGTTTAATTAAATGTGAAATAAAAGAAACGCGTACAAACAACCATTTATTTATTTATTCATTATAAATACCCATCAGTCCAAATAATCATAACAGGAATTACTGTCTTTGAAATGCTTTCCACTCACAAATTTCAACTGATGTAGTTTTTCAATAGATAAATAAGCAAGATCCTATTTTTCTGTCATTTTAACCCATTCTTCACACCTGAAAATGAAATGTCGACAATTATGAATTAGGTATTCCGTGTCCCAACACTGTTTCCCCGATTCAAAATTATAACAACTTATCTGATAAAGTGAAATATAAGTTATATGAATGAAAATACAAAGATAACGCTGTTGCATAAAGAAATTTCTACTGACCGCAGTTCATCTAGAGGAAATCTAGCCATAAAATAGCGTTTTATCCCGTCTTAACGCTCCGATCTCAAACCACATATTTCACATTTTCTGTACGCCATTCTTAGCAACTAAAGGTCCAGAATATCACAAGCTGCACAAAAAAGCTTTTAAACACTTACTTATTATAATAAACTATACGTAAATAAACTTATTTCGCATTACAAAATGTTTACCGGTAACCAATAACCATAAAATAAATTACAATATGGAGTAATGTCACTGTGACAAAAGACAATGATGAAGAGTGAAACACACTGAGGGAGTGAGCGAAACAAATATAGTCGCCATGAAAATTTTGCCCCGTTTCATATAAAAAAAATTTTCTATGAAGTTGCGACAGACTGGACGCGGGCACCGCGGTAGCGAGAGGACGTGCGCCTGCGCTGCGTAATTGGTAAGTTATTACGTCGAGTGAGTCCCATGGACTCATACTAGTGAATTAAGTAATATTTTATTTATCTGTTACGATTCTTAAATGTTGCTTATTTGTCGTCTTAATGATATAAAAATATGTATTTTAATTTTTGTTGTTGTTGTAGGTTTGTAAAATGGATCTAAAACAACATAAAGTTGTAAATATGAATGAAGACCAGGCGGATTCTGTGCGGATTCTGTTTTGGAATCATGGATCACACAAATTATGAATGATGAGACTGACGAAGAACAAGTTACCTAGGACAGAAAGAAAGTATTGTTATCTATGTAATTACAAAAAGAGAACAAAGACTGCACATTTATGCACTAGATGTCTGAAGCCTGTATGTTTGAGTTGCTCAAAAAAGGTATGCCGTCGTTGCCTGTAATCGGTGGTAATACCCCATTGCACGTTTTTTTTTTTTTTGTATAGAAGCGTACATTTTTGTTGTTTATTTTCGGTTTTGTATTCCTTTAGAAGTCTTATAAAATTAAAAAGAGTTATTAGTTAAAAATATTTGTTATTATTGTAGGGCTTTGAAAATAACTCTGTTTTTTAAGACTGTTAGAATAAGTTTTTTTTTATTTTTAAGAGTATTTCAGAAGTTTATCCAGTTTTGTTATTTTTTTGTAGTGACTTAATAAACATTTAAAAATAATAATAAAAAATATTAATAAAAAAAGAGTTTTATTTGAAAAAACCACGCTAAGAAAATATATGAGTCCAGTGGACTCATGGAAGCTGTTTATGTTAGCAAATTTCACGTAGTGAATTGAGGGTTAAACATGTAGGTACCACGGGCGAAGCCGGGGCGGACCACTAGTAAAAGATAAATAAAAACGGGGATTTTTACTTTTCTCCGGACAATTTTCCTGCAAATATGCTCTAACCGATCCAATATAGATCCAATATTGATCAATAAGGGTTTATAGTTATGTTCTTGTAATTTGTATCAACAAAACCAAAATTCTAATGAACCATTACAATCACCTATCTGTTATTTTCTATAGTCATTAAGAGTGCTTTTGTTCTTTTTTTATGTGGTGGTGGTACTTTGGTGATTCTAATAAAATTATTCTTACAGGTAAATTAGCTTGGAGAAATTTTTGCGTTTGTAGTAGTGTATGGTCAGCAAATAAAATAAAACAACATTTTATTTTTAGTTTTTATTTTATATATATAAGGGATTTTAAATTAAACTATATGTGTTTCTCCTCTGAAAAAGATGAGACTTTATTTTAATATTTGCACATTTAACATACGTATAACTTTTAAATTAAGTAACAATGTTACTAAAATGAAAAATTTACTAACCTGAAAAAGAAACGACATTTAAAGTTTAATTCTTTAGTTTGAGAAGTCAAAGGCTTGCCTCGACCATGTTTTAACACTGGAGCCATTTTGAATTAACAATATAAAGTTACAACACTTACACACAAATTAAACACTTCAACAAATATTATAACAATACAAATAATAACAACAATCAACAAATACAAAATTTAACAATTAAACTACTAGACCGGGAGATATTGACACAAAATTTCGAGTCATTTGTAACAGGATGGCGGTTCTACAGGGGTCTTAGTACGCAATGACAAAAAGAAAAACGATGGTGTGAACGCTGGTACCGGCGGCTTAGTCGCGTGGGCGTTAGTCGAACTCGTCGGAAAAATAGCGAAGTCAAACAATTTGTAACACAAAAATTTTAGAATTTACCGATAGCCCATAAAAAAGAAGTAGGCGGTAGTGTCATGCCATACTTTTCCGGTGTGACTTACAGCCCGCCATACCGACGCGAATGTGTTGATTTAAAAAAAAAAACAATTCAACCATTTGTACCAGGCTAACTTTTGCACAGGTAACCATCGTCGTGCAGCCATTTACGAAAATCGCCATGCCATACTTTTCGGACGATTCCAAATGGTCGCCATACCGCCGAAAATCTGCAAATTTTTTTTTTTCGCCGAACCATTTACCACCCAAAATTTTTTTTTCAACAACTCCTGAATGATTATAATTAATAGAAGTGTGATAATGTCATACCTGTGGGAGGTGGCGAATGTGTATAAGATTTTTTTTTATTGTAAGATTTTATTCGTATTTTGAACGATTAGTAACAGTATGGCACTAATTTTTCCTGTAAGTTTGAGGTTCAACGAATATAAATACAAAATTTCAAAGATCTAGGTGGTGGAAATCTTCACTTATATAAATTAATACTAAATTAATTTTTCAAGTATGGCAGCACTTTTTCCCCCTACTACAAGTATGGTAAATATAATAATGGTCACATTTTATCAAATACTCTCCAAAAATCCAAATGCAATACTGGTACAAAAAGTTTGGCGAAAAAAAAAATTTTGCAGTTTTTCGGCGGTATGGCGACCATTTGGAATCGTCCGAAAAGTATGGCATGGCGATTTTCGTAAATGGCTGCACGACGATGGTTACCTGTGCAAAAGTTAGCCTGGTACAAATGGTTGAATTGTTTTTTTTAAATCAACACATTCGCGTCGGTATGGCGGGCTGTAAGTCACACCGGAAAAGTATGGCATGACACTACCGCCTACTTCTTTTTTATGGGCTATCGGTAAATTCTAAAATTTTTGTGTTACAAATTGTTTGACTTCGCTATTTTTCCGACGAGTTCGACTAACGCCCACGCGACTAAGCCGCCGGTACCAGTGTTCACACCATCGTTATTCTTTTTGTCATTGCGTACTAAGACCCCTGTAGAACCGCCATCCTGTTACAAATGACTCGAAATTTTGTGTCAATATCTCCCGGTCTATACGTAATAATTATAATTTTTGAATGAAATGTGTGCTTTATGTTCGTTCGTTTAAATTCGTTCACTCACAAACTCGTGCTCATACATAAACCGACAAATCCAAACACACACACACATACACACACACACACACACACACACACACACACACACACACACACACACAACACACAATACACAAACACATCACACACACACAATCATACCCTCCACACTTAACTATTAATATTTAGTTATTAACAGTTTATTTTTTTTTCATGTAGATAACCTATTTTAAGTTAAGGAAGAGCGGGTCCTCCTGACACAGGTTTTATCTTAAACTTACTAGGAGGGCCCTACTACTCCAAATTGTGTAAAATTTAGAAAGGAAATAAACTATTTTTATTTTTATTTTTATTTTTTTATGTTCTAACGGTACCAAACGACTGCACGTGGCACCTGCGGACAGCGTAAACTGGTTTATTCTGTTTTTGTGCGTGTTTCCACTTTCCACTATCAAGTGACGATTTATTTATTTGTTTTGTTTCGTAATTATTATGGTCAAATATTAATTATGAAACAAATTATTATGGACACGATATTTTATTGTTTCACGGTAGTCGTCTTGTCGTTTGCTCTAGGACGTGAAATTGAATGATATATTTTTTTTTATAAAGTCAAAACCATATTCTTTCAAATAAAAACTTGTTTTTATTGAAAACAAAAGTGTTGCTAGGAATAAGTATAAAATTAAATAGTAATGTTAGGATATCGAAACATTTTTGTATAGGCCAGAACGATATAGTGGAAACGCGCTCTAAGATCTGAGTAATATACACACCACTACATATGCAAAAATTTCTCCAAGCTAATTTACCTGTATTCTATTCTTAATATCAATCTATATAAAGTCATCCCTCTTATTAACTTTTGTAATAATATTTTTTTCTTTTCCTGGACCTGATCACCTAAAATAACACATGCAAACATGATATGAGGTACTTACTACTATACTTCAAACTACAATTATTAAGCATTAGAAGTGAGTTAGAACCCACATAGTAGTATTTATTGAAAAGGTCGCAATCACTTAAACAATTTCATTTCGCCCCCGCGTCTGCGATTGCACGTAGGTACCTGTTACTAGACAAGGTCAAAACATTCTACGTGATTTATAATCCTTAACACATTTAAAATTCTATTCAAGGAATAAAAAGGTATTTTGTCCAAATTTTACGCATTACGCTATCTATGTCTGTAATAAAAAGAAACATTTTTCCCCCCTTAGTTATTCTCCAAGAAATAATTTTTGATAGCGAGAATCTGCTATACGATTGGACCGATATCTAATAAGAATTAGAATTATGAAAATAACAAATACCGTTAACTCTACTTCAAAAAATGTAATATACTATCAAGTTTCATGGTTTGACATTAAAATATTTAAAATGGAATTCCAGGTGACAGAAGGCGGAGTGACGCGCCAAGTCGCCCGCGCAATGGAAGTTTTGCACGCAAGCGCCCCCGGAGCGCGGGTTAAAGTGATGAGAGCGGCCTACCACTCCACCGCCGGCCCGGGCGTACCAGCTTCCTCATATCTAATGCAGTCATCGAGAAGAGTAAATAGTTTTATACCCTTTTTCTCAATGTTCCGATACTTCAATGTGCGATACTAAATTGTAAATACTAAAGTCCGGTCGCGGAGCAGGAAGAATTTCGTACAATGACCTCTTTACCTACTGACAGTGGTCACAAACATTTTTGAATGAAGTGCAGTTTACATGAAATATTTGGAGGAGAAAATGTTTTTTACTAACTTATTAAATAAATGTCCTTTATTCATTTACAATACTTATTAGTTAGTTACATTTTAACTTTTTCAATAACCACGATATATTATATAAAAAAAGTGTGCGTGTACACACATAAGAAGTGAAACTTCTTTATGACCTTATTTTTCAAAAAATAATTTACTATATACAATATTACAGAAATACGTTAGTCTAACACGCGATTTCGACTTAGGCGGATTTAGATTGGACATAAAGAGTTTGAGGTTTATTCACAATTCACAAAATCATAATGGAACACCTGACACCAATCAAGCAAACACAAACCTTACGCTCTCAGGTTAAAGGTTTACAATCCCTAAGGACGGCGGTCATTGCACCTGTGCGAGCAAGACACATTATTTTTACGCGGGAGTGACAGTGACAGGTAATAACAGGTTAATGTACGAAATTCTTCCTGCTCCGCGACCGGACTTTATCATTAATAATATTATGATCACATTATGACAAATCATATTAATGTCAATAACAATATTTTTCAGGTTATAACATCAGGATATAATTTTTCTGAACCATTATCTTTGCCATCAAAACCATTAGAAGTATCGTCTACTCCATTTGAATCATCACCGGAGGTAGATGTCGAAAGATTGAATTATAAAGTGACAGAGCCAGATGACATAGAAATATCAGAACCATCAAAGTGGAGAGCTTCAACAGGAAAAAGTTCCATACGAATGCCAAGTGAAGAATCATCGTCAGCAGATAATGCCAGCATAATAGACCTGGATTCGAGGAATAGCAGCAGAAATACATTTACAAAAGGCTTCCGAGATAGTGAAGTTAACGAAGAAAACATTAAGAACATACATAAAAGAAACAATCGAGTTTCTCCTCTTTTGGATGCTCCAGTTACATTAAGTACTCTCAAATACACATCTCTCTTGAACGGCACCGATGAATGGAATAATAGACGTAAAAGTTATAGCTTCGAAGATACTGCTCCCTTAAACAATAATAGCTATTTTAGTAATTATGATACATGTATTATGGATTCTTCAACAGATAGTGGTATTTGTAAATCGACTGAAATTGTAAACGATCACATAAATCATTCAGAAATCTCATCAAGGCGATTTAGCAAAGAAAGATTATCCGATTTGCCAGAAGAATCGTTTCAGGACTGGTTACATAAAAATAGACCAAATGCAATAAAATCGAATCGTACTAGTCCATTAAAAGATTACCACAGAGAGTATCGGCCTAATGAAAGCAATATATCTCTCCAATCGAAAGGGAAAGTTACAATAACATTACCAATTATGGTAGAAGATGAGGATATTTCAACAATTAATAAAAATGATAATGATCGCAAAACGAAAAAAGTGGGTTTTTGCAAAACAGAATTGCACTTCGCGGCTGAATCGGGTACTGTAAACATTATTGCAACAGATGAAAAGGGACCACCTTCTAACGATTTCAGGAAAAAGAGGAGCGTATTTGTACCTTATAATAATAAAATTGATAAGTCGATTACGCTTTTCGGAGACAAATCAAATGTACCTGAATTATCAGCAAATAACAATATAGGAAAAAGCGAATCTATGGATTTCGATGAGAATACGGCAGCTACAAAAGGTATTCTCAAAAATAAAATTCCGAAACCCAAACCATATCTTTTGGGAGAAAATATGGAGCTTGGGATTTCTAATATTAATGACAATAAAGATAATGAAACGACATTTCCAACAGCCGTTTCACTTATAAATAGAAACTTAGAAATAGAAAAAAGGCAAAGCATTTCGAATAAAATACTTGGAAGGGAATCAAACTATATTCTTGACAATGATCTGAGGACACCCAGTTCAGGTATTTATCTTTTTAATTCAGATATTTTTGTATTTATTTTTAACTTTCACTAATTTCCTTCAATCTTTTAGGTCCGCTGAAGGCAGAATATACTTTCCTAGAAAAACCCAGTACCTTAACTGATAATTTCGATCAAAATATACATAAACAAAAATTAAGTGATTCTGCGGTTTTAAACAGAAATAGGCCTTTACAACAGGCAACCACATCGAAATCTAAAACGCGCCAACTGAGGGACAGTGATTTAACATACTTTGGCATTGATACAGATAAACGATCAAATCATATAACTGATAATCTTCAAGAAGAAATCTTTCACTCTGTAAAACTTGTGCAGAAAATATCGAATAGTGTTTGTAACAGCGAGGCTGAATCAGATGATAATCCGGAATACCAAAATATTTCAAAGATTACATATTCTGAAGTCCCTATTCCAAAACCGAGAACGAAACTCTTAGAAATACCAGAAAACAATCAAAGCCGAATTCTTAACCCAGTATTAGAAAGAGAAAATAAAGTGCCTCACAGTCATCGAAGGTCACGGGTAAAAAAAACAAATGATGTTATTTCTTCTTTAAATCGGAGTATATCTGAGCCACCAAAGAGAGATTCATACAATAGGCGAAATATAGCAGTAAAAGATTCGTCACCAAAACGGTAAGTTACATATAAATATGTAAGTATAATTTAACGTTTTGAATTTTATTTCTTGTTATTTTACTTTGGATTTTATGTTTAATTAAACGAAGGAAGTATTAAAAATTTTAATATGTTTTCTAAAATAACAATAATTAAGTAAATAGGTATACTTAATTAGTTATAATTTATATTTACAGAACTGTGTCCAGCCGGGAGCATGTTTTAAAGAATGACAAAAGTAAAACGACCACTCAGCCTAAATCTAATAACAAACCAGTTGAATCGCTTTATGTAAATATTGAAGCTCAAAAAGATAACACCCTAAAAAGTAATAGTGTGAAAAAACTTCACGAAAAAAGGTTAAGCAGTTCAAGGAAGGAAAATACGGAGGGCAAAGTTACTGATAGTTCTTTAAAAATAACAGGTGAAAAAGAACCATATGGGAGTATAAAAAACAAACAAACTAAAAGCGAGTATCGTAAGCCTAAACGGACGGAAAAATTAATAACACCTGATCTTTCACATTCACGTAATGAAGATTTTTCCCCAAAAGAAAGAAAAATAAAAACAAAAAATATTACTAATAGCACATCAAGTTCTTATGAACAATCATCAGATCCAGAAAGAACTCGTAGGAACTTAAGCGGAATTGGTACTGCCAAGGAAACAATTAAAGGACACGATAAGAAAGGAACTATACGATCGAGTAAACATATATTACCAACAAGTACTAATTCATTAGCTAAACCTGTCAAAATACTTAGTACTGACTCTACTGCGCGAGAAAAGAGTCCTTTAAAAACAAGACCAAAAGAACTTGCCTCCGTAGCTGATAAAAATAATAGTCATAGCTCCTCAAAAACACGGAGAAGTAAATATGTTATAAACTATGATGATAAAAATGGAACAGTTTCATCGATCTGCAAGATAAATCCTAGTCAAGATTCTTTAAGAAAGGACTACATACCGAACCACAACAGACACACACCTAGTGATAATAAGGCGAAAAGTAAAGTTATAAATAAATCTGGCTTCCGTAAGTAATCGGTGTAAGTAAACATGTGCATGCCTATAATGACGTTATAAAAGAACCTAAACACGACATCTAAAACTCAAACGTGTTTCAGTTCAGATTCCAGAGCAACAATGGATTTCAAACGAGAAAAAAGTACATAAACATTTAAATACAAAACAAAAATTCAGAACGCATGTACAGAAATCTTGCCAGTTACTTTAAGCTTGAAGAAGAAAAGGCAACTGAAATGAAATGAAACCTTATTTATGATAAAGGAGATATTGTATTTTAATTTAATAATGATCTCATAACATTTAAAATATAAAAAACTAACATGGCTTTTACTAATTTTGAGAATAAATAAAATTTGTCATGCTATATTTAAACTTTGTGTTTTATTCAGATTGCATTACACGGTTGTCAGAGGGTCTCTGTCGGATGAGCTAACAAAAACTTGAACTTTGTTATTGAGATTATTTTGAAGATACAAAGAAAATTCTTTTAAGAATCCTCGTTCAGAATCCGAATGGTTGGTCAAAATAACAGATATTCCTCTCTGAGCAGCATCAAGTACATCGTGGTGTAACATTTCACCTGAAAAGAATTTACTCTCATAAAATTTCCAATTTGATATGAACACTAAGATTTTATTCATTCGATTACGCAGGCGGGATCACGTGTAGCCGAGAGAGGTCATACGACGCCCCGCCCGGCAAGGCAAAATACGCGGGTTCGAATCCCGTCTCGTGTTCGATTATTTTCTATCATATAAAAAATTGTAATTCGTGATAAATATAACATATAAAAATTACCCGTAAGGAACAGATCAGCCGATACATTCTTGAGCACTGATCCTCCCGAACCAGCACACAACGCAATTGTAGCCACACTAGTTCCATCCATTACTTTGCTTTTACCTAACGCCAGTCGCACGTGTTGGAGTCCAGTTAGATGCTTCACTCTTGTTACAGCGCCCGATATCGAAATGTTTTGCTCTAGTTTTAGAAGTCTACAAAATACATGCAATATTAATATAACTTCCAAGATATATTGCTTTTAGTCAAAATTTTCCATTTTACCCTAAATATTTAGAAATAATTTCTGATTAAAGTTACACTATAGTCGTAACCTTCTTACAATAATTACGGTTACGATTATATTATTTAAAATATCATACTAGGAAAACTACCTTACCTTCCAGCTCCTGTTGTAGGATCGACTCCAGGGGTAATAGGCGAAGATTCGGCCACGGGGAATGCTGACGCGAGCCAATCATTGACACCACCCTTCACGCAATCCCAACTTGTGTGAGGAGAATACAATGATATACGTTTCTCTAACAATAGCGAAACAACGCGTTCCTTCCAAGCACTAAAAACAAAATAAACTGTAGTGTTACACATGGGTTTTAAAAATATCCAGTACATTTAAGACTAATAGGAAACACAATAGGTACCTTTGTTTTACCGATTTCAAAGGTGCGAATATTGGAGGATGATATGATATAATCATTTCACAGCCATGGTTATCAGCTTCTAATGCGACGTCTTCTGTTAGATCGTTTGTCAATAAAATCTTACTGATTTGTCTACAAAAAACAACATTCATAATTATACAAGGCAAAGAAAACGAGACCGCGGGTCGAGATCAGTGAACCGATATGGATATGGATGACATTTTGTAGGTACAGAGATAGCTTGAGACCTTAGAAAGGACAAAGGATATATGTATATATTATTATATCCGGGTAATGCCACGGGAACGGAAACGGGGTTTTATCGGGGTTTTTGTTTTACTACGCGAGCGAAGCTGTGGGCGAAAAGCTAGTATTATAATATAACTAGCTGTGCCGCGCGGTTTCACCCGCGTGGCTCCGCTCCTGTTGGTCATAGCGTGATGATATATAGCCTATAGCCTTCCTCAATAAATGGGCTTTCTAACACCGAAAGAATTTTTCAAATTGGTCCGGTAGTGCCCGAGATTAGCGCGTTCAAACAAACAAACTCTTCAGCTTTATAATATTATAGTATAGATATACAAATTTATTAAGTATATACCTTGGAGTGTATGGTTCAACTAAGAGACCAGTATTATCCCAGCTTTCTGATAGAGATTTTGGCGCAAAGTTTTCCAAAGCGGCTATAACTTCAGATAAATGCAAACTAGACATATTTTCACGTGCGGCCTTTGACAATGTACTTGTATACTTAGAAAAGTGAAGTCCCTTATTGAGAACAATCCTTGATAGTTTAAAAAACATTAGATTCTGTGAAAAAAATATTAATAAAAGGGAGTACTTTAAACTGAAAAACTAATATCAATATTAAAACATTCGACTAGTAGAAGTTTTTTATTGCAGTTAATCAAGTATTAGATTGGCCCTGTAACATGCATTCACATATTTCTTCCATTAATGGAGTAACATTTCATTGACTTTTGAGGAAATGAGAACAGCAAGAAACCACAATCTGTACTAAAGTGCACAGAATATTCACAAATAATTTCAATAAGGTAAGGTATTATCACTACATAGTATAAAACATACATAGTATAAAACAAAGTCGCTTTCCCTGTCCCTATGTCCCTATGTCAATATGTCCCTTTGTACTTAAATCTTTGAAACTACGCAACGGATTTTGATGCGGTTTTTTTTAATAGATAGAGTGATTCAAGAGGAAGGTTTATATGTATAATAACATCCATTAAATAGTGGAGAAGTACTGTTATTTTTGAGGTTTCTTATGTGATGTCGTAAAAAATTACATTTTTTCCGCTTACATTGCAAACGCAGGCTGAACCCTACGAGTTTTATCAAAATAATGTACTAAGTATTATACACATTGAAAAGGTCTACAGAAAAGTCCGCGATGGTATATGTCTATCTCTTATGGATAACCCACAATAACTTTTTTTTGTCATTTACTTTTTACGACAAATAATGGCTAATTTTCGATGCGATTTTAACCAATACAGCATTAATCCTTAACCAATTAAATACCTTGAATACATTGTTCATTTAATATAGATCTATATGGCCCTTTACACCGTATGATTTAAGTGAATATTTTCGAAGATATTACAGATTTAAAAATTGCGGGACGCAGCGTTTGCGGCGGTACCGGCCGGCCGCCCGGCTATCTATTTTATACCCGTACGAAGTCGGAGCGGGCCGCTATGTTTTTATATACAACGTTCACAGTTTTTCTGCAGTGTATTTAGTATCAGCATTGCACCCGTGCGAAGCCGGGGCGGGTCGCTAGTAAAAATATAATATAAAGGTTAAACATTATATTTAAAAACCCATTATTGCATTATATGTCAACCATTTATTTACCATAACATTTCATTTAAAAATCACGATATATGCGATACAAAGTAATTATATACATAGGATAAAAGAAATCACAAGAATATTTATTCATCTACAAATTTCCAAACTCGAATTTCTCCATCATCACTGCATGATATAAGCTCTTGGTTGCCAGTAGGATTCCATTTTACACAATTCACATCTTGAGAATGTGCATTGTATTTTTTGCATATTAAATCAAAAGTGGGTGCATTAGGGTCTGAATTATCTGCTTCTTTAAAAATTCTTATTATGTCATCTCCGCTGGCTGTTGCTAGAAGACCAGTGTGGTGACACCAAGCAATGTCATAAATACATCTGGTATGATAGCCTGATAATGTGCATATACATTTCCAAGCTGCTTCTTCATTAGGCACACTGACACCCAATTCATTATTAGACTTATACTCCTTCCAAATTTTTACAGTGTTGTCAGCACTGCAAGAAGCAAGTCGCTCCCCAGTCTTATCAAAACATAAACTCCATACTGTGGACTCATGTGAATCTAGTGTGGCCACACAGTTCCAATCGCTGTCCAGTTGATCTTCCTTATAAATTTTAACTGTGTTATCATATGAGGCAGAAGCTAATATCTCTAATGAAGGATGCCATGCAACCTATAAACAGAAACATATTTTTTGTTTATTTCAGCTCGTTTTCTATGTTCAAATTCTACATATGTATAAAATTATACTGACTTTTTTAACATCTTGATTATGAGCATTCAGTACTGCTTCACAGACATATTCATCGTCACCGGCAACTTCCCACACCCAAACAGATTTATCTCTGCCACATGTTGCCAAGAGTTGCCCTGAAGGTGACCAGGCTACGCTTTTAACTTCATTCTCATGTCCCTCCAATGTTGCATTACATTCAAACTGACCTAATAACATATGTCATTAAAAAATTGTATACATACATTTATCAAGATTTCAAAGTCTTGTTTCTCATATATACACACCACTTTTTTTGTCCCACACAGCAGTTGTACCATCAAAACTGGCTGAGGCTAAGAAATTTCCACATGGTGACCATGCAACTTCTCTTATTGTGCGTTGATGACCATCCACTAACATTGTCTTGACTGCCCATCCTTGGCTCTCTTTATTCCATAAATTAATTACCTTATCTTCCCCACATGAAGCGAATATTTTACCCGTAGGATGCCATGACACATTCCAAACTATTCCTTTGTGGGCATTTATTGATTGCAGTAATTCCAACTTAGCCATTTCTTGCTACGAAACGTTGAACACATGATGAATTAAAGGAAATGCTCGTAAATTTTAAGATATCGAAATATAAATACATACGAATAATTCGTTGTCAACTCTCTAGTCCCTCTTGTCAAGATAAATATACCCCCAAACTTGTATTTTTCTGGTCTTAGAGTTAATAAAATAACATTTTATAATTTTAACCTAGTAAAACATTTTTTTATCATTAAAAAATTATTCATACGTACCAGAGCTCTACAGAGTCTTGGTTGTGTATAATTATAAGTAAATACTATCTGCTCTTTTACTTCAGTTTTTTAATAGTTTTAACTTTTATGAATAGTTCAATAATGAACTTAATTCATAAGTTCATGACAAAATATGACAATAAAACTTGTGATTTCAATTTTCAAGTCAGTGCGCAGTGCCCGTAGACAGAGAAACCAAGGCAGTGCCGGACATATTTTGACGTTGACGACCATATCATTTCTTGACAGGACACAGGTTCATGACATATTAAAGGGGAACATTTTGTTTAAAAAAAATTTTTATAGAATTTATATTTTTGGTTTTATGGCATTCAAATGCTTTATAAGCATTTGAATGCCATAAAACCAAAAATATAAATTCAACAAAAAAGGTCGTGTTCCATCGTTACAATATTGTATTCACTGAAAAGTGTTTCATATTGGTTGAAATGGTTGTTAATCATCTCAATAGATGGCGCGCGGTGTGTCCCTTCAGACCGTAGACAGAGAAACCAATAGACAAATTGATATCTTATGTCGCATTCACACAAGAAAAAGAGCAACTTATGCCGGTGTTGTGTAAAGAAATGAGAGAGAACGATAAAATTTTTTGTTTCACGCAGCGTGCCACTTTTTTCAAGAATAGCAACCTACTTTGATAAACAAAGTTTGACAGCTAGCTATCGTCTTCCATAAAAATATAGTTTTTACATGTTCTAAGTTACGTAATTCATGGTATGTTTGGTTTCGAATGATTTAGACTTACTGTTAATACCTTATAAAATAATACCATGGTGCGGTGTAGCGTTAAAGGGTGTAAAAGTGATAGTGGAACGAAAATGCCTGGATTGTCTTTTCACTCGTAAGTATACAACTCTTTATCAGTTTATAGGCCTTCATGATATTTCAGCGTGTTAATATATTGTGTATCACGTGCTGTTGACTTGAATACATTGTTTAAAAACCACAAAAATAACAATTATAAATTTTAACCTAAAAAATTTTGTGTTGCCAACTTTTCTACAAATTGTTACCCACTATTATGGGAAATAATAATATATATTCTGCAGTGTGTATTTAATTAAATATCTGAAATATTCAATGGCTTGTTCCAGTTTTCCTGAACCGGATAATTAACGACAAATTTGGATTGTAGCTACAGGATGAACAGATTGGAAACCAAAACCGAAGGTTAGAAAGTATTACGGCAATCACCACCACCGCGACGCTGCTCCGCCGAAGACAATGGACACTCTTGGTTCCAACATTGAACCGGAGGGACGTAGTTAATTAAGTTAGAGATAATTTAAATGTAATTTTTTTATTACAATAAATTATTATTAAGTAAATTTCGTTTTTTTTTTGCGCCTTCGCGGGTCGGTCAATATAATTAACGTGTGTATCTGTTAATACTTACGAAAATAAACATTCTTTTATTTTTTTTATTTCATTTTATAAAAAATAATAAACAATCGAGTTTTCATCTACATTATCATTACATACACATTTTCATATGGCATTATGATAATGATATATATTCATATTATATAATATATAGGTATGTGTATATACATAATATGTATTACCCATCTAAAAGTAATATGTTTATAATATACTAGCTGCGCTCCGCGGTTTCACCCGCGTGGCTCCACTCCTGTTGGTCTAAGTGTTATGGTACAATATAGCCTACTATAGCCTTCCTCGATCAATGGGCTATCTAACACTGAAAGAATTTTTCAAATCGGAATCAAAGTAGTTCCTGCGAATATCCCTTCCCTCCTCACCTTCACCCCGTCCCGCACTACGCCTCCTCATTGTATTAAACAGTATACCTACTATTTTCTGTAAATTGACACTTTAAAAAATTCGTTATATCTTTTGAATGGAATATCGCGGACTTTCTTGTAGATATTGGTCCATTCTATAATACCGTAGAACATTTATTTGTTCTATTTTCAATAGATTCCGCAGCGCACGCGATGACAGAATTTTTATTAAGCATACATTATTGCATTTTTGGTAAGGATCTCTAATTTTTTTGAAAATGCAATATAGCCTATGTTGCTCAGTGAAGATGCAGCTTTCTAATGATGAAAGAATTTTTGAAATCGGTCCAGTAGTTTATGCGTGAAAACCATACATACATACATACACAATTACAAACATTTCCTCTTTATAATATTAGTATAAATAAACATGTAAGTATGTAATGTGGATATCTCATTATTATCCACTTATGTTATGTGAATAATGATATTGAGAGATTTGTATCTTACAAATTGCGGGGTAAATTTTCCCTCACACGGTAACCCTAAATATTGTGACGTATTCTTTTTTATCTCTTTCTGCGACACGCATTGCCGGTGTCTATTGGATTCTCTGTCTACGCTTCAGACACATAAAACTGAAAGAATAGAATAAATTCGATCACTCGGGCGGGTCACGAGTCCCGTCCGATTAGGGCCCTTCTGGCCTCCTCCACTCAAGCGACAGCCCAAGCCGAGGTTCGTGGTCCCCGTCAAGGGGGGACGCCCTTGTGCATGTCGCTACCAGGGTGAACCTTCAGTTCACCCCCGCGTCCGCGTTAAAATGTAGAAGCCCTTCTGGCTAACATTGAGAGACACCACAAAAAAAAAAAAAAAAAAAGGGTCACGAGTGGCTGAGTTGGTGAGGCATCCGCCCCGGAATGGCGCGAAGGATGCGGGTTCGAGTCCCGCCTCGTGATCGAATTTTTTCTATTCTTTATAAATTTTTTATAGTTATTCCAATTCCAATAATAGATTTAAAATAATCTTTACAGGATCATGTTTACTTGAGGTTTTAAAGAAATAATTAATTAGACCGGCATGCCGGATGATGAATGTACCGCTTTATATCAGCTATGAATTTGATATTCGGTCATAAAATGACAGCTGATACGAGAGTGTAAACAACAAAGTTCTAACCTAAAAATATCATTTTCATGTTCTATCTATTATTTATAAAAAATAGTTGATTATTTACGACAAAAGAGATTTTATCATCATCTTATATAAAATACAAATATCATACGATGGATAATAGTAACAAAATCATCCCACCACATCTAAATGCTGAAATATATAGAAAGGAAACCACAGGAACATGCACTCAATCATACTTGGATTTTGTCCGCACACACAAAGGTAAAATGTTAAAATAATATTGTGTCGTGTATGAAATTGGTCATTAACGGCCTTCTAAAATGTACATATTATTCTGTAGATGGGTCCATATTAGTGGGATGTTCAGAACTAACCGGGCGATACTGGAATGGAGGAGCCTTAGTTTATCAAAGTAATGACGAAAATAAAAGCCCTAAAGGCAGCTCGAAAAGACATATTAGTTTAACAAGCAGTATTGCAGATGGTTGTTTCACTGAAAGTTCAAATAAGGTAGGGTAAACATTTCTTCACATTTGTAATGCAATAAATTGTTTGTTAAACTCACCGTTTTTGTTCATACCAATTCTTAATTCATAGTATATTTCTACCTTTGAAGGTTATATTATGTGATGATACTGGTGCCATTCGTATTTGGTCAAGAAATGATGATGCGTGGAAGGTGTGGAATGAAGAAATATTGGTAGCAGAACATGATTCTGCAATACTAGCCATAGAGTGTCTTGAGCCTGAGAAATCATACATTACTGCTGGTGGAGATGGGCATGTAAAGGTGAGTGTCAGCTTTGACTGAAAATTAAACATTACTTTGCTTGATACAAATGTTTATTTCATTTTTTCATGTCATATTATAATAATATTTTACTTAACTTAATTCATAGGTATTTCTGTATTTGTGTAAATCCAGACCAAAAATACATATACCATTTTTTATTTATTGTGAATTTTTTAGGTATGGGATGCTAGTGAAAATATGTTATGTATAAGGAATTATAATCTTGCCCATAGCATGCCAATACACGGTATATCAGTTAAGCCGATGTCACAGTCCCACTTTGTGACGGGTTCGCTTGACTGCTTTATTTCATTATGGGATGAACACACAGACAAACCTGTTTATGGTAAGAACTTGAATAAATTTTGTATAAATTATAGTCTATTTGTATTGGCCGAATATTAAGAGCAACTAAGGTATTTGTAATTTCATAATTACAGTTTAATAATCACACTTGTATGAATGTGTCGTTGTTTGGTAGTAATATTATGACCATTTTTATAATAGTAATTAACAAATTATATATGAAAAAAGAGTGTGTACAAAATCATAACCATTCCAACAAGGAACATATTTTGGGAAGGCAAGCTGAGTCTATATATCTTTTACTTAGTGTCAGCTGACTATTTTGTTATTTAGGTAAGTATTTTATTAATTGAAAAATATAATACTCATATTTCCTTTTAATTTCAGATGTAATTGAGAATAACTGTGGAATCCGTTGCTTACAATGGATTGAAGAGAACAAAATTATATTTGGTGATGAAGCAGGGGTTTTGGCTTTAGTTGATGTCCGGAATTCTGATAATGTAATAAAATTATGTGAATTTCCTGCAGCAGTTCACCGGATTGCATTTAATCCTGAGTTAGTATTGATATATGATATTCATAACTAACAGACTCTATCCAACAACATATCCTTTATTTGTTGCCCTCTTGAAAATGGATAAGTTATTATGTAGATGTGGCCCTTTTAAGAAGGTAACGTGAAGTAAATTAGGGGCTAGAATATACAAAAAGTAAAGTTAAATAAAGAAATTTGATATTAATTACTAAAATTGTTGTTACTTGTATCTTTTTTTATGTGACACAGATTTTTTATGGAAACAATGCCTTAAAATGCTTTAAACCAATTTTAAAACAATTTGCAGGACAAACAATGTTGCTGTGTGCTGTGATAACAGAAAAGTTACAGTGTTCAACATAGAAAATGATAAACCAGAGGTTATACATGAAAACAGTGAACACTCTAATTTTGTAAGAGGAGTAGCGTGGGATCAACAAGACTCAAATGTTCTGCACACTGTGAGCTGGGATGGTGAATTAAAACAGTGTATTGTTAATAAATAACTCAGGCTATTGTTTGTAATAAAATATTCCCACCATCTGATTGTTTTTTTTTTATTTCCATTGTATAGATAGGTATATATTTCAAAAGTCATTTTGTAATTATTTTTTTAAACTTGTAGAATTTTTTTTTTAAGATTTTGGATTTTTCTAATGTTCATAATTTTCTTTAAATTACTAGAAATGTTTTTATGATTTTAGATTATTTTGGTGAAGAGTAAGATTTTTTTTATACTTTTAATCTGGTTCGGATATTAGACCGGTCTCTCAGTGGAGTTTCGTTTGCAAAAATAGCGGACCTAAATCTGACTTCTGATATATATTGTATAGATCCCAGACATCCTATAGACAGATGTTGCCAACCAGTTTTGTGGTCCCCCTCCCCCCACCCCGGTAATTAAATATGGCATACAAAGAAAAAAATAAAAATTTCCAAAACATGCCGTGTGGGGTATCAAATGAAAGAGCTTATTGAGTAGATCACGAATATATAGCATACTATAACATTTCTTACACTTTCTCTAAGATTTTTTAGAAAATTTACGAGAAATTTTTGAGTATATTTTCAAGTTTATGCCAGAAATAAAGGCCTAATACAAAAATATCGGTGTCAGGGCTTACATCACATTAATCATAATGAACATTCTTGAATCAGCCTCTGTGTGATTAGATTTCAAATCGGTAACTTCAGTGAAAGTTGCGCCTTGCAATTTAAAACATTTTGTGGGGTCATCAAATCCACCACATACATATAGCTCACTTATATTATATTACGAACTATTGAATGGTAAACAATGGACTATTGTTAATTATTTAAAATAATAATTTAAAAAATATATTCATGAGTTTTCAATCTATAGTGGTTTAAAGTTAACTCAAAAATGGAGCATTTTCGTAAATTTTCTAAAAAATCTTAGAGAAAGTGTAAGAAATGTTATAGTATGCTATATATTCGTGATCTACTCAATAAGCTCTTTCATTTGATACCCCACACGGCATGTTTTGGAAATTTTTATTTTTTTCTTTGTATGCCATATTTAATTACCGGGGTGGGGGGAGGGGGACCACAAAACTGGTTGGCAACATCTGTCTATAGGATGTCTGGGATCTATACAATATATATCAGAAGTCAGATTTAGGTCCGCTATTTTTGCAAACGAACATCTCCTTGGAGCCTGCTCTATATGGACCTACGAAACGGACTAAGTTACATTTTTAATGCTTCATATTAGCAAATGATAGGAAAATTTTATTCCGAACTGGATTACAGAAATAAAAATCAATTTTAATGCTGGGAAAGGATATTTTATTTGAGATAAATTGTTAATTATATGAGTAAAGCATAGACGAGTTAATTGTTTGAGGGGGAAGGAGCCCTCCTCTCAGGAGACACGCACGGAGAGGAGCCGCGCCGGCCGTGGTTGGGATTTTTCAAGCGCACCATCGTATCCAAATGACGAAATCTGAAAAAAAATATTAACGTTACAATGGCTGGAACGGTTTTGATTTGACATTATACATAGGAGAGCAATATTCTATTCATTCATACCGCGACAACGAAGGACATAAAAAAAAGTTTATTCACCTCAACGGCAAGTCGTTAGCGTCATGATCCACGCTTTGGAAGAAGAATGCTAGAGGCCAACTTATCCAAGATGACTGCTTCCTAAAAGCAAAAAAAAATATTAGTTTATTTCATATTTTCGCGCAAATTTTCTTTATATTATTTATTAGTATCACATGAAGTAGCTAACACTTCACAATAAGTTTAGACATAATTATAACTTTTTTTTTATTACATTACTAATTAGGTAAGGTTTCTAATTTTTGAAATTTTATTTAATGAGCCAACGGTGGAAGGTAATGAAAATATAATTACGGAGTAGACGGCACGAGTTGGGCAGAGCCAGCATCTGATGGCGTGTCCGGTGTGGTCGGGGCCATTGGTGGTGGAGTACAAGGGGTGGTGGGGACCGGAGGTGGCGTCTTGTTGATCGCCGGGTTGTAGATCTTCGGGTCACTGACCATGCGGACGAAGAACGAGCGCTTGTGGGCCAGCGCAGCGCGATTGCGGCGAGCGCGCTCCTCGTTGAGATCCTGCAAACATTATTCATAGATTATGTAATGAAAAGAGTAGTATAAAATAAAGTATAATGCTTTAAGATTATATGAAAAACTAACCCTTTCTTTGTCAGGACCTTCCAATAACTCAGTAGCGAAGTCGCTTATAATGTCCCAAGCTATTTCTGTAAGAATGAATTAGGATTCAGTGATTTCGAGTGTTATGGATTCTTTTAAATAAATATTTATCCTAGCATGAAATACCTATATCTTCCCGAGTTGCATGTTGGTACACAACGCAAAAACGTATGACGAAATGATCTCGAACAGATGCTGGTACCATGTGGATTTTTCCGGAGGCATTAATGTTGGTTAACAATTTCTTGTTAAGCTCATCTACTTGTTCAGAAGTTTCATCTGGACCACCTATTAGACGGAAGCATACTAATCCTAGCTGCAAAGTTATTAATAATTAAATTTTAATATATCAAATACCTACCTAACGAAATGAAAACAGTTGAATTATGAACTTTAGTTGTCGTACAGATAATTTTTAACTTAGGTTACCTTGACTTGATTGCAGACTTCAAATCTTTCATCTTTCTTAACAAGTTTTTCAAAATATTTAGCGAGTTCACAATGACGTCGCACGTATTTCTGGAGGCCTATAATACCATAGCTCCTTAACATGAACCATAGCTTCAGAGATCTGAATCGCCGACTCAGAGGTACTCCCCAATGCCGATAATCGATTGCAGTATGGTCGTAGCAATGTTGCAGGTATAAAGGGTCCACAACTAGGGCAGATGTTAGTAAGTAACGATTTGTCACCCAAAGTAGTGAACAATCAAAACTAGTCAACATGAATTTATTAGGGTTTGTATTAAATGAATCTGCGTATTCTACTCCAGCAAGGTGATATTTGTGCTCGGGGCAAAGAAAAGCACTGCCAGCATAAGCAGCATCAATATGTAGCCAGACACTAGGAAATTTTCTTACTACGGGTCCGATTTCCGGAAGATTATCAAAGGAACAGCATGATGTTGTTCCTAATGTAGTGCTGACGAAAAACGGAACTAAACCAGCTTCCTCATCTTCCTTCATAGCCTGAAATTGACGAATACTAGATTACTACTACATGTTACATATTCGAATTATAATTACAAAACATAAATTATAGATTTAAATATTAAAATACCCCAATAAAATAATATATAATTCAGTACTTTGACGGAATGGTTTTATCCGTGGAACATTTCAGGAATTTGAGACAAAGTCATTAGGGGCGGGGAAGAGACGCCTTAGCGCCGCGGCCGGTACAACGCCTGGCACTTTTCAATTACCGCTCGATTATTTGACCCGCTATGCCATGACCTACTGCGGAAATTCATTAACTCATCTCCACCTATTAAACCGTTTCCATCAAATTAATGGAGATAGGCATACAACAAAAAAAAAACCAGCTATAGGTGGATATTGTTTACAAAATTAAGAGACAATTTTTCCTGTACCGAAAAATATAAAATTACATACCTCTTTTAAAATTTCGCCCCTTAAGCATCCGTGTTCATCGGGTTGTAAAATTCGCAGTTTTACAAAGCAAATCATAGCTGCCTTTTCGACACATGAATGAGCTTCTTTAGAACAATACGCTATTAGCTTGGATAGCAAAAGCCCCTCGTCGACCGAAGGGAATTGGTGCTTCAGGCGTTTGATAGCCGCGGCTCGCGCGGCAAGCATTGACACAAGAACACTTTCGCTCGCCGAACCCTATAAAGGTTAATTGATAAGTTAATAGTAGAACGTTATGTATTTAAATCCTCTTTGAATAGCTTTATTTAAACAGTTTGTACATGTCAGTCAATTATTATTTTAAATAAAATGATATGTAAATAACATAGATTTACATTTTCCCAAAAAAATAAAAAAATAAACTCCAACTTATAGCAGGTATAGCAAATACAATAAGCATATTAAAATTCTCCAGTTTCTTCATAAATCTTATATATACGCATTAGTTATAGTACACTGGAGTAAAATGAGCTCCATTCAGATTGTGCGGAATGCCTTAAATAATTACATATTGTACTTACGAATTAAAATGTAGTAAACCTACCTCGATCACACCACCACCGTTACTTCCTTCCTCTAATGCTAAAAATGCCGGAGGTAATCCAATCGCCTTTCCTTTAAAAATATTTTATATTATAATATGTACCTATTATGTACCTAACTATAAATATGTAAATATTTTCATAACTAAAACATTTAACAATATGTGTTGGGGTCTGTATAAAATGAGGGTACTTTTTTTCGAAGATAAAATATGCAGTCATGTGGGAAACTGTATAATCACTTCTTATTAGTAGAGCTAATATTAAAATAACGCCTGATAAATAAGTATATACCTTGTATCTACCCACTTAAAAGGTCGGTCTTGCCTTTGTTTTATCGTGTAACATTAGCTTTGTCTAACAATCTTCCATTTAGGCAATTATTTAAATCAACAAGTTATTTTTATCTCAAGAGCCAAGTTTCCTTCGACTCATATCGTATTTAAAGCCACATTTTTGATAGACTAAAATGATATTATTATCATAAATAATAATGGTCGAGGACCCATAATTATGGGATATAGAGTTATTTTTCACTTGCGTTTACTGTCCATTAAAAATTTTAAACAAAAATATAAAGTCTTTTCTGAATTTTACCTACCCATCCAATCTAACATAATGATCTCCAACTCCGTGCATGCAGGACTCGCAGCCTAAAAATATATTATAATTTTAGAGGTTGAAAAGGACGCCATGCCAGTTCCGTTGGTGGGATGAGCAATGGCCAGTGGGATCAACAAAAATGTAGTGTAAAAGTTTTTATAAAATAATCAACAGACTTATAATATTTCAGTCAAATATTTCATTTACCGCATAGATGCAAATGACTTTTTTGTTTGTTTAAAATACGATAAATAGACGTCCCGATTACCTACTTTATCCTATATAGAGCAGTTATATATTATCTTACCATACATCTTTATAGTCTTAGAGCATTAATAATGCATAATGCTCTAAGTTTATAAGAGTACAGTTTACTGGCGTTTAGATATATTATGTACCTACTTATATATTCACAGTAGATATCATTAATTTAAACAATGTCATATGACCAATTTGAAGTTTAAAGAACCCTGGAAGAGCTGGTTATTAGTTTTGACGTGACAACGTCTTAAATTAGGTTGCGGCTGGGAGTCACTTATGAAAAAGTGTAACGCTCGGTAACGTTACGATGAGTCACCGAACGAGAGAGAGGCCCGCGGTCTGCCGCGCGCGCAGCACATAAATATTCTACCGAGAAAAAGACGTTGTCACGTAAAATCTTCGCCCGTAAAACCGACTTTACAGGCAACCATTTTTTTATTCAATTTTTGATACTTCTCAACCCATCAACGGATCTGCAGCTGACGCTCACAAGGCTTAATATTATGATACACCTGGATAGGTACACCTCTGTGAAGTGAACAATAATTACACAAATTTACAGCCGGGAAGAATTAATGATTGACGAAATTTGCGTCTGGCTTGCGAGCTATAACGATTTCTAGAGCAATCACGCGAAAATTATTATATATATTTCAAATTTCGTAATTTTATCCTGTTGCCTGTATAACTATGTTACTTATATATTATAATCACGAGAAATGCGGGAGATAATATAATTATAGGGAAAGTAAGTACAATAAAGAACATTCTATATCATTAATCCTTATCCTTCATGAATTCGAATATGTTGTAGGGGTCACCAATGTAGGGGCTTGTTATGTGCGGGTGTAATAAAAAGATGTAATGACTACGCAAAGGTTATATTTCGTTAACTACATATATTTATCCGTATGTAATTAACATTCGACCTAATGCGACCAACCCGCGTCCCGACAAGCCCGTGACTGTCTATGCATAACGCACAAACTGTTTATATACGAGTTACCGTGTGAACCGATGGTGTGAACTTTCTTAGTAGGTACTACACTTGAAATTCGGTAACTCGTAAATTGGCTTGTCGTCGCTACATCATTCCCCCCTTAAAATAAAAAGGGTATACAAGTAAAAAATCTTACAATAAAATTAAACAATAAACAGATGGGTGTATATAAAATGTCGCTGTATAAGGTTACAAAATGTTTACAATATAAAGTATAAAAAATGTTCACAATATAAATCAATCAATACGTATCGTATACAAGTGGTTAACAGTTAACGCCTAATTTCGTTAAAGTATTTATGTTATTACAAAAACTTGGTTGGTTCTTCTAAGTGGCGTGCGATAATTGTTACACGTCAATTAACACTCAATACGTTCTTTACACTTGTATCGTTTTATCGTTCATAAGCCATAAATCAAAAGTACTTAAATTTCTAAGTAGTAAACATTTCAATCAAAACTCAACACAAACATAAATTTGAAACACCATACTTAAAACGTTAAACAATGAACTCGTTTCAAAATTACTTAAGTTCTATTATTTATTAAATACGATGTGTTGATTACTAAGTATTTATTATACATTTCTATGAAGTCTTATGCATACTTATAATCATCGTAATTCTAATAAATATAAAATAGTTGAAACAATTACAAATGCTATATATTACCTATTACCTACATCGTACTGGTAATCGTATAGCTCTTCCACTACGCGTGGTATGTGTATTAGGCAATTCGCTATTTGGAATTTGTAACGGAACCTCAATATCTGCCCCAGATGTCGTATCACTATCATCATTCAAATAATATGCAGGTTTTAGACGGTCTACAGATATTCTAACTTTCCTGCCAGTCATTTGAATGTAAAATACCTTTTCCTCTCGACTCAACACACGATAAGGACCGTCGTATGTTGGTTGTAAAGGCTTACGTACTGCGTCGTTTCTTACAAAAACATAATCGCACTTTTGCAAATCGGGGTGAATAAATATGTTCCGTCTTTCATTCTGCCTAATAGCTACTGACTGATATTTTCTAATAGAGTCTCGTAATTTACTTACATACTCAAGACTGCTATCTATTTCAAAACTCGATTTTTTATCGTAATAATCACCTGGTAATCGTTAAGTTGTTCCGTACGTTATTTCTGCTGCGCTTATGCCGGTATCACTTCTTACTGCTGTTCTAAGTCCTAGCAACACAGTTGGTAATTCCGTAACCCAAGATGATGATATATTGCATAAACGAGCCGTTAATGCCGCTTTAAGCGACCTATGCCAACGCTCTACCGCCCCGTTACTCTGTGGGTGGTAAGGTGTCGTACGCAACTTATTAATACCTAATAACTTCATTAGTGTAGCAAATAATTGACTTTCGAATTGGCGTCCTTGATCGCTTGTTAGCTTTTTCGGACAACCAAAACGAGAGATCCATCCTTCATATATTACACGCGAAATCGTTTCAGCAGTTATATCTTTCGTAGGAAAACATCCTGGCCATCGCGTCCCCCTATCACTATGGTTAGGCAATACGTCCTAAAACCTTCGGGTGAAGTGGGTAAAGGTCCAATTAAATCAACATGAATATGTTCAAACCTATCGCACTGCAGAAACGATCCTAAACCTGACATTGTATGTCGATTAACCTTCGATCGTTGACATTCAATGCATGTTTTAGCCCATTGACCAACGTGACGATTCATATTTGGCCAATAAAAACGATTTTGAATCAATTTGCGTGTAGTCCTTATTCCGGGATGACATAAATTATGTACACTATCAAAAGCAATACGTCGAAATTTATCAGTCAAGTAGGGTCTAATTCTATCATTATCTAAATTACAATAAATAAATGTACCGCTTTCAGGTAACATAATTTTCTTTAACCTATTAGTAGCGTCTTTCGAATTAGATAATTGTAACCTATAAGAATCTTGTTGTTGATCCTTAGCAAGTTCCGCGTAATCTATTACAGTGGGACAACTTATTGTTGCGACTCGTGATAACGAATCCGCAACGACATTATCTTTCCCACTTACGTGCCTCAAATCCGTTGTGAACTCACTAATGAATATCAAGTGTCGTGTACGTCTGGGTAACTCTTTCTCGCTATTTACTTTAGAAAATGCATAAATTAACGGTTTGTGATCCGTATACACCGTTAACTGTCGTCCTTCGACCATATTCCGAAAATGACGAATAGCTAAGTAAATTGCTAATAACTCCCTATCGTACGTACTATACTTGCGTTCAATCTTAGATGGATTCTTAGAAAAATAACCTACATGAGTATCCGATGCGTCCGTCATAAGTGCGAGCGATGCATCGGCCCTAGGGTGCTAAAAAATCTGCACTTTATAAACCAAAACATAGTTTGAGTTACCTCGGCGATAATAAATAATGACCATTTATACGGTCGCCGTAAACTAATATATAAAGTCATTAACTTACTACCAAATGTCTTAATTACACTACCGTTTGCCGCGTATGGCTTATAATCACTACACAGTACACTCACTCGCGGATCGGTTATTTTTCGACACTGGTAAAATTATTAAAAGTCGGCTCTCCTGCTGCTTCTGCCACGCACAACAAGGTTGAATAAACTTGCTGGCGTTATGCTTAAAGCAGTAATGAAAAAACATAACCAATTTGGTTTTCTCTGTTTTGAGCTTCCTGCACGATTGCGACTTTGCGATGCGGAACGATGCGTGCTATTTCCATACTTTCGACTGCTAAACGATTTGCCTCTCGAGCCTGCACATTCCAGCTGGTTTATCCGCTGCTTTAGTTGTGCTAACTGCTCGAGAAAGTTTAACTGTACCGACGAAACTGCTGTAACTGGAACTGCCGGATTCATTTTTAATTGTTAACAAACGATATCTATGCAATTCACTATAATAATGTTCACTTTTCGTCGGGAGTCACCAATGTAGGGGTCACCAATGTAGGGGCTTGTTATGTGCGGGTGTAATAAAAAGATGTAATGACTACGCAAAGGTTATATTTCGTTAACTACATATATTTATCCGTATGTAATTAACATTCGACCTAATGCGACCAACCCGCGTCCCGACAAGCCCGTGACTGTCTATGCATAACGCACAAACTGTTTATATACGAGTTACCGTGTGAACCGATGGTGTGAACTTTCTTAGTAGGTACTACACTTGAAATTCGGTAACTCGTAAATTGGCTTGTCGTCGCTACAATGTTTTAAAATAAAGAAAAAAAAGGAACGAAACGTATTGTTTGACCTAAATATACCACCGTCAGCAACAGAAATAGTGCATGTAAATAATTTACGTTAGTAGTGAATCACTTTGCAATCAATACTCAATAACGTTGCACCGATATGCCTTTTCTGGTTTTCTATTCACACAAATTAGACTTAAATTAGTATTAACTTTTAAATTCGTAAGCTTTATGTAGCTTACATGGCTTACGAATTTAAAATTTAATACTTATTCAAAATGTAAGTATATTTTGTTGTGAAAATTGTAAAAGTAATTATTTTATAATCATCGGTGTGTTTAAACATCTAATGAAGGAATAATTAAAAGATACATAAAATGAACAATATGAGAGCTAGAGCTATGTAAAAATAAATCAATGTTTGTTCATCACAATTTTTTTTTAATCTAATCAAAAAATGTGTTAGTAAAATTTAATTAATGTTATATCCTGAAAAAATTTTTCAGAACATAAGATTTATTTTATTGTAGTTAACTATTACAATAAGTTAGTTTGAACCATACGTTTTTGTGCAAACTATAATAAATCCATAGTCCATACAGAACAAGCTATTTCTTTAAATAGGAAACATTTAAATTCTGCAATGAATCCAATTCCAACTGTTATTATTCTCATGTATTATATTAAACTAATTATTTTATACTAACGACTACAATAGTTTGATGTTTCAATTGTCGAGTGTCGTTTATTCACAAAAACAAATGAGTCTCGATTTTAAATTTACTCGAATCGTTTATTTATATACCTAATTTACTTTTACCTAAACGATGTGTGCAAAGTTATGCTTGTAAAAAATTAACAAATTGTAGAGCGTCAATTTCATCATAATCGAAAATTACATCTATGAATTAATTTAAAGCACTACCTACCCACGAAAATCCAATGCATCCAATACCGGCTGAAAGCATGTCTCCGAGAATTGAAGGATATGCATTCCCTGATGGGAAATATGCATGAAATCGGGGATGTTGCCAATGGGTAACACCGGGCATGATCTTGTTCTCTACATCATTCATAACGTCGTCCCACGACTCGGGGTGGTAGGGCGCTTCGGCGGGCAAAGCATCTCGAAGGTATCCAGGTTCCACTGAAGGGGTAACTCGTCGTGTTCGCAACGTATTCATATACGTGCAGATGTAATCCACCATCTCTTTTCCCCTAACACGAAACTCCTCAGTATCCATGATTGTTTTCACTACTTGCTTTAACGGTTACTTTAAAACAGACCGCTATATAAGGTGGTCTTCATGAAACAAAGTGATGGTGTTACCGGCGCGACGTCCACCGACTGACTTGAGCACCAGCGTCAGAACTAAGGGTGGTCTGAAGCAGTGTGATAGAGCGGGGTATAAGACGCGGGGGAGTCGAGTTAAACTGCGCACATGTACTGAGTAGAAGCGATTAGCGATTATTTGTATTCACAGTTATTTGGCTATGTTCTGCAATTAATAATGTCGGTAATGATTTTGATTTTATGCAGTAGGTACAGAATGGGTAATCAAATACAAATATTCTTACGAACTTATTTAAACTAAAATTATTTTTAAATTTTACTTTATAGGTAAGTTAAGCAGTGTCAGTATGAACTATGAACAATATTTTTGCAATCTGTTACTTTTCACACGAGCAAAATATTCATTGACGATGGAGAGTCTTATTAAATTCTTCAAAATAAATAATATCTTAATGGTGCTGAATCAAAATTATTTTTTTCTTGTTGCTTGTACGAAGGGGTAATTTTATAAGGTTTATTTCAATATACTGAATTGAACTCTTCTACAGCTTTATTATACCTACATATTTTAAGATTTATTCGGTTCCATCGTTGACAGCGAAGTATAAAGTCATAAAACAATAGAATTAACTTTTTCAATTAATAATAAATATATTAAAATTCAAAGACTGAAGTATATAATGAATATTCAGAATAGTACTTATGACTATAAAGTGTCTGGGTATCCTTTATTGCTCATTTAATGACTTCGTTTCGTATTTGAATATGTACTTATAACCTAATAAAATTTTCAAGAAATGAGGTAGTGAAGTTATTTTAAAGGTTTGTTAAGTCTGTGAGAGCGATCATGAAGTAAAGTTCTCCCTCTACTTATTTAAACAATTATTATATAGGTAATTATTCTGCTTTCTGCTTTACAAAAAAAGTTATAAATTAGAAGTAGGTGGAAGTGGTAGAAGTGGTAGAAGTAGGTGGAGTTGGTACCTAGTTTATCGCTACATTGAAAAAAATATTTATATTAGTTTTCTTTTTACTCTATGTAACAAATAACAATGGACCCAATTGGTGTGTGTCTTTCGTATTTTCTTTTGTTTCATTTTATCTGAGAATTTCCGGGATAAACAATATTTATACGGTAAAATATATTAAACGGTAGGATTCGAACCCGTGTCCATCGCCTTGCCGTAGAAAGCTTATATACCACTGACACTACCTCAACAACTATATTTTTAAAAATTTTCAAATATTTATGTGTTATTTATAAACTGAATTTATTGTAGAGCTTTTATAACAGCTGTCTTCTAATAAAAACTATACAGTTAAGACTTCGATTTTTGAAACTTCCACCTTGAGAGAAAAGAAAGTTTCTAAATATCAATATGATATTCATTGTACTTTATCGGTCGTTACTAAAAACCAGTGTTGCAGAAACTTCCTCTGTAACAAATGCTGATGTGGGGATTATTTTGGCATCGTTGCATATGTTCTTGCTGTTTCTTGTTCGGAGCAATGATGTTATATGTAGGTATACCTACTTATTTTAACTTTACTCTGATATGGACAATGATCGAAATAGTGCTAAAATTACATTTCAAAGCCAATTATATTAAACGTATATTATATTATCAATTATGTATTATATCACCACAATAAGACCTACCGCTCCAGAAAGGCCAGTTTCAATCTACACTAAAGTTAGTAAGTTTATGTGTTTGTTTTTAGGAAGTGGTCTCTATAATTTTGAACATTATTAATAAGTATCTATTTTATTCATGACTACTCAATCATTATAATATTATGTGATTTTAATCATGTGAACTTTACTATATGAAAGAATTGTTTGTTGCTCGAGACTGTAGAGGGCGTGAAATTGCCGGGTCCAACTATCAGGTATATAACAGGTATCAAATATAGAGACACCAAGGGGACTTTTGCAGGTAGGGTGTCACTGGAATTCAAATAATTTGCATCAAGGAAAACACAGGAATTTAAGAGGGTTTAGCCTGCAGGAAGTAATAAAGAAAATAATGAAATAGTTTACCAACAGATAGAAAATAATGAAGATAATTAAAAAATACATCATTTAAATTGCTAAAGACTGGTTCTTACTCGAATGACCAATGGAATATGTTTTTCGAAAAATTATACTTACCTCAGATTTCAGGATGGTTATATTAATTCCTAAATCCTAAGTAACTATAAGTAAATATATAAATACTTTACGAGAAAATATATCAAAATAGGTTATATTGTTACCTCAGTGCGCGAGTCCGACTCGCACTTGGCCGGTTTATTTTCGTTAATGCAGAATTTTGAATATTTGTTTTTTATAAATTCCAAATTCTTAAAAAAAGTTTCATAGAGAAGTTGCGAAATTGTCCAAAATGTGTTGTACCTATTTATTTACCAAACATATTATGTAGTTACCCAAGTTATTAATTTTAATGATGAACATATCAGGAGAGATTTTATTGGCACTAAGGAATTCCTTCCAGGCAGCCTGTGGTAAGAAATAAGTGTTTTTTTTTTTTGTGTGGTGTCTCTCAATGTTAGCCAGAAGGGCTTCTACATTTTAACGCGGACGCGGGGGTGAACTGAAGGTTCACCCTGGTAGCGACATGCACAAGGGCGTCCCCCCTTGACGGGGATCTCGAACCTCGGCTTGGGCTGTCGCTTGAGTGGAGGAGGCCAGAAGGGCCCTAATCGGACGGGCGCTCACCCGGGTGGGCGCGGGAACGCGGAACAAGGGATCTCGTCTTCGCCGGCGAAGACGGTGTACGCTTTCTGCTGTGGTGTGTGCGGTGTCGCGGTTTGTTCGACGTTGGGCTTCAATCGCCGAGTCTAGCCGTGCGTTAGCTTTGGTAATATCATCGTCGGAGTCGTCCAAGACGTGTCTTGGCCGCCTGCGACGATGAGTGGGATCGGGTTTCGCGACGTATGCGATGGCCTTTGTCACCAATGGGTTGGGGTGGTTTTTAGCCTTGTCGAAGTAGCGCTTAGACGCTTGCTTCATCCATTGGGCTATGGTGGGGAGTTCTAAGTCCCTATGTAGGTCCACGTTACGCACGAACCAGGGCGCTCCAGTCGCTGTTCTCATGAACCGCGACTGAATCGTCTGGAGCTTGTGTATGGAGCTGGGAGCGCAATGCGCGAAAACTACACTACTATAAGTGAGGATTGGACGGACCACCGTTTTGTAAAGTGTCACCTTATTTCTAAGGGACATTTTACTGCGTCTGTTAATAAGGTAATAGAGCCGGCTAAGAACATAGCTGGCTTTCTTACGGACTGCCTTAATGTGGGCGTTAAATGACATGTGTGCGTCTAGAGTGACGCCTAAGAATTTGGTGTGCTTTTGCCACGGAATGACTTGGCCATAGAGTTTGACACTATCTATGGCCTCGGGGCCGCCGCGCCTGAAGAGCACGGCGGCGCTCTTGTCGGGGTTCACAGTGATACCCCATTTGCGAAACCATTTGCCTAATGCATCGGTCGCGGATTGTAGGAGTGGAGCTATTCTTTTGCGGTGTGGACTCGACACGTAGTGCCGTGTCGTCCGCGAAGAGGGATAGTTGCACTTTATCGTGCTTTGGGATGTCGCTAGTGTATAGCGCGAATAGGAGGGGCGACAAGACGGAGCCCTGAGGGACTCCGGCCTGGATGGGACGTGAAGACGAGAGCGTGCCGTCTAATCTGTAGCGGAAGGACCGGTTAGACAAGAAGTCTCGTATGATGAACACGAGACTGTCTGGCACGCCGAGAGTGTACAGTTTGTAAATCAAACCGTTGTGCCAGACCTTGTCGAACGCCTTCGCTACGTCAAAGAAGACCGCTCCCGTTCTGTGGGGTCTGAGGCGGGTGAGGCCCGCGAGAATGTACTCCGTGATGCGGTGTACTTGGTGAGGACATGAGTGAGCTCGCCTAAAGCCGAATTGTTCGTCTGGGAGCAGTTTTTTGGCAATGACTGCGTCCCAGAGGCGTTTGGAGATGATTCTTTCATAGATTTTCCCCAGAGAGCTGAGGAGACTAATAGGTCGGTAGCTAGATGCCACGTTCCGGGGTTTGCCCGGTTTGTGGATCCCGATCACAATTGCTTCCTTCCACTTAGCGGGGAAGGTACAATTGGCCAGGAGACAATTAAAAGTAGCTACTAGGAGAGCGATAAGGGCGGGCGGCAGGCTTTTCAGAGCTCTATTGGGAATAGAGTCTCCGCCTGGGGACTTTCTACTGGCAAGTGACTTGATGAGTGATTTTACTTCGGTGGCCGTCGTTGGTGACAAGGGCTCGGCATCGGTACGAGGGGTTGCGGTAAAGCGTGCGATCTTTTGATTAACTACGTTAATGTGAGTCGAGTCGGTCAAGTCGAGACTGGGGGAACATTGTTCCTCTAAACTGTCAGCTAAGCATTCGGCCTTCTCAAAATCGTCAAAAGCGGGAGGTTGATTAGGGTGAATGAGCGGTGGCGTGGCGGCAATGCCATCAGATTTGAGAGTCCTCGCAAGCCGCCAGTAGGCAGTGTGCGAGGGAGAGAGTTCGCTAAGTAAAGAGTCCCACCGCTCGTTGCGTAATTCGTGAATTCGCTCTCTTACCTCTCTCTGTAAGGAACGAAGTATCCTACGGTTTTCGTCTGTCGGTGCTCGGTCGTAGGCGCGCGTCGCCGCGTTCTTATCGCCCAACAGCCTTCGTACGTCCGGGGGCAGATCCAACCGGTGGCCGAGGCCAACGGGGACCCGCCGGGACGCGTATTCAATCTTGGATTGAATGTGGCTGGTGACCGAGGAGACCGCGTCGAGCGCCTCTACGACCGTGTCGATTTTGTCCGGTACAGACTCCAGCTCTGGCGAGTCGACGGGCTGTAAGGCCTCGTGCAACTTTCGCCAGTCTACCTTCGTCATGTACTCTACGGTGGTGCTATCGGGAGGGCCGAGTTCGAACAACACGGGCCTGTGATCAGAGTCGAGCTCGTGCAACGTTTCAACGGAGCGCAACTGTAACGTCACGTTCCGCATCACCGCCACATCGAGCACGTCCTGTCTGTGTCCCGTGTTCTTCGGAAAGTGGGTCGGTTCTAAGGGGCCTACAACCGTGACGTTAAGAAGGTCGGTCAGTCGGTCTAGTCGTTTGCCATTGGCATTCTCGTAAGAGCTATTCCAGTTCCAGTGCTTGCAGTTGAGGTCGCCGGCCAGAATGACCGAGTCGCCCAGTGCAAGCAAGGCTCTGAGATCGCTCTCCAAGATTGCCTTTGACGGGGAGAGATAGACCGAGGCGATTATGACGGGTTGATGACCGGTCATAGACACCTTGATCACTGTGGCTTCTAAGTTAATTAGAGGCGGCGTGTCGATGGGCGTGCAGTGCAAGGCCCTTCTGTAATATATAAGGGTGCCGCCTAAGGGGCTGTTTACGCGGTCGTTACGCACCAACATGTAGTTGGCGATTCGCGGATTACGGTTAAAAGGCTTAAGAAATGTCTCTTGCATTACAAGCACATCGACACGCCGTCTGGTGACAAAGTCCCTAACTAGGTTAGTCTGTTTGAGAAGGCCGTCCGCGTTAAAAGTAAATACGGAGATCGCTCTGGGTTTAATTCTAGCTGTAGTAGCCATTAGGAAGTTTTGTTGATTCTTGTTATTAACTCCCAATGGGTTAATACAGTGATCATGGCCTCATCTTGGCTTTTGGCGTTTCTTAATTTATCGGCCACTAGATTTACCTCATCAGGGTTGAGGTTGAGGCTTTTGACATAATTCCTAATGTAGATAATGTTTGCTAAGAACTCGTTAGGCGAGGCTAATTCGGGTAAGTGCACTTCAGCTGAAGGCTTCGGTGCTGCTTGTATGGCGGGAGCCGCTGAAGGCGGCGCCGCCACGCTCGACTGGGCCTGCGTCACTAGTGACGGAGGTTTCGTCCAAGCGTTTGTTTTGGGTGGTGGAGCCGGTATAAAGGCCGGCTTTGGTTGTGGGGGTTGAGCCCCGGCGCGGGCGATTCCGCGAGGTTTGTTCGCCTTCTGGCGACCCCCCGCCCTGTGTCTGGGAGCCTTCGGGCAACCCCGGTAGTTCGCGGGGTGACCCGAAGTCTCACAGAGCACGCAGGACGGTGGATCCTCATTGGGCAAGTCCTTAGACCTCGTGCAATCCTCCGTGCCGTGGTCGCCTAAGCACTTGACGCAGCGAGGCCGCGAAAAGCAGTTGCGGGCAGAGTGCCCGTAGAGTTGGCAGCGATGGCACTGCCTGATGTAACTATGGGAGTCGGGTGTTTCCACCTTGAGCCCTGAGAGCTTGCAGCAATGCCGCATTTTAAAAATATCTTTACCCTTCGGGGTACGATCAAGGACCGCGAGGACCATGTCGTATGCTACTTTAGTGACTCTATTGTGCATGCGGAAGCACTCCTGCACTGGAAAGCCTTGGCCTTTCAAGTCATCGAAGACTTGATCGGCAGAGATCTCTTTGGGGATTCCTTTTATGACTACTCTTAAGGAGCGTTCCTCCGGAAGGGGGAACGAATGACCGCCTATGTTTTGGGCTCTTAGATAGGCCGTGAAAACCCTGTGGTGGGTTGAAGTTAGTAATTGGACACGAATATTGTCCTTAGTTTGGCGAGCTTTGAAGGGGATACCTTCATTATCTAAGTAGGCTGTGATTTTCAGCCACGCTGACTTATCCCTCACGTAAACGGGGGGAGGGGAAGGCGGTTTACGCGTCGCGGCGTTGCCCGCGGTCGGGCCTTCGGGTGCCTGAGGGGCGGATGCCTGAGGGGCGGGGGGCGCACGGCTAGGCTCGGCGCGCGAGGAATCGCGAACGGTCGCGTTCCTTTTAGCGGGCGGCGCAGAGTTTTTTAGCTTGCGTTTCTTTTTATTATTTCTAACGGTTTCGAAACCGTCGGACGAATCTGAGGACTCCGCCTCTGAAGCTACTGATGACTGAGGAGCGCTCTCGCACTCCATGCCGGTCGGGGCTTCGAACCCCGCTTCGACTGCCACTGGGGACAGCGGTGGGGACTCAGGAGAGTCCCTTTGCGGTTGCGCAACGGGCGCGGCAAGGTTTTGAGCCCCGGCGGCACTGTGTGCTTTAAAGGCATCCAGTACCTCCGGGTTCTCCCTAACTAAGAAAGCCATAAAGGCTTTCATGTCTAAGCCCTCCATCGTATCGGACATCCTAACGTTCTAATCGTCGTCCTAGCGTCCCTCCCCGCTTCCGGGCGGGGGGGGGTTGTGTGCCTACACGTATGTATGTGAATGTGGGTGTGTTGATGCGTCCCGCTGGTGATAGCGGGGTGAGGTTGTCACTACCTAACAGTTCGCAGGGGTCTTGGAGTGACCCCCTGCGAAAGCGTGACGTGGACCCGTCGAGAGTAGTTTTCGGCCGAGTCCGGGCGCTAGCGAGCAGTTGGAGTACCTGCCCGCCGTGGCAGTGCCTACTAAGAGGACCCCGGACTCACAGTCACCAAAAAGCTCCCGAAGCGGTGAGGCTGTACGCCGTTTATACAAACGTGCGGTATCTGCGCCCCACAGATACTTCCACCGGATGGTGTTAATTTCTCCGAAGCCCGTTTGACACCGTTAGGTGGGCAACGGAGAAACCGCGACTGGCGCGTCGAGAAACAGGAGAAGTTGTACGCTGCGAGTGCAGCTGCGGTTGCACCGCGACTGACCAGGTAGTAAACTACCTGAGCAGGCGGGGTGGGACCGGTCGCTTATCGATCGCTATTGTTCCCAACAAAGGCGCGGGTCACTTCCCGGAATTTGCCTTTCGGCGAATCTCAGGTAGCGGTCCCCCGTCTCTACGGAGAACAATAGACGGCAGGTAGAGCGCTCTCGCTAAGCACAAGTGCTCAGCTCGAGTGCCAAACCCGGAATGAGAAATAAGTGTAGGTATCTATACTTTAACGTAGAGAATTACCTAGTTACCACTGAAAATATAGCACGTAGGTACTGTACTATGAATACCAACAATAAAATAATAAAGAAAACAATAAAATTTAATTAATAGTTACTTACTGAAATACGAAAAATCTGGTTTATTCTCAAATCAATTGTGTTTGCCTGTAATCAATAAGAGTTTTTTATGAAAGTTTATCTATCAAACAGCCATACATATTTTAAAAGTCAATGGCAGAATTTATATATAGATTAAATCGTCGAACGCCGAAAGGGGGCGCGGGTGTCATCTGAGAACGCCGGGTAGTCGCCTCTGTGGAACGCGCATTCTTCCCTGCCTCTGAATACCAATGGCATATTATTATGTGAGATCTCCACTTCTATTGTGCAATATACATCTACCGACCGACTTCATTGACATCTTATATTTGCTTGAAAGTTGAGTCACGTTTCCAGACGAATTATTCGATAATTCGTTTCAAACACATGATTATATTACGACGCGTAAGATGCTCAATGATATATTTAAAAGGGAAATGTAATTTGGGTCACAGAGGAAAATAATAGGAAAACAAGATTGGATTAATTATTATAGAAAGTACTAATGTCTGCGTCACAGTAGTTATTATCGTAAAACAAGAATGTCGATTGTACCCTTCAACTAGAGATTGTAGCTATAAATACAACCAAATTATAATTAGGTAGATATTTAATAACCTGCGAAAATTTTAGATAGAACATAGTTTCTCAATTACGCTAAAAATACGGATTTTGATAAAACTTGGTCTCTACGATAAACGTAAAAAATTACCTACCTACTAAGTACTAAGTTAAGTACTACTGGATATTGAAAAGATTCTAATTAAGACACCTTTTAATAATTTATTAATTACTAGCTTTCCGCCCGCGGCTTCGCCCGCGTTTTCAGAGAAAAACCCGTTCCCGTAGGATTTCCGGGATAAAACCTATCCTATGTCCTTTCTCGGGTATCAAAATATATCTTTACCAAATTTCATGCAAATTGGTTCAGTAGTTCAGGCGTGATTGAGTAACAGACAGACAGACAGAGTTACTTTCGCATTTATCTATACATATAATAAAATCGTAGGAAAGTCAAAACTGTACATTGAATATTTTTTTAAAAGAATACATAATCCATGATCTATAATCGATATAGAAGCCAAAAACATAGTTTTTAGAATTTTTGTCTGTTTGTCTGTTTGTCTGTTTGTCTGTTTGTCTGTATGTTTGACCGGGCTAATCTCGAAAAGTACTGCATAGATTGACTTCAAATTTTGCATGAATATTACTAACAGGTCGGGTCAGGCTATAGGCTACATATTATCAAGCTATCACCTGCGGGGGAGGAGCTGTGAACCTTTATTTTTCTTACGTATTCTCTGTACTACGATAGCGTACAATCTAAAGACTCATGTTTAAATGTTGTTTTTGAGTAAGCCATGCTATTGTCTACCTTTACACTATAAAAACTACGTCATTTAAGTAATTTTGGCAGAGAAACAGTATAATGAATCTTAGTAGTATAAAGACAAATTTAAAACAGCGCCATCTATGAGATTTCATTAAAATCAAATCAATTTACATAATATTAACGCTTCTTGGAAATTCATAATTTAAATATTATGATGTTGGTGAGGTTGTTTTTTTTTTAAAGTTAAATAAATAATTCATATCTTCCCAGAGTCCATTTCAGGTGCGCTTATATTTCATGTGAATATACTAAAATTTTATAAGTGAGGGTAGATGTTTATTATTTGATGTCAAACAAGACACCATTACAGTTAATATAGGTAATAGTAGATAACAGTGATTGTGTTCATTCGTTACATTTTTATAAATCTTCGGCTTTTTTTTTAATTTTCGCCTTCTTGCGTTCCCACAAAAGGTAAGTTGTAGCTTTTATATTTATTCTTTATAATTATAATTATATAGTTAGACTCATCTTTATAATTAGTTAAAGTATGACAAAATAAGAAAATGATGAAATTTTATTTTTATGTATAACTTTTACAAGACTATATTAAACGCCCAAAGAAGGTCACTTTAGTTCTTGATAAAACTTTATTTGTTAGTAGCTTTTTAATAAGCTAAGGTACAGTTATCTTTTGATTTTTTTTATTAACAGATTCAATGTTAATAAAAATTGACGATTTGCGTGAGGATGTAGTGGAAATTAGTAACCTTGCGCGTGGTCAATCATCAATCATCAATACACATAATAAAATTCTAGAAAAGTGATGTCGTACAGTGAAAATATGTAAAAAAAATTAGCAGGGGTTAAATTATTAAATCGATCCCAAACCCAAAACTGTAGTTAAAAATTTAACTTAAGCTGAGGTAGAAGGGGGAGGGGTCAAATTAAAATTATGCTTACTTCTAGGTAAATTTTCTACATAAATTAATGTCCTTTAAATTATGTCGCATTATATTTTTAACCCCCGACGCAAAAAGATGGGTGATAAGTGTTTGACCGCTATGTGTGTGTGTGTGTCTGTTTGTGTGTGTAATCCGAATTAGATGCGGTTTTGATGTTAGGCAGCATATTTTCCGACGCTGGTTCTTAGATAAAGTTTATCAAAATCGGTTCATCCATTTATTATACCTTTATAGGGGTAAAAGTGGGAATGTGGGAAAAAATATTAGTAATATTTTTATCCAATTCGGTTTATCCATTACAGCTTCTATTAGATTACAGCGGTAAAAGTGGGAATGAACAATAATGGAATGCGGTCAAATAATATACTCAAGCGGTAAGTATATCAAAATATGAAAGAGTGTAACGTGTGAATTACAATTAGTAATGTTTTATCGAAATAAATCATCCGTTTATTACATATAGGGCACTTTAGGGGTGACAGTGGTTAGATAAATAAACCAAATGGAGCATCAAACGACAGGATATGACGTGTACATATAGGTACAATTAGATAATATGGTTTACATCAAAATCGGTTATCCCATTTACTAGGGGTGGAAAGGGAAGGGTTGAAAGTCTGTTAAAGAAGAGGGGGATATGGGAGCGAGAGGATAGCCACACCCTGGAAATTTTGAACTCTACTCAAAGCCACATAGGCCTGGCCCTTGGCAATTTTTTTTCCTAAAGATACCACTTCTTTTGTCACTGTGGTCCATTACAATTTGTGCACGGTTACGGGCACCTTAACCGTGCACAAATTGAAAGATGTCAAGGAGCAACAAACTTATAGATATCAATATGATGTAGGAATGTAATATGGAGGTAGGTCTCGCTTACTTGAAAATAAGAAACCGAAGTTAAATATTTAAAAATTAAAAAAAAAACCAACGCAACGAATGTAAAGGAATAAATAATAATTTTACAAACTTCCCGACGATCTTTAAAATTAAGTACCATTATAAAAAAAATATAATATATGATATGATAATGATGGTATGGCAGCCCCGACGACTTTGTTTTTTTATTTTTATAAATATTTAAAATGGTATTTATTAATTTTTATTGCACGGTCTAAACGGTTTAGTTACTACAGGCGTGAGACAGGAAAGATGAGCGCTGAGACAAACGTCAAAACGCAAAGGAATAGAATCCGCTATCGATACTAATTGTCATAAGCGTATGATGTTTTGCTAAGGATTTGTTCACCCTACCAACGACGTCGACGACCACGAACAAAATTTTCATCCAGTTGTAATTTAACAAAATTGTGCAAAACACAATTAAAAATAAAATATTAAAATTTCCTGTCGTTCTGGTGATTGGAATTTTTATATTTGAGATCAACGAATGAAAAAATAGATTATTCGTAGAAACGGTGGCTCCTAGCAAAAAAAATATTTGAAGTTTTTTATAGATAATTTTATTATCTACAATTTTGGTAGAAGGTAATTATATGATTAACTTACCGTCTCGGCGAAAATGCAAAGAACCTATTTTTATATTAATTGTCCTCGAATTTTTTTTATTTCCGAGTACCAAAACTAAACTTCAAATAAATTTTTTCTATGAGCTACCGTTTCTACGAAAAATCTATTTTTTCATTCATTGATCTCAAAAAAAAAATTCCATGCACCAGAACGACAGGAAATTTTAATATTTTATTCTAATTGTGTTTAGCACAATTTCGTTAAATTGCGACTGGATGAAAATTTTGTTCGTGGTCGTCGTCGTCGTTGGTAGGGTGAACAAATCCTTAGCAAAACATCATACGCTTATGTCAATTATTAGTATCGATAGCGGATTCTATTCCTTTGCGTTTTGACGTTTGTCTCGGCGCTCAGTTGCTTCACGATTTATTATCAAAAACATCCATACAAGGAAGGAAGAAAAATAAATTTGCTCCCTTCCCCTCTGGTGCCTAAAAATAAATTTTACGTAGAAAATTAATTAGGCATTTATTTTTTTATTTTTTAGCTCAGTTTAGTAATAAATTTTACTAACAGTTCTTTTAATTATTTATGGTAGTACGTGTTTATTCAATAAAAATTAAGTAGTAACTACTATGCAGTCACTATTCCACGCGGACGAAGTCGCGGGCACAGCTAGTAATATTATATAAGTATGGATAATATTATTTATGATAAGAAACTCATGACTAAAATATCCTTCCCTAGAAAGTGCAGGTCAAAAGACGTTTTACCCTTTAGCACACCTTTAGTAGGATTATAAAGGCAAATTTCTTGTGCAACTATACTAATTCACAATATTCCACCTTTTAGCTTTCTACGTTGACACAAATAAAATCACATTGAAGTAGAATAATATATCAAACTAGCGGTCCGCCTCGGCTTCGCCCGTGGTACATGTTTATGTTTTCTTTCCATAAGAACCATCCTCGTACTACAGGGAATATTATACAAAAATAATTATCGAAATCGGTCCACCCGTTCACGCGTGATGCCGTGACCAAAGAAAACGGGTTTCATTTTTATATAATATATAGATAGGAATTATAAAAAATGTAATAGAAGGGTAACTAACTACTTACTTTTTCATTCATTCATTCTCTTCATTTCTCTTAATAAATATTAGAAGAATAGAGAATACATAGTTAGAAAGAAATAGAAAATATATGAAAAGGCTAAATACCTATGCATAATGTGATGATGTGAATTGATACTGTAAGATGATTAATGATGAAAAGATGATATCAAAAAATAATTTGTATAGGAAAATAAGAATCGCTTGGAAATTCAAAATTATACTCAATGGCAAAGACTAGACTCAAATAATGTTCTGAAATTTTCTGCAACTAAACACACGCCCCTTGCGCGGTATATTGCTAAAACAATTTGCTCGTAATCAAATTGCGTTTACGTTCGACTTTCTTAGGAGCAGAAAAGTCGCACAAGGGACCTTATTGTAGGTAGTTAGGTAACAACAATAATTATGCAATAAATATACTTCAGAAACTTTGATCTAGAATAGAAAAGTATACATAGGTAATATAACTTGGTGAAAGTTAATAATGAACAACGATTCTTAAGTTAGTAACTAGGTACGCATTAGATTGAATTTCTATTTAGAGGTAAATTCATTTAAAATTCTTTATATTCTCTCGATAGGTATATGATCTAGCTTCAGCTTCAGCAGTAAAGTATAAGCATAGGCGACCATCCGTATTGTAAGTTCAATGTAATTAAGTTTGTTTTTATTCATTAAGATGAAATATCCCAATTACAAAATGCAATTAAACTTTTCGGATTGAAAATTTTGAAACTTCAAAGGATTCGAAGATGTTCGATGTTCAGAATCGATGAAAAATTGAAAAACGCGACCGTCTCTGACAGTATAATAAAACGATGTTTATTACTCTGGAAAAGAAAATAGGCTTGTTGAAATCTAATTTCGCGTAACCATAACGGGCACCACTCGAGAGCGATGAGCCATCCGCGACAGACGCTCGACTCATATCAATTCCATAATTGAGATGCGGCTTCTTCGGCGAAACGCACACCGATAGCTCGCCGCCTCACCCTTTGTTAGTGTCATGAGGGTTAATTAAGCAGAAAGTAGGTATTCGTAATCATTTGGGAACTAAAGAAACGAAACTTTTGTATATTGATATGAGGTACCTACATAAATTTAAATATATGCCTAAGTATAATATAATATTATTCTGACAAGGAGGCCGTGGGTGGGTAAGTATCTATGCAAGATTTCCCCGCATAAAAAAGCGTAAGGATATTTTACTGTTTAGCTCCAGAGTTGCACCTCCTAAATGGCTCCTAATAGCGTGGTTGTGGTTCAACAGATTATTATAGATTGGAATGCATTCGCCCCATTTGCCTTGCTTTACAGTCGTTTTCAAGTGCTAGTTAAACAACTAAACATCATTCAATAACTGAAGGCTAATGTGAGTAATAAAATTAAAAACTCCAACTATAAAAATATGAATCAACTTGATAAAGCTAGATAAAGGATGAATAATTAAAAAAAAAAACACAAACAAGCTCATATATATTGCTTATTTCTATACACGTATACTAATTATTTTCTTTCCATAATACTCGGGTACCATCATAAGGAAGGTACCCGGTCCTTTGGAAGGCTTACGTGGGGACACGGATCCAACACGCAGAGGCCCTTTAGAGAACTTTACTGTGTTGTGGGACACCAGCCGCAGCCTGCCCATGACTGCACTATAGAGATACAGTCCTAGGCAGTCCGCGGCCGATGTAGGACTATTTCGAGATATGGAAAAACAAAATAAACTGGGCTATGGAGTGGGATGTTAAATGGGCCGGTATTTGGGGACTATTGGAAACTATGGCACATGCCTTTCTACTAAAAGAAAGTAAAAATATGTTGGCAGGTGGTGACTCGCCCTCTCACTGTATGGGCCCCCGAAATAAGTCGCTGCAATAGTGCGACAAGGGGGCAACATATTGTGAGCAGCTAAGGGTGGAGAGGCGTCCCTGGACTTTAAACGACGATCACGCGCTCCCTGAGGGTCCAGCATCACGTGCCCATTCGCCACTTACGATTCGCATCCACCCTTCGAGCTAAAAGCTCTCGCGACTCCACTCTGGCCGGCCGGTTAAGGCAAGCCAGAGGTGGGGGTCCTGTCCTCGTCAGGCTTCACACCGACCGGCCGGTAAAGGCGAGCCGGAAATGAAGACAGGTGCCTCCCCCGGGAGCACTCGGTTCCCGCGGGGTCGCTACTCCCCGACACCCCGCCACAAGGTGTCCTGCGGGTTGACTGATTGCACGGGTGGAATATCTATTATCACGTAGACAATAGATATCCCAACCGTGGGCGATGGGGTCGTCACATCCCTACGCCCTTATTTTCTTTATTATTATGCATATACATTATACAATACTAAAACCTATATCTATACATTTATGCAGTGTTAAACATATTATTTTTCGGCTGGTACATCTATTTCTGGGACATCATCAGCGTTATCTTCTTCATACAAATGTAAATCGTTAATAGAATATGGCCCTTCGTTACATTTTGCACCATCACAAGAAAAATTATCAAATTCACAATGTTCCCCGATTATAACCTGAAAAAAAGTATCTGATAATAAAATAAAGATAAAATCGAATACAAAGTATTTTTACTGTTGGTCTTAGCGTTATGATATAGGTATAGCCTATTTATAGCCTTCCTCGATAAATGGGCTATCTAACACCAAAGAATTTTTAAAATCAGACCAGTAGTATAGTTTCTTAGAGTAGCGCGTTCAAACAAACAAACTTTTTAGCTTTATACTATTAGTATAGATTCAACGTTCGAGAAAAAATAATAATTTACTTGAACAATCTTCTTTTCTAGATTAAAAAGAAAAATTCGAAGTTACTTACTTACGTACAAAATATATATAACTAAGTATGACGATTACGTTGGCAACTGATATATTATTATTGGGAGTAGAGCAATAAAGGTGGACAAAGCGAAGAACAATCTTGAATGTCTCTTTGTTGTTATTAGTATGTATTTAATATTCATACCTTGCTGGGGTTTTCAGGGTCCGGGTTGGGATCGCAAAAACATCTCCCGCAGACACAGCTCCCTCTACCGTTACACTCGGGTCCGTCCGTGACGCCCGATGGACGGCAGTTATTATCCCTCGTTTCAAGTATACCACACGCACATTCTGCGTTTTCCAGTAAACTCACTAAAAATTATTGCAAAACAATAAATCGTACAATTTCCTTTATTTGTTTGTGTTTGAGGATTATAAATAGGTACTAGCTAAACGTATGCACAGCGAATGTTATGTAAAATTATTTCCCGCTTAAAATCTCTAACCTTAAAATCCGAATTTGTAAACAAGTTTATGTATTTAAAATCATCTGCTCCAAAACAAATTGAACAATATAATATTTTACTACGTATCACTCTAAAGTATTTTTAACTTACTTTTATGATTTGCCGATCGTAAAGAATCATTGCAAGAATGTTCAACAGTGGAAAACTCCGGAAAGCATTTATTTTGAGAAGAGCACCAAGAACAATGGTCTAGTTGAAGACAATCAACACAAGATTTCTTGATGCCACAAATCCAGTTTTTATCCAAAGTAACAATTTTAAAATAAGCGCTACTTATTACAATGGAAAATATAATAAGCGTAAAGCTTGTGTTATTATTATGCATTTTGATTTATTTTCAGAGGTTTTAGTATAACACTAGTTCCGCTTTAAGATTCAACGATAACTATAATTATTTAGTCGACGATATGTAAAGTATCGTATGAACATTTGATAACCTTTATATGATTCAGTTATATTACGCAAATAATATTTACGTCCTTGGCCCAAGAATAGTTTTATCTTTGCCTATAACTATGTGATTGTTATTGTGTCCAAACTACCAAAACTAGGTATATGGCCATATAGGAGATCATTGCTAACTAATATATTTTATAATAAAAGCTGGTAAGTAATTTTATATTAAAAAACATAGTTAACCTTAAACCTGTGGCCTTAACCGTTGGGCACCTATACTGCGGTAAGGTATACGGTCATGAGATACAGCCGTGATAGACGGACGGACAGCCGAACGGCGAACAGTCAAACAGTCAACAAAGTTCCAATAACAATGGTAGGGAACCCTAAGTAAGAATTATTTGAATCCTAAGATTATTGCAATTTAAAATAAACACTAGAAAATACTACACAGAATACTATACAACACAGAAAACCGGCGTGAAATGGTGGCATATTAACAGTATGCTACCGTGTTTCGTACGGTGAGTGAGGGGTCCGGAGGCCCAAAAACAACCCCCAAATATGAACGCGGTATTATCAGGCAGAATACCCCAGGAGGGTACCGGCACCTGCGGTGCAGGAGAATCCCTCCCGCAGCGCCTGCGCTGCGGCAGCCCGTCGTATTCTGGGGCGGGCATAATTCCGCTCGGTCATGTGCCAAGGGGTTCGCAGAGCAAGCGAAGAAAATCACCCCCCTCCACTCTCACGGTGGACTTTTGTAACATCCGGGGGCTGCACACTAATTTAAACGCCGTCCACTACCATCTTGAGACGGCTAAGCCGGCCTTGCTCTTCCTGACTGAGACTCAGATATCAACTCCGGCCGACGTATCTTATCTCACATACCCTGGTTTTAAGCTGGAGCATACTTTTGCACCGCATGCCGGGGTATGCGCATACGTTAGGGAGGATATCTGTTGTCGACGTCTTGGCACCCTTGAAGGTGAGGATCTGTCCATTATCTGGCTGCATATTGACTGCGGCGACCACCCTCGCGTCTATGCTTGCCTGTACAGATCCCACAGCGGGAATACTGGTACCGACCGTTTATTTGAGCACATCCAAGAGATGATCGACACTTTGCTTGTACAGTTCCCTTCTGCAGAGCTTGTGGTTTTAGGCGATTTCAATGCCCACCACGTTGAATGGCTTGGGTCGCGTACAACTGACCACGCGGGACGAACTGTACACGATTTTGCTCTAGCCTATGGCCTAACACAGCTGGTTTCATCGCCTACGCGAATACCGGATGTGGAGGGCCATACTCCCTCTCTTCTGGATCTTCTGCTGACCACACACCCCGAAAACTATCAGGTCTCCGTCGTGGCCCCACTGGGGTCATCAGACCATTGCCTGATACGGAGTATGGTGCCACTTATGGGTTCGAAACAGCAGACACCTGCAGCTCGACGCCGTGTGTGGCACTACAGGTCGGCAGACTGGGACGGAATGCGTGGTTTTTTCGCTTCCTACCCATGGGGGCCTGTTTGCTTCTCCTCGGAGGATCCCAACGCTTGTGCTGAGTCTGTCACTGACGTGGTGCTGCAGGGTATGGAACTATTTGTGCCATACTCTGTTGTGCCCGTCGGTGGCAGATCCAAGCCTTGGTTTGGACGTTCCTGTAACATGGCGTCTCGCCAGAAACAGGAACTTTTTCAAGCCTGGGTTGCAGCAACGGCGTGTCGCGATCCAAGCGTTGGTCTCATCAGGAAGAAGTACAACTCTGCCTCCAGATCCTACAAGAGAGAAATCGCTAGGGCTAAATCTAGTTACATTGGTGCACTTGGCGATAGACTGACGCGACTTCCTTCGGGAACACGGGCGTTTTGGTCCTTCGCCAAGGCCATCCAAGGTAACTTCTGTCGTTCATCCTTTCCACCTTTGCACAGGGACGAAGACTCTCTGGCCCATTCCGCTAAAGAGAAAGCCGAACTCTTGGGCGCTCTCTTTGCTAGGAACTCGACTCTTGATGACAGGGGAAAGACACCGCCGACCATCCCGCGGTGCAACAATTCAATGGCGGATATACGTTTTACACAACGTGCCGTTCGAAATGCTCTCTTTTCCCTTGACATCCATAAGTCGACAGGGCCGGATGGAGTCTCCCCTATTGTGCTTAGGACATGTGCTCCTGAGTTGGCACCGGTTGTAACGCGTCTTTTTCGGCTTTCTTACGCCAAAGGCATTGTTCCGAATTCGTGGAAGACTGCTCTTGTCCACCCAATCCCTAAAAAAGGCGATCGCTCAAATCCGTCTAACTACAGACCGATCGCCATCACTTCTTTACTCTCCAAAATAATGGAATCCATTATTAACTGCCAGCTCATGAGGTACCTGGAGGAGAACCAGCTGTTAAGCGACCGGCAATACGGTTTCCGTAGTGGTCGCTCGACTGGTGATCTTTTGGTGTACCTCACTCACAGATGGGCGGAGGCGGTTGAGAGTAAAGGGGAGGCATTGGCTGTAAGTTTGGATGTAGCGAAAGCCTTCGATCGGGTCTGGCACAGGGCACTTCTAGCGAAATTACCATCTTTCGGACTTCCTGCGAGGTTATGCGATTGGGTTGCCAGCTTCCTGGAAGAGAGGAGCATTAAGGTCGTTATCGACGGTTCTTGCTCTAAGCCTCTTCATGTGAATGCTGGTGTCCCACAAGGCTGCGTGCTATCTCCTACACTGTTTCTTCTGCATATCAATGATTTGTTACAAATCAGTAACATTCATTGCTATGCAGACGACAGTACGGGGGATGCTCTTTATCCCGGCCGTGCAAACACCTCAAAGGAAAGCCTCAATGAGAGTCGAAACAAACTTGTGTCTGAAGTCGAGTCTTCTCTCCAAGAAGTCTCGGATTGGGGCGAACTTAATCTTGTCGAGTTCAATCCCCTAAAGACACAGGTTTGCGCGTTCACCGCTAAAAAGACCCCATTTGTCGTAGAACCTCGGTTTAAGAGTACTCCCTTTAGTATATCGCCGAAAATCGGAATCCTCGGAGTCGAAATCTCGAGTGACGTTCAATTCCGCAGTCATTTGGAAGCGAAGGCTAAATTAGCCTCGAAAAAACTTGGTGTGCTCAGTAGATCGAGACAGTACTTCAAGCCGGCCCACCGACTTCAGCTGTACTAGGCTCAGGTGCGACCGCATATGGAGTACTGTTCTCATCTCTGGGCCGGAGCCCCACAGTATCAACTCCTTCCTCTTGACCGCATCCAACGTCGAGCAGCTCGAATTGTCGATGACCGTAGGCTTTCCGATAGGCTCGATCCTCTGTCAGTGCGAAGAGACGTTGCGTCTCTCTGTATACTGTACAGAATCTACTATGGGGAGTGCTCTGAGGAATTGTTCCACCTACTACCAGCCGCACAGTTCCACCACCGGACCACACGCCGTAAAAACCAGTTCCATCCGCACCATCTGGATGGTTGGCGCTCCACCACTGTCCGCTTCACCCGCAACTTCCTTCCGCGTACGGTGAAACTGTGGAACGATTTGCCACCTGCGGTGTTCCCGAACAACTACGACATTGGGGCCTTCAAGAAAAGAGCTTATTTGTCCATAAAAGGCCGGCAAAGCACCTGTAACACTCCTAGTGTTACAAGTGTTTATGGGCGGTGGTGACCACTTAACATCAGGTGGCCCATCTGCTCCTTTGCTTGCTCTGACATAAAAAAAAAAAAAAAAAAAAAAAAAACTAATTTAAAATAAGTCAGGTTATAATTATATGTAAGTAACTAGGTACGTCTTTTAACTTTTTAGTTGTTCGACGTATCTCATTTTATAAAACTGTACAAAGTACCCAACACGTAATTTGTCGGTTAAATAGGTAGAAATTAACCAATTTAAGTCAACTAATTTAATCAATTTAAATACGGCTGTTTAGATTTAACAACTTCCCTGTCCAATGAGTCAAATATGACTCACATGAACGTATTGGGATAAGTTCATGAGTCACTTGTGACTCATTTCACTACACACTTTTAGGCATATTTTTGGGTATGAACGTGTCGTGATATTTCTTTAATTCATACGTGGACGTATAGCAAAAAACCTAACGTTTATGGTTATAAAAGAAAATTTCGCAATTTTTCTATAGTTCTTATGTTATTACAAGAAATTAGCAATACTTAAGTGAAACTCAAATAAGTATTGAATCAAAGGCTTTTATTTAAAGAAAATATTACGAAATAGTATGAAACATCAGGGTTTATACGCATGGGAGTAGATAAAAAAAATAAATAGTATAAAATCAAGCATGTTTCTCATTAAAACATTCTAAACAGAATAATCGCCTTGTCACACCTTCTGCACTCAGTGTGTAGGTACTTGCTTAGCTCTTCTAGCCAATAAACCTTGATTTTTCAATTTGATATAGCACCCAGTGCATCTTTTTCGAACATATACATATAAAAAATATGGATTATAACCTAAGGGCGTATTCAGAAAGAAAGCTTGAAACTTATAAGCGCTTATAAGCGCTTATCGGCGCTTATAAGCGCTGGTTACCCGCGCAGGAAAATATATGAACATGCGCTTATAAGCGCTGATAGGCGCCGACAAGTTCCAACAAGTTTCAACAAACTTGTCGGCGCCGATCAGCGCTTATAAGCGCATGTTCATATATTTTCCTGCGCGGGTTACCAGCGCTTATAAGCGCCGATAAGCGCTTATAAGCGCTTATAAGTTTCAAGCTTTCTTTCTGAATACGCCCTATCATAGCTATCTATTTCTCTTATTTATTTTTATGACATTTTTTTTCTACTTCGGTCTCCTCCGGCCGAAGAAGAAACCGCTCGCACGCTTTTACCTTATTGATTTTACGACAGTTGATTGACATTTGACAGATAGCATATCGTAATTGTCACTCAAAATGCATCTGTCCGTGTTTTCCAATTACAGCACTAGAGCGCATTATGCGGCATAATGCTTAACGTTGAATGTTCCAACTACAGCAACGCTTCGCACAATCGAGCACTCTTAAAAGTAATGCGCGTGAATTGATGCGTGCAATCGATTTATCGTTAGTAATTATTAATTGTTGGAAAAAAATTTAAAGCTTTCGTTTCATTGTAGTTTTTTCGAAATAGTCAAAGTTAATTCAAATTGTGTTAAAAAAAATAAATATAAGTATGGATGAAGGTACAAACATTGAAAAAAATGTTAATGAAATAATCAAAATCCAAATTACTTAAAATAACTGTAAATATTTTTCAACCAATTATTATGTATACCACTTTATTTACACATTAATGAGGTTATTGCTAACTCTATGAATATATTTTTTTTCAACACTGAACTTAGCGCAACCTGCTGGTGCGTTTCACGTTCCAATTAAGCATCAGCATAATTCGGCATTGTGCGCCACTGAGTCGCATTATGCTCTGTAATTGGAAAACAGCCTGTATCATGGAAATATATATACTTCGTACTGTGTGCGTGTGTTCACCTATGACTCATTGAACGTAGTACAGAAAATGTCGTCCTACGTTCATGAGTCACATGTGAATCAAAAATAAAATTACCCGAAATGAGATAATTTCAATAAAAATAATTTATATAACTTATTATTGCGGTATTAATTAATGTTGTTTGTCCTAAAATTAAAAAAAACAGTGGACGTGAGGCATCGTCATAATGAGTTGTATGGCGACAGGGAAGTTGTTAAACTACTGGCTTTGTATTTAGTAGCTGACACCAATAACGTATACTAGTGGATTCATAGAGCATTTGCCATTATATTATGATGCCATATATTATAAAACATTTTATGTACAATATTATAATAAAATATATTTAATAGTCAGTATCATACCAAATTACAATCAGTTTGATACCTACTAAAAAATGTTTATTGTGCTAGCGTAAAACGGAAAAACAATTTGACAATAATTATTGACAGTTGACATGACAGTCGACAAATGACAATGACAGTGTGACACTGTCATTGTGACAGCCGACTGTGTTCATGATTGCTTTTTTCAACAATATTTAATTTAAAATCAAATTATTTTTTAGTGAAATTGTTTACTATTCTAATGGGTCTTTAATATTAAATACAAAATGGAAAATTATTTCAAAGGGAAAAATGTTGAGGAAGAAATGGAAAGAAGTAAAATCCCAATAAATGGTTTACCTGAAAACTTCCTTTGGATGCAGGTATTGGTTACTAAACCAGAGTTTAAAATCGTTTTATATCCTCCAGTTATACTAGACAAGAGATGTTTTTGTATTATAGGTAAAAGGAGGAAGTAAAATGGTGAATTTATTGTCACATGCTTCGGGCATTCTAGAGGATAAAGCAGCAACAGCTGTCGTATGGAGTGGGGCTGGAGTTGCAATACCTAAAGCAATCTCATGTGCGGAAATATTAAAAAGGCAATTCGCAATCCCACACCAAATTACGAAACTGACATCTAAAAGGTAATTTCTTGACTGAAGGAATATTAATGAGTGATTTTAGAGATCGATAATATTATTGACACATATTTCATTTTCATCACACTTTGATTTTAGTGTGGAAGAGTACTGGGAGCCGAAGCTAGATGGACTTGAAACAATAGTAGTGAAGAGACAAATACCAGTGATACACATTTTGTTATCAGTTGAGCAACCAATAGATACTCCACTTGGGTAAAGATGCTCATATCTCTCATAATAATTTTATTTATATTATTATATTTAGCTTTTGTTTTTCTCCAGTTACAAAACCTTTTTATAATTTATATATTTTTTTATATATATTTTCAAATGAATATTGACATTATTCTATAAGTTAACCTGTTTATATTAGAGTTATATGAAGCATTTAAAATTAATTTTCTCTTTCCAGATACCAAACATTACATGGGAAGAAATTTTGGGAACAAGAACAATTCTCTAAACAAAACCAGCCACATAAGACAAAAAAACCATTTAAACATAAGAATGTTAAATAATGATAATATCATGTGCTTTTTAAATGTTTTATTGACTTACAGTAAATTTTATATTATAATTTATATTAATAAATATGAGAGCTCATAAAAAGATTTTTATTCAAGTACATTTTTATGCTTCTACCATTTCTATATTATGAATACATACATCATGTAGTTATATATAGATGATTATATATTTAGAACATACACTTTCCCATTTAAAGATATTTTTTTAATAAAATAATATCCTTGATGTTATGTTAATGTTATAACTTTTTAATGTTACATGATCAATATTAAACTAGTTACTGTTAAATCATGTTTTGTGCTTACAGCTTCTGATTATATAATATTTAAATTTTACGTTTGAAGTACATACAAATTAACAATATTTTAAAAAATGAATTTATAATCTAACATAATATGAAAACTTTCTACTATAAATGGTTTAGTATTACTTAAAACCAATATAATGTGATTGTTCATATTGCAAGAGACTACAGATTTAACTGTTCACAAGCCAGCCGTCACATATACACATACAAGGAAAACATATTTCATGATAACTTAATTTTACATTATTTATAATCAAATAACAGTCACTATAATTAGAATCCTCAAAGTGTAATAAATAGAACTGGTATATTTTTATACTAAAAGTAAATGATAGTGTTTCTATAAGAAACTTTTCAAACATCTAAAAATACTTATGAGATTTTAAGCTTCAGATTCACCAACAGGCTGATTTATTGGGGTCTCATCATCAAGCTTCGGAAGAATCAAAATTTCTTTTGATATTATTGAGTACTTAGTAACAAAGTATGTAAATCTTTTACAGAGGTGCGTTTCTTTCTCGAAAGCATCAAATATTGCACGGTGGTGAAAATAAGCATGGGAGAATATTCTGTACACCCTTCTACATACAGATCCCAATTTGCCAACAGATGAATCTCTGATACTTACTCTGAAAACAAACAAATATATAACAATTATGACCACAATATTTGACACAAATATATTATAAACTTGTATTCTGTAAGCATTTTATAAAATTCTGTAAGCACAACCTCAAATTTAAACCCTGAACAGTATATATCAATATACTACATAATTACAGTATATATAAATATAAATATTAAATATTTATAATAAAAAATTTTAATGTTACCTGCTTGGAAAATACTTGTTGCTATTTAGTAGACAAGCAGCACCATCTAGTGTGTGCCTTGTGTAATCAATGGCCGGACATTCTTTTGGTGTTTTATGTGCAGCACAAAGGAAAATCCACTGTTCTGTTGCAGTCATTTGAGTGCATGTTTCTGGCTTACACTCACTTTGCAGTCTAACCGTCAAACCATTCAGTTCCATACAGAACTGTCTGAAATAACATTCACATTATTTTTAAATACATTTAACAATAAGAAGTGCAAGAAAGGGTAAAAATTTAGAACGTGGACCGTCAATGGGGGGTCGGGGAGGGGAGGGGGAGGGGAGGGGGGGTCGGGGGGAACTCCTAGGTACCACCCCCCACCGGCGCAGACCAGTAGTTCCTGAGATATTCAAGGTCAAAGTTTGAGGTTATAATTGGGCCTAAAGTTACAAATAATGGATGGTAGGATAAACCTTTCCCTTCCGTCCACTCCCAAACTCCCTCCAGTTTACTATATTGCTTCTGCTTCTGCTCCAGCGCTGCGGGAAGTGCAGCCCTATCACCCTTGCGTAGCTATGTACAGGCACCTAACTCGCCTACGCAGCTTCGGCTGTTTGGTCGCCTTCGGCGACCAGCCTCAGCCGCTTCGGCTCGTACGGTGCCTGCACTTAGCTACAGCGGGCGAGGGCTGCTCTCCCTCCGCGCTTCCGATTTTTTAGATACACTCTAGGGGTAACAGCGGAAGGACCACGTGGAGTCGGGGTTGACAGATTTGGTTATGTGACTGTTCATCTTTTGTGTAATGGATTTATGTGTGTTACATTACCCAAAATTGTTATTGTTAGAATTACTAACTTAAATTGAATTAGAATGAAATGTAATTGAACTGAATTATTAATTAATAGCCGAGCAGCTACATTGCTGATGTGGCTATATGTAAACTAGTGTAAACTTGTGTAACTTTGTGCGTTGTTACTTATTGTTACTTATTATCCAATATGTTTATATTTTAGAGGAAATATAATAAAACACAATTATTTTAATGAATTTTAAATTTTAACAACCAATTTAACATATTTTAACTTCTTTTATATACAATAATACTAAAATAACTATCAATTTATGTATTTTATAAAGTATTATTGTGAGAAAAATATCACTAAAGCTGTATGAGTGAATCCTTTGCTAGTGACAAGCATCTGTCAACGTCAAAATTACGAAAAGTAGTACAAAATTAAACAAATTTGTTTATTTTATTATAAAAAAAATACGCGGCTTCACAAGTTGAAACTTCGTAAAATTACTTCTCAGAGTCTTATCTTATCGCTATAAAATCGCCGATATCCAACTCGACGGTCCATATTCTAAATTTTATCCCAAGAAAGTTCCAATTACACACAGAAAATATATTCACATAATACTTTTTACTAAAAATAAAAACCACTATTGGATACCTTAAATGCTCATATTTCCAAACACCTTCTTCTTGAGCTTCTGGCATTTTTAAAATAGCCTCTAAATTTGATGGATCGCGGCGAATTGTTTGCTGAATTAATTGTTGAACAGCGAGAGTATTGTCCATTTCTTCGAACGGTTGATCAGGCCATCGGCAAAAATCCTATAAAACATTAATAATTTCATTATTACTCACATCCAGATGATTTAATCATAACTAGGTCATAAATACTATGCATATTTCTTTTTTTTAACCGATTTTTTACATAGTTTCTTAGTATTGCAGGTGTTTTTAAAATTACCTTCGCCTTAGATCCCGGACGATTGCGTCTAAGTATTTGTACTCCATCCGCCATTTCTACGAATTAATTCTAAGGTTATACTTTACAACTGTGACTTCGTGAAAAAATAACTGCAAAATGCTATAAATTCAATATATACGGATGCAAATCCCTTTGGAAAATCTAATTAAAAAGTTGAAGAATAAATCTTTCCCAAGCCTCTATGTCAAACAGACATGAGCCAAACAATTAGCAAATGTCAATTCACAAATCAGAAGTCTCAACTCTCAAGTCATTTAGTCACTAGTCAGTACCACAGAGTAATTATTATGTACCGCGGTCATAAAAGTAGCCCATTCACGAAAAGACATTGAAAAATTTTTCCAACGGAGACTAACTGCGCATAAATTAAAATCAAACACGAAGAGATTTTACAATATCTATTTATAATTATGTACCTAGTACCCAATACCTAGGGCATGGTTTATGTTTTAAGGCCCAACCCAATGCAGAGCATAATGCGACTCAGTGGCGCACGATGCCGAATTATGCTGATGCTTAATTGGAACGTGAAACGCACCAGCTGCAGCAGGTTGCGCTTTAGTTCAGTGTTGAAAAAAAAATATTCATTTCATTAACATTTTTTTCAATGTTTGTACCTTCATCCATACTTATATTTATTTTTTAACACAATTTGAATTAACTTTGATTATTTCGAAAAAACTACAATGTAACGAAAGCTTTAAAATTTTCTAAAGGAAGGCCAACGAGAAGAGATACAAAAGGTCATTCACCTAAAAAACAACTGTGGCGTTGACAATCTAATATCTATCTCTTTCCATCTTGTGCCTTTGTCGTAATGTCTCGTTCTCCCGGCAAAAACATAACAACGTCAAGACGGATTCGCCAACATTCGGGCGGCAATTTTATTATTCTTATATTATATTTTATGATTCAGAAAATTATTATTATTCGCGTTATTTAATTTAAATCTACATTATACAATAATTCAAATTATGATAAAATTTATAAAAATAGACTATCCTTTTTGGTATTATTACAATTTGCCGGATATATTTTTAAACTATATAAATCCAACTTTCAAAAAGTTACGCACCCCTGCAATTCCCAATGACCTTGCATGTGTTTTGTTTACATTTGGTATCGCTTCTCGTTGGACGTACTTTAGTGCTGTAATGGCTGGCGTCCACTAGGCGGATCGGGCCGGGCCGCATCGCAACGCAAAAATACGCCGGCCTATGTTTTGTATGAAACATCGTCCATTAGCGACGGATCGGGCCGGGGCGGGCCGCAACGCATTGGCGGATATCGCTTCGCAGGCGGATTTCTGCCGGCGGTGCGCTGCGGCCCGGCCCGCCCCGACCCGTCTAGTGGACGCAGGCAGGCGGATGTGAGCGGCGAGCGTCTGTTAGATAAAATCCGCCTAGGCGGTCCGCCGCGCCCCGTACAGGTGGACGCAGGAGCAAACAGCGCGTCCATTAGAGACGGCCCGTTGCGATGCGGCCCGGCCCGATCCGCCTGTAATGGACGCCTAGCATAATTGGAAAACACGGGCTGTTAGCTAGTTACCTACGTAGTAACTAATACTTAATCTGTGGTATCTAGTATTTACTCTGTGCTCGTAGCTCATTAAATTTTTATATTTATATGTTGACATTTGACAATTGACAAATCATAACTATCATTATATTTTCATTATAAAAGTAAATTGAATTCTGAAGTTAAAAACAAAGTAAATTTTATTAACTCTCGTCTGCTAGAATTAGGATCCTTCAGAGAAGAGTCGTACATTATTTGTTTATATCTATAGTTTGAGATAAATTTAAAATTCAAAGATGGGGAAAGGATTTAACAATTATATGTGTAAAAAATTCTTCCATCCTGCTTCTCGAGATAATTTAAAAAGAGTGAGTTTGTTCATCTATATATTATATTCATATATACCATTATAATTAAAAGGAATAGTTAATATTGTTTCATAACATTAAATTATAAATCTCGGAAATAAAATTGTTGTGAAATAACAAATAACAAGAATATTATTAATTTTAAAAATGATTGACCATGAAATTAATTTAATTTGACTCAGACCTAGTAGTCTTAATATAGTATTTTACCCTTTTTAAATATTAAAATAAACTAATTTTTATTGTTCTAAAAAGGTATGGATGGCAGAACAGAAAACAGAAGCATACAAAAAGAAACAAGAGGAATTACGTGTACAGTATGAAAAAGAACAAGAATTACATGAAAACAAGTAAGTGAATAATAAGTATAATTGGGAAATTGTAGAAAATAAATAAAGACATAATTAAATTTTAGGTGTCTATGACAATATGATTACAGGATATATTTTCATATTTATAACTCATACAATAACTTGGTCAAGGTGAACAAGAAATTATGTTATTCTGTTCTAAGAATAGTAAATTTATAGCCTACATTTATTATCCTTTTTTAAAATAATTATTAGTGTATCCTATAAACAAATCAAATCTGTAATATCTTATCCTAATACAAATTTTTTTAATAATATATTATATTTGGTGTGTATGAACAGATCAATATGCCCGCCTCGTTGCTACAGTGGTTGACGCGTGAGCGTAACACCAAGGGGTCCTGGGTTTGATTCCCGGTGGAGACGTAGAAAAAAAAAATGACTCGGTAGGACACAGAAGGCTGATCACCTACTTGTCTCTAAAGATAATCGATCAGTGAAACAGATGTATAATGCATCTGCCCCTTACCCCACTAGGGGTCATGGGACTTCACTTTTTATGAACAGATGAAAAAATGTTTTAATAATTAATATGAATTGTCAAATCTCATTCAATAATGATTGCCATTATAGATTGGCTCAATAAACAATTAATACTATACAATATAAATAACTATAAAATATATATCATCATCGGAATTATTTATTCTTCTTCTTTTTTAGAGCTTTACTCAGTAAGGATAGCAAAGATAAGCTAAGCTTAAATTTTATGTATGAGCCACCACCAGGTGTTAAAAAGGAACGGGAACGTGAAGACAATGAGCCAGAATATAAATTTGAATGGCAAAGAAAATACAATGCTCCAAGAGAAAGCTACTGCAAGGGTGACAATGAAATCAGAGATCAACCATTTGGCATTTTGGTCAGAAATGTGCGTTGTATTAAGTGTCACAAATGGGGTCATATAAATACAGGTAATACTTTTGTTTTTTGTTATTACAATACATGTTGTGTGGTAAATTTCATGATATTATTTGATATATTACTTTTGCATGTGTGTTGTTTAGTTTTAAATGATGTGCAATAAATAATTTGATTTCAGACAAAGAGTGTACTATGTACACTTTATCTATGAGTGAGGCTCGTGCGCTGCAAGCTTCAGCATCAACACCACAAGAAGAGGAAGAAAAGCCTGATGTTCCCACATTGATGCAACAAATGCGTGATACTGGACTAGTGATGAAACCCGGCGCCATGCCTCTTGCTGCCACTAAAATAGTTGAGAATGACACATCATCTCTCACTGAAACAGATCTCATTAGTCAGCTGACTAAAAAGCAAAAGAAGAAATTGTTGAAGTATGTGTGCAATAGGCAACACTGATATTATTTCTTTTAAATTTTAAATCCAATAAAGCAGATACCATTACGTTCATAACAAGATTTTAATTAAGTATGATTTCATGCTAATACACTAATATTTTTTTTATTATTCTAGGAAATTGGAAAAACTAGAAAAGAAGAAAGAAAAATCTAAGAAGCACAAACATTGAACTAATCAAAAATATTGCTTCACATATTTTTTGGGTTGATGTAATAAAGTTATAAGTATGATTAAAAATAATTCAACTTCATTTTTTGTTTTCATTTCAACAAATATGTGAAAAACAGTCTTTAATCTAGTTTAAAATACAAAATTATATCAAACATACAAACATACCAAACTACGAACAAACCACAAACATTCAATATAAAGCTATGAAAGTAAATCTGTATGAATTTAAAACTGATAACAATCAAAGATTTTATATATATTTTCCCTACATTAGTTATTTGACTTCACTCATGAACAATAATAATCCAAATAAATTTTTATTCAAACACCAATTTAAACAAAATATAGTAATTATTGTGTGTTTTAAAAAGAGTGTAAATTTTTAGTGAGTATAATATAATATACATATTAGTTGTTAACAATAATGCAATACTTTGCTTATATTTCTAGGATTAAACAATTATTTTTTTCGATCACAGTTTCCAAACTAAAATTATTTTTACTTATAGATAATGATTAAACCTATAATTTAACATATGTTTTCTCATCAATTTCTATAATATCTTGCCTATCATTTCTTTCTTTCCAATGCAAATACAGAACACATCCAATAATTACAATAATGATAGCAGTTAAAACGAAGACACTTTTAAGAATAACTTTGCTGGGAGTTACAAATAACTGAGCTCTCCACTGGGAAGGATCATTGGGTGGTGCAGGAATTAAAACAATTTGCGAATTAGGAATGATTTGTGTCCAGCTTTTAGAGTACCCAGAAAGTCCTACAGTAAGTGTGTCCACAAAGTTAGGAGTACGGTCCAAACCAAATATAGAATAGGGTAATTGTAAAGCATAGTATGCTGATTGTGGAAGTTGAGCACAAACTCCAGTTCTATAAGTACCTTCTTGAGACCAGGTGTTGTATCCAATCTTTGGGCCAGGTAAATTAGTTCCTGAAAATAAAGTTATAAAAAATTTAAATATTAAAATTAAAAAGTTAATCAATATTCTATATTTTGTATTTTAAAGTGGGATTGTACCACTTATTAATTATTATGTATATGTTTTACAAGAAAATTAATTTTTGTTAAAAAAAATTTTTAAAATTTTGTTTTTTGTTTTTGCTAAAACTCCATAATAATAAAATAATTTAAATAACTTACCAAAAGTAACTTTTCGAGTGTATAATGTACCATTGATAGTGGGCACCTTTTTATTACTTAGTCCAGTAACAACAATAACTTTAATAAAGTTTGTATCATATTCTAATTCATTCCGAAAAGCTTTCATAACATATTTGTTTGTCGTCATATTCTTTTGAACATAAATAACATCCAACACTCCATCCATGTAGAAATCATAAAAAGTTGCCATAACAACATTGTTACCAAAAGAGTTAAATTTTTCCCATTGAATTTCAAAAGTTCTGTGAAATTTGCATCCCGGTAGATTGCATGGGACATTATGCATTAAGAAAACTCTTGTCTCATTATTATTATTTGAAGGGCTAAGAGTCATTAGAATGTCAGGGTAACCATCCATATTGTAATCGCCACTTCGCATTGTTATTGTGTCTAGGTAAGGCTCATCTCGAGGTGGAATGAAGTGCCACATTGTGCCTTTTCCATCATTAAAGTCCACTTGCAAATCATGCCATTGCTTGTTGTCATATATAAGAATTGTACTGTTTATACAACCAAGGTCATAACAAACAGGTACAACTAAAAAGAACTCCCCAGAAAGTGCCACATCAATAAATAATACTTGACCATATATAGTTGCAAATCCAACAAGGAGCTCTATGCTGTTATTGAATTTAAATCCACTAGGCTCTTCATTCAACCAAACTTCTACATCAAGCTTTGTAGTTACTAATAAATCAGCAGCATTATCATCATTGACATCTAAGAAGGAGTGTGAGTGTGGTAATTTTATTTCTTTATTATTTCCATCATTCATCAATATCTCTAGGGGTGTTGATCTTGAATTATCAAAGACCCAAAAGACTCTTTGATTCTGGGAATTTATTCCAAAAAGATCTAATATCATATCACGGTTATAATCCATAACTAGTGGTTGGCCTAATGTTATAGCTTTTATTAAAAATGCATCTGTGCAATTAAGGTCAGGCATACCACCCCATAATATTCTCACCTCGTGTAGGGAGGATGTTTCATTTTGAAGTTGAGTAGTAAAAAGAATGTCCATGTAGGCATCTCCATCAAAGTCACCTGGTACTATGCTTGTGATTAAAACATTACTAAAATTGCAGATATAAGAAGAAGGGCGTAAAAATGGTTCTTTATCATGAGCCAAAAGCACTTCTATTCTAGACCCGTTTATTATAAAGGCATCAGTAAGTTCATCAGAATTAAAGTCGCCAAATGCAGCTATAAGACCCTCGTTATATTTTCCAAATGAACTTTCAATCATATCAGAGATACATAGTGCATATTTTCCAAGAAAAAGTAATATAAGTGATTTGATTTGGTACTTAAACATTTTTCTCTTGATCAAGGTAAAATAATAGTTCAAATCTAATTATTTTAATTGACACGACGCAAACTGCTGGAATGAAAAAGAATAGCAATTGAGGGTAAAAGCGCTGCCAGAAATCTGCAGTACGCACTCACATCCTAGATATTATAAATTTTTTAACACTTCCAAGTCTCGTAAGGAGCATTGCCTATTATTAAGAAATAATAAAAATGCTAGAAAATTATTTAATCAGTTAATGTCAAAGTTTGTTTTTATTTTTTTCAGGTACCTACCTATATAGACAATGTCAATATGACAGAAGTCTTAAGTCACATACAGTCTACAGATCTCGGAGCAATTAACAAGCCTGGAGAAGTAACAATTAATTGAACGTTTCTTATATAGTGGCTCTCTTTTATTCAATACCCTAATTAATGCGATAGAAAGAGACAACACACTGTTATCGGCTTGGCATTCAAATCCACATGTAGCCACTTTTTGTTCTAAAAAGGTAGTGCTTGCCACTTTATCGAATACTAAAATATCGATAAATAAAAAAATTAAGTTATAAAATTGCTTGAAGATAATTTAAGATTCTTTTAATTTTGAATTATGGATAGGTAATTCCAAATTTTAAGATTCGTTTAATTTGGAATTATTCATTTACGATGCGTATTGACTGCCTTGCATTGTATGGTAGTTGTATTTATAAAAAAATATTATTAGGTATTTCGGTTTAGGTTGTTTTTTATGGTTTCGTAAAAAGGTACGTATTTTTTTCCTGTTTTCATAGATTCATTCTATTAATATTAATATCTATTCTACTAATATTATAAAAGCAAAAATATATAAGAATGGACATTTGATATTCTTTCACGAAAAAACTACTGAATGAGTTTTTATGGAACTTTACAATTATACATATTATAGATTAAACATCAGAATAACATATAGGCTACAATTTACCGCGGGAAAATAACTCATTCCCACAGGAAAAAATTGGTAAAAGTTTAAAATAAATTGCTTCAAATAAAACAAATAAAATTTAATTTTTTTTTTTACAACATTTTATTTCGCTACTTAATTAACAAATTACAATATTTATTATTTAAAATAGATGCCACCTTAGCTTGTGGCACAGCATCGCTGCAAAGCACTTAACTTTTCTTCCCGTCTGATTCGAAATGATTTGAACAAGGCCGAGAATGTTTTGAAGGCTTCCAATTTTCCCTGTGCTATAGCTTTAACCCAAACATCTTTTAATTTTTCTCAAGCCAGAAACCTGCAAATAACAATAAAATCCATACTTAAATACCTTTTTTTTTCTCCTAACCTAAAGCAGTCTTTATTAATGAAGTACTTCGTACCTACTCAAGTATCGATAATTGCACAACACTATGGAAGTTATATTTTGCATTTTTTCTAAAAACTAAGCTGATTATGATTTCATTTCAATGATTACGGTTAGATAAAACATAGATGATTATGAAAATAACGTAAATTAACTTATTTATAATACAATTAACAAAAAAATTGATCAAAACACTAACCTGTGAAAAGACAAATTCCAATCTTCATCCGATTTCCCAGTACTACGGCTTTTACAGCCGTGAACAACACAAGCCATGTAATCTTTAGTAAATTATCTTTTCAGAAAATAACATAAGAAACTAGAAAACACGTTTTTCACTTCAAAAACAATAATTAAAATCACCATGCGTTAGTGACCAGACTGGTCACTAAAACAAATTGTAATGGCTACATGTCATTTCAAACTGTCGAACTGACATATATCTGTCCTCTTTTTTCGCAAGACATTTTGCCATAAGCCAAAAAGGCCAAACTAGTGCTTTATTGTTCAATTAATTGTTACTTCTCCAGGCTTGATAATTGCTCCGAGCTACAGATACAGATACGTTATAATTATCTATTTTTTTTTTTTTTTTTTTGTAATAAAACTTTACATTCAATGCACGATTTTAAAAATGCAGTTTTGTAGAAAAACCTTTTTCAATTTTTACGATATTTTATTGAAGAAATGGTATATAATAATTAAAGCCTTCTGCATAAATATTGAAACATGGTTTTTCTAAAATAAATTTACGTACGATGAATTCAGTGATTAATACTGTGGACTAATATAATATATTAAATTCGATTCAATTGTAACTCCAAAAATGTTTTTAACTTTTTAGTAACGTAATCGAATGGCGTGGAAAATATTATATTATATATAAAAAGAAGAGTATCTATTTACCAATGCAAACTTAGCACCCCATCAATGGAATTTTGGGTCGAAAATGACCTTTGATCGATAGGTCTCCGTTAGGTCCTTTAAGGTCCCACAATTTTTTCGTTAGGTCCCCTTTAGTTTTTTTTTAAATAATTTTTTAAATTTTGGGTATAAAAAAATACACTTTAGCACCCCATCCATAGAATTTTGGGTCAAAAATGACCTTAATCGATAGGTCTCCGTTAGGTCCTTTAAGGTCCCACAATTTTTTCGTTAGGTCCCCTTTAGTTTTTTTATAAATATTTTTTTTTTATTTCGGGTATAAAAAAATTACACTTACAAAATTGACACACTAGCATATTTTTGCACACATTGCATCACACAGAAAAATCTCTGTACATATACGTAATAATACAATCGCTCGAAAAGGATGTAACCATATCGATATTACAAAAATAATAATTTTGTTGAAATTAGAAATAACATTAATATTATATTCATAAAAACTACTACACAGGTCATTTGTAACGTTTTCATCATTATTATATGCATACGAAAAAACAATAAAAAGCCATTTTATTTGTATTTGAATATGTATTCATTCATCACAGCACATTTCAATAAAATAAATATGTCTAAGAACATTATCAAAAGTAGTACTAAAAGTTTATGACAGTCTGAACGAAATGACATAAATATATAATCTGAAATATACGCAATATTAATACATACATATAAACAAATTACATAATAGAAAGGTTACAAGATTAACATTACAAAAAAACGGCTAAATGCGAGTCAGACTCGCGCACGAAGGGTTCCGTACCATTAAAATGTTCTGCCAGTTAAAAGTAACCGAGCGAAAATTTTAATAAATATATACTTACAAAAAAACATTATACTCCTTTTTGTGCAGTTGTGTAAAATTTTAATATAATAAAGATTATTTCTCATCTCATTTCAAATTATACTTATAAAAATATTTTTTTATCAACAACGATAGCTAGAAGTAGTCCGTCACTAAGAAAATCGTAAAAATTTACGACCTTTTAAGCGACGAGTTTTTAAATTCAACTCTATCACTAAGTTCATAAAGATTAAATTTGTATTTCTTTCCAAGATAGTCTCGTGAGGAGTGCGGTTCAATATCGCGTTCTAAATTCAACTTTATCGCTTGGTTCATATAAAGATTAAATTTGAGTATATTTTCTTTCCATGATAGTCTCGACTCTCGTGAGGCCAAATCAATGATCGAGTAAACATGACTCGATTATTTGTCTTGATCATATCGCTAAACGATACATCGACGATTATCGATATGCGCAGGTTTTAATTATTTTATAATAAAATAAATAATTTAACAAATTCAATGATGGACCTATACCGGACCTAACGGTAAAGAATACGATTTTGATAAAATTCGCCAATTTTGCTATGGATGAGGTGCTAAAGTGTAATTTTTTTATACCCAAAATTAAAAAAAAAAATATTTATAAAAAAACTAAAGGGGACCTAAAGAAAAAATTGTGGGACCTTAAAGGACCTAACGGAGACCTATCGATTAAGGTCATTTTCGACCCAAAATTCCATTGATGGGGTGCTAAGTTTGCATTGGTTATCTATTTCAACAACTTCACATTTCACGTATTTCATTATAATTAATTGATAATTTAATCTGTTTGCGCCCTGATATCTTCAAAGTTCACAGACTTCACAATTGACAAAACTATTTATTTCACCAAAATGTTACCATTGTTGGACATATAGCTATCCTATTTCAATACGGCGGAAATCATACTTGCATGAGGAGTATGAAAGCATGTTTTCTGTACCCCACAGCTGTACCCCTGGATACATCTTTTCAAGTTGAATGTGGATTTTAATAATTTTGTGTAGCCGAGTGATGCAGTTGTCGTTGTGAATAGTGTTCATTTTATTTTGGTTATAAACTGTAATAATTCACAAAATAACAATATCAGTTTTACCTTTCCGTGAAATATAAATATAAACTCAGCAATAGTTACTCAATTTAAGATAACTAAACGGCGCTTGTTGCCCTACGCTAGTTGTTATTTGATTCGTGTGCTAAATAATTGTGGTCCATAAATTAAATCATAAATGTAATAGTTTAAGTCCGGAAGATAAATTCGAGTGCCTTTATTTTTAAATAATATCTTGGTCTTAGATACACCTTTAATACTGTATTTTTATCGTTAACCGATGTAACAAACTTATATAAACAATTTGAGTCAGTTGAGCCTTTAATCCGGATTCGCATCCACATTTACTTATTGTCGTCGTTGTGTTGCTTTACGTTTTAACACATTCATTTTATCGTGTTGAGAGTATTTTTAGAATCGCCTACAGTATTGGAGCTTCATGTCTTTGTAAACATAATATGATTGTGAATACTTGCGCTATTTTTCTTATGAACTTATAAATTGTCAAGTGATTCTAAAGTTTGTTTATTGTGATGAAAGTTAGTAATAAGTGTTCATATGAAGATAAAACGTTACGAAGGAGCTTTGTCATATTTATGGTAAGTGAATTTGCGTATATACCTATCTGTTTTATTTTATCATCATATTGTTTACAAAAGGTATTACATATGAACATGATTACTTTAGAGATCAATCATTTATTTAGAATTTAAAACACAAATGATGTTTAATAATTTACTATTGTTATTTTAGTAGCTAAGAATATTTTTTTAGATAACTTATTAGCATTAGTATTATAATTCAAAATCTATAGATTCACTCATTTGATTGGTGTTATTAAATTTTGTACAAACAAAGGCTGCTTGCTGTCATTTGACTATCACTCTAGATATAGTAATTAATAAATTGTTTCTGCATTCATCTAAAGTTTTTATCCGTTAAGAATTTAAATACCATATCTAAGAGAAATAGGAAAATTTGATGTAAAATACAGTTTTGTTCATAGTTCTATATTATTTGTAGTTTTTTTAGATGGAATTAATTTGATGATTCAAAATAAGCACATCATACGCCACTAATGTTATATTATCAGACGGTACTTATAAGTCAAATACTACTAACTCTCTAATACCAATACTTCTTATGGTTAAACTGTACATTATAGGGCGTGGAATTTGGGGGTGGTGGGGGGTGGAGAGAGGGGGGGTGGGTACTAGGAACTTCCCCTGTAAAGGGGGGGGCGCGGAAATTAATAGTTTTCGAGATATTTACAAATGAAGTTTTTAAGGTTATGTTGGATTGTTACCACTTTTTGGCAGGCAAGGATGCAAATTAACATCAATTTATAACTAAAGCATGTATTTTTTTCCAGTTCCACATTTATCTGAAGCAATTAATATTAATTATTAATTATTACTTTACAATAATAGTTTTCAATACTAGTAATATTGCATTAGCTCTTTGATTTGAAATATGACAGATTTAATGTAATAGACATTATGGTTAAATTTTTGAAACATGCTCCCTGAATTTCATTATTTTGAGGTGTCTTAATCGATAAAGGGACTTTTCATAGTAAACTGCTTTTCTTTTAAGTTTCTTAACCTGTAGTTTTTTTTTTGTTTGAGTGGGAATCGCCCTAAAGTCGCTTCTGGCACTCGCCGGCCGCTGCCGCGGCACGCTCGCTTCGCTCGCTCGGCTCGTGCGGCAGTTCAAATGTTAACCTAATACGCTCGTCGCTTCGCTCCTCGCTACCTATTTGAATACTAAAAGTAAAAGTTTAATAGTTTTGTACAGTTTTAGGGCTTAACAGGAGTACGCACGAAACGATCTCGACTGAAAGGCGGCAAACGAACGGTAACTGAAAATGACGTCGTTATTGTTTTGTTCCACGGTACAAAGCGTACAATTAATATTTTTGTTAAATTATAAATTGCGAATATTAATAATTTTATTTTATTTAATCTATTTTACAATAACTATACTTAATAATTATTATTTTTAATGTTGTTGTTAAAAAAATATACAAATTTCATAAATAAAATTTAAATTATAATATTTTTTTTTGTTAGATAGAAATGTTTTACCTGAAATGAAACGCGTTTGACAATCGCTGTATGTCAATTTGACACTGTCATAACAGTAAGTTCGCGTTTCAAAGCTAAAATGGAGTAAAATTTTCCGATTTTCAAAAATTCGTGACTCAAAAACTAAAAGTTTGCGCGGTGTGAAATTTCAGATTTAGGTTCCATAGGACAATAGCTTACCACAAAAAAATTTACGACTCTCAACTCCACGCCCTATAATGTACAGTTTAGCCCTTCTTATAAGACTAGTTATAGTGTTAAATCTATATGTGATAAAAATAAATCGCTATTTGTATTTCTTAGCGTAAAGCTCGAGATGGCTCAACTAATTTGTGCATTTCTAGAAGTAGAGTAATGAGATTTGATAACAAACATCTGTTTTTTATTAAGACATTCTGCATTTATATTTAAACATGGTTTTTCTTCTTGCATCATAAGAGACAATATGATTACACAATAACTTTTCAGAAATTTGAACACCAAAGATGTCTTCAAAAATTAAGGCTATTTAAAGTTGATGTTTTAAATTAAATATTTTGGGCACCAACTTAAAATTAATTTTATTTCTTATCTTCTTAAGTGTAAAATTTTACTATACTTTTTGATATGAACTTTGTGATATTTCAATATTTACATTATACATACAGCAACCTACTTTTTAGAGTTTGTGGTCTATCTATTAATAAGTCCAGTGTATAACATAACAATACTAGTTTTCTTAACAAAACCATTCACTTGGGGATCTTTTGCTTTACATATTCCTATTTTGAATTTTGGTTGTTATCTAAAATAATGGTATATTGTTGTCTCTGATATACTTAGTTCTGCCCATAAAATTTATAAAATGTTCTATCACCAGCAGCTTTAGTCAGGGTAGCTACTAGATATTGTGTTTTTTCTTTTAAATGAAGCTTCTCCAATATAATTGGTTGTAAACATCAACTCCTGGTATTTTCAATTTCAATAACCTGATTTACTCAGCTATAACATTTTTTTTGCCATCTTATATTTTTTTATATCTCTCAAAGAGGAACTGCAAATTTTAAAAGTATTATGACAACCTACTGCCACCTAAAAAGTCTAAAAATAACTATATTTGAATAATTTACTTCTGTTCAGGTTGTTTTAGTGACAGAAAGATTACCACTTATCAACTTAGTACAATAAAAGTATAAAGGAGATAAAATACCTAATTAAAAGCAAGCAATGACAACCCTTAAATCCTCTTGGTACAATATACTCAAGATAAGATACTTATGTTAGGGTCTGTCACATTATTTTGGTTTAAATATCATATCTGCTTTTATCCTTCTTGCCCACACATTTTTTTTTACGCAAGGAAATTCATCATGAATACCAACTGCTTCGGGGGTAGCAGCACGGTTATGTCAGACTAAAACCTCACGGTGGCCTACTTCCGCGCAAGTAAAGAGGGGATCCCGGGATCTCAGGTGGGAACGCTCACGGTACCCCTCGCCCGCCTGCCATTGGCTATCCACATACATGTAGTCGCGACTATCCTACGCGCATGCCTAGCCCTCAGACCTCAGCTACAACCTTAACTTTAGTGTATTAATAATACACACATAGGGAAACAAAATTTCAGCTAGCTTGAACATGGATTCTAAAGCATTACAATAATTATAGGTACTAAAACATATATATTATTTATGCAGAACTATATAGTATACTTTTATATGTATTTATTCAGAAAGCTGAAGAGGGTGTTAATGGTTTGTTTGAATGAAATAATTTATATTGCAAAATTATTTTGTATTAGATACTTTTTCTTTTTTTTTTTTATAGTGGGGAAATCTTCCAAAGATACCCACGGCCCCCGGGGATGGAGCCAAGGGTTATGTCGGATTCTTACCGACTAAAACCCCACTGTGTTCCGTCGAGCCGCGCAGTTAGCCGGGGCCGCGGGTACTCTTAGAAATCGTCCACGACCCTGGCAGCGGACGCCCGGTTACGGTCCCACCTCCGTTACCACCTACGGCTGCGCGCGTGCGCGCCTCCTCCTTCCTCTGCGAGGCGGCATGAGCGGAACACGTCTCATGTCACCTCACTGCCCCGGACGATGGAGCATGTCCCCGAACCATCGTCCAGAGCTCTTCGCTAGGGAGGCAGGTCGCGATCGCTAGCGACCGCGACTCGGCGTCGGCGCCGCATCGGGTCCGCGAGAGGGTTCCCCTCACGAACCCGCTCTGTATTAGATACTTAGTTTATCCTTTTCTTGACAGAGTTATTATCATGCTTCACCCAATAGGAGTGGAGCATGAATCATTTATATCTATAAAAAATTAACCAGACTACAATATTATATCAATGTAGAATGTAATTTTTTTTAAAGTAGTTGCTATGGCATATAAAATTTTAAAGTGGTATCATATTATTCGCTTAATGTTTAAATAAAATTGAAAATTTTATGAATTAGCTTTCCACCCGCAGCTTCGCCTGCAGCTGCGTAGTGCGTAATCAAAGGAAATTCTCATGAATCTCATGGGAATGAGATGTTTCACAGCGGTGAAAAGTAATATATCATATCATAAAATTGTTCCATTGTGAAAGGAAGAAACAAACACACTTTCGCATTTATAATAAAGGTCAGAATCGAAGGAACAAGGGATGTAGGAAACGAACGGAAGCTTTCGGGGAAGATCGTCTGAAAAAGGACTGCAAATCTTGATAAAAGACGCGATGAACTGAAGGATAGCTATCTATGGCTATACACTACAATTGTCTAGAAGCCACAATACGTACATAAGCGCTCATGTATCCTTAACATGACAGGAAATAAATAAAAAAGGACACCGAAGCCAAAATCGGCTAGGAAGACATCATCATTGGTATGGATAATAGTAGAGAATCGGCTCTTCTTTGGATGTTTTGAAAGGACCCGGCTTTAAGTCCACATACAATGATTAATCATTAATCTATTATAATTTTTTTACCTACCTATATAAGATGGATTATGATGCCATATGGACAAATACGATTAGAATTATCTTACGTTGCGTTGTAGGTTAGGATATTAATTTATGGTACCATAGTCCATAACTAAAATAAAGGACTTCGCTAGATATTTATCGTAAATGTATTATCTTAATCGTAGTCTGACAATAGTGTTAGTATGTCGGGGTGGCCTGGGTGGTCGATTTTTATTATCTTGTATGGTGGGTGTGGTCGGGAGTGCCAGGCCAAACATCGGCTCGCCGAGATCGATATTATCACGAGCTAAGTATTCCACTTAGAAGCTCCATCAAATACCGAAATTTGCAAGGATTTACTTGTATCCCTAAATACTGAACATAATATTATATCAACTTGATCTTTGTCTTTAATTCACTTATTTTATAACGTTATATTGATGATATATTTACTTTTATGATAATACGGATCGGTGCTTTTACGTCGTATTTATGGGAGAAATATTTTTTAGTCTGGTCTAAGTGATCATGCCAGGTTCGTGTCACATGGTTAGGTACCTATATCACTGAAAACGCCCACTACTATACGTACAAAAGGAGTTTTATGCTAGTATCAAATCTGTTTTATTTTCGAACCAGCAGCTTACGTTTTTGATCTCGTCGTTATTGGTACCGACTGTAAAAGATAGACTATATATTGACGAATAGTCATCATCTGTCTACAAACCAGTAGCCGAATCCGTTTAGTATAATGTACTGCCACACCCCGGACACTCCATACAAAATGATCGTTTTGACAGTCACACTGTAGAGAATGCAAATGTGTGTGTTAACGCTTTATGGTTGGCACATTTGTGACTAGCGTAAAAAAAAAAATTCGCGTTTTTCTGATGAAATACATCCGTAAACAGCACAATATCTAACCATTTTCTACGAAAAACGATAATCACAAATCCAAAATAATAAAATTACTTTAAGTCAATTTGATTAATGTTGTCAATCTTCGTTGCGTATCGTCCTTGCAGAAAAATATGGCCCATTTTATGTCTGATCGCGCGGGGGTGAGGTAAGTTTAATTTTGGCGGGAGGCGGAGAGTGTCCGTTCTGTAGCGTTTAGCTACTATTATGTATTCTGTGGTACTGCGAACAAAATTCACTCTATTATGAGGCCGTATCGATTTTAGAGTGATTTTGACTTGTTTCTGTAATTCTTTAGGAGCTCGTTTAAGAAAACTAAATTAGTAACAATGTGTTATAATATCTTAAATTAAAGATTTATTCAATATCTAAAAAGTGTCCGAGACAATTTATTGATTTTCATTGTCCAGTTTGTTTAATAGCCAATAACCTGAGGCGTGTTTCAATTTTTTCAATGCGGGACATTCGTGTCTTTGTAGTTTACACAGAATTTAAAAGAAGAAGTTTTCTTATAAAATATACAACAATAAAGATACTGAGACATCCTAAAAAGTGTTCGAGGAATTTTAAGTACTTTTATTCAAGAATTCGAAGAAAATCTAAGTTAAAATAGCCTTACTTTGATGAAATTTTATGCGTATATGGCGTCGAATTTCTAGTACATACAACAGAGTTAAAAAAAAAATACACATAAAATGATAGATTTATGCTTAAAAATTTGCAATAAAAAAATACATATTATATGTTTTATGAGAGTAATGGAATAATTTAAAGTTCCCTAGAATTTTCGATTATATACGGGAGCGCAAACGTTGTTACGGCAGACCTATATAATCGAATATTCTTGAGAACTTTAAATTATTCCATTACTTTCATAAAACATAGTAGTTAGTTTTTTTAAACGAGCTCCTAAAGAATTACAGAAACAAGTCAAAATCACTCTTAAAATAGATACGGCCTCTTAAATCCATTTACAATAACAATTAACAAAATTATGCGTTTCGCTCTGACTAGTGCGAAGAGAGAATTTCAAATTAAGCTTCGACAATTGGTTGAACAGTGATATGCTCATAGAAAAAATATTTTCAAATTTGCACAAATTTTATAATTCATAAATATGAAACGTAAATCAATCATGGAGTCATTTGATACCTACACTTCAAATGGTTCGATGAGTAGGGTAATAGCCTTATAATGGCTGCTTATTTTACACATTTTTTGTAATTATTTTCAGTAGATATATATTGAGATTGATCGTTGTTAATTTTCATTTTCGTCTTTGTCTATCTGTATCGACTGTACCATTAAATTATCATATTTGATGGTCCGACTTGAACTTTTTGGAATGAATTTAATATGTCACGGTTATTAATTTAGATTTCCATCAGTTTAATGTGAAAATTATCTTTATAGTATTATATATTTTTAATTTAAACACATAAAATTACATGAGACTTAAAAAAAATATGATAATTTTTATAAAAGCAATTAAACCGCCTTACAAAAGTTATCAAGTAAAGTGAAGTGGAAATTAGTGCTTATTACATGTTTTACAAATGTAGCATCAACTTCAACTTGCCTTAACTTTATTTCATAATTGTTTGAAGACGGTTTTTAGGGATGCGAACCTCAAGAAAAAAACCATCGATCCAAAAAAACCATAGGATCACTTTGCTGTCAAAGGGTGAAATTCAAATGAATTTCGAGGATTGCCCGAAGGCTTTTGCCAAACCTAAGATAAACCAGTCCTTCCGCGAAGAGATTGTGTTTCGGGATTTGACTATAACATATCTAACTTGACCTACATTAAAAGTTTTATGATGTAGTAGGTACTGATGGTTCTGGATCCAATGAGAATTCAATTTATTAAAAAAAAAAAATCCAACATGCCCAGGCGCCTCAGGAGAAAGCAATAAGTAGTGATATTTAACTGTCGATTTTTTTTCCTTTGAAAAACTATAGATCTTATTTAATTCTTGGAACCAAAACAATATTGTGCAAGTTTCAAGGAACCCAAGTTGATTTTAAATATCGTGTTCCACTTACTCATGTACCTCAATTTTATAAGTTGTTACTACAAATGTTTGTGTGCATGTGTTCAAATATGTTGACGTATCAAGTGTAAACATAATAAATTAAACATATTATTATTATAAACTTATGTAGTTCATGCGTGTCTACTAACATAAAATACTTATTTCTAAGCAGTGTGACCGCTGAATCAGCTTACTTATGTATTTGGTGTTCTATTAATAGCTTTGTAAATAGGTATGTAACCAAAGTCGAGGTTACAAATATTAAATGCGGATATATAAATATATAAATGTGTGTGTCACGAACATTATTCATTTTACATATGAATTTAATATTTTTGATTCGTCGATGACCCAATTAAGTAAAGTAATTCATTTAGAAAAAATCACATTGATTTATACGAATTTCAATATCATCTTTCCGGAAATGGGTTTGTTGGCTGAAAAATAAATATTTTTGATTCTACGAATATAATCTTTACCTTTTTATTAATGTCTAAAAATAGCTTGAGAGCGTTATCTCTGACGTTATCTCAAGGCGAGATGGGTGTAGCTGTCGTTTGTGGCAGACTGTCCCCTCTGCAAGTACACTTTGACTACCCTTTGTGCGTAAACGCAACATAAAATTCATATAAAAGTAGCGTTAGTTAATTAGTATAGGTATAGGTAGGTACATTTCCGCTGCGTTACTACTCTATAAAATGTTATTTACTGGAAACGCAGTAAGACTCATCTTGCCAAAATAACGTCATGTCAATTGGTTTAATCGGTCGCCGGCTGTGAGGCAATTACTTAGTTGACAGCAGGGAAGTAATTTCTACATTTGAGGGCGGAAAGCGAACTGCAGGAAGACTTCCCTTCCATAAAACTACAAAAATATACCTAAACATTTGAACTTTTATGTTCACTAAATGAAATCAAATATACCTAATTATTTAACGTGCATTCTTTTAAAATACATAATGACATGGTTTTGCTTACTGAGCATTATCAAACTCAAACAATGCGTAAATTTATGCTGCGTAATGTAGGTACACGTTCTATAAAAATATGTATATTTTATATTTTTTTTTATTTTAACTAGCCGAATGTCCCGGCTTCGCACGGGACCGGGAATAAAAAGATAGCCTATGTCGCGCCTGAATAGTGTAACTGCAGCTTTCATATTGAATTAAGAATTTTCATGTTTGTATCGGTACTTCCGAAATTTTAAGACTGTATTGCTTCAAAGTTAAATTTAACACCATCTCGTCACAGTAACAAGTATTTTAAAACTTTATTTTCTGTTTCCCATCACTAGCCCGTCTGTCAAAAAGAGTAAGCTATCATGTACAGTAGGGTGGAGTGAAAAATATTTTTTTTCATTTTCGTTTCGGCATACCTGTAAAAAGATGTCATTATTGCTCACATATAAACATGCAAAATTATACTTTGCAGATGATACATTTAGAGGTGCCCCCAACATCATGAACTTTCAGAAATTCAAAAAATTTAGTCGAAAATCATTAAAGTTTAATTTTGACAAATTAACGCTAAATCAGATTCTGTGTTATCTCATTGGTTGCCAACGGGAAGACACAGAATACACAATATTTCAATATATAAAAAAGTGGCTATCGCTGGCTACCAGAGGCTCTGGTCGGTGGCCCGTTTGCGCCGACTCTTATTGTAGGAAACGTTGATTTTAAACAGTGCCGTTAAGGAAATAACACTAATGTTAGTAATATTTCTTAAATACATTTTACACGTAAATACAATAAAGATCATTATTTAATATTTTTGATGTGAGTTCTATCTATAATTTCGCTTTGTTACAGTAAAATGTTGCAAGTCAAATTACGACAAACGACATGTTGTCCTGTAGGTATTTTGTTTGCCAGAGAAGTACACAGTGTCTCAATTACCAACTTATACTGATGCTAAGAAACTATTACTTATTTATTAGATATGAATTTAAACTTGATAAAATAACAAAATTCATGATTTATCCGAAAGATTAGCTACGGAAATGTTTGATGTGTGGCGAAAAGCATCGCTTCCCACTATTAGCTTTAACAGAGTACTACAACTTATTCGACACACCATATTCGATGAATATAGACGCTTATTAAAACCTTATCAAGACCGACAAACGAACAAAAAAGAACAAGAAAAGATAACTGAAGTATTTTGTCACTCAGTACCAAAGGTTATTTGATATTTGAAGTTGCAAATGCATTTTTTTTAACTCTCTTGTACTTGCTCAAAAGATTATACCGACTTAACTATGTGGCAAGAATGTAAGAAAACTGAGCCTCTGACTTCTAATTTATCTGAAGAAACCTTAAAAGACATTGTGAAAACCGGTTTGACTACGTTTCAGAATATCAAAGATTTTCTATGCCTTGCCCAGGCCGTAAAGCATATTATCAAATTGGTGACATAAGCTTCAAGTGCAGTTTGCTGAGAAAGTAAACAAAATGATTTTATAATGGCAAGAGTATCAGTATCACGACTGCCAATGCCTAATTTAAAAAAAAAAAACAGCCTTATCTATACTAATATTATAATCTATACTAATATTATAAAGCTGAAGATATTGTTTGTTTGAACGGGCTAATCTCAAGAACTACTGGTCCGATTTGAAAAGTTCTTTCGGTGTTAGATAGCCCATTTATCGAGGAAGGCTATAGGCTGTATATCGTTACGCTTAGATCAACAGGAGCGGAGCCACACGGGTGAAACCGCGAAGCGCAGCTAGTACTAAAAAAATACTTATTTCTGATATTTTCATTCCTCTATAAAATCATTTTCATTAATGAAATACGTTAAAACAACTATTCAGGCTATTATTTAGTGTATCACAAAGAAGTTTGTTATATAATAGACTTGAAAGCCATAAAAATACTGTGATTAAAAAAGAAATCAAAGTTTGCAAAAAAATCATATTTTTCTAATTTTCTATTGGGTTGGGGCACCTCAAAACATCAAGACACGTAAACAATATTTTGTATGCTGAATTCACTCATTAAAAGGCACCTTTCTGTCGCTATGCCGTTTGAAAAAAACAAAAAAAAATTTCTTTCATACATTATCACTCCACCCTAATGTACAGGGTAGGTATATACTATATACAGTACTCCCAAACTGATAATGCGCATAGAAAAATTCGTCACTGTTCGGCAACTGTCATATTCCCCGAGCCTCCGAAGATGATATGTATATAGAGTGGTTAAATGTATTTTCTTCATGCATAGTTTATTAGAATTATGAGTTTTATTGCGATTTTATGGTAAAAGAGATAAGTAACGAAATTTGTTTCGATAATTCAATGTAAGTTAATAGTGAGGATAAGCCACACGATTGCGAATATATATTTGTTGTATTGATTTACTCGGAAAATTCTATACTTAGAACTATTAAAGTGTCTTACTGAAGCTGGCGTAATGATGGATGTATGGAAGGTTAAAATAAGACAAAGTTTATATTAAAAAAAATTATTTTCAAACACTGGTTTACATTTAAATTCTAGAAATCTAATCATTAAAATCTCAGTCCAAAGGATTTACAGAATCAGGGATTATCTCTATTTCTGATATCGTAGAATGATCAGAACTGTCATTATGCTCTTATTAATTTTCACTTTCCCCACTGCTATCTGCTACCTGTGTAAATAATCATTTTATCGGAAAATTCAACTTTGAAACAAAACTAAGAAGGGTATGTAACAGCAGCTCTATATAATTCCATACAGAGATAATACGTGCGGTCACCACCAATATATAAAGACGACTGACGGATTTTTGAATTTTTTGACTGACGGGCTACCGTCACCTATCACATGAATTGTTTTCGATTGTGTATGACTCTGAATTGACTCCTATTTCTTTTGAACAAGGTGCAAGATGCAAGTGTATTGTTTAGGGCACTTACGATTCAATGATTCGGGGTGATTCGGGTGTTTCTGAAAATACGATAATTAGCGAAGATCTGCATGCGCATTATTAATTTTGGAGTACTGTAAGTACATATTATGTATATTATTTATTACAATATTTATTCACATCTTATCAAAATTATTGACGCACTAAAGACATCGCGTATTGAGTAAAAAAAATATTTTGTTTATAATATCCATATAACTATTTTATATTCGACTTACGAGTATTTGTCATTATTTAAACTTCACCTTACAAGCAATACTTTGATTAATTATTATTTTTAAGTTTACTTATCTCTATATAATTCGGTCTTAACCCTTAGAATGCCTCATTAGGTAAAATTTAGGAAGAGTTATGGATAAAAGTCAGTCATCTCATATTTTTACAAGTATGTATACCTAGCAATGAAGCTGTAAGTGTATAGGTCAGCCGTTACTCGTATTACTAGAAAGCGTTCGGAGCAGTTTTCTTCCAGAACGCTGCGCGCTGCGCGCTACAAGTTATTAAATCTCAGAAGTCGAAACTCGTTGAATGACAACTTATTTCTATTTATGTGCAATCGCAAAAACTCTAAACTTGAGCATCGATTGTATATTCTTTCATATAGTTGTCGGTATCATGTATCTGAAATTCATAAGTATTACAAAATTTTGATAAGTTTAATTTTTAGCTGCCTAGCAGTTTGTAACTAATATTTGACGCATCCAGGTGGTAGCGCCACGGTGAAGGCGACGGCATGTGGCGCGGCGCGCGGGTCCTTGTACTCGCGGCGCTGGGCCTCTTGGCCGCGTCTTCGGTCGATGCACTCGTTCCCAAGAAGTACAGCATCACTATCGGTTACCTTCCTTCGATCACGGGTGAACTCAGTTCGAGACAGGGGCTCGCCATTTCCGGGGCTCTGTCTATGGCCCTCGACGAGGTAAATACTATTCACTATATTCACTATTATTATCTGTAAATTATTTATATTTCCATCGTAGTGAGTGAAATTATAAACTGATGGTCTACACATTAATATTATTGTTATTATAAGTAAGACAATTAGACAATTGTATATGTCACATGCTCTAAATAATAGAGTTATATTTAATGTTAATATTTAATGTTTCTTTTTACACTTATTCTGGCTCAAATGGAACATATTGTTTATCCTCAGCTCAACAATGATACGAGGTTACTGCCAGATGTTCACTTATCGATGGTGTGGAACGACACTAGGTGCGAAACGGTGACGGCGACGAGGGTCCTAACAGATATGAGTTGTTCAGGAGTCGTCGCATTCTTTGGGCCCGAAGGACGCTGCCATACAGAAGCTATAATAGCGCAGTCTAGAAACTTGCCGATGATCTCATATGTTAGTCTATTTTTCGCTTTAATTAATTCCAAGATTTACAGATACTTAGTCCTATTTACAAAGAAGTAGTTCAGTGTACTATATTCATTATTTTTTTTATCTTTCAGAAATGTTCCGATTACCAAACTTCGACATTGCCAAATTTTGCGAGATTAGAGCCACCCGACGCGCAGGTATGATGGAGTAACTTATTCACGGTTCATAAATTAATGGAGTAGATAAATAATTCTTACATACGTACTAATGTGTCTTTCGAACATTATTTTGTGTACCTCCAAAGTAATTATTAATTTCACCCATTAGGATAGTGCTATAAAGGTGGTATATTTTTTTTTCTATGCAAAAGAAGTCAGGGAGATAAAAGATGCGTGAAGTGCTAATAACATTGATAGTCTTATATGACAAGCGCAGAGATGCCAACCGTTTACGTAAATCGCAACATTTTGCAGGCCACAAAGTCGGTTATATCGTTGCTGCGGTACTACAGGTGGAACAAGTTCTCCATAGTGTACGAAGAGTTATGGGTGACCGTAGCTCTCACACTGGAGAATCACGCCAAAAAGAACAACATGACCGTGAACCATCAGCGCCCAGTCATCAACGGCTTTAAGTGCTGCGAAGAGAAGATGACCTGCTGCGCTCCCGGCTTCTGGTATCAGTTCATACAAGATACTAAAAATAGAACAAGAAGTAAGTTTTATATAAATAATGACCAGATTTTCGCGTATAAAGTGTATGTCTGATAATAAAGCTTAATTTTTTCCAGTATATGTGTTCCTCGGATCGCCATCGGGCCTAATAGACATGATGACGGCTATGGAATCATTACAGCTGTTCGTAAACGGAGAATATATGGTTATATTCGTAGACATGATGACTTACACGACCAGGGATTCATTAAAATATTTAATAAGTAAGTCTATATTTTATACTTAACACTTTCAAACTTTATAAACATTACAAAATTATAATTAAACTATTTCTAATTTCCAGAAACAGAAGAACGAGCAGGCGAACTGTCGTGTCCAAATACTCCGGAGTTTAGAAAAAGGGCACAATCTTTACTTGTCGTAGCATCTTCAGAGCCAGACAGAAGTTATGAAGATTTTACTAGTCGAGTTCAAGTGTACAATTCGAGGAAACCATTTGAGTTTCCACTGCCGACCTTATTTGAAAATAAATTTTTAAAGGTATTTATTTAGCAACAAAATTATATAACAATTTAAGTGACAAATTATATTAATCAAATATGTTGATTCCATTGTTTTAGTACGTGTCTATATACGCTGCGTATCTCTACGATTCTGTGAAGCTCTATGCAACAGCACTGCATAAAGTAATAGAAGAGGAGACTAGATATAAGAATGAATCGCTCTCCTATGAGAAGTTGATGACCATTGCCACTAATGGGACACGTATTGTCTCCAAGATGATACAAATTACACCGTTTAAAAGTAAGTTTACAAAAGAAACTATGGAGTAATCAACGGCACATGTACTAGTTTCGATATATTTATCAAAAATTACTTAATATTATTCGTTTGAACATAACATGTGTATTTCAGGTGTATCTGGTATGTCAATACGTTTGGATGAGCGCGCCGATTCCGAAGGTAACTTTTCTGTGTTAGCGTTCAAGCCGACCAACTTGACCGACAATGTGGTCAATTGCTCCCATAGCATGGTACCTGTCGGCCATTTTCAACAGTCCACCAAAGAGTTTCCGGTGCGTATTTATTTGCTTAATTATAATTATTCTGGTCTAGAAATAAGTAGGTATTTAGGTGGTTTAATTAAAAATGATAAGTCGGTAATTATTTTATGTCTATGCGGGAAAAACATTCCTACATGCATTTCTGCCATTAAAACCAACTTTAAAATTACGTAAAATATTTAGGGCAAGTAAATTAAATATTAACAATAACTAGACGAAATTATTGTATTGTTAGCTTATAATATTAGTATAATGAAACTAAATTATCTGTTAAAACAGTGTCACAACTTGCACCAATTGTGTGGTCGCGATACAGCGTTGTTTATGAGCTGTCGCTATTAATTATTGTGTATCAATTGTTATAACTATTAATTACTCCGATACAGGATTACAAATTAAATCCGCGGCTGCAAATCGACTGGCCGGATAGCGTGAAACCTGAAGACGAACCGTCTTGCGGGTTTTTGAATGAAAAATGTCCCAAAGATGATTCACAAATCACGTCGTTGGTTGTTGCGGGCACATTAGCTGTTACTCTGTTCTGTGCTCTTGTAGTCACTATAAGCATTTATCGCAAATGGAAGATTGAACAGGAAATAGAAGGATTGTTATGGAAAATTGATCCCCAAGAAATTTACGGGTATTTAAGTAGCGGTTTCGTTTGGTCGCCCAGTAAGGTAAATCGCATCTAGTACATTATCTGATAATAGTAAATGACTCAAAAGATTTACAAATAAACAAGTTATGTTTCATTTCATAGAACAATTCATGCTAAGTTCAAAGTGGAGCAGTAAGGTAAATCGCATCTAGTACATTATCTGATAATAGTAAATGACTCAAAAGATTTACAAATAAACAAGTTATGTTTCATTTCATAGAACAATTCATGCTAAGTTCAAAGTGGAGGTTAACATATTTTGGTGTGTTTGAACGACTAATAAAAAATATGTTGTGAAGCTATTTTTGAACCAAGGTTCTTTTATACGAATAGGCTATTTGACAATATAAAAAATAAATTACTTTTTTGTGTAATCCATATATATATAAGGTTTTTGAAGCGATTTAAATTAATAAATGATATAAATAATAACTTATTTATTTATAAATCGTCGAGAAAAAACATCATATTTTTTAAAATTACCACGTGACCGAAAACATCCATGATTGGCTGCATCTGCCATGACGTCACAGCTGCGTAAATAACAAGTGATCCCAACGTTTACTCACAACGTTGCTGAATTTCGCTTTTGGTTTTGTTTCTATAACTTATTTCTTGAGATTCAAGGTGTCTGTAATCAGTTTTGTTCTTTATGGGTTATTTTTGTTTGTCATGGAACCTTATTTCGAAAAAGCAGACAGTAGAAATCTACCTAAAGTGGACGCTATAATGGTTGGCATGTTCTTTAAAAACAACCCAGATTTTTACGCTCCTGAATTGAGAAATGTGACAACAGCTACCTACGTAAGTTAATATTTCAATCGTCATTCATTAACTTTTTAGTTAAATGTACAAACATGAATCACAATAGCACAATAATTTTTCAATCTGTAAAAAAGCGAGTCATTAACATTAGGTACTGGATGATCAGGCTTAAATTGTGTCTAGTAAAACATACAGACAACACAGAATTGAAGGGTGCGATATGAGTTTGAATCTTTCTGTACATCATCAATTTATATATATCATTATCTAACCTCAAGCAGGTAAGTAATGAGACGATTTATACTATGTATTGCAAATAAAATAAACTGCCTTCTAGGTATTTAACACCATACTTACATCGAAGTGGTCTTCACAAAAAATATAACTGTTTTAATTGATATATCACTTGGATTTCTGCGAGCTAACTGCAACCACTTTCTACGCATTTTTATATCTTTTGGAGCACATATAAATAGTTTGTCAGGGGTTTTAATAGTTGTATTTCTGCATCCAGGAACTACACACCACCTATAAGAACTCATTTTCTGGTTTTTAAACAGATTAACTTAATTATACTATAATTAAAACAAAAACGAACAATAAGTACTAGGAGCAAGTTGATGTTTACGCAGCTGTGACGTCACCATGGTCGCGAGACGCCATATTCTTCAAAATTGGCGGCATATTTGAATATCATGTTTTTATTTTCCATTTTCTCAATGAATAACTACAAAAAATTAAGAAACATGTGTTTTGTGTGCTCTATAAACGTATCTTAATAATTTGAGACAGTTTTCAAAACCTTGTCAAATAGCCTATTGTCACATTATTTTTCAGTTAAGTCTGGCGAGTGGCATATCTTGCGAGAGTAAATGTTGTACGCAAATATTTACGTCTACAGCGCAGTACAAAGGCAACGTGGTTAGAATAAAGGAGCTTAAGTTTTCTAAGAAGAAAGTAAGATAAAGTTATTTAATTTTATGTTTAGTGTTTTTATCTATCCTTATGATTGTAAATATTTTCTTTTTTTATACGTATACTTTGATATCGATACTGCACTCGCGTGGTAATCGGATGAAGAGTAGTTGTGTTTATACAATTTTTGTAGCTGTTTTTGCGAGAAAAAGTTACAAACATTAATAATGTATTTATTACTATTTAACTACTCTTCCATACACTCTTGAAAATAAGTAATATTATTTTCACAATAGGATATTTTAAGTATTTTGGCTATTTTCAGGATATATCTCGCGAGGTGATGAAAGAGATGCGTTTATTGCGCGATCTACGGCACGATAATCTCAACTCGTTTATTGGTGCCGTCGTGGAGCCGCTGCGGGTGTTGCTCATCACTGACTATTGCGCTAAGGGGAGCTTGTATGTAAGTACCGTAGGAGTTGTTGATAAAATATACGCCATATCCCATATAAAAAATAAATATATATATATATTATATAGCAAACAAAAAAAAAAAAGACCTTAAATGCTGGTTTTTTGCTTTATAAAATAAAATTATTCAATAACAGTGTGTGGCTTTGTATTATTCCTTGAAAATAACGGAAATTAATCTGTATTGTCTTTTTCAGGATATAATAGAAAATGAAGATATAAAGTTAGATAATATGTTCATATCGTCATTGGTGCATGATCTCATTAAGGTAAGGTTTGTTATATGAAAGAATACAATATGCAAGTATCTAATTATATAAAATTTGTTACTATAAGCATGCCACAATAGCATAAAAATATAATTTGTAATTTTTCTCAGGGTATGATTTTCATACACACTTCACCATTGATCTTTCATGGAAATCTCAAATCTTCGAATTGTGTAGTAACATCGAGATGGATGCTGCAGGTATATTTATTAAAACACTTGTAGATCACATTATTAAAATGTTGATTCTTTTTTTATATATTCGTAATTTCTCTATTTTTAGGTTACTGATTTTGGTCTACACGAATTGAGATATAGTGCGGAAAATGACTTCATAGGGGAACACCAATATTACAGAGGTAAAAATAAACTATAATTCGAAAATTTAGTAATCAATGTATATAGTAAAATTAATATTTATAAGCTTCAAAATGCAAATGTAAACATAGACAATAGACATTGCATTTCTAGAGACGTTTGATTTTTTTTATACATATTTTTACGTTTTTTTCCTATGTGTATGAAAATATCCATTATTAGTTCAGGCTAAAAACTATGGGCTCAAAATAGCTCTACATCTAGCTAATCAGTTCAATAACAAACATCAAAGCGTACTTTAACATTAATTAGTATTGAAAATTGTTTGTTATCTTCATGTCAAAATGTCATACAACACTTTTTTTTTCAGGGCTGTTATGGAAGTCGCCGGAACTATTGCGTGAACTAGATTATCCAAATGCCCAAGTCGGGGGTACGCAGAAAGGCGATGTTTATGCCTTTGGAATTATTTTGTATGAAATAATCGCCCGTCGCGGTCCGTTTGGCCTGACTTCTTTAGAACCCAAAGGTTAGATTTTATTTGTATGTTATGTGTTTTTGTATTTGTTTTAAGATAAAAAGTGAGGAGCGTGCGCAGTGTGAGGAAATTGTAGTGTAACCATTCATTTTATTGAGTAAAGTTTATTTTATTTATTACGTACACACTACCCAGCTAGCTAATAAAATCATTGTTTTTTATTGCAATTCAATTTCTATTCAATATTTTTTTGGGTTTATAAAAAATATTTACTGTTTTTAATAGCCGTTCTAAATAAGACAAGCAGACGATTAAATAAGGTAACTAAACATTTAAGAGTTACCTAGAGCAAAAAAATACATTTCACCAGTAACGGTGGGTTATTCGCACCGCACGGACGAGCCTTTTTTTTCACAAAAAAAAAAAAATGCGATGCGGCAACAGTGCATTGCCGGTAACGCGAACGCTCGACAACAAGACGGCAACGTCGCGTCGCAGCGCGTTTGGTGTGAAAGAAAAGGTCATGCTCAATTTTGACAACTGTCAAACGTCAAAATTGTCAAACGCGTAAGCCGTCAGCTGAATTTATTAATCCATGGACTAATAAACTTAAGCACCTCCAAAAGAAGAGACTAGTGCAAAACGACTGGTGAAACAGTAGCATCTCTACGATAGATGTCCTGATGTTATTAGAGCGTCCATCTTATCGGCACTGTCCGTCATTATTAAAGAACATAATATAACATAAAGACGTACGAACATTGCAGAGATAGTGGAGCGCGTGAAGCGCGGGCGGCTGGAGGGCGAGGAGGCGTTCCGGCCGGACACGCAGGCGCTGGAGGGCCGCGCGGACGAGTACGTGCTGGCGGCCATGCGCGACTGCTGGCACGAGGAGCCCGCGCTGCGCCCCGACTTCCCCACGCTGCGCACGAGACTCAAGAAGATGAAGTCCGGCAAGTGAGTGTGCATTATTCATTATTATTTTCATTCTTCCGTGAAATACTCCCGCATGGGAAGATTCCAGGTTCCAGGCTTAATGTTATGTCAGTAATTTAATTATCAATATTACAAAAACAGTGACGTAATATGTAGGATAATCAGGAAGTTCTTGAATATTATATACTAATCTATTTTGTTAACCATTGGCAAAAAGAGAAACTTGATTGGTTAGGACATATTTATGTATCTATACAATATTCATAGATAGCCCATAATACCCACTTAATTGGAAAAACAGCATAACTTACATTTCTTTCATGAGTCTTCACAGTCAAACGCGGGACTTTGTTTCATAAAAAGTATAGTTGAAATTTTATCAAATAATGTTTTATAGATCGAGAAACATTATGGACCAAATGATGGATATGATGGAGAAGTACGCTAATAATTTAGAAGAACTAGTCAATGAGAGAACGAGGCTATTAATAGAAGAGAAACAGAAGACGGAAGATTTACTGCACAGAATGCTGCCAAAGTAAGTTTGTTTCTTTACCTTTTATATGTTAAATTTTCTTACATTTTCCAGAATTTCAAGCACTGCATTAAATGTTACCAGAAATGCTTGTACCAAACTTATGTGCTTTAATAAATGTTTGTTCGATATGTGTAACAGAAACCTCGTGTCCCGCCTAATAATACGATGCGGCGTAATCCCTAAATGCCTTGCAGAATCCTGTTGTGATTAAATCTATATGTTGTTCAGTAAATGTAATGCCTTCTAATAAATGTTGTATTGAAAAAAAAATATGGAGTTCCAAGATTGATATCTTACAAAACTACCATAGAATGTATGTAACTGTAAGAAGTCATTCCTATTGTTTGTAAACATCAAACACTTTATGAGCTTTTTGTGGGAACATGCATGTACGTACACCGTAAAATAATTGCTAGATGTAAGGCTATATTGTAAAAATACTAATTATTATTTGTTTGTATAACTCGGTGTAATGAATGTCGACGGAAGACGCAAATACAACAAGCCACATCGCACATGGCCGCACTTTCGTGCGCACTGGTTTACATTTGGTCCATAGTTTTAATAGTGTAATGCCAAATCATTGAAGGGAAAATTTCACGACTATTTCAATGAAATATACATTCTATGAGTCATATAGAAAGTATTAATCGATTATTGAACTATATTTTCGATCTAATCATTGACATTTCTATCAAAACCATATTAATACATGTACATAAAAACTTATGTATAGATACATACTCAACTTCCTATAAATATCACAATTTTAAATTTATTAAAGTGCATTCGATGTTTCGATAGAATATTTATTGTAACCTTTGTATTTCGCATTAAAAGCTCCATAGTAGTGGACTTGATGTAAAGCAGTGGTACATGCTACACGTTTTGAATGTGAAAACGAAAAAAACATTGTTCTTGTATTTACTTTGTTGTACTTGTGTTCTTTTCCAGATGTGGGGGTTGATCCATTATAGAAATGTCGTGAAAATGTCTTGAGGTAATTAACTCTCTACTGGTGATTGTAGTTAATACGGTTTGACTTGTGCTGTAGGTGGTAAATCTTAGCGATGTTTTGGCTCAATTTCCTTATTAACACAGTAGAGGTAGCTTGCTTGGGGATTGTGACGGTCTTGCGTAGAGCACAATGGTCGGTGTTGGCGTTTCCTCAGCTTTTTCTCGATAACGTCGCCTTAACTCTAGTCTAGTGTAAGCGAACGGTAACTAATTTCTCTATTGATTCTTGTTTTTGACACAAGTTTTTCTTATTGCATGAATTTTATAATTTCTTTTTCATTGATCTAGTTTGTATTTTTAATGTACACATTTAAAAGGTACATCGTCGTTTGTATGGTAAGTGTTGCAAATAGAGCCTATTTGTAGATTGGCATTTTAATATTCTATGTAGAAAAGTAGATAGTGTTATGTTTGGTTATTCTAGAAATATTTTTATAAGTTCGTTGTTAATAATAATAACACATTGAATAAATTTATTTTGCATCTCCATAATTAATTGTCCTATTTTATACTTGTAAAATAAGTATAGGCACACTGATCCACTGGAAGAATGTGAGCAGGATCCTACAAAAATGTATTCGTAGAGGGTGTTTTATCTTAAAAAGTATAGAGTATACTACGGTTACTATATAATTGACGTCAAAAATTGTTACAGGTCAGTTGCCCGGCGGCTCACGACCGGCGAGGGTGTCGAACCGGAGTCCTTTGACTCGGTGACTATTTACTTTAGTGACATAGTGGGCTTCACCGCAATGTCAGCCGAGAGCACCCCACTGCAAGTTGTCAACTTTCTCAACGATTTATACACTGTGTTTGATAGGATCATTAGAGGTTATGATGTGTACAAAGTGGAGACTATCGGAGATGCTTACATGGTGGTAAGTAATTTTTTTAAACCTGTTTTGATTGAATGAGTTCTTTTAAAAATAATTTTCATTATAAATTAAGAAAAAAAACTCATTAAAAACTCATGATAATTTTATGTCCTTTTTTTAGTGCCGTTGATTTTAAGTAAACAACATAATATAATTATATATAATTGCATAACTTTCTAGAAGCACTTAATAATATAATTCTCAATCATCCCTCGGACAAAATAATTATTGCGGGCGACTTTAACATGAGTAATATATCCTGGAATTTAAATTCTGAAGGTCTACTTCTTCCTTCAAACTATTCGAATGGTGATGAATGTTTGTTTATTGACGAATTATACACTCACGGTTTGCAGCAGTACAACTTCATACATAACGTTAGCAACCGAATACTCGACTTAGTGTTATCAAACGATTCTATTGTTGTGTATGAATGTGTTCGTCCGCTTTTACCGATCGACCCTTACCATAAAGCGCTCATAATTGATGTAGAATTTGTTCACATATCGTATTTAAAATCGAATACTAGGAAGAAAATATTATATAACAAAGGGGATTACGAGGCAATAAATACAGAATTGTTTAAAATTAATTGGTCACAAGAGTTTGACAGGACTCATTCCATTGAAGAATGTGTGAATTATTTTTATTCGATTATTAATAATCTAATACACACTTACATCCCAAGCAAAACCGTGGTCGACAATAAATTTCCTATTTGGTATTCACCAGCTTTAAAAAAGATTATTAAAGAAAAATTTAAACATTTTCGCAAATACAAGATTTACAAAAACCTAAGTAGCTTAGAATCATACAAACTGTTAAGGGATAGAGTTAAGACTGTAGAAAATGATTGTTACCAAAAATATATAAATTCTGTTGAAAATTCCATTGAACAGAATCCTAAATACTTCTGGTCCTTTTTCAAATGTAGATCGAAATCTAAAGGCTTACCTAGCAATATTAAATATAATAACAATTTACTCACATCCGGAAACAATATTTGTAATGCATTCTCAGAATATTTTTATACTACATTCCTAGACAAAACTGACACAAACTTATCAAATTATGTATCTGAACTGGAATTAAGTAATTTTGAATCAAATTTTGACCTTTGTTCGATAAACATTGACTTGAAAACGATAAAAAAGGCATTATCCCAACTAGATCCTTCAAAATCTGCAGGTCCCGATGAAATCAGTCCACTGCTTCTTATAAAATGTGCCGACTCAATAGCCATTCCACTAGCCTATTTATTTAAGAAATCACTTACTGTTATGGAATTCCCCTCAATGTGGAAGAGGGCATTTGTTACACCTATCCACAAAAAAGGTTCTAAGTTAGAAGTTGTCAATTATAGACCTATATCTAAATTGTGTATCATAGCCAAAGTCTTCGAAAGAATAGTATACGACCAGGTTTACGCAGTATTTAAAAACACATTCATGAGTTGTCAGCATGGATTTTTGAAAGGTCGATCAACCGTGACTAACCTGGTGCTTCTGAATGATTACATTACTGATGCTATGGAGACAGGCCATCAGGTCGATGTTATCTACACGGATTACAGTAAATGTTTTGACCGCATAGATCACAAGATTCTCTTGCATAAATTATACATAATGGGCATTAGAGGTAACTTACTCAGATGGTTTTCTTCGTATGTCAACAATAGATCTCAAGCAGTTGTAATAAGTAACTACATATCAAGTTGGGTGGTAATACCAAGTGGAGTACCTCAGGGCTCCCTTTTGGGTCCTCTTATGTTTTGCGTATTCATAAATGATATTCCAAATTGCTTCACATACTCAAATCTTCTTTGCTTTGCTGATGACATGAAGATATTTAGGACTATTAAATCTTCTGCTGATGCTGCTATGCTTCAAGATGACCTTAATAAATTAGACTACTATTGTACTCAAAATAAATTAGATCTCAATCCTAGTAAATGCACAGTCGTCTCATTTAGTCGTAAAAAACAAACACTGCGTTTCAACTATCGAATAAAAAATCAAGATCTTGGAACTAGCCCTGACATAAGAGATCTAGGAGTGATACATGACCCAAAACTCATGTTTGATAAACATATCGATTATATTCTAGCTAAAGCTTCTAAAGCTTTAGGCTTTATAATGAGAATTTCGTCTGATTTTAAAAAGGCGAAAACGTTTAAAATTCTATTTTGTGCTTACGTACGTAGCATTCTAGAGTATGCGTCGCCAATATGGAATCCGCGATACGATAAATATATAAATTTTTGAAATTCCTATGTTACCGATTACACGTCCCGTACAAATCTGAGGATTATTACGAGGTCTGCAGCAAATTTCACTTCCTACCCCTAACATATCGCCGGGAGATTTCTGATATTTTATTACTTTTAGGCATTACATCCAATAAAATAGACTGCCCAGATCTACTAGCCAAAATTTCTTTATACACACCCTCAATTTTATCTCGTAAATATAATCCTATCTTTACTTCCGCAGTCTCGGAGCAATTAACAAGCCTGGAGAAGTAACAATTAATTGAACGTTTCTTATATAGTGGCTCTCTTTTATTCAATACCCTAATTAATGCGATAGAAAGAGACAACACACTGTTATCGGCTTGGCATTCAAATCCACATGTAGCCACTTTTTGTTCTAAAAAGGTAGTGCTTGCCACTTTATCGAATACTAAAATATCGATAAATAAAAAAATTAAGTTATAAAATTGCTTGAAGATAATTTAAGATTCTTTTAATTTTGAATTATGGATAGGTAATTCCAAATTTTAAGATTCGTTTAATTTGGAATTATTCATTTACGATGCGTATTGACTGCCTTGCATTGTATGGTAGTGGTATTTATAAAAAAATATTATTAGGTATTTCGGTTTAGGTTGTTTTTTATGGTTTCGTAAAAAGGTACGTATTTTTTCCTGTTTTCATAGATTCATTCATAGAATTATACGGAACCCTTCGTGCGCGAATCTGACTTCCACCTGGTTGATCTTTTTACAAATCAATAATCGTATCCTACTAATATTATAAAAGCAAAAATATATACCTAAGAATGGACATTTGATATTCTTTCACGTAAAAACTACTGAATGAGTTTTTATGGAACTTTACAAATAAACATATTATAGATTAAACATCAGAATAACATATAGGCTACAATTTACCGCGGGAAAATAACTCATTCCCACAGGAAAAAATTGGTAAAAGTTTAAAATAAATTGCTTCAAATAAAACAAATAAAATTTAAAATTTTTTTTACAACATTTTATTTCGATACTTAATTAACAAATTACAATATTTATTATTTAAAATAGATGCCACCTTAGCTTGTGGAACAGCATCTCTGCAAAGCACTTTACTTTTCTTCCCGTCTGATTCGAAATGATTTGAACAAGGCCGAGAATGTTTTGAAGGCTTCCAATTTTCCCTGTGCTATAGCTTTAACCCAAACATCTTTTAATTTTTCTCAAGCCAGAAACCTGCAAATAACAATAAAATCCATACTTAAATACCTTTTTTTTTCTCCTAACCTAAAGCAGTCATTATCAATGAAGTACTTCGTACCTACTCAAGTATCGATAATTGCACAACACTATGGAAGTTATATTTTGCATTTTTTCTAAAAACTAAGCTGATTATGATTTCATTTCAATGATTACGGTTAGATAAAACATAGATGATTATGAAAATAACGTAAATTAACTTATTTATAATACAATTAACAAAAAAATTGATCAAAACACTAACCTGTGAAAAGACAAATTCCAATCTTCATCCGATTTCCCAGTACTACGGCTTTTACAGCCGTGAACAACACAAGCCATGTAATCTTTAGTAAATTATCTTTTCAGAAAATAACATAAGAAACTAGAAAACACGTTTTTCACTTCAAAAACAATAATTAAAATCACCATGCGTTAGTGACCAGACTGGTCACTAAAACAAATTGAAATGGCTACATGTCATTTCAAACTGTCGAACTGACATATATCTGTCCTCTTTTTTCGCATGACATTTTGCCATAAGCCAAAAAGGCCAAACTAGTGCTTTATTGTTCAATTAATTGTTACTTCTCCAGGCTTGTTAATTGCTCCGAGTCCGCAGTCAGCACTAACTATCGTCAAAACTCGTTTATTCTACGCGTAAGCAATAACTTTAACAAGCTATCAAAACAGTTCGATTTTGACTTATTCTGCAGCAGTTCTTACTCCATTAAGCGTCAGTTAGCTAATGAGTTCTTTCGTCAACTTGGTGGTCGAGTTGATATGTAATTTAATTAGTGTTACAATAGCATTGGTTTTAAGCATTTGATTCGTGTACGTAATCGCTCACATTTGTAATTGTTATATATTAATATTATTCTAGCCGTGAGAATCTGTAAATGGCTTATTGTGAGTATTATATTATGTGACTATCTTTAAGAATACAGCTGTAGATTCTCCTAAAATATAAATAAATAAATAAATAAACAATCTTATTTTGCCCAGCACAAATATCCTTCTCAGTTTTACAATATGGCTTATAAAAGTGTAATTAAAGATGTTTTGATCTAGTGTTAATTAAAAATTATCTCTACATTTTAGGTATCCGGTCTTCCAATAAGGAATAATGATAGACATGTTGGTGAAATTGCGTCTATGGCACTAGAATTATTGAACGCCGTTAAAAGTCACAAAATATCGCACAGACCAAACGAAATACTAAAATTACGAATAGGTATACATACAGGTAAGCAAATTGTTTCAACTTGTGATATTGGTAATATGTCTATGAGGCTTTTATTTGTTTAATGATAATGACACCAAATGAAAATGCATGTTCAGTACAAATCTTACGATGTGCATTTGTAAGATATCAGTTTAAATTTCACAAATCACAATGACAAAATGCAGTTTACCTAACAAAAATATCTTTCTTTGATCCTAAAATTTAATTTTTTCGTTGAAAGTTGTGTCAGTATAACATAACAAAAAAGAAAAACATCAATATTGATAAGATTTTAATAATAAAAATGTACAACAGGCGCAGTGGTAGCCGGCGTGGTGGGACTCACAATGCCGCGGTACTGTTTATTCGGCGATACAGTGAACACAGCGTCGCGTATGGAGTCGAACGGCGAACCCCTGCGCATACACATCTCACCGTCGTGTAAACAGGCGCTCGATAAACTCGGCGGGTACATCGTGGAGCCACGTGGTTCTATACCCATCAAAGGAAAAGGCGTGGTACGTTCTTGTTGAATTTGTCTTGTGCTAGTATTATATACGGTATAGTGTACGGTACGGTAAGTCAAACGGTGAGCCGCTACGCATAGAAAATACGAGTATATAAAGCAAATATTTCTGCCATATAATAAGGATGCTGTTTATTATATTCTATGGTAGAATGATGTTTTATGGCTTTACAGTTGCAAACATATTGGCTTGTGGGTGCGACTGAAAAGGCAATTCAGAAGAGATTAGTGGAAGGAGAGGAGCGTCCTCTGTTCTGTCGACCGCGACGAAGCCCTCGCTTGACTGACTCCAGACATCCTTCTATATCGGGCAAGTTCATTATAATATTATGCATTTAAGTTGTGAAAATATATTAATGAGTATTTTGTTTTTTTCTTAAACTATTTTATTTTGAATCCTATGTTTATTGCTTCATTTGCCAACACTGGTGAATTAATCTTAACAAGCTACTCATTTCGTTATAAATGTTTGTCTTAAAAATAAACAATTTCTGCTTAATTTCTTGTGAGCATTGGTTTGTTTTAAACATAAGTTTAAATGCATCCAATTTCAGTTACATATTGTTATGTATTTTTTTTAATGACATGTAACTAAATTAATCAAAACCTCAATTGCCACTGAACCGAGAACTAGTATAGTAATTATTATTGATGTTAATTTTCTAACTATTTATTAATTCATATCGGTCACTTATGTAATTGTGTCAACACTCCATCTTTTATGAGGTTTTGCATTATTTCATGAATGTGTAAATCTAATATGCGTGCGTGCTTGCGTGCATCAATTTGTATGTGTACACGTGTTCGCGCGTACCTGCGTACTTGTACGCACGTGCACTTTCATATATAGGTACACGTGGGTACATACGCACCCACATATATGAAAGTGCACACATGTGCATTCGTACGTGCGTATGTGTGCGTTCGTACGTGTGCACGCGTGTGTGTGCGTGTGTAACTAACTCGTGTGGTGCGGTGCGGCAGAGCTGCGCAACGAGGCGGGGCGCGGCGGCGTGCGGCAGCGCCTGCACAGCGGCGCGTCGCTGCCGGCGCACCCCGCGCTGCCCGCTCTGCCCGCGCCCAACGCGCCGCCCGGCCGCGCGCGCTTCGATAGGGACTCGTCCACACGGAACAGGTGATTTGATTTCGATTCTTATTGATAACGCATGAGTTAATCTTAATGTAAAGAATATAATGTAGGTTTCAGCTATTGATATGCTCCTTTTTTATTACTTTATGTGGTATGGAGTTGATGGTTCACGTGTATTTTACTGATAGTGTTCTTTATGCGCAAATAGATGAGACTATTTTATAATAGTTTTTTTTGAACAGTTATTTGTAGGCCTAATTTATCAGTGGAATATACTAATTATAGCCTTGCCCGAGTCCAGAACTTTTTCTTATTATGACTATGAGACTAAGAACTTTAGAGCGATGATATTCCGTTGTCATCATTTTGATATCATTATTGTATACAATTTCAGAAATGCCTTGAGCTCGATCGCGTCGTCCACAGCGTGCGACGCGGACGTGTGCGGCGGCGAGAGCGAGAAGGCGCTGCGCGCGGCGCGGTCGCTGGACGCGCTGGTGCGGCGCGAGGCGCGGCCCGACCGCCTGCGCCGCCACCACACCACGCGCTCGCTCGACGCCGACGTCGCCATCGCCACCATCTACGGCGGCGCGCTGTTCAACGGCGCCGCCGTCACGGGCGACGAGCCGCCGCGCGCCGACGAGGACCGCCCGCTGCTGCGCAAGGCGAGCCTCACGAACCGCATCGAGCGCCCGCGCCGCAAGCTCGCCGACTCGGCCTACATCGAGAACTACAAGAAGTGGCGCTCGCTCGAGAACGTGGCGGACGCCAAGAGCGAGCGCGGCAAGATGCCCCGCTTCGCGATCCGCTCGTGGCTGCTCGGCATCTTCAGCGGCGGCACGCGCAGCAGCAACTCGTCGCTGCGCCGCGCGCCGCCGCTGCTCGACCGCGAGTCGGCCGTCTGATGCGTAAGACCCTTTGACGTAAGCTACGTTTCGTCGACTGTTCTCACGAGTCTATCACGTACGGATTGATGGTTCGAGCCGACCGGCCCGATTCGCTAACGAAACGAGTACCTATTTAAACTGTTAAGTGTCAAATTATGCTCTTTGGCTGTTATTTTTATGAATTGTTTAAATTTAAGGTTTTTGTATATCGATGTCGCCTCCTATTTTACGCGCTCCTTTAAATGTATATTAGACATATATGTATATGAAACGCTGTTGTAAATAATATGTGTAAGTAAAACGATGTTACCGTGAATTGTGAAATAAGAGTTTAATGTTATTAAATAATTTCTATTGAAAAGGTCTCTTAATAATACTGACATAGATCACATCTACACTATTGGTTGTTGCTACAGCATTTTTGACACAGAGACAGGTGTCTTAATTTTAAGCCATCTTTTTTTAATACAAATACCATGTATTTTTACGAAGTAATAAAATTATGACACTCGTCTCCGTAATTGAACATGGCCAAAATGAGAATGAGAAAACATTTTCTAGATTTTACAATTTCTTGGACACCACAAGTAAAACAGTTAGGAATATGAGAGTGACTTTCCAATGGATAACATTTAAACATTTCAATTGCATGTAGACAAATATATATTTTATCAAACAAAATTACGATATTAATGAGGTCCTTTACATACGTAATGTCACGTAAGAAGGACTTTACATATAATTAATAATCGTCATTGTCATTGTCGTTGTCATGAGATTAGGTGGTGTCCAGTGAAGTAAAAGCAGTAAAAACGTGTATTTCACATAAATGCGCAAACTTAAACTTATTGTACAGTACAGCAATTCGAAGCATACATTTACATTCTAACTTAAAATTATCTTAAGTTAAATTATAAGTACAAACTTAATTCGAACATTCATAATGAGGCAAACCAAATTAGTTTTGGTTTCATATTACACTAATAGGGCTTTGAAAAGTTTCTAGTTGCCAAATTACATAAAAATGAAGACGAATATAGTTTAAGACTTAAACTACTTAGTAGTTATTGTTCGGAACTAAGCTGCTGGTTTTTACAATTTGTAGGATACACAACACATCTTGATGCTGATTTAGTAACTTTTTTAATTGAGAAAATAGCGATTAATTTAATTAAAACTAATACAATAAAATCACAATTACATATAACACGACTTATAGATTTAAGTACAGATTCTAAATATTTCTAGAACGTAATAACAGTTAAATTTAAGCTACAATTTCTTCTTTAAATCATGTCATGTTCCATAGCAGTTTTAATTAACTATGTCGGTTTTATACCAATAGTTACAATTTAGCTACACTTTTTCGAATTACATGTTGTTGTAATTTTTGCCATATTCGCAACTATATAACACAATAACGATTGAATTTTAGTTACACACATAATTCTTCAAATGAGTGTGTTCTAAATTTATTTTACCACAAGGTCCAAAATAGAACCTAATAAGAGCAACATTTTATTTTAGCATCAATCTTAGTAAAGAGTGTGTTCCAACAATTTTTTACCAAACGCATCATAAAATCAAAATTAGCTACAATTTCTTCTGTCATGTTCCATAAGTGTCAATTGAACTAATGCCGGCTACTCACGTACCTGCCGCAGAGCCGATATTCTCTCGTTTGGTCGGCGGTGGGAGCAATTTCAGTTGTTCTCTAAATTGCCCCTGCTTGCCTATACACATCACAATTAAGGAGCCAATTAAGGGTCCAATTCCAATATTGCCCCTGCTGCAAGTACGTGAGTAGCCGGTCTAAGGCATTGAGGTATTATTACTAGAGAGGGCACCACGAACAAAATCTGTGCGACAAGCGCGGCAGCGCGGTCCGGCTAGTGAGTCATACACTTTGTAGATATTCTGCCCTTTATTACTTATAAATTAAAACCAATCAATGTAACAAATAAATATTGTTGTTTATCTTATTAAAAAAATATGAATAAACTTATCAATTAAAACCAATAAATGAAACAAAAAAAAATTGAGTTACAAATAGAGTAGTAGCGATGTCCTCTCTAGTACGTAGTACATGTAATTCAATGGTCTAAGGGAATTTACACTACTGGTCTATGAGTAGTGGTTCAGCTGCGGGATCGTGGAGCCCGTTGACGAGTACGCGCACGTCGCAGTCGCGGGTCTGTTCTATCGCGGGACAAGACACGCTTGCGTACTCTTGGCGGAGGCTTGGCGCTTCTAGCTGCTGTACGCGTGGTGTCGATACGCGGTTCTCGCCGATTACCTGTAGAACGAAGGACTAATTTTAGTCATAAGTATACTAATTATCGATAGAAAGTAATACTGTACATCTGAAACGCTTTATCAAATACTGAACTGATATTTTACATAAAATTTGGAATAGAGATAGACGTAATATTGGAGAACGATGTACGATAGTTTTTGTCATGAATTGCTGAATTTACAATATTATCCTTGTAACATGGTAGCATCAAATAGAAGCAATGCTTAGGCAATGCTTTTTATTTATTTGGAATTTTTATAAGTCCACTCATTGAATAAAATAATATTGACTTCATTACTCACTTCCATAAGGTATTCATCGCTCCGATGATGTAGTACACTATCAGTATGAGATTCTAAATGATTGCCCGAAGCAAATCTTAGTTTCTTTGGAGATTCTAAACTGCAACATCTGAAAAAATAAAAAGAAACCAATTTTTAAATTGTAAGTATCCATAAGGCAGTGAGCAGATCATTTCGTACCAGGTGGTAAGACAGTAAGCACCTAATAGTATTCCGTTTGCCTATTTATCTCTCATTTGATTAATGCAGTTATGAGTTACCTCACCAACTCACCGATTAATTATTATTATTATAAGCTAAGAAGCCAAGATACAAAGAACACGCACCTATGCAACCCGCCCACTTGGTTCTTCCAACCACGTGTCTTCAAGGAACTTCTAGGCAAGTGCGGTGGAACATCTCTCGTAGCCGCTCGTCTCCTCGCCCTACTGGCCGCTGCTGCTGGCTCTTCACCCCGCACCCAGTACGTGACCTGATCCCGCTTGCCCTTCATGGCAACTATACCACGCTCTTCTACTATGTAACCTCCCAGTTGGTCGAGGAGGAGCTTGCACGCGGAACTGCAGTGGATCTTGAGGGCTGGTTTGAAAAGGTTGATTGTTATAAAATTACTTCTGGTAATTAGAAGAGTTAAGAACCCAAACTAAAACATTTATGTATGTTTACATTTTTAATCAACTTGAAATTGAATTAAAGTAGGCATATGGATAAGATTTACTTACGAAGTCCCGTAGATTCAAATCGACTAGCAGTGTTAACGGTGTCACCGAAGAGGCAATATCGCGGCATTTTTAATCCTACCACTCCCGCACACACAGGTCCTGAAAATAAGAAATGCATTTTGTTACATATTTATACAATTTTGCTGTTTAAAATTTAATTAAGTTGGATTCAATATTTTAATAGATATTGAAAATACTACCCACATCATCTTAGATCTTATCATAGAAATCTAAATAACAAGACACATAGAAGTGCTATAATGTCATAATTCGTATGAAAACCGCTGTCGCCAAAATCAACACATTTAAACCGATAGCTAAACACAAGAAGCTTATATCTAATACACTGGAGATTGCACTATGACCATTAACTTGTAACAAGAAAATATGACCTTGAATGACGCCTGTATGTTTTTTTATCCCTTTCACACCAACTTGCCAAGTTAGGTGTGAAAGGGATAAAAAAACATACAGGCGTCATTCAACGTCATATTTTCTTGTTACAAGTTAATGTTCATACTGAAATCTCCAGTGTATTAGATATAAACTTCTTGGCTAAACAGTACACACAAGTAAACTATGCCTTTTATTGGACAGCTTGATTTTAGTGAAAACTAACTTAAATATTAAATTAAGCTTTTTAATATGTACGAATTTACACGAATTATTTATATTGATATTATTTGTGCACGAATTTACGGTTTATTTTAGAATAACATCCCTAAGTATATGAGACGTTTTGTTTATTTTTGCTCCAATACGCAAAAATTCGGCTTTTCTACAACAGAGGTTGTCAATTTTCAATAGATATAACTTTGAACATAAACTCATAGAAATAAGGTTGAAATTTGTGTTAAACGTGATAATAAGAATGGTAGAATGTGTCATTCATTGTTATTTCGATTACTATGGTGACACTCGTAATATTAAGGAAATATTATATAATTTTAAGGAAAAACGGCAATATTTATAAACAAAAATACTTACCGGTGAAATTTTATTCCTTTATTAGTATAATTACAATTTATGGAAGAATTTCCGCACTGGGAAATGCTGTAACACACCATGTTTACTCACGCACGTGTCAGGAACAACTGAACAAGCGACCACCAAGCGACGAACAGACTTGTGGCATGGTAACCACCTGAGCGGCGACAATGTCACGCGCGCTTACCACTTCTATTGCCTTGTTATTTAGATTTCTATGGATCTTATACTATGATTATGCTTATAGATAAAGCTACTCGTTTACGACCACGAGATATAGAAACAAATGAAAAAATTATAGACCATTTTTATTAACGCTACCGTGTAACATTCAACATAGGTACCTATTAGTACAATAATTACTCATCCATTTCAAATAATTAATCCTATATTCAAAACGATATCCATAACCCAATACCGGTATGACCACCGATACCGATATCTAACGTACCAGAGTGTATTCCAACACGCAACAACAAGCGGTGCTCAGGACGATGTCGCACCCGAAAAGCACGCGTGGCCGCCAGCAGTGCGAGCGCCATTGATGCGATTTCGCCCGCGTGTAGTATACCATTTCTTATTGGTAGTCCTGATACCTGTATATATATAACACTTTTAATTGATGGTCCTTTTTAATAGAAGAGCTCTTTAAGATCATACAGACAATAAGCTGTGAAGTTCGTATGTGAGGTGCGCTTTCTGTGTATCCGTTGTAAGCCTCCAGAGAATTAAGACAAAATATCGTAAATAACCAACTATACCTTATTCCTTCCTTATACAGGGTGTCCCACCCACTGTTGGTATACTAAGCTCAAAGAAGGTTATAGTTTTGCATACGCTGAGTACGTAAAAAGTACTTATAAAATTCCAGACGCATTTTTTTTTCAAATAGATGAATTCTTAAAACTCTATGTGTACACCCATAACAAGCAACCCACCCGACTTTGCCACTAGCACGTGAGCTATCGTTTAAGATTATGTTTTCATAGACAAAATGCTCACATTAGAGAAGAAAAAATGGATTTTCAGGAAAAATTTAGCAACAAATTTTTGACGTAATTTTGTTGTTTAAGTATTTTTAACGTGATCAGTGTATGCAAAACCACAAGTCCCTTCGCGCTTAGTATACCAATAGTGGGACACCCTGTATATTTTAACCAATTTTTTTAATCCCGTTAAGGTACATTCTTATAGGCAATACCAAGAAGCTTATATCTAATACACTGGAGATTGGAAGGGATAAAAAAACATACAGGCGTCATTCAACGTCATATTTTCTTGTTACAATTTAATGGTCATAGTGCAATCTCCAGTGTATTAGATATAAGCTTCTTGGGCAATACTTACCACCATGTACGCATCGCCAATTGTTTCTACTTTGTAAACGTCGAAATTTTCTAAAATGGAGTCGAAACACGTGTAGAGATCGTTTAAAAAATCGACAACCTGAAAAAAATCACCATGTTAATAAATCAAATAAATTCATCAAGTTTGCTGTTTTGTTTGCTAAAAGAACCATTATAATTTGAAATTAATTAAAGACTGAGTATGTTTATTTGAAACTATAAGTTATAAACATAGAATGTACAGATAAATTAGCTTGGAGAAATTTTTGCGTTTGTAGTAGTGTATGGTCAGCAAATAAAATAAAACAACATTTTATTTTTAGTTTTTATTTTATACAGGGTTACTTGTAAAACACCAGCAACCTCGCAGGACAAGATAGCTAACATCATAAGTAACAACATTTGTTCTACGACTTTTGGCATAACGCAATAAATTATTTTTAAATGATTTTTTAAACTTTTATTGTACTCTCCTTACATTTGTAAGTCTATGTTCTATTAATTATCGGATGGACGACGCGACGCCCCCTTCCCCCTCTCGTTCGCTTTTTGTTTACGTAATTTTTGGGAGGCGTAGAGTTTATAATATTCAGACGGAAAATTAAATGAATATTTATTTTTGTATGAAAATAAAATCTAACAAATTATCAAAAGTCGAAATGTTGTTACTTATGATGTTAGCTATCTTGTCCTGCGAGGTTGCCGGTGTTTTACAAGTAACCCTGTATATATAAGGGATTTTAAATTAAACTATATGTGTTTCTCCTCTGAAAAAGATGAGACTTTATTTTAATATTTGCACATTTAACATACATATAACTTTTACATTAACAATGTTACTAAAATGAAAAATTTACTAACCTGAAAAAGAAACGACATTTAAAGTTTAATTCTTTAGTTTGAGAAGTCAAAGGCTTGCCTCGACCATGTTTTAACACTGGAGCCATATTGAATTAACAATATAAAGTTACAACACTTACACACAAATTAAACACTAGTTATGGCCCTGCCTTCATACAAAACTGCTGAATACGCCGTTCGCACGGGAATAGAATGTGGATGCGATTTCCCTTAGTTAGCATCCAAGCTTACGTCTTTATAATTATTAAACTGTATAAATTCATTCTTTAACTCCGGTCTGCATCGTGCAGACATGGGTGTAAAAGTCTCATTTTAGCTATTAAATGTAGTTTTTAAGTACATCTGAGTTTTCATTTGGGGCCTCCGGCTGCGGGACATGTAATTCACTTCAACAAATATTATAACAATAATAACAAATAATAACAACAATCAACAAATACAAAATTTATCAATTAAACTACGTACATAATAATTATAATTTTTGAATGAAATGTGCTTTATGTTCTAACGGTACCAAACGACTGCACGTGGCACCTGCGGACAGCGTAAACTGGTTTATTCTGGTTTTGTGCGTGTTTCCACTTTCCACTATCAAGTGACGATTTATTTATTTGTTTTGTTTCGTAATTATTATGGTCAAATATTAATTATGAAACAAATTATTATGGACACGATATTTTATTGTTTCACGGTAGTCGCCTTGTCGTTTGCTCAAGGACGTAAAATTGAATGATATATTTTTTTTTATAAAGTCAAAACCATTTTCTTTCAAATAAAAACTTGTTTTTATTGAAAACAAAAGTGTTGCTAGGAATAAGTATAAAATTAAATAGTAATGTTAGGATATCGAAACATTTTTGTATAGGCCAGAACGATATAGTGGAAACGCGCTCTAAGATCTGAGTAATATACACACCACTACATATGCAAAAATTTCTCCAAGCTAATTTACCTGTAGAGCGATACAACAAATCTATTCATGTCAGGTGACACTTCTTAACGAAATATATTTATTAAGTCACTTACCTGAAGCGGCGTACTTTCAGCGGACATAGCAGTAAATCCAACGATATCACTGAAGTATATCGTGACCGAGTCATAGTTTTCGGGCAACACGCGCTTCCCTCGTTTTAACTGTTCTGCCACTGGGGCTGGTAACATTTCTTCTAACAGTGCCTCTGGAAAATATTAACGATCTTTATGAGATAATGAATCTAATATAACAGTGATAAGTAAGAAAAAATATAGGGATTGTGCATTTGCACATTGTTGTTACATTTACATGTAAAAAATAACTGACTTCGCAAATAAATTATTTGCATCTCTATTTCGATAACTCGTACCATATTTATTAGTGTACACGTCATACGAAGAGATCGACTGTACAGCTTCTGTACATACAGCATGTAATTTTTCAAATGGGAAGCCCTAGTATCAAGTTTAACCTCTATAAATCATCACCTCTTTCAACTTTATCATTTATATTCAGTTTATACTTTTTTCTGGTCAAATTACGCCACAGTGTTATGGAGCAAGTTCCAAAAATTCTATGTATATTGTATATACTTAAGTTTGTATAGAACGTATCCTTTTATAAAAATATTCTGTAATACATATCTTCTTAAACATATATTCGGCTAAGATCTGTGGAAGACGCAGTTTACGTACCTAATGGAATAGTATTCGTGACTACGAATTTGGATTCATTTGATACGAACAGTGGGTTAGTGGACCAATAACCAAATGTAGATCGTGACCGAGACTTGAGTAGCTGTCATACATGATATTATATGCAATTATATTCTATTGCGAAAGTTAAATGTTCGCGTTGAAAGGGGGAAATATCCTTGATTTAATTTAAATTGATGCAATTAGTATTTTCGTTATCGTATTTTAATGCATATGTTAATTCTCTTTGCAAAAAATATTTTATCAAATGGGAGTGGGCCATAATGTGTTTTTTAAGTTCCAAAGTATAACTAGAAATACATTTAATCGAAGGTCAAAATAAAACCTACTTCCTTACCTGTTTTCTTCTTCTCTTCTTGCAATTGATCAGTCCTTTCATCGACGAGAGCCTCTAAATTATTAGCATACTTTTCCATCATTGCTATCATATTATCAAATATATTTGGTTTCCTGAAAACAGATTGATCATTTCAAATAGGGTGTACGATTTAAGCTGCAAACTAAGGAAGGTGAAACAATTGATATTTTTTGGTTTTATGGCATTCAAATGCTTTATAAATTTATATTTAATAAGGTGAAACAATTTATTTGTCAAAAATTATTTTATTTTATGGTAACTAATTTCTTGTCATTTTCATTCAAATAATAATGAAAGTTTTATAATAACGAAAGTTATCCGAAACGTACATGCCCTTCCTAAGCGGTCGCAGACGCGTCCGTATAGCCTTGAAGTCGGGTCGTGCGGCCGCGTCCTCCACCCAGCACTCAGCGCAGCACTCGCGCACGCAGTCGAAGCGGTCCGCTAGAGCTTCTAGCGGCGGCCTGCATTAGTTACCTTTGTATTAGCTGTATTAGCAAGTACTCATTATTACAGAATTGTTTTAGCTCATTAAAGAAGCCCATGTGCATAAATTCATTTATCTTTTCATTCTAGCGACACTAATTTAATATGACATGCTACGCCATTTCAGAAATCTACACCTATAACAACGATATAAGGCAGTTCAATAAAGAAACGAATCTTCAATGGCAGCGCTTATCATTCCCCCTCGCTTACACACGGCCGTACGGCATGCAAAAAAAAAAAATGGAAAAATAAAATCACTAAAATGTATTTGATTTTCCCTATAATAGTTTTTATCATAAATTTACAATGACAATTATGCATTTGCGAAAGTAAATAATGTTTTATTGGAATTTGACAAAATATGTTCTTTGGGAAAAGTTGTTCAGTTTTATGGGCGCATTACAAATATTATGGGGATTTTGTTACATTCTGTATACGTAAATATGATAATTCATATAAATACACAAATACCATAACAAAAAAGTTTGTCAACAAACAATTTGAAATAATTAATAAAATAATTATCCATTTACGTTATTTTTATTTTCTTTTTTGCTGACCCTACCATACGTCAGTTTCAGCTTTGGCCGCCATTGAAGATTCGTTTCTTTAATGAACTGCGTAATACATGCGATTTAATGCTATGGGCGGAAGGAATACAAAAAAAAAATAAGATAAGTCCCACTGCATTTAAATGATTGCTGTGTGATGACAGCCAACTGGCTATTGTTATACGAAGGTTTTTTAGGAAGGCGGCGTTTATTTGCGAGATGTGTTTGTAGAGATTTTCTGCGAATTATCAAAGAAAGTTCATTAACATCATTATCATGTTTCTATTTTCATAATATCCACATACCGAAAGCCGAATCAAAATAGTTACCAAATACTATCTTTTCTCTCGTACCAAAAGCTGAAACAAAATATCGTAAGTAGACAGGAGACACGTACCTACCTGTAAGGCGCGGGGTGCGGGTGCGCGAGGCGGCGCAGCAGCGCGGGCGGCGCGGCCGCGTGCGCGCCGAACGGGCCCTGCCGCGTGTGCAGCTCGTACAGGAGCAGCGCGAACGCGTACACGTCGGCCGCGGGGGAACCACAACGGACTTCGAGTGATGTGGGGAAGGAATCCTTGCCCCAGCCCGCTGAGCGGAGCAGCTCGGGGGATAGGTAGACGAGGCCTGGTCATGTAACATTTAGGATGTTGTAAGAATTGTATACTGATACTGACTTCTACGTTCATCAGGTCTCATAGATCCATCATTTAACTATATTGTGATTTGTATAATATTCAACATTTTCAGCAAACAAAATCTGAGTAAGCGTATTTTATAAAAAAGCGCATAATAAATATACGTAACTTAAAAAAATAGTACACATATGATGATTATATACAGTGAATTTAATAATAGTACGGTACCTACTCTTTTCGAGCTGTCTTTTAATCTATGTGATAATGATAAATATCGCTATAAAAATGCCAATAACATAATATTCAAAACATTTTCACCACTAGGAAAATTCCTTATTTACTATGTAATATTGCTGAAGCGCTACTATATAAAGTAAAGATTCCCGGAATCACAGCTTAGCAAATATTTACAAAGTGTTATTGGGTAAACACTGTACTGAAAGTTGGAAGGGAACCATCTCAAATATAGCGCGGTTGTGAGAAAATTCATCCCTCTATTTACATTTTTATTTTCTTTGGAATGTTATTTTCTATGAAAGTACAAAATCTTTTATTCGAATTGTTAATTGTGGATTCGGATAACACTTTGAGGTTAATTCTTTGTAACTGAAAAAAAAGAATGAGTGCTACAATGGGAAATAATTTTATGGCCCATTTTATGTTAGGCATTCTGTTACCGTATCAACAAGCACACTAAAAGTGGCTTCATAAAATAGTAATATAGGTATTAAGATTTATTATAAAATATTTTATGGCTTGGATGTGGTAAGTAATCTCCGACATACATAAAGTGGGCAAAAAATTGGGACGGAGCTACTGGGAAGTAATATTCTTTAAGGATCGTAAAACGTAAATGAGAAAGTTCTGATAAAATAGCTATAAATACAGATTTATAGCGGAATTTGGGCTGGATTGATTCCCGAAAGCATTGCTATATTATGTTTTACATCTTACATTGCGAAGAGTTCAATATTACAATAAGATACCTACCTACGCACATTTCAGTAGAATTATGTTAATGCCAGCAGTTTTTAGTTAGTTATTCAAGTACATAATATAGTCATATATTCCTTGTCGAGAATTTCATGAATATTCTGTTAGTAGTAATTTTTGACAAGTGTCCTAGAGATCCAGATTCCAGTCTGATTCTTCAGACTACTTATAGACTAATCGGTGATTATCATCCAACAACAAACGACAGGCATAAACTCTGTTGTGGATAAACACCAACCCATACTTACTTTCAATATGAGATCTCAAAGCATTAGGGTCGGACGGTGGCAGTTCCCCGCGTCTGAACTCCCGCAGACCAAAGTCCGCCAACTTTACGACCCATCGGGCGTCCACTAAACAGTTGGACGGTCGGAGCGAGCCGTGGTACTGGAGTGGTGACTCGTGGATGAATATCATGCCCTTGGGAATATAAATAATAAGTCTATATTTCGTATAAAAAATAAAACTAATTGAGTAAGTTAATTCTGACTTTTATGGGTGGTTATTAACATTCGCAATCTTGTACAAATATGAATAAAATTATCGATTTGCGCATAAACTTTTGTGGGCCTATTACATTTCAGATTTCGTAACTGAATGTTAATTGATTATGTAAATATAATTGGTAATTTGGTACGATGAAATATTAGGTAGGTATGTGTAAACTAGACTCTTTAATACCAGATAGCATTTTCAAGGAATTTAAATGAAAAGTTTAATTGGATTGAATACTCTGAAACTAGGTAGGTATGCAAAGTCTTTAAAGCTTGAAGTTTATTTAAGGCGAAGTTATTACGAAAATTTTAGCAGAGCAGTCAAAAGTTGTCATAAAAGTAATTACTCATTTCTCATACCCTGATAATATCGCCGACAAGTGACGCTATAAACATATTATCCAATTTTATGTCCTCGTTCTCGAGTATATCCTGGAAAAAATAATAACTTTGAAGCTGGTAAATACATTATAAGAGCTTTTATAAATAAATAATAAGGGATATAAAAAAATATAAAAGTTCAAGTCGAATCCAAAGAGGGAGACGGAAAATCGTAAGGATTTAATAATACTAATAGAGTCGTTATTTAAAGCTCTACCTACATCTACCTACATATTATTGCATAGTTATATATTATCTGTGGCTATATTTACGTATGTACTAACCGATGCAAGTATTGTTATAAAATAAAAGTACAAAACCCTTTATAAAAGTTAATATAACAGTGATACATCATCAGCACTTACTTTAAGGCTCCCTCTCGTACAGTATTCAGAAAGAGCGCACACATTGGGCGGTTCGATACACGCGCCCACGAACCCATTCACATTGTCATGTTGCAAATCCCGCATCTGTGGCAGTAAATTAATTATACCTTACATTGTTATAACTATGTTAGTTGTGGGTGTATGCTAATTCAAGATTAGTTCCCAGATGAGTTATCGGTTGAGCTCGAATATAGTTTCGATAATGTGGAGACTGGAGACATTACCGAAGACTCTACCAGAAAAAATATCGGATTCTACTATCGGGATTAAATTTAGTCCAGTGAAGAATTATTACATTTAGTTAGTTAGAGAAACGACATATCACTAAACATTTTTATTGAATGCGAAAGTTGGCTTGTCACATTCACGCACTTTTGAACAAACTATACTTGATCAGGCGAGCAATAACTTAATCAAAGTAAAAATTACAATAAATAACAAGTTGATAAATGTAATTAGATGCCACACCTGGATAAATCAGAGTTATTTTCGTTTTCTTTAGCCATGATATATTACCTATAATACTCGAACAGGAAAATCGCACCTAAACGTATCAATTACAGAATCAATAGCAGGTAGTGTTTGGATGTCTTCAGAATCTTTTACCTAAATTTAATTGTTTCTAATAATAATATTCTAACTTAGTTATTAGTAGATGCTTATTTGTAGGTAATATAAAGTTCCTCTACCTACCTATATAACCAAAAAATACGGTGAACTGACTCATATCATAGGTTTATATTTATCTAAATTTGTGTTTAATTAAACACCAGAGAGCAAATCTAAAAAAGTTCCCTTGTACAACAAAACGAGCACGTTGTATTGTCAGTGAATTAAAATTAAGTCATCTGGTGACAATAGAGCCGGGGTCGATGTCTCCGCTAATTTCAAAAGCTATTCATTTCGACTAAATAATTCAAAACAAACGTTTATTATGTGTGTAAAAACAAAAGAAATAATAAATGATGACATATATCACGTAGTCACAAGTTATCCGCGCTATTTAATCAAGACTGCCGAGCTAATAGCGGCACTATTTTTGCCAATTAATCATAGAAATACATGTGCCGTATTCTACCTGAGGCGTGAAAGTTGTACATAATCATTACTATGATTTATCCTCTCCTATTAGTCTCGCTTATAGCAGACTATTGTAAGGATTTCGCCGTTCGCGCTTCGGTGAAGCTTTCGTATAGATAAACCTTTTTTCACGGTTGGCTTATTTGTGAATCTGTATGATTAACTCGGGGTTTGCTCGTATGTCATTTTATTAGCTCAAGATGCCACAGAAAAAGAAATGGATGCTTATTTCTGTCTGTATTTACTCATAGAGATTTATTTAATTTTATTAAACACAAGTAACAGTAGAATACATATAAACGAATAAGCTACCTTCGAATTGGCTAGACTGATATTGAGCGATAAATTATTGAGAAAGAAGTTTTTGAGTTAAGATTACAATTACCACCAAAGAAAAACAATCTCTAAATAAATAAGTTGACGAAAAACTCACAATTTTAAGTTCCTTCTTGATCTCCCGATTGATATCAATATGGTGTCGTCGAACGCGCTTCACAGCAAGTAGCCGTCCTCTATAGAAGGCGACTTCAGTGAAAATGGCGGAATATCTAAAGTCTAGATCCGGGTTTGAGCTGAGAGAGACCTGGCTGGACCGAGCTCCGCCTGCACTGCCCTTCTCGCATATCGCATTGCTTGAGTTCGTGTTTAACCCCGCGCTGCTATCTTGCTGGAAAAAATCAGCTCTGACCAACTTGTCCTGGGATGTAATGTCACTTTGGACAGTCGATTGTGATTTACCGAACTAGGTAGGTATGTCATTAGTACAACCCGAGGGACCAATGAAAGACTAATTGACTGTTATGATGATATCTTTGTTGTAAAGAGAGGATATGGAAAAATTAAATCTTGACGTATTGCATTATTTATCACATTTTAATGTTGTTCAAACCCAAAAAGCAAAAACATATTTGTTATTCAGTTCTAGTAAATGATAATGCGATTGTTGAATTGTTAAAGTTGTTAAAAAGCTCGACTCTACACTCTAATAAATTGTATGATATCTATTACTATTATATTCTAGTTTTCAGCTCCTTTATTGTACATGCAGTGCAAAATTTGTACGAAAACTAAAATGTGATGCAGTATTTTTGTTGATGGGGTTAAAGCAGAAAATTCTTTAATTAGTAGAAAAACATAAGAAGCACAAACATGCAAACAACATATATAAATTCTGTTTACCTACTCAGTTTGTTGGCGCGCTGTTCGTCATCTGGTAGATGGAGGTCTCTAAAATCGATTTTCCACAATAGAGAATCGAGTTCCTGCTCATATCGCCAACCACGGTATAAAGCTAGTGCAGCTAGCGCTAACAGTACTAAGGTGCCACCAGAGGCTCCTAACGCCCAAGCACCAATATGACCTATACGGAAAGACCATGTTTACATTAATTTTCATAATAAAACACGCAGTAATTGTAGATTAATAATTGTTTTTTGTAGAAATTGTAAAGCTTGTCTTATTTTAAGACTTCTCATGAAATAAACTAATGGATTCGTATTCGATTAATTTGATACTTTCTTAACAATTGAACAAAGTAATACATTGTTTGCCTTCTTATTTTTTCACATTACATACATTTACAATAGAGAATAGGTAATTCTTTCGCAAAACATTTTAAGAAATCGAAGGAACGAAATATTATACCCGAAGCACTTAGGCTTCGTTGTAAACGTTTCTATTCAATTTGTATGTACGTAGCCCAGACGGGATTCGAATTGGAATCTCTTAAAGTGGGGACCAGTCGAATTCAACGCTTTTAATTGGAAAAGTGAAAGCTGTACGATTTGTACGAAATCCCGTCTTTGAAACGCCGAGAATAGTATGAGATTTTCCTGCTGGCTGTAAATTGCATATAAAAGTGTTTTTTCTTTTAAATCATCACCAAAATCAACATTATGCAATGTAAACATTATAATTTATATGGTAGAGCTATTAAAAAAAATTGTGACATGGATGGAAATTGATGGAAAGTGATTCAATAAAAATACACTCGAAAGTTCAAAGCATTGTGGAATAATATTAAGCCACTGTAGACGTATCGCATTTTCTCTGTCTTTCATCATTTAGAAATAACAAACAGATATTGCACGACTCATGACGCGAAGCATCAGAGAGTGCTTTACGATCGAAAAATTTTTTTCGCCTCATTTTTGCAGCTATTCTTATTATTATAGCCTTGTTAGTTCACGGAATCAAGATATTTTGCATACTATTGTCGAGATAATTTAATGGAGATTAATCCCATACTTTTTAAAAATTGATTTACTTCAATAGAATTGGAAAAAAACACCGAAATAGGTCAAAAAATTTTCCTGTCCGTCATGTGTGAAACCTGAAAACACTATAACTTGTGAAAAAATCCATCATTTGAGTTAATTTTTTTTTTAAATATTCTAATCGACGATTGTAGGTCACTGAATGCGAATGATTAATTAATTCAGTGTCGTTTAATTGCAATTAATAAAAAACGAAAACTACAAGACTGTATATCTATATATATATATATTTTTTTTATATTTCATAATTAAATGAGCATTATGAGTCGTGCACTTTTGGATTTTCCAAACTTTTCTATATCTTGTATGAAAAACATACACTAGATAATATCGTCTGAAAGGGTATTAGGGTTCTGAATTATTTTAAATCCGTCAATGCGTCTCATATAAGGCTAGGATATTATTTGAATATAGGATAAAAGATTGACTGTGTTGATATTATATAGATTTTCTTTTTACTGAATCTATTTGCGTCATAATTTTAGTGGTAAAGGACAGATATATTCATATTTAATGAAAAAAAAAAAAATGTGAATGTTTCATCTGATTAAAATCCTCGACGCCTCCAGAACAGAATCAAATTCGTTGAAACTTCACTAAAATCATGTCACATCATATGTATAATAAAATGTTTATCCTTCACGACATTGCAATTAAAACAAAATAATACGTCTGCTAGAAAGAACAAGTTGTAAAGCAATATAAGTTGTAAAGCATTGAAAGTGTTGCGGATCGAGAGCGGCGACGCAGCGGGAGTCGTGCGGGCAATGGTCGCTGCTCAGCATTGCTTGTCCTCACATTACGCTTTACGACCCACCCCTCACTCTCGCTTACAAGCTTTGCGCTTAATGCCGCCCGACCTCCAGCTAAGCATTACTTTTTTACTTCTAACAAAATTGGACCGCCTAATGTATTCCGGTCGCGTTGATTCTATTAGCCGCTAACACACTATACCCATTTAGTTAACTACTTTCAGTGGAGAGGCTTTTAAACATACACACAATAGTTATGTCAGGATTAGCATAACAAAGTTATACTTACTAACGCATTTTTCGCCTCGAAATCCACACGGAGGTTCTGAGAGCGGCACGCGTCCTCCTGGCCATTTAATATCTCGCAGGAGTCGTAATTCCTGTCCAAAGTGTATAAAACATAATTATATACATAAAATGTTAGCTCTCTCAAACATTTACTTAGTGAAATAACGTAGAAACTTTTAATATAGCGCTAGCTAGTTGGCATTCCATTCAACGAAAGAATGCTTATTTTCGCACATTCCTTTCAAAGTGCATTTATTGGATTAAATATTTTGTTGCTTTATTAATATTTGTAAACACATACCTACAATCAAGATTAAAAACATATGGCTTTGACCTAAAATGTTGAAATTTGATTTGGATACATTATTTATTCACATGAGCGTTAAAACTTCGCTTACATTACCGATGTTGATTTTAGTATCACGCAAAGTGTTTATTTAGATTATGCACGCCGTTTATAGGTCGTCAATTACTCGTACTTTACACATAATGACTAATAAACATTTCAAGTACGTTTAGAGAATTTTCTCGATGGCATGAACATCTTATCTCTTGAATTAACATTAAAGGAAAATTATTTACAAAATATTATTATGGATTCTATAAAATTGGCACTTTTTTAATATGTACATACTATTAAAACGTATTCGATGGCTTACTTACCGGTGCTAATTTGTGAAATACTCCAAGGGGATAAAGTCCTGGGGGTCGGGTTGGATCCACGGAGAGCAATGTGTAATTTCCCTCCGCATCCCCATTTTCATCCATATGGACACTGTATCTGTATGATAGAATATTATTTTGTTGAACCACCAAGAAATAAAAGAAAAAATATTTTTTAAAAATAACTAAAATGACTTTTAAGATATCTGTGATGTACCTTTTATAGTTGTTTCTCTTTAGCAAAGATTATCTAGCCACGGTTGACATTGAAACCGTTGTAAGAGATAATCACCCGGATTTGTATTCATGAGGATATAGGTACCTAATGAGCTTAAAAACATGAATTGTGCTGTGGTCTCAAGAATAAGTAAGCCGATTAGTAACTAAAAAAAAGCTTTATAGTATTATAATTTCGTCGTTAAAATCTTATTGCAACTAATTAAATTTTAATTGACGTGTATACAAACTCTATACGAATAAAAAACAAATAAAAGGATATTTTTTTAAAAAACGCTCACAGATTAAAACGAAAGAAGTATGAACCAGTTGGTACCAGCAGTTCTAAAAACGATTTTTTTATGAAATGGGTATCTAACTACCTACTATTTAAACGTAACATAAATATATTAATTCCATTTTTTATAAAAGAGCAGGTGGGTCTCCTGATGAGGGGATCACCACTGCCCATACTCACAAAGTTACCTTTGTGAGGCTTTTACCGGCTGTAAAATTATTTGATCTTTATATTTTGATCTTAATGCTCAAAATATATTTGTCCGTATTAAATTTTTCTGATCACTCAATATTAAAACAAAATAATTAAATTGACACGTGATATTTTCCTCTTGATAGAGCTAAACTCAATACATATAATTAAAAAAAAAACATGCTTTTGCGCGCAAAATAAAAGAAGGTTTTAGACTAACTGAAACTATTCCTTGATTAGAAGTTATCTACTTTAAGAATAAAAATTAGGCATAAGTAGTTGAAAATATGCTTTGACTGCTTGGTTATATTTTATTTAGCAAATTAGAAGATTGAATTCCAGACAAATTGCGAATTAACGACGTCGGCACCAATAGGAATTCGTATTGCGGAGAGCGGAAGACAAAATTTGACACGCCATGCATTTCAATAAGTTGACTGTCGTTAAAAGAAAGATATTTACGGGTGGGATAGTGATACTAGAACAATTTTACAGCACATCAACGCCGCAGGAATAGTAATTAGACCAAACGTTACGCGTAACATACTAAAAATAATACCAAATAAAGCTGCCAATTCGTGCAAGTGGCTTGCAAAAATAGACTTAATTATATTAAACAATCAAGTAGAGTTAGGATTTTTAGCTAAGACATGTTTATTTAACATACATAATTATTATTTCATCAAAATAAATGCCCTGTGATATGTCGTTTCTCATCAGAGAGATACGCGGTCTCAAACCTGGAGCCAAATGTTAGCCAAGCGCAGGTCTCATTTTATAAAATAATTATTTCATTAAAACCTTAATTACATAGCCTATTGATATTTATAAGTATCTTAGACTATTTTGCATAAGAATTCGTCCTTATCAAAACGAGTTTGATGCCGTTACATATATCTCTCAACATACCTAAAAACTTAAAAAGTAACGGTTTATTAATTAATTTGGAAATTTTAATAGCCAACAAACGGTAAACACATCCCTTCAGAGGTACATATAATTATAATACGTACGGTTATCGTATATATTATCCTTATTTACATATCTTAGTTCAAAACTCAAGTTAAAACATTTATTTATTCAACAAGCGCTTTTGAATAGTTGTCAATAGCATTTATTAGGGGGATCTTCTTTACATCAGTTCTTTACTTACCCCATAACGCTTCTGTAAGTGGTGTTTCTCATGTAAGCGGCGATGGAGCGACCGTCCCTTGCTTCGATACCAGTCCTGAGGGCCGAGACGAGGGCTCTAGCGTACACCCATACAGAGTCGTGTAACCACGCTGCTTCCACTGGTATCTAAATCAGAAATTTGGGATATACGTGTTTGAATGGGAATTTGTGTTCTTTGGTTCAAAAAGATGGTGCCTTAAAATATAGTAGAGTAATAATAGGTAGAGATTTATGGATTTTTTGTCATCAAATAAATTCAAACCTATAAAAAACTATACTAATAGATTTATGATCATATATTACCTAAATTAGTAAATAAGACACTAAATAATGTAAAATACTCTCATCTTTCATGAATATATTACAAGTATAAATTCTAAAACACTCTATCATAGTTTAATCCTGGCAATCATGCATTGGAACTAGTTCTTGAGTTTAAGCTTTGAAAACTATCTATTAAACTTGGAGAGCTATGCATTCAACTATGAAAGTTCTTCATTGCAGTTTAGTCTATGTAAGGACTAAGGAGTATAGGATAGGAATTATTGAGAGGTAGTTAAATTTGTAATGATATGATTTATTCCAAAGAAAAGATGATTATATCTGAAATGACAGTTGTATAGGTACCTACATTACAATATTGTTTACTACTCTCCATTACATTACAATATTGTTTTACAGTTTTGAAGTAGATTTATTTATTATTTATTTATTTATTTATTTTACAGTAGATCTTGCTTCTAATCACTACTGAATTGTTTATATAAGTCCTTTTCGGAGATGAAACCGACATATTATATCAACTCTATCATAATTTTTAAAACGCATGTATTATAAAGCTTTTTAAAAGCTTCTAACTCTACGTTTCTGATATACTATCGGTATTATATCCTTATTTCTTAAACGATGTTGTATTTCATGTCAATGTCTCGTTCATTGTCTATGAACAGAAATATTATTTCTTTTCGTATTTTTAACTTCTATTCTTGACAAGATAATGTGTGTATCCAAATGCGTCCTTGTCAAGGACATTGATGTACTTGAAATAGCATGAACATGCCGCAGTTTGCAAATTACCGTAATAGCAGTTTAATTTAGGTATTTGGGGCAATAGCTATCGTTATCTCGTTTCCGGTTTCCACAGATAACATATAAGCTGCAATTGATCAAAGCGAACTGGCAATTAATACATCACACTCATAAAAAGTGTTGTGTTGACATGTAGGTTACACTTTATTGCGTAAGTTAAGGTTGTTAGTAGATAAGCACTTCTTTATATTATGTATCTATTGTCATGTATGTAAAATGTGAGTGAGTGCTTAAGGATGAGTGTATTTTAGTCATATTATAGCACTTTTTCAAAAGTAAATTAAATTTTCTTTGAACGTATTATCGAAAGATCTGACACTCTTTTTCATTAAATGAAAATCATAATAAAGTGAAATTCAGAGTTCAGATTGACTTATTTCCGTTTTTCCGTATTTTTTATGAACATGTTTGATACGATAAATTCTAAGCGACTCAGAGCTAAAATGTTTGGCAATATACTTACAACTTTACCACCGCCAAGAGCGAGTAGAGGATTAGTGAAATTGAACGGAGGCATCTGCAATCGCCTGTTTACTTCCGCGGCGAAGGCGGGGTACGAGGGTGCAGGGGAGGGCGCTACAGCGAGATAAGAGCGAAAGGCCTTGATTGTCCTCGAGCTAGGTTCCCTAATCAAGGGACCCGCTAGATAGCGGATAGCCTCCTCCGGTTCATACTTTTCAACGTCAACGCCGATTGCTGCGTATTCCCCTGAAATAAGGCTCTATATTATATACAGATATAGTCATCAGTGGACTAGCAATGTCGTGCGTTATGCGTACAATTCACGGAGAGTCACGTTCGTAGAGTTAAAATATCGTATATCGTACTATACCGTCGTCCGTCATATTGGCAAAGTCAATACAAAACAGACGTAGAGCTCCTCTAAGCATTGAAATTATCTTAATCAGAATTCATACACCGAAAAATTCTATTTGATTTATGTGTTCATTAAATCAATATTAACGAAAAAAAAAATCAAAAGTGTTATTAAAAGTATTAAGGATGATTAAAATTGTATGTTTGAGTATCATTTATTTTTGAGGATAATGAGATACTTAATCGTTTGTACGGGAATAAGAGATTACTTTTAAGGTCTTAATTGTCTCGAATGTAACATATTAAATTACATAAGGTAAGTACTCAATTTTTATTGAGGAAGTGCAGATAAGGTAAAAAGAATTGTAATGATAAGAAAGTAACTTTTTCTACCACTTCCAAACTCAAACAATTTCATTAACCTTATAATTTTTTCCGTATATGTATTTTCCTTGTAAACATAAAACTTTGGTTCCACTGAATAATAACCGTTGCCTTCAGCAATCATCAGTGATTTTTTTTATTACTCGATAAACATAAATTACTATTATATGTATTATAATTTATACACGGTATGATGAGCGTATGGTTACATTTTATACGGTCTACTTTCGTAAAAATTTTCCACAAATAATTTTGTTGATAAAACACAGCTCTAAAAATTAAATCTACTTTTTGCTCTGCAACTGATAATTTTTCAAGTTGACACTAATTGGAAAGAATAGTGGTATTTTGACTCGTCATTAGTCTTTGTAATAAATGAACATTGGATAAAAAATCTTTAGAATTTTACAGTTATAATCGTCGTGAAATTATATACCATTATAAATTTATAAAGAATAGACAAAATTCGATCACTCGTGGGTCACGAGTGGCTGAGTTGTTGAGGCATCCGCCCCGGAATGGCGCGAAGGATGCGGGTTCGAGTCCCGCCTCGTGATCGAATTTTTTCTATTCTTTATAAATTTATATTTATAAAGCATTTGAATGCCATAAAACCAAAAATATAAAAATTATATACCATTGTAGGACAGACAATTGTTTCATCTATTTCACTGATAGATTTTTACATGTAGGTACCTAGATGTTCTAACGCAACAATGATTTACGCAGTCCTAAAACGATCTTCGATTAAAATGAATTTATATATAGACCGTGGAGAACGTTAATGTAAAATTATAGTGTCCAGTTTTCGTATCACTCACATAAGAGATATGTAGTTGTCAATAGACGAAATCAACGGACGAAATACATGAATAATTATACTATACCAAATACCTACCAATACGTATCTGAGCAACAATAGTTTCGAGTCAATATTTACTTGATGGTAGGTATATAAACGTCCTCAAATACCATCATAAACTACGTAAGGTTATTTTTCGTTCATAGCATTGAAGTTTGAACATGGTTTGAACAAACTGTTCTATTCGGTCCAACTTCGAATAGGCGTAAATTAACAAATAAATAGAATAATATTGTTGGAGTTAAACCGTTCTGCTTTTGACTCGCTATCGTGATGGATATGTAGCTTGTTGACTGAAGATGAATGACCGGTAACTGGAAAACCTTTTAAACTCGGTGCGAGATATGAGAAAAGTTTCAGTGGTCTAATTTATAGCTTCTTCTAGCATTTTTTAGTTTAAATGTATACAGCTAAAGTACTTCGGACAATTTAAAGATTTTATTTCACGTTTATAAATTTTTATTTAACATATCTACGTTATGACTCTATAAATATAGAGCTCTACATAAAATTGTATGAAATATTTTTAAGTCTATCCAAATTTTATCCTCTCAAATTAATTAGGAGTTATAGAACTTTTATTTTAATGGATAATAATAGTAATTGTATATCAAATAATTAAACTTACCAGTATCCAATAATTTCATGCTGTCCAAAGCTAACATAAGCCCAATGTGATCGTGATAATATCCGACGGACACGTAAACTGAAACAAAGAATTAACTAAGAGAATGTCCACTGTTATTTAGCAAACTCGTAAAAAGAGTTAACTTACTTCTTGTATCTTTGTAAGTTTCTCGTACGATATCTAAAAAAGGGTTGCGAGAGAAGTTTTCCCGTCTGTTTTCGTAGTAATAAGGTTGCCGGTATACTTGCACTGTTCGTATTGTTATTTTCTTCTCATTAGCTGCTGTTATGATTGCAAAGGCTAGTCGAGAAAAGTCATGGTTCGGAGCCTTGAGGTAGACAACGGCTACCTGTTGAAACGACATTGAGCAATGTTTTAATAAACTAATAGTTTTGTTAATCTTGACAATTAAATAGCCAATTTACTACGTAAAGCAATCCATATTTTATTGAAAAAAAAGGAAAATAGCTAATTTAGGTATTATTTATAAGCTGTAAATAAAAATATTAGGTGTAGAGATAATATTTTACATGCATGAAATTGAAATGCGTTAGAACAGCAACCACGGAGCGCGAAATGTCGATGTCTGAAGGTCTGGTCCTAGCGAAGGTGGAGTACACCCTCTTATTGGAGCTCGCCACATCTCTGCAGTACTGTAGAACAAATTAATCTTAATGTACCTGCATAAAATATTTTTCCTCTCTCATATTAAAAACGAAATGTTATTTCTCTATAAATTTGACTTCGTGGTCGACTTTGAATTCTTTTAAATAAAGACAAAATATGAGATACCGACAACACCGTTTTGATCATATTTACAGTTATTAATAATTAGTATTGATAATTTAAAAAAATAGCCTACCACAGAACAATAAAAAGGAATTGTTAAGAACAATTTTCATTTGCTTTAATGAAAGTCTACATTTCTTTGGGTGTATTTCATTCAACGACTTGCGATAATTCAATTGCCAGGGTTAGTTTGTTTGTAATTCGTAACTCCATGTGACATTTGCGGTAAATACATTAGCAAGCCGTCCACGCTTAATGACGTGCAAAGTTTTTATGAAACACGACGCACATTCAGTGTCAAAATTGTATGGTATATGTCTTTAACAACAAGCCTTTGTTGTTATGCTAATGCTATACACAGAGATAGTATATGGACATAGTTAAACTTTAACGGTAAATTTCTAACATGAAAAACTTCATAAAATATTTAGTAGGTACCGAACATTGAACATAAGAAAATACAACAATAGAAACAATAATTTGGCACAAAATACTTATACCTATTGATACACAAAAATAAAATTGCAATCGCAAAACTCTATTATAAATTATTTCATATTGTCTAGATAGTTGAAGATACAGAGTAACTTAGAGAGATAAAATCGAAGTAACATGTTTATAGAGCCCTAATGTAGTTTAGTTTATTGACTTTGATTTTGTCGAATAAATTAAGCTCGGAGAAAAAGTCGAGTTCATATTGTTACATTGCGATACTGCTGCTGTGCTATCTAATCACAAACATTGAGATAATAAATGTAGGTAACATTATCCCTATCAAACTTTTTGCGATAATAATAATAACCTAATATGTCGATAGTTATATAATATACTCACATAGCTTATCATAGGAAGGTTAAAAGCTGCAGCCATACGCCCTTCGTGGACGCACGTTTCTTGTGGTCCGATGAACGCAGTCACATTAGCTGCCCATAAAGCCGCTACCTAGACAAGGATACGGCAATTTATAGGCAATTAGTAATGGAGACCAAGTTTAATTGAAATTGGCTCCCGTTATACGATTTTAACAACATTCCTGTCGTTATCGCTATTTTTACCGATGCTCTATGAAGCTCTACGAGAAAAATTTTAAATTACTAGTATGTCTTTTTGTTATTAATTGATTTTATTAAATGAAGTACTCAGTTTATTGGTCGCGTAACCGTCACCGTCATACGGATAATATAATTTTGTTTTGTTCACATTTTTAATAGATACTAGCTAAAAAAACTTTTAATAAAAAACGTATAAGTGATATAAATGTGTGTTTGACGCAGCTGACAGCAGTTATTAGCCTGCCTGTTATTCTACTTTCCTTCTGCAGAACGTCAGCCGCAGGCTTCGAAGATAGATTACCGAGCAAGTCGCACGACACACGTAGGGATATACGAGTGTATGAGCGCCTGCTTTGTTCTATGAAGTCTCAGTCATTACCTATTCAATAATCTCATATAAAAGTTTCATTAAAGTACTGAACAATTGAATAGACTAAAAGTTTATTTCTTATGGATTAACACATGATTACTCTTTGTCTACATTATCACTAAATATAATATCAAGTATGTATAGATTGTATAGGTATAACTGGAGCTATAAAATATTTCAAAACTTAGGCAATTGCCAATTACGTTAAAGTCACGAGACAGAGTTTTAATGAAAAGAAACTTGTTTTAATTAAATCCCTTGGGTCTTTCTATAAATGTCAATGTTTTAGTGATTAATGTTTTATTTATATTATATTGCAATTTCTACACGCGACTTTCTATCTTTTATAACTACGTAGATTCATAGTTCAGAGCTACTAGTTGTTCTCCAGTATCTACTATATCTATTGCTTGCATATTTCACAGAACAAGTATAAATTTTAACTACTATAATTTGTTCCACTTCATCAGTAAGCAATAACAATAATATTAATTGACCTGCGAGCGGGTAATAATAACAATAATAAATCAAACTGAAGTGAATTAAAGTTATAAGAGTTTTCAATGACTTGAACGCGTTCTGCCTTCCGATATCGCCCATTACTAGGTCATTGCGATTCTTGGGAATAACACACAGTTGAATATTATTTCTGGAGTGCACAGTTGAGTGCTTCGTGATGTGAATGAGCTCCTTCATGTCTCCTCAGTGTATACTTATGCAATACACACACCTGTTCAAAGATGTAAATCTTACGCTCGCATGAGCAAGTGTTCGAGGTTTTATAAACAGTTTATAAATATTTTGTAAGACATATAGTACCTGCCTACTCAATAATTACAAGCATGCGGCGTGTGATTTAAATGCAAGACCTTTCCAAATAATCATATCACCTTTTATATAAGGGTTTAACCTATATAAAATACTTTGATTACCTTTGAACTCTGAATTGCGAAAGAGGAAAAGAAAATCGAGATGTATTTATGCCGTTATTTGTGACATTCGTGACTCATATTTATCATAATTGCAAATCAGTTGCATAACATAAACACTATGGCAATGTATCTCTCAGCACGTTGAGATGACTAACAGAAAGTGTGTTGGTTACTTTATAAAGTTCAATGTTCTTCCTATGGGCTCATAATATTAATGGTTAGATGTGAAAATAGATTCAGCAAAGTGTTTTGATAACATTTTATAAATTTTATATATCGACATTTTTTCTGTATCTAGTTACATACATATAAAAAATATTAGGTACAAAATATTTTATAATCAATAGAATAATAAATAATGATTTAAAGAATTTTCAAGAGGAACTCTACATAACTTTTATCATTACTAACTGACGCACAAAAATAGTCATTCCGCTATCGTATCAAATTATAGCTATTGTAAACTTTACGAACCCCATAAAATGTCAGTATTAGAGAGCAGTCAACTCCAAAACTGAAATTTTAATTATAGTGAACTGGGTTATTGGGCGCATCCGTTTCATTATGTTTTAGAAAAAAGAAATGAATACAAACTTTATGTTGCATACAACTCATAAATGAATTCTTTAATAACATGTGGATCGTATAAATAATGCGAATGTGATAAAAAGAGAGAAGAAAGCCCGGTAAATGTTAAACTTACTTGTCGAATTGAAACTTCTTCCTGTCCGTATGTTTCAGCAACTACAAAATCCAAAGAATGACCCAAGGGCTTCAAAAGCTTTTCATTAACCTCTTCAACGGCCATTGATATTGCACCTGTTACATTAATTATAATCATTATTACTGATAATGTTTAAAGCCAATGATTCGTTAAGATACAACGCGAACTCACATGAATTCCTCAACGACCAATAAATGAAGGTTTTACTGTTTACAACCTAATAATACTTAAGCTAATGTAACACAATCGTAACTACATGCCGCCAAATTATTTTTATACTTTTCGATAAATACCCAGGATGAAACATGATTCAGAATAAAATTTAGGATAATGTTACGCAGATGGTGCCGATTGTTGAAAACTCGAAAATTTTGACTGATTCATCGGTTTGTTAAAATTTTCAATAAGATTAATTCATATGTATAATGTATTTGTAGCAAACATCGAAGTTTGCATTATTATGCTTGGATTGATTTTTTTTTGGTGATATGTAAAATGTGATAAATGAATTTGTGCTGATTTATAAAGTAACTATAGCAACTTCTTGAAATATGAACTTCTTCTTGACTTTGAATGTGTAGGTAAACTACCTTTGTTTCCATGTCTCTAATTACAAAATCTACCAAACGATTACATGACAGAAATTTAATTAAAATGTATTGCGAGTTATTTAAAATAAGCATTATGTTTATACTTAACAACTATGATTAAATATAATAAGACCTACTTATTAAAAACATTAAACCACCTACATCATCATACATGTGGAGGTATCATTTTTATTTAGAAATTTCTTGGCTTCGATACACTACATTCGAGATGTTCAAAGAATCTTAGGTAAGAAAAATAAAATATATTGAGACATTTATACCATCATCAAAACAATACCAATATGTTATGTTCCCTTTGCAGGGATAAAGGCTTCCTCTGAGGTTTTAATTTTCACTATTACATATGCATAAACTTTTAGTTCTTGGACATGTTTTTCATGAACTCTACCATTATAGAGAGTCAGATTTTGCAAACGCTTCTAGTCTCAAACGCGCGACTTTTGGATCTAGGTAGTATAATTTTTATAGATAAAAATTTGATTTTCATTCAGAACGTGAGTGGTGTTTGTTATTGGAATATCCTGGAGCCACTCCGAACATGTAAACCCGTCACTCTAGCCGCTAGCGTAAACTGTCTCTCGGCTGCATCAAATCATCCGTCATATCATAAAAGATGGAATTGTGTGTGCTCGTAATTGCTAGCATTTATCTACAAATGTTTATATACACAGTGCAGTATATATACTTAAATTTTTTCGGCAGTTGACTGGTTTTAGTATAGATTAGTTGTGTCTAAATCATGAATGTACGAAGAGATTACATTATTTACATCGCAAAAGCATTAGAATCTATTTACCTGATATCACTCTTCCGGGTCTAGGATAGTTCATATCACCGGGTTGTCTCTGTGATCCTGTGAGATATCCGAGTGTGAACTTCTCTCCATACGAACTTTTCACTGTTAATGTTACGACGCATAAACAGCAACGAAACTGAAAAGAAGACCGCTAGCTCATTATTTCTATTTATATTATATCATTCCTTATTCTGGATTTTTAGATTGGATGTTAATTGTAGCTCTAGCTTACTAGCTGGAGTCATCTTGTGGTAACCTGAAGGCTATGCGCTAAACCCGACTATATTATAATCTCTATCTCTCTCTACCAAAATTCAGTAACAAAGATCCATCCATCCACAATCACAAACTTTCTCATATATGCATATATAAGTAGTAGGAAAAAGGATTAGTGTTCAAAATAATATTTTTAGGTCTTACGAGGATCCAACGGAAAGGAAAATAATTTCGTATATTTTTATTTTATATCTCTACTTCACTTTTGAGAAACTTTAATTTCTTGGATAGATAATACGAAAACTGCAAGTTTTTATTGCGACCAGCTCCCTTGTTGACTGAAAATTGTAATTTTAGTGTTAGTAGAAGTCAACGCTTCCGTGCGCACGTGCGACCAACATTTTTCCGATATTGCCTGGATCGTAAAATGCTTTAAAAGTGTAACTGTTTTTAAACACACTCTTCTCAACTCACGATAAAGCTTTGTTGATGGAAGCAATTTATAGCATACATACACGATTATCGCTACATTATATGCGCGTGGTTTATTATTAACCAAGAATATTTTTCGTTTTAAACAGGAAATTGAATTTGTTTACAACAAACAATATGCACGGTTGTGGTAAAAATATACATGTTAAGAATTATAGTGAACAACTTTGTATAAATTGTATAATTTCTTGGTAATTTGTATGATCATCTGTATGTGAGAATCGAATATTTACACACTTAAGTCCTCTATATGTATAAGTATGAATAATACCAACCATTTCAGAAGATCAAAAAGAAACTTAGTCTTCAAATACGTATGGAATAATTCGTCCAACTTTACGCAATGATATATTATATAAAATGTATATTCCATTGAAAAGTTACATTTGGGGTTGCATTTTTTAGAGGACGCAATTTTATTTTTTTGATGTGTAGGGGGGGTTAGTGTGAAGCTAGCACCAAGTTTGTGGGGTCGCCACCCTTGTCCCACGGCCGCCATCTTGAAAACAGCGGTTGAAATGGTTTTTACGATATATCTCTTAAACTATTTATCTGATAAAAAAAATTTGTAAACATTATTTGTTGCAAATTAAATTCTCTACAACTTTGGTCCAGTAACTTTTTGTCGTAGAACTATAAATAAAAAAGTTATAAGCGAAAATGTTTAGAAATTAGAGCTATTTATATTTTTCAATAAAACTTTTTTTTATCATTTTACGAAGAAATAATATCAAACCATTTTTGTAGATTGTTTTTCGAGGAACAACTATTATATACAACATATTTTCATTAAGTAAATAGTTAAGGTTTAACAGCGCTCCGAAGTGAGTACTATTTTTCAGTACTCTTAACTATACACTTACATATATTATGTTTGTACTAATAATAATTTGTCATCAGTAATTGTTTTTTTTTTTGTTATTATAATATTTTTAATAATTAATTTTGCAATATTATTAATATTTAATTATTATGGCTTTTTTCCCCACCATCCAGGAGGTAGAGTCTGGAAGCGCGTTTTTTTTCTGTCGAAAAGCAGGGCTGAAATGTTCTGCAGTGTGCTTGAATTGTTCTGGAGTCTGGTAAAAGAGCCAATATATTATGTATAGTTAGAACTGAAAAATAGTACTCACTTCGGAGCGCTGTAAAACCTTAGCTATTGACGTAATGAAAAAATGTTGTATATAATAGTTGTTCCTCGAAAAACAATCTACAAAAATGGTCTGATATTATTTCTTTGTAAAATGATAAAAAAAAGTTTTATTGAAAAATATAAATAGCTCTAATTTCTGAACATTTTCGCTTATAACTTTTTTATTTATAGTTCTACGTCAAAAAGTTACTGGACCAAAGTTGTAGAGAATTTAATTTGCAACAAATAATGTTAACAATTTTTTTTATCAGATAAATAGTTTAAGAGATATATCGTAAAAACCATTTCAACCGCTATTTTCAAGATGGCGGCCGTGGGACAAGGGTGGCGACCCCACAAACTTGGTGATAGCTTCACACTGACCCCCCCTACACATAAAAAAAAAAATTGCGTCCTCTTAAAAATGCAAGGTTAGGCCTAAAAAATGTAACATTTCAATGGACTAGTATGGCGGGCACCGAAACTTGTTTGCAGACAGACAGGTTCACAAGACAAAGTATATAACTTACATTCAATTTGGCTTGTATTGTGAAAGTAGGCATCTCATGTATAAGTATATACGAGGTTAATTACAGCAGTCTTCAATATGTGTTAAATATTTAAATTTTAAAACATTTCAGTGTTTGGGTATTAATTAATTAAAGACGCTACATTTTTTTATAATATGCCATCGAAAATTTATTCTTGATTACTTTAATGATTCAGCTCAATCTGTCAATGTAATTGTTTATCACTACATACCTAGTATAAAACAAAGTCGCTTTCTCTGTCCCTATGACATCCCTATGTCCCTTTGTACGCTTAAATCTTTGAAACTACGCAACGGATTTTGATGCGGTTTTTTTAATAGATAGAGTGATTCAAGAGGAAGGTTTATATGTATAATAACATCCATTAAATAGTGGAGAAGTACTGTTATTTTTGAGGTTTCTAATGTGATGTCGTAAAAAATTACATTTTTTCCGCTTACCTACATTGCAAACGCAGGCTGAACCCCACGCCTAACGAGGGGCGCCGGGCGATGGAGCGGGGATTTAGTCCATCGTCCGGAGAGATGTGGTGGCGTGAGATGTGTTCCGCTCACGCCGCGGCCGCCCCATGAGGTTAGAGCTGGTTGGCTCACAATTTGTTTGGGCCTGGCGACGGGCAGCCGCTGATGGGGTCACGGAAGAATTCTACCATACCCGTGGCCCCGTCGTTGATGCGGCTTGACGGAACACAGTGGGGTTTTGGTCGGTAGGAATCCGACATAACCCACGGCCCCTTCCCCGGAGGCCGTGGGTATCTATGCAAGATTTCCCCACTTAAAAAAAAAAAAAAAGGCTGAACCCTACGAGTTTTATCAAAATAATGTACTAAGTATTGTACACATTGAAAAGGTCTACAGAAAAGTCCGTGATGGTATCAGGTATATGTCTATCTCTTATGGATAACCCACAATAACTTTTTTTTGTCATTTACTTTTTACGACAAATAATGGCTAATTTTCGAAGCGATTTTAACCAATACAGCATTAATCCTTAACCAATTAAATACCTTGAATACATTGTTCATTTAATATAGATCTATATGGCCCTTTACACCGTATGATTTAAGTGAATATTTTCGAAGATATTACAGATTTAAAAATTGCGGGACGTAGCGTTTGCGGCGGTACCGGCCGGGCGGCCGCCCGGCTATATATTTTATACCCGTGCGAAGCCGGAGCGGGCCGCTATGTTTTTATATACAACGTTCACAGTTTTTCTGTAGTGTATTTAGTATCAGCATTGCACCCGTGCGAAGCCGGGGCGGGTCATTGTTAAAAATAAACGAAGAACGATACGTAAAAAAAAAAAAATTATAAGCGCCGCTTTCTTTCCACCTGTACTATGTTAATTGCCCATTGACATAGTTTTGGCCTACTGTAGACGCAGGAAATATATTTTGTGTATGATATTCTTAAAAATAGCAATCGTGGGGGATATTAATATAACTATAACCGGGTTAAGGCGCGTTTGAGATAGTCTGACAAATATGTTAGCAAAATGCACTTCATTGCATGAACACTGAACAGTCATTTCCATTAGGTTGGTACGCAATTAGTCTATTCGGTTTGCCAAGTAAATTAATCAAATATTATTACTGCAATGCCACAGTTAAGATTAGAACGCTAAAGAGAACCTTTTCTGAACATTTTAATAAAATTGCTATTGTTTCATGAGAAATCAATACCCACTTTTTAAGATCATTCAATAAAAGATGATTGTTATTATCGGACGAGGGTAAAGCTTGGGCCTACTAAGGCCATAAACCGGGAATATTACGCGTTTAAACTTAGGAACACGTGTGTTTTAAGGTTTCGATAACCGATGCTGAAATGATATAATTTCATCTAACAAACAATTGAAATGTTGATTGACAAAGGCGTATTATTAAATAACATTTTATTTAAATCCACTCATACCATCAATCGCATTTTATAAGTAAGTAATGTGCAGAACGGTTAGCTAATATCTAGCGTTTGTAAACAATTTTACTTATTTATAACTAGATTTTCGTCCATTGCCCCACTTGAGTGCATTATAAACATAATACAATACATATATATTGTTTTGAACAAAAAATTTGATGATTATGATGAAAACTGTTGACCAAAAAATAAAAATTAAATACATGCACAAGGGAAAGTACGTTTATAAAAACATTTGTGTTTAAGTATATTTTAAATCCGCCATAACTGATTGCTGAATAAAAAGTACGATAGTCCACGATAAAATTAAAATCAAGTGACCCTTTAAGGCTACTTTAATGGAGGCAGTAAGTATATATTTTATCCTTATTAAAATTTAAGGGCTATTATATGATGTTATTTTCTGATAATCGAAGAGGTCGATAAGAGTTATTACGATAGATAGTATGCTGTGCAGTGGCGGCATTGACATAGTTGTTGGGTGTCGTGTCACTACGTCAATGCACTGCATTGAACGCATGAGGATTTGCGTACTTATTTACCAAACTCCTTAGTATTATAATGAGAAATTTCAATAGTGAATGAGGACAAAACACTTTAAGGTTTAATTACAAACAAAATTATCAGTAATTTTATTCGCGCAGTAAAACTCATCATTAACCTAAATAAATTCGTAGTGATGACTGTAACCCCGTGAAAGTAGTGGCGTTTACGGGGCATTTGTATTCATTACACGATGTGCCCGTATGTAGTGTATTGTAGAAGGATTACACCCGCATTGTAAAGCAATACCTACCTAATGCCTGTTCCCGGCGCCCGCGCAACCTTCTGTCACGCGGTTGCGCTCGATACATACAAATGTTCGATTAGGTGCTCACAGACATTGCGTCATTATTAAATTACATATACACAATAATTTAATTATTGATTTTATTGTTATGAATTATTTTTGTAAAGTTTGTACAAAAACAGTGGATATCTACTTGTTTCCTTTACGACAACTTGATCTAAAAATTGTCCAAATTCTAAAAAACAATGTAAATAATTATTTTGTAGAATAAATGCGTGCCACGTTGATTTTAAATTAATTTCATATCATACTAGCTTTCCCCCCGTGGATTCGCATGCGTATTCAAAGGCAAACTCGTATACCTCCCGTTTCTGTGGGATTTTCGGGATAAAATCAACACTATATCCTTTCTCATGTATTAAACTATATTTGAACCAAATTTAATCCAAATCGGTTTAGTGGGTTCGGTCTGAAGAAAACAATGACATATTGCATTGATGCATTGATGCTTTTGCATTGATAATATTAAAGTAAGGATTAATAAATAGGGGACTACTAATTGAATGTAACTAGGTACAGACCGGCAAATATATTTTTTACTTGTAAGATAAATTATTATATAAAAATAACTACGTTAAAAAAAACCGACTTCAAAAACGGAAAAGTTAAAAATAAGAAAGATTTGATATTATTAATTACTGCGTATTATTTAGATGTGCTATTTATTAAATAGGTTTGATGTCGGTGCCAAGCCAATGTAAAACTTACCGGCTTACACGAGCTTAAGTGCTGATTTACATAGGGTCAGTAAATGACTACAAATTCGAGGCAAGTCAGTGCTGACCCGAAAAAAACCCTGTGTAAACTGATTTGAAGTCAGTACAGTGGCTTGAAGTCAGCGCTGAGTTGAATATTCGGACACGAATATTTTAAAGTCAGTTGGCGCCCCCCGCCACCCGCGCACCCCCGCGTCAGCCAAATAAACCCCGTGTAAACAGACAAGTCAGTGCGTGGTTAGTCACTGCCGCTGCGTTGTAGAGTGACCATGTTTTTTTCGCTGGCGATAAAAATGACCCGTAAGCTTAGCGAAGACGAAACCTTAAATTGGTGCAATTATATGGCAAAAACGAGTGCCTTTGGGATATTAAATCCCTAAATCCATTTTCTTACCCATTGTCGTTTATTTTTAGTTATCTCAACAGCAAAATTGATAAATTTTTCAACAAATAATTAAATCGTCGTTTCAGTTGTTTTCGCGAATTAATTTTTCCCACTGACTTCACACACGTGTGGTCACCGTGAGAAATGCACCACTACTACTTACTTCATGTAAACAGTCAAAGTCAGTCGCGGCGCCGACATTGGCGCTGCGACTGACTTGTCTACTGACCCTGTGTAAATCAGCACTAATACTAAGTGCTTAGTGCTTGTCACCGACTTCAAACCTATTTAATAAATAGCACATCTAAATAATACGCAGTAATTAATAATATCAAATCTTTCTTATTTTTAACTTTTCCGTTTTTGAAATCGTTTTTTTTTAACGTAGTTATTTTTATTTAATACTTTTTAGTGTATTTTTCAACACGAATCAAACGAGCCCAAACTCGATAAAGTTCAGTCAATTAATTACTGAGTTTCTATGGCCACCTTCCGATTCCATCATCAAATCAGCTCTATGTGATGATAAATTTTAATCACTATCCAATTTACATACGTATACAAAATTTCAGCTTAATCGGTAACCGGGAAGTGAATCAAAGTTATTTGCTAGACAATAAAGTCATCGAGATCGGACAAAAATCCTCATAAAATAAAAACTACTGGGCCTACCCGAATGAAATTTTTATGGGACCAATTCGAAACCATTCCACATCAAACAAAAAAAGAATCACGTAAATCGGTTCAGAAACCTCGGCGTAATCGGTGTACATACATAAAAAAAAACATACCGGCCGAATTGATAACCTCCTCCTTTTTTTGAAGTCGGTTAAAAAGAACAGGAATTCAGGAAATCATTGGAAAGCCCTGTAGTCCATTGAAAAGTTACATTTGGGGTCGCGTTTTTTAGAGGACGCAATTTTATTTTTTTGATGTGTAGGGGGGGGGGGGGTCAGTGTGAAGCTATCACCAAGTTTATGGGGTCGCCACCCTTGTCCCACGGCCGCATTCTTGAAAATAGCGGTTGAAATGGTTTTTACGATATATCTCTTAAACTATTTATCCGATAAAAAAAATTGTTAACATTATTTGTTGCAAATTTAATTCTCTACAACTTTGGTCCAGTAAGTTTTTGTTCTAGAACTATATAAATAAAAAAGTTATAAGCGAAAATGTTCATTAATTAGTTATTTATATTTTTCAATAAAACTTTTTTTTATCATTTTACGAAGAAATGATATCAGACCATTTTTGAAGATTGTTTTTCGAGGAACAACTTTTATTTACAACATTTTTTCATTAGGTACGTCAATAGCTAAGGTTTTACAGCGCTCCGAAGTGAGTACTATTTTTCAGTGCTATTAGCTATACATTATACATATATTATGTGTGTACTAATAATAATTTGTCATCAGTAATTGTTTTTTCTGTTATTATAATATTTTTAATAATTAATTTTGCAATATTATTAATAATTAATTATTGACTCTTTTTCCCACCACCCAGGAGGTAGAGTCTGGAAGCACTTTTTTTTTACGTCGAAAAGCAGGGCTGAAATGTTTTGCAGTATGCTTCCATTGTTCTGGAGTCTGGGAAAAGAGCCAATAGCCAATTTATGTTTAGTTAAGAGTACTGAAAAATAGTACTCACTTCAGAGCGCTGTAAAAACTTAGCTATTGACGTAATTAAAAAATGTTTAAAAGTTGTTCCTCGAAAAACAATCTACAAAAATGGTCTGATATATGTAATTTCTTCGTAAAATGATAAAAAAAAATTATCGAAAAATATAAATAGCTCTAATTTCTGAACATTTTCGCTTATAACTTTTTTATTTATAGTTCTACGACAAAAAGTTACTGAACTAAAGTTATAGAGAATTTAATTTGCAACAAATAATGCTAACAATGTTTTTTTATCAGATAAATAGTTTAAGTGATATATCGTAAAAACCATTTCAACCACTATTTTCAAGATGGCGGCCGTCGGACAAGGGTGGCGACCCCACAAATTTGGTTTTAGCTTCACACTGACCCCCCCTACACATCTAAAAAATAAAATTGCGTCCTCTAAAAAACGCAAGATTAGGCCTAAAAAACGTAACATTTCAATGTACTACTGGCTTAATTTTATGAATTAAGTTTAACATGTTATTTCAAAAGATAGATGTACATATATGTATTTATTATTATTACATCTAACTATATGTATCAATAAGGTACCAAAGACTTTCCTCTGGAACGTGAAGAGGTCAAGGCGTTTTTTAAATGTTCTTCAATAGAGAGTGTAGTTATCTGTTATGTGTGTGTGTGAATGTAATCGTAAATAATTTGAATATATTATGGTTGATGGGATATATTTAATACCTTCCTGAAGAATACATTTGCAATAAATGGACACCAACCTAAGACACCAATATAATTATGAATGTAGAGAAATATTCGAAGGAAGTCGAGGTTTCTATGTTAATGTGAGATTCTAAAATGGATGCTTATTATTTTATAGTATTCAATAGAAAAATATTATTATTAGTTGATGATCATTTTTGGTCAATACAAATATTTTTGTGGGAGTCGAACACGCACCGGCATAAATTGAGCCAGCTCGCACCGGGAAAGTTACCTACCACAACCCCACAGCTGAAGATCGTGGTGAAAAAGCAGTTACAGTAGGGACAGAAATGGTGCGGGTTAAAGTTTTTGGATAGTTTTTGTGTCTCCCTTATGAAAACCGATCAATGTATATTTAAATTTAAATTTAAATATCAGCTGGATTACTATTAATAAGATAGGTGAAATATCTAAAGTTTGGTATACCTGGTAAAAGATATTTACCCGACTGCAAAAGGAGAGGTTGTTTTATGCCTAGAATTAACAATAACTTTTAAAAGGGACGATAATGATATTCGCTTGCAAAAGAAAATATTTTTAAGTATATAGGACATTCATATATTTTTGTTTAGATATACACACTAAAGTGAAATCTAAAGATAAGTAACCTACTTAGAAATAGATTACTCAATATAATTTAAATAATAATATATATTTTAACTATAAACGAATTTATTTGTATTGAAAAGGATGTCATAATATTAATAATTAGATTAAAAATTAAATATAAATAACTTACACATTAATTAAAAAAAGCTCTATAAAGTAATAATATTATATCGCTCTAATAAAGTTCTAAAAATGTAAAATATACACACCATTGCTGCAGCGAAATTTGAAATAATCATTGTAATTAATTCATTAAGCACGCACTTCGATTTTGATTTATTTATTAATCACAGTAAAACACATTCTAAATATCATCAATTCAAAAACGTAAGCTAAATCGTGTCGTCATTATGCAAAGTTTTCCCGCGTTCGCACTGCTCCCCGCACGCACAACATCTACGAAGCGTTGACGTTTGCAGACTGGAAGTGCGGCCGACATTTTTTACACTTGCGACAGGCATCAGGCGATAGCTCGTATAGGCCGAGTTGCAGACTACATTCGATTTTGGTTTACCATAGAAAGGCTACAAATCCATTCCAAATTTAAACCGTATTCAAAGGAGACCTCTGTTCATATTGGGGCCTTTATTCAGTTTTTAGTCAATTGCGGGGTTGATGATACCAATTTAAGTTAGGCACAAACCTAACTTTTCTACACTGTTCTTATATTTACTTCTAAGCTATTGTCTATTGGAGAAAAAAAAGACAGATAATTCTTAGGTGGGCAAAAAAAAACAAACGCTTCGAATAGAAAACTTTCCATAATTTTTTTTGTCATCATCAGCAACGGGGCTAGCTGGTGAAAGATATCACGATAGTAATAGAGATACTATATAAAGGCGTAGGGATGTGACGACCCCATCGCCCACGGTTGGAATATCTATTGTCTACGTGACAATAGATATTCCACCCGTGCAATCAGTCAACCCGCAGGACACCTTGTGGCGGGGTGTCGGGGAGTAGCGACCCCGCGGGAACCGAGTGCTCCCGGGGGAGGCCACTGTCTTCATCTTCGGCTTGCCTTCATCGGCCGGTCGGAGTGAAGCCTGACGAGGACAGGACCCCCGCCTCTGGCTTGCCTTAACCGGCCGGCCAGAGTGGAGTCGCGAGAGCTTTTAGCTCGAAGGGTGGATGCGAATCATAAGTGGCGAGTGGGCACGTGATGCTGGACCCTCAGGGAGCGCGTGATCGTAGTTTAAAGTCCAGGGACGCCTCTCCACCCTTAGCTGCTCGCAATATGTTGCCCCCTTGTCGCACTATTGCAGCGACTTATTTCGGGGGCCCATACAGTGAGAGGGCGAGTCACCACCTGCCAACATATTTTTACTTTCTTTTAGTAGAAAGGCAGGTGCCATAGTTTCCAATAGTCCCCAAATACCGGCCCATTTAACATCCCACTCCATAGCCCAGTTTATTTTGTTTTTCCATATCTCGAAATAGTCCTACATCGGCCGCGGACTGCCTAGGACTGTATCTCTATAGTGCAGTCATGGGCAGGCTGCGGCTGGTGTCCCACAACACAGTAAAGTTCTCTAAAGGGCCTCTGCGTGTTGGATCCGTGTCCCCACGTAAGCCTTCCAAAGGACCGGGTACCTTCCTTATGATGGTACCCGAGTATTATGGAATGAGATACTATTACCATGGCGCTACCACCGCCCATGAACTACACTCTACAAATGTAGAGGCGTGGTGGATTGCAGTCTTCGTACGGCTCTACAAATGGATTGCCGACGTTCAAACGTATAGGATAAGGACCGGATTGATGCGGGAAATTGAGGAAAGGACTTCGAAGGATAAGAAAAAGGATACAGGCCTCCGATAGGTTTCCGACTCGACTCGTCCGATTCGCTCTTGGCCGGTTTTTTGACATACATAACAGTGGCATGGAAAAAAATATTTTCACACACGAGCAGTATACAATATGCCACGGTGGTTTTGTAGGACTGTACCATTACCACACAATGCATAGGTACACTACATACTTGAACAGGTAACTTATTATATTAACAAAATAAAGTTGAGAAGTGTTAATAGGTTAACCTTGTCGCATTACCTGACACATTATATTATTCGTCCATGGTTGTAATAATACATTACGTAGGTAATTGTAATCTTATAAGTACGTAATTTAATTTTGTTATATCCAAATTACATGCACCAATATCGGCCCTCAAAATATTGATATTTAATTAAAAATGCGACAAGGTTAACCTATTAACACTTCTCAACTTTATTTTGTTAATATAATAAGAATCTTAAACAATAATATTTTCACTGTAAATAATGTATATGAATTATTTCAATAGTTGAGTTAGAAGCAAGTGGTCAAGGTAAACATGATTATCTTAACATGCCTATAAAATTCTGAACTTATGATGTGTTTGATAAATACTTATAAGTAAAAATATTATGTCATATTCAAATAAGACTTATAAATAAATAATAACAACAAAAACTTCATATTAAATTTATTTAAAATAATTACATTATGTTATCAATCAATATACAATAAATAAAGAGAATCACAGATTAACAGTTTCTTGCGTATACGTAAAACCACATCAAATCTTATTATTGGACTTTCTGTAACAAAAACGATAATTTATTCTCTCATGACATCATAGCTCTACTTAACTATTATTTCTTTATTTAAACAAATATTTTTATTCAGTAATTGGATTGCTGATAACAAGATATAAATAGCTAGTGTGACAGAATTTATGTATCTTTTTTTTGCTTACATTACCTAGACACTATTTGGAAATGAAATCTACCTGCATTTTTACTGATCTATTTACTTACCATTGTAATTTCTGGAAATAATGCACTAAGATTGAAATTCCCTCGCGATGCAACGGGGAACGTTGAAACAGATCGTTCTGAGGTATGGCCTACATTCTGTACGTTTGCGGGCATTAGATGGCTGTTAAAGAAATCTGGTTGATACTGTGTTGGCATTTGATTGCTTACAAAATTGGGAAATTGTAACTCTTCCGAAATCATATTTGCATGTCTCTTATGTGTTGTTTTATTTTGCCATAGTAAATGACTATTTTCTACCCAATCATCAGACTCGGCGTTCAGTTTGGCTCTTTTTGTGGGATACTTTTTAGTCGTATCCTTTTTTGGACACTCAAGTTTATGCTTTGCAGCATCTCTTCTAGTAGTTTTGTCATGTTGAAAACTTGCGTTATTTCTTGCTTTTGTATCGTCATACTTTGGATTAGAGTAATTGCATTCAACAGATTGATTATTGTAATCTATAAATTCCCCTGTAAATGGCCCGCCAGTATAACTTGTTGGCATTAAATTGCTTCCACTTTGCATGAAATTCGAGTAGAAAGAATTGGGTATCGTATTGGCTGTTGTATTATATAAAGTAGTACCTGAATATTGTTGCCCTGCATAACTATTTTCCGAATAATCTAGTATAGGTGGATAATGTGATACTTGAGCGACACTGCTGTCTTGTGCTATATTGAAATCACAAAATTTCTGTGGTGGCACCATAAATTTTGCGTTTGTGTGATCGAGAGCTTTCTGGTTACAAGTACCTCCTCGTATCAATGCTTCAGCTGAGTAATTATTTTTTTGCATTTTTGAATTTTTTTCCGATTTATTATTCTTCGATTTAGTGTGAGAAAACTGGTTCAGCGGCTCGAAATGATTTGATACTTTTGCATCATTAAAACCATAACAATGTTGTGGATTAATCTCGACGCGGTGATTCATGGACTTACGATTATTATCGGTAACTATTTGATTTAAATTATTTTTCACATTAGTTTTGGTCTCAATAGCAGCTCCATGAGACCGCGCAGTCATATTATCAGATGACCTGTTCATTAGTTGTGTAACAGAGAGAAAATTTGTGCAAGCCTGATCTGCTGTTTGATGTGATCGGTTTAAAATATCATTTCTTTTTTTGTCATGTGGTCCTAAGGCTAAATCACCTACTAAAGTTGGCAAATGGATAGGAGGTGGTTCGATACTTATTTCAGCAGTTCCCGCTGGCTTAGCAGATGGCCACATTTGCAATTCTTCATGGCTTGTTTGAGATGGAAAGTGATGCATATTAATAGGAAAATAATTGTTATCACTTTGAGTGATTTTCTTAGAAGTGATGCTTGGCTGTCCATACGATGGTTTATAATTTTCTTTAACTTCTCCATGCATTGGATCACAATTATTTTGTGACGATCTCGTTTCGGATGTCATCCAGTTAATGTGCATTTTACTGGGAGATTTCTTGGTATATTTATCAGGAATATTATGCTGATTTCCTGCAACGGTCGTATTGGGTTTTATATTAGTTTCCGCAGGCCCAGGCATATGTTTAGTATTATAATGCTTTGGGACACTTGTTTTTAAAGTGTTTGTCTGATTAATATCTGCTGTAGTATAGTGATTTTGTTTTGTAGGCAAATTTTTGTTTGATGTACTATTTGTATAGATAGAGGTAATATCGTCAGACCATAGATTACCCGTTTGGGAATAAAAGCTAGTAATAGCTTCAGAAAATGTGGTTTTTGTAGGTAACATATCTTTCTTAACTGGATTAGAAAGAGATACATGAAATTCCGGATTAAACGGATTATATGCACTTGTATATGTTGGAGCAGTTGAAGTGAAAATATTGTCTTTGTGAAGGGTATTAGAATTTGTAGTACAATTCACAAAATCTAGACTTTTATGCGACCAACCTAAATCAATATCATATGTTAGTCTAGATGTGTTTATTTTCATTAAATTATCTTCAATATTTGAGAAATCGGTTTTATTTTTGGTTGTATAATTGTCGACGGCACAAGGATAAAGACCGAGACTGTTATACTCATGCCCAGATGAAAGACTGCTTGTACTGTAAACTGTATTTTTAACCGCTCCTAATGGATCACTTTTGTAAAATAAACTGTTACTACTAACGTAATTTGCAGGTTGACTTGTTGTTGTTTTACTAATATTGCAATCAAAATCTAAACCGAAAGCCGCATCAGTCAGAGCACAAGTTGTAGAAATTATTGTTGGTAAAGGCAAATTTAAAAATGGATTTTCATTTGTAACATTAGACGATGAAGTTATGGTTGGAGCTTTAGTACTAACAGGCTTATTAAATATTTTATCATTTTGAACTTTATCAGAATTCATTGTCTTATTTACATCATTAGATACATTTTGAGGTTTACTGGTTGATTTTGATTTATTATTTGTTGATTTATCAAAATAATTTTGAGATTGTAATTCAGTTCTGCATGTATTTTCTTTAACAGGAGTGCTTTGAGGTGCTTCTTCTGTAGGGCTGTCAGCTCTATTGCCACTAACCAAGGGGAAGGACATAAGAAAGGCGGCCGTCGGTGAAGCAGCAAGAAACTCTTCAGCTAATTCTAATCGCGCGTTTCCTCCATCAACAACATTTTCACATATTGATGTGTCTAAAATAGTTGGCAATTTGTTTTCTTTGCATTTACTTTCAATTTCTTTTTGATCTGAAGTCTTGTTTAATATAATAGGGTCACTTGAATTTGTTTTAACTTCAGAAACTTTATTGGAAGTTTCTGCATTACATTCAGGTAAGGTCTTTTCTTCTGGAGATATATTGGCTATTTTCACTTCATTAGTACTTTTTGAATTTAGTTCAGATGCAATGTCACTATCATTTTTGTTAGTTATGTTCAATTCATTTGATTTTGGTTCACTTGTTATAGGATTATTGTTGTCATTTGTTTTATTTTCTCCATGTCTTTGTGATTCTGGTGGTTCTTCAGGAACTATTTTCGTTGGGCTACTTTTAGAATTTTCTTGGACTTTAGAAATTTCAGTAACTGGGGCTTCATCACTTTTTTTATCACTCTCAGAAGTTACTGTTCCAGTACTTTTTTCGCATTTATCTTTCTTAATACTTTTCTTAGTAAAATTTTTAGGCTTAGAATTATTTCTTTTAGTTTTTGTTGCAGATGGTGGATGAGAATAGGCTGTTATAGGGAGCACATTAACCATTGTAGTTTTGGTCATATCATTTGTGTTCCTATTTACGAGAGGTTGTTTTTGCAATGGTTGTAAGTTTGTGTCTAATAAAACTATGGTTGGTTGAGCTGTGGGGAATAATATAGGTCTTTGAGGAAAAATGTAGGGAGTAGCTGGTACCATAACAAATGTATTGTCTGAAATTAAAATAAAATAATTAATTAAACTTAAAGTAAGTTATAAATTCATTTTTAGAAATATCATAATATCATAATTCATAATCTATAATATAAAAATGAATCGCAAAATGTGTTGGTAAGCGCATAACTCGAGAACGGCTGAACCGATTTCGATAATTCTTTTTTTATTATATTCCTTGAAGTACGAGGATGGTTTTTATGTAGAGAAAACGTAAATATGTACCACGGGCGAAGCCGGGGCGGACCGCTAGTTAAGTATAAATCTATGAATGTATTTTGTAAAATTAAAATTACCTTTTTTAATATTGTTTGTCAATGGTAAAAGCTTAGGTAATTGTGACAAAGGTTTCCTGGGTTTTGGAGAAATTTTAATTTCACTTTTATTTTTCTCTTTTTGGCTGGCATTTTTTGATTTCTTCAACTTTAATAGCTTGAGATATTTACTACCTGAAAATAAAAAGAGGTTTTTATAGCATGACAATTGGGAATATTTACTCTTTTCAGTGTTTTTCCATATTCCTCATAGATTAAGTTTTCACCTACTACAGATCTCTGTAGTAGGTAAAAACTTATCTGTCTATCTAGACAGATAATTCAATTAAATATAGAGCTGCAAAAATAGACCAAAAACCAATAACTTACTTTGTTTATTTTTAATTGCACCAATAGTAACTTGTACACAAACATCTTTCTTATTGTGTTTTTCTTTTTCAATCCCTTGCAGTTTTACTTCTAACGCTAACACTTCTGCTTCTAGAAAGGAAAAATATATTATGTATTAAATAAATTTCACATTCACACCTTACTATGCAACCTATTCTATTCAATTCTAAATATAGTTTAAAAGTTAAACAGTATTCATAAGTAATAATGTATTGGCAAGATGTGGTATCAGATACTAACAATAATACAATCAGTGGAATTTAGTAGTAAATCTCTGTGTTATTGTGGGAAGCAATTGTCACGTAAACCAGGAGCCTTAAAACTGACTGCTACATGTAGCATATTAAAATGTATTTGAGAATATGGAAGCACTTTAGAATAGGTAACACCTCAAAACGGGGAGGGGGGAGGGATAGGGGGAGGGGGGGAGGGGTAAAACCCCCCCTGTGAAGGGGGGGCGCGGAGCCCCCCCCTTTATTTTATATTAATTTTTTTAGTTTGAGGTTAATTTCACACTTTATAGTACCAATTTAGTGTAGGTTACACCTCAAAAGTTTAAACCTACGTAGTTTTTTTTTGTTTGAGTGGGAATCGCCCTAAAGTCGCTTCTGGCACTCGCCGGCCGCTGCCGCGGCACGCTCGCTTCGCTCGCTCGGCTCGTGCGGCAGTTCAAGAGTTAACCTAACACGCTCGTCGCTTCGCTCCTCGCTACCTATTCTGATATTAAAAATAAAAGTTTAGAAGTTTTTAACCTACGTAGTTTTTTGAAGTGAAACTTCTTTATCGGGGTTGGAAAAAAATTTAGTGTAACATTTTTTCGTTACGCGTGACATTTTTCCGTTACGCGCCATCTTTTTCTTATCCCTACCACGCGTGATTCGACGTATTTCTGTAAAGTTGCATATAGTAAATAATTTTTTGAAAAATAAGGTCATAAAGAAGTTCACTAGTACACGCACACATTTTTTTTGTTTGAGTGGGAATCGCCCTAAAGTCGCTTCTGGCACTCGCCGGCCGCTGCCGCGGCACGCTCGCTTCGCTCGCTCGGCTCGTGCGGCAGTTCAAGACAAACCTAACACGCTCGTCGCTTCGCTCCTCGCTACCTATTTGAATACTAAAAGTAAAAGTTAATCGTTTTTAAAAACTGTAGCAAGTGAGCTATAAAAAAAACATTAAAATGTATCATTTATACTCTATGATAAGCTAGTATATTTGTATTGCTAATCTGCGATCTGCGTCATATTAACTTATCTGTGGCTTGTGCCTTGTTGTGAATACAAAATATTAGGGAACGATTTTTGGCTATACTAAATTGTTAAAATAATATTTTAACAAAATAAATTGTAATATGTAAATAAAGTAATAGGTACGTAAATATATTTAAAAATAATGCGTGTGAGTGTGATAATTAGACATTTTGATACTATAATGGCTTAAGATTTTACTTAAAGTTGCGTTTTTAGTACAAAAATATTACATTAAATATTTTTTTCAAAAAAATATATCTCAAAAACAAATGCACTCCGCACCTTGATATTTTGGTAAATGACACCTCTTAACCATACCTATCTACCAAAAAAATATCAATTTAAAATGAGGTGTTACTTATTCTAAAGCTGAGCCGAGAATATTATAAATATAATAGATCACTTACTAAGTTTTGACTTCTCCTGTGAAAAATTTGTCAAGCAAAGTATGGCCTTTTGGATTATTTCAATTTTAGGATACTGAGTATTGCCAGGTTTATCACCCATATCACTTCCATTTTCTTGATTAATACTTTTTACCAAATCTCCTAATTTAGAAATAGCATCATTAAATTTAAGACGCCTCTGACGTTCCCATTCTCTACACCGACTGAAATATAAAAAAATATAAATGATATGATTGCAACTGCTCAGTGCTTATGGATAAACTTTAATCATTTTTATTTATGGGAAGGATTACATTTTATTATTATTAAAATATTAGAGTAGGTGATGAATTCTTATGTACTTATTTAAACTACAAAAAATGGTCAAAAGCATGTATATTAATAACATTGAGTAAGTAAATAAAACAAGTACAAAAATAAAATTATCTAATGAATTCTACCTTGGAGTGCGACTTTTATTAGTGTTGGAAGGCTCTTTTGAAGTCAACATTTTATGCTTCCATGATAATGTAGTCCAATTAGTAAAAATCCTCAAAAACAATATGCAATGAAACAAATATCGATGTTATTATGATATTATTTATTGACAGTCTGACAGATTGCTAAAATGTGAAATATAGATTGACTTTTGAAACTTGACAAAACATATCAGTGTCAAATTCAAAACAGTGTTACCAACTCTCAAAAATATTTATCCCTAAAGTTTGTGTCAAAAACCCCTAAAAACGCCTAAATTATTCAGTTGTCCCCCTAAAAAAATATCTTAATATATATAATCTCGTGTCACAATGTTTGTCCTCAATGGACTCCTAAACCACTTAACCGATTATAATAAAATTCGCACACCATGTGCAGTTCGATCCAACTTGAGAGATAGGATAGTTTAAACATGTAGGTACCACGGGCGAAGCCGGGCCGGACCGCTAGTACAAATATAAATTCATAATGATTTAGAAATAATATGCTGTAATATGTATCGAAAGTCTTTTTATTACAAGCTATTTAATACATAAAATATTTCGTCTCCATCTGAAGATGATTCGACATCACTATATGTCGCTATGAGTCGCTAGGTCAAGAAATAAATATTAAAACTAGTTAGGTAATTATCAATTTTAAAATATTAAAGAGTCAAAAAAATCCCTAAAAATACCCCTAAAAATTTCAGACCCCTAAAAAAATCCTATCTCACTTATTTACCCCCTAAATCTGGGGGGAAAACCCCTAAGTTGGGAACCGTGATTCAAAACCATGAAGTTTATGGGTTGCCACTTACGAAAAAGAAGAAAAGTCGAAGACGAACCATGAGGATAAAGGATACAGTAAGGAAACTTCATACAAAACGTTCGAAATGACACACGCACACAAGCAAGCGTGTTTACGAGAATCATAAGGGTATTCAGGGGGATCGATCTTGGGATCGATAGTAGCGGGTGACACATCCACAGATTTTGAATGACAAAGATACATAAGCGGCCTTTACATTTGACTAAATTCAGTGCACTAAATGAAAAAGTCTCTAAATTTAGACAAGTCTAAAGACATTCAGACTGTAAGACACACTAATTAGACAATCAGAGTCGTCACTGCCGATCTAAATCAGTTAGCATGCTGAATTTAGCCACGTGTAAAGCGATTTAGTCAAAGAATGCCTTCAGTTGTCCGCCGACTGCCACTCGCGGTGGAGTGCCGTCGAAATCACAGGTCGAAATGTCGAAGGAAAAAGAAGTAATATTAAAATTATTGGATTTGTATAAGGAAATGCCCTATTTATGGGATAAAACCCATTAAATATATAATTCGTTGTTGATAGTTTTTCTCTTAAGAGCAAATATTTTTTCACCCAACACTTCCTGCGTCTTTTTTTATTAATTAAAATCGAGCTCGACGCAACCATAGCCAAGGCGAGCCCTATTCTTTGATATTTTGATGGTCCCATGAGAGCTCTATGTACGTACGACAAGTTCGGAATTCGCGGTTATATTGAGTTTAGCCAGCTTAATTAGGTCAAGTGTAAAGAGCAAGCTCTTTTTACGCCACGCTCACTGTCTTCATTTAGTGCACTGAATTTAGCCAAATGTAAAGGCCGCTATAGTATAGAAAAGTGATGTCAATGACTTCACGTTAAATAAATATCGATTGTTTCAGTTTGTAGCCTAACTATATTTTTGGCTTCGGTATCTATTGTCCCAAGTATTCTTTAAAAAAAATATTCAATCTACAGTTTTGACTTTCCTATGATTTTATTATATGTATAGATATTAAAATAACCATCACATAAATATGCCTTTGTTCGAAAAAAAAATTACAAATTATTTACTGAAAAATACTTTCGTATACTACGACTAATTCGGAATTTATTATTAAATTTTATAGTGTAAAATATTCTCAATCTTATGAACAGTTTTTTTAAGTAACTGATTATATTTAATTCTTTGTAAATTAATTCAGCCACTTTACATTTTATGTGTTCTCTCTTAAAGCAGCAACGAAAATGTTATCCATTTTCTCGACATATTGAACAAAATCATCTGGTGGTATAATTGGTATAGTTGAATTCAAGCAGCCGAATACCGCGCAATTAGAACGTGGCATTTTTAAAATGATCGCCGAAATCAACTTATCTACAAGCACGTGTTCAAATTAAACTGAAATAATATATTTCACCAAAATGTTAAAACATAAATAGTTACATAAAAGATAGATATTATAATTATTGTATTTTTATCGATACGTGACGTCACCACTTTGTCAAGCACTAAGCCTGTCAAACTATTTTCTTTTTCTACCTAAAACAAAAAGGTGGTTCTATGCTCGTATAGTAATAATTTTAATTTATTTCTGCTTATTTTGTGTTTTTTAATTTAATCAAATTTATCGTTTTAAAAATAATTTAGTAGGTATACCTACATACAAGTATTGTAAATTCTGGTTTAAAATAATTATTGAATATATGTATAATACAAATATCAAGCAATATAAATAATTTAGGTACATTAAATAACCTTCGGCGTCCATAACAAAACAAGATTTCGAAATATAGCACTGATAAAAACGTATTTACTTTTACAAGGTGTATTAATTCGGATTGTTTCTTCTTGTAAATTCATATTTAGGCTACACCATTTTTGTATTTTAACGATTTTAAACTCAAAATTACCACAAAATCGACTGTGAAAAAAAAGCAAACAGACAGACAGAGAGCAAATATACAGGCCGAATGATAACCTCCTCCTTTATTTTTGAAGTCGGTTAAATATCAAAAAGGTAACAGCCCTATAGCTATAACAGTGCTAACGTCATAATTTCATCGCAGGGGCTTAGTTTCCTAACTGTATGTACGTATATATCTGTCAACTGTGATAAAGGCGGGCTAAGAAACGGTAGGAAACGGTCTATACTCTATACCTAATTAACATCTATGGTCTATACCTAATTAACAAACATACTCAAAAGTATGTACCTGTATGTACCTGTTGTCAAAATAGAGATCATGTGGATCATACAGAAAAAGAATCGCTAAGCATAGAAAGTAAAAACAAGCTTGCAACAATATTGTGCATGACATAATTTAATATTCTATTTTACTTTCATTTTCGTTCATTTTGATATTATAACAATGCATGTTGTAGGCACACGTAATGGTAGCTAACCTGTGGTAGCTAAGAAGCTAACTAGGTGGTTGGTTTCTCTGTCTACGGGTAGGTTATAGGCACAGGTTATAGGTATTATTAATTATCTTTTCTTTTGTCTATGGCTGTTGGCTGACACCATAATTTCTGTGGTTTATGGTTTTTGTTATGATTCATTTTTTGTTCGTGTCTCGGTTCGTGTAAAATCTGTACCTAATCGTACTCTCTTGACATTTGTTTTATATAGTTTTGACAAGTTTTGACCACAGTGTTGTTAATGAAAATTGAAATCTTTTTTGCCAAAACCTACTGGAATTCTGTTTTCTGATTAGTAATTAAATTTCTTTATTGAGTTTTCCTTTTTTGTGTTTAAACCGTATTTGTCAGTGTTTCTCGTTTCTTTCAAGTTTTCCTTACAAGTTACAAGTTACATTGTATTTATACATACCTATATTTTGTGAAGACATATTTTGTGATAACTAAGTACTTGTGTTCTTTAGAGATTTTTGTTGGGCTATATTTTAAAACCATGTCTCTCTATCCGTCACTTGAGGATATGAAGGTGGACAATATGATACGAGCTCAAATGGCTCAGCAACAAACGGCTCCACCCTTTCAGCCTGTATCTCACCAACAACCGAACGTCGCTGCTCCAAGTGCACCCCGACAAGTTTATCCGGCTCTCGGTGATTATATGGGGCTGGAATTATCCCAAGATGTAATTGCTTTGAACATGCCAGAGTATCAAGTACAAGTCGTAAGTCTTCCTAAATAAGTTTAGTAATAGTAGTAGCTCTCCTCTTTTGTATTGTATATATACATTTTACAAAAATAATTGCTGTAATTCTAGGCGCAGCCTGGTACTGGAGCTAGCAATATTGTTGCGCCATTGTCGTACCAATCACCAAGTCTTTCGAAAGCTGTTGTGTCTGGAGCTATTCGTCAGGTGATACTATGCAAAGATAGGGATGGGAAATGTGGATTGCGACTTCACTCTGTTAATAATGGAGTATTTGTTTGCTATGTTGCTGCTGGGAGCCCTGCTGCATTGGCTGGCTTAAGATTTGGTGACCAGATTCTTGAAATTAACAATGTGTCCCTTGCTGGTATGACAATGGAACAATGCCATGCCATTTTGAAGAAATCTGGCCCCAATGGAATCACTATGGCAGTGCGTGATAGGTATGTCTTATTATTGTATTAAGTTTCATTAAGTTGCAATGCAAATTGTTTTCCAATTATCATAATTTAATGCTATGTAAAAAGGTCAAGTAAATATGATCTATTGCAATATAGTATGTTATTATCTTAGCTATAAATTGAATGTTGTAAATAAGTTAATAAATATAATTCCTTTGTTTTTCAGACCTTTTGAGAGGACAATAACCCTCCATAAAGATTCACTTGGTCATGTTGGCTTCCAATTTAAAGATGGAAATATTGTTGGGCTTGTAAAGGATTCATCAGCCGCTCGCAATGGTCTCCTCACTGACCACCAAATACTTGAAATAAATACTATCAATGTTGTAGGCATGAAAGATAAAGAGATATCAAAGGTTATTGAAAACAGCCCTTCTGTTGTGAATGTAACTGTAATTCCCCAGTACATCTACAAACACATGATTAGCAAGTAAGTATCCTGTTATGTTATGAGTCATAGCATATTGTAATAGAATAAATAAAATTTCATTCCATTTTCCTTGATGACAAACTTTTGACTTAATAGGTTGATATGCAATTTGAATAAATATTGTGCAATCAAATAAAACTGGTTCAATATTGATTTTATTTTTGCATTTTATAATTGAAAAATTTCGGGCTGCCAATAGTATTCCATAACATAGTAGGTATAATGTAAACTTTTGAATAATCCTATAATTTAAACTTTTTTTATTATTTCTATAAGTACAAACACATATACAATACACAAACATACAACATATACAATACAACACACAAACAAACATACAATACACAATACACAAACTTGTTAAAATAAATCATGCATTTTTTCTGCCTAGATGGTTCGAAGGGAAATCAAATAAAATTTAAAATTTGGGAGACTTTACTATTTTATTATGAAAAAAAAAAAAAGAAATTTAATATGTCTTCTTGCCTCCTCCTTTAGTCACGCCTTGTTCCAGTGCTTGAGCTCAAATCAATTGAGATTCTTTGTTTTGTCTTAAAATAATTAAAAATAATAAAATAGTTTTAATAAAATTTCTTTCTTTTCAGGATGTCAAGTTCTCTCTTCAAGGAATTGGATCGTACACCCGCCGTTTAAAGACTATTTCGGATTTTGACCCCAATTTATATTGAATTTTGAATGTCACGAATTTGTTGTAGTAATGCACATTTTGTACTCTTTTTATATTAACATACATTTTTATTCGTTATTGAATTTTCGTCCATACAATAAGTTATAGATTTTATTTCTTTAGGATTTAATTAGTCAGTAAGGGCTGTGAGTTACATTATTGCAAGTGAAAATGTTTGATTATTCATGAGATTTTATTATTCAACATTAACACATATTGTGACTGATTTACTGTCATATTATAATATTATTGTAATGATAACATCACTGCAATGATTTAATTTTGTAGAATCGTAGACAAACAATATTAATTACATACAATATTTCATATATTATCTAAATGTGTTTCATAAATAATAAATAAGATAAGTAGATAAATTTTAAGTTGACACTTATTTGCATTTACAGCATAGGAAAAAAATAATTAAATTTAATTGAAATGATTTATATTAAAATAGTGACATGCATTCCTAAAATATAACATACATATTGTTTTTATTAAATGTTGAATAATATTTGAGATTTCTACAGATTTCTTTAGCTTGTACTCTGTATACACTATTTATAGCACAGAAAAAAACGTACTGTTAAGGCCAAATATTATCTTAGATATAAGTTAAATGTAACATGTATCCAAAATTGTTTTGTACCTATGTTTAGAAATTATTTAGTTTAGAATCATCTTTTCTATATGTAATTTTTATGAATAAATTTTATGAAAATTACAGTTGTATTGTTATTGTCATACAAAAAATTTTAGCTAATAAATTCAATCTAGCTATTTTATTAGTACCTACAATATGTTCTAGACATTAACTGAATTAATAGTTGATGTCAAATGGATTTTCAAAGGTCCAATTCGGCTTGAGCACAATTTCGGGGCATGACCAAGACTTGGGAATAAAGAAGCTGTCGTTTTCTGTAACAGGACAATTCTTTCTGGCAAAGTATTCCATTACGTAGAGGCTCCAGAGTATCCCTGAAATAAATACCATTTAATTATATTGCAGAGTTATATTATAATATAATAATATTTTTGCTTTTTTTAACAACTGACCCTTGCAACTTAAGCTGCTTTAAAAAGCAATATTCGAAAGAGGGAAGGTAGAGAATAAATAGTAGAGGAGAAAAAAAAAACTTGGGCCAAGAAAAAATATCATCCAAATTTAGGTACTTATATACTTACTTTAACAAAATTTTACTCACCGGTTCCTATTAAAAATGACAACCACATTAGGAAATTGAACATGTTAGGGAAGCGCCGACCGGCTGATGAGGTCAGCGGTAGCAATAATAGCCCCATCACACCAAATTGTATAAAAAGAACAGGATAAAAGAAACCGAATGACAGTGCCAGTACGATTTCATGCGCCACGGAAGATACCTGTATAAAGAAATATATAGGTATTATACAGTAGGTACGTACAACCTACATACCTATAAATATATGTATACTTTATTTATTTTAATAGTTACCTACGTTGTAACTTGTATGTGTAAAGATCGTATAGTTAAAAACTTAAAAAGCTTAGAGTATATAAATACTATCTATAGAGTGCGAACAACGAAGTGGGAACAGTAGGCACAGGTGGGAACAACACGACGTTCCCGCCGCGAGCGCTCGAAGGCGCTGACTCCACGAGCGAGAGAATCGCGACGAGTCCGCCCTTATATCGTCGGACAATCTCCACGAACGAGCGATAATTCCGCCGCGTATCGTCGCGAGTCGTAACGGAATCGCAGCGTTTCCGCGGCGACTTGTTACGGTATCGCCACGTTTCCTTGAAGAGAACTACGAGAAGACCAGAGGCAACGCTGAAATGACGCTGCGTTTGACAGCGCGCCCGCTGCGCGATCGTCGCGAGCGCGCGGCGGGCCCGTTGCTAGTCGCGGCGGGCTAGCGACGATGTAATGACGTTTCGCACGCTCATTGCCACTCGTCGCATCGCGGCGATAATATCGCCGTGTGGAGACGGTTCCATAGAGAGTGTATAGAAATACGTGGCACGACGATAATATCGCCGCGATTCTCTCGCTCGTGGAGTCAGCGCCGTAGTCGTGGTAGAGTGCTATCGAAGTGCGTTTCTCTAGGGATTTTTTTCATATTTACGAATAAACATGGTGAAATGTGCAGTTCGATCTTGCAAGAATGATACTAGAAAAAACACAAAATTGAAATCAAATATCACATTTCATCGGTAAATCGATTGTTGTATTTATTTTTATGAAAAAAAATGGTTGCCTGTAAAGTCGGTTTTACGGGCGAAGATTTTACGTGACAACGTCTTTTTCTCGGTAGAATATTTATGTGCTGCGCGCGCGGCAGACCGCGGGCCTCTCTCTCGTTCGGTGACTCATCGTAACGTTACCGAGCGTTACACTTTTTCATAAGTGACTCCTAGTCGCAACCTAATTTAAGACGTTGTCACGTCAATAAATCTAGCATCGCGGGGGTGAAGGGGAAGTGGGAGGCGGACACGCGCAGGCTCGCTCGCGCACCCTTCTCGTGCCTCACTGCTGCCACGTGATCGTAGTGATGTGACTTGTCCAACGCTGTACTCGATACTTTACAAGAAGAACTATATTTTAACATATTATTTATTTAACTTTAAAATTAAAACTCTTTTAAAAATGTATTAAAAATAATTTTGTGGTGTGTTTTGTATCATACACTTTCTAATATTATGAATGCGAATGTATTATAGTGTAAATGTAAAGTATATTGTAATGTTACGATATTATATTTTAACCGCTAAATTGATTTTTGAAGATTTTGGTAGGTATAGAATTGATAAAATTGAATAAAAAAATTATTAATATTATTTATTATTTCATTTTAAATTATTAATTATTTCTTATTTTTATTTAACATTTTTTAAATACCATTATTATATAATTGATTTATTTAAAAAATAGTACTAAACCCAATGATATTTTATGTATAGATACGTTATATACTCATAATATATCCAAAAAAAATGCTTCATATGCAGTGTCAGGCACACACAAATACAAGTTTCATTTTACTTAATTTATTACATTGACAGACTGTATAAGAGAGATGGCTCTAATAAAATGATATAAACAAAAAAGACAAAGATAGTTTGTCACTTCCGCGCAGGGGTAAGCAAAAGTCATAAGAATTCACCAATTAAATATATAAATAAACAAATAGTTGCCATGGTAATTGGCATAGACTAACGACACAGAAGGTTCAATGCTTAGATCATTAAGTAATGGATGGAGTACGCTGGCAAATGTTCTAACTAAACTTTCTGCTGATTTTGGTGCGGGGAGGGTAACTCACACTATTGAAACACAATCACACATTCACAAAAATAATTTGTGTCACGAAAGTCGTAAAAATTTACGACCTTTTAAGCGACGAGTTTTTAAATTCAACTCTATCCCTAAGTTCATAAAGATTAAATTTGTATTTCATTCCAAGTTTTCTCGTGGGGAGTGCGGTTCAATATCGCGTTCTAAATTCAACTTTATAACTTAGAACATAAAGATTAAATTTGTATTTCTTTAAAAGATAGTCTCGTAAGGAATGCGGTTCATTATCGCGTTTTAAATTCAACTTTATGTCTTAGTTCATAAAGATTAAATTTGTATATTTTCTTTCCATGATAGTCTCGTGGGGCCGCATCAATGATCGAGTAAACATGACTCGATTATTTGTCTTGATCATATCGCTAAACGATACATCGACGATTATTAGAAATTGCATTTAATTAGAAATGTTCGTTAAAAAAATAAAAAAATACACAAATGAAAGGTTATTCCATCTTTTTTAATATTCGACATGTTTGAATTGCTTCTGCAAGACTTGACAGTGCAAAACGGCATTTTTAGCGGAGCACTCGCAGACGTCCTTTCGACGTTTTACGAATACGCAGAGTGTTTGTAATCGATTACGCAAGTAGTTTTTATGAAAGCATAAGATTTTTCGATTCGAATAATCTTATACCTCGGCAAAAGGGGAAACGCCTGCGAGTGTTATCCATTACTTAATGATCTAAGGTTCAATGTTATAGATGTTACGTTTCCTGCACAAGTAAACAAATGTGACAATTTCATTTACTATTTAATTATTATTATGATGTTGTATTAAAATGAAAAAAACTTTTTTGGAGATATAACTGTATTAAGTATTTATTACTAGCCCTGGGTTTTCGTTTTCGGTCATCATCATTTCACCCGATAAACACCCACTGCTGAGCATAGTCCTCCTTATAGAACTCCATAAGGACCGATCTTACGCTATTCGTTTCAAACTTTCAAGGCAGTTCCCGAAACCCGTATAAGGTCATCACTCCAACTTGTAGGATATAATAATGGTGGTGCCTAGATGAAAAAAAAAGGATGAAATAAAAGAAAGGATGAAGTATAAGCCTTTTTTATCTAAAACACAAATAAAATTTATGTTCAATAGCTATTTACAGAAAAGCAAATAGCATTTTTCGTCAGTAGCGATAATCTTTTCTTTAATGTATACGTATATTCAACATCATTTTTGCAAACAACCATTTTTGCCATCACGATTCCATTGTATATAAAAAATAGATATATTTGTTAATTACATGCACTGTGTGGATTTAAATATAAAAATAATCAAGTATTTACCCAAATCGAAATTAATAAAATAACCGTTCTTTTTCAATAATCGTATCTACATGATAATCTTTGAACACAGTATACGCTAGCTTTGTCACACTAGTGATTGAAGCAATGTTTTATCCCTTTCATTATTTCAATACAAGTGTCAAGCAAGTGTCATTCATAAAGAATTGTAAATTGTTATTTTTACTCATTGAGATATACATATGGAGACGACACCGCCTACATCACTTATGTTCCGCTCAACATACGCCATATGGCGTAACTGCACGCTCATTTTTTATTTGTTTTAAAGTGAAACGCATCAAATATGCCTTCGTGTGTGTTACGATATTGCACAAATAATACAAATAATACGGAAAAGTGCAAAGGAATAACTTTCATCGGTAAGTACCTAACTAGATAATAATTTTTAAAACTTAGTTAGAGCAAAAAAATGGCGCACAGATTTTGTTCGTGGTGTCTCCTCCATACGTAGTAATATTATCTCAATGTTTTTACTCTTAAACTGTAATAATTTAATATATTTTCCTATGATATGATATTCCTTTATCTTTCTTTATTTTTTGCACGAATACGTGCACTTTCTGAACACACAGGAAGGCATTTTCGACAACTTTAATGTAACCTATCGGCACATGCGCTCACTGGGACCGGTCACGATCTGACTGATTTTTGACTGATTGCATTGGTCCCAAATAGGACCAATTCACGGAATCAGTTTTGGTGCGTTGATGACGTATCTACCTCTTGTTTCTATATATAATATCATTGACTAAACCCGATCTTTTATTTTATTAACTTTAATATTTAAGAAGTCCACACGTTTTTCAGATATTCCAATTAAACATTTTTTTTAAAGTACTTATAATAATTAATACAAGAAATATTGAAATGGAATAAACACACTTTATTCAGTTGGTAAAAAATTTAAAATTACATATTTATACTTTATTCATACATTTCTCCTTTAATAACATATTGAACATAAAATTTACTTAAGATACATATTTATTTACATAACTTATCGATAGCTCAACACGCAATTGATACCTACCCATCCCTATTGGTCACACACACATCTATATAGTATCTACCTATAGCTCATCTGCCTACGATGTGCACAAAGCAATTTGTGCAATACACGCGCTCTATCTCTGAGCGCTCTATACTACAGTATAATATATACTCTAAGTTAAAAAGGTACTGGAAATGATTCATTGACCTCCTAAACTCTCAGTCCAATTAGAAGTTCCGTTTTGTGCAAGGTACCTATACATAATTATTATGATATCATCCACTAAAACTACGTGGGTGGCTGGTAGTTACTTAAATGGTAAATATTGAACAAGTAACGCAATGCAATGCATGCAATGAAGTCTACAATAAATGAAGTCTTTGAAGTGTGATATTGTATCGTCATAAAAAAAGACAAAAACAATGATTTATGTATCCAGGTAAAAAAAAATTATGGGAGCAAAAATTAATCGAGAAATTAATTTAGACTTATTCTAACACTAGCTGCGCTCCGCGGTTTCACCCGCGTGGTTCCGCTCCTGTTGGTCCTAGCGTGATGATATATAGCCTATAGTCTTCCTCGATGAATGGACTATCTAGCACCGAACAAATTTTTCAAATCGGACCAGTAGTTCCTGAGATTAGCGCGTTCAAACAAACAAACTCTTCAGCTTTATAATATTAGTACTTATAGATTTCGTTGGTATTCAAATAGGATAGCTGAGTCACTTGTTGTAAAATGGAAAATACAAGCCTTTGATAAGTCCAAGTCTATTAAATACTTTTGGTACCTACTTACAATATTGTCATAAACGTTAATGAAATAGCAGAGTGTTTTTAATAATATTATCTAACTAAGCTAAGTATCATACATATAGTATGCTTTGTTATCTTTTATACCTAGGTCTTTGTGTAATTTAATTACTTAAATTTAGTAAAGATAGGAAAAGGATGCTTATACGGACTAACAGATCTTTTAAATTAAATTTTATAACGTCATAAGAGCGGAACTTCATGTTCTCCCGTAATTCAGTTAAATTCAAAGTATGTATTGTTAAGCTGGCCATACACGCTAGGGTGTACCTGACAGGTTTGCCTGTACAGGTCACCTGTTCAGGTTAACCGGAGCGTGTATGTTACAGAACTGTGCAAGTTTTCACACCTGTTCAGGCGACAGAAAAAATATGAAAATTGATATTTTTTACGCGTGGGTATACCTGTGCAGTTTAACTGTGCAGGCAAACCTGAGCGTGTATGGGGCGGTTCGACGTAGTCGTCAGTTGTCCAGTGAGTGCTAGCAGGGAAACACGTGCATATGTGTAAAGGAGTCATAGCTGCTAATAGTTTGAGATACGTCTTTTCATCGTAGATAGTTGCGAAAATCATTCGGCTCAAATATCAATTCTTTCAACAAGTTCACATGAGAGTATAATAACAATAACTTTGCAATAACCATGATTTGCACCATCGTTCACGGTATCTTCGTTTATATTTCTTTTTCTTCAATAAAATCACTACATAGTATAAAACAAAGTCGCTTTCCCTGTCCCTATGTCCCTATGTCCCTATGTCCCTTTGTACGCTTAAATCTTTGAAACTACGCAACGGATTTTGATGCGGTTTTTTTTAATAGATAGAGTGATTCAAGAGGAAGGTTTATATGTATAATAACATCCATCAAATAGTAGAGAAGTACTGTTATTTTTGAGGTTTCTAATGTGATGTCGTAAAAAATTACATTTTTTTCCGCTTACATTGCAAACGCAGGCTGAACCCTACGAGTTTTATCAAAATAATGTACTAAGTATTATACACATTGAAAAGGTCTACAGAAAAGTCCGCGGTGGTATATGTCTATCTCTTATGGATAACCCACAATAACTTTTTTTTGTCATTTACTTTTTTACGACAAATAATGGCTAATTTTCGAAGCGATTTTAACCAATACAGCATTAATCCTTAACCAATTAAATACCTTGAATACAATGTTCATTTAATATAGATCTATATGGCCCTTTACACCGTATGATTTAAGTGAATATTTTCGAAGATATTACAGATTTAAAAATTGCGGGACGTAGCGTTTGCGGCGGTACCGGCCGGCCGCCCGGCTATCTATTTTATACCCGTGCGAAGCCGGAGCGGGCCGCTATGTTTTTATATACAACGTTCACAGTTTTTCTGTAGGGTATTTAGTATCAGCATTGCACCCGTGCGAAGCCGGGGCGGGTCGCTAGTAAATAATAAATCAATTAAAGCTACGTACTGCGTCGATATCAAGCGCCGCGGCCGAGGGCATGGTTTCAAATGAGAGTTTGTGCAGGTTTACCGCTGCGTGTGTGTCCTCTTCTCAACTCAACTTTACCTGACAGGCGTAACTGCACAGGCAAACCTGTCAGGTACACCCTAGCGTGTATGGCCAGCTTTAGACAAAAACTAAAACAGCGCCAATAGAGGGGATGACAAGTGGTGGCGGATTGCAGATAAAAGCGCTGGCGCGCTCATTTGCGGCACCATTCGTCGCGAGTCAATTGACATACTACAACTCTGCCCGTTTGTGGAGTCAACTGCCTTATTATTTCCCTTTGCATTATATAAGTTTTTTTTATTTACAATTAAATTAGTGAAAGTGAGTTTAAAAAATTAGTGTGAAATTATTTCATTATTTTGTAAATTATATTAATGTTAATAAAGTAATTAACGAGTTTTGATTATAATTGTAACATTGTGTTTTTTTTTTTCATTCCCACTTCTGTTCCTAAATTCAGAAGAGGAATAGTGATTCTCACGCGTCCTTAACCGTTTGCTTTCTGAAAATGGCAGTTTGACTCTTCAAACGAATTAGTTCATTACACTTTTAAATTACCCTCAATAATACTTTATAAACTTTTCATTGTTTCGTTTAAGTGAAATTAAAATAGTAGTTGTGTGGCTAAGTATATAACGCAAAATTTTGGTGAGTATATTCCAATCATTTGCTATCTAAGGAGAAGCGAGCTTCTTATCAATTTATAGCAGCTTTGGTATAATTGAAGCATTTATTTAAACCTTTTGTGATTTATGTGTTTTGTTTAAAAAAATTACAGCATATGATTTAATTACGCTTATTTCACCTTTGTATAGTACGATACGTATTCTTTTTTAAATGTACCCGCAACTTAGTTTTTTTCTTTACGTTAACGAAATATTAAGTAAATAGTTTTTTTTTTCTTCATATTTAATTTTTATCGATTCCTTGTATCGACATTTTCCTCCATTGTAAAAAAAAAAAAAAAAAAATTACGTATGAGATGCCTAATAAGAAGCACAAAGACCGAAGCCGTTCTAGGAATCGTAGTGCTACACCTCCTATACGCAGCCGACGACGGTATAGTCCTTTCAACTATGCATTAACACAACAAATGCAACAAATTTCAGATAGACTAAAGTCGTTAGAAGAACGTCACTCTTCTCCGTCGCGACGAGGATCCAACACTGGCGGTGTGACAACGCCGCCGAGGTCACTGATCGTCGAGCCCGTCGCTGTGCAGTGTGCATCCGGAGCCTGCGGCGCCCTCAGGGTCGGCGGTCCCTTCTTCACCGGGACATTCTGGGAGCGCCACAGTCGGCTGCGATCGTAACGCTACTAATCGTATTGTTGATGCTATACGATCAATCAATACGACGGTGAGGTTGAGCCAATCTTATTACATTTCAAATTTTGATCCGAGTATAAACGATATAGAAACCTGGTGTGAGGAGGTCGATTGCGCTAAGGTTATAAATCAATGGAATGATAATGAGTGTCTATCTCGTATAGGTAATTGTTTAAAGGGGGATGCTAGGTCATGGCTCAATGAATGGGTAACACCAGACCGTAGTTGGAGCAATTTTAAAAAAGAATTTAAACCTTTGTGTCCTAAGAAACCTGATATCGCGAATATTTTATATGACGTTATGAGTACCAATTCTGATAAATACCTAACGTATGCAGACTATGCTCGTCGCTCTCTTCTAAGGTTGCGTGTTGTTAGGGGGTTAAGTGACGAACTTATATCTGCAATAATAATACGAGGGATTACGGATCCGCAGATTCGCGCTGCAGCCATTAATGCAAAGCTAACGACAAATGAATTGGTTGAATTCTTTTCAATTTACGTTAAATCCAATTCCTCCTCAAACAGACATTTTGATCACAGGTCGCGCTATGATCGTTCTTTAAAATCTGAACATGTAGTTAATAATCGTAAACGACGATTTAACGAACAGAAATGTTTCTTGTGCGGTCAACATGGTCATACACAATCAAATTGTTCTAAAAAAGCTAAATCGATTCTTTCTAATCAAAGTAATGACCATAAATATTTTTCTATTAATAATTCGAATAAATCTGTATTGTGTGATTTCTGCAAAAAGCCCGGCCATAAAACTGAGGCGTGTTTTGCAAAATTAAAGTCGGGAGGCACGTAATACAAACAATGTTAATTTTTGCGAAGAAAACCCGGACAGTAAGAATAAAGATTGTTGTAGCTGTCATCCAGGGAATCCCAGTCGATGTCTTAATCGATAGCGGCTCTAGTATATCATTATTTTCCTTATCGTTATTAAAGCATTTGAAATGTGCGCGAAAGCCTGCATTTAGGATCTTGCGTGGTATTGGTGGGCAGGAAATTGAATCGACTTATTTTGTCACTTTACCAATAGAGTTTAATGAAATTACTTTAGAAGTAGATTTACACGTAGTTAGTTCAAAATTGATGAATACACCAATCATCATTGGCACCGATATATTAAATCGTGAAGCCCTAGTTTACGTCGACGATGTCCTCATTATGAGCGGTACGGTTGAGGAGGGTTTGTCGATTTTACGTAGAGTTCTTGAAACTCTTACAAGCGCGGGGTTTTCCATAAATTTAAAGAAATGCTCTTTTCTATCAACTAAAATCGAATATTTGGGACGTACGATTAGTCAGGGTCAGGTACGACCGAGTGGTCAAAAGATTAAAGCTTTGGTCGAAGCACCGATTCCAAAGACCGTTAAACAAACCAGACAGTTTCTCGGCTTAGCAAGTTATTTTCGACGTTACATAGCTGGCTTTGCTATAAAGACTGTGCCTATTACAAAGTTGACGAAAAAAGGGGTACCTTTTATTTAGAGTAGTGAACAAGAAGAAGCACGCCAAGTAATACTTCAGTAAACGAACTCAAGGTGCTGAGCCAAGGTATCATTCCTATGAGCTGGAAACTTTAGCCGTTGTAAAGGCCTTGCAAAATTATAGACACTATCTGGTTGGTGTTCATTTTACGGTCGAAACAGATTGTAATGCACTCAAGTCAATCCAACAAAAGAAGGATTTGTTACCACGTGCAGCCAGATGGTGGATATATTTGCAAGACTTCAATTTCACACTAGAATACAGAAAGGGTACGTCTATGTCACACGCTGACTATTTGAGTCGAAACCCTGTCAACGTTTGCGAAACTCGTAAACAACAGAATTGGGCCCAAATAGCGCAAGCAGCTGATGAAGAAACCCAACAACTCATTCAAAAACTAACAGACGGACAATTGGACTCTACTCGCTATATTCAAAGAAATGGAATTTTGTACTACTCTCAACTCGGCTTACTCCGGATATTTCATGACGAACATGACCATCCTGGAGTAGATTAGACATTAGACCTTATAAAAAAAAAATTTGGTTTCCTTCTCATACATTATTTGTAAAAAAAAAAAAATACATTGACCATTGTTTGATATGTATAACACATAAAAAGACACATTTTTCCAAATACTGTCTTTTGTAATTTGTATCCTATGTTTGGTCAAGATTCCACTGAATTAAAAATAATTTTTTATAATGTTATCTCTTTGTTTGAGACCCCTAAATTATTTGTGGCAGATCGGGGTCGAATGTTTCAGAGTTCCGAAATAACAAAACTTTTTACAGACTTGGGCATTGACATGCATCTCATAACACCAGAGATGCATAATTCAAACGGGCAGGTTGAACGTTATTGTCGAACCTTACAGGTAAATTATCTTGGAGAAATTTTTGCGTTTGTAGTAGTGTATGGTCAGCAAATAAAAAAAAACAACATTTTATTTTTAGTTTTTATTATATATATATATATTTGGGATTTTAAATTAAACTATATGTGTTTCTCCTCTGAAAAAGATGAGACTTTATTTTAATATTTGCACATACGTATAACTTTTACATTAACAATGTTACTAAAATGAAAAATTTACTAACCTGAAAAAGAAACGACATTTAAAGTTTAATTTACTAACTTTAGTACACAATTTAAACAGTTCCAAGATTCTCTTTTTAATTTTAATTCAAAACTCAAAAATCAAACATTTATTTATTCAATTAGACTTCTTCTAGAAGCACTTTTGAAACGTCATTAGGTACATATTTTTAACATTTACCACCGATTCGGAAAGCAGTATCTACGGAGAAGAACCGGCAAGAAACTCCATAGTTGCTCTTTTTAATCATGTCAGTTTTAATTTTACAAAACATATATGTAACATCATATTATATTATAGTAATATGCCAAAGAACTGTCCTGTGGTTTTTACGCGACAACCCTCCATGGGTTTTTATCGTCCATATACTCCTTAATACTGTAATAGGCTCTCTGAACTAATTTTTTATATAAGTTTTAAATTTAGACCAAATCGACCAAAAACAAAACCAATCAGAATTCTAATTTTGAAATTGAAATTTAGAATGCGCTCTGATTAAGAAAAAGAATGCGCCGGCTTGTACACAATATGATAATATATATATACTCTATGCATGTCTCCCATAAACAATATAAAGTTACAACACTTACACACAAATTAAACCCTTCAACAAATATTATAACAATAATAACAACAATCAACAAATACAAAATTTAACAATTAAACTACGTAATAATTATAATTTTTGAATTAAATGTGTGCTTTATGTTCTAACGGTACCAAACGACTGCACGTGGCACCTGCGGACAGCGTAAACTGGTTTATTCTGGTTTTGTGCGTGTTTCCACTTTCCACTATCAAGTGACGATTTATTTATTTGTTTTGTTTCGTAATTATTATGGTCAAATATTAATTATGAAACAAATTATTATGGACACGATATTTTATTGTTTCACGGTAGTCGCCTTGTCGTTTGCTCAAGTACGTGAAATTGAATGATATATTTTTTTTTATAAAGTCAAAACCATTTTCTTTCAAATAAAAACTTGTTTTTATTGAAAACAAAAGTGTTGCTAGGAATAAGTATAAAATTAAATAGTAATGTTAGGATATCGAAACATTTTTGTATAGGCCAGAACGATATAGTGGAAACGCGCTCTAAGATCTGAGTAATATACACACCACTACATATGCAAAAATTTCTCCAAGCTAATTTACCTGTACTCAACATGGTTCGTATAGAATGTAATCACCGACAAAATGATTGGTCTGATGTCATATGGCGACTACAGCTGTAGGCGTAGTCTCGACACATCAGTCGACATCGATCTCGACAGAAATCGGTCGGTAACTAACGATTTTCAGTAACTATAGTATGGACCTAAAAAATTTAGTGTTGTTTTTCCAAGAAATTTACCTTGATATTATGGAATATATAGTAAATTAAAATTAGTTACATAAATTTTTCGCATTATTACAAATACAATTGCATATGAAAAAAAAGCACATGTTATGCACAAAAAACATGGCAGTTAATTTAATTTTAATCAAATTCGATATTTTTTTTATATCAATCGTTTAATTAATGTTCTATTTATTACATATTCATGGAATCCAAAATTCCATGTATGGCAATCTCCTTATTTACTTTTTTGACATTTGACATCAATCAATCAAAATAATATTTTTATCAAAATAAATATAAATTTTGAGTTTTCAAGAGGATAATTTTTAATTATGTTCTTAAAAATCCTATAAATCTATGGGATAACAAATATCCTAAGAAAATATCAATCTGCGTTATGTTTTTATATAGTTAAAGCTATTAGTTTTAGTTTAGTAATATTTTGTTATTTGTGAAGTGCAATAAAATTCTAATCAAAAGACTCTAAAAGCTCTACAATATAATTCTGCTCAATTCGAAGCCTTTCGAGAAATCTTTAAGACATTATAGAAACGGACGGAACTAAAACTAAGGACGGAACGGATAATTTGTATCACTTGTATTTTTAGCTTGTATTATTACATATATTATATTATGTGCATCATTGTATATTTTATTACAGTTAATAAGCAATAAGCAAGGATGAATATATGCAATTGATTTAGCGGTTCACGGGTAATTATTTATGTGTTAAATATAAATATTTATCTATAAATTTTATAATTTACAGATGAACAAGTTACTAGAATTATGTTGATGAGAGATGATGGTTTTGAGCCAAATTTTCAACTACGCTATTATAAACTGTTAAATTAAATTTTTCTAATAATTTTTTTTCTTAATTCGATCGTTTTTTATTTGTATTCATCTGTATAATTTTATTATCCTAGAAGTTCAGAAAGAAATTAATCGAATATGAATGCAATAATTTAGGCTGAATAAATGCAGACAGCAGTACACTACATATTTTAATATTTATTAATTATAATATGAGAGGCTTCTTAACATTTTCAATAAAATTTTGAAACCATCTTAAAAATAAAACATTATTTGTTTATTTTATTTTAATTGCAATAACATTAAATAAGAGAAAACAATATTGCGTTAAATCATGTAGCATCGGAAGTGTGAAATATTTTTTTATTATAAAATTATAATAATCTATAATTTTTCCGACATTATCAACCGTATCTACAAACCCACACAAACCGTAAGGCCCTTCTCCCATTACGATACTTCTAGAATACGATACTCGAGTAGAATACTAGTTAGATATTTGCTCGCTACCCGATGCTCGCATATTATGCGACTGAAAAATGACTAAATTCATCATTATTGTGCCTCGTTTTTGTAGACGGACGCTATGTCCAGCGATTCCAGTGACGACGTAAAAGTAGGAAGTAGGTACTGGATTCATCCATATATTGAAAGAAACATAAATTGTAGAGTTTTTATAGCCGCACGAGAACTACAACATGATGATAAGAATTTTTTATCTTTCTACCGAAGAGATACGCGCGAAACGCGACGCAAAAGCGACCAATTAAACTAGTCGCGAACGTGTAGGATACCGGTAGCGTAATGGGAGAAGGGCCTTCGAGATCTTGTCGAGATCAAACGTCGGTATCATAACGATTGACAATGTCAAAGAATAATTTGTTTTGACAATATTCGAATGTGTTGCAAAGAAATGATTTTCCAAATCCATGAAATCTATATTTTATTTATTTTTCATATATCTACGGAATTGAAATAATGATGTTATTAATTTAGATAAAAATGCATTACTACAAGGCTATTATTACATAAATATTTTGACGCATTACGGAAAGTTTTGTGAAGAATAAAAATTATAAACAAATATGTATCCATTGTATACTTCCATCAAATTAGGGAGAGGTATTAAGCGACATCATTTTCATTGCTGAAGACGGGACTATAAATTAGTTGTCGATAATTACCGACTAATGTGTCGAGACTACGCCTGCTGGTTCTGAACATTACAAAACAGAAAACTACAAGCTTTTCACCTCTGAATCTATTGGTGGGTATTGAAGCTGCGTGACCTGTTTTACGTAACCTCATTCGTGACATCGCACTAGAAGGCTCTCGTCCCAATCGCGACGCATTACGAGAAATGCGTAGACAACGTGTTTCTGAGCGTATAAAAAAAAATATAACCAACGTTGGCAAGACAAAACTGTGAATGCTAGCCGAAAGGCATCACGGTTATTTGAAATTAGTTCTTTGCTTTTTGTTATAAAACAGGCTCAAGCAACTGGCAAACTCGACTCGGGTATGCGCGGTCCATATCGCGTGGTCAAAGCGCTTCCCCACGGTCGATACGAGCTGCAGTTACTGGCGGGCTCTTATGGCAAATCGACGCAGGCTGCGGCAGAATTCATGGTGCCGTGGCGTGGGGAGTGGACTCCTGAGACATGTGCTGCGTTTTTAGAGGGTGAGCTGATCCCTAATTTGTGACACATGTCACAAATGATAGTTTTCCCATGATAAGCTAACGTCGTGCCTATGTCATGTGGTTGTTTTATTTTATATGTGTAACGTATAATATGCTAACGTCGTGCCTATGTTATACATTTGTCTTGGACTCATGATAAGCTAACGTCGTGCCTATGTCATGTGGTTGTTTTATTTTATATGTGTAACGTATAATATGCTAACGTCGTGCCTATGTTATACATTTGTCTTGGACTCATGATATGCTAACGTCGTGCCTATGTCATGTGGTCGTTTTATTTTATATGCGTAACGTATAATATGCTAACGTCGTGCCTATGTTATACGTCATTTGTTTTGGACTCATGATATGCTAACGTCGTGCCTATGTCATGTGGTCGTTTGATTTTATATGCGTAAAGTATAATACGCGAACGTTGTGCCTATGTTATACTGTCATTGGTGTCAGAGATAGCGAACGTAGTGCTTCCTCTCTATGTATTGCGCTTACCTGTTATAAGGGGAGTGTAATGTTTATTAGTTGCTAATATTTTATCATTAACCCTTCCCAGATGCTGCCAGTATTGAAGATGAGGAGTCCACAAATGACCCAGTCGTTGTTGTTGAACCTGCATCAGGCACTTCGAGAGGAGCCTGTACTTCTCCGCATAAAACAAAGGAGAACGAGGACGTCCTCCAGTCAGGAGAGGCCGTGTTAGACAAAAACTAAAACAGCGCCAATAGAGGGGATGACAAGTGGTGGCGGATTGCAGATAAAAGCGCTGGCGCGCTCATTTGCGGCACCATTCGTCGCGAGTCAATTGACATACTACAACTCTGCCCGTTTGTGGAGTCAACTGCCTTATTATTTCCCTTTGCATTATATAAGTTTTTTTTAATTACAATTAAATTAGTGAAAGTGAGTTTAAAAAATTAGTGTGAAATTATTTCATTATTTTGTAAATTATATTAATGTTAATAAAGTAATTAACGAGTTTTGATTATAATTGTAACATTGTGTTTTTTTTTTCATTCCCACTTCTGTTCCTAAATGTATATTAATTATTCTACTTACGAAAAACACGACAAAATATGCAAAGATTCGTCCAGCACGCGGAGCCAAAGGGAAGTAAATATAATCACGAAGCCAGCAGTGCACTACACGGTTCCAGGCGCGATAATAATTGGAAAATCTTGATTGTGTCCACCAATCCTGAAATTTAGAGTTGGTTATATAAATTCCTGCCTCACACACTTATTTAATATGGTGAAGCTTCGAGTGAAACAGGTATATGTATACCCTGTTACCTTTAGTATATTTATAAGGGTAGTATTTAAACGAGTGACTGTAAATTAAAGTTTTAGTTATCAAAAATAATTAATTGGGGTAACAGAATTACTAAGTGAGCGACTGACTGCGAGCGATGAAAAAGTAATAGATCAGCAACTAACAAACATTAATTTACAAAATGAGCAGCTTCATAATATTTGAGCGACCTAATATTACAGTATTCCAAAAGTAATAATGCGCATTGAAATCTTCGTCGCTGTTCGGCAACTGTCATATTCCCGGAGCGTCCGAAGATGATATCTATATAGAGTGGTTAAATGCATTTTCTTCATGCATAATTTAGTCAAATTATATGTTTTGTGCTAAAATAAATTAATATGTATTTGTAAGTAACGATTTTGTTTCGATAATTCCTTGTAAGTAAATAGCGAGTATAAACCCACGATTGCGAATATATCTTTGTTGGATTGATTTACTTGGAAAATTTTATAGTTCTTTTAAAGTGTCTTACTGAAGCTGGTGTAATGATGGAAGAAAAGAAGGTTAAAATAACACAAAATTTATCACTACATAGTATAAAACAAAGTCGCTTTCACTGTCCCTATTTCCCTATGTCCCTTTGTATGCTTAAAATCATTAAAATCTCAGTTCAAAAGTATTTGCAGTACTGGTCATTCTTCAATATTATGACAATTATAAAAAAATAAAAATAAAAACAATCAAAATCAGGGATTTTCTTTATTTCTGACATTTTAGATACATCGGAACTTTCATTATGCTCTTCTTCATTTTCACTTTCCCTACTGCCATCACCTGTGTAAATCATTTCATCGATTAATTTAATTCACCTTTAAAAACAAAACCCAGAAGGGTATGTAATAGCAGCTCTATATAATTCAACACAGAGAGAACACGTGCAGTCACCACCAATATTTAAAGACGACTGACGGATTTTTGAGTTTTTTGACTGACAGGCTACCGTCACCTACCGCCCGATTTGTTTTTGATTGTGTATGACCGTGAATTGACTTCTATTTCTTTTGAACAAGGTCTAAATGCAAGTGCGTTGTTTAGGGTTCTTACGATTCAATGATTCGAGTGTCTTCGGAAATACGACAATTAGCGAAGATTTGCATGCGCATTATTAAGTTTGGAGTACTGTAATTGTTTGAGTGACAAAATTACGTCTTGTATAATATTAATTATTTGGCATATGATTTATTTATACTGAGTGGCATTTTATCTTAATCGAGGTATTTCGAATAGAAAAATCACTTTGAAAAATACTATAATGGACAGAGTAGGTACTATCAGTTCAATTTGTTTTTGAAAGTTTTATCAAATAACTATTTGAACAATTTATTCTAGTGTTTTTAGTCGCTCTAGATGAGCGTAATTTAGTCGCTCACTTAGTAATCTATTCGCTCAACTAGTAATTTAGTCGCTCATATAGTAATGTAATCAAACAGTTAGAATTCTAATATATCAAATGGATTAATCACAATCCTCCTTTAGTACGCTCAATCTGTATTTTATTATCAACTAATATTCGTTGCTTGTTTAGTTTATTTGTCGATTACTCAAATTCATACCGCTCAAGTTATTAAATCAGTATCTCATAATCAGTCGCTCACTTTATTTTCAGTCGCTCGTTTTATTATTCCCCTATTTATAATATGTTTATATCCGTTGAAAGCTGCTTACGTATATTAACTATATACATATCATTTTACTTTTAAGGCTGAACTTTTTTACGACTGTACTCGTACCTTTTATAAGCAAGTGTTACTTTTATAATACAATTAGGGTACCTCATAAAAGAGACGGTCTCCAAACGTCAGCATCTCGGCGAAAGCATTGAGCCAAGCGTGTAAAAGGCAATAAAAACCACAGAGGAACGATATTAATCCAGGGAGAACACAAGCGAACATTCCACGGACAACAGTTCCAGCTTCAACCTAAAATATTTTAAACAATCAATTAGTAACAAACTACTTATATACCTACCTACAAAAAACTTAAATCTAGGAACAATTTAGTTAAAAAATGCCGCAATGAAAGTTTTATGTAAAACTTACTTTTGGGGATTTACCATAATCAGACCAGTAAGGCAAAATAAAACGCTCCCATAGAAAGCTGTTGTAAAATATTATGGCAGCGACCTCAGCGAAGTGAAATAATACCACATCCCATCTAATCCGCTTTGTCCTGGAATAAACAAAATTATTAATGTGACAAAAATTTTACCTAATGTATACGGCCGCGGCGGTTGAAACATTTTTGTGTCCATTTTGAGAAATAATTCCAAGGATGAATATTTTTTATACTTAGTTAACTAACCTATAAAAATTTTAAGAAAGAATTTGCAAGAAAACAAATTCTGTTTTCTGGAAATCCATGATATAAAATAAGATCAGTAAGCTATATGTTTTGGAAACAGTATGTAAAATATTATACCTACACATGACCCACACGTAGTAATAATTAGTACCTAGATATCTATCTTATAAAATCACCATGGTGAGTGAATAAGGAAAAAAAAAGTTAGAGCGGGGTAAATGAAACTCTTCATCATATTCGAAATTCAAATTAGATCTCGCAGCAACGAACAGTAACAAAATCCATATTAAGTTAACTTAGTTGTGGACTGACACCCTGGAGAACATGGGGAAAGAGTACTTCTTAATATGCTGGAATATTCTGGTAATAAAGTTGAACCATGAAAAATTATTGTGTCGATGTGGTAATTACCTGGGATACGAATCTCTGTATAGAAGTGTTGGTGCAAACATATAATATACATAGTGCTTGAATGTAGGCAACGGTGTTGGATCATCATGGCAACGTGAGATACAGGCAATTGCTATAGAAGAAATCTTCATCACAAATCTGAACTGAAAAAAAAACGCAATTTAATATTTCTTGGTTTGTAAGACATTTCTACCAAATACCTAGATTTTGTAAGAAATGATGAAAATATGTACCTAGTATATGGACAAAGTTTTATATATTTTATTCTATTTGATCGTGTAACACGTATCTATGAATTGTATTGAGATGTTGATTAATCTTGTTAACTATTTTTGTAAGCAGTCTTCATGATGGTTTTCATTCGAAATAACGGCAAATTAGTTTCTTAAGGGTACGTAATAAAAAATCAGGAGCGTAATTAATTGTTGCTCATTGAGTTACGTCGCAATAAAAGGTCGAGGTTGAGGGTGGTTGTTACATAGAAATGGAGGTACAGACCCGTAATATGTAAATGAAGATTTATTTTGTATCTACATTATTGATAGTAAACCGAGAATAAAACTACTATGAACATGCGTTTATTACTAAATATCCATTTTACATAGAAGCGGACTGCGGATATGAAAATGTTTATAGCAGAAATGATATGATATTAGTAATGTGATAGAATAAAGTAAGGAATAAAGACAATAACATTGGTATTCATATATGGCTTCTAGATGGTAAATAAAACATCATTATTTATTTTCAGTTGCACGAATCAATCGATGACGAAAAAGGTCGAACTAAATTGGGTTAAATATAAAATGCTTTGAGGAAAAAGAAGGTACGTTTATTAATTTATTTGAACACGTACCAAAATAGACTCGCTGATTTCCAATAACATTCTTAGTTACATAACTACATTAAGTTTTCTTGTGTGTAAGCCAAGCTGTATATGTTGTCTTTATTTCTCGCTTCCACAGCAGATAAAGCTCTAATGAAACTTGGCAAGAACAAAGCTTACCTACATAATTAACGTCTTTATCAGACCACAATATGCTGTGGGTGTGAAATAATTCGCAATTCACGCTGAAGTAACTAATTGAACACTATCAAACTTGTTGAATCAAAACGTGGTAAAATATATGGACTAGTTTCTAATATTGGGATGACGTTATATGATTAAAATATATAGAATTGGTGTTATGCGGCATGGCAACAGTAGGTAATGATGTTTGTCAGCAACAGACGGCACGGATGGCGTTATTTACTGTCGGCGGCCACCGTCTGACGAGGGTTTCAGCTGATTTATGTTACATTTCACTTTCTACACTGTTTTGCTGCTTTATATCTTCATACGTTTTTCCCTCCCGCCGTAATGGTCAGGTTGGACACGAAACATTTTCTTGTTGAATCCATTAGGTACGACTTAGGCTTTGGTGTTGGTCTAGTGTTAATGTAATCTATTGTTGTGTATTGTTCAGTTTGTTTGCAATAAGTAATTCTATATAATTAATAGTAGTATAAGAAATATGTTTACCAGTACATAACCACATTATTATTCAAAGTTACCTAAGTGTCAGTTTTTTATCATTTTTTTATTTCGATGAAAATAAACTATTTTCTTTGTACTTTTCCAATTCTCTATCTGTTTTTGCACTCCCACTTCTTATATTGTACATTATTTTATTTTAAGCTTGTATGGAAGCTTTAGAAACTATATGCTATTTAAATAATACTAGCGACCCGCCCCGGCTTCGCACGGGTGCAATGCTGATACTAAATACACTACAGAAAAACTGTGAACGTTGTATATAAAAACATAGCGGCCCGCTCCTCCTTCGCACGGGTATAAAATATATAGCCGGGCGGCCGGCCGGTACCGCCGCAAACGCTACGTCCCGCAATTTTTAAATCTGTAATATCTTCGAAAATATTCACTTAAATCATACGGTGTAAAGGGCCATATAGATCTATATTAAATGAACAATGTATTCAAGGTATTTAATTGGTTAAGGATTAATGCTGTATTGGTTAAAATCGCTTCGAAAATTAGCCATTATTTGTCGTAAAAAGTAAATGACAAAAAAAAGTTATTGTGGGTTATCCATAAGAGATAGACATATACCATCGCGGACTTTTCTGTAGACCTTTTCAATGTGTATAATACTTAGTACATTATTTTGATAAAACTCGTAGGGTTCAGCCTGCGTTTGCAATGTAAGCGGAAAAAAATGTAATTTTTTACGACATCACATTAGAAACCTCGATAACAGTACTTCTCCACTATTTAATGGATGTTATTATACATATAAACCTTCCTCTTGAATCACTTTATCTATTAAAAAAAACCGCATCAAAATCCGTTGCGCAGTTTCAAAGATTTAAGCGTACAAAGGGACATAGGGACATAGGGACATAGGGACAGGGAAAGCGACTTTGTTTTATACTATGTAGTGATAACGTTAGTTATTAAACTTTTGCCTACCAAGTTGTATGACGGGAGAACTTATTTCGTAGGTAGGTTCTAAGTTTATGTCAAACTTATTAATAAGAATAATTTTACTTTCCACTAGCATATTTTATGAAAGCAATAGGTAATGTGCATCTGTAGTAGATAAATTAGGTATTTTATTATTAAAACAAAATAAAACACGTGGCACTAATCTTATGGATAGGTAATATATCTAGTACTATAGTTAGATTTAATTTGAATAGTGTAGGTCGGAACCTATTAATTATTACATTGCATCGCATCGGTACCAATAAAAATGGTAATTGTATAAATCTTTACGAAAAGGGAACGTCCAGATGTTTTTGTAGGCATGCTCATAAGTAATACTCAGTGAAGGTTAGGATGGATAATTATTATTCGAATTGGAGACTTAGAATAAATAATAAAAAATTATTACAAGAGAAAAGGCAATGGAAATAAAACAGTAAATTAAAAATATTTATGTATAAAGAGGCAATTGACAGTAGTCACTACATACATTTATATAATTTCTTTAAAATAATACATATTATCTTTTAAGCAAGTATCAAGACTGTTCACTGGATTAAAGAGACTTATACGTAGTTATAGGGGATAGCAGAAATACGTATATATTGCTTTTAAAATCTATGACATTTGAAGTAATCTTTTTACGCTAAAAAGGTCAGGAAAATGAAAAAGGGGAATGATTGTGTATTATGTATATTTATAGATATTCTTATTCTGTAAGAATGTATTATACAATACATATATGTAATGTGAATGTAAAAAACAAAAATGTATCCATTAATGTATCTGTTATTTTCATCAAAGCTCACCCCAACTTATTTACAAAACTAATATATTATACGTATAGCCGGAAACCGGTTATTAAGTGCATAATTTATTGTTCTATCCCTATGAAATTAGAAATACCATAACAGATACAAATGAGTTACCATCTCGCAAGAAACTGTGACGGATGACCCTACAGCCAGATGATTGCTTCCTAAATCCCAACACGTCACGCCAATTAAAGTTGTCTCCAAAGCGATTAGACATCCTAAACCAATTACAGACCATATTTGACATGCCGCTGAAAGAAACAAAAAGAGTATTAGTATAGAAGGATTATGACTAGATAATAATTTGTCTTCTTTTGTAGAAATATTAAAAGATTGGCATTAGATACTATCTATACCCGAAGGTAATATTTGTATGTCCTAGCATATTAAGAAAGTTCTCTGATCACAATCATTAGTTTTATCGCCTTAGTTACAACTAGAATGTTGGAGGAGAATACTTCGAGATTTTTTCGAATACTTGATTATTATGTAATTTACTAGCGACCCGCCCCGGCTTCGCACGGGTGCAATGCTGATACTAAATACACTACAGAAAAACTGTGAACGTTGTATATAAAAACATAGCGGCCCGCTCCGGCTTCGCACGGGTATAAAATATACATATAGCCGGACGGCCGGCCGGTACCGCCGCAAACGCTACGTCCCGCAATTTTTAAATCTGTAATATCTTCGAAAATATTCACTTAAATCATACGGTGTAAAGAGCCATATAGATCTATATTAAATGAACAATGTATTCAAGGTATTTAATTGGTTAAGGATTAATGCTGTATTGGTTAAAATCGCTTCGAAAATTAGTCATTATTTGTCGTAAAAAGTAAATGACAAAAAAAAGTTATTGTGGGTTAGCCATAAGAGATAGACATATACCATCGCGGACTTTTCCGTAGACCTTTTCAATGTGTATAATACTTAGTACATTATTTTGATAAAACTCGTAGGGTTCAGCCTGCGTTTGCAATGTAAGCGGAAAAAATGTAATTTTTTACGACATCACATTAGAAACCTCAAAAATAACAGTACTTCTCCACTATTTAATGGATGTTATTATACATATAAACCTTCCTCTTGAATCACTCTATCTATTAAAAAAAACGCATCAAAATCTGTTGCGTAGTTTCAAAGATTTAAGCGTACAAAGGGACATAGGGACATAGGGACATAGGGACAGAGAAAGCGACTTTGTTTTATACTATGTAGTGATAATCATATTAACAATAGATACTAAGTTAAAAGGATCAAACTGTTATGCTAGGCGTCCACTAGGCGGATCGGGCCGGGCCGCATCGCAACGCAAAAATACGCCAGCCTATGTTTTGTATGAAACATCGTCCATTAGCGACGGATCGGGCCGGGGCGGACCGCAACGCATTGGCGGATATCGCTTCGCAGGCGGATTTCTGCCGGCGGTGCGCTGCGGCCCGGCCCGCCCCGACCCGTCTAGTGGACGCAGGCAGGCGGATGTGAGCGGCGAGCGTCTGTTAGATAAAATCCGCCTAGGCGGTCCGCCGCGCCCCGTACAGGTGGACGCAGGAGCAAACAGCGCGTCCATTAGAGACGGCCCGTTGCGATGCGACCCGCCCCGATCCGTCTCTAATGGACGCCTAGCATTAAATATTACGACATTTGATTTTTAGGAAGGTATCCTTTGATGAAATGAACTTGTTTTTAAAAATTCATTTCAATACAATTTTCCCAAATACACTTTTATATTTCTTATCCAAGAAGTTTGTTAGCGTGATTAAGTTTGAGACAGAATAAGCGAGTTTCTGAACAAAAAGGTCAGTCGGATAAGCCTCGGTTAGTTTTGTAAGAAATATTTCGGTATCCCGGATAAACTATTTTATACAATAGAGATAAAACATAGTAAGCTGATATTATGAATAATAATTGTGGATACTTAATGAATTAAAAAACAACCCTTGACCTTATGGGTACAATATAAAAATCTTTCATTATGAGTTTGCTTATGTTCTTAACTTCGATATTGATAATCTTGGCTGATCACAAGGATTATTGTTGTGGAAAGGTTGCAGGAAAGTGAGCTGAAACTTTGTGACGTGGTAAATTGGGCCATCGAGCGACTAAAAGATAAATTCTTACAAGATTCACTTTACTATAATTTTAAAAGATCTTTGATGCGTTATTTTTTGATATTGTAATAGAAAATATACTTTAATGGAAGATATAGTTTATATTACTTTGATATTTAATAAAAAATCGCTCCAAACAAATTTAAAAATCGTCGTACTTATTTTAATATTTCCAAAATTTCTCCGAGAATATAAAATAATTTATAACATTTTTTACGCTTACGAAAATGTTTTAGGTAAGTACTCCTTTCTAGTTAACCTTGTTTCTCAACGTATTGTTCTATTTGTGTAGCTTTATTGGAGTCAAGATTTTCGCAAATTGTATTTTCTGTAAGAAACTTCGTCGACATTTTATTAAGTACCTAAATAAGTATAGACAGGGTGTTATATGGCAGAAGCTATTGGATATTTTATCACATAAGCTTCTACATACTTTGTTATGTAATAGGGCATTGTTTTTATGTTCATTATTCGAATGCAAAGTAAAGGTTCCGTTGTTTACAAAATTGTTTAAAAAATTTCCGACTGCCATTTAATATTTAAATATTCAACAACTTTACCTTACAATGCGGCTAAGTAGGTACCTAGCATTTTGAACTTTTCAAAGAATTGTAGCTGTCGTTGAGAAACGAAGGATTTATAATTTATTATTTATAAACGTAAACTCATGAGAGAACATTGCTAGGAACGTCCGCGTCGGTCGGCGGTTCAGTCCGCTAAATTATGTAAGAATTCATAACTGACATTTTTAAAAATATTATACAGTGAAACTTGGTTAAGTGGGACCTGGATAAGTGAGAAACCTCCATAACTGGAACTCATGCTGAGGTCCCAACACTGGCACTGAATTACCTCTGTTAGTGGGACGAGGTAAACCTCTATATCTGGGATTTGTTCTTTCGATTTATCATCATAGTTACCTCTATAACTGAGACAGCGAGTTAATTTTATATGCATAAACCTCTGTAACTGAGATAACATTGTTTGTTTACTCATTCTTATTCTACCCTACCATATATTTTATTTAATGTTCGCACCTGTAGGTATAACTGAAATAACCTGTATTCTCACCTCTATTAATGGAACCCTCTGTAAATGAGACAGATATTTATTTATACCTGTATATCTGAGACACTGGGTAAGTGGAATACCTCTATAAGTGAAACGACAATGCAGGTCCCTTGATGTCTCACTTAACCAGGTTTCACTAATCACTGTATATCAAACGGCGGGCCGTGTGTTACGACATTATGGAATTAAGTACAATAGAAAATTGTAGATATTTTTTTGTTGCCAGGGAATACTTTGTCATTTCCAATCAATCGATCGGATGCTGCATTTAATACAGTAGTCGCTTGCGACAAAAGATCCGATTAGTTGAACCGAATTAATCACGGTTCATTTAAGATTTGTAAGTGCTTGCTGGACCATAAGCAGCTTCGTGTGCTGCAACTTATCACTTAGGCGCGGGTTAAACACAAGCGGCGCGGGCGAGGGCGTGCCATAAGCGTACCTCTTCAATCTGTTTTGCACCACGTCCTTCTTCTACATTTTGTATGAAAGAACTTTGGAAGGCGGCGCAACCGTGGCACAACCGTGGCGTGCCGTCTCGAACTTCTCGTTGTGTTAGTAGATAATTATTATTTATTTATTTTAAAAATGAACTTGGTGATGGATGTGCAATATAACTATTATTTCAGAGTATTTTAAGAAATAAATTTAATTAAGGATAAAATATAGAATTATTGTAATTAATGCATGATGAGCCCCAATCTGTGACCACAACGCAACGTAATGAATTTTTATCAATTTATGTTTAGGTAGGTATGTTCACAAAAATTATCGAAATAATTTACGGGTAAAATTAATTTGATAATGAAATATTACATTGTTGTATGCAACTCTATGGGTTATCAATTCAATATTTTTTAGGGTCAGCAAACTCGATTTACAACGTATGATGAAACTTATCTCAATTTATGTTGGTCAATTATAGTCTTCTTTTGGTTCATTCTGCGTTCAGAAAAATCTAGTAACATGACCAACACTTATACTTTACGTGTCAAGAAGATTCAAACATGTTATACTGAATGAACTTTATTTGCTATAAGTTTATTTTTCTTCGTATATTTCTTTCGTTTATTCTATTCGAGCATTCCGTAGTCAATATCTCTTTTATATCGATATTTATCATTCCGTGTAATGTTGACACGTATACAGTATGCTAGCACAGGTGCATACTGTTCCTTCAATCTCATAGTCCGATGGGGCAGAAAATTTGTCCGGAGCGACATGGCTCACGTTTATAGTTTATACGCATCAATGTTATAACTTGTATAAATACATAAATATAATTGTAGCCCCAACGTTAAACATTGAGAATTGAGATAATAGTGTAATCGATTAACAGAAAGTCCCATTATCTTTCCTAATACAGTAGCACCTCTATAAGTCGAATATCAAGGGAGACGCAAAAAAATTCGAGTTATAGAGTTTTCAACTTATGGAGGATTTCGACTTAGGCGGATTTTGATTCGACATAAAGAGTTTGAGGTTTATTCTTATAAATTTTGAGTTAGAGAGGTAAAGTACATTAAAATTCAACTTGCAGAGGTGACAAACATGTTTTTATTTATTATAAATCAACATTATTTCAAAGTCAGTATTTTTTTTGCTTTAGATAATTTGGTTGTTCTCTAGCATTGTCTAATCTATAAAGAGCAGAAAATTCTTCTTCAGAGATACTGGTTTGCTTTATAAAATTTCGTAAGGTATTCAATGCGGTTCTTGCCTCTTTGATAGAAACCCATGGAGCGCATGTACTATTCACGTCTTCTATGTCATCTTAATCATTAGTATCGGTTTTCTGAGCTACTGAATTGATAATTTCGTCATCAGATACTTAATGCAAACACGTGTTTACGTGAGTCATAAATTTATTATCATATACTCCTAAAATATTTTCTAAGAACCAATAGTGTACTTGCACTGTCGGCAAGTTCTTAAAGTCGGTAACTTATTTTTGTTCGAACAATAGAGGTAATAAATTCCAAATGATCAAGTTATAAAGGTTGTAAAATAAAACGTTGCTATGTTCGAGATACAGAGGTCAAATTTAATTTTTCGAGATATAGAGTGAAAATATGTACCAAAATGGCTTGGAGGGACTCGGTGATTATTTCGACTAACAGAGGGTCAAAATTTCAAGTAATGGAGGTTTTCGTGTTTGAAGGGAAGGGAACAAAACATTTTTTCGAGATTTGGAGGTTTTTGACTTATCGAGGTTCGACGTAACGAGGTGCTACTGTATTTAATAGATATAATCTTTCCATTTATCTATACATATACATAAAAATGATGGCGATTTATTTTTATTGTTGCTGAGCGTGAAACTCGAAAACGGTGCGACCAATACGGCAAAATTTTTTAAGTGTTTTTGTTAAGGCTCAAGGTAGGTTCGCGTGGAGCAAAAAGACGTAAAAGGGCAGAATGGAGCATAACCACGTCTACCGGGGAAGCCACTAATAAATCTGGATGTAATCATAGATAGCTATGTCCAAAATAATAATAGTGGTCCTAACATACTGACATTGCAAAATGAGTTTAATAGAGTTGAGAAGTTCATTTGCACTAATATTCTTGGCGATTGGGAAAAATTAGACATGTACCTAAATTATCAGTTTGCACGCATTTTATCACAGTTAAATGTTATTGTCTATACATGATAACCCTTTAATTAAGTGCTTATATTATATTCATTAAATGCGGCACATAAAATAACATGTTTATATAAGACTAGTTTTGCCTGCGGCTTCGCTCGCGTGGATTGCAAAATTTTGTATCGTAGATTTTTTTTCATATAAAATGGATCTTATATGTTGAAACTAATACATAGGTCTTTTAACTTTTAGTATTTTGCCTAAAACTGTCCAGAGGTTTTGTGTAAAACACACACATTCCAACAAAAAAAAAATACCCATTGTTTGGGCTCTATGAAACATGCATATTTCATTGAAATTATGTACTGTTTTAAAAAAATATTGAGTAGGTACACAGACATGGTCCGGTTACCTACTACTTTTTATATGATATTTATATGCTGACAATGAATCGTTTAGAATTCACAAAACCAATAATAATTGATTAATAATAGAATATGAAAGAAATACCTGGATTGTTTTTAATAAGTTTCCTCGTAGCAGCGTATATCCTTAGTCCTGGGTAAAATAGTAGCGCTAAAGAGAATTCGAACAACCAAATCTTAATAGCGCGCCGGATATCTCCAAATCCATGAACAACTGTTGCAATGCCGATATTAATTCTATTAAAAAAGGAAATGTCATATATGTTAAATTAACTTTGTAAACATTTCCTATTATTCTAAACGTATTCATTGAATTCATAGAACATTCGAATACATATTAAATCAAGCACTTAAAGCATTAAGTACACACCAAAGGTTAGAGTGTTCATCTAATAGTTAATTCTGGGAATTGTAATAGTAACTCCTTAAGTCCTTTGTGGATCTTTTAAGGGTTATTTGCATACTATTATAGAAAAGGTTTAGGTGGTATTATGTAGACTCTATTGTATCAACTCGGGAGCTAGTTATTTTTGGATTATTTAAATGATGTGGAAAATCCGGGGTTTAAATACCAAATCCTATAAGAAAAGTAGGCTTTGTACTGGCGATATAATGTGAAATGAGATATGGAACAAAATATATTAATATAGGAGAATGTAGTAAGTATTTTACTTGCTTTCCACGTTCGACGAGGTCGTATGTAACTGTGTCGCAGAGAAGTACAACTAGAATAGCTACAAAAATATGGTAAATAGCTCGGATATGCAAAGAGTGCTCTTTAAGAACCGTCAAAATGGATTCCCTGTGCATAAATTCTGCTTCTTTTTTAACTCTGCCTTCGGATACTGTTCCATTGTGCTCTCTTGCTGAGTGGTGGCGATTGCGTAAAACACCTATTTGCTCCATAATTCCTGAAATATGATTTTCACTTTTTATATAGATCCACATGAAATAAAGCGAAATTAAATAAAATAATTTATATGTGAGTAGGTAGATAAATTAATATTGAAAAGCTAGAAATTGCGGAAGGTCTTTTAATGGAAAAATAATTATCATATTTCTCATTTTGAACTTATGCATGTTATAAAAAACATCGTATATTTAACTATTTCGATATGGTCATGAATATAAATTATTTATACCTACTTATTTTATAGACGGAATTACGTACCTTTTTTTAATTTCACATTAAATTAAAGCGCCACTGTTTACCAAAATTTTCGCTTTTCTCTTTTCCAAATATTATTATTTTAAACTATTGCGCAGAATAAATTTTCTGTCACCAATAACGAGCAAATGTTTACGCACTTCAAATTGATAGCAAATAAAGCTTGTTTACGCGAATTCTAATATATTTATTCCCAATAACTGCTAGATGACCCAATTATAGTCCCTATGCGGGTAACTATTTGCACACATCGTTTGTTTATAATTACAATATTTGTCAAAGGGTCAATAATATGCCGATTGAGAGTATAATATCTACAACTGATACATAACTATAAACTGTCCACAAACACAAACGACTTGTGATCACGTGTATATGCTTAAAGTATGTGAATTGTACTCGTATTCAGGCATTTGGTTTATCAGAAAAGTCATATACATGGGACGAAGTGGACGATTGTTTATATTATCAACAGCTGTTACTTTGATAAGGGAAAAAGTGAACTAACAAAATATGTAGATATGGTATAAAAGGTACATGGAAGACATATGTACCTAGGTACATATACTTAATAGACGTGAAGTAGTAAAAACATTCAAATGTAAAATTAACCTTATATATTATTGATTATTTGAATTTGATGAACCAATTATATACAATTTATTTATTGATACCTACATTTTCTTTACTCCAAGAATAATTCAGTGTTTTATAAATACCATTATACTAGGTACGCCACATCTCTTGCCAAAACCGATGCAGATATTTGATGAAATAATTTATTGTTGAAATAGATAGTTAATAAAAATATAACCTATTCCATTTATGCATATATATTTTCATCAGTAGATACATCTGCTCGGGCTAATTTGAAAGTAAAGACATGCTATGTAAGTTTTATAAGTATGTTCCATTGAAAAAACTGGGGTATTTTCAATGGAACGCCACCGTATGAGTACAATCTATGACGCTATAAATCCTTCCTTTCTACGTAAGTGTCGTAGGTAGACCGCAGTTCATCGATTTTGAAAACGGATTCTGGAACCTTTGTTAACTGAACCTAAGATAAAATATTGTTGGACATTTGCGTTTGTTTTAACCTCCAAATTTTTTGGCATTTGTCTTCACAGCAAACAATGTTTTCGCCCTCGGTTCACGAAAAACATCTGAGAAAAATATTTTGATCAACAGCATTAGCTCAAGAGTTAATTTAGTTATTATGAACTTATTTAAAAAAAGTAGGAAGAAAACCTTAACTTAATTATTCACTTAAAATTGGAAGTGTAACGGCGGGGGCACACGATGCGTTGCGGCGGCGGTCCGGTGCCGGAGCGGTGTCGCTGCGTCGTCTTACATAGAAATATCTGTGGCATGTCACACGATGCGCTCCGGCGCCGCACCGGACTTGCAACCACCGAGACGAGGCGGGGAGGGGTGAATGCGGTGCGACGCCGGAGCGGCACCGCTCAGTTGTTTTGCGTCACAAGGAAGGAGACACGCTCGCTTTTCATTAACAGACTGTCCAACGCTGCTACGGCGCCGCTGCGACAAAACAACGTTGCGGCGCCGCACCGCTCGTGTGCCCACTGACACGGTAAAATCTTTGCGGTGCGGCGCCGCAACGCATCGTGTGCCCCCGCCGTGATAGGGTAGAACGCTGTTTTTGACATTTGGTTTTGATATTCGTGGCTTACAAATTTAAATTATGAAGGACGGCCATGCCAATACCTAAGTACGGTTTTGACAAGGGAAAGTAAACGAATATTTGAAAGACATTTCCTGAGCTTCTAAGCTTTGTATTGCATAATGTGCTTGTTCTTAAAATAAATGTTAAATAATACTAAAGGAAAAATGTATATTCAAGAAAAATATTTCAATTTAGTTTTGCTTGAATTTGTTAGGGCTGTTTTATTGTTATGCACTGAGGGAATAAAAAAGTATTATTCGTGACATTTTACACGCTTTTTATTAGCTTCACCTGTATGTTTGTATGTTTGTTTGTAACCGACTTCTTTGGGCGCGATTTTGACCCACTTTAAACGGCCAGATTTCGTTCAAACTTTGTAGATTTATTGAGGACCGATAACAATACACTAATTTGATAAAATTATTCCATTTTTCAATTTGCAAAATATGATTTTTGTTAATTTATATAATTTTCATCTATAGTCGATAAGGTAAGAAAATAATTAAAATTTTCTATAATTTTTCTCTACAGTCGATAAGGCAGGACTCGATGTGAATTTTTATTTCCAATAATTATCTTTAGCCGTTTTCTCTAATATTGACAAATTTTTGTATACTAAAGAGAATTTTAATTTTACAAAACAAATAATAGTTTAAAAAAAAAATTAAAAATCATATGTTCACTCAACAAAATTATTTCGTTATTGTAACCGAATCCTTCAATTATTTAAAAAAAATAGTTTTGTTGAAGTAATAAATCGATTTGTTAAAGCAACGGAATAGCTTGTTCAAGTAACAAATTTTATTGATAAGAAAACTATTTTGTTATTGCAACAAAAAAATTTATTACAATAACAAAGCGATTTTGTTAAAACAACAAAATTAACTTCAGAGCAGTGAAAACTCATTTGTTATTGCAACTTAGTTCATCTTGTTAAATAAACTAGTTGATTTGTTATTGTAAGTAAATTCATTTTTTATCACAGCATATTTTTTTGTTATCCCTGTTTTTTTTGTCCTAACAAATAATTTTTATGCGTGCATGTAACTTAGATTTCACGAGCCACGAAGAGTCCGCCACCGTCTCTGTGACTAAGTTTAATTATTATTTTGCCGTGTCTACGTTCGTCCGTTGCTCATATTTATGTAGGGGAGTAGACTATTGGTGCTCAGTAACCGAAAACGGGTATGAGATATTATATAAAGAATATAAATAATTTGTTAAGTCGTAAGACACGTAAAATTTTATGAAAACGTAAAAATTAAAAAAAATATGTAACCTTGTTATATAACAAGCCTAATATAATGATAGATAAATATATTTTTGAAAGAAAGAAGAAGGTTCTCAGTAACCAGTCCATTGCTCGTGGAAACATCATGATGTTAAAAATAAAAAAAAGAAATGTTAAAAAGAAATAAAAAAATTTTGATATTTTTTTCCGTTTCTATTGCACTAAATTAATTTTTAGCAAGTATAGAATTAATCTCCGTTAAATTATCTCGACAATAGTATGCAAAATATCTTGATTCCTTTAACTAACAAGGCTTTAATACTAAAAATAGTTGCCTAAATAAGGCGAAAAAAATTTTTCGATCGTAAAGCACTCTCTGATGCTTCGCATCATGAGTCGTGCAATAGTTTAAAATTAAAAAAACAAGCTATTATAAATAATCCAAACTAAAAAGTAGAAAATAAATAATAGTTAAAAAAAACTAAAAAACACGCTTTTTATAGAAAACCGAACTAAAAAATAGAAAATAAATTTAAATGAATTTAAATTAAGAAAATAGTGTTAAAAATTTCAATGAATATAAATTAACAATAGTGCGAGTAAAAAAAAATTATTTTATTTTAAAAAAAGCGTGGGGTGCTTCTTAAGATATTATCGAAATGATAATCACTCTACTCATATCTGTCAATAAAATATCTATAACCATTGACACCATGCACCCCACGCTTTTTTTAAAATAAAATAATTTTTTTTTACTCGCACTATTATTAATTTATATTCATTGAAATTTTTAACACTATTTTCTTAATTTAAATTCATTTAAATTTATTTTCTATTTTTTAGTTCGGTTTTCTATAAAAAGCGTGTTTTTTAGTTTTTTTAAACTATTATTTTTTCTTTGTTATTTAATAGAACTCATCATTACTAATATTAGATATTTTCAAAATTTCTTACTTTATAGTATTTAAGAGTAAGCCTGTGAGTAATTATTTGGAGTTTAATAATATATATATGTATTTTAATTTACAAAACATTAATTCGCGACAGTAAATAGAAATCTTCAATTCGGCCCTATTACAGCTATTGACCCATGCCTAGCTTGATGATGTCCCATTGTACTTATTACATAAAGTACAACAGTTAAATTGTAATTGTCGTAAACCACACAATATTTGTTTAATGACCACACTACACTACCTACTAAGCTGTGAGAATACCTTGTTTGTATAAATTAAATATTTTTAGAAATTAAAGACTTTTTAACGGATTTTAAACGCGATTTATTCATTCTATTATTTTCCCGACGTTTCGAACACTTTACAGCGAGCGTGGTCTCCCCGTGACCACGCTCGCTGTAAAGTGTTCGAAACGTCGGGAAAATAATAGAATGAATAAATCGCGTTTAAAATCCGTTAAAAAGTCTTTAATTTCTAAATGTATAATACTCGCGTAAAATCAAACATCAGAAAATACTAAATTAAATATGCAAATCGGACCAAAGTAAAATGATTTTCTCGTAGCCGTGTTGTTATGTGTGGCAAATTTAAATATTCACGGCGCGGTGTAAAGGAGTAAGCTGAAAGCAAACAAGAGACGCGAACTGTGATCTGACAACCTTTGGTATTCAGTCGATACGAAGCTTCCTGTGCAAAGTTTGAGTTCTGCATGTTTGCTACGAAACTATCAGACCTAAAATACAATCTCTGTTATAACGTGCATAGCCGTGTAATGTATATAGTGTTGGGTATTTCGTGTATCTGATTTACATACACAAATATGTTATACGCTAAAATAAAAGCAAAAAACGACAAATTTACAATTATATGTAAATTACGGACTGTATTTTATTTGCTGTTTGCAAAGAAATGGAACAGAAACATGCCAGATGTTTCCATTGCTGTAATTCATTCAACTGCAAAAGAACACTGAAACACAGAGCTCTCAGAATAAATAAATTTTGTTAAAACCTTGTTGTTATTTGTTAATTAAGTTTAATCCGAATTATGAGGAAAAATATAGTTTTGTACTTGGTTTTGTACAATGTTCCTAAAGTTAAAAAATATATGACGAAAGAACTAATGTAACCTTTTTTCGCGCACAGAATGAAGAAAATAAGTCATGTAACATCTATATATATAAAACTCAAAGGTGACTGATATAGTGATCTATCAACGCACAGCCCAAACCACTAGACGTATCGGGCTGAAATTTGGCATGCAGGTAGATGTTAGGACGTAGGCATCCGCTAAGAAAGGATTTCCCGACATTCTTGCGGGAACGGGGAAAAACGGGGATGCACGAACAAAGTCGTGGGCGGAAGCTAGTATTATATAAACCTTTAATTTATACTTGTATGCATGAGACATACCTATTACCTAATCTTCCTCTCCTATAATAAAATTCTCGTGTAACAGTGTCGGCTGCTCGGGAATAAGATTGGCCGATTTTTATCCAATTTTTTCATAATAGATTATTCTTAGATCATTAAGTAATGGATAACACTCACAGGCGCTTCCCCTTTTGCCGAGGTATAAGATTATTCGAATCGAAAAGTCTTATGCTTTCATAAAAACTATTTGCGTAATCGATTACAAACACTCTGCGTATTCGTAAAACATCGAAAGGACGTCTGCGAGTGCTCCGCTAAAATGCCGTTTTGTGCTGTCAAGTCTTGCAGAAACAAGTCAAACACATCAAGTATTAAAAAAGATGGAATAACCTTTCATTTGTAAGTATTTTTTTATTTTTTTTACGTAAATATCAATTTAAATGCAATTTCTAATAATCGTCGATGTATCGTTTAGCGATATGATCAAGACAAATAATCGAGTCATGTGTTTACTCGATCATTGATGCGGCTTCACGAGACTATCATGGAAAGAAAGTATACAAATTTAATCTTTATGAACTAAGAGATAAAGTTGAATTTAAAACGCGATATTGAACCGCATTCCCCACGAGACTATAAAGCGATGTAGCGAGACTATCTTGAAGAGAAATTCAAATTTAATCTTTATTAACTTAGTGATAGAGTTGAATTTAAAAACTCGTCGCTTAAAAGGTCGTAAATTTTTACGACTTTCTTAGTGACGGACTGCTTTTAACTTGAACGTCGATAAAAAAATATTTTTCTAAGTATAATTTGAAATGAGATGAGAATTAATCTTTATTATATTAAAATTTTACACAACTACATAAAAAGGAGTATAATGTTTATTTTGTAAGTCTTGTATATATTTATTAAAATTTACCTACGCTCGGTTACTTTTAACTGGCAGAACATTTTAATGGTACGGAACCCTTCGTGCGCGAGTCCGACTCGTACTTTTTTGTAATGTTAATCTTGTAACCTTTCTATTATGTAATCTATACTAATATTATAAAGCTGAAGAGTTTGTTTGTTTGTTTGTTTGTTTGAACGCGCTATTCTCGGGAACTACTGGTCCGATTTGAAAAATTCTTTCGGTGTTAGATAGCCCATTTATCGAGGAAGGTTATAGGCTATATATCATCACGCTACGACTAACAGGAGTGGAGCCACGGGGGTGAAACCGCGCGGAGCAGCTAGTTTGTTTATATGTATGTATTAATATTGCGTATATTTCAGATTTACAAAAAATCCTGCTTTAAGGCTAAGGTGGATTGAATGCTGTGGGAGAAAATCAGAATGGACACCTCGGTACAGAAATAATAAAAATTTCTGTACCGATATTTATTTTATTGAATATAATATGTGATGTGTTGAATAAATACATATTCAAATACAAATAAAATGGCGTTTTATTGTTTTTTCGTATGCATATAATAATGATGAAAACGTTACAAATGACCTGTGTAGTATTTTTTATGAATATAATATTAATGTTATTTCTAATTTCAACAAAATTATTATTTTTGTAATATCGATATGGTTACATCCCTTTAGAGCGATTGTATTATTACGTATATGTACAGAGATTTTTCTGTGTAATCGATGTATGTGTGCAAAAACATGCTAGTCTGTCAATTTTGTAATAGTTTGAGTTTGTAAAGACACAAATTATTTTTGTGAATGTGTGATTGTGTTTCAAAGTGTGAGTTACCCTCCCCGCACCAAAATCGGCAGAAAGTTTAGTTAGAACATTTGCCAGCGTGCTCCATCCATTACTTAATGATCTAAGAGATTATTTATTATTTTTATTTTTACCCCTAAATGACAGCCTTAGCCTACAAAGTATCTACAAGAAAGGCGTTTGATGGGTCAGCTAAGGTCAGTTAGGTAAATTCTATACATTTTCATATTTTTCCTAAATTATTAAATAAAAAGGACCCATATATCGGATCATAGAGCATCTTACCTCCATTTTTAAGTCATAGTACAATAGATATGCCATATGCATATCTGCTATAATTCGACTGTTTGAATAGATTTATACTTACGTGGCAATGGTTATAAACATTTTATTCATTGTCGGTATATTAAGTGCTAAAATTATAGACACATTTAACATACAGCGTGCAGCGCTATGTCAACATGCGCTTTACTCTGAAATCGATATTAGAAATCTAGACTTTGTGATTTAGCATAAATTACTATCGACCAGCTCGACGTCGTTAAGTCAATATGGTTGTTCAAAGCCTCTCATAGTTCAGGGTTCAGTAACTTCTATTCATTTCAGAAGGGAGGATAGTTCTTGTGGTCTATACGAGCACATAATTGAGTTAGACATTGAATTACGCGCGTGGAAAATTAATTACCAAATCGGTTTACAGTTCAACGTTGTTAATTGATTTCTTCGTGCATGAACGTATTAATTTAATTAATTTCGTTATTTATTTAACTAGTTTGGGATATAAAGATAGTGGAACTATAAAATTGCATCTATCTATACATAGGTAATCGTCTAAAAAAATCTATTATATCAATATTATTTGTATTCATTATTAGAGTACCAGTTACAGTATAAAACATCACTATAGATTTATTTTAATTAAGTTATCCCGTATCCGAATTCCTAATAGGAAATTCAATACTTTAAAAAATGTGAAAAGCCTTCCGATTTAGATATTTACAATTTAACACTCCAGTGGCCAGTGAGTATATTTAATTGATCTTTTATAAACAAGTAATTTACTAAGGTACTATCTACAGTTCAATGTAAATTAGAAACAAATTTTATCTGACGTACCTAGTACCTCCAGCAAAAACGAAATGACTAAACTTCCCTCATAAATTAAATACCTACCTACTCATTCGAATTAGTAATTTATGAGGGTAACAAAAGTATAGGAAAATGATAATAAATGTAGACAATTTTATGTAAAATATTTTAATTTCGTTTTTCGGTTATAGCATTTGTGTGTGTGTAGTTTTTATTTAGGTATAATGAATGAATATTGTAGTCTTGGACTTTGATTTCATGTTTAGGTGATATCAGCTATCAAAGATTTAACGTCTAGGTGCAACTTTGGTGCAAACTCCTTTAAGGCACTTGAGGGGTTCGCGACACACAGCCGAGGGGGTCTCTCCCAACTCCTTACTGTAGGTCTTACACGCCGCGCCTTCCGCTGAAATCATATAAAACATGTTTAATATAGAAAATTATTTTTACACATCTAAGTATTGGAAATTGGAATAGAAAATAAATAAATGAGAAATAGTTTACGGTTAAATTCTAAAATGTCACTAAGCTGTTAAGCGCTTTATAGACTTTATTTCACGCAATTATAAACATATAAAATGTATTTCTTGCAATCGTAAAAGTCCTCAGTTATAAAGTGCTTCTTAAATGAGTTATAATCTTTAATATTAACTACACAACTTGTTCCTTAGTTACAGTGAGATAAAGTTTCATAGTATTATTAATATTCAAAAACATAATTTGTGATAATTATTTTCGTACGTAGCGTCCGACTGTTTTCTTATCTTTATGTACCTATATAATAATTAGGTATAATACGAGTGAATAGCTTTTTAGAATGGTGATATGTAATAAAATTGTCTATTTAAAAATCAATACATACACAATAAGGTCACACAAGCGGGGCAGCAAGCGCATTTGCCAGCGTGGTTGGCGCGGTAGGTCGACGGTGTTTTGCAGCTCTTATCGCTAATTTTGTTTGTGCAGGGGTGCTCTTTGCAGTAGGAGGAACCGCACACGAGGTCTCCGTACACGAAGGTCATGGCGCACGCCAGAACAACCAGCACGAGTGTTACTTTCATTCTGAAAATGAGATACGCTTAATAATGCGATGTGCATTCATAATAGAGTTGAGTTCTGTTCTCTCTTATTATAGAGATAGAGATAGATATGATATAGAGTCTGATTATTTTCCCATCTTTCACAATATGTTCAGTAGGTATGATATTATAATTAGAGGTGGATCTGGAAATGGCATAAGTCAGTATTTTAATCCCTTCTTAACCCGTCACCGCAATTTGTAGAAACTTAATAATATAGAGTCTGAATTAAATAAATTTAAAATAAAAATTGCATATGAAATTAATTAAATATTTTCGATTCATTTAATTATAAATTTCATCAATCTGATTAATCCTATATGGAAATTATAAATGTACTGCTGTGTAGAGTAGTTAAGATTGTTTAAAATCGGCCTCATTAGTCCCTTTCGTCATTTTCTTAAAAAAATATCGCATTTAAAAATTTAAATCCAACATTTAAAATTTACCATGAATTATTGTCCCAAAAACTTCGTTCTTACGGATGAATGCGGTCAAAATGGCCGCGATATAAGCGAGTTTTTCATCGTTCCATCTCTTATTACAATCATATTTCACGCTGATCGCGTCCAAACGAACGGAATCGATTAATATTGGTTTCGATGTGTCATGAGAGAAAAAAACAGCTAAGCCTTGCGAGCTTTGGTATTAAGCGACAATGAATTACGGTCGTGCGCGGAATAGCAGATGTGCTGAAAGATCTTGCGATTACTGAAAAGCTTACATTTCAGATGGACTTTCACGATGATCTAAAACGAAGACCATTTATATCACCGTACCGTTGTTTATTTAACAAATAGTAATAAATAATTCAGTGATTAAAACACTAACAAAGGTATACTATTATTTTTTTAAAAACATCCGTTACCTATATTACTATACGTATTTAATATTTATATAGCGCCCATATTTAATTAAATAGAAAATAATCATTAAATAAAAAAGTCTCTTTACGATACTCATACACACATTTTTTTATTATTGATATAAGCATTTTGTGTATTTAATTAATTATAATATACTTACTTGATCAAAGGTGTCTCTTGCACTTGAGATGTAAAAATGAATGCGAGGAAGCAAATCCGTTTATGTAATATAAGACGAACTTGTGATAACCCCGATTCATGTTTACTCTTTATTAAGATATCGAGAATACATTATCTCGAATTTCTCTAGAAGTAGCTGTTATTGTTAATAACTTTACAATTCCATAAATTTTGTTTCGGTAAACCTCAGATACCTAGTCATAATTAGCGCTTAGCGCGAAATGATAATCTCGGTTAGGTATCTATTAATTATTATTGACGTAAATGTATCTTTTATTTTTTTAAATTTATCTTTATTATAAAACATTTTTAAAATAAACTTTAACACTAGAAACCTTAAGAAATTTCATCTTTATTGTTTATATTTAATTTAATTAATGTAAAGGTATTATGTATAAGGTACGGTAATTAATTTCTTTATGATATAAAAAGCGAGTAAAAAAATTAGTTTACCATAAATTATAAGGGATAGATAAGTTTTAATTGAATTACCCCGACAAATATGCAAACTTTTCCTTCTTGCATTTTGCAGTAGGTATTTTATGAATCGGAACTAGCTCCTCTAACAACAAACTTTCCCGCCTCACCCACAATTACTTTGCACTACGACAGTAAATTAAAACTTACTATGGCTATGTTATTTCGAATGCCATTGGCGACCTTTGTTGACTAATGTGAAGTAATTTTGTTATATGAAGTGTCTACAATATATGAAGGTATTAGTCATGTTATGTGTATTTAATTATATAGAACTAACTAGTCATAATATGGTATAATTTTGAAAAAGCCTTTTGCTTACTTTAATATATGTTGCACTTTGTTGGATCACATTTGATGAGTAATTTCTAAATACATATTATATAATATACAGGTAGATATGTAGGTACTTATAACTCAACTCTTAATTATTGACTTCTGGTGGACATATAAATGATATTATCTCAGTCTACCCTACATATACTGTAATGGAATGGCCATTGCAGTATATATTATGTAGTTTTTATGAAAAATTAAAAAATATTGTAGTATGTTTTATCTTTTAAAGATATGTAGTTATCTATTCGTTTATTTCTACAGGAACAAATTTTCATTATTCATAATGCTTATTTAATTACTACTGGACGAATAGTTATTCATTAGCCCATTTGAATTAGTGTTGCCCAAATTCAGTCTTGGTCTTGCAGTCTTGGTCTTGTTCTTGCGTTTTTGCAAGACCAAGACCAAGAACAAGACCGCGTATTTTTAGCAAGACCAAGACCAAGACTGACCGTGCAAGACTTGAGCAAGAACAAGACATAGCCTGCAAGACTCTTGCGTCTTGCAGCTAGGACTTAGCGCTATTTCACTGAGTAGTTAGGTGTAACAGTTCGGTGTATAGATAGGTACGCTTAGGAATTCTATGAGCCGCAAAAAACTGTATCAAAGAATATGAAAAACTGGACCTATGCGCATTACGACTAATACCATAAACATAGCGAATAAAAAAATATCTATTAAAATCAAACTGAGTGCATGCATAGTTATGTTTTAACCATCGGCACTTTGATAATGCGGCATCAAAGGTTTTGTACTTACTTCTCAAAGAAATTTGCCGCTTTTCGGAAGTACATACACGCGCCGGCGGCTTCTTTTGAAATCTAAAACAATCGTTGCCGCCACGCCGAAATCATAACATTTGACACTATTTGATTGCCGCCATAGGGCGTAGGTATACTCATGCAAAATAATTTCGAATTTTTTTAAGAGTACCTACAGGTGTTCCAAAGAATAAATAAGTTTCAGAGTGCTTAGAATGAAAATGAATACATTATACTGATCACTGATTATTGTAATTAATTTGTTTTTTACATGTTTTAGCAAATGTAAGCATAAACATGCATGCATTTATAAATCATAAATGTTTGTTAAGAAACAGTTACTTCCATGGAAAACGACATATAGGTCAGTTGATTCTTCGAATTTCTTATCAAATCTTCAGTTATTTATTAATCTGCTTGATCTTTACTATGGCTATGTTAATTCAAGCTCACAATGTTCCAATTCTAATACGTTTTTCTAAGATTTAAAGTAAACTTTAATAAATAGTAATAGACTAATAGGTAATTGCAAGACTTGCAAGACTCTTGCTGCAAGACCAAGACCAAGACCAAGAATGGGAGCGCAAGACCAAGACCAAGACCAAGACCAGGTGTATTGGCGCAAGACCAAGACCAAGACTGGCTAAGTCTCGTCTTGTTCTTGCATTTGGGCAACACTAATTTGAATGAACGTCATGTTTATCTATTCAAAATGTTGCAATGTTACGTTAGAGCCGAGTAAATATGCTATTATTTTAATTAGTCTGCATAGTTTGTTTTACAAAAGCAAAACACGTAATGGAATAGGAATCTTATAACTTTAAATTTTGTTATAAAATCCATTAGTAATAATTGTTAAAAGAAATAGTGTAACATAATGATTCCTTTCGATACAGAGAAATACGTCTAACCAAGCAAAAAAGAGAAATATAAAGTAACAATTCAAAGAAAATGGATAATATAAAGAAGTGAATTAAATAAAAATCATGCTGTCTTGGACTACGAAAGGCGAATATGCCTAAATGCAGCCGTAGCGCATTGCGTAGCACGTGTAGACTGTAGCAGTGTACCTGTAATATACAACTGAATTTGTTTTAACTTCTAAAATACAATATTTGTACTGAATATATTATATTATAATATCATCTTCATAAAATACGCATTTTTTTAATTGTGTAAGTCAAATACTGTGACTAGAATACTAAAACTTCAAAAAGTTATAACTTCAGGTATATCTTATCTAAATAGTACATATTTTTCATTTTTATAGCAGACTAAAAATAGATTTATTAAATGCTATTCTCTACTTGAAAATATTGTCACGTATGTTTTATCCAAGAGCTGGCGTTGGCAACTCTAAGAAACAATGTGCTGCTATTAACTATGCTTATACCTACAGCCGCCTGCAAGCAGCAGAATTGCGACCTATTTTCTTCAAAGTCTACAAATTTATATACGTTTTTATTTTTAGTATGATTTTGTTGGAAGTGACGAAGAATAAAAGTTCATTTTCATTTCAGCAGCACATCAGCAGATCAATGAATGAGTTATAATTTTGGAAGTCGATAAAAATTATACCTAGTAATAAGCCTAAGTATAGACCTGATTAGTTGGTAACTGATAATAATTTTGGGTCACTGAACTTGACAGAAATAATGTTGACAGAGCTATTAAATTTGCCTCCTATCCGAGAATTATTATCCCGGAAAGTTGACGTAGTAATTCTTGGTAATCTTCATGATAGTTGTTACTTTTAACCGACTTCTTTAAAATTGTATTTTTGCACGTACCTTCTCATAAGATTTATTTATAGATTTCTTATTTTAGAAATAATTTTGGCAATTTAATATTAAAGTTTGTGATACAGGATACAGCACAACAATACCTCGGAAATTAATATTCACAAACAACAACATCTCAGGATGCTCGAGAGATATTCATTTCCGTGAGCCGTGACCACAGCGAGTACAATTTTTGTCGAGTTTACAAAGTGGTTGAGTTTTGGATTTTCGTGTAACCTCTTAAACTTATTTCGGAATAATTTATATACATCTTTAAATATTTAAATAAATACAGATTTATTTATTATAGAATTGTACATACAAAAGGTCAAATAAAGATTTATTTATTTATATACAAACATCAACAAAACCGTTGTACCTTCCAATTTCCAACCAAATTAGTTCGATACTTAAACAAAATGCGATTCATTAGATAAACTAATATTACGAGAATTGAGGTTGTCAGTAAAGGTCAACGTTAACATTTATTAGAGTGTCGACTCCACTCTGAAACCGATATTTCGTCATTAAAATGTATACGAAAACGGATGATATTTATCTCTACCTAGCGAATTATTCGCCCTCATTTTGTTTTTCTATTTTTATAATGTTAAATGGGGAGGGTACCAAAATTATTAAAAGGCAATGTTGTTTGTAAGTTTCTAATCGACTTCAAAAAAAGGAGGTGCCTAATGCGTCTGATTTTTTTTTCGTAAGTTGTTGAAGCATGTTCATATAAAAAAAATAATACATATGTTGTATGTAATGAAGGCAATAAAACACGCTAATAAATTTTCTAAAAGCTAAAATCAACAAAATGAAATGCATCTTCTTCGAGACGGATGACGGAACACGATTCTTCTGTGTTTGTGATAATTCAATTCTGTACGCCGAGTCATGATGTTGCATAAAAATAAACTTATTTGCAACGGGGAAGTACTAAGCGTAATTAATATTCTCAGAATAATTATATCCTATGATAGTGTATATACAGAGTTCCCCATTGCATTCAATCTATTGCCGCGGGCATTAATTTGCTCGTGCTTCCCAACGTGAAGCTATTCCATTTTTAATTGATAAAGACATTACGAACAATGGTAATGATTTAAAAACATCAAAATACTAATTAATGAAGATAGTATACAAACTGTGGTGGCTCGGTGTTTAAGGTCTTTGAATATTTTGAGGCCGAATTGACCCTCTTACTTACTGTTACGTAAGTTAACTAGATTTTAGAGAAAAAGTTAATTATGTTAAATCTCGGCGGCGTTATAGGTATCATCATGTTATAATATAATACCTAATTAAGAAGCAAAAGGATCATACTCATGTTTCACATTATAGAACACGATCATACTTAATTTTATTACTTAAAGAAAAATATAGCTCATTTCTTACTCAGACTAATAAACCTCAGATATTAATTACGTCATAACCGCGAAATAAGAAAACCGCGAGGCTATATCCTAATAATATTAAATACTTAACTGTCCTGTATTTTGTAATTTTTTTTTACAGGTATGCGAAGTTGAACAAATATACTATTATTTGCATTTTTGAATACTTACAAATTTTTGCAACGATTTTTTATCTATAAAAAATATACCTCAATTAATTACATTCCATAGGCACGTGTAAGGGATGGAAACCTTTGGCATTTTCATCTGAAGCCGCTGGGCACTAATGGACTTTTATATGATTTCTAATGAAATTTTGTATACGCCGCGCTAATTGAATAGCAATGAGCATATGAAGTTACTTCCAAAGCTTTGCTTTATTTAAAACTTTACAGTTTCGCTAAATCAATCTCATACTTATATACTTACTACAACAAATGGTGCAAAAAATATGGAGTCTTTTCCATACATCTTTGTAATTAATTGCTTACTACATCCTTGTATCCTAGTTTGCGAAAACCATGTAACTTCGTATAATTTTTATTACGTGAAAAAATAAATGTAACAGCATCTGAGTATAGGTACTTCAAGCAATAATTCACCCTTCACGCAATCCTGGAAAACAATCAGTTAAATTAATTCCTTTAGTACTTTACAGTATACCTACTATTTAGTACATTTTCCCCTTTATACACTAATAAAACTAAATTAATATAGAAGTGGTTTAGGCTAAGCACAATAGATGCTTTGAGTGTTTGATTTAGAAGGAGGAATTGTTCACATTTCTACGCACGAGGAGTGACTAGGATATCTAGTTAGAAAAATATATTCTTCAGAGAAGAACTTACTCGGTCTAATAAGTAACAACAAAAAGAGCACTATCACGAGAAATCCTGACTGAAGAAGTTTTTGAGACTATTCCTATTATACCGAGAGAAGGTATATTATTTAAATATAGTTTCTCATTTCTGTACATTCACCTATTTATAGACTACAAAAACCTGCGATTTGCGATGTTATTAAATTAGGAAAAGGACGTTTTAGTCGTCAAGAATTAATTTCATTTGCTGCCGTATCTCATAGAGAATTAAAAAGTAAAAAAGGTATAAAATAAAGCACCCACATAAATTAACATTTTACTCGTTTAAAAAATCCAGATTAGATTCTGTCGTTAGACACGTATTGTGGCTGGGAGAGGGAATAAGGGTGTATGCAATTAATTAAGTGGTACTGTTCGCAAATATTTGCCTAATGCTGGATCCAGAACGAGCTAAGAAGTTAAAGCTTTGAACAAAGGCAATTAATGATGCAGTAGCTGTTATGGTATTTTTCCCTTTGCTGATTGGCTATTTTTCATAATAAGCATTTACTTTTCTTGTGTGATGTAAGAACTTAATTCACTTGCCGCTTGCGTTACCCTTTCCATTTTGAAAATATCTATTAAATAAAACATTAAAACTAGGTTAGGTGATCGATACAAATAAACTTAATAATTGTTGTGGGATTGGATAGACTTCGGGTAAACCCTTTAATGTATAAAATTCCAATTCAATAGCAGTTCGTCTTTCCTCGCAAGTGTTTTCTTAGTGAGGTCTCGCCCTAATGCGTTTTGAGTCTCGCCATTTTCCTTTTTGTGGCTCTAAGAGATTTTGTATTAATGTACAGATTTCAAGCTTTCTGTGTAATATATCTCTTTACTTTTGGTATTAAGGTATTAAAATTGTTAACTGTATGAATAAATTGTAATCGAAATGAACGTCATCCACAATGGTCATTTAAAATTATGCCTAAACATTATTATAACAAATTTTTCAGTTTAAAAAATGAAACCTTATTTATATTGGCTACGCCAATAAGACAAGAAATACTTTTTTTTTAAGTTAAAGCTATGTAACTAACTAGGAAGATTTTACTTAATGAAAATTAAAGGAAATTGCACAGAAGATTGGAAAATTTCCGGAAACTTTACGGCGATTAAAACTGTCAATCACGGAAGGTTCTTCGGAATTATCGGGCCAGTAAGTCATAAATGAATAAACAGGTGTAGCCTTCTTTTTTAGTAAGATTTATTTTCTATGTACCTGCAACATCATCAGATTCTAAATTCTAATTTCTAATATACCTAAGACAGTAGAACAGTAGATACTGCGAGAATAAATCTAGTTAACTATATACCTACTTATTTTATAAGCACAGCTGTTAACCATTTATTTGTAAATAACGAAAACGTATGTTATAAAAATTAATTTGATTTATTAATATTATTTCTTTTATAAGAAAAACGTGTCTGAATTATAAATATACATCATAATATATTATCAGATTATGTTGGACAATAAATTTTGCTATATTACACTTTAAAGTTTTACACCTTGAGTGAAAATGTCACGTTCCAACCATTATTTTAAATATGTACGGGGTACGTGAGTCAGACTTTTCTAAATGGCCTTTATGTACTATCTCTTCGAAACCACGCTTCGAACTCAATAGTATTGGATTGATAAAAGGTACCCCTTACATTCATTCATATAAAAATTAAAATGTATGTGAAGCAGGAGGAAATGAGTGTTTGTGAAACTTTATAACTGTTTGTAAATTTATCTTTGTTGTGTTGGTAATTAAGAATAGAAAGTCAAGAATTTTATGACCTATCCATTAACATTCATACTAATTATACCGCTATGCTACAATGACAACACTCCTCAATAGCATAATGCAAATGCACACGGTTGACGGTGGCGTATGTACACTGCAATTAATTAGATGTCCGACATTTGTGTCATGTTGTGAATAGGATCGAATATAATAGCCATTATATACTCATAATATGCGATCACATTAGAATATTTACTTAAATTTATAACTGAATTAAAATTATTTAGACTAGACTGCTTAGTTTAGCAATATTAAGTTGGGATCCAATAATATGTGAGCTTGACCATTTCGTATTGAAACATGTTAGTGTTGCTTAAAACCGGTAACTCGCATTATCTATATTTTTATGATCATTTACAAAGCAAAGCTCCGTTAAAATATGTATTACTTTTAAGTCCTTCTAAAATAATTTTCATGATACAGGTTTCTCTTAGAAGCACAACTCAGCGGACTTTGTTAAAGTAAAGTTTTCTGTCCTTTCCGACGAATAATTTATTCAGAGGGTTTTAAAAGCGAGGTCGGATTTAGCAAAATGTGTCTTAATATCGAAGAACTTTAAGAATTAAATTTGAATTTTATTAATGTTCACAATGGACTGAAGCGTTACGCCTGGAAAAACATACCTAACACAGAAGTGTCTATCTATATGTTATATTTATTTAGAGCTTTCGTATTCCGGTATCCATTTTAAATTTATAAATATGAAAATCTAAATTTCACGAAAAATTGAAGTGTTCATGGAAATATTACAAGCTAAGTAAAAAAAAGCTAAAAAAAGCTAATTAAGTTTTTAAAATTTATAGTTTGTTTAGCTAGCAGATACCTACTAGGTATATTATATTGGTAAGTAGTTAAATACAGCTATTTATCTTATTTTAGAAAGGTAATGAACAAAAAATTCGAGATCATTGTAAATATCCTAAATGTTGACACTGAATATTTTCTCAATTTTTGAAATTGGGAGTCGTTCGTTATAATATCGTTTTCATGTTCTCGTAGAGCTTCTTCGTACAGACAAATAGAGAATATTATTTTTATATTTCTTCGGTCACTTATCTGCTGATTCTATTGAACAATTTATTATTAGTATCAATTGATTTTATTAGTGAGTTAAACCAATTGTAACGTGACATTAATATAATTGGCTCTTTGGATCTTTCACAACAATGTTTCAGAACTAATTGAAATGTTGAAAAACATCAAATAATAGACATGTAAATTATTTATATAGGTAGGTAAAATGTACATGTACCGTATGTAGATACGAAGTAGATACGTATATAAAAATTATATCTATATTTGAAACGTACGTAGAGATAAAAATTGCTCCATTAATCAGATGAAATCGCTTGTCAAAAAAATTGTCATTTGCTGAAAGCTTGGCTGAAAGCATGGTTTTTTAATTAGTGAGTAGGCAAATATGTGAAATTTTTATTTGCAAATATGTATAGGTATGTATACCTGTAACACTTCTAGTAAATACCAAACACATGATGATGATGATAGATAATATAAGACCTACACTAGTGTGTGTGTGTGTGTTGCCACACTAGATATATTATTATGTCTTTTAAAGATTACGTCTTATTATATTCTGCTTTCAATCTATTTGGAAAAGGCGTAGTTCATTCGACATAAATTAATTGGAATAAGTAAATCTTTCCGAAAAATTATCACGAAACAAGTTTTAAAATGATCGAATCCACGCTTTGTGGTCGTAAATCTATTGAAAACGATCGGATTACGAGCTCAATAATTTGTCGTTCTATTCATAAAATAAAATGTTTTATGTATTATTGAATCGAAGTAGTCCTTCTTAAATCTATTCAACATTCACGTAGTACTTACAATAAAATTGTAGTACCTAATACTTAGGTACACATATAGTATTAAGTCCATTATATTTGTCCATTTATGTGTATTTTTATAAAAGCTTATAATTTATATTTGCAAATAAAGAATAACGACATATGTTTTAACATAGCTGTGATTAAAATATAATCGATTACCTAAGTAGAATAGAGCTACTTATATAATGTTATTTATAGTTTCAACTTTCAAGTGTGCAACGAAAAATATCGTACGGTGGGAATAGGTTAGTATGTTTCTTTCTAAAGATTCACACTTGTAACAAATGAGTATTGTTCTCAGAAAAGTGCTTCCTGACCTTCGGGGTCGTTTTCTAACTCCCCAACTCGAACATTCTTTAACTTGAGAACTATATTGTAGTTTCCAGTTGAACATCGCATACAGACTTTAAGATTAATGTTTGTTCCTGAATCGAGACTTGTTACTGTAATTTAAATAACATAGTTGTGTGGTTTGCGTCTTATCTGTTTGACTAACCTAACCAAATGTTGTATATTCGAATATCGTGTTTATTATTATTTCAAATTAAAAATACTGCTTTGTTAAAGAATAGATGAATTGAAGCATTTTTTATCATTTATTTCTGTTTGGTGGATTAATCAGCATTATAAATGACGATGATAAAAATCCGTTTTAGATTTAAAAATTTCTCAATAGAAAATATATTTTTAAATTTTCTTTTGATGTACTGAGATTATGTGCTTGGTCGAAGAATTCGATATGAGAATAAACTAAACTGAAGTTTTGGATTGAATACTTATGTATCTGCTCCCACAGTCCACACCTGGTTCTTTGTCGGGAACATATTGTGCACGGTTTTACAATCACACAACACTTGCATTGTAAAACATATTGGAATACAAAAAGGCATTGCATTTTGAAACATTCGTATCATCATATTTTATTTAGACGGCTTGAGCAGACGATACTTTAAGTGGAAATTTTTCCAACTTGAATTTTACAAGAGTTTCAAAACAACAAATGAGTGTTATCAAAGTCACGCTGCAAAGAGGATTTTTCTTTGTAATTTAAACTGGAGAACAAGTAAAAATTGCAACTTCTTAACCCATTTACTGTCCTGTCTTCTTCTTTATACGTTTAATATGTGTGTCTGTGATATCCTTGCTCCTAAGCGAATTAATTCATTAGGTAGAGTAGATAGGTATGAAATATTTCAAAAGAAAGTCTTCTCCGTCGATATGTTATCGTATGAGTTAATGTCTGAATGAAGAAATGAAGAAAATGAAGAAATTCTAAATTTTTTTATAAATTAACTGAAATTAAAGTAAAATTTAGTATAATCCACACCAATTTATGTGCGGATGTTAATGTAGTAATTTAGGAATTTACATTCGCGTAACAAATGAATGGTTTAACCACAAGATAATATAATACTGTACACATAGAGATCTAGAGAGATGCCAATCGCTTGCGCTGAGTACGAAACCTGGTGTCTCATAACAAATTTAGGCACACAACAGTAAACAAAATAAAAACAATACTTCGCGTTGTGTGCGTGTCATCACACAAAAATTTGAGAGCGACTACTCGTTCGCACACTAGATTGTAAGTGACGTACGTATACAGCCCACTACAGCCGCAAGATATGCGTTTATGATAGGGATTGCTTGTCGATAAAATGAGAAACGTTAAAATTAAAACAATTTATAGGCAATACAGTAACTAGGTAGAAATGGACACCATGATGGTAACATTCATGGTGATGAAGTCCATAAAGCATTGCCTATTGACTTATTGTAAAGTAAAATAAGTATGAAATAAGTGACTTCTTTTTTTAATCCATGTATAAATACTATAAAATAATTACTATAAAATTATTGCTCGAGTACCTATCAAATAATAATAATACAATCAGATATTAAGCTAATAGTTATACATTATGATATAAAAATAAGGTAGTAAGGTAGTAAAATTCCGAATCTTATCGACATGGACACACTCGATTCGCATCCTTAACTTACGTCCGCAAGCAGCGGCCGTACTACACGATTGTTAGCTTTAGTATGTTCATTATACACTGCGGTATTCGAACTCCGCGTTTGAATAGAGTCACGTACAGAAGAAGCATTGTAAACTATTTACATAAATTATTGTGACTGTCGTAAGAAACCAAGAAATCACTCTACGTAATATTGTTTTTGAAATTTTAGTAAGAAAATCGTATTATTTTCAGTACTTACCGATGCAGATGGTATGTGATTCCATTTGACTTAAAGATGCTGGTTTCACTTCGGTTTTTACAAACTTTAACGGAACAACACGGCATTGTCAAATAATACCCGGCCGACGGTCGAACGTCAACTGAATGCAACAAACAGCATGTGTTCTTTTTTTGGACATATTGCTGCGACACCGGCCCCGCCCCCTAACCATATCTTCCTTTAGTTTCTGTGATCTGTGACTGTACATATTTAGTAACTATATTATACAATTCTGTGTAATGTGAGGATTTAGGGTAATGTTAAAATGTCTGAAAGTGTGTCAGTCACAGGTGTCAGTATTCATCCACATAACGCCAGGAGTGCGTGTGTGGACTATTGTTCAATTATTCAACGGTTGCCGCCGAAGCGTCACCGTTTAAATGATGCAGGGTTGCTAGGGCATGTGTTGTAATTACCCTATCAATAATGCCCAGAATATTTAAAACATTGTAAAAAGTTAATCTACTGATGTTCAATTAACTCAATTAACACTCTATATCATGCATAAATCGAGTACGGAGTACGGACTTATTTTTTCTTAATTTTTTGCGAAGCGAATCCAATATAAATTCATTTCTTTTTAATTACTTTACACAGCACTCAATAGAAAAACTACAAGAATATTCCTTCAATTCCATTTAATAAAATCAACATCAAGAGTTCAGGTACAAGTTAAAAAAGTGCACTATAATAGTGACTCTTCATAAGTAAAAAGCTTTCGCGTTAACCCTGTATCAAGTTAGCAAACCTTTGTCCCTCGAGACATCAGTCTCGGATCCAATCCTTGAATACCAAAGGTCACGAATCCCGTTGCTACGAGTCAGAATTTTCCCAAGCTTTCACTTCCCAAACCGTGTCAATAAGTGAATTAGTTTTTTGCAGGTCTTTGCATATAATTTTATGGGTTTTTAGAAACAATTTTTTTGTAACAATAAAATATTTACTGCTTGTATCTTTTAATATGAAATATAACCATATCTCCCGACCTATAGTAGAAGGTAAACATTTCCAATAACATATTTATAAAATATATTCTGAAAGTTCTGTAATATACGCATACTTTCTATACTTAATGCTACGTACGCTTGATATATGTAGAGATAAAATTGAACGATAAAAGAACTTCAAGTACTAAAAGTATCTGAGTTAGGTATATTACTTTGCAAGCTTTGAGCAAATATTTAACGGGAGCAGAAATGCGGTTGCAGGCAGCGCAGTAATGTACGAGCCCGCGTTCCTTATAAGTAATATATTAGTAAACCTAGCATCTGTAAGGAGACAGCAAAAGATTCCTCGCTTGGATTTATCGGAAGTAATATTTTTGACAATAATGGGCACAAGTCGACATACATCTTTGAACAGTGGGTTTAGGCACTTAAGTGGATTAAACGTCTAACAATGGCGGTTTATTGCGTACAGTACCCCCCATCGCCTTAAGAACAACCATCATAGCTCCACGTTAAGTAACGAAACATGACATGATGACTGTTTACAAATTGTCAGTAAGCTTTCGTTAAATACAACTTTATACATAACTATATTAATCGAAATGACGTCCTAAATTAAGTATCAATTCTCATTAATTATTTCTAATTGACTCCAAAAATTAAAGAATCCTTAAAATATGGGATTTGGTTTCAAAATATTGAGCTGATTTAGAGCAGGCTCCAAGGAGATGTTCGTTTGCAAAAATAGCGGACCTAAATCTGACTTCTGATATATATTGTATAGATCCCAGACATCCTATAGACAGATGTTGCCAACCAGTTTTGTGGTCCCCCTCCCCCCACCCCGGTAATTAAATATGGCATACAAAGAAAAAAATAAAAATTTCCAAAACATGCCGTGTGGGGTATCAAATGAAAGAGCTTATTGAGTAGATCACGAATATATAGCATACTATAACATTTCTTACACTTTCTCTAAGATTTTTTAGAAAATTTACGAAAATGCTCCATTTTTGAGTTAACTTTAAACCACTATAGATTGAAAACTCATGAATATATTTTTTAAATTATTATTTTAAATAATTAACAATAGTCCATTGTTTACGATTCAATAGTTCGTAATATAATATAAGTGAGCTATATGTATGTGGTGGATTTGATGACCCCACAAAATGTTTTAAATTGCAAGGCGCAACTTTCACTGAAGTTACCGATTTGAAATCTAATCACACAGAGGCTGATTCAAGAATGTTCTGCCATATTTTTCATTCTGTCAAACACAACGACAGTGCAGAAATAATTATTCTAAGCCCTGACACCGATATTTTTGTATTAGGCCTTTATTTCTGGCATAAACTTGAAAATATACTCGCCATCTTTGAATGCTCCCCCCACTCCCCCATGCAACTATTTCACTGTACGAACTATTGAATCGTAAACAATGGACTATTGTTAATTATTTAAAATAATAATTTAAAAAATATATTCATGAGTTTTCAATCTATAGTGGTTTAAAGTTAACTCAAAAATGGAGCATTTTCGTAAATTTTCTAAAAAATCTAAGAGAAAGTGTAAGAAATGTTATAGTATGCTATATATTCGTGATCTAATCAATAAGCTCTTTCATTTGATACCCCACACGGCATGTTTTGGAAATTTTTATTTTTTTCTTTGTATGCCATATTTAATTACCGGGGTGGGGAGAGGGGGACCACAAAACTGGTTGGCAACATCTGTCTATAGGATGTCTGGGATCTATACAATATATATCAGAAGTCAGATTTAGGTCCGCTATTTTTGCAAACGAAACTCCACTGAGAGTCCGGTCTAATTTATAATGCTTGAAACTAGCTAGATCGCATCTGTATTAGATTAGTGTTTAGCTGCGAGGATACAATAATCGCTCGTGAGAATTTGGGAGGTTACGTAGTGACGTCAGAGGGGCGCGGGGCGGGCGAGTGGCGCGCGCCGCGACACCAGCCCGGCGGCTGGCTATGCCTCTGCATCTACGGGCATATCTGTTGATCTGTTGCGCGCCGAGCGCGGAGGTCGCGCCACGATCGCGCCGCCCGCCCTCTACAGCGCGTAAACAAAACATAACGCGACCACGGACCTTGTGCACGGTCACGGCTAAGTCACCGCCTCTCATCATAACTTTCCTTGTGATTTTATTTCCTTGATATGTTTTGAGCGATCCGCGCCAGGGGTAAACGGCCCGACGAACGCCCACGGACAGTAGTAAATAGTGTCGTAACTCCGCCGCCAGACTACTATCAGGGGATGCATCGTAAATGTACAGTAATTAGGTATGTAATGGTCACACATACTGAATGTCACTGATTTTTATCGCCTTGTAGTGAATTGATTTAATTTTATATTAACGCTGAAAATAGAAGTGAAGGTTTCTTTTCATTTGGAAATTTATTTTCTAAACAAAATAAAGTTACACCCAAAATGATTAATTTATCTACCTATTATCACTACATAGTATAAAACAAAGTCGCTTTCTCTGTCCCTATGTCCCTATGTCCCTATGTCCCTTTGTACGCTTAAATCTTTGAAACTACGCAACGGATTTTGATGCGGTTTTTTTTAATAGATAGAGTGATTCAAGAGGAAGGTTTATATGTATAATAACATCCATTAAATGGTGGAGAAGTACTGTTATTTTTGAGGTTTCTAATGTGATGTCGTAAATAATTACATTTTTTCCGCTTACATTGCAAACGCAGGCTGAACCCTACGAGTTTTATCAAAATAATGTACTAAGTATTGTACACATTGAAAAGGTCTACAGAAAAGTCCGCGATGGTATATGTCTATCTCTTATGGATAACCCACAATAACTTTTTTTTGTCATTTACTTTTTACGACAAATAATGGTTAATTTTCGAAGCAATTTTAACCAATACAGCATTAATCCTTAACGAATTAAATACCTTGAATACATTGTTCATTTAATATAGATCTATATGGCCCTTTACACCGTATGATTTAAGTGAATATTTTCGAAGATATTACAGATTTAAAAATTGCGGGACGTAGCGTTTGCGGCGGTACCGGCCGGCCGCCATTGCACCCGTGCGAAGCCGGGGCGGGTCGCTAGTTAAAAATAAAATATTTTATAACTCATTTACATAGCAAATTAGCATTATAGGCCAAAGCTATTTTTTTTTAGCTTTTAAGGATATTATTGGACACAGAATACAATGAAATTAAAAAAAAATGTAGTGCCCAATTGCAATGTTTAAGAGTTGTTGTTCGTTCGTCGTTGAGATTACACTTTCATTTTTACAAAATACTAAATTGGCCAAACATATGTACACATACTAACTTCACATATTAACTTCTACCAACTTTAGTTTTTAGCTCCCTGTCGATATAAATGTAATTGTCAATTTAACTACAATCGCCCGCGGCTCGTACATGATTGCGAAATATGTTAAACCATTGGGACTCGCTCATCTAGATTGGAATCGATTAAATAAAAAATACATTGAAACATTCTAAAAGTAGCAAAAACTGTTCAAAAAATAACATTGTAATATTAATAAAATGCTAGAATGAAATCTCATAAAGTAAGTTCGCGTGAATAAGCGAAATTATAATCAATATGCCTATTCGCTGAAGGCTTTAATTTGACTCACCCTTAATTTAAAGGACGCTATTCAGATTGAAGCCTGTAATTAAAGTCGACTTACAAGGCTCTAAGTCTCTACGTTGAGATTACTGTCGATGGCTCCGGACCGAAATCCAGTCATTCTGAGGATTTGCCGTCTCTTGCATTTAAATGTTTTGCTAAACATAAATTTCAATTGGTGTTGTTTAGCCTACTGCTGATTTGCAAAATTAATTGGGAAATCTAAAGTCAGATTATGGCGAAAGATGATTTTAATACAGAGCGTGGAAACGTGTTGAAATAAATCACAACATTTATTGGTTTTCAGCATATTGTGGTGACTTAAACAATTGTTTTTCAATAAGACAAAATAATAAGATCCGTTTGCACAGAAGTAAAAAATTGTACGATAAGTAAATAACATATGCTATGGCGTATAATTAGACATTGCTTATAAGTCGGTAAGTAACAGCTATACAAAGATCGTCGCCCAAATATTTATTAATTACGAGAGTAAACGAAAAGCCTCCATAATGCTCAAGTGTTACTTACTCTCATAACAATGATAATTAATCTAAGAACTAATTCTAATAACGTCGTCTGCGAAGGCGAGCATGATTTATCGGCCCACTTGTTTGTTGTTTCACGCTCGCGAGGATTTTATGACATTTTGTATCTTGGGTAGGGAATCGTACAATTATTTTCGTGTTAAAATAAACGGACAACAAGGACAGCAAACAAGTACTATAAGGGTCATTGTCAAATTTTGCGCAGGTAAACGTAACTGCAGATTTCAAAAATGTGAAAAAGAAAATATTTTAAAATTGAACTTTTCTTTATGCCTGTGCCTGTTAAAACAACTGAAGTAGGGTTAATTTAAGTTGGCCGCGATGTTTAGCTAATAATTTAAGATTTATTTCAGATTTAGTGCGTCAGGGTGGTGAAAAAATACAACTCTGTTATCATTATACTTTACCTTTTATCATAAAATTAAATAAGCCAGTCGCACATATTTTGGCTTTTATATTAATTACAGTCTTATAGCTTATAATCACCATTAGAAGTACAAGCTTTTTTTAAGTTTTACAGTAATTCATTTAAAGTTTTAGTCAACTCTGTTACTTTATGAATAATAACAAACCTTAAATTCTACACAACTCCATGAAATATCTATAAATTAACAGCTAATTACAACATATAACCGCTTCATTAACTGGCAAATTAACCTATTGTAATATAGCAGTATTATATTGAATAGCTTTTCCTAAATTTCGTAAATATGTTCTTTAATCTTCGGGACACGAAAGTAACAGAGTTGTAACACAGTAACTTAGTTGTTCTTTTTGTACTATAAGTGAATAAATTGCATACTCTTGATATGTTTTCACGTTCGAAAAGATTGATTTTGGTTTTTAAAACATTTTCCTTACATGTGGGCTGATTTTTTTCATATGAAACTTTGATCCACAGCAAGACATTCTTTTATAATTAGTATTTCCTGCCTAGAGAATTTAACGGCCTTCTTGTCAAATATTTTATCAATAGCATACTTTTCCTTCCGATTCTTAACTTTTTCATGGCGTTTTTTAATAGCATTTACTGGATTTACTGGATTGCCGTCCTTATTTTTAGACTTTTTTCGTTTTTCTCTGTTGCATTGTTTTTAATACGTCTCGTATCTCTTGTTAACTGTTTGTAATTGTTACTTCAATTTTATATAATCTGTAAATAACTGCGATATGTTTCTCTTAACTTGCTTGCTGCTCAGCTAGCGTGAGAAGCATTTTAAGGGCGTTAATAACGGCAGAATATCCTGTAACAATATCTTCAAGGTTACATTTAATTATATATGATTTATTTACATAAAACAACTCAAAATTACTTTAGGAAACCGATTATTAAGAAAAAAAAATATTACAAATATAAAATTTCAAACAAAAGTTAAAGAATACATGCTTACTCAACTCTGTTACCATGAGCTAAGTAACAGAATGATGATAACAGAGTTGTAAATTTTACATTCTAAAAGACATAAATCATAGAATAATGCATTTAGTTATTTTTTTATTTCAAATTGAGCATAATTACCCCTTAAACAACAAATTGAACGTAAAATAATAGAAAAAAACGGTTTTACTTACGTTAATAGGGAGGTAACAATGTTGATGCGGAATAAAAACACGCGGCACGTTCAACGCCATGCGGTCGACTGAAATTCAATGTACCCCTCCCCCCGACCTAACGAACGACCACAATGGCTGCAGAAACCTTGCTCAAGCTAATAGAAAGTCGAAAACAGCGCCACCTCTATTTTGAGTAATTATTTATTTAGTAACATAGTAGAGCACACGATTCTAAACACTACGTGGGACAAAGTTAAAAAAATTTTTATAAAATAAATTTTAGCACTGATCGGTTTTAAAATCTACTCTTAGAAATATTTACAATATTCTGTTTATAGTAATATTTTAATTGATGTGGGTTGGTATATTGGAAATTGTAGTTATTTTATATTTTCTGTAACGAAGTGCTACTTGGGACAGGTCAAATTTGTATGGAAAACCCTTCTGTTACCAGAAAAAACCACAATGTTACTTTAAAAAATAAAATAAAAAATGAAAAATAGGCCTTTATTTTATTAATATATTATTAGTAATGCGATTAAGTTTGTATTTGCTGTAAGTTTTGAGTGACAGTTAACTTTTTAATGGTATAGAAGTAAAAAAGTTTTGAGGGACAAGTTTACCTGCGCAAAATTTGACAATGACCCATAAATGAAACTGCTGGTGTTATAATGTGGCTGAGAATGCCGTTTCCAAAAAAGAAATATAGGTACTTAAATTTAATGTGTATCAGATTAATACGCGTAGTGAAGATTCTCGGAGTAGACGAACAAGATTCATATAAAAAATATAGATACTTAATAATATTCCACTTCATACCAGACATAACTTATAGGAAGGTACACAAAAACTACGTTAGATACTATCGTTCGCAACTTGATTTATTTACGAATTTAAAGTAGGTCAAACATTAGAGAGGTTCAGGCTTTATAATTAAATGGATGTGTTCCACAAAATATATAATTTCAGTATTCGTATAAGTCTTTTTTTTATGGTTGTGCACATAATTTAAAATCCATCTCTAGAAAAAACATGCCTCTTTAATCACGTTAATTGCACTTTTTCCTCTACGAAGTGATATCTTTATGTACATATTTCGTAGCAGATTTGAACAACAGTTAGTATAAGTACATATTTTTTTGTAATTTTTTACAGTTATAAAACCCGTTTTTAGTTAGTGTTCTTAAACTGGTGTTTTCAAACAAATTTATATATCACAGTAAGTATGATTCTATGCACATGGTCACAAATTCACAATAGAGTTATATTATGAATTCTGTAATACTGTTTGCTACAGAGCCGTATAAATAGCCTGAGGTAATGTAATCAAATAAGAGAGACGGAAGGAATTGTATAATATCTACTATTAGTTATTTCCTTAGGCACATATTATATAGGTACCTACCAAGCTTCATAATCTAAAAAAGCTAAAGAAAGCTCTGTTCATCATTGTCAGCCTAAACTTGTCCACTGCTGGACATAGGCCTCAGTCATGGCACGCCACTGAGCCAGCTCTGTTTATATTGCGAACTTATTCTGATTAATATAAATAGTAAGATAATGCATAAAAGCTGTTGATAATGCATAAAAGTTGTTGCATGATGTTGCTGATGGATGAATTAATAAATTTAATTCTTATGTTATTTAAAGCCACGACATGATTGGCAAAGCGGTGTGAAGACCGCAAGCTCAAGTCGCTAGCTTCCAATATCGGAAACTATTACACCGTATGTACTTATATAACCGCAAAAGCCGCTGTGAAACATGAGATTTGTTTTTACTTCACTTCAATATAATTCTATTATATGGATTCGAGACATCGACGATTTGTGTCAACGTAAACATACGAAATCTAACTTTGTATCTGTGCTATAACAATAAAAGGAAACAAATCAAGAACGATTCTAAATATGTAATGGATTTTATTTTTATAGAATACAATGGAACAAAACGTAGATAGTACAAATTGACGGTAATAAAGCATCGTTTATTGATCAGGATATCGTTAAAGCTATTTGTAAACTTCTGTTTAATTTCGTAATAGCAAGCTAAATCAAGCGAAGGTTCACGTACTATGGGGCTTGATATGCACTACCTACCTACATACAAAACCACAAATATATTATAATGCTTCATTATGATATGATTTACTATTGTTATTATTTTCTCTTTCTAAAGAAAATTTTTAATTTAACGTTCTTGATATATCTTTCTTATTGTATTTTGAACAAACACATTAATGATTGTAACAGTCAAAGCAATATCGCCCTACATTCAACATTGTTTTAGAATTTAGATAACCTAAATAGGAAATAGGAATTGAGCAATCAAATTACAATTCGGAATCTAACTTCATGCTAGTAACTAGTTGTATTTTTATTTGACCATTTTAACGAGGTTTTTTACACATAGTAAACTACTGTTTCTCGGAAACTACAAACACTGTATGAAATTCACGAAATTTAACGCTAATTTCGAGGAATTTTAGTATAACGCAGTTCAATAAAGAAACGAATCTTCAATGGCGGCGCTTATCATTCCCTCTCGCTTACACACGGCCGTACGGCATGCAAAAAAAAATGGAAAAATAAAATCACTACAATGTGTTTGATTTTCCCTATAATAGTTTTTATCATAAATTTACAATGACAATTATGCATTTGCGAAAGTAAATAATGTTCTATTGGAATTTGACAAAATATGTTCTTTGGGAAAAGTTGTTCAGTTTTATGGGCTCATTACAAATATTATGGGGATTTTGTTACATTCTGTATACGTAAATATGATAATTCATATAAATACACAAATACCATAACAAAAAAGTTTGTCAACAAACAATTTGAAATAATTAATAAAATAATTATCCATTTACGTTATTTTTATTTTCTTTTTTGCTGACCCTACCATACGTCAGTGTCAGCTTTGGCCGCCATTGAAGATTCGTTTCTTTAATGAAACGCAATATAACTGTGTTTACTCACTGATTCCCATAGGAATTAAAAGTTAAATATTCGTATTTTATCACTTTAAATCTGTATTTGTATCGCTTGTCTATAACCTAAATATAAAAGGAAATAAAAAAAGGTAATATGTCTGGCATTATTATCAGTAACGATGGTGAGTTGGGGCGAAAAAATATATGAGCTTACAATTTCTTTTTGGTTGTTGAGCCGAATTAAAATAATGCTACAGTTTGAAAGTAATATTCGAGGAAATTTTTGTCATTTCGGAACATTAAGATATTATGAATTCATTGGTATTAAATTTCAAATTGAATATATCTATCAAAATTTACACTTTACAAACACCAAATAAATATATTGTTTTAAAAATATTGATATTGACTTGGATTTTTTATCTCTTTTCAGTGTTGTGTTTCTTATAATATTGTACGGTTGTACCTACCTTTTTATACCGATATACAAATACTTAACTCATAAAAAAATTCAGCAACAAATAGTACATTAGATGTTAATCTCATCTCTATTAATAACGAATATAATATATCACGGTAAAGGTCAATAATTTGCTTAAACAATTTAACAAGTGAGATTAGTTAACGGGTTAAGATTAATTGTCGCCAGGTGCTCTTGAACCTTTATTGTGCAAAGTTAATATATTTAATTAATAATCAAGGCAAGGTTTGCAACGTTTGATCTGAAACTAATAGTCTCTATAAATAGCTGAATATTTAAATACTCAGGAAATTGTAAGTAACGGGCTCATTATTTTAACAATAACATATCAATTCCATGGACTGAAATGTATGTTACAATTAAGTACGAGAGTATTTTACTTGTTATCATAAAAAAAATTACTTGTAATGTGCCTTATTATAATTCTAATAATGTTTTGTCTATATTTTGAAATTAATTTGATATATTTTGTTATTAAAATCTTATTAATTATATTCGAAAACAGTACACATATTATATTAAAATAGTTTTCATAGTTTACGTTTGCAGGATGACTGTTTTGCGGTAAAATATCAATTTCGTGACATGAAGTTGAATTATGCAATGAAGGTATTCATCTGAAATATATACCTATTATATACCCTGTATAAATATATACCCTTACTATACCAAGTACAAGTTTAAATAATTAAAACACACAGAATATCTCCATTTGTATTCGGGATCCCTTACAAATGATTCTCAACTCTGCCGAGATTTCTTAACACGTTCACTGCGGCACCTAAAATTCCAAACTTACCGTTGTTGCGGCATGTCTTCAATACTTCACATCGGCAAGTTCACCACTGTGCGTCATGAGCCATTTTTATCACATCGCACCTACTGACTTTGAAGGTTAATAATTTCATGAAATTTCAAGATATTTCAAAAATTTTTTTTTCGGATAATAGTATATATAGTCTTGTATATACCGCATAAATAGCTTTTAGTTTGACTCAATAGTTTAAAAGATATGAGGGAAAATGTAAACCCCTGATTTTGTGAAAAATTATTTGCCATCCCGCACTGCGTTGATACGGCATGTTTACAGTAATAGCGATGGGAAACACTGTAAAATAAAACATCGATATCGATATAAATCAATTTTGTATATTTCAGTCTGTTTGTTAACAGATAACGAGATCGTCGATACAAAAAAAAAACACATATAAAACAAGGTACTTGATCAGGAAATTGTTCAGTAACTTTTGTTTTAATTTGTTCAGTAACTTTTGTTTTAATTTGTTCAGTAACTTTTGTTTTAATGTTTTATATTATTTTCACAACTGTCATCACATTTTTGCATTTATGCTACGAAATAAAAGAAAGTAAAAAAACTAAAGCCTCTAAGGTATCATTGTCATTTAAAAATTTGATAACGACGCGTGCGGTCCTGGTACATCACTATGCGAGATTGACACGCGGCGCGCTCGCAGTACAGTGCGGCATGAGGTGCTTGTCCATGGCAAAATATTTGACATGCCGCACACAAAAGAAACGGTTTCTTTTCTATGCGTGTGTCCAATATTTTGCCATACGATTTTTAAACGAAATTGAGTCCTACTTCAAACTGTGATCTTGTGATCAAATATATTTGTCTCTTTTCTAGTCATTGATTAACATATAAAAAACCTCGCCGCACCACGGTGAAAACTGCGATTTTGGGCGCCGCACTGTGGTGTAGTCGCTGATGGCCCGATACTGGACATGCCGCAGTGAACGTGTTAAACAATTGAAAGTCTTACGATAGAAACGTTCATAATAATATATTGTGTACCTTCTTTCAAATATTTTAAAATAGATATCATTCTTTATAATAACAAATGAAATAAACTTCCATTCCAATTGGAAGATCCATTAATAAATTTCAAGTTAAATTTTATAATATTTTAGTACCATTATGACGGATGTTGATGGAAACATTTTCGTCATCACATGTTAATATAACTAACGTCGACCAACATGGATCGTGTGATTCAATAGCGCTTCAATATAATATGATAAACGGTTCTAGAAAATGAAACACTGAATAATTAAAGTCTATGAAAATTCTTAGTTGGAGTGTCGTTTAATTATCGTGTCTATTCTAATAGTTACGGTGAAATTATTTCAGTTGAAAATATGATTTGATATTATAATTTCGCTGAAATAAAAGAGAACTGCAAATGCTTTCAAACAAGCCCGCTCAAGAGAGAACTACAGTCACAAAAGATTTATATCAATGCTTCAGAGCTTTTATTGAACATATTCCCATCTTCAAGATCATATTTGTACATCATTGCTCGTAGCAGTAAATAAAACGCACTCACAATGAATCGCTTATGTTTCAGCGCTCGCAAATACACGTAAACATAAAGCAGTTGTTATGTGTTAGTCAAAGTCTATACAAATTAATATTTTCGCGTCCTATGTTCGTGAAAGCGTGATATATGAAGTGTAAAAAATTTATGACTACAGATTCCGGGACAAACGAATGGCCGACCGCGGAACGGTACATGAATCCATTTGAGCGCAAATACCGATCCAATTCTGGTTAGGTAATCCCATCTAATCCACATTCACATTAAATATAGATGATGCTTGATGGCAAGAATATAGATCTATCATTGTGTCTAGAGTTAAATAAATATTAAAGCTGCGATCACAGATGTTATCTTGTTTAGTTTATGAAAGGCATTCATGGTAGATGGGATGTGAGATGGCATGAATATAACTTGAGAATCTTACAGCACACGCATTTATTATTTAGTAATGCATATTGTGAAGGTATGGGCGATATGTTCCTGTTAGTGCTTTAGATAGTTTAGATAATTTAGGAGGCGTGGAATATAGTCTGGAAATATAATTTATTTTTTTCTCTTATATGTTTTTTTCGCAGTTTGAAAAATAATAAAATGTTAAGTCGTTGCATTATTATTTTGTTTACAATCCTCCATCTTATTATATTAATTATCCGTGCTATATATTGCTTATAAACTCTAGTATAATAATATTTAGATTTGGGCAATAATGTAGCAAACTTATCTTATGCTTTAATGTAACGCTGTCTTTTTTTTAATTATTTCAATCAGGTATTTGAGTTTACCGCTGTAATAGATAGCACAACTAGGTATCTGTTTAACACTTAAGTTAAAACTTCAGCGTAACAGTGAAACAAGATAGTTTGGAATCAGTTTCTACTCCAATACTCTTAGCTTCAGGCGCAACGATGCGTGGCCCGGGACTCGAGCTCAGCAGAAAAGTTCAGGCGTGTGGTTGTATTACGCTTCACAGATTAGAACATTAATCGTTTCCATCGAAACTAGCAGATATACGAGTGCGAAAAAATAACTTTCATTCTCAGAATACTTCACTATATGAACTTTTTCATTCATGCACGGACACCTTGATTTATTTATTTAGAGCAGTTTTAATTTTTGTTTTGAAATCTAATACTAAATAGGCTAAGGAGTGGCTTACAAAATGCAAAAACTTTTAAATTGTGGGCACAGCGTAAATAGTTTAGTCATCGTAAAAATATCAACTCTAGATATATGTACCTAGTCCATGCAGTGTAATTAATTTGCGAAGTGTAAAAACAGAGTAGTGAAATATAGTTTCAACTCTTCTTAGAATTACAGAAATATTTTCAAACGTTTGAAAATTACGTAGTTTGTCATGTGGGCTCGTGGAGAAAACAGGTGACTCAGTTCTCGTAGGTGGAGCGGGCTTGGAGCCGTTACATATGAGCCGATGTAGTTGCAAATGGCTCTATTTTGAAATCGTATTGGTTAATATATTTTGTTAGTTTGGCTCGGAGCTCTATTTCCTTAGTTTAATGTGTAGACGCTGTATGTAGTTTAAATGGCACACTATATAAACAGTATACATACGATGGCAGTAAAATATTCAGTGAATGCAATTTTCTGTCGCCATGCATACAGGAATTTTTTATGTTACTCTTTCAATACAGACAATTCGTAAATCGTAATCTTAATTAAAATGGTTTACTTTTTCTTTCGATAATATTTCACCAAAGTAGCAACATAAACGTTTACCTATTTAATTGGTGCGCATAATTTTAGCATACATTTATTTGAAATATTTGCAAATTTTAGAATACAATACAACATTGAAATACAAATATAGTTAATGATATAATGGATTAATATCCATTTACGGTAATGAAATGATTGATAAACAGTTACGCTCGAGTTGTGCCGATACAAGTAATTTGCTCTCAATAACTCAGTGTTTCCACTTCGATATGCAGCTGATGAATAAGTTTACTCGAGCTGCAGTTAAATTAAGCTATTAGCGTTTCATTGTTTCTGAGCTGAACTGTCTCTTTTAAATGTATTTGAATTGTTCAATACAGTTTAGAAAAACTGTTTTTATTGGGGTATAGATAGTTAAAAAAAAACTACTACATTCAACTATGTACTAATATTCTAGCCTTCTAGGTCATAATCTCTCTGTATAACAAATTCAGGCGCAATAAATACAAAAGACAAATGAAAATATTCGTATACTTATTGTTGTTTATACCTACTTTTTGTAGCGTACGCCATACAGTAAACATTTTTAAGTGCTTTTGTAAATCATCACCTTATCTTATTGAACAACAAAAACCATTTTGAAGTTTGCTCTGTAAGGCATTATCTGCAATATTGTTTTAACTTTGGTGTTACGAAACGCGAAGAAAAACAAAGTCCAGAATGTCCTTGACACAATATGTTTTACAATTTGTTATTGTATAAAGTAGTTATATTGTTCGTAAACTTTAGAAATATCATATCTGGTTAGCACTGGATATTGTTCTGTTAATTGTTTTCTCCCAAAAAATATTCGGCTGAGGTAATAGAAATACTCGAACCAATATTGATTTATTTAGTTACGTGGCTGACTGAATGTGTTTGCCTTGTTTCTATTTTCTATATTTTTATTTTGAATTCATGCAATATCGTTGTTTAGGGTTGGTTGGGCTTAGGTAAGCCCATATAAATAACTCATATAAGTATGTAACAAACAGTCTTGTTAGTCAATTTCTAGTTTTTTTTTTGTTTTTAAAAATCCATTAATATTAATCGATATATTCTACTATTTTACTCCTGACAACACTGACCAACTCTGCTTGATAAGACCGGTAGTGAACACAATATCTTTTTTTTCAAAGATCTGTTTTCCCATAGAATCAGAAGTCGATATTTTACATATAATTATTAAAATTGTCTTAATGAATTTTAAATACTTATATTATGATTTCTGTAACAGTTAGGTCGTTTGGCAGTTTCGCCATTCTCCTTTTATGCTCTACGTAAAAGCTACGTCATAACCTTAAATCAAATTTAATGCGAAGTTGCAGTGCTCCTAATTAGCATGGTTTTTTTTCAGCTTTTAATTTGTTCCCTCATCTTTATATATAAAAATGAATCGCAAAATGTGTTGGTAAGCGCATAACTCGAGAACGGCTGAACCGATTTCGATAATTCTTTTTTTATTATATTCCTTGAAGTACGAGGATGGTTCTTATGTAGAGAAAACGTAAACATGTACCACGGGCGAAGCCGGGGCGGACCACTAGTATATAATAAAACTATCTATTGGTCTAAGCTCCGAACATATATCTATTAATAAATATCTAAGATTTTTTATCTTGCTCTACATAATTCATAAAACATTTGCACATCGTAAATGCACATAGCTACCAATATACCATTATTTATCTTTGAGTCAAACTAACTTTAATAAGCGGAGAGAAACTCATTAAGGCCACTACTAAGATTAAATGCGCTTGAAAATAATCTTTATTCGTGCCGGAAAAGCTCAGTATAGTATTACAGGAAAGGAGCTTACGGAAACATTCTACTTTCCACCATCGTGACACCGGACGCGGCGCTTCCTACTCCGTAATTCATATTCAGCATTGCAGAACTATTGCCAGCATATTACCATACCATTGCTGATATAACGGAAATACTAACCAAATAATAAATGGTCTCTTTGCCAACGAAAAATGTGCTATGACTGAATTGACAAAATGAAAATGTTAGTATTGCACGATTTTTGACCGATTTGATCCTAAACTGAAGTGCCTATAAGTATGTTAAAGAAAAAATAAGATATGGAATCGAGGGTTGAAGTAGTGGGTGGAGATTTATATATTGAAAGTTTATCAACGGAACAAAGATAACCCAAACAAAACCGTAGATAAAATGTAACTATGTATTATTTAAGAGGATTAATAGAACTTGTTTGATTAAATAAAAAATCTAAAACATCCATGTCTTAATTAAAAATCCTTGCTTCCCAAAGGAAGGGTAAAGAATAATGCAAGAAAGGACGAGTTTGCGAACACAAACGAGTAAAGAAAAATAGATCAATGTCAATACCAATCACTCTGCGACTTTAAAAAGATTTCTTTATATCTAAGGATTTAGATCCGGATCTCTTTAATGTAAACCCTTGCAAGCGAACCATTAAACCGTGAAGACTGTCGTTTTATTTTATTTTTCTTGTCAAAATATACGTTAAATCATTCAATACTTTTTCGCAATTTTATCGAAACTTGATGATCGAAATGATTAAGAATAGAAATCAGATAACTAAACTAATATTTATATAGCAAACATAAGAAATACCGTATATAAACAATATGCCCAGTACGCATTAATTACTATAATCGGATCTATATGTTTGGAACTAACCAACAATTACTGAATATTTCGCTTGATTTCGCTTTTATCGGAGCTTTATGAGATCCAATCAAAAACCTAACCAAAATAATAGGTCTACAACGACTGTTATACATTATTAAACATACAAAAGAGCTTTTAATATAGGCTTTTATTATTTAATTGTTTGTTTATAGAAGTTTTAGTATTATTATCGATTGTAGGACTATAGTTGATCATTTGGAAATTGACGAACATTTTAATAAAGCCTCGATATTTGAGTATTAGGGACGATTGATTAGATAAACTTTTGTTATATTCTATAATTGTTGCAAGTGTGGTTAATTTGTAAAACTGACACCATATTTTGGAAAAACATACATAAATATTATGTCAGCTATAAAATTTTGTCTATCATCTATCGTTTTATATTCGTTCAGTGAAATATTGTATACCTAGTTCGCAACTGATGCAAAGCCAGATTTGAAACTAGGAGACAATAAAACTAATCCCAAAATCGAAATCGGATAACAAACTCACGTTAAAATAATACATTCCTATCACAATAATATTTTTGCATATAACATCGTTATTCGTTAACGAGTTTGTACAGAAGCTATAAATCGTCTAAATCATCAACTGGACGTGTAGTGTTCTTGTTATTTCCCATCCAGAACTGATAGCATATTTACATAAAACGAGATTTATGGATATAGCTGCACTAGACCTATCACATACAACTTACAAGTTGTATTTGCTTTGTATTTGTCGTAAGTGGTAATCACTTTTGTGTCTTCCCATGCTTATTTGATATTATTTTATTTTTATTTTTACATACATAGAATCCTTACAGCTATTTGTATTACAATATTTATAATTAACTTTAACAAAACAATACGATATTAGATTGAAAATTAATATTGTAGCGATACACTGTTTTCGCCATACACCATATGTGTCATATCCGTGTTCAGGGTCTGTAAAAAATATTTGAAAAGGGTTCTTGGCATACGGTTACTTGGAACTATAGCAACTGATGTCTGATATCCTTTCAACCAACATCGACAGAGATTAAAAGTTATATTTTCTGTTCATATGTAACTTCTATAAATATTTAACATTTTCGTCATGTTATGATATTCATAAACAATTCAGTCAATATGTAAACATCTATCAAAACATCAATCGAATATGAATGACTGAAATGTGTAAAAGGGTTTTTATTTAATCATTATATCAGTCCATAATCTATTCCTGAATAACTGCGTTACCGTCACGTCGATTTTGCATTTGTATTGATGACATGAAACCATTAGCTTTCAGCGTTTCAAACATGAACCAACGCTAATGAGCACTAACCTACATCGTCTTTATTTAATGGCTACGTCATTAATGCTAAACACGTATTTATAAATAAATGACATCTATGATAGTTCTACCACTCTCCTAATGAGTTATTCAAACAATGAAATTCGTGTTATACATTTTATTTCTCTATGTTCTCCGTTGTGAGTGTTTTGTGTGATGTAACAAAGTCCGCAAGTAATTAAAACTATTGTTTTGCAATCATTTGAAGTATAATACTTATAATGTACTCTATACATTATAAGTATAACGTTTAATGTTTATCAATAACCCTGCAATGGCCATACATACTTTTCAGTTTCATACGTTGCTAAAAACATAATATTTGTTTTCCATTAGTTAATAGTGCAATTAATTAGTAAAAAACAAATACTAATTCAGTTCATTATGTTGTATTTCTAACTTGAACATTTCGATTAATTTAGTCTACAGCTGAAACGAAAATTAATCAATGCTCCATTTATTTTCATTTAGACGCCAGAAAATACGTCGAAGCTGTTAATACTTATTATAGTCTATTGTGTTGTGTATGGAATATTCTTTACAATTCAGAAAGCAGTCGGTCGTTAGCGAGAAAAGTTCAGTGTACCTAGATTGAAGATACAGTATTGTGTAAGTACCTACGTGAACGATCTACGAATTGTTAAGCTGCGAGCGCTGATCCGGTGCCATGCTGTTTCGTTTATTTTCATACTAATTGCACATCGAAAGTGACAGATATTTGATTTTGTTCGAATATATTTCCAGCTACGAATATTGTTTTAAAATGTATGAAACGTTATTCATGCATGTATCGCAACCAACATCGCAACGCTGGTTGTGTGGAAAAATGTAGGTATAGTGACAATGATTTATTCTGTAGATATTAATGATGGTTTTATACTGTGGTAAAGTATACGAATAAAAATGTAGGAAAAGTCCATTGGTTCATGTTTTTATAGTGGACGTGGAAAAGAAAGTTATTGTAATTTATGTGGAGTTATTCTGTGTAGCAAGTCATATACCTATTCGTAAGTAAAATCAGTATAACAATTACCTGAATATTTTTATTGTCTTCAAAATAGGAAGCATTAATAATATCTACGTATCTATAAATGCAAAACCACGTACATTGCACCATTCAATACGTATAAGGTAGTGTAGGTAGAGGCTGTATAACTTACTTAAACGTGGTAGAGGATATTTTTCAATCAACGAAAAACGGAAGAGGTTCTAAAGTCGACATTTATAGGTATATTTTTTATATTATATGACCCAGCGTAACTTTTTACAGGGTAGCCCGATTTTAATATTTGACTTTTTATTGAATACCTCGACATTGGTGATTGGTCTCGTGCAAAGTTGAAGAAACAATCTACCCTAAGAGTGGGGAAAGGGGGTGATTTCGGTTTTTTTGTTTTAAAGTTTTTATTATTTATGGCGTAACGTACGTTACGTTACTTTTCACTATATAACCGAAAATAAACTTGTTATGTCTTATATTTCTGTACTAGATTTCCGCCCGCGGCTTCGCCCGCGTTTGCAAAGGAAAACCCGCATAGTTCCCGTTCCCGTGGGATTTCCGGGATAAAAACTATCCTGTGTTAATCCAAGTTACCCTCTATATGTGTGCTAAATTTCATTGTAATCGGTTCAGTAGTTTTTACGTGAAAGAGTAACAAACATCCATACATCCATACATCCATACAAACTTTCGCCTTTATAATATATATTAGATATTAGATTAAAAACGTTTTACTAACGACTGCTTACTTATCGGATAATAATATAATAAGGGTTATAAATTAATCTACGTAAAAATCCTTATTATTGTTTGCTTATATTTTTATGGTTTATTATAATATTATGAACACGTGTATGAGGGAATCACGGTAATAATACAGTGTTTTTCTGATTTATTATTCTAAGATTAGCATAGACACCCTTCGGAATATGTTTATTTTCTTTTTTAGTGCCTTTCTGTTCAAGATAAAGTAATAATATATTTTACAGCTTCTAGTGTATCACGATTTACATATGAAATGCGTTGCCGGTAGCTCTTTTTTGTGCCTTTTCATTATCTGTTTTATTTTACCTAAAGGAGAAATATTTTTCCTTTTCTACGCCCAGAGTTGTGAATAAGTTTATGATAAAGTGTTACTTACGATGATTTTATTAAATAAAGTTTTGTATGGTATAAAAAGTATTATTATTTATTAGGTGCTAAATCAAAGAAAATTATTATTATATCTTTTCTCTTTCAAGAATGATAACATAAACATGTAAAATGTCTAATCTTATAGTTGTTCTTTACTTATTTCGCTATTCTAATATATGTTAACCCTTAAAATAAATGAATAACCGTTTCCAAGAATAAAATATTTCTTAAATATTTATCATCTAAGAACAATTGTTCAAAGCTAGAACAAAACAGATACCGTGTTGATGACATTCCTTTGAGAGCAATAGAGGTCGCGGAAAGAATCTAAGATAAATAAAATCACACTGCGCTACCGAGTTCTACAGCCATAACAGTATAATGTTATTCCATGTATGTCTTTGTGAACGGCTTGGTTGTTAATTAAATAAACTAGTACTTGATTTAGAATCTAGATGATATCTTAGAGTCGACAACACACGCAAGAATATGAAATATAAATGTATGGTATAAATAAGTCTACTATTAACACAGATAATATAATACTAAACTATTACTAATTTACATACTTAGTCATTATAACGAATGAATAGTTGTAATACCTACGATAAATAATTAATAGTTTGATTTAACAAACAATTTATATTTTGATTAAGAAAATAATTTAACTTTATTTAGCGTGATGGGCTTAATTCGTTTGAGTGAGTTTTTAATGAGGTTGAAATTATTATATCTACTTTGATGTTATTTGTTAAATAAATTTAAATATGATTTGTGGCTGTAAATTAATTATAATTTTACATTTTAGACTAAAAAGGGGTACGGTTAATTGATTTAACCTTCCCTTTTTTAATTGCTGATGGAAATAAATCTGAAACGCAAAAGGCTTCCGTGTGTATTTATATTCACTTTTGAAAAATATTAAACGACCCTTATAAATCATTCCAAGTGGAAATATAAATGGTAAATTATACCCAATTAGTCGTTGAAATTTTCAGAATGCACAATACCTTATGGGCCTTTACATAAAACGCTTACCTTTGAAATACGAAATAATAAAAACGAGTTCTCTAAACGTAGTCAATTGAGTTGTGATCTCAATATCATTTTTTATTTAGTTTTTATTTTATTAACCTTATACTTCTTATATTTGTAGGTATGTTAGGTATGTTTAAGGGGTTGCATTCAAATGGCGAAGGTTTAATAAATTTAATTAGTAAAGGAACAATAGTTTGGACTATTACACTTTACCCATCACAACAAATGTTCATAATCTTTTAATTTTCTTAAATGTATTTAAATATCTTTTACGAACCTATATACCTATATTGCGAAACGATTCAACAAGAAAAAATACTTGGAAAATTCAATTTCAGCACATAATAGACCATAATAGACCTTTTGATTAAAAGCGATTACTATTACTATTTACTTATACTTATTAGCGGATGCTTTGGAAGTCTTCTAGGTACCTAGGTACCTTAATTAAAAAAGGTATTTCATTTAATATCCATCTAATATCGATCCGATTTACTTTTATTACTTTTACGTTAATAATAATCTTATAACACCAATCAAAAGTAAATCTCAAGATATTTTACAAATACAATCGATGTGTTTATGCCGTGAAAGAAAATTGAGGTACCTAATATAGAAGTAGAATACTTACTACCTATCTGTTATTCTGTGTGTTTACTGAATGTTTTAATGATAAACAAAAAAGATTTTCGAACGAATTGTATTTGTTATCACAAAGGTGTTTTCTATTGTTATTTCCTACTGAATATCTCTTAATTTATGTTTACGCAAATATTATTCCAGAGTCGACTTCGCTAATTCAGTTGACAATGTCAAAGTCTGTTTAAACGGGAATCTTTGGATTTATTTTGTAATTTTATAGTTAAGAGAAAAGACGTCTTACATAATTCAGTCACGTATTCAGCGTCATTGCTTGAAGAGTTTTTCATGAAATTACGAGATTTAGTATAACTAGATATTACTAGTTAACTGCAGTTAAACTGAAATCTGAATAACTATATACACAATACTACGAGATCTACTCTGTGTAGTAAGTGTAGGCATCTCATTTTTTATATAGGTATAGATTAAATATGCTTGTAGAATATTTTGCATTGCGGATTAAAATCTATGAAAATTCAATCAATTGAAAATTTTCAAACATCTTCTAAAAAAACACAACAATTAAGTTTTATTTCTTTAAAAGCTTTTTAAAAAATATTATAATCCCTACTCTACTACTACGAAAACTATCGAGTCCACAAGTGAAAACATCAATTTTCGTAGGTTACCCATTAATAACGTATTATTTTTCTCGATTCACTATTTCATTAGGTTACAATTACCGTTATAAATAACAGGCATTTTGTTTCAGAATATACTGTCCACGATAATTACTGAACTATGGTGAAACAAGCGTTGGATTTCTCACGAAAATATGACACTGACTGTAAGTATACTGTTAATTACTTAAGGCTGCAGTCTAGCAAAATTGCGTTTTCAACAAGTTATTTGACAATTTTTTCCCGGTTAATGAAATGATAAACTGAATTTTTTTTCTTGTTTATCAATAAGTGTTATATACGCAATGCGCGTGAATTTTTTCACATTTATAAAGTTACTTTATGTTACCTTAATCAGGCCTTCAAGATAAGTCTCTTTCCCCCAAAGACATTTCGAGCTAAGTTTGTGCACTCACTACGTTGCAACCGATTACAATTTACACAATTTGATCAGCGCATTATTATCCATAAATAGTCGTTATTAAAATCTGCTGAATACAATTGCCGAAAAACTTATGATTTTCCTAATTAGAACGTTATAAATTCATTAAATTTCCCATTTTTTGCCTTACAAAATCTATTGATAAATACTGCTAAAAGTTATTTTTTCCATTAATTTATTCGAGTTGGTTGAAGACCAATGAGTATTAATCCCTTAAAATTTTTTTTTTTTAATTTTTATAATTCTTTAAATATTAAAAAAATATTTAAAATAATTAGGAAAAATCCTAGCGAATTTCTTTAGTCGCGCTCCTTGGGCCGGAGCGTTCTGACGTGTGCTCTACGCTCGATTTTCCTTCATACCGAAGTGAAAGTTGCTCTACTTCATTAAATTTAATATTTTTGTTAATTGATTATTTTTATCTTAGTTTTGTGCAAATATTCGTATTTTTAAACATTTGATTTCGATATGGAAAATAAACGAAATAAATATGCGTGTAACTACTAGAAAAAAAAATTATCTTCGAACATAAAGTTAATGAAACCAAATACATTACAAAGGTGATTGGCAACAATTTCTTTATTTTACGGGGTGTCAGTAAAGTGATGTATATTTCTTTAAAACTAAAGTAAGCTCATAAATTTTCTTATAATATAATTTTTTTTTTTTGAAGTTCCAAAAATGTTTATTTTTCGTTTGAGAAATACGAAATATAATATAAACTTGTATTGAGAACTTGAACTTCCCAAGTTCATCCGGGGAAATCCCCATACGGGGAAAATGATTTGTTTACTCCAAAATTATATGCCGAGGTGTTTTAATTTTTTCTTCTAGTCATTTTCAACGTAGCGGCATGTTGTTTGATTATTAATTTTGTAACTTAAATACAGGATGTTGGTTTTATATTCTGATCTTACAGACGCGCTGACAAATTTAGTCCACCATTTCTAGTTTAGTCCACCAACTCTAAGTACCAATATTAAAACGAATGGATTATCATCACATCATCAAAACTCAGATGTAATGGAAGATCACAATAACATAGAAAATTCAGTGGGTGTTGAGAACTAAACAAACACAAGTAACAGAGACGCGAAGAATAAAAAAAGAGGACGAAAACGATAATTCGTTGATGCTTTCCCTTTTCGACGTATTGTTAGGGTACATCACCAATCTGCAAAAAACAAAACTGATGATTCCCAACTGCTGATTAAAAATGAAAAACAAATAATCGACAGCAGTGGTGAAAATTTGCTGATCACAATGAAACATCCTTCAGTGGTAGCAGATTTACTCATTTAAAATGTATCGGTGAACAGCGTAAAGGAGAGGAGGACAGGAAAACATTATGAATGTGGATGGTGGATTGTATACAGGGTGTAATCGATAAGTATGTGCAGGCGATTATGACGTTATTATTGCAGGTATCAAAAAACTTAAAACTGATATCGAAATTACTTTACCTAATGAGCAAAATGACAATAATAACTTTTTAAAAGTATAACGAGAAATATCTAAAAAATTTACTTTATACACTCCCATATCAAGAAGGGAAAATGGGACTAGTAGAAGTTAAATGTCTAATTCCGGCAAAAGACGTGAATGCGGAAGATGCGGTTAAAAATAAAAAAAATTATATTTGAAATACAATGCAAAAAAATAACACTTTTGTCATAGATAAGAATCATGACTATTTTTTCCAAATTCAGGGACAACTAAACGTTGCAGAAGCAGAAGTCTGCTTATTTGCTGTTTGGACTGGAGTGAATCATTCGTTAAAAATAGAATATATAAAAAAGTATGTAACGTTTAGGCAAAATAAAATGATGGACCATTATCAAGATTTTACATAAATTGCCTACTGTCAGAATTGATTCGAGACTTCAGCATTCGATGCCCATCAAGGACCCATCCTATATCATTCAAGCGATTGAAAAAAAAAGAGAAAAATCCAGTGCAACCGATAAAGCATCAGAATGCTAGCAAAAGATTTATTAGGTTTATCAATATAAATCTATATATTATACATAATATAATAAATCTGTAGAAGGGTCAATTCTGTACTTTGAAAATATTTAAAAAATAAATTGCAGTGTTACTGGATCGATACCAAACACAAATATGTGATTAAAAAAATTTTTGTCTGTCTGTCTGTCTGTATGTGAAGGCATCACGTGAAAACTAATGGTTCGATTTCAATGAAACTTGGTATAATTATACCTTATTATCCTGGGCATAAAATGGAATACTTTTTATCCTGGAAAAATACGAAGAAAAAAAATAAATCTTAATTTTTCAGTTTTATCCATAGACGTTGTTCTGTAGAACCGCGAACACACGTTGCGTTACCCGCAGTGGATTCAGCGATGTAACCTGTAGCGCTAAAAGTCGGATTTGGCTTGAACCTTTTGCGGCACACGCGGGCCGCACGACACCACGCCTCCTCGACTCCTATATAAGGACGGCGTTCCGCGCGATGCATATAATTTATGAATTTTGATGCGAGCGGACGTGTCCAGTGTGGCGAGCGAGAGTGATCGTCTAATATTAATTTAGTGAGAAACGTCTTCCCAGTTCAAAATGGAGAAATAAACCATCCACGCGAAGACCGACATCCGCGCGGACGGAGTCGCGGGCGGAAGCTAGTCAGAAATAAATATCTTTTGTTTTCATTTGCGTATTTTTCTATTTTATAATTTTTTAACACAAACATTACATTTTTTTTTATTATATACAAAATTTGTTTATCCGTTTTATTAGTTAAACTGAACAACTTTCACTAAGAAACTTAGGTCGAAAAAAATGTATAGAGTTATGCATTTTGTATGGAAAGCTTAATTTTTTTTTTATATTTCGTCCAAATTTCTTTGTAAAAGTTGATCAGTTATATAAACATGAAGTTGAAGATATCAATAGAACGTATTCGCAAATTTTGTGTACTGATAAAAAAATCACCCGGTGTAATTTTCACGAAAATTGTTTCAAATTGTCATTTTTGGTACTTATTACGAATATTAAATTATGCATACGAATGATTTAATTTTTAAAAATTAAGTGGAGCAACTTTCCCTTAGTACATTTGTATTATTTACATATAGGATGACAGGATGCATTTGTTTGCACTACTAGACCAAGCCCTTAATGATAAAACATATAAATTTACGAGGTTTCCGCCCGCGGCTTCGCCCGCGCAGTCAAAGAAAAACCCGCATAGTTCCCGTTCCCGTGGGATTTCCGGGATTGCGTCATTTTCCCGGGATAAAAAGTAGCCTATGTCCTTTCTCGGGTATCAAAATATCTCCATACCAAATTTCATGAAAATTGGTTCAGTAGTTTAGGCGTGATTGAGTAACAGACAGACAGACAGAGTTACTTTCGCATTTATAATATTAGTATGGATGTATTAATAAGTAGGTAAACCTTAACTTATACATACGCGTGATTTATAACTGATTAATAAATCCAAATAGACAAGATTCGAACTAGCAGATATTGATAAATAAGTATGATAATAAAACTGCGTTATTCATGAGTGCCCGCTCTATAAACCTTGTAAGTATTGGATGTTCAAAAAGGTTTTATACCTTTACCACAACGAAAGTTAAAGCTATTTTCGGTAATGGAATATCGCTGTATCGATATTCTCTTTAACACATTATCGACACACTCTCAACAGAGTGAACCTCTAGCAGTAAATCGACGCACCTATAGTATTATGCTAATGCCTTTTTTATCCCGCCTTTGATCCGCCCTGGTAAATCTAACTATCTCGTAAATAACTCTCGCAATACAAGGGTGGGAAATATAGCAGCGTTTTTAAAAGGGTTTATCGAGTCGATCTCTCTACGGTGGATTTTGCGTCAAAGAATATCATTTATATACAGCAAAATCAAAACAAAAAATATATCAAGGAAACATCCATGTCACATTTTCGCGTATGGTGTGCGAATTTGTATGTATGATATTAAACGAAGATTTTCTTATCTCAAGTCACATTCGTGGATCACCGGTGAGAAAGCATGGAGGGCGCGGACGGCAGCGAAGACCTACTGCAGTGGGAAGCGCTTTACCTACAGCTGCCGGCACACAATTCCTCCAACACCACCGAGTGGGTCCCCGCATGGAACGTCAGCGAGTCCAACAGGACCTGGTGGGACTCGTCCGCGCCCTTCGACTCCCCTGCAGCGCTATTGCGGGCAGCCGTCAAAGCAGTTGTATTGGGGCTGCTTATTTTGGCAACTGTAGTCGGTACGTATCATAAATGTATTTGATAATTATGCTGATTGTATATTCTTTAAAATTCTATAAAAATTGAAACAACTTGTTAACGTATTCACCATTGTTGCAGGTAATGTGTTCGTAATAGCAGCAATATTGCTTGAAAGACACTTAAGAAGTGCCGCAAACCAGCTCATTCTCTCCTTGGCTGTTGCGGACTTGTTGGTGGCTTGTCTGGTGATGCCGCTCGGTGCGGTGTACGAGGTGGCGCAGCGGTGGACCCTCGGCCCGGAGCTCTGTGATATGTGGACGTCGGGTGATGTCCTGTGCTGTACGGCATCTATACTTCATCTTGTCGCTATAGCACTCGATAGGTTAGTAAACTAGAAGGAATTTTATATTTGAATGTAATAATAAATTGACAGTGCAATTCAAAGGAGAATGGCGAAACTGGTCCTAACTGTTACAGAAATCATAATATATTTAAAATTCATTATGTTAATTTTAATAATTATTTGTAAAATATTGTCTTCTGATTCTATGGGAAAACAAATCTTTGAAAAAAAAGATAATTCGTTCACTACCGGTCTTATCAAGCAGAGATGTCAGTGTTGTCAGGAGTAAAATAGTCAAATATATAGATTAATACGAATGAATGTTTATTTTTCATATAAATTTATAAATATAAATTTTATTTTTCATTTATAGTTCTATTGAATTCAAATGCTATAAAAATCAGAAGCAAAACTTAACTTTTTTTAACACACATTTTAATTTATTTAGGTCATTCTATAAAATAAAAACATATTTTACTTAATCAATAACATTTTTATTTAGGTAGCTGGCAATTGTAAATGTCAAATTATTAATTATAATTGTGTCAGTGATGAGTGATTTGTTATGTTTGTTGTTTGACTTTTGAGTGAAGTTTTAGTAACGTTATATTCAAAATTGCCTTAATCGTTTATTTTTACTCTAAAGATATTATTTGAATTGATTAGTCTTATTATGAAAGCGAACCCTGATTCATCCATTTATAAAGATACTAGCTGTTGCCCGCAGCTTCGCCTGCGTGGAAAAGATAAATTTTCATGGTACAAACTTTCATCCCCTATTTGATCCCTTTGGGAGATGAATTCTCTAAAATCCTTTCTTAGGGGACGCCTACGTTATGACATCTACCTGTATGCCAAATTTCAGCCCGATACGTCCAGTGGTTTGGGCTGTGCGTTGATAGATCACTATATCAGTCACCTCTGAGTTTTATATATGTATATAGATAAGAAATGTACCTACCTAGTGATTGTTGATGTTTTGGTAAGTTAAAATGTGTGTTGAATAATATGTGTTGGATCCAATATTTCTATTACCTGACTGTTCTACTGTTACACTATTATTAGCTAGACAATGTAGATAGAAAATAAACTTACCTGGACCTAGAAAAAGGCAATGCTATTCATTTAACTCAAGCAAACTAACTTTTATTTTTGTTACTTTACACCCCAATATCTCTGCTATCCCATAGAACAGATCTATAATTATTATATTTATAGAATCTGTATATTTTTATCTATTTAATCCCCCATAAATCATCAGTGTAACAATCAGGCCCAGAGTCCTATGGGAGTTTGCCATTCTCCTTTAAATATTAAAATCAAACATTTTTAGACGCATAATTCATATATTAAGATAAAAAATAAAAAAGCATTAGAAAAAATATGCTAGATATGCTTTTAATGTCCCAATGGATCTTTATTGAGGTTCATTTTCCCCTAGCGCTATAATTGCTTATTGAGGAAATGGAAAGTGAATACAAAGCCAATCCGAAATGATTATTGTTTCTCCATTTACCCATATTCCAAATCCCAGAGCTCACGATTTTGCATTTTAGATTGAATCTAATAAATAAATAATTGAGCTATTTATGCCATGCAACAATAATATTATTAAGTATCTCCCGATTTATGGAATCTGACATAGCTCGTTACTTAACGTATCTTTTTATTTTATTTGATTAACTGATCACCCAATTTTACTGTGACTTTTTAATTTTTTTTTTCTGACTCAGCACTACACTTTTTTATGATTCACAAATGACACAATTATTGTAACATATTGAATTATTATTAAGATGATATGATACTCATATTGAGTATCAATAAACAAGTAACATAATATTTTTCCTTCGTAGATACTGGGCTGTGACAAACATAGACTACATCCATGCAAGGACAGGACGACGGATAGGTTATATGATCGCTTGTGTTTGGATCGCCAGCTTCTTGGTATGTATTGCACCTCTTCTCGGATGGAAAGATCCAGATTGGAATCGTCGAGTTTCAGAAGATTTGCGGTGCGTAGTTAGCCAAGATGTCGGATACCAAATATTTGCGACAATGTCATCTTTCTACGTGCCAGTACTAGTTATATTAATTTTGTACTGGCGAATATACCAGACGGCCAGAAAAAGAATACGAAGGCGGCACGGCGCGACCGCTAGAGGTGGCGTGGGGCAACCACCCGTACCCGCGGGCGGGGCGTTGGTGGCGGCTGGCGGGAGCGGCGGAATCGCTGCAGCTGTTGTGGCGGTCATCGGGCGACCTTTACCTACGATATCAGAGACCACGACGACTGGAATGACAACTGTTTCATCCAATAACACAAGCCCAGAAAAACAGTCGTGCGCGAACGGGCTGGAACCAGATCCCCCTACGACGGGGTACAGCGCAGTCGCTGCTGCCTATTATCCTACATTAGTGAGACGTAAACCAAAGGAAGCCGCGGACTCTAAGAGAGAGAGGAAAGCGGCAAAGACATTAGCAATAATAACCGGCGCGTTTGTAGCGTGCTGGCTTCCATTTTTTGTGTTAGCTATATTAGTGCCGACGTGCGATTGCGAGGTGAGCCCGGTGCTGACGTCTCTGTCGCTGTGGCTGGGCTACTTCAACTCGACGCTGAACCCCGTAATATACACCGTGTTCAGCCCGGAGTTCAGGCACGCGTTTCAACGGTTGCTGTGCGGCCGCCGGGTGCGGCGCCGCCGGCCTCCGCCCTAGCTGTAGGATTGTACTCGTAAACGTGTCCCTAGAGCCTTCGCCCCAACCCGACTGACCTCGTTAGCTCGATACATTATGTTGTCTTGTTACATTTTCAGAGATATATTTACACCCCATTTATTTTTTGTACGTGATAAATGTGAATACTTATTTAGAAATAGATTAAAATACCTTTAAGTAATAATAAATATACATTATAATTTATTCAAATACACATCCTATCGTTGTAAGATATTATAAGTACAATAGATTTTACTGTGATGCATAAAAATTTTATATAATTATAATATTTTATGGTAGATTTACTTATACTGTAAAAATCTACTTATTTCATCCGAAAAGTTGCTACTAGTCATTTTATTTGAAAAATATAAATCATTGTTCAATTCGAATGTTGTTTCTTTTACTCAACTTATTATAGTACTCTACTAAAAATTGTCTCTTACCTTTTAATGAAATTAAACGCAAAAGTTTTCTGAATCAGAACCTCAACTTTTACATTTAGGAAAATGCAAACTTCAGGACACCGCCAACACGATGTTTCAAATGAAATGTCAATTTCTGAGATTAAATTACACCTAAGACTTACATTAGGAAGACTTATGCCCGTTTTCACCAACATCCCCTAAGTTTATGGGATCCCCTAAACATGCTTAGGGGACCGTTAAAAGATGGTTTCTGTTTCACCAGCCATTAGGGGTCAACTAAACGTTAAAAAGTCCCCTAACTTTAGGAGACCGACATTTTGGCCCATAAACCGGCACATAAGTGAGTGATCCTTTAAGAAACAAAGATGGATAGTGATTTATATGAGTTTTTAGAAAATTTAGACACGGTTTCGACTATATTCAACGTAAATAACCATCGTAGACCAAAAATATACCGAAAACGACCAAATTACTTCGAAAGTTTTGATGAAACTGATTTTTTTCGGAGATATAGGTTAAGTAAAGATATAGTTTGTGTAAAAACTTCAGAGAATTTTATAAAAAACGATATTATTTAAAAGTATCGATAAGTCTACAAGTGAAACAGTCACTAACATCGAAAAAAAAAACGTCACATAGTTATGTAACCCCTAGTTAGGGGATAGAAATGATGGTGAAACGCAATTTTATATAGGGGCTGGTTTAGGGGACCTTTTAAGTAAAGGGTCCCATACTTATGTGGTAGTATAGGGGATGTTGGTGAAAACGGGCATTACGTTCTTCCGTACCAAAGTGAATTAACTTGTTATTCTAAGAGACACGTCTAATAGGAGGTGACGTTACTTTAGATGATCATATTATTATAGAACGAATTCCAACATAGCAGCGACTTGTAATTTTATTAAAATACTTTCAAGGGAAGATACGTTATAGCTTACAATATATTGAAATACGGTCTAAAAATACATTATTATTAGGTATACATTTACTTAGATATTTTTATCTTTGTGAATCTTAATACAATATGAATTCCGATAATAATATTATGTTAAAATATCTGAATATGCGCATCTACAGCTGGTAGGTATTTTATTCATATTAATGAATATTCTATGACCCTTATGATTATGTGAAAAAACAATTATGTTTATTAATATTTTTTGTAATTTGCCATCAAATGAGAAGCGAAATAGATTCGATAGGTTTATCTAAGTCAAATACAGTAACATAGCTAAATAATTAATATTGAACTGAGCTATCACACAGATAATAATAAGTGTTACAAGCAATTAAAATCAAACTTTTTTGTGACTTAAAAGTTAGATAATTGCAAAATACATACTTGAGTATGTGTAAAGGCATAATATTGTACGAATACTCAATTTGTATTTAATTTTATATAAAAATTTGGTTCACAATATAAAATATTTTCGAGACAGAGAAAGGTATCGAATTCAAATGAAGGCAGGGGCAACGTTGTCAACGTCTCTGCGGTCAGATTGATAACGTTTTAATTTCCCTTCGCTCCTTTCGCATTTTCTAATTAAACCTCTCGAAGTATCGCCTGAAATTCTTTATAGATTTGCGTCATATCGATCGTAAACCCTCAGATTGTCATCTAACGACGAAAGGTTCATATCTTTAATGACCCATTAAGGTCCGTACTTGTTCTTTATATGTCTGTCCGTAAAGCTTTATTGTTATTACGAAGAAGATAAGTTCGCTTGCAATTCATTCTTATATCGCAAAATAAACGCCTCTTTTATTAGAATTTCTTTATTGCTATAATAATTTCAAAGAATATTCGAAAATACTTCTGTTACCACCCATTTCATTATTAAAAAAAATAAAGGGAAATAAAGATGAAAGACTCGCTCATTTTATAATTATTGTACCTTCGTATACTTTATTACGTTTTCCTTATTTTAAAATATAAGGTTTTTACACAGATTCAAAACGTACCCATTTCAATTAAGGACAAAATATAATGTAGGTAGTAATTATACGACTAACTTTTTCCAATATATTTTTCTATATTTACCATATTATTTTATACCACACACATTGCCTGGGAAATGATACTACAGAGCGAATGTATAATATATATTGGTTAAAATTTAAGTATGTTTTTTCACCCTGTACAAAACCAGTCAGACAACTATCACTACAAAATCAGTCAGATTGTTCCTGACTCTACCACTACCACTGGACATTGGCGAATGCCCTATATTAGACCAAGCCAGATATAACTGTACGATAGTACATCCTTGTTATAAATTCATAGCTGCCGATTCATATAAAAGTTGGAACAAAAGCGTTAAATCCAAAACAATGAAACGACGATAACTCGAACTTAAAATCAATTTATCTTCTGGTTTGCTTTCAAACAAACGTAACTCATATACTTAATTGGCTGCCATTTCCAATCCTTTTGATAATATCATTATCTTAAATACAACTGAATAATCAGCTACCAAGTTTGCAGGTACATTTATAAAATAAATTTAAAAAGTCACGAAGAAAGAGAAACAGTTTATTTTTCATGACATGAAACTGATGTGTATTGATGAGTTATAATAAATTATTTCAAATAAATTCGCAGGGGTTCATTAATTAAATGGCAACTTCTGCCAGTTTGTCATCAACGAGGCAGTGACATCACGACGCGACTGCCTGGCGGTCGGTGATTAATGAAATTCATGTTCTAGTATACTATTACTTGTATACGTAGTATATTATTATTAGTCTGTGCTATTACCGATCAATCATTAGCTAACCAGTAACCTGTTGCTATTCTATTTTGATGAATTCTTAAATAATGATAAGGCTTTCTTCAGGTTGTGGTGTACTTTATTATTTTTCTTCCGCAACTTTCGATTAACGGATATTAAATAAAGTATAAATTAATGAAGGGATAAGAAGTAGTATACAATTTAAAACCTATATTATTCAACAAATATGTCTATTTCTTTAACTCTGTTTCTCTACAATATCTGAACTTGTTTAACAAGATCTTAAATCTAGAGGACCATGAAGATTGTGACTTACGTAAAAATAATGATTTTCCTTTGAGTCACATGAGTTGTCTTGACAGTATTGACGCCAGTTGAGTATGTGTTAAATGGTGTTATTGCAACGAATCGCAAAATTATGCAAATACGATGATTACATGATAACATATAAAATGTAATGAGTAAGCCTAGCTTAATTTTATATAGGGCGTTAAATCAAAGTGGTTTTAAAATATCAAAACCAAACTCAACATAATTGCTTTTTGTTTGAGTAATAATTAAACTTACTTAATTATTTTTAGTTAATTAAAAATGTAATGGGAAATTTATTAAACATACAAAACGAATATATAAAACTTTCTTAGATCCAATAAGGTTTAACAATGTTTGGATAATACCTCAAAATATATTCACAATATTATAATTTCATCTCAATATGTGCCTTCATTAAAAGTAAACGCGTTTAATAGAGTCACGTACGAGAAAGAACAACAAAAGTTTTCTGAACAAAGCAGTTTTCCCCCTATCAGTCACGTGTATCAATCGAAAGGAGCTTAAAGCTTATAAAAGCTTTATGTTTTATAACTAGTGCTTTGTAAGTACGACAGGCGAGATATTTTTGTAATATGATTCACGACCGTAACGTTTAGTGTTTTATGGGAAAAATGGATGATTGATGCCTTAATACGATTTCTACTATATTACCCATTTTAGCAGTCACACATAGTAACACATATTAAGTTATTCGTCTAGCTACTTTAATTTTACAATAAAATTTTTATTGAGTTTTTGCGTATTAATTGTTTGGTGTTATGGATATTTGATTACTCGTTAGTGATATTGTTAAATACTGCATAAAATAATATAATGAAGTCCTAAAGCATGCATGGCTGCAAATATATAAGCTCTTATCAACTGAAGTCTGAAGTTGAAATTTGTATAAAATAATATAAAACGTACAAATTGTAGAAAAAGTATGCTTAACATGAAAACATCATCGTCTTAAAATATTCATTACTAGCGGTCCGCCCCGGCTTCGCCCGTGGTACATGTTTATGTTTTCTTTCCATAAGAACCATCCTCGTACTTCAAGGAATATTATAAAAAAAGAATTATCGAAATCGGTCCACCCGCTCACGCGTGATGCCGTGACCAAGGAAAACGGGTTTCATTTATTATGATCTATAACTACGATGACAAAATTTTTTTTAATTTAAAAAGTATTTTGCTGGTATTGAAACAGTCTATAATAAATGGAATAAGGATTAATATATGTGTATGGATAACATGGTTTGATTACTGTCGGCACTTCTATTTACTTTGAAAACGTAAAAAAGTTGTTGTAGTAACATAACTACTGAAGATGGACATATGGTATCGCGGACTTTCTTGTAGATATTGATCCATTCTATAATACCGTAGAACATTTTTTTGTTCTATCTTCAATAGATTCCGCAACGCACGCGATGACAGAATTTTTATTAAGGATTTTTGCACGCCTCATAAGCGAAGCGTTGAGGTGGGTACTACTGTCACTTCGCGCAAAACATCTGATTTTTCAAACTTAAAATGTCTTTATGTATCATACATTGCACTTGTAAGATAATACATACACACACATATTAAGAAAAAACACTATTTTTAACATTCATGATATTTTTGATGTCATTTTTGTTATTTAAACTAGTTAAAAAACAGTTTAAAAATGTTCTGTCTTGGACGTCCGTGTGTCTGTATGTGCGGAGGATTTTCTTGTTAACACGATAGCGACCGAAATACTTTACTAATCGAGTCTTTTTTTTTCTCTTACGCTTGAGTATGCTCAGGAATAGAACCCTTTCATTTTTCAGGGTCTGATTCGATGTGGTTTAATTGTTATTAAATAAACAAAAATAATAATTAATAAATAATTATTAAAAAAAAATTATGAGGCGTGCACTTTTGGATTTTCCAAATTATTTTACACCTTGGGTTACATTATTGCATTTTTGGTAAGGATCACTAATTTTTTTGAAAATGCCTATGTTGCTCAGTGAAGATTCAGCTTTCTAATGGTGAAAGAATTTTTGAAATCAGTCCAGTAGTTTTAGCGTGAAAACCATACATACATACATACATAATTACAAACCTTTCCTCTTTATAATATTAGTATAGATATAGATATAGAGTTGTTATTATAGTCATAAGCAACTGAAAGAAATATATGATCAATAAAGAATCATAATATGATCGTCATAACTCATAACTTATTCATAGGACGTAAAGTTCCTAACAGAACATTTTTAAGAAAACAGGTTCATCATATTATTTTATAAGCACTGATTGCTAATATCCAATTAGGTCCATGTAAGCTTTCAATGTTGAAAACCAGGTCTCAGTATAATAAAAATAAGAAGCCTCTTTCAGTATCCTGTCACAAACATATTAGGGAATTCATTTACAAGTTCAAGTTTGCAAGGGATTTGCCAAGATAAATTTTAAATGACATTCCAACAAACACAACCTTTCCTTGGTTTGTATTGTGTTTTATTTCATAGCGTTGAACACTGCTGGCTGTTATCCCAAGCGCTTTAATTTGTGCAAGGAATATCTTTTACAACAATTTGAAAGAGAGCCTATCTCTTTAAAACGTTGACAGGCTAATCTCATAATCTTGCTGGCATTGTGTATAAAGCTCCTGTCCCTGCACTAGGTAATTTCGCTTGAATTGTTGAAATCCGTATATATTTTAATTCTTTATAAAATTTTATAATTCATACATATCTGTTCAAAAATATCATCTCTTTTTTCTGTGTCTACGTGTCGTGTATTAATTATTATTATTAATTAGACTTTGTGATGAAGTATCAGTATTACATTAAGCTTGGAAAGCCTGGAATATAATGTAATCATTTCCCTTTATGCGGGAACGTGCCTAAGTCATATAATATCACGGTCCTTATGTAAACAATCGATCGAGTTTCTTTGCACAAGTTGTGAGTTAACCTGTGATAGCTAAATAGGTACATTCAAGTCGAGGTGCCTGCTGTTTGCTGAGCGCCATTACAGCCATTAGTTAATGGACGAGTCGCCGGGTTAATGGTTGCGAAAGGCCTCACTTTGTAACTACGAAGGGAATTGTTCCACAGCCACTCTTGTTTAAATCATGGGTGTTCTACTGAGACGCTGTATTATTATAACCATACACTCCACATAAAATATTCATGAGAAAATATTCATAAGAGTGCTTAGACATTATGTAGATTAAACTCACTGTTTGTTTATAAAAATATAAAACCTGTCTACTTGCAGAAAATCATTATACAGAAAGCATATTTACCGTATTTTTCAATATTCTATGGGATGAAAAAGAGTGACATGTCACAAACATCCATAATGTATCCTTTGCTTTCCTTGAAGGGAGAAAAATAACCTTGCATACCTACACAAGTATACCTACCACACATACGCAATTTTATTTACGTAGCGATAGAAACGTAACGTAAGTAAGTACCTGTTATAGACATCAAGTAAAGTTTAATCCCATTCTCTACCTAATAAAATAAAAATATATCCAAAACGCATTTAAAATGTTTAAAACTAACGCCATCACCGAGAAGCTTACAGGCTAAGTATATTCAATGAGAACTGCCTTAACAGGAAACCTTAAACAAGTTAATCAAAATTTTGAAATTCAGTTCTAAAATTAATCAAAACCGCCGGCAACAAAACACCGCTCGGCTAACTTTGCGTTATGAACTGTAATCATTCATTTTCAAGCAAAGAATAAGTATTCAAATGAGGACTTCAAAACTAATCTACATTTGCGCGCGACCCACAAAATGAAGCAATTTTACCTCAATTTTTCATCGTGGTTGTAATAAAAATTCCGTCTTTATGATTCCTAACAACATATTACAACAACAATAACTTTACAAAAATTCCTAGTTAGTCTTGAAACTATTTTTTTGCACAATAGATAATAATGGTAGACAGAATTCTTTAAAGAATTGGTGGTGGAAACTGGAAAGACAGAATTCTTTAAAGATTTAAATGATGAAGTATAATATTATATGTATGTGTGTACTGTGTAAGTTCACATAAAGGTGTAGGTAAGTACCTATGTATGCCATTTTAATCTGTTTGTCCGTAAAATCTGAGTATGTAAAATGCATCCGTGATCTCCTATACCGAATAATGTTTCATCAATTGTTTTATGAAAAGTCAACGCTTATAACTGTAGCAATTTCATACATATAAAGTAATGGTGATTGGTGATATGAAATCAGGGGGCAATGCTCTTTCCTTACTGCTTCGCGTTTCAATGGTAGATGCTGTAAATGGATGATTGAATACTTGTCGTATAAAGATCAATCACCGTAACCTGAATCCTTAAAAGCATCCATACAAGTACAACATCAAAATTTATATTATTATATGTATTATGTATATTATTTCTATTACAAAAGAAATATGAATTGCGACTTAAAAATATATTGTACATATTTTAGTAGGTATGGAGAGTCTTCTTCTGAATCTATAAAAAGATATCTATTGTTGCTTTTTTGCGTATAAAAACGTACGGTAAATGACAGTACACTTATAATAAAGGGATATATACTTTACCTACTATCCTATCTACCGTATATCCTTACCTAATATTCTTACTGCATTTCGAGTAGGAATCACAATATAATCATCATCATATTCATTCAAGAATATAGAGAATAAAGGCTTTATTTATTAAATTAATTATTATCCTTAAATTATTTATTAATATAATGAGGCATAGGTACTAAAAAACTATTAAAATGTTAAGCTATGGACGACGGACGTTCCTGTATTGAAAGCATTATTGTAACTTCGAAAATGAGAAACTGGTACTTTGAATTAGGCAATAAAGACCAGGTACTATGTTACATGATATTTGGTTAGTACCTATTTGGTGGATGTGGTTTTTAAAAACATTATAATAGGTATGATTCAATTGACGCAATTACCAACAAATGTACCTGAACCTGACATAAATTCTAATTCAGGGTTTCACATAATTCGCTTTAAAAATGTAAAACGTACCTCTGTAATGTAATTATTACTTCAAATAAGGTATGTTGTACATTAGTATCCTACGCCAGACGGACTTGGGTGGACATTAATTAAATAAGGAGCAGTCTGCCCTTAACGCTTGAAATACGTTATGTAAATTTACGTAAAATAGATACGATATCTGCAATTCAGTTTCAAACGACCCTAAATGGCCCTTCTTTCAATGAAACTAACAAATTTGTGGACACGTTAATAAAGTTTATACTGCTTTTAGTTTGAAATCATAATTAATGCATGAATTGAAATCGATGGTATTTCCTAAGGGTATTTCATAAATCATCAGCAGAGCACGCTAATAACGTGCATAACTATGGAAACATTTTATGAAACTTTTATCTGCTCTATTATAGGTTTGGAGATTTGTTAATCGTACCTAAAGAGATAGTTTATAGGAGCTCCATGATATCTCATGAAATATTATTTTATTAAGACACATATTACTTATCTACTGTCTCGATTTAGTCTTGTTTGTTCACTTAGGCCTTCTATTATTTGGATTATCATGCTTACCTACCTAATGAGTAATGAATATCTACTCTTCAAATAATACTTATTTGTTGTTTACCTATGTATACGGGGATATAGAAAAGGTATATTTCCTCTCAAAGAAAAATTTATAGAACTAAATCCTCCATTTAGAAATTAAAGATTTTTTAACGGATTTTAAACGCGATTTATTCATTCTATTATTTTCCCGACGCGGACGTTTCGAACACTTTACAGCGAGCGTGGTCACGGGGAGACAGAGTCTCGTCGGGAAAATAATAGAATGAATAAATCGCGTTTAAAATCCGTTAAAAAGTCTTTAATTTCTAAATGTATAATACTCGCGTAAAATCAAACATCAGAAAATACTAAATCCTCCATTATTTTGCCGTCCTACATGAGGAACCCTTTGTCAAATTGATAGTGTAATCCTTATCATGTTTGCTTTGATGAACAGGAATAACCTTCCACTTTTTGTAATACTTACAAGTACAAACAGAATATTAAATTATTTCAATCAAATTCACATGAGTAGGATTTAATTTTTTTTTTTTTATTTCCTTGGTTTTCTTGCTTAGATATGAATAAAATATATTTAACAAGCTATATAATAAAACTATAATTTTAATAAGTACCTCTTTTTATACGGTAAAACGTGTATACATTATGAAATAAAGAATTGTAACAGCAGTAGCAATTATCATATATTACAAAAGTTGGCTTGTTATCAAGACACGTACTTGAATAGTCAACTTACAAGCTGAACGGGGCCTGAAACAGACGTTAGAATTTAATGGTGACATGAACGATGTCATTTTAAAATGCTGAAAGGAGAATGGCGAAACTGGGCCTAACTGTTACAGAAATCATAATATATTTAAAATTCATTATGTTAATTTTAATAATTATTTGTAAAATATTGACTTCTGATTCTATGGGAAAACAAATCTTTGAAAAAAAAGATAATTCGTTCACTACCGGTCTTATCAAGCAGAGATGTCAGTGTTGTCAGGAGTAAAATAGTCAAATATATAGATTAATACGAATGAATGTTTATTTTTCATTTTTAGTTTTATTGAATTCAAATGCTATAAAAATCAGAAGCAAAACTTAACTTTTTTTTAACACACATCTTAATTTATTTAGGTCATCCTATAAAATAAAAACATATTTTACTTAATCAATAATAATTATAACATTTTTATTTAGGTAGCTGGCCATTAATAAATGTCAAATTATTAATCATAATTGTGTCAGTGATGAGTGATTTGTTATGTTTGTTGTTTGACTTTTGAGTGAAGTTTTAGTAACGTTATATTCAAAATTGCCTTTAATCGTCTATTTTTACTCTAAATATATTATTTGAATTGATTAGTCTTATTATGAAAGCGAATCCTGATTCATCCATTTATAAAGATATAAGAAATGTACCTACCTAGTGATTGTTGATGTTTTGGTAAGTTAAAATATCTGTTGAATAATATGTGTTGGATCCAATATTTCTATTACCTGACTGTTCTACTGTTACACTATTATTAGCTAGACAATGTAGATAGAAAATAAACTTACCTGGACCTAGAAAAAGGCAATGCTATTCATTTAACTCAAGCAAACTAACTTTTATTTTTGTTACTTTACACCCTAATATCTCTGCTATCCCATAGAACAGATCTATAATTATTATATTCATAGAATCTGTATATTTTTATCTATTTAATTCCCCATAAATCATCAGTGTAACAATCAGGCCCAGAGTCCTATGGGAGTTTGCCATTCTCCTTTATTTTTCATGACATCGTTACTGGGGCAGTTAAAATCTGTTATTTTGCAGTTATTTTATACAGATAATAGAATTTAAGACGTGCGATAGTATAATAATTCGCCGTATAGAAATCGAGAGACATGAAATATTTTCATTGAATTATTTTTAACGTTACATTTTATATACTTAGGTAAATGGTTAAAAATTAAAATACGTTAATGCATAAAATATTTATAGATTCAATGAACAGAGGTATAATATATCTACATGCACTTATAAATAAAAGTGAACAACGAGCAACATGAGATAATAAAATACCGCGCGATCTATTTATCAATACCTACTGGTAGTAAGTAATACACTTTTACGAAACACGTAAAACACCTTTTGTGTGGCCGCCGTACTAAATTCACGTAAATGGAATTTTCATGTACCATGAATTGAACTTTCATCCTATGCAATGAATAGAGGGTTTGCCGAAATACAAAGAAATAAGAATATATTATACCTGTGGATTTATCTTGCGTCACTTACGTTAAAGTCGTTTTTCAGATACTGCTATAAATAGAGTTACTGTTAGTATTTTTTTTTCTTTATTTAAAGAGCTTAGTCGGAAGTCGATTATGTCGTTCCGTATATCCACAAAAACATTAAATTAGCTCTGATTTACATAAATATTGACTAGCTTATATATAGCTGTCTAGCATTTTCCGACATTGGAAATGCTAGACATTGTGAAAAAAACGGGTAGTTTAGTGTGATTATCACGAAAACATATCTATATAGAATATTGTCATCAAGTTGCAGATTATAAAAAACTGCAATCTTAGTATAAAGATAAAATTTTACAATTTACGCCATCCATCGTGTATCAATAGATCCCTGAAGTATCTACTTAATATTTTCTCCGCGGCTCTACAATCTGCCATTCATATTGAACGTGATGAGACTGTGAGATTGTGATTATAAAATCTTTCGGTTCTTTTATTATTAAAAAAAAGTTATCGTTCACAGCTGCGAAATCATTATGGAAAGACTAACATGACTGTTAAAATACGTTCTCTTTGATTAATGGCATAGATCGAAAGTAATGACAACTTTGGGTACATATTTTAAGTGAAAGCAATTGCATAAAATAAATAATAATATTTGAAATTAACAATTTTATTTTATTAAAACAAGATTAAGATGACTTTGTTAATTTATACAAACTGTTTACTGTTTACTGGTATAAAGACAAACTCGTATAAATACTTGTTGTAAATAATAACCGAATAGATTTCTTTAATTAGGTACTCATTGTAAAACTTATTGAGCCTTCTTGATTTAAGGTATTTACAATATCATTAAGACTTCAAGAAGTAACCTGCTCCAAGGTGAGATATTTAATTATAAATTTTGTGATAAAAGGTATCTAAGAAAATATAGACATTAAAAACAAAAGGAACGAGCATGATGGGCGGCACACACAGAGCGATCAGCCTCGCGAGGCACTTTCCGAGCGATCAAATCTCGCAAAGCATTTTCCGAGCGAGGCCACAGTATTACAATATTTCTTAATTGTAATACTGTGGCGAGGCAGTTCCGTTAAAAGAGCGTGTTAACTTAATTATATAATTTTCATTAGTTACAACATATTGGTCCATGGTTACAATTACATAAATTAGGGTAGTTATATAGCTAGACTTTCTAATGTCAATATCTCATACGATGTTAAGAGCAAAAGAATATATAAAATCTCAGCTAATTCGCGATAATGCGTTTATTGAAAAAAAAGTCATGCATAATGCATTTTAAAATACTTTGCATTTCAGATTTATAGGGAATATTTTTTTTTTTTTTTTTTTATTCATGAATAGGTAAACATTTGGCCGCTGTTTCACCTGATGGTAAGTAACAACGCGTCCTAAGTTGGAACATGTTTACCTAGAAGGTGCCTATTCACATTTGCTTTAAATTTGGGTAGATTGTAAGAAATATTAAGTGGAGTTTTCGTATTCTGATCAATAACTATACTAATATCAATTTCTAATAATAAGATCTGCTTATGGAACTGTGATTTTAGGGACTTAATGGTTGCTTTATAAATACTATATTTTTTGAATGGAACACATTTGTTTTAGTATAAATATAACATAAATCTGAATATTTCCTGTTTAATCCAGTTGCTAAAACAGGTGCTTTGCATAAGAATTATGAACCCAGTCACCAGTGGTCAGGAGGATCATGAATAGGTACAAAAAAATATAACAAGGTCTATTTATTGTTGGTTTACTTTACATTATTTCAAATTTTATAATTAAATAACAATAAAATGAAATTAAAATTTAAATCTGTCTAACTTCTTCAAAAACTACAATGAAAAGTGGCGTCGCATGTAAAACTTTCGTCGTTAAGTACTGGTTCGAATGTCACACCGTTAAAATAAGCGACAATATCATCCTAAATGTATCACAACTGTTTGTTGTACAACTATAATAATTAATCTATCTTTTTAATGTAAGTTTTGACATTTCAAACATAGATTCATTAAGATAACGTCAATGATATTAAAATTTGCATACAAAGAATGTCCGTCTCCAGTAAAATGCATACGCTTGGGTAAATATCGTCCGGGCTATAATAGGCATATTAAGGTATGTTTCGAAAATAAAAACACTGTTTTAAAATTATTGCGCAACAAAACATCAACAAATCAATCCAGTGAAAATATTCGTATTTATGCGGACCAAAGGGCGGGGGCACACGATGCGTTGCGGCGGCGGTGCGGCGCCGGAGCGGTGTCGCTGCGTCGTCTTACATAGAAATATCTGTGGCATGTCACACGATGCGCTCCGGCGCCGCACCGGACTTGCAACCACCAAGACGAGGCGGGGAGGGGTGAATGCGGTGCGACGTCGGAGCGGCACCGCTCAGTTGTTTTGCGTCACAAGGAAGGACACGCTGTGCAACGCTGCTACGACGCCGCTGCGACAGAACAACGTTACGGCGCCGCACCACTCGTGTGCCCACTGACACGGTGAAATCTTTGCGGTGCGGCGCCGCAACGCATCGTGTGCCCCCGCTCAAACGCCAATGCAAATAAAGTATATGCATGATTTGCGCGACGAAATGGCACGGCGATTGAACAATGGTGAGTCAGATTTAGTAATTAAATATGTAAAAGGTGTGCCGAAAATTATCAAAATTTCAAAAAACTAACCGACAACGTCAACATAAGCAATGATTTCTCCTCTATAGATATAAGTTACCAGAACGTAAATACTTATACAGATATACGCACTACTGCTTCATCCTTACGCTTTTTTTATGCAAATATGCGTAGCCTCGTCAAAACTGGAAAGCTTGAAGAATTAAAATGCATTTTAAAATCATTTAATTGTTTGATTCACATTATTTTACTTACGGAGACTTGGATAAAATCGAAAACCGAAGCAGATTTCTTAGAAATACCAAATTATGTACATATTTACAATATCCGAACTGGAAGCTTGGGTGGTGGCATATCTATATATATACACAATAATATTAAATTTAAAATAAAGGAAACTGTTTATAAACAGGGAAATCATTTTTTATTTATAGAACTCATTAAGTTTTCTATGTTAATCGGCTTAGTGTACAAACCCCCTAGTTCCAATATAAATGATTTTATTCAAACATACTCTCTGTTATTAGAAAAAACAAAACAAAAATCAATTATATTTGGTGATTTTAATATAGACCTTATGAAAAATAATGGAAGAAGCATGGATTATGTTGACACTATTAGCGAATCAGGCTATCACATTATAAATAATTTAAGTGAAAACTATGCTACCAGACAAACAGCATTAACAAAAAGTATTATAGATCATGTTTGCACAAACTTGCAACAGGCTCAAATACATATGGCATTGATTAGTTCATCACTGTCTGACCACAAACAAGTGTTCATTGAACTCAAAAAACACAAAACGCCCATGAAACAAAAAAACAAATACATAGCTATTGATTATAATAAATTATATAAAAGCATTGAATTAAGTAATTGGAAAAATGAAGATAATAACTATACTAATTTAGAGACGTTTATTAAAGAAAAAATTTTAAGTGCAGAAATAACAAAATACAAAATAGCCAATTTACCTAAATCTGACTGGATTAATAAAACAATACTCAATTTGATTGAAGATAGAAACAGAATTTGGCATTCTTATCTATGTGACCCACATAATACCGCTCTGCACATGCAACATAATGCTGCAAAACTGAATGTTCGTACAACCATACATAACACAAAGAAAAAATATTATCACGAGTCTTTCAATAAATGTAAAAATAATCCAAAGATGTGGCAGCTAATCAATACCTTGGTAAAAAATAAAATAGACTATAATTGTGCTCCTCCAAATCTAATTATTGACGGTAAAACAATCCAAAAAGGAACTGAAATCTGTAACTGTTTCAATCATTATTTTGCTACTATAGGCACTCTTTTGGCTAGTAAATTACAAAATAATAACACCGCATCAACACTGTCACAAAATACTATTAAAAATTGTAAGACTTCTACAGAAATTAGGCTCGATAAATTTGAATTATGTACAAAAAATGAAATATCTAAAATTATAGATAAATTAGACAACAATGCAGCTGCTGGAATAGACGGCGTTACTACCAAAATCATAAAATGTATAAAGAATCTTATAATAGATGACCTCACTAATTCTATAAACAAATGCCTAGCTGATGGTGTCTTTCCCGACAGTTTAAAAGTTGCTAAAGTGACACCTATCTATAAATCTGGACCTAAATCTGACTCTGGAAATTATCGACCTATTTCAGTACTGCCTATAGTATCTAAAATTTTCGAAAAGGTTTTATACACTCGTCTGCTCAAATACCTAAATAAAATAAATTTTCTAATTGAATATCAATACGGTTTTCGTCCTAAATCAAATACACTATCAGCTACAATTGATCTTGTTTCTAAAAATAAAGACAATATAGATAAGAAGCACTTGGCCTTAGGAATATTTATAGATCTTAAAAAGGCATTCGACACCGTCAGCCACCCCATTCTATTAAATAAATTAAAAAACATAGGTATAACTGATTCAGCGTATAAAATACTTGATTCATACCTAAGCAACAGGTATCAAATAGTAAAAATTAATAATTATGTATCAAATCTCGCAGAAATCAAATATGGAGTCCCTCAGGGCTCTGTCTTAGGACCGTTGCTATTTTTGGTGTATATCAATGATATTAGTAGCGCTGGATTGTCAGGGAACATACCTATCACTGTATGCTGATGATACTTGTCTTTTCTACTTCGGGGATTCAGCAGTCAACTTAACTAAAGTTGCTCAAAATGATCTTAATCGATTAAATAGCTGGTTTAAGTTAAATTTATTGACAATTAATGTAAAAAAGACCTCTTATGTAATCTATGCAGCCAAAAATAAAAAAATATCTTATTTTCCACCTCTTACAATAGACTCGCAACCATTAAACAGATCTAAACGAAGAAAAATATCTTGGCCTAATCTTGGATAATAAATTAACATTTAAATCACACATAAACCATGTGAGATCTAAGTTAATACCACTTACAGGAGCTTTAAGAAATGCGGCTAAATATATACCATTTAAATTACGTTATAGTATCTATAACACGCTTGTTAAACCACATCTAGATTATCTTATCCCAGTTTGGGGGCAATCAGCGCCTACTAATTTAAAAAAACTACAAATTACGCAAAACAAACTAGTAAAAATCCTTTTTAACTTTAATTTTTTAACGCCAACTAAGGATCTATAACATAACACAAATAACACTAAACAAAAAATCCCACAAATACCACACACGAAAGAGTGATAACCTTGAATTACCATTTATAAGAACTTTATACGGTAAGAGAAACTTAAGATTTGAGGGAGCACAATTGTACAATAGCTTGCCTAGAGCAATTAAAGATTCCTCATCAATTACTATTTTTAAAAATAAATTAAAGACATACTTAACTAATTTCGATAGCTGATTGTGTTATACTAACTGCAAAATTGTAATTTCTCATATTTGTAAAAGATCATATTGTATTGTTCTTGTTTATGAGATAAATAAAGTTCTTTAAACCGATATAAAGTCATGATTCAGATTTCAGATTAATACCTACGGTTACTTTATCATAGTATAAAGAGAAACTTTCATCATCGTTTTCATCGTTTTTATATACAGACATATATACCTACTTATGAGACAGCATGTGAATGTATGTATCGCTTTGGGTTATATATTTAGTAGGGTAAGGTAGGTAACTAAGGTAGGTAATGGTAATGGATTCTATAAAAGTAAGTACCTCAGTAACTATTAACTATTAACCAGTACGTAGTAGACAGTAGATACTCAATTTGTACAAACTTTTGTGTTCAGTGCAGGGACTGGACGAAAGATTACGATTTAAATATATCTAGCCGTAAATTAAATTTATGAAATTTTGTATTTACCCCGAACCTACTGAATACACAGCATGTTGATAAGAAGTCATTCTTAAACACCAAATCACGTCGTCGTATAAATTACAAGCGGCGTAATTTTTTATGTAGACTAGATGCAACGTGAGTAGGGTATGAATATGTCAAACGTCTTACAGATATATCGAATACAAGAAAGGTTTGAAAATGCGTATCATGTAACGCACCCTCGTTAACAGAGTGATGGATGGTGTTCTCAAGGCGTGCAAACGTCATTGTACGACCGGATCAGAAATTGTCCAATAACATGCTCATTTTGCTTGATACTAAATTGTGTTATTGTATCCCGCGATCGGCTTTCGATAAATTGTCCTGTGTGAAATATGGATACCCTCGCTGAGGTTATGTTACCAGCTATTGTGGTTGATTATTTCTTTCTTTTATTTCTGTATATTAGAGAACAATAATTTATTTCTTTTATTTAAACTGAGAATAGGTTACTCTAATATCATAGGTAACCTATAAGTTACCTTTTTTGAGTCTTAGTATAAATCTACTAATTTATAAGTCTCTGCATGCATCTAATTAATCTGATCTTTTTAACTTTATTCATTGCCAACAGTTGACTATCAAAAAATTGAAACGAATATTGGGGAGTACCTACAGCTTGATTGCTGTTGTTAAAAAAGTACAGTTTAATCTAGATTTACCGCGTTGTTATAGGTATTTACATCCTACCTCTTACTTGATGTCTTAAAACATAGCCGTAAATTTCGAAGGCAACAAACGTTTACTTCTTAGTACGTTAAGGGGAATGGAATAATGAACCATTAATTGAGACCAATAATAAATCCAGCACATTACCCCAGATATCCATTGAGATTACCTACGTAACCATCAACGAAATTAATGTTTTTACACTAACTCCATCAAACAACGTAGGAATTGATATTCCCAATATTTTTTTCGCAAACAGATTTAGAATATAGGGATTGAACATATTTATTTTTCGTATTGTATTGCATATTGTATTGTATATTTTGATTCTAGAACTTTTCAACTTTATAACGCATTCTGCATATTTATGATACGTAAGTGATGTTAATGCTCATGTTAAGCGTACTCTGTGATGAGGAAAAATCACGGTTGAGATGATTCACTTTTTATTTACTCATAGACTTCTTACATGGAGCTGAATAACCTGACAAAGAACAAATATTAGTTATAGACAACACAACACATCACAAAAGCATAATATAAAATAGATATAGGTAATTAGATGGAGTTCAAAATTTTAGATTATTAAAATTGATAAATTTTGATAGGATATTGACAAATGAGGTGACAAATGAGGGACAAGACAAAGTAAACACTTAAAATTAGTAGGGAGGGGAACATCTGGAGGGAGGATATCCAGAAGTGAGATACGGAGCTTTGGGCAAACAAAGAATAAATGATCATAGCTTCCCTCGTCTATACCACACTCACATATAGAATGGTCACGGACATGAATTTTAAATAAATGAATAGGAGTGGTATTGTGACCTAAGCGGAGGCGGCAAATGGTGGAAACAGTAGGCTTGTCTATATTAGGGAAACGGAAGAACCAGGGCTTACATGGAATTGAGGGTTGGATATCTCTATAAAATTTCCCTTTAGTTAAATTTTTCCACTGACTGTTCCATGTATAATCCAAACGATCCTTAGAAAGAGAAGAGAGATCATGGGAATAATTGAAGTAATGCTCGAGAGTACCATGTTGAATGGCTGATTTAGCCAAAACGTCAGCTTTCTCATTGCCTATAATACCAGAATGGCTGGGAATGTGTACTAGATCTACCCGAAGTCCTTTCCTGAAACAGTCGTAAAGTGCGGATTTAATAAGAAAGATAATAGGAAATTTAGACTTAGAACGGAAAGGGTTAGAAGTAATAGTCTGAAGGCAGCTGAGAGAGTCTGAAAAGATTACAGAATTTTGGAGATTATGAGAGTTGATAAAATTCAGAGCCTCCAGGATAGCTGTAGCTTCACCTGTGAAAACAGAAGATTGAGGGGGACATTTAAATTGTAAAATAGTGTTAGAATTATGGTGCCATACAGCAACCCCTACAGCAAGATGTTTTGCCACTTTTGATGCATCCGTGAAAAAAAGATTATAACGGCGCCAGTGAGAGGCAACCAGAAAATTAAAAGCAACATTAGAGTCCGGAGCATATTTTTGAATACCACTACTCAAACTAAGGTTGGGATTAAAAACTAGAGCATGAAACGGGGTTGAATATAAAGGATGGATACTAAATTGGGATGTTGGATCCGGTAGGCGGTTAAATTTAATAAGACTTTTAAGTAAGCATGGAAAATCAGATGGACGACGGAGATTATTTAGGATAAGCATGTGGAGGAGATTACGGATTTTAGGAAGAAGGGGATGGGAGGATAATTGAATAAGCCGAAAGAAATATTTGTCTGTCAAATATTGCCGGCGGAGAGGTAAGGGGGGGTCAACACATTCCACCTGGAGGGCATTGACTGGGGTAGACTTCATAGCCCCTATAATGAGTCGCAGACATTTGTATTGAATTCTATCCAATTTTATTAAAGCTGTCTTATTACAAGGTTCTAATATGAACGACGCATAATCCAGATGACTCCGAATGATAGCATTATATACTAGTTTTTGACAATATGGATGTGATCCCCACCAGACGCCAGATAAGGAGCGTATAACATTAATACCCTTCTCGCACTTTTGAGAAATGTAGTTAGTGTGAGCCATACCATTCAACTTTTGGTCAAGTACCACCCCTAGGAATTTAATCTTGTTGACTACCGGGATTGAGGAGTTTTCAAGTAGTAGGCTGTGGGATCAAACGTTTTTTGGTGAACACAACTACATTGCTTTTGCTGGGCGATAGTGACAAGCCGTGATCGCACATCCAATTCTCCAGATAAGCTAAAGCACTATTAAGTCGGAAGGTAATCAGATCCATATTCTCTGACGAAGCATATAGCGCTATATCATCCGCGTATTGCAAAACGCTACAATAGGATGGGATGGCTTTATCCAAATCCCAGGTATAGATAGAATACAGTAATGGACTCAAAACGGAACCTTGAGGGAGACCTTTGAATACAAGTCTAGTAGATGTATCTTTAGAAGAGCGTACCTGTATCGTCCTCAACATTAATAAGTTGAAGATGAAATGTATCATCCTCTCAGGCAAACTCAGCTGCAACATTTTCTGTCTGAGCACTGGAAGAAGAACATTATCATACGCTGAAACTACATCCAAAAATACACCCACTAGGTACTGTTTGTTGTGAAAAGAGGAGCGTATGTCGGTAGTTAGAATACTAAGACTGTCCAGCACACTCAAGCCTTTTCTAAAGCCAAATTGAGAACTAGATAGGAGGGAGGGAGGGATTTTCGACTAGCCACTCCAGGCGATTTTTAATAAGGTGTTCAGTGATTTTGGCTAAAGTAGAAGACAGTGCGATTGGTCTATAGGAATTGGGGCTAAGGGGATCCTTGCCGGGTTTAGGAATAGGAATAATAAGCTGTGTTTTCCAAGAATCGGGAATAATAGCGTCTAAAAAGAAGATATTAATTAAATTTAGAAAATAAGATTTAGTCTGATCACCAGCCTTGCAAAGAAAAGAATATGGTATACCATCAACCCCAGGAGATGAGTCTTTTAAGCCGTCAAGAACCGTAATAAGTTCTTGCAAGGAGAATGGGCAATCCATACTGTCGGACGATACTATATTATGGGGAGGGCAAGGAAAATGGTCAAAAGAGGGTACAAATGGTGGGGATAGTTTGTCAATAAAATCATCAAGCCAAATATCTGAATTGTTGGATATTCTATTTTTGTCATTTAAAGCTCCACGGAAACGCCGAATACTATTCCACATCAGTGATGGTGGAGTTTTGGGAGATAAATTCTCACAAAATCGAATCCAGCCCTCTTTCTTTTTTTTTAATAGCATACGTTTAGCGCGTGCAGCAACTTTCTTATACTGAATAAAGTTCTCATTCGACATAACGGAATTATAACTTAATTCGGCTTCTTTACGCTCTTTAACTACGTCAGTACACTCATGATCCCACCAGGGAGGAGATAGCTTCTTAATAGACGATGTGGAATAGGGTTTCAATGGAAAGGATTCGGTAGCAGTGGTATCGAGACAATTGACGAAAAGGGAATAACATTCTAGACAATTTTCAAGGGATGCACTCGGGAGATTACTTATTTTGGACTCAAGGGAGTTAGAAAATTTCTCCCAGTCAGCATTACCCAATTTAAATTTGAGCAAAGGCGGAAAAGCTCTAGTGGGAATATGGACTATTTGGGAGCAGGAGATGAGGATTGGCCATGAGTAGAGGAAAGTGTAGAACATGAAAAGGAGGGAGCTAAAATGGAAGAATAAATAGTTAAGTCCACTACAGTATTAGGGTTTTGTAATGGGGAGACTCTCCGTGTAGGTAGGCAATCGTTAATAATACACATATTCAGATCTTCAAAGAGGTCAACCAGAAGATATCCAAAGGAGTCGCACATAAAGTCACCCATAATAAGAATTGGGGGAGGGAGAGAGGAGAGATGATTAGGGAAAGCTCAGGAATAAAACTAGAATGAGGATGAGGGACATAAACGCATAAGACTGAAATATTAGCAACTCTAGCTGCAACTGCATTAAAGTTACAGCCATGGTGGGGGAGTGGAATGTGTGAAAAGGAAATACTGTTATTCAAGAGCAGAGCGCAGCCAGCATAACCATCAGCTCTGTCATCTCTAAGACAGGAATACCCTGGAACCCTAAAGCGAGAACCGTTCAATAACCATGTCTCTGAGATAGCAAGAACCAGAGGTTTATGATTGGTTATCAAATCGAAAATCTCATGCTTCTTGGGACGGATACTCTGGGCGTTCCATTGTAGAAACACTAGATCCATAATTAAGGATTGATGAGAAGCGGGATAATCTTTGGGCAACGTTGGACGGTAACTGGTGGGGGTAAGAAAGTAAAGTTTCTATAAATGATAGACACATATTAAGAAGGTGTTCATCAAAAGGAGGAGAAGAGCCTGTATTAGGGAAAGCACAACCATTGGAAAGGGAGGAGGAGGGTTCACGGATGATAGACTGATGTACAGCCTTATCATAAGACTTGCCAAGAGGGGCGCGGGAACGGGGGGTCTGAGTGACAGTTTTTCTATATGAAATATTAGGAGTTGATTGGATAGGAGGGTTAAATTGGGAAGAGGGGAGGCTTTGGGAGTTCATAGATAGTGTGTTCTGCATCTGGGTATTCTCAGCGTAGGACCTACGTGTTGATGGGATGACTTTAGAAGCCTCCTCAAATGATATCCCTTCGGATGCCATTAATTGCTTAATGGCCTTTAGTCTAGATTGTTCAGGGCATTTCTTATCGGTTGCATAATGCTTACCAGTACAGTGAAGGCATGTTGCATCAGATTCTAGAGTTGGGCAAGAGTCACCCAAGTGGGCCTGTGAACATTTGAAACAGCGTTCCTTGGAGCGGCATTGATCGCGTACATGTCCAAACCGACAGCATTTAAAGCATTGAACTGTAGGGTATTGGTAAACCTCTACTGGCATGGAATTAAAAAGGCAGTAAATTCTGTCTGGGCGAACTTGACCCTGAAAGGTTAAAACGACAGTTTGCGATGGAGACCATGTGGTTACACCATCTATTCTTACTTTTTTATTAAGACGTCTGGCTTTCAAAATTTTGCCTCTCCCACCAGGAAAATCCACATAACTGATGAATTCCTCCATAGACCACTCCGTAGGGACACCTTTGACAATGCCCATACGGGTGATGTGAAAAGTAGGTATGGAAGCTTGATATTTGGAGTCTTTAAGAGGGGGCAAGTTTATAAAATTATTTGCATCACTAGCGGTATGGAATTGCACAGATATTTTGTTACGCCCGATAGCTTTTACACCATCTTTAGCTATGTTAGCTACCCGATGATTGTGTAGGAATGACCCAAATTTAATCGGCCTAATAGTTAAACCCGCCGCAGGATCGGCTTCCGTTCGCGACACATAAACAATGAAAGGACCACTGTCATTCCCGGAATAAGTTATGGGATTCGATAAAATAGGATCCACATATGTATTTTGAGAAGATGCGATCGCGTAGTTAGTAACTGTTAAATGTCTTTTAGACGGAATAATGTCCTACCCCCCTAGCCAAGTGGCTTTCTGTTAGCGTAGCGTTCAATAGAATAGACTACGAATGTATGAGATTGACGTAAGCTGTAGATAAACTTATCTAACAGAAAGCCACTTGGCTAGGGGGGCATATCAGCAACAGAAGGCTCTGACCGTTGTCTTTTATTGCTTATGTACTCTGCTTCCATCACCTCACCCTGGATATCAGGAGGTTTACCAGGGTCGGGAGGATCAGGATTCATGATGGATGAGGAAAGTTAGTAAATAAACGCTTACCCCAATATATATATAAAGACAATCACAAATTTGGTTATCACTACCAGTTAACACTAAAAATGAGTGTTCTCAACAAGTTATTTAACAAAAATCTCAATGGCACGTGTTTTCTCCGACACAACAAAGATCGAAAAAAACTATACAGACTTCAAATATTGATTTAAATTTGAAAGTAAATAATACCTACATTGGTAGCTACATTTCCGTTCAAGTTTCAAGTTTAACTAATTTCTTTGAAATAATTTTAATTAAATGAGTGAAAACGATATCTTCCTTCTCTAGAGGACCTAAGAAAACTAAGCCTTGTCTTAAATTTAATTACTTAAATTGCAGGTATAATGTAACCATTACAACCTATAGTTACGGTATACGTCTAACAATTCTTTTAGTTTACGTGAGTGTACTTTATACAACTTATCTCTACTCTTTACTTTACACCAATAATAATTATTACCTACGAGTACGTAGTTCAGTGTATCCATGAGCCAAAGAATTTCTCTAATTTTCATCTCGTAGACCGTATGGATTCTTTAATAAACGAAGCTAGATTTTTCTCATTCTGCTTTATATTACTCTTTCGTGTTACTTTTCCACTCTCGACATAATGTTTTAGTCACGGAAGGCTCATTTTTCATCTCACGAGTCGTTTCCTCCCTCTAGAAAATCGTTAAAGCGTTTACATTTTATACTATACCCGAATTTTCTTCCTTGCTCAAAAACGACATCGTTGAAAAAGCAATCAATGAGCGAGCTTTTGAATTTCATATCTAACAAAGCAAACAATATATTATTCAAAATAAAATTTGAATGAATTGAAAGCGTTATTAGTCTATTACCATATCTATTTAATTGTTGAACATTCACTAATTATTTGGTGTTTATCTTTCTTATATATAAAAATGAATCGCAAAATGTGTTGGTAAGCGCATAACTCGAGAACGGCTGAACCGATTTCGATAATTCTTTTTTTATTATATTCCTTGAAGTACGAGGATGGTTCTTATGTAGAGAAAACGTAAACATGTACCACGGGCGAAGCCGGGGCGGACCGCTAGTTACCAATAATTTTGGTGTATATTAGTATTATAATAATTGGAGATTCAGATTATTAACTGAGGTGATTTCGTGACTCGTGTTTTTGTTCGATTTTCAATAATAATTATGGAAAAAGGAATCAGACGTGTAATGGGTTCAAATCAAGGTTGCGGTCTCTGCGAGTAATTTCTCTATCAGACTTCCGGTATCAGACAAGGTTAGGTATATGGAAATAATTGCGTTACACACGCAACCCATACATTATGTATCTTCAGGATTTTTTTCTAATTCGCTCTATATTTGCTATTTGCTAATATATCAAATATTGCAAAATCTTGTCGTCTACTAAAAAGAATTACAAACAAGTGAAGACAATATTGTGTACTTGTAAAAGATAACAACAAGTATTGTATTAAAATGTGCTACCTATGAATAAAGGTTATAGATTTGTATTAGTAAATATTTCACATAGTGTAGGTCAGAGATACCTGCTGAATAACTATAATACTACTTAGAACTAACTATATTTTCTGCTATCTGACACACGAGTTTTTTTTTTTATTTTATAACATTTTTCGTTGACGCTCTACTCTTATAGAGCGATGATATATAATCTTCCTTATAAGATAAACTATCAAACACAATAATAATTTTTTTAGCTCCAAACTTTCCGAGATTAGTGTCTTCAACCGTACAAAGTCTTCAGTTCTGTAAGTATAGTTTCTTTAAGAGTCATAATATAGTAAATGTTACAACATACTTGTGTTAACAAATAAGAGGCTTAATACAAGAAACTCTATTAAGGAGCTTGGTCCATTTTCATTCCCTATTCATTGCTAATCTGTGCCGCTTGTCGCATGTCTCATGACCATTGTGTATTTCTCTTTATAGCTGTCGGCATAAGGCCGACGTTATTTATGTAATTGTTTGTATTTGTATTATCGGAATTAGACAATAGTAATTACATTATTATTTTGATGTGTATATCGATTTAGAATCATATGGCCTTGGTGATCGTTTTGTTTCGTATTTGGTATGATATTTCCGTTTTGTTAGGCTTTACAGATTCATATTTAATTAGTAATAGGTACATTGGACCTATTCTCACTTTCCGATACCAAAATTTACATAATTATCACGAATATTTAAAAACAGCAGAGGTACCAACTTAAAACCGAAATTATGAAATATTTGTGAATAATGTAATAAAATAAAAGACAATCAAATGCAGTCATTTAGAAAAAAATATTGTTTTCAATACGGTTTCCAGATGTTATCCTAACATAATACAATATTTATGAATCATTGACAGAATCGTTAAGCTCCGGTGCCATAATCTTTTCAGGGTAATGTAAGTGAAGATCGATCATTCTCTAAATGTCAATAACGCTGATATCAGAGAATCAAATATCTTTTTCCAATAATAGAATTTTTGACGATATTACAGGTTACGATGACGCTTGATGAGATGTCATCTTCGGAGAAATATCTTTGTACTTTGTTTCAACCGTATTTACAAAATAATGAATAAAATTGGCAACTTGATCCATACTGGGATTTCTTTATCCCATTTTCTTAATACATAACGTTTGTATTGTATAGCTTATAAGTGTAATAAGTTTCTCGTATAATCTTTCTTATACCTTAATAATAAATAGTTTTCAGATATATTCCTGCTAATACTTTATTAGGTATTTTTTGAAGACATAAATTAACATTTATAAATTACTAGCGACCCGCCCCGGCTTCGCACGGGTGCAATGCTGATACTAAATACACTACAGAAAAACTGTGAACGTTGTATATAAAAACATAGCGGCCCGCTCCGGCTTCGCACGGGTATAAATTAATATATAGCCGGGCGGCCGGCCGGTACCGCCGCAAACGCTACGTCCCGCAATTTTTAAATCTGTAATATCTTCGAAAATATTCACTTAAATCATACGGTGTAAAGGGCCATATAGATCTATATTAAATGAACAATGTATTCAAGGTATTTAATTGGTTAAGGATTAAATGATTAATGCTGTATTGGTTAAAATCGCTTCGAAAATTAGCCATTATTTGTCGTAAAAAGTAAATGACAAAAAAAAGTTATTGTGGGTTATCCATAAGAGATAGACATATACAGTACTCCAGAAGTAATAATGCGCATAGAAATCTTCGTCACTGTTCGGCAACTGTCATATTCCCGGAGCGTCCGAAGATGATATGTATACTATAGAGTGGTTAAATGCATTTTCTTCATGCATAATTTAGTCAAATTATGTGTTTTGTGCTAAAAGAGATTAATATTGATTTGTAAGTAACGATTTTGTTTCGATAATTCCTTGTAAGTAAATAGCGAGGATAACCCCACGATTGCGAATATATCTTTGTTAGATTGATTTAGGTACTTGGAAAATTTAATAGTACTTTTAAAGTGTCTTACTGAAGCTGGTGTAATGATGGAAGAAATGAAGGTTAAAATAACACAAAATTTATTGTATAAAATATGGTTTTCAAACACAGGCTCAAAAGTATTTACAGAACTCAGATCATTCTTCAATATTATGATATTTACAAAAAAATAAAAATAAAAACAATCAAAATCAGGGATTATCTTTATTTCTGACATTTTAGATACATCGGAACTTTCATTATGCTCTTCTTCATTTTCACTTTCCCTACTGCCATCACCTGTGTAGGTAAATCATTTCATCGATTCATTCAATTCACCTTTAAAAACAAAACCAAGAAGGTTATGTAATAGCAGCTCTATATAATTCAACACAGAGAGAACACGTGCAGTCACCACTAATATTTAAAGACGACTGACGGATTTTTGAGTTTTCTTCTTTCTTTTGAACAAGGTGTAAAACGCAAGTGCATTGTTTAGGGCTCTTATACGATTCAATGATTCGAGTGTTTTCGGAAATACGACAATATTAGCGAAGATTTGCATGCGCATTATTAATTTTGGAGTACTGTACCACCGCGGACTTTTCTGTAGACCTTTTCAATGTGTATAATACTTAGTACATTATTTTGATAAAACTCGTAGGGTTCAGCCTGTGTTTGCAATGTAAGCGGAAAAAGATGTAATTTTTTACGACATCACATTAGAAACCTCAAAAATAACAGTACTTCTCCACTATTTGATGGATGTTATTATACATATAAACCTTCCTCTTGAATCACTCTATCTATTAAAAAAAAACCGCATCAAAATCCGTTGCGTAGTTTCAAAGATTTAAGCGTACAAAGGGACATAGGGATATAGGGACATAGGGACAGAGAAAGCGACTTTGTTTTATACTATGTAGTGATGATAATTATAAATGAAGTGGCGATAAGTAGTTAAGTTTTATTTGTAACAATAAAATAAATTTGCCTGGTCAAATATATTCATGAGAGTCATAACAATAAAACATAATGTTGATGAAGATGATCGTATAAGACCATAACATATGTAAAGTAAACTTAGAACCCGTAAAACGGGAACCGCCGCGGCCGTTCGATATTTCGCACGAAAAGAAGTTACATTCACTTACCGTGAAGTTTTAATTTTATACTCGAAAAATAAAATACAAATAAAGATATTTGCATGAAAAAAACAAAAAATGGTTGCCTGTAAAGTCGGTTTTACGGGCGAAGATTTTACGTGACAACGTCTTTTTCTCGGTAGAATATTTATGTGCTGCGCGCGCGGCAGACCGCGGGCCTCTCTCTCGTTCGGTGACTCATCGTAACGTTACCGAGCGTTACACTTTTTCATAAGTGACTCCCAGCCGCAACCTAATTTAAGACGTTGTCACGTCAATAAGCAGGAAATATCAACGGCGATCCATAGCAAGGGTGGACAAATAAATTTGGGGCCGTGTCATAACGTCTCAATACAAAAAATCTTTTATGAAATTCGAAATTCAACCATTTATAAAAATAATAATTTAAAGGGCCAAATTATCATAATGATATTCAAATGTTTGCTGCTTTATTATATTTCAAGTTGGTACAATTATCTATTTTGACGTGACAACGTCTTAAATTAGGTTGTGACTGGGAGTCACTTATGAAAAAGTGTAACGCTCGGTAACGTTACGATGAGTCACCGAACGAGAGAGAGGCCCGCGGTCTGCCGCGCGCGCAGCACATAAATATTCTACCGAGAAAAAGACGTTGTCACGTAAAATCTTCGCCCGTAAAACCGACTTTACAGGCAACCATTTTTTTATGATCAATTAATATCTATCTTTTTTATATATATTTTTATAATCTGGTAATGATATTAATTTAATTTACATATATTTTATTATAACCCAACACAGCTGAAATAAGGATTTCAGGTTAAACAATTTGTAATTAAACCTCAGTTCTAACATAATAAATTACTATAATATATTGCGGCTTCAGTTAAAATTTTAGTCCCATAAGTAGGCATCACAATACGAGGAGCGTTTAATTAACAATATCACGTTCACGTAATTGGATGTTCCAATTTCACGCTGAATTGTATGCAGACAATAACCAAAAACGAGGCGTGAGACGCGATTTGCTGAGCTATGTCATCTGCATTGCAAATTTATTAACTTTAGCTTGCAGCCGACGACGCGCCATATGCGACGCGCGTTATGAGATGACTGTCATTTCACCACACTTGATTGAGGTTCGACTCACACGCGCACAAGATAAACAACATTAATGTACGTGTTCAATTTGGATATCAAATTTTTCGAGAAATTACGTGATTCAATACCAAAAAAATTTTCAAAAATAGAAACTTCATTATACTAAAAATAGTCAAGGGAGTAAACTGAAAAACAATTTCATTTTCAACAAGTTTATTATGCTCGTCTTAAATAACATAAAATGTGTTAATTATGTAAGGGTTAGCATCTGTGAGTGCTGAGTGATGTGCATACGGCCCTGGCGCGGCGCCGGCTCGCTGCGTGTCTTCAACTTGCAACGAAGCAGTTGCAGAGTATTCTGCCAAAGACGAGTTTGTTCCTCGACTGCTCCCTGGCGAGAGCTTATAGCACGCTGTTCCTATATATAAATAAAAATATATCATAAATCATATAATCATCATATAATCATAAATTATTTGAAAATTTCTAAAGCTATGTTTTTCAATATTGATTTTTAATTATGCTACCCTTATTGATCAGAAATGCGTTCGGGGTGTACCGTGTAATGCCTTCCTCAAATATGATTATGAATATTAATGGGATGCTGCAATGGATGTGACATTAAGGGGAAATGAGCAACTCTCCATCATTTTACGAAAGGAGTAAATATTATTACGTTGTCGATGTTTGTGTTAATGTTTATTTCAAAGTTCATGTAGATTCCATGTTTATTTTCTATCCAGTAACACCTAATTAAATTGTATTTATAATCATTATCCGGTTCTGGTAGATCATTTCCGAGTTTGAGCTTTGTTAATTTTCTCGATAAATGGTTGAGTGAATTTCGTTTCACTTGTTTCCGTACATTAAAATGGGCTTCAATCAAATTTTAAAAGTGATTACTTAATTATAATCTTTTGAGCTAGTTAAATGGAAATTAATTATTAAAGCGATTAATTACGGAACAGACCAATACATGCCCTCCTATGAAACTTCGCAAAGCAACCAGAATAGGAAATAAGAATAAACAAAGCATTTTGTAAAATCTTACTTCTTCCAAATTGCGGACAATCTCTTCCAAATCAAATATTTTTTTCTTCAACGTCTCCATCTTTGACGGCTTTCGCGGGGACTGCATTGAATTTTTCATTTCAAACATTACAACTTCCTGCAAACTTTCTGCCTTTGTAATCTTTTGCCTAAAGTTTTTCCATTCATCCTCCTTACTATTCAGTTGGTCTGTCAATTCCTTCACTAAATTCTTTAAGGGTTCCATTTGAGAGGATATATTTATAGATGTAGCTTCGTACACTCGTTTCTTTTGCTCGTACATTTGCTGAATTGATTGGAATTCTTGTTTGATGGGTTTTATTTTATCGGCCAATGGCTGTAGTTCCTGTCGCACTTGTGACAGCTTTTGGGCAGTTTGTGCTACGAGCTAAACGGTGAAAATATAACACACGCATTAATAGCATAATTAGAAATAACATTTAAGAAATTAACATTCAAATAAATGATTTAATAATAGCTATCATATTATGGAAGTGCTCATTCAAGAATTTTATGTAGGTTTATTTATTTTATTATAGAATGAGAATCATTTGTTACCTGTGATAAGTCATGAAATGATTTTGTCTTTAAATCCGTTTGTTCTAAAGATGCTTTTTCGGTTTCATCATCATCGATCTTCATTTTTCTATTATTTAATAAAGCCATTTCTATAGTTGGGTCTGAATTGCTTAGAATTTGTAGAGTTCTAGTTAAAATGCCAGATTCAACCTGAAAGCAAAGTAAAGTATTGAAACTAAATAAATAATAAAGTAAATAATTAATTTATTTATATAAAATAAAAATACCTTAAACGAAGACAAATTAGCTCGTTGCCTTTTATACACTGTACTTTTAGAACGTAAAGAATTAACATACTTCTTCAGCTCTTCGCCTCTCAACACCATATCTCCAAGGAGTTGTTTTACCTATAAATAACAATAAACAGATACTTATATCATATATTAAATACAATAATATTACTCATAAATGGAACGTATTATAAACAGTTTTGTTAAAAGAACCTCTATATTATACATAGTTGTTCCCTACTTTATAATTCTAATTGATATAATATTCTTAATACGGAGGTCGAAACCCAATCTCTCCGAACTCGATGTCGACCTGTTTTATGGAACGAGAAAATATTTGATCGATTTTCCATGCCCAAAGTTTGTTGGAGAGATTGATGCTATTTCGGAAATGGACGTAGGTTTATAAAATAACGAAGAGAAACGAATCTCACAAAGTTTTTTTTTTACGATAAAACAAAGATAAGATTTGATGTGAAAATACTTTCTTAAAAATCTCTTTAAATATTTATTTTTTCTGTTTTTATCAACATCAAATTTAAATTTTATTAAAAGGTATATTAATGATGTGCCAGTAGCTAATAGCGTGCCTAGGGTGGGAGCGAGCTAAATGGGACATCGCCCTATTTAAAATTATATCGTTGGCGGTACGCATCAATAGCTTAATGTTGCCGTAACAGCACTGCGATAAAATATAAAAATAACATTTTTACTATAGAATATGTTCGACAAATTGATTAAGAGTTGGTTTATTCAATCTAACTAAACTAAATTGATTGATGAAGTTCGGTTCATTTCAATGGCCAATAACGAACAGATGATATTGAAGCGTATAACAAGATCTTAATACTTCAGATTGTAGGTCAGCTAAGGTAGCTTCGTGTTCCTTGAGTGTTGCTGCAAGTTCGTGTACGTGAGAAGCGCTGGACTCCTTGTTGCGTCGTATAACAGACGCTTGCTGGCGGAAAGGAGCCAACTTATCTTCTTGAGAGCCCGATGTGGCGAGCCGTTGCTGCACCAATTGTTCGATCTCCCCGTTCACTTTGGTTATCTATAAAGCATTTTAATATAAAAAATTTGAGCTGACATCTTAACGAAAGGGGACTATACATTTATAGTTCCCTGTCCATGTCTTAAACTACAATTACAATATAAAACAGTACTACAATTTATTTGTATCATATTACGAATAAAAAAATTGAATTATTAAGCAAAATATGCATTTTAAAATAAAACATTTACGAAAACAATTGTACCTTATCTTGTACTACATTTAAATCGCTACGGTTCGGATGCTGCTCCATTGTTACAGTTTGCATAATATTCAGCTCTTTCTGTAAATTACTAGTTTCCTGCGGCAACTTTTCTTTTACCAGATATCTGTTCAGCTTTAAAGAGAAATAAAATTTTAGAACACGATCAGTAATAAGTACCTATATTGCCGGTCAGTAAATATTTATAGATGTATTACCTGGATTTCTTCTTGTAAATGTTTAATAACATCGTTAGCAGTCCTGGGAGCGGCGCTCTGTCCATGAATAACATTCAAGTACCGCTTTAGTTGATCTGATGCTGTTTTGAGCTGCGTTTGTTGAGTTTCGTACTGAAAAATAATTATTCATTCCGACATTATCTTTTAATTTGATGCGTCACCCGTATCAAAATAAAGCATCAATCACTCTGTGGACTCGGCTTTATTTTTAAAGCCCTCAATAAATTAAGCATATATATTAAGTCCATAATAGACCTGTCGAAATATCGATTGATAGCATGAGAATTTTATTGGGGTAATCCCTTTTGATTTTTGATCCCTTTATTTTATATAAATATCATAGCCCATTTTTTAAGTTTTAAAGTGAAATTGTTCAAAATTGATTATACGTTGTGAAAGCACAGTCTATTTATCCGCGATAGAGATATTATAATACACAGTCATGTACCTTCTTACAAAAACTGAAAGTTCTAGTTAAGCTTTTTTTTGGTTTGGGTAAATATGTAATTAATATTTCCGACACTTTCCCCGTATAAACACTAACCTGGGCTTCCAGCTCCTTGGCTCGTTCCTGTTGTAATCTTAAAATTTTACTTTCATGTAAAAGCTCTTCTTTGTTGTTCACGTCTGTTAGATGCCCTTGCACATTTTCTAATCTTTTTATCACTGAAAAATATGAAATTGCATACGCATTCAAGTGTATGCAGTTTCTATTTAAGATGGAGAATTTTTATTTGATGTTCATTAATATTCATAAAATGGGTTTATATCAAAAACTTTAGGTTGAGGTCGCGCTACGACTTTTTTCTGCGAGCGGCTTACCGCTATAACTGCAAAAACACCCGAGATGCACACACTACAGTTAAAAAACTGTGTACCTACCTTCAATATCTATAGGTAAGTTTAATGAAAGAATAAATTTGATGTGGTTCGCGGTTTTTACCCGCTAGCATTTTTAACAATCTGCGGTTGCGGTTAAAAAATCGGGAATCGAGAAAAAACAGAAAGTGATGCTACTTGTATTGATTTGCTTGAAACACAAGACGAGGCTAAACACCATAGTGCGACCTAGGCAATTGTGCCAATTGTGCCTTGTAAAATACGGAATCAACCCATATTATTTTCTTTTTTATTTCCAACTGTTCGGTAATATATCTACAGTAAATTCTTTTGCCTTAGCCTACCTATATTTTTTGTTGTCTTTCAGTATTTCTTTCTATATTTTCAATGGACAAGATGTTACTTACGTTACTACTTACGTTGTTAGGTACTTGTTCCTATTTTAATATGGACCTATCCGAAGCAAATTAAGTAACATTTAGTCTTAGTGCTGGTTTAAAATCTGATATTTAAAAATGAATGTTGGTTTGTAAAATAGTTATATTCAATTCAATGTGTAAAACTATCTAAAAACCATCAGGTACCTACAATTTCCGAAGGTTTATCACTACGAATATTTAAGAGGTTTCGAATACCCATCCCATAGGAATCTGGCACCGCGATTAAATCACGTAGCTTACGTAACCAAACGTACAAATAATTTACCTTCCTCACATCCCGCGAATTCAATCACCCAAAGTGAATTAAAATTTAACGCTAACTATTTCCTATTACACATATAAATCTACGTACTTATAAACGTATACATAGAATGAAATGTAAGGTATTTAGGTACTTATTTTTAATTGCTGCTTTGCAAATGTGACTTAAACAAATGAAATTACTAACATTATGTTCTATCAGTATCAGCATAAAAAAACAATCAGTCGACGAAATCTGAAATAATAAGATTCAAGTAGTTAGGCATATTTTTCACGAATCAATAAATACCGATATCTCGTTCAACTGCCATCTCTTTGATATCATTGATAATTTCCGCAGCACTTTCCTTTTGTAGGTGTCGCGTTCTTTTGTGAACGTCCTTAAACTCATCGATTAGATTGTGATACAACTCCAGTAAGTCTTGGATTGCATTGTTTCTCGCTACATCCGGTGGTATTTCGGGCACTTTTAAATATCTATAAGAGAAGGATTCGTTTTATGTGATAATATGAATTATCTCTTATTTTAAAAACTTAACTATCATAATCATAAAATATATAAACTTAACATCAAACATTCAATAGAATAAAAATAACTTAATGTTATTAACAAATTTACGTTAATTATTGGATAATCGATATCTTCATTTTTATCGTCTATCCCTACTTCTTCATTTCTTATTATAGGTATTATCTTACAACTGGCGTACCGCGTATGATAACTTTCTCACCATAATGTAATAAAATTATTATGTCTACAACTGAAATAATAGATACTATTTTCCTAAATAAATAAATTATAACTCTACGTTAACTTCATATTTCTAACCGTGTTAGCTTCTATTAGGAGTACGTAATACCGTAATAGGCACGCCGCACGCTTAATTATGACAAAGCATTCCCATGTGTTTATTTTCACAGCTTAGTATAAACATCTAAGATGGTGTTACATACCTCAATTAATTTCCGCAACAATAAAACATAGGCGGAAGGGAATAAACTTCGTGCTAAAGCTAACAAACTTTCTCATACGTACCTCTTTTGTGCTAAACTCCCTAATTGAAATTAACGAGCGCAAAAATAAAGCCGCATAACCGAGACGGCCGAGGCTCTACCTCCTTCAATATAATATGCTAAATATAGGAGATATTATCTCATCGTAAGTGATTAATGAAGAAAACGACAAACGTACGAAGCATAAACAACATCGCAATTATAAGTTCCCCCCGCTTATAAATTCGTTATTTTGGTAATAAGTATTCGTATAGGTATTGTAACTTGGCTTTATTGCTCGACGCGAAATTAGATTTTATAGCGATAGTCGTCTACGTGACGCTATTATTGTATACCTTGCAAGATACGCTGTATTCTTAACTTGATCCTTATTTGTTAGAAGCCAATGTAACACATGGTGAATGGTCCTAGCATCTCCTGCAAGGAGTTGAGATCTAAATACAGCTGGGTCTACTGCAGACGGCGGCCGGTATTTCACATTACTCAACATTTCCAATAAACTCACCGATACAATATCACTTTCTTCGAGGGAGATATCCAACTAAAAAGGGTTTGTAGCATATTATAAAAGTCAAAATGTTTAGAATCATAAATACAAAATAAAAAATACTAACGAGGTGTACTTAAATTTTACGCTTAAAACAGCGCAACTTTAAGCGTTAAATTTAGGTTGGTAATACGGTCTATAATAATATTCACCTATCGATATTCATAAAATAGGTATATAACGACGAATCGGAAAATCTTTCAGATGCAAACGAGGCAAATTCCGTAAAAGATTTATTAATAAAGGAAAAGTTACCTTTTCTCCAGCATTGAAATAAACCAGCAAGTCCACAAGTAATTGCAACAATTGCTTTTCTTCTAAAGCATCAAACTTTATCAAGTCATAATTTCTTCCTAAAGTTGCGTTGATTTCTTTCACAATAAACTTCATCTGCTCAGTCATTTTAGTTATTTGGAATTCTTAGTTTCAAATAGTAAAATATAAATCTTTTCCCCAGTTCTTCTGTAACCAAACTTGTTTACAGCATTTGTTCAATTGTTACTATAGCAACGGATCACGGCATCCAGGCACAGAACAGTATCATAAAGACCGGGAGATATTGACACAAAATTTCGAGTCATTTGTAACAGGATGGTGTGAACGCTGGCACCGGCGGCTTAGTCGCGTAGGCGTTAGTCGAACTCTTCGTAAAAATAGCGAAAGTCAAACGATTTGTAACACAAAAATTTTAGAATTTACCGATAGCCCATAAAAAAGAAGTAGGCGGTAGTGTCATGCCATACTTTTCCGGTGTGACTTACAGCCCGCCATACCGACGCGAATGTGTTGATTAAAAAAAAACAATTCAACCATTTGTACCAGGCTAACTTTTGCACAGGTAACCATCGTCGTGCAGCCATTTACGAAAATCGCCATGCCATACTTTTCGGACGATTCCAAATGGTCGCCATACCGCCGAAAATCTACAAATTTTTTTTCTCACCGAACGATTTGTACCACCCTAAATTTTTTTTTCAACAACTCCTGAATGATTATAAATAGAAGTGTGATAATGCCATACCTGTGGGAGGTGGTGAATGTGTATAAGATTTTTTTTTATTGCAAGATGTTATTCGTATTTTGAACGATTTGTAACAGTATGGCACTAATTTTTCCTGTAAGTTTGAGGATCAACAAATATAATTACAAAATTTCAAAGATCTATGTGTTGGAAATCTTCACTTATATAAATTAATAATAAATTAATTTTTCAAGTATGGCAGCACTTTTTCCCCCTACTAGAAGTATGGCAAATATAATAATGGTCACATTTTATCAAATACTCTCCAAAACTCCAAATGCAACACTGGTACAAAAAGTTTGGCGAAAAAAAAAATTTTTTGCAGATTTTCAGCGGTATGGCGACCATTTGGAATCGTCCGAAAAGTATGGCATGGTGATTTTCGTAAATGGCTGCACGACGATGGTTACCTGTGCAAAAGTTAGCCTGGTACAAATGGTTGAATTGTATTTTTTAAATCAACACATTCGCCTCGGTATGGCGGGCTTTAAGTTTCACCGGAAAAGTATGGCATGACCAAGAAGCTTATATCTAATACACTGGAGATTGCACTATGAACGTTTACTTGTCACGGGAAGGTATGACCTTGAATGACGCCTGGTTGTTTTTTGTCCCTTTCACACCTAACTTGGCAAGTTGGTGTGAAAGGGATGAAGGAACAACCAGGCGTCATTCAAGGTCATACCTTCCCGTGACAAGTAAACGTTCATAGTGCAATCTCCAGTGTATTAGATATAAGCTTCTTGGGCATGACACTAACGCCTACTTCTTTTTTATGGACTATCGGTAAATTCTAAAATTTTTGTGTTACAAATCGTTTGACTTTCGCTATTTTTCCGACGAGTTCGACTAACGCCCACGCAACTAAGCCGCCGGTACCAGCGTTCACACCATCATTTTTCTTTTTGTCATTGCGTACTAAGACCCCTGTAGAACCGCCATCCATGTTACAAATGACTCGAAATTTTGTGTCAATATCTCCCGGTCTAATAGGTAAAAACGCCCAGGCCACCCTTCTTCAGTCTCAGTACTTAAAAAAGTTTGTCTCATATGATTTTTATTAAGGTAAATAAAAAATGTAAAATTCTAATGTGAGGTATTGTGTTATTTCTATTGTAAAAATAAGTACAAATACAAATGAATGTTACAATAATTAGTGCACTAATTTTTGTACTGGCGAGTCACTTTTTTGCAAGTGATGATCTAGGACTCTAGGTGATCTAAAATTTCCATTTGAGCTCTTCCTTGAGGAATTTATTATTAGGGTTCCGTACCTCAAAAGGAAAAAACGGAACCCTTATAGGATCACTTTGTTGTCCGTCTGTCCGTCCGTCCGTCCGTCCGTCTGTCAAGACCCTTTTTCTCAGGAACGCGTGGAGGTATGAAGCTGAAATTTATATCAATTACTCAGCTCTACTGTCCCTTGAAGCTGTGAAAAAATCAAACTTCTAAGCCAACGCAATCAAAAGATACAGCCGTTTATGCCGCAAATTTTCGACACTTGCAAGGGAATCAAAACCTACAGGATGCTTCCCGTGAACTCAGAATCTTGAAATTTGGTACGAAGCAACGTCTTATAGCATAGATAAAGGAAAAATTACGAAAACCATAAATTTTTAGTTACATCACATAATATATTTTTTTTTAATAATTTTAAACTTACTACCCATTTCCTCATAAACGCGTAGAGGTATTAAATTGAAATTCATACCAAATACTCAGGTCTATAATACCTTTAAGCTGTAACAAAATCAAACTTCTATGTCAACGCAATCAAAAGAAACAGCAATTTAAGCTGCATATTTTGAAACTCGCAAGTACTCGCAAGGGAATCAAAACCTAAAGGGTACTTCCAGTCGACCTAGAATCTTGAAATTTGGCATGAAGCAACGTTTTATAGCACATATAAAGGAAAAATTCCGAAAACCTTAAATTTTTAGTTACATTACAAAATATATATTGCAGGTTTGTACGGAACCCTCGGTGCGCGAGTCCGACTCGCACTTGGCCGGTTTTTTTTTTAATTCATATTATTTTAATGAAGTTACTCGACAATTAAAAAATATATTTTATGGAAATATTTGTTTATCATAAGGTACTTTCATAATATAGGTACATTATTATACTTGCACAAGTTATTTTCTTGAAGTAACGTACCTACTTGTAGTTGATGTTCCCAACTATCTTAACATGATCTTAACAAATATCAATAGATACGAAAATAGGACAGCAATAAAAAAACAGAGGTTAAGTTGGAATAATTTATATTTCTATTATGATACAATCATAGATATATCATATTATTGTAATCGTCAAATCTCAACAAGTTACGCTTACACTGTACACTTTGTGCCTTACACTTCAGTAAGTAGATCTCGTTATACAACTGCCAATCACGGAACAATTCGTCTCACAGCTTTATTGACTACATTCCACAAACTTCCCGGCTAGATACTCTGCTTGAAGGAGAAACAAAGAAACACTAACCTATTTAAGTCTTCTACGAGGTTATAAAATTATACTAGTGGCCCGTGTTCCAATATCCGAGTGTGAATCAATTCACGTTAGCTGTTAGATAATTGTATTTTGTGGTTCACATTATCATTAAAATAATAAATATGTAATACTTTTTTCAGTAAATAACAAGTGATATTTAATACTTTTTATAATTTAATATTCCTATACGATTAATATATTTTATAATACTAGCTAGTATCAGTAAGATTGGTAGATAACAGTAATATCATAATTCTTTGGCCATGAATAAGAATACTTTGAATACGTAAAAACTCAAATTATAAATATGATTGTAAAATGTATAAAGTAACATAAACATGATTTTTTTATTGATTCTCAGTAAATTATACAGAAATACGGTAATTGAACCTTATATGAAACCACTCGAATACTGTAATACGAGCCTAAGCGTTCACGTGGAATGACGTAATCAAAACACATGACGCGATATCACTGGCTAGAACCTACTTAGCACCAATGAGGAGATAAGTTAACTTTGTCTATGTCACGACAATATTACAAATATAAGAAGGTAAAAAGTACGAAATTAGCACAAAAATGTAGTCACATAGTGCAATGATCACAAACAATAATACGGTTTTTATATTTGAAACTATTGATAATACGATCTGTTAATAAAATTTATACTAAACTCACAATAATAAATTATTTGTGGATATGCATATTCACTTATACTATTTCTTATGTCCGTGAACACGATATAAGTACTTCAAATCCTCATTATAAAATTAACAATAAGTAAATAAATAATTAAGCTAATAGCGTTTTAATTACAAATAACTAGAGACGATTGTGTACGAACGAAACCTAATCGTGTTTATTTTCGTGATGCGCTTCGAATTAATTCACTTCTACTTACAACTATGGCATGCACCATCTTACATTTATTAGACCCTGAGTTGACAAAATAAGCACGCCGTAACAACAAATAAAGGACATATCGAATCATTTCAATACAAATAGAAGCAAAAATTGTTACATTACACTTTATAAACCAAATATAAAATTTATTGAAAATACTAAATTATCGTATTGATTTTTATTAACATAATAATTTGTACTCTTCTAAATTAATGAAATTATATATCATACATACAATTATATTAGCACTAGATCAATGTTAAGTGTGAATAATAATAATTAGTGTTCAATAATCGCTACCCTCGAAAATTGTTTAATTTACTGATAATCGCATTACCGTAATTAACTACAACCCTTTAAATAAAAAATAAGTAAACAAAGTCGACATTTACGATTCATGTGAAACTAATTAATCAATAATATAATAAATTTTCGTTCAGTGTTTCTATAATACACGCTTGGTCCTCGCAATCTTTCTCTCTTGACATAAAAACTTTAATCCTAATTTCACTTTTTGTTAGGAATGTTGTAAGAGAGAGTTAGGAAATGCAATCGAAGACCTCTTTAAGCTAATAATTATCATTGGCGCGATCATAGCCGAAAATTCGGAATATAAATTAAATTTTGATGTCAACAAAATAAATGCAAAAACATAAAAAAAAACCTACTAGAACAAACAACGTCAAAATACTATAAAATCAATATCCTCACAAATATAAACGTACACAATTATACAAAACATAAAAATCATCCTCGAAGACGACACATAATCCGACATCTACACGATACATCTAATAATAAGGTACCTCATATAAAATATCACTACAATCTAAGTCTACGTCTAAATCACAAGATGAACGAAACGAAAATACAAGGCTGAACGCTGTGTGCGGCAACAACGCTATCGCTTCGAGGGACGCGGCTCTTTTTCAATTCCACTGAGCGGCGGCCGAGCGATTTGGCGCTAACGTGAACAGAACACCGGCGGAACGCGCGTCGCTCTCACAGTAGACCGCCCTTCCGGCCGAATAGGAAGGTACTGAGAGTGCCGAGCGGGGACGAGCTCACCGGCTGACTGATGGTGGTCGTGGGGGTCGCGCCCACCGTCCCTAGATCCGTTCTCGGACGCGGAGCTCGAGGGCCTCGCGTTCGCCTCCCTAGCGTGTTGGTGTTGGACACGCCGGGAATATCCAGCGCGCCTTCACCGGGATGCGCGGGCACGCCGAGCGGCGCGTCCGCGATATCCGGCCGATCCGCCGTCTGAGCGGCCGGCGACCGCAACGTTCTTTTGAGACACGTCAGCTGTTCCATGGGACTGCGGTGGACGAGGCCCGTGTACAGGGAGCCGGGAGTCTGCAGCGCGAGGGGGGCGGGGGAGCCGTCGGCCGAGGGGGAGGTGAGGTAGCGCCGCCGGAGGATGGACGTGCCGCTGGCGATGAGCGCGTGCAGGGAGGGCGGCGCGTCGCCGGGGCGCGGCGTGGGCGGCGGCGAGGAGTCGGGCGAGCCCAGCAGCGGGCTGTTGGCGGGCGTGGCGGTGGGCGTGAAGTGCGGGCGCGAGGGCGGCACGCACAGCGACTCGCGGCGCGAGTGCACGGGCGACACGGCGGCGGACGAGCGGCGCGACGTGAGCCGCGAGCTCCACGCGCTGCCGAGCACGCTGCTCGACAGGCTGCTCATGCCGCTGCTGCACACGCTGCTCACGCTGCTACCTACGAGGCTGCCATCGTTTGGATGTAACACGGTGCTGTTGCGGAATAAAATAAAAAAGTGAACAAGCAATTTCTATAATATGCGGTTATATATTAGCATGGATATAGTATGGTGATCGCTAGCGCGTTTCAACAATAAACGCTAAATGCTTATCAATACGTTTAAAAATTTAGTTCTCAAATCAACATCTGTTATTATCTAGCATTTATAATTTCTACAACTTAATGTGATTATTAAATTAAAAAGGCATGATCTCTTTTAATAAATTTTCATTTATATTCATATTAAAATGCCTCTGAAAGCTTTACTTGAAGTTAGCTTTAAATTTAATACAGCATAATATAGCTTATAAAACCCAATACTAGAATATGACGATTACCTATTAGTGAATGTATAAATGTGACTGGAGTGTGGCAGCCTCAACATGTCATCGTCTTCTTCGACATCAGATAGCCGATACATTCGCAACCCAAGCGCTTGTGCCGATCGAGAACCTCGCACACCTACACCTTCTTGTTCTTCTAGTAAGCCTAGAAAATTGATGTACAATGAAAAACTAATTGAGATATCTAAATTGACTGTTAAGGCCGTGTACGCGGTCCGTGCGCTGTTTGGCTCAAATATGTGATTTTTCAAACCAGATTGTCCATCAACCACTTATCTTACAAACATATGAATTACTAATAATTTTAGGAAATTTTATTGTCTATGTAGTTAGTTAAGAGTTTTTTTCAATTAATACAGTATTTGTGAATACCATCAAGATAACTGAGCCGATGATTACTTGATTTCACTTTTTGTGTCAATTTCGAAGCTAAAAATATCTGAAATTGCTGACAGATCTAACACACAATTTTTTTTAACTAACTGCAAAAATCCTTATTAAAATAGTTAGTTAAAAGATTTTTTTATTTTGGACTCCTAACTTACGAAATTAAAATCCGAACAATGTGAATTTTTTTAGAAATTATAGTCGACAAAATGATTATTTTCACCAAGATATTTGACTTAATTGAATATAATTTATACATATTGCAATAAAAGAATATCTTACTTATAAGATAAAATTTAAAAAATCAACTAAGGTACCTCTATTATTTTTCTACAATTTTTTTTAAAGTACTATAAAACACTGCACGCGACCCGATTAAAATCAGTCGGCAGCGAGCCTTTCCAGAGAGAGGACATGTTGCTCGGCGCTCTCCTGTGGACCTATGCTGTTCATAGTAAAAGGATAGCGCAAGCCGCGATCTATCGTAATAGATCGCGGAGATTTTGACTTGCGTTAAATTGAATAAGCGCTCTTAAGAGACTGTTATTACTTCATCATCAGCATCATAATTCATTTCTTTATACTATAAAAAATGTTTATAATAGATAAACTCATAAAAAGACATATTTTATTTATTTATTATTTATAAAACTTCACTGACGTTAAAATTATTTGACGAGCAAAACAGTGACAGATGTTTTTTTTATCCCATTTCAACCCATACATAGCCGGGACGTTCGGTTACAAGTTTATAATTAGTTACCTGACATGGTGGGCTTAGCGAGCTGCGCCCAAGTGTGCAGTGTGAGCGAGCCCTCCATCGGCTTGACGATCTGCAGCTTGTGCGGCGCGCGGAACCGCGCCGCGCCGCCCGCCACCCCCGCGCCCCACACCGCGCTCTCCTCGCTTATATCACGCTCTAGATATAGAAAAAAAAAAACATATATTATTGCCAATTTTTTGTTGTAGAAATTCTCAGTGAGACGGTTATTACGAAATAATCATATAAACTTCGTATTGCAACTCTGAGATATTCATTTATTTAATTTATTTGGCACCAAAATACAATATAAAAAAAACCTGTAAAATACAAATGAAGCATCCCCACATCAGCATAGTATTTCATTTCATTTTTATTTCATTTCATAGTTACATAGAAAGTTTCTGTAACACTAACCAATGTCGACCTTTAAAGTAAAAAAAATAAAGACGGGTTGCACTCCGGGAGTGCCGGCAGAAGTGAAAACTTGATTATTAACGTTCAGCATGTTTGATATTTTGGAATGGTATCCGTCTTACGCATGGAATATAAGGGCTAAAAAAAAAAAAAAGTCCGTCTTACGCTTTTTCGATCAGGCCACGTGTCCGGACGCGAGTTTAAGATTTTATACCCAACGCCGCTAAAGAAGTTTTCACTTCAAAAATATTTCAATACATATTATTTATAAGGATTATAGATACTATATGTAGAGTACCTATAGTAGGGGAGCCCAGGATGCTAAATGTGGATTTACTCGAGCGTCACGGGAACCTATTAGAATTGGTAGATTAGACCATAGCGAGAAAAAAAGGTCCTATAATGTTTTCACTTTTAGCGGTGGGGAAGGGTTTTTTGATTTTTTTTAATTTAAAAAAGAAAAAAATTGGCTTGGAAATACTCAAGCGCGTTAGATATTGATATTTTGCATGCTCCAGGACGTCACTGAAAAAAAGTATACGTTAATCTGACGATTTAAGTGGCGATTTAATCGCTATGAAGAAAGGGTAAAAAATTAAAGTAATATTATTCGAGCGCGTCAGATTAATATATGGGGGGGGGGGGTTAATTACAATATAAGAAGTCCCCATTTCGCTAATCTGACGATTCGAGCTCAACCTTAGGGAATTATGGATTATTCAAATTTTCCAGCGGGGCCCCTGAGCGCACCCACCAACCATAACTCCTCATATTGACTAGAGGTACTAATGAATAGCTAAGGTACCGTCCCTTATAGTAATCTGACGCGCTCGAGTAAATCCCAAAATCCCCTCTTGGGCTCCCCTACTACTATGTTAGCTCAAACTAAATCAATTATTAATCCATTGCAAAAAAATGTCTATAATCCTGCGTACCTGTATGCCTGCGGTGCCTAAGTACATGCGAGGCAGCTAACGAGGCTCGTCGCGAATCTATCTCTTGCGGTGTGAGGCGACGCAGCGCGGCCGCCAGCTCCGCGGCGCCTGGCGCGCCCGGCACGCCTACGCCCGCACCGCCACTAGAAGTACGAACATGATTAATAGACAGATTTTTTTTTTATGTCAGAGCAAGCAAAAGGGGCAAGTCACCTAATGATAAGTGGTCACCATAAACACTACTATAGTATATTCCTAGGGCAGGCGGAAATTCGTACAATGACACGATGTATTATTTTATCATCAAAATAAAACGATACCTATCGCTCTTCATACACTACTTTATCGTTTACGCAGCGTACCGCTTTTCATGGTACAAGGTGAGGTGAGCGACGCGGTCGTTCAGAGATAACAAACTTGTTTTGACATGTCTGGATGAGGTGCGGATTAGGAAGCTAAAAGTAAATAATTCACTAATTTCATAAGATGTTACTAAAATATTTATTATTATTTTTATTATAAAACACTTAGAAGTTAGAACCTAAGAGCAGAAGTGGTCTAACATTTTTTTTTGTTGTAAATTGTGTCATACCTACAGCTTACTGCAAAGTAAGTTAGATATAATCAAGTCAAAGTCAAAGTGTTATGTAATGTAGGTTACTGAAATAAAGATTTTCACTTTCACTTTCACCCTTTTATAATGTTCTCAGGTTACACAAAGGTTGGTTACCCCTGTTAGGTCATTGTACGAATTTCCGCCTGCCCTAGGAACATACTATAGTAAGTAACACTGTTATTGTTACTGGTGCTTTACCGACCTTTTAAGGACAAATAAGCTCTTTATTGAAGGCCTCAATGTCATAGTTTTAAAAAGTCAGACGTTATAAATTATTTTTACAGCTTCAACCAGTGGCACTTACGTAAATAAACTTTCATTCTAGCCTTGTATTTTAGTTAGAATTATTAATGTTGGATTAAAAATAATTATCATAACATGAGTTTATAAAGAAATTAAAATTGTTGGAACATACAATTATACAATTTCTTACAAAAGTACTTACGGGTACATTTCTTCGGATTCCGCATCAGAGACGTCTTCAAAGAAGCTATCCGTAGAGATAGTTTTTGGCTTGGGTTTGATCACACTCGCACTCTCCGGTTCAGAACCGGACAACGACGCGCCTGACCATCGGGAAGCACACTGCACTGTTTCGAACACTTTTTGCATACTTGAACTGAAAATAATAAATACAAAATTGATTACTTTTCGAGAGCCAAGTCTTTTTATTATATGTAAAAAAATCATCTTTAAATATTTAGCTTGAATCTACTCGACCAAATATTAACAGAAATTGTAACTATAACATCAATCGTCTCAAAACACAACAATTTCGCCATCATCATAAATATCGAAACAATTAATAATTGACTGCTTTATTTTATTTTTAATATGATATCAATAACTTCATCTGACCTGACCCATTTTAAGCGGACAGATTTCACTCAAACTTTGTACTCTTATCAACGATCCGCAACACAATAATTTAATGAGTCTGTGCTTTTTAGATTTTTTTTTTTTAATTATTATTCCCAAAACTATTTTAGTCAAAACACGACTATAACTCACTGGGCCAACGGGTCCCCAATCCCCGAGTCCAGGCTCAGCTCGGAGTACACAGACGAGTGCATCTCCCTGTGCAAGCTGTTGGGCAGCAGCCCCGCGGCCGCCGCCACGCTCGGCATGAGGCCGCGCACGGGCTCGCCGCGCTTGCGCACTTGACGCAGCGCCTCTTGCGCCTCCGCGAGGTGAGCGGCCACTTCTGCGTACCTTTCCTGTAACAAACATAAATAATTAATAGTTCAGGACATTTTTCACACACGGCACGATCTGATCCCATAATAAGCTTTCGCTTGTGTTATGGAAACCAAATGGCTGATAAACAAACATGTCAATTTTTAAATAAATACTAACAAACATAATATTATATATGAAAACATATCAAACGTATAAACAACATCCTAGAAACGATCGAAACGAACTTATATATTTAAAAAAAAATCATTTATGAACAAATTGTGGGTTAGGTACAAACATGTAACATTTGGACCCCATACTAGGACAGCCTGTATTTTGGGGTTTACCTTCCTTAATGAAACAATAATAACAGAACTATAGCATATTATTATCTTAAATATGAATCCATCCTAGAGAAGTGTGTAAACAAACTGACCCAATAGACACTGTCTACGCGAACTACCACACGTCGTTAAGTTTTCTTATTTATTAATCTCTCATCTTTTGTTAAATGAGGAAACATGTAGATGTATGTATGCTGACATGAAGCTGGTATCTCATAAAAGGTATATTTATAAAAGAAAGAATATTTATAAAAAATAAACTTACTACACGCATTCTTCTAGCAACGTTTCGAATTACTTTAAACTTTTCATGCTGTTCATTTAAAAAAAAAACATAACAGTCTTTATCATTGTTTGTCTTTAAGACAAGAACAGTGTTTTTTTATATAGTAGGTTAAACAAACGATGCACACTTCATTCAGATAAGATAAAGAATTATCTATACTAATATTATAAAGAGGAAAGGTTTGTATGTATGTATGTATGTATGTATGTATGTATGGTTTTCACGCATAAACTACTGGGCCGATTTTGATGAAATTTGGCACAGACAATCTTTAGACCCTGAGAAAGAACATAGGCTACCTTTTATTGCGAAATATGTACCACGGGCGAAGCCGGGGCGGACCGCTAGTTTAATTATAAATTGAAGTATGATATATTAAACCGAAATAACTAGCGGTAAGTAATTATTAGAAACGTGTAATATTACCGGCTAGTGTTTATAAACCGTATCAGCTTATCAAACATTTGCATATATCTTTGTGTGCTATCATAAATCTATGTTATTTTTATGTGTTAAGGCCAATTTGCAAATAATATGAACTAGGAATAGAAGTTTTCTTCATATTATTGGTAGATCAAAAACTCACTCATCCGATACTCCGATCACTCCGCCCAATATCTTAGTCATATTATTATTGTATTATATACTAGTATTATCAGACAACATCATACCATAATTTTATTACATATACAATAAATTTGAAAATTGCAATATAGATAAAGCAAAATAGACAATAACTTACATAGGAATTTTATGCTAAGCAGCTATAATTATTTTACAATAGTATTCAATGTGTAATAAAAAAGATGAATCTTTAATTAATCAGATAAGTGTTAATATTTTCTAATGCCCAATCATATTCACTTTACGCTTCATTAGAGACCACCTTATAAGGCGCAACTGTACTTTCCTATCTACGGCAATTACGTAAACATTTCGCGTCAACGTATCTGCATAATGCGATTTATTACACGTAATACTATCTTAAATCCTATTTATATTAAATCACGGGCGTCCAATAACCCAGATGGATGACCTAATTCCAGCGAGCGTGAATTTAAATAAAATAAGCATAATTTATAGTCTTTTCAAAAATATAAAGCATTAATTTAAAATCGTACCAATCAAATGAAAAACCTTTATAATTCATTTTATATTCCCACTGTATAGAATGGCAAGTTGGCCAAATGAGGTAAGCTGTTTGTCATATAATAATGTATTGAAACCATATTGGGAATATTATGCGGCTTTTCTCAAATAGATAAGTAGACTTTGCCTTTAACGTTATATCAGTGTGGTTATTTCATAGAAAGTTCATGATATAATCTGAACTTACGTTGCATTGTATTGAATAATCATTCTAGAAAATATAGTAAAAGTCCTACCTTAGCATCTGCCAATTCTGACGCGAGAGCATTCTGGTTTTCCCTGGTTATTTCCAATATTCTAAGCGTATGTTCGTGTTCGGATGTTAGCTGAAAAAAAAACAAACGCACATACAATATAAGTCTTAAAAATAGTTACGGAACAGATAGGAGACCTAAAAAACTACACCCACATTTAGGTTATTGTGCCAAAACACACTCCATTGACATTTAAAATTGATGCTCGTTATTTGGGTTAGTCGTCACTACCTCGACTAACTCGTTCAGATTTAAGGGCAAACCTGTCAAGTCATTATGCATGTCGAATAACGGTTAATATGCTCGTTATGTAAATTAAGGGCTTAATACGAACAAATAGATCTATAAATAAAATAAAAGTAATCAACGGAAAGATATTTTGGGAAATAGAATGAAATGAATTTTTCTTGCCGGTTTGAAATTATAACGCCGCGACATTCCGACGGCCCTCGCACCAAAATAAACAAGGGCCCGTCAAGGCTGTGATAAATGATATTTCGTTGTAAATAACTTAAAATACCATTAGCAAAATTGATATTTCTGTTTGTAATTATCACATAAAATATAATTAATACTTCGTAAACAGTTATTGTTCCTATTAATAAATCAAAATTAATTTACAATTCTGGTCCCTTAATAAAGCAGATACTTGTAAAATATATAAACTGAATAAGAAAGGCAACAAATTTATAGGCATAGATATTAAGAAATAACAATTACCTGCTGTAAATTTCGTTCGGTGATAGTCAACCTCGCGTTTGTCGAATCGAGCTGTTGCTGCAGTGCAGAAGACCGTTGCCTCTCCTCCGCCAACTCAGACCCAAGCTCATTTGTCTCCGAATTAGCGCTCGCTAAAATAAAACAAATAGAAAAATACTTAAACAAATTAAATCGAAACTAGAATAGTCAATAAAAAAGTCTAGATTATATCCAACTAAGTTGCCCGTTAAATATAGACTTCATTTCTCCGAGACGTGCCATATCGCTAGTTTTCAAGGGCTCTATGAAACATTAAGTGAGTTGTCAATGCCATGCAATTTTGTAACATAACTTCATCTATTGAACAATACTATTATTTTCACATCGTGTTTTTCGATGTTTACGCCTCATAAAAACTAGCTTAAATCTATATGTACGATTTACAAAACGATTACTTTTTAACTTTAGTTAATTATCGTATAGATTAACTTTAATTGCACGCTAAACAGAAATCCTTGAGTCAAGTTATACCTTGAATACAAAATAAACTAGAGAATTAACTAAACAATCACGATAACGAAGAATTGTTTTCCTCAAATGACCACTTTTGTTGATCGTGATCGTCTGTAAATAAGCAATCTATACTCAAGTCATTTATCTTTAGTTTTACGATACTTTGTCGATGCGAAGGAATTTCATTTTGAATAAATGTAATGCCAATGTATTTGACGTAATATGTTAGTTACTATTGCGGTACATATTATCTTCAACTCGATGTAATTTATGATCGTGTTCGAGCCGATCCCGCTACATAAATTCCATTACCCTCGTTTAACATTCTGTACAATAATGTTACTCGACTATTAGACATAAAACATGGACGCAAGAAATTGTATTATTACGGTATTGTATAACAAATACACACCTCGAGGAATTTAAGTGAAATAGTGTTTCTACAATTAATGTCGTCATTTCGAGAGAAACTTATAATAAATAGCTGCATTTTGCTGGAATCTTCTTGTGATGAATTAAGGCAAGTTAAAACAAGTATGGTCTGACAGGGTGCGAATCTTAAAGACAACACGCTGCTAGGCCACCTTGCTTCACCGAGCCCGAGTTATTTTCTTCCTTCCTTCTTCACTTATCTCATAGTAAATAATAATAAACAATAGACATACATACAAATCATTCCAAACAAAATAAGGTAATTCACAGAAATATGTGAGTTTTGAGTCCTGTTAGCATAATTATCTCTCAGTAATGGAATTTTGCTGTTGTTGAAGAAATAAAATATGACGGAAAATTATTAAGGAAACGGTATCAATTTAATCTGTACGTGTGCCCATTAATTAATACTATAGAAATGTATTGATAAGTGCACGTGAATATTTAACTTATCTGATTCATGATTATTTAATAACCCACATATTTAAAGAATTTACAATGTCGAGCAATAATAGATTCATATGAAACGGATACATAATATCTATATTTTTTATACCTAATTAAGAGCTTAATCATCCTTATTATCACATACATATTACGATAAATCGTTGTCATGTGTTGCAAAAATAGCATGATGGAATGTATCAACTGTAACAACATGAACATGTGGGAACAAATAGCGTTGAACAATCGTTAATTGCGAAAGCTCGCTATAACTTGAGTACGAGCAACATAATCATTTAATCGTTTGTATTGTTCTAAATAATGATTTCTTCCGCGCCACTACCGTCTAAGGAGATGACGTAAGTTGTTCATCCATGAAATGTTATTAAGTAATTTCATGGTACAGCATCAGACGGAAGAAGCTCTTTCCGCTATTTATGATTTAGTACAACTTTGCGTTATGAGCAAAAAAGAATATGTAAGCACGGTAAAGAAATGGCATTGTTTAACTTTCACCATATCCATTTTGTGTTATAAAATTTTACGAATATTACAACTACCATTGTTATGTAGTGTACAATTTATTTTAGAGATAATTTGGATCAACAATGTCTGAATTATCACTAATACAATAACATTTAAATAAATTTACATTTTAATTGTTTAAATACAAACGTTAAACAAAACATAATTAAATGTGTATTTTCTTGATGTTTAAAACTCCAATATGCATGTAAAATACACATAGGAGCGCGAGAACGCTATAATATGCAATTTGCAAACTAACTTGAGATGTATTTCTCAAGAGAAACACCACTTAAATATTATATTATACGCCTAAGACAATAGCTTTACAAATGAGGCTTATTCTAAACTAGAACACTGGGCATCGCTAAGTAGAACATAATATTATAATACTTTATGTAATCTGTGCAAAAATATAGAAAATAAATATATAAAATTTTATTAAGAAAACACATCAATATTAAGAAAAACTCAATAATAATATACTATAAACCTTGTTCAAAGGAGAATTGCAATATATGAAAAACAAATGTATATACCTATATACAAAAATTTTTCTTTCTTCTTCATACAACTTATTGATAATTTTTGCAATTTATTAACACACTACATAGTTGCCCTATATGTTAAAAGCCCACTTATATTACGGTGCATTTACATCAAACGAGCGAATGCTTATTTCCCCACTATGCCAAATTCTTTTAGGGGCCGTTCATAAAATACGTCACACTAAAACTAACGTTTTATGACCCCCTCCCCCCCGGTTGTCACGCTGTGTCACACTTTCTGTGACCCCCCCCTGCAAATATATCGTCACAAAAACTAAGACCCCTCCCCCCCTAAACATAATAAATTTTGATTGATAACAAATTTTGATATTAGAAAATTTATTTTTTTATTTATGTAATAAAATTTAAATATTAGCGCTCATGTTGAAAAAAATAAATATGTGTAAGTTACAATTTATTGTAATAAATATATATACATTTAAATATCTGTATATTTACTAATACGAAATAAATGACTTCTATCATTACAAAATTGAAAAAAAAAAGTCGAGAGAACGAATAAAATCAGTAAAAATTTGTAATGAACGGCGAACGTCACGCTGCCGTAGACCCCCTGTCCCCCCTTGTCACATCTTGTCACACTCGCGAACACCCCCCCCTTGTATGCGAACGTATTTTATAGTAGGGGAGCCCAAGAGGGGATTTTGGGATTTACTCGAGCGCGTCAGATTACTATAAGGGACGGTACCTTAGCTATTCATTAGTACCTCTAGTCAATATGAGGAGTTATGGTTGGTGGGTGCGCTCAGGGGCCCCGCTGGAAAATTTGAATAATCCATAATTCCCTAAGGTTGAGCTCGAATCGTCAGATTAGCGAAATGGGGACTTCTTATATTGTAATTAACCCCCCCCCATATATTAATCTGACGCGCTCGAATAATATTACTTTAATTTTTTACCCTTTCTTCATAGCGATTAAATCGCCACTTAAATCGTCAGATTAACGTATACTTTTTTTCAGTGACGTCCTGGAGCATGCAAAATATCAATATCTAACGCGCTTGAGTATTTCCAAGCCAATTATTTTCTTTTTTAATTTAAAAAAAATCAAAAAACCCTTCCCCACCGCTAAAAGTGAAAACATTATAGGACCTTTTTTTCTCGCTATGGTCTAATCTACCAATTCTAATAGGTTCCCGTGACGCTCGAGTAAATCCACATTTAGCATCCTGGGCTCCCCTACTATTATGAACGGCCCCTTAGTGTAAAAAGGCGTAGAGCATTCCTTCGTTGTTCTTAGTGTGTTCGAAAAGATTCTATGCAATGTTCTAATACTGAACAACACTGAATACGAGTTTTCATTTACACTTTAAGATCATGAAAGAATGCTCTTGCTCTAGCTCTATATTCGTTTAATGTAAACGCACCGTTACACGTCCAAATTCTCTCCCTAAAAGTCTTATACTATTGCGTATGTAGTGCGTACACATACATGTTAATATTCGTGTGAGTGTGCATACTTATACCAGCATGCGTGTGTGTGTGCGTGCGTAATTGTACCAGCATGCGTGTGTGTAATTGTACCAGCATGCGTGTGTGCGTGTGTGCGTAATTGTACCAGCATACGTGTGTGCGTGTGTGCGTATGTGGACCAGCATGCGTGTGTGTGTGTGGTGCACGTACCTAGCTGAGCGGCGATGTCGCGCAGCAGCTGTCGCTCGGCGAGCTCCGCGGAGTCCGCGCCGGCGGCGAGCCGCTGCGCCTCCTCGCGCAGCGCGCGGTTCTCGCGCTCCAGCGCGCCGGTGCGCCGCCGGAGCAGCGCCGCCGTCGCCGCCTCCTTCTCTTCAGTGGGGGAACCTTCTTCTGTATCATTTGTTAGTATCTGCACAGAGTAGCTTGTTTCGTTACTGTATTTTTGTTATGGTGTCAAATAAATGAATCGTCTTCGTTGGGGGAGCCCTCTTCTGTATAATTTGTTAATATCTGCACGGGGTAGTTTTTCTTTACTGTATTTTTTGTTTTGGTGCCAAATGAATGTCTATGAGTTTACGTGGTCAATACATCACAACTATGGCTTCTGAGCGATTTAAGCGTGAAATGGAGTATATAATGTGAACTTCCCAAAAAGTCGCTGCTTGTTGGTTTGTCAAGTTGGAGCAATTCAAAACACCAACTTATTGGTTACCAATTTTAAGTAAGTACATATTACAAATATGGATGTCGTCGATTATCTTTGAGATGTTTATACTCTCAAATAAATTATTGGTTCACCTGCACCTGCAGCCCATATAAAAATTTTTTGTAGGTACAGGTTTTCTTTATCGATACTATTATATTTTAGCGTTCGATGGACTGTAGTCAAATGCGGAATTTTTATGCTGCGCTGTCATTATCCGCACCGAATTACAATTTATTATATTAGTTACGTCTGGGTTGAGGAAAATGATCATAAGACAGTATTTCTTTTTACAATTTCGCAAATAAATAGTTAAAATACATATAATCTTTATGATTTGAAGTGCTTCACGCATATAAAAATTAAAAATCAGGCAGTTATGCCTGGCAGTTTGCCATTAAAATTACTAGTATTCATTATACAGGAAATAAAATATTTAAAAGTCTTTTAGTGACATAATTACTAAATTTAATATGATGATATGATACAAAGGGATAAGCAAAAGTTTACAAGGAAAGACTATCTAACAAATTTAAAGAATTTAACTATATCCGATTATTATGTTTAGTTTTTAATTACTCATAAATGTGAAGAAGACTACTAAAAGGAACTGATCATATTAAACAAAATCCATTTCTAACACGTCAAGCGATTCTAATCTTTCTAATTATAGCGATCGGGAGTCCTACAAGTTGCGTTAATTAACCAGTTGTGCAGTTACTAGCTTTCCACCCGCGACTTCGCCTGTATTTTCAAAGAAAAACCCGCATAGTTCCCGTTCCCGTGGGATGTTCGGGATAAAACTATCCTATGTGTTAATCCAAGTTACCCTGTATATTGTGCTAAATTTCATTGTAATCGGTTCAGTAGTATTTGCGTGAAAGAGTAACAAACACACACATACACATCCATCCTCACAAACTTTCGCATTTATAATATTGGTAGGATGTACATACCTTTTTTTTTTTTTTTTTTTATAGTGGGGAAATCTTCCAAAGATACCCACGGCCCCCGGGGATGGAGCCAAGGGTTATGTCGGATTCTTACCGACTAAAACCCCACTGTGTTCCGTCGAGCCGCGCAGTTAGCCGGGGCCGCGGGTACTCTTAGAAATCGTCCACGACCCTGGCAGCGGACGCCCGGTTACGGTCCCATCACGACGGTCATCGTCCAGAGCCCTTCGCTAGGGAGGCAGGTCGCGATCGCTAGCGACCGCGACTCGGCGTCGGCGCCTAAAGGGTCGCCGGCGCCGCATCGGGTCCGCGAGAGGGTTCCCCTCACGAATCCGCTCTGCCTCCTCTTTTCGCACCATCACCTCCTCACAGAAGGCGACCACCGCACGCCAGGACCTGGAGCCTCCAACCATGGCGCGAACCACGGACGGGAGCGAGAGATCCGGCCCCACAGCAGCGACCAGTCGCTGTCTAGCCACGGACCACGCAGGACACACACTCAGCGTGTGGTCCGCTGTATCCTCCTCGCTTGGGCACCAATGGCAGGCCATGGTTGGCTCCCGGATCGCGACTCGACACAGGTATCGTCCGAAACACCCGTGTAGGATGTACATACCTGGAGCAAGTCGCTCTTCGCGCTGAGTTCGTGCTTGAGCTGTGTGATGAGGTCCCGCGCGCCTCGCAGCTCGCCCTCGAGCGCGGTCACCCGAGACTCCAACCGGCCGTTTGCAGTCAGCAATTCCTTGCCGATGCGAGCCGTCAATTCTAGATCCTTCTCTTTCTGCGAATAAACAAATACCTTGCCTTACATGTATTTACAATCAATTTACATACTAACAATTATATGTTAAGTGCATTTATGATGCTTACAACTTATTCTCTAAAACTAATAGCATCTTCGCACCTTTTTATAACAATGTTGATGTAAACATTAAACATCACGTTTTTATTGTACAGGTTCAAAAGAGACGTGGCCAATTCATTTTCACAGTCGATCATTAAAATGCAAAAAAATTGGCAAAAAATGAACACAACTTACTTCTTCTAAGAGCCTTGTTACCGCTTCGATGTCATTGTAGGTTTTTGTCATTTGGCTCACCCTGTTGCTGCATAGAACTGAAAACACACGGCTCACTTGTACACACTACGAACAATACTTGAATAGCCTTATCAAATATAGAACAAGAATCGTAGTGAAACAAAAGTAACTGATAAGATAATCGGCGTAAATATTAACAACGTATTAATTATAGCTCCATCGGTGTATTTGTTGATATCAATTGAAAATGGTTGTCTACACAATGAACATAAAGTTAATATTTACTAAGCAATATAATTTCCAAAGAATGTTATTGATATCATAAAATATTTATTTACAAAGCTTTAAGAACTAAATAGCTTTTTAGATAAGTTCAAAGGTTTGAATTGTTTGCTACTAAAGAATATTGTAGGTGAATATAGCACATTTGGCAAAGTGACGCATTGACGTATTTTAATCAACATTTTATACCACACCCAATTCACTAGCTTTATATATACTGGCTTAATTCTACTGAAAAAAAGCTTAGAAGAAATTTTAATTAAAATTTATATTCAATTAGAAATTTACATTTACAAACTACAATTTGATATAGAGTTCAACAAAACATACGAGCAATATGTACGTACATACAACATAGATCATGACAACATTTATTTTTACCGTTGTTTATAATCTGTCGTATTATAAACAGTTACATATTTATCATTGTATACAAATATATTACAAAGCGAAAATCAAATAACTCGATTATATAAATTCTATACCAAAGTCAGCGCTGTGTTGTTAAATACAAATCACTTATTACAAGTAAACGAATAGATATAATATGAAATCCATTCTGAGGAAATATCGACTGACCAGCAAAAATTTCATCGAAGTTCAACGAATCCGCGTTCATGGAAAATGTTAGGATGTTCAGTGCACTCAAGTCATTCGACGCATGGTCAACAAACAAGCATGATTATTATTTCACAGTTCCAAAGAATCACACCAGTATAAACATAGGTAATTGAATTGCACCAAGTTGGAAATCAGGTTTCCACACTAGCGTAAACCGTCAGTTTAAGTTATTGACTGCATACGCAACGAGCCCGACCGCTCGCGCCGGGTGAGCCTATTGTATTGTGCAACATGGGAAAACTGGAATACAAAGACAAAACATGTTGACTATTCATCGCTTATTGGTAAACACATTGGATGTTGAGAGTTGAATTCAATGAAGATTCCATCATTATAACACGAGTTTTTGCTGACAGCAATCATTTCTCTTTTGCATTGCATCATTTAAAGAAATACTCCCTCCGTGTTTAAATCGTGTGATACTTTCCCAGAAATTTGTATGTAATGCCGTAATTAAATTTAAATTTTTACAAGATTTCGCATTATGGGTCAAAAAAAGAAATAAACATCACACAAAGAGCCAAGATATTATTCGAGTACCTAATATTCATGACATGAAACAAATATTTTTACTGAGAGATAGTTCAAAGATAAGTAAATCTAACAGTAATATATTATACATCCTCTCACCATCATACATTTTTATACAAAAAGGGTTATGTATTAACACCGACAGGGCCGCTTTCCAGCACTCAAAAAACTAATGGGAACTCAAGACATCTATAAAAATGCGCATTGAATGCTTCTGATTTTTTCCCACTCTTACCTAACGTTACAATTACATCGGATATGGATTGTTCACGGTTATATCTCTCACGAAGTCGGTGGACTTTCATTAATTGCAATCATATAATATTTTATAGAAACTAAATAAAAATACCCTAATTGAACTAACACCCAACTATGCCTATTTCTTAATACATATATCCCATCATTATCTCAAGTTTATAAAAAAAAATTAAACATAAACAACACATTATATGAGACATTGCAAACCTACAAATAAGAAGGTGCACGCACGTCTTCTAAAGAGAGTTTTAGATGATTGCGGAAGTGGTTAAAGAAAGTATAGTGTTTTGTTATAATAAGCTTTAAAAGAAAGAAATGTGAAGGCTAGATGAGACGAGCAAAAGCGCAATGAAAGTAGAGACGACACCAAAGATTGCCGCTAATGATGTGAGCCAAGTGGTTTCCCAGCGTGGTCGTACCTCGATCAAGGAGCAAGGTCCGTATGACGCGAAAGTAGAGACGGCCGAACCTGTCTCGAGCCACGTGGTAAAGGAAGTCGGGATATTCGCCCAGGCACTCCCGCAGTTCCGCGTCGGGAAGGTAGCTTAGCTCTTGGAAGAGCTCGCGATCGAAGCCGGGCGGCGGCGAGGCACGCGAGCCGCTCGCGCACCCCGCGCCCGAGCCCGCACCGCCCTCTGCCGTGACGCGCCCGGACGGCGGACATCAGCTCCGCCCCCGTCACGTGGCCGACCACTCTCCTCACACACCAAACACCACTTTTGTCCGAACGATTCGTTGATTGTACTAAAAGTCTGTCCGTTTCCGAGAACTCCCTCCGACCAACTGCGATAGCATCACTTCACGCTCGTTCAAAATAAACATTTACTTTGACGACATCCAAAAATAAATATAACGATGAAACCTTAAGAGAGGACCGAGTATTAAATAAAACAGTATTTAAATAGTAAATAACCGCATCACAAAATATGTGAATTAAATTAAGAAACTCATAACAAGCTGATCACGCAGCTGATGTAAATGAAATCCTAGAGTCTAGACTATCTTGACGCGGCCTACGTCAGTATGAAAAATTTTTTTTTCAATTCTGAACTTATTTTCGTCTTAGGGACAATCGATTTTAGCGCAACTACATATAAAAGTAAAAGAAAGCCAAGTAATACCTTAATAATTATAAATAGTCTGGTTTAAAGAAAAGCCTTATTCAATGATATAGGTACTTTCAACATTTACGGGCTGAGCTCTCTACGTTCAAAATGATCTATTCAATTGTCGATGTTATTGTTGGTTAACAATCAATCAGAACAATAGAACTTGAAAACAGTTATTATTTTTATTTATGTTAGTATAACTACTAATTGTCTGCTGGAAATCAATAACTCTTGCACCTCGTAAGCATCTAAAAAATAAGTAAGAATAGCGCTCCAAAATATACAGCGCCAGTACGCATGCGGACTAATCGCACAGTATTACGATATTATTTCCTACAGTAAGGAATCGCCTTTGATGTCGCGCGATGCCGCCGCCAGCGTAGGTACTTACGCTGCTACACGAAAATACGCTAGGGTTGCAACAAATGGGAAATAAAACAATTGTGATTATTAATATTATGATGAAATCATTTATTCATATGTACATTCAAAATAATTGCGATTATTAAATCTGATGTAATTATTTGTTCATAAATATATAATTATAGATATTGCACTGCTAAATATTTACGTGGACACTTTATTTTTGGATGTTCTTAATTGTATATTATAATTTATAACATTTAACTAAGTAATGCATTCGCATTGGGATGTACAATCTGATTAGAAAATAATGAGGACAACATATACATAGCTTTGATTTTAATTCAACAGATACAATTAGGTAATACAATCTTTCTGAAATATTGTTTCCTTCTGGGATTTCAATGTAGATTTACATCCGTAAACGGAACAGTTTGTGCGCGCCATAATAGAATATGTAAGTACCTATGTATAATAAAATTATTACACAAAAAATACGACTGCGTCGTCCTTTCGCGCTAGGTAAGGCAAACTAAGCGTGTTTGCCTTACGCGGCCCGCGTCGCCCGACCCCCGCCAGTTCCCCTCCGTTTCTCTGCACGAGTACATTCGTCGCACTACTGTAGGAAATATGGTAATACTGTGCTAATCGTGTATGTTTCGGAGTAAGCGCGGCGTCTTTCCATTGCTCGCGCTTATATTATTGTATTGCTGTTTTGAAATCTATTATTAAAATGCATGTGTATTGTGTATGTAATGTTACGTACTGATCGTATATTTTTTGTATCGAGGATGCTTGTGTCTTCGTTCCCGACTATACTGCACGACTTACAATTGACAATAGTGCTAAAATGTAAGAATCTAATAAGTCCAGAAGAAGACGGTTGCGAGGCGACGCGACGGAGCCCCGCTTCGCGGGGCTCCTATTTTTGTGTAGTTAAAAAAAACACGAACCTAACCTAACCCAACCTAACCCTTATATCTGTTACCTATTTATTTTTCTAAGCTCACCTAATAATATTTTTATTCCATATTTTACTGAATCAATCAAGAACAATAAAAGTAGATATAGATATAGCTGTACAAGTCTTTGATTGCCTATATATTTATTATTTCGCTCAAGCATAAGTGGTGTAGTAGGTATATTTAGTTATATTTTGCGTACTGATCACAGTATTACCATATTTCCTACAGTAGTGCGACGAATGTACTTGTGCAGAGAAACGGAGGGGAACTGGCGGGGGTCGGGCGACGCGGGCCGCGTAAGGCAAACACGCTTAGTTTGCCTTACCTAGCGCGAAAGGACGACGCAGTCGTATTTTTTGTGTAATAATTTTATTATACATAGGTACTTACATATTCTATTATGGCGCGCACAAACTGTTCCGTTTACGGATGTAAATCTACATTGAAATCCCAGAAGGAAACAATATTTCAGAAAGATTGTATTAATTGTATCTGTTGAATTAAAATCAAAGCTATGTATATGTTGTCCTCATTATTTTCTAATCAGATTGTACATCCCAATGCGAATGCATTACTTAGTTAAATGTTATAATATACAATTAAGAACATCCAAAAATAAAGTGTCCACGTAAATAATATTTAGCAGTGCAATATCTGTAATTATATATTTATGAACAAATAATTACATCAGATTTAATAATCGCAATTATTTTGAATGTACATATGGATAAATGATTTCATCATAATATTAATAATCACAATTGTTTTATTTCCCATTTGTTGCAACCCTAGCGTATTTTCGTGTGGCAGCGTAAGTACCTACGCTGGCGGCGGCATCGTGCGACATCAAAGGCGATTCCTTACTGTAGGAAATAATATTGTAATACTGTGGTACTGATCGTGTATACTTTGGAACGAAGAAGCAAGCATCCGCGTTACAAAGTATACACGATCAGTACGCATAATTCGTGTATATTTTGTAATAACAAACTTAAAAACAGCATTACAAAGTATACACGAGCAGTTTCCTATGGTTGCGTTCTGGCTATGTATAGTTTGGAAATACGCAGTTCCATAATCCACATTCTTCCTACAAAGCCTTATAAGTTATAGGTAAGAATTTCGAACGTGATATTGTGATTAGGCACAATCAAATGGATTTAAATTATTTTAACAATTATTGTCCTATCACGATAAATGCTAAATGCTTTGACAAATTTTGTAACACTAGGTACCTCGTACCGAAGGAGTTTAAGGTCGTCGACGCACGTGAGTCAGAGAGTGACGTCAAACAGCCTCGCCTCGATTGTATATAGGCCTACAATTTGACATGCAAATACAATTTTTTGCCCTCACATTTATGTTTTGTGTATTTAAAAATAAATTACTTTCTAATTTCTATGGAAAAAAAACATTCAGTGTAATGAAATGTAAAATTTCAGTTGAATTTGATCGTAGATGTATTCCTAACATGTACCTATTCAAAAATGGTTTTCAAAAATGGTTTTTCTATACCTAATAGGTACCTATTCCTAAAACTACAGATTTTATTTCCTCTTATTGCATAGACTAGCTTGCACAGTCTACCTTTCAAATCCACTTACTAAGGTAAGCAAGATCTCTTTATAATATAAAGTTATTATTATGGATATAAATAACCTCAGAGACCACAACTTTATTAATATTCATTAATGACATTTAAAATCAGTCTGCATTTGAATATGACTAGATCCTCTGATGGCTGGCTAAGTGATGTAACACGGTGACTCTTGTATACCCATGCAAATTGTAGGTAGAATCAATATTATGTTCACCGCAAAACCATTCCAATGATGATGTATTTTTATAAATAAAAGTCGTACTTTATCGCTTACTCCAAAGTTCAACTTATAAATGTTTCAAAAAATAAATTAAAGTTTACATTGCCATTTATTTACCCTGTTAATAATCTGTTTCATTTAAAATGATTGCTAAGTATTAAATTGTCTCGTATAAAGGAATATGAAAACAAGATCAAGATCAACAATCAGATAATGCTTTTATAATAATTGCAACTAATGAAACAATCAACTGCATTTAGAACGCATCTAAAATTACGTCTTGTTCTTGGAAATTTTTTTTAAATTTAAATGCTCAATACATAATTTTTAATATGCTACACTACATTAATGAATAATAATTAATAATTACATTTATTCATGATACAAAACCATGAATGGCCATGATGACATAGTGCACGGTGCACCTAACAGATTTTACAGTATTTAACTATTTAACATGTATCGAAATTAAGAAATAAAATAAGTGTTCATTTTCAAATAATTATTTATTTATTTTATTTATTTATTTATAACACTTCATTGTACAAAACAATATAGGAAATGTGGTACAAATTAGTGAGGTACAAAAATTTTGCACAATAGGCGGCCTTATTGCTACACAGCAATCTCTGCCAGGCAACCTGGTAGGAAAGGAAATGTGAGAAGAATAAGGATAGCGCAAAAAAGAAATAAAAGAAAGAATATATTTAAAAAATGCCTACATACAACATAAACTACATATACTGTACATAGATACCACATAGTTATATAAATATACTTGTATTATATACTACACAAACTACAATATATATATATATATATATAACAATATATACAAAAATTATAATTATACATAAATTATTACTAATGCAACTATTGCATGGCTAGATAATGAGCTTTCAATATGGACTTAAAAGAACTGAGCGTTTGTGCACGTCGGATACTTTCCGGCAAGGCGTTCCAGAGCTGAATGGCACGAGCAGTAAACGAGTTGTCATAAAAGTTTGACCGAATGTAAAGTTTGAAATTGAATTATTAATGGTATACAATGGGTATACATAAGTCTATTGTAATTGTAGTAACTTCAAGGTCAAAAAGTTAATATATCTATCAACACTGATAAGCGGCAAGACTTGTTTTAATAAAAACCTAATAAACTTCTTATACGCCTTTTAAATTATATTTTGCAATTTCCATATAATTTAGAATTAGTAAATGAATTCCATTTCCACCAGTTTCAAGTAATAATGTACTGATTTGAAAATTAGTAGAAACTGAAATGAAGAAAATGCTACCGCCACCCTAAGATCATGTGACCTACGACATGATGTGGATAAGTTAATAAAATTGAATCGAATATGAGCAACACGAGCGCTAAGGAACGTACATCTATCACGATGCCTGCGACGTAATCATAACTGCAAGGAGTAATTCCATTAATGCAGTGTCGGACACACGAGACCACTCACTTTTCCACATCCACGAACCACATCAAGCTGATTAATCCACTTATCAATTCACCGAGGGAATGTAATCAGAACGTATTGAGACTATATCGCGCTACACGAGTCACTTTTGTCTTAAAACCATTACAATATCTTTCGGTAACGGTTTCATCATTTGGGGTCAATGTTAATAAACTTTCACGATCAAGTGCAGTGCGAAAAATGCGTAAAAACGAATGTGAAACGACGCGACAGTACGCGAATATAAATGACCGACGTCCACTTCCGTCCGTATCACAGCATTAACTACAAAAGGCGGTTAAAATGTGCTTGTCTTTGAATGTTGGTAACATAACTATTGTACTATATTTTATATTTTTAACTCTATTGCTATGTCATAAGATTGATAATTATATAAAAGTTTCAAGTGAGTTTGTAATTAATAACGTTCACGCATCTGCATAGTAAAATGGAATCGTAATGTAACAGTATGGTACAGTAGCACACGTTATAAAGACCTGTTATAATTATTTATTAATAGCGAACCTGTCAAACTTTTGTGCTGTTTAAAAATGCACGCTATATGTAATTATAAATAATGTTATACAACTTGCAAAACTTGTACAAGAAATAAGAAGCCGTAAAAGTAAATCAATTATAGCACTAAGGCATTATTAATTGTCGAGCATAGGTTTATGTTTCATCCTTCAAATAGTATTGATTTCTTAATTATCTTGGACGTATATCTTTTGGATGATTGAAGAAGTTAAAAAAAACAATAGTATTTAACTCAATATTTCATGAGGTATTATTATTAATCTTTAATACAAAACAGGTTAAATTGCTAAGACCGACCGATAACAAAATCATACTTCCTGTCTCCTTTTACTTATATGACTTATATATTATATTGTCTTCAAGGCCTATGGACACTCCTTTTAGACGTTCCAGCATTAGAAAGAAATGTATAGCTATGAAACGCTATTAATATTAAATAAGAAGATAAAGAATTGATGAAACAATCACTCATTACCATGAATTAAGCAGATTCTTACTTGTTCTTAAGAAAATTTTGTAACCATAATTAAGCACAAAAATAACATTTAGTTTGTTTTTGTGGCAACATTTTAAGTTTTTAAATATTTAAAGTGATTTGTTATATTTATATTTTATAATAAATTATTTATTAATTTCTATGCTTGACTGACTACAAATATATTTCAATACATACAATACGCGTACCTACATCATATTATAAAAAATAGAAAATAAATAAAGCACTATATTAATAAAATACTTATGTATTGATAGAAAGCAATGTCTTATTTCAAACATTTATAAATAAAATAAATCATAACACCCAAACAGTATATGGAAAAAATCTAGGCCTACTTTATTTACGATTACTCAAAAATGCAGTATGTGTAGTAATAGCATACACAACAAGCTACACATAATAAGAATACAATGAACGTAATAATTATACTGCTCTCACGGTCAAGATAAAGAAATCGGGTGGCGGTGGGCCACAGCTGTTGCGCGATGCGGGGCGCCGTCGTCGCGGTCTCCCGTACCGAATCCAGAACACTTCAATCAATAGCAGCGATTCTGCGTCTAAATCCGTACCATGTGGGATAAGTATACTTCGCAATCGATGGCGGACGTCATTTCAATATCAAACAATTCCTATAAAAATTACCGTATGTTACACCCGAATCGCTAATTTCACTATGTTTAAGTCTTATAGTCAATAACTACAGTAAATAAAGTATATAAATCCCATGGAATCCTTAAGATACGCGACTAAAGAAGGAGGATGTGTAGGGACGGCTATGGTGTCTGTCGTACGGTGCAGCGGTGCACCGTGCCTTTCTATGTTTGGCGCAGTTCGTTTTGTATGGGTGCATGAGGTGCGGCGGCGGTGGGTGTCGCGGTATCGATCGGCGGAAGGGTGAGCACGCGTGTCGCGTGGCTACCGGCGCGACCGGTACTGGAGTTCGCGCGGAGGCGCCGCGCAAGCGCTCTGACTGCACGCTACTCACTGCCACAACACGCCGTACCGACCGCCAGAATAAAATTCTTATCTATTCAACCATTACTTTCCTATCTTTCGATTCCATTCTGCACGAGCCGAAATTGCAAAATACAAATTACTATAAGGTCAATACAGACGACGCAATTATTCAGACAATAGACGAAGATATATTAATAGAATATAAAATTTATAGATCGTGCAGAGTAGGTACGATAATGACTAATGTTCATCATATTAACGAGCGAGACAGGTATGACGACACACAATATCTCCGCATCGCGACATTTTATCGTTAAAATAAACCATAGGTAGACAATAATTATTAATAGAACTGTTATCATAACATTATACTCATAATTTATGAATACCCTCCAACTGTATTGCTGTAGATTCTACTGCAATACAGTAGGAGGGCATACATTGCATTAATTGCAAATTCAACAGTTAAAATCTAAAAATACCATTAATATATTATATGTATATATTATAATTTAGTGTTATAAAATAAATAACTATTATTAAATAAATTCTTAAAACAATAAATTCTAATCTCAATAAAACAATTAATAAATGTTTATGCTTTCTTACAAAAATTATACTCCCTAAAAAAAGTATTACTAAAAAACATATTATCATTTGTTTTTATAGTTTAAATTCAAAACATTGGTCTTGTAAACCAAAAATATATTTTTTTTAAAACTTCAAAGAAAATAATTTATTCTTATCAATAAGACTGTTTAGCCGTTGAATTCAACTAGTGCATTGGTGAGCGATGGACTAGTCGAATCGTTGAGTGTACATAGACGGTTAATTATTTAACTAGTCCGTTGATTCAACGCCCATCCCTAATTCGCACTCCTATTGCCGGTCCTTTGACTCGCGCGCAAAAGCCGACAAAATAGGGAGCAGTGAGCAGGACGATGAGCACGACGAGTGGCATGACGAGTAACGTGGCCACACTATGTCCCTGCCTACTTTCCTCGTTACTTCCCATACCACTCGTCGAGTCGTGTGGCTGCGGCATAAAACTAGACTTTAGCAGTAGACTTTGGTACTTTGCCAAAATTTATATCCATAAAAATACATGTGGTATTACTTGACCTCTTTTATAAGGCATCATTTACTTCAACAAGAAAACTTATTATGTGTGCAAACATGACCTCTGTTTAGCCTTGACTTATATTGAAGGCAATATATCTGTTTGTATTGAAAAATCTATGGACGTTTTCCACGATGACATCTTCTTTTGTACATTTTTACCTCATAATTATATCCATAATATGTAAATTATTGTGCAGGTTAATAATAAATTACTTAAAAAGTCTATTAACACTATTTTTTACATAATTATTACTATTAATACTATTGTTTACATTTTCAATGACAATATCAATGGAAGGAAATGTTATTTTTGTAAACAACCAACAATTATTATTCACGGAAGGTTCAAGAAACACAGTGAGAATATTCTGTTAAACGTTAAATTATATTTTTAGGTAATTAATAAATCTTATTTTCTTATTTAAATATTGAAATACCCACAAACGTAAATGACCGCCGATTACTGAGATTATAAAGGTTTTCATATACAAAAAAAGAAGATGCATTACAAATCATAACATACTAAATAAAACATACATTATAAAATAAAACCTATACCGTACCATCTTAGGATTATTAACGCTAAAGGAAAAAGAAATTCCATATAATCGTCAATTTGCCAAATACGTGCAAAAACAGTACTTAGTGTTAATCCTTAACACGACAGCATTTAAAATAGAAAGTGATTTCGTGGTTTGTGTAGTAATCGGTGGTTTGTTTGTTATGACAATAGATATATCCGTGAAGTTGTGTTGTAAATCAAACCACATTCTTCCACCAGTAACATGATACATTGCACGATACATTACTTGCATTACATAAATGTAACTCGCACTCAAAAACCAACTACATTTTAATGCTGATAAGTATATTCAGACACAAATTTCACTATACAAATAAAAGAGATTCCACATGATATTCAGTCTTCTCAATATGGAAAATTAAACACATCAATCGTAAATATAAATGAAATTTCACTCTCATTTTAGATCGTATCAATTATCATAATATTTCCTCAAATAAAACAGACTGGAAAGTGAATTAAGGAGAAGAAGATTTATTTGTCATCACGCCTTCCTATTAACTGGCATATAAAAGTTTAAAAGTCGAAATGATTTATTAGTTACTACTATTTATAACAACTATGCCGACCACCAGCATCCTTTGTTTATTTTGGTAAAGCGTGCCACTCGGAGACCAAGTGATGGTGACAGAAACACGCATCGAATGCAGAGCTTAACATAAGTGACACGAAACGGATGTTACACAAGAGATATGCGTTTCATAAAGCTTGGCATGTTTATTTGTGGCTCACTCCCCTTAATTCATACCTTTCCGCTATCGCTTCAATAAACAATTAACACGACTTGTAACAACTTTCATTTTATAGACATTATCATGTTGGTATACATTTTAATATTTATAGGCTTTCAATTAAATACTTACGAAAATAGTTGAGCGTTTCCCTGATCTGGTCAGGCGTGAGAGCGAGGTCTTCCGGGTTGACTGGCAACGCCGGCGAAGGTATGAACCAATCTTGATTCTCGTAACCTAAAAGTGAGAATATTCACGTAAATATAATGCAATTTTTTAATGGACGGCGGAGTAAAATTATTATAGTATGTCGCCATATCGAATACGGAAAGATTTATGAGACATGAGATAAAACACATCAACACATAGATCTACGTGTAAGCGATTTACTTTCCATATGAAAGTTAATGAAAAAACATTAACACTTCTTCCAACCATTAACAGTAGAAAGTTTGAAACAAAAGCACCATCGCAGTGTATTGAAATCACCGATACGTATACGTATATTAAAATAATAATATTTTAATTACAAAAAGTGCGTTCAATTTAAATGTTAAGCGAATCGTTGAAGCGGCTACGTCATAGGGACGCTGAATCACACCTACAACATTCCCCAACCACTTTCAATCCAGTCCGTTCCTGTTTGTTATCACGTGACTAAATCTACATAGAAATATATTCGACTCGTTGTCGCTAGTTATGGATTAAACTTCACAAACTTTACAGACTGTGTGCTCGACCTAAACGCCAACACCTGTGTGAGTTCAGGTGGATTACGCAACACGCCCAAAATATTGTCTTTATAGGCAAGTAGAAGAAAATGATGCTCAGATACGTACAATATACAATCTATTGTATAAAACATGAAATTGTTTTTGATTTTTAAGGAAAAATCAGACAGACTTTATGACATCATTCGTTCAAATAAAACAAGGCTGCATTTATGAATAAGATTTACCTCACAAAGGCATCGTAAGTCAATACAGATACCCACTGAAACAATAGCAAGAATTTTTAATCCATTGCTTTAGACACTATGGAGATACAATATAGCAACATTCCATCAAATTTCTTAATAATGATCTAGAACATCTTTGGGCTTCGTCATAATAATATAAGTAATGCATGAAAGCCGACCTTTACACCTGACACGGCAGCATACAATTTGCAATGTTTTCACATGTACGCAGAAATGCAGACCCATTATCGCATACCGATCCTCGGCACTAGATGTGCATCGTGCACTCCTACTAGTTCTTGTAACGGGTTGACAGATGGCACGCATGAGACCGGTCGGGAATGCACTGGTCAACGGACGATGAGTCGCGCGATGAGACACCATTATTTATAGCGTCATCGGCGACGCCGGCGCCGGAAACTGTGCCTCGTACACTAACTGGCACGGAACAGAATTTACAAACTTCATTTTACTTTCTGCATTGAATGCAAATCTATCCAATTTCCCTATCTCATAATGTATTTGCATAGGTATAATAGCTTCTATTCAAAACAAAACTGCTGCTAACGACAATTCTTAACAAATTCTAAATCCCAACCGAGTCAAGAAACATTGTATTAGAATATTATTTAAAAACTATTACAATAAAGCTGACGGCACAATGGACACCTTGATTGCAATAAAACTTTATTAGTCTTGTCCATTGAATAATATAATAATATTATATCATCTTTCTTGTTTGGCAGGATTTAGCGTAACATACAAATAGTTCATCCCTCTAGACTCCTAGAGTCTAGTCAATATATACCTACTTCCTATTCCGGCATTTCAATTTAAATCGATCCGAAGAGGACTGTTGTTATTTTAAAAGGATGTACATACAAAGAACAAGTCATTACTTTGTTCATCTAAACTATTTTTGTTAATCTAAGCCGCGGATCAGAGCAGCGTGTAACTTGTATTCGTCTTGAAGAACACGAGATGATTGCGGCTTGGGTCAATTCTTGGAGGCTCATGAAAATTTTCCGGGTATCCCATTCTAAGCTTATCCTACTTAACTTAAGGTACCATCAAAGTGATATAAATGCATGAAGAACTACAGCGCAATGTTCGCACAAATAAACTGCGGATAAATTGATTACATATAAATTTTTAATTAATCAAGTAAAAAATAACTATCCACCTTTTTTTTCAATGAAATTCACTCAGTGTGTCACTAGTACTTCTACTTTATGTAGTAACTTACGTAATGATACTCAGTGCCGACGAGAAGGTCAACGCAGGTTTTTGCAGAATGATTTCCAGAAAATACACCTTTTTGTAATACTATAAGATAAAATTTATAAATGTGCTTCCATTCATTTAATTTCAAACAAATTTATTAAAAACTAACACCTCAGGTAAAACAATTTATTTTTTAACAGTTTGTTATAAGACTGGCGTATGCATCTGTCCTCTTAAAATATAAGAAGGTATTATTAATATACGCGGAAAATGATGTTGTGATGCTGGTCACAGGAATGTGCTAAAGAGAAAAAAAGGTACCTAAGGATGGCACGAGGTCTACAGCCTGCTATCAATTTGTCACGAGCTACCATAAATAGAAAACATCTTGAGGTCGCATACCTAAGATGATTCCTGGTGCATCTAGCGTTTATACAACTTTTTTTATTATAATTGGAACGCTATGTAACGGGACGTTGTACGGTTAAATAGCATTTATCAAAGCTTATCTCTGTCGGTTCATAATTTTAGATATCAATTGAGACGTTAAAGTGTAAACATCAAACAAAATAACATTCAAATAAATACGGATACTGAAGGTAGAATCGACATCGATAATAATCGACGATATTTAATACTTACAAAATATGTTTCTTAGGAATTTATGATAATAGGTCAAATATAATGGGTCTGTCATACAGGTACATTACTCTCCTAGCATAAGAATGTTAAAATTTTTATTTGGCAACAAACGCAGCCGAGGTGCACAAAGAAGGAACTTTGACATTTAGATATTGATAAAGCAGCGCTTACTCAAGTATGTCACGATCCGATTGTTTGCCTATTTAACATCTTTCACAATGAAACAACCTTCTTAAGAAAACGTTGAATGCCATTATGATTTTCTATTCTACTCTTTTCGTTTTCATTTTCGTTCATGAAAGCATCTTTCATCAGATACACAACTGTGTTTATTTGTTTACTCAAATTTTATTAGGCTCTAAATATACCTTTTTCTACTGTGTATTGAGAGAGACTAAAGTCTAAAGATCTATAATAAGTTTTTAAAAAGATGAACCAACTTGAACGGTTAAATAAATAGTGCTCTTGCTTGATTTCTGATTCTTATATTCATTAATCAAACGTGTTCTTTACTTATATTCAGTGATTGATAGTAAACATTCAGAGCGATGCAATCTTGGCAATATGAACGAAATAATCTAAATACATATTATATCACTGCGTTAAATTTATACAACAATAATCAATGTTTTCACAACTACATAATATATTGCAAAATGAAGGTATGAAGTAATATGCACGCAGACCTATTTTTTATAAATTGCATAATTTGATATAATCTTTTACTACAGTTGATGTGCTTCGCGTTAAATTGTTTTAATTTTCAATAGAAAGCGACGATGAAGATTTATAACGAGAAACTTCATGTGCAGACGTTAGTGTTAGCGTTTGTCGGTTCAAACCAGTCAATGGAGACAAAGACCTTTCGATTCTGACAACTGATTCTCGTACTACGATTACAACGGTCTTTTGTGAATTACTTTTACTATTATTGTGGGTTTTTATATCTCGATATCTCAATTTTTGTCTCAGTTTTGTTTCAATTAGGTATACATATTGTAATTTGTTGTACAATAGTATTTCAGGAGAGAATCAATTGTTGCGAATGCGTTGTACGCCTATAATACATCATAATTTTCATATCATTTATTCATTTTTATAATATTATTTTGGAATAACTTATAATTTTATCTTAAAAATGATTATGTACCTCCGAACTGAGTTAAGCTGTCGGCTCGTAATCGATACTTTGGTATATGTTCCTGCAGAAGGCTGACGATCTCAACCTCGGGCACCTCCTCGCTATTGCACAGCTCTGACAACAAATAATAAAGCATGTTAGTTAATTAATAGTTGCATATCTTACCGAAAATGGCATTGTTATTACAACTACTTCTCACTATTGTACTTTCTCGATAAAGGGAAATTGGAAAGATAATGAACTGTTAGAAAGCTACAGGTTTGAATACCATGTCGGGACTCGTGACTGGAGAACTGAACTTGAGCGCAATGCGGTCTATACGCGTATAGAAGTACTTAGTTGTACACGGACGTATACTAGCAGTATTTAGAGCTTGCAGACAAAATCAATAGTTCCCTCCCGACGAACCTGACTAAGCTGACCGCGACATTTGCGGGGCCTGCACCCCTAATAATTATATTCTGGGAGCTTTGCATTCTGTAGGGATACGAGATGCAAATAAATATATAGGTAATAAATTTTGCATACTCAAATATAATTACAATGAAATGCATGTATCGTTACATCATGAAGGAAAAATGTCACTTTAGATATGTACATGCAGCAGGAAGGTCATTATATAACACCTCTTACTGCAAGAAATTTCTATATCGATCATACTAATTAAGCGAAAACGATATTCATTATCAATATTATTCCAGCGTCGGCCACCGCCTTAATCTAACAAGAGAAAGTAAGTTATTTCTTATTAATTACCTACTTTATAACAACAGTACGGGGACTGACAACATCGGAGTGGCCAAATAAATTAAGAAAGCTAATTTACTGATATCTCCTCATCAACTATGCAAACCGACAAGAGGTGTCGCGTAGTTTAAAACGGAATGAAAATTACGGTTGGATTACAGAATTTACTTAACCACCTGAATGTATTATGGAATACAAAGGCATTATTTCTAAATTACACTGAATATCCTGTATCCTTAATAGTACTTTTATGAATAATCATTCTATTTGATATATGAGTATGTATTTATAGTGGGTGTACTGACAAAAAATAAAAAAAAATATATAAAATTACATACTTTAACTTGAAATGTACAACCAAACTCACCACAACCAATTATAGACCGTATGTAACTGGTTCGCAATCTTTTCAACATAATAAAACGGAGGAGATATGAAAATAATTAGTTTTTAAGTTCTTTCCCAGAAACAATGTTTGTTTTCTTCGATTAGTTTTCGTGTAGCCCATTCTAAAACGAATGTCTGAATTAATTAGGGTCTCCTTTAATCATGAGAAAAAGGTAAATTTCATTTATTTATAACTTATAATATTATCCTTAGATGACAAATCATATAATACATCTACATTAATTTAGTATACATTATAATAATCCACGTCAGTTCTTATCACAAACGAGCCATTAATCAATGCCACATTTAGGAATATCCAAAAAATACAAAACGTTAATGTTCTATAACGAGCGTCGAGCTCTTTCGCGTTCCCAATATCTGTTTTCACAGATGTTTGTCTTTTGCGCTCCAGTTTCAGATCTCGGTTAATTTGCACGCGCAATTTATCAGCAGTATGTAATATTTTATACCAACAATTACTATAACCGTCACACTAAAGATTCAGAATGATTGAACTCACCGTCGCTCCAGGCGAAAAGCAAGTCCTGGCGCTTGTCATGCAAATCGTTGCGTCTTAGCGGACGCGGCCGATAACGCTTCTCACTCATAATTATGTTTCATACGGAACCCTCTCTTCACGCTTGCACGCACAAAAAATAGCGTAATCGTTGCAAAATATCATTAAAAATAACAAATAATTCACATTAAAATGTATTCTTTCGCATCAAATTGTGTGTACGTGCACTGTGTTATAGCGTCCCCTATAATCATATGTCTCCTAATCTAGATACATGATAATGAGACCGACGTCACCAAGTTCGATAATACATATAATTCACGGTCGACAATGCACATTATTATTTCTTATGAACGTAACTGTAAGCAACGATAAAATTAAATTATTTCTACATTTACAAGTCTTCTTTTTAGCAATGTGTATCGTAATGGTTAGGATTATTGTACCTACATGAATGGAAATTTAGAGATGTGTAATACAGAGAAGGTAGCAACAGGGTAAAAAATGATGGCCTGATGGCAACAAAAATATGTTCGTAAATAAGATATCAAAAAAGGAACCACTTTCATTTATATTTTCTCCTTAGTCCATCTGATTAAAGGTCCTTGGGACCAAATGCATAGAAGCAAGGAGAAGGCAAGATTTGCCTATTACCATTGAATTGAATTAAATTCACAAAAAAATAATTACTAGTCCAGTCCTTTACAATTTCTGGGTAAGCTGGATAGCATTTATATGAATTTCAGGATGACAATATAAGGCCCAAAATTTGCATATAAAAACCAATGGTTTCAAGAGGCTCATGCTCTGTATTTGTAGAACAAGGCCAAGGTAAAAATTTTCTATGCAAGAATGCACATTGCGATAATTATCAGGGAAGATGTTAATGAAGTGAATGCCACTATCACAATATGCAGGCCAAACCATATAAATACATGTACTATTCATGTATAGATTTTGTGTAAAGCTGGAAACTTTACATTTATATCTTGAAAGAACTGAAAACCTGATAAATGATGATGAAAATGATTTAAAAAAAAATAGATTTTTTTAAAGATAATTTCGTGAATATGTGAATTAAAAGGAGGGATCTTCAGAACCATTATAGAATTTCCATTATTTGCCTAAAGGGTGCACCTTCTTTTTTAGCAGTTTTTTAAGAACAATAAGAATGCGAGCATCCTGGTTATGATCGCAACTATATTTATACGGAAATAATATTTAACAATACTTAATGTTTTATTAAGAGCGCTGCAAACAAAATAGATACGAGGCCACACGCACGGTTCAGCTGTGAAGGCGGCTCGGTCGACGACTCGACGCACTCATTCAAACTAATAAAAATAAGGATGTCGTCAATATTTGGCATCGCTTCCATAGAGGGGTCACCTCCGTTATCTTCTATTATTCATATCGACCTTGCAAATAGGACACGAGATCCAGAAAACCCGCTTTGTAAATAAAGAAGCCAAAGAATTAACCATAACCAGTAACCACTATTCTGTGTGTTTTGTTTAAATTATTTTACAGTTACAAATGTGTTGATTTAACACAAACAGATTGTGTCAAAATTTTTGTAATACTATCTGAGAAATGAGAATACATTTCTAAATATATCATAGAATAGCATAAATTCAATTTAATACATTCAAAATATACATTTAACATTAAAGCAATTGATGATAAATTTAGTTTACTTTTACTACAGCCCCAAACAGTGACCTAATAGTGCCTAATGTATGCAGTATCGAACGCTCTTTCTTGCCAAAATAATTGAACTAATAAAATGCAATAAACCAATACAAGGATTGTAAAAACATTCATATAAAAATCCACGCTATTAGTTACATATACGTAACAGTGAACAATATATTCGTGATCAACTTTGCTGAATTACAAGCATTGCATTAGAAGAAAATAACATACAAAAATGTATTAAAGGTACTCCCATACCTTCATTAACCCATCATTATTTATAATAATAAATTAACTGGGCGATATATACCACTATTGAGGTTTAAGTACTAATTATATAATAGGTGAAACAATTTTTTCTGTGATATCTTTCAAAACATACTTAAATTTTACGTTACATTTACATTACATGCTAATACTCTTCATAAACTTTATTTCAAGTTTTACAATAATTCTACTCATATAACCGCAACATATATGTCAAACACACACGAAAAAAGTTAAACATAATTATAACATCAATTGCAGAGCGCGCGTAAGTACGATAGGCCCGCCGTCGGCGGACTCGCGGCGTTGTACTGGGGATGCGCGTGCGCAACCCGCCCGCCCAGAATAACCTTGGCACTTTGCCAATAGCAAAATTTCTATCTTTGCTCCCCATTCATAAAGCCAACCCTAAAGCCTTTATTGTTTACGCGCACTCTACCTTGTAATAGCGACGACGGTTAATGAATGTAAATTTTTTGATAACGATTCTAATTTCGATACAAGTCGAGTGGCTTCGGCGACGAGAACGCTTCGTATTATTGATGTTATTACTAATTATTTATTTAAAAATGATAACTCTTTGGAATTTGCTAACAGTATTATGCAAACGGCTCAAATATGTATGCGATTTAATAAATGTTAAAAACTTTCATATGTTAATAGGAAAGAAAGAAGCTTTACTCTCCAATAAGATTACGTAAAATAGAATTAACAGGACAGCTTGCACAAATCCACAAATAATTAAGTCTTATTTGACTCAAAAAAATGAAGTATAAGCACTTACTCCATGTAGTAAGTGTCATAAATGTTGTGTTGAGAGTAGCAATCCTAATTGAATGTGAACATGTGAGTCATGCTGTGTGCGTTTGCGTCAGGTCGTCAATTGCAAGTATGACAACGAGGATAATCAAATATAATTGAGACCACTGTTACATAGTGGACGTAAGTCTGCTGAACTTACGGGAAACACTTTCGAATATCAGCATAACTTTAGACGCGGTTTATAGACGTTTTAGATGTCTATGCAATAATGTACTCTGTTTAATCTAAAATAAATTATAATGTAGCTCAATTTTGGAGGTTATTTTAATAAACGGGTAAATACTAGAAAAATCTACTTATACCGCTTAATACAATATGAATAAGGTCTACTATTTCTACAAATCCTAATATAAGTACGTATGACTCATTCAAAGTGAACCGTTGTTGCTTACGCGTCGTTGCGTGAAAATCGACAAATCCATTCAAGGTAAACAACCCTGACGATTGTAGTGCGCTAATACTTTGTTATATTGGCTTCAAGACTTGTTATTTATTTATCGTCAAAACAAAACAGACCAGTACAGAACCACTTGCAGTGTATCCTGAATAGTAACTTTCACTTGCTCCAATTGGTGGCACTTGCTTTGAAATTTCTTGCATGATATACAGTGTGACCATTAAACGTGATGTACTTTTCATATAGATGCAAATGAGCATTCTAATATTAAATTTCAATATTAAATCAATTTATACATGTCTGCTAGTCAGCCAGTCAATTATCTACGGGATAGTGGTTGATGTAACATGTTAACAATGCTAGTCATGCTTCATTGTATAAATGGCAGCTTGCACCAAAATATTGTATGGTTTTGCGTAGTACAGTACCTATTGTGATCCTAAACAGAATCCTTCAGTCTACTTTCATAAATCAAGGTTGAACACAATATTTTTACAAATAACATCTACAAATTACAATATAGCATGTTTTACTTTATTTATTTATTAATTAATATAATACAAAGGAACGTGCATCGTGCATATACGACACTAAAAATTGATAAGCCATTCAGTTGGTGAAAATTCATGGCTTTGCATCAACCTAATACAGGGTTTAAATGGGACTAAAGAATAGGAAACGGGAGGTCTTGGCTTGTAATCTATCCCTAGTCCTTACCAGTTATAGTAGCGACGTGACGTGTTGCGCGCGGAGCTAGCGAGGGCGCGCGAGCCGCATCCTGAAGGGCCGCCAGCTTGACGAAGTACTCTAAAAAAACACAATAATCTTTACAAGATATACCAAAGCGAAATTTATCGTAATGCTCTATGATCGCAATTAATATGAAAAGTAATTTATCTTTCAGGTCTGATGAAGAATTATCTCACATAATTGCCTCTAGCTCCAGAAACTAGACCAGTTATAGTGGAACTCATACAGATTTATTTATTTTAATGTTCATACAAAGATCTATGTTTCGAAATAACAATAACAAAGTAAAAATTTTAAAAGGAAAATTTGTAGAAAAATTGGCTTTCACTAATAATGACATCCTAATTTTTAGTTATTTTATTTTTCGGTTTCGCATCAAATCCATGTAATTATTATATACTATTTGATGAAGATAATATCACTTATCTATTCTGATGTTTTGTAATAATACCAGTATTTGTATGAATCAAACAATCACTACATAGTATAAAACAAAGTCGCTTTCTCTGTCCCTATGTCCCTTTGTATGCTTAAATCTTTAAAACTACGCAACGGATTTTGATGCGTTTTTTTTGAATAGATAGAGTGATGCAAGAGGAAGGTTTTAGTATATATTTTATTAGGTTTTAGACAAAGCGGGCGAAGCCGCGGGCGGTAAGCTAGTAAAATATAATTGGCATATTCAATAAGATTTAACAAATACTTGTGTTATGATGATTTAGAGTAGAGTACCTAACTTTAGCATAAAATATGATTTCGTCACTCAATAAATGTTGCACACATTATATAATGAGAACAATGCAATACTGAATACAGATATAAGAGTAATAATTAACATTGGAATATAGTTAAACTAAGAATCTTCTATATAAATTACTTATTCCATACCTTCTAAAATCATCACTACTTCTATTTAGACGACAAACAAAGAAGGAACAAAAAATACACCATTTTGCACTTTGTTCAAGCTTACTTTGATATAAAGTGGAAAATTTAAGATTTGTTGATATAAAATTTTGTATATGATGTAAGGATATCAGCTATATCTAATCTTATTATATAAATTGAATCATTCATTGCTAATACAATATGATTGTTTACATTATACATCCAACTTAGAATAGACCTGATAAATCATATTAAAAAATATACATAGGTAGGTATAAAACATTGGTCATAAAAATCTTAAACATATTTAACATAATCAACAGTATGTTTTTTACATAGGTAGTATTATTCAATTCAATAAATGAAATACTTACAAAATTATTTTTCTAAATCGCCCTTGAAGTCCAATAATTTCTGTAAAAGAAAAGTAATTTAACTTTAAGTAGGTAATGCTAAGGTTGAAAGAAACAAGAAAATAAAATACGTATAATATATTCATTATTCACTTAAATGAGAAACAAAGATCAATATTTCTTCAAAGGAATTTTGGATCTTGTATTTCAACACAAGTTAAATTTAAGTAGGTACTTACGAAGATTTTCTTAAAATAATAATTGGATTTAGAATTTTTTATTATGGGTTTCAGAATGGCTACTTGGAAGGTATAAATTATTCAATGAAGATGAAATAAATACTTACAGGCATTTTTACATCATCAGTCTGTAGGTAATCTTGTGGTCACCAGCCTTTTTCGCACCAAACCATTGTCAGTAAATAATTATTTCTAATGTTAAAAGCAAACAACACTGTTCTATTTATTAAAATAAATATCTATAAAGATAAGTTGTAAGTTCAGTAAAGTTATGGATAAAAACAGTCATCAATTTTCCAAATAAAAATTAACAAATTATAAATAAGTATTCCTTCAGAATTTAGATTCCGTGCTGTCAAATTGTCAATTCGTATCTTTCAACTGATTTGATCAAACATTATTCATCGTACTGGATCGTGTTCGAGGATGCTTGTATTTTGGACTAAAATTATTGTATAATAATTGTATATAATGGCAACAATTACGTGAAAACAATATAATATATAAATTCTAAAAGAGTTTCTATGGGCTGTGGTAAAAAATGATTCAGCGTTGAATTAATATATATTATTGAAAATTTGATTATATAATCAAAACTAATATTAGTAATTTACGAATTAGCTATGTACACATTCATTAATTTTAATACATATTGACGACGCTTATAAAATTTTATCTGAAAATTTCATTTAACAATTTTTTCATGCAATTGATCACAATGTTTGTGGAAAAAGCCATCAGCGTCATTTGAATTGCTATAGCAAACACAAGTATTACGATAATACCTGAAATAAAAAGTATAATATATTATTACATAAGAATAGAAAATTTTTAAACTCTATTAACCTCACAATATTGTAATAAATTTCATTTACAGCTTACCTTCAAATAAAATTATGTATGCTACAAGAAGAAATACTAATAGAAACAATGAAAACGAAATTGATAGAATCATAGTAATTCCGCCTACAAAAAATAATAAAAATATTGTTGTAATCAGAGGCTTTTCCAATAAAAATAATAAAAATGTTTTGAGGTGCTCCTCTAATTTTTTGCTGAATAAATTATAATGCAATAAAGACAGTCCATAGCCTGAAACAAGTTTTAAATTTATTAATAATGGTATCAAAATTTAAAGGTATAAATAATTGAAAACACAATACTCATATATTTTATTTTTTTAACTTACTGAGAGGAAGTTTAACAGCCAATAGAAAAGCGTTATTTATATCAACTTCCATTGATATATCTTGATTGATCTTGATCTTGAAGATTTTCTAAATAATTTTGTCAACCACCCTACACTAAAATAATTAAAATTTTATGGGGTACTTCACAGAATATAGCAAAAGTAGATAAAAGATGTAAAGTTTTTTAAATTCTTGTTGTAAAATTTTGGATACACAATATGATCAAATTGTGAAATAATTATGTTCTAGTACCACCAAAGTACCACGCTAGTACAGTATAGATAGAAAATAAAAAATTAAGTTATTTTATGTTTATTTTCTCTAGCAACTTTATTTTTCGCGCGCTAGTTGACAATTTGAAAATATGACATGACAGCTACTTTGAAGCCCAAACTCGTAAGAATTTTTTTACATACTCTTTCAAAAAATTTAAAATAAAATACAAATTTAACATAATTCCCAAAGTAGGTATTCAAATTAATGTGTAATACGTAAGACGTTATATAGGTACATTCACAATTTCTTAGTTGGTTTCTATTGGTAAAAGTCAAAATTTCATAATGGTAAGTAGTTCAGTGTGGTGCATTGTTTTACTACTTTAATTATATTTATTTGTGTTTGTGTTTATTTCATAAATATATATACTTTTTCAGGTACAATATGATGAAAACTTACTATCGGATATGTTGCCAATATACTATTCAAGGCTATTTCCACAAAGTCTTTTTTGCAGGTGGTTATCATGTGGAAATTATCCACAACCACTCGCCAACAGAGAATTATCATTTACTTTAGCAGAAGATATTTATCTAAGATATCTGTCTATAAACAATCAGAAGGAATTACAAACATTATTTCAGAAAAAATGTCCATATAAATTAGATATTGGGCCTGTGTATAATACTAAGTAAGTAGTATAAAAACTGTTTAAGTAGATTTATTTCCCAAAAATACTTTCCCTTAAAATGAGTAAATACATAAGAATCTCTTATTATTGGATATATTAAGTGAGAAATATTCTCTTATTTCAGACCATCTATAGGTCGGCATGATGCGATTGTGCTGGCCAGAGAGCTTGTATTTGATATAGATCTGACAGATTATGATGAAGTAAGAACATGTTGTCAAGAAGCAAATGTATGCGACAAGTGTTGGAGGTTCATGGTTGTAGCGTGTGAAATTATTAATGTTGCTTTAAAAGGTACGGTCTTATCTTGGATAAAAATTATATCCCTTTTATTCTGTGATATTATTGCTATTGAACGTGTGCTAGCTATGGCAACGCCTAAATGATGTTTTTCAACATGAACAAACATAAACGTTGCTTGCTTTTATTAAATTTTTTACTAACTTTTACCCCTAACTCTGTATGGTTCTTTATCAATGTTTAGCATCTATAAAAACTGTACTCAATTACACATAGGTACTTTTATGTGATACATCATGTAATTGAAATAAAACAATTTATTTCTTAGTCTTAATATTCTTGTTTTGGCTTCAATTATTGTACTTATTAAGAGTTAATGTGTTAAATCTATATTGTATTGTGTATAAAAACAATTAATATTTAAATTCTATTAATTTCAGATGATTTTGGTTTCCAACACATATTGTGGGTGTTTTCTGGTAGGCGAGGTATTCATTGCTGGGTGTCAGATTATGAAGCCAGGACCTTGGATAGTCCAGGTAGAGCTGCAGTCGCAGATTACATGTGTCTAATAACAGGCGGAGATAATCAGTATAAAAAAGTTCATTTGGGAAGTGATAATTTGCATTCTAGTATCAAGTAAGTTATCAGAAGTTGTTGTGTTTTGTAAATTTTGATAAACTGATAAGTAGAGTGAATAAAAACAAATATATGGAATCTAATATCTATCTATATCTATCTATTTATCTATCTATTTTATTAATATTATATAATTAAATAAAGTATAGTTGTTATTTGTTTTATTGCTATTGAATATATGTTTAAACTATTATTTATATTTTCAGGAGATCAGTCAATATAATTGATAAATATTTCAATGATATAATGGAAGAACAGGAGTTCCTATCAACACCAGAAAGACTAAGCAGCTTTGTAAAAATTATTCCCGATGAAACACTAAGAAAACAAGTAGAAGAGACATTGAAGAAAATGCCAGCATCATCACCAGAACGATGGGAAACATTTGTAAATTTGTATCACCAACATTGTAAACAAGTATGTTTAAAATATAGATTATATTTTACTTCTTGATTTTCACTATGACTTTATTCGCAAGCAATTATATGTTATTGATATTTTCAACAATAATGTGGTGTTAATGTCCAAGCCATTTTATTAAATTAAATATTTTAAATTATATTTATTTGTTGGTGACGTTGCTTGCTGTAATGTGTAAGAAACAATGGGACAAATTAATTCTAAGATTTCATTGTAATTCATGATGAATATTTCAGAATGGAAGTGTTATGCGAAAGTTGAAGTACTTAATAGAGGAGATGAAAATCCAGTATTGCTATCCAAGGCTTGATGTTAATGTAACTAAAGGATTTAATCATTTACTAAAATCACCATTTAGTATACACCCAAAAACAGGGAAAGTATCTATTGTATTTAAACCAGAAAATGCTAAGAATATGAAATTGGATGATATTCCCACAATCAATACATTGCTTGATGATAGTTCAAAGGAAAATGCGCAACATTCAGCAAACATGAGAACTGCTACAAAGAATTTTCAAGAGGTTGTGTTTACTTTGGAAAAGACTGAAGCCATGAGAAGGAAAAATGAACCTAGTGAGTTAATCTGCTATTTATTTATACCTCTGTGTGCCATAGATTTCATTATTTTTAGTCTGGCTTATTGTATTAATAATTTAATATCCATTTTGGCCAATGTGGGCACTGTCTATGCACTGTGTTTCACCAAGGTGTCATTTATTTTGGTATAGATATGAAAGGGGTTTGGGTACTTTTGTATGAGCTAGTGGCGTCCGCGTCGTGATATATTACGTATATAAGCGTTCATATACGTTTTGATTAGAATTCTTAAATAAATAAAGGAGAAACCTAAAAAAACTCAGAAAAATCTTATAATAAATCATCTAGATTCTAGGTAAATGAATAATACAAAACCAAATATCTCTATTCCTAATAGGTTTCGAGATTTGTGTCCATAATAACTTTTGCTTACAATATATTGCTCTTTTAAAATATCCAAGTTTCATCGATGGCCGCGAAAGTACATCACGGCGCCAACTTTACCCAAACCCCTTATATTTTCAAATGACCACAGTTTTGATGAATATTATGTATAATGTCTTTATTTGTAATAATCGATAACAGCTTAATTTTGCAAGCACTTAAATCACATTTAATTTTCAATTTTACAATATACATATTATATATATTTTTAGTAAAATTTTTAAAAGATTTAACTAATGGAAGAATATTGTTTAATATCTTCTTAATTTGTATGTTTTCTTTTCAGGTGTATCTATTGATTTTTAATATGGAAATTATCAGAGGAAAAAATAAAAACGTGGATTCTCTTATATTTTTATTAATTAATAAAAAATGCACATAAAATATATCTTTATTATAATTTTCAGTAATTGGTCAGATCCACTCGTCTATGTATGTCGTATTATCTCATTATCTTCTAAAGATCTTAGGACCTCATCCTTCAAGTAATTATTAAGCACAAAATATGTGACTTTCAAAAACAGCATTACTAAGTTGTTCTAAAATAAGATGCTTCAGAAACATGTCTGAATAGTAGCAGAACAAGCAAAAGGTGATTTGTGACTTCGAAGCTGAACATTTTGTTGGCCTTTATTCATATTTTAATCCCATAGTTTTTACTTTTCAATTTTCATCGATTTTTTTTTAAACTTTAATCCTTAGTACTTTTCATCCATTCTACAACAAAACTTAATTTGCGTGAACTCAATTTTTGCATGGAATCAATTTAATTAAATAGAGCAGCTCAATGCTACATTTAGAAAATCTTCAAATCCAATAGTTACAGTTCCATTTTGTTGAGTGTCTCTGGCTCTAAATGCTTCAGTAAAGCGCTGGACTTGGACGCATAACACAATAAAGTTATCAACCGAAATTTTTCCGTCAGGGTCACTTCTTTTCGACAGAAAATTGATAAATTCCGGCGAAAATCGAAATCCCATTTGTGTCAAAGCTGAAACATAAAAATATTTTAACACTACTCATCAGCAGACACTACAGACTATAGTCCTTTTCACCTATGATGATTCCTGTGACACTTCATCGTGTTCCGAATTACGTATTGTATGTTTAAAAGGCCAAAATAATTTTAGTGCATAATATTTTTATTTTATGGCGGAATTATTACCAAAAATATAAAAATAAAACATCTTAAGCTTATAAATCAAAAACAGTATTGTTTAGTTTAATATAATGAAAAATAAAATAAAATAACACAAAAATATAATACCTACGCAATTCGTGTACATGAAATGGATCGTTGAAAAATCATAGAGTTGGAAAATCATATAATCGGCGCCCATCTTGTGATCGCTTGTCAATCGAGTCAATCGTCTATACGAGTGCGTCAGCCTTGTATACAAGTTGCATTTTTATAATGATACTTTACGTGGTATTCTGTTATTGTTACTAATTGTTATTGTTGACTTTTTGTTGCTGTTGTTTGTAAGTTTCCTTAGTTAATTGTTGGCGAAATGCCGAAAAAACTAATTTTGTTACTTTATTCAAATCGATTTCATTTCCATATAAAATATTATCGATTATCGAAAACAATTGATATGATTTCAGTAAAGACATCTCTACACGTGTCAAAAATCCATGTGTCACAGAAATCATCTTATGTGGAAAGGACTATAATTCTCGTTTTATATGAATTATTAATAATTTAAATAATAATTCTTCCATGTATATAACTACCACATCTTGGATAAACGTACTTGCAACAGTGTGAAACTAAATTTAACAGATGTTTTTTTAACAAATACTTAAAGAATAGAAAATGATTTTCTTCGTCTCTATGGCATACCGCGGCAACGCCTAGTCTTTCGGCCACCAGCAGTATGCTTATTCTTGAAACTCACTCATATATTGATAGGATAAGGTTGTATACGTCTTAGTAGATATCGTTTTATAAAAAAATATACATTCATATAAAATATCTATACGATTCGTTTGAATCGAAATTTATACATACCTTTGGATAATTCCTGTTCGTCGATCTGTCCCGACTGATCCGTATCGTATGTTTTGAACACTGCTAACCACTGATTAATGTAAGTATATAACTTTTCAAACTCTTCAACGTTTATGTGTCCAGAACGGTCCTTATCAAACATTCCTGAAAGGACAAAAGGTGACTAAAGAACAATAATCTAAAAATGATTTTTGTGTGTCAGTCTATCTGTATCGATCTCGATATGCAGCATACATATCATGCTAAAACTACTGTGTGTATTAAAATGAAATTGCTGCTGATTAAACTGTTACCTTTCTTTCTTTCATGAAGTGCATAAACTTAACACACATAAATTAACTTTATTATTGTTATAATGTTTGTTAACAGAAGATTATAACTTAACTTATATTTACCTATCATCAAGTTACAAGCAGTTTCAGAAAATGTTTGCCCCTGTGCGTTAACTAGGGCGGGCGTAAACCATTGCACCACTTGAGGTGAGACGTTGCCTCCAGGACCGATGGAGGGATAAGGACCATGTCCCACTTCCAATTGTCCGCCCTGTGGTTGTCCATAACCTGGTTGACCATATCCTTGCTAAAATAAAATTTAAATATTTAAAAATATTGATACTGACCGGCTGGAACGAATTTTAAAAACTTTTTTTAATTCGACAGAATCAAAATTAGGTACAGTTAGTTAACATGGACGTCGCGTAGTTAGGCGGGTATGGGGTCCCCTTTACGTATGTATCCTAATAAGATAGCTAAGTATTTAATAGATTTGAATTGACCTACTAGCACAGCCTACTAGTCTATTGTACTTATTTGATAAAAAAAGGGTCGAGAAACTTGATGAAAATAACAACTTTGCATTTTTGTGATAATTCGATTGTTGAGATAGTACTTGTCGGTTGTTACCGTTGCTTTTTTGTGGGCCCCACCCACATATTTTGATAAAATGCATAAATACCTATCAAGAAACGCTACGCCGCGCCACTACATATTAGAATGGTATACTTTTAAAGCTATAAGCTCTATATTATATCATCTCAATTATTTTAAAAGTGGGTACTAAATAAAAATATATAAATTGCTTAAAATATTTTATTCTATAAAGTAGGTATAAATAGCAGTATGTTACTAATATAATATTTACATGAGGGTTGTAGAAAACTTACCAGGCATCTTGAGACAACTGTTCAAGCAATACTCATTAGCAATAACATTTATAGTAAGTAGAATATAGGTACTTTTAGATTTACATCTTTTTAGTCTGCAGGATTCGTGGAATACAAAAGGCACCATATTTATTTTCTAAGGTTTATTTTAAGGGGAGGCTCCCTAAATTTTATGTGAATTTGCATTAATATTCTGAAACAGTCACACATACTATCAAAATGGAACTTTAGTATATGATTTATTGGGTCTTTTTCTTTCGATGTACAAGACAGTTACGTAATTGTAACATTTTCGCTCGATTCATTTTTTATTCAAAAATTATGCCTTTTTATGGATTATTACATTTTTTTAAGGTTTACTTGGACTTTATGTCTAAAATAAATGTTAACAGTAAGAAAAGAGTTTACTATCGAATCCCAAGATATTTTTTCTCTAGATCAATAATTATTACTTTAGTTATACCAAACGAAATAAGAATTGAGACTTTTCGAGCTCGAACGCGATCAAAGAGCGCACGCGATATTCAACTTTATTACGGCTGTGTTAGCGTCTAGTACCGTAACCGGTCTCTCAGTGCCAGAAATTATGTTAGGGAGCCTCGTCTTAACGCCAGTACTATGAAATTTAAATACTTCACAAGTAATATGACCCTTGTTGAAGTGTTCAGACTGGTCAAATTAAATAATCCATGGATCGAGGTTTAAATTAACAGCTATATACATAAAGTGAATAAATTAAGTGCACTTAATTTCTGAAGGTACATAGTTATAAACGATACTAGGATTTTGCACCGGTCTGTTTATTAAATAAAATTTATATGAGAAAATGCACGTAAATATGTGGAACCTATGTATAAATTTTGTTTTTTTCTTTTTAAAGTTATTGAACCAGAATGATAGTAGGTAGTTGAACAATTTCTCACATAACATATTCAAACATATTTTTACAACAAAGAGTCAACATAGCGTAAATTAGAATAGCTTCTGATTGAATAATTATCTGGGTTTATTCAGTTTATGGAAACTTCCGTTATTCTTTACATAAAAATTACATATTATGTAGGTACCATTCAAAAGGAAAATTTTAAAGAATTCAAGTGAATACTAGCTACTGTTGATGATATAAATATTTATTTTCACTACTGTAATCCTGTATGCAAATTATTATGTACAATAAATATTATCTAATCAATAACCTCAAATCTATATTTTACAACTAAAGAAAGAAATATTATGGTAATTTAATTCTATATCAATTAAAGGATTAGGCAATAGTCAATGGTTATTACATACACATAGTAAGCTCATTACACTTCATATTTTGCATGTGTAAGCAGTAAAACAGTCTTATATTATTTATAGCCATAAAATAGATTGATTTAAATTGTTAAAGTGGATGTAAAAAGTAAGGGTTGAGGCAAATTTCAGATCAATCCTATTTTTTTTCATATTATGATGTTTCTAGTAGTAACTACAACATTATTATGGTTTATAGGTGAAGCTTTACATTCGATTTCCTACTTTGTGCCCATTTACATTGTTTAATCTCAGCACTTCTCTAATTACATACTTTCTAAGCTTAATTTTCCTTATCTTAATCAAGTCTATCAATTATTGTTACTTGGTTATATTATTTGTTATAGGCAATATCAAAATAATTTTAAAAAGCTGCACTGCAAAAATATGTCAAGTAACTTACTCAGTAAATCAAGTAAAAAAAAATTGTTAATACAATTCATCAAAACAAACATTAATTCAATGTAGCTACCATACAATCACATGAAAGTTGAAATTACAGGCAAATGACAATAACATTATGTAAATTAGAATAAATCTTATTCACTAGTTCTAATTATATTTATTGCCTAAATATAAAGATAAGAAAATAACAAGATTCAAACAAACACATAAATGACATTCAGTCTTTACATCAAACCAATACTGGCAAGTTTATTACATTTTGTACTAAAATAAATGTATATAAAACACTAATGAACAATGCTTTTCCACTAACAACAAATACTGAGGCACTGCATAAGTTTCACTTCGTTAGAGTAGTTTAATTATGTTAAAATATATATATGTAGATAGATAGATAAAAAGGTAACAATTATAACTATGAATAAATATTGGCATACAGTTAGTGAAAATGCAATGTTTTAACAACAATATTCATTAAAAATTTAATACAAATACATCATAATATACTTAAACATTACCACTGTGACTAGAAAAACTATAAGTAGCTGGTGTGACACATGTATTTACACACACTTGAATAGACGGTTTGAAGGAAGAAGGTAGAAGCTTATGTGCTTCTGGCACTGGGGAATAACTATGACATAAAGCAGTCTCAAAATGCACTTGTTCACTTCTATCAGTGGGCACACCATCAAAACTAGTTTGTTTCGCAGAGTCACCTGTACCACTGTCCTTACATGAAGAATGTTCAGATATATTATCGGGGAACATATGAGGAGAGTCACTGTCACTATGCACTACTTGTGTCATTTTCACACTTTCGGTGGGATAGTTACGCACAGCACCTGCCATACGTCTGCGAGTATGATAGATAATAACAACCCAAATTATTGATGTGCCAACTGCACAGCACACTACCGTTATTACAATAATACCTGTCATATTTTCCTCCTTGACCATTATTGCAACAGGTGGTAATACTTTCAATTCTATCATATCTTTTTTGGTTCCCAAGTCATTTGTTATTTCACACTCATAATGACCTGCATCACTTGACTTGGCACCAATAATAATTAACAATTGATCATTACCAGTAAGATAATGACGTTCAGAGGGCACAATGGGAGTGCCATCTTTAAACCATTTTAATACTGGTGTTGGAGACCCTTGGACCATACACTGTAGGACCACTGATTCACCACTAGTTACCTCTTTATTCTCTAGTACTCTTATGAAGGAGGGTTCTTGTAAAACAGTCAATGTTGCATTTGCTATGATAGTACCAGCTGGATTTTTTGCTGCGCAGCTGTAAACACCCATATCTGTAGTTTTTGCATTTACTATAAAGAATAAATGATCTGTTGGCATAACATTCATTCTCCTCTCTCTGGCTGCTGGAAAATCATTGCCACCATCTTTTTTCCATGATATTTCTGGTGGTGGATCTCCTGTAGCAGCACAATTCAATGTGACTGTCTCACCAGTTTTCACTGTTACATTAGTGGGTGTTTTCAAAAAACGTGGAAATGTCACAATATTCATTTTAGCTTTTGAAGAATAAGTTGTTCCAAATTTATTGCTTACCACACACTGATATTTTCCAGAGTCTGTATGTGATACATCAGGAATCATTAATACAGATGTAGCTTGTTGCCCTTTATGCGTCAAAGTGACATTTTCATAGACCACAGGATTACTAAGGTTGCCATTATTCTTTCTCCATAGAAAAGTCATATTGCTAAAAGGATTTGAAGTAGCGGAACACACTAGATTAGCAGAGCGATTTTTGATAGCTAAATGTGATTTGGGATGTTCCACAATTTTGGGTTTAGGTGAATCACCACAATTTTCTTCTTTAAGTTTAGATATTAATGTACCACGAACTTCAGCTGGGTATGCACATGTAGCAGTTACAAACTTTGAATCTAATTTCTCTCTAATCCATTTAACCATCCAAAGAATATTACAATCACAAAGCAGAGATGAAGTGTTAAAATGGAGTTTTCTTATTTTTGTCATGGAATCAAATGCATGCTGTTGTATTGATGTAATATTATTGTTTCTTAGATCCAATTCTACAACATTTGTTAAGCCTTCAAATGCTCTAGAGCTTATTGATTTAATATGATTTGCAGATAGACTAAAAGTTATTAAATTTGTTAATTTTGAAAATGGTCCAGACATGTCTTCTACAGTCCATGATATTTTGTTGTTATTCAAGTATAGTGACTGCAATTGTATAATATGACTAAAAGCTTCCTGTGATATTGATGATATATTGTTGCTACTTAAATTTAGTGTATGGAGGTTGGTAAGATGTTGGAAAGTACGGCCTTCTATTTCTATTATATAATTATGAGATAAATCCAACACCTCTAAATTTGTACACAACTCCCAGGAACCAATATCAATGTGTGATATTAAATTATTAGACAATGATAATGTTGTTAATGATTCAAGGCCATACATCCAACCTTTAGATATACTCTTAATTTTATTGTGATCCAATTGCAGTAAATTCACAGATTTAAATCCAAAAAAGGCACCATCCATGATGTTTTCTATATTATTGTACTTGATTTTCAAAACAGTCAAATTGGAGAGTCCTTGAAAAAGTAGACCATTGATAACATGCAGTTTATTATGATTGAGTTCCAATGTTTTCAAATTAGATTGATACATAAATAAATGATTAGGTAATGATAATATTTCATTTCTGTTCAGTTTTAAAGTGATAAGGTTAGTTAAATTGTTTAGAGCTCCATCCTGAATCACTTTAATATGATTACTATTTAAACTCAATGTTCTCATTGAACTATTTGCCGGAAATCGGCCGACGTCTATTGACATGATGCTATTTCTGTTTAGACTAACTTCTTGTATTTGATGTTGATCAATAAAACTCGGAATGCGTTGTATAGCATTTTTGTCAAGTTTTAATATCTTTAATGATATTAACTTATCCAATCCTTCAGTGACGCCTTCATTCAACTTATTGTAGCTTATGTCCAGTTGTTCCACCCACTTAGGAATTCTTGGCACGATTACCAAATTTTTTTTTGAACAATCTACATATTGTTCTAAGCAGTCACATTTTTGAGGGCATTCATTATTTTCAGCGAGCGTAAAACATCGCAATAACATCAAAATCGTCGTCACAATGCGTATAATATGGGAGACTCCCATTTTTATGCATCGAAGAAGCTCGATTCATTGAATGCAACCGATGTTTTGTTCTTGTTCTTACATAATTCAAACAAAAATATGTTTACACTTAGAGTTCCCACAAAAGTCCGCTTAATAGCACTTTATTAACGCATTACATTTTGTCACTAATACGCAATATAACACAGAAAAACAACACCACTCATTATTTACAGCTCTCAACACGACCGCCATTTTCTTTAATGACAAAGACGATAGAACATATTGATTGTATAGTAGAAACGAGTTTTCTATTGTGTATCTTTACTCAATAGATGGCGTTACTATCTTTGTAGCTGAATTTGATATTTTTGGTAGGCTGTGGTTGTAAAACATTCAAATCTCGGAGCAATTAACAAGCCTACTTAATTGCTCCGAGATTCAAATGCTTTATTTATAATCTTTGTAGCTTACTAATTCAAAATAATACTTACCTATATAATTAATAGTAATGTTTTGTATGTAGGTACCATGGATTTAAGTTTCAGTTATTCTATTTAAATAAAGATATTAATTTTTAAACGAAGCTTTGCTATTTTATAACATCGATAATTAGCCATATTCCATTGTTTATGCATGAACACCCCCTTAATGCTTGACCGTTTTTGATAAAATTATATAAATACTTGTGAAAAAAAGATATACCTTAGGGGCTTAGGGTTTATTATTCAGATGCAAGAGGATTGACACATAATAATTTGTTTTAGGACATAAGGCATTAAAAATGAGTATGGCTATCCGATAAACAATTTTTGCAATTATTTTTTAATAGGTACATTTTAAAAAACATTATACTAATGTTTTTCATAAGAAAGAACCAAAAAAATGTAATAAATTTCTATACATAATTTTATGAATTTACACTTGCAATAATTACAAACTGATTAAAATATACTAAAAGTATGAATATGAAAATTATTGTTATTTTGAGTGGATGGGAATGGGATGGATGCCTCTGGGATCTATTTTATGTCTATCTCATTCAAACGATTCTACTTCTAGAGACAAAGAAAATAAATAATCATAATATATCTCTTATTTGTTATTTTTTGAATTGTTTTATATTTGTTTTTAACCTACTTTAAAAACAGGAGGAGTTCTCTATTAACTTCAGAACTTTCAACTGGGTGAACCATTGAATTGAAGTTTTGATTATTTCATTTAAATTTACAATTTTATCACTTCATTTAAGTAGTAAGTAAGAAGTTATTTTTTTTTTTTGTTAAAACTACAGTAGAATCCGTTTATTATGACTCCGCCTATATTGACCAACCGGTTATTATGACGTAATTGCACTACGAAGTTTGGTTTTCATATAAAATTCTTTATAAAAAGTCGGATATATTGACTTCCCTTACAGTGACATGCCGCTTATTATGACCCATTTTTAATAAATTATGTCTGGTTATAATGACCGGCATGATTCAATGATTCTTTACACGGAAATGTGGGAAGATTATGTTGTCATTGATAGCGATCTCCTCACATCCGAAGAACCCACCGATGAAAATATCGTACAGAACATTAGTGCTAAGGAACAACAGGAAAGTGATGGGGAAGAGGAAGTCGAGGAATCACCACTACCTACCGCAGAAGAGGCATTAAAAGCTGCAGACTTATTATCACGATTTGTTCACAGCAATATTGAAAATGATAATTTGACCAAAGCTATGTCTTCTATACACAATAGTTTTAGACTGTTTTTACAATAAAATGAAAAAAACAAAAGCAGACAAAAATTACAGTGTACTTACAGTAAAAAAATACACTTGTATGTGTTATTATAATAATCTGCTGATTACGTGCAATTTTGATTTTGATTTAATATATACATATATATACGCAAGTATACTATGTTTCTGTATTAAAATACTTAAATACATACATATTTACATAAAAAATATTTTTCATTTCACATAACGCTTTGTATGACGTCCTCTTATTATGACGTGTTTGTCGATTCCCTTTGATGTCATTATAAACGGATTCCACTGTAATTATAAAAAGTTGCAACATTTAAAGCCATCATTGCAAAACAGATTGAAAAATTATTACACACAAAAAAATGAGGATGTTATTGAACTCAGCTTGCCATTCAAATATGTACATAATATTATGTAAATTGTAAATGGTATATAAATCAACTAATTGTTTGACATAGCATATTACACATGATTTTTATTAAACAAATATACAGTCAATAGTTAATAGTTATCCATCACACAACTCAACCTGCTGATAAGTAGACCATGTGCTATCCATAAATAAGTTTTTGGTTTGAAAAATGTGTACCAAACAGCTTAAAATACTAAAGTATGAGATTACTGTTAGATTGGTTACTTACATAAGCCATAGTGATTTATTGTGATTGTTGTTCTAGATCCTGTGAACACAAATAAATATTCTAAGATTTGATAATATAGTTATAACATAGTTGTATACATGCACTTATTAATATTCACGAATATAAAAATATGTAAGCACATACATGTCAATTAAAGGTGTTTCACAAACATTCTCATTGGAAAGGTTAAATGCACATAATTACATACAAATTTTACTAAAACAATAAACTAATAATAATTTTATTTCGATATTGGAAAGTCTCACATAAAACATCAATATTTTTCTTTTACAACTTGATATTACAATGGCATCCAAAACCTTTCCGCTATGAATGTTTTTAGTGCATATTATTTTTGTGTGTAAGTAAGCATGTTGCGAGTACTTAAATTTTTATTTTTTGTATAGTGTTGTGCAAATAAATATTTGGGTTTACTGAAGTTTTATGATATATACGAAGTCTTACTTATATTTTATCTTCGATTTTAAATCGATTATCACTAAGTAGCGAAGTTGACCTGAAAAATAAAGAGAAACATAAAAATATTAAGTTTTGGATAAGGTATTTTACTTGGGAATACAAAGTGAATATGAATTTGTTCTATTACCAACGTTTTATTTAAAAGATATACGAGTCCTGGACAATTCTATTAATTACCGTAATAAAATAATAATTTTCTCTACAAAAGTTTTATGTCTAATTACTAGTAAGACAAATCACCTCTAATTTGTTATCAGGGTTGCCAACCGTAAATTTCTTTTCCTCGTACGTTTGCAGGAAAAAACCTCGTATTTTGGCTTTCGAACCTCGTACATCAATAAAAATCGTAATTATGTTAAATCAAAAATAAGGCATAAACTACTGAATTTAGGACATAATGAAGTTATCTTTTTCAAGGTTGCTACTAAATAAAAAACGTTGTAAAAATAATCTTGTTCACATAATATAACAGAAATAATAAAAAAAAAAATGCTTGGCAGTAAGTAACTTCTAGTTTTAGTTTACATCTCCAAATATGAAGTCAATATTTTAGATCAATGTTCTATGTGTTTTAAAGACGACTAATGTCAGGAACGCCATATTTTATTTTCTGATTAATCCCCGGATAGTGACACACTAACTATAAACTCCCTAAAGTTCTAGTTGTTTATGTGGCTTGGATACTTACGATTTACGCTACAAAATGTTGCCTGCAACGAAAAATTATAATTAAAATTTCCTCATACCAAAATATCGTACAAAGTTGTACGAGGCTAATAGTGTCCTCGTACCTCGTATGGATGACCACAAATCTCGTATTTGTACGAGGAACCTCGTACGGTTGGCAACCTTGTTTGTTATTGACATTTGACACAGAGCAAGTAATGCTATTGACATTGATTTTGACGTAGGAAAATAACACAAAGATAAGCATTCACGACACGCATCGCGAGCATTTTAATCATACCTTTTTAATAATAAAAAAATGTACGATACGGCAATTTTGTTTAGTTTTCTCTAAAATTTCTGGCAACACTCGTGATGATATCATAACGATTTTATCGGATAATATGAAAGAGCAAATTGTATCGGCTATCGGCGTCCGATACCGATATCGGATCGGATAATGTGAAAACACTCTAAGTATGCAATAGTGGCATTATCCTACGTAGCCAGTGCCGTGCAGTGAATGACTGAAACAACGATTTATTTCATACATCACAGAGCAAGTAATATAGTATGCACAGCTATGAATCTTAGAGTATATATTACAATAGTATAGAGCGCGTGTATTGCACAAATTGCTTATTGCGCATCGTAGGCAGATGAGCTATAGATACTATATAGATGTGTGTGTGACAAATAGGGATGGGTAGGTATCAATTGCGTGTTGAACTATCGATAAGTTATGTAAATAAATATGTATCATAAGTAAATTTTATGTTCAATAAGTTATTAATGGAAAAATATATGAATAAAGTATAAATATGTAATTTTAAATTTGTTTACCAACTGAATAAAGTTTGTTTATTCCATTTGAATATTTCTTGTATTAATTATATAAGTACTTTAAAAAAATATGTTTAATTGTAATTTCAAAAAAACGTGAGTACTTTTTAAATAATAAAGTTAATAAAATAAAAGATCGGGTTTAGTGCTATTTCTTTAATAATTAATCAAAAAATAATAATAATGTTTTAAAAATGTTAAATAAAAATAAGAAATAATTAATAATTTAAAATGATAATATACTAAATAATATTAATAATTTTTTTATTTAATTTTATCCATTCTACTATCAAAATCTTCAAAATCAATTTAGCGGTTCAGAAAATATATCGTAAAATTACATACTTTACATTTACACTATAAGTAATACATTCGCATTCATAATATTAGAAAGTGTATCATACAAAACACACCAAAAATTTATTTATAATACATTTTTAAAAGAGTTTTAATTTTAAAGTTAAATAAATAATTTGTTAAAATATAGTTCTTCTAGTAAACTTTATATCGAGTACAGCGTTGGTCAGGTCACATCACTACGATCACGTGGCGGCAGTGAGGCGCGCGAGCGAGCCTGCGCGTGTCCGCCTCCCACCTCCCCTTGACCCCCGCGATGCTAAATTTATTTTCATAAAAATAAGTATAACAATCGACTTACTGATGAAATGTGATACTGGATTTCAATTTTGTGTATTTTCTAGTATCGTTTTTGCAAGATAAAACTGCACACTTCACCATGTTTATTCGTAAATATGAAAAAAATTCCAGAGCAACGCACTTCGACAGCACTCAACCACGACTTCTAGCGCTCGCGGCGGGAACGTCGTGTTGTTCCCACCTGTGCCTACTGTTCCCACTTGGTTATTCGCACTCTATAGATAGTATATATGTTACCGGAAATGTATGAAATCAAGGAATTGTATACAATTCCTAGGAAATGTGTACAATTCCGATACAATTTAGGAAATGTATAAAATATTGTTAAAAAAACTATTTAATGCATGCATATCCTAGGAAATGTATAATCTTCCTAGGAATTGTATACAATTCCAATATCGTATTAGGAAATGTGTAAAGTAAATGCTTTCTGTAATAAAACACGTTGTTATTTTTTTTTATTATAGCTCTTATTGATACAATCGGGTAACAGTCATACCGTAAAATTGTAATAATATTATGTTCATATTATTATCTTACTAATTAACATTTTAAAAATCAACTATCTAACTTTTAACGTAAATATCACAAAATCAACTTATATTTATTCTTATATCAAATTTTCATTTGGCAAGTAATCAGTCCCCTCGTCCCGCTGTCCCCGCGTATATTTGGCGCAGTCGGATTGTATAATCCGCCGTATTACATTACGGCTAGCTGTTATAATATGCCGAAAATTCGTCTTTTTCCAAAATCCTACAAAAAGACGGTCGCGAGCCGACGGAGCCCCACTTCGTGGTGCTCCTATTTCTGTGTAGTTTTAAAAAACACGAACCTAACCTAACCAACCCCCTTATCCAAACCAAAAATTTCTGATTACGAATTATCGGCATAGTTACTACAAAATGCCGACCGTTTGTAAACGGCCAGATTATATACAATTTGCCTGCGATATATCAATATCTTAAATGTTTTACATTTCCGATAGCTATTTAGGAAATGTATAGATTTCCTAGGAAATGTGTATAAAATAATTTATTTCACACATTTCCGTGCGATTTTAGGAATTATATACATTTCCTAGGAATTGTATACAATGACGGATTACATACATTTCCGGTAACATATATACTCTATGGGCGTATTCAGAAAGAAAGCTTGAAACTTATAAGCGCTTATAAGCGCTTATCGGCGCTTATAAGCGCTGGTAACCCGCGCAGGAAAATATATGAACATGCGCTTATAAGCGCTGATCGGCGCCGACAAGTTTGTTGAAACTTGTTGGAACTTGTCGGCGCCTATCAGCGCTTATAAGCGCATGTTCATATATTTTCCTGCGCGGGTAACCAGCGCTTATAAGCGCCGATAAGCGCTTATAAGCGCTTATAAGTTTCAAGCTTTCTTTCTGAATACGCCCTATGCTATGAATGGAGGAATAATACCACAGAGTAAGTAATAGGTTATAGGTATTTATTTAAACTTCTCTGTGCCAAACACGTCAAACCACCGTCAAACTCAAAGTCACAATCGTCAATCGTTTATTTTGTCACGACTCACGTATTTATTAATTTATTTATGTAGAATACATTAAATAAATAATAAGAAATAAATATCAACGTTATTTCCTCTCAAAACAAATAAGCATTTAACAATTAACTTATATCAACAGATTTGAACTAAACACAATGGAAACATATGAAAGTGTGTTACTTGTTAAAAATGAAGTTTTTGTATTTAAAATACCTCCTCGGACTACCAATAGAGGATACAGGTAAGAGCTAAATAGTTTTAACTGAGTATACATTTTATAATGTTACGTTTTTTCTAACTATTGCTTATCTTAGGGCAGCTGATTGGAACTTACAAGAACCTCAATGGACGGGGCGTATGCGTTTAGTCGCGAAAGGCGACGAGTTAATCATGAAGTTGGAAGATAAAACTTCTGGAGAATTATTTGCGAAATGTCCTATAGATAAATATCCTGGAGTTGCCCTTGAGTCTGTGACAGACAGCTCTAGGTATTTTGTTGTGAAAATACAAGATGACAATGGTAAGTAATTGTGTCATCCTCAGAAAATAAGAATAAATTGTAATTATTAATATTTATAATTTTTTAGGCTCAATTAATGAAATCACAAGTAGGGTTTACGGTACTTCTACATTATAACATATATTTTCTAGGTCGAAGTGCTTACATTGGCCTTGGTTTTGGAGATAGATCAGATTCTTTTGACCTTAATGTTGCACTTCAAGATCATTTCAAACACTTGAGAAATGAGCAAGAATCAGACCAGGGGCAGCAGCAGCAGCTTGATCTCAGTTTTAAGGATGGAGAAACAATAAAAATTAACATGAAAATAACGGTATGAAAATAGGTTTAACTTTCCTCTATTTTATATGAAATTTTTAATTTTATTCCTGTATGTTGTAACAAATATTTTGCTATTTTTGTTTTTTTGTCAGTAAATGCCCACTTATAATTATTGTTGGAACTATCAACCTTATGTATATTGAATGTATTTTTCTAAGCACATCTCATGACAGACTACTTAAGTTTTGCTCTATTTAAATAATACCATTAGCAATAATTGTCAAGCTTAATTAATCATGCCTATTTATACAGAATATTTCTCATTTTATTGTTTATTATTTTAGAAGAAAGACGGTAGTGAAGCAAGCAGACCCCGTCGCACGGGGGGTGTAGGTGGGGGCTTGTTGCCACCACCACCAGGCGGTTCCAAGTTACCGCCACCGCCTTCGCCACAACACGTGCCTACTCCATCATCAGCTAATCCCACTGGGTCTAACACTGAGTGGGGTGATTTCAATTCTGCTGGGTATGTAGTCACTTGATATTGTATTATTTATTAAAAAAAAAAAATTGTAATAAACTTGTAAATAAAACTCCAAATGATTTAATAGATTGCTTTATTTAATAAAAATATTTTTGTAGTGCTAACAGTAACCTATAGATACTTAATAGTTATCATTGCATAAAGCAGTAGTGATTCCTGTTTGACCTTTCCATTTGCATTATTGCAAATTGCAATATTCATAGTAGATAAGAATTAATAACAATTTCTTTATGGTAAAAATATTTTTTTTATTACTTACTACTGTTTATATTTACCATGTTTGCAATTTGCATACCTATAGCATGAATCTTCACAATTGATATTTATAGTCTTAATTTTATTCTATTGATTCAATAAAAAAATTTTAAACATTATTTACTTAGCCCATTGAGCCCCGAACGGCCCGATCGGTCCACGACACAATAGATTTTCTATTGTGTCTGTGATTCCGGGGCCTGAATTATTAAGATTATTAGAAACTGCTAATTTTTTATTTTTTTTATATTTCAGAACTGCCAGTCAAAAGCCAACAACCCCAGCAAATCAACAGAATTGGGTTCAATTTTGAAGTTATTAAAATGTATATATAATATGTTGATGTATGCTGTTTAGGGTGTTGCACAATACTTACATAATTTACTTAACCAATTAGTCAGTTATATACTTAATTGAAAAATATTAACTATGTAAAAATTCCAGTCATCTAAAATTGTTCATAAACAGCTATAAGAGTTTTGTTATGGGTGTGCAGTATAATTAGTAATTACATTTCAATATATAAAAAATATTGAAATGTAATTACTAATTATACTGAAGGCATCTTTATAATAACAGCACATTATTTATGGCATACAGTATTTATCGAATTTTTATTTGGATAGATCAGGGATGGGCTACCATATTTGTGTTTACTTATAACTTTTATGTTTTACAGTAGGATATCATGAAAGACTCATAAAAATCGGTGTATGGATAGCTCAATCACATAATGTGTAATTACCGACCATTATACGAAAGAATGACGTTGTTTAGAACAAGATCTATTGTGCATTCAATCTTTTTTTTAATTTATTGATCCTACAATGACAGTCTGTGGCATACCAAAGAGAAGGAATTTGTAATAAGCAATCAAAAGCTTCATACTCCAAATAAACATTTGTTCAACAACACCCGATCGACAATGTTGCTGAAAACATTTTTATTGTTGCCATTCCTTGGAAAAGTTCTTACGAGAACTTGTAATATCAACTCTTCAATACACAATGTTGCAATGTGAAAATCGATCATTTCATATTATAATGTTGACAACTTGACAGTAAACATGTCGATTCATATAGTTAGCAAATGTTTATGAATATGGGGCTTAGGGCGTTTTCAAATTCAAAAGCTCGCGGTGCCCCACTGTTGCCGCACCGAGCGTTTTGTGTGAAAAAAAAGAAGATCGTCCGTGCGCTGTACGTCTAACGCGTCCGACACGAAACGCATAATTTGAAAGCGCCCTTAGGAATGCTAACGTAAATAAAAAGCATTAAAAGTCTTGCGCCGAGTAGATATGTGCTCAATACTACACGTCCGAATATCTCTGATCTGAATATGTTTAACTGTTTTTATATTGCGGTTTTTTGCTGTGCTTTGAACGAAGAAAGAGCACATTAGAAATAAACAATTAGGTCGTAGACATGACAATAATGATTTGAGTAGGTACTTTTCTTCCTTAATTATAAAACAATAATGAAAAACCACTTCAACTAGTGATATTAACGTCAGTACAAAGAAAATTATAATCAATGATTCGATTGTAACTTTTTATGAACCTATCCCAGTTAAATGTGCTTTGATCTATTATTTATTATTGCCTTTGTTACATATCTCTAGGAGCATTATCACTTTCTAACTGTAGAATATAAAAAGTATGTGAAAATGTGTAATTATTTCGCAATTGTACTTTAATGTTTAATCATTGGCAACTTGCATAGTTGTACATAATTATAACGTTGTTAATTGTATTGGTGTGACTTAGAGCGTAGTAATTGGAGTATAGAGACTATAGACGGCTCACGATAATTAAAATACGATGATTTACTTTATGTTTCCAGAAGAAAAAAGGCGACAGAAGTCTACAAGAAGTGGTATATATTTTTTTTTGGAAGAACATTTGTGTAGATTCCAAAGTATACATGGCAGTTATATGAAGTCAAGTGAATTGTAAAGATATACAGTGTGGAAATTTTCGATGGGCCCTGGAGGGAAAGTACTTGAAATACTGGAGGTAGGAAATTTTGCTGAATGTGTACTCCATAATAACGATTTAATATTTTAGAGATAATATGTGTCGAAAATACTAGTTTAAGACCAATTTGCGTCGATTTGAAGAATAAAATAACAAATTTCAATTTTTTAGTTAGTTCGATTCCCGGTCGATGCAAGTGAATTTTCGAAAATCTTTAAACGCAGCTCTATTTCTTTTAAAAAATAAAGGAATGTTTCCTTTCAGCAAAACTCGCTATCACCAGTATTTCAAGTACTTTCCCTCCAGGGCCATCGAAAATTTCCACACTGTATAATGTATAATGAGAATCAATATTTCGTTGCTGTTCTTGCCTAATGATACCTTATTAGTAATCATTGAGCATATAGATGATGAATGATGTTATTTCGTTAGTAAATGCGTCATAACGCAGTTTTTTTACCATCTGGCACTTACTTCATAGGCTATTATCACATATTTAAAGTAGTTATTAATAGGTACATATTTTGTTATTGTGTACGAGTGTATGCAATAGTGTATAATATAATCTTTATCTGTATATGATGTGTTACTCATACCGTTTATAATTATTAATTATTATTTACTTATTATACCACTACATTTCTGACTTGTGTAATAAAGTGAGTTGGGGTAAGACCGGACGGATTTTAGACGTATTGAAATGGTCTAGCAAAAGCCCGATTTTCTCAGCACTAGTTCAAGATTTACTACCTAAAACTGATGTAAATGACAATTCATTTAGCATCTCTTTGCTCTACAATAAGTTTTTCTTATAAACTCAACAGTTTCTGATTTTAAGGCGTTTAAAAACATCACTTACTTTTTTTATGACTATGGTAAAAAAGTACTCTTCGGGGTAAGTTCGGACATACTTTTAAATGTTGTATTGAATGCTATAGCATAAGGTCTATTAAAAAAATATATCCGATCTTTTACGTTCTAAGATGATTTTTTGATGATTTTTTCGAAATCCACTAAACAGGCGCGCGGCTCGTCTGTAGTCGGTGCGACGCCCGGGATCTGAAGGTCGATGCAAAACAAAAAGTACCACCACAAGTAGTTGCCACCGTAAAAAAATACGCTCGTATTCGCCGAATTTTTGATGTTTACGTTCTTACCCCATGTCCGGACTTACCCCAACTCAATAACCTACATTATATTTACTTTTGGCTTACTAACTATAAATAAGATATAGGATTGAGCGTTTTCTTATGCAATTAAAATTAGCAATCTCAATGTATTTACATATATGTAGTAGAACAGTTAAATCTATTATCATCTATGTATCATAATATAGAAAAACATTAAACGCTACGAATTGTGACCCTTCGTCATTTTTAGGATCGTCGGTTAAAATAAAAAAGTGATTTGTACTCTATTGTTGGCTAACTCTACGTTATGCTAGCTGCTGTAAAAATATTTTCAAAGCTCTCCCGAAAAAAATAACGTTAGCGTACATTTGTTTCATTCAAATACTTAAGTAGTCAGAAATGAAGGTGGTTAGTATTTTTAAATTATTAGCTATAGGTAGCTGTCGTAGATTGTTTTTGCTCTAAATCAACGTTGATGAAATGAAAATTGTTAAAAAAAACAGGTCGCAGATACATATTTATGTAAATAGCAGATAAGTGAAGATAAAACAATTATTTATATCATGTACCTATCTACATCCTTTATTTTCTTACATAAAGATGATCTGTTCTTGGTGTTCTACTTGATGATGTACAAAAATAAATCAAAAACAGTTACAACTGCCGCATTTTTATTTAAGCTGATATAAAAAACTCAAATTAGTCAAACTTGAAATTAATCTTCTGCAAATGCTCTTCAAAACTAAACTAAGCGTTAATAGAATTTTTCGCTATTGCTGACTATGGTAAAGAATATCAATGTGTTCAGGATATATGAACTCATTTTGTCTCGAACTCAGTTCTTTACATCGCATCGGTGAAATTGGTTCTTAATGATTCAGGCTGGCTGATGCTCTTGATTTTAGAGATTAGCCGGAACAAGGAAAGAAAATAAACATTTGAATAATTGTTGTTTGTTTAATTACAGATGTTTAATTTTATGTATATCTAAACAACAGGAAAATGGACAAAGTTTTCACGGTAGGCTCTTCAAAATAACTTTTTCCTCGCTCAATTACATCACGACGGAGACACTTTTTGTTTTATAAAATTCAATGCGTTTAAAGCCGGTCGTTAGGGCATAGTACCTACATATAAAAAAAAGAAAATACGTCATACACAATCTTTAAGACTTATATAAGTTTCGATTAGTAGATACGTGTACAAGTATATTTTACGGTTTACCATAACTGATTAATCTATATCATTAGAATGAGATCATGAAACATGTACCTTACTTGTATACGTAGTATATTATTATTAGTCTGTGACCTTACCTAAGTTTTCACATATTGACAACGATTAAGAAAATCATTGTCAACTCATCTATACTAATATTATAAAGCTGAAGACTTTGTTTGTTTGTTTGAACGCGCTAATCTCAGGAACTACTGGTCCGATTTGAAAAATTATTTCGGTGTTAGATAGCCCATTTATCGAGGAAGGCTATAGGCTTTATATCATCACTCTAAGATCAACAGGAGCGGAGCAATGCGGGTGAAACCGCGAGCCACAGCTATTTATTATAAAATGCTATACAAACGTTCCATCAGCGCCTAATATGTTTAACCCCTGCGTGATTATATTAGATTGAGATTGTTATGTTTAATGTGCTTCAGAAAACTGAGGAGGGCGACACAGAAATTCCATTAACGAGGATCCAAAGTGAAGAAAGCGAAAGTGCCTTGCGCATTTTAATAGTACCTAACCTATTATTTTCTGAAATGTCGAGATTAAGTTGATGTGGATAGTTCGTATTTTTGTATACCTATGATTTGTAATTATTTTGTCAGAATTATTTCAGGAGGAGCAATTAGGACCTCCTCCCCTGTATAACTTCCTACATTTAAGAATAAATAAAGCTAAATACCTATATCTGTTATTGAATTACCCCTGAAATCAACATTTAGAGTCCTAACGAAAAAATGTTACACTAAATTTTTTTCCAACCCCGATAAAGAAGTTTCACTTCAAAAATATTTTCTCTATCAAGTGAGCTAGGATTATAGTGAATGAGCACTGTAGCTTATATCTTCTCGTATATAACTAGATATCTTTTTATTGTAGCATTACTTCTGAAACAAATCTGGGACAAAAGAGAGCCATGCAATTATTAGATTCTATAACCATAAAATAAAGTTCTAAATCTGAGGATTAGAGGTATCGAGATTTCAGAATGTTACCTACCTACATAGGTACCACCTTTTGAATAACGTAAAACTATTGTGAAGAACGTGTCTCGCACTTATAGTTCTAAGCGTAGGTACTAAAAGATTAAATCGGATTAGTGAGATTTGCATACAATTCGCCGTGTTTATTCCCGTCCTTTAATTTACCGCATATAAAGCTCGGCAAAGATGAAACTGAGGAATTTAATAACTGAAAAGCATTCGCTAATGAATTGTGATTGTGATTTAGGGAAGCAAGTAAGAGGTAATAAATCTCTTTACATGTATCTATAATTGGTACGAAGTTTGTTAGATGATTAGTTTGTTAGATGGACTTAAGAAATAGTTTATACCTAGGCTCTTACCACAGAATACTTAATAGTAGCTAACGCTACTCTTACTACCTATATTATTTCAATACAAACACTAGATTAGGTAGATAAATTTAAAAAAAAATATACCGGCCGAATTGATAACCTCCTCCTTTTTTTGAAGTCGGTTAAAAACTATAGGTTTTTAAAGGTTTGAGGATACGGAGAAGTCCTGCTAATATATTTTCTGTGTTAAATCTGGATCTAAATGGAAGAGATTCCACATTTCAAAAATTTTCACATGTAGATTTCGTGGGTAGGTACATAATTTTAAATTCTCTGGAAATTACCCACTTCTAGGTCAACTTCGCTATTCCAGTAATGACATCCGCTTTTCACATTCATGTCCTCTAAGGAAACTCATTTGGACCAAGTAGGTAATTTCTCCAACATACATAGGTACTCATACGTTGGTACCTACAACAATCTAAACTCTCAACCTTGCTCATTAAGATCTTAAATCTCTACAGCGTATTCATTACCGACATGAATTTTTTACTTAGGGGCCCTTGTATGTAAAATGAAAATCCTTAACATAAAAGCAAAGAAAGGAACATTTGAGATAGACATTGTTATGACACAAGAAACAGAAATAAAATTGAAATGCCATTTTTCCGGCTAGCTAAAGTTAAAAATTCATTTATGGGTCAAGGTATACGCTTTTACAACAGAATTCCTCATAATAGTAGGGGAGCCCAAGAGGGGATTTTGGGATTTACTCGAGCGCGTCAGATTACTATAAGGGACGGTACCTTAGCTATTCATTAGTACCTCTAGTCAATATGAGGAGTTATGGTTGGTGGGTGCGCTCAGGGGCCCCGCTGGAAAATTTGAATAATCCATAATTCCCTAAGGTTGAGCTCGAATCGTCAGATTAGCGAAATGGGGACTTCTTATATTGTAATTAACCCCCCCCATATATTAATCTGACGCGCTCGAATAATATTACTTTAATTTTTTACCCTTTCTTCATAGCGATTAAATCGCCACTTAAATCGTCAGATTAACGTATACTTTTTTTCAGTGACGTCCTGGAGCATGCAAAATATCAATATCTAACGCGCTTGAGTATTTCCAAGCCAATTATTTTCTTTTTTAAATTAAAAAAAATCAAAAAACCCTTCCCCACCGCTAAAAGTGAAAACATTATAGGACCTTTTTTTCTCGCTATGGTCTAATCTACCAATTCTAATAGGTTCCCGTGACGCTCGAGTAAATCCACATTTAGCATCCTGGGCTCCCCTACTATAATATTAAAGAGTTTAGTAGTTCTAAATTTAAAACTTATATAAAAAATGTACTAGTTCAGAGAGCCTATTACAGTATTAAGGAATATATGGACGATAAAAAGTAAAAACCCATGGAGGGTTGTCGCGTAAAAACCACAGGACAGTTCTTTGGCATATTACTATAATATATGATGTTACATATTATGTAATTTGTAAAATTGTAAAACTGACATGATTAAAAAGAGCAACTATGGAGTTTCTTGCCGATTCTTCTCCGTAGATACTGCTTTCCGAATCGGTGGTAAATGTTAAAAATATGTACCTAATGACGTTTCAAAAGTGCTTCTAGAAGAAGTCTAATTGAATAAATAAATGTTTGAGTTTGAGTTGAGTTTGGAACGTTATTGTAAAATGGTTATATTTTTAACGAAGTTGTACCTACAATTTACAGGACATGTGAAGGTTGTTGTTTTTTATAGTTGTTAAATAGTAATGGTACTTTTTATACATTAGTCAGCTGTATAATCATATCGTCTATCTATAATTCGAACCCATAAATATTTTTTTCCATTCATCCATCGCATGTGATCTAGCTATAGGTAGGTACACGTGACATTTTTCCGTTACGCGCCATCTTTTTCTTATCCCTACCACGCGTGAATCGACGTATTTCTGTAAAGTTGCATATAGTAAATCATTTTTTGAAAAATAAGGTCATAAAGAAGTTTCACTTCTTACGTGTGTACACTAGTACACGCACACATTTTTTTATATATCGATGTCACGAAGCTGAAAACATTTATAGAGCTGAAATTCATCAATACACAAGATGTGTAAGTTTTAACTATCGTGTAACTGTAGGTAATAGGCCTTCTAAAGGCTATTAGTTTAGACTTTAGGTATATTATTTTACAGGTGTCCGTAAACATGATTTAAATTTAAATTGATTTTAATTTATCTGATGATATGAAATATCAGTAATTATCTAGGAACGTACATATTAATAGGCATTTTCTCATTAAGGTATACCTACATCTGAATTGTAAAACTGCGGAGAATAGATATGGTCAAATAGTTTTTCTAGTTTTCCAAACGGACAACGCTATTGATAATTCAGTTTAAGATTTTGTTATTTATAGCATTTCAATCAGTACAATTACAATTTACAAAGTAACTACAATATACTTCGTTTAAAAGACAGATTTTTTTTATTACATAAAACTTCCTACTGAAATCTCAAGACTACAAAATACACAGGAGTAATTATTTAGCAGGGACGTTTATAATATGCAAATACGGTCTAAGAGAAACGTTAATAAATTATTTATTGCGTCTAGCCTCTAGGTTTCATAGATATAACTTTGATACTATCAAAGTATAAGCTTCTAGCGTTGAGCCTCAGCGGGACTCAAATAAGATTTGAAGTAAGCAAGATTTTAATAATAGCCTCTGAAAACTGTCGTACCATAACAGTATTAAAATTGGCGTAACTTAATTTTACTAGCCATTTATAGCATGATTTATTTAAGAATTGTATTAAGAATCTTAATTAGGCTGGTGGGGGAAAGTTGTAAAGAGTTTAAATTAATTTTTGTAAAATTAATAGTTTTAGAGATACTTTTTTTTTTAAATCGGTGGTATGCGCCACCGCCCATGGCCTCGAGGTGCAAGAAGCCTGGAGCCTCACAGCCGAAAATAAAATTGAATTTACGCTCGGAGGGCTCCGAACAAACTCTCAAAAATAATAGGTATTTATTAACATTTAATGTCAGCAATTTATATGAATATAATTAATTATAAATATTTGATTAAAATTATTTGACTGACCGGTTGGCTTGGTTGGTAGTGGCCACAGATCACAGAAACTAAAGGAGACTAGATCTCTATGGTAGTGGCCCTGCCTTCAAAGCCAGAGGTCGTGGGTTCGATTCCCACCCGGGGCAAATATTTATGTGATGAACATAGATGTTTGCTCTGTGTCTGGGTGTTTATTTTCTATATAAGTATTTATTTAAAAATATACATGTATGTTTATCAGCCATCTGGTTTCCATAACACAAGCGAAAGCTTAGTATGGGATCAGATCGTGCCGTGTGTGAAAATTGTCCTGAAAATATTTATTTATTTATTTTATTTTATTAACAGCGCAGCGGTTTAAAAACACTTTTACGTACCTATTTATAAAAAAATCTATCAAATGATTTCTTGTTCGGTTGAGAAGTGAGGTAAGCACTTTTCGGCGAGTGGTTGGGAAAATATTTCAACAAACATTTTATGATTCACATTGTAATTGAGGGTCCAATAATTGGGTATTTTAGTGTTGGTTTCAAATTACGATATATTTTTATCTTATCGCAAAAAATCCACAGTACAATCACACCTTATACCCTTTTATACGCTTCGCTTTTTCCCTTATCACACCCATCACTGTCAATTATCCTTTATCTTTTATCAAGGCTGTAACATGAATTGCGTAGGTATAATAATCCTTCAGGTGTTATTTAAATAACAAATTCTTTATACGTTTTTTTGTGACTGTTGTAAGAGTATAGGGGTAAGTTAATTTACATCTTTATTTTTTTCTTTGAGCTTATTTTTTTTATAATTATTATACCATGTTTGCTTGTTAAACATTTTCATAAGATAACATGCTACGCTTCTAAATTTATTTGCCATATCTTCGAAGTATTGCGAATATTTTTGCAGTTTCCTTATCAAATAATTAGTGAATTTAAACGTTTAAAAAAATTAAGCTTTATAATTTTAAGTATACGGCGAATAACAAAAAAAACCAGTGTCATGAAACTGAGATATACGGGCTTGTTTAAAAAATGCGCTCCAGTAATTTAGTAACGTAGCGAACTACGTTCGGTCGGTGCATCTGGGGAAAATTGCATTTCACGCCTCGCGGCGCAGGCTACCGGTCCTGAGTCTTCTACCTGGGGCGTGCATTACAAGAGGGGGTTGTTCAGTGCTTGTTACTAAGTTATGCGCCATATATAAACTGTTAAATCGATGCTCTCACACGAAATGAACAGATCCTACTATCCGTCTAATGGTAACTACGAAAGTTTGTGAGGATGAATGGTAAGTTTGTAACTCTGTCACGAAAAATCTACTGAACGTATTGGGATATAACTTTAGAGTAATATAGATTATATGTCTGAATATCAAATGAGCTACAGAAATAGTATTAGATTTAGCCCGCCGCGCGGTCCAACTAGCTCGTATATAATATACATAGATAATAACTTAAAATTTAAATCGCTACCATTGAAGAAACATATTTTGTGAACAGGCCTAGTGAATTAATATTAACCATTCCTCTGATTCCTCATGCAATTATAAGTACCTCAGTATTTTCAGGTAGCCACAAGAATGATCTACAATCTAGGATTACGAATAGATCTCTATGATTACGAATGTTTTTTTTTATTCTAAGTGACGGTTACATATTTGTATGTATTAAACGTAACGTTACTTACCCTACGGGGTTTCGTTCTGATAAATTATAAGCGACAGTCTACCATGCTAATGTACATTGCGAGCTTATGGGTTAATAAAATTAAAGTGAAGACAGTCAAGTTAATCCTTTCATTCAATAAAACGAGTACTCACCTCGTGAGTAATCAGTTTTAATTTGTATTTTAACTGTGACGTGAATCTTTTCACATAAACCCTTTAGTACTAAATGCTTAATTGTACTTACCTTATTATTATGGGTAAGTTTGGGGTCTTTGATTCGTATATTCAGAACACCTACTCAATCTTGTAGAGTTAAACTTTATGATCTCAAAATGTTAAAAGGTCAGATATGAGTGTTTGAATTTAGTGAAGCTCTAGAACACCGAGTTTTCCAAAGAGAATTGGGGTTATCAACACGCAATCAACGTTTGACTCTTCACTCATGTTTGCATGTTGTAATAACCTCCAAAATCCAACGTACCAAAAGCAAAACCATTTTTACTTCGCCGAAGGTGAGTAGTATATTCTTTGATGGTTCTCAATATAAATTTAGGCCATTATATGTAGTGCATATTATCTACTTGTAAATTCAAACTTTTCTGAATCTTTACAGAGATATAGAGTATTTTGCTAGATAACTTGACATTATCACGTCCTAGCCGTATGCGAAATGGTAAGTAATGAAATAGCGTTTCAATTGATCGGAAGGAGAATTCTGTATACCTAATACTTTTTTTTTATTTCATTTTTTAATAATTTTTGAATTTACTTTTAGATGATATAGCTTGGTGTTTTTTATATAATAAAGCCTGATTCCCACGGCATGTTTGCTTCACAAGCATTGGCAGACGACAAGCGCTTGTCGCCATCCGTCGCGATTTGAACTGAGCGTTCCCACGGCATGTGTGCGTATGGCAAGCACTGGCGAGCGACAAGCGCGCCGATTCCCATGGCATGTGGTGTGGTGTGGCGCGGTCGGATTTGTGAAGCAAACATGCCGTGGGAATCAGGCTTAAGAAGTTTATAAACCATATATTGGTATAAAATTCTAAAATTCCCCTGAGTGCATAATAGTTGTTTTTTGTAATGTTAAAGTGGACTAACTCGCAGGTGACAATCGCATGGTATACGAGTAGATAAGCGATTTTTTCCTCAGTAAACAATTATGTATATAGGTAATTGGTCTCTGCAAATGGGTTGTCGATTTTTTAAAAGTGAAGGTGTAGAGAAATATGGAAAATAATGGATTTTAGATCTCAGACCTTAGGTAATTATTAGTTTTATCAAATTTTTGAACAGAAAACGCATTTTTTTTTTATAAAAATTACCTTTAATCACAAAATCGTATGCCAATCGATTGTTATCAGCCTTCGATCTCTTAAATACCTTCTAAGTGAAAAGCTTTTATTACATCAATGATTGGCTGCTGAATCATGAATGGCGGTCGACATCAAATTCTGATTGTTGTTTTTTTATGAATTTCTTTTTTCTCGATAAAATAGAGAATCAATCTTACTGTGACGATTCTCTAATGACGACATAAATAAAAGGAAAGAGGTATAATGAAATAAAAGAACGGTGCGAAACATCAAGTTGTCTTTATTCAAGTTTACAATACTAATACTTTGTACTACGAGAGAAAAATCATTAAGTTCATTCTATGTACAAAAAATATGTTAGTAGATATGCAATCATTTGATGCCTATCTTCATTTAAGACAAGAATAAAATCTCAAGAATAATAAACCGAGTAAATAAATAAAAATTTAGGCACTGTATCTTAAATATTTTCTCATCATATCACATTCATTGGCTCTATATAGAGTATATCATACACATTATTATATAATTCATATTTTATACTAGTAAGCGTTTCATTCTTAAAGAATTATTATCAAAGATTTATTATTAACACATTTTAAGGTTCTGTAGGGACTTCGCAATAGGTATTAATTATTATACCTGTACCTACCTATAAATATCGGTATTGAAATGTCACGGCAGAGTGGAACATTGAAACTTTGACCAAGGTTCCTTAAACACAATGGCCACCGAGTAATTACTACTCTCTACAGAATTATAAATCGACTTCTTTTGATTTTGTGCGAAATTAATTTATGTCTTACATATTTCATTACTGTGGTATATAAATGAAAGATATCACAACCAATGCCTCGATATAAAGTTATTGACAAAAACATTGTTTTTCATTGCCATATTCAAATGTGTTGATTTGTCTCAATAAGTATTATTGCATGTAATCTTATAACATAAGTATTAAAATACACCTAAAATTTGACACATTTTTTACTACTTCACGAGATTAGTCAGTAATGTTCATCCTTAGATTTTAAGTAATATTTGATATATTTGATGAATTATCATCGTTAACATTACGATATCAAATATTATTTACACATTACAATCAGATAGAAGACATAAGAAGAATGTATGTTGACTTTATGACTTATTTGCAAAAGGTTGTTTCACTAGAAAATATTTCATCGAATTGAGCTCTAGGAAGACTGCATTTTCTCACATTTTTGGCACATCTTGTTTATTAGTATAAAGGTACGTAACAGGTAAGTATTGTCAGACAAGTTACAATAATTATCAAACAAAATACAAATTACGAAATTTAAATAGATTTAAGATTTTACGAAAGTACTAAAGGTCCCATTGTGATGAAATAAGTATGTATAAAATGTAAGGTCTTAGGACACAAGATTTAATTGAGTATAGGACTATTGAAAAACTGTAGTCACTAAGGAAATCGTTTAACTTACACCAATACCTAATTACATTCTTTGTTCAGAAAAACACGACTAAAAAAAGAACAAAGAGATTTAATGGCAATATTTGAATATTTAACATCTGCTACGTATCACACATTTAAATGACTATAATCTAAACAGTGACTAGATAAATAAACAACTTTAACCTAATAATCAAATTATTTATATATGATTTCTGATATGTACATTTATTATTGAAACGAGTGAAAGGAAATTTTATTTCGCCGACAGGAATATTTCACTATATTATAAAAAATAGAAGCTTTCAATTAAACTTGTTGTACTAACATTGAGAGTTAACTTGAAATTATCTACTAATGAGCATATTGGAATAAATAATCTTAACTGTTAAAATTATTTTTGAGGCTGTACGTGCTCTGGTTGGAGGCTCTCGTCGGTAACAATCGTTCGGACACTTCACTTATATCACTAGCAGAATACCTATTTCTTTTCATATTTGCACCTTTACAGTCTTTGTCAAATAGTCTTTTTGCCTCTGGCTGTGTATTAACACACTCGGCGCTGCCGGTGGGACTTATATTCGGTTCTGCTTTATCACTGGCCGTACTGGAGGGAGATTGACTTCCGTTTTCAGATTCCACGATCTGTTCTAATCCACTGGGCCGGCGACTTCGTGTGTCGTAATACTCTACAGCTGGAGCCATAACCGGTGTTAGGTTCGCCATGGGGTCTAAGCCGAGTAAAAGCATCACAGTCGCTGGATGTTCCATTATGTATTGTGTGACGCAGTTCAAAAAAGGATCCGTTTGCGTGCATCGATTTATTTTTGGTCGCTCCGGAGTTATTGGCCTCTCCTGCTGTAATGCAATATATTTTAATACATTTGTCAAAAAATATCATTTGTTTATAATATTGTGTTAAGAATATATAAATACCTGATCCCAACAAAACACATCAGGCGGATGACTGCAGCTGCGAGCTAGTTGATTGGGTGGAGTATTCCACTGCAAGTTAGGGTTAGAATGTGCGGCATGCCATACGGGACCTGTCATCTCCTGTAGAGCGTGGATTGCATTCCGTACCTGTTTACAAAGCAAATTTACACTTGGAGAAACATAAACTTGCGTAAGTGTTGAAGACGAATAAAAAATTAATACTACCTATTGTAAGGGCAAAAACAAGGCAAAAATAATAGTAGATAAATAAACAGCTCTACAAATTCTAATGACGCTCTTGTAAAATTACTGCTTAAATAAAACATTACTTACATATGCATTTAACTGCAACAACATGTTAGATTGAAAAAAAGATTAATAAAGTTTGTTTTGTAACCAACGGACACAGCTGTTTTCACTAAATGAAATGCACGAACAAACGTACTGGGTTTACGAATATCGCACACGCATAGCGCACACGTTATTTGATTGTTTACCAACCTCCATGCTCAGCGCGGCGACGTCATGATGTAAACTGGATACCTGTGTGTCGAGTCTCTCTACTGACGAACGTATTTCTAAATTTAAACCTTCCAAAGAGTCGGCTCTATTAATTTTGGGCGTTGCTACGGAACGTTGTCTTTCAATTCTCTCCCGTAATTCTCTATGAGTTAATCGGGCTTGCCCGTCCGACCTGTAAAGAAAATGTGTACTACTATTGTTTTGATCACGGATTAGCGATACAAAGATTTAAAAAAATGTAAGGTTAGTAACCTAAATCTTGCATGACGGGGACTACTGGTACTTGGAACCAGTGGTTTTTTCGGTGATAAGGCCTGATCTTCTGCTGCGTTTTCATCATCTTCCGATATTGATGGTAGAGTTAACGAGGGGTGTCCATTTCCATCAGATTCCTGTTCTGCCTCATATCCCTCTCTCAGATTGTACGTGAGGTCATGTTGTATATCGTGTATAAATTCCTGCTGGTATTCTGGATATAAGCGCAGTACCTCAGCGAGACCAATCATGTTAATGCACTTGAGATCGCAGTAAGTGAGCGCCTGTAATATTAAACTTGCTCCATTATCAAGGCCTTAATTATTCAAAGTTTAAATGCAAATTTCATGTTAAGGGAAATTATGTGTATCTACCTTCACATCGCTACTAGATTTGACGACGACGTCGGAATTATTAGACTGCGATGTACCCGTACCGTTGTAAGCTTGTAAGTGGGTATTCATATCGCAACCCACTAAATCACCCTTTCCTGACCAATAAAGATTGCACTAATTAATACTTATCGTACGGATACTTCAACTATTTTATACTTGTGTATTTTTGTTCAAATATAATACAATTGTATTCATCAATTCACATAATAAACCCTTAAAACAGCTTTTATTCTAAATTGCCACTTGTATAAATGTCAAGTAGCAGAAATAAGTCTTAAATACAGGAAATCTCGACGCATTGTTGTACTGACTCACCCAATATAGCAACAACCATATCGTTTTGCATCACTTCCATTGAGCCGTTACAAATGTAGTAAATGTATGTCAATGCATCGCCTTTGTGAACGAGATATTCGCCGGGTGCACAGAAGTTGTTTCGAATATGCAGAGATAGAAGCTTGAGGCAGCCCTGAGAGGCGGACTCGAATATAGGTAGCGACAGGATTTCCCTATGTAAATGTAGCGAAACGTCGCCTCTCAATTCTTCGGGGAATTCTTTTAGTGTCTAAAAAATAATACACCTACGTTATTTTTGAAGACAAAAGCTGGAATCGAAAATAACATCCATAGAAATTAAGAAAAAAGTTCTCATCATCTTGTTCTTTGTTAAATTTTATCTTTATCTTATTAAATTATAACTTAATGGCGAATGATGTTATTATCCTTTTTCTTAAAAAACAAAAAAGCTTAGACGGTGCAGATAAAATAGACCGTTTTGTATTTCCACCTCATTTAATTCGGTTCAAAGCGGGAATTTTTTTTCAAAAGAGACAATAGAAAATGCTTTTCATTTTAGGCTCACGAATAGAAAAGCGATTATAATATTTCTTATTAGAACAGTATGTATTTCAGGTCTCGTTTACAAATGCTATTAATTTTGGCGAAACAAATTATTAACTTTGTAGGAGGGAGTGTGGGAGGAACTCTATTATACAATATACACTCTACAATATATCGTACATTAAATATTTCTGCGCAAATCTCCTATTAAAATATTTATCAGATATCTGTATACTTATATAAAAGTAATCAGTGAGCTTACCTCGTGGATATCAATACCATGGTTGAGAGACCACATCGTCTGAAAATAGTCTTGCATGCGTTGTTTCAGCTCCTTAGGGACTTGGTTGATAGTTAGGAAGTCCTTCAGATCTCGCCATTTACTTTGATACATCGATCGGCGCGAATACATCCTTTGTATGATTGCGGTTACGTTACCGAACACCACAGCGTGCATAAGAGCTGATAAAACGATATAAATATTATATGTATGTGAGCATTCTAAAAGTTTTTTTTTTAATCTGGTGGTATTTACGCGAATATTATGAAGTAATGTATACAGGGTGTCCCACTGTTGGTATACTAAGCTGAAAGGAGGTTATACTTTTGCAGGAGGTTATTTTTTACGCTGAGTACGTAAAAAATACTTATAAAATTCCAGACGAAGTTTTTTTTTCAAATAGATGAATTCTTAAAACTCTATGTGTACACCCATAACAAGCAACCCGCCCAGCTTTGCTACCAGCACGTAACCTATCGTTTAAGATTATGTTTTCATAGACAAAATGCTCACATTAGCGAAGCGGTATATGCCGGCTGCGCGAAGCTAGAGAAGAAAACATGGATTTTCAGGAAAAATTTAGCAAAAATTTTTTGATGTAATTTTGTTGTTTAAGTATTTTTTACGTGATCAGTGTATGCAAGACTACAAGTCCCTTCGCGCTTAGTATAGCAATAGTGGGACACCCTGTATATTAGTAGTAAAATATATTATAACGGTAACAAAAGTCTGTATAAAATTAAATCTAGTCAATGTAAATAGTATTTACGACGTGTACATGTATAAAATATATTTAAAATGTTCTAATTCAATTTATGTTAGGTTAAAGATTGAGATATTGAATAACAGCGACGCTGCCAACAGCAATACAAGAGAACAAAAATAAGAGAACTCTCATTTAAGATTTCGGTTTCATTTTCTCTACTATTGATCGAAGCAACGTCGTTATTGCATTGTGAGATTAAATTAATATCTGAAGGGTTTCGTTATGTAATCTGACGCGCTTAGTATCACAGATGCTGAGCGAACAATACTTTTAAAAGTAAGAAGTTATATTTAATATAAAGTTACATTATCCCATTATTAAGAAGTTTCGTAGTTTGGGAGAAAATATGTCTAGTTTTATAAAAAAACCTTGAGGTGTTTTGAGCAACGGGTATTTTGAACGTTGAGACATTTTACTCTCTTTTAATAATAAATATAGGTATAAGGTACATAATTGTAAATGTGAGACAAGAGACTCTATCAAAATGATATTTCTTAACCCTTATTAAAAAGTATTGAAATAAATTAATAAAAACAAGAAGGAAAGCATGTGCACAGTAAGTAGTTTTGGAATATTGGTGTTGTTAGTCAAGATATACCATGACTCTAGTCATATGACTGAAAACTGAAAAGGTATAATGTATAAATATCTTCCTCCTTTGTTTCTATAATTTCCAAGAAACACGTTAACTATATTTTGTCTGTAAGTAAAAGAAAATCCTCTTTATAAAATATGAGAAATCTCGTTATTTTCAGAGGGTGAATAATTTCCCTTTCGCAGGCAACAAAATCTAAACAAAAGACTTAATCCTTCTCTATATTTAGCTAAGCAAGAGTAAGTAAATAACGTGATAATGAAATAATGTTGACCTCAAAGGAGGCAACTCATGTATAATGTAGTAATTACATAGAACTAATTTTATATGCCCTCGGATGTAGAGCACAATGCCTACTACTATACAAATGTTAAAGTTAAGGAAACCTCTTAGCCGTTTATTTCAGTTTATTAAAATAATCTACTACTAACTACATACTTTTAATATAGTTAGATATTTACGAAGGTATGTAAGTATGTTATGAGTTAAAGTTTTAAATCACTTATCGGTGAAATTCTCTAGCTGACCTAAATTTAGTACTTAAATCGACTTCTGTATCAAACAATGAATATAGCTATTGAAGTTCTAGGTAATAATATTCACCAAGGTATTAATTTTATTTCGAAATAATCGTATCTTGTCATTCACACGCATAGATGATATGTAAGTAGAATCTAACCTCCGACCAACATAACCAGTATGCTGAAAATTTTCTCTGGCAAAGTGTTCGCTGACACATTTCCGAAGCCGACGCTCGTTAACGACGAGCAGGTGAAATACAGCGCCGTCACATAGCTTTCGCTGTGCGATATGTTCACTATTGGTATTTTCAATCTTTCCGCCAAGTTATTGATCCAACCTTAGGAGACAAAAAGTACACGTAGCGTTAATGAACTTCGTTTTTGTTGCGATTCGAAATAAAGGTATGTTGCTGAATTCAAAGGATTCTTTATACTACACATTAACGCAAAAAATGTTATTTCGTTTAATCCGTAAAGAGAAACGTCTCAATCGTTATTTAATTATATAAAATCTAACATTTGGACTATATAAAATGGAAATTACCTAAATCCCAACTTTCATTTTTGTGATGTTCGATCTCTTTTTCGGCAATGATAAACCAAATGCAGGCGAGCCAGTGAGCAACTAACGTGAACGACAACATGAGTAGCGTAAGGATGAGGGCTGAGTATTGCGAGTAACGGTCCATCTTCTGCAGCAGTCTCGCGAGTCGTAGCAAACGGGTGAGCTTCACTAAGTGAACATTACCGTGCGTTGACTCCTATATAAAACCGATAAGTTACATTAACATTGTAATAATACCTTAAAAATGTATTTTAATTTATTGGAACACATGAATATTACAGAAAATAATACAATGAAAATGAAATTCACTCGATTACGTAAGGTAGAATAATTTTCACTAGGTGCGCTAATGTTATGTACGTGACAATTCAAAATATTTCGTTCTCATGTGGAAAATGGATGGACGATCCAATCATATATTTTCAACGTATATTTTCATAAGTGCCTATACGTGACAGTATACAATATACGTTAACATTTTCGTTTAATTCACACTTTGTAACCTACTGTGATAAAGTTTCTATTTATATCCATCGTAGGTAGGTACTTCAAACATAAGCGCTTCGTGAAACACTGTACGATATATTATTACGTATTAAAATCACGTGTAGCAACAAGTTGATTTTACAAGAGCTTTATGGATTTAACTCTCCTGGCTCTAACAATAGCTTTTGAAACATTTAGTATTCACGATAACTATCTATGATCTCTTATGAAGTGGATCGAACAATCGAGAATTTCAAACGAAGCGCACATGTTCAGAATCTAAACAGTTGCGACAGCAGCGCTGAAACCGTTTGAAGTTCGTTGATACAACAATAATTAAAACTTCGCTGTTAAATTAATTAATTAGTCGGCATTGCTAACGTGTCTTACCGTCCCGCTGTATACGTCTGAAGCGTAAAGTAGGTCAAAAGGGAGCGCGGCCAGGAGATCCACCACGAACCATGAACGTATATAATTAAGAGCTATCGCTTTGGAGTCGGATACCACTTCCCCTTTCTTGCTTACAAACGTCGTTCGGAAGTTAAGTACGATATCTGTATATAAGAGACATCTTAATAAGCTGATATTGAAATCATTTTAATTAGATTTTGTATAAAATTTGTATTTTACCTATAATAAAAAGTGCTTCCACTATGACATCACTCGTTACACTTATCCTGGGGTGGCCTTCGTCGACGAAACTGGCGTTATATGGCACAACAACCGCTACATAAAATGTCGCTATTAGGATTAACCAATCCCAGAAGGTTTTAAAAACGCCATAATGCGAGATAATAAATTTGGATTTTTTTATCGCTGACGTTTTGTACTCGGGAAGCGGGGGGTCCGACGAATGTAGCAGGTTCTAAAATATTCATAAATTGTTATTTATACATTCATTATTTTCGTACATGTTATAAATCTTAACTAAATGCAATTCATTTGTTAGAAGCGATCGGGGTACCTTACTGACATTGTTGAGTTTTAGTTTAGACTTCATTTTATCCGGTTTGTAGTGTCCTGAAAGCTGGTAAAGAACGGCCCTGGAGCGCCGCCTGCCCATGTTAGCGGGTGAAGGCGCTTCGGGGTCAAGATTGCCATTCGGGTCTGGAAGGAGGCAACTAGATTCAGCTCGGAACCGGGCGCCCAAGAGTGCCGCTGCGGGTACAAATGGGGACAACGCTAGAGTTACCACGCCAGCCGAAGGCCGCACCGCGGCTCCTGTACGCATAAACCACCCTGTTACTAAACTAACTGTTTGTTTGTAACCCTTCCACACGACTTTACAAAAAAATAAAAACGTTTCAAATACTTAACATTAAAATTCAACGCGATGAATCATTATAAAGGACGACGATCGAAATAATCTAAGCGCTCGTGTGGAAGGCTCCTAAAAGCCGTTACATTAAGTGCTACAGACGTAAAAACGTTACAAGTACAGGATTTTCTTTGTGCCGTAAGCTATGAAAAGTTTTTGATGATGGAATCACTCGACAGTCACGCAAAGGATAAGCATAATGAATATTCACGAGAAGAAAATATGTGAATAAATGCAAGACGAGAAACGGATTATTTGAGGGATGATTTGAGGGTATTACTGTTTTGAGGTAACATTTGAAAATGAGAATAATTTACCTTCTCGGATCATTAAGAAAATCCCATACGTGTTTATTTTACTCCAAAGAAGTAGGAATGGATGAGATAGCAAAAAGTTACAAACATGCGTCAGACTTACCTATTCACAAGATTAATTATTTTAAGATTAAGACGAAAATACATGCGCATAACTAACCAAATATGTTTATCTAATATTGTTAAGGGATTTTCCTTTTTTTATTGTTCAGAAATGAAGATTTAAAGAATAGCATCACTTAATTTATTAAAATAAAAAATTAATACCACGATACAACTTGTTAAAATATATTTTAATAGGATACTTTTAAAGACCTTTCTCAGCACTAACATGCATTTTGATGAGCAATTTGATGCAACCTAGTTGTTAAACACATTCGATTAATATCACTTTTCAATGCTTTCAAATATGAGAATATTAAAAAGTGTGTAAATAATTTCATTAGAATGTTTTATGTATTATAATTTATTGTATTAATAATAACAAGAAAATTCAACGACTTGTTACTAAAAATCAAAAGGTTTTATTACTTTGAAAATTCAGCTAGACATATTTGATGGTAACAAAAAATACATAAATATGTATTATTACCCCAAAAATTTATCACTGTTAACGAACCTGACACTTTTATTGCAATACTAAAATAACAGGCGTATTATAGCACGCTATAAGTGTTTATTACGCTCATATTACGGATATTAATTACCTGAATTTTCTTGAAGAAACATAATATGTGAGCGACAGATTCACTAACAATGGTCTATTAATTTTCGGTAATTACAGGGTGGTTTCCGTAGGTATTACATATGAAGCGTGATCTTTACATAGAAACATGGTATTGGATATATTCTACAAATAAACAATGGGAGATATAATACTTTCCTTTCTGATCACAGAATGTTTAAATATATTACCTATTGCCGGCTCTATAATTGAAGAGAAGTTTTTCCAGGGTTCTACACTAATCTATACTACTGCAACTGTTATGAAAAACGTACTTAGAATAATAAAAATAATGGTAATCACTAATAACCAAACCATACCTACTTCAAATATTAGCTAGCTAATTGGCTACCTAAAACACAAATTGAATGAAACACCTACAAACATTTAAATGAGTTTTTACCGTGCGATGACGATCCAACGAGGGGTCTAATGTCACAACAATGTGCTCGGAACACGTTACAGGATTGTAAAATGTACATTTTGAAATAATTATGTTATATCAATAATCATATTAGTACTAATCTAAAGGTATTTCCCACTATATGATTGCAAGAGCCTAATTTGTAATTGCTCGGTAGATCTACGTGGTGGATTGCAATATTTTAATTGTTAATTATCTAATGGTCTATATATTTTGTAGTCATGCTTAAGTACTATAGATATCCTTTATTACTAGTACTTAGTAGGTATATTTTAATTGGAAGTAGAGGCTTGAAGAGAATACACGAGTACGTATTTACACAGTCTTTTAAAGGGTAGGTAGGTATATGCAATTAAGGTATCATTCAAAATATTGTTTTAGTCTACTTACCGCTATCGAAGTCCTCATTAGTATTCATGGCGGCCATCTTTGTATTTGTGATATCCTTGAATGAGGCGAGAAACAACACGACCTCCCGTTTCTCATTTTTAATTGGAACGATATCGAGCAAGCACCAGAAAGGTGTTCCTGTAAAATAAGATTTATGTAATGGAAAATGCATAAGTATCGGCAAAAAAGCCGTAATAGTAGGTCCAACCGTTAATTAATAATTTTATGTTGTAGAAAATCTCTAGTGAATAATGTTTTATAAAATTAAATAATTTACTTAACTATGAAACTATTCGTTTTAGAAATCTTTGCAATGCCTACTTCTCTTATTAATTATTATTATTGCTAATTATAATATAATAAAACGTACATTAATTTAGAAAATAAACAACATAAAACCTACAGATACATTTTTTTATTATTTTAATAACATTAGACGATGTTTACGTTCTACTGAAATACCAACCCGTGTCGATAATTACATCCACATTCTTCCCGAAGTTCTTGGATTTGAGTGGATGTTATCATAAATTAAAACATCATGTTTGTATTTTATTTAAACAGCTTATTTATTCTCAGTATTTTACTGAGTTTATTTTGTGTGGAGATGAAAGCAACATGATATGTATATGTACCTACCTACCAAAAACATATCAATTTTAAGGTCTTTATATTCAGCAGCTGAATTATATCTACTATAATTAAATTATTTAAAACTCCAAAGGCTTGTTTGTGACAACGCACATCTGTGTGCTTATAAAAGTTTAATTTTGACGAAAGGAATCGTAAACTTGCTATAGGATTTTGTTTACGATAGCGGCTTGGAACGCGTTGAAAAGCTTTTATGTACACAATTAAAGTGTTTTCATTTACTGATAAATATTTCCTTTATATCTCACATAAGTATATTTGTGTTTGGAATAATTATCTACTCGGTACAAATTGTCCATCTAATAAAGCACATGAATTTATATATTTTGGTCAAGAAAATCCTAATCATTTTCTTCCCGTCATAAATTTAAGACCCTTTTTTCATTTTTCCGTCCCAATAAAGCTCTTTTTCAAACTGTGACATAAAAGGTTTGTTATTCTTGTAAATTTAAACGAAACGACTAATTTACTGTGAGTGGCAAGAAACTCGACTAAGAGTAATTAGCTGTATTTCAACTTCCAGAGTGGCGATGACAACTTGAAATAATATCCTCTACTTTTCAACTGAATTTTAAAATGAGTCTGCGAAAATTTGCTTAATTCATGAAAAAATATCAAATACAAGTTAGGAATTTGTGTTAATGTATCAAACCGCAGCTGTAGTCATCAAAATGTAGTTATTGGTACATACCCTGTTGAATATTTGAAGTGTAATAATAAAAATCACTGTAAATATTTATATGTATATTAAAAAAACTAGAAAGTTAGTAACTATTTATTTTTAATATCTGTAAAATTTCCGTACGAAGGGATTCTTTGGTAAACCTAGAATTTCGATTTTAAATACCCATTGGGCACTTGAACATACTCTTGAAATTAAAAAAAATACCGAGTATTGTTATATCCCTATTGAATACATGTAATCATTATAGTAGTTTGTATTAGAGAGATAAGAGAACAAAAGCAATCAATCCAATTGGGGTGAAGAGAACAAGACCAGATTAAAAGCATTATTTCTAATTTAAATTAGTGATTGTTAATTATATTAGTGATTGTTAATTATTGTGATGTAATAGATAATGAAACTTGAAAAGATGTGATCAGAATTGGCTTTCCAATTTGCAATTAAATTGAGCCGTCAAGTGCAATCCAAAGATAAGGGTGATCCTTATTCTTTAGTATTCAATAGGGAAGTTTATCACCGGAACTTGCTATTACAGTAACCGTCATAATATTATTTGGCTTATCTAGTGTTTATATATTTAGATTTTTGTTTGTAAATCTACATAAATTACAACAATTGTTAAATTTTATACAAATTACATTTGTAATTAATTAATGCGAAATATGACAAGAACCTATTAAATAGATATGAACTCACTCGTTAGATGGGAAGTGTTGAGATATAAAGGCGATCAATAGATCACCGAGAGCAAGCTAATCCCATCGTGCTATAAAGCTCGACACAGCTAAACCAACGCCTATCCTAGTTTTATTTAGACAAAATTGGAAAAGCAAATAATGCACCTCAACGCAGAAAGAGCAATACACAGATCTAGCTTTGATAACTTCACTGATGCGCGTTTGACCCGATTCGACTCACATGCACGGATGGCGTTAAACTTGACCCAATTTATGTCAAACATCAACACTTATTCAAAACACTCATTGCTTTATAGTTAAGAAGTAAATAGCCAAATTTCTATCCTACAATCCTACTTAAATGCGAAAGTTTGTGAGTATGTATGGATGTTATTTACTCTTTCACGCAAATACTTCTGAACCGATTAGGCACACACATAGAGGGTAACTTGGATTAATACATATAATAGGTTTTATCCCGGAAATTCCACAGGAACGGGAACTATTTGGGTTTTTCTTTGAAATCGCGGATGAAGCCGCAAGCGGAAAGCTAGTTGGATAATAAAATTACCAATTTTCTTATAGAAGATGAGCTCCAGCTTGAGTTCATGTTTAGAGTCGAGGGCTGCGTCGATCTCGCGGCGGTGGTCTTCGTGCGTGTCGGGCCCGTGGAGGAACTTGCACGCGCAGCCCTTCTGCATGATGTGCGCGCGCGCCCACCCCGTCAGCTCGCAGAACCCGTCCGAGCAGTACACGATGGGGTACGACGGCACCTGCGCGTTCCCCAACACGAAGTTGCTGTCTGCATGCATAAATACACATTATAAGATATTTGAATTTTGAGCTTCGTATTGTTGGTTGTAATAGTATAAGTATATCTAGTATTAGTCATAGTTAAATACTGTGTTTGTTTTATCAATTTCAGGTAGGTCGGAGGTCGATAACGTGACCGCGAATTCAATCCCTAATCCCCTATAATAACATATAGGTTACCTACCTACATAAAACATGCTTGAAAAACACTGACTACGTAGGTTATTGTCTAGCTCTACTTTATTTTATGCCACTGAAATATATATTATCGTACTTTTAACAGGAGACTTCCCTATTGTTCCGATAAACTGATTTGGGAGGAAATATTTAACAAATATCGCGTTGATTGTGTAATCAAAGCTATTAATTTAAAATCTAGAATGGCTTTTAATTTAAATATTTACTTTCCTTTATAAATAGACCGAGCGAACAAATCGGACCAGCTGTTGCTCGAAGTATGAATATCTGCACTTAATTTAGTCCAATTGGTAACCAAATTCATAACGTGAATTAATTCAATGCGAATGCTAATTTTAACCCGATGTGTTCTCAGTAAACATTGTTACAATATCAAGGTTATTTTAAGCAGAATAATACAACATGATAGCTATGAATCAAAATCATCTCAGTTTGTGGCTTGTGACTACGCATGCATTCGAAATTATTCCACAATTTCGCATCTGTTCCACTGTAATTGTGCCTTTAAATTTTGAGGCTTAAAATTGTGTGGATAGCAATATGAATACCGAATAACTAAGTGACAGACATTTTATTTGTTAGAAGCGTCGTAAATTGAAACAGTTCAAACGTGTTTCTATATCTATGCCAGCAACATTGAGGTCTGTGATTGATGCGGGTAGACTCTATCTACTTTACCCACGATTAAGCCTCTTGTCGTATTTGCCGTTTTGTAGGATGTAATATCAATTATGGAAAATTGAATCAGACCCGATGTTAGGTATCTGATGTTTACGGTGAAAGACTATCGATCTTTTGTCACAGTCAACACAGCATTTACTATCGCAGGACAAATAAACCTTTAACTTTTTTTAAGAAGAAAGAAGAGTTAAAATGGACTTCCGATCCGTTTCTATTTTTTGCATTGTTTACCTACTTCTATTAAGAATGAGATATATCTGAGCTACATTGGAGTAGATTTATTCTTGAAAGCTTGATAGACGTATATTCGTATTGTAACTCTTTATTAGAGCTCTTATCGCTAATCGTTCTTTTAAAGTCGCACTTTTATTGAGCAATAATTTATATTTCGCTGTTACGAGACTCTCATACGCTTTATTTATAAAGCCATTACAGCTATAAGTAGATTACGATGTAGAATCTATATTAAGATTCATTCACTCGTCTGTAATTTCTTCCTTTCATAATCATTAATGAAACCGATAATATAGAGTATAAGTAAATTACTTAGCGGAACATCAAATGTGGATTATACATGTAAGTATGTATATTATCCTTATTGAATCAATTATGAAAATTCATATATAGTATAAAAAGTGAAGGACTGTGGTTTAGAAATGTAACCTTCGTATCGAAACCACTTTTGTAATCAATTTTGGTTAGGCCTAGACCCTACATATAACTAGAGCACTTTACAGGGACGAGCAGCCCACGCATTGTAAACTAGTTTGATGAAAATGAATAATGAAATTGTATGCCTGTAGCCAGAAAAATATTTACATTTTATTCGATTGACGCTAAAGTAATTACGAAAAAACAAAATCAATGCTGGAAAAAATATATAGCCAAGATTAAAACGGTGATTTCTCCAGAAAATATTCGACGACGAGGCAGTAATGAATCGAATTGCCCAAATTACAGATACTTTTCGTATTAACGAATGCGAAAATATAAATATAATTCTACGAACATAAAAAATAATTTATTTATAACGTGCGTAAAAGCTCTTTAAACAAATAATTAACAAAATGTGGAAAAAACTAATATAGATATTTAGGCGGAAAAAAACTAAAAAACCAGGCATCCACCAATCTCGTGTCAATTGAAAGTTTTCTACTACATTTCTGAAATTCTTTACCTATAGGTAGATATCTATTGTTTCCATCAAAGACACAGCTTCGGGCTAAGGCGGGTCAAGTACGTTTTACACACTGTCTATAAAACCTTTTTCACCCCACCTGTAATCTCAAATGTTGTTCATCATCCCCAAAAATTATGTAAGGTTTTTTTGGTTATTCGCAATTGCCTTTCATACGAAAATATACCGAATGAGAGTGGTGGGAATTTTAATAATCTTGTTTAGAAATTGGAAATAAGTGTCTTTATAATTAAAAACATGATCTAAGATTACTCATATTATATTCCATACTTTTTTCCTCAATTAGGTAGGTAGCTCTATATTTAAATCTTTATTTTTTGGAATTTTTATTTTTGAAATTCCATTTTCAAAATAAATACAAACCTTATATAGGTTCAGCTACATATTACCACATTACTATTTTATAATCAAATTCACTACAGTTATCCAGTTGAATAATAGATAGAAAAATATGAACAGACCAACTTGAAACACTCCCAGGAGAGAGGAGAGGCTTCAGTGTATAATTAAATAATTTCAAATAAACATAACGGAAACTTTCCGGAAGGCAGTTAAACTTGTGCAGTGAGTACTAAAGTCTAAAGCGCAGCCAACCTGCAGGAATATTACAAAGTGATATAAGTCCGAGGGATAAGTTTTGATTGCTCCACCCGATTCTCCACGATCACCCACCTGCTAACGGCACATTCAAACTAAAATAAATACCTGAATAAGTACATCATATAATATAACCTTTTTTGATGGACTTGCGAGGTCCGATAACGGCAACAAATTTGTTTGAATAGCTGTTTTTCTCGAACACGACGAGGGATTTTCTTTGTCCAATAAAGTTAAACAGGTGTTCGTTTAGCTTTTATTTTAATCTATTTAAAATTGATCTTTTCAAAATATGTGCGTACTTTTATTGCTTTAACGTAATAAAATATGAATTATAATTGAGCATGTAGTTATCTGAAGTCGCCACATATTTTTATAATATCCGTAATATCCATTTAAATATCCATTTAATAATCCGTATTAACTACAATATAACTTTTACGAAAGAAGCTGCACGAATGCGTAATTCTTTTTAAATCCGCTCCAATCCTTACAAAGACCTGATCCCTTGGGAAAAAAGGGAAAATTGATGACACTGATGCGGTTGAATATAGCTTCTCTACAATGTAACGAAACTAGGATATTCATCTTACTTACAGGTCAATTCACTTGGTGTATTGTAGGTACATCTGTCTATAATAAAATGGAATGGGACGGATTTTGATATATATTTGATCATAGAATATTGTTATTGAACTAAATATCATAGTACCTACTTATGTTATTTTAACCCGATTTGGTTCTCAAGTTGTTTGATTTGCTCCGGCTCGTACCTATTTCATTGATCTTTGCTAATTGAATAGGTTCGTAATTATTAGAGCGTTATTCCAAGAGAACACTTATTTATTTGAATATTGAGTAATGCGATTGAAAATTAATAGTTTGAATGCAGTGCATTTTGCGAAAAATTTTGAAGTTTGAACTGCACAAGGAGTCTACCTCTGTGTGACTCGACTTACACAAATATTTACGTACCTATAAGAAGGTACATGACTTTCCAATTAGAGACATTCGTTTAATATTAATTTGAATAAAATATTGAACAGAATGAAGAAGTTATTTTCGGGGTCAAATATATTTATTGGAACCGCTGGAAACTTACAAAAACTTTCTCAATTAGGCGAGGCGAGACTTGATTCAGACGTGAAGAGAAATAAAGTTTTACACATTGGTTGTTAATTAAAGTGCTTACCAAAATGTTTTACTGGATAAAACATTTTATTATGGTTATAATAAAGTGTTAGATAAGCATTGTTTTCTTAGAAACATAATTTACCTACTTAAAGTTTATATTTGGTATTTCAATTAAATTATATTATGTTAATCTAATTACAAACTAACTAGAAGAAAAGTTCAATACTTACGCCAACAGAATCCTTTTTACACAATCATGTTTTGATTATATTACAATACATAGGTGTTTAATATCTCCTCACATTTCAATAATTAAGAGTACGTATCTAGGTACCTAGCTGTGAAAATTACAATGCATATGTTTGTTTTACGAGAAACAAGACCGTACCTGTTTTATTCCCACTCGCATTTTAGAAGTTATAAGTAGAGTAGCGATTCTTTTCACTGCACGTCAGGTTTTTCATGGAACTTTTTGCTTTTAGCTTTTGTGTCAACGCGACAACTGATAATTGCGAAAGCTTATGTCTATTTGCGTTTCGTATGAAATACTTATAAAGAAACTGTTTGCTTTCATAAATATCAGGTTTTCATAATTGATTTGAAACAAAATTCATAAAGTGTGTGTATAGCTTTTATTTTCATCGGCATTTTGGTATTTTTTTAAGCTATTGCATAGCTTCTATCGCGGGCCTTGAGCGCGGGGACCGAATCTAAAAATTCCGTAACGAAAAAACCTCACGCTCCCCACTCCGACGGGCTCGGAGGTGTGGCTTGAAGGCATGCTATCAGCTATGCAATAGCTTTACCGCGGCAGTCCCCGAGTGCCACACGTCTTTTTTTTAATAATAAACAAGAGTCAGTTACCTAGAACTATGACTACCTAGCTTAGCTTATCGTGTCATTGTATGCGATTTTAAAGCTAATCCTGCATTGTACAACGGAACCACATTTCATTTAGACGTTTAATAGCGTGTACATTTAGTCTTCTAAACGTCTACCAAAGTCTATAAATCAATATATCAACATAATGCATTTCTTCGAAACCACCGTTCAGTTTGTGTAGAAAACGCTTTACAATTTTTAAGAAAATAATGTTAACTTCTCTGTATGTTCAGAAAAATAACAAGAATGTTATAACTTAAGTTTATTTGTGTTTGACAACATATAACACTGCGTTCTAACTTGCTGCAACTTTGCAACATTCACATAAAATATGTAGCCTCTCTTAAAACTTATACCTACTGAATTTTCAAGCTCCTTAAGGCTGCAGTCTAGCAAAATTGCGTTTTCAACAAGTTATTTGACAATTTTTTCCCGGCTATTGAAATGATAAACTGAATTTTTTTTTCTTGTTTATCAATAAGTGTTATATAGTTTATAAAGTTACTTTATGTTACCTTAATCAGGCCTTCAAGATAAGTCTCTTTCCCCCAAAGAAATTTCGAGCTCAGTTTGTGCACTCACTACGTTGCAACCGATTACAATTTACACAATTTGATCAGCGCATTATTATCCTTATATAGTCGTTATTAAAATCTGCTGAATACAATTGCCGAAAAACTTATGATTTTCCTAATTAGAACGTTATAAATTCATTAAATTTCCCATTTTTTGCCTTACAAAATCTATTGATAAATACTGCTAAAAGTTATTTTTTCCATTAATTTATTCGAGTTGGTTGAAGACCAATGAGTATTAATCCTTTAAAATTTTTTTTTTGAATTTTGATAATTCTTTAAATATTAAAAAAATATTTAAAATAATTAGGAAAAATCCTAGCGAATTTCTTTAGTCTCGCTCCTTGGGCCGGAGCGTTCTGACGTGTGCTCTACGCTCGATTTTCCTTCATACCGAAGTGAAAGTTGCTCTACTTCATTAAATTTAATATTTTTGTTAATTGATTATTTTTATGTTAGTTTTGTGCAAATATTCGTATTTTCAAACATTTGATTTCGATATGGAAAATAAACGAAAAAAATATGCGTGTAACTATGTACTAGAAAAAAATTATCTTCGAACATAAAGTTAATGAAACCAAATAGATTACGAAGGTGATTGGCAACAATTTCTTTATTTTACGGGGTGTCAGTAAAGGGATGTATGTTTCTTTAAAACTAAAGTAAGCTCATAAATTTTCTTATAGTATAATTTTTTTTTGAAGTTCCAAAAATGTTTATTTTTCGTTTGAGAAATACGAAATACATCTATACTAATATTATAAAGAGGAAAGGTTTGTAAGTATGTATGTATGTATGTATGTATGGTTTTCACGCATAAACTACTGGACCGATTTTGATGAAATTTGGCACAGATAATTTTTAGACCCTGAGAAAGAACATAGGCTTCCTTTTATTGCGAAATATGTAGGTACCACGGGCGAAGCCGGGGCGGACCGCTAGTATAATATAAACTTGTATTGAGAACTTGAACTTGGGACATACGGGGAAAATGATTTGTTTACTCCAAAATTCCAAATATGTCGAGGTGTTTTAATTTTTTCTTCTAGTCATTTTGAACGTAGCGGCATGTTGTTTGATTATTAATTTTGTAACTTAAATACAGGATGTTGGTTTTATATTCTGATCTTACAGACGCGCTGACAAATTTAGTCCACCATTTCTAGTTTAGTCCACCAACTGTAAGTACCAATATTAAAACGAATGGATTATCATCACATCATCAAAACTCAGATGTAATGGAAGATCACAATAACATAGAAACTTCAATGGGTGTTGAGAACTAAACAAACACAAGTAACAGAGACGCACAGAATAAAAAAAGAGGACGAAAACGATAATTCGTTGATGCTTTCCCTTTTCGACGTATTGTTAGGGTACATCACCAATCTGCAAAAAACAAAACTGATGATTCCCAATTGCTGATTAAAAATGAAAAACAAATAATCGACAACAGTGGTGAAAATTTGCTGATCACAATGAAACATCCTTCAGTGGTAGCAGATTTACTCATTTAAAATGTATTGGTGAACAGCGTAAAGGAGAGGAGGACAGGAAAACATTATGAATGTGGATGGTGAATTGTATACAGGGTGTAATCGATAAGTATGTGCAGGCGATTATGACGTTATTATTGCAGGTATCAAAAAACTTAAAACTGATATCGAAATTACTTTACCTAATGAGCAAAATGACAATAATAACTTTTTAAAAGTATAACGAGAAATATCAAAAAAATTTACTTTATACACTCACATATCAAGAAGGGAAAATGGGACTAGTAGAAGTTAAATGTCTAATTCCGGCAAAAGACATGAATGCGGAAGATGCAAAAAAATAACACTTTTGTCATAGATAAGAATCATGACTATTTTTTCCAAATTCAGGGACAACTAAACGTTGCAGAAGCAGAAGTCTGCTTATTTGCTGTTTGGACTGGAGTGAATCATTCGTTAAAAATAGAATATATAAAAAAGTATGTAACGTTTAGGCAAAATAAAATGATGGACCATTATCAAGATTTTACATAAATTGCCTACTGTCAGAATTGATTGATTCGAGACTTCAGCATTCGATGCCCATCAAGGATCCATCCTATATCATTCAAGCGATTGAAAAAAAAAAGAGAAAAATCCAGTGCAACCGATAAAGCATCAGAATGCTAGCAAAAGATTTATTAGGTTTATCAATATAAATCTATATATTATACATAATATAATAAATCTGTAGGAGGGTCAATTCTGTACTTTGAAAATATTTAAAAAATAAATAGCAGTGTTACTGGATCGATACCAAACACAAATATGTGATAAAAAAAATTTTTGTCTGTCTGTCTGTCAGTATGTGAAGGCATCACGTGAAAACTAATGGTTCGATTTCGATGAAACTTGGTATAATTATACCTTATTATCCTGGCATAAAATGGAATACTTTTTATCCTGGAAAAATACGAAGAAAAAAAAATAAATCTTAATTTTTCAGTTTTATCCATAGACGTTGTTCTGTAGAACCGCGAACACACGTTGCGTTACCCGCAGTGGATTCAGCGATGTAACCTGTAGCGCCAAAAGTCGGATTTGGCTTGAACCGTTTGCGGCACACGCGGGCCGCACGACACCACGCCTCCTTGACTCCTATATAAGGACGGCGTTCCGCGCGATGCATATAATTTATGAATTTTGATGCGAGCGGACGTGTCCAGTGTGGCGAGCGAGAGTGATCGTCTAATATTAATTTAGTGAGAAACGTCTTCCCAGTTCAAAATGGAGAAATAAACCATCCACGCGAAGACCGACATCCGCGCGGACGGAGTCGCGGGCGGAAGCTAGTCAGAAATAAATATCTTTTGTTTTCATTTGCGTATTTTTCTATTTTATAATTTTTTACACAAACATTACATTTTTTTTTATTATATACAAAATTTGTTTATCCGTTTTATTAGTGAAACTGAACAACTTTCACTAAGAAACTTAGGTCGAAAAAAATGTATAGAGTTATGCATTTTGTATGGAAAGCTTATTTTTTTTTATATTTCGTCCAAATTTCTTTGTAAAAGTTGATCAGTTATATAAACATGAAGTTGAAGATATCAATAGAACGTATTCGCAAATTTTGTGTACTGATAAAAAAAATTACCCAGTGTAATTTTCACTTATAATACCACAAGAGCTTCAAAATTATCGGGTATTTTCCGATAGGTTCGTTGCAAACAAATGAAGGAGTCAAGTTTTTAGTCAAGGTTAAAAAATCACGAGCGCGAAGCGCGAGTGATTTTTCCTGAAAAACTTGACGACTTTATTTGTTTGCAGGGAACCTTGAGGGAAATGCCAGATAATTTTGAAGCTCGTGTGGTATTCGGGGGATTATTTTTCCGTCCCAAATGTCGGCCAATAATTTCACAATTGAATTCAACCTGCCAGTTTGACGTCAACGACCAGAGAAAATTTTCAAAAAATTATCAGTATAATACCATGTATGTTGTACCACGTGACGTCGAATGGTGCAATTCTATTGGTCGATATTTGGGTCGGAAAAATAATCACGGAAATTGTTTCAAATTGTCATTTTTGGTACTTATTACGAATATTAAATTATGCATACGAATGATTTAATTTTTAAAAATTAAGTGGAGCAACTTTCCCTTAGTACATTTGTATTATTTACATATAGGATGACAGGATGCATTTGTTTGCACTACTAGACCAAGCCCTTAACGTCAACCATTAAAAATTATTTCTTTGCCTCGGAATTATAACTAATTTTTACTATGAGATGGACTAATCGTTATTATTCAGTTCCTAAAATTATTTAATTAGATATATGTATTATATAAGAACAGCCTGGATGTATATAAGATGTTAAAATATATCTAACCATTTCATAAATATAAATACATAAGTAATCCAAAATTTCGGTGAAAACACGTTATTATCATCAGTGCGTTTAATTCACTCACATCTATTCGGTGACTAAATCAAATACCTATAATTTAATGTTGGAATCAATTGATTTTCAATTTATGTTAATCGTAGCCTTTTGTGATAAACTGACCGTTTTGGTCATCACTTTATAATAAACTTAAATTGACAATATAAATAAAAAAGTGATCTTAAATAACTAAAGCTTTACATGTCGCATCACACTTCATAATAATGAGGCAATAATTAATTATTACCTATTATATTAAACAACCAGGTGACGCCCGCTACTGCATCCACCTAAAAAGCCCCGTTCTATCCGATGATATATTTCATCGATATCCAGTCATAATAAATAGAAAGACGGATAAACATATTAGTGTTAGTTAACAGCCGTGAGCCGTATAAGATATTTCATGCCGATTTTTCAGGATATAAAACACACATATTCGAAAGAGGAAAAAATGTTCGTTGAAATTATTTCACCCGTTAGCTACGTAATTCCAGAGTTACATAGACTATATTTTTGTTGCCGTCCTGGGCTAAACCGGGCGCAGCGGAGTAAAACTAAAATTAAAAATAGTTAAAAGAGATAGCTCAACTGAAGTTTTGTTAAAGTGTTGCTTTAAATTGTAAAAGAGTACTGTTATCTTTATGTAGTTATAGTTAATTAGTCTAGCAGACGTCTGCTCCCTCCGTACTCAGTCACCATTCGATTATGTCTCCAGTCTACGGACAGGTGCTTAACGACTTCCAGTTATAATGAAATTTAACGTCCCGCCACAATCAAGTTAGATGACATTTCCTTTATTTATAGTGAAACAAGTTACGCTATCAGCTTGATAGTTAGGTTAGTGTAAACAAATTTGTTTAGAAATAATACTTTAAATGATACCTAGGTACCAACTCTTACAGAGTTGTCGGTCTATGTATAAAACGATGTCTAAATATACATTTTTTTTCAAAAATATCCCACAGAATGATTAAAAAAAAAAACCGGCCAAGTGCGAGTCGGACTCGCGCACCGAGGGTTCCGTACAAACCTGCAAGGTTTGTTACAGCTTAAAGGTATTATAGACCTGAGTATTTGGTATGAATTTCAATTTAATACCTCTACGCGTTTATGAGGAAATGGGTAGTAAGTTTAAAATTATTAAAAAAAATATATTATGTGATGTAACTAAAAATTTATGGTTTTCGTAATTTTTCCTTTATCTATGCTATAAGACGTTGCTTCGTACCAAATTTCAAGATTCTGAGTTCACGGGAAGCACCCTGTAGGTTTTGATTCCCTTGCAAGTGTCGAAAATTTGCGGCATAAACGGCTGTATCTTTTGATTGCGTTGGCTTAGAAGTTTGATTTTTTCACAGCTTCAAGGGACAGTAGACCTGAGTAATTGATATAAATTTCAGCTTCATACCTCCACGCGTTCCTGAGAAAAAGGGTCTTGACAGACGGACGGACGGACGGACAACAAAGTGATCCTATAAGGGTTCCGTTTTTTCCTTTTGAGGTACGGAACCCTAAAAAAGACGGGTTGCACTCCGGGAGTGCCGGCAGAAGTGAAAACTTGATTATTAACGTTCAGCATGTTTGATATTTTGGAATGGTATCCGTCTTACGCATGGAATATAAGGGCTAAAAAAAAAAAAAAAAAACATCCGTCTTACGCTTTTTCGATCAGGCCACGTGTCCTGACGCGAGTTTAAGATTTTATACCCAACGCCGCTAAAGAAGTTTTCACTTCAAAAATACAAAGAGAGAGATAGTAACGGGGTACGGTATTTTATATTTCACCCTAAATTCTTCGTAATTCTGATCTCTCTTTAAATAAGAACAATGCGATGAAACTCGCATTCATTTAACTTATTTAAAAGTGAAGCCTTAAAGATGAACCGGGGACGGCAAAATGATTTTCTCTAATACCCATGGATCAATGAGACACGACCTTAAATCTTATTTCATCCTTGTTGAAACTTATCATAATATTTTCATAAATAATCCCAGTTCCAAAGTTTTTGTATAAGAACAGAAAGAAAATCTTTATAATATAAAAATGAATCGCAAAATGTGTTGGTAAGCGCATAACTCGAGAACGGCTGAACCGATTTCGATAATTCTTTTTTTATTATATTCCTTGAAGTACGAGGATGGTTTTTATGTAGAGAAAACGTAAATATGTACCACGGGCGAAGCCGGGGCGGACCGCTAGTATATAATAAAAACTTTGCGGTCATGAAGCGGATCTCCAGTTACGTCAATATTTGTTCACCAAAATTGAAAATTGATGAAAATATTTATTGAGCTTATTATTATTTTCTTTCAATATTCTACAGGCCTTTGTGGACGAAAATGTCATTGTGTGTTTCAATCATTACTTAAAATACTTGATTGTAATTCAGGGAAGCAATTTATCTTTACCATCGCTGATAATGCTGCATACGAGTGTATTATTTTCTCATATTTGTTACATATATCCAAAATCCATACATTATATTACAGGAAGTCGCTCTCCAAGTTGTTAGACTGTTTATTCTCTAAGGCAAAGTGACGGGTAATAAAACACATTAATATTCAAGAAACACGCATTTTCCATCATGTATTTTTTTAATGTATGATTTATAAATTTCATGTATACCTAATGCATGTAAATAAATATGGAGTATGTGTAAATAATAAAAATAGTTCTCAGTTTAAACGCTCAAAATGAACATTATAGACGTAAAAGGTTTAGAGCATTAGATTACAAGCGCTCGTTCTTTTATATTATAAGGATGTTTATTTATCAAAAAAAGTGTTAATGGACAGTATAATAAATGCAATGTAGATTGGTTAGATTCTACTTCAATGATGAGCGAAAATGTCAAGCTACGCAATCAGAGAATACTTTTTCTAAAACCTCTTAGGCAAAGCTCTTAGGTTGTATCTGCAGTCGCTTTTTATTCATATAAAGTTGTTCTTGTTTGCAGGAAAAGAATTCACGCAGCGAATAGGCCCATTTAACTAGAAATAACTTTATTGCGGTCATGACTGCAATATGGTGCACGTTGGCGAATCTCTGGCTTATTTTACTGGAGTACCTAGGGTCAATGCGCTGAGGATTCGACTGTATCGAAATAACACTCAGTTAATTGAAACTGGCGCCAATTGCTACTCATAATGTGCAATTCGACCACTTCAATAAAATGTTGCACATCAAATTTAAAGCCCTAATACTCTTGGTTTTATTACTCGCATCACCATCGCGTTTAGAACGCTGAAATGAACAATAAAATCAGCTATCTCGAAATGTAGAGAAGTAATGATTTATTTAATAGTTGTAAATTGTAATACGTATGTCACTGTTCGCTAGCCAAGCTAATTAGTGGTTCACTATTAATTAATTGTGTAAATATTTGAGCAAACTAAATAAATAGCGGTAACAAACAAACAATAAAGTGAAGCTAGGCAGTATTTTATTTACTTTAGAAATATAACGTTGCTTTATTAAGTGATAGTGAGTGTGAGTGGTTGAGTTAGCTCCGTGTAAGCAGTAAATCGTTTGCAATTCAAATATGTATAGGAAAGCTGAATCGTTTAACAGAACGTTAAGATTTGCTTTGCATATATTTCGATTGTTACTAGAATTATGGAGACTTGTTATTCTTGGAAACAATGTTATCTTGATCCCAGTTTACCTCTACAATATACAGATTCCATCGACCTACACTTACACAGATTCCATCGACCTACACTTACACAGTCATAAGTATAATACATATATTATTATACACCCTTATTCACATGTAAACATGTTCAGTGTTCACACTTCACCCTCATAATAGTTATTTTTATAAGTAGTCTCTCATATTCATGAAATGTTTGCTGAGCTTTAGGATACCTTTAGGATACGTTTATATAATAACGTGAAGCATGTCTGAAGAAGGGTCTGCACTCTGCATACCTATACGATAATCGCACAAATCTTTTCGTTTTGACATAGTGGTTTTCCATTATCTGAAGCTAAGACCTAACCTATAAAACTATTTTGTAAAAAGACAATTAAGTTATAAAATAGGTATTGAGTGTGTGATCAGAAGTTATTGATTATATAGGCATTTGGCATTATTAAATGATTTACAATAAAAGCAAGTTTAATCACTGCGATCTTTCATAACGAAATATTATGAATACAAACATAATATTTCAAACACCGTTAGATAAAAAGAAACGGTTACTGTTACATTATATTATGTAAATAATGGAAAGCTTGTTTTTCATATGTATCTACTCGACTAATAAAAGGCCCAATAGGTATGTACGTAACCCACAGACCCCTTTCATAGTCATTATTCATGTAAGTACGCAGAACAAACACACCCAAATGCTCTTTGTGTGGTACAAATGCGGGAAAGTATTTCCCGAGCTCTACTAACCCTCCAGATATCTGTAATTAATGGAACTTTCTTCCTACTTCCTTTCGATGTTGTGGATCAAATAAAAACGAGTTCCCGATATCGTTGTCTTCCAACGATTTCAACCAATTATTCTCAAGGGTGCTCTCTCAGAGAGTATCTACTATTTTTAAAGTATAAACTTAAAGGTTTGCAATGCTGCACGTAGTACCTATTAACTATAATGTAATGTTGGTACAAAATGTTATTTCATAGTTTGTATTCTGATTTTCTATTTCGATAAAACGGAAAAAGAAAATAAATGTGCCTATATTTAACAACAGCCGATTGCCGAAGCGCTTAATGAAGAAACATTAACAGAAACGCTTTTTTTAGAGACTAAATTTTACTGTTCTAGAGGAATTATAAAAACTTAACCTTATTTTTTAACAACTTAACTGTTTTAAAATCCTTTGATTTCAAAGGGCAGTACGTAGTTCATTTTCACTTCGTGTTTTTTCTCTTTTCATTTTGAAAATTATTAATTCTAAAATATTTATTTACTAAGCACACATAGTTACATACCATTAAAATTTTTCATAACGTTGGCTCGCTCAGAGCGTGTCATTTAATTTTAAAATATTCAATGAATGTTTTATCTTCTACGACCTACATGGAGAGTGAAATGTATGATGTGTAAAAAGTATTTTTTACAACTTTATTCATATTTGCGCATAATAATTGCTGAGCTCGGCCACAAAGATTTAATGGAAAACATGAAACTGAATAATGAATTAAGGTAGCGGAAAATGTTTGAATATTTTACTCGTAATATTGAAAACGATAGCAGCAATTTAATACATCGTAAATCTACCTACTTTCTTTATTACTAAATTTGTCCCATAATAAATAGAATATTAATAAAAGCCATAATATAGACATAGACATAGACATAGACACACATTTATTTACAAACATAACACACAATAACACACACAACAACTGACAAAACACAGAACATTACAAATAAACAAAAATAAAAAATAATATTGGTGATAGATAAACACGAACTTTGAAAAAGTGATTGAATAGTATAATTGAACCGTGTCACGCTACCGATCACATACAACATTTCTATAAGACCTTTTTTCGACTTTTTCATATAAAAAAGCTTACGTGTTCCATCGAAGCGAGTGGCGATAGTATCGAGGAAGGTATTCTGGGGCGCGAGCAGCCCCTTGCGCACCGGCATCACCCCGCGCCGCGCGCCCCGCGCTTACTCCCCCTCCACCTGCGAAAAAATAACATTACGCGATATTACTATCCAAATCCATCAATCTATTTCAATCCCAGAACAGGAAAAACGTTTAAGCACGCGGTAAGCGCAATAAATTTTGCAATTTTCACGGCTGCTCTGAAGCATATCCTTCGCGATCCCTTTATTTATTTTTTTTTTTTATAGTGGGGAAATCTTCCAAAGATACCCACGGCCCCCGGGGAATCCTTCGCGATCCCTGTCAAAACCAGCTTTTTGTGATTGATTGTATAAATTAGGTGATTTTCATCATTGATACATGATAAGATAGTGCAGCACGTGGAAAATATTTATATTATAGTCACAATAAGTCAGATGTATAAAATATTTAGGTAGGTACCTACTTAAAAAAAAAAATGTGTGCGTGTACTAGAGTACACACGTAAGAAGTGAAACTTCTTTATGACCTTATTTTTCAAAAAATAATTTACTATATACAATATTATAATATAATTTATAATTATATTTTCCTAAAGTTTTTGCTCACCCACCTCCTTTTAAGGTCTCTCCTTACATATTACATACGGTGGCCTGGAAGAGATCGCTACCTAGCGATAAGGCCACCGTTTGTACACATTATTTTCCTATTATCTGTACTTTATGTGTCTCTGTTTCTTTTGTGTGTGCAATAAATAATTAAATTAAATTAAATTAAATATTACAGAAATACGTTAGTCTAACACGCTCGTAGCTTCGCTCCTCGCTACCTATTTAAATATTTATACCGGCCGCTGCTGCAACTCGCTCGCTTCGCTCGCTCGGCTCGTGCGGTAGTTCAAAAGTGATGCTCGTCGCTTCGCTCCTCGCTACCTATTTGAATATTTACGCCGGCCACTGCCGCGACTCGCTCGCTTCGCTCGCTCCGCTCGTGCGGTAGTTCAAAAGTTAACCTAAAACGCTCGTCGCTATAGGGATAAGAAAAAGATGGCGCGTAACGAAAAAATGTTAAACTAAATTTTTGTCTAACCCCGATAAAGAAGTTTCACTTCAATTAATAAATGAAAATAGAATCCAAAAATTGATAAATTTATCTGAAATCTTATTAATGGTTATAATTTAAATAAGCATATTCTTTTGAAATGTGTTTTTGTTTTCTGATATTGTCACAGATTACATTAGTTTGTAAAATACACTCGTGAGCAAAAAAATCGACTCAGGCGACACACCTTCAGTCGCAAGTCACTGGCAAAAAAAACTGAACGCGAAAATATTTTTTTTTTTTAGTAATATCTTAAAGCTAAATATTGATAAGTTAATTTCAATTAAATTAATATTTAGACGAATTTAAGCTTGAATTTTCTTTACTGTTAATTATCACCTTGTTTCATTGTTTGAGACTCCTTCTCATTTAATATTTTTTCTTTACCAAAAATAAATTAAAAAAACCAAAGTAGACCACACATTTTAAAGCTAAAACTAACCGCTTTGAGATGTTATAGTCAGAAATAGAATGAAAGCTTCAGATTTTTTGCTACAGACTTTTAACCGCGAGCGTGCGTCCTGAGTCGATTTTTTTGCTCACGAGTGTATATTCCGACTCAAAGTTTAAAATGGAAAACGCGATAATTATAGCGTTTGTCTGGATAAATAAGCAGTTTTGTTTATTTTTTCCGCTCCGGCCGACACGTTTCAAATCAAGAACGAGGAGATAATTTTTAAGTGCTGACATGAAAAGTACATATTATTTCGCAGGTGATTTATAACGCAATACTGGCAAAACGCTGTGATATTTTATGATTTAAAATGAATTAAGATCTTATTGTAACGGATATACAAAGTATAAAATTTTATGACATATTTTATGCCAGAATAAATATTTAATACGACGTGTACCTAACTGTTAGATTAGAGAACGAAAGCAAATCTTATTATAGATTATGGTATAACAAATTTTAATTTATGTTGTCGGTAGCATCGGGATTTTCATTAGCCGTCCGCGTCGCTATAAATCTCCCTGTATAATTAAAGCTCTATTTAAGGTGACCCATAAACTGAGCGGGCTAGAATATGCCTGCAGCCTTTCTACCTTCTCGTAAACTTTTTATGTTTCATAAATGCGCGGGTAATAAATATGAATTAATGGGTTTTCGAGGTTAGATACTCCCTTTGTTAGATGCGTTATAGGTTCGCAATAAGATGCGGTGGTGCTTCATGTGTGTCGAAGTGCATTGCAATAACGTCTAGACTCCAGAGTCTAGACAATATTTTCTTATATACGACGCTATAATAAGAAATATAGCGTCTCATAATATCTGTCACATAAAAGTACGGAGTACGGACCCACTCTACTAGTATTAACTATTAAGTATAGTAGGCGCAGATGTATTATATATTGCTTACCTAAATGATCGATTTCTTTAGACGAAAGTAATTGAATATATGAAGGTGTAGATCAAGACTTTTTTATTAGGCACCATTAATTAATGAAGATAGAGCCATTTTGTTCTTTGTTCACTTTATTATTAATTACCACTACGCAAAGGAAAAAGACGTCAGTTATATATAATTGTAATTAATTATTACTATGACTATAAGTTACAATGTAGGTATTTTGTAGTAGCAGTTATACGCAGATGGATAATATGCGTAGATATCTATTAAGGCTTATACATGCGCTAATAACCTTGACCATACTTGACGGATCTCAAACCTCTCCCGCTGCACCTTCTATTTTCCTCGCATTTTGTATTTAAAAAGATACTAATCAGTGAAACAAAATATCCTCGTCAGGGACTGTTGTGTAACTGATAATTTATTAAACATAAAATTTTCAGAGCTCTAAGTCAGCAGGTTACGAAGTTTATAGAGTATTTGCGGAAAAATCGATGACCACGGCACATTTTTTTTCTAGAAATCTATTAACTTTGGAAAAAAGTCCTCGCGAGCAATTAAAGATCAAAGACCATCCTATTTTATATATTTTTTTCGGTATTGTGCTTTATGTTGTACCAGACTTTATAGAGGTTGAACATAGTCGAAATTGCCGGGTAACGCCTTAAACAAAAGCTTAGATTACAAAATAAAAGACAGATGGAGCGTTGCCGAACTAAACCGAATGATTTATCGTCATTTCCATAAAGCTATGTGTGCTGTCATTTCGCCGTTGCACTGTACGAACACGGTGCTTCTGGGTGCGTGTAATGTTACCAGATATTGAAAAAATTTCCAAATTTTTGCCCGACTATGGAAGAAAGAGGGTTATGTTTTTCGAGTGTATGTATGTATAATATTTCTTTGACACGCCCTGCAGTATAAACTGTTGGATCGATTTTGAGTTGTGAGGTGTCATTGCAATCATCTGAATTATGAAGGTAGTGGTGGTAGTGACGTAGGCTACATAAATTAGCAGTCAAGGTTTAATTTTTATTTTAATATAAATTCGGGTTTATGATATTTTTTATAATATTGTAAAAATTATTTTGTTACATAAAGCACCTATCTACTAAAGTTATATATGGACAAAATAATTTTATTCAATTTTTAATGAAATAAATTACTTACATTAAAAAAAGTTTTTATTTTTCAAAACATGATTGCGAATACTGGTAGTTTTTAGTCGAGAATGCGGGACATTTTATTTTCATCATATCCATCATGGAGTTCACAAGAATTAAATCGCGAGCGAAAACGACTATGACGCTTTTTATAAAAGTGCTTATTAAAATAATCTAATAATGATCATGAACCTTTATTGCACTATTGACTATACAAATAATCACATTCACGATCGAAAAATCCAACAGCACTACCCCGTAGATCTTTTAACCATTTTACCGTTTTACCCATAAAAATGGCAAATTCATTTTCAAAATACTGGCAGCATACGTTGAAGTTTTGTATTCCTTCGTATATGTAAAATTATCATTTTTATACAAAATTAAATAAGCCAAATAATCTACACAAAACCTGTAAAACGATGTTTTATCTTTTTGTTTGTTTTCGGGATCAAATTTTACAGCGTTTTAATATCACAAGACAGCATTTTTTTACTAAAATATCAAACCCCTTTTGACGTATTGCATGACACTAGAATCGCTATAGCACTGGCGGAGGTTCGTATTCGTTTTTGATTTCGTATTTTCTTTGACAAGGGCGATGGACGATTGACATGCTCCATCTGCCTTTTATTTTGTAATCTAAGAACAAAAGTATCTATTACTATTATAAAAGCAATGACTTAAATTATAAGCCAAATATTATTTCAACTCAACGAACGTTAATCCAATCTTTTAAGTTGAAAGCTACAAAATAACGATGACCTAAAAGGTAAAATGTATTTGTTTGAAAAAGGTTAAAATATCACAGACAATTGTAAGCGCTCTCTTTATTCAAAGTAAAAATTATAGCCGGTTCAAAGAACTGATGTTTACGTGCGATCGAGTAGGATCCTTATTTAATTGCAATAAAATAGGGATTAAACAAATCAGACTATCTCAATATTTACAAAAGTCACAAAGTTCACCGACAAGAAACAATAAAATATATTTATTAATTAAGTATATCTTTACCATATTCATATAATATTCATATGTATTTTAAAGGTACATTTCAGTTTTTATAATAAATCAGATGTAGAGTTATAAGCAGGTTCAAATAGGCATAAATTTGTATGATTCACATAAATTTCGAATGGAATATCTCAATGAATATACATATAACTTTAAATTCTATGGTACTCAATAATCCATACTAATATTATAAATGCGAAAGTAACTCTGTCTGTCTGTCTGTTACTCCATCACGCCTTAACTACTGAACCAATTTGCATGAAATTTGGTATAGAGATATTTTGATACCCGAGATAGGACATAGGCTACTTTTTACCCCGGGACATAGGTCAGGTTTCATTCCGGAAATCCCACGGGAACGGGAACTATGCGGGTTTTTCTTTGACTGCGCGGGCGATGCCGCGGGTGGAAAGCTAGTAATTCATAAATACATATAATATATTACTGAGTGTCAATATGTTTGGAATAAAGGAAAAAATATTGTAATTTACTAAGAGTAATTTGTATTGTGGTATTAGGGACTGAAAAGGTTTTTGGTTTACAAGAGATTCAGCTTCTCCAACTAACCGAAAACTCAGACATAGGTATATAGAGTAAGCCCGACTAAGACATAGATATAACTAAGACATAGATAATATATAGAGTAAGCCCGACTGGTCACAAAGGAATAAGACGGGAGTCGGGACACTGGTGGGTTAATCTCAAACGTTTATTGTAGCATTTTCGTTTTACCTTGCCGAACCTTCATTGTAAGATAAGTGATATTTAAGATAAAACACATCTGTCTTGTAGAAAATAAAATATAAAAAAAGCTCTATTTACGTTTCCAATATTAAGGAGCTTAATTTTTTCATGCGACCATCTGAATTTTCTACGTAGATACAAAGTAGGTACCTGAAATATGTATAACAGAAGATTATTACTTGATAGAAAAAGACAAGAATCACCCAGTCATAGCATCGGTGACGACCACCTGGGCACGTGCTTTTTGAATTCATAAGAACTGAAAGTATAACAGCCTTTTCTATAATGTGACATGTACCGAATACTTTAGGTAGGTAGGTACTTACTAAACAAACATTTCGACACTAATTAGCCATTCCAAATGACCAAATATTGATTATATTTTCTAATCTCTATCACAGAAACTCAAAATAAAACGATAATATTGAAAGTAACTGATATCCTTGTATTTAGTCCTTCTGGTAGCCGTAGCGTTAGCTACTATTAAGTATTCAGTGCTTCAGGCAAAACTTCCATTACGAAACTTCATATTATGTAATTAATTATAACAAGTTTTATTGGATACAAAAACAAACATAACATTCATCCAAACAGACATTACGCAGATGTCATATTGCTACAATTAATGTGTTTGGAAGGTTCGCTATGTAAATAAACTCATATAGTAGGTACATTGAAAATATGTTAGTAGATACTAGATATACTATATATAATACTAGGAGCATGTATTTGCGGACACTCACAATTCAATATTGATAACGGCCGGTGCAGCGTAGTGTTTCTATTATCTGATGATAACGTTGGTTATAATTTATTGGCAACACAAATCGTGAATTGACTAAACGAGAATAGAACTGTAGATATTATGTACATTTGAGTATGGAAAATATAAATAAAAATAACCTACAAATTTGAGGAATAGGTACAAAAAAATCTTTAAGTTTTGCAAACATTTTGTTTTAACTTCAGCGAAAAATATTCGCTTTGATAAATTAGATGACTTTTTAAGTTCTGCCACGTTCTGCTGAGAAATGGCCAAACGTTCCTTATTGCATTATATCTATTCATCCGCAGGTTTCTCTTCCACCGTTGTAAATTTTGTTTTTGAGTTGATACAATGAGATTAAATTAATTAAATATTCACCTTTTATATGTAGCTCGAGTAAGCTTTCTAAGTAAAGATACCTACACCTGAATATTCAAAGCTTCAATTTTTATTTAGTTAAATAAAATGAAATTACACAAGATCATGATGTAACCGATAGTTCTATGACCTATTTATTTCAATTTTGCTGTAATAATTTTAAATACCAAATAAGTAACCACTAATCAAATACAAACGTAAATTAAGTTTAATGAAAAACCAGATGAGACCGGGAACAAATGCGAATAAAAACTCTAAAGATATGAAATAGGAATAATATGTAACAACAAAAATGCTAAAACTGGATAATTTTATGGTTTTTACAGTAATTAGCGACATATTTGTTGACACGCAACATATACACTATACAGGGCCGCGATTGAATGTTACAAATGCTTTTATTAAAGTTTACCGTAAGATGCATATTAATTTTCATTTGTATAAATGTGACCTTAAAGATTGCTATCTTCTCCCTTCTCAGAACCTCAAACGCAAATAGTATTATTAACTAGCCTCTTAGCCTTTTTCCGAAGAAATGAAACTCCTTTAGAAATTGAACCTTTTATGCGAGGTCGATGGTAAAGCTTTATTTATTTTTGTTGTTGATGATACTCTATTGAAACATTTTAGATGTTTCATTGAATAGGCTTAAGAAAATATTGAGACTATATATTGATAAATGATTTTAACACCTTAATTATCTGATCAATACTACGTGACGTGTACGTTATGAATCGATATAAATATTGATGATTGATCGAATAAAAAACCAGTCAACTGTATTATGCAAATAAAATTTGTTTAAAGCAAAAGTTTTTATAAAGTTTGACGTACCATTCAAGTTCCGAACAGTAAATAGAAGTAGCTAGTACTCAAATAAAACTTAGAGTTTTAAAGTATTGTGCATTGCGATTTGCGACCAAGCACGAAATGGAAATGGGCCTGTACATATTTTCAGATACAGTCGGTAATACTGAAGTGGAACATTAGAGCGACTCAATTGTAGAGAGTTTTTGTAATAAAACTCAACGTGGATTTGTTAGGAACTTTTTTCATAAATGTCTTAGAAAAATTTACTTTAACTTTTTGTTTTCGTCGCTAAGCGTGAAAAATAGAGGGACATTTGTGACGTGGATCCCTGTTATTTTTCTTAAGACACAGATCAACGTTGAGAATTAGAAAACAGACAGACATATACGCAGTACCTACGTATATTATATTTTTCTATTACCTACAACCTAGTATACCGATTTATTATTACACATTATTACTACACCAGAATTCGTTATTTCCGTTTGCAAAATTCACTATTTTCCATGAGTTAAAAATATTTACTTTGAAGAGCAAATAGGATGAAACAATAGGATGTAATAAACATTATGTTTACATCATAAAATTAGATGCAAGTACTATCTCATTTGAGTGTTACATAAAGTTCTGATGACTTTCAAGTACTTTATCTTCTCTTTATCTCTAACAATAACATAGATTTTATAATATGAACATTTGAGGAAATCCCTTAAATAAAAGTCCCTTAAATTCCGTCTGATACCTATACCTACTCATAGATAGTTAAATTAGACTTCGGTCTAATTCCACTGTGAACCCATTTATAATAATTTACATTTAATGAAAGATAAATTTCTCTCTCATGCCTCACTCTCGGTGTAAACCATTTAACGAAATGACAAATTTTGCGAGATCTTGGTTCTGCTCGTAAAGTGAGCACGGTGTTAATTTCAGATTCGAAATAATTTCTGAAAATGTGATAATAAAATGCTCGTTTGGCCCAAATGGGTTTACGGATCATATTTTATATTTAATCGTTAAGTCACTGATCAGTAAAGTTTATATGACTTGCTAATTCCATGGAGTCAAGCTAAATCGTTTCATCAAGAGTTTGCCAAAGGTATACCGAGTGTAGAGGTAGGTACAAACTTGCATGCATAGTAATATGGGCATTTATCCACAAATCGACGTCAAGAACCGTAAGCCTGGTTAAGCTGTAGAAGCCCTCCTGGGCTAACAGGGATCCTCGACAAAATAAATAATTCAAAATTTTTTCAAATTCAAAATTTATTTATTTTTCACAAATTTTTACAAACTTTCACATAAATTGTAAATCCCTGGTTAACCCACTAGGAAAACCTGTGCGGGGTCAACCAGTGACCTCCGTCGGCTTTGCATATTTTTAACAATATAATTTGTATTAAGAGTATGTAATTATTACGGTACGATCTTTAAACTTTAAACAAAAAAAAAATGTTTTCAAATTTTGACCACAGGACTCTTCTTTTCTCTTCTTCTGAAATGCAAGAGCTGAAAGACATTAGACAGGGTCATCTGGCTTATTCCTTTGGTATTAGAAAATTTTGAAAATTTAAAATTCCATTCATAAATAACTTTATTTGCTCACTTATTCTCCTCATTCGCATCTACAATACGAATTTAGTTCCACTGGGAATACCATAAGCTGGTGTATATACGTATATTTGTACAATAAATTTTAGTATACAACCCAATATTTAAGCCCAATCAAAATGATCGACCATCTATTATTTAGGAAGCGTTTTCGTATGGAATTTCGTATAAAATAAATTACGTCGAGGATTACAAGAGTACAACACATGGTATTGTTTAGGCTGACGTTGATTTAGAGATTCCTTCACAGATTATGCTACTTAATGAGAGAGCTTTTGTTCAAAGATTGTTATAATTTTAATCCAAAATCTTAAGGGAAAGTGTATGTACCTTTACGTGGAATATTATCTATGAGGGTTAACCCAATTTATAAAGGACCAGATTAGCCACTTAGTAAAGAGATACCTTTCTCAGCTTCACCTTATATTGATTATTGGGCAGGGGTGATCATAACATTAATTACCAATGCTTCATGTTATTCAAACCAGTTTGATATTTTTATCATTTGTGCACAAAAAATCTGCAAAATATTTATATTTCCAGCTTGATAATAATAATAAATTTATTTATCATATTGTTTGATAAATTTATGATGTAATCAAAACTTTATCTGGGTTATTGATGCGTATTATCGCATTATTACTTTACCTCATTGACATAATATTATATTCATAAAATATAGTTTGTTTGTCTACCTCACTCGAACCTACTTAGAAATCGACATATTACTTTTTCAACACTTTGATCATGTATTATTGCCTACTGAGATAAAAGGATACATCTACAATTTACATGAAGTGATAGATGTCTTTTATGAATTAAACTAGCGACCCGCCCCGGCTTCGCACGGGTGCAAATGCAATGGCGGCCGGCCGGTACCGCCGCAAACGCTACGTCCCGCAATTTTTAAATCTGTAATATCTTCGAAAATATTCACTTAAATCATACGGTGTATAGGGCCATATAGATCTATATTAAATGAACAATGTATTCAAAGTATTTAATTGGTTAAGGATTAATGCTGTATTGGTTAAAATCGCTTCGAAAATTACCGGAAGGAAGTTAGCGCGGAAAGTTTTTTTTTTTAATTATTAATGTCTCAAAAAATTGCTCCTTAAATGCTCCATCAGAATCAGTAATTGCTCCACTTCTATAATTATTAGTTTATTTATAATTAATTAAAAAAAAATCCAAATACTGAAAATTTCATTTCCCTATAGAATGAAAAATATTCACTTTTCATAAAAAAAATTTTTACAAAAAAAATGCTCCCGATTTTCTCTATCAATCACCAAAAAAAATATTTAATTTTGGTAATTTTTACACTAATTAACTGAAAAACTATGTTTGCATAGTTAACTACTGCGCTGTGACGTCATCAATTGTCGTTGCGACGCATAAGGGCCATATTTACATGTATCAGCACTGCAGCGATATCTATAGACCTTAATGTTTATGTTTTCTTATTTATATTATTTACTAGATTTCCGCCCGCGGCTTCGCCCGCGTTTTCAAAGGAAAATCCGCATAGTTCCCGCTAACGCAAACGATAGCAACTTGACACCGAAACATGAAACAAGCGACTGAAACACAAATTAATTAAAAATAAATATTTCTGGACAGTTTTCACACACGGCACAATCTGATCCCATACTTAGCTTTCGCTTGTGTTATGGAAACCAGATGGCTGATAAACATACCTACATATATAATTTTAAATAAATACTTATATAGATAATTAACACCCACACAGAGCAAACATCTATGTTCATCACACAAATATTTGCCCCGGGTGGGAATCGAACCCACAACCTCTGGCTTGGAAGGCAGGGCCACTACCAACGCCAACCGGTCAGTCAAAGTAATTAAAAATTACTTGACGTTTTAATATTACGAATAAACGTAATATGCGAGTTTAGGGATGGGCAGGGAAATGTTTATAAACATACCTATATTATGAATGATTTTAAATACATACATAATAATATCTGTTCCTTTCAACATTTGCTAGATGAAACTCAATAATTAAAATATTATGTCGCATAGATATTCTTAGCCTTTTAAAAATACGGTTCCGTTGTTTATTTAATATTCTATTTTACTTATCTTTCTAATATAAAAATAAATAATTAAATAAAACACAATCATTTTACAATTTAATATAAAATTACCATGAAATGACATTAATAAGTTTTATGCTGGGAATAATATTATTATTCAAAATTTACCTTATGTTGCAATTTATACTCTAAGAATATCTATGCGACATATTTTAATTATTGAGTTTCATCTGGCAAATGTTGAAAGGAACAGATATTATTATGTATTTAAAATAATTCTTATTATAGGTATGTTTATAAACATTTCCCTACCCATCCCTAAACTCGCATATTACGTTTAATCGTATTGTTAAAACTTCAAGTAATTTTTAATTAATTTGTGTTTCAGTCGCTTGTTTCATGTTTCGGTGTCAAGTTGCTATCGTTTGCGTTAGCGGGAACTATGCGGGTTTTCCTTTGAAAACGCGGGCGAAGCCGCGGGCGGAAATCTAGTAAATAATATAAATAAGAAAACATAAACATTAAGGTCTATAGATATCGCTGCAGTGCTGATACATGTAAATATGGCCCTTATGCGTCGCAACGACAATTGATGACGTCACAGCGCAGTAGTTAACTATGCAAACATAGTTTTTCAGTTAATTAGTGTAAAAATTATCAAAATTAATATATTTTTTTTGGTGATTGATAGAGAAAATCGGGAGCATTTTTTTTGTAAAAATTTTTTTTATGAAAAGTGAATATTTTTCATTCTATAGGGAAATGAAATTTTCAGTATTTGGATTTTTTTTAAATTAATTATAAATAAACTAATAATTATAGAAGTGGAGCAATTACTGATTCTGATGGAGCATTTAAGGAGCAATTTTTTGAGATATTAATAATTAAAAAAAAAAACTTTCCGCGCCAACTTCCTTCCGGTTCGAAAATTAGCCATTATTTGTCGTAAAAAGTAAATGACAAAAAAAGTTATTGTGGTTTATCCATAAGAGATAGACATATACCATCATGGACTTTTCTGTAGACCTTTTCAATGTGTATAATACTTAGTACATTATTTTGATAAAACTCGTAGGGTTCAGCCTGCGTTTGCAATGTAAGCGGAAAAAATGTAATTATTTACGACATCACATAAGAAACCTCAAAAATAACAGTACTTCTCCACTATTTAATGGATGTTATTATACATATAAACCTTCCTCTTGAATCACTCTATCTATTAAAAAAAACCGCATCAAAATCCGTTGCGTAGTTTCAAAGATTTAAGCATACAAAGGGACATAGGGACATAGGGACAGAGAAAGCGACTTTGTTTTATACTATGTAGTGATTAACATCTTATATGCTACATAGAGTATAACTACAGAATACATAGGTAATACACAGAATTTGGTAGAATCACAGTTAAGTAAAAACAATTCAATTTTTGCAACATTAAACAACAATCTTAGGACCTCATACTTTTTTTTATTTGGTCGCTTACTTAAAACCCTTTAACATAATTTATTTTAATACGGATTCATAATGCCCGCTTTAACTTTGTATCTGGTCAGTTCACATCTAAACGAGATCCCTTTAGTTCATTGTAGATGCCGTTTCAACTCGAAACGGGGTATAACGCGTAGCAAACTGCAAGGTCAAAGCTGGCCGGAGTGACAGGGAGGCTTTAGTTCTTATCATACCGTAATAGCTCTACGCTCTTAACTGTGTTTAATCTGATTGTGTACTTACTAAGCTGTTATTTTGATGCCGACCATTCGGAAATGTTAGGTTACATTCGCACTTTGTCGAATTGACATTATTACATATTTTCATGTGAAGATTTATAATACTGAAATGGATGCAAATAAAATAATATATCTGTCAAGACTACTCGATTGAAAGGTGTAGAAAGGAAAGGCGTGAAATGAGCGGTAATATTTCAGCATTTAAATTTTTCTCTTCATAAATATCAGCAGCGAAAAATATGAAAAAGAAAATATTTTAATATTAAAAATAATATATTACATTACAAGGAACCTAGTATAATTCAGGTGTGTCATTTTGTAAAAATAAGATAGAGAGGGATATAAATCTCTGAATGCGGAATAAATATTTGAAACAATTTCTCATTGAGCTTTCAATTACTGGCTTGTCTTTTGCATGAATATTTTCTGGCCATAAATTTAAAGGAAGAAGTTATTATACACCATAGATAAGTTGGAGAAAAACTTATACTCCATAGTAATAGATGTATTTAATCGTTCAAAAACTCTTATTAAAAATGCTTTGTAGCAATCATGTTATTCAATTATATTTGTTCTGCTTCTATCAGGTACCTACTTTAGTTATGGAAAACTCATAGATAGTATTATTATATTATCTGTAGCACATAGTGAACGAAGATCTCACAAGAAACTCTTGTATTTGCTGTTTTATGCTAAATACTTAGGAAGTCCGTAATACCGATATTATACAGCAACATCATAAGAAGATGATATACGACGAATTGATATACGAAGATTATAAACAGTTTGTTAAGGATAAACGACACTGTGGAACAAAAAGTTTTTATAATTTTATCAAAAAAGCTTAAGAAAGCTTCTTAAATTTTTAATACCAGCTGTTTTTGAGGATGTATTGTTTAAACCAGATGTAGTGAAAGGTGAGAGTACGGAAATCTTAAATTAGTTTGCAATTAAGCTAAATATATAAGACGGCCTACATTCGAGCATGAAACAAAGCACTTCACAGGGTAAATACGGAACAGATTGCAACAACAGCTATCTTCTTTTTTTACTGATTGCTAAAAAAAAAGTAGCTAGGTATACTGAAGTAGAATCGATGTGGTTAATGAGTAGAAAGCTTTTAATATTAAAAGAAAATTTATTTAAAAACGTAGGTACAGAATTATTATGGATACTGCCCAAGGCCAGAAGTTTAATTTTCTTATCCGGATAAGTAATGAAAGCTTCGTTGGTGCGTAAACATAAATAAAAGAATATAATATAATATTTATTTTCTTTGTTTTTCTCGTAAAAATTGAACAACAAGGTATTGTCCCTTAGGCGCGGGTCAAACACAAGCGGCGCGGGCGCGGGCGTGCCATAAGCGCATCTCTTCAATCTGTTTTGCACCACGTCCTTCTTCTACATTTTGTATGAAAGAACTTTGGAAAGGCGTTAAGACGGCACGCCACGGTTGTGCCACGGTTGCGCCGCACAGGGCTAGCATGTCTTCGTCGTCAGAGGAAGACATCTTGTCAGAGCAAAATCAAAAACTTGAATAGCGCACCCGATGCGCGCCAATAGCGCACCTGATGCGCGCCGGCAGTGCGCCCGATGCGCGCCGCGCCGCTTGTGTCTGTCCCGCGCCTTAAATAGAAGCTTTAGCACAACCTATTATGTCAATTTACTTATTTCAAATAGAACATAATATTTATGTTTTTTCTTTCTATTATGAATTAAACTGATGATCGTTACCTATGAGAGATATAACTACATGCTTGTGTGTATATAATCTATAGTATAAAATAACGAATGAAAAACAATAAATATCTCAAACAACATATTGTGTGTATATAAATAAACAGATTAAAAATCATTGAGATAATATTACTACGTATGGAGGAGACACCACGAACAAAATCTGTGCGCCATTTTTTTGCTCTAACTAAGTTTTAAAAATTATTATCTAGTTAGGTACTTACCGATGAAAGTTATACTTATTCCTTTGCACTTTTCCGTATTATTTGTATTATTTGTGCAATATCGTAACACACACGAAGGCATAATTGATGCGTTTCACTTTAAAACAAATAAAAAATTACGTTACATGGCGTTACGCCATATGGCGTATGTTGAGCGGAACATAAGTGATGTAGGCGGTGTCGTCTCCATATGTATCTCCATATCTATCTCCATATGTATCTCCATATGTATCTCAATGTTAAAAATACTTATTTTAAATCAAGAGCCTCAAAAGAATTGTATAGAGCTCAAAATGTTTCAATATTAATTAATCCAGTCTTAACGAAATGCTTTCATTTCTAGGTTACCCGAAAATACGCTTAGATTTTAATTATTTACAAACTAAAACATATTCGAGAAACGCGGAGGGAAAATACGAAAATTAGCCACAGATTTTTATACCCTCCGTGCTTTATAAAACTCATTCAGCTGCGCAAACTTTTCCACTAGATCAACGGCATAGTATAAGCTCTAGTGCAAGTCATCAACTCACAAAAATAATAGGTACCTATGTAATCTCTATCTCTTACTCTTTTATCTATAACTGAAGCCATACAATATTTGTAGGGGGAAAGTGCTATGAAAGGGACACGTTTTGAATGGGACAAATCCAATAACTTTCGTTTAGAAATAAATAGGCGGTTTTTTGTTTCTGCATTGTGGCAACATCAGTCCATAGACAATATTGACGCAACTTTCATTCCGTTATCAAATGTTACAAAATGGCGAAACACTGTTGAATATTTTTGTGCTCAAAAGTAATTTATTTAATGTTTTCCAGCTTTGTTTATTGAATAATTATTGAAGTTTATGAAAGTGGTTGTTTCGCGAACTAAATAGTTGGTTTATTACAAAAAAGGTGAGTTTATAATTACATTTAATTGCATGATAATAATTTTTATTTTAAGGTTATAATGAAAAATGTGTGTTAGTCTTGTTTGAGACAGTTCCACTGGGCTTGAAAGGGACGTCCCTTTCATGACTGTCCCTTTCGTGACTATATTCTTAATGCTAAGCATGGTTGTGGATTTTGCTTTAAATTGCTTATTTTGTTATAGGTTATAATTAAGCAGGCAAGATCACCTAACATAAAGATGCCTCCAAAGAAGAAGGAACGAGTTGACCCCAGAACAATTGAAGAAGCCGTTAAAGAAGTAATAGAAAAGATCTGTATCAAACGCTTATATTATTAGCAAATCGCACCTAGGTTGGCTTGTTGTAAAAATTCCAATACTGTCCAAATATTGGAAATCGTAGAATTTTTAGCCTGGCACAAGAAAATATGTTATCAGAGTATTTAAAAATCTCTGCTCTCTGCTAAAATGTGTCAAGGTCTCACAACCACTCAGGTGCGAAAACTTGCATATGAATATGCCTGTAAGTTAGAAATCGAAAACAGAAATTTTCAACTAGTAAGGAAGACTGGTTCCAATGTAAACTTTGACAGATATGGGCAAATGAAAATTGTGGAGTAAAAGGCGTCTTTAATTTTTTTAAGCTATTGCATAGCTAATAGCTTCTATCGCGGGCCTTGAGCGCGGGGACCGAATCCAGAAATTCCGTAACGAAAAAACCTCACGCTCCCCACTCCGACGGGCGCGGAGGTGTGGCTTGAAGGCATAGCATGCAATAGCTTTACCGCGGCAGTCCCCGAGTGCCACACGTCTTTTTTTTATAGCTTATGTCATTAATACCTATATTACTTAAACTCCACTCAAAAAGTTATTTTGATCTCATTTATTATGTAAGATTACTTTCATGATACTTTATAGCACAATTATGTTGTATTAGGTAACTTATCATCAAGAATTTGCTACACTATTAAGGTGTCCCTTTCATGACTAGCACTGTTCCATTCAATACCACCCAGTCATGAAGGGAACAAAATAAACATTTTCTTATTTGAATATTATGCTGTATTGGTCACAGAAGAAATGATTAGAGTTATTTTTTTTAAAGATAAATAAATATATTTGAAGCCTAGATGAAAGTTTTTTCTTTATCTCACATATGTTCCCCAAAATATATACCTATATAATTTTGTCCCATTCATGGCACCTCTCCCCTATTATTACTAGCTGGTGGCCGCGGTTTCAATCGCGTTGTACCATGGCAAACAGTACCTAGCCTATATGACGATTGACGACTATAATCTATCTTTGGACAAATCCCTACCTGTTTTTAGTCTGTAGAAGTAACGAACATAATAATATGTATATCGTTGACAAACTTTTGCGTTTATAATATGAGGAGGATTTTAACTAAATGGATTTTATTAGCTATTTATTAACTGCAACTAGTGAATAATATTTTCAAAACTTTATACACTTCACAATTATTTGTGACCACATACCTATTTTGATAATAATTAAATTGAGCATCATCGTAGCATAACCGCAATATTGGAAATTCGTTCTAATTTCCTTACTGTTAAAATATCAAAATGGAAAATGATAATATAAATATTATCAACACAATAAAGGTGGGTTCCCACGGCATGATTTCTTCACAAACCCGACCGCGCCACACCAGACCACATGCCGTGGGAATCGGTGCGCCTGTGGACGTCTGCCGAGGCCCGTGCTATCCATTGGAAGTCGGTAAGATCAAAGGTGCGGCGTGGCGCGGTGCGACGGCGTCCGTCGACGTCCGTCGTGGTGCGTCGGGGCCTGCCGTCTGTAGCGCGTATGCGTCGGTTGTAATCATTCATTTCACCTGCGGCCGCGTATGCGAGTACACGTGCTGATAGAGTGGACGAACGAACTTATTTTCGAGTTTTTAACTCTATACCAAAATGAACCAGCGCTATGGAATTGTTCAAAACCTCAACATAAAAATAGAAATTATGTTAATGATGCGTGGTTACGAATAAAAACCAACTTAACTCATGGAAATATACCTATCGTTGAATTAAATTATTAATCAGTAGGTATGACCGTCCACACGCCTCGCCGGACGCACACATGCCGTGGGAACGCTCAGTTCAGATCGCGACGGACGGCGACAGGCGCTTGTCGCTTGCCGAGGTCTGTGAATAAATCAGGCCGTGGGAACCCACCTTAATCTAAACATTGTACCTACATATGAACATTTCAAAATACCTATATCTGCTCGGATTCGGAAAAAAATTTTTAAAGTCCTACAAAAATAGTTCTAATCAATTGGAACCAGGGTAAACAGACTAGTATTATAGAGTGCAAAGGAATTGCTATTAAAAGAAATGTTTACATTATAAAATCGAATTAAATTTTCAGATATATTATGCCCTTTACATTTTTCTTTTATAGCTTCAAAAGACGTTAACGAGTATCTCAAAGAAAACTGTGTTAAAATTGTTTTGTTATTTTAAAAGCAGTAACAAGCAACATCTGTTCAAAACCACAGTAGACGCAATCATGGTTTACCTACATTCTACAAGTTTATTACATTCGGAAATCATTCGGCCCCGCTTCTAAAGTGCGGGAGGCGGACGCTTTTCCCACATTTTCCTCTCTTTATAAAATATAAAATAATTGTACCTACATATTTTAGATGACAGGTTAATAAACTAATGAGTCTAAACAAACTTAATTGTTTGATGACAAACGGGTGATAAGCAGATAAAAAGGTGTGTCGTATCGCTCTGGCGTCGCTCCAAACAATTTTTTCTTTCACACTGTTTTATATCCATTTTAATCATACGAAAAGGGTTAATGGCACGTGGCACAGAATGCGTTCGGGAATGATAATGCCATTGCAATGATATCATCAACTTCAGGTGGATTAACGAGATTTCAAAGAGATACGCTAATAAAATGTTACCAAGTGTTTGCATGATAACGTAGGTACCCACGCTTTTCTACTAAAAGTAATATGTATCTGCGCCGCATTATAACAGCTATTCTAAAAGTTATTTGTTTGGACGCTGAAATATTTTAATAATATAAATTGGTGCGGTTATAAGTTTATTCGTTTATTTTTATATACGTATGGGCAGGATTATAATTTTATGAGTATATAAATTTTTCTATCATAAAACCACACATTCATGTAGGTATATTGTACCAATTATAGCATAGGTATTTTAAGTTTTAGAATTATTTATCACGAGCAATTGTTTGAAAAACTGAAAAAGAAACCTTCGATATGATTGCTGCGACGGTATAAACCCAATAAATTTATATGTGTATGGATGATGATTAGAGGTAGCTCCAATTGCTATTATGTTTATTAAAAATAAACTTGAGACAAGGTACGGAGAATCATTCAAATTTAATTGAAACTCAAATTGCTACACGACTATCTACAGATTATTATCAATATTGTAAAACATAGCTTCGTAGCTGCGTACACAAAATGTAAGGCTTTATTTATACACCCGCTACTAATCTTATATAAGTTACGAGATAAAATAATTGAACATGACTCCTTCCAAGATTTCATTATTCAAATTTTACATGATAAAATCACGATATATATTTACGTATTATAGTGTACATATTATTATCTCTTCTTCTATTATATATAGATAAAATATTTGCTTGTGTGTTTGGTTACCATTTAACTACGACTACTCGACCGATAAAAAATCTTCACTGGAAAGTTTATATCTTTGCTGTTTAGGTAATACATACAATATTTTTGTTTATACCAGGTCAACACAAGAGAAGCCGGGTGTAGCATCTAGTATAACAATAATATAGAGCTTCTATAATTTAATAGCAATCCAACAAAGATTTATAACAACGACTACAACGAAACGTGTCCGATATTTTCGCTTGAATACTATCAATTAGTTACCAGTTTACGTGGGTGGGCAAATTGCCAAAATCTGGAAAACACTATTGCTTGCCTTGACTCATTCTTCATTAATTGGTTTACTTGTTGGGAATAAAATTTTGAAATTGTCAATAAAATTCTGAAAATAGAAATTGATAGGACTGTTTGTAAAAAGTCTTACTTATTTTTTCAGTCCTTCCATCAAGAAAAACTTATTCGAATCAAATTGGTTTTGATTTCAAGTTTCAACGCTTAATGATAGGTAATTATTATTTGGAAATATTACTATAATTAACCCTTTATTTTATAGTATAAGGCTTAAACAGTTTCGTTTAATTACATTTTGTTCTCCGCATTAGAATTTGGATGTATCAAAGTATTTTAATAAAACGAAAATAGCTTTAAATTCCTTCGCGTTCCCGCTGACTTCACAATAGCAATTTGTTTTGTACTTCCCTTAGCCTAATCGTTTAATGTAATATTCCTCGCTTGTGTACATTTCTGTTTAAGTCTAAACTTGTTTATCATGTTATTTAAGAGCTAGTCCTGAATCAACCGCAGACAAATTAATTACCCGTGCAGACACATAATTCTGTTTAAACTCCGAGTTAATCGGAACATATGACAAACTCAAATAAATGTATCTCATTCTCTATTATTTCTGGGGACTGTGTATCGTTTTCAGCAATCGTCGTTGTTATTATTTATAGCTAATCGATAATATTTTACTTACAGATTCTTTGGTAGAATTCCAACAAATATTTCCCTTGTTCTCCTACAAATGTTTATTTACGGGTCACGAGTTAATTTTTACATTTACCATTTCTGTGAAAAGGAGACATCATACCTACATCAAAAGTGAGGCACACCTTACGAATTTCATTCCAAATCGGCGTTATTTGTCAACGCTAGCATGGCGTCAAATTGATTGTCAAAGGCACCTTTTGCAAATGATCAGAATCCCTTTTTGTGGTTTACCCATATACATGTTGATGTTGATACGTTATTCCCTTACAGAAGGGAATTGACGAATCGTTGCTTTGTACAGGAGAAATAAAATTAAACATGCACAAACCACATGGACCAATAAAATATGAAACTACGTTGTAATAATATGTTAAATTCGTTAGACTTTAACATATTATCTATACATATAATAAAATCGTAGGAAAGTCAAAACTGTACATTGAATATTTTTTTAAAAGAATACATAATCCATGATCTATAATCGATATAGAAGCCAAAAACATAGTTTTTAGAATTTTTGTCTGTTTGTCTGTTTGTCTGTTTGTCGGTTTGTCTGTTTGTCTGTATGTTTGACCGGGCTAATCTCGAAAAGTACTGCATAGATTGACTTCAAATTTTGCATGAATATTACTAACAGGTCGGGTCAGGCTATAGGCTACATATTATCAAGCTATCACCTGCGGGGGAGGAGCTGTGAACCTTTATTTTTCTTACGTATTCTCTGTACTACGATAGCGTACAATCTAAAGACTCATGTTTAAATGTTGTTTTTGAGTAAGCCATGCTATTGTCTACCTTTACACTATAAAAACTACGTCATTTAAGTAATTTTGGCAGAGAAACAGTATAATGAATCTTAGTAGTATAAAGACAAATTTAAAACAGCGCCATCTATGAGATTTCATTAAAATCAAATCAATTTACATAATATTAACGCTTCTTGGAAATTCATAATTTAAATATTATGATGTTGGTGAGGTTGTTTTTTTTTTAAAGTTAAATAAATAATTCATATCTTCCCAGAGTCCATTTCAGGTGCGCTTATATTTCATGTGAATATACTAAAATTTTATAAGTGAGGGTAGATGTTTATTATTTGATGTCAAACAAGACACCATTACAGTTAATATAGGTAATAGTAGATAACAGTGATTGTGTTCATTCGTTACATTTTTATAAATCTTCGGCTTTTTTTTAATTTTCGCCTTCTTGCGTTCCCACAAAAGGTAAGTTGTAGCTTTTATATTTATTCTTTATAATTATAATTATATAGTTAGACTCATCTTTATAATTAGTTAAAGTATGACAAAATAAGAAAATGATGAAATTTTACAGTATAATGAATCTTAGTAGTATAAAGACAAATTTAAAACAGCGCCATCTATGAGATTTCATTAAAATCAAATCAATTTACATAATATTAACGCTTCTTGGAAATTCATAATTTAAATATTATGATGTTGGTGAGGTTGTTTTTTTTTTAAAGTTAAATAAATAATTCATATCTTCCCAGAGTCCATTTCAGGTGCGCTTATATTTCATGTGAATATACTAAAATTTTATAAGTGAGGGTAGATGTTTATTATTTGATGTCAAACAAGACACCATTACAGTTAATATAGGTAATAGTAGATAACAGTGATTGTGTTCATTCGTTACATTTTTATAAATCTTCGGCTTTTTTTTAATTTTCGCCTTCTTGCGTTCCCACAAAAGGTAAGTTGTAGCTTTTATATTTATTCTTTATAATTATAATTATATAGTTAGACTCATCTTTATAATTAGTTAAAGTATGACAAAATAAGAAAATGATGAAATTTTATTTTTATGTATAACTTTTACAAGACTATATTAAACGCCCAAAGAAGGTCACTTTAGTTCTTGATAAAACTTTATTTGTTAGTAGCTTTTTAATAAACTAAGGTACAGTTATCTTTTGATTTTTTTTATTAACAGATTCAATGTTAATAAAAATTGACGATTTGCGTGAGGATGTAGTGGAAATTAGTAACCTTGCGCGTGGTCAATCATCAATCATCAATACACATAATAAAATTCTAGAAAAGTGATGTCGTACAGTGAAAATATGTAAAAAAAATTAGCAGGGGTTAAATTATTAAATCGATCCCAAACCCAAAACTGTAGTTAAAAATTTAACTTAAGCTGAGGTAGAAGGGGGAGGGGTCAAATTAAAATTATGCTTACTTCTAGGTAAATTTTCTACATAAATTAATGTCCTTTAAATTATGTCGCATTATATTTTTAACCCCCGACGCAAAAAGATGGGTGATAAGTGTTTGACCGCTATGTGTGTGTGTGTGTCTGTTTGTGTGTGTAATCCGAATTAGATGCGGTTTTGATGTTAGGCAGCATATTTTCCGACGCTGGTTCTTAGATAAAGTTTATCAAAATCGGTTCATCCATTTATTATACCTTTATAGGGGTAAAAGTGGGAATGTGGGAAAAAATATTAGTAATATTTTTATCCAATTCGGTTTATCCATTACAGCTTCTATTAGATTACAGCGGTAAAAGTGGGAATGAACAATAATGGAATGCGGTCAAATAATATACTCAAGCGGTAAGTATATCAAAATATGAAAGAGTAACGTGTGAATTACAATTAGTAATGTTTTATCGAAATAAATCATCCGTTTATTACATATAGGGCACTTTAGGGGTGACAGTGGTTAGATAAATAAACCAAATGGAGCATCAAACGACAGGATATGACGTGTACATATAGGTACAATTAGATAATATGGTTTACATCAAAATCGGTTATCCCATTTACTAGGGGTGGAAAGGGAAGGGTTGAAAGTCTGTTAAAGAAGAGGGGGATATGGGAGCGAGAGGATAGCCACACCCTGGAAATTTTGAACTCTACTCAAAGCCACATAGGCCTGGCCCTTGGCAATTTTTTTTCCTAAAGATACCACTTCTTTTGTCACTGTGGTCCATTACAATTTGTGCACGGTTACGGGCACCTTAACCGTGCACAAATTGAAAGATGTCAAGGAGCAACAAACTTATAGATATCAATATGACGATCTTTAAAATTAAGTACCATTATAAAAAAAATATAATATATGATATGATAATGATGGTATGGCAGCCCCGACGACTTTGTTTTTTTATTTTTATAAATATTTAAAATGGTATTTATTAATTTTTATTGCACGGTCTAAACGGTTTAGTTACTACAGGCGTGAGACAGGAAAGATGAGCGCTGAGACAAACGTCAAAACGCAAAGGAATAGAATCCGCTATCGATACTAATTGTCATAAGCGTATGATGTTTTGCTAAGGATTTGTTCACCCTACCAACGACGTCGACGACCACGAACAAAATTTTCATCCAGTTGTAATTTAACAAAATTGTGCAAAACACAATTAAAAATAAAATATTAAAATTTCCTGTCGTTCTGGTGATTGGAATTTTTATATTTGAGATCAACGAATGAAAAAATAGATTATTCGTAGAAACGGTGGCTCCTAGAAAAAAAAATATTTGAAGTTTTTTATAGATAATTTTATTATCTACAATTTTGGTAGAAGGTAATTATATGATTAACTTACCGTCTCGGCGAAAATGCAAAGAACCTATTTTTATATTAATTGTCCTCGATTTTTTTTTATTTCCGAGTACCAAAACTAAACTTCAAATAAATTTTTTCTATGAGCTACCGTTTCTACGAAAAATCTATTTTTTCATTCATTGATCTCAAAAAAAAAATTCCAAGCACCAGAACGACAGGAAATTTTAATATTTTATTCTAATTGTGTTTAGCACAATTTCGTTAAATTGCGACTGGATGAAAATTTTGTTCGTGGTCGTCGTCGTCGTTGGTAGGGTGAACAAATCCTTAGCAAAACATCATACGCTTATGTCAATTATTAGTATCGATAGCGGATTCTATTCCTTTGCGTTTTGACGTTTGTCTCGGCGCTCAGTTGCTTCACGATTTAGGAAGGAAGAAAAATAAATTTGCTCCCTTCCCCTCTGGTGCCTAAAAATAAATTTTACGTAGAAAATTAATTAGGCATTTATTTTTTTATTTTTTAGCTCAGTTTAGTAATAAATTTTACTAACAGTTCTTTTAATTATTTATGGTAGTACGTGTTTATTCAATAAAAATTAAGTAGTAACTACTATGCAGTCACTATTCCACGCGGACGAAGTCGCGGGCACAGCTAGTTACTTAATAAATATGAGGAATGACGATGTTAGTGAATTTATCATCCAAAAAAAACTCAATATAAGAAATGGATAGATATGGTTAAAGTCGCAACATTTTCAACGCTCGGTCATCGGTGCTTATTCTCATAATAATGAAAGTTCGCTTATTACTTATATAGTTCTTTTTTTTTTTTCACTTAGTGTTATTTTTCTGTCTCTTCGTATGGGAACTACTTCATGATATTTTTTTTTGGGGGGAGGGTAAGAAGGTTGAACAGTCACATACAGACAGGGCTACTTTTTATCGCGGTGAAAAATCTATTTTTAAGCTGCGAGCGGATAGCTTATATTGACATAATGTTAGTGTTTTGTTTTCTTAAATAATTCTCGGATTTTCGTTCAATTCTATATCGTTTACATATACATTAAAAAAAACCTCATTCATGGTTAGAAGAGTTTTAATTACTTTACTTTACTCATTCAAGTTAGGTCTTGGAGAATTTTATCGTATTTTTGAATAGAGGAAACCTTAAAAGTCTGTCATTTTTCCTTATTTTATGGAAGACGTACCACATTACGTTAAAGTATATTTTCTCAGAATAGATATTCCATTAATGTTTTGTTGAGTACCCACACAATATACCTATTACCTATAACAACAATCAGAATGATCATTTTGTTTGTATACTTGTCACGGGAAATTGCAATGTTAGCTGTATAATATTATGTAGACCAATATAGCTGTAAAGTTGTGTAGTAGGTAAGAATAATTATATTAACGGGTCCCAGTTATACTTGGTCTCCATATTAACTCAACATCTAATAATTCTCTAACTCCTTAATTATTAACAAGTTGTTCCTTTAGGAAATTCAACTTCTAATCTGCAGACAACAAAGCGTTTAGATCTTCTGTGAAACATTTCGATTTATTTACGACTATGAACTGAGATAATGTGATCTTAATTAAGACAATTAGATACTTATTCTTTTAAATTGCTTAGGAAAACAGGATGAAAAAGTCAGAACAGTATAACTTTACCAAAACTAACTTTCAAGCCACCATAAAACATCATATGTACCTAATCTTTAAACAAGAACTCAGTTCTGAAAATAGGGAACAGTTTAAAATAAAATGTGTATATGTTTCGCAGTATCTATAACAAAGGTCAAACAAAGTGGTCTTTCATAACAATCGATTTTTATTGATCATTTGTCGGGCCACCTCCCGTAGCCGTAAATTTCAGGGTAAAAATAATCGCCTTTGGTCTAAAAGTCCAATTGACTGGTCTATACAATTTTTCCGCTGTCCCTGATCGTATAGAAAAGCTTGATTTACTGGCCTAAGGCTCACCGCAAATATTTCTACACCTCTGCGAGTAGTGTAGCGTAGTGTAAATAAATATTTGCTACCCACCATGTTGCTTTATGATTGTGGTATTTACATATTCAAAGTATTTTTAAATTTTTATTAGGATCTGTGGCGGCTGATTGTGTCGGTAAAATTTTAATATTCTTCATTACTTCTTCTTTACCTACAATCCTACATTCATTAATAATTAATATAGTGTGTTAAGCTGATGACAGTCCGCGTGAACCTTCACGTCACGTCGGACAAGATTCGCCCTCAGTTCCTTGTAATATTCAAATTTATTGTAACATAAAATTCAATTGTGTACCTAATACTGATTAAGTAGCACCCTAATCGATATTTCCCTCAATGCTTTTTGCTTAATTGATAGAATTTGTTATAAATTTTCTCGTTTAATAACAACACCATGAAATATAATAATAAGATACTATTTTGATTCTAAGTAATTCTTATTTTTTTTTTTCGACAAAAAATTTCAAATCAGGAAGCTGTTTTAATCTTGCCATTCTGAGTTTAAAACGAGGCACACGTTATCGTTAAAAACAAAAGTAACAAACGTTTAATGATTGAGCGCTATAACTCTATTATTAGTCACATTGCTTTGCACCTAAACAATTGTTCAGAGTACGTTGAACAACAAGAATAATTACACGATTTTCATAATTAGCACGAGACAAATCATAAATCTCTCATAATCCTGTTTAAGACTTTATACTGTATGTACGTGTTATCTCCACACGTATGACAAGTTTATCTTGTGTCAACCTGAGTAATGAGATTGCTAGGCTTTGTGGCCCTGGAAAATCACAGCAGAGCTGTATGAATATGCACGTGTATGCACTCACTCAGTGGGTCCGCGCCGGTGTGGCGGAAAAGGGATCGATGGAGCGCAACCCGCCTCTATCGGTCATTGGTTCACCCCCCACCAACTAATCACTTCACGTTCACTATCAAAATATCACTTTAAAATCGGCAACTACTCCACTACACTAAACACAGTGCGAAAAACTGTACCTAACACAAACATTCCTTATGAATTTAATTCGACGAATTAACATAAAAATGTATTTAACACTGCCAAATTCTATACTATCTGTATTGATCGGAGATAGCGGATACAGATAAGCATTCCACAACTTTACTTCGGCTCTCTAATCATCGGGGATTTGTTGAATTGCTTCATTCTGAATAAGCAAATTTTGATTGCCGTGAAGTGAATATTTCTAAGAGAAAGTTTAGCATAAAAGGTAAAATTTAATCTCGTCCCTATAATAAATTAAATTTGTTTGAAAATTTTGTAAAGCAGTTTTATTTATAACATAGAGATATTGATATTTTGTATAACGATATCATACAAATTAGTCGTATGTTGAATAATATGAACACATGATTTTAGTTCAAAAGGGTTAAATTACTGCCACTTCCGAGACACTTCACAAAGGTACACTGTACAAAGGAGCTCTTTTTGGTAGGTTCTGTTTACGCTTTACAAAGCATTGTCAAACTGGTTAAAAGGTTCCTAGTTCCATGTTAAAGTAAATATAATAATATATACGATTAAAATAAAATAAAAAATCAAATAATTCAAATATTTAACATTATGCTTAACTTCGACATTTAGAAATGAGGAAAATCAAACAATATAATATATTCAAGTTATAAATAAAATCATAGATTCTTCCTTGCAACCGTGAGTTTCAACTAGCTTTTATTAATTAATGTTATCGTAGCCTTACTGCGTAGGATCTATTCATGTGTAAATAATAGAGAGATTATTTATTATGGAAAATTGTTAATATTGCTTTTATAAGCACACGCTAACATAACATAGTAAATTTTCCGCAAATTGAAAGATTTATACTGAAAGTATTTGAATAATCCTTATGATAGCTATTCCCACAAAAAAATATTTATTTCTAATATAGAACATAGGATTATTTATTTATTTTGGAAAATCAATAGCAGCAGTTGCAGTTTCAGTAATAAAAAAAATACATTCGCTAGCATTATAATAAAAAAAATCCACAGAATACTACAAATGCATTACCTTAATTATAACCAATCGGTTTAAAGCTCAAAAATTCAGTGCGCGTACACATTAAACACGCGATATGTTTTTGTATGCATCGTATTTTTAACACAAAGATTTAAGACACGTGCGTCTGGTTTCTCGAGGCGAGACCGCGTACGCGGCGTGACGGGCAGCGCGGGGACACAGACTGCCTGCGGCTCGGCCAGGGCGGGCGGCAGGCACCGGGCGGGCGCAACAGATACGCTACGTTCTACAGGTTCCCCGGGCCACCTCTCGTCTCCCCTAGCCCCAATACTTCCTATCGGGGACTTAAAAACACCCTCATTAGTGTCACGATGTTTATTTGTCTATAACTAGTTATTGTTTTCGGGATTTAAAGTTATCGTGGAAGAATAGCCTGAATAACCGTCAAAAATTGATTTTTACTTGCTCTACAGTAGTATAAATTAAACATATTGAAGAGGATATTGTAATAAAATAAAAAACAAATATTAAACAATAAGGGTGTTTAAGATACTTATAGGTTACATATGAGTTTATACATATATGCATTAGAAATAGAGTTTATTTTTTATTTTCATAATTCTTACTATTTTCGCTCTACATATTTGATTACGTAATATAATATTCTCGAAAATTATTAATAATAATTTGATAATGGTTGATAATTTGGTGGGTAAATTATATTGATGACGCGTACAGGTTGACACTTATTGATTAATACATTTATCGTTTATCTACAGGATATTAAGATTCGGTTAGGCTTAAAATATTTAGGGCCGATTTTTCAATGCTTGGATAAAACTTATTCGTCGAATAATGTATAAAACTACCATTTTAAAAACGTATTCTTATTGCCCGTATTTGACAGTTTACGTGACATTTTAATATTATCGTGTAATACTTTATTGGACGGATAAGTTTTATCCAGGCATTGAAAAATCGGCCCTAACAAAAACAAATAAGGTGAACTCATCGATGATATGTGACTTTGTGTATATAGTAACAATTAGCAACACGTTTACCCTTTTGGCTTTGATTGTTCATTTAGCATGAGATTGAATTAGCTGAGTATACAATTGTCTGTTGGCAACACTTCGACCGTTATTTTGATAATGTGGTAGGTATGTAATATATATAACCTTTATATTGAATACCAAAAAAGTTGTGACGTTTATAAAGTTTCTTTATAGGAATAATAATTTCATTATAGTAGTTTTATAGTGTTATAGCATCCCGGCTCCTTCCAGGTTGACACTGATGAAAAAAATAGAGCCTATTCGCTCGGTAAAAATTTATGTTATAAATCAGTTGAGAACTTTTCCTTTATCATAAGAAACAAACAATGAAATCTAATCTTTTTAATATTCGAATAGAAAAAATAAAGGTATAGTAACATTATGGAGACAGTTAAAGTCCCTGTTACTAACAGGCCAATTTACATCCTCATTATCGTTCCCATCAGCAGAACTAGAAGCAACCAATAAGCGTTCAAGATAAGTCACTTGCCAATTGCATAGTTTACTGCAAATAACGAGAGGGTACCTTTAGCCTATTACTATCAGAGTGATTTTGTTATAACAATTGTTTAGAAACATGTTAACATAAGAGTTCTATAAGAGAGTGCTTTTTAACGTGCTTATACTATAGGTAACACTATATAAACGGATTAGTTTTTAGAAAATTCTTTAACTACTTTATACATGATACATTTTTGCGTTTAGTAAGAGACAAGTTAATAATAAATACGTAGATTTTTTTTTTCTTTATAACTTTAAAAAATTACGAAAAAGGGACGTGGAAGTGTTTAAAATTACTTTTCGTGGTTAATTTCCTTTAAAAGTACCTAATTGATGAATGGTGAAGCGTCCACAAATTATTAACGTCATTTCCCATTTTCTTTGTTGTAAGTATAAATAAAATTCAGCAGCGAGCAAAAAATCACAATTCACGTAAAATATTTACACGTTAAAGGATTTATGGCGCACTATAAACAATTTGTTTTTAAATAATTTATTTATTTCGAAGCATAAAAGTGTATTGTTACAAACCGTCAATTAAATATTGAAGTTCTTCGAATATATTATTTTTATGTTAATAAATATGTGATATTTTAGCCTAGCCTAAAAAAGACAATCTTTTTTGTGACCTATCCTTCGTATTTATGTCTGTCCGGCATTATCTTTGTAACGGCTGAATTTTTTTTTATGAACTATTCAAAGTACAGTAGAGTATTTACTAATAGATAATATTTTTCATTATCTCATTTAACGTAGGCAAAACTCTGGGTGTCGTCTAGTATATTATAGTTACGATTCATATTATATCAGTTTATTAAAGGTCAAGCAAATAGTGAGAGCAGGTACTTATTGATCGGTTTTCCAATTACACGTTGTAAACGAACAAACATTCGGCAATATATTTCATGAGAAAACACACCGATATATTGTTCGTTACATGTGGAAATGTTTATATTTGCACAGTCGTGAGTAATAGGGTAGAATAGATTTTATAAGAGTTAATGTATCAATAAATCAATCAGCAAACTCCCTCACTTAAAATCTCAACCTGTGAAGGTTAGAGGCAACTATTAAAAAGGGGAATAGGTATTATCAATATAGATGTCCATTTTGAATCTGAGTTAAGAAAACTGTATTATAAGTATTTGGTGCTTAGGCTTAGGTCTTAGGTTGTAGTATCTGTTGTTTAGTAACCAGGCTCAGTCAGCTATAGATTTTGCGAATGAACTAGGGGTAAAATCATGTGCTTATTATATTTGAGGCTTTATATGAAATTGCGGATTTGCGGATAGGTATAAGATACCTAATATTAGCCAAGTCTTTTGAAAAAAAGCTTAGAAAACATGATACGAAACTGGCTATTCATACGATGAGTGATGAGTGTGGAACGAGCAATCTCTATACCTCCCCTCAAACATTTCTAATCAGAAAAGGGATTCCCATTTTTTCGTTCGTTACAATATTTCTTAAAGTTCTTTATTCGTATAACTCTACATAGCGAGATCTACATAGCATATCGTGAAACGGTGAAAGTATAACGTTACCACTTTATCTATATACAAATAATATTTATTTTATAATTTTACTTAATTTACCGATTTTTTTAATAATATATCAGTATTTTTTTTAGCAACGCTATAAAACAATAGTTTATTTTTCTTGTAATCTTTCTTTACGTTCGTATTATCTAGGTCCCGAGGGACAATATAACCTAATCCTTTTTTTAAAGTCTTTTAGCACCTGCACCAGGAAACCTTTGAAAGCTCATATACATGCGGTGGTGATCAGTCGCTGCTGGGCGACACACCAAGCTTTTCACCGCCTTTTTTCATAAAAAAAAATTATTTTTGTCTATTCACTCATATAGTATATATACCTACAATTAAAATAATAAAGGTTCAATTCTTACCCACTTCACATACAGAAATAGACTAAACAGTCTTAAGTTAGCGCTTAAAAGCAATTATTTATACAGCTCTACCAATTTATACATTAAATATAAATCTCCGAAACAAAAGACCTATCAAGAGATTGCGATATAATATATCTATGTATACTATATTGCAATCAGTAAATGGATACAAAATGATTTACAAATTGCAATGCTCGCTCAATCGTCGTTTCAGTTATGGCATGTAGGTAGTTTCAATCTGATTCAAATTCCTATCTGCAGACTAATTAATCAATATTCGTTGTTTGTTTACAGACTGGAGTGCCACTATTTTGGCTTACTAGGAAATAAATGAGTTTGGTGTGTTTAGCAGCCTTATGATATGATTCTTATTAAAACATTTTCATTTGAAATCCATAGAGGGACTTTAAAACTGCAAAGTTTTGTTTGTCTTTTGGTTCTCTGATAGGAGAAACGTTTTTACAAAATAATATTTTATGTTCTTAGATATTTTGTAGTTTCTACATTGTTTTCCACTACATATAATCTACGCGTATCAGCTAGTTTCACCATAAAGTGCCACTACTCTCAGAGAGGGTACCTACCCTAAAATGGCCAGGCGGTCGGAACAATAACAAGGGTTCTATTTCGTCATCAACTATTTAAGAGTGTGTACGCGGTCCGTGCGATGTTTGGCTCAAATATGTGATTTTTCAAACCAGATTGTCCATCAACCACTTATCTTACAAACATATGAATTACTAATAATTTTAGGAAATGTTATTGTCTATGTTGTTAGTTAAGAGTTTGTTTCATTTAATACAGTATTTGTGAATACCATCAAGATAACTGAGCCGATGATTACTTGATTTCACTTTTAGTGTCAATTTCGAAGCTAAAAATATCTGAAATTGCTGACAGATCTAACAAACAATTTTTTTAACTAACTGCAAAAATCCTTATTAAAGTCGTTAGTTAAAAGATTTTTTTATTTTGGACTCCTAACTTACGAAATTAAAATCCGAACAATGTGAATTTTTTTACAAATTATAGTCGATAAAATAATCATTTTAAAATAATCATTTTCACCAAGATATTTGACTTAATTGAATATAATTTATACATATTGCAATAAAAGAAAAAATTTTAAAAATCAACTAAGGTATCTCTATTATTTTTCTACATTTTTAGGGTTCCGTACCTCAAAAGGAAAAAACGGAACCCTTATAGGATCACTTTGTTGTCCGTCTGTCCGTCCGTCCGTCCGTCCGTCCGTCCGTCCGTCCGTCTGTCAAGACCCTTTTTCTCAGGAACGCGTGGAGGTATGAAGCTGAAATTTATATCAATTACTCAGGTCTACTGTCCCTTGAAGCTGTGAAAAAATCAAACTTCTAAGCCAACGCAATCAAAAGATACAGCCGTTTATGCCGCAAATTTTCGACGCTTGCAAGGGAATCAAAACCTACAGGGTGCTTCCCGTGAACTCAGAATCTTGAAATTTGGTACGAAGCAACGTCTTATAGCATAGATAAAGGAAAAATTACGAAAACCATAAATTTTTAGTTACATCACATAATATTTTTTTTTTAATAATTTTAAACTTACTACCCATTTCCTCATAAACGCGTAGAGGTATTAAATTGAAATTCATACCAAATACTCAGGTCTATAATACCTTTAAGCTGTAATAAAATCAAACTTCTATGTCAACGCAATCAAAAGAAACAGCAATTTAAGCTGCATATTTTGAAACTCGCAAGTACTCGCAAGGGAATCAAAACCTAAAGGGTACTTCCAGTCGACCTAGAATCTTGAAATTTGGCATGAAGCAACGTTTTATAGCACACATAAAGGAAAAATTCCGAAAACCTTAAATTTTTAGTTACATTACAAAATATATATTGTCGTAATGAACGAACTTTGTAAACCTTGCAGGTTTGTACGGAACCCTCGGTGCGCGAGTCCGACTCGCACTTGGCCGGTTTTTTTTAAAAGTACAAGTACAAGTAGCAGTGTTTTATACACTGCGCGCGATTCAAATCAGTCGGCAGCGAGCCTTTCCAGAGAGAGGACACGTTGCTGGGCGCTCTACTTGACCCCTGTTGACCTTTGCTGTTCATAGTAAAAGGATAGCGCAAGCTACGATAGATCGAGTAGATTTTGACTTGCGTTAAATTGAACAAGCGCTCTTAAAGGAATGACTAAAAATTTAAAACAATTTGGTCTTGCATAGATACCTATGTTAAACCTACTTCAAAACAATAATAATATTTAAGTAGGTACGTACCTACCTACATACCTACATAAAAATCCTTAAAAATCGGTGTTAATAAATAATATACTTACCGCTTTACTTTCGTAGCTATCGACTCTCAATTTGCTTTTAGTTAAATCGTTTTCGTACTACGAGAATACCACAATTTATTCGAAATACGCTAAGATTCAATTTTATGTAGCCCCTACTTCTCATAAAAATAAAGCAGCGGTTGGGATAAAGTATTCAATGCGCAGATTTTCTACCCACATTCCATTTATATCTATAAAAGCCCCCATAAAATGGCGGTAGCTTCGATTTCCAATAGAAAACAGTGGCAGAGAGTGGACGCAAATGGAAATAAAACAAATCACATGAGTCAGCACAACAACGCGTGCATTGCATCCGTTGTTCAATAAAACGTCCATAAACCCGACCATTCTCGGGACTTTTTGCGTAATAAAACTAGTTAGTACCTTTTATTATTATTATATGACGTAGGCGTTCTAGTACCCAGAGCCTGCAATTTGAATGACCAGAAATTATTTCAAAGATTTGTTAACGGGATTGTAAAATACGTTCGCTTGGGTGTCTAATTGTTAAGGGTATCTAACTGTAAAAGGGTACTTATTTACATTTAAAAATAGTGTCTATTTATATACATAGTAGCATAATTAACTATCTTTTGTGATCCATGTCCCCAACCCTTCTGCCTCATATCCTGCAATTACTATCTTACGGTGACTTTTACATTAAACGAATATAGAGCTAGAGCCAGAGCAAGAGAATTCTTTCGTGATGTTTTATTGTAAACGAAAACTGTATTCAGTGTTGTTCAGTATTTTATTTATTTATTTACATTGCATAGACTAAGAACAAAGAAAGAATGCTCTACGCCTGTTTGGACTAAAATAATTTGCCATAGTGGGGTTAGAATGTGAATTCGCTCGTTTGATGTAAATGTCCCGTTACAAAAATCCATATAAAAACGAAAATAATACACTGATCTTATACATACATTATTGACATGAAGGAACATAAAGAGTAGGTAGGTACGTGCCTATGTAATATGTATTTCAGAATTGCTCTCATCAGGAAAATACAAATGGCTCAATTACAATTAGATTTATTTTATTCCTACTACTAACTAGGTAGGTACCTACTAGTTAGATTAACATTTGTTTTTACTAAGGATTTGAATTTTTCTACAGCTGTTTAATAACCTCGTTAACCATTCCATTTATAGGCATTAGGGAGTTTTATCTAAGTATTGATCGCGCTCTACCTATCAACCAAGTTGGTCTAGACTGTTTTTAATATTAGATACATAAGTATATCTCTAATATCTATCGACTACGCATGCAAAACCCGCTGTTTGAAATAAAAAAATATATATTGTTTCAATAATAACTAGTAGGTATAGGTCATAGTATATAGGTACTTTATAGTGCCTATAACCACATACTATAACGAACTGCATATTTGTATCTTAGGGAGCTCCTTTACCACAATTAAATGTAACTGTAATTTTTACAATTAAATGTTAATGTAACCTAATAAATAATTTAAAATTTTAGGATATATCCCGTTTTATTTTTAAAAAGTCATGGACGTATAAAAAAAGACGGACGCCGTTTTACGAACAAACAACGTAAAGCCACCGTAGTAAGCTAGCGATCGTATAAAGACAATGAACACGCACACACTCTCACCATAGTAAGCTCGTCGGCCGCCATTACGTCGTGAACTACCGACTGATTAACTGCGTCACTGTTTCACAAAAAATATTTAAAATGCCGTCTTGCGTGGTTAAATGGTGTCTCAACAGTACAATTTTAAATAACAAAACACAGGGGATTACATTCCACAGGAAAGCAAGTTATTTCTTTTATGTTTTAATGACAAAATTATTACGGCAAAATTTATAGAAAAAAATACAGCCGCCATTGTCATCAGGACAGCTGTTGCCATAGTGTTGCCATTATTTCAAAATTTCATTCTCCCAAAAGTCGGGGAGTTGATGTAAAGTTAATTAATTTTAAAATTACGATAAAATAATTTCATACAAAATGCAAATTTGTTTTTGCATTTTCTTCCCACAAAAACATGTATACTATGCTAACCCTTATATAACAACGATATTTAAAAAATATATCACAGCCAATTAATACTGTCTACGACATCTGTTATAAGACAGTTAATTTGAAAATTTCAGGTGTATGTATACTGAAATCGTATGAAGCATGTTTCCTATTTGTTTAGTTATAAACTGACATTTTATTTATTTTAATAATAATTAAGGAGACATTACCTCTCCTCCCTCCAATATTGGTTGAACAAGTTTTCATACATTTTCGTTTGGTTACGCGTCCAGTGGTTGATTCGTCAAAGCTAAATAGTAATTGTATTTATGCATAGGTTCTAATAGAGTACACATAAAAATTATAACAAATTGAAAAATAAAAATACTAAAGTGTGGGGTAATTTTATTGCATCTGGCAATCAACCTGGCACAAACACATGGATGTGTCGCCGCCATTACTAGGCTTCACTTAATGTTTAGGCGATACTCCATCCGTCTTTTTTTATACGTCCATGTAAAAAGTTATTAGTACTTATTAGTGTCATTTTACTCACTAGGTAAAGTACTTTCGATATCAGTTTTAAGTTTTTTGATATCTGCAATAGTTACGAAATAATTTCCTCTGCACACTTAACGATTACACCCGATAAATACAGAGACATGAAGTACGTAAGACAATGGTCCCGAGGTGGCCATTTTTATGATCAATACCTATCTCTTGGACTTCAGGACTCTTGAGGAGACACTCCAAAAACTACATATTATAAGTACCTTTAAAGGGATAATTCATAATATTAATTGAAAAATGCTTTACAAAAATTAAAGCGCCTTCACAAATAAAAAAAAAAAACATAAAAATAGAACGTAGGTAGGTATTACGCAGTTCATTAAAGAAACGAATCTTCAATGGCGGCCAAAGCTGACACTGACGTATGGTAGGATCAGCAAAAAAGAAAATAAAAATAACGTAAATGGATAATTATTTTATTAATTACTAGTGGTCCGCCCCGGTTTCGCCCGCGGTACATATTTCGCAATAAAAGGTAGCCTATGTCCTTTCTCAGGTATCAAAATATCTACATACCAAATTTCATGCAAATTGGTTCAGTAGTTTAGGCGTGATTGAGTAACAGACAGACAGACAGAGTTACTTTCGCATTTATAATATTAGTACTTATGGATTTCAAATTGTTTGTTGACAAACTTTTTTGTTATGGTATTTGTGTATTTATATGAATTATCATATTATTTACGTATACAGAATGTAACAAAATCCCCATAATATTTGTAATGAGCCCATAAAACTGAACAACTTTTCCAAAAGAACATATTTTGTCAAATTCCAATAAAACATTATTTACTTTCGCAAATGCATAATTGTCATTGTAAATTTATGATAAAAACTATTATAGGGAAAATCAAATACATTTTAGTGATTTTATTTTTCCATTTTTTTTTTGCATGCCGTACGGCCGTGTGTAAGCGAGAGGGAATGATAAGCGCCGCCATTGAAGATTCGTTTCTTTATTGAACTGCCTTATAATACGTAATACCAGGCCTCCGTCACTCGCTCAAGGTCGCGCTATAAGTGCCTACCGCACAATAGGTCGGTACCGACCCAAGCGGCACTCGGCAGTTGGTTGGCACACGCGAGACTGCGCACCCGCGTCACGTTTCCCGCGCTCGCTACAAAGATGCCCGGTTATTGCGATGTGGACGGGTGTCGGAGTTCAAGAGTGAATAACAAGGAATTGTCTTTTTTTCAATTGCCTAAACAGGAACCAGGAGACACATATAGCGGGTCCACGCGGGTGAAACCGAAGGAAACAACTACTATCAATAAGATTTCATTTTTTTTATTGTATAATGTAACAAATATAATTAACAATAAAAAATTAAGTGTTTCAGCAACTCTGTGTTTAATTTACGCGCTCGGTACAACCCTAAAGTTTTCGTTTGATGACGCAATCACGCGGCGTGCGCGGGAAACTCGCTTCTCGGTGCGTGTTCGTAGAGTACATTTCTTACTGCAGCCGAGTTGCGGCGCATTTTGTAGGTAAATATAGCGTAGGTATTTTAGCTTTTGTATGGGAGTGATGTATCTGTTACGAAGTAACTATTCTCTAATCTGTGGTAATACTATATAGAAATAATTTTTGTGTTGAATAAAACTGCTGAACCAAAGTAAATGATCAGTTGAATCAAATGCATCCCATGATGAAATAAAAATGTGGAACCTATGTGGAAATTAAAACAACTTTACTGAGAACTTTTATTTTCACGGCTTCTTTGCTTTTTTCGTAATTACCCCCATTTTTACACTTTCATGGCTTCTGTCAAGAAAATTAAATATTTTATAATAACTAGATAGCACGCGTGAAAATTCTTCATAATATTTAATTCAGATAACATTATCTTTACTGAAATAAGGTCATACAAATACTTCATATCAAAGGAAATTTGCAACAGCATCTAGTTATATACTTCCTTTTTCGCATCTTATTTGTCTCAAAATATTAGGTATATTGGTGTCCTAATTCCCGCGTTGTAGAAAGGCAGTGTGTGTCCCATTTTTAATTAGAATTTTATCCCATACTTGAAGTGAGCACTACGTGTTTGTAATGTGTTTATCATATTCTTAAATTATTTGGTTTCTCGGAAACAGCGCCAACGATTTTGATGGTTTTTTTTTTATATTTACGTACGACTAATACTATTTACGTTACGATTAATACTATTAAAATTGATGTAAATAATTCAAGATAATTATGACCTTCATAAGATTTTATTTTTATACAAAATCACAATTATTGTATAAATGAATTAACATAAACATTTTCAAGCAGCGCCATCTATTTTTTGTTACTTACAACTTACTTATATAAATTCACTAGCTTACCGCCCGCGGCTTCGCCCGCTTTGTCTAAAACCTAATAAATTGTATACTAAAACCTTCCTCTTGAATCACTCTATCTATTAAAAAAAACCGCATCAAAATCCGTTGCGTAGTTTCAAAGATTTAAGCATACAAAGGGACATAGGGACAGAGAAAGCGACTTTGTTTTATAATAAGTAGTGAAGAGTCGTATTTAATGAATGCTGCTGAGTGCTGCCATCTGCTATTATTACTCAATACCAATTAAAGTTACGTTTTATATGACAAATGGTAATTAATTATTTTGCTTTATTATTCTAATTTTGATAGCCGATACCGCATTATCACCGGAACAACATAGAATGAATAATTTGAAGAATTGTTATACATAAAGACCATCATAATCCAAGCTCACCAAGAAGGCAAGATCACAACTAGATTGTATTTGCATAAGTACCTACCTACTCAAAACTGTACAAAAAACGAATTATGCTTATTATGTACTGACGCTCCAGCTCCGCCCGCCTTCGCCGCCTTCGCTCCGCCAGGCTTCGTGGTAGATTTTATACCTATAGCCTATAGCACTGAGGCATCACGTGCCAAATGCGCATCCATCACACACTAATAATAAGACTTCAAATCGGACCGGTAGTACTAAGGTAGGTAGTTCCTGTGATTTGTGCTTCCAAACAAACAAACACAGTACAAACTTTTCAGCTGTATATTATTAGTGTAGAAGTATACATATATTCTGTGTATACGTATCGATAATGTATATCTCAATCTAAGAGCGCATTGGAGATCGACCTTCACCTATTTGATAAGCAGATAAGACCTATTTTTCATGTAATATATAAATAAAAATTGTATTCCTCACCTTTAAACAATTTCTCAACAGATTTTTGGTGAAAAGGAAATTTTCAAATTAATTTATAGCCATGAACACTTTTTCATGGACAAGCTATCTTAAGCGTATTAATTATTATTTGATTAATAAAAATGATAATTGGGAGACCGGAGAAGGTCGATCTGCTATAAATTAGCTATAATTCTCTATTATTGAGTATGAAGAAAAATACAAATGCATATTTTCATAATTGTATTTATTATTAGAAACATCACAATATTAAGTTACGAATAGCAATCGTTACGTAACTTTCATAAGGCCGCCATTACACTATCACAAATGCATAGATGCTTGGAAGTGACAATATTGTAAACAATACCAAGATAAAAAATAAGATAACCATAGATGATAATGTAGTAGCAGGCTTAATACTCATTTTCACACAAATACTCAACTAAAGGTAAATTAAATGCAAGTTATATGACAACAGTTCCAAACACGCATTTGAGATTGAAGAATACACCAATATTTTAATTTGTACCATATCTAACCACTCTTACGATTAAAACTTGAAAAGAATATCAATTTCGGTTACCGTATAAAAATGTGCATTATTGTGTTTTATAACCGACCTTTATTTCTATCATTAATTAGTGCCTGTATAACTAATTTGTACTATTTGTATTCCCATTTAAGTCTGTACCTATAGTCCATTGAAATGTTACATTTTTTAGGCCTGACCTTGCGTTTTTTAGAGGACGCAATTTTATTTTTTTGATGTGTAGGGGGGGTCAGTGTGAAGCTAAAACCAAGTTTGTGGGGTCGCCACCCTTGTCCCATGGCCGCCATCTTGAAAATAGCGGTTGAAATGGTTTTAACGATATATCTCTTAAACTATTTATCTGATAATAAAACAATGTTAACATTATTTGTTGCAAATTAAATTCTCTACAACTTTGATTCAGTAACTTTTTGTCGTAGAACTATAAACAAAAAAGTTATAAGCGAAAATGTTCAGAAATTAGAGCTATTTATATTTTTCAATAAAATCATTTTACGAAGAAATGATATAAGACTATTTTTGTAGATTGTTTTTCGAGGAACAACTTTTATATACAACATTTTTTCATTACGTCAATAGCTAAGGTTTTACAGCGCTCAGAAGTGAGTACTATTTTTCAGTAGTAACTATACATAATATATTGGCTATTGGCTCTTTTCCCAGACTCCACAACAATGGAAGCACACTGCAGAACATTTCAGCCCTGCTTTTCGACGTAAAAAAAAACGCACTTCCAGACTCTACCTCCTGGGTGGTGGGGAAAAGGTTCAATAATTAATTATTAATAATATTGTAAAATTAATTATTAGAAATATTATAATAACAAAAATAAAATAATTACTGGTGACAAATTATTATTAGTACACACATAATATATCGTATTCTGTATAGTAAAGAGTACTTAAAATATTACTCACTTCGGAGGGCTGTAAAACCTTAGCTATTTACTTAATGAAAAAATGTTGTAAATAAAAGTTGTTCTTCGAAAAACAATCTACAAAAATGGTCTGATATAATTTCTTCGTAAACTTATAAAAAAAAAGTTTTATTGAAAAATATAAACATCTCTAATTTCTGAACATTTTCGCTTATAACTTTTTTGTTTATAGTTCTACGACAAAAAGTTACTGAACCTAAGTTGTAGAGAATTTAATTTGCAACGAATAATGTTAACATTGTTTTATTATCAGATAAATAGTTTAAGAGATATATCTTAAAAACAATTTCAACCGCTATTTTCAAGATGGCGGCCGTGGGACAAGGGTGGCGACCCCACAAACTTGGTGATAGCTTCACACTGACCCCCCCTACACATCAAAAAAATAAAATTGCGTCCTCTAAAAAATGCAACCCCAAATGTAACTTTTCAATGATCTACTAATATTGTCTAAAATGAGCATACCATTATTATAAAAAGTGTAAACAAATATAAGTATATGCAACAAGAATAATTCTATCACTGTTACTGGAGCAGAAATTTTCCTAAATTTAGTCACTTATGTTACCTAAAACCATTGACTTACTTATTTTTGAAACAATTTTGTTAACAATACACATTATTCTATGATCTAAGATCTTATTTACTAAATATTATTATTAGGTCAATTTTTTTGCGTCTTCGACTTTAACTTTTATTTTATTTATTTCTTGTCAATCACTGAGAAAGTAAACTCCACTATAAAAACTTAGGCACCAAACATTAAATACGCATAATTATTGGCTTTTACATCGTTAACCGACCTGAATTACAATCATAAGTGTGATAATTCTCATACCAATGAAAATATTTTACTGGTTACAAAAAGAACACAATAACTAAGAACACATATAAAATAATTGACACTTGTAAAACCAACATTATTTCCCCACAAGTCACATTTTAAAGGTATTATTATTGATTTACAGCCAAAACTGATCAATTTCATGATTTCAAAATGGTATAGTAATATCGACTGATTAATAAACTGCATATAAACCATTGTCATAAACTTCTACAATAATATTAACAAGACATCACTAGTGACGAAAAGGAACATAATTTCATGGAAAAATCTATAAGGTAAGCGCACAATATTCAACTTCCAAGGAGGTAAAATATTTAAAAACACACATTTGTTATTGTTAAAATAATAAACAAATTGTGCGCCGTGATAAAATATTTTAAAATTAAAACAAGAAATCACCACTGGTATATTAAAGGAAAACTAAACACTACAAAACAATGTTACCTTTTTGTAGATGCTACATATTATATGGCAAATATTACATATCTAAATCGAATATGAGATCATTTTTAAACTTTATTTCCGAATATTGACCCTTGTTTAACTTGTCCGGATTATACATGTTAGAGTTATGCTTGATATTTTCGCAAGTCATGGGTTCGTGTTTTCCCTTTCTAGGTGTTTCCAACGATTTACTTTTACGGTGGGAATTTCCGTTGGCCATATCAATGTCTTGATTTTCGGTACTGGGATTATTTTCGTTTCCATTTTCATCTGTGTCATTTGCAGAATTGTAAATGGTGTCGAAATCAGACATGTTATTTTTGTTTTCGTGTTCAGCATCAGAAGTATCCGCCAGCCCGCTGTCACGGCGTTGCTTCAGCGCTGATTTTATTCGAGGTTTTGAAGACTGCAATAAATTAAAAAAATAATTAAAATTATAATTAAAAGTTCATTACATACAAAAGAAACCCACATTTGTTAAAGGCTTAATACAATTTCATATGGACTTAGACATAATAGTATAGGTACTTGTTACTAAAACTGTTTTATGAAATTAAAAATATTGATTTGTGTATTAATCCATAATTCCACAGTGCTGTGCATATATCTAATTTATTTATTAAACACTATGGGTTAATACACGAATCAATATATTTAATAATGACTAACATCAAGGTAAACTTTAAGTGAAAAAAGAAAATTCAAAGATTTTCGAAAATTCGCATGCCACACCCGGAAATTGAAATGACAATTTTTTTTTTTAATAACACTACTTTTATTGCATCAATCATTAGGGTCATAAGGATGAAATCTAGGGAAATTATTGTTAGGGAACAAACCTGATTAATTAAATGAAAGGAAACATTGAAATCTGGACTTATAAATTCAAATTTCAAATCTTAAACACAGGCGATAATTTTGGCAACTTTTCAATCACCCACTAAAAGATCAACCATGGCAATGACTTTGTAAACATGCTTAGCATATAGATTACGTAATTAATGGTAACATGCTAAAAACCTAGACTGAGTCAATGTTTACTATGGAAAATTTGACAAACCCTCCTAATAATAACATAAGTGTACATTTCCACTGTGTTAAAAGCTTATTGATATCGTTTATTATCACCTTAATAGACATATTTCATGATGAAAATTAGTACAGGATGTGATAATGAATGTTCTGAATTGTGAGATGCATAATTTTTAATCATGGTAATCGAAAATAAATGTTCATAAAAATAATTGATTAGAAATTTTTAATGGGTGGTTCTCAATACAATTCAAAAAGCTCACCTGCATAGAATTTGACAAATCATCTTCTGCTTCGCTCTCACTTTTACGTCTTTCTGAATTTCTCTTTTTACTTTTCCTACGTTGATTTTTTCTTTTTTGACCTTCTATAGATGAATTATACCTGTAAAATTTTTAAGGGCTGTTATAGATGGTGTAAATTTTAAAATAAAAACAAAATATTGTATTTAGTTTGTTTTTACAATATTAAAGTGCTAAAATTTTATACTTTTATTAATGGTAGGTATATAATAATAATAAGAAATTACAATAATTACCTATAAAATTGCCTTGCTATAACGTCACTAAACCTAACAGTCTTTTTTAAACTTGATTCTTCTGGAATACAATCAGAACTTATATAATCCATGGAGGATGCAACATCTCCATAACTTGACTCTGAAAAACTTCTCATTGGGATGTGTTTAACCAATATACTTTTTGCACCATTTTCAATTTTATTATGCTCACTCAAGGTAAGCTCTGTTTCTTTTACATCTTCACAATCTTTGCTCTCTTCATCATTAGACTCTTGGGTCATAGGAGTTGATACAAGAATATTGGTTTCCGTTCCCAAGTTGGTAACCTCAACAACGGGAACTACCTTTTCTTCTGGAATTTTTGGTAAAGTTTCACTGGCATCAATCTTTGCAGTAGTCTTTATCATAGAGACATCTAAATACTCTTTTTTCATGGAGTCTTGGCTTAAACCAATAGAAAATTCAGTGGGAACTTTTCCAGCCACTTCTAGCTGTAGGATTACATTGTTGTCCCAAGCTTCACCTGTAGCATCATTGAATTTGACATCATCAGAAAATGATAGCATTGCTGCATAATGTACAGGAACAAAGCCTGAACCTATAGAAGAAAACTTTATTTGCACATTGTTTGAATCATTCTTTACCTGCACTGATTCCGGATCAGTGTTTTTAACATGAAAAGTGAAAGCAACAATATCATCTAATACATTGAAAGTATAAGCAGGTAGAGTATAGCCAATAGAGGGTAGAAGGAATTGTTCTTCATTTGGTTCATCTTTGTGTACTTCTGAAGGAACTGTCGCTTCATTTGAAATTGAGTGCAATTCTTCAATTAAATTATCTCTTGTCTCCTCTTCACTATGTGATCCAGAAAGCTCTTCACTCTCTACACCACTATCTGTTTTTGTACTTCCTTTATTTTCAAAATACAAAGTCCTTCTTACTACTGGCAGAGTTACAATTAACAAATGTTTTGTTTTATCAAATTTAGCATTACCCCTTTCATCATCCACAGGATAGGGAAGTTGAATGTCAAGTTTATACTTTGCTGGTTTCTCAGAAGACAGAGTTAATTTTTTTTCTTGAACATCTAAAATGCAATCCTTAGTAGATGACAGTAATGGGAGATTTATTTCCACAACAATTTGACTAGGGATAGCACAATATTGTTTACTGTCTTTACTAAATGTATAATCTTGGAAATCAACATCCTTTTGTTGTTTAATTGTATATTTTGGGACAGTATAACCATTTTTACTGGTATGTGTAAAATCAATTTTCTTAGATTTTCTTTTCGTTTGATTGGTATTCAAATCAGTAGTTTCACTGGGTTTATTATTTTGATGGTAAATATGTTGTGGATACAGCTTTTCTAGTATATCAGGGTCAGTACTGGGATTTTCATCTTCATCTTGTGGTTTAAAATCAGGATCTTCTTTTCTTATAACAGCAGGAAAAGACATACCTTTGTAGTAAGATTTGGGAAACCGAATATTATTTTGATCTAAATGAATATCATATGTTTTTTGGAGTCCATCAAAAGCCGTCTTATTTACTAGGTCACGAAAACGCTTATTTACCTGAGCCATACGTAAGGTATCGGGATGAAATACCACATCATATATGATACACCTTTCTTTTTTGGAATTGTAGTCTTCCCGAGGAGGTATTATTGAGTATGGTATCTGCCAGCTCATACCTTTTTGCCCATTTTCTTCGTGAACCTTGCACGACGGCTTCTCTACATTTTCATTACTGCAGATATTAATAAATGCTTTCCTATCGCCCGCTACACTAGTCTTAATAACATAACCGCCCTTTGGATTGATAAAAGTAACGTCGTAGCCACGCTCCTTTTCAAGTTGGGTCATTTCTTTCTGATACACGGCTTGATTTGCCGGGTCACGTATCTCTTCACAATATTCACCCAGTAAATCTCGAAATTTCTTATTCTTCATAGCATCCTGTATTACTTCTAAATCAGCCCGAGTTAGTTTAGAGTCTTCATCACGAGGTTTTACACCCGTAGCCATTATGTTTTTTTTACTGTTTTAAAAATAAATACGAAATAGCACGCTTATCGTCGCAATTTGTAGTTCAGCTGACTTTTGTGTATCCCAAGTTCGAATGTACCACAGATCAAAATTCAAAACTCAAAGACCACACTGGTTTCCCTGTCTACGGACCACACATTTCATCTGGTTACCACAGACAACATAAGTTAAGTACAGCGTAGAGCGTTCATTCTCGCTCACAGATATAGTACAACAAATCTGTGTTCTCGCTCTACGGTTCACAGTTATATTTTATACGTCATGTGAATGTGACAAGCCAATGACTAGCACTAGAACAACAAGAATTATTAAACGCGTTGAATGCTCTGATTGGCTTATTTGAATAACTCTACACGTTCAAATTTCAAATAGAATTTCCTAAAAGTAATTATTTATATAACGAAACTTTTAATAATATGAATAATATCATTTTTTTTATCAAAATGAGGTATGAATTTGGAATTTGATATGGTATATTATGGTTAAGGTGTCAGAAACAAGAGACAGGCTTATTTTATCTAGGTGAGCAAAATTATATCGATGTAATATAGATTACTACACATTATTACACAATATACTACACATATTGTGTACATAATATTATTATGTGATTAAGGGCGGCCGCACATTTTATGAATTTTTCTGTCAGAAGAATTCGGACGCCCGTCGATACCACACCGTACACTTGTCAGAAATTTCCTTCCGGCAAGTATGAGTTTAGTTCGCGGCTGGCCGGCAGCACAGTAGGAATATTCTTAGGTTTACAAGAAGTAAGAAAAAGAAACAAAATGGATGACAACCAGTTACTTTTATTAGCATCATTGTTCTACTTAGTTAAAAAAAAAAGAAAATAAAACGTCTATACTGGGCTGATAGTTGCCGAAGATTGCATGACAGCCAATTTCACATGAAACATGAAATGCCTAAATTCCATTAGCAATTATTTTTTTATTTTTCAATTTCCGTAATCAAATCTTACATGTCAAAGTAAACGCGTGCATCCTCCACGGCGTCCGTTCAATATCTGATGGGAATTTCTGACAAGTATGCGGGGTCAGGCGGGGTCATACAAAATGTATCAGGGTTACAGGAAAAGTCGACCTAGATCCGTTAAGGGCGTGTAGTACACATCATTTCTGAATGATTTCACTATGAAACCCCCCCTCCTAAACTTAACCGTTTTCGAGATATTCGAGTTTTAATTTTTTTTATGAAAATGCCCAATTTTTCGGCTATTCAATTGAATATTTTGAATTTTTTTGACTCTTATGATTATTTTTTTGGTTTTTTACATGAAGAATGAGATGCTTAATGACCTCAATGACTAAAATTGCACGTAAGTTAACTAAATAGGTCATTGTAGGCGATCGAAACTTAAGAAAATAAGTACAAATTATAAAAAAAATATTTTTCTTTTCTCGATATCTCAAAAAATTATTATGGCACTTGCTCTGCAGATGTGCTTAAAAACATCTACATTTTATCAGCTATCCAACGAGGTATAACACTCTAGGGTATTTATTAACCTTAAAGGTGAAACTTAGTTTCTAAGGCTACATGGCAGTCAGAATAAATAGCGCTTATTTAATCTAATTAATTTGACTTTAGTTCAGCATCATCATTTCAGCCTACTGGCTTCCACTATTGAACATAGGCCTCCCTCGGCTAGCTACTACCTTCATGCATCCATCGATATCCCGCTATCCTGACCTAGGATCATTCAGTTTTATAGCATTTTTTTTGTTCAGATCGTCGATCGTACAAATAATGACCGTACGCCAACTATTACTTGAGCGTAAGTGACTAGTTACTGGCTTTTGTAGGAGAATAACGTTTTTGAATAAAACTTTATAGTTCATGTTCTACGTGTCCACCTCTATTTCGCACACATTTTCTCATTTTTTCACGTAGTCCACTTTTCACTACACCAGTGGTTAATGTTCTTCTTATGTTGTTAGCAGCATTAATTATCCTTTCTTTGAGAATTTCCACTGACGATATGGGGTTGGGCTCACTGTAAACGAGGCTCTTCATGTGCCCCCATACATAAAAATCCATGGGGGTCAGGTCGGGACATCTAGCTGGCCAGGGTAAAGGCCCACCTCGTCCAATCCATTTGTTAGGATAGTTAGTGTCCAACCATTCCCTAACGCTTCTTCTGAAATGAGCAGGGCAGCCATCATGTTGAAACCACATGTCCCGCAGTAATTGTAATGGGAGATCATCTAGTAGTAGGTATTCAAAAACGTTATTTTCCAAACAAAAGCCAGTAACTACTCACTAACGCTCAAGTAATAGTTGGCGTACGGTCATTATTTGTACGATCGACGATCTGAACAAAAAAATTGGTTGTCTGTAAAGTCGGTTTACTGACGATAGTTGAACGTGACAACGTCCGATTGTGCTTCTTTGTCGCTCGTTCCGCGCTCTCGCTCGCACTTCAAGCCTTACATGGAACGCCTCAGATGAGTCAGAGCAAGGTAACGCCGCATGAGTCATGTTTTTTCGTGCGTGGAGCCGGCTTTATCGAATTATAAGACGTTGTCACGTCAAAAAATGCTATAAAACTGAATGATCCTAGGTCAGGATAGCGGGATATCGATGGATGCATGAAGGTAGTAGCTAGCCGAGGGAGGCCTATGTTCAATAGTGGAAGCCAGTAGGCTGAAATGATGATGCTGAACTAAAGTCAAATTAATTAGATTAAATAAGCGCTATTTATTCTGACTGCCATGTAGCCTTAGAAACTAAGTTTCACCTTTAAGGTTAATAAATACCCTAGAGTGTTATACCTCGTTGGATAGCTGATAAAATGTAGATGTTTTTAAGCACATCTGCAGAGCAAGTGCAATAATAATTTTTTGAGATATCGAGAAAAGAAAAATATTTTTTTATAATTTGTACTTATTTTTTAAGTTTCGATCGTCTACAATGACCTATTTAGTTAACTTACGTGCAATTTTAGTCATTGAGGTCATTAAGCATCTCATTCTTCATGTAAAAAACCAAAAAAATAATCATAAGAGTCAAAAAAATTCAAAATATTCAATTGAATAGCCGAAAAATTGGGCATTTTCATAAAAAAAATTAAAACTCGAATATCTCGAAAACGGTTAAGTTTAGGAGGGGGGGTTTCATAGTGAAATCATTCAGAAATGATGTGTACTACACGCCCTTAACGGATCTAGGTCGACTTTTCCTGTAACCCTGTAGAAATGGCTCTACCGAATTTCTGATCAGAAAAATTTCTGACGTCCGTTCGTTTGCATCCGGGACTCATCAGGACCGGACGTCAACACGTCAGAATTCTGATAGTATGCGGGGTCCTCCACAAAATGTATGAACAGAGCAAGTCCGCCGGGCGTCAGAAATTATCTGACAGAAAAATTCTTACAATGTGCGGCCGCCCTAATAGTATTCAGTTTTCTGGATGTCATTGTCAGTGACGTATTTTATGTAATTGATTAAATGTCAAAAATGTTAAATGCCAATAATTGTCAAAATTCAAATCTATGTTTGAAAATTGAAAATAAACAATTTCTCATGAAAATGTATGAAACATTATACATAAACATTAATAGTCTCGCATAAATATGTTTTATTTGTAAAATCGGTAAACAGGAATTATTTAAAGAATAGAAAAAAATGGATCACGAGGCGGGATAAGTTTATTAATATCGTACATTATCCAAATTACATGCTATAAACACTTTTTATATAAAAAAATGATTTTTGTAGCAAATGCAACTGCAATATACATTTTTATGCATGGAAATCAACTAGCACAATCCTAATCATAGTGCTGAAAATAATATATAACTATTAAATTTGTATTAATTGCAGTTTCGCCTTTTATGCTATAAGTAATGAATCAGTGTTCCGTATTGAATTGTGGTGTCAATGTTATAAACAACCCAAATAAAGAGACTTTTCACAGGTAAATGTGAAAAATTATAGATTGTAATTAGGTTGCTAAAAAAAATCTGATGTTTAATTTTTAATTTAAAAAATACAATAAAATTTGTTTAAAGGCAGTCTTTGTGAATTGCATGTTTTTTTTTTTTAATATAGATTTCCTGTTGAGTCTGTTTATAAAGAAAAATGGGTACGAGTTATAAATCGAGCCGACTGGGCACCTACCAAATATTCAGTTATATGCAGTAAACATTTTAAAGAAGACTGTTTTATGACCAGGAATGGCCGCCGTATTTTAAAGAGAGCATCCATACCTACTATAGCTGTACCGGTAAATACTATATAGTTTGCATAATATTTAAGGTTACACAGTTGTAAAAATATAAATATTATTCTTATTAAAATTGTTACAGGTAAATTTTAAAGTAAAAAAGCCAGAATTAGATATAGATATTTTATCGGATCCATCACAGCCCAGATCTTTATCCCCGAGGAGACAAAAATTAATTGTTCAATGTTCCAAATTAAGAGAGACTATAAGAAAAAAGCAAACACATATAAGAAATTTAAGATCACAAACTAAACGATTAAGAGAAAAATATGACAAGGTTGAGGCAATTGTTGTGGAGGTGCTAAGACATCCATATTTACAAGATCAGGTTATAGAAGTAGAATCATCTTCACAATCATCCTCATCTTCATCATCATCATCATCTTCATCATCGTCTTCATCTTCATCTGAAACAGAAAAATAAGTTTATAAAAATCTTTTCAGCAAGAGTTGATTGAAAAATGAATAAGAATAAAGGCAGGGTAACAAAATACAAAAGAAGTGTAGGTGTTTTCATCCATCAACTCTTGCACTATAGACTTGAGTTTGAGGATTATAAGGATAAATATTTAATGTTTTATATTTATAGATAGGTAGTTAAAATAATATTTCTTCAAGTAAGGAAAGACCTGCTCACAAACAAAATATTAGATATTAGTTTTTATTTAGTATACCAAGTAGGTACATTAGATAATTATCAATGCATAATTTATTTTGTGAATTTGTAGAGCCAAAATGAAGGGGTTGCTTTGCAAAGTACCAAATCATTGGCTGAAATTATGTACAGACTTAATTAAATGGGTAATTCCTATGTGGTAATAGATTGTGTTCTAACAAATACATACTTATCTTATTTCTTGAAATGTTTACACTAATATACCTATAAAGCATTTACTTGTAATGTATCTGGCACAATGTTGAATACCTACATAGTACCATGGACCAATATACTCAAGTATATTGGGTCCATGATAGTATGTACTGAAAATAATTTTAGTCTATTTAATCTAGTCAAATGTGTCAAAGTTAAAACAAAGACAAAGATATAATTTATTGAAATAGTAATTAGAATATTATTTTTTGTTATTATAGCTTTGTAAATATTGCTTTGCTGTAATAATTGTTTTCTATTTGTGATAGAGAAGGGGTAACATCATCCATGTCTATGCTTATCCATAACACCATAACCATTTCTCAAATTATTTCTAAGTCAACATATAAGTAATCAATTAAAGACTATCTTTTTATGAAAAATATAATTGCACAACAGGAAGTGTTTGAATACTTATTTGGATAAAACTCCTTTAATTCCTTACCACTTTTAATTTTGTTCTCAAATTATAAAAGATTAAAATTTGATATTTTTACTTTTAAGTATTTTTATTTATAAGTATTTGCTTTAAAGAATACAGTTTATAATAATAGAGGTACCTTATGTAACAATTCCACAGATATATTCAATAAAAAAATGAGTACATACTTAAGTACCTACCTATCTATACTATATTACTTTAAAGGGTGTAATCGTTAAGTGTGCACAGGCGATTATTCCGTAACTATAACAGATATCAAAAAACTTTAAACTGATATCGAAAGTACTTAACCTAATGAGTAAAATGGCCATAATAAATTTTTAAAAATAAAACGAGAAATATCTAAAAAATTAACTTGAAACCCTCCCATACATTTAGTATGAGATATGAATATCCCATGTACATTTAATATGAAAAATTCAAAGGAAAAATTTAGCTTTTTCTTTATTTTTTTGGTTTTCTGCTTAAATTACTTCGCAAATTTGAAGGGAAGTTCATTTTGAAACTGTAAATAGAGCTAGACGTCACTTCGAAAATCTGCTATGAATACAAAATGTATGGGAAATAAAATGTATGGGAGCGTTAAAATTTTAATGTAACATTTTTGGATATTTCTCGTTTTATTTTTAAAAATTTATTATGGCCATTTTACTCATTAGGTTAAGTACTTTCGATATCAGTTTAAAGTTTTTTTTATATCTGCAATAGTTTCGGAATAATCGCTTGTGCACACTTAACGATTACAACCTGTATATATATAATATATAATAATAATATAAAGAGGAAAGGTTTGTATGTATGTATGTATGGTTTTCACGTATAAACTACTGGACCGATTTTGATGAAATTTGGCACAGACAATCTTTAGACCCTGAGAAAGAACATAGGCTACCTTTTATTGCGAAATATGTACCACGGGCGAAGCCGGGGCGGACCGCTAGTTTGTAAATAAATGTAAATATAATATAATAATACATATATTCTAATATAAATGAGAAGTTAGAGTTTGCTCTTGGAGATAGTAAGGAGTCTAGAGATTGACAAAAGCTACTTTTTCCCGCGGTGAAACATCTTATTCTTCATCCCATGGGAATTTTAGACCGGGAGATATTGACACAAAATTTCGAGTCATTTGTAACAGGATGGCGGTTCTACAGGGGTCTTAGTACGCAATGACAAAAATAAAAATGATGGTGTGAACGCTGGTACCGGCGGCTTAGTCGCGTGGGCGTTAGTCGAACTCTTCGGAAAAATAGCGAAAGTCAAACGATTTGTAACACAAAAATTTTAGAATTTACCGATAGCCCATAAAAAAGAAGTAGGCGGTAGTGTCATGCCATACTTTTCCGGTGTGACTTACAGCCCGCCATACCGACGCAAATGTGTTGATTTAAAAACAACAATTCAACCATTTGTACCAGGCTAACTTTTGCACAGGTAACCATCGTCGTGCAGCCATTTACGAAAATCGCCATGCCATACTTTTCGGACGATTCCAAATGGTCGCCATACTGCCGAACCAGCGTTCACACCATCATTTTTCTTTTTGTCATTGCGTACTAAGACCCCTGTAGAACCGCCATCCTGTTACAAATGACTCGAAATTTTGTGTCAATATCTCCCGGTCTATTTCCTTTGACTATGCGGGCGAAGCCGCGGACGATAAGCTAGTTCCATACAAATATGGCAACTTTTAATTATTATTAAAAATAAGAAATACCTTTTTTATAAATGGTATGGTACATTAAGCTCGGCTTAGCTAAAAATTCCGATTAATTTTCATTTGTTAATCTCGTTTAATTTACGCCTTAGAGTATATATTTAGTATAGAGCGCGTGTATTGCACAAATTGCTTAGTGCACATCGTAGGCAGATGAGCTATAGATATTATATAGATGTGTGTGTGACCAATAGGGATGGGTAGGTATCAAATGCGTGTTGAGCTATCGATAAGTTATGTAAATAAATATATTATGTATCTTAAGTAAATTTTATGTTCAATATGTTAAAGGAGAAATGTATGAATAAAGTATAAATATGTAATTTTAAATTTGTTTACCAACTGAATAAAGTGTGTTTATTCCATTTGAATATTTCTTGTATTAATTATTATAAGTAGATACTTTAAAAAAATATGTTTAATTGGAATATCAGAAAAACGTGTGGACTTCACTATATAGTATAAAACAAAGTCGCTTTCTCTGTCCCTAGGTATGTCCCTTTGTATGCTTAAATCTTTAAAACTACGCAACGGATTTTGATGCATTTTTTTTTAATAGATAGAGTGATTCAAGAGGAAGGTTTTCGTATATAATTTATTAGGTTTTAGACAAAGCGGGCGAAGCCGCGGGCGGTAAGCTAGTCTTAAATAATAAAGTTAATAAAATAAAAGATCGGGTTAAGTGCTATTTTTTTAATAATAAACCAAACAATAATAAGTAATAATGTTTTAAAAATGTTAGTTATAAATAAGAAATAATTTATAATTAAATAATAAATTATATTAATAATTTTTCTATTTAATTTTATCCATTCTATACCTACAAAAATCTTTAAAATCTATACTTTACATTTACACTATAATACATTCGTATTCATAATACAAAACACACCACAAAATTATTTATAATACATTTTTAAAAGAGTTTTAATTTTAAAGTTAAATAATTAATATGTTAAAATATAGTTCTTCTTGTAAACTATCGAGTACAGCGTTGGTCAAGTCACATCACTACGATCACGTGGCGGCAGTGAGGCGCGCGAGCGAGCCTGCGCGTGTCCGCCTCCCACCTCCCCTTCACCCCCGCGATGCTAGATTTATTTTCATAAAAATAAGTACAACAATCGACTTACTGATGAAATGTGATATTGGATTTCAATTTTGTGTATTTTCTAGTATCGTTTTTGCAAGATAGAACTACACATTTCACGATGTTTATTCGTAAATATGAAAAAAATTCCAGAGCAACGCACTTCGTCAGCACTCAACCACGACTACGAGCGCTCGCGGCGGGAACCATGTATATAGTTACTATAGGTACTCTTTGGCGGGAACGTCGTGTTGTTCCCACCTGTGCCTACTGTTCCCACTTGGTTGTTCGCACTCTATAGATAGTATATATACTCTAAGATTTACGCATAGTAATAAGACAAAACACAAATTTATCTTTTTTCTAACTCAATACAAAGCGCAGAACTGTCACTTACAAAGAAGTGGTTGTCAGTTGTCAATTGTCATGAATCTAAATAGAAAACACAACAAATAGGAATTATAAATTTTGAAACATATCATGCTCATAAATCGTCTACTTTTCAGGTTTGAATATATTGAGAGTAACTAACTTAATTTTCTCTTTTTAGTTCACTCATATAAATATCACAAGAAAAACTACTATGTTTAGCGTACGGTCTGTTAGGTTATATAGCAGGTGGATGCATAGAAGGCCTGCTAAAGTGATTATACCTTTCGAGAAAGAGTCTAATGTTCAATTAAAAAAAGAAAAAGTGATAGATTTGAAACCTGTATTATTGGAGAAGGAATTAAAAAAAACATTGGATAAGGATAATGCAATAAATATAAAAGAAACCTCAAAAGTTCAAGAGAACATTACTGTTAAAAATTTAAAACCAATCATACCAAATGATGTTATAGAAAAACGAGAAACAAAAATTAAGAAAAGGAATTTTTACCTCAGTCAGAAAAAAGTCTATGATGATAATGGTGAAATACTGTATGAAAAGTTAAAAGAAAATGACAGTAAAATAAGGTATGTTTTGTCGGTAAAGTCCCTTCAATATACCGTGATTATCTAGATTATACTGAAGCCTATGCTATATTGTATTTTTATTATTCCGATGCATTTTCAGTTCACTCTTAGTCAAGTTGAAATCCAAAAAGGAAAGAACACGGACAAATCAAATGCTTGTTGAAGGTTGGCGCTTAATTGTTGATGGATTGGAAGCTAAATGTAAACTAAAATATGTTATGTTCAGTCAACTTCAAGATTTACAGAATCTTCATCCATTTCTTCCGAATGCTGGTGTGCAAATTTATAAAATACCTTACAAAGATATTACTAAGTGGTCAGATCTTGAAACTCCACCAGGAATTTTTGGTAAAGTAATTAAATTAAATTTAAATTATTATGTCACTTCAATTCCACGCTAGTTATAAATTATAGTAAAGCTTAAATTAATCAAATTGCAAAATTAGCCGATTTGTCTGTAACACAAAAAAGGATTTCAAATCTATATACTAATATTATAAAGCTGAAGAGTTTGTTTGTTTGTTTGAACTCACTAATCTGGTCTAACTGGTCAGATTTGAAAAATTCTTTCGGTGTTAGATAGCCTATTCATCGAGGAAGGCTATAGACTATATATCATCTCGCTTAGACCAACAGGAGCAGAGCACTGCGGGTAAAACCGCGGAGCAGAGCTAGTTAAATAGATAAAAAATATTATAATTAATTCTGTATTGATATGTAGACATGAGGAGACTTGAGTCCATTATAATTTTTCTTCTACTATATCTAATAATAATAATTGATCAAATCAAATGTACATGCATATGAATAAGCTGTATAATTAACTTTGAATACATAGTATGTTCATAATTTGATTTATAGGTGTGTTTGAAATGCCTACTGTTGAAAATGTAAAGAGGCTTTCAAGACCTCTGCCGATGGTTTTAATTTGTGACAATATAAGAGTACCTGGTAATCTGGGTGCAATACTAAGAGTGGCGGTGGGAGCTGGCTGTGAAACTGTGTTGCTGACAAAAGGTAAAATGATTGTATAAATACATTTTATATGTGACTAGCTGTGCCCGCGACTTTGTCCGCGTAGATAAATTTAACAGCATGAAGTTAGTTCTAGGTGGTATGAAAATTGATAACTATGTTCAAGTTGTATATTCTAGTATTTTTTTTCCATACGCCAAAGAAGTATAACTTCTAACGCGTGTACATAAGTAGGTACACACACTTTTTTTTGTGGAAGTAGGTAGTCCATACATATAACTATGTTTTAAAGTAAAAATAATCCGCTTTTTCATAAGAGTTCAGACACAAAAAAAAATGAAATTTTGTTATTTATGCGATTATCTCGAAATTGCGAAGTCACAGCTCTTCCCCGAATGGTTCGAAAATTGGCCCTATGGCAAGCCTTGACGCTCGCAGTGCAAAAAAAAGTGTTATAATGATAGAAAAATTAATAAAAAATAAAAATTGAATAATATAAAAAACCAGTACTTTTTATTCAGATTGCATATTTAACCGACTTAAAAAAAAAGGAGGAGGTTATCAATTCGGCCGGTATATATATATATATATATATATTTTTTTTTATGTATGTACACGGACGGATCGGTTCAGAAACCTCGGAGTAATCGACTCCGAGGTTTCTGAACCGATTTACGTGATTCTTTTTTTGTTCGATGCGGGATGGTGTCGAATTGGTCCCATAAAAATTTTATTCGGCTAGGCCCAGTAGTTTTTATTTTATGAGCATTTTTGTCTGTACTCGATGACTTAATTGAATGTAGCAAGTAACTTTGATTCACTTCCCGGTAACCGATTGAGCTGAAATTTTGTATACGTATGTAAATTGGATAGCGATGAAACATTATCATGACATAGAGCTGATTTGATGATGGACTCGGAAGGTGGCCATAGGAACTCAGTAATATATTGACTCAACTTTATAGAGTGTGGGCTCGTTTGATTCGTGTTGAAAATTACACTAAAAAGTATTAAATAAAATTAACTGCGTTAAAAACAACCGACTTCAAAAACGGAAAAGTAAAAAAATAAAAAAGATTTGATATTATTAATTACTACATATTATATTATTTAGATGTACTATTTATTAAATAGGTTTGAAGTCGGTGCCAAACACTATAAGCAGTAAGTATTAAGCCCGTGCACCGACATCAAACCTTTTTAGTAAATAGCACATCTAAATAATATAATATGTAGTAATTAATAATATCAAATCTTTTTTATTTTTTACTTTTCCGTTTTTGAAGTCGGTTGTTTTTAACGCAGTTAATTTTATTTCGAAAACTATGATAGTGAGCTTCATGGGAGTTTTACTCTTGCGTTTGTCATGTACTTATCCATTCGATCATTCAATAAAATTAGGCTGTCGCAAAAGAAGGGTCAAAAAAAGTACTGTGAACCGTTCAGAAGGGAGCCGACCGCGGCATAGTACCTTTAGAGTTACACCCCCCTCTCCGCCGCGTCGCTCGCAAGCAAAGTTTGCACATCATGCGGCGCGGGTGATTCGGGTGTTATTTTAAAATCGTAATATCTTCTAAGATGTTCATTGAAATTAAGTGATGTCAAAGACAATTTTGTTCACAATTAAATAGTCTTAATCAACAACAAATTTATTTGGATAAAGATTAATATTATTACGTTGATACAGCTCTTAACAAATAATGCATTAATTTCGACCAAATTTGATTACCATAAAAACGGTTCTAGTGAGTTAATCTTAAAAGATAGACATATACTGTCGCGGACATTTTTTTAGATCATTTCAAAAGGAATAATTCTTTCATACATATATTTTTGGTATCTCGAACCGTTTACGCAGCGCACGTAATGGAAGCCCTCAAGGATGAATAATTTTCTCCGTTTTTTTTTACATTTTCCATTATTTCTTCGCTCCCAATCGTTATATCGTGATGTTATGTAGCCTATAGCCTTCCTCGATAAATGTTCTATTCAACACAAAAATAATTTTTCAATTCGAACCAGTAGTTTCTGAGATTAGCGCGTTCAAACAAACAAACAAACAAACTCTTCAGCTTTATAATATTAGTATAGATGACATGTAACATGTGAATGCTGGGGTTCTTTTTTGGAAAAGCAAATATAAAAAAATAAATTATGAAATATTTCACACTGGTAGAGACAACACTTTTAGTAGAATTAATATTTGTTTTTATTTATAGGTTGTGTGGATGTTTGGGATCCAAAAGTAATAAGAAGTGCAGCAGGAGCTCATTTTAGACAGCCAATATATACATCATTGGACTGGGAAGAAATACCAAAGTATATGGTACCTGACTCTTCACTGTTTATAGCTGACAGTAATATTACCACAGATAATGTAGAAACTCCGGATCATACAAGTAATTCACTATTGTCACAGATACCTGTGTTACCATATTATGGTGTTGAATTTTCCAATTTGAAACATATAACACTAGTAATAGGTGGAGAAACAGAGGGTATAAGTGAAGAAAGTTACAGGTAACATTCATTAAAATTATTTTAAATATTAATTTCCATAAAAAGGATATGTAATATAAATATATAATGCCCAAAACATTATTATATAAAAAGGTTGTCCATTTAATTTTGGTACTAATAAAAATATTATAGTTTTTGAATTATTTTTGCAGATTAGCAACAAGCACAAATGGCTTGAGGCTGAATATTCCATTACAAAGAGGTGTAGATAGTTTGAACACTGGAATGGCGGCGGCTGTGATAGCTTTTGAAATAAGAAAACAGTTTCTACAAGCTTGGACTAAAGAAAAACTCGAAAGAGAAAAGGAGCAAATCATGTAGCATTTATACTGTGATAAATAATAGTATTAATTAAAGATAATTAAATGAAATTGTTGTCTTTTATTTCTTTAAGATATACCAGAGTCATTTGTTTTACTCTGTGAAGTGATGGTTATAATAAGAGCCAAATAAGGATTAACTTTACAGTAGGTACATTCAACATAGGCCATAGTTTACATTGCCATGTACCTTCCTTTATAACGAAAACGTATTATAATCATGTTGACGAAGCGCGCGCGATAAAAGCGACAAATTGGCTAACTACCCCTTTCTTTCGAAGTTAGTACCTTTTTAGAAAAATCAGTAGATTTTCAGTTAAAATAAGATCAGTAGAATTGTGGAAAAATCAGTAGATCCCCCGAAAAGTCAGGAGGTCTGACAACACTGGTCATCATGGCAGATAGAAAACTTTATTTTCTATTATATTTGAGACACTTTGCAAAAAAAAAAATACGTGTGGCACTCGAGGACTGCCGCGGTAAAGCTATTGCATAGCATCGCATTGCTGTGCCGGTTGGAGTGGGGGGTGTTAGGTTTTTTTGTTACCGTAAAATGAGGTGAATAGAAATCGCGGGGTGTATAGAAACAAACCTGAGAACTTGATTATAGTCGTTCTAGTTTCTCTATAGTCTGTTAAAGTATCTTTATTCCCACTATTAATTACAAGTGTTTATTAAAACTTAAAAAAAACATCAAGTTCTTCACTGTTATCTCCTTGTCAATTTGCATACTTGGATAGCTAAGTTTCTCATCTATTAGGAATAAAAAGGTGAGTATTAATATTCCATCATTTTGTTCTAATTTTTTAGTAAAATCGAGACTTAGAATTGTTTTACTGAATTCGAGGTGAATAGAAACGAGTCGGGGGCGATTAGACACGCCTTTAGGGTCAATAGAAACGACAAAAGGGGTGAATAGATATGAGTGAGGGGTTGATAGCAACGAGAAAGAGGTTAATAGAAACATGATTTTCAGGGTTGTCAATCGAGTATTTTTTCATCATGACAGTTTTCAATTAAAATTTTTTGTTAAAATGTTTTTCAGAGGGTGTACAAGCCAAATCCTCGTGGCAAGAGATATAAAAGGTATAACAAGGAACTCATCGAGCAGAGCAGCGAGCAGTTTTTTTATTATTTTGAATGACAATAAAGACTTATAATCCTTTCAACCTTTGTAATGTTAAGTACTAACGCTACCAATGTGATTATAATTACAAAAATTAAACTTTTCAATTATTGTTGATAGTTGTTTACTGAAAAACGAATAAGTAGGTACGTAAGTACAATAAAAGTTGATTTTGACAACCCTAAAGTTTTTTCTCTATTCACTCCTCTGTCGTATCTTTTGAAATTTGACCCCAGTTTCAAGGTAAATAGAAACGGCCTACTTTTTCCTATTTCACAAATAATTCTCAAATTTATGTATAATCAAAGCATAACTATTTGGTAAATTAAAACGAGACTCGCAATTCGACAATTCTTTGATAACAGCTTTCATACAAAATGTGTAAGAAAATCAGTCTAGAAGTTGAAAGTTGTGTCTATTCACCCCATTTTACCGGAATTTTTACATTCGGATTTCGGTCGCCGCGCTCAAAGTCTGAGATAAAAGCTACCTATGCAATAGCTTAAAAAGACCAGCCCCCCTAGACAAGTGGCTTTCTATTAGCGTAAAGTTCAATAGAATAGATAAACGAATGTATGAGATTGACATAAGCTGGAGATACGTCACGTGACCGAGCGTAACGAAACTAAAATTGGTAGACAAGTCGCATTGTTTTTCTATTCCATTAAACGTCTTATTCACGGTCCATCTTGACGTACGTCCCGCCAAGGTCATACACGATGCACGACGCAAAACGACAGTGAATAGTGTTGACGTACGTCAATAATTATTATTATCTTGCTGGATGTGCACGACCAATTTTTCATCCAGCGAGCACCCCCACCACCGCGAACGTCGTGCAGATGGACAGTGAATAGGCTTGCTGTCGTAGACAGAGAATCCAATAGACACCGGCAATGCGTGTCGCAGAAAGGGATAAAAAAGAATACGTCACAATATTTAGGGTTACCGTGCGAGGGAAAATTTACCCCGCAATTTGTAAGATGCAAATCTCTCAATATCATTATTCAGTGGATAATAATGAGATATCCACATTACATACTTACATGTTTATACTAATATTATAAAGAGGAAATGTTTGTAATTATGCATGTATGTATGTATGGTTTTCACGCATAAACTACTGGACCGATTTCAAAAATTCTTTCACCATTAGAAAGCTGCATTTTCACTGAGCAACATAGGCTATATTGCATTTTCAAAAAAATTAGAGATCCTTACCAAAAATGCAATAATGTATCCTTAATAAAAATTCTGTCATCGCGTGCGCTGCGGAATCTATTGAAAATAGAACAAATAAATGTTCTACGGTATTATAGAATGGACCAATATCTACAAGAAAGTCCGCGATATTCCATTCAAAAGATATAACGAATTTTTAAAAGTGTCAATTTACAGAAAATAGTAGGTATACTGTGTAATACAATGAGGAGGCGTAGTGCGGGACGGGGTGAAGGTGAGGAGGGAAGGGATATTCGCAGGAGCTACTTTGATTCCGATTTGAAAAATTCTTTCAGTGTTAGATAGCCCATTGATCGAGGAAGGCTATAGTAGGCTATATTGTACCATAACACTTAGACCAACAGGAGTGGAGCCACGCGGGTGAAACCGCGGAGCGCAGCTAGTATATAATAAACATATTACTTTTAGATGGGTAATACATATTATGTATATACACATACCTATATATTATATAATATGAATATATATCATTATCATAATCCCATATGAAAATGTGTATGTAATGATAATGTAGATGAAAACTCGATTGTTTATTATTTTTTATAAAATAAAATAAAAAAAATAAAAGAATGTTTATTTTCGTAAGTATTAACAGATACACACGTTAATTATATTGACCGACCCGCGAAGGCGCAAAAAAAAAACTAAATTTACTTAATAATAATTTATTGTAATAAAAAAATTACATTTAAATTATCTCTAACTTAATTAACTACGTCCCTCCGGTTCAATGATGGAACCAAGAGTGTCCATTGTCTTCGGCGGGGCAGCGTCGCGGTGGTGGTGATTGCCGTAATACTTTCTAACCTTCGGTTTTGGTTTCCAATCTGTTCATCCTGTAGCTACAATCCAAATTTGTCGTAAATTATCCGGTTCAGGAAAACTGGAACAAGCCATTGAATATTTCAGATATTTAATTAAATACACACTGCAGAATATATATTATTATTTCCCATAATAGTGGGTAACAATTTGTAGAAAAGTTGGCAACACTAAATTTCTTAGGTTAAAATTTATAATTGTTATTTTTGTGGTTTTTAAACAATGTATTCAAGTCAACAGCACGTGATACACAATATATTAACACGCTGAAATATCATGAAGGCCTATAAACTGATAAAGAGTTGTATACTTACGAGTGAAAAGACAATCCAGGCATTTTCGTTCCACTATCACTTTTACACCCTTTAACGCTACACCGCTCCATGGTATTATTTTATAAGGTATTAACAGTAAGTCTAAATCATTCAAAACCAAACATACCATGAATTACGTAACTTAAAACATGTAAAAACTATATTTTTATGGAAGACGATAGCTAGCTGTCAAACTTTGTTTATCAAAGTAGGTTGCTATTCTTGAAAAAAGTGGCACGCTGCGTGAAACAAAAAATTTTATCGTTCTCTCTCATTTCTTTACACAACACCGGCATAATAGCATATACAGACGCTCCGATTTGGTTGGTGCCAACCATCCGACCACGACCAAATCGGAAAGTGAAGAGAGCGGTCGGTCCGACATAATTATTATTAATATTGGTTTGACGTGGTCGGATGCGCCGGCGATCCCGACCAAACCAACTTCCTATCCGATCCAACCAAATTGGAACGTTTGGAAGCTTTGTTCCGACCAAATCGGCTCATTCCATAGAGTAATATAGGTAATTGGCTCATTCGCATTCGCAACGCCCCCGGTGTAGGACGTCAACATGAACGCCGAGGGAGTTACGGTCACCGAACGTGACATAATACTAAAGTTACTTGAACTTTATAAATACTTTCCCTGTTTGTGGGACTTATGTGACAAAGATTACGCATAATAGAGATGCCAGAAATCAAGCGTATTTGATTATGCTAGAAGTTTTAAAAAAACGACGTGTGGCACTCGGCGACTGCCGCGGTAAAGCTATTGCATGCTATGCCTTCAAGCCACACCTCCGCCCGTCGGAGTGGGGAGCGTGAGGTTTTATCGTTACGGAATTTCTCGATTCGGTCCCCGCGCTCAAGGCACGCGATAGAAGCTATACAATAGCTTAAAAAAATTGACAGTGCGGCTACTTTAAAAACATTGAAAAATAAGTTGGACAATATGCGTACATCCTATAACGCTTTTTTAACATTTTTCGATAATACCGTGGCATGAGGCAAGACGTCCGTTCACTACTTCATAGCAAACACAGAGCAAGTAATATAGTAACAGCAAAGTCAACTGACAGCTGGAAGGCCAACCGTCGGACAATCTGTAGCAATGTTGGAATGGTTGCTATGTCGGTTCCAATATGGTTGGCACCAACCAAATCGGAACGTCTGTATATGCTTTATGTTGCTCTTTTTCTTGTGTGAATGCGACATAAGATATCAATTTGTCTATTGGTTTCTCTGTCTACGCTTGCTGTACAGCAGATCAGTGTTGCCAACAGAAATTAATGTAAATACTTGGAAACGTGGCCTATTGATATGATTTTTTGTGATAACTTAGTGAGTACATGAGCAAGCAAGAAACAGTTATTTTATATTTTTATGTACACAGGAAATACCCAATTATCATTACTTTTGGATCAACCTAGTACACATGGACAGTTTATATTCAGAAGTTATTATTTTAAAAGAACTCCAAGGCGAATTGTTGAATAACACAGATTTTATGCAAAAGTCCACTGCAGAAAAATGGCAATTTATTTAAAAAAAATGTCCTAACGAATTTGTTTGTTTAAAAAAAATGATTAGCTATATACTCTCTGTTCCCGCCACTTCAGCATTTACTGAAAGAGTCTTTTCGGTCATGAATGTGAAGTGGCGGGAAGAGAGAAACCGAGCTTCATTAAAAATTAATTAAAAATGAGCTCTTGAAATATATAAATTTAGATTTGGAATGTTTGGATTCATATAATTCATTTAAAAATAATGAAAAATTGTTAGGTACTGCAAAAAGTACAAAAAAATACATTTTTAAAAATATTTATTTACTCTTTATTTACCTCCTTTAAAATCAGATATACTCTATTTCTTCAAATAAAAGTTGGCAACCCTAGCCATGCTTGATGCGCGCACGATCGTCAGTAGGATACATCCAGCACCGCGGCCTTGTGCTGACGTACGTCGGGGATGGACCGTGAATAAGACGCTTTAGAGCGTTTTCACATTATCCGATCCGATATCGGATATCGGACGCCGATAGCCGATATCCGATATCGGAGGGAAGTAAAATGTATGAAATATGTACCTGTCTTTCACATTGTCCGGTCCGATATCGGATATCGGAGCCGACACCGATATGGCAGCGGCTATCGGACGATAAAGTTCAGTGTTGCCAACTCAATTTTCGAAAAGGCAGTATACCAACAGCAAAAAAGCACTAGTTTGTGTATTTTCAGTCTTTTATTGCGCTAAATCTTTAAAAAAAATCTTTGATTTAACCTAAAACCCTTTCTATTAAAAGAAACCTTTTTTTATTAAGAAAATACACATTTAAGTATTTATAGGCATTAAAAATACGATTTATACGGCAACTATTTTAATGACCGTATTAAAATATACGGCAATTGGCTGAACTGAAGTAAACAAAAATATATTGCGTTCTTAAATTCAAATATCTATCTTCGAAAACATTAGTGTCTATCATCTTTATTTTAACTCATTCTGCCTCGCTCCTCCTCCTACTCGGATGTTGGTTGTGCTGTTTATTGTATTTTTGTCATTGAGTGCTTTGTTTTTAACCGACTTCAAAAAAAGGAGGAGATTTCACACCGATTTTATTTTTATTTTGAATTTACAACAAAGAATACAAAGTGAAAAAATGACTTAATGACTAGGTACGTCTTACTAAAAATACATTTAATAGATTTTGAAAGGTATTTACTAATATGTATTACTAAAACTATTAACTAATACTAGATTGTAGTAGGTATTGATATAAATTTATTTAATTTATAATGTGTTAACATCTATAATATAAAAATGAATCGCAAAATGTGTTGGTAAGCGCATAACTCGAGAACGGCTGAACCGATTTCGATAATTCTTTTTTTATTATATTCCTTGAAGAACGAGGATGATTCTTATGGAGAGAAAACGTAAACATGTACCACGGGCGAAGCCGGGGCGGACCGCTAGTATACTATACAAATGACCGATATCAAAACTATTTAGTAAATAGCACATCTAAATAATATGCAGTAATTCATCATCATCATCATCATCATTCCAGCCTTTCAGGACGTCCACTGCAGGACATAGGCCTCCCCCAAAGATTTCCAAAACGACCGATCACCAGCGGCCTGAATCCAGCGGCTCCCCGCCACTTTGATCAGGTCGTCTGTCCATCGCGTTGTAGGCCGTCCCACACTGCGACGTCCTGTACGTGGTCGCCACTCAAGAACCTTTTTGCCCCAACGGCCATCGGTACTGAATAATTAATTACATGTACATGCAGTAATTAATGATATCAAATCTTTTTTACATTTTACTTTTCTTTTTTTGAAGTTGTTTTTTTTTTAACGTAGTTATTTTTAATGTATGTACAACTATGATCTATCATTTGATTTTTTTTTTTTAATTATACCTTTTTTTATCAACTGGCAATTTAGTTTAGTTTTCTCTAAAAATTTCTGGCAACACTCATGATGATATCGGAACGATTTTATCGGACAATGTGAAAGGGCAAATTGTATCCGATATCGGATATCGGCTATCGGCGTCCGATATCCGATATCGGATCGGATAATGTAAAAACGCTCTTAAACGGAACGTAAAGTCATACGACAGGCGCCATACAAATGTTTAGCTAAGTCTCGGAGCAATTAACAAGCCTTGATAATTGCTCCGAGAGCCAAGTGCTCTGAACAACGATCATAGTGGCACTTTTGACAGGAGAAACGCGTTGTGAGCGTTCGTCTAGCGCTCGGAGCAATTATCAAGCCTGGAGAAGTAACAATTAATTGAACAATAAAGCACTAGTTTGGCCTTTTTGGCTTATGGCAAAATGTCATGCGAAAAAAGAGGACAGATATATGTCAGTTCGACAGTTTGAAATGACATGTAGCCATTTCAATTTGTTTTAGTGACCAGTCTGGTCACTAACGCATGGTGATTTTAATTATTGTTTTTGAAGTGAAAAACGTGTTTTCTAGTTTCTTATGTTATTTTCTGAAAAGATAATTTACTAAAGATTACATGGCTTGTGTTGTTCAAAGCCGTAGTACTGGGAAATCGGATGAAGATTGGAATTTGTCTTTTCACAGGTTAGTGTTTTGATCAATTTTTTTGTTAATTGTATTATAAATAAGTTAATTTACGTTATTTTCATAATCATCTATGTTTTATCTAACCGTAATCATTGAAATGAAATCATAATCAGCTTAGTTTTTAGAAAAAATGCAAAATATAACTTCCATAGTGTTGTGCAATTATCGATACTTGAGTAGGTACGAAGTACTTCATTGATAATGACTGCTTTAGGTTAGGAGAAAAAAAAAGGTATTTAAGTATGGATTTTATTGTTATTTGCAGGTTTCTGGCTTGAGAAAAATTAAAAGATGTTTGGGTTAAAGCTATAGCACAGGGAAAATTGGAAGCCTTCAAAACATTCTCGGCCTTGTTCAAATCATTTCGAATCAGACGGAAGAAAAGTAAAGTGCTTTGCAGAGATGCTGTGCCACAAGTTAAGGTGGCATCTATTTTAAATAATAAATATTGTAATTTGTTAATTAAGTATCGAAATAAAATGTTGTAAAAAAAAAATTTAAAATTTTATTTGTTTTATTTGAAGCAATTTATTTTAAACTTTTACCAATTTTTTCCTGTGGGAACTTAGATCATTAAGTAATGGATGGAGCACGCTGGCAAATGTTCTAACTAAACTTTCTGCCGATTTTGGTGCGGGGAGGGTAACTCACACTTTGAAACACAATCACACATTCACAAAAATAATTTGTGTCTTTACAAACTCAAACTATTACAAAATTGACAGACTAGCATGTTTTTGCACACATACATCGATTACACAGAAAAATCTCTGTACATATACGTAATAATACAATCGCTCTAAAGGGATGTAACCATATCGATATTACAAAAATAATAATTTTGTTGAAATTAGAAATAACATTAATATTATATTCATAAAAAATACTACACAGGTCATTTGTAACGTTTTCATCATTATTATATGCATACGAAAAAACAATAAAACGCCATTTTATTTGTATTTGAATATGTATTTATTCAACACATCACATATTATATTCAATAAAATAAATATCGGTACAGAAATTTTTATTATTTCTGTACCGAGGTGTCCATTCTGATTTTCTCCCACAGCATTCAATCCACCTTAGCCTTAAAGCAGGATTTTTTGTAAATCTGAAATATACGCAATATTAATACATACATATAAACAAACTAGCTGCTCCGCGCGGTTTCACCCCCGTGGCTCCACTCCTGTTGGTCGTAGCGTGATGATATATAGCCTATAACCTTCCTCGATAAATGGGCTATCTAACACCGAAAGAATTTTTCAAATCGGACCAGTAGTTCCCGAGAATAGCGCGTTCAAACAAACAAACAAACAAACAAACTCTTCAGCTTTATAATATTAGTATAGATTACATAATAGAAAGGTTACAAGATTAACATTACAAAAAAGTGCGAGTCGGACTCGCACACGAAGGGTTCCGTACCATTAAAATGTTCTGCCAGTTAAAAGTAACCGAGCGTAGGTAAATTTTAATAAATATATACAAGACTTACAAAATAAACATTATGGGTCATTTTCAAAATATTTGTACGTCACGAAATTGTCAGTAAACTGTTTCGTTAGGAAATGTCAGGAAGTTGTAAAAGTAAGGCTGTATTCAGAATAAGGTAATATTACATATAAAAAAGTAAGAAGTCACTAGTTAAAAAAAATATATTTTTATTTACAAAATAATCAACAAACAAGCAATTTTTATAATTCTCTGTTTGCTTTTCCTTTTCTTTTCTTCTATCATTAGCTTCTTTCCATTTTTGTCTTCGAGCTTCTTTTTCACTGTCATTAAGATCTGATATTTTTCTTTGTCTTTGTTTCACTTTCTCGAGGTGTTTTTTCCTTTTCTTTTCATATTTTTCAGGGTTTTGCGCTTTTTTAGTTTTTCAATGTACTTTTTTGCCGTTCGGCACCGGCTAGCGGCATTCTGAAACTAAAAAAGCTGTTGGATATATGTATTTTGAATAAAAATAAAAACAAAAGTAAGCATCACTCGTGTGGGTGGAAAAGCGATCAACACTAAATGCAATAAGGCAAGCGTTATCCCATCAGAAACCACTTGTAAAATTGGAGGCCAAGACTCACTGATCCGCTTTCACTATAAAAAAGTTATCAGATCCCAGGAAAAGTCAAGTCCCTAAGCCCGACTTTACTAACCCTACATCATGGTTTAAAAAAGTATGGCCTGTAGTTACAAAAAAATAATCTTGAGAGATTTATTGTTTTTCTCCTTTATTTTTATTCGTTACATTAATTTAACACACATTTTAATATCTTATTTTCATACTTTACACATGAGACCACAGCTTTACCGTCTACAATTTACTGACGTCAGTAAATGTCAAGAAATTGTTCGTCAGTAACATGTAAAAAATAACCTAAGAAATACTTTTACACAAAACATAATCACATTTACCATTAGATTGAAAGTGTAATCTATTACTCTAGTCATAATTTAAGTATATTACAATTGCGGTAGGTGAATTCTTCAAAATGTACTTACTTTTGTTGAGAATACGTCGTTAGGAAAATGTAACTAAATTTTTTGCACAGCACACTACAGGACTTCTTCCGTGTCTGGACGACGAACAAAATGGCGGCGCGTTAATGTGACCTTACTTTTCGTGACATGACCAGTTTTACCAATGATTAGAGTTAGATTCCACCTCTTTGTGATACAAGAAGTTGGTTAATTATGTCAATAAATCAGTGTCACGAAATTGTAACGATTGATAGGGACATTTTTATAATATGTCATTCTTCGTTTATTTAAGGTAATTTAAATAGTTTAATCTATCAGATATAACACTTCAAACATTGCTTTTTAATTATGATACAAAAAAATAGGAAGTTTCATACAAAAATTCTGATAAAAATATTGGTTTTCATTGTCGTCCACATAGGGGACAATAAAAAATGTATGGAGTTTTTTTTGTTACTTTATTTTCACATTAAAATTATGTAAGAATTTGAATCGCAATTCATTGCTTTTTATCAGAAATGATATGCAGTATGCTTAAGTTTAGTCTGTAAAACGTTAACAATGATTTATTTCAGTCGTAACCATATTTTTTTCGAAGATTTTTTAGGGGGACAAACATTTTGTAGTAATGTACAATTATTTTGAAAACGACTCTTATACTCCTTTTTATGTAGTTGTGTAAAATTTTAATATAATAAAGATTAATTCTCATCTCATTTCAAATTATACTTAGAAAAATATTTTTTTATCGACGTTCAAGTTAAAAGCAGTCCGTCACTAAGAAAGTCGTAAAAATTTACGACCTTTTAAGCGACGAGTTTTTAAATTCAACTCTATCACTAAGTTCATAAAGATTAAATTTGAATTTCTCTTCAAGATAGTCTCGCTACATCACTTTATAGTCTCGTGGGGAGTGCGGTTCAATATCGCGTTCTAAATTCAACTTTATCGCTTAGTTCATAAAGATTAAATTTGTATATTTTCTCTTCAAGATAGTCTCGCTACATCGCTTTATAGTCTCGTGGGGAATGCGGTTCAATATCGCGTTTTAAATTCAACTTTATCTCTTAGTTCATAAAGATTAAATTTGTATACTTTCTTTCCATGATAGTCTCGTGAAGCCGCATCAATGATCGAGTAAACACATGACTCGATTATTTGTCTTGATCATATCGCTAAACGATACATCGACGATTATTAGAAATTGCATTTAAATTGATATTTACGTAAAAAAAATAAAAAAATACTTACAAATGAAAGGTTATTCCATCTTTTTTAATACTTGATGTGTTTGACTTGTTTCTGCAAGACTTGACAGCACAAAACGGCATTTTAGCGGAGCACTCGCAGACGTCCTTTCGATGTTTTACGAATACGCAGAGTGTTTGTAATCGATTACGCAAATAGTTTTTATGAAAGCATAAGACTTTTCGATTCGAATAATCTTATACCTCGGCAAAAGGGGAAGCGCCTGTGAGTGTTATCCATTACTTAATGATCTAAGTGTGGGAATGAGTTATTTTCCCGCGGTAAATTGTAGCCTATATGTTATTCTGATGTTTAATCTATAATATGTTTATTTGTAAAGTTCCATAAAAACTCATTCAGTAGTTTTTACGTGAAAGAATATCAAATGTCCATTCTTATATATTTTTGCTTTTATAATATTAGTAGGATACGATTATTGATTTGTAAAAAGATCAACCAGGTGGAAGTCAGATTCGCGCACGAAGGGTTCCGTATAATTCTATGAATGAATCTATGAAAACAGGAAAAAATACGTACCTTTTTACGAAACCATAAAAAACAACCTAAACCGAAATACCTAATAATATTTTTTTATAAATACCACTACCATACAATGCAAGGCAGTCAATACGCATCGTAAATGAATAATTCCAAATTAAACGAATCTTAAAATTTGGAATTACCTATCCATAATTCAAAATTAAAAGAATCTTAAATTATCTTCAAGCAATTTTATAACTTAATTTTTTTATTTATCGATATTTTAGTATTCGATAAAGTGGCAAGCACTACCTTTTTAGAACAAAAAGTGGCTACATGTGGATTTGAATGCCAAGCCGATAACAGTGTGTTGTCTCTTTCTATCGCATTAATTAGGGTATTGAATAAAAGAGAGCCACTATATAAGAAACGTTCAATTAATTGTTACTTCTCCAGGCTTGTTAATTGCTCCGAGGTCTAGCGTACCGCTAACATCTTGTAGAAATCGAAACAAAATGGCTGATTTTATAATCAGCTGTTGAAGTTCCGTGTTGTGTTTCTTGGTGATTTTTAAATTTTAAAAAGTTTTCATAAAATGCACGCTTTAAGACTTTTAAAAGCTGCCCACAGTGAAGAAGTTTGGCTTAGGCGCCAAAAAAGAAATGTGTCCAGACGGAGTTTGGAGACAATTGATGAAATGCCGGAACAATTATTTCAGGAGCGTTTTAGGTTCAAAAAACTTTTAGCGAGCTTTGCTGCAGCCTACGTAATGAAACAAAAATACGGGGGACTAAAGAAATTCCTTTGGAAGTAAAGGTAATCCACAGTTGCTTCACTGCGATTGTTTATAAGTGATGTCCGATATTTAAAATGCCCACTAGAAGGCATGTGTTGTGCATATCTATTATATTACGTATCCTAATTCTACTTATTATCGTAGGTTCTTTGCGCTCTGAGTTTCTTCGCAACGGGATCCTATCAGAATTGTGGGTGTCATACAACATTTGCCACAACGCACTACAAGTAGATGCATTAGGCAAGTTGTGGAGGCACTCAACAGTCCTCTGATAGTGAAAAATGGATAGTTTTCCCTCAAACACGCCAAATAAGAGCAAGAATTCGACAAGAGTAAGTGTTTTTATAAATTTATTTACTTACTTTCAATGTTTTGAACAATTTTAATAAATAACTTAATCCTTTGCATTGAAGAAGGTTGCTGCTATTGTAGTCACAAACAATTCTATTATACCACATATTGATTATTCAACAATTAAGTATACTCCATATGTATTAAAAGACATTTAAACACAAAATGTTTGTTTCTGTTCAATAGGCATGACGACAGTATCCATAAATGATCGTATTAGTGTTTTTAAGGGAAAATGTATAATAAATAAATTAAATATAGTGACTTAGAAATCTTAAAAACATTAAGATTAATGAGATTATCAATAAAATAAAACATTGAAATTCTGCAGTTGGCCATTTTGACTAAAACACGCGTGACGTCACGCTTAAGTAAACAACTCACGTCAGATGTGTTTTGTTGTTATGAATATGTTGAGAATACGCATTTTTATTTATTTTCTATTGTTTCACGTATGCTTTATCGACTCAGAACAGATATATAATTGCGAATTCACGAATACATGGTTCGGGGTTCTCCGCGCCAACTTTATACAATCATTTCTTATTATTTTCTCGCGTGAAATAATTACTAACACATTTTTGAGCATTATTTTTATGTGGATTCACACTGCAATACTGCACACCACTTATAAACTTTGAAATTCGTTTCTATAACACATATTAAATAAATATTTTTTTAATTTTCTTCGCAATGCGTACAAATAATTACGTATTTACTAAAGAGTGACGTCACGCCTACGCCATGGCACCTGCGAGCTGTTTTGGCACAGTTAATAAATATTTTTTGAAAAATGGCTTTTATCTTCGTTAAATTTAAGTATATTACCGAAATATAGGGTTTTTCTTGTATAGTAAACGTATACACACATTATGGAAGAGGATTTCAAAATCTTTCGTCATGCCTATTCTAAATGTTTTAAAGGTTTACAAAGTATTATGAAACAAATCCATTTGAAAGACTTTTGACAATAGTACCGTAAAACCTTACAAGATTGCCCAACTAATCTGAGTTTGCCCAGCAAGGTACATTTCACAAATATTGAAAAAAAGCAGCAACATTTTTTAGTTGCGTTTGTTATTTAATTTATGGAAGAAATTTGACTATGTCTCTGGCAACACTACGTAACTGATTTTTCCTAATGTCACTTCAGTCGCTGTCACAACTGTAACAAAGTTGGTGGTGAATTTTGCGGGCCAAAAGTCGTGTGAAAAACTTTCTTTAAAACTCGATTTCTAATTATAGCAGGTAAGTAATTTTTTGTATCATTGTGAATTTGTAATAAATACACAAGAAAGACCGAATATCCAGTGCGAAATCTCTTTTACATTCTACGTAATGTTGGTAGGCAATGTCAAATTTGTTTTTCTAAAGCAGTCGTTACGACATTGCCCACAAAAATATTACCGTTAGGGCTATCACCTCAATGTTAAATTAAATCTGAGTTCCTTGAGCTCAATATTTTTTTCTTTTTTATTTCAGGATGTATAGTGCTAAGACAAAAAATACAAGAAAAAAGAGAACGAAATTAGCTTCGAGACAATACAGAAATTATTCAGATGAAATGCTAGAATTAGCGGTTGACATGGTACAAAATAATAGAATGTCAAGTCGGGAGGCAGAAGAGAGGTTTGGAATCCCTCGACGGACAATATTAAACAAAATAAGAAAAATTCACCTGAAACCAGCTGGAGGACAAAAAAAATTAACTGACGAAGAGGAAGAAAAACTGGCAAACGTGTTGTTAGCTTCAGCAGATTACGGCAGCCCCATGACGAAAATGGATGTAAAAATGTTAGTCTATAAATATGTTGAAAAAAATTCACGAACCGATTTATTTGATGACAAATTACCCAGTGATACGTGGGTAGCAGGATTTCTACACAGAAATCGTTCGAAATTAACCATCAGAACAACTCAAAATATAAAAAAGGTACGGGCTGAGAAAGGATTAGAAGAAATGGAACAATTTTATGCTAATTTAAGTGAAACGCTAAATGATGTACCACCGATGAACATACTGAACTACGACGAGACTAACTTGTCCGACAATCCAGGCACAAAGAACAACACAGAAGGGGCGTCAAACATCCTGAAAGGATACTAAATAGCACAAAGGGTTGTATTTCCATCATGTTTACTGCATGCGCAGCTGGGGCTTGTTTACCAACATATGTAGTTTATAAATCCTCAAATTTGTATTCCGAGTGGATTGAAGGAGGCCCAGCTGGAACTAGATATAATTGTTCCAAATCCGGTTGGTTTGATACAGCTTCATTCGAAGATTATTTTAAAACTATAGTAGTTGAGTGGGCAAAACGGATTCCCGGGCCAAAAGTAGTAATTGGTGATAATTTGTCTTCCCATATAAATATTGAAGTTGTAGAGTTATGCCAAAAACACAATATAAGGATGGTATTTTTACCACCAAATTCCACTCACCTAACGCAACCGCTGGACGTAGCGTACTTTGGCCCACTAAAAAGAGAGTGGAAAAAGATTCTGTTGGATTACAAATTGAAAAATCCAGGACAATCTTCCTTAAATAAAAAACACTTTCCAAAACTTTTGGCTCAATTATTAGAAAATATGAAACATAAGGAAAGTAATAACATAATAAGTGGTTTCAGAGCCACAGGGATATGGCCCGTAAATCCACGAAATGTTTTTAAGAGAATCCCTGAGTATTTAGACGATTCAGAATATGGAATTGATACAGCTTTGTTGGATTATTTAAAAGAATCAAGGGCTGCTAAGCCCATGCAACTAAAAAGAAGTAAGAAATTACACACAGAACCCGGAAAGTCCGTTTGAGCTGACGATATTTCGACTCAACTGACAGCACGTAAAAAGAAATCTGTAAAAAAAAATACTAAAGAGGCAACAATAAAGACTAACCAAGAAAGAGACATAGAAGATATTATGGCGTGGGACACAGAAAATGAGATTTACTTAAATGAAATTACAGGTGAAGTGATAGAAAAAAAGGGAACGATTGAATACGATATGCCATCAACCTCCTTTGGAATCATCGTTTGCGGAGAACCAGCACTATGGCCCCAATTTTCACCGGTGATCTATAATCCAGCCAGACTTGATGCACTTAGTATCAAAATTATCAACATGCATTTAGGTTTAGCAGCACACTATACTAACGATCAACAAGTTGACGTGTGTGTATTAAATAAATCAATGAAAAGTTGCAGCCAGAATCGGCTTTTTGTTGCTCATGATGAGAATGATACTCCTGGATGTTTACGAACAATGACGAATATTTCATCTCAACCTAAAGTTATAATAACCTCAGATGTAAGAGTAACACCAAAAGAAATGATGGACATCAAGAAAAAAATTAGATTAGGTACTGATACCATCGGCGGAAAACCAGCCTTACAGATGAAAATTGTTGCAAAGAAAGTTGAAACCAATAAAAGAAAACAGGAAAGTGTAAATACTGGAAGAAAAAAAAAGGTTACGAAACGGAAGAAATTGAGACCATATTATTGTGAAACGAGTTCTGAATCGGATATTCTGAGTATTGCAAACACAGATGATTCTGAATATGAGACATTTGATGAATATCTATCAACATGTTTACAAGAGATAGAGAAAGAAAATTTCGACCCAGAAAACTCCAATCCACCATTTGGGCTTGGTGATATAAGATACTTTACAAACGATGTGAAATTAAAAGAAGAGGACTGGGTTATAGTCAAATTTGCAACAAAAAAAAGCGTAAAGCACTTTGTTGGTCGTGTACTATATTTAAAAAACAGTATTCCTACAGTAAAATTCACAAGAAAAGTAAAAAATGCAAAAGGTGGTAAGGTAATCTTTTCTTACCCGAACGTGGAGGACGTTTGTGACGTAAATGTAGATGATGTGGAAATTGTATTACCTCCTCCAAATATTTCGAGACGAGGCCAAATAATGTTTGATGTTACATTTAATCCTTCATACAACATTCAGTAATAAAATGTTTTAATGGATTAGGCGCACAATGCCACATTCGCAAAATGACATTTTAAAATTTCGTAAAATGTCACATTTTTAAATTGTCATATTCCGAAAACGCCACATCGCAAAACGTCACATTACCAAAATACCATTTTCGAAAATGTCTTATCGCAAAATCCCGTTTTCGCACAATGTCAAATAATCAAAATATCTAAATGTCACTTGGGACAGTATTTTTTTATATTTAGACGTTAAATGTTTTTATGAATAACGCCACCTAGCTATAACTTTAAGAAAGACTTGATTAAGCAAATCGTATACTCAATATACCTAAGCAAAATATAAGTGGCTTTAACTATTAAGAATGTGTAATCTTAAGAAATGGCATTTTGCGAATGTGGCATTTTGCTAATGTGGCATTTTGCTAATGTGTCATTTTGCTAATGTGACATATTGAGAAATGACATTTTACGAGTGTCATTTTGCGTTAATATGTCATTTCCCGAATGTGGCATTGTGCGCCTAATCCGTTTTAATTTTGATCAGCCTAAAGAAATAATGAATATGTTTATGAATAATTAACCTAAAGATGCATCTCGATTCGATCTGATTATTGTTAAGTTTTTAAAAGACTGTTTTTTTTTTGTTTTATGGTCCTACCCAGTTAAATTGCGTGTTTGATTTGTATCAGTTCTATAGTTTTTGTACAAGCTGTTGGAAAAGCCAAATTAAGTTTTGTTTTAATTTATTTTGTTGAGCCTTTAAAAATGTTCCTATTACTTAGGTATGCTAAGAGTTTATTTTAATCTATAGTTTTATAATTACTGTTTGTTTTTAAAAGCTCTATTTTGAATAGGTATAGATTTATTTCATTCACTTTTTGAGATTTTTACAAGTGATATAAATCTATCATATTATGACAACTCACACTAAACAAAATAGATGTATGTATTATGTTTAGTAAGAGTTGTTTTAATTTTATATCGTTTTTAAAATAGAAAGTACATATTGCAAATTTTATTATTTTTAATTTTTATACTATTACATATTTAAGTCGATTGGCGGAGCTTTCCCCTTTTAATGTTAAAGAGCGAGCCACGTGTTCGTAACGTACCTGTGTACCTACACTGAACTGATTAAATAAAAGACTGACAACCGTAGCGCATCGTTTTTTTTTAAATAAAAACTACAAAAACTGAAATTCGACTATGCCCACTCAAATTTGGCAGATAATATAAAAGATAAAACATATAGCAATAAGGTCCTGTGATAGATTGGTATTTTTTCTAAAATGATCTCTAAATCTGATGTTCTTAAGATAGAAAATACCGAAATTACAGAGGTATTTGAAAAGCGGGCAAACTTGTAAAAAATACTTTTTTTTTGGCCCGCTGCTTTAATTGAGGTTTTTAGCACATAAACATTCATTGTCTTGTTATGATCGGATATTCTATGCAAAGAATATTACATTTATCAATGATTTAGCACAATCACTAACTGAACATAATATTTTTTTCAAAAAATATATAAGTTAGAAAAAAAAAAAACAAGAAATCTGGGCAAAGTTGTACGGTTTAACGGTATTATATTTTTTAATACAATTGTCATTGATTATAAAATGTAAATATAATTACAGATTTCAAAGAAAATTTCAATTGCCAGAGGTAATAGGATACATAGATGAACAGAATTATTTTAACAGGAAAGGATACCATTCCTTAAATGGTAAGCTATATTTCTTTGTATACATATTATTAGTTAGTAAGCATTGTTTTTAATCATGTTACATTAAAACAAAATAACAAAGCAACTGCAAATAAAATATTTTTTATAACTTAAAATTATTGTTTTCAGATATGTGATGGTAGTTTAAAGATTATTAATGTCAATGCGAAATATGGTGGAGCCACGCATGATTCCTTCATATGGTCATCCAGTGAAGTGGAACCACACATGCGTGGACTTCACGAAAATGGTGAATTGACATTGTGTTCTGCACAATATTGCACTGGATGCTCAATTACCTCCCCCTAGTAATATGGCTGAGCAACAAGATGGTGATGAACCGAGTGAGGGGGTTGGACCCATTTCCAGCAACCAAGACGAGCTAATGAGTGGCAGAATAATGCTAAATAATTTAGTTAATAGATTATTTTTATAGGTTATTTTTGTTTATCTCTATGGTTATGGCGTGTAGTATGTAGCGTGAACTAGCGGTTCCCTGGTCCGACTAACTGGAACAGCACCTGGCACTGGCAGCACTGCACACTCCTGATTCACTGGAGCATTAGTTTATTGACAAATAAGTTTGTTAATTAACCATTGTTTAATGTTTTAAAACAAAAGTATGTAATTTTGGTTATAAAGACTGAGGTAGTCATTTAGTTAATTGTTGAATTAAGTATATTATTATAAAAGCTAGAAGAGTGAATTACTTACTAAATAAAGACTAATCAAAATTAAGTATGTACATAATTGCAGTATTACTTTTAAACCTACAGTGTATTACTTTTAAAGTGTGTTGTGTGTAGTTTTAGAGTGTATTACTTTTAAACCTATTCAGTGTGCATGACCAAGTAGTTTTGTATAATATTTTTTTGCTCCTAAAACATTATTTTGTTTACCTAAACAGATTTAAATAATGAAACTGCATTAGTTACTGTGATTAGTTACAGTATGGGGTTTGTATTCCCATTATTAGATTATTGAAACACGTTGTTCTGTTGATCAATGATTATTTATTTTCACAGTCACATAACACATTTATATTTAAATACAGTGAAACAAGAAACAAGGTGAAAAACAACATAGGAAAATTAACCGTTCCTTTCTGAACCTTCTAAATTCTAATGTGCCCCATTATACATTAATACTCTTTTGTTCTAATGTCACCGGCGTCACAGATGGTGTTGCCATAAACATATAAATTAGAAACGCCACACCACCGCCCTACGAAGAAAATATGGGTATACATATAAAAAACATTACAAAATAATATATGTATGAACAAAAATACAAAAGAAAAAATATGTACACATAAATTTTTATAAGTCTAACATATTTCTAAATCTGACTCGTCTCCCAGATCTGGTGGTGACAGGTGCACTGGGAGATTGGGTTTTACAATTTAGTGTAATTGGGGTGGGTGAAAGGGCTATATGGTTAGTGTCACTATTGTTGGGACGTGGGACTGTTGAAATAGGTGTTCCCTCCGAGTCTATATGCGCAGGTTTGATCCGGTCTACGCTGACTGTGGTGTGTTTCCCATTGATTTCTAAAGTCAGGGTTTTATCCCTCCTCTTAATTATTTTATAAGGTCCTGTGTACGGGGCCTGCAAAAGACGTCTCACTGTATCGTCTCGAAGCATTACGTGAGTAGCTTCTGACAAGTCTTTGAAAATGAAAGATTGTTTATGTGCGTGATTTGATGCGGGTATTGGCCGTAAAATCTCCATCCGACTTCTTAAATCAGATACGAAATCTGCTACGTCGTTAGGGCTTCTGCGTTCTTCTGCTTGTATAACAAGTTCCCCCGGTAAACGGAGAGGTTCGCCATAAACAAGTTCTGCGGAAGAAACATTTAGGTCCTCTTTGAGCGCGGACCTCATGCCTAGGAGTACCACCGGTAATGCCTTACTCCATGTTTGAGCATGGCACATAAGCGCACTCTTTAGTTGTCTATGCATTCTTTCCACCATGCCATTAGCACATGGGTGGTAACTGGTTGTACGCACACGCTTCGCCCCGCATACGTTCATCAGTCGACGAAATAATGCAGATTCAAACTGTCGTCCCTGGTCCGTTGTGACAGTACATGGTACTCCGAAACGTGAGATCCAACCAGTGACAAGTGTGTCTGCTACTTCCTCGGCTGTGATGGATGACATAGGCCAGGCTTCTGGCCACCGTGTATATCTGTCAACTGCCGTCAGACAATAGTTAAATCCATTTGAATATGATAGGGGTCCGATTATATCGATATGGATACTGCGGAATCTGCCCGACGGATTTTTAAAAGGTACCAAAGGTGAGTGAATATGTCTCGTCACCTTAGATCGCTGGCATTCTAAACAGGTTTGAGCCCATTTGCGGCAATCCCTATTAATGTGCGGCCATACATAGCGCTCTGCTACAAGACGTGTGGTAGCTTTGATACCCGGATGGCTGAGATTATGCAACCGATCGAAAGTAGGTTTTCTGAACGGTAAAGTAAGATACGGTCGAGGACGACCTGTTGATGTGTCGCATAATACAGTAATATTAGTTCCAGGGATTATGATCTTTTTTAGCTTTAAGGAGGAGGATGTCATCAATTTCTTCAACTCCTCATCACCTTCTTGCGAAGCAGCTAATGTTTGGTAATCATCCTCTAAGGAAATAGTCTCTATTCGAGACATGGCGTCTGCGACTACATTATCTGCGCCTTTTATATACCTTATATCAGTAGTGAACTGACTGATAAAAGTGAGTTGGTTTAATTGCGTAGGAGGCAATTTATCTCGACGCTGAGCAAAAGCATAAACGAGAGGCTTGTGATCTGTATAAATGGTAGCATGCTGAACCTCTAAAATGTATCGAAAATGTTGTACACTTTCGTAAATAGCCAACAACTCTCTATAATAAGCTGACCATTCTGCTTGTTTTGAAGTAAGCTTTTTGCTGAAAAACGCAAGAGGCTGCCAATCGTTATCAACTTGTTGTTGTAAGCAGGCACCTACATGCATACTAGATGCATCTGTAAACAGACCTATTGAAGCACTGGCATTTGGATGTGATAGGGTTGAAACATGGGACAGACTTCTTTTGCAGTCTGCAAAACATTCCTTCAATTCAGGTGTCCACGGAAAAGGTTTGGAGCCTTTGCTATTTGTTTCAGCAACTGCGTCGATTAGAGCGGCTTGGTACTTGGCAGCGTTTGGTAAAAATCTGCGGTAATAATTAACCATGCCAAGAAATCTTCGCACACCTTGTACTGTTTTTGGGAGAGGGAAATCCATAAGCGCACTTATACGATCCTTTGGAGGATAGGTACCCTCAGCGTTAATGCGGTATCCCAAAAAGGTTACCTCAGGTGCACCAAATATGCATTTTGCTGGGTTGATGACTACTCCATACTCATTAAGTCGACTAAACAAGAGCCTGAGGTGTTCGGCATGTTGTTGGTGGTCTTTGGAGTAGACAAGAATGTCATCAACGTAGGCAAAACAGAAATCGAATCCTCGAACCACTTCGTCAATGAACCGTTGGAAAGTCTGTCCAGCATTGCGCAACCCGAAGGTCATATAAGGGAATTCGTAGAGTCCGAAAGGTGTGATTATAGCTGTTTTGCAAATGTCGTCAGGATTAACAGGTATCTGCTGATAGGCTTTTACTAAATCTAAAGTGCTAAATAGGGTACATCCAGAAAGATTTTGACAAAAATCTCCAATGTGACGAACTGGATAGCGGTCCGGAATAGTGCGCGCATTTAACGCTCGGTAATCTCCACAAGGGCGATAGGTGTCGTCTTTTTTAGGGACGAGATGCAAAGGAGAGGACCAGGAGCTACTAGAAGGTCTTGCTGTTCCAACTCTTACCATCTCCTCGAACTCCCTCTGTGCTGCCCGCAGTTTTTGTGGAGCGAGACGACGTGACCGTGAAGAAATCGGTGGTCCATCAGTAGTAGTGATGAAATGCACCGTTGAGTGTTTAGGTTGCTTCGGAGGTCCGGGTGGTCGTGTTATGTTTGGAAAATCAGTTAAAATGTGCTTGAAAGGTGATTCTGGTGACTGGATGAATTTTATACTGGGTTGATCAAGTGAAGAAATATCAGTTTTCGTTATCAAACCCGTTGCGTCATCGCGCAGTCTTCCATGAGCACAGTCTGGTAGAAGGGAATAATGTGCCAAGAAGTCAGATCCAATAATTGGAGTTCCAACATCTGCTATAATAAAATTCCATATATAATCCCGTCTCAGTCCTAGATTCAATTTCAGTTGTAGAAAACCAAATGTGTTGATTTTGGAACCATTTGCTGCAATAACATCATATTGAAGTGGCTGCTTATTGCTATATATACTGACACTACATCTAGGTATGCACGAGAGATCAGATCCAGTGTCAATTAAAAATCGACGGCCTGAATATCGATCCGTAACGAAGAGACGGCGACTGGGTGCTGAGCAATCAGTAGTCGCCTCTACTGACCGCTGTTGGAGTTTTCCTGAGATGAGGTCACCCAAGAACAAGGTTTGATACATTTAGTTGCCTTGGTTTTGAAACGGTTGTGATACCAACATAGGTTGCGGCTGCGAGAGTGTGAGCGACTATGTCGTCTTGTCTGGTTAGACTCTCTTTGATTTACTCGGCCACGGCTAGTTGACAAACTGCCAACTATGCGAGTTAGTTCAGCAACCTGTTGCGTTAATACTTTAATTTCTTCTCTCATATCGTTATCTGTATTATTCCTGCTAACTGCATTTATCTGCGTCGGTTTGCAACTTATTTCTTGCAATTTATCGGCTAGCTCACCAAGATCTTCTGGACATTGCAAGTTTTGTGCGGTAAGAATACCTTGAATGTGAGGCGGTAACCTACTCATCCAGATGGTTTTGAGTAGGGGCTCTGGAAAAGCTGTTCCTGCCAAACTCTTAAGGTGTCTTAAAAATGAGGAAGGTTTTCTGTCCCCAATATCTTCCTTTTCCAGTAAGCGACGCACCTTTTCCTCATATGATTCTGAGAATCTAGATGTTAAAACATTTTTAATAGTCGAGTAAGGTTTATCTTTTGGAGGAGTAATTATAATATCTTCAACCTCTGCAGCTGACTTTGGGTCCAGTTGGCTAATAGCATAATAATATTTAGTTAATTCCTGAGTTATACCATTCAAGTGAAATTGTGCTTCCAGCGTGGCAAACCATAGCGCTGGACGGTCAGGCCAAAAGGGAGGGACACGAATTGATACTTTATTAATTAAGATTTGGGAATTTGGTGCTTCTATTTCACCACCAGATCCAGGTTCACTCATATTTACATTATCCTTACTAGACATAATTAATATAAAAATATACAGTGAACAACAATAAATCTTATAACGCTATAAAGATAAATCTTTTAATAATTAACATTAAAATTCTTATATAACTATTACATACACATTACAAAAGATTGAATTACGATAAACAATTATATTTTAAGTTTAAAGAAAGATTAAATTAGTGAGTTTAAAGTTTAGTTTGTAAATATGTTTAAAAAAATTACAATTAACAATTGAACAATAAAGTATTATTTTAAAGGATACAATTTATGAACTTATATTTTATGGTTAGGGAGCCAGGTGCAAATTTGGTTAACTATTTCCTCTCAAGAGATAATTCGTCAGACGCATGAGAGTATAGTATTATAAAGCCTCGTGAACGTCAGCTGGCGCTCGGTTGGGGGGGTGAGCGGTTGTAGCCTCCCACGCACATAGGAAAAAAAATACATTCATTCATTCATTTCCTCTCAGCTAAAAATTTGTCAAATTGTAGCTAACCCAATATCTCAACGAAAAAAAATAGTCAGCTGGTTACAACATGGTGTATTATACGTCAGCTGGTGTCTCGAACATGAAAGTTAAATTTAAAGAAAAATTTATTTTCCGTTATTTCCTCTCAAACAAAAATTTACCTGATGATAGCTTATATGTAACTGTGGATAAATATATATGTCAGCTGGCTGTATCTTGGTGGAAAAACCGTCAGCTGATACGGGAGGCTACAACCGCTCTTCCCCCCAACCGAGCTCCAGCTGACGTTCACGAGGCTTCATAATACTATACTTTGATGCATTTTACTAATTACCGCTTGAGAGGAACTTGGTCATAAAATCTGCTGCTGGCTCCCGGACCATTAAAATTGTATATATTTAACAAATTGTTTACTAATAATGAATATAAAAGGCACTTAATGTTTAGAACATGACAGTAACCATAAAATGAAATAGTTATACAATTATATATTATATTTCTAATAATTGTCCAACAAAGTTACTCCCTGAGGTTGCTCTGCTTGTAATTAAACAGAGTGATTACTGGATCACTCTGCACAGCTCTAGTGCAAATTTTTCGATGATATCACTTTACATTTACAATAACTAACACTGTGCACTGTATCCACTGGACACTATTATAGTTTTCAATTCACTTCAGTTGATTAACTAACCCGTAGGTACTTTCTCGATTGTATAACTGTGTTAAGACTGTGTTCAACATTCTGAGAACTGCAATGGCACATCAATTCTTAATTTGTTGAGTCGTTCAATTCGTCTTTATGTGATAAACAACTGTACCACATAATAGTCACTCAATAATCAATTCAATCTTCTTTCATTTTACATATGGCGTCGTTCGTCGGGGTCACCAATATGGGGTTTGTATTCCCATTATTAGATTATTGAAACACGTTGTTCTGTTGATCAATGATTATTTATTTTCACAGTCACATAACACATTTATATTTAAATACAGTGAAACAAGAAACAAGGTGAAAAACAACATAGGAAAATTAACCGTTCCTTTCTGAACCTTCTAAATTCTAATGTGCCCCATTAAACATTAATACTCTTTTGTTCTAATGTCACCGGCGTCACAGATGGTGTTGCCATAAACATATAAATTAGAAACGCCACAACAGTATATATTAATCCTTTTAAAGTTTCTGAATACTGCTTATATTTTAGTGCAGGTCCATAGGTGAAAAAATTGATCATTGTTGCAGCCTCAACCTGTTTTTTATATTTTTAAGTTTGTAATTTTTGTTATTGTATTTTTTGTTCGTATTTAAAAAGGTGTGTACTGAATGGTGGTATAAACTAATTAAGGAATAAAATATACTATTATCATACATGTTTTATTTAATACTAGCGACCCGCCCCGGCTTCGCACGGGTGCAATGCTGATACTAAATACACTACAGAAAAAATGTGAGCCGTCATGGGACGCCTGGCAGATGTGAAACATCGTTCGGTTTACAAGTGAGCCTATAGATGTGTATAGCGTGGCGACCCGTCGCCATGGCAAGCGTCGCCACGTCAACAATTCGGTTTACAAGTGAGCCTATAGATGTTTCACATCAAAAACTGTGAACGTAGTAGGGTCAACCGGGGCAAATGCAACTAAAAAATAACAAGTTTCAAGTTTGATCGGTTGCAGTTATCTCCTTTTATATTTGGTCATTTATTTGACCCATTTAGTGATTTTTGTATTTATTCAAGATTATTTTCAACCAATCAAGCAATACAGTAGTCTTATAAATAACTGGTAGTGAGAATATTTCCTAAAATTGGTAGAAAAAGTTACATTAACCCCTAGTCGGGGGTAAATGCAACTAACTGCCATAGCTCTTCTTCTATTTCATATAAAACAACGAATATAGAATATATTTATGAGATTTCATGTTATTCATAGGATTTTGAACTGGATTACCGTGTAGCAAGGACGAGTTTTCAGGAAAAATCTTATTTTTCTGATTGTGGGGCAAATGCAACTATTTGTTAGAGAATTAGTGTGGGGAATGCAAAAAACTTATTCATCGATATATTTTTATTATTCTATATATATATACAATAACGTTATCTATACAATAACGTTGCGATCGTAGATGGCGCCGCATTATTTAGAGGAAAAACTCATGTACCTACTTTGATTTACCACTTTAAATCGCAACAAAAAAAAATAACAGTGTACTACCTACTAAGTCAATTTTAGTTTTTGGTCAGAACAAATAATATTCTTTGTGTTAAATATTGTTAAAAACGTAAACCAAACAAAAAACGTTTATTAGTTAATCAACCGTTTACTAAAAATTACTTGAACAATCACAGAACTATCCTACCTATCGTTTTTAGTTACTTATATTCTTTAACCACGCTTTATCTAATTTGAATTTTACTTATGAACCCGTCTCTGGGTATAATATCGAAGAAATAATCGATGGTTCTTCTTTAATTAATCATAAAGAAAGTATATTTTGACTACCAAGAAGGATACATAATAAAAATATCGACACTGTCACATCACTAGTGTTTTTAGTTTCATACAAAAATATAAGGGGCTATTGTAACTAACCTCACAGTTGCAATAACCCCACAGTGAAATTTTCATGAGGCAATTGTAACTGCATCAATAACACAAAATAGAGTCAACTAACGCACTAAAAATATAAATGAAATAAGCTTAACGGCTTGTGATAATCGTGTCCAATCAAAAACACCTGCAAAAAATCACTCCTAAACAATTTTTTTGTCTGCAAAACTCGACACCTGTTTTTACGCACACCAACTTCAAAATAGCGGTTTGACACAATGGCCTATCAATCAAATAGTTTTCATCGTAGGGGCACCATCTATTACTTGTAAGATTTATTAGTCGTTGAGTTATTGAATCATAGGTGGCGATTTATTACAACAACTCTAATAAATTAGTTATGATAACTAGTTGCCATAGCCCCATAGTTGCATTTGCCCCGGTTGACCCTATATAAAAACATAGCGGCCCGCTCCGGCTTCGCACGGTGCACGGGTATAAAATAGATAGCCGGGCGGCCGGCCGGTAGCGCTGCAAACGCTACGTCCCGCAATTTTTAAATCTGTAATATCTTCGAAAATATTCACTTAAATCATACGGTGTAAAGGGCCATATAGATCTATATTAAATGACCAATGTATTCAAGGTATTTAATTGGTTAAGGATTAATGCTGTATTGGTTAAAATCGCTTCTAAAATTAGCCATTATTTGTCGTAAAAAGTAAATGACAAAAAAAAGTTATTGTGGGTTATCCATAAGAGATAGACATATACCATCGCGGACTTTTCTGTAGACCTTTTCAATGTGTATAATACTTTGTACATTATTTTGATAAAACTCGTAGGGTTCAGCCTGCGTTTGCAATGTAAGCGGAAAAAATGTAATTTTTTACATCACATTAGAAACCTCAAAAATAACAGTACTTCTCCACTATTTAATGGATGTTATTATACATATAAACCTTCCTCTTGAATCACTCTATCTATTAAAAAAAACCGCATCAAAATCCGTTGCGTAGTTTCAAAGATTTAAACGTACAAAGGGACATAGGGACATAGGGACAGGGAAAGCGACTTTGTTTTATACTATGTAGTGATTCTTAAAACTAAAACAAACTCTTAAAATAAATTAAGTACATAATTATAAATCCTATAAAATTTTATTATTATTTTATTATTTTTTTTTTATATAAAACCATTCCTACCATTACAGTTTACCCAATGCGATAGGGAGGTTAAATTTACAATACAATTTATTCATTAATACAAAAAAAATATTACACTACAATTATGTTAGATACTCTAGTCAAATATTATAATGATTAATACATATATAAAGCTGAATAATACATATTTTTTAATAATGTCAAATTTAAAACATTTTAAATTAAAAGTTAAAAACTAAATTTAATTAAAAAACGAAATATTAGTATAATATAACAGTATCACTACATTGATTTAAATACACTTAATACAGTTTTAGATAATGTCCATTAATTGAAAACATAATATTACATTAATAGTCAGAAAATAAAATTCATTTTCACATCCAATATTAAAATAATAAAACAATAAAAATACATCAATTTAAAGATATTAATCTAAAATAAATGCTCAAAAACATTTAAACATATAACACAGTAAATATTTTACATAAGCTCTATAAAAAAAATAAAAAGGACGCAATTCCAGTCGCAGTCGCTCCATTTCTCTTTTATGGAGTAGTTCCTCACGCTCCCTCTCACGTTCATGGAGGATCTTTTCCCTTTCCCTTTCTCGCTCATGGAAGAGCTTCTCTTGCGTCTCCTCCAGTGCAAGGAGTCTCTGTTCAACTGCCACAAATTCTGAAATATACAGCTAGGTTAACAAACAATTGAGAGTCTGAAATATACAGCTAGGTTAACAAGGTGCAAGTTCAAACTTACTTTCTTCCACTTATCTTGTGATTTATGTACCCCACCACCAATTGAATTTAGTAAGACTGTCAGCCTTGCCCATATTTCGTCGGCTTTTACTCGACCCTGAAGTCCCCGCGGGCCCGCTGAGGTCACCATACCTATAGGTAACAGACACCAACGAAGCACTAAGTACACATTCTAATAAATTTTAATTTAAACCTTGAAGACATAATATATTTTTATGCATCATTGCAAATGCAAAATGAACTTACCTCTATATGTATTTTTATAATCTAAAGCAAAACCTGAATTTTTTAGTTCACTTCAAATAAGTAAATTTTTTGACTTTCTACTTTTTCGGCAGTATAAATAATTGAATTATTGAACTAATTGAATATTTTTCAACATTACTAATGTCAAACTGAATGACACTTCACAGTTTGACGTACCCTGACTGACGTTAGAATTCGAAGCCATAGACATTATCGTACGATCCAATAGAATAAGCGTTCGCAAAGTTGTAATCCACTTGGCTACCTGTCGTATAGCGTATTCGCAAAATATGACGTTGAATGACGCCTGTATGTTTTTTTATCCCTTTCACACCTAACTTGGCAAGTTGGTGTGAAAGGGATAAAAAAACATACAGGCGTCATTCAACGTCATATTTTCTTGTTACAAGTTAATGGTCATAGTGCAATCTCCAGTGTATTAGATATAAGCTTAGAGTATAGATAGTATCTATAGAGTGCGAACAACCAAGTGGGAACAGTAGGCACAGGTGGGAACAACACGACGTTCCCGCCGCGCGCGCTCGTAGTCGTGGTTGAGTGCTGACGAAGTGCGTTGCTCTGGAATTTTATTAATATCTAGGAATAAACATGGTGAAATGTGCAGTTATATCTTGCAAAAACGATACTAGAAAATACACAAAATTGAAATCTTGTATCACATTTCATCGGTAAGTCGATTGTTATACTTATTTTTATGAAAATAAATCTAGCATCGCGGGGGTGAATGGGAGGTGGGAGGCGGACACGCGCAGGCTAAAGGCTTGCTCGCGCGCCTCACTGCCGCCACGTGATCGTAGTGATGTGACCTGACCAACGCTGTACTCGATATAAAGTTTACTAGAAGAACTATATTTTAACAAATTATTTATTTAACTTTAAAATTAAAACTCTTTTAAAAATGTATTATAAATAAATTTGTGGTGTGTTTTGTATGATACACTTTCTAATATTATGAATGCGAATGTATTGTAGTGTAAATGTAAAGTATGTAATGTTACGATATATTTTCTGAACCGCTAAATTGATTTTGAAGATTTTGATAGTAGAATGGATAAAATTAAATAAAAAAATTATTAATATTATTTATTATATTATGATTTTAAATTATTAATTATTTCTTATTTTTATTTAACATTTTTAAAACATTATTATTATTGTTTGATTTATTATTAAAGAAATAGCACTAAACCCGATCTTCTATTTTATTAACTTTATTATTTAAAAAGTACTCACGTTTTTCTGATATTCAAATTAAACATATTTTTTTAAAGTACTTATAATTAATACAAGAAATATTCAAATGGAATAAACAAACTTTATTCAGTTGGTAAACAAATTTAAAATTACATATTTTATACTTTATTCATATATTTTTCCTTTAATAACTTATTGAACATAAAATTTACTTATGATACATATTTATTTACATAACTTATCGATAGTTCAACACGCAATTGATACCTACCCATCCCTATTTGTCACACACACATCTATATAGTATCTATAGCTCATCTGCCTACGATCATACGATGCGCACTAAGCAATTTGTGCCATACACGCGCTCTATACTATTGTAATACATATATACTCTAAGGATATAAGCTTCTTGGATGAACTATTCACACTCATTGTTCATTCATCTGATAGAATGAGAACTGAATTCCTCACTATTACTTTAAATATGGCAACATTATTTTACAAAGTGACATTAGCTGCTGTCAGTTTACTTTGTATATTTAAAAATCCGAGTATACGTTACATTCAACTTTGTGCTTGTGGTTTACTTGTTTTCTTGATCTTTATCGACTTTCGCTACATATTACGGACACTGATGATCGCTGTTATTACTACTAATCTGCGCCTGCACACCGGACTTTGATTACCTGCCTTTACGACTCACTACTGCTACCCTACCTGGACACCGACTTTGCATCCGATTTTTCATTTACAAACATGAACTGCATCAACTGTGGTATTAATGCTAATCGTAACAATGCTATACGTATGCATTTGTTACAAGATAACGCAATAATATCAATTATACAACAGTGGACTGCTCCTCTAACGGTAAGTGGATTAGTATTATCTAAATTCTAAGGTATTAAGTACGAACTATTGAAATCAAACATAACGTAAACACATTGTTTTTAAATATATATATTCATTTTCTTTTGTCCAATTGTAATATTAATTATTTATTTGTAGATCACTCACTCTGATCACATATGTGATGCATGCTGGAAACTTGCAAATGATTCTTTGAGGATTGAAAATCATGAAGATGACACTATTACTATGGGTCATCAACGTGTATGTGTTTATTGTGGACGTTCTGTATTGCGCACACGGTTTCATTTACTAAGAACTGATTCTCAACGCGAACAAAGAATTAGAGAAGTGATATTAGAGTGGATAATACCTCGTCAGGTAAGTGTTTTAATAATATTTTAAGTAATAAGTAATCCAATAAACTTCTTTTAAAATCTCAAAGTAAAAATGAAAGGTGATTTAACAAAGTATTTATTTACAGATTGGAAATAGAGCGACATATCTTTGTCATTCTTGCTGGGTGAGGGCTGACAGAGTTGCATCTCATTTAAGTTCCAATCCAACGACATCAACCACTTCAGAACAAGATGTAACCTCTACTTCATCTAGTGAAACAGTCACCTTACCTAACTATATAAGACCTGTGGAAACTGAATCTCACTGTTTTTTGAAAGGATGTGAAAGAAAAGAAAGAAATCGTGTTCCAGTCAGTGTAAGAAAACATTTACTGACCAAATACAATTATTATGTACCAAAAAATAATAGGCTGTGTGATTTTCATTCCAATACTGAGACATTGGATTTTATGGATAGAATTTTGGACAATTATATAAATGTGTTTACAGCTGTTCATATTGAAGATATGTTACAATTAAAAGAGAGCCACTCCTAATCCGATTTCAGAAATATTTTTAATATGCCTGAAAGTTCTTTTTAGAAGTGGTTTGGCTTTACAAAAGACCTATATTTTAATATATTGTAATATTAAATGAGGTAGCACAATTTAATGAAATGTATAATGTTGCTACTGCACTAGCCTTCAATTTATTAAAACTGAGGAAGGCGATTATCAATGTTATTTAACATTCCAAGGAGATTGATTGAAGGTTGTATCAATGAAGCTAGAGAATTACTATATAATTATTTTGTACCGCATCATTTGGGTATAAATCATATTATTAATAAGAAACAAATAATTAATTGATACTTGATTATACCAAACCGGTTATTTGGTTATGAAGATAATATACAAAAACCCATTTTAATTGTAGATGGTCATATTGTTATGTTCAAAAAAGCTCTAATTATATGTATATGTTAACGGAAATGTATGCAATCCGTCATTGTATACAATTTCTAGGAAATGTATGTAATTCCTAAAATCGCAGGGAAATGTGTGAAATAAATTATTTTTTACTTACACATTACACATTTCCTAAATAGCAATCGGAAATGTAAAACATTTAAGATATTGGAAGGTACGCGGGGACAGCGGGACGAGGGGTGTGTCAGATTAATGTGTATCCAAGAGTTCTTTTTGATGTAGACAACGCACCAAGTACCGAGATTGCACTATGGTCAGTTGCCAACTCGCAATCCACTGTAACCAGCCAGGGATTTAAAAAGTTCCTTTGCAAGAAAAACTGTGCGTATACCAAGATGTCTGTTTTAAAAATAAAGAATTATGCTCTTCCAAATTCCATTCGAGCCTATCCTGCAAAAGTAAATAGCTATATGGACTGACAAAGTATTATAATAAAAAAGATTTTCTTTTATAATGTGACTATAAGTAGATTTTGTGATACATACGTTAAAAGTTAATAGCTATGGTTGATTTTAGAAATGTGAATTAGTAAAATAATGTGAACATATTATTATTATTTTACGGTATGACTGTTACCCGATTGTATTAATAAATGCTAATAAAAAAAAATAACGTGTTTTATTACAGAGAGCATTTACTTTATACATTTCCTGATACGATGAATGAATGAATGAAAAATACTTTATTGCACACTTAATACAGGATCATAAACTAAGAACCATACAAGTAACAACATGTACAGAGGGCGGTCTTATCGCTGTAAGCGATTTCTGCCAGACAACCCGAAAATTTAGAAGGATTACATTTATGGTGGTGGTGCATTACAAACTTAAAATTTTGATTTGAACTAAAATAAAATGAATAATAAATAAATATAAAATATAATTATAACCTAAATAATAAATATACATAAATAATAAATCTATAAATAAATACATCATAATATATAATAAATTATATTATATAAATATATACATACATACATACATGTGAAACTATAAAAATTATGGGCAAGGAATAAATTGAATTAATTAAAATAGGTAGTTATAATATATTAAGATTACAATTGAGATAAATATTGCTTTAATGCATTTTTGAATACAGTTATTGACTGAGCACGTCTTATCGATTCTGGAATAGAGTTCCAAAGGTTGATTGCAGACACAGTGAAGGAAGAATGGAAGAAATTGGATCTGTGGGTAGGGATGCTTAAGGTAAGTAGATTAGAGGAACGTAGGGTAAGGCTATTTTCACCGAGGAATTTAAAATTTTCTTTAAGGTAACATGGGGTTTTAGGATCAAATAGAACTTTGTACAACAAATGCAGAATATGAGCATTCCGGCGGACGCGGATAGGAGGCCACTTGAGCTTGGCTCGGAATTCGGACACATGATCATATTTGCGTAGTCCAAATATGTAACGTATGCATACGTTTTGGAGTCGCTCAAGGGAGTCAAGTTGCTGTTCGGAAAGGTCAGGATAGGAAATGTCAGCATAATCTAGGATAGGAAGGAGTAAAGTCTCTGCTAGCGATACTCTTGTAGGAATGGGCAGAAAATTGCGCAAACGACGAATGGAACCTACAGCGCCATACATTTTTTTCCGTAGCGTCTCTATTTGCACATTCCAAGACAAGTTCATATCAAGATGGAGCCCAAGGTTTTTAACAGACTCACTAAATGGAATATGTGATCCACCAAGAATTAGCTTTGGTAAGCTGTTCCAATCTAGCTTGGCTGTCATTTTGCGGCTACCAATTATGATGGCTTGAGTCTTAGCCGGGTTAACAGTCAGACCGTAATTGTGCGACCAGGTAGCTATAGTATCTAAATCAGCATTTGTACGTTGTATAGCTTCTGAAATTTCGGAAATGGCTGTATGCGAGTAAATTTGCAAATCATCTGCATACATATGGTAGGGAGAAGTTAAATTATAGGAAATTGAGTCAATAAATATTGAGAAAAGGATTGGTGACAACACGCTACCTTGAGGGACACCGACACTTAAGTCACACCACGACGACAGAACGTCATCAACTTTAATACGTTGCCGGCGCCCCTGAAAAAAGCTACGGAACCATTCAATGGCTGCCGATGAAATAATATTAAGAGAAGCAAGCAGACCCAGCATAATATCATGATCGACCGAGTTAAATGCGTTACTAAAATCTAATAGCGTGAGAATTGTGAGCTGCTTGTTGTCCATTGCTTGGCGAATATCGTCGGTGACTTTAACGAGTGCAGTGGTCGTGCTATGGCCTGGACGGAATCCGGATTGGAAGGGATTGAATAAATTCTGTTTATTTAAAAATGAACACAACTGTTGTTGAACAAGTCGTTCCAGGATTTTAGAGAGGAAAGGCAGTATTGATATAGGACGGTACTCATGGAAGGAAGAAGGATTAGCTTTTTTTGGAAGTGGAATAATGAAAGCTTCTTTCCAAGCTTTGGGAAATGTGCAAGAGGATATGGATTCGTTAAGGATGTGAGTTAAGATGGGAGCTACAACTTCGAGGATAGGGAGGATCATATCACGACCAATACTGTCACTACCAACGGCTTTCGAAGAAATGGACATAATGCTCCTCTTAACATTATCAACGGTGAATTGACTAAAATTAAACGGTGGCAGGTTCGGGGCCGATTTTGATGAAAGGAGGCGTACCTAGTGTGTGAGATTTAGTATTTGGATCCATACTAACTGCAGCATTGGAGAAGAAGTTATTTAATAAATCAATATTTGTATTAATGCTACTAGTTCGAGACGATTTGCCGATCCCTAAAGATCTCAAAAATTTCCAAACCTTAGCGGGCTCACCGTTTTCAATCGTTTTGTGGATGTAGCGCTGTTGTGCATCCCTGCACATAGTATTACAGCGATTGCGAATCACCTTGAACCGTTCTCTATTAATATCGGAGTTGTCGGTCTTCAGTTTTGCCTTAGCACGATTTTTCTTATTTAATGCAGATTTTATGTCATTAGTTAACCAAGGTGCGGGAAGGTGCTTCAGTTTTACTGGACGTAACGGTGCATGCTTATCGTAAAGTTGAACAATTAGCGAGTTGAACAGATCAACTTTTTCATCTACCGACGATGCGTTAACTACGGATGACCAATCTGTTTGTTCCGCATCGTTACAAAGCAATTCTCTGTTCAAACCCCCAAAGTTACGCTGCATAATGACTTTACGTTTGGGCTTAGGAGGGCGGATGTTATAGGAAAGGAATAATAAGTCGTGGCAAGAGAATCCGTCCGCAGGAAATTGCCCAGACTTCAGAACGTGGTTAGGAGAGGATACGATATTGGAATTATATACAATTCCGAGGAAAATTATACATTTCCTAGGATATCATCTTAAACATTTCCTAAATAGTATCGGAATTGTACACATTTCCTAGGATTTGTATACAATTCCTTGATTTCATACATTTCCGGTAACATATATACCAATAGAAAACAATATAAAAACTTGGTAATGCCACTTTTCTGTCTGTGCTGATAGTTACATTATTGAAGTATTGAACATATAGTTCATTATTGAAGTACTAATATCCAGCAACCACTTCAGATGCTCAAATTATGCAGCATGAGTTTTCTAACGATAGTGGTTGGCTGCCGTTGGGGCTTCAGAAATCCCTTATTAAATAACTAGCTTTCCGCCCGCGGCTTCGCCCGCTTTGTCTAAAACGTAATAAATTATATACTAAAACCTTCCTCTTGAATCACTCTATCTATTACAAAAAACCGCATCAAAATCAGTTGCGTAGTTTTAAAGATTTAAGCATACATAGGGAAATAGGGACAGAAAAAGCGACTTTGTTTTATACTATGTAGTGATAATTGTGGATACAGGACCTTTGTCCCTGCTTCGCTACAAGAGGGTGAAACGCAGTTATCTACATTAGATGCAAATAAAATCCGGGCAGTCACCATATGTAGGTGGGTTGTAGAAGTTGTGATCAGGAGGTTTAAAAGAGATTTTAAATTGTTTAGACAAGGTTTTTTAATAAAGTTTCGAAACATTAAATGATGGATTTTGAGGTGGCTTCTGCATTAATTAACATGTTCCCTCCTATTACAAACCGTGATGATGCTGAGGTCATCTCAACAATTATAAATGAAAAAATGAGTGTTGATATGATGACCGATAAAATTAGTCAATAAGGTTATTGACTAATAGGTAACATATAAGGGTGTGTTAGGTTAGGTTCGTGTAGGTAGGTAACATATACGACGATACGATATACGGCGACGCGACGGAGCGACCGCGACGGAGCCCCGCTTCGCGGGGCCCCTATTTTTGTGTAGTTAACCTAACCCACACCCTTATATCACTTATATGTTACCTATTAGTCAATAACCTTATTGACTAATTTTACCGGTCAATAAGGATTTTTTTACTGTAGCATATATATTATATTGTAATACTGCGAGCTACGAGTATTTATTATCAGTAGGTATGCAAAAGCAAACCGTTCAAGAGCCATCTGGATCTGTTTGCCTACATGGAGACTATGACGATATGAATGAGAAATCTCGTTAAAGGTTAGACTTTAGAGTACCTATATATAAAGCCATAAAGGTATGTTTAAACTACGAATTACGAGTAACTATAACTATTAGGTATAACAAAAAAAGTCAAAACAGGTGATGTAATTATAACTGAATGTAAAAAGACACATTTATAAAAACAAAAAGAAGATTGCTCTAGAAATCTCGCTTCCTTTGCCCGCGGTAAAGTAATTTCGCGAGAAACGCTGCTTATAATTTTCATGGGCGTGAAAACATAAAAGGTTTTTTATACAAATCTGGCGGCTAAACGCAACATTAAAATCTTCATTCCACCAAGAATGTAGACTATTAACTTTTATATTAGGAATTTGATTTGAAATTTCGATCATTCATTTCATAGTATCTTGTATGTAGAATATACAGTATATTTATTTGAAATCCTCTAAAGTGTGGTATATCATGAATAGCCTAAGAATATATCGAGGTTAATATAAAATCATATACTAAGTTATTTAATGGTCTGTAGTCTGGACTGGAGCAATTGTTCTAATTTGTATTTGGCATCAGTTCTGGAAAAAATAAGTTCCCAAATATGAAGTGTAGGTACTTAATCGATTTTATGTACGATATATGGGCTGTAATAAGACAAATTCATCAAACCGATCCTAAATATGTGTCCAAAATTAAATCAGTCCGTTTAAAGTGGGTCAAAATTGGGTCCAAAGGAATCGGTTACTTACATTTATAAACTTATGAACATACAAGTGAAACTAATGAAAACGTGTTAAAAACGAAGCTCCTTAAATTACAACACACATTTTGAAAAAAACAAACGATTTTAGATAGTTTTACGGAAATTTCGGATAACATTTTTAATTGTTCATATATACCAAATTCAAATCGAGTGATTTGTTAGTATTTGAATAAAATATGACTGATATATATACATACTAGCGACCCGCCCCGGCTTCGCACGGGTGCAATGCTGATACTAAATACACTACAGAAAAACTGTGAACGTTGTATACAAAAACATAGCGGCCCGCTCGGGTATAAAATATATAGCCGGGCGGCCGGCCGGTACCGCCGCAAACGCTACGTCCCGCATTTTTTAAATCTGTATGTAATATCTTCGAAAATATTCACTTAAATCATACGGTGTAAAGGGCCATATAGATCTATATTAAATGAACAATGTATTCAAGGTATTTAATTGGTTAAGGATTAATGCTGTACTGGTTAAAATCGCTTCGAAAATTAGCCATTATTTGTCGTAAAAAGTAAATGACAAAAAAAGTTATTGTGGGTTATCCATAAGAGATAGACATATACCATCGCGGACTTTTCTGTAGACCTTTTCAATGTGTATAATACTTAGTACATTATTTTGATAAAACTCGTAGGGTTCAGCCTGCGTTTGCAATGTAAGCGGAAAAAATGTAATTTTTTACGACATCACATTAGAAACCTCAAAAATAACAGTACTTCTCCACTATTTAATGGATGTTATTATACATATAAACCTTCCTCTTGAATCACTCTATCTTTTAAAAAAAACCGCATCAAAATCCGTTGCGTAGTTTCAAAGATTTAAGCGTACAAAGGGACATAGGGACATAGGGACATAGGGACAGGGAAAACGACTTTGTTTTATACTATGTAGTGATATACACTTCTGAAATTTAAGTTCAATCCAATAATGAACAAGTATTTAAGGTTAAGGCGTACCGGAAAGCTTTTCGAGTTCAACGAAACATCCTCATACATTTAACATTACCTAGAATGTTTCGTTGAGCACTAGCTAAATCTAGCTTTGGTTCATAAAGTCGCCTTCAACATATTAAGTTATTATGTAGGTACATAATAATTATCACATCCATCAATACAATATGAAAGAAAAAAAAATATCGAACGTGTTTGCTCTGAATTGATTGATAGATATAAATTCGTTTATCTTTGCATTATGAATTTTTGTATTAATAATAAGAAAAAGTTGCAAAGTTTTTCATTAGAACCAAAGAATATAAACTGCATTAAGATCTTTACCAAAATCACGGATCTCTTGAGAGTTCTTGGAAAAAAGTTTTGTTAAATTTTATATCGGTGAGCTTTGCTTATTTTCTTAAGTTTTATAAAAAATGAAGATCATGTTATTTTTATCCATAAAAATATTTTTTATCGAGGTAAGTTGGCTCGGTAAGGTCGGTTTTTATTAGATACTAAACAACTAGATTGTTCATTGAGCTTACAGGCAAAAATATATTAGGTAGGTACCTACGCCTTGAAAGTTAATTACAACTAAATTCAATTCCGAACATCACATTTTTACACTTAGGTCAGTAGCTATCTTTATATATCTACACTTCATCAACATTTGGAATCGTCGCGTTCTCTTATTTTTATTGTTTTCATCCATAATAATAAGGGCGAGCCGCTAGCTTAACCGACTGGTAAAAATATATGAAACATTCATAATTTAATTTAAAAAAAATGTTCAAATTAGACAAATTAAGAAAAATATGTTCTTTATTTTTTAACCGAAACCTTTTTTCCTAATTTGCTCTTATTATCGAATCTTCATTCTTCAGGAAATTTTATAAAAGTCTCTTTAATTAAAGTTTGTTAGCCTTTTGATAAGAAAATTAAAGTACATAATTATATTCTACAAAATTATTAGAGTGAAGTAGGTACGTACCTATATCAAATCTATTGTTGAGTTAATTGTATTCATTATACCTATAGTAAATAATACTAACCAAGTAGGTTTGTTTATTATACAATGTTCCGAGCTTACACCAATACCCTTGTAAAAATCTTGCTTTCTTTAAATTAGTTAATATAGTTAATTTATATTATTAAATTATAAATTTAAATTAGTTAATTTATATTATTAAATTATATTGTTAAGTTAATATTATGGGAGAACGTAGGTTTCTCTAATGCAAAAATATGAAACGGGAACTGCAGTCTCTCTGGAGACCGAGCGAAAAGCTAGTTATATGTATTAACATTGTTACTGAGACGAAGTCATTGTTATTGTTATACTTTTACCTTGGTACTTGTTAATTTGTTTAAAGATTAAGTAACTGGATGTACATGGAGATAGTTTATTAAATAAGGAAAAGTGAAAATTATTTCAAGAGTTTTAAATGGTCCCTTATTCATTTTTCTTCTACAAGTTCATAATGCAGCTGCATAAGTAGAAAAAATAAACGCCAAACGCCTTATATATTGTACGAACAAATTCTACGCAAAAGGGTTCGAAACTAGACGAGCGTGTAAAATTAAATTGATATTCCAATTTATCTGTACCCTAACCCTATTTGTTGACTGTTCCGATAGACCAAACTTCATGAGATGACCAAAACATCATGAGATAAACGACGGTTTTTAAGCATAATTTTTTTATTGCCTCAGAAACCGGAAGGAAGTTAGCGCGGAAATTTTTTTTTTAATTATTAATATCTCAAAAAATTGCTCCTTAAATGCTCCATCACAATCAGTAATTGCTCCACTTCTATAATTATTAGTTTATTTATAATTAATTTTTAAAAAAATCCAAATACTGAAAACTTGATTTCCCTATAGAATGAAAAATATTCACTTTTCATGAAAATTTTTTTTACAAAAAAATTGCTCCCGATTTGCTCTATCAACTAGAAAAAAAAAATTATTTAATTTTGATAATTTTTGCAATAATTAACTGAAAAACTATGTTTGCATAGTAAACTACTGCGCTGTGACGTCATCAATTGTCGTTGCGACGCATAAGGGCCATATTTACATGTATCAGCACTGCAGCGATATCTATAGACCCTAATGTTTATGTTTTTTTATTTATATTATTTACTAGATTTCCGCCCGCGGCTTCACCCGCGTTTTCAAAGGAAAACCCGCATAGTTCCCGCTAACGCAAACGATAGCAACTTGACACCGAAACATGAAACAAGCGACTGAAACAAAAATTAATTAAAAATTACTTGAAGTTTTAATAATACGAATAAACGTAATATGCGAGTTTAGGGATGGGTAGGGAAATGTTTATAAACATACCTATAATAAGAATGATTTTAAATACATAATAATATCTGTTCCTTTCAACCTTTGCTAGATTAAACTCAATAATTAAAATATGGCGCAAAAAAGGATAATATAATATAAGTAATAAAGTTATTACTTACCTTTTAAGCGGACGCATGTTGATGTAATTTCACTTATTTCGATGACATTTTAATTATTTTGAAATAAAAAATTGCGTATGGCACCTATTTAACAACGAAAAAAACGTCTTGCAATAAAAAATTTATGTCTGATGGATCTATCTAAAGGCAAAAGATTAAAAATTACGCGTTAATAAATGACTTTAAATTACGGATATTTTCCTGTGCGCACTAATAAACGCAACCACTACCGCCAGCCAGACAGCGCGGACTCTAACCGAAATAGCAAGAGAAACAGTATATCAAAAATCCAACCATACTAAAATGATTTTTTTTAAAACGTTAATAGCTCCCGTACCATAGAGGAAATAAATAAATTTGAAAATAAAATGTTAATGGAATCGTGCATAATTTTAATTTTTAATCATATTTGCATAAGTACAGCTTAACCATACTATTATGTATTCTGTGGCTTAACTATACTTGTGTAGTGTGAAGAATAATTATAATAAAATATGTTCCTACAACAGATCGGTACTTAATAGTTTTCCGTATTAATTTACGAAATTGCACATATAACTATGGGGTCATTTTTTCGTTTTTTTTTTTTTTATAAAATTAAAGCCTGAAAAAGATGCGTCATTGATTTCTACTGAGTGGAGTAATTAACGAAGAAAAGAAGAGATAGGAGATTACGAAGAGCCACGACCTTGACGCAGGGGCCAGTGCCTTTGTGGCTCAGACGGGAATCCAGGTCTGCCGATCGTAAATAGTGTCCAATGACGTCGGTAATAGCATAGGCTCCAGTCCAACTAGGTCTCCGCTAGAAATATGTTCAAGCACATATGACTATCTATCTAGCTAACCCCGACGTTATCAGAGTTTAATTTGTATTATAATCTGTAATACACTTGGATCTGAAATTACCTAGCTCCTTAAATTGACTATCTAACAGTGAAATTGTTTTCAAAACGGACTCGTGGTTCCTGATATTACCGCGTTGAAGCAAACCTTTCCGAATTATATTATTATAATGTCCATAACATATTTTGCTTTATTCAAATGCAGCTATTTATTTATTATTAATTATTCTGCACGTCATATTCTTTATAGATATTTTCTTTTATCGATAAGTATGTATATTATTAATTTTTATTCAATATTTTTTTAAAGTATTCTATTATAAGTGTTTGATTTTTAAAAGCAAGATAGAGTCGTAATGAATTTAGCTCAAATAAAGTCAATTAGGACTGTATTGATACATACAAAAACAAAATATAATTTATAATAGTTTTTCTGTAACCATTTAAGTAAACGATGTAACAAATCCAAATGATACATCAACATACCAAATTGCAGAAAAAAACTATGTAGGGCACAAATAGGGGACAAATAGGGGAGAAATAAATAAAGACAGGGTATTAAAATCCTAACAAAATTAAATTTAAAAGATCTCGACATTCCTGTAAAACTTTGTAAGTTGTAACTGTCCAGAGAGAGAAAAAGCTTAAATTTGTAAAATCTCAGAGCTTTAAAGTACATGGAACTTATCTGACAATGAAGGCGTTGTGTAACAAGGAGTACTTATGTTACATAAACGTTTGGTAATAAAAACTTTTACGATGCAAAAGGTTAAGTTCATTTAATTTAATAAAACAGCTGAAGATCGAGGCCTTCCCAAGGAAATTTTGAATGAACATACAATAGGTAGAGCTATAAACTACACGTAGCCTATCTCTCTCGAAGGAAGAAATTGAGGGATTTTTCAAAGGAGAATTCGTAGTGCCTAGTTAAGGATGTTCGATGTGGGAAGGAGGCGTCGTCGGTCAATACTAGGTGGTGCGGTGCGGGCGCGGTGCGCAGGCGTATCCCCCGGCCCCCGCAGTTGCCGGCCCACTCGGCCAACTCGCGAGTCAGCCGTCGTGCGCTACGATCGCGCTCGACTGAGCTCTCCTAGTCATTCTCGAGCCATGTGAATGTTTTCATCACAGAAGAGACCTGTCAACTTTTGTTTCCATCGTTTGGAACAATGAATAATTCCCTGGATAATTAGACTTTTTCTGAGCGTCTGCTCCTAGACCTCGAAAGACAACTTTCGCCGGGTGTCTAGTTTTTCTCAAGCTTGTGGCCGTTGACACTGCAGCGTGCGGGTCCCGCAGTGCGCGAGTGTGTGGTTGATTGGCAAACGAAAAGACGTCAGCTGAGGCGCGTAAACATTATAGAGTTTTAATTGACGAGACGATGGCTACAGTTCCAGCGTAAGTCCCGAGACTTTCAAAACTAAAATCATGTGGGGACTATTACTACTATTTATCACAGGTAAGTCATGTTATGCTGCTTTTTTCTGTGTTTGTTTTTATTATTTATCCGAATAGAAAAAAGAAATAAAGGTAATGTGTACAATAAAATAAAATATATACCTATATCGGGAAGGTACCTTCTTACTTCTTGTCACTTACGTTTGATCGCTTGTTCTTAATTGTTTAAATTATTATCTAAACTTCTCATTGAAAGTACTTCCCACGCTGTTGTGTTTTTTTTTTAGGTAGAAAGATAAAGTACTTATTAATAAATATAAATAATAAATATTTCGGGACAATTTTCACACACGGCACGATCTGATCCCATACTAAGCTTTCGCTTGTGTTATGGAAACCAGATGGCTGATAAACATACATATATAATTTTAAATAAATACTTATATAGATAATTAACACCCAGACACAGAGCAAACATCTATGTTCATCACACAAATATTTGCCCCGGGTGGGAATCGAACCCACGACCTCTGGCTTGGAAGGCAGGGCCACTACCAACCAAGCAGTCAGTCAAAAAATTACATGGATTCAAACCGCGGAATGCAAAAAGTTCGCGAACTAACTTTAAAGGAACTCTACTACTATTAAATTTAATTCCCATGAAGACGACTGACTCATCATAAATTGGTTTCGCGTCGTTTGTTTTTTTTATGTTGCAAAAAGGCTTAAAGTTGATTACTCCCATACAAAGTTAATGCTTGTCATTTTAAAATGAATTGCCTCCATTATTTCTGGAAGTGGCATTTGTCATTTCACGCTAAAGGATTGGGAAAGGTAGCGATTATACATGTACCAATTTATGAGATTCAATTTCGTATTATTTAATTAATAGAAAAGTACTCAGTATTCAGCAAATTGTACCTATTATAAAGACATCGATAACGTATTATTTACTTGGGGTAACTTAATATTATGTGGATGTTATGATTTCTAAAAGGGCCGTTGTGAGAGTAAAAGGAACAAATTGGATCATTTCTAAGAAAAGAGAACATTTTTTGCTTACCCAAACATAATTTTAGCATTATTAAGAGGACGCAAAATTTTGGGGTTCTTCAGGAATTTTATAATACGCCTTTATATGAAGGACAATTTAAAAGATCGGAATGAGTGGGTATACGGAAATCGATCAGCCGTTGAGCAGCTTTTTTATAAATAAAATATTTTTATATATTGCGCACGAATTACTTTTATGTGTGAGATACATTCTTTATAATGTGTACTTCTTTAAAATTGTTGATTTGTATTCCTTCTTAAATCTGGTCAAGATTTGGGGAAACTGACAGGTGTTCAACGCAGGTACCAACCTAAATTAAAGAAGCTTAGCCCGCTCGGCAACTCTTAACAAAGATTTGTTTAAAAATGGACGAAAAAGATGCCAGATGCGATGAATAAACTTAACTTGAACTTTGTATAAAAGTTTCATGATTGAACAAAGTATTATTATTTATGAGTTTAAATAAAACAATTCTTAATAAAATAATACTTTTTAGGTACTTATATTGTAATATTAAAAACATTGTTATTTAAATGATGACCTAAAAAATCATGATAAGAGTAAAATAAGTTATGGCTCCCTAGAGAATGTACCCTTTTTCTTCGAACAAGTTAGAAACTAAGAGAAATTGCGTATCGATAGTTTTTTAGGGCGTACCCTTTTTTAATCTTCTTACATGAATTTTTCCTTCTGAACCGAAATGCATATTAGGTGTACTACTATTATTTATTCGTATGTAATCCCTTTCAATCTGACTAGCTCGCATTTATTGTAGCAAATATTATGATTGCAAAAAGGCATTAAGTATGCCTTAAAAATCGGAATCTCCTAAAGCTAGTTAATGAGTAAGCAAATGTACATTCAATTTTTTAAGTATCTGTTAAAACACTGTTTACTGAATTATGGTTCAATAAAAATGCAATTAGGGCTTTTAATATACTGGAGCGCAATGTAATAGGCGTCCCAACTCCCAAGCTGCAACTAGTTTTTTCTATAAGTTTAAACTCAAAGGCGGATGCTGGGCGCACCTGGCCTTTACAGTTTTTTTGTAGGCACAAAAATGGCTCAGATTTACACTCTTAAATTGTAGGTAGATCGATTTACGGGCTATATGAAAAAAGGTATCATACGGAATTGTTGTAAGATATAATTTTGGAAAAGACAATTCCATCTTAGCTAGTAAATAAATATTAAGTCTTACACGAAATGAACTTCATTAATTTTCCCTAAAGATTTGGACATATTCGTTGAATGTTAAACTAAACTGTATAAATTGAAGCACATTATACCGTTTCGGTTCGTTAGTCTGGTTAAATGGTAGTTGAACGTACTAATAATGAAACTATTGACTATTGAATGTATGTGAGGACACAGTAATGGTGCTGACTACATTTTGTTTGTTAATTTGAGAATTTGCTATTCGGTTTAGGAAACATTAAACGACATAATAACAATCATAATTATAAATGTAATGTTGAATCGTAACAAACATTGTCGGTATGGCATAAGTAAAGCTAAGTGGTAAAGCTTTAACGAAGCTTTAACGAGCTTTAACGAAAAGAAACTGTAGAGTCTGTAAAATCCATATTACTTTTATAGACTAAAAATATTTTTTTATTGAAATATTTACTTACCCTTGCTTTTATAATTAATGTGCCATATTTAACATACAACACATGGGTACATTAAAACAATAAATTTCCTTTTGAGCCGAGAGTGGAAATTAACAATCGAAGAATAAAGAGAAATATTAATAAGATACACAACATAACTTTTGAGGATAATTAATAATTATAATAAGCACCTTTCGTAAGTTAAGAGAAAGGTATGACACAGAGATATGGATCCCAAGTTAAAAATAAACGCACAAGTATGGAAACATGCATTTTTGTCATTGTTCTCATAATAATACAATATCTATTTTGGGGTGGTGACAGAGTCTGTTACGGAATGAATGTAGGGAGCCGATAAGTGGTCGGGGCGCCAGCTTTCATCTGGTTTGAAGATATGTGTTTACAATCTTCGCGCATTGGTGTGCGTTTACGCCGGGTATACATTACTTACTAAAAAAAAATACGTTTACTTTACAATATCTTACTTCTTGTTGCAGATAAGTTATTTCGGAATTATAAATATTCATTGATGAGTTCGTTTGAATAACTCTTTGTTATTAATAAAGGTTATCGTAATTTCACGGTCATAAAAATATCTTTGGTAGGTATACCTAACTAGTACTGTGTAGAGTCATTTTATTTTTATAGAGCGAAAATAATGTTTATATGATTTTTGCTTAAAAATGAGAATAATAATGATAAAGCATCACTTAAAATGCGCAAGATTCTTTTTACCTAATTCGAGAGATAAAGTAAGTAAATTATTTTTTACCATATTTCGCAGATATTTCGAACAGAAATTTAAAAAAAATCTTTTATATTATGTGCTAGTGGCTCCACAGCTCAAATATTTGAGATCGGGGAACACAGAGGCGGCTGCAAATGGTATTTAGGTACGATTACAGTGTCCTCCCCGCTCATTCACAGTAGCGGTGACGTCGGCGTCGGGACTTATCTCATAAGATAACCTTTTTATTTATTGCCTCCCTCGTGTATCGATATTCGACAGCGCCAAACGTGTTTCTCGTAATGACAATACGCGACGCTTTTGAGCCCTAAATTAATTAAAACTTATCATCTGTTGACCCTTTTTTTGTTATACGACGTGTTCTTTTCATTTACATAAAAAGTCTCAAGAATATTCGTCGTAAATTGCTTTTTGCTCTTGTATTTCGAATCTTATTTCGAACAGCACGCGTCTGATAAGATTTCCCAGAAGCAAAGGGATTTTATTAAATTTTCTTATTTTCGACCAATTGTTCGTTGCTTTAATATTATCAGATGTAACATTATATAATAAGGCAACGTCTTTTGTTTTGGCCGTATATATATTTTGTTGAAATGTTTTTATAAAATATATTGATACTATACATTATCAATTTTTTTTTAATCTTAATATATTATATAAATCTCGTGTCACAATGTTTGTCCTCAATGGACTCCTAAACCACTTAACCGATTATAATAAAATTCGCACACCATGTGCAGTTCGATCCAACTTGAGAGATAGGATAGTTTAAACATGTAGGTACCACGGGCGAAGCCGGGGCGGACCGCTAGTTCTCATATATAACTACTATCTTTTTGTTGTTGAAATATTTTAATATTGGCCATTTCAAAATACAATAGCAAATTGTTCGTACTTATTTAAAACAGAAATTCTTAAGTAGGTGCTATATAAACAAACAATGAACTACAAAATTTGCTTCTTTTGTTTTGTTGACCTTGAATGAGGGTTGTACAGCTAGTCTCGGCACGTGCATAAAGTAAAGCGATAATGATAGAGTGGCTAAAGGGGACTCTTAATCAACTGAATAACTAATTGAAGTCAGAACACTCGAATATGGACAGCGGCCCTTTTGCGGCACCCTATCTATGTGCTTTTGTTGTACTCGTAGCGTAACACAGGGACAGTTTTATTTATGAAAATATTATGAAAGACTCCTTTTATTATTTAAAAGAAATGGTTTATTTAAAACTTTTGCGTGGAATTTCACCAGATTTACGATGCCGTGAAATGCCAAGCGTTTACCTCGGGCTAGTTTGAAAACAGTATTTTGTGGTAATCTTGATAAGTGTGTCAACTTGTAGTTGTTTATTAAATTAATTAACAATCTGTCATGTTCAGAGCGACGGAGCGCAGCGTGTGACGTTCGTGACTTATTGGGTCAGCTTGTACAATTATGAACGTTTGGGTGGGAAAAGTAAATTAACAAAACTATTAAATTGTCGGTATTTGGTAGATTTGACTGAAAACATGAACAATTGCGTCATCCTGGACAGAGAATCTTAAAAAAGAAGGCTCGGGTGCTGTACAGAATGTGTTCACAACCTAGGTAGGTACCTACTACCTACTTGCTCGAAAAATTTAACGGCAAATAGTGGCAAACTCAATCCAAATCGTGATAGTGAATTTACTATCCACTGTTATATTTGTTACTAAATTAATTATACAAATTTTTATAGCCTCGATCTCAGAGCAAATATTAATAAAGTTGGGTGCCGGAATGGGCGTCTCATAAATATACTTAAGCCGTTATTTGTGCGGTTTAAAAATGTAATATGTTGTACGTAATTGGGTCAAAGAGACGGCCAAAGAAGGTCGAGGAGGATGAGAAGAGGGTGTACCTACGAGCTTCGTACTGTGCGTAGAAATGTTTATATTCTATCCGACGCGACATTATTACAACACTACATTCCCACTGAAAATTTTATGGTAATGCGACTCACAATCACGACCTCGTTGGCATCAGATCCTGGTATTTGGATATTTCATTCATTCCATGTATACTTACATAAAGAAAGCACACATGTCGTTACGTAATGGCGTTGAAATAAATAGCTTTTCACATAGCGCGCTCTTTGAAGTGGAATAGTAAACGACAAATTTCGAATTGCTATTAAAGCACTATGTATGTTTAATGGTATGGGGTCGTACGGACGATAATAAAATTTGATTACATTTGATCATAAATCTTTTTTTTCTCATTATCTCAGTCAGTAACGCCGGGCCGTCGCAGGCGCGGGAGACAGGGCCCAAATCCCCATGTTTTGACATACATACCCGTCGTATTTATGACACACAGCCCGCTTGTAGCGATCTGACACGAGATTTATGAAGTCACCATGTGTGCTTAGAAGATTGGATTGCTTTTACGCAATAGGAATTATGTTTTGTTATTATATTTCAACGTCGCCTACATTGTCCATAAAATTGGATGTGATATTGAAGGTGCTTAAACAGTTTTTGGTGTAAATTATAATTTATTAAAGTTCACTGAGAGTAGTTATTAATTTAAATACTTCATTATTTTTATGAATAAACCAATCATTACGATGTGATAGTTAAAGTTCAGCACGTTTGCATCAGCAATTTATATTTAAAAGTTCAATTACTGACCGCAATCATTCAATAGTATGTGTAAGAGCAGAATTGTATAATGACTAATAGCCACTAATTGAATGTTTTAAATTAAAAACAATTATGGTCGAGGAAATAACTCGTTAAATATAAATCGCTCTTATTTGCTATCTCTACTAACAAAGCCGTGTTAAAGCTGTATTTAAACATGGAATAAATAACAATTGTCATAGGAAAAGGGGAACTATGGTCCTAAACTTAGGGGCCGTTCAAGTATTACGTAAGCACCAAGGGGGGGTGGGGGGTCTCTGTTTTGCTTATTTTGGATGACATGCGGGGTGGGGGGGTCTAGATGATGATTACGTCATCGTTAGTTATTTAAGTTTTTTCGGGGATTCCCGCAAATAATACATATGCGTACTACGTGACCAAGCCAACTAGACCCTTTTCAACTGTGACGTCACCCGCCCATGTCTCGGGTACAGATAGCAAAAAAAAAATATTTTTTAGATAATGTAATAATTTTTAATTCACGATGTAAATAAATTACATAATTACATAAATTAAATTAAATACATACCGACAAATAACCTCAAATCTATAAATGCACTCAAAACAGTTTATTCAAATCAGTTTTATCACTAATATTCAATGTATAGAAATATATATATACTAATAAATAATAAATTATTAGTATCACCGTCGTATATGAAATTGATTTAATAAAAACACCAAAATAATAATATTTATTTATTCACACTGTTTAATTGTACCCTTACGAAACACGTGTTCTACATATAAAAATACTAGAATATACAACTTGAACATAGTTATCAATTTTCATACCACCTAGAACTAACTTTACGATTAACAATAAAAAGTACAGAAATAATGCGTCGATGCTGCGAACCGTACTAAGGCGAACGCGGTACCTGAGGCGGTAAGCGGGCGGGGAGGCCGCATTCCACCCGAGCGTCTAGTTGGCTTGGTCGAATAATAGGCACTCGCTTTGAGAACTGATTAGGGAAATTACCGCGCATTAGGGAAATTACCGTGCGCTATTCACTTGTCTAATAGTGAAACCTGGTTAAGTGAGACATCAAGGGACCTGCAATGTCGTTTCACTTATAGAGGTATTCCACTTACCCAGTGTCTCAGATATACAGGTATAAATAAATATCTGTCTCATTTACAGAGGGTTCCATTAATAGAGGTGAGAATACAGGTTATTTCAGTTATACAGGTGCGATCATTAAATAAAATATATGATAGGGTAGAATAAGAATGATTAAACAAACAATGTTATCTCAGCTACAGAGGTTTATGCATATAAAATTTACTCGCTGTCTCAGTTATAGAGGTAACTATGATGATAAATCGAAAGAACAAATCCCAGATATAGAGGTTTACCTCGTCCCACTAACAGAGGTAATTCAGTGCCAAAGTGTTGGGACCTCAGCATGAGTTCCAGTTATGGAGGTTTCTCACTTATCCAGGTCCCACTTAACCAAGTTTCACTGTAATTCACTCTCGTGCCGGCCGGCTGCAAGTGCGCATCTATCAGTATTGTTTTGTTTGGATTCTAAACGTATTGTAAGCATTGAAAGTTATCATTTGTGTTTATGTTGATGCAATTAGCCAAAGTTTAACGTTTTAATTATTTAAATTTAAATATCTTATTAGAATGTCATAATATCATATAGACAAATCCAAGTTATACCAAAAACTGTTCCGAAAATATTCTTTATGTTAGTTATGTTCTTTATATTTTCTGATTATATTTTTTTGTCATTTACTCTATGTGTATCAGTTAAACCTAATATTTTCATGAATTTTCCTATTTTAAAAATAACAATATAAAAAAAAAAAAACATTTATTACTAAAAATGTTTACGTAAGCATAGGGGGAGGGGGTAAGTGCTTTGCTTACTTTTGATGACAAGGGGGGCGGGGGGGTAAAAAATGGTAAGAAATCTGCTCACGTAATACTTGAACGGCCCCTTATAATCATAATTTATCAAATTTTATGTGAATATAGGTAACGGGATTTAAAATGCATAATTCATAATTGTTAATTATTCAACATAGTGCTATGAAATATTTATCCGCAAAATTAAAAAAAATATTGAAAATTTCCATAACCTAATGCATGATTTTTTGTTATTTGTATTAGTACCTACCTACATTTCGTATCTAGTGGTTTGTTCTTGTAAAAATGTCATGCAGAATTATTTCTCACGTATTAACTTTTTGAACATATGGATCCACTTGTTACCAAGCTGCATTTATTTGCTCTCATATACATATTTAGATAAAAAATATTGCACAACAATTTGACTTACGCAGAGTAGGTTGAGCCATGAGTAAGCTCTATTCTCTGCCAATCCTTATTGTGGAATGGATCCATTAGGGTAACATTCTGCAGACTCATGTAAAACATTTGGGTAGCTACAATTCAAAATTGTCGTTCAAATATAAGAGTAAAAAATGTTTGCCTACTTTCCTCAAAAAGTCAAGAAGGTTTTATTAACCATAGAGCTCATGAGCTCATTAAATAAATGAAAATACCTAGCTTGCGACTAGAAAAAATATTAAAGTATGAAAGATGGGAATACATTTTTGATATACTTATATGCTTCTTAATTGGGATAATGTTGGATACATTAATTAATTAATATCAACTTTGCATAACTTAATTTGCGAGTTATATAGGTTACACGTATACCAACATTTGATATTTAAAAACTACTCTTTGTAAGAAATCTACTAATTAAAACTGGAAAGGTTCGCTGCATCATCCACTGTGACGATATAATAATTTATTTATTCCATAGAAAGTAACCTAAGAATAAGAGAAATCAATTACCATAACATTAACTTCGTGACCCGCACAGGTTTATCTCGATAATCGCACCCTCATCTCACATCCTGTTCTCCAGTGAAATTAATGATTTTCTAAACATGATTTATTTTCATTAACTGTTATATTTGTGTACAGATAAAGGCTCACAAATATATTACGTTAGTTCCGGACTCCGGTGTAGGGCGAGCGGTCGGCGCGTCGATACATGGAAAGCATTTTAAGCAATTCCAATGATATCGCTTCTTCCATTGTTCCATTTATTTTGAGCGCGACCTATCGATCGGCTCACATAAAGGAATGACTTCATAAGATTCAATACCTAATACGGATTATGTCACAAAAGAGGAGTATAATGCATAAGCTCCTTTCAATGACCGTTATTAGTTTTATCGTTCGCATCGATGTCTTTTTTCATAATATACTTTATGAATTTTAAAAGTTAATTATGCATATTATGTTGATTGATCAGTATGATTACTTATTTAAAAAAATATTTGTTTACATTGCTAATAAATGTAGATAAACTACATTTTTTTCAGATGTGGATTACCTTTTTTGCTAGCATGTTAAATCGCTATTCGTGAAACTTGCTAAATATATACCGAAATAGATTCATATTTTAATCTCGTACTAACCTTCATACCAAAATTACGCTTTCGTTGGGGTCGTATCAGGAAAGATTAAGCCGGGATGGGGTGGTTGCATGAACGTGAAATTAACTTAAATTAGAACATGTTTAATCTAAACGGTAGTCCACATTCCAATCTAAAATGCAAATTGTCATAATATACATTTTTTTATTCATGAGTGGTCATTGGGTTGCGCATAACTGCTTTAATACGATTAATCGGGCCTGTTTTGTAATGCTAAGCCATTGGCTTGATAGTTGATACCTATTACCTGTGTGTGTTCATAATATATGGAAGTAGGTATACAACTTGCGGCATGAAGCCACATAATGTGGGTAACTCGGTAGCAACTTGATACAAATCTCAAACATTGCTCTGAGCTCACTTAACATTCTTACAGTTTTCAAGTTTTCTATGAATGGACTCAATTTGTTTGCTAATGTCGTATTTAACTTTAAAATTGTACTTTTTTATAATAGTAATGTATAAGTATAGCATTCAGTCGAATTTGTTATCAATAAGATTTATTTGCTTTTAACGTAACTTTCCCTGCCGTCTACGCGAACTTTTTACAATAAATCGCAAAGATATTTGTTCAATACATAATTTATCGATGTTCCTTTCAATGAGGAGTTACGAGTTATCTTTTATCGATACTTTATATCGGGCTTAGCTGTTAGAAATCTGAGTAGACATTTTTGCCCCACGCCGCGTGTCGCGATACGGGCGCCGGGTTTCTCGAAGAGGGGATTATCCAGACATATGAGGGGTCATACAATAAAACACATTCCCTTCATTCTTTAAAACTTTGCAACTTTATCGTTCTCCGAAAAAGTTGAGTAAAATTTGTTATTTACTTAACGTTCTGGATAACGGTGTGATTACGTGTCGGTGTACATTATAGGTACCTACTTATAATATTATGATCAGTGAATTGTATAAACAGTTGAATAAATGTTAAACATACGAGTATTATAGAGATTTAACAAATTGAATAATTCTCGACGAATAAACCAATTAGTTTCTATCATTCATTTGAATTCTACGCGCAAAAATAAACTTATTATATTAATAAATATTTAAATTTATTGATATCGATTCATCTCATTCAGTAAAAAGTACTTAATAAATACCGTAAAAATATTTACTACAATTGAACCTTTGGAACCCTTGAACGTTAAATGGCTCTTGGCGGAGGGCGGGCATCTGTGTCCTCTTAAGGGGATAGTTTGTAGGGACTAGGGAGAGCTCTACTAACCCCTCTATTTAGTTTATTTAGTTACTGAATGCCGAGGACATTGCGAATTTGTTTTATTCTAATCGTAATAGAACATTTAAGGGCTATAGTTAGAACGTAGGCTGATGTATGTATGTTCAGGACTCAGGTGCCTACTGATTAATACGCTTTTGATAAAATTTATAATTTGTGTTTTTAGTAGACTTCTTGGTATATTTTTTAGTATATTTTGAAAGTATACATTTAGAATTATTTTTGTAGGTATTTTATAAATATTCGATCAATTAAATTTTAGTATAACGCTTATAATAAAATATTATGTTTACATTTATTAAAATGTTTCAAACCAAATCACTGGAAATTGTTGAAATACCAAACTTCATCAGCATTCATTGTTTAATATAAAGAATATTTCGCGTCCATTTACTATAATAATATGGTTTGCAATCCTGTAAGCATGGATAGTGCAGTCCATTAAATTATTGACGTGATAACAATAGTTGCAAATATTTAAGCTGCGGTGCATGGTTATCAGACAACACCACAACAACACTGTCATTTTATGCACCGCATAAATACACACCAACTGCATTTACGATAATGTAATTATAGTAATTAATGCGGTCAATTTCACGCTTTATTATAAAGAGATGCAATTTTAGATAAGATTAAATACAGTTTAAAATCGTATTCTAATTTGCATGTTGATTAAAAGTTTCAAGGGATATATTTGATTACTTCATTATAGCAAGCAATTTGATAATTTTAAATTATTGCAATCTCATGTTTTTAACTTTGGTATGTACTCAACTAAACTAAGTAATACACTCTTCAGACTTCATACAAATTTAAATGAATATTCTGACGAGTTTTATATGAAATTACATCATACACAAGAATATATTTTTACAGTCACATTAATATAGGTTTAATTATAATAAAGAGTGAGGATGGCTTAGCTCAATTAAAGCAACAGTATCTTTAGTGACAACACGGTGTATAGCCCACATAACTTTTGGCTTTCTTTTCAGACCATAAAACCGTATTATCCCCTTTATAACCGATTATATAAGCCTTTTAGGAGGCCTGGCGCTCATTTTGTAATTCTGTAATAATCCCGGCTCAAGCAGTAATCGTTGTCGATCGATTTTATTAGCCTATGCCATTGGTTAAGCTGCACTAAAGAGCATTTTAATTAGTGAAATGGACACTGCTAGAACTACGGAGTCTATTGACATTGTAGAAGTTTGCTCTTCCTGCTTTAAGTAAATGAAATGATATAGTTTAAGTTGTATTTTCTAATTGCTTTAGTAGAGTGCAAAATATTAGCTTTCAAAGTGGAGATCTTTGTCTTTTTAGCTGGTTATTTAAATTTTTCTTCAATTCTTTCTATAACATTTGTAATTAGGAGATACTAGAAAAAATATTACACATAAAGTAATACAAATTAGAACAGAACACAGTTGGATTCCAGGAACAATAATGAACACATGCAGCTCATCTAAGAGATGAAACTGTGAAATCTTACATCATTCAAACGGTCACATGTCTAAACAACAAAACATTGAGCTTCGCAAAGTCGGCGTTATTGCATTACTGGATGCAATTTTGAGTCCATTAATCTTTGCCGACCTGTTTCGTTGTTGTGCCGTTTCAAAGCTAACGTGCATTAATACCTTTCCTATTTCCGCAAAACGAAATAGAATATTTTCTTTGCAAAATACGAAATATATTTTACTTGAAGCGGGATGAACGTGCTTTTTAACAAGCTTTTTTTTCAACCGGTTTTACGTACTCAAGAGTGAATTTATGTTTATATTTGGTAAGAGCAACGAAAATATACAATTGTGTGGCAGTAGATAACTACTATATATTAAAAATATCAAAAGATGTTGACAGGTATTTATACCTATTCATGATTTTTGAAGAACCCCAATTCTTTCATAAAAGCTCAATATAAATCGTTCTTCACAATAATAATATTAACTAGTGAAGTATATATTTCATAAAAGTGAAAGGGTACACTTAAACTGTTAAAATATTTGTTTAAACAACATCACTCCATAATCAAGATCAATGCATCTTATAAAAATAATCACGGCGATGGATCTATAAACATTGGTCGACAGATCAATTTAAAAAATCTTTAGATACACTTTAAAGTGTCTGTTGCAGGGTTTAACGAAAGCCGATAAAGAGAGCTATTCGGAAGATTTATAACCAGCTAAAGTTAACGACATTCGCCATTTGGGACACGCACCGTTTGTAACTTGCTTCAGTCGAAAAATTTACTTTAAAACTTCCAAGAACAGCTTTGTTTAAGTGCATTCTAGTACGTGACGACAGAATAGAATTCTGTCTTAGGGAGAATTTCGACTATTAGGTAGCAAATGTATTGGTACAAGAGTGTTCAGTTAAATAAGAGTTGCTTTGGTAAAAGCTTACTCAACCGCTTTTAATTTACTGAATCGAGTCACAAAAGATTTCATCTGCAAGAATGCTAGCCGAGGTTCCAATAGTGATGATCGTGCATATGCATTAAATAGTTTCTTTTGTTAAACGTTCCAAACTAAAGCCGCTATATTAAGTTTAATCTTTTATTTCCTACGCCAAACCATAACCAATCGAAATGATTCAATCGAAAATAGTTTCCTAATATTAAGAGTTTAAATATTATATGCATAGTTTATGAGTTAATTTCATTATTTTATTAATTGTTACTTATCTTAACCCTTAACTAGTAAGTCATAAACGGTCTGATAAATTCCAGTAAATACGTAGAAACTGAGAAGATAATCTTTTGATCTAATGTTTTATAATAGGCTTTGCGTTTGACCCTTGCGAAGAATGTACTAGCGCATATATTATGCAAAATATATATAACTAATGCATAATTTCCATATACTTTGCATATCCCTCTTCCTCTTTCTGTATAAATTTTAATTTCAGGTAAATATGCGGGTATAAAACCAATAAAAAATCCAAAACATATACTCTCTTCTTTAAAATTATAATGTGAGTACCTACACAAAGTTATTCGTTTGGTTTTGCGTCATGTATTGTGTATTTCTAGTTTCTACGGATTCGAATGTCAAACGATCATAAAAAATTCATCGATGCAAAAAACATATTTCACTATAGGGACGTAAGAAGTAATATTTTTTATTGTGAACACCAACGCTTGAACATAGTGGTTTCTCTTTTGTTACGAGTTCTTTAGGTCAAACATAAAGCAACATATAAATTCATCATAATAGTATTTAAAAAATATGGTCATAACACAAAATTATATTGTTATCATTTTTAATAAAAAAAAGCAACATTAGAAATTTCTACGCGTTAAATGTCTGTCTTTAATTGCAGATAAGTCCGTAAATAGTCCGTCTGTATGTAGTTTCGATCCCTTTCGACTGTCGCAAAAAAAGGGAAAGGCAGGTTTTCCCTCAAATGGTATGCGCCCCCTTTGTTTCGTCTAACGTAATTATGGAGCTTAATTACACGACCACAGCGGTGTAGATAACGATCACGATAAGTCAGCGATACGTGTGGATAATAATAAACGAAGGCGTCTAAGGAACGTTGCACTTTGTTCCCGCTGAAAATCACGGTGAATAAAAGTGAAGTCGCTATCTGTATGTACACATGTCGAGGACTTTAAAGAAAACACCTAAAGAGAAACTCGTTTTCGTAAAGAAGTGGTAATGCACAATGAGGTGCCGCGCCGTCTACTGTCTAGCCATTCACATTTCAGTGACGCCGGCGAGACGTGTCGTGTAGAGGGGTAATGAAAAAGTTACGATTAGGTCTCATATAACTGTAACTATAGTCAGTTTTACATCCTGTTAAAATGTTGCCGAACATTCAGTCTATTTTAAATTGAAGACGCGACATGCGTAAACAAACCTTTCCTTAAATATACACAATATAATGTTGGATAATAAATTTAATGGCAGGTCAATAAAGGTAGGTGTTTTATCGCCATTCTTCAATAAAACAGAGCTATTCCCCGTGAAGACGATTAGACTTTATGTCATCAGATGATGCAAGAATGATTCATTACAAAAATAATTTGTATTTGTACGTACGGAAATTATTTATATTAATTCGAATTTGTATGCATGGGATTTATATCTGGAAATAAATTCTCTAAATTACTTAACTTTGTACAAACGGGTTCAATGTAATTAAAAGATTGCATCTAAATCGTGGACTGTCAACTAAACGCTAGCTACAAAACGACAAAGCTAAGATTAAAGAACTATACTTCCTTTGTGGAAGAAAATCAATTACCTACTAATAAAATAACTGCGAGTTTACAAAACTGTATTTTTGGTATTTTTGCAGGGGGAATATGTTTTGCGATTTTTAAATGTTATTCGTATTCTGCATTCTGTTATTACTTTGAACACATCTCCACAATTCGATGCTCTTTAATTTAGAGAGATTAGTAGAGCTGAAGGGATAAAAATAAATAAATTTATAATTTCTCCATTGCGTCTTAAATATGTATTATAATATGTCATTTATTTCGGGAAGTAGATATCTACAAGTATTGTACTTGTGTAAATTCAAACACAAGACAATAGAGCACAACTTCTCTTCAATTTAAATACAATCAACGTACTACGTCTTAATTTAGGTAATACCAAAAGCTCTTAAGAATTTCAGATGCTACTTCGTAGCGAGTTGTCAAGTCTTGCAAACTCTGAAAATTCGGCATAAGGCTTACTTGCTCTACAAACTTTGTTTTGTACATAAATTTCCTTGAACTATTTGTATCCATCATGTATGCTCATTAATTCAATAATTCATAATATTCAACGGTAATTTACGTTTAATTAAGTATTTGAATTTCTTTTAGTTTCTTGATGAAGATAGCAGTAATAAACTACGTAGACTATTTAATTATATGCTCGTATATGTAGGAATCACGAATGTTACAAACGTGATTGGGTTTGTCGATTAGTGTTCAATCAGACGGAACTGATTTAAGCTTAGGAGGTCGAATTTGGGATATAGAACACCTCTTTTACGTAGTGATTAGCTCGTATCTGGATTTAATTCAATCAATAGGTATTCTACTAAACGAACCAGATTTCTTTACTCGGTTTTATTGATCATCATTAATAATTTTTTTTCTGAAAAAGTATTTATGTTGTATACCGCACAACAAAAGTAGATTATATATTGAAAACAAAAAACACCATATTAATATGTAAATACAAAATTGAATAAAACTTTTCTAGATAAACCATAGGTATGTATTGGTTGTCTTTAAAAAAAGAATGAATAAACTTTTAACAATGCAATGCCACAGTATTGTAATGGGCTTAGCGCTGATTCCATATTGTTGTTACAGGTATTCATCAGAAAATACATATTCATACTAAGGTTTTCATTGAGCTCATAACATAAGCCTTTCCGCTTCTGTCTAAAATATGGGGCGCCCATTATTTAATAAAATAATAGCCTTCATGATGTATAGAGTAAGAACAGTTTGTATAAAACGTAATTTTTAATTGGAATGTCACAATAAAGACACCGTGTTGTACAATATGATATATTGTTTTCTAGATGCAAGATATGTATTTTATGAAACATTCTTTGCTAATAAAAGACTACAATCTCACTGAAGTCACATATTTCGTAGTTATTGCGTAAATGATGTTATACGAACATTCTTGTTTCTACGTTACTAATAACTGAGATGTAACTTGCTCTATTTTCAATATTTTTAAGTTTGTTTTATTTTAATACTTTCAATTAATTTGCCTTGTTATTCTTTTACTTAGAAAAAATATGGATTGTATTCCGCTTCTGATCAAATACTGCCTCTTTATTAATACTCTCTACTCTCTACTAATTAAGCATTCTTTGCATAAAAATGTCCACAGACATTAAGGGCTATTAGGAAGAAAGCCAACTCATAACGTAATAAGCTACCCTCAGTGTAGGAAATAATGGTATAATTGAGTCTTCGCAATGGCAGAGAGCTCAGGTAACCTTTATGTGGAGCTAATGAAACGGGACCTTTGAATTATACGACGAAAGCTCCGCAAATTACCGTTGTGGATTGTTCAGAATCCTCGGTTTTCCCATTCTGCAAGCAGAGTTTGTTTATCTAACCAATGTAATTCTATTGCCCTTTCAAAATAAAGAAATGGATTACCTCGATGATCTAATCTAACGATATGAGTTACTGAAAAGGCTTGTATATTTGCGAATTACATTTACTAGCGATTTGTTCGGGTTTGTTCAGAAGCTTTTAGAACATTTTCATCAATAAAGTAATCTATCAATACAATTTGCGTCAGCATTGTCTGATTGAATACAGATTGTAATTCGGTGCATTCATAGTTTTAGGTGCATTGGCCGCGTCGACATTTTAATTAAATTGACTCGTGTCCACCGCGACTCGCTGACCCGCAGCGAGCGCCCGGTGGAATACGACACAAAACCATTTCATTCCACTCTCGTTATGATGTTACAGCCGTTTATACTCTGTGGCCAATATGTTATTATTCCGTTAATTGGTAGCATCGATTATTACGGTAGCATTACTCTTTAACACAAACAATGAAGTTGATATTTTAAAATTGCGACCAAATATTTTTACACTATTTTATAGAATTCGTTAGCTCAAACCAACGCTAAAATATAAGGAAATTGAATTGTCAACCCACTACTCCTACTTTATGTTGTGGAACGTGGAAAATTGGGTTACAAAAATTATATTATACTCGACCCGCTCCGTATCTCTGTACAAAGCAAATATTGTTGTTGGATAAACTAGTAAAGAATACTTCGAACGTACAATATTTGTTGTGGAAGATATTATTTTGCAAACTCTTAGAAGGTTTCTAGTCTGGTGTTCTTGTTTAGGTTGTTCTTGTTAGTGCTAAATTCTGTGGGTTATTAAGAAAAAAAGAATTATATTGACTCATAAGAATCGTGTGCAAAAAAAAAAATACTTAAAAAATAATAAGGAGGTAACTTATTCTAATTTAATTTACGTTTTCAAACATGATTTTTACGATTTCTATTAGGTTACTCGTATAATAATAATACAATTCAATATTTAAAGAACGCATTAAAAAATAAAATTAATCTACTCTGTTCTAAGGGTTTTATGTTTATTTATTTATTATTTATTTAATTCAAATTTCATACTAAAATTATATGCAAGGTACTAAATTACCGTTATATCTTTGACGAAACGCCGTCGAAGTTTCATTAACAACTTCCTCTTCCTCATTACTTAACATCAGTATTAACGCGGAATACGTGTAGGAGGAACTTTTAGTTGTCAACATAATATCTCAACTCCCAGAGCGAACAGCTTTTGTACAAAAAGCAGATGTACTCACGACTAAAGGCGCCCATGCGACCGACCAGGGTCAACGGTCGGCTGCGCTTACGTATGGGAACTGAAGATAAATATTTGAATTTCAACACTTAATACTTCCATATGCTTAGCAAATTGATTATGAAGTGTTCGGGTAATCAAGTGGTGTTTATGTTGAGGATTCTGGGTCGAGTTAGTGCTCTAATGCGTGTGCGCATGTGGAGATTTATGTGGAATGCTGGTAAAATATTGCACCAGGTGCACTGTTATATTTTACCGGGAAAGTTTAACAGGAAGCGTTAAAAATAATAAAGTACTTACATGTTTGCAAAGCGGAACGCTAAATATAATATGGCGATGTATTGATAGATACTCAGACAAGTAATTCATACGTCGTTATGTGTATTTTTAGAAGATCATCGATTCAGTGTTTTTACCTAGAGCGAAAATAAAGAATAATATTAAAGGTATAATAAAATTTTATTAAAAGTTTCGATGCTTGTTATCAAATCTCTTGTAAGTTTAGCGGTAACATTTCTTCAATCGTATAAGTACCCATTTATATTCACTTTATTCCGTTTTATCTGTAACAGAGAGAGATATAATGTAAAGCAATCTTAAGTTAAAAAAATATTACACTCTGGAGAATTCAGAAAACGTGTTAGGTGAGCCTTACAGAATAAAATATAATCTACATAAAAGTTGATTACCATAATATATTTCTCATTTTACTTGCATCTAATTGCGTTCCTATTACAAGAACAATATGTTCCTTTTTACGAGAATAACAGTAAAAGGCGTAAATTTAATTAGCCAAGAGGGAGCGTGACGCACGGATCCGGAAGAAAAGCAAACAATTCTGTACTTAACTAAGTAGATTAAAGCCGGAGTAAAAAGGTAAACGATCTTTCTATCAATGTGGTCAAATTATATATGTGTATATAAAACATAGACAATACATAAGTAACCTATTATTTGCTTATATTGTCGACAAAGGATAAATTGCAAACCGATATACATTTTGATGATAATTTTCCGGTCATAAATATTAATATGAAACCCCTGTATAATACTGGACTTACGAACTTAGGTCCTTTGTATTGTATAGAAATTGTTTATTACATTGACATAAGCAACAATAACATTTTGGGGTTTTAGATGATGAATGGTTCTATTATTAACGACAATGCGGTATATTTTTTACAGTGTTATTGAGATTTGACAACATTTTAAAGGCATATGAAAGTAATAAAATAAGACATTTGTTAATCCCCTTAATGATACCGATAAAATCAAAATGAAGAAATATTAAAATAATACTAAGAGAACATAGCTAAACATTTGAGGCGTAATTATAACAGCCGTCATTGTCATGTCTATTCCTCTAAGATGAGCGTCTAATGAATAGTGAATATGTATTTAGAAAAATATTTATATTGGTATCATGTAGGAGAATGTAACTGGAGAGCAAAGGCACTGGATCTACCCACAAACGAGATACCGCACTGCTTATTCATCGTCACTTAATCATTCGATACAGATTTCACTGTATGCTGTTACTCCTCACACGAAGGGAATTTATTTGAAAATATGACTGGTAAAATAAATAACGTAATTTAGCTGTACAACATTTTAGTTGGGATGCAGTTTCAAATTTTTAATGATTAGACTTTTTAAACAACTTAATAATTTGTAAGAAACATCTTGTGTATTGCGTAAGATTTTTCCTATGTATTGTTAGAATAAGTTTGTAAAACAAGAAAACTAAGATTCTTCATAATTATATCTTTTAATGATAAAACAATAAATAAAAAAATAGTGACTGTAAATTAGAATAAAGATGATGTTTAAAATTTGAGAGCTTTTTAGTACCTATTATAAGTGATGACCGATGATCTCATAAAAATATTTTAACTAGGCATAGAACAAAGGTCTAGCCAAAATAGTTCAAACAATTGATTTCGGTTGCCTAAAGAAACACAATAACAATTAATTAATCATCTTGCATATTCATTATGTAAATAGCATGCATATTATAATACAACAACATTTATCTGTATGCGGAATACGATTTGCGTCTATGTAGAGAGGACTTCCGATTACGTAATTACATTTCATGGAATCGCATCTGACACAAGGACAAGAATGCGAGCTATGTTGCTTGCATTAAAAATTATCGAATTCCTGAATAAAACGTAGCTAGAATACAAATTAGTTTACTATCAATCGGAAATGTATATGTTTAGCATTGAACTTCCCTTCGCATAAAAGTTTTAAAAGGTAAAAGGTAGATAGAATAATGCTTAACACAAAAACTAATCTGAGGACTGAGCTAATGCATATCACAAAATCTAATTTAATTAAAGAATTAAGTTCTTCGATCCTTTAATCTAAATTTATATACGTCAATCATTTATTTATAAACATTTAGTATTTACCAACGTAATTGTATTTACAAGGTTCTAAACTTATCTTTTGAAGTCTACTCAAGATAACATCATTTGGACTAGTTACCTAACTCTAATCAAATTAACTTAACCAAATTTTGAAATTAAAATAAATTATCAAGACCACTATAACAAATTAAATATCATGGGTAATGGGGTTATGCTTATATAAATAACAGGATAACGTCTGCTCTTTTCACAGCGTCAAAAGAAGATTCTCCCATATCCAAAATAGAATTTATAATATTACGTATTGTTGAAAATTCAAAGTGTATTATGCATTGTTACTATCTCGTACGCTTTAATGGTACTTTATACTCCCAACATTGCAGAGACGAGCTAGTTATGATAATAGAGGAGGTGCAGGCGTGCATGTCAATGGTGGTGCATGTGAGATTACACCTTAAATGGCTGTTTATCACTACACGAGTTTAAATGCTCCTACTCCCACTTTTACATAATATAGGTATTAACTGTTCCATATTGTTATTAATAGAGCATTGTCTTCGAAACAAGAAATAATATTATGAGCCATGTTGTGACCACTCACGAAGTGGTGTTATTTTTCCTTCTACCCCCAGTTACGGTTTGTAATATAAAAGTTATCGCGTAATCGGCATGCAACGTGTGTCCGCTCACGCGAACTTATGACCTTAACAAAAACTTTACTGCCTTTCACTCCGCAGGGCTTAATTTTCGTATGAAAATACACCCTACACGAAGTAACTATTCTCTAATCTGTGCTACAGGACAATAACTACTTCAGCTTGATTACGGCGCTGTTATGCGTGTTTATTTATGTTTTTGTGTTTACTAAATGCAAAAGTATTTGGTTGGTATTGATAGCGTAATGTTTTAATCAAACCTTAGTAGATAAGAAAAAAAAAAGACGGGTTGCACTCCGGGAGTGCCGGCAGAAGTGAAAACGCGCGTAGTAGAGAGGGGATAGCTGTCTACTCTCCATCCGTCTTACGCTTTTTCGATCAGGTCACGTGCGTCCTGACGCGAGTTTAAGATTTTATACCCATTACAGAAAAAGTGCTCAACGCCGCTAAAGAAGTTTTCACTTCAACAAAGTTACTTAATTAGTGCTGGGAGTAATAACCTAAATAATGTAAGCTGGTTAAGCTTTTTGTTCATTAAGATAAAGAGATCCAAAATATTGGATGTAGCGTAGTCCAATGTTCATACTCCCATTCGTTTTTTAATCCCCTAAGTCCTACATTAATTAACACGTTACGAAAAATTAAAAAAAAATTTTTTAATATCATTCATAATAATTATGAATTTAAAAACTGAAAATTAAATCTGAAAATTTCAAAAGCGAGTTATCTCGACTTCCGAAGTTATGGTCCGGGAGCCAGAAGCAGATTTTATGACCAAGTTCCTCTCAAGCGGTAATTAGTAAAATGCATCAAAGTATAGTATTATGAAGCCTCGTGAACGTCAGCTGGAGCTCGGTTGGGGGGAAGAGCGGTTGTAGCCTCCCACGCACGTAAGAAAAAAAAGTATATTCATTCATTTCCTCTCAGCTAAAAATTTGTCAAATTGTAGCTAACCCAATATCTCAACGAAAAATAATAATCAGCTGGTTACAGCATGGTGTATTATACGTCAGCTGGTGTCTCGAATATAATGAGACATTAACAAAATCATCGAGATACGTGGAATTCCATCAACATAAGTCCCCGTAAAAGATAAGTAATAACTTTATTAATTATATATTATACTATTATTTTTTTAATAATTATAGTTAACTAATGTTTTTAGTGGGTTATTTCATATTTGTTACACTTTTAGGTAGTTATGTGAATTTGATGATATGATAGTTATTTTTAAATGCAGTTTATAATATTTGTAAAAACATGTTTACCGATGTGGCTGAATGTACGTAGTACCGCGATCATGCGCACAACTAACCACCTCCAAGTACCTTATTACTGTCTATATTATGCTAGCGTGTGTTGCTTGAATTTTTAAAAATAACGATAATAATTAAAGATACGTCATTTCATCTCAGATGAAAATTTGTGAGCTGATTGTTAATATACTGATGCGATAAATAAAAAAAATCAGCTAGCAATAATTCGAGGAAAACCTAGTCAGTTGATGCATATAAATTGGCAATAGATGCTTCTGTCTAACTCCTATGTAATAACTTTCAAAGTATCAGCTGACGGTTTTTCCACCAAGATACAGCCAGCTGACCTATATATATATCCACAGTTACATATAAGCTATCATCAGGTAAATTTTTGTTTGAGAGGAAATCACGGAAAATAATTTTATTTTTTTCATGTTCGAGACACCAGCTGACGTATAATACACCATGTTGTAACCAGCTGATTATTTTTTTTCGTTGAGATATTGGGTTAGCTACAATTTGACAAATTTTTAGCTGAGAGGAAATGAATGAATGTATTTTTTTTTCCTACGTGCGTGGGAGGCTACAACCGCTCTTCCCCCCAACCGAGCTCCAGCTGACGTTCACGAGGCTTTATAATACTATACTCTGATGCGTCTGACGAATTATCTCTTGAGAGGAAATAATTAACCAAATTTGCACCTGGCTCCCTAACCATTAGTTACTTGTCAATTTTTGTAGACATTCCTAATTAAACTTTCCAACTCAGATCCTCGTTCTTGTTTAAGTTTTACGTTGGCGTTATAACTTTATGCCGGTTCTTATTCGTATTTACACTACTCAAAACAAAATAGGGCCCACCCTGATTTTTTGCTGTGTTGTAAAAACTCTTCACTTTTTTCTTATTTTATGAATGGGTATAAACGAACAAGGTGTAGGACAATTGTTTTAACGTAAACTTAAGCAAAAATTAGCGATTTTATGAAAATTATGCAAAATTAACAGTATTAGAGAAAAATTGCACAAATAAGACAAATGACAAAAGTTTCAATAAAACCTTTATTAACAAAAAAAATCTGGTTTATTTTGTAATTAGTTGCGTGTGGGACCCCCTCTGCTCCGTATGCACTCTCTGAGCCTATCTGGGACACTTTCAATCAAATGGGTTACATTTTCGTCAGGTATTTGCTCCCAACAGACTTTAAGAGCATTTATGAGATCTTGTTGGCTGTTTACGCTGCTGAAATTTGCTTTGACGCTCCTTTTTAATTGATCCCACATATTATGCTCTATTGGATTGAGGTCAGGACTCATGGCTGGCCACGGCAGAACTCTTAATATTGGCATCAGAGAGTGCTCTTTGAGTGATACGGGCTGTATGTGGGCGGGCATTATCTTGCATTAAGATGAATTCTTCGCCAATTCTTTGTGAAAATGGGATCACGTGAGGCCGGATGACCCGTTCGACATAGGTAGTAGCAGTCACGGTACCTCCATCAAGAACTACGAGCTCCGTTTTGCCATGTAGGCTTATGCCGCCCCACACCATGACGCTTGGACCTCCAAATCGGTCTGTTCCGTGGACACAAGGTTCAGAAAAACGTTCACCTTCCCTTCTCCATACACGCACTCGACGATCGTCACTTAAAAACTTCACTTTAGTTTCGTCCGTAAACAGTACTGTCCTCCGGTTATCCATAGACCAGTCTGAGTGATCACGAGCAAACCTTAATCGTGCTGCACGATGAGCACTTCTCATTTTCAGTCGAACAGCGCGAGTTCTGGACCTTTGGCCACCTTCATGAAGTCGATTCCGAATGGTTTGATCACTCACTCGCGTGCCAGTAGATTGCCGCAGTTGATTTTGTAAGGCACGGGCGGTTACCGTCCGCTGCCGACGCGCTGTTAGTCTGATGTACCGGTCCTCTTGGGCTGTTGTAGCCCGAGTACTTCCTGTTCCACGTCTTCTAGCAACACTACCTGTCTCTTGATAACGATCCCAAGCATTTCGGATAGCTCGACGTGACACACCAAGACGTATTGCCACCGACCTCTGAGAATTTCCTTCTTGAAGCAAAGCAACCGCTCTTGCTGCCGTTTCCATATCCATATGAACGCGAGATCCAGGCATAATAATCACGAATAATACCGAAACCAAATTAAACTTTAAAAAATAACGATGTGCTACAGTGACATTCAGAATGAGACTTTGAACACAAGTGATTGAGAATTTGGAAAGAACGTGATTTTGAAACATTTAACTTTTTCTGGTTACCCACTTGAGAATAACATTAAAAAGAATAGTTAAAATAGCAATAAAGTTTCGTTAACATGTCAACAACGTAAGGGAATACTCAAGTACCCCAATAACTACCCTATAAATTACGTGTAGGCAAAACTTTGAGATAAGTGTAGGTGGGCCCTATTTTGTTTTGAGTAGTGTATTATGGATATTGTGTATAAAATGTTATTATTTAAAACATTTCTTTCATAATAAGCATTCATTTCATCAATTACACAGCCGCTTTCTGCACAAGGAACAAGACCGTAGAATTAGATAGCAAAACAGTCCGTTTTTAACGGTTTTCGTAAAGAAGAGCCGCCTATCTATGTTTAAACATATCCCGAATGACATCAATATTAAAGGATGAACACATCTAATAGAATATAATATATACCCAGTATAATTATTATTACTACTTAGCTACAATAGCTCTTTCCTTACACGTGCCTTATTTATCGTTGTCTAAGAATTTAATTTAACGATGAAAATGTCTGAAAGCTTAATTAACGCCCAGGAAGTGAGGCGTTCAAGAAATATAGCTATGTATGCAGGATACGTAGAAACCTAGGGATGAAATCTTCCCTCCCCCTGAGTATTCAAAACGAAACCATCCACGAGGACACGTCGTTAGCAAAAATAAATTCATTCAGAATTGAATAAGAAAAAGAAAATGTTATGTAACTCAATTAAGGCTTGAGTTACACACCCACACATCCTTTAAATAAAGAAAAGAGTATTAATAGGCTCGTTTATTAGTAAGTATATTAGTAGTCTGAATAATACATGATATTACTTTATATAAATTAGAGTAGAAATTTTCTAGTAAGTAAACGAGAGAGATGAATATCGTTTAATATCGAAATTTTAATAAGTACAAACCTCTTTCATATTTATTTCTACGCTACCGAGAACTTAATGCTTTGTAGAGAGAGCTTTAATTATTTTCAGAAACGCCGTGTGCCACCTCTGGAACAAGTTAAAATTCGAAACGAAGTATCGATTTTTCTATTTTTATATACGTACCTACCTACTCTTTATTTCAACACTGCTCACCTCGTTAGCGTCTTTTAATTGAGTAACTAAATTCAGGACTGGCAATATTATAGTTGGTGAGGTCAGCTTAATTGGTTTATTTGTTATTCCTTAATCCTTATGAGCTCTATGTTTTTTTTTTATGTAGGTTACGTGGAATCAGGTGACATTTTTATTAGTAGGGGAGCCCAAGAGGGGATTTTGGGATTTACTCGAGCGCGTCAGATTACTATAAGGGACGGTACCTTAGCTATTCATTAGTACCTCTAGTCAATATGAGCAGTTATGGTTGGTGGGTGCGCTCAGGGGCCCCGCTGGAAAATTTGAATAATCCATAATTCCCTAAGGTTGAGCTCGAATCGTCAGATTAGCGAAATGGGGACTTCTTATATTGTAATTAACCCCCCCCATATATTAATCTGACGCGCTCGAATAATATTACTTTAATTTTTTACCCTTTCTTCATAGCGATTAAATCGCCACTTAAATCGTCAGATTAACGTATACTTTTTTTCAGTGACGTCCTGGAGCATGCAAAATATCAATATCTAACGCGCTTGAGTATTTCCAAGCCAATTATTTTCTTTTTTAAATTAAAAAAAATCAAAAAACCCTTCCCCACCGCTAAAAGTGAAAACATTATAGGACCTTTTTTTCTCGCTATGGTCTAATCTACCAATTCTAATAGGTTCCCGTGACGCTCGAGTAAATCCACATTTAGCATCCTGGGCTCCCCTACTATATGTAAATCTTTCAAAATGAAGTAGGTAAATATTTTTTGAAAAAGTGTTATTTCTAATGTGCCATTTAATTACATTCTATTTTATTTAGGCTCTATAATGCTAATGCTTCCATTCCGTTAGGTATTTTGCAAAGCGGCCGCGCAACGCTCTCGGGATTTTCATTTGGTAGCATTGTATTTTAGGTATGCTGAATTATTCAACAATGGGATGCAGATAGTGCAGATATACGTTTTATTTCACTCTGAAACATTCTAATAATGAATTATTAAAATGAGTATTGGTTTAAATGAATGACACGCGTAACGTATTAAGCCATTCGTTACGCGTGTCACATTGATATTTTTATCTCGTCCAAATAAATGAATTTTCGATACTCTTAACTCGGAAATTAAATTGAACGTTATCGTCCAAGTTATATGAGGAAGAGAAACATTTTCTAATTAAAGTTTTCCAGTGAGTTTTCGACATACTCTCTCCTAGCTTCTAGCTTTAATAGTTCCGACGTCGATATCACAGTAGACTTCGCCAGGCCTTTAGAGTATCTATGTAAGCAGACTTGCCGGGTAATGTATGTGTAAATAAGCTTCACGCTACGCGGTTATGACGTGTACGAAAATGCGATGTTACAGAAACGCTGCACGTATAGATCTTCGAAGTTCTGCTTTCTAAGGAAATGACAATTTTAACAATATATTCCTGTGCTTTTGACAAAAGTAACTTCATCCTTTCAACGCAGGGTAGAGGTAGTAGGTAGGGCAAGCTGGGTATGGTTGCACTGATCGATATTTCGACACAAAGGCGACTAGCCTTTTGTGTCCTACTAACTTGTCCCCACATTCAAACTGAATGCGTCTATATCTAGTCAGATTTGAGACATAATTAAGCTTTCAATAAAAAGGTATAATGAGGTTGATAAGTAACTCTATTACAAAACTCTTGAAACAAGATACGTACATATTTGTTTCATTAATTAAGTATTCATTCTAAGAAAGTTGCAGAAATGAAGGCGGAACAATTTTCATCTCGCTTTGCATTTCGCAGGCAGCAAATCTTGGCCGCCTCAGGGAATATTATAGAAGTCTCGCGTTCAGGCGCAATATCTTCAAATGAAACCTCCGCCTACGCTACGTAAACTTCCGTAAAGAGGCTGAAATAACTCCAGCTTTTTCTAAAAATATTCTCGTAAAATTACACCATAAAAGCAATATACAGGAGTAAATTAATGTCTTGCCGTAGATATCAAAAATTTTGATTGAATCGTAAACTTCCTCAATTTCGAGGTTATTCGAGCTTTTCTTCAATTGTCATTTTCTTTAGCAAGTTAATGTACGTTTTATATATAGACTACAAGCCCGCATAGGAAAAAAATATGGGTCAATTGAACCACCAGGGGACATATCTAGAACGATAGAAGAGCATAAAATAATAAGATTCATCACTATGCCGTCACTTGTAAGCTGTCCAACTGAGTGCAGATGAGAATTCAAAAGTACAGGTAGACTCGGTAAATTTTGGTCATATATTTTTGTACGGCATTCTTAACCATCGATAGATCTATTAAAAATAATAAGAAACCGCTCAGTGCCGTACAAAAATGGTGGTCCACAAAGTCGGAATTTTTATTTAATTTCCGAGAGTTACCGGGGGTAAATTTGGTCATTTGACCATGTACGGCATCTGTGTCATACTATTTCTATACTGCTTTTAATCCATTATTCCGCAACGCCGTACAAAAATCATGGGGACAAGGGGAAAAAATTGAGAGTTGCAATCCCCTCTCTTTCCCCACTCCAGGGGGTCATTTGAAAGGTCGGTTCCAAAACATTATCTAGCACTCAAAAGTACTATTAAAAGCAATGCCGTCAAAAAATAATTGTTCTTTTAAATGTATACCAATAATCATCTTAATTTCATCGAATTCTTGATATAAAGAGCTGTAAGGTCATTTGACCCTGTACAGGAACTTTTTTTTTAACATGATATTGTAAAATTCAATTGTTGTATAGTATTGCCGTTCAAATGAAACCGTTCTAAAAAAAGTTATAAAGAAATGAAAAAAACTGAAATTTTGTAAAAGTTTAAACATCGTAGATTAATGAAATATAATAGTTTTCTACACTTTATTCGTTGTTTTAAATAGTATTAACATAGATAAATTAGGAAAAAACGATGCCGTACTTTTTTGTGCAGACCACATCTTTTAGGCTGATGAAAGCGACGAAAGCTACAATTTTAAGGGTGCTTTATGGCCATCTGATACAGTACGGCATTAACATATTTTTAGCCGACTACGGCAAAGCAAAAGAAGGGTTATGATTTTGACAGGTCATGTATGTATGTTCATCTATTCCCTCGTAACTTCTAAACTACTTATCAGAATTCGACAAATGACATATCATTAGAAGCGTCTGAATTGTTCACTGGATAACCAGCGACCAGCTAGCAAAAGGCAATATGGGGTTTCACAAAATCTAATGTGGCGCCCTCTAGCGGACAAAACATACAGAGTAAAAAAATTAAGTTAAGATAAATATGCCGTGTTTGGTATCATTTGAAAGCGCTATACTTGTACATTTTGAATATGTATATATTACTAGCATTTGCTTGTGACTTTACCTGTATTCATGGGCTGATTGCATATAATTCACATCTTTTCGTTCATAGCTTCTTTATTAGTTTAACGGAGTCCATTCCACCTGTCTCCGACTTTCCAAGGTGATAATTAACCACCTCGAGCTTCTTAATATTAATGTATATTTATATTTTATTATCAAAATATAAAGCAAACATTTCGTTATATGGATTTTTTTCTTTTTCAGATTTTTCCCCTTTGAACCAACGAAAATGTACGGCACATGAAAAAATATTATCTATGCATAAAATACTTTAAAAATAAATTTATTTCGTGTTGTGTCAAATGACCCCCTGGAGTGGGGAAAGAGAGGGGATTGCAACTCTCGATTTTTTTCCCCTTGTCCCCATGATTTTTGTACGGCGTTGCGGAATAATGGATTAAAAGCAGTATAGAAATAGTATGACACAGATGCCGTACATGGTCAAATGACCAAATTTACCCCCGGCAACTCTCGGAAATTAAATAAAAATTCCGACTTTGTGGACCACCATTTTTGTACGGCACTGAGCGGTTTCTTATTATTTTTAATAGATCTATCGATGGTTAAGAATGCCGTACAAAAATATATGACCAAAATTTACCGAGTCTACCTGTACTTTTGAATTCTCATCTGCACTCAGTTGGACAGCTTACAAGTGACGGCATAGTGATGAATCTTATTATTTTATGCTCTTCTATCGTTCTAGATATGTCCCCTGGTGGTTCAATTGACCCATATTTTTTTCCTATGCGGGCTTGTAGTCTAATATTTAAGCTTCTTGGTTTTACTTTTCTATATACGTGTAACGGCGCGGCGGCTAATATATATATTTTTTTTATAGACAAAAAGAACTCTAATATTCCCTCTGTATATTTATTATGATTCATTTAAATATTACTTCTTTAAATGTAATGGGGCGTGCGCCTAGTATAACGTATAGGTACATACCTAAGTACATTATAGCGTTCGTTAACATACAAACGTCGAGGTTAGAACTAAGAACACATGAGTAAATGGCTTTAACAATAAAATCCTCACTGAGTATTGCATGTTAGGTATTTCTAATCAATAATTTCAGTTTCGTGACAATGGCTATTATAGTGAGCCGAGTGTCGTCGTAAAACAACCAATTCAATAAAGTTTATTATATGATAATACTAGCGACCCGCCCCGGCTTCGCACGGGTGCAATGCTGATACTAAATACACTACAGAAAAACTGTGGAAACATAGCGACCCGCACCGGGCGGCCGGCCGGTACCGCCGCAAACGCTACGTCCCGCAATTTTTAAATCTGTAATATCTTCGAAAATATTCACTTAAATCATACGGTGTAAAGAGCCATATAGATCTATATTAAATGAACAATGTATTCAAGGTATTTAATTGGTTAAGGATTAATGCTGTATTGGTTAAAATCGCTTCGAAAATTAGCCATTATTTGTCGTAAAAAGTAAATGACAAAAAAAAAGTTATTGTGGGTTATTCATAAGAGATAGACATATACCACCGCGGACTTTTCTGTAGACCTTTTCAATGTGTATAATACTTAGTACATTATTTTGATAAAACTCGTAGGGTTCAGCCTGCGTTTGCAATGTAAGCGGAAAAAAATGTAATTTTTTACGACATCACATTAGAAACCTCAAAAATAACAGTACTTTTCCACTATTTGATGGATGTTATTATACATATAAACCTTCCTCTTGAATCACTCTATCTATTAAAAAAACCGCATCAAAATCCGTTGCGTAGTTTCAAAGATTTAAGCGTACAAAGGGACATAGGGATATAGGGACATAGGGACAGAGAAATCGACTTTGTTTTATACTATGTAGTGATGATGTGTATAGGAACATAGGTATGAATGTTAATGATGTTACTCTAATCAAGTTCCGAAGTTGACGATAAAAACAAACAACATTTGTAAAGTACTTTTCTGCTTGTATTTGTATTCCTTGTATTCCCCAAAACTACAAATATGAAGATCTAGATAAAATCTATTTTTTGAAATAAGCTTATCTAAACTATACCAAATATAGTTACATAATTTTACATAATAGTTAGGGCAGTTATATCGTATACCCAAATCTTTTTATCACTGATCACGTCTCGATTTAGGCCATTCTAGGAAATTGAAGCGATACAATGGTATTCCAATTTTGTTGTGCATGTATATTGCAGTAGACCTATAGTGCTGCAAGATACAATTAAACAGACAGAAAATTGGATAGTAGAAAGAATCCGTTGTTTTTTAAAGTAATATTTTGATATATTATTATTTATGATTATCGACATTATATGCAATTTCACACAATTTTCTAATTTATAGAAACGAAAAGTACAAGATATATAATAAGCCTCGAGAAATAACAGAAAAAGAAAGCTAATTATACTGACACTTCATTTAATAAAGTGAACTAATAATCAACCCAAGCTACAGTCAATCCCTTGAAAGCCTCACAAAAATAGCTTGTCGAAGTCGATATTTCTAAAACCAGTCTTCATTACTTTATCAGGTCTCCATTAGCTTCTCCTGGAACCAAGAATAGATCGACTATATGCGTGTTCGAGCCTTGTATTTGCATAATGGACACAACATCCAATAAAATAACATAGGGATGCGGAAAACGAAGTAATATAACATTGTAAAACTGTTGTACGTACAGAAATGTCAAAGTTCTGGGGCGGGTTGAAGTTGGAAAGAGGAAAACAGACTGTAAAACTTTCCTCGGTTTCCAACCATTTGTCGAGTCACGCAATAGATTGACCGATTTCATATTAACCTACTTTGTACCACAGAGTTTGTGTTTTGAAAGGACGTATTTGATGTTTTAGTGAGTATGTGAGTATTTATCTGATATTAGTCTGGAGTTGACGATAGTATGATAGATATGGGGCGGAGTAATGAATAGAATAATGTAATGAATTTCATATTTTCATCTTCGTTGCCACTATCTAATTCCAGCAGAAGTACCTACGTAGTTATTACTTGGTATCAACCAATATCCGTATTTATGAATATGTATTTGTCTTATTATTTCGTAAATTTCACTGCTAAAAAAGATAGCTTTTACAATATGAAAGTCTATAATTTACTATGCTGGTATATACGTGAAACATGTTATGCATTTAGTAGGTATGTGAGAAGATGCATAAAACAACAGTTCTTCGATATCCTCCTGTATTTCAACGTTCTTTACATCATTCATATGGGGTTACATAACAAGGAAATAAATCGAGGCTGTCTCCCATGACAGATATTGTTTTAATGGAAGAAAAAAATATTCGATATTTCTTTGTTTCGCAATGGGTAAGAAAACGTCTTTCTTTTGAACGTATATTCTGCGTTTATTATAACGCTTTGTTCTTACAAAGTATATATGTAAATGAAACAATGTAAAGTTTTATAGTGACAAGCAATTTTCCTGTTTCTGCAAGTTTCGGGCTTACACACGCTCCATCATGTAGGTACGAAGTAAGGGTGTTCGCAGTTTTTATCGCGTATCCTGCCCGTCATTTACAAAACCCTCGTGGTGTCGACAATGGACTTTTTATCGGCTTGCCGCCTTCTTCACTCTCTCACAAACATGTCGTTTGCCGGTCATAACGTTCCAAGCAATATTCACACTCACTGTTAAAATTTTCTGGCACATCAAGCTGCTTCAATTATCGTAAATTTCAAAGTTGTTACGTCAATAACAATGGTTTGGTTAGTTGTTGTAATATTTTTATGGCGGAAAATAATACACTGTCCATCGAAAATACTTACTGCACACAATAGCACATAAAAAGCTTGTCAGTAAAACATATGTGGGTGCAGCAATTTAAAGGATTGTAACAGCTTTTTAATCTGTGCTTTCAATTTTTAACTGAATCCGATGAATTTCATTTTTTTGCTTACATGAATGAACATCCAATATCGAATCGTTTCGAAATTTTGAGAATTTAATGAATTTGAGATTAACCCAAAATCTGTAAAAGTGTCGTGGAATGCCTAAGCGTTGTCCAAAATTGAATTCTCATAAATTACTTCAGTGTATGTGCTTTTTAGCTGACAAAGTGCCGTGAGAAATTGATCTTATGCAACCTTTGAGAATAAGTTGATAAAAAGCACTAATGTGCCGCATGCGCGTGGGAGATAAAAGTAATTTAGTGGCCCCTCAACGGGAAAATGTTATCGGAAGGTGCTCTAGTTGCGAATGTTTGCTCGTTCACCTTACAAAGCAACTTAATATATCAAACTGTCGACTTGGGACTTACCCTGTGCTGAGCCACATGATGTTACATGAACGTTGTTTGTCCCCGTTTAGTATAGAACTTTGCTACTGTATTTTATTAGACTGTTTTCTGTTTTGTCTGTTTTCCGATATCCACATACGTGTATCTACGTATATTTTGAGTTTATTATGAAGTTTGTTTGTATTGTTTAGAAGACCTAAAGCCCTTTCACTTCCTTCAGTTCAATATGGGATACAGTTTAATCGAAACTCATCGAATGCAATTGTATATTGTTAAAATCGGGGTCTCCTGCTGTGCATTCGTGAGCTTGCTGACAGATCAGGTACGTAGGTAACCTTTGAAAATAAACGAGCATCAATAAAATATGTTGCTTGTGGAATAGGAACATTTATTGTTGTAGCATCACAACCAGGGCCTTCTTTGTGAATAGATTATTTTATGGTGATTTTTTTATACGCTGTCTTATCTAGGTAATAATGTATGATAAAGATAATTTAGTGCCACTAGTAATTAATGCATTAATTTTCAACATTTTATTCAGGTAATGTAAAATAATTTAAAAGCTCTAAAATATTTGCATGCGTAATTGCAAGTAATTATGTTTTTCATTGGGAATAACATAATTATTTATGCCATTAAATTAGTTTAACTATTCAATAAAAATGAACATTATATTGTAGATAAACTTTTGAAATCAATTCCAATAAAAAAAAATATTTAAACTATGGTCTACCTAATAAAGTTGAAATCACACTCTTCAATTTCACCTATTTTAGGCAATTAACATAATAATATCACCTTAATTAAAACGCAAATGAAATCCACAAAGCAAGGTAGAAACGTGGTTATTAAAATTTCATAATTTGAAAAAGAGCAAAAATTAACTGTTTGTTGAAAAATGCAAACGTGCAATTTACATAAATTCTCTGAATTGAACGGCACCTCGAAAATCCGCAGGAAAGCTCCACTTTTAACTCTTTACTGGAGAGGTTTATTTACTTAAGCCTGAAAAAGAACTTATTTGAAAACGTGCCTACTAAAAGGAATATAAGATTATTAGTCCGTTTTCTTATGGGAAAAGGTATACATTTTTGAGTAAAGCAATGCCATTTGGTACGAATGTTGTACTCATCCACCTAAGCCCAAATCGCCCGGTAGCCAGTCATTACTCCCCGGAAGGAGGGAGGGAGGGGGGGTTAAAGAACAGAGCGCCCGGCGCTCGGAAAAAAAATTCTGGCGGATTCATTCGGACCTATGAGTCGAATTTGGTGTCGTTATCAGGTAACTAGATAATGCCCAATTCATTCCCTATACCAGGTTTTTAGGGTTCCATAGCAAAATATGTCACAATCCTTAAAATAAAAAACTTTTAGTAGTGAAAAAATCCAAACAAACCAGTATAGTTTTATATTTTTGTATCAAACTTAGTTTATAAAAAATACTGTCTGAAAGGCAATTTAATGTAGATTATAAAAACATTAACAAGTAACATATATTTTATCATTTTAAATGTAAAAAAAATTATACAAAGTACAAAAACGTTCGACAGCGCAGCGTAGGGGACGGCTAATAGACCCGAAAAACAAGCAATACTAACAAAAAAAACCAGCAAAGTGCGAGTCTGACTCGCTCATCGAGTGTTTCGTACTTATTTGTCCCATACCATGTTAACTAGTCTGGTAGGACCTGGATATCTGATACTCACAAACTTTTGTCTTTATAATATTAGTGTGATTTTTAATCATCTTTAAATTATAAATGAAGTCAGGTAACATTGTTAAAAATAAAGATATATAATAATAGAACGTTATAGTATTAATAATAATGACAACCACCTCCACAATTGCGTGATTCGGTACATTTGAACTGGCGTTTAGAACACTTCAATCTGGAACTGCAAGATTTCACGCACCGATATCTTATTAATTCAAAGCTTCTCTTTTCTTTTTATTTCAGATGGGGAAGGAATATTCAGATTTTTTTTGTAGGCCCCCAAATATACACAGCCTGTAAAACTGCCCTTAAGGTGTGTTGTTTAAGGGCAGCTTCTGTGGGAGGCAAATTTTCTATTTGCATGTCCTTTTATGTTAAAAATTGTTTGCGACCCTCATTTACTGTCACAGCGAGGTATGATCTGAAAAACAAACATGTACTTATAATACTTATAAAAATATAAGTTCTGGCTAAGAGAATCTTTAAAATATCGTGACCGTCCTTACCTATCATGCATTGTAATCACAAACTTTTCAATTTCACTGTCTGCATATTTGCCACTGTAAAGTGCTTCAAACCCTCGTGTGGCTTTAGGATATGACTACCTTGCCTCAAATGCAGTTTATTTGCGTCTTGCATTAAATATGAGTTTGTGTAACATCTGGTAAAAGAATGGAATAATATATACGTGTGTTCTTTGTGGACCTGATACAAGAAAACCATTTCTTAAGTATTATTTGTCAATAAATGAATTTGGGTACTAAACTGAAACTCTAACATTTATTTATTTAATTAGACTTCTTATAAAAGCAATTTTGAATCGTCATAACATTTTTTTAACATTTATCACCGATTCGGAAAGCAGTATGTATGGAAAAGAACCGGAAAAAAGAAACTCCTTATTTGCTCTTTTAAAATCGTGTCAATATTAAGGTACAATTTAATTTTACATAGTAATATGTAACTACTAATAAGTCCATTATTTAAACATGAAGCTAGCATTTTTACATGCCAGGTATTGATGATTTCGTCCTGTGCCGATGTGTACCCATAGTTAGTTTAAACCTTCTAGCTTTGGAACACACGATATAGTAGTAGTAGCCAAAATAATGTTAAGAACAGTCGACACATATAGCTAGTACAGAATATCATGTGTTCCAAAGCTAGAAGGTCTAAAATAACTATGGGTACACATGCAATTGAGGCATGGAAGGCATACGAATGTCATACGAAATATGCAGACAGTGAAATTGAAAAGTTTGTGATTACAATGCATGATAGGTAAGGACGGTCACGATATTTTAAAGATACTCTTATCCAGAACTTATATTTTTATAAGTATTATATTTAGTACATGTTTGTTTTTCAGATCATACCTCGCTGTGACAGTAAATGAGGGTCGCAAACAATTTTTAACATAAAAGGACATGCAAATAGAAAATTTGCCTCCCACAGAAGCTGCCCTTAGACAACACACCTTAAGGGCAGTTTTACAGGCTGTGTATATTTGGGGGCCTACAAAAAAATCTGAATATTCCTTCCCCATCTGAAATAAAAAGAAAAGAGAAGCTCTTTGAATTAATAAGATATCGGTGCGTGAAATCTTGCAGTTCCAGATTGAAGTGTTTTAAACGCCGCGCCAGCTCAAATGTACCGAATTACGCAATTGTGGAGGTAGTTGTCATTATTATTAATACTATAACGTACTATTATTATATATCTTTATTTTTAACAATGTTACCTGACTTCATTTATAATTTAAAGATGATTAAAAATCACACTAATATTATAAAGACGAAAGTTTGTGAGTATCAGATATCCAGGTCCTACCAGACTAGTTAACATGGTATGGGACAAATAAAGTACGAAACACTCGATGAGCGAGTCAGACTCGCACTTGGCTGGTTTTTTTGTTAATATTGCTTGTTTTTCGGGTCTATTAGCCGTCCCCTACGCTGCGCTGTCGAACGTTTTTGTACTTTGTATAATTTTTTTTACATTTAAAATGATAAAATATATGTTACATGTTAATGTTTTTGTAATCTACATTAAATTGCCTTTCAGACAGTATTTTTTATAAACTAAGTTTGATACAAAAATATAAAACTATACTGGTTTGTTTGGATTTTGTCACTACTAAAAGTTTTTTATTTTAAGGATTGTGACATATTTTGCTATGGAACCCTAAAAACCTGGTATGGGGAATGAATTGGGCATCATCTAGTTACCTGATAACGACACCAAATTCGACTCAAAGGTCCAAATTAATCCGCCAGAATTTTTTTTCCGAGCGCCGGGCGCTCTGTTCTTTAACCCCCCCTCCCTTCATCCTGCCGGGGAGTAATGACTGGCTACCGGGTGATTTGGGCTTAGGTGGACGAGTACAACATTCGTACCAAATGGCATTGCTTTACTCAAAAATGTATACCTTTCCATACAAGCATGCCCATAAGAAAACGGACTATATACGGAATACGTTATACGATGTGTTTATGTTGCCTTAAAATTGCACTATGTCTTTTCTTTTACGAAAGTAGATAATGGTCTTTGACATTGTCTAATGTGTATGTACTTTATGGATTTTTAATGATACATTTGAGAAAATCTGTATCTTAATGTTATGTGAACATGAACCTATCTGGCAATATGCAAATATTCATTGCCAGAATTGCACAGAAATTGATTATGTTTCATACGTTTTTTTTATATATCGTCTTTACACGTTTAAGATGATTTAATGTATACTTTTAAAACTTAATAATGTGTATTAAGCATAAGATAATTTATGTGCATTACAACCTACGTAAATTGTAAGTCTACTTTCTCAATATATCTTAAAATGGTATGGAATCCATTTATTACAGAATCTGACGAGAAAATGAATCAAACCGGTATTTTTACCTATATCTGTTTACTCGTTCACACGTTATAAGATGTGAGATATGAGCTGTTCCTATTGTACTGTGACAAGTTTCTATTTTTTACGTTTCGTATATTTAAAATTATTATGCTAAACCATTTATATTTCATTGAATTTAGTCATAAATTAATACATCAGGTATTACCTACTTTGAAACTTAATGAAAATAATTTATAGGTGGCAGTAAACCTACCTACAGTGAACAGTCACGGTAAACTACATCACAAAGAAAGTTCTAATAAATTAGGTACAATACTTATAATATTAGTATAAGAATGAGATTAAATTTACTGCGCAATAAAGTGAAATTCTTCCGAGAAGTTTCCCTACAAACTTCATAAAGCACAGCTCGGAGTTCTTTGCATACATTTCCGATCACGAAAGATTTTCAATAAGTAACTCTTTGAACGAGACTGCACTTCTAGTCGAGCAGTAATTTGATTAAGCCGAGTGCATTAGTGATGTCGACGTAAACGGAACTACGCTTTTCTCTCCCAGATATATTCCTGAGAACTCGTTTATTTCGACGACTGGAAACTAGCGTCCGTTGTTTGAGAAGTGTTTGAATCGTATTCTAATTGGAGCGTTTCTGAGAATTTTCAGTGTTAGACGATGAGTTTTTAACAAGAAAAATGTTGACAATTTTTCAACCGTGTTTTAAATTTTTAGTGCCATAATATTTTTAAGTTGATAAATGTGGTGAATTTAAAAAATGATAGTGAAAATTGACTCTTAAAAAGGTAGCTTAATATAATTTTATTCTCTCGTAAAATGGTGTAGAATGTTAACGTAATGGGTACGGTACCTACGTCGATAATTATTGTAAAACCACATCCATTATCTATGACTCTGTACTCCACAGGATATGCTGAGAGTTGTCGACGCCGCGCCGGCCTTTGGACCAATTAATAGCATTTACGTTTTGAAAGTCACTATTTAGTACCCAAATTGTGTACGATAAATTTGCGGTTTAGGGAAACAATACCAATTGTACTTAACTGCTAGTTACGAATGAATTGTGAGTTGGCATGTAATGTTTGTATACAATTTGTGATGTTAGATTACTTTGTAATTATCGAAATAGCGGAAGAACAATTGGAAATAATCATTCCAAAATCTCAGGTTAAAATCATAATTCGTGAAAGCTTTTTCCGGGAACTTTAATAAACAAAATATAAGCTACTAAAGGCAAAATGTCTTGTCACTCGTATTCTATATTGGGGCATGGCGCAGATGTATTTCTACATCTGTTGCCCTGATCGATTTTACATTAGAGGAGGTTTAATAACTCAGGCCCCGGAATCACAGATACAATAGAAAATCTATTGTGTCGTGGACCGATCGGGCCGTTCGGGGCTCAATGGGTTAAGTTTAGCGCTATGTGGTTATGCAATATATTTTATATCGAAGGATTCATATAAAGTTTTTTTTATATTCATCGCTATTGAAATGCTAACGTAATACAGGGTTGGTTTTATTCGATAATACTGAAAATCTCCTTTAGACTTTTAGAGGACAAATGTTACGTACATACTCGTCTCAGAAAAACGTTCTGAAGATGATTTATATACTGTACCAAAACAACTTAATGGAAATGGCGTTTTCACACAGGTTAAATCTTGGTTAAATGTTGCAGCGAGATTGGAGCTCATTTTGCTACAAAGTCGTTTGAAAATGGTACCTAATGATAGGGTAGTGATAGGTGGATTAAACGTGCATGATAGCTCCAGTGGATGGTATGGCGTGTGAACTCGCAAACGTTAGATGCGGCCCTTATTTGCATAACCGGACGTGTCACGAATAAAATGGAAATCACCTAACAGCGAGAGGAACGACGCTTAACTGTGATGCTCTCAATATTGCCTGCATTAGCCAAGTTCGCTATTAATGCGTATTCGCTTTGAATGTACCGGGCTTATTAGCTTTCAGTACGGACATTTGGCTATGAAAGGTATTGTGTGCATTACGAGTGCTGTCCATGTTATCGTGTTCTAATACTAAACTATGAAGCTTACATAAACAGCAAGGTAAAATATAGAGTGCTTCAATATATGTTTATTTTTAATATAATTAATAAATTTAAAGAACCCTTTGGTTTTAATGAATAAAAATTCCGTGAATATCTGTAAGTATATTAAATAAGATATTTTAAATTTAATGAAAAAATCGAAACATTTAAAATAAAAGTAAGTAAAACGTATTAAATTATGAACATTAATATGATAGATGAGAATAACTTACATACGCAAAATGATAACATCATTCCAATTAATTAATTACCATTTATGATAAACGAGCCGCTCGGGCACACTCGGGGGCGGTTTGCTCTTAAAATATGAAACTTTGCGACATCTTTACCAACCCCCGAATCCAAGTTATGAATTATGGATACTTCTAACTTTTTCTACGGTCATTGAATTTAAAGTAAATTACTCTATGTCAAAATGCTTTTAAGTTTAGTAAATCACGCCATTTACTACAATGTTTCTACGTGATAAATAAATCGATTTAATGTGCAGGACAAAATCGTAGTTATTTTAAAAACGAAATACGACCCCAGTGTCGACTTGAAGTCAATTTCACGGGTGATTTGCACACTCTTGCTTTATTTCTACCCAAGCCTAGCCCAGTGCCAGCAAAAGCTGAAACAAATTACAATAAAGTAAAGTGTAAATGGAATTTTCTACCGTACCAATGTGCTTAATACCCTTGAGACCTTTGACTCTAATAATTTTCCAGTCCAGTTCTTCGGATTATCTTTTGAATCTTCAGAAAAGTTAAAATTATCCCTTCCATATTAATCTGGATATCTTTTTTATGCATCATTTTGATAATTTATTTCAACGTTTAGATTAAGTTATATCCACAATTATTCTATTACTAGCTTCCGCTCACGACTTTGTACGTGCATCCCCGTTTTTCCCTGTTCCCGCAAGAATTTCGAGAAATCCTTTCTTAGCGGATGCCTACGTCCTAACATCTACCTGCATGCCAAATTTCAGCCCTATACATCCAGTGGTTTGGGCTGTGCGTTGATAGATCACTATATCAGTCACCTTTGAGTTTTATATATATAGAAGAACTCTAAACAATATTTTATAAGTAGCAACTTAAAAGAAGCAGAGAATTTATATTAGCTAATGAAAGTATATATAAAAAGTACATTATACAGTAACTTTCTAGTAACAATGTTTTTCACATTTCAATATTCATTTTCAGTCAATGTATGCAATGTTTCTCATCTAGTCATTAAAACGACCCTGCAATACGCCAAAGTAAGCCTTACAAATCCTTATCCCGCGACCCAACAAATAAGGGATATGAAAACAAAGATCAAGGGGTGCCACAGTTGTATTTGCATTTAGATGGCGCGCGACAAGTTAGGTATATGGAGACGTAAAAGAAACGGGAAAAAGCGCCAGTTATATTTTTCTAATTATAAACAAACCATTTTCCAGACGTTCCCACTTAATGAGGCTTTCGTCTGACTCATTTCCATAAAACCGAATTTTAAAAATGTACACAACCGAGCCTTTTGTTCACAATGAGTGATAAAAACTTTCCCAACAGTTCAAACATGAGTTGCAGTGCGTCACACGAACAGGTGTACAGTAAATCTTTGTCGTCAAACAACAGATAAAGAGCACCGTTAGACGACTTGGACCTAAGGGCCTAGGTGTGAAAAGTCGATGCATGTGTGTGCCAAGTTGGAGCTAAGACGGATTAATATGCAGACGTGTGAACAAGACTGCTTTGTAAAGAGGGTGATCTGTCTAGGAAACTGATGGGCCGATTAGTTTGTTACGGCGTTGCGTAATCGTTCGTGAAAAGGCTTCCATTTGTAATTGACCCTAATCTACTTAGCTTGGAATGGATCGGACAAACTATCAGGGATCAGGCGATATTTTCTATGCATACATAGATTCTCTGTTCTTTCTAGTGTCCTTAATTATTCAGGATATTTATCTCTAGTCTTGACCTCAGAAATAAAACATTTCATATCCCATTAGTACTTAATTACCTATTTATGTAAATAATATTATAATGATTTTATCTTAAGATCTTTACAGCGTGTTTGACACATTTTATAATCCCATGCAATCGATAGTTCAATAATAGCTGTAACTGTAATGTCTGGTTTTACCACTTCTGGATATGTTCTATTTAGTTTATCTCTATGTTAAAATTACAAATTGTGACAAATAGTATATGAAAATTGTCCTTAATATTTTTTATATATTTATAATGAATTTAGGATACCTTTTGGGAAACAAACCATTGTACATTACCATTAGTGCAATTTCTATAATGTTGCATTATAATTTATACAATGATTTGAAATTGTACCTATATTACAAATGCAAATAGAAACCACGAGAAATGTAAAAGGTAAAGCAAATTCATAGTGGTGCTCTTGAACAGAACTATTCTCAAGAGGTTGATGTGCTGAGTGGAGACATTTTCGAGATGTCTTCACCTAAATAATGCTGCAGGGAGAATACAGAAATCTTAGACTTGAAAACTTAATGGCACATTTTCAAAATCTTAATATCTATGATAATGAAGTAGTGGAATAGATTGCACTTAGAACTTTAGTATCTACCAAATGAATATCAATATTTACAAAGTAGGTAAATAGGTAAATATTTTTAACAATCGTTCGTGAAAAAGCTTTCATTTATAATTTACCTAAGATATTTGATGAGTAACTCTTTGTAGTTTAACGATAAATAAGTTTCCTTGTTTGATATTGCTCGATAGGAGAAAAAAAAAAGACGTCTGGCACTCGGGGACTGCCGCGGTAAAGCTATTGCATGCTATGCCTTCAAGCCACACCTCCGTGCCCGTCGGAGTGGGGAGCGTGAGGTTTTTTCGTTACGGAATTTCTGGATTCGGTCCCCGCGCTCAAGGCCCGCGATAGAAGCTATGCAATAGCTTAAAAATAGCAGTAGGTACATTACGCGTTTTAATTCATCATAGTACGCGTTTGTTACACGATAATCGTTTGAAACAAAAAAGCTCTTGTATCATAATATAGAACGTTAGCTTTATCGAATTACTTTGTAAATATTATCGCATGACTCAGAAAATGCACGGTTCCAAGAAATTTATCTCAAACATACCTACAACCACAGCCTACAACCGAGTCAATATAAGCACATGACTTTTCACCTGTTTCTTTCTCTTACAGTATGTGTAACAGTGACAGCTAATGTTTGAGATCGATTCTTATAGCGTTGACCGTAATCGTAAGTTATTCGGCCAATCCCTGAGTACATAAAAATCCTTTATGCTGTAACCAGTAATAAATATCGTTCATAAACAGGTTTACGAAATCGTAAACGATGCACAAATGGTTTTGTTCTTTGAGCACTCTTTCAAATATAACATAAAAGGATCAAAGATTTACCTACAAATAGATCAGGTGGAAGTTGTTATTCGTGCATTGTTTAAAATTGATTGCTTTATTGTTAAATATATTAATCAATTATTTTAGTACTTAAATTGTACCATAAACGACTTAGATAAACTTAACTTAAAAAGCTGTATGTTGCTCTCAGATCAGTTACAAAAAAAATACTGTTTTCAGGAGTCTGTTACGAATAAAAAAGAAAATATTATAATGGTTCTCATTTATTCTCCCTTAAAAGATTTAAAAGACAAATTACGTTTCAGTACCTCCTGTAAATGTGACAATACGGCAGAATGTATTTAATTGAATGTGGTACTATAAATATGCTAATGTTGGCTTTCGTTATTCAAATTGAAAGAAACGGAGCAATTTATTTAGTAGCCACCCCGCCATGCACGAAGGGTGAACCATAATTTTTTATGCGCCGTTCTGTTACCTCGATTTTCTTCGGTTTATTGTTATTTTATACAAATTTTGAAAACCTCCATCGGTTTATGTTTAAAGAATATTGTTACAGCTACATTCCGGGTAAAAGATGAGATAATAACAAAACGATTAGCCTCAAGCTATAACATTTCATTACGAATCCTGAAATTAAATAACATTTAGAAATATTATTTATTTGTTGAAATATATCAGTATTTTACAAAGAAACATTCAAATTGTACCTACATTAGACCGTTAACGATTAAGTGAAAATGCGTAGTTTTCAGGTGTGATCATTGTAATGGTAACTGAATTATTATGAATAAGAAGTAGGTACATTTATTATATGAAAAGCCGTGTTGTGTTAAAAGTGTTTAAAATAACATTTATTTGATAATGAGAGATAGTCGTAGTATCTAAGCAAACAAAAAAGCTTTTAAAATGAAGACGTCAAAATGAACACAGAAAATATTAATAACAAATAGGTAAGTATTTTTTGAAAAACAATTCTCAAATTACAAGAACCGCAGATTTTTATTACGACAAAGTATTCGCACTTCGTTAAATTCCCGGTTCGCAGTTTTAATTGCTTTTGCTGTTGTCGTAAAAAGAGAACATTCGGGAAGGCTTTAGTTTTTCCGATCGATTGGAGCGTAGAGGGCGATAGGCGTTAGGGTGAGGCACAAAGCATGATCGTAACTGCACAGATAATATAATATACTATAGGTAAGTTCCAGCCTAATCCAAGATAAAGCAGGCGTGACCGCTGCGCGATATGCGTCTTTATTGGACTGACCTTTGAAGGGCACTAAGAGTTAAGACATTCTCCTTCAGTTTTAGGTTTTTCATGCATAAAAAAAGACGAACTTTATAACTTGCCAGACAATGTTTACAACGTTAGTTTTGCTATCGATATTCTGCAAAATTCTGAGCATGTGGAATAATTTATATTTTCAGACTCGAAAATATTATCATGATTGATCCAATATAAATAAAAAACAAAACAATATTCTGTTAATTAATATTTTTTCAATAGGCTGATCCAATTTTGTTTTAATCAACTCGACTTTCGAGAGTTCTCAAATTAAAATAACAATAGCGGGACGGAATTTACAAGAATTGTTTTAATATACCATACATTGTCATAAGACAATTATTATGTTTACAAATGAATTTAAAAATATGAGCTTTTGCTAGTAATACACAAATTAAAATAATATATTATAAAGCTTTTAAAGGTTGTTACTTGTTAATTAACGTTAAAGCTGTACAACGACGGAAGATTCCATTAACGTACAAATATTAGCTCATTTATTACGGTTTCGTATTATGATGACAGTATGACCTCATCTATTTCTGAAATTAGCTGTCAGTACATCTGCCTCATTTATTATTTGTCTGTACATTATGTGCCCTGAATGTTTGAAAATGAAACCGAATTATATCTATACAATCATTGGTACTAAAATTATATAAAACTCTGAACTGAATTAAAATTAAAATTTTATTTTTATTTACTTGACTGATTCCTCATAATTCATTTGTCATTGCGTCATCGATGATTAAAAAACGTCTATTCCATTTTCAAATTTACGCGCCAGAACCTCATACAATAACATACAGAAAATTAGAACACGTATGTACTGATATCGTGGGGGAAATATTTCTCAAAATGCAATAAAGAGTATCATATCTTAGCGGGATTGAAAGCCAGCTACTCTTTGTTCTAAGCGCGTCACGTGCTAAAGCTTTTTATTATACGTGCTCTATCCTTGCGACGGTGAGAGCTCTACGGCGCGTGTTCTGAAGAGTCATTCCGTTGCAAATGAAGCCCTCTCGTGCTCAAGGAAACCACTATTATCATATAACATTGTTTTAATAAGTGTTTGAAGTTGGAATTACTTTTATTACTACTTTAGAAGACGAATGGCGATTCTTTGTGAACATGAGTTAATAAGTGAGTTGATAAGTTGTGATTTTTGAATTTTCTTAAAGTTACATATTAAATTAAAAACATGGAACATAAATATACTCGTGTACCTGCGTTATAAGGTAAATACGTGCAGTTTTCAGGATTGATTTAATTGTAAGCAAACTTAATTACATACTGTAATCAGAGTAAAGTTGTGAATAAAATTCGTTGAACATAACTAAGTATTTACTTTCAGGTTTAATTAAAAATTTATACGGAATCATGTAATTTCGAGCTATGAATGTAATCCTGTAAATCATTATGCAAATGCAAAATGAACTTAATGAAGAGCGTAGAGACACGTTCCAATTGGAGAATGTGACACAAATCCCCGCAATCAGTGAGACGACTGACGATGCGACGCCTGACGATGCATTCGTCAAAGAAATTGTATTCAATTATTCATTCAATTCAAACCCGCTTTTAATATTAATGAGCCTTTAATAAATTATTGCTGAATGCTAATCATAAATTTACATTACCGTTCGCTAAATGTTATTATTTAGGCCTAGAATAAATTAATACTAAACATTCATAATTAATTATATTGTTATTTCTTGTACTAGATTCCAACAGCCTTCATAATTAAAACAAAACCTAATAATACATTCAATTGTTTGTAAACACTGAGGCACAAAATATCTCACTGCATTACACGATTGCAGTTGGAAGCTCGCCAACATTTAAAGCGTTCTTTTATCTCTTGTCAACCAAAAAAATAAAAGTTTGCATTTACGTATGTCACGGTATTTACTAGTGATGACAATGTTATTTTATTGTTGTATTCACTTACAGTGTTTGTTCACAGGTTCCGTGGTAGCGGTAGAAGTCCACTTCGAGAATAAAGACAGTGGATTTTTTCTAAAACACACGGCGAGATGGAATGGAGCTGGACCTCCACCCGAGCCTATGGGTACCGCTCTACCTGGTGCCCTTCTTTCTCTCGACCGTTTCACGGTTCTGCAAGGTTCAGCTCCGGCATCAGTTAGAGCGACTTACGGGCCTTTTTCAACAAAGCAGACCGTGCCGGCTCGATATGCCGTACCTGATCCGTTAGAACCACCTCGAAGGAACGCAACATTACTTGAGTTACAAGACGCGACTGCTCATAGGCTCGACGTATCCGCCCACCTTGTATTCAGAGAATTACCACGCGATGCTCCTGTCCTGCGGGTTTTGTTCCACACTGGTGGTGAAGGAGGTGCGCGTAGAGCTGCCTCACGACTACGCAGAGTGTGTATAACTCTACATGCAAGTTTAGGATCAAAAGTATTAACCTCAACATGTGGCCCAGAAGGAGAAGAAGGTGCATGTCTTGCCGAATTGACTGTGCCTGCGGCTTGGTGGCCCGCTGACGGCAAAGGGAAAAGACCTCCACGCGCGCTTAAATTGGCTTATAGTGCAGCAGAAGCTAATAGCGGTGAAACTGGAGAAGGAGTATGTGGAAAAGTGTCAGTTCAACCCGCTTGGCCCTTGGGAACTGTGACGCTGGCCGGCGCACGTGCTGGGTATAGAGAGGCTCGGGCAGGCGACACAGCACTCCTTTTGCCACGCGCACCGTTATATCCTCATTTTCGTTTGCACATTCCTTTTGTGGTGCGCCGAGATGCGAGTCATTCTATCGGACATGTAGTAATCAGGTTAGTATTGATCTAAATATCAATATTTTAAATATCTAATTAATTACACTTAAAGTGTTAACTTACTAGCTTACTGTTAATCATTTTTTAATAATACATAATGAATTAATTTTTATAATCGATCTGATTCATATTTAATATATTTACTTTCAATTTTCAATTACTATCAAATGAGACACGAGACGAAATATTTCCATATCCTTACTTACTTCAAGTAAAATCAATACCAATCAGTGCTACCGAGTTATAACGGTCGTATAGTAAAGAGCCTTTAGAGAGCTCTTAAGTCCTGACATTGACGTGCAAATTGCTGTCACCATAAAACCTCTTTGAGTTGACATCAACTACGTCCCACGCTCTCTGTAAAATAACTACATATAGAAGAGGTTACTTATTATGTTGGTACTCAAATAAGTGAACTATTTGTTATGTTACTTATGAATCTGTAAGGAATAAATAGCTTTCTATATTATTATTTTTTACTTAAGGCAATTTTATAACAGCTTCCTAATATCGCTCTTAATATTTGTTATATTAGGTTACATGTCTTCATTGAGATTGAAAAATTAACAACTAGGTTTATTGCTTGAGCCTGAGCCAGAACAACTCGATATTAGAACTACGTTAATGAAGAGCTTTTAAGCAGTGCTTGACTTTTCGTTCAAAATCAGGTCAACGCGACATTTAAAATTCTCGATATTTTTTTGTCATTTTAATATAAAAAAGTGAAAGTTTTTTTCTATTATAAAGAAAAAACATTGTAGAACAATTATTCAAATATCTGCAAACCAGGTAATTGGAAAAAGTCTTTCATCAAAGGCGAAAAGCAAAAAAAAAGTTGGAAGGAAGAACATCGCAATTTAAATAATTAACTATTCAATCTAGCTTTGTTTAATGAATTACAATTTCAGATTTTTTCTTTCCCGATCGTTCGACCCGGTTCGAACATTTTGTTGACTTTACGAGCTGACTTTTACTTGCTATCTTAGTAAATTTGCAAGTCACTAATTGAATAAATTCCTTCCTTTGTTTATCTTTAATCATAAAGAACGTGACTTAGAACAGTAATGGTGTTCGGATTTGCGAGAGAAATTATAGTAAAGCTAGGATTCACGTACCTACATTGTTTACATAAATCAATCATATGTAAATATGTTAAAAGATATAATTGTTATTTGTTCGCGCTGATTGAGTTTATTTGATTGCCTATGGAATAGAAACAAATATGTATGTACAACAATGAAATGCCTGAAAAAATTCACTGAATTTAAACAAAGCGAGAACGCTGTTGTTATTGTTTCTCAAATATTGAGGATTAAAAAGCATTTCCACTGTTTTAATGGAAAGTGAAATTGAAAAATAAACTATTGTTTTGGCAGGATGAAAGTGAAATCTGGTTTGAGGTTGGTAAGTGTGACAGCGTCGAACTCTCACTGGGCGGTGACCGCGGAGGTGAAGCCTAGGAGCGCTACTGTGACTGCTACCCGACTTGAGCAACCACTTCGAGACGATAGTGGGCTAGAACTGTAAGTGTTTCTTTAATAAACGTAGTGAAATATTCCTCATAAAAGATACAAATAATTAATTAAATGCTTTAAATGTTCTTCAACATTTGCACAAACTATTTCACAATTTACGCCATAAAAAATCGATATTCGATTACCTAATAAAAAGTCTATATTTTTATTAGGTAATCGACCTAATTGAAAAATTAAATTGTATGCCCTATTTTGAGCTTTGAGAATTTAGATAATGCAACTAACTTTAGTTAGTTGCTAGAAAAGTAACTCAGTTAAAGTTAACAGTTGAAATAAATTCGTAAAGGGTTGAAATAGTTTCGTATTTTCGTATAATTTTAAATTAAAGTAAACAGTTGAAATAATTTCGTATGGGTACATAATTTGAACACGAAATTATGTATTTTCAGCCCTATACAAGAATATACATTTTTGTCAAAACGAAACATTTGAACAATATTCAATCCTAATACGAATGGTGTTACTTCGATATAAAAATGAATTAGAACATGAATATTGTAAATGTAATAGTATCTAGTAGATACAATTTCATAAAGTAAACGAAGCGCATTCCAATTGAAGAAAAGCAATTTGAGAAAATAAGTTTTATCTTCATAAAGTTTAAATAAAGTACAAAGTTAGGCAGATCTCGGTAAATTTCCCTGAGGATACATTAAAGAGAAAACCTTTTGTTCACTTGATAGTAAAATTAAAATGCGGCTTCTAATAATACGTTATTTTAGACAGCCTATTTCTTGTTCGTCATTTTAACGAACAACTAACTGTTTAGTATATATATCTAATATCTGATGTATTACTTACATTATCCTTTAAAAAATATCAGATGTTGTTTTGAAACCTATACAGTCATTGTTTAAACATTCATTTAAATACAGTGTTAATTTTTCACTAGTTTAACATTTGCAATGAACACATCGTTCTTGGCAGGGTTTATTGGCACAGTGCCTATTTAAAACGATATAGGTATACAATTAAAACAAACTAAATGTTAAGTTCAAAGTAAGAAAAGTCACTGTTAACAATGATAAATCTAATTATTATTTATGTACCCGTGCAAAAATATCTTAAGATATGGTATAAATTGCACTTAAAACGATTATGAGATAAATTGCTATAGTTATAGATATGTCAATCTAACTCTACCCCAGATATCATCTAACAGAAAGACGTTACCTTGACATTCATAATCCTAAATCAGATTGCATATCTAAAATCAATACCACAAATTAGTTCCATCAATCCTTTCAAATATTGAATAGCTACTTATTCCACACAGGGACGAAGAAGACACTAGTGGTGCGGGTGGTCCAGGATGGGAAGAAGTTCTAACATGGTTAGTGGAAGTGGGCGCTGAAGGAGAAGGTGACGCTGAGGGTTCAGAGGGAGAATCGGGTCGTGGTACTGCTCGTATCAGCTGGTCAGCAAGAGTATCGTCTACACCTAGTGGCACTTCCACTACCGAAGAGACTCCTCATGAACATCGAGTGAATACTCGACTGGATATTGAAAAGGATGATATTCAAGCTGTCCTGCCGATTTCTAAGGTAGATATGTATTTTTAGTACATGTCATTTACGGTTAAAAAATGAATCTTGTTATTTACAAAGATTGTGACACATTGTGATGAGTTCAAATGTAAAGTAAACTTAAAGCTTCGAAGAAAATTTAAACGTTTAATAGTATTAATATATAATAGTACAAATAATTAGTGAAAACAGAACCTATTGTGTTTTTAATGAGTGGATAACTTAATTTTGAGTACATGATAGTAATCTTTGCATAGTTATTGAAATCATTATTACAAAATACCATAGTTCGTTACTCTTGATTAAACTCATTAAACGGTTATAAAGTTTCCAATGAGCTACGATAATGTTTAAGCCGAGCCTGCCGCACGAAATTCACAATTTATTATGACACCGATAGTAAAGATAAATTAAGTAGTTTCATCCTCAATAATTAATGGATCAGGGGAGCGAAGAGCACTTTTTAAGGTATTAACGCAATAACGATATCTTTATTGACTCTCAAAGGTTCTTAGATTGACTGAGGATTACCAACTAATTGGGTTGTAATGGTATCGTATTGAGAGATAATATATTACTTAAACACTCACCTTGGCTTTTTAGTATTATTACTGTTACACGATAAGATCACTATCGAGTATTAACCTAGATTGCTAAAATTAAATCAATAAGTATCAAATGAAACAAGTCAAGTACGTACCGTATTATTTTATGTACCTTTTGGCCTACCTACCTATCCGCCTAGATGGTTTTAAATTACAAACCTCAACACATGGATATTTTATGAACGTAGAACCTGTGGTAGAACTAAACTAAACTATTTTTAGACAACAAACATATAATATGTTGACATAAATAATAGTTTAGTTTATAAAAAAAACATAGTATAATTTAAACCTCCAAGTATTTACCAGGTGTAACGTTTAAGAGGTATAATATTATGTAAAAAAAAAAACAACGCTATTACCGTACGATCCATTTCCTTATTATTAAATTTACCCGCTTAGTGGACACAGACTATAAAATGAAGCCATTATAATAATCTTCTTGTGTGGCTCGTATATTGAAAACACTTCTATCAGTGAAATATTTCTCTGAAGTTATTAGCGTCAGTTATTAAGTTTCCCTTCGGGCAATCAGCGGCCATGCGGTTTCATTGATGGACAAAACTCATTTCGTGATGGAATATACCTAACAGATAATTAAAACAGTCGTAGCCGATACAAATGAATCGACAATTGAACTAACTGTAAGTGCGTGCTCTCAATTAGTATGATATCATTTTATTGCCGCAACATATATAGAAGTTATTGTGAGCTGTTATCTTTCAAATTAATTAGGGTACATAAATGCCGACACTTAGAAGTGGTTTATATTATTGTAGTGTCAATTATTTTCTATTATCATATTATGTTCTTTGCTTCAATTTACTCGTGTATATTATGTCAAATTTAAAAATACAAAATCTTCGAAGATTAACGTTGAAATGAATCTAAATTTCCCAAGCTTTAAATTCAATCAATCAAAAGTCTTCTATAGTCGTCTATCTTTGAATATCGTATTCAAAGATAATAGAGGTTTCATGCTTACATTATTTCGTCTATCCAAGGTCTGTAACGTAGGCTTCATTAAAAAATTTATACGTAACAATTTAAACTACATATTTAATATAATTGATACTTCTCAAATTCTGTAATATTATACTAAGAATATTAATTTTTCGCATTTCAATATTTAAAAAAAAATGATTGACTGTAGGATTTATTGAAAATCTTTAAAATTAATATTTTTATACCACGGTACGGCGTAAGATATCTAATACCGCCAATTCTGAGGGATCTAATCCCGCCTCGGTATGTAATTTTTTGCCATTCTTTAAAATTTCTAATTTATAAAGCAAAATTGTTTATTGAAAAACTAAAAATTACATATCTTTATATTTGTTTAGAACTGGGAGGTGTTAAACACAGCAGTGCTCACGGGTCGCCAAGTATCGCAAGCGATGAAGGTGCTCATAGTGTCGCAGGCGGGGCAGGTCGCTGACGTCACGCTCCAGAGCTCTTGCCACTCGGAGGACGAGAGCGTCCTCAAAGTGAGTAACACAATTAATAGTGGCCGTAATGGGTGCGCACTTCAATAGATTGGAGGCCATATCGATCGAAGGGTCGCTCTATTTGCTGATAGTCCACTTATGACCACATCTTACACGTACTTGTGTCAAGGTGCTAAGTGATTAATGTTAGACATTATCGACCTAAAAGCACCCACCATCCAGTAAAAATATTAAAGCCTCTTAGGTCATTAAAATGCTGATCAGTACTTCTCCGCACAGAAAAATGTATATAGACGAAAAATTAAGTGTTCCTGACTTGTTAAGTGCTCTCAATAAATTTCCTCAAGAGGTCAAATGTTAAGGGACATTTTCGAGGCCTCGTAAAGTACGGAAGGTTAATTGCCTTTCTGAAAAGAAAAATCTATTCACAAAATTCATCCCATAAGGGTCATTAACGCCCTAGAGTACGTACTTGTACCAATACCCATTCTTCTCTTAAATAGGTGTCGTCATCGTGCAGTTCCGTCTATGTGGATGGATCAGAAATTCGAGGATCTTCAAACGCTTCAGTGATTGTGAAATATGGAACATACACTGGCCTAGCAAGATTCACTGTTTGGATGCCGGAATACCCGCTCGAAATCGACGTGGATGATAACAGACTATCACAAATTAAAGGTAAAGCAACGTTCTATTTAACTTACAAAACGAACTACGTGTATTAAAAATAACAATTGCTAACAAAACGAAATGTTTTTCTGAAAATTTCTGTTGCGTTCCATTTATTATTCGGCCGAAGGGAGCCGTTTCGTGTTTCATGTAAGGAAACAATGTTAAAATCGTCTAGACTACAAGCCGGTATAGGAAAAAAATATGGGTCAATTGAACCACCAGGGGACATATCTAGAACGATAGAAGAGCATAAAATAATAAGATTCATCACTATGCCGTCACTTGTAAGCTGTCCAACTGAGTGCAGATGAGAATTCAAAAGTACAGGTAGACTCGGTAAATTTTGGTCATATATTTTTGTACGGCATTCTTAACCATCGATAGATCCATTAAAAATAATAAGAAACCGCTCAGTGCCGTACAAAAATGGTGGTCCACAAAGTCGGAATTTTTATTTAATTTCCGAGAGTTACCGGGGGTAAATTTGGTCATTTGACCATGTACGGCATCTGTGTCATACTATTTCTATACTGCTTTTAATCCATTACTCCGCAACGCCGTACAAAAATCATGGGGACAAGGGGAAAAAAATCGAGAGTTGCAATCCCCTCTCTTTCACCACTCCAGGGGGTCATTTGACACAACACGAAATAAATTTATTTTTAAAGTATTTTATGCATAGATAATATTTTTTCATGTGCCGTACATTTTCGTTGGTTCAAAGGGGAAAAATCTGAAAAAGAAAAAAATCCATATAACGAAATGTTTGCTTTATATTTTGATAATAAAATATAAATATAAATTAATATTAAGAAGCTCGAGGTGGTTAATTATCACCTTGGAAAGTCGGAGTCAGGTGGAATGGACTCCGTTAAATTGATGAACTAATAAGGAAGCTATGAACGAAAAGATGTGAATTATATGCAATCAGCCCATGAATACAGGTAAAGTCACAAGCAAATGCTAGTAATATATACATATTCAAAATGTACAAGTAAAGCGCTTTCAAATGATACCAAACACGGCATATTTATCTTAACTTAATTTTTTTACTCTGTATGTTTTGTCCGCTAGAGGGCGCCACATTAGATTTTGTGAAACCCCATATAGCCTTTAGCTAGCTAGTCGCTGGTTATCCAGTGAACAATTCAGACGCTTCTAATGATATGTCATTTGTCGAATTCTGATAAGTAGTTTAGAAGTTACGAGGGAATAGATGAACATACATACATGACCTGTCAAAATCATAACCCTCCTTTTGCTTTGCCGTAGTCGGGTAAAAATATGTTAATGCCGTACTGTATCAGATGGCCATAAAGCACCCTTAAAATTGTAGCTTTCGTCGCTTTCATCAGCCTAAAAGATGTGGTCTGCACAAAAATGTACGGCATCGTTTTTTTCCTAATTTATCTATGTTAATACTATTTAAAACAACGAATAAAGTGTAGAAAACTATTATATTTCATTAATCTACGATGTTTAAACTTTTCAAAATTTCAGTTTTTGCATTTCTCTATAACTTTTTTTAGAACGGTTTCTTTTGAACGGCAATACTATACAACAATTGAATTTTACAATATCATGTTAAAAAAAAGTTCCCGTACAGGGTCAAATGACCTTACAGCTCTTTATATCAAGAATTCGATGAAATTAAGATGATTATTGGTATACATTTAAAAGAACAATTATTTTTTGACGGCATTGCTTTTAATAGTACTTTTGAGTGCTAGATAATGTTTTGGAACCGAAGCCGTACTTAGTCAAATGACCCCCTGGAGTGGGGAAAGAGAGGGGATTCGAACTCTCGATTTTTTCCCCTGGTCCCCATGATTTTTGTACGGCGTTGCGGAATAGTGGATTAAAAGCAGTATTGAAATAGTATGACACAGATGCCGTACATGGTCAAATGACCAAATTTACCCCCGGTAACTCTCGGAAATTAAATAAAAATTCCGACTTTGTGGACCACCATTTTTGTACGGCACTGAGCGGTTTCTTATTATTTTTAATGGATCTATCGATGGTTAAGAATGCCGTACAAAAATATATGACCAAAATTTACCGAGTCTACCTGTACTTTTGAATTCTCATCTGCACTCAGTTGGACAGCTTACAAGTGACGGCATAGTGATGAATCTTATTATTTTATGCTCTTCTATCGTTCTAGATATGTCCCCTGGTGGTTCAATTGACCCATATTTTTTTTCCTATACCGGCTTGTAGTCTAGTCATAGTTTTTTTTCATACGCGAATGTACAACCTACATTCCATCTGCATATTGACCTAGATGGGGCATTGTTTTCTTCCCAGGTTGGAAAGTTTTAGATGAAACGAACGCTAAAGACAGATTAAAAAGGTCTCTTTCGTCGAGGGGGTGGGGGGCAACCAGACCCGATGGCCCTAATACCTTGACGGATCAGCGCTCTTGCCGGCTCAGATACCAACAAAGCAACGTCGAGGTTTGTACTAAATATCGCTAAAAATACAATAGACAATTTAAATTTTTAATAGGCCTCAATATTAAGTCCATGACGTAAGTAGCGTACGAATCAGGTCACATCAAAACAATAAAAACTTTTCTTGACCTAGCCTTGTGTCGATATAACTCAGCAGTTCTCACTGAAATGTATCGTCATTTTGTATAAAAGTTACTATTTATAGAATCTTTAGATATAGACAGATTGAAAACCGAATGGTGTTTTATATAAGCAATGTCGGTTTAACATAAATTTTATACGTAATTAATAAATATTCAAGCAATCCATAGGGGAAGTACGGACAAAATGACAGGGTGTTTTGTTTTCCAATCATATTTATTTATTTAATGGCATTATAATCAGTCTCAATCGTTTATACTCATCTTAGGTTCATTGACTATCAGTAACACAGTCTATTAATTAAGTAGGATCTATAATAAAATATATAATAATAAAAAATATAACTAATAACAAAAACCATTTTGTCCATATAGTATGGACAAAATGACATATAAGACAAGGACATAATGACATACAAATTTTTAAGAGCAAAGTTCACAAATAAATCCTTTGGTCTTCTTTGGGACACCAGCACATGACGCATGAGCCCAAAGGTAACAAGTTATACATCGTAACCAACCTTCGCCGGGCTTAGAATTGGAAAAGAGGTCATTGCAATAAATGCAAGCGCAGTCACTATCGTCGTCATTGGCCTCGCATGAGAAATCTTCGCTTCCTGAGCTATCATATTTCGGAGCAGTTCTACGCTGCCTCGATGCTCTCAATTTCTTCCCTGATTCTTTTCTCTGATCGGTTTTAGAAGCAGAAATATTTATTTCATCCTCATTACAAATTTTTCTTTTAACCTGTCTCTTTTTTTCTGTTTCTTCGATTAGTTTTTCTTTCGTAGTTTCGCGGCATATCACCTAAAAAATTATAAATAAATCAATACTAGGTACACCCAAAAAATAAATCATCAAAATTATGTTAACAGAAACACTATGGACAAAATGGCATACTATGTCGTTTTGTCCAATTTGTATGTATGTCATTTTGTCCCAATTCACCGAAAAACAAATAAAAATCATAATTCCACACAATAACTAATGATTTCAATAAACTTAATCGAAATCACTGGATACTAGCGTAGTTTATCGATTTAAATACAAATAATTACAAATAACAACAAATAACTCACCAGAAAATAGGAAAAAAACACCTGTAAAATAAACTTTTGAAGGCGAGATACAAGTTTGAACTGGTAACTGCGGCGCAACTGTCAGAATGATGCTCAACGTCTGACAGGATTGTAAATATGGCTGCCGTCACGTGATACAGTCGCGGAGACGTAGCTAAAACCCGCCAATTTTGAAATAAGGGGACTATGTCATTTTGTCCATACATGTCGTTTTGTACGTATTTCCCTAATATTATAAATGCGAAAGTAACTCTGTCTGTCTGTCTGTTACTCAATCACGCCTAAACTACTGAACCAATTTGCATGAAATTTGGTATGGAGATATTTTGATACCCGAGAAAGGACATAGGCTACCTTTTATTGCGAAATATGTACCACGGGCGAAGCCGGGGCGGACCTCTAGTTTACTATAAGTAATGAATGAAACTAAATACTTAGCTTTAGATATTTTTCGCTTAAATTGTAGCAGAGCTTCAAGAAATCGATTAATACGATACCGGTGCAATAAATCATCTGTGTACTTCAGTATTTTATTTACGACGATAAATTATTGGTAATCTGTGTCAACACATTTTGCATCCTGGAAGTTAGCCAATTTATGCTTTAGACAAAATAAGTCGAACATGGCCATCCACCTAAATTCCTACCTATATTATAGAAAATAGAATAACGGATCTTTGAAGTGTCTATATGAATTTGGCACTCTATCAAACGGATCCTGTTTTTAGGGATATCTTTTTTTCTTGCATTTTTATTCGATAGAATTGGTTATATCGAAGAGTAACCGGAAGATTATTTTAGATTGATATCGTTGTTTCTCCTTTCTTACTATATTATTATTAAATGTTATACATATTATGACATAAGTTCACTTTGGATATTTGGATAGATGTTTGTTAGGTCGAACACGCAAAAACTATTGAACAAATTTTGATGATATTTGGAGTGTTTATGTATCAGCTTTTGACGACTTACGTTTCTAGTTATATTTTATTAGTACGGAATGAAGTCGAATACCTTATAAACATACCAGAATACAAAAGATAAAGAATTATTAGCATTCGCCCGAGAATTTGTCCGCGATACCTAATTGGTATACTTAACTACCTAATTGGTTTACTGTTTAATTTGTTATACATTATTAGGAAAATGTATAACAAATAAAACAGTACGTTATAATAATAAGATGTTATATTCATATGCAGCCTAACAAAATGTATATCCACAGGTATACGCGCGTTTCCTAGCCAAGGACCACGACTCAGGTCGGGTATCCTATTTCGTGTCCCGTCGCACGTGGCTCAAAGTGACGGAACTAGTGTTGTCGCTGATGCGTGTGTCGGACCCGCGTATAGCATCACTACGAAACCGCGTGCTGCAGGGACGCAGTACTGGACGTACTGAGGTGCAAGTGCTGTCGCCGATAACGGGTAAATATAAATAGGTTTTTTTTTTTTTAATTATATATGTTAATTTTTTGCCAAAGCACACGAGCAAAGTGACTTAACAGACACTAAGCTAGTGACAATGGACACTCTCAGAATAAGTTATTTAGAAATTTAGGTTAACTTATTAGTCTTGTAGACTAGATTTTAATTTATATAGGTACTATTTTAAATTAGCCCTCATTAATAATTAAAAAAAATATATTAATTCAGATGAATGTCGATATTTTTGTTATTTACTTTTATAGCATTCAAATGCTTCAAAAGCACCTAAATTTATAGAGTTGCCAAACCGGGTTCGGCAAAAGGACGCAGGTTCGAATCCCGCCTGGTGATCTATTTTTTTCTATTACTTAAAAAATTCCGATCCATATTTTATTACAAATCAGATATGTCTATAGCAGATATAATTTTCCTCGCTCTCCCCAATCCATTTCTTTCCCGTCGTTAATCCTTTCGCTTTTTCCTTAATATTAAAAAGCTGGTATTTGTAGGTGCGCTATCTTTGCAACTAATAACAAAATTAATATACACAGTTATTATTATGTTCATATTTTATTATTCTGTGTCTCATATAAAATTGGTAATTTTTTGATAAATCGTTTATAATTGTATACATATTTTTGTTGCTTGTTCAATCGTTATTGATAGTCTAGACAAAAAATACGAAAGAAGTAATGAGTTTGCAAAGTAAATTCAATTAACCAATTATTGCTTTCGTTCCAAAATTTAAATTCATTTTGCAGACTACATAAATAAACGAAAACATGTCTGTCTGGTTTCTTAATTTTCGTTATTTTATTTTTCACTACCTACTATTAACACGGCGTTATTGTATGCAACATAATGTTTTCTGTGAAAAATCAACTGTGTAACTGAAACGAGTCCGTGTAAAAACAAAATGCGTATTAAATTGCGTAACTCGAGAAGTGTTCGTATTACGACTGCTCATAATTACCACAATTATGGCTAAGAAATACATAACCTGGAATTCTGAGCTTTTGTACGGTGTACTGTTTCTATTGATTCTAGAAGGGAAATAATAGTATGAATGTTGCAAACAAGTCTTTTAATCAAGCCTCGTTTAAGCCTATAATTACCTCCTACTTGTGTCCGAAAACGCCTACCTACTAAATTTACTCTACTAAATTGATTTATTTTAAACATTTTCAATAATTATCCTTGAACAAGTTTGAAATTAAGGATTACTCAACAACAATTATAAAATACCATTCGATCAATAAGGCTCTCTGATATGAGATTTTTGAAAAAAAACGTCTACGTTTTTGATTGTCAATAAAATGCACGGAATTACAAGACATAAAAAAAAAATATTACAGGGCGTGTAATTGGTCTCCGCGAGGTCCGTGTGGTCAACGACAAGGTGTCGATTACCCGGCTCCTAGTGCGAGTGATATCTGGTTTGCAACTGAACATTTCTCCAGACACGGCCATTGAAAACGGATACGTGTCCGAAACTACTGTTACGAGACGATTGACAGCCCAATACCAGGTGAGATGGGGCTTCGGAAGCTTTAGTGTGATTTATTAGGGCAGGTAATTGATTTATCGGAACGCAGACGTGAAGGTAGAATCAAATTGTTCGATGAATTTTCGTTTCAAAGGATGTAGTAGATTTGAAAAATTTATAAATATGCTCTCTTAAAATAACTATACGCAATACACATTAATCTTTTTTTCAGTTTTAAGATGGCATAAGAAATGCTGACTTCGATTTAATTTTGCCAATATATCCTTCAAATTACTTTTTAAAAATAGCATTTTTTCTTTTACTATTCTAATTCTGTATCTTCATCTCAATCAATATATTTTTTCTTTTTTTTACAGGAAGGGCTTCTAGACATAGACATTGAGTTTTCCGACGGAACTCACACAGCACTCCGCGATGTGGCCACGTCGGACTACCACTTGTTAGTGGAAAGCTTGGATATTGAAGTTGTGGCCTTTGCGCCCATGCTGGCTTCGGTGCATCCTAGAGTTATTGCTGTTGGTGAAGGTAATATTTTTTTTTAATCAGCCTTATAAAATAATAGTTATTAAATTATTTATTTATTTGTAAACTTTATTGTGCTGCCAAAATAAATAAAACAATACAAACAAAACTTACTCTAAAAGAAAATACAGCACAGAAGGAAATTACGAATACGAGAATTAGATAGATAAGATATAGGAACCTAGTACGAATATAGGTAACTTAAATGAATATACATTTTATATGTAAACAGTATTCTTGACTTGACTTAAACAAAACAAACACGTAACGGTGCATTTACCTCAAACGAACATAATATTATGTAGAGCTAGAGCAAAAGCATTCTTTCGTGATATTTTTGTGTAAATAAAAACTTGTATTCAGTGTTTTCATATTAGAATCTTTTCGAACGCACACACAAATTACATACCTTGTGTCAATGATATTATATATAATTGCCTTGTGTTGAGTATCTTAATTACACTAATTCGACTTTAAATCTAATAAAAAGACGGGTTGCACTCCGGGAGTGCCGGCAGAAGTGAAAACTTGATTATTAACGTTGAGCATGTTTGATATTTTAGAATGGTATCCGTCTTACGCTTTTTCGATCAGGTCACGTGTCCTGACGCGAGTTTAAGATTTTATACCCATTACAGAAAAAGTGCTCAACGCCGCTAAAGAAGTTTTCACTTCAAAAATTTTATTTATCACAGGTAGCGGCGAACTACTACGCGTAACCCTCCTAACTCCCGACCAGTGTCGTTCCGGCCCGATCCGGCGAGTATCTCTCCCCGGGAAAGGCGACACCAAAACTCCAGCGAACATTAAGAACATCCCCGGGGCTCTAGCCACAGCTGCTGCTAGTGTTGATGTGGACTTCAGTGGAACTGATGCTCCACAGAGACCAGATACACCACAAAATGATGATATCATGGCTAGGGGTGGGATCAGAACTGGAATGAACGATCTGACTGATCTACTTAAAGGTGATTTGTAGATATGTACGGGTTGAATTAGTAGGTATTGTGTTGATTGTTAATAGTTCTGTTGAGTAGTTATTTTTTTGGTGTGTCAAATTAAGTCGTAAAGTAGCATAGTCGTATTTAAAATAATTATTTTATGTTATCTTATAAATCAATTTTCTTTTGTTTTTTGAGATATTGAAGTAATAATATTGATATAATATAATTAAAACCTAATAACTCATTGTAATGTAGGTAATATACAATCTTAGTTATCGGAATTACTGTACCAAATAGAATTATTAGGTATTAAAAAAACCCTCTAATAAAACCAATACTAAACTACCATTTGTGTTTGTAGATATTTCACGTATTAAAGATGAAAACAACCACAATCCCACAGTGCAAGCGCAGCAATACGGATCCATTCACCGACCGAACGCCGCTCACCATCCAAGGCATATTGCGCAGAAAAATGAGTCGCAAGTACAAATCGGTTGGTATTACATATAAATATTATATGTTTATTCCATGAAAAAATAGGGAGGACAAGAACATTTTTTTATATAGAGAAAAAAATATTATTATAAATATTGGTATGTTTACTGAACTCAAATTTAACCAATAATTTTGTCGTTACAGGAATGACTATCTTACTGGGAGCATTTTGTTTCGCGATAATGGTAATTATTATTTATTTCACTGTTTATGGTCAATAAATGTTTTTATTATTATATTATTATATTCATTCTATTTTCGTTAGACCATCTTTTTTTTTCTTATTCTCTTATCCATAATTTTTTTTCTTTTTTTTATAGGTATTTGTGGTATCATGTGTTGTATATGCATACAAATTGAAAAGAGTGAACAGTCCAGGAGGTGGTGGATGTAGAAACAGTCCCGGCGCTACTGAAAGTGGACGTTTACAAGTTACCAATTTGGTTGGAACTACACTTGGTCTATCTAAAGAGAAGCCCTCAAGGGAGTCTACTACTAATGCTCATGATTGGGTGTGGCTTGGTAAGATGACATGAAATTTAATGATAAATTAATAACATGATATTAATGTGATCACAAATAACTACATATTTAGCTAGATAAAATGAATGATAAAAGTTTCCAGCCTTCAATAAAATATCTGTTAAGACATATAACTAATTTTAATTACATTGTTCATTTACAGGAAGGGCAACAATCGAAAAGAACGGCAACCGCCACCCAACAAACAGAAACTCGATGCAACCGATGCAATGCGACAAGGGGAACAACAACCAAGAGATGCGCATAACGTCCAATCCTTTGAACTACAACTATGTCGACCCAGACGATGCTATCAGAGACAATGGAAACGTTATGGTCACCAGCTTTGATAACCCCAACTCCATAGAATTACCATCGCAGAACGAGAAACGTGACAGGATCATAGATTCGACGACATATTGCAAGAAACCCTCGAGACACGCTCGGACAAACTCCGGAGACGGTCATTGGCAGTAAGATTATCATTGCCATCATTTCTTGCATGCTTCACACAGCCACACAGACATTTTACATGCCGACTAGATTTTTGCTAGGTTATTGTTGCATTTGTGTATAATGTGTTGTGTAATTTTAGGGATACCAATAACCAAGACGAGTATCGACCACCCGTGCCTCCGCACAGAAACTCTTCGACACCTCAGCCTCAAGTACCGGTGCCTCCACGGAATTCCAATAAAGTGAGTTGCTATTTCATTTTTTGTTGTAACAATGTAATAATAATTAATACCAACTTGATCCCACGGCTCCTCTCGTATGGTACCTGGATGTATATGATACATTATGTGCTTCTCCACTCCAGAATATAATCTATCTCTCGACCATTTCATCATTCATCATGCTGTTTTTACGTGAAAGAGTAACAAAATTAATAGGATTCCTTTTCAAACTTTCAAATCTTTATAATAATGATCTTCTTGCAGATTTTGCCGGAGTCAGTCATGCCACCAGCTAGACGAAGCCACTCCAGGAATCATCATAAGAAACACGATCGCGAGCACGAGCCTACCAAGAGATCTCCGGAAAATCAACGCCACCCAGACCGGTACCTACGTTTTTTTATAATAACTGCTTCTACATTGTTGTAAAAAAATACCTATCAAGATTTGAGAGTTGAAATAATATCTATTGATTGATTGTGTAATATGTTCATAATCTATTCAAAATTTAATTGAAATCATGTCTCCATTTCAGAATTATTGATTTGAATAAAGCCGAGTCCCCATACATTCCGAGCCGAGAAATTAAAGACCAATACAAACGCGACTCTTACCCTCTTCGACTCCGCAACGACTTTGACGACGATCCAATGGAAAACCTTACTAATAAGGACGATTGTGCCAGATTATTTGAGTTTGATAACGATGCTCCTCTTATCATGGAGAATAAGGACTATCGAGAGATTGTTGGCCTCAACAGAGGAACTGATGACTCACGACGCACCTTCACTAAACCGGAAAGCCCTGACTACATGCACGACTCTGGAATCGGTAATATTATTATGTATTTTATTATACCAATTTTCGATAGTAATTACTATTTGGAACACTTTCATTGTTCATTTTAAAGTTTTTTTTTTATCTTATTACGTTGTTACGCTATCCTTCTGAGTTGTAAGAATGCAAAAAAGAGTAGGTATTTTATTTCGAAAGTAACTTTTATTAAATGTTAACCATTTTTACTTTTATTGAATTAGTTCTATGAAATGGTTCTATCAATATTAAATCGTAATCTCTGTCATTTCCAGGTCTACCTGATTTGCAAATGAGACACAAGAGTAAATCAAAGGATGCTAATGGCAAAGGAGATTTCGTTGAATTGTCCAATCAAAATAAAGGTAAGATATGTTTAACTATTTCTCATTATTATATATGACTGTACTCCTATTTTACCTAGATGATTGGTAGAAGTGTAGAATTCTAGAGTAAAATTTTAAGGAAATGTTAAATTACCAATAGTGGAGCATTCGTTTATTTACCATAGCCATAGGCAAATTTCTAGCTCCCTAGAATTATCCCTTTATCTCTTTTAAATTATAAAGTAAAATACTTAACTATTGTGCGCTCCATCCATTATAGACAGAGCGCACCTATCATAGACAGAGCGCACCTATTATAGCACGTACATTTGCACTAACTATACCTCCAGGAACTATTCTGTACTTTATGTCTAACTAGCGGTCCGCCCCGGCTTCGCCCGTGGTACATATTTCGCAATAAAAGGTAGCCTATGTTCTTTCTCAGGGTCTAAAGATTATCTGTGCCAAATTTCATCAAAATCGGTCCAGTAGTTTATGCGTGAAAACCATACATACATACATACATACATACATACAAACCTTTCCTCTTTATAATATTAGTATAGATAGACAAATTGTTTCCACCAGGTACCCCATCCCCCGAAGTGAAGCGCGCCACCATAGTGGGCAACCCGATGTACTCGCGCGGGGCCGCGGGTGTGGGGGGAGCGGGGGGAGCGGGGGGAGTGGGGGGAGCGGGGGGAGTGGGGGGAGCGGGGGTGGGGGGAGCCGAGCCAGCCGTAGAGCCGCTCGGCCTCGACGACCTGCACATGGACTACGATCAAATCATGCACTATTTCCATAACCTCAAGGTATAAACCGCCCACAGCCCACCGTCCCCACGCTTCTAGTGTAGACGTTGCTGCTTGCGATACCGCTCGGCTGCCGCGCGTTCTATCATATCGTACCGCGTACGTCGGTGTCTACGTAATCTACTTATGAATTAGAGCCTGACTTTTGATGCATTTAATCTCGATGTAGTATAGTATTTTATATGACTACGTTTTATACGAATATACATTGTGTCGTGCAGTATTAATTAATGTAAGGACGTGTAGCTGTGCATTAACGGTATTGTCTCATAGAAGTGACGTTAGTCTTGTCGCAGCGAGTATAATGTACGCCTCGGTAGCCCTACCTTTATATTACGTCTAGTACCGCCTCTATATCGATGACATCATCCCCTATATTTTATCTCGTAGACAGCTAGAATAGAATCCGTCTCTTCTCACTAACCTAGAAGTAGCACATCTCACCGTCGATCACAATAATCAGTAATCACATTGCAATCGCCGCAAACTATGACTCATTCGATAAAATTTTTCGCAGGAATCGAACGCCTGAGTAGAGCAGATCATTGCAAAGATCCGGCAGATATTGTCTACGTTTAAATATCAGCATATCACCAAAGCTGCTCCGATCGACGTATACAATGCGCCCGCCGGAGCGAGCGGCGCCGGGCGCGAGGATAGTACTATTGACTCACTCAACAACAACCTGCCGACAAGCGACGATGCACACACACACGAGAACGTTACCGGTTCTAGTGTCGCGCCCACGCAGGTGCTCTGTGACTCGATAGCGCACAGAAACACCTTTATGAAACGCCGGCTTAAGTTCCTCCTGGAACACTTAAGCGAGGCGTACGAGTAGAGTTGTTGGTCAATATATTATCCTCCGTACAATATGTGTCCGAAGTGGATCCTTGCAGTGATCGAAAACGATATAAACTATGTAATTGTTTTATACGTATACCTGTAACGTTTAACGTATTTACTCTAGTCATCGACAAAGTTGCACATGTTTATGTATTTAATGATGTATCTGTGTGCATGTAGTTAATACTCAAATATATTATAATCTATGATATAATGTTGTAGATAGATCGCGTTGTTTGTCTGTTTGACGATATGACTTCTCTTGGTTTTGGTGTCTCGTTAATAAAATAATATAATATACGAGCTTTTAGCGGTTGGAGCTATAATTATTATCCAAATACCAAAATAAAAAAACGTTGCATTTTTCTCTGAATAGTATATGTACATATTTTCCATTATAGATGATGTGAAAACGCTACCTCACTTATGTCTTAACTTATAGCTTAGCAATTACATAGATCCATGAGCAAAGCAAAATGTATTTATATAACAACTATTTAATACGCGTATTTAATTATTATTTTAGGTTCTACATAATTTATTCCACTTCTTTTTCCCTTAACAAAGACATGAAATAGGCTTTAAGACTGCAATTTGCCAGTGTTTAGAAAATATAAATTAGTTTAGGGACTATTTATAAGACAAACCTAGTCAAATATGTTTATATATGGGCTAATTTTTATTTGCTCAAATTTACTGTTTTCAATAAAATACTGAATATTTTACGTTCCTATTGTTTTACCACTTCATTTATTGATGTTGAAAAAAATAAAATTTGGCCTAAAATATCTTCCACGTTTGTGTAACTTTATATCTTGGGACATTACTGTACAACGTTCTATACACACGTACATTTTATCTCAATCAATATTGTATAACTTTGTGATAATATGGCTGCTCTTGTTGATTTTTGGCGGCCGACTTTAAATTAAAAAGCCATATCATATTATGAAATCTAGTTGCTTGTATCATATATTGTAATGTATCTTATTAATTTATTAAAATGTAAATTGCATTTACTTGTAAGTTAGTTTTATAGGTTTTGTAAATATTGTTATGATGTTATATAATTTATAGGTATGTGTGCGAAGATACAAAGGAAATAGATGTATAAATGTGGTAGAGTTGCTTATATACCTATCGACAGAGTAGGCTGCACTGAATTATATAATAAAAGTTTCATGTCTGTTATTATTGTACACGGAATAGTAAATGTAATTGATCTTGTAATTGTGTATTGATGTGACCCTTCTAGAAGATGTTTCTAGCGAAATCTCCCTTTTATGTTAACTATTTTTTCCTTTTCAAAGCAAACTGTTATAACGATCTATTCAGCTTTAACTTTAATCTTTAGGCTTTTGTCGTTAGTTTAGGGACAAGTCACAGATCACTTATATACCTACATTATGCAGTAGAATTTGTTACTATAACAATTGTTTTTGTTGGGTTTTTCCTTATATAAAGAAGTTTATTAATAAATTATTGCTACAGACTGAGGCTTGTCACGAGAATCCCTTAATGAAATGTCAAATATAATAAACAATTATGAAAAAATCCAGTTGTTTTTTATTTACATCATCCGAATCTATGAGAAATAATCAAAAACACTGAAAGGTGGCCGATTTGATGAAAACTAAAACTGCATTATTAGTTTTTTGATAAATCAATATTCCTTGCCAGTTACCTATAGAACCCATTGATTCTGAAAAAAAAAGTAGGTAACTACCTACCTAATAAACCTTGTAATAAACCAATTGATGACGTCTCTATTACGGGACAAATTGTAATGACATACTTACTACATATTTACGAAAAAGGCTTTATTTTCTACTCTACATTTTTCGACGTAATGCCAAATATTTCAGTATCCCGCACCCTGTTTATTTTTAAAAGCAGGAAGGGGAATTGGAAAAAGGTTATTATATTTTGGAATTCAGTAATTTCGATTTTAATAGGGTTATACCATGAAGGTTAAACACACGTTAAATATCGATCGTTGTGGGCATTACCTCAAGAGAAGTGTGGCGTTAAGTTTCTTAAAATATTGGGCAATCATATTACCTATTAGCATATATTTTTTTCACTAAAGCATCTTTAATGGAAGTAAATCGATCATGAGCTGATCAGTGATAACAAAGCAGAACCTCATACAGCTAGTTTTCGAGTCGAGTGACTACCAATTCTAAAGTAGAAGGGCAATAATTAATCTAAGCCGGGCGCTACAGCAAACAGGCTCAAGAAAATATTGCCCGCATTCAAATCTATGAAGCAGATTTTGAATACGTAAGTACTGTTTTCTAATGAGTATTTTGTACACTATTGACTTATATGCTGATATGAGTCATTCTTATATTTTGCAAGTATCAAAGAGTTGTTAGATAATAATTATTGTCATACATTTCACATTTTTAATCACAGTTTTTAATATAGGTAGCGCCATCCATCGAAACTTATAAATTTATGAGTGATTCAAATATTTACGCATTTTAGTACTCTCCTCTCTACTTTATGAGAAAGAGATAATATAGAATGTCAATCTGTAGTCTCCAGACACAAAAATCATATCATGAAACGGCTCCGATGCGACAAACAAACAAATTTAGTTTTATAGAATCAATTAAATACTTCATTAATTAATGGGGCATTGAGGAATTTATAGGCATTAATGAGTAACGAAAAAAAAAAAACTACAATTATTACTATTCACTAAATTCTATTGTCTATTCCATTACATCTTACAAATATTTGCAGAACCATCTATGGTCATATTTCGATATATGCTTGTGACAGCCGCCCATATTGTTTTGGATTAAATATTTCATTGTGTAATTATTTTGGTTATTTTCTTCCCTCCACTGTTCGTCGGCTGCAAATTTCTCCATTATTTCCTGTGACACTGGCTCAGCTTTGAAAGGCAGTCTCTCGGCAATGATTCGTAACATGTTTTTTACCTGTAAGATACAAAGTGTAAAATAAATCAAGAGGTAAAAAAGGAGAGATTATTCGTTTTTTAAACATCAAAATTAGCTATAGTAGATTAATTTGAATAGGCAACATTTGAAAGTTCAACAAAATTCAACAATGTAACCTTGTCAAATGTTTCCTATTAACATAACTCCAGTATAAGTTAACATTCATAACAAAATAATTGTAGTTTCAATATACCAAATGAATTTCTCAAATACTGTACATAAATTTAAAAAGGAATTGCTCTCGATTGAACCTTTGCCAAAACCCAGTTGATCAAATGTAGTTTTATTTTAACATTAATTGATTATTTTGCCGTCAAAATTGGATTTATGTATTATGTATATGTGTATTTTTTACCTAATCTGCGGTAGCTGCAGACTGTGTGTCTTGGATTTAATGTTGTATTTGTTAGTGGTGGTTGCGTAGACAGAGAAACCAATAGACAAACTGATATCTTATGTCGCATTCACACAAGAAAAAGAGCAACTTATGCCGGTGTTGTGTAAAGAAATGAGAGAGAACGATAAAATTTTTTGTTTCACGCAGCGTGCCACTTTTTTCAAGAATAGCAACCTAGTTTGATAAACAAAGTTTGACAGCTAGCTATCGTCTTCCATAAAAATATAGTTTTTACATGGTCTAAGTTACGTAATTCATGGTATGTTTGGTTTTGAATGATTTAGACTTACTGTTAATACCTTATAAAATAATACCATGGTGCGGTGAAGCGTTAAAGGGTGTAAAAGTGATAGTGGAACGAAAATGCCTGGATTGTCTTTTCACTCTTGAATACATTGTTTAAAAACCACAAAAATAACAATTATAAATTTTAACCTAAAAAATTTTGTGTTGCCAACTTTTCTACAAATTGTTACCCACTATTATGGGAAACTAGCTTTCCACCCGCAGCTTCGCCCGCGCAGTCAAAGAAAAACCCGCATAGTTCCCGTTCCCGTGGGATTTCCGGGATAAAACCTATCCTATTTCCCGGGGTAAAAAGTAGCCTATGTCCTTTCTCGGGTATTAAAATATCTCTATACCAAATTTCATGCAAATTGGTTCAGTAGGTAAGGCGTGATTGAGTAACAGACAGACAGATAGAGTTACTTTCGCATTTATAATATTAGTATGGATAATAATATATATTCTGCAGTGTGTATTTAATTAAATATCTGAAATATTAAATGGCTTGTTCCAGTTTTCCTGAACCGGATAATTTACGACAAATTTGGATTGTAGCTACAGGACGAACAGATTGGAAACCAAAACCGAAGGTTAGAAAGTATTACGGCAATCACCACCACCGTGACGCTGCCCCGCTGAAGACAATGGACACTCTTGGTTCCAACATTGAACCGGAGGGACGTAGTTAATTAAGTTAGAGATAATTTAAATGTAATTTATTTATCACAATAAATTATTATTAAGTAAATTTCGGTTTTTTTTTTGCGCCTTCGCGGGTCGGTCAATATAATTAACGTGTGTATCTGTTAATACTTACGAAAATAAACATTATTTTATTTATTTTTTTATTTTATTTTATAAAAAATAATAAACAATCGAGTTTTCATCTACATTGTCATTACATACACATTTTCATATGGGATTATGATAATGATATATACATATTATATAATATATAGGTATGTGTATATACATAATATGTATTACCCATCTAAAAGTAATATGTTTATTATATACTAGCTGCGCTCCGCGGTTTCACCCGCGTGGCTCCACTCCTGTTGGTCTAAGTGTTATGGTACAATATAGCCTACTATAGCCTTCCTCGATCAATGGGCTATCTAACACTGAAAGAATTTTTCAAATAGGAATCAAAGTAGTTCCTGCGAATATCCCTTCCCTCCTCACCTTCACCACATCCCGCACTACGCCTCCTCATTGTATAAAACAGTATACCTACTATTTTCTGTAAATTGACACTTTTAAAAATTCGTTATATCTTTTGAATGGAATATCGCGGACTTTCTTGTAGATATAGATCCATTCTATAATACCGTAGAACATTTTTTTGTTCTATTTTCAATAGATTCCGCAGCGCACGCGATGACAGAATTAAGGATACATTATTGCATTTTTGGTAAGGATATCTAATTTTTTTGAAAATGCAATATAGCCTATGTTGCTCAGTGAAGATGCAGCTTTCTAATGGTGTAAGAATTTTTGAAATCGGTCCAGTAGTTTATGCGTGAAAACCATACATACATACATAATTACAAACCTTTCCTCTTTATAATATTAGTATAGACATGTAAGTATGTACCTACATAATGTGGATATCTCATTATTATCCACTTATGTTATGTGAATAATGATATTGAGAGATTTGTATCTTACAAATTGTGGGGTAAATTTTCCCTCACACGGTAACCCTAAATATTGTGACGTATTCTTTTTTATCTCTTTCTGCGACACGCATTGCCAGTGTCTATTGGTTTCTCTGTCTACGGGTGGTTGCCTATAATTGTGACAGCACTATGTCTACGATTGTAATTACTTTAATGCTTTTATCTATGTATCAGTGTATGTCATGTTGGTGATCCTTAATGAAATAAATAAATAAATAAATTAAAAAAAAAATGCATACACAAACATCGAATGGACTTAATCATGATATAATGATTTGTTTTATTATTATAATCTTATAAACTGATAAGAAGACAAGTAAAGAACAAGACAAGAAGAGACTGTAGTGAAATTCAACCTACCTCAGCATATTCACATTTTCCACCAACTTCAAAAATTATGCGTCCATTTTTTATTGGAGTGACATAATGGTCAATAGCGCCTTTACCACCTCCCATACGTTGGCCCTGACCCTTCTTTGTGATTGGTTGCCACGGAGGATCAATACGCCAGATTGCAAACATTTTCTTTTGGTCTAATCTCCTTGCAACTTGAAGACGTACCATCTCAAAATGTTCATGACGCATTCTACCGCCACCCCTTGCCTATTGGAAGATTCTCATGTTAATATATAAATATTTTGAGGTTGATCCTAATATGGATCAATCTATTAGGGCTGATCTGCAGATGTTTTGTTTATTCGAGTTATTAATCCGTTGTGATGAAGGAATAGTTTTAAAGTGAAACTTCTGTAAGTGCATTTCAGTAAAAGTTCAAGGTCGCGTCATGGCAATACCGTCACACGGAGTGAGGCGAGGATTTTGGTATTTTTTAATCTTGCCAAAGAGTGCACTTCTGACTTTGAATGCTTGGTACACACGCCCTTTTTTTGATTGAAATTTCTTTAGGTGCGTTGAGAGTAAAATTTCAAGGTGGCGTCATGGCTATACCGTCACGTCATGCAGTAAGGCACACGCTCTTTTTATCATGAAGTTTGTTCATTTTATATTATTTAAAATGAATGATAACAATAATTAGGTCAATGTGGGTAAATGTGAACAGGGGTGAATGAAAACAGTTGTTTTAAAGTGTAAGTGGAGTTCCACTTACACTTTTAACCCGCCATTGGTGACCTATATGTCTGTGAGACCGGGCAGTTAAAGAAACCCAAATATTTTTGTCACCGTTTATCGAATTACACTGTGGTTTCGAGTAGCTGCCTAATTTTGCGCCCCCTACCGCCAGTCTACCCCGCGACAGCGACGCGGGCGCACGTTACAGAGTTTTGGCCCCAACCCGGTGCGTGAGACCGGCGTCACCAACTAAGTAAGTCAAACGGTTATTGTGTATTTTTTTTTTACTTATTTTGATAAAGCTGTTGTTGTAATTTATAGTTTAATCATATAATTCTATTATAAGTAAGCGTTTTGCTAGATTTGATCGATATTTTATAAGAAATTCCGTGTTTTTTGTTCAAATTGTGAACATTGTTTCAGCATGCACTACGTGGTCGAAGTGTGAAGTCCAGTATGTTTCCGTGACGATATGGTTCTGGATTCTCATGTTCCAAAAGCAGGAAAAAACCTCCTTCTGATTAGTACTATGCACAATGTTGACAAAATTAACGCTGAAACTCAAAAACCCGATATCATTTTGAGTTACAATGACACAAAGGGTGGGGTCGATGTCGTAGATCGTCTGTGTGCAAATTACAATTATGGTGGTCTTTTACGCCTTGTTGAGTTATAGCTATGTCAGTACTATAAATACATACTGCTAATAATAAAACTACATATGTATAAGAGAACGACAGACACAGTTGAACTTGTCGCGATCATTGAGACAAAGACTTTCAGAAGTTTTGAAGATCGACGAGGTGCCTGGGGTAGCTGGTCCTTCGAGGAATGGTCGTTGTTTTGAATGTGGATGGCAAAAAAACCGAAAAACAAGGTTCAAATGTAAAAAATATATATGCCTTGAGCACATAGTACCAATTTGCTCTAGTTGTTTGGCTTGAAGATGAGTGATTTTAGTATTGTATATTTTTTTTTGGTTGAAGTGTTACCATTTATGTTACTTTATTTTATGTTTTCAATGTCATAAGACTGACTAAGCCTACTTTTATTGTTAAATAATTAAGATTGTTGCTTTATTTTTGAGTTTTAAAAAAACTTTGTTTAAATACTTAAAAATTTTAGTTATTCCAAAGATATTGTCTTATGCTAATAAAAGAGATTTGATTTTTGAGATACCTATGTTTAATTGACAATAAAAGATCAAATTTTATATCTATCCCAATGAAAACTCGTAGTAGAACAACTCGTAGTCAAAAACCCCGGTGCGTGAGACCGGGGTTACCAACGATGTACGTCAAATTCACGTCACCAATGATGGGTTAATACCAATTCTAAATGACTACAACTGTAAATAATATTTCATTTTATGGATCACATTATGGTTTTTCAAGTGTTTGGAAATTGATCTGACTGATTATAGAAAAAATCTTGTTTGTTGTTTACAATCACCCCTGTTCACAATTACCCACCCTGACTATAATGATTGATGTAGCTGAAATAAATTTTCATGTCATCTTGGAGCTTTTTAACGTAGATTTAATTAACATGGCACTTTTATATATGCATAATATTTATAGTTATGTATTATATTATAAAATATATAAAATAAATGTTACTGACCACAACACCATACTGTTGCAACTGCAATGTATTGTGTACAGTTTCAGGTCCTCTCATGTAACGCAACCTCTTTTGCATTTTAGGTGGTTTTATATTAGAAGGATAGAGGGGCACTTTATCATATACTCTCAATCTTTGCCGTTCCGGTATCTGAATATCTGAAATATTTTTAATAAGATTTTATTCCATACGCCCAATTATTAGTTTATTTTGATTTATTACTTAGATCTAAAAAAGTCATACCGTCATAGTTTTTCGGAGGAGGGAAGTATTTTATTCCCGCTGTGAAGATCATCTGAAGTTTTTCAGGTCGTAAAATATCTGTAATTTAATTCAATAAATTAACAAATAGGTTGCGATTCTAATGATTATCGAAATATTGTTTCATTTTGATTACACACTTGCTGCGATATTCCACGTACGCCTCATCATTTTGTATAATATTTTATTCTAAAAAGGCATTCAATATTAGACTTTTAATATAATTTTGTATGTAATGCAAAGAAAAATGATATTATTTTATATAAACATTTTAGGTTATGTGAAATTAAATTTAAGCGAGTTTGACGTTTTAATCCAATGGGCAATGGCTGTCATTAGTGTCATTTCAACGTCAATGACAATGACATACACGAAACGTTTTTAAATTTAGTTTGGGTGTAGTTTGGTTTTTTAAGGGAAATGTAATTGACAACATTTCAAAATTTTAAGCTACTTATTTTTTTATATTAATGAAAACTAGATCAAACATTATGATACACGTATTTTTTGCTTCTACTAAATATCGAAGTTTTCATTCATCTTTTTGAGTTTTAAAATCATCTCATTCTAAAATGTCGTAAGCGCCAAATGACGTCATACATACGGAGGAATACAATTTTTCCTTTGCCACATACCTAGTTTAAATTAAAAAAAAATCTTGACAGTTGACATTTTGGCACATTTGTCACTTTGATTCGTCAAGCTTTATAAATATTGTTATTTGTTATTTGCTGATCCAAATTTTAAACAAAAGAAACTTATTCACAAGTACTGATGATGATGACTTTATGCAGGATTTGTTAAGGGGTGCTGAAAATTTCTAGGAAACAAATATACTATCCCAAAAACGTTGGAAAGTGTTAAATAAATACAACTTTTAGTAAGTAAACAAAGTCTTTTATTTCAAGAAAATTATGAACACTATAGGCACGATTTGTATAATATAAATGAATTGGTCCAACTCCAATCAAACAAACATCACGCTAATGAGATTAAATTAGAAAACCAAAACACATTATCACGATTTAAAAGTTTGTTGACATGAATAATTCACAAAAATGACGTTATTATGAAATTTGACACATGCCATACCCTGTAAATGTCAGTGATAGTTTTTTTTTTTTAACTTTTTTTAAATTAGGCTAAGGCGCATTTTTATTCCTCCGTATGTATGACGTCATCATCACATTTATCGTTTTTATTTAATTTCTCTTAAAATATGCGATTAAAAAATGAAATAATTTTTTTTCTGTAATCGCAAGAGCAAAATAAAGAAACGGTTTTTTTCTTTCATGGCCTTATAAAAAATGAAATGTTGTCAATTCTGTGATAATTATAATAATCTATAAAAACAAAATAAAACGATATAATGAGAACTACGGTATATCATCTGATTTTTAAGTTAACGGTCCTACTGAAAAGTTCTGAGGCTAGGAGGCTAGCAACCACTGTCAACCTTCTGGCAACCAACTAGGTTGCCTAGCAATAAATGGTAAAAAAACAAATAATAGGACACAGGACAAACATTTTTTAATAATGATAAATTTGCAAATAGATGAACAAAGGAAGAACTTAATAACACAGTACGAATATTCTATAAAATAAGTTTAAATTTAAATGTAAATGTTGCTAAAAAGAAAAATAATGAATTATAAAATAATGTTGAACTTACAAAAGTGCTTATATATCAATAGTTACGTTTATTGTGTATGGACCATTGTTGAATTATTTTATTTTTACGTTAAGGTTTGTGGTATCTACTAATTTAAATTATTTTATAAGATGTTTTTTCGCTAGAAAATCTTAAAATAGGTATTTTAATCAGTGTGTAGAATTACTAGTGAATAGCTGTCAAACGAACCAACAATTCTCTTTCATTTACAGAATAATGAGTATGATCAGCTTATAAAATATCTATCAATAACATTATTCATAATGTTCACCAGCATAGAAAGCATAAGACTGTATCTTGGACATAGTGGAAATTTATTATATCGGGTAAGGATTTGGTAATTAATACACAACAAAAAAATTATTACTTCTTTTTGTGTTATTATTACCAGTTTATTTATAAGATTAATATGTGATTCAACTGAAAATAGGAAAATCAAATTTGTGTCAAATGTCATATATTTTGAAGTTAACTATAATATTTACTTCAAAATTCTCGAAAATCCAAGCCATTCTGTGGGATACGTTTTATAGGACATACAGTTTATACTTATTACCAAGAAGCTTATATCTAATACACTGGAGATTGCACTATGACCATTAACTTGTAACAAGAAAATATGACGTTGAATGACGCCTGTATGTTTTTTTATCCCTTTCACACCTAACTTGGCAAGTTGGTGTGAAAGGGATAAAAAAACATACAGGCGTTATTCAACGTCATATTTTCTTGTTACAAGATAATGTTCCTACTGAAATCTCCAGTGTATTAGATATTATAAGCTTCTTGCTTATTACATAATAGTACAGGTGACAAGTGGCAACCCTACCACTAAAAGAGTACCTAGAAGGACTTGTATCCATGGTTATGAATAAATTACTAATATTAAAAAAAAGAGTACCTAAAGGAACACAGATCTAGCACTAGTAGATTTGCAATGCTATGGTGAAACGAGATAGATAGCTACGCTTTCATTATGTGAGTGAAGGGGATGTAGATACGTTTTTTTTGTCCTTATCTGCGTGGCCACTTTTTAGATGGCCTACTGTCAAAACTGGGCCAAACAAACAAAGCAGATCTGATATTTAATTAGTTTTCTTGTGTCTACTGTTCTTTTTGGTGATAAATACATTTGGAAGTTAATTATAAAAGTGTTCTGAATGTCCTACGTGTACTGTGTGTTTATAATTATGGGTGGTTGCAGCGTATTAGGCTATAACAGCCGCACGGAAACAAACGCCGATGGAATTTCGTTTCATTCGTAAGTAAACAATTAAATATAGATACATAATATCAGAATCATTATAATTGACTGTTTCCTATCAACTGATCATTCTTATTGTTAATATTTCGTGGTAGTTTTAGGTTTTAAGTGTAAGATAACCTCAATCACAATGTTGCCTGCAAATGGGAAAAAAAGTCCACAAAATTGCAAAAAAATGTTTGTCCAATAGTTTTCCAACGTATTCTGGCATTCGTAAAATATGGATTGATGCTAGTCGGTAAAATTGGGTACCATCTAAAAAGCGAGAATATGTTCAAAGAATTTTAACGCAATTTTTTTGTTGGCAAACCTAAATTATCTCTCCTTCAGTCAAATGCCACGCCAACAATAAGCATGAATGTAATTACTTATCTACATTTTAAGAAGTTGATTTTAAATCACAATCAAATTCCATTGTTAGATTTCCCTATAACCCTAAGATAGATTATTTTCATATGCGTTTATTAAACTTTGTTACATATTAAATTGCTTTTTACATTAACTCTCTAGTAAAATAAAAGTAAAATATAAATCTAAGAATTTATATTTTTTTAGTTTGAATCTGTGCAGTCAGTATCGGCAACACAAAATGATGATCCAAATTCCAATACCATCAACGAGCTATAGAGGAGTTAAAATGAATAGACAGAAATCAAATGATTAAAATGTGTCCCCAGGTGCTAAAACTCGAAAACTGGTTTGTACTAAAAAATACATCTTAATTAATAAAAATAACAAGTTATTTGGTAATACATACTTAATAATGGATAAAAAATTATAACCGGAGTAAATTAAGCATTAATTCCATTTTATTTGCCATTAATTGTTAGCATTTCTCTTTAAAAATTGTTTTTATTTCTAAAAGCAGAGTTGTTTTGATGCCATAGTTTCAAATTTAATATATTGAAGTATTTTTATTTCTAATTATTTGCTATATATGTATATTAATGTTATACTTTGATACCAATATATTGGTATTAAAATAATTAATATAATGGCCTTGACACAAAAAATATTTTATATTCTAAAATTTATTTTTTCAGTTGCAGAAGCAAAAACAGATATCAGCTAATCGTCTTAAGAAATTGCTTGTTAAATGCTTATAAATATGGAAGAAACAGAAGTTCTCCGCAGCATCGAAAACGGAAATAAAGATTTTCTAAAACTCAAGGAAACGATATTCAAGCCAATTACGCAACTTTTCCTTATATCTAAATTTCATAAGCCCAAAAGCGTACGTTTACGTACGAAAAACATTCGACATCGGGCTATGTAGATTTTGTACCTACTTGATTTTTATGTTCCAATATTTGTAATCGGCCCTTAGCACAGAAATTTATACATGTGTAAAATAACCTATGATAATAAAACACATTGAAACTGTATCTGAATTTAATATTCCTTTATTTGTGGTTTTCGAATGTATATTATGTACCTATATAAAAACTACAAAGGTAAATTTTCATTAAAAATACGTCCTCAAATTCACCTAATATTATTTATTTATTACACTGAATTGTAATAAATAATTAATGTTAGAGTGAATTTGAGGATGTATTTTTAATGAAAATTTTCCCTAAAATGTAGGAATGTTTATAAAATGGCAACACTCGAAGATAGAGCGAAATGCACTGAGGTGGCCACGCATGTTCGGAATCTAGTAGTGCTAGATCTGTGTAAAGGAAGGCCAACGAGAAGCGATACGAAAAGTCATTCACCTTAAAAACAACTGTGGCGTTGACAAACTAATATCTATCTCTTTCCATCTTGTGCATTTGCCGTAATGTCTCGTTCTCCCGGTTGTTCACATGACAAGTCAAGCCGGGTTCGCCAACATTCGACCGGCCATTTTAAAAAGATTTATTCTGTTTCGGAACCATAGAGGAATAATGTATATAGCTGTTCGGAACGCGCTCGTGGTGATACAAATTATTTGTTAAAGTTTTGTTATTGTTTGTTGTTTATTTAATTATTTCTTGTTTATTTAAGTTGTTGTTCATTGTTTGTTTTAATTAAGAGTGGTTAATGATGGAGCCACAACCAAGTACGTCGAGAGATAAATCAACAGATTTTACTTTTCTTCGAAAAAAATTGTTTTCTTATTTCCATAAACAACATAATATCATCACGCTTGTATTCCATAAGGGGCAGGCAGAGGTATTACACACTCACATTTCGACTGATTTGTTTCAAATCCAGGGGGCAAGTGTGTTGCCATACACAGATTCAGAAAATTATTATTATTCGCGTTATTTAATTTACATCTACATTATACAATAAAAATACAATAAAAATTATGATAAAATTTATAAAATAGACTATCCTTTTTTGTATTATTACAATTTGCCGGATATTTAATAAAAATATATTTAAATCCAACTTTAAAAAGGTTACGCACCCCTGCTATTCCGAATGACCTTGACTGTGGCTTGTTTACATTTGGTATCGCTTCTCCTTGGACGTGCTTTAGTATATATTATTATTACATGTATTGCCACCACTCACCAGCACCACTGCGCAAATAATAGTTTCAATTTAATTTACCTGTAGTAATATCGTATCATTTCAGGTCCCAGAACTGGCCAGTTTTTTAATGTTAAGTGTATTCATGCAATTTCCCCTCATAACTTATTTTTTATTCAATCCATATTTAATGAATACACCTCTGGAAGTAACATTGCATGCTATACTTTGGATCACAATTTCGTCAGAAATTCTGCTTAGTTTTCAAGCTTTAAAGCAAGCATCTTCCATAGCAAAAGGAGTTTATTTATCCACTTCGAGAAATAGACTTTTATGAAACTTGTTTGTGATAAGGATTATTGAATATTAAAGGTAAAATAATAAATACCTATTCAAAAAAAAATATATAAGCAGATGTGAGGAGTAAGAAAATTACAAAACTGGATTCGGTCCCCGCGCTCAAGGCCCGCGATAGAAGCTATGCAATAGCTTAATAAATTACATAAATATATGGAGAAATAAAAAAATTGTATTTATTTATTATTTTATTACTTCACATTAAAGCTTCCTCATTGGTTTATTATATAAATCTAAGTACTTTATAAGCTAAAATAGTACAGAATTTAATGTGTTACTTTTGGAACTTTACATACAAAAATATTTTAGTACCTTACACACCTTTTCTATGTTACTTCATACACTACAAAGGCGAAACTCTTCAATGAAAGGTATTTTTAATGTTTGCACAAACAGCACCATATTATTTTTGATACAAAAAATAATTAATTTGCTTAATCATAATATTATTCAATTGAATTATTTGCATACAACTGTAATAATACCTAAGTACTTGTTATTAGGGATTTAATCAATATTATCGAAAACAGATAAACACATATTTTCAATTCAAGGACCATTTTAAATATTATGTAATGCTTACTATATTTTTTCGTGAAATTATTATATGTATAAACTGTTATGCCTGCTCCTGATTTGTGCATATCTTATGTCTATTTGAATAAATTAATTATTAATAAATATAATACCATTAACTATTGGGTTTCTGGATAAAAATTATTAATTCAAACAGTTTTATCAATTTTAATGAAAATCTGGAAGTAAAACAAAATAATAATAAAGTAGGGGGTATTCCGACAATCATTTTGCAGGGCAGTGTTGGAGTATCGATTTCGTCGGATTATAGAGTGTCACCTAGAAATCCCCCTATAGTCCGGATGTTTTAAGGCAGGAGTACCTTGTAATTCGACAAATTATCGACCTAATGATAACATAAGATGTTATAGGTAGGTTCTTCAGAAGTAGGTATAAATCACGCTTCATTGTGTATGACGAATTTAGTAAATTAAATAACACAAAAACTTGATATTAAAACAATATCTTCGAGTAAGGCACATAGTGAAGTCCAAACATGCATGATCGACGCAAAAATTATGAAAAATTAGGTAACAGACATGTCGCCTGTCGGATTATAGGGGGATGATAAGACAGGGGCCGGTGTAACGCGGGTCTACTGTATGTAATTTTTATCAAGAACACAAATTATAGGAGCAATGCTTGCCATTATGAAGTTCAATATTTTTTTATTAATTTGTACTTCCAGATTAATTGTTACATAAAATTTAAAAATACATATTACAATAGAAAATCTTTGGCTTTTTCTGTTTTTAATAACTCAACAATTGTTGAATATCACATTACAATAATTATTGTATTCGTTACTGGTACATAACTTACACAAAGTTATCATTTTATGGGAGTCAAAATTGCCTACTTAAAGTAGAAAAAAAAGATATTGTGTTGATGTCATGAGAAGCAGAATTTTCAGTGTAACAAAATTTTGGAAAAGATCACAGTGTGTACATTAATAAAGTATCTAAACTTCAAGGAATAAACCACTGTCTTTAAAAAAATTATCAATTTCCAATCTTACAACATGTAAAGATGATGTAAAAGTTGCCATTTTGGTTTCAAATGACTCAACACTGGCCAAGCCTAAAGATACGATTATTTGCGGAAGTGTAGGAGACATTTTGCAGATGACCTGGAAATAAAATAAATTTATTAATAACCTCACAATGAAATATCAATTTAAAGTGGGCTATTTAAATAAGTTGGTTGGAGATTCAAAATTGTTAACTATAATAGAGAATTAAAAAGTTTTAATTTTGTGAAATATTATTATGGGTGGGTCTTTCTTTTTTTTTTAAATATCAATCAATTTAAAGTAGTTATGACAATTTTGCAATATATTTGGAAATGTATGCTACAATTTCAGTAAGTATTAGTAATTTAAATTCATATATTATGTACATTATTCACTAATCTTCAATTCATTCAGATAATAAAAAGACAAATAAATAATGATAAAAATCAACACTATGGATTGAATATGATTTAAATATTATTATTTGATAAGCTCAAAGACTTACTTAGTTTCTTAGGTACCTAATTACTAATTTAATGAAATGTGTATTTCTATCCATAGGTATGTGTTTCAAGTTAATATATATATGATATATGAAAATTGAAATGTACCGAAAACAGGCGCTGTACTATCCAATTATGATATTTTTTCACAGAGCCTTCATAAGCTGATGAGAAGATAGCCTTCATGTTTATATCATCACTCTTGACTTCACTCTTCAAGCCTTGCAAAATACCATCAAATGTGAGCTCAAAAAACAGTAATGCCCTGAAATTTGAAATACAATCATTTTGTAATTAAAATTTCACATAGAGCCTGAAAGATGAACAACATACAAATAGAAAAGCTTAAATGAAGAAAATATATGATATGTGAATACTGAATATCCTAATTTCAATATAATTTTTCTATTTACAATGCCAATAAATAGGCAAGAACCAATTTAAATACATCGAAATAATACCTTGTACACATCTTTTCTATTGATACAGTCAAAAGAAATAGAACTATGTGTGAGATATTTTTTTTATTATTATCATCTGCAATCAGTCAACAGACTATGAGCAGATATTTGGACAGAATAATTTGGCAGTTGGAGAATTAGTGCCAGTGCCCTAATTCCCCTTACAAATGTAGCTCAACATCAATATTATGTGTGTGATATAAAAGGTTTTCTGTAAACCTTTAGTTAGATTGAGAGTTGTACATACCTACCTATTGAGCCATAATGTAGCCTCAGCACCCGTGCATCCACCTTTTGATTTTTCTTTCATTATTAATTCAAATAGACAGGAATTCTCATCATAAGTAAAATTGTTTTTTATTTTCTGGAAAATATAAAAAAAAAAAAAAAACTCTAAATCATTTAGTTTTAGCTTGTCATAGATATAATGATTGCTTTAAAAAAGAAATTATACTTACATCTATATTGCCTTGCATGTCATTTTTTACTGGACTAAAGATTTTGCCAAGACTATCTGCAATACAAAAATAGAAGACATTTTTTTTTCTTATCAGAAATAACCAGATTATTATGTATGAAACCAATATTGTATACCTACTTACTTTCATATTGTTTTATAGATGCTCATGTAGGTAAGTAATTTCATCAATTCATTTAAATGTTACATAATAACAAACAGTATTCAAAGTTTTTTTAAACTATTAACTCTAACCAAAAATTACTATGATCAGTCAGTCCAATCATAATGACAAAAAATTTAAATGTTTTACTAGCTAACTACTATGTACTTTATTTCCATGAATATAGTGGGATTCGTTTCATCATTAAAATAAACTGTATGTGGTATATATTATAATATATCATACTAATATAATAATTTATAAACTGTACATTTTAAAGTTCTGTATATGTCGATTCTAACCATGAAAAGTACTAGTTAAATTTACTTACCAACAATTGATACTAAATCTGATGAAGCCTTCAAAAATTCCATTAAATTAATTCGTCCATTCTGTATAGGTGGAAAGTAATTCAGGTCTTCAAAATCAATTTGTTTTTGTGATTGAGAGGACGACCCTGCCATGGTAGATAAATAGGGGACATCGTATGTTTCATTGTTAAATAATTTTGTTACAGCTTACAATATTGTTATCAGATAAGCAAAGTGATAAAAACATCATTTCATTGTAAATGTAGATATTAAAAAAAAATCATCATGCTTGGATAATGGTTGTGGTTTGCTAAAATATTTTGACAATAGGTACTAAATAATAATTGACATTTGACATTAAATCTGGTCAATTGGTTGACTGTCGAGCTTACTGTGTTGCTAGGCTTAAACACTTTAAAGTTTGAAAAAATAAAATTTCACACATACATAATTTACAAAGCCATGTTAATTAAGAAATTCTTTATAATAAAAATATATATACATAAATCCCCTAATTGGAGTTTGTCTCCAATAGTAACAATATGAAAAAATGTCTGGAATTTTATTTATCCGACTGAAGTTATAATAATTATGTTGAAACTTGAAAATATTATAGTGTACAAAAGTTGTATTAAAAAAAAAAAAAACACTAAAAACTAATCGCCTTGGGGAAGTAGAGTTATTCCAGTCAAGCAAATGGTCAAGCACTTCGAAGTTAGTGCAATAAACATTATATACACATTAGCTAACTATCAAGTTTAGATGAACACATAGCATGTGAATAAACGAAATGAGATTTGGTATTATGCTACTATTTTATCACTGTCAAATAATATTTTAATTTATATTATACTCAATTAGTTGGGTCTAAGCTAAACAGAACAGCTGCATTAGTTAGTCCTGACACCCATAAAAATTCGACGGAAAAAATTCGTAGCACTTACTAGGGTATGGTTCTATATCCGGCTCTGTTTAAGAACTCTTTGAGATTGGTCTCTATAGAAATCATTTATAACTCTGTAAAATATAATAGGTATCTACTAATAATTATTGTAGGTAGGTACAGCTTACATACAATATTATTCTTAGAATAAACTATAATTCTGAGATTATTACTTTAGTACACAGGAGATTTCTTTGAGCATGTAGCTCATGAAGTAAAGGACATTTTCTCTTATACAACTTTTAAAATAAAACAAAAGTATGTATAGCCACAATTATTATAGTCTTTACTTATAATATCACCGGCATACAGCGAAAAACTTATTCATTTGCATTGAAATACACATATGGAGACGACACCGCCTACATCACTTATGTTCCGCTCAACATACGTCATATGGCGTAACTGCACTCAGTCGCTTGCTCGCTCATTGGCGCGAACGTCACGCTCATTTTTTATTTGTTTTAAAGTGAAACGCATCAAATATGCCTTCGTGTGTGTTACGATATTGCACAAATAATACAAATAATACGGAAAAGTGCAAAGGAATAACTTTTCATCAGTAAGTAACTAGAAAATAATTTTTAAAACTTAGTTAGAGCAAAATTTTTGGCGGGCGACATTTTGCGTCATTTGTCATAGATTAAAAATTTAAGATATGACATTGGGCATGAAATAAGTGTTGTTAGTAATATTTGCTGGCGTATATTTTTATAGTATAAAATAATAATTTTACATATTTAGAAAAGCATAGACTGGTTGCTAATTGAAAAAAGGTGAAATCATGAAATATGAAAATCAATTACTTAATCACCAATTTTTTTTTGTTAATTGATTTTAATCAAGTTTTTAATTGATATTGTATAAGCTACTGACTTGAACGTATAATTGAATTATTATTTATTTATCTGCACTAATATTATAAAGAGGAAAACTTTGTTTGTTTGTTTGATTGTAATGAATAGGCTCATAAACTACTGGACCGATTTTGATGAAATTTGGCACAGACAATCTTTAGACCCTGAGAAAGAACATAGGCTACTTTTTTATTGCGAAATATGTAGGTACCACGGGCGAAGCCGGGGCGGACCGCTAGTTCAGAGATAAGTAATTAATATTTTTTCTATTCAAGGTTTCCATGTCTGGGCCGTGAAGAAAGGGAAAAATGGGTAAAATTTGTCCAAAACAACCGCAGTGAAGAAACCTGGTTACCATCCGATAGAACTTACGTCTGTTCATTGCATTATCGCGATGAGGATAAATATACCACAAAAGCGGGAAGGCGTTTTCTAAAGAAGTCTGCTGTTCCTTGTATTGATGTTAGTAATAATAATAAAATTTTACGGATTTGTATAACAAATAAAATATTATTTTAGCCATCACTAACATTATGTTATATTTATTTTAGCCGAAGGTGTGCTACAATAGTACTGGAACAATACAAGCAATTTCTGAGCCGGGAACATGTTCTGAGGATGATGAACTAAATAAACATTTTGTACAAAATTACACGGCTTTTATTTTTTTTCTAAAAAAGGCTCAATTTGTAAGGAATGAAACTTCCCAGACTGAACCTAAAACCCGAAAAAAATTAAATTATTCCATATGACGTCACTATTTACATCATCCTATATTATATGCCAGATATTGTTAGCCCCGCGTAGTAAAGTCAGTTTATACCTAAAATAAATATTAAGTAAGTACAAAGAAAATTTCAAGTCAACGTGCATGTAAGGAGTGGCACCCAATAAAATAGACAGAATGAAACAAAGTGTCGCCTCTATAGCGGTGAGTCAGTAACATCGCATAATCTATGGGCGTATTCAGAAAGAAAGCTTGAAACTTATAAGCGCTTATAAGCGCTTATCGGCGCTTATAAGCGCTGGTTACCCGCGCAGGAAAATATATGAACATGCGCTTATAAGCGCTGATAGGCGCCGACAAGTTCCAACAAGTTTCAACAAACTTGTCGGCGCCGATCAGCGCTTATAAGCGCATGTTCATATATTTTCCTGCGCGGGTTACCAGCGCTTATAAGCGCCGATAAGCGCTTATAAGCGCTTATAAGTTTCAAGCTTTCTTTCTGAATACGCCCTATGACTGTCTAGCCGTCATTCGCGCGCCCCGCGCCGCCGCGCTTGGCGCACAGATTTTGTTCGTGGTGTCTGCTCCATACGAAGTAATATTATCTCAATGTTCATTTGATAGTTTTACTATTTAAAAGCTAAGGCAATAAGTATTTAACATAACTACATAGATTTTGGATAATTGCTAAAATATACAGAAATATACTTCAGATTATCCCTGACTATAATAATTTCCTCGTCGATGGTAAATCATATTTTGTCGTTTGTTACACATCATTTTTTATTTTTAACATAGTTACTTACTTGTTTGAAAAAAAATTAAGTAACTATTTACTTATGGATATTCAATTAAATGTAATATATTTGTATGGCATTCAATGTATTTTTGCTTATTTGTAGGGTCAAACATAAAATTTAATTATTTTTTTTGGACTTTATAGATTATTTTTCGAATTTCATAGGCTACACTTAAAAGGGTGGAGTAGTCAGTCAGTCTTATGTATTAAATATTTCGTTTTAGTATGGGCTCAGCTTTGTAATTTTTCTCGTATTATTATTCTAATTTTATGCTTAGCTGAAAATGTTAAAGTATACCTAGTCTATATTATTGTAAATACGCTATTGCAAACTTGCTGATTTCGCCACTTTTCAGTCCTTGCTGACATTTATGTACATGTTCCTTATTGTCACCATAATTGTCACTTTTTGAGTTTGCATTTGGTTTATAACGATTCCATCACTATTACACGTTTTAGTATGAAAATGTTTGTTTTAACACGTTTCCTAAGTCATCTTCTACAATAATTGTTAATACTCTGCTTTTTGGAGAAAATGTAAACGGAACTAAAAATCTCTTTTCCGGAAGAACATTAGTGAATTCGTATGAATCCAAAACCATTCCACTCGTCTCATCTCTAACTTCCACAATTCTTATTCCTGCCGTCGATAATATCAACATCTTGTTTTTATCAAACTTTAATGATCTTGTTATGGCTTGTCTCTCTCTGCCGTACTCATTGTTAAACCACCTATGGTATGATAACAGAACTGCACAATTTCGGGTCCAATAAATTGAATCATTACCATTTGAACGGTTTGCATTTCTCTTAGAGTCTGACATTCTATTAGTTATAGTAGAATAAACACTAGAAGGTCTTGTTATGGGAGTAACGTTGGGACTTCGTCGAACTATATCCGATTTGGACATAGAAACAAAGTTACCAAGGGTCGTCTTACTTCGGGGTCCCAATATTCTCAAGGGTTCGGCCACATTCATAGTGACGTTTATATTTCGTTGTAAAGAAACTGTAGAATGTTGCACTGGCTTACCATTAAAATTATTCATATTGTCTTTTGTTAATGCTGATCTTTTATCTCCGACTAGAAACACACGATCTAAATTGTCGAAACCTCTGCCCATGATTCCATCTTTTGTATGACCAAGATCAAAAGTATGACCCAATTCATGCAAAACAGATCCCAATGTTGTTGCAAAACACCCTCCCCATGTTCCACGATATCCACTGTCGTCCATAAATCTTCTGGTATTGACAGGAGTGGGGTCCAACAATTTTGGCACAATGTCTGCAATAGTTGATGGCCATGTGTATAAGCAAGCTGATCCAAACAAAGCTAATCCACCTCCACCTAAAGCCGCATATGCTTCAGTGTAAGATACAATTTCGTCATGGGTAAGAGGTTTATCATTATCGGTGCCTTTAAATCTTGTACAGGAAATAAATCCTAAGAACTTTCTTTCATTACTTCCTAAGTCTGATAACATGAGTTCTCTTCCGAAATGAGTCCATAGCTCATCCTGTTTCATTTTTCGAGCTTTATTTACATTTAAGGAACTCTTAAAAACAATGCATTCGGGATTTTTATTGTTTACTTCATGTTCAAGTTGAAATGTTTTACGGCCGACACCGCTTTCGTAAAGTTTTTCGGCAGTGACACTCTGTATAATCTTTGCACCAATAGCAATACGAGAGCAGGCACTCTCAATGGAGTTATCGATTTCAGGTGGACACTGAAAACAACCATCGTGGCCTTGACAGACTATAAAGACTGGTGTAACTCTCAGATTCGTCCTGCGCGGTTCGTACCTTAAAATAAGATTATTTTTTTGCATACCGTTATATTCTAAATCAATGATGTTTTCACCTTTCTGAAGATCAATTAACATTTTAAATTCTCGGTTATATACATCCCAAAACGTCTCGATTTTGTTTCCACTGGTCGTTAGAGCACATTTTATTTTTTCATAATTATTACAAGCGCCATATGTGATAATACCTTTTAACAAAACTAAAGAATAATTTACGGTTTCACCGTGTTGAAAATTTGTAAGAAATATAGAGTTTTGTTCATTTCTGTTTGGTTCATTCGTTCGGTTGTCCATCACCTGGAAATAATTTTATTATTGCATGTTATGCCATTGAAAATCTGCCATTATTGTTAAGCCTCAAAGGCTTTAAATCTTTTCAATGTTATAATTAGGTTAAGCGTAGATATAAAATACACACATTACGTTACACTTATCAACATGACCTTCATTTAAAACATTTGCTTAAACTTTTACTAAAGCAAATGAGAACATGCCGACATTAGAAGTAAAGGTCGCCCCAAATGAATAGTTTCGCACTGAAGCATGACTCACCATGATGCAGTTAGCGTGGAGCGCGCACAACCAGCGCGACGGGAGAACTGCGGTGCGGGCGGTGCGGCGCGGTGGCGGAACAGGCCAGTCGGCCGCGTGCAGCGTCGATCCTCTTCACTTCCCTTTTGCCTGTGACAGTGTTGCCGTTTAGGAAAAAAAAAAGTCCCTAGACCTCGATGCAATAGTCCCTAGATTTTGAAAAATAACGAATAAAAAAATCCGCTAGAAGTAGCTAAATATTTCAAAATATTCCATGGTAACAAAATATGGTGTAAATAAAAGCAAATTTTTATAATCATGTATTTAATCATAATATTCAAATCTCTATAGGTTTAAACAAGCAAAAATTTCGTTATCTATTGCGTCATTTTCGACTTCGACAACTTCTAATACCGCTGAAGCAGCAGAAGTTGATGGTTTCACTGTAGAAGTACTTGGTTTTTTAATAGTTTTAGTGATTTTGGTCAGGACATCATCTGGCAAGACATAGCTATGGCAATTTCGTTTTAAAATCTTTAACTGATTCCTTATAATAAGTATGGAGTTTAAAGTGGTTGAAGCCAGCCTGTTCCTCAGTTTGTTCTTTATAATATTCATTTGACTGAACATTCGTTCCACTTCTGCGTTGGAATGTGGCAACGACAGAACTGTGATGGCTAAGTCTGCTATGTCTTTGTACCTACGTATTAAAACCCGCAGCGTCCTTGTATTTTAATACATGAGCCCAAAATTGTACAGTATCTGTAGTCATGATGTCCCATTTCACAAAGTTAATACTGTGCCATTGTTTTAAAATGTTTTCAATTTTGTCCTCCTCAAACCCAAATTCCACAGCGAGTTCAGCGATTAAAAGTCACTAAAAGTCGCTAAATTTATTTTAGTCGCTAGATCGAAAAAAAAAGTCGCTAAGCACATCCAAAATCCGCTAGATCTAGCAACAAAGTCGCTAAAACGGCAACACTATGCGATCAGTGATCGTCGGGATGGACACACTGCGCATGCTCGTAGATGCAGACGCACATAACAGCTATATACATTATTCCTCTATGCACATAACACAATAACGATTGCGACGCTTTGCGATACAGACTTACTGTCTCCACTGCCACGAGGGAAATTTAAAAAGTCCGATGCAGCAAATGAGTCACCGTTTTTAATTAGTGTCTTTGTTTACTTCAGAGCTCTTTATTTTAAACGGGATATCGCCAATTTATACAGAGAAGGATTTATAATTTTATATAGTAGATCGTGGTAGAAGTAGAACTGAAGTTAAAGATAACGTCATCAAACATGTATCAGCTTTTCATTACGAAACATATTTTTGTTGTGTGTGAGATAATACATGACGTGTTTTGCTAATATTTATATAATGTAATATTTCTTTTATTAAGAAAAAATACTATTAATTTGACACCTACCTAGTCCATATTTGAATTTATTGATATTGGAGTTATTCTATTACAATATAATTACTTTCTTGTCTTCACTACATAGTATAAAACAAAGTCGCTTTCTCTGTCCCTATGTCCCTATGTCTCTATGTCCCTATGTCCCTTTGTACGCTTAAATCTTTAAAACTACGCAACGGATTTTGATGCGGTTTTTTTTAATAGATAGAGCGATTCAAGAGGAAGGTTTATATGTATAATAACATCCATTAAATAGCGGAGAAGTACTGTTATTTTTGAGGTTTCTAATGTGATGTCGTAAAAAATTACATTTTTTCCGCTTAAATTGCAAACGCAGGCTGAACCCTACGAGTTTTATCAAAATAATGTACTAAGTATTATACACATTGAAAAGGTCTACAGAAAAGTCCGCGATGGTATATGTCTATCTCTTATGGATAACCCACAATAACTTTTTTTTGTCATTTACTTTTTACGACAAATAATGGCTAATTTTCGAAGCGATTTTAACCAATACAGCATTAATCCTTAACCAATTAAATACCTTGAATACATTGTTCATTTAATATAGATCTATATGGCCTTTTACACCGTATGATTTAAGTGAATATTTTCGAAGATATTACAGATTTAAAAATTGCGGGACGTAGCGTTTGCGGCGGTACCGGCCGGCCGCCCGGCTATATATTTTATACCCGTGCGAAGCCGGAGCGGGCCGCTATGTTTTTATATACAACGTTCACAGTTTTTCTGTAGTGTATTTAGTATCAGCATTGCACCCGTGCGAAGCCGGGGCGGGTCGCTAGTAAGCATATAAATTAAAGTTTTCATTGGAGCAGTATCGATTATATTTATTGTTAACATGTTAAATTTATTTAACATAGAGAAAAGTAAGATAAAATTAAAAGCTGTGATTAAAAGTATTTTATGCAAATGTTTTCTGTTATTCAAATACACAAAAATGCGTAAATTGCTGCACTTTTCCGTTAGGCGCTTTGTTCTTCCTCGAGTTAGAAATAAAATTGGATAGAAAATAATGAAAGGATTGTATTTTTATCCGACTGCGACATAATGACGGTCATGTTTTTCGAGTGCATGTATGTATATATTATATTTCTTCGGCAAACTTGTCGGACTTTTATGTGAGTGGTGTCAATAGATTAGATACATAAAAAATACAAAATTAATGATTTTAAAAGTAATTTGAAAATAACAATGTTGTCAAAATGTATTAGGTAGTGTTGTATCAACATAAAGATTTTTAAGGGTAATTACGAATATAGTATATGGGAGGTCCGGGTGTGGGTGTGTGACCGTATGGGTAACTGCCAGCTTTCTATAGAAGTAACAAAAAAAATATCCTCCTTTTTTGAAGTCGTTTGAAAGAACGTGCATTAGTTACTTTGTAAGTACGATGATCGAAGTGTTATTCCAAACGAATTAGCAATAATTTAAGTTTAGCAATATCGGTGGTACCATATAAGATATACCTTTTTTCATTCTTCCTCGTATTAGTTGATTTTATTTATAAATAGTTACTCCAGACTTTATTCAAAAAATATATATTTACTTCATTCGTTAGAATTCTATATTTATGCAAGCTTTGAAGTATTGAAGTGTCCGAAGCAGGCGCTAAGGGAGGGTTTTTTAGTTATACTATCTACTAGTATAGTATTATATATTATATTAGGGGGGCAAGTATCTCGCCTCGCGGCGGTGTTGTGAACAACTCCGGCTGAGTGGCCAGACGGCCGGAGTCTAGGGCGACTGAGTGAGGAACCTACGGACTATCCGAGCGTTGTCCAGCAGGACTGCCCGCTGTATCCCCACTGTCATGGGCTTCACCGGTAAATCCAACCTCCTTAAATATTGTTTTAAGGAGGTAGGAACCAGCCCATTGGTGGACACAACTATGGGGATTATCTCGGCAGAGACACCGCCCCACATCTCGACAACCTCATGCGCCAGATCCAGATATTTGAGCCGTTTATCTGAATCGGCCTTAACAAGATTGTCGTCATGTGGGATAGTGATGTCTACCAAGAAAATCCTGGAAGTTGCTAGGTCCATCACCACAATATCAGGTCTATTCGCTAGAATAGTCCTGTCTGTGATGATGGGCCGATCCCAGTACAATTTGGCACGGTTATTTTCCAGGACCGGCTCCGGCGCGTACTTATAATAAGGCACTTTTCCGTCAAGAAGGCCATACTTCAGAGCGAGCTCTTGGTGGATAATCCTAGCTGCTAGGTTGTGCCTGTGCAAGTACTCAGTGTTGGCAAGCATGGAACAACCGGAAGTAACATGTCGGAGAGTTTCTCCAGGACGGTGACACATACGACATAAGTCCTGGGTTCCGTCCTTTATGATGTACTTCCGATAATTGTTCGTCTTAACCACCTGATCCTGTATCGCACAGACAAAACCCTCGGTTTCCCCAAAGAGGTCACCGAAACGCAGCCAGTGCACGGAGGACAAGAAATCTACATGAGGTTCATGCAGAATCTTGTGAAACCTACCGTGTAGCTCTTTCTCTTTCCATATGGCCTCCCTGTCGGAAATGCTGAGCACCGCCGGCTTTTGCCAGTCCTGTTTGGCCAGGGATAGGGGAGTGAGTCCTTTGTCACATTCTATGACTTCAGCATGGATTGCATGACCAACCTTTGCGAGGAAATAGTCTCTGAGTTTGCATATCTCACGATTGTGCAGCGATTGGGCACTTAACATGCCACGACCACCGCACTTTCTAGGGATATACAGCCTCATCACTGACGATTTCGGGTGATGCAACCGATGCAGAGTCATAGTTGTGCGGACTTTCCGATCCAGAGCGTTCAGTTCGGTCTGAGTCCACTTGAGTACGCCAAATGTGTACAGGAGAACGGGCATGACCCAGGTATTGAACGCTCGTATTTTGTTCACGCCCGACAAATAGCTGTTGAAAACTTTTGTCATGCGTTCACAAAATACATCGGCAACATCCTGTTTCACGCTCGCCCCCTCCACACATATGTTCTGTGACATACCCAAGTACCGGTAAGTTTCAGCCTCTGTAAGTACCCTAAGATGGGCCGCGCCAGATGGTGCTATGTCATCAGACGCGGTTACTTTACCCCGCTCCACATGTATAACCGCACACTTATCCACCCCAAGTTCCATGCCAATGGAGCCGCTAAAATCACACGTGATGTTTAGCAGCTCCGTTAACCTGGGCCTATTAGGCGCAAATAATTTGAGATCATCCATGTAGAGCAGATGGTTAAGTCTTAGGCCACCCCTGCGAAGCTGAAATCCGGACCCTAATCTCTCAAGCAAATAGCTTAGAGGGTTTAGTGCCAGGCAAAACCATAGAGGACTCAGGCAATCGCCCTGGAAAATACCCCGCCGTATCCTTATTCGGTCCTCCGCGTCAGACAGCCGCTTACCTTGGAGACAAAGCATCGTACTCCATTGCCCCATACATGTTCCGAGAAGCCCTCGGATCGAAGGATCGATCTTATAAAGTTCCAGGACTCTCGTTAACCATGTATGGGGGACCGAATCAAATGCTTTTTTATAGTCAATCCAGGCAGCGGATAAGTTGCGTCTGTTACGCTTGACCTGCTGACCAATAACCGTATCGATCAGGAGAAGCTCCTTAGTTCCGCGACCACCCGCCCGACATCCATTCTGTGTATCTGCCAAAATTCTATTGCCATCTATATGCTTGGCAATTTTGGCCGCCAGTACAGATGTCAGTGCCTTGTAGATGGTAGGTAGGCACGTGATTGGGCGGTATTGTGACGGGTCAGCGGAACGGTTGGATTTAGGAGCTAGATAAGTGACCCCAGTAGTGAGGAAGTTTGGAAGCAAGCGGTGCTCAATCGCTTCTCCAAATTGGCGGGCTAAGGTAGCATGGCATGCGTTGAACCCTTTCAGCCAGTAAGTCTGAAGTCCGTCTACCCCTGGAGTTTTCCAGTTCGGGCATTTTCGGACTGCTGCGCTGATGTCGTCTCTTGTGACAACAACAGGGTCCATGGGTGGTAAGGCTGCACACGCTTCCTCCAGCTCCGTCATCCAAGCACCTTCGACGTGCTCAGCAGCATGAGACCATATTCCACGCCAAAAGGCAATCAGATCCGCCTTTTCGGGTTGTGGCCCCATGTGTGCTTGCCGAGCCCCAGATTGAAGGTACTTGTAAAACTTCCTTTGGTCACTTTCGAAGAGACGATTCTCACGGTGTCTCCTTGTTGTTTCGGAGTACCGTCTTATGCGTTTCCCCCAAGCTGCGACCTGCTGTTTCAGGGTGTCGATGCGCACTGTCACTATTCGCAATAGCTCTGCCTGGGGCAGATTGTGAGATATCTCACTGATTGCAGACCTGACAAAGCGCATCACTCGCGGTCTTGTGTTACCGGCCCTAAAAGCAGTAAGCTTACCGATGAGGACTCTGGCATTAGCGATTCGAGTTTCGATACGACGCCTCCAAGCAGGTGTCGTATGTCGCTGCGGAGATCCTCTTCCCGTATTTGGGAAGTTAATCCCCACCGCTCGACACACGACTACCGCCGCAGCGTATAGTATCGATCCCGTATCACCAATGTCAGTACTGGTTTCCAAATATGGCGGCAGTAATTTATTAACGGTCTCAACGGTAAGTCTGGTCGACGCTCTATAGGGAACGCGAGGAAGCTGGGAGCGCTGCTCAACCGGTATTCCTCGGTAATGAGAGATCGTCTCCTCAAGCTCTCTCCTGATCTTGTCCATGTCCTGGGTAGCTATTTCCTCAGATTCCCCCGCTCCGATCGCATTGGTCTCCACCCCGGTGTTCTCCTCAAAAAGGACTGACACATCGGGTGGGTCATCAACGCCTATCGGTTCAGGGGCTTCCGCGGAAACAGCCGCACATCCTAGTTGTTCGAGTTCGGAGGCGCTAAAGATGTTCCTGCGCAAGATGTATCGAACTCGGTCCACCAGATTTTGTTCAGTGAGGGTGATGTTGGGTTCCAAGATATTGAATTCGCGGAGCAGTCGCACTCGGTACCCAGTCCGGTTGGTTTCACCCTCAGTCGCCCTATAATATGCTCGCATGGCATTTTTATTTTGGTCAGCTGACCATCTCATGCGAGTCTTCTTATTGTTTCCACCAGTAGCGGACTCCATATGCTGGGTCGTTGCCGGCCCTGCTGTCGTCAAGCTTACTGGTGGGGATGGTGGGTTCGACCGACCAGGTGGTCGGGTCGGTCGGCGGGATTGGCTGGCGTCCCGCATGCTGCCGCGCCCAGCGCCAGCTCCAGGCGCGCCCTGGCGACCCCCAGGAAGCGGCCCAGTTCGCATTCTATTCTCTGCCATCCATTTAGCAGGCTTTATACACTCGAGGGTCGCCCACTTCCCCGAGGAAACCGTTAAGTTGCATATATTATTAGTACCCTATGTACTCTCCAGCTGAAGCACGGCTTGCACACTTGCTGGGAATGGGTACTGACTGATTGCACGGGTTGGATAACTACTGTCACACAGTTATCCAACCCGTGGGCGGTGGGGTCGTCACATCCCTACGCCTACTTATATTATAAATTATTATCTGTGGTTATACCTAGTTTTTTCCAAGTTCTGGTTTTTAGTCAATGTTCAACAGTTATAATACTTTATTTTGCTATGTCTTTGTTTGCAACCATCCTTTCTCTGCGGTGCTTATTTTATCCGAGTTGATAATTTCAAGTCTTTTACATAAACATAAACAACATCAACCAATGTACATCAACCAATCTTCAAGGAGTTGATAGTGTTTAATGACGGCAATCACAATTCACGATCTTTTCGATACAACTTTGAAATACTCAATAGGTACTATAAGAATTCGTTACTGAATTTGTTACTCCATAATATAATTAAATTTACTATAGGAATAAGAAATGAATTTTATGCCAATTTTATGTAAAAACTCACAATTCTGTTTCTTAAAATATTCCGACACTAAAATATTAGCATAATTTGTAGAGTCAAATGATTGTGATGATTAAAAAAACTTTTTTATTCTCTATGTTTAAAAATAAGAAGTTTATTCGGTCAAGAAACAATTAAACATGATCTCTGATGATAAAAGGGGATCGCCATATTTAATCAGCAATCACTTTCAGTGTAGATAATTTTAACAAATACACAAGCTCTAGCAATTTAAAATTGTTCACTAATTAGTAGAGTAGATAATTTTTGAAACAAAAAAAATCGCAGTAGGATGAAACCCATTAGAAAAGGAGGGGAATATGATGAAAATAAAAGTAAAAATAAATTACGGTCAATCCGAGTTCGGGAAGTGGGACGGGGGGAGCTTTTAAGAGAAAAAAATGGTTTCTCTCGATTTCCGACAAAACTACAAGTCCTACGGAAAAAAGTTTAATGGCAAAGTTGTAGGTAATAAAAAGTTCTACAACTTTTTTTTTTTTTCTACAAAATTTGGTGGAAACTTACTTTATTATGTCCCAAATACACTGTAATTTATTTGATTGAAAATATTTATTTTTTCGCGTTATTTTAAATTAATACCAAAAAAATGTTGTGTTGTTTTATGAAACCACGGTAAAAGTGAAATTGTTCGAACGGTTCCGAACACTGCTTTGTGTAGCGCATGTCGCGTGTCGGTCGGCTGCCGAGTAGGTTTACCTACTCGGCAGCCGCGATACACGCGACATGCGCTACACAGACCAAAAAGTTTGAGACGATGTAATAAAAGTTTCACTTTAAAAAACAACCTAATTTTCAATCGAAAAGTCACCCGTCAAAATATCAGCTTTTTTCAAAAACTTGGGGAGCTTTTTGTTCATTGAAATCTCTACTTTCATATGGTGTAAAAAAAATAAACATTACCATAGTAAATGTTCTCAGGAAACGCATACAAACAGTGTGATAATGAGCTTTTACTAAATCAGGCACACTTCTCGAACTCTATATTTTCTCTTGTATCGGCTTTTCGGTAATATTTCAAAAGAAAAAAAATCATCTGTTGTAAGTTACGATACAACTAATATTTTACAGCATATTCAAAAGCAAAATGATGTCGATAAAAACATTTCAGGTCGTTTGAGAAATTTGCCTGAGAAATTTTCTCTTAAAAGCTCCCCCCTCCCACTTCCCGAACTCGGATTGACCGTAATTTATTTTTCCTTTTATTTTTATCATATTCCCCTCCTTTTCTAATGGGTTTCATCCTACTGCGATTTTTTTTATCTTTTTATTATTTTTAAAGGCTTCTACCCTAGTGTATAGGAGGAATAATCTCCAAGCCAAATATCATCATAATAAATAATAATATTAAAATATATAGGTACTAAATAAAAAGTACTTAATTTGTCGCAACTTAATACAGTATGCGAAAGCCTTTCCCTTACATATCTATAATTTATTTCGAGAAATATACATAGACCTTACAAAGACAATATGCTTATGATGGTTGTTGTTTAGCTGTTTCCATACCATTTTTTTCCGAGAATTCAGCATGAAAGTCTTGCAGTTCAGCATGAAAGCGTAACAGATAGAAAACCCAGATATACTTTCACATTTAAAGGTACCATTAGTATTTCAATTAAACGTATAAAATGAAAAAAAGAGCATGTCGTGTTGTTCGGTTTTTATTACATTGCTAAGATTTAGATATATTGTGAGTGCAAAGATGAGAATATCGTTACATTCGTTTTAGTTCTGGATGTGAGATTAGATTTTTCAAAATCATTTAAGTATATTAAATTCAAAATTCTAAATTCAAAAAACTTTATCATTAAAGTATATTATGCAGTTCAAAAAATCTTTCAGCAGTTTCAGAATAATCTGAAAACGTAAATACATTTTCGTTTTCAGAATAAGAGTGGATATTAATTTAATAACATTGTGGTAACTAGGTAGTCATTTTGCAATTCTTAGTATTCTTTGTGAATACCGAAAATATTTTTCTTGCTCTGGCTACATCCAAATAGTTGATTAAGTACTAATCAATTAACCATACGCCAAAATATTTAGAATCTGCACGCATACCGACACATAGGTACTTACGGAACGATAGTTATCTTATTTTTCCCAGTAGACATATCCTGTTTTCATCATGTATGAACGATCTTAATACGTCACATGTCCCAAAATAGACCTATAAGTATCAAAACTATGCACATCATGGACATAAACTTTATCGAGTTCTAAATCGTGTTAGATAATATTATGTTGGTTTATGGTACGGCCAGTTAGGTGAATAAACTTTCCTTGGCGTATGTTGCCAAGTGAGATTATCTGATGACGTTGGTATGATGATGAGTCGGGTGCAGGAAGTGGACAGGGCATCAGGAGCCGGTCGTTGTCCCACTGAACGCAGCACTTTCGCTTTTATCGGAGAACGAACCCGGCCCATTACTACCGCACTCACGCGGTAACACCATCACGCAAGTCGGTTTTGGCTACGTTTGTCGTATCGGTATGCATACTAATGCCACTTTATTAGGATTGTGATGGTAAGATTTCTCTTTGGTGCATGGTGTGGACCTACTGCTTTGCAATTGCTACTTAGTCTTAGATATGAATTGATCATATATAATTATGACAGTTAATAAATATTTATTTAAATTGTTTTTTTAGGTCGAAAATATGCAAACTCTATTCACACGTTTGGTTGTCTTAACATTAAGAAATAATTGTATGATTTTACTTAAAATTTGGTTGAAAGATACATAAGATTGTGTTTAGCTATTTTTTTTTGAGTATTGATCTTTGGAATTTTCCGAATTTCATGTTAACAACATTAGGATGAATTTATTCTAATATTCAGAATCATTAAAATACCTAACTGAGACGTAATAGTAAACATACGTCTTAAGTCTAAAGTTACCTGAATGGTAAATAATATCGGCTATTATGTATTCATGCTATGAAAATTACTTCAAATGATATAGCTATTAAAATAAGTGATAAATTATTTAATAAATTATATAATATTGTAGTAAATAACGTTTATTATTCGTATATTAATTAATTTTATACTGCGACCTTTGTGGTACGCTGCTTGTATGATAACTCATTGCTCAAAACCAAGTACAGTAGCACCTTGTTAAGTCGAACCTCGATAAGTCAAAACCCTCCAAATCTCGAAAAAATGTTTTGTTCCCTTGGTTTGAAGGCAAACCCGAAAACCTCCATTACTTGAAATCTTGACCCTCTGTTAGTCGAAATTATCACCGAGTCCCTTCAAGCCATTTTGGTACATATTTTCACTCTACAACTCGAAAAATTAAATTTGACCTCTGTATCTCGAACATAGCAGCGTTTTATTTTACGAACAAAAATAAGTTACCGACTTTAACAACTTGCCAACAGTGCAAGTACACTATTGTTTTTTTTTTTTTTTTAATTTTAGGAGTCCTATACGATAATAAATTTGAATTTATATTTTTGGTTTTATGGCATTCAATTGCTTTATAAATATAAATTTATAAAGAATAGAAAAAATTCGATCACGAGGCGGGACTCGAACCCGCATCCTTTCGCGCCATTCCGGGGCGGATGCCTGACCAATTCAGCCACTCGTGACCCGCCAGAGCAATCGAATTTATTCTATTCTTTCAGTTTTATGTGTCTGAAGGGACACACCGCGCGCCATCTATTGATATGATTAACAACCATTTCAACCAATATGAAGCACTTTTCAGTGAATACAATATTGTAACGATGGAACACGACCTTTTTTGTTGAATTTATATTTTTGGTTTTATGGCATTCAATTGCTTTATAAATATAAATTTATACAGAATAGAAAAAAATCGATCACGAGGCGGGACTCGAACCCGCATCCTTTCGCGCCATTCCGGGGCGGATGCCTGACCAATTCAGCCACTCGTGACCCGCCAGAGCAATCGAATTTATTCTATTCTTTCAGTTATATGTGTCTGAAGGGACACACCGCGCGCCATCTATTGATATGATTAACAACCATTTCAACCAATATGAAGCACTTTTCAGTGAATACAATATTGTAACGATGGAACACGACCTTTTTTGTTGAATTTATATTTTTGGTTTTATGGCATTCAATTGCTTTATAAATATAAATTTATAAAGAATAGAAAAAATTCGATCACGAGGCGGGACTCGAACCCGCATCCTTTCGCGCCATTCCGATCCGCGCCGCGCCGGCGCGCGGTGTGTCCCTTCAGACACATAAAACTGAAAGAATAGAATAAATTCGATTGCTCTGGCGGGTCACGAGTGGCTGAATTGGTCAGGCATCCGCCCCGGAATGGCGCGAAAGGATGCGGGTTCGAGTCCCGCCTCGTGATCGAATTTTTTCTATTCTTTATAAATTTATATTTATAAAGCAATTGAATGCCATAAAACCAAAAATATAAATTCAACAAAAAAGGTCGTGTTCCATCGTTACAATATTGTATTCACTGAAAAGTGCTTCATATTGGTTGAAATGGTTGTTAATCATATCAATAGATGGCGCGCGGTGTGTCCCTTCAGACACATAAAACTGAAAGAATAGAATAAATTCGATTGCTCTGGCGGGTGACGAGTGGCTGAATTGGTCAGGCATCCGCCCCGGAATGGCGCGAAAGGATGCGGGTTCGAGTCCCGCCTCGTGATCGAATTTTTTCTATTCTTTATAAGTTTATATTGATAATAAATTTATCCATCAGAAGAAGAATAATTTTCTGCTCTTTATAGATTAGACAATGCTAGAGAACAACCAAATTATCTAAAGCAAAAAAAAATACTGACTTTTTTTAATGCCATATTTTTTATTTTAAACTGATTTGAAATAATGTTGATTTGTAATAAATAAAAACATGTTTGTCACCTCTGCAAGTTGCATTTTAATGTACTTTACCTCTCTCACTCAAAATTTATAAGAATAAAACTCAAACTCTTTATGTCGAATAAAAATCCGCCTAAGTCGAAGTCCTCCATAAGTTGAAAACTCTATAACTCGAATTTTTTGGCGTCTCCCTTGATGTTCGACTTATAGAGGTGCTACTGTATATCGAAACCACTTTAGATCGGAATTAATTAGGCCTTTGGTATTTTCCCATTTGAGTCAATATTATTACAAAATAATTTTGAAGTACGCAGTTAATAAAATGACGTATTGGAATCTGCCTATGTTATAATTTATATCTGGACAGCGCTAGTCGTCCGCTAAACGGATGAATAAAATAAATTAGTCGTCCGATTACCGGATGAATAAAATAATTTAATCGTCCGATAACATCTATTTATCTATTTAGTTAGGTTATCGGGGTTTCTTTAGAGAACTGCCGCACGTATTATAGGTTTTTTGTGGGGGGAGGAGAGGGGGGAGGAGGGCACACGTAGGTATTTGATTTTTTTTTTGCGCGTCGACGGTCCTCCTTCTGTGTAGTTTTTTTATCCTCTTTTAGGCTCCTATTTCTGTGTAGTTTTTTTTTTAAGAAACCTAACCTAACCTAACCTAACGGCTAACCTAACCTAAACTTGATTTTTTTTTTCCGCGTCGACGGAGCCCCGCTTCGCGGGGCTCCTATTTCTGTGTAGTTTTTTTTTTAAGAAACCTAACCTAACCTAACCTAACGGCTAACCTAACCTAAACTTGATTTTTTTTTGCGCGTCGACGGAGCCCCGCTTTGCGGGGCTCCTATTTCTGTGTAGTTTTTTTTTAAGAAACCTAACCTAACCTAACCTAACGGCTAACCTAACCTAAACTTGATTTTTTTTTACGCGTCGACGGAGCCCCGCTTCGCGGGGCTCCTATTTCTGTGTAGTTTTTTTTTTAAGAAACCTAACCTAACCTAACCTAACGGCTAACCTAACCTAAACTTGATTTTTTTTTGCGCGTCGACGGAGCCCCGCTTTGCGGGGCTCCTATTTCTGTGTAGTTTTTTTTTAAGAAACCTAACCTAACCTAACCTAAAGGCTAACCTAACCTAAACCTAACCTAACGAATTGAGGGCGAATATCTCGGCCATTTTTGATTTTAGAGAAAAGTTGTTCCTATAAAACATGCTTATATTAGCGTAATCTTTACGATAAAACAATAATAAATAGGTGTTATACTGACACCAACTCCATCAAAAATTTTCTAAGTCCTGCGCCCCCTTTGCTTTAGTCCAACCCAACTAGCTTTAGTGTTAAAAGGTTATCTAGTCATCCGAATAATCGGACGATTAAATTATTTTATTCATCCGGTAATCGGACGATTAAATTATTTTATTCATCCGGTAATCGGACGACTAATTTATTTTATTCATCCGTTTAGCGGACGACTAGACACTTCGTTTATATCTTGTGTAAAGTAGTTTGTGTACGAAGTATAAAAATTTCAATGAAGCTTCAGTAAAATTATTTAAATAAACTTTACTGAAAATTATACAACCTTATTGAAACCTTATTGGTTATATTGGACAATTTATTTTGCGATTTTACATTTAATAACGCAATAAGCGCAGTTAATTGTCAAACTTCCGACGCATTTCACTAGATCATCTCATGTAGAGCAGAATCTCAGATTTTTGGACAACAATTAATACAATACCAATAGAGAGCCTCCTTCAGGGATTGGATATTTGAGTTACGTTACCTGTTTCCACCACCAAATTTTAATTTATTAATAGGTACACCGTACACATTAGACTTAATGAACACGGAGTCTCGAGAAACTTAGGAACTTTCTGTAGAGCATACATAGTTAAGTTAAGCGACAGTTAGATTATGCGTAAGGGCCCAGCGTTGCAGCGTTTCGTAGGTTCGTGTCCAACATTTCGAAACGCTGGGCTTTGTTAATAATAATGAAGATCTGCGTAGTTTCATCACAGTGCGCTTGTTGAATAATAACGTCCGGTTGAATGAACCATTGCATCGTGTCCTTGTTTTCTGTGATTTTCCATGGCGGACTGTCGTGGCACGTGCTTAACAATCAGATCTTGGCATACCTTTTGGTACTTACACAGATATCGAAGCCATTCTCACGTGCATCTTGTACAACTGATTTGTATGCAAGATAATACTTCACGTTAATTAAATCTCGATTAGATACATCTACAGAGTACAGTGCCTAGACTTACTGCGCATATGTAATGAATACGGTCGCGCTGCAATGCCAATTGTACAAGGTGTCGTTAAGTGAAGATCATTGTGATATTCTAACCATTTATATTAAATTGCAGCTCCTTAACAACGTAGATAATAAATATCAATTTTCCAATTAAGCATTTCAGTAAAAGAAAACAAAATAATAAATCCATGGAGCTTTGAGCCACATAACAATATTTTATTTCAGTTTTATTACTGCTTAAAGTGTATAGTAGAAATTAATTTGATGGTAAAGCAACCCTTTCTTTAGCAGAGTGAAATCTTTTAAATTGTTTGGGTTTTACAACAGAAATCATAAATAAGTGAGAGCAGAAAGCATTATGTAATTTTAATAACGATCCTTAATTGAGTTAAAAGAAAGTTATAATCCCACCTCGTTAAGATACGGAAAAAGTCATTAAGTTATAAAACTGATTAAAAAAAAAATGAAAATAATTGTAGAAAATTCTTCAGTTACACGTAAATACTGCATTATGAATACTCTAGTTTTGTAATAATATGTAAGTACATCATAATTATTAATATACTTATTCATGAGTTCTTTAACATAACTAATTCATATACAAAATTCGAAGCAGATTTGTACATAATTTAAATTGGAGATCGGTTAAAACTTTAAAAGTGTTACGCATTTTAACTGGTAGCATCCATTTAAACACGTCAATTTTTCGAGAGATCAGAATGATAAATAATTGTAAAACTTGTTCTACACACACACACACTTGTTGACACAGCCTAGAGGCACATTTTGTTGCTAAGCTCTTAGTAGAGCAGTGGAACACTATTCTGTTATGTTTTTAATACGGTTATTTTTTTGACAGACGAAGTTGTCGGGTTTAAGTGAAGCCCTTCGGTATTTTGATTTACTTTTTCTTTATAATGTAAAAACTTTTTTACTTTATGCTTGTAAAAACGTTCTACCTAGATAACGATCTGGCCAATGTGCGTTGCTTTTTGGTGATAAATATTTAAAAATATTTAAACTATACTCTAAATACTATATACTACTACTTTATAAAATCAATGAATATTTTGAAAAACATAAAATGTAGTATACATTTTTCAAGTTCTTTACAACATCAGAGACTCAAATTATAATGCAATCGGATATTATAATCAGAAGTCAAATTTAAAATGAATTACCTATTATTATTTTGAAACAGGGAAGATCAACTGAAATTATACATAACCTTAGAAATACAGAGTTAACAGTTATTTTGCAATGATAGCTTATTTTCCTACAAAAATGATTACTCAACCATTGATGTGCAATTATCTTTTTAATCGCTAGTATTCGTATAGTTGATTTTTTTTCAGAAATCAATCAATCTAACTAGGTATTAATAGAAAAATATCACGAACTCGTACACGTGAGATCGGTATTCCTCAGTAACAATAGCTGCTTGCCTACTACCTGACCTAATCGCGTCGGCCATACAACATCCGCTCAAGAAACTGACCACTCATACTGAATATGAAATATACGCAGTTTAATGTGTCACTTTTTGTCAGAAGTAAGCATTTTCGAGTTCGGTCGTTGACCCTAGAATTGCGTAGGCTAGCTACTTTCTCTTGATGTTGGGGCAAAGCGGGGCGCGGTAGGGAGGCGTGAAGGGGGTCCTGCCAAAATAAGTACGTGAAAGGCTGCGTAGCCATGCCTTTGGATTGCTACCAATGAGGCGGCTCGAGGCCTACTACTAATCTACTCTCGATAGGCAATGCTCTGTAAGGTGTTATGCCTTAATTCCTTAAGAATTTAAAAAGCATTTCTTTGTGGAATGTTGATCAGCTTCTTCGCAAGCAATCAATTGAGTAACTGAGGTCGGTGAACTTAAGGCGAAGTAGCTGCTTCATTGCGAATCCGAAGACGATTTTGGTAACCCGAGGCGAGTTCTTAAAGAGTTGTATAAGCGCTGTGACGCTTTCTACGGCTTGTAATCAGAATAAGCAAAGAAGTAAGTGAGCGGAGAAATTTTCAACGTATAACGGCATACTGTATGGAAAATAAATGCTGATAAAATGTAACAGATATTTTACAATTATTGAACTTATATGAAGCTTTTTTTGTAAAGACACTTACTATACAACATGATATCCATTTTCGCCATTCGCCAAGCAAAGTTGTTTTAACATAAATTGTGCCACTGTTTTCATTTTATGTGTCCCTGTTTAAGGCTAGTCACAATAATTGTAAACATGATTATGTCTTGGTTATTTTGGGTTGATAAGCAAATATTTCCTGATTAATTTGTAAATATTATTTGTATCGTAAAAAGGTTTAAGTATGCTATTCCTTGTAATAAAATAAAACAAATTCAATTGGCAGGAAACATTGATAGTATTTTTTAAAAACATCTCTATCTTATTATTTTATTTAAAATAAATACATACACTTCATAGACATATTATTTGAAAGAGTGTATGCGAAAGTCTCTCTTATATTATATAATCAAAGTTGTTTCTTGTATTACAGGGCAATGCTCAATCATGCCAGGACTATAACACAATCCAATCTGATGCACATTTAATAACTTTATATAACGTGTGATTATAACGTTTATGGCATATGTTTTATAATTTATTCCAAGTTAATTCCCATGCACGGTTTATGTGGATCACGTTGCGGTCGCGTTGCGCTGAAACGCATGTTACGAAAAGCATCGCCGGCGCCACAGGAATACCAATCGAGCTGAATTGGGCGCCTTACAAAGGTCGAAGGCAAAATGGTTTATAAAAAATTGCGAAACATCTACATAAAAAGAGTTGGCACATTGGACGTGCTTACGGCGCCCCGTTCTCTCTTTTGAAGGTTACACCGCGAAGTTGTGCGTGTGTGTACCGTTAAAACAAAACTGTCATAATTTCGAAGACCTAGTTTACCAACGATAATGTAACTGTATACATATGAAACGCGGCTACGGCGGTTTTTGGTATGAATCTTTCACATAACCATGTACTGGGATCCGGACTTGTTCTGTGAAACTTGAATAAATGTTGCCTTTAATAAAGTTTGCGCTGAAATAATTTTATATGGTTTCAGAAATGTGCGCAGCGTATTAATTTATTTTAACAAAATAGGTAAGTTTTGATGTACTACGGGTTCGTAGTCGCGTTGTCTACGATGCGCTGCGTAGTACCGAGTACGCAGCCGCTGGCCGCCGCAACTCCGGCGCGGGCGCTAGCGTGTGGTGGTTCGCGGTCGGGTGTCTAGAGCATTGAACCTCTGCAACCTTGTGCGTTGAGTCCAACCGCTCTCCGTATGCTGACGCAACCGCTTCAGCCCCTTCTCCAATTCTACTATCCACATAATTATCCCTTTAGGGCATATCCATTCTTTATCGACAACAATGAATGATTATTAAGCACCCTTTAAATCGGCTTTTGAAAGGTTGCAGTTAATTGAAGGCGATTATTTGCGGAACGTGATAAGATACGATCGGATGTATAGTTTAAATAACATTTATTATACTTAACGCTTGGCCTGAAAAATCTAATTTATAAACGTTAAATTTTATTAGCGATAATAAGTGTATCGTTCGCGTTATATTTGCTGTTATTTGTTTTAAGTTCGATGTGATAAACGGCGTACCCATTGAGAGCGTTAACAAGTATGCAAGCGCTAAGTAGTATCGGCGAACCGCAAATAGTCCGCGAGAAGTGCGAATCGGTCGCGGGGCTACAATTGACGGCTGCCCGAGAGCGTTGCGAGGTGACGCTTACGTAAACAGCTGACATAACCGAGTCGACGACCGCTCTTGCGCAACCACCGCCGAACCCGCAACCCCACGCACCGCACCTCCTAGCCGCTCACGGTCCGATCCCCCACCGCCATGAAAATTACCTAATTGTAACCAAAATGCGTCAAAAGGACACTGGTTTAACGCCCGCGTTACCACATCGGCAATCATTGGAGCAACAAACTCAGCGAACTCAATTCTAACATTTAACTTGCGTTCATCTCGTTTAACATTTACTATGCAAAATGCTGTGAATGTGTGACTATCCAATTTGTAATGCTAGAACTTCGACATCGTTGCGACGTACTTATGAACACAAGATGACACTATGAAATAAATGCAAGGACTAAATTATATGTAATTAAAAAAAAATGATACAGCTAGTGCTAAAAGATGCGAGCGCTTGCAAATTCTGTGCAGGTTGTAGGAACTTCGATGCCGTATCGGTCGCGAACGCATTTGTGGGTATGCAAGTGACGTATAGGTATGGAACAGTTATCCTTAGTGAACGAAAGTGAAAACTAAATGCGGGTATGGTCATTGACCCCATGCGGGTCGTCGACCGGACCGAACTGCAAAGGCCGTTTGTAAGTAGAGGCCGTGTACATGTAACATATATACCAATGATGTGGACGCGCCCTGACCAAACGTGCACGCATCGGTAATGCACCCAACATTCCATTTATTTTATGAACCGTTTTTATTAATAAAAGTGAACGTAATATGGACGCTCAAAATTTCCTCTATTTATTCAAACAATCGTAAGTGTTAAATCACCCAGTCGTTAATCTATACGCGTACTCTTCTTAGTCGTAAAATAAAAATTCAGTGAAAGTTACACGTAGAAGCTATTAGCTAAGTTTTTTTTACGATAATGTTGTTTTAATTTACGGAAATTTTCTATGTTTAACACATACTACGTTATTACCTACGTCGAACAAGGTATTAATGTTATGATTACGAAGTTAAAAAGCTCGAACTTCTTTCAGTATAAGAAAATTGGTTATAGGTAGCATTAGTTTTGTAAAAATCCTCACCAATTTACAAATTGTGATACTTTTGTTCTAAATCCAAATATTCAATTAAAAACCTATGCATGTTTTTTTGCAATACAAAGCTAATCATAAAATAGCAACCAAGTTTTTTTTTTTAATTTAAGTATATCTGTAATCTGTAATTGAACTGATGTATGATAGTTATTTATTATAAAAAATAAACGTTCAAATGTAATTATACTATTATCAACAAAATTGCACAATAGTATCACACACACCTCGGCCATATTATAGGCTATAAATAAGAAGAAAAGTTGAAATTTTTGACGAACTCGTAGAAATATTTGATGCCACGGCAACATCGCAACTAGGACGCGATTACACCAAACGGGTTTCGGCTTTTTGTTCATGGATATTCGGAACAGAAGAGAGAAATTTGGTGAATATAGTAGTACTAAAGAGGACACGGTTACAAAGAAATCTTCGCTTCACATACTCGCTCACTGTTACTGTGTAGAGACTGGAGAGTGAGTGAGATATGTCGCTTAAGACCTTGGTCAAAGTAACTTGCTCTATCTGGTACTTAAACGTTACAATGTAAGCTTTGTGTATCTAGGTGCTAATAAATCGTTTTATTATTTATGGCTCTACTTACACGGCAGGTAACTGGAACTTCTTGACTGTTAGATATTTTATGTCTTAGTCACCTGAAGTTATAATTATAATCATGGTGGTTACTATGTACTTACAAGAATTATTTTAAGGTTATTGTATCAATGCAAGTTTATTTTAATATCAATACATTAAAATATTTTGAAAGAAATCCCCATTGCAATACCGCAAGTTTCCATAAAAGAATGCATGCAAGGATCAGTTACAACGGCCGCTTTTAACTTTATCTTAAACGTATATTTCAATCTTTACAACATTCAACTCGTATACAATGTAAATAGATCGCCAATCGCAATATACCCACCGATTCATTAAACGGTTTTACACAGATAAGATATTCGGCGACATGAGTTACACGACATGTCCTTAGGTAAAGAAATACTCAAATTGCTGATTATATTTTCGAAAGCACAGCAAGTCCTTATGTAAGAGTTCAACGTGATACTTCGTGGAGCCGTCGCAGGCCGTTCTGCGGGCCACTTTCCTTCTGACCAAATATTTGCTTAACAATGTTTCATAAAGTATCCCTACGATAAGCGAACACGATTCAACATTCGACATTGTGTAAATGGAGACTCACCAGGCAATAATATTAGCGTTTAATACCTCGCATCGCAACGTTTATTAAATATGTCGTGTCAAGTTTATGATAGACGAAGGCATTTCTGTTCTCATTCATGCAATAAAATAGTGAAAGCAATATCCCGGGGAGAATCGTGATACAGGTTCTAGAGTTTTGTAGGTCATTCTAGATGTTAGAACGTTTCCTACCTTAATGCCACAAGTGAGTAGCTCTTGTGAAACGTTTGCTTTGTTATGTTTGTTGTGCTGCCGAGCAAATGTGCCGCGATATATTCGTCCTTTTGCTTAAATATTTCAAACTAAGTAAATTAATCGTAAACAAAATCCATCGAAATCTGTAGTGGTATTTGATTAAAAAAGAGAATCTCTTAATTTTTGCTTCTATTAAGAAATATTCATCTTATTAGATAGGCAAATAGAAAATAATCTATACTAATATTATAAAGAGCAAAGGTTTGTAATTATGTATGTATGTATGGTTTTCACGCATAAACTACTGGACCGATTTCAAAAATTCTTTCACCATTAGAAAGCTGCATCTTCACTGAGCAACATAGGCTATATTGCATTTTCAAAAAAATTAGAGATCTTTACCAAACATGCAATAATGTAAAAAATTCCTTAATAAAAATTGTGTCATCGCGTGCGCTGCGGAATCTATTGAAGATAGGACAAAAAAATGTTCTACGGTATTATAGAATGGATCAATATCTACAAGAAAGTACCATACCATATTACCATATTACCACCGCGATACCATATTATGTCCATCTTCAGTAGTTATGTTACTACAACAACTTTTTTTACGTTTTCAAAGTAAATAGAAGTGCCGCGTTGTCACGGCATCACGTGTGAACGGGTGGACCGATTCCGATAATTCTTTTTTTATTATATTCCTGGAAGTACGAGGATGGTTCTTATGTAGAGAGAACGTAAATATGTATCACGGGCGAAACCGAGGCGGACCGCTAGTATGATATATTATTTTCTATTTGCCTATCTTTGTTCTTTTGTACACAATTAGCTTTCTTTTTTTTAATTTCATATAATATTATGTTTGAACAATTACACAGTATTATAGATAATCTAGTTGTATTATGAATTGATAGAGGCTAGTTTTTTGATATTATAGATATAATCTTTAGGTTATAGCAAAAATACAAATACGAATAATCGTAAACATTCCTAGCTCTATTATATATCACATATATTTTATAGCGTGTGTGTGACACTTATCACAGACAATCAAGGGCCCTACTCAGCTATTATATCTAGCATCCAAAGGATGTTTATGTTCGTAGATCACCGCAGTGTGTCGAGTATCATTCGAAGAAGAATCTCGCATTGACAGCTGCCACACCATCGGCCCGGTCGTCGACCTCCGGCTTCGCTTTACATTTGGCGAACAATGATTTGGAGTGGCGAGGTGAACGACCGCGCTCGGAGGGGCTGAGCGTGGGCAGTTATTGACCCATATTGGTAGTGAAATGTAGATCAGTGGGCGAGAGCGGCGAAATTTGCTGCGGAGTCGAGAGTCTGCGCACGGAACGACCGGCGCGGGCGTCGCATGCGCTCGCGCGCCGCGGCCGTGCCAGCGCTGCGAACGGCCCGCCTCGCTATGCATTGGTTAATAGGCAATAGCTTTTACATTGTATCAGATACGGGACTTCAGCATACACGATAATATAGACCTCATATTATATTATGTACCATTAATGCAAAGATATAGATAGATAGATAAGACGATTGTTTTGTTTGAAAAATATTTTTATTATGTTTTTTCACATAAGCCTCATTTAGGCTTATATTTTTCATACTTGCTAATTTTATTAGATCACAAAAAACATATCTATTAGCAATAAAAACCTAACAACAGTACAAAATTCTTCGCAACTGGATTTGTAACTTAAGGATTTAATTAGAAAACTGTGTCATATTCTGAACAATTGCTTCCTAAGCACTATAAATTGTATGCGTAAGTCTTATTATATGCCTATCATTAGATGACTAAATTTGTCTAATATTATACTATTTTATTTGTGCTGAATGATCAGAATTGAGATGTGCTAACATTTTAACATTTTTGTTTATAAAATCATACTCGTTTAATGTTGACAGGGCTGTTATTAAATTCTTTGCAGTTGACAAAATTTTAATTGTTTAATCATTTTATTAAATACTAGCGACCCGCTCCGGCTTCGCACGGGTGCAATGGCGGCCGGCCGGTACCGCCGCAAACGCTACGTCCCGCAATTTTTAAATCTGTAATATCTTCGAAAATATTCTCTTAAATCATACGGTGTAAAGGGCCATATAGATCTATATTAAATGAACAATGTATTCAAGGTATTTAATTGGTTAAGGATTAATGCTGTATTGGTTAAAATCGCTTCGAAAATTAGCCATTATTTGTCGTAAAAAGTAAATGACAAAAAAAAGTTATTGTGGGTTATCCATAAGAGATAGACATATACCATCACCGACTTTTCTGTAGACCTTTTCAATGTGTACTATACTTAGTACATTATTTTGATAAAACTCGTAGGGTTCAGCCTGCGTTTGCAATGTAAGCGGAAAAAATGTAATTATTTACGACATCACATTAGAAACCTCAAATATAACAGTACTTCTCCACTATTTAATGGATGTTATTATACATATAAACCTTTCTCTTGAATCACTCTATCTATTAAAAAAAACCGCATCAAAATCCGTTGCGTAGTTTCAAAGATTTAAGCGTACAAAGGGACATAGGGACAGAGAAAGCGATTTTGTTTTATACTATGTAGTGATGATGTCTTTATTTTTAATATATTATTAATTTTAATATTCGATCAGATTTGCCTGATATTATTGACTTTTATAATTACCTAATGTAATTTAAAAAATTAAGGTATATTATATATATAGTCAGGCTAAGGTACCATTAGCTTCCATCGCAGGAATAAAGGCCTAAATTGAACTAATGTCGATAAGAAATAATTGATACAACAATTTAATATGTAATGTTTTTATGAATGTAATGTATGTTGCTCAAAGGTAAAAGGTTAATACTTAAATGCTACGACTTCAGCCATTGTAGTAAATCCGCCCTTTCCGGGTAATTACCACACGAAGGAAAGATTAGGTTTTGTTCACGCTCGTCACGAACCGAAGCAAATTCTGAACAATATATGAACTGTTGAAACTTATTTGAATGACATTTGTTTTAAAGGTGGTTGATGGTTGTTGATGTGGTTGATGGTTATTGTGTTGTAGAAAGGTATATTATGGTAGCATATTGTGATGATGTACCTACTTAGTGATGATATAGGATTTTAGTATGTAATTTATTAGGTTTCAGATAAAACGGGCGATTCCGCGGATGAAAAGCTAGTAAAGGATTAGACAATAGGCTTATATCAACTATTTTATAAAGGAGTAATAATTAAATTGTGATTTAAAACGACCTAAACTAAAATTTGAATTACATTCAAGATTTTTCTAAAGAATCTAACGATACCCACTCTCAATCATTTAAGTTAATATCTATACTTATATAACATTATCATGTCTCAAATAAAATGATTTGTTATATAATTCATATAAAGTACTTCTTTTTTTTTTCAAAGGTGCCTTGATGGTCGGTTTCCAGAAGGATTTCTCGATTTGCATAACACCATGATCATTTGAAAATGATTAGCACTTTAAATTAAAATAATGGTATTATAAAAGAAAGTATTGTAGTATGGCTGTTATATCATTCGTGACAGATTGTTTCGCTTTCTTTTCGTATTTTGTTAACAATAATCTCACTGTCTTTAAACGGTTAACTAGAATATAAAATGTATACTCGTAAGCAATGTACGGGTTAATGTGTAAAATATACCATACAAAAGCTCTTACGCAATATAATTCAACCGCAAATAAATACTACAATTATTATAAAGAATTAAATTTTTGGGTATCAGACCTAAAAATAATTTCGTATTAAAGGAAAGACAATAAAGCACTGAAAAAAAGCTCCAGTATCCGATTACTGTAAATCTTAACAACTTCCTCACGCTCAAAGTAACAATGAATAAGTTCATATTTATAGATGGTTACAAGTTATAACTGCATTTTCCATAAAAGTTCGTTTTGGGATTTTTTTAACTGGATATCCTTGAATTTTATTCTTGAATTTGTAGAGAATTGCTGACTGTGGCACGGTGAAACCGATGGTGATGGTGGTAGAACCAGCTTCATTTTACATGTCGTGTGGGTCATAAAGAATGAAGTTATTCGATTTTATTATGACTTAACAAATATAATGTACTCATTTAAGGTTTTGATTCTTCAATTACAACCCTAGAAACCTTTCTCAAACTCTTATAAACGAAGAAATAAATTATTTTTGTGACGGAATTACAAAAACAAACAAATCATTAGTTCTTATAACAAATACATAGCTAACACCAAGCTCCATAGCACATCCAATAATCTCTTAAACTTATAACAGTATTCATTTACCCATTTCGAAAGCTTACTACTTTCCAAATTGCAAGCTATTGAACCGTGCTTTGATAAACAAATTTATGAACAACAACAAATATAAAATTTTATATACCACTAAAACGTGTCATAATGCAGTTTGTTAATCAATAGTACAGTAACTTTTATATTCACACGTTCATCGCGGTGTGGTTGATATATAGATTGTGTTACTTGAAAGCTAATAAAATGGCAGATCTAATTATAGAACACACGCCTTATGTCATGTCTCACAACTCACAAGGTTAGTGTAAGGAAATTGGTACTAAACTACTTTCCGAATGTGGCTTGAAGAAAGTACTTTTACTCGAAGACGTACGCCGTGGCACAGTTTCCACGAGACTAGCTTTTCACCGCAAATTTAACGACTCGAAGCAGTCGGGGAAATAGATGGGATCACTAAACACCGGATGAACTACGGCGTAGACACAAGTTTATTGACTTTTCCGACTTTCCAATGTACATGTTCGTGTAAAATATATGTACTGGTAAACTAGATCTTGCGATAAAATTGTAAATTATATTAAAAAAGTGTTTAGATTGTTTATTGCGTACTAATTGCGTTTAAAATCTTTGTCAAAAATATCTTTTTATTATTTGGAAATGGAAGAATACCTATTGAAAACTTAAAACTAATCATTAATTTTGTTTTTGCGTCTAAAGCGTTCTTTAGTTTTGCTTAATGCCACCATACATATTTTAAAAGTTTTCTTAATTTTCATTAAATAACATCCAGCTAAACGTTACTTATTCTACGAAATCATTCTGCAGGAATCTATAGCAATAAGGCTTTTTGTGCTTTTCAGAGTTACGTCTCTCAGAACTGGTGACTTGAAATCATCGATTTTGATTTTTTAAATAGATTTTCTACAAAATCACAGCTGCTGCTTAGGCAATCCGGTTTGTAATTGTAATTTTTATTTATAGTGTTACCAACTTAATGAATACTTTTACTACTTAAATAACTGTAAATAAATAACAGGATATGCAAAGCGAGTTACGATTCGTTCTAAAGACTCAGATCCGGAAATTTTATGTATTCTTTAGTTGCTATGCGGCGGTTCTCAGAAGCGTTGGTGCCTTAAATAAAGTCTGACTCATAACGCCTAGCCAATGACTCCTATCCTTAAGGTCTTAAACTATCTTAAGGTACTTTTTATTAAAACGACGATACCAGTAATTTTCAACTCGCATTTCCTGCTATTGTATTGTTACTCATAGTATCCTCAATTTTCATTAAATAGAAGGTTAATTTTTGTAAAATATACCTACACATAATTCGTCGTATCCTGTCATTGTTAAGACAAATAACAAACCCATACTTAAAAAATCTGATTACAAGCCACAAAGCGAAAAAGTACTTCAAAGTAGGCACATCTAGTTTACAAAACAGACAAAAAGGAACAGCGAAGGAAGGTCGTTTTCGTTACACATGTCTAGTTGAATCACAATACATACTCTTAATAATAGAAAGATAAATTATATTCCCACAACAAGTTCTTAGAATGGTCTCATGTTTCCTTGAAGTATACTTCCTTTGCACCTGCTCTTAATATTCGGACCTCTTTTAATTGTAAGCGTGTAGCGAATGCGGCCATCAATTATCGTGACAGCTTCTTTTGTCTGACTCGACTCGCTTACATGTGTGTTATAATAACTCGTATCCACTAGCTTAGTTGTAGGCCAATGGGAAGGTCTCTGATATCATATTTTATGCATGTAAAGACAATGCTTATGTAGGTAGATAGGAATATCTTATCTTATCCCGAGCACTTATAGATAAAGTACTTGTGATAAATACAATTTTTGAAATATAGTTCTTTTTAAATATAAAACCTTTTCAGCCGTGGTTTCTGTTTATACAGTAATGAAAAGCTTCTTTTCATATCCACATCATTCATTAGAGATCGTCGTTTAACATGAAAAGAGTGCTCACCGCTTCGCTTAACATTTATTTATTTCTGTTTCAAATATTTTAATGGCATTGGAAATTTACACCATCGGTTTAAAGAGTTGCTTCTATGACGTATCCATTCAACGTTCATATTGCACTTTCATACCTTATAAATCGACAACGGTTTTTACAGCAAGGAAGTGGCCACCACGGCTGTCGGACTCCACATGAAAACCTAAGCACCGAGCGTTATGAATTCAGTGATTGTCTGTTTATCGATTCATAAACAGAGCATGTAGGTGTATCTCTACTCACGCAATCGAGTGACGTTGGTCCCGTCCTACATGTACCGTGTACATTTGACGTTTGCGATCGAAGCGATAATGAATGTAAAGGTCATGCTATCACTCGATGAGTGCCCGCTCTGACCTTGCTCCGAATCTCCCGACCTTGTTCTCTCCACCAGGCTAACGAGTACTGTCTCTTATCTCGTAGCTATGCTTTAGTTTCAATGGCTGGCCCACTGCGCTTAATTAAGTGGCATTCCCACTCGTTACCACGCATATGCCCGTAGGGTTTTTGACTTAGATATACTCAGATACTCAATGTTACAATTTTGCTGTACAAAGATGAAAGAACGCAGGCACTGTGTCAATGGTTATTGAAGCCTGCATGCATTTCAACTTGAATGTCGATATTAAATGGGAGTAATTCTAAAAAGAAATATGCCACGTTCATTAAAAATTGTATCGCTATAATTCTGCGCGCACTTTAAAAGATTTTCACATTTCAAGCGATACTTGAAATCGCTGTTTTTAATAAGCGTAGGCTTTGCTACTAATGATTTCAGTGAATTATACATACGGAATGATATTTATATAGGTCAAATGTGTTTTATTTCCATGCATTTTGATGCTTGTTTAAATTATAATTTGATTCTGTATAAAATTCAAACATTTTTAATTATTGCGCAGGATGCATTTTATTTTTCTTAAATTATTTTATAAAAATAGTCGATTAACAAGTTACCGAATTATATATATTGTGTTAAAAGATATTCTTTGATTTCTATGTGATTTACAAAAGATGAAAAAATAACAGCATCGTAGGTGATTTTCTGAAGGCGTTAGTGGTATATTTTAAGCTCATCGCAGCGATGCAAAAGGTTTAGAAATAACATTTCGTTAGACGAAATGCTTTAAATTAAAAATATAAATAAATCACATTAATTGGACAACATACAAGCAAGCAAGAAGAGAACGCTGAAAATGCATTTAAATTAACGTAGCGTTTTTCACTCATGTATCTACGCCATGAGTGAAAAGGAAGCCGAAAAACATATTATTATGTCGATAATAATACGTATTGTTTGCAATAGAAGAATACCATTAAAGCCTATATAGGTCTTCGGATCTTTGAGATCTGTTTTATGCAACTCAGAGAAAATATTGAATTTAAATTATCTAAATATAAACTACATGACGTAATGCAGCACATACCTACTTCCAATACAATTGTCAGTTGACATGCAATGAATGTATTTGAGTAATCGATACTCCGTGCAAACTTCTGCGAGGTGATTACAGGTTTAAAATTAGATGTACAATAAGAATGCAATGATTGTGACAATGACTCATTCAAAGTTAGGACGTACTTGAAAACGTTATAAAAACTCCGTTCTGAATGGATCTTCGAGATTAAACTAAATGAGGGTTAGCATGTCAAGCAAAAACATTGCTTATTATTACACCTTCATTTAAATTCTGAGAAACGTTACGAATAAATTATATAAGACGTGTCTATTGTCCCAATTGGTATGATCTGCGAGTGTCGCAACGCATCGAGCCGATGCACGATGCGCGATGACATCCGTATCGTGAAGGGAAACCTTTAATTGTCGTCGAAACGTGATCCCATTCACGCGGTGTATTAATTTTCCATGGCTTTCTGTGATCTCTGCACTCCCCACCGCGCGTGAAAGCACCGCGGTCGCGCGCTGCTCCGAAGTGTGTCACGCAGGTCGACGAACGCCGGCCTAGACCCACATACTGCAATTGGGGCACAATCAGCGACAGTACAGCGAGCGCGTTGACCCCGCGCGGTGAAATGCTAACATCTCTCCTACACTCTTTCTCTCGAAGCTGTCACTTAGCAACGGCTTTCCCGGCACCTACACGCTTATAACCTTACACCTCTGTGCCGAGTCAATTGCGTATACAGACTGCCTGACTGGTCTATTTTTAATTGACAGCTTGAAGTGCGCGGCACGAATACTATAATGATGCCAATAAAAAAACTAGGACTTTCAAATGTCGTCTGATAAATATCCAACAGAATGTCATGTGCACGAGTTATCGTGCCGGTACCTATAATTTTCTCTCGGATATTCCGCTTGCATGTTGTCATTCGAACTATTTGACGGAAATGACACATAAGAAATAGTCATTAAAATATCAAATAAAACGAAATATTCTTTTTTGCCCATATCAGTTTATTCGCAATTTACGCAAGGCGACAGGTAATGCACGTGAAAATTAATCATCTCGAACGAATGCTGCGGTTGCATCTTTGTGTGTAGTGTGTAGGTACGTGTGTGTGCGCTGCTAACGTGATCAACGTTTACAATAATTCTTAGAATGTTGAAACCACGTTTCCGTTTCACTTTCAGACTGATATTGTTCATTAAGACTGAAGCAAGCCGGAAAAAATAAATCCTCCGAGTTTTCTTAATGTCAATATGCTCCTACTCATTAAATTGACAGCAATTTAAATAATAACGAATTAAAAGGAAAAATTGGATAACATCACACTGTTTTCTTGGCTTACAACATACGATACATTGATCTACTGTATTTTTCACTCACTCAAGAATTACGTTTTGTTATATTTCTAATCGATAATCGATAATAATATTATAAGTATTAAATAAATCTGTAAAATAATTGTTACTATCTCATTGAATTTTGAAATATAATCTAAAAATATATATAGTTATATAAAAGAAAGTCGTGTTTGTTTATCACAGTTATAAGTTATAACACATAAACGACCGACCGAAATTAAATTATTTTTGGGTTGCTATATTTATCTCAGCTTGTATTGGAATAATAACTTCTAAAAACTTGAAAAAACTTATTAAAAAAATAAAGATTACCCGGACGAAGCTGGAGAGCCCGCAGCTAGTATGTACTTATGATATATATGATATATACGTTATCATATGTGTTTGTCATCATAACGATATGTATAATATACATCAACATCCCGAATTAATGGAACATGGACTTGTTAAACTGTAATTGTGAATGTATCATATTCACAAAGGACCGACCTATATAATACTGGCATAAAACACAGAGCTCCTATGTCATTGCATATTAAAATATATCCTCATATGGAAAGCAACTATAGCTGACATCAAACCCTCTATTTTATAGCCTACTACCTATAAGGATAGCGAGACATAAATGTCTTTGTATAAACCTAGAAACATCTGGCAGTAAAGGCATTTACTTATTGTTTAATTACTGTTAGATTTCTCTTACACTAGAACAAGTTAGACGCGAACAAAAACTTTTAAACTGCAGAAGTGAAACAAACAAGAGCGAATGAAAAGAAAGTAAAAATAAGTGCAATGATATAAATATAAACTAGGCAAACATGCACGGAGAAAAGTGTGCAAGTGAACGCGGTGCGATTTATCTCTTGTAGGGAGAAAAAGTAATGAGGATTCTAGAGGAAACCGCATTGATTGGGAGCGAGCATTGTGTATCATTCACGTGAGCCGCGACTCGGTGCATTCATTGCACTTTTTTTCCCCTACTTCTTCACTTTCTTCTTATGTACACTTTCTAGGTTTCATGGTGAAATGCCTACGCTTTCTAACGTCACACTAGTGCAAGTTTTTCTTACCCGCCTTTCAATGAAAACGAGATGATACCGCTTTATATATATTAAACGCTCATCGCATTTTGTGTTATGTGTGTATATGTACATACTTTTAGTTCAATAATCTTATCGTGATAACCATGAATTTGACACAAACTTGATCCCATATTTTATCTGAGTTATATATTTGTAGATAGTAAATGCCCTGATAGCCTGATGAAAAGTTTTTATTATATACTTTATGAATACTGTTTGAATTCTAATTTGGAAACAACATTTTGTCTCTCTCCACGCCTTTTAAATATCGTCCCAATATTATCAAAAGTCTCAACTATCAATTATTTTGATACAATCGAAAGGACATTGAACAGTAATACCGAAAGTAGGTCAACGACTTCTCAATAGAGGTTTGCTCTGGAAATCTGCATAGACGGATGTTGAAGTTATTAGATATAGTAAATTTCTCCTTCGGTGAAACTTTCGGAGTGAGTGCATCGATGTCGGCCAAAGTAGTCGTGCACCGAGGAAATGGGTTTACGACAATAAACCTTAAAGCGTGTCTATGTAGGTCATCGCGAGACACGGGATAGTACTCAAATGTTGAACTCTATGCAAATCAGTAGGTACTTTCTTCCGGCGTGTAAAACGATGTCATTGTACGGTGATGGTTGTCGGCCCTCGCAGTTCAATTGAAGCTTTAGAATTCGTGAGCAAAGCTTAGTTAAACTTTCACATGGATATCGATAATGTATTGTATAAATAGAGTATTTTATTACAGTTAATATAAACACGTCATGTATTACAGATAAACAAATTTCATCGTATTATTTTAATCAATGATTCAGAATGTAGAGTCGTTCCAACTGATAGATTCTAAATAGGTCGATTATTCAAAAACGTCAGCCGATGAGCCGACGTATTGCCATGTGCCATTTGGTATGGAAAGATTGTGGATGTTAATTGGCTGGTTTGTTCAATATTTGGGAGGTGAGCGTGACCACGACCCGCGCAATACGCTGCGCGGGCGCTCTCGGCCCATTGCGGTAACCTACTTGGGGTGCGTTGATCTCTTTGTTTGTAAACATGGCGTCGCTGCCACCGCTTCACCGCGCCCTCTCCAATATGAAACTCAAAGTTAAACTTTCATATACGAAATGCTTTTTAATTTGAATATAGATACGTAATTTTTAGCTCATTTTAAGTTTTTAAGAAAGCGGCATAGTTGATTCAAAAAAAGATAACGCGAATGTCTTCATGTTGGACTTGCAGCGTTGATTGATTTTGATTCATGTTAAATTATTTAAATTATTATAGAGCACGTATAGCTTTAGATAGATATTTATTAATTATGTGATAAATTATGTAAAAATATATAGAAAATATAAATGTATGTCAATTTGCTTGTTTAAGTTAAACTTTTAGTCATTGATTTAATTATTTTTACTCCTTTTGTGGGCATTAGGTATGTATATAGCTTATCAGTTAATTAAATTTATGTAATTTATTGTTCAGCATACATATGGCATCGATTTTTTTTATTATACTAGGTCAGTAAATAAGCAGTGACAATAAAATACGTACGGTCTAACACATTTAGCAGAAAATTTACACTTTTTTTATAAAATGTAGTGATTAATATAGGAAGGGTTTACCACTTAGTAAATTTTTATATTTTGAAATAAAAAAGCACATACCTACCGCAGTATAGAAAAAAATGAATCATATTGTTATTAGGTTAAAATTATTAAGTAGAGACATCTATATACAACTGACATTTACCTTTATTCAAAGAAATTTGCTTCTTATTTAATCTACTAGTTGGCACTGAATCATGAATGCTACTTAATCTATTATTACAATATGTTGTGGTTTTTCTCAAAACCTCTCCTGCTAAACGTTCGCAGGAAAGACTTGATAATTGAAAGTAAGTCGTAAGTTTTTAAATGTCACTATTTATTTTATCTAACCGGGTGGAAAGGGCGCTCGTTGTATTTCTTTTCATAAAACTTTTCAACATTGCTTATTATTAAATTAACGTGTCAGTAAAATTTTAATGTTTACTGAGGAAGTCTGTCAGATTACAGCCTTTTATTTAGTAAAAGAGCAAATGGAATTAAATAAACTAGTTTATAATTTCAATAAAAATATTATATACATGTAAAGCTCTTAGCGCATAAAAATAGATAAAACAACACTCGGATCGTAACCTTGATATGTAAGTAACAAAGCTTTGTCAGCTCTCAGCCTATACTTGGCTCAATTTTATAGACCACTACAAAATGTCACGATCATTGCAAGGGGCTATTCATTGCGTAGGTACTTGACTTTCATTAGCAAGCGGCTGTACTTACATTACACTAAGAAAATTATATTTCGACTTCAGAAAATGCATACGAGATATTTAATCGTAATTTTATATCGTAATTTTAACGTCGAAAGTGAGCAGAGTGTTTATTTCATGAGTATATATAGGTAACCATGTGGTCATCATAGGTTTAAAACAATTCGTGCGTATGAACATCGCATGAGATTTGACCCTAATTCGCGCATTAAATTTGCCACCATGGTCCATGAGCTGAGTGGACTCGTTAATTAAGATACCTAAATTTGGATACCTCTATATAATCGTTGCATATGAAATGTTAGGAAACTCATTACAGTATAGGTAGGCTATACTATTTTGTATTATACATCGCTATTCGAAATAAAAACACGAAGTTATTTAAATGTATTTATTTTGTAATTGTAATTACCGGTAAGTAACTTGTAACAAGTATATTTTTTAGGTCTTTGACGGTAATTGGTGGCAGAACAAGATAAGAATATGTATGAGTATAGTATTTTATTTTATCTGTTCGTATGTCCATGATGTTCACTTCTACACTCAGATAGATAAATAGATTATTTTTAAGAGAATTTAGTACGTACCTTCATATTGTCTTTAGGTATAATATTTTGACACAGTTAACAATATTTCATGGTAGAATAATGATAATTCAGTACATAAACGCATCCACATTTTTATGCCATGGAATGTTAAAGATGCAATCTATATTTTTTGTTGCATATCTGAAACTGTCATGGAAACTACCTGTAAATACACTCTTGATCCCTTCACTAGTCACAGGTCAATGAACCGGTACTGCACTGAATAATGCAAAAGTTTCAACGCTTAAACGTAATGTTAATTTGAGCTTGTTTTAGAGTATGGTTAAATAATAGTTGAAGTAGAGTTTTACTGGTACCAATTCTGAATAAGCAATATCTTATGTTATTTGGGTTTTTTTAATATACCTACCGGAAAGTTGGGAAAGAACGTACTTAATTTATGGGACGGCATGTCAAACAATTGCAAGCTTATATTATAATTTTGTATTAAGAAATAATATAAAAAGTAAAAGTCCGGCACAATTACTCACGCAGCAGTTTACCGGTAGGGTGAGATGAAGCCGCTGCGCTAGTCATTCGCGATAGGTTGTACTGGATAGGATGTACCTATTCGGTTTTTGCCCTAAGCTGCTCAGCTGCTTGTTTATGAAATATCCACTGAATACGAGATGATGTGTCATATCTATAATATGTATCGACACACAAAAAATACTTTATACGTATATAGCTTTGTACTTTCGTCGAGTCATTCTAAAGTATCGATTTTTTTAAACGTACAATAAACGAACGCTTTCGTTTGAAGTCGATATTAAGAAAAACAAAAAAGAAGAATTTGAGTCGAGTATATTTTTATATATTTTCATGGCTCGATAAATGCATGAATGCTGCATGTTTAGAACTTACGTTTTTAATAACATATTATCTTCGTAGGAAGTAGGTAATATGTAAATTAATAATATCACTTAATTTTACAACATATATGGAGTAGAAAACTCTACACATTAACATACAGGCTACGTTAACCTAGAAAACTCTACAAGGAACATATTTTTTCCTCCGCAGGTTCTATAAATAGGCTGACTACTTCAGCGTTCATTGGATATTCCAGGAACATTCTCGAAATTGTGCAACACCTGCAGTGTATGAGGATAAAAACCTTGAATACATTGACCCGTCTTCGACTACATTTTTCGCTAAAGTAAAAATAAAAGAAGGAAGAAATGTACATAGGATTCAAGCATTCCAGACCATAAAATTTTCAAAAGGAAATAAAAGAATCTAAGACGTTCAATGGCCCGTACGGCGAGTAGACGACCGCACTTTAAGTCGACGTTCGATTAAGAGGGGTAATGGGGAATATAGAATTATGTTTTCATACTCATTTAAACTATAATTTATAAAAGGAAAGAAAATTTATAAATGATTTTCTAAAAGTGTGATTTTGATTGCAATTTTCTGAAATTTAATGTCACATAATTTATGATGCAGGCCAATGCGGCGGTTTGAAATATTCTAAATGCGTACTACGAAAATGTGAACCAACGAACCGTGATGCATATAAGAAATCTAGGTTTATTTTTAAAATAAATGAAATATTTTGAAGTATGATTAAAATAAGTACTTATTCTAAGATTAATAACAATAGTTTATTATCTAATTAATTTAATTAATATAGTCAATAATTTAATTATCTAACTAAGTACTTATAATATTTTAAAGCTAATTATTATTGTATTTGGAGTCGAATAATACTTATGTTTTTTTTTAAGATTGTTTAACATATTAATTTATGAAATACAAATAACAAATAAATAATTAAAATTGATAACCTTCATTGTTTCTATCTAGATACCGAACATTCGTCACAACATGCACATTTTGGTTCCAAAAAGGCTATTCATCTCCTTGTCAGCGGGGTACTGGCTAAATTTAAATCTGTTTGTGTGGTAAAGTTAATTATCGACGAAGCGTTTGTCCTGTTTCGCGTCCGATAAAGTCGTAAGGTCCCTTTACATTTGTGGGGCCGTGCACCTCAAGTTAGCCTTGCATTGTGTCAGTAACACCAGCGATGGGATAACTGTACGATAGTTGAATGAGAATAACGAAAAAAAGGGACCACATCAAGTACAGGTCCGTCGTGAGTCCTAGACGTAAACTATATTTATAGACTTTAAGTAATGCATATAAAACTATTTTAAGATTGCAGAGAAATTGTTCGATTCATCAACGCATTCGAACTCATGATGTCATTTGGGATACGTGTAGGATTTAAGGGTATTTTAGTCGTGTGGCGTAATTGGGAAAATTATAAAGTTACTTGCACAATTTAAAGTGATCTGTTTTACTAAGAATTGTGCATGTTCAGTAATACTTTTACATTTAGTTTTTCAAGAGAATGAATTGAAACTTAAAAGTTCAAAAATTTTTGTTTGTGATATCTTCATCTTTACATAAATGATTAAATAAGTTACTTATTTTGTATCATTTTAAATCTTAGCTTTACTAATTTCTTAATATTAAAATATGTAACCATATTCTAAAATCTTGTTTTAATACTTTAACACTTTATTTACGACTAAATACTGTGTAATAACTTAAATATTGCTTTTAAAACAGGCTAACATTTTGATTTATATCTACGTGGAATTAATGAAGGACAGTTTTAACATCTTTAATTACATTGTAGCCTTTTATAACTTGTTTATTGTCAGCGATCGCTCAATTTAATGCTTTACATTTAGAGTACTTATTGTATCATGGTCAAAGAAGTTACATTCTCTATCGCATATGCGCCACGAGTTTGGTTGTGTGCATCTGTGTGCGTTGACATTTGTGTGTGTTTGACATAATGATCCGTGGCGGCTGCGGCACGTGGATAGGCTTATGAGCATTATTTGGAATCTTGCTAAGAGTTGGTCGTTATTATATTGGTCCGATAACAGCAGCTCGGCCGCTGACCGACCTTCACACTTCACGTCGCCTGCGCCTGTGACTGCGTGACCTCGCCGTCCGTCTCAGGCTGACCAAGCTAACAAGCCCATCTATAAACTACAACTTATTACGACTCGCCTTCCAAACGGAATCGTTTACGATGCGATGAATATGTTGAAGTCGATATTAAAATTGAAAACACTCATTATGTGAATGCAGATATTTGAACATCACATAAGATAATAAGAATAAAAGGCAACGCTTTTAACTTCTATCCCATGTCTATCCTCTATACAAAAGTAACAAATGCCACCTATAAGGGTTTGTAAGAATAATGCTTCCCACCCTTAACAATGGAATTTAGCATAGAATGTAATCATAACAATATTTAAAACAAAAATGATGACTAAGGAGAGCCATTTTCTGGAGAGACTTTCCTAGCTTTTATCTGGTAATAATAGAGTAGGATTATTATATCCTTTTACTATGAGCTCATACGTTTATACGTTAAAAAAGAAAAAAGACCCCGCAGTTATTTATGGGAACTCGGCGATGAGCATAAAACGAATATGAATCAGAACCATGAATGGATTCAAAGGAGGAAAACTTAAAGATTATTCTGGAATCATCTGTGTTCTATGAAAATTTATCCTCATTACCTTCATACATTACATAACTTGTCTAAGTATGTTATGTAATTATAATTACCTCAAATATGTAGCATTTTTTACGCCGTTAGTACACCTACGCATTCGCGTGCGGCAGCGAATCTCTGCGAAACTACTGCGTAGCGAATTATCTGCGGAACGTTAGTACACAGCAATGTTTTCGCAACTTTTTCGCAATGCGTCTGTGTAATGGCCATTTCGCAGTTCCTTGCGAAACAATACTGACAAGGACGCAACTATTTCATCTATCTATGTGCTAGAGTGAGACATATCATATGCGAAATCCTGCCACACTACTGACAGATTTTTCGTTGTTTCGCTGCCGCACGCGAATGCGTCGGTGTACTAACGCCGTTAGAACGCGAACTTTTTTTCAATTTACAATAAAGTCGATAAATATTGTTAATTTACTCAGTGGCTGAACAAGTCAAGCTAAAAACTTTAAAGAGTATGTAAAAAACTTTAAAAATTATGTACATTATGGCACGGTTCAGTCGTCTTTTGATAACGGATGTGCACAGGATGGAACTTTGATTTAAAATTACAATTTGATTCATAAGCAAATTAAATAAAAAAAAAAAAAAAAACGAATTGTAGTTGGATTTTCAAAAAATGCAGTAAGTATGTCATTTTTTAAATTATATCTCCAACTATTTGTTTTATCAATAAACCAACTAGCTAAAAACTATTTAGAGACATCTATTTCATTTTTAACCCTTATTTCGACAGAGAAGGTGATAGTAAACTTATTAAAATTTTATTGTATAACCTAGTTTCCATGGTTTTTCTAAACCTCCAAAAAAAGAAAAAAAAAATCTACCCCCCACCCTTATAGAGAAAAGCGATGTCCGCCACACCGGACATTATCGAATCTTAGTAAAAAAAGTGTTAAAATGACTTGTCCGTCCTAGCGGACTTAATCGAATACGTGAAAGAAGTTGCATAGTATAAAGTAAAAGTATATAATAGTAAAAGAGCCTTTATTTTTTATAAAAGTACAAAGAAACTGTGAAAAAAAAGTAATCTAAAGGTGAACGTACTACGGGAGGATCTTCAACTACTGCAGTATCTTCTATCTGGGCTCTGTACAAAAAGGTACTCTGTTTCCATTTGTAAGAGAGGGAAAGCTTTTGAATTTGCTTGGGTCTCTTTTTTGTCACAACTGATGGTTCTCTGAGTCTTCTTTTTCTATGCACAGGTGTTGGCAACGAGGGTAAAGACGATATAGAAGGTAAGTTTGCAAAATTGGGTTCCTACGACTGGTTCGGGAAAACTTGCTCTATAATTGGAGTCAAAGGCGTCGGGAAGTCGTATGTAAAGGTTAGGTAGATAAGAAGTATCTAACAAGTTGATAGGTACTGAGAATAGATGTAATGTTTTGGTAATACCGACAACTCAAATCTTTTACCTTTCATACCATATTTCGACAAGGTCCGCCGTGACGGACAAGCTGTAAGACACAATAAATACAGGTGTTTCGACGAAGTCCGGTGTGGCGGACAAGTAAAAAACTCGATAATTATTAAGAATAACGTAAGCAAAAGCTATGAAATCGTATTATTTGAACGTTAGTAGACTAAATTCACAAAACACAAATAAAAAATCTACGCAACATAGGCAAAAAATAATATTTTTTAATAAATTACCTGAAAGACTTTCTTAGTGCGCAGTTTCGCCGACATTTTTTCGCCAACTGTCAAACTCTGGGTTATCACACGCAAAATTTATTTTTCTACTAAAATTTGATTGACCTCCCAATAGCTTAGTAGTTTTTTTGTTGCAAAAATAGAAATAGACGGGGCGGTGGATTTTTTTAAAGTACTTGTCCGGTGGTACGGACAAATTCGAAATAAGGGTTAAGGACTGTTCAATACGCCTTAATTTATTATGCCAAATAATTCACAAGACAGCTCAGTATTTATTTCTCTGTCAAAAGATTCTAAAACAAAGAAGATCGAGATGTTTGAAAATGCTTGCTTCGCAAAAAGTCCACTGTTTGGTTTGCGCTAGGGTCGACGCTGTTGCTAAGGTATTCAAAGTGAACTATTTAGGTCAGAGTTTTTGTGTCTACAACAAAAGAATCGAACATCGTGCTTGTCTGCATAACTCAACTTGATATTTTTTAGGAGAGGCCAGATATTTCTAGCGTCGTTCTTTCGAGCTTCCGATGACCAAATTAACACGAGAATATTGTAAAACTTTTCTGAACATTCTTATTAATTGAATGTAATGATAACTACAAAATCTTTAAAGTAATACTGCTTAATTTGAATTATAAACCAAAGGTTTTTCCTTGATAATTAAGACCTGGATAATTTTAACGCAAAGTATATAAAATTGTTATTCACATGGAAATACGGATAATATTTTAACGCGAACGATGATAATGAGAGCAATAATGAGAGCTTCATAATTGGAATAATCTTGCTTGATGCCGACGTTTCCAAACTTGTTTTAATTTTAAAATATTTCCAACTATTAAACTAAAACAGTGGAACGGTGAAGTGTGATCAGATACGTCAAGATAAATTGTAAGTATAGTTTGATTTGGGACACACTGTTGTATGTGGTTGTATCAAAATCATCATCACTGATGTACCTATCAAAAGTTACAAAAATAGTCGTAAATTAATGTCGATCGGTCTAATAATCGCATGTAACGTTCTATCACGACCTTGAAAGAAGTTTTTCATCAGTGTTGTACTTACTTAAAAAAGAGAGGAAACAAAAACTAATAAAAATGATTTCCTACTTAATACTAAAATGATAACTTTATCATTAATTGTAAAATAACGCACAAATACACAACACGCATTACTATAAGAATTTCATGACTAATAAAATTAAATCTTGTTTGTTTATTAAGTGGTTATTCTTCTATTGCTCTATTTTATTACAAACTTAAGCGTAATTATACATATGATTCGCAATTTTATACTATAAGCAATAAAATAAAAGACGTGGATTGCTCAGGTATCTCCTTACGATTACCATTTCAAATGCCCAAGCAGGTAGTCGTATGTGCTCCATTTTGGTGTTCTGTATTATTAAACGAATGTATTATCATTTTATATTGAGTGATACCGTCAGTTTACTGTCGCCGGGCCACGTGATCAGTGGTCTAAAAGTTTTTTTTTAGTAGATGTCGTTGGTTTCGTCCCGTGTCAGATTCCAGCGAATCTTTATTGCAGTGTGACATCATATTGTCGAGAGAGATTGCAGCTTGCCAACAAGGTAAGAAACCCACTTTATTTATAGCTATTTACAATCACTGCACTGGAATTAACTGGCGCTTACCGTAAATAGGCATGTCATTTATAGAGCTCTAGATGCGTCATACTCACGCGCATGTTTTTATGTTGGTAGCACCGTAACATAGAAATATTACAAAGGTCATTTATGTCATTAAGATATCAAAGATTAAATTATTTTGCAGACGATAACTTATTGTAGAGCGATAACATACAATGCCGTGTGAAAACATTTTTGTTAGTATCGTTTTAAATCCAGATCTCAGAGAGCTTTTTTGGGAAATATCATAAGTAAAGGTCAAAAGCTTCAGACAAAATAACGGCCATTTTTTATTTTTACTTGATGGTATCGTATTAAAAAAATCGTTGTTTATGGATTCCAATAAAATATTTTTCTTACTTTTCATAAAAATCAAGTATCAAAATAGTACTTATATGATAGCTAGCTATTTTGGCCAAGTTATTAAAAATCAATATCCCAACTACTTGTATAGTAATATACCCTCAATTTATAGCTATGTTTTTCGTATTACCTTTTGTTAATTAATTCCAGACACAACTACATTTTGTTTGGTCGCACACGTACTTGGCGGTTAATTGATGGATAGCGTCTGTCTAAGCTCAAAATGTGCAGCTAGCTTCATAATTTTCTCGTATAACTTACCTGTTATTACACGATTATTGAATATGTCCGTTGTACCTATATCTGCAGAATTATTTCAAATACAAAACGTTTATATTCAAATATGTAACAATTTTATTATTATAAATCAGTTTGAGTTAATTTTACCTCCTTCTATTATTTACAGAAATGGATTTTATATTTTTTTGGCTGGTTACTTTCGTCCTAGGCTTCTGGATTTGCAAGAAAATAAAGCAATGGAAGGACTTACCTCCAGGGCCCTGGGGTCTCCCTGTAGTTGGTTATTTACCATTTTTTGATCGTTTTAACCCACATCTAACGTTGACGAAACTGGCGAAAGAGTATGGACCAATATATTCAATTGGAATGGGGAATGTATACACGGTCGTACTTTCTGACCACAAGTTAATACGAGAAGCTTTTGCTAAAGACAGTTTCTCTGGACGCGCACCGTTGTATTTGACGCATGGCATTATGAAGGGAAATGGTATGTATTCGATCTGATAATCATGATTATTAGTCTTGTCACGCTCAAATTAATGGTGTCGGTTGCTTTCGAAGGTATTATTTGTGCTGAAGGAGCCCTGTGGAAAGATCAGCGTAAATCGATAACGGCCTGGCTTAAGAGTTTCGGTATGAGTAAACACAGTACGTCTCGTGATAAATTGGAGAAGAGGATCGCTTCAGGCGTGTACGAGTTATTACAAGTAATTTTATGATTTTATCTGTATCTTCTGAATATTTTATATTGGAAAAAAGGCACTTAATACCTATAAAGTGATAGTGAAAATAAAAATAACTGCGTTAAAAACAACCTACTTCAACCGAAAAGGTTTGATGTCGGTGCACGGGCTTAATACTAAGTGTTTGGCACCGACTTCAAACCTATTTAATAAAAAGCACATCTAAATAATATGTAGTAATTAATGATATCAAATCTTTTTTATTTTGTACTTTTCCGTTTTTGAAGTCGGTTGTTTTTAACGCAGTTATTTTTATTTAATACTTTTTAGTGTATTTTTCAACACGAATCAAACGAGCCCAATCTCGATAAAGTTGAGTCAATATATTACTAAGTTCCTATGGCCACCTTCCGATTCCATCATCAAATCAGCTCTATGTCATGATAATGTTTCATCGCTATCCAATTTACATACGTATACAAAATTTCAGCTTAATCGGTTACCGGGAAGTGAATCAAAGTTACTTGCTACATTTCAATTAAGTCATCGAGTACAGACAAAAATGCTCATAAAATAAAAAACTACTGGGCCTATAGTCCATTGAATAAAAAGTTCTAGAGTGCGTGAGTTAGTAACGTAAGATGTTTCTTCGGAAACATGTAAAGAGTCCCTAGGTAATAAACATACTAAAACCCCGGGACACTAGGAGGAGCCCCGGAGTGGGGGGAGGGGGGAAAAGGGTCCATTTTTTCATTTTTCGCTTAAATCTCAAAAACGGTACATGTTAGAGAAAAACTTTCAAGGAAAAGTTGAAAGGCCATAAAATTATCTACAAGTTGTACCTAAATCATTTTTTCCTATATCTTACCGTTTCTGAGTTACACGCAGTAAAAAATGATTTTGGCTCAAACAATTTCCCCATACTACATACCCATGTTTATCACATTAATCGATCAAAAAATATTTCTTTCTTCCAAAAAACTCAAATGTGCAACTTGTGACCGGTACTGATAGATTGCTCTTAATTAGGTCTATAATTGGTAAAATAAACACATTCCTCCATGGAAGCCTTTAGGAGGAATCGATTGTCAAAATATTATATTAGGGTAGTTTGAACTGAACTTGATCTTTTTATTTTTTTCTTCCAAAAAACTCAAAAGTGCAACTTGTGACCGATACAGATAGATTGCTCATAATTAGGTCTATCAATGATAAAAATACCAGATTCCACCACGGAGGCGTTTACGGGGAATTGAATTTTATTAGGGTAGTTACGATACTTGAACTTTTTATTTTTTTTCTTCCAAAAAACTCAAAAGTGCAACTTGTGACCGGTACCGATAGATTGCTCATAATTAGGTCTATCATTGATAAAAAAACCAGATTCCACCATGTAGGCGTTTAGGAGGTATTGAATTTTATTAGGGTAGTTACGATACTTGAACTTTTTAACTAACTACCCTAATAAAATTCAATTCCCCGTAAACGCCTCCATGGTGGAATCTGGTATTTTTATCAATGATAGACCTAATTATGAGCAATCTATCTGTATCGGTCACAAGTTGCACTTTTGAGTTTTTTGGAAGAAAAAAATAAAAAGATCAAGTTCAGTAACTCAAACTACCCTAATATAATATTTTGACAATCGATTCCTCCTAAAGGATTCCATGGAGGAATGTGTTTATTTTACCAATTATAGACCTAATTAAGAGCAATCTATCAGTACCGGTCACAAGTTGCACATTTGAGTTTTTTGGAAGAAAGAAATATTTTTTGATCGATTGATGTGATAAACATGGGTGTGTAGTATGGGGAAATTGTTTGAGCCAAAATCATTTTTTACTGCGTGTAACTCAGAAACGGTAGGATATAGGAAAAAATGATTTAGGTACAACTTGTAGATAATTTTATGGTCTTTCAACTTTTGCTTGAAAGTTTTTCTCTAACATGTACCGTTTTTGAGATTTAAGCGAAAAATGAAAAAATGGACCCTTTCCCCCCCTAACCCCACTCCGGGGCTCCTCCTAGTGTCCCGGGGTTTTAGTATGTTTATTACCTAGGGACTCTTTACATGTTTCCGAAGAAACATCTTACGTTACTTACTCACGCACTCTAGACCCCCCTTGGAGGGACTCATTCAATGGAGTACTATCCGAATAAAATTTTTATGGGACCAATTCGACACCATCCCGCATCGATCAAAAAAGAATCACGTAAATCGGTTAAGAAACCTCGGAGTGATCGGTGTAGATACATAAAAAAAAATATACCGGCCGAATTGATAACCTCCTCCTTTTTTTTGAAGTCGGTTAATAACATCAACTAAATAATATAAATAAGAATTTTTAAGTATAAGTCGTCTGGAATATGATCCTATATTTTTATGATACTTAAATATTAAAATTTAGTAACATTTCATAATTAATATAAAGTAAAATATATGTGACAATATAATACGAAATCTTTAAGTTTGCATTAACTTGTACAGATTTAAAATCTCAGAGCTTATTCGGCGATACTGCGGCCCATGCAGGAAAATGCAAACAATATGATTCAAGATAACAAAAAATGACATTAATATTCCAGAAAGTGACCTCGAGGTGGCAACAACAAATCTAAAGGCATATAAAAACAACTCAGACACTATACATTTGTTTTTATAATAGGTGGTTCAACAATCGTTGTGTCGAGCCCGGATCGAATATTTTTACATAATTTTTGTTGAGATTATAAATTAGATAATTTAAATTTTAGAACGTGAAGGAAGCTTCAGGAACCCCTACTGATTTGGCCGAAATAGTGACAAATTCACTTGGTAACGTTATTAATGATATTATTTTTGGATACAAATTTCCACCAAACGATGTTACTTGGCAATGGTTTAGAAAAATACAAGAAGAAGGATGTCATGAAATGGGTGTAGCCGGTGCTGTCAATTTTCTTCCATTTCTTCGGTATGATTATCAAACAAAATGAAAAGAATTATCAACTTTAAAGAAAACAGTCAATAGGTAATAAGTTTATCAATTGAAATTACTTTTCAGTTTTATTCAACCATCCATTCAGAAGACCATAGAAGTTCTTGTACGTGGCCAAGCTCAAACCCATAGACTTTATGCCAGCATCGTAGCAAGACGTCGCAAAATGCTTGGAATTGAAACACCTGAGGGGGCTGCATACGCGGCACACGACGATCTCTATGACCAACATCCCGAAGGCTTTATCAAATGTATAAAATATAGTAAATATTCAAGTAACACTGAAGAGCATTACTTTGATCCAAACGTTCTAATTGCTTCTGAAGATGAATGTATTGTGGACAATTTCCTCAAAGAGCAAAAGCGAAGGTTTGAATCTAACGAAGAGTCGGCCAAATATATGAAAGATGAACAATTGATGTATCTCTTAGCGGATATGTTCGGAGCTGGTCTTGATACGACGTCAGTGACACTTGCGTGGTACTTTTTGTACATGTCTATATTTCCAGACGAACAGGTTGGTAATAATAATTGTAATAAAAACTTGAATCATGGAGGTCTAATTTTTATTAATATCCAGATATATGACATTGTTTTAATTTGCGATAGGAGATAAAGCAACGAATCTGGAAACTTCCAAGTCCCAAGCTTATGACTTTTCCTTTTCTTTTAGGAACGTGTCCGCCAAGAAATTATGTCTGTATGTCCTGATGACTCTCAGATAGATATTTCAAAATTACCTTATTTAATGGCAACAATATGTGAGATTCAAAGAATTCGCTCTATTGTACCAGTTGGAATACCTCATGGATGCACACAAGTAAGTTCAAACCATGTTAATGAAGTCTATAGTTAATAACCATATTGAGATGTCATGTGGTACCCTCAATTTGATCTGTCAACTAGAAGTCTAAAGTTGATAATGGCTCCATCTACGTTGGCTATTTGATGACCACTATTTTTCTAATATTGCAATGACCATTGTTGGTTATTTGCTTTTTTATAGATATCGTTTAATTTTATAATTACAAGTCGATCCGACGTACTGATTATCACTGTAATAACTAATTAACAAAAAATGACGAACAAACAAAGATCTTCCGAAATGGAATGAATTGTTCCTATGTCTAGACATTGTTTTTCAATAGGTAAAATATTATATTATTATTTGTTTTCGAGTATTGAAATGTTGACTTTTGTTGAAAAAAATAAGTAAATATATATACATTTATTTTCTTACACTCGTGTATAATTATGCTAAATTACAAGCTTAACTACGATATTTTTAAAGAAGAAATCGGGAAGGAAAATTTATACATAAGATAGCAGACATAAGATACCGCTCTCGAGTTTGGCATTCTCAACAATATGCGCATTTTGATTACGTAAAAGGTAAAGCTTACGACGCCCTTAGAGATTAGACTTTAAACAAATAACATTTTTATCCTTCTTTCTATTCATGAATGTTTTCTCCTTTATTTCAATATTTGTTATTTAAGATACATTTTTATTCAGGCAATGTTCAGACTCAATTTTTCACAACTTTCAAGAAATCGCTTAGGACAGCTGATATAGCTGGTAAAGGTATACATGAACACTACTAAAAGGTAATTTTAATTTCAGGATACTTATTTGGCAAATTATCGTATACCAAAAGGAACTATGGTGGTCCCTCTACAATGGGCAATACATACGGATCCTAATATTTGGGAGGAACCTAATGAATTTAGACCGCGGCGATTTATTGATGATGAGGGTAATCTACTGAAACCACAAGAGTTTATACCGTTCCAAACTGGTAAGAAGTAATGTTAAAATATATACATGTCGCAATTTTTTTTAATCTGTCCTTTATCATAGATATACATGGCCTAATAGTTACCTATTGTATATTAAGAAGATATAAGATACTATCGAATTATGACTAGGCGGAAATGCAAGCGAGTGAGTTTGAACAAGTGACATAAAAATAAGAATGAAACGACTGAAAATAATTTCACTGGTTGCATTTTAAAATCACTGCTTTAACCAAAACCGGTTCACAAGTCATAGCAAAAATATGTGAGCACTTCTTAATGAATGCGGATATTTTTAGGTAAGCGAATGTGCCCTGGGGATGAATTATCTAGGATGTTGTCAGTTGGTCTGATTACTAGATTCCTTCGCTGCGTGAGACTACGACTCGCATCTGAACCACCCTCAGAAGAAGATCTTATGGGCAAAGTTGGACTGACGCTAGCTCCGCCCAAAACGATGTATATATGTGAGCTTTTGTAGGCATCAAAAGCTTTTTGGCACTAATAAAATAATGGATAAATGTGATTTGTTTAATTCTTGAAAATCCTTTTTGCACTTTTTGTACATGAAAGTTACGTATGTATATTTTAAAAAAATAAATGCTTCTGTAAATTGAAGGTAGTTAGAAGTAAAAGCTTTTACTTTGTCATACGACAGGTTTATTGAACGAGTTCAGTTAATGGACTGCAATTGTTCTGTTTTGATATTAACTTTTTAATAATGTTCAGTCTTCACTTATGTAATTAGATATTATATATTACATGGTATTTATACCATGAATGCTGTATATGACTTAAAAATTTTGAAACTAAAAATGTGTTTAACCACTATTTAAATAGTGATTATTTGAGAGGTAAAGGATGTATAAATCAAAGAGATAAATATATACGAATTTTTAAAGTTTATTTATAAAATTATCAATCTGTAAACATTTAAAAAAATAACGCAATATCTACAAAGCGAGGGTAAACAATGGTAATTTACTGCTGATGATGGGTCGCTTCACGCTTGTAATGTATTGACAGTAAAGCAACTTGGTTGCTAACAGCTTATAAACAAAACTATACAAAATGTCATTAACTTATTTCATAAAGTTATACTTATAGCGACAATATTACCGCTCTTAGACTAGTTGCTGGTTTCTACTCTACCATGGAATGTTACTACGTATATTACTCATGATAGGTACATTTAAACTAGAAAAGTATGAGTGAACACGTAAATTTCTTAATCAAATACTAACTAACACATTCATTACACAATTAACATGAGATCACACTCAACATTCAACACTCAAGTGGCACTACTCGCACTAATAAATAATGATCTAGATTTATACATTAATTTGGTATAGAGAAACTAGAGCTTAAAATGTCAATAAACCTGTTTCCTATCAATTTTACTCAATGCTTGATTGACGGCGATCTCTAAGATCGGACATCTATAAATAATACTGTTGACACAAAAATAACATTTATAATCTCAACGATGGGAATTTTAGTACATACATCTAAAATTAGTTCGGTTTACTATTTAATTGAACACTTTATGCACAGCCTGACTATCGCCGAGGCGAAGTCGTCACTTATTATTAAACTTAATTATATTTATCATCGATGCGCTCTAAAACGAGTGATCTTGAATACTGGTGGGTGTGTGGCGGCAATGCGTCAGGGCACTCAGTGCGATCCGACGTGACGTAGGTGCGAGTGGTCTGGCAGGCTGGCGACGGGCGGGGCGGGCGCGGCTGGCGCGCGCGGCACGAACTTCACGCGGAAAGCTTCCGGCGCGATCGTAGCGCCCACCGTGCCCTCCAACGACGGCGGAGCGACCCCGGATTCCATTTGAACGTCGAATTGGTGCATCATGCTTGCGAAAAACATGAACATCTCCATCCGGGCGAGAACGTCACCCAGGCACATACGTCGTCCCACACCGAATGGCATAAAGTATTCAGGTCGTCGAATCTTGCCATTGTCATCGATGAATCTGCTCGGATTGAATTTGTTAGGTTCATCCCAGAGGTTCGGGTCCATGTGGACACAGTTGATGAGCGGTACTACTTGTGAACCGGCAGGAATCCTGTAGCCATTAAGATTGACATCCCTGTTAAATAAAAAAGAATAATGTTAGATACGATATTAATTTAAAGATATGCATCGTTACAGAAGAAAGTATTATACTTACTTAGTTGGTGAATGAGTCGTCGCTAAGGGGACAATGCTCGACATACGCAGTGTTTCCAAGATAGTCGTTTCAGTATACACGAGACTAGGCATATCTTCGATGGTAGGGAGGCGGTCGCGGCCCACAACGGCGTCGAGTTCTTCCTGAACACGTCTCTTCACGTCGGGGTTGCGTAACATGAATACAAGCATCCACAACAGTGATGACTTAATTGTTTCCACTCCAGCGGAGAAAAGATCGCCAAGTATTTGTTTAAGTTGCAATTCTGTAAGAGAAGTTGAAATTTAGAAAATTGAATATTGAGCTTTTTAAATAATAAAATTAAATTAATTTTCCAAGTACTTTCATTTTCAAGTACTTTATCTTACCTTGGTCTCTTCCATCGAATAAATCTCCAGTACGACCTTCAGTTTTAGCCTTTTCGATTTCAATAAGATAAACATCAATGAGATCCCTCGCATTGTTGATATCTAAGGTTTCTCGGTGTTCGTCAATCAAAGTTTGATAAAACGAAAACATTTCTTCACGATTTTTAGCCACTTTCTCTTGAACTTGGGCTTTTCCCGGCAAATACTAGAAACACATTACAAATTAGTACTGTAAAGATAAGTTATGTATTAAACTTCAAAATATGTAAAATTATATTTACATTATATAGTGGTATGTATTCTCCATAATGAATTTGTCCAAACAGTCTCATGCCTTCCTCGATAAGATGATTAAGTCTCGCGAATCGAGCGTCACCGTTACTGAAGCGGACCGACATGGTAATGCCGCAAATCACGTTAGAAACACCTAGCGCGAACAGAGGATTGGCATCAATAGGCGCGCCATCAGCGCAATGCAGATTCACCATTAGTTCTTGAACTTCAGTCTAAAATTTTAATTGATATTAGCCTCGTTGTTCTTTTTATCTGAATAATTTTTAACGACACATTATTGGCATTTAGAGAGTACGAACCTTAATTCTGCCTTCCATAATTTTCTTGCCGTTGCCCATATATGTCATGCCGAATTCACGTAGTTTTTCGTGTAAGAATCGACGTTGATTCTTCCAGAGGCGACCCTCACTGTTAATGATTCCTGCACAGAGGGAGGAGGTTGAAGTATATGCATGTGGGCGGTGCTTTGTATATACGGGAGGCCTTACGGAGCACGAGACGCCCCGCGCACATGTGATTTCGTTATTATCTCTACTATATACTTTTCTTACAATTAAACTAATATATATTGAATTCTATAAAATATTATTAAATGGTAAATTTATATAATGTAATATCAGGTTATTCAAATTTCAGGTTATTATTTGACTGCTAACTAACAATTACGAACGTTAAAAAACATAAGTTATATTTGTGTTGTACATTAGAATAAGCACTCAACTTAAATTTTTCTTTTAATGTTAAATAGATCTTATAATTTTTTGTTAAACATTTCAAGTATTGAAATTTATAGCAAGAACTTTTAAATTAAAAAAACGACTCTAAAAAATATACAGTTGAAAATATTGAATTGCTTACCGAGACCATCCAATGTATGCATAAGAGGCGTGCTTGGGCGCCCTGTAAATTCTTCACGGCGGAAAGCTTCTCTAATCAGTTTGTAGTCACTTAACACAACAGTCAGCTGGTTGCCGAGGCGGGCGGAGAACAAGGCGCCGTAGCAACGAGCCAGCTCCAGGAATGTCTTGTGTCGCACGCCCAGGAACGGCAGGTAGCCCACCACGGGCGGCCCCCACGGACCCGGCGGCAGCTTACGGATTTCACGCACAACGTTCATGAGCCGCATCACTAGGTACGCTACGCCGACTGCTAGTAGCAACGGTAGAGTCGTCCGCGAAGAACAATAATTCAACACTTGCCACAAACCCCATAATAACTTTGAATTTGAAAACATCGTTATCATTTTGAATGTCTTTGTTTTTATTTGTGTGAAATATTTTTTATGAACAGTCAACTGAACTGAACTGAACAAAAGCGTGCGCGTAGTTATCGCGGTAGTACGTTTCTGTAAGCGCTAATCGTATACCGCGTGCGACCGTCGTTTGCGCACTGGCGCGGCGCTGGCGTGGCCTTGCGAATAAATACGCGCGGGTGGCGCGCGCGCAGGTTCGTCCCACCGGCACTCCTCTCTCCTCTGCTTTTCCATCGATCGCCGGCTTGCTACGAGGCGTAGCACCACTACACCCGTAGATATCATGTTTCCACTTTGTGAAAAGTAAAAGTTTTTTGTACACTTTTTTTTTAACTTTGTAGGATTAAGAGTTATTAAGGTAACAAACAATAAATTTCGTATTTTAAACCTCGTGTAGTAAACAGTAACATCTGTGAAGCGGTATTAGATAATAAGAACAAAACTATCGGTGTTGATTTGTGAGCAAGAGATGTGTTTAGCGAGGGGTGCAAGAGGTCAGCGAGGTCGAGCGGGTGTGCATGCAGATGATAAGATTAACGAATTGCGTAAGTTGCCGCGAAGCAAGGTAAAGGCGGGTCGACGACTCAAGCCGGAGAGCCTTGGGCAGAGCTCTACGAGTTTCGACCTCTGATCGACACTCGAATATCGTTTCCAAATCGACTAAATTATATGCATAGTTTCGATACTTGAACATTTAATGTGAGAAGTAAGTAAATAAACTTAATAATTAATTAAATAACTGTTTATATTTTTTGCAAAGGTGTGTGTAATTTTTTTATTTTTGATTATTTAATGATGAATTGTGATCGACGTCAAAAATTGTGTGCTGAGAGACATAATATTATGGTATTTGTGTTGCTATACAACATGGTTTCCTGAAATTGTAATTTTATCTCCAATATAATATCTATGTTTAAACTGAATCTCATACATTTGTTGGTTAGATATTTAAAACAAAACAGACGTGTATAAAAAGTGAAACAGACGATTGTTAAATTTAATGTTTGGGTAGCATTCTAGGACTAAGATTTTTGATAACAAAAAGATAAATCTAAACCCTTTGTTCTAATTCCAAGAAAGACTTCACAGACGTTAGAATGGAATCCAATATATTTTTATTTGGTCAGGAATTCTACGTGTCTACTTTTTAACTGTCTGCTGCTTAACAATTTAGATGGAAGAAAATAATCTTGATTATTTGCCGAGTCTTTTTTTTTTTGCTTCAAAATTACATGTTCTTATTATTAAACTAAGAATTCATTTTTTGTTAAACTTATGCAAATAGTATTTGCATAAATTACAAAGGGAAATTGTATCAATAATAGTTAGCACCTAATCTTTCACACTAAATTTCCTAATTATTATATCTTAATTTATAGAACTATCTTCAATAAAAAATAGCAATTAAACGAAAATTTATTAGTAAGTGAAGTTACAAGAAGTGTTAAAGTATAGTTAAGTTAATAAATTATGGTTTTTATTAGCAACGTTTCTCGCGATATTTTCTCAAATATTGATTTGAAAACATGACTACGCACAATGTATGTACACGCCGTACAATTCTGTGAGAGACCTAATTTGGTACTAATTAATATTTGCCTATCAATTACGGCGTTTTATCTATTCGCTGTTCTACATGTGTGTAAATGATAATAAGTAAAACGCAATTGCACTATAAGATCGCTGTGTAGACCTACGTTGTGTCCGAGATTTTAGACAACCAAAAGATCACTGACCGTCACATTGGGTCTTTTGTTGCAATGCTTGTGTCTTGTGTCTTGATATTATAATACGGGCCGAGCTGGGAACGTGTAACCGTTCGCTTGTTAACCAAAATAAATACTAAATACAAACACACAAAGAGATGTAATTTATTTGGTTCTTCACGATGTTCAATTGTTTTATCTGAAAAATTTCCTGCTTCTGTGTCACGTTTGTTAATTTTAAAATAAATGTGAAACAATGATAAAACTACGATATACAAATGGAGTCGAATAAATAAAGTTAAAAAAATCTGTACTGAATTTGGATTTTCTTTGCTTCTACAAATAAAAAAAAAACTGTTTACAATATGCGCTCATATGCAAAAAATGTACTTTAACGAAACAAACGTAGACTCAATAGTTACCTAGTAGCAACGTACCCACTAAGTAATCTTCTATAAAAGGCTGTACAGAAGATGAAATACCTTTCCAATAATTTGTGTCGTTTAAAGGCATCGTTTGCGTTCTCACAACTTTCAAATGGAGCCAAATGAAAAGTAGGCGCCATGATACTTTAGAAATATTTATAAAGCTATTTCCAATTATATTTATTTGAAGAAGTAGTGAACTAAATAGAATATTACTATAAATAATTTCTAAATTCGAGCTCGTGATATAGTGTTTGTATGAAACAAAAATAGGAACACACAAAGCTTTATGTTATGTAACAACTCTACATATTATCATTTATGATAATATAGGTAGTAAAAATTTATATATGAGCCTTACACACCTATATTAAGATAGGTAATAGGAACATGAATATACTACATATCGTAAAAAGAACAAATATTCTCGAAATTATGGGGATCGTCATACCGAGCAACAATGATGACAATAATTATAAAATACATATTATGAAAATTATTTTTTTATTTATACCTACAACAACAACAGCTGGAAATATTCCTACTAATTAATTCCTATTCCTTCCTTACACTATATATCTCTGTAAGTACTTATGTCTGGGCCTGTATACTTGTACCTACGTCCTACATGTAATGAGCCTATATATATACCTTTACTCTTAGGTACCATTTTATTTTTATGTTCCATAAATTTTTATTTCAGTATAATATACGTAATACTTGTCTCGACATCGACTTTTATTTTTTTTATCCATTTAATGCATAGTTGACATTATTCTTTTAATTATGAAAAAATATTTATTCATTTAATTCATGCAACTATGAATGATCATGAACATTGGAATTTCAATAAACATATTCCGGTGCGAATTGCTACTTAATTTTCAAAAAGGTTGACTACAAAAATATTTCTGGAAATGCCATTTAAATAAAAATAGTTAATGGTTTTCATTTAATCCTTGAAATTCTACTTTCAGTTTATGTAACATTGTATGAAATATGTGCTTTTGTCCATTCAATTCGGTCAACGAACTCTTTGCAAACATTACGCGAATTACGTATATTCATTGTTTTATATATTCAAGACGCAGATGTGCAAGGGTATTCTTTACTTATCCTCATTAATAATACGCCTTGACATACATTTGTATTGATATAAATATGTAATTTTAATTGAATTTTATCTTCGCATTGGTGAAAAACGTACCTGTATTACAGACTACAGTTTATCTTATTGTATGTCAATCTTTTCTAGAAGTTTTTAGCGTAACAAAGCGTTGTGGTATAATAATTAAAATGTATGATGTTGCTAAATTTATACTTATGTTATCATGTTTTTATACTTCATTGTTTTTAATTTGAGTTCGGTTCAAAAAATTACGTAACAAAATTTATAAATCATAAATAACAAAAGCAAATACAAAGGTTAAGTAAATAGATAATCGAAAAAACTGATCGCGCATATTGTACAATACTAGTAATTACTAATCTTTGTTGGACCATCCGCTGTTGTCATGTCCAATATTGCATTACTCACAATAAAAGTGAAATTAGTCAAAACCAGTGTTTGTTCTAGTTATTAAGTTAAGTACCTACCTACACACGTACGTGATCTCGATTGCGAAAAGCATCCAATCATCACTCTTTACTTGGCGCCGAAACTCCATGTATGTGAATTTTATCATAAACACCTGTACCAGAGGAAGTAGAGGTCGATTGAACATAAATAATTTTACATAAAACTCGATCGAATAATTTTACTTAATATTGTTCATTTCATACGAAATGTAAAAAAAACTGACTAAATGTGGTATAGATATACAATTTTTGGTCAGGGTTTTCTTATTCATAAAATAAAAAAATAAAAAAAATGAAAATCATTTATTGAACAAGGTTCCTTACATCAATATAATATAGACCCCAGACTCCCAATATAGCTTTCGCTGTGTTTCAGGAGTCTGTGCCTTCCCGATACAATACATTAGAATAGTTCAATAAAATACATTAGAATAGTAATTAGTTACAAAGAAAATTTTACTTAAAGTTGACACAAGAAAAAAAAATTAATAAATTATAATATTTAAAACAATTTACATTTCATAACATATTTAGTACCACAATATTTACTGTTTAGCAAATAAAATAATTAATACAATTTTAATAATTAATACAATTAAAATAATTATTTGATTAGTTAGTATCACATAAAATAAAAAAATAATTAAAGATTAAAAAAAAAATGTGTATTTTGAAGACGTAGTGCAAGTAGGGAGTGTGTGTGTGTGTGTGTGTGTTTGTATGTGCGTATGTATGTGTGTGAATGTGTTCCAATGTCGTTTTTAAAACATAAAATAAAGCTTATATAGTTAAAAAAAAACATATTTTAAACTTATCATTATAGGTAGATAATCAAATTAAAGAAAATAAAAAAATAAAATTAAATAATTTATATATTTGGTAATTGTTTTGTATATGTGGGCATTAAAAGGTGCTCTATTTCAGAATAATCGAGTGGTAAAAGCCATTCCTTTAGCTTTTGTAACATTTTATGATTAGTGAGAGCAAAAGCATTTTTAATATATAAACTGAAACGATTATAAAGGATGGGTGCTAGATAATAAAACTGCCTTTGTGCAAATCGAGTCTTAGTGTAAGGTACAGGTACACGATAGGTTCTTTTAGTATTCAAGGGATTATTATTTTTCGGTACCTCTGTGCGGTGAAACCGTTTAATTATTTGAAGCACAAAAATCTTACGAACACTCAATACATTAGCCCTCTTGAATAGCAGCGATGTTGGAAATTGGAACGGTAGTTTGAGCGAGACTTTGAGCAGAGCTCTAAGCGCACGTTCTACTTGTATCATATAAGTTTTCGCAGCTCCTCCCCAGTTAACAATACAATATGAGACCACACATTCACCCAGTGCCTTGTATGTTCTAATAATTAACTCTTGGTTTGCAATGTCTCTTAGGGTTTTAAAAATAACTATAAGTTGTCTGAGCCTGCTCGACGTGCTAATAATTTGTTCTTTCCAGTTTAGTTTCTCATCAACCCAGATACCCAGGTATTTCATATTGGCGGTCCTATTAAGTATTGGGCAAGAGCATACGTTAGATTTGTTATGGCGGTTACATGGAAAGATATGTAATTTAACATTGATGTTCCCCTTTGGCTGCATAGATGAGGTTTTTTCATAATAACGTTTGATCCTAAAACTGAACATAAAATAGAACACACATTTGGTCGCACCAAATTAACTGATACCAAATCCTATTTGAAGAGAATATGTTTGCGATGACTGCTTTTATTTTCACTAAACAACTTTCTTGACAGACAAGGCTTTCAGTAGATACTACGATGCCACATATAAACTTCAATAAATAAATACACATAACGACCTATTATACTTTTTTCGCGGCGGTAGTTATCACTTTAAACGATTAGCATCTATAACTGTTCATATTCAGTATAGACCGGGAGATATTGACACAAAATTTCGAGTCATTTGTAACAGGATGGCGGTTCTACAGGGTTCTTAGTACGCAATGACAAAAAGAAAAATGATGGTGTGAACGCTGGTACCGGCGGCTTAGTCGCGTGGGCGTTAGTCGAACTCGTCGGAAAAATAGCGAAAGTCAAACGATTTGTAACAGTATGGCACTTATTTTTCCTGTAAGTTTGAGGATCAACGAATATAAATACAAAATTTCAAAGATCTAGGTGTTGGAAATCTTCACTTATATAAATTAATAATAAATTAATTTTTCAAGTATGACAGCACTTTTTCCCCCTACTAGAAGTATGGCAAATATAATAATGGTCACATTTTATCAAATACTCTCCAAAAATCCAAATGGTACAAAAACAACTGGTACAAAAAGTTTGGCGAAAAAAAAATTTTTTGCAGATTTTCGGCGGTATGGCGACCATTTGGAATCGTCCGAAAAGTATGGCATGGCGATTTTCGTAAATGGCTGCACGACGATGGTTACCTGTGCAAAAGTTAGCCTGGTACAAATGGTTGAATAATTGTTTTATTTAAATCAACACATTCGCGTCGGTATGGCGGGCTGTAAGTCGCACCGGAAAAGTATGGCATGACACTACCGCCTACTTCTTTTTTATGGGCTATCGGTAAATTCTAAAATTTTTGTGTTACAAATCGTTTGACTTTCGCTATTTTTCCGACGAGTTCGACTAACGCCCACGCGACTAAGCCGCCGGTACCAGCGTTCACACCATCATTTTTCTTTTTGTCATTGCGTACTAAGACCCCTGTAGAACCGCCATCCTGTTACAAATGACTCGAAATTTTGTGTCAATATCTCCCGGTCTAGTACTCTTGTCGCCTTGGTTACACAAAGCAAACCCTTATAACAGAGACGCTTTTTTATCAAATGAAAGCCCGCTTTCAATATATAACTGTAAAAGAATGAATGAGACGATATTTTGATACAGGTAATACTGGTTTTTCAAACAACATACAATATTGTATATTCATTTTATACGTTTGTTTGATGAAATAATATCAATGTTGAAGCTATAGTTTCCCATGGCTAATTTTATTAGAATGTTTATTTTATGTTTGCTATCAAAGTGTACGATAATTACTGTCATTTAACTATTAAACTTGATTAAAATAGTGTTAATTATTCAATAACGTTTTTTTAAACGAGTAATAACAATAGAATAAAAAACAATATTACATTTAATCATTCAAAAATAATAAATGTTCTGTGTAAATGTTATATTTTATACATTTTTTATATATATAGATTCAAACGAACATTATATTAATTAATGAAAATTTGTGTGTACAATTTCATAGAAGTAAGAAACTATTAAATATTGCTAATATTCCTTCGTCCCCCCCAAAATCTCTGTGAACACTCGTTAATTTTTTCAGATGTAAGCAAATTATAAGAATAAAATGCAAATCAACCAATTCATTAGAGTAGTCACGTTTTTCGTGTAATGAATTATGACTAATTGCATTGTTGAGGTATTTTAATCTGTTGTACTTTTTAGTTTTTATATTTTATTTGTATTGAACATTTTAATATAAAATACTATTCAAAAACCATTACCAACGAATAATTTTAAATGGACATTAACATTTAATATTATGCAATAAATATTGTGTTTGTTGCCATAACTAATCTTATCTATTACTTACATTACGTAAATATTGAAGTGAAACCACCCAAAACTAAACTTAAAATTGTCATGCAACGCAATTTTTGTAAAATCGATCATGATCGACTGCGTGAAGATGCTCTCAAGATCGATTGGTCGGTTGTTTACTCTGAAAATTCCATTAACGATAACCTTCTTTTACTTTATAAAGCTCAGATACGGCCACACATGGAGTACTGCTCACATCTCTGGGCTGGAGCCCCGTTTTACCAACTCCTTCCACTTGATCGCGTACAACGTAGAGCAGTTAGAATGATTGGCGACCCAAAACTTAGCGATCGGCTTGACCCTCTTGCTTTGCGAAGGGACATTGCCTCACTATGTGTCTTCTATCGCATATACCATGGGGAGTGTTCAGATGAGCTATTTGAGCTCATACCTGCTGCGGAATTTCATCATCGCACCGCCCGCCACAAAGCCAAGTTCCATGCACATCATTTGGACCGCTGGCGAACGAGTACCGTACGCTTCTCGCGAAACTTTTTTCCACGTACCACCACCCTGTGGAACAGTCTACCCCCTTCGGTATTCCCGCACATGTATGACATGAATTTATTTAAAAAGAGAGCCTATACCTACCTTCGACAGTCGGCAACAGCCTCACAAAGGTAACTTTGTGAGTGCTCATGGGCGGTAGTGATTACTTCACTAGGTGACCCACCTGCTCCGTTGCCCGCTCTATAAAAAAAAGGTGGCTCTTTTCAACTCTTTACTACTGAACTTATTTGATATTCATGCTCCAATACGTCCAGTCAAATTGGAGCAGCTTCCTGCTCCTTGGATGACGGCTGAACTTAAATCGCTAAATTACATGCAAGCAATTTAATCACTGAAATTGCCACTTTATGCGAATAAAAATGAGAATTACCATACAAAAAGTATTTAATTCTAGAAATATATTTTTGTCAATTTAATAAAAAACAATAGTAAAATTATCACTTATAGGTACTTCCATACACCAAATCAAACACAGATAGTTAATGTTTAAACAATATCTTTAATTAAGCCAGATATCAATGTTTTGTAGTATTTTCATTTAATACAATTTATACTATAAGATAATGGAACTGTAAATGTTATGTTTCATATAAGAGTAAATTACTAAAGTGCAGATAAAAATGTGACCACTAAACTTTTTGTTTAATTTTTTTATTTATGTCGCGGCGATATCAACTTGTCCGTGACACACGTATCAAATAGTTCATTTTGATTCTTGTAAAATGATTTGTAAAAGTATCGGTATCTGCGACCTTCAAAGTGCAAAAAAGTAGGTGACACATTTTTCCATCCTACCAACCAGTGTGTTCAGATAACTTCGTATTGATAACCGAAGCCCTATAAATAATTATTTTGCGTAAATGTATGTATCCAACACGCATTAAATTGTAGCCCTAATGTGTACCGATCTCTTTCGTATTAATTGATTATAAAATATTAGCTTGTTCGCTAGATAACTCGATAATATCAAAGAAAACAACATTATGTACCTAAATTAGATAAAAATCAACAGTAAACAAAATGTATAAAAACTGGTTAAATATATTTAATAAATATATCGTAATTGTATTACTAAATAAAATTTGTTATAGTAAACAATTAGACATGATAAATTCAGAGGCGGTGATAACAACGTCCATACAAGTAATATTGATGTAAATCTGTTTGTTACGATCACTCGGCTAAAACGCTGTACCGACTTAATTGCCATAGAGATAGTTGAATATAAGTGGTCAAATATGGGCTAATGTTCAAATATTAAAAGGCGGTTAATTTGTATAGACTCTCGAGTCATAATAATATGTAATATCGGAGCGAATCCGCGGGCATAAATTTCGCGCTAGTCATTTCATTAATCGTAGAGCGTAGAGACTTACCAGAAGCCGCGCATAATACAGCAGGCGATTTCTTCGAAGTGTCATTTATTTACTACATCTGTCTTTCGTTTTATATTACGAGTGGCTTGTTGAGTTTCAGTTGTCACAGCTTCGAATGACCGTACGAAGAATTGCAAAGTTCGATCAGGGTGTCGAAACTTTATTGTTTTCCCGGGAATGCGATTATAACGAAACCCGAAACAATAATCACATTACATAAGAAGTGCATTATACGAATGTAAAGGCTAATGACAAAGTATTGGCTATATCCATTGATTTTATGTTGCGATAACATTTTTTTTGCAAAAATGAACGTTCTATTTTTTAAATTTAGATCAGCGTTGTATTGCCATTTAAAAAATATTAAATATAAGATATCTCCTCAATATCTCATTATATAGACGTTAGATGTGTTATTAATGAAAAAATAACTAAATAAAACGCTTATTGATAAGTATTTAGGTTGACCATTTTGGTATTATTGAAATATCGGAATATTATCTTGAGTGGAATAATCTAGTCTGGATTGTTATTCTCAAATAATTTTAATAAAATAGAATAAATTATTAATTGATCAATATTAACGAAATATAAATGTTTAATGGATCCCTAAAGAACTAAACTTACATACATATAGAGCTTAAATGTAGAGCTTAAATATTGCAAAATATAATACTCACGGGTCGATGTAGTCACAACTACGTCAAAGATATTAATCGTTGTGTAAACAACTAATATTGACGCACTACGTCTTAATTTATAAACAACAAACTTTTGGATGCAGCCTTTAATGGGCCCTCTACACAATGAGCAGCATTGGCCCAACAAAATATGATCGTCGATGTTTGCCGCCATTACGGATTATGAATAAACACCTACAATGACGGCCGACCGTAGACATTTACGCCCTCTACATTATCGTGATTGCCTCTACTCGCCCAACGCTGCCCATTGTGATGAGGGCATATTAAGTATTTCGAAAACTTATAATAAAATCTATAACCAATTTATGTAATGTCAGCCGATTTCTATCTTGATATTCTATCTTGTTGTTTAAAGGTTAGTACTTTTTTGTATAATATAAAATAATGTGTACAGGAAAATAAAATTATGACTCTAAATATATCCATGATAGATAATATGCAATATAATATTAATAAAACTACGACCCGTGACGCCATTGACGAATCTGTCCACGTCACAGGTCAGAAGATAACCTACTTAAATTCAGAATTGCGTTATATTTTATTGGATTAATCAGATACACTTCTTATAGGTTCAAAAATATTATAATATCTTCAGCTACCGAGGCCGAGGTTGGATATTAGAGAAAATTGGGCGATTGAAAAAAGCAGTGTCAAAGTATGAAATTTTTTTTGCAATTAGATTACAAATATTAAATATTATCGATTTGTCGATACGCATTATATCAAATTACATAATAAATCACACAGACGGACAAAAACTCAGCTTTAAATATGTACCAATGAGAAAAAAATATTTAAGTGCAAGTGCATAGTGTAGTGTGTATAGTTATAATTTCTATAATATACAAATACAAAATACCTATATTATGTTTTTAATTTTTTTAAGATCTTTTCTTAAGATCTTTTCTTCGACAACATTGTGTATTATAATCCCGTTTCCATTCATAAATTCTGAAGATAAGTTCCTCGATAAATACTGAAAAGAATTATTATTTAATCAAAATGTGAAATGATATTTACTTTTTGATAAAATTAATTCACTCAGTACTTGAAGCGTTATCTTCAGCTTTATTAATGACTAGCGGTCCGCCCCGGCTTCGCCCGTGGTACATATTTCGCAATAAAAGGTAGCCTATGTTCTTTCTCAGGGTCTAAAGATTGTCTGTGCCAAATTTCATCAAAATCGGTTGAGAGGTTTATGCGTGAAAACCATACATACATACATACATACATAATTACAAACTTTTCCTCTTTATAATATTAGTATAGATTATTTTTATATCTATATACTAAACTAGGTAATACCCATGACGTGGTCCGTGTTTACACTTTACATAATAACTTATAGGTACTATAATACGTCCTCTTTTGATAGCTTATACTTCATTGGTATTTCGGGGGGAAAAAGCTTTTGAATAAATTAATAAAGTTTATCAACATGTTGACTACAAAAGCACGATAAATTCAATCACACACATTAAAATACAACACTACATTTATCGACCTTGTTTACATTATTTAAGTAGAAAAAATTCCACGTCTTTATAAAATAAACCAAAAGCAACAAACAAATATATGAAACATCACATGAGTAGTACCTTTGGTAGTACGCAGCAAAAAATATTTCAAACATGACGTACTATGGTTCGGGGTAATAAGAAGCTGTGAGAGTATTTTTTTTATAAATTCTTAAGTAAAACCAATTACTAAATTATATTTCATAACTATTATATTATCAAATTTTTGTGCTAGGGTGACGTAGATGTTTGTATTAGATATTAAATTTCAAAAGAAAAAGCGCTGCGAACTTGTAAACATATCAAATAACAACGCAATGTCTTTATTTAAATGGTTTCGGATTCTTCAAATTAGGTACATCAATCGAATTATTTCAATAAATTATTATCTATACTATAGAGTAAAAATGATCAGTGTGAGTGGAAGGTTATCTAAAAGAACGCACAAACACGTGTCAGGTCGGTCAATAAATGGGGGGCACCTTATAGATAATTTCGGTTATTTTACATCAGGTCACCTTGTGGATATAGCTGATAAATTGATTGAATTCACTCCAACGGCACTTATGCAAATTATTTTAAATGTCATTCCAATATTACAGTACTCCAAAATTAATAATGCGCATGCAGATCTTCGCTAATTATCGTATTTCCAGAAACACCCGAATCACCCCGAATCATTGAATCGTAAGTGCCCTAAACAATGCACTTGCATCTTGCACCTTGTTCGAAAGAAATAGGAGTCAATTCAGAGTCATACACAATCGAAAACAATTCGGGCGGTAGGTGACGGTAGCTTGTCAGTCAAAAAATTCAAAAATCTGTCAGTCGTCTTTATATATTGGTGGTGACCGCACGTATTATCTCTGTATGGAATTATATAGAGCTGCTGTTACATACCCTTCTTAGTTTTGTTTCAAAGTTGAACTTTCCGATAAAATGATTATTTACACAGGTAGCAGATAGCAGTGGGGAAAGTGAAAATTAATAAGAGCATAATGAACGTTCTGATCATTCTACGATATCAGAAATAGAGATAATCCCTGATTCTGTAAATCCTTTGGACTGAGATTTTAATGATTAGATTCCTAAAATTTAAATGTATTTAAATTAGTGATGCAACGAATATTACTTTTACGAATACGAAAACGAATATCAAACCTACTATTCGGCGAATACGAATACGAATATCTCACCTTGGTATTAAAAGACTTATTTATTTAATGAATGTTTACTCTTTTAATAATTAAAATTTACAATAGGCAAATTTTTATTTAAAAAATATAAAATTCGTAGATTTTCTGGTTTTAGGCGATTTTTTTAAGCTATTGCATAGCTTCTATCGCGGGCCTTGAGCGCGGGGACCGAATCCAGAAATTCCATAACGAAAAAACCTCACGCTCCCCACTCCGACGGGCGCGGAGGTGTGGCTTGAAGGCATAGCATGCAATAGCTTTACCGCGGCAGTCCCCGAGTGCCACACGTCTTTTTTTCAGTCTGGATGTTTCTAGCCGTTGAAAAAAGTCTTTCCGAAGCGACTGTACATGGCTTCAGTGAAAAATATTTTTGGGCGAGTTTTTTCTGACTTGGAAAATGGACACCTTCTCGCCAAAAGGCTAGTGGATCAGCAGTCTCTGCACACGTCATATTTTTACGAGCGATTTTTAAATCTGTAGTAAATAGAGTTGCGTACAAAAATATTCGTTTTTAAATAATCGTATATTCGCCGAATACGAATATTCGGTAAATGTCTACTATTCGGCGAATACGAATATTCGTATTCGTATTCGTTGCATCACTAATTTAAATGTATATAATGTATGTATTTGAAAATCATTTTTTTAAATATAAACTTTGTCTTATTTTAACCTTGCATACATCCATCATTACGCCAGCTTCAGTAAGACACTTTAATAGTAATTCTAAGTATAGAATTTTCCAAGTAAATCAATACAACAAATATATATTCGCAATCGTGTGGCTTATCCTCGCTATTAACTTACATTGAATTATCGAAACAAATTTCGTTACTAATAAACTACGCATGAATAAAATACATTTAACCACTCTATATACATATCGTCTTCGGAGGCTCGGGGAATATGACAGTTGCCGAACAGTGACGAATTTTTCTATGCGCATTATCAGTTTGGGAGTACTGTAATTATGACATATTCGGTTTCATTTTATTATGCGTCAATGCATTTATATGCAGGTGGATAATCCGTCTACATTTTTGTATTTTTATTTGTCTCTAGTTCTAAAGTTACGTACTTAAAAAAATAACGTGAAAATGAGGAAAATAAATAAACTTCTTAGTCACAGCAATTAAAAGATGGTGAGGTATGCTGTATATTTAGAGACTCCCAAGGGAAACTTATTCGTTATATGTATTCGGAAACTCCTAATGTACCGGATTTTTCCTGCACAAAATATTTTTAACATAATATTTGTGATATTAATATCAACCTAAAATGCTAAAATATTAAATCGACTTTATCTACACAGGTTTGCATTGCTGTTATCTTTGCTATCAATAAATGTCTTTATTTTTATAAAACAAACATTGTAGAAATGATAATATGTATTAATTTTTCATTTACATTATTAAATTACACACAAATGTACGGAATTTTAACCAAGAAAATTTTAGAAATAAACAAAAGCCAGCCACCTACCATATTCGCGTCTCCTACCATATAAAGATACATAGCTGTTCTAGTACATTTCATTATGAAGTTAGCTAAATTTACTATAATTCAAGATATATAATAGATAATACAATTCAGTGTTATTCACGGTTTAATATAAAAGAGGTTATGATAATGAGGTGCATACAACTTGTTGATTATTATGAAGAGCTGCGAGGCGCACAAAAGAGCTATTCTAGGATTCTAGGATTATTATAGCTATTCTAGGATTTTATTAATATTACTGTAAACTGTTTAGCCGTACAAATAAAATATCAAAAGAACTTGTTATTTTTTTATTAAAATTTGTTCTAATAATAATTATAAATTAATTTTAATGTCATCATCATCAGCCCATTTGTGTTTCCACTGCTGGGACACAAAAATTAATTAGGAATGCACACTCGCCTTAACACCACTTATCGATTTCAAGTCAGAGTTTCTCACCACTGAGCTACGACGATTCATATTCTCTGTTAAATTATTTCCTAGATGGACGTTAAGTAGTATTCTATATAGAGCTGCTTATTGTTGATTTTATAAGATTATCAAACGTTAAAAAATTGTGAATTAAGTTTCCCAAGACACTGAAAACCTTGTTAAAATAATTTGTTGACGCACAAAGCTTACAATTTATTTAGTTTTATATTTGTTCCATTCGCAAGCCATCCTTTGAACTTCTTACCTAAGTTCACAAAATGACCCGAAACGTTTATATTACCTAATATTATAATATTGTAATTTCAGAGAATTCGACTCATAAATTAAAATGAAATCATCGATTGTCGGATACCAATCCAGATTTTTATGTGCGTATTTTTTTCGGACGGACTCAAAACTGTCAACATAATTTATATATTTTCCTCTACTTTTAAGTTGTAAGCTTCTTTCACATATTGAGATTCAAGTTTATAGCGATTTTTTGAGAAATGATCTCATTAGTTTTGTTGTTAAATTAAAATTTTATAGTTTTTACAAAACATGTGAATGTAGATACTACTGGATTGGTACTTTGTTTTTATCGAATTGAAAAGACAAATCAAGTTAAAATTTACGTTTTCTGTTGTTAATTCTCTGAGGTGTAGCGCGCTTCGCATACCATCATAAAGCTGAGCTAACATTGGCTAGAACGTTGGTTCTAGACACATTTTATCGATTTCCACCCTTATTTTGCCGGCACTGCGGCGCCAAATGATTGCTTTCAGGAAATACCTGAACTTCTATTGATCTCAATAACGTTTGTACTTGGAACGAAGACTACTATACCTAATTAGCTGGAAGAAATGCTGTATAGAATAAGCAACAATACGGTACGACAATGGGTCTTCTAGAACTTTTTACGCTATGCTAAGCTTTTTACACATGTCTTAAAGTTTCAGTTAAATTATTATTAATCTGAGTTTGATACATTTAAGTAAGATAGAAACGCCAAGAAAATAACTGAATCGCTCAACGAGATAATTGGACAATCGACAGTAATTAAAGCGGAACAATTAGTGAATTTTAACCAAATTTATTAAAAGGATCTGAATTAAAGAAAGTAAGTTGAGTTGATGAAACAAGAATGAAATATTACGCATCATTCTGTCGGACCACAAAACAGGTAATTTTTTCCCTGCTTAGGTAGTTTAAATATAATATCATAACTCTATCGTATGAAGTTATTCTTTACATTTAAATGAATTATAAATACACTCAATTGAAACAAATTAAGGCGTTTAATTGATCTGATGGATAAGAAGTTAAATTTGGCAACATATAATTAGTAAGATTGTATCGACCATCCGAAAACATTAAACAATATTTTCTTCTATTTTTTCCACAGGATGTGATTCAATAATGGCCGTTTCGTTTTACGCAACCAATGGGTTTTACGCAAACAAAAGTGATTCATGGAATCATCGGCCATAATACAAAAAATGAATCAAGACACAATACGATCAAAGTTTATTGACATAAAAGGGTGTCTGGTTACATAACGTCATCGCTATTTACGATAGGTACGATAAATTCACAGATAAATTCCTGTGAATGAATTATAGTTCGACAACCTTTAATTACATAATTTTTTACAAGTCTGCAAACTATTGAATTTCATTCATAGTAGTAAATAACCCTTATGTTATTGTGTGTAAATGGACGTAAGAATGTATTTTAATGTACACTCCAGCTTTTTAAATTATATTGTTTTTAATGATCCTTGATTAAGACAAGTATTTCTATAAAGATATATAAGCGAATCGAAATCTCTTCTCTCTCGAATCCTTACATTGGTTCCCTTTGTCTCAACGTATATGCAGCACTTGGTCCAGACATACATATAATAAATCCTTTGTTCTGTTCATGGAACAAAAATAACGACAATGTTTTATTATTCGCAATATTAAGTTTGTTATGAAATTTGCTTGTGAGCTACACAATATTTTGGAACTTATGAAACACATCCACAAATACACAAAAATAGCTTATTATGTAAGTGTTCAAAAATAAAAATAAAAACACAATACTTACAAATCAACTAAATTTAACAAAAATCAATTATTCTAAAGTACGTATCTCAGACAAAGGCTAAACTAAAAACAAATACAATATGATACCTACATATTGATTGAACGATCAATTGTCTATTTGTGAAAACAAATAACAAATAGGAAATGCATACAACAAAGTTGGCTTATTGATATGAAATCTATAACTAGTCGTAGTCACGTTGATTAGTAATTTATTACAATTAATGCCAGTTACCGAGTTCATGGTCAAGAAATCAATAGAATTCTTATTATAATTATAATAAACATTTAAAATTTATTAAAACATTTCCAAGATTTTTCTCGTGTTAACGTTCATGGTAATTTATATTATTTTTGAAGGAACACTTTTCATGGCCGCGTCACTAACGACTATTATTTATTAGGTATTGAATGTTTTAAATGTGTATTTAATCACGTTATTATTGCGTGATAGATCAGCTTCCTCCCATTCTCAGGAAGTTTTGTTTAATAGGTTTTATTAGAGTACAAATATATATTTATATATAACTGAATATAGGTATCCATAACTGTTACGTAATAATCGTAACTTTCTGATTAACAATAAAAATATAGTAATATTTTATTTCGTATTTAAGTACGCTGGCTAGGTTAAAGGTTACAAAGATTAAAAGTAATAATTAACAATTATAACGGCGACATCGTAAATACACTGATGTTCGACGTGCATTATCATATTATTTTTATTTTTATTATTGCGTGTTTTTTATGAAATGAGTAAAAAGTCTATGCACGTAAATAAAAAACAAATCATTTTCAACTTTTATACATTAAACTATTTTAAATATAGTTCGAGTAATATTAACTATTCTAATGTTTAAATGACTACAATGACCTGCTTATTCATATAAAATATTTAATGCGTAGGTGGTAGCTAATAGATGTTCAAAACATTCACACGGTTATTCTATTGCACTGTCCTCAGCAAGTCTTGCCGGTTATTAAATACTACCAAATGATTGATGGTTTCTAAGAACCTCATATTCTGGTTAATAAATAATTCTTGTCATTCGTTTTCCAACGTAGGACACTACTCTTTTCTTTGAATACCAAGTGTAGCAAAAAATACTGTTAGTACTTATTAGTTATGAAAAAATATCAGAATTATTATGCTTATTCAACTAATTTTACCAAGCCTGTGAGTAAGTTTGAACGAGCTAATTTCAAAAATGATTAGGTACTTCGAATGGAGAATTTTTCTTATAAAGTCCACATAACAAAGCTCTAGGTCTAGGTTTAGGTAGGTAATACCCGTGGCCCTCTCGTTGATGCGGCTTGACGGAACACAGTGGGGTTTTGGTCGGTAGGAATCCGACATAACCCACGGCCCCTCCCCCGGAGGCCGTGGGTATCTATGCAAGATTTCCCCACTAAAAAAAAAAAAGGTTTAGGTAGGTATGTTTTATTTATAATACTAGCAATACCCTGCGGTTTCACCCGCATAGATAGCGATATCGTGACAGTGAAAAGTCTACTATAGGTCGGACTATAGGTTTAATTTTTAATCACATGAAAATCACCTTCACCCCGTCCCGCACTACGCCTGCTCATTGTATTAAACAGTATACCTACTATTTTCTGTAGATTGACACTTTTAAAAATTCGTTATATCTTTTGAATGGAATATCCAATTTTTTTAATTTAAAAAGTATTTTGCTGGTATTGAAACAGTCTATAATAAAATATCATTTAATGGGATAAGGATTAATATATGTGTATGGATAACATGGTTTGATTACTGTCGGCACTTCTATTTACTTTGAAAACGTAAAAAAGTTGTTGTAGTAACATAACTACTGAAGATGGACATATGGTATCGCGGACTTTCTTGTAGATATTGATCCATTCTATAATACCGTAGAACATTGTTTTGTTCTATCTTCAAAAGATTCCGCAGCGCACGCGATGACAGAATTTTTATTAAGGAATTTTTTACACCTTGGGTTACATTATTGCATTTTTGGTAAGGATCTCTAATTTTTTTGAAAATGCAATATAGCCTATGTTGCTCAGTGAAGATGCAGCTTTCTAATGGTGAAAGAATTTTTGAAATCGGTCCAGTAGTTTATGCGTGAAAACCATACATACATACTTACATAATTACAAACCTTTCCTCTTTATAATATTAGTATAGATTACAATAACATTACGCTACATACGAGACGACAAATACGAGCGGAACATTATAAACGAAAAATGTTATGAAAATTAAAAAAAAAACCTTTTTGAAAACGGACGTTATTGCTAGAATCAAGTAGTATCATAATATTATGATACAACAAAGTCTTCTTCATTTTCGATGCGTGCAAGATATTTCACGTTAATTTTAATATTATGTCTTTACTATGGGCTGTGTTCATGTTACTTATCGAAACGTCATTTCTTGTTCTTATCGAAGTCAATCAGTTCAGGTAAGCACTTTAAATAAGTGATGTAGGTATAATATATAAATTATATTTGTAATACAAGGGCAAATTGTAGAATGATTATCATGTAGCATACACATGTTTTTAACGTTCATGGTCGGTGTTTGAACCCGGTATTGTAAACAAATAAAAAATGCGGAAGAAGATACTCTTACGCAACTTACTGTTTACACTGGACAAATGACTTGAATTATATTTGAAATAGAACTGTTTAATATTATACCTACTGCCCTGTTCTAAGAATAACCTCGGGTATTAAACATAATGAAAAATAATCTGCTCTACAATTTTATTGCCTGAATGAATTATATATGATAAAATTTTAACCTGCTGAAATCGCTTAAAAGCCTTTTTTTCAGGTATCGGACCGTTGTATTTTTGTTAGATTTGGACTTTGAAGATGGTGATTTGGACAATTCTATCGACTTTTAACTGGTTGCGAACTATGGTACCTTCTCCTATTTTTTGGTCTAATTCGACCCTATTATCGGAAAACTTAATTAATTTTCCGATTTGTGTTTTGAAACACTACTGGAGATTTATTGTCTAAGTATAAGTAACTAACTTTGAACAAAATAAACAGTAATTCGATGTAGAAATATATTTATTTTGGCAAGGATTCGGCTCGAGTTTGCGGACCTTGGCAAACTGCACACCTTCAGAGTTCGGGAGCCACATTGCGCAACACCAGGTCAAGGGTGGGAAGGTGCCCTCAATTTTGGCAATAACAATTTTATCAGCACATATTCAATGCAAATTTTATTCAACTTGAACGTGATTTGAATTCGCCTATGAAGAATTTTCTAGTGTGTGACATGTATAAAAATAGAATTTGCTAAAAGGATGACAACTGAAAATAATATTTAAAAATATTAAATTAACTTATGTCCGTTCTTGCTCAAATGATTCTATACCTATCCCTAAATATACATCAATATCTACATATTTCAAGAATTATCATTAAGAATTATTATTTTTATGACTAGAATATAAACCAAAAGCAAAAATTTAGTTACTTGGTGGGATAAAATACTATAAAAAATGACGTCACACGAATCGCGTTTACGTCACAAAATATGTAAAACTTCGGCTATTAGAACGATAAAATCTTGCTAGAAGTCTGGCGTCCATGTGTAGGTACCTATATGAAGGCGTTGTACCGAAAAATCGATTTAATATTATAATTAAATAAGTCTCTAATATACTTAAATTATGTATGCAGACAATTTATTGATATCGACTGACAGTGAGAATGTGCTCGGGGCGCCAAACCGCTTTTTGTGGCGACTCATACGCCGACCTTGACCTGCCTGATCACTGCCAAACTTGTTAAAGGCTAAAAGAAAAAAAAAACTTTCGCCATTCATTTTTATCGTTATCATAGTTATTCGAAGCTTATACAATATTAGTACATAGTGGTACCTATATATTACGAAACGGGATTCACATTTCGCGCCAACGTATATCAAGGGATTTTAGGTTGCTCGTATTGAAAAATTTTTTAGAAGCTTCCGAACAAATATTGATAGTTTTTCGGAAGCATCTAAAGTTTTTGTAATATTTTTAACATTTTTTTTAAATAAATGACATACCTAGTAAATTTAACACTAAACGTGCAAAGAATACGCAAAGTATAAATTTTCATCTGTAAAACAGAAGCTAAACAAATATATCAACATAAAATTATATCAATTTCATAACATTAGTCGCCATGACTTTTAATCCAATAAAAGTTCAATAAGAATACTCACATGATAATAATTAATATAGTATTTTATTATAGTTGTAAACGATATTATTTGGTAAGACCAAACAAGTGTAGATAATATTATATTTTGAAATATAATCTGAACCGAACTGAAGTAAGTTTTAGATAATTTTTAATTGTTTAAGATACATATATATATTTTTTTTTTGATTGTGTAATAAAATATTTAAGGTAGGTAATAAAACTCTATTATAATAATCAAATAAATCATATTGGCGTTACAATTATTGCAATGAATTACATTACTATGTAGTAAAATCAACAAGGAAAAGTTTTATTTTACTGGTATTATGAATGTAATTGATTAGTGTAATTTCAACAATTTATTACATACTGTCAATCTCAACAAGTATGTAATACCTATTGCCGGTAAAAGACCACGATATAATGATATACTGCCATATACTGCTTATACTAAAAGGTAAATACATATGTACCTACATCAGATTAAATTCCGTTTAAGTATGTGACAGCAAGTCTTATTCATCAGTGTTTTTAAGATATCATGATATTATGTCAATGTAGGAGTGGAGCCGATATGCATTGGGTAAAATCGCACCGGGGAAGTACCCACACCACAGATCTGTGTGATATAGTAGCATTCGTAAACTACTGTGTTTCGTAAGATGAGTAGGGAGAGACGGAGGCCCGTTACCTATTCCTTGCCTTTCAATATAAAAATTGCAATTTTTAACTATCATTGTATTTGGAAACTAGATATTTTTGGCATTGAAACTCAACTGCAATTTATAGTTGTCACCATTAATAAAAGATACAATATGAGCTAGACGCTTCCTTGTTGAGATGCAAGGCCATCCTCATCACTTTTATGAGACTACATTGTGTTAAATAAAGTGCAAATAGATTCTTACATATTTATCTATTCTTTTCAATTTAGCATCGAATTCACAAACATATGCAATAAGCTAAATCACAATTGAAACTTTATGCAGCTAAAAAGTCAGGGTTAACGACATCACAACTTACGAATGCACTTATTACAGTAGTCAGTATGTTTATTTCTTCCCGTGATTCATCATACATTATTATTTGTCTTTCACGTAGGTAGTGTTCTACTCTGTTGGGAATTCCAAACATTGTATTACTTACCACTTAAATAAAGATCTCAGATTCATATGGGGAATGCAATACGAAAGCAGCTGCAGTTGCAATATATTACGTTTTCTAATACAGTAATGTATTAAAATATTCCATGAATACGATAACAAAATGGTTTACACGTGGATCTCATATGTCTCTACGTACATGATCTTTTTCGAAGAAATGTTATCTCTCGATTATCTTTGCCTTCATAGACTATAGGCCCATGTTGAAAAAAAATATGGATTATTTAAATCACCAGGTGACTTTCTTTTTCAGTTTTTGTCCCCTTTTAACCAACGAAAATGTACGGCACATGAAAAAATATTATCTATGCATAAAATACTTTCAAAATAAATTTATTTCATATTGTGTCAAATCACCCCCTGGAGTGCAGAAAGAGAGGGGATTGCAACTCTCGATTTTTTTCCCCTTGTCCCCATGATTTTTGTACGGCGTTGCGTAATAATGGATTAAAAGCAGTATTGAAATAGTATGACACAGATGCCGTACAAAATCAAATGACCAAATTTACCCCGGTAATTCTCGGAAAATAAATAAAAATTCCGACTTTGTGGATGTCCTTTTTTGTACGGCACTGTGCGTTTCCTTATTATTTTTAATGGATCTATCGGTGGTAAAGAATGCCGTACAAAAATATGTGACCAAAATTTACCGAGTCTACCTGTACTTTCGAATTCTCATCTGCACTCAGTTTGACAGCTTACAAGTGACGGCATAGTGCTGAATCTTATTATTTTACGCTCTTATATCGTTCTAGATAGGTCACCTGGTGGTTCAAATGACCCATATTTTTTTCAACATGGGCCTGTAGTCTATCAGAAAGATAACATTTTATTGAGACCGGCTTGCGGTGTATAATATTGTTAAGAGTTCCCAATTTAATGTGAATGGAAGGTGAATGGTAATTACGTTGATAAAATAAAAAAAATTATTCATATTCGAAAAAAAAACTAAGAATGTTATGGAATAACTTTTCTCAAATTACAAAATAATTTCAAAGACGTTTCCCCTTTCCATGAATCCTTACACACAAAAATCGACAGCACGAAGAAACCCTATTGTCTCGGCGATATCACTACATAGTATAAAACAAAGTCGCTTTCTGTGTCCCTATGTCCCTATGTCCCTATGTCCTTATGTCCCTTTGTACGCTTAAATCTTTGAAACTACGCAACGGATTTTGATGCGGTTTTTTTAATAGATAGAGTGATTCAAGAGGAAGGTTTATATGTATAATAACATCCATTAAATAGTGGAGAAGTACTGTTATTTTTGAGGTTTCTAATGTGATGTCGTAAAAAATTACATTTTTTCCGCTTACATTGCAATCGCAGGCTGAACCCTACGAGTTTTATCAAAATAATGTACTAAGTATTATACACATTGAAAAGGTCTACAGAAAAGTCCGCGATGGTATATGTCTATCTCTTATGGATAACCCACAATAACTTTTTTTTGTCATTTACTTTTTACGACAAATAATGGCTAATTTTCGAAGCGATTTTAACCAATACAGCATTAATCCTTAACCAATTAAATACCTTGAATACATTGTTCATTTAATATAGATCTATATTGCCCTTTACACTGTATGATTTAAGTGAATACTTTCGAAGATATTATGCCGGCTGTACACACTCGCCGAGACACACCGAGACAGGCCGAGAACGAGTATGTACACGGTGCATTCGTCTTGTCTCGCACTCTCGTGTCTCGCCTCGGTTGTCTCGGTCACTTGTCGGTTTTTTGCGCCCGAGTCAAAGGGTCTCGTTGAGTCTCGCGAGGAAAACGAGAGCGAGCATGTACACACTTGTTCAGTTAGTTGCTCGCTGACGTTATTTATGAACGCACGTGTTTCACTATGTGGTCTAATGAACGAGAATTATAGTTTTTGGAGTGCTATCAAACAGAACCTTTTTTATGGAACTTATTTTTTATGGATTTATTTTAAATTGGCCAGAAGGTTCTGCCACCAACTCAGCCAATTGATTTTCCATTGTACTTCTGAAACAAAGAAGCGTTTCTATTGATTCCTTAAAAATACAATAAAATACATTAACTATTCAGGAAGTTTTTATATTTATTTCCCTGTTTCTACTGCGGTGCATAGTAATCATCCACCATCTTCTTTTTCTCCATGGTTTGAGAATTTTTTTTTATAGTAAATGTTTAAAAAATTATAATAGCTCACGGCACAAAGACAAATAGCAGCAGCTATTTCTACGACCATTCTCGTGTAAGTCTTCAGTTCAAATGTTAGAACGAGTGTGTACAGGCATGCTCTCGACGAGAGTCTTTTCGGCCGAGGCTCTCGACGAGAGGCTCTCGACGAGTGTGTACAGCCGCGGTTACAGATTTAAAAATTGCGGGACGTAGCGTTTGCGGCGGTACCGGCCGGCCGCCCGGCTATATATTTTATACCCTTGCGAAGCCGGAGCGGGCCGCTATGTTTTTATATACAACGTTCACAGTTTTTCTGTAGTGTATTTAGTATCAGCATTGCACCCGTGCGAAGCCGGGGCGGGTCGCTAGTTTTCACATAAAGCATAATATTTTGTTTACGGAAGTAATGTTAATAGAAAACTTAAGGAAATATAATGCGATTATGTGCTTAGTGTTATCTTATATAAATATGTAGTTATAATCTTTTGTATACACGTACAGTAGTATATTTATTTAAACATACCTAGAATTAAATCTCGTATAACAGTTGTGTGGTATTTTTTTTTTGATCTCGAACCTCGGCTGGGGCTGTCGCTTGAGTGGAGGAGGCCGGAAGGGCCCTAGTCGGACGGGAGTTGTGCGGTATTGTTTATAAAATATTGTATGGACAAATTCTGTGGAAAAATATAACACGAACGATTGTTTTCAATTCCGAAAGATAATGCTAATGCTTAACAATAACTGAAGAAAATCCCATTAATTGGCTAATAGAAAAAAATATATAAACCTGATGGTTTAGAAAATAATCAAATAACAATTGTTTTTATCTTTACATCTCGGTGTAACAGGCATTTGCATTCAACGCATTTTACATACAAATTATACGACAAAAATAAATCACTGGATATGGCAATGAAAATCTAATGCTACAATGCTATCGCAATATTCCTTGATGTAGCCTCATTTGTGTCAAGATATCAATTACTCAATCGCAAGGTTAGAAAACGTGTTGTGCAGGTAAAGCATATTGCATTTCCTGTGAGAGCATATGATTAGCGAATGTGTTACATAAGCGTGCGCGAGACGTCGAGCGGCGCCGACATTACCCTAAGGTCAAGGCAAGAACTATTATCCTTGTAACGTCATGCAGTTACATAAGCCAGTGCATGTAGCGTTTTATACTCGGCTTTAATTCTCGTTTTGTGTAAAATAGCTATCTTTTTTGCTGTAAATTGTAGTCTGAAAGTTCTACAATTCTGCAATTCCCTCGGTTTATTCGAGCACGCAAACGTTCCTTCATTGTTTCTACCCATATAGCATGAAACAGGGCATTGGCAATTTTCAAAAAGAAACGGGCAATTTATGTCAAGATAAAAAGTCAGTCTTATGGAAAAGATCGCGAAAGGGCGTTTACAAATTATAGCTTGTATTAATGCAGAAAAACGTCTAGACTATTCTCCATCGGTCAAATGTCGTTGTATCTTATATTGTAGGTACGACTGCAGATAAACAATAAAAATAATTTAAAAATAGCTTTTTGAAAGTTCAAAGGCACATGAATATGAATATAATATATTTTAAAGCACTATTGAACTCATATAAAGTATTTAATAAAAGTGACTTTAATGAACAATGTAGTCTGGTGCTTTTTTAATTAAAGATAGATTAAAAATATTAGATATGCTTTATTAGATCTAAATTTAAGCTTTTTCTTTATAAGTCTAAAATGTATATACATATTTAATTATGTTGTATTTTCATAAAACTGCTGTCCTGTCTGTATTATGTACTGTATACGAATGAAAAATTAAAAAAGAATTCCGGAGATCCTTTGACCCGATTCCGGAATCTTGAACGTCAGAGAAATAAGAACAATAAGTATTTGTTTTTTACCTGGTTCATAACAATGATTAGATAATTAATTTGTGATCTAATTATAAGCTTATTCTTGCTCTCTGTTGTAAACAAACGTTACACGTGGCATAACTTCTTGCTGTAAACAACCACAGCTCTATTCCTTCTCTAAATCTGTTAAATACCAATCATACAACGAGGTCAGTGACCTCAGGAAAATATGAAGTACCTAGAGTCAACAATTATTTTGGAGATCGAACTCTAGATAAACGTTTACCATATTTTCTCAATAGTTTACCAGAGTACATACGAACAGAAGCAAATATTCACAAATTTAAAAGATTATTAAGGAAACACCTTCTTCAGTCAATAGAATGCTAAAACACAAGCTCATAAATAGATATACCTATTCACTTAAAATTATATTTTATAACAGATAATAATATGATATAATATATTTAGTTATAGATAGATATATAGATATATTATATAATATATTTAGTTATAGGCTTGATCCCACAGACAAACTGCATGTGCAGTTTCGTGGGACTTAGACTTAAGTTATTGTAATAATTTGTAAGAATAATTTCAATAAAAAAAAAAAAAAAAAAAAACTAATTATTATCTAATCCAACGCTACTATTAAAACAAAAAAAAACTATTTATAATTCGCCCATTTGCTTCATTATTCTTGTTCTTGCTAATGGCCATATTTTTAACAATTCTTATGATAAAATAGTTCAAAAATGAGTATTAAGCTAAGTTTATGTCCGTCATTTTCCTTATTCTATAAATATTAACAAAGTGGTAATCATAAAATAAAATTTGCAAATTACAATTTTGAAAAATTTTAAAGTACATTTGTGTTTTAATTCAACACGGATACATGCAACCAAAATATTATTTATCAATATACCAATAAATTAACCAATATGTTTATTTATAAATACTTTTCCAATATATGTGCCATCACGCTGCCTAATCGTGGAGAAGTAGGACAATCGCATCGCCAGCATAAATACTGGGTCAAATGTAATGCTGACAAGAGGCGGTGCATTTTATGCGATATCACATAGACTGTCACGTGCGTTAGATTAGTACATGGTTAGTGCAAAGATGAGACCTTGAAATTGGCCAAAGAGCATCTGCGACATGATAATACGCGATATTGACCTGATTGTGAGCTGGGTACGTAAACAATGGTGTTATTAGTTTCCCAGTTTTATTTAAAGTTAAATGAGTATAGAAAACGTGTTAAGATGTGATTTTAGATGAGGATAGGTATTTTTTTTGCAATGAAGTTGCACAAATATAGAGTTTTCCTTGTTTTTTTTCGGGTTTTGGTAAAGTGAGGCAAGCGTAGCCTACAAATCAATATTTCGAAATGAACCAGTGTAAACTGTAAAGAATAATTTAATTCGATTTATTTTAATGATATATAATTTCTGATAACTAGAGATTTGATAATATTTATTTAAAGGGAAAACATAAATTGAATTGGCATTTGAATTTATATCATTTCAGTCACATAAATGATAAAATAAAAGACACGAAAATAAATAAATCTAGTATAATTTTAGAACAACGTGTGTTCGAAATCATTCAATTTGCGATTGTTAAAAAGTATTTTTTTTTATTTATACATTATATCATAGTATTTGAAGTTCAAAGAAGGTGTGACGGATCTAAACAAATGACGACAACAGCTGCTTGATTTTCTCGAACAAATCAGAAAATCTATCTAGCCACTTAAATTAGAAATGGAGATATAATTCAATTGTATTATTATGTTACATTGTATTGATCGAGGTTTGTATAGAAATACCTGGTTATCCTTATACACGTATCAATGCCGAGGCTGGTCTATAAAAAGATCTATTAAAATAACTTTGTAGGTAACAGAATCGTCTGTAAATAATTTTTAGGAATAAAATAATACAGTAAAACGGTAAATATACATACATATATAGGTATATTATGTATTGATTGAAGATTAATTCAAACAGGGACGTTTACTTATCTCTAAAAGCAACATCTATTTAATATAGATTTATATAAAAAATCACACATGGAGACGATTAACAATTATTGATAAACGTATCAATGGGACTTTAGTAAACAATCATATTCATTGTAGATAGAATAATCATAATTATACTAATTAAATGAATCTATTTAGCGTGGTAGTAGACTCGTATCGTATCGATACTGTGGGAATAAATATTGTGTTGTGCAAAATTAAAAAAAAGTTTTTATTAGACGTACTATATCTACACAATAAAGCTGATGATGAAATAGCCTGAAACTTCGACAACCAACGATCTGGATAGATCGTGGAATTTAGGGAAAGACACTTTAACTTGGGCGATTTATCTTGCTAGTAAGTTTTATAAAAGTAAAATAAAATGAAATTATATGAAATCATTTGCACTCAGACATTGCTAATAATTTTAACGATTCCAAAATTTAGCAATGTGTATACAATTTTAATATCAGTGACCGTGACTTTAATACTAAGAGAGGACGATCAGTTTGGCAACGTTTGGAATTACGCCATGCTGGATAGCAACACGCATACGTTATGCGGCGGGCCCTAAGCGCTAGTCTCCAAAAACGAAACAAAAAAATTACGAAGGGTCCCATACATTACCACACAAACACCGACTGAATGCGAATGCCCGAATTTAAACTGCCGAAATACAATAGACTAAGAACGTTGTCCGTTGTGTAATACCGAGCTTGGCCCTTGCGAAACTGTCTGTGCGTAAGGTCACTAACGTCATTTAATTTTGCACGCTTTCATAACATTTGACTTAAACGACCTCTGAAGATATTAATACGAGTTCGCTAATAATATGTTAAATAGGGATAAACTTAGACCGGCACCTATTGACGACATTAGAAATCAATATATTAGCATATTTAAAATTCTGCAATCTTCCGCACATGTAAAAACGCCGCCTTCTAAAATTATACTCTACCGAATAGACAAATAATAACTAGGTCTGGCCAATTAATTGTAGGCTTTATATTAAAACTTGTGTGTTAAATATTTTTTGTTATTGTATCATATAAGTTATTTGTATAATATTATAAACAAGCTATAGGAAAACGCATGTGTTTCAGATTATTATGATAGTTGTACGTTTTACGAGTTTCTTAAGATTTTATGTTGTCTAGACTCAGCGCCTAGGTTTATTTTTAGAATCCTACGTTACGTATCTGTTATTTTTCTAGAAGATTCTTTAGATTATTTTTTTTTACAAAAACATTCAGATTTATTGCCTTGATGTTAAAATTATTATTAGCATGCCTATCGGTTTTCTACAGAATTCATTTTGGTGAATGTGGAAATGAACTCCACCACCTGGTTCCATCTTCTCCATTTCTTCACCGCACATCTAGACGAGGAATGGGATTCCATCCCTTCACAGTCGACATTCCTCATGTACGTACACAGCGTTATGCAAATTCTTTTTTCATCCGTACTGCGAAGGAATGGAACTCTCTTCCACCGTCGGTGTTCCCGGTGGACTACAATATCCAGCTCTTCAAGTCTAGAGTGAATAGGCTTCTTCTGGGTAGGCGTGCTCCTAAATAGATCGCATCACTACTTCACATCAGGCAGGATAGCGGTCAAACGTCTACCTATTTATTATAAAAAAAAAAATAAATAAAAAAATACATGTGACAATGCCTCGTGGTAAGGCTTGTTCTCCAAAGAAATAATTCTTAAATTATGACGTTTTTGAATTCATTCAAAAATTTATACATAAACTAGCGGTCCGCCCCGGCTTCGCCCGTGGTACATATGAAAAATAGATGTTGGCCGATTCTCAGACTTACCCGATATGCACAGAAAATTTCATGAGAATCGGTCCACCCGTTTCGGAGGAGTATGCAGACTAACATTGTGACACGAGAATTTTATATATAAGATTAATACGGCATTGACCTGGCAAGTTTTATTTATTTTGATATAATAGTAATACATAGACAAACCAGTAGCACATATTTTCCCGCAATCCCGCATAAACAGTAAATTTGTCAGTTACCTATTAGTCCATTGAAAAGTTACATTTGGGGTCGCGTTTTTTAGAGGAAGCAATTTTATTTTTTTTGATGTGTAGGGGAGGGGGGATCAGTGTGAAGCTATCGCCAAGTTTGTGGGGTCGCCACCCTTGTCCCACGGCCGCCATCTTGAAAATAGCGGTTGAAATGGTTTTTACGATATATCTCTTAAACTATTTATCTGATAAAAAAAATTGTTAGCATTATTTGTTGCAAATTAAATTCTCTACAACTTTGGTCCAGTAACTTTTTGTCGTAGAACTATAAATAAAAAAGTTATAAGCGAAAATGTTCAGAAATTAGAGATATGTATATTTTTCAATAAAACTTTTTTTTATCATTTTACGAAGAAATGATATCAGACCATTTTTGTAGATTGTTTTTCGAGGAAAAACTTTTATACACAACATTTTTTCATTACGTCAATAGCTAAGGTTTTACAGCGCTCTGAAGTGAGTACTATTTTTCAGTACTCTTAGCTATACATTATACATATATTATGTGTGTACTTATAATAATTTGTCATCGGTAATTGTTTTTTTTGTTATTATAATATTTTTAATAATTAATTTTGCAATATTATTAATAATTAATTATTGACTCTTTTCCCCACCACCTAGGAGGTAGAGTCTGGAAGCACGTTTTTTTTAACGTCGAAAAGCAGGGCTGAAATGTTTTGCAGTGTGCTTCCATTGTTCTTGAGTCTGGGAAAAGATCCAATAGCCAATATATGTATAGTTAAGAGTACTGAAAAATAGTACTCACTTCAGAGCGGTGTAAAACCTTTTAGCTATTGACGTAATGAAAAAATGTTGTGTATAAAAATTGTTCCTCGAAAAACAATCTACAAAAATGGTCTGATATCATTTCTTCGTAAAATGATAAAAAAAAGTTTTATTGAAAAATATAAATATCTCTAATTTCTGAACATTTTCGCTTATAACTTTTTTATTTATAGTTCTACGACAAAAAGTTACTGGACCAAAGTTGTAGAGAATTTAATTTGCAACAAATAATGTTAACAATTGTTTTTTATCAGATAAATAGTTTAAGAGATATATCGTATAAAAACCATTTCAACCATTATTTTCAAGATGGCGGCCGTGAGACAAGGGTGGCGACCCCACAAACTTGGTTTTAGCTTCACACTGACCCCCCCTACACATCCAAAAAATAAAATTGCGTCCACTAAAAAACGCAAGGTTAGGCCTAAAAAATGTAACATTTCAATGGACTATATGAATTTCAGTAAATATGCGTACTAAACGACCTCTATTCCTACACTACTACTACACAAACTTATTTATAAATCCTTATTTTCCTTGCAATTGCGTAATCCGACATCATATAGAAATAGGTATTATGTAATTTGAATAACAATCTTGTCAATGACATTGTAACGATTCTAAAGGAAAACCTTGTTTATGGTTGAATGGATAAAATAATCAAAAGAAAAATGCGGAGGTCATTGTGACGTCATGCGCAGGCGCAGGGCCAGGGATACAATTCATCCCTTACGACCTTGGCGTTCAGTTCGACGCTGATTTACACGTGGCAACTTAAAGGGCAGCTGTTTAGTAATTTATAGCTGATACTAGCGGTCCGCCCCGGCTTCGCCCGTGGTACCTACATGTTTAAACTATCCTATCTCTCAAGTTGGATCGAACTGCACATGGTGTACGAATTTTATTATAATCGGTTAAGTGGTTTAGGAGTCCATTGAGGACAAACATTGTGACACGAGATTTATATATATTAAGATTATTATACGTCCTATATTCATATCCTTCCTATAATATTATAAATGCGAAAGTATGTGAGGATAGATGTATGTGTATGTATGTATATTTGTTACTTTTTCACGCAAATAATACAAAACCGATTACACTGAAATTTAGCACACATTTAGAGGGTATTTTGGATTAATATATAAGACAGGTTTAATTCCGGAAGTCCCACGGGAACGGGAACTATGCGGGTTTTTCTTTGAAAATGCGGGCGAAGCCGCGGGCGGAAAGCTAGTATATTAGTATATTATATGGGAATGTGTAAATGGTTTGCTTTATTAACTACGGCATGTTAAAAACCTTGTAAGACTCATTAGCAACAGCAAGGATGTAGACCAAACACAGAATCTGTTATTCCAAGCATGGATACAATTCACCATAAATTTATATGATTGTCTAACTTACCTTATAGATAAAGTTAGTTAAAATATTACTGGATTAAAAGGGACACTAGGAACAACAGGTTATTAATTAAAATATACTGGCAATCTCCTATATTTTGACCAAATAAATTACCTAACAATAATAACACATCATCAAATATTATGTGCGATTTGGTCTTGAAAATAAGTTCAATATAAGAAAATTCTAATAACTCACGCACAACACACACAAACTTGAAAAATATTCTCATTTAAATTATTACTTCTAATCAGTTCAACTGCCCCTTAAATCCTTGAACTTGTCATAAAAGGTCAGATCGATTAAATAACGTTGAATGCCTCCCTTCTGCCCTTTGAATTCCAAATCTCAAGGTCAACAGCATTAATTCATTCTCGGGCTTATATAACATCAATGCCTTTATACTATTTATTAATAAAAAAAACCGGTGTATCAGTTCAATACACCCTTTATGTGGCCGAAGTTCTTTAACGGCATACAAAAGTATAATAATAATTTAAGGGGAAGATTAACAATAACGACAAAATGTATTTATTAAAAAATTTATTTAAAAATTACATATTAGGTCACGAATTACAATTTTTTCGTTACAGAAAAATGGAATTAAAGCATTATATAATAATGATTACAATTAATAAGTAGAATAATTGGAATAATATCAAAACATTAATTATTTCATTTCAATGTCACATTACTTAAACTAAAATATAATCAAGAATAATCAAAATTATTATAAGTCATGAAATGATCCGATCAACGTAGACCAAAAAAGGTGGGGTTGCATAAAATATTCCATAGTGATATTCTTTTTGTTCCAAGTTCGAGTGGGTCTTTCCACATTTTCAGCTTTATAAATTGAAGATGTTCCCATACATAAAAATTTCCAGCTCTATGGGAATTTACGCAACGATGAAAGTTTACATTGACCGGAATAAGAATAAAAGAAAATCTTAATATTATCTAAGAGTGCGCCTTGCATGCAGCGGACGGCATTACGATATTAGGCGAAAATTCATCATCTTGTAAATAATCGAGTATATAAAAAGTAGAGTAAAATAGGGTACTAAAGAGCATTCTATTGAATATAAATAAAATATCATAACACTGCACATTATTGAAAAAATTCATGACAAGTCATTAAGGCACGCACTCACCATCTTTATTTTGAGACGGTCATACTTATTCTAAATTAAACGAAAATAAAAAGACACAATCAAAAATTATTGAAATTTTGTGCACAGTGCACTAACTTATTAATTGAAATAAAAATAAAAAAAATGTCAAGTTCTTTAAAACTATCCTTAATCTAATACATCAAAATAAGAAAAAAAATGTCATAAAATTGGTAAAAAAGTTGCCTCGTTGGCACTTAAAACTAATTCTAATAATAAAATGAAACAGAAAAAAAGGAAGATTTCATATGCTGCTTAATGCATTTGTCATCACACACATATCACTGGGACACTCACAGAAGATACTTTATTAAAATTATTGGTCACTGGGAACTTATTATATGTAACTTATTCACTGAGTATTTGAAAACTGCAAATGTATTCTGTGCACGAAAATACATTTCCGTTAGTATGGTTACATAATCCGATGGTAAAACTAAACCAACAGGGAATTTGCTACATACAATATGGAAAATACCATATTGAGTACAGATTAAGTACAATTGCCTGAGACTAATGCATTAAGCACCACCATGGTTTAAGTAACCAACTTCTTAAACACAAGCTTGTACGACAGCGGGGCATGGGTAGTGCCGAACGTTCCCTCAAGATCAGGAATAGCTTCTCTTTCTGGCATCGCAATCTCATAATGGTTCATCAAATTGGCGAAGAACAAAAACAGTTCCATTCTAGCCAGTTGCTCTCCAAGACAAACTCGACGACCAACTCCAAAAGGCATAAAGTAATCCGGAATAAAAACCTTTCCATTCTTGAGGAATCGCTCCGGTATAAATTTTTCCGGTTCAGGAAACAGCTCCGGGTCCATGTTCATTTTATTAATCAGAGGTACGATGATGGTGCCAGCTGGAATCGTGTAACCGTTGATTTCCCATTTCCTATAAAAATACAAAATACTTGTCAATTTAAATTATTTTGAAATAATTTTTTTGTACCTTCCAAAATCTCTTTTTGTATGAAATAGCAATGACAACCCAATGAATTTGATTAAAGCTTGCAAATTAACGTAACGTATCGTAAAACCTTAAAACTAACATCAACATTATATTAATTTTAGAATGACGAAGTTGTTCTGTAGAAGCTTTTGCCCTATACCTTATCTTACTCACTGCTTACTTTAAACGTGCTCCTTGTAATTTTAATCAATTTCACAAGACAATTTTAATTACAAAATTTACCTGAGGTTCACGTGAGATGTTCCGAGGGGTACAACAGACACTCTACGAAGAGTTTCAAAAATGACAGCTTCCACGTACGGTAACGCCAAACGATCTTCCAAGGTCACCAGATTCCCTACTCCCACAACCTCTGCTAGATCAGACCGCACTTTCGCCGCAACTTCGGGTTCCTTCAGCATGATAATGAGGATCCACACGATAGCAGTTCTCGATGTCTCCATTCCCGCGGAAAAAAGGTCGTTCATTACTTGCACCACTTGCTGCACTGGGGGAACATAAATATCCAAATAAAATTTCGTCGTGACTCTTATATTAATAATATTAACTTTATTTTAATTTTGGGAGCCTTTTATTATCAACCAAATGATGCTTTAAGAGAAGATAATCCTTTTTTTAAGCATTTTTATCGATGGGCCATAAGCTTTGTAAAGTCTATCCCTGTATTTAAGACTTACCTTTGCAATTATCCTTGAAGATGGACGGCAATAAATCATTGTCCTTCTCTTTTTGGATTTGAACAACGTAATAGTCCAAAAGATCTTCGGGTTCATAATGTCCAATTCTTTTATTCAAGTATTTCTCTTCTCTTTTCTTAAGGTGATGCTCGTGAAAATTGCAGATATCGTTCAAGTTTGCTTGTATTTCTTTTAAAACAGCCATTTTCCCCGGCAATTTCTGTAATTGAAACAATTAGGAACTTAGATTAAATGCGTAACTAAAAATTTATATTAGTTTATTTATTTTATTCGTAGAATTTTATCTGATTTTATTTGTTAGTAAAATAATATATTTTTAATCCTCATTCCAAAAAATAAGCAATTTAAACATGTTGCCCATAAAGTAAAGCAAAGAAGACACAAAAAGTGATTTGAGATCACGTTAAATTTTCTGTTTTGAAATTTCAGTTCGTTTTAGATAAATTACCAAACTTACCATATAATGAGACAAATGCTCTCCTATATGCACCGATCCATACAGCTTCATTCCTCTCGAAATACGCTCATTAAACAACTCGAAGTTAGGGTCATTTTCCTCAAAGCGAAAGCTCATCATCAATTGGCAAATGATATTGTGCATGTGTCTACCGAAAACAAGAACGGGATCTAATGCTTGGCCTTTTCGGTTTTCCAGTTGAGTCAAAAATTCTTCTATTTCAGCCTGAAATTAAAAGAAGCAACGTATCATACAAATTTTAAAATGTACATTACTTGAATATTTTTGCAATGGCGTGAGCTAAAAAGTAATAAAATGTACTAAGTGTTTATTATCACAATTATCTGTAACTATAGATTCCTTTGTAATACTTTTGTAGTTTATCGTTCAAATATCCTGAATATCTAACATTATTTACAGGGAATTATGGTTTTATGGTTGAATATATTTGTAAAAATTACTAACAATTATAAACTTTTCGAAGCGCTGGTTTGTCCATAATTTGACTCCGAGGGCTCGGAATTTTTCATGAAGAAATTGACGTTGACGCTTCCAAAGTTCACCCTCGCTGAGAATAATTCCTGCAATTATTTAAATTCTCAATCAACCAATTTGCTAAACATTATTTTAAAAATGAAAATCGTTGACTAATCTTTGAAATTTCATTTCTTTCAAAAGGAATATATTTTTTGTATTAGCAATTTGTTTTCTTAGCTGAAGAGAAAAATTATTGCAATTACCAAAATGGATCGAAGCAAGTACGTCTTACATTCTACCTTATTATATTTGGAAATTATGATCAGGAACCATTAAAATATGTATTTTCTAATATATCTACGTACCAAAACCTCCGAGCAAATTGTTAAGCGGGGTGTGGGGACGGCCAGTTGAGTCAAGTCTATTAAAAACATCCCGCAATATCTTCGGCGACCCGATGCAAACTACCAGATTAGAGCCAAGTTTCAAGGAGAATAGATCACCATAGCGAGCCGCGAGAGAGAGATACCAGGAATGTGGAGCGCCTTGGCTCATCCAGGGGAGGCAACCCAATATGGGCAATCCCCATGGTCCTGAAATTTATTGAAAGTGTTTTTTTATTTTCTGAATATTTATTATTTATGGTATAAATTTATGCAAATCATATTATATTTACTAAAGCCTTCAGTAGAAATATTTCGAATATTCAGGTAATTTCCTCTAATATTTCATGTGAAGTATTTTGACTATTTTGATAAACTGCGGTTAGGTAAATATGACGTTTTATTATCCTTGAAAAACATAAGCATGACCATAAGATCGTGTAAAGTAAACAAGAATATTAGAAAATTTTAAATAGTAAATAGATTTTTATTTTTTCTAAATAACGCTGATTTATAATTTTCTTAACAGAATTATTCGTCATAAGGAGAGGCTTTTTAAGTTAATGGAAGAAAGTATTATAATAAATAATAATTAATGTGTGAATGCACACTAATTTGGATGTTTAAATCAAATTAATAAAAGGGATATAGTTTCAAAGTGCTGTTTAAATAGATAGTTAGATATTATGTGGTAAACAATCTTAGACAATACATAACTTGTGTAACTAGTAGAAAAATCACAACTGTCGAACATAATATTTTTACATGTTCATATTAAAAAAATAAAAGAAATTAACTTACCAGGAGGGAGCTTTTTCAAATACTTGACTTTCTGTATTACATGACAGGAAATTAAAGCCGTAACGAGCACCACCAATGTACAACGAATTATAGTTTGCAAACTTATACTAGAAATATACGCCCACGTATATTCTAGTACGAATAAAATCATTTTGAATTAAAAATCGTCAATTTAAGGGGGGATTAAAATGGATACATTTTATTAAATTATTTTCGCGACCGTAATGGCCGCAGTCAATTATGTAAAAACAATCAGAACACCCGCAATTAGCTCAAATATTTATGATAAATTAATTCAAGATACCCTCTTTTTAATTCATAAATCTGCACGATAAGTACCTAATTACTGTACTACTAAAGTAGTTTATGCGTAATAGATGAGTATGAAGGTTTGTATGCGATGTATGTTCTACGATGACAATGAAACTTGCCTAACAATGAATTTATATAAAACCGCGGAAGGCGTGTCATCTTATCGATCTCTGCATATTATGTTGATCGCTGATAAACTTCCTTGAACCAATCGCGAATAGTATATTCTCATTAATTACAATGTTTTCTAAGTAAATAGGACTATACACTACAACTCGGAATTATAAGTACCTACCACAGCATCACTCAGCGGCGTTGATAACTGACTAATAGGACATTCACATCTGTTTTTATTGATTTTAGCACCTACTACTTACTACTTTGAAAATACTATAGCTTTTCATTTTATCTTATATCAATATTGTTTACATCATGTTTACATTTATAAATAAAATTATTGGAATTGGCAAACCAAGATGGATTGTTGATATTCTAAGATGAAATATTTCGTTAGACAAATATAAACATTCCATTACATCAACTTTAAATCTTAAAAAATAAACAAATAAGGTATTTCGCCGAGATCGCTTCTCCGAATACAACTCGCTGCATTCTAAGATACGAGAAGAATCCATGTAACAATCTATAAATAGACAATAGTTATACAATTAATCATTGTGCAACAACAACATACTAAATATTGTATTGTAATTTGTACCTTTTATAGCTTTTAATCTTTTATAGCTTTAGCTAAGGAAAAGTTCGAATGGTGCTAATTTTTACGATTTTCTGTTACAAATTGTTCGGACATATTATCCGGTCGACTAAGTACGGTCTATGGCCGCATGCCCTGAAAGTAATAATCCGATATATTTGGGGAATGTGAGGGTACTTTATAAGAGAAAGCTACGCCATATTATATGATTTATTATTACTAAAATATTAACATTGCAATATTGTCTGTAAAGTTAAGTTAACGACAAGCTATTTCAAAGCAGCAATGTTATACAAATTAAATTAAAATAATTAGTAGTTGATCATAAATTGTTACAAAATTTATATTTAATAGGTTATACAATTCAATATTGATATTATATGAGCGGGTGGCACTATCTCAGACACCTACCGACATTACTATGCTGTCTGCGCTTCCAATATCAGATCTAACCAGAATAAACTAACTCTACTGAGGCCAATATGTATTGGACGAAAATTCCATTCAGTATATTTGATTTGTTATTTAGTTAGTTCGATTTATTTATCTAATAACAGATTAGTTAATTGTGTATGATAATTTATTTCAGGTTGTGTTATGTATATTATTTATAGTACATATTACTTACAGTTCAGTCATATTCAAAAAATGTAACCATACATTACAGATTGTTCAATCAAATGAATAAAACAAGTGAGTAAAGTTTGATTGAAACAATTGAGTGAGTAAGTTTCAGTGTACGGATTCAGTGGAAAATATTTTTCACCTTAACTAAAAAGGTTTGTGAAAAAAAATGGAGTGAGGGTTGTTTATTCGTTTGCTTGTTTTAATTTTTCACAAATGGTACGTTGTAATTTTTTTAATTATTTCAAAAGAATGAGTAATATCTTAACTGGCTGGCGTCCACTAGGCGGATCGGGCCGGGCCGCATCGCAACGCAAAAATACGCCGGCCTATGTTTTGTATGAAACATCGTCCATTAGCGACGAATCGGGGCGCGGCGGGCCGCAACGCATTGGCGGATCGCTTCGCAGGCGGATTTCTGCCGGCGGTGCGCTGCGGCCCGCCCCGACCCGTCTAGTGGACGCAGGCAGGCGGATGTGAGCGGCGAGCGCACGTGCCGTGCTAAAAAATAAACGAAAATGAAATGCAATGAAAAAGCATTTGAATGCCCTAAAACCAAAAATATCAATTTCAACACGTAAGTTAGTTAATTAAATAATTAATTTAAATTCTAGGTTTTTAACCGACTTCATAAAAGGAGGTTATCAATTCGACCCGTATTTATTGTATATTTCCAGAAATGCCCAGCTTTTGGATATGTTAATCTATATCAGCTTCTAATAAAGACCTGTGCCAAATTTCAAAAGTGTTTGTATGTTTGTCCACGCATATCTCCAAAAGTATAATTCCGATTTAAATAATTCTTTTTCTTTTTTTGTACTAGATATTGTTCAATTGATTTGAAACCATAACATCTCTTCGTCGGAGCTGTCCATGGTAGCGCGATGTCAGTCCAAGCACGAAAACACGTCTGTTAGATAAAATCCGCCTAGGCGGTCCGCCGCGCCCCGTACAGATAGATGGACGCAGGAGCATAACAGCGCCGCGGCCCGTTGCGATGCGACCCGCCCCGATCCGTCCCTAATAGACGCCTAGCTTAACACTTAATTACGTGTTAGTTTATTAATTACTAGCGACCCGCCCCGGCTTCGCACGGGTGCAATGCTGATACTAAATACACTACAGAAAAACTGTGAACATTGTATATAAAAACATAGCGGCCCGCTCCGCTCGGTATCACTACATAGTATAAAACAAAGTTGCTTTCACTGTCCCTATGTCCCTATGTCCCTATATCCCTATGTCCCTTTGTACGCTTAAATCTTTGAAACTACCCAACGGATTTTGATGCGGTTTTTTTTAATAGATAGAGTGATTCAAGAGGAAGGTTTATATGTATAATAACATCCATTAAATAGTGGAGAAGTACTGTTATTTTTGAGGTTTCTAATGTGATGTCGTAAAAAATTACATTTTTTCCGCTTACATTGCAAACGCAGGCTGAACCCTACGAGTTTTATCAAAATAATGTACTAAGTATTATACACATTGAAAAGGTCTACAGAAAAGTCCGCGATGGTATATGTCTATCTCTTATGGATAACCCACAATAACTTTTTTTTGTCATTTACTTTTTACGACAAATAATGGCTAATTTTCGAAGCGATTTTAACCAATACAGCATTAATCCTTAACCAATTAAATACCTTGAATACATTGTTCATTTAATATATATAGATCTATATTGCCCTTTACACTGTATGATTTAAGTGAATACTTTCGAAGATATTACAGATTTAAAAATTGCGGGACGTAGCGCTTGCGGCGGTACCGGCCGGCCGCCTGGCTATATATTTTATACCCGTGCGAAGCCGGAGCGGGCCGCTTTGTTTTTATATACAACGTTCACAGTTTTTCTGTAGTGTATTTAGTATCAGCATTGCACCCGTGCGAAGCCGGGGCGGGTCGCTAGTAAAATATATAGCCGGGTGGCCGGCCGGTGCCGCCGCAAACGCTACGTCCCGCAATTTTTAAATCTGTAATATCTTCGAAAATATTCACTTAAATCATACGGTGTAAAGGGCCATATAGATCTATATTAAATGAACAATGTATTCAAGGTATTTAATTGGTTAAGGATTAATGCTGTATTGGTTAAAATCGCATCGAAAATTAGCCATTATTTGTCGTAAAAAGTAAATGACAAAAAAAAGTTATTGTGGGTTATCCATAAGAGATAGACATATACCATCGCGGACTTTTCTGTAGACCTTTTCAATGTGTATATTACTTAGTACATTATTTTGATAAAACTCGTAGGGTTCAGCCTGCGTTTGCAATTTAAGCGGAAAAAATGTAATTTTTTACGACATCACATTAGAAACCTCAAAAATAACAGTACTTCTCCACTATTTAATTGATGTTATTATACATATAAACCTTCCTCTTGAATCACTCTATCTATTAAAAAAAACCGCATCAAAATCCGTTGCGTAGTTTCAAAGATTTAAGCGTACAAAGGGACATAGGGACATAGGGACAGGGAAAGCGACTTTGTTTTATACTATGTAGTGAAGTTGTACCCCTGGAAAGTTTTTCAGATAAATGTATTTATTTTAATGAATGATTAAAATAGGAATTATTATCTACCATAATCAATATTTATGCGCCTTTCGGGGAATTTTGTTAAACTAGAATGAACGTAAACATGTCGTAAATTGTTTATAAAATAGATTTCAAACGCACGTAAAGGCATTGACATTTAAGTTACATAATATTCGCGCCGCTCTGGATCACACACCTGTAAATAGATGTGATGTTAATTAGCAGTGTACCTACCCAAGTTGTCTCGTAAAATTAAAATTATTATGGGTTCATTGCATTTCAACAATGTTCATATCTATTGATGTCAATAGATTCACAACTACGTCATTAACTCCATTTTAATAGGGCATTGACCGCGAAGGTCAAATCATTATCGAGTAGGTATCAGAGGCTTACATAAGCAGCAATCGTGATTGGATAATATCTCGTACTATTATCGCCAAGATAGTTATGTATTCCGGGGTTATTGCTCTCGCAAGGACGTGTAGGGTAAGAGACGGTGAACTATTTATTCTGATGGATTTATTTTCAAGCTTCCGAATCATTGCATGCACAATACCTTAAAACCTACTTTCTTTCCTACTTAAATTATGTGGATTCATCAATGGTGTTTACCTAGATTAATTTATTCAACAACTATAATTTATTCATAATAATTCATTATTTTTCCTTCGACCGCCTCCTCGGTACAGTGGTTGACGCGTGAGCGTAATACCGAGGGGTCTTGGGTTCGATTCCCGGTGGAGACGAAGAAAAAAAAAATGTCTTGGTCTGGTAGGACACAGAAGGCTGATCACCTCCTTGTCCCTAAAGAAAATCGATCAGTGAAACAGATGTATAATGCATCTGTCCCTTACCCCACTAGGGGACATGGGACTTCATTATACTGAATTCCAAGTACGTATGTTTTTGATTTCCACACACTATTTCAGCAATGTATGTTTTTAATTGAAGCCGAGATTTTTATAAGGGTAATTGTTTCATTTTGCTAATTAGTGAAAAAGTGGTCATAATTATTAAGTTAAAAATACTACAAAAGAAGTTAAACATTCAGTTTAACATAAAACTTGCTAAATGTACCTAATGTAATCAAAATGTGACAGAATATAACAATAATTGAAGTACGTACATTATACATCGGTAACAACTTTCTGTTCAAACGTACTATTTATTGTTTTAAAATTCAAATTTATACAAGCTTTAATATGAAATAGCTTTTCGCCTGCGGATCTACGCAACTAGTCAAAGGAAATTCCCACCGCAATAAATAGTTCACCACGGTAAAAACGCACAAAAATCACATCTTGTGTTCGTTGCAATTGGAAAGCCCAAAGAACACACATTCACATTTTTTATAATAATAGTATGACTATGTAGTGATAATAAGGAAATGAACTTACACGACATCGAATTTCCGCGGATTTTAAATACATATTCAGGAAATAAGAAAACTACATTCTGTACTTATTTATTTATTTATCTTAGTATAGGTACTTTCAACCTATGCATAACAGCATAGTGCCCGATTTCACCAGTAACCCCTAAACAGTCTCCTAAGTAAGGGTTCCTTATTTTAAGGGACCCTTCAAATCACTACCTAACCTAAATTCTGTTTCACCATCATAAGGGTCACCTAAATAAGAGACCCCTAGTTAAGTGACGTTTTGTTAGTGTTAGTGTGGGGATGCTACGCAATGTTAGTCGAAAAGTGTATCGACTATAGGATTCTATTGATATTTAGTTGAAAAATCGCTTAATTTCACTCAGTTTATGTGTAAATATTGAGTTCGTTACCTTAAAAATATATAAAAACACAAAAAAAAAAATGTTGTGTCGTTTTATGAAACCACGGTAAAAGTGAAACTGTTCGAACGGTTCCGAACACTGCTTTGTGTAGCGCATGTCGCGTGCCGAGTAGGTATACCTACTCGGCAGCCGCGATACACGCGACATGCGCTACACAGACCAAAAAGTTTGAGACGATGTAATAAAAGTTTCACTTTAAAAACAACTTTTTATATTTTGTCTAAAATCACACTTCACAGTGACATTTTAATGACAATGTCATCGCGTCTGTTTTCATTTTGTTGCCGGCTGCATTCGTTGTTTGATTCGTGTTATTTTTTTGGTGTTTGTAATTATATTATAAAGAATAATGGCAGAAAAGAGAAAACGTGTACAAAATTTATCTGTCATCATATTTTTTTTAATCCTTTGATCTTTCATGGTAAATTCGCGTTCGCCTTAACAAACTTCGGTTATTTTATAATTCTATATCTTCAATTGTTTCTTAATATTTGTATCGTCGTCGCTATCCATTTTTAATACGTTAAATAGGATAAATATCTGTCACTTAAACGTTAGGGGGTCGAATATTCACCCCCTAAATTTTAAGGGCTACCTAACGATTTAGGTGACACTTATCTGTCAGTGAAAGCAAATTTTACGTTAGGTATCCCTTAAATTAACTTAGGTGACACTTAAATTTTACGGGTCGTTGGTGAAAACGGGCTAAGTCTCATAAATAATTTTTTCTTATTTCTAGGTAAGAGAATATAACACTAAAATATATTAGCACAGATAATATAATATATAGGTACTATACTTATTTCGTTCAAATACCACTCGCCAAATAGCACTGGCTCTTGGACTTATTGTAACGTATTTACTGGAAATAGTAATTTGATAATGTTTTGATCAGCAAAATAAGCACGTGACTTATTATTTTATAACTTTGTTCCACTATGAGCCCCATGGCCTTGACATATGACGCATAATCCCATATACACGTTTTACAAGGTTCACTAGAAGTAGTAAATATGTAGTACCTAATGAAAGAGTTCAATGTCCTCGCACCTGTGATAAATAGAACTATTTATTTAAAATAATAAACACCTGACGTCAAGTTCATTAACATATTATTATTTATTACCTTTAACACTTGATATTATATTTTCATAACCTTTTAATTTCTGAGTGCATCTAATATGTGTGCATAATAATGATGTATCAAGTAGGGCATGCACCCGGGTTTACCCGGTTCCGAAAAACCCGAGTAAACCCGGGTTTTTTGATGATCTTGAGAAGCGGGTCTGAATAGTATGAAACCCGGTTCTCCCGGTTCCGACCAAAATATTAAAATATAAAGTTTTAACAAATTTATTGTATCTGGCAACGTCAGACTCACGTGCATCGCGAATTTTCGTGCCACGCCTCAAGCGTAGCTCTGCAGGCCGAGACTAATGGCAGAGAATAGAATACATAAACGCTATCAAAAGATACAGCCGTAAATGCTGAAAATTTTCGCAAATTTCGACATTCGCATAGGACTCAAAACCTACAGCTGGGTACTTTTCATGAACACAGAGCCTTTAAATTTGGTAAAAGTAACGTCTTATAACACAGATAAAGGAAAAATTGTTAGAAACATAAGTTTTAAAGTTACAACATTATAAAAAATAGGTTTGTTCGGAGCCCGACTCGCACTTGGCCGGTTTTTTGCTTTACAGTTTGCAGTTAATGAATAAGGTTTAAGTTTATATGTGATATTATGATAACAAGGTACTTTTATAAGACTGATAAATAAAAAGAAGTATTGAAATTTTGTTTCTTTATTAATTTAATAAAATAAGACTCAAGCCGCGTATAGGTAATAAAGGTACTTTTACAGTTACTTTTGTTTAATTTCGTATTTTTTTCCGAAGTAATATAAAAGAACCGGGTAACCCGGTTCTACCCGGTTCTGAGCTCGATATGGAACCGGGTTTCAGAAACTTGGAACCGGACTCGGTTCTGCATGCCCTAGTATCAAGATCCAAGGGTTATGAATATCTATTGGATAAAAAAAATATATATATATATTTATTGAAATATATTTATCCATGTCAATGTAATACTTCTACGATCAACGATGATTCTTTGACCCACTTTAAGAAGGAGTAATTTTTTCAACTTTTCCATGTACCTATCGGTCATAGATAAGTAAATAAATATCTTCAGCTAAGCCATTAGCCAACTTGATTTAAAAATATAAAACTAGACATAAGTAGTCGCATACCTCAGCCAAATCCGTACATCAGGTTTTAGTGGTTAAAAACGTTCATGTAACTATCGATGCAAATTAAAGACTAACATGCTAGGAGTATTTACTTGAAAATAATAAATTTACGATGTTAAAATATTATTCTATAATTTAGCATCGTATGTTAACTTAATCTTTTGGTAGATAATATTGATTTCCTATCTGTATGTACTTATTGTAATAAAAAGACCAAATAAAATAAGATGATAATAATCTTTGAAATGAGCACAAAATGTCACGCTTGTTTTGTTTAACATAACATATTTTTATAGATAAAAATAAATGTTTATCAAGGGAGTTGTTAATATACATTAGTTGTTTCGTTTCCTACAGCTGATAAATACAAGCAGTTACATAAGTAAAACAATTGTAATGGAAAATATCACGTAATAAGTAAGGTGTTTAATATTATTTTACCACATATATAGAAGTTGTTTTCTTTTTATATTTTCTCTATTTTAAATTCGATGCACATTCCAAATGGCAAAAAGGTACCTACTTTTTGAACAGCACTTTGAAGGTAAGTAGGTACATACATTTTACTTCATCTTTAACGGCCTAAGAGAAATAAATTGATATCGCATTTTAGATTTAGAACTAAGTAGGTACATACTAGGTCGGCAACATAGAATAGATCGAATAAACTACAGTAGTTAGTATACCAACGGAACGAACCAAGTAGCAGGAAGAAAAGCGGTCACTTTAATTTAAAAATTTGTTACACAAATCTAATCACGTTATTTGGGTTACGAACTATTTGATGCCAATATGATATGCAATCTGTGTAGAATATTGAGCGGTCGTTGACCCGCAAACAAATCGGTTCAATGACACGTCAGTATTCGCTACATTAAAATATTTTTAAAAACTTATTGTGGTAGGACAGGCACGTAAATGCGGTATTTACCTCCATTATCTCTTCCTTATCGGAATATAAAAATGGACGACAGTTGTACATTTTAATACTGAGATATGTAAAGAAGGAATGAATATGATGCTTTAATGCTTATAGTTGTCAAAGTTTTACTTGGAAATTTAATATCAATTTACTATTTTAGCAATTGACTACAAATATATTATATTGCAACCCTTTCGAAAGAGAGTTGCATTCATTAATATTGCAAAGTAAACTTATCGCAAAGATAAATTTTGAATCGGGAAATTTACCAGTCCGCTAGCACGCAACCTACCGACCACACCCACCAACAAATTCAACAAACTTATAGGTATACGTCGCTACGGTTATCGGTTGCCATATACATTTCGAATTTCACTTTCGTTAAGGTGGTGTAAGACCAGAGACCAGTAAACGGTCCTGGTGTCGTCGACCCCGCGTCCTCGCGGCCGCGTGCCGATTAGATAATTTCCGCGCTGCGTTGTCAAAATACTCATGACCCAATGGTACAGTGAATGCGGTGGGTCAATGAACTGACTACAGTCGTATATACACATACAACGTATATTCCAATTGCGATATAAAAATTGTTATCGACAAAAAAACGTAGTGGAAGGATTACGATCCGAGCCTGATGATAAACGGAATCTTACAAGGACACGTTATTTCAGCGCGCAGCGATTATAACGCTTATCGTTTCGATAATGTTCGTGCATTTTCAGATTACTCGGGGTCATTTACCTTTTCAAGGAAAAGTCACTTTATGTAAATCCTATATGTACTTACTGCGACTTTAAATTACATTCCAATATTTATATACTTGTTTGCACTTTAAGTGGGCTTATTAACCCTAGAAGCCTAATCTACGCCTGCGAGGCGTACAAGAATTCGAATATTGGATGTCTCTTTCTAACGGTTGAAGCTAGCGCGTCGTACTCTTTAGTTATCTCAGTGGCCGACGGGAGCCAGAAGATGGTACCTGTATCGTTAAGGTAAGTCCCGCCATTTTTGATTTATCGAAGTGTTGTACGCCTGTGAGACGTATGTTTAGGCTTTGTGTAACTTTTAACTAAGATTGAGTGATTTTACTTTTGATTGTTTTTCGTGTATTTTATATCTTTTTTCGGGATTGTTTCAGGTATAAATATGTCACGGTCCAATATATTCAATGAAGACGACATTATCGCAATTTTGAACGGAGAAGACGTCCTTCACACGAGGATTCAAATTCGGAAGTTGTGGATGACCAGATTATCGATGACGTTCAAAGCGAGGACGAAAATAATGAGGTGTTTGAGATCGTTGCGTCATTACAAGAATCTGGGCCCTCTGAAGAAACTAATCCAACCATGCATGTCAAAATTAGTGTGTAATAAATGTAAAAAATCTGTGTGTGGCGAGCACAAGGTTGATTTATGTGTAGACAACAGTCTAGGAACACCTAAAGTTAATCTAGTCCTTTAAAGTCTGGTTAGTTGTAATGTTTGATCTAAGAATATATAATTAGCGTAAAAAAAAATTGATACTCTATAAAAATAATAATTTTTTTGTTCAAATTTATGCATATTGTTTTTAAGTTGTAATAAACAACTGTGATTATAGTTATAATTGATAACAGTGTGGTTTTATTTTTAGTTTATTTCCCAAATTCAAATTTCCGCTCTATTAAAACAATAATAATTGAACAATATACCTAAAATAAGGGCTTTTATATGTGTACGCCTCTGAGACGTATATTAAGGCTTTGTGTATGTTCTATATAGATTAGGCTTCTAGGGTTAAGAGTTAATAATTGTAGATAAATAAATATAATTACATATTTGAGTGCTTGTGTTAATAGTTAATACTTACGGTGAAGTACCTTGTATAAATATGTATGTATTTACTCAGCTATTTAAAATTAATTTTAATGAATCTGTTAAATATGGAACTTAAGATTCAGATCAGATCTTCTCATAATTACATATAATAATATTCACAAATAATTTAACAAAACCTGAGCGTGATATCACATGGAGTGGGCAGGGCAGGTGCAGGTAGGTATTCTTCTTGGCATGTGTTTCACCTATATATTGATGTTTATTTACTTCCGGTACATATGCCTAGTTTTTACTTCCGTTAAGTACCTACTTTTAGGTAGTTAGATAGATATTGTACAATAGATCTATAATCTGTACATATTTAAATTTGTGTTCATTTTATTACGTGTTATACCTAAGAACGATAATATAATTATTTTCCAGAGTAAACTTGAAAAAAAAAGTTGTAAGTACAATTTCAAATATTTTGTGGAGTTTGCTGTGAAATAAAATATCACCGATTTAATATTATTATCTGTATGAAATACACGTAATAATAAATAATAAAATATCGGTTAGGTTTTCTAACAATCAATTCCTGTCTTTATCGATACTTGCGTGCGTACTATGCGTAGGTACCTACTAATCCAGGAAACTATTTTCAAAACCTACGATAATTGTGAACTGGGAAAACTTTATTGGGAGTTGCTTTCAATCACCCCTTTCACAATTACCCTCATTGACCCTACTTAACATTCTTTACGTAGCGCAATGACTTCAGTATGACTTCAGCATTAACAAGCTAAAGTATTAGATCATAGAACAGGGTTCAACAACACCATACCGCGATTTGAATGCACTTTATCTGCATAAATATCACTTCATTATCGACACTCAATGGTTTAGTTACCTTTAGAATTATAATAATTTATGGACAAGTACTTGTGTACTTATGTGCGTCATCAATACAAATTTTCCTACATTAACCTAAATATTTTATAATCAATAACACTTCGTGCCGATAAGAAAATATCGCTGGTGATGACAGTAATCTTAAGAAGCTAATTATGTTTCAAGGAATGATAATTATAGATAATACAATTAATAGAATAATAATCGTAATCCAGTGTGCAGTAGTTCGCAAGTTGCAAGTCATTCAATTGTAAATCTGTTCGAACCTATGGATACAATTTTCGTAAAAATATATCTATTCGGTTCGCATTTGTTACAATACATTTCAGATTAGTATGCGGATTTGCCATTTCACCTACATTGCAACCGTGCCTTATTAAGGCGTGGCGACACGAAACGCATATGAGAATTTGAATATGCATATTCTAATAGGCGGTGAATGCACGCGGCGACCGGCACGAGGCCGGCCGCTCACCTTCCTTATGTAACCGAGGTACGAACCAACCACGAAGTACACCGCCCACATTTGACGAAATGATATATGAGCCAAAGAGGGAGGTACCTGTATATGAAATTTTAGGTCTACTGTAAAGCACCGCGAACAGAATAATTCAGCGGTCAGCTATAAGAGTAGTGTATGTGTGTTTTAAAAACACGTTAGAGAAGAGCACCATTTTCTCTGAATTAATAGTAGGTATCTTCAGTTGAATGCAAATAGTTTAATAATTGTAAAAGATGATATATCATCTTTATTTCCAACATTGACCTACCCCGAGATATCTCACCCTCGTTCGACTTTCAGGTGTAGGCACAACCACAGAATATAATATAATAGTAGGTACCTACCTAGTACGCACACGGCACAACTCACAAGGCGAGCATGTATAAAACCGGGTGCATATCCAAAAATGTTTATTTTATATTAATTGTCAACGACACATGTAGGTAAATCGTTATTGAAAAAAAACGTTCTACACTTTTGTTTTTACATTTTTTATCAATTTTGTACGTTAAGATAATAATATGTAGTTACGCATCTTGTAAATTCAAGTAGGTAGCAATATGAAATCTCATCATGGGTAAACAAATGTATTGACTTATGTTGTGCTTATGTTCTAAGAGACAAAATAAATATTATGCCGAGCGTGTTTACGACCCATTGAGGAAAATCACACGCTCGTGTCAAAGAAAATTATATTGGCACTTGCGGCGGGCCACAGATCAATTACGTCGTACTAAGACAATGCAGTTGTTTGCAGATAATAACCAGAATATAAGGAATGAGTAATAAATATACTGATATATGAACCTATAAGTATTTAGGTGGTTATATTATTTTTTCCTGCAGATTTTAATTCAGATACATCGATTAAACGATCAGAAATAAAAGATGAAATAAAAACACAAAACATTTTGTATACTTTTTATTTCATAACAATATAGCACTTATATAAGTTTATAAAAGTATAAAATTAAATTCAATTATTGCTTCTTGATCGAATTCAATTACAATTCGCAACACTTGATAAATTCAAATAGCTGTGAAAATTTTAATATCGCTTTGACAACTCTGATCTTGTTTACAAATATTTATAAGCTATCAAATATTAATATTAATAATTATAAGTATATATAACTTACAAATATTAATAATTTATAAGCTATCGATTCGTTGTTCTTCTATAAACAATTAAAATATTATCCTATCCTATCCTACTAATATTATAAATGCGAAAATTTGTGAGGATGTGAGTTTGTTTGTTACTCTTTCACGCAAATACTACTGCACCGATTACAATGAAATTTAGCACACTTATAGAGGGTAACTTGGATAAACACATAGTAATCGGAAATCCCACGGGAACGGAAACTATGCGGGTTTTCCTTTGAAAACGCGGGCGAAACCGCGGGCGGAAAGCTAGTTATATTATAAATGGTGTTTCATTTTGTTAAATTAGCGCATAGTTAAACCACGTTTAACTAGACGCAGAGAATATTAAACAAAACTCATTTGTTCGACGTCAAGCGGATATTTGAAATACATTTAAGGCGATGATTGAAAGGTGCCATTTAAGATGCCAAGATCTTAAAAGGCAACATTTCTGAATGGACGAATAAACTGAATAGCTATACACCATATGCATAACAAGTTCAATTTTATAAGTAGGTACATAATATAAGTATGAAACTATAAAAAGTATAGGAGCATTATATTCTATCATTAATCTTATTGTTATTGCTAAATTATTGCTCTAAGTCAATGAAACGTTTTTCTTCTTATAAAGAACTTTCGCGAATACATCATTTGCAGAACGCGAATACATACACATTTTCAGTCATACATAAATTAATCGTAAGTCGCCTGCTCATCAGGAATAGCAATTTATCCGATGTAAAATTTCCAAAACCAAATCTACAGGCGTGTCAGATTTATACGCATTAACCACATACACGTAAATACATAATATGCGAGAATGCCTCACACACAAAGAGACGAGAGATTATTTAAATGAATAACTAATACTATAATCAAACACAATAATCAACAGAGAATAGCCAAGATCTAAAAACTGGTGCCAAAAATAAAACATAAAACCTTTCAGTTGTGAAAACTAATCCTAATCATAAACACAAATATATCAGTGTTTTGAAAAATTGCTTATAAGTACTAAAAGGCGGAAGACAAAAATTTGCAATAACTATATGCATTACGATCTAAATCATTGATTTTTATCATCAATTCTCTAATTGCTACTGGAATCTATGATCTTAGAAGTAAGTATCTATTCTATTCATTCTATTTCATATTTTTGTATGATTTTAAAATTTAACATGTCACATTCTGACTATCTGATATCACAGATCATTACTATTTTATATGGTTTAAGTATTGTTTTCTTTTTGTAACACGCACTAGGCACATTGTCAAGTATCAAGATTACGTTATAAAAAATATCAATTTCTAAACGAGCTTTATGAGAAAAATCACTATTTATTACTAAAGTCCGGTCGCGGAGCAGAAAGAATTTCGTACAATGACCTCTTTACCTACTGACAGTGGTCACAAACATTTTTGAATGAAGTGCAGCTTACATGAAATATTTGGAGGAGAAAATGTTTTTTACTAACTTATTAAATAAATGTCCTTTATTCATTTACAATACTTATTAGTTAGTTACATTTTAACTTTTTTAATAACCACGATATATTATATAAAAAAAGTGTGCGTGTACACACATAAGAAGTGAAACTTCTTTATGACCTTATTTTTCAAAAAATAATTTTTCTATATACAATATTACAGAAATACGTTAGTCTAACACGCGATTTCGACTTAGGCGGATTTTGATTGGACATAAAGAGTTTGAGGTTTATTCTTATAAATTTTGAATTCACAAAATTATACTTGAACACCTGACACCAATCAAGCAAACACAAACCTTACGCTCTCAGGTTAAAGGTTTACAATCCCTAAGGACGGCGGTCATTGCACCTGTGCGAGCAAGACACATTATTTTTACGCGGGAGTGACAGTGACAGGTAATAACAGGTTAATGTACGAAATTCTTCCTGCTCCGCGACCGGACTTTAGCTTACTAGGATTGGTCGTTGTTCGAAATTCGACATTCTCACTCAAACGACTCTCACCCCTATTCCTAAATACATATCGGGATGAAACAAATCCAAAAATCTGCATTGTATTACGAAAACTATGAAAAAAACTATGGTGATCATAATAATCACCCTAAAAACGTAGAGTGGAAGACCCACTATTTATTAATACTTATATCAAATTATATGACATTTAATTGACATAAAACGGCATGCTACCAAGCTCCTTACTGGCCAACCTAGCTGCCCTATTCAAGGTGACATTACAATGCGTATGCAACGCTTCCAACATATCACTGTCCTTCTTACTCCATACATTTTCCATGGCCGCAGAGAAAGCAGTACAAGAGTACGTGCAAAGCAAACTTATTAGAATACACACTCTCATTCTAAGAGCGTCGTTCGGTTGTTCTAGAAGTTTCAGGAACCGAAACGTTTTGTCGTCGAACAGAATGCGCTCTATGACGTCAGCGTGCTCGGGCAGATCCTGGAGTATTGTGATTAGAAGACCAACGATGTTTAGCACTATTCGCGGCGTTTTTGTATCTGCAACAATAGCTAAATTTATACTCTTGCAAAGAAGATTAAAAGTCAAATAAGAAGAAAAAGAAAAGACTCGACTGTAAAGGGTTTTTGATAGGTTTTTGCGAGAATGGGATTGAATCAAATAATGATGTAACACGATAAAGTGAAATACACGCGATCGCTCGCGTGCTGTGCCTGGATATTAAGTTTTACAATTTTTTTTTTTCATTCGTCCATTAATTGAAATGGCGAGCGAAGGCCTGAGCGAAAAGTTCTTCTTCTTCTTCTCTTAAATAATGGCTCCACCCAATAAAAAGGGACTTCGCCAATGTCCAGTATATATGGGAGAGACAGGACTCAAATTTCAGTCAGTTAGACTTGTGCGGATTTGACAGAGCGAAAAGTTATTCTTTCAATAAAAAAACATTAATTTATCATACATAAATTAAAAAAACTATAATGCTACTCACACATATTCAGCAGTCTGGTGAACACAGTATGCGCGTGGTGCGTCGCCAGCGACGTAGCGAGCTGTCGCACAGCTCGGCACGAGCGGGCGCACAGCCACGCACATACTTCTAGCATGCGACTTACACCACGCAATCTTATAAAAAAACAATAATTTTTATTAGTTAAATTGTTACAAACAAACAGACTATTAAGTTGTTATCTTTATAATATAAAAGAATATAGTTTACCTTTCCTCAGAACCATCATCTGTGTCCTTTGTGTCCTTCATGAGAGTATTTATAGCCGCAATAAAGTTGTATACAACTTTTGCTTCTAGGTAAACCTGGTAATATTTTTAATGTAAATCGTTTGCATTTTAACAAATTGAAAAACATTAACAATTGTTCATCTTTTGAGTTCAAGTTAGCATAAAAATTACTTTGGGCTAAATAATGTAAGCTGAACTAGTCTAGTTCCTTCGTATTTCTACTTTTAACAGGAATATTTATCATTTGTATTATTAAAAGATATTATGTCAAAAACACTCACATCCTGTATATTAAGCAGCGTGTGTCTCGGTAGTGAGTGAGACAGCGAAGGCAGAGCTAACAGCGCTGCGACGGCGCCGCATACACGCGCACCCTTGGCCCCACGAGCGGCACTACCCACCACACCTACCACCATACTCACCTGATACGAAATAATACATTAACCATTGTTGCCATCAATTATTATGATCTTTATTTTTATAGACTTTTTAACACCGTTAGACATTATTGTGTATTAGGGGTGTGTCTCGGTAGCAAGTACAAGAGCGAAGGCAGCGCCAGCCGCGTTACAAACCACACCTTCATACTCAATTGATATTATAGTATTTGTGTTAATATATTTCTAATGGGAATAAAAACATATTTATTACATGGGATGAAAATATCAGAATGGCCACGAAATAGTTATATTTATAATTCTACATATTCTTTAAAGTATCGAAACAATAAACTGATAAAAACATTCAGGAAAAATCATTAAAATTACTGCACGAAACTGCAAAATTCTCATTTTGAATGTGCATGATAATAGTATAATAGTACAAGTGTGTCAAGAACATTTTTTACCATATTTCAAATTTAACGCCTGAATACACAACCTAATCTTTAACCAAACTTTGGCCATTGTCAAATATAATTTGGCTGAGTACATTATGCAATTAGTGACAAGCCTATTTGGTCAATATTGTTTCGTAAAATCGTTGAAACTTGAAACATAATATTATCTTAACAAAGTGAAGAAATAAAACAATTATTGCTTCTGTAAATGTTTTAGGTGATGATGTGATGATTCTATTTTAAACGAATTTACTCTGGATTAAGCTGTTTATAATTTAAGCTGAAATTAATCGTAATTTTAGCTTTCATATGATTTAGTATGATTTACTACTTATTGTACACAATAATGCTTACCATGTTTAATTGCGTCAGAGATTCAACATCACCCTCCATGACTTCTGTTATATTGGAATTCAAGAATGCTTCCCATTCCTCCAATTCTATAGATGACGGTTCTTTTACTGAAATAAAATAAATTGTATTAAAACATGTTATAGGTATGTCGGCGCAACGACGATAAACGACTACCCTCAAACTACTAAATAATTATAACTAGCTAAAGTTTACTTTGATCTTTTTAAATAAGTGGTTGATTCATTAATCAACCACTAATGAAATAATTAAATTAACGAAATAATTAATGTTTGTTAAAACTGATGAAAATTCATTGTAAAAATTCGAGTGGCAACACTCAAACTAATTCTTGTGAGTCATGGTTCGCTTTAAATACGAGCGCCCGACGGCACAGAGCACATTCACTCGCCGGCCGTTGGAGCGTTCGGAGCTCTCTCTAAAATTAGTAATTTCGACGTGAATTAAAAAGGCAGTAAAAATACCTACGGGCGTTCTACTTCGAGTATGAGCGCCTGCTCTGATGATGGTGACGTCAGAATTGCTGACGTCACTCTTTTTAAAAATAGCCTTTGGGCCCTTCTTCCGTCAGGTATAAAAGCCATTATAGCCATTATAGCCATATTCAGTACTAATAATAATTAAAGTAACAATGTAAATCCGATTTTCTGCAATGCTTTTTATCTTTGCTTATTTACAAAATCAAGTTTACATTTTTACTTTATTTTAGAAGCACGAAAATCTAATATTTTTAAGCAAATACTTATATAAATCAAATACCTTCTTCTTTCTCCTCTACCAAACAAATATCATTATTAGCAATTTCCTTCTCATCAACAGTTTCTTCGATAACTTCAATCTTTTCAGTATCTTCATCTTTATTTTCCTTTCCATATTTCATATTGTCTGTTTCTTCTTTACTTATTGTTTCAATGGCCGGTTCACTTGTACGTCTTTGCGCCTCAGTTTTATTTTTATCAATACTCCTACTGAAGTGAAATGATCTTTTTATACTTCTAGTCAATCTATTACCACCACTACCAAATCTTAGTTTATCTTTAGAGAATTGTAATAACTTCTGTTTATATGACGGAGGAACACTTTTACTAAGTCCAGCACTAACTTCGTCATTACATTTGACGGCACTTTTAGGATTCTCCAAGCTTTGTGAAGCCGTACTACCAGCTTTCTTTTGTTTAACATCTTCAACATCTTGTTTATCCACTTGCAATATTTTTTCTTCTGTTTCTTTAACAATTTCCTTGTCATGTTTTTCTTCGTCAATCTTTTGCATTTTCAACTCTTGTTTATTGGCTGCCATTAGTTGGGCCATGTTCTTTTCGAGGTTACATACAACTAGGTTTGAGTTATTCATTACATTGAATTCGTGTCTAAGTAATTTCGCGTTTGCAGCCGTTATTGGTTGCGACTGGTCTTCATCGTCAGTTTTAAGACTATCTCTAACACTAAAAGCACTAGTTGCTCGAACACTGTCGTCATCGGACATAGGAACACACTCCATTGCTTGCATAACACCATGAATGTTTCTCAAATCATGTTCACGACCTTGGGGTTTCGTATTGGTCTCCATTTTAGCCCTTGTAAATAAAAAGATATTAGTAAATATGTTTATAGCTAGGATATTACTTAATTATTAAAAAAATATAAGCATATAACAAAGTTAATTCAATATAGTAAAATAATCACATTCTAATAATAATTAAAAGACATAATTTACAAAAAAAACTTGCAATATTATAGTTGGAATTAGGTCATAATACACATACTTGGAATTTTTACTCATTTTTTCAGTCTGTAAGAACTTAGCTTCTTGTTGGCTATAAGATAGTGGTTTTGTGAAAGGGGAATCACTCTGAATATCTTCAGGTAGAATAAGAATATGGCCGCAGACAAATGGGTGTTCTAAAATTTCTGGCCAGCTCATTCTTTTAACTGGATCCTTGTGCAATAAACCCTGAAAATATATTTCAAAAATTGTAGTACATTTAATATTTCTTTATAAATATCTTAATTTTATGTTAGGTCTTACATAGGCCATAGCACTACTACTATCCATTTTCAACCAAAAGCGTCCTGAGTACAATTTCTTTAAGACTCATTACATTAAGAAAACAACTAATTTCATCTTTAATGTTTTATTTTCATGATACATATTAGTGTAGTTAAACGAAAAATTTTACCTGAAGGAACGACCGAGCCTCTGCACTTATAAAACTGGGCCACTGTACAGGTTTATGTCTAATCATTCTGACTAACTGCCATATGGACATTGTACAAAATGGAGGTTGCCCCGCCATCAACTCATACACTATACAGCCTAGAGACCAGAGATCAGCCTGAAATTAAATGAAAAATATCATAAATAATACTGTGAAATTTTTTTAAAAATGTATATTTTAAAAAAATGTATGTGTTTGCAATACAATCAATAATGAATCAAAGGAATTAGGAAATATATTTTAGACATGATACTGCTTAAGTATCAACTGTTTTGTTTTTCAATGATTAGAATATAAGTTATTGAATCTAATCTAAATACCTGATGGTCATAGGGCTTCTCATCAATCAACTCAGGAGCCATATACAGTGGAGTTCCCTTGATGGATGTTAGTATATGAGTTGCATTTGTCATTATTCGAGCTAACCCAAAGTCACACAACTTTGCCCGTCCTGTGCTATCTAATAGCACATTTTGTGGCTTGAGATCTCTGTAAAGTAATATACAACTTATACAATTTGGACTAAAGCTAATTTGTTGTAGTATTGTCATAGAAAGTATTGTTTTAGGACTTTGAATTGATGATACATTAAGTAAAATTTGTAAAAAGAAAATACTGAATTTCTTTATTTTATTAATTAGTGTACATGGGAAACTAGGTATAATTTCTTTGAAAAACTTAGAATTCATGTTAAATTAACTTTAGTTAACTTAACAAATTAAATTTAGTTCTTTATTTCCTAAAATAAGATAATAGGTTATTCTGATTACCTGTGAAGAACTCTGTGAGAATGTAAATAGTACAAAGCTGAAACTAAATCCCATGTTATCTTCTTGACTTGCTCTTCATTCAAGCAACCTTCTTTTGCAAGAATGCTATGTAATTCTTTCTCAGCATATTCTGTGACAACAACTAGTTCTGATTCTGTATCAAAACTATCAATCATCCGAATTATATTTGGGTGGTTCAGCTGCCGTTGGATGTCACATTCTTGTCTCAAGTTTTTTAGGTCTTTAGACGACCTCCCTTTCTGAAAGCGATATGAATAGACATATTATTGTGAGTTTGGTTATATTCTAATAAAAAAGCTGTTATTGTACTTAATATGTTTACTTACGAACCTTTCTTATAACTTTTAAAGCTAATACAACATCAGTTTCCTTGTGCTTTGCTTTAAAAACTCTTCCAAAAGATCCTTCTCCGACAAATGAAATAACGATGTAGTTTTCCATTTGTATTTATGCATACATTTACCAAATTAATAATTCTAAACCAAGTTTTTACTGAAATAGTTCTGAAGTAAGAGTATTGTTTAATTTTAACTTATTTATACATTAATAACAACAACACAACGTTCAAAGTAAGTCGATGTAAATCACATAAATAAGTTAAGCTTTATCGTTAATAGTAACTTAAAATTTGAAAACTTCACAACAAAATAAAAACATTAAATTATTTGTAAACACTCCACAGTCCACACAAATGTCAGCGAATTTGACATTGACATTGTCTGTCAGTATTGATGTTAGGGATGTCCAATTTCTAATTATGATTTTCTCTCTGGAAACCGATTATTGAGGAGGAACTAATTTTTATTTCAATGCCAATACGCAAACTTATAGCAATACCGTGGAAAATAATATTCTTAAGATGTTCAAATTTCATCATATTTAGTGCTTAGATATTGCAGAGGAGATTTGTAAAATATTTGAATTTGTCAAATTGACTAACCTTCTTGCCATACAAGAAGAACAAGAAAAATGATTTGAGTAAAAAAAAAAGTTTGAAATAATTTAAAACAGTTCGTACCACAGGTTTTGTGTAAAGAATTTGCTAAACTTACCAATTCTTATAAAAAATACAACAATCTTTCTCATCAAGGTACTAATTACCTACCTTTACGGCTAGGTTATTCTTGTGGAAAAATCGGAGAAACTGTTTTCGCCATAGATTGTAAATTAAAAGGAAGGTAGTCATAATACATACATTTTTTTCAACTATTTTTTATAAGCAAACAGTTAGTGTTAGATATTGTAATATTATATTTATTTTAATTAATTGTATTGCTTACAATGTATTGAAAGTATAATACCTAATAAATAGATGGAAGGGAAATAACTATTTAAGTATGGTGTCTAAAAAGAGTATGTAGATTTTTTTTTTCTAGTTTTTATTGATTGTGATGATAGATTTTTTTGGTAGATACCTACTAGAGGGCGCTTAATCACGATTTCGCCTACTGTTAAGCGAAGAAATGGGATGGAGTATCCTCCCTACAAAGTACCTACTACGCTTCAAGCTACGTTTGAAGACCTTTAGAAGACTATACCTACTCGTCGGGAACTAAGATTTAGAATGCACGTTCAAATCCTTTTCGGTTCGAATTAAAAAAAGAATGGATGTATGACGTGTTTGTTATGCGTTCACTACCACCGACAACCACTGAACGGATCTTGGCAATGATGTAACTTTAGTGCCAGAATAACACAACAAAAGTAGGTAGGTAATTGCTTTTTCTCAGGAGGCACAGCTAGTCATCACTACATAGTATAAAACAAAGTCGCTTTCTCTGTCCCTATGTGATATGTCCCTATGTCCCTATATCCCTATGTCCCTTTGTACGCTTAAATTTTTGAAACTACGCAACGGATTTTGATGCGGTTTTTTTTAATAGATAGAGTAATTCAAGAGGAAGGTTTATATGTATAATAACATCCATTAAATAGTGGAAAAGTACTGTTATTTTTGAGGTTTCTAATGTGATGTCGTAAAAAATTACATTTTTTCCGCTAACATTGCAAACGCAGGCTGAACCCTACGAGTTTTATCAAAATAATGTACTAAGTATTATACACATTGAAAAGTTCTACAGAAAAGTCCGCGATGGTATATGTCTATCTCTTATGGATAACCCACAATAACTTTTTTTTGTCATTTACTTTTTACGACAAATAATGGCTAATTTTCGAAGCGATTTTAACCAATACAGCATTAATCCTTAACCAATTAAATACCTTGAATACATTGTTCATTTAATATAGATCTATATGGCCCTTTACACCGTATGATTTAAGTGAATATTTTCGAAGATATTACATATTTAAAAATTGCGGGACGTAGCGTTTGCGGCGGTACCGGCCGGCCGCCCGGCTATACATATATGTATTTTATACCCGTGCGAAGCCGGAGCGGGCCGCTATGTTTTTATATACAACGTTCACAGTTTTTCTGTAGTGTATTTAGTATCAGCATTGCACCCGTGCGAAGCCGGGGCGGGTCGCTAGTATTAATTAAACCTAATTACCAGATATACATACCTACCTCCATATCATGGAATTGCATTAGGTACATGGGTGAGAAGACAAGACTAGAAACCTCCCGTCATAAATTTATTTTTATATAAACTTCGACGACGAAGTCTTTCTATTATACTATACTATGGACGACGACATTATTATAAATATTCAGATGACATTATATTTTTATAGATTTTGCTCGTTGATTATTTACAGGTACAAATCAACATTGTTATAATTTAAATAATACAGCAATATTTACCCGTGTTCTTGTTTCAGTTACTCTGCAGTTATTCATAATATAAGGTGCAGTAGCGATGTTCAAAATGACAAATGTAGTAATTTTTTTTGCATATAAATAATATTTTACCTACACACCTACGAGTGAAAAGACTTTGAAGTCTTTAGTTTTCATTTTTTTTTTTCGATTTCATTATGTGCTATTTTAAACGGCTTCCGTCTCAGTATACAGTGCTGATGTAGTAGGTATAAATGCGTTATTCGAACTGTCTAATTACCCTCCCACGCGACAAATGACGCGTCTTTAAATTTTAAGATATAAAGACGCGTCAATAACTTTAACGTTAGACTTTATGATCTACTGAAAATTTTAAACATGAGTTAGCACTGACCATTAAATATCGAATTTCCTGTCGAATATAAATCAAACCATGAATTTCAGATCAAGGAGGACAGAACTTGAAAATAATTTGTGCTCGTACAGACTTTTCTTTGACTGTGTTTACCTGTGGTGTACCTACACATAGTAGGTACACAATATGTTCGTACTTAGATTTGGGCAAAATGTTTTTTTTTAATTTCATTGATCTATGCTAAACTATCCTTAGAAACGTAGGTAATCTTTAATTTTTTAACTTTGGATTGTTAATCCTATCATTTATAGGATACGTAAGAAACGTAAGTACAGATGCGATAATTTTTTTTTAATATTAATATGTAATTGCGCATTTATTTCCATTAGAATAAAAAATAGAAAATGTTTTATATTATGATGTCTACAAGTGTATCATTTCCGAAATAGCCGCCAACAGCTGATGGAACAATATTTATAACATCGCTGTCATATTCGTAACATTTGAAAATATTAAACTTCGTGAATCGCTGTAGCTCATTAATGTCAACGTTACAACACATTCTTCCTTCCTATAAAAATAAATATCTGCCAATAGACATTCACAAATTGGCTATATTAAATAGCATCCCCGGGTTCTGTATAGGCTCGTCTGACTTGTCATAATTTGTATTCTTCTACTTAACCGGCAACCGCGTATAATCCAAGCAACCATAATTCATGATTATTTAAACATAGAAAAGTCAAGAGTCAAGACGTTACAGTTTAGACACAACATACTGATTTGTGAATCATCATATGTGAAAATTTTAATTATGAGTAGGATCTTAAATCTCAAAAATACTTTGATAATATCTTTGCTTTAGATCTAACAAATCCTCAACGTGTTACAAAATAAATATAACGAAACCCAATTTCTCAGCGGATTATTAAGGCCTTAATAGGGGCTAGCGACCTTGCTAAGTGATTTACAAGGCGGGATCGGGGGACCGGCGCGAATCTACCGTAGTAAAAGTACGTATAAAAATTATTAAAAAGATATTTGGATATGGAATCTAAATTTAAAACAACCATGCCCTGTGTTTCAATTTCATAAACACACTGTAAAAACACTAAGATAATTGACGTTATATTGACTTAGCGTTTTGGTTTAAAGTCCAAAAATCGACCTCAGTTCATGATTTTTTTCCAAAAAACCTGATTGTAAAATAAACAAATTAAAACAACCATGCCCTTTATCATATTCGAAACTTTAATATACATTTTTTTTAGATATGTACATTAAGAATCTAAGAAGAAAAACGGTTATAAGTAGAGTTAATTAATAATTTTCGGTATTAAAAGGGAATTCTACCCGATTCAGGCCTTAATGATTTCCAGCTGCTTGCAGTACCCTAAACGATGCGTAAGTACTCGGCTACTCGACCAGATGTTTTAATTTACAAGATAATATTATTGACTCGTGTATAAAACGCTCGTAAAGAAGACGGCCTAGTCGCAATATCGACACACAAAAATGCTCTGTGGCATCCAAGCGGGATTTGTTAATGCTTTGTTGTCTATCATCTATTTATACTTTTATTTTGCAAGCAGCTGTAAGATATAAAGCTCCGGATCGCGTACACAATAAATACCAACTGGGCCGTAGCATGGGCCGAAAGCATTTATTTCACGTTTAAACATATTTCGCAGCCGTGCACATTCTGTAAACAAACGAATCAACGTGGGTGTATGTGAGGACAATATGATTTCAATTCTCATTTCTGTGTAATTAAAAAAAACAACCTTAGATCTGCTTTTAATTGAAATTCCGTCTAACAAGACAACTATTTTGCTGTAAAAATAGTTGTCTTGCGAGAAGAATTACACTTCATTACAATTACAGTCGCTACAATTAAATATCGAGTATCCGTAATTTATCATTTGGCAGAATTTTTTCCAGACAGTATATTTTTTGACAGAATATAGGTAATATTGCCATATTACCTATTTACTTCATAGTAATGAACTATATTTATTAGATGCGTTCAAAAGCTTAGCCATGCTTGTACAGGATCGTCTATTCCATCATGGGTGTTGATTTCTGGTTCAATAGATTAATAAGTAAGAATAAACATTTGCACGGTCTATATAAATAAGAAAGTAACTCTCTGTATTTTTCATTTGAAATTATAAATGTAAAATTGACTGTTATATATGTTGTTGATTTTTAAATAAATCTCAAAAATGAGAAGTTTATCTATAGAGATTTGGAAGTAAAGTATTATTTTTGTTGCACTCTTATTAGTTTTATGTATTTTTATGTAGGTAGATTATGAACAACAAAAAAGCTTCTCAAGGCTGAATTTAGTATTACTAAAAATAAATAAACTAATTAGAATATAATGTGTAAAGCTTGTACGTATAACCATTATTAAGATGTGTTACTTTACTTGCATTAATTTCTTGGAAATGATCGTATTTTTATTGGCAACTGTTGGGTGTTAATGGGTTGACTGAAATAAATTCACGCGATACAATAGGCAATCTAACTATTCGTATGTTGAAATAGCGAATTATTTACGTAAATAAAACTGTCAATTAAATATAAAGGAAAACTACAAAATTTTCCTAGTTTTCTCAATCATACTAGGAATTTTGAGGTACCTTCTGAAAAAGATTTTAAACACATGAACCTTCTATAATATTGTAACTATTTACAAAAATACATTATTCAAATCCATCTCAAACAAAAATACCGTCAAAATTTATACCAAAGGTGAAACGCTCAACATATAACATTTCCTTCAGAAGCGCAATTAACGTAAATAAACATTCACAATGTAAATAATAAACGGCTATACTGCAAACAGCTCGACGGGATATATAGCTATAACATTCAATGAGCGTGTGAGGATAAGACGGGCGCTTGCTTACACATCGGCACCACGATCACCGTGTTTACGTTTTTCCTGACCACGTTTTCGACTAAAAATATGTTAGCATCCTGCCGTTTGGGGGTAACGCTATTGGTCGGATCGCAGGAAGCCGTGAAGCCGCTGTGGGGCCACCGTTCCCCCCCCGCCCCCGCCCCGCCTCCCATTTTATGTGAAAGTATCTGAAAGGCCGTACTCGTAAAGCAGCAGAAAATAACCCTGAACGCTGGAAGTAAAATATTTCAGGCCAGTCGTGTTGTGCGTCTCACAGTGCTAACTAGTGACATCAAACATGGTTCTGGACACAGAAGACTGGGTAGGTGGAGTTATTTAAATTTTTCCTGAAATTTGGAAACTCTATTTGCTGAAAATATTGGAAGCGCATCGTATGCGACGATCGACTATGTACTGTGTTTCATTTATGTGCAGTGTTTTTTTTTTACCATTCCCATGTTTTTTAAATTCTTATTTTTTTTTTCTTGGTGAATTGATAAAAAATATGGTTGCTGGTGCTCTATGAAAAAAAAACATTAATTTTATTTAACAATATGTTATTTATAAAGTAGTTTATTATTATAATTATAAAAAAACAAGCCTTTTCAATTAATTTTAATCAGTTAATTTATTTTTTATTATCTAGGTACAACCACAAAATAAATTAATGTTGTATTTCATTATTTGTACATTTAAATTAAGAATGGAGATTATGATTATAATTATCGTAAAATTTTTAACAAGTTCTGAAGCAATTTAAAGTTTATTCAAACATAATTGAAACAGAAGTTACAATTTCTGTATAAAAAAAAACCTACGAAACATACAAATTACAAAACAGGTTCACATATTGATTGTTATAATGAAACTAAATTGCATAAAATTTACTAAACAGTTACTTCAAACAAACTGTTCATTCAAAACTGATTGGGAACATTATGATCATAAATTCATATTACCTGAGTCCTGAAATCGAGAGCACGCAAACCAATGATTCTATTTCGGTTTCAATTGCACGTAAAATAAATTTATTACGTTCCACCGACGTGTGCGTCCATGGATAATCCATAGCTATCATATTACGATTTAGTCAGTTACATTAAGTATTGAAGAAATTTGGTAATTTTGCTTTATACCCACTCTTAATAAGGGTTTATATCTAAGCTCTTAATGTAACTGACTAAATCGTAATATGATAGCTATGGATTAACCATGGACGCCAAACCATGAATGAATTCAATAAATATCACTTTCGAAAGAAATGAACGCTAACGTGTTTCGCGCGTTAATTAGCTCGTCTATTACAACGTTGAAAATAATGATAAATTGTCGTCGCGACGTATTTGTCATGTATTAAACTATTACCATGATTTAGTATAAGACAGATGGCCATACATTATGCATTCATCTGTTCACACCGAATACGAATTCGTACCAATGGAAAATAAATAGCATTTTAGATAAAAGTATTTTTCTACAACATTTTAAGAGGTTTTTCTTTTAATTGAATTTATAAATACTTCTCGAATACCGTCACGATTTTCAATAAAATGTTAAAAGCATCGTTAGTGAATTCTTTACATAAAGATTGTATGAGCCAACTCTGCGACACTAGTTTAGAATTAAGACGTGAGACGAACATAAAATAAGATCATGATATCGCAATCGTTTCCAATATGATTTCAAGGGTTTCTCTACAATATTTGTTTTAATTGAATTTTAAATTAACACAAGAAAAAAAAACTTTATTCGTTCTTTACTCCTTTTATTTTCTCTAGTTTATTATTCTATTAGTGCTAAAATGTAGAGTTGAATTGAAAAAATCATTAAGGAGGAACCCTGAATATAGATTTCAGTAGTTTTTCAGAGCATTTTGTTACATTTATTATGTATTACCTTAAACTTTTATTAGTCCTTTAGTTTAAGTTCTATAATATTTGAAAAGATTAAATCATGAAAACATTTAATCATTATATTCATTGCTCTATGTCTATAGCAATGATCTATGATACCAGATAGAATTTTTGATTGTAAATGTTACTTAAATTGAATTGAATTTGCCTTAATATATCACAAATTCGTATCAAAACCATGTAATATTTAACGTAGGTACATGATACATCGTTCGTTTATTCGTTGGGTTATTAAACATAATAGGAAAGATAAATTAAATTACACTGGATCGATTAAATTTTTTGTTATTTTAACTTTAGAGACTCAGTTCATTTATATTTTTATTTTTCAGGCTGATGAGCTCCCCCCAGAACAAATCGCCGGTAAGTTTTGAAATATTTCTCGAAAGTTCTACACAAAAAAAAAAAACTGTTTACATGCGCAATTAACTTTAAAGTTAATTTTTGGAAAACCGCCAGGAACACAATAGACTTAATAAATTTTACAGACAAACCTCGCGCACTGAATTTATTTTTTCAATTCGAGTTTGCGTTTAATTAGCGGTCTTAAAATAGCTGAAAGTGGCTGGATTGGGCGTGGCGCCTAAACATTCATTACTTGCGTTTATTAGATCATCGGACACACCCTCACAATATTATATATTCATATAACGTAGAACAATAAGTTACTTTCAAGTTAAAGAAAATAAAATAATAGTTTATTATAGTACCTACAGATATATAAATCTTTCTTGGATATCCTATGTATTTCGAAGTTTGATGATTTCTCAATGATACCTGCTAAATAGGAATTCTCCAAATGACCAAATAAGTTCATCTTCTACTTATTGTTCATTTACCTAAATTTAATTGTTTTCTACCTACCTCATAGGAATCTAAACAAAATACAGCTATTGTAAGCGATATAAGTAATAACTATGCCCTCAGTACTAGGTATCCTATAAGCATATTATGTCTAGTTTGTGTATTTTAAAATTAAATAATTCACTAAATTTTATCATTTGTATCTAGTGTTAATACTAAAGTTAGAAATCTTATTGCACTTATATTAATACTAATTGTCAATAAATAAGGAAAGAGAATTTTATTGTCCTCTAATTTCAAATTTAAGTTCTGCCTTTTCCCACCCTAACAAAATTATAAAATATTGTAACAATTTCGTTGGATATCCACCGAATCCGTTCCCTTTTACTACTGCATAATTTATTTTCCATGCTAAACGATTGACGTTCGATATTTGTTTACCTCGGCCCTCGAGAAAGTTAAAACAACAAAAATGAATGGTTGCAGCCAAGAAGATATCTAATACACTGGAGATTGCACTATGACCATTAACTTGTAACAAGAAAATATGACGTTGAATGACGCCTGTATGTTTTTTTATCCCTTTCACACCAACTTGCCAAGTTAGGTGTGAAAGGGATAAAAAAACATACAGGCGTCATTCAACGTCATATTTTCTTAAGTTGGTGTGAAAGGGATAAAAAAACATACAGGCGTCATTCAACGTCATATTTTCTTGTTGCAATTTAATGGTCATAGTGCAATCTCCAGTGTATTAGATATAAGCTTCTTGGTTGCAGCCAAAAGTTTTAAATGACGCTTTCCACAGCTGTCACGTTTCGCTGAGTGACGACTGTGAAAGATATATGTTACCGTTTTTAAACTTACGTTTGTAATTGTCATTTTTATGAGGCTTATTTAAAGACTGCTTTTTAAAATGTTGCTTAGTTTGTTTTCAATAATACGCGGGTAGGGATAAAAAATACATAACGGCTAGCGTCTCTTTTCTTATTGGATAGAAACTGATAGCAATCAATTGATTTTAAACTTTTTAAAACTCATAAAATACATCTTAGACTTATTTTATTAATGAATGAAGAAAACCATTAAAATATATGAACTTTACGTTGATAATACTTTATGAACTTACTTTCAATTATTTGCCTAAGTCACATGCGTTTAGTCATTCTGTTTATAAAGATGATTATAATTTATAAATATTTATAATATTGATGAAAGTAGGTAAACGTAGCCACAGTCCACACCTGTTTCATTGATAATTTATGAAAGATCTCTATTTTGAAAAGATCTCTTTTTCAAAAGAGTCTAATAATATTAATTGTTTTCAAGAATAATTTGTTCATGCTCATTATATCATGTCAAAAGTTAAAGCGTGGTTTTAAATATCACGAATTTTGAGTATAAGCAAATAGATTCGTTTTAAATTATTTTTTTGGTAATTTACCTATTTAATATCTTTTTTATCTGCTCCAGTTCATTCATTCATAATGTATTTTATCAACTTGATATATTTTTTTAAGATACCTACCTTATTTTAAAACTGCAATCAGCTCTTTTGAATTGTTGTCTACCTTTGTTTATCCAATAGCTTCCTAGTATTTTATTTACAAACCGATGCAATAAAAAAACTTAAAATGTAAGTACCTATAACTCAACCGAATGTTTATATTCTTGTCTTTGCGTTGGTGATTGACGAATTGGCAGTTATCTAGGGATAGTTTAAACTGCTTCGTGTATTTACATTAATACAAAAATACTCAAACAGAAAAGATATAAGGGGAGTAATTTATGAAAGCACAAGCTTTTAAGTTTGTTATTTGTAATAACATTAGTTTTTGGTGTGAGACCGGTCGTGGCGTGGTAACACGGCTGGATGCTTGCCAACGTACCGCGAAAACTGGCAACATCATTACCCTATCGTCATTGTTTTACCAAAATCGCTTAGACGATAAACGATTTTTATTACAGCGGAGTAACATTATACGATCTATGTTTACGAATAAAATACAGTATTGATCGATCGTCGATTAAATAGTGTGCGTTTTATTTTTATATTTCAGTAGCTTTTCGCTCGTTTAGGATTTAGGGAAAACCCGCATAGTTCCTCCTCCCTTGGGATTTCCAATTTTCCGGGATAAAACTAAATCTATATATCTCATGATTAAAGATATTCTTAGTACTAAATTTTATCCTAATCAATTAAGTGGTTGATGCGTGAAGAATAGACAAACAAACCTACTTTCGCATTTATACTTCATTTATTTAACTTATTGGATTGTATCAATAGACCACAAAAATAAAAGTCCCACTTAATTTTAAGAATTTTCATACACCTACCCTACACACAATATGCAAAAAATTAAATAAATAATAAAATTTGAAAGCTCTCCTTTCCAAGAAGCCCAAGACCGTACAAAAACACATCTTAAAAATACTTACAAAATCGATTCATCTAGGTCCAATTAAATAAATAATTGTGTCATGTCACTTTAGTACGACAAGTGCATAAATCTCACGCGGATAATCCCATATGTTTTACGTATTCAATTTAGCACATTATTTGCCAAGTGCAATTAACAACGTGTCTTCGAACTACATACAATGTAATATGGCCAAACGCATTAACTTTAAGTGCATGACACTTGACGAAGATGTTTTTGAATTTATTAAATTAATAATCCATAAACGTCAAGAAACAAAATAGACCGCAATGTATTATTATGATCAAATATGATGTCGTTGAAACTCAAACTCATATGAAATATGAATTTGAAGAACATGAAAAGCTTCACATTTTTATAGTTTCATATGATGATATTCTCAAAATAACTTGCTTCTGGATAAATTCGGAAAAACAACTGGCACAGACGGCCTCATTTCGAAAGACCACGGGGAGATCGTGGGAAGATAATTAATAAACGGCTAAAATCTAGAAAAAAACCGCAATAAACCTCATGGGTGTGTGTGATAACTGCCAAGACATCTCGTTGATAAAATTGAACACGACGCTTTGAAATGAAAAAAAGTTTTACAGAATATTTCGATGCCAAAATATGATACACAGCTGCTATGTTTTACTGACAGTTCCAGAACTACCATTGATTACTCAAATATCATAAACGAATGTATATAAATAGAATTATTTACAAAAAATACACGCTATGAATAGAAAAGCTAGTTTGAAGAGCCGGTTGCTAAACAACAATATTTTAAAGTAAAGTATTGTTAAACTAATATGTACGGAGAAAAAGATAGATGTTATTACTTACTAAATGAAACTGTGAAATTATTTTTTTCCTGAAAAATTAAAGGAAACGATTTCATAGATTATTGTCCAATTGCAACTTCATATTATATTCAAACATAATACCGAAGTATCTACATCAACTTTTATAAAAGAAAATAATAATACAGATATATATGGATTGATCTATTTAAAAGCTTTTTCTACCCTTAGATAGGTACTAGAAAAAGCTTGGCGAGCCATCACAAAACTCGGCCTTGATTGAAGGATGCATATATATTATATTATATAGTGCCTGACCTATACGATATCAGAATATTGAACGAATTGGTTATACGAGGTGTAAACGAAATTGAAGATTCCGTCATTTTTTTTGCGAACTAACATTTCTTATAGATTTCTGATGATGATGATGGTTTTCGATAGTTTCAAGTACTGTGAAAAATATCGTTTAAAATACAAGGCATAGGTATTCTATCATTAACTGTGTGACTAAACTCACAAAATATTAAAAATGTTCCCAGCGATTTATCTTTCGTCTAAATCATTAAAACTGCGAAAGAGTTTATTTCTGTAAGTTTCGGTTGATATCAGCTTATATTTATATAAATAATGACGCACGTTCTGAAATACAACATTCGCAGGCAAATTACGATGAAATTTTATTACAACAAGCAGTTGCCAGCACATATTATAAGTTGTCTTGTAACCTTCATGACTTAAAGATAACTCACGTTTAATATTATTACTTCTTTTCATCTTTTATTGTTCTTTTAATCAGATGACCGAGTTAAATCAATTATGAACAGGGTCACAAACGTACAAAGCTTTGATCTAGAGTTCCTATTTTTGTTGACTTGTTTGAGTGAAAGCTGATTTGTGTATTCTTATTAAATCCCTTTTCTAATAGTTCTCATTCAAAGGAAGGTTAAGTGCAATATGCGTCTAATAATAATGATGAAGTCGATACAAAATCGAATGCGTGTTAATGCAGTCGTTTGTTATTTATCGTCGCCCTATATACGCCTCACGCACCGCGCGGGGAGCTGCAACCCAAACACCACGCCGATGCACCCAAAATAACTGTTGCACAACTAAACTTATTCGCACTGCATCCAGGAGCATTGAACTGCTGTCCTAATCTAACTGCAACTCGCCTAACGAGCAGTGCACCGCCATTGTAACTACCGGAACAATCTTAACTCCTCCGCTCTTAACGCAAAATTAAAATAAATAAATTAGATAGTGAAAATCAATAATGAGCGGATTAAACGTAGAAGGTACGCGAGACACGTCCTAAATTAAGAGTATTGTGTTACAGAAATCAGTGTTAAAGTTATGATTTGTGTTTTTTACAGTCCTCCGCAAGGCTTTTGACGGCTTCGACCACAACCGCTCAGGAAGTATCCCCTGTGACTTCGTTGCCGACATCCTGCGTATGATGGGTCAGCCCTTCAACAAGAAAATTCTGGAAGAACTCATCGAAGAAGTCGACGCTGACAGTGAGTATTAAAAAACTTATTCATATCCCCAACGTGCTCCAAAGAAAAATTAATGTGTATTACTGAATATGCGCTGCAATACTTTGGATTTTATTATGAGTTATTATAATTTTATTATCTTTCAGAATCCGGCCGTCTTGAATTCGGTGAATTCGTAACGCTCGCTGCCAAGTTTATCGTAGAGGAAGATGCTGAGGCTATGCAGAAAGAGCTCAGAGAAGCATTTAGGTTATACGACAAGGAAGGCAAGTTTCATCTATTCTTTAAATTAAAATAGATTCATGTTGTTGGGTAGTTTTAACCTTAAGTTTTGCGTAGGCAACGGTTACATTCCCACCTCGAGCTTGCGTGAAATCCTTCGTGAATTGGATGAGCAGCTGACAGAAGAGGAGCTCGACGGCCTCATCCAAGAAATTGACACAGACGGCAGCGGAACAGTGGACTTCGATGGTAATTATTTTAAATATTGCAGATGCTATTGTATATTAAGTTTTTGTGCAATTTTGGATGTTACTTAGAAAACGTAATAATATGATAAACTACAGATTTTGACACAGATATGTTTAAAACCAAAATTAAATTATTTCAATAAATGTTTCTCTTTTTTCAGAATTCATGGAGATGATGACCGGAGAATAAACATAATTAATACAAAGCTTTTCTATTATTATTTTAAATACTTTAAGTGTACTATACTATAATTTAATTCTCGGTACTTCAACCTTTCGAATCTAGGGAACATCGAACAGTAAAAAACTTCAATCCATCAATTAGAAGAAATTCATATAAGTAATATATATGTAATGTACAAATCCATATTAATTTACTTTCGTTTAATTGATGTGTGTGGCTGCGTAATGTTTATATCTACTTTTTAATAAATCTTTTAATACATAACAAAATTGTGTTTCTTTCCATCATTGTGGAATCGACCAGATGTAAACCGAACCTAGTGTTCCAAAAATAACGATCAAAAGCTTTATCTAACAGATATTTCACGGAGATAAAAATAATGAATTCGCTGTTTTAAAACCGGACGCCAAATTGTCCTAGATTATTTGATGTCATAAAATATAGCAAGTTTGGCTTGTAGCCAGTGGCAAGTAATGGGTCTATTTAAACCCCACTCCGGAGTACAAGGCATAAACTTCTAGTTTCTCAGCATCGCATACTATTGAACTATCAGTATAATTTCGATTCGATACATAAGAAATGAATAGTAAATTTTTAAAAGAAGAATATTAGTTACCAATCGACAACAATACCTAATAAACTATATTTGGAATGTGGAAATGGATTATAGTCATAAAAATAAAACATGTTATGAATACATTTTATTTAATTACACAAAACGTTTCGATGTCATTTCGCATAAGATAGGTATGTTTTAAACTTAATAGTTAAATAGTATAATTACATACACAATTAGCAGTGTTTCATTTAATTCTGTGGTTTTATAAAATACGTATCTAAAATGGATATTATATGTAGACAATCACACGAAAATAATTTAATCGTCCAAATACACGATTCAGTTATATACAAACAAAAACAATTGCTAAATAAATAAAACCTTTGTTTATTTAAAAGAAACATCGATTCAGGTTAAATATAAAGAATAAATTATTGTTTGTTTGTGCATCATTTATTTTGCGTTACATTAAAAAATGATGTTTAGTCATACAATAAAATTAATAACTTATAAGCCTACCTAAAACGTAAGCTGTACTAAATAAAATTCATGATACAATGCTGCATATAGAAGATATTTACATAGCTTAAAAAAAATACAAGAATAAAAGTATCTGCCACATGCAACATCATAAAATCTCCATGCAAGGCGCATTAGAGTATTATCATACATAGAGCATGGTAAAAATTATATAAAAATCACATTATATTCAACTTCAGCATAAATTAATATGAATTATGATTCCCAGCCTATTTAGATAACATCGTCTCGTAATAAAACAATTGCTCAGGATAACATAACTTTTATAAATATAGCTTTAAGCTCTATTTTACTTTGGAATTTGTTTACGAAAGTTATCCTCGACCAAACTGAAATTTTTTGCTCTTATCTGATTTTACACTAATGCAGTACATTCTTAACTAATAAGTAGTTATTTTACAGGAATGAAATATAACTAAAATCGAAAAGCGCCATAATACATGAACGCTTTTTTACAAAATAAATTCAACTAATTTGTTTTCGTACTTCGTATGTGTGGGCTGTGGCTTATACAATATATGAATCTAGTTTATTTAATATATTAAATACATAGTAACATAATTAATAATTTCATGTTGTAATGCTGATCTCGAGTTTTCTTCCTAAATTGTATGTTTCTCAATTTTTGAATATTTAAACGCAGTATAGGTAGAGAACTAAACGATTGTAGGATATTTTGGAGTATATTATATTGTATAATATAAGTAATATCACGGAAATACTACTCATATCCATGTGTTATTTGGTTAAATTATTAATTTTAACAAACTTTTGATGGCACGCTACGTATTCATTGCAATAAATACGTCTATAATAAAGTAAATTAAAATATTCTAAAAATATAACATTATAAAATATTTGTCGTAGAAGAGTCATTCAAAATCAATATAAAATTCATTGGTAACGCATTTATAACTAAATTTTTAGTCTTCAAAATGTTACATATACATATTTTTGGTATATATACAATTTTACAAGTCTAATGGAAAAATACATTGATTTACTTCAAGAGAATGCTGATTATTTTTTACTTATAATACATATACAGTAAATATTATTTGCTATGAAATTAAAAGTTAAAAGTATGTCATCTAAGCATAAAATATTGTAGTTTTATAGTCCATTGAAAAGTTACATTTGGGGTTGCGTTTTTTAGAGGACGCAATTTTATTTTTGTGATGTGTAGGGGGAAGTGTTGTGTATGATAAAAAAAAGTTTTATTGAAAAATATAAATATCTCTAATTTCTGAACATTTTCGCTTATAACTTTTCTATTTCTAGTTCTACGATAAAAAGTTACTGGACCACAGTTGTAGAAAATTTAATTTGCAACAAATATTGTTAACAATTTTTTTTATCAGATAAATAGTTTAAGAGTTATATCGTAAAAACCATTTCAGCCGCTATTTTCAAGATGGCGGCCGTGGGACAAGGGTGGCGAACCCACAAACTTGGTTTTAGCTTCACACTGACCCTCCCTACACATCACAAAAATAAAATAGCGTCCTCTAAAAATCGCAAGGTTAGGCCTAAATAATGTAACATTTCAATGGACTATTACTTGTCATTTGTTCTTTTCATTACGAATTAAATAGCTTCTTTACTTCGGCTACTATAATATTCTATGTATCTATATTTCGAAAACTACCTAGGAATGAGATCTCAATTTGAACTATGTATTTAAATCATCTATTTGAAGTCGTAATCAAAAACTTAATATCACATAATTTGATAATAATTCAATATAAACACACTTTCACCTTATGTTAATGTATATGTGCCGTTTTCAATTGTATATAAAATCCCCTAAATATAACAACCAGCAAGAAGCAATAAATACTTTTGATACAATTTGTTTATATCCAACGATATAATTAATTTAACATTAAGTATATACGTTTTTTCAAGAAAAAGTATTTTTTACGTTACATATTTTTACGTATATAGAGTTATAATATTTATAATTATATAGGAATGCTTATATTAATAGAAGCTGGTCGTTAGCGAGGTAATATTGAGCTATAAGTGGTGTTATTATTACTATGCGTTTGATTATTACCTAACTATAAGTAGTTCTACGAATACTGTTTAAGTAAAAAGATCTTCATTCCATAATCAAACCCGTTGCAACTTTCAGCCGCAACTGGAAGGCAGTGCGTCGTCGTTTTCCCTTTGAGAATCCTGTAACAAGCTGTAATGATAAAAATTTAATAATCCCATTTCCATAATCAAATATTATAATTGCAATTTCATTTAATCAATATGATCACATATCAAGCAAACGAAGAAAAAGTAAAATTTCTGTAAAAATGTAGGTATATAGGCTTTTATTTTGAATTAATTTTACTAGGAACATATTATCTATATATATAAAAGAAAGTCGTGTTAGTTACTCCACTTATAACTCAAGAACGGCTGAACCGATTGATTGGCAGGGAGGTAGTTTAGAGCCAGGAGAAGGACATAGGGTACTAAATATGTATCACGGGCGAAGCCGGGGCGGACCACTAGTAGTATTATACAATACACATAAATTACGTATAAATTATCATTGTTCAAATATTAAGTACTAATAAACAATAAATTATCTTACCTAACAGTACCACACTGGCAGTTTTGACTAGTAATATTGTCGCCCTTGGTCAGCTAATGCAATATTGGCGGAGGTGGTCGGACACGACTATTATTACGAATCTGTATCGTGCTCAACTCTGGAAAGCTTTGTTCCTTTGACTTCGCTCCACGATTTCGACCTTTCCTTCCGCGTAGTAGCCAAGCTGGAGCTGGACCCTCACACCACACAGCCTTCATCCAATTCATAGGTTCTGCACTCACTCGAGTACATTCCCTTGCATACGCTCTATACGCAGCACAGTGGCAACGTACGCCTGAACAACTACACGCATCCAATAAGCATGCTTCTTTATAATTATACGGGTTCACTTTTGCGCCACACTCAGAAAAAGCCTCGTGATTTTCAAACGCCTTACACAAACGACGCGCTTTAGTCAGTTTAGATGCTCTGCAACGAGTATTCATTCCCGGTCGTTCTTGTCGTCTGGTGCAAGCGCGATGTCCTCCTACCCGCCAAGAAGTGCCAAATCTCCATGTATCACTGATAAGTCTACCATCTCTAGTCCTCATGTCGTCTCTAGCAATCGAATTGAAATTGCCACACAAACCACATAATTTTCCTTTGTATGAACTAGATACGGTAACTTCTAAGAATCCGTCACCGTCCCATAACAATTGCAACCCTATGTTAGCTTTTAAAATAACAGATCCATTGCTTCGGCTTATATCGGCTATTCCTTTAATGTTCTGAGGCAATGTTATTCTATGTCCGTTCACTTTAATCCGCATTTTTCTTCCCATGTTTATTTTGGTAGATCCAATGCGAAGCGTTGCAGTCCGAGTCCAAGAGGAATGTGAAGTATTTCGAGCGTCGTTCGATATTCTTATAGAGAATGTGTGATTCTTGCAATCAGAAACTAATTGGTACTTGCAGGATCCCTGGAAACTATAAAACTTTCCATCGAAAGTCTTATAGTGTGGATCACCGAATACGGTGCAAATACCGTCAATGTCTACACATTTCTGGCAACACTGTCCAGGTAATTGTCTAAGTGTTTGATCCGGGGGGCACGTTAGTGATGGGCATCTCTCCATCGCACATCTAGGTTCCCCGGCATGACATTCACAGGACTTACACGCATCTAATTGCCACGTTTCTCCATCCTGAAAGAAGTTGTTAACATATTATAATAGGTCGAACCAATCAAATGACATACGAATTTCCTATATAAAAATTAAAAAGTTTTGAAAATCATTTCATAATAGCGTGATACTTACTTAGATTTAATATACGTAAATATTTACCTGGTAAATTTTCCCGCCGACTATACAAGCGGCCTTAGCCTCCTCAATGTTGGGGCACTCCGGGCAGCACTTCCCAGGTGGGGCGGGCAGCGCGCGTGTCCCGCATGTTAACACCGGACAGGTGTGTCGTGAGCACACCGCTGTCCCGTTCATGCACGTGCAGTCCGTGCAGGGGTCTACTTGGAACTTGCTCAGGTGCGCGTGATACTCCTTACCAATTATGCACGGCTTTGGCAGAAAACTCGCTGGAATTAAAACAAGGTATGTCATTAGCGTTCTATTTGATGTATTGTTTGTTGACATATCATTTTGTATTGTCTTGAAGAAGTAATAACATATATTTGAGTAACTCTAAAATAGATTCAAAATTATGACCAATTTAATCCTAACCATCACATCAACATAATATGTCATAATCCTCCAATGAAATAAACTCACTTGGTAATATTTTATCCGACGTAGGATGTGAACACCTTGGACAGCATTCACCAGCTGGTGTGAACTGCTGCGACCGCACGCACGGCAGCACGGGACAAGCTCGCTTGGTGCAAGACAGCGCTCCACGCACACATCGACATGATAAGCAAGGTTCTTCTGGAATCCGAACATCACGCCCCTCCCACACACGCTGACCGTTGATCACGCATTCTGAAATAATAAAAAGAAATATTTTAATTAGCTCGAAAAACCATAATGCAACCACATGAAATCTTTAAAGTAATAAATAGTCTTGTTATAATTGAAAATATGTAGTGTAGTTTTAAAGATGCCAATAACGTATCTACGGAAAACCTTACGGAAACGTTGCCTATACAAAATAATGATCGAAAGCGAATCCGAGCAATAAACGATTATGTAAAAAAACCGCCCAAAAATAGCATAACAGTTTTGAACGTTTATGTAGTATCAATGGAAAAGTACCTAAATATTAAAAATTCATATGAACTCAGAAATCCAACAAACTAATTATCCATACACTTATTCATAGAATATAGAAAATGAATAAGCTAATAGTGAATTAAAAGTAAATAAAAACGACGTATTATAAACATATCTAAGAATACTAAAAATAATAATAATAGTTTAAAAAAACTAAAAAACACGCTTTTAGGTCGGTTTTCTATAAAAAGCGTGTTTTTTATTTTTTTTTTAACTATTATTTATTTTATCAAATTAGTGTATTGTCATCGGTCCTCAATAAATCTACAAAGTTTGAACGAAATCTGGCCGTTTAAAGTGGGTCAAAATCGCGCCCAAAGAAGTCGGTTACAAACATACAGGTGAAGCTAATATAAAGCGTATAAAAAGCCGTTGCGTCAATAAAATGGTGCGAGAGAACGATGAATCAATCAAGGAGCTAATGAATAAGGAATACGCGGCCGCACACGGCGATCACCGCCCGACCGCCTGTAGACAACCTTTATCTTCACAGGTATACTAATTATATGAGCTTTAGGAATTGAAACAACAAAAATACCATTCATTTTGTGGCTATCATTGCAAGTTCAGAATATGTAAACGTATTTTCAAACACAAGACAATGTGGATTGCTTTATCGATATTTTGTTCATACATGCCTCGCTGCGGACAAGACACAACCGCAATAATTTTAAGTTAATTAATGCGTGTTTGAAATATTAAATATTATAGTTATGCAACATCGAGATACTAGTTTGAATATAATAGGACACTTAATAGCTATGTTCATAAACGTGTGTTGATACAATGAACACATACAAGAACGTTCAAGATGTTCGGTATGTCAAACCACCACGCGTCGACGCATAATTAAATCGTGACAAAGAAGACAGGCAAGAGTCTATCGTAAAATAGAAACGACAAAGCGAAGTACTCTGTCCTTTTAAAGATAAACAATTAAGCATTCATCGTTGGCCAGAAGTCTGAGAACACGTCCCAGACTCTCGAGTGGAACTTCACAGTTATTCAATAATATTATGTTCCACATATACCGCATATACCAGATAAAGTGCGGACATACACTTCTTATTATCGAGCGAAAATATCAGACATTCAATAAATGCATTAAATTGTTTTGTACAACATTATATGAGACAACAATTTAAAAGACGCTGTTGTTAATTAGGGACAGCGACCAATCATACATTAAACAACAATTGGTTACGCAACGCATATTTTTATTGCAATGTCAATTGTATGTGAAAAATCACAATAACCGCAACGTCGGCCTCTTCCTCATTAAGTACCATAGTTATGTAATTGTGTTTATGTATTCGTTCCACGTAGCTAGCGTATAATATCACAAGATAATTATTTTAATTTCTCGGGTCGTTGTCGCGGGCTTGTTCAATAATAACGATCACAGATTGAACGATTTATGAATGTTAATCGACTAGCTTTTATTTATGTTGATACACCTATGGTCCTATGCTAATACTAATTGTACCGTACTTTTAAATAAAATATGTTTTTTTTTTTTTTTTTAAATAATAGAAATATTTCAAGTACCTAACTTGTAGTAGTGATACGCATAGAATCGACTCATGAAATAAATATGTAGATTAGATTGTATTATACTAATTGATAATTTACGCAATAAAGATATAGAGGCTACCCAACAATAAATGTATTGTCACAAACATGAAGCATGTCGCTTAAACGAAATCAAACCCACTTCAATTGTTATCGTCATTTCTTTGTATTGTTGAAAGTATTTATTGAAGAGATATCTTGCAACATACACATATTCATTCTTCTTTTAATAAAATGATACTTGTGAAATGAAATATTGATGCAGTTCATACAAGATTATATTTCTGTACTTTTTTATAAAAACAAAAAGGCAATACACGACCGAGCCATTTCTGCTGATCGTGAGTTTTTGTTGGGCAACAAAATAAAAAGGCATTCCCATGCTGATAAGGCTGTAATAAGATGTAAGAGAAACAAAAATCTTAATATGCACCGTGGGGATCGTAAAACAAACAGAGGGCAAACCTCAGCGCTCTCGCAGCCAAAGAGACGTCGGTCGCTTTGAGACTCGAACAAAAACCCACCCGACTCAACCTTTTAAGTAGGTTGTTAACTTTTTGATTTATGGTCAATAATAGAGACACAACGCCGTGGGAGACTTTCAGAACGCCACTAATGTATATAATTTTAATGGACCCCTGTGAATATAACAAGATCTTATTTAGTTTTTGGATGGGCAGGAGTAGTCCTTGAAATGAGTCAGTTTCTTATAAGTCCACTGATAGAGTTGGTAGGATGGGGGTGGTCTTTACCAATACGTTTAAAAATATGCGTTCGCCTTATTGGAAAATTGAAACGTTTTTGTCGTATTTTATTATGATAATTAATTTGTCATAACATGGAATCCTTATCCAAAAATACAACGAATACTTGAATTACCAATATATATGATCATTAAACCATGTTATAGGTACCTAAGAGACGCATAATAAATGCATTATATCGAGTTTAAGAAGCCATAAGCATTTGAAATAAGAGCCCTTCTCGTTTTATTATTAATAATAAATAATGGTTGAATCAATAAATTACTATTGTCCGATAGCAATATACATAGAGGTGCAGGACAAATTATTATAGTTAAGTGGTCCATTGTCTGAAGGTCTACTGCGCAACATCTTAAATGTTATATGCTATTGTCAACCCACCGTGGGCGACCTGCAGCCAAGCTTTAACAAAATACCTACCTACTTGTTTTATAGTAATTATAATTAAAAAAAAAGACGGGTTGCACTCCGGGAGTGCCGGCAGAAGTGAAAACGCGCGTAGTAGAGAGGGGATAGCTGTCTACTCTCCATCCGTCTTACGCTTTTTCGATCAGGTCACGTGTCCTGACGCGAGTTTAAGATTTTATACCCATTACAGAAAAAGTGCCCAACGCCGCTAAAGAAGTTTTCACTTCAAAAATTTATTGTTTTGACCGTCACCTTGGTTGATCCCGTATAAATGAGATGCAGAAACCAATTACAAATGAAACAGACTTGAATTCACGTCTGTTACAGGTCTAGAGGAAAACACAAGCCTTATTTTTACTAATTGTATTTTGCCCAGCGATTCTTAAATATCTCAAGTTAAACGTTGTTAAATTATACAAGCACGTTGTACCTACCTAATAACTTTGTACATACAAATTTGAATGTCTGATATACATTTTAAAGTATGTCCACTACGGCGGTAAACGCATAAACTTACTTCTTTCTTGTTTTAACTGACTACGTGTAATGAATAAAGTATACACGCAATAAAACGATAGGTTGGAATGTGTCGGCCATTTTCAAAAGCAATTCTGTGCCGTCATCTCGAAAATTACTATTATTTGATTTTGAATTACTAATCTTGTTAAAGTTTGGGAGCCGACGTAAATTGCTTAGCCTTTTGGTTTTATTGAGTTCGCATGTCGGCGTGTTTGTTTTTGAATGGGATTATAGGGCTTTTTTAGCCGCTCGATCGTCTGGGTGGGCGCCCCGTGAGACAAGCCTGCGCCAGCCCGCAGTCGCTCAACAGTTTCATTATAACTGTTTGAATGTGTGCGTACATTCTTGTGTAGGAAAACGCAGCATGTAATAGGGACCGCGCGGTTTGCAGTTATTACATTATTTGTTTTCTTATTCTTCGAATAAAGTTTCTCCGTACGCGGGCAAGAAATCAATTACGTTTTAATAACTTATACGGTCATTTGAAAACAATTTATGTTATTGCTTTTTCACATATTTCTTTGAAAAGCTGCTTCAAAAGCACATATAATTACGTTTATTATTTTCATATTTGCAAAGTCTTAAGTAAGTGACTAATGAATCCACATTTTGATCAAAGGGAAACATACATATACCTAAGTACGTGACATTATCCTTAAAAGCTCGTTCAACACGTATTAAATATATAGGAATAAAAGAGGAAAAAACCTATGTGTAGGGTCACGTTCCTTATATGCAGCTAATGATTTGCATACATTTACGTAATTACAAATATTTTAAACTAGCTTGAGCCTACGACTTTGCTAATGTACGTACGTAGGTATATAAAGCTACCAAGCTGTTAAATTCCAGATCTATTTGATTTATCCAATTTATTTGAAGAACATGAAACTTTCGTTTATATTTATTTGTAAAACAATGATAATTACCGTCACAAACAGGGCAATTGGAGTGTGTATGCCGTTGGTGCTTAGGGTTGTCGCACGGCGCATAGCACTGTGGTCGCGAAATAGTGACGACGCCGGCTTCACATCTATAGATCTTGCCATCTTGTCCCCACTCAGTGTGCGACGCGTAGTCTGTGCCATTGTACCAGCAACCCTTGCATCGGGCACAGCAACCTTCTCTAGGCATTACCACCGCGCAATCTTCCATTGGGCCACATTCTTCCATCCCTTTGCGGCACTCCACGAAACCGTTCTGTAATGTAAAAGTGAACTTTATTTTAAATACTTAAAATCTAAGTTCGAAATATACAACTTGACGCGAAGAGATATTTTTTGTGTGATTATTGATGTTATTTACTTACAACATATTATTATAAACCACCTCTTTTAAAATCGCTAATATGTATAATGTTATGAGTAATTTTTTGTCTGTTTTTTTAAGTATAATTATTCCATTGGATTTTAATTATTTATTCACGATTTTCCAAGGTTTCGTAAGGAAGAAGAATGCTTAATGACAGGATGGATGGTACTTAGTTGTTTGCGATGCACCAGGTTGAGTTTATTGACTATAATTATCATAAACGCGACTGTACTTGAAAGTTGAAGCGAATACATTAATACTTATGTGAGAACTAAATAGAGAGAAGTAGGCGTTTAGCCAATTGGCTGCGTTAATGACTAATATGAGACAGCATTGCTTCTTAATTGCTTAATTACTGCCCAGACAACATGACATTTGATAACTTGTAAACTTTTACATGATCTTTTAATAAGTTCAACCACAGTTCAACGTATGTCGTTGTATGTGAAACTAGTTATTACCACGACGAAGAGTAACGTATAGTTTTGAAAGTAGAGTCTTCTCTATTTTCCCTAAAAACTCCTGAACAGTAAAACCAAATTTCGCAATTTTTATTAAACTTATGTCTTAAGAAAATATACATTCTAGAGAAGTAATAAAAATACAGTACCTCTAATTTTTGCCACAATATGCTTTATACTCTACTCTACAGTAAAACTCTACCTATGTTAAAACAATTGATTTTTCAAAGGATTTTTTTGGTAAATATTAAAAATTTTTGTAACCTTGCAAAATTCAGAATTAGCCGTACAAAATATGTAAAAACTAAAAACATTAATTATTTGGAATAAAAATTGCAATTTACGTTACCGGTAGGTACATAATATACTTATTTTTTTTTAGAGATCCTAAAACAAATATGTTAGCCAAAAGTTACAATAGCTATTTCATGGTTGTAGCCTTCACTTTTATTACAAATATGTTGGTATAGCAATTATGGTTAACATAAACCGCACTGTGGTTATAGAGATATGAAAATACATTATAATATTCTCATATATTTTTCCAAGATGTCTCCTACGAAGTTGTAAATTTAAAATCTTGTCTAATGTTGCTCACTCCTCTACAAAAGTATGCAGTATTCAAAGGAAAAATGCAGCAAACGTTAAATTTTTGCAATAGCTCTGATTCATTAAAAATTGAATGGGCATTGATTACCCGACGCGTATACACTATTGTATTCAAAATAAGGAATTTGACTCTATATATTATTATCTGAGTATAAGGTAATTTAATTCCACGTGTGTTACAAAAGCCGCATTCCCATGGCATTAATAATTGTACCAGTTCATATTGCATTTTCATCCTATTTGTATTATTATATATTTCACCGAAATATACTCGTCTATAATATGACTCGTCGACATTCGAATATAATATAGAGGTACATTATACAGTATGACTTCAATTATTTATTTTACATCTTTGTATTTCTAAGGGTTCTTTTCCACCAATAATGTGCGAGCGAAGTGGTTCGTGTGACGATGTCTAGCTTTTCTGTGATGTGTGGGGGTTTCCACCAAAGCTATAATGCGAGGAAAATATGCGGTTCGAGGATGCGTTGCGAAGCTGTAAAACGTCTACTATTGCTCAAAATTATAGAACAAATAACCAAACCTCGCACGCATTCCTCTTCTATAGAGATAGATGTAGTCTATCATCTAAGTACATTTTATCACACTTCCATACCTTATTAACTGATCGAATGTCATATTGAATAAGCCTTTGGCTTTTAATGAGATGGAATAGTATAACGCATTTAAAAAAGGATACATAAAATATTATAATACTACATCATTTTGTTGGGTTTCATAGGTACATAATATTTTATATAATAAGAAATTGTTTATAAAATGCACTAGACGTCTGATAATATCACGTTTTGTATAATAGTAAATTTTACAAAATAAATAGATTTAGTAACTCATTTTAAAACGTTTTTATATATCATTGACTGTGCAGTGTTCCGGTTTTCGACGATTCGCTATTTCGACCATTGTACAAACATGCTCAGGCTGTCACGAATATATCATTTAATATTTAATCAAGCAAGGAATTCAAGATATCAATAGTATCGCAGACAATCAATATTAGAAGTTAATATTTGCTCAAATCTGTACACTACTATCAGACGTTTTAACACCAAATAGTGCGGCGTCCTAATTTGTGTTTGGCCGTGACCACGGGATGGCTCGGCCTTCGCTTGCGGTCGTAAAGGCTAGGTATGCGCGTGACTCTTACAATATTATCTACTATATAATAATGATGGTAGATAACCTAAGAATTCCGAACGCTAACAGCTTTTCACTATAGCAATTTTGAAGATTGCCGTTAATAGTTTCGACGATATCGGATTTTCACTACAGTATAAGATGATTGGAGCAAATGAGCAGATATTTCCTGAGGGATAGAAAGTCCAGGCATCCGCAATTACTTGTGAGGTGGTAAATGTATCAAGTAAAGGAAATAGTTTGAGTACACATTTATTCTAGTGACTTTCTTATATAAATAAGGAGTGTGCAGTACCATCACATCATTTAATAGTAGGATATAAATGGCGCTGTTTAAGGCGCATATTTATAGTAGGTAGTAATATTTTCTATTTTATATATCTACTATATATATACTCGTCAACAAAGGCAGGTCTTCATTTATGGTGCGATAACAGGCTTTGTTCAGAAAATATATAATAGATTACTACATTTATATTGCACTGTGCATCGTAGTTGCTTTTCTTAAGTATATTTAGTGAAATCACAACTCTATATAACTTTTTACTATCAGTTTACTTTATTTATATTCTTTATTAAGATCGACATGTATTTAATATCGAGTCTGATCTATATCGTGACGTCACAATTGCAATGAAAGCGTTTTATCGATTGTTAATTATGTAAATAAGATAAGATAAACAGATAGACGGCTCTATTCGTTCTATTGAACTCATATCTAATGGAGGATCAGTGATTACTATTACCGTCTAGGTAAACGATTGACTCAGTCATAGACCTACCAGTCAATTAGAGAAAGCTTTCAAATAATTACCTATATGTCTTATTCGGTAGAACGCAAATTTTGTAAACAAAATTGTAATGATTTACAATATACTATCTGAATAAATATAATGAACCACAGACCTTCAGCTGACAGACAGGGGCCTGATTACATGTAGTGATGCTAAATGCTCATGATATTACGTGAGTAAGGCACAAAAATACACTAGCCCAATTTTAATGCAATATGTTATACATGTTACGTACTCGAGGTCACTTACTCACTCTTTTGTTTATTGTTTTTCAATATTTCAGCCGAATTTCAGGAGCAGCGCTTTGATGTAGCCCTCGAACGAAATATTTACGTTAAATTTTACAAATAAAATGCGCCTAAATCAGTCTACTGCTCATTAATTTCCGATAATGTGCCGCGGAAAAGATTATAATGTAAACTTGTTTAAAAGTCGATCAATTAGTATAATACGATTATTTTTATACACTAACCATCTAAATATATTTTTGCGAGACAATAATTGATAATACATCATGATATATCTACTGATTTAGAAATGATATTTTAAATATAATATTTATCTGCATAAGGATATTATTGTATTAATTATAAACTTTAATTTTATCTAATAAATGTATAATGAATACAGATAAAACACTTGTGCGAATATAACGGGCAATATAATAAATAATACGTAAATGCATCGAAAACAAATAAGCATTAATAAAGTTTTATCTGTTTGTCGCGTTGTCTACGGAATTTGAGTTATCAATAGTTTAATAGCTTCAACGTGAGATCACGTTCTTCGATTTGTCATCGATGAGTGAACAGTAGATAATTTTAAAGAGCAACTGAACATTACATAAATAAGTTCTTTATAAAAACACTGGCTTTAAATATTAATTTAATTCAATTGTAAATATCGCATTCAATTATTTTTATTTATATCAATTTGTGTACTTATCTTTTGAAGGGTTAATAAACTTTTAAGTTGACTTTTCTCCTCATTGAGCGATCTTTTGCACTAAAAATATAAAGCCATATTTGCAATTCAAATTTCCATTGTTTACGTTGTACACGGTCATTTATCTCCTACTATAAATTAATTAAATTATATTAATGCTTCAATGACAAGTTACTTTGATATTGTAATTAATACGTAGTAGGTAAATTGATAGCATTTATTACAGTTACTCGGTTTTAATTATAAAAATATTTTATCTCCCTTGATGCTTAATGCAGTTGATTGAAAAGAGGTTATAGATCAGAAAATTATTGTTTTAATTGGTTTATTTAATCCTTTGATGATTGTTTTTTTTTACTAATATACTTTTTGATCTTGTTTTGTTCTACGTATCTATCTACAGCGTAATTATTGATGTTAATAATAATTATTTACCTTTTAATAAGAGTTTTCTATTGACCTTAAAAAGCAGACAATCGACACAATTAATACAAATAATTGTGTAATGGTTTAAGCAAACTTTACCCAGTTTCCCGTTTAAATGATAACACAGGACAAATATTATTTCCGGGACCTTTGCGCAATTTACGACTTCCTAATACGCATGTATTATGTATTTACAATTACAATTTTCGTACTTGTGATTATCCGCCAAAATTATTAATTTTTCTTGAATTAAATTCATATTAATTTGAAGGAACACTTCACAGCTTAAACATGAAAAAGAAATATAATATGATGATTATATCCGAGTTTGTTTTTACACACTGTATTTATTTTTAAACTAATCTTGTTGAATCAAGAAAAAAATAAACACAACTTTTAATTAACACAATTTTTTGAGTTCACGTTTCAACACTTTTTAACAAATTATCTGTCTTGAATACAACATATTTTTAGTAAAGCATTATACGAATATTTGTTTAAAAAATTGTTTTATTGCTTAACATGATATGATATACCTAAAAATGTTCTCAAAAATGAAATACTAGTTTAAACATTTATAATTTACGTGCCACCGTCCATGCTTCGAAATGCCGTATTAATAGTAAACGTTAACATAATATTCATTTTAAAATGTACTTTATCTCTCAATTTACATAATGATTCGCGTACCACAGACTGCTCGGGGACACGGCGACCGACCAGTTCTGCAAAATCTACGATCTACTAATAATAATTGTGTCGACATCCTTCATTTCACTAATATTTCCATCCACAGCTAAAAATACTCAACAACAAACACGCAATTCAATGAACTGTCCATAAATTTACTTTACCTACAACGTGCAATACTAAACGTATTGGGAAAAGTACATCCAACTCGCCCCTTGAAAAACGAGATCTGACGATATCAATAATTACTGGTTTATTTATAGGATAATTTATTTTGATATCATCCAAATACCGATACTTAAAAAATAATTTATAAAATACAGACTCCATAATATATGTTAATGCATCATTAATTACCTTAATGATACTGTTGCATCTAATTCAGCGATGATACTAGTTTCGACAATAAAATCAATAAACTTTGGGAATTGCTTTTATACCTCCTCTAAATTCTTACATAATAATATAATGTGAGCTTAATTTTCATCGCTCAAAGTGGAACTTGGAAAAATATTGTTACATTACAATATATTTCTATTTAAGTAGCCTTGGGGGATTGCTGCATCCGGCTAATGATAATTATGTATTTATTATAATATAACAAAGAGTACCTACAAAGCAAAGATAATAATTCAATTAAATAATATCGTTATGAAAAATCGCCAACGTTTCTGTTGTACATAATATTTTGAAATTTCAAACTAAACGACCAAAGCAAAGTTGATAAAGAACTCTTAGTACATAGGGTCAAGGTTACCTCGTTCAAAGAAGATAATTTTCATTGTTGAAGGAAAACTAATTGTTGTACCTACAATCTACATACTTTGTCACGCAACTGTTTCCATAAGTTCTGTATAGAGTCGTTGATAACAAAAAGTTCATCAATATCTTTTGGACCCTATGTGTTACGTTCTCGAAACCAATCAAAGTAACTACAACACGTACACATAAAATTGTCAATTATGTTTTAATAGCAAATAGAAACGGTTTGCTAATTATATACGATTAAATGAAAATGTGTGAGCTGTAATTGTATCTAGGCAAGTAAATGATCCCGGTGCGACAGCAAGGCCGCCCGTGGGCCGCGCACGCAGCCTGCACGCGTGGCGCCTGTGTAAAAGCTAAATCTAATAGGACTCGAACTATTTTCATTCCAATGCGCTATTCATTGCTCTGTTAATTTCTATAATAATTAAGAAAGGCTGAAAAAAAAATGGTACAGATTGAATTACACGAATTCGATATCGGTATGCGGTTTTTCGGCGATCTACTTCCTCATTTAAGAGGGCAAAACAATTTCGATATGCCCTTCAACGCCACTTTAGCTAAGCTAGAATATTTTACGATGGCAACATCAGCCAGATGTTTTGCATAATAGTAAAACATATGAACAGTGTTTGATGTGTGGCGTGTAAAAAAATCAACTTTGCTAGAAGAACCGGTGCGACCACATACCACGCGCGCGCTCGCGGCAAGGCCTTGCCGGCACCTGTGCTGCTCGCTCTCCACTTACCCACTTTCACGTTTGGAGCCAGCCACGGCATCACTCAATCCACCCATAATATATTTTCAAATCTATCCTATGTAACGCCTTATATTCTACGAGTTCAAAGACGGCTCTACAATTCGCAAACTAATAATTTTAGGAATTATACATAATAACATAGGCTCGATTAATGAAACATATTAAAATTAAATGTTAAATGCCAATGCTAAAGAAGCATATAGATCAAGAAAAAAAAATGTATCTATGCTGATGGTGATGTTAAAAGGGCAATACCTTACACACGATATTACAGATACTTGACCCAGCATTCTCTCGTGACTATAAAATACAATTTATGGAATATTAATAGACTATTCGGCCTATAACAAAAATAGTGAATTGTGCAAAATATTTAATTATAAGTCATCAACGCTTTATCTTTAAGTGACACTGAATTGCTTGCCGTGATTCAATTAAACTGTCATAAAGGATCCCTAGATACGTTATTACTGTTCAACTGCTACACAGTACTTTGCTTGTTTTTATTTAATTACATGTTTCTTGGAACATAACACTTCGATGCAATCGTACACTTTATCTTTACGTAATACCTACTAATATTGTGTTTTCTATACTCATTCAGATTCAAAGTTTAATTTTATTCAACTACATATGGCTAAATATTACATCAATTACCTATACGTGCTAGTAAAAGTAATCAAATTATTTATCTAAGTATACACACAACATAAAATCTAATTATTGAGAAACAACCACATAGGAAAGTTTCTATTACATCGTAAAACTCATTTATAAGCCTAGCAGCAATTTCGTTTCGAGACAGAGTTGTAATCGTTTCATCGATAAATGGCATGGCTCATTAAAATAAGCGGTGACCGGTAGCCGCGAGATACTATCGACGGTTACTTCACTGCATAAAAAGGCTAATGATACCTCGGGGTCAGCTCGATGCCACCACACTCCGCACGTGCTTCCGATCTTCACTAACACGGCATTCGTCTAACAGAACGATTTAAATACTCAATAACTACTATGTTTAGACTTGTTAGACCCTTTTGCATACTACTAAACAGTTATATTTGACGAATTTGTACATTACATTTGTTTGTACAAAAAAAATCTCATTAACTGCAATCAATAGTTATTTGAGCATCGTTATGTAGCACGCGACAAAAAAGTCCATTAGGTAAGAAAATATACATTTTAATACAGAATGAACGATAAATCTCGCGATGGGCTTTCGAATTCCGCGCAAGTCATCCGACGAGGTGAGATCGACTGGGAAATACTTACCACACACACATACATAACTATCTGCATGCATATATAAGTCCTGTCTGTGCCAACTTCCAACTGCCAACCACGTGTGTCAATTACTTACATACACTTATTCTTACATACAAAAAATATGTAGGTATATAAATATATCATACACGATGAAATTTCAGAATTTTTTTCTGTATCTCCCCTGTGAGACCCATATGTGTACCATTTTACGCTACAAAGTTAAGTTCTACGGGTATCTATGCTAACTTCAATGTTTAATTTATAAGCATTACTTAGTATAATGTATGTATAAATAAGTGATCTATCAATAAAAAACGAAGCTCCATAAATAATGTATACCCGCAATAATTGAACAATTATAGCCGATGTTTTATTTCGCAAGTTCATAATATTTTCGATCCATACTTTCACATCCGCACTTGTGTCCCGTTAAATCCGTTCGGAGGATTGATTTCAATCTTAATGCGATTATGTAATTTTTATTATCAACGATGTAATTTAATATCATAAGGCATATTCATGTATGTTATTGATGGTTACATTTTATCAGCGCCCAGTATTCGTGACGTCATTCGCTTACATTCTTAATTAGCACTTTTATCTACTTGGTAGGAAGGTACATAATGAATCTTTAAAAGTAAAAAGGTGCTTTGAATTATAGTTCTCGTATAATTTGTCAGATATTTATTTTACGCTAAAGTGCAAAAGTGTTATGTCAACATAGTTATTCTCCGTTTTTGGGGATTTCCAGAAATTCCGAAGGTCAATTATCAAATTATTGTTCATTGTCAAGGTGCGAGTAGTCGCACGTGTGAGTTAGAATTATAATTCCCTACTTGGTGCGTGATAAATTTATATACTGACAGTGGTAACCGTGGATGCATACAAACGTTCTTTAAGTAGATCTTCAGAGACAATTATAGGCGTGAAGAGCCTACCGTATTATCGATCAACTTGTAGAGAAAACTACAATGCATATAAATATTTATATATCGCTTGTGACCTAAGCTAACTTGCAGAAACATATTCATGGAACATATTCACAATAATGACAATGATATTACATCGTTTGTAATCATAATGTGTGTCAACAACCATAAAGACTTGTAAATTGTTTAATAGGTAGGACTTTTGTTTTCTTTTCTTTATGTTTAACGAATTAAAACACGATTTATTTTTATTTTAACACGACCTTTGAACACGACCACACTCAACGAAACGTCAAAATATTTACTTTGAGATTTTAACATTTTTTTTATCTCATTGTTGTTTTCTACTATGATAGCGTTCCTGAACGTAACAACACCCAACTTCAGTTACAGAAAGGACGGGTAGAGTTCTGCTGACGTCTTACAAGTACCAACAATACCGTGTACACTTTTTGTACCTCCACACATTTCGGTTGCAGTTTACTATAACCAATAATATCATGAGTGTTTCTTGTATTCCCACATATTGGCTGACTAGCTTCCGCCCACGACTTTGTACGTGCATCCCCGTTTTTCCCCGTTCCCGCAAGAATTTCGGGAAATCCTTTCTTAGCGGATGCCTACGTCCTAACATCTACCTGCATGCCAAATTTCAGCCCGATACGTCCAGTGGTTTGGGCTGTGCGTTGATAGATCACTATATCAGTCACCTTTGAGTTTTATATATATAGATATTCTTACACTGTCGAAACTTACATACCTTACAGATGCAACGGAAGCAGCTGCTCCAGTCGTGCTCAAGACGCGCGTCTTGCAAGCGCACGGGGTCGCCCTCGTTGTTGCAAGCCGCCCGCTGGCCTTCTGCAACAAACATACATTTATTACTATAATATAAATGTATAATATTACTATAACATTTCATTGTTAATACGGTGCATTTACATCAAACGAACAAATTCTTATTCAAATTGTCAAATTCTTATATCAGGCGTAGAACATTATTTTGTTGTTCTTAGTGCGTTCGAAATGATTCTATGCAATGTTCTAATACTGAACGAATGCATACGAATTTTCGTTTACACTTAAAGATCACGAAAGAATGCTATTGCTCTAGCTCTAGCTCTATGTTCGTTTTGTAAATGCACCATAAGTCATCTTTAATTATTGTTCTTAAAGTGTATTCGTGGAACAAAACTTTAATTTCTTTCCAAGAATCTTTCCAAATTTAAATGGCTGACAGATCTAAATATATATATTTGCCACAGAAACTTGTTTATCGTATTAAACGTTATTTTAATAAATGTTGAATTTAATTAATTATAAAGGAAATTTGATGTTTGTTTTCCACGTATTCTTTGGAACAGCTATTTAAATTTAAAATCATATGTAGGTATTAAAAAAATAATAATTGTAAGTATGCTGTTAATAGGTGTTTTAGTATAGGTGTGACATTTTATTTTATGGTGTTTTTTTAATGGAGCTCGTACAATAAATCTCCAAAAACGACTTTGAAATGAAAACCTAATGAACGGATTATAAGCGATCGTTCCATAATTCTAAAATCCACACATACAAACATTCATAATAAAATAATATAAATCAGATAAAAGAAGCTTCCCCGGAAAACATATTTAAAAAAAACAAGAACCTATATTTAGAAGCTGGTTAAAATATATATTAAGAGACTTCGCGTCGCCTGTTCTTACGTAGGAGTTAAAAGTTATTCGGTGCCGAATAAAAACTACGGATTTACTTTTTGGACCCAGTGACGTAGTTCATACTGTCTAATAACTGTATCAACCCTCAACCGATCAAAGAGCCAAAACATCTATTACGTATTTGCTATAAGTGAATTTCTTTTCATAGAGATGATACAAGTTTATTTCCCTGCGCGGCCGGTCGATCATTTACCTTGATTAAGAGCCGCGGATCCGCATTCTTATTACGTACCCGCCCGACACGGGCGCCACCGGTTACTAACTCCTGCGTAAATATTTTGGTAATTAATGTGTGCTTCACTCAAACACTATGAACACATTCCGCAGATGTCAAATATCAGATACACACGGACGTTTATTAATGTAGCCGCGAGTTTGTGATCACTACGTGTGGCGAAAACTTAGAGGTTTTAAAACATCAAATAAACTATAAATCTAAATTGTCATTTACTTTATTTATATTTTAATGCGGCGGTGTCGATTTCGCGTAGCAACAAGATGGTCAAGGTTATTTTAGAGAATAGACCCCTGAACTAGACGCAAACGGCGAATCAATAATATGTGTTATTTATTTATATTGTTGCACAAGCTTATCATTTTCTATTAGTATAAAACAAAACATCCGGAAGAATAATGTTTATTATATATTCGCTTTTAATAATAACAAGCAAGGAAGTTATTTTATAAACTGACAATTTAATAGCAATAATAACTAATGACTACGATATTTGGCTTTATTTTCGAGTTATTTTACATATTACATAATAGATAACTCTTTTTAAATCAATGATGTATAGAAATTATGTAATGAGAAAATCCCACCAGAAAAATTTTAGGTAGAGTCCACAGACCAATAAAAAAGTATTATTAGTCCTGTGGTAGAGCCATAACTAGATAATCTTAAGTTATTTTAATTATTGTAAATGTAATCAAACGATGGCACTGCGCAATACATACGGAATAAGCCTTTTCCTCTTACTGTTTCCAGATTTAACTGGAAGAAGTATGCGAGTTCAAATCGTCTATTACGAAAAATCCTCACAAAGTCGAGTACCAAATTCGGGACAATGACAAAAAGCCAATTATATATTGAATACAAGGACAGGTGCGATGGAGCCCGATGTGATCTATGCATATGGGATTCCGTTCAATAGTTGCGCAAGCGCAGAATTGTCACGGTACACCTCGCTTGTGCAACCGTCGCCCGTCGAGACCCGTATCTACACATTTTATGTAACCGGCTCTACTTGCCGACCGGCTGTTGGAACCGAAAAAGGCCTTTAAATATATTGTATACATCTTTAATATTCAAATTCAAATATTACTCAAGCTCACTCCTGAGTTAACTTAAGGTAGTACATATTTACATAATTCTGTCACCTTTCGACAAAGTGATATAGTGGCCAATGAGCGGTCATAAAACGTTAGATGTCAATCACTCTTCCTACTATTATATTGCTAATAAATTAGACCACGCCGTTGCTAAAGGGCTTAGGATTTACGAATATATTTTGTATTGTATAAGAAATAATATAGGTACAGAGAGGTTTAATAAATTAAGTATGAAAACATGCCACCATCTTGATTGCGACGGGGGAATTTTCCTTACTAAAAGCTTTTCTACGTGATAAAAAAACTTTCGTTTATAGTTTGAGGGTGAGTTTAAAGTTCTTTACAGCAAAAATAATTGGAAAGCGTATTTTCTTTTACAAAATCGGATTTTCTTCAAATACAGGAAGTAAAATAAATTGTAAAGTGTAATAAATTTAAGTATGGACTGACCCTATAAGAAATAGAGATTACACAATGTTTCAAAGATACAATAAATTCTCGATATTAAAATAATGGGTTACCGTCTCGGAAATTTCAATTACAATTAGAAACCAGTCTCCGTATAAAAAGATTTTCGTCTGATGTAAACTAACCATTCATTGAAAGCGTGATGCTGGTACCAATGACCAATCAATATTTAAACATACATTATTCGACAAATTTTATGAGTACACAAATACTAGTAGTAAATTTTATAACTCTAATATGTACCATTATGCGTGTACTATTTATTATCAAGTTTGTAGTCACCATAAACGAAAGCCCATACGTCGATATTAGCATTCGTCTACTAGAGATCAAAAACTAAGCTTTTATTGAATAAACAAGTTAACATCGTATTCAATTAAGAGTAATGAATATTTTAACATTATAATAGAACCAATTCAATCTGCATATTAAGCAGATATGTATATTGGGATTTAACTTGCAATACAAGGTTGTGGACACGAAAATTTAAAACCTCACAAAGTGATTAGTGGCTAACGTAAAAATTGGAAGAAAATTGTTTGTAAGAAAGCACTCTTCCATTATGATACGAATTTAGCCAACTAAACGAGACTCAATTGATACGAAGGAGAGTCAAAACTATTAAAATTAATATACATTTATAGTAGAGTAGAGATCATTGCTATAATTTAACCGACTTCAGTATGGAGGAGGTTTTTCTGACATCTGCTAATCTGGCCTTAATAGCCATCTATATACATTATGGCTTCCATGGAAACCTGTGTCCATGAAGTGGGTACAAATATCAGCTGATGACGTTTTGATTTTTGAGTGAAGAAACAAAATTTAATTATTATAGTCATCATTTCGAGCTCGCAACCATCATCATCATCAATTCCATTTTTATAGCAACCTACAAGGTTGCAAACCATAGGTTCAAACAAATGCTCAATATAAAATACACTTACTAATAACACTAGACGCAGCAGCAGTGTGGCTGGTGAGCGCAACAGCGACAGCTAGCAAGCAGGCGAGCGCATGAGCGGTGCGCGGGCGCATGGTCGCGGCTACCGGCGCCGGCGCGGGCCCCTCCGCGCCCCTCGCATCACACCCTCGCACCACGCAACTCGAGCGCAACACCTGGAAAATATAATAGTTTAGAAGGTGATACAAGAGTAAGGTTTTCCAAGCAAAAGGAAAGAAGACAGGACATGTCTGCATATGCACCAGATTTTCGCCGCCCAAATCAATGCAGTAGTTTTTCGTGCCATATTTATGGTTATTCGTGTTTGTATGTCATATGTGTTACTAACTAATAACTATTGAAACGTTATTAAATCACTTTCCTATCTTTACAAATCTTTGCTCTACATAAATGTATACAGGGTGTAATCGTTAAGTGTGCACAGGCGATTATTCCGTAACTATTACAGATATCAAAAAACTTTAAACTGATATTGAAAGTACTATACCTAATGAGTAAAATGACAATAATCACTTTTTCAAAATAAAACGAGAAATATCCAAAAATGTTACATGAAACGCTCCTGGTATATCAAGTCACCATCTCATCAGATTCCACTTTTATTCAAGAAAAGTTTGAAGTATTATTCTAAGGCACTATGCCTTTATTCTTATGGCATATTGAATGAATGAATGAATGATGCATATTATTTACCAAAAAGGATTACAAATATTTTAATGTTTAGACAGTTTTGCGCGCTACTCTTTAAAAGATAAAGAAAAAATAAATATTAATCTTGATAATATAAAGAACCTTGCTTTGCAGTCAAATTTAAAATCGAAATTTTTCCTGCTCATAATTTCAAATCAGGAAGCGGATCAAGGTGAATAAATTCAGAATAATACTGCAAAACGTTCACACCAAATGCCTTTAATGATATAATTAAGTGCATTATATGAATGCCCGAGCTTCTCCAGCGAGAGATTAAAGTATGCACTGCATTGTTTTGAATGTAAATTGTATTTTTCTTATTTAAATAGATAAATATGAAGATTATCTCATTACAGGGAAGTATTTTAAAAGCTGTTAGATTAACAATCTAACAGATTTATACGTAATTACTTATATCGTAGTCACGAGATTATATCAATAAACACAAGGAAAACATCGTATTAACATTTTTTCATATAATTAGAGTTATCTTAAATAGCAATCAATGTACAATTCTAATATCGAATTTACCGATAATTTCAGGAATTTAATTCGTTGTTTTCGAGCGTGCATCATTACCGAGAAGTCATTGGACTCAAAATTTAACGAGTGATAAGCAATTTGGTGTGAGTTTTTGCACGCCGACCCAGATATGAGAGTCAGTGATTGATAGACCAGGATGCGAGCCACTGAGTTAGTGCATTCAGCGGTCAGCCTGAATGCCGTTAAGTTGCACACCATATTATATCGTTTATATTTTAATTTTAGTATTGTAAAGCTTCTACCGTTCTCTGATGGCTAATTATGGGATGATATCCATCTGTTTATTACATATTTGTAGCTTATATCAATCTTAAAACATTGGTTTTACAAACCGACGCTATAATATTTGCATATATAGGTATTATTTTAATTATGTTTACATTATAAATGTATTATGTGAAGATGAATTTAAAATCATCTCCATATTCATTTCCTAAAAAAATCCCAAAAATTGTTTAGTCATTATAATTAAGCATTAAATTGAAATTATTGTTTAATTGTTAGGTATGATGATAATAATAGTACGACCTCTTTCTGTGACGCAAATACTACGAGGTGAAATGAATAAAATGAAAACAAAATAACATTCGTCATACAAGCTCATAAACCAATAAACAACGCAAAAAACAAAGTGACAGACGAAAATAAAAACATATTTCTTACATTATTCAATAACTACAATAACATAATAACTATTTTTATTAATAAATCAAATAATTTTTTTATCAGTGAGCATTATTAATGTAACCACCGAAATACCAAATTTCACAATAATTTATCAAAAATTATATAACTTTAAAACGTTAACATTAAGAATAAGTTTTTTAATAGAATTTACATTTTCCTTGTATTGAATAAATTTAAATACCTACATCCTGATAAAACTTTGATATAGAAGTAGGTAACCGGCAGAAAAATATCTAATGAAAGAAACATAAGTAAAGCGCATCATATTTAATGGGATATCATTGATATTAAATTTATATAATTACCAATTAGATATTCTTATTGTCTATTAAGTATATTTTTGATGTTTTATTCTTCATTCATGAAAGACAAAATTTTAAATTCATAATGGTACATTTATCATTATAATAAATTGTTAATGAAATATACTAAAGATCAATATTTCAAATCTATGCCTTACGACATAAATCAATTAATTATTCATAGTAATCACAGAATTAATGACCCTGAGCGTACTAAAACATTGATTCTGAATCCGATAGATGCCAAAGCGACGTCGTTAGCGCATTTTTTATAGCATTCCATAAGAATATTGACCTCGTGTACTCGGCCAAAGTATTTATTCATGTATAATAACAAAGCAAAAAGTGGTTCATATTAAATGCGTTTACAATTTACATAGAGACGTGTAGGCTTCGCCTAAACGAGGCGCCACGTCTCGAATCTAAAACATTGTCAATTAAATTAGTTCCGGTTTCAGATCCTCCTCTGTAATGCGTTTTAGATTCGACAAAAAAAGCTAATGAATTCGCTCAACTTCATCTTTTTGCGAATCGCGAGTAGAGCGCTGCTATTTGTATTATTAATTATATTTGCTTATTAAGTGAGGTCCACAATACGCTTTAATTAAAACCCGCACAATATATGTTTTTATAAAACCTGCACGAACACGGATTTGAGATGCTAATTGTAAATAAAATTTAATTATAATGAACTTCCTACTTGGAAAATTTGTTCAATTTAATTGACCGTTAAACGTAATTAACTACTTATAGTATAGAACATCATTATAATTTAATAGTAATTATTTAATAAGCACGTAATTACGGACATAAAACGATTTCCTGCAACATATTCTTCGTACATTTCTTATTGATAAAATCCAGTAGCTCCCACATCCGCCAACCAGTATTGTTTCATTTTTTGTGTCATCAATCTCAGTGCTAATAAACGAGAAATATCGATCAGACAATGGAATGTATAAAAACTTGCACCGATATAAAAAGTGTAATAGTGGACTTATTATGTAATGTTATTGTTAAAACTCTTTGTTATTTTCCAATTGGTGACAATTAAATCATAACAAAAATAGTGTATAGTGTATAACTGTATAGTGTGTAGTTAGTGTATAGTGTGTAGTTATAAGTAATCAATATAACTTTCTCAGTAGCTTGTTAAGGACTATTATTTTATAGCAATAAAGTCTATAGGAATCCGTCAGTTTATTATAACTGTAATTGGATTAAACTATCAAAAAAATAAAAGAAAATTATTGCGGGATAGTTAGCACTACTATTATAGCTAATCATATTAATTATTGCACGTAGCTCCTTGAAACTACATATTAGGTTTTTCTTATCTACGACGTGACTTTCAATAGAAAAAAAACAATACCATAACATAGCAATAGCACTTCACTTGTGTACTGGTAAAATTTCGTATTTATCTTTTAAACAATTATTATTAACCAAAACAAAACAAGAATTGAGGAAAAGGATCAAAAAAATCTTACTCGAATAAAGCACATAAAAATATACGCTGTAAATTACTAACTGTCACTTGTGAAGGCATCAGGCACAAAAGCACAATTAAGCACAGGTCAATCTCTCGCAGTACCAAAATAAAGACTAAAGGGAAGGTGGTCTGAAGCCAGCGCATGGGCCACCACGCTGCCACTCCAGGAAACCAACGGTAAGCATTAGCTGAAATATATTTGCTGTGTGTCCGGAAACTTGTCACACAATACAACCTTTCTTCGAACGCATTAAGCAAGCTATTGATAAGTAATGACAACATTGTTGCATAATATTTATTTTCTCAGCTTAAAGCTCGAGGTACCGCGGATTGGAGATGAAAAATTTCTACGTGGTTTCAATAAAAAAAAAAATAGATTTACTTTTTCTTTCACTTAGCTTTTTCGTATTTTATTTACATATTCTCTATAAGTTTATTGACACAATATTTTCCTGTACGGCTAAAGATATCACATATTATTTATTTTTGACCAAAACTGCGTTATTGACTAGATGTTAAAAATGTTCGTGATTCCAACATTAGCGGTGAAAATAGTTCTCACTAATGAAACCTTCGATGTAATTTAATTAGAATTGTATTTGAAGCAATCGAGACCTTATTTTTGGAATATTTACACGTATACTCTAATTATTACGAACAATATTTTACCGATAACAAATTTTAATTTGATTTTATTAAGGAGGGAATTATTATAGGGTTTGATTTTCATTAAACCATAATCTTTTTTTGTATAATATATTATGTATGTTTAATTAATAACATTCATCAGTTTTTTATTAATTCATTAGCAATAACCTGTATAATGTATATAGTATATACTTACCCGGTTTTAAAAATTAGAATTTTTTGATAATCTGTTTTTATTAAGTATTAACAACTCGTATGGCATCATCTATCATTACAGTGGGATAACCCATTATTTAAAAAAAATGATTATTTGCAAAGATACACATTATGTAAATATATTCATTTCAATTTTAATTCGATATAATATATTTTTAGAACCATTGTACATTCAAATCGAAGCAAGATTTCACCTTTAAAGAAATTTATCATATACGATAATATTTTTATCTCCATTACCTCACATAACTATTTCATAGGCAAATATCATGTTAATTTTAAAAATCCAATCCTTACTTATTATTAAAGCAGGTACCTATACTTACATAAAGAGTAAATAATCAAAGACTTATCTATCTTAAAATGTCACAGGTTTGAGTAAGTTTCTTATTTCCATTTTCAACGTTTGAAATCGCTGGTATTTTATTGATATCTATACATTAAAAGATAAATCGGAATTCTTGTGCCAAGGCTGGGAAATACCCGTCTTTTGTTGTTACGCTCAAATTTTGTATACATTTAGCGATTTGTATAATATATCAATCATTCAACGTAAGAACAACTTTAATGGACTCGTATAATATTATCTATTGTCTAGTTGTAACTTTTCACATTTTATTGAGATTATTTTTCCGACCCAAATATCGACCAATAGAATTGCATCATTCGACGTCACGTGGTACAACCTACATGGTATTATACTGATAATTTTTTGAAAATTTTCTCTGGTCGTTGACGTCAAACTGACAGGTTGAATTCAATTGTGAAATTATTGGCCGACATTTGGGACGGAAAAATAATCTCCCGAATACCACACGAGCTTCAAAATTATCTGGCATTTCCCTCAAGGTTCCCTGCAAACAAATAAAGTCGTCAAGTTTTTCAGGAAAAATCAGTTTTTTTAACCTTGACTAAAAACTTGACTCCTTCATTTGTTTGCAACGAACCTATCGGAAAATACCCGATAATTTTGAAGCACTTGTGGTATTATAAGTGATAATTGAGATAATTTCTTGTTGTTTTTATAAGTTCTAAAAAGAAATAAGATTCTTATTTTAATAATGAATGACATAGCAGCATTGATTCCAGGGTCATTATATATTTAATAAGCGTGATAATAATGTCGTATATCCTGGCTGCAATTAAAATAATAATTAAAATTTTCTAACTAATTTATTAAACCTGATGCGGTCTGAAATTAAATTATATCCCATTGCAACCGTTTTCCCTATATGACTAATCTGTTTTAATTCAAACATAATGCTTTGCCTCTCAAACCTAAAATCTTTAGGTAAGACCCAACTTACCTACTTATATTTTATTTTCATTTATATTTTTAAATATTTACACGCATACTTTTTCGCGATATATGCACACGATGTATTCATATGTATTTTTTCCAATTATTTCTGATAAATAATGATACCCTCCTTAATTTTAATAGACCAATTGTATTAGGGATAATAAATACTTCACAACAGATAGGTAAATCATATATCAACTTCACGAATTCCTTAAATTATCTACATTCGGAAATTATAATAACATAATATCACAATCGACTTATCTTTACTGATGATGACTCATTTTAATATTATTTAAGAGTGCGAAAACATGCGTATCTTCGAGCATTTATATTAATTCATTGCAAAATTATGAGATAAAAAACCAAATCACGCAACGCGTAAATAGGTGCTATGTCGTGGTTGAAGCTTTCCTCAGACTTTAAACCAAACATATTTTACAAGTTGATTTTAAATGTTAGATTATTAAAACAAACATCTGAATAAACTCAGTAGTTAATGGATGTAAACATGAATTTCACAAGTTTCTGAAAACGCGATTTCGATACATCCCCTATTTTATTTTTTGAGGGTAGTCGGGTCTTTTTCAATTATCGAGCGCTATTTAAAAGAAAATGTTCAAGAGAATTCAAACTAATGGGCGTTCGCAGAAAATCATATCGTGGCCCAGGAATACTCTACTTTTTAACTCCTTATGTGACCATACCATATGGCACTTTTAAATGCAGCCAGCTTGCATGCCGCCCGCCCGACAGTGTACTCTCAGCACATTATGTTACAGATAACTTGTATACCTACGTAATTGAAAATATCGTTTGATTTGACGTGAATAAATTGTATTTTATTAACACATAAAGTTTAAACTAAGTAGACATTTAAAAAAGTCCTATAGACGAAATGTTTTATCCAAATTTCGCACTTTACGATTCTCTATTGCCTTTCCTTATCATACAGAGGATAAATTACCGACAAACAACTAAATCCCAAAAAGCTTTAGTATATATTTACTATTCACGTTATATTAAAATGCAAAGGTGTGAAATATTCGTGGCAGATATTGACTTAATAGAATTCGTAGAAACACATTATAGCAAATATAGTATGCGTATACTTCTTCCAAATCCATTACAAATTCAAGGAAAATTCGTTTGAAAATAAACCAGTAATGTACGATAAAATACTACGAAATCGCAACTAAGGAAATATGTGTATGATAACTACATCATAAATGTAAGGTATATAGTTTCAGTTTTTGAAGCAACTTAACAGTTTTAACTTCAACATTAAAAGCGAAAAACTATCTGAAACATTCATTTTTATTTACTACCATAAAATGTTTCCATATGAAAATTACCAAACCAACTTTAAGTAATTTTAGTAAATATAAAGATTAACCTCCAGCAGCTATAATGTATTACATTAATAATTCATCTCGTATGTGTCAAGTAAAGTTTTATTTTACAAGAAACAACCGAAGCCTCTACATTTGTGCATTTGTAGAGCCTACCGATGAGAGAGCCTATACGTAAGTGCATTTCTAGAGCTTACCGATGATAGAGCCTATACATAATATGTGCATTTGTAGAGCCCACCGATGATAGAGCCTATACATTGTACAGGCTCTACCTCTGCTAATATTCATGGGCAGTGGTGATCTTTTCCCGCAGGGCCAACTCGCTCTTTGTAAAATCAAATACATATCTCTATAATAGACTGAGAAAAGGGTCCTCCGTCTACTCACGGAACACAGAAGCAGTAAAGACAAAATACAATTTGATACATTTGATAGTTTCGTTAGAAATAAGCTAATGTGTCTTAATTTTAGCAAAATCCACTAAAGACAAGTCAAATGATTATAATACTTGTTAATGATAAATCATAGCATGTCAAATTTGTATTTATAATATTTTATTGATTAATTTAACATTTTGTTGTTATATGTTAATGGTTAAACTTTCAATATTACACATAGAATCCTATATTATGCACCCAAAAACTATGAATAAATTCAGGTTAAAATGTTGCCAATAACTTACGCATAAATTCGTTAATAATTAATTTTATGGGTGATCATTAATATAAACATTCAAGATTGAATTTAGAAAGCAAGCTCGAAAGAAAACGTAGGGCCCAAATGTGAAGCCGGTGTCGGACATCATCCGTGGCGACGTCACCTACTTTCACAGAAGCAGGCGAGCAGAGCCCAAACGCAAGGTCGCCGTAAGGCAAACCACTCATCGAATGAATTTCTTCGAGGCGGACGCAACGCACGCGCATAGATACCATCCGGGAGCGGAACGCGGTCGCAATAAAAACTCTCGGATATATTTCACGCGTGCGCAACATTATCTCGACGCTCTCGGGTCCGATTACTTAATGCTCTACCTAACTGTACACGAACGGCGAAACGAGATCGGGTTTTTTTCTGAACGCAGTTCGACGATCTGCAAGGGCGGGACCACCACGGGGTGCGGTTCCGCGGCGAACGCTTCCTTGTTTGTTGTTTTGTTTTATTACCTGGCCAGTGGGCTGACCACGATTCGGGTTGCCAATCAATAATTATACGGTTACCAGTAGACCGTTCTGTTGTTCTGTTTCGATCGTTGTTGGCCAATCTACAAAATTGGATGATCACGAACACAAGGCACGCTATTTCTCTTCCCTACTAGAAGGGTTTGAGCTATGATTAAGTTTTCATTATTTTTCTTCTATAATATATTGAATGTGTTGATTGCGTAAATTTAATATTTATATCAATGATCAAATATTATGTGAAGAAACCGGACATAGGCTTAGTCAATTATAATTCGATTTTAATGAAATATAATTATGCATTGTTCAAAATAATGATCTCATTACGATAACGTTCATTATCGTCTGCCACTGTTAAGAGATAATCCTCGCAAATATTGAAAAAGAATCCATAATTATCTTTTGTTTGTGGTGGTTAATTTGGAACGAGCGAAATGTAATATACATTTATCATAATGAGTTCACCTTTTTTTCAATAATATGTTAACTTGATTTTATTTTGCACTAATATGTGTTGTACAAAAGATACTTTCCAAAAAAGGGATTATAATATTATAGTATACATTATACACTAATGATATTGTCAGAAAATAAGAAAATGAAGTTAATTTAATAATATACAGGCACCAAAAATCTATTGACCACCGATGAGCCACGAATTCAATAAACAATTTGCAAGTTATTTATAATCAAAACTGTGTTTTCTTCAGATAAGCTGTATGTGGATTGTGGATATAGTATTAGAGGTTTCCACCTTAAACAATGAGCTGTTGAGTCGAGTGGTAACTTCAAGTGGCTAATTGAATTAACAGGCCTGAACACAACATATCCATTAAGCGATCTCTGCGAACATAAAGAAAGATGTTCAAATTCTTGGCTACATTCCGCCGGTCATATCCAAGCATTATCAACATTAAATATTACTCAGAATCTATTAATAAGTCTTTAAATCTTTGTTTGCAATAGAACCTGAATAAGGTATGACGCTACGTGATATTATCAATATACAATAGGTACAAAAAAGTCTGTAGGTTCAGAGTGTTTCATAAAACTGTAGTCTTATATAGAGGTACATATAATAAATTTAATCTTCACAGGACCAACTTTAACTCGTCTAGCTACTAACAACACCTTTCGGTATCGCTAGCCAGGTAATTATTGGTGATCAAACCAAGAAATATATGTCCAGAACAAAATTATATGAAATATTTATGTATTATGATTTTTCTCAAAGCAAAATAAAAATATCAATAAAACTCACGATCGTAACTACACGAACAAAAGAATTATTTAATAGAAAGTATACTATAAAGATATTATGTGAAATTCATGTATCATAAATTTTATATCATATTGTATATCTATTGTATTGTATATTAAATAAATTAGATCCCATGACAGTATAAACGAGATATTTTTGTAAATTAATTCCTCCTGTTGCTATATAAGCACTTAGAACATTCTTTGATGAGCAGTGTCCAATGTCCATATACGTATCCATTCAATGATAATATAACTCATTCAAAAATAGTTTCTCTAAGTGCCTTTGCTGTAATCACTTCATTGAGGTCTTTATCAATATAACACGTTATTCTATATATGCGTGAGATGTATGCGTACTGTCAATTGTCATATAAAAGAGCATGTGAACGCAGATGCCTTGAACTGCAGTTCATTGTCCTGCACTTCTTTAAACACTGGCAGACGTTAAAAGGAACAAAGAAACGTAAAGCGCGATAGTGCATCCAAGGCGCAAGTTCTCAATGAAAAAATAATTTTGCAGAACAATAGGGATACGAGATGAATTATTAATAGAGTTAATGAGTTGCGGGCAGCGTCGCGATAGCGGGGTGAGCGGCGTGACCTCGCGGCAACTGATAGTGCCCACGCAGCCTGATTGTCGCCAACAAGCCGAAACTAGCACTTTTTACATTCCACATCACTCAACAGTAGCCCCTAATACGGACATGTAAGAACCATTATGGCAAAACAATTTATCGTGTAATTGTTTCCAATTTAAAATAATATTGCACGTGCCCGTGAATCCTTAATAATCGAGGTGCATTTATAGCAAAGAAGCTTTTGTAAGTCCTTTTCTTTTTTATGTGTATTAAAAGGTGATAACAGATATAATATTATGTATATCTATCTTTTTAGTGATATAATATTATGTATGTTAGGTACAATAAGTCTAACGAAATTTGACCAAATGATAACAGATACAAATATCAAATAATTCTAAGTTTACTGTAATAGTTTGCTTTGGTAAATGTTGCAAGCTCTATGTAGCGTTGTTGCACAACTTGTGAACGCAGAGAGCGGCCACTCTGTAATCTGTACTTCATGATAATACATCTAGTTCTCAACTACTGTTGAGTTAAAGGATTATGAAAATCAAGTGGTGCTTACATAATGATAACTATCAAAACTAGTTAGTTGGAGATTGTTTACTTTTCCAAATACGGATTGAATTTTAACTTTTGGTAATACTACGAGTGGAGTTTGCCAAATCGTTTCGATTTAATTTGTACTGTGTACAACAGGTTCTATTGTGTTTTATTCCTCAATTTAAAATCATGCGAGATTTTGAGTAAAAAAACGAGGAATGTCATTAAATATTCTGTTCTTCACTACGTAAAAATATATCTCGCATAGTTTTTTAAACATGTTTTTCACTACCTTTTGTAAACAAAAAATTATTTGGCATTCGTCGCAAAAAATTGAAAAATATTTATGAATTTAGTTTTATTACAAAATGTTTCACTTTAATATTAATAAGAATAATGGAATTTTATTTTATAAAGAGGTAATTGAGATATCAAAGAAAACAATCGCTTCTTTATGTGTGAATTATAAATAAATCCGAATTCCTCAAATTATTGCCAATATAGATAAAAGATTATTACGTCACAATGATTGTCATGCCTACTAATATTATCATGCGACAATTATTAGTAGCATAGATTACAATTATATTTCACAATAATAGTCATGATTTCGAATGAGTGTATAACAATTAGGAACAATATTTCATCATCATCATAACATTTGTAATCTATACTAATATTATAAAGAGGAAAGGTTTGTAATTATGTAATTATGTATGGTTTTCACGCATAAACTACTGGACCGATTTTGATGAAATTTGGCACAGACAATCTTTAGACCCTGAGAAAGAACATAGGCTACCTTTTATTGCGAAATATGTACCACGGGCGAAGCCGGGGTGGACCGCTAGTTGATAAATATAATACAATAAATACAAAAAAATGTGTACACAATTCTTATCACCTTGCATAGACGTATTTTTTGTTTGTTTCAGGGTTGATTTAGCCTACCAAATCGATTAATTCATAATGACAATATTGGTTTCAACGGTATAATATGAACCTAATAAGAAAAAAGCTTAAGCTCATGTTCAGTAAATACAATATTCATAATGCACGTCAGAAAACAACAAGTTACTTTATTGCAATGGTCCGTACCTAATGGTGGTAAAAAATTACCTCCAGCCACCTGCCTACTGCGAACACCTGCAAGACCGCCATTGCAATGATAAAATCACTACTTTTCTCTGTAACTAAATGTTTCAAAATTCGCCTATTCAGTATTTAAATCTAAAATTAGCGTATTACAAATGCAAAAGTTTGTATGTCCGTTAAACAGCTTTGGATAAATCAACTAATTTTGGATGATGTAGTGATGGACCTTCTATATATAGGTATATATACCTTATGAAAAAGTTAAGAGTTGAATTCCTATTATAGTAAGATATGAAAAACAAATTTCATATTTTACATAATTCAGAAAAATCGAAGGTTTTTGCCGTTAACAGGAATATCATCTGTATTAATGAAAGTGGGTTAAACTCCAAACATTATCGTGATCGTACTCTAACAAAAGCATATCCAGTTTATATAAGAAAACCTCGTAGATTGAGCAGTTATACATAAATCCCAAACTTTTTGTGTCCGTTGGCATGTAATGTGCTGAAAATGTCCGATATCCGAAAGCCTTGGTGTGGGCGGATTGAAAAGTTCCGCCGGCACGCCCCCCGGACGGATTCAATACGATAAAGAGGAAAATTCAAATCTAATCCCCATTATTTATCTTTTTCTCGAATTCATTCATTACCCAGTTGCTAAACCATCAATTTATTGCCCTTTCTTAAGATTTGAAATGTTAATAGAGGAACGATCTGATTGTTTGTTTGAAAGATAATTTGATCTTAAAAAGTTCTTAAAGAAGAAGGCAAGTGTCTTAAGTTATTTTTTATTTTGTTTGTATTCCGGGTTACAGGTATATTCATAGCCTTTGTACTGATGTACCCATAAATACAACTATCTTATTAGTTAACAGTGAAAACGTAATAACATTCAAAAGTTAATTGCTTCTAGGGAAACGCAGTCATTTGTCTTAGTTCTATTAGCAATTTGAAATAAAATCGCAAACTTCAGTATAGTTGTTACTTTACTGAGACAAGTGGCATGTAAATCCATCAAAATATATTAATGGCTTTGTCCGACGGCCACAGTCTCCTGGTCAAGTCTAAGTTAACTTTAATTAGTTGTTATGTTCTGAGTACCAAGGGGTAATATAATTTGCAATATACGGAGAGACTAGAGGAAAATTACGAGCGATGCTTTTTAACTAAATCCTTATTTACTACTCTTCTTTAAAAATAATTATACTTAGGAGAAGGACTAGAGAAAATAAGCACTTTTAAAAATTTCACTCGCTTTCTTATAGCCATAAATTAGGTAAATAATGAAGAATTATAATTCAAGAGCTCAAAACTAGGATCAAAAGTAAGTTCGTTAAAGGTCTAATGAATATTGCAAACTCCTCTAATATCCTTATTTGATTTCTTAATGATGTTGTTAACGTTTCATAAATTATTAAAAAAAGAATGAATATATTTCAATTTTATTTCATAATAAATAATTAGTAACAACAACATATTATTTTCGAGTTTTATTGGTAAAGCGACGCATTGGTGACCTATCTCTATGAATAATATTCGTGAGTCATCAACTTTTAAAATTTTGCAACAATCGTATCGGTCCATGTACAAGAAACAATTCTATTTATGGGTCCGGATGCGATTAAGAGTGTTATGTGTATTACTAATAATTTATATGCGTAAGGGTAACATCTGAAATGTCTGGTCTGAAATATGACTCATTACATTTCACTGAATTTGATGAAACATATTATCGTCGTAGAACAACAAAAAACAACAAAGTAAACAGAATAGATAATGGTGGCTTATTTGAGCATTGCATTGTTTTTGTCTTTATAGACAATTCTTATGCTAGATATAAATTGAAAAACTTTACATTACAAGTTTGTGAAATCTTGAAAGACTCTATAAGGAAATTTATTTTGCCAATTCTATGTAATCTATTTAAAATAATTGCATCGCATTCAGTAGGTTGAATACTTTATATGGAGCCTATCAAGTATACAAAGGGTCGTTAGCTATAACATGGGACATGATTTTAAGAAGTGGCTCCATGCCAATGCTCCCTCCCTATCTTAATTGCGCGATTCAACCACATCTTTTGGAATTCAGCCAGACTCCTGCCCTATGGTTAAGTAACTTATTACAGATCTCGGATGAATAGGACGAAAATTGGCAATTCATTCTTAGGATTGATGATAAAATTAAATAAACACTATCGAGGGAATTATTAGCTTAGTAAAGAAAAGGCTTCAGCCAAAGGTTGTGGTTATATTCGTAAGTCATTTAATGTTATAGTTTAGGAGCAATCGTGAATCGGTGTAAACAAAGAATACAACATACACAATACACATACACATGTGTGGGTTTAAAGGCAAGCAAGCATGCAATGCAAACTGTCCGTTCTTAAATGTTATAATTGATATACAGTAAGTTTTAAATATTATCAAACTAAGAAACGTATTAAATCCAATGGAAATAATCGCTTCTTTTGTTATTTATAATTTTATGTCTTAATTCGCCTCACAAACATTAAAATAGATTAAATACTTTATTCATATATTATTTATCCAGAATTTTCCAGTGTTCCCCTGAAAATTTTCTTTAGTTATAGGAACACATTGTCTGCCCGTAACTATGCTCTTTTTAAAGAATTCAAAAAGTCGGAATAAATTACATATTATTATGTACTAAATAAATCGGTTTTTAAATCAGTAAAACTCTTCCTAAATGTATTATGTTATATATCATACATTTTGTTATAGCTTCTGTGTATTTGCCTAAAAGCAAACACAAAGAAACTATGAATCACGTACAGACTATAATACGTATTATACTGTAATAACGTACACCCTACAGGCCATTAAAAATTCACCACGTGCGTACTTAAAAATCCGATGAAACTAGGGTAAATGTGGGAAATCCCCAACCGATAACAATCATACAGCGGCGTATTTTTATATAAATCAATTCACAAAACCTTTTAGAAATCACTTTCAAGACAAGTTAAAAAGCAGCTATTTAATATTGCAAGTAACGTACTTAACCACATTGCACTAGTCCTTTTCCTTAAATGTTTCCCTGATTTATTGTGAAATATCCATTCAATTGTTACTAGTTAATTTTTCGTGGAAATTAGCATATATACACATTGTAGGAATTACCTCACCAATATAGGTGTATAATTTAGAAGAAACAAAATGTTGGAAAAGTCATCTATTTAGCGAGGGTTACGTTTCAGTGAAAATCAATTATTTTCCCTGCTCATGAAACAATAGATCGAAACGTTGGTCATTTGGTTGATTTTTCACCAATTTGCTTCTGAAGGAATATTTAAATATTGTAGTTTTTATCTGGTTATTTTATGCTTTTATGAATGTTGATATAATCTTCATATGAAGAAAATTAACCTTACTCAAGGAATCTAATTTTTTCCGGGAGTCCCTTTATACATTTAGTAGGATTATAAAGTTTATAATATCTATTTATTAAATTATAATCACTCTAGGTACTTTACTAATCACTATGTATATTTAATATGATAATTATCCAATAAAACATATGCGTATAATATGGTTGCAATAAATTAATGATTATTACTTAATTTTTTGCTCTATAATAATTTTACAAAAATTCGTTACACAACTTAACTAGGTATAACTATGTTGAAAATTTTATTTATTACCTATAATTTCGCGTATAGTGGAACGCAATTAATTCACTGTCCCAACGATAAATTAAAATAAACACAAAATTACTAAGCGATTAATTTAATTCGCTCTATCTCTAAGTCTCACCAAACAAGATGAGATTTAATAATACGAATCACACATGCCATTTACGCACATTAGAATAAAATATGTGAAATCAATTAGCAAGCTTTTGCCTAAAAATACTTTAGAATGCTGAAAATTGGGTACCTATGAAGAATCCAGTGATAGCGACTTTTGGGTAAAAGTACTCACAAATATTTACTTAAACTAGGAATTAAGATTTTAATGACACACAACCAATTTATTCAACTTAACTTAATGTAAAGTAATAAATGAACATTTACCTTTAAAACTGATATTAGAAATCCCGCCAACTTATACCATTCAGAAACATTAACTTCACTCCCGACACTTAAGGAAGCCCGTTAAGTTTTACGAAAAAGCGTACCGTACAAACGTAAATATAGTGCAATACAATGAAACTCACGAGCGAAAAATATTCGAATGATCATTTATTTTTAAATTTGGAAGCGAATGTATCGAGTGGGAATCGTCGAAGTTTGAGGACGGGGTCTCAATGGCCACGCAAGTTGGCGGCGGCGAGGCAGATCGAGTACTGAGTGGTGAGCCGTGGCCGGTCGGTTGTCGTTGCCGGCCGCGGCGCGACTCTGCCCCGCGCGTGCGTCGGACCTGTTCCTACAGCCTCCCGCGCTAATCTCGCGACTCCGGCCAGGCTGCAGCGCGCCAACAATGCACCACGTCCTCCACTATCGGACGCTGCAGACCACACACCGATACAATGTCGTTCAGCTACCACTATCGACCACACATTTGACACTCGTAAATAAGTACGTCCCAGATAGTGGTGTTGATAAGATGCCAATGAAGGATACGTAATAATTATTGATGTAAGTCATTTACAGCTAAATGTTACTCGGTACTTACCTAATACATACAACAAAATCTAAATTATTAAAATATGTCCAGATCCACATCACATTACATTTGCAATATTATTTTGAGCACTTAAATTTATGCATTAAACTCAAATTTTTTAATCTCTTCTGCGATGGTAGTAAACTTATGTCCATTGAAATTCACACATTTTTCACAGTAGATAATATTATGTTGACGACGCAAAACAATTGCAAAATTATATACACCTAGTGTATCCTTTTCTTCACCCTTCCCAGTTCATTCCTTTACAGTTTACACCCATCGTCAATCCGTTCCTCATCCCTTGCTCCATAAAAGCAGGCAAAACATCGGCAAAGTATCAAACTATCAGTTGACTTCGTAACTGCTGGTTCACCAGCCAGTCAGCTACAGCTGCTGCTGCTCTGCGATATCATAAAAAAACCTACCCGACTGTATGTACATGTAACGCTCAAAGATCGATGACGTTCATTGAGGGGAAAAAATGCTAACAACATGGCTCTAATGAAAAGGCGACGCGCTGTGGCGATCACAGAAATACCACATAGGCAAATTCGTGTCGTGGCTCGTGGCATTCGATCTCTACACCACGTGGAAGTTAAGAAAAGCCACACCGAAAAGCTAATTGTACTTTATATTCTTTGAGCGAAACTTGCAGCTTTCATCAATAAACTCATTACGTTCATAAAGTCTGTCGAAATTACCTTTTTTTGTTTCCATAATGTATATACTGCTCATAACAACGCACAAAACAATTTGGAAATCTGCATGATCCAACTTGGTTAACTTCAGGAACTCTTAATTAAACGTTTGAACCAACTTCGGCAGAGCAAATTTTGAATTAGAGAAGTTTGAATATGGTTACCTGTTTTTCGTGTTATGGTACACCAATCATTGCTCGGCATGCGTCATGACTTTTCATCATTTCCAGAACGACTCGAGCTCGAATAGTATGGCAGTCACATCTGGAATTTCGTCTTGAACATTCTCATTAGAGCCATAACACGAATTTCGCTATGTGGATCTTTTACTATCACTACAACGTATTGTAATCTATTTTTCCACTCAAAAGAATAATTATTGTTCTACAAATCACTGTTAAAAGCTTACACAAAAAGATTGGTAGTCGTATATTTAACCAGGTACGTTCCGTCGTGCATGATTACTTTTCAGCCATTTAAAAACAAAACGGTTCTCAAACTAACTATTGTAAAAAATGAAATCAATTGACTTCTGAAATCTAAAAGTGTTTAGCATTAAATACCCAGAGAAGCAAGAGCCTAACTTCCATAAATAATTGAAGGAAAAACATTTCGTGAAAATGAGAAGGCAGACCACTACTGAAGTTAAATATAGTATATTAAATATAGTTATACAATAATTTAAATTAGGAAATTAATCATAATCATATCTTATAACTCATAATTAAACCCCTTTTTATGAAAAACTTAAATGAACTTATCATTAGGTACCGTGTGATGTTGATTTTTTTTATCAAAAAGTTCAAATGAAGCTTCATAATTTAAATGAAAGTATTACCTACATTTGAAGTAAGTACCTACTTTAACACTATTTCAACAAAATTTTAAAATATATTTGAAGCTTAAAAAATTAACTCCACTTTAATACATATGTGTTTCATTATAATTTGAAGTTTGAAAACCCAATAAGATAATGATATTCTCTCAGGATTCTAATGTGGTAATAACAAAAACACAAAATTTTTAAGTAAATTCTGTATTACGATTATTTAAAAAGGATTCATTTATACATAATTTTTTATCAGCATAATACAAAAATAATATAAACAGAAGCTTAATTATATAAAAGTAAAGAGTCTATTTTTTTCATATAAGGTGCATTAGGGTAATTCCGGATGACGGGGTAAATGCAATACCTAACGTTAAATTAATACGTAACTATTGATTGATTAAACAAATATGAATAATATTGTTATCAAACCCGTTTATTTTCATGTAATGCCTTTTTTTTGTAAGTGGGGAAGTCTTGCATAGATACCCACGGCCTTCGGGGAAGAGGCCGTTTGTTATGTCGGATTTCATACCGACCAAAACCCCACTGTGTTCCGTCAAGCCGAATCAACGACAGGGCCACGGGTATAGGTAGAATTCGTCCGTGACCCCATCAGCGGCAGCCCAAACAAGCTAAGAGCCTTCATGCGATGCCTTCACGATACTCACAATAAAACGATGCGATGCTCTGAAGTACACAATTTTCCGAATTATCCGACATCCGGAATTCCTCGAATGCACTATACCTAATTTATTTAATAAAGAACCTGTAGGTTCTATAATTATTTTTATATAAGATTGACCAAAGTCTAAGGACCAATGATTTTCCTGTCCCTTATAATACTTACTGAGGCGATGACGTCCACAATAATTTCAAGGAAATATAGACGTGATATAGACCTTTCATTTAAGCTTCTCTACTAATGGTATTTTATGTTGTACAGATTAGGTACATCATAGGTTTCCTGAAAGGTTGAAACTTGGATATTTCACATGCGTGTTTATGAACAACCTAACACGAGACAAAAAAGAAATAACGATATCAATGTTTTTTTATACTTGTAATCGGAAGCTTGGCTTGCTAAAATTATTATTTAATATTCAAGACCCTTTCAATTATCTGGGATCACGTACATTATATCAGTTCGGGATTAGCGCGTTCAAACCAACTTTTCAGCTTTATTTTTGACATAATGATATTGAAAGATAATGCAACTAACAAACCAATACATTTGAAGAACAAAGGATGAACAAAGCTAATCCCAAGTAGAAAAACTAGCTATAAATACCTGCAGTTGCTATTTTAAAGGTGACTAATAACTACTAAGCTCTAGAAACGAGATAACTACGAAATACGGAAGTTATATTTATAATGTCCACAACGTATGAATTGTACGTTATAATAACAAAACACTGAGACAAGTTAAATGCCTCCCATAGCTGTTAAAATAACAAGTCATTAATCAACTACCTAAACAAACAGCAATTTGACATCGATAAAATTACACTGAGTTATTGTCATGTCATCGGATTTAAATTTTGTTGGTATCGATGTACTCACCGAATGAAAGATACAGCCTGATTAGGAAATAGAACAAGTACGAAAGAAGATAAAGAAAATTTGTATCAGGGTAAAATACATGATTCATTTCGTATCGTTTTCCAAAAAAAACATTTACTATCCCAATCCATTATTGGATTAGGTAAATAAATGTTAAGAATATTTAAGTGCATTGATTCATAAAGGAAATGGAATAAAATAAAATGTAAAACTTTTCAAAAGCTCCACTTTTAGAATAGAAGCTTTTGTGTAAGCTTTTCTTAGTCTGTTACTGTTTTGTTAGATTTATTATCGTTTTTAATGATATTATGTAGTCAAACAAACTTTGTATTTCATAAAAAATAACAAATAAATTTATGATCTTTAGATAAGAGACACAATTTACAATCGCAAGCGATGTTTTATAGTGTCTTTACTAACTTGTTACTTCAAGGTTATCATAGAAACAATCCGAACATGCGGAAGGTTAAAAAGGTTAGGAGAAAATAATACAAAGAAAGACATAAAAATCTGCGATCGGAGTAAATCATCAATTATCCCTAATAACATGTAAGTAACTGTAGAAACGTGATCACGTGTTCAAAATAATAAAGGTTACACTAGTTTACACTCCAATGCCTTGCGAGACGCAGATTACAATCTGACATTACCTATCGATCGGCGTTATTAACTGTACTAAAGTGATAATGGCACTATAATAACCAGCGACGACAATATATTCAATAGTTTCAAGATTGGCGTTAACCATTCGCATGAATTATATGCTTGGAAACCAATTTGCGTATTATTGTGTTTATTCGACCAGTTCCAATATAACGCCTTCGTAATTTAATATTAATTATAGTCGATTGCCCTTTTCATAATACGAAACCGAATTGCCGTGGCTTATATTCGAAAGATTGTGATCTGTATCAGATTATCGAATCAATTAGTTCATGAACGGTCAATTCATCTATTAACGCTGTTAACAGGCTTTCGTCATTCTAATACCGACACTAACTATTGCAATGTTATTTATTAAACATTTAGGCACTTTAAAAGTCTACTACGTAAATTCTTTTAAATGAAATATATTTTGTTATTCTATTTTTAATTTTATTTTAAACAAACAAATCTGCTGAAAAGCAAAAGTTCTTATTCCATTTGGATTGAAATTATAGAAATTGTTGCTCTATTGATACATAAGATTGATGAATTTTTGTTTCGCTTTGTGCAATTTTGTCTACTTTAATAGGGAGAAGATATGAATCGGCCATTTTGACCGTTTGCCAGATAGGACATAATCGTTTGGCAACATTTACCGCATACCTCCTAGTTTCATGTCAATTTATCACTTTACTTAACATAGAATTTCTATTAGTAAAAGTGTAATTGAAGATTTCTATCGTCTTTTAATTTGAATTCAATTACGCTTAATGCATAATAGGCAAAAAGTGCAATCTATGTAAATAAATATTCACTTTTTAACCATATTATAAGCTGGTTTAATCAGGCAGCACATTAGAGTTACTTTGTATATTTAAAATGTTTTATATAATTTACATATTGGATTAAAATTCAATTCCCTTAGCAAAATTAATATCTAATACTCAATTTCCTCGTGTACCACATGTCCACATAACATCGGAGAACCAAACTTCGCAGTTAATCATTCCGATTTACGTCACACATAATTGTAATAACATAAAAAAGACACGATGTTAATATTTCTAGGTAGGTAAACGAGGACAATTATGTTGCAGACACTTGTTTATTCGCAAGTATCTCAACAAGGTATGTAATTTTCCCGTGTTCAATCTAATGTGTACGGCGCGACGCGACACGGCGCCAGCCCCGTCGGCTTCTCATAAAAGACATTTATGCTAATACATCACCAACTAACTACTGACCGTTGAACATGACGTCTCTCGATCATACAACAATTTATAAATTATTATTAAATAAACTTTAATTGCAACTATCGATACAATAAATCAGATGTGCAGATGACATGATACCTTAATTAATGCCTGCATGTACACGTATCTTTGCCATTATTAAATATTGACTCGTTTGACTAACTGCCTTATTTGTCGTAATTTACGTTCAGTATTCTATTCAAATTTATTTATTCAAACATCGTAGCTGGCAGAGGTCACTTGAAATTATGTTATATCTCGGCTATCTTGAGGTTTGAGGGTTTAGAATTCAGATGAATATGAAATAAGCGAACTGGCGTTTACTTCTCGTAAATTCTGGAAGGATTTGTCTAGGTTAGGAAGCCGAGAGATTGTCTGCCAGCGATATACCACATGTAGCGCATATCTTTCAACAGTGGGCGTAGCAATTTAGTGTGTGTCTCACATATAAAATGCCTAATCATAGTGAGTTAGCATGGGACTGAAGCAGCGTTGTTATATTAGCCTGAGACTTCAAGGCGCAGCGTCTGATTTTATTTGCAAATGGAATGTTCACTGACTCCATTAAAATTATTTAACAAAGGATACATTCATTTTAAAACTTTATGAGTGTACTACTTGGTTCATTTATGTACTTCATTCCTAGCTTTATTATTATCTAAAGTTATGAATAAATTGATATAATAAAAATGTATGTATATAACATATGTTACATAAGACTGTTTTATTTAAAATAGACCAAATTCTAATTACAATGGGAATATTCCGTGCAGAATAATTAACACGATCAAATTGAGGTTATCTTTAATATAGAGCAGATAATGTAGAGCATTAGGTAAACGCTTTCGGCTTATGGACCAAATTTGTCACAACCTTACGTAAAATAATAATATGGTGAACAAATTTGTATTTTGGTAGGTACTTATACGATACTTGCAAGTTGCATATTACAAAAAAAGATTCTAATGTGATTACGTTTAAACAATACAATAATAGCGTCATAGTTAAATACTCAATGAAGATTACTTATAAGAAGATGATTGTAAACATGTATTATTTGTATAGATTGAAATTTGTTATTCTTTATACTAAAATAGTACCTACTTGTTCATACAGGTACTTTTTTATAGGAAATCAAATATTTGAATAAGCAATAATTTCTCGTTTAAATCTTATACATACGTATTATACAGGTTTTATTTTGCAATAATCATACAACTTCCATATTACTGTTCTATGATGTTGCAATCTGCATGACTAAACCAATTCCAAGCCTTTTAAATAAAAAATATCCTGACTCCTATTTACATTCAATAAGCCTCATACATCTTATAACAAAAGTAATGTTCACATAATATAGTAATCAGTGATTACGCGAATGGATAATTTTATTGAGCCAACACGAGTGTTATTAATCAATGCAAAAATTACATACATCAGCTGTCTAAGCATTCGAAGTATGTAGTAATGGAATTTAATAGAAAGATGGAATATGTTATATGAGGCGCCGTTTAATTGGATCCTTGTAAAGCTATAAAATATTCATTTTAAATAAATATTAAATCGTTTTATAAATTCTTACTTACTTCTTCTTACTACTTCTTATTAATTTTCAGTCTTGTTGTGATTGGAAACGCAATGAAATAAATCAAAAGCATCCAATAAGTTTACTTAATATCCTGTGTTTTACAACCTATTTTTCTCAGCAAAACTATACAAGATAGCAACGTCCACCAATAAAATGTCCCTATCTTTCTTTTCACCCATATATCGAACGGTAGACTTATCGCTTCGTAGTAAATCACACATACGATCGTTCACTTTATTACCCTTATGTTCATAAACATTTGCAATTTACTATGTTTACTCATATCCGGACGTGAGTTTAATTAATTATCTTTTGAACTCGTTCTGCTCGATACGGCGTCTTGGAACAAAGCTCGGTCTCACTTATAGAGATTTGTTTTAAGAGCTTTTGTTTCATTGTGTGCAGATTGTGTGGGCGTCCCTCTATTCATTTTGTTTCATGCGTATTTTCTTATACGAAGGCTCTGCGACAAAGTGGCATCTTTAGGGCGGTAATAATTTAGGTCTCGACCACAGAACATTAAAAACAAATAGAAGTGCTATAATGTCATAATTACTATGAAAACCAGTGTCGCCAAACCCACACATTTAAACCTATAGTTATACAGTACACTACAAGTAATCTATGCCTTTGATTGGACAGCTTAATTTGAGTAAAAACTGACTTAGGTTATAAATTCAGCATTTCAATATGTACCCTAACGCACCATGTTACGGTTTATTTTAGTATAACATCCCTAGGTATATTAGCTGTTTTGTTTCTCATTCCACAGAAATTCCAAATTCGAAAACATCCAGCTACTCCACAACAGAGGGCGTTAGTTTTCGATAGATATAACTTTGAACCTCAACTCATAGAGATAAGGTTGAAATTTGTGTCACTCAACATTAATGACATTAACTTGATATTTATCTGATGCTATGCCCTGAGGGATGTCAGCCTTGTTATCGATAATTCACAAATAAATATTTTTTGTGTATTTTTTTTTCTTTCTATTATATGAGTGTAGTATAATGTGTCACATTTTGGAGTATGTTTATTACTACTAAGTACGTCTTTTTATATTATTATTATTAAATAAAAAACGGAATAGAATAGTATTAATCTATATTTACAAAATACAAAAAGAAAATATGCATTATTTTAAATCTTGGGACTGCCGTAGGTTTGCTGTATCGGTGGCCTTTGTTAGACCGCTTAGTGCTGTTCGGCATCCAGTTAACTCGTCACGTTGCATTTATCCATTTCTCTTTTAAATTTGCCTCTTTGGGAAATCTATAAATAAATTGGACAAATGAAAGCTAAGGAAAAATAAAATAAAATTTAATATTTATAATGTTTGTCTTTTCTAAAGTATCGATACTGTCGATATGCGCCACAAGCATCACTAAAGCGACATTCGTTTGTTTATTGCAATAATATTCCAGAAAGTCTTGTTTGCTGTTCAATCTATAATAGTACTAATTTCTTACATATTAAGGTTCATTTTGTCTAGATATTTGTATACAATTTTGACAAATTACAAGCGAAGTTATAACATAAAATATTATATGTAAAATAAATAAAAATAAGACTTACCGATGGTATGAAATGCCTCCATTGCTGATATTATTTCGTCTGCTATCATTTTTGCACTCTAATACCGAACAACACGTCCTAATTAATGAATAAATATGGAAAAAAGGTTTGACAGCTGACAACCGACTCGAATATTTTTCTGCGCACAACTGAGAGCAAGTTAGGTGATCTTACCTTACAAGTGACACGTGGGCCACGCCCACATCACACTTCTATCTACTTTACTGTTCTGTGGTCTCGACGCATCGCGCTTACTTTACTTCAAATATTTTTAATCAAGCTAATAAGGCTCAAATTCGCATGAATTCTAAATCTGCTTTACAATACTTTTAAATGTTAAGTATGATTTCCTTTACAGTGTAAATATTAATTATAAATATAAATGAGTCTCCATATGTGTCGCTTAGCGTAAAACTCGCGAACAGCTCGAACATTTCGGAAAATTTTTGAGACGTTTTTATTAAGGCACAAGGAATTAGGAAGGTTCTTAAGGATGAAGAAAATGTATAAAGGGCAAGAGGGCAGAACAACGCCAGTACTAGTGTTAAATAAAAAAAAAAGAAAGTTATGAAATCAATGACATCAGACAAAGGGGCTGATTGGGCCTATTAACCCAACGATCTCACAGTCCGCTTCTAATAATTCTGAAGAAGCCTCGTTGTAATTACAATTGACAAGACTAATAAAATACATATAGACACTGTTTAACAAAATCTTTTCTACCAATAATTTTAATACCTTTCGTTATTTAGATAATAGAGAAAAAAAAATTACAGGAATATCTAAAAATACTATTTATTTAAGTGTGCAGTTTACATGTTCAGTTTTAAAACAATACTTTATAGATAATTATGTATCTGTAGTAACCTAATAACCCGTTTAAAATTTATCTTTCATTCATGTCCTAAAAGTTCATAAGATAGTATTGCGTAGACTACGAACTTCAACCAAAAATTGGTAATCTCGTTTCACTGACGCAATCGAAACGCAATTATTGTGCACTTACATCGCGTGGGCACACATTAAGAGAGCAAAACTATCCAATGCAAATATTTGAAAAAGCGGTATTTAACGGGATTAGCAGTGATGTCACACTACCCCGCTATTATGCAAAAGGGCAGTGACGATAGCGCACTAAGCAAATTGACGCACGATCGTGCCCACGCACTTCCATTATACACTTCAAAGTAACATTATCTGAATCTGTTAATCGTTTATCCACACTTTAATTTAACACTATTGATATTTCTATAAATACACCAACGCCATTAGCTTATATATTATACTTGGAAAGTATTATGCCTGGCCCGTTATCCCAGTTGGCCCACAAGGTGCAAACGGAATGGCAATGTAGTATTTTGTTCGGTTAGTCTCAATTACAATTTTAAGTATAAAATTAAGATACAGAGGGCAAAGTGTTACTGACATATCGTGATGACTTTAATGTCGTCACTCAATGAGTTGATAAGAAGTCATTCAAGTATCGTTCACTTCCTTTAGATCCGTTTTGTAGTAATGAGGTCAACGAACTTTTCATGAATTTTAAAAGCTTTTATAAGGAATACTTATTTACCATAATTATTATTGTGTCTACAAATAATATTATGTTGTAACTTTTATGTTATCGAGCGTTTAGACATTAATTAGATATGCGTAAGATATCAGAAATTACCAAACTTATCAGAACCTTTGGCACTTAAGTTCAAACCAAAATAAACTGAGATATAGGTAAATAATATTATTGCTGTTGCTAAATGGCTTTGTAATATTCCAAGTGTGGGTACGAAATAAGTGCATGGTTAGTAACATAGTTATCATTGAGAAATATCATTCACAAATGAATACCACACGCGATGAATTAGTCATTTCAATTTATTGATTTATGAATTAGTAACTGTTCTAAAATTATATTTTCTTTGTCATCTTCCTGTTTAATTCTTGTGAATTCTCGGTACGAATAATAGTGTGGTATTACTGTATATGGACCTTTGATCTTTCAAGAGTTACAGCACATGTATTGTCAATGAAGCTGATAGAACTCATCTGCGAACGGCGCCAACTAAACAAGTCTGCGGTCCAAAACAAAGTTATGCGTAACTACTGTGTACACACAATGCAGCAAACATTTAGAATTATGCCCTATTTGATAAAAAAATTATTGAAGGAAAAATGTAAAGTTAAAAGCTTTCAATTAAATGAAAAAAAATCATGAAATATATTTACTTATATGTATAATATATATTATATACTATATGACCTTATGAAATGCTCTTAAAGTTTTTAGATGATAAACTCTCGAAATATATGTATTATGTTAAAATTCGTGTTATACCGACATAATATTACTTACATGTGAAGGCATATCTTTGATAATTTCTTCAGTTACGATCCAAAGGTTATGAACAATTTTTCAAATGAAATCACTGATCAATTTTAATTTTTATAGCTAAACAAGAAAGCAACCTCAGTACCTTACTGAGAATCCTACCATCAGAGCAGAGATAAAAAAATGTCAAAGCAGCCTTATAATTATCTAAAATTTCTTAGTAGTTTATGGAACATGGGCCTAGATATAGCCTAGATGCACTCTGTTAATGAATGTGGTAGAGAAGGATGCCCCGTTCTCTCCATTTTTAATAAATGACACGGCTTTAAAATACCTCATTTCACCTAATATTTTGAGTGTCAAGATTCCTTCCGATTTACTTGAACAATACGTTACGGTAAACTTGAAACAACAGATAATAAGTAAGAATTTCAGATAAGTAAAGTTTCTTTTCTCGGCTTTTGTAACAGTGCGTTAAGTGGCTACCCACCGCGTTCTACGGACTACGAGGGATGGCACATTCCCTAGATAAGATAGGTAAGTGCATTGCAATCCAATAAGTCATTCACAACTATGTACCTATTCATATTTATTTCAGTCTTGTGAATTTAATCAAGTTTGATGAAGGTAAGAAATGTAAATCCCTTTAGCAATTCATATTTATCTTCCATATTATAATATTCTTAGTACAAATCAATGGCTAACTGCGTAGGTACAATCCTACAATAAATATTTTTATAACTACATATTTTTTATAGATATGTTATATCTCTCTCTATATATATTTTTATATAGATTGTGTTTAATTTTTTTTATTAAAGTTTGTTGTTGAACTCGTCTTATCCTCTTCTATAAAAAAAAAAACATGACGATGACAATAAAGCGTTGTCACCAGTAGATTCTTGGATAAATACTTGTACACTAAGCTGGTCAATGCAACTAATAAAGATAGCCAAGAAATGCAGCTGGATGAACTCATAAAATAACACAATCGAAACGCTTATGTGTTCAGCTTTATAGCTTCATAGCAATGAATGAGTTTATTCAATTATCGATACCAAGAACCAATGTCGCGCAGATGAGTAATCACTTTAGATAGGATAATGAACATTGACGTTCTTAAGATAATGATATTCAATTTATGTAGATAGCGGTAATAGTTTTTAACAATTAGCGTGTCACGTGTGCAAGGCGGCAATAATTACTTTGCACCAAGCTTGCCGGCAGGTCAAGTTTATATTGGACCTAATTCTAAGAGTATGGTATAGTACTGGTAGTGGTAATGGAAATTATCTTGTCTGTTAATAATAGCATTATATTGATTACATTTATCTAGATGTCATCTTGTCATTAAAAAAAATCCATCCTTTTTCGCAACGAAAATGCATGTTTATGTTTTATTTAGTTAATGCCATCTGTTAATGAGTCAAAAGCTCTTGTAAGTATATAATTTTTTTTTAAACAGAATATGGCGCCGATTATTTATATTTTACATTACTTACAAATAAGAATCAGTTCCAATATTTACATTCCAATAGTTCCCTTTCCCTCCGTTCTTCTGATCTCCTTCTCCTATCCACCCCTATTCACCATTCCAATTTTTTTAACTCATCCTATACCGTCCTAGCAATTCTCCCTAAGACTATCAGACGCGCCAAATCACCGCATATGTTCAAAGCACTTGTCAAAGAGCACTTTTTTTCCACTATTTAGTTACCTTTTTTTATCTTATGTATATGTATGTATTTATTTGAATTTGTATTTGTATTGTATATACAATGTTTAATATTATGTATAGTATGTTATATTTTATGTATTGGCATATTTATGTATCTTATATATATATAATTGTATTTATTATTATATTACTATTATTTTTTATTTTTTTTAAGTATTGATGTAGTATGTATGTAATATTGATATTATTGAGTTTTGTATACATTATTATTTATCTAATATTTTCCATAGTTTTTGATTTTGTTTTCTTATCCTTGATTTTATTTATTTTATTTTTTTCTTTATGATTGCGCCTTCGCGTTTAACCAGCATCGTACATGTCCTTTATTTTTACGGTTGCCTGGAAGAGATTGCTTTAAGCAATAAGGCCGCCAATTGTGCACTTACCATATTCATGTTCTCCATGTTAAATTATATATGTTTTTTATTACTGGTATTGTACAATAAAGTGTCATAAATAAAAATAAAAAAAAATAGCTAAACAATTTAATAGCAAAGAACTGCTCTATAGGTTTGCAAACTTTTATATCTCAGCAAACCTCGCCACTACGGTGAAAAAATGAAATTATATCGACACAGGTCAGCCATGGTGTTAAAAAAAGTTCACATGTTGTCACCCTACCCTATGTTGCCTATGATCCTAATACCTATCCTGTCCAAGCCTATCCTATCCTACTAATATTATAAATGCGAAAGTTTGTGAGAATTGATATAGTTATTATGTGAATGTTTATTACAGTGAAATAAGCACACATATAGAGAGTAACTTGTATTAACATAATATAGGATAGGTTTTATCCCGGAAATCCCACGAGATCGGGACGTTTTTCTTTGAAAACGCGAGCGAAGCCGCGGGTGGAAAGCTAGAATTACATAATATTATGATCCTTACAGAAAAAATGTGGGCTCTGAGGAAAGGCAGGATTCTGGATTGCATTGAAATCTATACAATACATTATAAAATCGTAGAAAATTTTGAAGAAATTCAAAACTGTACATCATTTTTTAAAATAATACTTGGTGCGTGATCTTCGATGGATATCGAAGCCAAAAAATGTAGTATTATAGTCGAGCCAGTTTAATAGGCAACATTACTGTACTGCATGGGTTTACATCAAGCATGAATATTGCAAACAGGTCGGGTCAACATAATATAGGCTAGTCAACATAATAGCGGGTAAATTGTGGTTTACTGGATATTGTAATACTGTGGTTTTACCACAATTTTTGGTTTAGGTATATATCTTTTTTACAGCCGTCAACTCGCACGCTCATACCAATGCAAACTTAGCACCCCATCAATGGAATTTTGGGTCGAAAATGACCTTGATCGATAGGTCTCCGTCAGGTCCTTTAAGGTCCCACAATTTTTTCGTTAGGACCCCTTTAATTTTTTTTTTAATAATTTTTTAAATTTTGGGTATAAAAAAATACACTTTAGCACCCCATCCATAGAATTTTGGGTCAAAAATGACCTTAATCGATAGGTCTCCGTTAGGTCCTTTAAGGTCCCACAATTTTTTCGTTAGGTCCCCTTTAGTTTTTTTATAAATAATTTTTTTTTTTTAATTTTGGGTATAAAAAAATTACACTTTAGCACCTCATCCATAGCAAAATTGTCGAATTTTATCAAAATCGTATTCTTTACCGTTAGGTCCGTATAGGTCCATCATTGAAATTGTTAAATTATTTATTTTATTAAAATTATAAAATAATTAAAACCTGCGCATGCGCCTTAGAGCATTAAGGCATGCGCACATCATACATAAACAGCGTGAAATTTAAATTGGTATCGTTTCATTTATTAAATAAATCAATTGTTCTGAGAGTGCTTATTTATTAAAAACCTACTTTTCAACCTTAGATCATTAAGTAATGGATGGAGTACGCTGGCAAATGTTCTAACTAAACTTTCTCCCGATTTTGGTGCGGGGAGGGTAACTCACACTATGAAACACAATCACACATTCACAAAAATAATTTGTGTCTTTACAAACTCAAAGTCTTACAAAATTGACACACTAGCATATTTTTGCACACATACATCGATCACACAGAAAAATCTCTGTACATATACGTAATAATACAATCGCTCGAAAGGGATGTAACCATATCGATATTACAAAAATAATAATTTTGTTGAAATTAGAAATAACATTAATATTATATTCATAAAAACAACTACACAGGTCATTTGTAACGTTTTCATCATTATTATATGCATACGAAAAAACAATAAAAAGCTATTTTATTTTTATTTGAATATGTATTCATTCATCACAGCACATTTCAATAAAATAAATATGTCTCTAAGAACATTATCAAAAGCAGTACTAAATTAAGTTTATGACAGTCTGAACGAAATGACATAAATATATAATCTGAAACATACGCAATATTAATACATACATATAAACAAATTACATAATAGAAAGGTTACAAGATTAACATTACAAAAAAACAGCTAAATGCGAGTCGGACTCGCGCACGAAGGGTTCCGTACCATTAAAATGTTCTGCCAGTTAAAAGTAACCGAGCGTAAATTTTAATAAATACATACTTACAAAATAAACATTATACTCCTTTTTGTGCAGTTATGTAAAATTTTAATATAATAAAGATTATTTCTCATCTCATTTCAAATTATACTTATAAAAATATTTTTTTATCGACAACGATAGCTAGAAGTAGTCCGTCACTAAGAAAGTCGTAAAAATTTACGACCTTTTAAGCGACGAGTTTTTAAATTCAACTCTATCACTAAGTTCATAAAGATTAAATTTGTATTTCTTTCCAAGATAGTCTCGTGGGGAGTGCGGTTGAATATCGCGTTCTAAATTCAACTTTATCGCTTAGTTCATAAAGATTAAATTTGTATTTCTTTCCAAGATAGTCTCGCTAAATTTGTATTTCTTTCCAAGATAGTCTCGTGGGGAATGCGGTTCAATATCGCGTTTTAAATTCAACTTTATCTCTTAGTTCATAAAGATTAAATTTGAGTATATTTTCTTTCCATGATAGTCTCGTGAGGCCACATCAATGATCGAGTAAACATGACTCGATTATTTGTCTTGATCATATCGCTAAACGATACATCGACGATTATCGATATGCGCAGGTTTTAATTATTTTATAATTTTAATAAAATAAATAATTTAACAATTTCAATGATGGACCTATACGGACCTAACGGTAAAGAATACGATTTTGATAAAATTCGCCAATTTTGCTATGGATGAGGTGCTAAAGTGTAATTTTTTTATACCCAAAATTTAAAAAAAAAATATTTATAAAAAGACTAAAGGGGACCTAACAAAGAAATTGTAGGACCTTATAGGACCTAACGGAGACCTATCGATTAAGGTCATTTTTGACCCAAAATTCTATGGATGGGGTGCTAAAGTGTATTTTTTTTATACCCAAAATATAAAAAAAAATTAAAAAAAAAAAACTAAAGGGGACCTAACAAAAAAATTGTGGAACCTTAAAGGACCTAACGGAGACCTATCGATCAAGGTCATTTTCGACCCAAAATTCCATTGATGGGGTGCTAAGTTTGCATTGGTCACGCTCATGTAAGACTATGTTCTATTTATAAATTATTGAATTTTCAAAAAAAATACGAAACTCCTGTTTGCGTAAATTATATCCACACAATATCCACATTATACATTTATATCATAAATTATATCGTTCAAAATCGATTCAAAATCAAACAAAACATCGTCAAAAATACAGTACTCCTGTGCTTAAAAAAATATAAACGAAATGAAACTCACTATCTGATTGAACTGTCAACTGTTACACATGTCAGCTGATAAAATTGACATCCAAATATAGCGGGAAAGTGAATTGAGAAGTTACATATTTCGAACTAGACATGCGCAAAACAGTACGTCAAATAGTAATGCAACATCACGCATCTCTTCCACGGAAGTGATATTACTCCGTAACATCACACATTACCCGATCGATTTTTAATGAAATGATGACCGAGTAATGTTTAAGGTGATATGTGAAGTATTACAGATCATATTGAAAAATAGAAATAATAACTGCAATACTTATTATATATCGTAAAATTACAATTTAAGTAAATATTTAATAAATGTAGTTGATTTTCCTTCATACTTGGCCACGTACTTTATGTTGTTTGTTAATAATTGTAATGAACGCAAGCAAATGTAAAACAAAATAAAAAAGGGGCCCTCCAGGCTTAGGACTGGCAATCTTTGTTTAAGGAAGACAGGCGTATTTAAAAATCAACTATTTATAACATTGATTGTTGTAAATAGTTGATTTTTACTGACCGAACGTTGCCGAAGTGATGAGTGATGCGAGTGATGTTTGTAACTGATGCGTAATGCGTGATGTTGCATTACGTGTCAAAGTGATATTACTTTTGTACTATTACACGCATTACCTACCCATGTCTATTTCGAACAAAGAGATTTTAACAATTTACGCAATTTTTAACTTGATTGAAACACTTATTAACGTTGTTGTTATAAACGAAAAGGAGAGTTTCCTTCACAAACCGATCGGTAAGACTTATGTAGATGGTTTAATGTAACTATCTACTACACATTTCATTAACTTTGTATATTAATAATTTACATTTATTCAAATATCTGTACGTAAACTATATATGACTTTTTATTAGGTAGTCAAGAATTTTGAAATGGATAAACGAAATAAATTCAAAGGTCCACCAGCAAAGAGGTTTAAGTCGCAAGATGACGATGAAGATGAAATGCCGGCTAGTTTTGAAGAGACATTGGCAGGAATGGAAACTGACTTTGACACACCTTATATACTTGGTGAAGGCCCTGAAAATCAAAATACTAACATTAAATGGTCCCGATCGACACCGCCTGATATGAACCCCAATACCCAATCTTTAGTGTTTCAACAGTTTGATGTGGACCATTATAATGGGCAGCCAATTCCAGGTATGCCAGGGTCTCAACTAGCACCTGTTCCTGTTATGCGTATGTATGGAATTACTATGGAAGGAAATTCTGTTTGTTGTCATGTACATGGTTTTACACCTTACTTTTATGTTACTGTGCCATTAAATTTTGGTGAAAATCAATGTTCTACACTCAAAAGTAATTTGAATAAAGCTATGCTCGAGGATTTGAGATCTAACAAAGATAATATAAGAGAAGCTGTTTTAGAGGTGAAACTACTAAAAGCAAAATCCATAATGTATTATAAAGGTGACAGTGAGATTATGTTTGCAAAAATATCTGTTGCTCTGCCAAAATTGATAGCAGCTGCAAAACGCCTCATTGAGAGGCAGCCCACATCATATAATTTAATGGATCCTTCATTTTATGAAACAAATATTGACTTTGATATTCGTTTCATGGTAGACACAGCATTAGTAGGCTGTAGTTGGATAGAGTTACCTGCTGAAAAGTGGTCTATTAGGAATAAGAATGGAAAATTGTTACCTGAATCTAGATGTCAAATAGAAGTTGATGTTGCTTGGAATACATTTATTGCTCATCCTCCTGAAGGCGAGTGGTCTAAAGTTGCTCCAGTAAGGATTTTAAGCTTCGATATTGAATGTGCTGGTAGGAAAGGCATTTTCCCTGAACCTAACCATGATCCCGTTATTCAAATTGCATCCATGGTTATTAGACAAGGAGAAATGGAGCCATATATTAGAAATGTTTTTACTTTAAATACTTGTGCTCCTATTGTTGGTTCACAAGTCTATAGTTTCCAATCTGAGTCAGAAATGCTATCTAAATGGTCAGATTTTTTCCGGGAATTAGATCCAGATATCATAACCGGATATAATATTAGTAATTTTGACTGGCCTTACTTAATAAACAGAGCAAAACATTTAAAGGTTGACAACTTTGATTTCCTAGGACGCATTAGAAATATACGATCTGTCATAAAGGATTCAGTGATACAGTCTAAACAAATGGGGCGTAGAGAAAATAAAAGCATTAATTTTGAAGGAAGGGTACCATTTGACTTACTTCTTGTACTTTTAAGAGATTATAAACTGAGATCATATACATTAAATGCTGTAAGTTATCATTTTCTTCAAGAACAAAAAGAGGATGTTCACCACAGTATAATCACAGACTTACAAAATGAAAATGAACAAACTAGAAGAAGATTAGCTATGTATTGTTTAAAGGATGCATATTTACCAATAAAATTACTTAATAAACTAATGTGTATCATTAATTATATGGAAATGGCTAGAGTAACTGGTGTGCCATTATTATGTCTTTTAACCAGAGGTCAACAGATCAAGGTAGTAAGTCAGTTACTTCGTAAGGCTAAGGAAGCCGGGTATTTAATGCCAACTTATCATGGTCATGGATCTGATGACCAGTTTGAAGGTGCAACTGTAATAGAGCCAAAGAAGGGCTACTATGCAGATCCTATATCTACTTTAGATTTTGCGTCACTGTACCCCAGTATTATGATGGCACATAATTTATGCTATACAACACTAGTACCACCAAATATGCAAAATGAATTAAATCTAGATGCTGAGGATGTTACAATAACTCCTTCTAAAAATATGTTTGTTAAGTCTAATGTCAGGAGAGGACTTTTACCAGAAATCTTAGAATCTCTATTAGCTGCCAGGAAAAAGGCTAAAGCTGATTTGAAACAAGAAAAAGATCCCTTTAAAAGGTCAATTTTAGATGGAAGACAATTAGCCTTAAAGTTAAGTGCCAACTCTGTGTATGGTTTTACAGGAGCTCAAGTTGGTAAACTGCCTTGCCTTGAAATATCAGGAAGTGTAACTGCCTACGGAAGGACTATGATTGAATTTACCAAAACAGAAGTTGAGAAGAAATATAGAAAATCAAATGGGTATAAAGAAGATGCAGTTGTTATTTATGGTGATACTGATTCAGTAATGGTTAAATTTGGGGTTAAAACATTGGAAGAAAGCATGGAATTGGGAAGGGAAGCAGCAGATTTTGTCACATCTAAATTTGTAAAACCAATAAAATTAGAATTTGAAAAGGTCTATTACCCATATCTGCTAATTAACAAAAAGAGGTATGCAGGTTTATACTTTACCAAGCCAGAAACATATGACAAAATGGACTGCAAGGGAATTGAAACAGTAAGGCGTGATAACTGTCCCCTTGTTTCGAACATGATGAGCACTTGCCTTCAAAAACTGCTTATTGACAGAAATCCAGATGGTGCTGTATCATATGCTAAACAAGTTATTTCTGATTTACTGTGTAATCGTATTGATATATCCCAACTTGTGATTACAAAGGAACTTGCAAAAAATGACTATGCTGCTAAACAAGCTCATGTAGAATTGGCAAATAAAATGAAAAAGCGTGATGCAGGCACTGCTCCAAAACTAGGAGATAGAGTGCCATTTGTCATATGTTGTGCTGCTAAAAATACACCAGCATACATGAAAGCAGAAGATCCTATTTTCGTATTAGAAAACAGTATACCCATAGACTTTAGTTATTATTTAGAGAATCAACTATCTAAACCATTATTAAGAATCTTTGAACCAATACTAGGAGAGAAAGCAGAATCACTACTCCTGAAAGGAGAACATACTAGAACAAAAGCAATGGTAACTTCAAAGGTTGGAGCTCTGGCAGCTTTTACCAAAAAGAAGGAAAAGTGTATTGGCTGTAAATCAGTTATGCCAAATGACACAAAGAAAGCATTGTGTGATCACTGTTTGGACAAAGAAGGTCAGTTATATATAACAGAAATTTTCAAACAGAGACAACTTCAAGATAAGTTTTCAAGGCTTTGGACTGAATGTCAGAGGTGCCAAGGAAGTCTACACGAAGAAGTTTTATGTACAAATCGCGATTGCACAATTTTTTATATGAGAAAAAAAGTTGGTATGGAGTTGGATACACAAGAGAAGACTGTATTACGCTTTGGTGAACCTCTTTGGTAAATTTTATTTGAAAAAGAAAGAATTCAATACAAAATGAATATGTTGATCTAAGATGTTCATTGATATTTTTGATATATTGTATCTCAACTGTATGAATAAATGCAATTGAAATCTATTTTTTTTTTTATATATTTTTCAGTTCATATCCTGAATCCTTTGAATAAAATAAGCCCAGATATCACAATATGATAATGGCGAAAAATATTTCGCCATTATCCAATAAAGTTTTACTAAATAAAATGCAATACATATTAATCTATATTTTTATTAATACACAAAACATAAATAGGAATGATATATAGATTCATAACATGTCATAAGACAAATGGAATGTAGAATTTAATAATATTCCATTTTTATATTAACTATTTACAATAAAATGTAGATCCGAAGTAATACTTTTAAGTACAAAACACAATTGAGAGATGAAGCCCAGTATGTTGATGTTAATTACCTACATCCTAAAAATTTGATGCCCTTACGTGCAAAATTCAGTTAATATATTATAAGCAGTTAACTTACATAGTTGTTTTTTTTGTTGTATTATTTTTGTTCTTATTAACAAATCATGTGTATAATATTTTCTGTGATTTTTATTGATCCTGAATTACTGACTTTTAATTTAAACAATTTATACATTATTTAAATTTAAAGTAACATTAATTATCACAGCGAAAAATACATAATTAATATAGAATTTCATACATTCAAGCATCTGATTTGGTGCTTAAGATCTAATTCTGGCCTCACAAAGATATTGCATAATTATTCACAACATAACTTCTTAAATATAATTTATATACAAGCCAATAAGGGATAACAAACAAAGCATTATTGGGATATATGACAACATTTCATCTGTTATCTTGTGATAGAGATCTGTTTAAGTTTGTTTTTAGGTTTTTATTTAAGTTTTTAGAGGCAGGGATAGGGGGGACTTGGGCTTCAAAGGGAGTTAGGTTTCCTGATGCAGTGGTCGTAAGCTTCATTATATCTTCAAGAGTTCTTATGAATGTGTCACAGGTTGCTTTTAATAGACTTGATGCTTCTTCAATTTTCTGGAATTATAAAATGGAATACTGAATATTTAATTGATCTCAATTTCAATATTTTAAGATGATTAATCAATTAATTTTCCCACAGATTCATTATTAAGGCTTATTTTTTATGAAGGTTTCATCCATAGAAATCTAAATAACAAGACACATAGAAGTGCTATAATGTCATAATTCGTATGAAAACCGCTGTCGCCAAAATCAACACATTCAAACCGAAAGCTAAACAGTACACACAAGTAAACTATGCCTTTTATTGGACAGCTTGATTTTAGTGAAAACTGACTTATCTATTAAATTAAGCTTTTGAATATGTATCCTAACGCACGAATTTACGGTTTATTTTAGAATAACATCCCTAAGTATATGAGACTTTTTGCTCCAATACGAACAAACGTGATAATAAGAATGGTCGACTGTGTCATTCATTGTTATTTCGATTACTATGGTGACACTCGTAATACTTGTAAATATTCTATAATTTTAAGGAAAAACGGCATTATTTCTAAAAAAAAATATTTTCGATGAAATATTATTCCTTTATAAGTATAATTACAACTTGTGGAAGAATTTCCGCAATGGGAATTGCTGAAACACACCATGTATACACTCATACGTCTCCAGAGCAACTGAACAGTGACGAATGCACTGGTGATGTGCAAATCACCTGAGTGGCGACAAGGTCACGCACGCTTACGACTTCTAGTGTCTTGTTATTTAGATTTCTATGGTTTCATCCTATTGCAGTAGATACATTTTGTCCATATTGCAAGGGTATATTTAGTTTAATTATTATCTCTGATTTAAAGCAAAAGTATACCTCTACATCTGGTCCATTGTCATGACTAGCAGCACTTTTAACAGCATGAACTTGTTGCATAAGTAAATCACAATAAAGATGCAATTCTGACTTTTTATTAATTAAAGAATCTTCCACTCCAATAACTGTAAATAATATTATTTACATCAATTAACAATTTGAATACCATAACAGTACCTATTTCCCTTTTTTTATTTCAATCACATTTTTAAAACTAATTTGTATTTATTGGTTAATAACATAAACATTATAGCTATATATGTCTTATAAGTACTTGCACATTAGCTTATTCTGCATTAAATTTATTTGATATTATAGTAAAAAAATTAATAAAATCTATTAAATAGGCTTCTTCTAGGCTACATATTGGTTAAACTGTACATTATAGGGCGTGGAATTTGGGGGTGGTGGGGGGTGGAGAGAGGGGGGGTGGGTACTAGGAACTTCCCCTTTAAAGGGGGGGGGGCGCGGAAATTAATAGTTTTCGAGATATTTACAAATGAAGTTTTTAAGGTTATGTTGGATTGTTACCACTTTTTGGCAGGCAAGGATGCAAATTAACATCAATTTATAACTAAAGCATGTATTTTTTTCCAGTTCCACATTGATCTGAAGCAATTAATATTAATTATTACTTTACAATAATAGTTTTCAATACTAGTAATATTGCATTAGCTCTTTGATTTGAAATATGACAGATTTAATGTAATAGACATTATGGTTAAATTTTTGAAACATGCTCCCTGAATTTCATTATTTTGAGGTGTCTAATCGATAAAGGGATTTTTCATAGTAAACTGCCTTTCTTTTAAGTTTCTTAACCTGTAGTTTTTTTTTTGTTTGAGTGCGAATCGCCCTAAAGTCGCTTTTGGCACTCGCCGGCCGCTGCCGCGGCACGCTCGCTTCGCTCGCTCGGCTCGTGCGGCAGTTCAAATGTTAACCTAATACGCTCGTCGCTTCGCTCCTCGCTACCTATTTGAATACTAAAAGTAAAAGTTTAATAGTTTTGTACAGTTTTAGGGCTTAACAGGAGTACGCACGAAACGATCTCGACCTTAGATCATAAAGTAATGGATAACACTCACAGGCGCTTCCCCTTTTGCCGAGGTATAAGATTATTCGAATCGAAAAATCTTATGCTTTCATAAAAACTACTTGCGTAATCGATTACAAACACTCTGCGTATTCGTAAAACATCGAAAGGACGTCTGCGAGTGCTCCGCTAAAAATGCCGTTTTGTGCTGTCAAGTCTTGCAGAAACAAGTCAAACACATCAAATATTTAAAAAGATGGAATAACCTTTCATTTGTAAGTATTTTTTTATTTTTTTTTACGTAAATATCTATTTAAATGCAATTTCTAATAATCGTCGATGTATCGTTTAGCGATATGATCAAGACAAATAATCGAGTCATGTTTACTCGATCATTGATGCGGCCCCACGAGACTATCATGGAAAGAAAATATACAAATTTAATCTTTATGAACTAAGAGATAAAGTTGAATTTAAAACGCGATAATGAACCGCATTCCTTACGAGACTATCTTTTAAAGAAATACAAATTTAATCTTTATGACCTAAGTTATAAAGTTGAATTTAGAACGCGATATTGAACCGCACTCCCCACGAGACAACTTGGAATGAAATACAAATTTAATCTTTATGAACTTAAGGATAGAGTTGAATTTAAAAACTCGTCGCTTAAAAGGTCGTAAATTTTTACGACTTTCGTGACACAAATTATTTTTGTGAATGTGTGATTGTTTCATAGTGTGAGTTACCCTCCCCGCACCAAAATCAGCAGAAAGTTTAGTTAGAACATTTGCCAGCGTACTCCATCCATTACTTAATGATCTAAGATCTCGACTGAAAGGCGGCAAACGAACAGTAACTGAAAATGATAATAGTTTTCAATACTAGTAATATTGCATTAGCTCTTTGATTTGAAATATGACAGATTTAATGTAATATACATTATGGTTAAATTTTTGATCCCCCCGGCTTGTTGGGGTGGCCGGGGCACTTGGTAGTCTGCTCCCGAATCTTAGGGGGGCTGGGGGCGCGTGCCGTCGTCTTTACACCGGCGTCATTCGCTCCATGGCCCTCTATGGTGCGCCCATTTGGGCTGACTCTTTGAGTGTCCGTACCAGACCCCTATTGCGTAGACCGCAGCGGGTCATGGCGCTCAGAATCGTGAGGGCATATCGCACGGTGTCCTTCGAGGCCGCGTGCGTAATGGCGGGAACGCCCCCGTGGGACCTGGACGCCGAAATGCTGGCGGACGTCTATCGCCGCGTCGCCGCGTCCAGATCGCACGGGATCAACCCATATCTGGAGCAGGTCCAGCAATGGAGGGCTGATGCTCTCGAGCGGCGATTCAGTGAGTGGAAACGACGGCTCGAAGAGCCCAGCGCAGGAGTAAGGACGGTCGAAGCAATCCGACCGGTCCTACGTGAGTGGTGCGACAGGCGGCATGGGGCCATCACCTTCCGCCTGACACAGGTACTGTCCGGACACGGCTGTTTTGGGCGGTACCTGTGCAAAGTCGCCAGACGGGAGCCGCAAATGGCTTGTCATTGGTGCGACTGTCCGGAGGACACGGCAGACCATACTCTCGCCGTGTGCCCCGCGTGGTCAGAGCCCCGTGCTCGCCTGGTCGCAGTCGTCGGCCCTGATCTCTCCCTGCCTTCCATAGTTCGCGAAATGGTTGGCGGCGACGGATCGTGGTCCGCGGCTATCACATTCTGCGAGTATGTGATGTCGCAGAAGGAGGAGGCAGAACGGGTCCGCGATGGTCCGGGAGCCAGAAGCAGATTTTATGACCAAGTTCCTCTCAAGCGGTAATTAGTAAAATGCATCAAAGTATAGTATTATGAAGCCTCGTGAACGTCAGCTGGAGCTCGGTTGGGGGGGTGAGCGGTTGTAGCCTCCCACGCACGTAAGAAAAAAAAGTATATTCATTCATTTCCTCTCAGCTAAAAATTTGTCAAATTGTAGCTAACCCAATATCTCAACGAAAAATAATAATCAGCTGGTTACAGCATGGTGTATTATACGTCAGCTGGTGTCTCGAATATAATGAGACATTAACAAAATCATCGAGATACGTGGAATTCCATCAACATAAGTCCCCGTAAAAGATAAGTAATAACTTTATTAATTATATATTATACTATTATTTTTTTAATAATTATAGTTAACTAATGTTTTTAGTGGGTTATTTCATATTTGTTACACTTTTAGGTAGTTATGTGAATTTGATGATATGATAGTTATTTTTAAATGCAGTTTATAATATTTGTAAAAACATGTTTACCGATGTGGCTGAATGTACGTAGTACCCCGATCATGCGCATAACTAACCACCTCTAAGTACCTTATTACTGTCTATATTATGCTAGCGTGTGTTGCTTGAATTTTTAAAAATAACGATAATAATTAAAGATACGTCATTTCATCTCAGATGAAAATTTGTGAGCTGATTGTTAATATACTGATGCGATAAATAAAAAAAATCAGCTAGCAATAATTCGAGGAAAACCTAGTCAGTTGATGCATATAAATTGGCAATAGATGCTTCTGTCTAACTCCTATGTAATAACTTTCAAAGTATCAGCTGACGGTTTTTCCACCAAGATACAGCCAGCTGACCTATATATATATCCACAGTTACATATAAGCTATCATCAGGTAAATTTTTGTTTGAGAGGAAATCACGGAAAATAATTTTATTTTTTTCATGTTCGAGACACCAGCTGACGTATAATACACCATGTTGTAACCAGCTGATTATTTTTTTTCGTTGAGATATTGGGTTAGCTACAATTTGACAAATTTTTAGCTGAGAGGAAATGAATGAATGTATTTTTTTTTCATACGTGCGTGGGAGGCTACAACCGCTCACCCCCCCAACCGAGCGCCAGCTGACGTTCACGAGGCTTTATAATACTATACTCTGATGCGTCTGACGAATTATCTCTTGAGAGGAAATAATTAACCAAATTTGCACCTGGCTCCCTAACCACGAGAGAAACCCTTCCGCGGATCCGATTCGGCGTCGTCGTCCTATTGGGCGTCGTCGCCGTGTCGCGGCCGCTTTACACGGTCGCGACCTGCCTCCCTGATGATGGGCGGCGTGAGAAGTGTTCCACTCACGCCGCCCCCCCAGGAAGGTAGACCTGGCGGCCTCCCGCCACATTCGCGTTGGGCCTGGAGATAGGCTGCCGCTGACGGGTCTGCGGACGCGGTTCTACCGAATACCCGCGGCCCCGTCAATAAAGCGGCACGGCGGAACACAGTGGAGTTTAGTCGGTAGGACCCTGCACTCAGCAGGGTGAGTCCGACATAACCCAGGGCTCTTCCCCCGAGTGCCCTGGGTATGCCTAAATGCATTCTCCACTATAAAAAAAAAAAAAAAAAAAAAAAAAAAAAATGGTTAAATTTTTGATACATGCTCCCTGAATTTCATTATTTTGAGGTGTCTAATCGATAAAGGGACTTTTCATACTCAAACTCAAACTCAAACTCAAACATTTATTTATTCAATTAGACTTCTTCTAGAAGCACTTTTGAAACGTCATAGGTACATATTTTTAACATTTACCACCGATTCGGAAAGCAGTATCTTAGTAAACTGCTTTTCTTTTTAGTTTCTTGACATGTAGTATTTTTTTTGTTTGAGTGGGAATCGCCCTAAAGTCGCTTCTGGCAGTTCAAATGTTAACCTAATACGCTCGTCGATTCGCTCCTCGCTACCTATTTGAATACTAAAAGTAAAAGTTTAATAGTTTTGTACAGTTTTAGGGCTTAACAGGAGTACGTACGAAACGATCTCGACTGAAAGGCGGCAAACGAACGGTAACTGAAAATGACGTCGTTATTGTTTTGTTCCACGGTACAAAGCATACAATTAATATTTTTGTTAAATTATAAATTGCGAATATTAATAATTTTATTTTATTTAATCTATTTTACAATAACTATACTTAATAATAATTATTTTTAATGTTGTTGTTAAAAAATATACAAATTTCATAAATAAAATTTAAATTATAATATTTTTTTTTTGTTAGATAGAAATGTTTTACCTGAAATGAAACGCGTTTGACAATCGCTGTATGTCAATTTGACACTGTCATAACAGTAAGTTCGCGTTTCAAAGCTAAAATGGAGTAAAATTTTCCGATTTTCAAAAATTTGTGACTCAAAAACTAAAAGTCTGCACGGTGTGAAATTTCAGATTTAGGTTCCATAGGACAATAGCTAACCACAAAAAAATTTACGACTCTCAACTCCACGCCCTATAATGTACAGTTTAGCCTACATATTTAATATTACAAAGTAAATTACCTTTCACATCCACAATTGACTCCAGACATGCTTTAGCACTGCCTAAGGCCACCAACCATTTTTGTCTATCTTGAGATGAAGGTGCTCGAAGGTACATGTGCTGTTGACCAGGAATAACTAAGTCCATTCTCGTATTATCAATATTATTAACTGAAAACAAAAAAATACAATTTGTCTATTCATTCATATTAAAAGAACTAGGCTTTTAACAATCGAAAAAAGGTGCTTACCATTAATTTGACATACTGAAACTTTCACCGAACCTTTACACCCTTGACAGACTTCATCTTGCGATTTATAATAGGATAATATTCCATTTTCTAAAACGAACCATCTTGTTTGCCAACCTAGGAACAATTTAATATATTTTTTTCAAACGAGAAAAATATAAAATACGTGAAACCTATACCATTCTCCTAATAATAAAACTTAACGTACCATTCCAATAATTTGTCCATTTCCATAAAACACCTTCCATGTATTAAATAATATTAGTGTTATGGACACGTACTATTCACACGTCACTTTATTGTATATATTGAATTCTCTCTGTGCTGCGAAATAATGTAAGTCGTAGGAGTGATAGAGATTTAAAAACTTTAAGAATTTAATTATTTTTTTGGATATTTAAATTAAATCAGCTAACAGCTTGCGAACAAAAACAGTCCAAATTATAGCGACCATACTCTTTGATAGCGACATTGACAAATTTATTTTGACGTAAACAGTTTTGCCGTCACTCGTCTGTCATTGGCCACAGACTAAGGCCGCCGTACCAGTACTGGCTGTTGGAAAGCTGCGGCGGGACAGCAGATGGAGAGGCGGCCATAGGAGACGACACGCGCAATTCTTTCATAGCCAAGTCTGTCATTTTCTGCGAGGGGAACCACAGAAAAGTAACTTTGTAGATATTCTGCCTCTTATTACTTATAAATTAAAACCAATCAATGATATTGTTTATTTGGCTTGTAACAATTTGTTTTGACAATTGACTTTTGTATGTAATAATACATATAATGTAATTTGTATTGATATTTTCTAACTCTTCTGATCATCTTGCCTATACCGTCCTATCGTGGTCCTATCCTATTTTCCCGTGTATGGATTCCCTACCTTTTACTTGACACTGGCAAATAGTCATATCTTCTTGCCATAAAAAAAAAAAAAAAAAAATTGACTTTTGACATTACATTCAAAAATAGAGTTAAGAAAAATAAAATAGAAAAAGGGATAAAAAAATTGGTTTTTATAAAATAATTAACACAAAATAAAAAATTATTATGAAACGATACGATAAAAATTTATAACTAGCGGAAACATTATTTAGCACTGACCCGAAGTGTACTAATTTGAATGCTATAAAACAAAAAATATCAATTCCAAATGCAAATAGCATTCAAATGCTTTAAATATAAATTTAGAAAGAATAGAAAAAATTCGATCACGAGGCGGGACTCGAACCCACATCCTTTCGCGCCATTCCGGGGCGGATGCCTGACCAATTCAGCCACTCGTGACCCGCCAGAGCAATCGAATTTATTCTATTCTTTCATACTTTCAGTTTTATGTGTCTAAGGGACACACCGCGCGCCATCTATTGAGATGATTAACAACCATCTCAACCAATATGAAACACTTTTCAGTGAATACAATATTGCAAAGAGTATAATGTATAATAGGGCACAATATTGTAACGATGGAACACGACCTTTATTGTTGAAATTGATATTTTTTGTTTTATAGTCCCTTAGACACATACAACTAAAAGGATAGAATAAATTCGATTGCTCTGGCGGGTCACGAGTGGCTGAATTGGTCAGGCATCCGCCCCGGAATGGCGCGTAAAGGTTCGAGTCCCGCCTCGTGATCGAATTTTTTCTATTCTTTATAACGGTTTAAGACATTTATTTATTTTTATAAATTTATATTTAAAGCATTTGAATGCTATTTGCATTTGAAATTGATATTTTTTGTTTTATAGCATTCAAATTAGTGCACTTCGGGTCAGTGCTAAATAATGTTTCCGCTAGTTATAAATTTTTATCGTATCGTTTCATAATAATTTTTTATTTTGTGTTAATTATTTTATAAAAACCAATTTTTTATCCCTTTTTCTATTTTATATTTCTTAACTCTATTTTTGAATGTAATGTCAAAAGTCAATTGTCAAAACAAATTGTTACAAGCCACACCCGACAACTCAACCAGTAAAGATTCAATTCTTTTTGTTTTTGAATATAATTTATACGAAACGATTGTTTGTATTGTTGCATCTTCCACTCAATCTGCAAATTGATGTATTATAGAAGTTGTATTCAGATAATTTAAATTAATGACAAAGCTCTATCGATTACTTTTGTAAGATGTTTGAATCTTTATTTTTTATTTAGAGTATAAGGCGCAGTATTGAATTAAACTATTCAATTCCACATTATTCTTACAAATAAAACAATTCAGTTCATTTTATTAACACTATAAAACAATGTTACGAATGAAAATAATAGGTGTGTTAGCTTTGTTTCAATTGTTTATGTTTGTTTATGAAGGTACGTAAATTTTTGCTATTCATAAAACATGCTACATCTGTTAATTTTTTTAATAATGCACTATTTATGAGAAGGATCCTTTTGTTTGCAGTGAATGCCTTAGAATGTTATGTGTGTGACAACCAAGAGGATAACTCTGAAAAATGTGTGAAGACTATCATGACATGTGAATATAATCAAGATGTATGCCTTACTGAAATAAAATGGGGAAGCACTCCATATTGGTCACAAGGAGCTAAAAAACAATATTATGTATCAAAGAGATGTTCTAATAAAACAGATTGTGCTATGACCCGCCAACATTATATGCCGCTGTGTACTCATATTTGGTACCAAGATTGGACTTGTTCAGATTGCTGTCAAGGGGACAGGTGCAATTATTACATTATTGTGAGTATATATATTTTTTCATTTTCGATGCTCTGGTAAGAACCCAATAGGAAGCACAATATTTGGAATTTAATTGGCGCAAGAAAACAGCTCACAAACCAACTAAAACTCTGTTAAGCACCAAAAGTATTAATTTGTTTTAACTAAAACTCATGACTACTATAATATAAGAATTTAATGATTGGTTATATATAGTCCATAAATGCACCTCATTTGTGTACCTATATATATAACCTACAAGGTATACTTACTTACATATACTATTTATGTTTTTTTTTTCAGAGCGGTCAGTCAGCTATAAAACCTGCACTAGCAGTGTTTTTTGGAACAGCAGCTGTTGCTTGGTTTTTTAGAACTATTTATAATTGACACAAGACAATTATTTTGTAAACATTCCTAATGAAATTAATTAATTCATATCGTTGAAATGAACTTACAATCCAATTAATGTTATCTTATATTCAGGGCATAATATATATTTATATTTGACTCCCAAAATTTTATATACACTTTTGAATGATAAGTAACTTTAAATTTATGACAATGTTGATGGCAAAGTTCCTCGTTCTCTTTTAATCATTTTAATAATTTTAATAGAAAATGAAGTAACTTAATTTACTGCATTGATAAAAAATAACAAAGCTAGCTTATCTTTGGACCATAGTATTCAAGCTCGACTATAGATTGTCTTTAATCCGTCCAATGTCTACAATAAGACATTATGATTATATTTTTTTTACTTTACTAGATTAAGTTATTGTTATTACTGTCTTAAATCCGTCCATAAAAAGACTATTATTATTATATAATATTTTTATATTATTATAAGTAATTATTTTGTACTAATTTCTTAGGAATATAAATCATATTTTTAAATAACTGTTTTATTTCACCATCCTTGCTTTGCCAGCTTTTATGAAATGCAATTGATTAAATTTTACTTGCTACGCAATTTTATAAAACTAAAACATTCAAGGTAATTCAACATAATTAATAATTATACCTAGTGCAACATATTCTACATACAACTATTTACATATTATAATTTTATTAAACTATACTAATTTTATCAAACTGTAATTACTAATTCTGTTGCTGCAAACATAGAGATAATATGTACTACGTACTAGAGTGGCTATTCCAAACAAAAACATTGCGCGCGGCCGATGTGGTGGGGTACGTGTGGAACGAGCGGGGCGTGGCTTCAAGTTCAAAGATTAAGCAATGCGTGCAGATGCGACACATTGTGCTTTTTTTTTTTTTTTTTGTGGTGTCTCTCAATGTTAGCCAGAAGGGCTTCTACATTTTAACGCGGACGCGGGGGTGAACTGAAGGTTCACCCTGGTAGCGACATGCACAAGGGCGTCCCCCCTTGACGGGGACCACGAACCTCGGCTTGAGCTGTCGCTTGAGTGGAGGAGGCCAGAAGGGCCCTAATCGGACGGGGACACATTGTGCAATCTGTTTACTCGGTACTATCTGGTGGTACTGATACTAGGGAATTAATAAAAAGAGGATTTTATATTAAACTATGTATTTTAATTTCCTTTAAATAATATCAATTTAGTAAGGTTTTGTCGTTTTGTGTAGTAATCAATAGTTTTATCAGTTTTTGCTTCATGATGTAATCGAATTTTGGAGTATTGGTTTATAATAGCCCTAATTAAATGGATGCGATGATTCAATGTTGATGGCGTTTACGTATAAGAAACTCACATTTTGAAAAATCTCACGTGAGATTCGGGGATGGGGGAGGGGGTTGAATAAAATCTCACGACATCTCACCAGGGGGGGAGGGAGGGGCAGAAAATTAAAAAAAAACACCTCACGTAATTTATGGACGCCCCCTTACTCGATCACAATTTTTGTAACGAATGTGAAAGACGAAACAATAAAACACGCAAAGCGGCTTTTACTATAAACGGAACTACATTTAAAAATATACTTTATTTATTGAGTTATAAGGTTGCTTCCATTCTGTTTATTTACATTCTCAAAAACATCAATCGCGGCAGAGGCGGCTTGCGACAAAGGCGGCTTGTGTCAAAGGCCTCGGCGATATCATTTAAGAATATAATATGTACTTTAGGCAAACTTGTAATAAGATCTATTTTACTTTCTTATTAGTCCATTTGACAAGGATATTGGGTAAGATACCTATTGGAACACAGAACAGTAAAAACATATAGAAGTGCTATAATGTCATAATTAGTATGAGAACCAGTGTCGCCAAACCCACACATTTAAACCGATAGTTATACAGTACACTGTACACTACAAGTAAACTATGCCTTTGATTGGACAGCTTAATTTGAGTAAAAACTGACTTAGGTTATAGGTAAATTCAGCATTTCAATATGTACCCTAACGCACCATGTTACGGTTTATTTTAGTATAACATCCCTAGGTATATTAGCTGTTTTGTTTCTCATTGCACAGAAATTCCAAATTCGAAAACAATCAGCTACTCCACAACAGAGGGCGTTAGTTTTCGATAGATATAAATTTGAAACGCAACACATAGAGATAAGGTTGAAATTTGTGTCACTCAACATTAATGACATTAACTTGATATTTATCTGATGCTATGCTCTGAGGGATGTCAGCCTTGTTATCGATAATTCACAAATATATATTTTTTGTGTATTTTTGAAGTGAAAACTTCTTTAGCGGCGTTGGGTATAAAATCTTAAACTCGCGTCAGGACACGTGGCCTGATCGAAAAAGCGTAAGACGGATTTTTTTTTTTTTAGCCCTTATATTCCATGCGTAAGACGGATACCATTCCAAAATATCAAACATGCTGAACGTTAATAATCAAGTTTTCACTTCTGCCGGCACTCCCGGAGTGCAACCCGTCTTTTTTTTTTCTTTCTTTTATATGAGTATAGTATAATGTGTCACATTTTGGAGTATGTTTATTACTACTAAGTACGTCTTTTTATATTATTATTATTATTAAATAAAAAACGGAATAGAATAGTATTAATCTATATTTACAAAATACAAACAGAAAATATGCATTATTTTAAATCTTGGAACTGCCGTAGGTTTGCTGTATCGGTGGCCTTTGTTAGACCGCTTAGTGCTGTTCGGCATCCAGTTAACTCGTCACGTTGCATTTATCCATTTCTCTTTTAAATTAGCCTTATTATTACTTAATATAACCTACCGTTTTACTTTGCGTAGTCGGGTAAAAGTATAAATATTTAGGTACTACACCACGGTAATCTTTCCTTATTGTATATTCATAGTTAAAAAATCCAGTTACATTTTTTTAACAGACTCATCGATAGTGTCACGTCTGTGCTGTTAGTCTATGAAAAATGGCGCGAAACGCAGAACGCGTGGTGATTTTTCGCAAAATGATAACAATATTAGTAAAATGCATGACTTACTCATAATAAGGAAATTTACTGGTGAAAAGTCACTCCTCGGGCTTTGTTTGTATTATAGGAACTGTTAAAACAATATCTTAGCACACGAAGGCATTTTGAACAGAGCAATAACACGTGTTGACGCGGCAAGCGGGGGGCACAGTCCGGCACAGACTAAATGAGACTTGTGACTTTTGCCTATAGCTCGTGTTAAAGAGAGTGTAGTAGCGATGGCCTCTCTAGTACGTAGTACATATTATCTCTATGGCTGCAAAGTGTTTATTTGAGCCTGCTAATCTCAGTCTGAAGGCTCCGATTTTAAATTTTCTTTAACTTTGTATTTATTTTCATTAAAAATTATAATTTTCAATTTCTATTTAACATTTATTTCATAATTAACTTTAGCCTAGTGTTGTGATAATGATTTGCTCTAACATGAATATGAGTTCCATTTTGTTTTAAGTTTTGTAAATAGACTTAGCTGGCCTAGGTTTTTGTAAAAAGTAGGTATAGATTTTATAAATTCAGTTTTATCGTTGGTTAAAGGTGCGTGCAGTTAAAAGACCTCTTTCATATTTACTGCCTTATCAGCTATAATTTTCTGGGTTTTTTTAAAGAGTAATTAAATACATTAATCATCTGCCAACAAGTGTGGTTAGCCGTTAGTGGTTTATTTATGGAATGATTTATAATTTACATGCTTAGAGTATATATACTATCTATAGAGTGCGAACAACCAAGTGGGAACAGTAGGCACAGGTGGGAACAACACGACGTTCCCGCCGCGAGCGATTGTAGTCGTGGTTGAGTGCTGTCGAAGTGCGTTGCTCTGGAATTTTTTTCATATTTACGAATAAACATGGTGAAATGTGCAGTTCTATCTTGCAAAAACGATACTAGAAAATACACAAAATTGAAATCCAGTATCACATTTCATCAGTTAGTCGATTGTTATACTTATTTTTATGAAAATAAATCTAGCATCGCGGGGGTGAAGGGGAGGTGGGAGGCGGACACGCGAAGGCTCGCTCGCGCGCCTCACTGCCGCCACGTGATCGTAGTGATGTGACCTGACTAACGCTGTACTCGATATAAAGTTTACTAGAAGAACTATATTTTAACAAATTATTTATTTAACTTTAAAATTAAAACTCTTTTAAAAATGTATTATAAATAAATTTGTGGTGTGTTTTGTATGATACACTTTTTAATATTATGAATGCGAATGTATTATAGTGTAAATGTAAAGTATGTTACGATATATTTTCTGAACCGCTAAATTGATTTTGAAGATTTTGATAGTAGAATGGATAAAATTAAATAAAAATTTTATTATATTATCATTTTAAATTATTAATTATTTCTTATTTTTATTTAACATTTTTAAAACATTATTATTATTGTTTGATTTATTATTAAAGAAATAGCACTAAACCCGATCTTTTATTTTATTAACTTTATTATTTAAAAAGTACTCACGTTTTTCTGATATTCTAATTAAACATATTTTTTTAAAGTACTTATAATTTATACAAGAAAATTTCTTATATATTTAATATTCAAATGGAATAAACAAACTTTATTCAGTTGGTAAACAAATTTAAAATTACATATTTGTAGGCGTCAGGCTCCGAGATTGATTTAAAAGAACACGAAGGTCTCCACAAAATCACTTGGTATTACAATTATGACCATTAATAAAAATAAATTATCACAAATAAATTATAGTAAGCTCTTTTTTTTTGTGGTGTCTCTCAATGTTAGCCAGAAGGGCTTCTACATTTTAACGCGGACGCGGGGGTGAACTGAAGGTTCACCCTGGTAGCGACATGCACAAGGGCGTCCCCCCTTGACGGGGACCACGAACCTCGGCTTGGGCTGTCGCTTGAGTGGAGGAGGCCAGAAGGGCCCTAATCGAACGGGGACCCGAGTCGTGCGCGCGCGCTGCTTTATATGGGTTCGCCGTTCGTTATTTTTTAAAGCTTCGCTGATGGCGCCGTCATATTTATACTTTATTCATATATTTTTCCTTTAATAACTTATTGAACATAAAATTTACTTATGATACATATTTATTTACATAACTTATCGATAGTTCAACACGCAATTGATACCTACCCATCCCTATTTGTCACACACACATCTATATAGTATCTATAGCTCATCTGCCTACGATGCGCACTAAGCAATTTGTGCAATACACGCGCTCTATACTATTGTAATATATACTCTAAGTTTACATGTCATAAAATATGTTATAATCAGTTTATAGATTATATTCAGTCGTGTATAAATGGTGTATAAGTGCTTTTTTTGATTTGTCCGAATCCAGTAGCATATACCCCTTTGCTTTGGGTATAACGTAGACAGAGAATATGGGTGTGCTTTCTAGGCGTGAATGGACGCTTCGAGGCAACAAAATGATCGGTTAACTTGTCAACAGATTAAAAAGAAAAGATATTCTTTGAACTGTCACTGTCAATGTCTACCTAACGTGAAGGCTCGTGAACCAGTGAATTCTCCCTCTACGAGTGAAGGTGAAGCAAGCGTCAAATGTCAATTCAAGAAAAGTAGTCACCCAAATTGTAAAGGTGGAAGCGGGATTAATCATTAATGTCAACGTCTTGTGCCTACTGCCTTTTTATTTGTGAATCTTCTGGACGTTTACTCTTTTTATAAGCTGATAAATATTAGGTCCCCAAAGTATTAAACCAACGCAAACATGCATTATTATAAGCCTATAGCAATACTTATTGTTTTGGTAAGCACAATTTCTTTGAATAGCTTTTGCATCGATCTCATTTTGTACACGTATATAAATACGTGTTTGTTGATTTTATGGTCCATTATTTATGAATTAATAGTAGTTAATTATGTAAAACATGTTATATTTCAGATCTGTCACACTTTTTATAACCCGACCGATAGTGGTGCTGTACAAATTACACAGAGTAATTTAGATATGGTTCTAGGTAAAGCCGCACATAATTGTGTTGATTGCTTACGTTTCTTTAATTTTAACTGTATTAAAAATTGAAAATTATGTTGTAGCTTCCAATGAGGTGGTTTTTATAAACTTTTATGCTGACTGGTGTAAATTTAGCAATATGCTGATGCCCATATTTGATGATGCGGCGGACGAAGTGTCAAAAGCCGGGTATGATACCGGGAAAGTGGTTATGGGAAAAATTGATTGTGATAAAGAGCCAGCTATTGCTACAAGATTCCACATAACAAAGTATCCCACACTGAAATTGTTTAGAAATGGATTACCAGCTAAAAAAGAATACAGAGGTATGATTAAAATCAATTAATTTTGAATAGTATTTCATAGATATATAGATGACAATTAAGGCATACATGTAAATTGGTTTTTGTTTTTAAAGTAATGGAAATAATTTACATAGATAACACTTGAATTGTTAAATAATATATTCACTTTCATTAGTTAAAAATAATTGACATTACAACATGATGTATTCTTTATACATATAAATTATAGAGTAGTCACTTACCATTAATGCCTTTCATTCTATTAAATCACAGGACAACGGTCAGTTGAAGCGTTTGCAGAATTCATCAAAAAGCAGCTTACTGATCCCGTTATAACGTTTGGAGCATTGAAAGAGCTTCATAACTTGGCTGAAGACAAGAGACACATCATTGGTTACATGGACAGAAGGGATCAACAAGAGTATGAGGTTTTGAGGAAGGTGGCTGCTTCTCTGAAAGATGAATGCCTGTTCCATGCTGGCTTTGGTGATGCGTCTCAACAAATGCATCCTCCAGGTACTTTTTTGTAGTAGAAGCTGTTAATGTCATGATTAGATATAGTAGTAGTTTTGATTAAACTGAATTCATTACTATAATATCATGTCTTGTGTTATTATGTCTAAATGTTACATGTATTCTCCAACTATTATTTTCTTCATATTCAAATTGATAAGTAAAGTATTAGTTTAAACAGCAACAATATAATTAAATGAACAAAAACTTGTTTACATTGAATATTAAACTATATTGCAGGTCAGCCCATAGTTGTATTCAGGACAGACAAGAAAACATCAAATGAGCCTGATGAAACCTACACAGGGTCTTTGCTCAATTTTGACGAGCTGTACAGTTGGGTGCAAAAGAAATGCATACCTCTAGTTAGGGAGATCACATTTGAAAATGCGGAGGAGCTTACAGAAGAAGGCCTGCCGTTCCTTATTCTCTTCTATCATCCAGATAAACATGAAAGTATTAAGAGGTATAAAGAAATTGTTGCAAGGGAATTGGAATCTGAAAAACGTAAGTATTATATTGTACTATCTGCTTGTATTGTAAGTTTGTCAAACTTTTGTAGTTATCATCCTAATTGAGGAGAAAAATGAAACCTAATATTATAATCCATATTTTGCCTAAATTCAACTTTGTTTTTTGTATAAATACATCATGGTATAAATGAAATAATATTTATTCACACCAAAAGGTAGTGTTTGTAGCTCAATTTATATGAATGTAGCATACAAATAGATTATATAAAATTCTGATTACCACTTTGAATAAAAGCTAAAATATGACATATGTTTCATATTTGGGTGTTATTTAACTTAAAGTAGGCACTTGAGATAAAAATCCCACAGAATTAGATAAGCAATTCAATTTAATATTAAAGTTTTATGTTTCTACTTTCTAGTCAGAATAAACACAATAATTATTAATTATGTCAAGTTTATTTTGTGGCTTGTGTGGTGGTTTGACATATTTATTATGGACTAGCTTCCGCCCGCGACTCCGTCCGCGCGGATGTCGGTCTTCGCGTGGATGGTTTATTTCTCCATTTTGAGTAACTCTGACAATGACATCTTATAAATATCTATTGGACCCAAATACCTATAATAATTAACGCAACGTGTGTTCTCGGTTCTACAGAACAACGTCTATGGATAAAACTGAAAAATTAAGATTTATTTTTTTCTACGTATTTTTCCAGGATAAAAAGTATCCTATTTTATGCCCAGGATAATAAGGTATAATTATACCAAGTTTCATCGAAATCGAACAGTTAGTTTTCACGTGATGCCTGAACATACAGACAGACAGACAGACAGACAGACAGACAGACAGACAAAAATTTTTTTAATCACATATTTGGGTTTGCTATCGATCCAGTAACACCCCCTGCTATTTATTTTTTCAATATTTTCAATGTACAGAATTGACCCTTCTACAGATTTATTATATGTATAGATAACACAATAATTATAATATGATGCATTCAAGAAACTTTACTTTTATTAAAAGAAGTCATTTTTATTTAATATTGTTATGATTCACTGACTCAGTCAGTTAGTTACTGTTAAGATTTCTATTTCAACAAATTTCAAAAGTACTTTTAAGAAGATTATTGGTACTTAGTTTTCTCACTCATTACATTTATATATTATGTTCTGAACCTTTCTTGGTTAACATGCAGCCATTTTGTCTTTGAAAAATGTTTATTGTTATAACAGCATTAAAAACTTTCCTATGATTATATACATACTATCAATGGCAATATATATATTTACACTTTTTATTGTATTTCAGAAAATGTAAACTTTTTGACTGCTGATGGAGTTAAATTTGAACATCCCCTGCATCACCTTGGCAAATCAGTGGCCGATTTACCATTAATTGCTATTGACTCATTCAGACATATGTATCTGTTCCCCGATTATAAGGATATGGAAAAGCCTGGAAAGTTGAAGGAGTTCTTGCAAGATCTGTATTCCGGAAAGTTGCACAGGTAATATATAATTCTGTTTGTAATTTTTATATTGATTGGTTTGAATTTAAAAATAAATACTGATATTTCAATTAAATCGCACTTATTTGAAGCAGTGGGTTGTAGTTGGTTTATTTTAAAGCAATGAGTTTGTATCATCTTATCAGACAATGTATCATAGAGACAGTTATTTGTGTTCCAAGATAAGCAGATAAAATAAGAATGATTTATTAAGTAGCAAGCATATCAGATGGATTTAAGTGTATAGTTATATAGTATAATTATATATATATATATATAGTATAATTATATATATATATATAGTATAATTATATATATATAGTATAATTATATTTTTCAAACCAAACTTCCTAAACTTTCATTGATCATCAATCACTTAAAGACTAAGAGCGTATACGCACTATGCGGGTAGCCGCATTGCGGGTAGCCGTCCGGCTGACCGCAAGCACAAATAAGTACGTAATATTCATTTCTATGCGCACTGTGCGGTCTGCGGTAGCCGCATCGCAGTGCGCATAGAAATGAATATTACGTACATAATTGTGCTTGCGGTCAGCCGGACGGCTACCCGCATAGTGCGTATACGCTCTAAGTTGATAACTTTGTCTGCTAAACATAATACACATTCATTCTTATCATACATATTGTAACATAAACACCTGTATTGTGTATGAGATTATAAATGTGAATGATAAACACGAACTATTTTTAAGTACTTATTTTGTGCATCTTTTTGTTTATATAAATAAATAGAGATCTGGGAAGGTTAACAATATAGCCTAAAATGGATTGAATTATTATTTACTAAATACATATACCTAGTTAAAATAAACATATTATAAGAAATTACACGCGAGGCCGGGTTAAATATTGGTTTGAATGTAATAAGAATGTACTGCGATTCTACACAGCTACCTAATTGATGTAGGTAGTTGATAACAAAACGCAGCAAGTCAACGACTATTAGCAAAGTGAGGGTAGTTGGGTCGAACGTCGTATAAATAACGTCCGAGCCCCTAGGCACGATTCGTACGAATGCGCCACGAGTCAAAGGAAAGCGGCTTTTTATAGTATTCGACAGCTAAGCATGTTCAGACATGAAATAATGACAACTATATTGACAACTATTATTGTATTATTGTATAACATCCACAAAAATATTAAATCAAAAGATACATATAACAATATATAGTTAAAATAGCATGCTAGCATGTTTTTATTTGTGTCAAAAAAATAGGTGAGGTTAACATTTTTTTTTTATTTTCCAGAGAATTCCATTATGGCCCTGACAACCCTCAAGTTTTATTGAACGCAGAAGTGAAAGTAACTACACCACCTGAATCTACTTTCAAGAAATTAGCTCCATCCAAAAATAGATACACTCTACTCAGGGACGAATTATAAGGCCATTTTACATTTTATTAGTAATTAATAATTTAATTTCACTGTAGCACGTTTTTTTTCTTTCTTTTCACCGAATGGGTTTTAATTTTATTTGTGAATGCTCAATTGAAAGAATAGAAATATTCAACAATCAAATATCTGTGTAATTATTGTTTTTCATAAACAAGCTATTCCTATGTTTTACATAGGGCTATTATTATTACTACATATTGTTTTTTCTCAATGTTTCCATTTTATTTTATTTTTATTTAATTCGTGCAATTATGTATTAAAATTTCATAGAAATTCATGAAATTGTGAGTAACTATATAGTTACTATAACTAACTATAGTATATTTTGTGGTAAACCTTACTAGTGACGTCAATTGACGACTCGAAATCATTTTTTGAAATTTATTATATAACAAAACATATTTAAAGTAGGTAGTAAATATATCTCATTAGGCTTTAAAAAAAACCGATCATGGAAATGTAAATTTGCAATTTTTCATGCATTTCTTTGCCCTCCCTTTTATTAAAATATAAAGTTTAAGGACGTAAATAAGCCATTTCCTCTAAAGTAAATATGTAACAGAGATTAACTCATTGTTATTTACTTATCTGTAATTTTTAATATTCAGTAAAAAAAGCAGTGTCAAAATTTTAATCATTTAAGCTGTATTTGTATGAAAAAAAATTTTAATATATTATTATAAAAGTATGCATATAGTACATATTTAATTTATTTTCATTTTATATAAAATATCAAGTTAAGAAGCCAGGTATAGCACTTAATTAAGTCTAAGAAGTATGCACTGTATGTTTGTATTCATAAAGATAAGGGAATATTTCTGCACATATTAATAAATTGCATTTAATTATCTGTTTATTCTTTATATTATCTGTGGAGTTTTGATATTTCTGTTTCATATATATTTACTCATAACTATAATACTATTAATTCATTTCTATTGATATACTTTTAATCTCTTCTGCTTTCTTATCCTAAGTATGTATATAATTATATCCAGTTGGACTTATAAATCAAGATTTATAAATGTTAATATTTAGACTTTTGATTATGACTAGCTCGGTTTCAATACATTCTTACAACTACAATTTCCCCCATTGTTAGTAAATTTTCGGGATTTTTTTTTACAAATAACAACAATTTTTTAATTTTGGAAGTATACTGAATTGTATAGTCTTGATTCAAGTATTGATTCAAAAATAACAGTAAATTGTTAAATCAATTAAACGTAAAAATCTTAAAGGCTAAAATATGTACAACAGTACAATAATTGATAATAAACTTAACGATGAAATAAAGAAGTATATAATGTTTGTTTAGTAAAGGAACTGCAGTATGTGTATATTTTAGTTAAAATATGTGTTTTTATTTCTGTATTATTATATCAATTTCATAAGACACAATATACTTAATAATTTATCTTTTATAAGTTTCGCAGTGCGCACATCTCATTAATTATTTTTATTAGCAATATAGTGAAATTTAATGCAAGAATGTTTGGTTGTTTGTACACTTATAGTTTTTTGTCTTCAAATGCGAGTTTACATATTTTCCTTAATATAAATCAACAAATCTGGTATGAAATTGGCTCTAACATTAAAGTTGTATTAAAATTGTGTCCATTTATGTATAATATTTTGCATGATATTATTCATCTAAAGTATTAACTCGCGATTACTCGAGTACAGGTTACAGTATATAACAATGTAAAATATAATTTTTTTTTTATTATTCACAAAATAAGAAAAAATGACGCAGATGTATGTGAATCATCCCGCAAAATCTTGCAAACTGCGCCTAATTTGCCATAAAAATTGGGTTACTACTTCCTAGGTACTATTTTTTCTCTTTAAAATTAAGAATTGCTTACCATAATATATAACACTTAGGATTATAGTTTAGATGACGTACGAAATGTACAAATTTGTTATAAAACAAATGTATTACAAATTTGATAATACTGCCTCAAACCAACAACAGAAGACTATAAATGTAAATAGGTATAAGGTACCTAATTACTTACTTAGTAATATAATTCATACGTGTAAATGATTGTACAAAATGTATGTTTTGTGAATTGTGTAATAATTAAATTTTTCAAGCCTATTCGTTGTTTATTTGTAAAAATTACGTTTTCAGCTATAATACCAATAAAACTTTTTCACAAGTTCCATGCTTGTGATTTGGAAGTAACTTAGTGTGCGTCCACACTGAATGCGCGGTGGCTAGAGCCTGTGGCGGGCGCGACGAGCGGGCGCTCGCGGTGGCCACACCGACGCGCGAGCTCATGTAGCGGTTCGACGTATATCAGGTGTTGCAAACTTTGGACGATTTGCTATTTTTACTGGACAGTCCTATTTTGAGATGGGAGGTATTGTACATTATAGATGTTGTGCACGAAATAAATAAAAACAGAGAAATAACGGGTGAATTATTATCTTATAACTAGCGGTCCGCCCCGGCTTCGCCCGTGGTACCTACATGTTTAAACTATCCTATCTCTCAAGTTGGATCGAACTGCACATGGTGTGCGAATTTTATTATAATCGGTTAAGTGGTTTAAGAGTCTATTGAGGACAAACATTGTGACACGAGATTTATATATATATATTAAGATATGAAGAATTGAGATTATACCCTACAAAATTACTGTGGTGTATATAGGTGTTTTAGATTGAATCGCACGTATAAACAATTAGTATTTACCGCTATTTTACGAAAAACAATAAAGGATATAATATAAGAAGTCGAGCGACAAGACCGAACTGGTTTGTTACCCCCGCCGTCCGCGCATTGGGTCGCTTGCTGACTAGGCCCGTAGTGTGGCCAGAACGCGCGGACAGAAGCGTTTGAAAACTACGCGCGCTGTCTCGCTCAGTCCCGTCGCGCTAGGCTTCCGCCTTAGTCACTACAATATGGACGCAAAGGCTTGTTTCATACGTTTGATATTTCGCGCCCGCCGTCGCAACCGCGCTAGGGTCGCAGTGTGGACCTACACTTATTCTTAAGTTGTTCATAACATGATAATATGACAATGATATCTAAAATATAAAAAAACGCTATATTTGTTACTAAGGAAATTTATAGAACACCGGAACCGATTTAGTTAATTCTTTTTTTTTAACATTCCTTGAAGTACGAGGATGGTTCTTGTGGAGAATAAACGTAAACCGCGTAAACGTAACGCGTAAACACGGTCGGACCGCTTATAAATAAGTATACCTAGATACCTTTTGATTACTATAATATCATTGTAATATATGTTAAAAAACTTCTTGGTTTATTAATCTATGTATAGAACCTTAGAAAAGAGGGCCTTCATGCAATTTTTGCCGTCACAGTCAAATTATTTTCAAACCTTTGTTTCAAACTTTACAATAAAAACATTTTCAATCTAAGCAAAAGATATTTAAGTCTTTACTGCCTCTAGTATACCATCGGAATAATTAATTAATGATAATGAACTTGGCCAAACTTACAAACCGTCGCTTCTGATCTCAAGATGGCGCTGCAAGGCTTATCTGCGCTACGAGTTCATAATAATTTAATTATATAGGAAAGTTTTGATTTTTTTAGTTTGTCGGTCTTAACCGAAAATAAATTTGAGTTAATCCTTAGATTAACTCAAATTTATTTGTCTCACCTTAAAATTGTTTCTTTTTCAGAATGTACAGCTGTAACGAGGGGTGTACCGCAGGGGTCAATACTCGGTCCGTTATTGTTCATCCTATACAGTGCTGATATTTTTAACTGTATACATCACTGTCAGTACCATGCCTATGCTGATGACATACAATTGTATATCTCTTTCGACCCTTCGCACACACTAGCGTCCACCGCAAAACTTAACAGCGATCTAGATCGGATATCAGCTTGGTCTCGTGAGAACTCACTGGTGCTAAACAAGGATAAAACAAAATATATGATTTTAGGTACTCCTAATATGGTTCGTAGGATTGAGTGCGAGAATCCGATTGTCACCGTCGAAAATACTTCAATAGAGCGCGTCAACGAAGCTCGAAATTTGGGAATACTTTTTGATGAAAATCTTCGATTCGAAAAGTACATTAATACAACCATAGCTACTTGTTTTTATCGCCTTAAGCTGCTGTATCGCATTCGGCAACACCTGAACGTCGATGTACGAATCCGCCTCTGTGAGAGTTTGGTACTCTCTAAGTTTAATTATGCCGACGTTATGTACGGGCCAAGGTTACTACGCCGTAGTAAGAACGCAATACAGCGCGTTCAGAACGCTTGTGCGCCGCGGTTTTGTTGGGACGTTCCTCCCCGGTCCCATATTACACCGTACCTAGTGGAGGCTAGGTGTCTAAAAATGGAAAACCGTAGGAGGCTACACCTCGCGTCACTTCTTTTTGGAGTGGTTATGACAAAAGCGCCAAAATATCTTTATGACAAGTTAGCATGGATGGGAGAGGGCAGCGCTTATGCTACACGTTCGTCATTTCGCAAATTGGCTATGCCAAGGAGTTTCACAGCTGCATTTAGAGGAAGTTTTAAATATGCCGCAACAAAGTGTTGGAACAATCTCCCACCACCAATAATAAACTCAAACTCATTAAACGCCTTCAAACATAAATATAAAAAACACTTATTGCAGGAGTTTGAGTTCCAACCTTAGTTGTGTGATGGTTATTCACTGTCATTAGGTTTTACACATTATGTAGGTATACTATCTATCTGTCCATTACTATATTACGTATTATTATTTTTATTTAAACCTTAACATTTATCCATTAATATTAAGTTAAATTATTATAATTATGTATTTTACTCAATAAGCTTATTATATGTAAATATATTTATATATGTATATAATATATATAATATCTATCTATGAACGTACTGCCGCTCCAATCGCTTCAGAGAGGGGCCACTGAAAATCAGCGTTGCAACTATAATGCAACTTATGCTGAGTGGCTACCTGACTTGGCTCCACTTTTCGGCTTCATTTTATTTTATTTTACTCTTTCATTTATTATACTTGTATTGTTTTGTTTCATGTTGTGTTGTTTTAATTTTAATTAAGTATTGTATTCTGTGTCAATTGTGTTTGTTATTATTGTGGAGTCAAATAAATGATCTTTCTTTCTTTCTTTCTTTCTAAAACGTATTTTTCTCATTTATTATCTATATTAAAATCTTAGATTAAAATAAATAGGTAGGTAGATAGTGTTTTGTTTTAGTTTTGTGTCGTTTTGAATTTTGATACGATACTATATCTAGTAAAACTTCTATAGCAGGCAATAACAAAAGTAAGAACAAAAATAAGTGAATTAATATATCTACTTAATTCACTTATTTTTGTTCAGCTTCTATAAGGAAAACAACTACCTACATACTAAAATTGCATACCTCTTAGATTACAAAATAAAAGGCTCTTAAATATTGCCGCGTGTCCCATAGTGCTATATACCGTGCAATTTTTTTCCGCTTAAAATAAATTTAACTAAAATGACAAGGGTCGTTCAACGGCGTCAAATGTGTCATTAAGGATATCTCTTACGACCGGACTGTTGTGTAAAACAAACTGTGTTCGGGACATCGTTTTTGCTTATGTAGGGCAATTTCGGCTGTCACTGACTAAAAGAGCGGCGTTTGAAAACCACCGCTGCGCCACGGGGAGTCCTCGATCAGCAGAATTCTAGTAATTTCTATTTTTTACATCGTGCGTAATTTCTCGTTTATACTATTATCAATAATCAATTAATTTGGGCAATAATAGGGCGATCTTTTTTAAATAAAGATGCTTTGTGAGTATACCTACCTAAGGTTAAAAATAGTATCCAATCGGTATCCTTAATTTTCATTAAGTAGGTACCTATGCCTGGATATTTGAATTAAATCAAAACAATTATACAATTTATATTCATACAAATATAATGCATTGAAATTTCATATTATGTATTGAGACACAAAAAAAAATTTTTTTGTTTCAATTCTAGTTCCATCGAACCCGCTCAGACTAAAGGAATAAAAAATGGAAATTTGCGCGTTGATGCTCATAAAATACTTGATAAAGTGTCAAATCTCAAATATCATAAAAAGTTGCATCTTTTTATAACGCAATACAATGAAGATACAAAAACGTCAACTTTGACAAAGGTAGACCGTGCGAACCTGCGCCAGGTTCATTGTAACAACAGGTACTTCAAGTGATCTTGTTACACTTTCATTGACGATGAATTCACTCCTTTACGGATAAATGCGAAATAGCAAAGTTCCGATCAGATAACACCAGCGTCCGCATTTATTACAAAGAGAATTAAATACTCATGTAATCCTACCCTGGTTGTCTGAACTCGGAATCAATACAAGTTCTCTTAGATTCTTCACTAGACCGGTAGCAAGTTTGAAGATCGTGCAGTATAACCAGCAATTACAATTTAATCAAATAATTACGCAGGACATAGCGAATCTAAGAACATGTATAGCTTGCTATTTTGTCATTATTGAAATTGCAGTCCGCTTCGCATTTAATTTTGCCATGGCTTCCACTTACGTACCTACGTCTTGTAAATAGCAGTTGTAAATAAGCATCGCCAATTTCATGCCGGATAGAGATTGTTATTAGGTTAATAAGTATGGCCTTCCGATACACTCATAAATATTGTCAGTCACTTTATTACAATTATGAAATATGATCCAGTGGAATAAATATATCTAGGCAAGTTACTTAATAACATAAAATAATAAAATTATCTCGAACTTGTACCTATGTCATAAAAATACATTCTACGTATTGTTTTTCTGTTTCCTTTGCTAATAAGGTGGTAAATGGTTAAACTAGTTATGTATGTTATGGCGATTCAAAAGTGCCTCTAGAAGATGTCGAGTTGAATGAATAATTGTTTGATTAGGAGTTTGAGTTTAATTTTGAAGTTTGAGAAATTTTTGAAAAAAAAGAAAGAAATTTTGAGTCTTGGAAATCTTTTTAATTAACTAAAACTAAAAGGAATGTTCCATGTATATTCACACATATTATATCTTATTGCATTCCAGTATTTTTTATTCCGCTGCATCTCGCGTGGGTGCTGTTCCGACCGCCACAATGGACGAAACTCGACACCACCTCGTCGGTACTTTGTATGAAGAATTCATTCAGGGCGCTCTGCAAAAGACAGGAAGTGAAGGACAACGTGCGATAGAACCAATTACCCGCCCTCGATATATGAAACCAGTAATTAGTGTAAAATATACTAGCAGAGCGGAAGCGTGATGCTGGTACACCGGACAATCTGCGTAACTTCGAATGTTAATGGTGTGGAAAGCGATCTATTGCAAATTTTGTTCATGTTTTTTTGGTTCTTTTTTATGGGCTATCGGTAAATTCTAAAATTTTTGTGTTACAAATCCTTTGACTTTCGCTATTTATCCGACGAGTTCGACTAACGCCCACGCGACTAGTCCGCCGGTACCAGCGTTCTGACCATCATTTTTCTTTTAGTCATTGCGTAATAAGACCTCTGTAGAACCGCCATTCTGTTACAAATGACCCGAAATTTTGTGTCAGTATCTCCCGGCCTATGTATGTGTCATATTTTGCAATTGTTTATAAATACAGGGTGATGTAATTGGTGTAGTACGAATATCTAAAAATCTATGAAGAATTTTGTGATACAGTAAATGGAAGAATTATAGACTATTTTACAGTATTTAATAAAATCATTAAATTTTTTGTTCATTTTCATTAGAAATGTCAATTTTTCTCACCAAGGTGGAAATTTGGATGATAAGGATCTTGTTATAAAAATATAAATTTTGACTAAAATCGGCATTTTTTTTTCAAAAATCAAATTACTAATTAATAATCAGAGTTATCACATTATTAAAAAAAATAAGCCAAACTATACACAATTTTTACTTGATGCAATCCTCAAAGATACAGGACATAGTGTATTGCGCCTTCCACCATACCATCCAGAACTCAACCCAATAGAGTTACTATGGGGCATAATTAAAGGGAAAGTAGCATCACAAAATGTGAACTTTAACTTGAAAACTGTGGAAGAATTATTTAGAAAGGAAGCAAATGCTATTAGTCTGGATATGTTTAGTGACGTTTGGAGAAAGACGCGAGAACATGAGGAAAAATATATTCAATTAGAACCAAAAGTAGATAATTACACTGACTCATTTATAATAACATTAAGAAATTCCGACGGCGAGTTCTTCGAGCGATGAAAGTTTCAGTGAAGTAGAAGATTACGATTATGATTAAATAGATTCTTCTTCTTCTCTATAGATACTGCTTTCTGAATTGGTGGTAAATGTTAAAACTGTTAAACTGTTATGACGATTCAAAAGTGCTTCTAGAAGAAGTCTAATTGTATAAATGTTTGAGTTTGAGTTTAAAACCAATAATGTGAAAATTATACAATAAACATGTAACACATATTTGTTAGCGCGTATTGGTAGGTATTACGTACTTACTAAAAATATAATATTTCTTAGATATCTTTACTCGACCAAAGTCAGGACAAGACTGCTCCGCAACTGCAGAAGACGTCCGTTATTTAAATCATTATCAAAACAACCATCCGTGCAGTGTTGGGAGTGAGCGCACGTGTTATTTGTATTGTTTTTATGACCTGAAATTTAATTATTATTTGATAATTGAATGATTATTAATACTTTTATCCAATTGATTATTATTAGAATAAATAATTAACTTCATCAATTGATTTACTTTTAAATTATAATTTTACAGGTAAATTATGAGAGCTTTCATAATTATATTTGCATATATTTATCTACAACGCACCCATTTTACAATTCAAGTCTAAAATGAAACTAGAGTCGCATTTATTTTTGAACATACTGTAAGTGAAATTGCATAAGTGTGAGTACTGTGAACATGCCAGCTTTCCTTAATTGACCGATACCTACTTAATACCTGAATATCAATTTTAAATTACTTAGTAGGTACTTTTTACTGGGTATTCTCAAGAAAGGCTTACCTACCTAATTATAAAAGCTCAAAGCATGATAATAATCACACACGCAACATCATCTTCAAGTGGAAAGAAAGTGTGATAACATTGTGCTAACCGATCACACTTATTCCTACAACTAAATAGACGAAGGGATGTAGTTATACGAGGTAGGTACTGTTTAAAGATATCTACTTAGGTACCCCAATAATAGGCTGCATTTCTATAAATTTTCCTTATTATCCTGAATACTGGAATAAAGTAGGAAAATTACCTGTATGAAATATAATTTTACTTAATTTAGTATCGATTTTAATAGATAACAAGTGCCTCTAGTTCATTAACAGTAGTAATAAGTCATTTTATCATCCATTGAAATGAGCCGACCTTTCGGCTGTCTTGTCCTGCTGGGACATAAGCTTTTTTGGATGGCATGTCGTTAATAAAAACACAGTAGCCCTTAGATTTATGGCGTGAGGAGACGATCATAGCGCATTAGTAGTTAGTATTGTCCACTGCATGTGTTCGTTTTGTTCAAAAATTCCGGCTTTGAGCAGCACAGTAGCTTGCCGATCTTTTGTGCTCTTCGCTTACCATTTTAAGCGCTCGTACAGCACTTTATTATTAAAGTAACTGATGTACACAATTGCTGTAACAGCGCTTTAGTATCCTCTGTGAATTCTTTAGCAAGGTATTGTTCTATTTAGCCATAAACATGTCGACAGGTTCTTGCACTTGTAACTGGTAATGATTACGGGTGCTAGGGTGCCTTACAGTAGCTGCGTATTTCTTAGAATGTCTTTTAACGATAGTTGTAAAATTTTATTGAACTAAGTAGGTATGAACAATTATGTATGAAGTAACTTTTTTGGACATTGATTTGGATAAAAATACTTAGTTATGTAATAATAATTCCGAATGGTAATAATTCGATATAGAATATGATAACATTTAGATTTAGATTTTACAATACAAATGTCAGTTCACGAAGTTGTTTCGCTGAATTGAAGATAATTTTCAGAATCAGAAATCAAGACATGCCTGTGACTGTAGACAGCGGCGCTTAGAAAAATAAAAATATTAAAGGTCGGATGAAAGAAAGGAAATGTTCTCTAAGAGAGCGGTGTTCGTTGAAACAAAAGCAAGAGAACGATTTAACAAACTGCCATATTTTAACAACGTGTAATTAAAGGTTTGGCTCCGCTCGAATATGCATAAATCATGCGTCTGCCGCGAACTGCCGACCGAAATAGAGAAAAAATTAAAAACTTTAAGCCTGGGAGTTGGAGAAATATAATAACTATTCCCAACGTATGCTGTGTAGATAAGATTTGAATCGATTTAAATCGACGCTTTAATACTTGATTCGTACTTTATGTTCCTATGTGGAAGTTATTTTCTAATTAAGAATGTTGTTGGATATGCTCACGAAAGTTAAGTTACTCTTTTTGGTTATTAGAAATTTAATTATTTTCAGTATTCGTTACTATAATTAAGACGGTCGAGACAATGTTATAATCATTGTGCAAGAAGGTATAGGTAGATACGATTACATTTTACACAACGAAAAAATCCCATATCGATGGGTATTTAATATTTTATATGGAGAAATTATTTGGGCTCTACATAATGTAAATGGAAATCTGTGTAATTCTTTGAGTTTATTAGAAATGCAAAAATGATATGTTTTTCATTTTGATTAATTACCAAGTGTAAAATAGAGTAGGTAATTCTTGTGTCAGATCAATTGTAGATATCTAATTTTATCATCTACTTTTCAATTAGGTATGCTTCCTGATTATACTGATAAGACACAAAATGATTTTGCAGTTTTCAATACGTTAACTACCTAAATATTCTTCTCTGTCGGCCGTAGCCCACTTTTTTATATATTGTGACTCAATTCAAAAAGTAAGGAAATTTCAAATTGCAAATGTGTATTAACATTTTATGTCTTACTAGTGGTCCGCCCCGGCTTCGCCCGTGGTACCTATATGTTTAAACTATCCTATCTCTCAAGTTGGATCGAACTGCACATGGTGTGCGAATTTTATTATAATCGGTTAAGTGGTTTAGGAGTCCATTGAGGAAAAACATTGTGACACGAGATTTATATATAAGTATATTAAGATATCTATTATTTTACGAAGTTTTGATCTACATCTATTTTGACTCTATGACTCTACATTGTTATTTGACGTCATTACTCAAGCTTTATAATATAATTTATACTTTAATTTATAAATATAGAATATTATCGTTAATAAATATTATCGACCATATCGATCAGGTTTACAAATCAGTTATTCAAGTTTAGATATGAGTCACAAAGAAAAAGCTGCGGCTTTTCCTTACAAGAGCTTTATAAACTCATAATAATTCACGGGCGGAGCGGGGTGTGGCGGAGGCTGTGCTCGCGCGGGCCGGGGAGGGTGCGCGCGCGCGGGCCCACGGGTCCTAGAGGGGCGCGGGGCGAGGTGACAACCGCTCGTTACGTCTATCCCAAGGCAGTTATTAAAAACGTCTCGGCGCGAACGGTGCGCCGCCCTGTAATTATCCAGTTGGTTCTCGCGCTGTTGTCACCACCGTCACCGGATATGCAATATATGGAACCGCCTGCGCAACAGGTAGGTACGTCCGCGTACGCCCTCTATGTTTACTCGTTTCTGTTTGTCATGTGAAGAATAATTAGAATTTTAGCTCACGTGCGCCTACTTTACAGGGAAAATCAAGTGCCTTATTAGAACCTGTACTGATTGATAATTTTATTTCAGATGGTAATGATGAGTGGCTACGGCTGCGGGTATGGGCGCAGTGACGCCATATCCCCTGCATCCGACCTTTCGTCGTGCAGCAGTGCCTCTTCAGGGGCATGGTGTGGCTCTACTTGGCGGGAGCTTCCACCTTACTCCCAGTACCCCGCTTACTGGCCAACTACCACTGTGACTGAGGATGCAAGAGAACTACAACGTCGTTGCGCCAAATGCCGCTGCCCCAACTGCCTAACTGAAGCCGCCGGTTTTGGACCGAACTACGGAAAAGATGGTGCGAAGCGCGAACACGTGTGTCACGTTCCCGGTTGTGGAAAAGTGTACGGGAAAACATCTCACCTCAAAGCCCACCTCCGTTGGCACACCGGTGAACGACCATTTGTGTGCAACTGGCTATTTTGTGGAAAGCGATTCACACGCTCGGATGAATTGCAACGCCACTTACGCACACACACGGGAGAAAAGAGGTTCGCGTGTCAGCTATGCACTAAGCGTTTCATGCGTTCCGATCATCTTGCGAAGCATGTGAAAACTCACGCAAACGGCTCCAGAAAAGCAAAGAAGCCCAAAGAGGATGAAAAAATGGAAACGAAACCCGCTGAAGAAAAATGTGAACAGCCAGTACAAGTAAGAAGTGAAACCAATGTTCCAGTGTCAGCTAACGTCGGAAGTTCAAACTACGGAACAGTGCCTGTTGCGAGTGCGCCTAAACAAATGTTGAATTACGCATCATCAGCACCCCATGTTCCCAATACGAATAACTTCCATAGCGGCGCAATGTTCAGCAACGGTGTTGTGTATGGCAGTGGCTGGTGTACAGATGTGCGCCAAGACACTTTTTACCCTCGAGCACCAGCCAGGGATCCTCGCTTTTACCAGCAGTATGCACCATTAACTTATCAATGTGCTTCAAAGGATAACTACATGTTCCAAGGACATTATAGCCTACAACCACCAGTTGCCATCGGCCAATAGTGATCTTTCTTATGCGAAGTGTTAATGACAATATGTTTTAGTTAAATATGTTAACTTTTAGTTATTGTTAAGTTACCAATTACCTACAATGTGAATGTGATGTGCCTTGATAAATGATGTTATTTTTGTATTCTAAATAAACTTTTTGAAATGAATCTGGGTTTAATTCTATGTCCTATTTCGCTTCCATTTTTAAATAGAACTTAATATTACACGTTTACAATCAAACATAATTTTATGCATTACATTAATATAAATACAAATAGTTATACATATTTCAATTTAAATCACTGACTCTATGTAATTATTAAAGTAGTAAACAACTCCTTTATCGAAAATTAATATATTCTTGTAAGATAAAAATCTAACAAGGAAGTAGTATCTAAAAAGATTTTGGGATATTGCATATTTACAAGAATGAGCATGAATTTTAATGTAAACACAAGGAAATAATATTTAAATTGGAATTTCATTAACGAGTAATATGCGTGCTACGAAAGCTACGAAATACACGTAGCTGAGTTACACACGTTTGATTAGAATATTGTGCTCTATGACAGTAATAACTTTTATATTATTATATGTATATTTTTTACTTATTATACTTATATTAGAAAATAAGTAAATAACTGTTTAAGGTTCATTTAAAGACCAGCTATTTTAAACTTAATCATATATCTCTTTATTTCTGCAATAAAATAAAATGTAAATCAAATACAATATAATTTTTATACGTTATATTTAAGAAATATTTATTACCTTTTCAAATAGAGGCAGTTAGTTTGAATATGTAATACAAATTCTTTCTATTAGGCAACTGTTTATCTTCTTAATATATATAAATCTCGTGTCACAATGTTTGTCCTCAATGGACTCCTAAACCACTTAACCGATTATAATAAAATTCGCACACCATGTGCAGTTCGATCCAACTTGAGAGATAGGATAGTTTAAACATGTAGGTACCACGGGCGAAGCCGGGGCGGACCGCTAGTCTTAATATATATAAATCTCGTGTCACAATGTTTGTCCTCAATAGACTCCTAAACCACTTAACCGATTATAATAAAATTCGCACACCATGTGCAGTTCAATCCAACTTGAGAGATAGGATAGGTTTTATCCCGGAAATCCCACGGGAAAGGGAACTATGCGGGGTTTTCTCTGAAAACGCGGGCGAAGCCGCGGGCGGAAAGCTAGTACATTTATAAGTTTAGAATTTATAGAGATTGATATGTAGAAAATGAAAGAGGAATTAACCTATGTAGAGTTTCGAAATACATACAGATAATTACTAAGAATATTTTTTATATAAATTACGTAGGAATTGGATCTATTAATCGGATTGCATATCTACTTATTTTCAAATTGTACTTTAAAAACGATAAAAACAATATTTGAATATAAACTTAAGTGTGACATTAAATATAAAATCGTTTTGTTTTTTTAGATTTTCATTTAGTTGATTATTTTGGATTATTAACATAAGGTTCTGTAAACGCAGGATAAGCAGATCTGTGCACAGTTGCGGCTTCTCAACACGAGATGTCGCTAGGCGTCACCGCGGTTGAGACGACGGTGCACCGAGGCGTAATTGCATGCGGCTATTATCTGGGCGGCGCTCACCGCGCATGGCGGCCGGTGTGAGCGGGATGCACTCGATAATGCGTAAAACAAAACGAGGGAGTAATAATGGTAAAAAACGAACACGCAAATTATAGTGAGAAATGAGGCAGCCGGTAGCGGTGGGGGCTTCGTGCAGTGGGGGCTGTTTGCGGCAGTCGCGGTCGCTCGGCGCACGCAGACCGCCCGCGCCGCCTGCGCCGCCTCGCGAGTGCTGTGAGTGAGTGACATGCGCCTCCGGAGCCAGCCATGAGCGGCAAGGGCTCCTCCTCACCGGACCTGCTCATGAATGTGAGTCCAGCGCCCTACAACGCTCCCAGCTTTACCTCCTTTTAGCTTAAGCCGATCTTACTACGCACCTACATAGCACATGAACGACAACGACGATGTTACGACGAGACGCAAAAATAGGCAAATTATATGATAAAATTGTTCCGTTTCACTGTATAAACAAACGTCACAGCTTAGTTCATCCATAAAACAAATCACAACCCAAATAGGCGAGTTCATAAAATGGGCTGTTAGTCGGGAAGACGCCCCTGGGTATTGTCGATTTAGCACGCACCATAAGCGACTTCGATAGAGGCTGGTCCCTTGAGCTCTAACCTCTATTACTATTCATGACATCCTCTGTCCCTCCGGCGGGATCGGACCCGACGGAACACCAACATCGAATATTTTATTTCTAGCATTACCTATCTTTTCGTATACCTATTTTTCTAATATGTAAAGAACAAATTCTTAGCCTTAAACTCCTCTATTCTATTAAAATTATCAATTAATATACCATTACATTTTAAAACACCAATTATAACTTATTTATCACCGAACACAAAAGATGCGGGTTTTAATCGATCCCGACCTCCATTTGTTTACAATTTGTGACAGTAAGGATCATTGTTATTATGTAAGAATTGGCCATTAGTTTAGTTCCGAACATTACCGGCAGCTCGTAAAGTGGAAAAGGTAATTCAATTAGCTGAAGTCAAATAAATAAAGGTCCGGATCGGCACTTTCGTTCCGTAACAAATCCTTAATGACACATAGAGCCTTCGACCATTTTCTACTCAATTTCCTTTTCATATTAGTTTAATCTAGAGGCAGGACTACTGGCGCCAAAAATTATGCCGCGACGGCCGTGTCGGGCGAGGCTAATCAGTTTAGTGTTATATTGTTGGGCGAACGGCTCCTTTGTGTTATGAAAAAGAAAGAAATTTATGCGTTTTCGGCTTCGTGTGTGAGTTTTTTGTGAGAATGTAATTAATAATTCGGCGGCAAAACTAACAGTGTTTTCGTTGTGGCGTCCGCCGTTTGATTGATGTGTGACGGACCGTCGGACGGCGCGATTAGTTCATGCTGGAACATCGCTGTAATCTTCATTCCCTTACATTATTATCATTTAGAGATATTGTTGTCTTTTGGTAACTTTTATATGATAATAAATAATAGATTTATTATTTGTTTTTTTTTTTTAATTTTAAATAAAAAAAATTATACTAACAATAAATTGATGCATTTTAATAAGAGTCTAGAAAACCTTTACCTATTAGTTAATTCGACAGCAATGTATTTAAAAAATAATTCATAATAATTTTAAAAGATGATGATTAAACTTAAAGTCGCTCAATATTAAAGTCGCTATAAAAAAATTTTTAAAGGTAATGAAAAAAAAAATATGATTATCGAGAAATCGTGGATTTATCTATAAAAAAAGCATATTTTCCAAAAAAATATTTACAATTAGGCACATAATTTATAAAAAAATTTCATCAATAAAAGCACATATTTAAAAGCTAGGTCGTTAATTACGTAAGAGCCTAAAATAGAAAAAAAAGCCACAAATTATTCTACAAAATGCAACATTCGAAATTATCTATAATAACTTCAAAGAAACTGTTGTTCAGTGTTTAGTACGAAGTACGAACAAACGTGTTTCACCGGAACCCATAGATACGTAGGCACTGCGTGGGCGCACTTACATTTTACAAGTCACGATGTAATGTGCTTGGCTTCAGGTGTAATGGAGGATTTGTATTTGTTTTGTAATCGCATCGGCTACCAGCATGACTCGCTTAAACAATAGAATATGTGCATTGGGCACCGATACAAGTGTTGCACTATGAAAAAAATATTTGGATAAGAGTGTGTAATTTAGAAATGGTAACAACTTAAGTAGCTGAATAATATTTTTAATCAGTTCGTTAATACCTTAAGCCCATCCAAGAGTGATGTGAATGATATTGATTTAAACAATTTCTAAATTACAAATTAACTAGTGCCTTTTTGTTTTCCACAAATTTATTATTTAGGTACCTACCTGAAAAAATTACACTAACCCAAATTAGTGATTCTAACTTGATGAGCTTTTTTTATGTACAATTTAAGTCTTACTGTTGTTGTTCCTTATGGTCAGTGTTCTAAAAGAAACCTGTAAGCTAGATTATTTTAGATAACGCATTAGATATTGAACTCCATTTTGCGATGATAGCCTATTAAAGTGTGGTCCATAACTTAGACCTAAAGTCAATGAATGATAAATTATGTGTATTGGCGACATATAAATATCCTGTAGGTGTAGGTAGCAATTTAGATAGCAGGATGCGAGCAATTCAAAGTCCAGTTCAATGGTATGCATAGAATACCGTTGCCGCGAACACTTGCCAACGTTTTAATTGGCCACGCGATGTTATACTCGAACTCCTCCGACTTTTTCTGTTCTCAAATTGCTCTAAAGTGCTTAATGAGAGATGCGTGCGATCGCCGTTTCCCCGTACGTGAGGCAGCTCTTATTTTACATAAATAGTTTAGCTCGACGAACTAATACCGATTCTCGGTACAGTAATTGCGCCTGTGACAGGCTTCCGTCGCGTTCCCAGAGGCCGACAGTGGTTAGGCACGCCAAACGTCTGCGTCGCCCAAATGCTAGTTATTTTCCTTTAATAGTCCACGTTCACTACCTACTGCGTGCGCATGCGGCTTCACACTATTGACATTTACAAATAGCCATCCACTCGAAGACAACTATTTATTTATGACAAGCGCTACTGGATGTCATACAACTGGGCTGGTTAAGTAATTAGGTGCAATAATTCTATGGATTACATAGAGCGTCCCTACGGTGGAATTATATGACGCCACGATGCCTTATTAGTGATACGATGAGGTAAAAAACAACAAGTTGATAGAAAGGTGACTCTAGCAACTCTACCAATACTAAATATGAAACGATAAATAGAGAGTTCGACACAAAACGAAAACCAACATCAGCAATTTTATTTGTAGCACTATTAAAGCTCTTCTTAATTCTTTTAAAATAAGTTACATTATTCAAAGCACATTAATATAAAATATTTTTTTCATTTTTTTAAGTAAGTAGTATCTTATAAACGAAAGCTTTTTAAGTTTTTAGGCACATGTGCCCACTGTTAATGCCATGCAACGACTACAATATATTGAGATAATATACAGATATTTGTATCGGTAAAATGGCCTTTAAAACTCGGAGTCATCCCATCCCTGGTGATGTCAACTCAGAACGGGTCCGCTGACGTCACGCGGCCCAGGTACTCATAATTATATGGTTTGCGCAACAGGTTGAACGCATGATCGCAACAGATGTATCTCTGTGAATGAGTATAACTTTTTCCTTCATAATATTCAATTCGAATGTTGCAAGGAAAGTTCTAGACGTGGATAAAACATTATAAATACCTAAAAGTTTTATGGGTATGTACCATCAAAAGTATATATTTAAAATTCGGAAATTATAAATATAGTTTTTGATCTAAAATTATATTTTAATAGCCACTCGAAGAGTGCAATATGTTTCCAATAATTATGAAAACAACCATGTAAGAAAAGAGAAACCAACCCACCAAAGTGGTCAATGTCTATACTGTAAAGTTATATACTCGAATAATTTCTTTAAAAACCATCGAACACTATTATGGTTTGATAAAACAGCAATAAATTACAGTTAACTAATATAACTGTACATTTTTAACCATACATCATTAACAATACCCTCAATATCGTAGGTAATGATGGATGGAAATTTTTATGTCACTATTATGAATTATCCCGGCTTAATTAAGTAAATTGCGAACCTATTAAATATTATATTCGACCTTGCAAGTCGTATCTGTATCGAGGTATCTGCGCATAATACATTTACAGCATAATTGGTAAATTACGTAAGGCATTCCTTTCATAATTACAGGCATAATACTTTTAGTGTTTAGTATGAGCCATTACATTTTTCAAATCGTGTAAACTGCGATGTTTTAAAGACATTTGTTTTAAACGTGTGTTATTTATGTAATTAAATATGAATATTATTTTAATTTGCATTAGCTCTATATTATTGGAATGCGTAAAGGGTTTTAAAATTATGATTATATGTAACTTATTATTGTTACATACTGTGGATCGAATGCGAATTGATTTTTTTTGGATGTAATTAGTCGATTTTAAATTGTGTATTGAATATATTTGAGATCGCGTATGCTCACGGATTACTTTAGGAACGGACCTACCATAATATTTTTTGAAGTTTTTTTTTAAATAAATTTTCGTGAATATCCTTTATATGTAGATATAAATTGCCAATGAAACATTAAATGCTTATCACTGTGTTTATCACGTATGTCGACTATGTACACAATATGCAATGAGTTTTATTTATAATAATGGTGATTTTTATTTATTGAGCAGTGTGGTGAAAAGTTGATTTTCCATATTATTTATGCTGTTGTTTTTAATATGAGACCGTGAACTTTAAATCATATCTTGTTATAAAACATTCCTTCGTGATCGACAAGTGTCAAGCTGACATTTCCGTAGATCGTGTGGATGCGAAAACATAATTTTATGAAGTCACGTACTAAGAAAATTGTTTCAACGATGCAAAATTATCTCGAGATATTCTTTACATTAAAAATTTGGACATAATCATTGTAAGGTAAAAAATAAACAGTCCCGGTTTTTGTTGATGTTGCGTCAATAAATAGGTACGTTACACATTTTTGTACCGTATCGTATTTTATACTCCACGGCTATTCTGAACTTTGATATCTTCATCTAGATTCATTTTATACATATATAAATAGTAGTATTAAATAGTCACTTTATTAATTTAGTACCTTAATGATGATATCATTAGAAAGAATATATAAATTCACAATTTAACTATTCTTCTATAGAGAAGAATAGTTAAATTGTGAATTTATATATTGATTGATGTTAAAGTGGAGCGAATAGTCGCTCCACTTTAACATCACCATAAACCATCTCCCTACTCCCTACTCCATACCCTTTAGAGAGCATCATATCCGGAACAAGTCGTTTTGTCGTCAGGCATGCTTTATTTTCTCAGATAAATAGCACAATTTCCATAAAATGGCCGTTTGCTTTTACATCCGTCAACGCTAAAAAACGTGGCGTAAAAGATACAGGCGCTCTCTCGTAGAATTTTCCAGAATTAATGTCGTTAAAGTTTTTGAATTATTATCATAATGTTTATGTGTAAGAATAAGTGAAAATTAACTTTTTGTTAACAATAATTATGCTGTTTATTAATAAAATCAATTTTATATTTTTTTTACTAAATTTCATTATAATTTCTATAAAGACTGCATATAGGATGTGATTCTTTGTGATTAAATATTTATGTGTAGGTACCTAGTTAAAAATTATACTAGATAATTCGCGAAAGTATTCCATATAAAAATTTATTAATGTTGAGCTCTACAACGTGGAACTTCTACCCTAATGTTTCTACATCATTACACATAACTTATGTTTCCGCACTTACAAATGGTAAATCGTGTTTTTTTGTGAAAATACAGACATCATTCGATATTTTAAGAGGACTTCTGGCCTTAACAGGATTACAAGAGTTTCCTCGATGATCCATCTGGATACACCTACTTAAAAGACACTTAATATTATTATAGTATTTGAATGTCCAGCTATCTTTCTCTGTTTTATAATTTCCTCATTAGTAAATTTCGAATTCTTTAGTCTCTAAAACTTCTTCGTCTTCATCTGCTTTAGGCAGATAAATTAGTCAAACATCGATATCAATAGAACTTCAATACGATATTTTCCATATTACAAGGACCATTTCTAAAATAAAGTCCCTCTAGTTCGGATATTTTTTGTGAATTCTCATACAATATCTCCCGGGGAAGTGTGCCCCGAGCGCGACGATTATAATTTCGAGCTCCGATCAACATGAAAATGAACGTCCATAAATTTATTAGACATAGTGTCGGCCGATTTGCCCGAGGGTCGCATTATACAAAATATGTCAAGAATTAACTATTATCATATTGAGAATTTTACTTGACCCTTTATTGCACGTAAAATGTTGTAATAGACTAATGTGAAATCATTTTAATGTAATCGAGACAACACGATATTTTATTCATTTATGGAATGCTGATTTTAACTATGTACCTAGGAACTACACTTGTAAGATATTTTAGTCAAACTTGAAACTAAGCACTCTTAACATTACCTGCTTGTCTCCTTATCTTAACATCGAGAGACACACCACGACTGCGACCGATTTTCGAGCGAGATACATTCTGATACAAAACATGATATTTCACCCACACAATCACGATCAAAGTTATAAAATGTAAATTTATTGCGCGATATTTTACATAAATTCAAATTGACCGCTATAATATATCGCTGGCTTATGCTACATCAAGTAATTATGGTGCGCACAATTATTATAATTTTCTTATAATCGCTTTCATGAAGACGTGCGAAAAAACAATTTTATGGCGTAATTCGTGATGATTTATTGTTCGTGGATATGATTAATGCCGAAATGTTTTTGGTGAACTTATGCCTAATCTTAGACTCTAATCTTTCTAATGTTTGTATGACATGTTAACTGACGGTTTTATGAACGAAGTTGATTCAATTTTGCTTTCGTATGTCTACTTTATATTTTGTGGTCGTGCTTCTGTAGGGGCACATAAATATAAAAATAATGTAATTGAATAGTAAGATTTAACCACCGCTCCATCATAAACAATAGGCACCTACTAATGCTCCGAACATTTGAAGAGCAGTTAAATCATTTAGGAAAAGAGTTTTAAGCATCAAGTAATTACAATTAAACATAATTATTTCTGGAATATTCCAAGTCGTGAAAAGATCATTAAGTACGAAAAGTTAATTATAAGTTAAACATCTGCGTCCACGCCGTCACGGCATCCTTACTTCTTCTATCCACGCATCTAATCATCGGCGATTCGTCTGACGAAAAAGAGAAATTAATTATACACTTCGGCTCTTAAGACTCGAATCTTATTTGTGTTCTTTTAATTACCTATTACCTGTATTTCATGATTTATTGCTAACATGGTCCAAACGTTTATGACTATTTATATAAATGCTTTGCATATAGGATACCATCATGTTTGGGTGTAGGTAGGTATTCACTATCATTTGAATCGACCGTTTGTCAAAACAGAATAATTAACAATTCCTTTGATAACAGGACAATAGTAAAACCGTAAATTGCTTTTCAATTAAAGATTTTTATAATTACACTTTGCAATTAAAGTTAGGTTAGGTTTCTAAACTTTGCGCTCTACGCGTGAATACGGACACCTTTCTAAAGATAGTTAGTTATAATTAATTCTACCGATGGTGTAATTATGTACTTTGGCCTATTTGTACGGTAAAATTATCGTCTATGATTATAGAGGACGGTATATTTAAAATTCACCTTGCGGCAAGTAATTCGAAATCGTTCGTCCACTTGGAAAAGTGGAAAATTTAATTGTTACGAACTCCTAAATTAGTAATCAAATAGCACCTCTAATAAGCTTCCATAGTATATTACAGGGCTGAAATATACTGTAATTAGAGGCGGTAATTACGAGGGCTTAATTTGTCATCACATATGCTGATTAAATTCATATAGCACACTGTTATTGTGATATTATTCTTTTATTTTTTACGACAACTTTATGAAGATTTATTTCACAGCTTTATCTCTATTTTTTAAATTTTAGTATGAATTTCATACTTTTAGTTTGATCAGATTAGTAAGTTTTAGATTATAATCTATAACAATTAATTATATTATATTGTTTTCTATGGAATTATTTCTTGGAAACGTTGATCTTTAAGTAAACGTAAAAATTAAACAACCACTTTTCTAAAAAAGTAAATTAACACAGTGAATCATATAAGTACACTCAAGCAATGCTGCATGTTCACTAATAAAATACAAATAAGTATTTTCATTTCGCACAAATAAACGGTTCACCGCGTGTAGTACGAACTACAAACAATACATTTATCGTCTACCCTCAGGAATACAGGAGCAGGCCATATGTCGCTATGGTTACAGTAAATGACCGCGGACATTTATCATACCACAGCCGTTTTTCATACAAAACTGACCTTACACCCTCGCGATAGAGCCGTTAACTCATCTTTTTAACAAACAAAAGTGCAATATTTTAAGGGGAACTTGCGGTCTTGGTAATGATGAGCGAGTAATATTTGTCTTCCGGCATTATGTAATGAACCGTAATTGGTTTATTAAGGCTCCTCTTAAGGTTTCTGGTGTGAAATAAATTACACGCTCTAGCGTCTAGTCACTTCCCGTTCCGAATTTAATTTATATTGATGCACTATTTTAGAATGACATTGCGTTTTGGAAATTTCTCATTCTTTCATTGTTAGAGGGCAATAAATATAGTGAAGCGGTTGCTTTTGCTTAGATTACTCAATAGTGATTAACATCCTCTTAGTTACAAAACACACAATAAAGGATCAAGCTACAGCTTACAAATAGACATATTTGTGATTGTTTACTACGCTATTATAATGAAGTAGCCGTAGTAACATTTGATTCTATTTCAATAGTGCAGTAATTTATTGCTCTATGCTATGTTTATTAGCTTTTAGCTCTTAGTGAGGCGTACCTGTATAACTAGTCTATCATCCTAATTAATATCTCCTAATAATTGTCACTGAATCCTCCAATTTCTCTGGTACATGGTGTCGTCGTGCCCCGCCTAGTTACAGGCAAACGCGAATTAATTTTCGCCACAATTTCCCGCTCGCGTTACTAATTATTGTGACATCAAAGATTCCGGCGTCTGTCAGTCGCCTCCGCTGACATCGCTTTATTATGTTATTTTGTAGCAAACGAGAGCGCATTTCTCTTTTGAGAATTGAAACAGATGAAATGAAACATACGAGCCTTGTAGTATTTTTAAATAACATATACCTACTGTTGGTCATGTTGGTATAGGTAGAGATCATTACCGAATTTCAAAATAGATATATAAGGTATATAGAATCTATAAAAGGTATAGAAAATCAGAACAACAGAATCCGATATATCAGAATACTGTGGGATATTTCCTCTAATTAATTTAATTTGGCTTGTTTACTTTCTCAATTTCAATATGCTTATTAAAATTATCAATATCTAATACAAAAGTTCCCATATACATTGTCGTTTGCATTTGGCTAACGCCACTCACACCGCATTATGGGGTCACCTGATAATGCCTGCGCAATTACGCCACCATTACGTACCTGCACAAATACCCCACTCCTTGTTACGATCAAATGTCTCAGACGTGACTAGCAATGTTGCCAATACAAGATGCATTATCTTTCGATGTAAATTGTTCAGAAACGACCACAAGGCGCCTGATTTGCTGATTCAAGGGCGAGCTAGTTAAGCTTGATTAACATTCTGTAACGGTGTAAAAGTTTATTTCATTTGCGTCATTAATAATAACAGTGAATATAGAATCAGAGCTTGAGCATATTTGTATTTGCTACTAGAACATTGGAATTCCCGTATTTCAAATACATATGAAAGAAGAAATGTGAAAATATTTTCAAAAGTTGATACATTGTTGAGTAATGTTACGACAAAAGCATTGGCAGAAATTTGTATGGAGTCAGAAACAATCGATTTCCTCCTGACAGTCTACAATTTTAGCGGCATCTCCTGCGGCAATTTGTGTCCGTCACCTTCGCCTGCCGTTACTTGGTAAACGCTACTGGAATATTATTTAGCCTGTGGTTGCATTCCCACTTTTAAATGCACATTCGTTCGGACGAGTAAGATACATGCTAATTATGGGCAATTTTCAAAATCGGCTGTCGAGCTTTTACACTTGTATTGGCTTCCTGCGTTTGCATGCTCTCGAGTGAAGTAAGTAAACAAGCGGTTTCTGGTTTGACGTAGAGATTAATCCGTAATCGTGACTCCTAGTCTGGATTCTATCGGATTAAGAATTTGTGTTGCTGGAGAAAAACTATCTCAGCGCGATAAATTCTGATTGAAAATGTTCACAAAAATAAGGCCACCTTTAACCGACGTAGGGGAAATCGGAGCACTTGCTTTCCTGTTATGAATACTTCATGCAATGTCAAGCTTAGTATAATGATTGGTTGCGTTGTGGTAAAGCGAATTACGAAGTAGTCGATAGCTCCCAGATTGCATCTAAATAATCCTTGTTCGAGAAATCGTCAGCGATTGCGGGGAAGCGTGCGCTCGTCTATTATTTGCGTGTTACGGGATTATGACGGAGTCTGTTAGTAGTCGACTTTATTAACATGTTGATCAAAAATAGATGTACTCGGAGAGAGGATAGTGTATTAGGTATGCATGTCTTCGCTGTCAAGCTTGTGCGGTGACCGTCGGGAAGCGGTAATTGATGACGTCGCGGGCAAGCGGTGTCCGCCCATTTTCCGTCAATTTTCGTCACTTGAGTGATGGTAGCCGGCACCGCCCAAAGCCCCGGCCCCCGCACTCCTGGGACACCCGCGTACGGCACGCGCCGTGCTAAATTTAAATGGGATGAACTTGTAACAGCGAAGGAATGCAAGCGGCATAGACCGTTAATCATATCTTTTTTGACAGATACATTATCCAATATCGTGACATAGCCATAAAATTTGACTTAATAAGAGGACGTGGGTTGATAAAAATGTTACGCGTGGGTTTTAGGGAAAATTTATTTTTTCAACCTAAACTTTAGTCTGTCTGTCGTATTCAGGATCTTGCGTAACGAAACTTACCAAACAAAATTTATGTTATCTCATGAATCTATACAATTCATCATGGTTTGTAGTCAAGAAGAAATAAATAATTATAACATGCACAACTTTGTACAATACATCATTAATATCTCGTTGATAGCTTTCAGTGCCCCATGGTTCGCATGAAAATCATTATTATAACTGAACAATTGCACGTTGCTATTGAATAATTATAGGTATCACTAGACAAGTAATCTTAGCATTGAGAATTAGTATCAGAGGCGGTAATGGCATACAAAGTGGACGTTTGCTTCGCGTGCGGTTCTGTGATTTATGACCGCGAGCGTCGGCTACACTTCAGATCGACACCGATTTAAAGATGACATTTTTTATAAATAGCACATTTTACTTATTGTGGTGTATGCAATGGGTGTATGTGGTATTAATGCCAATTGCTGTCATACAGATTTCAGAATTGTTTCGTTTGAATTGGCTCTCAAATTAAATGTGTGTGTCAAGACAAGTGGATGAAGATAAATCGTTCCAATTTAAACGACCAATTAAGAAATCTAGGTAATGTATATTGCATAGATACCATTTTTATGTAAAATCATTAATTTTAAAATATGTTACTTGCATATTTTACAAATAAATTTATAATAAATTGATTCATGATATCATGTATGACAAGGAATTTCCTCATATTGATTTAATATAATGTATGCAAAGCGAAACTGATTGATAAATGTAGTGATTTTAATATTGATGATTCAACTCGATTACGTACTTATAATAATTGGCGCGGTTAATTTTACGGTTTAACAATAGATTAACCACACAAGATATGAAATAACAAAGTTGAATTTGTCATATTTAAGACAAAGCATGATATCACCTCGGACCGGTTGACGCAAGCCGTTGTAAATCGCAGTGGGGCGGAGTCAATCGATACAGCCACGATATTCGTGAATTACCTACCAAATAACCAAGGAACACATTCACAAAACGAACGCCGTTATCGATAATTAATACAATAATTCATGAATCGATGTTAATTAACTCCGTGAGAATGTAGAGATGAATCGATAAATGGATTAGATAAGTCTCAAGTTGATAGTTGTGAAGTTGGTGTCGATGGAGCGAGGGTTCGGCGTCACGCAGCCTACACACGTCGGAAACGTACAGCTCATGTATTATTCAAAGGCGAAGGCAAATACAAATAAATAGTCACGAAATAAATACAAACAGGCTGAATGGAGCCGCGAAGGTGGGCGGGGCCGGGCGACATAAATATCGGGCCGTGTCATAAGAGCGGCGGATATCTGGCGGGCTATTTCGGCCGCGGCCGCACTCTTCTTTGCTTTTATTAGGAACTAATACTAAGCAATAAGAACCGAATGGCTGAGTAAAATAATAAGTCATACAAATTAAGTGTAAAACAATTAGGGAAATTTTTAATATCTTTAACTCGTAGCCGTAGTAACTCTACATTTGTATTATCTATTTTAACAAATAAATATGCACTCTTACGTCAATATAGGCTCATTTCGTTTGGTTTAAATAGTTACCTATTGCAATAAGTTTGATAATTGAATAGCCACATTATTTAAAATTACACGTGCACGTTTGAATATATTATATTTCCATGAACGGCACGATTTTCCATAAATTAAACACTATATAAATTTAAATAAAGATTGAATGTTCTTTAGGTTTACGTTATTTAATGGAAAATAATTGGCGAGTAATTTACGGCACATAAAATTATAATTGAAAGCCAGACTCAATTTGACTTAGGGCCGAGCAAAAGCCGTTGCTTGTCCGCTGCTCGTAAATTGAATGGATCGCAATAAATTGCACTAAATCGACAATTACAAGAACTCAGACGGTACAGTGAACCGAGCGCATAATAGATAAACATTATTGAAGTCCTACGACTTGGGATACTGCTTTTATTATAAACTATACGCTTAACCCGGTTTTAGTTGCAGTTTCACCCGGGCTCTATTATGTAGAGTCCTAATATTAAAAGATTTTTATCGGTCGAGTAGCTTTTGTGTTTAAATCGAAAAAAAAAAAACAAAAACTAGATTTATATTTATAGTATTTTGAGTTTTAAATCATAAACAGTTGCTATAAAAATGTTAAGCGTGGCAGCTAAGTAACAAACTTTTTAAAACTGTAATGTAAAACGTGGTAAAACTATGTCCGAAGAATAGTAAAATTGTTGGATAATATAGCACCTAAGTATGAAAGATGTTAGATACAAAACAACCCGGCTACGTAATTTCTTTGATACGTTTTTAATCGGTCTCTTAGGTACTTTTTAGACTATAGGAAAATAGAAAACAAATATCATTCAATCTGCGGTTGCCGGTTACAGTAATTCAAAAAATTTCCTTCATGGAGGTCTGCGGTAAACATGTCTGATTGATTTAATTTTAGTAATAAATCCAAGTCTATCATTATCATAGTATAATTAGTTTCTGTATTCGTTTATATTTTTATAAATTTTCGTTGTACCTAAGTAGTAAAGTACCTACATACAAAAGTATAGTAGAGATATTTGCACTCTATTTCGGTGGGATTTCACTTATTGTAAAACAATTTATTTTCAAATTATACATATTATGGAGTAGGTAGTGGGTAGTACATAAACTTTAACTATGAACGGTACGAGGATCGTGATTCCGCAGTTGTCGGGAGCAGGCCGGGTGCCCTCGGTGACGGCGTAATGGTTGCATCATGAAGCATGGCAGCTCACAGCTGTCCAATAACCTAGGAAACACAATAAATATCTATTAAAATAACGTTGAAATGTGAAAAACAAGGAAGAAGGTTATTGGCGGGCTTCCCAAAATGCAAAACCTTTGAGTTGAGCCCAAGATGATTGCCACGATTACCCTTTAGTCGTCATTTGTGAAACGAAAATATTATAATGAGCACCGTTTTGCCTTCAACTTTTAGCACGATTGCGGCATTCGGCTGAAATAATATTGTCCTTTATAACCGAGTCCTTGCCATCCGGTTATGAGCCAGCGTTATTATGTTGGTAAAACAAAATTCCCCATAATGGCCTAATTATGTGGCGAAAATTGCCAGGCCACTTTTTGGTGGTTATAAATGTATTTGTAATAGCGTTTTAGATATTGCGAAGACGGGTCAGGCTCGAGCGGCGAGGCGCCTGATCACCAAAACTTAATTTATTTTCTCCTAAAAAAACTTGAAAATTATCCTTAGCGGTGCGGCGTGGGAAACGACCTTACGCCGGCGGCCTCTATTACGTTATTATTTACTATTAGATTTTATATTAAATCGAAGATTAATCGTGTATCTACATCGATACGCCTATAACGCATGTTTCAATTTACGAAAATGTTCCTCTATAATATTTAGAAGATGACTAACACTCGTTAATGTATAAATGTAATTTGTTACTTTGTAAGAAGTATGTTCAATTCAAATTGAATTTAATGTAATGTATGGTTTATATAAGTATATAATGCTAATGATACTGACATTTGTGAATAATTTTTTGTCAAGTGCACGTTTCGTAATTGGGTAAATAATGGTTTTGTCGGCTTCTACAAATTGATAGTGAGGTAAATAAAATTAGTATTGTTCTTTGTCACCGCCATAATAATATACATTTCCTTGCGCAAATTCATTTACAGTGGATTTACAGTAATAATATACGTTATAATGAAGAAATTGAAACACACATTTATCCTCATGTTTACTCAAGCTATTTCATTAACTTGATGGTTGATATGAAACACTGTATGTAGGCTTTATTTATGTGAAGACTTAGTGCATTAGCCTGAATTTTTTTTGTATAAAGAGCGAATAGTTTTGTATATCAACTTGTGTTGTATCTATTTTTGTTTAAAATTGAAAAAAAAATCAAGTTTATCTTTTATTATCTACCTACTTAAAGATAAAATAATTTCTATTGTAATAAAAATATTATGAAATTTTGTAAAAAAATTGTTGTTATTTAAGAAAATGGCTCTATTTTATTGATTTCTCTAGACTCAAGACAATTCTTGGTATCTTATATAATTATTGATATTATCTTTTTAATTTCAGGATTTTTTAACATTAAAATTATTACATCCGATTGGATTGCTCTTCTATTAAGCGCGTGCCTCATCTAGTTTCATCATTAAACGCTTATACAATTAATTATTCCAATAAGCCAACCAGCCAGGCGTTCGAGCCATAAATATATGTGCGTCAATTGGCCGTAATAAAGTCTGTGAATGTTAATGAATCGATTCGTTGTGAGATGTGTCATAAAACGAGCCACTGGTTCGGGTGTCGCGGGCGAAGCGCCACGGGGGGCCATAGGGTCCTAATTGATTTGTGCCCGAGGCCACAATCAAAACAGATCGTATTTTATAAGACGTATCTTAACTGGGGAGAGGGTGGATAGCGCAAGGCTGGCGCAGTGATCGTAGCGCGGGGTTGGTCGTGATTCGATTCTGTTTTGGTGGAGCTTTGGGTATGGTTGGGATTCGTAAGTTGACGGACTGAAGTGCTCAGTGATGCAAAAATAAATTGCCGTATGATAGCATATTTTGGTTTACACATTTTAAAAGTAATAATGTACAATAAACTAAACAGAACTTTATAGAAAGGGAAATAAGCTTTGCGTCAATATTATGGAAATTTTAGAATTTTGGTTTAATTGAATGAGAAACCTGAAATAAACTTTGACTAAAGCTCTCAAACATTTTTTGAAAAATAAATAAGAGTGAAGCTACAAAATTTGCATTCGCCGCTGTTGCAAATCCTAATGTGTTCAGTGATCAAACACAAGAAAATCAAATGATCATTTGATAAATAGTCCTAGGGGAGAATGCGCTTTGTCGCGCTCGTAATGTGGTCAACTGCTCCCGTCTCCCCTCATGAGAACCGAGAGGCCCTGGGAAATTATGTCTTCCCTATTTTGTTACGCTCCGTTTAAATCTCGCCTACGTAATACTAAGTAGATAGTTGGAACACTTGAGAGCCGTTGGCCTGTTCTATTGTGATGTAAATAAACAAAGAAATGTTGTGATGTTTGTTGATTGAAAGCACAACTTTAAAAGAAAGGCAATCAATAATTATTATAGGTAGTGTAAAGGTCGGCTTTGCAGTTCTTTTTATGTTTTCTTTAACGGTTTAATGTTTACATGTCTAGTTTCAGAATCCTATTTGTATTCAATTCATTAAACAAAAAACCGGCCAAGTGCGAGTCGGACTCGCGCACCGAGGGTTCCGTACAAACCTGCAAAGTTTGTTACAGCTTAAAGGTATTATAGACCTGAGTATTTGGTATGAATTTCAATTTAATACCTCTACGCGTTCATGAGGAAATGGGTAGTAAGTTTAAAATTATTAAAAAAAATATATTATGTGATGTAACTAAAAATTTATTCTTTTCGTAATTTTTCCTTTATCTATGCTATAAGACGTTGCTTCGTACCAAATTTCAAGATTCTGAGTTCACGGGAAGCACCCTGTAGGTTTTGATTCCCTTGCAAGTGTCGAAAATTTGCGGCATAAACGGCTGTATCTTTTGATTGCGTTGGCTTAGAAGTTTGATTTTTTCACAGCTTCAAGGGACAGTAGACCTGAGTAATTGATATAAATTTCAGCTTCATACCTCCACGCGTTCCTGAGAAAAAGGGTCTTGACAGACGGACGGACGGACAACAAAGTGATCCTATAAGGGTTCCGTTTTTTCCTTTTGAGGTACAAAAATCGCTATATCCCTATATTTTCATAGGTTATTTGTTATTATATTTGCAGAACTTTGATATTGAACTTTATCTCGTTCATACACAATATTTATTTCCTTGATAACCACACCTGCCTAAACAACACTACAATCAAGACAAAGCTAGGGCGGGCGGCTATACTAAAATACGTTACTCTATATCTTTCAGTATTTCTTATCAACAACCAACTGCTATGCAAAACGTCGTACTTCGGACATACAGGAAAAAGTTTCAAGTTAAATTCACCAGCATTTAGATGGAGCGGTAAATAGATCGACCATTAATCAAGTGCGCCTGATTCGACGCGACTACGAGGGTGAACTCTCCGGTGTAATAAATCTTTCTGGCAACTGCATTGCGGTACATACGCGCTGAAAAATTGCCGATTGAAATAAACATGCCACACGGATCACGCCCACAAACGTGTACCGAGTATTTTATTTGTGTTTTGGACGGTCTTGTCCATAGAGGACAAACGGTTATGTTTATTGAACTGTGTTTTAGTAATATCGAGAAATTGAATAACGTGTAAAAATGAACAGATTGTGTTATTTGTGTGTGGAAAAAAATTAAGAAATGTAGAAAAAATCTTATTCTTATAATTAATAGAATATAAATATTTGTTGGGGAACCAAATGATGATAAATATTGATTGATGAAATAAATGTATGTACCTATAATTTTAAGCGTTTCTCTCAATGAATTAATGACATCGATACCTACAGTCTCAGCAGGGTGGCCTTGCCATATCATAGTTCAATGGGAAAACCACATAACTTGACATCAGAATATTTAGAAACATAAAAACAAGTACAAGCGGGGATGTAGGCACGCGCGGAGAATGCAGCTTAGGCCCACGCACTATTGTATGCAAATTGCGGGTCGCAGGTCGCCTTTCGCGTCCGACGGCCATGTTGCTCGTCTTTTTGGAACATTTCGGCTGATTATCATGAACGTGTACCTTTATGATTGGTGCAATGAGCCGTAATGGAGTTGACTTTGAGGATAAAAGATAATTTTGTTTTATGGTGTTAAATTATCTATGCATACAGAGTACGTATTGACGGTTATTTTAAGAAATACGAAGATCAGCTGATATAATCTCTAGTCTATGATAAGTCTATTATTTTAATTAATTACGTTATTGTAAAATAAGTTCAAAATTACTTGAAAATTGCTTAGGTACTGGCATAAAAGCCTCATTGACTCGGAAAATTTTGAATCCATTCATTCCTCAATCCCATACTTATTCACTCACTCTACTAGTATTAAAATTTCCAGAAAAAAATATGTAAGCATCACCAATCTCATCTATTAGTTCAAACGCAACATGTGTACGCGGAGTATGAACATTGAACACTATGAATGACGTACATTTCGCTGAGTCACGGCGGAAATTCTACTGTGGCCAGAAATCACGACTGAATAACAACGTGTCACGGCATCATTCTGATTGTGAATGAATGGGGGTCAGAGATCGACACGACGAATACCTAAATCTTGTTATGAGCACACCTCGTTATGCTATCCCATACGACAACTTACACCTGCATAATTAAACCAATTGTGGACGTCAAATAAATAATGCCATACAATTATCTATACTTGTAAGGGATGATAATATGTAAATAGATAACGCAATTATTTGAAATGGATGGATGTTTATCAAGGTCTATTTTTTGTAGAATAAAAAATAACTTAATAAAGTGGAGCAAGACAAAGTACCTACTTTTCTTTTATTAAAAGATAACGGAATACGCATTATATAATAACTTTATATGAATTAAAATACCTCACCATCACATATCATTTATCAAGTTATTATATTCAATTTAGCAATAATGCTCGGCAATAATTTAACGCATCCAGATCTCGAACTAATCCTATAAGCTTGCAGATAGAACAATATAAGGACCGCGGTCAAGACGAGTCCAGAAATTTACTGTCCATAATTACAGGGTTGGCTCAGTTAATTGCAGACGTTCGCCCGCCGTCGTCTCAGCCTGCTTTTTTTGACTAAATAAAAATTGACTAATATTCATAATAAATAATGAACTCTCCATTCTCAGAGTTTGGGATAGCTGGATTCAACCGATTAAGATTGTTGCTAATCAGAATTATGCATGCAACTGATCTTTGTTTAATATGGCCAAGAAGTACACCAAATATAATGAAAATATTCACATGGTTTAGATTATTAATATTGTTTTTTTCGGATAGACTTGTTTTTGTTATCTTTAGTTTTCCGTAGATTTAAGTCTCCTTCTCTAATAGGCCACAGTCAATCTTTAAATCATGATGATACAGGTAAAAATTGCTTAAAAGTATTTAAGGCACTCTTTGAATATATTTTTTTACATATTATAGCTTTATGTAAATTAAATTTATCCAAAGCCAATATATTACTCGAATTTGGGGGGCTAATTATAGGTCCTCCCAAATACAAAACCAGAACATGATTTGATTTATATCTGAATAATATAAAATTCAACTTGTCAATTGCCACAAATGGAGATCGTATTTTAAACTGGGCCCGATACAAAAACGCACATCTCGTTGCATGCAGCCTGTTTCAGCTTGAGGCTCCTCTTATAATTGTAGGTTTTCGCCCAAAAGCCCTCAATTATAAAATAATAGCAGATGCGGATCATAGTAATAACAATTATTATCACGCTCACTGCTATCATTACCGTTGAAATATGGATGATGATGTGTGTGATGTATGCAAAATGGGGGATTCTTCGGAATTTGTGCAATCAATCGCTAGACGGCGTGGAACACGTTAATACCAATAAATCCGAGGCTTGATTATCGCAGAATCTTTCAAAATTTATTTCAATTAAAAGTTTATGAAAATTACATTGAGTTGATTCGCTCGTAAATTATTAAGGTTACACTTTCGTAAATATTGAATATCTACTCTTAATTTAAATACTAATTGAATGTTTATTAACAGTTAACGTATGCAGATATAAGCTCATGCGTTGTAGTTCGCTAGATTTAATTAACATAACATTTTGTTCAGATGAAATTGCGTGACAGCGACCATTATCTACCTCGATATCTCTCGTCTATATTGTAACGGATACATAGAGAAATCTTGTAATGCATCGATTATTCAAATTCTCAAACAAGTGAATGGGTCCGCCTCTTTGCAGTCGCAATCTTAATAAAGACTTCCTAGATGCACTGCAGATATATATTTTTATGAATTATAGAACGCTGTATGTAATTTTAATTAAAGATAGTGTTTAATTAAAGTTAATCGCTAAATAGCGATTCGAGATAGTGGGCAATCTGGACGTCGGTCGGTTTCGTTTTATTATAATTGCGTTTCGATATTGCTGTTGAAAGTTTTGTAGCCGAGTTAATATCTCGTTACAGGAATGTTGGGAAATAACGATCTAGAATCTGTATAGGAAGGTGCTTATAGTTTATAGCGAATTACATTTAAGCGGATGCTTTATTCTTAAATTCTTGCGATAAGATTATTTTATTTAATATTTTAACGTAGATAATATCTACATTAAAAGAATTATTTCCCCAAAATAACTTTTTAATATCACATAAGGGAACGAGTATCTACCTATTATTTTTTTAGTTCCATATCTAATATTTCAATTTTATCAATAAATATAAAATACCCAGTCAAGTATTTAAACAGTAACGCTTTTCTGTTTTATAAATAGAAATAATAGTTAATGCTTTTCCTCGCCATTACACCAGCAGCAAAAGCGATTAATCATTGTTTCTCTACTGGATAATTCGGCAGTTGATTTAGTGAAAAGCAACATGTTATTACGGGATAAATCTCTATCTAGAAAAGCTAAGAAGGCCTAAGCGTATCTGATTTATGGAGCCTACGGCGATACCAGCTTCCTTTGATTTGTTATCCCCCGCAAACGCGTTGTTTTCGTCCTTAGTTGATTTTTAATAAATAGCTTTAAAATTATACATCTCTTTTAATAATTATAGTGTATACAATCCTTGATTATTACTTTTACAATGGCACCTTCTTTATTTATTTCTGTATAAATGTAACCCGTGAGAGTTATTCGAGGATAACTAATGAATCATGTTAAAATGTATCACAGCACAGTAATTACGAGCTATCAATTAAATCCTTTTTAATTTATAGCTCTAAACTATGAAAAATGATTGGATTATATTTTGTAGCTTTTGGTTTGATAATGCTCATCAATATATTTCTTTCCGTTTAAACTTAGTTATTTGTTGTTTATTTCGTAATTTTAAGTTGGTATTTAAGGTACCTATAGTTTGTAATTTATTCGTAAATTATTATTAATAATAATCTCCAAGATTATGACTATGACCTTAACTGTACTAGAGAATAACGGTAATCTTCATTATTAAATCAAAGGTAATTTTCGCAACAATTAACTTCGACTTTATTATGAATAGAACGGGTTTGAAGTGGATAGATAAAATTACCCCTTAATCAGATACTAGGTCTAGCCTAATGCTTGCAAGCCGATAATATCTTGATTAATAGCGTCTATCCACATTACTCCTTTCCCCACACGGGAACGTACACGCAAAAACATATAGCACCGTATTTCTGCTATTAAACTATAAAAATAAAAAAGATTAATTAATAATAAATCCATCGCTATGCAATCTCAGGCATTTAGAGGCGTTGTCCGTTGCGGAAAATTAATGAAGTCTTCCGCAGAGTGTTTCGCGGTTTAATAGCAGTCATTAATTTTATCTCAACAACGGGCATCTATACGTGGCGACGCGTCTGTCCGTATCGCGTCAGCATCTCTAGTTGAAATAAATGCTATATTAATGTTATCTTGCCATTACATTTGAGATCACATCTTATAGGGATATAAAGGAATTAATTTAAACGTAACTCTTATTTATTTCGACTCTAAAATACCCGAATCGTTTTATGTTCGTATCGACGTTATTAATCTCAAGTATCAGGCCGCCATCTTTGCGCCCATTCACTTATATGGCAGTCAATAATTTTTCAATGTCCCCGTGCAAATTTTCAATCGGAACATACATTGTAAAAGGCATTTGCGCCTCTTCAATATTCAATTCGTGGCATTCGAAGAAAGTGTTTCAGCAACAATATGATGAAGGCACAAACAGTAAACAGTTTTAAGATCTCCTCGAGCCAATGTTCAATCTTCGAGCGTAAGTATTCAATAAAATATACCCAGCCGTAAAATGGTATGAGCGAGAGCAGCGGCGTTCATCAAAAAAACGCAAAGTAGAAGCTTCGACAAGCTCGCACAAAAGCTCGTAAAAGCTCTCGACTATTATGTAGTTATTGTTACAGGGTGGAAACACCATTATTACACGGGTTCGCTGCTTTATTTTGTTGTTTGGCGTATCGCGTCGACGCAGCGTCTGTCATCGGGCTTCGCAGACTGCATGCGGCGTGCACTATCAATATGCACTGAAGACCAATTTTCGTTCACATTACATCCCGAATAGTCAAATAATAAAAAGTATATTGATTTGGATTTAGTTTCCTCACGATTTGTAATGTAGAGCCATTTTATCCGAGTTTTAAAAATAAACTTTTTAAAATTAAACGTAATCAATCCAATTTAGATGATTTTTTAAAGTAGGTATAATATAATTACTTACTGTATAAACAGTTTTAGTTTTAAATAATCCACCTATTTCTATTTATAAACTGCAATTACCGTCATTCTCAATTATCCGAGAAGACCAGCTAGTTCATGTACAAAACGCCTTTTTAGGAACCCTTAGATACCTTTTCAATACATACTTTCCAATTATTGCCAACGTTCATAGCAAGGCATATAATTTGTTACGCATATTTACATAAACATGAACCATACCTCTATTTTATGCTTATAAATTCAAAGGTTAATCAATTCTGTAGTTATTAATTATATAGGTCACAATACTTAACTATGTTGATGATTGCATTTGAGCGGTGGCCTGGAAAATAATAATTGTTCTTCGAAAACATAGTTCCTTATCCAAGAAATTAAATACATAAATTATTAATCTTTATAATTGACACTTCAAATGTTAACAAAACAATTCGTGTTACCATTCAAGTGTCACTACTAATCCTATTATGTACGTAAATATTTGACATCTCAATATTGAAGTGCACATCTTTGAGCATATTGTATCGACACTTGTACGCGAATATGAACATCGGAAACATTCAAATCCTCACCTTTGTTCCGGGATTAAAGCGAATTTTGCATAGGAAACGGTCGTCAAATATCCTCAATGCATTGAAAATGCCATGAATGGAGCTAAGCGGCCCTCGTTTACAATACCTTTGTATAAAAAGATCGAAATCACACGTGTTTTGAATAAAATTTGGACAATGTTTTGGGTAAATCGCATTCGCATGAGATTATCTATGGTAAATTCTTAACAGGATATGTATCATTCATAACATGTTCGTGAGATCTTCGTGTCTATTTGTTCATTATTAATTGCATATGTTATAATTATATGGTATGCGTTGTGTTGATTTGATTAATAAGAAACGTATAATTACATAATGATATATATCACTACTACTATAAAACATCAAGTAACTAGCAATAACTTTATAATTCTCGTTTTGAACATAAAAAATAAACGGCGGCAAAATTTTTGAAACAATACTACTAAGATCATGTATTTTTTTTCTGATAGTTACAAAACTACTTTCAATTAATTAGTTAATTTATATTATTAGTATAAATAATAAAACGGGAATATTTTTATTACACATTGGCCAAATTCACGTGGAGACATAAAGCTGTACAATGATGCAACAATGTTCGTTGCAACTTACGTCGCAGTTGAAAGCGACGGAAGTCGGTGTAAGATTGCAAGCGTATACCCTTCTATTAGTGAACATTCTCTTTGTAAGTTCTGGGGGATTGTAAAGGAGTTATTTTTACCATTACTTGGTGTTAAACTAAAAGCGAGCTATAAAAGACATGTGCTTATTGTTAAATTTCTAGTTATGGTTATACCATTTAGTTAGTGAAATTTGTACTGAGTCTTGCTACGTTATGATGTTGATAATGCTTTTAATCTGTATAGGAACATTAAAGCTAACCTGTATTTGACGAAACAATCGAAAGCTCTTTCAATTGCGTTTATATACCTAATATGTGAAAATGTATAGATACTCTCTTTCCATATGTAGTTAAAATATAATCCTAGTTGAAAGCTCAATTGCGGAACGAAGCTCAATAAATATAATTACTTTAACGACTAATAAACAATACAATAATATTCACATTTCTGTACTCTAATTCTATGAATCCCAGGACCTTAACTCAATTTTAAACAAAACACAGCCAAAAACTCCTTCCTTTAGGAATGGAAAATTGCAAAACGGGTGATTGTATCGTAACTAGCAATTACTTTTTGTAACGTTCACAATAATGACAAAAGGAATAATGCTACTGTTTGTTATGGGGTCGTTATTTGATATTCCAAGACCTTAGTCCAGCGCTGGGCGGGACGAGGGCGGCGACGCCAGATGCGCACGCGCCTGTAGTATTGTAACTATTTAGTGTTTAGTGAATAAAGGGAAATTGTTTATTATGTATAAACTAAATCATAATAAATGGAAGTTATAATAATCATAACCATAACTTAATTCCAGAAAAATATCTCCAGTATACCTACGTGATAAACAAATTTTCATAAATTAGGTCGTACTGTCGTCATAAAGCACACAAATCAATACTAGCTTAAATATATAAGGCACCAAAAACGATCAAGCTACTTGGTAAAGTTGACTTCTTTTAGACTAATATAACCATACGTCTTTAAATACAAAAACTTTACATAAAATAAACCTTTATTCCTACAAAATACAAACACTTCTCATTCTCTCGGGAATAAAGCTTGCGCACATTAATAATGAACTCTAGATGAAATCCTAGATCGGGAACAATAATAGAAAAGGCGTACCCAGCGGGAGCGGCGCCTGCGCAGATTACAATAATTATGAAAGCATGCGTCGCCCCGTAGCTCTAATAACTATCATTTGCTACGTTATTCCATATTCTGCACTCACAAACCTATCGTCAGCATCTATTGTTGTAGTAACAGTGCTTTTTAATACATGTTAATATAGGTACACACATTCGCTCAGCTATAATCTAAGTTTAATGTTGATTAATTGCTTTATTTGAAATACCTATAGATTTCCAGGAAAATGGTGCAAACTATGTACCTATAGTATGAGAATTCATTTTTTGGTTACTGTCATATTACTTTTCTCTTAACATATAATTTTTATAAATTTATAAAGAATAGATATAACTTTTAATATCCTATTCTGACAAAAGGTACCTATTAAAGACCATCGCGGCATGTAGGTCGATATTACCAAATATATATATCTATAATGTATATGACTACCAAAATTATTCATTAGGTATCACTAAACAGAACATTGCATTGTTTCCCTAACCTGATAGTGATCCTAAATCATACCCAAGAAAGAAATCAAAGCAACATCTGTTGTATCAAACATTTTGCGTGATCTAGAGTGAAATAAAAATGCATCCTGTCATATGAAACGTATCCGCCCACGCACAGATTGGGGACGTAAAAAATGGATCAATTTTTATAATAGACCTAGGGTAACTCCAATGTAGGTACTTTATTACAAACCGGAAACATTTATTACCTTTGTGCGGGAAAAAATACTTAGCAATTTTTGTGAAACTCTATATCGCAGCTGGTATCATTAAGAATAGTTTAATCAGAGATGAGTACGTCGAGATTGATGATAGAGAATATCATTCTGAGGATATGTTTTACAAAAAGGAAAAAAAAAAAACAGTGAGTAAATAATGTCAATAGGTAGATATAGAAAAACGATAGTAAATGAAATCCATTCTCAGGTTGATTAAAGAGTCCTTATAATCAATTGAATCTAAGTACTATAGCGATCGATGTAACAAATCGCCAATAAATTCAAAATCAAGCTTGTACAGTACTCCAAAATTAATAATGCGCATGCAGATCTTCGCTAATTATCGTATTTCCAGAAACACCCGAATCACCCCGAATCATTGAATCGTAAGTGCCCAAAACAATGCACTTGCATCTTGCACCTTGTTCAAAAGAAATAGGAGTCAATTCAGAGTCATACACAATCGAAAACAATTCAGGCGATAGGTAACGGTAGCCTGTCAGTCAAAAAATTCAAAAATCCGTCAGTCGTCTTTATATATTGGTGGTGACCGCACGTATTATCTCTGTATGGAATTGTATAGAGCTGCTGTTACATACCCTTCTTAGTTTTGTTTCAAAGTTGAATTTTCCGATAAAATGATTATTTACACAGGTAGAAGATAGCAGTGGGGAAAGTGAAAATTAATAAGAGCATAATGAAAGTTCTGATCATTCTACGATATCAGAAATAGAGATAATCCCTGATTCTGTAAATCCTTTGGACTGAGATTTTAATGATTAGATTTCTACAATTTAAATGTAAACCAGTGTTTGAAAATCATTTTTTTAAATATAAACTTTGTCTTATTTTAACCTTCTATACATCCATCATTACGCCAGCTTCAGTAACTTTAATAGTTCTAAGTATAGAATTTTCCGAGTAAATCAATACAACAAATATATATATATTCGCAATCGTGTGGCTTATCCTCGCTATTAACTTACATTGAATTATCGAAACAAATTTCGTTACTTATCTCTTATACCATAAAATCACAATAAAACTCATAACCACTCTATATACATATCATCTTCGGAGGGTCGGGGAATATGACAGTTGCCGAACAGTGACGAATTTTTCTATGCGCATTATCAGTTTGGGAGTACTGTACAAAGCTGAAAAGCTAAGTATGATTGACAAACGTATTGATTAGTTTAGTTCAAAGAGCTTTGATTACAGGAACGAGTGCGTTATCGGTTTATATTAGTTTTGCGTGTGATAGACGTTCCCGCCCTCGCCGGTTGGACTGCGCGACCCGCCCAAAGAGTAAACAAACAAGCAGACAGCGCACACCGCGAGCGAGACGCAAGATCCGTGCGAGCGGCCGCGCCGCGCTCACTCGACCACCGAACCCTACAATTAGTAGGCGAGATTCGTCCGCGGCATCGATTCGTTACGATAATTGCTCTGAAGGATTTTCTTGACATGAAAATTTCCCGCGTGTGCTGTGACCTGTGACTGCGATGAATTGTGCGTACTACCAGCAGCACGGGGGCCCGCACCCCGTGCCTCATAACGTCAACAATAATTACTTCAACGAGGTAATTCATTCAATTTGATTTTAAATAAACGGCATTAAAATTGTGCAAATAAATTAAGGAACAGGTGTGACGTGATTTTACATAATTGTTCGGTGCGGTGTATGTTCGGTTACGTGCTCTCGGTTATATGATAATTTTTAAATAATTCTTATTGGAAAATGTTAAAAATTATAAAGGGTAATTTTTAACGAAGATATTATAATGCTGTCTCATGATCCATCTCATGAATAAAATAAATATTTTAAAATTAATGTACTCTGCTAAGCATTAAGGTGTAAAAAAGTAAAGAAAATAATGTCTACATAATTGTACCAGTTCTTGTCACCGATGAAATATCGACAGAGGCTTATCGAAAATTGGCAATCGACGTTGAATAATGAGATATTTAAGAAAAAATCGAATTAATGAATATTGCGATTCGGGAGAAAATTGCATCATTATTGATAAATGTTTGAGAAATTTTCGAAAATCAATCTTAAATTTTTATTGTTTTATCTTTAAAAGTCTTATTAAGTTTCGGATAAAGGCGTAGTCACTTTGGTAGAGATCTAATTTTGTAAGAGTGATACTTTACGAACAATCGAATACTTTACGACAGAAAAGTTAACAAAATAACAAACATAAATGTAGTACAAAAAGTACATTGGGTACATTGGGTCGTATCAAAAATTGAACAACTCAAATCACAAATTAAATAAAGTAATTAGCTTGCTCACAAAGAAAACACGTTAAGTATACAATAGCAATTATAAAAATAAGCCAACAAAAGCACACCTCGGTCGCTGACAAAGAAAGAATGGGAATAAAAACATTTAATTGGCATTATAACGAATGTGATTACGTATAAAAACCTCCCGTCGACTCGCACCAGCCCCAGATACGACTGTTTTCTTGTTCAATTTGATATTTGATCTTATTGATTTCTTATATAAATTACCCGTATATTACAGTCATTAAATAAGAGCGGGGACCGGTTTATAAGCCGTGAACAATTTGTTTGTTCTACAAGAACCTTTATCCTGTTATGAAGTACCTATGTTTGAGCAATTTTTAAACAGTGTTTTTTTCAGTGACTACTTACTGGAAAAAAAGGTTTATTGATAGTATCTATGAAAATAGAAAAACGTTGCAAAATCAATAATTAAGTGATATTATGTAGCGACACAAAAAACATGCTATAAATATTATTTATATTGCTAGATAAATAACCCTTACAATAATGCTATATTGTAAGGGTTAGAAATCCTGAACACAAAAACAATGTTGACTTTAAGAAAAAAAGGAGGACGCGTCAAATTGGGCCTGAAACTTGGGTTAAGTCCAATACACACGAAATATTGTTTTTGTGATAGATCATTACACATACCTAACGAAAAAAATAAAATAAAAAAATAAATCAACCGGGTTCTTGTACAGTCAAGGCAAAAAGTTTTATTTATTTGGCTATTATTTGGCGCACAATAACGGTGTTTTTAATTCGAGTGAAGTAAATATAAACCTAAATGTCACTGGAGTGACTGAGTTTAACCACAAAGAACGTCTAACTACGTTGAATTATAATAAACACGGTATAGGTATCTGTTACAAAACATAATATTAGTGTATTTCGGTTATTAGAAGCCTTAAGATTAGTACGTCTTTGTAAGTGAAAGTGAATTGGAGTAGGTAACATAAAGATATTGTCATTGTCTTGTAACCTTCTTGTAACAGTTATTAATTGCAAAAAATATTATACACAAAGAAATAAAACTTGATGTGACTGTACAAAAACCCGGTTGATTTTTTTTTATATATATTTTTCCCGTTATGTATGTGTTATGATCTATTATAAAAACAATATCTCATGTGTATTGGTCCAAGTCAAGTGTTCAGGCCCAACTTCCATAGTAAAATGCCCATTCTCCTTTCTTTACCGTTAACATCTTGCACTATATAATTAAAATTGACATAATGTTTAATAAAACGTGATAAAACATAACACAAACTTACCTATAGGTCTGCTTGTTTATCTTTAAAAACAACATCCAATAAATATTCATTTTGTAAGGAAAAAGTGTTATTTTCTTCTAGATTTTAACCATTTTGATGATAGAGCATTAAAAATTAGTCTAGGTATACTAAAGTTATCTTTAAAGAGACAATATGATTATTATTATTTATGGTTATTCGCAGGTATGTATATACCTACCCAGTAAGCTCTCCTAAACTTAAAATATAAAACAGAGTCCAATATTTATCTATTCCGGATTAAATAATAAACATATCTTATAATTTTCTTTTTATCGTCTGTAAATATTTGAGCACAGCAAAACTTTACAATGTAAAATAAGTAGATTTTTACCTATTTAAAAAATGTCAAAGAATAAAGAAAAATAAATTCGAGAGGCGGCAATCGCTTTATAGTTTTAATGTTATCTACATATTGAATGTAACATAGGTATCATGAAAATTTAGAAATTTATATGTATAAGAGAAATACAAATGTTTTATAATATGTATATTTACTTAATATTTATTTTTCGTTACCATAACTTCTTGAAAGGGAGGTACAACTAGATTGGCATCGCAAGGCACTGTCAGGTGGCATCGTGTTCTAACATCTGCTCATAAATTTGATTAAGATTCTTGATAATGTTTATAATTAAAATAAACATAATTTGAATTATATATTCCAAGGTTTAGGCACTAAGATGTACTAAGGTACACATCATTGAGATTATGGCCTAGACGAATTTTATATTATAGACTCCAGATATAAGTATTATTTGGTATGAAACTTTATAACCGGCAATAGGTTTTTGGTAAATTTAACTCAAGTATTTATTCATACTGACTACTCTTACTCTTTTTAGTTTATACCTCTGAAAATTTACTTAAACAATATCTCTGAACACTACTTAATAGAGTTAAATTGAAAAGATTTTAACAATTATATTCCAAAAGAATTTCTTAAGAAAGACCTAACACATCTTTTACAAAAAGAACTTTCACAATAAAATGTGGTTCCTATCGGCAAGATAAACAGTAGGTCATTTTGGATGAAGTGAATCTAAAAGCGTAATTATCATAATGCATGTTTTTTCGGTGTATAAATGTCGAGTCAGCACAATTAAATACAATCCTTTTAAGCCCGTTATGTAACAATGTGTTCGGATATCTTGTATGTGATAATTATTATGAAGCTATCCATGTTATATTTGTAAAAATATTGTGCTTTTAATATTTGACTTTCTCTTATTATTGTTTTAAAATTACATTTAATGTTTAGTTCAGTTTTTGTTTGGCTCTATGCCTTCAATTGCTTTAAAATTTATTGATAATAATATTTATACACAATATTTATGCACAATGAAAAGTAGGTAACTTTATTTATTAAAAGTAGGTAACTACATATATTTAGGTACGTAAACATAATATAAAAGTTTTCATTGGTAAATGCGTTATACTTAAATACTTGTTTATTTGAAATCGTTATTTAATTTTGGTTTGGTTCAATGCTAAAACAATCCCCTATTTTAACAAAATAGGTATATACCCAGATGTGAAGATCTGTGATTTACTTATTTGCATCTAGATTTTATGGTCACATATATGTATAGAGCCTTCTACGATATAGGTACCTTGGTATAGGTACATTTTATATGAATTGTTTATAGTTGTTTATAATTAAAGATATCTTCAATCGTTATCTGTAGTCTCAACAGAACTTTATTCGTAAATGGTCGAATGTCCAGTCAAAACCGCTTATCTCAGCTCCAACAAAAGCGACAAACGCGTCTTGTTTTAATTAGCCATGTCGCAGTACTTAAGCTCATCCTAATTTCAGTGGCATCGGAGTAGGGACTAGAGCGGTGGGTCGCGGGGCGAGGGGCGAGGGGCGCGGGGGCAGAGGTCTCGCAATTACGGGGCCCATAATTACAGGGCTGGCGGCCGCTCGGCGCCCAAACCGGCCGACTCTCATGCCATAATTAAAAACGCTCCGAATTAAATTCGCTTGTATACGCACCGACTTATGATATAACTTTTTAGGGACTTTCTAATTAATTTTCGTTTTTGTCCATTACACGGATAATAGGAAACTCGCGTATAGATCATTATTTTTAGTGTGGGTGTAAAAAATACTCCCTAAAGCTTTTTCATGTTCTAGATTCGTGTTTATGTATATGGTCAATAGAAGTCTTATTTGTGTTTTAATGCAGATTGTGTTTTTGTTTCCAGGTTAGTATCGACCCTGTATCCGCGGAACACAAGGATATGAAGATCTTAGTAAGTACTAAATTTATTCATTTCAACTTTAGTACTCGCTAACATCCCTGATCCTTACGGAATCAATGCTGCAGGCTATAAGATTTATCTTTTAAAAGTTGTTTTAAAACTACTCAAAGAAAAGAAAATAGTAAACGCATCAAGCAATGCTGTTTTTCATTGATTGATTTTATTGGATAACTCAATTTATAAGTTAAAATTTAACCAAAGTAACGGTTACATCCTCTAATCATAACAATTTCATAACATCAACGTAATTGACAAAGAAACAGGCACCAGCCAACAATGTCGCGAAATTCCGACACGAACACAGGAAATTATGTCGGAACGAATAATAAATGGCGAAATCAATAATTTATTATGATTTGTCGTTTGATATTGATGCTGTGAAATGGGCATTGTGAGTGATGAGAGGCGCGGCGATTGATTCGTCACGGGCGAGCGTGCGCGACGCCACGTGAGTTGGCGCTTTGGGTGTCTTTCGTAACTGCTCTTCTAACTACGCGGTATTAAATGTATAGCGGTTTTATAGCTAGAATGAAGTTGTGCGAATCATGCCAATGCGTATGCTATTGAATGCGGCATTGCTGGTAATTTGAGAACACTTTCAGTACTTACAAGAGTATGGTAGAGTCAATGCTATATTACATGCAACTACTAAGCTACCCTTTTAAATACTCACATAGGTAGGTACCTACGTAGGGACGTATAAAAAGGTATAAATTAATGACTAGGCTAGGTAATATTTATGATTTTGCTTATAAAGACTAAATGTAGAGTTATCCGAAGCAGAGATTATATCTATCTTGCAGTTGTCATAGACCACTCACGACTTCGACTCATTGTAAATCATATTATTACTCAACTATCCTGTTTCGTTGATATTGTTGGTGTATATAGCAGTGATTAAATAATATGTCGTAACTTCATAAGGAATAGGTGTAATTCATTGCGTTAAATGCAACAAAATGCGTAGGCCATGACCACAAATATATTGTAAGCTTTCAATGATTTCTGATGTTAGTTACACAATAGGATAGTTATTAGTTAAGCAGTAGGCTAATTTAGAATTACCTAAGTATATTTACTAAATTTAGAAACAGAAAACGAATCTCAACGTTATAGTTTTATACCATTAGGTATATACCTATGAATACTCATATGAGTATTCTTGGGTATATCTATAGGTACCTAAATTCGTAAGTTTCTAATACATAAACAACTATAGGATTACCTATTAGAGTTTAATTACATGTGTCTTAATAACACATGGAATATTTTGTGTGATATTATTAAATTTGTATTTATATACTTGATTTATGCCATATCTGCGCAGTCATCTATCATCAAAAAATTTCACTACATAAACAATCTTCGTTTAAATGCTTGTTGACGTTCTTAATGTGATGTTATAATTTATTATACAAACACCAAGTTAATTCGTCTTACATATTTGAAGCAATACGTCAGAATCATTACCATGCAAAATGGGATTTGCCTCAGGTGAAATACGCAGAATATTACGGTTCAAAAACCTTATTAACCGAATTGAAGGCCGTTTACCATTTTACGATATAACGTGAATTTATATTTTTTATGCCATAGATATATACAATACGTTGTAGGTACAAATTAGGTATTCTTATTACACAATTTATTCATAACTAAACTGAAAAAATGCCCATTCTATTCAATTTATGTTGATCAGGCCAAATTCTTAGTACCGTTTCATAAAGTCTATTACAATGTTAATATTATAATATAGTGAATAAACGTTCAAATACAGCGATATTGACTTTACAAAACAATAATGCGCAATTGAAAAGGCTATTAAATAAAGGTTTTACATACAATGCTCATTGAGGTAGAATGCTTTGGCCCCGCGGGCGTTTTCTAGCGGCAAAGCTGTGTGGCCTAATCGTGCTCTATTAATATAATATAATACTTAGGTAATACTTATACAAACTTGCAAAACATGAATCTCGAGTTTAATTTTTTAACTGTTTCTCAATATTAATCTTGAGTAATACAATTACTCAAGATTAATATAAGGACGAGGTTCTGAGACTAAATTTTATTGTCAGAGATAAAAGATGGCATGCTCTTTTTAAAATATGTAAAGTAAAAATATTATCATGACTACAAATTAAAGTCGATAATCGACATCTTCATATATCTATATCTATGAAGGTAGGACTATGTTTTACATTATTAGTAGGTAATTATGAGAAAAATAGAGTTCGCAATTAAAATATTCTTTCTATTATGCATAACTTAGATACATAGGTTCATTTAAAATATTAATTGATTGTATACTAATCTAGGTAATTCCAGGCATTAATACAATAATTAATTATTTTATCTTTTATCGAAAAAAAATTTACCTATTTGGGCATTTCCTTCTCAAATAATATATACATTTTTTTTCGCGTAGGTTTAGTCTTTGACTTTACTAAATATCTACCTAACTAATAAGTTTAAACCTTGATGATAATATAAACTATTTAAAAAGTAACTAAGGTATACCTACATCCAAAAACATAATGAATAAGCGTTTCAAGTTCCCGATTGTACAGTGATAAATGGTCAGGATAGGTGAGTTTGGCTGGAATTCATTGCGAATACGTGGAGTGGCCGTTAGAACCTCTCCAGCTCCCTTATGTAAACGAAAAACTATTGAGGGGTGACCTCCTGAAGAGGGGATAACTGTTAGATTACTTGCATGTTGGTATAATGGTTTTAAGTATGAGAAAGCGTCGTTGGATAAAGAGCAATTAGAGATTGTCTCTTGATAGTTTTGTTTTGGTTGGATTTGTTTTTGAAGAAAAATTTATCATGAAATAAATAAATAAATCATGTATTTGCACAAAATCATGTAACAAATTAAAGTGACCCCAGGCTGTACGTTTTTCAGGAGTCTGTCTTCCATTTACAATTACACCATGTTATTAAAGGCGGACACGAAAATATCAGTGACAATTTAAATAAAATCAAATCATTGTAGTATATTTTCGTACGACATCTCTATAAAGAAGGATTTGTAGTGTGTGTCACAGTAATGTGTGTATTCACAGTAATCAAATATCGTAAATTCAGCGGTTTGTAGCGTGGCGAATGACGACACTCCTGCGAGAGCCAGTCGTCTGCCACTCGCCTAACTAAGCTAACGTTAAGAAAGTATAAATGTATAAATATAATAAAGTAGTTCAGAACATACAGTATTTAATTTGAAGACCCCAGCCTCTGTACACCAAACTGGTGACCCCGACGTGATCAAAAATCGGCGTAAATAGTGACATTGGCTGTGGGGCAAGTTTTTGTTCGAGATCAAATTCCACGCGGCACGGCGACAGGAAGTTAGCGTGACGCAATCGAAGAGTACGCGTGACACGTGGCGACTACAGCGGCAGGCGGCTCATCAGCTCATCGGCAATCAAAATGAATAAAACAGCAGCATCAGACACGGAGATCAAGGAAGGGGCGTCAGGCGCGGCGTTGGCATCGATAAGCGTGTCCACCAAGCTACCGGAATTTTGGACAGACTTGCCAAGGTTATGGTTCGCACAGTTCGAGTCTGTGATGGCCCCACAGAAGCAGGGGGAAGAGACCAAATTCAACCTGGTCATATCGAAACTCGGAAAAGAGGCCATTCAGCAGGTCAGTGACCTCGTGATGTCACCACCCGCCCAGGACAGGTATACGGCGCTTAAGGAGAGGCTGCTGCAGGTTTATGAAGAGAGTGCCGAAAGACAAATGCATAAGTTGGTGTCGGAGCTGGAGTTGGGTTCACAAAGACCCTCCCAGTTTTTAAGGTACATGAAGGATCTGGGTCGAAGCGCACAAATTGCAGACAACACACTCAAGAGCCTGTGGTTGTCGAAAATGCCGTCATCAGTTCGAGCAGTCATGGCGGTTTGTGAAGATCAGTCTCTGGACAAGCTGGCGGCCATGGCAGACAAGATTACCGAATACACCAACGTCGGGGATGTGGCAGCCGTGTCATGCAAGAAGGAAACAGATGAGCAGCCGGACGAGAAGATGAGCAGATTGGAGCTGGAGGTTGCAGCGCTCCGCGCCGAACTGAGGGGTCGCGGGCGCTCTAGGAGCAACGACAGACGGACCGACTTCAGGAGAAGATCGACATCGCGGCCGAGAAGAGCACCTGGAGACCCGGACTGGCTGTGCCGTTTTCACTTTCGGTACAGATCGAGAGCTAGCCGCTGCGAGCAACCCTGCGCGTGGCGAGCCAAGCAGTCGGGAAACTAGACGGAGTACATGCGGGCGCGGTGGACGGATGTACTCAAGGTCAGGTAACCAAAAGCCATCGTTTATTAATCAGAGATAATTTAACGAAATATAGTTTTTTGATCGATACAGGCGCTAACATTTCCGTCATTCCAAAGTGGTGTGTTAGAAAGCCTATCGAAAAAGTCGATCTAAAGTTGTATGCTGCAAATGACAGCGAAATTAAATGTTATGGAATATGTAATTTAGAGTTATCGTTAGGCCTAAGACGGTCATTTAAATGGCCTTTTGTCGTATGTGATGTAAAACAGCCGATTATAGGTGCCAATTTTTTGAAGAATTTTAAATTAAATGTAGATTTGTATAATAATAAGTTAATCGATTCAGTTACCAGTTTAAATGTCTGTGGAATTAAAAGTACACATTTTTTCGGCACTATTAAAAGTATAAATAGCAACCATCCTTACGCGGATTTACTGGAACAATTTCAGGACATCACGCGCCCGCCAGCCTTCAAGGATGTCCCAGAGCATTCCGTGTATCATCACATCGAGACTACTGGACCACCTGTGCACGCGCGTGCCAGGAGGTTACCGGCCTACAGGTACGATAGGGTCAAAAAGGAATTCCAATGGATGCAAGAGCTAGGCATATGTAGACCTTCAAATAGTGAGTGGGCCAGTCCTTTACATATTGTACCTAAAAAGGATGGTGGTATCCGACCCTGCGGGAACTACAGGATGTTAAACGCAATTACAAAGCCAGATCGTTATCCGATACCTAGGGTACAAGATTTTACGTATGGGTTACATAATAAGAATTTTTTTTCAAAGTTAGATATTTGTAGAGCGTATCATTTTATAGGTATTAATCCAGACGACATTAAAAAAACAGCCATTATTACGCCATTTGGGCTTTTTGAATTCCCAAGAATGACGTTTGGCCTGCGTAACGCGGCACAAACATTTCAAAGATTTATCAATAACAGAGGCGGCTCGCCCTAAGGAGCGCTGGTGCAGTGAACTCCCATAAATAATTATAATAAAATCATACTCCTTAATTTCATTATTAATATTAATTATTACTATTTAAAATCAATCGTAATCGTAAAAAACTACTGTCAATACCAATGAATAATAATCCATCATTCCATCATTCCATACACTTGAATAATACTGTATTATACAGTAACGCGCGAAGCGGAGCGCTCACGATTGCGCTCCAATGAAAAAATATTTAGTACATTTCCTAATACGAAATCCAATAGGAGTGAAAGAGAGGGTTTGCCAGTGCCCTGCGCGCGTGAAACAGAAGATTTTCTATGGAAAAATAGCAAAATTCGGAGCGCCGCTCCCGCAAACGTTGCCGGTTCGTTTTTACCGCCGCGCCTGGGCGCCCGAACACAGGACAGCGATAGCGCGCGACGTTGCCACTCTCTATATTATAAACAAACACTCGACTCTCGAGTCAACTTCAATGCACGCGCGCGAATGCAAATTCGGGAATTTTCTAATTAAAATCATAAGATACGTGTTGAAATAGTCTGTAGTTATCAGTATTACTTGTGAGTGTGAAAATGAACAATTATAATGTGGCGTTCATTAAAAAGTGTGTTAAAACGTTACAAATTCGGCTTGAATTGAAAGCTAAGGGACTGCCACGGCCTGAACTTGACCTTACGCAAAAATGTACGACAAAAACGAAAACATATACGCGTGTGTTTAAATCCGAACAATATTTTATATTATGTGAAAACACCGTGGTTGTGTGGTTGTGATGAAAGCAACAACAGACATTTACGAATGTCTTGTCGCTTTAAGTTATAGATATTTTTGCACACCAAAAAGAAAGACGTAGGTATGTATTTCCTTTATAAGTAATTTTTTTGATAAATGTACTGCTTTACACCATGTATTTTCAGTGTTTTATTTCAAGTGAACACCCATAAAATTTTGTCACGAGCCGCCTCTGATCAATAATACAGTTTTATCAGGCATAGAACAATTGAATTATGGCAGCGACTATACAGGGGGCAAAGGTCAGTCAGTCGTGTTCGGTTACATAGATGACGTCATCATAGGATCGGATAACCCCGATATACACAGAGAACATTTACGATTAATATTTGAGAGGTTGAGTAAATATAAAATGTCTATTAATTTAAGTAAATGTGTTTTTGGACAGCCCTCTATAGAATTTTTAGGCTATTTAGTTTCAGAAAAAGGCATAAGTCCGATGCCGGAAAAAGTAAAAGCTATCGAGTCATATCCGAAACCAGAGACAGTAGAACAATTACGTAGATTTTTGGGCATGTTAAATTTCTACAGAAATCATATTCCTAACGCTGCCCGAGTTCAGGGAGTTTTAGATAGGTATTTACACGGGGCTAAAAAACGAGATAAGACGCGTATAGATTGGACAGACGAGGCGAATAGTGCATTTGAAGTGTGTAAAGAAAATTTAAAAAATGCCGTTACTATTTCGCATCCAATATCTAGTGCCAAATTAGGGTTAATGACCGACGCGTCAGATTTTAATATAGGGGCAGTGTTAAATCAGTGGGAAGGAAATTCTTGGAAACCTTTAGGATATTTTTCAAAAAGATTATCGGAACCGCAAAAGAAGTACTCCACATATGACAAAGAGCTTTTAGCGATTTATTCAGGAATAGTTTACTTTAGGGATTTAATCGAAGGTAGAAATTTAACAGTTTACACGGACCATAAACCTCTCACTTTTGCTTTAAGTAAATTAAGTTCTAATAAAGAGTTACCTAGGCGAGCGCGTCAATTGTTGTATATCAGCGAATTTACAAGCGACATACAACATATTCAAGGCACTGAAAATCAAGTGGCCGACGCGTTATCGAGAATCGAGAGTATCGTATGTCTTAGTTCGAGTGAATACGTGGAGGTTGCGAGAGCACAGGCGACAGACGCTGAGCTCGCGGATTTAATGAAAACAAATGATAGATTGCAATGGAAACAGTTAGCGCTCGATAATAATGACGATATTAAAATATATTGTGAAACATCAGCTCAGAATATTAGGCCGTATATACCAGCACAGTTTAGGAAAAGTATTTTTAATAAATTTCATGACGTTTCTCATCCCGGAGTTAGAGCATCGCGTGCGTTAGTTAGTAAAAAAGTTTTTTGGCCAGGCATGAATAAGGACGTGGGGACCTGGACCAGGACGTGCGTTAGGTGTCAGAGAAGTAAGGTTTTTAGGCACACTGTTTCAAAACTTAGCGATTTTAACAATAGCGAGCGTTTTGAACATTTGCACGTGGATCTGATAGGACCTAAAGGTCCTACTACGGACTAAACCGAGCACGGTTTCCGTTATTGCGTCACTATGATCGACAGATTAACGCGGTGGCCTGAGATTTGCCCTGTGAAGGACATGACTGCGGAGTCGGTAGCTAGAGCAGTTTATGAAGGATGGATTTGTCGCTTCGGTTGTCCTAAAGTTATTACCACCGATCAAGGTAGACAGTTTGAAAGCGAATTGTTTACAGATTTAATGAAATTATTAGGTATTCAAAAAACGAGAACTACCCCGTACCACCCGCAGTGTAACGGTAAGATAGAAAGGTGGCATAGGTCCTTGAAGTCGGCTCTGGTGGCTAGATTGAACAATAATCTATCATGGTTAGTAGAACTACCTACGGTCATGTTAGGATTGAGAGCAGCTTGTCAAGCGGACACTGATAATATCAGCGCGGCGGAATTTGCTCTGGGTCATTGTTTAAGGTTGCCGGGAGAATTTTGTTCGGATAAAAGTACGAAAATTGATAATCCACATTCATTTATAACTAAATTAAGAGACACTTTAAACAAAATTAAGCCCATAAAAAGGGCATGTAAAAATAGTAATAGTACTTTTGTGCATGCTGATCTAAATTCCTGTTCACATGTTTTTCTAAGAGTGGACGCGGTACGGAGACCGCTAACGCCTCCGTACAGCGGACCATATAAAGTTTTAGAAAGAAATAGTAAAGTTTTTAAAATATTAATTGATAATAGAGAGTGTAATGTGTCGATTGATAGACTTAAGCCTGCATATATTTTAGAAGAAAATGAAGTTAGACATGACAGTAGATTAGATCAGCATAGAGAGGCTAATGTGTGCACGCCTTTACAGAAATCACGTAGTGGCAGAATAATTAAAAGACCTGTAAGATTTTTGGACTGTAACTAGGTTAATGGTGCATTGGCATTTTTGTAAGCAAGTAGGCACGCGAAGGTTGCGTAATGTCATCTCAGCACATATTAATGTTATAAGTAGTTGTTAGGAATATTTGTATTCATTTTATTTCAAATCTCGGCTCAACCAGTTAATTATATTAATAATATATAAATTTGAGTGTCGGCTCATTTCACAAAGTTAAACTTTAAAGTTATCAGCATCAAACAATATTTAACAAAATGGGAAAAACATATTCGGTTGAAAAGAAAGATGAAGAAATTGTTATCGCTCAAAACGGAGCGAATCACGCCACAGCATAGACTCCCAAATGTTAATGTTTGCTAATATATATATATATTTTTTTTTTTGATATTTGTCAGTTATGTAAATCATTTTTTTTTTAGAAGGGGGTGTATGTAGTGTGTGTCACAGTAATGTGTGTATTCACAGTAATCAAATATCGTAAATTCAGCGGTTTGTAGCGTGGCGAATGACGACACTCCTGCGAGAGCCAGTCGTCTGCCACTCGCCTAACTAAGCTAACGTTAATAAAGTATAAATGTATAAATATAATAAAGTAGTTCAGAACATACAGTATTTAATTTGAAGACCCCAGCCTCTGTACACCAAAGATTAAATTGTTTTGTCATATACCTATTACAGGTATGACAATAAAATTACTATATCGACGGTATTATTTTATTATAAGATACAATTATTGTATTTGCACAGTAAAATGTTTAAATGTAAAGCTGTTTATATATAATTATTAGAGATGAAACGGATAGCAGTTTGGCCGGATACCGGATACCGGATATTCGGCCGACCAAGTGGCCGGATAGCCGAATATCCGGCCGCCGAATATCCGGCGAAACTTAGCCGTTTGCGTAGGCGTCGCGCGAACGATAGGATGGACTCGGTTCGATTCGGGTCTTTTCGTTGATGAGAGAAGTTAACAATTGTACAATTTTATTGTTGTGTCGATTGCATGCAGGGCAGACACGTGCGTGATCGTTTTTAGGTTATAATTTTATTTGTGCTCTTATTATTTATATAAGTATATATATATATTATATTTTAAGTACATACATATATACATAGGTCTAAAAGATTTAGCAACGAGAAATGGCATCGGTGAAGAAAAGATCGTCTTTATGGGAATACTTTGACATAAGCAGTGAAAATAAAAGTTAGCTCTTTGTTTATTATGCAATGTTAATATTTCTCGTGGCGGCGAAGCGAAAAAAGCAGGTAATGTATCTAATAATAAATAATCTAATTGAAATAATTTTAATACCTATCAAGTAAAATAATATCTTGCAAGTTTCGTAACATATTCAATAATTATTGATTTCGGGGAAATGTAAATCTTGCTAATTAAAGCAAATAATTACTCAAAAATATGTTTCTTTTATCCAGCTATTTTTTTTTAATCGGCCGGATATATATCCGGCCGAATAGTAGCTATCCGGTATTCGGCCGGATAGTATTATGGCGGCCGGATAGGCCGGATACCGGATAGTTACCGGATATCCGTTGAATCTCTAATAATTATTAATGGGCTACGTATGGAAATTTAAAAGTTCATTAATTATTTTACATGAATTTGTCGTTCAACACGTGTGAAGATAAGTGTTGAAATTATAAATGATAGTGTTCTTGTATTGTTGGTGCTAATCAAAAACTTTGTTTACAACTTGCGGGCGACGGAAGCCTATTATTTTCTTAATTATTTATTTAATAACTTTCTCTAGCTGATTTTATTTTACTGTTGGAACACAAAGTTTTGTTGAGAACTTTGTTTCCATTGAATAAATATAGTAGCTTTTATATCTCTACCTTGACTCTATATTTCAAAAACTCTATTTATTAACCAAAGGCTTTTAAAAAAGTGTCTATAGTTACCTACTAATTTTTATACAACTTTGTCAGAAGTTTTTGGTTTGAAATTGTTCTTAGAGTTCCTAGAGTTACTAAGTAATTTTAATTATATCTATTAATGGCATTGAGTTTATAATTAATACATACAAAAAATTCAGTTAAACATTAATCATATAATTTATGACTGCAACTTTTCGTAAGTGATCCGACTGGAAGTTGTTTTATGTAAGTATCTTAACAATTAAAACTACGTTTATTTTTGCAATCTTCTCCTATCTCACTAATATATCTATGTTTCTCTATAACTCGTGTAAACAGATTCCCGGTTTTACCGGCGTCATCAGTTTCCGCCAGTTAGGTTAATATCCGCCGGTCATTCGAGTCGTCAATACACTTGCCAACTTGCCAACGTGCCGACTACGTTGATTGAAGCTTTGCAAAACGTGTGTAAGTTTATGCGTGTTGTTAGATGTATGATAAAGATGTGTTTATGTGTGTAGTTTGAAGATTTCCTAGTTTGATCATACCTTACCTATGGTAGCTAAACAACTGTTTAAATGTTTCTAAAATAAATACTGTTAAAAGGAACATATATTTATTATCTATTTTATTTTTTGGACAAATGCTTTTTTAACACATACGTAGGTACATAATTATTTAAGATTACGAATGTAACATAATATTTGGCCTCAAAAGATATTAAATTTATCTAATTGTAGCTCAATAATAACAAAAGATAAAACTAAAATGCACATAGGTACCTAAATATGTAAGTATGTTTCAGTATTTCTATATAGGTAGAGCAATAAATAATAATAAACTTATTAACTTTTTACTTGGTTATCCAAATAATAAAACATTCGACTGAGAGAAACTAAGTTAATAAGTAGGTAGGTAATAAATAAGAAAACGAACAATTATTAACATAGTTCTATGAACGTAAATCCTATACCTACGCTGAAACAAACTTCACTACGCAATTTCTACAATTTAAACGTTACAATGTAACTATGAAGCATGAACCATCTGTAGCCAAATTTCCTCCGATTCCGCCTCTTATGATATACGTCTATAATTTGATTCCATCCTCACACCCACCGTAATTTTGCATCTCAGCGTGAGTTTCGCGTTCAAATTAAAATGTTTATTACATTTTCGCACGGTCGATGGGCTCTGAGCGTTTTATTTCGTTATCCCGAACACGCCTATATCTCCCTCCTTGTGCCTAGCGAGCGACCGAATATGATTGCACCCCTAATGCTCAGCGATTGTCATTTCCGATTCACTTTTTAGGAAATTTAACCTTTACCCTCATAGATGTAGAGTAGACATTCAAATGTAACGGCTAAGTGATGATATTTTCGTATTATGCGTGTCATAAAACTATTAGACGCTTAAGCTGTTCTTAAAGCGATGTCTAAGAATTTAGCGGTCGTACGCATGGGGTAAGGCGCCATTATTTTTTTACTTCCCCGGTGTTTTTATGTGCCATTAAGAATTATTTGGCCGTGTTTATAAGGGTCCGTGTGGTGAGCATTATATTTCATTATCTTTAACACCTTGTTGGTACGTTGGATATAGAATATAGATTAGCGACTGACAACAGATGTTTTAGGAAATTACTCCGAAATTAGGTAGACAACAAAGTCCAAAATAGGTTCGTTTTATTCCAAAATTATGAACCACCTATGCAGTGACCTAGAGAATTTTTTAAAACTAAAATTATAAATCACACCATGTAACAAATTGAATTGGTACCTATCTACTCTTTAGATAACACTATATCTTCCCTAGTCAATGAAACTCTACCTATTGTTTATTTTTTTTTGTACATAATAATGATAATAATTTAATTATTATCATTTAATTGATGATAATGGAAATTATAATCCTTGTTATAGATATCCATCTAAGCAGTAGGTAATAGTAGGCACCTACTTAAGTATGTTATAGGTATGTAGGTACTCAGTCATATCATATCGTCTAATATACCTACCTATATCGAGCGTTTAAATAGTGAGGAACAATTACTAACTTCCATAATTACTTAAAATAATACCATATTTAATTAAAACAAACGAAAAAAAAATCCACACCAAATACTTAGAAACAAAGCCAAAGAAAAGTTTATGCAAATCAAAAGTCGAAATAAAATGGAGTCTAGCGAGCGCGATCGATATACGACCTTGGGGGCGGGGCTTCGCGTGGGCGGGGCCAGTGAGAGGCCGGCCGGCTGACCCGCCCACCACTTGCAAGCGCACCCGCATGCGGGCCAATGCGCGCCTACACCGACGTCATGCGAACGTCGCGTCGAACGCTCCGCGTCCCTCAAACCGTGCAACCATCAGCTGTCAAGCTGTCGTTCCAAATTTGAATTTATTTTTATAACTTCGCACCTTTATTGCCAGTTACAAATTGCGATGTGTTAGTGCTTATCTGTGGACAATACGATGATTACTGACATGTACGCGCCGCTGCCGGCGCCGCCGAATAAGACTATTGTAAGTTTGTTTTTATTTTTATTGTCTTATCAGATTAGAGTCACAATATATGGGATTTTTAAACTGAATATTTTTGTTTGTATAAATTCTAAAAAAACGTGTAGGGGTAATTATTAAAGATAATATTTTAACCCTGTTTACAAATTATTACACTTTAAAAAAACTTAGACTATCTCAAAAGTTTATTTACCTACCTACCTACTTTTTTATTTTGATATATTACATAATATGAAATATGTATTTTACTTTTTCCATGAGGGTTAATTCAAAATTGGACAATGTTGAATAAAAACAGTCCATCACCCATGCTATGAATGATAGAGTTCACAATTCCGATGACATGACATAGTGAAGCAGAAAAATATCTAATTATTTTATAAAACCTGTAGTTAGGTATGTATCAATAACTTAGGTATTGTAATATCAATAGAGTATTTTCAACATTCTAATGTAAAAATTGTTATCATTTTCCTCTTTCTAGGTAGGTACCGACCTAAAACAAAAAATGTAGAGTCATTCACAATCTACAAAAAATCTAATTTAGTCCTCGTTCTTTAGTTTCAAAATAATTGTGTTAACTCGAAATGAACAATTTAGGTACTAGCTATGTCTTTTAAACATTAGGTAGGTACGTTAAATCAAAATAAACATTTTGCTATATCCTTTAACGCTATTGACATCGTAGGTGTGACAAAGACCCATTGTACGACCCCATACGGCTTGAATAAACAATTGCTTAGCACAACTCCAAAATATTTGTCATCGCAAACAAATTGTAAAACAGATTTTGATATATCGCCTCTCAATCTCATCAAAGCGGTGAGAACAATACAGCATTGTTCGTATCGTATCGATTGAAATAATTCTATTATATCGACACAATATTATCTAATTTTCTGATTGAACAATGAATTAATTTTAGCCTGATGCTATCAATTCAGCATTTAAGAGCTTTTGAATGTAAGTGCAAGTTTACATATTTTTTTTGTTTCCATTTAGAGTACCTTCAACTCCTTCAAGGTACTATCCTACGTATGTTAAAATTATTTTACAAACAATTAAACTTAGATAAAAACAAGAAAAAGAAAGCGTTTTAATTTTTATAAAAGCAAAACATACACACACACAGACATACACACACACAACTTACATTGTGGGAACATACAAAAAAGTTATTCCAATAGGTAAAAGGTGGTAAAGACCTACCTATGCTATAATTATTTTTTAAACAAAGAATATTTTAGCAATTTTTTGTGACAATTATACAGGGTGTCCCACTATTGGTATACTAAGCGTGAAGTGACTTGTAGTTTTGCATACACTGATCACTTAAAAAATACTTAAACAACAAAATTACATTAAAAAAAATTGCTAAATTTTTCTTGAAAATGCATGTTTTCTTCTCTTGCTTCGCGCAGACGGCATATACCGCTTCGCTAATGTGACCATTTTGTCTTTGAAAACATAATCTTAAACGATAGCTCACGTGCTATCGTTTAAGATTATGTTTTCAAAGTTGAGCGGGTTGCTTGTTATGAGTGTACACATAGAGTATTAAGAATTCATATATTTGAAAAAAAAAATGCGTCTGGAATTTTATAAGTATTTTTTACGAATTCAGCGTATGCAAAACTATAACCTCCTTTGAGCTTAGTATACCAACAGTGGGACACCCTGTATATTATGTACCTATAATTAAAATTAGACAAAAGCAAGAAAAAGTTAGCGATTTATTTACTGCAAAATATACAGTGTGGGAACTAACAAAAAGTGATTTCAATAAGAGCAAGATAGTAATATAATTAAATGCCTTAATTCGTTACTTTATGTATGAAAATTACAATAGAACAACGGTAGGTACTTTGTCTAATGACGATAAGTGTTGAAAGTATGGTAATGTAGATGCTTATCTAAGCCACATCTTATAGGCAGTCGATAAATTTTCCACTACGCGTAAGCAAGTCATAGCAGTAAATTGTAGCTCGTAGTCCACATCGGAGCATCAATCAGGAACATTACTATCACATCGAATCTATTATGCGTGTCTAATAGATTTTTTTGGCGTTGGCCCATTCACAGCGGGCGCAGCGTGAAGTCTGAATGGCATTGTGGCATTGAACCGAACCGACAAACTTTTATTTGTAATGGCACTAAATGGCTGTTGTGGGGATTAAGGTGCTCGACGCATTGTCGTCGCTCCGAGTGCCGTATAATTCGCCAAATCCGAATTCCGAGTCCGTATAACAGGGATAACATGCGACATTCGTCCGACATGACGGTGCGAACCACGTGCGAACAATGCTTCCTCGAGATCTGTCACTTTTGATAGCAAAGCCATTTTTTGTTGCTTCTTTCAAAAGTTGGATTTGGACATTTAGGGAGATTAGCCACTTAGGGTTCAAGTGTTTGCTTTAGATATTGCAAGATATTATTATAAAAACACGGCTTTGTAAATTCTCAAGTTAAAAAAAGATCTGACTATTTAGAATCCTTTTAGTAACATTTAAGTATTCAATTTAACGCAGCGTTAAAATTAACAACTAATTAAAATATTTGTCACATGATACACGAGGCAATTATCAAAAAAATAAATCTGGTGTGAGCGGTAGCGACAAGCCCTGCCATATATCTTTTTTATCACCGCATTGCGTCGTGTTTAACCCGTTCATTGACAAAAGGTATTTAAATGAAGCTGTCAAGGAAATGATATTTACTGCGCGTAAGCGACATTCCGGCCAACCGTTAAACATTGTCTTCAACAGAATCCTGTTACATTTTTAGAACTAAGTATGTTTCAATCACTGCATGAACGAATGTGGCTTATCTTACTATGTTAAGGGTGTACCTGAAATATATTTTTATTTTACTCCTTATTACAAAAAGACAAATTACTCATATTTTCTTTAAAATACAAATAACTATGAACCAACAATAACAAAAAATACAGGTTGTCCATGTTATGTTTATATTTTCAAAATGGCACAACAAAACAACTTAAGCAATGGCGGTCGCTTATGCGTGAAATGTCATTTTGACAGTTAAGAGTACAATAAGCCGTAAGCGTCATATGTTAGGACCTAATTATCGCATCAAATGTCTAAGGAGCATGGAATAATTATAAGCTATACTTTCACTAACAATTGTATGTTCAATTAAGTACTAATCTTCATCTTGTGTATCTGCTGAGCAGCGCCTGCTGAGGGATAGGTACCTCAAACAAAGAAAATAAAACAGAAGGAAGATATCCTTCTGTTTTATTTTCTTTGTTATCTATGCTCTAATATAAATGGCAAGCAAAAAATTATAGAAATAACAAGAAATACTTAGAAGTAAACATAGCTTCTAGATAATGTCAGATTTTCTGAAGAAATTTATGAAACATAAAACAGGTTAAGCTAAGACTTGTTGATAGGACAAAATCGCCATAAATTATGTCTCGCCGTTACAACTGGAAATAAACAATATTACCAATAGATGCCAACAAGACTACTAATTATAAATGATTGTACATTAACCGAGCAACAAGTACTGAAAGTAACGTGTTCATTATCTCTTCAGGATTATTTATGGGAGCATCCGTCAGCGCGCGTCGGCCGCGAGACAAATTTAACAAAATAACAATACTTATACGCGTGCCGTCTTCAAGACGTTACTTTAGCACATCAAACTTTAATCAATTATAGTAATTTACAATGGCTAATGAATAGTGATCATGTTATTTATTATTGTTTTGCATTTGCGGTAAACTCTACATGTACCTACAATAATTGTAATGGCTTCTCATAAGAAATTGTATCACTGCAAAATGCTACATGGGTAGCAAGTAGGCTTTTCAAAAGAAAAATACACATTTTTATGAAACATAAATACATAACATTTTCAATCTATAAATAACTAGTTGCCTTCCTATTTTTTGTATAGGTATTTTAAAACTAGCTTCCGCCCACGACTTTTTACGTGCATCCCCGTTTTTCCCCGTTCCCGCAAGAATTTCGGGAAATCCTTTCTTAGCGGATGCCTACGTCCTAACATCTACCTGCATGCCAAATTTCAGCCCGATACGTCCAGTGGTTTCAACGCACATGATAGATCACTATTTCAGTCACCTTTGAGTTTTATATATATACTAGCTGGTGCGTTGTGCGCGGGCTGCAAGCAGCCCGCGAGCCCCTTTTGCCCCTGGGTTGAAGCAATAGGGCAGTCATTTGAAAATGCATCAAAATCCCCCGTCAATTTGTTATTATTTGCCAACAGCGATTCCACAGTCAATCGGAAGTGCATAAAGATTCCCAATTCAAATATTTTCTATTCTGAAATGCTGTCGACCTTCGAGGGTGCGTGGTGCGCGGGCTGCAAGCAGCCCGCGAGCCTCTTTTGCCCCTGGGTTGAAGCAATAGGGCAGTCATTTGAAAATGCATTCGAATTTCCTGTCAATTTGTTACATCTGCTAACAGCGATTCTACAGTCAGTCGGTAATGCTTATAAAATCTCCATTCAAGTATTTTCCACTTCGAGAGGCTGCCCACCTTCGAGGGTGCGTGGTGCGCGAGCTGCAAGCAGCTCGCGGCTCATCCCAGGGCAGAAATCTTCAGTCAGTTGAAAATGCATAAAAATTCCCCGTCAATTTGTTAATATCTGCTAACAGCGATTCCACAGTCAATCGGAAGTGCTTATAAATTTCCCATTCAAATATTTTCTACTCCGGGGGGCTGTCTATCTTCGAGGGTGCGTGGTGCGCGAGCTGCAAGCAGCTCGCGGCTCATCCCAGGGCAGAAATCTTCAGTCATTTGAAAATGCATTTGAATTTCCTGTCCATTTGTTACATCTGCTAACAGCGATTCTACAGTCAGTCGAAACTGTTTATAAATTACTTATTCAAATATTGGTTAAATTCTTGAAACGTGATCCCCGAATTTCATCACTTTGAGGTGTCTAATCGATAGTGGGCAGTGACTTTTCATAATAAACTGTTAAAGAGTTTACTTAACACGCTCGTCGCTTCGCTCCTCGCTACCTATTTGAATATTTACGCCAGCCGCTGACGTGACTTGCTCGCTTCGCTCGCTTGGCTAGTGCGGTAGTTCAAAAGTAACCTAACTCGCTCGTCGCTTCGCTCCTCGCTACTTCTTTGAGTATTTACGCCGGCCGCTGACGTGACTTGCTCGCTTCGCTCGCTTGTGCGGTAGTTCAAAAGTTAACCTAACTGGCTCGTCGCTTCGCTCCTCGCTACTTCTTTGAATATTTACGCCGGCCGCTGACGTGACTTGCTCGCTTCGCTCGCTTGGCTAGTGCGGTAGTTCAAAAGTAACCTAACTCGCTCGTCGCTTCGCTCCTCGCTACTTCTTTGAATATTTACGCAGGCCGCTGACGTGACTTGCTCGCTTCGCTCGCTTGGCTAGTGCAGTAGTTCAAAAGTTAACCTAACTCGCTCGTCGCTTCGCTCCTCGCTACTTCTTTGAATATTTACGCAGGCCGCTGACGTGACTTGCTCGCTTCGCTCGCTTGGCTAGTGCGGTAGTTCAAAAGTTAACCTAACTCGCTCGTCGCTTCGCTCCTCGCTACTTCTTTGAATATTTACGCCGGCCGCTGACGTGACTTGCTCGCTTCGCTCGCTTGGCTAGTGCGGTAGTTCAAAAGTTAACCTAACTCGCTCGTCGCTTCGCTCCTCGCTACTTCTTTCAATATTTACGCCGGCCGCTGCCGCGACTCGCTCGCTTCGCTCGCTTGGCTCGTGCGGAAGTTCAAAAGTTAATAAATATTTTCTACTCCGGGAAGCTGTCGACCTTCGAGGTTGCGCGGTGCGCGGGCAGCAAACAGCCCGCGGCGCCGTCTTTTGCCATTGCTATTCAATTACCCTTCCTACTATGGAAATTTCTATACAAAATTTTCGAAAAAAAAAATTTCACTTTTTACAAAAAATTATTATATGCCTGGAAGCGGACCAGGTTTTGAAGCATTTTTTACTTTGGCGACCCCGACCTACCTGCCACCAGTTCAGAGAACCATTGAATTTCGTGATGTATGGAAAATGGAAACCGGGGGTCGGAGAGAAATTCTGAGTATGTAGTTTTGTAAATCTGGCCGATTAGAGCATAGAAGTCAATTTCCAGACCGATCGTAAAGTAACCGGCGCCACCATCTTGCTTTGAAAAATTGGCCATTTTTGAAAAAAAAAATTGCGTCCAATTTGAAATTTCTCCATTGCCCTGGTAGCGCCCCATCTTCCTGATCATTTTTTAGTTCTACACCCCCCACCTATCTTGCGCCGTTTCGGAGAGCCGTCGAATTTTGCGTTGTATGAAACTCGGAAACCAGCGGTGGAAACTCGATTATGAGTATGCCAACTTAATGTGCGGCTCGATTAAAGCCCCTGTGCCAAGTTTCAGCGCGATCGGACCAGCGATGGCCGTTTTAGAATTTGTATGGCGGTGGCCATTTTTTCCGCCATTTTGAATTTTTTTCACTATCTGTGGTAATTGCTCGAGGTCTACTCTAAGTTTAGTTCGAGCACCCCAGATGCAGCTGCTACCGTTTGCGCGGGCCGTTGACCGTCATCGCGAGATGAGGGAAAGTTTAAGATTTCGTATTTTTCTGGATATCCTGGGAGCTGGGCGAGTAAGAATCCATCATTGGTGTATTTCTCCGTTGCGCCACCTCGTCTAAATTTACGTTTTTATGTTTGCGCCAAAAATGGAAAAATTCCAAAATCGAGCGACCCACTATGGCTCCCTGGTAGCGTCCCAGGGTGGTGATCATTTTTAGTTCCGGGACCCCCCACCCAACTCTCACCGTTATCGCGGGCCGTTGGATTTTACGTTGTATGGAAGTTGGAAACGGGGGCCCGGAGCCACTCGAACGGGGCACCGATCGATTCGCCGGCTCGAACAGAGCACGTGTGCCAAATTTGAGACGTAAGGATTCATAAACGGCGATTTTGGCAAAGTACGGCGGCCATCTTGTTTTCGCGAAAATCGCCATTTTTCCACCACCCCTGGTAATCGCCACCAGTTCCGAGCATTTTTTGTTCAGACACCCCCCCTCCAGGTGGCACCGTTTCTGCGCACCACCAGGGGTCCACTCGGTATTCGAAGGTGATCGAGATCGCTATATTTTTCCGGTGGTCACTGGGAGCACCTCTACACGATCACGTCGAAATCCCCCCAACTTTCCGCGTAGTTTCCGAGAAACCCGATGTCAGTCAGTCAGTGGTAGTGTAGCTTTATATATTATAATAATATAACTAGCTGGTGCGTTGTGCGCGGGCTGCAAGCAGCCCGCGAGCCCCTTTTGCCCCTGGGTTGAAGCAATAGGGCAGTCATTTGAAAATGCATTCGAATTTCCTGTCCATTTGTTACATCTGCTAACAGCGATTTCACAGTCAATCGGAAGTGCTTATAAATTCCCAATTCAAATATTTTCTATTCTGGAATGCTGTCGACCTTCGAGGGTGCGTGGTGCGCGGGCTGCAAGCAGCCCGCGAGCCCCTTTCTCCCCTGGGTTGAAGCAATAGGGCAGTCATTTGAAAATGCATTCGAATTTCCTGTCCATTTGTTACATCTCCTAACAGCGATTCTACAGTCAGTCGGTAATGCTTATAAATTCCCCATTCAAGTATTTTCCACTTCGGAAGGCTGTCCACCTTCGAGGGTGCGTGGTGCGCGGGCTGCAAGCAGTCCGCGAAGCATCCCAGGGCAGAAATCTTCCGTCATTAATTTTTATTTTGTCAAAAAAAAAAGTCCAAGACAACACTAATTACTCAATTAAACAAACAAGTACTTAATCGCAATTAATCGTTTCATAAAAAATATATATAATAATATGACAAAATACGCTAAGAAAAGATCATTGATGTAAAAAAAAATACACCGAAATTGTATGTTTTTTCTATTATAATCATTACCCATGTCACATGTTTCAACAACAGAATGTAATTGGCGATGTAATTTGTGTTTTTTTGTTGTACCAACTAAAAAGAAAATAGCAAACTGACACATTTTTTTAACATACATATAATACCTGTATATTTATGTGTTACATCAATCTATAATATTGTTATTATGATATAGTCGCGAGTTTAAGATTTTATACCCATTACAGAAAAAGTGCTCAACGCCGCTAAAGAAGTTTTCACTTCAAAAATAATCAAATGTTTGAAAATCTTACACCATGTAGGTACTTCATAATTTGATCGATATATTCATTAATAATCATATTATACTATGTATTTTTCTTATTCAAAAGTATAAAAAAACGAAATATAAGAAAAAATGAATAAGTCAATGCTCAGTTTTCGAGCAGCCCAGTCCTTAAGATCCCAGCCGATAAATTACTTGTCTTTAAATATATTATCACTACATAGTATAAAACAAAGTCGCTTTCTCTGTCCCTATGTCCCTATGTCCCTTTGTACGCTTAAATCTTTGAAACTACGCAACGGATTTTGATGCGGTTTTTTGAAGTGAAAACTTCTTTAGCGGCGTTGGGTATAAAATCTTAAACTCGCGTCAGGACACGTGGCCTGATCGAAAAAGCGTAAGACGGATATTTTTTTTTTTTAGCCCTTATAAATATTCCATGCGTAAGACGGATACCATTCCAAAATATCAAACATGCTGAACGTTAATAATCAAGTTTTCACTTCTGCCGGCACTCCCGGAGTGCAACCCGTCTTTTTTTTTTAATAGATAGAGTGATTCAAGAGGAAGGTTTATATGTATAATAACATCCATTAAATAGTGGAGAAGTACTGTTATTTTTGAGGTTTCTTATGTGATGTCGTAAATAATTACATTTTTTCCGCTTACATTGCAAACGCAGGCTGAACCCTACGAGTTTTATCAAAATAATGTACTAAGTATTGTTACACATTGAAAAGGTCTACAGAAAAGTCCGCGATGGTATGTCTATCTCTTATGGATAACCCACAATAACTTTTTTTTGTCATTTACTTTTTACGACAAATAATGGTTAATTTTCGAAGCGATTTTAACCAATACAGCATTAATCCTTAACGAATTAAATACCTTGAATACATTGTTCATTTAATATAGATCTATATGGCCCTTTCCACCGTATGATTTAAGAGAATATTTTCGAAGATATTACAGATTTAAAAATTGCGGGACGTAGCGTTTGCGGCGGTACCGGCCGGCCGCCATTGCACCCGTGCGAAGCCGTGGCGGGTCGCTAGTACAGTTTAATACAAAATTTAAATATCACTAATTTCTCTTTCAGTTTTGAACGACTTCGATATAGAAAGCGATTTTTTTAACAGAAGCAATAATGAAAATAGAAGATTGAAATTATTTAATGAAAAAATGATCTCGAAATTTGCAAAACGTGTTTTTAAAAGATACCTACAATACAAAATAAGATACCTAAATAATGTGTTTTAATTTCATTGAATATATTCATATACCTACTTGAATAAAAATGGTTACCTCTTGTCTTGTTTATAAACTAACAAAAAACTGAATTATATAAACAAGTCCCCCTGTCGAGTGTAGCTGATATTAAAATTAAATGTTAAGTAGGTAATTCGGTATGTAAAACCTCAAAATTAACAAATAGGTAGTTTGTTATCGTTATTTTTCCTTATCTAGTTACATTAAATTGAATTTTGTTGATTTTTTATTGAAGTTGTTTTCTCAATATTTCTAATCCCTTAGGTATTTTAGTAATTTAGCTGCAAGCCAACAATTTAAATAGTTAGGACTATTAATATTAATTAGTTAAAATCTTTAGTTTAATTTTCATTTATTCATTCATCAGTGCTGCTTTTTTGATTCTATCATTTTAAAATTCTCTTTCTCTTTTTAATTTTTATATGATAAGGTATAGTGCCTTTTTTAATTTATGTATCTACTGAATTAGGTGTTACGAAGCCTACTTACCTTTATTATTAATACCTACGTTTATTATAAAAAATATAGTTATAAATATAATATAATGCTACATCGCCATCATTTCATCTTACATAGTAGAATTTTTTAATTTGTTAAGTTCTTCATACACTGTGTTTTTGAATCGAACATGTGAAAAATGATTCATGATCATTAATTAAATGGCATAAGAAAAAGCTAATTTTAAGTAGGTAAGTACTAAACATTATCTTGTGAAGTAGATGGTAGGCAATTTATTTAATCAAAACTTTAATTATTTCAATAATAAAACAGCTATCTACATAGATTAATTATATTAAGTTTCATAAAATCAATATTAATAATTATTTTTGAATTGCGAATAAAACAACAATAATTGAAATTAAAATTATTTTATTAAAATGACTATATTATTCAACTAATGGTAACACATTTTTTCATTTTTAAAGAAAATCTATAGGTATAAAATATAAATTTATACAAAATCAAAATAACAAAAAACGAATAACATACAACTTAAATAAAATCTATACATAAAAAAAACGTAGGAAAATATACTGAATATTTTTATAACACTTGGGGCGTGATCTACAAATTAATAATCGAAGAAGAAAATACGCTACCCCGAGCTAGACGCAAACAGTACTGCATTGATTAACTTCCAAATTTTGAATAAATATTATGAACAGGTCGGATCAACGATAATATAGGCTATACATAATATTATTACATCGTTCCTTAGAAGCAATTGCAAGCAGCCCGCGTCGCATGACGCATCCCAGGGCAGCAATCTTCAGTCATTTGAAAATGCATTCAAATTTCTTGTCCATTTGTTACTATCTGGTAGCAGCGATTCAACAGTCAGTCGGAAATGTTTATAAATACCCCATTCAAATATTTTCTACTCCGGGAGGCTGTCGACCTTCGAGGTTGCGCGGTGCGCGGGCAGCAAGCAGCCCGCGGCGCCGTCTTTTGCCGTTGCTATTCAATTTCCCTTCCTGCTATGGAAATTTCCATACAAAATTTTCGAAAAAAAAAAATTCGCTTTTTACCAAAAATTATTATATGCCTGGAAGCGGACCAGATTTTGAAGCATTTTTTACTTCGGCGACCCCGACCTAAGTGCCACCGGTTCAGAGAGCCGTTGAATTTCGTGATGTATGGAAAATGGAAACCAGGGGTCGGAGAGAGATTCTGAGTATGCAGTTTTGTAAATCTGGCCGATTAGAGCACAGAAGTCAATTTTCAGACCGATCGTAAAGTAACCGGCGCCACCATCTTGCCTCGAAAAATTGGCCATTTTTGAAAAAAAAAATGGCGTCCAATTTGAAATTTCTCCATTGCCCTGGTAGCGCCTTATCTTCCTGATCATTTTTTAGTTCTACACCCCCTACCTATCTAGCGCCGTTTCGGAGAGCCGTCGAATTTCGCGTTGTATGAAACTCGGAAACCAGCGGTGGAAATTCAATTATGAGTATGCCAACTTAATGTGCGGCTCGATTAAAGCCCCTGTGCCAAGTTTCAGCGCAATCGGACCAGCGATGGCCGTTTTAGCATTTGTATGGCGGCGGCCATTTTTTCCGCCATTTTGAATTTTTTTCACTATCTGTGGTAATTGCTCGAGGTCTACTACAAGTTTAGTTTGAGCACCCCAGATGTAGCTGCTACCGTTTGCGCGGGCCGTTGACCGTCTCCGCGGGCTGTGAGAAAGTTCAAAATTTCGGATTTTTCTGGATATCCTGGGAGCTGGGCGAGTATGAATGCATCATTGGTGTGTTTCTCCGTTGCGCCACCTCGTCTAAATTTACGTTTTTATGTTTGCGCCAAAAATGGAAAAATTCCAAAATCGAGCGACCCACTATGGCTCCCTGGTAGCGTCCCAGGGTGGTGATCATTTTTAGTTCCGGGACCCCCCACCCAACTCGCACCGTTTCCGCGGGCCGTTGGATTTTCCAATGTATGAAAGTCGGAAACGGGGGCCCGGAGCCACTCGAACGGGGCACCGATCGATTCGCCGGCTCGAACAGAGCACGTGTGCCAAATTTGAGACGTAAGGATTTATAAACGGCGATTTTGGCAAAGTACGGCGGCCATCTTGTTTTCGCGAAAATCCCCATTTTTCCACCACCCCTGGTAATCGCCACCAGTTCTGAGCATTTTTTGTTCAGACACCCCCCCTCCAGGTATCACCGTTTTTGCGCACCTCCAGGGGTCCACTTGGTTTTCGAAGATGATCGAGATCGCTATATTTTTCCTCTGGTCACTCGGCGCACCTCTACACGATCACGTCGTTATCCCCCCCACTTTCCACGTAGTTTCCGAGAAAAGCGATGTCAGTCAGTCAGTGGTAGTGTAGCTTTATATATTATAATAATAATAACTAGCTGGTGCGTTGTGCGCGGGCTGCAAGCAGCCCGCGAGCCCCTTTTGCCCCTGGGTTGAAGCAATAGGGCAGTCATTTGAAAATGCATTCGAATTTCCTGTCCATTTGTTACATCTGCTAACAGCGATTCTACAGTCAGTCGGTAATGCTTATAAATTCCCCATTCAAGTACCTATTTTTTACTCCAGGAGGCTGTCAACCTTCGAAGGTGCTTGGTGCGCGGGCTGCAAGCAGCCCGCGGCGCATCCCAGGGCAGAAATCTTCAGTGATTTGAAAATACATTTAAATTCCCCATCAATTTGTTATTATCTGCTAACAGCGATTCTACAGTCAGTCGGTAATGCTTATAAATTCCCCATTCAAGTACCTATTTTTTACTCCAGGAGGCTGTCAACCTTCGAAGGTGCTTGGTGCGCGGGCTGCAAGCAGCCCGCGGCGCATCCCAGGGCAGAAATCTTCAGTGATTTGAAAATACATTTAAATTCCCCATCAATTTGTTATTATCTGCTAACAGCGATTCCACAGTCAATCGGAAGTGCTTATAAATTTCCCATTCAAATATTTTCTATTCCGGGGGGCTGTCCACCTTCGAGGGTGCGTGGTGCGCGAGCTGCAAGCAGCTCGCGGTACATCCCAGGGCAGAAATCTTCAGTCATTAGAAAATGCATTCGAATTTCCTGTCCATTTGTTACATCTGCTAACAGCGATTCTACAGTCAGTCGAAACGGCTTATAAATTACTTATTCAAATATTGGTTAATTTTTTGAAACGTGATCCCCGAATTTCATTTTTTTGAGGTGTCTAATCGATAGCGGTGACTTTTCTTAATAAACTGTTCAAGACAAAAAATGTTGTGTGGTTTTATGAAACCACGGTAAAAGTGAAACTGTTCGAACGGTTCCGAACACTGCTTTATACCTACTCGGCAGCCGACCGTCACGCGACATGCGCTACACAGACCAAAAAGTTTGAGACGATGTAATAAAAGTTTCACTTTAATAAATGTGTGAAGAGGTGTAAGACATATTGAAAACTTCAAGTCTTTTTAGTAGGTAGCGTCGTTTAAAATCAAATTCATTATGCTTTCGGCACTAAAAATATCTAAGTGAAAGCCATAGGACTACAGTCAAAGGGTGTATCGAATTACATATCGTTACACTATAAAAATAACTACTTTAAAAAAACCGACTTCAAAAACGGGAAAGTAAAAAAATGGTTGCCTGTAAAGTCGGTTTTACGGGCGAAGATTTTACGTGACAACGATCATAGTTGAGTGGGAGAGAGACGCAAGGCATTCGGCGGGCCTCTCTCTCGTTCGGTGACTCATCGTAACGTTACCGAGCGTTACACTTTTTCATAAGTGACTCCCAGCCGCAACCTAATTTAAGACGTTGTCACGTCAAAATAATTAATTACCACATATTATTTAGTTGTGTTATTCACTATATAGGTTTGAAGTCGGTGCCAAGCACTAAATACTTATTAAACTACGCTATTTTTTGATACAAGAACTACGATTATTTCGATACAAGAACTACCTACTTGCAATTCAATTACATTATTCGCAACACAAAAAATTGGGTATATTCGATACAAAACCTACACTACTCTTGGTGTAAGTCCTATGCTTATAAAGCGTGAACGATTGGCTCATTCACTCAATAAATGTGTGAAGATGTGTATATTATTACATATTGAAAACTTCAGTCTTTTTAGTAGCTTCGTTTAAAATCAAATTCATTATGCTTTTGGCACTAAAAATAAGAACCTATTTTTCCGTGAAGTCGGTTTTTTTTAACGTAGTTTTAATAGTTTTTAACCTACGTAGTTTTTTTTGTTTGAGTGGGAATCGCCCTAAAGTCGCTTCTATTCAAGAGTTTACTTAACATGCTCGTCGCTTCTCTCTTCGCTACCTATGATGATATTTACGCCGGCCGCTGCCGCGACTCGCTCGCTTCGCTCGCTTGGCTAGTGCGGTAGTTCAAAAGTTAACCTAACTCGCTCGTCGCTTCGCTCCTCGCTACTTCTTTGGATATTTACGCCGGCCGCTGACGTGACTTGCTCGCTTCGCTCGCTTGGCTAGTGCGATAGTTCAAAAGTAACCTAACTCGCTCGTCGCTTCGCTCCTCGCTACTTCTTTGGATATTTACGCCGGCCGCTGACGTGACTTGCTCGCTTCGCTCGCTTGGCTAGTGCGATAGTTCAAAAGTAACCTAACTCGCTCGTCGCTTCGCTCCTCGCTACTTCTTTGAATATTTACGCCGGCCGCTGACGTGACTTGCTCGCTTCGCTCGCTTGGCTAGTGCGGTAGTTCAAAAGTTAACCTAACTCGCTCGTCGCTTCGCTCCTCGCTACTTCTTTCAATATTTACGCCGGCCGCTGCCGCGACTCGCTCGCTTCGCTCGCTTGGCTCGTGTGGAAGTTCAAAAGTTAATAAATATTTTCTACTCCGGGAAGCTGTCGACCTTCGAGGTTGCGCGGTGCGCGGGCAGCAAGCAGCCCGCGGCGCCGTCTTTTGCCATTGCTATTCAATTACCCTTCCTACTATGGAAATTTCCATACAAAATTTTCTAAAAAAAAAATTTCACTTTTTACAAAAAAATATTATATGCCTGGAAGCGGACCAGGTTTTGAAGCATTTTTTACTTCGGCGACCCCGACCTACCTGCCACCAGTTCAGAGAACCATTGAATTTCGTGATGTATGGAAAATGGAAACCGGGGGTCGGAGAGAAATTCTGAGTATGCAGTTTTGTAAATCTAGCCGATAAGAGCATAGAAGTCAATTTTCAGACCGATCGTAAAGTAACCGGCGCCACCATCTTGCTTTGAAAAATTGGCCATTTTTGAAAAAAAAATTGCGTCCAATTTGAAATTTCTCCATTGCCCTGGTAGCGCCCTATCTTCCTGATCATTTTTTAGTTCTACACTCCCCACCTATCTGGCGCCGTTTCGTAGAGCCGTCGAATTTCGCGTTGTATGAAACTCGGAAACCAGCGATGGAAACTCGATGATGAGTATGCCAACGTAATGTGAGGCTCGATTAAAGCCCCTGTGCCAAGTTTCAGAGTGATCGGACCAGCGATGGCCGTTTTAGCATTTGTATGGCGGCGGCCATTTTTTCCGCCATTTTGAATTTTTTTCACTATCTGTGGTAATTGCTCGAGGTCTACTACAAGTTTAGTTCGAGCACCCCAGATGTAGCTGCTACCGTTTGCGCGGGCCGTTGACCGTCTTCGAGAGATGAGGGAAAGTTTAAGATTTCGTATTTTTCTGGATATCCTGGGAGCTGGGCGAGTACGAATGCATCATTGGTGTATTTCTCCGTTGCGCCACCTCGTCTAAATTTACGTTTTTATATTTGCGCCAAAAATGGAAAAATTCCAAAATCGAGCGACCCACTATAGCTCCCTGGTAGCGTCCCAGGGTGGTGATCATTTTTAGTTCCGGGACCCCCCACCCAACTCGTACCGTTTCCGCGGGCCGTTGGATTTTACGTTGTATGGAAGTTGGAAACGGGGGCCCGGAGCCACTCGAACGGGGCACCGATCGATTCGCCGGCTCGAACAGAGCACGTGTGCCAAATTTGAGACGTAAGGATTCATAAACGGCGATTTTGGCAAAGTACGGCGGCCATCTTGTTTTCGCGAAAATCCCCATTTTTCCACCACCCCTGGTAATCGCCACCAGTTCCGAGCATTTTTTGTTCAGACACCCCCCCTCCAGGTGGCACCGTTTTCGCGCAACTCCAGGGGTCCACTCGGTATTCGAAGATGATCGAGATCGCTATATTTTTCCTCTGGTCACTCGGCGTACCTCTACACGTTCACGTCATTATCCCCCCCACTTTCCGCGTAGTTTCCGAGAAAACCGATGTCAGTGAGTCAGTCAGTGAGTGGTAGTGTAGCTTTATATATTATAACTAGCTGGTGCGTTGTGCGCGGGCTGCAAGCAGCCCGCGAGCCCCTTTTGCCCCTGGGTTGAAGCAATAGGGCAGTCATTAGAAAATGTGTTAGAATTCCAAGTCCATTTATAATTTTCTGCTAACTGCGATTCCACAGTCAATCGGAAGTGCTTATAAATTCCCAATTCATAAATTTTCTATTCTGGAATGCTGTCGACCTTCGAGGGTGCGTTGTGCGCGGGCTGCAAGCAGCCCGCGAGCCCCTTTTGCTCCTGGGTTGAAGCAATAGGGCAGTCATTTGAAAATGCATTCGAATTTTCTGTCCATTTGTTACTATCTGCTAACAGCGAATCTACAGTCAGTCGGTAATGCTTATAAATTCCCCATTCAAGTATTTTCCACTCCGGGAGGCTGTCCATCTTCGAGGGAGCGTGGTGCGGAAGCATCCCAGGGCAGAAATCTTCAGTCATTTGAAAATGCATTAAAATTCCCCGTCAATTTGTTATTATCTGCTAACAGCGATTCCACAGTCAATCGGAAGTGCTTATAAATTTCCCATTCAAATATTTTCTACTCCGGGGGGCTGTTCACTTTCGAAGGTGCGTGGTGTGTCTCATCCCGGGGCAGAAATCATCAGTCAATTGAAACTGCATTCGAATTTCCTGTACATTTGTTACTATATGTTAACAGTGATTCCACAGTCAATCGGAAGTGCTTATAAATTTCCCATTCAAATATTTTCTATTCCGGGGGGCTGTTCACTTTCGAAGGTGCGTGGTGTGTCTCATCCCGGGGCAGAAATCATCAGTCAATTGAAACTGCATTCGAATTTCCTGTACATTTGTTACTATATGCTAAAGGTGATTCCACAGTCAATCGGAAGTGCTTATAAATTTCCCATTCAAATATTTTCTATTCCGGGGGGCTGTCCACCTTCGAGGGTGCGTGGTGCGCGAGCTGCAAGCAGCTCGCGGCTCATCCCAGGGCAGAAATCTTCAGTCATTTGAAAATGCATTCGAATTTCCTGTCCATTTGTTACATCTGCTAACAGCGATTCTACAGTCAGTCAAAACTGCTTATAAATTACTTATTCAAATATTGGTTAAATTTTTGAAACGTGATCCCGAATTTCATTTATTTGAGGTGTCCGTCTAAGATTCCAGAAAATTATTAGTATTATTAATATTGAATAATTCAGACTGATTGACCCATTGATGGTATTATATTATAGATGAAAAATAGTAATAAAGTGTATAAATTTAAATTTGAATAACCATGATATCTCTGAAAACTTGATAGCTATTGCTACTGTACATTTTATACTTCTTACTATTATATAAAGAAAATACCTAATAAGTAAAAGCCGTCTACATTTTAAACAACATTGTTTGCTATAAGAAAAAAGGAACCGAGTATAATAATTTGGCCATACTCTTTATTAATTTTAATTCACCAAACATCATAAATTTAATATATCTATCCAAAAAATATCTTTCAAGAACAATGTAACTCAGGATCCCTGCAGAAGTCTTGACAAAAGTATGAAATAAAAGTTACTGTATCATTAAAATATTAATTTAAACATGGTACCTATCCAACCCTACACCAAGTCATGTTTATAATTAAATTAAATAAATAGTTATTATTATTGTTTGGATATTATGTTTTCAGTGTAAATATATTATAATGAAAACTTTTTAATGTGTTTCATTTTCTTATTAATCTCTAGTGTCTCTTAGTAATAATATTCATAAAGTAGAAACAAATAATTTAAATTGCTTTCATATAATTTTTTAAAATACCTTTATTTTAATGTTAGATAACTTTGCATATAGCATGTATGTTAAAGTAAACTGTATTGATTTATAAAATTCTCATTGAATGCTTGTTGATTATTAATTTTTATTATTCCAATTTGATTTGAAATCATATAAATATTTGAAGAGGGTGGGTAGACCGTACATTTTATTCACACTTAATTTTTATTACAACATTGGCGAAAGCTAAATGAAATAAAAAATCAGTATAAATAATTATTAATAGATAAATACTTATTACTATACATGTTTAATGTGATAGTATAGGTTCCACACTTATTCTACAGATCTTGAATATTAATGATTTAAAAATTTATAATTAAAAATAAAAATGTTCTATTCTTAAGAATATGTACCCAAAGGGTAAAAAGGGGACCCTATTACTGACTGGCTGACTGTTTGTCCATCTGCCACCAGGCTGTATCTCATGAACCTTGATACCTACATTTGAAAATTTCAGAGATCATGATGTCGATGTCGCTGCAACAACAAAAATAATAAAAACCGTAGATTAGCAATCTTGGCAAGGTCTTATATTGAAGTTTCATACTTATACGGAAACCTTAGTGTTGTGTGAGAACCGTCCGTAGAGAATCTGTATAAAAATATGGTTGTTTAACCTCGATTTTTTATAATTTGTTTAAATAACATCAATAGAAATTACTCATCTCGGTTCGTTACCTATATTATTATATTATTATTCACAACTATGCGGATTCTTCAACTACGCTGGCGCGCGAAGAGCTAGTCAAAAATATATACCTTTAATTATTCACAAATCACATTCAAGTGTTTTCAAGTTTCATTAAAACTTTTGATGTAAGTAACAATTTAGGTAGGCAGGTCTATATTGATATCATCATCATCAAAAATTAACTAAGAAATTAATAACAAATAAGGAAGTCGGTTTATAACTTCCCAAGGTCGAATTGGTTCAAAATTTGGAATTGTGTCTGTATCGTATTGAATTTGAATAGCATTTGTAGATATCTAACTACTTATTGGCGTCTTTTTCTCCAATTTTATTTTAATAAAAGCTTATGAAGTATGGTCCCATAAACGTGACGATTAAAGACAGATAAATACCTATCTACAAATCTTCAGTCATTTGAAAATGCATTCGAATTTCCTGTCCATTTGTTACATCTGCTAACAGCGATTCTACAGTCAGTCCGAAATGCTTATAAATTCCCTATTCAAGTTTTTTTTCTACTCCGGGAGGCAATCTTCCACCGAAGTTGCGTGGTGCGCGGGCAGCAAGCAGCCCGCGGCGCGTCCCAGGGAAGAAATCTTCAGTCATTTGAAAATGCATTAGAATTCCTTATCCATTTGTTATTATCTGCTAACAGCGATTCCACAGTCAGTCGAAACTGCTTATAAATTACTTGTTCAAATATTTTCTACTCTGGGAGGCTGTCGACCTTCGAGGTTGCGCGGTGCGCGGGCAGCAAGCAGCCCGCGGCGCCGTCTTTTGCTATTGCTATGCGATTACCCTTCCTACTATGGAAATTTCCATACAAAATTTTCGAAAAAAAAAATTTCGCTTTTTACAAAAAATTCTTATATGCCTGGAAGCGGACCAGGTTTTGAAGCATTTTTTACTTCGGCGACCCCGACCTATCTGCCACCGGTTCAGAGAGCCATTGAATTTCGTGATGTATGGAAAATGGAAACCAGGGGTCGGAGAGAGATTCTGAGTATGCAGTATTGTAAATATGGCCAATAAGAGCACAAAAGTCAATTTTTAGACCCATCGTAAAGTAACCGGCGCCACCATCTTGCTTTGAAAAATTGGCCATTTTTGAAAAAAAAAATGGCGTCAAATTTGAAATTTCTCCATTGCCCTGGTAGCGCCCCATCTTCCTGATCATTTTTTAGTTCTACACCCCCCACCTATCTCGCGCCGTTTCGGAGAGCCGTCGAATTTCGCGTTGTATGAAACTCGGAAACCAGCGGTGGAAATTCAATTATGAGTATCCCACCTTAATGTGCGGCTCGATTAAAGCCCCTGTGCCAAGTTTCAGCGTGATCGGCCCAGCAATGGCCGTTTTAGAAATTGTATGGCGGCGGCCATTTTTTCCGCCATTTTGAATTTTTTTCACTATCTGTGGTAATTGCTCGAGGTCTACTCCAAGTTTAGTTCGAGCACCCCAGATGTAGCTGCTACCGTTTGCGCGGGCCGTTGACCGTCTTCGCGGGCTGTGAGAAAGTTCAGGGTTTCATATTTTTCTGGATATCCTGGGAGCTGGGCGAGTATGAATGCGTCATTGGTGTGTTTCTCCGTTGCGCCACCTCGTCTAAATTTACGTTTTTATGTTTGCGCCAAAAATGGGAAAATTCCAAAATCGAGCGTCCCACTATGGCTCCCTGGTAGCGTCCCAGGGTGGTGATCATTTTTAGTTCCGGGACCCCCCACCCAACTCGCACCGTTTCCGCGGGCCGTTGGATTTTCCATTGTATGAAAGTCGGAAACGGGGGCCCGGAGCCACTCGAACTGGGCACCGATCGATTCGCCGGCTCGAACAGAGCACGTGTGCCAAATTTGAGACGTAAGGATTCATAAACGGCGATTTTGGCAAAGTACGGCGGCCATCTTGTTTTCGCGAAAATCCCCATTTTTCCACCCCCCCTGGTAATCGCCACCAGTTCCGAGCATTTTTTGTTCAGACACCCCCCCTCCAGGTACCACCGTTTTTGCGCACCTCCAGGGGTCCACTCGGTTTTCGAAGGTGATCGAGATCGCTATATTTTTCCTCTGGTCCATCGGAGCACCTCTACACGATCACGTCGTTATCCCCCCCACTTTCCACGTAGTTTCCGAGAAAAGCGATGTCAGTGAGTCAGTGAGTGAGTGGTAGTGTAGCTTTATATATTATAATTATATATTATAATAATATTAATCTTTTTCTTCAGATCTTATTCTTGGCCTGTGACATTTATCAATTATGTTAAATACAAATAAGGAATTATTTTTAAATTGATATAGGCACCGTAAATAAATGTGTTTTCGCAAGATATACGGAGTGCTGACGCGCCTACACAAACCAATCAACTTATTATTAGCTATAATTGTGTGTGTATTAGCTACAGTTATAATTCCCACTCAGGAAGTACAGTCACGAGCAATAATATATGCCTAGGGGGCGATGTGCAAAAATATCTGTCACTAGAACAAATTCAATAATATCTGTCTGCCCGTATACAGCAAAAATATCTGACATTAGTAGGCAGCATAATAAAGTGGCATCAAAATTATGTGACGAAAATGTACAGCAAATAATTGTGATAACCTCTCACAGCATAAATATGTGACGTCACCTAGGAGGCAATAATATCTGACACGATTATATTTTCAGTATAATTTATATATTTATTTTCAGTATAATAAATATTATTTTACGTTATTTATTGTATGCATACTAAATTTATGTCTAGATATATGATATTATATCACGATTCACGATCAAATTGAAATATTCACTAAGTGGGTTGATATTTTTTATCTGCGGCTAACATGTCACATTTAGAATTTCTTTTGTTGTGTTTGACGTTAGACGGCGTTTGACTTAATAAATATATACCTATGTCGCAGTCATCTGGTTGAATGTGCTATTTGATTGAATGACTAGCGCGTTCATTGAATGGCGACATTTATTTAATGACTAAAGGACAACTCGTCAATTTCTAAACGTCATTTAGCACATTCTATTCATTCGTTGGTCTAGATATGGTAGTTTGGTTGAGTTCGTTATAATTTTTAACTACACAAAAATAGGCGCCAGCGCTGCTCGCAACCGTCTTCTTGTAGATAGTGTAAATTCTCAGCAACTTTTGTTATTCAATGAACGCACTAGTCATTCAACAACATGCCGAGCCTTATATCCGTTAAAGGCTATGTTATAATCCGCTAACTAGTTGGACGTTGAGTGACGGTTGTAAAATCAACGTTCGGCCTAGTCATTCAATTGAATGTCGTCATTCAATGATCGCGTTAGACATATAACGGCGCTCTATGTTATAATATATCAAACATGTCATGGACGCCAGATATTATTGCCACCTAGTTGATGTCACATATTTATGCTCTTTGTGAGGAATCAAGGCAAAATACAGAAATATGAAATTGTGCCAGATATTATTGCCTCCTAGTTGATGTCAGATATTATTGCTTCCTAGTTGATGTCAAATATTTATGCTTTTTGTGAGGAATCAATGCAAAATACTAAAATATGAAATTTTGTCAGATATTATTGCCTCCTAGTTGATGTCAGATATTATTGCTTCCTAGTTGATGTCAAATATTTATGCTTTTTGTGAGGAATCAATGCAAAATACTAAAATATGAAATTTTGTCAGATATTATTGCCTCCTAGTTGATGTCAGATATTATTGCATCCTAGTTGATGTCACATATTTATGATTTTTGTGAGGAATCAATGCAAAATGCAAAAATATAAAATTGTGTCAGATATTAATGCCACCTAGTTGATGTCACATATTTGTGCTTTATATGAGGAATCACATCGAAATATAGATATACTAGGTTTCTGCCCGCGGCTTCGCCCGCGCAGTCAAAGAAAAACCCGCATAGTTCCCGTTCCCGTGGGATTTCCGGGATTGCGTCATTTTCCCGAGATAAAAAGTAGGGTTGTAACGGAGGCCTACTTAGCGGAGGCGGAGGCGGATGCGGAGGTGAAGAGGTTCGCCTCCGCGGATGCGGAGGTTAACGGAGGCGGAGGCGGAGGTGAAATTTGTTGGGAAAATATAAATAAATTTATGATTAATAGAGTCAGCAACCATTATTTATATTATATATAATGTGTACAATTGTACATACATGTTCATGATTAATCTTAGTAATCAAAATTGACAAGAGGCAAATTATATTTTACGAACAAAAGCTTTGCGGCTTTTTCGCCTTCTAAGCGGTTTCTCAAGGGTTCGTAAATTAAACCAGCAGCACTAAATAACTGTTCGCTTGGCACTGAACTTGGTGGCGCCGATAAGTAAATGCGAACTATGGGAGCAAAAACTTTATATTTAACTAGCTTTCCACCCGCAGCTTCGCCCGCGCAGTCAAAGAAAAACCCGCATAGTTCCCGTTCCCGTGGGATTTCCGGGATAAAACCTAACCTATTTCCCGGGGTAAAAAGTAGCCTATGTCCTTTCTTGGGTATCAAAATATCTCTATACCAAATTTCATGCAAATTGGTTCAGTAGTTAAGGCGTGATTGAGTAACAGACAGACAGACAGAGTTACTTTCGCATTTATAATATTAGTATGCTCCACCACAATATGGGATCTTCATTTAGTTGGAGTCTATTTTCTTTATTATATTCATTAATTAGTGTTTTCCATATCATGAGGTTGCTGTTGGTATCCATGCTGTCATTTTCCGATTCCTCTTCATCACTGCAATTCTTCAACATATCAGCCAGGTTGGAATGCACACTTTGTATTGGTGACAAAATCTCAAAACTTGTGCTTGGGTCAACATTACTTGCATTTGATGCTAATCTCGCTCTCTTGGCCACAGAAGGTTCATCATCGTCAACTCGGCTTGCAACATTCGAGTCATAAAGGGTTAGCAAACGTATTAGTTCGGACTGAACCATTTCACTTGAAAACACGCAGCCGAGCGGCCGCGTCGCCTAGCGTCGCTCCTTGCGCGTTGTTTGTGATCGTAAATGAACTTCCGATATGACTCCGCATAAATTTTGCGGAGGCGGATGCGGAGGCGGAGGTTAAATTCTTTGCGGAAGTTCCGCAGTAACGGAGGCGGAGGCGGAGTTCCGTTACAACCCTAATAAAAAGTAGCCTATGTCCTTTCTCGGGTATCAAAATATTTTCATACCAAATTTCATGAAAATTGGTTCAGTAGTTTAGGCGTGATTGAGTAACAGACAGACGGACAGAGTTACTTTCGCATTTATAATATTATATATTATATTATATTAGTATGGATAAAATTGTGTCAGATATTATTGCCTCCTAGGTGACGTCACATATTTATGCTTCGAAAGGTTATCACATTTATTTGCTGTACATATTCGTCACATAATTTTGATGCCACTTTATTATGCTGCCTACTAATGTCAGATATTTTTGCTGTATACGGGCAGACAGATATTATTGAACTCGTTCTTGTGACAGATATTTTTGCTAATCTGCAAATAGTAATATATTTATGCTTCTGACTGTACCTACATCCCGTCTTTACATGTCGTTGACTGAATTAATAAAGCCAGTATTAATTTCAACCTCCATTGGTCGATCGATATGCATATTTATGGGACATTTATTCAGCACGTATTGCGGTTTATTGAAAAATAAATGTATGCCAGAAAAACAGTTAAAATGGCCTGACCACAGCTTAACTGCGTCGCTTCCTGCGGCGACCACAAATGACCTTTTTATATCTCGTTAGAATTATTAATGTGTTACTGTTAGTTGTGGGATTATAGTCTAACGTGTTTGAATATGTTTATAGACCTAGGTAAATTAATTATTAAGTCTATGTAACGTTATAAGGAGCGCTACGATACATTTTTTTTAAAGTATAATTCCGAAACTTGATCAAAAAAGGATTTTAAGGGTTCAGTCATATTAGTTCATAGCATTCATACTTAAAATAAAATCTAATAAGAATTAAATATTAATATATAGATGGGGTAGAGCATAAATGAAATTAAAAACTTTTTAATTCTTTTTAGTCGAACCTTGGTTTTTCCAAATCAAAGCCACAAAATGTGGTAAATCCGTAAACCATTGCCTAATGAAATATCTACCTAAGAATATTTACATAAATAGAAATGAAGAGATCCTAAGAAATAATTGATTACGCTCAGCTTTTTTCCAGGTATAACGTTCTCATACACTTGTTATAATCACATTATATGAAAAACGTCTTTAACACACGCTTGGAAATAAAATTATCTGCGTATACAGCATATTTGTTTTCTTTAGACTCGCTCGCGCGAAAGCTAAATGTGAGAAGTCGTTAAAATTGTGTATTGTAGGGCATTCGCAAAAAGATGATTATTCAACCAACTCAGCGAACGTAAGAGATAATATAATATGTATAGAAAACAAGCAATAACATACAAAGTAAAAAGAAAATATCAGTTTGTTTCGGCATAAATATTTTTTATGTTTATGGCAACTCTCTCAATTCTTCTAGGTGTTCTATACGGTGTATTAGAATCCTTAAATGTAATGTTTATAAAGGTAACTGTAAGTAAACACATACATGAATTGTCAAAACAAATACTATTTAACAACTTGTTTGAACATAGGTACCATATTTTGCTGCACATCATCATTTTTCGTGTCCATACAATCTTTTGTTTGAACACACCGCTCCGATGGAAATTACGCATCAACAAATGATTTAAAGAAACTAATATAGCCTCCAATGGGGCCCTTGAGAATCAAGTGTCGGATTTGGAAGTCATTAATGTCATCGGAGAAACCGTGGTCGGCTTCTGTAACTCGATATAATAAGTGTCAAATGGAAATGAGTTTTATGTGTCCGTTTTAAGGGCTATGTTTTGGAGGAAGTTGGTTCGAACGGTCAAAGACGAGGGTTTTTGCAACTCATTGCATTATCCCGGCTTGTTAGTGTGGAGCGGCGCGGGCGACGGTAATGAAGGTTAGATGCAAGTCATTCGGTCGCGGCGCCGGAGCGCGTCATCGCATCATCGCGCTGTCAATACGTGATGCCCTGACAACGGAGAAGGTTATTTTCAAAGACGCAACATCACTAATTAATACCCACTACCCGATAAAAGTGGAGCGGCACCGGCCGCTTTGTTCTACTGTCAGCGCACTCTACCAACACGGATGCTCATTTGTGTTGAAATTATCGCTCTGATGATACGATTCTGTCAATTTTGTATGCGCACGTGAAAGACACACGAATTTATAGCCCTATTGTGATCTATAAATGTCTCATCTCTGTGCCTGTCTCTGTAGAATTCTGCTTTTAATGTAAGTTCAAACTCAATAAATGCTATTTGCATAGTTCTTAGAGATCTCCATCCTTTTCCATTTTTTTAAGTGGAAAAGGATGGAGATCGTATCGATATTTCGTATTGTAACACCCAATTTATGAATTTTAAAAAGAATAGCAAAATAATAAATAATATTCTTGTTAGAGCATAATTTTCAGCTTTGGTGACCGTCTGACGACATAGAAGAGGCATTTCCACTGCTCTATCAGGATCAAAACAAACTGCCTACGCAAACCCTGAATTTTATAACCATACGCTACCCTAAAACCAAAACACGAACCTCAAGTGTCGCTAAGCCGTCACGAAAAGTACAATTAGTTTAACACTTATATCACAATGGGGCGCCCCGTCGCCTGCCACCCGCGGCGATCTCTCCGGACCATTCAACAAACTGGCTTATCATATCACCGTGGCGAATGATACACAATCCATCTCGAAGCATGATCGTGTGGACTATTTTGTTAGAGACTGTGATTCAGCAAATATCTTAAGGTTAAATGCTATTAACTGGCGACATTTAAATGACAAACGTTGAAATACAACATATAGGTACATGCACATACACATAGTCACATATTTTATTACATTCAAACGCAATCATGAGGTTAAACTCATACGTGAGTAATTAAACAAAAGCATGAATGTTTTTCTTTTAGTCTACCATCTTTTTAGTTCTCAAATTGTCTTTATTGCAAAACTTGAATGTACTCTAACTTGTAACACATTTAGAGTTTAATGGCAAGTCTCACGCTGCATTTAAAATCGGCGTTATAAAAATAAATCCCCTACTTAGTAAAGCCACGCATGCGTCCCATTATGGCGGTAATAAGACTCATAGGAAATTGCAAACTATTAACTACAGCATCCGGCTTTTAACTGTAAATTTTCCGATTGCAATTTGTCGTTACTCGTTGTACACTTTAAATTAATGGTCATTTCTTGTATTGTTAATAAGGAATGCAGCTGGGTTTATTGAAAGGAAACAAATATATAGGAGATTGATATTTGTTATTGTTTTGTTTTGAAACATCATGATTCCTATAAATGTGTTCAGTATTAATGGTATTAATAAAGTAAAATAATTTGGAAAATCCAAAAGTGCACGCCTCATAATTTTTTTTTAATAATTATTTATTAATTATTATTTTTGTTTATTTAATAACAATTAAACCACATCGAATCAGACCCTGAAAAATGAAAGGGTTCTATTCCTGAGCATACTCAAGCGTAAGAGAAAAAAAAAGACTCGATTAGTAAAGTATTTCGGTCGCTATCATGTTAACAAGAAAATCCTCCGCACATACAGACACACGGACGTCCAAGACAGAACTTTTTTAAACTGTTTTTTAACTAGTTTAAATAACAAAAATGACATCAAAAATATCATGAATGTTAAAAATAGTGTTTTTTCTTAATATGTGTGTGTATGTATTATCTTACAAGTGCAATGTATGATACATAAAGACATTTTAAGTTTGAAAAATCAGATGTTTTGCGCGAAGTGACAGTAGTACCCACCTCAACGCTTCGCTTATGAGGCGTGCAACAGAACTTAAAACATCAAAAAGCTTATCTTGAAATTTGCAAAGGTAGGTAAGCTTAAATAACTTAATTTAATCTATATTGATTATAACGTCCACAAAAGTATTTACATAATATAGGTACCATTGTTTTCAAGCATGAATAATATAACTTAATTATTCTTAACGATACACATTGCCCGATGACAAACAATAAACATAATTTAACTCAATCCGCCCGAAGCTAAACTAACCAGTACCTACCGTCTTTAATAAACACATACAAACAAATACCCAGTACGTTTTCTATTAGGATACTCTAAATCCCTGCACTTATCATTAGGAGAGGGTCGTATGACGTCACCCTCCTGCCATATTTCACGATACGGGACCTCAATGAATTTCACTTTCCTCAGTCAAGGGTTTTAAACCGCGTCTGTCGTTGATGGCCCAACTAATGGCAGCAATGATCTTTTGAGGGTCTCTTTGTTACTATTGTTTTTGTACTTAAACTTATTGTTATATACGAAACAAAAACATATAACAGTGTGCTCTTGATATTAGACGTCTTTCGTGTATATCGGCAATATTGTACATTCCTACAACTACATGCAGTATATACGTGGGATGCTTATACCTATACTAAAAACGTAATACATATCTATTTGTAAAAATGACTTAGAAGTCATCTTTAAATAAATCTGTACCTAGGTCACAAGATAGAAGGGTCAGGAATAAAACAGGCCTGTTACTCGAGATAGATATATTTTTTTATAGTTATGTAATAAGTATAACTGTATAACCAAATCGGAGTCCACTTGTAACTTATAGATAATATTAAAGTGCCTTGCTTTATAAGTACCTAGTAGTGGTCGTTCAAAGTATGGTATTAAATGAAAAACGGAATTGTGGCCGTTGCGGTCATTTCATTGAACCATTGAACGCGTCCCCTATTCACGTCGCTAGCCACAGCGTACTGACGCGACGTACATTTGTATATGATTAGACCATTTTATACGCAGTTACATATCGTTTGGAACCTAATTGCGGTCTATTGACTTAAGGCAAATATAACGTTATAAAATATAATCAGTTTCGCATGGTAGTCGCTGTGCGCAACGCTTCATAAACGTTATTTAACTGCACATTATGACACATTACGTGAATTTTAGTTTCACACACCATGGAGTCAATATACGATGGACCGCAAAATTCGGAATTAGTTTCGTAATTTGATATCCTCACAGTGTTGGTATAAAAAAGGAGTCAGATATGAAATGTTAGCCATGTACATTGTACATTGGTGGTCGCGTGGCTCAGACCGCCCGCTGCGGCCAACACTCCGCTATGCTAATTCAATTGTGTTACGAGAGCGGATAGCCAGCGATACCATCGACTCCGCCCGAATTATCATAATAATGCGCGAGTCACCTCATTCGAGACTCGAGACGGCGACTCGCCTGTCGACACGTTCTATATACGAGCGATACATATCCCGTTCGTTAACAACATCGATACGCGATGTTCTACAGATTGCAGCGAGTACTCGAAATGAAAACGGCCGTGTTAAGTCACGAAAGGCATCGTGTCTAATCGATTCGCCGAAGTGTTGAAAAGAGGCGAAAGCAGTTCTCATGGCGCGTCGCCCGCGGCTCATAATACCTACAGTTCATGAAGAACATTATTCCCATCTAGCGGAATGCAAATTGAATTATGGGACTTTTTGTGTGTCCAATTGTTTAATACCTCTTTGTTCTTGTGCCGCTATAAGTACGTGACGATTGAACACTCGGCGCCTTGTAATCGCTCGCTATCTTCCATAACTCTGCGAGCTCGATTGTTCTGCTTCAATCGGTTCGTGATGGAAAATTATAGTGTTTTATTTTATTGCTTATCTAATTGTCTCTATTGTTACGAGGAACTCTTATTTATACCGATGTCAGTACGCATGCGGTATCCGCTCGACATATCAGTTTTTCTATCAAATTAAATCAACAAGTAAAATGGGTAATTAGATACGGATGGAATAATTATGCAACATATGAATAAAAAATATTGAAGAAATGATAATCTCGTGTAAGTATAATTGGAGGGAAATAAAAGTAGGAGTGCATAATGATTATTTATTTTATGCTCTAAGACCATCCTACTTACAATGATTCCTTGTTGCATGCCCTCGAGACATGTACTCGAGTAATTTTCTCAGCAATTAATACCTTGTTCACTACACTCACAAACAAGAAAAAGTAACACAGAAGTAGTAGAAAAAATAAAGCCCCATCTATTGAATAGTACCTACTCTGTATTTAAGGAAGAGTCAATGTCCCAGATATTACAGAACTACTTACCTACGTAGGTAATTACGACCACTGTATCTTTTATATTCACACCTGTTATGGGGTATTTAATACTTATAAGTATTTTATTTATTATTTCATATTAATTTTTTGCTTAGTCCTATACTAGATAGATGTTATTTTTTTACTTATACTCTTAATTAAAAAATGATTCATAATAATATGCAAAAAGATAGACCGACTATTCTATACGAATTTCGCTCTTGTCTTTTTTTCATTATACCTACGCAGTTGCCAATAAATTTCATAATCAATTCAAACTCCTGTTTCGAGGCAAATTTTAAACCAAATTACTGAATATGGATATGAGAGCTTCGTAAAATCAATAAAAGTGAAATAGATATTCTTAAATACAAAACATATCAAAGTTAAACGCCGACGCGGACGCCCCGGGCAATGCTCCAAATATTTTATTTGTTTGTTACTATCATATAAATGGAGCTAATTATTATAATTTTTGTGGAAATTACTGGAATTATGTAGCTACCAAAAATACGTGAGTTTAACGATGTTTTCTCGGAAGTGTCGACGCTGAGTGGAGGCCCAAGGCGAGCACGCAACCGTGCAAGACATCCACTATATTCGCAACACGGCCTTGAACTTTTTCCTTTTGAGATTTGTAACTGACATTCGTTTGATTTATCTTGCGAAATTATATTCGTAGTAATGCTAATTCACGCATCGTGACGCGTCGCTCTTAGCTCTACCACAGCTCTATACTGAAAGACTTTCATTCTATTTCTTTCGCGGTCTTTTGTTGTTATGCCCTTGAATATAGTTTTAATTATTTCCGTAAATAAACTAGTCTTGTAATGTTGATTCACAATCGTACAATGAAATGTGTATGCCAATATGTAATTGGAGGTACCATTTTACAAATGTTCTTTCACTAGAATCATAATATACGAAGTATGCAAGTAACAAGCGAGAACAAAGCCGAAGCAAGAGATCCCTGTTTCATTTAGTTTGCTTTTTTGTCGACACAGAACAGGTTCGTCAAATTGCTGCTCTTATTATCTCCACCCAGCTTATGAAGGTCGGGCGTCACTTTGAAATTTTGGAGCAAATTCCGTCACGCAAAATATTACTATGGTTATTACCTATTTAAGTTTACCTGGCAGAACGTTTACTAAATTGTGATAAACTGACTGATGAGCTGTTAGAAAATAATGAGATATAATGAGAAAAAGTAGCCTATTTACAAGTTTTAATAAATAAACCCAAGAGAGCTTTTGTCGTTACGATCACGTATCAACATTTGTTCTTTATTTTACCTAAATAATAAAGCCACAATGAAAGTTCAAAGATTATAATATCACAAATATTGTTCGCCACAGGCTTATTTGGGTGAGTGAAGGCGTGAAACCGCGCTAGTTACAACGATCATTAGTCCGCTTCACGCGCCCACATGGCGACCGCTCCTCAAATTGTTCCGAGCCTAATTATTTATTTAAATGCCAATTATCGGCTTGTGACGTAGTCCGGTTCCTTTCATGCGCATGTGCGTTTGATTCGACATATGCGAGGGCGGCTTTTTGTCACTAAATTCAAACTGTCACGGTCTATTGGTGGCCGATCTCTTTTGTTTTCGTAGGCGATAATAAAATTGTTGAAGATATTATTATAGTTAACAAATGGCCAAGAAATCTGCATGAAATGGGTAAATTTCGTATATTTTTTATTTGTCCTAATACCAACGTTATCCACAATGGATCAATAACCATGTTATAGACTCTTTGATAATGCCCAAAGGAATGTGTTGTTCGTATATTTTGGATAAGTCACTTAAATGGTGTGGTAATGAGTGAGACATGCTCGTGCTCATTCTGTAGTCAGTACAATGTGCGCCGCGGGCTATGAAATACTTTACTTTGAGATTTATCGAAGAATACTTACTAACAGAACTGGTTAAGAAACGATTTTTTTTACATTTAAAGTCATTACGTTAGCATTATCTGGAAATTATCATTAAATCAACGTAATTTGTACTTCCATTTCTTATAAGATTTAATGCTGAATAAACATTAAAATTTTAATAAAAGTAACATTAATGTGATAAAATAAATTGCAATGTTTCAAAGTCATCCGCCGTGGATCGCGTGTTGAATGGCTCTTAATGTAGAAATAATGTCTGTCTTCCATTATCTTTTACTTAATTCGAACCTATTATTATTTTTCGTCGTCAGACTTTTTTGAGGTAACTATCGCAGATAAATCAATAAACTGTGAAAGTCAAATGTTTGTATTGTACTATAAGTTTTATATTTTTTAAGAATAGCTCTTTTCATTTATTCAAAAGGCTTACTTTTTACCTGTGTTTAGGTATTTAAGTTTTTTCCTACCATGAATATACCATATCAAACGATGTGCTTTCCTCGCTCGTTTACCTAAGTATTTTCACCGAAATTTTAAATTAATTGAGATCATAAATAACGAAGTTTATATTGTTGTGTTTGTTTACTATCCATTCGTATCTACACTAACAAACAAGACGATAAACTTTAAATTAATATATTTATCATCTAAGATATTATTGGATATAAATTATCTGCATGATCGGGAAAATTATTACCCGTATAATCGATTCGGATATCGAGTGATAAAGATGAAACCCTTCGCTTAACGATTTCCTCCGTAATTATGGAGTTACGCTTTCCCTAGAAAATCACCATTAAACCATTTTGTAACATGACGTCACTCACTAATTGGGCGGTAACGACGCGATAAATCAATAGCCTATATCTCATAGCATAATATATGATAGTCGTTAATAATGTGTTATGCATTCAAATTCAAATAAAGTTTAACACAAAATATATGTATAAGTGTTTTGGAATTACCCTCACATTATAAAATTTCCTTTATGAAAATTATAAAAATTATTGCCAACACTTAAATTCAAATTCTAATATTCCCTTATTTCATTTTTCCATTATATATGTATATTTACACTATTTACTTATATCATAACGCTTCATTAAAATTTAATAACAAAAAAAAACGTATAAAAAGCTCTATCTACCAAAATTATTATTATAAAGCTGCCCCTAAATTCACAAACGCCATTAGATTGGTTTAAACGACAAAACCAGACAATATGTCATAAATTGTAGATGCAACATGAGTTGATTTGCATTAGAATGTTGTGTTGGGGAGATTAAGCCCCGAGGGTAGCTACATCATTGCGTACAGTTTCAGCCGGAATTAACTCGGTAATTCTCTAATTGCACAATTAGCCGACGACAATTTACTTTCAAGCTATCGGCGAGTCAATAAATTATGCCGCTCCAATTGCTTTTGCGTTTAGCGTCAGAAAAAATTGTATCTTTAAAGAACACGTCGCAAAAGAATCTCTACAATTTTATTGCGTACGGCACACCGCACAAATATGTGTACACTGCACTGTACACCAAATTTTCACACTTTCATCATGAGAAAATTACAAACACGAATATACCGCGAAGTAATTACAGGCAGATAATAAATAAGAAATTTACCGTATAATCCGCTGAGCACATAGAGATCGATGATTGGCATCATTACTTTCAATAACGTGGTTTCGGAAAAATATTAGGTAATAAGTATAGTTATGAATTTTATGAAATACCATTTTCTCAGTAACGACTTCACGATCATCATAATAACACGGCGAGGGCTAAGCGTTTCTCTTGAATATTCATTTGGGTTCATCATAATTTTGGTAGATAATTTTAAATTATCCAATAAGAGTGAGACGTGCTGACTGGCTGCCTGCGCCTGCGCTGCCCACGTCCTCTACGATTTATTAGCCTCTCACATTAATGTGAGTAATTTAATTGTGATAAACCATTAAATTTTATGACTCATATTAGATAAATGCTAAATAATTTATTTAATACGAGCAACTGATTCTAAGCTATTCTAGGTAATTCCAGGTGGTCTAGGTATAATTCAACGATATTATTTATTATATTCGCGTTATATTTAATACCCTTATAAGTATTTCATTGAACATTTACATGTTTACCGGTTACCGTTTACTATGATGGAAAAGGAAAATTTAATCAAAAGCATACATACTTACATACTCTTTGAACTGAAAGCAAATAAGGTCACAATTAATTTAAGAAGAAAGTTACATCACACCCGTAACATCACACAAACGACGATTTGGTTTCCCGCGTTTTTTGTAACAAAAGATCTTCGTCATTTTTGACAAGGAAAGGTTATCAAGACTGTAATGCTGCGCGGCGCCGCGGTGTCGGCTCGCCCTCCATCTCCGCTTTGATCCAATCTTGGAACCAACTCTGACCAATTACCTATATCACTCCGTTTCGGGACCCGAATGAGCTATAATGCCTACGTAATTATGAATGACCGTCGCCTTCTCACGTTAATTCTACTCTCATAATTCGGATTAAATAAGTTGCGGTTTAAGTCTTTAGATTGGCCTTTAAAATTTTGTAGAAAATGTAAAAAAAAAGAAATTGAAAAAAAGTACATAGGTACCTAATAGATTTATGTAGACATGCTTTATAAGTGAAATGTGCACCTAGCCTCTAAGGTTTGTAAAAGGCTCTTTCAAAAACACATAAATATGCAACAGAAGTCGCCATTGCTGTAAAATAATCAATGGAAAAATGTAGAGTAATTTCAAGTGGTTGCGAACTTGATCATAAACATGTCGGTTAATAAACTGGTTTGACCAAATATACTTAATTTTAATGCAAATTTACTAATATTATTGAGATCGAGCAAACATCAATTTAATATAGACTTCATAAAAATTAATGGGCACTGTCTAGTGGAATAGATGTATCCACTTTTTCATTTACTCAGATGTAAATGACCGGAGACTTCATAGCGCAATTTGGTGGTTTTAATTATTTTTTTATGGTAATCGTAATTGTCATGGAGTTGATTGAGACTCATAATAAAGTACGACTCATAGATTAAGCTGATAACAATTGGACGATTCCAGTAGTACTGTTACTGAAATTAAATACGAGAAAACATGCAAATGCCAATAATAATATTAATTTGCTTGGTAATTACAGACGTAATGGAATTACTTTTCTTCAAATATATACTGCTGGTGTGCTTTCTTTTTGTGACACCTTATATTTCTTAGGTACCTACTCATTATCTTGATTCTCTTATCAAAAATAACTGAACAGCATTTCAGAGTTCAATCGATTATTTTAATATCAATACAAAAGAAAAGGCAATGACCTATTCTATAAAAATGGATGATTTTTATGTGTAACTAACGTAGGAGTTTAATGGTATGAACATTTATATTCATGAAAAAATGTCAAAGATATAAAATAGCGCATATAAAATTTTAGATGTAAAGCCCCGCGCACACTGGAACGACAGCTGCACCAATCACAATGTAATGGGCGTGGTTGAACCCCGCACCCTTCATCCCGTCCTGTGTCCCGAGCCCCGGATTATATTATTGTTCTCAATGAAGCTTTTTTATTGAGCCTTTGTCTCATATTGGGGTGAAATATCCGGTCGGATATACCGTTTCCACTCATCCTTACACAACAGGATAAAAACACCGGCGAAAGGATTATTATTCAGTTATATATAAATGCGTTGATAAATTAAATTCAATATACAATATAAGAATAAGACTTATAAATTTCAAGTTGCGATTTGCACGCGATTGATGTTAAATTTTTAAATGGCATTTGTATTTTGTACAACGTCGTTAGGAGGCATTTATTAATTACGACGTCCTGCGGCGATGTCGAGCGGTAGCGGTCGGGAGCTGTCACCGATCTGCTTAATTGTGAATGCACCACCTATAACCTTTTCTTAATTTATTTATATTGTTTTAAACGCCCCAGGCTTAACGCCGCAGCATTGATTCCCATATAAATTAGGCTATAAATCAGATTCGACACTAAAACAGATTCTCACGGTTCAAACTCGCTCAGTTAATTAAAATCGTATCACGTTTATGGTCGTGATGAATAATTATTGACTTCTCGTTTTTCCAGGAGCATCCGAGCTTACGCGGCACGCCTTTGGCGATGCTAGCAGCCCAGTGTAACAAGTTGTCAAGCAAATCTCCTCCCCCGCTCGCCGACGCTGCAGTAGGCAAGGGATTTCATCCGTGGAAGAAAAGTCCGGGGACGCATTCCCCGCCAGGCGCTGGGGTAGCCCCTCGCACACAGCCGCCGTCTTGTACGCCGTACGGACGGGCACCGACATCATGCGCAGCAGCACCCACCTATGGAAATGACCTATATTTTCCATCATCAGGAGACCAACTTCTTGGAAAAAGTGAATCGAGCGCAAGTCTTGGATCAATGTATTCTAGACATCCTTACGAATCCTGGCCTTTTAATGTTGGAGGTGGAGGAGGTAGTGGAGCACTCAAAGCGGCAGAAATGGGTGGCGTAGGGGCAGTCGGAAGCACTTGGTGGGATGTTCATAGTGGTTGGCTAGACGTTGGAGGTCAAATGGCAAATTATGCAGGCCAAGATTACTCACAACTCACTCATTCTCTTTCGGGTGGCGCTCATTTACTCCCACCGGCACCTCACCTGTTGCAAGACGCTTACAAATCTGTGTTACCCACCCAAGGATCTTTTGGACTACATGCGCCCGGCTCCCCTGCACCCCCTGCACAAGCTCCATCACCACGGTCGCAACGAAGATACGCCGGTAGAGCCACATGTGACTGTCCCAACTGTCAAGAAGCCGAACGACTCGGACCCGCCGGAGCTCATTTACGTAAAAAAAATATTCACAGTTGTCACATTCCAGGATGTGGAAAAGTATACGGAAAGACTTCTCATTTAAAAGCTCATTTACGCTGGCACACCGGAGAGCGGCCGTTCGTATGTAATTGGCTATTTTGTGGCAAACGATTTACACGATCCGATGAATTACAGCGACACCTTCGCACGCATACTGGAGAAAAGAGATTCGCGTGCCCCGTGTGTAATAAGCGATTTATGAGGTCCGATCATCTCGCGAAGCACGTGAAAACACATAACGGAGGCAAAAAGGGAAGTTCGGAATCCTGTTCAGATTCAGAGGAAAACAGTCAAGGAGAGAGTGGGGTGGGAGGGAGGTCGCCAGAGCATCATTTGGACGTGAAGCCCGGGACGTTAGTGTGACGGGGGTGCGCGGCGCCGCCCGTGCCGCATCATGCCTCGTCGCTTCTGTGATACCGCTGGCTGACCACGCCATCTGTACATAGCACATATCAACATGTATAGTAACGTCAAAGTGTAAAAAGGACTGAAAAGTGCGTCTCGTGAGGCCTAGTGTATCCTGTGAGACTAAAGTGTACAGTTTAGCATATATCAATAAGGAATGTCTTATTTCTATGATAGAGATAATATCATAAATAGTTTAAGTAGTTAAACACTTGTCCAAATTGCAGTTGGTAACTTATTGTAATAAATAATTATTAATACCTCAGCAGGTCCCAACTAAATCAGAGTTTATTTATAAAATTTATAGAGTAGATTATTGTATCTTACGAATAATGTAATTATAAAAGGTCCGATAAATAGATGGTTGAAATTTTGCAATAATCATTCAAAAGTATGGCATATTTCTAAAGGGTGTACAGAGATGATGGACCATAATGTCCTATACAACTAGGCCATTGCTAGAGAAAATTTATTTGTTTATCTATCATAATATGTGAGATCTTTCTAAAATTTGGACCATCTATTTATTTCAAGCCTGAACATTTTCTTCGTGGTGAATTCATAACCATTTATGCATTTTGTTTGTTACGTCATCTTATTAGATTGAAGTAGAATAATTGTTGATTTAACAGCATCACTTGTCAGTTAATAGAGAATGAAAGTAATTCACTTTTTGTAAAATAACAAAAGTTTACTATATTTTCTTCTCTGAAAATACTGCAGATATGTAGATTTGTGAACTTACTTATATGTTTTATAAATGCACAAAATAGAATTTAATAATATTTTGAATAGAATGAAATAAATGTGTAAAAATTATAAATTATGCTGTTATGTATGTACAAAGGATGCAAGTTAAATTGCCTGAAATTGATTTTATAAAATTGAAATATATTTTCCGAGTGGACATTTGTATTTTCATTGATTACCCCTACTTGACATACATATATAACAAATGGTTATTGGAAGTATGTAAAGATTATAAAAAAATAGAAACTTTATATCATATAGATACAATGAATAAATTCATATTTCCTGTAGCATTTCGCTTTTCAAAAATCTACTGATACTAATACCGATCCGATCAAATTGAGTTACCTAAACATGAAACCATTTTTTGATTTCACTTCTTGATGTTATTGAAAATTCTAATTATATTCGCTTGTACTGGCTTATGGAAACCACCAGTAAATAGGCAAGAAAAAAAATAATGTGATGTAAGCTTAAACAAAACCCATTAGCCATTTATTGTCATTTATTTATAACGTACTTTACAAGAAAAACGACATTTTATTAAATATTTTATACTTTTATTCATTCCGTAGAGATATTAATGTCTGCGACTCTATAACATTTTTCTTTTTATAAAATTTAAATGCCATATTCCTTGGATTCTAAATTAACTCACGATAAATAAATATGATAGCAACTATACCTTTATTGATTACTAGGCGTCCGCCCCGGCTTCACCCGTGGTATCTACCTACATGTTTTATAGCCTATGTTGCTCAGTGAAGATGCAGCTTTCTAATGGTGAAAGAATTTTTGAAATCGGTCCAGTAGTTTATGCGTGAAAACCATACATACATACATACAAACCTTTCCTCTTTATAATATTATTAATATAGATACCATTATAAATATTGAAGAAATCCTATGTAGGTAATATAGTCGCTCTATGTAGAGTAGATGTTTTAAAAACACAAAATAATATAAATACACTACTAATAGGTACTACATTATTTATTTTAAATATATATCTTCTACATTCATAAATAAGTGCACAGTCCTAAAACTGTTGTGGTCACAGATTTCAATTCCCGTCTAATACGCAAGTACGCAATCTTAGAATCCAGCAATGCTACTATAAACTTGGGCAGCTTCTTCGGGCGAAACAATAAGTATCCATATTATGTTTTAGAAAAAGCTTTATTCAGACATCCCAAAGTCATGGTAAATGAAAAAAGAAACACAAAGTTTAAAGATAAGCGATAATTTTTGATTTTAAAAGAGAAACGAAAAATTAGCTCCAACCATAAATACCTACATCCATCAATACAGTGATTAATTTCATTTATAGGAGAAACAAATGAAATTCTAATTTAGTATTTTGAATTTTTTTTTTCTCACTGTAATGACCAAAATGCTACACATTTTTTTTATGGAATGAATTCTCTTTTGTGAAAATCCACGACAAAAACAATAAAAACTAAAGTGTTTCGACATTTTTGATGATAAGTGTATTTGCTAGAGCGCTGAAAAGTGGTCAGATGTTCATAAAAGAAATTAATGATTAAAACAGATGGTTTATTTTTCTATAACATGCCCCACAATAGGCATCGGGGATTCATTAATTTATTACTTGGGTACTGTAATATTTTTTTTGATCAATATAATTTTTTAAATTTCGGACACAGAAATAAAATAAATTTATCAATTTAGTCGGGATATTTTATTAAGATGGAGCTTAACATAATATTTGACACAAAATATTAATATGATTATAAAAATAAGAATTATTGATATGTCGTGGCCATATCGTAGATTTGCTCATTTCATGAAATGGCCAACATAGTTTGATCAGATCGTTAAATCGTCAACGTTTCACGATTTGGTCATCGACATTTGGCCAGATCGTATAAAATATCTTAGAGAGTCCATAAAACATTAAAAAATTCAGAATATTTTAAGAACTTGTTTATTGTCATTTAAGTTAGTGCCGCGGTAGCGCCGGCGAATACCAGAAGCGAATGGTTTTTTCAATAGAAAACAGTTAGGTTAGGTTAGGTTAGACTTTAATAAACAACGCACGAGCCGAGCGAGCAAAGCGAGCGTGCCGCGGCAGCGGCCGGCGAGTGCCAGAAGAGAATCGCTTTTTAAAAAAAGACACAAAAATGGTCGCATTTCGTGAAATGGCCATCCACGTTTGGCCAGATCGACGATCTGGCCAAACGTGGATGACCAAATCGTGAAACGTTGACGATTTAACGATCTGGCCAAACTAAATTGGCCATTTCATGAAATGAGCAAATCTACGATATGGCCACGACAGATATATGTAGATCACAAACTTACACTGCTTAGCTGTAAAACATTTTAAAAGGTGATCAGAAAATTCTTATTTTCTAGTTATTAAGCTACTATATCACCCATATTGTATTTTTTTCTAACATAGAAACATACATATCTAAATAACTCAGAAAATGGAACTTCCCTGAATAAACTACTGAACTTGAGTAGCTTTGAATATAAATTAATACTAACTACAATATATTACCTCTATACATATACACATCATCATAATATTATAATCATATGCACCTATGCACAATTTGTAATATCAGTCATAGGCTCACGATTGATAGATATATTGTTAATCACATAATTTCAATAGCAATTCTTGATAGACAATCGAGTAGTCAACAAACAATAACAAAAGAAAACTAAAATACACACGCTCAAAGAGATGCACCGCCAAATCCCACACTCACATTTGTTGATTACAATTCCTTATCAAGTCGGCAATAGCGTCTGTAAAAAGTGAATTGGAAGCAAATAATGAGACGGGGATGGGGAGGGGTTGGCGCCGCGGGTGGCCACCAACTCGTGCCGTAAAAACCAACCTCATCTGCGACAACCGCAACTCCATTAAAACACACGACGTCGGGCTCACAGCCTAGCTTAATCTCCTTATTAATGACGCCCGACGGTGGTCCACGCGAACTCATCGACCCCTATTGACGTCTATATTAGTTAAAACCAACATCTTTGTCACTTTCATTATAAAGTAAATTATTATTTTCATTACATGCTGATGTCTTATTAGACGCGAGACACGTAATTTAAAATCGGTATAAGGCGATACGAGTTTTGAAAGTGAAGATTGCATTTGATATTTGATCGCCCCTAATTGGTTTGTGAGAGTTTATTTAATAGAAGGGCGATTTACCTTACTGTAAAAGTAATTATGACAAAAAAGGTAAGAAAGGTTTAGCTGTTAGGTATACCATGTAGACGTATTGTTTTTTACTAAAGTTACTAGGACGCTTAGAATTTATATAAAAATGTGTCTAGTCCATATGAAAACACAATCAATAATTCAATATATAATTATGTACCCTAGGTATATATGAGAATACAAAAGTAAAATTATCATTTATTCGCTCTCCATACAAAATAATTTGCTGAAACAACAACTCATTATTCTCGTCTTACATGGTAAGTACAGATAAACTCCATTTAATGACTGCAAATAAATTTAACACACTTCTACAAAATATTAATCACTCGTTTTCATATTTTGCTTAGCACGTGAAGTGTCACGTACTTAAACAAGAAATTTAATTACACATAAAATATTATGATGAGGGTGTTAACCTTTATAATCTGATTGCATAAACAGTAATCGAACCAAAGTCCCCGTAATGAAATAAACTCTTGCTCTGCAACTTAATACAGATTTATCACCCCTAATACAATTGTTACTAACTTGATTGAACCAAATGAGGGAGTCGTTTCTCAGTATTGAAGAAGAAATTTGAATTTAAGAATGAGGAAATTTTGAACTTTTGGTTCAGGTTTGGTTCAGATTCATTTAAAATCAGAACTCAAAATCAGAAATCAGTTAGAGAACGGCTGAATCGATTTCGTTAATTATTTTTTTCATAATATTCCTTGAAGTACGAACTTAGAAGATGCTTCTTATGGAGAGAAAACGTTAACATGTACCATGGGCGAAGCCAGGCGGACCGCTAGTATAGAGATAAAAAAAGAAACATGCATATTCAGCTTCCATTGGAGTTGAAACTAAAGTAAAACTTAAAATAAACCACGCACAAAATTGTTATAAAATAATATCTGCTATAAAAATAATGTACCTAAGAAAGTAATAAAAATTCGTATCACATTTTCGACGCATTCACTTGGCAAGACGAAAGCTGATAATTTATATGCTGGCGTTGTCTGAAAACAATTTAACTTCTGCCCAGATTTTCATCCGTTCTAAGAAGACAAATTTAATTTTCTTTTGATTTTATTTTTAACAATTTATATTTATATATGTATAAGTATATATAAATATAATAGAAGTTTTATTTTTGAATCATGCTATTGGTATCAATAGCATGATTCAAAAATAAAACTTCTATTTCTATATAATAATTATATGGCAACTTGATATCTTTAAAACATAATATGCTTATGGTAGTTTCTCATTATTTATTTAATTTAGTCTATAACTTTGCCAATATTTCTCAGACCTATTATAATGATCGGTCTAATTTATATTGTATGTTTTTGATATTTGTTAAATTACATGCCTACTAAACATGAACATATTGTATTTTATAATATTAAGTTTAATGATATATTATAATCTTTAGCCTTATATTCTCGATGAATGATCGTTCTTCGTCTTAGAGATGGCTTAGCTCGTTATTCATCCGCTGACCAAGTAGGTACGGGTTGACTAAGGCTGATGTCAAATTATATTTTGATTTTTGGGTGATATGCATAATAAGCTGATAAATAAAAAATATAAATTTAACTTTAAATATTTTTCTCGTCTAGAACCTTCGAATTGTAATTGAAATTGCGGTTGCTTTTACCGCTCAGCCTCTAGTGTTTTATTTAAATATTTGTTTTAAAAACCAACCAGATCCATTTCAAATAGGATATCTTGTAGCCAATTAAAGTGTTATGATAAATAAGGTGTCATAAATTTTGACCCTCGTAAAGAGTAAAAGATTCGCCGACGACACGTGTCCAGGGTTCGATTCTTAGAATGTGAAGATGCAAAAAGTTTGAAGCTCATTAACAGAGAGATAATTAATTTTTAATTCGCCATACTATACATATGGATCTAGTTTCAGACCTATGATCATTGTTACTATTACATTATTTTTTTATTTATTTAAATCTTTTAAATTAAATTAAGAATGAAGAAACACATTATTTACTAATATAAGCATCTAAGTGAGTATTTTCGATAATATCAATTTGATAGAGGAATTTTCGTTTAGGTATTTTTTATTAAAAAGAAAAGATTTACTGAGATATGTTTTAAACGCAAATTCAAGGGTTCCTCGTGTGTGAAAAATTAAAATATAGCTCTATCATCATTCTGATTATGTTCTGTTGTTGAAGGCAATTACCCGATTAGTTTTATTTTACTATTAGCTCCAAATAATTATCACTACGGTACTTTAACAGAGCATCTTATTTGCTAATATTTAGAACAGCAAGATATTATATCGATAGGAAAATAAAATAAGCAACATTGTTGCCAGCAACAACGGAAACACAGGCCGTTTACAACTTTTTAACAGCACAATCCGCTCGCAGTAAATCACATGTTTTAGACCCCCTTCAGAAGTAATATTGACTTCTCCGAACTCACATTAATCTGCCATTTCTCATACAAAAGAAATTGTTATGCCGATGTATGGAGAATTTTAGGAACGTTCGTATAAAAATTAGAACTTGCCAACTATGTCTGAAGAAGGAAATATCAAAGGAAGGAACTGTCCAAACTTATGCATGCACATTTTTCGAATCTATTCTTATTTTCATTATTTGAATAACCTACTTTATTTATGTTGTATTTTCATAGGTAATACATATTTTGTTATCATCTAATAGTTATTGCAACACAGACTTTATCAATGAATCATAATCATAAGAACAGGTAAACATTTTTAAACAAAAGTTAGGCATATTATTAAACGACCTAACTCATAATATCATGTGCCTTGTTCAATTTAATGACAAGGAGTAGCTAGCAGTAGCTAGGTGCAATAAACAAACAACGAACTCATATTATATGGTAAGCTTATGGTTAGTTTCCTAATAAAATGACTTTACGTGTCACCAGTCTTTAACAAATAAAGCATCAAATTAAATAAGTATCTATAAACGCTTTGACTCCGTTCGTGATGAATCTGTACGAACGCAAGCATGACACCAACTGTCAAGTTAAAATGTTATAATTTAGTGATGCAGTACGTCATATCCGCCGCGCTATTTGACACTCCTGTTCTCGGAGGTGATAAATCTCGAGCACTAATCACGGAAATGAAAACAACCCTTCATTTCATTTCGTTTTTGTGCAATGTTTCGCCCGAGCGCCACTGTTTTAAGACTTCTTGTGAAGCGTCAAATGAAATGTGGGTTTTACGCGAGAATTGGAAATACTTGTCACACATTTCAATTAAATATTGTTTTATTGGGGGAAACTATGTTTTTGCGCGTTTCATTTTACTTGTCAATTAAAAAGGAGAGTTTCTCATCATGCTTATTATTAAACTTGTTCCTAAATTGGGTAAAAGCAATGTAGAGTTCCCGTTTTGCCCATTAAAATCACTACATAGTATCACTACATAGTATAAAACAAATTCGCTTTCTCTGTCCCTATGTCCCTTTGTATTCTTAAATCTTTAAAACTACGCAACGGATTTTGATGCGGTTTTTTTAATAGATAAAGTGATTCAAGAGGAAGGTTTTAGTATATAATTTATTAGGTTTTAGACAAAGCGGGCGAAGCCGCGGACGGTAAGCTAGTAATATTATAATGTAACTAATGTAGGTAGACTCTAAAATTGTCAATTGTTTTTTAAATATTTTTTTGTCCCATACCTATAGCAATCCGTCTTTACATTGCTCATAAGTTTTGACTCAAAACTATCTTTTCCAAATACATAATTAGGTAATTGTTTCATAAACTACTTTTACAAATTATAATTTCGCTAGACACAATAATTCATGTTTTCAACAACACTATAAACAATACAACATATTTTATAACGCTTGTTTCTGAAAGAAAAAATGTCGTCCTAAAAGTACGCAATGTAGGAGCAAACAGAAATCAATAATGTGAAGATTAGGAAGCCAATAAAAGCGAGGGGCGTCGTGTTTTCACACACTGTGAAGCGTATTTTAAATTTGTAAATATTCTGACGCTAATCCGAGTCTCCTTTTTGTGACGTGATAAAATAATGACAACAAATTGCGTGGCTCCTCTTTCGCGACCCCTTTGTGACGGGTAACTTTACATTGACTCGGCTGTGTCAATATTGTTAGATAGGTATTTAAGCCAGTTTATTGGCACAACACAAATCGAAATGAAAGTAAGTAATCTATTAATAAAGTTTAAATACAATTAAATTGTGTTTAATTATAAATGTAGAAAATTATATCCACGAGTCTCATGGATCATTGATCCTTTCTTAATAGGTAGGTATGTATTAACAAAATAGAATTTACATGCAGCGATATACTTCTTTGAATTAGGAATGTCATAATAATTATAAATACAATTTATCCAAATACAATTTAATATTTTTAAGTTTAATGTTAAATTCTAGACAGTGCGTAGATACCTACTACCTACTTATACTTTGTCATTAATTAAAAAACCTTCTGCAACAAATTTTACATCAAAGCTCGTATACTATTAGCAATCCCAACACAAATAACTTTTGAAAGATGATGCAAATTAGCGCATCTATTCACGAAATATAAACTGGGAAAGACTCATCGAGGGGTGAGTTTCAATCAGCCCTCGTTTGGGGTTTAAACATTAAAGCAATCTCACAGTGCGTCACTTTATTACTTTCTGCTTCATTTTGCTCTTTTTGATGTTCGCAAGCAATCGCACTGCTTTGTGATACTATTTTTGTTGTTAAGTAGTTGAAATGAGTCCAAAAATGGCCCTCAAATTGAAATATGTATGAGTTTTCTTTTTACTTTTTAGTTAGAATGACATAAAATGATAAATGTCATATTCCAGGTTGTTGTTTGCTAAAATTTATATAAAGAAAAGTGGTACTACACAATGACTTATTAGGATTCATAGGTAAATGTTAGCTAAGTTACTAGATACAGATACTATATGTATATAGATTAGTGACGATTCCTTCATTAACTCAAAAAACTATTTATAATCTAGCCCATAATATTATTTTATGATGAGATAAATACCTATATTATTTACAATTAGCTATGAATGTGTTAGTCGTCAAATTGATAAATATTTCTCATGGAAGTAGTTCCAAGAATGTTGCAATTAAAACATTGTCAACGTGTTGATTAACATTAATACTGAATGTGTGCTAATCGTTGTTTAATTGTAAATCCTGTCAGACCTTTGATTTAGCACACGACTTCACTGATATTTATGTCAAAAAATTTTTCACTTTATCAATTATTATAGTCTAATTTTTATTTGAAATAAGTTTAGCATACTAAATAAGTTCAGCAGGGTAGTAGACCCATTAGGTAAATAAGTTAAGCAGATGAACCAATATGCTTCACAATTCACATATCCTTACAACGAATCGAAAGTCCCAACCATTACATACTAAAGAAATTGGGAAACGGTTCAATCTCATTACCATACCACATTCAGTGACATAAGCACAGAATAGGAATGAGCTGGGAATACGACATGAATGACAAAGTGGATGCAAATGGTGGCTTTGTCGGTGCGGCAAGTCGGCAAGCAATCAAACGTATGTAACGTTTGACGGATGTGCTGAATATTATTGCCGCTCTATTATTTACCAAACCGCTCGGCTGAGTCGTGCAAAATATTTCCTCGTTGGTATATTATATATGATATTATAGATATTAGATAGAAGTTTGTGTACGCTGACAAATCTATTTGTAAAATGGTTTCACTTGCGCGAATAATTTTATCACTCTCTACCATTAGACAAATCTACAGACGACTCATATTTATTGAATCACTACATAGTATAAAATTAAGTCGCTTTATCCCTATATAAGGTTAAATTTTCAAAACTACGCAACGGATTTTGATGCAGTTTTTTAATAGATAGAGTGATTGAAGAAGAAGGTTTTAGTATATAATTTATTAGGTTTTAGACAAAGCGGGCGAAGATGTTATCGTTGCAGTCCATTAAGTATGTATAAAGTAGGTAACAAATATGATAGCACCTACTATTATATTTTTTACTTTAACCACAGAATACATAATAGTAGCTAAACGCTACAGAACGGACACTCTCCGCCTCCCGCCTAAATTAAACACTTACCTCACCCCGCACGATCAGGCTAAAAATGGTCCACATTTTTCTACAAGGACGATAGGTACGCAACGAAGATTGACAACATTAATCAAATTGACATAAAGTAATTTTATTATTTTGGTTTTGTGATTATCGTTTTTCGTAGAAAATGGTTAGATATTGTGCTGTTTACGGATGTATTTCATTAGAAAAACGCGAATTTTTTTTTACGCTAGTCACAAATGTGCCAACCATAAAGCGTTAACACACACATTTGCAGTATCTACAGTGTGACTGTCAAAACGATAATTTTGTATGGAGTGTCCGGGGTGTGCTTTAACTAAAGTCAGAGCGCATATAAAAAGTCTCATGTTAGTGTAAAAGCTTGCTGACTCTCTTTCGTGCTCGCTGCGTTGTCAACACTATACCTATTGTTAGAATATAATTATTTTGTTATTGTCATGACGTATCAGAAGTACACTGTAACTTAACATGTAATTCATAACCAAACTTAATTCCGAAATATTTCTTAGATACGCAAAAGAGCAGCATATAAATATAAACTAGGTACCTACACTATTTTTTCCTAAAGTCTTGCGATCGTTTTTATAAATATTAAGCACCTAATGGTGTTAATGATTGTCGTGTGTCAAGGCAAAAAAGAAAATTCCTTTGGAAGTTGTCATAAATCTTTGGAATAACACGAGTCATAAGTCAAGAACTTTAAATGTTAATGTGCATTCTTCTGGGGTGAAATATTTCCGAGATTGGCAAATTTATAATTTATTTAACAGTTCTAATAATATGAAGATAATAAGAGTAACTGACTATTTTCACAATTAGATAATGAATTACATACTTATGGCGCATTTTTTTACACATTTAATCTACTAGAGCAATTATTGAGCAAAAAAATACTTTAATATGTTGCAAATGATATTTGTAACCAAAACAACATTGTAAAATTTGATTGGTCCTAAAATCTGCATCATTAAGACTAAATGCTCCTAAAATCTGCTTCATCAAAGAGAACACAATATAAATATAAAAAAAGAAATGTAATTCTAAAGTGTCAAATTTCACAAAAATGGTGGGCGGGAGTGTCAACGTCTGCGCACGCGCTGCCGGATGCGGAAGTATGTAATTACGTCACTATTTGGCAAAAATGCCTGAAACCACCCCTGACAGCTGGTGTGCAATATGAACTGTTCAAACATTCTTTGAATTGCCGAGAAAGAATGTCTTTTAACTCATTTGTCGTCTTACTTCTATATTTCCAAAAATCATAAAGTTAGTTGTTGTTATTACGAGTCATACGAGTTTATAAAAGAGAAAAAAAGGATTTCTTTCTGTACCTAACTACATTGTACGAAAAACATTCCGTATGAAACTTGAGAAATTAATCATCAAATAAATCTTTCTCTAACGTTTAGCCGAATAACTGAAGCATATTATGCGTATTTCATATCCACATTGAAATTTAACTTGACAAAACTCTAAAATATACCTAAAGCTCATCGAATTTTTCCTGAATATTCTAACCTGTAAAACATTTTACGCGTCTGTTTTTAACACTATTGTTCCCAGATCGATTTGTTCATAAATAAATAATGAATAATATAAATTATTGAATGTCTTTTTAATACAGAGCTTATTGTTTTACCGGTATAATAGAGAGGGTCTATTGTGTACGGCGCCGCCCAGGCTTATTCGAATGCCGGCGTCACAAAACGAAAATAATAAATAGATTTATTTTGTTTGCGTTTTCTGCGCTTCGCTTCTCTGTTGTTCCATTAATTGGTGGCTGAAATAAATAAATTGAATTAAATCGCTTGAGCGGAGGTTAACACGGCGGTTGTTTAAATGTTTGGACACTAAATTCAATTGCCTTTTCAGGCGTATTCAGTCGTTATGATTTAATTATCGCGTGAATTTTAACGTTTTGTTTACGTAATTAATTCCTGCTGGTTCTTCATTGCTTCTTGATTAAGGTGTTGTAATTTAATTAATTTTGAAGCACACGTTTTATGTTTATGCCTATTTTTACTATATTTTCCTGTGGGATTTGGGTACCTAAAGGTGAAGTGGTCAGAGGCGGCTCGTGACAAAATTTTATGGGTGTTCACTTGAAATAAAACACTGAAAATACATGGTGTAAAGCAGTACAATTTATCAAAAAAATTACTTATAAAGGAAATGCATACGTGATACGTCTTTCTTTTTGGTGTGCAAAAATATCTATAACTTAAAGCCGAAGCCGTCCGATAGACGCCAATTGCAGTTCATTCAACAAATGGTACCGAGATTGTGAATGTTTTTTCATCTTGATTGAAAGATGAGCTAAGTCGTCAACGCCCGTTTCAGTCCAAGCACTCTAACCTCCGCCGGCCGCGCCCGCTTCAAATAAAAGACACGGAAGTCGGAAAACAAAATAGTTTGTTGCTTTCATCACAACCATACAACCACGGTGTTTTCACATAATATTGTTCGGATTTAAACACACGCGTACAATATGTTTTCGTTTTTGTCGTACATTTTTGCGTAAGGTCAAGTTCAGGCCGTGGCGGTCCCTTAGCTTTCAATTCAAGCCGAAATTGTAACGTTTTAACACACTTTTTAATGAACGCCACATTATAATTGTTCATTTTAACACTCACAAGTAATACTGATAACTACAGACTATTTCAACACGTACCTATCTTATGATTTTAATTAGAAAATTCCCGAATTTGCATTCGCGCGCGTGTATTGAAGTTGACTCGAGTGTTTGTTTATAATTTACTAGCGACCCGCCCCGGCTTCGCACGGGTGCAATGCTGATACTAAATACACTACAGAAAAACTGTGAACGTTGTATATATAAAAATTAAAAACATAGCGGCCCGCTCCGACTTCGTACGGGTATAAAATAGATAGCCGGGCGGCCGGCCGGTACCGCCGCAAACGCTACGTCCCGCAATTTTTAAATCTGTAATATCTTCGAAAATATTCACTTAAATCATTCGTAAAGGGCCATATAGATCTATATTAAATGAACAATGTATTCAAGGTATTTAATTGGTTAAGGATTAATGCTGTATTGGATAAAATCGCATCGAAAATTAGCCATTATTTGTCGTAAAAAGTAAATGACAAAAAAAGTTATTGTGGGTTATCCATAAGAGATAGACATATACCATCACTGACTTTTCTGTAGACCTTTTCAATGTGTATAATACTTAGTACATTATTTTCATAAAACTCGTAGGGTTCAGCCTGCGTTTGCAATGTAAGCGGAAAAAATGTAATTTTTTACGACATCACATTAGAAACCTCAAAAATAACAGTACTTCTCCACTATTTAATGGATGTTATCTTTATATATAAAAATGAATCGCAAAATGTGTTGGTAAGCGCATAACTCGAGAACGGCTGAACCGATTTCGATAATTCTTTTTTTATTATATTCCTTGAAGTACGAGGATGGTTTTTATGTAGAGAAAACGTAAATATGTACCACGGGCGAAGCCGGGGCGGACCGCTAGTTATACATATAAACCTTCCTCTTGAATCACTCTATCTATTAAAAAAACCGCATCAAAATCCGTTGCGTAGTTTCAAAGATTTAAGCGTACAAAGGGACATAGGGACATAAGGACATAGGGACATAGGGACAGGGAAAGTGACTTTGTTTTATACTATGTAGTGATATAGGAGTGGCAACGTCGCGCGCAATCGCTGTCCTGTGTACGGGCGCCCGGGCGGTAAAAACGAACCGGCAACGTTTGCGGGAGCGGCGCTCCGAATTTTGCTACTTTTCCATAGAAAATCTTTTGTTTCACGCGCAGGGCTCTGGCAAACCCTCTCTTTCACTCCTATTGGATTTCGTATTAGGAAATGTACTAAATCTTTTTTCATTGGAGCGCAATCGTGAGCGCTCCGCTTCGCGCGTTACATAATACAGTATTATACAGGTGTATATGGGATGATGGAATGATGGATATATTCATTGGTATTAACAGTAGTTTTTTACGATTACGATTGATTTTAAATAGTAATTATTAATGTTAATAATTAAATTAAGAAGTATGATTTTATTATAATTATTTATGGGAGTTCACTGCACCAGCGCTCCTTAGGGCGAGCCGCCTCTGGAAGTGGTGTGCCTCGATAACTTATGTTAACATAAGTTATCGAGGCAACTCATAGTTTACCATACTCAATACCATAGTTTATTAAAAATAATCCTAATCGTTAGACTTTTGCAATCCCTTAATCACATCGTTAACACACCCTCCTATGTCCATTACTTTATTATAATCTTTGAAAATCGGTTTTATACAAAAATATTTGATGTAGGTATTTACGATTTATAAAATCTTTGTATTATTATAGCTAATTTACGCTTCTTTGTAGTTGAAGTTACAGTTACAATTAATTAAGTAAAAAATACATCATAATCAACTTATTGGATAAAGCAAGTAGATTACGATATTAAAATATACAAGATTTAAACTACTTACCTATACCTAATGTTGTAGGTATATTTTTTCCAATTTAATTATTTTGCGTAACCAACTAAGAGATTATTTGTTAGCAAGTTAAGATCACGGGTCTTATTAAGTCATTAGGGCGACAATGGCGTTACCTAGTGGCGAGCTGTAGAGGTAGCCCCCGGAAACTTTGGTATGATATTAACAAATTAAATACTTTTGAAATACCTTTACCGGTACTTCAGCTTGCTGAAGATAAGTATAAACTGTTGTTTATAGTGATCTGCGTTACAATCAACCTACGTAAACCTAAGTCTCTGGTAGGGTTTCTAACTGCAGTTAAACTTTTTCATTTTTATTTTAATTATGGGACAGACACAAACAGAGAGATAGAATGCTCGACACACACACGCTCTTTTTTATTGATTTAATATATCCTTAAACTTATTGAATTTTTAAATACATATATAAGAGTTATGCTCAATTAAAAAAAAAGAACGTGTGTGCTGAGCACACGTGTCTGAAGTGAAACTTCTTTGCAAGATTCAAAGATATCAATATGGCCTTACTCCATGACGTGACGGTATTGCTATGACGCCGCGACAACGCGCCAAAAAAAGTTTCTCTTCAAAAAAAAATACGTTACGATTCTACCCGCACAGAAGAATAACGATTCCTTCTATTTAACGTATTTATCCATAGAGCTGGTCAAACCAGCGGAAAATACATACCTATGTTGTTCCATAAAAAACTTTGTGGTTAGCTTCAAACTATCAATTTCACGGCAGTTTAAAGCCCGTAAGGAAGCGGGTGAACTTTCTACGGACTCGCCATGCGTTGAACGGTGTACTTTCATTTCTTGATTACATAATTACCATTTAAAAAATTAAATGTATGCACAACAAAAGCTAGTAGCGAATGAGGCAGAGTTACAAAGAGTAGGATGTAATTACGGCGACAGATGGCGCTTTACGCAACCGCAATTCGTCCGGTGACGAATGCCGCGACCACAGATGGTTCAACGTATGTGTTTAAAAGATGCACTCTTGACTCTACACTGATTAAACTGTCGTTAATCGTTATATGCGATTTAGTTTATTGAATAGAACCCTGGTTTTAGAACTTCTTAACGGTTTTAAAAATAGCATCGAACATATCATTGTAATTAAATAATATCTAAGACTAAATCATATTACTTATTACTTTTTGTGTAGCAAAACTGAAAACTACATGAATGATCATTACACTGAAATGTGATTCTTCAAAATAATGCGTAACAATAGTTCAATACGTCTCACTAATGTGACAAAATTACCCTCATTATTGATCGGATTGAGTGAATAATGCTTTGTCACCGAAAAGCGGCGGCAAATCAACTGCCAGCTGGGAACACCACGTATGAGTCGCGACCGCTGTTCTACCCATTCTCTATGCCTTTTTGACTTTGATTTATGTTTTTTTTATGCACCATTCACCCGTCACGGATACTATAGATATTGTATTTCACGAAACCGATCGGAAGCTACACCGCGTTGCAAAAACAACTCTATTCAAAATAGTTAAGGTCCAGTTTTTGATATTTTGTTTTTACTTTTAACACGACAGACGCGACAAAGTATGAAATGTTTCATATTTGCGTCTGCGCAGAGTATCGCTACATCATCACTTAATAGTAGGGGTCGCGTAGTTTTTATTACATTTTCACAGTAATTTACTTTTGTATAGACACAATAATGTTATTGTGTCGTTAATTTTAAAGCAAATATGTACGAGTTTAGAAGGGAGTGTCGGGGATACGGTTCACACCCTCTTTAGCGAACTTGACTTAAATTTTGAGATTTGATTTTGTATTATAGATAGGTAGGTACTCAATTAATTAACAAGGTGTATGGGGAATATAATAACATTGAATTTACTAAACATCTTACATACTTAGGTAACTAACTTAGGTAAACAGCTTGTAGGTAGATACCTACACTTTTGATAAATGAAAAAGATGTGTAGAATTAATTTAAGAAAAAAATTATTATCATAAATAAAATACGCTTGATAAATTTTGTTGTTTTCATCTTTATTTATTACTTCTTCCCTATGCCTGGTTTATAGGTAGGAAATGTACTTACTACCTAGGTATAGTATTAAACTAACAGATCTGGCGAATTTATTATTTATCGGCTTACATTTTCTTTAAGTTCATTCTCATTTTTTATTTAAGTAATAAATACCTCTATAGATCGTCGTGTTTATAATGTTTGCCTTAAATTAATAATGGCTTTTCGGTATCTCTTTTCTTTGTCACAAAAAATTATTTGCTTTATCCTTGAATTCTGTTTGAACATGGCATTCACAAGTTTACAACTATAATAAAAATCTTTCATTCAATAAAATACACCGCGGCTAGGAATATTGTGCACACAGTCCCATTTATCAAAAGAATCGATATGTCTTGTCACCCACAAGACACAATAAAGTCGATTTGCAACATTCCGCGCAGAGGTGAAAATTATACTCACAAAAGTGATCTGGTAAAATCGCGCTATTGTGGGCACAATGATGACAAAAGATCCAGTGCTTCGGTAGCTAACAATGCCGCGGCGAGCGAGAGGGGCAATTTGTCAGAATCGACAATGCTGCTCGACATATTGACCATTATTTATGAGCCCGTAAAATACTATGCCGGTTTATTGCGGGAATGCTCAAACATCGTGTATTACATGCGATGACGTCGCATCCACTTTGTTGCAGTACTTACATTTTGATCTTGAATAAATATATTTACGCAATACAATAAATGTAGAATATGGTTGGATATATCTATAGGTACCTACTCTAAAATAGGTGTCTACCAATAATTTGACAGCACTCACAGTTCACACGTATTGGAAAAATAAGAGCCGATAATCATAAACAATTTTTTGTTTAGTTAAAATTAGCTTGATTGATAAAACAAAGGATAAACTTGAATGTTCTCTTCTCGTTCATAAAAATTGTCTATCTTATATTTTTGCACTTTTAAAATTAAAATAATAATAGGATAAAAACTGAATTGAATTAGAAAATCTGTAACAATAGCCTCAAATTCTCAGTAATCAAACAAGATAATAGAAAAATGGTATTTTTCATCTTAATTGTAATACCAACTACATTTTGCAACAAAGTAGATAGGGAATTAGTATCATACAGTTATTTAAGTCACAAAGAGGAAACATAGTGTTCTTCATCCATTTGTATACATAGATACATCGTGCAACTGTAGGTAGGTACCTAGTAATATTGCTTTTTGTTACGCTTTCATGACTTTCATCGACCAATAATCGCTTATCATGAAATATTGCATGCAATAATAAGTTAGAAATAGTTTTTCTTTAATAGGTAGGTTTAGGTACCACTGAAATCATGCTGAAATCTAAATCTCTTGTGGGAGGCCCGTGTCCCAGAAGTGGGAACGCTGGGACACGGGCTGAAGATGATGACAGAAATCTTAAAGAATGTTTTTAAAACATACCCGTAACATTTTTTTTTCATTTATTATTTCCCATGAAGCATAATCCGATATGTATTTCTTCTTTGATGATCTAATTCATTCCATTCTTCTCCTATGAGAGTAAAATCAATACCTACCTAAGTACCTCATATAGATAAACCTATCAGTTTTGTCTAAATTAGTTACCTGTCTGTATGTCATGTTCCTTTACGATACGTGCCGTTGTTTACATTGCATTGCAGAATTTAATGTTAATAATTTGGCCTTATTGTGTGTATTTCTTTAGTAAATCTGCGAGGCGTTTCGGCGCCGCCCCGCCCGCCCTCTCGGCTGCTGTTGCCCACGTGTCTTCAAAATAACAGTACTTCGTTGTCGATACAGGCTTTATGCGGGTTTTAATTATTAAGGTTATAATTAATATTTAATATTTGTAGTCAGAAAACTTACATATTTCGATACAAGACCCTTGTTGAAACTATTCGGCTTTCAACATATTTGTTCTATAGTAGTATGCCATAGAGAACAAAATAAATTAATATTGTTGGTTATTAGTATTAATTGGCCGATTATTAATTGCACTGTGGCAATAACAACTTTAAAATAACTATCCTATAAGTCAGTGCCGTAGAATGTTAAATAATAATGATGCCATATTCGAGGTTATCTTAAAGTAGTTTAAAATTGGATAGTGAGATTGTGTTTTAATATGCGTACAAATAAATATAATATAATATCTAAAGTTTTTCAGCCTTCAATAGCACCTAGCATTTACTCAACGAGTTTCTCTCGTTAACAATTACAATTATAGTAAAATCCTTTAGAAAATACAAAGTCATATTATATTGCAAATCCATATAGACCTTGTTTTCAATCTATATCCTAAGATTCATCAAAATCGCTTTAATGGTTTAGCCATGAAAGGGTAACGTGCGAAAGATTTTCCAATTTATAAAATCCTACTACTATTATAAAGGCGAAAGTTTGTAAGTATGGATGTATGGATGTTTGTTACTCTTTCACGTAAAAACTACTGAATGGATTACAATGAAATTTAGCACACATATATAGAAAGTAACTTGGATTAACACATAGGGTAGGTTTTATCCCGGAAATCCCACGGGAACGGGAACTATGCGGGTTTTCCTTTGAAAACGCGGGCGAAGCCGCGGGCGGAAATCTAGTCTTATAATAAATCATATTATACTCTCGTGGTCAAGTTCACAGATATGTATAGTATAAATTTTATTTTACAATATGCCATGCCTTACACCAAAATGCACAAGAAGATTTGATTTTAAAAATCCTAATAGGCTTTATTAGTTCCTAAATTCCAGTTTACACATTTTCGTCATTTTTAATATTGAAACTATTGTCACGCTACTAAATAGTTACTTCTCTATCTTATTTAGGTATAAGAAACTTTAATCTATTAAATAATTTCTTTAACCGTACAATGCAGCGCCATCTTGGTGTGAATCAAAACACTAATAACATCCTGCCACCTATCGGCGAGTAGCTAAATTAATGTTAAGGTAGTCAGTAAAAATTCAAATTTGAGAATACATTTTTTCTTATTTATTTTATTTCTATACGTGTTGAAAATAAAAACGCAAGGTATTGTTGCATTTTTTACAATTATACATATAATTCGTGAGAGATAATTTAGTATTTAAAAGTTTTTTTCTAATTAATGTAGACCGTAGTTATGAAGCTTCAGAGAGCTGACTACTACTTATTTTTTATAAATAAAGTTTTAGATTTTATTCATCATCGAATGTAATATAGGAAACAGTCGGATTGATACTAGATTCCTCCGCGAACGAGTAAGATAACATAATATTATCTGCATCTAAGTATTTCTTTGCAATCGTAGATTTATATGTGCTTACCTCAAGTATTAGGTACCTATTTTATTTACCAGTATGTTACTTGTGGAGCAAAATAGATAAAGGTATGATAATGCTATCAGTACCTACTACCTACCTAAAAACCCATTCATAAATAATTTTGCCTAACTCTGCAATTCGATACCTACTAGATACTCGGAGAAAAGAAAGGAAGCTTGATCACTGTGAATATTCCTACTAGAAATACACCCTGGCTTCGTTCCTGGCAGAATATAGCAGCACGTGCATTTCTAACGGTGAAAGAATTTTCATGCGTAGGTACATAAACTCTACAGCATCGTAGGTATTTTTAAAGCAATCATTCATTCCTTTTATATGGTGTCTAATTGGCAGTATTAGAGAGAATAGGAATAATACACTAACTATTCAGAAAAATATTTTATGTCCCATTACCTAGGTATAACGTTACCCACATTTTCATATAGTTCCTTGCATTACAGAAAACGTGGTTACAACATCAATTTTTTTTTAATCTGATTCCACAAGATAATTATAGTTATATCACCATATTAAATACTATTTACAACAAACATAATATTATCAAGGATTATACCTACTTACTTGCAGTCACATTCAACATAAAGAAACGTGTTCTGTTAAGACTTATTACGTCCTCAATTAGTTGTCATTCGTCATTTTCATAATTTGTACGATAATTGACTGGAATGGTCTCCAGTCACATTATAAATGTTCATTTAATTTCGAAAACTATCATAACGATACAATCTTTGTCAAATTTGTGTCAATTTGGAGTAATAAAAGAGAGTTTTATGTCGCATTTATTTTGATGCGGCCGATAGAAACATGTAATTACGAAGGGTTTTGGAAGGCTTTGGCTCAATAATCGCTCGCCTACTTATCCTTATTTGGAATAAATACGGGGGTTTCAATTTGGGCGGTTAAAATTTTCGCGTATTGATATCATCTATTCCTTGTGAAAACCTGGTAGGTAAGTAATTAAACATTATTTTGTAGTTGAACATTCTTTCCTTTTTTTCTTATTTTATGAAAACACAAGGCATCGAGCTTTTCGATGGATGTGGCACTGTTTAATTTTGTGAAGCGTCTTAAAGGCTATTTCGTATCTTTAATTCTTAATATTATTAATTAATAGATACCTTTAGTTTATAACTTTGAATACAACTTGTTGTTGATATTTAAATGGCAAAATCCTACTAATATTATAAATGCGAAAATTTGTAAGGATGCGGATGGATGGATGGATGTTTGTTATTCTTTCACGTTAAAACTGCAGAACCGATTACAATGAAATTTGGTAGGTATGTCGATAGCTGAAGACCCAGAATAAGATATAGGCTACTTTTTATCTGGAAAATAGGTAGGTATGCGTTTTGCTTTGAAAACGCGGGCGAAGCCACGGGCGGAAATCTAGATTAATAGATAGGTAACATAAGTAACTTGTAAAGTTTATTAGGTATGTAGGTATTTAGTGGATCTTTTGACTCCGAAGTATTTGAAAAATTATGATTGTATTCAATTATATTCACAATTTCCATTAATTTCTAATTGAAAAATTAAAAGCTCTATTTATATGATCACAAGACATCTAATAGTAACGCAGCATGAATAAAGATGAAATATAGAAAACATGGAAAAAGTACGAATTTCATGTAGGTATTTATTGTGTAGAAAAAGCTATGTGGCAAAATAAGGTACTAAGATAGTAAGTTACAAGGTAGGTAATAAGATAATGTAGAGCTTATTGGGTATGGACATCATTTCTGAATATCATATTCCGTTTAGCTATAAATAAAATTCTAACCCATAACTATAATTTTATTATTCCGTAACAAATATCAATTCAAACCATTAAGTATGCACAACGGTTCTTTGTGATTTTCCGAGTGGAAAATGACAAAAGCAAGTACCTACCGCTAACGTCAATAAAACTGCATCTTTTGTTAATGCGTTCCCGTAACCGATGGCACAAACACAGCTATCACTGCAAACACCAAGCCTATAATCTCGCCGCTATTATGCATAGAAAACACCAGTTGGAACATTAAAAAACTTACCGCAATGCAACGGAAAATCAAAAGCCATTATGGCCTATTACTCGAAGCTAACTCCTATGCCTCGACCACTAGGTATTGTTTGCAAGCGGTGTGAAATTTGCATTTTTCATAAACAAAACACTGCCGCAGGGAAATGTGACAGCTATTCATTGAATACGTTACATAACTTATCATTGGCTGCAGTAGCCAAACACTTAAGTAATAGCCGACATAATAGACACATGACAAAAATTATACAGTTTGTTTTTTGAAATTAAAATCCTTTTGCTTTGATGTGAAAAAAGACATTTCGTACCTTTTTTTTTTTAAAGTGGGGAAATCTTCTTAGATACCCCCGGCTCCCGGGGATGGAGCCGTGGTTATGTCGGATTTTTACCGACTAAAACCCCACTCTGTTCCATCGCGCTGCTTTGGACGGAACTGCGGGAACGGTTACGACTCTACCGCGTGTCCCGCCCAGCAGATGCCCGTTTCCAGGCCCACCACTAGAACCCTCCTCGCTGGCGGCTGCTGTAACGAAGGCTTACGCCACCAACGCGCAGACAATGGATCTTTCCCCGCTCCATCATACGCGTTCCCCCGAACCCCCGACCCCAACACCGTCCGGCCGGAGGGTGCACGCCGGAAGGTCCTCCGATGTGTGAAATACACGTCGGGGGACCCTCCAGCGCACTTTTATAGAGAGCGGCCGCCGCCCCACACCTCTCTGCAGGAGTCTCCGCGCGTCATCGCAATGACGCGTCGGGATCCCGCCCTCCGCTGCACGGCGTGGCTTGCTAAACCAGAGAGCCCGCCGCGCCGCGACCTCTGGCCGCCATCCACCGCCGCATAAAAGCCGGCTCCTCTCTGGCCCACAAACAGGACCTCTGCCGTCGGGTCAGTCGAGGCTTTCCAACCCCAACTGCCGTTCAGCGCCACCTTTGCCTAGTGGACACGGGGTCCGCCAAGCCACGACCTATGGTCGCCATCTCACGCCGCACACAGCGGCCGCTGGGCCACACCTAGCCCTGGCCGTCGGGCCGGTCGAATCTCCCCGACTCTAAACCAGCCGTTCAGCCCCTCGCTGGTCCAATTTCGCTTCACTCAGAGGCCCATAACTCTGAGCTACTGAGCCCCTCCGCCGCGACAAGGCCTGGACCGTTGGGGGGAGACATTTCGTACCTAATGTTTCGTTATTATTACCTTCACGAACAGTAAATAATTATGTACCTACCTACTTATTCAAACATTTTAGTTTTTAAATAAAAGTAACTATTACAAAATTAGTCAAGAAGAAAGTAGGTAAGAAAGGCTTTATTGAAGTACCTAAATGTTGTCCTTAAAATCACAAAAAAAAACTCAAATCCATTTATTTTCTACCTATCACTAAGACGATATTCTCTCTTCACAAACTTCACAACTATATTTGTAACAACCTTTTATATTTTTAGTAAATTCATACAGCGATAAATAAGTAGATACCTTTTTTTCATTTGTCACACTTTAAAGACTGTTAGCCCGAATGGGTAAAACTGATGGGTCAAATGATTCCCCCAAAACCATGTTCTAGCTTATTTTTCCTCAAACTTTTCTTTTCGTATAGTGAAAACTACTATGTATTAGCACCATAAATTGTTTATTACTTTCAGCTTTTATTATTACTAAAGTTATATTATTACTTTCAGCTACCACATACAATCCCAGAAGATCAGCATGAAATAAAAGCATATCAAAGAAACTATTTCGTACGATAAGTGAGTGTACCGAATCCCCTCAGTTTTCCCTCTATTCCTGTAGTCATTCCTTTATTTCCATTAATAAACAGGCAACCCATTTACAGAGCAGTCTCTACTTATATCCATGGGTGATGCTGGTCGATCACATTCATCAATTTGTTTGCCGATTCTAACTGGCTTTCCTTTTGAATTGTAATGCCCAAAGGTTTATCAAATTCATCATACCTATAACCTATTTTCATGGAAAATGAAACAAATAACATGGCAAGTAGAATAACAAGAACTTTGCGAAAATCTGGATGGTATAATTTTAATATACGCTCTAAATGTAGGTTACCTACCTATTATATTTTACTAATCTATTTAATGAAACAAGAACTGTATGCACTAGTGCTAATTCGACTCAATAATTACAAGTGATAAAGCTGTGAAAATGATTGCACAGATTATTTTATTCAAAACAGTCAGGTGCACTTATTCCACGCCGGGGGTAACAAATCGATTTGCCACAATCACTGGCCGGTCTCTGCTGAGCTTTCCGCTTTATTTCAAAACACTGTTATCACAGAGACCGTAGGACCAAAGGCCGGAGGGTCTGATTATGTTATTAGGTCTGGACAATCTCGCTTTGATACCGTTGAAAACCTCGAGAACTATAGCCGTGAGTTATAGTCTAAATATCTTTGAAGCTTAACTGTAATAATGGTAGGAGTGGACATCGGATAATCACATCTTCATAAAGAAAGTTTTGAAATTATTTCTCTCTTTATCATAAAGCTTGTAAATTCACTACTTGTACCTACATATTACAGTTAACTAACACAGAAATATCAAATACCTACAGCATTCACTTCTATAAAAGTCAGCCACTTTTAGAAGTGAATGCTGTATTTGAAAAGTAGGTACATATAACAATAATAATAATGTTGATAAGAAAAACTAATTTTACTTAGTCTAAACTTCATGCCCGTGTTATTATTACCCACAATAAGTTGTGAAAAATAGAAAAATGGAAATAGACCGGACTTTCTTTTGAAAGTGAAAGCGTTTATAAAGTATACGTAGTCTCTACAAAAATAGCAAAGCATTCTGATAATGTAATTTTTTCTTAGAGCAACAATAATGTGCAATCGAAACCACGTTAGATACAAATATTATTACGTAGAGCTAAGAGTAGAGACTAGTACCTACGTACTTTTAATACAACAATTTGGCACAAAATATAAAGCTAAAGATATCCAGCTATTATAAATAGAATTTATCATATTCATAGTTTTCGTATTAAACCTAAGTTTGGCTTGAATGTTTTAGAAAGTACCTATCTATTACAAAATGCAACTTATAGGTAACTATCGTACCTATGTGTAATGTTCTTCTTAAGCACTTCGTTTTTGTTTAATATTATTATTTATACTTCAAACATTCCTCTCAGATTCAATCTTAAACTGATTGCACAGCTCTATTATTCCTGTCTACTTATGATTTTTAATCAAATTACGATGGTGAGAAAAATATACACCCGATACAAAAGTTAAGACCATAATTTCCAATACAGTGAGTGAATCTTTATGTTAAATATCACTTCACATGGCATACAGAGGTACGAAAAACCAGTATAAATACATGTAGAGTTTATAGATGTGGGCGTGTCCTCGTACTCTGATTGGAGGCAGTCGCGCCAATGCGCGTGCGCCGCACAGTAGTTTCCATATATTTTATTTCAATTTCTAACGTTTTCTACAGTAGGTAATTGCATTTGTGAGTAGAGCTGAAATGTCAATTTTTTGAAGTTAACTAACACTTTAGTAGGCTCATTTAAAATAGACATCTATTTGGGTATGAATTAGTAAGCTAAAGTAGGTAATTGAGGTACATTTTTATGATATCTACGATTTTATACCTAATTACGGTACTATAGCTGAGCATAAAACCTACCTGATACAATTTCTGAATGCCTGTGGGTAGACACTAGACAACCCACTCTTTCAGTTAAATCACGCACTAAATAGCCATACCTTTTAGCTACTTAAAGTTGCGGAAAACGAAACATCTAAATAAGCAGTCTCACTCCGCAGAACCAGCCATTCAGCTCCCTAAGAACGTTTAAACCCCCGATATTACCTGTAATTGAAGATATAGGACCATTAAGCCTGCCGAGCCAGTTTCTATGTTGATTACTCGGAGTTATCAAGAATTTAAGCATCGAGCATCGATTACGGTGCTACGGAGACTACGGACGCTTCTTCGTAATAACCATGATGAACCGAAATTATATTATTTGTTGGGAATTTTGTTGGAAATGGCGAAAACATTACAGAAAAGTACAGGTATCGTCGGACGGCGGGCGGCACTAGCCCGCGGCCAACACTCCGCCGCCCATATGCAAATTAAACGCAATCAAAATAATCATTTGCGTCTGAAGCGGTTATAAGACTATCATCGATGTAACAATATCAATGTTCCATAAATGTATAGGATAACAAGCGAGTATTATAATATAATAAAAGCTGAGTTGATCGGTACCTACAACCTTTATTATCTTTATTGTACTTACTCCTAATCGAATTTGAAAAGCTCAACTTGGTAAACTAGTTTTGGGTTTATCCAAAGCAAATCTTTCCAGTTTATAAGATAAGTAAAGTTTCAGGCATGTTACCTTCCCCTACAGACTTCTCAGTAGCCAAGTAGGTAGGAACCTTGTTATATGGAACTCAACAGCTAACATCGCTTATCCTATGCAATATGCATATATTAGATACTTTATATTGTGGGCGTGCTGCAGTTTATGATGCGAATAATTTTGTCAGTTAGTATTATTAAAGCCTATAGGTATGTACTCATCTTCCTATCTATTTATGTAGGTATTAGGTAGGTACATTGTTCTGATTTCTAATTAGATTAAGATACATCGTTAACATTCAATCATGCCCCTTTTAAATTAAATTAAACATAGGTACTTTGCTCTACTGTGTGTTGTTTATTTTAATATTTTCAATAAAGGAACAATTAACTAAATAACATACTTAGAAGTAGGTAAATACAATTTTTACCTACAACTTTTTTCATCAATTGTTTGTAATTTAGATACAAATACACTTCATATTCTCTACAGCTCTATAACATTTGTTTCAGTGGTAAGACGGAAAAAGTGGATAGAATAGACATCTTCAGGACGATTTTCCTTTACATTATGTAAAATGGTCAGATAATATAGGTACCTATATCTTGCACCTTAGTTTCCGAAATCTATACATCCTCCTTGACTTAGCAATATCGGTATCCACAATATCTAATTGTCATGTCATTGTTAGATAGTAGTATTTGTAGCAACGATTTGTAGCATTTACAGAATGCCTAGTCATCTTTTACATCGTTTTCTACATTATTTAGTATCTACGTACTAACCGTTTTTTCTTTTTTGTCCTTGGCACTTCGCGATTTAAAAACTTCACCTTTAAGACTTATACAGGAAACAAAAAAAATGTTCTATACGTTCTATAAATGATAATCTTAATAAATCAATAAAATTCAAGTTTTCCAAACCGAAACTTGATGAATAAATGAATTTCAAGAACCCAATATAAAAGGCTCTGTTTTTTCGAAGTCAGTTAAAAATACTTAAATTATCTTATTTCCACCACCACTTGTAGATTATGGACACGGTTATACTCGTATCACTTCGATGATTATTAATAATTAAGTTATCAATCCTTGCATCTGTCATAAATTGTCCAAATTAACATACCCGAATACTTATATATTTTCACGTAAGAACTTACTTATGTTAAGAAGGGTAGGTAGGTACTTATAAAAAAAGACATAGCAGCCTTCGACGAAACCATTTTTTTTGACAATTACATTATCATAACTACAGTACGCCCTTAAGTATTGGTAGAGGTATGTACTTAATATAAATAATGGCAAAAAACCCTCACTGTGTTACACCTTGTACCATAATTTGTCCTACAAGTAGGTTGTAATACAGCGTTCGTGTGGCGCCTGAATTCTGATTAGCATAGACGTAATGCCAAAATGATTCAGGTCCAGGCTTTTACTGGCATTATCAGCGGTTCAGCAGTATGTTGGATGTGCGCAATTTGCCTCCATTCGATGTAATGACAGACCGCGGCGTCCTCACTTGATGCTGCATAATGAGCCGAGCCGTTTGATCCTGACGAGCGTGTCTATTAAGTATGTGTAATATTTTTAAAACGTTTACATTACTGTGTGGATGTTGATTAACATTTCTGACCAATTGTCTTTGTTGACACAATATTAGGCATTGTAGTAAGAATTGTATTTTTGACAACTTGAATTATCAGCCAAATTTTTTTATCACGAGTCAACTGGGGTTAGCCGGGACAAGCAGGTACAGCTCTATTGCGGATCATATAGCGAAAGCTATGTCGATAACGAAATCTATTAGATACCTACATTTAAGTTATGAATAACATTTGTCTTAATACGATTTATTTTCTCTTAATATTGAAATGAAATAGGGCATGTATAATTGTCACCGTGAAAAAGCAACCGCGGGAGAATAGGTAGGTACCTACCTAGGTATATCAAACCAGTGTTCCCCAGATCTTTTCCGTCACCTCTGATCTCCTGATAGTAATAGATAGGTACTGATAATAATTAAATAATAATATAATAATTAAAATATGATTTTCTTACATCACAAGCGCAAGTAAATATCTCTAAAAGCGGATACCAAAACCTATTTTGAGCTACTTAACCAAAACAAGGCAGAACGAGTGACCTACTGGAACGAATACCTAAGCTACAAAGGCATATGTTTTGAATGTTGCAGCGTACCTTATCATTTACCACATTACGTGAGCAATGATTATAGTAATCAACTCATGAAGGAACAATAGCAATGCACTCTCCCTGCCACCACATGCCTTTGGATACAGGGTGTTTAATCTTAGCCATGTATTTAGAAAAGTTAATACCTAGGTACTTGAACTTATTAATCACACGTCTTTATGGAACCTGCTAGCTAAGTTGTTTGATCATAATATAAATACTCGGTAAAAGAAAAGAGTTAACATTTTAGATATTATTTGTAGAATAGATGCGTTTAGACGCCATAGCCCATAGACACATTCCATTTCTAAATAGTAGTTATCAAAATTACCTATAATGTTGCCTAGATATCTATTAAAATACCTATTATACTTTACAAAACATCACCATGTATACACATTGTACAAATTTAATAGAAAATATGACCCTTTCACTGTTCTACATAATTAAGGAGTGCGCAACGTTACAATGAGCCGATCGGCCACACGTTGCTAACTGTGTTTTATTCGTTGAAATCGGTTGACAATAGCGGCGCACGGCACCCTTTCTTCGACAATTTACTGAGCAGCAGGCCCCGGAAGTGGAACCCTTGCATTAGGATTCCTTGAGACTCTGCGGGCGATACATTGTTAGTATAAGAACTCCGCCCAATCAGATTTTACAGTAGGCAAGAGTTAAGACAGCGCGTGACACATTTTACGGTTAAACGGTTAAATCTTTAATGCCTGCAATCTTAGAGATACCTATTGACACTGTAAAGTAGAATATATTTAAGAAATATATAACAAACTATCAATTGCAATGTAATAAAATCAAATGTAGGTAATTCCTATGTGATCTACCTATATAGGAATTACTTTGAAATTTAGATATAGGTACATAGGACATTAAACACTGGTTTATTGTGTAATAATCATAAAATTTTGTATCTACCTTATCATGATAAGGTACCTCAATAAACGCTGGCTAATTTAACCACTTTAGTTGGTCTCATCTCCAAACTCCAATGGGAGTCCACTCGATGATGATGAAGATCAGAAGATGCCTTACATGAACACAATTTTTAAGTCCTCAAACGAATAATATAGATTGTAGATACCTACAATAGCGGATAGACATTTCTGTCGGGATCGACACGATTGCAAGAAACTGAGGGCAGACTGGCAGAGGATAGTCGATACTTTTATCTTTTCTCAGCTTTCATCACCTGGATAGTGTCATTGGTCTTTGATCATCTATTAACGCACCTATTTAACTTCTACATTTATTATTAACAATGAGCTGTATACTGTATAGGTTACCTATAGCAACTATTAGTACCTAGGTACCGCACATATTACCAATAGTTGTTAATGCGGACTGCCTTATGATAGCATAAATAAAAGGGTAGATAGATACAGGAATTAAACTCTGGCCAATTTTTAACCGACTTCAAAAAAAGGAGGAGGTTATCAATTCGGCCGGTATGTTTTTTTTTTATGTATGTACACCGATTACTCCGAGGTTTCTGAACCGATTTACGTGATTCTTTTTTTGTTTGATGCGGAATGGTGTCGAATTGGTCCCATAAAAATTTTATTCGGATAGGGCCAGTAGTTTTTATTTTATGAGCATTTTTGTCTGATCTCGATGACTTAATTGAAATGTAGCAAGTAACTTTGATTCACTTCCCGGTAACCGATTGAGCTAAAATTTTGTATACGTATGTAAATTGGATAGCGATGAAACATTATCATGACATAGAGCTGATTTGATGATGGAATCGGAAGGTGGCCATAGGAACTCAGTAATATATTGACTCAACTTTATCGAGTTTGGGCTCGTTTGATTCGTGTTGAAAAATACACTAATAAAATAAATAAAATAAAAAGCCCATTTATTCTGAACTAAAAACTTATACACTACATATATACGTATATCTTATACACTATACAATTATAAAATATCTTGTAGTTCAGTGTGCCGTTTGGCATAGGCCTCCTCCAACATCTTCCACTGGATTCTGTCCCTCGCTACTCTTCTCCAGTGTGGACCCGCTGTCAGTTTTAGATCATCCTCCCATCTTGTTTGCTGACGACCTCTGCTGCGTTTGCCGTCACGGGGGCACCAGTTGGAAACAGTAGTGCTCCATTTATTTTGTATGTCTCTAATCATATGGCCGGTCCATCTCCACTTTTGTTGGTCTATACGTCTAAGTATATCAGTTACTTGGGTTTTCTTTCTGATTGTGCTACTTCTCACTTTGTCCCTTAATTTTATTCCTACCATACTCCTCTCCATGGCTCTTTGACTTCGCTCTAGTTTCTCTCTGTGCAGTTTAGTAAGTGACCAAGTTTCGCATCCATATATTATAACCGGGAGAATACAAGTGTCAAATACTTTTCTTTTAATTGTCATACTAAGTCCGTTAGATTTCACGATTTCTTTGAGTGACCAATATTTCTTCCAACCATTAGCTATTCTTCGATTGATTTCTTTTGAAGTTTGATCCTTGTGGCAAATTATCTGACCTAGGTATATATATTCCTCTACATATTCGAGAGGATGGTTATCTATTTTTATTGGTGTTGGTTTGGAGTTTGTGAGCAACTTGGTTTTATCTTTATTCATTAATAGGCCGACTTTAACACTTTCTTCGTTGAGTGATTTTAACATTTCTTCGAGTTTTGTGGGATCGTCTTCAAACATAAATAAATAAATAAATAAATAAATCATTTATTTCACTTAAAACATTTTACAAATTAGAGCGACCCAGGCTCCTAAGATAGTAAGAACTGTTTTTCAGGAGCCTGTGTCTTCCATTTACCGTTACACGACACGAAAAAAATCAGAGACAAATTAAATAAAATCAAAAATAAATTAAAAATTTACATTCAATTAAACCTATAAAAAAAAATCAATAACAAATAAGTACAAACAGCAAAACAAAAAACAAAATGTGTCTAGGTAACTCATTACAAATAAAGCACGTCCAAAACAAATTTCGAAATTATATCAGCACATAAATAAATTCATCAAAAATTAAATAAGTTAGTAATTATAAAATAAATTGAGCAACAGATATTAAATCAGCAAAAAATCAAAATTAAATCGAAACAATGCAACACTATTATAAGTTGTTACAATCAACATAACAATAAAATGTAAGTTAGTAGTAAGTTATTATAGCTAAATACATATTACAAATTACAATCAATTAAAATTACAATTAAAAGGTAAAATTAAGATTCACGATAAGTATATTAAAATGTAAAAATCAAGAAATGGAAATTAATATTTTAAAAATTAAAATTAAAAAAAAAAATCAATAAGTCCAAAACCATTATCAATACTATATTTAAGTGAATAAGTTTATGTGAGTGTGCGTGTGTGCATGCGTGCGTGTGTGTTTGTATGTGTGTATGTGGGTGCGTGTGTGTGTGTGTGTGTTTGTGATTGTGTAGAAACAGAACTATATCATCTGAAAAATACACTAAAAAGTATTAAATAAAAATAACTACGTCAAAAACAACCGACTTCAAAAACGGAAAAGTAAAAAATAAAAAAGATTTGATATTATTAATTACTACTGTATATTATTTAGATGTGCTATTTATTAAATAGGTGCCAAGCACTAAGCACTTAGTATTAAGCCCGTGCACCGACATCAAACCTATTTAGTAAATAGCACATCTAAATAATATGTAGTAGGTAATTAATAATATCAAATCTTTTTTATTTTTTACTTTTCCGTTTTTGAAGTCGGTTGTTTTTAACGTAGTTATTTTTATATTTGTGTCCCATTGGTGCAAAAAACTTTATCAGAAAATCGAGATGAGATTTCAACACAATTTAACATTATCATCATCAGCCTATATGTTGTTCCCACTGCAGAATGAACGCCTCCTATGACGATTCAACACCATATTGGAATTTTAGTAGATTTTTTTACGAATAATAAATAAATTAGTTTATTGAAGCATAAACTTAATAGGAATCTAATATTTTGCCCTAGTTAAGAACACCAAAACACGCCAAACTGACGCCGTCGTTTAAATTTAAGTCTCGTCATTGACCTTGTTGTACCTACCTACCATGAACTTACAACCATTGATTACCAAATTACTAAAGCATAGTCTATACTTAACGCGCATACTCGTTCGCAACGATTTAAATAATAAATATCTTAGATATCTAAATAACACCCGACATTGTTTTACCTTTTCGACGAGCTGCATGTTAATGACCCATATTATGTCCAATCGTTAATAAAATTATGAACTCACCACGTTATTTGACTTAATTTGCTTCAATCAGTTCTGAGTCAGACACGCAAATTGTTGAACACAGTATTTTTATTGTTGCAAACAAATTGATACGATTCTTTGCAGTCACCTGTCTAACACTCATTTTTTGTCATTTTTAACCTCCCTACCAGGTTTGCCACTCTTGACTACCTACTTTAGTTGATACATAATGGAGGCTTAAAAATGGAGGAGTCTCGCAGTGTTCTTTTTTTTCGAATTAATTTATAAAGTTATACGAATGGGGAATTTTCAATGAACAACAGGACTAATAGTCCATTGAATGAGTCCCTCCAAGGGGGGTCTAGAGTGCGTGAGTTAGTAACGTAAGATGTATCTTCGGAAACATGTCAAGAGTCCCTAGGTAATAAACATACTAAAACCCCGGGACACTAGGAGGAGCCCCGGAGTGGGGGGAGGGGGGGAATGGGTCCATTTTTTCATTTTTCGCTTAAATCTCAAAAACGGTACATGTTAGAGAAAAACTTTCAAGGAAAAGTTGAAAGGCCATAAAATTATCTACAAGTTGTACCTAAATCATTTTTTCCTATATCCTACCGTTTCTGAGTTATACGCAGTAAAAAGTGATTTTGGCTCAAACAATTTCCCCATACTACACATCAATCGATCAAAAAATATTTCTTTCTTCCAAAAAACTCAAATGTGCAACTTGTGACCGGTACTGATAGATTGCTCTTAATTAGGTCTATAATTGGTAAAATAAACACATTCCTCCATGGAAGCCTTTAGGAGGAATCGATTGTCAAAATATTATATTAGGGCAGTTTGAGTTACTGAACTTGATCTTTTTATTTTTTTCTTCCAAAAAACTCAAAAGTGCAACTTGTGACCGGTACAGATAGATTGCTCATAATTAGGTCTATCATTGATAAAAATACCAGATTCCACCACGGAGGCGTTTACGGGGAATTGAATTTTATCAGGGTAGTTACGATACTTGAACTTTTTATTTTTTTTCTTCCAAAAAACTCAAAAGTGCAACTTGTGACCGGTACAGATAGATTGCTCATAATTAGGTCTATCATTGATAAAAATACCAGATTCCACCATGGAGGCGTTTACGGGGAATTGAATTTTATTAGGGTAGTTAGTTAAAAAGTTCAAGTATCGTAACTACCCTAATAAAATTCAATACCTCCTAAACGCCTCCATGGTGGAATCTGGTTTTTTTATCAATGATAGACCTAATTATGAGCAATCTATCGGTACCGGTCACAAGTTGCACTTTTGAGTTTTTTGGAAGAAAAAAAATAAAAAGTTCAAGTATCGTAACTACCCTAATAAAATTCAATTCCCCATAAACGCCTCCGTGGTGGAATCTAGTATTTTTATCAATGATAGACCTACTTATGAGCAATCTATCTGTACCGATCACAAGTTGCACTTTTGAGTGTTTTGGAAGAAAAAAATAAAAAGATCAAGTTCAGTAACTCAAACTACCCTAATATAATATTTTGACAATCGATTCCTCCTAAAGGCTTCCATGGAGGAATGTGTTTATTTTACCAATTATAGACCTAATTAAGAGCAATCTATCAGTACCGGTCACAACTTGCACTTTTGAGTTTTTTGGAAGAAAAAAAATAAAAAGTTCAAGTATCGTAACTACCCTAATAAAATTCAATTCCCCGTAAACGCCCCCGAGGTGGAATCTGGTATTTTTATCAATGATAGACCTAATTATGAGCAATCTATCTGTACCGGTCACAAGTTGCACTTTTGAGTTTTTTGGAAGAAAAAAATAAAAAGATCAAGTTCAGTAACTCAAACTACCCTAATATAATATTTTGACAATCGATTCCTCCTAAATGCTTCCATGGAGGAATGTGTTTATTTTACCAATTATAGACCTAATTAAGAGCAATCTATCAGTACCGGTCACAAGTTGCACATTTGAGTTTTTTGGAAGAAAGAAATATTTTTTGATCGATTGATGTGTAGTATGGGGAAATTGTTTGAGTCAAAATCATTTTTTACTGCGTATAACTCAGAAACGGTAGGATATAGGAAAAAATGATTTAGGTACAACTTGTAGATAATTTTATGGCCTTTCAACTTTTCCTTGAAAGTTTTTCGCTAACATGTACCGTTTTTGAGATTTAAGCGAAAAATGAAAAATGGACCCATTTCCCCCCTCCCTCCACTCCGGGGCTCCTCCTAGTGTCCCGGGGTTTTAGTATGTTTATTACCTAGGGACTCTTGACATGTTTCCGAAGAAACATCTTACGTTACTAACTCACGCACTCTAGAACTTTTTATTCAATGGACTATAATTAGGTATGTAAGTTTACTCATCTTCGTAGTAAGATCTACCTACACTCTACAGCATTATCAATTATGCCTTGGCTATTCAATTTATTGTGTTCTGTTATTGTTTATATCATAGGAAAGAAAAGAAATATAAAATATTGTGTGTACGACAGTAGGTACGCGTTCCCACTTCGTTTGCAGTATTGATGTTGATAGATATACAGATTGAATTTCACAGAGCGAGAATGGCGATTTGCCGTGGTGAAACATCGCATTTTCATAATGACTATTATAATTTGGGAATCTGGCTATATCTATTTGCGAAAATGAACGTAGGGTACCTAGGTGCTGTAAATGTGCGAGATACTGCATCGCTGATCTCCTTTTGTTTCTGAATCTGCAAAACATCAAGCAAGCATAAAAAATCGATTGATTTGATTGATTGATATTGATTTTCTAGTAGGGTATATATATTGTGATCAGCGTATCTTGTCACATTGTGTTGTTGTTGATGTGTTGTTTTTTTTATTTCAATCTTGGTTAGAGAACTTAGATATTTATTTTGTTAACATTTTACGATCTTTACATAAGTATTACTAATACTGTATTAGGTAGGTACCTACACTTATCCTACATATTTCTTACAATTCACTTTAGGCATGTTTTTTATCTCATATTAGGTATGATGTTTTAAGTTAGGTAGTGCCCTGCAGATGACGATCTATCCATTTATGACAACACAAGTGCCCTAAAAGTATGTCGTTATTATTAATATTCCTATACTAATTACGCGCAATAGCTAATAGCAAATAATTGCGGTTGAAAACGCAAAATGCGCATTCATGGGAAACCAATTAATCCGCCATGTTACTTAATTATTCCCGCCTCCCGTTCCGGTTGCTCCCGCGATACGCTTCACTCACGTTCAAATAATTGCACATATTCTTTGATATGTTCCCTGCTATCATTTCAAACATGCCTGATAATGATACACACAAATGTAGGTTTGAATATAGGTAATCCACTATAAACTTTTCTTTCACTATAAGTACCTGGATCTGTCTTTAATATTTTTCTTTCCTTTTTGGTACTGGACCTATAAAAGAATATGAAAACCTTTGTCTCGTTTAACAATTTTATTAAGGGAAAAATATATTTTTAATTTATGCTGCTGAAATTCTTCGGTAGACGCCAGACGGTAGGTACTAACAATACACAATACCTACGATATATATTACCATTACATCTTAGTATTAAGTAGGTAAGTACATATATTATTATATCGTTTTATTACTAAGATACTGCCAAACATTCGTGCTATAAGTCATAATTACACATAAATAATTTACATAAGTTTCCAGTTGTGTTATTTTAGATTTCACATGTAAATGCTTGGGCGAGGCATTGCGTGCATGCCGCAGGCAAGGGGCGTAGGTACAACAACTAACCAATAGAGACTGGCCGTTCCAAAGCCTCCAAATATTTTTCACGGAACTTAAATTAATTGAGATGTTTTGCATAATTTCAACATTACTACAAAAACTTCTATATAACATTTAAAGGTGTATTCATACGTTTATAAGGTTAGTGTTTAAGGGTTTATAAATTATAATTTCATTCAATTTTTTGAAAAAAAAAATATATATATACCTATTAAACAATTATTATAAAATTGATGACACTTAAACCTAGATACTTATGGAATTAATAAGTACTAAGTAGTAAATTTATCTGAACAAAGTCATGATCTTTAATAACACGATGGCTTTTTACTTCAAAAATAATATTTACCAAGAAATGCATAATAATCTTAGGTAGGTAGGCATAACATTTAAATCTATATATCTACCTACCTACCTAAGTATATAGATTTAAATGTGGTAGGTACCTACGTATCGTCTGTAGGTATGTCATGTTTTCACCGTTCACGCTTTAAACACAACACTGAGTGAATAAAATTCGTATATAATGAAAATGTTTGAAGATGGACTTTTGGGGTTGATTGCAAAAATAAAGCCTTGGTTATTTTTGCAATCAATCCCAGCTAAAGTAAAACTATTACATATATAAATATCTAAACAGATGACGTTTTGCAAAAATGAAGCTGAAAACCCACGCAACCATTTTAAATTTTAACAATTATTATTTATTATTGCTTTTCTATTATATTTATCAACCGACTTCAAAAAATTCACAAGTCGACTAGTTTTTTTAGGTGTTAGGTACCTACCTACTACCTAACTCTCGACAGGTGAAACAGGTGAACCTATCTTTTTTCTTTATTAAAGTTATTAATTCTGTTACTGCTCTCATGTTATAAAGTTCTACTAATATAAAAATTTAATAATAATTTTAATATATTATAAAGAAATTCGATCACGAGCACGAGGCGGGACTCAATAGATAAGTATTATATTTATAAAGCATTTGAATACCTTATAACCAAAAATATCAAATTCAATTTTAATATTATCTTAATTGCCCTGTTTCATAAACCTTGATAATTTGTAAAACGTTAACAGAACATACAAAAAGCAATTTAAAATATATTTTCTGATTTTTTTGTGATAAATTCAATTTTATTTATTTATTTGAAACGAGGTTCTAAATAATTTACTTATTTTCCGCTATTATTACATTCTACTGAAAGCTTGATAATATGTATTGTAATAAAACCAACTAAAAAGAAAGATGACTATCATGATAGGTTTGCAACTGCATCGCTGAGTGAAGGTGTACCGTGGTCCGTGTACCTACTGCACAGGTGTACTGCGCATGGATAGTACCCATCAAGCTCAGATTTTTTATTTTTGCACAGGTTCGGGCCACTGAATCTTTCTGTGCATGGCCGGCATTATGAACGCAGCTCTGTCTTCGGTTTTCAATCGGCCTGACATTTTGTCAATGTATGAGAATGACGTTTTCAAAAATCAAATTCCAACTCTCATCTTTTACAAGGTGTTGATTTTAATTATTAAATTTATTTATCTCATAATAAATAGACTATTGCAATTGAGTTTATACCAGTACCTATTTAAACTTTATATAGATTTGTTAAAGAATATTGTGACGATATTTTAACTTTAACCCAATTCAAAAAGATCAAAACCATAGAACGTAATCTTTAGATTACTTATTTCAAAAAGTTACAACTATTTGCGACCCATTAATAAAATCCACAAAGGTATGTATAATTTCGTAATCAGATGTATTAATTTAATAAATTCCTTAACTTAATTAATAGTAGTAAATACTTAGGTCACTATAATCCATAGGTTGTAATTGAACCTTCAGGTCTGAATTATTACAATCACGAGAAATATTTTGTATCACAATATTATCTTTAAAAGCTTTAGTTTACACATATCATGAAAAATGTGTAAACTGTTTGATAAACATTATACTTAAATTTTAACAAGAGCCATACTTGAGAGTTTCATATAAGTTTTTAATTATTTATTTCAGATGCAATTAACAGTTGACCCCAGACGTGCAGATCGCGAGCGGCGCTACAAACCTCCTCCACCAAACTCTGCTCCTGCGGAAGATCTGACAACCGATTATATGAACATACTTGGTAAATAATCAAAGAAATGCCTTGACCTAGATTGCAATACTGATCATGTGATCATAATAATTATGTACCTTAGTTTTTACTTACCTGAAATATGTAGAATTATTGTTAATCATATTTAAAATTTTTAAAATATGCTTTAATCTCCATAATGATTGTTCATTGTTATACCTATGTGAAAGTCATGAAATTACAAAGATACCAACCTTTTTTCTACATAATAATGTTTGCTTTATTCCAGGAATGGTATTTTCCATGTGTGGTCTGATGATGCGATTGAAGTGGTGTGCTTGGACAGCTGTATTCTGTTCCAGTATAAGTTTTGCAAATTCCAGAGTATCAGATGATACTAAACAGGTAATAATTAATTAATAAAAAAATATATGCATTTAAATATAAACTTTACACATCCAATATAATTAGCTGTATTCACATTTCTATCAGTACTTAATAAAAGCTTTTTCTGGTCAGAGTTTATCATGTGACACAATTAAGTAAATTAAAACTACTTAAAGTCAATACTTTATAACATTATAAATAAAGGGAACTATATTTTCTATCACCAAAATTTATATTTGTCATCAAGTTGTATCACCTAATAAATAGATCTATCACCATGAAATATTTTCGTTCTCAGATAAATAAAAGTTGTTCCCAGGTATGAATTATCAAATTAATGTTAATATATGTGTAAAATAAGAGATCGATAACCAATAAAATTATATTGCATTACATGAATATAAACTTCGTTCTTATAATAACAGTTTTGTTACTTAAATAATAGCTCTGTGCTCAGAATGGTAGATCTGTCACCAAATAAATCGATTTTCGATCCCTGACTGCGACTCCCTTTTTATTTGATATTTTGTCACCAATACAGTAGTAACATTTTATATCGTTCAGATATTAAATTAATAGTATTCGTTACCAATTTAATACATCAATTTATAATTTTAATGAAAAAATGATCAAAGGGGCGGAGACAAATTGAGACAATATTTTAAACCAGCGCTGATTGTTCAGTGGTAATTATTTTAAACAATAATTAATATTGATTATTTTGACTTTAATTGTTTTATTTACTACTCTGCTAAAATTTTTATTTAAATATAATTTATACTACCAATGGAAATTTAGAACCTTGGGAGTCTAGATAAGTAGCAGAATCTTTTGGTTGAAACGATGATGACAACCCTAATTTTTTATTTGAACTTAATGCAATTTTCTAGTAACATAATATGATTTATTGGTGATCTCTTTAAATTAGTTTGCTTAAATACTTATTAGGACACACCTATTATAATACATACAAAAACATTTATTTGGTACTAGATATCTCAGGATTTTAGGTGATTTATTGTGGAACTGATTTTGCATTGTATGGTGACAACATTTTGGTGACAGATCTACTACTTTGAGGACAAACCCTATTATTTAAGAAACACAAAACTAATTAAATTGGTGATAGCTTAAATGATACCCATAAATAACTAGCTGCGCTCCGTAGTTTCACCCGCGTGGCTCCGCTTCTGATGGTCTTAGCGTGATGATATATAGCCTATAGCCTTCCTCGATGAATGGGCTATCTAACACCGAAATAAATTTTCAAATAGGACCTGAGATTAGCGCGTTCAAACAAACAAACAAACTCTTCAGCTTTATAATATTAGTATAGATTAAAAGTAATATTTTCTTTTTTCAGATTATTAGTTCCTTCATGTTATCCATATCTGCAGTTGTTATGTCGTATCTACAAAATCCAGCACCAATGTCTCCACCATGGGCTTCACTAACAACATAATAGAATAAATCATGGCATTTTTTTGGTGTCAGTAAATATTTAAAGAATAATTTACCAATAAATAAATTTATATTGATGTAATTCTTATTTATTCAGTAAATAAAATAATTAATATTATGCATTATGTGATATTTTTTTATTCACTTCCTTGTTGAGGATGAACACTTTTTTGAGCGAACTGTTAAAACGTGAAGTTTAAATTTTTCTAAATAGCTGTTATTTTTTCTTAATTGTGGAGCAAATTTATAAAGTTTTCCTTATTTTAATTCCTCTTCTTTAACAAAAACAAGAATTATCGAATAGTGATGCCGTGACCAAAGTAAATATTCATTTTATTTATATACTAAAATATTCTAGAGATATTATTACAACCCCCATCGGACTTTTTGACAATTCCTCGTACTTGAAATCACGAAATATTCTATATTATTAATATTATAAAGCTGAAGAGTTTGTTTGAACGCGCTAATCTCAGGAACTACTGGTCCGATTTGAAAAATTCTTTCGGTGGTAGTCCATTTATCGAGGAAGGCTTTAAATCATCACGCTAAGACCAACAAGAGCGGAGTTACGCAGCTTAGCTGCGCTTCACGAATCACGGTTTGTGGTTTCACCCGAAGGCCGTAATGCCGTAAATGGTTCAGTAAGGGTTCAGTGAATTGTGTACATGCAGCATAATTATCGTGATTCATGACACGACTAGATGTCTAATGTCAGTTGTCACTGTCAAAATCCGGCTTTTGCATGTTTGCAATTTACAATTTCTTTCCTGAAACCACATTGAGGTATTTAATGTTTCAAGTAGGTATAGCACTTTAATTGAATGAAAATAGATAAATCTAATAATGTTACGAATATTTCTACACGCTATAAAAATTACTCGAACTTTATAGTGATTATTGACAATGTTTAGAAAAAGTGTTAAGGTTATGATAATAAATAGTTTTGCCACATAAAAATGGATTTGTAGTCCCAGATTTCATGTATTTAAAGATATGTAATATTCCTAAATTATTTTTAAAATAACAGTTATATGAAATGTTTTAATGATTTATGACTCTTGTTTCAGAATGCCTCCTAAAAAAGTTGAAGAGCCAGAAAAAAAGCCACTTATTGGTCGCGTCGGAACAAATTTGAAAGTGGGAATCGTAGGGGTACCAAATGTCGGAAAATCAACGTTCTTCAATGTTTTAACCAAGAGCCAAGCAGCAGCTGAAAATTTTCCTTTCTGCACCATTGATCCCAATGAAAATAAGTATCCTATAATTTTTTACTATTCCTCTTAGATTACAAAGGGATTTTTATAACTGAAATCATATGAGTTCTGTTATATGTGTATGTCTAAAGTCAGTCAGTTTATATCTCTTATTATCTTGTTGATATTAAACAAAAATAAAGTGTTTTTCTAAAATATATAAGCTAGCAATATATTACATTCTTATGTAATTTATACTAAAGTTACATTATGTTTTTTTCCTGCAAGCGGTCAACCTCTAAAATTTCCGTCGGTCTATAAACAACTAATTTTTCAACAAGTTCAACAACTAGTTTTAAAATCATTTCTGTAAAAAAAAAGACGTGTGGCACTCGGGGACTGCCGCGGTAAAGCTATTGCATGCTATGCCTTCAAGCCACACCTCCGTGCCCATCGTAGTGGGGAGCGTGAGGTTTTTTCGTTACGGAATTTCTGGATTCGGTCCCCGCGCTCAAGGCCCGCGATAGAAGCTATGCAATAGCTTAAAAGGCTGCTTTTATTGATTTAGACAAGATTATATAGTCAAATTCCACTGTGCCGTATCAATTTTGCCGAAGTGTAGTCTATGCCTTAAATATAGCTTATTGGATAAGTAAATTATATTCAATTTTGGAATTACAAGTTATTACCAAAAAATAACATTTTGCAACATGTCAAATTTTGACATCTATTTTAAATGTTAAAATGTTTCAATTTGAAAAATATTTACCAAATTTGGATATCACTGATAAATATTGTGTTAACAATGTAAATATTTGTAAAGCTTTATCTTACAGAGGTGATTTCGCTAACATATTAAACAAACAAGAAAAAACAGATTGCAAATGTTGTGCTCGTCCTCTAGCAGCAACTGTTCTTGGAATCAATAATACAGATATACCTATTCCAGATAATCTCCAATTTTATAATGCCTGGACTGATATGGATGCTCAAGAAGCCTACTTGAAAACAAAACCAACATCATATATAATACTTGGTAAACCTGGTACTGGTGCATATACATTAGGAGAAGCTCTATCCAAAAAGCTCAATTGTATTCACATTTGTCCTAAGAATGTATTGATTGATGAAATCGATCAACAAAGTGCAACTGGACAATGCATAGACTTCAATATGAGACACAATAAAGTTTGCCAAACTGACACCATATTAGCAATTATGAAGGAAAAAATGGAATCACCAGCTATAAAACATAGGGGTTTTGTTATATCAGGTTTTCCTTTAGTATCTTCAAATAGAAACATACAATCATTTTTCGACACGCTATATGGAGAAGAATCAACCTCAGTTGTTAAAGAAGTTCTTTATGAATTGATATGTAATTTAAAGAAAAAGAAGTCAAAAGCACCCAAAGGTTCCAGAAGTTCGTCCAAAACAAGTGGTTTAGGAATGGAAGAAGAGGAAGAGATAGAAGAAGAACAAGAACCGGAAATTGAACCTGAAGAAAATGAAGACCAACATGTTGAACTGCCTAAATTCATACTTGATATTTGTAGTGATCTTATAACTCATAAAAAAGCTTACTTCACTACCAGGAGAGCTGCAGTTCTTCAGCAAATTCAAGATGTTTTCAACTACAAACCTGATATTATTATTCACATCACATGTTCTAATACTGATGTTATTTCCAAGAGAAGTCGAAAATTTTTCAATTATCAAAACAGTTCCAACAATTATAACCCATTTTCATCACTTCCTGAAAATGAAATTAGATGGCCTACAAAGTATACTATGCAGGATTACTCTAAACCATTTGACACTCATGTGTTTAATCCTAAATATAACTGCCAACATCCTGTTAACTTTTCTGATAATATAAAGGGACAAATATGTAATTATAAAGACCATGTGCAGCATTTCATTGAAGAAAAAATAAAGAATCATAATCCAAAGTTACTCATAAAATTAGATGGTCGAATGAGTACACATCAAATGATGTATATTATTATAGAACGACTCGCTCTTTTACCAATTAAACCTATCTTATTGCCAGAACCTCTTTATCTAGAAGACCCATCCGAAGATATGGATGAATTTTGGAAAACAGTGGAAGAACTTAATGTTGTAAGAAGTGGGAATGTCAACTTTAATAGATATCCTTCACCATGGTACAATAGATGTCCTGTAGAATTAAAAACGAGACGTTCAGTTCAAGGACATCCAAGATTTGCTGTATCATTTTTTAAACATATTTATATTTTATCATGTCTTAATAATATGATAGCATTTTGTAGAAATCCAAGACCATTTCTTAAGTTGAACTACTTAGAACCTACATGTAGGATTATTGTAATAGGTTCAAAAGCCTCTGGTAAAACAATGGTGTCAATGTGTCTTTCATGGTTATTTGATGCACCTGTGATCTCTTTTGTAGAATTTTTACAAAATGAACAACAAAAAAAGTACAATAATTATGCCAAAACCATATTTTCTGAAATAAGTGCAATTATAGAAGATACAAGATTCACAAAATGGCAAAATATGGAACTTGAAAGAGTGTCTGATCTAAATATGTGGTTTAATATGACTCATAATAACTTGAATTCTTATGTTCATGTTTATAAGGAAATTTTAAAAAGAGAAGAAGCAATCAATGGGGACTCAGATGATGAAGATATTTTAACTAAAAGATATAAGAACTTAAAAAGTAAACTATCCTTTTTGCCATTTTTAGATGATATAAAAATGTGTCAAAATGCTGTACAAGGTCAAAACCTCTTGGATTATGCTCCTGCTATGCTAAAACAAGAAATAGAAAAGCCATCAATGCCCGTTCTTGGTGATGATGATGTAACTGACGCTATTTCAGATTATATCAAAACAAACGATTTGCAAAAGGAGATTGAAACAAAACCGGAAGAAATAATGACAGAAATAATTAAGATCTTAAAAATTATGGATGAGGAAAGTCTTTCAAACAATGTCATTAAAGAATATAGTAAATTTATAATTGACGGATTTCCATCGGAATTGGAATATTGGGACCTTTTATCTGAAGCTAATATGTTGCCTGATTATACAATTGTTCTCATTGAAAATAGGGAAGTGGATGAAGAACTCATTCAAAATTACATTCACATAGGAAAAAGCATAAAAAATTATCAAGAACGTTATCTCATGAGCAATGATGTACTCGTGAAAACAAAACTGCTAGGCGGTTGTCCTTTAAATTCAAACTATTTAGATATGAAGACAATATGTGATGAGATAGTTCAAAACTTATTTCAAGTAGAACAAAATGATAAAGATATTAATTTTGCTGAAATAAGCGCTGCCTACAGTGACGGATTTGAAAAATTGAAAGAAAACTGGGAAGGGGTAAAAATAAAATTAGATGAACAGTCGAAAATGTACATAGACATTGAGTTAGAAGGGAAATCTGATATAGAAATTATTGATGAAGTCTTATTAAAATTAAGAAGAGCATATTGTAATGTTTGTTCTGTTGATGAGGATAAAGATTTTCCTGACCCAGATAATGAAAACGTGACAATGCATGATTTGTTAACATATAATGATGATAGAAAATTCCCAGAAACGAATGTGTACTGTCCAGTAGCTTTCTATGATTTTAATGTCCTGTGGGAAGGAAAACCGGACATAAGTGTGAAGTATGATAGCAGAGTTTATTTGTTTACTAAAGAAGATTGCTTGGATAAATTTCAAAAAGACTGTACACAATATCAATCATATAGCAAACCTTTTATAAAAGTTCCTTGTATTAGAATCTGTATTGTAGGAAGCATCGGAAGTGGCAAATCAAGTGTTTCAAAGAAACTCGCTAAAGAATTAGGTTTATTATATGTAGACTATGATGACTATATAAACAATTTTTTAGTTCCAAAACATTTCAAAAAGGTTGGTTGGCAGTATGAAAATAGTTTCACGGATAATTTAAATGAGGAAGAAAATGTTGAAATTCAGGTGGATGAAGAAAATGAAAATTATGTATTAGAATTACTATCAAATGAAAACGAATTGAAAAGAATAATATCTAATTATTTTGAACGTGGCGTTGCCCTACCATCTTTGTTAACTCATAAAATTATTAAAAAGCTGTGGTTTGAAGATCCTTTCAAATCAACGGGAATAGTACTCGATGGTTTTCCAAAACTACCAAATGATGTTGAAGATATGATTTCCTGCTTTTGTATTCCAGATTTAGTCATAGAATTGGAATGTAATTCAGAAATTGCCATAGAAAGAGTAGCTCCTAACATGCTAAAAATTTGGAAAATTCAGTTGAAACAAGCAAAATATATAGCTCAACTTAATTATCAAGCGGAGCGTAAGGAGTGGTTTGATTTTATAACAAAAAAAGCTGTAGTTAAACTAATCGTTGATGAAGTTATAGACTCTGCGTGTGTAAGCGATGAGCCACAGCCTAACTTGTCTATACAGAGTACAATATTTGATGCACATCCTTCTGGTTCTTCAAATGTTGATCCAAATTTGTTTAGTATTTATAATGAGTTAGTACAAGAATATCCAGAACCTGTTGATCACAATGAATGGGAGAAATCTGATGATGTTTTGGAAAGAATTAATTCTAGGATCGAAGGTAATTATGAAGTATCTGATGAAAATATTCAAGCGTTCAGAGACATATTGATTGAACAAAGAATAAAGGTAGTGTCTATTAATGGCTTGAAATCTCAAGACAAAGTCTTCAGAAATTGTTTGTCTAAACTATCATATTTACGAAATAGAAACGAATCATTTTTGGAACAAACATTTATAATAAATAGTGACCTAGCTGAAATGTTAATTTTAGAAGGATTTTTCTTCTTCAGCAAATTTTACCGAATCTGTCCTGTTCATATTTATGAGAATCCTTTAACTCTGTTTAATCCCTATAGCATCAGTAAACGTAGAGGAAAAGTGTTTCCAATCATACATCGTGCTTACATTTATTTTTTATCATCAGAGGATAATGTGAAAAAGTTTAGAATAAGCCCGTTAAAGTACATCACATGTAATAAAATAGAAGCTTATGTTGAATATCCCCTGCGCATTGCAGTAATTGGACCACCTAAATCAGGAAAATCTACGTTATCTGCGAAACTTGCTAAACGTTTTGGACTACTGTGTTTATCAAAAGGAATGGCTTTACGAAATGTTTTAGAAAATATGAAATTAACAGAATTAGGCTGTAAAATAACATCAAATCCTAAACAGGGGCAGTGTATCGACACTGAATTCATAACGAAAACAATTAAAGCAGCAACATTTGATCACCGCGTAATGACACATGGATATGTTTTCGATGGTTTTCCAGAAACGCCTTTTGAGGCGTCAGAATTATTAAAACAAGGACTTTATCCCTTAATTATTTTTGATTTAAAAACAAGATTAGAAAATGTTTTAGAGCGATCACAGAAGGAAGTCTATTTAGATATTTTGAAAGTAAAACCACCTTATCCAAAACTCTTTATAGAATACAGATTTAAGCAATGGCAGAAGAACTGCTTAGCATTGCGTCAATGGATTGCAGATGATATCCAAAATATATATGAAATATCGGGTGATACTTCCAAATGGAAATGTTTTCAAAGTGCTTGCTATCACATTGATAAACTTACTCCTAAATATCATTACTATTTGTCAAATTATAAATCTAAAATTGTGTTAGCCGATGTTATGTGTATATCGAATGAAGTGTTTAAATCAAAAATGACTAAATTTGAAATTTTTTGTCCAATGTGTTTCGTTATGAACGTTTTTCGTCATAGTGATCACCCTGTTAATAAAAGAGGAGTTGTTTATTACAATGAACGCTTCTATTGGGTTTGTGATGTCCACATGAAAAATTTACGTAAGCTTCCTAGCATTGTGTCCTCGGAAAAGAAAATAACTATACCTGAAATACCTGCTGTTGTTAAATCTGTTAATACTACGCTTGTTTATGAATACGGAATATGTATTGTTACGTACGCAGAAAATCTTCCATCGCAAATAATTAAAAAAGGTTCTAATAAGTTTGCTGTACTTTATAAGGGTCGATATTATCTATTTTGTCAGTCCAAGTGCATGGATAATTTTATGGCTCGCCCCCATATGTACTTCGATATACGTGTCTTCAAAGAAGCCAAGGGCTTTCCAGAATTATCTTTAAACAAATTGCCAAATCTAGGTTATTTAGAACAAACGATGGGAAATTTGATTACAGAAGCTTGTTGCGCAGTAAATGTAGTTAGGCCTAAATATTTAGGGCTTGATGTTGGAGTCTCTGGTGCAATTTTTATAGCATTATATTTAAAAACGCATAACGCTCGTTCTGATCCGTATAAAATTAATTTATACTCAAAGGCGTTTAATATTTTCGAAGCGAGATGCAAACTAGCTATTAATATAGGTTTAAGTTTGCGTTCAACAGATAATCCGTTTGCGGTATATCCAAAATGTTGTACGAGATATAATTCTATAAAGGAAAATGACTCTGGTACTGTTGAAAAACCGAGCACATTATCGATGACCAGTAGTAGTAAATATGAAGTCATGTAACTTAGTTTCTTGAAATTTTAATAAATCTATTTAAGTTTATATTTGTTTTATTTAAAAACTATTTCCGCCCCAGCGGCCTTGATGGTTTTTCAAGTTTGCCTAAACTGTATTTGACCGGATTTGTATTTTCAGTTTAAGATAAATTGAACAGAGTTTTGGAAAACCTTATCATTTGAATATTCCTGGTAATCACAATTGTAATAGTATATTGTCCTAATGTAATTAATTATTCTAACTATTGTTGTTTGTTTTAGGCACGTAGGGTACCAGTTCCCGATGAGAGATATGATTATCTCTGCCAGTACCACAAACCAGCCAGGTAAGATTTTTAAGTCGTTAATTTTTTTTTTATTAAATTCTTAACTGTATTGTTTCTTTTATTATTTTATTCAATTATATGTTGTTTTTAGCAAAGTTCCTGCGTTTTTGAATGTAGTTGATATCGCCGGTTTGGTACGAGGAGCTGCGGAAGGCCAAGGTCTTGGAAATGCTTTCTTGTCGCATATAAAAGCGTGTGATGCCATCTTCAACCTATGCCGTAAGTTATAATATATTATTTTGCAGGTAGAAACATAAACGAAACTTAATACTTTCAGATAAATTTATTCGAATTTACAACATTCTGATAATTAAAGGCAACAGTTTCTTTAGTATCACTTTATCGTAAGAACGATCAATACAGTTAAAATTATTTTCAGGTGCATTTGACGACGAAGACGTAATCCATGTCGATGGTGACGTCAATCCAATCAGAGATTTGGAGACCATTGGCGAAGAATTGAGACTAAAAGACGAAGAGCAATTGCTGCAGAATATTGACAAACTGGACAGGGTGGTTAACCGCGGTAATGATAAGAAACTTAAGCCTGAATATGTAAGTAGTATATTATGATTCTTAAACAAATTACAAATATGTAGTTTAATTTTAACCTTTTCTCATTACAGTTCAAACACGTAAGCACCTATACCTACCTACCTACCTGTGTTTTGTAATAATAATGTAGCCTGTGTTTGAATTATTTTCTTCTTCCTTCCGTCTTTTTCTTTGTTTTAATTCCTGCCTTTCAAAAATATTTTTAAACGCTATGTGATATCCACATAAAAAAATTTGAAATTATCTTCAGGATGCTTTGATGAAGATCAAGAGTGTGTTGATTGATGAGAAAAAACACATTCGTTTTGGTGACTGGAGTGCGGCCGAAGTGAGTAGCTATATTTATATTAGCTTTTTTTTAAATAGATACATTAAATTTCAAGTCATAACTATTCTCTTCGCTAAACATTTATTAAATACGGAGCAATTTAAATGTAAACTAGATTTATTTTGTAAAAAAAATTGCTAAAAATTATTTACTTTTCATTTCAGATAGAAGTTTTAAATAAGTACCTGTTTCTCACATCTAAGCCTGCTTTGTACCTTGTCAACTTGTCAGAAAAGGATTATATTCGAAAGAAGAACAAATGGTAAGTCGATAGAAAATGTCATTTTTCTTTCAACTATCATCTGGCATGTTCGTGCCACACGACAAATGCAAAGGCATGACGAGCAGTCGATGCGACGTTGCCGCTCTGCATGACGAGCGGCTGACACGATGTTGCCGCACCTCATACTAATGGGTGATGCGACGTTGCCGCACCGCACGATGAGCGGCTGACGCGACGTTGTCGTTCCGCACGACGAGCGGCTATAGCGACGTTGTCGCTCCGCACTATGACTGGGTGACGCGACGTTGTTGCTTCCCGCGACGAGCGGGTGTCTCGATGTTGCCGCTCCATGGACATAGTTTTGTTTGTTTCTAAATTGTAAGTAAGCAAACATTCGCCTTGCAAAGTATGCGCAAGATGTGCGTATTACGTGAACAGTAGGCCTTAATAATTAATTATTATTCCTGCAATATTTTTGTTAGCGTATTTTTGTATCATTAAGGCTGCAGTCTAGCAAAATTGCGTTTTCAACAAGTTATTTGACAATTTTTTCCCGGCTATTGAAATGATAAACTGATTTTTTTTTTCTTGTTTATCAATTAGTGTTATATACGCAATACGTGTGAATTTTTTTCACATTTATAAAGTTACTTTATGTTACCTTAATCAGGCCTTCAAGATAAGTCTCTTTCCCCCAAAGACATTTCGAGCTAAGTTTGTGCACTCGCTACGTTGCAACCGATTACAATTTATACAATTTGATCAGCGCATTATTATCCTTATATAGTCGTAATTAAAATCTGCTGAATACAATTGCCGAAAAACTTATGATTTTCCTAATTAGAACGTTATAAATTCATTAAATTTCCCATTTTTTGCCTTACAAAAAACTATTGATAAATACTGCTAAAAGTTATTTTTTCCATTAATTTATTCGAGTTGGTTGAAGACCAATGAGTATTAATCCTTTAAATTTTTTTTTTTTTAATTTTGATAATTCTTTAAATATTAAAAAAATATTTAAAATAATTAGGAAAAATCCTAGCGAATTTCTTTAGTCGCGCTCCTTGGGCCGGAGCGTTCTGACGTGTGCTCTACGCTCGATTTTCCTTCATACCGAAGTGAAAGTTGCTCTACTTCATTAAATTTAATATTTTTGTTAATTGATTATTTTTATCTTAGTTTTGTGCAAATATTCGTATTTTTAAACATTTGATTTCGATATGGAAAATAAACGAAAAAAATATGCGTGTAACTACTAGAAAAAAAATTATCTTCGAACATAAAGTTAATGAAACCAAATAGATTACAAAGGTGATTGGCAACAATTTCGTTATTTTACGGGGTGTCAGTAAAGAGATGTATATTTCTTTAAAACTAAAGTAAGCTCATAAATTTTCTTATAATATAACTAGGTTTCCGCCCGCGGCTTCGCTCGCGCAGTCAAAGAAAAACCCGCATAGTTCCCGTTCCCGTGGGATTTCCGGGATTGCGTCATTTTCCCGGGATAAAAAGTAGCCTATGTCCTTTCTCGGGTATCAAAATATCTCCATACCAAATTTCATGAAAATTGGTTCTGTAGTTTAGGCGTGATTGAGTAACAGACAGACAGACAGAGTTACTTTCGCATTTATAATATTAGTATGGATTTTTTTTGAAGTTCCAAAAATGTTTATTTTTCGTTTGAGAAATACGAAATATAATATAAACTTGTATTGAGAACTTGAACTTGGGACATACGGGGAAAATGATTTGTTTACTCCAAAATTCCAAATATGTCGAGGTGTTTTCATTTTTTCTTCTAGTCATTTTGAACGTAGCGGCATGTTGTTTGATTATTAATTTTGTAACTTAAATACAGGATGTTGGTTTTATATTCTGATCTTACAGACGCGCTGACAAATTTAGTCCACCATTTCTAGTTTAGTCCACCAACTCTTAAGTACCAATATTAAAACGAATGGATTATCATCACATCATCAAAACTCAGATGTAATGGAAGATCACAATAACATAGAAAATTCAATGGGTGTTGAGAACTAAACAAACACAAGTAACAGAGACGCGAAGAATAAAAAAAGAGGACGAAAACGATAATTCGTTGATGCTTTCCCTTTTCGACGTATTGTTAGGGTACATCACCAATCTGCAAAAAACAAAACTGATGATTCCCAATTGCTGATTAAAAATGAAAAACAAATAATCGACAACAGTGGTGAAAATTTGCTGATCACAATGAAACATCCTTCAGTGGTAGCAGATTTACTCATTTAAAATGTATCGGTGAACAGCGTAAAGGAGAGGAGGACAGGAAAACATTATGAATGTGGATGGTGGATTGTATACAGGGTATAATCGATAAGTATGTGCAGGCGATTATGACATTATTATTGCAGGTATCAAAAAACTTAAAACTGATATCGAAATTACTTTACCTAATGAGCAAAATGACAATAATAACTTTTTAAAAGTATAACGAGAAATATCTAAAAAATTTACTTTATACACTCCCATATCAAGAAGGGAAAATGGGACTAGTAGAAGTTAAATGTCTAATTCCGGCAAAAGACATGAATGCGGAAGATGCGGTTAAAAATAAAAAAAAATTACGAAGTGTCTAGTCGTCCGCTAAACGGATGAATAAAATAAATTAGTCGTCCGATTACCGGATGAATAAAATAATTTAATCGTCCGATTACCGGATGAATAAAATAATTTAATCGTCCGATTATTCGGATTACTAGATAACCTTTTAACACTAAGGGCCGATTTTTCAATCCCGAGATAAACAGTCTAATAACTACCCCTCGAATAGATTTATTCAATTATTTATCTAACTCATAACGGCTCGCCTATTTTTCAATCGTGATTTATTTGATGAATAACTATCTGACCAAATATTTCCATATTGGCAGCTCTGCTCTCGGAGTGGCGAAACAAACATATTAAATTAGTCAGGTTAGAGCGGGATAGAGTCAACTCTTGCAATTTGTCAACAACCGTCATTATGACTCACGTCAGGAGTGCATTTTAAGTTTGTCTTGTATTGCTCTTGTCTTCTATGATTGTTGATTGTTGTTTTGATTCGAGTAAAGAGTTTGGTTAAATTTGTGTTTCAATTTATATATTTTACGATGGAAACTACATACTTAAAGGCAGCGTTCGGCAAATTTTCAATGGCATGGTCATCAGTACTATCAAAAACATCAATTTCAATATGATTTTAATTGATAATAATTATATAGAAAGAGGTTTAATTGTTAATAATTCTACGCTCTATGTTATGACATACGAAAATATCACAAATTTGACGCGTCAGTTGTCAACTCAAACGCCTAACCGTCGAATAGCGCGCTATCTGGCCGTTGGAGCGGCAAATAGATTTATTCCTCAAATAACGTAGTTATTCGATAGATAAGTCCTATTCGTCTATTGAAAAATTGAATATTTTGTTAACTGAAGAATAAAGTCTATCTAGCTGTTTATCTGGGCATTGAAAAATCGGCCCTAAAGCTAGTTGGGTTGGACTAAAGCAAAGGGGGCGCAGGACTTTGATTTTTGATGGAGTTGGTGTCATTATAACACCTATTTATTATTGTTTTATCGTAAAGATTACGCTAATATAAGCATGTTTTATAGGAACAACTTTTCTCTAAAATCAAAAATGGCCGAGATATTCGCCCTCAATTCGTTAGGTTAGGTTTAGGTTAGGTTAGCCTTTAGGTTAGGTTAGGTTAGGTTTCTTAAAAAAAAAACTACACAGAAATAGGAGGCGGGGCTCCGTCGACGCGCAAAAAACTACACAGAAATAGGAGCCCCGCAAAGCGGGGCTCCGTCGACCCGCAAAAAAAATCAAGTTTAGGTTAGGTTAGCCGTTAGGTTAGGTTAGGTTAGGTTTCTTAAAAAAAAACTACACAGAAATAGGAGCCCCGCGAAGCGGGGCTCCGTCGACGCGCAAAAAAAAATCAAGTTTAGGTTAGGTTAGCCGTTAGGTTAGGTTAGGTTAGGTTTCTTAAAAAAAAACTACACAGAAATAGGAGCCCCGCGAAGCGGGGCTCCGTCGACGCGCAAAAAAAAAATCAAATACCTACGTGTGCCCTCCTCCCCCCTCTCCTCCCCCCACAAAAATACGTGCGGCAGTTCTCTAAAGAAACCCCGATAACCTAACTATATAGATAAATAGATGTTATCGGACGATTAAATTATTTTATTCATCCGGTAATCGGACGACTAATTTATTTTATTCATCCGTTTAGCGGACGACTAGCGCTGTCCAAAAAATTAATATTTGAAATACAATGCAAAATAATAACACTTTTGTCATAGATAAGAATCATGACTATTTTTTCCAAATTCAGGGACAACTAAACGTTGCAGAAGCAGAAGTCTGCTTATTTGCTGTTTGGACTGGAGTGAATCATGATCGTCTAATATTAATTTAGTGAGAAACGTCTTCCCAGTTCAAAATGGAGAAATAAACCATCCACGCGAAGACCGACATCCGCGCGGACGGAGTCGCGGGCGGAAGCTAGTTAGAAATAAATATCTTTTGTTTTCATTTGCGCATTTTTCTATTTTATAATTTTTTACACAAACATTACATTTTTTTTGTTATATACAAAATTTGTTTATCCGTTTTATTAGTGAAACTGAACAACTTTCACTAAGAAAGTTAGGTCGAAAAAAATGTATAGAGTTATGCATTTTGTATGGAAAGCTTATTTTTTTATATTTCGTCCAAATTTCTTTGTAAAAGTTGATCAGTTATATAAACATGAAGTTGAAGATATCAATAGAACGCATTCGCAAATTTTGTGTACTGATAAAAAGAATCACCCGGTGTAATTTTCACGAAAATTGTTTCAAATTGTCATTTTAGGTACTTATTACGAATATTAAATTATGCATACGAATGATTTAATTTTTAAAAATTAAGTGGAGCAACTTTCCCTTAGTACATTTGTATTATTTACATATAGGATGACAGGATGCATTTGTTTGCATTACTAGACCAAGCCCTTAAGGAAACATAATAAAATTTAGACCATTAAAATTAGACCAGGGGACATATTTTGAGAATTTTTGTTTTTTTTTCTAGGTTACCAAAACTAAAGGAATGGATCGACAAGAACGACCCGGGTGCACCATTGATACCTTTCTCCGGAGTTTTGGAGACCAAACTACTGGATATGGACGCTGAGGAGAAGCAGGCCTTCCTGAAGGAACATGGCATCGCCAGGTACGTGATACGATTGTATATATTCATCTTTTCAATATTTGAAACGTGAAAGGAATATGTAACATTTATTTTAGTGACTCTTTCACGTAAAAACAGTTAACAGCCACTACATATTTAGCACATCAGTTACCTACTTTCTAGAAATATAGGGAAAATCAAACAGTCCTAATATATTTTTTTAGTATGACAATTTATTTGAGTTTTTCATTTTATTTAACTTTTGAAACATTACTGTTAATGATTGTATTATTTTAGTGCCCTAGATAAGATCATCGTGCAAGGATACAAGGCCCTGCAGTTAGAATACTTCTTTACGGCTGGTGCTGATGAAGTCAAAGCGTGGACCATTCAGGTATATACTAAGTTAAAAAAAATAAAAACATATCAATATTTGTCCACGTTTTAATTTTATCATTTTTTACATAAAACTAGCAATCTTAAAAAAAATGTTTTTCCTTTTTAGAAAGGTACAAAAGCGCCCCAAGCCGCTGGCAGAATTCACACCGACTTTGAAAAAGGTTTCATTATGGCTGAAGTGATGCATTTCAAAGATTTCAAGGAAGAAGGCTCGGAAGCTGCTTGCAAGTCAGCCGGCAAATACCGTCAACAAGGTATGAAAAAATATGAGACTTTTTTCGGAGGATTTTTCGAAAAAAATTGATGGTGTATAAAAATGTAAAATTAAACTAAATTTCATTTAGTGCAGATGTTTAATTTATATTCTCAATATATTTTAATTTAACACGTCTTTCAGGTCGTAACTACGTGGTCGAAGACGGCGACATTATTTTCTTCAAGTTCAACGCGGGCGCCGGACTCAAGGACGCTAAGAAGAAATGACGTGACAAAGTTACGTTGTTGCTCGTACACTTGCTGTACTTCAACCTCGTTCTATACATGTCGCTTGAAGGACAATCATTTGTACGAATAATTTATACTGTGCCGTGTTCATAACGCTTCGTTATTGGTGGATATTTAAGATAAACTAAGAATTTTAAAGCGATTATTTTTTTTAAGTATCTCCGTTCCGCTCTAACTTATCACCGAGTGTCTATACGCGAGCGAGATAGCATAATGCACTGGCATAATCGAGCTTATAAAACACATGTTTTAATACTTTTGTTAATTACGTACGTTAATTGAATGCTCGTCTGTAATCGCTCGCTTTGTCTTTCTTTCTAAAATATTTTAATCTAAACATGTTATTCTATTGTTGTTATGAATTTAAGTGATGATCATGGTTTCGTAATGTCCGAGGGTTTCCAATTATATCACTTCAACAAACTCTTCAATTCGTGTCACTTTTTCTTTACCCCTTTCATTTTTTTCAGATTGATCGAAAACTTCTAGAAATATATTTTCCAATATCATTCGCGTCTGTTTGATAAATCTTTTCAAGTTGACATGTGAAAGAATATCTTGATCGGTAACGGGTGCCAACTTTTCCTTATCTTTTTCCGATTTTTTGAGAACGTTGTTGAAAATATAAGATGACGCTTGAGTTACTGCTTCTTCCCATTCCTAGAAACAAGTTAATGTTAAACTACAGTCATTTATAGAAAAAAACTTAAACAATATGGAAGATATATTAGTTATGACTCACTCACTTGAATATCTTCATGAAATGTTTCAAAAGATAATGTTTCTTCGAGTATTTTAATATTAGAATCATCGGGATTCGAACACTTCATAATATAAAGTGTCAGATTGCCCACGGAGCTAAGTTCACATGCTGCGCTGAAATATGTTTTAAATTTATGGGCAGTAAACATAAAAAATAACGTTTCGGATAATTTATAATAATACTTAAAAAATATTCTATTCTATTTTTAAGAAGGTACGGACTACGGTATAAAACTGCGTACAGATTTTTATTAATCGGTTTCTTTAAATCTTTCGTATATAGTTTACCTACCGAGTAACTTTTGCCTTGCTTTCCATCATGCGTTTCGCAATCAAAACAATGCATTTGTGTGTATCTCTCATAAGGAATTCCAGCGAATCACAGTTACCGGGTGGGAGTGAACCATATTGGACAAGTAACTTTTTTTGGATCAAAGTAAACTGACCTTGAAGGACGTTTAATTCACCCTAAAATAATATTTATTTAAATATATTATAATATTATTTATAATGAGGTTTTTAAAACCTATAAGCCTATGAATACGCACCTCCAAATTTTTCAAAACGATGCGTTCTTTCGCGTGGACTTCGATACATTTGAGAAATTTATGAGTCATGTTCTTTATCAATTCTGGGCTTGGTTTAAAAATTACCGTAAAATCACTATTCATGTTTAACTCATTTTCCTTTATCTTTTCAACAAAGTACTGTAATACTGGGAATATCTCCGTATAGTCATCAGCTTCAATTATGTAGTGATCAACCATATATTTAATAGTTACGAATTTACTTATATTTTTGTAGGAAAAAGTTAAAGTATCTGAAGGGACTGAAAAATCTGAAAAAATAAATTTTTGGGTGCTAACTTGAGCATATCGGCTTTGAATGCAAGCGCAGTGCAATAGTATCATAAACTATAAAGATAAGTAGACATAACTTTTGTAAGTACATAAAGTAAGATTTCTAAACTCACCTTTAAATATTGTTTCTAGGCTTAAATTTGTTTGATTCGTACTAAAATATAATTTACATTGATTGTCCTTGTCAATATTTACTACACCAGCGTAAACGTTAATTGGCACAAGAACGTTTCTTGATAGCACTATTATTTTTCCAGAACTATCTATTAAAGTGAAGAGCATTTTTATAGTTGCGTTAGAAATATCTACGTCATTGGAGAGTAATATACGAGTTTCTATTATCTCTGTACCGTTTATATCTTCTAAATATATCGTGTTATCGGCAACAGAAAATGGTTGGCTACACGCATAAGTTATCTGTATGCTTTGAATTTGTTTAGGATCCTCGCACGTAAGGGTTGTAACGAGAGGACAATTTATAATATTTATTTCGGAATAGTTACTGTCCACGTAAGATTTTGACGCATTTCCAACTTCTGTTTTAATATTAATAATTTCTTCAATTGGAAAATTGTTTGCATCGTCTGAAAAAAGATCATATCACTAACATTTCACTTAATTTATCAAGAATGAGGGTAAGTATATTATCCATTGCTAACCATTCTCTAAAATTTTATCCAGTTCTTCTTCTATATACTGTAAGTCTGATTGAATATCTTCTGATTCAATAGTCATGTTCATTGGCGCAACAGTGGAGTTTAAATCTGGCTCTGTTCCTAAATAACTGACATGGACAATTCCATTCCTAGTTAGGGTTACCAAACCACCAGATAAATTCTTAATAAAACATCGCGACAGAGAAATAGTCTTATGCATCAAATCACAGGACCATAAAAGAGTTGTTTCTTCATAAATGTATAATTTAGAATCTTCTGAAGCGACCATAACGAGAAGACGAGAATTAGGTTCTAAAACAAACAAAAATATAAAAAAAAAACTATCATTCAAAATAGCATATAATAACTTGTTTTAGTTAAAGCGTGGTATACATACCATAGTACCAACCGATAAGATACGCATGAAAACAAACAGGCATAAAATCGAATCGGATCATATACTTCATCAAACCATTGTCTTGGAAGCAATAGAGGTATCTCTCTCCCAACGCAATGATGCTGGAAAAATTACTGCTCGTCTGTAAATAGAAAATTTATTGCAACGTGCACAGTACCTAGGCATGAAAGAAGTAATTATTATAATAATAACTTTTTTAAATTGTCTGTTTGTAATCTACAAATATCTGAACTGATTTTAATGCTGCGTTCATTGCATGGTTGAGCAAATTTTCAAAGTCAACTTTTTATGTCACGGGCGTCGCTAGTGAATAATAAGTTCATAGACTGGTATGTTAACAACCCTAAAAAATTACTATATTATAATGAATGAAAAAGAAATTCACCCTAATGACTTGAAGAGATGATATTTCTTCTCCTGGGCTATACAACCATTGGGGAATATTTTTATTGTGTGTGCGGGTACTCAACTCACTGAATTCTCCTAGCTGTTGATAACTGTAAATAAATAATAATATTAAGTAGATAATAAAACTAACAACAATGGGAACAATAATTCAGTCTAAAGTTATGAAAATGTTATATTTATTTACCTGTATACCTCTAGCACCCATGTGGATTTACAAATAATGAAAAAGTCAGTACTACTGACGTAGCTAACTGGACCCGGGATAATAATATCTTCAAATATACACATGAATAAAAACGCATCTTGATCGAAGAAGCTTAAAGTACCGTTCAACGCTTGTACGCAAATGAGATCTCTGCTTTTAGTATTTCCAAAGGGGCCAACAATTACGCTATACGCTTTTCTAGTAAAAGTATGTTTGATAGAGTTTTTCAAATAATTTTGATCTCCTGAAAAAATATATTGTTAAAATGAAAATAGTTTTTACATTTCTTATTGTTTTTTTTTATAGCTTAATATCTACTTAATAGCTGTTTTGGTAACTACATTTTTATCGTACCTGCTTCTACATGACCTTCTCTTTTTTCCAAAAAGTATATCGAGTAACTGTGTGGGTGTAACACTAATATCTGTCGGTCACTTGAGTCACTGAAAATTGATAAATTTGCATCAGCTAGGTACTTAACAAAAATAAAACAAATAAGAAGTATTAGGTAGGTACATAAATTCATATGTTTATGTAGTTTTAAAACGCTAAAATAACGTTAACTGTTCATAATATTATTTATGACTATTTTTTTTTGTCACTTTTAATAATAATTTACGTGCTAGGTGTTGATATAAAAAAAATATATAGGTATAATATATTTAATTCTTGTCACCGCCGGATATGATACCCGGAAGTTGCAACCACCGGCCAGAGAGGACTAACAAGATAAATCAATTTAAATTGGATATTTTACAACAACTATGAAAGGAAACATAATATATTTAATAATCGAATTCCATAATATTTAAGTACGATTCCTATACTTACTAAACAAATTTCCCAGTCTCTACTTGTAATATCACGTCGTTTTGTTGAGATTCTAAAATAACGTGTGACTGAGATGATTCAGTATTTGGTTTATAAATTTTTAATTGAGATCCTTCGCCAACAACAATGCAATCGCTATCACTATGCGAGTTAAATTTATCCACTTTAATGCAGCAACTGTTTTGAATACCTTCGTCATAGTTTTCGCTTTGTAATATCTCATTAGACCACAAATGCTTTACTTTAAATATAGACATCGCCTACTCTTGAGTATTTTAGATGGGTATTAGAAATAGATTGTATTTTGATAGTCTTAAATGTTTTGTAATTATAGTAGCCATGCCAACCCAGCGGCGGGGCATACCGCTACGACTATAATAATTTGTAATAATATGGTAAAAGTCACACTTTAGAGTTGATAGTATATACGTAATAAATTAAAGTTCAATATATGCTATAAACTTAGCTTTATGTATATAAAAAAACATTAATCATGAGTCGGGATTCGAACCTGCGTCTTTTAACGTATCGTGGCACCTGTCGACCATACCTTTTGTGCCTTATTTTTTTTTTGATCAATGTGTAAGTATAAATACTTAAGCTAAGATGAAATTACAGCAGAAAATGATATATACAAAAATATACACAATTCGAAATTATATAAACAATAATACAATAATTAGTTAGTAACCCGTACATATTTAAAAATGTGGTTGCAAATGAAAAACACAAATTGACATTCACAGTAAGACAAAACGAAAAAAGTTGGAACATGGCAACATATGGCTTATGATGCCAAATTAGAAAATGACTTGAACATTGACAGTCAACACAACACTCATGACTCAACAGACAACACTGAACGTGAACACTCGACTATTGACACAGGGCCATGAAACTTTCTTAGCAGAATGTAAGAAAAAAAAATGTATGGAAAGTGTCGACATCTTGTGATAGCGGAACACCGTTCTCAAAGCTTGTTGCAATTTGATCCTAATAGATGGCGCTATATTATAACATGAATCTAATAATTTATTATTTTGTCAAGAAAATGTATGTAACAAAGAAATCGAAGAAAATATTCTAATTTATCACCAAAATAAAGAATAAATATTATTTTTTTCACTTAAGTTCATTTAATAATAATAATCTTACATCTGTCATCATAGATAATACCTGTGATAATACTGTATATATTCTGTCATTGTCATTTGACGAACTCTCAAGTGTGGTGATTTTCATTTTTCGGTTTAATTCAAATTTCATTTGCCTTCCTTGTGTGTACTACCTACGTATATTTTGATATCTGCTTTTGAACTTGGACCTGGATTTGTGATTGATGCTTTTGACGATTGACCCTGGCGATAACATTGGACTTAGATACCTCTACGAACGAAAAGACTTGGCGATAACTTTGGACATAGATACTTCTACGAACGAAAAGACTTTGCGATAATTTGGACTTTGAATATTGGATTTACGTTTTCTTGATACAATGCCGAGAAAAACCGCAATTAAATGCTTTTTCGGATGTAAGACTGAAGGTATGTTAACATTGTAGAACCTATTTGCACGCACATGTTTCGTTTTTGGTTGAGCAATAGAAAATTTACATACTGGTACCTATATTGAAGGTAAAAGCACCCCGCGGGGCTCGCCGGTACATGAATTGCCCACGATTTGAAACTTGGTGATTTTTCTGAGATAAGTTCATATTATTTGGAGTGTACTCCTAAAATTTCAAGTCCCGGGCGTACATAGTTTCCGAGTTATGATTTATTTAAATCTTGTCTTTATTGTACTATATTTTTACATATTTTACTGTTTGACAGGTGTTTGACAGTTGTTTGACATTATACATTCCATTTTAGCCTGTCATAATTGAATTAAATTCGTAACTTTTGTGTTTATTTTAGTTATTTGGATAGGAATATTTAAATAACATTGTATATTTATGTTTAACTTTTATTTAATTATAATTTAACACAATTTAAAATTATAAATAAAAAAAAAATATATAAAAAATACAGTCCAAACGGAACGTGCGAGGTGACGCGCACGAAGTGACGCCATTTTGACGTCAGTCATTGTTCGTGCGTCTTGCAGTGTAGTTGAGAGCGTTTATCGTGTACTCCTCCTGTTAAGAAGCCCTACGTTGACTACCATGGCGTCTCCGAAGCCCCCGGTTTCGTGCTCTGCCCCTTCATCGCCTGAGGAATCGAGTGTAGTTCAAGTGTTGGACTCAAATGAGCCACTTGCTTCGAGCTCTTCTTCAGTGCCATTGTGTGTGCAAGTGATAGACTCTAGTGAGCCGCTTGTACCCGTGCTACCTGTGGATCCAGTACCTGGCTGTTCCAGAGCCACTGCAACGGAAGCTAGTGCTGGCGTTTCCCCAGGGGAAACGCCGGGCTCTCCGGCGTTGTCTGAGAACAGTTCGAGTGGCGAGGATCAACCTTCTGGGTCATCCGCGCCAAGAAAAAATTATTATGTGGAGGAGATTAGGTTTGTGTGCCACTAAATTGATCATTGTTTAAGATTAAATGGCGTGAAAAGAAATTTATCATCTTTTATTTTGTTTTAGATCTCAGTGGAACCATCACAGGCTCTTTGTAGAATTGAACACTCTTGAGCAGTGTCTGCACTTTGCTGAGGAGCGGGGTATGATTCTACGGGAGAAACTCTGTAGCCGCCATCGACAGCCTATGTCTCTTCATACATTTGGGGGACAACTTGGTACCTTCCGTTGCCGCAAGAGCACTTGCAGACATAAGTCAGTGAGTCGCTCTAAGGGAACGTGGTTTGAGAATGTACATCTCCCCATAAATATAGTATTCCAGATTATGTACTTATTTAGTGTGGGAGCGGACTATAACGCTGTGCAGCGTGAAACTGCAAGACGAGAAAGAGATACAGTGTTATCAACAAAAACGATAGCCGATTGGTTCTCATATTGTCGGGAGACCATTGTGGTTTATGAATTGGAGCACCAAGAAAGTGGAAGAAAAATAGGTGGACCTGGGAAAATTGTCCAGATAGATGAAAGCAAATTTGGAAAACGCAAGTATAACCGAGGCCGCCGCGTTGAAGGACATTGGGTCCTCGGTATGATTGAAAACGGCAGTCAGGATCTAAGACTGGAAGTGTGTCCTAATAATGAGAGATCTTCTGAAATACTGGTGCCACTTATACAGAAACATGTTGAGGAGGGCACAGAAATCCATACAGACTTCTGGAGAGCTTATGATTGCCTTCCTCAATATGGATACATTCACAAAAAGTGTAATCACAGTGACCCAGAACACAGATTTGTGGCACCAGATGGGACACACACCCAGAGGATTGAGAGCCAGTGGAGAAATTTAAAAAGAATGTTCGCTAAGGACCAATACAAAGGAAATTTCACCGACTGGCTCATAGAGTACAATTGGAGGAAAAAAATTATTGCTAAACATAAGGATCCCTTCGAAGAATTACTGACTGCTGTAAACTATGTATACAAATAAATATATTATTATTACATTATTATTTTTATTTCAAAAATCCCAATTCAATACAGAAATCCTTACTGTTGGTTAGGTTAAGTTAGTTTTTTTTTTCCCCGAGCGAAGCGAGGGCCATCCCACAGAGCGGGGAGGGCAATTTGAAGTCTTAATTAGCGATTTCCTTTCCCATTCTATCCTAAAATCGTGGGATTTGACTAATTAAACTTAACCTAACCTCAAAACTTTAAACTCCAATATCTCAGAAACTAAGTGACTCATGACCCCCCCCTTTGGGGGAGGGGTTCCCACCACTCCCCCCTCCCCTCCCCCCCCCAAAAAAACCTTAAATTCGTGGGCTATATTTGTACAGTCCTTCCAAATTCATTCAGTATTTTTTACGTGAAAGATTAACAAACATCCATCCATCTTTACAAACTTTTATGTTTATAATGATAAAGAAGTAGGTTAGGATGGTATAGTAGGTGGGTACTACATGACTCATTTGGTTTGTATGTAAGAAAAAATATATAAAAGAGTTTAAAACATGTTTTATTGTAATGTTTCAGGTCCATTCCATCAGTTTCCAAATCCTCTTGATTCAGAAAGATTTAACAAATGGAAATCTGTTTTAAGTGACAATATTGTTGCAAGAGGAGATCAGTATATACACAACAATCTCAGATTATGTGACAGCCATTTTGAAAATTATTACCGTTCTGCAAGTAAACGGCTGACAAGGAATGCAATTCCAACATTGAACATATGTAAGTTTTGTCTATGATGTATTGTCGCATTTGTTATCACCTAGGTAATAGGGTAGGGAATACATATCTAATTCTAGTTACATTCGTAAAGGATATTTTTTTTTTAATACTTACCTATTTATTTTTGTTACAGGTCCAAGAATGTATTCCATATCTACTAGTGCACAAATCCCCATAGATGTGAATGTAAGCCAAAATGTAGAATATTCAGGTAAGAACATTTTGTTTTGTACTGTCAAGTGCAACATGTTGTTTGCACTTGACAGTGGTGAAGATGATGTTAGAATTATGAATAAACTCACTGAAGCACATATAATGAAAGAAAAGATACCAAAAATGAAGGTGTCACATGCGGCCCAGGTCTTTAGTCAACGAGTCTCAGCTACTATGAGATTTGCAGTCAGTATGTATTTTTTTATAATTTTACCAATTTTAGCTTTAATTAATATTATATTCATATTTCAGACAGATAATTTTTTTTGTACCATTGAGCAACAAACTGACTCATACATATCTGCATTGCTCAGCAGGTCTAAACGAATAGTTTCCGTTCCCGTGAGAATACTGAGATGAAAAGTAACCTACTTTTGTGTTTATTCAAATCATAAATATTCAGACCATCAGTTTAGCCGTTTAAGCGTGAAGACTAAACAAACACACAGTTTCGCATTTATAATATAACTAGCTTTTGCATGCGTGGAATTCGATTATATCGCGCCACATCGTAAGGAGTAGTCTTTTCCAAGGTCTAGACTATTATTTTGTCAAATTAGGTTAAGTGGTATAGGTGTGAAAGTGTAAACAGACCGAGTTACTTTCTCCTCGTTTTCCCTGCGTTATTTTTTTGTAACATTGTGTTGTTTCTTTTGCAGGGCATAAAATACTTCCCCAAGAATGCCATGGTACAGCAGACCTGCTACTTCTGGTTGACAAATTGTTCGATTCATTTAACAGTTCTAGTTATAAAGATACAAAAAAACCACTACGATCTGCCCTGAAGGCAAACTCCCCACATATGAAAGTATGGAATGAATCATTACCCATATTAAAATCTATGGAATTTATTAATATCCGAGACGGCATAGAAAGATATGTGCAGGTGCCGTCGATAAAAAATTTTATTAATAATATTTATGTAATGATTGAATTATTCAACTTTTTAAAAGATACATATAAAATAAGCAGTCTGTTGACAAGAAATTTAAATCAGGACCCCTTGGAAAACTTTTTTTGCAATATTAGAAGCAATGGGGTCCGTAATACATCTCCAACTTGTTTGAATTTTATAGGAGCCTACAAAACGCTGTTAGTGAACAATTTAACGTCACCACATTCCGTAGGCGCCAACTGTGAGAAAGATGACAACAAAATAATGAAATCTCTTAAATATATTATAAATATTCACAGAAAAGAGCAAAAACCAACAAACAGAGACCCACAAGAGCTGTTGAATGTGGATTCTTTGTTGAATATATTTAGCAATGATGTTACTCCAGGAACCCCCAACATACTTAACATAGAAGCCAAACGATATGTTGGGGGGTACCTTGTAAAAAAATGCATTGCTAAAATGAAAACCTCATGTATTACATGTAGGCGACAAATTGTAAGCACAACGCCTCCGACAAATAATGATTACATTTTAGTGAGAGATTTTACTGGTAGATCTTGTACGTATCCGTCGGAGGCGTTGTGTAAATTTTTAGAAGATGTGTACATAATTATACAATTAGAGTTGAAAGATAATCCACATTTAGCAGGCATAAAAGATAAAATTATTCAAAAAATTGAAATCTTCTGTTATGTTGGTTTTCTAACCTGTAAAGAGCATAAAAAGAAAATTATAAAAAATTTAATAGATTTCACTATTGATTTAATTATACACAGTTGGTGCACTAATGTCAACAGAATGCTAACAGGAAAAATTACTCAAAGTTGTACAGATGACCCAGTAAAAATGCAAGCAATAAAATATTATAAAACTCACAATAAAAGAAAATAAATAAAAAAACATTGTTTTTTTTTTTGTTAATTCCTATAATTAGTTAAGTTTGTGCTTAGAATGTAAATTATTAGATATAATTTCAGTTTGTACATTTTTACAAAATAATAACCTTTAATTTTCGAAAGCAGCAGAGAAGGTATAAATATAAAATAATAATATAACATATAATTATACATATATAGGTACGTATAGATACCGATTCAGTGTAGCGCCATCTATTGGAGCCGGTACAATATAGTTTCACTGCGGAAGCGTCAGTTTCGCATCTATTCTTATATATACAGTATTATCTATGTATTGACATTTCGTCTTCACGAATCGCGTCGTTTGTGTGATTGTGTCTATAAGTGTCTACTCGTGGTCGTTATCGTTGTTGTTTTTTTGGATTTGAATCTCAAATCAGAAATCAGTCTACTGGTGTATACGTAATTTGGAGTTCTCAGAGTAAACGAGTTTTGCTACGTACGCTATTTTAATAGTTTCGTTAAAATGTCAGGTGTAGAAACTCAAGACAATGCTAATGCTGATACAGAACAAAGGACTAACGGAGGAAATGATGAAGGAGATGCTTGGGGAAGTCATGATTCTTCATCAGAGCGCCGTTATGCAAGAATGCCTGTGGATAGAAACGCTCCATTTTACAACATGAACCACAAACATCGTGGGATGGCAATCATCTTTAATCATGAACACTTCGATATCCACAGCCTTAAGACTCGCACTGGAACAAACGTCGATAGCGATAATCTTTCCAGAGTGCTGAAAGGATTGGGGTTCCGTGTAACGGTATTAAACAACCTTAAATCTGAAGACGTAAATAGATACCTACAACAAACAGCAGAAATGGATCATACCGATAATGATTGCTTGATTATTACAGTGTTGTCTCACGGAGAGTTGGGCATGCTTTATGCTAAGGATACGCACTATAAACCAGATAGGTTGTGGTACTATTTCACTGCAGATAAATGTCCAACATTGGCAGGTAAACCAAAATTATTTTTCATCCAAGCTTGCCAAGGGGATAAGTTGGATGGAGGAATTACTCTCTCCAGTAGAACTGAAACGGATGGGCTGGCAAGTGCATCATATAGAATTCCTATTCACGCTGATTTCTTGATAGTATTCTCAACTGTTCCTGGATTTTATTCATGGAGGAATACAACTCGTGGTTCTTGGTTTATGCAAGCACTTTGTGAAGAGTTGCGCTATTCAGGAACTGAAAGAGACATTCTCACTCTCTTGACCTTTGTTTGTCAGAAAGTGGCACTGGATTATGAATCTAATACACCAGATATGTTAACAATGCACCAACAAAAACAAGTACCATGCATAACTAGCATGCTCACCCGCTTACTAGTTTTTGGAAAGAAATAAGAACATTATTTCTACTTTTATTGTTATTAGGTAATACCTCTTTTTTATTTGTAATTTTTTTTACATTTCCTTTATTTTTAATAGCATTGTGAACACTAGATTTGTCTAATCTAAAATGCTTTAAGGGCAGTCTCAACTATTTAGTTTTTATATTTTTATAAAACCAGTTTTATTATAATAATAATTAAGGATACTCATTTATATGAAGTAACTAACTGATTGAAAATGTTTTTTACTACATAAAGAAAAGCATGTACTTTTAAAATACATAATTCTAGATCTTATTAATTGTAAGTAAATAAATCTTTTATGCTCAAATATTGTAGAAAAATTAAACGCACAAGCTTGTAATCAATTATTACGCTTGAATTTTTTCTAAAATTTAATGTACTTAATAAACATTTTGAAAGTGATATATAGCATCGAAATCTCGCCATAGATCTACTACATATCATTAAATTTTTTGCCATCATATTGTATTGATCAAATGTATTATTAGGTTGAAAAATGAAAAGTGATTAATTAGACTGCACCTAAATTTTGTGTAGTACATAAACTGCAATGTTCAGGTACTTTGATGATTATTACATAAGATAGCATTTATTTTTAATTAATATAATATCGCCGCTATACAACTAAAACCAATTAAATCATAAAAAGTGAAAACCGAGATATCGCGATTACAAAGTTTATGGGGTTGAAAATACCCTTTCTAGTATTATATTGTTATTATTACTTCATAGCATCAGTACATTGATAAATGTTCTATTTAAACATGTCTATTGAGGTTTAAAAAAATTATTGCTTTATAATAAAATTTTCAACTATTGTCACAAGGTGAACCATTTAATTGGTTTTCCCTGAGAACTGATAAATGTCTATAAATAAGAAGGTAATAGGAATACAGCAAATCCCGAGAAATTAGTTTTTACTTTTAGTTAATTAAGACTAACCATGATAAAAAAAATCCTATACAGCTGTCCCTTGTGAAGTTACAAGTGAAAATGTATCAAGATAATTGGTTTTCCCTGCAGAAAATTAAAGAGTTTAAACAGTTAAGCAAGTAATTTATTAGAATTTCAGTACGTTCATTTGTTTTCAAATTTTTAACTCGAATTAATGAATTAAGTACAATTTAGATTAATTAGCTCAAATAACAATAAAATTGCGCTTCAAATGTCAGTAATAGGTGCCAAAAAAAGTATGTAAATAAAGGAAAAACTTGAGTGACCAATGACCAACCAACCGACTGACTGACATACCAAAGCAAAGCCAATATTATTGAGCAAGACGTCTAAAATCTTACATATTACATAAATGTACCTTTGATAATCCTGCTTGGAAAAAAGAAATCACGAAATTCCCATGGGAAAATGATTTTTGGGAAAAAATAAAATATGCAAAGTCGCAATCACCTTCAAATTCGAAATAAAATATTTTATTACTTCAATGTTTATAGTTACATTAAGCACTTTCATATTCTGGGTAGCGAGAATAGGTAAGTAATTGAAATAATAATCATAATCAAATTAGAAAATCAAACAAGGGTTTTTTTACTTTGATAAGCTTAAATTCTAAACACAATTATGTCATTTGTTGACTAAGCATTTTCATCTTCTAATTAGGTAAAACCTGTATGTCATTACAATTATAATCAAAATTAAATTAAGATAATTAAGACAGTAAAAATAAAATACCTTAGGATAGGAACAAAAATAAACTATTTTGAATTGGGTTGTTGTTAGTCATCATCTGAAGATATAGGTTCGTCATCAGAGACTGTGCAATCAGGTACCCTGTCTTTACAAACAACATCGCTATTCAAATTGTTGAACCAGGGATGGTACTCCTCTGGTATGACACCTTTGCTGCATAATTGCAGCAAATCTTTTTTTTTTGCAACACTTATAGATAAAGGTTTCTTGTAGAGTTGCAATAGTTTATCAGGAAAATATTGCACTTCACTGATTTCCAATCTTTCAGATATCACGGACACTGCCGCCTCTTCCACAGTCCTTTTCTTTTTATTTCTTGTTCCGTAATTGTGTTCTCTTTGTTGTTCAGAGTCGAAGTTTTCACTGGCTTTACTTCCTTTTCTTTCAAATTTTTGGTAACATCAATTGTGGAAAAATTCTCTGACATATCGTAATTATAGAATATTTTGTTTTCTCCTTTAATATATTTCAGTCGCTTAATCTTTAACCACTTAACTTGCTTTCCATCTGTGTCTTTTTTTGTATTTAACAAAATTTTATCAGACAGATCTTTTAAATCTTTAAACTCATCATATTTAAATTCTTTCACAACGTATGGGTTCTTATCAACTTTCTTATTGTCTTTCTTATATACTTTTTTTGATCTTGCTTTCTTAAATACATTTATCCAATCTGGCATAGAATAGATATCTGTATATTTTTGTTCCCTCTCGATGGCGCTATGCATAGAGTCTGCCTCCATGTGTGAATGTCCACTTTCAAGGAATTTTTGTTCAATGATTTGCAAGTTTTCTATTTTTTGAACTGCCCAGAGTAGAATTGCCGCTACGTTCTTATTCCGATTCTGCCCGCCACAGGTATCAGAAAATAGGCTTACTTCAGTCACAGAATTTGGAATGCAATTCGACAAGTAGTGGTATAAAATAGTACCTATTTCCGCGCTACCTTTTTTTCCATTTACTTCTGACCAAGTGAAACAATATGCATTGTTTGGAAGAGCACTCTCGTATACTGTCAAATTATATACAGTTAATTTACGCATGTAATATAGAAGACCGATGTCTCCACTAGGTATCTGAAGTATGGCTTGTAAATCAAAAGAAGCAGATAAAAAATCCTTATTATCACCGGCTCTTATCTTATCATTTTCCTTTTCTTTATTACATGCCTCTTTCCTGGCATTGTGCTCTGCATATTCTTTTTCGAGTTCCCGTTTATCTTTAGAATCGCTTCGTGCATATTTAGTGCAAATCACACATTGATCCTTTTTCGGCTTAAAGAATCCCAAATTGAAATCTTTGCAAAAAATTCTTCGATATGTTATCTCAGATACGGGTATACTGTTTTTCTTTTTACATTCGTCAACATAAAGACTGTACATCTTGGCAATAGACAGTTTCCTATCCAAATATTGACGTTTAGATTCCTTTTTTACATAATGACTCTCCATGGTTGGAAGCGATCGAATGTGGTTATGAACCTCTTGAACTTTTTCAGGAGGTGTCTTATTATGTGCCCCGCACATTCCACGAGGGTCTTTATCTTTACTGTATTGTCCAACAATATCTTTATTTTTTACACCATTTTGTATTACACTTTGGCTGATACACAGGGTACTGTAAAAAAACTTTTGGCAAACATTGAGCCTTTCATTTTCTATTTCAAAAGAACATTGCGTAGAATATGCCCTTGCAGTTTTTCTTTTTCTTTCAAGCGACAACGTTTTCGTATTTTTCACTGCAACATTAGCTAATATGAAATTTTTTTGGGCAATGAAATCTAAGTTCCAATATTTTCTACAAATCTGATGTCTAATATCTTCGTTGATCTTTTTTGAACATTGATGAGAGCATTTCGAGCAATCCATTTTTTTAGGTACCTTTGCAGGTCTAATTTTATTTTTGATAGCATAAACGGATCCTTCAGCGCGTCTTTTTTTTGCAACATTAACTTTCCATGAAGCAGGATTAGGAATTCTCCAACGTTTTAATTGCTTAGCTCTTTTACACGCTTTATCAAAAATGTCTATTAAAATTATCGTCGCAATTACAGAAGATTCAGGGAACTCTTCGTTATCTGCTGTGTTCAAATTTTCTTTTTATTTATAGCCTCCAAAGATAGATCTCTCAAAGTCTTCACTACAATAAAACTTTGCTGTACATCATTGTTGGAAGGTACAAGTAAATCTTGTGTCATGTCAGTCCTCCATGTTCTCCTTGCATATTGATTCCTCATTGTTAGTTTGAACTGTGTAAAAAACAAACAAAAGTAAGTATTGTAAGCTAAACAAATAAGTAGTAATACAGTATACAATTAGTATTAGTATTGTAATTTTCTTTATAAAAGTAATAATATTTACCTAATGTTTTATTTTTAGTAGGCAAGATCTCTTTACAAGTCTTAAAGGAAGGTCCAAATAAGTCTTCTAGTGTTATTAAATCAAAGTTGTTCATCTTCTCTTTGAATATTGAGTCCACATCATTAGTTTGATCTGTGAAAAAGTAATACTTAGTGTCTTAATTCTTTTAGCTTAATCTCAGAGCTTAATTTACTACTAATATTATAAAGAGGAAAGATTTCTATGTCCTACAGCTGTTATGATGAAGTTCAACGTTCAGAGTATAATGTACCCTACCCCTAGCCCTACCCGTCCTATTTTCCCTTGAGAATGTTTTTTTTGCTGATTTCGAGAGTATGCCCGGGAAGAGAAGCAGCGTGAACAGTCTACGTACCTTGTTTTTCTATCGCTCTCAGTCCAGCATGGAAGTAACAAATAATAATATTATACTTACTTTCACATTTATAAGTAGGGACCTATGTAAATAAAGTAAGTTACCTATAAACTATGGATAGATACGAACCTCCAGATGCAGTTTCATTGCTGCCGTCTTTTAATAAAAAGTCTTCATATGCTTGAGACAAAAGATCGTCCTCATCGCTTTCAGCGAAACATTCTGAAAAATAGATAGACAAGTAGGTACCTATTTAAACGGGTTAAAAATCGGTAACTAAAGTAAAAATTATCAGACATACTGCCTCTTGCAAGAAACGTTTTTATCTTTTACTAGCGGTCCGCCCCGGCTTCGCCCGTGGTACATATTTCGCAATAAAAGGTAGCCTATATTGTTCTTTCTCAGGGTCTAAAGATTATCTGTGCCAAATTTCATCAAAATCGGTCCAGTAGTTTATGCGTGAAAACCATACATACATACATACATACAAACCTTTCCTCTTTATAATATTAGTATAGAAAAACACCATTAACGTTAATGTGACAGATAGTCCATACGTCTTATGTCACTTTAGCCACCTAAAGGAACTTTAAAGATAAAGACGTTTCTTGCAAGTGGCTGATAGGTAGGTACATAACCTCACTTTTTTCATTCATTCAAATCACTTTAATAAATTACTCACCTATTTCTTGTTTTTCTTTTCCACGATCAAAGTCCAGTTCCTTGATACAATTTGAGCTCATTTTAATGAATCAAACTTCAAATACAATTAAAAACTTGAAAATTAACTTTTTCCGCAAGACGCCAGCGCACTTGTTGCAAATGCCCGAAATGGCCGAAAGTTCTACACTAGCGCCAGTGACACGGAACTAAACTGATTTAATCGTTTTTCGCTGTAGTGATTAGGTTGCATCCGAGAATAAATATCGTTAGAGATAAACAAATTATCTGGATATACATTATTTTCTTAGACGATTAGTTTGTATTGTTTATTGTGGAATTCGTCAAGTAAAACAAATTATTCATTTTTAATTGTTTTTCGCTGTAGAGATTAGGTTGCATCCGAGAATAAGTATCGTCAGAGAAAAACCATTATCTGGATCTACATTATTTTCTTAGACGATTAGTTTGTATTGTTTATTGTGGAATTCGTCAGGTAAAACAAATTAATCAGGTTTAATCGTTTTTCGCTGTAGAGATTAGGTTACATCCGTGAATAAGTACCATCAGAGAAAAACCATTATTTGGATATACATTATTTTCTTAGACGATTAGATTGTATTGTTAAAATGGAATTCGTCAGGTATAATCAATTAAACTGTTTTAATAGCTTTTATTTGACCATTTTAATCTAGTATGGAGATTTAAATTTTAGTAAATGGTTGTTACTGAGTGAAAAATAGAGAGTATTTCATAAGCTCTCCCTGAAGAAAAACAACTTTATCAGATTAACTGATAATCATTGGAGACAAATATGTCGGCAGTCAAGTTACATCTGCTTAATGTTTTGTATTTGAAAACAATCGTTTGAAATGCTTCAAATAATTGGTTTTCTTATTAGCTAGCAGCGAAACTATAAGACTTAGCGATTAATGGGTTTTCGCAGACGAAAGAACACAAAATTTTAAGTACTTTGGCATTCATAAGTAATTTTTGACAAAATTTCGATTTAATTGGTTTTAGTTGTATGGCGGCGATATATATGTAAAAGACCTGTTACTGCCATAATAATATTACTGTAACTTGCCTCGTTCTTTGTTTAATAACAATGCATTTCATCATCGAAAAAAATCCTATATGAAACTTTGTTAAAAGACATTAAATATTTAATTCAAGATTTTATAATATACTATCCAAACTTGAAATTGTCAAGGTGTGATGTGATAATGACTGATGTAGTTTTGGCAATCAAAAAAATGGGTGCCATGTAGATGTGTGTGCCTTGGGAATATAAAAAAAATGCAAGTGCTTTGTGTATGAAATTCTGATTTGGTGATATAACAAAATGAAGTATTTTGTTACCTTATCTTAAGTATTTTTGTAAAACATAAGTAATAAATTCTCTTTTCAAGTCATTTGTTTCATTTTATACCTATTTTTATATACTACTAAAATGAATAAAAATAAAAAACAATAATTTTAAATAACAGTTTACTAAAAACAATAAAAATTAGCATATAATTCCTTTGGCTCTCTCCTGTATTTCCCAACACTGATCCCAGAATTGACTGAGTCTTTGCTCCTGATTTGCGCAAAAATGTTTGAAGTCACGTAACATTCTCATTTGGAAAGCTTCATCTCCTGTGGCCGTTGTTTGAGACCACTTCCATTTCTTGGATATCATGTGGTTCCAAGACCATAGGAATCCCATCTGAAGAATGCAATCATGAATTAACTTTTTTATATAATATTACTAGCTTACCGCCCGCGGCTTCGCCCGCTTTGTTTAAAACCTAATAAATTATATACTAAAACCTTCCTCTTGAATCACTCTATCTATTAAAAAAATTATTCTTTAAAACTACTCAACGCATCAAAATCCGTTGAGTAGTTTTAAAGATTTAAGCATACAAAGGGACATAGGGAAATAGGGACAGAGAAAGCGACTTTGTTTTATACTATGTAGTGATAGTGATAAATTCATGTTATAATATTTTCAATTTACATGGAAGATATTTAACGTTTTTAATTTTTTTTTAGAAATATCACATATCTAATCACCTAATAACTTTTTCATGTAAAGAAATAATGAGTTGATTAACAAAACTAGTCTTTAAATCCTAGAAATTAAAGATTATGATTATATCTAACTGTATTTAGAGGAACTAACTTTTTATTTTATTGACGATACTCTTTATTTTTCATAAGGCTAAAAACTTAAATTAAAATTACTCCTAACAATCGTAAACGTACCCGTCGGCTGTTGTCATAATCGTCCTTATTTTTACCGCTTACATGTCGCGTGATGTATCCTTCATGAGGACTCGGAGCGGCTTCAGAATGTACGGGATATCTGTTTTACAAAATGTAAATTTAATACATTTAAGTCATAATAAAAAGAGAGCTCAGGTTTATAAAACACCAAAGTCCTAGAGATCGTGTCAAGGACATTTCTATACATGCGAAGGTCATAACAATAATAATTAATAATCCGCTGTAAGATCTAAATCTTTTGGCTTTTGTAATGAAAATTTTAGAGATGAGTTGATATTGTTGCGTTTAATTTGGAAAACATTTAGCAAACATAAATGATTAACAAGGCGGTTAAAAATGGATGATTCATTTTTAACAAGCTCCTTGCGTGCGACTTAAAACGCGTTGGTATCATTTTTTATTAAGTTATTGATGACTAATGTAATGATTGTCTATTGGGAAATCACATGTAACTTTCAAAACTAGTAATGTTATTTCTATGAGGTTAATATTTATGCAAAATATCTGTGTAGGTATTAATGTTCTGATTAGGTACCTATTCAATTAAATTAATGATAACATAAACACATTACACAATACAAATACTAACCACATAGAAAAAGTTATAAATAAATTCGCTTACCTATCAGTTTTAATTAATGGCCCTATGGCCCTAATAGCTTTTTGTTCATTGTTGAAAGGCTAGCGAACTTTCGAGCACCTACCCACATTTAGTTCAATGCTCGTCGGCGTCGATACAGTCTGACCCCATCGATTAACAAGCAATATTTTCTATTACGTCATAGTAAATGCCGTTATACACGACCGCCCTCAACGACCTCTACCTTGCACCCTTTGGTGACCGTTAGAAAATGAATCAAATGAAAATGGCGCTAAATATAAACGTATCGATTAGGACTGAGGTCACTGTACACGTAAAATGTATTGTAGGTATTATTATTAATGATGTGGATTTAATGCGTCTCGTTAATTATTAATATTCTCTAAACGAAAATTACTGAAAATTTGAAGACTATTTAAAATTGGCGCGGTTGGAAGTTTGCGTGAAGACAGGAAAACGTTTGATCGGATGTTATTTTAAAATTTGACTTCCATATTTATGACGAATTATTAGAAGATTAAATTATATATTATTCTAAGAACTAGAAACCTTTGTTCGTTTCTAGTACTAAGAAAAAATCATCATAATTCATAGTATATAGTACCTTATCATATTTATGGTCAAGTTGTACGTATTTTCCGAGGACAGTTGTGTAAATGTAGTTCCGTTTTCATTATTATTAAATGGCCTTACTTTTGATTGATTACACTAATTAGGATAATACATACTTAGCCTACACTACAATAACATTGTTAACAAATTATCCGTGATATTCTAGTTATAATATGCTATATTTTTATTGAAGGATGGATTCGCTGTTTATAATTATTATTTGTCTATTTAGTTGCTGGTTGAAGTAAGAATTTTTATAAATAATTTTAATTGCAATAAATACTGGAATTTAATACTATTTAGGTGCTGGTTGAAGTAAGAAGTTTTATAAATAATTTTAAATAAAAATTCCACAAAAAATTTGTTAAGTAGTTACGTGCGAACAGACAAAAATTCTAATAACTTTCCTCATACGTCTTTTACGCTTATAAGACACACTACACATTTATTATATGAATAAATCATATTACCTGCTTGCATTCAAAGGTTTGTTGATAGGTTTCCTCAAGGCCCTGTGTTCTGATTTCACAGTGGTAGGTATCAAAATGAACATATTTCCTGTGACATGTACATATAAGTGGTCCCCAACTCCGGCCGCGTGTGATGTACTTTCTACTGTACATTTGATGAAACCGAATCGACCGACTATTGCCTCTTGGAATAGGAAGAGACGCTCCGCCCATTCTTCTTCGGGGAATCCTGTGAGGAAGTTTGATGGTTAGATTTGTAAAAGATGGGTTTTATAAAAATCAAATTTATATGTGACGAGACTTCAAAAAAATCTGTGATATTAACGCAGTGAAGTAACTAATAATAAAGTATGGAGTTTCTTGCCGGTTCTTCTCCATAGATACTGCTTTCCGATTCCGCATCCGTAGTAAATGTAAAAAAATATGTTACCGTGAAATATGCCAACTAAGGTATCTTTGGCCGGAGATCAATTCATAAGAAAAATTTTAAATTGCAAAAATACCTTCATACTTTGGCAACATTGATAGATCTCGGTGGAAAAAAGGTCTGACAACACTGCCTTCAAAAGTGCTTTTATATGAAGTCTAATTGAATAAATAAATATTTTAGTTTGAATGTTATATAGTAAAAGGAAATCCAGGCGAACTTATTTTTAAAAGCAAATTCAATAATTGAAGCTTCTAAAATATTTACTATAGTATTTTTTTGTTCGACATTTTTAGTTTTTCACTTTTTAGACGAAAGGTATAATCATCAGTCATCGGCAAACCTGTTCTCATTTTAGTGGCGTAGTATTTTCCTTAAACTATTCTCGTAGTTATATCGCTATAGAGAATATTTGATAATAAATAATAATACTCCGAATTAATTTGCAATAAATAACTGCTAAAAGTTGCTGTACAAGAATTCATTTGTCATAACATTATGTCAATTTTATTGAGGAAAATAATATATGAAAAAAAAAATCTACTTGAAAACAATCTTTCTAATAATTCTACCAACGATTGTGATAAATACCTTCAAATAAAGCGCTTTTTCCTCTTAGCAATGGTTCTTCATTTAATGGCACATAAATAGGTCCTCGCAAGGGGTCAGATTTCTCAGTGAACGGCAATGCTAGTGGGTCCGCCGGGATCGGGACCATTTGCAAACGACAACTCTGCGCTTTTCTCGCCCAGCCAAAGATCTATAGAATAAGTTTAAAAAAAATACATTTATTTCTTAGTTATAAGTTATTCTTTTTATAAAGATACGTGAAATAGAATGAATTATGTGTACTTACATATTTGATAAAGTGACAGATAAGAAAGAATTCAGAGCCACAGTTATAATCTAATTCGGAAGCCAGAGTAGATTTTTTTGTTTGTCTTAAGACCAATAATTGTTGAAAACATGTTATTGGTTCCAGAACATTATTTTTTTATTGATAAGAACCTACTTAAATTAAAATATACATGCATTTTTTAATATGTTGCTAATTTCTAACAACATATTAATGTAATGTCATATCAAAAAGAGTGCAATTTTTTTGTCTTAACATTAACACGGAAGGCGGTCCCACTCTATGGGCGGCCGCACACGGACCGCTTCAAGCAGTTGAGACCGACGGCTTGAATCCGCGACCGCACGGTGAACTATAGACATTCATTCACTGCCGTACACATGGCTGCTCGAGCAGTCAACGACCGACCGCTCGAGCAGTCTGTGTTCGTCGCTCAGCCGTTAACTGCTCGAGCAGTCCGTGTACGTCGCTCAGCCGTGAACTGCTCGAGCAGTCCGTGTACGTCGCTCAGCCGTGAACTGCTCGAGCAGTCCGTGTACGTCGCTCAGCCGTTAACTGCTCGAGCAGTCCGTGTACGTCGCTCAGCCGTTAACTGCTCGAGCAGTCCGTGTACGTCGCTCAGCCGTTAACTGCTCGAGCAGTCCGTGTACGTCGCTCAGCCGTTAACTGCTCGAGCAGTCCGTGTACGTCGCTCAGCCGTGAACTGCTCGAGCAGTCCGTGTACGTCGCTCAGCCGTTAACTGCTCGAGCAGTCCGTGTACGTCGCTCAGCCGTTAACTGCTCGAGCAGTCCGTGTACGTCGCTCAGCCGTTAACTGCTCGAGCAGTCCGTGTACGTCGCTCAGCCGTTAACTGCTCGAGCAGTCCGTGTACGTCGCTCAGCCGTTAACTGCTCGAGCAGTCCGTGTACGTCGCTCAGCCGTTAACTGCTCGAGCAGTCCGTGTACGTCGCTCAGCCGTTAACTGCTCGAGCAGTCCGTGTACGACCGGGCTATGGGTCGCTCTTGTTGCTCACACGTGTAAGCTCACCAGTTCAGCAACAATGTTCCCGCTGGCCACGGCCCACTGGATGCACATCTCGTAAGCCTGGTCCGGTCGGAAGGTTGCTTGGTAACGCGCGTGACCCCACTCTATTCTATCGCTCTTGTTGTTCACGTCTATGTCCAAGTGCGTGTTCTTGTATAGGGGCACTGTATGGAGAAATTTATAAAGAATTTTAGATTTCGATTTCTCGAACGGTTTGTTGGTAAAAATAAAAAATAGTTGACTGTCCAAAAAAATGGTGAGTATAAATAGTTTGCCAACAACGATAAATAAGTTGCAAGATATCCAGCTTGCTCGTTAACCTTTTTTTCCATACAATAAAATCCATCGTATCAAATACAACTTACTGTCACCATTTCCTAATTGCATATAATTAGGATCAATATGATCACAGAGGAAAGCAGGGATTCCAGAATCATCAACCACAGGACTAGAGCCAGATATATCTATCGCGCCGCTGTTAGTTTCTGAACGAAGGATTGGTGACCTTGGACCCAATACCTCTACCTCCATCCATTCATTTTCAAAACTTTGCAGATCACCCAGTGGTTTCACGTAATCTATTAATTCTGAAAATAAATTATTAAAGAACGTTTATAAAGTTTAAAATACACCATTTTCTACATACAAATAGCAAGTAAAATGTTAAAAATTTTATAAATATTTAGACCATTAAAGTATATCACCTCTTTCCTCATCTTTCTTTTGAGGAAGAATATGGTACATATAATAGCCTACAACAAATCGTTCTAACATATCACCAGACGCATGACAAATCATTTTTTCATGAAGTAATTTCTGGAACAAAGAAAGAGTATTACAATACCAACATAGTTACATGTATTGAAAAAAAAATTGGAATTAAAAATTTAAATTACCTCCATAAGGCTAGTTGCCTTTTCATAAGTGACGTTTTCCATGTTAGCTTGAAGCCAGTGAATGGCGTATATTGAAACAAATGCATGCGATGGTAAGCTCACAGTTTGTTGTAGGAAGCCCACACCGAGTGTTGGGTGACGCATACGATCTCTTATTTCGGATATCGTCGCATTCGATTTTAACTTTGGCTCAATAACCCTAGAAATATTTACAATATTATGAATGTGGAAAATGTTGAACACACGATAGACTGAGTATCCAAAAAGATAATGCTCTTGAAATCTAAAATGAAAAATGCAACAGAGCTGCATTTTTCTGTTTATTTGGAAAAGTTTAATCACAATATAAGTTTTCGTTTTGGAGAAAAATCTTAGATTTCTGTTTGTTACTGTAAACGATACAAATTCTAAATAAATTACTGACAGCACGATGAGTCGTATTAGGACAGTAAAATATTTTAATAATCTGAAAACAATACCCATCATCGTAAGCGTCTTCACTTTCTCCCGTTTGAGATTGTGTCCTCTCTAAAATAGCTTTAGCTGCGGCCCTGTAATTGGTACATAGATCAAAACATCACAAAGACATCATTCCATCAAAGCTTCTCCACTAAAGCATTAGTAGCAAAAGCAATCGAGGCGAAATAAGTAATAGAATATTATGAAGGTGAAATATAAAACGATGTATACTGAAACCATTTTATAGAATAACTTGTAAATGAAAATGGTTTCAGTAGCCATTAAATGTAAAACAAGAAATGAGTAAGTCATTATACTCACTTGGTCCCTTGGCTAGCATTTAGTGACTTAGTAGGTGAAACTTGCTGCAATGAAACATTCAGTAAAGTAAAGAATAACAAGCGACCTAGAGGAAGGGAATGCATAGTTATAAAGCAAAATAAAAAAGAGTATTAATAGTAAAATAAGTAATTAAAATAATAATGGTCTCTATAAATACAGTTTGCAACTCTTATATTGATTCCAGCATGATATATTAGCATATAAACTATAAAGCGTTATAATAAGAAATAAGGTGAATGACAGATAAATAAAGAGGTGACAAAACAGAAAGTCAAAAGCAGCACTCCATAAGCAAGCCATCCTATCACCGCATTCGAAAAAACGTGTCTACAAATGTAAGAAAAGCCACAAAGGGTGCACTCAAAAGATGATAATGAGCAACCTTATTGCAATGACAATAAAGATTACTTATTAAATCGTTTTGTAAAGACTGCACTGCGATTCAAATTATGTTTTCCAAAAAGCAATGATGTAATTTGAATCATAGCTTATTTGTAAAAAAAGATGATTTAATAAATTCATCCTCAACCATGTTTTTCCTTTTGCAAAGATATAATAATTCGGTAAGCGTTCGACTTACTCAATGCTTAGTCGAAATCGAAATTCAAGGAAAAAAATAAATAATATTGAACTATCAGTTACAGAGAAAGGATTTGATAAACACGATTGAGGTTTTCATCTTTTTCATAAAGATATCGGTATATATAGGTATACATAGCCTCGATCCGAAGGCGCGGTCGGTCGGGGAGTCGCGTGCTGCCGACGCGCTCTCTGAACGGAGAGCTCGACACACCGCCCTGCTACACCACACAACACGCGTTATACAACACTATCGTACTTACAACTTTATAGTTTTCGAATTTAAACCTTAGATTCCTGCAGTTAAGATTCAAAGTTCTATGAGCAATAAGTGTCTTAAATATTTCATGGTGTCCAACTGGTATGGTATTTTCGAGTTTAGAACGATAGAAATAAGGTTGAATTTCGAAAAAAACTTATACCGTCTCGGTGTTGAACTCAATTGTTGAGCTTTTGCTTTCTAAATACAAGGAAGCTAGCAAACAATAATAGTGTTGTGCAGACCGTGCATATATTTTGCTTAATTTAGAAGCGGTGCTCATATTTAGGCATTGGGTATTAACTATTTAAATATACTATGTAATGATGACTTACAAGCTTCCTTTCTTACTAATAAATATGGTAAATGCTACAGCTGTACAAGAATTATTATTGCTAAGAACTTCTGGAACCCACTGCTTTTGTTATAAAAGTATATTAGATTTAATTATCAAATCTATTAGTTATAACGTTGTTAAATGGTTACATTTTTGTTAAATCGAGCTGTCATACGCCACACCAATATTATATTCAATTTAATTTAAATTTTATTGTATAGTAGATGGGAGATGATGATGTAGGCAAAATAACAAGGCAAAATCGGTGCTTTAAAAAGTTAATTAGAAAGGGTTTTATAAGCAAGGATGTGTGTGAAATGATTTGAATTGAAATGAATGAAATTTGACCTACAATTATTTAACTTTAATAGAGAGCGTATTCGTATATACCTATGTGGGTTAAAAATTAACAATTTGAAATATATTGTAATGATATATTTCAACCGTTAATAGTAAAATGGAACGTAAAGATAAAAGTCTGGAGTCACACTTCTACAATCTACGGTGGTGTACCTATAGGAGAATGGTATAGTATGTACTAAAATTATTGATATTTCTAGCGTCATAACGAAAATCCGTTAGCCTAAGTGAGCCGGCAAGCTTGTAGGAGTCTTTATTTCTTTTGATTTGCTGCAAATTTTCGTTGTTACATCCAAAATGGTGGGAATTTTTGTAAAATTTTGATGAGGGGATCTTGGAGAATATAAAAAATGGTGAAAATTTTGAAAAAATAATGAAATGTGGGAGGGGGAGTTGCGACGTTTATTCTGAAATAATCTAGCCCGTATACCTGGGCGTTCCGCGTGAGGATGGACGTGGAGTGTCGCCTGCGAGTGAGCGCGGAATCCGACGCGTTGCACGCCGCAGCCGCCATCTGCACCCACACCGAAATCTCCTCAAAAATATCCCATCTATTCCGGATTTATATCCAACGATCGTTACGACCGTCATAAATCCCGCAAAAAATTTGGAAAAATTCTATCGCCTCTCGTGTTCCGCGTTCAAAAACTGTTTAGAACGCCCAGTTTCCGAGGCCTTTTTTGTTTTTTATGTTCGTTGTCAACATGTATGCATGAACGATCTCAGTTAAATAGTTTCGCACAAAACGAAATCATGCAAAATTGGACTCAAACAAGAAATTTTAAATATCACTGGGTGCGAACATTAAAGTGGATCAAATGCCGTGCGATATAATAATATAACAGTCACAGTATTGGAAGTATATATGACAGAAACATAGTGCAACATGCATACTATATCTAAGTGAAATTTAAAATTCCGTGTTTGAGCAAATAAATATTATAAGTATAAAAAGGTCTCGTTAATATGAATTATTATTTGAAGCTTTGTAAGTTTATTATTTGTTTATATTAAATTGTCAAGTCATGCAGTGCAAATTCTACGTGTTTTACATTCATTTGGGTGCAAATGTTCATGCAAGTCAAAATCTACTGTCACAACAACATGAGGCAAAATTGAAAATTATTTACAAAAGTCATGTAACAAATAACAATTAAACTGAATAATGTATTCAAATGACAGCTTAAGATAAGTTCTTTAAATATATTCTACTTGATAAGATTTTAATTTAAAAAAATTACCAAAGTTAAAACTACCCTCATTTTCATTACTATCTCACCTTATATACTTACCCTTTGTTTATTAGGTCGTTTGACTTTATTGAAATAGGATTCGGTCATTTTGAGGAATCCTTCGGTGAGATGATCTAAGTCATGTCGTGTGGGGGTCGGGTACACGTCACAGTGCGTCGACTCGTCTTCCAGTATTTGCTTTGTGGCTGGATTGTTGAGCGGTAACAAGAGTGTTCGGAACCGCCAATATTTTAATGGCTGTAAAATTGTAATATTTATAGTCTCGAAGCTGAGCAAAAGGCGGTTTAACCTCTCAACCACCGAGCGGCCAGATCCGACCGCGACACAATAGATTTTCTATTGTGTCTGTGATTCCGGGGCCTGATGGATTAATAAAGAAAATATGATAAGGAGATACTACAATAGATGAAAAGTATAACTAATAACCAGATTCAATATTAATTAGAGATTTAAACAAGCTTCACAAAAGCCATAAAGGAATTGTTGATTGCTAAATGCTCCTTATTAACAATTTGTTTCTTTATAAAACATTGTAATTTCAAATTGAATTTGACATCGATTCAATAAGTTTACCTCAACAAGAGAAAAGTCTGTATCTCCTCTTGTACAAATATAATGGTCCATATAGTTCCAGTTGTAGTTTTCCAACTTCTCCGTAGTGAAGGCGACCCAGGACACTTCATATGTATCGTGATTTGGCGCGTGGAAGCGATAGCGGTAGTGGATGTTGAATGGAGGATATGGATGCCTAAAATTTTACAATTTTAGGACTTTAAAAAAGTAGGATCTCGTATTTTATACATAAAAACTACCTAAATGATAAAAATAACTCTACATCTAAATTTTAAATAAAAGTTAGCAAATAATTTCATATCATAATTCGTGAATAAATAGATGTTTGGACGTTACAATTAAATTATTGCTATGATAGAAAGAACACTGCGGTTTACCTCGGTCTATATCTCGTAACAGTAATAGTAGACCCGACCAACGTCAGTTTATGGAATATCCGACCAATAGAGAGCAAGTATCGTTTAGTAGGTGCCGAGTTCGCGGGCTTCCCGCACTGCGGCGCCACTTTCGATGGCGGCGGCGTGTGCGTGGAGGGACAGTGAGATTCTATCACTTCATTCTCATTTACTCCGACGATCAGCTGAAATCCCTGGAAAATATTTTGCTAAACTTAGCAAGATATTTGTAAATGTGGTGTACAGTACTCCCAAACTGATAATGCGCATACAAAAATTCGTCACTGTTCGGCAACTGTCATATTCCCCGAGCTTCCGAAGACGATATGTATATAGAGTGGTTAAATAGTCCATTGAAAAGTTACATTTGGGGTTGCGTTTTTTAGTGGACGCAATTTTATTTTTTTGATGTGTAGGGGGGGTCAGTTTGAAGCTATCATCAAGTTTGTGGGGTCGCCACCCTTGTCCCACGGCCGCCATCTTGAAAATAGCAGTTGAAATGGTTTTTACGATATATTTGACTATTTATCTGATAATAAAACAATATTAACATTCTTTGTTGCTAATTAAATTCTTTATAACTTTGGTTCAGTAACTTTTTATCGTAGAACTATAAATAAAAAAGTTATAAGCGAAAATGTTAAAAATTTAGAGTTATTTATATTTTTCAATAAAACTTTAATTTATCATTTTACGAAGAAATGATATCAGACCATTTTTGTAGATTGTTTTTCGAGGAACAACTTTTATAAACAACATTTTTTCATTACGTCAATAGCTAAGGTTTTACAGCGCTCTGAAGTGAGTAGAAGGTTAGGCCTAAAAAATTTAACATTTCAATTGACTAAAATTTTCTTCATGCATAGTTTATTAGAATTATGAGTTTTATTGTGATTTTATGGTAAAAGAGATAAGTAACGAAATTTGTTTCGATAATTCAATGTAAATTAATAGCGAGGATAAGCCACACGATTGCGAATATATATTTGTTGTATTGATTTACTTGGAAAATTCTATACCTACTTAGAACTATTAAAGTGTCTTACTGAAGCTGGCGTGATGATGGATGTATGGAAGGTTAAAATAAGACAAAGTTTATATTTAAAACAATATTTTCAAACACTGGTTTACATTTAAATTGTACATTTAAATCTCAGTCCAAAGGATTTACAGAATCAGGGATTATCTCTATTTCTGATATCGTAGAATGATCAGAACTTTCATTATGCTCTTATTAACTTTCACTTTCCCCACTGCTATCTGCTACCTGTGTAAATAATCATTTTATCGGAAAATTCAACTTTGAAACAAAACTAAGAAGGGTATGTAACAGCAGCTCTATATAATTCCATACAGAGATAATACGTGCGGTAACCACTAATATATATGACGGATTTTTGAATTTTTTGACTGACAGGCTACCGTCACCTACCGCCCGAATTGTTTTCGATTGTGTATGACTCTGAATTGACTCCTATTTCTTTCGAACAAGTTGCAAGATGCAAGTGTATTGTTTAGGGCACTTACGATTCGATGATTCGGGGTGATTCGGGTGTTTCTGGAAATACGATAATTGGCGAAGATCTGCATGCGCATTATTAATTTTGGAGTACTGTATGATATTATGAAATGATTTACAATCTTTTGTAACGACTTAAAACATGAAAGATATCTTAATGAATACTGTGTTTTTAGTGGTAATGAGTAAGGTGACTATTAAAAGGATCTATACCTGTGCCAATCTCTGCGAGACGAGTTCTTTGAAAACCTCCATAGTGGTCAACGGTTCTTTATAAATAGCTCTGTTTTGTGCAAAATCAGCGTTCACATCGTCAGGCAAAAGATTATAGTCCGACACTAAATAATCATTTTGTAGCGAACGTTTGTCGGGAAAATAATCAGTTGTTATCGGTAAACAAGCCGGTATGGTCAGGGACTTCCAATCCACTCCTGTTTTAAAATAAAAGTTTGTAAAATATGGTACTAATATATGCTAATGCTCGAACGTTACTCCCTTCAAACTAAGCAATAAGTTAATTTCGATTTTATTACTACATACAGTGATGTCAACGAAAAACATTTTTTTTTCTTTTCCCATTAATGATCGAGATGGAACTTTTACATTAAAGGTGAGGTAGAACAATCTGCTTATTTAAGATAATCCGTTTTAAACAGCCAATAGCATTTTTCATGCGATTAGAACCCGTATTAACCCACAACCAAGCGTATTAGTATGACACGCATGATTCGTGCAAAGTAAAATATGCATATGAGTTAATATTACAATGATTAAGTTTAAAATAATGTTAAATGTGGAATAAATATATATTTTTGAATTTTTATATACATATTTAAATAAAGGAACATTGCTGACCAAACGAAAATTTATGTACTAGCGCTATCTAATAGTACTTGTATACTTTAACATTTTAGCTGTGGTGTCATAAATTTCTTATTTGGTCCTAAATTTCTATATAATTAAATACTTGTGTATGTAAGTATATTTCAAAAGTGTTTTCTAGCGATCTTTGTGTGTAACACTAAACATGCAATACGTTTGTTATGGCATTGAAAAATGTAAATACTTTTGAGCTTTTGTGTGATCAAATTAATAATTATATACGTCTTTTATGCGCGCGATGGGCTACATGAAATTTAAAATAGGTATCATCAGCATATTTTGAAGAATGCGTAAAAATAGAGATAAGATTACATCCATTTTTTTTCCAATAGACAGTAATTTGATCTGTGACATTTTGAAGTTGAACAGGGAAACTATTTGGATAAGAAGAGGATAGAATGGCATTAGATACAGAGAGAATAGCAGAATAAACACAAATTTAAGACAACTTTTTACGTTCTTCAAAATAAGTGCAATTTTAAGTCTGGTAGGGAATTCTTAATTAATAATCTTACAAAAGATGTTCATGGAGCCAATCGCACATTTTTTCCTTGATACTAAGCGTAATTATATTGGATTTGCTACAATTTTATAAAGCATATCGATCCCCACATATTAATTACGAATGTTGAGGGTTTGCCTCACTCGTTAAGTCTATTATCACGAGACCCCTCGCAAGATCGTACTTTAAACATTTTAAAATAATTCTCATTAATAAAAATAACCTATAGAAGGTTCTAGATCGATCGCTCGGGGTTTCGCATCTAGAAAAACCTGTATCTAACTACGAGATGCAAATCCAATGAGTGAGATATCAAACCTATTGCTCGATTCGCTTTTGTCCGCAACATTCCATAGTGTTTGTTGATATTCAATTCGACGATATCATGAAAAATCAGAAATGAGGCGACTTATTATATGGTACTGATGGATTATTATGAATTGAGGGTTATAGAACTCGTTCAAATGTAGTGCAACATTTATCACTAATATTTCTATTTTATTTCGGTCACGCAACACAATCTCAGTTTTGTTTAGTAGAACTACTAGATGTGTTATACGCAAGCATAATAAAATAAAAATTATCATACAAAACTTATGTCAATTAAATTAAATAATTATTTCAAAGAATAAAGTACAGGGCAAACTTAGAAGGATATTTACAAGACACATTTACAGAAAGAAAATCATAACAAATTTACATTTATAGCAGATAAAACATTAACAATTTAACCATAAAAAATTACAAATAAGAGGAAAGTAATAGTCTAGTCTATCAACAGGTTTACCAGGATCTTGAGTATTTATTAATGATAGATCTATCAAGAAACATTTTTAAATAATTTAATCCATTCGAAAAGATACAAAAATGTAATATTTATAGGAAAAATTCTATCATCTCTATGATAGACTGAAAAAATAAAACAGATTAGTTTGCTTAAAAAAATGGTGAACAATCATAACTGAATTTATAATTTGGTCAAATGATTCTATGCTACACTTTTTAATTAAACTATATGTACATTTAATACTCCTATACACATAAGAACATAATATAAAACAAATTTCTCATAGTTTCTAAAGTTGTCATACCGGTAGTTAAGGCGGGTGTCCACTCCTGTTCTCCCGTGGCCCCCCACAGAAGGGCCAGCGACGCATTATTAGTTGTAGATGGAGTGCCCACTATAGTGCCGAGGACACTTAACGCGCCTGACGTACTTATGAGCCGCTTTCTGCTGCTCATTATGTTACCTGAAATATTAAATTTAGGGTGAAAACTAATTATTCTGTTGTTGGTATGGGGTTGGGATTATTTCAGAGGGTAAGTTGTCATAAACGCATCACTTCATGGTTTAATTATGTCAACAAGGGCAAATTGTATCATGGTTTGATAGTTAAGGCAGGGGGGTTTCACTCCGAAGTTTAGGTATGTTTCGCGCCGTTGCCGACTGAGTTGGCAGTCGAGCGCGGGTTGTCTGCCACTCGCCGCCCGCGCGCTTACGGCGTTGGTCGCGTGACGTGTGTTTTGCAAATATGATAATAATAGTTTGAGAATTATAAAGAACTAGGTTTCCGCCCGCGGCTTCGCCCGCGCAGTCAAAGAAAAACCCGCATAGTTCCCGTTCCCGTGGGATTTCCCGGATTGCGTCATTTTCCCGGGATAAAAAGTAGCCTATGTCCTTTCTCGGTTATCAAAATATCTCCATACCAAATTTCATGAAAATTGGTTCAGTAGTTTAGGCGTGATTGAGTAACAGACAGACAGACAGAGTTACTTTCGCATTTATAATATTAGTATGGATTTTTAGTTTTCATGATGATTTTCAAAGATAATCCAGTCTGGGCTGAAACGTAACAAATACAAATATAGAAACTCCACTCACCATCAACTTGATACACGGGGTGATTATTATTGATCGTAGATCCATTCTCCTTATTACTAACATCATGATCGCAACGTTCGTGCCGTGTGGACGCGGGCTCGCCCGCCGGCCGCGCTTGGTAATGATGCTGCTGTATTAGCACACCCGTTGGACCTGTTTTTAAGTAAAAAATAATTCGTAAAAAAAAGGAAAATATTGTTACACACCAGAAGATTTTTAAACCAAAAATATGTTGGTTTAAAAAATTTCTGATCGTCGAAATTTGCGTTCTAGTGCGATTGCGTGTCTCGTGATGGAAATTTGTCCAATATATATTAAATTAAATAAACATTTGTCCAATGTTAATTTATTTGAAACAGTTGTATGTATATTTAACACGCAAAAATGTTTATACTGGATATGCTTATGTACATAAATTAAAATAAAGTGTCTTGAAATATTAAAAAGGAAGCATTTATCGTGTGGTTCGCGGTAATAGCTAAGTAAAATAAATAGAATAATGAAAATACCTAGAATAAATATTTATGAATGTTTACCAATAATATCCAACTACCCACCTTTCGGGAATATATGCGTCCACCTGCGTCTATTACTCGTCAATTTCACAGTAACGTGGGACGGATCGAACGGGTTAATCAACGCTCTTCCCGTGCGTATTACCGGCTTGTGGCTGGTTATAGAACTCCGAGGGGATAGACGGCTTATGGATATCGCTGAGTCTGTCGCGTCGCTGCCCGTTTCGTTTGAGTATTTGCCTGTAAAAGGTGTTTATAAAAATAAGTGGCATGTTTCATGCGCATTTAAGAGCATAAATTTATCTTAATACCCGTATTTCATAGTTTACATTTCCAAGAAGAGGTAACAATATAAAACATAAATTTTTCATTTCCTTGAAAACCTAACAAAATAACATAAATTAGTACAAATTTGAAACATATACAAAACACTCGACACAATATTTTTCATAATTTAGCTATTTTTATAATTAGGATACTTACTGCAATTACTGAAAATGTCACCAAGGCTGTGATGTATGTCTGGATCAGACATTTTCCTTTGATGAATGATAGATGCAGGTGGACTTTTCCTACTTATGCCTTCTAGACCCGCAACAGATGTTTTTTTCGTTCTTGCCACTTTTTGAACACTGAAAAATTATTAAGTTCCAGTATGGATTTAAATTACTTAAATGAAATTAATAAAATGAATATTGCTCTTAGTTAATACTTAAACATGCACAGCTGCTAGGACTCCTCATATTAAAAAAAAATACTCACCATGTACTATGTGCAGGGGGCAACTGAAAAACTTGTGCGTCATACGCATCGTAATCAAAAATCGAATTGTGCATATATTCATCCTCTTTCAAAAGCTTCCCTTTACTTTCATCTTCATACATTTTCTTCAACGGTTCTTGACTTTTTCGTGGCGGCAATTTTATTCTCGGAATGAAATTGGAATATGCAACCTTTTTATTTGTGGAATAGAATGACAAGTTGATCCAGTGAGGCATTGAATAGTCATCTATGGAGTTGAGATTGCTGTCTTTATTGTGGAACTTTAGCAAAGGTACTGCATGTAATGGTTGTTCTCCGACACAGACCAAGTCGCTCCCAACACCATTATCTATGATTCGTTGTTTTGTTACATTGGTCAGTTCTCTGTCTACTTCGAATACTCCTACACCGGGTGTGATGACCACGCTGAGCTGACCAGTTCGATCAAAACACCTGTCCAGATAATGTTTTTCAAACACTAGAAAAAACAGAACATTTTATCTTGGCATAAAATGAAAACGACAAAAGTTTTTAATGCAATATATACCATTTAAACTCATATTAAGAACTTCAAGAAAATTTCCTTGAGCTGCTGTTGAGTTTATTGCTGTGGGTATATCCATATTAGGTCTCTCGTGATACTGCAGTACAATTTTCTGATAGTCAGTAAAAAGTCTTCTCAATTGAAGTAAAACATTTGACCAATCCTCGTACCTTTCATTTTGTACAGCAACTCTGAGAAATCAGTTAAAATGGGTTAAAGATTTATTATGCTATCTAACCCAATACCATGAATACAACCTTAACTAATATTCATTATATAATAAAGAATAATAAGTTTATTACTTTAGTCATTAAAAATTTAAAACGGACAAGTGAAAAGGACTTTTCTAGTATGCTATACTCATCATTATTAAGTACCTATAGAAATCTTCATAAAATCTGCCCCTGTAGTCTTTTTGTAAACATTCTTTCATGTGTTGTGGAAATTCTTCTAATGTTTTAGCTTTATAAAAGGTCCTTGAAAATAGGACTATTGTCACTTCATGATTGCTGCCATTTTTCTGAAATAGTTTGCTTAAATAATAAAAAAATAACATCCAGAGAAGTAAAACAAACAGCAATAAAATTGTGACCGCCTTCTTGGTACAGTGGTTGACGCGCGAGCGTAAAACCGAGGGTTAGATTCCCGGCGGAGACAAAGAAAAAAAAATGTCTCGGTCTGGGAGGACACAGAAGGCTGATCACCTACTTGTCTCTAAAGAAATTCGATCAGTGAAACAGATGTATAATGCATCTGCCCCTTACAAGGGACATGGGACTTCACTTTTTTTAATAAAATTGTAATTAAATATAGAAATTACTCACCTTCCACTTAGCAAAAAGGTCAGCAAGGAATCCATTAACAGCCTTTTCAAAATACAAATCACCATGTATATCAAAATCCCACATTTCTGAAGACATTTGTATGAAGAGGTAGACCATGGATGTGGACGATCGGAACACAATTTTAGTGTCTTCTGTAATTACTCCACAGGCAACTCTGTCGCCTTGAGACCACATTTCATACACTTGACATCTTATTGCTCCACCACAGTATTCTATTTTCTTGTTTATGTATACACATGTGCTTACCTATAAATATAAGATTCTTTCAATATTTTAATTTATAGTTACAGTCATAATGCTGAAGGATACAATTTAAAAAAATATAACAAACACATATATTCTAATCATAAATAATTGTTATCATATGTAAATGTTGTGGATAAATAAACATTTTATGTACATAGTACATACACATTTGACCGGCAGACAAATAAACACAAACTTACTGATAAAATATGATTATTGACAACTTTAAATAATTAAACAAAAACAGTAACTTACTAGATGATTTTTTAGCCTCCACATTTCTGATCTTCCCATGTACTGATCTTTGAATGTAAGTTCAACAGAATCCAAAGCCACATCGGCAACATTGACAATATTAACGTAAACATCAGCAAATGTTCTTAATTGAAATGTTGTTGCTATGCTATGTTCCACACTGATTGTATCTAGAAATAATAATAAATATTTGAGCACAATGGAATTTGAAATTTTGGGAATTTATATTGATAGAGAAGGAAATTTATATTAACTTTAAAATACATACTATAAAACATAGTATGCCAATTGAGATTTACTTAAATAGAAAATTAAAGTATACGTACCTCTGCCTCTCCCCGGAGCGTCAACTTTCGTAACTTGTAAAAGCAATCGAGGGTAGTCATTTTCTGGGTGATAAATTTCAACGATATCTTTCTCTTTTAGCCCCGGATAATCTTTTAAATTTATTATGAGGTCTTCAGCTAAAATATAAAGGAAAATGATTGTTAATACTTTTATTATAGCTATGCTATGTGGAGGGCAAGCTGGCAAAAGAGCGGGGTGGGATTCGGTGGGATGTCAAGACCACCAATGCCTATAAAATGCCCATAATGCTCGCTGCTGTACTTTGATGGTGGAGTACTCAAGAGAAGCAGATGTCAGCCAGTCCGCTTTGTCCACGTCCGCGTCGTGCTCTCTGGGACCTTCTGCGACCGTGCTTTGCACGCTCACCATCTATGTTCAGATCGCAGATGCCAAGGACAACGGGCGAAAGGCGAGTAATCGGCGCCTTACAATTTACAAACCGATTCCAACTTGACAACTTGACAGGGATGATACCCGACACAAACAGAGCTTGGCCGCAAGCTCCGAAATGGCAGCCCCATTAGCGGTCTAGGGTGCGTTGGGCTAATTACTCAACCATTCGAAAATTCTATAAATTACTGAAACCTCAGAAAATAATAATCCGGATCGATATAATACAACGACTTTTGGCTTGAAAACACGGATAAAGATTTGCTGCTGGAATGTAAAGACACTTTGGAGACCGGGTCGACTAGAAGAGCTTGCGACCTTTATGCCAAAATATAACATCGATATCATGGGAGTAAGCGAGGCGAGATGGAATGGATTTGGAGAAATAAAAAGCGACCATAATACTACATTCATATATTCAGGTAACCCTTCCGAAGGGGATAGACATGAAAAAGGGGTTGGGTTTTTACTCTCTGAAAAGGCAAGAAGATGTCTTCTGGACTGGAAACCAGTTTCAGAAAGGATAATTACTGTGCGTTTTAGAACTAGAGCACGGAATTTGTCTATAGTCCAAGTATACGCGCCTACAGAGACTTCAAGAGCAGAGGATAAAGAGATATTTTATGACCAATTAAAAAATACAGTGAACAAAATAAAACGGCAGGACATCGTTATGGTTATTGGAGATCTTAATGCTAAGGTTGGTGATAGTAATTTTGGTAGAGAAGCGTATATGGGAAAACACGGAGTGGGACACCAAAACGATAATGGTATAAGATTTGCGGACTTCTGCTCAAAAAACGAACTTGTTATTGGCGGCACCTTGTTCCCTCACAAAACCATCCACAAGACTACATGGAATCATCCCGACGGAATCACAAAAAACCAAATTGATCACATTGCTTAAGCCGCAAATGGAGAAGGTCCCTACTGGATGTTCGAGTTAAAAGAGGTGCTGATATTGATAGCGACCACATGCTCTTAATGGCTGAACTCCGACTCAAACTTGCGGCGCATAAGACAATAAGTGAAAAAACTACAGCTCTATATAATATCTCCAAATTGGAACAACCAGAAACCTCTGAGGCATACACTCAAGAGCTGAAAAATAAATACAATAGTCTGGATGTTAATGATCTTGATGTTAACGGGAACTGGGAGGCAATTAAGAGCGCCTTTCAGGTGGTTGGGGAATCAGTACTGGGCTTCCGCCGACGTGACACAAAGCCTTGGATGTCAAAGAGTACTTGGGAGCTAATAGAACAGAGGCGTAAAACAAAGGAAACCCTGATACAGCTATCAAAAAAAAACTCACCCACATACGAAGAGCAAAATTTACGCTATTCATTACTACGGAAAAGCTTGAAGCGCAGCGTTCGACGGGACAGACGAAATAACACGAACTTAATAGCCGATCAAGCGCAAAAGGCTGCAGCTGCCAAGAATATGGCCGGTATCTATAAAGCTACAAAAACTCTACTCAACCAATCGGGGCATCGGTCCAATACTAAACCCCTTAAGAATGAAAATGGCGATCTTCTTACAACATCTGAACAACAGCTTAAGAGATGGTTCACCCATTTCCGCGACCTCTTGGAAACAGGCAATCCAGAGGGTTCTGACATAATTCCTTTGCACTCTCACCACCCAAAGCTCTCTAATTTTAACGTAGAACACCCAAATTGCATAGAAATCAAGCAAGCTATAGACTCACTGAAGTGCCGTAAGGCTCCTGGCAAGGACAGAATAACTGCTGAGATGTTAAGAGTGGAAAGCACCTTCACCGCAAAAATGCTCTTCCCCTTACTTAAACAAATATGGGAAACGGAGACAGCACCCGATGATTGGAAGGAGGGTATATTAATAAAAGTTCCCAAAAAAGGGGATAGAAGCAATTGTAATAACTGGAGAGGGATAACATTACTCTCCATTGTGTCGAAGGTGCTAACTAAAATAATCTTAAACCGCCTTTCACTCGCCTTTGAAGCGACTTTGAGAGAAAATCAAGCTGGATTCAGAAAGGGCAGGTCATGTGTGGATCATATCAGTACGCTACGAATAATAGCTGAGCAATGTACAGAATGGCAATCTGATGTCTTTTATATGTTTGTTGACTTCGAAAAAGCCTTCGATACAATAAGATGGTCCGCACTTTGGCAATCCCTTGAGAATAGAGGTTTGCCTACCAAAATCATAAATATCATTCGGTCTTTCTACACCAACAGCTCTTGCAGAGTTCTTCATAATGGCCACCTTTCCAATCCCATCAAGCTTAATTCTGGAGTGAGACAAGGATGTCTTTTGTCGCCAATTATGTTCATTGTTCTTCTTGACGATGTACTGTGCGAAGCTACAGCGCACCGAACGGGTATTCCATGGGGTAACGGCAGTCAACTCCTAGATCTTGACTACGCAGATGATATTTGCTTGGTATCAAATAGCTTAGAACACCTTAATATAAATGCATGCGCATTTCAATCTGCTGCAGCAAAAGTCGGATTGAGAATCAACACCCAAAAAACTGTTGTCATGAAAACTGCATTGACAAATGAACAGCTGCAAATATCATTAAATGGAAAATCAATCCGAGAAGTACCTACATTTTGCTATCTAGGAAGTATTCTGAGCCCTAACGGTGGTGCAGAGGTTGATATTGAAAATAGAATACAGAAAGCAAAAGCTGCTTTTGCACAGTTATCTCCGATTTGAAAATCAAGTCGCTTATCCCGTCAGCTTAAATTGCGAATCTTCGAGAGCAATGTGAAGTCGATACTGCTATATGGTTGTGAGACTTGGAAAGTAACACAAGCTATCTCCAACAGACTCCAGGTATGCCTGAACAAATGCTTAGGAAGTATATTACGAATTTTTTGGCCTGATACAATTTCCAATGAAGAACTCTGGAAAATAACCAATCAGCAACCTATAGACCAACAAATCTGCTCCAGGAAGTGGGGGTGGATAGGACACTGCCTTAGGAGGCCGGAACAAAATATAGCAAAAACAGCTTTAGACTGGACGCCCCCGAATGGTCGTAGAAGAAAAGGTCGTCCCCCTGCATCGTGGAGGAGATCCGTGGTTGCTGAACTAAATAAAACCGGCCTGTCGTGGCAAGAAGTCAAAGCAAAAGCCCAAAATCGACGTGACTGGAAAAAGTTTACTGAGGCCCTATGCTCCTCGAGGAGTTAAAGGAACAATCAATCAATGCCTATGTACATTTTATATTAACTTGTATACAACATGATTAAAAATTTTAACATACTTAGGTATTATTTAATACACATTTTTATCAAACTTTACTTCCCATAACTATTGTATAACTATGTAATTTAGTAATCTTCAGAAATTACCAACTTAAGCATTTTAATTGCAGTTAAATTTAAATAAATAATTTACTTACTACTGAAGCTAGGCTGATGAACTATTAATTTGAATGATTTCATTATTCTTAATTGGTATTTAAACTAACATATCTTAATGACAAACAGTGAAATGATGATATTTCACTATATAATGTAGAAGAAAATGAGAATTTATATAGACCGGACTCTCAGTGGAGTTTCGTTTGCAAAAATCGCGGACCTAAATCTGACTTCTGATATATATTGTATAGATCCCAGACATTCTATAGACAGATGTTGCCAACCAGTTTTGTGGTCCCCCTGCCCGCACCCCGATAATTAAATATGGCATACAAAGAAAAAAATAAAAATTTCCAAAACATGCCGTGTGGGGTATCAAATGAAAGAGCTTATTGAGTAGATCACGAATATATAGCATACTATATACATTTCTTACACTTTCTCTAAGATTTTTTAGAAAATTTACGAAAATGGTCCATTTTTGAGTTAACTTTAAACCACTATAGATTGAAAACTCATGAATATATTTTTTAAATTATTATTTTAAATAATTAACAATAGTCCATTGTTTACGATTCAATATTTCGTACAGTGAAATAGTTGCATGGGGGAGTGGGGGGAGCATTCAAAGATGGCGAGTATATTTTCAAGTTCATATAGTATATAGTTATTTTCATCAAATCCACCACATAGCTCACTTATATTATATTACGAACTATTGAATCATAAACAATGGACTATTGTTAATTATTTAAAATAATAATTTAAAAAATATATTCATGAGTTTTCAATCTATAGTGGTTTAAAGTTAACTCAAAAATGGATCATTTTCGTAAATTTTCTAAAAAATCTTAGAGAAAGCGTAAGAAATGTATATAGTATGCTATATATTCGTGATCTACTCAATAAGCTCTTTCATTTGATACCCCACACGGCATGTTTTGGAAATTTTTATTTTTTTCTTTGTATGCCATATTTAATTACCGTTGTGCGGGCAGGGGGACCACAAAACTGGTTGGCAACATCTGTCTATAGGATGTCTGGGATCTATACAATATATATCAGAAGTCAGATTTAGGTCCGCGATTTTTGCAAACGAACATCTCCTTGGAGCCTGCTCTAATAAAAATTCGAAACAAATACACTTATTTACGTTCATTTTTATTATTTGTGTAAAGTTGACAGTTGTCAAAAGACAAAAACACGTCAAAAATTTTAGCTTGACATTTGACAAATGACAAAATTTTTTTTTTTAATAATTTATTCATAACCATGGATACAAGTTCTTCAGTCGCAATCTTAAAGTAACAAATGACAACTGCCAATTTTATTGCCATTTTCATTAACCACATGACCACAGTCCTAACCACAGTCCCTGACGACACAGTAAATTATTTTATAAGATTTTTAAACAAATGAAATGAAATCTTCAACTTTGATTTGATTAAATAATGTGCATTAACTAAGTCATTTAATAGGGTGATTTGATTTATGCTCTTTTTGCAGACTAATACTATTGAATTTTAAATATTATTTTTTGAATATTCATGACAGACTTCATGAATATTTTGATTTTGAGTTTTGACTTTTGACACATTTGACAAAGAAATTGACAGTTGACTGTTGATTTGCCCAACTTAGGGGTTTTCCCCCCAGATTTAGGGGGTAAATAAGTGAGATAGGATTTTTTTAGGGGTCTGAAATTTTTAGGGGTATTTTTAGGGATTTTTTTGACTCTTTAATATTTTTAAATTGATAATTACTTAGCTAGTTTTAATGTTTATTTCTTGACCTAGCGACTCATACCGATATCTAGTGATGTCGAATTATCTTCAGATGAAGACAAAATATTTTATGTAATAGATAACTTGTAATAAAAAGACTTTTGAAACATATTACAGCATATTATTTTTAAATCATTATGAATTTATATTTGTATATTTTTTTAGGGGGACAACTGAATAATTTAGGCGTTTTTAGGGGTTTTTGACACAAACTTAGGGATAAATATTTTTGAGAGTTGGTAACACTGGATTTGGTCGAGTCACGAGTGTTGGCTGTGAGTGCTGGCGTCTCGGGTTGGCGTAGTGTCAAAAATCAAAATATTTTTCTCGATGCCATTTGAAAATAATATATTTTCTATTCATAAATATAGACGAAGACGTGTTTTCACGTCTTGGTAAAAGGGGGAAGATAAAAATAATTAGTCATGTATTTATCCGACATAAGAGAAATAATAGAGAGCCTGGCTGTTGTAACTACAATTTGTCAATTTTTATCGGGCATGTAAGACAATAAGCCTGGGTTTAAGAAACAGCTGTTGATTTACAATATAGTTTAGAGTAATTCAAGTGATGTTGGCATTGTTTCAGATTGGTATGCAAACAGTATGTTGCAAATCGCACTACTGGTGAAGCTTCACCGTTGCCATTCACTTGTGGCATGTTCTCGTATGTATTAACTTCATAATTTATTTTATTCCATTATATATCAATCGGTTTTATTATGAAGACACATTTGCTGCTTTCAGGTGTAGCCTATGGCTTTTATATGGACTGACCAAGGATGATGGGAATATGATAATAGTCAATTTAGTTGGAGTTATACTTATGGTCGCATACACAACTGTGTTTTATGTATTTACTTTTAAGAAGTCCTTGCTTTTGCGGCAGGCATACACAACAATAGCATTGTGTATATTTGCTGTTGGCTATGTTAATGTTGAAGAGGATAATGAAGTTTTATTAAGTCGTCTTGGTAAGATTTAAATTCATTTTTAATTTTAATTTTAACACACCAGACACTGATGATTATTTAAAAAAATTGTGAATATTTATGGATGTATTAGGCAAAGATAATTGAATGTTTCTATTAATTAAATGTTAATTTTTTTCCATGTAATAAAATTATAATTTTCAGGTCTCAGTGCCTGTTCCTTAACATTATTAACAGTGGCTTCACCAATGAGCAAGCTCATGTATGTAATAAGGACAAAAAGTACTGAATGTCTACCATTTCCTATGATATTGATGTCATTCTTGGTATCCAGTTTGTGGTTCTTCTATGGTATAATTGAAGAAGATGTCTATCTTACTGTAAGTATATACTTTTAATAATAATTATTAACCATCTATTTGTTCAGTTTAAACACAAAACTTTAATTTTAAGTATAATTTGACCTTACATTTAAATGAATAAATTTTTTGCTACAAATTCAGTCATAGATAAGGGGAGAAATTAAAAATAAGTTTCTAATTAAAATGCTTCCTGTATTTTATTAAAAAAATTGTTTAAATTAAGTAATAATTAAAGTTCAGATAATATCAGCTATTATGTACATTTCAAATACTCAAGGTGCAGAATTTAAATTGAGCCTTTGAAATTCATGGCCAATTTCATATGCAGTGTTTTCAATTTTCATAATAAAAAATAATTTAATTCAAGAAAAGCAGAAAACATTTAATCTATACTTATAATAAATCTGTAGAGAGGCCAATTCTGTACATGAAATATATTAAAAAAAAAACTATGAAGGGGTGATAAGGGATCGCTACTGATGCCAAAAATGCAATCAGTAAAATTTTTGTCTGTCTGTCTGTCTGTCTGTCTGTCTGTCTGTCTGTCTGTCTGTCTGTATATTCGTTATAGAAACAAAAACTACACGACGGATTTTAACGAAATTTGGCACAATTATTCTTCATACTCCTGGGCAGGTTATAGTATACTTTTTATTACGCTACGATCAATATGAGCAGAGCAGTGAAGTGAAATATTGGGAAAACGGGAGAAGTTACTCCATTTTTTAAGCTTCCGTCGCGTGTGCAGCCTTAATGGTTAAAGCTACATAGAAATCATGTACGACACAAATGTTCTTAAATTATTATTATTATATAAAAATAAATTCCTAGACAGCATAATATGTCTATCTTTTAAAATTGACTCACAATAACACGTAGTTTCAATAGCTTAGCAATTCGGAGCTTTCTGATTATATTTGTCGACTCTTACGTTTACAACACTCTCACTCATCCCTAATTAAAAAAGTTAACATTATTACCTATTCAATAATAATAATAAGAATCATGTAAATCGGTGTAGAAACACCAAAGTTATACATATAAAATTACGTAAGGTATTCAATGCGGTTCGCGCCTCTTTGATGGAAACCCATGGAGCGCATGTACTAAGCACGTCTTCTATGTCATCTTCGGTTTTCTGAGCTACTGAATCGATAATTTCGTCATCAGATAATGCAAACACGTGTTTACGTGAGTCATAAATTTATTATGGTATAGTCCTAAAATGTTTTCTAAGAAACAATAGTGTACTTACATTGTCGGCAAGTTTATTTTATTTTATTTTATTTTATTAAGGCTCATTAGCAGCTGTACATCGATTGTTTTACATAAAAAGTACACAAAAAAGTTCAAGTTCTTAAAGTCGGCAACTTATTTTTGTTCGAACAATAGAGATAATAAATTCCAAATGATCAAGTTGTAAAGGTTGTAAAATAAAACGTGCGGCGGGTCCGCGTGCGAGGTCGGAGGTTCATACAATATTTGGCTGTTGATGCGAATAGACGTTCAGAGTGTTCGACCTTATTGACAGATTTCTTTTGTTGTTTTTCTATAGGTTTTAGTAGTGTTAAAGCATATTATTAGTTTACATTTTATTTCTTTATAAGTGAAGTACCAGTAGGTACGCATTTTAGTTATTTTGGAAGTGTTTAATTATATTAATAGTTTATTTTCGTAATTATTTGTTTTTCTATAGGTTTTGGTAGTGTTTAAGCATATTAATAGTTTACATTTTATTTCTTTATAAGTGAAGTAGCAGTTGGTACGTATTTTAGTTATTTTGGTAGTGTTTAATTATATCAATAGTTTATTGTCGTAATTATTTGACGAAGGGTCAATTCTGTACATTGAAAATATTGAAAAAATAAATAGCAGGGGGTGTTACTGGATCGATAGCAAACCCAAATATGTGATTAAAAAAATTTTTGTCTGTCTGTCTGTCTGTCTGTCTGTCTGTATGTTCAGGCATCACGTGAAAACTAACTGTTCGATTTCGATGAAACTTGGTATAATTATACCTTATTATCCTGGGCATAAAATAGGATACTTTTTATCCTGGAAAAATTCGTAGAAAAAAATAAATCTTAATTTTTCAGTTTTATCCATAGACGTTGTTCTGTAGAACCGAGAACACACGTTGCGTTAATTATTATAGGTATTTGGGTCCAATAGATATTTATAAGATGTCATTGTCAGAGTTACTCAAAATGGAGAAATAAACCATCCACGCGAAGACCGACATCCGCGCGGACGGAGTCGCGGGCGGAAGCTAGTGTAACATAAAGATATATTATAATCCATACATTAATAACTGCAAAAAGTACCAGATGTGTGCGAATGGTAACTTATGCTAAGCACTTATTATTGCTAGCTAGCTTATTTATTGAGTCATTTTGTTTTAAGTTATTTCACAATGTAAATAAAACAAAAATTCTATTGTCCTTTTAGTGACAGCTGAATAAATTGTTGTTACTTTCAGATTCCAAACTTCATTGGTGCTGCTTTGTCGTTGGCACAACTATCTCTGTTTATATTATATCCCACCAAGCCATCTTCACCTCTCTTGCCAAGGTCAACTTTAGCCTAAAAGTATTATATTCCTATGTATTGTGTAGGTTACTATATTTTAGATAGTATGTAGTTTAGTTTTGGATCAAATCCATTGATAGCCAAGTGTGAGTTAGTTTTAAATTCTGTCAATGTACAAAGTAGTTTTTTTTTTTTTTTTAATTTTGATTTGATTTGAATCAAATATATTTATTTGTGTATGACGTTTTCTCCATGACATTTTTGTTATTTTATTTAAAGAGTATTTTTTGTTTGTAATAATGAAGGTATTGTATTGTTTTATATTTTATTGTATGTATTGTGTATACTGTAGAGAAAAGGGTATTATGTATTTTGTAGTACAATTATGTATGTTATTTTATTGTGTGCTAAATTTGACAAGTTATGGTAGGTATTCTAGTGGGTATTATGATCCAGTTGAAGAAAGACAGGGAAATAGAATCTGTAGTTTGAGTGTTGTGAATTTCTTAGGTATACTAATTTTATAAAAATGCATTTATTAATTTGTATAAGTATAGTAAAATAAACTTGGAAAGTTATTACATGATATTTAGGGCATACATCCATTGATAAATATTATATATTAAATGTAAAAGATAATCTGCAGTGCAAATTCATGTTAAAATATTGTTTTTTCATGTAAAAATATATTTTGATAATTCTTAATAACATTGATATGTTATATCTAAAACGGTTACATGATACTTTAAATGATAAAATAGTGCCATTAGAATATCTGATAAATTCTATTTTTTATAGGTATGTTTACCAAAACATATAGTAATTGGGTTTTTATCATTGATGTATTAAAAGCATAGAATGATAGGTACTTCCTATTTTACCAAGAGATTCCTCGTAGTTGCCACTTGGCTCTCAGTCGCGCTCGGCATATAATCTTACTTACATACGGAACGACTTACAATCACTTGATTCAATTAGTTTATATCTTTGTAAAAAATTCGGATCAAAATGCCTTCCTGTGCAGCTGGTACAATAAACTATGTAGGTACCTAAAAAAAAATCTATCTTATAGCCTTGTGCACATATATCTATTCGAAATAATATAGATACATTCTTTATTTCAAATGTATTATAGAAAAATTTTAATTAATTGAATATTTGTTGCCGTGTGGGTTGTCGAGTCACTTGTAGATAGGTACTAAATTAACGGACTTGAGTTTCATTCGATTTTACAAACTATTGAGAGACTTGGCCCTTTTTACATGTTTTTTAAAGGGGATTTTTGTAATTTAATATCTTTTAACACATCAATGATTTTTGCGTTATTTAAAACCCGTATTTAGGTAATCTTCAAAATATTATGTTTTTGTCTTTGACTTCAAATATTTTTATATAAGTAGATCCTGTAAAGAATATCATAAGTTCAATATTTTGCCATTGTAAACATTTTTTCACTTGATGTGAAACATATTGTATATATTTTACTACTCCTATTAATATTTAATTTGATGATCCTGTGGCTTATTCAATATTCAGCATATTCTAGTCTCACCAGTATTAATCAACTTCCTGAAGCTAATTTTTCAAGAAACGTTTTAAAGCACCATGTCTGTGTTTTAAAGGCACAAAGCTTGTACGGTACATGCATATGCGAATCAACTAGAAATACGATCGACACAGCGCCATATTGTGACGTCATAGCTATACATTCTAACGAATTAATTTCAGTTTCTTCTATGAATAACCAGAAATTTAAAAAAAATCAGGTGTCATGAAGTCAAGTTAAATTAAGACCAAGTACAATTTTTTTCTTGGTTAAATAGCTTCAGGATCCTGTTCTTTAAGTATTTTTTGTGTGTCGATATTATAGTGCATCTCGATGACTAGCAAATTTATTTTTATTAAGGCCCGATTCAGTGCGACGCGGATGACCTACGTGAACGTCCACGGCGGACGGTAAAATGCATATAGCCCGTACAACCCGTTCAGTAATCAGTTCGATGCGACACATCGCGGACATTTATCCGTCGCGATCGGGGATCTATCCGCACTTCTCCTCCACACCACGGATGTCAACGCGGACGCCTATTGGTTCTCATGGTTCAGTGCTCGACGGACTATTTACGGATAAATTTATCCGCGACGGATGATTTATTCGCGCGGACGGTCCACGTCGCACTGAATCGGGCCTAAGTAATATTTTAATTTTTAACAAACAAATCAGTCAAATCTCTATATGTGTCTATGTAATTGTTTTGGTCATGGAATATAAGTACCTACTGTTTCTACTGATATGTATTGCGTTAATTTAACAATAATGAATGAAGACTATTAAATTACAAAATATGTTCCCTGTGGGTTACATTTTTTTAACTTTTTTATTTTTGTGTTGCGAATTATTATTATTTTTCTTTGTGCATAGTATTATGTTTGATTTTGTTTTTAAATGTAAATATTTAATATTATTTGAATATTCATATCAAAATTGGCTTCCTAACTAATATAATTTTGAAGTATTGTATGCAATATTCATGTGTAGTTTTCGAATGAGGAAAAATAAAATAAGCCAAGTAACTAGATTTTGTTTTTATTTTACAATGTAACTGTTTTTTACACACGCAAAAGGCACGATCTACAGCATTTTTTACGCAATTTCCTCTCGTGTTGTATGTAGATATTGTCTCTGTAGAGTTTATAACACTGAATTGACGACCATTATATGCAATATTAGCTTCATATGACACTTCCCCGGGCGTCAATGTGAATGCTAAAATAAATATAGTTTCATTTTCCGATTTCTTATATTCGTGAGCTCTAACAAACGTTTTTAATTTCAGATTTTGGCACTCAACACAAGGCTTTGTTTTAATGTTCTTTATTTTTTCTTGTATATCTTCAATGGCAGTGTGTAATGCGCTTAAAACTACTGGATTATCTTTTTTGGACTCCGTGACGTCATGACAACTGCACCATTTTTCATCTACATTGACGTCACTACAAGTTCTGTATGGGGATAACTCGTGAAACATACTAGAACATTTTGGACATGCTTCTGAGGTAGCAAGAGATTTCTTTTGTGATACATCTAACATACTTAACATAGTTACATATACATCATAGGGAGTAATTAGCCTGTTTTGATTAATGATCAGATTATCATACATTTCTGTATAGGCATCTCGAAATGCTAATGGCACCCATACGTATAGCATTGGTAGACGCTCCTCGTAATAAGATTCATGCGAAAGCCTCATTCGGCCGTATCTAATACCGTGATCACTTAAAAAGAAAACGAAGGTATTATTCAAAACACCGCTTTTACTCATGGTCTTAAAGAATTCCACCATATCTGCATCTATTAGAGCGGGAACATTTTCTAAATTGTGACTAAAAGAGTTCATCCAAAACATGCTGAAGAAATTATCATTTCTGTAACTATTGGAGAAGTCATAGGCGTAATCAAGCATATGTTTTGCTGAAGGTTGTTTCTTAGCACAAATAAAATTACCAATCATGTTTTCTCCTGTTAGGAAAAATGGGCGTATGTAATGGTCGGTTGGGGATGTTTTAAAGCCGTTATATCTTGTAAACGTATCTGGTAGTCTTAAGAATTCTTCTCCAGTAGCGGTGTAATAACCAGCTTTTTTAAAATGACTCCACAGCATCACGTCATTGCATTTGTCCATACCGTTTTTGCAAAGCCTATGCACTTCCGTGGTGTTTTTTCCAGTCATTAAGGCCATTACATTTGGGAACGTGTTGTATCCGACCTAAAAAAAATGTTTTTTGTTATACATAATCCTACACTAATTTTGCGAAGAGGAAGGTTACATCATCATAATACACGTAGGCGGAAACAATTAACAAAAATTGTTTTGAAACTTGAAAATTACACTTTAAGAAAAAAACGTTTTTCGTACTAAAACGCTATTAGCTGATGCAGGTATATGTTCAAATTAGGAATGTAATACTGACAACTTTAAGTTCATACGAATAATGTTTATCTTTTTATTTCAATATTTCTGCCTTAGATTTCTACCATTTTGTTATCACATTTTTATGTTTGAAATTTATAGTTCCTTACCTTTTGAAATCCTCTGAAATCTAACCAATGATGTTTTTGTAAATATTTCGCTGTTGACGGCATGCTGCTAATGAAGCGACCTCTAGACATCGTATCCATTCCTAGCACCATGACGTTCCAAGGATAATTATGTTTCTCCGTCTTATTATTCTTTTTCTTGACTAGAATATAAACATCTCTGTAGATAATCTCTTTTTGGGGTTTAAATATGGCACAATTTGTCGCTATCATCTCTTCTTCAAGTTGTATTTTACTTCCATTTTTGAACGAAACACAGTTCGTATATCTAATAAAAATAAGATATAAAATAAACGATACTTTAATATTTACAATATTTTATTTTTCATCTCTCTAAAGTAGTATAATTAATTATCTGTGCTAAATTTATCTATGATGAGTAACATGTTGGGAGATATATGAATATAAATAATAATAATACGTTTAGTAAATTCAAATTAAACGACAATTGGAACTCGATACAGTCACGGTAATTTGTTCACTGTATCATGTAAATTTATTTCATTGTCGAGACAACAATTTAACGTAGGTATCTACCTTATATTTGTGTAATCTTCTCTTCCTAATACCACGTCAGGGGTTATAAATTGGTAGCAACATTCGTAATCACTTCTATTTTTACTGTACTGTTTAAATTTTACCTCATCTATTATGATTGTAAAATAATCGTTTGATAGTTTATTTACGAATACAGCTCTCTCTCCACATGACTTATTCATTATTTTAGCTTCCTTGAAGGCCAATGTTTTCTCGTAATTGGGTATAAAACATCCCGGTGTATTAATTAAGAAGCTTTCAGTTCCTAAAAAAAAAATATCAATTTTAAAAATATTCATTTAAGAAAGAAAATTTTCTATTTATTCTATAAAACATACTTACCGTTATAGTTTTCTTGTACAATACGTACTGTACTGTTGTACGGGTTTAAAGTTAAGGATAAAACTGTTTCCAATCCCCCATGCATGTTCGTGTAATTACTCAACGATAGTATAACCCAACATACCGTCAATGTGCAAGGTAAAATAACTCGGATAATTATTTTTTTATTCAGAAAATGACACCTGCAAAGGAAAATTTATTAAACGTACAACAACATATTTTATCATTTCCGTTCTCTAGGAATATATGTTTCTAATTGGAGATAGGTATTTCGAAGATATATACTTATAGACCTTTTTTGAGTCGGTATTTCAAGAGTGAATACGTTTTATATTATTTTGAGCTTTAATGTTAGAGCGAAATAGAGTCGTTGATGCAACTCATGTTACTCATTTATTAATTATACGGTTAGCACGTTTTATCAACAGTACCACATAGAGACTATTCTTTAGTATTTAAAAGGGTCAAGTGCATAGAAATAAAATAATAGAATAGAACCACTGTTGAAGGTAGAGCTAATGAGTTAGCCGCTAACTAGGTACCAGATTTACGAACTGGTAAGATTGATGGTTTCGTTTATATGTATAGATTATAATTTAATGTATGCTAATTCACCGTTTCTTTTTTGTTTACAATATGTAAAAATTAATACAAAACTCGCTTTAATGTGTGGATATTTGAAAACTGAAATAAAACGCAGAATTGAATCTTTTGGAATGAGAAAATTGTTCATATGTTTGCTTTTTAAATGCCATGAAAAAATAACTATTATGATTTATTATGAATGCTACTCTTTGGCTAGGATATTATTGCTTCAACGGATGTGTAATGTGACACTTTGATAATAGATGTAGGTACATTATTTCGTCCTTGCTTTATCTGCATAAAAATAACACTGATGAATTTAATAATAAAATTATAAACAAATAATTATTTCCTGTTATTTTAGTTAGCAACGAAGTGCTTAAAATATACGATATAAATATGTATACAGGGTGTCCAACTGTTGGTATACTAAGCTCAAAGGAGGTTGTAGTTTTGCATACGCTGAGTACGTAAAAATTACTTATAAAATTCCAGATGCATTTTTTTTTCAAATAAATGAATTCTTAAAACTCTATGTTGTATACCCATAACAAGCAACCCGCCCAACTTTGCCACTAGCACGTGAGCTATCGTTTAAGATTATGTTTTCATACACAAAATGCTCACATTAGAGAAGCGGTATATGCCGGCTGCGCGAAGCTAGAGAAGAAAACATGGATTTTCAGGAAAAATTTAGCAAAAAAATTTGACGTAATTTTGTTGTTTAATTATTTTTTACGTGATCAGTGTATGCAAAACTACAAGGCCCTTCGCGCTTAGTATACCATTAGTGGGACACCCTGTATAAGACACAGGTCACTCACCTAATTGTGAGTAAAAACTGTGGGAATTTTCCAAATATTTATCTCTTATTTAGGATTAGTTCGGTCTGCGTTTGCGTGCATTAAGTATGAAATATGTAACTATGTCTTGTTAAGCTGCTAGGTCTCCGATTCCGATTGATATTGGCCACTGAGGCCAAACCGATTTAAAAGACTAGCTGTTTGTCCCAGCTCCGCACGGGCCCGACCAGGAATAAAGTATAAATACGAATTAAGATGGACTATGGGATTCAGAAAAATGTAGCTTTTTGCTGATGAAAGAATTTTTGTAATCGGTCCAATAGGTAGTGAGCATAAATACTTTCTTCTTTTTTTGTTTCTTCTTAATTTTAGCTTATAATTAATTTATATATTATCTACAATCTACATGCTGCTTAACGAGAATTAACACTCAAATACTTAACCTACCAACGAAATAGTATCATTCTTGTATAAACCTACCATAAGTCGTGACTGACTGACTGACAGGCTTAAACATTCAATCATATTTCTGCCCGCTCATGAACGCCTCGAAAATCGAAGGATTTTCTTAACTTACCGTGTAATTGTTATAAATGTATTACAGTATAAAGAATTTGAAATGGTCAAGGTAAATGCATTTTTTTATGTTGTATTTTTTATAATAATAATATCGTTAATTATATTTAAAACGTAAATATATAAATTACAATAGTTAGTTTAGTTTAATATTCCCACAAAAATAATATTACGAATTAGTTAATTAAATGAATGAATCTAGTTTTCTCTCTAATTAATAATTCATTTATTGTTTGATAATAAATGTAGAGCGTTTTGAATAGGGCATTTATTTAAAACTACCTATATCAAGACAAATAATTATTTAATCCTAGTTTAGTTAATAAGCTACTTATTTTATTTGACAACAAATATATATCCTACTAGCGGTCCGCCCCGGCTTCCCGTGGTACATATTTCGCAATAAAAGGTAGCCTATGTTCTTTCTCAGGGTCTAAAGATTGTCTGTGCCAAATTTCATCAAAATCGGTCCAGTAATTTATGCGTGAAAACCATACATACATACATACATACATACAAACCTTTCCTCTTTATAATATTAGTATAGATATTTAAAACCTCTGGTCATCTCTAAGAGATCACTCAAAGAATAGTAATTATGTTTAACTGATCGAGATAAACAAGGTTGTTAGTACATAATGAAGTGTGTCATAGTAAATACCCGTAGTGAATAGTTGAAATAACAAGTACATATTATTACTTTCGTAGTGTTTATGTGCTAGATGTAACGCTCTATTGAATTCAGCCCATATACAGGACAATGCAACGTGATTTTCCACTTATCCTTGTAATACTCTCAAAATCTTTAAAAAACATTCATAATATGTAGATTTTGGGTATTTATATAAAAATATCTTGTGCGATGTGATTTAAACAAACTCGCTGTAAACAAATGATAGATAGTTAGGTAGGTACCTATTAGCTATATTTTATGCGCTTTTTTAGAATAGTTCTTTTTATTTATATAAATCTATTTAAATTAAACTAGCAGTCCGACCCGGCTTCGCCCGTGGTACATATTTACGTTTTCTCTACGTAAGAACCATCCTCGTACTTCAAGGAATATAATAAAAAAAGAATTATCGAAATCGGTTCAGCCGTTCTCGAGTTATGCGCTTACCAACACATTTTGCGATTCATTTTTATATATAAAGAAGATTACATATAAGTACTTTTAAAATTGATATACTTACATTTTCGAACTATAACTCACTATGCATTGTATTCCAATTCCAAAATAAATAACCAGTGACGTTCCGAATTTTTCGTAAACAGTTTAAAATTTAAATACACATAACGTTTCGCTAACTATTTTACGAGAGTAAATAATATGGCCACCTCTCGTGAATCATGTTAACAGACTGTTGCTGTGAGTGATAAAGACTACTATGATGTGCATCGGCCGCGGCATGGTTTTTATTGATAGATTTCATTATTACGAATTAGGTATAGCCAGTACCTGAGATAAAGGTCAGGAATATTTCTACATGTTTCACATGTGGCCCTGTTGGTAGGCCATATTTCTCGTAGGTACGTACTGTGAATAAAGATATCTTTAGGTAAAAAATGAAAAACTTTATATTTTTTCGAAGACGAACCTTTATTTATTGTAAGTAATTATTATAATGATTACATTACTAGTAGATATATGAGTATACTTTTATAAAAATAAATAGAAAAATTGAAACATTTCAAAACTAAATTACAAAAATATCTAATTCAGGACGTCCACTTGAAAACTGGCATAAAAAAATTATAGTTAAGTATAAAGTATCACAGACAAACGAAATCATTCGTTAATTTAGTCATAAAAATTTAATATAATCTCAAATTATATTATAAACAACAGTATAGACTTACAAAGTTAAAAGGAGTTTCAAAACGTTACATATCGGGAGGTACCTACTTACTGACAAGGAACTAAAATTAAGCTTAACAATCGTTCTTACACATGCAAAAGATGCGATCCTTATGACGCAAAGAACAAGAACCGAGACCTTTGTAGACTGTTATAATATTAATGGGGCCGACAATTTCCATATTGGATTCCTGGCGCAAAACAGTAGCTTCATAGATGACGTCGCCCGGGGCTATTTTAATTGCGACAACATAGTACAGATTCACCTTATCATTGTCATAGTAAAAATGTATACGAACAACTTTATCAAGCTTAATACTTAAACAACTGGTACAAGGTTTAGTAACAACCGACAAAGATTTGTTCTGAATGCTGGCAAATACAAATTGAATTGCCTTCGCTCCTTCCGTATCGTGCTCCTCGAGGGGATACAATTTGTGACAACTACACCACTTATCGTGAATGCGTGCGTCTTGACAAGTGCGATTTCCGCTTATTACACTAAAAATACTTTGATATTTATGAAATGCCTTTGGAACAGTCACAGTTGGTTTAGTTTTACATAGACCCAAGTCAAAAACTTCCATCATCGTGTGGTATAGGTCGTAAGGAGTCATTAGTCTGAACTGATTTATTGCCATAGCTTTATACTTTTCTGGATATTTCGATTTAAATGTTGTTGGTGGTAAAATGAACAAAAATGGCATGCGGTCGTCATAATAGCCCTCCACTTTGTAGCGATTTGGACCAAAGCGTAATCCATGATCGCTAAAGAATATTATAAATGTGTTTGATAAAGCTCCAGTATAAAAGAGGCGATTGAAAAAGTTTTCAAACATTTTATCTGCATCTTCAGGTCGATTCATGGGATTGTGACTGAACGAGTTCATCCAGAACAATCCGAAAAATGAGTCATTCTTATAAGTCGATACGAAGTCATACGCGTAGTCCAATAATTGTTGTCCAGAGGTTGCTTTTCCTGAACACATGTATGGAATCCCATCGACATTCTTTGATTTCTCAGCTAATTGGAAAAATGGTCTCAAGTAATGATCGGTCGGAGGTAATTTGAACGTGTAGTTCTTACTGAATGTATCCGGTAGCGTCAAATGATCTTCTCCATATGCTGTCATGTAGCCGGACTCTTTAAATGTGTTCCAAATCATGAGATCATTGCAACCATCCATTTTCCCATAGCATTTATTGGAAACAAGTGTCATATTCAAGCCCGTCAATGCTGCCATCAAATTAGGAAATGTGTTATCTCCCACCTTAAAAAAAATATAAAGAATATGCAGGATATAGTTAATACATAATAAACACAATTTGTTTATTAAAAATAGATACCTAATATTAAATGCGAGAAGATTACCTTGTGATATCCTCTGTAACTTAACCAAAAGTTGTTTTTCATAAATAGGACGGTATCAGTCATAGTTTGAACAAATCTAGGTAAGGACATGGAATCCATTCCCAACATTAGTATATTGTATTTCTCATCACATTCCTTCTCCACTTTAGGTGGAATTTTTTGTTTCGTGAAAGCGTACATGTCTTCATAAATCATATGTGATTCATTTTGGTCATCATAACCGAAACATTGTACATTGATAAAGTCGCTTTCCAATGCAAACGTATTTCCATTTTCACATTTATAGCAACTGGAGAACCTATAATAGACAAAACTTGGATACATGAGTTTTAAGATTAGCTGTTTTTCTATACATGATACAATCATTGTCTGTGTTATAACTAAACACTTACTTCCTTTTTATGTTCTCATTTTCACCTTCCGTTTTTATATAGAACCGTAAGCAGCAGCGATAATTACTGTAGCTCATATTCTTTTTCAGAATATGGTCATTGACTGTAACACGGACCCGGTCCAAGTCAATTCTATTTAAAAACACAGCTCGTTGTCCACACACGTCTACCTTAGGTTCTCGGTCTCGTTTCTCGTAGGGTACCATGGTGAGTGGAATCTTGCAGCCTGCTGTATTTATCATTTGTGCTAAAACGAAAATGGTATTGTATAATAATGTTGATATAATCATAATGTAGAACACATCTATAAATGTACTCGTACCTTTGGCGTATTCATCTTTCTCCATGGAGTACTCCGTGTCATTTTCCAATGTATTTTTATATACTTCATCAAGGGGTATGTGTTTTAAGGATTTGTAGTCAGCATCGTCCTCAATTCTAGCCGTATTCTTTTCTGTAGTGACTGCAGTGATTAGGCGTGGGGAACGAGGTACGATAGGAGTGCGGTAGAGATGGTATATCACCAATGTGATCAAAATGGATCCAGTCGTTACTATCCAAAGACTTGCTTTGAGTTGCCTCATGTTTTTTGTTTTTCTCAGCAAAAGTTTTAATCTGTAAAATCATTCTCATGAAAACTTGCTCAGTTAGAAGAAATTAATTAGAACGGATAATGGATCAAAATTATTTAAAGCGGGCTGTAATAATTTTGAAATATGTAAATGGACACTACTACCTAATTATACCTACTACACGATTTGATTCTGCGGAAAAACCAAATTACAACCAGCTAAGTACTGCTAATATATTGTGAAATTTACATTTAATGATTTATTTTTCAATTTCAATTTCTTAATATTTTTCAATTACTACCTGCATAATACCAAAAACTCGAAAACCAAGGCCTAAAACCTATCTAACCTTGACTTTGCCGTGGAAATAACGCGCTTTATATATTTGAACCATCTTGATACTAATTGAATTCCCATTTATTTTTTGAATGCACATATATTTTGTCTCCTTGTTAGGTATACGCACTAAAGTTAACTGAATACAGTATGACTCGATGTATGAAAATTCAATGCATTGGCCGAGTATTTGTAAACAATAACGCAATGGCAATATGGCTTGCAATTTTTTGTGATAAAAATAAATTCATGAATTTTCTGTAATTATTTAATAGATATCTATATGTCTTCTGAATTTAGCAAGTTTTCTTCGTAAATTTAAATTTTTTTAAAGTTTAATTGCTCCTGCTTTTTCTATCAATTGTCTTTTTTGAGGAATCTTATTTAATTCAACTTTTTAGCAAATATGTAATTTTATTCGAAGTCATGAACATAACTACGCTCAGTAATATTTTTTATATTGTTGTATGAAATATATGAATCTTCGTATAATTAAATAACAATATTGGAGTCACGAATTTAATGCCTTCCAAGGTAGCACTTGCAAGGCCGTAGCTATTCACCAATTTAATATTATGGTGTAAATTCTGATGTATTTCATCCTATTGAGAAATAAACTATTATCAATAATTGCAAGATGAAGGGGTTTTTAAACATATTTATGGTAGGTTTTAGATGTAGTTTCGTTTGTAAGGAAATTTAACGGAAGAATTATATAACGAATAGATAATCGATCAATAATTAATTACCTATATAGGTAGTGCCGGTTAGAAGTCTTACAGGAATATATTTTTTTATCTTCCTATAGGTGTTACTTATTACTTTCTATAAGCTACTTTTAAAAAAGTAAATACCTACTACTTATTTATTTATCTTGAGTTCCATTTAACTACGGATGTGTTAACGAATTGATAATATTTGATAATATCATTGTAACGGAATTGAAAGTTCTAATTTTATATGTAATCATCATGTATCATCGACTATCTTTAGATCTTTGTTTTTAACAGCATCTTTCATCATTAAGTCATGATTTAATTGTATGTAACACTGTACTGTTAACGACTGGACCAAATAAGATGAAATAGAGGCCAGCGATAGACTAGACATTGGGAAAGGACTTACTATTTTGTTAAGAATACCAAGAAAGTTGATCCGCATGAAATAAGGCAATATGAAAATATGTATGGCTGTGTCGTGAAGCGCTCGCGAGCGAAGCCCGGGGCGCAGAGCTAGCTTAGTATTCAGGATAATGTAGGTTTACCTATATTACCTTTATTCATTCATGTTTTTACGATTATTGACAAAAATGATACAAACAATAATTTTCATTTAAAATTAATTTTTGTTCTACGAATACAATAGATATCATTAATTTTTATGTCCAATACACGAGTGAACCCGGAGCGGGCAGATAGTATTGTACTATAAATAGTTACTAGTATACAGATACAGATACAAATAGACTCTGAATATATCAATGAAACGATCAAAGATGGACTCGGAAAAATCAATTGCATTGCACAGGGCGGGCTGACGCCTGACATGCGCTTCAGTGAGCCTAGGCGTGCATTTCAAAAAGGGGGCGGGGTTAAATGTAGGTCTCTGAATATAGATATTAAAATACCTATAGAAAAAAAAAACAAAAATCGCAGCGCTGCACGCGTCTTACAATATATGCGTCTTCGCGTTGCAAGAAATCTAAAAAAAAACCAATTCCGTAAAAGTTTTTCTTTTCATTATGTTCTTCTTAAATTAAATAATTGTTGTTGTTAAAATATAATATGTAAACATATAAAAAGTTAAAAAAAAAAACATTTACTAGGTAGATGCCGGATTGCCGGATGCTGCGTAACTATTGGTAACCGATACTATCGATTGCCCTATATTCTAAGGAAAAGGGCGATTTGGCTATCACGCCTATTGAATAATATCAAAAATATTATAACAGATTTATTGCTATTGTATGACATGTACGTATAAGATATTTATATAACTTTTAAATTAAAAAATCATATAATTATATTAGTTAAATAACAAAATAAGAAAAAGTTATACACAGCCACAGTTTTTTAATTTTTTTTAGAATTATAATATTAAACGAGCCCAATATAAAAGGAAGCGGAAAATGCGTATTTTTTTACATGGTAAGTAAGCCCTTCGTATGCCGAATTTCAGGGGATAAGACACAACGCGCAAGACGACGATCGCGTCGGCAACGAAAACATTTGCTTAGAAACGGGCCTTTGTTTATAATCAAAAATAATTTTGAACACACCCCAAAATAATTGAATTAAAAATTTTAATTTAAAAACAATTAAACATTTCTTACCAATTGTAAGATTTAACTTCGTGAACTAATCACATACTGTAATACGCTATTATTAATTCAAATAATAATGAATAAAGGTAACAAGTGTTGCGTTTGTAAGTCTAGACTTGGGAATGGTACAGCTCTGAGGCTGGACCTGAAATTCCCGGGAAAATGCAGGCACGCATGCGTGCGCGACCTCGTCAATATCTGTTGCATATGCAACCGTGTCCTAATTAAATGCGATGTATATCGTACAGGTATTCTATACTTTCTGTATGAGCTTTATGAAAGCGTATATCTAGATGAAAATATTTAAAAATAAAAAGGATTTAGGTTATGTTATTATTTATAACGATAGGATTTTTGTTGTTATGTTTTGAGAATAATTTTCCTGTTGCATTTTTAATTGTGTAGGAATTGATATATTTAAGGTATATCTACAAATAAAAATGATATCAAATTCTCATATCTCTCTCTTTTAAAACAATATGTTTCAAGTTTTACCTATAGTTTAACGATTTTACACAAAAAATTGTTTTCCATGTTTTGCTTTCAGATATAGATACGTATAGCACCAATTTTCTACATCTGAAGCTTTATACTAAGGAGATATATTTTTTTTAATTTATGCAGCAAGAATAATAAAGGATATTTTAATTAGGTAGTTACCATCGGTAACGAAGCCGCTGGCCTGAAGCACTAGAAGTAACTTAGTTACTTAGGTATAGTCTACAGTACCAGACTGTATTTAATTAACTTAGGAGAATTCTGTTTTATAGAGTCGTAACATGATTCTATTAGTTTTCTTGATAAAATTCGATTCACTTTTAATTAGTCATAACATATTCAAAAATAGTTACTAATCTACTATAGTTGATAATTTTTCAAACAAAAAGAATCACAGTGGGATGAAATCCATTAAATTACAGTCGATGCGAGTTCGGGAAGTGGGACAGTCTAATGATGACCTTTTAAACTAAATCAGGCACATTTCTCGAACTCTATATTTTTTCTTGTTTCGGATTTTCGGTAATATTTCAAAAGAAAAAATTTCATCTGCACAAAGAAACGATACGAGAGCAAGATTTTACAGCAAAAATAAAATGATTTCGATAAAAACATTCCAACTCGTTTGAGAAATTAGCCTGATTTAGTAAAAGCTCATTAGTTTGTATGCATTTTCTGAGAACATTTACTATAGTAATGTATATTTTTTACACCATCAGAAAGTGGAGATTTCAACGAACAAAAGACAAAAGCCAAATTGTGATTATTTTTTGTTTTAAATAATTTTAAAGGGATCGGCACTTGTCTACTGTTAAATGTTAAACTCCAAATCTGTACTAACTTCATTTAAAGCGAGAATAGAGCAATACCTCAACGCTCCGCTTATGAGGCGTGAAAAGGTAGAGTTTTCTTTTGGGTTTGTTGCCTCAGAACTTTCGACTTAGTGAACCGATTTTGATAATTCTTTTTAATATAAGTATAATGAGATATAGATAGTGTTAGTGTGCATATTATATACTGATATGAAATTAGTAGGTACAAAAATTTATGGTTACCTACAAATGTAAAGTAACTAAGTTCATTTTTTTTAATAAATAAGATATAAAGGAGTTGATGAGGCTCTAAAATAAAATATAGTTGATTTAATAAAGGAGATGAAGTATCTCTTCTACTATCTTATTAAAAAGCAGGTAAATCATTATATAAAAATCACGAACTACTGGCACATTTAATCATAAAGACAACTATATGTGAATTCTTTTTCAAATTCACATAATATAGTTGTCTTTATGTCCGTAATATATAGATGAAATATTAAATGTAATAACTTTTTTAATATTGCCTGTTGTAGTGAATCAGAACTCTTTAATGATAAGAGCACACACATTTCTTTTGTGTTTGTTTAATTGTATAGATGTATTGTGTATAGATATCGCCTAATTTATTATTAATTTCTGTGAATGTGGTGTTCATCTGTAATAGTTGTGCATAATAATGTGTAAATCCTATGTTACTGTTTTAAGTGAATGATACATATGTAACAACTGGTGATGAACCTTTTTAATAAATAAATAAATAAATAAATAAAAATCACGAACTACTGGCACATTTAATCTTAAACGATTGTAACTCGATTAATCTATACTAATATTATAAAGAGGAAAGGTTTGTAATAATTATGTAATTATGTATGTATGTATGATTTCACGCATAAACTACTGAACCGATTTCAAAAATTCTTTCACCATTAGAAAGCTGCATCTTTACTGAGCAACATAGGCTATATTGCATTTTCAAAAAAATTAGAGATCCTTACCAAAAATGCAATAATGTAACCCAAGGTGTAAAAAATTCCTCAATAAAACTTCTGTCATCGCGTGCGCTGCGGAATCTATTGAAGATAGAACAAAAAAATGTTCTACGGTATTATAATACCGTAGAACATTTTTTTGCTATCTTCGCGGACTTTCTTGTAGATATTGATCCATTCTATAGAATACTATAGACTTGTAGATATTGATCCATTCTATAGATACCATATGTCCATCTTCAGTAGTTATGTTACTACAACAACTTTTTTACGTTTTCAAAGTAAATAGAAGTGCCGACAGTAATCAAACCATGTTATCCATACACATATATTAATCCTTATCCCATTAAATGATGTTTTATGATAGACTGTTTCAATACCAGCAAAATACTTTTTAAATGAAAAAAATTGTATATTCCATTCAAAAGATATAACGAATTTTTAAAAGTGTCAATCTACAGAAAATAGTAGGTATACTGTTTAATACAATGAGCAGGCGTAGTGCGGGACGGGGTAAAGGTGATTTTCATGTGATTAAAAATTAAACCGACCTACCTATAGTAGACTTTTCACTGTCACGATATCGCTATCTATGCGGGTGAAACCGCAGGGCATTGCTAGTGTAAAATAAAATGATTTAAATGCCACAGGTAGGAAAAGGAAAGTATGAAATAACAACACCAAAATAATTACTTTAAAATATAATTATCACATTCACACAAACACATTATAATAGAATAAGTTACATTACATACCTAATTAGACGAAATAATTTATCATTTATGCTACTCATGCTCACTTATACTACTACAAAATAATCAAAACGTAGATAAAACAAACCATTTCAAGAAGGCGGGTAAAGATTTAAAAATATGGAACAAATCTATTTGAATTCAATTCAACATTTAAAATACCTAAATAACTTTGAATTTCATTTCGTTTTCTATTTGAAACAAGAAAAATTTAAAGATTGTGAGTAAATATGCTCAACTGATTAAGAAAATTATATCATACGAAGTTACACAAAATAATAAGCCCACCTTCATGAAATATTACAGTCATCTTCTACGTTTCTAAAACAAGAAAAATAATGGTGGTATCGAATTAATCAAAATATTTCACAATCAGTAATTATTTAATTGCTATTCTTAACTTTTACAATTTATTTACAATTATTATTTATCTATAAAATGAAATGCAAGAAATAGAGTATCACTCCTCAGTCTTTTGAGTGGGGTTTTATTATCTTTACGGATTATTAATAATTTTAATACAAACACTGCTTTTTTTTCCGGTCGATAAACTCACATAAAGGGTTGTTCGGATTATAATAAATACAATACGAAACAAGGTATAAAACGTTATAATATGCCCATTTTATTGTTTTTATTTAAATCTTGAAGAAATATAGGCGAAAATTATCCAACCATTTCAAATCAAACACTTGAGTAAAATACGTACATCTGAAGATCCATATAAATTCGTATAGTTTTCTTTTTGAGATCTTCATACAGAAATGGGCTTATATTTTCTAGTGCACTCTTGATTAGTATTTTCTTCACGGCGACTGTGGTGATGATGGACATCCTGAAATAATAAACGAAAAAAACACTAAGTGTGCTGTAAGTTAAAATTATTTCTAAATATATTTAGTGTGATAGACTAGCTAGAGTGTTATGTTATTTTTGTATACCTGTTTAGTTATTTATAGCACAAGAATATATAAAAAAGTAGTTGTAAGTAATAATTGGTAACTACTAACTACCAAAATCTGTAAATAACAGTCGTCTTATCAGTGAGGTTTGGGACGTGGCCTGGGTACATATTTTATTTTATGCGTAAAAACTATGAAACTAATGTTTTGACCAAAAGGACAACTATAAATAAAACAACCCAACATGTATAACACTTTCCTAGAATCAGTCGTTAACATTGCCATTATCCTTATAAAATTACTTGTAAAACTTCAATTTAAAAGGAAAAGTCAAAAGTGAAAACGTGTACCCATTTAAAACATTTTTAAGAAAACAGATGTCGTGTCATTGTTCTGGTAACGGTCGAAATATTTGTGGAGAATTAGGAATGTAGTTGTGAATACGAAGCAATTGTTGTATGATCAAGTGAAACGCAAATAATTATGTTCAAACTTGGTTGAAACGTTTGATAAATATTGAACATTAATATTATGTGTGTACATTTCGGTCAGTAGGTAAGCAAGATCTTTCTCGGCTAGATAATAGGATTTGCAATGTTGTCATTTAAAAAGTCATGTTATGTAAGCGTTCTAACAGACAAACGGCGAGTTGTGAACAGCAGAGGCTACTTCAGCCGTCGCCACATGTCGACGGTAGTCGTCGACAGGTCGACTGCAGCCGTCGACATCGTCGCCACCTGTGGCGACGCTTGCAGTTTACGTTGACGGCAAACTGCAAGCGTTTGATGTTTCACGGCATCCGTTTTTGCGTGTCGACGGCAGCCGTCGACATATTGCTCTATCTTCTAAATGCTTTATTATACATATAGTATTATGTTTGTTTCTACATTTACTATATTGTACGGCGCGTGCACTGTGCAAGTGTGCAGTGTGTATTGCAGATATGTACATACATGCATTATACCCTCAAAGGTGTATTTACTGTACAGTGTACGAAAAGGGCACTATGCAAAGTAGAGAGTGTACGTCGAGTACTATAACAGTAATTGTGCACGTATGTGTATTTACTATATAGTTTACGGAGTATACTGTGTAGTATCACTGTGTAGGATCACACACGCATATATATACACACACTTAATACTTAAAATGGCAAGTAAAGTTTGAAATATTTTTTATGTATACGATGAAAGAGATTGAGCCTCACAACACAGGGGATCCTAGTGTGGGGTTCAACGCAGCATATGTAACTATATTATGTAAAATTTTTTGAAACTAATAAAGAAATTTTTCATTTTTCATTTTGAGTACAGGTTGTAGGATACTCACGGCACACAGAGCAGGCGATCTCGTCGCTGTTGTCGCCGCAGCCGTCGCGGCCGGAGCACGCCACGGCGGTGCTGCGGCAGCGCCCGTTGCCGCACCGCAGCGGGCAGACGTCGGCTGCGCGCCATCTGTGCGTGTAACATTGGATACTCACGGCACACAGAGCAGGCGATCTCGTCGCTGTTGTCGCCGCAGCCGTCGCGGCCGGAGCACGCCACGGCGGTGCTGCGGCAGCGCCCGTTGCCGCACCGCAGCGGGCAGACGTCGGCTGCGCGCCATCTGTGCGTGTAACATTGGATACTCACGGCACACAGAGCAGGCGATCTCGTCGCTGTTGTCGCCGCAGCCGTCGCGGCCGGAGCACGCCACGGCGGTGCTGCGGCAGCGCCCGTTGCCGCACCGCAGCGGGCAGACGTCGGCTGCGCGCCATCTGTGCGTGTAACATTGGATACTCACGGCACACAGAGCAGGCGATCTCGTCGCTGTTGTCGCCGCAGCCGTCGCGGCCGGAGCACGCCACGGCGGTGCTGCGGCAGCGCCCGTTGCCGCACCGCAGCGGGCAGACGTCGGCTGCGCGCCATCTGTGCGTGTAACATTGGATACTCACGGCACACAGAGCAGGCGATCTCGTCGCTGTTGTCGCCGCAGCCGTCGCGGCCGGAGCACGCCACGGCGGTGCTGCGGCAGCGCCCGTTGCCGCACCGCAGCGGGCAGACGTCGGCTGCGCGCCATCTGTGCGTGTAACATTGGATACTCACGGCACACAGAGCAGGCGATCTCGTCGCTGTTGTCGCCGCAGCCGTCGCGGCCGGAGCACGCCACGGCGGTGCTGCGGCAGCGCCCGTTGCCGCACCGCAGCGGGCAGACGTCGGCTGCGCGCCATCTGTGCGTGTAACATTGGATACTCACGGCACACAGAGCAGGCGATCTCGTCGCTGTTGTCGCCGCAGCCGTCGCGGCCGGAGCACGCCACGGCGGTGCTGCGGCAGCGCCCGTTGCCGCACCGCAGCGGGCAGACGTCGGCTGCGCGCCATCTGTGCGTGTAACATTGGATACTCACGGCACACAGAGCAGGCGATCTCGTCGCTGTTGTCGCCGCAGCCGTCGCGGCCGGAGCACGCCACGGCGGTGCTGCGGCAGCGCCCGTTGCCGCACCGCAGCGGGCAGACGTCGGCTGCGCGCCATCTGTGCGTGTAACATTGGATACTCACGGCACACAGAGCAGGCGATCTCGTCGCTGTTGTCGCCGCAGCCGTCGCGGCCGGAGCACGCCACGGCGGTGCTGCGGCAGCGCCCGTTGCCGCACCGCAGCGGGCAGACGTCGGCTGCGCGCCATCTGTGCGTGTAACATTGGATACTCACGGCACACAGAGCAGGCGATCTCGTCGCTGTTGTCGCCGCAGCCGTCGCGGCCGGAGCACGCCACGGCGGTGCTGCGGCAGCGCCCGTTGCCGCACCGCAGCGGGCAGACGTCGGCTGCGCGCCATCTGTGCGTGTAACATTGGATACTCACGGCACACAGAGCAGGCGATCTCGTCGCTGTTGTCGCCGCAGCCGTCGCGGCCGGAGCACGCCACGGCGGTGCTGCGGCAGCGCCCGTTGCCGCACCGCAGCGGGCAGACGTCGGCTGCGCGCCATCTGTGCGTGTAACATTGGATACTCACGGCACACAGAGCAGGCGATCTCGTCGCTGTTGTCGCCGCAGCCGTCGCGGCCGGAGCACGCCACGGCGGTGCTGCGGCAGCGCCCGTTGCCGCACCGCAGCGGGCAGACGTCGGCTGCGCGCCATCTGTGCGTGTAACATTGGATACTCACGGCACACAGAGCAGGCGATCTCGTCGCTGTTGTCGCCGCAGCCGTCGCGGCCGGAGCACGCCACGGCGGTGCTGCGGCAGCGCCCGTTGCCGCACCGCAGCGGGCAGACGTCGGCTGCGCGCCATCTGTGCGTGTAACATTGGATACTCACGGCACACAGAGCAGGCGATCTCGTCGCTGTTGTCGCCGCAGCCGTCGCGGCCGGAGCACGCCACGGCGGTGCTGCGGCAGCGCCCGTTGCCGCACCGCAGCGGGCAGACGTCGGCTGCGCGCCATCTGTGCGTGTAACATTGGATACTCACGGCACACAGAGCAGGCGATCTCGTCGCTGTTGTCGCCGCAGCCGTCGCGGCCGGAGCACGCCACGGCGGTGCTGCGGCAGCGCCCGTTGCCGCACCGCAGCGGGCAGACGTCGGCTGCGCGCCATCTGTGCGTGTAACATTGGATACTCACGGCACACAGAGCAGGCGATCTCGTCGCTGTTGTCGCCGCAGCCGTCGCGGCCGGAGCACGCCACGGCGGTGCTGCGGCAGCGCCCGTTGCCGCACCGCAGCGGGCAGACGTCGGCTGCGCGCCATCTGTGCGTGTAACATTGGATACTCACGGCACACAGAGCAGGCGATCTCGTCGCTGTTGTCGCCGCAGCCGTCGCGGCCGGAGCACGCCACGGCGGTGCTGCGGCAGCGCCCGTTGCCGCACCGCAGCGGGCAGACGTCGGCTGCGCGCCATCTGTGCGTGTAACATTGGATACTCACGGCACACAGAGCAGGCGATCTCGTCGCTGTTGTCGCCGCAGCCGTCGCGGCCGGAGCACGCCACGGCGGTGCTGCGGCAGCGCCCGTTGCCGCACCGCAGCGGGCAGACGTCGGCTGCGCGCCATCTGTGCGTGTAACATTGGATACTCACGGCACACAGAGCAGGCGATCTCGTCGCTGTTGTCGCCGCAGCCGTCGCGGCCGGAGCACGCCACGGCGGTGCTGCGGCAGCGCCCGTTGCCGCACCGCAGCGGGCAGACGTCGGCTGCGCGCCATCTGTGCGTGTAACATTGGATACTCACGGCACACAGAGCAGGCGATCTCGTCGCTGTTGTCGCCGCAGCCGTCGCGGCCGGAGCACGCCACGGCGGTGCTGCGGCAGCGCCCGTTGCCGCACCGCAGCGGGCAGACGTCGGCTGCGCGCCATCTGTGCGTGTAACATTGGATACTCACGGCACACAGAGCAGGCGATCTCGTCGCTGTTGTCGCCGCAGCCGTCGCGGCCGGAGCACGCCACGGCGGTGCTGCGGCAGCGCCCGTTGCCGCACCGCAGCGGGCAGACGTCGGCTGCGCGCCATCTGTGCGTGTAACATTGGATACTCACGGCACACAGAGCAGGCGATCTCGTCGCTGTTGTCGCCGCAGCCGTCGCGGCCGGAGCACGCCACGGCGGTGCTGCGGCAGCGCCCGTTGCCGCACCGCAGCGGGCAGACGTCGGCTGCGCGCCATCTGTGCGTGTAACATTGGATACTCACGGCACACAGAGCAGGCGATCTCGTCGCTGTTGTCGCCGCAGCCGTCGCGGCCGGAGCACGCCACGGCGGTGCTGCGGCAGCGCCCGTTGCCGCACCGCAGCGGGCAGACGTCGGCTGCGCGCCATCTGTGCGTGTAACATTGGATACTCACGGCACACAGAGCAGGCGATCTCGTCGCTGTTGTCGCCGCAGCCGTCGCGGCCGGAGCACGCCACGGCGGTGCTGCGGCAGCGCCCGTTGCCGCACCGCAGCGGGCAGACGTCGGCTGCGCGCCATCTGTGCGTGTAACATTGGATACTCACGGCACACAGAGCAGGCGATCTCGTCGCTGTTGTCGCCGCAGCCGTCGCGGCCGGAGCACGCCACGGCGGTGCTGCGGCAGCGCCCGTTGCCGCACCGCAGCGGGCAGACGTCGGCTGCGCGCCATCTGTGCGTGTAACATTGGATACTCACGGCACACAGAGCAGGCGATCTCGTCGCTGTTGTCGCCGCAGCCGTCGCGGCCGGAGCACGCCACGGCGGTGCTGCGGCAGCGCCCGTTGCCGCACCGCAGCGGGCAGACGTCGGCTGCGCGCCATCTGTGCGTGTAACATTGGATACTCACGGCACACAGAGCAGGCGATCTCGTCGCTGTTGTCGCCGCAGCCGTCGCGGCCGGAGCACGCCACGGCGGTGCTGCGGCAGCGCCCGTTGCCGCACCGCAGCGGGCAGACGTCGGCTGCGCGCCATCTGTGCGTGTAACATTGGATACTCACGGCACACAGAGCAGGCGATCTCGTCGCTGTTGTCGCCGCAGCCGTCGCGGCCGGAGCACGCCACGGCGGTGCTGCGGCAGCGCCCGTTGCCGCACCGCAGCGGGCAGACGTCGGCTGCGCGCCATCTGTGCGTGTAACATTGGATACTCACGGCACACAGAGCAGGCGATCTCGTCGCTGTTGTCGCCGCAGCCGTCGCGGCCGGAGCACGCCACGGCGGTGCTGCGGCAGCGCCCGTTGCCGCACCGCAGCGGGCAGACGTCGGCTGCGCGCCATCTGTGCGTGTAACATTGGATACTCACGGCACACAGAGCAGGCGATCTCGTCGCTGTTGTCGCCGCAGCCGTCGCGGCCGGAGCACGCCACGGCGGTGCTGCGGCAGCGCCCGTTGCCGCACCGCAGCGGGCAGACGTCGGCTGCGCGCCATCTGTGCGTGTAACATTGGATACTCACGGCACACAGAGCAGGCGATCTCGTCGCTGTTGTCGCCGCAGCCGTCGCGGCCGGAGCACGCCACGGCGGTGCTGCGGCAGCGCCCGTTGCCGCACCGCAGCGGGCAGACGTCGGCTGCGCGCCATCTGTGCGTGTAACATTGGATACTCACGGCACACAGAGCAGGCGATCTCGTCGCTGTTGTCGCCGCAGCCGTCGCGGCCGGAGCACGCCACGGCGGTGCTGCGGCAGCGCCCGTTGCCGCACCGCAGCGGGCAGACGTCGGCTGCGCGCCATCTGTGCGTGTAACATTGGATACTCACGGCACACAGAGCAGGCGATCTCGTCGCTGTTGTCGCCGCAGCCGTCGCGGCCGGAGCACGCCACGGCGGTGCTGCGGCAGCGCCCGTTGCCGCACCGCAGCGGGCAGACGTCGGCTGCGCGCCATCTGTGCGTGTAACATTGGATACTCACGGCACACAGAGCAGGCGATCTCGTCGCTGTTGTCGCCGCAGCCGTCGCGGCCGGAGCACGCCACGGCGGTGCTGCGGCAGCGCCCGTTGCCGCACCGCAGCGGGCAGACGTCGGCTGCGCGCCATCTGTGCGTGTAACATTGGATACTCACGGCACACAGAGCAGGCGATCTCGTCGCTGTTGTCGCCGCAGCCGTCGCGGCCGGAGCACGCCACGGCGGTGCTGCGGCAGCGCCCGTTGCCGCACCGCAGCGGGCAGACGTCGGCTGCGCGCCATCTGTGCGTGTAACATTGGATACTCACGGCACACAGAGCAGGCGATCTCGTCGCTGTTGTCGCCGCAGCCGTCGCGGCCGGAGCACGCCACGGCGGTGCTGCGGCAGCGCCCGTTGCCGCACCGCAGCGGGCAGACGTCGGCTGCGCGCCATCTGTGCGTGTAACATTGGATACTCACGGCACACAGAGCAGGCGATCTCGTCGCTGTTGTCGCCGCAGCCGTCGCGGCCGGAGCACGCCACGGCGGTGCTGCGGCAGCGCCCGTTGCCGCACCGCAGCGGGCAGACGTCGGCTGCGCGCCATCTGTGCGTGTAACATTGGATACTCACGGCACACAGAGCAGGCGATCTCGTCGCTGTTGTCGCCGCAGCCGTCGCGGCCGGAGCACGCCACGGCGGTGCTGCGGCAGCGCCCGTTGCCGCACCGCAGCGGGCAGACGTCGGCTGCGCGCCATCTGTGCGTGTAACATTGGATACTCACGGCACACAGAGCAGGCGATCTCGTCGCTGTTGTCGCCGCAGCCGTCGCGGCCGGAGCACGCCACGGCGGTGCTGCGGCAGCGCCCGTTGCCGCACCGCAGCGGGCAGACGTCGGCTGCGCGCCATCTGTGCGTGTAACATTGGATACTCACGGCACACAGAGCAGGCGATCTCGTCGCTGTTGTCGCCGCAGCCGTCGCGGCCGGAGCACGCCACGGCGGTGCTGCGGCAGCGCCCGTTGCCGCACCGCAGCGGGCAGACGTCGGCTGCGCGCCATCTGTGCGTGTAACATTGGATACTCACGGCACACAGAGCAGGCGATCTCGTCGCTGTTGTCGCCGCAGCCGTCGCGGCCGGAGCACGCCACGGCGGTGCTGCGGCAGCGCCCGTTGCCGCACCGCAGCGGGCAGACGTCGGCTGCGCGCCATCTGTGCGTGTAACATTGGATACTCACGGCACACAGAGCAGGCGATCTCGTCGCTGTTGTCGCCGCAGCCGTCGCGGCCGGAGCACGCCACGGCGGTGCTGCGGCAGCGCCCGTTGCCGCACCGCAGCGGGCAGACGTCGGCTGCGCGCCATCTGTGCGTGTAACATTGGATACTCACGGCACACAGAGCAGGCGATCTCGTCGCTGTTGTCGCCGCAGCCGTCGCGGCCGGAGCACGCCACGGCGGTGCTGCGGCAGCGCCCGTTGCCGCACCGCAGCGGGCAGACGTCGGCTGCGCGCCATCTGTGCGTGTAACATTGGATACTCACGGCACACAGAGCAGGCGATCTCGTCGCTGTTGTCGCCGCAGCCGTCGCGGCCGGAGCACGCCACGGCGGTGCTGCGGCAGCGCCCGTTGCCGCACCGCAGCGGGCAGACGTCGGCTGCGCGCCATCTGTGCGTGTAACATTGGATACTCACGGCACACAGAGCAGGCGATCTCGTCGCTGTTGTCGCCGCAGCCGTCGCGGCCGGAGCACGCCACGGCGGTGCTGCGGCAGCGCCCGTTGCCGCACCGCAGCGGGCAGACGTCGGCTGCGCGCCATCTGTGCGTGTAACATTGGATACTCACGGCACACAGAGCAGGCGATCTCGTCGCTGTTGTCGCCGCAGCCGTCGCGGCCGGAGCACGCCACGGCGGTGCTGCGGCAGCGCCCGTTGCCGCACCGCAGCGGGCAGACGTCGGCTGCGCGCCATCTGTGCGTGTAACATTGGATACTCACGGCACACAGAGCAGGCGATCTCGTCGCTGTTGTCGCCGCAGCCGTCGCGGCCGGAGCACGCCACGGCGGTGCTGCGGCAGCGCCCGTTGCCGCACCGCAGCGGGCAGACGTCGGCTGCGCGCCATCTGTGCGTGTAACATTGGATACTCACGGCACACAGAGCAGGCGATCTCGTCGCTGTTGTCGCCGCAGCCGTCGCGGCCGGAGCACGCCACGGCGGTGCTGCGGCAGCGCCCGTTGCCGCACCGCAGCGGGCAGACGTCGGCTGCGCGCCATCTGTGCGTGTAACATTGGATACTCACGGCACACAGAGCAGGCGATCTCGTCGCTGTTGTCGCCGCAGCCGTCGCGGCCGGAGCACGCCACGGCGGTGCTGCGGCAGCGCCCGTTGCCGCACCGCAGCGGGCAGACGTCGGCTGCGCGCCATCTGTGCGTGTAACATTGGATACTCACGGCACACAGAGCAGGCGATCTCGTCGCTGTTGTCGCCGCAGCCGTCGCGGCCGGAGCACGCCACGGCGGTGCTGCGGCAGCGCCCGTTGCCGCACCGCAGCGGGCAGACGTCGGCTGCGCGCCATCTGTGCGTGTAACATTGGATACTCACGGCACACAGAGCAGGCGATCTCGTCGCTGTTGTCGCCGCAGCCGTCGCGGCCGGAGCACGCCACGGCGGTGCTGCGGCAGCGCCCGTTGCCGCACCGCAGCGGGCAGACGTCGGCTGCGCGCCATCTGTGCGTGTAACATTGGATACTCACGGCACACAGAGCAGGCGATCTCGTCGCTGTTGTCGCCGCAGCCGTCGCGGCCGGAGCACGCCACGGCGGTGCTGCGGCAGCGCCCGTTGCCGCACCGCAGCGGGCAGACGTCGGCTGCGCGCCATCTGTGCGTGTAACATTGGATACTCACGGCACACAGAGCAGGCGATCTCGTCGCTGTTGTCGCCGCAGCCGTCGCGGCCGGAGCACGCCACGGCGGTGCTGCGGCAGCGCCCGTTGCCGCACCGCAGCGGGCAGACGTCGGCTGCGCGCCATCTGTGCGTGTAACATTGGATACTCACGGCACACAGAGCAGGCGATCTCGTCGCTGTTGTCGCCGCAGCCGTCGCGGCCGGAGCACGCCACGGCGGTGCTGCGGCAGCGCCCGTTGCCGCACCGCAGCGGGCAGACGTCGGCTGCGCGCCATCTGTGCGTGTAACATTGGATACTCACGGCACACAGAGCAGGCGATCTCGTCGCTGTTGTCGCCGCAGCCGTCGCGGCCGGAGCACGCCACGGCGGTGCTGCGGCAGCGCCCGTTGCCGCACCGCAGCGGGCAGACGTCGGCTGCGCGCCATCTGTGCGTGTAACATTGGATACTCACGGCACACAGAGCAGGCGATCTCGTCGCTGTTGTCGCCGCAGCCGTCGCGGCCGGAGCACGCCACGGCGGTGCTGCGGCAGCGCCCGTTGCCGCACCGCAGCGGGCAGACGTCGGCTGCGCGCCATCTGTGCGTGTAACATTGGATACTCACGGCACACAGAGCAGGCGATCTCGTCGCTGTTGTCGCCGCAGCCGTCGCGGCCGGAGCACGCCACGGCGGTGCTGCGGCAGCGCCCGTTGCCGCACCGCAGCGGGCAGACGTCGGCTGCGCGCCATCTGTGCGTGTAACATTGGATACTCACGGCACACAGAGCAGGCGATCTCGTCGCTGTTGTCGCCGCAGCCGTCGCGGCCGGAGCACGCCACGGCGGTGCTGCGGCAGCGCCCGTTGCCGCACCGCAGCGGGCAGACGTCGGCTGCGCGCCATCTGTGCGTGTAACATTGGATACTCACGGCACACAGAGCAGGCGATCTCGTCGCTGTTGTCGCCGCAGCCGTCGCGGCCGGAGCACGCCACGGCGGTGCTGCGGCAGCGCCCGTTGCCGCACCGCAGCGGGCAGACGTCGGCTGCGCGCCATCTGTGCGTGTAACATTGGATACTCACGGCACACAGAGCAGGCGATCTCGTCGCTGTTGTCGCCGCAGCCGTCGCGGCCGGAGCACGCCACGGCGGTGCTGCGGCAGCGCCCGTTGCCGCACCGCAGCGGGCAGACGTCGGCTGCGCGCCATCTGTGCGTGTAACATTGGATACTCACGGCACACAGAGCAGGCGATCTCGTCGCTGTTGTCGCCGCAGCCGTCGCGGCCGGAGCACGCCACGGCGGTGCTGCGGCAGCGCCCGTTGCCGCACCGCAGCGGGCAGACGTCGGCTGCGCGCCATCTGTGCGTGTAACATTGGATACTCACGGCACACAGAGCAGGCGATCTCGTCGCTGTTGTCGCCGCAGCCGTCGCGGCCGGAGCACGCCACGGCGGTGCTGCGGCAGCGCCCGTTGCCGCACCGCAGCGGGCAGACGTCGGCTGCGCGCCATCTGTGCGTGTAACATTGGATACTCACGGCACACAGAGCAGGCGATCTCGTCGCTGTTGTCGCCGCAGCCGTCGCGGCCGGAGCACGCCACGGCGGTGCTGCGGCAGCGCCCGTTGCCGCACCGCAGCGGGCAGACGTCGGCTGCGCGCCATCTGTGCGTGTAACATTGGATACTCACGGCACACAGAGCAGGCGATCTCGTCGCTGTTGTCGCCGCAGCCGTCGCGGCCGGAGCACGCCACGGCGGTGCTGCGGCAGCGCCCGTTGCCGCACCGCAGCGGGCAGACGTCGGCTGCGCGCCATCTGTGCGTGTAACATTGGATACTCACGGCACACAGAGCAGGCGATCTCGTCGCTGTTGTCGCCGCAGCCGTCGCGGCCGGAGCACGCCACGGCGGTGCTGCGGCAGCGCCCGTTGCCGCACCGCAGCGGGCAGACGTCGGCTGCGCGCCATCTGTGCGTGTAACATTGGATACTCACGGCACACAGAGCAGGCGATCTCGTCGCTGTTGTCGCCGCAGCCGTCGCGGCCGGAGCACGCCACGGCGGTGCTGCGGCAGCGCCCGTTGCCGCACCGCAGCGGGCAGACGTCGGCTGCGCGCCATCTGTGCGTGTAACATTGGATACTCACGGCACACAGAGCAGGCGATCTCGTCGCTGTTGTCGCCGCAGCCGTCGCGGCCGGAGCACGCCACGGCGGTGCTGCGGCAGCGCCCGTTGCCGCACCGCAGCGGGCAGACGTCGGCTGCGCGCCATCTGTGCGTGTAACATTGGATACTCACGGCACACAGAGCAGGCGATCTCGTCGCTGTTGTCGCCGCAGCCGTCGCGGCCGGAGCACGCCACGGCGGTGCTGCGGCAGCGCCCGTTGCCGCACCGCAGCGGGCAGACGTCGGCTGCGCGCCATCTGTGCGTGTAACATTGGATACTCACGGCACACAGAGCAGGCGATCTCGTCGCTGTTGTCGCCGCAGCCGTCGCGGCCGGAGCACGCCACGGCGGTGCTGCGGCAGCGCCCGTTGCCGCACCGCAGCGGGCAGACGTCGGCTGCGCGCCATCTGTGCGTGTAACATTGGATACTCACGGCACACAGAGCAGGCGATCTCGTCGCTGTTGTCGCCGCAGCCGTCGCGGCCGGAGCACGCCACGGCGGTGCTGCGGCAGCGCCCGTTGCCGCACCGCAGCGGGCAGACGTCGGCTGCGCGCCATCTGTGCGTGTAACATTGGATACTCACGGCACACAGAGCAGGCGATCTCGTCGCTGTTGTCGCCGCAGCCGTCGCGGCCGGAGCACGCCACGGCGGTGCTGCGGCAGCGCCCGTTGCCGCACCGCAGCGGGCAGACGTCGGCTGCGCGCCATCTGTGCGTGTAACATTGGATACTCACGGCACACAGAGCAGGCGATCTCGTCGCTGTTGTCGCCGCAGCCGTCGCGGCCGGAGCACGCCACGGCGGTGCTGCGGCAGCGCCCGTTGCCGCACCGCAGCGGGCAGACGTCGGCTGCGCGCCATCTGTGCGTGTAACATTGGATACTCACGGCACACAGAGCAGGCGATCTCGTCGCTGTTGTCGCCGCAGCCGTCGCGGCCGGAGCACGCCACGGCGGTGCTGCGGCAGCGCCCGTTGCCGCACCGCAGCGGGCAGACGTCGGCTGCGCGCCATCTGTGCGTGTAACATTGGATACTCACGGCACACAGAGCAGGCGATCTCGTCGCTGTTGTCGCCGCAGCCGTCGCGGCCGGAGCACGCCACGGCGGTGCTGCGGCAGCGCCCGTTGCCGCACCGCAGCGGGCAGACGTCGGCTGCGCGCCATCTGTGCGTGTAACATTGGATACTCACGGCACACAGAGCAGGCGATCTCGTCGCTGTTGTCGCCGCAGCCGTCGCGGCCGGAGCACGCCACGGCGGTGCTGCGGCAGCGCCCGTTGCCGCACCGCAGCGGGCAGACGTCGGCTGCGCGCCATCTGTGCGTGTAACATTGGATACTCACGGCACACAGAGCAGGCGATCTCGTCGCTGTTGTCGCCGCAGCCGTCGCGGCCGGAGCACGCCACGGCGGTGCTGCGGCAGCGCCCGTTGCCGCACCGCAGCGGGCAGACGTCGGCTGCGCGCCATCTGTGCGTGTAACATTGGATACTCACGGCACACAGAGCAGGCGATCTCGTCGCTGTTGTCGCCGCAGCCGTCGCGGCCGGAGCACGCCACGGCGGTGCTGCGGCAGCGCCCGTTGCCGCACCGCAGCGGGCAGACGTCGGCTGCGCGCCATCTGTGCGTGTAACATTGGATACTCACGGCACACAGAGCAGGCGATCTCGTCGCTGTTGTCGCCGCAGCCGTCGCGGCCGGAGCACGCCACGGCGGTGCTGCGGCAGCGCCCGTTGCCGCACCGCAGCGGGCAGACGTCGGCTGCGCGCCATCTGTGCGTGTAACATTGGATACTCACGGCACACAGAGCAGGCGATCTCGTCGCTGTTGTCGCCGCAGCCGTCGCGGCCGGAGCACGCCACGGCGGTGCTGCGGCAGCGCCCGTTGCCGCACCGCAGCGGGCAGACGTCGGCTGCGCGCCATCTGTGCGTGTAACATTGGATACTCACGGCACACAGAGCAGGCGATCTCGTCGCTGTTGTCGCCGCAGCCGTCGCGGCCGGAGCACGCCACGGCGGTGCTGCGGCAGCGCCCGTTGCCGCACCGCAGCGGGCAGACGTCGGCTGCGCGCCATCTGTGCGTGTAACATTGGATACTCACGGCACACAGAGCAGGCGATCTCGTCGCTGTTGTCGCCGCAGCCGTCGCGGCCGGAGCACGCCACGGCGGTGCTGCGGCAGCGCCCGTTGCCGCACCGCAGCGGGCAGACGTCGGCTGCGCGCCATCTGTGCGTGTAACATTGGATACTCACGGCACACAGAGCAGGCGATCTCGTCGCTGTTGTCGCCGCAGCCGTCGCGGCCGGAGCACGCCACGGCGGTGCTGCGGCAGCGCCCGTTGCCGCACCGCAGCGGGCAGACGTCGGCTGCGCGCCATCTGTGCGTGTAACATTGGATACTCACGGCACACAGAGCAGGCGATCTCGTCGCTGTTGTCGCCGCAGCCGTCGCGGCCGGAGCACGCCACGGCGGTGCTGCGGCAGCGCCCGTTGCCGCACCGCAGCGGGCAGACGTCGGCTGCGCGCCATCTGTGCGTGTAACATTGGATACTCACGGCACACAGAGCAGGCGATCTCGTCGCTGTTGTCGCCGCAGCCGTCGCGGCCGGAGCACGCCACGGCGGTGCTGCGGCAGCGCCCGTTGCCGCACCGCAGCGGGCAGACGTCGGCTGCGCGCCATCTGTGCGTGTAACATTGGATACTCACGGCACACAGAGCAGGCGATCTCGTCGCTGTTGTCGCCGCAGCCGTCGCGGCCGGAGCACGCCACGGCGGTGCTGCGGCAGCGCCCGTTGCCGCACCGCAGCGGGCAGACGTCGGCTGCGCGCCATCTGTGCGTGTAACATTGGATACTCACGGCACACAGAGCAGGCGATCTCGTCGCTGTTGTCGCCGCAGCCGTCGCGGCCGGAGCACGCCACGGCGGTGCTGCGGCAGCGCCCGTTGCCGCACCGCAGCGGGCAGACGTCGGCTGCGCGCCATCTGTGCGTGTAACATTGGATACTCACGGCACACAGAGCAGGCGATCTCGTCGCTGTTGTCGCCGCAGCCGTCGCGGCCGGAGCACGCCACGGCGGTGCTGCGGCAGCGCCCGTTGCCGCACCGCAGCGGGCAGACGTCGGCTGCGCGCCATCTGTGCGTGTAACATTGGATACTCACGGCACACAGAGCAGGCGATCTCGTCGCTGTTGTCGCCGCAGCCGTCGCGGCCGGAGCACGCCACGGCGGTGCTGCGGCAGCGCCCGTTGCCGCACCGCAGCGGGCAGACGTCGGCTGCGCGCCATCTGTGCGTGTAACATTGGATACTCACGGCACACAGAGCAGGCGATCTCGTCGCTGTTGTCGCCGCAGCCGTCGCGGCCGGAGCACGCCACGGCGGTGCTGCGGCAGCGCCCGTTGCCGCACCGCAGCGGGCAGACGTCGGCTGCGCGCCATCTGTGCGTGTAACATTGGATACTCACGGCACACAGAGCAGGCGATCTCGTCGCTGTTGTCGCCGCAGCCGTCGCGGCCGGAGCACGCCACGGCGGTGCTGCGGCAGCGCCCGTTGCCGCACCGCAGCGGGCAGACGTCGGCTGCGCGCCATCTGTGCGTGTAACATTGGATACTCACGGCACACAGAGCAGGCGATCTCGTCGCTGTTGTCGCCGCAGCCGTCGCGGCCGGAGCACGCCACGGCGGTGCTGCGGCAGCGCCCGTTGCCGCACCGCAGCGGGCAGACGTCGGCTGCGCGCCATCTGTGCGTGTAACATTGGATACTCACGGCACACAGAGCAGGCGATCTCGTCGCTGTTGTCGCCGCAGCCGTCGCGGCCGGAGCACGCCACGGCGGTGCTGCGGCAGCGCCCGTTGCCGCACCGCAGCGGGCAGACGTCGGCTGCGCGCCATCTGTGCGTGTAACATTGGATACTCACGGCACACAGAGCAGGCGATCTCGTCGCTGTTGTCGCCGCAGCCGTCGCGGCCGGAGCACGCCACGGCGGTGCTGCGGCAGCGCCCGTTGCCGCACCGCAGCGGGCAGACGTCGGCTGCGCGCCATCTGTGCGTGTAACATTGGATACTCACGGCACACAGAGCAGGCGATCTCGTCGCTGTTGTCGCCGCAGCCGTCGCGGCCGGAGCACGCCACGGCGGTGCTGCGGCAGCGCCCGTTGCCGCACCGCAGCGGGCAGACGTCGGCTGCGCGCCATCTGTGCGTGTAACATTGGATACTCACGGCACACAGAGCAGGCGATCTCGTCGCTGTTGTCGCCGCAGCCGTCGCGGCCGGAGCACGCCACGGCGGTGCTGCGGCAGCGCCCGTTGCCGCACCGCAGCGGGCAGACGTCGGCTGCGCGCCATCTGTGCGTGTAACATTGGATACTCACGGCACACAGAGCAGGCGATCTCGTCGCTGTTGTCGCCGCAGCCGTCGCGGCCGGAGCACGCCACGGCGGTGCTGCGGCAGCGCCCGTTGCCGCACCGCAGCGGGCAGACGTCGGCTGCGCGCCATCTGTGCGTGTAACATTGGATACTCACGGCACACAGAGCAGGCGATCTCGTCGCTGTTGTCGCCGCAGCCGTCGCGGCCGGAGCACGCCACGGCGGTGCTGCGGCAGCGCCCGTTGCCGCACCGCAGCGGGCAGACGTCGGCTGCGCGCCATCTGTGCGTGTAACATTGGATACTCACGGCACACAGAGCAGGCGATCTCGTCGCTGTTGTCGCCGCAGCCGTCGCGGCCGGAGCACGCCACGGCGGTGCTGCGGCAGCGCCCGTTGCCGCACCGCAGCGGGCAGACGTCGGCTGCGCGCCATCTGTGCGTGTAACATTGGATACTCACGGCACACAGAGCAGGCGATCTCGTCGCTGTTGTCGCCGCAGCCGTCGCGGCCGGAGCACGCCACGGCGGTGCTGCGGCAGCGCCCGTTGCCGCACCGCAGCGGGCAGACGTCGGCTGCGCGCCATCTGTGCGTGTAACATTGGATACTCACGGCACACAGAGCAGGCGATCTCGTCGCTGTTGTCGCCGCAGCCGTCGCGGCCGGAGCACGCCACGGCGGTGCTGCGGCAGCGCCCGTTGCCGCACCGCAGCGGGCAGACGTCGGCTGCGCGCCATCTGTGCGTGTAACATTGGATACTCACGGCACACAGAGCAGGCGATCTCGTCGCTGTTGTCGCCGCAGCCGTCGCGGCCGGAGCACGCCACGGCGGTGCTGCGGCAGCGCCCGTTGCCGCACCGCAGCGGGCAGACGTCGGCTGCGCGCCATCTGTGCGTGTAACATTGGATACTCACGGCACACAGAGCAGGCGATCTCGTCGCTGTTGTCGCCGCAGCCGTCGCGGCCGGAGCACGCCACGGCGGTGCTGCGGCAGCGCCCGTTGCCGCACCGCAGCGGGCAGACGTCGGCTGCGCGCCATCTGTGCGTGTAACATTGGATACTCACGGCACACAGAGCAGGCGATCTCGTCGCTGTTGTCGCCGCAGCCGTCGCGGCCGGAGCACGCCACGGCGGTGCTGCGGCAGCGCCCGTTGCCGCACCGCAGCGGGCAGACGTCGGCTGCGCGCCATCTGTGCGTGTAACATTGGATACTCACGGCACACAGAGCAGGCGATCTCGTCGCTGTTGTCGCCGCAGCCGTCGCGGCCGGAGCACGCCACGGCGGTGCTGCGGCAGCGCCCGTTGCCGCACCGCAGCGGGCAGACGTCGGCTGCGCGCCATCTGTGCGTGTAACATTGGATACTCACGGCACACAGAGCAGGCGATCTCGTCGCTGTTGTCGCCGCAGCCGTCGCGGCCGGAGCACGCCACGGCGGTGCTGCGGCAGCGCCCGTTGCCGCACCGCAGCGGGCAGACGTCGGCTGCGCGCCATCTGTGCGTGTAACATTGGATACTCACGGCACACAGAGCAGGCGATCTCGTCGCTGTTGTCGCCGCAGCCGTCGCGGCCGGAGCACGCCACGGCGGTGCTGCGGCAGCGCCCGTTGCCGCACCGCAGCGGGCAGACGTCGGCTGCGCGCCATCTGTGCGTGTAACATTGGATACTCACGGCACACAGAGCAGGCGATCTCGTCGCTGTTGTCGCCGCAGCCGTCGCGGCCGGAGCACGCCACGGCGGTGCTGCGGCAGCGCCCGTTGCCGCACCGCAGCGGGCAGACGTCGGCTGCGCGCCATCTGTGCGTGTAACATTGGATACTCACGGCACACAGAGCAGGCGATCTCGTCGCTGTTGTCGCCGCAGCCGTCGCGGCCGGAGCACGCCACGGCGGTGCTGCGGCAGCGCCCGTTGCCGCACCGCAGCGGGCAGACGTCGGCTGCGCGCCATCTGTGCGTGTAACATTGGATACTCACGGCACACAGAGCAGGCGATCTCGTCGCTGTTGTCGCCGCAGCCGTCGCGGCCGGAGCACGCCACGGCGGTGCTGCGGCAGCGCCCGTTGCCGCACCGCAGCGGGCAGACGTCGGCTGCGCGCCATCTGTGCGTGTAACATTGGATACTCACGGCACACAGAGCAGGCGATCTCGTCGCTGTTGTCGCCGCAGCCGTCGCGGCCGGAGCACGCCACGGCGGTGCTGCGGCAGCGCCCGTTGCCGCACCGCAGCGGGCAGACGTCGGCTGCGCGCCATCTGTGCGTGTAACATTGGATACTCACGGCACACAGAGCAGGCGATCTCGTCGCTGTTGTCGCCGCAGCCGTCGCGGCCGGAGCACGCCACGGCGGTGCTGCGGCAGCGCCCGTTGCCGCACCGCAGCGGGCAGACGTCGGCTGCGCGCCATCTGTGCGTGTAACATTGGATACTCACGGCACACAGAGCAGGCGATCTCGTCGCTGTTGTCGCCGCAGCCGTCGCGGCCGGAGCACGCCACGGCGGTGCTGCGGCAGCGCCCGTTGCCGCACCGCAGCGGGCAGACGTCGGCTGCGCGCCATCTGTGCGTGTAACATTGGATACTCACGGCACACAGAGCAGGCGATCTCGTCGCTGTTGTCGCCGCAGCCGTCGCGGCCGGAGCACGCCACGGCGGTGCTGCGGCAGCGCCCGTTGCCGCACCGCAGCGGGCAGACGTCGGCTGCGCGCCATCTGTGCGTGTAACATTGGATACTCACGGCACACAGAGCAGGCGATCTCGTCGCTGTTGTCGCCGCAGCCGTCGCGGCCGGAGCACGCCACGGCGGTGCTGCGGCAGCGCCCGTTGCCGCACCGCAGCGGGCAGACGTCGGCTGCGCGCCATCTGTGCGTGTAACATTGGATACTCACGGCACACAGAGCAGGCGATCTCGTCGCTGTTGTCGCCGCAGCCGTCGCGGCCGGAGCACGCCACGGCGGTGCTGCGGCAGCGCCCGTTGCCGCACCGCAGCGGGCAGACGTCGGCTGCGCGCCATCTGTGCGTGTAACATTGGATACTCACGGCACACAGAGCAGGCGATCTCGTCGCTGTTGTCGCCGCAGCCGTCGCGGCCGGAGCACGCCACGGCGGTGCTGCGGCAGCGCCCGTTGCCGCACCGCAGCGGGCAGACGTCGGCTGCGCGCCATCTGTGCGTGTAACATTGGATACTCACGGCACACAGAGCAGGCGATCTCGTCGCTGTTGTCGCCGCAGCCGTCGCGGCCGGAGCACGCCACGGCGGTGCTGCGGCAGCGCCCGTTGCCGCACCGCAGCGGGCAGACGTCGGCTGCGCGCCATCTGTGCACGCAACATAGCGGTAAATTAAAATTGGTTGTCTGTAAACTCGGTTTACTGACGATAGTTGAACGTGACAACGTCCGATTGTGCTTCTTTGTCGCTCGTTCCGCGCTCTCGCTTGCACTTCGAGCCTCACATGGAACGCCTCAGAGCGAGGTAACGCCGCATGAGTCATGTTTTTTCGTGCGTGCAGCCGGCTCTATCGAATTATAAGACGTTGTCACGTCAAAAACAGATTAAGTTAGTCATTAATTTATCATTCACTAGCTTACCGCCCGCGGCTTCGCCCGCTTTGCCTAAAAGCAAATAAATTACCTATATACTATAACCTTCCTCTTGATTCACTCTATCTATTAAAAAAACCACTTCAAAATCCGTTGCGCAGTTTTAAAGATTTAAGCATACAAAGGGACATAGGTACAGAGAAAGCGACTTTGTTTTATACTTTGTAGTGATTCATAATTATTTATATTTGTATTTAATAAAATAATCTGAGAGGATATATACAATTATTTTGTTCATTGAACAGGGAAATCGCTTTATCTTAAAAAAATGAGTTGAAAATTAATTGCGGTGTGAAAAAATCTAATTTTATGTTTGCGATAATAATAAATTTACGAGTTATTGCAAATATTTAAGTTCATCATTGAAATACTTGATTTTGTGTATTTTATTTTAGTATCTATATCATTTATACACAGTAAAAGCAGAAGATATTAATTACCTTGATTGCTCATTACATAGATGTGGGGGCTCATCAGACGCATCCTTGCAAGATATAATGGCGTTGCAGAACTCATACTCCGGGAGACACTCGCCGGACCCGCATCGGAACGTGTGTCGTGGGCAACTGGAATATAAATTATACAAAATATAAGTTTGATCAGCTGCTAGCACTTAAATGTAAAAGAGTCCAATGGGCAGTCTTATCGCTAAAGCTCTACCTCAGAAATCTCTTCCAGAAAACCTGATCATCGAGGTAACACAGTGAATATTTATTAATAAATTTAAATCCAAGTGGTACTTAATATTTGTATATACTAGCTCATGCTTGCAGTTCGAGTCATACGCGTTGGCTATAAGAGATCAAAATTTCACAGGTATGTTGCCGTACGGCTTCTTTCATCAAATTAATCTTTGAAATCAGTTTGGAATTGCATAAGATTACGTCGGACACAAGGTAAGGTATCTATTATAAAGGCATAGACTTTAATTATCTACAAAATATGTTACACAAATCGCTAATTGCTTATGAATACATAAGATGAGGTAAATATATGTAATTCATCAGGTAGGCATGACGATCAAATCATAGAATAAAATTCAAGATAAATTTTAAAAATTCAAATTGATCAAAATCTTCTATACGCAAATAGTAAACAGTAACATGACACCGTTAAACATGCAACTGTTGTTGTAATCGATTAGTTTTTGAGGAATACACTCATAGCATAGGAATGAACCATGCACGGCAACTGGAATGTATCCAAGAGTTAAACCTGTTACACCGTACCAAAGCGTGGGAATGTAGTATTACGCATTGTGTTTGCTTACTTAATTTGTAATTGTAAAGAAGATTTACATTGAAATCGTTTTTATGCAAAGTTATTTCACAATTGAATATTATATTCATTGAGAAACTAATTACCCTTATTTCTTAATGGTTTCTATAAGCAGTTACATCAAGGTGCACTCTTTAATTTGGACCATAAATTGAAACTTTTCATGTTAATTTTGTTTCCTTATTGCTTAAATTTATTATGGAAAACTATTCAGAGATGATAGTTATTAAAAGGTAGGTAAGTATCCTTCCTTTATATTTAAATGCGAAAAGTCCATCCACCGGTATGGTTTAAGCGAAAATCCCTAATCAAATATCAAGATAAAATTTTAACATTATTTACGACAAATTTCTTTACAGTTCCACTCATGATATCCGAAGTGTATCATACAAAGTCCCTAGTTTTAGCAGCCTACTGATAACCAAACTTCATCGGAACACAAATCATTGTGTTTTTTTTTCATCTAGGCTTGGTTGGCCGCAGCGGAACGCGTGCATCGGGCACCGCTCACCTATATCCTCTAGAAAATCCCCTCCTTCTCGAGTAGATGATGGCCAATATAGAGCGTCACCACACAGCTTTCACCTACAAATCCTGTCAAAGTTAGCACTTCAAGCGAAGAGTGAACCGGTACCTACTAGGGAAGCGCGTACCACCTTAGACCGCATTTAGCTTTCCATCAGGCGAGATTGTGGTCAAGCGCTTCCCTATCTTAAAAAAAAAAGACGGGTTGCACTCCGGGAGTGCCGACAGAAGTGAAAACTTGATTATTAACGTTGAGCATGTTTGATATCCATCCGTCTTACGCTTTTTCGATCAGGTCACGTGTCCTGACGCGAGTTTAAGATTTTATACCCATTACAGAAAAAGTGCTCAACGCCGCTAAAGAAGTTTTCACTTCAAAAACTTACCCCTTCCTCCTAGTAGCCTTGCAGTTCCTCTCGTCCTCCCCGCCGGGGCACTGCGGCGTGCCGTCGCAGCGAGAGGCGCGCGACACGCACGGCGCGCCCGGCCCGCCGCAGCGGAACGCGTGCATCGGGCACCGCTCGCCTGTGCCCTCTGGAACGTGATTAGTATGGTTTGAGGTGGATGTATCAATATAATATAAAGTTTTCCGCCGCATCTGTCTGTTTGTTCGCAATAAACTCGAAAAGTACTGTACAGATTTTCATTCTATTTTTGACAATGTATAGCGTGGTCCTCGAGGAACGTTTTAGTTTAGAATTTTTAAGATTTACGCAACGACGACGGACAAGCAAAGCATTCTTTGCTTGTATATCTTTTTTTTTATGAAAATTATGATATTGTTTGTTCACAGATAACTAAGAGGACTACAAGAGCTAGCTGAACTTGAGTGACTCGCGCACACATTAACACAATCGACGAGGGTTGATGGAGAACACGATTTTAGATTTTAGACAGATTTTAGTCCTCTTGACGGGTTTTGTTTTATTTCTCATACTTAATATTTACAAAATTACAAATAATTTATCAGTTTTAAAGTAAGTAAAATGGCAGTTAATGATATACTTTAAAGCATTATAAAACTCGTTTAGCTCTTCTAGTCCCCTAATATTATAATAAATACATCAGTCCCCTGACATAGAGTTTTTAATTCACACCCAATAAAGGTTTAGTAGCCACATCCAGTCAAGTTCACAGTTCACATTAACCCGTAGAATACATTAGACATATAGAAAGATATTAACCAGGGAACATTAGTCACCAGAGAGTTAATTGGTGCAAAGAAAGGAAACGTGCAGAGACAATTACCTTTACCAGTACCTAGGCATTTCTCGTCGGAGCCATCTGGGCAATCCTTTCGTCCGTCACACACGAAGTACCAGCTTATGCAGGTCCCAGTTGATCGACACTGTAATGTTAAGGGAAAACAAATTAAGAGGGGATCCAAAATATATTCACTATCACCTCAAAATAATTTATATGCTTCATAAAGAAGCATTAGAGGCACTTTACAAGACATGTTCATAGATGAATTTGATTGTTGTTGATTTTTTTAACTATAGGCAATTTGCAAAAATATGTTTTCTGTACTTAGGAGTATATCGTTACCTACTAATTCTTATATCGTATGTATTTAACGTATCTTGAGTAAGGATATCGAAATTAAATTTAAAAATATTAATGACGGGCGCGGGTGTATAATGTGTGTGTGAACTATAATACTGCATTCTTAACTGGTTAATTAATCAGAAACTATTTCATAATAACGCGTTCTTTCATTACAAAAAATATGATTACCTACATTGTAATTAGTACGTTGTTATAATACCAACATTGTATTGACCACGTACGTAATATACTTTAGACCGCTCAGAAATTTTAATTGCCGTATTGAGTTACTGAGCCATTAAAGCTGCTGTGTAAAGATGAAGCCATAATAAAATAAACATACTTGGAATGTACCGGGCAGACAGCCTCGATTTCGCGCTGAGCAAGCCGATGTGGAATTAGTGCGGTATGAGCAATCACAGCGCTTGTTGACACAGCGGGTGTTGGGGTCCACTTTCTGGCACTGACTGTCGACGTAGCACGGCATTCCGAGAGACACGGGTCCGAGGTCTACGTCTGGTATTGCATCTGCTCGAATGCGTTGTTTATCTGAAACATTAAAATCATCACCAATGTTACATAAAAGAAAAAGATTTAAGGATGATATTGTAGAGCACTACGATTTATCTTCATGATTTGATGAGATATTGCTATTTATTTATTTATTTTTTTTATTTCATAAACCTCTCACCTTTAAGCGATGATTTCTTCTGATGTCCACCTTTATGCTTTCCTCCGTTTTGTTCCTTAGAAGTACCACTTTTCTTATTCGATTTCTTATCAATTGATGGCTGAGTCACGACTCTATATACAGGTTGATCATTGGCATGTAAATTAGCTGTCATTTCATCCGAACTGATGAGTTCATTTGGTTCTCCATCTTTCCTAATAGAAACCGATAGCCGTTTTGTTTGATCAATTGAAGGTACTTTCATAACAGTTTGCATTAACGGACTGTCTTCTTGAGTACTTAATACGTCGTTTTTACTCGTATACATTGGTAATTTACTCGGCTTTATTTCATCGGAATCGATGACAAAATTAGGTTGAGATGAACGATCTTTTATATTTGCAACTTCATTGTTGGTTTCATTCGATGAATCATTACTAGTTTCTTGTTCTGCTATTACTGCTTCTGTGGCATACACTGGTAATTTTATAGGAAGGCATTTATCTCCAGATTTCTTGAAGAATGAATTACAGGAACACCTTCCAAATAGATTGGGTATAACAAATTCACAGTGGCTGTCTTTATCCCACAAACGACAATGTTCGTTACTGTAGCAAACGTGAGTTGGTGGAGCAGCTGAAATAAATGAAAAGAATTATGGATAAGTGATACATTTGTTATAATCACCCATTAACTTATTGCTCCTATAACCATGAAGACAAATAGCTAACAATCAAACACAATTAGCAGTTTTCCGAACGAACAACGGAACCTATACCTATTTCATGCCCCAGTAATTTCTTTATTACAAGGACATTTGCAATGAACCATGGCTATTAGACCACAATGATTTAACAACAGTCATTATTTATGAGCGTTCACTGCAAATAGAAGAAAGTTTCTCTCATCGTAACCTATTGTTTCTGACTTGTTATTTGCCAACATAACTTTGAGGAATCTGGTTATCTATATTGTGAATAACTATAACTAACTATATACGTAATATCTTGTTATTTACCAACGACATCAAAAGGTAGTTAAGTATTTCGTATTTCCATGAAGAAACTAGCACATAGTATTTGAATTTCTCTTGATAAATCTTAAAAACAAAAAAGGTCCATTGATATTTTCGTGTAACAAAAATAGTAGGTATTTGATTGTTCAGTGAGTAAATACTTAATAAAATATTCACAGAAAAACAAAACTACATTCAGTTATTAAAAGACAATAATAAACTCTTTTTCTTCACAAGAATCACTGCTTTCTACATCACATAAAACATTCGTATTCATACATAACTTGGTGGCAAATTGAGACAATTGCGATCCAAACGAATGTCAAGGCACCATAACAATCTCGTGTGGCTTGTGTTCCCACAATAAGATCGCATTACATCGTATTACGGAAACAAACGATGTTCACAGAAAGTGCATTCTTTTCATAAACGTGCCCACTTTTTCTCACAGATCAAAGATTCACAGTAATAGCATCCATTTATGGGAGTATATTTAGGATAATGCGGGTTGCGTTTAACGAAACTGATGTAGAACGTGCATCAAGAAATCACAATCTTAAATTCTATCATCCGGACCATTTGTCGACATGGTTATCTCGACTTTCATCTTCCAGTTACAGAATTTCATGGTGATTTATCGGAGTTAAAGCCGTGATGTTTTTGTGCGTGACGTAGACAATTTGGCGTAAGTCAGGGACTGACCCGTGAACGCGAAAACGAAAGTTACGCACGAAAGATATTCTATCGGGTGTAAATTACACTTTATCACAGCTATTTGTACTTTTCTTTATTACAATATTACGTATTTTTTTAGACCGTGTAGGTACTAGGTACCATTTATTGTACCGATCATAAAATTCCTAAATCTCCTTTCCGGAATGCCTAATATGATCTAACAAAACAAAAACAATTTATTCACGTGTACTGGTGTTGCTTAATCTTGTAAAAGGTACTTACGTGAGAGGCACGTGTGTTTTCTGAATTGCAAATGACCATCCGTGCACCGACAAACACCATCTAAGCAAGCGCTGTAGGCCACCTTTAGTGTACATTGTTCTGACACCACACATTCCGAGCCGAGAAGTGTCGCTGAAATATTAAAAGAATACATATTACACCAAGAAATATGAATTTATACGAATAGATTATTTTGAAGCTTGGTACACTTTCTTCCGTATAATATTAGAGGCAGGAATTTATCTGAGTTGTATTCATTCTCAAAAAAATAAGGCTAACATAATACATAGTTAAAATATGTAGTTAGAATCCTAAAACTCATCGTCCATAAGCCTTTCATAGTTTGTATGAAAAGTCAAAAGATGCTGATAAAACAACAACAATTTTGTATATCAATTTAGGAAATGAATTTTGGAATACTTAGAATTGATAGAAAAGAAAGTGTTTGCACTAATTTCCCCTTAATGAAATTAACCTGCTTATCAAAATCACTATCTAAAGTAGATTAATAACACAAGAATTTAGCTTAAGGCCTATAGTAATTTACTATCGTTTTACAGTTCGAGATTTTTGTTACTGGGCCTGGGTAACCTATCAAAAAAGAGGTTTTCAAATTTTAGCGTACATACTTAAGTAGCAAAATAAAAAATAAGACATTCACGAGATAAAATGTAATTAAATGATATAGAAAAATAACACTTATAATTAAGAGATCCGTGGATAAGATGATTCGCGAACTGTTTACTTATATGGCAGGCAAATTATTTGCACGATCCAACCTTGATATTTATCACAATTATATAAATGCATTAAACTACATACGAAACCCGTTAAGTTACAGTACAAAGTGCCTACTCACATTTACTTAGAGTAAAAAGTGTTATGGGAACTGACAATAGAATTAAACATGCTTGTCATGTGCAGTTATATTATACATCAAAATGAGTCTCCGCAGTCTTCCTGTTAGCCTATAAAATATTACTTTCACGAAAGCTGAACGTTACCTAGATTAATGTATGAGCATGTTTTAAAGTTTTTGGACGTAGTCTGTCAATTATAGTATTCCTCGAGGTGCATGAATGAAGGTGGACCGTGGACAGGCAAATGAGTGACGGGTTCGCGACCCGAGGCGTGTGTGACCCTATTTGACTTTCAAGTTCACTGCTGCCTGCCGGCTTGCGTACCGTCATCAATTTGCATCCAATGGACATCCTTTCCACACCATACATCGTTCTAACATATGAATTATTTATAGGTTTTTTTAGTTTTATTTGAATAAATCTTTTGAATCAAATTTAATACTCTATGAATAAAATTGGCAACTTTTAATCCGATTATAAAATTTTGACACAGTTAAGTTTTTATTGTACCTACCAATGACAACTGTAAAAAACGGAACTGAACAAAACTGAAATTGATTTCTATAAAACTAAATAAAATTTGGTAGAGTTATGCTTTCTTTAATTATTATAATCCTCCAAGTATCTAGTTAAAATTATTATTTTCTTTTACTTATGAAAATATAAATAACAACTAAAATGGTCCACTTTAATTATCTGAGTAGGTGTTATGAATAGATTCCGAGGATGTATAAACATTCGTTGTATGCTTGAACTGCGACTTTACCCTATGAATAAATAAAAGTAAGCACGTGAACACGCACATTGTTTATTAAATCGTTGTTTAATGTAAATAAAGTAAAATATTTGAGTAAAATAACGGCTATGTTAATTGTTCAATTATTTCCAGTAGCCCTGTCAACTTGATTTATATCCACACATATAATTTCTAATTCTATCGATACAATTTAATGAGTCGTAGTGTTAACACTTTCCGTACAGGAAATTTAATAGAAACAATCTGCTAGGTAATTAACGGCTTTGGCGGCATACTAGGAAGAAGTGTTGTGCTTCAATTGATGCCTTTATGATAATACTAGTAGATAGACATGCGATTTACGATTGAATAAATATAATCCATTTGTTAGACCGACGAAAGCATCGTGCCATGTCTTAATTGATCTCGACACTCGTAAAACGTTCTACAAAGGGGGACATGTTGATAATCCGATAAAGGTTTTTTCTTAATTTGCATCAAGACTTTATCGTTTTTAAATTGGATACTTATTATAATAATGTACTTATTTTATGATCCCACTCAGCACTTATACCATTAACATGTTTAGGCCACATTTTGCCCCAAATATTCAAGGACCAACATAAAGTTTATGATAAAGGAAATAAGAAGAAACGTATAAACATTTTTGTTAATAAATTTACAGCAATATGGAATGTACAACTCGTAAAATAATAATTTGCGTGACTTCTCGGTTTCCAATCGTAAGATTTTATCTGCACTCCAATTTTTTGGTGTCTGGTGCCTTAGTGACCGCTTTTGACTTAATCTACATTTGATAACTCGGACGCAATTACGTTAACAATTAAATATGACGGTACTGGCACGAACTGTATTCTGTGGTACTATATTGTACGGTAAAATATTTTGGTTTAAGATTAAATATAAAACCTAGGTAACTAATTTAATTGAATGTATTTTGCGGAATACATATACGAGTATGTCGCAGTAAGATAAATAAAGCCGTAATATTAAACGGGTAAGTTTACTTCGTGGATTACTTTCAGTTAATTTATAAATATTTTTTGTACATAGCTTTTGTTAGGTAATAAAAATTCTGTAGAATAAAGGCTTCTCTTTGTACTAGCCACAGTAAATCTGATGACAAAGCAGGCGCGTGCGAAGGACGATTATCAACGGGCTTTAAATTTTATAGTTTTTATAAATTCCAAGTTGAGAGTTGAGTTTTATTGGAGTAATTAAGTTACCAACATCACGTTTAATGGTTTAAATTCCAAACCTTTACTAAAATAGCTGCAGTGATTCAAGATATTCTATTTAAAACTTTAACGACTTGTTTCTTGTTGAATAATTAAGATTTTAAGCATGTACCTTATAGAGTCGGTGCATAAAACAATTTAGTAGTTAACCCAACAGCGAATGAGAATGCCTTGGAAATTTATTGCATTTTAATTTAACATGACAAGTTTAATATGATCGATAATGATTTAGAACCGGTAGCTATTATGAGAGTAGCGTTACCCAATACGTGTTATCGTGGTATCTAACTACGGTGTTTATGTGATAATACTCGTGTATATTATTGTTTTTATATAAGTCTTAATGTTACTGTCAGTCCAATTAATTTGCACGTGGATTGGCTTCACGACTAACGCTTATCAAATATCTTACGAGATAATTATTAATTGAAGATATAATAGATCTTCACATTATTGTGTTTATTTTATTTCAATATAACTATTCATATAGGTAATATAATATCTATTATATAGTATATAGTCGCATATAAGAACTGTGTACAGAATATGTAAAGAATGCCTGCTATAAAGTGCATCTTACCTTAACTTGAGGAATACAGTTAACAATAAGCATTAAATAATTATAATATTTGAGGTTGATTACGAAAGTGCTTACAACTTGACTGCATCGTTAACCGTTAATCTTACCTATAAACGTATTTTAACCGTTGACCGATTCAACAGGCCTTATTTAGAGTCGTATATCATATTCAATTTACATAGAGAATCATTTTATATTACTAGGTACTTATAGAAGCTGGGTTAACATGGGTTTAAGACATAATACACCGAAATATCTATATGATAATCTTTATAATAATTATGTGGTCTCTATGTCTAATAAAGTTTTATGCTAAAGTAATCATGTGATTTAATTATATCTTTCAATTGTTATTTTATCGACGATAGATCACGTAGTCCATATTTTATTAAGGTATCGTCCTTTACGAACACGCATTTAGTCTTCTTATTTCAGCATGCGCTTGATATAGAGCTGTGTTGAGTTTTATTGATTTATCGCCGAATGGTTTAACAGCATTGGTGTTAAACAAACGCATCTTAATGAGGATTTATTGGTATCGTACTGCACTAAATTGAGATAGCGGAAATGATGTAGCGTGTTTCTTATCGCTGCATCAGTGTTAGATGAACTCAATGCCTTGTAAAACTTGCTTGTTAACCGACAGTTATAAATAGAAGCTTAGAATTTAATACTAATTAAGATTATGATTTTATTTTTGTAGTCATAAATTATTAGCTGTTATTTAAAATACGGTTAAATATGTTTTTTTAATTGTTTTGAAAAAACAAAAAAGCTCTACTGATATCGAAATACTTGAATATTTTACGTATAGGTACTTAATACAAAGCATATTTTGTACAATGTATAAGTAATATATATGTTGTATATTTGATACAGAGTTTATCATTAAATATAGAGGGGCAGAGGGCTCTATATATATTTTCATGAAAAATCTAATAAATCTGGTAAAGTTCATTAATAAAAGAATGGAAACATTTAGACATATTTAAAATAAAACATTAACTTATAAATAAGTCAACAGGAAGAAAGCACCATGGGATATATTTTAATAAAGCCATTTAAAATTCACTTGTAGTGTTGGACTGTCATGATATCACGAGAAGGGAATAGTTTAAAGTAAATTACAATGTACTTACTATGCAAGCGAAGGAATGTAACGATGAATTCTGATAATACTAATCAGTATCGGCTACATTCGATAGTTAATTATTACAATGTAAATGTATAATGCTAGTAAGCTTGCACTCGTAATCACATGGGAATAATCGATTGTAATTTGTAATTAAGTCCATAGTTATAAGTTTGTATATTTATTTGTCTTGTGTCATAAATCTTTACTGAAAACAAGGTTTGTAGAGAAATGAATATGAATGAAAGTGATTACTAATTAGTAATTATCATCAATTTCGGTGCTCGTGTCCAAACATATATTTCAGTGACAAAGCTAAAAATTTACATAAAATATAATTTAATAATGAATCCGATTTTTCAAAATTGTGCAGATGTAGGGATATTATTTCAGTTATAATTAAGACGTAAAATACACGCTTATCTTTTGTGACGTGTCATAAAACATATACGACTCATAAGAAGAATAAGAAAACATTTGCACTTTTTAGGTATTTTATGCATCATTGCAATCTTTCTGGAAACATGTTTTTCGTTTTAGTATAAGTATTGGAAATTATAAAAAATATTTGCTCTCAAATGCGGAAACGGGAAAACAATCTACTTATCTAAATTTACATGTTTTGGATAAACGTTACCTTTTAGGCTATATTTATTGGGTTCCAAAGAAAGTGAGGCGTGCGTGGGTTATGGAAAAGTTCGATAACAAATAAAATTCCAATTTTGTTCATGATAGGTATTTGTGTCACATAAAAATGTAGCGTTGTCATATAAATAGAAAATCGTCACTATTAAAGACATTATTATGTCATAGAATAGTTAAAATAAAAAAAATATGAGTTAGGACTGTAACAATTGGATTAAATTATACTTAATAAGATTCAATTGTGGCTTTTCTAGTTAAAAAACCTGATTGAAAATAAAGACCTATAATTACTAACATTATGTAAATGCTCCAGTTATCGATCAATAAAATATAATATTTGTGTCAATGATGAAAACCGCAAGTGAAAGTACCTAATATTGAAACCACTAATATTGTACGATACTCATTATAGAAAATAAAAGGAAAGTTGAATAAAATGAAACAAATTACAGAAGTGATAGTGTTAAGATCGATAAGATGCGTTGTGAAATGTGAATCATGTTTTTGCTATTGTATTGTTTTCTAATCGAAAAATAATAGATTCGTACAAATTATACGTAAAAATAGTTTATTGCCAATAACATGCCGTATAAATTTTAGACCATTTGATATACTTATTCAAAAGATAGAGTCAGTATACAATTTACGAAATTCGAAAAAAAAGCTTCAGCCGTAGCCAAAAGTACAAACGAACATAATATGTGTGTACGTACATGTAAGTATAAGATAAACAGTGGAAATCACTTACACTGGAGGCACGTGGAGTTGTCAACTTCAGCGTAGTACGGTTGACAGGTGCAGACTCCCCTCGCGCAGCGCGAGTTCGAGGCGGAGCAGTCTGCGTTGGTGCGACATTGAGAACCGAGGAGGCTGCAGTTTGCTATCTGTGGACATGTATGTTAATCACAGATGTTTATGTGAACTACGGGCATTTCATGGAACTTCGTATTTCGAGTTAATTCTCACACACGTTAGGAAACTGTGCACATATCGCAAGGAACGATGTAGCCTGAAGGTTTCTTATATTATTACGTCAAGTTAATAAAACACGCATGAAAAAGAGATAAGTTTATGAGTTTAGTTTTAGAAAAATAATTGAAATGTGAATGTTTATTTCATTATGTGAGCGATGTGTCCGAGTAATAAAAAGTACTATCTCTCTTAACAAATAGGTAATTATTGATGTGCCGTATAACTAGATTTATGTAGGTACAATTAAAAAGTTATTTGACGTTAATTTCAGAGCAACATTTTTCACATAGTTGTTCAAAGAAAAGAGCCTAGTCGTTATAAGGACTATAATTAATTTTCGTTATTTTAATTAAAAAAAACTACATTTATCTACATTTTGAGATGACTATGTAGTTATATTAAATTAGTTCTTACTAAAGATTCAAGTATAAAATAAAAATATTCATGTCAATGGAGTTCATCAAAAGCTCAGCTATCAATAATTACGAGCGGCATAATTCAAAGTCTGTTTTTAACGATGTTAGCTCGTAAAGTCTCACGGAATTAAACAAACGAGGGAAGATTCCCCCAGGGTTGTCTGTAAATGCCTGCTAATAATGATCTGCATTAATCACCTCACTATGTTAACATTTGCAACTCGGAAAAGTAATGTGTTACAATTAGGAACAACACTATGTAAAGCGTAATATTTTTAATTTTACACATCCATTAAAACTTCATACTCTATCTCTATAATAGTGAAAAAACTTTTTGTTGCAAAAATTTGACCTGTATGTATACTCACACTTTCACTTTAATATTAAGAGGAATGAGAAATATGATTTGCTTATTGTATTTTTATGATAAGCTATAGCGATGTTGATAACTTTACGTGTTAGCGTGTCACAATTATTAACTTAGGGCCAATTTTTCAATGCTTGGATAAAACTTATTCGTCGAATAATGTATAAAAATACCATTTTAAAAACGTATTCTAATTGCCCGTATTTTACAGTTTACGACATTTTAATATTATCGTGTAATACTTTATTGGACAGATAAGTTTTATCCAAGCATTGAAAAATCGGCCCTTAATAGAAATAACTAACATCTAGAAGTTTAATGATTACAAGTCTATTGTTTCTGTAAAATTTAGCTGCGCGGAGAGTTGCTTTATTACGGTCTACTTGATCGAACTTTAAAACCCCGATGTTTCCAATTTTGCATGCACCGCGCCACTACCTACCTGCAATCTATTTTAGTATAAAAATCAGATTGTCTTCTCCATCGAGAAAGATTGTCCCCAGATCTTGTCGACCTTCACAGGGTGAGTGTGAGTCATGAACCCGTAATTCATAAAGGTATTTTTATTTAGACACTCCTATTTTGCATTGTGTCATTGTTGCAAATAGCTTTAACAATCTTAGTTAACACATGTCTACGCGAATATTAGGATATCCTTTTTGCCTACGCCTGTAATCTATCAACCTTGCGGTCAACAATTATTTTATAATGTAACCTAAAACTTTAGCAGAAATAGATCTACTTAAAACATAGAGACAAAGTAACGTTATGATAATGTACCAATTCTTTTTGTCAAAAATTGATATGTGAATACTATGTAAGACAATATATACGAACACTTAGCGTTATCGATTGAAATTAAAATTTAATGCACTGTTTCGAAAACGTAGTTTTAAATTATACAAGATCGGAAACGTGAAATTATTCAGGAGGGAAAGAGGGTAGAGTGTATTTCATATTTCACGACGATCATCCCCATTTCGTCGTAAACTACATTTTATGCTCCATATAAATACACGGTGGTCTTATATCTTAATATATCATTTAAGTCGCCGATGCGACTTGATTTGACTTGATCGATATCAAGAAAGATAAATTGTAAAAGTTATTTGATTAATCTTTATTAGAATTTAGACTAACTAGTTTCTTGTTTATGTTTGTCGGAATTCAAATGGTGATCGGCAAAAAAGCGCCCGTTATTGTATCGTGTATGCGGCTGCTTTGATTGTACGTAATCACTCTCAATAGCTAAGTAGATTCCAATCTTTCTATACAGAGTAAGTTGGTGTGAACAAATTATCGTAGCACGAACTGTTTCCTGGTTTAACCGCAACTATTCATAGCGCTCATCGTGACTTTCATCTACATGGTCAGTAAATGTTTGAAGCTTCTTTCTTTGTATGCTTGAACGGCTTTCAACAGTTTGTATTTAACAGTTTTTTCGCAAAAAACAAACGACTAATTCTCAATCGAATCTTGTGACCAATTTTTGTAAATAAATATACATAACTCAATTTAAATTCTATTTATTTGTCTCTACCTAAGTGTTTCTTTATGATTTTGATAGAATAATCCGGTAAACTTTCACTCGTTTATAATAAAATAGGTAGTTAAATAGTAATAGTTTAATAGAATTCAATTTATAATAACGTTTACGTGTTAGTACATATTTAGTACAACGTGTAATTTATATAATCTTGTTAACACGCGTAGCCTGCGGGTAGGAACATTATGAACGCACAATTTGCTGTTTTCTCCAAATGGAAATTATCATGTCGTGATGACACCAACGACCAACCTAAGTGTTGTATTGTTAGTAATTAAGTAACCTGACGATGATATCTACCAATTAATAAGATTATAGTTCTCCTATAATGAACTCACGAGAGCGTGAAAAGCTGTAAGTATTATATCTACCTATGGTAAATATGTATTAGACTTCATAGTCCACTGTTACAATGCGTTAACAATAATTAATAATTATAAACATTCTTGTTTTAAAATTTAAACTCACGTCCTTTGCTTTGCTTAGCTTATAGATAACATTATCTAATATTATAAATTTATAACATACCTGCACGAAAGACGAAATAAAATTTTCAATTCATTCATTCAGCCGTAAATTGTGCAGAAAAAAGGAACTAAAATCAGTATGTAACTTATCTCTATTTCCTTTTTCTACAATTTAATCTTCAAAGAGAAGCGAAAGCGGAAAGCTCTTATCTCCAAACACATCTAATGTTTATATTAAATAATCCCTGTACGGCACCTTTTCTGCAAACACGTCTGAGACTGCGAGATTAATCAACTATTTACAGCCTCGCTACCTTTTAAGTATAATATATAAATATGTATTAATGGCTCTCGCAATGTTTGAAATAATATAATAAGAATTCCTAGAATTGCAAGTGAGATGCGTTTGTGAATTGCATATTGTTTGTATGGAATTCCTTGAGAAACAACAGAAAACCACGAGTGGATTCACGATTGTGGTCAATATTGATAACGAGATACTGTGCATCGTATATTACGTACATCTTCGTAGGGCGAGAGTTTTTATTGCCATCATTGAAGTGTAGTTGGGCCCACAGGAATACAGCTACATAAAAATGGATACGTGATGCTATGAAAGAGGATATATACCGCTAGTTAAAGATGTTAGTGGTTTATTGTTTACTTAGCTAATCGATATCAAAAATTAAATTAGGAAATTAATTTAATGTTTTCAGGTACCTAGTAGATCCTTAAATAATAGTTTAATTATTCTTTTAAAATACTTAATAATTATAATATTTTATTTAATCATTATAATATGTAAGTTAACTCAAACAATACAAGCGAAAAGTGAATATTATCATAGATCACCCCTTTTTAAAACAACGTGCAATATTTGTTCCGTTTTAAAATTCTATAAGTGCGTTATTTGCTATTAAGAGTTAAGACTTGTTCTGGACGAGTGTGTACAAATATTATGAATCAACATAGATTACACAATGCCTATTTTCTGAAATAATTCCTATACCATTGTCTCAAAGTCCATTTTCACTTAAACACATGTAGTTGCATTCGAAGCACCGGAAGCTTACAAAGCGCGAATGCTCCGAGCTTCAATAATGAAACGACTCATTTGATTTTGTTTTATTCACAAACATTTCTGATTCCTGTTTAATTTAACGTAATTTGGAAAGCGATATTTTCCTCTCTCTTTTATGCTTTTAAAATAAACCTTGCCTGAAATGTGCATAAAAAAGCTCCGGAATGTAATTTCATTAAAATGTTGCAAACGGAATGTTACAAAGATTTTAAAGCTAAGAGAACACGTATATATAATATAATAAGTAAGAGAACACAATTAGATCTGTAACTCATAGAAATATCTATACAATCTGAGACTATACAGATCATAACATCACTCCACGAGGGCCAAGAAACGCGCATAAATTTTCTAATATCCAACGGTACTAATTTGCGCAATGTTTCATTAATTCAAGCATTCTGTTCAAATTATACTATTCTAAAGGATGTAGTAATAAAAATGCAATTACTGGGTGTAATCAGGGATATTATTCCTGCGAGCATTTACGCGTGATTCGCAATATCGTTAGCATTGACAGCGTCAAGTTTTGCTATGCGTTGAAGCGCTTACGACCACACAGCTCTTCCCGAGACATGGTCGTTGACCGCACGAGCCCTATGCAATGATTTTAGACTTTGTTCTTGCACGGTTTATATTTTAAAACTGAGTATCGCAGTACCCATTTAGGTAATTACGTTCTTAGTATGCTACTTGCTTGCGGTTGAAGAGGTTTCACCTAGTTATGCTTTAAAATTTAAATTGCCCTAAAAATGCGTTTAGCTTATAATATGCAGTGTTGTGTGTTTTAATTTTAAACAAAATTCTGTTCTGAGTCGTTTTGTAAGCACTGAGTTTATACTTCTGTAGCTGTGGGAGTACGTCCTCACAATCATAAAATAGCTGTAACCTAGTTACTATTGTATTTGCTTTTTGTTCGCCTTAAGTACATCGTATTGTTAACCAATTTTTATGTGAACATCATCGCTTTCATATCAAAACTAAACCGTTACTAGAAAGAAGGTAAGCATTCTTTGGGAAAGTTAATTTGATTCAATATCTTCACATTCGTCATTTTAATACACATTATAAATTCTTAATAGATAGTCTTCATTTGACGCTCTTGATCAGAAGTAAAAAAATCTCGTGCAATGTACATAACAGTCTAAAGTCAAATTACTTCCTCAACTTTGTTATTCTATCGATAAAAATAAAACAAGAATTCACCAAAAAACGTCACTGTTCATCCAATCAATCTATATTTGAGTAACATAATATTACGTTAACGTTAGCGCGCTATTATCGAATTTTGTAATCTTTTTCCGTCTCGTCAATTTGACGTTTTTCAAGTTCGTGGAACTTACTGGTTCGCTAGCTTGTATTGAATTAAACGACATTAGTTACGATTGGTTTTATACAAATTCATTTCACTTTTAATAGACCGTAACCTTGTCTTTATCAATTTACTTTTCTCTTGGTGCGGCAGTCACGACTGCGGGGCAGCGAGGGGTGAAAACTGTTTTTAACTTTCCATAATAAACAATCGACTCTATTGTTGTTTAACATAAATCATAAACAATATGGGTACTCTTTATAAAATATCGTAAAATTCGTAGGTAGATGTTATCTTAAAAATTAACTTAAGTATAGATAATACGTAATTGAAACTTCTGCTATTGAGAATGTACCTACTGAGGTACATGAACAAGTTAGATATTAAAATATTTTTGGGATACGATAAAAAGCGTGATAGAGTTCGCGCGATATATTACTTTTAATTTTGTAATATTCTAATGTTTAACGAAAATGCAATGCAAACTTTACGCAATAGGTGAATTCAATTATGTCAGATTATGTTGTCAGCAACGAAATTGAAGACTAAAGTAACTTGGAATTATCTGTGCCGCTGAGATAAACCTTGATAACATGTTGGCAACAATGTCTCAATAAAACGTGCCTTTGAAAGACGACCCCAAGGACATGGAGGTCGTTACGTCAGTTTGTTCAGCAACTGAAAGCTAATACGCGATCATGTCGAATATAATCTCACGTCAAGTATATTGAATATTATGTTAAGCCTCCCCAAGGAGCACCCTCCTGTGACCCGTCTAGACTGACTCGATGGAATTTCTAACTACATTTAACCTTAGCAAATACGAGAAGATTTTTTGTTACCTCCTAACTTTCTCTATTTAAAAAGTCAACCAAAATAAAGGCGGGAAAATCTTTTTGTCTCGCATAGTAAGATCTAATCTTATGTGAATATAAAAGCTGAGATCGCTTTAATTTCCTTAAGTATATTAATTGTATAAGAATCTGATAAAAATGCATGCATTTACATGAGAAGAGTAGGTAACTATTGTGTGCATTATCTATAGATAGGGCATGCAGAACCGAGTCCGGTTCCAAGTTTCTGAAACCCGGTTCCAAATCGAGCTCAGAACCGGGTAGAACCGGGTTACCCGGTTCTTTTATAATACCTCTGAAAAAAATACGAAATTAAACAAAAGTAACTGTAAAAGTACCTGATGGGCCTTTTATTTTACGCAGCTTGTGTCTTATTTTATTAAATTAATAAAGAAACAAAATTTCAATACTTCTCTTTATTTATCAGTCTTATAAAAGTACCTTGTTATCATAATATCACATATAAACTTAAACCTTATTCATTAACTGCAAACTGTAAAGCAAAAAACCGGCCAAGTGCGAGTCGGACTCGCGCTCCGAGGGCTCCGAACAAACCTATTTTTTATAATGTTTTAACTTTAAAATTTATGTTTTTAGCAATTTTTCCTTTATCTGTGTTATAAGACGTTACTTTTACCAAATTTAAAGGCTCTGTGTTCATGAAAAGTACCCAGCTGTAGAGTCCCATGCGAATGTCGAAATTTGCGAAAATTTTCAGCATTTACGGCTATCTTTTGATGCGTTGGCTTGTGAGTTTGACTTTTTCACATAAAAGGGACCGAAGACTTTAGTATCCATACTAATATTATAAATGTGAAAGTAACTCTGTCTGTCTGTCTGTTACTCAATCACGCCTAAACTACTGAACCAATCTTCATGAAATTTGGTATGGTATCTCCATATTTTGATACCCGAGAAAGGACATAGGCTACTTTTTATCCCGGGAAAATGACGCAATCGCAAGACGCAATTTCAGCTTGATACCAAAAACAAAAACATGACTGGATCATTATATGAAACAGTATAATCAACAGCTTTTCAAATTCACGACAAATCTAATAAAAATATTTCTGTAGCCTAATTTTTGTCATTTTCAAAGCTTAATTTTTTTTTTTTTTTGGTAATACAACCGTAGGAAACTTATAGCATCTAAGGTTAGACAATCAATCAGAGCCACGCTTGAGGCGTGGCACGAAAATTCGCGATGCACGTGAGTCTGACGTTGCCAGATACAATAAATTTGTTAAAATAATGCAGCAAAATATAAATAATACTTATATTTTAATATTTTGGTCGGAACCGGGAGAACCGGGTTTCATACTATTCAGACCCGGTTCTCAAGATCATCAAAAAACCCGGGTTTACCCGGGTTTTTCGGAACCGGGTAAACCCGGGTGCATGCCCTATCTATAGACCTTGAACTGTTCACAATTTTATAAAATTTCACTTCGTTGTACAGAATCACATCTATTTATATTGATAATAATCGTACCGAAACATGATGTACTAGAATTAATATTATTGAATGGCACCCTTCTCCATATAAACTAATCTCCTTCGCAATCGGAGGTCCAACCCGCTGTGAACTACATAATTGAGTATTAACGCTAATACCTCACAAGAAATAATAATCTAGGATAAAATAAAGCCTTCATCATAAATATGAATTCGTAAATTATAAATGTATGTTGACAACGGTCGGTTAAATACACACCTATATTAAGTATATAGTTAAGAACTTAATGTAATTTAATATAGCAATTTAAAATCAGTTTTCCACCATTCTTCAACATGTTTGTGTTTTTTTTTTTATCGACACAAATATTTTAATTGTTATGTAGTAGTTGGATTTAATTTTAATTTATTTTAAGCGTTTTTCGCATCCGGCTTGGAAGGCAACAATAAAATAATTAAATACTCCACCAATTAGTTACGTATTATTAAATCATTTTGAAACTAACATATACAGTCCAAAAAATTCCATCTTCATCGCTTAAATAATATAGTGTTTATTTACTTACTACCATTTTATAAGCAAAAGTTATAAAGCAAGAAATCGAAAGCATTTCCCGCTAGCGTTACAAAGGCTATGCCAATCACCAATTTGACCAATTTGTCCATAAATTAATATCCCGTACGTATGTCTAAAACATGTCGATTCTCTGGATCACCGCGCGCGTGTCCAACCATTGGCATTATTTTCCGAGTTATAGAAATTCTGTGCGACGTAATTCGGACAATGATTTATAGAGCTGGGGTGGGCCACCCTAGCAAGGGGCACAAGCCACCACAATATCACAAACAACATTGATTTCTGGAAACGGGAGACAAGTTTTTGAGTCACATTTCAACAACTTTTATTCCGTAAATACGCATCAATTTGCGGAGACGGCGATTGCACCTTATCCAAAATAAATGGAAACTCGTGAAACCTCATAACCATAATTACGACGGATCAAAATTAGTATAAAATTTACCGTTACGGTAAATGAAATTGGTATTTTGTCCTGTTTTATATAGAGGTACTTGAGGTATGTTACAATAACTACGTGTCGGCGTTATGAATTAAAATTTAATATGCAGGCCCGAACTTTCAAGTAAATAAAGCCAACCGTTATTTGTTTATAGTGTACACTAAATTCTTTTGAGTCGAAGTAAGCGTGTTAATTAATGGGTATACTGATTAGGTTTTTCTTATACATTAAATGTGGGTCAAACGTCAAAGCTTAAAGAGATGATGTATGTTGATTGAGTGTAAATTTTTTTGCCGGTTGTCTACATGTCGTGTTTTCTGAACTATCTGACAGCACCTGTCATTGTTATAATTGAATTAAACGCCGACAAAAACAAAAAAGAAGATGTTCCAATTAACTGCATAGCATTCGCAAATATTTGGTTTACAAATCATTACGGAGAAATTTGGTGCATGTGGGACGGAACTTTTTTTTGTTTTTTTAGCAAAGAGCTGTCTATTGTTGTTAAGCTTACCAAACATAGGCTCCATATGCCTACGTTTGGTTTATTAATCACTAACATGGGTGCCCAATTTAAAGCACGAATTTATAAAATGTTTGCGTTTACAACTAGAATTAAATTTTGTTCAAAATACGCAACGAATATGAATATCTGAAAATAAAAAATGAACGATGATTCGATCTTGTTATAAGTATGTCAATTTCTTATAGATTCTCGTCGGAAGTAGGAAGTATCCCCAGTCGGTTCCCTCAGGCATCGCCGGAGGAAATCGTGTTCGCACTTGAAAGGGTTTTATAAATGTGAATACCTTGTGAATACATAGTTACCTAAGCGATTTTCATTTATAAAATTGTTACATTTATAAATACGGTTTTCCACACATTGTAAATAAATTTTAATCAATGTGAATAAATAAGCATATTTTTCTTAAATTAAATAAACACCATTCGTATCAAACCAGTAAATAATTTAGCTTGAAATTATTGAAAAAAAATTATGAATTTAATTTTATTTTATGTTAATAATTATTGATATTGAATTTGGTTGAATATACCTACTCGCAGCCAACTCAAAGTCACATCGCGTTTGACTACTACAGTAAAGTACCTCCCTAACCCACATAATAGAGCCAATCAAAGTAACAATTAAACCTTATAATAACTGTTAATATTACAGTGCGGTTTATATTACTCGAAGCAAATTACACGAAGGCTGCACTTATATGGATCGATAGGGCAAACAGGGTCGTAGGCACAGCGACCTAGCCATTGACGGAACACATACAACGGTACTGCTATGGTCAACCCATTCACAGAGCCTGTTTGATATAAACTATTAAGTATTAACTCTTAGCATGCAGTTAGATGCAATGTACACTTTCCTAGAAACTCAGATCCGTATGAGGCAAAAACTTGGACGAGTATGCGAGGAAAATATGTCTCAATTTTATTCAGTAAAACCCATCTTTTTATAAGTCTACACTCTACACCCGTGAGAAATCAGGAGATCGTAAATAAAGTACATATAACGAAGACATAGTAGAAGTGAGTGGTATGTGGTAATTACACCATATCTTACTTTCTGATATAAATGGACATGGAAACATATTTATAATTCAATTATTTAAAGGTTAAATGTTTACATTGACGGCTTTTTTTTTGACAAACAACATGCAAACTCTACTTACTACTATTTCAAGTAGCTGGATGTATGAATTTTTAGTAAGTATGTTTTTAATTCATTTTAATTTATTGTGAAATTATGGACTGTTTTCTTAAACTAATATGCATTTTAGCCAAAAGCAAAAACTTTTTTCCATCTTTTGACCATTGCGGTATAACAGTTTCTTAGTACGAAATCAGCAAAAGTCTCAAGTTAGAACAATCGTAACGAAATCAGGTGAGATAACAGTGCAGTTAATTTGAACTGTTAAAACGATACGTTAACACTTAATGCTATTGTGTTTTAATGAAAATCGCTTACAGCCGAATAAATGCTTTTTTTTCTTGGTAAAGCCGTCAATCGAAGTTCTTTGTATTCTATGAGATGAATGAGAGAGATCATATCTAAAATAAGTTGATGTTATTCACTGCATTGTGATTTAAAATTAATTTATACTTCGATTCTATCTGAAACACATAATACCTACTTGCGCGGAGAGCTCTTTTTTACAATTTAGTTTTGCAGATTAACTAGCTTTTTATTTTTTATTTTAGATAGATAACTGATACTTTATAATTGTAATAGAATTGAATACGTCAACAATGTATAGAAAATATTTTTATTGCTGGTTTAATTCACTTGTGAATATAGAACACACTCTGTGTTTTGAAAGCTCTACATAGAGAGATATTTGTTATATTGTCCATATTGGTTGAACAATGAACATTACCTACCTATATAAAAAATAATAAACCGAATTAATTACCAAATTTAAAATAAGTGGATGAATGGTAGGTATTATTCCGATTTTATGTAAGAGTTAAATAAGCGTCCGTCCAATATTAAAATTATCTCCCTTCCATCAATATTTATTTAAGATACCTATACAAATTTTATTACAATATGCTGCGGTCATGCAAAAAACTTTAGCGGGTGCAATGATTGCGTTTTATTAGCTGTGGCCAGTATTAAAAGAGTCACGTTCGGTAACAATAGCATGTTATTTGAGACTATCAAAATAAGTTCAGGATGTCTAAACTGTTTTCTTTTTACCGTGCGATATGGCCTTAATCTGTCAAGTCTGTAATGGTGCCAATTGCACAAAAAAACTGACCTTCCTTTAGATTACACGGTCAGATAGAAAGAGTGAAATGTCTTATAAATTGTGAATTATGATTGATTTGTTTTAATATAGATAACTTTGTATTGAATCGAACTCTTTTGTATAGATAATCGATTTATTAACAGATTGCATGTACCAAGAAACTTTTATCCAAACAAAAAACTAACGACAAAATAATAAAAAAACACAAAAGACCGATATTAGCTATAACGAGTTAATTAATCGTTAAGTTAACTTAAGAATGCATGAAACGTCTGTACACAAAAAGTGAAATGGCTTATATTATCTTTAACAAAAAAGTGTAAATTCGTACGTGGGTTCAAGTCTTTGTGCTCAGTTAATGGAAAAATAGTATACCTATCCGCTCCCGTACATAGAGCGGTCTTTGTTTTGCAGACAAGTAAAAACACTGCCAAACATTTTACAAACATCCGTGAAAAGGCTCTGTTGAATTTAATTAATTTCAAGCTTCATTTTCATTTTACGTAAATTAAATTATTAGGTACTAGAGGAGAGGCCACTTCAAAATGAATCCAATGTTTTTAAAATTTTACAGAGAAACTAGAACTTATACAAATTTCTCTTCTATGATAGATAAGATAGTTATAACCTTCATCTAATCCAAGCAAGCCAATAAGCTCAGTAATAAAAAGAAACTTAATCATAACATCGGAGAAATCGCAACGCATCAGTGTCGTAAAATGTGGATCCGTCTAATGCAAGTTTCATGGCATCGTCAAGGAGCAACGCAATAAAAACAGTGCGCGTACCTATGTAATTGAGCACCCTTCGTCTCCATTCCCTGATTGCACGGCCTGAGACGATTCCCACGAACAGATAAACATAATCATATTATGTACGTTGTTACATAAACTTATCAAAATTCAGCGGATCGCACTACGAGGGTTGCGCGCACATGGCCGCTACACATTTAATTTAATTGCAGGTGGATGCGAATTTTACTGACCATGTAAGTATTGCGTTATTATCCAAATTATTACAGGGGTTGACCAAATAGGATCATCGTTGAGATGATGCGAACATTTAGAGTGTTCAGAGGAAAATTAAATTGTTTTCATTTTTATGTTTATTATAAGACTCCCAAAACTTATTTTAATGGTGTTTAAAAATATTGGTAAGTTAAAAATATTTAAAATATACATTCATAGTTATTTTATGTGAGTTCTTGATTTGAGGCGATATTGTTGCTCGGTACAAAGTAGGTAAGTACATTCAAACAGTTTTGACGTTAGTTGTGTGTAAAACCGTGTGTGCATATGAAACTTGCGAAGCTCATTATTCTGAAATTTCCTCATAATCCAAGCGCTTATGAAAAGCCATCATGTGAAGCAGAGCTAGTAATTGGGTGCACCGGAGCGGTGCAAGTAATTGATATGACGAACTAGCGGTTTTCCATCGCCGTATGCACCTAAGCACGCCCTTCGTATGAGCCGATCTGATTGTGCACGATTCAATTGAAGATGTTGAGAGAAACAATTGCAAGTCTTATTTGGAGTCGATAAATGTAATATTTACGACCGTTTTGCGAATGCGTGGGGTGCTTCATATATTTTATTGTACGATGAATCTATGTAAGGAATTAGTTGCTTTATGTAATGTGTAATGCCAATCGATATTAAATTTATTACATATTTGATGTGCTTGTTTAATGTTTATTCAGTTGCTGTCTGTTATATATTTATAGGAATGGGGTAATGGTGGAACTAAATAATATTTTTGTGAAATTAATTAAATATTGTGTTGATAACTTACATTCTCTAATTTTAACTGAAACTAATATTATTTTTTAGGTAACTAACCTAATATTTAAAAATGTAAGTTAAAAAATATTTTTCTGTCTTAAATCTAAATATAAATATTATTGGACGTTTTAACTTATAAATTCTTACCGTAACAACGTAAAGAAGAGCCAAACACCGTAACCAGATATATATCGTGGACTTCATTGTTTACAATCGTCTCACAATTGTTAAAAAAATATTTTATTATTTCTTTTTCGCGTCGCGATCTCGAGCGTGCGTTCCCGCCAAATACTTATAAAGCTGGCAACACACAACTTAGTAGTGACGCTTAGCTCGCCAAACTGAAGGAGTAAGCCGTAAGCGTGAGAGCTTCGCGAACCGTCTCTGAATGGCCCACTCCACACGGAGGGAGAATGGCGGGAGGGACGAACTCGTGGGGTAAACCGCGTCAACTGCCTCCGGTAATTCACTAAGAAAAGTTATTTGACGATTGCCTTCAAGGGTATCGAGGAATCAAAACAAATCGAAGAAATTGTTATTTTAAATTAAAAAAAAATATAGAATTTTATAGTCTGAGCTTCTAAATTTTTTTTTATGTGACATCAATAATAATTTTTGATCAACAACTTTAAATATAATATTATGTATGTCAATTAATAATTATCTATGTAGATATATACCTATGTATCCTTCTATATATGTATGTTGGTTTTATGGTATTTATTGAATATGGGTTCCAAGTTCCCTGAAATAAAATTTATTTCAGGGAACTTGGAACCCATATTCAATAAATACCTTAAAACCAACATAATATTTAATATGAAAGTTAAATGAATAAATAATAATTATAGAGCTTGATTATTCTCTCCGATTCTGCCTTCTGGACGATGTGGACTATGTTATGTGAACGTCTGTGAATTTTATAGTAGTTTACTTTTGACCACTAAAATTAATTATGTTCCTGAAATCGAAATAGCTCATTTTCTTAATAATATTTACTATTTCCAGATAGTATGTAGTTACTTTGTAATTATAAAAGACTGTGAACTATGAAGTTAATGAACAATGATATAACTAACTATATCTTCATTGAATTTAGATTTTGTTAACCCTTATTTCGAATTTGTCCGTACCACCGGACAAGTACTTTAAAAAAATCCACCGCCCCGTCTATTTCTATTTTTGCAACAAAAAAACTACTAAGCTATTGGGAGGTCAATCAAATTTTAGTAGAAAAATAAATTTTGCGTGTGATAACCCAGAGTTTGACAGTTGGCGAAAAAATGTCGGCGAAACTGCGCACTAAGAAAGTCTTTCAGGTAATTTTTTAAAAAATATTATTTTTTGCCTATGTTGCGTAGATTTTTTATTTGTGTTTTGTGAATTTAGTCTACTAACGTTCAAATAATACGATTTCATAGCTTTTGCTTACGTTATTCTTAATAATTATCGAGTTTTTTACTTGTCCGCCACACCGGACTTCGTCGAAACACCTGTATTTATTGTGTCTTACAGCTTGTCCGTCACGGCGGACCTTGTCGAAATATGGTATGAAAGGTAAAAGATTTGAGTTGTCGGTATTACCAAAACATTACATCTATTCTCAGTACCTATCAACTTGTTAGATACTTCTTATCTACCTAACCTTTACATACGACTTCCCGACGCCTTTGACTCCAATTATAGAGCAAGTTTTCCCGAACCAGTCGTAGGAACCCAATTTTGCAAACTTACCTTCTATATCGTCTTTACCCTCGTTGCCAACACCTGTGCATAGAAAAAGAAGACTCAGAGAACCATCAGTTGTGACAAAAAAGAGACCCAAGCAAATTCAAAAGCTTTCCCTCTCTTACAAATGGAAACAGAGTACCTTTTTGTATAGAGCCCAGATAGAAGATACTGCCAGGCGCGGTCCCAGCCTGACATTTTGGGGGGGGTCACACAGCTGGAAAGGTATGCACTATGCAACCCCCCCCCCAATCGTACTCGCCAAATATCATATTCAATAGAAGTGATAAGCAAAAACTTGAGAAAATGTCTATACATTTTTTTACTTATTTTTAAATTTTACAAAGAAAAACCGGCCAAGTGCGAGTTGGAAGCCGTTAGCTGCAAATTTTCGCTAATTTCGACATTTGCAAGGGATTAAAAACAGGTTTAAACAGAACTTTAGATGTGCGAGTGACTCCGATTCGCACAAGTAGCCAGTTCTTTTTTTATATTGTACAGTATACGATTTTTTTTCTATTTTATCGAGTACGATTTTGGGGGGGGTCATGTCCCCCGTGACCACCCCCCTGGGACCGCGCCTGGATACTGCAGTAGTTGAAGATCCTCCCGTAGTACGTTCACCTTTAGATTACTTTTTTTTCACAGTTTCTTTGTACTTTTATAAAAAATAAAGGCTCTTTTACTATTATATTCTTTTACTTTATACTATGCAACTTCTTTCACGTATTCGATTAAGTCCGCTAGGACGGACAAGTCATTTTAACACTTTTTTTACTAAGATTCGATAATGTCCGGTGTGGCGGACATCGCTTTTCTCCATAAGGGTGGGGGGTAGATTTTTTTTTTCTTTTTTTGGAGGTTTAGAAAAACCATGGAAACTAGGTTATACAATAAAATTTTAATAAGTTTACCTTCTCCACCTTCACCTTCTCTGTCGAAATAAGGGTTAATATTTTTTTTTTTATACTAGATAACGTGATACACCTGAATTTAATTTTTTTTTATAGTATAGGTATAAAACGTGTATCTATGCATAAAAATACGGGTCTCTCATAACTTTTATAGACATAATATTTAGATTATAATTTTTGCTCTTCATTTTTACGCAGGCGTTTAATTTTAAACATGACAAAGTAAAGTCCCGTGACCCCAAGTGGGGTAAGGGGCAGATGCATTATCCATACATCTGTTTCAATGATCGATTTTCTTTAGGGACAAGTAGGTGATCAGTCTTCTGTGTCCTGCCAGACCGAGACATTGTTTTTTTTCCTTCGTCTCCACCGGGAATCGAACCCAGGACCCATTGGTCGCTCACGCGTCAACCACTGTACCAAGGAGGCGGTCGGTTAAACATGACATGATTATTATTTATTTTATATCTTTGAAGACTTAGATCATTAATGATCTAAGCTTTGAAGATGATAAGAATGATAATTAACCCTTAACTAGAGTCGTGGGTCCAATGGACCCAGGTTGAGTTTTTAAAGTCTCGTTTACTCCACGGCACTTACCGCAGAACCTCCCACTGCTCAGTACCTTCCTTTAGTACGTCGGAGCGTATCCTGTGAGACAGACGTGTTCGGCTCGGTACTCCTTAGGTAGGTACTGACCTTTACAGGGGTCCACTGGACCCACGACTATAGATACGTAACTTTTTTATTTTCGTTATTAAATTTATTATCGTATTTTTATTTAGTTTATCGCTATGTCGAATCCCAGAAGTGTATGTGTTGATAACGAAGAGATGTTAGAACAATGGTTAAATGAAGAATTGTTAAGAAATGATGAAGACTCCGATGAAAACTCAACACCTACCCGTATTGCAGAAACTAAATCAGATAATGAGTTTTCCGATGATGATGTAGATTTTGTTGTTAGATAGAAATAAAAGGAAGCGATGTTCATTCTGTTTGCCTGGCAAAAGAGCAAAGACTGTACATTTGTGCTCTAAATGCAGGGAGCCCATATGCATGACTTGTGCAAATATAATTTGTAAATCTTGCACGTAATTAGGGATTGCTATTTTTTTTATAAAAGAGTTTTTAGTTTGTTTTTGTTTTTTCTAGGAAGCAACATACTTTTTTTAGTTAGATAAAAAAAAATTTATTTAAAAAAAATTAAAATTTTGTTGAGATTTTTGTAAGACGCCTTTTTGTTGTATAAGAAAACAACGACTGATTTTATAAGTGAAATTATGTTAAGTAAATAAAAGTTCTAATTGTTGATTTTTATAATATATTCTTCTTCTTCTTCTTCTTATCAGCCGTGGGACGTCCACTGCTGGACAAAGGCCTCCCTCAAGGATTTCCAGTACGACCGGTCACCGGCGGCCTGCATCCAGCGGCTCCCTGCCACTCGGACCAGGTCGTCTGTCCATCTTGTGGGAGGTCGTCCCACGCTTCGTCTTCCCGTACGTGGCCTCCATTCCAGAACCTTTCTGCCCCAACGGCCATCGGTTCTACGGGCTATGTGCCCGGCCCATTGCCACTTCAATAATTATATAATTTATTAATTATAATTATAATATATATTCTTTATAAACTAAAATATCATATTTTATTTAAATTTACCTAAAAAAATGCATAAATAAGTAATTATGACCATTTCAAAATACATGGGTCTAATGGACCCACGACTATACATACGTAACAATTGTTCACGACTCTAGTTAAGGGTTAAGTGGCAGAATTGTTATCTACTTAAAACTACTAGTGCAGTGCCTGGAGCATACAAAACCGTAAAAGCTCGGATTAGAGTTATAGTGAATGAATTAATACGATCGATGTGGGATATTGTTTCTTAAACTATAAATTGCAATGTTTACCCAAATTTTTTTTGTGCACTCCATTGTTTCGTTGTTTAAAAAAAAAATGTTATGAAAAATTAATGTTTGACCATATATTTTCACTTTAAACAGTATTTCTTTTTTTTATTCGAGTAGACATATTATAGGAATATTTTTCAAAGATACCTGTGTATAAAAATAGCAGTAGGGATCTCAAACAGATAGAAAAACGTGGAGGGGAGAGCGGAGCCACAACTGCTATGTACAATGGAATTTCTCGGCCGGTTTAATTATAAATTAAACGTACTCTATTGAGTAAATTTAAAAAAATAAGGTAATTAATTACGACTAATGAAAAGAAAAAAAATTATTAGTACCAGATCTGTTTATTTAAATATATTACAATTACCTACATTGTTGCCTACATCAAATACTTAGTTGAAATGATAATATCATCGTGAAAGCGTTCTATTAGTCGTTTTTTAATAGTTTTTCTACCGGGATATGCTCTGTAGTGATGACGTTTTTCAACTTTTGCATGGTAAATTGGCAATCATCATTCTCTTCTATGTAGGTACTTGTATATTTGCTCCATTGCTGCATCTACTTAGATTAATTTTCTTTTCAACATTACTGAGGTGAATTGAATTTTTCAGCAAATTATAATAATCCGAATGATATTTTGCTGCAAGTGTCTCTAAGTCGGTTATACTCGATATAATCTCTATAATAATCGGTTTTCTGGACGGCTATAAAATTCATGATGGATTCATTCAAAGTTGAAGTGTTGATGTATGAAATCTGACTACGCCGGCATTTTTTTGTATGGAGATACTACAAAGACCTCGTCTACTCGAGAGAATGCCGCAATTTGGACGAATTAACCCGGAAATTGAGGACGTTTAAAAGACAACTTTTTCCGGTGATGTTGCACTTGCAGTGAGCAACAGGGGGGCTCATTTTGAAAATTTATTGTAATTAAACACCTTGTAATTGGTTTTATTTTGTTTGCATTAAAATTTTGCACTTACCACTTTTAGATTTCAATTTTTCGATTGAAGCCTTATGAATAATAAAATGAAATTTTCAGGGTAGCTACCTCATAGATAGAGTAAGTTTTTAAAAAGCAAAACGGATATTTTTTATGTGATTTTATTTTTTACGGGCCCTTGAAGTTATGAACATACTGGGTAATTTTATCTTTCTTGGCAATAAATTCTTTTTTTTTATTCCATTCGAAGATCTAACGATAGTAAATGTTACTATACTGAATTGGCCTTTCTTTCAGCTTAGCACACAAAAAAAATCAAGCATTTACCGCCATAATTCACGTCACCATAAATGAAAATCTCTACGTACTCGGCGATAGGTGAAAATTTGAAAAAAAACGTCATAACTCCGAAAATACGAAAAATCGCATCATATACATGGGGGTGATTCGGATAGCCCTTTATGTCCTCTACCTCCCAGCTTCAGTATATCACTACTTCTTGGGACACCCTCTATGGTCAAACATGAATTTTTCACAATAATTTGTTTAAACAATGAAACAATGGAGTGCACAAAAAAAAATGGGTAAACATTGCAATTTATAGCTTATTTAACAATATCCCACATCGATCATATTAATTCATTCACTATAACTCTAATCCGAGGTGAAAACTCCCAGGCGCTCCACTATACTGATAATGACGAATGCAGCCGGGCTATGAATTAGTTCAAAATATTGATGTCGTCAATTCAGTAGGTAGGTACCTACATTGACATTTGACGTCTAGTAGGTATTATGAACATATTATTAGGTATCTTATTATGCATATCAGTGTCATAATAAAGGGCAGTACTTATATGCAAAATATTTTTACGAGCTGATAAGTACGTAACTACATTACTATCGTCTCTTAAACACGTTCTTACACATATGACGTAATTTACCTTTTTAAACTACACATTCACTTAAAACAATTCACATTCACAAAAAAAAGTAAGTAAACCAGTAGGAGCACTTTTATTAAATCGTAACAGGCTAATTACTGTATTTATAATTATAATGTATACTAGTTTCAGTGCTCGACTTTGCTCGCACCCACTTTAATAATATAGGTTGAAGAGTTTGAACACGCTAATCGCATTTTACTAGTGGCTAAATACGTGATCCCTGATTGCTATAAGCTATTATAATATGTCCCTCTGGCGAACGACTAGTAAAACACAGTTCTTAATCGGAATCGATAGAAATACTCTTTCGTAAAAAAATCAAGTAGGTATGCGTAGTGATAAATCCAAATCAATCATTATCAGGTAAATTAAAAAAATTTTTAACGAGTTGTTAATTTAAGTGGTGTTTATCAATGTACCTACTTTCAATCGTATTAGTGTGAACAAGTTCAACAGAGCGTGATAATGAAGTTGTAATATAATTTATTGTAGGTACGGTTGTAAATACAATTACCCGCTAATCATTTGCATGTGTAATAAGGTAATTAAATTACTTATACATGAAGTTCAATATACTTCGACATCAATGAAATAGCACCATTTCCTATTAATTCGCCTGTTAACAGTGGCCATCCAAAGTACAAAATAAGTTTGACGTTGAATTAATTAATAGTAAGCTAGTTACTACAGCAAATTAATCATTATAACTATAAACCTAAATACCTATAAGTATTCATTTTAATTTTATAAATCTAATGTAGTTAGTTACCTACATAAAATTAATTTTAATAATTGAGTTTTACTTACCATTAAAACTCGTATTATGTCCAGGAGCCTTATTCGAGGCCTTTAAACAATAATGAGAGAGACATCTTTGATTTCCGGCCGACATTACGTAGTTGTAGTTCCAATTATCTCCACAGAGGGCCTCGTTGTCCCGCTTCCGTGTTTACCAGAGTGACGTTTGTACAGCTAAGCTTATAAATAACGGTTATCGCAGTAATTAGCTCATTGAGTCTCATTATTTTTAATAATTTAATTTTATTAATTATTTAATCAAACTACCAGGCAGGACTTAATGTAAGGCCTCGAATAAGGCTCCTGGACATAATACGAGTTTTAATGGTAAGTAAAACTCAATTATTATGTCCTTACGCCGTTATTCGAGGCCTTTAAACAATAATGAGACATTGTTTGGTTTCGCCTGGTAAACAAGACGCCAATGTGATTATTTACAAAAAATATATTTATAATCATTTCAATTTACTATTGTGATAAGGGCTCAAACAGAGCACATAAAGAATTATTCTGATTATTAACCGGTCTCACTTCTTTTCTATAATATTTTTTGAAGGTATTTTGTGACCTCCAATTTCCCCTTGCAAGAATTTTATCTATAGATTCATTGTCTAACCAGCTCCTAGAAGCAACAGCTGATCGAACGCTACCAGGAGCAGCTTCAACACCCGCCTCTCTCAAAGCAGATTTCACCCAACCAGCTATTACAGTTCTAGAAGCGGCTTTCGCCTTGCCACAAACGGTTACAAATAAATTATCTACGTTAGCCGAGTTACGCCTATCCATGCCCAGATCTAATAACCTTCTAATCCAAAATACGGGGTCGATATTACAGTTACTTGCGTTTGACAATAATTTCCAACCCGATTGAACATATGAATCCGAGTCAGTCTTAGATCCATGTTTGGGCCAAAAAACTATAGAATTTTCTACGGTACTATCTACATAAAAGCCTTCTGCAACACTCAAAAGTGTCAAGTCATGTATTCTACGACCTGAACACAATAATAATATAATGGCACAACGGCGTGAAATTTCCCACAAGTTACTACTATTCTGCACATTATGATTAGTTAACCACGATATCAAAATGGAGGTATCCTAAATGTTACCCGCGCGCAATTTTGGGCTAGTATTTGCTATAGCTTTTAAAATCTGTTTTACTAAAATATTCGAACTTAACTTAGAATTGTCCTCCGTTTTACATAAAGTGGACACGACTGATTTATGAACTAAAATTGTCCTATATGCAAGTTTTTCGACTAAATGTAAATCAGCTAAATATTTGGCTAAATCAGATCCTGTTGGATTCTTAATGTCGACATTGTGTTTTAAACACCAATTAATCCACCGTTCCCAAGCAGGTTTATACGTTTTAAGAGTAGAGCCTCGCCATCCTGACCGCAACAGCGATTTTTGCTGGCTTGACCATGTTTCTAACGCTTGCGACCACCCCCACATTTCCAAATTTCGAGAACCATATTCTTTACCTTTGGTGGAGGGAGACCCGTGGTCAGATCTATTAGTTTGGTCTCCAGGTGGCGGACGGTGAAGGGTGGTGCTATCGCTCGCGACTTCAGATCTGCTCTCCAAAATGCCCGCGGCCACCTCGGTGCTACTATTAGGTACATACCTTTCGCTCGATTGAGATGCATCAAAACTCGGGGCAGGACACTCGGAGGAGGAAATACCCACGCTAACCTGAAGGTCCACTCCCAAGCAAACGCGTTGTGTTTCCATGCTTGTCGATCCCGTTGGTCTAGACTCACATATTTGGGTACCACATGAGCTCGTGTTGAAGCGAAAAGATCTACATCTGGCACTCCCCATTTCGCAAACACTAGATCTGTCGTTGATGGTAGTAAATGCCATTCCGCGGGGGACATGTTCCGCGATAGGCGATCTGCTTCCATATTGTAACTGCCTGGAATGTGGTGAGGAATCAAATGTATGTCGAAAATGTCTAACAGATGGTAAACTTCGTAAGTTAGTTTCATCAGTTTCGCCGACCGACAACCCCCTTCGTTTTTCAAGTAGGCTACAACGGCTTTGTTGTCGCACTGTAGAAGAACTGACGAATGAATCAGAGAGGGACCCACTTCCCTTAAACATTTGACAACAGTGAGCATTTCCTTTTGGTTCGAATGAAGTAAGCTTTCTGCGCCCACCCATTCTCCCTTCATATGAATACCATTTAGCTCGGCCCCCCAACCCGAATCCGCCGCGTCCGTTGTTAAGAAATGTGTGGTTGAGGGAGGATGAATTCGAGAGAACTTCTCGCAATTTACCAACCACCACTTGAGCTCCTTGACCACCTGTTGCGGCAGATGAAACGACGTTCGGCCTTGGTGTTTCAGCAGTCTGTTTGAAAGTGTTAAAAGACAACGGAAATTGAGCCGGCCCTGGGGTATAACGAGACGGGCAAAGTTTAGAAAGCCTACAGTACTCTGAGCCTCTTTCAAAGTTATGACCTGACTCTCCAATAGATGTGAAATATTTACCTTTATTTTCCGGATTTTGTTTTGTGGTAAACACTTCCCGTTCTGCCACGTGTCCCATACTATACCCAGGTATTCTAAAGAGGTCTGAGGTGAGAGTATCGATTTGTTGGTGTTTACCTTCCAGCCCAGCTCCTCTAGACTTTTTAGCACGAACTCCACTTGGTTGACGAGCTTGGCTCTGTCCTGGCATACAATTAAAAAATCGTCGAGGAAAACAATGATTCGAATACCTTTTTCGCGCAGAAATTCCGCTGTCCAGTTCGTCAGGGACGCAAAAACCTTGGGTGCTGTTGCGAGCCCAAATGGTAAACAGGTCATCTGTAACATCTGGCCCTTGTACATCAACCTCAGAAAGCAGCGATGACTCACGGCCACGGGCACGTGACAGTACGCTTGGGTGAGATCGATTTTTACCATGAAATCGTGCGGCTGTAGAAAATCTGGAACTCGATGTACCGAAATTAGTCGGAATTTCGTTACTTTGAGATATTGATTCAGTCTTTTTAAATTGAAAATTGGACGCATTGAACCGTCGCTTTTTGGTGTTAGAAAGAGGGTAGATAAAAAACTGGGCGTTTCGGGGGCATGCTGTAAAATATTTTCGGTTAGCATATTGTTTATTGCCAAATCCATCTCGACAGATGGAACAGTTTGATAGTGGACTTTGGTATGGCGCGGCATGACCAAGGGCGGTTTCGCTTGAAAAGGAATTTTGTAACCTGTTATTATTTTTAGCAGTGCTTCTGGAGCACCCCTCTCTTTCCAAATACTCACAAACTCCGTTAACCTGCCCCCCCGAAACGTCTGTAAATAGTCAAAATCTTTTATCACCTTTGCCTCTTGGGCGCGAGGCACTAGTACTGTTAGATTGCGGTCGGTTAAAACGCATTTGCTTAAATTGTGATCTAAATTGAGGTCGAAATAAACGCTCATTAAAGTCATAATTAGGACGCACTCCTTTGGGAGGTGCATAATGTCTAAAACTATTATTATTATTATTATAATTGAACGCAAACGGTGCAAAGGAGCGACCGGTTTGGTTTTGAATAAACGTACTAGGTCCAGGTTGCGCAGCCTGGGACCCAGAAATAACTCGCTTTTCTTGCGCAGAAAAGGAGGATTTATTTTGCGAAAAAATTTTATTAATACCGCCATTTATTTTTAAAAATTCAGAAAATGCTTCCTTTTCAAAAATATATTCACAAGAAGGCGGAATCTTTTTTAAACTAACCCTCAAAAACTTATCTTTTACCAAATTTAAGAAAAAATCCCTTCTTTGTTCAACAATATCCGCTCGTCGACCGCATACTAATTGTAAGCAATCAAGAGAAATTTTTTGAAAACTGCCCGAAAATGTCTCTTTAATTTTAGAAAGCAAGGATTCTTTGTTTATTTCCTCACTGTCATTAGTCCATTGTAACAATTCCGATACGCCCTTTTTTAACGCATCGCTTTGCATAATTAACGCATGAGTAATAGCACTTAACGACTTTTCAGTTGCAATTAAATTATTAGATTTTTCGAATTGTTTAATTTCATCGTTTACTTCAAGATCAATAAATCCCGGACGAGCGTTATACAATTTTTGAATATCGGCATAACGTACGTTTGTCCAATTCTCCGAATTAAAATGTTGAAGAGAATTTAATAATTGCAAATGTTCAGTTGAAGTATTTGCTACGGTTGGCTCTTTTAAATTTGTAGTCAAATCGAAGTTAAAAGAAACGCTCGGCTCGACAGCCGGTTCGCTTACATGATCACAATTATCTAAATTAATTCCATCCGAACAATAACTATACCCCGGCGGGTAGTAGCCAAAACTAGAGGAGAAATTCGCAAGAAAATGCTGTATTTCACTGACCTGATTTGAAAGTAATGACAAACTTTCATTTTCCTTACGTGTTTTCTTGTTCTTACTAGGTTTGCTGCTTTTTCGTTTTCTTTTAACCGTCTTTTTAGGTGAACGTACGACCTCCTCTTCATCCGACGATAACGACGACGAACAATCGCTGGATACCAAATTATCATTTGGCATCTTCTCACTACCTCCGTCACTCATTTTAAATACACTTTACACGACAACTTCTATTTAAATTTTAAACTGTTACTAATTTTAATATTTAAAATTTTAATTTCAAAACGTAATATAATAGCAAACTACAACTTTTATTCCAAAGGATAATAAACGAACGCTAACAGCGTTATCCCAAGATATACTGTCGGTACGAAAATTAAGACGCCAATGAGCTAATTACTGCGATAACCGTTATTTATAAGCTTAGCTGTACAAACGTCACTCTGGTAAACACGGAAGCGGGACAACGAGGCCCTCTGTGGAGATAATTGGAACTACAACTACGTAATGTCGGCCGGAAATCAAAGATGTCTCTCTCATTATTGTTTAAAGGCCTCGAATAACGGCGTAAGGACATAATAGGATATTATTATAAAAAGTAGTCATCAAATTTCTGTAATTTAAACAATGAATTTAAAGAGGTTCATTGCTCTGGAATTATTGTTAATGATGAATGATGATGGTAAGATATTAATGCCTTTATAAATAAAATGGCGACATGGAAATTAATTTTGTACTTACTATTCTATCTACCATATAATTTAATGAGTATGTTTATACTTTAAACTTATTATTACGATAATTATGCAATAACTCGATAGGCCAGGTCACAAGACAATCGTGTTATGACCTAGCCTTGCGATCAATTACGTGACAGAATGCCATATTTATCAGTTCATAGATAATATTTCTATTATTGAGTTGTTATCATTTACAATTGTTATTTAAGTCTATTACCTACTTAATTCAAAACTAAAAAAAATATTCATGACATAAAAAATACATTTATTTGTGACATAAAAGCGTTAACAATAAATAAATGCGATTAAACAAATATACCTTTAAATCCCATTAATCATGTATGAGTACCTACATTATAAATTCAATAAAAACTAGAATATAAAAATTTAAATATTACTTTTGTATAGTCATTTGCCAAGCCTCTTTGTTAAATTCTCAGCGAGTTTATCCATGAATTCGAATGTTTCGCAATAATCTGATCTCTTCACATTATTCATTCCCTTGATGCAAATTGCAAGATCCTTAGTCATAATACCAGACTCAATTGTATCAATACAAACACTTTCGAGTGTTTCAGCGAAATTCTTTAATGCGTCGTTGTTATCCAACTTGGCGCGATGCAAGAGACCTCTCGTCCATGCGAAAATAGAAGCAATTGGATTGGTGGATGTCTCTTTGCCCTGTTGGTAGAAACGGTAATGTCTTGTCACTGTTCCATGGGCCGCTTCAGCTTCTACTGTCTTGCCATCTGGGCAAATGAGGACAGAAGTCATCAGACCGAGAGAACCATAACCTTGGGCTACCGAATCAGATTGTACATCACCATCATAGTTTTTACAAGCCCATACGAAACCACCCTCTGACTTCATAGCGTAAGCAACCATGTCGTCAATGAGCCTGTGTTCATACCAAATACCTGCAGCTTCATACTGAGATTTGTAATCTTTCTCATAAATTTCTTGGAAGATATCCTTGAAACGACCATCATACTTTTTCAGAATAGTATTCTTGGTGCTCAAATATAGAGGGTATTTCCTGTCAAGAGCGTATTTGAATGATGCGTGAGCGAAATCTACAATAGATTCATCAGTGTTGAACATGCCAAGAGCGACACCAGCACCTTTGAAGTCGTTAACGACGTGTTTGATAGGTTCACCAGAAGGAGGTGTGAATATAAGTTCCAATTTTCCTTCTCCTGGAACAACAAAGTCAGTAGCTTTGTACTGATCTGCGTGAGCGTGACGCCCGATTATAATGGGCTTTTCCCAACCGGTCACAAGACGTGGGATGTTTTTGCAAATAATAGCTTCCCTGAAGACTGTTCCGCCGAGAATATTACGGATTGTTCCATTGGGACTTTTCCACATTTTCTTCAACTTAAATTCTTCAACTCTCTTCTCGTCTGGAGTGATGGTGGCGCATTTAATACCAACATTGTACTTTTTGATAGCATTAGCACAGTCAATGGTAACTTGATCTTCGGTTTTGTCACGGTACTCCATACCCAAATCATAAGTGTGTAACTCAATGTCCAAAAATGGTAAGATGAGCTTGTTCTTTATTAAATCCCAGATAATTCTAGTCATTTCATCCCCAAGGACGTCTACAACGGGTCCAGCCTTTATTTTCGACATTTTTATTCTGGAATAATTAGAGAAAAACTTATGTTAATAAAAAAAAAACAGTGAACAAAAAATAAGCATAACAAATAAAATTTAAAACCATTGTGTCAAAAATTGACCTGAATCTATTAAAAATAAGTCTGTGTTTGTATAAAAATACCTAAATAAAGAAATGTAATCGTTTTAAGGAACACTTTTTAAACTGAAGTACAGTTTAAAATATCACATAAAATTATATTGTCATAAATGTGGCATAAGGAAAATTTATGCAAATAAAATAAAAATTGTGTATTCTAAAAACTAAAAATACAGTGGATTTCATTAATAACGACCTCGGTTGTAACGACCTTTCGGTTATAGCGACGTCGAACTTACGTCCCTAGAATTTGAAGCATACTTTCGTATAAATCCATTCGGCAATAGCGACTCCGGATATAACGCCTAATTCGGGTATAACGACTTGTTTTTATGAACTATTTGGGACAGATTCCTAGAAATTCATTGCGGATATTGAGACGGAGTCGGCAAAGGCGCAAAGACTCATTCATCAACTTTAACTATTAAGCTTGTATTATGTAGGAATGTAAACAAAGGATAAGAATCTTTTGTTTACATTCGCAGATGGTCAAGTGATTTGTTTCTGTGTAGGATTACTTAGCACGTGCATGAAGTTAAAATTATGAATCAGTTACGTATCAATTTCCAGTGAGTAAACATCGTTTCTTAAACTTGTGAACATGGCTCCTAGACGTACATTTACTGTTAAAGAAAAAGTGGATATCATTTCGAGACTGGAAAATGGTGAAAACAATGTTGATCTGTGTAAACAATTTGGGGTTTCTCATTCTACAATATCAACGATGTGGAAAAACCGCGCTAAAATTATGCAGTGTTTTGAATCAAAATCCCTGAAAATAAAGAAAAATCGTAATCCAACTCATCAAGATATTGAAAATGTACTTCTAGTGTGGTTTAAAGCACAGAGAAGCCAAAATGTACCTATAAGCGGTCCTCTTTTGCAAGAGAAAGCTAATCATTTTGCCAGACAGCTTGGGAAAACAGACTTTAAATGTTCAGAAAGCTGGATTTACAGATTTAGACAACGTCATGATATAGTGGTCGGTAAAGTTTGTGGAGAAGCCGCTAGTGTATCGCAAAACGACTGTGATAATTGGTTGAGAACAGTTTTACCAAAATTAACTGAAGGATATACCGACAGTCAAATATGGAACGCTGATGAGACAGGATTATTTTTTAAATTGACTCCCGATAGAACGCTAAAATTCAAAGGAGAAAAATGTACAGGAGGGAAACTATCAAAAGATAGAATTACGGTGCTTGTTGCTTCAAGTATGGAAGGTGAAAAACGTAAATTGCTGGTTATAGGTAAGGCGAAAAAACCAAGGTGTTTCAAGAATGTTAAAACTTTGCCAGTTGATTACGAAGCCAACAAAAAGGCGTGGATGACATCAGAAATTTTTGAAAAAGTTTTACGGAAATGGGACTCTGAGCTAAGAAGACACAATAAAAAAATCATCTTATTTATTGACAATTGTCCAGCTCACCCACACATTCAAAAATTGACTAACATAAAACTGGCATTTCTACCACCAAACACTACGTCAGTTATTCAACCTATCGATCAAGGTATTATTAAGACTCTTAAAAGCCATTATCGAAAGCTTCTTGTCGAGAAAATGGTAAATGACAATGAAAACAGCTCAACTCCTTTTGCCGTCAATATTCTGGACGGCATTGAAATGTTAACAACAGCATGGGCACGAGTTACTGCAGATACAATAAAAAAATGTTTTTCACATGCTGGGTTTGGTAAATTTTCTACCATTAATACAAATGATGAAGATTCTGATGATGAAATGGATAACTTGCCATTGGCAAGATTATCATCAGCGGAACCAACAGTTACGGATTGGGAAACGTATGTGAATATTGATGATCAAGTTATCACTACTGATAACTTGACGGATAATGAAATTATTGAGTCTGTACTTCAAACTCAAGAACAGGAGCATGAAGAAGAGGAGCATGAAGAAGAGGATTGCAATGTAAACGAGATTCCAACAATTAGAGATGCATTATGTGCTATTACAACGCTCAAAAAGTACTGTTTATTTGGAGAAGCCAGTAATAATTTAGATGTAGAGGGAATTATGAAAATGGAATATACCTTACAGCGTGCACAAAAGTCTAAACTTAAGCAGTGCACTATAACTCGTTTTTTTAATAAAAGCCTTGTATAATATAAATAAGTGATAAATAAATAACTACGTATGTATATATACATAATGTACGTGATTTTTTATTATTTCGGATATAGAGACCTCCGGATATAGCGACAACATTAAAGTGGTCCCTCCGCCGTCGTTATAACCGAAATCCACTGTAGTCTGAAATGACTACACAATTACAACAAAATAATTATTATGCATGGAATAGGTTCAAATAAAAAGTGGAATATTTTATATTTATTTTGTCTGAATAAATGACAAGTCCGTACTAATTATAAAGTTCGATATTTCTAAATAAGTATTTGAGGACAATATTACCACTGTGGTTTTCTTATTGGCCACACATTAATAATTATCAAGTAACCTTGACTGCATTATCACTCCATTTTCACATAAAATATTTATCTTTAACTTATCTTGTTCAAGAGGTTCACATAACAAAAGTGTAATTATTTACGAGTTAAATTCTTTAAAATTAAGAAACAATATTTTTTTCCATTTTGTAAGGTCATATTAAAATGAGCATAATTTAAAATACATCAAACCTATTTTTGTCCAAGTAATTTGACCCACATCCAATTTATTTCACATCTATGTATGTACTATGTACTCATAGCAGTCCTAACATGAATCTGCTTAACTATTAGTTTATTTTTAAGAAGAATTAAGATCTCTATCGACCTTGCTTAGCCCAAAAAATATGAGATATAAACAAAAATAAAATACAGCTGATATAACTTAGGTATACGCAATTTAGTAAAAAAATGGTTTATTAATTCTACAATTAAAATATTAAATTTTAAAATACATATCATTCTTCTATAATATTAGTACAGTAACTACCATTACATATAAAAACAAGTTTATTTTAGTATTATATTAGAGATATCTAAATCGTTTAATCTTAATGTGACAAATGATAACAATGCATGCCTATATTTCTTGATAGCAGGTGACAAAAGTGTGATTACAAGTGAAATTACATCACTAAAATATTTGGATTGGTTCAAATATTTTTTGAAGTTAATTTTAAATTGAACTTCTAAAAAAATTTCTTAATTCATTTTTTTAAAGACCTATTATGTATTCCATTGTAATGATTTAATTATTTAAATAAAGTCATTTATTGAATACTGTACTAGAAACCTTGAAACTTGATTCAAAACAAGTTTTAAGGTACAAAGTTCAACCGTTAATTAGGCATTTGCATAAGTCTATCAAGAGTAATAGGTGGTAATAGGTAGTTACTTTTAAAACATAATCTAATGAAAGTTAAAAATTTACGTAGGTAGTCAAATTTGATGGAATTGGAAAGATTCGTAATATTTGTACTAATATTACATGTTTCAAAAAAAATACGTAGCTACCTACATGTACAATTAACACTTACTCTTAGTGAGCCAAATTTTTTCTGATTGTTTAACTAAATATAGACGCTTCTACTACTGTCATATTTTAAAATTAATAGTTCAACTTATTTACTAAGAATAAACGTACATAATACTTACATTAATTCAAATTTAAATTATACAGTCGCAAAACGATGCACAAGTCCACGTCCACAACGTACACACCCGACGCACAGCGCACAGTTTATCAGGAAATCAGGAATAGAAAATTGGAAATTGGAATTCTAGTTTCTACGATTCGAAATATTCAAGACAAATCGAAAAGAAACGTCAGACTTTAAGCTTTGTGCACACAGATTTATTAGGTATAGGCTACACTAAATTTGTAATCTATACATATAATAAATCTGTAGAAGGGTCAATTCTGTACATTGAAAATATTGAAAAAATAAATAGCAGGGGGTGTTACTGGATCGATAGCAAACCCAAATATGTGATTAAAAAAATTTTTGTCTGTCTGTCTGTCTGTCTGTCTGTCTGTCTGTCTGTATGTTCAGGCATCACGTGAAAACTAACTGTTCGATTTCGATGAAACTTGGTATAATTATACCTTATTATCCTGGGCATAAAATAGGATACTTTTTATCCTGGAAAAATACGTAGAAAAAAATAAATCTTAATTTTTCAGTTTTATCCATAGACATTGTTCTGTAGAACCGAGAACACACGTTGCGTTAATTATTATAGGTATTTGGGTCCAATAGATATTTATAAGATGTCATTGTCAGAGTTACTCAAAATGGAGAAATAAACCATCCACGCGAAGACCGACATCCGCGCGGACGGAGTCGCGGGCGGAAGCTAGTCGGTAATATAAAGAATCGAAAATATTATTTTTGCCATTTGGAAGTAAATTTGAATAGCTCTGCAACTTAGAGTATATATTACAGTAGTATAGAGCGCGTGTATTGCACAAATTGCTTAGTGCACATCGTAGGCAGATGAGCTATAGATACTATATAGATGTGTGTGTGACCAATAGGGATGGGTAGGTATCAATTGTGTGTTGAGCTATCGATAAGTTATGTAAATAAATATGTATCTTAAGTAAATTTTATGTTCAATATGTTATTAAAGGAGAAATCACTACATAGTATAAAACAAAGTCGCTTTCTCTGTCCCTATGTCCCTATTTCCCTATGTCCCTTTGTACGCTTTAAATCTTTGAAACTACGCAACGGATTTTGATGCAGTTTTTTTTTAAAGATAGAGTGATTCAAGAGGAAGGTTTATATGTATAATAACATCCATCAAATAGTGCAGAAGTACTGTTATTTTTGAGGTTTCTAATGTGATGTCGTAAAAAATTACATTTTTTCCGCTTACATTGCAAACGCAGGCTGAACCCTACGAGTTTTATCAAAATAATGTACTAAGTGACAAGTAATACACATTGAAAAGGTCTACAGAAAAGTCCGCGGTGGTATATGTCTATCTCTTATGGATAACCCACAATAACTTTTTTTTGTCATTTACTTTTTACGACAAATAATTTTCGAAGCGATTTTAACCAATACAGCATTAATCCTTTACCAATTAAATACCTTGAATACATTGTCCATTTAATATAGATCTATATGGCCCTTTACACCGTATGAGTTAAGTGAATATTTTCGAAGATATTACAGATATAAAAATTGCGGGACGTAGCGTTTGCGGCGGCACCGGCCGGCCGCCCGGCTATATATTTTATACCCGTGCGAAGCCGGAGCGAGCCGCTATGTTTTTATATACAACGTTCACAACTTCACAGTTTTTTTGTAGTGTATTTAGTATCAGCATTGCACCCGTGCGAAGCCGGGGCGGGTCGCTAGTGTATGAATAAAGTATAAATATGTAATTTTAAATTTGTTTACCAACTGAATAAAGTGTGTTTATTCCATTTGAATATTTCTTGTATTAATTATTATAAGTACTTTAAAAAAAATGTTTAATTGGAATATCTGAAAAATGTGTGGACTTCTTAAATATTAAAGTTAATAAAATAAAAGATCGGGTCTGATACTATTTTTTTTCAATAAATCAAAAATAAATATAATAGTATTAAAAAAAACGTTAAATATAAAAAAAAAATACTAATTTAAAATGAAATAATAAACAATATTAATAATTTTTTTACTCAATTTTATCAATTCTATACCTACCAAAATCTTCAAAAATCAATTTAGCGGTTAAATTATAATTTCGTAACATTACAATATACTTTACATTTACACTATAATACATTCGCATTCATAATATTAGAAAGTGTGTGATACAAAACACACCACAAAATTATTTTTAATACATTTTTAAAAGAGTTTTAATTTTAAAGTTAAATAAATAATATGTTAAAATATAGTCCTTCTTATAAACTATCGAGTACAGCGTTGGTCAAGTCACATCACTACGATCACGTGGCGGCAGTGAGGCGCGCGAAGGGTGCGCGACCGAGCCTGCGCGTGTCCGCCTCCCACTTCCCCTTCACCCCCGCGATGCTAGATTTATTTTCATACAAATAAATACAACAATCGATTTACTGATGAAATGTGATTCTGGATTTCAATTTTGTGTTTTTTCTAGTATCGTTCTTGCAAGATCGAACTGCACATTTCACCATGTTTATTCGTAAATATGAAAAAAATCCCTAGAGAAACGCACTTCGATAGCACTCAACCACGACTACGAGCGCTCGCGGCGGGAACGTCGTGTTGTTCCCACCTGTGCCTACTGTTCCCACTTCGTTGTTCGCACTCTATAGTTAGTATATATACTCTAAGCTCTGCAATCTAAGCTGCAATCTGTTGTGCTTACAAATTGAATTGAATATTACCTAATTACCTATTATGACGTTGGTTTGAGCCTGTGTTCCAACTTCATATTTATTTCCTGGGACTAAGAGCGTTTTCACATTATCCGATCCGATATCGGATATCGGACGCCGATAGCCGATATCCGATATCGGATACAATTTGCCCTTTCACATTGTCCGATAAAATCGTTCCAATATCATCATGAGTGTTGCCAGAAATTTTTAGAGAAAACTAAACTAAATTGCCAGTTGATAAAAAAGGTATAATTAAAAAAAAATCAAATGATAGATCATACTTGTACATACATTAAAAATAACTACGTTAAAAAAAAAAACCGGCCAAGTGCGAGTCGGACTCGCGCACCGAGGGTTCCGTACAAACCTGCAAGGTTTGTTACAGCTTAAAGGTATTATAGACCTGAGTATTTGGTATGAATTTCAATTTAATACCTCTACGCGTTTATGAGGAAATGGGTAGTAAGTTTAAAATTATTAAAAAAAAATATATTATGTGATGTAACTAAAAATTTATGGTTTTCGTAATTTTTCCTTTATCTATGCTATAAGACGTTGCTTCGTACCAAATTTCAAGATTCTGAGTTCACGGGAAGCACCCTGTAGGTTTTGATTCCCTTGCAAGTGTCGAAAATTTGCGGCATAAACGGCTGTATCTTTTGATTGCGTTGGCTTAGAAGTTTGATTTTTTCACAGCTTCAAGGGACAGTAGACCTGAGTAATTGATATAAATTTCAGCTTCATACCTCCACGCGTTCCTGAGAAAAAGGGTCTTGACAGACGGACGGACGGACAACAAAGTGATCCTATAAGGGTTCCGTTTTTTCCTTTTGAGGTACGGAACCCTAAAAACAACTTCAAAAAAAGAAAAGTAAAATGTAAAAAAGATTTGATATCATTAATTACTGCATATTATTTAGATGTGCTATTTACTAAATAGTTTTGATATCGGTCATTTGTATAGTATATGTTAACACATTATAAATTAAATAAATTTATATCAATACCTACTACAACCTAGTATTAGTTAATAGTTTTAGTAATACATATTAGTAAATACCTTTCAAAATCTATTAAATGTATTTTTAGCAAGACGTACCTAGTCATTTAGTCATTTTTTCACTATATACATTTATAAAAGTTCATGTAGTACCTATGATAAATTTATTAAGTGATACAATCTTTGTTCACATTTTCTTTTCTTTTTCTTATTACACTGTAATATCCTAAAATAATATTGTCACCCGTTCAAATATATTTGTAATATAATTGTTGTAATTTCCTGTAAATAAAGATACATAAATTATTTTATTGTCTTAAGCAATTATTTTAGAATTAAGAGTTTTCAAACTTTGTATTCTTTGTTGTAAATTCAAAATAAAAATAAAATCGGTGTGAAATCTACTCCTTTTTTTGAAGTCGGTTAAAAACAAAGCACTCAATGACAACAATACAATAAACAGCACAACCAACATCCGAGTAGGAGGAGGAGCGAGGCAGAATGAGTTAAAATAAAGATGATAGACACTAATGTTTTCGAAGATAGATATTTGAATTTAAGAACGCAATATATTTTTGTTTACTTCAGTTCAGCCAATTACCGTATATTTTAATACGGTAATTAAAATAGCTGCCGTATAAATCGTATTTTTAATGCCTATAAATACTTAAATGTGTGTTTTCTTAATAAAAAAGAATTTCTTTTAATAGAAAGGGTTTTAGGTTAAAGCAAAGAATTTTTTTAAAGATTTAGCGCCCTATAAGACTGAAAATACACAAACTAGTGCTTTTTTGCTGTTGGTATACTGCCTTTTCGAAAATTGAGTTGGCAACACTGAACATTATCGTCCGATAGCCGCTGGCATATCGGTGTCGGCTCCGATATCCGATATCGGACCGGACAATGTGAAAGACAGGTACATATTTCATACATTTTACTTCCCTCCGATATCGGATATCGGCTATCGGCGTCCGATATCCGATATCGGATTGGATAATGTGAAAACGCTCTTATACCAATGCAAATGCAAAGAACTAGAGTCTGGCCAGCCAAAGCTGAACCCAGTAAAGGGCGGCAAATTTAAAAAATATGAATCTGGTAACATCGGCTTTAGTAGGAAAAAAACATTTTGATACTTTTCATATTCATAAAGGTGATCATAGTATATAGGTACATTAGGTACACAACACAGCAGGATTTAAACACGATTTAAACGTTATTAAAGCGAATGATTTGAACCGTTTTCAACAAAACTGACAACTAACTACGCAGAAACGCCATGATGACATTCCATAGTGTGGCCGCTACAAAAAACACTGGGTTCAGCTTTGGCTGGCCAGACTCTAAGTACTTATTATGTTAAAATATGTTTGAATTAATTTTTATTCAAGTTTACATCTTTATTAAATACAAATTTAAAATCAATATTTAGTTATAAGAAATCATCAATAAATACATTATACAGTATGTAATTTATTGTAATAATAATATTTAATCAGTAAAAAATTTTTTGTTTGTTTTTCAAATTATTTAAATAAAATTTTATTTGCTTGGAAAGTGTAAATTAGTTAAATTATTGAATAATATTAGCTTATCAGTCGCGCGATTGACAGATGTTATTTAATTCCAAAAGACACACGTTCTGAGCTTTTAATATTGCAGTCGCTTGTATGTGTGCATTGTGTAAAAAAGTTAAACGAAAATAATAAAATTGCAATTGGAATTTGGAATAGAATTTTAAAAAATATGAATTCAAAATTGTTAACACAAAATGTAGCGTTTTCTATGATTTGTTACATGCTTTAAATTAATAGTCATACAAACAAGATCAAGAGATCACTGTAAACAGGACTGATTATTGTGTTCAACAAAATTTCAAAATGGTGATACAGCGAAGTGGTATTGTAAATGAATCGTCTACTACAAATCCTAATTCAGAATCGAATCCAAATACTTCTTGGAGTGTCCAGGGACCAAAGACGTTAAATATACGCATGACTGGCAATATGCAGGCTGTAAGTATAGTTTAAGAATATACCTGATATTTTTTTTAAAAACTTCAGTAGTCGGTTCATTTAAAATTCGAATTCCCTATTTCAGAAACCGCCGATCACACGGCAAATAGCCATAAACACCTTAGCAGCTATGCATCGTAGATTCAGTCTACCTGGTCCCGTGCAACCCCATTCCAGACCTATTGCCGAGTTTCGTGCTAGTGCGAATAAATCGCTTGATATGTTGCGACAAACCATACAGTCAGCGGTAACTCGGGAAATAGATCAAGTCATAAAGAAATACCTGGAGGTAAGATTAACTTAGTAAGCATTTAACCATCAAACTCAAAGAAAGTACTTACTAGTTTTAGTTACAACAACATAATAAAACATAATAAAAGTAATATTTTGTGTTGCCGTTGATTGTTTTGCCTATTGAAATCTTAACATTTTAATGATCTCCATCTATTTACGCCATATATTATTTTTTAATACAAAGGAAAGCTAATTATAATTTTGTATTTCAGAAATTCTTTGTCCCTGCGGTGAATAATATTAGATTGAATCTAGGCGATGAGTCAGTTAGTGAAGATCAGGTATATACTTTTCCCAATTATTGTAATATTAATACATTAAAAAATAAGATCAAATAATTAATATTGTTTAAAAAATATAGGTGCGAGCAGTTTGCAGAGCTATGCTGGATGCCACCCGTTTACTATATACTACCCCACCTCGAACATTCCAAACTTCACAAGAAACAACTGATGAAGCAAGCCAAAATATAGAAAACAAATTCAGTAAATATACTAGTGTAAGTACATGATATTTAATATATAGTTAAGGAATAATGTATCTGCACATTTCTTTAGTTCTACAACCCAAACTATTTGATGAACGCTTAAATTTGTCCTTAAATTTAATTATTATGTTATATTATTTCTGGAAAAAACTTACTATCATAGTAGAGGTCACAGAGTAATTAAAAGTAATTCATGATTTCAGAGCACTTCGCAAAATAAGAGAAAGGAAATGGACCTTGAATTGGATTTAAAGACCAAAAAAATAAAGCAAGAGGAGGGTAGTGATAGTGGTCGCTCTTCACCAATAATGTCTCCCGCAATAAGAGACCCTGATAAATGGAACCCAGCTAGGCTTACTCAGGATACACTTTTTATTATGGGGTCACATGCTCATAAGGTATGTATTGGTATGTAATAAGTTGTGTGTTTGTTTGTGGATAGATGTATTTACATTTGTGATGCTGTAAATTTAGATTTGAGCTTTGTGTATCCTGTCATATCATATGTTGCTTCATCAGTGTGATCATACAAGGCGTTCACATTGAATGTTGAGGTTATGGATTTAATTATTGCATATTTTATACTATAAGTAAAAAAATTGTGAAAATATACTTGAATGGCATGGATTATTCAAAAAGGATAATTAACATTGGTCTTCGACAATACCTGCATATTTTCCTAAAAAACCTGTATTTATTGCTAATATTGTGTAAGTTACTCTTTATAAAAGCAAGTCTCGTCAAATAAAAGCCAATCTTTTACTTAGCAGGCAATCGTAACTAAAAAAAAATGTTGAGTAACTACTACTTCTATATACTTCTCATATTGATAAAATGAGTAAAATCACCTTAACAAAAATTTGGCTTCAAAATTATATCATGAAATATTATCATTACAAACAACATAGACAAGTACAACTATAATAGTTAGTTAGTAAACTTGTTTGACACATGATTTAAATACAAACTATGTCTCAATGGATAACAAAATGAGTTGAAATCAATTTTATTATTTGATCGCAGGTACTTGGGCTTGGCAACTCTCGTGGTCGGTTGTATACAAGACATGCTGGTCTCTTAAGGTATCCCGCTGATAGTGCTGACAAAGAATGGATTGCCAGTCACAATCTTGTTAACGCTGTTGGTGGAAAAACTTATATCATGGTAAGTCAGTGGACAATACTTTATATATTTAAATTCTGTGATAGCTGTGTAACTCTGTAAGAGTGATAAAATAAATTCATATGCCTAACTTTAACATTTAATTTTTTTATTCTAACCCTGCAAGACACTTGTAGATAAGAAAATTTATGAATCATCATTTGATACTCAAATGGTCTGTTTATTTAAAAAGTTTACTATCACTCCCCCGTATCAAGTAAATAAAACAATTTAGACAAAACATGTCTGATTTAAAAATAACATATTTTTACTTAATCACATGTTCCAATTATTATGAAAGTTCTTAAGCATTTTTTGATATTATTGTGTAATTGCGAAAGTTATGATATGTAAACTGATATTTACACATTGTTGTTAAATTAAGTCTTAATTTTAGGTTCTAGAGGATATAGAAGAGCTTGCTACTAGTGATGCATACAAACACAACTCATTGCCTCTTCTTGGCGAATTAACTGGTTTCAGAGTTCCACCTTTTATGCTCAGAAAGATAAAGGCATATGTACTAAAAAGGGCTATGAGTGGGGACTTAACTAATGCGGATAGCCCACAACCTTCCACCAGTAATAATCAAGAGGATAAATTTAAAATAGAAGACATTAAGATCGAAGCTCATGATGATTTTGATTCCGCCAATTTTAATGCTAGTCAGTATATGAATAGCTCCGATGGCGCAGGAGTTTCCCATGCCAATGATTTTGCGGATATAAAAGTCGAAGATATTGACGATATTAAAGTAGATTCAATCAAAATGGAGGATTTGGATGATATGAAAGTTGATGGAATCAAAGTAGAAGATTTAGAAGCGAATGGAATTAAAGTTGAAAACATTGATGATATTAATGTGGATGCGATAAAAGTCGAAGATATTAAATTGGAAAATGATGATGCGTTTGATATGTGTAAACAATCAGATAATGATGAAAGTAGTCTAGTGGATGGCTTATTAGAGGAAGATATCGAATTCCTGAGTCGTAATTTAGGCAATATCGAGAGTGATGCAGATGCTAGAAAAACAATTGAGAATCTGACTGGAGCTAATCCCGATACTATCACTTTGGTTGGAGATGAATTTGATCTTGGGAGCACACTCAATACTAATGTAAGTTCATTCTAAATTAATTCGACAAAAAATCTGTTTATATAAAAAAAGAAATATGAAAGTTCAAAGTTATTTCAATATCATATATAAAATATATATTATATCGTTTATAAAATCAAAGATCTTCTCTTGTAATTTTTAAATGAATAGCAAAATAGTCTTTTATTTTTTTAAAGAAAAATAAATTAACACGTATTCTACAGTTTTCAGGCAGCCAGAACACAAAGTGCATAACAGTGGCATCAACAACGAGCGGCATGATACACAGCGTACCAGTTGCTCATATATCAGCTCCACGTATAACTGGCAGCACTGTGCACTACTACACCAGTTCTGGTATACAGGGTGCTCAGAGAACGGTACATCACTTGCCACAAGCTACAGTCACTATACAGAGCATACCAGGCTCCACTTCGCAGATGATAAGGGGGTTAGTGTTAATATTTTTATGTTTCGAAATACTCTAAGAACCACAGCGCTTTTGTGGCCCACATATCAGCTCCACGTATAACGGGCAGCACTGTGCATTACTATACTAGCTCATATACAGGGTGCTCAGAGAATGGTTCATCACTTGCCTCAAGCGACCGTCACTATACAGAGCATACCGGGCTCCACTTCGCAGATGATAAGGGGGTAAGTGTTCATACTTTTATGACTTTAATATTCTTTAGTGCAAGTTCACATACCAGCGCTATGTATTACGGACAACAGCTCATTTATATACAAGTTTGGGTATACACTATACAGGTTGCTCATAGACGACAGTGGGTGTGTATGAAAAATATCTTTGACTCTACATGTAGAGAAATGTCACACGTGTCAGAAGTAAAACTTCTTTGGCAAGATACAGTAATACCAAAATCGTCGCCTTATTCCATGACGTGACGGTGTTGCCATGACGCGACCTTGAAATTTTACTCTCAACGCGCCTTAAGACTTTATACAATATTGTGATAGAACGAATTACTGCCACTTTAATGACTTGAGATTTTATTTTATTTTCGATTTTGCTTTTAATTTCTTAAAAAGTTTGATAGTACCTAACCATAATAATTGATTATATTATAAAATTATTGGAAATTTTGTGTGAAAATAAGGACGCCAAAGAACAAAATTGTTAAAATTATGTACTTGATAAATTATTTTTACAAATCAGTTTAGTTTGTCCATTACTAATGGGTAAGGCACTTCGGTTTATAGTTGGAATTTTCGAAATACAGAACCTTTTTTATCAGCACAAAAAAAATCTCCAGTAAAGTTTTTTGTAGTAATAACGTCCATATTCGAAAGATACGTATCAAGTCCGTCCAAGTGAATTGTGATGTTAGAGGCACTTAGAGGTTAGATTTTATATCAGATCGTAGAATCACGGTAAAATAATATAATAATATCTTGATGGGCGTAAGTAATTTTTATATAAAAAATTTATTGTACTTAAAATAAATTACTTGTCGGCGATAAAATTAATAAATAAAAGCATATTATAAATTTTCCAATAGAACCAATTTGAACATCTTGATTGTAGCGACACCTCGCTCTGAATCGCGCAAGCGAAATGTTTTCGCTACAGAGAATATACGCAACTTTCCGACATCATTCATCGGGGCCTTAACGGCCGGCCAGTCGAGTAGACTGGTCGAGGATACTCCCTTTTTCGATGGAGGAATTCCACCTTCCTACCTCCACATTGATCGGTTTTACTACACTCAAATTGTGTAGAAACAAACTAATAAAAGTCCTTGTTCCAGCATACCATATAACGCAAAATCCGGTACCATCAGCACAGTGATGTCACAAGGCACCGCCAACACGATCATCGGCTTTGGCACTCGGACGTCCAACGCGACTATAATCAGCACTCCCACACAATACGTGAACGTTACTTCCAAGTCATTCCCGACCGGTAACATTCTCCATAACGCTATCATGTCCAATATAGGTAACAAGAATATAGGAAATAACGCTACTCCAGGAATTTCTTTCAACGTAACGACCGTCCAACCACCTACAACGGTGGCTAATAATAAATGCGACTTTGACACAATTTCTACTACAAAAGACATGATAGATAACGCGTGTAACTCTTCAGTTATGTTGAAGAAAGTATTGACCCTGGGTAGTACGGGTTCTGCCAAATCGTTTATTATGCACAATACCCAAAAGGTCCTGTCCACTGGTTTCGCTACCGGTTCTACTCCTCCCCCTAATGTTACAATTGTTAGCTCCGGTTCGAGCGGTATGTTGAATAACGGTATGGGGAATTCGAACATTGTCTGCCCAACATCAGGCAATTTGAGTGCGACACACGCTACTTTATCCGCCCTGTTGTCGACCAGTGCTGAGAATAACCAGGCAAGTAAGAATTAATTATTTCCTAATCAGATTTAAGACTCCAAGATCGATAACTATGTTTATTGTTTAGTACATAACTATTTGAATTTTCTTACACACACTAAAGTATATTTTTGGAAAATAGATGTGATATTTAATTATGTAGGTACTTGTAATGTAGAGTTTCCTGAAATCTCAATTGCATGGTATGAGATTAAGAATTTGACTATCATGTTAAAATGGAGGATTACTCAACCCTACATTATTAATCATTATAATGATTAAAGTGTAAAATCGTGAAATTTAGAAGTTACTTCGCTAACGTTAGGAGAATTTGTAGTTGATCTTATTTTCAAATAGTTTAAATGTGACTTTCTGTCCTCTTAATTGTAATTGATGTACTTAAAGTTCCAACCATATACCCAAGTACCTTTAATGTAAAGTCTGTTCACTCTTTATTTATAGTTAGTGTTAGTTTGCAGAATAAATGTTATAATTGATTTATTATTTCATCTGAAATAATAAGATTATTATTATAAGTACGAAAATTATTATCTACCTCGTTAGGTTACCTGACTGTTTTATGATTTTGTTTAGATAAGCGTTATTTTATAGAAATAAGCATATTTGTGTTAACGTTAAAAGTGTGTTTCGAAATGGTTGTAGGAAATATATATTATTTTTTCTTTTGCAAAAGCGATTGTATCTAAGTATTCGTTATCTGGTAGCATTTATGCCATATTTATGTATTTATATTATTTATTTTAACTTAATACATTATTATTATTAAGTATTAATTCATACTTCGCTCTAAAATGTGTCTTTGTAAATTTATTTTCTGATATACTTTAGGGTAGGAAAATTACTATGGCTAAAGAATTTCAATATCTATATATATACAGTGGTTAGATTTCAAAAACTTCTTGGAAGTCGATTCTTTTTATTTTGTTACCTGATACCTGTTATAGCTTACAGGCTAGTGAAGATTCAATCTCTCATTTGCATTTGATTGTACACTGTGATTATTAGCTGTAGGAGTTTTTGCCCTTTTGAAAAGTTTTGTTTAATCCGTGCCATTAAAATCATGTAGGTAATTAATCTTATTTCTTTATTTTTGTTGCTAAGAGTAAATAGGCCTAATTGTAATACACCCTTTTGCCATTAGCGTAGGTTCAATTTGTTCGTTGTTTAAGGAATGCAATATAGCATTCGAAAATATTAGGAATAAGCATTATTTTAATATACAAAAAGATTTTTTTTTCAAACAATATCTCGAGTTTATAGAGATGTGTAGAGAAGAAAAGACCATAGAGAGCGGAGTCTGAAAGTTTGGCCAAAAGTATTCTGATTGAATTATTAATATTTTATTGTAATTTTTTAATGTTGTTATTTATTTTATTTGTATTGAGAACGTGTTCGCTTAGCTTTAATATCTCGACTGATGAAAGACATGTATTTTGTTATTTCGTATTTTTGTGTGATCAAGGCTGTGCTTTATATGTTAAGAAAAACCTATACGCGTTTATTTATTTTTGTTGTTGTATTGAGTTGTGTTTGTCATTTTATCGTGTTCAAGATTTTTTGTTTTTTAATTCGTGCATTTGTTGACTGAACATCTAGTAAGCTTGCTTAGCTTATTAATTTAGCTCGTATTTATGGATCTCGCTTATTCTTAGGTCGTTATTTTACAGATATACCTATAGGCTATATTTTTGTTTTGACTAATGGAAATGTATAGACCAAAGACTACATTACCAGTTTTTTATGTAGGCGTAAAACAATTTATTTATTAGCTTTTTGTAGTAAGTCTTTCTTATCGAAACGTAGCTTTTAATACTAAAGTATTATTCATCCTATCTTTCTATGGTAAATCCGGTTTTCCGTTATATAGACTGAGGAAAGAAAATGCATTCGTCTTCGCGCATATACTTGTATATTATATATATCTTATATCGTATATATCTTCTGGCCAGTCACTATGGAGATTTACTGCCGCTGTCCGAAGAATTTTCTGTTGCACAGAAAAAAAATTCTTATGATTACATTAAAGTTAATGTATTGAGTAAATCTGGCACCTTGAAATTCGAAAAAAATGTGGCTTTTGATGCGAAAGAAAAATAGACTAACATAATTTGAATTACTTCTCCTTTTTAAAAACAGACTTATTTTTATTAGTGCGCACATAAAAGAGGTAGGTAGGGAAAGTAACGCTTAGATTGAATCTTATTGAACACAGAAAACGAAGGTTTAATTTATTATTATATCTTCTGATTTTTCCGCATAGAAATAATTTCAATAATTATGTAATATCGTATATAGTATATGATATTATATTTGTTCGATAAACTAACCACGTTACTTTATTTAGGGTCAGAAGGAAAATTATGATATAATACATACAATAAGGACATATAATAAGGAAATTTTATACATTTATTTCATGGCGCTATGATTATCAATTATTTTTGTTTCTATTCGATTCATGCGGTATTCCATTTTTGTTCGCTAAGATGCATGTTTTTCGGACTTTTATAACTTTTTATACATTATTATAGTACTCTTTTTAGAATTTCGAAATATAATAATTAATAAATTAATTTTCTGAATAATTTATTAAGTCAAAGATAGACTTGCTCATTATAAAAGGCTAAACGCTTGTTCAAACAAAGCATGCTTTAAAACTTAGCTTTAAGCTTTCGTGCAATTAATGCTTTAGATATAGATAAAGTAAATCATCTGCAATTTATGTGTGGCAATCGCTTTATTTTTTATTTAAGTATACTTATATTTTTCGTAATTATTCCATTATTATTATTTAATTAATTATTTTAGCTAGGCTTTTTTTGCAATGTTTTATGCTTATCCTTAGTTCGTTAATTATTATATTATCATGTGCCAAAGTATTATTAAAGTTCTTTTTCTGGTATTGTACTTATAATATAACATAATACCAATAAACTTTCGTGTTATATTTTTCTATCACATTTACAACTGAAAGTGAATTATAGCAATGTACTACAGATGAAGAGAGAGATATTTCATTGCATTTTTCATAATAATATAAGAAAACTAAGTTTTGATTAAATCTATATTATAATTAGTGATTAAAATTTGAATTATGGCTGTGTTGAATTTTAATGTGAATTAAAACTAAATGTATGTAGCGTAATATTATAAATTTTATCCTCATCATTGTCTATGTACCTTTAAATGATCTCTGTAACTATTGATATTAAATAAATCTATTGGTTTAAATTCATGTAATATCGGTGTTGTGAAAAATCGTTTAGAGTTTCGAGTCTGCTACAAAAAGTGTTGTTATTTGTAGTAGGTTTAGTGTAGGAAACATATGTGTTTTAACTATAAACTGTAAGCTCGTAATTACCTAGAACACAAAATAAAAAAAAATAAAAATGTTATAAAAATGTTTCACACTTCTCTCACATCGATTCTTAATATTGTTTATTTTTATCATATTCCAATTCAATTTTAAAATGGCTTATAATGTAAACCCGCCCTTTCCATTCCACGATTCTTCAGTTTTTGGACATTTGCGTGCTATTTGTTATTCATATGTAACTTTGTAGATATTAAACGATGAGTTACTAAGCAACGTCATGTATGATTTCATTTTTCCACATTTTTAGTAGGTACCTACATAATAGAGTAATGGGCCTTCTTTACAATGGGCAGCGTTGGGCGAGTAGAGGCAACCACTAAAGTGTAGAATCATTTCAGACGTTTATTCATAATCGACGTAATAATGGCGGCAAATATTGACAAACATTTGTTGGGCCAACGCTGCCCGTTGTGTGTCTCTACATCTATGCAATAATTGAGTAGTAGGTACCCAAGGGTAACAAATATTTTAGATTAATTAATGTTCTTGTAAGAAAAAGAGGGCGATCCTTCTACTCTATTGACTCTTGTCGATTCAGATAGGTAATATTTTTCAATATCGTTTTAAATTTTCAAATGTTGTATCTTTGCTCATTTAGGATAACGTATAAATTGTTCAAATTATGACAGACAGTCTTGTAATTATTTGTTAATATGTTAGTCTAGCAGTCGCCGTTTTAACGGCATTTCTTCGTACTGACAGATGCTATCTGCTCCGGTTGTTTTGTGAATTTTTAACAATGATAAGTTGGAGCAATGGAATGGCTACGTAGACTTCGGTAGGATAGAGTGCGTTAGTATGTCGTACAATGAATAGAGCAAATATCAATATAGAGCAGATATTTATTTTTAAGTAATTAGTAGCTATTTCATTTTTATAAATGTCTCTAGGTATATTAATTTTAAAAACATTGACAAAAAATTATAACGTAGCTAATTTATTTGCTACGAAACAATTCTTGCTACGAGGAAAGTTTGAAAGTCGCACCCCTACACGGTGTTTTGGCAGACTTACAATTTTGGCGCAAGAATTTCAATTATGAAGATTTATTTTTCTCAAAAAAAAAGTTTTATTCGAAACTTGTCGCAGGTGGGTAAGTGTCGTGTTATAATTGTTATGGATGATTCCAAGTGTATATTGTTAGGTAGGGAGTAATTAGCGAGGAAGGGTTCAGCAAGCAGCGGCTCGGGCGGGGGTGGGGGGCTGCGGGCGCGGAGGCGTGCGGCGCGGTGGGCGTGCTCGCGGGGCGGCCGCCCGGCGAGCACGTGGCGCGCGCTCACGTGATGGTGCCCGCGCGAGCCCGCGTCCACCATGCGGCTCGTATGAATAATTGTATACCGAGTGAATGAATCGATGCGGAGGCGCGAGCGGCCGCGGCGGGGAGGCGGGCGGTGCGCTCGCTGCGTGGAGGGGTGCGCCGCGCCGCGCCAGTCTTGTGCCGGTACTCGGTAGTGTAACCGAGCGACTACGGGAGCCGTCCCCGCCGCGTCGTCGCTCGCTCGTAGTCGTAGTGCGCCCGTCGGCCCGCCCCACGCCGCTGGCGCTTTTTCCATGGAAACCCAAAATCAGGATGTGGCCAACAGCCCCGGCGAGGTGCCCAACGACCCGGGGTACGTGTCTGTATCCAGCTTATAGTTATTGTGAAGTTCCTTCCGCCGGTTACCGCATCTAAACATCACGTTTGTATTGCAGGAAGATGTTCGTCGGAGGGCTAAGCTGGCAGACTAGTCCAGGTACGCAAGTCGCCGGCTGAACTTCCGTGTCCACTACGGAAGTGCATGCACCCGATGCATACGTCGATGACGATCGAGTTGAATTAAAGCGTTTACTATATTAACGGAAGAGTGTCCCTCGACGTGCAAAAGGCGAAATAGATTACATTTTCAGTGACAAAAATCGCATTTGCATTTTATAAACACCGGTAAAAGTTTGGTAATCAGCTGATCGGGTGCGCGTCAAACTTTTTGACGGTGCGTGCGGGGTATGTTGTGTTTGCCGAAAGGTTATGACTAAAAGGTAGAGTTCTGATTGTGTTTGGCTTATCGTAAACGATATTCGTGCTGTAATTCAGTAAAGATGTCAAGGTGTAACAGCAGTCAGGTGTCCGATGGCGGCCATACCGGATGCGCGCGCAGGCTCAGTTGCCATTTCATTTTGTTTCATATAATAGCTTCAAAGGAAACTGGTCTTTATGTATTGAATGCTCTGGTGAAAAATTCTGTGCAATAATTTTATAGCCGGCTTATATTCTAAACAGTTTTCAAAACATAACCTCAACCTGAAAAATTTGGGCAGATTATTATCGTAGATGGATTAAAGTTTAATAATGTTATCAATGATTTATTCTTTCTTAAATTTTCAAATTGGATTATTAAGTAAGTATTACAAATTATTTAAGACCTTGTTGTCTTTATATTGTTTATTCAAACGATAACTTGACTAGATTAGAAGACACGTGATTAAGTCAATTAAATATCCGTATTATGATAGTTTATCGGAATGAGTAAACATGTTTATGAGCACAATAGAAATAAAGCACAAATAAATAAGGCACAAAAGAATTCTATCGGAATGTTTTATTTGAACGGGAATATAAATGGTAACGCATTGTTGGTAATTAATAATAATTATACAAGTTGCGTCGCAAAAGGTCCCATGCGCCTGCGCGAGTGATGTGCCGCCCGCGGTATTAGGTCGTGCGCCCACGCTGCACTTTGATCCTAATTCTATGCCAATTCTTTAGATTCGCGATGTATCAATACATAACTGATAGGAGAATAATCGACTCATATGACCTATTTATCCTTAAATAGTTTTAACTCGCTATGTATTTCTGCAAAACTTTCATAAATCATCGCACACGCATTGAAAATCTATTATTAGGAATCGTAATTTTAGTAAAAACAATGATTTATAGTCATTGTTTCCGTATAAATGATAAACGTGAATAGGCCAAAAGTAATTTAAATTGAACTATGAACAAATTGTAGAGTCGGGCTCAGTGAACTCGGACGTATTTGCGTTTATACAGGTATACTCTGTGATAAGATAATTAAATATTATTCATTCCAAGTCATTCCGTTCTCACATATCTCGAATATTTCGTAGAGACAGATAAAAACTAAAAAAACTGGTCTGGGGTAATTTTAAAAATTTGCTTGTAACTTTTAAATGTGGTCTATATTAAAACTATCTTACTTAGTATGTAGGTGTATAATTTCACAAATTGTTGCAATATTTTCCATTTAAAATTGTATTTATTGTTTATTTTTTTTAATAAAGTATGTTAATGACATATGGAAAATCCATTTTCTTCGAGAGAAATAGATACCTACCAACGAAGAAGCCAATTAAATTTTCTACTAACATGAGTACCTATTGGAATTTTGATACGTGTAAGAAATGCATTATTAAGATTTAGGTATTTTGTTTTGTACATTTTTAATGAAATCATCTCAGTGGTGATGGATACAATATGTATGCAAAAAAACATAATATAGTCATGTATATTTCAACAAAGTATAACATTGCGGAACGAGCAAGGTTAGCGATGTTCACCGTTTAAATAAGTAGGTAACATTACAAGTGTTTCAAGAATAAGTTTTGTTTGGTTAGACAAAAGGTTGAGTTCCATTATCTGGCTCACTTCGCGCGCCTGACATATCATTGACACGCCGGCTCAAGATTTACGTTGTCCGACTTAACGTTACAGAAATAAACACGGCAGAATATTAGTGTCGATTGTATTTGTATAGATTTACTGTACACTGAAAATTATCAAGTGCGCTTCGTAAAGTTGGAAGAGGAAATTAACAATTTCCCTAATTACCTACGTGTTCAATGAGCACCTATGAATTTTGTTAAACGTCCCGTGTCCTGATATTCCTGTTAATTTCGTAATATGATAGTATGCTTTCAAAAAAATACATAAGAGTTTTTAGAAGAAAAAAAAAATGCTGCTTAATATTGTACTATACAATACAAACAATACAATGTGATTGATTTGTTAAAAAAGTACAACTTACATAAAAACTCATTTGTGTTCAATTCTCACCCACGCTACCTGAAATCTGAAATCTTAATATTGACACCCGGAGGTGAAGGTTACACCAAATTTTATTTAACTTTTTGAAATTTCTATCCAATGTGCATTTTGTATGTTTTATTCCCTTTGTGTGAAACAAAATCGTATGAGAAATTATATAAACCGATTTACGTCTTCCTTCTTCTATATAACGAATTCATAAATTCATGAATAATAAAACTGAAGCTAATACGCGAACGATATTATTGCGATTTCAGAACTCTATGTGTATGAAAATTTTTCGTCTTACCGCGGCAACAGGATTTTTCTTTTATTTTGGTTTCGGTTAAATCATATTTTACGACAGTTTCGACATGGAACCCGCTGTTGACAGACTGTTTCACTAGATATGTGTTATTATTGGTTACTCGCGTGAATATCTATTTATAGGTTTACCTCAGAGATTTATTGTGGCGTAGTAATGGTGCGGTATACTGATGAATATTGTAAAATATTGTAGCCTGATAAAGGAATAAATGTTGCATAATACATTTGCCTCATAAGGTCTACATTTTAAATCTAAATATACGGTCCTGACTTCATGACCATGGTTGTAGGTACCTACATACCTACATTTGATGGAAGTTTCTGGTAATGTTCAGATTAAACATATCGCTTCTACGGTTTACTGCTTTAGTATTCCTTGTGAATAATTCAAGTATTCAATTTTGAGTGCCCGAATGTTTAGTTTCGTAGGTAATGCAAAAAATAGATTTTTTTGCACTTGATATATGTCAGGATTTCCTTAACGAGGGTTTCGCGATAAATTTTCTCAATACTGATTTTATTCATTCTTTGTTTTTATGTAGGTAGGTATAAGATTTTAAATGATGTTTTCAAACCCCAACAATATCAGCGTAGGTACCTACTTGTAACGCAATCAACAGCTCATACCTAATTGATTAATAGAATACACAAATATAGCCTTTTATAGCTTCAAAGAGTATATTTAATGAAAATGATGCAAGTTTATAGATACTTACATGTTACATTGGTAGTATGGTAGAGCAAAATAGATAGAGTTGATGGCACCTAATCCCCTCGCACAGTTTATTTTCACCAATCAATCTCATATATCGAGAAAAACTCCAAATCCATTAAAAATTCAAGCAATAACGTCAATAATAACCATTTGACATTTAGTCCATTGAATGAGTCCCTCCAAGGGGGGTCTAGAGTGCGTGAGTTAGTAACGTAAGATGTTTCTTCGGAAACATGTCAAGAGTCCCTAGGTAATAAACATACTAAAACCCCGGGACGCTAGGAGGAGCCCCGGAGTGGGGGGAGGGGGGGAATGGGTCCATTTTTTCATTTTTCGCTTAAATCTCAAAAACGGTACATGTTAGAGGAAAACTTTCAAGGAAAAGTTGAAAGGCCATAAAATTATCTACAAGTTGTACCTAAATCATTTTTTCCTATATCCTACCGTTTCTGAGTTACACGCAGTAAAAAATGATTTTGGCTCAAACAATTTCCCCATACTACATACCCATGTTTATCACATCAATCGATCAAAAAATATTTCTTTCTTCCAAAAAACTCAAATGTGCAACTTGTGACCGGTACTGATAGATTGCTCTTAATTATGTCTATAATTGGTAAAATAAACACATTCCTCCATGGAAGCCTTTAGGAGGAATCGATTGTCAAAATATTATATTAGGGTAGTTTGAGTTACTGAACTTGATCTTTTTATTTTTTTCTTCCAAAAAACTCAAAAGTGCAACTTGTGACCAGTACAGATAGATTGCTCATAATTAGGTCTATCATTGATAAAAATACCAGATTCCACCACGGAGGCGTTTACGGGGAAATGAATTTTATTAGGGTAAGTTACGATACTTGAACTTTTTATTTTTTTTCTTCCAAAAAACTCAAAAGTGCAACTTGTGACCGGTACCAATAGATTGCTCATAATTAGGTCTATCATTGATAAAAATACCAGATTCCACCATGGAGGCGTTTAGGAGGTATTGAATTTTATTAGGGTAGTTACGATACTTGAACTTTTTAACTAACTACCCTAATAAAATTCAATACCTCCTAAACGCCTCCAAGGTGGAATCTGGTATTTTTATCAATGATAGACCTAATTATGAGCAATCTATTGGTACCGGTCACAAGTTGCACTTTTGAGTTTTTTGGAAGAAAAAAAATAAAAAGTTCAAGTATCGTAACTTACCCTAATAAAATTCAATTCCCCGTAAACGCCTCCGTGGTGGAATCTGGTATTTTTATCAATGATAGACCTAATTATGAGCAATCTATCTGTACCGGTCACAAGTTGCACTTTTGAGTTTTTTGGAAGAAAAAAATAAAAAGATCAAGTTCAGTAACTCAAACTACCCTAATATAATATTTTGACAATCGATTCCTCCTAAAGGCTTCCATGGAGGAATGTGTTTATTTTACCAATTATAGACCTAATTAAGAGCAATCTATCAGTACCGGTCACAAGTTGCACATTTGAGTTTTTTGGAAGAAAGAAATATTTTTTGATCGATTGATGTGATAAACATGGGTATGTAGTATGGGGAAATTGTTTGAGCCAAAATCATTTTTTACTGCGTGTAACTCAGAAACGGTAGGATATAGGAAAAAATGATTTAGGTACAACTTGTAGATAATTTTATGGCCTTTCAACTTTTCCTTGAAAGTTTTTCTCTAACATGTACCGTTTTTGAGATTTAAGCGAAAAATGAAAAAATGGACCCATTCCCCCCCTCCACCCACTCCGGGGCTCCTCCTAGTGTCCCGGGGTTTTAGTATGTTTATTACCTAGGGACTCTTGACATGTTTCCGAAGAAACATCTTACGTTACTAACTCACGCACTCTAGAACTTTTTATTCAATGGACTAATTGCTATACAGAAACATTAGTTTCAATGATTTATAAACATTGTCTACAATTTTATTGCTGTTGAAAAATGAGATATCATTTCAAAGTTAAACATAATGTTGTTGTATAAACATTAAGATGCCAGTAACTAATAAAATTTACATTAAACAACACAAACGTAATTATGCATTTCTATGACATTAGCTTTCTGTTAAGGATAAAGACAGATTTATTGAACGTCTCAAACTATTTTAATTGACCATTTGCAAAGCTTGCCAAACTCTCAACATCCCTGAATAATATATACCTAGTAACTAAGTCCTAAACGACCCACTAGTTAAACAAATAATAAATCGTCTGATATAATGTGCATTTTATTATTATGAGCAAGTAGGTTGGTATATTGTATCAAACAAAAGTCAAATATAGATAGAGTTTCCGTCTATTTTGGAACGAACGAAACTATGAAAGTTATTAAACAGGAAGTGAGCTAAATAAACGGGACTATTTATTTTATATCGGCAAGAAATAAGCGTTTAATATTCCGTGCCATTTGGCTGCCGGCACGTTGAGGAGGAAAAGATTTAGCCTACAGTCGAAGAGGATAGAGTGAGCTCCCAAAGACCACATTACTGCCAATCGCACCATAATCCTCTTTTACAAAACGAATTATAGTCTTATTTAAAAAGACTCGGATCGACTGCGACGATGATTTTCGTAATAAGAATCGTTTAATATAAATAAAATTTTTAACTGATTAGGTACATTAATTATACTTTCGTAGAAAAATGTATGTTGTATAATTGTAGGCACATATACCTAATAAATTAATATAACTAAAAACATTGAATGACTTTTATGAATTGTAGAGCTAGATTTGTTTTTGCTCTACAAGCCAATTCGTTTATATAGTCTTATTTAAAAAGACTCGGATCGACTGCGACGATGATTTTCGTAATAAGAATCGTTTAATATAAATAAAATTTTTAACTGATTAGGTACATTAATTATACTTTCGTAGAAAAATGTATGTTGTATAATTGTAGGCACATATACCTAATAAATTAATATAACTAAAAACATTGAATGACTTTTATGAATTGTAGAGCTAGATTTGTTTTTGTTCTACAAGCCAATTCGTTTATATTGCTCGGTAACTAACATTTCAGCGATATTTTAGATACCTCCATATTCATGAACTTCCAAAGCTTTTACATAATTCAATCGTACAAATAAAAACGTTTTTATTACCTGCTTATTAAGTAGGTCTTCTTATTTATTGTTTCACACATTTAGAATGTGGGATGGTATGTTAATACTGAACGTTAAATAAATTACTGAACATTCTTACGAACCTACAGAAAATCTATCAAATGAAGAGTAGGTAAATTGTAAATAGAGTTCGAAATAGCGAAGTGACATTTTAACTAATCAATTCTCTCTGCGGAGTGCGTTTGTAGCGGTATAGGGTGTAAAGATTTAGATATATTATAGCCGTATATTGTCTCCGCTCCATACGTCAGTCGTACAAAATATTTCTACATTGCATAACTCTTGCAAGCCATACATTCAGACGCACATCTGGAAACGTTCGGTTCAGACGACACACGTTATTACGCTGTTGTCATTACTCATATGTCGCGCACACGACTTCACGCTGCCGACTCGCGTTACCTCTTTAGAGATGTCACATAACATGCCGGTGCTAATACACAAGAGACTCTGCAATCATGGGCGAAAAGCGCACGCCGGGTATTCCTACTTTGAGCCTTATGACGTTTAGTAGGTATACTTACGTCGTGCCCAAGAAGCGCATCTTCAAAAGACATGCTAATTGACGGCAGCGTCAAGCGACTACTAAAAGCAAAGTTTCTTTTGTATTTTAAACAGGTTTAAAAACCGTTCTCTGATTTTTGATACAACATATCTCAATTTTTGTCTCCATTAAAAAAGCATTCGGTACATGTATTTTCAATACTTATGTACGCAAAAAGGTTAAAAAATTGAGGGTGAATGGTAAAAATATTCCACAATACCTAACAAAAGATATTATATAAAAATATAACTAAGTTATCGTTGATATGATTCAAAACACCTATAACGAAAATACGTCTATTTTCATGGAAAATAATACAATCTCTTTATCTAGAGCTGATATTTTTATAAACACATCTGGTTGCCCCTTCGCATTATTATTTATGAGTCGCGATCTTTTCTATCAATCTTTGACCTTGACTGAGAATCAGTCTGATATCATAGGAACTTACGTAAAATTATTCTAATGTATGGCGTATGATTTTTGTATTTTTTATGATAAAATGACGAGGAAAACAATAGAATTATCATTTGTTTTTTGTGTCGTATCGTATTGTGTTATGACACATTGAAAGTTAATAGTTAATAATAAGTACAATTTTCCTTGATTTTTTATATAATTAACGTAAACAGTAAACATTACTAATAAGGATTTTGTGTCATATAAATGAGAATTTTGTAGGTTACAGAAATGAAGTATACATGACACAATTTATCCCCCCACCCCCTCCATAAAACACATACATGTTAATACAAACAAAACACAATCAATTCGTCTTTAAGTTTACAGACAAAATTGTTTGACTTAATAAGTATTACCGAATAAATAAATAAAAAAAAAATCGTTCATTTTACGAAAATCGCGCGTTGTGTTACCTATGAATGAAAATTACAGCGATTCTTATAACAATGGGTGCTACTGTATTGGCAAATGATTATTTGATAAATATGATGAACATCACTGCATTGTTCGCATGTCATGCATTATTAATTAAAACTTTATTCAGTTCGATGCTGTCGAGAGTAATTACGTGATTTATATGAGTTTTCATGTGTTCCTTTGCTAAAATTATACATAGATACCCATCAGATACCATAGGCATAATCTTAATTTAAAAATGTGTGTTTTTAAGAAATTTTAATGAAAGTCGACGTAACTAATATAAATTAACAGTCTGGGAAACGATACATACCTAAGTATATAAAAAAATAATCATTGTAAGTAAGTATTTAATGTAAGGTTAAATGACGCAATAATATTGATGTGTTTGTTCATCTTACTTTAAAATCTTTAAAAATGGTGTTACATAGGTATATAGTTAAAAGTAATTATACTTATGATTAATCTACGCATGAATAAATATCTCATTAATATAATTGTAACGTGATTAATTAATGGAATCATTTACATTCGCTTCCAGTATGTTTGTATCGCACTAAAAAATGTATGGATTTCTTTAGTAAGAAATAGCTAAACGGAAGAGAAATATTATTATATTATCTACACGTGTATTATCCAATATAAGAAATACAATATATTATAATAATGCAGTACAGAACTTAAAAATTTTTAAGTCATATATTGATCTTTCTATTAATGTTTTCTTAATCGATGTTTAACCTTCATAACATCATATTGGATAACATATCACCCACCAATTAAAATATTGGGCATGTCCTAGAAACACACCTGTAATTCGCTAACAGGGTTCCCAATTTTAAGTGAAAACTGAAAGTGCTTGGATTGCTGCCAAAACATGTGTCGTGATAAGATCGGGAACATGAAATAAATACATTTATTTAATATGCATTTGAATTTAATTTGCATGGAATCATAAAACTATTAGCGAATTACTTTCGTATATGATAAAACGTCCGCTAATTGGCATGCGATGCATTTAGATGATAAACTGGATAGCCATCTTGTTAGTGAACTACTCTAGTTAGTTGAAAATGGATGTAACATTTTCAAGATAATTTACTTTTATGCAAAAACTCACGACATAATATGAATAATGTAGCGTAAGATTAAATTTACACAAACCTTTGTCTCGTTAAGAAACGGAGATGCAATGTAACGTCGATGTAATTGTACTTTTAAATCTTATAATATTTCTTCGAACAGCAGTTTCCGATATCGAAGAACTATAGGAGAATATTGATAGCTAACATGACTTGCACTTAACAATTGTCTTTCAATACATTGTTGTTCCTTCCAGTGCATATTACTAATTTACGTAATCAAAGGACAGACCTCGTTCTACGACGGGCGACCTTTGTGCTGCGCACACGCACTGCAGCGCTGGCCTATGATAGCCCGATGCACTAATCCACTTATTAACTGATACCCGGCCTCATACATAGATTCTTGTCACGTCACTGAACTTCGTTCCGCAATCTACGCCGTTATTACGGGTCATAATTAGATCACGTCTATCTAAACACGATCATCAATGAGAAAATAAATCCATTGAATCAAATAGTTTATTATTTAATTTTTAGCTCACAAATTGTAAAGCTATTTTGTTAATATCTGATTGCGAATAAACTTCATAGGTGCGATAAAAACACTTTAGTTGCAGCCGAAATTTTGCCTACGAAATTCGGCGATAATAGCTTCGCGTAATAACTTTATTGCACAAAAATGTTTTCTGGCCTTTTTGGCACGTTCGTACGTATGCAAAAATGAAGTTTAAAAAAGCCTGAATCTATTTACTCTGCGTCGACATTTCTGTTCTGCGAAGTGTTTCGTGCCAATAAAATATTTCGATCCCATTATGACCACACAATATGCATATATAAGCATTTGATGGATGTTGTTTTTATATTTATGTAGGAGTTACACTTTCAACCCCATGAATCTGAAATACAAGAAATTGTTTAAATTTTTTATTTTCTTCCTTTTTTCAAATATTATCTATTAGGTTGATACCTAATAAACTTGATGACCTTAAATGATCATTCACAATTACATTGACTCATCCAGTTACGATAAAAAAATCTAAAGTATGTACTAATTTATAGCAACCCACGCTGTTACATAACATTCCGTTTGAAAATGACAATCAAAGAGGCACCAGAAGATTTAGTATGAAAACTGCAGCCCACAATAAATTATTTTTATTAGTTATTACAGCCGTTATGATTAATAATACGGCAATTGATGGTAATTAATTAATGTCTTAAATAAATGAGTAATATATATTAAGCTAGAGCTATATCTCAAGGCGAATGCTAAAATAGTACTCGTCATATTGTAATTCTATAATTAAAGTGTGAAGAGTCGAACTACTTCAAAAATAGCTATTTGTGTGACACCGTAAATCTCAGTTACGACGAAAGTTAGCGTGTAAATCATTAGTCCACGCGCGACTAAATGGTACATTGAATATTATTGCATACTAATAAAATTATACCAAATTACTTATAAACTAATTGACAATAAATTAGATTTATTTCTTACATCCACTTCGCTAAAATTGAGTTTTAGAGGGAACCCGTAAAAAGTGATGTAGTGTGTGAGCGCTTTGTATTGAATTATTTCTGAAAGAGATGCTATCGGAGAATGTATGATTTTATACTTCTATCTATACTTTTTTTCATTCATATTTTAATCGATTTAATTGAATTTCTCTCATGAAATTCAAATGAAAGTAAGGAATGGAATATATTAATATAATAGTTAGGGAATTAACTAATAATAAAACATTGCTTGGAACGATTATTATTTTCATAACATGCACATATATCTATTATAGATGCATAAATTTAAATATAGTAGCGAATAAATTAATTCAAACAATTTCCACAAATAAAAAGCATAATATGTATCAAGTTGTTTTTATCAGTTATTGGGTGGAATAAAAAAGGATTTTTTTATAACGACATTTGGCGTCGTGGAAGTGAATAACGTCATGCAATATGAATAGTAGGAGGCAATCCATAGAGTTGCATTGCGACCTTGACCCGGTGTTAAAACGTATGCGTTTTAATGTTCCTATACCGCGAATAAATTAAACAAACATGTATGGACAGCATATCCATTTATTGTAGATAAATAAATTTTAAATTCATTAAATCTCCGCTTGTAATTACATTCTATGCATTGCAAAAACCTATTTCTCTATGGTAGGCTGTGGCTTAGAAACAAACAATTTATAGACCATAACTATAAAAATTATCATATCAATGCGTGTGAGTAGTGGCAGCAGAATGTATTTATTGCATTTATCTCGCATTAAAAAATGTTTAAAATACCAGAGTTGAATGAAACCTATCGTAGATACCTAACAATTATAAATTAGAAATTTCATGCACATGTTAATAAACTGGACAGCTATGTTCAGTTTCTGCTGAACACAACATAACCAGATGTTATACCATCCTTTCACACTCTATAATATATCAAATGCAGTCATAAAACAAATAGCACCTATAAATTATAGAGCACATGTAATAATGCTAAACAATATCCTATTTCTATTTCTAACATGCCAATAAAATGTAACAAAGCTTGAAACAAGCCGGTGTCCGGTGGTTTAAATTTATAATAAACGTATATTTCATCCGTTGCAGTGTTTAACGTTAAGTTAATTTAATAGAAGTGTACCGTATCGTAATGATATAAATCGCGAACGCAGCGAAGTACTAACAGCTAGTTTCCAATGAATGGGTCAGTAATCATCTGCATTTGAGGCCATTATCTCAATTGGCGAGCGCAATGAGTGGCCGACCTCCGTTGCCGGACACCGCACCCGCACGCGTCGCAGTATTGTCCGTTTGTTTGCTTCACAATTGCTTTTAATATAATGAATTATATGACAAATCGTACTCGTTCACACGGCCATTGTAGCGGTGTAGCAGATTGCACTATTTCAGCCATATTTTTTATTTAAAATTGAACCTTTCTTTTTTGTGATTCTGAATTCTAATGCACAATTTACATGCGTTCTAATTTTATGCAGGTATCTGCAGGCTTAAGTTGGCAAAACTATTTCAGTCATTTTTGCATAAAAACTAGTCACGTGATTGTATATGATTAACAATCATTGTGCAATGTAGAGCTAGGTTGCTACTTCCACTATACTTACACGGGTCGTGTTATTCACCTTACTTAGATATGGTATTTATTAAAAAAATGTTATAAAAAGTGCTTATATGTGATCTTATATACACTAAAAATAAAAGCAAACATCGTGCGATAAATCTCGTTTCTATCGGAACGTTATCGGGTACACAAAGTCGTACGAGTTAGGAAAAGTTGTGATAGTATCGTAGTGAGATAATACGCGAAATAATAAAAGATAAGCATGGTATACGTCAAACGGGACTAAACAATCGTATATTGTATATTATCTTCTGCACTGCGTAGTAATTAATACCTTTGATTGTGCAAGAATACGCGCAATACTGCGGCAAGCGATATTACGCCGTACGTTATAAATGTATTGCTATCTGCTGCTAGTATTTAGTGAATTTTACGTTTCCGTATGAACACATAATGCCTTTATTGCATTGTTGTAGAAGGGCATTGCAATAATTATCATTTCTAATAGCATGCCATATATTTTCAATATTCCCACTAACTGATGAGATTATTGCTTGGTAAAATATTCTACGATTATTCCAAATACATAGCATATCCTACTGCGCGCTTAAATTCTAATCACTTTATTCATTCCTAAAATTATTTTAGGCATCATTATTTTATTTTAACTACAATTATTACGAAAATAAAAAGTCAGGATAACGATAAACATAACAGTATTAATATAATATTTTCAAAAAACAATTTAAGTTATTCATACTTTGTTTTATATACTATCTTTGTAAAGTAATTAATGAATTTTATTACTTCCAAGTTATCATTGTCATCTGAATAAACCTGTTTAGTTTACATAGAACTTTGACCAACTGGCGTGAAAATTAAAGAAGTAATAAAGAAATTTTGAAGAATTATGTTGAAATTTATAAAATTAACCATGAGAGTGTTGTGGAGATGTGACTGAAAGTTTAATATTAATTAATACAATAACATAGATAGTTTAAGATTACATTAAAATATTTTAAAACGTGTGAGTTATTTTTTAGTTCTACTTTCCTGACTATTTTAATAGGATTACTCTTCAAAAATGTTTGTATTGAATCATATTATCTACGGCTTCTCTAGTTTAATAAGCAGGTATCTATAATGCTACTTAGGTAATAATACCTTTCACCCTTTGGAAATGATTGCAGTATGTATTTTCTCCGCCATTTTTAAGCTGTCAGTAATACCTTCGATATTACGTTTTTGGCTCATAACTTGAAAACCTGGGGAAAATCTGAAAACCATACATTATACACATTTTACTTTCAAAAATGTTTTATATTGCTCGACGAAAAGTGTGAAAAACTAAATAAATGATCTTTTACAGGTAATTTCATCCATCTTAGAATTAACGCAAATGGTAATAAAATGACAGAAATTTATTAACTTAATTACTTATTGAATTGCGTAGCTCGATGAACAATTTAATTTCTTCACTATTGTTTCCGTAATGAGTGTTCCGTATAAAGAATACCGATTAGTACCCAGTTGCTGTATAAATGTGTGTTATAGAGGTGTATTTATAGATACAAAAATGTATTGGTTTAATAGATTTTTATTTACCGTAGGTACCGATTAGCGGTTTTAGTGTTTTATTTTTAATTTTACATTGACGTAGCATTGTAACGCAGTCCCCTAAGTAAAACTATCACCAATCTGTATAAGACACCATAGCGACCTCCTCTGTGCAGAGGCAACCAGAGACAACCCTTAATATCACTGAGTACTAGTAATGAACAGTGAGCATGTTAGATGTAAGTTACACCGTAAGCAAATCACAGAGTAATGTTGAGATAATCTACCTACCTTATATTATAAGAACAATCGCCTGTATTAAGAATAACTTACACGTTAGATTCACGGAGAAAAATATTTTTCCCAGGGTTACGCAAGCGGTAGTTGTGGTGGAGCACCTTAGTTGCCATCTTCCAGTTTGGTAAGTGAGGCACTCCATTTGTACAGTCTGCCCGTCGTGATTCCGGAGAGAAATATTTTGTCGATTGTACCGCTCGTGCCCTGTTAACACAGCTTCTTGACACGAACAGAATAAATGCGGAACATCACGCATAAATAGATCTTTCCCGGGAACCACCGAAGCATACCTCACATGTAGACTAGTCGCTTGAGACCCACACTGAGCTTTCTAGTTTAGCGTCTAACGTCGATGTCACGCTATGCATGATTACAATAAGAGCACGACTAGTTCATTTTAATATTATTAGTTAGTTTATTTTTTCTTGTTGTGTACTTTAGATTTTATGCACATTATTTTATAGATACTTTATCACACTTAATTATAAGGTTTTAAATCTTCTTGTCTGTGTCGAGTAGATTGATATTAAAGTAATTTTGTTAGAACGTAAATTGTGTTAAAATTTAAGGGATCATCAATGTTATCTCGGAAGGTGCAGGAAGGGTTTTAGCCAGTGAACCTGAGCGCAAGGTAACTGATCCATGTAATGGAAGTCTGCGGGCGGAGGCCCCCGTCTTACGTTCCTCACTTTATGCATATAATACATACGCGCCTCTGTTTGAGATCGTACAATCTTTTCCTCTTCTAATCTCTCATTCCGATTCTTACGAGAATAGGTAGTTTGTGCGTAAAATTGCGTTTGTGAACGTTAACAATGAGTTTGTTTCAGTAAACGAGGGTAGTCTTTTAGGAAGAGCGAGGGAACGAAGTAGCTAGTTAATGCTATCCGAATCGTATTTATATGCGGACGTCGTACAAGGCGCATACGCCGGCAGACGACACTCGCTCCTAATCCGATTATGTGTAACAAAATGCTACGCGCAACCGCTCGCCTCGGCCAGATCTCTACAACCACGAGACAAGTTTGTACAGCATGCTACGTAATACCCTGTTATTACATTTTTTACGTGAACGTGATACGATATTTTTACTTCTTGTATTATATTCGAATAGTTTGTTTTTTATCATTAAAACATTCTTAAAAAAAAAGTTAAAGTTTTTATAGTAAAGAAGATGGTACCTAAATAAATAGCTACGATGCGTGTTGAGTCACATATTGCTGAAACCGATTAAAAGGCGCTTTACGATGACCAAGAACTTAATTACTGTAAGACAGAATCGATGAATGTAGGATTAACTTTAATTATAGTAACATTTGACTTCACTTTCTTAGCTAGTAACGAACACAATAAAATAACGTTTTCTTACATATATTTAAAAGGGAACATTTCCAAATCCATCAATACTGTATACGAAACGATGTAGCAAAAAGCAGCCAAATAAATATTACATAAAATCGAGTCGGGAATCGTCTTTACAACTTAAGCGAGTAAAAAAAACAATTGTCGATCCAACGGAGGGAGACGTTAGAGGGAGTTCGGAATATTCGTGTAATCCTATTACGTGACAAAATGTTATGTCACTTTGACCTACCTAATCTCTCACATTAAATTTAACACAATTTGACTACGGCGCTTAAATCGATGTCATATTTCATAACTAGTTTCGAAGACTTCGTATTTAGTTTAAGTACTTTAACATCAAAAAGCTCGAACTTATTCATTTTCGTTTTAATTAAAACTTTTAGTAGGTGATATTTAAAAAACTAATAGTGGAAAATGTATGCAAGTCTCTCGTATTATATCAGAGAAGATTATGAGTCAATACCTACATTTCATATTTCAATATTGAAATGCTGTTACCTACTATAGAAACAGACTAAATACTAGTACGTGGGTTGAATAGAAAATGCTTTCAACTTATACTGTGGTATCACATATTACCCAATGAAATTTAATAGAAACATTAGGTATATGAAATAAAGTGATACGTAAATATTTTGCCAAAAAGTATTCAGCAATGTAAGTTTGTGAATTCAAGAGAAAACTAGTAAAAAGCGATAAATCATTCCCAACTTGTATACTATTAAAACAGCGTATAAACCAACATGTAAATGTTTGCAAGAAACTGTCCCATTACTATTCATAAGCAAAGTTGAAACGACGTTCAAATGAATAGCAAAGTCGATTATGTAGAGTGCGTCAAGAATTGATAGTAGAGACATATGACGATGGATCGCTTGGATGATGGATAACATCGCCCACTTGATAACAGATTACCTCATTGTTCTAAATTTAACTTAAAAGGAACAAATAAATGTAGGTCGGTGACAGAATTGGCAAATTTTGGTGGAAATTTTCTTTGAACTTTGATACGGTGGTGAAATACGTACACACATCTATAATATTGTAAAAGTATGGGAACAAATTTGGTACTGTAAAAACCATGATGAAACAAATATGGTTATCCTCATAATCCACAAATATCAGAGCTACCATTTATAGTAGGGTAGTATTTAGTATTTATATAGATAATTACAGTAATAATGCAAAAAACAAATATGACACGGTGAGTCAATTTAACCCTTCCTTTTTTATAGACCTGTTTTATTGCGTTACAATTACCAATACTAACATAGACTTTCAACTCATATGTACAAATGGTACTTCATAAAAAACGGTAATTAAATCTTGTTCATTAACATAAAGTCCTAGAGATGAATTCAAACTTTATTATCCTAACTAAGACCCTTTCTTTTAATGCTCGTGCTGATAAACTATCCTTAGTGGACACTGGACAGCTAGTTTCCACATCAAAACACAACGAAATGTAATAGAGATGTGAGATTAACTTTAATGCGAGATTATTTTAATACCACACAATTCTCTATTTTGATAGGATGTTGTGATTCACGTTTTTTGTAGTGGACATTATTTGCGTTAGTATTTTATACAAGTCAATATAAATGTGTGAAAACGTGATGCTAGAATTTTAAAAAGTAGAAAGTAACAAAATTGTTTCCTTAATTTTGTAAAATAAAATTTGACGTATACAATTTAAATACATAGGTTGGCGTTACATGCATGTGAATGATAAAATAAAGTTTTGTGGAATAATTCAAAATAAAACAATCATGATTGTAATAAATTATGATTTAGCAAAAAGATTGAAGGATAATAAATCCGTCGAAAACATATAAAACACATTCACATGTCAACATTAAAAGTCAGTTAAAAACGAAAAGGCAACATAAATGAAATTACAAAAGCTAGAAGCGTTGAAGTTCAAACGTAATAACATGTGGTTTCGGGTGCACGTTAAAAATTAGATTGTACTAGCTAACTAGCGTCCGCAGAGTCCGACAAAAACCGGTAACAACTAAATTAACAGACTGTCCACTTCCGTGACAGGAAAGCAACACTTAACTTGCATATTCAGTTACTTCAATACTTCAGACGAGGAATAATTTGTTATGCGTCATGGCTAATACCGATTCGTCTTCGTTATCTCAATATGAGATAGAACTGAAAGTGACGGGAGTGCGCCGTGCGGACCACGTAATAATTACGGCTGAAATAGCTGGAGGCTTGGATGCGTATGCTTCATCTGTTAACGTCGAAGGAATACCGACGTTTATTTGTGGCCCGTAAAATTAATTGATTTTTCAAGGGATTCATGCTTTCTTTGATAATGTATGGCCTTTTAAATGTTAAATGGATAGATATTTAATTGTTTAAAATGTTCAGTGTGTGGATTTTAGTTATCATTATTAAGGAAGGCATTTATATTAACTGATCTAAACGGATAAATTGAGCTTAATAGTTAAGAATTTAAATACTAGTTAAAAAAATAGTGAGTTTTAATCACTACTCACTACATAGTATAAAACAAAGTCGCTTTCTCTGTCCCTATGTCCCTATGTCCCTATGTCCCTATGTCCCTTTGTACGCTTAAATCTTTGAAACTACGCAACGGATTTTGATGCGGTTTTTTTAATAGATAGAGTGATTCAAGAGGAAGGTTTATATGTATAATAACATCCATTAAATAGTGGAGAAGTACTGTTATTTTTGAGGTTTCTAATGTGATGTCGTAAATAATTACATTTTTTCCGCTTACATTGCAAACGCAGGCTGAACCCTACGAGTTTTATCAAAATAATGTACTAAGTATTGTACACATTGAAAAGGTCTACAGAAAAGTCCGCGATGGTATATGTCTATCTCTTATGGATAACCCACAATAACTTTTTTTTGTCATTTACTTTTTACGACAAATAATGGTTACTTTTCGAAGCGATTTTAACCAATACAGCATTAATCCTTAACCAATTAAATACCTTGAATACATCGTTCATTTAATATAGATCTATATGGCCCTTTACACCGTATGATTTAAGTGAATATTTTCGAAGATATTACATATTTAAAAATTGCGCGGGACGTAGCGTTTGCGGCGGTACCGGCTATATATTTTATACCCGTGCGAAGCCGGAGCGGGCCGCTATGTTTTTATATACAACGTTCACAGTTTTTCTGTAGTGTATTTAGTATCAGCATTGCACCCGTGCGAAGCCGGGGCGGGTCGCTAGTAGAGAATAATAAACAGTTACTAGCCGTTATTTTAAAAGTATAAAAATAATTTTTAATACAAAAGCTATAAAAAGTTATTTGTATAAAAGTCTTGTTTATCGAATCAGATTGATGATTTGTTTTGCTAAAGTTTGTTTAACAAAGAGTATAAATGCGTTGTGTACGTAAATAGTAATCAATGCTCGTATGCTATCCATCACGATTCGAATAGTAACAGATATGAAATACGCACTATTCGATAGTACCGAGAGAATAGTTGACAAGCGACGCGAAATTGAAAATTGAAATAAAACTTTCCGAAAAATACGTTGTTTAAATAACATTTAAGATTTTATGGGGCAAATATTCACTCTTGTTTAAGAAACCAAGTCTAAACTCTCGGTTTTCCCCGTTTTCCCAACGCGCTGGACATTCAATTACTATACTTGTTTCGTTAAGTCAATTTGTGACTTCATTAGTGAGGAAAGGTGCAGATATACAGAAATACTAAAGACAGAGTTTGGTAGTGATCGAATACAGTCTAATCTGTACAACTTCTAAGCAAAGGCGTTTAATAGGCGCGGAAGTTTCAAATGAGTTTCTATCTTGTTACACAGAGATTCAACCACGTGAGGAACAATTGCAACATATTCGTGCTAGGGAAACGGTCAAAATAATCTGTTGACTTGACGGCGACACAGTTCATCGTAATTTGATAAGACGCATGTTTGAGTGCCTTAGATAAGAACTTGTGTTGACATTACAACAAAATCTGATAGTTAAAAAATCAGGATGTCGCCGCGATAATAGATTGCCTTATCAAGAAATAAACTCGAATTTCTTTACTGTTGGTTCTGATTTGAGATATATAGTGAATGTGGGAGCGTTGAAATTCATATCTTCAAGGTTTGAACTTACAAGGATTTGATAAAGTATGTTAAAAAATTGCTGAATATAATAATAAAGTACATACACATCATTTTATTATTTATAGTTATTTTTTTTATTGAGTGATCAAGTAAAAATGTTATCAATTCCATTCTTACTGTCTCATAAGAAAAAATATTAGATCGATTTTTCAGTTATATAGTTATTTAGACAAACATTTGATACTATTTTAATGCTAAAACAATATTATATACAGTCATAGAAAAAACTTGTGGTTATTAGAAAGTAGGTAGGTATCACAAGTAGGTATTCACGTTTTTGAAGGTTTACATTGATTAAATTGTCTTGCATAGATTTTGTAACAGGTATTAGAATGACAGGTACAGATTGCAAAATTGTAATACCCACACTTGTACGGATTATTTTTGGTATTAAATCGTCAACGTTTTTGAGTACTAATAAATTACCACAAACATTGTAACCAAGACACATGTCACAACACACATCGTTAACTGAGACAATAAAATAATAATGTGATGTTAATGTTCTGTTGAGAAACATGCTCTAATTGTTATAAGATATGAAGAACGATTTTCATCATTAAATCACCACTGAAGAGTTTGCATTACAATAATTTCCGCATAGTTTCTGGAAATTATAATAATGGTATCTTAGAGAATGTATGTTATTGTATTCCTATAAAACGCGCTTCTCGAATCCGTCTTGTTAAAATATTCATATTTAAAGAGGATCTTATTCATGAAAATAGTTTATTTCACAATGTCCACGACCGCGGGATTATATTCTCTTATAAGCATTCTACTTGCCAACGCATAATAGTTGCCTTATGATAATGGAGAGACTCGAAAGACGCGAAATCTGTAAGAATAAAACGTACACAAGGGTCAGCGCAGCTGGTATGTGTTATTCAAATGTACATAGGGGTATGAATAAATTAGATGCAATATCAATGCCAGATAACGGCAGTAATTGCCCTATAAAGCCACGAAACGATGTCACAACGACTAGAAAACGCAATTATGTTCGCGAGCATGCTCTCACGAATATAACGCTGGCTATAAATATTTTTCCTCGTCTTTATTGCCGACATCCCTTCAGACTTTAGGGCGAAAGATCGATTGTACAGTTTGTAAGACACTTAGAGCTTAGCAAAAAGGTGGGCATATTTACTGCTTATACTTTACCGAAGATTTACGACGCAAAATTGGTTGACAAAAGATTTACGGTTTATACTACACGAGATTTACTAACGTGAATCTGACGATTATTTTAATATCGGTGTAAACGCTAAAGAATATTTCACGTACATAGATAAATTGCAAAATTGCTTTTAAACCTGGAATATTTTAAACGCAACTGTGAGAAAAATAGAAAAAAATCTGAAAGAAAATTAAGTAATGCCCGTTCATGAGTCATCACGAATCGAATGGTCCGGAAGTATTCTTGTAGCCAAATGGATAGCAATATGGATTCTCGAAAGTGCTTTCAGAAAATAGGATGGGAGATCATAAAGTGCCTTCTCTTCATACGAAAGTAACTCAAAAATTGGGTCTACAAAACTTGGGCTCGATTTGGTTCTATGAATAATTTCAATAGAATGCTTTCTATAGAGTTATGCTGTATAATGGCAGATGTCGTTAAGCTTTTTTCGGATTTAATTTATCCTCAAAATTCTTTTATATCTTGCACGTCACGTTTAAATGTTATTTATAAAATGAATATTCGAATGCTATTCCGAGTAGGGAGTTCGAATTTAAACCTTTTATAGGTCAAATTTATCTCGAAGTTACATGAGAATTCAATCAGAACGGTAGTGTGCTTTAATCTTAGATCCGAATATATTTGTCCTAAGTGAAGAGTTCCGTCAAGTTTATATTCTGACACTGTGAAAGCCGAGGCCAGGAATACAAACTGGAGCACATTGAAATTTAGCAACTGTCTGTCGAGTCGTATTACAGACTTTGCTACTGTATTTATAAATAATCAGTTGGTGTTTCGGATCGTTGAGTTATAGGTATGCGTTAAAAAATAACTCTGGCCTGTGGTACGTCATTAACTAATGTACCCAATAAAGGGCTCAGTCTGGTGATGACAGATGGACATGTGTCTTAATTTTAAAAGAACTTTAGTACTGCGGTGTTTAAATCTGTACATTAGCCGCTCGTCTCAATAATGCGCGGTAGTGATCGGATGGATATTCTTTTCTTTCTCTTGGGATTTTTGTTGTTTTCATTCACTATTATTTTATTGTTTCGAAGTTTCTGAGAAATATTTGATTGCTATTGTGACTATAAAAATTATACTAATGTATATTTTTCCATCTTTAGAGACTTTTCTACATTCATTTTAGGATCGTCTAAATTATCTTTTTAATTTCTGTTATAAGTTTAGTAGATACTATAACAATGTATTAAATATGAGTTGCACAGATTAAAAAAAGAATTTTCTTTTGTAAAGCGTTGTTTGTGTTGGAAAAATAATCGAGTATACAAACAAATAGCTACAGAAAAAATATTTGTGAGTTCATGTTTACTGAAATATATTCAAAAGATAGTATAGTATTACAATAGAGAATACCAAAAGATCAGCATATGTGCGTATAAACCGTCATTAAAAACAAATTTTTGGCAGAGATCCAGGAGATTGAAATATTGTTGCCATCTTCATGGTGAAGATAAGTGCTCTACCCTGCTGATATAAAGCCATAGTTTGTATACTAAAATATTTAATATAATAATTTTGTATAAACAAAAAGTATGTGTGAATCAATAAAATGGACAACGAGCGACAAATGTAGCGTTTACAGCGCATAACTCCTGAACATCGTGTTTATGTGCTAAACATCTCATTATGCCTTCATATTCTAAACCATTGACATGATGGACGGCGGCGATACCATCACAGAAGCATTTAGCACGATTTCAACAAAGCTATAAATCTAGGAGCGCTTCCTGAATATAAATAATCAGCAGGCATGAATATAATGACGCTGGACGTACCGACGTTTGTATGTGATTGTTGGGAACGGCTTTTATTAATACAGCAGCGTTAGTCGCTTGATTTAGTAGCTACAGCGATGCTTAAAATACGTGTTTGCATTCAATAGTAATATTTTAAATTTCCTACATTTTTATTTGATCTATAAAACGTTTGTATAAATTTAGAACTAAACAATTTTTGAATTATCGACCATTTCTAAGCGCAGACCTTTAACATTGATCTTTGGGAGCAAGAATCGTTCCGGAAAGCGATCTAAAAATAAGCAACCCACTTTGATTGATGTTCAGCTTCATGCATGCTTGTTTTTGACATCTCGCTGTCAAGAAAAAGGAGCGCGAAGAGACATGTTCACGGTAGTTTTTTTGTTTGAACACGACACTGGGAGAGGTAGCTACCCGGTCACGTGAACTAATGAAGATTAGACGTTTTTGTTTGACAGGAAATATCGTCACGCTAAAGAGGCATGTTTCTTTAACATTACGTTTTTATGACGTTTGCGTCTCACGTGTTCGCTCAAAGTCGCTGCCAGGAGCAAATTTTATTTGATACTTTCACGCTGATGATTGAGTTAGACGATTTGTGCAGAAACCTGCGACGCAATCTCCGGTGCTTGATTCAGCCGAGCTTCCACAATAATTTCGTTACGTATAAATTGTTTAAGCGACAATAAAATGAAATGCATGAACGTTAGTCAGACGTCATTATTTCATTTTTCGTTTGAAATAAGATTATTTTGCATATGCAATGATTTTGTTGCATGGAAACGCGTGCAGGGTATTATAATATTTTCGTACATTCGTAACACAAATAGAAATATGATAAATAGTAGTGTTGTATATGGATCTTTTATCGTTTGCTTTTTATCACGTTTGTTACACGGTCATTGTTATTGTATTTTCATACGTGAAAAATAAAATATAAACTGATTTGTTCAATCACGTTTTACAATGTAAATAAATATTGAAAATTTTATAAATGTGCTAAATATTAAACCTCTATCCGCTACATATATAGTATATGTGGTAGTAACTGATAAACTTTACGAACAGTAGTTAAAGATGTCTATAAAATTCCGGTTAAATTACTGTAAGCTTACTCTTATCGAAGGCTTATAGACGTTGTCGACGGCAACGTGTCAAATGTCTACTCGACCGCCTCGTTGCGACCGCAATAGAATGCAATGCAAATCAAAGTAACCGGACCAGTTTGCTCATCAGAAACTTTGTTCTACACCAGCCCTATTGCTAACGTCTTACAGTTGAAATTACCGTGCACAATTCTATTTATTCAATGGGCACCGTTTCATTTGTTTCTGTAAAGGTACGACCACACGTGCCGTCTTAATCACGTGCATCAAGCAAAGAGCTATTTCACAAGCGAATGGAAAACCTTTACACGAAGAAACCTTTTCGAAGTTGATTGTTCGGTTCGTGTTGACGTAGCTTTAACGTTTCGCATCCCAAGTTTGTCAAAGTATCAAATGTTGGATTTTCTGTAATTAGAAACGCACGACTTAAACGTCAATGGCTCCGAGCTGTGACCGACTAAATAAACATAGTCTACGTAAACATAAACTTTACGGAATCGTTTCGTTTTCTTACATTTTTAAGTGTTAAATATATCGTCACGGATTTATACGTTTCAAATACACGATGTGCCATTTAACTTTACTTTCTTTTTTATTCATTTAATGTTGGCTATGTTTAAGTATGTACCTACATATAATATGTTTAATTGTTTACATATTAAAAGCAAAATGCGTAAATTCTGTAATATCAAAAACGTAGTTAAACTGGTTAAACGAAAAATGCTTTAACTCATGCGTCGTTTCAATGTTTTAGTTACCGCCATAAAATAAAGTACGTTAGTTAAAAGCGGCGTGTACCAAAATTATCGCAATTTACTGGCCTCAGGTGGCTCAGCATTTTGAAGAGAGCGCGTGAAATTAGAGGATTACGTTTCTTTCCTGTAAGATAATAAGTGTAATACCGACAATATACGCACGTAGAAGTGTTTGTTTAGGACAGATGTTCTCGTTATTTTCGGTTTGAAGCAGACAATCCCGCTTTAGGACCGTTTGCGTAAAATACTATCTCATGTTGTGTTGTGGTTATTTGTTTTATAAATCAAACATTGGTTCTACCACTTATTGTTTGCTTTTGGACGAGTTCAATTTAATTAATAAAATTTTGTATGCGAACTTCTTATGATACGAAAAGTTATGATAAACAGTAATTGTTAAACTATGCAGACAATATATTAAATACTAGGTTTCCGCCCGCGGCTTCGCCCGCGCAGTCAAAGAAAAACCCGCATAGTTCCCGTTCCCGTGGGATTTCCGGGATTGCGTCATTTTCCCGGGATAAAAAGTAGCCTATGTCCTTTCTCGGGTATCAAAATATCTCCATACCAAATTTCATGAAAATTGGTTCAGTAGTTTAGGCGTGATTGAGTAACAGACAGACAGACAGACAGAGTTACTTTCGCATTTATAATATTAGTATGGATTTACATTGTACGTGTAGTAATTTGCTATATTATTAATATTTTTAAGATTCCTAGACAAGTTGCTTTGGTATGCATTTCACAGCTTCACTGTTTTGTCAAATTTCATATTTAGTACAAAGCTTACACTCGAAAGTTTACTAAAAGTTCTCATTTTAACTGCGCTCTGTAAGATAGTGTAGGAACAATCTTTTATCAAAAAACCCCTAATTGCTTTCTTTACTAATTTATGTATTTAGATTTTATGAAGGCGATAACTTTTTATGGCGATCTGTTTATAAATTTTTAAGCTATTGCATAGCTTCTATCGCGGGCCTTGAGCGCGGGGACCGAATCCAGAAATTCCGTAACGAAAAAACCTCACGCTCCCCACTCCGACGGGCACGGAGGTGTGGCTTGAAGGCATAGCATGCAATAGCTTTACCGCGGCAGTCCCCGAGTGCCACACGTCTTTTTTTATTATTAAATCAAGTAGAGTGATAAAATGAATTTATTAGTTAGTACATATTATTAGAACTAGAACTCCACTGTCCATTGTGTAACTAGTTGAAATTACTGCAGGTTGTAATTAAAATTTTCCGTAATTTATTTGACGTAAAATTTCACGTGTTCAAAGATGTCTATTACAATGAAAGAATCATTTAAACAAAATTCTATAACAAAAATACTCAGGAATAGAACATGGGCGGTAATTTACGTACCTATCATTAAAATTGAAATGGAAATCTCAATTGTTTTTATACGAGGGTATAATGAAATCCAAGTCACATATTAAACCAAGATCGAAAAACCTAACTTTATCAGCTGAAATATAACAACGAGGAAATACGTAATGCGACAAAATTTTCATTTATTTAAACAAAATTCTATAACAACACATCGTTGAAGTTTTTTTTTTTGATAATATGTACCAGTTTATTGTCAGAAATCATTTAATATTTGCTCTAATAACCTAACTTGTGTGATTTTTAAAATAAATAGACAACAGAACGCATCGATTAAAACGTTCATGAAAGTTCAACCGAATTTGACGGTTGATATTATTTTACTAATGCATTCATTTATTCAAATTATTTATATCACGCACGAGGTAACCACTGATCACATTACATACTGCCGGCGTTACGCGTACGTTCACCATTCACATAGTGAATGTGTCTTTAAATACTTTTAAATACGTCTTTTACGTATTCACTGCGACTTAAGCTTTATGTCGCGTTAGATTATATATATTCTATGGCTGTATGCTGCTTGTATATTCCGCTTCTCGTCGTCAAATCGTCTTTATGCGGAGGTCTTTAATTTTTTGAGTACGCTCTACCATGGTTGGAACTAGGTACGCTTGGGAGGACTGAACTGCGTGTTTTGGCTTTTTTATGCTGTCTTTTGAGCTTTAAAAGTATAAGTTTTTTGAAATAATACAATATTGTCAATGTTTTGTACATCAGGGCCAGAAAAAGTAAAGAGAAACCTTTAAGATAGCTTTTAGATACCAATTACAAATTAATTATGTTTGTAAGTTGTGAAGAGAAGTAAACGAAAAAAAGATCATATTAATCTATTTTAAAATAAAGAAATGTGTTAACTGTTTGTACAAAGTTTTACGAGTTCATAAATGATCATGAATTCTTGTTTATAATGAATCAGTCACTGAAAGTCAGCGCAAGTGGCTGCCACATTTTTAATTTTTTTTTAATTATGTAGTTGAGTAATTGTTTTCTAACTTTCTTAAGACACACAGGTTAATATACATACATAAAATAAACAAAAAACAGTTCTAAACGGCCTTTATCACTGTAATTCATTTACTAAGTTAATTAAATATTTGTTGGAAGATCTAAGGCGCGGGTCAAACACAAGCGGCGCGGGCGCGGGCGTGCCATAAGCGCACCTCTTCAATCTGTTTTGCACCACGTCCTTCTTCTACAATTTGTATGAAAGAACTTTGGAAACGTCGAACGTCGAGACGGCACGCCACGGTTGTGCCACGGTTGCGCCGCCTTTCCAAAGTTCTTTCATACAAAATGTAGAAGAAGGACGTGGTGTAAAACAGATTGAATAAAGCGGCGGGGGCGCGGGCGTGCCATAAGCGCACCTCTTCATTAGCATCATTCTCAATAGCGCACCCAATGCGCGCCAATAGCGCACCCGATGCGCGCCGGCAGTGCGCCCGATGCGCGCCGCACCGCTTGTGTCTGTCCCGCGCCTAAAGCGTTGATGTTTGTCTAACACGTCGCAGTCTACTCACAATTATGAAAGGTTATCGTTCATGTCTCTAGCGATATAAGTTTATTGTTCTGACCTTTAAGGGAAATGTGTAAAAACGAATTATCTTGGTTACGTTACCAATTAACGTACACTTTGTGTACTTCATAAAAACATAACCCTGAAGTCGTTATGAACCGACTTCAAAAGTGGAGGAACAATAAACATCTGTTTAAAGATTCAGATTTATCCCATGGATGTTTAAATAAGTGTAAAAATTTATATGAGTAAAGGTTTGAGATTTTCGTACTTTACAAAAGCGTTAGTCTATGTCAAATTAAAAATGAATAATTGCAATAGTAAAGTATGGTCACAGAATACATAATAGTAGCTAAACGCTACAGAACGGACACTCTCCGCCTCCCGCCAAAATTAAACTTACCTTACCCCCGCGCGATCAGACATAAAATGGGCCATATTTTTCTGCTAGGACGATACGCAACGAAGATTGACAACATTAATCAAATTGACTTAAAGTAATTTTATTATTTTGGATTTGTGATTATCGTTTTTCGTAGAAAATGGTTAGATATTGTGCTGTTTACGGATGTATTTCATCAGAAAAATGCGAATTTTTTTTTACGCTAGTCACAAATGTGCCAACCATAAAGCGTTAACACACACATTTGCAGTCTCTACAGTGTGACTGCAAGGGCGGATCCAGCTTTTGTTCCAGGGGGGGGTCACATAGTCGTCAAGCCACAAAAGCTCTAATTTGATCGATTTAATAATTGATACGTAGATAGTAGATAAAAAATTAAACCGGCCAAGTGCGAGTCGGACTCGCGCACCCAGGGCTCCGAACAAAGCTACTTTTTATTATGTTGTAACTCTAAAATGTATGTTTTAGCAATTTTTCTTTTAACTGTGCTATAAGACATTGCTTTTAACCAAATTTCAAGACTCTATGTTCACGGGAAGTACAGTGTAGTTTTTGATTCCCTTGCGAATGTCGAAATTTGCGATAATTTGCAGCTTAAACGGCTGTATCTTTTGATTGCGTTGACATAGAAGTTTGATTTTATTACATCTGAAAGGTATTATAGACCTGAGGTTTTGGTGTGAATATTAATTTAATACATGTAAGCGTTCATGAGTAAAAGGGTTGGAAGTTAAAAATTTTTAATAAAATTTTTTGTATGGTCTAATTCAAATTTCATGATTTTCGCAATTATTCCTATATATGTGTTATAAGACATTACATTGTACCTAATTTCATGACTCTGTGTACACGGGAGCTACCCTGTAGGTTTTGATTTCCTTGCGAACGTCGAAATTTGCGAAAAATATCAGCATTTACGGCTGTATCTTTTGATAAATTTAGAATCCCTTTACTCATGAACGCTTTCATGTATTAAATTGATATTCACATCGAAAACTCGGGTCTATAATACCTTTAAGCTGTAATCAAAACAAACTTCTATGTCAACTCAATTAGAAAAAAAAGCAATTAAAGCCGCATATTCTGAAACTTGTAACTTGCAAGGGAATCAAAACCTACAAGGTTCTTCTAGTGAACACAGAGTCTTGAAATTTGGTTAAAAGCAATGTCTTATATAGCACAGATAAAGGTAAAATTTGTAAAACATAAATTTTAAAATTACTTACAACATAATACAAAATAGGTTTGAACGGAGCCCTCGGTGCGCAAGTCCGACTCACACTTGGCCGGTTTTTTTTTTCTTTTAAGGCTTAACAAAAACGTGCAAAACAAATTTAAAAAATCTTAAATAGGAGGAAATTTCGAAACCCATTGGAAAAAGAAGAGTATATAACAATAAGAGGAAAAATTCATTACCGTCGATCTGAGGTGGATTTTGATTTTTAGTGTGATTTTTAGATTTTACTCAATTATCGGCAAAACTAAAATTTATGCGGATAAAAGTTCCATTGCAAGGTTTAGGCAATTAATTGACATTAAATATAAAATTATGACAAATAACAGTGCCTTTTTATCTTCAAAAAAATCAATTTTTTTTCTACGAATTTCAGTGAAAATTTGCCTTATGAAATGAAACTTCTTTAGGCGCGTTGAGAGTAAATTTCAAGGTCGCGTTATGGCAATACCACAATACCATCACGTCATAGAGTAAGGCGATTTTGGTATCTTTGAATCTTGCCAGAGAAGTTTCACTTCTGAAACGTGTGCTCGGCACACACGCTCTTTTTTTGTCCTGATTCTACTGTACCTATTTTTTATCATTACTTTGATTTACCTGCTTAGTGCTTAAGCCTAAAAAATCTCATGCTATTTTTAATTTTATTTCGTCAAAATAAGGGGAAAAGCATTATGGAGGTACCATGTTTTGACTCAATAATGAATTAATAATCACCCCAATTTCCAATTGAAAACTCTGCATTTGATGAGAAAATTTACCATGGTAATGTATTTTTTGTACCATGCGAAAGTAGACATTTCAACGAAGAATTAATCCACGAATTTTGAGGTTATGTGAGAAAAGTGTAACAGCAAAAGTTATAAAATATGTTTAATTACCTGCAACTTAACTATTAAACCTTTTTCTGCAGTTATCTACAGTTTTTTCGAAAATCGAGGATGAACATTTCCTCTCATTATTGTTATATTCTCTTTCGTTTGCAATTGATTTCATTGTTCTATATCTTCACTTGTCCATTGGAAATCGATATTGTGACAAAAAAAAATAAAAACATCATGTTTAACAATATTAATTTTGTTAATTAAAAAAAAGTTTACTTACATTAAATTAGTTGTCCACTTAGGTCGTGGACCTAGCCCAGGGGGGGGTCATGACCCCATGACCCCCCCCCCTGGATCCGCGCTTGTGTGACTGTCAAAACGATCATTTTGTATGGAGTGTCCGGGGTGTGGTATGGTTACAATCTTGTTACAATGTCATTATCTAATTTGGCCACTGCCACTATATTTAAATCATAATAAAATGTTCATTATATTTATAATTTGGATTTGTGATTATCGTTTAGCATTCATTTAGCATTCATTGCTATGCAGACGACAGCACTGGTGATGCAGTTTACACCGGCCGTAGCAATGTCTCTCAGGATCGCGTCATTGAGTACCGGAACAACCTCGTGTCTGAAATTGAGGCTTCTTTAGACGAAGTTTCTAATTGGGGTCGACTAAACTTAGTCGAATTCAACCCGAAGAAGACACAGGTTTGCGCGTTTACCGCTAAAAAGCTTCCCTTCGATGTAACCCCCATTTTTCAGGGCACTCCTCTCTCAGCCACAGCTAGTATTGGTATTCTCGGTCTCGAAATCTCGAGTAACGTACAGTTTTCCTGTCATTTGGAAGGCAAAGCCAAGTTGGCATCTCAGAAACTTGGTGTGCTCTGTAGAGCGGGACAGTATTTCACGTCGCGCCATCGCCTCAATCTTTATAAGGCGCAAGTCAGGCCGCACATGGAATACTGTTCCCATCTCTGGGCCGGGGCACCCCAACAATACCTCCTTCCATTTGACCGCATTCAAAGGAGAGCTGTACGACTCGTTGGCGAACCGAGTCTCACCGATCGGCTTGATACTCTGGCGTTGCGAAGAGATATCGCTTCCTTATGCGTTCTCTACCGCATTTACTATGGGGAGTGCTCTGAGGAATTGTTTGGAACATTACCCACCGCTGAGTTCCATTACCGCACAGCCCGCCATAAACAGAAATACCACCCTCACCACCTTGACTGCTGGCGGTCGACAACTGTGCGCTTTAAACGGAGCTTCTTTCCGCGCACAACAGTCATATGGAACCAGCTTCCTAGTACGGTATTCCCGAATGGTTACAATCTGGGGACCTTTAAGAAGAGAGCGTATTCTTTCCTAAAAGGCCGGCAACACACTCCCAATGTCCCTGGCGTTATGGGTGCTTATGGGCGACGCTGAACGCTTACCACCAGGCGTCGCGTCTGCTCTGTTGCCTCCTCTCTCATAAAAAAAAAAAAAAAAATTTCATAAATCAAATACAGCCGACTGACGATATGATTTAATCGTAGTATCATTCCCACGTTGATATCTTGTGGTTGCCGGCGTATGAACTCCATCTCGCAGGCAAATCGATTTTATTATTAAGTTTAAGGTTTATAGTTATTACCTACATGTGATATACCCATTATTAGATATGCCATTTTGGTTATGATTCGGAATTGGAAATGTGGCGATGACATTTAGATTTTATTTTGACGTATTACCACATACATATACCTCTAATATAAATACTATACAGTACTCCAAAATTAATAATGCGCATGCAGATCTTCGCCAATTATCGTATTTCCAGAAACACCCGAATCACCCCGAATCATCGAATCGTAAGTGCCCTAAACAATGCACTTGCATCTTGCACCTTGTTCCAAAGAAATAGGAGTCCATTCAGAGTCATACACAATCGAAAACAATTCGGGCGGTAGGTGACGGTAGCCTGTCAGTCAAAAAATTCAAAAATCCGTCAGTCGTCTTTATATATTAGTGGTTACCGCACGTATTATCTCTGTATGGAATTATATAGAGCTGCTGTTACATACCCTTCTTAGTTTTGTTTCAAAGTTGAATTTACCGATAAAATGATTATTTACACCGAATTTTCCGATAAAATGATTATTTTTAGCAGATAGCAGTGGGGAAAGTGAAAGTTAATAAGAGCATAATGAAAGTTCTGATCATTCTACGATATCAGAAATAGAGATAATCCCTGATTCTGTAAATCCTTTGGACTGAGATTTTAATGATTAGATTTCTACAATTCAAATTTAAACCAGTGTTTGAAAATATTTTTTTAAATATAAACTTTGTCTTATTTTAACCTTCCATACATCCATCATCACGCCAGCTTCAGTAAGACACTTTAATAGATCTAAGTATAGAATTTTCCAAGTAAATCAATACAACAAATATATATTCGCAATCGTGTGGCTTATCCTCGCTATTAATTTACATTGAATTATCGAAACAAATTTCGTTACTTATCTCTTTTACCATAATATCACAATAAAACTCATAATTTTAATAAACTATGCATGAAGAAAATACATTTAACCACTCTATATACATATCGTCTTCGGAAGCTCGGGGAATATGACAGTTGCCGAACAGTGACGAATTTTTCTATGCGCATTATCAGTTTGGGAGTACTGTACAAGGTGGTTGTGGTGGTATTGTGATCTTATATCATTGTTATACATATTTCTAATTGAGTTCGTTAAGCAAGGTTATCGGTACGTTTATTATGACGTAATACCTATTCATGATAACATGAGTTTGATAGGGCTCTTTAAAAAAAAGATAATCAAATTTGTGTTATCTGTATATTTTGCAAATTAAGATAATTAAAGTAACCAAATGCAATTTTATTGGATTAGTGCTGATGAAGTTACAATCTAAAATATAGATATTAAATACAATTTTCCTAAAGTTTCGTCAGCATCATATTATTGTTATTTGTTATATATAGGTATTTTATGTTACAAGTAATTACAACACATATAACTCCTAATATTATTATTTTGCTTACACAGATTATAACGTGATTGTTCTGTGCATATTCATCAAAATAATGTTGAATGCTTAAACACGATTACCCTATGTCAAGCATCCGATTCGTCTTCTATGACGTGCTGCTTTATCGCATCTCCTCAGATTTTTCTGACTCCACCTGCGCTGGAAATGTTTGCACAAACTGATGTATTCCCAACAGTCGATCACTGTCATCGGAATTTACTTCTACCTCTTTACTCTATCACACGAAATATATTTCGTGTACGTACGCACTCACACATTCACGCGCCGTTCAATCTGATAACGCAAACGTTAAAATTCGTCTTATCTTGTTATTGTGTAGCAGTTTCGATAATGTAATCCCTTTAAGTAAATTCCTATACAGGTTTCCAACATTTTTCGGTGTAAATCAATCTACGATTTGATTTACATGAGCAAATATTGCGCGCTTGTGACCGAATGAGATATTACTTAATCCAGTAGCGATTACTCTATTATCTTGACTGATGGTATTTAAATAGACTGAGGATCATTTATAATTACTGTGGTTGTAAATGTATAATGTTTTAATGTTGGGCCGTAATTTATCATTGGTAAAACATTCATTAAAATATATTTAGACGTTGCTTATTCGCAGCAAACGTGAGAGACACTTCACGTGGTAAGCACGCCTCGAGTCACGAGTGATGTTTATATTTTACCGCCTCCTTAAAATCTTTGCCAAGGAAAATTATGCACAGTTTCTTAGGTCTGAGAGGCCGGGGATTTTTACATTTTCTCCTTTTTAAATATCTCTGTCTTGGGTATTGAATGCGGAGTATGTATTGTTCGGAAGTCGGCTAGATATTATCACAATTGGAAATAGGGTACGCAGCTAGAGGGTAATAAACCACTTCTATTATCTCACACATATTAGAAGCGCATTATAAAAATTATCTATATTGTTTTATTAGTTCCAAAATATATGTTGATAACGTATTTTTAACTTAACATGATTCACTTTTTCAAGTCATTTTATAAATAAGTATTATTTACATTTTAAACACGTGTTGTAAAACACTATTTTATGTAACTATCTACTTATGCATTGTAAATACACGTGTTGGATGTGTATAATGTAAATTGTAAATAATTCAGATTTTACAGATTTTACGCTCGTATCAATAAATATTTAGTAATATTCTATGTAATTACACAAGTATCACAGATCTGTTTAGTTTTTCAATTTGTCATATATGAACTGAAATCTCAATCGTTGAAGCAGACAATTCAACATTGTTTCAGTTAATACTTACTAAGGAGTAGGGATTGACGAGAAAAGAGTAGCTAGGTTCGACGCACGCTGGAAAAACCAAAACAAAATTGTGACAGGACACAGAAAGACTGACATAGGGAAATGTACACCTATGACAAAAATATCCGCCCCATAACTCTATTGGAGTCCTATATCTGACTGTTTTCTAAAAATAGATTGACTTCTGTATCTTTAATTTGATCATATTTGCGATCTCAGACTCAAAAGTTCTAATAGGTACCTAATTATTGTGTGCGTCGGCAATAAAATTCCATACTTGTTCACAAACATTCGTATTAAAATTTCAGTATTATCGTCGGATTAAAATAAACACTGATTTAAATAAAAGTGCTATGAAATATTTGAAATGCATTACAGTGAAAAGGTTGCGTGGCTCAGCTATGACTGCCTCCGTTGATAGCGCGTAAGCCCCTTCTGGATGCTCTGAGCAAGCTCTGAGCTGACTATCTTAGTTCTTAGCTTTTGCCTATTTGTTATATTATATCCGCAGAATTTAGTTTCATTTTCATTTTTTTAATAAGTGTACATGCTTGTTGCATTTGCATGCATTTTGAGCATGACAGCAAAGCAAATAAATAAATTACTTATTACACTAACGAAACGTATTTTTTTGAAAGCTCTAGCATTTTTTTCCGTTTGTCATCAGAATCGGATTTTATACATTAAAAGTACGAGCAAAAATACAATACAAATACATTTCATAAATGTTGTAAGTACGTATTACGTTATTGACTAATATTAGTTTAAAATCAAACACCAGAAAACACGTATATTTCGAATATTAATTACCTATTTGTAATGCTCTACTCACCAAAAATACGAACTTTTAAACCCATAACACGTAACCCGTAACTAAACCCATTCTAACCAATTTATATTGTTTGAAACTGAAGTCAAATAAAAAATTAAATTCGATATTAGCTGTTCATGGAAGTGAAAAGCCTTTTATATCAGTTAACAGTAAGTTCTTAGTGATTCAGACCACAAATGTCACAGCCCCTATCGTGTTCCGTGGTATTCAATATGTTTCCTAAGACTAGCGTGTTATTTAGGGGCCGTAGTGCCTTGTGGTGGGTTACAAACGGATGTTAGATATGCGACGTGTATCCACTTTAGTACCTCTTGGCAACCGTTTTGATCCTAACAATTTACGTTTTCGGCTATCACATTCTTGTTATCAGATAGCTTGTAAACGATTTATATTTTACCATTTTTTTGGTATTGCATGTTGCTTAAATTTAATAAGTAGAATAGTTCAAAACCCTCCATTCCCATTGTAAATAACCTCCCAGTAATGCAACTTAAAATTTCTAAATGAACATAAACATCTCAAATGAAAAGGTGTGTATTTTGAAGTGTTTTCATACACTTTTTAATTAAAAGTTGACTAAAACCTGAAAATAAATCTCATTTATTTAAAGGATAAACCGCAGAAACTCCAACAATGTCATAATATAAAAATGCAGTTCAAATAATTTATGCCAAGCAAAAATTCCTCATAACAAAAAGCAAAAACACAAAAGTAAAAATTTCATTGTACAATAGACATTTTTGTAATTTAGATCTCTGAATAATGAATTCCATATACGTTTAATAATGGAATAATTTTAAAAGCTGCCCTCGTTCCGTTCCGAAGTTAGACTAAAAGCATAATTTATTGAACGAGATCGAATCGCCTAAAATACGATTCGAGTGCGATGCTATTCTGGAGCTGTCACGGGGCGACTGGGTCAAAAGTGGAGGTTTATATTTAAAAACAAATGACACGGCGGGTCCCTTAAATTTTCAGCGCTCGACGGCAGGTAGGCTAGCCGGTAATTACCGTTATACTTAGAACGATCGAAACGCGCTATTATTGGATTGTTTCGGACGAATGCTCCGGAAATTCTGCTGCCTTTCCTGCACCGGTAATGTCATGCTGGTTCGTTGATTAAACCCATGTAATTAATATCGCGTCTGTTTACCGATTCCCACCAGGTTGTCGGATGGTTTGTGAAGTATTTAGGATTAATCGACCGCCGACCGTGACGTAATCGCGGAACATGGAAACGATAATCCTGATTGATTTTATTCGACGATAAACATTTTATGCTCTATGAAGAATATCATTATTTCAGCAAATCCCTATATGAGATTATATTATTATTGAAGTTAAATGAATTCATTTTCGTTTCTGTCCTTGGGCGAAACGAAGTAATAAATATTGATTTCACTTTAAAATTATTTTCCTGTCTTATCTCAAGAATATTCTCCAGTTGTATAATATGAAAGATAATAAGTTCTGTAAATGATACTGCTGATATAAACGGGGAATCATCTGAAATAGAATAGCACTAATACATTTTCTTCTTTGTTTCAGGTAGAATTATGCAATAAATCGCGAGCAGTTCTATGAGTCAATTTCTCTCGATGTTAATGAGGAAGAAACGTAAGTCACCTGAAATATTAATGAAATTAAATCTGAGTTTTCAAGTTTGAACGCGAATATTCAAATTTGTTATGGGTGCGGATTTAAAGGGAGTAATTGATTGCTACGCAATTGTTATAATTGAAATTAATAGAATAATTTAATTGTTTGTTTTTAATTATTTAGATGTTATCATGTTAACAATATAATATATTCCCACAGTTGGTAAGTATTTGTTGATTTATTAACTTGGTCTAATCGCATTAGAAACATTACAAATAATACTACAGAATAATTAGAATTAAGTTGGTCTCATAATACTTTTCATGAATATTTAATTACTCTCGAACGAAATATAATGAGTGTTGATCGAAAATATCATAGAATTAAATGAGGTAAAAGAAAAGCACTGCTCAAATTGTTTCGTATAATTTTATAAAACTTTGAAATTCTAAAACAAAGTCGAGTCTTAATGAGCGTTAAAACGTTCGTGTTAGGCACCAGATTTTTTTTAACTTTCACAAAATTTAATGTTAACAAATTAAACGGGAAAAATTTCCTCATTGTTGGCATTAAACGCTTGCTGAGGGCGAGCAGCGTAATAATAGGGCATAATATATTCAAGCCGAGTCAAATAAAATTAGCACGGTGAAAAATGTAAACGGTCCTTTTTACGACCGCGACGACTTGTAAGAATTAAACCTCGCTTTGTATGAGAATTCCGAAGTCATTGTGAATAGTTTCATAGATTCTTTAATAATGCTCATTTTGTTATAAATTAGGTTTTGGATGGCGTTTTATTACGTTCATTGTGGTTGTTATATAAGCGTAGCGTAAGCGTAATAATGAGCCTAGTGTTTTAATAATATATTTTTAGTTTGGTCTTTTATCAGTTGTCTAACAATTCAGATTGAAATTCATATATTGCTTTATGAAAACATTTTAATCAGGATTGAAAAAACAAATCAGGTAAGTAATAACAATAATATATTAATGACTTCTTCGAAGTCAATTTTATGAAAACTCAATAGCTCTTATAGCCAGGAAGTTGGCGTTACAACATCCACATTTCGAAGAACCATGCTTGATATCTCTCCGGTCTTGGCAGATGGATGATGTCTCAACTCTCAGTATGAGAGAAAAGTCAACGAAGATGTTCAAATATATATTTATATTTACATATATCTATTCTGTTGTCTTCATTGTCTTTTTACAAAAATAAATAGTAATCACAGAGATTCCTTGAAAGTTTATTTTCTTTTTTGACTCAGAACAACTTAGCTAAACACATAGGACAAGGTTTACTTTACTCTATGAACGTTGTGACGTACGATACGGAATATTATGTTAATAAAGAAGGGATTTTGAAAGGCAAATGAGTATAATCGAAGATATGAATGAAGCTAATTGGACAAATCTCATTGAGGCGGGTTCGAACGGTTTGGCCGGCGCGCACGGCCCCTGTGCCAGTTGGCGGGAAACTCTGCCCACTAATCAGTTTAAGGTTACATTTTCAAAACGTTCGACATCGTTTCGCATGTATTTAGCGATTAGCCTGCGTAATATTAGATAGCGCGTTAATGAGGGTATCATGTGATGCACAATAATGAGCAATTTGGCTTAAAATAAGTACTTGCACATCTTTCTTTGGGTGCATTAAATTAATCTTATATTAAAGAAAATTTTGATAATATGCTTACAATAAGATGCTTTAATTAATGAAAATTAAAATTGAAATTGTAATAAAATATATTATTTTGACAAATAGTAATAAACAACTTTTAAAGTCGTTAAATGTATCGTTATCAATGTTATTTAACACCACATGATAGCTCTAAAGCTGAATCAAACCCAATTCATTTAAGGAGCTAATAAAAACGAAGAAAAGCAACAAATTGCACCAGCATAGATGAAGCACAGCGCCTTTGTACTCATAGTTAATGTACTCGAAAAATTACTAGTGCTTTGAGAATAGCTCCCCGCGTCGACAAATTTTTCCGCGCTCATGCTCTTAGCGGGGTGCCACTAAGTGCTGATTAAAAGTTTCATGTGTTGGCAATGCAATCGAGGTTACAGCCCCTGTAATGAACAAGCATATTGTTATTCTCTACCGTACAACGAGCTACATGAAAGCTAAATATTACAGTTGTTTGGGCTTTGCTGGGGTTTTAAATTATGAAGGAATTATTACGATTCTGGGCGGTGGTCCTCCCGGATTTAATGGAGAAAATTGTTTGCTTGCTTTGCTATGATCAATGACAATCTATGTTTTGAAGGGATTCATAAACAAATGTTAATGGTAAAAATATGTAATAATATTATGTTTGTGCCAATAAGGAGTACATCACGAAATATTTAAATTAATTATATTAAGTTGTTTAAAAAAAGCTCTAATATTTAAGTCCTCTATAAAAGTGTTTAAAACTGAGTATTGGTATTGCAAAGGTTACGGTTACGAAGGTGGTGGTGGTTCGATTTCTGCTTCTAAAAATCTTTAAGTTTAATTCCTTTCTTTAAGTATATTGCTATAATCGATAAGGGAAACTCTTCCAAAATGCCCCATATCTCTCAAGTCGACAAAAAACGTCTAAAATTAAATTTTGTCTTCAACAGAACTTATTAGTTTTACATTAAATATAGTTACATATTTAAGCAGATAAATCCAAAGATTTGAGCTAGTATATTTAAGCGAAGTTCCGTGTTTCCCAGTGGTGCGTAGAGCAGATATTTTGAAACTATGTTACGGATTAAATTCTTTAAAGCGAAGAAAATAGGTTTGTTCAATCATTTTTTTTTTCATATTATACATTTGAACATTCACATTCATTAACTCGATTTTATGTAAATGCACTTTTATTAATACTCAAATAAATCATTTGAAGAGAAAAGTAGATTTGTCTAGCTCTTCACTGTCGTGTCGCTCTAATCAATTACAAGGTTACAAGCGATCTATTTCTAATTTATTGCGTTGTTTTCAAAATAGTTGAATCTCTTTGTATTAACACCGTAACGTGTGTGTTTTTAAATAAACTTTGAATTCAGTTATTTTTGAAACGGAAAGAGAATCTCAATCTATTTATTATTAAGCACTACAAGAATACAAATACTATTTCATCGCATATGGCACTAGCTGGATACCGCGGCTTCACTCTCGTGGTACCCTAGACTATTGATTGTTTATCTCTGTATCAAATTTCGTACAAATCCTATCTGCTTTTGCGTGAAAGATTATGTGGGAATGTTTCTTCTCACAAATATTAGTAGGATAAAATGCCAGTTTACCAGTTTAAATTTCTCCACTAAATATTGAAGCTCTTTATTAGCTCTAGCTAAGAAATGCGAAGGCGTACTTATAGGTAAGGAAGCAGAATGCGTGAAGGAAAGCATCAGGACAGTAAATAGTAAATATTAAAGGTGTTAAAAACCATTTCACGCTCTGTTGACACGACAATCAAACTATTTACTTATAACAGTACTTGGTAATTTAGAACTAAATAGAGATTTGAATTTGTTTCTTGGCCTCAATTTAGTTAAGTGTATCGTTTGTTTAACTTTGAATTTGCAAAGAGGAAGTAAATTTTTAAAGAGGTATAAATTACCTAAATTTTAAAGCAACCCAATGAATACACTATTCAATTATAATTAAAGTTCGTCAATGTGTTTGGTCAAAATATTGAGTGTGAATAACCAGCTAATAAGCTGGTCATTCCAGATTTCCAGCCCGTAGTTCTCTCTGAGTCCGAGTTGACCTGATAATAAAAATAAGAATGAATGCCTATGTCACTCTGGAACAATGAATACGTTCTTATTAAATAATTTTCAAATTTAGTTTTGCTAGATTTTTTATTTTACCCCAACGAAAAAAGAACATTTTTCTCTTTAAATTGTAAGTCTAGATTTTTTTCATGAATGTACTAATAAACTCAATCAGGATTCGACATATTATTATCTACTATTTTAAGCTTAGATTTTAAGTATTTAAATTCATAAATAACTACACAACTAAAACACTAAAACCAAACAAGTAAATCGTAATAATCTAAAGTATTAACTATATATAACAATCCACTTTAAAAAGTGTATCTTCATAAAGTGGGAAGTACACAGTTTAACCCTTATTGGATACAAAGTGTTTTCAAACAAATATGAAGCGTGTTATTCTTCTTATATTCGTAGAACAAGTTTGAACGAGGTGATTTTGTTTGTTTACGCTGTCACATAATCGGTTTTATAAACAGTCAAGTCATATTTTCTTTTCTTAACGTGTACGCTGTGAGTTTCAGCTGTCTCGGCAGCTACGCTCTTAAATAAATAAATTTACGTTCGCCGTTATTGGCTCAGTATAAATATTGCGATGTTTACGATTATACTGCAATTGTGTTATAAATAAAGTGGTACAGTATAGTAAGTTAGAGAGAAACACTTATAAATATATCGATTAGGTAGGAAATAGGAAAATGGCTGCTAGGCCTGTTTGTCGCTGGCGTTAAATGAAGCAATTTCCGTCACTTAATTCGACTCTTCACTCGCCCGTTTATTACACGTAGCTTATGAAACACGAGGGTTAAACTTGTTTAAACATTTAAGCTATTGCACTAGTTTATTTTCAAGACTGTGGTTTATATGCAACGCTATAATGTGTGAATGGTAGATTTTAAAGAAAAATAGGCAATACAAATCACCAACCAACCACCCTTCTAAAAAAATAAGTAAAATGAACACGACATCCTCAGTTTCATAAAACAGCCATTCAAAAAAATTACTTTTGTTACTTACATAGGAATGTATTTTGTTACTAACATAAAAATGTATCGTGTCACATGACACAACATGGTTATTAAAACAAACAATAAATGCAGATAATTTGCATATTAAAATTAGATAAAATTCAAAATAATTATATGACTTTTGAATGAGAAGCAACGTTATGAACGTGGTTAAATTTAGTTTCGCTAATTGACCATTAGACGAGAAATTCCCATCACGTATTGTCCTAATAGTGAATGTGCTCTAATTTCCAAATGTAACGTATTACTAGATTAAGTAATTTTATTTCGTCTGCCTCATTTCATTCAGCTCCGGAGCCATTAGGCCGCGATTAAGTAATAAAGACGCATATAGCAGAAATACGCTAATTACCTACGCTTGAATACATTTTGAAATTTTCCATCTTAATAATGGGATCATGTAACCCGATCTCCGCGTCATTATACACAGATAAGTACCGGGGCAGACCACGGCCATAATTCAAAAGCTTCCCTCCCACTTACTCAGGAAACCCCCCCGATGAGGACTGTTGTCACGTCTCAGACAAGCCGTATCTTGTAAGAGATGAGAGCCACTCCATTAAAGATAATTGTTCCACAATGTATTTGGTTTTTGTTAGGGAGCCTCCCTTAATATTTAACTATTAATGATCCGCGACTTATACTGCATAGAGAACGTACAAGATTCAAAAGTACTAATGGGACTATACACTCAACGTTCTGAGTTGCTTAAATTACTTTGAAGAAGACTTGATATAATTTTTAAGTTGCAGATTATTAAGTTTTCTACCATGTTAGTGAGAAATCAACCCTGGATTCACAGACTTTGATGTGCGTGATATAAGATCCTACAATTCCAAGCTTAATAAGAGAAAATGTAATTTGCTAGCTTCTATTTTACGCCCTCAAACAATTTAACTACAGAATAAAGCGGTGCGGAATGAGGCAGTATTTAAGACTATTTTAGTATCATAGCGTTATCAAGGAGCAATTCAGTTTCACGTGCGAACAGGCTAATTAACATATAAATGATGTCTCTATAATCTGTCGAACGCATACGATTTAAGCGACTACTTGCGCCCATTAAGCGGACTGAACTTGATTTTACACGGCCATTAATTTAAAAGAGCATTTTCTTTGCCACAGTAATTACTACTGAATTCAGCCACTAATTTAATAGTGAAATTATAACCATACCCTCGAGACACCTCGAGATTAAAGCATTTATAAAATATTGTGGGCATTTTTTGCTAGGTTTATTTGTAAACTATTTAGCAATTTAATTAAATGGCACGGTCATAAACGAACACACCTACTCTGAGAAAGCCGAAAAATCACGCTATTTGAGAGATTACCTTGGAGAAAAATATTAGTTCTTCCTCTAAACTCGTCTTTCTTCTATAATAAGACGACAATAAATTTTCAAATGGTGATAATGTGACACAACAAAATGCTTTTACCAAATATGATGAGATTTAGTATCTAGTTAGATTAGATTTTGAAGATAAATAATTTGACGCAAATTTTGAAGGGGGTTAAATAGAGGGTGGAAATTTGTATGAAGAATGGCTTATGCGACAACGTGAAGAGCTTTGTACGTAAAGCTGGAAAGCTAAATAATAGGGTATGGCTGAATAAAAATCTTACGTAATCTCAATTCTGACGAAACGTTAAATTTCAGAGCTATTGTTCTACCATGATAATTACATGTCAGGTATTTAAGGCATACTCATTAGAAGATAAAATATTCGTCGCTATGCTAAGCAGTTTATGTAAATTAAATAAGTTGTCGCCTTAGCTCTTGATTACAAAGAGAAGTTCAAGCAGTTTTGTTTACGATTTAATCGTAGTTGCCTCTTGTTTTGCTGTAGTGTTTATTCGTCGCGAGTTGCAGGGCTGCTGTAAATATCAACTTGACAATTACATTAAGAGTCCTTTATCGTATTAAATACCCGAATAGGGCCTATATTCAACGCTGTGTTTCCTTAAAGATTTAATTTAGTAAGATTTAAAGGTAAATGCGGGTAGGAAATCAGTTTCTGTTTGTTAATTGATGTATTGTTACTGTATATGAATAAATTCAATGAAAAGTGAAACACTTGTAATAAAAACAATGAAATGTTAACATTATTGTAACAGCTGAATGTAAAATGTAATCGTTAACTGTTAATTTACTAACAGGCTGTTTTCGATTGTGTATTTTTACTTAAAGCAAGAAAAAAAAAATCATTTGGTATTAGTACAAAATTAAATATTACAAAAGTATTTGAAAAGTCGCTGTTTGGTTTATAAAATGTTGCCTACATGAAAACATATATTTTATGAAACTACTAGTACCAGCTATAGACAAAAATAATCCAATCGCGTATTTCCTGTAATACAGTTGCGGCGGACAGATTAACTCGGCGACTCCACTTTCTGCATTATCGAATTACAAGTTTCTATAAATACGCCCGGAGGTGTTAACTCTATCGATCCAGAATTGCACTAGAATTTCCTTCTGGGAAATAGGAAACAATGTACTGAACATGAGCTTGTAACTATACAAGACGGTAGACGGTAGACACCCATAGCGACACTCGAGACAGACTTTGTTTGGTCGCGCCTAAAGTCTCATATTGACGCAGAATGAATGCAGTCATAACAAACATTTCACGCTTCGCCGTGTCTGTGCGTTCTTATTATGCGAAACCTAGAGGTTGTAGTTTTGATCACGCATATCGTGTTTGTTAGTACTTGTCGTTTTGCTTCAATGATACACAAGGGTTAGGAGTCCTAACGTTAGGAGTCCTAATTCAATCACCGGATTAGCTTTTGTCATTGGAGTTTTCTGTATCTGATTCACACTATGTGATTAGTGCATATCTAAAGCAACGGGTTTCTTCTCTTTAAAATGCGTTGCCACATTCATACGTAACCTATACATATGCATTCATATTTTTAAAAGAACACACATAAAGGCAGAGTTAAAACAGATAATAAATCAATCTACTTTTGTTACCCATCGGTATCAGGCTTAATATTTCATTCGCAATTTTATTGTTCACAAAATAAAAGTCCTAATTGAAATAAGAAATATAAAATATATCGAGAGCACAGTGAAATAAAACCAATGAACCTTGAACTTTCGTTAATGTTGTGTAGAATGAAAATACCCTCAAAACATGTTTACAAATATATCGCGATAGATTCATCGATCGACTTTCTTATAATAGACGAACATTCTGGAATTTCTAGAATGTAGAGCATTCCGACTCAATATGTGTAGCTAAAATATGTGTGACGATTTAAAAATTTGTTTTAAAAAGAATTGTTTAAGTATTCATGTCGTAGAAAATATCGTAATATAGGTACATATTCGGTGTTCCTACGTTCATATTGTTGCTTATTTACGCAAAGCGAAAATTTTATAAGTGGCATTTATTAATTTGGCAAAAAGCACGATTTTATGTGAATATTTAGGACAGTGCTCCCTGTAAAACGTATTAACCATAATCATTGACAAGCATTAGTGATGAAATTCCTAAGATCTTTATAAAAGCACCTAGCTTTCCATTCCGCATCTACATCAAATACATTTCTATTACCTATTTCATTTCAGTTATGTGCGAAGCTACAAAATGCAATACCTTTTTCCTAAGTTGATTTATTTTTCACGATCTATGTTGTGTATAGAAATTCATAGCCTGTTATAAGATAGACATTATGCAATAGTGTAACAGTGCTATAAAGCTATAGTTGATTAGCGCTTCGTCCTTTACATTTTAATACAGCAGTGTACGGCTCAGAGTGGTCTGCAGCGAGATGAGTATTGTTTGCTATCTTTTGTATCGCAGGCATGTATCCTGCACATTGTTGCTTTCCACTCTCCCACGCCGCGGTTGCAGACCAGATTCGAGACTGTAGGACGTGTGACTATAATATATTGTTTTAATATTACTATAGTTTGTACTGGTCCTTAAAAATTTGACAAAAATACTTATTTAAGTGTAGATGATAAATAAACTAATGATTGCCGGGATTGAATGATTGACGGGCAAACGCTATTTAGCGTTAGTGTTTGCATGTATTCTACAACAATGAATATTAAAAAATAGAGATTGCATTGTATATCTCACTAAAGTCACTGATGACATTAGATTTGGCATGGACAACAAGCAGCTCACATTGCTTACGTTACTGGATTTTAGTAACGCCTTCAATTCCGTTGACTTCGATGTCCTTGTGAGTCTGCTTCGTTCACTTAACATATCTCCAACTAGTATTGATTGGTTTCATAGTTATCTAGGTGGACGCCGGCAAAGGATTCACAGCGATGATGTCACCTCGTCATGGTGTGATATTCAAGCTGGTGTCCCTCAAGGTGGCGTTTTGTCTCCACTCCTTTTCACTATTTTCATTAATTCTATCTCGAAATCCTTATCTTCTCTCTACCACATGTATGCCGACGATGTCCAAATCTATACCCAGTCAACTCTTGCTGAGTTGCCGAACGCTATTCAAACAATGAATAATGACTTGAACTCTGTTGTTGAGTGGAGCAACCAGTTCGGATTGAAAGTCAATCCACTAAAAACGCAAGTCATCATTGTTGGTAGCCCATCGCTAATCGCGAAGGTTGACTGGGTTTCGCTTCCTTCAGTTCATTTGTGCGGCACTCAACTCCCCTACAGTAAAATCGTCAAGGATCTCGGCATATACATTGACCAAACATTGTCTTGGGATCCTCAACTGAAAGAAGTGAGCAGGAAGCTGTTTGCCTCCGCTGGTGCTTTGCGACGACTGCGTAATCTACTACCCATTCCGACAAAGTTAGCGCTTGCTCATTCCCTTCTCCTGTCCCACCTTGACTATGCTGATACATCCTACCTTGACCTTTCTGAAGCCCAGTTGGATAGGCTTGAAAGACTCCAAAACTTCTGCATCCGATTTATCTTTGGTTTGAGAAAATTTGATCACGTCTCCGACTTCCGTAAGAGACTGAAATGGCTCCCTATCCGACTGAGGCGAAACTCCCATATCCTTCATCTTCTGTACTGTGTGTTGTTTGATCCAAAAGCTCCAAGCTATCTTCGAGAGAAATTCAAATACTTGAGCTCGAGTAATCTACGCTCCTCTACTAACCTTTTACTTCTGATTCCGGCTCACAAAACTAAATTCTTTCACAATTCGTTTGCAGTTCGTGCGGTTCAATTATGGAACTCTCTCCCCACAAAGGTCAGATGTGCTCAAAATTTGAACGCTTTTAAATTTTTATTAAAAAATTATTATCTATCTCTTGTGTAATTTTGTATAGCTGTCGTATTTACGTTTATTTTTATTTCTTGTTTTATTCTATTTTTCTGATTCCTTCTTTTCTGCATAGTTACTAATATTTATCATGTATATATGTGTGCTATGGATATATATTTGTATATGTATTTATGTATTTATTGTATGTATTGTATGTAAGTGTATGTATAACTATTTATTATAATTATTATCGTATTTATGTATATATTTATTTCATTATTTTTATGTATTTTATATTACTATTAGTAAGTACATAGTTAGCTTAGTATACGTTTATTTTGTACATTTTTCAATGTGTTAGTATTGCCTTATTTTTGCTCACCCACATCATATTGTTAAATTTCCTCTGATTGTTGGGTTGCCTGGTAGATATCGCTACCTAGCGATAAGGCCGCCCTTTGCTGTTTCTGTAGTATTGTCTTTGTTATATATATTTATGTATTTTCAATGCAATAAAGTATAATAAATAAATAAATAAATAAAATATATTTTAGAAAGAGGTCTAATTCCCGAGATTATTATCTAATTAGGTACTTTTAAATCTAACGAAATTTGCTCGTTCTCGCTTCATTTACCTACTATGAGTGAGATATTTTTTATTTAATCGTTTCATACCAACATGTAAGTTTTCTCTCATTAAACTAGGTAGGAATGAAATGTACATAATGCTTATATTATGGTTTGCTTATAATTGTGAGTTGATTATGTAAGGCTTCGTTGTGTTACTAAATCTTATTAAGAATTATAGTTAATAGTATGCTATGTATAAAAATTATTGCAAAATTAAGCCATAAGCCATTGGATGTATGCCATGAAAGCAATAAACACGTCATCGCGACTTCTCAGTCAACATTGCATCATAACAAAACACAATTAAAAATAAATTCAATCGCGGTTATTTTATAGGTATTTTCATAGCTTTTATGTTTTATAGGTATTGTCTTAGCTTTAGCTTATAGCTTTTCATGAATTGTTAAATAGAGTACAAAGTAACACCTACGTATTCGTTATTATCTACTCATTGCGTCCGCATATACCTACTGTACATAAATCGTTATCAAATTCATTATTTTCAACTTTTAAAAGCATTTAATTCCGATGAGCTTTCATCGAATGAATTTAGATTTTCCACTCATATCACTAGGTAAATATATTAATACATTTGGCGTACGTACAATCATACATAACTGCATTTCCTGGCATCAATTCGATAGGTAACCGTTGTATTAAATTATGACAATCCAATAACTAGCTGTGGGTGGTTCGGCATGCTCCAAAATTATATATGCCAAGTCCTGGCACAAAGCTAGTTGGCTTTGCGTCATTTACCTACAATCTACATGTTGCAAGATCGCCCCCAATAACAACGTGATCCGCTCTTTATACAACTCTAGGCCTTTGATCAAAATAACGTTAATTAAAAATTAAGTGTTTATTTCGAAGGATGCATTTCATATCTGCTAGGGTTTGTGACCGCAAGATCTGCGTAACAAAGTTGCACAAATGGTTTGAATATCATTATGAAATGTCATCAGCTCACAAGAGTGTATTAAAGCATGAAATCATTTGTGATACATTTTAATATTTCAACCCAACCATAGTAATCCCGACCATAGTAAAATTGTTTAACGCTGTTACAAGACTGAATTCAGGCATCCTTCATTATTTACATAGGAACCGAATTTTTGTCATCGTTGAACTTTTTAGCGAAGCAATAAACTTCTTTAATACCGTGTACAGAGTGCCTTATAGCTACTTTATGTGACGCAATAGTCACATGCAATACGCTCGCGATACAATGTGCACAATGCACATAATGAACGACCTTATTCCGAAGGCTTTCTGAAATTACTTCTTGTATTGCTGGGCTAAAATATAACGCCTACGGATTTTTTCCAAAGGAATCAGTGCGAATTGTTGGTATGCTAGTGCTTCAAATCAGCGAGCTAAATCTAGGGCGAGTATCTTTCTAGACTTATATGGCCTCTAGATCGTGGAATTTTATTAATGCTTGAAATAATTGTTCAAGAAACGCCCATGTTGATTCAATTAATGTTAATAATATGTTGCAACTTAGAGCTAAGGAATATTTCGCGAAAATCGTTATAAAATTAAAATATAGCGAACGCAGAACTTAAACTACACAGTAGACAACAATAATAATCATTAATACGAGCTCCCCGATAAATATTTCGCTTAGTACTCGGCTAAAAAGGAAATAAAAAGAAATACGCATGCCGCGTACAGCACAGAAATATTCATAGCGAAGATTGTCACAAGATAATAGAGCAGGGTATTGAAATAAATAATCTTCAATCTTAATAAATTCTTATTTTCTTAGCCTTTGTACTTTCTTTCGGTATCGTTGTCAGCAATCTGTTGGGAAAATTTGAATAATTCGACTTTTATCCATCAAAGGATTTCATTATAACGCAACAAGCAGACGTTGTTTCCCGGAATCAAAATTTGAATTTTGGGAAAGCTATTCAAGAGGCGATTGCATAAATTTATTTTCAATTTTAGATTCAATATTCGTATAAGTGTGTAAAGCAAAAACACAGTGTAACTGAAACAAGTCTTTACCGTCGTTTCCTTGCGGTATTGACAATATAACTAGAATGTTTCGTTACATTTTGTATAAATTGAAATGTTCTCAGATTTTTTATATAATATTATACAACTCCGACAACAAATAACTTCATTCAGTGGCTGGGCTAAAATATCTTTTCAACAAAAACGGGGACAACGCGTGTGCAGGAAAATAAAATAGTGTCAAATGTCAACCCAGTTATTTCCCGTATTTCCCGTACGTCAACTGTGTTTTCGACGTTCAAAAGTCACATTTTGGAGTCGAACAGTAGTGAGTAGTCGATGAAATTCAGGAGTATCGACATGATGTCGGAAGCGGCGGTCATCGTGATGGCGTCCGGCGGTTCGGGGGCCGGCAAGCACGTGGCAGGCAGTGTGACAAAGATATTCTGTTTCATACAGGAGTCAGGACATTCTAGGATAATGTCACAGCGTATCATTGCTTAATTCAAAATATAAGTAACCAAAATGTGTAAGGGATTTGTTATTGATTCTTATGTCTTTTTATGCTGTAACGAATATTGAGCAAGCTATGTTATGAAGCAATAATAAAAATATTACAATTGTTCAATTTGTGGCCGTATATTGTTAAAAGGTCACTAGTAGATATATTAGTAGTCCATGTTTCTAAATATTTACTTTTGGTATGAAGGAGGTCTTTCATTACTTAATTTAATGTTAAATTAATATCTCATGTCAATTGTCAAAACTTTACATCGTTTCATCGAAGTTGTGACATCCCATGTAAAGAGCCAAGTTTATTATTATCTTACGTACAATCGCCAATATTAATTATTATACATGATGTACATTTTCTAATTCAATTTAATTCAACTAGGTTTTAAAGCTTTGGGAAAACACTTTTACTGGAAGTAGGTACAAATAAAATTTTAAAGAATATAAAAAATTTGATCACGAGGTTGGATTCGAACCTGAGTCCTCCGCCATCAAACTCAGGATACATAATTAAACTGAATTATCGACTTGACTCAATAATAATGTACATTAAAGTTGAAACTTAAAACTAAGAGTATTGCGCATTTTTTGTCACATCTAGAGAAATAATCTCGGCGACAAGGTAGTTTATTTTTAGATCCTTTGTATTCAGGGAATTACAGAAGTGACGGGTAATTCGGGAGCTATCGGAATAACGGATGTTGTGGCCGAATATTGGTTACTAAGAACTTTGCTTAAAGCAAACCAATCTTTTATTATTTGATGACATAAATATAAACACATAAATACATAATATTCTTTCATATACAATTCTAGATAATAGTGATAAAGTCCCCTAATAATGACCCCTAGTTTACTATAAGTCAATATTAAATCTACCTTCTTAATAAAACATAAAGTGACGTAAAGAATATTTTAAGTGTTAGAAATGCTTTGTTATAATACTATGCATGGAAGCAACAAAAACTCAAATTGAAAGAAGTATTATGAAGTCTTAAACATTCAATTGCGTACAAATCTTTCCGAGGCTCCATTAAAAACAGATTACAACTTAAATATACAGTCAAAACAAAGAAAGTGAAACAGATTTTTTGGAATGCGACTGTCAGAGCGTCTATCAATTCGCTGTGGCTACGATTTATTTCTTTTTCTTTTGGTGTATTTTTAAACCGGAATAGGTTGATATTTATAACTCGCCCGTGGTCTGTTGGTTCACTTCTCATAAAATGTCTCTATGATAGTTAGCGAGAAATTTTATCGATGCACTTTGAATTAATGAAAAATGAAAAAATCTTTTCATGTTTTCTGTGTATCAATTTGTAGTTATTGATAAAATAGCGGAATAAAAGAAATAGGTTTATGAATTCAGAATAATCTCTTATGTGCATTCGATGAGAGAAGTATTGCTTGAAGTAGAGAGGTCCATAACACGTTCATGTCATATCTAAAATATTTTTATTCTGATATTTTTATTCAAGGTGTAGATATATAAAAGCTCATTTCAACTCGTTAACGTTTAAAATGATCACCACAACAATAATCGAAAATTTTTCATCCATTAGCGTTATAGTATTTTATTTTAAAACAACGAGTTACCAACTATCCGCTCTATTTGTAAAAATAGAAAACAATTTTTATAATCATTTGATGAGTTATTTCTCGTTAAACATAGACTCTAGTGTAATAGATTGCACATTAAAAGTTTTTTAATATGTTATTCGTCGTATAAGAAGTAATTTTATGAGCTAACGATACATTATAACTATGAGTGTATCGTCCTAAGTTTACGGCGATGTAAGATTCTTTGCGTGTTTTGCGGGATCGTAAAATTATACAGTTTCTGGCCCAGTTGAAATAGAAATACATTTTGATATAAAATCAATACCGTTCGTGCGTGATACCTACATTATTTTCCGAAATAAATACTTTGTTTCGTCTAAGATTGGATCCACTGTTATTTCATATACCAATTTCGTGTTATATATCTTGTATACCTATTACTAAACTATTATGTTTTTTATAAATAACAGCAGCAAAACTTTCTATTTCGTAAACCAAATATGAAGTAGTCTCGTCAATATTGTAAACGTCCATTGAACGGTGAGAGCTGTTTAAAATTCATATGGTTTCATCTGGTTGCATAAAACAGCATTCGTTTGCGAGGTAAGATTGTGAGCTGAGCGGTGACGAGGTAGGTTAATGACTTCGCTGAGGTCGCGCATTGTTTTGGTAAACAATACGACGGCCACGCCATCAATCCTTTCAGTTATACGCCTCACTAGGTGACGTGCCTCGACCCTTTTAGCTCCCACGTGAAAAATGTATGGACTAATCGCGCTTAAAAGTTTAATTAAATGACGAAGGATTTTCGCTATCCGACAACGGTGATTTATGAGCGCTATAATATGTAGGATAATGTGATATTGGATTTGCATCTTTCTAATATATTTTCGTAATGCTTATATGTTTATTAATGTTAAGAATCTATTACCTTTTTATTACGTTAACCGATAATACATTTAAAGATATATAATAAAACTGATTTCTATAGTCTATCTTATGGTAAATCTATGTAATAAATGTAATGATAAAGTCTAGATAATGTTATGTCATCAATACTGAATTCTCCTACATTATATGAGAAAAGAACAATATTACATATTATTGAGAAATAATTCAGGAAGTTTCATCCATGCATTTAATTATAAAGAGTAAAAACGAAACAAGAATACTTATGCATTAAATAATAAAGAAAAATTACCGTTGAAAAGGTATTAAAGATAATATTATAACGGATAATCTTCCCGGCAATGAGAGCTTTGTGTTCGTTCTTGATTAAATATTATTTATGCGACTTAAGTTTTATATTATTTATTGCAAAATTGCAAAATTAATATAGAATGAATGTTTGAATGAATACTTTGAATAATACAAGAAAACTGCTTTACCTTCCATCAATTCGAATGTTGCTACTTTATTAAATTATAATATACCTATACCTAATGTTTAAAATGTAGGTACCTAATGCAGTGACAAATTCGTAACTTGTATTAAACAAAAATTTATTATTTTAGATTTGAGGTAATTTGGAATAGGACAGGACAGCTCATAGGAAAACTTTAAATATTAATTTTATTCACTGTAGGTAACTATTATGATATGCAATTTTTTTGGCTAGTTTTGTGGATAGTGAACGGACGATAAAGAATGAGAAAGACACATAATTAATTTATGTTTATTATTTTCAATCATTAATTGATTGTTTGATCTTGTAATGAGTTCTTTGCAATAAATCTATTAAAATTAGAAATTTCACGATCCACGAAGCATACAAAATTCAAAGAGAAACTGATTATTCATAATTAACCCCAGACCTTTTAGTGCCGTAACCTTAGATCTGTGAAATATTTGCATAAAAATTTGGCAAATAAAGAAGCATTTAAATCACATCTATTTTATGGTTATGCAGATATCTGGAAAAGTCAGGATTGGGAACGGTATTGTATTGCGAAACGATCTCTAGAGCGCCTCGAATCTTGTCCTCCATGCCTCGTAAAGGAGTGCTGTTATAAGTGGCGATGAGCGGAAAATAATAAGAGTTTATCGTAGTGTTTTATCGCATAAACAGTGCATAATATAACGACATAGTCCATGAGTAAAGAAATCGAGGTAGGTACTGTTTTACATTTGCTTATTTACATTTGGTTAAACTATTTGAACAAGAGTCCGGTTTAATAAATATATCAGCATTAGTAATTAACACAATAAATTCTATTAATTGAGACACGAAAGAGGTTCTTGTTGTTATCTATTATACAGGGTGTCTCAAAAGAAAGTTTATATTTTGTGGATGAATAAAAAAAAAAGTAAGCGGTGTATTGAAAAAATGTTTATTAATTACTAGCTGTGCCCGCGACTTCGTCCGCGTGGAATAGTGACTGCATAGTAGTTACTACTTAACACACAATTATTGAGTAAACACGTCTTGAAACACGTACTACCATAAACAACTAAATTATAAGTACTTACAGATTATTTTACAGTTAAGAAATAAAAAAAATAATGACACAAAATAACTGTTAGTAAAATTAAAACTAAACTGAGCTATAAAACTTTGTTACAGAAGAGTTCAAAATTTCCAGGGTGTGGCTATCCTCTCGCTCCCATGTCCCCCTCTTCTTTCACAGCCTTTCAACCCTTCCCTTTCCATCCCTAGTAAATGGCAGAACCGATTTTGATGTAAATAATATTATCTCATTGTCCCTATATGTACACGTCATATCCTATCGTTTGATGCTCCATTTGGTTTATTTATCTAACCACTGTCACCCCTAAAGTGCCCTATATGTAATAAACGGATGAACCGATTTCGATAAAACATTACTAATTGTAATTCACCCGTTATGCACATTCATTTGATATATCACTTAGGTAGGTACTATCACAATATTTGACAACATTCGTTTCTTTCATTCCCACTTATACCTATACAGTAAAGTAAAAAAAGTAGTCAAATTTTATCAAAATCGGTTCATCCATTTATTTGATATAGAAGGTATAAAAGTGGTAGATAATAAAAAAAGTGAATTTTGACTCAAGTGACATATGAAATGAAAGGGCATGACGTGTAAAGTATAATTAGACATATTTAATCAAAATCGGTTCATCCATTTACTATACCTATATACAGGGTGTAATCGTTAAGTGTGCACAGGCGATTTTTCCGTAAGTATTACAGATAACAAAAAACTTTAAACTGATATCGAAAGTACTTAACCTAATGAGTAAAATGGCCGTAATAAATTTTTAAAAATAAATCGAGAAATATCAAAAAAATTATCTTTAAACCCTCCCATACATTAAGTATGAAATATGAATATCCCATATACATTTAATATGAAAGATTTTTAGATTTCTTTTTCTTTTTTGGTTTTCTGCTTTAATTACTTCGCAAATTTGAAGTGGCATTTTCCACGCTTTTTCCGGAAATTTTCACGCATTTTCCGGATATTTTCCGGGGGTTTTCCGTGCATTTTCCGGGCATTTTCCAGGCATTTTCCACGCTTTTTCCGGACATTTCCACGCATTTTCCGGATATTTTCCAGACATTTCCCTGGCATTTCCGGTTATTTTCCGGGATTTTCCAGACATTTTCCGGGAATTTCCCAGGCATTTTCCGGGGATTTTCCGAGCATTTCCCGGGGATTTTCCGGATGTTGCCCAGACATTTTCCGGACATTTCCCTGGCATTTTCCGGGAATTTTCCACGCATTTCCCAGGCATTTTCCGGACATTTCTCAGGCATTTTCCGGGGATTTTCCAGGCATTTTTCAGGCATTTTCCGGATATTTTCCGGATATTTTCCGGATATTTTCCGGGAATTTTCCAGACATTTTCCGGACATTTCCCTGACATAGGCTGTAAATGTCTGGAAAATCCCCGGGAAATGCTCGGAAAATCCCCGGAAAATGTCTGGAAATCCCCGGAAAATACCAGGGAAATGACCAAAAAATGTCTGGAAAACATCCAGAAAATCCCCGGGAAATGCTCGGAAAATCCCCGGAAAAAGCCTGGGAAATTCCCGGAAAATGCCTGGGAAATGCTCGGAAAATGCGTGCAAATTTCCGGAAAAACCGTGGAAAATCCCTGGAAAATGCCAGGAAAATATCCGGAAAATGCGTGAAAATGTCCGGAAAATATCCGGTAAATGTGTGAAAATGTCCGGAAAATATCCGGAAAATGCCTGGAAAATCCCCGGAAAGTGCCTGAGAAATGTCCGGAAAATGCCTGGGAAATGCGTGGAAAATCCCCGGAAAATGCCAGGGAAATGTCCGGAAAATGTCTGGGAAACATCCGGAAAATCCCCGGGAAATGCTCGGAAAATCCCCGGAAAATGCCTGGGAAATTCCCGGAAAATGTCTGGAAAATCCCGGAAAATAACCGGAAAATGCCAGGGAAATGTCTGGAAAATATCCGGAAATTGCGTGGAAATGTCCGGAAAAAGCCTGGAAAATGTCCGGAAAATGCTCGGAAAATCCCCGGAAAATATCCGGAAAATGCGTGAAAATGTCCGGAAAAAGCGTGGAAAATGCCACTTCAAATTTGCGAAGTAATTAAAGCAGAAAACCAAAAAAGAAAAAGAAAGCTAAAATCTTTCATATTAAATGTACGTATATGGGAAATTCATATTTCATACTTAATGTATGGGAGGGTTTAAAGATAATTTTTTTGATATTTCTCGATTTATTTTTAAAAATTTATTACGGCCATTTTACTCATTAGGTTAAGTACTTTCGATATCAGTTTAAAGTTTTTTGTTATCTGTAATACTTACGGAAAAATCGCCTGTGCACACTTAACGATTACACCCTGTATATAGGTATAGTAAATGGATGAACCGATTTTGATTAAATATGTCTAATTATACTTTACACGTCATGCCCTTTCATTTCATATGTCACTTGAGTCAAAATTCACTTTTTTTATTATCTACCACTTTTATACCTTCTATATCAAATAAATGGATGAACCGATTTTGATAAAATTTGACTTATTTTTACTGATAGGTCGTTCACTTTCATTTAATATATCACTAAAGTATATTCGACAACTTTAGTTATTTTCATTCCCACTTTTACCCCTATATACCTAGTTACAATAAATGGATGAACCGATTTTGAAACAGTTTATTTAAGAACCAGCGTCGGAAAATATGCTGCCTAACAAAAAAACATCATCTTATTCGGATTACCTGCTAGCGAGCTACGGTGGCACAAACACACACACACACAGCGGTCAAACACTTCACCCATATTTTTGCATCGGGGGTTAAAAATATAATATAATACGACATAATTTAAAGGACATTTTATGTATAAAATTTACCTAGAAATAAGTATAATTTTAATTTGACCCCTCCCCCCTACTACCTCAGCTTACCCCCCCACCCTTGGGGACTTTCGATATGATCACTTGGACATAACTGTAGCGTATAACAGATAACTTACGTTTTATCGTACACTGTATGTGTACCATAGAATGCCTTAGCAAATGTTCGCCGTGAGTACTTAAATGGTCATAACTTTTTTATTTATGAACCGATTGACATGAAATAAACACTAAATGTTAAATGAAGATTACCACAATATATTAGTGAAAACCGCATCGAAATCGGATAAGCCGTTTCTGAGATTAGCGTGTTCAAACATACAGACAAACAGACAAACAGACAAAAAAATTTTTAACTACAGTTTTGGGTTTGGGATCGATTTAATAATAACCCCTGCTAATTTTTTTTACATATTTTCATTGTACAGACACCACTTTTCTAGAATTTTATTATATGTATAGATATTGATTCTAAAAGTGTAATATAATACCTACCAACAAAAAACATGAATTGCTATCATTATAAAAAATAAATACCTATAAGTAACAACTTACTTTTTATGGGAACGCATGATGGTGAAAATTCACAAAACACGAAGATTGCATTTGATATTTTTGGTTTTATGGCATTCAATTGCTTTATAAATATCACTACATAGTATAAAAAAGTCGCTTTCTCTGTCCCTTTGTATGCTTAAATCTTTAAAACTTCGCAACGGATTTTGATGCGGTTTTTTTAATAGATAGACTGATTCAAGAGGAAGGTTTTAGTATATAATTTATTAGGTTTTAGACAAAGCGGACGAACCCGAGGGCGGTAAGCTAGTAAATTTATAAAATACGAAGATTTTTAAAATTGTAACTAATGAACGCAATCAATATTAGATTGACTGTAGATAATGGTGTCTAGTTTTACTTAAAATAATAAACATCTACCCTCACTTTAAAAAAATGTAGTATATTTATTATTTACACGAAATATACCTTATAGGGAAGGGAAGATATGGGCTAAAGAGTTAAATAAATAACATCATTATATTTAAATTATTAATTTCCAACTGTGTATTCAGTAGTGTTAACATCTAAATTGATTTGATTTTTACGAAATCTCATAGATGGCGCTGTTACAAAATTAACTTACATTCTACTTACATTCTTTAAACTATGTTTCTCTTCCCAAGTTACTTAAATGGCATAATTTTTATAGTGTCAATCTAGATATTGTCAAACAACATTTATATATGCGTCATTTGATTATTAATTTCCAATAGTTAAGGTGTGTTTGATTTTTCTAACACTTCATAGATGGCGCTGTTTCAAATTTGTCTTTATACTGCTAAGATTCATTTAACTGTTTCTCTGCCCAAATTACGTAAATGACATAGTTTTTATTTTGTAAAGCTAGATAATAGCATGGCTTACTCGAAACCAACATTTAAACATGAGTCTTTAGATTGTACGCTGTCGTAGTACACGGAATATTTAAGAAAAATAAAGGCTCACAGCTCCTCCCCCGAAGGTGATATCATGATAATATGTTTAAACTATCCTCACCCGACCTCTTAGGAATATTCATGCAAAATTTGAAGTAAATCTATGCAGTACTTTTCGAGATTAGCCCGGTCAAACATACAGACAAACAGACAAACAGACAAACAGACAAAAATTCTAAAAACTATATTTTTGGCTTCTATATAAATTATAAATCATGGATTATGTATTCTTTAAAAAAAATATTCAATGTACAGTTTTGACTTTCCTACGATTTTATTATATGTATAGATTAAAGTGCATAATATGGGAATTTATTTCTTAAAAATAATATCGTCCAAATGCAGTCCATTGCGTTCACGGCACTCATTTAATCGAACAGTAAAATTATTTATGACAGCTCGGCAGGTAGACACAGTGATGGCTGCCATTTCGTGCCTTAAATCTAAAGTGTATGCCAACAAACCAACTTCTCTAGAGCATTTAAAAGAAAATATCCGGCACGAAATGGCAGCCATCACTGTGTCTACCTGCCGAGCTGTCATAAATACTGTAATTTTACTGTTCGATTAAATGAGTGGCGTGAACGCAATGGACTGCATTTGGACGATATTATTTTTAAGAAATAAATTCCCATATTATGCACTTTAATAATTAATAAACATTTTTTCAATACATCGCTTACTTTTTTTTTTATTCATCCACAAAATATAAACTTTCTTTTGAGACACCCTGTATATTCGCGGCTGAACCGTTGTATGTATTAAAAAATTAATTGGTATAGTGATGTTTCCATCTGGATGGGCATGTTATGTTATTGTTATAGTATTTCAATAACATTTTCAAATGTTGCCTTATGAGGCAACATAAAGTATAACTAAATACTGAAGGTTAGAATATCTGGAATGCAACTTGCGATACAAACATTGATTTTAGATTTCAATTTATATAATAATCCGTATAGGCTATAGAGCAGGCTCCAAGGAGATGTTCGTTTGCAAAAATAGCGGACCTAAATCTGACTTCTGATATATATTGTATAGATCCCAGACATCCTATAGACAGATGTTGCCAACCAGTTTTGTGGTCCCCCTCCCCGCACCCCGGTAATTAAATATGGCATACAAAGAAAAAAATAAAAATTTCCAAAACATGCCGTGTGTTGTATCAAATGAAAGAGCTTATTGAGTAGATCACGAATATATAGCATACTATAACATTTCTTACACTTTCTCTAAGATTTTTTAGAAAATTTACGAAAATGCTCCATTTTTGAGTTAACTTTAAACCACTATAGATTGAAAACTCATGAATATATTTTTTAAATTATTATTTTAAATAATTAACAATAGTCCATTGTTTACGATTCAATAGTTCGTAATATAATATAAGTGAGCTATATGTATGTGGTGGATTTGATGACCCCACAAAATGTTTTAAATTGCAAGGCGCAACTTTCACTGAAGTTACCGATTTGAAATCTAATCACACAGAGGCTGATTCAAGAATGTTCTGCCATATTTTTCATTCTGTCAAACACAACGACAGACACCGATATTTTTGTATTAGGCCTTTATTTCTGGCATAAACTTGAAAATATACTCGCCATCTTTGAATGCTCCCCCCACTCCCCCATGCAACTATTTCACTGTACGAACTATTGAATCGTAAACAATGGACTATTGTTAATTATTTAAAATAATAATTTAAAAAATATATTTATTAGTTTTCAATCTATAGTGGTTTAAAGTTAACTCAAAAATGGAGCATTTTCGTAAATTTTCTAAAAAATCTTAGAGAAAGTGTAAGAAATGTTATAGTATGCTATATATTCGTGATCTACTCAATAAGCTCTTTCATTTTATACCCCACACGGCATGTTTTGGAAATTTTTATTTTTTTCTTTGTATGCCATATTTAATTACCGGGGTGGGAAGAGGGGGACCACAAAACTGGTTGGCAACATCTGTCTATAGGATGTCTGGGATCTATACAATATATATCAGAAGTCAGATTTAGGTCCGCTATTTTTGCAAACGAAACTCCACTGAGAGTCCGGTCTACTATTCGTACCTTATTCTTAGTTTGATTAGTATCAAGCATGTGGACGAACAGTCTCTACTCTTTAAGAACCAGTTTTACGCTCTCGCGACCGCTCTCCGCTCTCACTATGCTTACATAAGCGTCGTCCTTGTATTCACAGTTTAAGCTGTAGCCCTGAACTGATGCACTCTGTGAAATGTCACTAGGACACTTTAACTATACAAGTTTACTAACTTTCTGAACATGATTTGCAGTTTTCTAATACTTTTGCAGTTTTCCAGACCTTCCAAGTTATACAAAGAATACGCGGATGCAAGACAGTGTTTGAATGGATAGCTAAATCTAGTAACAATGATTTTATGTTTGCTAAACTTTGCTGTAGAATATTTTGTTAGTGCAATGGTTATTGACCTGACTATTGAAGCAGAAGAACATTGTTTTTCTGACTGTGGGTTCGATTACCAGAATAAGGAGATAAATAATGTGGTGAATATTATGATAGATGTGTGAAACGTAACTTTTAAGAAAATATTATCAGTAATATAATATTTTCGACAGAAATCTATTCAATATGGCTGTGGTTTGTGCGACGAATTTTAGAAACGTAACGTGCCTAGTTCCAATGCATATTTGACTCATATCCTGAGTTCTATTACCACGAAATTCTCATCATTAGTTACAAGATTGAAAGCTTAGATTGTTGACACAAAGGAAAACACATTACTAATCGTATTCTAAGAAGTTCGCGTTTGTACAGTAATGGGAACTTAGCTGCGCTATTGAAAAGTTTCACACAAACTTCGCGATTAAAGTAATTGTTCATGGGCACTGGACTTTAGTGCCAGTAAAATTGACTTCTTGCGTATTCTCGTAAATTTTAATGGTTCTTAAAAACTGTTTATTTGTGTGGATATGTGGAACGTTGAGACAGAAATACGGATTTTTCAATTGTTTATTCTATTCAATTTTAACTAATGATTGATTTTCAATGTTGATGGATTTTGTATGTAAATTGAAGAAGTAGAGTTTCATACTTTATTGCTGTTTTAAATAATGCATAATATTGTTTAATTGTACCTACTACATTTAGATATTATTATTGTTATGTTCTGATAACATCAGATCGTATTGCATATTTATGGCCTTAAAAATTTCTTATTTATCCAATAATAACAATCCTAATATTAGGCATACAAGACGATACCTATCACATCTTTTGATATCAATATCAATTTAATTCCTTTATAGACTTCTATAGGAAGCCGTATTTTATTGCAAGATAAAGAAGTCAGGACTTGACCTGCAGTTAAGGCGTTACCCGGCAATTTCGACTATGTTCAACCTCTATAAAGTCTGGTACAACATAAAGCACAATACCGAAAAAAATATATAAAATAGGATGGTCTTTGATCTTTAATTGCTCGCGAGGACTTTTTTCCAAAGTTAATAGATTTCTAGAAAAAAAATGTGCCGTGGTCATCGATTTTTCCGCAAATACTCTATAAACTTCGTAACCTGCTGACTTAGAGCTCTGAAAATTTTATGTTTAATAAATTATCAGTTACACAACAGTCCCTGACGAGGATTTTTTGTTTCACTGATTGGTATCTTTTTAAATACAAAATGCGAGGAAAAAAGAAGGTGCAGCGGGAGAGGTTTGAGATCCGTTAAGTATGGTCAAGGTTATTAGCGCATGTATAAGCCTTAAGTGGCATTCCTAAGAAACCGCTGCAAAACAGAGTCGACAGCAGATTATTATCTATGATATTGCCAACTCGCAAACGCGATAGCGCATATTACATTACATAACATAACTAAAAAGATTCTAAACACATTAAACTGTTACATAGTTTAAATGGAAAACATTGGCACAGTTGCGGCATTGATGACCACAATTTTTCTACGAACCTTTTCTCTTTAAGAGCTTTACCTATTTTAAATAGTTGGTTAATGGGTACGTCCTTAATTAGAAACCGTACGGACAGAAACGAAGGCTTCTCTTCTGATTTAATGAGGGGGCAATCGCGTGTTCCCTTTCGCACAGGTTTGGCTCCGCCCATCGGGCGGTGAAAATCAATAACTTACAACAGAAGTGAGTACTGAGTTTGGTGTCCTACCTCGCTGACGTCGTCTGTGCCCTGTTGTGACGGTCAGTTACAGGAATTACGACGAAACTTTTTAAAAGTATGCCTTCGACATCACACTCACGATGTTATTGTATGATACATTACCCGACTTATTTTATGATTAGGAGAGAAATTGGGAGTATGACATTTGACGTTTAACTTACACTCATTTATATTCAAGTAGACCTTTAGAAGCACTTATGAATGCTAATGAATCTATCACCGGCTAGTAAGGTGGCTTATACCGAGAAGAGTGGGTATAATGAATGGTTATTTAAATTTTATGTATGGGTACTTATTCAATTTGGCCATATAGATTTTATGCAAAATTACTTTAATTTTATACCGTTTGAAATGGCAAATCAAAATCAAGGTTTCTGAGATAGCTAGCTGCCATAGTTTTTTGTGCACAGGAATTTCATGAAAATTAAATATCCTTTTTTTAGTTTATTAAAATTATTTAAAGTAACAACTCTGAATTATATTATTTTTATAATATTAAATTCATCATAAGGTTTCCTTTTACCGTTATTCAAAGTAACTAAACATCATAATTATGTTAATAGTAAATGAACATAAATAACTTAAAAACAGTCACAAATACAAAAACTTCATGATTTGGCAATAAGTTAATCTTACACTTTTCATAATTATCTAATCTAGAGACTCCAATATATCATGAATCATAACTATTTTATATCTCTCCATCTTTCAGCAAACAATGCTGTATTTCTTATCATCAGTGTATATGTACCACTGTAGTTTTAAAAGATTAAACTTAAATATACATTAAAATCCTCGTCATTTAGCGCCTGTGTAGATACTTGATCATCGTAAATTCCATCGGAATTATAATAAAATATCCGGTATAACGCGTAATAGGAAGCGAATATCCGATAATTGCCGAGGTCCTCGTGAGCGGAGCGGGCACCTGCATTAATTACAAGATTTAGCGTCATCCTTCCATTAATAACGAATAACCGTAGCACATTTTCTTTGACCGCCTTTGTATGTTTATTAAAACGAAAAGGATAGATTAATTATGATACTGAATTTTAAGAATTCGCAGCTTTGTCGACTCGATAGTATTCAGAATTTAATTTAAAAATTCCAAAGTTTAACGAGACAGGTGAGGCGAACTGCTAAGCGCGTTATGAATTTTACCTCAGCTTAGTTTCGGAAATTTTTACCGCGGACTCTAGTAACTTTATCGCTTATCCTTCAACCGTATTCATGTACAATTTTTTGAATGTACGCTTATACGGTATAATTTCGCTCCTGCCTTTGAACGTAGCGATAAAGTTCTTTGAGCTTTATGCAATGAAAAGATAAAGACTGGTTCTCGTTTTAATTTGTGTTAGTGTCCAGACTTCCCTGGCTCTGTATACGTTACGATAAAATGCTACGTGTTTTTAATCATCGCATCCAGTACAATGTTCAATTCGTTGAATTAATTCCAACTGTGTCTCAATAAACACAAAGTACAGGAATAGTTTTACTCGTTCGAAGGTCACTTTATCTACAATAACAATACATAAAATACTTGCTAAATAATTATTTGTATTTTCAATTCCACGGAGATTCAAAGAAGAAGTTTTTAAGACTCGCTGCTGAAGTAATAAGTCTTAAATCTACGACAGAACAATACTTTAAACTAGACAATAGACTAAAGTATTTTTAACTGAATTATCTCTTGTCAAAATATCATTCAACAAATTAAAATCACGTGGATTGGTATAGTGGGTGGACAGTTGGCAAAGCAACGTTTGACCATGTGTTTTAACCAACTTCCAAAAGGAAGAGAGCTTTTGTATTGTGTATACATCTGCATGTAGGTAATCTTGAATGCCAAATGAAGATAATATAATTTAATTAAAATGATAATGCAATCAAATGTGCATGAGGAACCATTAAAATTGCAATTTATTAAACAGAACGATTATTAAAAGATTTATAATTTATTTCACTCTACCATAAAATAACATTTCGCGCTTTAATTGTTAACTTGTGATTAATAGAACATTTTTGATTAATTATATGCTTATACATTATACAACAATCGTATCGACTTATTAATCGTAGGTCTTAGAAAATTAGTTACTTTAGTTCATTACTACCCACTTTCAGGGATTGCGTTCAGTTCCCCTGTGTATTAAATATTTATACGTAAACCTTTACGTTCATAGACAACCTTTCATTGACTGATGGCTGATACGATTTGCAACGGATGCTCCATAAAGCTTATTATGCTAATCCTATGTTTGCAGGGCACGCTATATTGAGTTTAATATCGAGATCGAGTTTGACCGCCTCCTTGACTGCGCGTTTATATTACTAGGAGTTTCTAGGTTATTGGAATTTCTAGAAATTAAATATTGTTGCTTCTGTTTAAATAGAGAGTAATTATTATGACTACTAGTTGTGTTGAATTATGAGGAACATGTGATTTATGGTGCATAATGGCATTGTTAAATTTTAATCATTTGTTGTAGCTGACGAAGTAACAAACTCTTTCATTTTAGACATTCTTTACAAAACCGTTTGGTTTGAAAAGTGTTTACTTTGCATGAATATATATGCCGAATTTCGTATTATGGATTATTGATCACACATTAGAATAACCTTAATTATCTTTGGTACATAGTTTAGCTAATTAATATTACCCAAACACGTTGTATATGAATTAAAAAGTAGCAAGTTATTAGCGTAGACCGGAGTAGCGACACGTGTTCACGGCACGCTTCCATATTGAATATTACATAAAATGCTACGCTGTAAAACATTGTACTTTTCACACATAATTAGGCCGTTTATGTTGTTTGACCAGACCATAACTGATGGAAAGTTTAAATGGGAAGGACATAATTACTCCTTAGCATGCATTTACGACTATTATGTTAATACGGCCAATCATCATTTCAACTTAGTATTGTTCTAAGCGTTTCTAGATTGTTCATTTCCTTCTTACTTTAAGTACCTACTGTGATTTACAATTCAAACATTAGGGGTAATTTTACAAGTGGAAAGGGTTCATTATGCCTATTATAATGTATCAAAAAATTATAAAAATATGACATAATTATATTTTGTATGTTCTTAATATATAGGAGCCCTATGTTTCCTCAACTTTTTTAAGCATATAAAAGGTCAATAAACCCACAAATAGTTCTATTTAAATGGAGATGAACCTGACCTTACTCATATGCACTTTGCTTTGGTCAGACAGTAATAATATATTAAATGAAGCGGTATGTAACATAATTAAATACCATTCAGGTGACCTACGTGCTAGTTTCGAGTTAATTTTCTGTTCTATGATAGGATTTTAATGACCGTTGACCTTTTGAATATAAGCGGTAAACTAAATTAACATTATGTAAATAACACACTCAAATTAACATCATGTAAATAAATCTGTTGTTACAACTTTATATACCTACATTTTTTATGACATACGTAGCCTTTAAACAATTCTAATGTATTTAAAGTATGACGTCTAAGATATCGTAAATACTATTTATAAATTGTTTTTTGTCGGTCGTATCGGAACAACTGATAGCCTTATTTTTTGTATAGGAACTGTAGACGGAGTGCTAATAGCTTGCAAGAGAATATTCCATTAAACTACATAAAAAGCGATAATGAGACTTAGGTATAAATATATTAAATTGTTTATAAGAATAAAAATTATTTCAAAATTTGCAAAGGAAGTTTTGAGTTTAATGTTGAAATTGATGCAAGTTTCATGAAGATTGGATTCTGTTCACTTCTCACTTCCATACAAAGCGGGTGTCGAACTTTGCTGGTTACATTTGATGATTTTTCTCTTAGAAACTGTAACCGCATTACATATTCAACTTCTTTTTGCCGCATGTAGTATATTGTATAACGTTAGCAATAATTGTTTTTCTATGATTATCGATAGAGCTTAGTCGAATGCAGTTTTTTAAGCCCCATTGCCACGTATTGCGTTTTCACAAAGTGCCATAAAAATGTATTGGCCATATTTCATGAGGCTATGTCAAGATAACACAACCACGCAAGTTTGCCAGCGAACACACGAAACAAAAGGTTAGAAAGATTGACGACTCATATTTTATTATTCAGTCATCGGCTTGTGAGCGGCATCTGACAGATGACAATCAAAGGTGTTATCAATTCCTTCCTAAAATAAAATTGGAATCAGTTCATGATATTAGAGCACGGCAGGATTGTAGCTGCTCCTCTAGGCACGGATGACGCATTAGTTTTAAAAATATAGATAGGATCGGTCACATGTGCGTTGCTAAAAAGTTTTTTGGGATATATATTTTATAAACTTAGAATGTAATTTTTGAAGAAATTATAAATATTTAAAATAATATGAACCAAAATATAAAATACCTTTATCACGTGAGCGAATTGAAACGGCGCCAATCGCTTGTTAACATGTATTATAATAATTTAAATTCATTATTTTTAGGATAATTTGGTTCACAATTATTCCTAGTTCAATACTATCACGTTTTCAGCACGTATAACCCATGAATATGTGATATATAGGAGAGAACGTCAGTGCGCGTCACGCGGTGGCCGCGCCCGCGCACCGCGTCACGGCGCGTGATCGTTTTGATAAGCGCTAATTGATTCCACTGACGTAGCTATGCGTTTAAATAAATTTAGGTTCGCAAACAGATCTCGGTTGACGCAGTGAATATAGTAAATTATGAGATAAATTGCCGATAAGGCTAAAGATTGGCTATAAAAGTTGAAGAAATTAGGTTGTTCAGTCTAATAATGCAAACCGTTTAATATAAATAAAACAGCCTAGTCTTATTGGACTTGGAGCAATGTACTGTGTGGATGAAATATGAAAAAAATAATTAGAAAATACTTTACGTTTTGTGTGGGTTGATACGTCACGTGAAGACGCACTTTTTACGAGCAATAAGCTTGCCAATTATGCTAATTATTATTGGCATTGTAACTCGGTGCTTACATAGATAGAAATGTAACAACTTTTAAAAGTTATACGACTTTTATTATTTTGGATTTAAGACTTGAAAAATGTTTATTTTATGGCGCACTAGTGCAAGATTTATTTTCGGTACAATTCTACGACTCACTAATGCTATAGCTCGTATACACGAAAGCCGATGAACTTCTTGTTATATTTTTAAATAATGAAATATTAGAATACAACTATAAAGAATAGCTGCTTCAACGGGAAATATGTATAAGAATATCATTGTCAGTGTAAATAACAGTAACCGCCAGAACGGACAGATCGGTATTTAAAATATCCAATTAGCTGTAAATAGTTCATTGAAGAAGACTAATGTAACAGCTTGCAGACGCGTGAAGTCTTTTGAAAATCCCGCATATTGTTATGGATTATTTGAAATTTATTTTTTACGTCTGCGTCAGCGGAGCGACAGTTAGCTAATAGTAGAATCGTCATGTGACTTCTAACGTAATTTTCCAAAGTGTAAGACACACGAACAGACGGATTAGTACTGAAATACACAGTTAAAATTAGCTCAGACGATGTGAAGTGTGTTTGTTTGGATTTGAAATTGATTGTCTATTGCAACATTTATTGTAATAATTTCTCTTAGGAGATAAATCGCCGTAGGAATTTACGATTTACGATGTGTAGTGATGAAATATTGTACAATAATGTAGTTTTGGCTACTGTTACTGATAAGTTATGGTTTATCATTGTTTGTTAAATTATTACAATTTACAATCGTTTTGCGGTTAATGTAAATGATTATATTTAATGATAATAAATTGATGATTGTGATAAGATATTACCTACTGACGTGCATGCGAAAGGCAATGACCTGTATTAAAAATAAAACCTCGTTTCAATAATTATAATTAAATTTAAAATTACAATAAAAGTTAAGATTGACTTACAGTATTCCTAAGACTTCAATAGATACGAATGTTGAAAAGGTCAGCATTACTTATTTACTGCATAGCTTTTATTTTAAATACTTTATCAATTTATTAATTTAGCAAACACTAACATATCGCAGCTTTACAATATAAAATACAATACTCAAGAGACGCTAGCGGCTAGGATAAATGTTCATAAATAAGATTTTAAATTATACTTGGTAAATATCCAACTAGAGATCTAGATGTAATAAAATTGTGCACAATAGAAGTTTAAACAAAGCGGGAATGCGTGTATAGCTGCTAAGATTCGTCTCATTACGTGGGGTAGTGTGATAAATGAGCTTATTGGAAAACGCCTTGGCACGCCTCACGCGTCATCATGACACATTATAAATTACTTTTATATTGTCTATCCGCACTGAGCCTACCTATCTCTCATCTGATAACCGATTGGAATAGGACGTTGACTTGTTTCATTCATTTTGCGATTAGACCAAGTTAGACGACTGTTTGAAATGCTTGGCAACTATCCAGTGCTATAAATTAACGAGGTTTTTTATATTCTTTTCAGGTAAATCACCCAAAGATATCCGGCAACAAGGATTGTCTGCGAAGTATTGTAGCGACTGGCTGATTCCGTATTGATGAAAAGACGTTCTAATATTACATCTGTGATGTTTTATTTATTTTAGAGGCATCAATTGTAACCAGTAGATATTGTTTGTTAAATGAATCTCATAAAATCCAAAGAACTTTATAAAATTAAAACCTTTCATAATAAAATAGCTTTAAGTTTTATCGCTCGACACAATATCTAAATCGTTTACGTTGTTTTGTATACGAGCAAACGAGACGTGTATAGTTGATGTAATTGGTAAAGCTATTTCAATTTATTAGAAATAAACGTTTTGTATCATAATGTATCTTTTTAATATACCCGTTACATATTATATTGTAAATCCTTAAAACCGTCACGACACACTGAAGATAGTTGCAGTTAAATTTTTCTATAGGTTAAATAAATTGTGTATATTAATGCTTGAAAATCAATAAAGCCAGGTCCACTAATAATTTCACGAGGTGAGTATACTTAGTATAACGAAGGTACTTCGGTTGGCTTGAAGTGTTTTGGCAGGCAAGCCAATGCCTGTTCGCCTTAATCATAGTGCACCTTCAACCAGGTTTCCTAGCTAACTTGTAATGAGTTCGAAGCGATGAGCCGTACCATAATTTTCATATAAAGTTTTAAATTTTTAATGGCACTTACGGGATCGAGACTTGAACACGTCGCGATCGTTTTTAAATAAGAATCGACATTTTTGGACGCTCTGTTTTAATTAATTTGTGTCATTAAAGTATATAAAGGTTACACACAGTTAATACACGCCTAAAATGAAACGTATAATATTACAATTTTAATTGTATGTAAATTAAAAATATGTAAATGTAAATATAAAAATTTCATGCTTTTAAATATCCACAAAAATAGACATGATGTATTTCATCTTTCACTCGGTATTTATTATGATTCAATGATCAATCTTCATTTTAATTCAGACTTCAAAGTCAATTGTAACTTATTATAAAATGCTAGATTTACAGTCAATTTATAGCAAAATATTTAGAGCTGTCGCCAGCAAGTGGTGACAGTTCACAATTGTAGATTGATTCGTTGATTGAAGAGTTCCATTCGTTCGACCTACACCCGTATATAGTCTTGTTTGTTGTGAATTGAGATGGATTAGGGCTATAACTTTTTGCGTTACCAATTTTAATAACTTTACAAAACCCAGAATTTTATTTATAACCTGATTAATGACTAAATAACTTAGCATTGTTTAAGTTTGACCAAGATCTTTATTTAGTGATTAATTGTAAAATTTGAACAGTTAATCAAATATGTATGAATTATTTATGAACGTAAAGAGTCGTTTAACAAATCTCGTAATTAGTAAGTTTATATTTGGATATTGCTCATTCTCTATTTGCATAATTATGAGGAAAAATGTTAGATTAGTTTAGAAATCTTATAAAAACATTCTTCATGTTCTTATACAAAATAACTATCCTTGTACTACTAATGTAATACTTTGTTGCAATTTTTATAAAAATAGTTATGTGAATTGCATGATCGTCAGACTGTAAAGTCAACATGTAGCCTTAAGAACCTTAAGAGATTGCACACTCGACCTTTTCGACCTACTTTTACAACTCCTTCGATTTATACCAAATCATTTTACATATTATACACATTTTCTTTCGTGGTTGTTTAAAAATTTAGTATCGGAAATCATGTAATGGCGAGACCATTGGTCATTCTGCGGCAGTTTACGCTCAAATTGTTCCGATATCGACTCCAATAACTCTTTTGAAATGTACTCCCTGTCATTTTGTTTTGTATGCTTTAGCGAAGAAAATAGCCGACCATTTTTGAATGTTTTATCGGAGCGCTCGCTTAAATGTAGTTTAGCAATTTGTAGTTTTGTCCCTCCGGTAATATGGTAATTAATGTTATAATCCGCGGGAACGGAGGCACTATAAACTCATGGGAATCGCGAAGTTGTTTCCTATTCGCCCTCTGAATTATCTTCATTAACGAGTCATAAAGTGTAACAATGCAGTTTTATGTCTCTAGAACGTGCTCTGACAGTTAAATCTATGCCTAGATCAATGCGGTTGTGTGCTGTGTGAAAAGAGGGGAAAAAATCCTTATACTTCAATAGTTGAAGAATCGCTTCGTGTGTAAGTGGGCGGTAGCAACCCTGCAGCCTTTCAATGTTCGAAAACACTTAAAAAATCTTTGACAGGCCCTTGTACTGAGTACTCGGTGTAGCTACGAGCGTGGCAGCATGTCTTGCGATCTTTGTTTCTTATACGGCGACACAATTTCTCAACTAAATTAGGTTAATTGCTATCGATATATCGTGTATCAATATTACAAATAAAATTTCTATGCAGTAGAGAGCTTCACATATCTACTATATATTATGTTATTAAAATAATACGAGTATATAGTATCTAATATTTTTGTATGATAATGTTGTGTAAAATAGTTAAATTGTTTGGCAGTTGTTGAGTTTTTAGATAAAATATATGCAAAGGCCAAGATATAAATACATTAAGATGATAGTAAAGATTCTAAACGATTATTATTTTGTATTTGCTCCTCAATTCTGTTACCGATATCAAAAAACATTGGCTACTGCTTGTATTGAAATCAGTTAATTTAGAATCAGTTTCAATTGAAAACGACGCTATCAATCACGATTAATCAATAAAAGTAGATAAAGGAGAAGTAAAATCTAACAACGATAAGATTAAGATAACAAGAGTTACTTTTACGTTCTAAAATAATCCTATTTGTACGTACTGTTTTGATTTATCTCATAGAAATCTGGTTTTTATAGAGTAAAAATTGGCAAATCACCTGAGTCATATCATAAACTCATAAAAAAATTCCTGTTATATCCAAATATTACAGAAAAATGTATTGTTATATTTGGAATTTTAAATAGAAATTATGAATGCCACATATGAATACAATAGTGCGTTCATTATAAGACAATGTAAATCATATTTCCTTGCTCAGATATATTTATAGTTACGTGTCGTCCTTGATTTTCCTCCATTCTTTTCCCGCCTTTTTACTTGTAGCCGCATCAGTAATGTAGGCCTCTGGTGGGAAACATTACCGTAAATCATAGAAATTTTTCTCGTAATCTACAGATGGCGCTGTATTAAATTAAAATTGCACTGAAAACTGCTTTTATCGACTGAAATGCTGAGGTCGACTTTATTTTTTACACGGCTAAAGATATTTTGCGTAACATTGTAGTATTTTGACGGAGTGTTCTGATTTCATTTTTAATTTATAATAATAATTAACTACAAGATAAACATTAAATAACACGAAGACGAAAATGATTCTTAAGATTTTGTGCTTACTAATTTTCAGTAGAAACAAGAATGAATCCATCTCCAAAATTCCAAATAGCAAGTCAGTACAAAGTTTTTGATACGTTCATTAGCGACTTGAGAACTTCAATGCAATGTTTTGTGTATTTATGTGGCTTTCAAATAAGCTGCCGTTATTAAAATATTTTAAATTTATATTGAGCAGGGAATTGTATTCTTTTGCATTACAATATAATTTGTAAATTAATATTTGTTTTAGTTTTTACTTAAATGTTACAACACTAATCAATAAATTAGAATTCTAGCCTACATATTTGCAAACACATCTTTACTTGATTAAAACGAACAGAAATTCTTTTACAGAAGTCAAAGGTTTGCAAATCAGTTCTGATTCAGATAATATAATAGATTCCTTGTAAGATAACTCAGATGGTATCTGGGTTCAGCATGAGTACAGTGCAACAGGTCACTGATTAAAATGGTCATGTGATATGGAGCGCGACTAGAAACTAAACATGATATATTGAGAAATATTCGTCTCTATGGCTAGAGGATATGTTTTCATTATGTCTGGGAATTTATATAGGAAATTCAGGGCAACATCTTAAATGTAATTAATTTAAGGTTTACTAGAAGACGTTTTGTAAGAAACAATTGATGCGGATATTAGAAAAGTAAAACCGCATAATGAAGGCCTCAATTTATTCAATTCATTTTCGTTACTTTAGACTTCTCTATAAATTTCATTGTATTTTATAAAAAATCGTCTTTAAAACGGCCCACAATATAAATTGATCAGTAGGTGCAGTATCTGCAAACAAACGCATTATTCATTCAAAAGAAATAATAAAGCGTGGCAACAATATTATTGTTGTTGTATGAATTTAATAATGTGGATGCTGTCAGTAAATAATTCAGTTGCCGCGGTTCGAAATACATAATTTACGACGATGTCGTAGGTAACATAACCCTGCCTTTGGTCTGCGGTTTGCATCTTGGGCACGTAACGGCAATATTGGCAGGACTTGCAGTCCTCAAAGATAGACAGCTTTTTAGGATTCCGCAAGCACTAAAAAGCCTTTTGCTGTCACGTATCTCCATCCATCTTTGGGGAAAAGTGGTCACAATTCTGTCGTTATGCATGGAACTTGGGGTGCAGCAAAGTGGTTTATAGAATGAAAGTAAGCTGGGAAAATGGCATTTTTAAAACCTTATGTTGAAGATATTACTCTAAGGCTCACTGTTGGAAGTGAAAAATAAGTAGATTATTTATTTGATTAAGAAATTTGGTACTGTCCAGCATCTTTTTTGAAAGAAAATTAACGCAAGCTCATCTATGTACCTAGAATATCCTTTAATTGCAAAAAAAAAAAAAAATTGTTTTGAAATTCCAATCAGATTATGATTACCAAGTATGAAAATATTATATACACACGATTTATGCTCTCAATGTGATGTACGTAAGCACGCATCCATCCTATTTACGTGAGAATAGGACACATACTATTCATTAATATTTGTGGTGTATCAAAGGTAGCCAATATTATGAAGGTATGGCTATATATTTAGCCAGTGTAAGCTCGCCTTGTTAAATTGCCATGCGTGGGTTGCAGTAAATTGACCGAAACGTACATCAAGTCACGACTCGTATTTACGAATATGTGGAGCAAATCACATGTATTGTATGCTTGTAATGATCCTAATGTGATAACGGAATGCCAATTGTATGTATAATAGAATTAGATGGGTAATAAAGCTTTCTTTTTTACTTTTAGGAAAGCACTCGGTCATTTATTCGTTAAGAGAATTTGGTCATTTATTCATTTATATATGAAATATTTATGTAAACTTCAAAATTAAAACTCAAACATTTATTTATTTTTTAAGGAGCTTTTATATCGTTATATATCTATCACCGGTTCTGAAAGGCTATGAAAATCCATGGGATAAACCACAAGACAGCTGTTCTTTGGCATCATTATTATTATGTTGTGATTATGTATGAAAATTAAAATGGAAAATTGATAATATGATCGGAAAAAAATAACTAGAGTTCCTACTCTAATGATGATGAATAATGATGCCAAAGAACAGCTGTCTTGTTGTTTATTCCATGGATTTTAATCTCCTATATTCATCTTTGAACTATCTATCTACTATCTGCATGTTTGATAGGTATGGGTTTTAAATTTGGCAGCAGTAAACTCTTTAATACTAGTAAATAGAATATGTAAAAAACATATTGATTTAAAAGTTCTGAATCCGTGTTACGTATTTCAACGCTAACTTTAACAGATTTTTTGTGCAAATAGATAGCGATTAACGAGTATAAAAATTGTAAATAAAATATGTATAGACTGATAAGAGATAGCGTATTAGGCAGTTAGAAGTGTATGTCGTTGATAACACATACTTATAACGTTTGTAAAATATATATGTAATTTCGTGAAAGGTTGTTTTTGCGGGAACATAAATTCTCTTTGTACAAATACTCTTTTTTTTACTCTTTATTGCTTATAATAATTGCAACATATATAACTTATTCATTGCTATTTTAAGTAGTTTATTTATAATATAAATGCATGTATGATTGTATATTGAAATAAAATATTCCCCAAAAGTTTTCAAAAGCCCAGCAACATATCTCCGAAATGTAGAGGCGATGAAGGTTAACAGTCTCTACAATTGAGACCTTTTCCAATATTCTACTCGCATTCCAACAGCCTCACCTTCCATAAAAAACAATTCTTTTGTATAACGCGCAATTTATTTTATTTCCATCTTTTCACCGAAGAAAAGCTGAGCCAATAATCACCGTAACAGTTACACGGTTCAGCAATTTGTGTTACACTGAACAAAACTAACCGACACAAAGCACCAGCCATTTGTACTTATTTATTTAGAAAGCCAGTGAAATCGATGCGGTTTTATTATTTATTGCCTACACGATATACCAATTTCTGAAGATATTGGTAATAGTTCGGAGGGCACCGCTCGCCTGTTATTTATTTCATGAGGTCTTAAGAAACAAGAAATTGTGTTTTATGTATTTATTGTCGACGTATTGAAATCCTTGGTGATGGGAACGATAGGGTGATTTGTTATAACATTAGTTGGGACTTGGAAATATCGCCTTCGTTTTTGTGGCTTTGTTTAGGAATATTTTGTGATACTAAGACTTATAGTGTATCTTAATACCTCTATTTTCTAAAGGTTGTTTGTCAATAATGTGTTTTTAAATATTTATGATTTTTCATTTCTTTTCTTTTAACCATAGAATATATAGAAAGTGTTACGATGTAGGTATATCAAGGGTTGATTTAACGTTCAACTGAAGGAGAATACTTGGTCCATAATTTATTGTGACCCTAGGTCCAAAACGATAGTTTTCGTACACATACCCTTGTACGTAGGGATAGTATTACGTAGGTAGAATCTAAAACATTTGAGAGGAGTAAGAGCTATACAATTTCATAGAATATTTGGATAAAATAATTATTGCAAGCTAACGAAACTGTTGTTTATACATCAAAACGTGATTTGTTTATAAATTCGTATTCAACTGTCAAACAATTTACACCATAGTTACGAGCAGACAGTTGTTTTATAGTAATTGTTAAATGATATTTGAAATGAAATAGTACGCTTTAAATACAGACTGTAAAATATGATTATAGTCATTAAAGTAAGTCTTATAATAGACATCCTAGTTATAAGCATGACTTGCAAGTTACTTCGCGTATACACCCATGTATTATTTTATAAATAAAAAAAAAAGTCGTGTGGCACTCGGGGACTACCACGGTAAAGGCTATTGCATGCTATGCCTTCAAGCCACACCTCCGTGCCCGTCGGTGTAGGGAGCGTGAGGTTTTTTCGTTACGGAATTTCTCGATTCGGTCTCCGCGCTCAAGGCCCGCGATAGAAGCTATGCAATAGCTTAAAAAAACATACTGCTAAAATACGAAATCTCATTGAAAATAATGATTCTAATTTGTTGCATGGATTAATTAGGTTTTGTTTAGTATTTGGCTTAGCGATAGTTTAACTGCGGCTTGTTGTCACCCGCAAATAAATGCCGCCCTAAATTTTGATTGTCATCTCCATACACTGCCAAACCGCAAGTGCTAATGTTTTACAGAATATGTCGTTGATTCATCGTTAAAATTAATGATCGAAACGCTTAGTTTAATTAAAATTGATTTAGTTTATGCATTCGACGGTCGACGTTTTCACGTTACAATTATGAAAAGGTCGAAACCCACGTTGTTGAAATTTAAGCGCACTTTAAAATGGTTACCTTATGTGTTTACAAGTTATAATTGTTTGTATTAGTTTTTCAAGTTTTCTTCGTAATTATAGTGTTAAGTCTCAGTCATTTAATTAAATATGTTTTAAGCTACAAAGTTTTTATTTACGTTACCTTCAGTTTCAATTAAAAGCGTTCAGTTATTTGACTTCTAATTGCACAGCGGCTAATTCGTATCCTGCCTAAATTAGATGCATGAAACATAAAATTTATATTATGGATCTGCCGGTGAAATCAACACGACATTAAATCATAACTTCGACGGGATTGTGACAGACAAATGGGATCTAGTTGTCATCCAACAAAATTAAACAGACTTTATTTATACGCTGCGACGTAAATAAATTACATATACTTTATTAAAATAAAGAACTTTATTTATGGGATCCATTATTTTGTCGTAAGTTTTAGATGAATGGAGAGTGGTATAAAGGAGGTATGGTGTGACTTTTTGTGATGAATATGGAACATAGAGCATTCGGTTCTATAAGAAAATATGTTGTTTTAGTGAAAATTATCATTTTATAGAATATTATAAAGTTTATAAGTAGATAAGTGATCACAATATCACTTTATGTCCATATTATTATACTTTCTAATAACATATAATTTAATATTACATGTTGTTTACGTGTATGAATGTTATGTTCGCTCTACATCTAAGTTAATCTGTAATTTTATACACCACCTTTATTTAAATCATGACTTTTAGTATTAAATTATTATCTATTAAAGTATTAAGAGGATTTTGTACAAATTTGTGGTGTATATATTGTAGAATAACTTTTATGCTTTTATAATGTAGCCTAGATCCTTAAATAAATTATAACTAGTTGAAGAATCGATGTCTTACATAGATTTAATACCAGTTTGACGCATGCAATAAATAAAATGACGCAAGTTGTGTCACGGGATGTCAGTCACAATAATTTCTTATAACTTTAGGACTCAATGCTAGACTCGGCTAAATAAAAATGTTTGATATTGATTATTAAAAGTAGACCGGGATGCATAATAATAATATTCAAATTCAAATAGGTAAATAATATCATATAAATTTTACATTCATATAAATTTAATAAACATGCGTACAGTATGTAAGACAATAATTAAGTCCAGTTATATCCTACATCCTACCTGTCAAGGCATATGAAATTACAATTATGCCAATTAATGTTTTTATCCAAAAGACCAATATAACTTGTGCTTAAATAATTTAAACCTCTACACACTGTCATAAAAGTTATATTGCCTGCATTTTCTTACATTTACATAAAATAATATACTGTAATTACCAATCAGGTTGTCTTAAAGACAAATTATTTCGTTGTAAACTAATCGTTTCATTTGTAATTTCTCGATTGAATGCTGACTGTGACGAATTTATTTCGGCACGCGCCGTGCCTTTGACTTACACAATGAATTTAAATACAAAATCGATCGAAATTGGATTTTAATAGGATGAAGCATGCGTGTCAAATTATCAAATTTCATACAAAGACAAATTATTGCTGAAGAAATAAAATGAACAATTAAACCAGTAGCGAATTTAAGGATGGACTTCAATTTATTAATGTCCTCATGAAATACCAAACTATATACTTTGTGAAAATTTTGTGATACAAATATGAAAAAAATGTTCATCTATAAGAAAATTAACCCCAATAAAGAGAATATTAATAAGCTTTGGGCACTATATCATAAGACTCTATCAAGTTTACCTACAGATCATTTTGAACAATTAAATTCTAAAATGTTAATAATTCGATTAATCTCTTACCTAGAGTACATTTACATTGTACATTTCTAAACCGCTATACATAGGTATATTTATAGAATATTCCTATCTATTAACAACCAAATTTTAACAAGCCCATTACAATGTTTTAATAATGTATTCATCAAATAATTGCTGATAGCGTAACAATAAAATCATTTCATTTGACGTTCGCCACTGGACAATACAGCGACCGCAAAATTAAAACTTATAATAATTGGGATCTTAATTTGGATTAGTCACAATGCGATGCGGTGGAGGTTGAATGTTGAAACGTTACGTAATTAACAATAGAGCAATTAAGTTTGTTGGGACGCAGTTTGGGAGGAAAACGAATGACGTGACGGCGGACGGCGGATGGCCACTCTGGGAAACAATGCGTTTCACTGATTCTGCTGACGCTGCTTTAATAGATTCTGCATGTACCTCCATTTTTCGGTTTTCAAGCCTATATTATAGTTATTGAGAAAGAATTTCTGTAGAGATCTAGACTTAAAGTATATAAGTAATCTAGATGCAGAGTAGTACAGATTATTACACTAAGAATATTCTAATTAAATCATAATAAAATTGAATAAGGATACAAGTCGTACTCTCTCAAATCTATAATCATGTGAAGTAATAAGTTTCAAAGCAATAACAATTAATTATCTTTAATCAAAAATAAATACATGTTCCTTTGCAGTAGAATAGTAATTCTTAAGAAGGGCAATATATTATTTTTTCACGTAGGTATACATTATTTACTTACTTATAGATTGCTTTCTATGTTTTATCACTTTTTAACATAATTTTTGACAGTTAGTAATAAAATTTAATCTACATGTTAGTAATAAATTAATATATTACATTCCCTTGTTATGTTTATTCTGATTCTACATAGTTAAGCACATAATATTGTTGGCAAATGACATTTTATATTACACTATTTGGGTGCGATATTAAAGGTACGGTTTATGTATGTGTGTTTTATTAACGACCTCCATAATTTATTCAAGAGAACTATAATTAAAGTTAATTAAGGTACTTATGTTTCCTGTTTTCCTATTTATTGTTCGGCCAAATTGTAGTTTTACAATTACATGGTTAATAACGTAAAACGTTACATCAATTAATATTGTTTATTTGGAACGTTATAATTGATTTTGTTTTCAAACCCACCTTTAGTACCTAGTATTTAGTGTGTAATTTGCTACGAAAAATTAGTTTTAGTTTAGGTAAAGTAGTTAGTAGTTAGATGGTATATCACACATGATATAATAAAGGTAGATATCCTCACCAAGTATGCACTTCGATTACTATATTGTATTTTATTAATGTATTCAATTCCTCAATGTATTTTATTATTAAATAGATTTTTTATGTCATAGTATATTTATACTACATAATTTTATAAAATAATAATATTCTTAATACAGAAGCAATAACAGTGAAACCATTATGACTAGGGACAGTTTATCTTCTATTTTTATTTCATTGTAGATGAAAAATGTCGTTTGACACGGCATAGAAAACTAATCACTTAATTGTACCCATAGTAAAACCATTTCAAACAATGTGAATTGCACTTTGCTCGTACTAATAAATAAGAGAATGTTTTTCCTTTTAAACCGCATATTTGCTATCACATGTCACCGAATACTTGATGAAGACGTGTTCATGTAATTTTTGCGTAAAGCCTGTGGTTATCTGTGGTTTTTCAAACGTCAAGGTGATTAGTTTCGGCGTTCTCGTTACGAGGCAGTTCGCGGGCTTTTATGAATGCTCTTGCGAATGTTGATACAACACAGCTTAAATATTTGAAAACATCATTCAAACGTAGGGATTGGTGCTTTTCAACACTAAGCCTGCGTGTCGTTATTACTAGCTAGATGCGAAAGCGACATACAGCTCCCCCATTCATTAAAAAACTTATAATGGTGAGTATTATTCTATCATTCTGTGCTATAAGCTACAATGGTGGTTATAATATGACTTAATAATGGCCATAGTGTTTCAGTTATGCGGTAAAAGGAGTACTTTTTACTGAATAACAAGCTTTTAATTAATTTGTTTGCTACATTGTTCGGCTCGGTTGTATAATACCTACAATGTAATAATACAACAATTTTTTACGTGTAAAAGCTGATAGGTTTTCATTTATTATTTAACCGAATTTCAATGTAATTTATGAACAAGTATAATAGAGATAACATTTACCACACAGATTAGATCTGTGATTTACCAAAACAATAGAACTATGTCAATCACGCTAATGAAACTTAACGTCGGTTTTGTTTATAAAAACGTCAAAAATCTTGTCAATGCCTCCAATTTGACAAGATACAAAACAAGAGAGCGTCTAAACGACACCCATTTACATTATTATAAGCCTTAAAAGGTTATTATTTCACATGACAGCTCATTGACAAGCACACGTGGTGTTTATTGTCAATATCATGCAATTGCCCCCGCGACATAGAGTCAATAAAAACTAACTGGGTAATTAGATACTCCCTGTGTTTATTTATCGATATACAATCGACGGTACTAAACGGAACTGTGTTTAATTAAGCTGGGACTTTAGTTGTTACGCGGTAAGTACATTGCAGCTATAGTTCTTATAATATTACAGTCTTATTTGAATAAAGATTAGACATATAGTATCTTATGATATAACATTTATACCTAGTAGCAAAAACAGCTGTTAACTTTCGATTAAATTCTAATAGGCATGAAAGGTAATAAGGAGTAAAAGATAGAAAATATTGGCGACGTTTAAGTTTTAGAATGGTGTAGATTGTAGTTAAATTTAAGGATATAATTTCGAGCTTTTAACAAATAGTTAGTAGGGAAATTTAGTTTAGATACACACTTATAAATAAAGGCATTAATATAGGCGCAGATTTCATTTAGTTTATAAATTAATAAATAAAAATGTAAATTTAATCTTAATAGTATAATCTTTATGAATAAATAATCTTGATTAATATTATCAGATAATTTTTAATACCTATTTTATAATGAGCACCACTTACCTTATTTGCAATCAGGAAGGGTTGCAGGCCTACGATACAAGCTGTCTTAGTGTAGGCCTGCAGGTCATATTATCTTTTAATCATCAGGTCCTATTATAATTTCCTTGTATTTTTGTATGTTTAATTAATTTAAGATAATGATTTCTATGTATTTAATTTTTGTATTTATGGTGAATAAATGATTATGATTATGATTATGAAATAATAATTGTTCGGAATAGATAAAATAATTAAATGGTCACACTGATAGCGGAAACGCGATGTATTCAATTGGCGACGGAGCGGGGTTCGCATTCGGTTATTGTCGCATTCTATCGGAGTCCGCCAACCGCGCCGCTAGTGTGAAGTCGTGTATTTAGTGTTGTTATCGGTTATAAGTTATTTACGCGCGCATCGGAGCGTGTCGTCGATTGTTTTACGTGCTGACCACGTAGTAAATTAGTAAATCGGCCCGCGGAATTGTTAATTGTACTTTTTATTGATATTAGTAATCACGCGCGGACGCGAGTTATTTATGTGAGAAGAATTTTAATGGCGACGTAGTGTGCCTGGCAGAAGTGGTGACTATATACATTAAATTGTCTCTTTTCTTTTTATTTTATCTTATGTAATTTAAATTATTCCCGTAATTATAGTTTTTCCTCCCCAAAAAGGGTACCCTATTGTTTTGACTAATTGACTGACCGACACACCACATATTTATGGAAGCAGCGCACGAGATTTCAGGTATGTACTCAGGATGTATTTAACTATTGTTATTGTATTATGGTAGCAGAGCAAAATAAATAACAAACATAAGTTTTGGTAACCAGAGCGTGGTTAAAATCCACCGACCTCTGGGTTGTAGGGCCCAGCGTAGTTAAAACGGAAATTTTGGTAATAATAATTACGATTTTATATGTTCGGTTATGACAATACGGTATTTTATATGTTCGGTTATAGCATTTAAATTGTCATACATATAATTTTCGTAAGAAATATCGGCAATTTATAACAATAGTTGAATGTTTCAATCCTAGGTACATTAATTGCGTCAAGTCATTATAAGGTTAAATCAAAGTCATAGGTATTGCGTCATACTGTGTTGAGTGATTAATTGCGTTCTAAGAATAGAACATTCGAGATTCGGATAAGTACATTTGATATATTGTGATAGATTGTTTATTTCAATACGGTTTTTTAAATTGTGTTTTACGTTCTAAAAATAGAACTTTCTATATTCGAATAAGTGCATTTGATGTTTTGTTATACTTTGTTTATTCGAATACGGTTATTTGTTTTTTGACTTGCGTTTTTCATTTGTGTTTACGGAAAGTTTTTGTTAATTAAAAATGGCTCGCATCTCACAAGGCGCAGTTAGCCGGTGTTTTGCGATGGCTAGGTTCAGCCGTATTGAATATATCGCGTCAAGATCGCATTCAGGCCCTTTTGTCCCGGGGAGAGGTTTTGGAAGAAAAAATGAATGATTTATATAATTCTTATCGGGCATTGTATGCAATGAATTTAGAACCAGAGGTTATGGATAGAATAAGTGCGGATGTAGATCAGGCTGAGGATTTGGCGGACCAAATACGACAAGCCGTGGGACAAATTAAGTCCACGGTCCAGCCTGTTGGTGATCTACCATATAAAGAAAACTTTATTTACGTCCGGTGGAATAATAGGTAGGTTGCCTAAATTAGATTTACCCCATTTCGGTGGCGATTTAAGCCAATTTAATTTAAGCGTTTATCAATTTATTTGATAGTTTGGTTCATAATAGATGTGATTTAACACCTGCTCAGAAATTAGCTTATATGTTGGCTAGTCTCACCGGTGAGGCTAAGGGTTTGGTCCAACATCTGGAACTTGTTGAATTTATATTTTTGGTTTTATGGCATTCAAATGCTTTATAAGGAATGGCGCGAAGGATGCGGGTTCGAGTCCCGCCTCGTGATCGAATTTTTTTCTATTCTTTATAAATTTATATCTGGAACTTGTTGATAATAATTATTCTAGAGCGCGGGATTTACTTATGCGTCGGTATCAAAACATCCGCCGGTTAGCGGATAATCATGTTGCGGTAATTTTAAACTTGCCACATATTAATAAAAATTGTAATTTACGGACTCACTTATTAAATCCTTTATTAGTGGCGATTAATGCGTTGAAAGGTTTAAATTTACCTATAGACAGTTGGTCGTTTATTTTATTGCATATTGTTTTACAAAAATTAAATGTTGATATGCGTAACCGGTTCGAACAGGAATACGGCGGGGACTCTTCCACTCATCTCCCTTCGTTTGAAGATTTTATTCGTTTTTTGGAGGATGAGTGTCGCAGGCAGGACAACGTCCCTTCGCCGTCGCCGGCCCCGGCCCACGCGAGGCCCCGGCCGCCGCCGGTGCGCGCGGAGCGCCGCCTGGACCAGCGAGTGTACAATGTAGTTGCGGCCCGGCAGCCGGACAATTGCTGCTCGTATTGTAGGGCCCCTGGTCACGGTGTAGTTTCTTGTTATAAGTTTTTGGCATTACGTTTTCAGGCGCGACGTAATATTGTGCGACAGCGCAGGTGGTTTTACGGTTGCTTAGGCTCCCACCTCGTGTCGCAATGCAATTATTCTCGACCGTGCAAGCAGTGTGGTGGTAATCACCACTTTTTACTTTGTGGCAACAGGAACGGGACGCCTCCGCCGGCTGCTCCGGCGCAGGACGCTGTTGTCAACAATCGATTGGAAGGTAATAATGTTGATAATCAATGGGCAGGTGGTGTGCAGGTTAATAGACCTCGAGTTTCTGGTCACACTTACAGGCGCGGTGGCAGAAAGGATAATTTGAATTATCGGAGCCAGGCACGTCCCCCCATGGGCGGGGGTAGTAGTGGACGTCATGTATATCGGACACCGGATGTGTCACGGCCATTTAGGGCTCGGGGCCCTAGGGGCCCTGGGGGGCCCAATGTATCTCGGGTTGCTGCTGATCAGCAACGGTCTGATTCTATCAATCCTTTGCAGTATTCGGAGTGGCCTCGCTTAGGACAGCGGGGATTTCAGCGAGATTATTGACTAGAACACACGCCGTCTCCATCTAAGTCTTCGACCTCTCCTGTTACTGTTTTGTTGCCCACCGCTCAGGTTTGCGTCGCCTCCTCATCGGGTGAGCAGGTTGCGGCGCGAGCGATTTTGGATTCTGGTGCACAGGGGAGTTTGGTGTCGAGAAGTTTAGTGGAGCGGTTGCGGTTGCGTGTTGTTCCTGCCGCGAATAGTATTTTTGGTGTAGGCGGAGTTAAGGTGTCCGGTTTAGTGGGACAGGTCTCACTCACCTTCTCTCCTCTTAAATATTCTTTTCCTCGTATTTCAACGTCTGCTGTTGTTTTGGATAATGTTATGGGAAACCATCCGCTTGTTAAATTGCCATCGGAGGTATTTGAACTTGCAACTCAATTGAATTTAGCTGATGCCAAATTTAATATTCCAGGTCCAGTTGATTTGCTACTCGGTGCAGGTTTTTTTGGGAAAGCTACGGTTTGGAAAATGCATTCATCTGCAACGTGGTGGGTTAGTAGCCGTCTCAACAGACCTTGGTGATGAATTTATATTTTTGGTTTTATGGCATTCAATTGCTTTATAAATATAAATTTATAAAGAATAGAAAAAATTCGATCACGAGGCGGGACTCGAACCCGCATCCTTTCGCGCCATTCCGGGGCGGATGCCTGACCAATTCAGCCACTCGTGACCCGCCAGAGCAATCGAATTTATTCTATTCTTTCAGTTTTATGTGTCTGAAGGGACACACCGCGCGCCATCTATTGATATGATTAACAACCATTTCAACCAATATGAAGCACTTTTCAGTGAATACAATATTGTAACGATGGAACACGACCTTTTTTGTTGAATTTATATTTTTGGTTTTATGGCATTTAATTGCTTTATAAATATAAATTTATAAAGAATAGAAAAAATTCGATAGAAAATTATAATGATTAATTATAATGATAATTTAAAAAATTTTATAAATTTAGACCTTGGTGATGTCATCATGGGCCCTGTATTTTCATTTTGTGTTTTTAATGAAGAGGATGGTAACTTGAATGTAGGACTCTCTCTCGCTGAAGCGGTTCAGCGTTTTTGGGAAGTTGAGGAGCCCCCTACAGCACGCCGCGATAACCCAGAGCACCTGGAATGTGAGCTGTTCTTCCAGAATAATACAGGTCGTCTCTGTTCGGGTAGATTTGTCACGAGGTTACCTTTTCTACCGTCTCGTCCTCCATTAGGTCAGTCTAGAATGCTAGCTGAAAAAAGGTTAGCATCTATGGAGCGACGTATGAAGAGGGATTCGGCATTTCGTATTAAGTATGTTGAGTTTATGAAAGAGTATTTAGAGCTCGGTCATATGTCTGTTTCTAATTTTGATTGGAGGTCGCAGGAGCACTACTTTATTCCACATCATGAGGTGTTTAAGGGTGGTAAAATAAGAGTAGTTTTTGATGGATCTGCGCCCAGCTCTAACGGTGTATCATTGAATCAATGTTTGCATTCGGGTCCTAAGTTGCATCGGGATATTGGTGATATTTTAACAAATTTTCGTAGGCATCAGGTTGTATTTGTTGCGGATATTAAAATGATGTTTAGGCAGACTGTTATTCATCCAGAGGATCGTCGTTACCAGTTGATTTTGTGGTGAGAGAAAGAATCAGATCCTATTTCGGTTTTTTGAGTTGAATACTAATACGTATGGACTTAGGTCGAGTCCTTTTAATCACGTTAAATCGACGTTAGGTCAAAATATTAATATTAGAAGAATTTTCGCTTGGACTGATAGTCGGATTGTTCTTGCATGGTTGCAAGCATCAGTTCATGCATTGGAGGTTTTTGTTGCGAATCGGGATTCGCAAATTCAGCAATCGGTTGCTGTTTTAGAGTGTAGACATGTGCCAGAGGATGTTAATCCCGCTGATTGTGCATCTCGCGGTGTGAGGCTCCAGTTTAATTGAATCATTCGTTGTGGTAGGGTCCTGGTTGGCTGCTCCAACCAGAGAATTGTTGCCCTCAAGCTTCTATTAAGCTTTTTGAGTCTCTCCCGCGTTTGAAGGTCCTTTCGGTTATAAGGGAGCCTGCACAGAATTTAGATTTTTATTAATGCGGTTTCGTTCTTTAGATAGGGAGTTAGGTGAAACGGTTCTCACCTTCGGTATTTTGTAAATTGAAGCTGTACTTAATTCCAGGCCACTATGTCCTATTTCATCGGACCCAAATGACTTGGAGGTTTTGACTCCAGGACATTTTTTGATTGGGGGTCCACTTAATGCGCTCCCTGAATATCCATTTGAGAATACTCCGGTTAATCGGCTCTCACGTTTTGAACTGCTGCAACAACTTTCTCAGAGTTTTTGGAAACGGTTTAATTTAGAATATCTTCATTTGTTGCAGCAGCGTGTTCGCTGGACAGATAAACGGATCCACCAAAGGTCGGTGACCTCGTCCTAGTTAAGGAGACGAATGGGCATATTCGACTGTCTTGGAGACGTGGTCGAATTTTGCGGCTAATCCTAGGCGCGGACGGTATTCCGCGAGTTGCAGAGGTCCTGGTAGGAAATTCTGTCCTTAAAAGAGCTGTTGCGGGCTTATCGCGGCTGCCCGTTATGTAGGTTTTATCCTTATCCTCTGGTTTTGGACTCAGTCAGGTTTTGCCTGACTGGGACGGGGGAATGTTCGGAATAGATAAAATAATTAAATGGTCACACTGATAGCGGAAACGCGATGTATTCAATTGGCGACGGAGCGGGGTTCCATTCCAAGTCCGCCAACCGCGCCGCTAGTGTGAAGTCGTGTATTTAGTGTTGTTATCGGTTATAAGTTATTTACGCGCGCATCGGAGCGTGTCGTCGATTGTTTTACGTGCTGACCACGTAGTAAATTAGTAAATCGGCCCGCGGAATTGTTAATTGTACTTTTTATTGATATTAGTAATCACGCGCGGACGCGAGTTATTTATGTGAGAAGAATTTTAATGGCGACGTAGTGTGCCTGGCAGAAGTGGTGACTATATACATTAAATTGTCTCTTTTCTTTTTATTTTATCTTATGTAATTTAAATTATTCCCGTAATTATAGTTTTTCCTCCCCAAAAAGGGTACCCTATTGTTTTGACTAATTGACTGACCGACACACCACATATTTATGGAAGCAGCGCACGAGATTTCAGGTATGTACTCAGGATGTATTTAACTATTGTTATTGTATTATGGTAGCAGAGCAAAATAAATAACAAACAATAATAATATAAGTTTTATACCCGTACCTCTACAGGTACGGTTAAAAGGGATTCGTTGGCGAACAGTTTTCACAGATATTATCTAAGTTACATAAAACATAAACCAATGTACACACAGGAGAGGAAACTAAAATATGAGCGAAGAATAACATAAATAGCCGTAAAGGGGATCATAGGATAGAGGATCATGCGAGAAAAGTTTTGAAATTTTCAATAAAAAACTTAGACTACACACGTGTACTCGAGACTTGTGAAACAAATTGAAAAGCAAATAAAGGCTTTCCGTTAAAAAAAACTTTTTCAATTACAAACTTGCGTGAGCCGGCGTAATATCAGCGGTTATTGAACTTACGTAATAACATAAACAAACATATTGATACCGAAGATGTTTTTACTTTTAAAGCAATGAAGTTTTCATTTATTTGATCGTTTATCATTTTCTTAAAAATTAAATTGCTGTATATTATTGAGAATGGTATTATTAGAATTAAGAGTGCATATTTTCATCTGGAAAATACTTTAAACAGCTTACGAGACTTTCCATAAGGTTCTTATTAAATACTAGCTTTCCGCCCGCGGCTTCACCCGCTTTGTCTAAAACCTAATAAATTATATACTGAAACCTTCCTCGAGAATCACTCTATCCATTAAAAGCAACCGCATCAAAATCCGTTGCGTAGTTTTAAGATTTAATCATACATAAGGACATAGGGACAGAGAAAGCGACTTTGCTTTATACTATGTAGTGATAGTTGATGAGCTGTATATGAGGTGTGACTTGTTTATTTTACCAAAACGATTTTGTTATCGTCCACGGATGGGCACTTGCGAAAATTAAATCTCTATTAAGATTTAAGAAAAGGGAGGAACTTTTATCAGTTATGAACTTTCGTGACATTTTGCGAAGAATTATTATCGCCTTATCTTTCGCACAGCTCTCCGAGCGAATTCAACTTGGCCTGTATTTACGTTTGCTGCGGTTTCTTTCAATTAAAGATAGTAAGTATGAAGGTCGAGCTAGTGTCTCTAGCGCAACTGTAATTTTAATTAGATTCTTTTTATTTAAGAATACTTGTCTTACAATATTTATGTGTAATCAATCTAAACATCCTCTTAACTTTATCATTATAACATATGTACCTCTATTATCTTATTAGAATTAAGTACTATTGTGATTGCAAAACCGTAATAAATAATTAATTTGGTTTGTTAGAAAACCTATTTACAACCTTGCAAGTACGAAGTATTGTGAATTGTACAAAAGGAACGAAAATTGTGCGTGAAATGTAACTTTTATGGAGCTCTTTGCAAATCAATACCCAGGGAACGAGACAAGTTAATTAAATAAAAATACGAGGGCTGGCGGCTTGCGGAGGTGTCAAACAGCAATCAGCAAATAAAGAGCCGCCAATAAGTTAGCGGTCTATTCACAGAATCGAAAAGGTTCTGATTCATTGTCACGTCTCGTTTTGATTGGACGTGCTTTGATAGCGATAGCCGGGATTGCCATCGCTCCAAATTTTAATATATTTTTTATACACCCTCATATTCCATTCTATCCTGCGGTTTGGCAATATTTATGACGAGTTATTTTGCTTGGACGGGACTCGGTTATGGCGGTCGGATGTAATGGTTTCAATTTATTTATTGAATTTGCGTACAATACCGATAGCTTATTAAAATTGTTCGACAATTATAAACTTTTGTAATTACCGCGGCACTGTTTATCTTTCGTCGCAGCGTTATCGGATTTTGCGTTAAAAATTTTCGTTTGCGGAATGTTTTTTTAGGTTAGCTTAAAGTATTAAATGATTAACTGTTTTTAATCGGCTCGGTGACGTCACCGTGGGCTGGTGACGTCTGGCTTGGTGACGTTTCATTCATTGTTCGCCGTCTGAATGCAATCTGTTGGATAAAGCGCCACTAATTATTTCCGTACCAGCTCGTCATCGAAATGCGGTCGCGTAGGCGATTCAACACGTTACAGGATTGATTTTCAAACTGAGATATAGAACAAACGGGGCTTCGTTTATTCATGTCGTTACACATCGCCGGTACAGCGGTGTTCCGTTTCAATCAAGTTTTTAATGTTATTTACATTCGGTAGAGTCAAAATTACGCTGCTTAAAAGATGAGAGTAGACTTTATAAGAATATTTTATCATTAATACTTTTCAATACAATCGGTACCTAATTATATTAAATACACATAATTAACGAAACAACTAACTCAATGTCTCGTATAACACACCACAATATAGTTACCAACAATATTATGGATACATTTCTATAAATCGAGACGCAAAGCCAGATAATCCGTACTCAAAATAATAACGATGCTTGTGACGTGGACCAAAATTCAGGATATAAATAAGATGGGAACAGGTGCATCGTTATTGAAAGCATGCACAATGATAGCCATCGTGATGCTGTATTCATAATGTAGCTATTTTCGTCATAGATAAAAATCCTGAGTAGTCGCAGTCCGGGTGTGCGACATGCTCTCATTATTTTTGCGTGAAGGATCTTTTTAATTCACATGAATAAATCTTAGGATTGTCACTGTTTTAAAATAAACAATTTTTTAAGTGATAAATAAGAGAAAGGGTAAGTGATATTTAATTTTGAGTGGAATATTATTAAAAAAATAGATTAAAACGAATAAAAGTGAATATCAATAGGCTATCAGTATTTACTTCAACGATTAGTGGCTCGAATCAAAAAAATAAAGAGAGTAAGATATTTCAATAATTTACATACCGACTTAACTTAACTATGTAAATGGCGCTGTACATAATAGTCCGGTTTTTCATTAAAACAATTCATTTAATTTCTTAATCATTTACAATATTTTGTGTTGAGAGTGAAATATGCATTTCTCTAAGTCCATGTTGAGAGCAGTACCTATCTTTTTAATTGCAAAAGAATTTCCTTAATCGGTTCAATACCTTTTGGAGCTTATTACATATACTCATTAATAAATAAATAGTAGTTAAATTATACCCAGTAACATACTAAATATTCCTTTATGTACAAAAATTAATAAAAGTAAACAGATTCATAGTTTACTTAATAAACACTGCTACTATAGAGCATAATCTTTTACGACACTTCAACGCAACATGTCTTATAAAATGGACATAAAATTATACCGTCTTTATCTTCGCAGATAAGAAATCTAGACAACAGAGAGCCTGAAGGTCTGCACTAATAAAAAACACTCTACGATTGGATCGAGTTGAATAATAAAACAACATAATAGAGTATAATTATGTTTGCGTTGTTGTTTGTTTAGATACAATGAAATACAAATCTACACATTGTTTTAACTAAGCTATTGCTTTTAATATGTGCATATGTATCATATAATATACACGCGAATGTTACAGTTTAATTTTCAAAATCTGTATTTTAACAACTTCCCAACAAGATTCGTTGAGACTATTGAATTAGTTTGTTACTGTAAGAAAAATAAACATAAGTTTGAAATAAACCCTCAAATAAGCAATAAAATTTTATTCAGCACATTGTCTACTGCATTCTGTTTGCGAAAGAGCTGGGTTTGGAAATTTATTGACAGCGTGTATTGTAGGATTGGACGAATTTTGCGTCCGTTGAGAAATAAATACTTTCTACAAATATACAAGGAACTAAGGAAGAACTAAAACAACAAGGAAAATTTATTTTTTACAGTTAGGTACAACTTTTTCAATTCACAATATATTCATCAATATCCATTTAGTATTTAGATTTTTAAGAAAAAAAAAAATTTAGTATTTAGATTCCATCGGTGTGATAAAATGGAGTAAAAAATATCAACAAAAATACTCATACATCAATATGATGCGTTGCTACAATGTTGAAATTATGTGAGAGACTCTAGAGACACAATATTAATGTTATTCGGTTTATTTTGGTACAGATTTAGATAATGTGCGCAACATAACCACATTCCTAATTCTAATAACGCATCTCACTAAAACTCAAAGCTTCACCATTATTTGTCAATGTCTAGAATTATTTCAGGTTCAAACGCATGGACAGGAATTAGAATTTAGAGCATACATAAAGAGACTGTCATGTTCTGATATCTCTGTTATTATGTACATTTATGATTCCAGTCGCAAATCCAATCCGTTGTTGCGATTCTATTCCAGGAATTGATTTTAACGAGCTTCGTTGACAGATATTGGGTCTGATTAGAGCTTTTTGTTGTGTATAATTGTCGACAGTCTAATGCTGCAGATTTACGACAGCCCATTACGTACGATGCATTGTCTTATGCGAATCGCTTTAATGCCTATATTGTTTTAGTATTGTTTAAGAATTCTCATTATTTTCATATAAATTATCGATTACAAATATGGACATATTATATCTAACGTATAGTGTGTATAATGGTGTATCTAATATCCTATTGTCTACAGAACAGTCGTAAAAAACTTGACTGATTTTAACATGTAATAATCCATACTTAATAATATAAATGCGAAAGTAACTCTGTCTGTCTGTCTGTTACTCAATCACGCCTTAACTATGAACCAATTTGCATGAAATTTGGTATAGAGATATTTTGATACCCGAGAAAGGACATAGGCTACTTTTTAATGACGCAATCCCGGAAATCCCACGGGAATGGGAACTATGCGGGTTTTTCTTTGACTGCGCGGGCGAAGCCGCGGGCGGAAACATAGTATAGAAATATATTTTATTTATGTCAAGCCAAATTTTATTTACAAAGTGTTCAGAAGCCATAAAATTGTGTATATTATTAAAACGTCAATTGCCGGAAAGTGCTTAAACAAGAGTTGGCCAATTAGAAATTCCGGCAACATAAAAGTGACCAAAGCAAAACCTTACAAAGTATCGCCACTAGCATAAAGCGGCTCGAATCTGAACCCTCGTCGTTTAAACTCAATTTGTTGAAGCCTATTTAATTTTCATCTAACAACGTTTCATACTTTAATTAACCAGAGTGTTGTTTGTTCGCTCAAACGTTTACAGTGAATCGAAGACTTGTAAGAAATTGATGCAAATTCTCGAGCTATTTACAATTTGTTATTGCAGCTATTTTCCCGTTTATTGTGGCTGTAATTTATTTCTACTTTATGGAAAATAATTATAACTGGCTGTTATTCGAAATATTAAGGTTAAAGTGAACGTGCGACGTAACAAAGTTATATATTATATAAATCCTAAAACTTACGATTGCGCTCATAAATGACAGTTTAGACGTAAACCGCTTTCATGTTGAAATATTATTGTATCGTTAAACATCTTTAATTACCACGCTTGCATCTTAGACTACATTGATGATAATATTATGCCACACACATAATATATAAATAGGTTGAAAATATTTCTTACAGTGAAATTTAAGGTGCATTGAGTATTTAGTGCCTATTAAAGTCGAATATACTGGCAACAATTCTTGCCTATGAGCATCGTAACATGATATTTCATTAGCAAGAATTAATTATTCATCGTCATCCGAAAAATTGAGGATAATAAGATTAGAGGTAGAAGTTCTGTGTGTTACATATATTATTAAATACAATTGAATTTCGCAAATTTAATACCCCTTCAATTGTTAGCATTTGGAAGTGAGAACGGTTTAGATAAAATTGCAATAAAATCGTTTCTTTCGGAGTAGTTCATGCAACCGATCATAGCATTCATTGCATAGAATAGGATAAGTTTCCGCTACGAACATTGTGCAGCCGCTTTAAGACACTACTTTTATAAGTTTTTGAGTCAGAACTGAAATTCTATTTCGGATAATGACTTCCTTTTTAGCAATGTCGGGTTGAAATTGTTGCTTTTGTTTGTACATAACTGAAGTAGTTTAAATAAAGTGAAAATCTCATTTGTAGTGGCAACTTTATTTTAAGTACGTACCTTATCATAGAACGTAAAAACTCAAACTCAAACTCAAACATTTATTTATTCAATTAGATTTCTTATAGAAGCACTTTTGAAACGTCATTACATATTTTAAAATTTACCACCGATTCGGAAAGCAGTATCTACGGAGAAGAACCGGCAAGAAACTCCATAGTTGCTCTTTTGCTTTCATTAAATCATTTCAGTTTTACAATTTAATTTTACAAAATACATAGGTATGTAACATCATATATTATAATAACATGCCAAAGAACTGTCCTGTGGTTTTATACGCGACAACCCTCCATGGGTTTTTATCGTCCATATATTCCTGAATACTGTAGTACGCTCTCTGAACTAGTACATTTTTTATATAAGTTTTAAATTTAGAACTACTAAACTCTTTAATATTATAAGGAATTCTATTGTAAAAGCATACCTTGACCCATAAATGAATTTTTAACTTTAGCTAATCGGAAAAATTGCATTTCAATTCTATTTCTGTTCCTTGTGCCATAACAGTGTCTATCTCCTACTCTTGTGTGTAAGTCGGCGTTTTTGTGTACATGCAAAATATTATTAAATATATACTGTGATGGTACAGTAAGGATACCAGTATTCTTAAAGAGATCTCTTAGTGAGTCCCGAGCACGTAAATTATATATAGAACGAATGGCTCTTTTCTGTAAGATAAATATAGTTTCTATATCTGCTGCCCTGCCCCATAGTAGAATTCCATAGGACATAATACTATGAAAGTAGCTGAAGTAAACCAATCTAGCTGTATCTTCATCGGTGAGATGCCTTACCTTTCGGACTGCATATGCAGCTGAACTGAGCTTACCTGCAGCGGTGTTGACATGGGCTCCCCACTGTAGTTTCTCGTCCAATGTTAACCCAAGAAATACAGTCGATTCTGTAGGGTGTAATACCTCCCCGTTCAAGGTAATATTTCTGCTTAACTTTTTAACGTTTGGTAGTAAAAATTCAACACAAGTTGTTTTTTTGGCATTAAATAATAAATTATTAGCAGTAAACCAGTCGGATATGTGTAAAAGAGCACTGTTCACTTCGTCAACATTTGGGTCATGCCTATCCACATTAAATATTAATGAGGTATCATCTGCAAACAGAACAGCTATTTCACACCTATCCTGTAAATAATAAGGTAGATCATTGATATATACCAAGAACAAGAAGGGTCCTAAAATAGATCCCTGTGGAACACCAATGTTAATTGACGCACCGCTAGAACGTTCTCCATTAACAACTACAGTTTGTATCCTATCATGCAGGTATGAGGCTATGAGGTTCTGAGCTTGTCCTTTAATCCCATAGTGATTAATTTTACGCAATAAAGTACAATGTTCAACGCAGTCAAATGCCTTGGAGAGGTCACAAAATATCCCCAAAGCATTTTTTGAGTTTTCCCATGCCTTATATATATGTGTTAGTAGTGCAACTCCAGCATCTGTGGTTGAGCGCCCCTTTGTGAAACCAAACTGTTTGGTGTTCAGCAAATTATTAGATGCAAAGTGACTAGTCAATTGGTTTAATATTAACTTTTCGAATACCTTACTTAATGTTGGTAAAATCGAGATAGGTCTATAGTTGTTACAGTCTTCTTGATCGCCTTTCTTAAATAGAGGTATAAATTTACTAAGCTTTAATAAATTTGGAAATGTACCATAGTCACAACACTTATTAAATATAAAAGCTAAATTGTTCGCAATATTTTCTATTATATTATTAACTAAATTTACGGACATTCCCCAAAGATCACAAATATTTTTTTAATTTAGTGTCTTAAAGGCTGTAACAATATCATTAGCAGTTACGTGTCGCAATTCAAATAATGTACTGCATCCCGCAACATGGTCCCTCAAAAAGGTCTCTGCAAGTACTGAAGACGAATTTAAATTATTAGTAATGCTAGCAGGGACACTACTAAAGAAATCTTCAAAAGCAAGCGCAACATCAGCACTTTTGTCAATAACCATGCCATTATTAACAAGTTTTATGGTATTACTTGATTTGCTTTTACCCATTTCACCATTAATAATAGACCAAACTGTTTTAACTTTATTATCAGAGTCGCGTATTTTATCTCTGATATACAAACGCTTCGCAGTAAAACAAACAATTTTAAAAGTTTTTGAGTAATTTCTAACATAACTAAGAAAAGATGGGTCTTTATTATATTGCTTCATACCATAATATAACTCATAAAGAACGATCCTACACCTATGTATGCTAGGTGTCGCACATTTACTAAATGGTAAATCCTTGGTAATATTTAAAGATTTAACTTTAAATATTTTTTCAAATTCATTATGAACTAAATTAAAAAGATTTTTAAACATTTCACAAGGAAGAGGGAAAAGGGAAGTATTGTGTATTCTTGTATCGATATCAGGTATAATGATCAATTCTCTCAATATACAAGTAGGTGATTAGCCATCTGTGTCTTACCAAATGGAGAATGTCGGTGGGAATCGAACCCAAGATACCTCGGTTCTACTTTCACGCATTATTCATTGAACCAAGAAGTCAGTTACATAATATAATAAGGTAAGGTCATTAAATTTATAACTATAACTATCGTTACTGCAAGGTATGGTATGTCTTTAACAAAGAGGGTATTAGAAGAGAAGATTCTAATGTGTATTAAGCTAAGGAGGATGCGTAACTGATGGTAAATAAACTAAACCATTCCTTCAAGAAGGCGGTCACGGTCAATACTAAGAGCTTATTGTTGTTGTGTAATTATAAAACACGGCTATGTTATAAGGATTTAAATTGCTTTCTTTTATTGTACGATAAACCCAGCTTTAATACAAGGAATATTGTGGAAAGTTCTAGATAAAGTCGATTTAGCCTGTATTCAAGCAATCTACGACCTCTATATGGGCCTCTATTGTGCAGAACTCTTCCGACTTCAATATAATTTAAGGCATTTTTCTATACACATATTCTATTGTCGTATATATAAATTCATATATTGTGGGATTTTCCTGCTGGAGTATTTACACTTTTCGCGTAATCCTTGTTATGAAAAGAAGATAAGGCATTATGTGTATTTTGTATTTTTGGAGATATAAGATTAAAATACACTTTGTTGGGTACTTTTAGGGTTCCGTACCTCAAAAGGAAAAAACGGAACCCTTATAGGATCACTTTGTTGTCCGTCTGTCCGTCCGTCCGTCCGTCCGTCCGTCCGTCCGTCTGTCAAGACCCTTTTTCTCAGGAACGCGTGGAGGTATGAAGCTGAAATTTATATCAATTACTCAGGTCTACTGTCCCTTGAAGCTGTGAAAAAATTTACTTCAAGCCAACGCAATCAAAAGATACAGCCGTTTATGCCGCAAATTTTCGACACTTGCAAGGGAATCAAAACCTACAGGGTCCCGTGAACTCAGAATCTTGAAATTTGGTACGAAGCAACGTCTTATAGCATAGATAAAGGAAAAATTACGAAAACCATAAATTTTTAGTTACATCACATAATATATTTTTTTTTAATAATTTTAAACTTACTACCCATTTCCTCATAAACGCGTAGAGGTATTAAATTGAAATTCATACCAAATACTCAGGTCTATAATACCTTTAAGCTGTAACAAAATCAAACTTCTATGTCAACGCAATCAAAAGAAACAGCAATGTACGGAACCCTCGGTGCGCGAGTCCGACTCGCACTTGGCCGGTTTTTATTTTGTTTTTAATTTATTTGTTTCGGTAATATAATATTATGTCATCTAGTTCACATAATATTCTCAGTAAAATAGATCTTATATACCTAGAGCGAAAAAAAGGAAATCTCTAATTACCGATTAAACTACAAAACCAAATTTGCATATATAAAAACGCATTTAATTAAGTAAAAACTGGTAAAGTTATTGAATATTTCTATATTCTTCATAATTCTTAAAATAGTATACGCACAGTAATAGAAGTAAAGACGTTTAGACTACACATGTTTTACTAATACATTTATTTGCAATGTTTGTAGAAACAAAGTTCTAGCGATACTCTTTCATTTATGTGAGTTTCGCTAACTTCCATCAATACTTTCTCGAACAGGCATCGATATGTAACGGGGAAGCAGAAACTTATCGCGTTTCTATACAAGAGAATAGGAGCAAATCAGAATGTTCTCTGATATCCCAATTTGCCCATTTAGAAACAAAGCATTATCCAAATTAACCGAACAAAACACGTAATGATGCCATTCGACTTCCGCGCTAACATATATGACGACTAACAATAGGTACGAACTACACAATTATTCGACGCTTTGTCTCACACTGAGCGTGAAAATCTCTCCTTACTGCCATTATATGTACATTTAACTGTCAACGGAGATCTACAAAATGCAACAATAGAATAACAAAGTCTGTAATCGCTTTAAAAATAGATCAATACGGATTTCTCGAGAGCGGTTTGCGACCGTGAAAGAACAAAGTGGGCACTGATTTGTGGTCGTCGACGTCCCGTTCAGTGTCTCATTCCTAGAGAGATTGCAAGTACATAGATAGATGGTAAGCACAATACGTTATAGATGTGTGGAGCAAAAAGAGCAAGTTGGCGTGCTCCCAACCAACTGTAGCGGCGGCTTGTTTCATACGTCACATTAATTAAGCATCAGATAGAATCTCGGAGCTGGAAGATATTTACGATAACTCCTCAAAGTAGTAAACATGATATTTGGAGAATCGCAAGTCGACAGGTGTGTCATGTTGACAAAATTAGTGGCGTTGCTACTAATCATATAGATTTATGTGTAATGAGCAGTTTTCAACGTAGCATTTGTGATATTTAAAATAACGATGTGTTTATTGTTTAAGTGCAGAGAGAATTCATGCGCGTACTAAATATAATTATACATTTATCGTCATACTCATTAATTATTATTTATTAGGACGGGCAGATTCTAAACCAAATTCATATAACTACTCTACATCAAATTATTTAGATATAAATTAGCCTTTAGAAAATTATAATTGAATGAAACTTTTTACACAATTCATATTAAATATCTAATAGATATGCATAGGGAAGGAAGGAGTGAATATTATTTGAATTGGTGTAGGTAGAGGTTACGTCTATATCCAATGATATTTAATTTCTACCAATTATCTAAATGATATTAATATTTATTAATAATAACATTTACTAACTGTAAACAAGCTAAGGTTAATTGAACGTTATTTTAATTAATCTTATACTATCTGAGTAAATCACGTTACTGATTGTACTGTCTAGATTAGATTATCGTATATGATCCAACATTATTTACGTGAACATGATTCTTTTCAATTGTTCCATTTTTACAATGTATGTTTTAAATTGTTCTCCATTTTCTTAAAGTGCTCCTGTAACTCCGGACTTCGATAACCCTGAAAACAATGCGAAAAGGGTAATTCATAACACAATAGCTATAACATTTTATGTATATGTATCGCTCGTTAACCGCTTCGTACTTAGACCAAGATCACAGTGGGAGGGGGCAAGTCGCCATTTACATGTGGTCGGGGGTCAGTCTCGCTATCTCGCTGATTTACAGCCATATTCAATTGTTAGCAGGACTTGTATCAACAGCTGCCACCGACAAATAGATAGCTCCACTTTGTATCCTGCAGTTTAGGGTTGCCCCAAATTGTTTCAAGTGGAAAATGTTATTAGCTTTTTCGTTCACGTTTGATTCACTTTACGTCATCGCCTTTTTATTTTACAGGTATTTGAATACTCAATTCATACATAATTATATTGAATGAATAGCGTTTTATAACAGATTGAAATACTTTAAAATATAATTGAAAAATAAATTCGCTTGGAACTAAGTACATTTCGGAACAATCCAAATTTGCGGTCATAAATATGAAATCCCCTGGCTTTAGAGACATTGGTATTATAGAACAGCTTCTTACAAACTATAAACCTAAAGTAGGCTGCGTTTTCTTTGGCGATCCTAGGAAACCTACCCGTTGGTAAACAGCACTGCGATTTACGCTGAAGCGGCCCGTCCGCTTTGTCTCCGGTAATGACCCTGCTTTCATCTCGCTCCATGTATGAAAATGTGTACAGCTAGTGATACGGACATTAATTGCTAATATTTGCGTGGTTATTAACCGATCGTTATATGCAGATATTTTTATTAACGTCACGCTTTGTGTGGGTACGATGTAAATAGCGCTCCTTGTCTTAACTTAATTATAATGGATTATGAATGCGAATGAATGAAGAGAAGTTTATAAGGATTTGCTAAACAGAACGTAGAATAACGAGCAGTTAATAGAAGACACGATTATAGACTTATATTGATCTTTAGCTAATCTAATTCAATGAATATTAGGTAGATAATAGCATTAACACTATTAACTAACTGCTAGCTTAGAGCTCTGTTTCTATCCAACGTTATAATTTCATATATGGCATCAGCATGCAGGAAATAAATTCATGCATTCGCCTATATGGAACATCGTCTATAAGTTAAATGCCAACGAAACATAATAGTATTGTCGAAAGGCCAATATACTCTATTGTAAGAATGTACTGTACACTACGTGAGAGATATGAAGCCTTGTATCGTCACTCGGCCCGTTTCCACTGTAATGACCCTATAACGGTCCGCATTATTATTTATGTTGTGTTGCTGAGAACGGCATAATAGTACCATAAGAACGAAATAAATTCTCACAAAGTTCAAGCTCTTTGCTCTTGGAGGGATATTATTCGATTGAGTTGTAACTTGTATTTCTTTTCCGCTAAATAAGTACTCTATTGAATGAAATTATTCGATACGACAATATTTTAATACTTTGGTACGATTTTATTACTTATAGATTTACATGGGTCGCGATAATACGAAATGTATTAGAGTTTTATTTATTTGTTTTTATCAATAATTCCTATGAAGTTTCACGTTAGAATTTTACTTCGGGAAATATTAAAGTAATTGTAAAATACGTGCCATTTCGAAACCTATTTCAGTCTGGACGTTCACACTTATTACTCGTATTTTTAGTAAAAATATTTCTAGTTTTCAAATGTCAAGAAATAATAGCATAGGATAGTTTAAAACGAAATTTAGGTCGATAGTCGTTTATTAGGTCGATCGCTTCAGATAGTCTGTCAAGCTGGGCAAGTGACGTGCCTATATCTGCTCGGACCTATTTTCTTGTTGCGTCGGTAACGCAAAAATAGCTGCTTGGTCTAGAATTTAAACAAGCTCAGCTTTACGAAAAACATTTATGCAGACTGTCCGATTTTTCCGCTTGAATAGCATTTAAATGAAGCGCCCCTAAAAATCTTTTGGGTCTCCACAAATCTTCTCTCGTATTCTTGTTTTTGTAAGCGTATTTCTAGTTCCGTTGATGCCTAAATTTTAACTCGTTTTTCTTGCCTTTGTTCTGCAAATTTTAATAGGAATTCAACTATTCAACATTTCTTGTAATATTTAAGTTAAACTTCAGCAGAATATAATTTGTTTTTAATCATGTTAAGGCAGTTGTTTAGTCATACTCTTTCGCTAGATTTATTATCAGACTAAGGGAGATTCGCTGAAATAACAAAAATAAAGCTACGTAACGTATATAAAATAGGATTTCTCGAGTACGTGGGCGTTCTGAACTTATCAACTTAGATGGAGTTCCTTTCCATAAATAAAACAACTTTCTCTTAGAACACGTAAGGTAGCTAAAGCCGATAGAAATACTCATAACGTTATGAATATCGGATGAAGCTTGGTAGTTTCATGACACAATATTGCTAGCTCTCTTCATTATCACTTGTTATTGGAAACTCAATAAGCCTCGCATAAATGCATTTTTTCCTTTATCTTTTATTTTATCTTGGGCGCCGGTTTATTCCTGCACGCTGTCTGCTTATTTTACTGCGCGGTTGGATAAATATTGGGCCTTTCGGTGGGGTACAGGTTTATTATATTATCAATGAAGCCACCGTTTTGATAAATTCCATATTACTTTTGGAACCAATACTATTCGTAGCTGTATTTGTTTTATGACAGCTTTTCTCGTTTTTCCTGTTCAACAGCACGCGTCATTGTAAATATCATTGGAAACACGCACAAAGATGAAAATAAAGTTGAAATAAAAAAGGAAATGACGAAAAATGAACTTCATTTATGTTTTTAATATCTAATATCGCTAATCTGCAATGTACATAAATTGCTGCAAGCCTATTAAACAAATTATTTCATTAGATATTATCCATTATCAAAATTAGTTATTGATAGAACTTCTAAAGGCGTACGTTCTACGTTATATTCCTACATAAATAAACATTAAACCACCATACCTCATGTACATTATAAATGTCAAACTCATAAAACTTGTTATTTTTAGGTCTTATTTTATTCAGACTGCATGCTTATGCCTGAATTGCGGCTAATGCTGATCCAATAAAGCGAACATGTGTATTTAATACAGGTCAGTCGAGTTTGTAATAGTCTTCATAGTATATGGTATATTTAATATAAAATTGCCCGAGCACTCGATAACTTTCTATCCCGATAGAGAAAATTAGCTGGCCATTTTAACGTGAAGTAAAAATGAACTTAAAAGGCACGCGAGCCATTAGAGAACCTTAACGACTTCGATCAGATGAATAAATGATTGAATTTTCAATTAAGATTAGAGGGAAACGCGACGTCGAACTTTGTTGACAATCGTCGGTCTTAGCGGCAACGAGTGATGAAAAACTGTTTCATTAGCTTTTCAGTACTTTGTCAATTTGATAGAAACTTTTTCTTTTGTAACAATTTTAAATTAAGAAAATGTATTGGTAAGAAGTTTCAACTTGCTATAAAGGCAAACCCTACTTCAGAAGTTGGGGTCCCAACTAGATAGGTGTATTTATAGCTTGAATATTATAAAAAGCTTTTCTGTTGAGGCAACGTGGTCATTATTATTTTATATTAACAATTTTAAACATTGAAGTTTTTTAAAGACTTGATGTAAAGTAATGTGTCGTGTTATTTTGAAGAACAAGTTAATATAATTTGTAAACAATGTATATATAGGCTTAGGCTGTAATTAATAGATACCATTTACAACTAAATCTGTTAAACTAAATGATAATCTGTGTATTAGTGTGTATGTAAAATTTGCTCTGTTCTGTTAATAATTATATTGGCATGTTATTAGATGTTAAATACAATATTAGGTTTCTAATGCACCTATTTTAAATATGATATGGAAAATCAAAACTGCTGTCATAGGCATATTTTAAATAAAAATATTCTTAATCCTTTTATTACAAATCTGATTTATGTGGTTAAATTAAAAGGGCATAAATTACCCCAAGAAGTAGAGTAATAAATTAGTTTGAAGATGAAAAAAAAAACACATTAACAGAGCTTTTAATAACACAATATTACAAATGGAATATGACATCACATTAATTTCAGAGCAGTCATTCCTTAAGTCACGTGCGATGTCGGAAACAACTGTGTCTTGAATTGTATTCTAGTTAAAAATTAAAATTTTATCCTCGTTTCAGTGTGTGACTCACAGTAAAAGCTTTTGAAATGTTTTAAATGAAATGTTTACTTTCATAATATTTCAGTCCATGATGTTTTACATTTTATTTTAAGTTGTGTTTTTATCGCTAAGAGGATTGACAGAAAGTCCATCTGGTGTTAAACTGTTAAGTACCATTTTTGACTTAATAAGTCTGTACCTAGTGCACGATTTATATTTTCAACATTTGAATAAATTAATATGATTACCACACGTTTTTTATTTACCTACTCCAATTATGTCACATAATTTGTAGTATCTACATATCAATTTCGCTATAAATCTTTTTGGACGAATTTATAACGGTGAATAAAACCGTAATAGTAACCGTCTAAATATCACCAAGAAATAGTGAAACTATCCCAAAATTTACTCCATTATTGACGAATTGTTCAAGTAATAAGTAATAACGCAAAGTAATAAAGTAATAAGTAATAAAGCACACAAAATTACGTAAGCATTCAAGACTACGTATTATGCAAAGAGCAGAATCCACTCACAATGTTTCAAAGCATTTATATTTAACAGTGTACCTCATGCAATGCGTCATAAAATTTGCAGTTACCATGGTTTCGACCACAAGGATGCATTTTGACCGCACCTCGGTTGATTTACAGCAAATTGTCACCGTGATCTATGAACCTTGGTACTAAGGAACTACTCAATGATAAGGGCTTTGATCTCACGCCAGATTACTCTACTACAATGAAGATGTTACAATGTTGCCTCGTTGCATCTCCTATGATATTTTTACAACCTTTGTTTATGAATCTGTGTACTTACCTTCTGAGATGTTAATTACGTTGCTTTTTTTAAGATTTTTTTTTGTTTTCTTTGTAACTTTAAATAAAATAAAAATATTTCAATACTCGTTGTTTGTTTTATTATAATTTTGGTGAGTTAGGTTAGGTATAAATTTTGTCAAATCAAAGTAATTTTACAAAATGATAAAACAATCTTTAACTACTTCTTAAATAATGTCAACAAAATTGCTTGTTAAGAAAAAAAAAAAAACATTTAACTGTGATCCCTTAACCATATTTTATTAACGGCTAAGTTTAACTAATATTTTATAACTGTACGGTTGATTGACATCTTCGATATTTGTAGGAGTCTGATGATCCCTCGACGACGGACGGTGGCGGTTCATCAGTGTTTTTTCTATTCTTACACTATCCCTTTTTTGTCATAATTAGTAAAAATGTAGAACATGTGTGCTACTTATGTTTACGAAGATGACAAATTATTTTTACAGATGTCAGAATTTTTATGTTATCTCTCCATTAAATGGTTAAATAATAAAAAGATAGAGCTTGTAGCGAAACGAAAATGTTCTAAATTTATATTGTTTTAAATTAAATTAGAACATTTTCTTTTGAAGGAAATATTGAATTACTTGTTGACTCTTAATTGAAAAGAAAACATACTTAGGTAATTGAATTATGTGTTCAATTGCGAATTATTATTTTGTAAGAGCAACAATGACACCATCGTATCAACAATATGAATTAATAAACTTTGAATTAAAAATAGGACACTGTAACAATATCTTTATTTTGCCTGAAACGTCCTAATCCACCCCTGAGGGCGACATCTATTAAATCATAGAGAGTAATAAATTCTTGCACTTAAGTAGGGTTGTTGATTTGATATAGCGCCATCTAGCGGTTACAGTTTAACCTATTATGGCATGTTGAGATGCACTGGATGCAACTGAAACGCGAGTTAAAAATGTCATCATAATTTCTTAGTTATGATTTATCTTATAGTTCGTTATTATTTTTAATTGTGTTTTCTCTTTTTAGTTTTGTTTTGGTGTTACTCGATGTATTTAGTATATTTAAGTTTCAGTTTTGATTGTCCGTTCTATTCCGATGATTTTTTTTTATAAATTAATTATTCAACTTGTTTCTCGATTTTATTTTAGTTTGCTTAAGTTATTGCTCGACTTATTTTGTAGTAATATTTTTAATGTTAAAATCAAATCTATTTCTCTATTAACTACTTATTGAGGCGGGTTTTAATATATATGTAGCGGATAACGTATATAATAATTACTTTACCAAATATTTATACGTAACTTTACGAAAACTAACACTAAAGCGGATCTGGGTCGGATCAGCGCGCGTTTTGTTCGCGCCATATACCATTTAAGTCAACAATGTATAAAGTTTTCATTGAGTTATCGTAAAATCGGCTAACGTGGAAATGCTGGATTGCTGTTTGAATGGATAATGAGCTCTTGTGTATTCGTTAATTGAGTCGATATGTAAATAAACAGAGGTAGCAGTGATCGGGTCGCGCTCAATCATTGCCAGCGTCAAAGGACTCCCGGCTGTTATATTGTTCCCATTTGTTTACGAGCCGTGTAATTTGTAACAGATTTGATTAAAGTCGGTATTGCTTAATTAACTTTATCTGTTAGTTTTAAATAACTAGATGTGAATCGGTATGCACTGATGTTATGTTGTTTGTGAAATTTCTTATGACTAATCACATGATGGTGTGTTGTTTGTGAGAATTCTTATGACATGATTAATAATTGTAGGTTGGGATGGAATAGGAAAATAATTTTCATCTTCTTCACAAAACTATGATACCACTAATCAAAATAGGCTTTATTTAAATGTTGGTTATATACATTATATTTTTTTTCTTCTTTTTGCACTATCCCATTAACTTCATACATTTCCTTTCCCATCAGGTTGCCTGGTAGAGATTGCTGCTTAGCAATAAGGCCGCCTCTTGTACAAACTATGCCTTCCTTTTGTATTTTAATGTTATTTTTGTCCTAATTTTGTTTGTGCAATAAAGTGTTATAAATAAATAAAATAAATAAATAATTTTAAAGGAATGAAGGAAATGTAGAGTGCCTATGATTTTTCCAAATTACATGTTTTCAGATCCTGTATTACATACTCTTTTTTACAAGTCTGCATCCCATTATTGGTGCATTGTACAAAAATAGTGATGATGGCAAATTAAAAAAAAAATCTTCCCTAGTGGAAGATTTTTTTTCGATCACTTTTACTGCCGTAAAATTACTTTAGAAATTCTTACTTGCAATTCTTTTATCAGGGACCAAAGTGGTGTCTCCGTGAGCGCAGTCCAGTGTTCGCAGTTAATATAGAGCGGTATCAATTAAAACTGTCTCGTCTGATTTATTTTATTGGTTCGGCAATTGATTACATTACGCCAAATTTACCGCAATGAATGGGTGTCTCACGACAGCGCAATGCTGAAAAACCTTCGTAGGTTTTGTCGCTTTGCCGTCAAAATTTATGACTTCCATGAAGCTTCAATGTATCGGGGAATGACGTTAATTGATTTCTTCGTGAGTGGCGTTTGCGGTGACTATATTTTATAGGCAACTGTTGGCTGACGATACAGGATATAGGAGCATGAATATTCACTATGCAATCTTTAAGCTCGGGATTTTTGGCATTGTTTATTTCTGAGCGATATAAACGCTTAGGCCCTATAAGAATTATAAAGTTAGGAATGCAGTAATTGTAAATTACATTTAATAGAGTCTTATTTATAAAGGTATATCCATGCATTTTTCGACATGAATCGAATTTTGTCATAATTTTAATATCCAAGGAAAATGCTATAATAAATACTAATATTAATAAATCTAATGCAAGATAATAAAATCATATCCCTAATCGTTCATACCGGATATTTCACTAATACCGCCACACCTCCCTCAAACACCCTATAACGTTACTATCAATCATTTTATTAATTCCGTTATTTATCTACTCCGAAATCGCAGTGTCATTGAAGCAAGTAATTTTATTAAGTGCTCTTAAGTCATCTATTAGCACGTTCTTGATGGATTCGTCATTCTATGTAAGTCTTGGAACATTGGTTGTTAAATAAATCAATGGAAATTATCTATTTCATAAGTTACTTTGCGAAATTCAAGAAATATATTTGATTTGCAATTTTACAGATTAACTGAGAAACTTCACAATTTGCTCAAGAGATATATCACTGCCAGTTACAAGCATTTAGAAATAAAGAGAATGATTAAATATCTAAACAAAATACATATAATAGTTTCGTGTTGTTATAAAAATAACAAGATATGATATTTGCTTTATCATCTTTAGTTTTTATTTCTCAAGATATTGTAAGAATTTAGATTCTAGATTAGATATATTACCTACTTATACATTTAAAATATATAAAGCCGATGTTAAACGAAAATTATTTAACGTTTTCATTATTAATTGAAATAACAATAATCAAAATACTAATTGCTATAACATTACGTACACAAATCAGTCAATCATCACAAATTATTAAATTAAAATATATTGTATTATTTATTTATATATTCATGTAAGCTATTTATTTGAAAACAGGTGTAACAATACGTATAATGTATTACGCTACATTATTATGCTAAAACAACATGAAATATAAACTTAACTAATAATACGTACAAAATAATAATAAAATACACTCCAATATTATAATATGAGCTTTCAATTTGAATAAAAAAATGTTTATCTTCATACACTAAATAAGATGTTCACGTCGCGGATAACACCGTGTTTACAAATTTAGTTTTTATTTGGTCGTAAAAGAGAGCCAAGCGTAAAATACTTTTATTTTACTTAAAAACGCGTAAAACTTTTATAAAGGTGTCTTTTATTAAACCAACGTTTACATGGTTTCACACATTTTATGCATCCACCGCTACATTACTTTTCTACGTATAGATATTTTGAGCTTAATTGTTTGCAGTTTGGAGCTTCTATTGTAATGCTAAGTAGTAATTTAAGAAACTTGGTGAATACGCGATGCATGAGAGGGTATTTATGATGTATTACTCTTATTAATATTAGTGCAATATGAAAATAATTACACAGTTGAGGTTAGGTCATGTTAGGTGCTTCGATCTTTTTGCACCAAATATTTAACATAATATTATGTATATTAAATTGGTCTGAATTCATTTTATAGGCCATAAATGTAATGTTCGTAATTAAAAGAATCGAGGCACAATTTGAATAAATTAAATCTTATAAGAAATAATGTGGAATTATTTAAGATTATTAAAACCGACGCCCAGTAAAAATAGCTTCTTTGTTTCGTGAATTAGTTACTTAATAATTTTTTGTCGATCATAATATGTCGATTATCCTTACCACATCTTCGATTGGTTTCCAATGATAATATTTTAAAGACAAATAAGACGATTAAAGTATATACCGACTGTGTATTTATATCCTTCATTATCCCTTCGCTAGACTAGTGCAGTATTATTAAGCACGATCGACTTAGATTTGCTCGTTTATTTTCTTTCAAAACAGTACTACGAACTATATAAAACAAATCGGGTTCATCGACCGTTGTGGGCTAATTTAATAGCACGTGATTCATTGCATGTCTATTATAGGCGATGCTCAATGCAGGAAAACATGACGTTGGTACAATTACGAAATCATTGTATTTATAACAAAATAATAGTTTCATTATTTCGTCGCATGAAAATAAATATCTGTCGGGCTACGCGCCGGGCAACTAAATTTACAGTATCAAATAAATTATTGAATCAACATCACACATGAAATTACATTTATTTTTGATGATTGTTTTGAAACAGCATTGAACCTGATGTATGACTACATAATATGACGTTGTAAGAGAAAAAATGGCAGCTATGAAATTTATTTTAGGTAATTTTTCTGCTACTAAAAATACCCAGTTTGGGATTATACAAATTCAAACCTTGTCATTCGATCCAATGGATCCGAATACGTGCGGATGAGTTTTAGAATAATCCAGGTTTTATATGAAGCTATTTGGCACGTGGAATCTACCAGCGAATATTGCGGCTTGACGTATTGGTATTGTATTAAAAAACAAAACCCTCAAAACGTATTGGTGCTACGTGTTCGTGTATTTCTAGTAAGAAAAAAAAAACTAAAATGGAATAACTCTGGAAGAATTGAAAACTACACACTTTTTTGGCAACTCAATCCATATTGTCGAAAGTAATTATTTTACACAAAAAATCATATTGATAGGCCGGAAACTTGTCAAATAAAGTTTTAGAAATTCAACAAGCATCTTCCTTAAATTGTATTCATCTCTTCAATAAACAATTATTTCAAAGTTTGCTATAGAGCAGGCTCCAAGGAGATGTTCGTTTGCAAAAATAGCGGACCTAAATCTGACTTCTGATATATATTGTATAGGTCCCAGACATCCTATAGACAGATGTTGCCAACCAGTTTTGTGGTCCCCCTGCCCGCACCCCGGTAATTAAATATGGCATACAAAGAAAAAAATAAAAATTTCCAAAACATGCCGTGTGGGGTATCAAATGAAAGAGCTTATTGAGTAGATCACGAATATATAGCATACTATATACATTTCTTACACTTTCTCTAAGATTTTTTAGAAAATTTACGAAAATGGTCCATTTTTGAGTTAACTTTAAACCACTATAGATTGAAAACCCATGAATATATTTTTTAAATTATTATTTTAAATAATTAACAATAGTCCATTGTTTATGATTCAATAGTTCGTAATATAATATAAGTGAGCTATGTGGTGGATTTGATGAAAATAACTATATACTATATGAACTTGAAAATATACTCGCCATCTTTGAATGCTCCCCCCACTCCCCCATGCAACTATTTCACTGTACGAAATATTGAATCGTAAACAATGGACTATTGTTAATTATTTAAAATAATAATTTAAAAAATATATTCATGAGTTTTCAATCTATAGTGGTTTAAAGTTAACTCAAAAATGGACCATTTTCGTAAATTTTCTAAAAAATCTTAGTGAAAGTGTAAGAAATGTATATAGTATGCTATATATTCGTGATCTACTCAATAAGCTCTTTCATTTGATACCCCACACGGCATGTTTTGGAAATTTTGATTTTTTTCTTTGTATGCCATATTTAATTACCGGGGTGCGGGCAGGGGGACCACAAAACTGGTTGGCAACATCTGTCTATAGGATGTCTGGGATCTATACAATATATATCAGAAGTCAGATTTAGGTCCGCGATTTTTGCAAACGAAACTCCACTGAGAGTCCGGTCTACTAACTAGAATGGATTCCAAACGTCAGCTCAACACCGTCAGTTCCCAAATGACAAATGCCCGAAGTCAGTGGACTTCGAAGCAACTAATCCCAAGTATGCAAGGCGGCATACTTGTCTAGTTTGCAGAATGTGTAAACAGATGAAATGGTCCAAACATTTGAATAGACCTCATCAATTTACAGCTCCTTCTGATGTAAGTATACAGACTGATTTTATTTGGTGCAATGCTTGCCTGTATGTGATCAAACCAATGACTAGACGAATACATTAAATTTTTGCGATGTCTCATCTTGTAATATAGTTATAGACATAATAATGTAACGCAAGCTATATTGAGCAACCATAACCTATTAATTGAAATGTATTGATCCATTGCGTAATTAAATTTGTTCATGCGAAAATAGCATGTACATAATATTATATTTATGTTACATATACAATTATTGTTTACCATCGAATTGTAAAATTGATAAAATTTTATACACGGGAATTAAGTTTTGAAATGATAACGGTTATTAATTTAAACTTTAATCGTCGATTAATTCGAACGGTGAAATGAACACTAAATTTAAGTAGCCGTGAAAATTACCTAATTAATTATTGCGGTTAGTTTTTATTCCATTATAAAAAGTAATGGCGTCATTTATTTTTATTGGTATCGAATATTATTGCCGCAAATTATTTTGAACATTGTTTTAATTCGATATAGATTTGGTGTGGCGCGGGTGGTTCTTTCTTAGTTAGATGGTTGTGGGTAATGTAAGCGGCTAAAGAGGGTCGGTGGCCGGCGAGCCCTGCCGACTAGCGAATTCTGGCGATTGTGATGATATATGAGGGCGCATTATTTTCTTATCTTTTCTCTTTCTAACTCCACCGACCATACTTCATTCCCGCCCGTATTATAAACGTTTTACTTTTCATATCTCGTAATAGACGCCCGGGGCTTGAATGGTGTTGGTATTACGCAAATTTTTGGTAATGTGTCATAGTCACTGAGCCTCGCGACTCAACTTTTTAGTCATTACGAAATACGTAAGATGTAAATAAAATTCTGTTTGAACGATGAAATTCGTTTCCCGAAAATAATGTCTAAAATAAAATGAGGTTTTTGAAGCAAACAAGAAGGCGGTGAGAAGGAGTGCGAAAATATTTTCATTGCATAAAGGAAGACGTAATCTTTTATTTTGTTGGGAACGACGATCATTACGTAACTTAATTTATTTCGTGAACAGGAAAACCTCATTGATCGGCTTATTGAGTCTTCTAGGTGGTGATGTGAAAATTAAAAAAAAATAAAGATATTTTTTTAACGGATGGGCGATGACTATGATTAAAATTGATTTGAAACTAACATTCAACCATCTTGAGACGTTTGGAGAAGGCTGCTGACAAAATGTTGAAGGAAAAAAAAGGGTTATATTCTCAGAATGTGTCAGTCCGCTATGCATAAAATATACATCCACATTGAAATACAACCTTTATTCAAAACCTTGAGTGACTTTTCCTTGAAAAAGATACCTATTATGTGCGAGTTTCAATAGAAAGCAAGAACCACTACATAGTAACTATTATCTATTTGATATTTATGTTAAGGGGCCGTTCAAGTATTACGTAAGCACCAAGGGGGGGTGGGGGGGTCTCTGTTTTGCTTATTTTGGATGACATGGGGGGTGGGGGGGTCTAGATGATGATTACGTCATCGTTAGTTATTTAAGTTTTTTCGGGGATTCCCGCAAATAATACATATGCGTAGGCACTCGCTTTGAGAACTGATTAGGGGAATTACCGCGCATTAGGGAAATTACCGTGCGCTATTCACTTGTCTAATAATTCACTCTCGTGCCGGCCGGCTGCAAGTGCGCATCTATCAGTATTGTTTTGTTTGGATTCTAAACGTATTGTAAGCATTGAAAGTTATCATTTGTGTTTATGTTGATGCAATTAGCCAAAGTTTAACGTTTTAATTATTTAAATTTAAATATCTTATTAGAATGTCATATCATATAGACAAATCCAAGTTATACCAAAAACTGTTCCGAAAATATTCTTTATGTTAGTTATGTTCTTTATTTCTGATTATATTTTTTTGATATTTACTCTATGTGTATCAGTTAAACCTAATATTTTCATGAATTTTCCCAATTTAAAAATAACAATATAAAAAAAACATTTATTACTAAAAATGTTTACGTAAGCATAGGGGGAGGGGGTAAGTGCTTTGCTTACTTTTGATGACAAGGGGGGCGGGGGGGTAAAAAATGGTAAGAAATCTGCTCACGTAATACTTGAACGGCCCCTAACTGCTTAGCCCATTAAAATCTCATTCCAGTCAAATATAGCTCATTATAACTAGCCAGATAGAGGTTTGGGAAGGATTACTGTAATGTTTATGTTGCTACGAAAATATCTTTTATTTATAGTATGTTTGCTACTTGATATTAATTCAATGTACCTTATAATTTATATTGATATTATTCAATATACACAAATGTATGTAAGTAGGTATATTAGTGTGTTAAGTTTCTATTGAAAAATAAAATAAAATACTGCTAATGTAGAGATATTAGATTTTATATATAATATTCCACAATTTATCAACATAATATCGTATAGAATAGACAGTAGATTATAAATTTTCAATTAAACAGCGCTGGAACAATAGCTAACAACTTTTAACTTGTAATAACACAATGTTCAACTAGTTTCAATGTATACGTTAAATATCAATATACAGTTTTACTTTGATTTAATAATTATATTTTGTTGTTTCGCATTTCGCGCGAACAAATGAGGCTTCCAAGTTGGCTGTCTAAAGTTCCCTTAATTTCTTAAGAAGGGTGATGATTGACACCCCTGTCGGCTCTTTAAATTTACAAAATTAAGTCAACGCTACAATGAAGTAAACAATTTAACCTTGCTGATTTGATTCTTAATAAAGACGTCTTTGGGCTTCAATACAAGTTTTTGGTCGATAACGTTTAGATAATATGGATATTGATAATTTACTCTTGTATTTGTGGACTGAAATAACAGTTGGTTTTGAAAATGATAAGGTAATTTCAATATTTATTAATTAGGTACTGTTATATCTTCTTATCTCTACATTCAATTCATTCGAAATAAATACGTTTCAATATGTTAATACAAGTAATACTTACAAGTAATCTTGACCTGGCTCTTATTGGATCGCAAGCTTGCATTCATATAATTTTTAATCTAACATCCACAATGCACATAACCTTGATAATGTTTTCCATCCAACAATATTCAGGGAACATAATTCATCGCATACTCTACACACAAATTGAAGTAGATTAGATTCCTATATTTTCTATCAGTGGAGCCTAATCCAATACTATGTACATAGTGTACTTACAAGCGACCGAGGTTGTACCCAGGAAGCCGAGATAGAAAATAAAATTGATATCGTTCCGCCGCGGGCGACCCGAGAAAAAGCATTTCGAAATAAATGACTTTTTAAATTTCATCGTTGCACACAGTTTCTCTATCAATTGTCGAGGCTCGCGTCGTAACTGGATTTTGCGACGGGCATTTATTGTGTGCGACGTAAGATCGCGCTTTCATATCGGGACGTTTATAGCGGCCTGTGGACATGCTCAAATTGTATTGTTGGACGTCTATTGGCAATCAGTGGATCGCTTAGACGACTTCCAATGCTATGTCATATTAAATTGGGGTTGCGAGAGGTATGTGGCCAGTTTTGTTTATCAGTTTGGTCTTGAGGAGCCTGAAAATTTTGAGTTGCGGAAGAGCAACACAAGAACGCACGAAAATGTTTAATGATATATTAATATTCCCTATCAGTTTTTGAAAACAAAAAAATACTCTATTTAAAATTTAATACTCTGGTGTAGCTTATATAATGAGCGTGTAAACTAAGTACTTACGTAATTATTAGGGTGTGAAGAGATCTAAACATAATTACTGAAACATGTGCGGATTAGGAAACTTTCCTATGTAATATTATGTTGCGTATAGCAGCTTAGTTTAATAAAATGATAACACTATATTATAATATTATATTAAATATTAGACCGTTTATGAATACTTGTAAAAGCGTTAGTTCTATAGAAATTTGGACAAACACCCTATTATTTTCATTTCAATATTTTTGATAGGACAATTAATTCTAAACAAGTCCATTGTTAATTCTAAAAATCACATTAAAGCGAGCGAACGAATTTTATTTCAACCAACATTTTCCATGTATAATAAAAAAAAAAATACTAAATGACATTGCATCGTGAATATGCAAGCGACGGATGCATAAACAAATTGCTGTTCGTACATCTCATTAACGTCAGTCACACGGCTCGCTATGAGTGGAGCCGGGCCTTCTGTCACGTAAGTTTGAGCGGATTGGATAATAATGTAAGTTAGGATAACGTCGTATAATTGGACGGCTATAATGCTTGCATTGCAGCAGAGGTGGCATAATTGGGAGTAGGTACCTATGTAAGGTAGGTATATAAGGTAGCAACATTCAAAATCTTATGGGAAAATAAAGGACGTAGATGAGACGTAGACGTAGACGTAGTGAAAGCTGATAAAAGTTGTACTTACATAGTTGTTTATGGGAAAGCTTTTGGCAATATTTTGAGTCATTTTAAGGTTTACATGTATTTATGTAACTGGACACTGATGTAAGAAAATGTGCTTATTTATCGTGGCTTGTAACAGGGAGTTAATTTATTCCTCCAGCAAAATCATAAGACATAATCATAGATATAAATGTCAAATACATAAAACTTCTCTACATAATTGCTGCTGTACACGGGTAGAGTATCGGTAGAGTGAACTAGCATACTCTACCAGTTCTCAGTACTCTACCAGTTTTAGTAGAAATTTTAGTACCATATCTTCAATACAATGGTGTATCTACATTAGTATAGTAAGTAGGATAGTTAGTACTCTACCGCTCTACTCTACCTACACCTGAAGAGCAGCCATTTATAGGGTTTACAAGTTTTCAACCGTATTACAAGAAACATATTCCATTACAAATTATTTACTAATAGGTACGTATTATTTAATAAGAAGCAAGGACGCCTTCCGTACAGACTGTACAGACTGTTTGTGTATGATAATACTATTGAACTATAAACTTTGTACCTTTATCAATGTGTACCCGAGCTTCACCTGTCTATTAACCTATGATTAATTAATGATTAGTCTGAACATTAAAGGTATTCCTTGAATATCAGTTTGAGTTTATCTGCTAGTTGTGTTAATAGTGTTATCAATTAAAATTTCATTTCACACATAAAACAGTTTAACGATGAGCATTTTAAGATGATGTATATACATAGGTATAGTTTTTTTTAATTAAATAATATTATGATAGTTATTTAAATTTGAAAATTAGAGTGATGTGTTGGTAAATTATTATTTTTTCACCATTTGACAGAATGATTATATACTACAGTTTATTAAATGTTTAAACTTATTATTTGAGCAACGCACGTGCACTATAGACATCAGTTTTCACGCACCATAAATTACGGAACTCAAATTATGCGAAGGAATAATTAACATGTAATTTAGATTGGCACCGTCTCTGACTCACATTACAAATGTGCATTATTATAAGATTTGGTAATCGAATAGTTCACAGGGATCTGCTACCAATGCGCTGTCACTCAGAAATCCGACTGCGGAGTTTAGATAAACCGGTTTATTTAGATGTACAGTTTAACTTGCTTTTGTGCGCGGGTTTGTTTGCTATGCATGTTATTAGGATGTGTTAGAAACATTTGTATGTTAAATATGTACTTTACTTAGTATACTAGTGTTCTTTACTTTGTTGTTTAAAAGATGGCACGTAGAGTTCAAGAAACGACATTTAAGGAATATATTATATTGTACCTGGTTTAAAAATAAACATTAAAGTCAAAATCTTATGGCATTATTTAAGATCGTTGTTCTTTCCCCTTCTTGTTATTAATTATTATTTTGCGTCTTATATGAAATTACATATTATAATTATTACTTTAATCTAATTATTGTTCGCCTCTGATCAATTTCCATAACGTATCTCTAATGATCTCTTTACCTTACAAATTAAGAATATTCCATAATATATAGATTATTTCATACTTGTTCCTTCATAAAATCAAAGGTGCATTATTATCAGATCAGTAGCTTCTAATAATGAAGCGATATCCTTAAAGGATACAAGTAGGCAGTGATGCGAGGACGGCATCACGCATCAATTGCGAGCGGCTGGCTACGACGGGCTCACCACATGAATTATTGACGACGCCCAACTGCAGCTACCTTCGTACAATTTCCATTTAAATCCGATTATTAATTTCGCTATCGATTTGCAGTGCCTTATTACGTCTTTGCTTAAATTATATTCAAGGAAGGTTTTTGTTGTGTTTAATGCTGATGGAATTTGAATTGCGTAGGATACTATGATAGTGGTCTATTTTTTCTGGTGGTAAGTATTCAAAAGTAGTATTTTTTAATATTTTTTTTTGTAGATAACCTATTTTAAGTTAAGGAAGAGCGGGTCCTCCTGAAACAGGTTTTATCTTAAACTTACTAGGAGGGCCCTACTTACACATATTGTGAAAAATTTAGAAACGAAATAAACTATTTTTGAAGTGAAACTTCTTTATCGGGGTTGGACAAAAATTTAGTGTAACATTTTTGCGTTACGCCGTACGCGTGACATTTTTGCGTTACGCCGTACGCGTGACATTTTTGCGTTACGCCATACTCGTGACATTTTTAAGGTCATAAAGAAGTTTCACTTCTTACGTGTGTACTCTAGTACACTCATACATTTTTTTTTAATAAGTATTGTTAGTTGTATTACTACAGATAATATAGGTAATACTATTATTACCTACGTACCTACGTACGTACCTATAACATATTCCGAATAAAAATACTTCGTTAAATTACTCGTTCATCATAAAACAAAAGAAAAACAACGAGTCCCTAATTTTGTATTGGTGATCGACACATTCAGCACGTCTCGTGTATCGCTTAGTAAACAATAGGTAGTCTGGCAGTCGCTCGATTACCTAGCAAACTCGATTTCCTTGCAGATTATCCTGTCCGTCATACACTTAGCTGAACGTGAAGAGTAAATTTTGGCTATCGAGTTTCATTATATTTAAGCATTGTTTAAAACTCCGCGTGTGGTTTACACCACTTGTTATTAACTTTTATTATTTTAACTTGTTATTAAATTTTATTATTTTGTAAACGTATAAAGTTCTGGTATGTTAATAATGCTTTTAATTATTACATATTTAATTTGAATCGATGCCGTCTAAATTCAGGTAAAAAGTCAGGTTACTAAGTTCACTCTACACAACTTTATCATCAAATAAATGGTCATTGAAATATTCCGCAAATATAAACTCAATAACTTGTATGCCGTATTAATTTAAAATTTAATTAAAAATATAATTATAAAATGTTGCCAACATTTTCCACTGTAATTTTCATGACGCGGAAGTGATAGCTTCATTTACATATTTTTCAATGTAAACCTGGCATAAACTAGACCAGTACAGAGTCTGTAGTGTCAAGAAAGAGCGGGAACAATGCAGTGTATTTAGTAGCATCCCATCGTCTGCTTTAGAGTGAAATGTACGTTTCATTATAATAATACTGCACTCAAGTCACTCCAAGCTTCGCGAGAGGCGTGAGACGCCAAACTTATATTGTGGGAGGATGTTTTATTTAGACAAAAATGTTCGCGAATCGTATTTTAAAATGTATTTTTAATACCATTTTATAGAGACGTACTTTACGATCGTAGAAAGAAACATATATTTATACTTTATGAATTTCTAAGAGCTGTAGGTATTAAAGTCAATTAATACTCATGAACATAATCTACATTTCAATTTATACTCATAAACAATATTCGGAGAAATGTTTATTTACGATAGAAACAATTTAAATGGAAATAAAGCCGACAATCTATTACGAATAAACAACGGTTTTATGAAAGTTTCAGTGAGAAATTGTATTGAAATTGAATGATGTTAGAGCTTTCTATAACTAATTATAATATCAACAGTTCAGCAAATAAACTGTGAACCAAATTTCAGGCTTTTGCTACGTTATAATTGAAATGATAATAGCATGAATCGAGACACTTTAAACTGTCGCTGAAGAGGATTACATCAGGTTTCATTTTGTTTGCGATTCGTGACCTTGCAAGTTGTCTTCTTATTTATTAACCCTAGAACACTAACCTTATTTTTCACCGTTTAATACTAACCTTCGTCGCTTCGACTACGCTTTTTATTGGAGTGGATTAAGGGGTTTAATTAAAACAATATATTTGTAGTTATGTTTTTATTTTAAGGACAATGTATTAATCTACATATAAAAATATTAAAATACTTATATTACCATATTTTTTATTCAAACAGTCATCAAAATGAGATCATAGTTTACATGCTTTATGAAAGTTCTTAAAATTTTTGAAAAATTCGTACACATAATATATAGCACTAAATTGCTCGAAATAAACTATTAATTGTAAAATTAATATCTGAAAAATTAATAAAAAATATAATTTTGATAATAGCTTAGGATCTAAAACATTTGTGACACACATCAAGTTTGTGTTCCGCACACAACGATTTTTTGCACTTAGTGCACCTATTTTTAGTCTACCTTTGCTTTACGGTGGGACATATAGCATATTTATGTTTCTTTTATTTTGCTGTGGAGGGACATAAGCATCAATACTTTGCTCAGTCTCATTTATAACATTCATATTACTTCTTTCTGGCATGTTTAAAATTTATGTGATTGAGTCCCGCAGAGTATCAGTAATGTCATCAGTAATTATACCTGAAAAACATGGAAGAGGATCTAAAATATCTTGAAAAAACCGTACAGGTCCTCGTGTTATGTTTCTATGTTCCTTGAAGGCCTTCTGCTTTGTGACCTTGACTATTGTGGTGACCATATGTGTTTATCTTTCCCAAGAAGAATGGTACGTGATGGTCTTATAATCAAATCACTTAGGTCAGCTGAAGTGCTACGTTTTTCGTCTTCAATGTCACGTGGGCAGATGTATTACTACATGCCTCATAATCTTGATCTGGAAATTTCTCTTTATTTACAATAGAAACTTCATCATCACCCACTCCATTTCATGCCTCATCAGCCTCAAAATGGTCTTCAGGCTCTCTCGCAGATGAATTTTCCTCATCGCTTTCGACTTCTAATAATAACACATGAATCGTATCTAAAAAATAAAATAATAGGCACCATTATAAAATATAAAATAACGTAATTTTAACTTAACTAAATAGTACGAAAAGTTACGTTAATACTAACCTTCGTCGATGTGACGAGCCATGGTTGCTGGTACAGCGCGTGTGGACCTTCCACACACAAAGCACTACCGTCCATCGCAAGAGCAATGGGTCGGCTGAGATTAGCTGAAGTTAGAAAACCATACGGTCGCGCGCGTAAAAGTTATAGCGATTTTTTTGGTGACGCGTCGTCGAATCGACGAAGGGTAGTAATCTAGGGTTAAATCCTTAAGTTGCTTCGTTCGTGATAGTAATTGTTAACACACGTGTACATATTGTTACTTAGTTTTAATTTGATACAGTACATAAAGTTTGCTTTTAGTAAAAAAACAATTGACTATATTGACAACATTACTAGGTAGACAAACCTATCTATTTAATGAACTTAGGGTGACAAATCAACATCGAGCTATGCTGCGCTGTACTGCGCTGTGCTGTACTGTGTTTCTTAAGCTACGTTTTTTTAACAATTAAACGATGCTGCGCTGTACTGCGCTGTGCTGTGCTGTGTTTCTTAAGCTACGTTTTTTAACAATCTAGCTCAGTATAAAGTAATCAGCAGCTCGTGTAGTCGTTTATCTCGTCAAATATGACCCTATTTTCAAAAAAACTGAATGACTAAAAATCATTTTAATTATTACTAGCGGTCCGCCCCGGCTTCGCCCGTGGTACCTACATGTTTAAACTATCCCACTCGCGATGACTCTCACGCGCGATGACTAAATAGCGTATTTCATGTATAACTTTGGGGTTTCTACACCGATTTACATGATTCTTTTTTTATTGAATAGGTAATAATGTTAAATTTCTTTAAGTAGGGATGAGTGAGAGTGTTGTAAACGTAAGAGTTGACAAATATAATCAGAAAGCTCCGAATTGCTAAGCTATTGAAGTTTCACGTGTTATTGTGAGTCAATTTTAAAAGATAGACATAATTATGCTGTCTAAGAATTTATTTTTATATAATAATAATAATTTCAGAACATTTGTGTCGTACATGATTTCTATGTAGCTTTAACCATTAAGGCTGCACACGCGACGGAAGCTTAAAAAATGGAGTAACTTCTCCCGTTTTCCTAATATTTCCCTTCACTGCTCTGCTCATATTGATCGTAGCGTAATAAAAAGTATACTATAACCTGCCCAGGAGTATGAAGAATAATTGTGCCAAATTTCGTTAAAATCCGTCGTGTAGTTTTTGTTTCTATAACGAATATACAGACAGACAGACAGACAGACAGACAAAAATTTTACTGATTGCATTTTTGGCATCAATAGCGATCCCTTATCACCCATTAATTATAGTAACATTATAAACACAAATATTCCATTTATGTAGTACTAGAGGTCCGCCCCGGCTTCGCCCGTGGCGTGGCGTGCATATTTCGCAATAAAAGGTAGCCTATGTCCTTTCTCGGGTATCAAAATATCTCCATACCAAATTTCATGCAAATTGGTTCAGTAGTTTAGGCGTGATTGAGTAACAGACAGACAGACAGAGTTACTTTCGCATTTATAATATTAGTATGGATGTATCATGTACAGAATTATACAGATTATTTTTCCGACCCAAATATCGACCAATAGAATTGCACCATTTGACGTCACGTGGTACAACCTACATGGTATTATACTGATAATTTTTTGAAAATTTTCTCTGGTCGTTGACGTCAAACTGACAGGTTCAATTCAATTGTGAAATTATTGGCCGACATTTGGGACGGAAAAATAATCTCCCGAATACCACACGAGCTTCAAAATTATCTGGCATTTCCCTCAAGGTTCCCTGCAAACAAATAAAGTCGTCAAGTTTTTCAGGAAAAATCACTCGCGCTTCGCGCTCGTGATTTTTTAACCTTGACTAAAAACTTGACTCCTTCATTTGTTTGCAACGAACCTATCGGAAAATACCCGATAATTTTGAAGCTCTTGTGGTATTATAAGTGAGTATTATAGTGTTATCCATTTATCTTGTCTATATTTTAAACGCTATTGTACATTTCATTGTTATTCATATTATCTATCAATTAATTGTTATAATAATCCTCATTAATCATATAAAAGCAACTATTACATTTAGTACATATATCTCGATGTTATCACCCCTTCATAGTTTTTTTAAATATATTTCATGTACAGAATTGGCCTCTCTACAGATTTATTATAAGTATAGATATAGATTAATAAGCTCGACACAGCGCAGCATGGCAGAGCTCCATAAAAACATAGCACAGTTCGGCACAGCGCGGCTCAGCACGGCGGGTAGCGCGCCTCGCTCGAGACTGCTGCGTTTTTAAACAGAGCGTAGCCTCACACAGCGCAGCACAGCATGGTTTGTTTGTATCCTCATTAAAATATTAAACGAGCGAGTTGACCAAACACAGCACAGCGCAGTACAGCGCAGCATAGCTCGATGTTGATTTGTCACCCTTAGGGCTGATTTTTCAATCGTTGGTTAAAATTTATCCGTCCAATAAAGTATTACACGAACATTTTAAAATGTCACCTGCATACTGTCAAATACGGATATAATATACCTATTTTTGAAATAGTAGTTTAATACATTATTCCATGAATAAGTTTTAACCAAGGATTGAAAAATCAGCCCTCAAACAACTAAATACATTTACATAAGCAACATAATAATTGTACTAAGATAACATAACAACCATAGCAATTGAATAACGCGAAGAAATTCAATTTCGGTGCAGACAGTTTAAAACAAAATTAAAAGTACAAACAAGGAGTACTAAGGAAGTATGAATGCTTGAAGTTGGTGTGTGATCCGGAGTGTCGAGGTGAACCGCGCTCGTGACAGCTCATACTAATCTACTTCTGAACTGAGACAACCTTGTGACAAATATGAACCGACGAACTACGGATATTTAAATGAATTAACTTCATGTGTTATGATAACTTTATCTTCTACCGAATCAATAAAGTGAAGTAATAATTTTGCATATTATTTTACAAACACCCTTTTGTTATTTCTTATATTATAAACAATAAATTAAATTAAAATGTAGAGTTGTTACACCATTAGTTAATTTTACATCGTTCCTACATTGATTTTCTTTCCACAATATTTTATACTGTTAAACTTTCTCAGTTGTTATTCTTTTTTTCTGTGGAGGTAAACATTATTTTAACAATGTATTTCCACGCTTGAAATCGTAAATTGAAGTTCTTAAAGTTTTCTTATGTGGTATTTATCTGAGTGCTTTACATAAAGATAGGGGTTCATCTTTTAATAACATTCGTCCTGGAGAAGTAAACTTAGTAATTATGCCTATATTGAAGTTATCTACTACTCTCATCTTTGGTCTTAATAACCTTACTCAAAATAATATGTGAGATATTTGTATTATAACAAAAAGTACAAAGTATAATATGAGTTGTAACAAAACGTATGTAAACTTTATAGGATTTAGTTCCGCCGTTCTAGGATACTATACGCAAGGAATCGTCTCATAATATATTGGCATTTGAGATTGAAGTCGACTGTGAAATATTGCTTATTGGTAAAGTTTTATTGTCCTTGTCACAGGTGTGACGAGATCGAGGATTTTACTGTACGAATATAATATGTTTATTGCTTGCGAAACTGGTTCGGTGTACACCGATATTTTTTTATTACGAATGTGAAGAGCGATCCGATATAACACATATTTAGTTAACGTTTTCTGCTTCTTTACCCCGTTAATGTATCACTGAAATCTCGAGTGTTATACGAGAATTCTTTTTATTGTTATCAAGGTATGTATCTGGTAAATATGTCATTGTGTAGAAATAAATAAGATTTGTTTAAGAAAAGTATAACCGTGTACCTGTTTGTTTCCGACATAATACACACGTTAACATATTTAATGATCCGTATCACTTTGCAAGAAGTAACACAGAAGCGAGTCGTGATATTTTCAATTTCACGAAACAATTATTCCGCCATGTCATCAATCGGATTCCCGCTTTGATTGCGCGGCAAATTCGTTTTGTTTGGATACAAAAAATTGCAATATAAAGAGCTGTCACATCATTCCCTTTTGGTTTAACGTAGATTGCTTTCAAAATGTAATATTGTTTGCGATTCATTTTCAACGTGCGATTGACCACTTTTGTCCATTTATTTCGATACTAACTTAATATTCAAAGCGCTTATTCCGCGTCCCCCTAACAAGGCTAGAGAAAACTACGCGAGTAAATTGAAATAATTTAATTGAATGGAAAATTTCTCCTAGGAAATTGTAAAGAAACTTGTGGGAGCTCCGAGTGGGTTAGCGTCGAGGGTCCGACATAGTATTATAATGCTCGGCGTTGAACAAATATGCGCCCGCCTTGTATCAACGTCTATATTACTGCGGTGATGCCATAAAACGGCTATATTAAATTAAATAGGACTTGGCTTTGTCCTGTGTACCTTTTGAGAATGTAAGCTTTGTGTTGACCTGAAGCTTACAAGTGTTAAATCAATTCAACTGTTATAATAGGGATAAATTAGTATTGTTTGCTATTGAATTTATTCATTTGTTCTAAGTTAACAGGAAAACATTGTTTGATGCTTGATGGTAAAAATTGAGAATACTTTTTGAAACACGTGAACTGATTAGAACCTTTCATGTCATTCAATTATTTTGATACCAGTTGTGGATATTAATTAGTATAGAGTAACTTATCTTGATGTCCAATTCATTTAAATCTGTTCAGCCTCTGTCAAGTGATTTATAAATATTGCATTGTAAGTAATTTTCCTTGGAAAAGCGTTAAAATCTAATTCCACGTCATTATTTAACTCTGGCCATCAGATAAAGTACGTGAGTGCCAACGTCTAGTCTAAGTCGTAAATAAGTGCGAGGGTTTAAGCGGATAAAGTTTACAAAAGTGGAGGAGATGAGGGTTAAAAAGTGATGCAATCCATGCAACGCAGGTGAGCGGGTTTATCACGCTGCAGTCCCCACCGGGGCCTGAACAACTTCGCTGGACACGCGGATAATCGTCTCATTTATAAAGTTTAGGCACAAAGCTCCGCGAGTTTTTGATTGAAAACAAACTTAGAAGGGACAGCCTCATTTGAATAAGTATTCTACGAATAAAGTGTGGCTTTATGTTTTCCTTTAGGTGTTTTTTTTCCCTTTGTTATGCAAAACAATGTTCCACCTTGTTTAGGTACTATAACACGCTTTATTTTTGAATGAAAGACTCTTTTGAAGTTAAGCTTTCCTGTATAAATTATTTTATTTTTAAGGTATTGTTTAAAGAGCCAGCCTTTGTAACATTAATGGTTGCTGCGGCTCCTCGTTGTGGATCTTAGTTTGATAAACTAGATAATTTCTTTGTAGCCATACAAATAGCTGAGTGACGTGAAAATAAAAACATTGTGAATTACCTAACATTATTTTGCAACTCTTCCTTCTTTGAACAAAAGTCTCTTACTTTATTTTAAACTAGCAATGCCCTGCGGTTTCACCCGCATAGATAGCGATATATCGTGACAGTGAAAAGTCTACTATAGGTCGGACTATAGGTTTAATATATTTTAATCACATGAAAATCACCTTCACCCCGTCCCGCACTACGGCCGGGCCTGCTCATTGTATTGAACAGTATACCTACTATTTTCTGTAGATTGACACTTTTAAAAATTCGTTATATCTTTTGAATGGAATATCCAATTTTTTTTCATTTAAAAAGTATTTTGCTGGTATTGAAACAGTCTATAATAAAACATCATTTAATGGGATAAGGATTAATATATTATGTGTATGGATAACATGGTTTGATTACTGTCGGCACTTCTATTTACTTTGAAAACGTAAAAAAGTTGTTGTAGTAACATAACTACTGAAGATGGACATATGGTATCGCGGACTTTCTTGTAGATATTGATCCATTCTATAATACCGTAGAACATTTTTTTGTTCTATCTTCAATAGATTCCGCACGCGATGACAGAAGTTTTATTGAGGAATTTTTTACACCTTGGGTTACATTATTGCATTTTTGGTAAGGATCTCTAATTTTTTTGAAAATGCAATATAGCCTATGTTGCTCAGTAAAGATGCAGCTTTCTAATGGTGAAAGAATTTTTGAAATCGGTCAAGTAGTTTATGCGTGAAAACCATACATACATACATACATACATAATTACATAATTACAAACCTTTCCTCTTTATAATATTAGTATAGAAGTATAGATATGCATTGAATATTCTTAGACATTACTTATTGTTCGAGAAGTCAATTATATCCTGTATGTATGATGTATGGTCGTTTTAGCCGTGGGACGTCTACTTCTGGACAAAGGCATCCTTCGAGAATTTCCACCACCGGGCCAGCATTCAGCAGCTCCCTGCCACTCGATGACGTACCTATGAAGAAACAGAATTAAGAAAATTTTATCATATTAATCGACTCTTTAACTGTTAACACATACTGACTACCGAAAAGAAATGCACCTCGTAGATTATCTTCTAAATCACTGTACTCCTACTTTGATGTACATAAAGTTATTCTGCAAGGCTGAAACAGTTTAGCATTAACAATAGCTAATTTCATTATACCCATTATGCCACGCAAATCATAACACTTGCGCTAATCGAGGTGCCTAGTTAGCCAATGTATGCGAAATTCATCTAATCGACACCGCTGACATTTCACGTTATTAGCACTAGACTGTGTCAAACATAACGCTGTTAGCTAAACAGCGTCGTGTTTATGTGTTAATACATTTAATTTTTACACCTAGTCTAGCGGAGTTTCATACGTGTGCAGGGTTTTTTAAAGTGGATCTCGTACATAAACACTAGCATAATGATTGTTGTATTCTTATCGCTCAGGTAGAATTGATACTTAACTGAGTGCTGTAGATGAATTGTTATATAAGTTAAGTATCTTGTTGTAGCATGGGGAATAAGAAGTAAATTTAATTCATTAAGCAGGACTTCGGTTATGTAGAGTCTTAACTGGCTAACGATATTTCACTAATTAAGTAAGTTTTTCTGCATGAATTATAAAGAAAATCAGAATCTTATCTTACTCAAAACGTCATTTTTGTAGTACTCAACATGATTGATGACTTCATACATTTTTAGCTATCAAAAGTCGTTTACAATTTTTTCATGTCACATCTATGTAATCAAAACCAATATCATAAGAGAAGATTAACAAAATAATATACGTACTAAAATGTTTTACAGTGATACCTTACCGAGAAATAAAATGCCGAGGAATTTACGACATTCGTGCTTTAAAAAGGGCTGTACAAATCTTTTATTTTCCGAACAAGTTACTTACGACTGCTTTAAGGAATATTTTATGAATGAGCGATCGACATTTGAAGCGCCAATTAGTAAAATCGATATCTCTTTATTTATTTAGGGACTTTTACGAGTTCTTAAGAATCGTTGACCGTGATTGTATAGCATCTACTATTTGTTACGTGTCTATGTAATTGCTTTTAACTTATAGAACCGTTACATTTTTAAAGACAATGTTGGAAACCTGTCAAAGGAAGTAGTTATAATAAACTCTATAAATGTATTATGAGTAGGATATTGGCTTATTTTTGATGATAATATTTTTTAGTTTGTATTCTTTAGATCATAGCAATTTGCAAATAGCTACGAAACTATTTGCAGATTGCTCCTTCCTTCTTTTTTTCATGTAATATTTAATATAATTTATATACCTACCTCCTACTATTTCAGAGTAACGACAAGCGAAAGTTTCAGCTCTTCATTTCAATTATTATTTTTTCATTTTTTACTATTTCAGTTCATTCAACTTGTTTAACTATATTTAATTCATAGATAAATAATGAGCTCATTTTACTAATGATGTTTGTATAAAGAACATTGTCCATGAACCATGACCAAATATTTTCAAGCCTTTCATAGATCAAAAATATGAAAAAGGCCACTAAAAGAATTGTTAGAAAAATGACAAGACATCGAATTACATTCGGTTTGACGATGACTCTCGTAAATACGATGTTTTACTGCCTCTGCTATCCACCTGACTCTAAAGTTGCGGAGGTGAAAGTCCAACAATGTTTATTGTTCCGGGATTTTTAAATTATTTACATTGTTTTCATGTTCCTTTATATCTGGCGTCAAATTGTAAATATCTTTTTATTGTTTGTGGATGTACAAAGATTGATTTATGTAGGGAGGTTAAATAGGTAGTTTCGATGGAAAGTGTTGGTTTGGTAGCTCTTACTACTGGTGGAAGCTGAAAGGCTGTGTGGATGAAATGTGCATAAAGTATTATATCCAAATAATTTGTTTTGAACATAAATTCACATATTATTTAACCCCTACACTATCCAGTTTAATAAAATCATTGTAACATAAAAGTAATGTCAAAAGCAATGCTCTACATAAATCGAATCACACTTTATCCTCTTACAATAGTAAATATTTTTTGTTCAAACACGAACCATCATGAATTTCATTGTAAAATCGTAAAGAGGTAACTGAATCAGGGATATTCGAGAAAATCCAATTACCGCCAGCACAATGGGTCACGAAACAATCTAAACTAAGAAAATTAATCTTCAGAGTCCAGGCAGGAGCACCGTCTATGCGAACTTTAACAATGGATTTATAGTTCATTGATTTCGGGTTATCTAAAGCGGACCGCGACCGTTGGGTATCCCGTATCTGTAGCTACCTACACATTTTTGGTGAGTCTTGTGTTCAAATAATGCGCTTAGATTTTTAAGTCGTATTTTGCCCATTTTTCAAATATTCAATAGATTATTTATAATATAAAATAAATATTTTGTGAAAATATAATATTTTATGAAGTTTTAGTCTTATTTGTACCCTTCTATCAAAAAAAAAACTTGAAAAAACCGAATAAGTACATAAAGGATTAATTATTAATTACCTTTCATCATGAAAATAATATTCGCAATATCTATAAAAAATTAAATTCAATCCTGTTCAAAATTTTGGTAACACGTTTTATATGAAAGTTACCTGGAAAACATTTCATAAAGTAACACCCACGGGTCTCTGAGTGAGTGGGCGATATCCAGAATTTTAAAGATGTCTGCAAACCCATAACTTTGCTTGCTATATTGTAAAATGTATTTGCATTTGGATATTCTGCTGTATTAGATTCCTAATGGAGATAATTTTTAATTTAGAGTTAATTCGTGAAATTAATATGAAGTATCATTTAATACATACGGTATATATATTTATAGAATATATTACGTTAAATTTTTTATTATTACGTAAAATGTAGAGATAATATGTATATTATTTAAAATACTTTATCTATCTCTATTTCAATTAAAAGAATCCTAAGAACATACATTTGAATTCTGAACACAAACTCAAAATGAATAATGAAAGTTTCTATGTATTAAGTAGGTATGCAAATGAAGTGGAACACAAAAGAAATCTTAGCGAAGCAATAAGAAAATTTTTCCTTTGTATAATTATCACAACGTAAATCTTCCATAGAATGACTGTCAAGACGTATAACATCTCAGTCTCCCCGTGACCACGCTCGCTGTAAAGTGTTCGAAACGTCGGGAAAATAATAGAATGAATAAATCGCGTTTAAAATCCGTTAAAAAGTCTTTAATTTCTTCCATAGAATGTTTTACTTCACAAAATTACAGAGTTAATTGTAAACAGAGGCTTAATTAGAAAGATTTGAACTAATTGAAAACACAAATAGATAAAGCAAAAGACCAACATTGGTTTTGCAGAATAACATTCATATCCCAGTATCCGCTAACCGAAAACAATTGCGAATGTTTGTGTACGTAGATATAATCAAATTAAAAAGAACAATGCTATTGAACAATTAAAATCACCGGCTCATCGCCTTAAAAATGAACCGTTATTGTATGCCGCGGCACGTTCATTCGTAAAATTGTTTGGTTTCTGCTTGTAGTCGTATCATAAATGTTTCATGATACCAATGTTAAAATTCGTGGAATGAGATTTTCACATATTGATGATGTCCCTACATTTCAAACAAACCAAACAACGCTGATGTAAACACAATTGTACGATTGCAATATCCGAAACAGCAGATATTGAAAAATAATATTTTTGTATTCTTGTTTTCAGTCGCGTATTAAAACGTGTCTAGTTATTACTTTTATGCAAACTTATCTGCTAATGAAAGCTTTGGAATGTTCAGTAAAACGATTTAGCTATGAATTGTGTGATTTAGAATCCTAACATTTTCATGGATTAACTATGACTTATGTTATCAAGCTTCTAGCTCTTATACTACTTGTAACTTTATGTTCATTTGTAATTTTTTTCGTGAGATCACTGAAATTGTAACGGCAATTTTACGTGATTTAATTTGCTAAGCTTTTTATGTAAAGGTAAAAAACTTTTCGTGCTTAGATAGGTGGAATATATATAATATAAGGTACCGTACACAGTTCCATTTACTTTCTATGCGAGTACGGTGTAAAAAGCGTTTCATTATCATGTACAGTATAACGCAAAATATATCAAATTAGTGGCCCACTGTCCCGCTTGGTCCCTTCATTCCGGCACATTTAATATTTCAAGTATGCTCCTCACGCGCCGTCTCCAACGGCCGCCTTGATTGCCGTTAAATTGAACTAAAAACTTCTTCAATTCGCCAAAAACGTTTCAATTATATCCTCCTGTTTAAACAATACACCGTATAAACGCCGTGCTTCGTGCATCCCAATAAATCGCTACAGCAACAGAACTGTTTACTTAAACGTTACATAAATCTCCTTAATTTTAACGCGATGACTTAGAGCACCTTTAAAAACCCATTTCACGCGAAGCAGCGGAAGTTGTAATTCGAAAACATTTGCATTTGAAGATTAAATAAGTTTAGTTGATGTAAGTAGTTTGCTTGGTAACAATTTATTAGTTCAGAGTGTAGAACTACGAATAGCGTTAAGATGTTTTCAATAGAACGCCAACAACGGAATGTAAAGTTTCGCAATAGTGCGCTCTTGGATCGTGCAATTATTGCCAACCGAGTCCTGATTGAATTCTTAGGTCAAGTTTGCTCTGAGTTTGCATAAAAGACCCCCTGCAAATTAACAATTTTCCTTGTTAAGGATTTTTCTTTCGTGTATTTTGAAAGTTGCTGTAATTAATGGAAAAGTGGTAAAGTTTCAGTTTGCGAAATCCGAGCACCGTTACTTACGTATGAATCCATTTATTTCTGAATTTAATGTGGACCGTGTAATATTTTCTTGAAACGTTAAAATTGACCGGGCGCTGCATTTCGTTAGCACGCATGTCATGTATGGAAGTTCCGTCCGTGTTTTCGGTAGACTATTCTGAATTTAAAATGGGTTCGTTTATAAAGGCATTTACTAGCGTTCGCATTTTCGATGAGGGGATACGGCAGGTGAGTGACTTGTTTGCGAGTGGCTCGCACAGTACGGGCTACAGCGCGAGCAAAACGTAGCGCAGTTTAGTCGAACGATGCTGTTGTAGCGCCCTCTATAAATCAGCTGCGATTGACGCCTTCCTACAGGGAGTGATCTATTCCGCCGTCTCGATGATACTGCTATACTTGAAAGGATTTTTCTGATAAGTCCGACGTCGAAATACATTGCGATAGACTGGAGAATTGATATTTGCACTCTATCATTGTTCTCATATTTATGGATGTTACGGAATTTATTTTTAAAATAAATATATTACGTATACAGGGTGTCCCACTGTTGATATACTAAGCTCAAAGGAGGTTATAGTTTTGCATACGCTGAGTACGTAAAAAATACATATAAAATTCCAGACGTAGTTTTTTTTCAAATAGATGGATTCTTAAAACTCTATGTGTACACCCATAACAAGCAACCCGCCCAGCTTTGCTACCAGCACGTGACCTATCGTTTAAGATTATGTTTTCATAGACAAAATGCTCACAGTAGCGAAGCGGTATATGCCGGCTGCGCGAAGCTAGAGAAGAAAACATGGATTTTCAGGAAAAATTTAACAAAAATTTTTTGATGTAATTTTGTTGTTTTAGAATTTTTTTTTACGTGATCAGTGTATGTAAAACTACAAGTCCCTTCGCGCTTAGTATACCAATAGTGGGACAACCCTGTATAGTTGCATTTTCAAGAATACGGAGAATATGTAATCATAACTACGAGCAATCACTTAACAAATAATATAATATGATTGACTTACAAAATCATACTATTAAATTATATTACTTATATTTTTTCTGTTTGTTTCAGGTAATACATCAACGTCGACCAGCCAATAGAAGGAACCTCATTATGGAGCATTTGGAATATATTAAAAAAAATTGATAATAAACATTACTATATTTTGATGAAGATGAATTCGGTCACGACGCTACTGATATTATATATTATACTTTATGTGATTAAAAAACCCTTTTTCATGCTAGTAAAATTAATATAGCTTAACTTACCATAAAATGACGCGTGATATAATAAAAATACAATAATGAAATAATATTTAATCAGGTTATCTTCATATTTTCTCAGAATGAGTTAATTAAAGACTAGATACAGAAAGCGAAAGTATTTATTTTATAGAAGCAATACAATATATTTTTCTAAGAATTACGGAATGAAATTATAACAAATTTTAGGCTATTATTGGCGCGATTTCGTGAGGCGTTCACGGTTACATTTAATATTTTATAAAGTCGCCTCACGCGCCGTCTTCAACGGACCCTGATTGCTGTCCGATCGAAATTATATTTCCCTAGCACATCCAATGCGCGCTGGACAAGATTGCTTTTCAAATATAAATTTATAAAGAATAGAAAAAATTCGATCACGAGGTGGGACTCGAACCCGCATCCTTTCGCGCCATTCCGGGGCGGATATAAATTTATATTTATAAAGCATTTGAATGCCTTAACCAAAAATATCAATTTCAAGATTGCTTTTCGTTGGTATACATGGGCCCGCCGTCTGCTAATGTTACAAGGGAAAAATATCGCTTCAACTGCTAGTCCATCTTGGAATATTTATGACGTGTCCCATGCATTACGTTCCCGGATTTGATTTTTTTATTGAATCCATATCTTTTCAGACGCTTCCAGGAACGCATTACAAAATATTTTCAAGGAAGCTGAGAAAATGTTTATGATAAAATATCTTATAAATTGCTTTTATAAAAATGCGACGTAATTATTAGGACATAACTCAAACCTAACAATAAATTCTACAGAGGTATTAAACATTGTTCAGATGGGTGTATAATAGTATAAAAATATTTGATATAAAACAGATATTTTAACTCACAGACAATAACAAAACAACCCGGTATTTCGGTATCCATTTCAATTTAGAAGGGCATGCACAGAAACTTATCCAACTTTGTCTGAAGTTGGAACAAACTCCGTCTTCTGTGGCATTGTCTATTAAATCTGTAAGTCATACTAGCGATGTTTTCAAAACATTCCTAGAATTAATTATGTTTAATATGACTGGAATGGGGTTAACCACGCCGCGTGCCTTTGTATGCGTTGTTAATTACGTTTGTCTTATATAAAACTTTATCTATTAAGTTGTAAAGAATAACCTCGCGCTATATTTTTAAAGATAATTTATTTATGGCATTTATGTTAGCGCGTTTAATTTAACGATAAAATTATATTTTAAAAGTAAATCAATTAATGAACTTAATTAATTATTTTAATAATAATTAAATGGATAAAAGTATTAATAATCATTTAATTACCAAATAATAATAATATTACATGTCATATTGAAAATAACGATCAAAACAACACAAATAACACCTGCGCTGACTCACACAGTCACCCCACTCGAATAGTTGTTTTGATCGTCCTATAAATAACGGTCGTCTGCAGTTGCGAGTCATTCTTGTCTTGACTTTGGTCGAGTCAAGATGTCTAAGAAATATTATATCAGTATTTAACTACGTAATACAATCACGCTTTAATATTTATTCTGTGAAAAAGTACTTACCGTTATTGCTGGAGGAGTACAAGAAATAGTTAAAGGGGCATAATTAATTAGATAATATAAAGAATTTTAATGACTGCAAAATTATATTTTAACAGGTTCTTCTCAATACAAGCAACATTTAGGCGGTAGAAATCCTAATTGTTATGTCCTGTGCACTTGTAATGTGAATGTGAATAAAATATATCGACTCTACAAAATTAATGTATTTCACCTTTGCCTATTACATATACCAGTACTGTTTTGGCTTATACATTTACAATGAAATAAGTATTTACACCGGATTAAAATATATTTAAAGGGCATTAATATAAATGGTGTTATACATTAATAACAACTATCAAACTACGCCTTAGAGGATGTTTTATTAATGTCACCAGGTGTATTAACAGTCCCCTCCAAGTTACCCTTATTATAAGGACGTAAGATATTCTAACATTACACTCAACTTTACGACTCCAACTGAGGTGGAAAGCTTACGTTTATGAATCTTTAAGTATCTTTTAAAATCCGTATCATGGTGCGTCTCATACGGGCAAGTAAGTGGAGTTACTTTTAAAAGATTTCTAGAATGGGAAGATAAGGTGACGCTGTTTCAGTTGATGCAACTTATTTTGACATTTTTACAGAAACACTTTACAGTACTCCAAAATTAATAATGCGCATGCAGATCTTCGCTAATTATCGTATTTCCAAAAACACCCGAATCACTCCGAATCATTGAATCGTAAGTGCCCTAAACAATGCACTTGCATCTTGCACCTTGTTCGAAAGAAATAGGAGTCAATTCAGAGTCATACACAATCGAAAACAATTCGGGCGATAGGTGACGGTAGCCTGTCAGTCGAAAAATTCAAAAATCCGTCAGTCGTCTTTATATATTGGTGGTGACCGCACGTATTATCTCTGTATGGAATTATATAGAGCTGCTGTTACATACCCTTCTTAGTTTTGTTACAAAGTTGAATTTTCCGGTAAAATGATTATTTACACAGGTAGCAGATAGCAGTGGGGAAAGTGAAAATTAATAAGAGCATAATGAAAGTTTTGATCATTCTACGATATCAGAAATAGAGATAATCCCTGATTCTGTAAATCCTTTGGACTGAGATTTAAATGATTAGATTTCACAATTTAAATGTAAACCAGTGTTTGAAAATCATTTTTTTAAATGTAGTATCGGTAATTTATAGGATAGGATACTAAATGTTTATTAAGTTGTTATAAGTTAGGAATCACGGAGCGGTTAATTTAAAGTGAGTATTTATTAGAAAATATTTATAGAGTTAAAGGACAGACGTCTGTCTTACATCGAAGTTAAGTAGGGACTGCCTCTTCGAGTCCCATACAATTAAATCTTTACTTACTACCTGGGTTTCTCACCCCGCAATCTATGCTTACGTTCCCACGCATACAAATTATTTTCTAAACTATCTTAACTAAACATCTGTTAAGAACAAAGGTGCAAAAAAGCAATAAAATAGAGAAACTTAAATCTAACAATGACCATTATACAAATTATTCTCTAAACTATCTTAACTAAACATCTGTTATTTGGGAATTTCTCTTAATTCCTTTATTTACAATCTTTTCGACTTACTGCTAAGAACAAAGATGCAATAAAGCAATAAAATAGAGAAACTTAAATCTAAAAATTGACCATTCTACATAAATATAAACTTTGTCTTATTTTAACCTTCCATACATCCATCATTACGCCAGCTTCAGTAAGACACTTTAATAGTTCTAAGGTTCTAAGTATAGAATTTTCCAAGTAAATCAATACATCAAATATATATTCGCAATCGTGTGGCTTATCCTCGCTACTAACTTACATTGAATTATCGAAACAAATTTCGTTACTTATCTCTTTTACCATAAAATCACAATAAAACTGATAATTCTAATAAACTATGCATGAAGAAAATACATTTAACCACTCTATATACATATCGTCTTCGGAGGCTCGGGGAATATGACAGTTGCCGAACAGTGACGAATTTTTCTATGCGCATTATCAGTTTGGGAGTACTGTATGATATTACAAAATAATACAGTAAATAATATTATACAGTTTATCTAATATATGGTTTACCTCTTTAGTTCCGTGGTTTCCGCGTAGGATTGTAAAGTCCTGGGTTCGATTCCCGGTGGAGACAAGAGGCTCTGGGCATGACAATTAATGTTTAATTGCCCGCATAGAACAAATCAACAGTGAACAGATATAATCTTTCATCAAAGTTGTATCTTCGTTTTCCAGTTAAAGCAACTTGAACTTAAAAAACACCTCAAATCAAATTGCATATTTAAATTTGGACGTATGCAATTAAATTTCAATCAAACTTTCCTTACTTTTTACATCATCGTTTCAGTACTCGACTATAATAACTCACAATGTACATAACACAAAAATTGATCCGGAACAAATCTAACCAACAACTAGGCCAGACAGTAAAAAGTTGTACAAATAAATTACAATGATGTATATAATAATGTCTATTTCTGTTCAGCGTTCAGTTGATACGATAATTTATAATGTATGTAGCGATCTCCACTGTTAGTCTGACTGCTCTCATTCAGGTTTGCTATCAAATGAATGGATGTTTCAAAATTAGCCATGTATCCGTGCCAGCTCATATGTCACTAGAGCCAGTTGTTGACAATTCGGACAATTACTAGGTATTACTAGATAATATATTGTAAGAAATAAAAGGTATTTGAGTTTAATTGCTTGACAGTATCGTCAAGTATTTCGTATTTCCAGCTTTGTAGAAGAATATCGCCAAGCATAATAAGTGGTAAGCAGAACTGAAGGTGACGTCAAATTATCTCAAATATTATTACCATAATTTACTCCATCTACGCGCACACTATACATATGCAGGTTAAATATTTGGAACGATTACCATACTTTAAACAACCATCCATTCCACTGCGAACAGCTCTACAAAATCCCTCCAAGAGACAAAAAAACAAAGAAAAAGCACGTCTCTCTAGGCTAGTGAAAAGTCTGCGGTAACCGCACATCTCGTACTGGTTGTTAGATTAGTTGACAATGTCAGTATACACAAACTTCGACCGAAGTTCATCTCACTGAAGTTCTAACCGTGTGCTCTTAAATTGAAACTATACAACATCTGCACTGGCTTTGATAGTTATTGAGAATAAATTACCCATCGTCTTGTCTGCTTCGTGATATATATTTGTAAAGTTTGTCTTCTGTCATCCCCTGATGCAAAATTTATACACGTTACCTAACCTCCACCCAGCCTAGCGATCAATTTAATTATTAACAAAGCCAAGGTATGATTAAAGATACATGGAATTGAAACAATTAGGCAACCATTAAAGTTATTTTGTGTTTTGATTAATAAGGATGTGTGAATATGATAAATACTTTTTTGTAGGATTTATTAATACACGAGAAACACATAACAATTAAAATAATGGCGTATATAAAAACAATTTTTTGTGCTTTACTCCGCAAAAACGTTTTAAGTACTAAATCTATTACACTTGTTGATAAAAACGAGAGCAGTTTGAGTACTTAAATACGCAACAAAACAGGCGTGAAAACTCAATATATCACGATCATGCACATTATAGTCCAATCTGTGTGTGTCAGTGTGTAATTTATCGAACGATTTTTTGTGGGAGGTCTCTTGACCCTATAAAAAACAGGCAGGCGCGGGGTAAAATCACCAGTGAGGGCACTTCAAAAACCGGGCCTACGAGTATTGGAAGTGGGAAAAACAAGCGATCACCACTTAACTCAGACGCTCTGATGACACTTCACACGTACGCAGTGATTTTTACAATGTTTCGCGGCGCTTTATATATGCAATCTCTTTGATGTCCTTTCTTTATTGCGTTTCAAGTGAAATCTTCAGCCACCTCATTTTGCTTTTGATGTAATCTTCAAGTACGAAAGATGGCCAACAGCGCCATATTCTTATTATTTCTCAATGTAAATTTCCACCAGAAGTGTCCTCGAGATACCAAATATCGCGGTAAATTAATGTAACTTTTCAACTTAAAAATGTTGTGTTGTGTGTTGTTTATTATATTTGAGCTTGAGAACTTGGGCGAAGGGTCTACAATTATACACTGCTCTACATTAAAAAAAATAATAGTCGTAGACAACATAATAAAATATATTTTCTATAAAAAATTGATCTTTAACAATTGCTGTTTTTATAAGAAGCGAGCGTAACTTTGTTATATGAAACCAAATCGATTCAATTCGATTTTATCAAAAAAAAAAAAGACATTTATCAATAAATATTATGTAAAATGGGTACTTAGTTAATCAAAATTCAATAGTTAAAGTTATCGGAAATTGTATTCGTTTCGATTTTCAGTGTTGATATGTCGAAATCATCCCAAACGAGCGTAGTGGAGCGACTCAGAGATTCGCAGATTCGGACGTGTGCATCTACGTGACTGGCGCCTTGCCAACCACAATACACATTTAATGGGCCGATTTTATACACAGGACACAATTTTAAAGCAGTGTATAAACGCTAAACGTGTCAATAAAACCTTGTTTTATTTCTTATTAGTACTTCACCTAGTGGGGTCTTTCGTTTAGATTTCGTAGCGTGTTCGACGTCGGAATACAGATGCTTACTGTTTTGCTTTGCTACGTTTAGTCACTTAGGTTAATAATGAATTCGATAAATTAATATTTATTCATTTAAATTGATACAAACTAAAAGCATTGAATAAAAAGTGATAATTTTATCTACCATCCCGTCAGTTTTCTATTACTCTATCTAAATGAATTGATGCGTTTTCAAAACAATGTGTATTTTCCGATTGAAACTTTTCATCAAACAACGTTTTCACTTGCAATGTGATAGATTTTATTGCCAGTTGTTGAATGCGGCCGTACCAATTATAGCGATAAAATTGAAATTAATTTGATGAAAAAAATAGCGCCAATTTTGTTTAGATAAATAAACGAATTCAGACATAAAGTAAAAGTGAAAATTACACGCGAAACCAGGAGATAGTTGAGGATTGCGTTAAAATGAAAAATGTTATTTTGTGTCAATTTAGCGCAGCCGTCGCAGAACTATTACTGCAGCACATTTTATTTGCTGACAGCACTGAAAATTTGCGTGCCAAATTTATAACATTGGACTGTACTACGGAAGGTTTTTACACTAATTGGTTCGGGTGGGCAAGGATTGTTAAAGATAAAATATGCGATGCGAACCGCTTCCGTTTACGATCTGATTGATTGCTTCATTACAGTGGAATTGATTGGGGTCCATGAGCCATTGATGTGTTCGCTGCTGCGATACCTGCCGACCGGATTGTCTTCATTTAAATTCACTTCGTATGAAAGCGCAAGCACCTAACTCGTAAATGGAATTAATTAAAACTCATTGCAAAAGTATATAAACTACATCAAATGTAAAAAGCCAGTCTAATAATAGCAGTAAACAATTTGTTCACCTGTTAATAAAGAACAAGAATAAATTCAATAGCTGGAAAAAGTTTATTTTTTAACCATATTGTAGCAGCAGAGTTACATGAATATTTTAAAACTTGACGATATTCAGTATGTGTGTTTGCGACATCCAAAAACGCGCGGTCGGAATTAATTTATTGATGAGTTCGGAATATTTTTGTATTGCCCATTGTTCATTATGTATGACATTGACGGTTATTTTGTGCAGGCTCATCGGGCTAGATTTCAATTTTATGGTAGTTGAGCACATCCACCGCAAAAGGCACTGTTTCAATGTGTGAGTAACATGTGGTCACATACGTATTAAATGTTTTTTTTTTTTAATTTCGTGACCATACCATATTGTGAATTATTCGAATGTGGGTAATTTTTTTTTATAATACTACAAAGGGTAGGATCATAGCCTGTTAAAAAGTTAATATGATAAACAAAATTTTCCAGTAAAATGTAAAAACAATTTAAAACGGACAAAGGGGAAGCGAACGATAAATTCAATTATTCGCATAAAAACCGCGTGATTGTGTAACGAAATAAATTAATTGAAATAACAATTTCGATTCTTATTAATTTGGAATACATTTATAAATTCGCCGTTAGACGGTTTTGATTTGTTTCAGCGTCGACCGCGACAAGTTGTTGCGTACTTTCCATGAAATTCGCACAAAAGTTAGTAGATTAAAACTGCCAATTAGGGAGCATTTCAACTCTGAGTTGTTTTAGAATTTTCGTAATTATTCTTGGATGAACAATTAATGGAAAGACGGAAATAAGTATTTCACATTTAATTGGAATATTTTCTTCCAATTATACATGAGTTTGTGACTCTACAAAAGTTTAGAATATTCCAAAAATATTCTCATATTGCATAATAATCATACATAAAATATCAACAATTAATGTCATTGTTACTTCAATGTATTATAATAAATAACAAGCAATATAATAAGCAAATAATAAAAAGCTTATCCTATTACAATAAATATATGCCGAAAATTAATTGAATAAATCTATAAAAGATAAGCAATTAAGCTTCCATCATTATAATTAACGATACAGCGCATTATTCGTCATAATAATAATCGTTTTATACAGATAATGATTTTTGATAAAACCAATTAACTCTATTGTAGCGGACACTTCACAGTAAAATTTAACATTAAAGTGCTTAATCATGTTATGTGTATGAGTGAACGTATGAAAGGGTATGTTGTTATTGTGAAGTTTGCTGAATTTCAGCTGCAATTGGAGCAGGCGGGAAGGTCCAATTTAATGGTGGTTGCGTATGACAAATGCCACGTCACCTTTTTATTCGATGTTAACGAAATCGCCAGACAATTTACATATCACTTAATTTAATTATTATAAACACGTTCCGCTCGAACGAACGGAATAAACTGTATCTGCAGATAAAACATTTAATAGATAGAGTTACAATTTATACAGTTGGAAGTGGCTAATGTTCGGAATCTGAAGCTTAAGTAAGTTTCTAACAGCAACAAACTTCAAAGAACGGAACCCGAGGAAGCGCATAAAAATCCTCGACGTCCGTCTTAGTAGTTGTAAAGAAACAAAATCTCCAACCCTCCATTTCTCGAGAAGTGCGGTCGAACAATTCAGGTACCTCGAGCTGTGTTCAGATGAAAATGCTACTCGCTGGCCAAATGCTAATTTTATGGTGGTTGAACAACTGTGCCGAATTCGCGTCACTGTCCTTCGCAGAGCTGCCCCCTGGGTATCATCTGAACCAACCGGTACGTCATGTAGGTCAACCCGGATAGCTTATGGAAAACTGACGCGCTTCGCCGTGACGATAAATCTAATCGAAATCGCGCAGCTCTTTAAATCCGAATAGCATGTGATCGCACACTAAGCTGAGCTGATTAATGGTAAAATGTACATTGAATCGTTACTTTTCATTACTGTTTCGAAGTGCGGTACTGAGCCGAGAGCCATATGGTCAGATTAGAAAAGTTCACTGCGAAACAAGTCCAAAATCGACTTTAAAAGCATAGTCCAACATTTGGTTTTAGAAGCGGCGCCACGAATTGAACGCAAGTTTAAATTGGAATGTAACCCACAATAAGCTTTCGTGATTGGCCTGTTTGTTCTTAATTAGTATTAATCGGAAACCCTTGAGGGAAACATAATAAAAATTAAATGCATATATCATACGTAATTTTATGAAATAGGATAAAGGTTCAACATTTAATAACAAAAATGTATACTTACTATTATAAAATTATACATCATAGAAGAATTTTAATGATAATGAGCTGAATACATACTTACGAGTCCCACATAAAAATAAAAACAGTTCATCTGTATCATATAAGTAATATAATATTTTTAATAACTTCCATTGAAATTAAACGCCAAACGTATATTGGTTCAGGAAAATAGCAGCATTAATACAAACTATCAATTACTTATCATCAAAATTTGCAATCAAAATAATGCGTCGACTGCACGGTTATTATGTAAAATGCGCCTAAAAACGAGAATATGCTTCGCATGAATTCTCATTATACAGCGAGTTTATCCACATTATCTGTTACTAATTTATATGAAAATCCATTTCACTATTAGAAACTGCTAAATATTTAAACTAATTACAGCCATGATATAGTAGAATAAAATTAAGCACAGTAATTTCATTTTAATAAAGCACATGATATTCATATTTTGATCGGTCGTAAAAATATTGCGTAAAAATAATAAAACTCAGATTACATTCTACCCAATGAAGTATATTTAAACAGATTAAAAATCCTGGCTGGATTTAAAATATTTTTATGAAATTGAGCTGCTGTAGCGTAGCGTCTGTTTATTGTTATTACATTTTTGGTGTAAATATTTAAAATTATTTCAGATATTAAAGAAAAATGTTTCTTCTTTGCAGAAAGCCTACGAGATTACTTTAGTAAATTCGGCGAAATCACAGAAGTAATGGTTATGAAAGATCCCACCACAAGGCGGTCGAGGTATGTATCTAATGTTTTTTATTGACTTAAAGATATTTATATTTTACCGTTTGTGTAACATTTTCCTTAAAAAAAATACAGTTTTTTTATGATTGCCACAAAAAAAAATGTTCTAACTTTATAAGAGAATATTATTATATTCCTATTTAATCTGTGTCTTAATACCTTTCGTAAGTCTTAAACAAACTTAATAATAATATATAATGCCTAGGTACCTATTGGAGTTAGTTCAAGGTGCCTAAAATTTATTATTGAACACGAAATTAATGTCTGAAGTTGGTTCTTAAAAAGTTGTTCCAACCAAATAATACAGTAGCTACGTTCGAAGCATTTAGAAATGAAGTTATTCTAAATCAAACATTCAATTTTCAAAGCAGGTATTATTTCCTCTGAAACTACTAAATTCCTTTAATAGTTGCCTCGTTATTTGATATCGTTTTATCTCATAGTTCATATTTGGGGGAATCTATTTTGCGAATGCATTGTGAAACTGTTATTGTCTAATATAAATGAAGCATGGAAACATTTGAAGTTCGGTAGTTATTGCGATAACTATCACGGTGAACAACAATCAAGGCACTATGTACACAACCGAGTGGCTTAGGAACTCCCGAGACAAGAAATAAGTTGTCAAAGTGTCGAGGTGAAGTTTCTCTGTTAACATCGTCTGCAGTTAGGTAAATCGTTGGTTTCACAACTCAATATTGCCCCGCGCCCCCTGAAATAATATGCCCGAAGCCGATATTGGAGCGGCTCAGCTGTGAATCTAAATGCAGTCTGCAACCTATTACGTACTCCGCACCCTGCTTCAGCCAAATGTAACGTAAACGTCTTTTGTTTATGCTTATTGGTATATTGGGTATCGGTGGCTGTTAAGGTCCTGTTAATTAAACGGCTAAGCTTGCAAGCTATTGTGTGATTTGGTCGAAGTTAAATTAAATTACAGGGGAAACTTGGGCAGCTTCAGTTAATTTTAGGTATCGCAGCGCGTTTGAGTGACGCTTGCGCAGAGTTCAATTGTTTTAAAAGTTCCACCGGGTTGCTTATTTTCTAATGTAGGTAGTGTTCGCATTTTGTAAGCGAAGTTTCATTCAGTTGTTTTACTTTTTGTACAGTTTGTATGAAAAAGGTAACGGAATGTACTTTTTTATGTCATTTTCATATCAGTTGGTGATTTAATTTTTGTAAGTATAAATTATAATCGTTATGTGTCACCTTTAAAGTAAGAGATAACCATTCAAACTAAGAATAATGTAGCAGTGTTATGATCGAAAATTTCTTGTTATTTAATAAATAATTAATAACAAAAAATTAAACCACCAAAACAGCCGGAAACATTCCTTCAAAATCGAGACCATACTCCCACAATCGTAATCTATAAATAATATCAGTTACTATATCTTGGAGCGTATATTTCTTTCGAACAGCCATCAGCTGTGAGATATTGCGTTAAAACAACGAGAAGGAAAATTTCCCGCTCTGTTTTCGGTTTTAAATCTTTTGCGACAATGTTCCCTGGCTAGAGGCGAAATGTTTTTAGGTCGACACCTTATCGTAATCGTAAATCAAGTGGACATAGGCGAAGGTTGAGATGTACAGCCGGTGTGCTGTAGTGATAACAGTTCCCGTAAACAAGCGGCAATATAAAAGTCAACTTTTTGGTTCGTTATTTCGTGTTTGTTCAGAGCTGAGTAAGTCGTGGAGCGTCGAGGTGCCTTTTTTATATGGTGGTAGTAAATTATCGAGAAATGATAATTAATGAAATCTCATTTCGCTTAATCATTAGAAATACAATAACTCTACGTCGAACTAATTAGTAAAATTCCGAATTTTTATATTTAAATAATTTTAAATGTCAAGGCAAACTATACCGTCCAATTTACGTTTTGTAGTATCATTTATAGTAAGGAAAAATTCAAATAATAATTTTCGTCGTACACAAAAATCAGAATAGAGCACTGAAACGTCTACTAAACTTGTAAAAACAGAAACAAAACCATATTAAAAAATATATGTGGTAACATATTGCATAATTACACAGATATTTATCACCAGAACATATTTTACACACAGCCTGAAATACAGCGCCATAATTCAAACGTAAGAAGCGAAACGCTTTCAATATCGAGCAAAGTTAGTCACGTCAAGTGTCTCTACGCATAAAGTTGCCCTAATTCTTCACGACGCAGACTAACTTTACCCCTGGACTTTCCCAAACTACAACTTATGCAAGCAAAGTAAATCAATATCCAAAGTCAATGAATCAGGAGTAATATATTCGGGTACATAATAAATGTGCGCTACCTGAAGGCAATATCTGAAAAATTTGCCTGCTCGATATTGCTTACAAGGGAGTTTCCTTTCTACCGAAAATTTAATGCGTCGTTCGCATTTTTATAGAAAGAAGTAGGTAACTGAAATAATTTGCGCCCGGTGCTATATTTCCTTTTATTTATTTTAATGGTGGGTCTCCTTTTTGTTTTTACAAGGATTTAGGGAAATGGATTTGCGAGAAGCACGTGTGAACTTTGGATATTAATAAAAACTTATTAGGCGTGAAACAGGGGGAACTGGTGTTGTTTTCTGTTTATTTTTTTAAAGAATTGTTAGAATAATACTTTTATGTTTATGTGACTAAAGATATTTGATGCATTTACATACTTCTGATGAATTCTACCCTATTCCCAAGTTCAGTAAATTATTTGACGCGTTAAAACAAAGCCCTTTATCATAATTTTATGGCCAAAGTTTCCGAAGTTAAGACGCCCATTTCGTGTTAGAGGGTCGAGTAGATGATATGATTTGTGTCGTCAAATTTCAATGACAAATTACATTTTTATTTAGGTATCAAAGCGGCGGATTTTAATACGAGCACAGTTGAGCGTTTACAAACGCAGGCCATCTTTCGGGCTTATGCGATGCGGCTGAATGTAAGTTTATATCATACTCGGAGCTTACAGCGGCTTACAGCGCGTCTCCATTCACGCCTATTTCATTCGTTTCGCTTTCCACTAAAATCTAAAATCAATAAAGGATCACGGTATAAATGCAAAGATTACTGGGCTCGCTTTTCGCAAGGCGTGAAAAATGTACGCGCCATTACGTGAACCGTCCGAAATAAAACCGCGAATCACTATGAGACTGTAAGTAGCACCATAAAAGGAGGATCCTTCGTCGGAATCGCTTCGGCAAACACCTACAGAGGAATGGAGTGGTGTTAAATGAGAGGGATTGAGCGTCCCCCGCGACCCTGCTCGCCGCGCGCTGCTCGCAGACGTCACCGAACCGCGACGCCATATCTTAGCAGATACGAGACCGGCTAAAGTATTTAATTCATGCTCGAGAGCATCACTTCAACACGACTCATTGAGCAATAGTTGAATTGGATCCGTTTGCTATCATTTTATTTATGTGATTTTGATAGACGACATCATTTGAATATTTATATTCCGTTTTACATGAAGCTAAATATTTTTATTTGATTATTGTATGATATTTTGTTATTGGAATGGAAATTGTTATTTGTTAGATAGGTACTACGCTCCGAAAGTTGATCAATGTTTGTCTAAACAAACAGGAAATGAAAATAAACTACTTTTTCAATATGCCCATTAATGCAAGTTAGGACTCTGTAGTATTTGCAAGGGTTGTGTGTTTTCCGAGATTTTAAATTACATCGCAAATCGATATATCAAATTTATATCGAAATCTTCACTACAATTTTGACTTATTAATAATGGCTATAATATGACTCTATCAATATGAATTATAATACAAATCTGAAATAAATTGTATTGGAGTACCTATATCTACCTAAATGTTTAAATCTGCTTAACATACTAGCTCAATGACCGTGCTACAGCCCCTCCGAATTTATTCTAACTGGTCACGCAAATAATATTAAACCAGTAGTAAATGCTCTTAAAATATTTTACATTCTATTACTCAATAAAACATGCAATGTTTTATCGAAAACTTTGTTTTACTGACAAATATTTCACATACTATACATTTTTTAACACCACCTTCTCAACATGACACTGGCATAATTGCGTAAAGCAAAATTGGTATGAAAAAAAAGTTTGGATTACTATCATCACTCGATTTTCCCACCACGATCTAATACGGAATTTTGAAACAATGTCACAATTATAGGGACGTTAACTACCTAGCTATCGAGTACATAATGATGCAATAGAACTATAAACAAACTCACTCTATTATTTACCAACAAAAAACAAAAAGTTGTAACGTGCCTTTATAATAATGTTATGTTGTGTAAGTAATTATGTTAAGCGCATATTAAAAATTTTAATACCATCACGGTAGACAGGCGTGCCAATTAAAACTTTACGGATAAAAATTAGTGAAATCAGTATACTCTTAAAACTTAGTAAAATTTGTGCGGTAGCGTTCATTACTAGTTCGATAATCGGTTGGAAGTGTGCGATGCATAATCAAGTGGTAGTCTGTGAGCCGTTTGCCCCCTTGGTAGGGGGGAGTCATAAAACTATTACAGCACCGTTCTGTGCACTACGCTGGCTTCATTAATCGGCCATCGTATGAGATATCCTGTTATTATGATATGACGGTAAGTCGACGAATCGCCCTTCCATCGCTACACGAACACCAGGTGTTAAGTGTACGACTATCTATTATAATTAGATTGTATGTGAATCGGAGTTTGATGTTCAAATAGGGCGATAGTGTTAATTAAATTTTTAATTTGTACAAACAAAATATTATTTATTTTATTTATAATCTTTATTGCATACAACACAAATACAAATTTCACACACAAAGACAGGACATTAGATGCAAAGGGCGGCTTTATTGCTTCAAGCAATTTCTTCCAAGCAACCCGAGCAGCCAATGTATTGGAAAGAAAAGAAAATTAAGGTAGATTATGTACACAATAGAAATAAAAAATATTACCTGTCATCTACGTTGTTACACGTAAAGTATAACGTAGCCCTTGGTATTCAGGTAATTATAATATTTGGACGGTAACATTTTCTACTGAAAATAATTTATTCCTTTCTCCAGAGAATATCAATATTTTGTTATAGCCATGTAACGGATTATTCCGCAAAGATACAAGGTAGGTAGTCAATTTCTAGTTTCATGAAATAAAATTGTGCATTCTATTTCTATTTTGGTACTTATGAAATCTCAATTTAAATATTCATATAAGCAAGACGCTAGTGAAGAAGGTCTGGTCTTGAAGAATGCTCGAAAATTCTCGAAATTTTTCAAGTAGTTCTCAAATCGTTAGTATGGACGAGGCTTGACCGTCGCGTTCAGGCGCAGTAGATTGGTTGGATCTAACAAGATCTGTGCTCTAGTTCTATATGATATTACCTTTCTATTTACTTAAATTGACTGATACTTAAAGTGGTAATAAAGAAAGAGGAACCATAAAATTTCAAGCTATATTTTAGAGTCACCCTTAAGGGTACCTTTTCAAATGTTTAAGAATATTTATTTCCTGCCTTTATTTCTGCTCTACATATATCTACAAATTATACTACAAATTATATATATATACATATATATAGGAACAAGTACAACTCATTTGTTTAAATAAGATATTTTGCCATATCTGTTAAAAATGCATCTATGTAGTAGACAGATGAAGTAGAGAGAAATATAGTTGTCATTTTATTCAACGCAGCCAAAGAGCCAAGTCAGCATCACGTAAACACCAAATAAGCCGATCAAATATGTATAGATATTTATAAAGAATATCGAGACCGCAAGAAGCGATGCGACATACGTGAATGTGCATGAGGATCTGCCGATAGATTAATTTATACGGACATGCCGGCCGCGGCGTGCCAAGGATTAACCGATGCAATACTGGACGCGAACAAATAGGCACCATTACATATATGTAAGTGATTAATACTTGCGTCAAAATGCTGAGACTCATTCTTGGAGATCTATTTTGGAAAATTAATATGCATATTGTTGCTTGACCCGAAGTATATGGGTTTGTTTTGAGGTTTTGAGCGAGATAGATGTTGAATGTTCGTTGCTTTAAGATTTGTGTATGATGATGGGTATACAAATTATAAATGTAAGTATAGATTACATTGAACATAGTTAATCTATAATAGTTGATCTAGCACTGTTGTAAGCACAGGTTGTAAGTGACGTAACCAATTGTTTTTTTTTATCTGAGTATAAAAATTGCTTGTCGCTGTGTGATGTGACTTGGCCGCCTAGAATATTTATTAGAATAATAAGGAGGAGAAAGATTAATTCTTTAAAATTGAAGATAAATAAAATAACAATAAGTTTAAATTAGGAACATTCTTTTAATTTTCACGATCCTGAAAATCAAACATATTTGCCCTCCGCTTGCAATGGTTACGTAAACACGCTCTCTTAACGATAGCATTCTTCTAAATCCGTAAAGTAAAATGATTAGAATGAATATGTAATCAGAGCTATGCATATAAAATTATCATGAATATCAAATTGCGGTATCCTAGACAGCGTTGATTGTCACGGTCTTCATTTATGAATATTCCACGGCATTCTATTATTTTAACAAATAACATCTATTGGAGTCATGCCAATAAAAACTTGTTAATTTTACCCGTGACTCGTATAGAATGAAGGCTTGGACATTTCCACCTCATGTTTTATGTATAACGGTACATATAAGCAATCTCACTATTGGAAGTCTAGACGCAGTGTGAATGAGATGGAGTGAAATATTGACTTCTTTAAAATGATGCACAATTTTATTGAACATTTGAGATAAGCTTTAGTTATTAAGTTACCGTTTGCTATGAGATTGTCTCTGTAAGGAATATTGGATGATTTATGTTTTATTGATGCTTCTGTTATTTTTATGCGATTGTTGTAGTATATTATCTTATAGCTTGCAATTCTATGTATAAGCTAGGGCCATTATAAGCATTTTGTGATACACACGACAGCATTTAAACGGAAAATGGCTTCTAGATTGCAATGCCTATAATATTATTATGATAACCACACAAAGAAAGTGGTTTATATATTTATTTTACTTAACGCAGAAAAAACTAAGTAGTAAGTATAATACAAAAATATGCTCTACTTTATTCTACATATCATTCGAAGTATTTACAACTGTTTTACATTACATCTTGGTTATCATCATAGTTCGACGAGAACGAAGACCAAAATATGACCAAACGCGGTTTTAGCATATATGATATTAAAGATTTAGTGGCGGAATAATTCACAATTCATTAGATCGGCGATGGGTATTTGTGTCCGGTACATTGCTTTTTATTACATCATGCTAGTGCGCATGCGTCAAGACGTTGGTTAGGAACAAAATATTATGTGGAAATTCGGATAGAAAATCAAAAGATGGGCTCCGTAATTGAGTTTAAAATAATTGGGTTATTGGGTTTAAAATATTCAATTATAAATGAATTAAATATTCAGTAAATAATTTAATAAATATGACCATATTGTAACGAAAAACCACCATAACTATGATTGAATTTAACTCTACCTATCAATGTAATAAAAGTATTTTTACTTTTTTGGAGATAATATATCCATTATTCAATTAAACATAAACAACGGTTTGACTACTGCATTTTAATTAAATTAAAAGCTTTTCAAAACTCAGTACCTATTCATATAAACCTTCCATAAATTTACAAACAGATTCACATCACCGTTTCAATTGTTTATTTTACGGTGTATACAAATAAATATCAAAAAGACAAACGTTCAAACGTCGCTAACGTAAAACCGGCCGGCCAAAAGCTAGGATATTTCTTAAAACTACGGGCGGCAGATTGTCGTAAATATATCAAGGGCTGTCACCGCGAAGGTACGTGCCCACCTTGGGGCAACCATTACAACTATAAAACAACGCTTTCGGCTCTTGAATTTTACCCCAGCTTGTATAAAATGCTTCGAACATTCGAGAGTTTATCGCGATTTGTAGTTGCGTTTAAACAAATTAGGAATACTGCTAATTGGGAAATGGGCACTATGGAATTATTTATTCTGACTGTCGATTGTTTTCGCATTATTTTTGTAAAGATGCGTTTTTATAATTATTTAAAATTTTGCAAGTATCAAAACACTTTGTGTTAAGAAAAACATAATATGGAATGGCCCTCAATCAAATGAATACAATATGTAAAATGTCCATGACATGTTTCACACGTTCAATAAACACATATAAACTGTTGTCGAGTTGATGATTGTAAAATTATTGATCGTGAATTTTTAAGTACTACTATGAATATGAATTATTTTGTAAATTACTTGTTTTTAGTTTTATTGATCATATCATATTATGGGTAATTTAGTCCATTAGCTATCAAACTAACATTTATTGACATAATTTTCACACACAAACGTTCAATTCATAAAAATGTCGTAGAGACGAAAATCATACAGTTGAATAACCGCAAGAATGTCATAAGAAAGTAAGAAAAATTAAGTTTCAGATAGCTCCGGTCCTGTTAAACAAATGTTGAGTAGAATATACTATTACGTGTCATAAGTTTTATGCCCCTAAAGTTTCAAAGTAAATTCAAACATCCACCGATAAATCTTGGCGACGCTCGGAACGATTTCATTTTCGAATTTCAGGAGCGATTGCCTCCACTGTTAAAGTTTGCTTGAAAAATGTTCGCGGACGATTGACTCGGTATAAACGGAAATAAAAAGTTCTCTGTTAGAGCAATAGCGTTGTACATTGCGCATATAAAGTAAAGAAAAAGCGCCAAAGAGGATCACAATTTGAAACGCTCCTGGATTTTCGCAGACTTAAAATTGTAACCAACTTTTTAAACCGACCTGCTATTGTGAAACTTCTCTGCCGATGGACTTGCATTCATCTTTACAACGTTTAAGGCTTAACTTTGCATTCATAATTCGTTCCTAGAAAAATAAGGCGCCTTCGTGGAATACATAAATTTTATTAAACGTGAACTCTAGTTTTAAAACAACCTTATTCGGCCGAGCAATAAGCGTAAACGCAAAATTCATGACGCGAAACTCTAATTCAGTTATACTAGAGTAGCGGAGCTGTTTTCCGTATTATCATTACTAAACAGCTTTTATTATTCCACGATATTTGGCTACAGGGGCCTCACACGCGCGCTAATGGAATAAAAAGTAAGGTTACAAAGTAAAAAGATACAGAGCATCACCCGCGGCAGCGCTTCGTGCGAATTTGAACTGAAAATTTTATACGTTCAATCTATTCTGAGCGCCTTTATATTGGTGTCTCACGATCCCTACTCTGCTCTGTAAGGTTTCGTTTTCAATTATTGCCCACTTGTGGAACGAGATTCAATGGAAAAACAAAAACCTAAGCAAGAGATGATATTTTATAGACAAGCTTTATACAATGTTTACTGCAGTACGATTTGTTCTCGAGCGAGATCTGTAACGTTCTAAGAAAATTATTGACGGAACGTGCCGAGGCGGAGCGTTTTGCTGACAAGTATATGAATAATAAGCATAGTATTTACACACCGCTTTATGATAGTAATCGTTTTGAATATACTGTGTTCGAGTAGTGTATTAGGTGGGATTTATTTGAAATTACGCGCTTCATGATTTTATCAGAATTCGAATTATGAACTGAATTCATCTATACGTATAGAGATTGTAAACTACAAGTATGCATTCATATTTTAAAGCATTTTAATTGTATGTAAAGTGGTTAAAAATACAATACAATTTTTTGCATGCATACATATTTATAAATGGATATTTTTAACCTTTCGACATAAAAGATAACTCATTTATGGAACGTAGCAGTGTAAAAAACTTTTACGCCTACAAAATAAAATTAAAATGCCATATATTTTCATGGCAACATGCAAATTAGTTTCGATGCTTTGTAATGCGCCGCGCGACGCCCGCGAACGTGAAATCTTAAACGTAATAACAGTATTTTCATTTTTAAATTATGAAATACAAATACCTACATGAAATCTTCATAAATTAACCTTATCGCATGTAATGTTTATGTTTGCGACTATCGCTACCTAATATTTATGTAAATGCAACCCTTTAGCGTGAATTATTCGAAGCGTTTGTTAGCGAGCCACATACTGCCGTCATTTTATAAATGGACGTGTTATTTTTGCTTTCTTAATTCGACTTCCCTAACGCTATAATCTCATAAAACGCTTAGCTATTTGAAATTCAAATAGGTATCAGTTATCAGACTTGTATATCTTCGTGTACCCAATGTATTAACATAATATTGTTTGTTGTACGATGTAAAGATAACAGAGTCGCCCCAAAGCGAATCACACAAAAACGATCGACTCAATTTAGAATTTCAGCTCATAGTTTTCCAATTGCCGTGCCGCTTGAGCAAGAGCGGGTCATTTGAACGAATACGCTTTTATCAAATGCAATTCCTTTACGAAAAATGCAAGTTGAACAACAGTGCAAAACACAAAGCTTTGAATATAAGAAGTGCAGGCAAGTACACGATTTCTGCGCCCTGTAATTTGAAGTTGACAACATTGAACGTACGACCAACCGGCGGCTGCTCACAGAAATGCGCTCTTGCTATTTTTGTTCCAAACTTAGCGCTGGGGACGGACAAAAAAGTTCCCAACAACTTCCCAACACATTAATTGGTTAACTATTGGTTATTTCGAACGATCGATTTGAATATAGCGTGTTTAGTTTATTCATTATTTACACGGCATGCTTTATTGCGATGTAGGTATTACATAAATATTTCTCTATGCAATTATGTATAAGATAAAAATTATCTTCATTTATAGACATAATAATCTAGAATTTCTATCTATGTGTTGTTTTTGTCTAAATAAACTAAGTCCCCATAAATTGATTGTATAGTTCGCGATATATGCTTCCTATTTGCACACAGCAAAATTTAATCAACACCTGATGAGCTGGCTGCTATCAACTGGCAGGATCGAACCCGCAATAAGCAGCTCCGATCAATGCGACACGACTACATTTTGCATAATTGATGTCCCATTCACAGCTACGGAGCACTTATTCATATTCATGAATTTTACAAATTTTTCAATTTGTGCCGCCAGAAACTGTATTTACAGTGCTTCCACGTCGTATTTGCGCCAATACAATCTGTATAAAAGCTGGACTGGGACGCGGACACGCCGACCTGCGATAAAGGTAGCCTCTAATGCGATATTTTGATACTGCTTCTTTCAATAGCCACGCTGTTATTGCTCCGACAATGCAAGCTTTTGTATTCCATTACGGAGTCTATTCCGTCGCAAACAAACCGTGTACAGATAGAGATCCGATTCGTAACTTCGAAATAAAATAACATTAGTTACTGAGAAGCGACACGAAAATCACTCAAAGGGAAAAATAAAAGAACAGTGTAACGAATCTGATTCCCAGTGGCGTTAGAGCCTCGAAGGTAATGGGAGATTGTAAAAAGGGGCAATGAAAGCTGCGTATTATGTGCGAGATCCGTAGGGGCCTCGCTGTATTGTGTTCGGCCCGCGGAGGCTCGATCTGACCAGGGACGCGGTCAAATTGTACAGAAATGAAATTATCAAGGTACGCTGCCGATTTTCCGAACCAATGAATCAAGATCCAATTCCCTTTTGTAATAGAACATCGTCGCGAAATGCGCAGACTTACACTGCCCACTCACGAGCCGCTTAGCGGCACTTCATGTGTTATAACACTTTTCACTTCAAACGATGTTCGCCTAACGAAGTTATATCGCATTTATACTTGTTTAGGGTTATCACTTTTTACAGTATGATTATGAGAAGTTTAGTGTTTTCCATGCATGTTTCAAATTTAAGAATTCTGATATAGCTATATTGGTTATTAGGGGCCGTTCAAGTATTACGTGAGCAGATTTCTTACCATTTTTTACCCCCCCGCCCCCCTTGTCATCAAAAGTAAGCAAAGCACTTACCCCCTCCCCCTATGCTTACGTAAACATTTTTAGTAATAAATGTTTTTTTTATATTGTTATTTCTAAATTGGGAAAATTCATGAAAATATTAGGTTTAACTGATACACATAGAGTAAATGACAAAAAAATATAATCAGAAAATAATATAAAGAACATAACTAACATAAAGAATATTTTCGGAACAGTTTTTGGTAGATATAACTTGGATTTGTCTATATGATATCACATTCTAATAAGATATTTAAATTTAAATAATTAAAACGTTAAACTTTGGCTAATTGCATCAACATAAACACAAATGATAACTTTCAATGCTTACAATACAATAGAGTGAATTATTAGACAAGTGAATAGCGCTCGGTAATTTCCCTAATGCGCGGTAATTCCCCTAATCAGTTCTCAAAGCGAGTGCCTACGCATATGTATTATTTGCGGGAATCCCCGAAAAAACTTAAATAACTAACGATGACGTAATCATCATCTAGACCCCCCACCCCGCATGTCATCCAAAATAAGCAAAACAGAGACCCCCCACCCCCCCTTGGTGCTTACGTAATACTTGAACGGCCCCTTATATATTATAAAATTTGGTTGCATTACATATTAGTAATTAATGTTTTATTTATTACAAAAGCGACAAAATTAACAAATATTTTTCTAAACTTTAATCTAGGAAGATTACAACAAGAGTTTAATATATTATTAGATTAATATTATACCATAACAAACAGGATTGTTCCTATACAAACTGTTTTATATGAGTAAAGATAATGTGGAAAAACTCATTAGTGTAGAGCTCCGTTAAAAGATTGGCAAGGGATAATGAATGGTTTAATCCACAATGTAAACATATAATGATAATAATTAACTGATAAAATAATGTAACGCATCCGATAATGTACAATTTCATGTGGACACGAAACGTCCATTGTCGTTATTTAAAAAATGTTATCAGAAATACGAGCATACATGGCTTGCGTCAAGCGAGCAATTGACAATTTTTTACACTGCGCTGAACGCACTGTATTTGTGTAACTCTTTTTGTAGTGTGTAAAGATTTCCATGAACACATTTTAGATAAACTTTCATAGTTTATCGCGAACGCTTTTTATGCCTCTTTGAAATACGTTAGTGAGTGCGACACCGAAATGTTCGTGCTAAAACGTATTATGAACCGAATAAGGATCAAAATGGACAGAATACATAACTTATTTTCAGGAGAATTTTATAAGTAAAAAGTACTCGTGTTTTAAAGACCGCTCTTTTATTTTATTAGTAAAGTATTTGACACTACAGATAAGTTAACACTCCTCTACATAGTCTGTGCTACGCCGTAGCTCCTAGCTTGATGCGCTTTTAGTAAAATTAAGTTACTTTGTTTCTTTGCTTATAAATGATCGCACTTTGCTTATTTTTCTACAAAGTTTTATGTGCATTTCTGTTTTTACACTAGAGCATTGAAATTTTAGAGCCAATGAAAAAAACATATTTTGTTTTAGAAATATATAGGATTATGACGTAATCGTATAAAATAATAATTAAATATTTAGATCATAAAGTCCTAAATTTGGAAATTATATGTATTTTTTTAAATCTTGGATCATCGCGTTATCAACATAAACTTGACAATGTAGTTTAAAATTTAATTATAGCTTTCAATCTGTCTTATTGTTATGTAAAGTATTTTATTTCAGTTGATTATTATTATACCTATAATTACTCATATTGCATCTGGATACTTAAAGTTAATACATAAAAGGAATTTCCATCTACATATAGATTTATAAATGTGGATCTGAGTCAGGCTTTATCTGAGCTTCAGTTGTAACGTTAGATGCGTATAATCCTATCGCCGTCAACTAGGTTGTAACAGACAAAGAGATTTCGAATCGCATGAGTATAAGTTTTGTCACTTTACTGGATGAAAATTTATAACCCGTTTTATAAGCTGATATTAACAGTCAGAGCAGAAGAGTTTGATTGTGAGCGTTGAATTGATTGAAATCTTGTAGTTTCTATTGATTAATAATGATGATAACAATTGGAGCTTTAAGATTTTTTTTTATTGTATGATAGGGAAGCGCTTGACCACGATCTCGCCTGATGTAAAGCTGAGATGTGGCCTAAGATTGAGCGCACTTCCCTAGAAGGCACCTGTTCACTCTTTTCTTGAAGACCTCCATATTGTACTCGTCGGGGAACACAGACTCAGAAAGCAAGATTTCATAAATAAATCATCAGCTAATATTTTTGATAAAATCTACATGCAATTAATGTCATTTATGTGAAGTTAAATTTCAATATATTTGCAATAAAACATTGAGTATAATAGAAAGTATTTTATCCATTTTTATGTTTAACCTTACGTCTACAAATATTCGTATTTTAGTAAGAATTCTCGCAGTCGCTCGGTAATCTGCGTCAAATTGACTTTTCCGGCGCAGAGCTGACGAGACTTCGTCTGTAATATGCCATAAACGACCCAAACGTATTGGGCCCAATGCTGGAAGGTTGATAAATTTCCTTGATATTTGAATGCGTTATATTCCGTTCGGGTCATAATCGACCTTCCAATAAATATATCGTAGACCAACTTATTCCTCGACGCTAAATCTATCTTGATGAAAAACTTCGAATTTCACTGGGACGTGTCACTCTAATCGAAAAGATTAATAACGTCTCTTACGAAGTTATCGCATAACGAGGGCAATATTCAATTCTAAAAAAAAAACAATTTTCCCTCAAGTTATAAACCGACAAAGATTTTCATATCTTTGCTAACTTGAGACAAAGTAATTTCGAAGGTTTGGAAATAAATTTTACGTCATTTCCTCTCTCCTCCAAACTCTTAAAATTATCGAGCATCGGCTGTTTCTCAGGACCATTAAAATTATTGAATAATGTTATCAGATAATGACACCCAAAAGTTTAATTAAACTTGTATTTTTTCACTTAATTCAGCTTTAAGCCGCTAATATAACGATTTTGTTCGCCGGATTATGCGTCTTCAAAGTTAAATTGTGAATAAATTTTCCTTATTATCATATCACAGAAAGTTGAGCCTAAAACTTCCAAGTTAAATCCTTAATCAATGCATATAAATTTCGTTACACGTCAATTATAATTTGTACATCTATTTATAAAAGAATCGCTACACGATGTAAGCGGTTTTCCTACTGACATTAAGAATTTTAAAAGAGGAAAACATTTTGTACAATCGTGGAAAAATCATTCGAAATACGAGGAATTGAATAAGGTTCATATATTTCGAATTTGCAGAAATAACCATTCTATGTATTTGCGATGTAGATTTGAAACACGAATTCATGAATTTGCTCTCAATCTTTTAGGTCATATAGTTTTAATTTTTAAAATATGTTTGTAGAAAAATTACGTCGGTACCTACATAATAATTTACTATTTAATGAAAAAGGATATAATATAATTTAACATGTCTTAACATATCAAGATGCAGTATGTTTGTAATTTTTATATGCTTATAAAAAAAATTCTGCAGAACATATAGCTATTTAGTGACTAAAACATGTATATTCATTAGGTAAACACATGATTACATTGATGACAAATTATTTTTAAACTCTACAATAATAATTTATTTAACACCTGAAAAATAAATTTCATTTCATTAACTAAAGGTGTTTCCCACTTGTAACATTGCCAAAGAAACTATAAAAATGTAAGGCTTAACTTAAAATAACCACTTAATATTGAATTAAAATGCAAAATGCTTAACATTCATTCCATCGTGTAATAAATACGTATCATTAAGCTATATTTACAGTTAACTATAGTTCATAGCCGTGTAAATATTCCAAACAGGCAGCTCACCATCGCTATAAATAAGGTTTTAAATTTTAAAACACCCTAGCAGTAATTACATGCGAGGCGAAAATATTGCAAGCTCGACAACGTGTCGACAAGGCGTCGCGCAGCGCGTTAGCGTGCATTCTTTCCGTGCGTTCATTAACATAACAAGTAGTTTCGTTAATCAAATGTACGAAATTAATAGCGCAGTTTAGAGTCGACGTTCCGCCCGGCAATCACACGGCCATTACAAATTGCCAGCAATTACTGCGACACCACCCTCCGCACCGATTCATGATGCGATTTTTTTTTAATATTCTATAATACGTTGCGTAGGGTACGTCGCAAATGGGTATTGATGCTATTAAATTTATACGCGAGACTTGCGGATCGCTTTAAATTTGTGTTTTACGTAATTCCATTTTATATTAAAATTAATAAGAGAATTTTTGGAGACGGTTTATTAATGAGTAAGTTAAATGGCATCGGACGCACGAGGTAGCCCGATATTAACGACGTTGTAATACAATACAAGAAAATTTTATATATTAATAATTTCATTTAAAATTTTGAACATTGTGAAAACTGCAAACACCAATATGCTTATGGTTAGTTTTACTAAATTGTATTAATATAAGTACTTGTTGCAATTTAATTTGTACATGTAAGTAACATATTTAATTTCGTTTTTTTTGGGTGTGTGGTCTATACTATAATGTTTGATCAATACGATACATTTATTAGCACACCTAAGATAAAGTTGAATTTACATTAATAAAAAATTAATTGAACTTTCTCTACGTCTGATTATTATTCATCAACTGCAAATAATGCAGTGCCATCTGTCAGTTTTTCTCAGTACTAATGCGTTTGATTGAGAATGTTAGAGATGGCTCTATCGTGATATTATAGCAAACTCTATATTATAATTGAACATAGAGCTGATTCTCTACTTCTATACATTTAAAACTTATGTTATATTCTTATTTCTTTGAAATGAGAAGAAGATATATCTGCTCATAATACGATGGTTAATATTAAATATCTACCTACTATTGATTTACATATACATTACATTCAAATATTTTAAATCGGAATTATATAGTTACTAATTTTCTATACTAATAACAAGTAAACAAAAGTCCAATTATAAGTAGAATAAACATTATAATAATTTATTTTGAACAAAAACATTGTCAAGAAAGTGAACTCAAGTTCCGAAAATGTATGTAATACCTTAAGAACGTCTTTTTGGAACTCTACCAAGAATAATTGATATTTAAAATCCAGCCCCTTCACAACACGGCATGCGCGTTAGCCATTCCCGTCGGCGTAATGAGTTTTGTACAAAATATAAGGGTATTCACCGACAGGCTATCGGAGGTATCGCGGAAGTGGTGTATTCATGTAGCAGCCGAATTCGTGACTTGTCAATTTTGTTCCGATATCGATTCGATCTCGAGACAGGCGGCCGGCTAAAAAGTTTGTAACACGAAAATGCACTGTACGCACGCGAGCTGCCTATATGAAAATTTGGAAGCAATAATCATGCAATGTCATGTTGTAGAATAGAAGCTTGTGTACTTCGCTTTTTGTTTACGACGGGGGTTGTAAAGCCACTCTTGCGCGGTCTTGTATAATAACTGCGGTAAAAGATATAGCAAATTCTGTTCTATATATAGTGCTGTTTATAATGCATATGAATAATGATAATTAATATAATCTGTATACTACGAATGAGTCCTACGCTTAAAGCAAATTTATTCCTTATCGATTTTAAAATACGCTTGGGGACACGTGTTCAGCTTTCAAGGTTTTGTCAAATAGACTCTTTGTATTTTAAACAGGGGTCAGACCAAACAACTTCCCGGATACTGTAAACAAAATTTGAAATCTAATTTATATTGAAAGCTATTTTGTATTTCTATAAATAGATTCGTCGTGTGCCTCTTCAGTATTTGTCTAGAAGAGGAAAAATCTAAATTTACAACAACAGATTAAGTAAATTAATTAAAACCACAAATCGAGATTTACATGGGATTCTATAAACAACTTGATTGCTTTACAAAAATTCAAATAACTAAGGCAGTGTCTCAAGTAGAGGTACATTTGAATATCAAAGACGAAATTCAAATTACGGCGTTTACAATAAAGGTTGAGTCGGTACGGTATTACGGGGCGATGTAAATTTCCGATACTCATTTCGAGGATAAAGTTCAAATGTCTTTGTCGCGGATTGCGATCCTTCAAGTGCAACTGTTATACGGGTAATTTTAAATTTCGCCGGAGTACAAATTTGGATGCTACGAGTAGTTTCTAACAATCCTTCATTAATACTGCAATGAATTGTTGAGTGGTTTCTAGTTACACGCTTAATAAGTAGTTCAAACAATGCTACAAGTACGGCTCGGAGGAATGCAATACAGCTTGAAATATGTAATAAAAGTCAACATGTTGGTTCACATTATACCACAGCGGTATTTTATAAGTATATGCAGGACTCGTGGCCTATAATTTTTTAATCGGTTCGCTTAAATATACGAGGAAAATACAGCTTAAATGAAGACTTGAGCCTGACTTTGATCACATTGTATTCGGATGAAAAGCAGCTTTTATGTTACCTCATGCTTTTATGTATTTATTTTCCAATTTTTTACCCAAATCAGATTCGTTTTTACGTGATAAAGTAATAGGAATTTTGATTGTATATCATTATGATAAAAAATTTCATATCCACGGCACACGTCTTACTTTTTAAAACTAATTTTAATAAAGTATTTTATTTTGGTATTGCCTGGCTTTTTAGTATAAGATTTCCTCTACACACTTATAAGAGTTAAAACAAGCACAGATCTCGACGTCCTTTGAATAAAAATGTATTTACATAAATAGAACCTTTTTCATTTTGTTTAGAATACCCCAACATTTTGTACACAAATAACGCTCGAAAGAAATTCGATTTATAAATTAAGACTACAAAATCAGATGTAGCTACTCAATATCCACGAAATCCGAATAGCTTTAAAGAAATATCTGCGGAGACTCAAGTCTCTTTATCTGTCCCTTCTGACCTACAATTTATTCCATGCCTTTACGCTTGACTTAAATGCCAAAGCAAGACAGTTAAGTCGCAAATCAAGTTCTTTTGTACTTGTTTTGAGATGGTTACTTATGTATCTGTTTCGATTTAGCTGTTGTTAATAAGCAACTCGAGGTTGTTTGATGTTTGAGTTTTTCTTTTTTAATTATTTTCGTCCACTAAAAAGGTGTTTATGGGAATCTATTCTTAGAAGGAGTAACAAGTATTGTTGTAGTACCTAAGCGTTTAGATTATGTTTTTTGGTTTATTCATCATTATTTATTATAGAAACATTATATTGATCTTTATAAGATCAATATAATGTTTCATAACATATAAATTTTTAGGCCAGTTACATTGATTATTACGCTTAACATGCTTTCTAAGAATAAAGGATTATAAAAGTTGAATTTCATAAGAATTACATCTGCGAAATACGACTTAAGGCGGTATAAAACCATCCTAACCCGAATGTTAGAAGTTTATTTTTAAACATGTCATCTTTTTCTTATTATGAGAATATTTTGCTAATTAACGCAGGAGTGAAGGGTGAAAGCTTCCTGCTGGTCTTACTTAAAAAGTATCTTTTAGAAAAACTTTCTTTTGACAAACTTTTACATGGTTTATTTTTAAGAAGATTAGATTCCTCATTTTACAAGTTTGTAAATGTGATGTAATAGGGAATTTTATTTTCCATAAAATATTGACCTTACAAGGCCTTTTCTTTTTATCTTTGTCCCTTTGTCCCATGGGAACGATGGACATTAAACAAATAGAAGATTGTTAGGTAATGCGTTTATTGAAAATTTAAATTAAATTATAGTTCTATATTTTAAACAGCATTTAATATTAAAACAAAACAAAATCATAACAAATTAACTCACAAATCTCATACACATAACATCAAAAATTCACAATTCCCATTACTTAACAGAATTTAGTTAACGCAGACGTTTAAATCAATTACCGTCAGTAGCGATCCAGCTTGAATTGGTTCTGAGATAACATCTCCACTAGCCAACAATAGGCTATTATGTGAGTAGCTTCATCTGGCCTGATAGGAAGGGGCAGTGTATGCTGTGGAACAACAAGGTTGAGTTTCTATTGGATTGATATGGATATTGCTAGTGTAAATGTGCTCTTTACGGCGTTCTATATTGACGTATTTCTGATTCGAATGCTGGGAATCTGAGGTATTTTTTATGAGGTGAATAGTTGAAATTCTACTGATTTTAAAATGCAATGATTATTGACAAAACGTGAAATATAATTAGTGTAATTTAGAATTATTGTTTACAAAATTTCGCTAAGGCACATTAAGGTTGTTCACATAAAAAATAAACCTTTATTGTTTGTTGATAATGTTCACAATGTTTTAATTCTAATTAAACACACAACCTTTACAATCTTCAAAATTCATAAGATAAAATCTCCTGTGGTTAACTGAAATCTGAAGATGCACTGAGACCTAGTTTCGTTTAAGACTTAGACTATGGCTTATGGCTTAATCCTATATATATATATATAAATGAAATTCAAAGCATTCTTATGCAAATACCAGTGGTTTGGTCTCCATCGTGAGTGTACAAGACAAAGCGACAGTGACGACCAGTGTCTTCCTGCATAGCGTAAATTCGATATCATAATATCGATTGAATTAAATGATAATGCATTTCATTTCATAAAGGATTTGGAGTATATTATATAGGGATATAATGTTATTGGTTGTACAGTTTAGTTCATTCAAGCACATTGTTATCTTAATTTATAAAAGCAGTTATATTTTCTTTGATTCTTTCGGCTGAAGTTATATTTATTCATCATCAAGGGGAATTACAATATTATGTTCATAAATTGTTAAAAAATTCGTTTTATTTTTGCTAATAAGGTATCATAACAGTGGGAAAATTAATAGTAATTTTGAATTACTTAGTGATTTCATGATTTTGAAATACAAATGCAAAACTGTAAAGCCATAACAACGTAATATTCCTATTGTATCTTTCTCGAGATTTATGGTTTTATTGTAGCATTCTCTTTTATTGCGTCATCAGCAGAAGTTACCTGGTGTTACACGTCGTTTCAAAGTTTCTTCAGCCATTGATGTTTTTTATTGCTGTAATGTTATAAAGCAGGATACGCTTTATGTGACCTTAACCTATGATTAGACTGTGAATTCAAGAAACAGACTTTTTTCTATTTCTTGCTTTGGTATATGTTATTGTACTGTAGCCGAAACTCGTGGCTTTATCTGAGTTAAAATCAATTATCCATTTTGGTATTCAAACACATTTCGGGAAAATAATATAAAAAACCTACTGATTAATTATAGTTAGTATTTTCTCGTTTTTAGATATAAATGAAGTTGTTGCATTGCGAGCTTTTTAGACATTTAAATTGCATATTTTATTTGTGTATATTAAATATCCCTAGTTTGTTACACTTAAAATATATATTGTAATAACAAAGGAGATATTTAAATTTTTCGTTTTACATGAAATAAAGAGGAGCGGTTACCGAGCGCACGCAGGTACCTAAATGGCATAGAATTACAAATAGCCTTTTCATTTTTTCTCCTGGGGCATCTCGGTATCAGTCAGATGCATAGCCTTGAGATGCAAAGTGTGAGTGAACGAGGGCTTTTTATATTTGCGGGAGCCACGCTTGAATTTGCATAATATTGCTTCTTTAACGTTTGTATTGTGTATGATATACTATAGAACATGTATATAGATCTGTTTGTATAGGTTCAATGATTGGAAGATTTGTGGTTTAATACCATGGTGGGGCAGGCATTCAAGAATTTATGATAGCTTGGATGTTGAAAGTTTAAAGGTCAAAATGCGTGATAGCCATGTACCGTAAGTGAATTAAAAATTCTTCATTGTACATCAGCTTGCGAAATATTGAGAACAAGTAAACATATCTATTTAATCAAGTCAATGCTGTTAAAGTTATTTATTAAGTACTAGCGGCCCGCCCCGGCTTCGCCCGTGGTACATATGAAAAATAGATGTTGGCCGATTCTCAGACTTACCCGATATGCACAGAAAATTTCATGATAATCGGTCCACCCGTTTCGGAGGAGTATGCAGACTAACATTGTGACACAAGAATTTTATATATAAGATTATATTTTTAGACTACCTACTGGAAAAAAGCGTTTTTCAAAAGAAAAAATGTATAGTTCGACCTTGCTAAATGTATTGACAGAGCGGGACGTAATGCACGTGTATTGTTCACATCTCTTTCTAGCACGTGTAATTGTCTGCAGCAGAATTGAAATTATTTGTCATGGTACGCCCCCCGCGATTTTTTGTAAGCTTGTCTTTTCTAACAGACTTTTTTGCTTCTTAATATTATTTCAAGAGTTTATATAACAAAAAAACAAATCCACACGAATTGTTATAAAGTAACTTGTCTGTATTCAATCTGCATAATATTGCTTCTTTAATATGCCGACCACCTTAAAGGGAAAGGTGAAATTGCTTTTTTCTCAGCGCGGGAAGTCAATGAATTTAAGTCAATGGCAGATAGTGAGGGTCGGGATGTTTGTCTAGTCAAATGTGATGGAAGCGGACGGGTGTGCTCTTATTTGCACTTCTTTGAATTTGTCAAATTTCCACGGAAAAGTTAAATAGTGGGGTTAGTAGATTGTGTTGGCCAGGGCGGGTCGGGAGAACGAGTTTGTTATGAGTTTCTGAGTCTTAGGAATGTGGGTATTCTTATTTATCTTGGTCTATTGAATTATGTTCTAAGAAATATGTTTGAAATATTTTTTTTTTGCTTAAAACAACACAAACATTGTAGGTACCTACCTACTCATAATTAAGCTATAAAATAAAAATAGACATTCATTGCCTCAACAATAATCAGTTTAACGAATGTAACATAATTACGAGGTAAAAATTAGATAAGCTTCATGAAAATAAACTCACAACTCTTAAATATGAAGTTAAAATAGTAATTCTACGTTCCAAAAATGACACTGAATACATATTTTCTTTCATTAAATCATCAATGGTCTGGCTTGCGTTCACAAAATATTATGTCATATGAGGGCAGATGCTCTTTCCAGTGACAGGTATGGCGAACGCCAAGGCGGCATTATTTGCCTCGGGTTTATTTATTCGAAACTTGCGCGTTTTCGGATGACCACTGTCCACTCACAACCTGTCACTGTATTTCCCGACCCTTTATTTTCACTTGACAAGAATATTCCGAGTCGCGTCCTCTCGATATTACATTCCGATACGACTTTTTATTCGTGATACATTTTTCCAATTGTCTCCGATGCGCGCCTCCACAGTGCGAACTAACGGAATAGAATTTTCAAACAGTTTTGATTGATAAAGGTAGACAGGTTTTCGCTTTCTTTGTTTGTGAAATTAGATTCGGGAGGTAGCGTGAAACTTCAGTTCCACTTGATTAATGGTGATTCGAGGGGGATTTGAGAAAAGAAACGATTTTAGGCGGGCCGACCTTCTATAGAAAATGAATTAGTCGCCGAATGGTTCCGCGTCCGACTCACTAATTTGTATGTAGGCGCGCGCGTGCTTAGTTTTGATGCAAAAGCGCGATATTATCCAATTTTCCGAAACAACGCTTGAGTTGTGTTAATATTTGATATGTTCTCGACTTTTCTGAAATTTAACGCGCCGATTAAACAACGCGGGCCGAAGGATTATATATGAATATTTAAAATGCTATATCGGTTCTAGTTCTGTGGAAGCGCAGCTGTATTGTTTATTGCAAACAGAATCCATTTGTAAAATATTTATGAAGTACCTACAGATTTTTATCTTTCAACAGCTATCTCGAGTTACTATTTCATTGCTATTGGAATAGACAGAATTCAATAAAATAATGGGTTAACTGAATTACTATTATTATTCTTTTTAAACTGTCTTTTATTGTACACACAAAATGTGGAAACTTCCAGAACCTTAATACAAAGTGACCATTCGAACTTATAGGTTCATCACCATTGGTGAAACAGTTGCACCCCGCAGGTTGTATGAACATTAAAATAGAAGGATTACTTTTATAGCCCAGTCGGTCCGCTTGAGATAATATCGCTTTATTTTATGGATGCAATAAACGGTATTCGATTTTAGCCAGTCATCTGTATGTGATTCCGTTATAAGGGATTTGATACCGTGTAAGCTAAACCCTGGATTTCATTGTTCCGTTCTGATATATGTAAGGCTCGGATTACTATGTTGTTAATGTTTTTAAAGGGTGTAATTTGAATATTTCGTAATAAAGGAAATCTCGAAGAATTTCTTAATGTATAACATACCTACGTGACAATTTGGCTGGGAATCTAAATAATACGACTCAAACTATATAAAGTTAAATGTAACATTTACACGCTCAATCTGAAAAATGTCAAAAAAATGAGCAGTTATAACAAAAAATCCGTACCTCGTCAAACCTAAGTATTTTTAGACACACCAAAAGCCAGAATTTTATGATTCCACGTGATCCAATTTACAGGTATAAAGATGCCTCTTAGAATAAGAACTTTTCAAAGTTTACATTCACACAATCAGAAAGTGGGTTAACGAGATTCGTACAAGAAAAACATCTCGTTAGGACATACATTATTCAAGCTTTAGCGAAGTTAACTCGCGTTCACGCGTTCATTAAACAGACAAACGGACAAACTTGCGATTCCGGTAATGCGTTCGGCCCGCCCTCACTTATCACCTTCAAACTATACCGAAGTATTCGGAGCCGTGTACACGGCCTGCTTATTTAAATTTATCACTCAACTTTTATACTCTAAATTCATTGTAACAGGTAATATTTCACAGATTATTAATTACGCAGCGTCGGCATCCAAGGTGTAACTCTTATTACATTATGTCAGTTGCAAATTGAAAAATTCCCGGGGCGTGTGTCCCGTCTCTCCGAAGTATTTTGGCAAAATTATTCTCATTCATTAAGCAGAGGAGTGGAGGGCGCGCGAGATTGTCGACCTACCATTCACTTGTGAGTAACGAGGTGACTTCCTGTTATTAGTTATGTCGAATTATTCCTGTTGTTCCCCTGATTCCCCTTTGATTTATTCGCCTTTTTAATGGGCCGCTTGTGAGAGCTGTTATTCGGATTAAGCGTTTAATATTCTCTAATGAGATTGTACTTCAATGTAATCTACGAAACTATATTAAAGGATGTAAAGTAAGTCTTTTAGGTGGATAAACTTGTTCTACTTTAAATTAATTTATTTAATATAAAACCATTTGAATCCAAGAAAGTATAAATATATAATTTTATTCAGTTTTGCAACCATACAGATCCATTTCAATGAAGCATGATAAGCAAAATAAACACCTAAAACACGTCTATAACACGCCCGAATAACCGTAATTAATGAGGCATTATTTATAATCTATTACAGGGAGCGTCTCCAATCTCTAATTCTCTACGCATTACGCACGTCTCTTAATACCTATCCATTAATTAAAACTTATTTTGTCGCAGAACACATTTCTACGTTGACAAACAACCTTCGTGCGAGTAATTCAAACTTTAACTTACATTTTACTAGCTTTTACGTGTGGCTTCACGTTCACTAGTTTCTCATAAACATTTGCTTCTTGAAGATATTGAGAAATAAACTATGTACAATAATGTTAATTAATTAATAAGTTTTGTATACGCTTCTATCTTCACATGGGAGAGGATTAAAATCGTGTAATATATAATAAAATAGTTCGCAGCCAAAGTTTCAAATATTCTAAGTTTTCAAGAGCTTGTATTATTGTTTTTCTACGTTATTTTATGTTTTTATTAAATTTCAAATCGAAAAATAATAGGTTTTTAAAATTATCAAATTTTCGATACAGGATAATATTTTGTAAACGCTGTACAAAGCGTTCTGCAATTTTCAATTTCGACATCCAATACAATCCACGTTCGAATTTCCGCAAAGATAGAAAATCTCTCAAAAGAATAGCGTTTAGCGTGAGACAAAGACTGATTTAGATCTCCTCTGGCGAGACCCTTTGCCGGACCACTATTTACTTTTCCCAAGGAGCCGTTCACTTCAGTTCGTAGCACCCAAATCCCGCTGCACAAAGCGAGGAAAAACTCGCAGTTACACATCTTAGCATGAATAGAATTTTACATATTTTATTCTTAAACGCGCCGGAGCTCTTAGCAGGGACATAATCACAAAGTGTTCGCGTACGTGCTATCGTCATCCGAAGATAATTCTACCATATAATTTTCTATACTTAACTCGTAATGAAGTTTATTCTACTTCATTGAGAGACGAGGAATGTAATCAGTTGCGAACTAATACCACGTCGTTTGCTAAGCCCCTTCGCGTATGGTAATGCCTCGGAGACGCCGTTAGTTCTTTTGATTGTTGGCTCCTCTTGTCGAATTAAAACGAAGATCGAGATGGGGTGATTTCGAGAAAATTAAAGGAGCGTCTCATTTTCAAGGATCGCTCTTTACGGGTTATTTCAGTATATTAGTATAATTGTCTCAGCCGTGCTTCGTTTGAATTATATTTACAACACTGACACTACTATTTCCTTAAATTAATATGAAGTTGTTTTTTCTTCCTTATTACTCCGCTATTTATAATGTTTATTTTATTTTAAAATTTGACTATAAAACGTTCCAAACTAAAATAATTATTATATTATGGCGAAAATAGAATCTCTTCATATTAAAAATTGCTGATCTACCACTAGACTGACATCGCACTGACATATAATAGAAAATAAAAGTTTTCTACGGTTCTAAGTATAATATTTTTATTATTATATGACACTTTTATTTTAAATTTAAAAGCCATCTAAGGATAATTTGCATGGTAGATATGGTTTACCTCTAATAGAACTTGGTTTAGTAGTTCCAGGGTTTAATTATAAATTAATTAAAATAACACATAAAAATATAATATACAAACAAAACAATACCAAACAATTTTTTAAACAATTGACGCGTACAAAACATAGAAGTCACTTTAAAAAACCTACACCTTAGATAAAAGTTTAGCTCAACGAACGTTCATCTCTATCTTATTACATCTTAAGCACATAATATTATGTAAATGGTGCATAAAAGGTATGAATTTCATTCTGTTTTAATATCGTAACCGCTTCATCGACCGCTGACGCTTATATTTCAACACAGATGCAAATTAAATTACTCTCAAGTTTCGCTGACTTAGCCACACTGTTGGAAAGATAACTTGGCGCTTGTCGCTCTTGCTTAGGGATTTAGGTATGTACGTATTCAGATACTAAGTGGAAAATTTCTAATGATAACACTTACGTCTCCCGTTCGTTAAGGCGCAGACAACACGAAAGTTATTCCAGCCCTTTGCAATTCAATACGCGAATTCGTGGAGCGTACAAAGTTTAGCGATATAGTTGTACGATACCACAAAAGACGTTTAAGGGGCAGCGCACAAAACACAACAATAAACTTGGTTGGTTCTGCTGACCGCCGCAAAAAGCGCCCTGCGCACAATACAAACTTAAATTGTTCGTGAAAGCATTATGCACTCGGTTTCAATTTCCACGCGAACTAGCCATTGCAGATGTTGGGCGACACTCATAAATATGATTTGAAAATCGTTTTATGTATAAGCCATAAACTTTTATCTCCGCTGACGTCGTTGAGGATCTTCTATAAACGATTCTAGTTAGTTTCCTGCACAAAAGCTGCAGACGTTTTAATATTGGACCGTTTGATAGTGGTATGTATCTGCGAGTGTAAATTTCATCCAGCGGAACGGCCGTCCGGCACGCCACCTTCGCCTGGTCAAATAATAACGTCCTAGTAGCCAACTATTGCCTAATGTATTTTAACTTAATGGAATAGTGTTGCCGGCACTTCCCGTCCTTGCAGTGTTGCGATTTAAACCGTACTTAGAGCTCGAGACACTCGGAACTTCAACTTGATATTCAATTTAGGTTTATTAAAAGACATTATTACTCTGACCTAGAATTCACGATGACTAGCAATTCTTAAGCGTTTTTCTGTTTTAGCAACATCCATTCATCAATCAACTTCAAGAAAATACCGAAAATAGTTCATTTTTCCTCCGCAGTTCTAGACAGAAAGTAGTTAAAGATTTTCACACAGAATATAATCAATCTTATGTTTATAGTAAAGAATTTTTGATTAAGGAAGGAAAAGCTTTGCAATTTTAGTGAGTGATTTATAATTATAACAATCGTACTTATATTATGTGGTGATTGATTATTTATACAATACAATACAATACAATACAAAAAGATTTATTGCAACCAAACAACACAATGTTAAGCTTATATATTCTAAGACATCATCAAAAAATACAAAAAAATTACAAAAATAACATAATATGATAACAATCGAATTATAACTGACATTAATTATATCAAACTTGCATTGTAGCTGCAAAAGGCCCTGGCTCAGCATTATGTTGCAGAGGCAAACTCCACAACGCTGGTAATTCTGCCAGATACCCACATGACTAGTTTGCGCCTCTAAGATGGAAGGAGTATGAAATAAGATAAATAATAATAAATAGATATACAATAAATATATAATATATAAAGGATAAGTTATATATAGGAGACAATATTTTTGGTAAAGTTTATGGGTAGTATATAACTATGTGTTAATCATGAAATGAAGTCGATATAAGCAAGCAATAAGTAATAACAATATAATATAATATAATTTTGGATACGTATAATAGGTATTAGGTATTGTCGAAGAATATTAATTAACTAATGTTGGAATTTTAGCAGGAACGATTTGTAAGTGCGACGAAAGTTGGACTTACACTTAAGATTTTTTATTGAAGGGGGGATATTATTCTAACATTTCGTCGCGCTATATTTGAATGACCCACGAAAGGCTGAGGTTTTATGCTGCGGAATGGATAGTTCGTGAGTTCCACTCCTTATTTCACCCCTACAAGCATCTTTACGCCACGACAACTTAGTATAGAGATACCATGGCTGCTTAGTATGTATTGTATCGAATAAAAGACAAGCCAATAATAACTCTTGCCGAGCCTTCATCTTTAAAAAGTTAATGCTGTTTAGAAAAGGAGTTACATGTGATCTGGGTGGAATGGTAACGCAGAATCTTGCACAGGAATTCTGGACCCTCTGAATGAGGCGCTGTACTTTTCCTGTTAAGCATGGTCCGTAAACGGGAAGAGCGTAGTTTAATTTAGAAAGCACAATGCTTTCACACAGCCTTATTCGTAGATCGACACTCAGAAAAGGTCGAATATTGTATAAAGAACTTTGAGTCGATAAAAACAGCTACTAACTAGGTTTGTAACATAATCTTCAAACCTTAACTGTCTGTCGAAATCGATGCCCAAGTTTCGAGCAACAGCAACCCGTTCTATAGGAATGGAGTTTACACAAATCCTGATATCTTCTTCGTCCAAGTATTTCATATCTTAAGGTCTTTAAAATCTTATCGAATTCCTGATTTATAATTATTATGTAAAATATTACCGGTAATTGAAAGATAACAACAAAAAATACAAACATTTACATTTTTTAATAGAACACAAAACATATAGATTTAAACGCCCAAACATGACTGAAACTTAATATAATACTCTAATTACTTTCACGTACTGACAAACAACAGACGTAATTTATAGTTGTTTGTAAAATAAACGCAAACATAACCGCGGAACAAAGCTAGTGATTAATTTAAATAGTGCAATTGAGTACTGTGTGCGTTTACAATATACAATCCATTAATCTACAGCGGAAGAGCTTTCTGTACCGGCCACAAATTAATTGCATTACCGAGTAGATCACGGGTGTGATAATGAAAGTATCTGTGGTTCTTACACGAGTATTAAATTCAATATTTTACGCTTTGTATAAAACCTAATAAATTTTACACTAAAACCTTCCTCTTGAATAACTCTATAAATAAAAAAAACGCATCAAAATCCGTTGCGTAGTTTAAAAGATTTAAGCATACATAGGGACGAACATGGGACGAATAGATTGCGATATCGACTTTATATTTTTATACTATGTAGTGATTTAACCATAATATTATCGACTGGATAGAGCACCAAAATATATTTTTCTGTACATAATATTATTTAATGTAAATCATAGTTTCATATTATGACTAAGTTAACAATAAAAAAACTAATACCATAATAAGCACTGTCGTAGCGGATCAACATAGCCTAGTAATTTTATAGAATATGCGCTATACGGCAGACTTAAAATAATTTATATAAAATTCTAGATTTTGATAAAAATTTCTATTGGTTCGGTTAAATCATGTAAATAATCTTTAACAAGAAGATAAAAAGGGGTTTTAAATCATAATTTGATTGATAATTTTCATACTCGTAATTTTAAAATAATTAAAAAAAAAAGTGTCCATAATTATTAAATTATCTGAATCAGAAAATAGAACCATCACGTATAATTCGAAATTTTAATTTGTACATCAATCTCGTTTTAAATTAACATCACAAAATTAATTTCCACTTTATCATAATTGTATTTAAAACAAATATTAATAACGAAGCGTTCATGAATAGAAGACAATTATTTAATACATTTAAATACGAATGGCGTGGTGAAATTTGTTTGTCACCAGATTTGACGTCAGAAAATAATTGTATAAAGTCACATTCATTTTCATCACATAATATTCTTAATTGTTTGTTTAATTTAAATGTTAAACAGTAGCTTGATTAAAAATTCTGTTGCTTTTTGATTCAACTAAATACCTACTGGAAAGAATGTGCCACATAATATAATATTTTAACGTAACATTAATTTAATAAACCAGTTTACAACAATGGACAGATAATACTATCATACTATGGCTCCCGCGGAATCCATTAAAATGATAATCAGGACTAATAATTATCATGTAATACATAGCGTGGGCTATGTAATTATTAACTAAGTACACATTGGTCTACAACGCGGCATCCTTGTACTCATTTGGTAAACAATGCCGGATGCAGACAGTAAACAAATAATATACGATGAATTATTGAGCTTGTTACACTAACAATTATGTATGGACGCATAATTAGCTGAAGTTAATTGTATATTGCACTGTCACTTCAACGTTGGTAAATAACAGTTCAAGTCGTATATGAGCTCGTATTTGCGATATTACTCAAACAGTTGAACTTGTAATGAACATAAGGAAACGTTGTAGCTACTTATCAAATAAACAGGGTATGGCGCAGTCGATAAGCTCCAAAGCCTGCATGTGGAGACAGGCGACATCTTACTGTTCCAAAAGTTACTCAAATTATTGTGCTGACAATTACTGGTTACATTTCAGTTTGTTTTACTAAATATTTGAGTAAAATATGAATTTTTCACTACGAATTTGTTGAGAAGAAAGTGAAGTATAGCTGTTTTTCAAGACTAGATCGCAAAAGGTAGAAATATCTATTCTTAATCCTTACTTTTCCTTACCATTACCCCAGTTATGAAAATTGTTTTGTAAATTGCATACCTACGAATAAAAAGAATGACTAAAAACAATCGTCCAGTTAATATTAAAAATAAATAAACTAGGTTTTCACTACTGAATTTTTCAATAAAAATATCAAAATGCTATGGATAAAACCTTTGACGCGTTGTTTTGATGCTATAGCTTAGAAGCCAAAGGTTATTTTTGTGTCCTAAAAAAGTGGACCACAGTTAACTACACGGCCTTTATAGGTAAAGCGGACTCTGAAGTTTGACTGACAAACAGACAGCAAAGAGTACGTGGTTCTGAATCCAGTATATTGGTTGTTTACTTTGTAAAACATAATCCTTGCCCATAGTTTTAGGCATGTTTTAGACTAGATATTTATGTTATATTTGTTACGAAGTAGGTATATATTAATTGATCATGCTCTATAATTAATGTAAAACATTTGTATAGTATGATTAAATTTGTAGAGAATGATTAAATATGTAATAATGTGATCTGTGTAAAGGTTTTTTTTTCAAAACATTTCTGAATCGATTTACAACATTTATTTTATTATTTCATTCAAAGAGCTTTCTGTTGTATACTTTACAAGAAGAGATGGTAAACCTTTCACTTGGAAATATATTACTTATTTAAAATCTTTCCAAAACTAAATCTAAACACATTATTAATATTTTATATATATTATAGTCATATAAAAAATAAATATCCTGATAGCAAGCGCACATGGCTTCTGTTACCAGTCAATAATATAACCCCATTGTCTTTTATTTGCGTCAGGTCACAAAATGCAGTGGAGCGTTGCAGCGATGAGATTAAACCTTCTAAATGGGCTTAATTTTAATCGCTGTTTAAGGCTCACCTAACGGAGGCATTGAGTCGCTAAAGCCATAGATAAAGGATGATAATATAAACTCCCTGCCTCTTATGGACGTTAGAATTTTTAAGCGATTTTATAATTGGGTCAAATTGGTATTTTTTTTTTAAATAGTTGCCTGTGGATACATACGTAAATCATTATGTTCACCAAAGACAATTTTTATTGCATTTTTTTTCAATTGTGCCTTCTGACATTTCATCACTGATGATCCAGTCAAAAATTTGCCTATAATTTGTGATTTTCAATTATATTAATAATATTATATTAATAATATTATTTATAATTATATTAATTTGGAATCTGCTCCCGCGGGCAGTGTTTCCAATGAGTTACGATTTGGGGACCTTCAAGAAAAGAGCGTACACCTACCTTAAAGGCCGGCAACACACTCGCCATACCCCTGGTATTGTGGGTGCAAGTGGGCGACGATGTTCACTTAACATCAGGTGACCCGTCTGCTCGTTTGCCTGCTATTAACATAAAAAAAAAATATATATATATATATATATATATATATATATATATATATATATATATATATATATATATATATATATATATAATTGTTTTAGAATATAATACGCAAAATAATATAACATAAATAGCTAATGTATTTTCTAAATTTAATGTTCCTTAAATTGGTGATACGTAAATTTGTATAATCGAGTACAAAGCAAATATTTCTAAATTAAGTTCATTCGATTAAATATCCCTTTTGAACGTTATAAATAGCATCTTTAAAATACCATTGTGTACCTTTACAGAATATGTCCACGCTACCATACCACAACAATTATGAGTTAACATATTTTGAAAGCAACTTAAACGATATTAGAACAAAACTCATAATTTTACAAAAACAAACAGTAGACGCTCATAAATGTCTACATCGGCGACGTTTAAATATTTGCTTTTATAATAAAAATTGTAAACATTCCACAGTAAAATAATGAGAAAATCAACCGACGAGTGGCGAGCGCAGATCAACAGTGACTAGACGCGTTATTTTTCATCCGGCTTTATTTTCACGTGGTACAACATCGAAGGCCGGCATCGAACGGGATTCTAATCAATTTAATTTATCAGGGATCCCCTGGAGGCACCCATTCACTTCATTTAATGCGCGTATTTTGCGGCAGAGCTGATTGTTTTGAACCATTCGGCTATACGGTCCATTTAGATTAATTATTGGATTACTTAATTTTGACGAGGAGTATTTATGAAGTTATCATACTTGCACATTTGCTTTGCTGCGGTTACACGATGTATTAATGGAAATTGAATTTGTTGGTGCGTATATTTCGATATTGATTTGATATTATGTAACAGCAATGGATAGTGAATTCGTTAGATATATTGCGCACCGGCTCAAGCCGTAAGATGTATTATTAATTATCATCAAGATTAAATAAGAAGGATGGCAATCGAAGAGCGGAATGAGGGTGGAATTACGACAGCGGCAGCATTTGTCCCGGCAACTAATAAAGGAGACAATATTGCACTCGATACGTATAAATGTGCGAGCAACATTTGGGGCGTGATATTAATTCCGGCAGTAATTGCTATCGGTTTCCACCCGAGGCTGCAGCCATGAGCCATGAATACGGGAGTTACCGCTATTTGTTCCTGACGTTGCGGTTTAGGGTTTTACCTCGATCCGGTCCTATATTTATTTTCTTCGAGTTTTGTCCAAACACACAATAGCCGAGTGGATTATCTAGACCGTTTCGATAGTTGGAGGTCGAACGTAGCGAAAAACAAAATGTTAAATTACACTATTGCCAGGTGAACAGACCAATTAAGTTGACGGTGTGTTCAAAATGTTATCTTCTTTCGATGGCGGTCAAGTGCTGTCGGTTCAAATTTTAGTTAGAGGATAATGCAGGAGGTCGGTTATCGAAATCTCGCCGTCCATAAATTAAGCTGGTTACAGCAACTCTACACGTTAATTGAATAAAGCCACATAAAATGCATAGGGAACTATTTATAAAATATATTTTAGGTGTAATACAGAATTGCAAATTTTACTTAATGATAAAAGCTTGATTTTATTATGTATTGCTGAAATATTTAATAGATAAGTATGTCGATTTATTACCTAGTATTCAGTTATACGCACTAGTTCTATTTAGTTCCGTGCTTTATTTTGTACTCTCCTAGTTTGTTAAAACGAAGTTCTGTATAATAGATATTCGTAATTACACCAAGATTATGGCGTAGTACCTAAATTAAGAAATTACAACAAGTTCATAACAAACACTACTGTATCGTCTGTAAGTATCACGATACATATTATAGTGGCAGGCAACTATCTGTCTCTACCTTCTTAAATAACTTCTATTTTCCCACATATTCCTTTACATAACAGCTAATAAACATTCCAGACGCAAACACTATGATATCGTTTTAGTTATAATTTAAGTTTCACCACTTAATTAGGAATGATAGCAAAAGCGGTCTTGCAATAATATCATAACGTAGTTTACATCATGTTCTTAATAATATATCTAGATGAAATCCTGTTTAAGCAAATTTCGTATATTGGTTTCGAGCCAAGTCATATGCTTCATATGCCATGATACTCGCAATTTGGATTTTCGAGGGAAATTAATAATTACATAATCCAAATATATTCCCCTTAACATTTAACTTGGTTTTTAATAGAGTGGTTTGGTGTTTTATATGATATGATACCTACACGTGCTGTATGAAATATTTTGATTATTAATAATGCATTTACAACTTACAAAGTATAATAAGTTAAGATTTGTAATGAAAAACAAACAAAACATAAACATCTTCATAAGTTTTACAATGCGAGATTAAAAATAAATGTGTACTTATACTTCCTCTCACATTATATGAGTGTAATCACATAAGAAGATAAAATAGGGAGTCTTTTCTGATATAAGTGAAGCCTAAGTCTATTTCTCTGAAGGGCTCTCGACTATAGCCGGCTATATATGTGTATAAGTCAGCACTAGGCTATCTAAAAGATCGAGAGATAGCAAGCAAAATTAAACCGCAGGTCAATTGAATACGGGCGCGTTATACAGTCGGAGCGAAGATCCTTATTTTCAATTTCCATATAGTCCATTGAATAAAAAGTTCTAGAGTGCGTGAGTTAGTAACGTAAGATGTTTCTTCGGAAACATGTCAAGAGTCCCTAGGTAATAAACATACTAAAACCCCGGGACACTAGGAGGAGCCCCGGAGTGGGGGGAGGGGGGAAAAGGTCCATTTTTTTCATTTTTCGCTTAAATATCAAAAACGGTACATGTTAGAGAAAAACTTTCAAGGAAAAGTTGAAAGGCCATAAAATTATCTACAAGTTGTACCTCAATCATTTTTTCCTATATCCTACCGTTTCTGAGTTACACTCAGAAAAAAATGATTTTGGCTCAAACAATTTCCCCATACGATCAAAAAATATTTCTTTCTTCCAAAAAAACTGAAATGTGCAACTTGTGACCGGTACTGATAGATTGCTCTTAATTAGGTCTATAATTGGTAAAATAAACACATTCCTCCATGGAAGCCTTTAGGAGGAATCGATTGTCAAAATATTATATTAGGGTAGTTTTAGTTACTGAACTTGATCTTTTTATTTTTTTCTTCCAAAAAACTCAAATGTGCAACTTTTGACCGGTACAGATAGATTGCTCATAATTAGGTCTATCATTGATAAAAATACCAGAATCCACCACGGAGGCCTTTACGGGGAATTGAATTTTATTAGGGTAGTTACGATACTTGAACTTTTTATTTTTTTTCTTCCAAAAAACTCAAATGTGCAACTTGTGACCGGTATTTATAGATTGCTCTTAATTAGGTCTGTAATTGGTAAAATAAACACATTCTTCCATGGAAGCCTTTAGGAGGAATCGATTGTCAAAATATTATATTAGGGTAGTTTGAGTTACTGAACTTGATCTTTTTATTTTTTTCTTCCAAAAAACTCAAAAGTGCAACTTGTGACCGGTACAGATGGATTGCTCATAATTAGGTCTATCATTGATAAATATACCAGATTCCACCACGGAGGCCTTTACGGGGAATTGAATTTTATTAGGGTAGTTACGATACTTGAACTTTTTATTTTTTTTTCTTCCAAAAAACTCAAATGTGCAACTTGTGACCGGTACTGATAGATTGCTCTTAATTAGGTCTATGATTGGTAAAATAAACACATTCCTCCATGGAAGCCTTTAGGAGGAATCGATTGTCAAAATATTATATTAGGGTAGTTTGAGTTACTGAACTTGACCTTTTTTTTTTCTTCCAAAAAACTCAAAAGTGCAACTTGTGACCGGTACAGATAGATTGCTCATAAATAGGTCTATCATTGATAAAAAAAACAGATTCCACCATGGAGGCGTTTAGGAGGTATTGAATTTATTAGAGTAGTTAGGTAAAATAAAAAGCTTTCGAATTTTTCACATTTCATGGGATGTAGCTCGAAAACGGCTGCGAATAGAAAAAAATGATTTAGGTACAACTTGTAGATAATTTTATGGCCTTTCAACTTTTCCTTGAAAGTTTTTCTCTAACATGTACCGTTTTTGAGATTTAAGCGAAAAATGAAAAAAATGGACCTTTCCCCCCCTCCCCCCACTCCGGGGCTCCTTCTAGTGTCCCGGGGCTTTAGTATGTTTACCTTTAGTATGTTTTTATGTTGTATTACCTAGGGACTCTTGACATGTTTCCGAAGAAACATCTTACGTTACTAACTCACGCACTCTAGACCCCCCTTGGAGAGACTCATTCAATGGACTAATACGCGAACATTTTCCTATATTATGTGCTTAGTACAATGGCGAATGAAGCCATGAATCTTGTTAGGAGTGGGCTTGATTTAATACTAGCGGGATTGGGGGGATTTGTTTATACCTCATTTGGGTTGGGTGTTTTGTTTTCTAAATTACTTAAGATTGTTACGATTGTAGATGCCATGTTATTCTTAACGTATGTGTAGTGTTTTTGTGGGAGTAAATTACGGATGTGTAACTCGTTCAGAATTTTGAGTAAACATTTTTTACAAATAAAACGACCGTGGTAATAAATAGTATAAGACGTATTATTCGTTAATTAGAGTAACTATTTTTTATCATGTGCCCAGAAACTGAAATAACATAGAAATGTGAAGTATCTATTTTAGTATTCCTATCGGATTTTATACCACATACATGCCCACTTGAACGTCATCAGGCCAGCGAACGTATGTAAATTCGTGCGAAATTTAAAGCACTATGTAATATTGTTGGCAATGTAATACTGGCAACACCGGTAAGGTAGCGGGTGAGATACAACGAGAAAATTGTATTTCCATTTTTACAATTTCAATTTAGTATTAATTCGCGTCCGGAGCCCGGCCGGGCGCGCCACCACATGTAAAATATGGATCGGCTAAGTGAAATTAAAATGCTCTATAAATTGTGATTTTTGCAAGTCCTAAAGTGGGGAAGGCTTTTTATTATTTATCGCTCGCGCGCGGCCAGCGAGGACTTACTGAAAATCGTCGTTATTATTCAATCTACTTGTTAATATATTTACCGCGATACACGGCTTTAAGAGTAATTATCGCTATTTGCATAATTTGGTATTATTTTTAATAATAAATCACTTTTATGGCACACTTTACGGTAATACTTTGAGTTGTTTTATAACTTTATAAGAGGAAATTTATGTGTGAAAAGGAATGAATAAAATGATGTAATTTGAATGGAACATAAGGATGATTTCTAGTTAATAAGTCAATATATATTATGTGGTTTGGTAAAATATGGTCTATGCAGCAAGGGAAATTCTTAATCAATAATATTTAAAATAAATATAACATCTCTACATTTCTCTACTTTCTGCGTCGCGCATACAAATTAACTACTTTAGGACGTATAATTTCAAATAAGTCAGAAAGTAAAAACTGAATGCTACAACCTGTAAGTAGTTTTCGTAAGCCTGAATAACTTATAGATCACCAGATGATAGTGAGAATATATTTTCCTGCAACTAAGAAAATGTTATCTAAAACACCAATTGACGCATTCATTTATAGTCCATTGAAAAGTTACATTTGGGGTTGCATTTTTTAGAGGACGCAATTTTATTTTTGTGATGTGTAGGGGGGGTCAGTGTGAAGCTAAAACCAAGTTTGTGGGGTCGCCACCCTTGTCCCACGGCCGCCATCTTGAAAATAGCGGCTGAAATGGTTTTTACGATATATCTCTTAAACTATTTATCTGATAATAAATAATTGTTAACAATATTTGTTGCAAATTAAATTCTCTACAACTTTGGTTGAGTAACTTTTTGTCGTAGAATTATAAATAAAAAAGTTATAAGCGAAAATGTTCAGAAATTAGAGATATTTATATTTTTCAATAAAACTTGTTCTTATCATTTTACAAAGAAATTATATCAGACCATTTTTGTAGATTGTTTTTCGAGGAACAACTTTTATATACAACATTTTTTCATTAAGTAAATAGCTAAGGTTTTACAGCGCTCCGAAGTGAGTACTATTTTTCAGTACTCTTAGCTATACAGTATACATATATTATGTGTGTACTAATAATAATTTGTCATCAGTAATTGTTTTTTTTTTGGTATTATAATTTTTTTAATAATTAATTTTGCAATATTATTTATACTTAATTAATTATTGACTCTTTTCCCCGCCATCCAGGAGGTAGAGTCTGGAAGCGCGTTTTTTTACGTCGAACAGCAGGGCTGAAATATTTTGCAGTGTGCTTCAATTGTTCTGGAGTCTGGGAAAAGAGCCAATGGCCAATATACGTATAGTTAAGAGTACTGAAAAATAGTACTCACTTCGGAGCGCTGTAAAACCTTAGCTATTTACTTAATGAAAAAAAGTTGTATATAAAAGTTGTTCCTCGAAAAACAATCTACAAAAATGGTCTGATATAATTTCTTCGTAAAATGATAAGAACAAGTTTTATTGAAAAATATAAATATCTCTAATTTCTGAACATTTTTGCTTATAACTTTTTTATTTATAATTCTACGACAAAAAGTTACTAGACCAAAGTTGTAGAGAATTTAATTTGCAACAAATATTGTTAACAATTATTTATTATCAGATAAATAGTTTAAGAGATATATCGTAAAAACCATTTCAGCCGCTATTTTCAAGATGGCGGCCGTGGGACAAGGGTGGCGACCCCACAAACTTGGTTTTAGCTTCACACTGACCCCCCCTACACATCACAAAAATAAAAATGCGTCCTCTAAAAAACGCAAGGTTAGGCCTAAAAAATGTAACATTTTAATGGACTATTAGAGATTTCCTTTGTACCAATATTTAAATGCTATATAGATAAGCTAATTAAAATAATTAGCGCATGATCTGTTTATTTGGCATTACATAAAACACTTGCCACGGCGATCGTATTTGCGGCCTTTGGGTTAGACTACTCTCTATTTCATTCCCAGTAGTACAAAGAGAGATCTGCATAGACCGGAATGACTGAATATTTATGAGAACCAAATACGTTTGAAATCACTGAGAAAAGCTGGTTTATTTAAATTGTAATTTTTAGTCAACGTTTTTATTGCATGAAACGTAAATTTTATAATTGAGTATTATGTATTTAGGTATTAAAATTCTGTGCGCGTTCTCGCAGCGTTTAAATCGTCGAGTAAGTGAACAAAATAAATACAAACGTTATTAGGGGACGTGTACTGTACGTACTTCGCAATCAGTGAACAGCTATCAGGCTGTCGGTTCCTTGAAACTTCCTGCAGCTCGCTTCCTAATTTTATACACCATTTATTTTGTAGCCTCGTCGATGTGTTATAAAATTTTTATCGGAGCGTTTTATTCTGATATTTTCGTCGTGCATGGATATAATTATTATCTTGTTACAGTACTCCAAAAGTAATAATGCGCATAGAAATCTTCGTCACTGTTCGGCAACTGTCATATTCCCGGAGCGTCCGAAGATGATATGTATATAGAGTGGTTAAATGCATTTTCTTCATGCATAATTTAGTCAAATTATGTATTTTGTGCTAAAAGAGATTAATATTTATTTGTAAGTAACGATTTTGTTTCGATAATTCCTTGTAAGTAAATAGCGAGGATAATCCCACGATTGCGAATATATCTTTGTTGGATTGATTTACTTGGAAAATTTTGTAGTACTTTTAAAGTGTCTGACTGAAGCTGGTGTAATGATGGAAGAGAAGAAGGTTAAAATAACACAAAATTTATATTGTATATAATATGGTTTTCAAACACAAGTTTACATTTAAACCATATAAATCTAATCATTAAAACCGCAGTTCAAAAGTATTTACAGTACTGATCATTCTTAAATATTATGACAATTACAAAAAAATAAAAATTAAAACAATCAAAAACAGGGATTATCTTTATTTCTGACATTTTAGATACATCGGAACTTTCATTATGCTCTTCTTCATTTTCACTTTCCCTATTGCCATCACCTGTGTTGCATTTCATCGATTAATTCAATTCACCTTTAAAAACAAAACCAAGAAGGGTATGTAATAGCAGCTCTATATAATTCCACACAGAGAGAACACGTGCAGTCACCACCAATATTTAAAGACGACTGACGGATTTTCGAGTTTTTTGACTGACAGGCTACCGTCACCTACCACCCGAATTGTTTTTGATTGTGTATGACCGTGAATTGACTTCTATTTCTTTTGAACAAGGTGTAAAATGCAAGTGCATTGTTTAGGGCTCTTACGATTCAATGATTCGAGTGTTTTCGGAAATACGACAATTAGCGAAGATTTGCATGTGCATTATCAATTTTGGAGTACTGTACGTAGGATTGATTTTGTAAATCTATTTTTCGGTTCGGTGTAGAGTAAAAATAAAACGGAGTAGGTAATGGAATTCATTTTAAAATGAAATGTTAATATTTAAGATTATAATATGAACTTATAAGTTTTATTATTGTATTAAAAATATGATATGAATCCTGGTGATGATATGAAATGAGCACAGGTGAAGCACATGCATTCGAAAAATAATTTCCTCATTTAACTAATGAAGACAATAAAAAAAGACGTGTGGCACTCGGGGACTGCCGCGGTAAAGCTATTGCATGCTATGCCTTCAAGCCACACCTACGTGCCCGTCGGAGTGGGCAGCGTGAGGTTTTTTCGTTACGGAATTTCTGGATTCGGTCCCCGCGCTCAAGGCCCGCGATAGAAGCTATGCAATAGCTTTAAAAATTATATATTACATTCTAAAATATATTTCAAAAACATGACTTAAATGTTTAGAATGACGAATAATGTATTTTTTTTGTTGCAGGGGATTCGGGTTCATCACATTCGGCGATCCCGCTAGTGTAGATAAAGTGTTAGCTCAAGGAACACATGAATTAGATGGAAAAAAGGTAAGTCTTTACGGTATATTTTCTTGTTATTATTTGTACATTTTTGATGTTATAAATTATACTTTATATCATATCTGAATAGTTAGATATAATTCAAGTCCAAAGTATGTATATTAAAATATATATGAATATATTATATACTGTGATACATTATGCCGTTGAACTAAACTTTGCTAACTATCGATCATGATCGACGTTGAAGTAAGTTTTTATATTTATTACTAGCTGGCCCGGCGAACTTTGTACCGCCCATTCAATGAATGTCGTGTTACCTTTGGGCTTGGAACTAATTTAGGCTATGATGAACGGAATACAATGATACATAATAAATATAGATATAGGTATAATGGCAGTTCTCCTTCTACCACTATCATCGGGCGACCGACGATGATACAGTGGGTAACCATCGTTGCCTGTGATGGTCTTTGCCGTCAATTTTCGTGGATACCTTTTGGAACACTCGCTGTCAACCATGCATGGTGATTGGCGGTTGATGGTGCCCACATGGTGCCACACGGTCCATGAATCATATATTCGTGATTAGAACATCATGTCATGTCGTTCTGGATCGGTTACAGGATTAGCAATCATAACAAATACATACAATTTTTATCCGCCCGAATTCTTTCGACTAACCAAATTAAAATGTGTGCATGCTGCAAGCCTTATTTTTGTCATTCGATTGAATACATCCATCATTGAATAATCCCAAAGATGTGTTGCTTTTGTAACCCACGATCGGATTTTTTGCTTGAAAACATGTGTGGTAATGTCGAGCCGATCACTTGATATCTGTCCGGGAAGCAGCAGTTGAATAATTTCCATCCATTTCGGATTACATGTAAATGTAATGAATAGATCTGGCCGACCATAATGACGAAAATATTATGTATGTCATTGCATCTTGCGCATATTCATGACCTGTGTATGTCGCAGTAAACAGACCAACATTTTCTGCATCTTCTTCTCTGTGCTAATTGCATCGCGAAAATGGATGTAATCTTCAAAACGCAATTTAGCTTGGTTCGAACCAATGAATCAGGGGCTCCGTTTCAATTTTAACGTTATATACATATTAATATTATTATGTCAACGCAATATTGTTGAAGCAGTCGACGAAATTGCAACAAAATATTAAATTGTCAGAATTTTTACATTTTTATAGAATTTCTTTTTAATAACTATGCGAACTAACCTTCTTGGTTTCTCACCAAAAATACCTTATTAATTTCAGAAAACACGTGTAATTACAATCATTTAAGGAATTTTTATGTATCTGCTTTTATTGCACTTTTTGATAATTATTGATTTTAAAAGAATTATACAAACAATATTTATTCACCCTTTTTACTTTTTAATTATTTTACACATAATACATTTTTGAACGCATGAATGTCAAACATTATTTTCCGTATTTGACAGGATTGACAACTAATGATTGACATGTACGAAAATCAAAATTTTGGGAAAATATTTATTCGCCTAGTTTTTGTTGTTTTTATGATTTATTCTGCTATTCTGGGCGGTGACAATTCCAACAAATCCAAAACCATGAAAATTGGTTCAGCAGATCTCGAGTTATAACAGTTGGAACATACAGACTTTCTTTTATATATATATAGATTATCTATTTAATTTATTTATATAGGTATTATTGTTGATTTATACAAACTGGGTTTCTATATAAAAATATTTCATATTTCATTCTATGCAATCTAATATTTTAGTACATCGCAGTGAAAAATCAGCGCAATATTATTTTTGCACACACATTTTTATTTGACTGCCTTTACGTTAACAATTTTAATTTTGCTAGCTACTTAAAATTACGCCGTTAAATCGTAATGAGAAAAACAACAGTTGAAAATGTTTTTTTACCTCCGGAGAGGTGAAAATTTTTATGAACACGCTTACTTAATTAAGTCATTTTTATACATTCGACTTTGTTCGAAACTATCAAATTAAATATTCCTTTCTATCCAACTTCCTAAAAACATAACTTTGTATCATTGATAGCGTTTAAACTACGATGTTTCTTCTCGATAAAACGTATAAAATTAATCAAGGACAATTTGAAATGGCCGATTTATTGCCGGCTGTGATGCTTTATTTTATAGAGTTCATTGTCCATTAATCTTAGTTTCAAATGTATTACTTCAACCGACGAATGGCTCAACTGTTGCGAGTGTTTTACTATCGCGCACAGCCATTATTTCAATAAGCCAAATATTCTGCCAAATCTCGCTCTGAGTGTGTGTGTGTGTGTGTGTGATGTGTCGCACACACGCGCAATGTTTATGTAGATAATGCTCATCTTTATATATCTGAAGACGCATTACTCGCTTCTTTCCGAGAACTCTCAACAGATGGAGAAAAAAGTCGATTACTATCGCTCGCCACGAAATAATCTAGATAAATTACAGAGCCCGGCGTTGTTTACTTTGATTAAATTGTAGTCGACTGCCGGAAGATTAGCCGAAGCCTCACAAATCGAGCGAAAAGAGAGAGCGTTTTCTCAATTTACATAAAATGAACGCGAAAATCGCGATTGTACTTATACATTCAGTTTTTCTTATTTTACTTATTTTATTGCTTCTTATAGTATATAATATAAGTCCTAAATGTGAACGCTAATGTGTATGAAGAAATTGTCGACTTAATTCTGTGTTCATTGATCTATGACATCTATCTCTTGTATGAAACATAATATTATATGAAAATTAAAACTAATTGACTTATTGAAAATTTGAGGTTTAGAGAGACCCAGGAAATTTTACTGTCTCTGTTTTTAATAAATTGTTCAATACGATAAAATCAATTCCTAATTAATATCCACTCAAGTGCGGGAGCCATTTTGCAAAAATCGGGTCTTGTGCGAAACCGGCTCCCGGTGCCGCCGCAGTTGGGGTTTTTGGCGGTCCAATATTTTTTTAAAGTCGATTATCTCAGATTCCTCAATAGCACATTTGCAAGTATATATGTATATTCATAGATAATAAAATAGTCTATGCCTTGTCAAAACATGGTAACATTTAAATAAATAAAAACAACTTGTAAGTCAAAGCAAATGTACCCTTGTAATTTTTGTTACATTTTGTCTGCTAATAAAAAATTAAAACAGCTGTTCAGTGAGATTTTAATATTTATTGATCCTTTGTTACACTCTTCTTACGAGAAAATAAAAACATCATACCCTCCCATACATTTTTTTTACACATTCCTTGTTTATTTTTTTGTACAAAAAACTACCTACTCAATGTGTCATGAAAAGTGGGCCACTTAAATCATGTGGTTATGTTGTTATCTTGATTTATAGCTAGCCTGTTCTTTCCTTAACATGTCATATAAGTTAGAAAGAGGAAGGTTATTAGACCGTTTTATAAAGCGAACGCAAAACCCACGACTGTTGATCGACCGGGAGCCGGTCGCAACGCACAAGCCCCTGAATGTGGATCGACCGGCTCCCGGTCGTCCCGCACTTGGGTGGATATTGATTTAAATAAAGCTATCGGATATAAAATTAAACAACCCAGAAGTTATATAACTTGCAATTATTAATTTAAAGGTAATTAAAATGTTATTAAAGTGATTGCAGTTGTTGGAATAATTTTCTCTTAACTACGTTTATTCTCTAAGACCATTTTTAATTACCTGCTAGTAATGAGAGCATTTTATTATGCAATTTTCATGGATAAATAGTTTTGCTTTATACAATTGCTTCAAAAGAAAACTATTATGTTGTCCTGTCTGTGCTTGTGTTGAAAAATCTTACTCTTCTTATATTAAAAATGCAAGATCGCAGTAGGTGTATTTGTCTGTTATGATTTTACGGCTAAACCAAACCATACAATTCGATAAAATTTAAGAAGGAAAATAGATTAAGAACCAGGGTCAAGAAAATGCTACTTTTTCTTCAAAAATAGTTGAAATACCTATTGGAAGACAGTTGAAATTTCGAGGCCTAACCAGTTATTAATTTTCATAAATTTAGATTACCTATTAAACTTATTAAAAAGAACTAGACGATATAATTGAAGTACAATTAGAATGAACAAGTGTTAAATCTTCTACGATTTTGTATCAGTTTATAAGAAGTAAGAATTAAGATAACCTTTGAAATGGCTCCTGAAAATTGCAACAATGTACGTGTAGTTTAAAAAAACACGAGTGCTAATTAAAGGTGATTAATTATTATTTTCTCACCCTTGAAATCAGTAGCCAACATTATAATATCATTTTATAATAGTTTTCTGATCTCCAAAATGCACTAACGTAAAACTCACAAATACAAATAGATACATGTTTATTTCATGTAACAAATAGTATCATGTTATGATACATATTATATTCGTATATTGATTATAATACACCTCACCCACGCTGTTTCGTCCTTCAAGTGTAAGTAAACTTTTGCCATTTATATTTTATTAAGAAATATTGAAACTTTATTTTTCCAACGAAGTTTGTTTCGAGGCACATCGATTGGAAACGATTCAAGCAAGTACATTTAAGTTATCGTATGAGAAAGGAATTTCATTTACACAGACTTATGAATTGTATTATGTGAATATGAGTTTAGTACGAATGTGTTTTCTTGTATAGAAAACGTTGAGCATAGCATTATATAGAAAATTGAGCAGAACTTGAACATATTTTGATATAAACGTAAAGTTTTTAGATTTGAGTATAGACGGGAACTAGTTATTGAGAGATATTTACTCGTTCGAATTTTTTAATACAAGAAAAAAATTATTCCATAGCAACAGTTTAACAAAAGATGTATTATTAAACGATAGTATATAGAACGTTGACATGTCCTAAATGTGACACAAATATCTCCACCGATCTTAGCTAAATGACATTTACGAACATTAATAAATCATGTCGACTTTTAAAATATGTAGCTAGAGAATTTTGCAGAAAATCGCCATTTTATATTACGCTGAAAGCTTTGATATTATATACGCGTGTACCTACTAGTACTTGAGATCGATACAGATTTATATTTGTTATTCGAGGTTCCTAAGTAATAAATATTGTAGGGATGAGGGAAAATTTGGCGAAATAAATAAAATAAAAAACTTCTAGAAACTTTCATAAATGAAATATCGTGTAATTGTTAAGGTCGAAAACATAGCCACATATAAAAATACTTAGGGAAAACAGTAAAATAGAAAACTTTAAGGCGTCGAAGCTTTCAAATGAATAAGTCAAATATTTATCTTTAATATGAAATTGAAATAGTATTATCGTGTAGCAATTTTACGTTTACGTAGGTGTTACAATTCTAAGAAAATTAATTTTAACCAATCATAGAGATGTACAGATGGAACGGACAAGTGCAAAAAGCTTAATTAAATTCCGATGAGTATTTCGGCGAATCACGTTCGACTTAAACGCATTTAATTCGCCATGATCATAAATTCATATTGCCACCTAACACGTTTTGCGAATGCCCGAATTCGAAAATGCTAACTACGTAGGTACTAGTCGCCGTCCATGAAAATAAAATGCTTTTCAATGCAGCCATTGAAGTATGTTACCGTGCAGCTGCATAAATTTTGCTGTAGTAGTACGCCATTTGAATTATTGCATAACTTGTAAACACGTCTGAGACCAGCGCTTGCGAAGACGCCTTCATTTTTTCGTCTTATCGGCTCCTTTAAAAAATGGCGCGTACGAGCTGAATGCCGGGACTTAATTCCTTTGAAACGATATTCAGTATATTTCCGTGAAATATTCTAACATTTTACATCGGTTTATTAATAAAGATTATAATTCTTAACATTATGTACTTATATTCCTAGAAATTTGAGCTCCTTAACTCGGATATTAAATTGTTTTCAAATTGCCATGTTTTAAAGTATTCTCATATTAAATTACATTTTCTCAGACGAAAACAAATTTTATCGAGAGCTTTGTAAATGCATAATCTCTATAAAATTGTTTTAATCCAATGTTACATATTCAAGTGTTTCCTAATCGAACAATTACAAGCATACTAAACGCTCGTGGTCCACTACGTAGCGAAGCCGGCGTGTTTTTGCAGTGGATTACCCGTTTAAACAATGCGAGCGGCCGGAACACCAAATAAAGGGAAACACTAACCGAGGCCCGCGTTATTCTTCCAAAATTAACTCATAACGCCAAGAGCTGTTGATTTTTTTTCAACCGTAATCTGCGTTAACGGGCACCGGGCCAGTAGCTCTGTAAATCGGCCGCACGCGACCGCCGCGAAATGTGAATCTTTAAATGTTGAGCATACATTTTTAATGTCGTTTTAATGCCACGCCTCGGCCGATTGTGGCAACAATTAACGTTATAACGAGTTCATTAATAATGGACTATTCAAAGTCCGTTTTAAATAAGCTTTTACTGGTTAAGATAACTTTTAACCGCAAATGTATTTTTTTAACTGCGGTTCACATTATCGTTGTGCAAGGAATGTTATTTTTTGTGAGTTCAGACTCGAGACTGTAAATCGCAATGTTGTTTTTTTAAAAGGAGTGACATCTACGCTACGTTAAATTTAATGGATAACGTTGATGAAGTTACCAATTAACATAATGTGAGCAACGCTTCACGTTTGCTTTTTAAAATACAATCGCTTTACTATTTAAATTGATCGTTGTTTTTAATAAAAATATATTCAACTTAAATGTTTTAACGGAAATGCAGACCAGGTAAATAATGTAAAATGATTTATTTATTCAGGATACAGACTGTACGTCACATGAATGTAAAGTATTAAAAGGAAAAACAAGCTCTCTGTATGCGAATCAGCAATAATAAGTTAAACTATATGTCCCGCGCCCACCTGAAGAGATTGGGGTAAAGGAATGCTTAATATAGAGTCCCTTAGCACGGGGTCCCCAATAATAACACCGACTTCGCAAACGTAGACAACTCTCTGTTTGTGGTTTTATATCTCGTACCGTATTTTTCTGATAAAATTTACGTGCATGAGATTCCCTTATATTGGATATTTGAATTTCGCTCGCAGGAACTTTAATTTCGACAGATTTGAATATCAAAGAATTTCAACATTTTGAAGTTTACGTCGCATTTACAAATTGAATAGCGTATTAAAATTTGGATGGGAAAGTCCGGTTGACAGGCATATTCATTGTATGCAGCAAAAGTTTCTTGCAGTCGTGTCTGGGCTGAACTTCACTCGGACATCAGGAACCGGCGTGGATTCAGTTTCACAATAGAATAAAGTAGCATCGGAAGCTCGTTGGAGTTAATAAATAATACAGAAACGGAGTGACATGCGCAGAGTGCAAGGAGCGCCCTAAGTCTGTTTTGACTGCAAATATCTGCGCCGGATGCCTGTCTGTACTTTTCGACGTAGAGATCTAGATTCGCTGGAAAGTTCTACACAGATAATTAATTATTAATAGGACCACCACTCACACAATAATGATTCACGATAATTATTAAAAATTCGTTTTCGTAGGTAAATACAATATAGTATAAATTTAAAATGCATTTATATTATAAGCGTAACGGAATCAAATTTTGTAGAAACATTAATTTCACATGAAAGACCAATAGGTAAAATTATTTCAGTTATGTAACAAGTTTTACTTTTGAACCATGTTTATTATTTTTATTTTTAAAAAATAACAAGTACCTACATTTATTTATAATACAACAAAGCATTATAATGCATCCCTGTAACTCTGACGTCACATCTAGCACAAGTGGAATCGGAATCTACAAATAGAGTCGGAGTTTCGAGGACAAATAGTGCGTAATCTTTGTCTCCCGAGACCACTGGCCACATCGCGTCCAGCTTTTGTTCAATCAGAATTGTCTGATAAGCTCCAACTGTCTTGATTTAAGCTGATTGTAACTAGAATTCAATAGAGTTTGCATCTTAATCAACTGAATGTTCTCAAAGCCCGATTGTTTCAATGTAAAAACGTTCGATTAGTTTGTTTGTTGTAGATTAACTGCTGAATAAATCAAAGCACTCACTTCGCAATATACGTACAGAATACAGACAATGTAATATGACGTCATCATAAATTCAATGTGACGGATGATACGGATACCGAGTACCTTTTGTTTGTAACCCCCGTCGGTATAGATATCAAATGAAAGAAATCAATCTGTGGTTCCCCTTAAACGATACCATCAATACAATATGACTAATGCTATTATATTACCAGAAGCTTATTCGAGAATAGTTATGATACAATACGAATAAATGATACTTATTGTGTTGTAAAGGCGAAATAAGGATATAAGAGTCATAACAAAAGATAATTTAAAATATCAAATTGTTAATAAACTTGTTGCCACAGCTATACTTGTTCTCATTGCACCTCAGAAGCAATTCTATTAAGGAGATAATATTATAATAAGATTTGAAGTGTAGCTCGTATTTCAATTACTAGAGGTATTTCACTCACAATAATATTATGTTCTCAATGTTCAACTGATGGATAAGTTTTATTTTTCTCCACCATTTGCCCTTTCCAAAGTATTTAAGGGAAAGTAATATCTTACGGAGTGAAGGGAAAATACTTCGGTTGCATTAGGTGTGAGCCGTAGGCCTTAAAACGACAACGTGTCGGTTCCCACGCGAGCTCGGGTTACTCAGAATCTCATTTTTTCTTCACAGAATTAAACCAGCGATAAAATTCTTGAGACGTCGCATGAAAATGTGCGTCACCTGCCTTGCATATTTATGTGTGTCCCAGTTATGACGTTTGTCGAGCCTCCCCAGCGAGGCTTCATTACAACCTGTCTCCGAGGGCGTTAAAGCAAAATCCTACTTTATAAACAATCTGTGTCAAGTGTTTTCCAATCGCGTCGGAGCTTGTTTGCATATTTCTTTATTGAATGACTAAAAGCTATAGCAATTAAAACAATGCTACGGGCTACGATTTTGTTCAAGTGCAAATTAATAATCATCATGAATATTCATCACATTTTATTTGATTCACCTTTAAATTCGTAGCTATGAAATACATTTTAATTAAGCTTTACATAGGACAACAATTTCGCCACTTAAGAAATTGAGTAGTTACTTACTTTGGAAACTATGAACAGTACGTACTCGTTAAAGGTCATATATCTCGTGTAGAGTAAATATTGTTCTTAATTTAAGTGTAGTTGGTGCGGGCGCACACGTGCAGCGGCGACGCGACGAGCCCGGCCGCAAGTCACGCTGCACCGAATATTTCAGAGGGAACGGTACGGAATATCGCAATAGCTCGCCCTAATCTTGAGCCAACTCAAGTGTTGCACCTGCAGCCAAATTCGTTCCAATTAGGAGGAGTTACAGTACGCGTCGCAGACTGAGCGGCAAATGATGCGGTCCCCACTTAAGCGGCCGACACTTGCGACGCCCGTCTGCACGTAAATAAATTCTGTTACCGCGTCTAGTGCACGTCATTAAACTTTCTTGTCCTTACCAACGCCCGTGTGACGTTTGTTAATTATCGAGATTTTACAACACGCTTGCTGATTGAAATTGCATGTTCTGAATGCTAGTTTCATTAAGCTTCACCCATAGTTTCAATACTGCGAATGCAATTAATTTTAATTGCTTCTAATAGTTCCGCGTATTGCTCCCATGATCACGTGCCATCATTAAAATGTCAAACAATTAATGTGAATTTCCTCAAATATCTTTAAACATTGTTTAGCTTCAAACATTTGTATCGAAATGTGCACAAAGGGTTAAATTGTAAATTAATTTCGAAAGCTATTTCAGTACAATGGCGATGTGAGTAACCTTTTAATGCATTTTATGCGCGCTTCAAATGCCTTACAATTAGACGTCAAGTATTAGATACATCAAGCGCAACAATTCACTGTAGGGGACATTATGCCCTCGTATGATAATAACCTTTGTACACAATTTACACTTTTACTAGGTTCATCTTCTAGGTTTAATTACACTTCTAGGTTTATTATATTTACATTTTTGAAGAAATAGTCACCTACCTACTAATAAAATATAATGATTCTTTATAAATAAAAATCAAAGCACCGAGCGCCGTATAACGAAATTACACACTGCGATTTTTCATAAATATATTCTATAACCCGATATCTAGTTTATTTCATATCAAGTGCAGTTGCTCTGAGGATCAAATAGCAAGCATGCAAGATAGCCGTGCGAGATCATTGAATCCATTTGTATCGTGTTCAAATGCTAAGGTGCTACTCAATCGACACCGGAGCTCTAATACATACAATATTACTATCTATTTAGATATTTATAAGATGTAATTTGCCATAACACTATAATAATGCAAGCTGTCGCGTACGTAACAAGTTTGCAGAATTTGTAATTAATTAATATGCGGGCTTATTATTGATTGAGTAAACACTGATATTATAATTATACTGTATTTGTAATAGTATGTTGTTTAAATTCTTATTGTTTGTGTTGAATGATGAGTTAAAAATCTAAATAATATTATTCTGTCTATAAGGTTATTTCAAAACTAAGATGATTTAAGAAGGCAAGGCAGATTTATACTCTTTATAAATTGGTATAGAAACATTTATGGAACAAGACAAAGATTAGATTCCATCAAAGATTGTCTTTATTGTAATAGTAAGATTAACTAATAGTTGGTCAATCAAACTAGGTTATCCCTTACCCTTTATGTATAAATCCATTGTCTTCAATGATTTTGTTGAAGTTGCTTATATACTACGGTCGCATCTGGGTTGACTTGATATAATTTGTATGGGAAATTTTACATAGAGCAATATTATAATTAGGATAGAGCTCTGCGTCTATTTGATTTGTTATCAAGCCTCTGCTTAACGTAATTAGATGATTTTTTGTTGATATAGTGTATATATAAGTGTAAAGAATGGAATACGAAGGAGTGAAATAATAGTAATCTAAATAACACACAGGAAAAGCCACAGAGAGAGCTAGTTCTATGTATTAGTAAAATTTGTGATAAAACTGACGAAATTTAAAACTTTTACCTCAATATAAACACGTATTTCTAGGTAGGCCAATACGTTACTATGCAAAACTTTTGAAACAAGGCCGTTTATAATCCATGCTTCAATATAAATTTATGTATACTTACAAAATTATGCTCATAAAAATTGTAAGCAGGTCCCAGCGAGGTATTTTTGGAAACTAACCCTTACCTAGGCTGTGTAGGATTAAAGCAAAACTCATGTGATATTTGCACGACCAATAGATTATGTTATTAAGGCCTTGTTCTAATATAGTAAAAGCAGCTAGCCGCATATATATTTTAACCGACTAAGCTTAGGTGTTATAGCCTTGTATAACGGCATAACTATATGCACGTACGTGCTTATAAAGATTACATTATCATCAGTAAATTACAGCATGCTTAACCCATTCCCTCGATTGAATAAGTGCCCCTATTAAATTATTTATCATTCAATGATATGAAATAAGAGACAATTTCAGAAATTACCATTTCAATATTCGTATGGAAAAGCAAAATCATACACAATGCATTAACCATGAACCGTACGATGAAAAACTACACGCGACATCAATATCGACTGTTTACTTAATATAAAATTTAACGTAATCGACGATACGACGAAGCCATCGCGAGTACATAAGGCGACATACCCGTATCCTACCAGTAGTGATATCCCACTAATGTGCTTTCTCCTGCAATCTTTTCTTGCGATGACACGCTAAAATATCCGCCGCCGTCAAATATCGAATGTAATACGTACAGATTAGGGTATGTTTTTGTGTGCCTAAATACTTCGACTTAGGATAATTTGAAGTTTAAAAGCGGCGATGTCAATCTTTATCGCAAGGGAAGTAGTAGGTAGGTATGGGGAGGTCGGCTGCCAAGGAGGGTGCGCCACTGCGTCGATTGTAATCACGCAAATGGTTCCATATCAAAACGTCACATTCGTAGATATGATATCGATGTTTCGCTGTCAATTCTGCGTGGCACAGGTTGGCCGAGTTTTTATCTGCATTGCTTGAATTGTGAAGCAATAATTTCAGAGTACATTTTTAATAGCGCTATTTTTGGTGGTTTCACCGCTAATCAAATTTGCGTTTACATTGCAGTTGTTTTTTCATCATGTAAACATGGAAGACAGTTATTGAATAATATTATTAGATCGTTACATTAAATACAAAAAAAAAGGTATTAATTTTATCCTTAAAATATCGTTGTTTATTTAAAATATATCCTTAATTTCAATAAACCCGAATTAAGCATTCAAATATAAGGATAATTTATTTAACGAAAAGCACAAACAAACCGAGAAATTTCCTTGAAATATTATCCCACTCATTAGTAAAGTAGGAAAACTCAAAGACTTAAATAATTTAAAAGTAATTGAAGCTCCAGAAGGTAATGCCCTGATACCCAGAATGGGGCAGTCTTTGCTCCCTTTTATTTTTCTATCGACACAGGCTGCCGGCTAGCCACTGACTGCGATCGCTTCCATTAAAATAACTCGTTAAAATTTATCATCGACCCGCTTAATCGCTATAACGCCACCATCTGGGGTTTTATGATTTTTCTGCTTGCTCTGTATACTTTCGCGGTCATTTTACAACGTTTACAAAATTGCTTGCGTGTCTCGCTTAAATGGTTATAATTTTTTTTTTTCAATTTTTTCCGATAACTGCCGGTGATGTATCGCCGATTGAGGTAATAAAGGTCGCGGCAAGTAAACGCGTTCCAAATATACTTCACAAACATGTATTAATTTATTTACCACAGAGTCGAAATAAATTAATATGAGCTTAAAAATAACTTTTTGTTAAATCAGACACAACAATAAGAATTTTAAATTGCTATTATAACAAATAACTATGTAATATTCATTCGAAAATTATAATTTCCATAAAAATAAAATACTCAGGCGAAATCCAATTTAATCAAAGCATGTCGGATTTTCTGTGGCTGCGTTATTCCGCTGAGCGCTCAAAAGATAATTAAATAATTAAGAATGTATGAATGATGCTGTAAAGCTGTTTCTCTGATATTGTAATAATGCAGTCCTCTTGGGCGAAATCTTTTAAATTATTCTCTCATGCTCGGTACGTAATTACGCGGACCTGGATGCCTACGGCTCGCGCATCTATTGTGAATAACATAAAAAGAACTTTAGAAATTTGTTAGAACTCAACTTGAGTAAGTTCTTCTCAAATTAAAGCACAACTATGAAGTGGTCTAGCCATAAAGGGTAACGCACTCTAATGTCTACAAAACTGTACGGCTCTGGAGTGGATAGTAATTGCATTCGAAGCATAATTATAATAATAATTTAATATCATGCATGAGTCGAGACAGACAACGTAATAGCCAACCCTAATGTCGATTAAAGCTCACACGCTTTCGAGCGTTGTTGAACTAAAATATCAAGTGACAAAAAATCTAAAACAACGGCGCATTTCCAGAATTACTGCTCATTCAGCAAAAGGGTCACCGCAAGTGAAACATTTCCTTGGAAAATGTCAAAGGTTTATATTTTGCGTTTATAACGGTCAGCAAACGCGTCGAGATAGGAAAAAAAAGGCTCAAAGCGACCGCTGGTTGCCGAGAGAAAATCTGAGAGCTTAAACAGTGGCACGTATGAAATAGTGGCGCTCGGTTACATGAAAAAGACGAGAGGAGGAATCGAGTGACAGGACCACGGCGCAGGATTTTCAGTCCGATGCTTTTTTGCAGGCGGGATTTTCGGAGCGGACACTGCAGCCGCACAGCGCACAGGGCGATGGGAATTTATTATGCGCCACTCCCGCACCTCGTGATTAGTTGGCAAAATCTTGAGTGATTTTTTCACGACGCTGAGATGTAAAGGAAAAAATCCGGATGCACGGTTATTTTGTTACTTCTGAAGTTAAAGGGTTTCAAAAGGTTCTAAGGGCTAAAAACTCAAGATGTATACTGCTATTTTTTATTCACAATTTAATATAATTATTATTATATAATTATATTCTGTTTTACTTAGGACTTTAATTTAAAGGACAAAAGGAAAAAAATGGAAAGTTAAAACTACCTTTTTTATTTAATAGATACATATTCATTTAACTACTTATCTTGTATACAATGTATAGCTTTACATTACCCCAATGCATATAATTTTCTCCATAGAACTATCTTTAAAAAACAAATAAATAATATGCAAACCATTTATTTCCAGATTGACCCCAAAGTGGCCTTCCCGAGAAGAGCACATCCAAAGGTAAGCGAATCATATCATTCCATACTTGCGGTACAACATAAACCGAGGAGCCAGGCTTTATTAAGCTCATTGATATTAAATTTTCACTACTACCTTAGCAAACTACGACATATTGTTCTATGTGAAATCTTGGTTAGCGCCGCTTGTTTATTTTCAAACATTTACACAAAATATTATTTTAGGCTGGACATAACTCTTGCTCGCTATTAAGATGTTGGCTCATGATGCATAAATAAGTGGGGGATAATAATTTAGTATGCGGGCTGTGATCTTGAGACCGTCTGTGCCCTGGACGCGCCGGGCTGATTGAATCGCGTAATTATGAATTTAGTCTATTTCCCTCATCTCTTAACTTTATTATAATTTGTGTAACTGCTCTTATGAATATTGCTAGCTTGATTTTCCTTGTTTATATAAACAGGCGAATATTTTTTTATTAATATTTTTTATTGGAGAAATTTATTTATTGGTTACATGCAAAAACGTGCGTTAAACAATATTTTTTAAATAATATTGGTTCCATCTAGAGACAGGGAAATAACCTTATAAATATCATAATAGACAACTTACACTTTAAATGAAGAGCGTAAACTACAATAAACACTACAATAAAAATATTTACTCAGCGCATTCTCTAAAGTTGAACAAAAATAATAGTGTTATACAATTTACATTTATAAATTTATTATATTACTTTGCGCTCCAAACAAACTTCCTTAGTTGAATGCACAATTTCCGCTCCAGACAATTCTATCTGACGAATTTCCTAGATAATGGGAATACTAGGGGACGCGCTGCGAATGAGATGATTTCCTACCTATATGAACAATTTGTATTTGTTTATTAACATGAAAAACTAACCACTCTATTATACTACGTTTAAAAAGAAAAATCGCAATACCATGTTAAAAGCCAGCTTTCATTTCGATGTTAGTATATTAATTCAAAAGCTTTGTAGATTCAGGCGGTATGACCTATCGCTGAAGGGGTCGACCGCATTTAATGTAAATTGGTTTCAGATGATACCTCACGTGCATTGCGTCGTTTTTACAAACACTCATAATTCGGATTTCATCTGAATTCTGAACCCAGAGGAGAAGGTGTCGTCTCATTTTGTGAAGGTTTTAGTTTGAATGCATTAGGCGAGGAGAAGGTTCGATTTACAATTCAAATTATTGTGAAAGGGAAAGGTGAATCGGTCGCTTCATATTAACAATTTTACGATAGGAAAATATCTACGAATACCCAAACATCTGTGCGTGGATTTTGCGTGCCAATAAATTAATGTTAAGACTTCGAATCCAAAGCTTATCGGTTCGATGTTTTTGTACAGCTATAAATAAGACTTTTGTAATATTTCATGTAAAAATTGTATGTAGCATCTGGTAAATAAATTGTAAGCAGGGATTTTGTGATCAAAAGTTCATTGCCTTAAACCGTCGATAATGAAACGATGATATCGTCGGCGGCATAATTGAAACACAGGCTGCGTTAGTATGTAGCGAATCTAAAAACAAAACCGCGGAAAGAGTCGGCACGCTAGCTCCTTCTTTTATATGGACATTAAACGTGATGGATGGTTTTAAAACATCACGTTATATTACTCCATCCGGGCAGCCCGTGCGGTGTTGCGTGGCCGGTCAAAGGGGATGCCGGCTATGCGAATTACATGAATACATTAAGGGAGTACTACCTCATACATGTTAGGTACACTATAATGCTCACGAATAAATTTGGAGCATGCTCCTTCATCACAGTACTACTGAACGGCACCTATGTATGTAAATTATCATGTTCCATTGATCACACCCCGATAACGAGCTACTTGACGCTTAGATTGTTGGCGTCTATGCCACAACAAATGCCCCATTCGCTGACCTGTATAATTTCGCTGGAAGGAAAATGATAACTTTTTTGTAAGTGTAATTAATCGCGACGATAAACGATGCGCAAAATGGGATGGTTTTGTCCCGATGCTTGCGGCCTGAAATTCAAATTCGTGATAATCGTACGCCGCCGCGTCTGCGTTCCTTCTAATGCAAACAATAGAAAAAAGGGGACATCGTTCTTCAGGCGCAAACTAAGAACAAAACAAACGAATTTTTAATATCGTCTTTATCGATAATTGAGACTCTCGCAAAAACCTCTTATTTTGAAAACTTTTAAGAGACTGAAAGAGGAATCGAGGGGGAAAATGGAATTGGAAGAAAAAACTTTTTTCATCTTCTTTGTTTGACATTCTCAGTAACCAACTTTTTATTTTCACAGTAGATCTATTTAATTTCGAATCGGTTCAAGAAATTTAATTGTTTAACATTTGGCTAATGACTGCTAGACTTTGTTATTTGAGGGAGTTCGCGAGGTTCGGTCGCTTTGTTGGCTTTTTCAATTCTATTTTGTCATCAATAAATACGTAGTTATATTTTACAATGAGAAGCGAGGAGGGAACAAAGGCTAATATGTCATCGTGGGCAAGTTAATTGACGCGGTTTCCGCACTGTCGCGGCGGAACGCAGACGTCAACGTTTCCTCCTATTACATATTTATATGCTGTTCGCTGCTTTACATAATATAATACCAGCTCCAAGCTCTTGTAATCGAGAAAGAAGACGATTATAGTTCTAGGTTACACGTCTTAAAGTTAATTTTAACTATTTCAAAATAAAAAGTTACTGCTTATCTTTTATTACTCAGGAAATAAAAATGCTTTTCTCCTAATATAATAAATAAATTTATAGCAAATTTATTGAAAATATCGAGCGTTAAAATTCATGGACCATTTTATATAAATTAGGTTTTATAAAAATAAACGTAAAAGACCCTTTATCAAAGCTCATGTCCACTCAAACTTCAGTACAAATTCAATTAAAACACTCTAATCGAGCCCGAAATGGTCGCTAAAATCGGTAGTATTTGTAATCACAGTAGCGCGAGTTTATACTCTTTAATGGACTTTGTAGAAGTAGTTCCAACTCTCCTTACGGATAAGATATTTGAGGAAAAACCCGCCACCTACCACACCAAGTGTAGTTGGTAAACTATGTGCTTGTAGGGGCCCGTGTACACTAATCGACTTCGCGCTTTCTCCACAAAACCTTGGGATAGTAGCAAAAATTGCACTGTACTTTTCTACCATAGCTGCATATGCGGTACCAACAGTAGTATTGGTGGAAGAAGATAAAAAAATATAATTAAATTATCAATTTAGTTTATACAGTTATTTAGATACAGTTCCAAATTAAACTTATTTCTAACATACGTAATTTAATATTCACTTGGTAAATTGTCTATACTTTCAAAGTCGATATCAACTTAATAAGCGAAAGGAAATTTGAACTGTCTAATGTCTATATGACTCTATATTAAATGTAGACATAAATAATATTATGTTAGAGTCAAAAATTTTAAGACCTCGTACATTGATGTATTTTCTCAACATAAATCTATCAACTGTCATGCGCCGGATCTCTTCCCAGTCGTGGTCGAATTCCATCCAATGTGAGAATCGTGCACAGAGAGATTTCTAGAAGGTTGGACAGCAATTCTTCACTATCTGCAATTATTAAGAACTCTTTGGTCATCGAAATTTAATCAAAAACTTACTTTATTAGATAGTATGCTCCTTTAAAATTACCATAAGTTAATGTAACGTCGTTTATAAAGTCATTATGCTATCATACATGGTCCGCAGGCTCAAGAGTATGATTAAAACCTGAAAACGTTTTGTCGGTGTAATCGCGAGTAATTTAAGTGAAGAAAGCCGAGTTTCCGACTTCCTAAGTATTTTGTGTTTTCTTTTTTAATTACTTCGTTTTAACTTTGTTGTCGGGTTTTAAAAGCTGACTGACAGCCAAATAACAAATTTCCATGTAACTATTAGGGAGAGTTTAATGAAATCGTAGGCTTTTTATGCGATAACACCTCGCAATAGGTGCTTTGAATGTCTAGAAGCACGAAATTGTAGTGACTTTTTTTTTTCGCCAGGTAAGTCCCTCGTTAAAACTTTCAATGTACAATTAAAAATTTTTACCAGAAAAGTGTTCAAATTTTATTCTGTAACAGTGCTTACGTTCAAGTGATTTTCGTTTACTTACTTTTTAACAAACTAATTTCATTTTATTTGTAGGAAGTACAAGATTTTTGTTCACATTAAAAGTGTAACAACGTAATTTTATTCTGTTTTTCTTTTTTTTTTAAGATTAAGCGTGTTTTAGTTAGTTTATAGTAACTTTATCGCTATTTATGAAATAATAACATGATTTAACAAAGTTTAGTGTAACAATTCTGCGGCAAATTTCCAGGTAAATCCACACCTCGTTCTCACGCACACATTTCTGAAGATTATTAATTGCGCCGCGGCGAATGAACAATTATGTCCAACAAGAGCCATAAAATGTCGCTCAGCTAAGTCCAATAGTGGGTCGTTAATTAAAGGTAAAATACGAGATATATAACATAGTCGTGAATAATGCGAGTAGCGGCGCGTCGGCGTCGGCTGCAGCTTCAGTTTGCGGTCGCGCGACTTATGCGCCGCTGGACGGTAGTTATGAGCTCCGAGCCGCCCATAAGTCACTCCTAACATCTGTTTCATCATTCCACTAACTTACCTTCATTACGGCGAGCGGCATTTTAGCTGATTTCCCTTATCGATGAAGTTGGATCTTTATGGATGAGGTGGAAAACTAGCGCACTATGACGTATTGCAATTATGCAAGCCCATATTTTTCATAACGAAGCTTATTTTACTCGCAATTCTTTAGCGAGATTTATACAGTATTAAGTGTAATGTATGGGAAATGTTTACTTAATTTATTATTATGTTATAAATTATTATAATGAATGCTTACGACGATAAAGAACTCGATTTAAAAATCTAATTATGAAAAACAATTTAGAAATTGTGTTTAAGAGAAAATTTCGACTTTATAAACCTTAATTTCGTTTAATGAATAATATAATCTAATAAAAACACTCACATACCTACTTGATATTATCACACGAGCTTTAAAAATAATTCCAGAAAACGGTCGGTTGGAGCGGAGTACTCGCTACTAATCCTTATCTATATTACTAATATATACCCACACCTCTGAGTGGTTCGACGCCACTAAAATGTTCACCCTTTTAATACCTCCACAATCGCTCTCACATCGAGTTTAGAAACCGCTCTTGAAAGCAAAAGTTCCACATAGAAAGCGGAGCATACTTTGTAAAGAAATTGCATTTAATCATGTTGGGACCTTCTTATAACTTGCCTTTCTCTCGTATATTTTATGAATTCCTAACATACTTCTTGTCAACAATTACCTTAATACTCGACGTCATATGAGAAGCTTTTATACGCCTTTAACTATTTTAATAAAATAAATTGAAACTCGCTCGCTAAGTTAAGAGTTGCGAATCATGTAATAAATTACTTAAAAATTTCCGCTTTCATCTTTTAATCGATATTTTATTAAAAATTCTAACGTTGTGGAATAATTTCCATGACGTACAAATACTTGGATGATGTATGCCAATAACATAATATTAAGTATGTTGATCCATTAGAAACAAGTTATTTTCCATTAAATACTTAAATACAATTTTTTCTTGAACGCGCCGAGCGCAATCTTTTACACTTCATGTTTCTTATTTCTCTTTTACATTTTACGTGTTCAATAGCCTTTTTTCTCCACTCAGATTAAGTTCGTAGTTATACTATGCAATACACTTTAATATTAATACTCACACAGGTATTTTTAGATGTTACATTTTTACTTATAGTAGGTACAACATGTTTAGCCGTCATTAAAAACAGCATGCAAAGGAGAATGGCGAAACTGGGCCTAACTGTTACAGAAATCATAATATATTTAAAATTCATTATGTTAATTTTAATAATTATTTGTAAAATATTGACTTCTGATTCTATGGGAAAACAAATCTTTGAAAAAAAAAAGATAATTCGTTCACTACCGGTCTTATCAAGCAGAGATGTCAGTGTTGTCAGGAGTAAAATAGTCAAACATATAGATTAATACGAATGAATGTTTATTTTTCATTTTTAGTTTTATTGAATTCAAATGCTATAAAAATCAGAAGCAAAACTTAACTTTTTTTAACACACATCTTAAATTATTTAGGTCATTCTATAAAATAAAAACATATTTTACTTAATCAAAAATAATTATAACATTTTTATTTAGGTAGCTGGCCATTAATAAATGTCAAATTATTAATCATAATAATTGTGTCAGTGATGAGTGATTTGTTGTTTGTTGTTTGACTTTTGAGTGAAGTTTTAGTAACGTTATATTTAAAATTGCCTATCGTCTATTTTTACTCTAAATATATTATTTGAATTGATTAGTCTTATTATGAAAGCGAATCCTGATTCATCCATTTATAAAGATATAAGAAATGTACCTACCTAGTGATAGTTGATGTTTTGGTAAGTTAAAATGTGTGTTGAATAATATGTGTTGGATCCAATATTTCTATTACCTGACTGTTCTACTGTTACACTATTATTAGCTAGACAATGTAGATAGAAAATAAACTTACCTGGACCTAGAAAAAGGCAATGCTATTTATTTAATTCAAGCAAACTAACTTTTATTTTTGTTACTTTACACCCCAATATCTCTGCTATCCCATAGAACAGCTGATCTATAATTATTAAATTCATAGAATCTGTATATTTTTATCAATTTAATCCCCCATAAATCATCAGTGTAACGATCAGGCCCAGAGTCCTATGAGAGTTTGCCATTCTCCTTTATAATCCATACTAATATTATAAATGCGAAAGTAACTCTGTCTGTCTGTCTGTTACTCAATCACGCCTTAACTACTGAACCAATTTGCATGAAATTTGGTATAGAGATATTTTGATACCCGAGAAAGGACATAGGATAGGTTTTATCCCGGAAATCCTACGGGAACGGGTTTTTCTTTGAAAACGCGGGCGAAGCCGCGGGCGGAAAGCTAGTATTATATAAAGGTATATTATCTCCAAATATAGTTCTAATCTATATGATTGGAGCCACGTCACTTGGTGCAATGCGTACCTCCGGGCCCTTGTTTACACTCCATCCGCGTAGTTTTTATGACTACTAACGGGATATTACGTCCAACATGAACACTTGCGGTAGTCCTTTATTTGTTTGATACACTTTATTGCGCATAAGTGGAATGACGAGAGTGAGAGCTATTGCGATTATATCTATTGCTATCAAATCAAATGTCTATTGCTATGGCTTTTGCTTTGTTTTGACACATAAAAATTTGTCATGGTTTAACACATTTGCCAACGTGTTACGAAATTATTCTTATTAATTTATTTTAAAATAAATTATTAGATATTATTTCATATTAGCTTTGATTTTTTTTATACGCGTAGGAAATTATTGAAAAGTTAATCGTTACCTATATCACGCATTTTCTAACAACGTATTTCAAAATTATTGTGATACATAATTCTAATTAGTACCTTCCAAGCATTATAACAAACAATATCATAATAACTAGATAATATATTTAATCATGTAACCAGTAAATACTAAATATTCCTATAGACCGTATTTGCAACAGCTGTATAGTTTTTAGTATTATTTATTCCACGATCTTTTCCCACTTATGCTTTTTCTATTTATTCTTTTTCGGCTATAAATATAGGACTTGTCTGTCAGCGCTTACGAAAAAATTTCTTTCCTACCATATAAATTGGTAGCCTGATAATTCTAAAATGATTCCTTCCCTAATTACAATCTTAATATATATAAATCTCGTGTCACAATGTTTGTCCTCAATGGACTCCTAAACCACTTAACCGATTATAATAAAATTCGCACACCATGTGCAGTTCGATCCAACTTGAGAGATAGGATAGTTTAAACATGTAGGTACCACGGGCGAAGCCGGGGCGGGAGGGCGGGAGCCGGGGCGAGTGTTACGAGGCAGGCATATCTGCGGGCCCAGCGGAGGGACTTAGAAAGCGACAGGAGTGACTTGGAGCGGTCAAATGTCCCGCCCCGGTCGGAAGAGGCGCGGACCTCTACTCCCCTCCCTCCACCACCAGCTCCTGGTGTTTTTGCCCCACTAAATGGCACAGAAACGGCGGCTGCTCTAGGCCGTCGCATTGAAGCCGGGCTGGCATCTATAAACGAGGTCCGGACGAAATCCCGCAATTTGAAAGGTGTCTTCGTGCGGGATCTTAAGGAGGCCTCAGATGTGATCCGCGAGGCGGCTGGACTTTTGCAGGAGCGCACAATGACAGAAGAAACCCGCCGCCTTCAAGCTGCGAACGACCGGTTGCAGACAGAGTTGGACGGCCTGCGCAAAGAAGTAGCCGAGCTAAAAGCGGCCCAAACCGCAGGTCCCAGTGGAGGAAACGCCGACCTGATAAAAGAAATAATGCGCCAGGTTGGTGAAATGGTGAGCGCCAGGCTAGAAGATATCAGCGACCGGCTGCTCCCGGAAAAGCGTCTCCGACCTCCGCTAGCAGCGGACCGAAGAGCACTAGAGCGGGAAAAAGGCCCTGCACTGGCTGAGAGCTTCCCTCCACTTCCTGCAGCCAGAATACCCGCTTCGAGAAGCAGAACAGCTCCTGTAAGGACCGAGCCTGTGCCTAGAGCAGCCGAAAACCAGTCAACTACGGGTGCACTACCCTCGCAGGGTGGGTCAAAGAAGAAGGGTGGAAAAAAGAAAAACCATAGAGATAAAGAAGCGGGTGCAAATGCGCCTTCCGATGTTACCACCTCACAGCAACGGTCTGAAGAGGGTTGGACCGTTGTAGGGAAGCGCAATAGGAAAAAAAAGAAGCGAAACGGCCAGCAAACCCGGAAGGTTAGGAAGCTCCGGGTTCCCTCTACGTCGGCGGTGGTGATAGCAATCCAGCCGGGTGCTGAGGACCGTGGTATTAGCTTTGCCTCGGTGCTGAAGGAGGCCAAAGCCAAAATTGACCTAGCCGAAATCGGCATAAGTGCGGTTCGCTTTAAGCGATCCGCCACTGGTGCTCGCATTTTAGAGGTTCCCGGCGCCGCTAGCTCGGAGCAGGCCGATGTGCTGGCGGTCAAACTGAGGGAGGTATTAAGGTAACTGAGGTTAAGGTGTCCAGGCCAGTGAAGAGCGAAGAGCTGCGTATTACTGGGCTCGACGACTCAACTTCAGCGGACGAGGTTGCAGAGGCCGTGTGTCGGGTCGGGGAATGCTCCGCAGAGCAAGTTAAGTGCACAGGCTTGCGATCTGGACCTAGGGGCATTGTTACGGCCTGGATCAGCTGCCCGGTGGCAGCTGCAAAAAAGCTTTCAAAAGCGGGTCGCATTCAAGTTGGATGGACTTCGGCCTTGGTGCGTTTAAATGATCCGAAGCCCCTGCGCTGCTTCAGATGTCTAGAAGTGGGGCATGTCAAGGCCCTATGCTCTTCTACAGTGGACCGCAGCACTATCTGCTATCGTTGTGGGGATATCGGACACAAAGCTGGCCAGTGCACTGCCACGGCCGCACGCTGTGTTCTTTGTGCGGAGGCAAACCGTCCGGCGGATCACCGGCTTGGGAGCAAAGCCTGTAAAACTAAGGCTAAGAAAGGAAAGCAGGCGCGTGATGGCTCGGAGGCCCCCTCACTCGCTGCTCCGGCACCCACTGAGGCGCCGACTATTGAGGCAGCGGCTATGGAGACATAATAATGTCTTCACTTCAAATGATCCAGGTGAACCTCAACCACTGTGCCAGGGCGCAGGATCTCCTGTACCAGAGCATGGCAGAGTGGGCTATTGATATGGCAGTGATTTCAGAGCCGTACACTGTGCCCTCACGGAGCAACTGTGCAGGAGATCTAGACGGCGTAGTCATGCTGATGGCGCGGGGTGGAGTGGAGCTCGAGAGGATAGTGAGGCGAAGAGGCTGTGTGGCGGCTTCGTTTGGTTCTGGCATTGTTGTTGGAGTATATTTTTCACCCAACCGCCGCCTCTCTGAGTTTGAGCAATTCCTAGACGAAGTGAAACAGGTGCTTGATCTCGCACATCCCCAACCAGTGCTATTGGCCGGAGACTTTAACGCCAAATCCGTAGCGTGGGGATCTCCTATGAGCGATGCGCGTGGTGTGGTGCTCGAGGATTGGGCGGCTTCTTCCGGATAGTCCCTCCTTAATCAAGGGTCTGTACTCACATGCGTGCGGCAGAGGGGCGGCTCCATCGTTGATCTGACGTTTGCGAGCCCGTCTCTTGTCCACCGTGTGCGAGACTGGAGAGTTCTGGAGGACGTTGAAACGTTGTCGGACCACAGGTATATCCGTTTCGGCGTCGCCTCACGGGAGATTCCCGGTCGAGTGACTCCAAGTGAGGGACGGCGACCGCGCTGGGCGTTGAGCCGCCTAGATAAGGAGCTGCTGGTTGAAGCCGCTATCGTGCAGTCCTGGCTTCCTGTGCCGGAGGGAACTGTGGCTGTTGAAGAGGAGGCGGCGTGGCTCGCTGATGCCATGACGCAAGTTTGCGACGCGGCCATGCCCCGTGTTGGAAGGATACCACCCAAGCGGCAAGTTTACTGGTGGTCCGCCGAAATTTCCCAGTTGCGCTCTTTCTGCGTAGCTGCGAGGCGGGCGTACACCAGGTGTCGAAGGAGGAGACACACTGACGCAGAGGAAGCGCAGTTGTATGCTGCCTACAGGAGCTGCGTTGTTGCTCTACAGGAGGCCATAAGCCGATCTAAGGCGGAAGCTTGGGAGGAGATGATAAGTGGCCTGGATCGGGACGCCTGGGGCCGGCCGTATCAATGGGTGAGGCAAAAGATCCGCCCACGTGCCCCGCCCCTGACCCAGTCACTTGAGCCCCAATTTCTGGACCGAGTAGTGGCGTCGTTGTTTCCGGACCGGGAGAGACATCCTCCGCCATCGATGGCGTCGAGGAATGTTGCGCCACAGGAAGAGTCAGATGACGCCGTTGTTCCTTCGGTCGCGAGAGAAGAGCTGGAATCGGCTGCAGACAGGCTTAAGAGAAAGAAGGTTTCGCCTGGTCCTGATGGTATACCTAGTCGAGCTTGGGCACTTGCGCTACCGGCTCTTGGGTCTAGAGTCGAGCGCCTGTTTTCAGCGTGCGTACAACAAGCCCAGTTTCCTGGAAGATGGAAATCTGGTAACTTGGTACTGATCAAAAAGCCAGGCCGCCCAGGGGATTCGCCGTCGGCTTATAGGCCGGTGGTGTTACTAGATGAGGTGGGAAAGCTCCTTGAGCGTATTCTGGCGGCGCGCCTCGTTGACCATCTTGAAAGAGTCGGGCCGAACCTCAGCAACTGCCAGTATGGCTTTCGGCGGAAGCGATCTACCCTAGACGCAATCTTATGTTTGAAGACCGTTGCAGTGGATGTGGTCTCCAGAGGCGGAGTACTTTTGGCGGTATCTTTGGATATCGCCAATGCTTTTAATACCTTGCCCTGGACGTGCATTCTGGAGGCACTCCGCTACCATCGCGTGCCCACATATTTACTACGGATGATACAATCATACTTGTCAGATAGGTCCGTATCGTACCTCTCTCGGGATGGGTGGAGGCAGAGGCCTATGTCGTGCGGTGTTCCACAGGGTTCGGTGCTAGGACCGCTCCTGTGGAACATCGGCTCTGACTGGGTTCTGCGTGGTGAGCATCTCCCAGGGGTCGGTGTGTTATGTTACGCCGACGACACGTTGGTGACTGCTCGTGGAAACTGTCTAAGTGAGGCAGCCCAATTGGCGACAGCTGGCGTTGATCTAGTTGTGAATCGTATCCGCCGGCTAGGTCTGAAAGTGGCCTTGGAAAAAACGGAGGCGCTGTGCTTCCATGGCCCCCGTAGGGCACCAGGGGCTGGTTCCTGTGTACAGGTGGGGGGCGTGTCCATAGAGATCAGTCAGACAATGCGCTATCTGGGAATTGTCCTAGACGGTCGTTGGTCGTTTGCGGAGCACTTCCGTCGCCTCGCCCCCCGGCTCACCGGAGCGGCCGGGGCACTGGGAAGCTTGCTCCCCAATCTACGGGGGCCTGGAGATAGCTGTCGCCGGCTTTACACCGGTGCCATCCGCTCAATGGCCCTGTACGGAGCGCCCATTTGGGCTGATTCTCTTAGCGCCCGGACTAGACCCCTTCTGCGTCGTCCGCAACGGGTCATGGCGCTAAGAATATCGCGGGCATATCGGACTGTCTCTTTTGAAGCAGCCTGCGTACTAGCCGGAACCCCCCCTTGGGAACTTGACGCTGCTGTACTTGCGGACGTGTACCGGCGAATTGCTGGGTCCAGGTCTTCGGGGCTGGAACCAAACCCCGAAGAAGTCTCGCGCTGGAGGGCTTCGGCTCGCGAGCGTCTGATGGAGGAATGGGTGCGGCGGCTCGAGAACCCAACTGCAGGTGTAAGGACGGTGGAGGCCATCCGGCCGGTCCTTTTAGAATGGTGCAGCAGACGACATGGGGCTCTCACGTTCCGCTTGACACAGGTACTGTCTGGACACGGGTGTTTCGGACGATACCTGTGTCGAGTCGCGATCCGGGAGCCAACCATGGCCTGCCATTGGTGCCCAAGCGAGGAGGATACAGCGGACCACACGCTGAGTGTGTGTCCTGCGTGGTCCGTGGCTAGACAGCGACTGGTCGCTGCTGTGGGGCCGGATCTCTCGCTCCCGTCCGTGGTTCGCGCCATGGTTGGAGGCTCCAGGTCCTGGCGTGCGGTGGTCGCCTTCTGTGAGGAGGTGATGGTGCGAAAAGAGGAGGCGGAGCGGGTTCGTGAGGGGAACCCTCTCGCGGACCCGATGCGGCGCCGGCGACCCTTTAGGCGCCGACGCCGAGTCGCGGTCGCTAGCGATCGCGACCTGCCTCCCTAGCGAAGGGCTCTGGACGATGGACCGGGGACATGCTCCATCGTCCGGGGCAGTGAGGTGACATGAGACGTGTTCCGCTCATGCCGCCTCGCAGAGGAAGGAGGAGGCGCGCACGCGCGCAACCGTAGGTGGTAACGGAGGTGAGCCCGTAACCGGGCGTCCGCTGCCAGGGTCGTGGACGATTTCTAAGAGTACCCGCGGCCCCGGCTAACTGCGCGGCTCGACGGAACACAGTGGGGTTTTAGTCGGTAAGAATCCGACATAACCCTTGGCTCCATCCCCGGGGGCCGTGGGTATCTTTGGAAGATTTCCCCACTTAAAAAAAAAAAAAAAAAAAAAAAAAAAAACACCCCAATATCTCTGCTATCCCATAGAACAGCTGATCTATAATTATTAAATTCATAGAATCTGTATATTTTTATCAATTTAATCCCCCATAAATCATCAGTGTAACGATCAGGCCCAGAGTCCTATGAGAGTTTGCCATTCTCCTTTATAATCCATACTAATATTATAAATGCGAAAGTAACTCTGTCTGTCTGTCTGTTACTCAATCACGCCTTAACTACTGAACCAATTTGCATGAAATTTGGTATAGAGATATTTTGATACCCGAGAAAGGACATAGGATAGGTTTTATCCCGGAAATCCTACGGGAACGGGTTTTTCTTTGAAAACGCGGGCGAAGCCGCGGGCGGAAAGCTAGTATTATATAAAGGTATATTATCTCCAAATATAGTTCTAATCTATATGATTGGAGCCACGTCACTTGGTGCAATGCGTACCTCCGGGCCCTTGTTTACACTCCATCCGCGTAGTTTTTATGACTACTAACGGGATATTACGTCCAACATGAACACTTGCGGTAGTCCTTTATTTGTTTGATACACTTTATTGCGCATAAGTGGAATGACGAGAGTGAGAGCTATTGCGATTATATCTATTGCTATCAAATCAAATGTCTATTGCTATGGCTTTTGCTTTGTTTTGACACATAAAAATTTGTCATGGTTTAACACATTTGCCAACGTGTTACGAAATTATTCTTATTAATTTATTTTAAAATAAATTATTAGATATTATTTCATATTAGCTTTGATTTTTTTTATACGCGTAGGAAATTATTGAAAAGTTAATCGTTACCTATATCACGCATTTTCTAACAACGTATTTCAAAATTATTGTGATACATAATTCTAATTAGTACCTTCCAAGCATTATAACAAACAATATCATAATAACTAGATAATATATTTAATCATGTAACCAGTAAATACTAAATATTCCTATAGACCGTATTTGCAACAGCTGTATAGTTTTTAGTATTATTTATTCCACGATCTTTTCCCACTTATGCTTTTTCTATTTATTCTTTTTCGGCTATAAATATAGGACTTGTCTGTCAGCGCTTACGAAAAAATTTCTTTCCTACCATATAAATTGGTAGCCTGATAATTCTAAAATGATTCCTTCCCTAATTACAATCTTAATATATATAAATCTCGTGTCACAATGTTTGTCCTCAATGGACTCCTAAACCACTTAACCGATTATAATAAAATTCGCACACCATGTGCAGTTCGATCCAACTTGAGAGATAGGATAGTTTAAACATGTAGGTACCACGGGCGAAGCCGGGGCGGACCGCTACAGGTAAATTAGCTTGGAGAAATTTTTGCATATGTAGTGGTGTGTATATTACTCAGATCTTAGAGCGCGTTTCCACTATATCGTTCTGGCCTATACAAAAATGTTTCGATATCCTAACATTACTATTTAATTTCATACTTATTCCTAGCAACACTTTTGTTTTCAATAAAAACAAGTTTTTATTTGAAAGAATATGGTTTTGACTTTATAAAAAAAAATATATCATTCAATTTCACGTCCTAGAGCAAACGACAATACGACTACCGTGAAACAATAAAATATCGTGTCCATAATAATTTGTTTCATAATTAATATTTGACCATAATAATTACGAAACAAAACAAATAAATAAATCGTCACTTGATAGTGGAAAGTGGAAACACGCACAAAAACAGAATAAACCAGTTTATGCTGTCCGCAGGTGCCACGTGCAGTCGTTTGGTACCGTTAGAACATAAAGCACACATTTCATTCAAAAATTATAATTATTACGTATAGACCGGGAGGTATTGACACAAAATTTCGAGTCATTTGTAACAGGATGGCGGTTCTACAGGGGTCTTAGTACGCAATGACAAAAAGAAAAACGATGGTGTGAACACTGGTACCGGCGGCTTAGTCGCGTGGGCGTTAGTCGAACTCGTCGGAAAAATAGCGAAGTCAAACAATTTGTAACACAAAAATTTTAGAATATACCGATAGCCCATAAAAAAGAAGTAGGCGGTAGTGTCATGCCATACTTTTCCGGTGTGACTTACAGCCCGCCATACCGACGCGAATGTGTTGATTTAAAAAAAACAATTCAACCATTTGTACCAGGCTAAGTTTTGCACAGGTAACCATCGTCGTGCAGCCATTTACGAAAATCGCCATGCCATACTTTTCGGACGATTCCAAATGGTCGCCATACCGCCGAAAAACTGCAAAATTTTTTTTTTTCGCCAAACTTTTTGTACCAGTATTGCATTTGGATTTTTGGAGAGTATTTGATAAAATGTGACCATTATTATATTTACCATACTTCTAGTAGGGGGAAAAAGTGCTGCCATACTTGAAAAATTAATTTAGTATTAATTTATATAAGTGAAGATTTCCACCACCTAGATCTTTGAAATTTTGTATTTATATTCGTTGAACCTCAAACTTACAGGAAAAATTAGTGCCATACTGTTACTAATCGTTCAAAATACGAATAAAATCTTACAATAAAAAAAAATCTTATACACATTCGCCACCTCCCACAGGTATGACATTATCACACTTCTATTTATAATCATTCAGGAGTTGTTGAAAAAAAATTTAGGGTGGTAAATGGTTCGGCGAAAAAAAAAAATTTGCAGATTTTCGGCGGTATGGCGACCATTTGGAATCGTCCGAAAAGTATGGCATGGCGATTTTCGTAAATGGCTGCACGACGATGGTTACCTGTGCAAAAGTTAGCCTGGTACAAATGGTTGAATTGTTTTTTTTTTAATCAACACATTCGCGTCGGTATGGCGGGCTGTAAGTCACACCGGAAAAGTATGGCATGACACTACCGCCTACTTCTTTTTTATGGGCTATCGGTAAATTCTAAAATTTTTGTGTTACAAATTGTTTGACTGCGCTATTTTTCCGACGAGTTCGACTAACGCCCACGCGACTAAGCCGCCGGTACCAGCGTTCACACCATCGTTTTTCTTTTTGTCATTGCGTACTAAGACCCCTGTAGAACCGCCATCCTGTTACAAATGACTCGAAATTTTGTGTCAATATCTCCCGGTCTAGTAGTTTAATTGTTAAATTTTGTATTTGTTGATTGTTGTTATTATTTGTATTGTTATAATATTTGTTGAAGTGTTTAATTTGTGTGTAAGTGTTGTAACTTTATATTGTTAATTCAAAATGGCTCCAGTGTTAAAACATGGTCGAGGCAAGCCTTTGACTTCTCAAACTAAAGAATTAAACTTTAAATGTCGTTTCTTTTTCAGGTTAGTAAATTTTTCATTTTAGTAACATTGTTAATGTAAAAGTTATACGTATGTTAAATGTGCAAATATTAAAATAAAGTCTCATCTTTTTCAGAGGAGAAACACATATAGTTTAATTTAAAATCCCTTATATATATAAAATGAAAACTAAAAATAAAATGTTGTTTTATTTTATTTGCTGACCATACACTACTACAAACGCAAAAATTTCTCCAAGCTAATTTACCTGTAGTTGTATATAAAACAATGGGTCCAATTAAATTATCAAATGTTAATTACAAAATTATTACTTATATCATATAAATTAGCTTGTCAATTATAATTTTATTCCTCGTCATCAAAAAATTCTTTAATACTGTAGATTGTAGAAGGACCGATTAGTTAGCCATTCTCCTAATGCTTTTTTACATAATTTTCCATTATTATTTTTAAATTTATTAGGTACGTGATTATAAATTTTAATACACATAAAAATACAATTTTTGTTATACAATTTTAGTCGAGGATTTTCATCTAAAATAAGTTTATTAGGATCCCTACGACTACGATCATTTATATAAGAAGCCTTTTTGAAAAGATGCAGATTTTTTGATACAAACACACAAACATCGTAAATGTAGAGTGACGGAAGCGGCAATAGACCAAGTTTTTTAAACATTGGTCTACAGGATTCATCGGGAGCTCTGCTACATATGGCTCTTATGCATTTCATCTGTGCAATAAACACCCTTTGTACATCTGTGCTATTACCCCAAAAAATAAGTCCATAATGAAGTGTTGATTCTACACAGGCGTGGTAAAATGTAACAGCCGTTTTTATATTTGTGACAATTTTAATTTTTCTAAGAGCGTAAACAAATTTATTAATTTTTTCACAAACTATTTCAACGTGTGATTTCCAATCTAAACGTTGATTGATATTAAGTCCAAGAAATTTTAGGTCATCTGTTGCTACTAATTTCGGAAGGTCAATAGAATATTTATTAAATTGTACATACATTGATTTACTTAAATTAATTTTTAGATTATTAAAAGTCAGCCATTTTATAATTTTGTCAACAGTTACATTAATCTCATTAACATGATCCTTTAGCGTATTATTTTTCTTTTCAGATGTCACAATTATTGATATATCGTCAGCATATAAAATAACCTTATGATTTGTTACGTTCAGAATATCATTTATATATAGAATGAAAAGGATAGGGCCTAGAATGCTGCCCTGTGGAACGCCACATTTTGAATATTTGTATTCCGAGTTCGAGACTTCCGAGAGTTTCAACTTAATTCATTTTATTAATGTTAGAAATCATAACACATTGCTGTCTGTTATATAGATAAAGAGGCTAACCAATTAAATGCTGGACCTCTTATACCATAATTTTCTAATTTTTTCAGTAAACATTCGTGAGATACAAAATCAAATGCTTTTGTTAAGTCAAAGAAAAGTCCTGTAGTTATTTTATTTTTATTTATACTATGTAGAATTGTATTGATTAGGGAATGTAAAGCGAGAACCGTGGATTTATCTTTTTGAAATGCAAATTGTTCCTGTCTTATAATGTTAAATTTATCACAGAAGCTTATTAAATGTTTGTACATACATTTTTCAAAAATCTTTGAGATGATGGGTATTAATGTAATTGGACGATAGTTATTAATATCTTCTTTGCTCCCTTTTTTGAATAATGTTAAGATTTGAATAATGTAAAGTTCTGCACTAATTGTTAGAATAGACCCCTATAAGGGTTCTACGAAGACTGTGATTATTGAACGATGAATTTCTAACGAAATTGCTTTCAGGAAATAAAATAAACAAGACATCCTGTATTAATAATAGACTTTAGTAACACGTAGCGTTTATTTTTAGAATCGAGCTGTGAAATCTCCTGTTTTAATACTTCGATGTTACACGAAGCTATTGTATAAATTACAATTTCTAGAGAGCTCGATTTAAACTCGGAGCAAATCTATACCGCAATCAACGTATAACAAGTGATATTAATGGTAATCCAAGTACCTAAACACCGTTCGCTTGTTCAAAGGAAATTAAAACCGGTGAGAATGGAGGCAAAGCGCAGAAATTATTCCCTTGCGTGCTGTTGCACTGCATTGACAGTCAGATCAGGTGTGCTAGCGCCGTAACATAGTTCCACCTTGTGTTCTTCGGTCACGATCACATCATGCTATGCATGAGGAATAACTTGTTTAATATTATGTGGAATTAAGCCCCTATTGCTACGAATGCTGCACTAACAACGCTAATTGCATTAGAATGCTATAACTCTTATATTGATGCGCTTTTATAGTGCGAACGGATGCACGGCTGGATTTAACTGTGATGAAAACGAAAACTAAATAGCCTTTGTCACTGACGAATATTGGTGTAGAAATGCCGGTGAAAGTATTTTCGAAATCTGTTTACTACTTTATCAGTTTATCTGTTACGGACGTACAAAAATTTAACCATTCTTATTTACAGAATATATGGTAGAAAAAATACTTAAGTATAAAGAAAAATGTACATGCATATAATAACGCACTTAAGGTATCAAAATGCGATTTATTCATTACTAGCTGTGCCCGCGACTTCGTCCGCGTGGAATAGTGACTGCATAGTAGTTACTACTTAACACACAATTATTGAGTAAACACGTCTTGAAACACGTACTACCATAAACAACTAAATTATAAGTACTTACAGATTATTTTACAGTTAAGAAATAAAAAAAATAATGACACAAAATAACTGTTAGTAAAATTAAAACTAAACTGAGCTATAAAACTTTGTTACAGAAGAGTTCAAAATTTCCAGGGTGTGGCTATCCTCTCGCTCCCATGTCCCCCTCTTCTTTCACAGCCTTTCAACCCTTCCCTTTCCATCCCTAGTAAATGGCAGAACCGATTTTGATGTAAATAATATTATCTCATTGTACCTATATGTACACGTCATATCCTATCGTTTGATGCTCCATTTGGTTTATTTATCTAACCACTGTCACCCCTAAAGTGCCCTATATGTAATAAACGGATGAACCGATTTCGATAAAACATTACTAATTGTAATTCACCCGTTATGCACATTCATTTGATATATCACTTAGGTAGGTACTATCACAATATTTGACAACATTCGTTTCTTTCATTCCCACTTATACCTATACAGTAAAGTAAAAAAAGTAGTCAAATTTTATCAAAATCGGTTCATCCATTTATTTGATATAGAAGGTATAAAAGTGGTAGATAATAAAAAAAGTGAATTTTGACTCAAGTGACATATGAAATGAAAGGGCATGACGTGTAAAGTATAATTAGACATATTTAATCAAAATCGGTTCATCCATTTACTATACCTATATACAGGGTGTAATCGTTAAGTGTGCACAGGCGATTTTTCCGTAAGTATTACAGATAACAAAAAACTTTAAACTGATATCGAAAGTACTTAACCTAATGAGTAAAATGGCCGTAATAAATTTTTAAAAATAAATCGAGAAATATCAAAAAAATTATCTTTAAACCCTCCCATACATTAAGTATGAAATATGAATATCCCGTATACATTTAATATGAAAGATTTTTAGATTTCTTTTTCTTTTTTGGTTTTCTGCTTTAATTACTTCGCAAATTTGAAGTGGCATTTTCCACGCTTTTTCCGGAAATTTTCACGCATTTTCCGGGGATTTTCCGTGCATTTTCCGGGCATTTTCCAGGCATTTTCCACGCTTTTTCCGGACATTTCCACGCATTTTCCGGATATTTTCCAGACATTTCCCTGGCATTTCCGGTTATTTTCCGGGATTTTCCAGACATTTTCCGGGAATTTCCCAGGCATTTTCCGGGGATTTTCCGAGCATTTCCCGGGGATTTTCCGGATGTTGCCCAGACATTTTCCGGACATTACCCTGGCATTTTCCGGGAATTTTCCACGCATTTCCCAGGCATTTTCCGGACATTTCTCAGGCATTTTCCGGGGATTTTCCAGGCATTTTCCAGGCATTTTCCGGATATTTTCCGGGAATTTTCCAGACATTTTCCGGACATTTCCCTGACATAGCCTGTAAATGTCTGGAAAATCCCCGGGAAATGCTCGGAAAATCCCCGGAAAATGTCTGGAAATCCCCAGAAAATGCCAGGGAAATGACCAAAAAATGTCTGGAAAACATCCAGAAAATCCCCGGGAAATGCTCGGAAAATCCCCGGAAAATAACCGGAAAATGCCTGGGAAATGCTCGGAAAATGCGTGCAAATTTCCGGAAAAACCGTGGAAAATCCCTGGAAAATGCCAGGAAAATATCCGGAAAATGCGTGAAAATGTCCGGAAAATATCCGGTAAATGCGTGAAAATGTCCGGAAAATATCCGGAAAATGCCTGGAAAATCCCCGGAAAGTGCCTGAGAAATGTCCGGAAAATGCCTGGGAAATGCGTGGAAAATCCCCGGAAAATGCCAGGGAAATGTCCGGAAAATGTCTGGGAAACATCCGGAAAATCCCCGGGAAATGCTCGGAAAATCCCCGGAAAATGCCTGGGAAATTCCCGGAAAATGTATGGAAAATCCCGGAAAATAACCGAAAAATGCCAGGGAAATGTCTGGAAAATATCCGGAAATTGCGTGGAAATGTCCGGAAAAAGCCTGGAAAATGTCCGGAAAATGCTCGGAAAATCCCCGGAAAATATCCGGAAAATGCGTGAAAATGTCCGGAAAAAGCGTGGAAAATGCCACTTCAAATTTGCGAAGTAATTAAAGCAGAAAACCAAAAAAGAAAAAGAAAGCTAAAATCATTCAGATTAAATGAATACGGGATATTCATATTTCATACTTAATGTATGGGAGGGTTTAAAGATAATTTTTTTGATATTTCTCGATTTATTTTTAAAAATTTATTACGGCCATTTTACTCATTAGGTTAAGTACTTTCGATATCAGTTTAAAGTTTTTTGTTATCTGTAATACTTACGGAAAAATCGCCTGTGCACACTTAACGATTACACCCTGTATATAGGTATAGTAAATGGATGAACCGATTTTGATTAAATATGTCTAATTATACTTTACACGTCATGCCCTTTCATTTCATATGTCACTTGAGTCAAAATTCACTTTTTTTATTATCTACCACTTTTATACCTATATCAAATAAATGGATGAACCGATTTTGATAAAATTTGACTTATTTTTACTGATAGGTCGTTCACTTTCATTTAATATATCACTAAAGTATATTCGACAACTTTAGTTATTTTCATTCCCACTTTTACCCCTATATACCTAGTTACAATAAATGGATGAACCGATTTTGAAACAGTTTATTTAAGAACCAGCGTCGGAAAATATGCTGCCTAACAAAAAAGCATCATCTAATTCGGATTACCTGCTAGCGAGCTACGGTGGCACAAACACACACACACACAGCGGTCAAACACTTATCACCCATATTTTTGCATCGGGGGTTAAAAATATAATATAATACGACATAATTTAAAGGACATTTTATGTATAAAATTTACCTAGAAATAAGTATAATTTTAATTTGACCCCTCCCCCCTACTACCTCAGCTTACCCCCCCACCCTTGGGGACTTTCGATATGATCACTTGGACATAACTGTAGCGTATAACAGATAACTTACGTTTTATCGTACACTGTATGTGTATTGTGTACCATAGAATGCCTTAGCAAATGTTCGCCGTGAGTACTTAAATGGTCATAACTTTTTTATTTATGAACCGATTGACATGAAATAAACACTAAATGTTAAATGAAGATTACCACAATATATTAGTGAAAACCGCATCGAAATCGGATAAGCCGTTTCTGAGATTAGCGTGTTCAAACATACAGACAAACAGACAAACAGACAAAAAATTTTTTAACTACAGTTTTGGGTTTGGGATCGATTTAATAATAACCCCTGCTAATTTTTTTTTACATATTTTCATTGTACAGACACCACTTTTCTAGAATTTTATTATATGTATTGATTCTAAAAGTGTAATATAATACCTACCAACAAAAAACATGAATTGCTATCATTATAAAAAATAAATACCTATAAGTAACAACTTACTTTTTGTGGGAACGCATGATGGTGAAAATTCACAAAACACGAAGATTGCATTTGATATTTTTGGTTTTATGGCATTCAATTGCTTTATAAATATCACTACATAGTATAAAAAAGTCGCTTTCTCTGTCCCTTTGTATGCTTAAATCTTTAAAACTTCGCAACGGATTTTGATGCGGTTTTTTTAATAGATAGACTGATTCAAGAGGAAGGTTTTAGTATATAATTTATTAGGTTTTAGACAAAGCGGACGAACCCGCGGGCGGTAAGCTAGTAAATTTATAAAATACGAAGATTTTTAAAATTGTAACTAATGAACGCAATCAATATTAGATTAACTGTAGATAATGGTTAATAAACATCTACCCTCACTTTAAAAAAATGTAGTATATTTATTATTTACACGAAATATACCTTATAGGGAAGGGAAGATATGGGCTAAAGAGTTAAATAAATAACATAATTATATTTAAATTATTAATTTCCAACTGTGTATTCAGTAGTGTTAACATCTAAATTGATTTGATTTTTACGAAATCTCATAGATGGCGCTGTTACAAAATTAACATTATACAACTTACATTCTTTAAACTATGTTTCTCTTCCCAAGTTACTTAAATGGCATAATTTTTATAGTGTCAATCTAGATATTGTCAAACAACATTTATATATGCGTCATTTGATTATTAATTTCCAATAGTTAAGGTGTGTTTGATTTTTCTAACACTTCATAGATGGCGCTGTTTCAAATTTGTCTTTATACTGCCAAGATTCATTTAACTGTTTCTCTGCCCAAATTACGTAAATGACATAGTTTTTATTTTGTAAAGCTAGATAATAGCATGGCTTACTCGAAACCAACATTTAAACATGAGTCTTTAGATTGTACGCTGTCGTAGTACACGGAATATGTAAGAAAAATAAAGGCTCACAGCTCCTCCCCCGAAGGTGATATCATGATAATATGTTTAAACTATCCTCACCCGACCTCTTAGGAATATTCATGCAAAATTTGAAGTAAATCTATGCAGTACTTTTCGAGATTAGCCCGGTCAAACATACAGACAAACAGACAAACAGACAAACAGACAAACAGACAAAAATTCTAAAAACTATATTTTTGGCTTCTATATCGATTATAGATCATGGATTATGTATTCTTTAAAAAAAATATTCAATGTACAGTTTTGACTTTCCTACGATTTTATTATATGTAAATAGATTATTCAATCTGAAGTTTCGAGCACTTTACAGCGAGCGCGGTCACGGGTATTCTACACGAATAAAATGCATTTTAAAACCCTAAAAGTGTTTTATAATGTAAAATACCTAAAAGTTCGGGTTCAACTTTTATCACCTATGATTCACGTCGTCTGTAAGGAGGAGGTATTGGATTCGATTTTTTTAAGTTCAACTAAAAACGTATAATTCTGATAGGACACACAAATCAAAATAAACCAGATTGGCGTGAAAGCCGCGGGTTCAAATTTCACCTCGTGATTGATTTTTTTTTGTAAATTTATAAAATAAATCTAGCTGAAACACAAGTTCATTTTGAAGTACTTTTTATATTTTACAAGATTATCAAAAAAACATAATACTATTTACTAATTACTACACTAATTCTAACTAGCGCCGTCCATTCCGCCAGTCACTATGTTCTATTACTGCGTAAATAATAGCGATATTAATTAATAACTTGAACTAATAAAGTCACCCTGTCATTAGTTTGAACAGAGACGTATGAGTGTATCAATCATTAGACTGTTATCGTCAGCGCACACCAGCCTGAGTTGTTGTTTGACTCCAACCCCATGTCAAAATACCCTATAGATTATGTAAGAAACGTTTGAATACGGTTAACATAACCTTGGAGGTGATGTTCGAAATGTTTGCATGTGTTAAGCATATTGTTTAGTAATTTAGATGCAGTCTTTTTTATATACCAAAGTTTTCACAGCCCTTACTGATGGACCGATACCTGTAAAATACTCGAAACGTCCGCAAAAATAATACACTAATGTAAAGAAGTACTTAAAAGAAAGTACTTTCAATTTGTTACATGTTTTGTACTAAAAAAAATTACCTACATAAAATGAACAAGAGATAACAAAAAATCAGGCAATAAAAATGTCAGAATATATTCAAATACTTTTAAAACCACTAAACTGTAACTCTTAACATTTCTAAAAACAGTTTCCAATCATAAAATCGACCCTACAAAACCATGAAGAAAAGCTCTAACTGCAAAAACGCTGTAACAGCTTCGAACTAAAAACCCTTCCATATTTCATGCCAATATATCATCGAAGCTTAATATAAAGTCAATATCATATGTAGTCCTGATGAGCCAGTAACTCGCTAGGCGGACAGGCCATCATACTCGATGACACGCCATTAACCTTACCGAGCTGTCTTACTTGCCTTACTCGCCTTGGACGCATTGGTTATTAGACGATGTTGGAGGAAATGACCATCTATGTGCTAGTTTAAAGTTTAGTAATCTGTCATGTGATTTTGTTATTTAAATTGCAATGAATTAGTGAAAGTACAAGGATATAATGGGATACGTATATGAATCGAAAAAAAAGAGATATTTTAATGAATATAGAGACGTTGTAATGAATTACATTAATTGACAAACATGTATTTCTCTAATTAATTAATGATCTTAATTAGGTTGGCGGTTTTTTTTTTATTTAAGGCATTCCCCATAAAGCAAACCTACAATCGTACGCGTTGTTTATAATGTAAAAGTTAAACATGTAAAAAGGCTATCAAAACAGACATCATTCTTCCTAAAGCCGCGCAAATTTCAGCACGAAGGAGAATAGTTTAGGCCACATTTTTTCTACGTCACCAGCGGCCAATTTAAGTATTAATAAAACGACAAAACGTGACCCCCGTACGCCCGCCATCCATCACGACCACACGTCAAGTGATGTCCGAGCGATTAAAAATTGTATGTAACTGATGCTCGGCTGTATTTCGGGACCGGTTAATATTCTAGACAAGGGTGCCATTAAATATTAAACGAGTGGTTAGAAATTTTGGCCTTAAAAACTGAGGGTAGCTAGCCCCGGTATCCGTATCAAAATTCAGTTTGCTGACCGCATCCGCTTTTCAAAACAATGTAATGTAATTTTTACTAGGGTCGGCAAATGCGTATGTTAAATACTTGATATTTTCGTGTGCTTTGGGTTAGTGTTTTTTTGGTGTTTAGTAACTGGAATTAATTATAATGGTTAATTAGTTCAGTTTACTCAGTTATTACTATATAGTTTATGTATTGATTTGTTTAAATATACTTTTAAATATAGTTAATAGGTTGCAATAAATGTTTCAGTGATTACTGGTTCGATCATAATTGCAATGTTTTTCTATCTCTATTTCCATATTGAACAAACCTTCCTTCGTTTAAATAAGACGGCATAATATTAGATTTTGATGCCGCCCAAAGTACGTAATATAATAGCATTTGGAACGTAATTCATAACGGTTGCATTTGTCGACGAACTTCAGAATCATTCCTTTACGAGCGCTAGACGGAAACTGTAAACAGAATATTAAACTTTTATATTAGCAGAAAAATGCTACAAATTATTAATACACCGTTTAAAAGAAACGAAGAAAACATTTTACAGTAGTAGATTAATTTTAAAACGGTTTTCTTTTTCAGTTCATAAAAATGCAAGGCGAGAAATCCGTGCGTTTTTGTTTCATTACTTTAACGCGATTTAAAAGCTTTAGGATTTGGCAAATAGCCTATATAAACTTCACTGAGTTTGTATCTTGAAGTTTATTTAATATTTTTGCTACTTGAAGGAGAATTTTTTGTGATGATAAAGGATTTAAGAAAATTGTTGGGACAAAAATTATTACAAAGTAATATATTGATATTGGCGTGGCGTTGTAATAGCATTTTATTAACATAAATATACACTTGAATTAAATAAGTAATAATATATTAAAACCTGGTTGTTAATTCAATTGTATGCTATTTTTTGCATCTCATAAATTTGTACATTTTTTAATTTTAATAAATGTCAATTTAGAGAACTCGAAATTTACTACTAAAATTGAAATTGGAATACTTCTACAAATTGATTGAAACCGTCGAAATACTGAAGCATTATTATATCGAAATGCGGGCTAAATCCCAATAACATAAAAGCTAGATGCAACTAATATCTCTCGTCTGAAAACAGACAACGCAAACAACGTCGAGCTTTTGTTTCAAAATATACAACTTTGACATCTGCCAAACCAGTATAAACACAATCCTGCGGAAGGCGGCGGTACACACCCGACTTAAATCAAATAACTGTATTGCTTTTAGCTTTGTAAAGCTTCAAGTGCAATAGTGACGCAAACGGATGTTCTGCGCCGTCTACCATGTAGTCTATGATATTGCTCTCCGCCCTTTACGTGTCGGCCCAGGGCTGGGGTGAAGACGCACGCACGAAGCACGTCACCGCCGCGCCGGGCGCTTCCTCTCCCGCCGCATCACGACCCGCTCCACTATAATATCCCTTTAATTGCCTTTTTTCTGCACACTGGCTTTCTCCGTATCTCACGTCGCAATTACAGCGACGTCTTATGATAAATCTACCGTAATTTGCATGATAGCATACGCTCTCAACTTTCGCGCGAATCTTCCTACTCTTGTCGTTTATTAAGTTAGGGTACGTTTTCAAGAATAAGAACGAGCTATTTAACTACCGACTGGCGTTGACTTTATTCGTTTGCAAGTATATTTTTTCACACTACGTACTCACTCTGTAGTTTCCGCCCATTCGTAGCTATCTTGTTTGTATATAGAGGGAGAATGGGTGCCTTTTAAACGAGTAGAATAAGGTAATATTCGGAGCAATTTGCAAATAACAATTTTGTTTTCACAAAAATTTTCCGTACGGAAATAAGACGGTAAGAGCAAACAAAACTGACGGCACAATCTCGTGTTGCAACGCGGCGATTCGACGGTCGACACTCCGAGACTCCGCTGCTGTACGCCAATCTCGACATTTTTTCTAGATAGGTACCTCAAGAAATTGCAACGTAGCGGACCGCCTTGCGGACTGCGACGACGTTCTATTTGTTGAACGATGTGCCAAAACATCGCGTCCTAATCGTACGGAAGAATTATTCGCCGTCTGATTGCTCCTCTTTGCTTTTGACGGTGCATTCGCATTTGCAAGCGGATTTCTATATTAAAATACGGTATATTTTGAATCCGTATTATCTTTTTGGCAACAGACAATTTCCATTTAGCTTGTATTTGTCTTCGGAAGAAATAACGTATGCAAATTTTATGCTTATAACAAACATTGTGTCACAATTTTTAATTTCATAATAAATAATATCAAAATAGACGAATGAAACTTCAACATTTTGAGCAGATAATTTTGAATCAATGTAATAGAAGTAAATAAAGTCTATGAACGCGCACATGTTATTAATCAGTCAATATTAAATGTTTGCTTGATTACAGCTGCAATATTATATATTATCGACAGTGATCATTCATAATCATCGCAAAGTGGAGTCCATCAAAATAATCATTTGCTTTATGAGAACGTACGATATGTGACATTCGGTACCGTAATTAATGCAAATCAATGGTAGGACGTTCGATTGATTCTGGACTAGCGGAAAGCCGATCAATTACGTTAATGAGCTCTGAGGATCCGTATCGCTGACGTTTCAGTACTACGCAAATACTTATGTTTATTCCTTAGTAATAACAGCTGTTTGTGCAACGACGAAACCTACCTATATATACTCTTTGGTGGGCAGTTACATTGAGGAATCGATTAGTATATATTTTTAACATGACCTAGTCTTGAGCTAGAAGTTGTTGCTTCGAATTTGCTTGACGCTATTCTTATATATAGAACAGTTACATTTTCTAAAATACCTAGTAATTCCTTTATCACTACATAGTATAAAACAAAGTCGCTTTCTCTGTCCCTTTGTATGCTTAAATCTTTAAAACTACGCAATGGATTTTGATGCGGTTTTTTTCAATTGATAGAGTGATTCAAGAGGAAGGTTTTAGTATTTAATTTATTAGGTTTTAGACAAAGTGAGCGAAGCCGCGGGCGGAAAGCTAGTCATTTATAAACAAATACCAAGTGTTAGAAAAATTACTAATATACTCCTACTACACGGTCCATTTATTAAATTAAGTTTACAGTTTACAACTGGTTCTTTAAAAATGATTTCTAGGAAGCAAGTAGATGATGCTTGTACGGGTTAGGTGTGGCTTAGTAACTCGATAATATGCACTTCGACAATATGCATTTGACAACAGAATCGAAACCAATATCGATATCGAGTTGCACCTGTAATATTCAATAGCGTAAGCCGATCATGAAGCTAATGAGCAGTAGGTGTATCGAGCCATTTCGATATTATGCAAATTCGATGCTGCCGGAAAGCCTCTGGCTGATTCCGTTAGCAAGCTTAACCATAACAAAGGATTTCAGAATTAGAATAGCCGTTTTTCATACTTTCCCGAGAGATTATTATGATTAATTTTACAGCTCAGATTGTAATAGACTGCCGATGATTATAATAAGATTTATTTTTTAAAATAATGTTTTGCTAGTTTTTTCGTAAGTACTTATAGTTCTATAGATTGTTAATTACGAAATTACATAGGTTTATGTATTATTATACTTTATAATTTATCAGTAATAAATATAATATGTAATTGTAATTAGGGAAGGAATCATTTTAGAATTATCAGGCTACCAATTTATATGGTAGGAAAGATACAAATTTTTTCGTAAGCGCCGACAGACAACTCCTATATTTATAGCCGAAAAATAATAAATAGAAAAAGCATAAGTGGGAAAAGATCGTGGACTAAATAATACTAAAAACTATACAGCTGTTGCAAATACGGTCTATAGGAATATTTAGTATTTACTGGTTACATGATTAAATATATTATCTAGTTATTATGATATTGTTTGTTATATGCTTAGAAACTATTTATAGTATTTACAGGTACTAATTAGAAGTATTATGTATCACAATAATTTTGAAATACGTTGTACATTTTCCAACTACCCTAACTTTCTACTACTAACCCAACGATAAACTTTTCAATAATTTCCTACACGTAAAAAAATCAAAGCTAATATGAAGTAATCTTGAAGTATTTAATATCACAATTGGATCACAACCACAATCACAACAATATCGTAACACGTTGGCAAATGTGTGTGTGTGTGTGTGTTAAATCATGACAAACTTTTATGTGTCAAAACAAAGCAAAAGCCACTGCAATAGATTTGATAGATATAATCGCAATAGCTCTCACTCTCGTCATTCCACTTATGCGCAATAAAGTGTATCAAACAAATAAAGGACTACCGCAAGTGTTCATGTTGGACATAATATCCCGTTAGTAGTCATAAAAACTACGCGGATGGAGTGTAAACAAGGGCCCGGAGGTACGCATTGCACCAAGTGACGTGGCTCCAATCATATAGATTAGAAGTATATTTGGAGATAATATACCATTATATAATATTATGCCCCTTTTACATGTCCGTACCAACCACACCTATACTTTACTAATACCTATCGAAAACAAAAATAATGGGACGGAATATGCAACTCAGGGACTAATTTGTAGATTTGTACTACATTATTTCTTTAAAAAATCTATCGATTTAAAAAAAATACCTTTCGGTTATTAATATAATCAGAGACAGAACCATGAATATTGTGATCAAGGTTTGATTACTTCCCTGATCATCATGCCTGAATCGGGAAAGTTTACAGTAAGGCTTCATTTGATGTGACTGGTTTCAAATATTGATGAAATAGTACGGAAGTTACGACTTAATCAGCTATGCACTGATGTCAAACAACAAGGAGAAACGTAGCGAAGCGAAGGCGAAAAGCCTTACTGAATAACATTAATATTGTAGAGTCAAAGTTAGTTACTACTTGTCTTCAAGAAATAGCTTATAAATTGCAGCAAATATAATTGAATACAAATGGTTTCAAAAATTGCATAACGCCGTATCAAAGCTCCAACCATTTATTAGATACTAGCTTTCCACCCGCGGCATCGCCCGCGCAGTCAAAGAAAAACCCGCAAGAAAAACCCGTTCCCGTGGGATTTCCGGGATAAAACCTATCCTATGTCCCGGGGTAAAAAGTAGCCATGTCCTTTCTCGGGCATCAAAATGTCTCTATACCAAATTTCATGCAAATTGGTTCAGTAGTTAAGGCGTGATTGAGTAACAGACAGACAGACAGAGTTACTTTCGCATTTATAATATTAGTATGGATAATATACCGCAGCTATTCTACACATATTATCGAAAGTGCCTATTACTTGCACGCATGATGTTAGCCTAAGATTATTGTGGGGATTCGGATTGAAGTTTACCGACTTGATGGTTCATATAATTTATGATAGCGGGCTTACTATGAGAGGTTTTGTTTTTGCTCACGCAACGCTCTGAAAAATATTTAGGTTGAATGTTGTTATTGCTTTGTGGCTACGAAATGTAGCAAAATACATTGTTTCTATCATAGCCCCGTGGAGCTTATATTGAAATAGTTTTGTCACGGATTTGTACAAACGTATTTTACTTATACAGAAATTTATGGCTACTTTTTGTACAGAAATTATTTACGATAATGTAAATGTATCCCACGTATTAAAATAAATACATATTTGAACGAGATGAATTCTAAAGATCCCTCCTTTGCTCTGAAATCTAGGTGAAAATGAAAAAGGTTAAGTACCTTTGCTTTCCCGCCTTTGTATTGTAGATTTGCTCATACACATCGAGAAACGGGTATAGATGAAAACTTATTTGAATACAACGCGAACAATGTAAATACCCGCGCGTAACGGAACGAAGGCATTTGACAGGAAGAGAATAGCCCGGCACATATCATAAGAAACAATACAACGTGCAATTCCGACATAAATCACATCTTTGTATTCCTATCGGCTACATATTTTTAATATTAAAAGTTGAGTCGGGACGCGTCTCATAGGATCGCGGCCCGTACTGACAGCGACTATTAAAAATAAAGAAACTCCGGATCATGTTCCACTTGTCATATTTCAAGGTTTCAGCGTGTATAAATATAAACATGTTCTACGCTCAATCATGCCGGTTTAGGCGGCGCCAGTATACGAATAAATCAAGCTTCTCACTTTTTCACCTGCCACACACAAAAGCTTTCTTACTGAAACTTGATTTGGGTTATTTCTGACGGAATATCAGCCTATTTGTTATACTATTGATACGGACGCACGTGTGCTGCGTGTTTGTACTTGTTGAAGAGGGGGATTGAGTGAAAATTGCTTTACGACACTGTGTATCGAATTTATTATTAACGTATCGATCGAAAAAACGTTCACGACGTACGGTAAATCATACGTCGATGTATCTAAAGCACATCCCGTCGCTTTGAAAGTGAGGTAAGTGATTTGTGACTACGACATCAACAGTTTATGCGCTGTCGTAAATATCGACGCGAATACCTTCAAGAGAGCGAGTAATAATTCAATTATAGCGTAAAAGCGCGTCATATAGTTGGTGATAGCGCAATCTCGTGGCACATCTAGCCGGGGAAGCTGTGAGACATCTCATTGCGGTGTCGATAAGTGCCTATTTGAGGTTTCGTAGCCACTTACGTTCGACGCGGGCCGATAGCATAATCCAAATCGACGTATGTATTGTGCGTTGCGATACTGCCAACGGAATACGGCTGCGGCGCCAAGCAGCCTATTCTGGAAGCCTATAATCTTGCCGTAAATGGATTTAATGCAAATTTCGTCTCGACCGCTTTGAGAGGCCGAACAAAATAGAGATACACTGCTGTCCTGCAATCGATAATTCTAATGGAATGCGTTAAGCTCTACATATTAAACGCACCTTATTGCACAAGAAATATTGAATACATGTAATTACAAATTATAATACATCATATTATAATTTATGCAGTAGGTAGGCATTAAAAATTGTAACGCTCTGGAATTTGGGAATACGTATCTAGTAATATAATAAAAATGTGAAATTAATTAAATTAATTAAATTTTATATTTTATATAGGTTAGTTACATTCATAAAAATATTACGTTTAAAAGACATAATTAGATTACATCTAACAAAATTATTTTCCCAACTGATTTTGTAAGCCATTGTTTAACCCTATTATTATTCAATTACGTGTAAATAAATTAATTTTATATACTAATTAAATAATATTATTACAATGCGTCCCGATAATAACTTAAATGAAACTACGACCTTTGCCAAGTCTGTGAACGTTGGTTCATCTAATCGTTTGAGGGTCTATTAATTGAATCAAATTTACATAAACAGTGTTATATCTTGCGGCTGTTATCATTCAATTAAATAAGATTTTGCGATACCAAAATTATACCTGTTTCACTGACTTTCATTATACCCTTGCACTATTGTTTTATATTGTGCTAATATTTCCAAGAAGGAACTATACTAACAACGTAAATTAGATTATAGCAGTTTGGATAAATCATTAATTTTAAATATTTATTAAACAGTGTATAAAATGGAATACCTATATTATGTGGAAATATAGATATTTGATTTATTTTAGTAAATCAAAATTTTGCTAAAATTATTAATGTTACAAGCTTAATGATCAAATCCATTTTATATAGGTAATTGATGAATGTTCAGCTCTAATGTAAAACAATTTGGTGCGCGTAATTCTAATTTGCACGTTAAATAATGTACATAATATATAACGTTACGATCGCCGTCCATTTAAATGTAAATTTAATACGAATTGAATATTCCTGTGTAATGATTTTTAGAATTCCACGCAAAATTTATAGTTCATCTCGTCTATAAAAATCTAAATTCCAGTAAACAGAAAATACTCTTAATTGAAACCACTTCACGAGAAAATTGTTATTTTATCATAGTTGCATAAAAGCATTCTTATAAAATTCACATGAAAAGTTTCATTTATACAAGAAAAAGTAGCTATCAATAATTTTTAAAAAGCTCCTAATAACGATTTGCAAACAACAAAAAAACGAAGTTCAAAAAGATTTTCAAATACGACCGTCAATAGAAAATTATATCCACCTATTGATACAAGCATACTACTGAACAACGCGCTCAATAGGGTTCTTTGTATCGAATGAAGCAATTTTTTCCTTCTATAAAATTCTATTGTACGTTGTTAGGTGATGTCAAGACTTCACAGTCGATATGATGTGTCTAACGTTTCATGCCTTGCAATTATTTTATTTAGCATCCTATTTGAATGGTGAAGGTAAAACCGGCTACTCACCTACCTGCAGCAGGGGCAATATTGGAATTGTACCCTTAATTGTCTCCTTAATTATGATGTGTACAGGCAAGTAGGGGCAATTTAGAGAAAAACTGAAATTGCTCCGACCGCCGACCAACCGACATTGTTCCAATATTGCCCCTGCTGCAGGTAGGTGAGTAGCAGGTTTAAGTCTAATCACTCCACCGTTTACCGGACTAGAAATGACGTCTGGATTGGCTTCACACGCGCATTCATTTCGATACACGGAACGAGTTTAAACCGCAACGGATTTAGTTCGTGTACATTACCCATTAACCACCTACGTACCTACGGTATTAGAAAACGCCCCAATTTTGATAAATTCCCGTTTGCGTGGATACTATCTTTCTTTGATGTGAAAATACACGTTTGGGATTGCACAATGGCTAAAGCTCTATTTGTTGTTGATTTATATTATGTGTATCTTAGGTTAGAAATTATATCGATCAGACGATAGCAATAGTTATCAGGTCATATAGTTTAACAATATCCATATATTTATTATATTATACCGAAATTATTTTTAATTATCTGACTAAATCAATTAATAAGTATCGGTATCGATTCACTTATTCACACCTTTCTTTTTTATAAAAGTAATCACCGATCGTAAAAAGACCGTATAAAATACTATCTACGTTTTAACACTATCCAACTTTTAAACTGCGTCTCATCAATTGTGTGCTAACTTTGCCACGTCAGCAGAACTGTTAAACATAGTACCTTATACGGGCGTCGTATCAGGCAGTAATCAATGACAAGGTGCAAGTATCGATCGCGGTAAACGTATTCGTCAAATACTATTAATCTTATCTATTCACAACGAGCCTTACCGGCAGTTCAATATAATTTGAATATAGACGATAGAAAGGGTTCCGAGATACTCCTCTCGACCTATGTAGATACGTGTTTGTAATGCGTAAATAGAAACACCCACAACTAAATTATAACTAGATTGCACTATTTGCTGTACACTCGTCTGATTTACGATCAAATAAATCCTAACAATACACAAAATACCCGACGAATTTTTGTTTTAACACTAAACCTGCCAAAACTGTAACATAACACGATATCGAATATGTGACGACATTGATTTAAACGGCTCGATCGAAGCTCCGGCGAAATTCGTTAATAACACTCAATTGTGAATAAAATTCTATCAGAACCGCATTTAAAGAGTTTATTAACTGCGTACAAAGCCAGAAGCGGCTTGAATAATTAAACATTTGCTTCCCACCCTAAATTGTTGTTTAAACTTGGCGTTGCATTTACTGAAATTCAGCGATTTTATTTATGAAAATCATAATTTGTTATGTGAATAAGTGATGGCGGAGTTTAATGTTTCATCGGGTGTTCTATCACTAATTGTGTACGGTGAGGTTGCAACAAAGATTCGCGAGACCTTTTAGGACAGCGAATAAATAGCACATAAATATTCCGAGTAATTACAATAAGAAGCGGGATTGTGGAAAATCACTGAGTAGCGAGTCGCAATTAGTGGGCGAACACCCAACGGAAATAAATAAGGATATTACCTTCTCTGCCTCTGGTGAGTAAGGATAAAAACTATATTATCGTATTGAGAATAAGATCTGTTAACTTCATTTTGCGATTTCCGTGCTCAAATTGCAAATGGACTACAAATGTATTATTTGATATAAAAAGTATTTTATTATGGATTAGAAATTATCGTAATGAGATTTTATTGATGAGATTGAATGGTATAACAAAGAATGAGTAAAATGTTACCTGTACTTTTATACGTGAGAGCTGAACCAAGAACAAAAGTGTCACCTTGCCAGACTTCACGTCTTCAAGTTTTTATCTTTAATCCAAAAAATATAGCCGTAATTTGATTAGACACTGGAGTTATAGTATCACAATATGACGTGATGTGTGATTTATGTATCTTTTGTTTGTTTATAACTGAATTTACTATTGCAGGGTGCGTTTTACGATTCTCGAAGATATTCATAAAAAAAATACAATAACTATAAAATGTTAAACACAATAGTGTTTAAAATTGTTTCATTAACTTTTATTACCTATAAATTGCAAAGAGAAAGCTCTATGATTAGTTTAAATTATCAAATGTGATATTAATCTATATATATATAAAACTCAAAGGTGACTGATATAGTGATCTATCAACGCACAGCCCAAACCACTGGACGTATCGGGCTGAAATTTGGCATGCAGGTAGATGTTAGGACGTAGGCATCCGCTAAGAAAGGATTTCCCGAAATTCTTGCGGGAACGGGGAATAACGGGGATGCACGTACAAAGTCGTGGGCGGAAGCTAGTTGAGCTATAAAGTTCTAAATATCATTGGAAATAATAACATTCTACAAAAACACTAAAGAAGTTAGCTTGTTAGAAATATGAATAAATAACAAAGATAGTGAAACTTGTACACGGTACAATTAATTCGGTATCACAAACGAATACGCTACATCAATTATGAACGTTACATTATAGCCATAAAGTTTCTCAATATAATTATATAAATGTGAGCGTGGAAGGACGATCAAAGTATAGGAAAAGATGGCACCCGGGAATCGACTATGATTGCGTTGGGGACTGCAGTATGCACGCACACAACGAAAGATCTAAATATAAGAACCTAAATTTTCCAAAGCATTTAAATTATGGTTATAAAAATTAAAATAAATTTTATTTTGAGATGTATTTTGACTCAACTGCCTAAATAAATAATAACGTGTATGTATGTCTAGCAATTTTTTTAGTAGCTTTAAACCTATTTTAATATTCTGAAATTTAAACATCGTTTACGGATCTTAATATTATGATGATCATACTAAGGTAACAGATAAACTAAAACAAAACATTTTATTCATGTAAACTTTTACAAGTATTTCTGAATAGTTTTATATGCAATTTGATTTCAATTCCTAGCTTCACTTTACATATTTACTCGGAGCACAAAGAAAATAAAAAATAAAAATACGTTCATGCGTTTGAAGATAGATTTCCAATTGGAAGTTTCGCTTCAACACAAACCATACAAATGAAAACGTGTATTGCGATTTTTAAAATGTCTACGTCGTAGCACGTCGTAGACGCCTTGCTTTATCAATTTAACAGCTTCAGAAATGTAAAATTACGTGTTCTTATTTATGCAATTTTATATTTTTTTGCTTTTTTAGGGGAGTGTTTTGGTTTGAGGGGAGGAATTATATTTGGTTTTTAGTTATAAAATGGATGATTTAAATATTTAACCATCAGTTGAAAGAGCATAAAATTTAATTCCGTAGGCATTTCATTTCTTTTTAAAGTATGTTTCTTACTTTTTATGAAAATACACAATATTTGATACACTTTGGTCTACATTTATAGAAATTTCAAATGCAGTTTCCATTTCTATTTCCGACAACTAAGGTATTGATTAGAAATAGTCTAAGGCAACCTTTGAATAGGTAAAATTAGATACGTACGTCAGCATGATATATATTTCCATTCAACTGAGTAATAACGCAAATGAAAGAACTACTTAGAATATTAAGAGAGCTAACAAATTAGTCGGCATCTTCGATTTGCCAGCGAAGCGTAGGCACTCAGATATTTCTACTAATACTTCAAAAAGATAACCATTATTGCCTTGCTTTGCTTCCATTTTTATTCAACAACCCAGTCTCTGACGCTTCCCTACACTAAAACCCGTTCCTTGTTACTCGATTTCTGCATTTCGAAAAAGCGTAAATATTTTCGTCTTGAGTGCTTTCCTATCGCTAAAGAATTCAATGGACGCTTTGCAGTCCTGAATTTTTAATTGCTTAAATATAAGAGGCACGTCCGACTCGACATAACTATCGGCAATTTTCAAGTTTATTTCGGCTCGTTCTGATGTTGCGATATTCGCAATACTTTTGACAGTGACCTATACTGGATGATAAATAACAAAAAAGGTATGGCTTGGATATATTCCAACAATTGACAAAAATATTTTTAAAATATGTCCCGGCAACAATGGCAAACAGTTAACGGTATTTTGCCATTTATATGTGCCAGTAACACACCTATTATATATGAAAGGAACTGATAGTATCGGGAACTGACAGCCCTCAAAACATACATTTCTCATCATCGACCAACTTTTTCCGTTTGCCGTTTTTATAAGGTTTTTTTACCATATTGACGCAATATCATAAAAGCGTTTTGTTTGTAACTTAACTTCTTATTTTTTACTTACAAAATATACGAAATTTAAAACTGTAATACATATAAATGAACAGAAAACCATATTGAATAAATTGATGTGATTCCAAAACTACCATCAATACTGGTACAATGAAAAAAGAGCCTTTATCTCTAAATCCATTTGAAAAAACATATTGATATCAATCCCTTTTATTTCGTTGCACTGCATAAAAATTGAAACATAATTCGATTTCTAGTAAAGCTAAGTACATTCGGGGCTTTTTTCTGTACATTTTTCTTTTGTAAGAGATTGCGCTAAGTGATCACATTTCGATATTAAACCATTTGCCGAAGGCCGGTGCGGCTACGTATTTCATTTTACTGAGTGTCTGACGTAAGTTTTGGAGACTTGCTTTTTGTCCGAATTATTTTCCAATTCCTTTTGTTATGTCTAGTGTCAATTTTGTTGTCTCCTTCCCTTCCGGCTATTGTTGAACGCAATGTTCAAATTTGCCCTTTTATAGTTCGTTGAGAGTCATAATTTTTGTGTACCCCTTTCAATATCTACCTTTTATATTACTCGTATGTCTAGACATGATTTAATATGATTGAAAGTACAGATTCCCTGGTGTACATAATAGTGCAGTCTGAGAACGAATAACAGTAAAATTAAATTGAGACCATCTTCAACTGACCTGGCTTAAAATATTTTTTCATGTTTTTAAATTTATTTTAAAGTAAATTCACATAAATGTGAACAGTATCTACTGACAAATCAATCGACACCGTATTTCAATTTAACGTACCGCCTCAACAAATGTAACAAAGATGATGCTAGTCGAAATAATTTTCTCAGTCCGGCAAGAGCCCATCAGCACGTTAGCCATATTCAATTCCTGTGGGCCTCGCATTGGTCACGAATAGTGCTGTTCGATATTCTGGGTACCACGAGCGAAATTTATGCGATCAGTGGATGACACGGCGCAGACTTACCACGCATGTGTAATTCCCATTTGTTTTACTCAACGATGCTGAGTGATTCTACTCTTATAGATCTTGAAGACAGATTACTTTGTCCTATAACATTACGACAGTTTTAGTATATTTCTAAGTAAGTAATTTATAGTTATGTTTTACCTTCGTTTCTTTATAAGGAATGTTTTAACGTTAATTAGACATTGTAAAATGTGTCTTAATGGTGACGACGCTAAGTCGTATTTATTTCTCGATTGCATTCATTTGTTCACTAGAAGTTTGCAAGCATTCCCAAAGTCTTGTAACAACATTCTAGAATTGAAAGTTGCGAGATGCTTTACCGAAGTTTCTTTCGCTATACAACTTCACTCATTAGCTTCATTAACAAGATCTGAGGTCAATATTTTTATGTTTTCCGCTCGTTCTCAATATTCCCTATTCGTAATTTACTTTAAGCTCAGTTCGACGACTAAGTCGACAAAAATATTCAAGGAACGCTTTGAATTTCCATGTTTTATGTTAACGCAAATAATTTAAGAACTTGTGAAAACTTCGCCCTCTTGATTAACAGAGCTCAATTAGGTGATTCAAGTTCAACATTTTACAAAAGCGCTTCACAGCGATTGTTAAGCGATGTTTGTTGGTTTACAGAGAGAGCGTTATGGAAATCTTCACTGAACCCTCGCCTTACGTTATTTATAAAACATTTTAATTTGGTGGAGTGCTGAAAATAAAGGGCCATAATCATATTTCGAGGAATTCAGGATAAATAGCGGCTCGTTTCTACTCAAATTTTCAAATTTTAAATATTGCAATGTACTTCGTCGAACTGCAGTGCGGGCTCTGTAAATTCCATTTAGCTAAATAGCTTTTGAGAGAGATAAGAATCTAGCCATACAATACTTCCCTGCTTCGAGCGCGAAACTAAGAAAATTGAAAACAGAGTCGCCTAGTGGGACTGCAACGTCGATGGTCCAATTTCAGGAAACCTGAGATTTCAATTACTACCCTCGTAAAAATTTAAAGTCGATAAACACTCGAGTTTCATTCGGACAAAGTTTTTCTGCGATACAATCCCTTCAGTCTGGCAATCTTGGTTTTAATAAGTATATAACGTTGCTGAGATGTACCTGCGAGAGGTGGATTTACATAATCATTACCATATCTGGCGCACTGGCGCGCGTATTATGCCCGAGAGGTTAATAATGCCATTTTCTCGGCACGTTTTCACGTCGCTATTTGAAGTTATCGACCCACTTTATCTGCCTCGTCATTGTAACTAGCCACTCAAGGAACTCCGCCTCGCCCCTGTACTGCAAAGGTTACAATCTAAGTGATTCTACCCTTATAGATCTTGAAGACAGATTACTTTGTCCTATAACATTACGACAGTTTTAGTATATTTCTAAGTAAGTAATTTATAGTTATGTTTTACCTTCGTTTCTTTATAAGGAATGTTTTAACGTTAATTAGACATTGTAAAATGTGTCTTAATGGTGACGACGCTAAGTCGTATTTATTTCTCGATTGCATTCATTTGTTCACTAGAAGTTTGCAAGCATTCCCAAAGTCTTGTAACAACATTCTAGAATTGAAAGTTGCGAGATGCTTTACCGAAGTTTCTTTCGCTATACAACTTCACTCATTAGCTTCATTAACAAGATCTGAGGTCAATATTTTTATGTTTTCCGCTCGTTCTCAATATTCCCTATTCGTAATTTACTTTAAGCTCAGTTCGACGACTAAGTCGACAAAAATATTCAAGGAACGCTTTGAATTTCCATGTTTTATGTTAACGCAAATAATTTAAGAACTTGTGAAAACTTCGCCCTCTTGATTAACAGAGCTCAATTAGGTGATTCAAGTTCAACATTTTACAAAAGCGCTTCACAGCGATTGTTAAGCGATGTTTGTTGGTTTACAGAGAGAGCGTTATGGAAATCTTCACTGAACCCTCGCCTTACGTTATTTATAAAACATTTTAATTTGGTGGAGTGCTGAAAATAAAGGGCCATAATCATATTTCGAGGAATTCAGGATAAATAGCGGCTCGTTTCTACTCAAATTTTCAAATTTTAAATATTGCAATGTACTTCGTCGAACTGCAGTGCGGGCTCTGTAAATTCCATTTAGCTAAATAGCTTTTGAGAGAGATAAGAATCTAGCCATACAATACTTCCCTGCTTCGAGCGCGAAACTAAGAAAATTGAAAACAGAGTCGCCTAGTGGGACTGCAACGTCGATGGTCCAATTTCAGGAAACCTGAGATTTCAATTACTACCCTCGTAAAAATTTAAAGTCGATAAACACTCGAGTTTCATTCGGACAAAGTTTTTCTGCGATACAATCCCTTCAGTCTGGCAATCTTGGTTTTAATAAGTATATAACGTTGCTGAGATGTACCTGCGAGAGGTGGATTTACATAATCATTACCATATCTGGCGCACTGGCGCGCGTATTATGCCCGAGAGGTTAATAATGCCATTTTCTCGGCACGTTTTCACGTCGCTATTTGAAGTTATCGACCCACTTTATCTGCCTCGTCATTGTAACTAGCCACTCAAGGAACTCCGCCTCGCCCCTGTACTGCAAAGGTTACAATCTAATTTGATAGGCTCCACAATTTCCTATTACGCCATTGATTTATTTTTTAATTCAAAAGATTTCGGCTTAACATCGTGTAACCTTTTGTTTTATACCACATTTTTGAACTTATTTATAGATTTACTTTAACTTTTATATACAATTTACTTTGTTAGATATGATGCTATTATAATATATTATCATAATAATACGTGAACTATAATATTATAGCTTGTCAGATTTAAATCAACCTACATAAACACATTTTGCCTGACACGACTGCAAGGAGTCGCATTATTATCATTTTCAAAAGCTCAATATTAATTTATGAATAACTCCTAATGCATAACAAACACACATACATTGCGTGCGTCAAACATCTGTACACGCGCACGTCGGCTTTTCTCTAAGTCTTATTTAACGGATCAGAGGATACGCTCTTTCAAAAATGTATGCTCTCTTAACGAACCATATCTCATTCGGGAAGCTTCTAATATTTAATACGTGAAATTTCCAGTCTGAGCCACCTAAATTTTTCTTTTTAAAGATGTTTTAAAGGCATTCATACTTGCGATACGTGTATCAGTGTATACGTAATTAAAATACACATAATGCAAAAATGCTATAGCCAGCAGTTGTTATTTTATAAAATATCTGTTTATCCCAGCTTGATTTGTTCAATTATTCTGTATTAATAAGTTATTATGAATATACCTATTTGAAGTAAGATTTGTCAAAATAGAAAACTTTGCCAGTTATAGACTGAAGGATAGTTAACAAAGAAAGCTTGGAATGTAACACGCGTAAACAATAAACATATTAATTTTAATTAAGACTCGCTGCCAATTAAGGACTTATCTGCAGAACTACTTAGCAGTTTGTATGATTTAACGTCTTCGAAGGGCGGGGTCCATAAACATTCGATGGATTTTATGATGATTAAATACTTGATATTTAGTATTTGTATCAGAAATTTTGTTTTGTAAAGTATCAGTTTTGTACCTAGGTATAAACGCAGGTTTTATATAAATCGTAGATCATTATTTTTAATGGGCTTTGCAAACCCGTAAATGATCTTTTTATTGTTTGCTTGGTGATAGTTTTGAATTTTTAAAGTGTAAAATTATCGCTATAATTATTTTTACACACTTATAATTCTTGCTCTAGACGATTTTTGTGAGTATCCATAGATATTTTTTAAAGTGAAACTTTTATTACATCGTCTCAAACTTTTTGGTCTGTGTAGCGCATGTCGCGTGTATCGCGGCTGCCGAGTAGGTATACCTACTCGGCAGCCGACCGACACGCGACATGCGCTACACAAAGCAGTGTTCGGAACCGTTCGAACAGTTTCACTTTTACCGTGGTTTCATAAAACCACACAACATTTTTTTAGTGTATCTTAGTTTTATTTATTTCATTTGCTATCAGTTACAACAATATGATTTACTATTGAAATCAAACATGGTTCTGCTTAGTTTTCACTTGGGAAGACCAATAAATCTAAACTTTGTGAGAAAGTATTATATCTGTGCTTATACGACATTCTTGCCACTTGAGATAACTTATAATCTAGAAACAATACTTAATTTTTGGAAAAAATAAAAAGGACGGAACGGATGAAACACAAATATATACTTGTTATTTATTATTTATACTTGTTTTTAAAAGAGTAAAGTTATTAAACAATCTTAAGGCACTTCATGCATAGTCTACATTAGAATAAAAAATTAAAACTTAAATCAATGGTACAAATACAAATCTCATCCGTTTTTTTTCGGGTTATCTGGTAGAAATCGCTTACAGCGAGAAGACCGACCTCTGTACAATGTAGATGTTATTACTTCTATCGCTCCTTCTTGTAAAACAATATATTTTAGTGTGCAGTAAAAAAAAAATCATTTATTCATTAATCGTGTTGATTTCCGATCCTGACACGTTCCTATTACGGTCATTGTATGATACGGTATAGTGGGTAGAGTCCTTAAGTATACGAGCGGCCCGCCCTCACTGATAACGGAATTGTCCGAATAACGTCATCCATCTTTTAAATGCGCACCTTACTTTTGCTATTTTTAGACGCATTGCGTTTTATGTGGCAGTATATATTATACATACGAATAATAATAATCTAATGGCTGCTGTACACGGGTAGAGTAAACGGTAGAGTGAACTAGCATACTATCTACCAGTTCTCAGTACTCTACCAGTTTAAGTAGAAAGTACTCTACTCTACCAATGGTGTATCTGCATTAGTATAGTAAGTAGGATAGTTAGTACTCTACCACTACTCTACTGATAACTCTACCCGTGTAAAGTAATCATGATGGATCTTGTGGAATAATACTGTAATATATTAATATATGTTTGTTTAACGCTAATAATGTGGTGCTAGATAGTAATAGAGACATTTTAACACAAAAGTAATAATACAAAATAGTTCGTATTTAATAAGCAGATATTCTAAGGTTAAAATGAAAATAAAAACGAAATAGCCAATAAAAAATTTTTTTTTTCACAAGCAGTAATGTAATAAACCAAAGTATTTTCTAATCGTATAACCAACAATACAAGAAACAACATCCATTACATTATCTGAACCGCATTCAAAAAAGAAATAAACCCCAAAGAGCGAACTGAAATGATCTTGTAAAATATATTTTATTAAGACCAACATAAGCGTATTAGCGGTCGGTGTCGCAATTTAATTTGTATCAATATTTATGCGCATACAAGACCGCCGTCCGGTTTGCGCTAAACCGCATAAAGCATTAACTGATTACCCGGCAAGCCATCTTCCGATGCTTAGCTCCTAACGTCTTTCTAGACCCGTTTGCGTGAGCTACCTACTTGTGTGGGCTATGAATGTTATATTTAAAGGTTAGTGCCAATTTAAATGTGTGGATTATTAAGTAATGGTGATGATTGTAAGAAAACTGTTATTACTTTTTTTGCGGTAATAGATTTCCGATACAAATACACTTGTAAAACAGTATTTTTCACAAGTAATATTTGGGCGTGGTTACCTTTAAAGTGGTAATAAAATAACAATAATTTAACTATGACATCCTCTCTTTACAGTGTAACAAAAAAAAGTATGTTAAAACATACTATATACGCTTTTTACATTAGTTCAATTTTTCTCACACATAAAAAATGATAATCTTATCTCGTCGCAAAACCCCCAAGTATCATCTAATCCTATATAAAAAACACAAACACTACTCCGTGTTTTATCTCAAATCTAAGTTTAATCTGAATTAAATTTTAAATGCATATTTACTATAACACTCGAACGATCTCAACTAAGCATTTTGTACGTAGACGATAACGACTATCATAGTTGAACACTTTGCAAGATACGTGTATCTATAATAAGTTTAAAGCGAGCTTAATTTGAAACCACGGTAATTACACCCGTGCTATATTCATTGCAATAATGATGCATTGCTTTGTGCACAATACTCATTTTTGAACGAACGATAAATCGTCCACATGACTTTTCATTTATTGCAAAGAAACCACACTCCGGTAAAATCGTGTTGTTTATGACATTTCCCCGTTTATTTATGTTAATTTGTTTCGAACGTCAAATTAAATTGTTGTATTGGAGCGTTGTTTTCAGCCTGTTCGTATGCCGAGCACATATCTGAAACTCCATTATTTATCCCCTTAAGACGATACATGTGAGCCAGTAAATATTACGGTCTGTTTAAAGAAAAATATGTAAAACACGTATCGAGGCAGCTTTTGTTGTCGAGAGACGTATTTGGAACGATGATTTCGTTTCGCACCAATGAACGGATTTTCCCCATTTTCCGCAAAATTCTCAAATATATAACGTCATCGAAATGATACGTATACGGGAATATTCCTTGTGACAAGTTCCTTTTGTAATTTTCTAATAGAAACCTGAGAAGCTAAAAAAATATATTATTTATTTTCTCGGAACTTAACATACGCATTTAATATTTATTACTGTTTAAGTTCGTGGGAATTTTAAAAAGATTTTACGAGATATTGAAATTAGATTTATTATTCAAAAAACGAAAAGCGTTTCAGGTCTCTTGTCGCAAATTAATGTAAACTTATTATTCGGGCAATCACAGCTGTCTGATTAAATCAACTTCGGCATCGTACAAATCGAATAGTATTAATGAATGATCCCTAAGCGCACTGACGAACTCCGAAGAAAGTTCTTACGTTCAATAAAATGACTTGTGTTTGTCGAACTTTTTCGAGCTCGCAAATTATTAGTAAGAAACACAAATAATAGCTGAAGGCCCGGGGCAAGACGGGACAATCGGGGAGGTGTAATCAGCTCGGACAGAAATTGGTGAGCCTTAAGGGTGTGATCAGTTAACGCAGACAAGGAAGACAACACTTCCATCTTCAGAAATAAATAGTTTAGTTAAACATTCGCAATGTGGTTTTGTTTTGTAGCTCTTTAAGATTAAGAACACAAGCTGCTATTCACATAGTTTGCGAAGTTCCTCTGGGAAAGTACGCGGTCACGGATCACAAAAATAATCTACCTTATTTTGCAGTATTATACACCTACCAGTACATTCTGTTAGACGAAAACTTTTTGTAGCGAGTTGTAAAACTGTGAATATAAATCAAATTTCGAAACCGTCCTTGAAAAAGTCTTACGTTAATCCAATTAACTTTATTCTGAATCTTTTGAAGGCACAGAAAAGAGAATACAGCAAGCAGCCTACGCAACACTCATCGGTTTTGAGTACACAGCCAACCATTGGAGGGCCCTCGAGCCTCCCCTTGTCGTCAGACTTCGGATATCTTTGCACCTTAATTACACTCCGCCTCAGTAAGAACGACACGTATAGTCTCGAACGCTATCAAAAAAGGGAGTGAATTTTTTTTAACCCTAGAACACTAACCTTATTTTTCGACGTTTAATACTAACCTTCGTCTTTTCGACTACGCTGTTTATTGGAGGGAATTTAGGGGCTTAATTAAAAAAAAATATTTGTAGTTATGTCTTTATTTTAAGGACAATGTATTAATCTACATATAAAAATATTAAAATACTTATTTGAACATATGTTTCATTCAAACAGTCACCAAAATGAGATCATAGTTTACACGCTTTATAAACATTCTTAAATTTTTTGAAAAATTCGTACATATAATATATACCACTAAATTGCTCGAAATAAACTATTAATTACAAAAATAATATCTGAAAAATTCATAAAAAATATAATTTTGATAATAGCTTAGGATCTAAAACATTTGTGACACACATCAAGTTTGTGTTCCCCACACAATGATTTTTTGCACTTAGTGCACCTATTTTTAGTTTACCTTTGCTTTACGGAGGGACATATAGCATAAATGTTTCTTTTATTTTGCTGTGGAGGAACATTAGCAGCATTACTTTGCTCAGTCTCATTTATAACATTCACATTACTTCTTCCTGGAATGTTTAAAATTTATGTGATTGAGTCCCGCAGAGTATCAGTAATGTCATCAGTAATTATACCTGAAAAACATTGAAGAGGATCTAAAATATTTTGAAAAAATCGTAAAGGCCTACGTGCTATGTATCTATGTTCCTTGAAGGTCTACTGCTTTGTGACCTTGACTGTTGTGGTGACCATATGTTTATCTTTCCCAAGAAGAATGGTACGCGATGGTCTTATAATCAAATCACTAGGGTCAGCTGAAGTGCCAGGTGTTTCGTCTTCAATGGAACGTGGGGAGATGTATTACTACTTGCCTCATAATCTTGATCTGGAAATTGCTCTTTATTTACAGTAGAAACTTCATCATCACCCTCCGTTTCATGCCTCATCAGCCTCAATGTGGTCTTCAGACTATCTCGCAGATGAATTTTTCTCACCGCTTTCGACTTCTAATAATAACATATGAATCGAATCTAAAAAATAAAATAATAGGCACCATTATAAAAGATAAATTAACGTTATTTTAGCTTAACTAAATAGTACGAAAAGTTACGTTAATACTAACCTTTGTCGATGTGACGAGCCATGGTTGCTGGAACAGCGCGTGTGGACCTTCCACGCACAAAGCACTACCGTCCATCACAAGCGCAACCGGTCGGCTGAGATTAGCTGAAGTTAGAAAACCATACGGTCGCACGCGTAAAAGTTATAGCGATTTTTTTGGTGACGCGTCGTCGAATCGACGAAGGTTAGTAATCTAGGGTTAAAGATCAGCCTTTGCTTGAATTTCTAGAGCCTCTTATGAATATTGCAAGTTTCGGTTGAATTTTTGCTCCGTGGCGAAAATTCTGATACGCTCTTATTTATTAATTGAAATCAATGAGCCGATTTTTAAATTAATGAGCGTTACATAAAGATCACTTTATCTATACGTTATAATATTATTTTTAAATTATTTAAGAAATCTTAACGTAATTTTTGGAGACGCTTCAAAATTGAAGAGTTATTTGGATATAGGATGTTTATTCAATCATAAAATGTAAAATCTAACAAGATAAAAAGGTAGTAGACTCCAAGTTATCATTCTGAGAAATTTAATTTTATACACAATATCGTATGCCCTGTAGCAGGCCACTAAAGTCGTATAAGCTCTATAATATTCAGGCTAACTGAACACGAAGCCCCGTAAAGCCCACCTTATCTGTGAACTTTTATATTATCTGTCGAACACCTCCATAAATTCGAGCTCCTCTTATCAAGTCAAAACTACTAAAGTACACATTTATTTGTTTCTATTTTCCAGCTGATTGATTCAGTAAGTTTCTTAAGAGACCCGGCATGGGTTGGCCTACCCGCAAACTTCTCTGATTCAAAATCAGTTAATGCAAAAGTTTATTTTTATAAGTAAGATTACACGGGAGTTCGGATAAAAGTTTCCCAAGCAGCTTTCTTTCTGAAATCCTACAAGGTACGGAACCGTTATTCGGGAGATTCGTGGATTAATACTGAATATCAAATATTTTTGCTGCTGTGCTGCGGACTTATGCAATGTTGAACTGTATTATGAAAACTTTTTAGATGTATTTTCAAGTACTCCGAGGAAATAAAATGTAGATTATGTGAGGCTTTTCGAAAATATCTACGTTCTGAAAATATAATTCTTTTCTATTTATTTCTAACTTTATTCAATAAAATTACGCACTGAAACATGGATAAATTTAATACTCAACGATTTTATATTTTCATAAATTAGAATACAACATTTTATACAATATTGTATATAATACAATATTTTATACAATATTCAATCTATCTTACTCTTCATACTCGAGCGACATTAATTCGATGGAATATTTATTGATAAATTGATTTGGGTGTGATAAATATTTATAAAACGTAGATATTGCGATGTGTAACAATCAAGGTACAATAACGCGGACGAAATAGAAGTCATAATATAATTAAAATTGAAACAGTTCGTTGGAAATGAATACGGTATTCATACATATACAATTAGTTGGTTTATTGCACTTAAACATTCTCATCGCGACGGTTGTACACGTCCAATAGTCAAAATTTATGTTCGCTTCCCGATGGACCTCATAAACATTGTAAAATTTCCGGCAGCTGTTGGACGCACCCGATTATTTCGCTGCCGGACCCCACAAAACCATGAGCCGGTATGTTTTTACGTGAAAAATTAAAAAGGCTTATTTGTTTAGCAACGTTCAAAGCGATAAAGTCGGAGGCATGTTAAATATGTACGTAGATACGGGCGAGTATCATCAACGCGATACAATAACGGTTCAGCAAATACGTTTGCAATCTAATTGTTTGCGTTCTTTTCTCTTTTAATTAACTTTCTATCTATCGAAAGTTTAATACGATTGTCACTATTAATTGTACGGTGGAAGTGTTGCTAAAAATGGCTACGTAATTTTTACAAGCACTCCGTCATAATACACCATTAACGCTTGAGCGACGCGACCTCTAATTCGCGTTTAAAAGCCTGCACTCGACTCAAAGTCAGCACTAATTTCGTCTTACCCCAGTAATACCTTGCAAAAATCTAATTTGTCAAGAATTATGTGGCGGTCACTGAAATTGCTAGGTATTAAAGGGATTATCTCAAAAGCTTCCGCTCTCTTATCGATGTTCAACTCGGTTTTACTGTTTTAGATTTACAGAAAGTATTTAACGTAAAGAAAATATCTCGTTCATTTGAACACATCTTTTGAGAAAAAGAAATGTGCTATTTGTTGGTAATACAAAATGTTTATTATATGTTCTTGTGTGTTGCTTATTTAAACGTGATTTGACTTTAATATTGGACATATCTAAAAACAACAATTTATTTCTTCATTTAAGTTTATAAAATCGATTATAAAACAACAAATACGATTTAACAAATTATACACAGCCTATACATATCCAGCTAGTCTCGATTTACGTAACATTTCACAAAGAGATGCAAACTAAACAATATTAGTTACGATTAGTTTGGAGAGCTGTCAACGCCAGACAGGTCGTGGGTCGTTTTGGGCCCTTACGCGCCGATGCACTTGACCGAGGGTGCACTCAGAAGTACTAAAGTGTTCTTGGCTATTTTAGTGAAGGTTAAGGTATGATTTATGTGCCAACATTTACATCTATACACTGTTTATAATTATACTGATCTATCAGGCATCTTTAATTAAAGGGGACGGTAATAATTGTCGATTGATTAACATAATATAAGGCTGCCGAAAGGATTGTGCTTTCAAAGGATAGAAACCTTTTTAGTTGATGGAAGCTAGCATTTTATAATATTTAAAATTTTCCCTACACTGCTCCCAACGTAAATCGCCTTTTTAGTGCTATAAAACTGTTGCTTGAGTGAAACGTAATTTATTGGACGGATTAGAGTTAACTAGGCACCTATAGCACCTTTAAAGTTTCTTTGGTGTTAAAATTTTGTTTTGTCACAAGAATTGTGAAGAGATAAAATAAATCAGCCTAAATTATTTTTATAAAGATGACCATCGATAGCTTTTAATATTTTATTATACTAAAATTAACACTTAAAAATTATTAACACTTCTACATTGATAGCTTTTACATTTAACAATTTTGATTTTATTAAATAATTTACATAAGATTTTAAATTAATAAATTTCGTCACTTTACAATGAATAATTATATCAATAAAACTACGCACTAAACATTACAAAGAAAATATTTTTATGCGTTTATTAGCTCCCGACCCCTTGTAGTGGACCCTCTAATACTTTCACTGTAACATGGTCGCTACATTGCATTTGTCAGCATTGTTAGCCACCCGAAATACTCCCCTACGAATATTGGAGTCTTTTTCTTAATTCACCTTCTATAGAACTATACAATGCACGCTGTATTCACTTATCTATTTCCATCCATGTTCTATAAAAATGGCCAATAAGCCGATTCAAAATGTTATAACCTTAACCTTGGTATTATGTCTTATGTTAGTTGTTATTAATTATCTCACATTAGGTAGAAATAAACTAGTACATAGTCCTTTTTTGTTCCTGTAATACCTATGTATTATTTCATTTTATGTTTATATTTAGAAAATACTTTTTATAATATTAAATACGTTTAATTTAATCATATCATACACATTATTTTAACAAGCAATCTAAAATTGTATATTGTAGAAATCCAGTGGGCTTCATAGTTGATTTAAAGCGGTGTTCCCTCCCATTTTCGTCACAATAGCTTCATGTAAATAGAGATTATTAGCCGAAATCCTTTTACCTCGCTTGCTAAGCGCTTTTATATACAATTTAGCCAACTAAAACATTCCGTCAGAACGCGTTGACTACGAAAAACATTTATGAGTTCCTTCGCAACTTTCTAATACTGATCAAAAGCTTTTAGCTCAGAATATACTTAGCGAATTTGTAGTTTGTATCTTCAATCTTGTTTGTGATCTATGTAAACTTGTATTTGTAACGATTGGATCTTCCTTCGTCTCTTTTAATACAAGGTATTATTTATATAGTAAATAGTATCATATTACAACATCGTTGTACGGTACATTAAAAGTAAAATAAGTAAATAAATTGTAAAAATAGGATAAATAGTATTCTTCTTATTTAATTTCATTACATGATGTGCTTGATATAGGCGATAATATAAAGTGATTGCATAGTATAGACGAAACAGTAGAATTTGAGTTCTTGTTTTCAAAACTATTTAAAAAATATCACCATCATTCTTTTTTAGAGTTACTAACCCTGTAACATTTGTAACCAGGTTTAAACTGACTTAAAAATAACGCTTATGAAAATTTTACCCGAACACAATATTTAAAATAATAGCACACACTCACATCCTTAACCCAGGGAATTCCATTCGAATAAACGCATCTTCCGCTTGACAAAGTCTTTACTCCTAAGAATTATATCATTCATCCTTTAAATGGATTCCAAAGAGGGAAGCAATTTCATTTGTAAGAACCTGCTCCTGCTTATAATCCGTCCAAGGTAATAACATTTCATATTCGTAATAGAATCATTCTGCGTCGCCTGGAACTTTATAGTCTCATTTTCATTGTGAGCGCTTAGTATATAGACTTGAGGAATTGTTTTGATATTGAGCCCTTGCTTCCGATCTGATCGGCTTTAACATAGATCATTCGGAACGATAAACAAAATTGTTACAATAATACAAGATCTAATATAGAACATTTATATTTTTGAGATATTAAATTGCATTCTGTTTATATTTTTGTCATGATAACATTCAATGTAATTTATAAATATTTGTGAAACAAATGTTAAAATAGGACAAAAAATGCTTCAGATGTGGAGACTATTAAAACAACATAATATAATTATAGTAGTTAATGTAAACACTTTAATTAAATAATGCACAAATTGACGAAAAAGTTGTGAATTGTATGTGTAAATTATAGATGCCAAAGCTATAATAAAATCGGGTTATAGAAATAACATGTTTGTGAGAGGTTTGTAAGAAAGTAATGTACTAAACGATATTTACTTTATGATTATCGAGTGGAAAAACTTTTGTTACTTTGTATTTATTTGTTATTGTTTCTGAGTTGTTATTTAATTATCACCATTTGTTTGTTCAGCTAAATCTATATTGTCATTGTATTTTGTCTCAATTCAAATAACATTTAAATAATACAATATTTACTTAGAAAATTTTCTATTATTTAAGATCTTTGACAGAGAACTTCAAACCGAGCCAACATTATTCTCAACATTTTTGCACCAAAATATATTACTCCACGGCTCCGAGGTTATGATATCGAATTAATACTTAGTTCAAAGGGGAGAGTGCGTACCTCCGGAGGTGAGATGGCCCGAGTTCCTTGTGACAAGATTTATGTAAGGACTTTTGTGTTTGAACGAGTAGTTAAGCCAGGGAGCTTAGCCGAGACCCATCTACATGCGCTCTCTTTCACGCCAGAAACCTAACAAAGTATAAAAAGCCCTTTTGTCTATCCTCTCACATCCGCTACACTTTTCTTAGACATGGAAAAAAACGGCTTGTTTTAAATTCCACGCATAGACAATCATATACTTGTGCATATTTTTTGCAATTTCTCGCCATAGACACATCATCTGGCGTGGATGAGTTTTTGTTGGAACGTAGGAAGTCCCTTTGTCTTCACTGTGAAAGTCAGAACAGTTGTAAGAAATATCCAACTCTCCGTAGAAGTATAAATAGGCATTGTTTTTGAGAAGAATCTCAAGCAAGACTTTTGTGTCGCTCTGCGAATGTATGTATTCGAGCAACATGTTACTGTTGTATGCCGTGTCTTTTAATCAGGTGAAACCACTGATGTAATGGTATTTTATGTATGAACGAGTTTTATTGAGGTAAATGTGACCTAATACGAAACCTGAAAATAAAAAACACACTGTTACAGATTCTATTGAAGGAGTAGATACTTTATTTATTTTTACAATTGTCTACAAAAAGTTATATTTATAAAAAGAGGGAAAAAGAGGTACCTACATTTTTTTCAGATATTATATTTAAGCTTGTTGTTTAGTTAATCTTCATTTGAAATCGTAAGGGAGTACGTCTGACTTCCATATTCCATGTCGAAAAATGTAGTCATATGTAAATGTCGCATAAATTATAATATTCTACAAATAAAATTGAATAAATAGCCTTCACTAAAACTCAATTTTCGCTCGACCAATTTTATTTTAATTGAATTTCTTAACTGATTTCGAATAACGGCTGGCAGGTCCTACTTATTGCAATCTTGATTTAGAAAAAGTTTCTCCAGAGACGCTTTCAATATCACGTTATTTCAGTATTTAGTACTGGAAATATATTTAGTTTTCCTAGAATAACATACACGTGGCTTGCAATAAAGAAAATAATAAATGAATGTCGTCTTAATGCGGATAATGCGTAATATTTCTAGAAGTGCTAATATGATCGTATTTTATAGATACTTACCTACTTTTACTTTACTTTACCTACTAGTTTATTATCTATATGATATAATTAACTTTTATAGCTGTATAATGAATTTATATTGTAATTTGAATTTCCGCTTTTATGTACTTTTTGTGCATACACAGAACCACTGCATAATTTTACAAAAATGTGGTATATGGTATATGTATGTTATATAAATTTTTTTTAAGTTTAATATTTAAGTGAAACAAAAATTATCTACAATTTTCTTTATACATAAAATGTAAATAAAGATCTACGTTATTTAATATGACTCCAGAAATACGTTCTATATTTCAAAGGATTCCATTCCGACTGTAATAATAACTAAGTGTACAAAGTTTGACTTTAATAAATTAGACAGAGTCGAGTGAAAAATAGAATAGTTTCAGAAGAAATAAATGCAAGTACGTAGGCTCTCCGTCTCCCGAGGTTTCAGCGCGACTAAGTACGGTGTAGTCTTCATATTAATTCCTCAATTAATCATAACTTTGTGTTAGTGAAATTTCTCTGGTGGGTACGATAGACCATTGGTGCATGAGCTCACGAAAGCATGAAATTGGATCGCAGAACCTTAGCGCACACTTGCGAAACTGGGACAGACTGATTTTGATATTATGACAAAGTGTGCTTTTTATTCTAATATTAAAACTAATTGCGTCTATCATTCTCTTGAACGCGCGAGATGAATTAAGAACTTGAATAATGTTTTTTTATTCATTTTCATTATGATGTGACGGACGTATTTAGAACGAGAAATTATTGTTTGCGTCATAATTAAAAAATAATATTATTACTTTTCATTAAGTGGCGTGATTTAACTGGGTCTTTTAATAGAAAACTAACAATTTCCATTTATATCAAGGCTCATATTTAAAAAAAAAACAGGTTTTCATTATGGAATAATCGCAAATTATTTTAATGGTTTTAAAAATTGTATAAATAAATCGTCTGTTAAAAAAAAGGGATTTTTAATACAATATAATAATGTTATTTTAAATAGTTAAGATTTACAAATTATAGCAGGGGTGTCACAAGTTGCGACGGGTGCTACGCTCATACCTTTGTCGACTACGCCACTTGCTACGACGCTACGCCGTAGTCGCGTCTTATTTATGTCTCCGCATAATTTAGAATAGTTTTTAGCTAGAATTTATTATCACTTATTTTAAACTGTTGCAAGAGTAATACGTGGAGTTAAGGAATCATAATATGTAAAATAATAGTCAGTTAGTATTAGAGCGGGATTTATCGCTAGCTATTTTTTGTTTTACTTACTTTTAATAGAGAATGTTATTTGGTCAAGAGAGTGTTTTTACATGCATTCATATGCATTGAAACTGATGTTAAATTTACTGTTGCATTATTACACATTGAATTGATAACACGATCACATTTCATTTTTATATAAAACTAAAAAGCGGATTGGAGCGGTCCACTTATCAAATGCAATTAATCTCCTATTGATTGTCAGCTATGAATATCCTACTGCGAAATCTGTGCTGTTTTCTGGTAGCCATCCTGTACCTAATAAACATGACCCAATTCGTGTAAGGGGAAAACTTAACTCCCACGTACAAAAAAACACCGCGCTTTGCTAAAATACTTCTGACATTGATAAATTCATTGTACATTTTTTAAAAATTGACGAATTTAAAGTGTTCTAGTAATATAAAATACCGAGGAAATATATGTGGATAAAGTACTGGATAATTAATATAAAGATTAATAGAAAATAAGGTATTACTTTAGCTACTTAAAGTGTCGATGATCATAATGTAATAGTAATAAGTACATACAATCCATGCACATGCACATAATTTGGTACATGTGGAAACTGAAGCGCAAAATAAAAGGGAGTAAGTAAACTCGTTTAAAGTACTATGTACGCTGCAATTAATTGGGATTAGTGTGTGAGGTCGTGCGTTTCGTTTCCCGGTTATTTTTCACGTTAGGAAACTCGGGGCCGGCGCTCGCGCCGCCGGATTATTGAATTAAAGTTGATAAGTGTATTAGCCAGTGTTGTTGCTCCATTCTCTTGATTAATGGCCGACCGTTGCTTTTTCTCTCTCATTTATATGATAATGAGTCAGCAGCCGCGACCGAACACAATTATTAAGTGTAAATGAATGTAGTCGGTAACGAAATCGCTTTTTGAAAAATGACTACGTTTCGAATTTAAAACGATCGCCGAATTGTCCGAATTTTAAACGCTCGACGTTAAGTTTATACAAAATCAACTTTGCTTATTTCCAAATCGGATTATGTTAATTAAGCAGCTGCCGTACGAACGGTGGAATCGTAATCGAAAACGCCTGTAGTTGTTGATTCACCTAATCAGTTTGTTTTGTAACTCGCATTGAATAAACTAATTTGAATGATGAAATCAAAATCAGGCTATTGCGACGCGCGAGCAAAAAACACATCATTTACATATTAAATTGGCATTTACTTTATAATATTGTTCTTGTGTTTCGTAGGTGGGAAACTTTTGATGTTTTGGTGGTATGAATTTCTTATGAATTTTGAACTTAGTTTTTGGTAACAATGGCTGGTATTAATTGCGTCTAACAATTTGGTTCTATTGTGTTTATAATTTTAAGAAAATTAACAGTATAAAAATGATAGTATTCAATAAAAAAAAAATGTTTATATTCTTTTTTAAAGCGCTTCTAAAAAAAGAATTGAATTAATAAATAATTCAATTCGAGTTTATTTTATCTTAAAATATAATACAAAGTATCATTGGAACAATATTTACTTATCTATTAGGGATTAAATTGGAATACATTTCTACTTATATATTCATAACACGGTTCGCTGTATTACAATGTGTATATTATTTACATAATGAAATAAAATATAAATTCTACCTTGTGTTATATTGTATATTATGCAAATGAACGTTTTTCCGGTTTTTAAACAGAAAACGATTCTTAATAAAGTCATCTGTCTGTTTTGTTTCTGATTTCTAAAAAGGCTGAATTTTTTTTTTTTTTTTTATGCAATAGGGGGCAACAGAGCAGACGCGTCACCTGGTGGTAAGTGCTCCACGTCGCCCATATGTACACACAGTGCCAGAGACATTGTGAGTATGTTGCCGGCCTTTCAAGTAGGAATATGCTCTTTTCTTGAAGGTCCCCAGTTCATAGCCGTTTGGAAAAGCCGCATGAGGGAGTTTATTCCAGATGTCTGTAGTGCGCGGGAAGAAAGATCTTTTAAAGCGCACAGTTGTAGATTGCCAACAGTCAAGGTGGTGAGGGTGGTATTGTTGGCGATGTTGTGCTGTACGGTGGTGGAACTCGGTGGCGGGTAATGTTCCAAACAACTCTTCAGAGCACTCCCCATAGTAAATGCGATAGAGAACGCATAAGGAAGCGACATCTCTTCACAGCGCCAAAGTATCAAGCCGATCGGTGAGACTTGGCTCGTTAACAAGTCGTACAGCTCTCCTTTGAATACGGTCAAATGGAAGGAGGTATTGTTGGGGTGCCCCGGCCCAGATGTGGGAGCATTATTCCATGTGCGGCCTGACTTGCGCCTTATATAACTTGAGGCGATGGTGCGACGTGAAATACTGCCCCGCTCTACAGAGCACACCAAGTTTTTGTGAAGCCAACTTGGCTTTTCCTTCCAAGTGACAAGAAAACTGTACGTTACTCGAGATTTCGAGATCAAGGATTCCGATACTGGCTGCGGCTGAGAGAGGAGTACCCTGAAAAGTAGGAGCTATGACGAAGGGGAGCTTTTTAGCAGTAAAGGCGCATACCTGTGTCTTTTTGGGGTTAAATTGGACTAGGTTTAGTCGGCCCCATTCTGAAACCTCTTGTAAAGAAGTTTCAATCTCAGACACGAGGTTGTTCCGGCACTCAATGACGCGCTCCTGAGAAATATTGCTGCGGCCGGTATATACTGCATCACCAGTACTGTCATCTGCATAGCAATGAATGCTGCCGTTGAGCAGCATATCATTGATATGCAGAAGGAACAGAGTGGGAGACAAGACACAGCCTTATGGGACACCAGCATTCACAAGCTTAGGATCAGAGCAGGAACCGTCGACTACGACACTCATGCTACGCTCTGTGAGGAAACTGGCGATCCACTGGCAAAGTTTCTCAGGAAGCCCATAGGAAGGAAGCTTCGCAAGAAGCGCTTTGTGCCAAACCCGGTCAAAGGCTTTCGCTATGTCCAAGCTGACTGCTAAGCCTTCACCCTTGCTCTCGATCGCCGTTGCCCATCGATGAGTTAAATATACAAGAAGATCACCAGCTGAGCGACCGCGACGGAAACCGTACTGTCGGTCACTGATCAGCTGGTGCTCCTCAAGATAATTCAACAGCTGGCGATTGATAACGGTTTCCATTATCTTGGAGAGCAAGGAAGTGATGGCTATGGGTCGATAATTGTACGGATCCGAGCGATCGCCCTTTTTCGGGATGGGGTGCACTAATGCTTTCTTCCATGAATTCGGGAAAACGCATGTGGAGTAGGAGTGCCGGAAAAGGCGCACGAGGACCGGTGCCAACTCTGGTGCACACATCTTCAGCACAATTGGAGGAATACCGTCGGGGCCACTCGACTTGTGGACATCTAGAGCGAACAGTGCCTTACGCACAGCACTCTGGGTAAATCGGATGTCCGGCATAGAGCCCTCAAGCCGTGGGATGATAGGTGGTGAGTTCCCCATGTCATCTGAGGTCGAGTTTGCGGCGAAGAGGGAGCTAAGGAGATCAGCTTTCTCTTTTGCCGTGTGGGCCAACTGGTCATTCTCCATGCGCAGAGATCGTAGGGACGGCTGACAGAAGTTCCTTTGCACAGCTTTGGCGAGTGCCGAGTGGCGAGTTTCTCACCAAGCTTAGCAATATGCTCTGACTTTGCTTTCGCTATTGCTCTTTTGAGAGACCTGGAGGCTGAGTTTAGTTCTCTCTTGAGTGTACAGGCGTTTGGATCACTAAACACGAGCGCATTGGCCCAGACCTGGTAACAGTCTTGTTTTCGGCGCGACGCCGTTTTACAAGAGCTACCAAACCAAGGCTGGGACTTGCCACCGACGGGCACAACAGAGTTTGGAATAAAAAGCTCCATCCCCTGAAGTATCACATCAGCAACAGAGTCTGCACAAGTGCTAGGATCATCTGCCGAGAAGCAAACACGGCCCCAGGGATAGGATGAAAAGAATGTACGCATCCCATCCCAGTCTGCTGACTTGTAGTGCCAAACGCGACGGCGGCTATTACACTGAGGTCGTGGATATCGCAGGATTGGCACTACACTCAGTATTAGGCAGTGGTCAGATGAACCTAAAGGAGCATCAACATTGACCTGATAGCCATCCGGATGAGAAGTCAGCAGAAGGTCCAACAGTGAAGGCGTATGATCCTCTACATCTGGAATTCGCGTAGGCGATGCTACCAGTTGAGTAAGACCATATGCAAGAGCAAAGTCATGGACAGACTTACCCGCATGATCAGTGGTACGAGACTGGAGCCATTCAACATGATGAGCGTTGAAATCACCAAGGACCACAATTTCAGCGGAAGGAATCTGTAGGAGCATGGTATCAGCAGCGGATTGTATATGTTCAAAGAGTCGGTCGGTTTCATCATTACCGCTGTGGGATCTGTAGAGGCACGCATAGACGCGGGGGTGGTCATCGCAATCTACGCGTAACCAAAGGATGGATAGATCCCTACCTTCAAGATAACCGAGGCGTCGAAAGCAGATATCGTTCCGGATGTATGCGCAAACACCAGCGCGGGGTATAAAGTTGTGCTCCAGATTGTATCCTGGGTAATTGAGATATGATGTATTAGAAGGGGAAGATATCTGTGTTTCGGTTAAAAAGAGCAAGGCCGGCTTCGCCGTCTCAAGATGGTGATGGACGGCGTTGATGTTAGAGTGTAAGCCCCTTACATTACAGAAATTCACGCAGTGCGTGTAAAGGGGTGCAGCGGTCTTTTTTCTCTTGTTGCTCCGGGTATGAGTAACGAGCGGGATTTTGCCCTCCCCAGAATACGCAGGGCAGCCTGAACGTGAGTGCTCAGGGAGGGATTCTCCAGCACTAAAAGTGTTGGTACCCTCCTGGGGTAGTAATATTTGTAATTCCGCTGCCATATTAGAAAAGGGGATGGGGGGAAGTGGGCTTCCGGTATGTCTCACTCACCAATGCGAAACGCTAGACGCTTTACGCCGGTTTTCTGTGAGATAGTGGTATCGCGCCGGACGGACTACAGCCCATTCGTGCTACATACAAAAGAGGACTATTATATGTAGCTGTAGTCCTACCACTCTAGAAAATTTTCGCCAGAGCCTCGTCCGTTGATCGGCAGGGTGCACCACGAGCAGGTGAGGTTGGCTTTGGCCGTTAGGTGGTATACGGCCATTACACCCCAAATGAAATGATTTTGATAGGAACTCACTAGAAAGTAGTTTAAGTAAGGTGAAAGTTATGAAGAAAATAAATTAGGAAACCGTGTTATGGATAATTTTGCAAACAAAGTCACAGGCGATAGTAAGTAGTATCGCAAAATAACTTAACTTATCAGCGTGACCTTAACAAGAATATAAAATATCGATTATATTTCAGTGAAATATGAAAGCTCCTTCATATTTCAGTTCTGACGCTATCCAACACTGAAAGTTTCGAAGACCGCCAAAGCATTTATTTAGTCTTATCTGACGCCATAACGATATTGATGGAGTGTTGTAAAATTCTGTTTAGTTTGAGGGGCGAGAGCTGTCAATCTGGGATAGACGCGTCGACAGGTATCAATGGCCGATCGCTGCGGGCTGGTTCAGTCCCTGACGGACTGCCATACTACGGCGACAAAGGATTACCTAACTGAAAGGCTGCATGCAAGCAATTTTACCTGTCCATAACTCATCGGCTGCTTTTTTCGGAAACAAAGCGCACTGCGACGAAACGTATAACGCGTACGGTTTTAGCTAACTTTTTCCGTAATATAAACAAAAACTACGGCAGATTGTAAGCGGATAAATTCTTTCATAGTCGCATATTTCGGTCACAAGGTAGTCGACATCTATTATGTTTTAGTTGCGAACACTATGCAGCGTACGGCGAACTCGTAGCGCAAACTTTTAAAGTAGATTTTGAAAATTGTTACAACAAACCGAAGTCCGTAAAGGAAATCAAAAGCTAGCTGTGCTTCTGTCAAACACTATCAAAGTTCAACCGAGGAGCAAGACAACGGTGGAACACACGCCGAAAAGTCGTCCCAGCACAATAGCTAAGTTTATTTGTTAGAAAAACTGTAACAAAAAAATATGACGTTTGAAAAATTACACGCATTCACAAATCATGCGGGCCCTCTTTTGTGAAAGTTTGGATGTTTTCAAAGGACTTAAACTCGTTCTTTAACCGACAGATTTTCTTCCCTACCCGTATACGTCAAATGTTTGTTGTGTCGCAGTAAATAGGATTACAATACACTTTTCTTTAAGTCAATATCTGAGAACTATCTCTAAAGTGACTTGTTTTTTTTTTTTACCTTCTTTTGATTGATAAATTTAATGTTACAATGAGCATTATTTCCTGTGATTAAGTCATGTATAATATAAGATAAACTAAATATATCTTTAATATAATCATATGAATACATTTTCAATAGAGAAAGCAAAATAAGTCTATCGATATACATTTCTTGGTACTAAAATATTTTAATTTCGCTTGCCACGTGCCGTGCGTACCTTGATTATTTATAGGTCAGCAATATACCATGCCAGTAGCTAATAATAAACATAACAAAAAACACAAGTGGTCGGACGTCACCGGTGTCTGTGAATCGAGCTTGGATTAATCGAAGACTGCAGTTACGATTAGTCGATGATTAATGCTCGCACGGCGACGCCATCTGTCGAATTAATTGCTTCATTTCCTCTAGACGGCACAAAATGGAATTTTGTACTCCGATTCGTAACGTTCGACGGTTTTTGTGCGGAATTGTACACTTGTTCAGGTGTGTTATGGACTCTGTGATTTATTGCTATTTTACAATCAAATTGGATTTTTTTGCACTCGTAGGTATTTAACAAGTGGCTCGACAATTTTACGCATGTAGATAACTTGTAACGATATATTTATGAAGTAATCATGGTTGTTATAAAGATTTATATGTAAAAAAATATGTAGACAATTTTTAAAGGAATCAATCACTACTTCAACATATAACTGCTTGTTTTATCTACCTATAAGTATTAAAAGTATTAAGAAAAACAATTCTCTTCAGAAAATTCAAACAAAGATTACAATATCAGCTTTAGAATTTCGTTATTTTGATTTATAAAGACTGTATATGGAATTAGTAATGCTAGGCAGATGGCAGAGATTGAGAAGGAGCTGTCAATATAAGCCTTGGAGCTATTAAATACGGATCAAAAGAGCCTTCAGCTTTAGCGAGAAAACCGGTCCAAAATCTTAAACCAAGAATTATATCAATCAGTAACAAAAGTCTTAGTCTGTTTCTTAAATAAATTAACATCGATACGATCTATTGTCGCATCGTGGCCTTTGAAACTTGTTATTGCAATTAATTTCAGCTTGAAAATTTAATAACGGCACAGTGAGAAGGCAATTAAAAATGGATTACACGTAAAAACGAAGCAAGTGGCCCGTTTAAGTTGGAATCGAATCGAGTGAGATTAAAGCACTTGTCCGGTGGGGATTATGGCCAACCTAGTAGTAATGAAGTTTGCTTCGTGAAAATCGTCAGGCCTAACTTAAGCCTTGTCCTGCCCGGTTTTGATTGTATTTGATGAGTGTTTTATCTGTTTTGTGGCATCGCACTCGAATCATCCGATAATCGCTGGAATTTAACTTGCTTTTAATTATTAAAACGTTTATTCTTGTTTGTGTTTGTCTGGGGTCTGTTTGTTTAAGTTGCGGGTTGTTTTCATATCGATATTTGACATTATATTTGCCATTATTATTATTATAAGTATTTTATTTATATATTAGTTGACAATACTCTTAATATATTAAAAGAAAACTCAAGAATTCATCACACTTATGTGACAAATCTATACTATAAAACTTTTAATTGAACGTTTTTTTAACGTTCTTTTAAGTCAACGTACTCTAATTACCTCGTTTGCAACTAGATGGCGTTTTATGTACACATCTGAAATTATCTCTATTTATTCATCTCGAAGTCTTATCACAACATAGCATGTGTATGATGAGTTTTGGAAGCGTTTATTTGAATTTGAATGGTTCCTGAAATCAGGGATGTGTCGATGCGTCTGAACCCCTGAGGTATTCCTTAGCAAAGCCTGTCGTTACGTCACAGTAGGCAATTGTAATTCGATTAGGAAGCACTGTACGATCCCTTACGTACTTAACAAGATGGAACAACCTTGCATAGGATTGTTAGAATGGTAGTGTTGTAAATGTTATCGCTGTGGTGGTTTTACAAGTAGGTAGGTAGGTAGGTAGGTTCCATTGCTGACCATCATAATCTTATTATAGTAAGTGGGAAACAATTGTTATGTGTCGATAATTCATAGACATAGAAACAGTGATATTATAACGTGTATTATAACGTGCATCAAATTATTTATAGTAGAAAATAATTAGCATTATCGTTGCAATTGAAGCAGTAATATTATAACCTTTATTCCTTCAGATTACTGCCGAATACATATACGTCTTCATTATATCAAAGATCGAACAGAAACGACGGATAAGACAAAACCGATATCATTTAAAGTATAAGATTGTACAAAGAAATGTATCGGAAAGCGGGCGATTTACAAAACGCCGTCCCCACTCAAGACGAGGTGCGTAATCGCTCGCACATCCCGTCTCAGCCGCAGATATGCGCCTATTATTTTTCATATCTGTTTCCGTGCCGTGTTGGTGATTATTTTTAATTCCAACCGTTTCGTTCTCGGAAAGCACACAGTACAAACTGTTTTGTGGACTTTTTTAATGAACGCCGCCAACGTTACGACTTTGACGTTTACTTTGCCATTACACAGCAGCTATCAACGGATGTTACTGCCACTAGAGCACTCAGTGTGAAATAAAAATGTGTTATTATTATTTCTTTATTTACCAGCCTTGTCACTGAAACGTGCTTGCGCTTATTTTGATGTGCGCTTTGGACCGCACTAAAATGTTACTTATAACTATTCTAGTTATGAAGTCTTCATTAAAATTATATTTTATAGACTTGATCTTGAATTATATTATTACTCCTACGTTGAAAATATACTATTATGAGCTACGTTGCTGCATTCTTTAAAAATAAAGTCTTAAGAGTGTACAAACTTTCTTTATTTCATAACTTAAGAAATACAAATTGTATACATCTTATTCTAAAACAATATTGAATAAAACAGAACTAATATTTTAGTGTATGGACGATTTAATATTTTTATATTAAATTTGTTCCAGACAATCAATAATTCCAAATTTTTATGAGTGATCCAAAAGTATCAAACTCCTGAATTAAATACTTATAGTTTTTTTTACATAAATGTGCAACTGTGTACACTTGATATGCTTGAAAATATCCTAGCTATCTCATTATAATATGTTTAATACCTATCTTTACTCTTTGCTTACTGAAAATTGAACACTCTATTACTAACAAATAATTTTCAAATAGGTGTAAATATGAACAATGGGTTTATCGCGTAAACTTACGATATTGTGCGGCGTAACTTTAACAAAAGCACTGGGTAAACTTTCTTAACATTGTGTCATTGTGAATCGAGCATAAATCTCGATGTAGGTATATTAAAATCTAGATTACAATATAATTTCATATCACACAGTATCCAATATAACTGATAAATACAAGTTTGAAGAAGTTTTATACGCTTTGTGCGCCAAGTTCATATTGCATTCGTCAGCGTCTTTAAAGTTTTATTGCACCAGTATAGGTACTCACAACACAATCTCGACAGCCTTCATAGCTCTTTGCGTGAAACTAAAACGAATCCGCATACCGGCCACCGAAACAATTTCAAAATGGAATAAGGGTACCTCATACTTTGCATGGAAATGTCGAGACGTCAACGTTTACAAATAACTTCTTTCTGCCGTCAAAAGAGTTTTTGTTTTCCCCTTTACGGAAAGTTATGACACAAATATGAAAACATTAGAATTGAATCGCCGCCAAATATTAGGAGATGAACGCGACTAGAATCGGTGCATACCAATCATTGGACAACCTGCTCGTTCCGTCGCGTCGTTAGGCACTACACGCGCCTCTACGTCGTAGACGACAGCTACGGCATACCTACGTACAGTTACAGCGTACCCAATGATTTTATGATTAATTAATATTATATTACTATACTAGCCTATTTAATTTCAGTATGCATTATAAAATTGTTATTTATGATACCATAATATTGCTGAATATTACAAGGGAAATTTCCATAAACTAGCCTCATTAAATATTTGCTAATTTCGATAAATCGATGCTAATCAGAGGTGAGAGTTCGACAGCCGGTACCATCGAAGAATATTTCAGAGCCGCCGCGGTGATAAATCAAACTCGAAACCGTAATGAAAGCGAACGGATCGCGTCGCGAGGAGGGAGGAAAAAATATCACGGAAAAAATCAGGTGCGTCCCCCGGTCGGTGCCGAGAGAAAAACAGTCGGGCGTCGCGGCGCTGGGAAGGGGGGGCGCGGTGGGGTGGGGGTGGCGGTCGATGCGGGGCGGGCCGTGCGCGCGCTGGCCCGGCGTGTGGGGCGCGTGGGGACTCCTCGCTCGCGTTCACTCGGCCGCGCCGCTCCTCTCGCGCCGACGCCGGCCGCGCCGCGCGTTCTCGTCACGTGTCCGCTCCGACTTTACATGTCCAAAGTGCTCAAGTCAGTGCTCCCGATCGCAACCGCGCGAGTGCTCCAGCCGATCTCCGAGCCCGACCCGACCCGCACGCCGTTCAGGGTTAGTACGCCAGGAGCGTCTTTCGCGCGTTCAGCTTTTCGGTGATCGATAGCGCGCGTTTCAAAAAGTTTATTTCGGGAGCGTAAAGTTTGTCGAGTGGAGTGCGCGCCGAATGCACTTTGCGAGGCTGCGAGTGGCCGCCGACGGGCGCGCGGCGCCGTTGTGTCGCTCTTCCTTACCTACTCTCGGCCCTCGATAAAAACAACAAACAGATTAATCGACCTGACCGTGCAATTTATTCTGTTGCTAATCTCGAGCGACTCCTTACGTCGCGGGCGACAATAATAATCGGGATTTGGCCGTAAAGTTTTGTTGTAATTTACGAAATTGGCGATAAGATAAGAGTCTCTACATTAATAGGCAGAAATAAAATTGTATGATCGCATGTAACGGTGATATTAACTGTGAACGCTTCAAAGTCGCCTGCTTTTTCTTGTGTACGTCGGTAGGCTGTTTTATGGGAAACTAAATTGGGGAAAACGAGTTTAAATTAACAAATTTCGGTCAGTATGAACGAGAGCACATCGAGGTGACTTATTAATTATTTTTTTTAGTTTATGTTATTTTTAAGCGCCTCATTGGTTTAATATTTTTTTGCAGTGTAATGATGCATAATAATCAAGTATAAACATGATAATAACACGATTTCTAGATTTTATAGTTTTGTTTAGAGCGTAGAAATATTTTAGTTGAAGTAAAAAGTAGATTGCATATTTAGAACTTTGAAAATAAATAAAGAAAAAAATAATAATCGAACAAAACATATTAAAATTAGAGTCAGTTTATAAATAGTGAACAGCAACAACAACAGTAATATTCTGGTAAAAATTAAAAAGTTATTAATTATTTTCAATGTTTAATTTATTGCTCGCCACTGAGTTAAAAATATCACCTGTAGCTGCTCGGTGCATCGCTTTTATGTGTTACTCGTTCATACTGCCGGATGCAACGACTCGGCATTGTTTAAAAACGCGCCAAAGATCTGTCATGAATACATTGCATTATATATCTGTTATTAATGTGTGTGATATTCGTGACACAATTCTGTGAAATAATTTATCAGTGATCTATTTCAGAAATTAATAACGGTCAAAGCGTAGATAAACGAAAAATTAAATTTCAACAAGTCGCGTTTTACAAAAATAAATCACCATGACTGGTGTGGTAAGTTCATGATTAATTTTAAATTTTAATAATATTTTATATAAGGTGTTTCATGTTCATACAATCATAATATTGCATCAAAATTTTTAAGCAATTTCCATTCAAGAAATAACAATTAATGAATTGGCCTAAAATCACATAGAAACATCGAATCATCGTATCCACGACGCTTAATACATGTTTTGCGTGACTTCTCATAAAAAACTCAATCATACAACACAGAATGTATTGTCTACAGTTCCATTGTCAGCAGTTGCATGAAAAATAGTTTTTGTAACTCTATTTACATCGACTCCATTGTGCCAAGTATCTAGACTTCTACTTCAAACCTGGATACAGTTGCAATTTTTTACGATTCAGATATTACTGATGTAACATTCATTAAAAATAATGATGCTGGTTCTCTTGCAGAAAGTGAAGTAAAATAGGCTTCAGCAATCAATAATTACATTTTTAAGAATTCAAATTAATTAAAAGGAGCTTTAACATTATAAATGTGCACTTAGACAATTTAGAATTTTAGATAGTACATAAATATAGAGTTGCTTATGAAATAGACGGACAGGAGCACATCACACTATAACACAAAATCAACAAAGATTAGATATAAGGCTATAACGCATGTTAACCTAGACATATTTATAGATATATATTTGTGCGAATATTGTAAATATATACCTAATTAAGATACTCTATGATAAGTATACGGAAGTGGTAGATTCCGCTAATGCAATTGTTCTATACATAAAAATACATAGATATTATTATTACAAACGACGGATTATCTGAAAATGGAAAAAAATAAATGTAAAAATTATAGAAATACGAGGCATTTTTTATATAATCATTGTGCATACAAAAAAAATGTTTATTTATATAGCGCATAGCGCATACAAAAAAATGTTTATTTTTTGTTCAAAAAACGACGGTAACATGTGAAAATAAATTTTGTTATAATGCGCATTAAGGTATAAAATATATCGCTTTTCGAAAGATTTTCGAAAACTGATATATTTACGATTTGAAATGAGTCAACAACGAAACAATCAAATACCTATATAAAAAAAAAAAAAAAAAATGCAAAACAAGAATTTTTTAAACAAAAATGAAACTAGTACAGTTTCACCTGTTGATCGCATCAACTCATTTAGAAGTTGCTCAAACGCTATCGTACTGAAAATGCTGTGTATAAGAAACGTGATCGTTTAAAAGTAAATATAAGATACGTATTTTTGTACAAAACCTTTGATATACCAACATTCACTATCTACTCTCTATACTTTTATGGTCTCTACTTCTCTCTATATCTGGTCTATACTTTTATGATATCAGCTTGAGATGTGGAGACGATTCTTTGTTTGAACCTTGTAAAAAAATATTATCAATGATATGAAATTATAAACGACATTCAATTAAAAAAAAAAATCTTTGTCTACATTACCAGTGTAATTATTTTATTTTTGGTATTTCAAAATTGCCCAATGCAAATAAACTATTACAAAAAATATCTTAAAATATATACGTGAATACAATGTAAAAGTATTGAATATTTGCTTAGAAGAATTCATCCTTACGACTTTGATATAAAAAAATACTACTCTGGTGTAAAATTCATCGAGATTGAACTCTATATTATAATTTTAACACTTTACAATGTTTTATAATTTTTTCTGATGTTAATTAAACTTGATAAATTCGACATTGACTTGAAAAATTGGTAAACTTTATTCCAAGCAAATAAAATGTAAAACGCACTACAAAATTCATGAAACTCGTCACATCTCTTTCGCTATAAAGTTTCAAAGTAGCAAAAAAACCTTTTAATAAAATATTATAAGCATTCAACTCTTCAATGAAATATTATTCAACTTAAAATATTTTACATTCACAATTTTTATCTTCCTGAAAGTCTTTTTTATCGAAAACAAATTCGTTATTTTGTGTTGTGGAGGTCAAGAGTATAAATAGAAGGAATAAATATTTTCCTATCAAAAACATCAAAAAAGCTTAAGAATATTCGAACTTATTCTATGAAATATACGCGGCGCTTCGCTATATTAAAAATGTGATCAAAATAATATTACAGTATCGAAAACAGTAACTATAATAAAAGCTTTATATACCTTAATACTAACTCCACGATATTTTACATTATAATTGATTTGGAAGTATAGCATTTTGAGTTATAAAGTAATAACGAAAATAAAAGTTCGTGCGATAACACCATACAATTTGTTTGTGTCAAATCGTCGAGATAATAAAAATTACATCGTCCAACTAATAAGTATTTGATTCAAACTGTCACTCACGAACACTGGCTAGCCTTGGCGAGCCTTGGCCAGCGTTGTAAAGTGATACCTATAGGCTTGGCGAGGTATTGGCCAAGTTCCGCCATCCTAACAGCAATTCGATGTTCTTGTCTCTTGTAAGAAGCAAACATCTAATGATTGAAGAGGGGAGGATGATAGATGTAACTTAAATGTCTTACGCACAGATCACTTCTGACCGAAAGGATGTGATAGATCATAGTGCGTCATTAGTTTTACGCTATTAAGACGTTTGTCCGGGAACGAACCCTGAGGAAACTCTTTCGCTGTTTTTCTTTATAATACTCACATAATCGTTGAAACCAATAATAAGAATGCTATTGCAAAAATATTTATAAGCCTAGCATTACATTTATAATTAAATGTTTGCAGGAGGGTGTTTAAAACACGATTTATTCATAATTATTTCAACCGTCGCAGACGTGTTTTTCACTTTACGGGCGACAGACAGACTGACAGGGTTTATGTACTAAAAGTACTTGAAATGGACGGTGGAATAATATTGAATGAAATTTTAAATCGCATCAAGAGAGTTTAATTTACAAATATTTTTGTTAATACGAATAGACGAGTGTGGTATTTTATCAATTTTATTTATTAATTGGTAATTAATAGTATAAATATAATAACGCTGATTAAGGTTATTGTTTCAGTCTCAATTATTATTATTAAAGATTTTATTGATGGAAGTAGATTAAAGAAGGAAAATTGAAATAAAAGGATCATAAGCTTCTGAAAAAAAATATACAAGAAAAGAGCAGTTACACGATTGTAATTATTTTAATAGATTTGTAAATTTGACAACGCAAAATGGAATCAAATAATTTTATTACGAATTTTCTGTTTTTCGTCTGATGATGTCTGAAATGTGTGTGTTACAGAATCCTTTATAGTATTTTCCAACAAACATATCTAATTACTCATTTTAATTATCTATCCAAATTTAGAGTTCATCGTTTTTCATATAGGTGTATGATTTTCTACGAATTCCCTTTTCCTACTCAGAAGGTATAAAGAGAAAAATTGCCCTGTAATGATTCATTCGTAAAATGATTTCATTATATAATTTTTTCACACTTCACATGAGTCTTAAACTAGCTTGCGCCAAAATTGGTTATATAAATAAAATAGTACGACTATCAACTCTATCCCCTGAACTTAAGAGCACCCAAAACACATTTAAAAACCCATTGAAATAAAGCGAATCTTAAACCCACTTGTCTCTGATACCCTAGCATTCTAATTGACCGCTACTTGTAATTTAATACAAGACCATTGCCTTAAATTGTTTGACGAAGTAATGGCAGTTGTTCTTGTTGTAATTACTTGTAGTTTGTTTAGAAGCTTATTATTATAGCGCGCCCACTACATCCCCTGGGAGCGAAGGGTTCTGCTTGTCTTTACAAATTCAACGCTTCGGTATATCCGAAAGCATCTATCTTCACATTATGTCGATTAAAATATTATACGTTCGAGGTAATTTTTGTATCAGTTAACTATTGTTATTTAGTCGATAAAATGTACAATATACTTTTTTCGACTAAATAATAATAGTAGTTTATGAACGTTTTTGAATACATTATACAGTTGGGTTTCCGAATAAATAATTTGATAAGAAACACCAATCTATAGTATTGAAGTTTAGTTTCTGTAAGATATTTGGATTGTTATTTGCATATACAATAGAGTGGTTGGATAATAATTTATCTAGATAATGGTAGAGCAATATTTGCACTTAAATTAAAAGTAAATTGTCGTAAAAATGTTTTAAATTAATTCAATAAATGATTTTTTTTATTAAATTAAAAATGATATTTTATAGATGCTCAGCAAAATATACAATTTTTCTTGCCTTGTTCGTCTAGGGAGCTTTCTTATTAGCTAAAATCTAGGCATTTTTATGAAAAATTTCAAAGGCAATTAAAAAAACACCTAAAAATTATAGTTCATCTTAACAAATTTTCTCCTAAATTGTATTTTAATACGCAAAAGACTGTAACACTACTACATAAGCTTCAATCTCCTGCGCATCTTTTAGTCCTTATAACATACCAATAATAATTAAATTAACAATTTACAAATAACAAACAAGCAAGGAACGAAACGTTTTCCGTGTATCGTCCACTATAACGATATTAATATTAATAGTAGTCTGGCAGCAGATTCTAGTTCGCGCCAAGATTAAGCGTATACACGAAGACCGTGTTTTGGCACCGTGTCTGACTTCTTACGGGTGTATTAAAACAATGGTACGAAGATATCCTTAGAATATAAATAAACGACAGCGTTTGATTCATTTGCACTGTATGGTAAATTAATTCCAACAATTATTGTGCAAGTTTTTCTTGCACAAACTTAAAAATAATGTTTGTCTAATATTTTTTTGTATTCATCAATAATGTTTCTCAAATATAGAAATTGTCAATAGAAATTTCAGATATACAAGAAAATCATATAAACATTTTAAATAAATTCCTAAATCTGCTCTTCATAAACATTTTCAATAAAATCTGGAGCACAAATATATCACGCTATTCTTAGACACAAATGAAAGTAGTCATATATCTAGATTTATACCGATCTAGCTTAAATGTGGATCAAAACTTCATAGAGCGCTCCACGGCGCATAAACGTATCCATGATCACATATAATTAATCGCTTTAACATATTTTAACTCATATTAGAGTAGAGTTAAACTCGAGTAGCTCTTACCTCAGAGCGAACTTTCATACTTATATAGTTTCAATACAGTTGTAAAGTTCCTCTATGATGGTAGCATTAATAACGAACCGCTGGCGGGAGAGACCAATAGGGCGTATATTAAGTTGGACGTGTAGATTTACGATCAACCCTTTCATTAAACAGGTATTACGCCGACAGATAAGCCTACATTACGCACTCGTTTATACAAGTCAGGACTCTGTTCGAGCCGACATACTATTGTAATTGGCTCGACCTCTATGTAAATTTTATGGGAAAACTTAAATCTAAAACTTAATCGTGATATGTTGTTACATTAAAACTGAATGTTATAATGTAATCTCTCGATTCTATAAAACTTTATGCGATTGTAAAAGCTCGTAAGCTATCCAATTATAAGCTTTTAAACCTTTATTGCTTTGTTACTTTAATTTTTAACGTACAGTAATTTCATACAGGATCACGGAATATTCGCACACACAATTTAAAAGCGCTAAGCCAAATTGCAGCGTTTTAAAACAAACATTATTTCAATGTGAAAATGATGACGAGGTAAAACTGTTAAATGTTTAATCAAAATTATACCCCGTTCTCACACACAGCGACGTTTCTACGCGAGTAAATTTGATCCTGCAACGCGAAAATTGTCTTATTAAAGCGTTAATTTAGCCATGGTGTGGGGCGATGCACGTCTGACGTGAGTCCCTTATTTTGTTTTACACACAGCAATCGATTTTAAAGCTCGTTGAATCGAAAATTATATGAGGAGCCTCGGGAAGGACGGGTGCGGGCGCGGCGTTCGGGAGCCGCCAATGCGCTTGTCTTTCGGTTCACTGGGCTTTCTTTAAATTGGCGACGGCTCCGCTAGCCGCACCGCTTATTGCATCTCTTGCCCGCAGCGTCGCGACGTCCACAATATTGCCTTCATTCGACGTTTAAGCAAATAGAATTTCCAAGTCTGTAAATAGGATAGCGTTATAGGTAAATCTTTGTCGTGTCCTTGCCTCGTTTACGGGAAAGAAATTCAATTTTTATTGAACGCTTGTTGAATTCGACGTTTATGATCGTCCCGAAGGGTATTGTATATGCACATAAATCGCTTACATAGAATTTTTTGCGTGTTGAAGACCAATCGTTCAACGTTTGTCAATACCTAGTTCCTTTTAGGGCAGGTTTTCTTATGTTCATGTTAGGAATGTCGAGGTCGCTAAAATCGGAGTGAATATCATATAAAAATGTTTTTATTTAGAAGAATGAACGGCAGGAGCGTTGCGTGACTCTACTTACTATATAGAATCATCGGAATATTAAGGTCGTTCCGATTTAATTTTTTGCTACTAATGCGGAACAATATTTATAATATTAATCTTTATTTCCAACCTCGCAAAAATGCTACACAATAATGTAAAAATAAATATCTTTAAAAAGCATAACATTATATTAGGAAACAACTACCTACTTTAATATTTACTCGAAGGAAACATTCTGTTGTGTTCTCATAATTAAAGTTTTATCTCTAATAATAAATTATAAGACCAAATGAAATAATCCATTTGCGTTATGATGAATTTAATTAAGCCTTTTATTTCTTGGCTTGAAAAAAAAAACATTTTTAAACATAATATATTAGATAGAAAAACTACAAGAAATAGAAAATATATATTGTAGTGTAAATACATATTGTGATGTAAATTGAATTGAAATCAAAAGTAATTAACTAGAGCTTTTATTATGTACCTATTCAAACAAACTAACAAGTAATACAAATTTTCGTGATTGTTAAAATCTTAATTAGTAATCCAAATAAAATAATAATCTTATTAATAGCAAAATCAAATTTACAATATAATCAAACAGAAGATCGGCACATTTCGTCCAATTTATTGGTAAGTGCTTATATAAACTATCTGATTCCAGACCGCATAGGAAATAGCCGCAAGATTTTAATGTGAAATTGAAATTGAGTTTCTCATAGTTCGAAGAACTTTCGGAGGAATTCATTGTTATAACATTTTGTATTGATTTTCATGATTAAAGCTTCAGTGTTTTAATATAACAAACGTTGTGTTTCAATTATATGTACTTTATAGCACTCGCCGTAAAAACCTGTTTACGATAAAGCGCTCCCCGTGAATTCGTGCGTTTCGTATTCAATAGTTTTTATTGCAAATGGAAAGATAATTAAATCTGCTTTTTACTTTTTCGTTAAACTATTACGTTTTACAATCATGCGTCAGTCGAAAGGGAGTGTATATTGCTTGATTACGTTATAAATTTACTGTCGTGGCTACATTTGACTTCATATTAACATAATTTCATTATTTCGCTGCATAATACGACTGTTCCTTGAATTTAACAGCACATAACGAACGTGGGAAGGCAGCTGAATTTCCGTCTCAGATATAATCAAATCTTGTACACCAGGGGGGTTATTATAAATGCATCTAATAACTCGGTCGAGTGACACAGGCGAGTTGGGCGAGCCGAGCGGATCTATACAGCGTCATATCAATCACTATTGCCGCGAAGCAGCTCGATCCCTTGGCACTTGGCCTAGATTCGAAATTACACAAATAATTTTCCTAGTGGGACTAAAGGCCAGCTAGGCGGTGGATTAGGCTACCCCGAACAGATTACAACGGATAGTAGCAACTTCGATACCACGCTTAACCGCTCCACCTACCCACTTAATTTTTCCATCCCATTTACTGACCTCGAATGAATACTCGACGCAAATGGAACCGTAAATAAATCCTTAATAGGCAAGTTAATAAGTAGAAAAGTTTGAATAAGCTCGTCTCAGATCGTCAATGTTTGAGCCATCAAAAGCGACCGACTACTTTGCTGAAGTTACAGTTAAGTAGGATTTGTGTTAGACTCACGCTTCTCGAAAAGGATTATAGAAATATCATAATATTGACATCACATTTCAGTGAGCGTAATTAGACACGGGGAAGGAGTGGCTCTTTGATGAAATTAATTTATTATATCTTAGTTTGTTGTGGCAAACATATAATTAATTTGAGGCTTTAGCTTCGAGAATTTTGTGATGAAAGTAATAATATTTTCTTAATAAGAGATACATTGAATTATGCTCTGATATAATATGAGAATTCCTTCAATATTAAAAGCGAGAGCGGTAAACATTGAAGAAAATGTTTTACAAATTGTATTCGCGAAATGAAAACCATATTCGGGCCGTGGTGGGAACATATTTCACTTCGAGCTAATTATTAAAACTATAAAGGAATTAATTTGATACGGTAATAGACGGTTAAATCCTAAGCATTATTTTTACAAGTTCCTTGTTAATCGCTCGTTCTTATAGTAAACACGCGTAATACCCTTTCATTTATAACTCCCGCCGCGACTCTTGATACAGGCTTGCCCTTAATTCCAACTTAATTAGTGTCACGCAAGTTCCGTAATCCTAGGCTCGAGGATCGTACGGCCGTTCTTAAAATGGAGATTAGTACGGCAAATATCTCGAACTACAATATCCGACTAATAAAACCACTATTAAAGCCAGCTACCATTTATTAAAATCGAAACTTGAAAATGTACCGTTTGGCGTTTATATAACTGTCAGGGCGACTATATTTTCTACTTCATCGCGAAATGTCGGCACGAAGAGTCGACGACGACGAACAATTCTAAAAGAACTACATGAACTGTATTTTGTGTACGGAACTCCTTCCGTGGTCGCATACAACGGATGTACAGGAAAACGCTTGCATACTGAATAGGCGTGCCTAAAAGACACTGCGGACTTCTACCTACAATGGATTACACGAAACTTAAGTGTGTCACCTTTATCAACCACACCCAAAAACAGAAATTGTGGCACATCATAATAAGGAATAAAAAAGATAACAAAACCTACTTTTGAAGAGCAGCGAAGGATATGATAATTAAAATAAATGAGTAAATTTACTAATTAATCTTCACTCCAGATGAAAGTTTATTCAATAACGTATTCCTAGGTAATCTCATTAAATTTTTAATCATCATTTTCAACCGTATCGGCGCGCCATTGGAAATTATTTCAAGACCGTCCTCCCGGCGCGTCTGTCGGCAAATTAGTTACGTTAAGAATTTATTCGTGTCAATTTACGAGCAATTTTATTTTTGACGATACATCAAACATTATCGAGGGCCTCAATACGAGTTGCTCAAGCGCGTGTTTACAAATAAGAAACGTCGAGGAGACGAGTGCGTAATAAATTTTATAGCGCAGTATCGATTTGGATTCATACGAAATAATAATATATCAGATCGAATATAGGAATGTATCGGTGCGCTCAGCCCGAGTACCGAAATAGACCCTCATCAAAGACAAACAGGTTTGCAGCTGTAAATTGATTTCAGTGTGGATTGTCCGCAATATAAAATATGCTACCGTCTTTATAAGAGCCTTAGAGCGTATTGCATTGTCTATAATTTATCGTCCTCTATTAAACACAGTATTAATTGATCAGCAGATATTTCCTGCTATGAGGCATTACCAATATTGCAATTTGTATCATATTGCGTAATGGAAGAAAATTACTTCACAATAACGCATTATAAATACCTGACAAAATACATAAATCAATCCTGCCATAATAATGGGTTAATTCAATTTTGTTTCAATTCGCTTAATATGAGATTTATATTTGAACATGTTTTTCGCTTGAGCCTACGCTTAAGAAAACTTTTTTACGGTAAATTTAGCGTCAAATGTTTGATATTTTCTTTGACGATCTCACACCTTCTCGCACTCGGTTAGGAGAGAATTTTATTCGGAATATAATTTCTGTACAAAAATGTTTATTCACGGTGAAATTATTATGGGACATTTGTTTTTATTGCGAGAGAAAAATGCGTAATTCTATCACTTTAATACGAACGCTTTTATTCGTTTACATATTGTTTTCTGGATTCTTCTTAATATGTTGACAACTTAGTTGACAATGTATAAATTTTTTGAGACGGGTCTATGAAATTAATCACAGTAATAATTTATTACAAGAACACATATATACGTGCCAATATAAAATGAATTGAAAACTGAAATATAATAAATACAACAATATTAAAAGCAGCATTGTGTAAGTTTGTGCAGGAGTAACACCAGCTCTTGAGATCAGGTTAACCTAGTTTCAGAGTTGGTCCACTCATGTTATTGCAGACGCTTGTTTCAATATATTTTTATGAGTATTTGTATTGTCAAACGAATATTTATATAATACAATGTTGTTTGTACTAATTATAGAAATAGATAGGATTAATTTAAATTTTCATATTACGTCAAACAAACATTCCCTCAACTTCATTCAACAGTTGTTGGCGATCTAAAGTTAAAAACCTCATAAAATACGACAGAAGCGTATAAAACTTTCTCAATATTCTAATAAAGGTGTCAGTTTTGCATAAAAAATATAAGTATTATTTATAATGTCATCTCAACTACTTGCGTATGATAATTCGAGTCAGATTGCATTTGATGAAACCCGGCGCGCATCCGTTAAGCACTCTAGACGACCGCACCGCATAGATTTGCATTTTAGCGTTTTTGATACGTGGGCGAATATTCAGCGCGGTGTCGGTAGGTATCTTTTCAATTCGAAGCGGCGGGAGCCGAGTGGCCGTCGAGGGCGCTCGAGGCGCGGCGCGTGCTCGAGTGCCCGCCGCGCTGCGCCTGCGCACAGCTCGCTCCCCCCGCCCCCACACCCACGCCCGCCCCACCGGGAGGCGAACTCACCAGAAGTTTATTACAATTAACTGCAACCCCAACTTAAGCCTCAATTTGGCACTAGCTGCAGATTTATCCAACACGGCGCGCATTTTACAAACAATTTTTATTTTATATTTTATTCTTAGCTGCGAAATTAAATTTATTAATGAATTGTTTCTTGAATAATGCATGTGATATATTATGGAAAGTGTATATTTTACAAAGCAATTCAAGCTTATTTCTTAACATGTTAAAATCAAGAGCTCTTTTTGAATGAATATAGTCTCTTAGAGAACAGATTTTCACTACCATGAAATAAAATTCATTTAAACCTTGAAATTAATTAAAATGCTACAGTTAGTTTAGTGGGGAGTTAAAGTTTTTTTATGAGCGACTTCGTGGTTAGAGTTAGACCATTTCCTATTACACTTAGAGCTTGATGGTCGATAGCTCAGGCGTGTCGAGTGTTCAGTTTAAATAACTTTTATGTCTTACTACTCGTAAAACTTCCCAATCTGACGACCTCGTTGCTTTAAAACTATTAAATAATAGCTCAGTTTTAAACTCATTTTAACGAAATAAAAAGGAAGGCATGTAAATTGCGATAAAGTACATTTAAGAATTAAAAAATAATAAATGAAAAGGAATAAATTAAATAAGTTTAGGGTGACTTTTTATATCCAAGCAAAATAATTTGCAACTCATAGAAATTAATAAAATAATATTTCTATAAATAGTAGATACACTGGTATATAAATGTAAATACATACTTGCTTTCGCTTACCAATAAATACCAAAGCAATACATATAAATGATTCAATACAAGTTTATACAGAACTTGATACGAATAGGTGTAAGAATTTAAAATGTAAAACAAGAGTAGCGTAGCACTGAGCTCCCTCTATCAAAACTGTTTTACATAACTTTATCCTTTCATAGTTTGGCTTTGTTTCTTTAGATGTTTATTTAACACCAAGATAACAGATCTTTATCGAAACTTCAATTGTGAACGAGTTCAATGAAAATGCTTTTTAAATCGAACGCTTAAAAGTTAAAATACATTTTTTATTAAGTCTTTCCAGTGCGTTTTAATAGTGAAAATAGTAAAAATTATTAATATTTCAGCTTCAAGGACGATAAATAATGACACAAAATTTACTCCATCAAATGTATTTTATGTAGGTACCTAATAAATTAATATGTGATGATTTAAATGTTAACGATATAAATGTAACAACAGAATAATTCAATAAAGTAATAATAATAAATAGAAAACATTTTAATATCATACCATTACCAAAATATAATAATCAATAAGCACCGCAATGAAAAGAAGGAATTTGTCACAGTCGGGGTAGGACAAAAGTACTGGGGCTCGTTCCTTCATTCATCCGAGATTGTATTGAATCACAACACCATCATATAGGCCGTACAATCACAGCCAATGATTTATGCTCTTTGTTTCCCAAATATTTATATTTCTATACAGATTTTTCTAGACATAAAAATGTATAAACAGTTACGTGACGTAGTAAAACATAAACTGAGCATGTAGGTACGCTAATTGCCTAGTAGATATTTCTCAGATGACATTTTTATCTTGAATTTAAAAGATACTTAAGACGCCGAGCTCGTCCTATGATTTCCCATTATTAAATTTCACAAGAGATTACGATCCCGTTATCTTGAAAAATAACGTTCTATTCCTTTCACCACGCGCGTTTTAGAAGAACGCTTAAATTTATTGGCTTTGGTCTTCCCTCGCTATGAAAATATAAAACTTTAACGGAAAGCAAAATTTACTACAAATTTGTTTTGTTGTTATCGTAGTTAAATACGACTCCTACGCATACAATTTGAAAGTTCAAGGGATATAAACGATTATATTGTTACAACATTAATTCTACACTGCACCATTGCCAAAGTTCTATCAGAGCTTAAAAATAACATATGACGCCAATATTAATCCTTCAAACAATTTCATAAGTACGGTGCTCACGTGTTTTTCTCCGACATTAAATATTAAACCCACTCATATTATCATCGCACGATGTCACTTTCTACATGTCTAATTTGAAATTCTATTTGCCATTCAGCCCTGTAAAAGATGTAATTAACTAATTTCTAACTTATGTTCGAGAGAAACAGTAGGTACGTTGTCGTAAGTGATACGCGACATACCTTTTGTATAATTAAACTGGGGGCAAACCCAGTTTAAGTTTAATCCTATAGCCTCTTGACACCACTCTCCCGCCCGGAGGGGAGATTATTTTGTACGTCAACACTATCGACCGAAGTAGAGACGAAAACGCTCAACCCACGTTACATGCGTCACACAAAATACGACTGTCAGCTGCGTGTTACACGACTTATATTCCATTGCATATATTGGTTGTTTCTTTTAGTTGGGATTGGGAAAAATACAGTTAGAAGAAATGCAGAGTTCAGTGAAACGGTAATCATTCGTAGGGTTTGCATGTTTTCCAGATGTAAGCTGTTTTTTCCGTATATATAAATATGTATATTTCAAATTAACATAATATTATATGCGTACGATGTTTACACACTTCAGAAATAGGATTACCTTGTTTGTTTGTATCAGGCTACATAATGTTCTAGGTTTGCTCGACCCATATTCTGCCATTTACCTGTATTTATTTCCCTAAAAGCCCACATTGTTACGTGTATTTATATTAACCAGTTTCTCGATACACTGAAATGTCGTAATTATGTCGGAGTCGAAGGTCGCTCAAAACATATCCGATTGTCCAAACCCTTAAAGCATAAATGAATGCTCTTAGCGACCCAGCAATGGCTTACAACATTTAGGCCCTTATTATGAATTCTCGACATTTGCTTAATGTATGAAAATTTGAAAGAACGAACCATGTTGATGGTACTCGAAACAAAATAATTGCTACGGTCGCGCGGTCCCGGTTTCGGACTCCGCATTCATTATTCACTTTTTATTTCACCCTCCTCTCGGCTTATAATTTGACTCGAAACATAAAATCAAGTTTCATTTGATTATGCCCCAAATAAAAAAAATATACTGCTATAATTCACTTTTAACGCAAGAAATTTTCACAATAATAAGCCACGTCAAAAGAAACAACTTTGAAACACATTCACAAGAAAAAAATATCCTAATTTGGAACATATTTTTGCTCATTGTTTTTAAAGGCTTGCATAAAGGAAATTTGACTTTTGTCTACGTCTTGTAACAAAGCCGTCGTAGTCAATCTGAACAATGGCGTGGTATTCTTAGTACGGGCATAGTTTCTGCATTTCGTAAGAAGAGAGAAACGAACGATAGGCGTCCTAACGCTTAGCTTTCAACTACTTTTTATGTATGAAAGGAAATAAGTAGGCACACCTACACACTCCACGAATGCAACCCTTGAATATATACCGTCACTCAGATGTGTTTCGAATAGCTTTCGATGACAAGTGCGCGGAACCATTTCTCTTTTTAGACGACTAAATGCGCCTATTGTTTCGCGAACGCTTATGAGAGTATTTCTGGAGTGGCACGCTCACATCTGGGCATTTTTCTCGGTTAAGTAATTATTATAAAAGCCCTCATTATTTTAACATGATTTTAATACGTGATATTAGTTCTTTGTTAGGTTGCTAGTAAACTTTTTGAATTACGTAGCATGTTAAAATTTATTGCAGCTTTTTAACACTTTTTATTCATATTATTAATTCGGGTTTTTAAGAGGTAAAATTGTAAAAAATAAAAACCTCTTTTAGTTGAATTATATAAGGGTATAGACGGATAAAGATATGAAGATTGAATAGTATTATTTACCTACGTATCTGTGGAACTTGAAAAAAGCCGTCTTTTGTTCGCGCGTCAAAGGCTTGAAGTACGATTATAAAGAGTGAAAGAAGTAAAGAAGCCACTTTTGTCGTTTCCACGACGTATAGAATCTTCTTTTAATAATTTTCCATTGCTTTCAACTTATCGATCTTTGGATATTTATTCACCTCACGATGTAATTCTCAGAAGTACGTTCATTTACATGCATGCGCTTTTTATTTACTTGTTTGTGTTCGCTTTATCGGATATCGAATGAAAAAATACGTTAACTCCTATGAATTTTTATTTACTCTTTTGTGTTTATAAATGTTCAATCTAGGATAAAATTAAATAACTTCCGCTGTAGTGCTTGTTTTTATCGTTGCCGCTATCTCTTTTGTTCCCGGGTCGGTTGAAGTCGGCGAGTGATCAACTATATTGTGTCTAAATATTTTAAATCTCCACTTCGTAATATGTCCGAGCCAAGTGTAGTTATTCTCGGTATTAACAAGTCTGCAAGCAACAAACAGCGAGCATCAGAACGAGATAAAGATTAATTCCGTGCAAGTGTCGTTGAAGTCGAGAAGCAATAATGTTTCATTAATGTCTGCCATTTAGAACGTACGCGGTTACAGTCTTGCGTCGTCTGACATCATTCTTACGGAGTGCCTATTATTCGAAGTCCTCAGTTTAGAGTCCTCTCGAACTAACGAGACAGGCTAAGTCCCGGTGCGCATTTGCCATCCGTTCGGTTTTGTATTGTTACAAATGGCACAGATCTGTCGCTGGAGCCGTGTGGAGGCTAATGAGCTGTGAAGGAGATAAGGTGTGCCACACGAGAAGACGGGATGATCCCCCTATCTATGCGAAATGCTCATTGCTCAGTGCGCCCAAGCAAACGCTACAGATACTTACACAATGTCGTGAGGGGAGACGAGATAAATGTTATCGGAAGCTAGCTTTGACCCGCCTTCCAAATATATGATAATAATCTGTGTTAATCTATAAAATAGAACACAAATCAGCGAAATATATAAAAGTTATTTTATGATTAATAAAAAACGAAAATAACCATTCAATAAAAATAAAAGTTCTCATTCATATAATGGATAAAAATGTGGAATTCATGTTTTCGATCGCAAATAGAATAAAAGTTAACAGTTTAATAACCAAATAAAAATACATCAATGTAATTGTATCTGCGTCGCAACAGCATTTATAAAATTGAAGCTTGAAACGGATTTATTCGAAAGACAAAGAACGAGTAAAATAGAGATTGTGGGCGCACAAAATGAAATGCAACGTCAGCCGAGTGGCCAGCGGGTGGCCTTTTTGAAACGTAACGTAGGCCAAAATAATTTCCTCCCAGGAAAAATTGATTAATATTGCCCCGGCCGCATGTAACCTAATAAGTGACGGCTATGCTCACCCGCTAGATAACTCGTAAAAATGACTTAACTGAGTTTCGCACTGGAACCAACCTTTATGGCGACTAACGCCTGTTCCGCTTTTGAACAGATTTAAAATTTATATTGAAAACAGTCATATCTGATTTGATTGAAAAACATTTATAATATCTTCATCAGTAATAGGTATTATAATGGAAAAACATAGGAACTTTACTAAAATATGGTACAACGTGCATAAATGTAGCAATTAAGTAGTAAAAAATAATGAGAGTGTCAAAAGTTGTATCATAAACATTAAAAAATTGTGTCGGAGTAAGTTACGGGTCTGCCAAGGGACATCGCGAGTGTTGCCCGTAATTGATGTGTGTAGCTTTTGTCGCTATGGCCGTTCGGTGTTTGCAGTCGCCCGTGGTCAAGTTAGACTAAATTAAATTGTTGTATTTTTCACAGCAAAATGACTGCGAGTAACCGAGTCCCGTTAACGAGGGGGCGGTAATGTCGTTTGTTCGCCGGACGCGCTGTTTGCCCGACACGTTCGAAAAATTTGTGTCACGGGTATAACTTACTGCCTTTTCGTTTTAGTTCCCGGCTTAATGTTTCATTTCATTTAACTAGTATTTTTATTTCATTTTCACGTTCGTGTTACATTCGCTAACTGATTATTGTAATTTATTTACCACTCAAACTCGAGTCGAATCGCCTATCGCGTAACAAACCTTTGTTATCGCGATGCGATAAATGGCTCCGAGACAGCGAATTAAATGCCTTTAACGGTATGTCCCGACGATTAGTCAAGAGTTAATCACGACAGCGAATAATTCGTGTAATCAAATAGCTATACGTTTAATTATGGGGTTAAAAAATTGCCTGCGTGAATAATATGTTTCCCAGTGGAGTGAACTATTTTGTCCACGTTTAAGGTAATTGCCACCATTTTCAGCTGACGTAGACAACGGCAAACCTGACACTCGCTCCCTAGAGTCTACCCTTTACAATACAATTAATGAATGGCTTTTATTAAATTTTTATTTACCATGTTTTGAACGCGACATTCTTGGAGGATGTTTTATGAATTGTTTCGATTGTTATCTTTAGTAATTGAGATCACGTCAAGGGAAAATGATAAATCGGTTTATTTTTACATTTCGGTATAGTACAACAATGTAGGTATAGTGCAAATTTATTATAGTTATTATATCACATACCTATTGTTGGGTTAGCAAAACTATAAAATAATTAATGCGTACTCACAACAATACGCTTGAAAATAGGTGTGAACAAGTAAGTTTATCGCCACAATAAAGGTAAATAAATTGGAGTCTGCTTATTCTCTAGTGGGAGGATCGCCCACGCATAATGTACTAGAGTGTTGTATGGCTTGTATCACTTTAATTAAAACGTTTATAATTACAATGGAATATATTTCGAATTATCCACTTTAATGTCAAGCACATTAACGTTTGATACATAGCCGTGTATGTGTTTTCCGGTTTCAAATATCATATCATGATACTTTTAATTTATCAACCCAAATTTATGATTTTGTTTTATTGTTTCATTTCGTTAAGATTATTACAAGTACAATTAATATTAGTACTGGGTAATAAAAATAATTTTCTAATCCAATAATTTAATAATTTTTAGAACAAATGCATCGACAGCCAGAACTAACTTAAACGAATGAAAAACGGTTTGATTTTAGACGTGACAAACGGTACGGAGCGAAAATATTGTAACACTAGATTTACACGGAGCGTCTAGAAGTTTGAGGGGTTCGAGGAGTGAGGGGTCCGGGGGTTCGCTACTTGGACACGTACAAACCCCCTTTCAACGCTCTCTGCCACTTATTCATCATTTACGCGTATTTTGAGTGAGATTTTGTTAGGGATCGGAGGGACCTTCTCACTTACATTAGTTATATTGCACGTTAGGAATCCTGTTCATTCAATTTGGCGGATCTTTTATCACTCGGAATAATGAGTTCCGTTTTGATGTATAGGTTTTTATCTTTATCAGTAGGTACATAGTATTCTAAGACACGTGCCTGAAAGGACTTTTTTGGGCTTTTTTTATTTCTAACATTAGAAATTTCAATTTATAGGTGATCGTAAAAAATTGTATGACAAACAAAACTTACTCTTTTCCTTAAAATGAACCAAATTCTGTCTCAAATATTACCTATATTCGATCTCCAACTACTAATATATTAAGGTAGCAAAGGATTATTTAGTAGGAAACCTTACTCATTAGTAATTTAAATTCGATGACGTAACTTCCGTCATTATTGATAGGAAGTTCTGTAAATCTCAATAGCCATTGTTGTGCCGTCAGTTACTTTTTTCCTTCGTTACTGCCTCGTATAAATATTCAAGAAGAAAACAGGTACGGCCTTTGAGACCGCGTCGCTATATTGACATTATAATGAAATCTATCTTTACGCTTTGATTGATAAAATATGCATTAGATAAATACATTACAGTATCGTTACATTTTCCTACAAAGAAACACGTTTTTATGCTTCCTACCCGCTAAATAATTCAAGTGTCTTTTGTGAAAATAGAAATATTTTTGATAGAGTTTTTAGCTAACAAAAATTAAGCACACCGTGCATTGAAAGTATTACTTTAGAAGCTACGATAATTAATTTTAACATTAGACGTTATTTTTATCTGTTTAATTTTCAATACTCTTTTAAATTCTAATATTAATTAATCACGTTAACCAAACAAGCGTTGAGTGTTTTCTTTTTCAAAAGCTGAAAGAAAAATGCATATTCGATATTAAAAAAACTCAATATCTCGATAGAATAAATAAAAAGCTCGATACTAAACACTCAACCTCGCTTACGTATCTAGTGCTCAATATATGGACAATTTTAGAATAAATTTAAATAAAAACATTTACAAAGAACGAGCTACATATCGAAACGAAAGTCTACTTTCAAAGTACACAAATATTTATAGACTTTAAAACCAGCATGACGGAAATCTACGACCGCGGTTATCTTGAGAAGCAATTTTGTCGGCATTACGCGTTCTTGTGGACTATCCCGTGCTAACCTGCGTGGGAGGATTGCATAATGTATTAACTGTAATTATTCTTTCATTTCGAGTGCCAGTTCTGACTAACTTAGCGCTCACAATTGACTTTATTAATATCTACCCACATATTATTATCATTATTCTATGCGAACATTTTTATATCTTGTAAGTATATCTATGTTAACTATGCGAAGGTTTATAGCGACTATTACATATATAAATTTATTTCATAACACATTCACGACATCATGCACTGCTTGTTATCATTATAAATGTCTTAAGTGTCTCTCACAAGATAATACTCGTAGATGAATGAATAAAACATAAAGCTTTGAGTCAATTCAACTCTCAACAAAGTAAATATAAAGTTTAATAATATTATTGACCTTTTACCCGGAATCTGACCTTTGTTCTTTATTTTCAGATGGTGACCAGGACAAAGAAAATCTTCGTAGGAGGGCTATCAGCACCCACAACGCTGGAAGATGTCAAGAATTATTTCGAACAATATGGACCGGTGAGTACCTTACCGTGCCTTTATTATTTAAAATATTATGTCCTCCACCAATTTTACTTTCTGCGTAGGTAATAAGATCTGAAAATATTCAGCGATAAACTCGAATACGTGCAGAGTGGTCCAGTAAATTTAATAAGTTATAAATTTTCCCGTAAAATACAACCTACTCAAGGTTTTAAATGTAAAAGTTAAATTTCACAGAATCGAATAACGTCATAGCATTTAATTTCCATTAAAAAAAAATTGTACACGTGCTTAATGTTTCATCCAATTATAGAATATCGTAGCAATTACCTACTGTGTTATTACGGACTAATTAGTTTCAGGTAAATAGTTCTAAATCAAATAATGATAGACACACAGGATAGACACTATTATAAGGTTACGTAACAGCTAACGAGGTGCAGGTGTGTAATCAAAGTTTTCAATGAGGCTACAATTTCTTTACGATCGATATTAAATAGCATTCGTTTTAGTACCTACCCATTACTTTGGTAAATCAATGTAAAATCGTCCTTAAGCTGCGGGGATGAGGGTTTACTTTTGCTAGGGCGGCGCGTGTACGTCTGTAAGTCTGCGATAACTGAAGTCATTGTCTGGCACCCGCGACTCAGAGCAGGTGTCTATCTACAAAAGTTTCCGTAATTAGCCCAGTATCTAGCATGGATGCGGACTAAGGAACTTTTCAGAATTCAACATTGGCTATAGGCGGCAGTCATTGTGCCTGCGCTCAAAGTAATCGGCTGGAGCCAGCCAGCCGCGACGATCAAAACCTTCATTACCTATTATGAGAGTTTAGAATAAAGCCAACGAGTTTTTCGGAGTGAATGTGATTGATGCCGAGCGAAGGAAATATCCCGGGAGAGATAAAAGGAATTTAATGAAGAGTCTTTAAGAATAATGATTAAGGGAATGGTTATTCCTTTTGGTCGGCAGCCTAATGATGGGGTCCTTTGAATTACTTTTTGTGTGTCTACGTAATACTGTACAACCACAATTACGCTAATTATATCAAACGTTGCTATCTTTGCTTAATTATTAACTAAACAAATACTATTTAAGATTTAACTTAATTGTTTCAATTCATTCATTCAAATAATAATTTTGAATAGGTAGGCTTAATAAATGTTTTCGTTACAATACTTGATTTATGAGAATAGAACTATTGTACCAAATTGTACTATCATAAATAAGATTAAATAAATAACATTGAAAACTGAAATTAGAAAATATGACTTTATCATTGGCAAACATAGCGAACTATGCCATTTATTAGACGGTATATTGTGAAGGGGTATCGTAATCCTATATATAATAGAGATAATAGCCCGTTTGATGGAAACTATCAAAACGTGTAATATCATATCAAGTTAGTGTAATTTTCTGTTGAGATAAATAAATTAATACCATTATTGGATATACGAAGAACGCACAGCGGGAATTTTGATTACGAATTAATTCAATTTAAACCGTACACTGCTCGGCTCGGCATCATTTCGTAAGGGTGTCACATTTTGAGCAAGTTTAATTAACAATCTAGTCGCTTTTATAGGTACCTTCATTAGTGTATTTGTGGATAAGCATTACGCAAACTCGGCACAATCCAAGGTACGAAGTGCGAGTGCGTATTTAGGATGGTATTCGGGAACGGACGCCCTCTGCGTGGCCCGGCGCGTGACGCTCCTCAGTCTACAGTCTACGGCACTCACGGCGTGTGTGTGCGTGCTCTCCGTGACTCCGATGCTTCGATACCGTGCTACGCTCTCCCCACGTGCGAGCTTTCCGAATGCAAACTGTCTCTGAATATCAAATGAGCCACTTAAATACCGAGCACAATGAAACGCCCACCTGAAGCAAGAGCCGTGGTACGCGTGCACGCAATGCCGCCGTAAATGAATGCCTGTCGGGTCGATGGGTGGGTGAGGTTCGACCCCGGTAACGATTTCCTTCAGATAATGGGGAATTTTCTGATGAAAGCTGCTCAACAGTACCCTTTCAAGGATTTAGGAAACGTCGGAACGAACGTTTAGAACAAATTTTATACGGATATAGAACGGTCGTAGTCGCATGAATGAATCTATGCGTCGAATGGACGGGAAACGCGCTGAAATAAATTATTTTAATCCCTTAACACTACCGTACCATAAAATTACTCAGATTTTACAGTATTAATATTATGCCGATAAAGGTTTTATACATTATATATGTATTATATAAAGATTTATTGCTTACCAATGATAATATGTGTCCCTTATTTTATAATGATAAAGTATAATCGAAACTATAAAACACACTCATTGAGAAATATCATATAGCTGCAATGTTAATCTTTTAATATTTGCTCAGTGACCTGAAAGTAGCGTTCATTTGCATCTATTTAATTAAAAGTTGATACAAGAGGGTAAAATCACCGTCCACGACAATTTTACTCTGTATAGAGAGGACGTCGTTTTCAATATTAATATGTAAATCACAGTCAAATTCACTTGAAAATCAAAAGCCACCAGCCGGCATCAAGATGCCGACTTAAAAATTAATTAGCCGAACGACCGGTGTAATCTCTGAAGCCTACACCGATTACGGGAATTGTTGTTTTCTAATGTTGATTCCATTCAGTGGGGTGAAGGTGCGGTTTTAAGTAACTGCCTGTGTCTTTTATGTCCTTTCGATCCGAACCTTCATTTTGTCGATGTCGGTCCTATCGACAGAAACGCACACAAGGTCCTCAATTTCGCTCGGTTCCAGTCCTATTTGTTCTGCTCTCTCATAAAAATGTATGCCGTCCTTATCTATCTTTCTGGCTCGCTAAAGCGATCTTATATTTAATGTTAAGCGGACAACTTTATTCACAAGAATTTCGAATGAGATGTTTAAGTAAAATATCTTCTCCGCGAATATTATTTTTAGATTTACAAACGAGGGAAAAATAACCGAATCCCTTTATTCCCCACAAATTTATATTCGTTTTCATTTTTAGCACGGTAAATTATATTTGTAATTCAGCTAGGTGCTTAGGGGGACTTTGCTTTCATTAAAGCTACTCTTTTCGGGTAATATAGTATCAGGATTTTCATGTAAACATTAATTGCAATCTCGGTGGTAATCTGAAGCTTGATATTCGGATCAGAGTTCCGCAAGTAACGATCAAGTTTCGTAACCAATATAAAGTTAGAGAACGGGTGTTCGCTTAGCGTCGCACGCATCGGAGGGTGTCTCTGGTAAAGTTCCGCTGCATGCTTGATTCGCTATTGTTTTAGCTGAACGAGTCACAACTCTGACTTTGACCGTCCGCGTCGACGTCGCCATCGTCGATAACTTGTACGCAAGACGTGTGCTGCTTGCTTCCTCTCAACTATGAAACTTTCACGATTCCTTGTTATCTTAGTGTTTGCTCCTAACTGAGTATCAATTCCAAAATGCATTCTCTCTATAAACGTACCTACATATTATGTATGATAAATGAAGTTATCATGTTCCTCAGAATTTGGGTTGGTAAAACATAAATTTTACCGCATCCAAGTTACTACATGATATTTCAATACGCTCGGATACTATTATCAAGAAATACGGACTAGAGGCAACCCTATAGACGTCGATCAAACTGTTCTGGCCATATCTCGTAAACTCTTAAGCGTTTACATTACTAACTAAACATCGTTTACTGTCAGCAGCACTCCAACTGTAACTGAAGCGGGTCCGGAATTTGGCTTAACTATAGGTACGATATCATCGCAAGCCGTATATCAATCAGTTGTTACAACGCTCTACGATTGTCGTTTATCTTCGAGGCCACTCGGATCTGTCTGTCCAGATTCGTGCATTGTTCCGACATTAGCCAGGGCTGCCTAAACTGTGGATGTTTGAAATGCCAGTGCGGTAGTAGGGCTCCCGTTGCAGCGCGGCGCATCGAACGCCCGATAGCGTTTCCAATTTCCTGACTTAAATTGCTCTAATTTGGTTATGCGCTGACGGGTGATCGAAGGCTGCTAAAGCTCCCGCCACTAGCGACATTCGGTTGCGGCTTGTAATTTTTGTTCGATTTCGATGTACCGTTTGCATGTTCATGTTTTATTTCTTACAGTTTCACGTGGAATAACAGGAAATGGAATTTTTTACCTTTGACCACGGTTAGCTCCACGTAACGTGCGTTTTGTGACTCGTAGCTCTAGCTAAAATTTAACTACAAATTCTTTAGAAACGTACGGTAACTGAAAACGCGTTCGTGCAATATTCATCGAAAAGTTCATATTAGTTTGCGTTTCAGAAAACGCAATATTTTCACTTCATTGGAAGAAAATTTAAATGGAAAGTAAACATTTTCATCCAAAATGATTTTCAGGAGTCTAGCAAGGAGTTTAAAAAATACTACAGATTTATTTTTAGGATTGAGCACTTTTTTGTTTACTTTTCAATGGAGCGTACAACCAAAGTACCAATATATTAGACTAATGGCTTACTAATTACTCTCTGGAGTCGTTTTATAGGACCACATAACAACCACTCAAGAAGCTCTGTTTTCTACTATTCCAGTATTAAGTCTTCTTTGTTTTTATTCGGAATATTTTACTTTTTATATAATTAATAATTCAGTTAAGTATTATATTGTCTAATAAATTATACAGGGTGTCCCACTATTGGTATACTAAGCGCGAAGGAACTTGTAGTTTTGCATACACTGATCACGAAAAAAATACTTAAACAACAAAATTACGTCAATAAATTTTTGCTTAATTTTTCCTGAAAATCCATGTTTTCTTTTCTAGCTTCGCGCAGCCGGCATATACCGCTTCTCTAATGTGAGCATTTTGTCTATGAAAACATAATCTTAAACGATAGCTCACGTGCTGGTGGCAAGTTGGGCGGGTTGCTTGTTATGGGTGTACCCATAGAGTGTTAAGAATTCATCAATTTGAAAAAAAAAATGTGTCTGGAATTTTATAAGTATTTTTTACGAACTCAGCGTATGCAAAACTATTACCTTCTTTGAGCTTAGTATACCAACAGTGAGACCTGTATAATTAGGTAGGCATATTTCAAGAAGAATGTATTCAACTATAAATAACATTTTACAGTTACCAAACTTAATAGAAAACCCAAAAATCGTTACTTGATAATGACCGAGTAAGTCAATAATAAGTACGAAAATCTAAAAAATAAAAATTCATCGAATCCGAATAAAATCTTGTTCAACACGATCAACGCGATCGAAACAAAACGAACGCAGTAGTCGGGCGTATTGTTTAAAATTGAGGCTTACGGCTTTCACATAAGAGTCTATTTTTCAATGAAGCAGATCCCACGATATTATGAAGTAATGATATTATAGCTCCCGAAGCGGCGCGGGGGGTGCTCCGGATAAACGCACCCCCGAGCGAACGATTTGTTTTAGCCGTCTAGTACTATAGTCGTAATTGTAGACGCCCACGGCTATTTTGTCGTGCATGGCAGAAAAGGAATATCGAAAATGTATTTTATATCCAATAGCTTACTTTTCGTTGAAAGTGCTTCATATTGGTTGAAATGGTTGTTAATCATCTCAATAGATGGCGCGCGGTGTGTCCCTTCAGACACATAAAACTGAAAGAATAGAATAAATTCGATCACTCGGGCGGGTCACGAGTGGCTGAGTTGGTGAGGCATCCGCCCCGGAATGGCGCGAAGGATGCGGGTTCGAGTCCCGCCTCGTGATCGAATTTTTTCTATTCTTTATAAATTTATATTTATAAAGCATTTGAATGCCATAAAACCAAAAATATAAATTCAACAAAAAAGGTCGGGTTCCATCGTTACAATATTGTATTCACTGAAAAGTGCTTCATATTGGTTGAAATGGTTGTTAATCATCTCAATAGATGGCGCGCGGTGTGTCCCTTCAGACACATAAAACTGAAAGAATAGAATAAATTCGATCACTCGGGCGGGTCACGAGTGGCTGAGTTGGTGAGGCATCCGCCCCGGAATGGCGCGAAGGATGCGGGTTCGAGTCCCGCCTCGTGATCGAATTTTTTCTATTCTTTATAAATTTATATTTATAAAGCATTTGAATGCCATAAAACCAAAAATATAAATTCAACAAAAAAGGTCGGGTTCCATCGTTACAATATTGTATTCACTGAAAAGTGCTTCATATTGGTTGAAATGGTTGTTAATCATCTCAATAGATGGCGCGCGGTGTGTCCCTTCAGACACATAAAACTGAAAGAATAGAATAAATTCGATCACTCGGGCGGGTCACGAGTGGCTGAGTTGGTGAGGCATCCGCCCCGGAATGGCGCGAAGGATGCGGGTTCGAGTCCCACCTCGTGATCGAATTTTTTCTATTCTTTATAAATTTATATTTATAAAGCATTTGAATGCCATAAAACCAAAAATATAAATTCAAATAAATTGATTCTTATTCGTTTTCAATTTTCCACATTTTATTCCAAAATAACGTCAGATTGATAAAAATATGCCGTTACTTTTATCCTCATCTTACGATTTTACAAAAGGATTACCTTTGAAATGAGAAAATCAGCGTCGGTATTTGAATCATTCACAACAGAACATCAGTCTTATTCAAAGCTTTAAGAATCGAATGGGTCTCGTTACACGCATGTGTGAATACGGCGTCTTCAATCCGCAGTCTTTATAAACCCCCAAAACTGATTTCACTGGCTATTTTTTCCTTCTCCCCGTCGACGTTAATTAAAATATTTCCATCTTCCCCCGTCTGTTTAACTTTTATTTCTAAACTTTCTCTGTTTTAAAAATTGTATGTGCATAAAAATTGATGAGTTGTTAAATTATTCGTAAATTTTGATTGCCTCGTAGAAAACGTCGGGATTGAGGTGCGCTCAACTTTTTTATTTCGAGAGACAATTAGGTATGCTAATTCATTTATAGTATGACAGCTTGGAACGAAAAATGCCGAGAAAAGATCAGTGGTGGGTCCTCGATGAGGGGTGGGTGGGGAGACAGAAGGATTGAGAGGTTATAGAGGTGACGTTTCGTATAGGGACCTGTTGTAATTAATGGATCGTGCGTGGCCTCTTCGATGACAGCCCTCTGTCGATTCTACACCCTAATATAATCTGCAGGCTATTAAGAAAGGTGTTTGAACTTACCGTATCGATTTCCTTTTCGTGTTTACAAAGTAGCTTGCTTCAAATTAGTAGGGAAATACCCACGATTCCTTCAACACATTGTACTGTATGACGACGTCATATAAGTTATAGTTCTCTTTACAAAGCTCGAATAAACTATTTTAATGAGATGAAATAAATTGTAATGAAAACTAAAAAGAATTCTCTCCAGTAAAAATTATTCAATGGAATTTAATGAGCATTTTGTAAGAAATACTCCAGAAAAATAATTGACCGAGCAAGAATGCAGTGAGTAACTCGCGAATTCTTCAAGCTTATTGCTTATCCGTAATAGATCCGTATTCTGAAGAAAGAAAAGAGAAAGCGAAGGGACACAGTAAACATAATTAGGTGTTTGAGACGACGGCCACCTTGATTGAACGGGACGCTGATATCTGTAAAGACAAAAACGATCTCGACCAAATTGTACTAGACAAAAACAATTTCCTCGTATTCTGTAAATGTAATAAGATTTTTTTATTTCTTCGTCGTACATAACATATTGTTGAAGAAATATACACGCGACATCGAATGTTAGATTAAAGCTAATCCAAATTATAATGGATGACATCATTTATTTTCTTTATTGTCTCTGTGCAGCTGCTTTATGTTACATATCAATTATCTTCAAAATTCAGAATGATCCGATTAAATGAAAAGTAGAAAATAAAAACAGATACGTGCGGCTGTGACAATTCAAACTGTCAAATAATTCAAGGTGCGGCACGGCGTATCTTACAATCAGTGGAATGTATAGATGGTTCTAGCGAGACCCCGTATGTTTTTTCCATCCATTCGGTTTTCTTTATTTCTCCCACCTCCTTATAAATATAAGAGTTCGGCATCTACGCGAATTCCCTAGATGAAAAGGTATTTTTCACGTAGCGAGCGAGTTTGCGGCAAAACTAATGTATATTTGTTGCAAAGCTTAGATATCGCCGCACGACTTATCTACATGTATATTTGTTCTTTTCGTTTCTGTATCTTTTCCTGTCGTTATCGCTAAACATTTTCAGTGATTCGATAAATTATTTTACAGATTACTTTGTCTAATCTTCTTTTATAAGCTTATGATCACTCATCATATTTCTAATCATAATGGATAAATAAAATACTTAAATCAGTAATTTATGATTCGTTGTATCTATTTATAGTAATATGTCAACTACCTTACTTGAAATACCAGTTTTTTTTAAGGCATTTATTCAATCCAAAAGAAAAAAATAAAAATAAAGGGCGTATTTAATATTTTTAATAACATTCCATTTATAAATTTATAAAGAATAGAAAAAATTCGATCACGAGGCGGGACTCGAACCCGCATCCTTCGCGCCATTCCGGGGCGGATGCCTCATAAATTTATATTTATAAAGCATTTGAATGCCATAAAACCAAAAATATAAATTCAACAAAAAAGGTCGTGTTCCATCGTTACAATATTGTATTCACTGAAAAGTGCTTCATATTGGTTGAAATGGTTGTTAATCATCTCAATAGATGGCGCGCGGTGTGTCCCTTCAGACACATAAAACTGAAAGAATAGAATAAATTCGATCACTCGGGCGGGTCACGAGTGGCTGAGTTGGTGAGGCATCCGCCCCGGAATGGCGCGAAGGATGCGGGTTCGAGTCCCGCCTCGTGATCGAATTTTTTCTATTCTTTATAAATTTATATTTATAAAGCATTTGAATGCCATAAAACCAAAAATATAAATTCAACATTCCATTTGTCATAAATATATCGTACATACTTTAGGAAATAATTATTATAAAAATAATTAAAGCATTTTTTAACAACATATATATACATAACATTTTTTATAAAAATAATTAAAGCATTTTTTAACATTTTACAACTGAAACCGTAAAAATATTAAGTACTGGCAAAGATTTAATTAATTCATAGTAAAAACTTGAGGTTAAAACGCTATCAAAGCAGGTTTATTATTTCTTTTATTCCACTTAATTCGCCGACTCGTTATTACCCTGTACTATGTGTAGTGAGTGTTATCGTCCGAGTCAACCGCAATATCTTTCCTGATATAACTCGGTAACGTGCTGTGTTAAAAACAAAACAAAAGTGAGCGCAGTCGAAGTAATAAAGCAGCTCGATTTCCGCTATTTAGAGAGGCGAAGAGAATTAAAGTTCTTTTAAAGAAAACTTCGCTGCACAATAAACAAAACGTATCCAATGTGAATAATAAGAATTCTATGGGGATCTGTAGGAAAGCCACTTTCAAAGCGATGATGGAGCACGACCACTCCGACATCTACGCGTAACTGACAAATTGCCCGGCATTTTTTTCGTAAAATTCCTTTTTTTTTCGGCAGTAATTGTCGAACATTGGCAATAGATTACCGTGAAAATTTTGACCTCCGAATACTATGCTATTTTCCAATAAAAGTGTGAATTGTGCACATTCAGTCCGCCATTTTAGGAAAACAATTTCTATTTGATTTCAAAATGGGTCAAATGCATTTCCGTTAATGTTAAATTCATTATTTTGGCTAGGCTAGGCTTCGCACTTTTGTTGCATTCAAATGCAAACCATGTCCGATTCTGTTTATTTAGATATGATATTGTAATAAACATTTAACTTTTTTCAAATTTGTCTTTATACTGCTTGTTTCTATTACAAGATAACGGACTCAAAAAATTAGTGGCTACTGATGATGATTATCTTCTTCTCTATTTAATATATATGTATATCTGTCAAATGTAAAAAATATTGAATATACGTTAATTATACTTTCTTTTATATATTTATTACTACTTATATCATATTTATTCTATTAATTTTTGTTTATCTCTGCACATAGACGTATTATTATTAGTATATTTTTTTATTTATTGATTATTTATTTTAATATTTTCTTACTGTAATGGAGGTCACTCTGATTATTGCGACAACATTTAGGGGCCACTGAAAACCAGCGCTGTGCGTGCATTTCTGTCGTACAGTATTTAGCTGAGTTGGTCACCCTTTTTCGAGGACATCCTACCGTGCAAATTTCGTTTTATTTTTTATTTTTATTTCTCTTTATAATTTTACTTTTTTTACTGTTTTGTTTGTCATGTTTTTAAGACTTTGTTTGATTATGTCTTCGAAATAAATGTTTTTTCTTTCTTTCTTTCTTTCTAATATATCAATTACCTAATATAAATTTTGAGTGTATAAAATAGTCTTTTAGCGAAAACAGAAAACTTAATGGAAATTTAAAAAAATAAATAATATTTTTTTACTTTTAACGAAAAACATTTTACAAGAAGTCATAAAAGCGTTTTGATATCGCCAACCCTCTAAACGGTACAAAGGTACTACAAAACACTAACTCGATACAAACCGTGATAAAGGTTCAATTGTATGCAGTAAATAAAATATGACTTGGCCATATTTCCACTTTCGTTTCTTTCCGTTTTATGTCCCTTTTTTCTTGGTTCGCTAGAAAACCGTTCATACAAAATACCTTTTCGATATTGCCCAACTTTATTAGCATCGGGCTCGTGTTTTTATACCTACAATATCTTACACTCTCCGTCACTTTTCTGTAATAATGATTTTCACCTGTTCGTTTAAATGGTATCAATTTTATTTCAATAAGTAAAAAAAAATACTTTTAGCTATGTAGGTAGTATCTTAACAATGTATATTTTATATTCTGATATGCCAGCACTGTTATAAGGAAACTTATATAACGCTCCTTTTCTTTATCATTTCTTATTCTAACATTCACGCCCTTATACTGCCGAGATCTTTTGTGGTTACCAAAATACAACGGCTATATAACTCACATTAACCCTTAAATTGTCACCCCTAGATAACTTGTGTGTATAATGTCGAAATTTGGAGGATGTGTTGGAATTAGGATAGAAAAGAGGAAAATGAAAAAAAATTAAAAATTTTATTTTTTTCTATGGTTTTCACTATGTCACATAAAACGGCTATTGCCAATTATATGTACATGTTCGAACCGTCACATATAACGGACATTGCACATTATTCCTGCAACCGTGGTACATGAATACAATGCACATTTTCAGCTCTGTAATTCAAAATTCTTATCAAATTATAATAATGGACGATCTAGTATAAGCTTTTCAAACATCTGTCTTAAAATATTGGTTAACACTTAAACGATATCGTTAAAAATAATGGATTTTAAAAAACGACACTACCAAAAATCACAGCCTAAGAATATGCTAAGAATGGGAATAGAAATAGTATTTCATTGCCTGAAAACTTATCTAATACACCAAGAAAGTCCTCTTCCCATTCATTAAATTGTACAGATTGAAATATTGTGTTTGCTTCATCGTATGCAAAGAAGTCGTATATACCATGCCTGAAGTACCAAAACAAACACGAAATTTAATTCGCTTTTTTTTTGGATTCTTTGACATATATATCCATTTGCTGCCAGTTTTTTAATTTGTAAGGTATTATTATTTAAATTTTCAAACATTGGGTGGTATTTCTGGTAAGTAACATGATGCTGTGGCTGAAGAACTACTGAGAAGTATGGAAGATTCATCTGGCACCGCATGTAATGGCTGAAATTCTGCAGCAATAATATTTTGTTGATGGTAAAAATTCTGAATTTTTGGGTCTTCATTGTGTCTCAAATCAATATGTCGTATAATTCCGGAGGTATGGTGCTGGGGGTAAATGGTTAACACTGTTATCATAGTGAAATCACTCCCGTAGGTCTACATTTCCTTCGAAATCGTCATCTCAACTCAATACCAGACTCTTCAGCTTCCGCCAGAGGTAGTGAGGGAATTTTTTTATTGATTGCCAAGTCATGCTCCTGTAAAACATAATAAAAATAGAGAAAAATATATCAAAATGAAGACGTTGAAAATGGAGGGCCTTATTGGCAACGTCGGCCGTTACATAGGACATGTGAAGAATACCCTAGTGTATACTCCAAGTTGTCAACGTCCGTTTTATAGGACATCATAAATAAACTAAAATTTTTATTCCAAATATTGTAAAATATGTAAAAATTATGTCAAAATACTATACTTACAATCGTATTCTAACTAATAATATAACATTATAAGCAAAATAGCCAAAATACTTGGAGTTATTACCAATTTTATCAGGAGAGTCAAAAGATCCGTTTTTTGCAAATTTCAAATGGTCACCATTCGCGACTGTACTTCGCTTCGCTAATGAAACCTGCATGTACGCGAAGGACATAGCTAGTACCTTCCCAATATACCAATTGGAAATGCCTAGGTCTACTGTAACAGCGCCAGCATGTGTGTAAATACTATGTCCTTTAAAACGGACGAAATCAATTTAAGGGTTAAAAACGTACTGACCTAAGTCATTAAGCTTCACATTGCTTTGTAACGGCTTCCTAAATTTATTCGCAATTGAATTTCGCCGGCTGAAATATTATTTCAGGACCATCCATAATTTAAACTGCGTAACCTTAAGTCGGCCGCGGCTTCGTACGGTACAAATAAATAGCTTCTTCAAAAGCTATCGTGAAAGCGAATTAGAATAATGCGCTGCGATTTGAAGTTTCAACAAACGAGGACGTAAAATGGCCCTCAGTGGATTACTCGGGCGTTCGGGTGGGCTCGGCTAAATTTGGGTATAAATGGAGGTATCGTGACTTCACTGAAGCTTACTATTAGCCAAAAGACTACACAGATTCAAATGAATGAGTGCATAAGTCGATTTGTTTTCTATTACAAGATAACGGACTCATTTGAAGCTCCGTGCATCTATATTTATGTTAATGGTTATAATGATTGCATCGAAACGCTCGATAATGTAATAACGTTGTTGGAAAACAGACGGAATATATTCGATTATAAACGTTCGCATTATAATTATAGAGCGTGTTTTTGTTAACAGTATATGGAATCACTGAATAAAATTAGATAATGTAAATCGGTGCGATAAGAATTATTTATGAATAAGCTTATTGCTTAATGATATTTGATTTTCATTTATACCAAAGTATTTTTATCTACGATATGATTATGAAAATAATATCAATAAACTACTACAAAAAATACCATCCAATTAAAACAAAACATTCCCATTTTTCAAAACAATTACAATGATATTCTATAGCACATACCTTTTGTTGTTTATTTACGTAAATAATATTACAAAAATAAGGATAGTCTCGCTCAGATATGAAATAGGCGCCGACCTGTCTCCTCGATGCTAATGTTTAAGATTAATGGAACTACCTACGCCATGAGACCGAGCTGTAAGTACGTGCAAAAACGTAATATAATACAATTGAAATTTAATTCACTGTTGCGATTATATTCAAATGCCAAGCGGTCGAGTGCTCTCAAAATATTTTATTTCTATACCTAGTTATATTTGCAGTTGCGGCATGTTAGTATAATTATCTTTCATTATTTCATAAATGAAAAGAGAGCACATAATTATATTTATCTATTTAATTTTAGATTAAAATAAATGTACTTGAATTCTAATATAACTTTGTGGCTTTAAATTTAAAATTTAGCAAAAATATAAAGGTAAATACATATTCTTGATTAAGGTCTACGCTTTACTAAGCGTAGCACTATTGAGTCTACGCTAAAGTCTCTATATTTTTATTTTACTGGATGTAAACTGTAAATACCATAATTTTATCAAATCTTACTTTACAGACTAAAAGATTAATTTATTATTGTGTATGTTCAAATAAAAATATCAATTACAAACCCATAATATTTCATCTCCTGACGTAGCATTTCGAACTACGTCATAAGAACTCTTCCAGCAAATTAAAGCATATTAAACTTTATTTTCCTAGGCTACAAGCTTTTATTTTCATTACACTTTTATACGATGTAGGAACGCTTATTAACGGCGCTTTAAAAGTAATGTATCACACACGCCCGACCAAAACTTGTTCGTTATTAAACAAAAGGCCGTAAATCAAAACTGCCGATGTATAAGCTGCAATAAACTATTCCATCAACTAAAGCCGCACTCATTTTTAAACAAATTTAAATTAATAATTCGTTTACACTAAGTTATTACCTCGTTTGTTTTTCAATCTCTATTTAAATCTGTTTGAAATAAAGCCTATTTTACATGAATATTATAGAACTGTATTTGAATGGGGAAAAATGTTAAATTGTTACATTTTTACTCTGATGTATCAAAATATTGTAAACTAACTATTATGTACAATGCGCTACAATTTTACATACTAGCTATTTCTATTTATTTTTTAATTATTATCCATTCTACGTAGGTATATTGTATTTATCTCTATTACTATAAATAAAGCAGATATTTAAACAATGTAATCAGAATTAAAACAAACAATTAACTTTCGCAACTTAAACTTTTATGTACGGTACAAAGCTTTAAATACTTTGGAAACGGTGCTTTTAAAATCATTAAAAAGCCTACTTTCATCAGTGCCGAAGTAATAAAACGGTTTTACTGTTATCCACGGCAATGGATTTGGACAATATATCTTCAGATTTATTGAAATTTTAAACAAACCTTATAAAAAGACTATAATGTTGTTTATTTTCTATTTAAATAACAAATTAAAATGTTTTTATTTCCCATCATAATAACAAAAAAATATTATTACTAAAAACAGGGCGTATTTAATTAATTGACCTCAATAAATCTTTTCCCCAATTAATTGTGAAAAATCTCAATCAGGTCTTTGGATAAGTGTCCAAAAATTAATTACAAATACGTATTCAAAGAGAGTTTTAATAAATTTAATAACTTGTTTGTAAGATAAGTATCTTTTCTAAAAATCATTATTTTTTAAAGCCCTTATAATATTATTTACTTTTACAATATGAGTACGCAAAACATTGATTACGATCTTTTGACTTGCATTACAGCATTAATTTCTGCTCTTTACTCATAATCACCTATATGAAAAAATACAGCTTTCTACAAAACCTAATCTTTCACAATATCATATGTAGGTACCAAACCAAGCTGTAATTTACCTAATATACAGCTTTCTACATAACCTACAATGCTTCTAGATTGATCCATACATACAAAACATACTATAGCCTAATATTATAGCATAGTTTGATACAGATACACTAAACCTCAACGTAAAAGCTCAATAAAGAAACATCCATTATCTGCGCCTGCGTGTGTTTATAGTATCGTAACACCCCAATAGATAAACTGATTACGATGTTTTTCTTTCAAAGTTCTTCCTTGTAAGTTCGATCTCGGCAAGTTTTATGGAAATGCGAGGGGTAACGTCTGTTGTTTTAAATTAAAGATATTCCGCTGTAACGTGTTATGGTATTGCGTTGTTCAAATTATACTACATTATCATGTTGTGTAATATTCTTTACATATTATAAGTAGACTTTAAAGTTGAATATGTATTATGATTGATTTTTCATATTTGATTGACCCAGATAAGCAAAAATAAAGCTTAAAATAATGAAATTAAAATTGAAAATACATTTATAAAAATATCAGCAAATGTAGAGCAAAACTTCCAAATATACTCTACAATCTCTCCATGATATAAAATTAGCACAGCAAAAGCCAATCGATATCAGCGTCTCGAGTAACATTTTCGTTAAACTTTATACGAGTATGTCCCGTTTTATATTGCTCACATTGCATTGAGATTGACCTTATCGAACCGCCTGTTTGAGGCTTGCTTTCCGGCTCCCCCGGGAACAACCCGGCCAACTTCCCCTCGATAGCCCAAACTTAACGTTTCTGAAATAAAACCACAATTATTAAACCATGTAAACATCACCTATGAAATATTTACGACCACCACCACGAACTTTTTCTCTTTCTATAAACACTTCCCGTATTTATCGCTGTTATATAGCTCTGTTGACTGCGCCAGCGGTGGAGGAAAATAAACAATTGTATATAATGAATAATATTAAGAATCACAGGTGACATTTCTCGCAAAGTTAAAGAAATCTTTGCTCACGAGGCAGCGACGCTGGCGCCCTCTGTCAACCTTAATTAGTTTTTTCCTCCAAAGTAATCGCAGACGGTGGAACATGCAACTTTGTAGCCCCTTAATGAAAATGCTCTTAAGTGTTCGTGTTTAATGTTTATTTACTTCCACTTTGTTTTTCAACTGTCTTATTATGGTTCCTGTAAAACCAGTTGTTGGTGTACTGCGGCTTTTAGGTGACTGTTCTGTATTCACTTATTTAAAGTACCTCATGCTCTTTAATGGTATGTAGTTATTTTTTATTTTGGTACGCCATGTTCGCATGTTAGTTATGGTTCTTTTAGCAAGGATTAACGTGACTATCCTAAGTTATATAGGTATCTAATGTTTTAAGACTTGCGCTATTTCTTAAATATTGTATGTAGAAAATGAAACTTGGAACATGGTTTACAAAAAGTAACAGAATATAAATTAAAAATATATAACTCAAAGTACCATAAAAAATTATTTTTTCTTAACGTTATTTCGGGATCACAGAATCCAGTACAGACAAGCGACCGATAAATTTAATGCAACAATTCAATCAATCTCACTTTGAAGTTAATCATCAACATTTATGTCATTTCCTTAAAAAAATAACATTTGTCTTGTAATTGATAATAGATTCTTATTTCACTTCTTACCCATCAATTCAGAAAATACCATTACCATGTTTTATATGTATTTGAGTAGATCTCAAGAATATTAATATAATATGAAAATAACCTTTTAAACGACCTATTAAAGCACTTCTTATGATTGCTAAAATAAAAAACTACTGAATGCTAATATTTCTATTGAAATGAAACGTTAACTCAAATAATATAAGTATAGCACTTAAAATGCGACGAATTCTTTGATTTCTTTACCTTAAAACGCGCGTGAAATCAAACACAAGAAAGTACTAACCAAAGCATTAACCTAAAATGTTCTCAGCCAATACATTACTGACGAAAAATTCATAAAAACTTCAGTTCCATGAATTGTTTGCTATATAAACGTTTTCCCTAAAGAGGCTGAAACACCGAAACACGCTTATACACTAAAAAAAGATGTAAACACACCGTCGCTTAAGGTATGGTAACGTTTACAAAGACGTTAAGTAAATCGTGGCAGCCGTTGATAAACCGTAAATCTTTAGTCCCAGCACAATAACAATATAAATCAGTTACCTATTCTCTCCGGCACAAATTTCATTAAGCCATAATAAAATTCAATTACCTTATTTAAATGTTCCGTTTACATGTTTGCGTTATTGATTTTGTCTCGTGTTTTCTGGTGTTAAATTGTAATAAAGCTGTATTTGTACATCCAAATAATTGTGTTCAAACATTATTATGATTTTGAATGCAAAGCTAAATTTATAATTAATATAAATATATAACTTTAATCAATTTGTTTGTCTATTTTAAATGGAATATATTTTATTAAAATAATTAAGTATTCATGAAAGTTTTATAATGCAATACAAATATTCAAATATTTTGTCGATCATTGCTTGTAGATGGTCGTATATTAAACTAATGCTCTTGTTCTTAATAAATAATGGAGCAACAGTATGCTGTAGATTTTTGAAGTTTTAATAATTATCTTCACAAAATAGTGCACTTATCTTACTTAATTCAATGTTTTAATTATAATTTTTAGTGCGATGCGTTTATAAACCGATGAATAAGTGTCAACAAGGTTCATTTTAATTTACGTACATGCTTCTTATATCATAGAATAAGAAATATGAATGATAGACGTGAAAGTAACTTTTTTATGCTAAATTATTTTTAATTATGTATAATTAACAGTTGCTTTAGAATAAAAGTCTTTTAATATTCAATTTAAATGACATGCAAGTCATATAATATAACAGAATGTCAACACCTCTCCAGCGAAACTGCCGACGTCTACAAGGGGAGTGCGGTGAGTGGCAAAAAATGAGAGGCCGTTTCACCTTACGTCGCAAAATAAGCAAATTTTACGTTCCAGTTCTATGAGGCCAGAAAGGAAGGGCCTTTTAGCTTTTTAGCTTGCTTATTTTATTACAAAAATGAATTTCACTCGACGAGACAAACCGAAAGTAAACACGACTCCAGCCACGGAACATGTGCGGTTCGCCGCGCTGAAAGCATTTACGTCATTTGTCTTTGGCGAATATCACGAAACGTAATTTGTGTAAATTCTGTTTAGAAATATCGCGGTCTTTAGCGACAAAATTTACGCGATTCCGAACACGCACCTGTATCGCAAATATACGACCCTCTCGGCGTCCACACATCGTCGTCGCCGATGAAATTTATAGGACATTTTTATAGTTCACCACGGACACTCTTGTTTTAATTTCGCGTAAGAATGTTGCTTCACATCGGTTCTATCTAGCGCCCCTATTTCGCCGCAAGCCTAATGTCGCGCGCCGTTGAAATTTATCGCGTCGCTTGTAATTTAGTCACCCGCGTCGCCCGCGTCACCCGCGTCACCCGCGTTACCCGCGTCACCCGCGTCACCCCGCCACATAACGTTTTCTAATGAAATTGTCCACATCCACAAACTCAACTTGCCACAACGCCCGGACGGCCGACGCCGCCGGATGAACCGAAAAAAGTACAGCTCGCGTTACTAATGGCTTCATTTATCACCGTCACTAACACTGATACACCACAACGACGTTTTATATTTAATTTGGCGCTGTGCGGAATAAATTGCGGTCGTATCAGGCCTATAATGAAGGACGAGAGCGACTCGAATAATACGAAATGTAACTATGTTTGTATGTCCTATTTTGGATTAATTTGTTTTAGCTAAGTGATAAGTTAGATGCCACGCTTCCATGAATCAGAACTTTACCAACTTTGTAGGGGCAAATACGGGAAAACTTCCCCGAATATTTGTTTTGTCGTGTTCAATACGTCAAGGAAGAGAAACAAGGAAGCTTTTACGAAGACTTATGTAATTACATGTGCGGGATATATTGCCATAACATACCGGATAGGTGAAAAATTAATGGTATATTTAATTTGTAGTTATCCTAAGATACTAATGATCAAGTATTCGATGTATTAAATACAAATAACAATAATAATAATCAGCACAAGACAAGCATTAACCGCTCTAAAACTAGCTTCATTACTCACCTTTAAAACGGCACGGAGAAGTAAAATTTAAAGCGCGCGATTAAACAAGATTTTCATAAGCGTGCTACTGTTCAAGTTAACAGATCGGTTTGCCCGTAATTCGGTTTAAAGCCTGTGTAACACAAGTTATCCCACCGTTTTACGGCAAACGATAAATGCATCGCCCGTAGGTGCAACCGCACGCTCTGCATATGTATTTCTTAGACCCAACGGTTTTATCTCACAAATAATTTCCCGCCATGGCTTAGACTTGGAAAACCTAGTTATAAAACTTTTAAATCCCGCATCTTTTTGGAAGATGCAACATTTATTTATAACGATACTTTACGTGAGAATTTTCTTAATTTCCGTCGCCTGTTTTAAGTATATTGATATTTGATGAGGTCATATGTTTTTTAACTTTGTTGTTTAGACGAGATTGATCTTTATAAAGTTTAAATTTAATTTTTTTTTTATTTTAAAATCTAAAATTTGAGGTCCTAAAATATACCTAAACATGTCGAATCTATAATCTATACTGTATTAATATTTATTTTTTGTTAAAATAGATACGGCTAGTATTTGAAATCACCGACGAATTCATTATTGCGTTACTCAAACACTAACTATAAGAAGCGAAATTGGATTCAAACGTTATCGTGCGTTGGTCGTAGAATTTTCTACCGTTTCATGAGATTAAAGTAAGCTCACATTTAAACAGCAAGCCGCGTAATTTGGCAACTGAGCTGTGATTAGATAGTGCTTCTGCCTCGTTACCCTAATGAGAGACTTTAACCCCTGTTCACCATGCTAATATTATTACCAGACTTTTATCTTTGTTTGATATTCAAAATGCAGAATTCTAATTTTATTACTCTCGGCTACATCCCTTTTAGTGTCGCCGTGTAAAGTAACCTCGTTTTATAATTATGTCCCTACGAACACAGGCAGTACTATCGTGTAGCGGCACGGCTATAATGTATTTCGGACTGCAAAACAAAACAAAACAGACGACAGTTAGTATTCGGTGTATGCTGTCTTAGGCAGTTCCTTATTCTAAATTTTGGCGAAAGCCCCGCTATTTCGGAAGTAATGTAAATCGTCGCAGGCCACGGCGAACTTTCCCAGATACCTCGCCAAAGGGACAAGACGTTAATATATGCGCAATCCTGCATTCTACGTATTGTTGCTTAATGCTGGCTGTTTGTTGTCTGCTCTCGTCTGCTCTCCCGGTGACTTGCAGATTTGCAGATTTGTTAAGTGATGTTTCACTTTCCATAATGTTACCCCATACATATATTAGCAGCTAAATTGTTAATAAAAGCATGACGGGATAGAAAATGTTACACGTATAACAGTAACATAAATAAAACATAATAAAATCAACGTAAAGTGCCGAATCGCAGTTTATTCTTCGACCCTTTTATGTCAGATATTAATTAGAATAAATTTCTCATACAAGCATGTTTTACATTTAATTAGGCAAGTTGAATGCCCATTTTCATTCCCTCGTACTCGTAAGTAATAGTAATTAAGAGTACTAACATATTTCGAATTGAAATTCACGGGCCCGCTGACCTTTGTACGTAAATATTCCCAAAGGTTTTCCTTACAAAATCTGCTGCATCGTTGTTAACCCAGGGATAGTATTTGTATTTCATTATCAACAAAAGCTTTGTTGAAAAGATGACGCTCAGCACAATTTCGAGATACAGCCACCTACACAACCCACATTGGAGCTTGAGCAAAGATATTTCGCAGTCGTATTTACTCAGGCGTACCAAAATTGTTTGCTTACATGTTTGACGCGCCGCACGCAATGCTCATTACGACGAACGGGCTTTGTTCAGTCTTAGAAAATATATTGTTACTCCCGATAGAGCCGGGTACCCTTTATATATTTTATTTATCATTTCAGGTAAGTTATACGAGAGCCGTGTGGGAGTGCTAATGGCTACGGATGGGTGAGAATTTTGCTTTGACACTGCTAGCGATTCGTACTTGGTGGTAAATAATGCGGAGTGTTTGAGTTAAATCTAAAGAGGACATTTATTCAACAAGTGACCGGGGTAGCTATCACCATACGTAGGTACTACTGTGAACGCTAAACATTCATTATGTTTCTTAACGCGCGCGGGCAGGTTGGAACACTTAAGTGTTCATACAACAAGCCAGGAGGGAATTGGCTCTAAATGCTTCGTTGTCCAGGACGCAGTTACACCGCAAACTTGCTACGCGATAATGGCACGAAGCTTCCGCAGTTGCCATCCGAAAATAGACCGCATTATCTCGCCTCAGGGGTGAATTTAGAGAAAACGTGTAAGCGATAAAATTTTGTTAAGAGAGCCGTGATGGAAAGCGCTATAGACGACCATTTTCACCTGCGATTCTTCTTCATCTTACCCTAAACCGACGCACCGCTTTACCTAAAGTAATTATGCCACATAACATATTAGTCTTTTGGGAGCGAACACATGTTCGAAGCGCTTAATCACTTACTTTACATTTGCGTACACAAATAATCCGTTAATTTCGGTATTTATGACGTTTATTTAATTTATTATCATATCAAAGTGTAGGCTTCATTTAGTTGGGTTTGTATGTGTGCGAATAAACGGTAATTACATAATCATGTTGTTACCGTACACAAGGGAAAAATTTTAACGATTTCAACTTTATGACAAAAAATTTCAGTCTGTTGAATAAACATTATGCACGTGTAATTGAAGACATGAATCATTATTTTTTCCTTTTTTGTTTAAAAAATATAAACATTTAAATTTTATTCATTTGTATTGTAATGCAATAGAGAAAATAACTTATACTATAATATAGTATAGAGTTATGATATTCTTTCCTTAAAATGCTTTGAAACGCAGATTTGCGAAATGTGCCCAGACATTGAAGGAATATATTGATCATATCAATATTATATCTCGTAAAACGCATTGCAGTACCCGATTTCAAATCTCATTGAAATAAAAATATATCTAGCGTAGGTATATCTATGAAATGCGCAGATACTTAATTATCGATGTTTATAAAAAAAATACTATCATTTTTTTATCTGTTTAAAGTTTCATGTAGTATGGAGAAATATATTATTATGAATTGAAATTCAAATTATAATTTTGTCGCCTATATGTTACACAAATATGCTTCTAATTCAACGCAATAATATAACCAGACTCGCATAATAAACAAACGCTAGTCTCTAATATAGACAGCATAATTTAAACATAATTACGGATGTGGTTTTTGGTAAACACAAATAATTGTAATAAATTTGTGAACCCAACACAACCCGATAGAACATTAATCACAAATATGTTCCGACTTTTATTATAGGCACTAAAAATATCCACTACACAAAATAAAGCACAAAAGCCATTTTATCTGACAGGACCTTGTTTGAAATCATAACAAATAGCCCTTTAGAAAACCGCATCCCAACCCGAAAAGGGACCCCTTTAGACATTACAAATCTTTACCGCGTCGCGCACTTAAGAGACTGTCAATGAAAATCTCCGCTTTCCACGACTACGTTATACATCTTAATGGATTACATGAAATAAAGTCGGATAAAACAAGAATCTGTTAGGAAAACCTTCAACCGCAAATAGGTACCTACGCATGCTAAAACAAAATTTATTACGTTTGCCCTTGGTCAGAAGAAGGGGCAGTTTTGCTTTGAAAGCCTCGCGTTCGACCATTGTGGTTTTATACGCAACAAACGTATTATGAGTTACTAAATAGTTCAGCTTAAAGTATTTGTTTATTACCTTTATACTCGATCATTTTTTTCGTTACATCTCTAATCGAATTATCAAAGTTTTGATCGATTGAAACATTGTTGTTATTGATACATATTCTCTTTCGACGTTTACAAAAACAATACCATATTTAACTATTCATAATGAACAATATAATTGAAATTTAATTTTATATCTTTAAATATATTAAACACCATGTTCCTTCATCGATTAAGATTAGCCACGCACACAATATAACTCTGTTCGAATGAAATTCGCTTTGAACGTGTTCATTTCGCGCCCTTTGACGCTAGATTTGATGGCCTATTTAGACATTTGATCTAAACTCTTTCGTCATTATTCCCATTCGGATCCCTCGCACCAGTGCAGCCTTTGAATTCAGAAACAAATGGAAATGTATGAGAAGTTTTTAATTCGCCTAATGCACGCCCTGTCTCCGTCCTTCCCTGCAGCGCTATGGTTTCGTAGCGCGAGCTTCGTACGGCTCCCGTCACATCAACTTTTGTATTATAGGCAGTTTATTTTAGCTCCGTCTTGAATACATCCCATTTCGCTAAGACGTAGATTTTTAAAGCGGAATTTCAGCGCGGACATGTTCCTACTGTTTTGTTGCAAGAAATTCTATTCACGTCTAAGAAAATGGTTTTGAAAAAGTTGTTGCATTATAGTCGTTCAAAGAATAACGAGGAGAAATAAAATTTTGCAATTATATTAAAGCTTATAGAAATTGTTTTACTTTCCTTGTGAATTAGATGAAGTAGTTTGAAATTATTTTATCTAAGTATACCTAGTAGGTTATATATATATAAAAATTTCAAATATTTTAAAGTTATTTTGAGCAACAGATATTAATAAAAAGTATTATAATTTCCAATAAACTTAAATCAAGTTAGTTGAACTAAGTTGCTAAGTTACAAGCCCGATGCCACCTCAACCCACCTGCCATCTAATTCTCATATGAATGTGAAATTATATGTAAATGTCGACCAAATGCTGCCGCATAGCTTGACAACTCGGCAGTGCTGTAAATATACGGTAGCATTGCAATCACTTTACCAAAACATGCGATATAGTAGTTTGCCATGCGTGTAAATCATGTAAAATAAAACGCATTTGCCACCCCTCATTCGTAAAAACCGCTCGCTCAAATGAAAATCAAGATTCGGTAGAAACTTACGAAATTATCGTTCGCCTAATTGCATTTTATGGGGTTAGCTGGTTATGTTATAGCTTATATTTTCATGGAACATTCGGGAAAGCGTAGCAGAGTAATAATATTACTAGAGTTCAACTACGACATCTAAAAGTTTGCCTATAACATTTATTCTCACTAAAACAGCATACAAATAAATGCAAACTGTAGAATGTAGCAATTACAATCTATGTAAGGGGACGTGGATTCATATAAGTAGACAGTTCATATAATGTGCACGAAGCTCATACCGCAACAGTCTAACGAGTGCAATATCACCTAACTACGTTCAGCAGAAGTACCCCTTCTGTTTTAAACTAGAATCCATTTCACGACTACAAACTCCACAAATGTGCATTTTCTCGAGCGAAGCGCCACAAAGTTAAGTTTATAACCACTTGCAGTAATTACCAATAAACCATGTTACAGTTGATGTCAACGAGTGACATCTGGATTATTTTGTTATTTCACTCTTGTCGCGCTCCGACATTTTCATTTCTATCATATTTAATTAAAAAGTTGTTTAGACGTCTTTAATTTGCGAATTAATAAAAGAAAGTCGGTCGCAATGAAATTACTATCTTTATTAAATTGAAAGCGGTCGAGAATCAACTGCGTGGGATTAAGAACTATGATTTTATAGGCTTTAGAACTAGTTTTATGCTCTTTGTTAGCGCTTTGTAGTCACATGGTTCGGTTTAAACGCATCCTATTCGAAGAATATTGACAGATATGATCACTTCTCGATTGGACTCAAGCCAATAAACGTCGGGATTTTCTGTGCGATTTGTAACTCGATACTATTTCAGTTTCCGCTTGGAACAGGTATGCCATTTTGTAGTGTTCTCATATTCGACATGAGTTTAGGAGCATTTGCAATATTCTTACAGCTTTATTGTACATTATTCGGTGCCAAGAGAGAGAGGGCGCTACTGCGACACAGTAACAATATACTCCGTATTAAAACTACATTTAAAATCAAATTAAAGTGAGTTTAGTGATGCAAAATCGTGTTGAGTGTCAAAAATCGCGTGAATTTAATCATACAGTGAAGTCAAAGGTAAAGTTACCGAAAAACTTACAAAAAACTTAAAACAGTGAAGTGTACACAAACAATAATATAACGAACTTTTTGTACCTATTCTCGCAAATCCATGTACCAATACTATTCCAGTGACAATATATAAAAGTGAAACAGTGCAAATAAAATAAAAACTGAGTAATCTAAAACAAAAATTAAATAATATAACCGCATAACGGAATGATATTGCAAAAATTCATTTACCATTGTTGGTCGATATAATTAATGAAACAGCGCCATCTACCAAAAAAGGTGCACACTATTTTCAACTTAAGATCTACAGAAAAATCAATCGTGCTATTGCCGTAGCAGTACTATCTACCGCACAGAGAGGGCGTAACGAGTACCAAAACAAACCAGACACAATGGAGGAGATTATGAAAGCACTACAAAACATCCAAAAAGAACTGAACGACCAAAAAATAGAAATTCAGAAAAACGGAGAAAGGGTAACAGAACAAGTTACACAAAACATAACAAATAAATTGGAAGAAAAATTCGCCATATGGGAAGAAAAACACCAAACTTTAAAAGAAAAGGTAGAAAATCAAGAAAGGAGATTTCAATTCATGGAAAAACAAGCAAGGGCAAGAAACATTATATTCTTTGGCATAGAGGAGGGCGAGTCATCGTATAAAAACCTTGAAAATAATATAATTAAATTCATCAACGAATATCTATCTGTAAAACTAGAATACAGAGATATCCAGGAGGTAAAAAGATTAGGAAAAATAGGTGATAAACCGCGTCCCATACTTGTAACTTTTACTACCCTGGGCCTAAAGATCAACATTCTCAAGCAAAAAAAATTATTAAAAGACACCCAATACTACTTGAAAGAAGACTATCCTAAATATATTTTAGAAAAAAGGAAGGAACTACAAAAGGAAGCAAACAAAGAGCGCGAGAAAGGCAATAGAGTCACGATAAAATACGATAAATTAGTTGTTTTAAAATCAAACAACAAAAGAGCATTACCAACCTCACCTGAGCCTCAAAACTATCAACCGCAACAAACACGTATTTCACAAACCACCAAAAAGAATAAAACAAAAAATCCAAACTCACCAATACGCAGATCAAACAGTGTGTCGGAAGGTTTCGTAAGACCAGGCTTACTAAACTACTTAGTTAACAAAAACGACAAGAATACTTTGCAGCACCAAAACAACGAAAATGTGAATAAAAACAACCAAATATAGCAACTACCGCCCCCCTCCCAAACAAATGTACCACTCAAACATAATCAACAAAGAAACAAAAACCATCTTCCAACACGGCTGGTCACCGAGGAAGATAACGACCAAAACCCTCCAACGATCTTAGCAAATAACAAAACACAAAAAGAGACAACCGTAATTCCTGAAACATTACAAAAGCTATACATATTAACATACAATGTAAGAACACTGTCGACTTACAGTCACCTGATTGAACTAAAGGAAGCACTAAACAATGTTATTAAATTTGATATAATTGGATTGGCTGAAATTCGACGTACGGGTACAAAAATCGAAGAATATGAAGACTTCATTCTCTGCTACACAGGGCTTACACAAGGGCTCTACGGAGTGGGCTTTCTAATTAACAAACGCCACAAAGAAAATATAGAAAGTTTTACAAGTATCAGTGAAAGAGTCGCTCTATTAAACTTAAATCTACATGGTAGCAAATTATCTATACATATAATAAAATCGTAGGAAAGTCAAAACTGTACATTGAATATTTTTTTTAAAGAATACATAATCCATGATCTATAATCGATATAGAAGCCAAAAATATAGTTTTTAGAATTTTTGTCTGTTTGTCTGTTTGTCTGTTTGTCTGTTTGTCTGTATGTTTGACCGGGCTAATCTCGAAAAGTACTGCATAGATTTACTTCAAATTTTGCATGAATATTCCTAAGAGGTCGGGTGAGGATAGTTTAAACATATTATCATGATATCACCTTCGGGGGAGGAGCTGTGAGCCTTTATTTTTCTTACATATTCCGTGTACTACGACAGCGTACAATCTAAAGACTCATGTTTAAATGTTGGTTTCGAGTAAGCCATGCTATTATCTAGCTTTACAAAATAAAAACTATGTCATTTACGTAATTTGGGCAGAGAAACAGTTAAATGAATCTTAGCAGTATAAAGACAAATTTGAAACAGCGCCATCTATGAAGTGTTAGAAAAATCAAACACACCTTAACTATTGGAAATTAATAATCAAATGACGCATATATAAATGTTGTTTGACAATATCTAGATTGACACTATAAAAATTATGCCATTTAAGTAACTTGGGAAGAGAAACATAGTTTAAAGAATGTAAGTTGTATAATGTTAATTTTGTAACAGCGCCATCTATGAGATTTCGTAAAAATCAAATCAATTTAGATGTTAACACTACTGAATACACAGTTGGAAATTAATAATTTAAATATAATTATGTTATTTATTTAACTCTTTAGCCCATATCTTCCCTTCCCTATATTTATTTATTTATTTATATTTATTTATGCTTTATTGTACATACATACCAGGACAAACAAACTTAGACTATAATTTTATACAATAATAACACACGGGCACATATGCACGAAAAGGCGGCCTTATTGCTCAAGAGCAATCTCTTCCAGGCAACCCTGATTGTAAGGAATGTTGAACGAGTACGCGTTGGCGCAAATTCAATGTCTAAATTGATACATTGTACAAATAACTAATTTGTATACAATACAAAAACAAGAAATATAATATAATAGAAAAAAAAAAATAAATAAAATAAATATATATAAATACATATACTAAATATACCAAATAACACACAAAATATTATAATATAATAAATGATGTCTCATACATAAATATCATATCAAGAGATATAAATTAAATATAGCAACACAATATTATAATGATAAGAAATGGTTTTTAATCAGAGCTTTAAAACTACTTATATTTTTCGCCCGCCTGATGGATTCAGGCAGAGCGTTCCAAAGATGAATAGCACGAACAGTAAATGAGGAGCCGTAGAAATTTGAGCGATGAACCGGTGTAGAGAGAGTTAGAAGATTGGAAGAGCGAAGAGAGATTGAGCTATTTTCACTAAGATAACTAAACTGATTTTTAAGATAAACAGGTGTTTTAGGGTCAAACAGAACACAGTACAGAAGCTGAAGTATGTGGGCGTCCCGGCGAAGACGGATGGGGAGCCAGTTAAGTTTTTTGCGATATTCCGAGACATGGTCAAATTTACGCAATCCGAAAATAAATCTAATGCAGAAATTTTGCAGCCTCTCAAGGATGTCTAACTGGTACTCAAAAAGATCAGGGAATGAGGAATCGGCGTAGTCAAGGAAGGGAAGCAGAAGGGATTGGGCTAACGCAATTTTGGTGGAGATCGGTAGGAAGTTACGCAAGCGGCGCAATGAAGATGCACCAGCAAAAATTTTCTTGCGAATTTGCATGATGTGCTCCGACCAAGATAAGTTCTGGTCAAGGTACAAACCGAGGCTTTTAACTGTTTTGCTGAAAGGAATGCAAGAACCATCAACCACAACATCTGGCAAGCAATCCCATTTAATTTTGCTCATAAGCGGCTTACTGCCAAGTATAATGATTTTAGTTTTTACGGGATTTACCTTTAAGCCATGTTCCTTGCTCCAGTTGACGAGGGCTGCGAGATCAGAATTAGTACGGAAAATCGCTTCAGGAAGTTCAGGCAGTGACACGTGCGAATATAGTTGGAAATCGTCTGCGTACATATGATAAGGAGAAGTTATGTTATTGGAGATAGAGTTAATAAATATTGAGAAAAGGAGAGGAGACAACACGCCACCTTGCGGAACCCCGGCATGAACATTGCTCCAGGAAGAGGTTAGGTTCTCCACTAGAACACGCTGCCGACGTCCCTGCAAGTAACTACGAAACCAATCAATAGTCGTTGGAGATATGTTAATAGAGCGTAGCATAGCCAACAAAACCTCGTGATCGACGGTGTTAAAAGCGTTGCTAAAGTCTAGCAACGTAAGGATAAGGTATATTTCGTGTAAATAATAAATATACTACATTTTTTTAAAGTGAGGGTAGATGTTTATTAACCATTATCTACAGTTAATCTAATATTGATTGCGTTCATTAGTTACAATTTTAAAAATCTTCGTATTTTATAAATTTACTAGCTTACCGCCCGCGGGTTCGTCCGCTTTGTCTAAAACCTAATAAATTATATACTAAAACCTTCCTCTTGAATCAGTCTATCTATTAAAAAAACCGCATCAAAATCCGTTGCGAAGTTTTAAAGATTTAAGCATACAAAGGGACAGAGAAAGCGACTTTTTTATACTATGTAGTGATATTTATAAAGCAATTGAATGCCATAAAACCAAAAATATCAAATGCAATCTTCGTGTTTTGTGAATTTTCACCATCATGCGTTCCCACAAAAAGTAAGTTGTTACTTATAGGTATTTATTTTTTATAATGATAGCAATTCATGTTTTTTGTTGGTAGGTATTATATTACACTTTTAGAATCAATACATATAATAAAATTCTAGAAAAGTGGTGTCTGTACAATGAAAATATGTAAAAAAAAATTAGCAGGGGTTATTATTAAATCGATCCCAAACCCAAAACTGTAGTTAAAAAATTTTTTGTCTGTTTGTCTGTTTGTCTGTATGTTTGAACACGCTAATCTCAGAAACGGCTTATCCGATTTCGATGCGGTTTTCACTAATATATTGTGGTAATCTTCATTTAACATTTAGTGTTTATTTCATGTCAATCGGTTCATAAATAAAAAAGTTATGACCATTTAAGTACTCACGGCGAACATTTGCTAAGGCATTCTATGGTACACAATACACATACAGTGTACGATATACGTAAGTTATCTGTTATACGCTACAGTTATGTCCAAGTGATCATATCGAAAGTCCCCAAGGGTGGGGGGGTAAGCTGAGGTAGTAGGGGGGAGGGGTCAAATTAAAATTATACTTATTTCTAGGTAAATTTTATACGTAAAATGTCCTTTAAATTATGTCGTATTATATTATATTTTTAACCCCCGATGCAAAAATATGGGTGATAAGTGTTTGACCGCTGTGTGTGTGTGTGTTTGTGCCACCGTAGCTCGCTAGCAGGTAATCCGAATTAGATGATGTTTTTTTGTTAGGCAGCATATTTTCCGACGCTGGTTCTTAAATAAACTGTTTCAAAATCGGTTCATCCATTTATTGTAACTAGGTATATAGGGGTAAAAGTGGGAATGAAAATAACTAAAGTTGTCGAATATACTTTAGTGATATATTAAATGAAAGTGAACGACCTATCAGTAAAAATAAGTCAAATTTTATCAAAATCGGTTCATCCATTTATTTGATATAGGTATAAAAGTGGTAGATAATAAAAAAAGTGAATTTTGACTCAAGTGACATATGAAATGAAAGGGCATGACGTGTAAAGTATAATTAGACATATTTAATCAAAATCGGTTCATCCATTTACTATACCTATATACAGGGTGTAATCGTTAAGTGTGCACAGGCGATTTTTCCGTAAGTATTACAGATAACAAAAAACTTTAAACTGATATCGAAAGTACTTAACCTAATGAGTAAAATGGCCGTAATAAATTTTTAAAAATAAATCGAGAAATATCAAAAAAAATATCTTTAAACCCTCCCATACATTAAGTATGAAATATGAATATCCCGTATTCATTTAATATGAATGATTTTAGCTTTCTTTTTCTTTTTTGGTTTTCTGCTTTAATTACTTCGCAAATTTGAAGTGGCATTTTCCACGCTTTTTCCGGACATTTTCACGCATTTTCCGGATATTTTCCGGGGATTTTCCGAGCATTTTCCGGACATTTTCCAGGCTTTTTCCGGACATTTCCACGCAATTTCCGGATATTTTCCAGACGGTTACCTATCTTAATCTCGAATTTTAATATTCCGAATATCATAATCCAGAAAACGTTTGGACATTTTTTCATAACCCCGAATTTTAAAATTTCGAAGTTTTGTTTGCCATATAATCGCAACTCCGAATTTCATTTGCCCATTTCTTTATTTGTACGACGTTTTACAATCCAGACGAATAAGTTCCAGACATACGAAATCTAAATGCACAAAATCCAGATGACCGTAATCCATATGCACGAAAGCCAGATTTTTAAAACACAAATTTTTGAAATACAGTTAATTGATATCCAGACAAACAATGTCCAGATTTTTGAAATTCAAATAAACGATATCCAGCAAAACGAAATCCTTCCAGGGGGTCGCAGCACGAACCTAACCTAAACTACTGAATAGATTTTAACACTTTAACCTTTCTGTAATGGGCAAGTAAAACAATAGCGAGTCGGTTCTGGCACTCGCCGGCCGCTGCCGCGGCACGCTCGCTTCGCTCGCTCGGCTCGTGCATGGGGGGTCACACTTCAAACCTAACCTAACCTACTGAGTCGAATTTCACACTTAAACCTTTCTGTAATGGGCAAGTAAAACAATAGCGAGTCGGTTCTGGCACTCGCCGGCCGCTGCCGCGGCACGCTCGCTTCGCTCGCTCGGCTCGTGCATGGGGGGTCACACTTCGAACCTAACCTAACCTACTGAGTCGAATTTGACACTTAAACCTTTCTGTAAGGGGCAAGTAAAACAATAGCGAGTCGGTTCTGGCACTCGCCGGCCGCTGCCGCGGCACGCTCGCTTCGCTCGCTCGGCTCGTGCATGGGGGGTCACACTTCAAACTTAACCTAACCTACTGAGTCGAATTTGACACTTAAACCTTTCTGTAATGGGCAAGTAAAACAATAGCAAGTCAGTTCTAGCGTGGGGGTCGTAGTTCAAACCTAACCTACTGAGTCGACTTTGACACTAAAACCGGTCTGTAATGGACAAGTAAAACAATAAATTTACTTACTGACAATGTTTATTTTCAGTCGATAGTAAAGGTGTAATCACGATTGTATGGAAATCAAATAAAAAGATTATGAAAATCTGGCAATAGTTTATCTGTTATACGATTATATGGGAACCAAATAAAAAGATTATGAAAATTTGGCAATAGTTTATTTGGAAAATGGTACGATGGGAAACAAAAAAAAGTATTCTGAGAATCTGGTATAATGAGATCTGTATTATGAGAATACGGGAAACAAAAAAATACTTTTTAAAAATCTGGTTTTGGTGCATCTGGAAATTGATTCATCTGGGAAATTAAAAAAGGAATTTTAAAAATTTGTCATTCATTTCATCTGTCTTTTAAAAGTTCTAACAACCGTTTTCGGGGTTTTAAGATTCGGGTAATAGAAATTCGAGTTTTTAATAGGTTACCTTTCCAGACATTTCCCTGGCATTTTCCGGTTATTTTCCGGGATTTTCCATACATTTTCCGGGAATTTCCCAGGTATTTTCCGGGGCTTTTCCGAGCATTTCCCGGGGATTTTCCGGATGTTTCCCAGACATTTTCCGGACATTTCCCTGGCATTTTCCGGGGATTTTCCACGCATTTCCCAGGCATTTTCCGGACATTTCTCAGGCACTTTCCGGGGATTTTCCAGGCATTTTCCGGATATTTTCCGGACATTTTCACGCATTTACCGGATATTTTCCGGACATTTTCACGCATTTTCCGGATATTTTCCTGGCATTTTCCAGGGATTTTCCACGGTTTTTCCGGAAATTTGCACGCATTTTCCGAGCATTTCCCAGGCATTTTCCGGTTATTTTCCGGGAATTTCCCAGGCTTTTTCCGGGGATTTTCCGAGCATTTCCCGGGGATTTCCAGACATTTTCCGGGGATTTTCCGAGCATTTCCCGGGTATTTTCCAGACATTTACAGGCTATGTCAGGGAAATGTCCGGAAAATGTCTGGAAAATTCCCGGAAAATATCCGGAAAATATCCGGAAAATGCCTGGAAAATGCCTGGAAAATCCCCGGAAAATGCCTGAGAAATGTCCGGAAAATGCCTGGGAAATGCGTGGAAAATTCCCGGAAAATGCCAGGGAAATGTCCGGAAAATGTCTGGGCAACATCCGGAAAATCCCCGGGAAATGCTCGGAAAATCCCCGGAAAATACCTGGGAAATTCCCGGAAAATGTCTGGAAAATCCCGGAAAATAACCGGAAATGCCAGGGAAATGTCTGGAAAATATCCGGAAAATGCGTGGAAATGTCCGGAAAAAGCGTGGAAAATGCCTGGAAAATGCCCGGAAAATGCACGGAAAATCCCCGGAAAATGCGTGAAAATTTCCGGAAAAAGCGTGGAAAATGCCACTTCAAATTTGCGAAGTAATTAAAGCAGAAAACCAAAAAAGAAAAAGAAATCTAAAAATCTTTCATATTAAATGTATACGGGATATTCATATTTCATACTTAATGTATGGGAGGGTTTAAAGATAATTTTTTTGATATTTCTCGATTTATTTTTAAAAATTTATTACGGCCATTTTACTCATTAGGTTAAGTACTTTCGATATCAGTTTAAAGTTTTTTGTTATCTGTAATACTTACGGAAAAATCGCCTGTGCACACTTAACGATTACACCCTGTATATAGGTATAGTAAATGGATGAACCGATTTTGATTAAATATGTCTAATTATACTTTACACGTCATGCCCTTTCATTTCATATGTCACTTGAGTCAAAATTCACTTTTTTTATTATCTACCACTTTTATACCTTCTATATCAAATAAATGGATGAACCGATTTTGATAAAATTTGACTACTTTTTTTACTTTACTGTATAGGTATAAGTGGGAATGAAAGAAACGAATGTTGTCAAATATTGTGATAGTACCTACCTAAGTGATATATCAAATGAATGTGCATAACGGGTGAATTACAATTAGTAATGTTTTATCGAAATCGGTTCATCCGTTTATTACATATAGGGCACTTTAGGGGTGACAGTGGTTAGATAAATAAACCAAATGGAGCATCAAACGATAGGATATGACGTGTACATATAGGTACAATGAGATAATATTATTTACATCAAAATCGGTTCTGCCATTTACTAGGGATGGAAAGGGAAGGGTTGAAAGGCTGTGAAAGAAGAGGGGGACATGGGAGCGAGAGGATAGCCACACCCTGGAAATTTTGAACTCTTCTGTAACAAAGTTTTATAGCTCAGTTTAGTTTTAATTTTACTAACAGTTATTTTGTGTCATTATTTTTTTTATTTCTTAACTGTAAAATAATCTGTAAGTACTTATAATTTAGTTGTTTATGGTAGTACGTGTTTCAAGACGTGTTTACTCAATAATTGTGTGTTAAGTAGTAACTACTATGCAGTCACTATTCCACGCGGACGAAGTCGCGGGCACAGCTAGTCACTTATACAAGCGTACGCGCCCACAGAATCAGCAAAAGAAGAAGAGATCGAAAACTTTTACGCTGAAATATACAAAGCACTCGACTTGTCTTACCAAGTTTACATAATCATGGGAGATTTTAACGCTAAAATTGGCCAACCAAAACCAGCAGAATATCTGATAATGAAACAACATGGATATGGTATTAGAAACCAAAGAGGACAAACACTGATTGACTTTGCTCTTGAAAACAAAATCTCGATCTTAAATACCTTTTTTAAAAAGAAACCAAATCGCAGGTGGACTTGGCGTTCGCCAAATACTAAACACAAAAATGAGATCGATTTTATTTTATCGAACAAACCAAGCATGATAAAAAATATCGAAGTTCTAAATCTCAGCTACTCCTCAGACCATAGACCAATTAGAGCGACATTTACGTGGACAAAACAAACAAAGAGTAGAAGCAGCTACACATCTTACCCAAACTCTAAGTTGACAACCGAAGAAGAAATCAAGAAATATAGAGAATGCGTCGCCTACCACCTACCAGATTTATTATGCATTGACGAAAACACTCCAATTCAAACACACTACGATAAAATAGTTAGCATCATAACCCAGAGTCTTCAAAAAGCTAGACAAAACACAAACATAAAGAATAACATCCTATCATAAAGTACTAGAACACTTATAACAAGAAGACGAATACTACAACAAAACAAAAATAAAACAAGAACTATTAAAAATGAAATTGCTGCGTTATACAAACTTATAAGCAAACGAATAAAACAAGACTACGCAAGTTACAGATCAAATACTATAGAAAAACATCTTAAACTAACAGGCAGCACAAAAAGAGCTTTCAAACAGTTAAAAACCAACAAAACTTGGGTGGAAGGTTTAAAAAAATTGGAACAAATATCAAATAAGCGTAGGGACGTTCTACATATAGCAACAAGCTTTTACGAAACTCTCTACAGCGACCAGAACCAGTCGACCGTTTATCAAAACATAGAATACAACACTAACATAAAGAGCCTGACAACAACTGATAACATAGTAAAACCATTAGATAACAAGGAGGTAGCTGATACGATAAACAAGCTAAAAATTGAAAAAAGCCCCGGCCCAGACCATATCACAAATGAGGCCATAAAAACAGCGTGTTCCTTATTGACTACGCCACTAACACAATTGTTTAACCGCATATTGAAATCGGCCAATATACCTACACAATGGTCTGAATCAAATGTAATATTGATTTATAAAAAAGGAGCACCATATGACATCGCCAACTACAGACCAATAAGCTTACTGCCGTGCTTATACAAGATCTTTTCGTCTATTATAAATCGAAGAATAAGTGTCATTTTAGAACCCGAACAACCAATAGAACAAGCAGGCTTTAGGAAAAGCTTCTCTACCATTGACCACATTTATACTATAGACCTACTGATTGAAAAGTACCAAGAGAAACAAAGAAATCTACATATTGCCTTCATAGACTACAAAAAAGCGTTCGATACCGTAGCACATTCAAGTATCTGGAACGCTCTAGAAGAACAGGGGGTCAATTTTGAGTACATACAGATAATTAAAAGCATTTACAATAACAGTTCAGGAAGAGTAAAACTGGAAAAAATCGGCCCAAGATTTCCCATACAAAGAGGAGTAAGACAGGGCGACCCGATGTCCCCGACACTGTTCATCGCTATCTTGGCTGGAAAAACTGCGGCCTATATATTGGTGGAAAGTACTTGTGCCATCTCCGTTTCGCGGACGATATAGTTCTTCTCTCTGAATCAAGTACCCAACTACAGTACATGCTACAAACACTAAATGAATACAGTAAACAAATCGGCTTAGAGATGAATTTAACTAAAACGATGTTAATGACAAACAGTAGAGTGAAACCCACAATTTCAGTTGACAACAAAACATTAAATTATACAGATACATATATTTACTTGGGTAAACAAATCAGCTTTGACAAAACAAACAACGACCGAGAGGTAGAAAGACGGATACAACTCGCCTGGAATAAATATTGGAGCCTGAAAGAAATATTCAAAAGCAATATGGCGATACAAATTAAATCTAAGGTCATGACGTCTTTGCCTCCTACCATGTTTAACGTACGCCTGTCAAACCTGGAAATTTACAAACAGTATAAGACAGAAAATATCTACATGTCAACGAGGCATGGAGCGCAGTATGCTAAACATAAGAAAGATACAAAAAATAAGACATACTAAAATCAGACAAACAACAAAAGCTACTGACGCACTAAACCAGTCTCTAAAACTCAAATGGAAGTGGGCGGGACATGTAGCGCGACTTCAGGACCAGAGATGGACAAGGAGAGTAACGTCATGGACCGGCCCTCTGGGCAAGCGCTGCAGAGGAAGGCCGCTTACGAGATGGCAGGACGAGATTGTCAGGACGGCTGGCCACGACTGGATACATAAAGCCCTGAATAGGGAAAAATGGAAAACGTTGGAGGAGGCCTTCACCCGAGGAGGGGTTCTGGAAAACAAACCAAAATACTGAACAAAACACTAAAAACTACAAATATATTTAAATTAATATAAACAAGACAAATATAGGTTAAGTTTAGTAAAAAAAAAAAAAACAAATGTTATTTAAGTTTCTTTTTTCTGGAAATATAAGGCTTTTTTTTATTTATTTTATTCGGTGCCAATAATACCGTATTTATTGAACCAAAAATATTGCTACGCTCAAAATAACTTTTATGGTATGATACGGGGGTGCTTATAGATACGTAAACATTTTCACAAATATTTTCTCTATGAACTAATATTATTCTGATAAAATAAGAAGTACTAGATAAATTGAATTCTAAGGTAAGGTTGTTAAGAAATAGTCACGTATACAAATTCGTTGAAAATCGTATATGAATGTGTCGCGCGGAGACCATTGCCGCTCGCGGCTATGTGATACTTTTTTATTTATTTTAATCAAATGTGCCAGTTGTTGTTTTGATGCTGTGAGGTTTGCTGCGGCGGTAGTTTTGTGTGCTCTATATTCACCCATGAATTCCGGCGCACGGGCCTGTGGGTAAATGAATATTTTAACGTTTTACATATCTGATGAGTGGATTCGTTTTGCAACCCTTTTTTCCTTTTAAATCACTAATTTGAAGCGTTTAATATTTTATCAATTAATCTGTTTTTAGATAGGACCATGCGCTTTGAAATGTTTGAATCCAGCAAATCTCGTTTCGTTCGTGAAAGTCGATGTGAAATAATAAAATCTGATTCTCTTATTTCTTTTATCTAATTGATTCCGATCCTTTGTGGTGGATCCAATGCGTACAGTACGATTGAGTTGGCGCAATCAGAGGCTATAACTTCGACTACAAAACGTAGCATACAAAACCTCTTGCACAATATTTTTTCATATGGATGAAAATATAAGGGTATTTTTTCATAAAAAGTATAAGAAATTTAATAAGTAGGAATATTAAATTTTAAATCTTTAATTTAATTATGCAGTTTCGTATAAATACTTAATGTTTGTTATACACGTGAAGAAATAGTAAAATCAAGTGTAAGTATAATTTAAAAAATGTATATATTTGTGGGAAACGCTCCACCGTCTGCTAATTAAAGCCATCATGTAATGAATCTTAGCGGTGAGTCGGAAAATATTAGCTTTTTAACTTCGGATGGAAATGAAAGAAATCACTCGATGCAGTTTCATAAAATATATGTATTTTCAACATTTACATAATTTACCTGCTTATTTTAATTTTATGCACATACTCGTATAATTAATTAAGAATTTATTTTCTTAAACTTGCAATTTTACTAATACCTATGAATGTATTTAATGTTTTGTTTAATTCTTCAAATAACGACATACAAATATTTATTTTAAAAGACTATTCTCTAAAAAGTAAATTGCACTTTTTAGTAATACTGTAATACCTATCTTTGCATCTTACCTATTTCTATAATAAACTTGACACAAACGAAAACAATTACGGACAAATAATACCACCCATAATAATATCATAATAAGTAACGTGTAAAAAACCAAATAAGCGCCACTGATTGGTACTTACGTGTACAATCAGTTCGTCCTTTCGTATCGACTTTTTCCACTTCGTTTATTACGCTCAGTTCGGGAATAGTTTTTGTTTCTGCCGTACTAATCAACGCCTGTACATAGCCATCCGAGTGAGATTTTCCATTCAGCGATTCTCAATAAAATGTTCCCCTATATTGTTGGTGCCGGTTTCAGTTACAGCATCCCCTAGTACTAAACGCAGATTGCGTCCCATCCCGAAGGGCGTTCTGTCTAAACTGTATTTGGGTCGATCTAAAAATACAATCGGAGCGTCTGTTCAATAACTGATTGCACTGCAAATAACTTATCGATATCACCTATCGTTCTTTGCGGATGAAATATTCAAAGAGGAATTTGAATTTGTCAAACACGACCGGACCGCGCTAGCTCAGATCGTCGGTAATCTGTAGTCCAATAATTACAATTGCGGCGATTTCAAGACCCTTCAGTTACAATTCCATTCATTCTTCAAATGATTCGGCGAGTGCGGTATGCGTTGCGAATATCGATTTACATACCACTGTATAATTCAAAGGTTGAATAATGTATCGCCTTTCATTAGCACATTGGGCAGCCGAACCGTATTTGCACATAAATTCAGTAACCAACCTTCCCAAGGCAGACGCACGTGCGAACGATTATCCATTTAGATGCCGAGTCTCCTGCGTACATGTAGTATCTTGAAAACTTTATGAATAAGTTTTTACACATGACTATATTTTACGTTTTTATACACACCCGAGCCAAGTACAGCGCGATGCTATTTGCATAAGTCTATAAAAGTCCCCGTTGCGTGTTCACGATAAGTTATTTTTAATATGTTAAGTTTAGCTCCGTGGCGTAGAGTAAATAATTTAATATCCAATCACATCGTAATAACAATTTTATTATTATACAGGTAAAAGTGATTAGTAAACGTACACACAAAATCACAAGGAATTATCTTTTGGGCATACAAGTACCTAGTAATAATCATAGAAACTTGAGGCAATCTACGATCTTAGTTCCAATCGGTAACAATACGATATTATGAGATTAGTTGCGTAGTAAGAAACCCTAAATTGCGATTCCAATTTCGCAGAGGATATATCTTTGTTATTAATGAATGGTTCCGATAATTACCAGCTTAACGCCACGTGCTACCTTTAAACAGGTTCATCTCAATCATTTTAATGCTGGATTAATTATAATTTACTGCAGCCGAGCTCCTTTTGAATTATAGAAGAAAAAATGCTCAAACATAAATAATTAAATGTTCTGAAAGATACGGCATGTTAAAGTAAGCGCTATTTTCTTCACTAACATTCAATGAAAATTATGAAGGTATACCAAAATAATATACATACAAAGTTTTCAGGGCACGTAAATTAAAGAAGTGAACAGAGTAAAACTAAATGCCATTCATTTCTGTGACCTTTACAACTTTGAAGAAGTTATTTTATATTTAGATGCTTAGATAAACAATTTATCAAGTATTGTCAATTTAATTAAATTCATTAAACACAATATATTTAAATTGAATAAAATTGTGTACTTTAAGTATAATAATAAATAATTGAATACTCTAACAATATAGGTACGTATTTTTAAGATTGTAAATTTTATAAAGTTTAAACAACTTTTGAAAATGTTTTTATCCACATACGTTTATTATGTAATAAACAGAGCTGTCACGATTTATTTTTTTCGAAGTTTTAAATTTAATTCAACACTTCACTTTTCTCACATATAGCAAATTAACATTTTTAAATACAATACCCGTTTAATGAGTGCAAAGAAAGCAATGTTGATCAACGAATTTACAATCGTTTTAGTCTTAATTGGATGGAACATTCTGGATGCAGTAAAATTGAGTGGAGATACGTCAAGCGTTAAGTTCACCTTAATTTACGAACTCCCATTTTGGTAATCATCAATAAATTGGACAGTTCAATGAATATATATGTCAATGAGCATACATACAATATACACACAGGGTTATAAGAAAATAGTTTTCTTGGAAAACGTTTCAAAGCCTTTCATCTTGATCAATAAACTCGGAGGAAGATTGACAGGACGGTTCACAAAAAAATATTCTATATAAATCTGCTTATTATTAAGTTTTATCGAAAGAGTAGTAAAAGTGGAGTGCTGGCATTTCTCTGAAAACAATCGCTTGGATATAGCTTTTTAAAAGTATCTTAAAAAGCCTTTTGATATGTAAATAATAATTCCAGTATTAAAATACATTTTATCAGTAACATAACTACCTATAAGCGTCCGATTACCGCAGGCAACCGCAACAATGCTTTGGAATTTCAACGACTTCAATTATTGAGTGTCTACAAAACCTTATGGGGTTCTCGAGGGGCTGGACTGACCATTCCGGTGATAATGCCGCATTCCTCGCCAAAAGGGTATACCTACTATACTGTTTGCTGCGTTTACGTTTAATTCTTGTTAGATAAAATACCTATTGCTTAACTTGCTTGGAATTTGTGAATTAATCATGTGCTTTGATTAATTAGATTTAGCAGTGGACATGTAATTTGTGTTATCGATTGATTTTAGGCCAACAAATTACAATATTAGCAGCATGTGTGGTCTAGCAGTATTAACCTAGCGTCGCAATGGCAGGGCGAAAGATGCGGGTTCGAATCCTGCCATCTTCATTTTTCTATTTTATAAAATTTATAAGATGCTATTTTGCCATAAAACTGAAAATTAAAATCAGCATTATTTTGAGTTCCACTTAATCTTCATGATATGTGGTATTCTAGTGTCACAAGCTCATCGTCACACTATCTCCTTATACCTTTTGATCAGCATAAATCTCTCTAGCAAACTCGCATTACACAATTCGCAGAACAAAACCCCACACCGTATAGCATATGAATAAAATAATATTCCGCTTGTCACGAAGACGCAAGCCTGTCACAGGACTGACGACTTGATGGTCGGTAACTGGAGTGCGAGGATCTAATCCAATTGAGGGCTTGCATAATTCGCACGAGCCTCGCATCGCATTGTTTAGTGCATTGAACTAATAGAGGCTATTACCTTAACTGCCTCGCATCGCCGGGATTAGAAGGAATTATAACGGGGCCAGTTTTGCTTTATGGGAAATTATTTTGCACCACTATCCAGGATTGTAATTCCGATTTGATTGTAAATGTGCGTGGTGGAGATAAATGAGATACAGGCAATGGCACGTTCAATATACGTATAGGTAATTGGAATGTAACTTAATAGGGCACCTTAGATTTTATCTTTACCCTGATTACATTATTCGTTGCATCAAATATTAAGGGAAAGTGTGATTTCAAGTAAATTAGGTCACTTACACACGCGTCACGTTGTTTCTAATCACGCTCTTATCGCAATATCTAGCCATTCCAACGAAGAAACAAAGCCGCCTTTCAGGGTAAATAAAGACGAAGTAACAAAAGAAAAAACTAGAACCGTAGTGCGGTACATTATCACCCACACCAACATCGTATATGAGACCTTTAAGCATTAAAAGAAAATAAAACAGCTGCTTTCTTGTGAGAGTTTTCTAGAATTGATACTTTACGTTTTCAAAAGGCATAAGAAAAGATTATTTCAATGACTTCTTTTAATCCCATCTTGAAACACATTTATTAACTTGATTTTATTTCTCTTGAGTATAACCAATTATAAATACAACCGTAGGACCATAATACAAAATATAATGAAATTTTGTATTGATATTTACAAAAGTTTCAGTGTAAAATCAATTATTTACAATCCCAGGCTTGCAGCGTTCTATGCTAAACAGGAGTTAGTCGCTCGAATTTTGTCGACTTTTTTATTTATGATTGACAGCACACGAGCGGTGCTCGGTCGCGCGTTGCCTGCCCACTGGACCGTGATCCACTACTAAGAGACCAACCTATCTGTCGGTCTGCCCACATTGTCACACGTTGCATAATACAACAGCTCTCTGAATCCCGCTACATTCGTACGTTACATTTTTAAATCACCGAACTATTCATAAAAATCATCCTCTTGAAAAATACTGAACACAAAAGTACTGCCCTCCCATATGGCCACTCGTACACGTCTAATTACGGAAATACGCGCGCTTTCACTTGTGTCTAAATGTAGAAAGAAATGTGTGTTCATCTCGTTAAAACTTTCATCTACAAATATAAAATTCAATTTCTGAACGAGCGCAAAAAATCTTCTACCTTGTTTTTTGCGTTCATTCTGCATCAACCGACGTAGAATCCTAATTATCTTTCCCAGTTAAGCTTAAGTGAATTATTCCGGCCGCCCAGTGTAGCGCACAAACAAAACGGCTCGGAGTTCACAACCTCAGTCGAAAATACTAAAACATTAAAGAGATTTCCTGGCACACGTATAATATTTGCTAAGCAGTGTGTACGCGGCGCTTAAGCCTGCTATCTTGGAGGAGGTAACAGAGCCACGCTTAGCCGGCTCAACTTTTAATAACGCCCGCAAAATCATCTAATTAATCTGATTACGGACGGACCCGCGCACTGACGCAACACTCGCCACTAATGCTCACTCCTGAGTATTAAACAAACTTATTTGTCCCATGCAGTGCCTTTCGGATTAGTCAAATGTGCCTTGGCTTTCCTTTAGATAAGGGTGAACTAAGCACAATCCCGGCCGCCTATCTGCGGTTTATCCTAATTAATATTCCAGCCTTTAGTGATTCATTCTCTTTAGAGTATTAATCATCTCGTTCTTTTTACGGAATGTACTTTTTTAATATCTTTGGATATTTTTTTATATCTAACTTGTACCTAAAATATTATGCCAAAATACAATTGCAATAACTATATTATCTTTGAGCCGCACAAAGTAAGTAAAACCATATATAGAAAATGTGGCATTTTATTTGTATTCATGTGAGACCTAACATGAACGTAATTACATGGGTAAGTCAGCTTCGAGTCGCAGAGGATGAATGACTTCTGCCTCTAATGGAGATCTTATCTTTGCTTAAACGGAGTAAAGAGGCTCGCTTTAATAGTATAAACTATGTTATGTAGGAATTGGGGACTTATCTTGGCTACATAGAACAGCTGAGTCCAGGTCATAAATAAGGACTGGCTTTGATTTCTGAAGGTGACCCTCCTTATACGTTACTTTGGGTTTGAGGTCATGCGATCCCTTTTAATAGATTATACGGAAATCTTGCCTAATTCGCATAATGAACACGTGATTCGCTTTTATGTGCGTTTTATAGAGCTATGATACTATCAGCTCACCCGTTGATTGTAATAAAGTCATTAGAGATATTTTACTTCGTTTTGTTGACCTGAAAGAATTCCTAACAATTACCCGCTAATCCGTTTTCTTCAGAAATTAAATATTTAAGTCGGCAATTTGTGGCGCTTCCGTTTTGCGGCGTTAAGAGAGGACTATTCCTTGCGAGTAATTTTCGGAATTATATTATTACTTCGCCTTAGGATCCTGTAATAATTATCTCTGCTCTGCTTTAACAAGCACTTATTTAAAGCAGGAAATTAAGCCGTTACGTTAAATTGAGGTCGATAAAGCCAAAGTTTAATTGTAAATGTCAACAATTTCGTCTCATTGTTTAGGAAAAGAGTACTTTCAAAAGATTTCGGGATTATATTTCAGATTGTGATAGATAGTATTGAATATTAAAGTAGCTTTAAAGTTTTCCCTGTACTTTATCAAAAGTTACATCAAAATGTGGTATAAAATTTTAGTAGGATATTTGAAAAGCAGTGAAGACACTCTTATAAAGAAAGCAAAGCCTATTGGCAGAACGATTCGAGCGGTAAATAGGAAGGAGGTAGGATGCGAGCTCCAGATAGGCAGCCCAAGCGACGCGAATACGACATTTCAATTTGAACATATATTATTCATGGTAATGCGTTAAAAGCAACGCCACACGGCGTGCTGCGAGCGAGGAGCGAGTAATCGCGTGGTACGTGCAAACTCTACAAACCTTATATATATATATATATATAACTATATATTCAATGTTGTGCTTTAAAATTGTCGTTTCGCGCCATTTGCAGCGACCGGCACGATGTGCTTCGTTTATAAAGTAACACTACTAAATGTGGGCTCCGTTTTTATTTATCGTACCATACACAAAATCGACGATTTTCACCTATCGCTGGAATTTCAGCTGAAAAACTATACGAAATCCATTGAAAGCGCGTTTCTAACAATATGCTCGTATTTTCATGTAATGAAATTGGTGCGAACTTTTTTGTAAGCGTGTTTGTTCAATAGCAATCATTTATATGTGTCAATTCAATCGCAACCGGTGACTCAAATACGTAGAAATTGAAACTCTGGAGAGTAAATCGGTGTAGCTTCAAACAAAGAAGTTTAAAATAAGTGTCCCTTCAGACACATAAAACTGAAAGAATAGAATAAATTCGATCACTCGGGCGGGTCACGAGTGGCTGAGTTGGTGAGGCATCCGCCCCGGAATGGCGCGAAGGATGCGGGTTCGAGTCCCGCCTCGTGATCGAATTTTTTCTATTCTTTATAAATTTATATTTATAAAAGCATTTGAATGCCATAAAACCAAAAATATAAATTCAAGTTTAAAATTGTATTGTTGTACGGCAACAATAGATTTCACTTAATTTATTTATCTTAATAAACATTTTGGCTTTTGATTTGCTTTTGTCTCTTAAACGAGTTACTCTTTATACGGGTCTAGACAAATTTTTGGCCTAAATACTAAAATCAAATTGTTCTTGAAAGAGCCCCTATATTATAAAATGTAGAGATTTATAATTTTATTACATTCACTAAAGATTTCATACGATCGACAGGCAATTTGTTATAATATGATAGCTTATGATATCCAGCTGGCTACAAGCCATTAATTATATACCCCAGCGAAAGCAGGGCGGGCCCGATCATTACTATCGGTAGCATAAAGATAAAAGATAGCCACGGGTCGCTCATAAAAACAAATACTCTATTTTTAAACGTATTCATCTTAATACGAAAATAAAACGCGATACCCTCACAAACAAACTTATTTACCTTTTTATGATACCGAAGTAGATAATAATTCATTATATTTATTTACATTTTGTGGTCCATTTTCCTCGTAAGGGTCGAATTCGAGTTGTGGGCACATCTATTATTCATCACTGAAGACACGGGCACGAAATTTGTTTAAGTGCGTTGTGATCCAACCAATCTCCCCATTTTTATTTCATCACAATAAATGGATTACACGATACAAATCTCTATCGATAGTTTTATTTTGTTTTTAGTTCCGATGCTGGTAGTATATATTCACTTATCACTACTTAGTAGTTTTGAATTTTATATAATTTAGTTATTCTGAGCTAAAAGCAAACAAGGTTGAGAAGAATAGCGTCAACATTTGCTATCAACACATAGAACAATAAGGGATAAATCATTGAATAATAAGAGTTAAGGACTTTAGAAACGATAATGCTTATCCTTTAAAATGTGGTGTTTGATCAGCAAGCGTGCGTGCGTATGCATCGCTACGGCTTATACGAATAAACTGAGCCGATGCCGGTTACATGTTATGCCTACTAATTGCGCGGAATAATACTAGATTAAAGCTGATTAACTATTTTGGGATATAACATACAGAATGGTCTTTGTATCATAAACTAATTAATTATTATGATTCAAGTTACCTGAATAATCTATATGCTGTTTTTGGTATCACAAAAAAAATGTTTTATTGTTACATAAATAATTGAGCACACATCATGCTTTTTGGAAATTTATACTTAGAATAATTCGAAAATCGGTCAGCAATTGTATGCAAAAGTAATGCTAACGCTAGAAATAAAAGGCCTCTGAAATCCGTTATCAGATAGAAAAAAGTCGCACCTGAGTCCACTACCATTTTCGGCAGCCCAGGACATAAATTGCAAATAAAAGTAATTGTTGAAAGTTCCGTATGAGTGAACGAGGAGCTCTAAGCTTGAATTTGTGTCGAATTACCTGCCACTAGTTTTAAGACTTGTCATTTATCAGCCGACGGTCCGATAGGCCGAAGGTCGGAATGGAAGGGATAATGGACTCCGTCGTTATTTTAAGATTGATGCGATATATTACCGAGATAAATTTAATTGCAAATAAAAGAGAAAATTACGTTCTTTGAATAAGATGTTTTACGTTTTTTAGTATTATTGTATTGCTGAAATCTGTGTTAAAATATTGACGCCAAAAATAGAATCTAATTATTTTATTTTTCAAAAATCCAAGAAGGAAAATGAACAAAGCTGATAACATTTAATTGAATGAATAAAGTATTTTACTCCCTAATAACATTCATATTAGCTTCAATAACATAATACGAAATCCAATAGGCTTTATTCCATACATCACACGGGTTTATTGAAAATAAGTCCGTATAATAAAAACATTACGCAAAATGTTTGGTTGGTTTCGTGCGTATATTAGAGGATCGCACAAAAAGGAGGGTTTTGATTGACGCCAGCAATCGGCTTAATGTAACCTCCAGGCAAGTTTTGCGTACAGCCTACTGGTTAAATTCAGAGGGCGACGTAAAGCGACGCCATCGCTCACACGTCACGCAGCAGTAGAATTCATATTTGTCTTAGAAGTTGATGCGTACAATAAAAATTCGCTCTGCCACGTAGCTGTGACCGCGGTTCGCGTTACATGTTATATACTTGGATCGTTTACGAAATTACACTACTTTTTTAAAGGGTTGTGATCTGTTAAGCCTGCGACGTAATATATTTCTTAGTTTTGACATGTAACATAATGTTTCTCTATGAATTATATTTCAGTCTTAGAGTAAGTGATAAAACCAAATTGTTTAGGCTGCTCAATTCTTTGAGCGTATTTGTTATCAACATATTATATAGATTGTGATCGATTTAAATAATAAACACGAGCTATATTATAATAATGTTATCAACATAAACTGCCCTATAAACTTTATCCTTTTTCTGTACATATTTACTACATAATAAACATGTCTTTCCTTTCCAATTCATACATGAATGTATTTCTAGTTTGATTAAATGCTTAAGCAAAGTTCTATTCGGTGTGTGGTTTATATTCGTTCAAGTTTACGTGACTAGAAATAGTAAAATCGGATGATGATGTTGATAATGTGCGCTGTAATGGGCCATTGGCAATAAAACCTTATAGGTAAGCGATGGATTAAATAGAATTAGGTCAGGGCAAGGCCCACACCTTGTAACAATGTTTCGGAACTCCTGGACGCCTGTATGATAATTTTTATACGCACTTTCGCGACTTATATCAAATGTATTTTGTTCGCTGGAGTGCGTGCACTATGGTATTAAAACTTGAAACATTCACATCCACGATAATAGCTTTACAAATTGTTCCATTTGTCGTATTTTACAATAATAATAATCACTTGTTGAATCTGTAAAAAAATATAGAATTCCAGTTATTCATTAACCGCTTTCAATTGAATGAATTCGTTCATGAAAAGCAATATAAGTGCCATTATAAAACTATATTCAACTACTTGCGAAATGATAACGGTTAAATCATTTGTTTTTTGTTGTTACTCATAACCACTTACGGTTATTTCACTATGAATACAAGGAACAATAATATTATTTCACAGTTTTTGAATCGATTGAATATGACTGAACTTTAAAATATGTAAAATAACTTGTGTGCTATAAAAGTACAGAACAAACTCAGTTTCGTATAGATTCGTTGACCATTATTCCGAACAAATTTTACTTGTGAAACGTACAATACGTGCAGTACCACACAAAGGCTAACAATCACTTATTTATACGCCTCTTTTCTCCCAACTATATAACATTGTTAGGGATAATCCGAAAAGTTCGATACACCGCACTTCCTTCCTCAAAGATACCGTAGACGAAACTTCTGGACGAAAACTTGGCGACCACAGTCCGAGTTTCACGTAGATAATTTGCATAATAGAATACGGTAGGTCTATTTGCTATCGGGGTCATCCAAACTTCTGTGGATTAGTGCTTTCACGGCCCTTATCGGGTTCTGAACGAATTTCGGGCTGCTTACGATGGCGATGTCATTATGGATATCCGATTTATATGCAGATTGGAAGTGAAGTGGAGGAGCCGGGATTCACCGCTACCGCCGCCCTTGCAAGATGCACCGTAATACAATCTTGACGCTTCATTTTGTGACCGACTTGATAGACTGATTCGTGGTAAAGGATGATTTCACAGCGGTATATCGTGTTGCATGGAAACGTCTAAATTAATTGGTGGGAATTAATTTAAATAGGCACGCACGCTATTTCAGTCAAATTAAACGATAGGCGTTTCCAGTCAGCGGACGAATGACAATTCTTCCTTTCTAACTTCCTTATTTTAAAGGAAATTTTCAAGTTAACTATAATTAGTTTAATGTAATCAAAGAATAATATGAAAGCATAAGTTTAATTCATTAATCCTTCACTTTTGTCGTCGAGATCTCTCAACTTTTCCTCTCCCAACGATGAAGACAGAGCCTCCATTGTAAGGTTTAACAATTTCCCCGCCTGGTTGCATTTCACAGAATATTAATAAAATATCACAATGGATGTCAACTCTATTCAAGATAAGTGGCCAAGATGAAGCGCGTCAGTAGCAAAATTCACGAAATCAAATGACGAATGAATTATGTCAAACTGAAAAACTTTGTAAACTCCACTCCAAAATAATACAACTGACTACTCACGCCTTTCAGTTTCGAGTACATTTATATCTTGAAAAGGGTCATTAAAATATCGAGTAAAAGAGTAAACTCCATCTTTATTTAATCAAATAAATGCGAGCGAAAATACATTAAAACATTCAGATTCGCGCATTTCATCGATTACAACGTCGCGTAAATCCTCTTGATTGTACAATGTACAGTATGATATAAAAAAGACGTTCGTATTAAATAGTAGCTTAATTACAGATGGTTCGTTGAATAATTTAGGGTCTTAATCGACCCGTATTTATTACTTGATGTGAACGATCGAGCAGCCAGATATATTACCTGAAACAATTAACACCTGAGCCAATACAATGGAATACAGCTTACATTCGAGATAAATTCATTTATTAATGACGTCTGTTGAGAACTGGTTAGCTGCAATGATTTATAGTGCATATTATATTTGCACAAAAGAATTATTAAGGCGATGAATGATATTTATAAAGCTGTGAATAAACTATTGACACGTTGTACATATAATATGCTTTCCAACAAATATAAAAAGTTAAATCGATGCATAAGCTCAGAGTCGGAAAAATATGCCATCTTGTTTCATACAATGAGGGATGAGATGAAGAAAATTACTTTCTTAACTGGATTATTCCTAACATTTTCCAACTCTTCTTAAAATACGCTCGTCGGATAAGCGTAAAGCATTTGCATGTTTTTTTAAAACCCAACTGTCAAATCCAAGTTGTTTTTGTTCGACCATTTTTACGAAACTTTGAGGGGAAAAGTATAATGAAAAAGCCAACACATCATTCATTTTTCACCAGCGCTGTCTATTATGAATTGCAGTTTTTAAAAAGTTGGTAATTAAACATCGGGCCGCAGTTCAGGTCAGTCCTAACTTTTAAGTGATATAAAGTTGATAAAAATGCTAATCATTGTCGCTATTTCGTTATTTTCAAAATTTGTATTTTACAATCATAATTTATATACACAATTTTGCAAATATACACTTTAATAGCTTCATTTTTCAAATACTAGATTTATAATGGTTGTTCGGCTTATATTATTGTTCAATACTTTGTTTATCTTTCCGAAAACAAGGAAACATTTCGATTACATTGCAATACTGGAAAGATAAAGTTCAAAGAAATAGATGACAAACGTAAACAGATTATTGCGACTTTTTTATTTGATCATGAAGACACAAAAGATAAAAACTGAACAAAAGCAATAATATTATCCTTTCGATAACTTATTCACTTTGTATCAATATAGTACAATAGTACATCGGATCGGTATTATATATTGCGAACTTTTTCTCATACACAATATTCCTTTGATACTAGAACCTATTCAATAGAGGATGTAGTACAATGAATGTACCTGAAGTGTTTCATACTCCAATAATGATTTGAAATCATCTTTTAATTTTCTTTTGTGTAGGTTTCTGCCATTGTACTAATCCCCATCTATTCGATTGTAGTGGAATATGAGCGAAAATCTGACATTGAATTGATTTTGGATAAACGAAAATTGTACGCTTGTAATAAGGGCAAATGCCAGAAGTAAACCGAAGAACTTTATCTGTAGGTATATTTAAGTGTAGAGAATGTCTTGAACATTTAAATTCGTCTTGTAATAAAAATAACTAGACAAATATTTTGCTAGAAAATGAATTGACTTGATTCAAATTCCCATCTTTGGAATAAATCAGTTTTTCTTTCCATTCGGAAACTAATATAAACTTTAAAATAACACCCCTAATTTACAAAACTAATAACGCTCTATCCAAAGTAGATTTAAAGTTGTCTTTCGTTTAAAGACCCTATCCGCAACTCAATTGTAAAGGGAATCATTTCTCCCTTCGACGGCTCCTATTTGTACTGAAGCACAGGTTAATAAGTAATGAAGCGGATTCTGAGTTTTGTTTGTTAAAGTGATTATTCAAATACGTAAAACGTTTTCGGCTTTGCCTAAACTTCTTTCATATTTTATTCATCGATCCTTCACGGTTCGAGACATCCGTAATTGTTGATAAGATTCTGTTGAATGTTTTGAAGTACGCAGTTTCTTAGTATGGTTGTAAACTTTATCAGTACGATTAATCGGGAAAATTTCTAGATGTAAAAAGTTTTATCACGGGAGTTGTTGTTATGTGCAACTTTTTAATTAAGCGTTTTATTTTTTATAATTACTTAGTTTGTTATTTTCTTTCTTACACTGTAACAAGGCTATGTAAATACATAGCCTTGTATAGGGTATAAATATACCTGCAGAGTATTGATTTTTAACCAAATAAATAGTGTAAAACAAAAAGTTGTATCGCCATCAATAAATCATGTCTAAAATTAAAAATAAAACATTTTAATAAAATCAGAACAGTCTCATTTGAGATACATAATGATCCTAAAGCAATCCAATCTCTTCATTATTTATTCCGTCGTCGTATAAACTTATCTATAAAAACAGAAGCGCAAATTATCCCGGAATTCACTCCTCAGGGAATCATTACGTAAATACGACAAAATTGTTGAGAATCTGTCTCCAGAAGGGGTGTTATTTATTGAGGGCAAGGGCGGAGTGTATCCGAGTGGCTCTATTAGCTCAACTAATATTTTGTTCTTCCAGTTTGTCCCATTAGGCCGCCGCGGGCGAGTTAATGCCGGCACGAAACTTGAGAATCAACAAACTTCCACCCGCGGAAATATTTAAACAAATTAAAACTTTCTTTATATCATTTCCCGAAGAGTCTCCTCATTCTGATTCGTTTTTATTGAGTTTTCCCACTTTCAACGTACTCGTCGAAAGTAGAGGGCTTAATTCGATTTGCCTGTATAATGTTGTGTGTCCACGCGTATCCGTTGGCCGAAATCTTGTTTGAATGTTATTTACTTGATATTCCACATTGTGGTTTTTGCGTGATTTACATTCGATACAAAATGTTTGGCGTGTTCATGCAAAATAAACTGTATTATTGTACTGTAGTACAATATTTGATTCTATAGGAATACTGATTCTATTTAAAGGTCATTTATTAAAAATATCAGAAACATTTTAATGTTATAACTAAATCATAACAATAAAATTATCAATTTCTAAATCAATTAAAACATAATCCGTAAAACAACAGCATAATTCCGCTGGCGATCGAGCGAATAATCCTTAACCTATTTAGAATTGGGATTCTCCGGCATACTGTAAACCAAAACATTCCAGAAAGTTCTTCAAATTAAACGCAAGAGTCATTGTTGGGAACAGTTGGTATTTGATGGCAAAGAAGTTGACCATTACGAACCAACTGTTTTGCAACTACGAAGTAACTGCTTGTGGTCAAACTGGGTAAACATTGCACTGTTCTACAGTTATAGTCTATAGCTGACAGCTTTAATTTAGTTTCCCTCTAATAATCAATCGATTTTAGCTCAAATCTATAATGACGCGATCTCTTGTTCTCAAAGATAAAATGCCCCTTAATTTCTCAAACAAAACTACTTTGTAGGACTTAATTTAAACAATTGAGTAATTAATGTAGTTCGAAATTGACCTGCGGCTAAAATTTCAAACAAAACCATTCGAATTTATGTTATACTTATAAAAGCGATTTAAAATTAAAGTTGCACGTTCTTGGTATTTAAAAATCAATTTATGTTGTAATTTAATTATTTATAAATTAGATATTTTCAATAATTCAAAGGTCGTCTTCATCTTATCTCTTTCGATATTTCTAACCGGTACTTTGCCGCCTCCTCATTAAAATGAGTTTAGATTCTAAAATAAATAAATAAATAAGAACACAACTTTAACATTCAAATTAAAAAAATCTCTAACTAGATAATCAAAGCTCTTGTATATTTTATAACTTCAATGCACTTCATCTTAAGTGTTTCATTTCGACCTACTTATTTCCATTCATTATTATTGATAGCGCTATTTCTCGCGTTGAAAATTTATTTGTTAAAAAGCAAAATAAAAGAAAATAATGACACAAACATTTTAATCAAGAACTCGATGAAATTTTATTGTGCAAATGAATAAAATTTTCTTCGTGGATTAATGATAAACCTATATAAATTTTAATGATATATTTAAAAGCTTCATTCATTCGCAACTGTATATACGATGTATATTGTATATGCGTTCGAACACGATATTGTCGCTGTTTCTATAAAAATCTACTGCTAGATCTAATGACGCAGCACTCTGTATATCAAATGCCAATTGCCAAGCGATTTCTCGTATGCATCATCTACGACATGCTTGCATATTGATTATATTTTATCGTGCCCCCGAGACTCAACCGCCTATCCCATTAATTGTGCAGTCTCTAAGCACACGCACACACGCGCCTACGAATCAATGCGTCGTACACACAAAGAACGCACACAAACATACAATTTGTCCACATATTAGACTCCGACAAATGCTGCTGCACGAATGATATCGGTAGGTTTTGATGGATTGCGGTACAGAATGTGATATTCGTAATTCATCGCTTGTGTACTCGCAATTTCTATTTACTGTTGCATGAAACCCATTTTTTAGACGCGGAACAAATAAATCGATTTTTGCATGTCAATGATTAATAACGTCGGTTTATGTCGATAGTTTATTTTGATTCTGTTGTAGTGGTACGGGAGCTATTAACGTTTAAAAAAAAGTCATTTTAGTATAGTTGGTTTTTTGATATACTGTTCCTCTTGCTATTTCGGTTAGAGTCCGGGCTGTCTGGCTGGTCGCAGTGGTTGTGTTTTTTAGTGCGCATCTTATCTGCACAGGATAATTTCCTTAATTTTAAGTCATTTTTTAACGCGTAATTTTTAATATTTTGCCTTTAGATAGATCCATCAGACATAATTTTTTTATTGCAAGACGTTTTTTTCGTTGTTAAATAGGTGCCAGACGCAATGTTTTATTTCGTTTTTATAAAAAATTCAAATTATTTTAGAATGTCTGTAAATTTCATATTATGTTCTTCAAACATAATATAATCTAAAATTAATTAGCCAGACGCTAATTCGATTGTTAAGTATTAAATATGTACAAATAAAAACGTAGTGAAAGTAGGTAAATATAACAATTTGATGATTGTGTATATGGAGAGATAGTTTAAAGTGCAAGAGAGATAGTAAGGGTCGGCCGCGAAAATTAAATAACAATAAAAAATAACTTTTTTTTTTCGAGAATATAAGATGCATAGAAATTGAATCGTTCCTACTCTAGGATTCCCTGTGTTGTGGGAACAAGTACCTTCCATTGGTACATTTTATTCCTTAGGCTAAAAAATAAACTATTAGGGTACATCAACAATCTTCTATACAAAACAATTTTTTTTATTACTTAACTAGCGACCCGCCCGGCCCTGGCTTCGCACGGGTGCAATGCTGATACTAAATACACTACAGAAAAACTGTGAACGTTGTATATAAAAACATAGCGGCCTGCCCGCTCCGGCTTCGCACGGGTATAAATATGTATACCGGGCGGCCGGCCGGTACCGCCGCAAAGGCTACGTCCCACAATTTTTAAATCTGTAATATCTTCGAAAATATTCACTTAAATCATACGGTGTAAAGGGCCATATAGATCTATATTAAATGAACAATGTATTCAAGGTCTTTAATTGGTTAAGGATTAATGCTGTATTGGTTAAAATCGCTTCGAAAATTAGCTATTATTTGTCGTAAAAAGTAAATGACAAAAAAAAGTTATTGTGGGTTATCCATAAGAGATAGACATATACCATCACGGACTTTTCTGTAGACCTTTTCAATGTGTTACTATAGTTAGTACATTATTTTGATAAAACTCGTAGGGTTCAGCCTGCGTTTGCACTGTAAGTGGAAAAAATGTAATTATTTACGACATCACATTAGAAACCTCAAAAATAACAGTACTTCTCCACTATTTAATGGATGTTATTATACATATAAACCTCCTTCTTGAATCACTCTACCTATTAAAAAAAACCGCATCAAAATCCGTTGCGTAGTTTCAAAGATTTAAGGGGACATAGGGACATAGGGACAGAGAAAGCGACTTTGTTTTATACTATGTAGTGATGATGATAACAATATTAATTCATTAATCTTAATTCTTAATATATATATATACATAAATCTCGTGTCATAATGTTTGTCCTCAATGGACTCCTAAACCACTTAACCGATTATAATAAAATTCGCACTCGATAGTTTAAACATGTAGGTACCACGGGCGAAGCCGGGGCGGACCGCTAGTATACCTATATAAATTCATGCTAACTACTTTAGTTAAATTCAATACAAACTTAAACATGCGAGAGTGTGTGTGTTCACGTGTGTGTGTCGTGTGTGGTGTGGTGTGTGTGTGTGTTGTGTGTGTGTATGTGTGTACATCAATATTGAAACTAATTTTCTAGTTGTTTACACAAAATAAGTATGCGACAGCCACAGATTGGAAAAAAAACCAAAAAACTTTCTAATACTTTAATTTAATAAAAATTACAATGAAATATTATATCTAAAATTATTCTAATACATTCGACGATCGAATATAGAATGAAAAATTAATTAACTTAAAATAACATGAGTTGCCCAATTGAGGTCAGCCGTCGTCACATCCACAATACGCTGAAACTGCAACGTCGGCGATCTGCTTCACGTAGGTATATGTAATTCCTCCCCCCTTGGAACGGCGACTATTTTAAACCTTCAGTGAAAATATCGCCGGAACATTTTCAGGGTTACCCGTTTTCCTTTCTGTCTCGGTTGCAGATGGTTGCTGGTGTTCTTTCCTTCGGTTACGTCTCTTTATGCGCTGTCTAGTCATATGTATGAGAGCCAATATGACCGCACACAGAAGTATTGAGTAGACAGGTATTGTTGTGTGATGGAGGATACCTGATTGTACGCTGTCAATGTGTAAAGGGTGCTGGATTAGGATTTTATCTTGGGCGTGGTGTAATCCTCGCAGATCGATGGAGTTGAGATTGATGCGGGCTGTTGCAATCTTTTGGTTTCCAATATCATAGGATATGTTGATTAATTTGAGGGGTTGGCCTCTGATCTCATCGTTGTCGTTAGCAATGGTTAATTGTCCTGTCTTGAAACGACATCCGATAGGAACCGTGATGAGATAGCTTCCTTGAAGTGATGTGTGGCTTCTATTGTTGCAAGTGAGATGTACTTTAGTTTGCTGAGGGAATGATACAACGTAGTGCTGATCATCGAGTTTTTCCATGGCCTCCCGTAACAAATTTACAGTAGTGAGTTCGCAGGATTCCTGAAGGGTTCGGTTGATGATGAGTTCTTGGATGCAATCCGATTTGGTACGAATCTGATGAACAATCGCTTTACCACAGAGATACCAGTTTTTTAACTTCGGGCATTCTGCCTCTATGTACATGAACGACAACTCGTTTGTTGCTATGAAAGGAAAGGGTGGTATAAGGGCTTGGGCGTGTTTATTAGGAACTATGGATAATCTATAAAAGTCATACTTATCTCTAGATACTATAGGAAACTTAAAAACGAAAACTATATTTCTATCGACATAATATGATGCCGGAATAATAACATCATAATATTCTCTAAGTTCTAAATCTAAAATCTGCTCTCTACCGTAAATTACTTTTAATCTACTAACTATTGATTCTAGTATATCTATATCTATCATTGAATGATGCGTGCTCGAAGCACGAATAAAAGCTAAACTATTTTCTATCCTAAGTAATTCTTGAGTTAGATCTTCTACATTTTCAGTTAACAATTCTAGAAGTTGAGCAAACTTGGCATATTTAGCTAGACTTTCTTCTCTACGTACATCACTATTGATAATCAAGTTCAACGTAGTGTTAATTTTGATCTGGTTTTCTAAAATTTGGGTTAACACACTACTATGCTTAGACATCCACTCCTTGTTAATACTAATATGATTATTAAATTCTTTAACTATTTCATTCTGATTGGTTTCTAACGTTTTAATAGCCCTATTATATGCTAAAGCATCAGTTTGATCTAAATTTCCTGTTATTCCTTTGATGATTGAACCTAATCCATCTACAAGACCTCTTTTAACGCGATTCGGTTCCAAAGATCGTAACTGCTTAAGAACTTTGTCAAGCTTGTTAGAAAGATATAATATCTGAATTTCATATATTGGAAAGGTGTCGTTTGTCAGTCGGTCTTGGTAGCTTAGTAGTTGAGATTGCATTGAGTTGATATTACTCTCTACGTCAGTCAAGTTTACGTATTGAAGAAATGTATGATGGTGTGTCGTAAGTCTCATAAGTCCAAGGTTGTAGGGTAGTAACCCGGGTCCGTCATCCAGGTTCTCAAGTTTTATCTCTTGAGGTCGCGTCAATGGAAGTAGCGTCATTAGCAGAATCCTGTAACAAATTGGCCGCTTTAGGTATACGTTTCAACCTTGATTTTGCTACAGGGCCGCGTTTTTTCGACGTATATATATGAATGGGTAGATTAGCTAAAACTGTATCTTGTGTATAGCGAGGGGCAGTTTTTTGTTGACTAGCAAAGGGGTTCTTAATAAAGACCTGTTGTTGGGGTGCGTATTCTATCTCGGGTTCACGAGTCTTATTTCTATTTTCCATTATATCGGTACGGTGAGCAAGGGATGAAGAGTTAATTATGTCATATACTTTTGTCATTTGGTCTCTGTGATTTTGGACGTACTGTTGTAATAATGTCTGTGTAAAGTCAATGTCCATGCAGTCTCTGGGGTCAAAATGTCCTGTTAGTAAGTCAAAGGGCCTACATCGAGTGAAACTATGTATACTACTATTATAAGCTATGATTGCATAGGGCATGAGATTAATAATAGGTTCTTCTTTACGTTGTAATTTAAGAAGCCTAAGGTGTTCAAGGATAGTCAAATGAAACCTTTCGATATTTCCATTATCGTTAGGAGAATGAGCTAATATTCTATGATGGTTGATCTTATGTAATCTCGTAAATTCCATAAACAGTTGGTTGGTGAACTCGGTCCCATTATCCGTTACGATGGTTAAAGGAATACCATGATGCGTGCAATAATGTAAGAGGGATTGTAATATACTAACAGCTGTTCCGTCACGTAAGTGGTAAGCTTGACCGTATTTAGTGAAAACGTCTATAAATGTTAAGTATTTCTCGCCTTCTGCTGTAAACAAGTCTATATGAACTATTTCAAACGGCTTGGTAGCTGGAGGTACAATGTTAAACTGAGGTCTAACGGGATGCCTATCATACTTTGCCTGTCCGCATAGTGTACATTCACTTATGAATTTTGTTATGTGTTCCTTCATCTTTGGCCAATAATACTTCCGGGATAAAGCCAAAAAAGACTCATTTATTCCTCTATGGTTGGTTTTTCCGTCATGGTAGTGGCGGATAATTTCCTGTTGACGAAGGTAATCCTTAACATTTTCCAATTCCGTTTTAACTAACACAAGATTCATGGATGAACTTCTAAATTTATCTTGTAGTATCGGGATAATCGAATACATTCCCAATGGAGGAGTAATTAACAGGGCGGTTTTTACCTTTGGATTTACGTATTCTTTGACGGCGTTGATTACGTCTTCCTCTAAATTAGATTCTGATAATTGAATACTAATGCGCGTGTGAGTATCAAATGGTTTAGTTACCTGGGGCCGCTTTTTAACACCATTCACGATAGTAAAGTGTACTTGTCTATTGAATTTATTGAGTGGTTCGTCTGTGATAGGGATTTCCAAAATTGGATTCTCATTACTAGTGTGAACAGTCTCAGTAGATGAATTAGCTTGAGCTCGTATGGTATCGGATGGATTTCCCATAATTGAATTAAGCTCGTCAATTTCATCTATCAAAGACATTACGTCTTTGGTGTGAATTTCTACACGGGAAAGAGCGTCAGCATTGGTGTTAATTTTACCTTTTTTATAAACTACTGTAAAATCGTACTCACTCAGTTTAAGTCGCCATCTTGTAAGACGTGAATTCGGCTCTTTCAGATTCATCATCCATTGTAGTGGCTTGTGGTCGGTTATGATCTTGAACTTTCGACCAAATAGATAGGGTCTAAAGTATTTTGTAGCCCATACTATAGCAAGCAGTTCTTTTTCGATTGTACTGTAGTTCAACTCACTTTCGTTTAGGGTTCGCGATGCATAACACACGGGTTTATCTGACCCAATCGGACCCTGTGATAGGATGGCTCCAATAGCAACATTTGATGCATCCGTAGTTAATACAAATTCCTTGGTAAAATCAGGATATTGCAGGATGGGGTCGTTAGTTAAGAGACTTTTGCATTTCTCAAAGCAATTTATGTATTCATTGTCGACACTGATTTTCCTTCCTTTCTTCAAACATTGAGTGAGTGGCTTAGTAGTGCGAGCGAAATCTGGAATAAATTTCCTATAATAACCAAGTAGGCCTAGGAATTGTTTTATCTCTTTAGGTGTCTTCGGGATGGGGTATTTTCTTATAGCCTCTATCTTGTCAGGATTTGGTTTGATTCCATCCTTACTGATGATGTGTCCAAGATAAGCTGTTTCAAGCTTCAGAAACTCAGATTTATCCATCTGAATTTTGAAGTTTGAATCTCTAAGTCTCTGAAAAACCTTTTCAAGATTAATCATGTGCTCCTGTAGGGATGTGCTGAACACTATTATATCATCGAGATACACTAGGCATATCTCGTTTTGTAGCCCTCTCAAGACGTTGTCCATTACTCGCTGAAATGTGGACGGAGAATTTTTGAGTCCCATAGGCATACGTAGAAATTCAAAATGACCGTGTTCAACATTAAATGCTGTCTTTTCTATGTCCTGTGGATCCATCTCCACTTGATAAAATCCACTCGCCAAATCAAGTGTGGTGAAGTACTGGCACTTTCCTAACTTATCTAGAACATCACTTATATTGGGAATAGGATATTTATCGTCTAGCGTTTTTTCGTTGACTTTTCGAAAATCAACCACAAGACGCCATTTCTGCTTACCAGATGCATCTATCTTCTTTGGTACTACCCAAATGGGTGAGCTCCATGCAGATTCAGATGGTCGTATTATACCCTGTTCCAACATTTTCTTGATCTGGTCCCTTACTTCCTGACGGTGTACGAATGGATATCGGTAGCTCTTTGTATGAACCGGCAATTCATCAGTAGTTCTTATTCGATGTTTAATTTTATTCGTAAAGGTGAGAGCTTCCCCTTCAATGTAAAAAACGTCAGAATAGCGAGAGCAAAGCTTAATAAGATTAGCTTTTTCCTCTTCGTTCAAGTGATCCGTTCGTAAACGTGAAATGACATCACGTGCGCGTGAGTTTAATTGTTGAGTACGCATGCACTCAACATTAAATAATTCTGCGTGCGCTGGTGTGTCTAATGAAAATATGATGTCATTTGGTGTAGGATTCTCAATCTCCAAATAGCCACGGTTATTCTTAATAGTAGTAATACATTCGTGAATTATGCAATTACAAAGTACTTGCTCCCTAACGAGTACATCACCATCAATCGTATCTACGGGAATACGAATGATTTTAGAAGTTCCCGCTGGAATGATATCCTCGTATAAGTTCACGTTGCAAGAGTTGTACATCATAATAGGATTTGACGCAGAGCGAGTTAACAGTTTACCTTCTCTTAAATCAATTCGAGCCTCCCAACCGCTTAATAAATCTAAACCTATAAGTCCGTCGAAGTAGTCATGAAATCGATATATGAAAAGCTTCATACTATCAGGGTCATTAAACTCATCGAAACATGGTAAGGTTATTGAATAGTTATTCCTACTGGTCGCATGTATATTGGTTACTTCAAAAGGATCAAAATTGAGAGGATAATTTGCAAAATATTTCTCGACAGCTTCAGGGCTTATGAAGGATTGGTTAGCACCCGTATCAATAAGTAGTTTCAAAGGTGGGTTCCTAATCTGAATGTATGGTAACTGTCTTTGCGTTTGAAGATTCAATTCTATCTTGGTTTTGGTGAATTCGAATCCTCCTGAAAATCCTGTTCGGTTTGACTAGGTCCTAAATGCGTTTGATAGTCGTCATGTGGTGGGTTGTTCACAGTAGTATCGTAATACGTCATGTCATAGGTGGGTTCATGAGTAAGTCCATTATCAGAGTAGTCATAATACTGCGTATAGTCAGGTTCTTGATAATAACCACCGTAACCGTAGTAAAAGTCATTATAAGCCGCGGAGTCGTTCAAGTTAAGTTCACGGGATTTAAAATAATTGGATGGTGGTGGATTACCAAATTTACTCCAATCATGACCCGCGATCATCCTATTAGTCGGAGGCAATTCTTTAGGAGTGAATCGTTGTACCCCACTCATAGGCTGAGGGCCTTGTGTCTGTGGTGAACTATGGCGTGGTTGTAATCTAAATACATTACTTCGAGGATTATAGTTAGGTGGAGGTGCAGCGAACATTCTTTGAGTGTTAGTGGGCATACGATTTTGGTTAAATGGGTGTGTAGGAGGCCTAAACGGGCGTGGTGCCATAGGGGCCTGCAAGTTGACTGGTGATTGGTGATTCTGTAGACGCGGGGGTGTGAAAGATAACGAGGGTTGTGCGAGGTTAATCTTAGGAGTTGGTTGGTTTTTAGTGGTGTCATTTCGCGATTGGAGGTACATCACATTAAGTTCCTCCTGGACGTATTCGAGCGCCTTTTCGATAGTAGGAGGGCGCATGCAGCGTATACGGGAACCTAGAGGTTCTTTAAGTCCTCGTACAAACGCTTGCATCGTCACTTTCTTATATAAATCGCGTTTCGCTTCGATGGTAGTGGCAATACTTTCATGTAACGTCACATAGGTCATGATAGTGCTGAACAAAGTTTGACAATGCTCATAAAATTCTTGAGGTGTTCTACTACCTTGCGTCGTTAAGGAGAGGTCATTGTACAAGGCGGTTTCATCGCGTTGATCCGAAAAGTTATTAATCAGAGCACTTCGAATACCTAACCAACTATCCGGTATGCCATTAGAATTAATTGTACATGCTGCGGTCCCAGTTATTTTGTTAAGGATACCATTCAGCAAGCACAAATTTGAAAACTCGCTACCCGGTTCGGTGCTCAAATATTGCACAACTACTTGATCGCATATTCTTATAAACCGAGGTAAAATGTTGGGATTTCCGTCAAAATCGGGAACTAAGCGAAGGGCTTTAAAAATTGTGTCCGGGTCTCTAGGATGTGCCATTTCTAAATTGAATAAATTATCTAAAAATAAACTATTATCTAAATCTGTATCTCTATTGTTATCTACTACACGTTGGCGGGCCTGACGCGATTCAGGGTCCCGCGACCTAAAGGCTCTAGGGTGATAAATTTTGTGCTAAAGGATACACTTAGGAATAAAGGAAGCAACACGAGAATAATTCAAGTGTACTTACATATACTGCATTTTCTGGTTTCTCTCCGTGAATCGAAGTTTGGATTCCCCTGGGCTGTTGCAGAACTGTAGATTCGTGATATCCGATGCCGGTGCTTGAAAGCCCCCAAAGTAGCTTCTCGACGTATAGTTATATCGATGTAAGATAATTAGTCTTGAATACTACTTGCGGATATCCTACCGACTGCGCCAAATAAGTATGCGACAGCCACAGATTGGAAAAAAAACCAAAAAACTTTCTAATACTTTAATTTAATAAAAATTACAATGAAATATTATATCTAAAATTATTCTAATACATTCGACGATCGAATATAGAATGAAAAATTAATTAACTTAAAATAACATGAGTTGCCCAATTGAGGTCAGCCGTCGTCACATCCACAATACGCTGAAACTGCAACGTCGGCGATCTGCTTCACGTAGGTATATGTAATTCACATGATGGAATATTGGAAAACAATAACAATTCCTTAGATGATAACATAAATAATTCTGACAGTGAAAGGGAAGATGATGATGATGATGATTATGAAGATGGCTTTTTAAATTTAACAATGTAATTGTTTAACCTTCATTGATATAGTTTTTATTCCATTATTTTCAATGTATGGTAACTTTAATTTATTTTTCACTTTTATGTTTTTTTTTTTTCATTTTAGCTTTTATTTATAAGAACAAGTGTAAATAATATTGTATTCTTGCAATTATTTCCTGTCGCATAATTAAAATACACTAGCTGATGAGCTGCATGCTTCATTACCTTTTTTTATTTATACACATTATTTAATACTTAACAATCGAATTAGCGTCTGGCTAATTAATTTTAGATTATATTATGTTTGAAGAACATAATATGAAATTTACAGACATTCAAAAATTATTTGAATTTTTTATAAAAAAGAAATAAAACATTGCGTCTGGCACCTATTTAACAACGATAAAAACGTCTTGCAATAAAAAAATTATGTCTGATGGATCTATCTAAAGGCAAAATATTAAAAATTACGCGTTAAAAAATGACTTAAAATTAAGGAAATTATCCTGTGCAGATAAGATGCGCACTAAAAAACGCAACCACTGCGACCAGCCAGACAGCCCGGAGTCTAACCGAAATAGCAAGAGGAACATTATATCAAAGAACCAACTATACTAAAATTCTCTCTTGTCAACGTTGGTAGCTCCTATACGATAGGCAACTCTACTTTGTTATATAATAATTAATATGCATTTAGACCAAATAATACACAAGAAACTTTAAACGTGCATCAAATTCAATAAATCGTTTAAAAATTTAGGTTTAGTCTAAGGAAAAAAATTTGTTTTTAAACTTATTATCACTTAATAATATCCTTTTCTATTATTACAATCAGGTACCTACGTTCTATTCTTATACATTATAGAATTGAACAAACTCAAATTCCAGCTTTCATAATGCGTAGACAGCTCTAAGCCCTAAACCGAAATGTAATTTCACCACAAAAGACTAGAATAGGCATAAAACAGAAAACGACTGGTCTGGAAAACACAGGGATAATTATGAAGCGACATAAAAAGTATCAGAATGTATAAAATCTGTAGAAGAGTCACAAATCTCGTAAACGACAAAAGAACGGTGAAAATTTTAAGGTTTAGTAGGAGCTCCTAAATGCGTACCTACGTCGCAAATTAATGCGACAGCTACCTCTGGGGACGTGGCGGGAATCTCCCCTTAAATAAAATGCTTAATAATAGAGCCGGCTGCTTAGTAGAAATGAGCAGACATTAGAGAAAATTGTTACAAGTGTGACTTTATTGATACTGCTCCTTGGGTATTCCTTACCTTAAACTGTACCCCGGCGTAATCACTTTTCGTATTACACCATGTTTTCATTACAATTCCCGTTTATCTCAGGTAATTTCGAAGAAAACATTGCACGAATTACGAATGATTAATGATAAACTGGGCCGATTTTCCTACCTTAATTATACAATATTTATGTACGTGGGCGTACTTATGTCAAAATTGGAGAAACCTACACGAGGGTTCACGCATTGTCCGAATATTAAAGGCCGAATTAGACTGGTCACGCAGCGATATGTTCATAAACGTCCCTATTAAGGCACAACTTGTTAAGGTCCATTTCAAATTGTGACTCCGAATTTCGTGACTCAAATTGTGACTCCGAAGTTGACTTTTCACTGGCACTGAGGGATGGACCGGTTCACTTTACGTCATACAATATCAGACACATCGAGCACAAACAATAAATTACAGACCACTTAAACTTAGGTCCTCAACTTACGCTATAAACGAAACTTAAACAGGGACACAAGATATAAGATTAAATATAAAACGAGAAAAGTACTCGAGTTATGAAGTTAAGAAGAAACAGATTGTTTAAAAGGGAATCCAGTCTACAATACAATTTCTTCCTTGTTATTTTTAAATAAAATATTATGTTGTTAGAAAGATGCTATTCAAGTTATGTAAGGGGACAATAGTAATGACAGTGAATTTATACTTTGCCTTTGTCATAAAATAGCTTCTTTGTGCAATTTTTAATTAAATAAAAAGATTGTAAATGTCTTCTTGTTTTGTTTTACTGTTAAACTTAAAATGTCTGCACTGAATATTATTTTCAATAACGGCATGTTGTGTGAAATGTGAGAATATCTAGTTTCTACGATTTAGCTTTGAAATACATACCTAATTGTGTCGGCAAATTTAGTTTGAGATTTGAAAACAAATCAACGTTTAATTAGCAAATTGCTATCCATTTCAATCAAGATATTTATTGGTACAAATTTGCCAATATTACGATTTATTTTGACTTGTATCAAAAGATTTTAGCTGCTGAAAGCGATACTTAAGTATTTATAGAAATACAAGAAAGAAATCAATTTATGTGATTGATTTCTCTATTTGATTGAAGTATTTCGCTTTCGATTTTAAGTATGTTTTCTGAGAAATAATAATTTATAATACTTAACTGAACACTAATTCAAAGTCTAAAATTTTCCCAGCATGTTGTAATACGTATTACGTCACGAGACTATAAACATACACTAATACGGACATAAAGTAAACGAGCCCAAGGAGGTCTAACTCAATTTCATCAAATGTTGCGGAAAATTTTTCGTTCGCCGCAAAAAGGGTTGTCAGTACGCGCGTAAATAAAAAATTAGCATTCCCGCGCAAACAAATCACCACTAAACAAACGCGTCTACAGGTAAGAATAATTGAGGGAAAGGTCACCTGTTACGGGTATTCGACATCGATCATCGGGGGTGTGTCGAGGTCCGCGAGTAATGTCGTCCTTGGGGGTAAACAGCGACTGCGAGACAAAACCCTGGAGGCCACCTGTCAAACGAAGTATGCCCACTTTTTACAAACACTTGTTTTAACGCGAACAATTTGGTCCTGCGGGCGCCTTACGCAAAACTGAATGTTTAATACGCGTATATACGTCGTGAATATTGCAATGCAATTCGGATTTTTTTCGCAGCCGGGAGTTTTAAAGCGTACGAACGCGGCCAAATTTTATACGTTCGGGTTAGATGAGTGGTGACAGCGCATCTGCTCGCGTGTATTGTTCGTGTCCTAACCGCCGACTTTCCATTTATTTCTCTATGAATACGTTATTACCTGCTCGCCCCCGCTTATCAAAGTTTATTTCCAGCGTGTGGTTTACTCTGTACGGTGCTTATTCGTTATTACAGCACCGGAGTGTTTTATTGCCTGGGCGGGGCGCAAATCGCGCACGACAAACACGTTTTTCACTATTTCAACGTAATCATGCAAGATTTTAATTTTGTTTATCGTTTGTTTCAGATTGAAGACGCAATGCTCATGTTCGACAAACAGACCAACAGGCACAGAGGTAAGTCATACATTTTTTTTTAAATACAGTGTAGCTTGTAAATGCCGAAATGCCTGGACGCGTCTGCATTATTTCATCTATATTCATCTATCTATAAGATAAAAATATAGATAGCTGCAATTTATATTACAGAATTTATAAACATTAATTCATCATGCGAGCTTGAAAACACGACATTAAAATACGGATCCACGAGTTATTTGTATTATTACAGTACATTTTAATAAACAAGTCTCTCAAACCCGACGATATGCAAACCCCATCTAAATTAGCATGTCGCAAGGGAAACAAAATATTGTTTCATGCATGTCTCGCCTCATTGCATCGGTTTGTCGTATCGTCGGATAAATACACGTAAACCAGCGTGGAATATTGCAGCAAAAATACCCGCCAGCTAATGTAAATATATTTCTAGATGACTAATTTATTTCACAGTTAGTAAGATGAAAACGTGCACAGGTTAACCATTTTTAAATTGCACAAATTACCTTTTTTATGCACAAAATAAAACCATTCTTCAATATCGCCATTATCTAACGAGAACGGAAAATGTTAAGTTTATGAACTACTGCCATTTATTCAATTTTGTAGAGGACTTCAAGATATTCTTATTGACATAAAAATGTACATAGAAGAGCTTTTGTATCCGAGAGTCTCATTATTCTTGCAAATAACCTTTGAGCCCTTCTTGAAAGAATTTGCTATATAGATAGGTCACAGATTATCTACGTTCTCTTTGGGCCTCATTTATGAACATTTTGTATTTTTTTTCTTTTATCTGTACCTTCAGTTCACATACACAATTGTTTTTTATTTGTACAACATCACATCTGCGTGTAAAATATTGTAATTAAGTAAATTAACTGAGATAACATAAATTATTTCGGTTACAAGGACCATTTGAACATGAGCTTACAAATAAAGTGTGCGTCTAAGCACGGGGACTTATATAATCAGATGTTTTCATTATCCTCACAACGCGTAAGATTTTAATTAAAATCCACCAAAATCCACGAAATCGTATCAAGGACGACCATCTTTTGTTGTTAACAAAGGTTCCCTTGAAGCGGTTACAACAAAATGCAATGTTAAATTTACTTTTGTAATTCTCATTACACAAAAACAGGTTGACCCAAATATTTAGGCTCTGTGGAATATCGTTGCGTCGTCATTTATGCAAGTTCGCAAAAACGAATCCTCTTTCAGCCAGAAACAAGCAAAAATCAGCGTTAAAGTAATACTATAAGAGATAAAATGTCTTGTTCAAAGCTAACGGTCTTTTAACATCCACGCCCTTTGCGTGTCATTTGGATGATATTTGCGGTCCCCTCCACTTTGTAATTAGAAAAAATGTGAAAGGAACTAAGAAAAATTCGATAGCTGAATCTAAAATATCAGCTTACGTTTGCAGAAATATTTTCGATCGGCTTATCTATATAGATAAATGAAATCATGATATGAATCACAAGTAACCCGTTTAATGTAGGCCCGTAATGTCCTCTATAGCGACGTCAGTTATTATCCCCTGAACGTAATCAGTTGGGTCGGGCCATTTTGGTAAGTAATGTAAAAATATCCGCTGTTTATTTGTATCAAACTCGGGCAAGAGGCAACCCAAACGCGTATTCATACTGAATATGAATGCAAACTGCCCCAGCGAACGGCCGGAATGGCGAAAATCAAATTAGGTATGGCGTGAATACTTCACGGCGACGTTCGAAAAAAAATTGAAATCAAATATTCATTGACTTTCAACCGGATAAGCCGGCCCGCTGCCATTTCAATACATTTTATTATCTATTTTTCGCTACGAGGGCCCGGTCGCTTCGACCCCATAAGACGACGATTTCTGTCCATTTGAATTATTAATTCCGAAAATCAAATCATATAGACGAGGCGATTCACCCAAATTCGTTTAGCGTTTTCGTTCTTATTTCTTTATAGGTTTCATATTCATACTATCCTGAATTTATGTTTCATGTAAATAATGTCGGCTTAGTGTACTTTGACAAAAATAACCCTCTATATTTTACACCGGCTCATAACTTATTTAACTTTGTTTTGGCTTTTGTTTTGTTTTATTTGTTCCCAAATCTGTAGATTTTTACCGATAAATCACGTGTTGAATGGAAGCTTCATTTAAAAGGCGATTTTTATGTAAAGCTGTTGAATCTGTAAAAATGTGAAACCTTTTACCCTTTTACTACATTAAATATGCGCGAAAAATGCTTTTAATAGCACCCTTTATTTTATTTACGGTCGTGACCAGTGAAAAAATATAATTAAAGGTGTCTCCTCCCCACTGGTTCCCTTTACAAAAAATAATTTATTGAAGTATGATGGTGACTGCGAAATTATTCAATTAATTTCTGGTCAATGCAACAAATGTCTAAAACATATAGATCCTTAAAATATATAGCAGTTACTTAAGTGAATAAAATTTGAACCAAATTTCAACAGACAACATTTAATATAAATTTAAATACATTGGCGTGGGTGGAAAATTTCATGAAAGCAACTAGCGTAAAACTATTGCTACCGAGGCGCACGCAATGTAATAATCAAACTTTCCGTCCTGTCGTAGGATTGACATTCAAAACGTAACTGGGGTTTGAAGCAAATGCCATTACGAAAGGTAAAACGACACGTGAGACACAAGTTCATAAATATTAAAGAAAAAAAAACTAGTGGAACCAATCTCAGTGGGGCGGATTCCATTTGGCCGGGCGAGGTACGCGACGCCATAGGGACGTATTTCTAGCAGTGCGTGCCTCTCTACCGTGTAAATTTTACCTATCACTTTGCATACGAGCAGTTTTATTTATATTTCATTCGCAGCCCGCTGTCTAAAGACGCGTATCGCGTGAATCATAAATGATCGTTTTCGTCATACGTCATAAAGCTTTTGTTTCGCCTCCGTTATCCTTTTTACGCGTTCGTTTTATTTTTCTCTCGAATACAATTTTCCGATTTCATTTGTATATTCGAAACGGTATTTAATTGCGCTTTAACACTACTTAAATCTAGCAACTTTATTTGTTCGTATACAATTCAATTTACAGCGCGCCTCGATTCACTATTTTTGTACATGTCGAGGCAATTCTAATACCTAGTAGGAAAGCTTCTGAAGTGGAGCTCTCTGTCGGGAACTCGGCTATTTTATTTGGAGCTGCGAACAAAAGAATTTAGTCTTTATTCCTTTGTTTATAAGAGTCGTTGGGGAGTACAGTGAGGTGTTTATTCATTGCTAAGTGGCAGCACGTGGCTCCGGCGGGAGACGAGAATACACCGGGCTTAGTTGTAAGGGTACCTTGCGTGGAACCACCGGGCATGGAATCACTAATAATACGCGTATTACAATTAATTTAGTTTAAAGTAATGTTAATTTCAAGTGGACTTATTTTATCTTAGGACGTTTCGGAAGTGGGGTTTATCTATAATATAAAAATGAATCCCAAAATGTGTTGGTAAGCGCATAACTTGAGAACGGCTGAACCGATTTCGTTAATTCTTTTTTTATTATATTCCTTGAAGTACGAGGATGGTTCTTACGTAGAGAAAACGTAAATATGTACCACGGGCGAAGCCGGGGCGTACTGCTAGTTTACCAATAGAATTGTTAATTTACTCCATGACTATTACTAGATACCGTATAAAAATATCCCATGGGCCGATTTTTCAATGCTTGGATAAAACTTATCCGTCCAATAAAGTATTACACGATAATATTAAAATGTCACGTAAACTGTCAAATACGGGCAATTAGAATACGTTTTTAAAATGGTAGTTTTATACATTATTCGACGAATAAGTTTTATCCAAGCATTGAAAAATCGGCCCTAAAAAAAGTTATTCATTATTGATTACTGTTAGTCTACTGTCTATCATAATTTAACATTATTTAAATATTGTCTTAGTTAGATAAAATATCACATATTTTCCTGAACTAAATTGCTACCACTTAATATGTACAATAACGGGAGTTCATGGAAGTGAGTTAAAACATCGATACAATATCCAATTCAGTTCGACCGACGTCCCCCGAGACGCGGTTGAGGATGCAGCACGCAATGTATAAGAGTTAAAGCGAAATCCCAACTCTTGGGACTATTCAGTAATCACACTAAAACATATTAACTCTTCAACATAAATTCTACTAATTCAGAGGTATAAATTTCAAATTATAGCATTAGGTTTTCGTAACGTTTACGCAAATACGTGCGTGAACCATCACCGAGTTATAGACGAATTTCGTCTCCTTTTGAGAACGAAGAGCTTCTATTTAAATAGCAAAGCTAGTTCTATTTTACTATAAGACTATTCACACATCAGCTGAAGACTTCCCTCTCGGGAGTCGCGGCGAGAAGTGGTATAGAAAATACGAGGAAGTATTTTAACACATCTCTGTTCCCAACATTAGATATCTCCTAGCCATTTGCGAAACTGTCCACTTGTGTATCTATGGGTATTACCTCGGGGGCTTGACAACAGAAGGATTTTGTATAGACAGTGAAAACGTATCGAAGTTTGCGCTCTTTCAATGCTTTAGATCGCACTGTTACCTATCCCAAATTAATGATGTGGAGTTTTACTTATTTATTTTATCTATTTATTTTAGAAGGCATGTTTTATTTTTGACTATTTTTAGAAAAAAAATTAAATTTTTTATCATAACTGCTTTATATTAAAAATAAACATAGTAAAGTATACATTTCGACTATCATAAACAACATAGTAATATCGTTAAACCTAAAGAGAAAACTGAACTATTGAAAATGGATTAAAACTCAATAGTTGTTTATCACAATGAAAAATTTAATGATAGAACGAAATCGTATTACGATAGAACCGTAATATCTCGATATAATTTCATTGGATTCTCAACAATGGCTCTTTAAGAACGGATGGCAATAAATTGAACCACGAATAGGTTGCTATTCAGGCATTAAAGACTTGGCGCTTCCACAATACACATTAGTAATGTGTTTCGGCGAATCATTTCCTACTAAGAACGTCCCAAAAGGAACGCTTTAAAAAGTCGTAAGTACGGGAAATGACATAGTGAAAACCCACTTCCCATTAGAGTGGTAGCAATTGAAAAGTCATTCATTCTAAGACCGGAAAATATCGAGCGCTTTACATTGTCAGGCGTTCGAACAATAAGCGAAGCACTCGTCCAACAAATGAGGCAATAGTGTTGTAATTATGGCGCCAATAGTTTCATACTGCTTTGTATCATTTAACGACAGCTTTTCATCGTTATTACTTACTTGCTCCCACCGGGGGCGATAATACCCTGGCCAATTTATAATAATATGAAATTGATAGGTTCTTTTTTTAATAATAATCATTTTTAAACCGTTTACCTTAGCATAAGAATTTTCCATAATATATTTTCCATAACCTAAAACATTGCATAAACTATGAAAAGCATAATAGCGGCTATTTGGCCTTTATTTATTCATTTTTAGTTATGAGAAATTCGTTCTTCAAAGTTTTCGATGTTAGAAAGTCGTAAACGTTCTTAATAGGTACACGTATAAGATACTTCAATGATTTATTGCGGGCCATCGAGGGTACTTAAACTTGTAATATGGCCATATTATTTTAATTACGCTCTTATATTTAGTTGGTAGAGTTTTCAAGTTCCCAAAGTGGACATAGCGTAAAGCAATTTATACTTTATTGCCTCATAGAAATACGGCAGATTTTATTAAATAAATTAAACTTGAAATAATTGAACAGTCCTTGATTTGAGAAAGTAATTATTCTGAAGTAAATGTTAATAATAACACAAAGGTGTACCCTAAAATATTAACATAATAGTGTTACTGTTATAATTTCGCAAAGTTAGTGCAGGAAGCTCGCTTATTTTGCTTATATTAAAGGATTCCTGACATAATTATCTCAAAGCGACTTACTACGCACCCATTTATTAACCATCTTAATTACTAAGGCCAAGTTAATTACACCCGGTAAAACTTAGCGTCTAAAGAGCGTTATCCCGTTAATTTAGTAGGAAGACGATGTCTCGAAAATCTCTTTATGTTATCCCCTTGGATCATTGCCCTGTGGGTGATCACCAAACTTGGTGGACATACCCGAATGTTATTCCGAGCGTGCCCTCAACTTTTTTTATAATGAAATCATGGAAAAAATCCCTCGGCCACTTGGAACAATTACTTTTATTTATGACCCCCAATAATTTACTGTCACCAGCAATGCCGTTACATAGAATGAAGATATTTTCGTCCTTATTGGATTTACTGTATAATCCATCGATAACTTGGAAGTGCGTAGAAATTTTGACGAGAAATTTAACAATACTTATATTGAAATCGCTAAGGGAGTGTTTAGGGTAATCTAAGAATTGTTTCCCTGAAGTTTAGATTGAAATACCCATTTAATTATTGTTCCATTTATCAAATTAAAATTGTTTTAAATCGTTATTATAATTTTTTATTGTTTTATTGACTTCATAATATCACATAGGAGAACAGCAGACTTGTATAGATTTTAATCTCTTTTAATGATTTAAAATTTACATTAAAAATTTAAAAAATTGTGGCAACATAATATATTTTCAGTAGCAGTTGTTTGAAAATCGGATTTATCGTCACATAGCACTGAATAATGTTTGAAAAGAACATTGTTAATGAGAAATGCGCAGCAAAAAATGCTCCAGGATTTAAATTGACATAGAATAAGGAGTAAAATAAATCGTATCGGCATCCCCGCTGATATAGCGGTTGTCTGCGCACGACAGTTAACAGACTATATAAAGTGGACCTATCCTTTCTCAGTACACACAAAATTAAAGCGTATATCCTGAGTATAAAGTATAATTCTATTTGCTTTAACTGAATCCAAGCCGATATCATCGTCATGAATAAAAAATGTGCAGCCGTTCTCTAAGCTTATGTTTTTGACAATTCTGACGGGATAAATGACAAAGGTTTGCAGAGAAATTGGTAGAAAAGAACATCTAGAAATAGGTTTATCCTCCACGCGTTTCTAATTCCTTTACATATTTTGTGGAATAAATGTGTGGATTTATATGGTTATATTTTTGTCCATTTTTCTACAACATGCAATATCATTTTACAACTTTTACAATCAAACTACGTCGTAGAAGTTAATGATAAAATTAAAATGATAATAATTATTATCCATTTCTTTGGATACAGAAAAAAATAATATTTAAATGCACGACTATATCCAACAAAATATAAGCGGATTACTAACTCAGTAACCGGATCGTAAAATTCCATTCGTGTCGCTATGCAAAGCCACTCTGATTCTCATGCTAATAAATTAATTTCTTTACGCTGCAATCGCATTCCCTACTATTATGCGGTGTGTTCCCGTAACTTTGACAGATTATGTGGTCGACTTATTTCTAGAGGGCTGTGTCGCTGCGTAGCAACTAGACAATAGAACGGGGTCACAGTCCCATCTCATTACCTTGCTGACCACACTTGAGTTATGTAACCGAGGTGCGCTGCCGTGAGCCACGATTTAAACACTTTAGAGCCTTGCGTATGTACACCCGCCTACCTTATGTGGAACAGTGTGATAAGATTGCGAACAATCATATACGAGTTTCAAGTTTGAGGATGTTTTGCAAAATAGCACTAAATAAAAGTAAAAATATTACCATTTAATTCAATTAAAGTAATAATTCTATAAATGTAAATACTTATTAAATAAATTACATTCGCAATATGCATTATTTCCGTCCATTACGTTGTCATGAACAACAGTCCGTTTTATCCAAAGTCATTGCAATAATTTATAGTTTTTATCACCATTTATCATCGCGACCACATTATTTTCGTATAATGTAATACCTGCGGTAATGAATTAACATATAACATACATATTTGGAATTGGTGATCCATCACGGGGCGATGCGATCGGGCGAGGTGTGGTCGTCGGCCAGGCGCTCCGCTGCACAGTTGCAATCAGTCTAATATGTTGAACAGTAGGTCCATCTCATTATCATTGGTGACCACAGGTGAATGATGGGATGGCGTGAGCGCCACCGCCCGTTTTGTTTGCGGTCGATTTAACGCTCAGGACAAATTGCGTGTTTGCCGCCACAACCGAGAGATCATTCCGGGGCCGAGAGGTATAAATCGGCTGATTACTTTTGCACAATTTCGAGCATAAAGTGAATTGTTCGGTACACGGGCGCCGGTGTTAATAAAATTCCGGTACATGCCAGCGAATTATATTTTTTGGGCGTTTTTTATTGTGACAACGCTGTATATGCAACACGCGCGCGCTTAAGTTACAGCGCCAGGAGTTAATAAAATAATAAAACTTGTTAATCATTTTCGGTTTATTAAATAAACTCTGGCCGTCTCCAGATATAACTTTAATTACGAAGGAATAAAATTTCGGCAAGTTTAAATTAAATAACGCCCATAAAAGATTTAATCAGACTCATTGTACGGAAAATTAAATAAAATGTTATTATTTATTTTCTTGACGAATGAAAGTCTTGTTTCATCCTCTTAACAAGAAAGTAATCTGTCGACCTCGGTCGAGATAACGCGATTTTTATGTAACAAACTCGACTCGCGCCTACCCTCACCTAGCCGGAGGCTCTTAAGAAATCCCCGCATTGTCAGTTTCTAAGGATTCGGTGTAATATACATTTTCGGTATTGGAATTTCAGTTATATTTCGCTCGTCTAACATAAAATTGGTGTAAAGGCGCCGCCCTCGCCTTCCATCTTTGGTGTAGTCTCCATTTAGTTAGCAATGTAGCGATCCTCTGAAAGTTTTAGAGTCACCTATTCAGTTGGTTCATAAGCGAGACACCGTAAAGTCTGGGTTGATGCAATGCAACCACTGTAGAGACGAATTTGTCCGCTACGTGCGGTGCCGTGTTGCACTTAGGTGACGCTAACTATAAAGTTGAGGCAACGTGACACTCATACAAACTTCTAAAACAAAGACTGTAACGAAACAATCAAATTGCTGTAAAAATAAAATAGAGAACTGTTTCTAGTGCTGATTAAATTGACCATTAAATATTGAGAAATGTTTGGAAAAAAATCTAAATAAACAAGGATAACGTGAAGAACATCATGTTCCATGGAAAATAATTTTTACCCTATCAGTGTCGCAGCCTGGTTGTTCTGTAATATCGGTTTACCGACGAAATTATACACAAGTGTCGCGTAAGGCGGGATACTAACACGTATCGCACTAAATTTTAGTTAAAGTCAGAGGCAACAGGTACAAGAGATGAGCCCGCACGAGTCTCGTAATTATCATATCACCCTCCTCTGTTTTAACCGCACAAAAATAATTATCCTAGTAGGTAGTAATATAAATTCAGTTTAGTACGGGTATCTCTCTTCAAGTTTTAAACTACGTAACAAATGTTTATATTTCAAGTGGTGTTCCGCTTTGTAGTTGGCTTAAAATATTAATTTCAGATTCAAAATAGAGGCGAAATATCAATGAAATCGGATCGATATAAGGGGTAACGGCTATTATTAAACACGGCGCAGCTTAAACGTCAAAAACTGCGTCAAATTACTGGGGCCGTTTGTGCATTATTATCCAATAAAAACGTTGATCCAATAACCACTGAATATTAATCTCCCAATTCGTTTTCATAAAACAATTTCGATTAACTATTTACACGCAATACGACCGTGACCCTTTACGTGGAAGTATTGAATTAAGTTTATTTGAACGCGGGGTATGACAGTTCAAATCGTAGTATTGTGATAGCGTCGTTGTATTAACTGAATTTACTGACTTGCCAATTAAACGTCACTCGATGCGTTGCGAATTTGCCCAGTCGATCGCGTGTATCAACTGTCCAATGGATTTGCATAAAATACTGGGAGTTACATTGCATTGCGCCAACCGCGACATCTAAAAGATTCACGACGCGTTTAAACTTTGTTCACGTATTATTTTTCAGTCTATCAATCTCAAAATTTTCTGATAATACACGCAAAAATGTACAAGTATTGAGAATACATTTGTGATTAGACAATGAATTAAAACTCTATTAATATACGTCTAATATCAAAATACATTGACGTTATAAAAACACTGGTCTTCAAATTGATTCTTGATGTTATCAGATCAAAGAAAACCATCATGTTATTTATATAGAAAAGATTTTTGTAGATAAAAGTTTTGAAAGTAAATATTGTTCCACCTTATGAAGTCCGAAGATAATGAAATAAACGATGTGATTTTATTCTTTTGTACAAATGTTCCAATGCGATTAATCTTTTTTCGATACACATTACGGAAAATAGTACCCGGAGGGTGTTTAAAAATCACAGAAATACCGGAATGTGATGTATCAATCGGGAATTAATTTAAACTTTGCTGGCCAAAGCGAGCAAAGGGCTCGAGGGACGTAGCGGGCATCAAATCGAATAGAAGCTTATAATTGACTAGTATCAAGCGAATAACGAGTGAAATACCACTTTGCGCGTCAATTTAATGTGAACTCTACTTCGTTATGTGTATAACACAAAATACTTTGAACATGCCACGTCCGTATTCAAATCTTACTCGAGTTGTAGGCGGGTGTCGTGGCTGTTCCGACACTCACTTAGTGGATTCTACACAAAAGTAATTTGAATGGAACGTGGTCGAACATTTAGATCTGTCATTTACATACTTGATTATCGTAGTGTCATATAATTACCGCATAGGAAACGAACTTAGCATTTTAATGTTAAATGAAAATATTTGCGATGAGATACGAAGTGAGCTGTGTTGGCGATAATAGTTCTGTAAATTAAAGCCCGTTATGTGACGTGTTTGATGTTAGCGTATATTCGTACTGTTGTTTCGTAACATTATTTTATACATTTTCACATCCAGTTGCCATCGCTGATGAAAACTGACAGATGTAGTACTGGCAATAAAAACTGAAATGTTAGCGAAGTATATCATGTGTTAAAACGGAATTTGTTCAACATTTTTGTGTACAACCTTATATTGTAATCTCTGCACAAATTGTCGGTTGTATTTCATTATAAATACGCAGTTTTATTACGTGAATTTAATGAATAAAGATTTCAATTTATGTTTACATTTATTTTCATGACGAAGCTTTTGTTTAAAAGGTAAACTTATTAACGTGCCGACGATCATTTAAAGTGGCAATGAAAGAGAAATTTGTTCTACAATGCGTTAAAATTTTGTAGAATAGATAAGAATCTAAATCTAATTACACGTACTTAATTTCCGTAACGATTTAAATCCGTGTAGTAAAGTTTCCAGTACGCTATAAGCGAAACTATCAAACTATATGGTGACTAGCCCCGAGGACCTGACCGTTTCCTGTCCGAACTGACGGGCCCAGGCGCCTCACAGTTCACCCTTAAACTTCGCATGTAAATTAAAAACGTCAATCAAAGCTTTCCCAACTAGCCCATTACAGGCCAATCATACACCTCATTATACTTCCCATTAACTATATTTCGACCCAAAAACAACAAATAATAAGCTCTCATTTCTTGCGGCGTTCCACTTTTTCTCAATTTACATAGATAATATTGTAAAAAGACTTTTGTGAAACAACAAAACACTTCAAAGTGCGAAATAAATGGGTGTAGCGGTAATAAAAATTAACATTTGCCTCGAAAAACATTATTGTAATCATTGTTAACAATGGCCCCCGGCCGTATTGATGTCCGCAAGGGTCTTTCGATTAATTTCGCTTTTACTTAGGAAAATATCAAAACATTTACTTGAAAGAGCCCACCTATTCATAAAGGTTCAGAATTTTAAATTATATAACAGATGTTTTGTTGTGTGACGACACACGAATTTTAATTTGCGTCGGAAATATACCGTTTCTATTTATTAAATGTGTTTTTGTTTATCAAAGGTTTCAATATTTATATTGTATGGTTGGAGGATTTTCAACGAAAATATTTTTAATATCAAAAATATTATTTTAATTGTCCGTTTTATTTACTTTCGGATTTATTCCTTTTTTCATATTATATTTAAGACAGTAGGTTTTGAGTAAATGAAAATGCCTTACCCTATTTCTATTTTTAGTAAATATAATTAATTAATTGTCAGTTTTTAAAATCATGCATTTGCATTCGTCTTTGAAGACGCTTTAATAATAATTGATTGTATGTATTGCTCAGATATCGACAATAACAACAAAGTAACTATTTTATATTTAACGTGTATTCGACTTCGACAACTATTCCCGTAACAAATTGTAAAAGCATCAGTTTAAAATCGGAGATTCTTTGCGCCATTAAAAATTTACGCCTGCTAGATAGCGCTTACATTCTGTGTACTACTTCAAGATTTTATGGCGATTTTATTGTTAGTTCTGATCACTAGTTGCCTACTCACCCAGTTATTTTACAAACAAAACGGATTACGTTTCATTGATAATTAAAACTTCTTCTAGATTGTCAGCTAAAACTCCAAGTAAGAATTTTATTGCCGTATAAAATTTTAGTGATTCATTAAAATGATCTTTGATCGTATCTTATAAGAACCATTATGTAACAAACAGTGTAACAACTTCCTCATTTTGTTTATAACACATTTTTCCAATATTATTACGACGTGCATTTTCATTGTTGCAGCGCCGAAAATAAGAATTTTCTTTTAGGACGTACATTTCAGACTGTGTTCTTTTAGTCTTTGACAAAATTGCGGTTGTGTGGGAAGATAAGTTGACATAACGCTACATGTTTCTCTAAGCTCCGTTCTTAAGCCGAGTGGTCGCTTAATAGCAAACAACACAAAAGGCTACATAATGAATAGTCCAGAAAAACGGCGCGTCTCTCGTTATGAGCTACATGCATAAATGATACGACGAATCTAACAAATGGTACGGCAAAGTATAACAATGCTGGTGCTTCCAAGTGGCCGTTCAATTATGCAAATAGGCGGAGCGATGTTCGTCCGGCAATAACAGAACTGTTTAACAGCTGACAAACGCCTGTAACATTTGCGCATTCACTCACTCTCCTGAGCAATAAAACGAAAAGTACATCACCCGCATGACGACCTGTCCACGGCTCGTATTAAATTAGACCGCTTTCGGCCATCCACTTTATTTTTATTAGAATCCCATGAAAATATGATACATGTTTGCTCGTTCCCGCTCGGGTGTATGAGCGTCATTTCATACGTGAGTCAATGTTTATGAATTTGTCAATAAACACCAACGTTGCCGGTGTTACCTTTAACAGTTTTACCTCAATTTTTGGCCGTGTATAATTATTTTAAATGGTTCCATTTTGCCGACGTTCATTTGTTAGCTCTTTAATTATTATAAATCTAGATAACATTACTCATTTCCAAGTTCTTTTGATACATTCACAGCAAATCAGTGACAAATCAATACATTATGGATATTTTCACATCGAATCACTCACCTTTCACTTTGTTTCACAAAGAAATATTTCATTGAATAAAACTAAGGCTCAACCAACATTATAAAAGATAATTAACGAGTAATTAACGGCAGGCGCTAATAATGAAAATGAGATTATAAATTAATCAGGAGCAATTTTTCGTTCGTAACTCCTCATTAAACAGATCCAACGTTCTGGGTGCTTTATCACTCAGTCAAATTGCGTTTCGCTTAATTTTCTTTCGCCGGCAGGTGTGTTCGACAGAGCAATTATTTACACCGTCAGCCGTGACGTCACTTGCCCGCACCCCTCTCCCCGCACCCCGCAACACCCCGCTGTATGTGCTTTCTCAAAACTTTCGTATCGCGTCTAGATAGTTGCAAACAGTTTCTTCTTCCTTCAAGCGCTCCAATATCATTTCGATCGAGTTTGCGGAATACTCGGAAATTTATCGTTTCACTGATCAAGATGTGTACGTTTATAATTGGGTTAGATCGCCTTAATTAGAAACAGAACTTCAAACATAATATTGATTCAAATCACAGTTAGAGTTATATCTGCCAATCTATTATAACCACATATTGTATTAAAATATAAAAGTCAAAATATTTATCTTAAATACGTTACGTAGCCATTAATCCCATATACATTACGCAAGAAGCTCTTCTAAACAATTGGTAGTTCGAAACCCGCATGCTTACTAAGCATTACAGCCAAGGTTGCTAAAATACTTACTAAATGTCAGAACCATTCGAAGTCCTCATGTTTAGAAATGTCACTGTGGCTGATACGCGTACAGTGAAGTCAGTTTAGTGTCATTAATTTGACAGTGACATATCGCATTAAGTAACTATAATATCATGGCATAGTTACTTGAAACGAATCGCGCAAATTGAATGTTATTTTAATAATCAGAAATACCGCAACTCGTGTTAACCGTAAATATTAAATGGTATACTAAGCGCTTAATTTTATTAGATTTGTAAGTTAATTATATTCATTTGACATTTAAATTTTCACGTTAAAAATGAATATTCTATTCTAATTTTGGTTTATTATTAAAAAAAGTTATTATCAAAAAAATAAACAAGGCTTATTCGCTGCCCTATTAAAACCTTCCTCTAATATATTACAAATATTATGTCGATCTAAAGGTATGGCATTTACGCCGCTGGGTTCCTGACATTTTCGTCCAATAACTACTAAAGTAACATGAAATAATCGATATCGTTGACTAACCTTTAACGTGACTACTTAGACGGGCTATAATATGTAATACATACGTTCAGTGTATCACGCGATCTCTGAAAATGGTTCATAGTTCCATCGCTAATGGATCTTAAGAAATAATTCATATATTTACTTAAGCATCGTTAATATTTCTTATGTTATAGGTTATTATTTTTGAAGTGGTGGTGGTACTTTGAAATATTGAAGCTTAAAAAGCTCTACGTTATTTGTAATGTAAAAATAGAAAAAACAAAAAAAGGGAGATGCATTTAATAAAAGGTTTAAAAAGAGTACTTATTTTTAGACTGATAAATCAGTCAAAAATTAGCAAATTAACCGTTGAAAAGATAGTCAATCACGAAATTATTGGCTTAAAATGTAGCGATAAATATAATTTAAATGTAATAAGTAGTAAAAAAGTCACACTTCACATTCATATTCACAATTTTATTCCAATAAAGTACGTCGGACGTAATAAACGAGGGAATAGCATAAATATCTTCGCGTAGACCGCACCGATAGCACCGCTGAATACACCGGTGCATTTTAAAGGCTCGGACGAAATCGTTTTATAATAAATTCTCCCTGCTGTACCTTGTGGGATTAATCGTCTTACTTTCCTCTCTCGGCCGCTATCCTCGCAGGGAGTTGCTTTACAATCTATTTTGTCATAACTCTAAAATATTTTAAAAGGCGTTTTGCCAGCAGTTTATTACACGAACATGGAATAAACTAGAGATGTTTAATACCGCGCGATTTTTGTGAACGATGTTCAGGAGGAAAAATACATTTTTAATTTCAGATAATAGAAATATTTTCTATTCAATTTATCGAGAACAAGTATTTATTGACATATATACTGAAAACAAAGTACATTGAAAGTAACAATGATTGTGATCCGGCAGCAGGAGCTCACATTGCAAAGACGTAAGAAGGGATAGTTTCGAAGTACGCTCATAGGATTTACTGCATCACTAGTTGCGCTCAGATAACTATCGTCAGTACGCTTTAATTTATGAAATGGTCTCTTTGTGCAGCTCTCCCATGTCTTTGTTGACTGAATGCGAATAATTGCGTTCATTCTGTCGGGATATGGATCGCTTAGTTATAATGGAATAGTTCCGTTTGTATTCTTAGCTAATGGCTTCGTCTCTGTCGTAATAAAAACTCACACTTCACATTTACATCGCTATTTTAGCGTTGATCTCGATTTATGTAGATGACAGATTACTTGATTGAATATGAACTGAAATTATCTTGCAATCCTGTTATAAAACAAATTGAATTAAGCGAGCGTCTACTCGGAGCTGGGACGATATTAGATTGTACCCGCACCTGATGGGTTTTACTGGTGGCAACAGGGTTTAGTTCATGTCACAATCGGTCGCCACTGCCGCTTCAGAATTAACCAGCGCCGGTCCGTTCTAAATGTCACTCTTATTATCATCTGACACTCCGGGATTACGTACTATAAATTGTTTTAGCATTCGCCCTTTTTACCGAGAGCTCGGTATTATCTTTTCAAATCAAAATTGGAGGCCAGTTGGAAATCAACGGTTCCTGCAGGTTTTAGGTAAACTAGTTTACAAGTTTATTTGACGTTCTAGCTATGTCAATTAAGGATTTGATTGGTTGCAACAATCACTTACGTGCAAGTGTCAGCTGAATGAACTTCCATACGAGGTAGGGCGTCTGCTGATGCCATTTTCCGTTCGGCTAATATGTTTAGCATGCGTTATTACCAATCGGACGCCGAGTCAATCAATTTGTTCACGTTCGAGCGTTTTGATTCTGTGAGTGTAGGGACGGCACATTCAAGGTATGGATTCATAACTGTTACATGTCTTGTATACTGTCCAACAAGTTCCTTTAATTGCTTTACATCCGAATGTTTATATTGCTTAAGTACAACTCTTTCCATACACATTAACAAATCCTCTTAGACTTAATACTGATAGAAAAGTATACTTACTTTTCAGTCATAAAATCCGCTTAAACAAAATCGCAAAAATGTAAATCATGGGTCGTGCGCTGCTAGGACTATCAAGGAACAAGGTTCTACTCTATTTCTATTGATATTCCCAGCACGAACGCTTCGAACATTGTCCCATCTCAGCTCCCACGCTGATCGCATTAATTTCTCCGTTTTATAAACGATTTAATAGACAATTTACGGATTGTATTAGTCACGCTTCGTATGACCTTAATTCCTACCTACAAAATGTAGATTTCAAATTTAGAAATATATAACAATTTTTCAATTAACTTAAACAAAATAACTAACGTTAGATTTTTATGTGATTAAATTAATAGAACACTAAACAACCAATCTATAAAATAACTGCCCTTCCAATCTATCCCAATCTATCCGTAACTATACTCCGTAGAACTACTGCTAATTGAAGACTTTCAATTTATTCATTAAAGTGAACTTTTTTCTTTAAGCACCGTGATAGAGTGCGGTTTTCTGCTTGCTGGCTACCTCCGATATATCCTCCGGAGTATTCAAATCAATCTCTGAACATTTTCAATTTATTCCAACGTCCTTATCTGCGACGGCCTCAGCTGAATTAATCTGAGCATACACCCCCACCCCCCGCCGGAAATTAAACGAATTAACGCCATCCAAACGTACATTTTTCACTTTGAAACTCCCGCGTCCTATCGATCTTCTTTTTCGAACCATCGGCAGATCTATGCGTTTATCTGTCCTTGCTTAGATTGAACAATTGATACGTTGAATTGTAAATTGAATTCACGATATTGATTCTACGCTCCATTTATTCGGAACGCTATTTGATTAAACGTTAGAGACAGTTATATCTCCACGCGGCTGGAATTATATTTCTAATCATGGTAAATAGGCCTAATGTAGACCGATTGATTATTGAAGGTCTGATTGGAATAATATTTGAAATAAATGTTTAACTATGTGTGATGTTACATTATTTTATCGAGTTTATGTTTGATTATATGATTGTACAATCATCAAAGGGGGTGAAGAGTATAGTTGTTTTATGGACATAAATCGTGAAAAACACATAAACTGTTATAGAGAAATCTGCACATTATATGGCGTGAAATCTAGGCTTGCGTTCGGTCAATCGCTCAAGCATTTCAGCTGGATATCCGCACCGTTATAGGGCAATAAAGCCCGACCAACACCTGCTCCGATTCTGCGATACCCGCTAATTAATTCAGTACAAACCCGTACTCGAAACCGAAACCTACGATTATTTCCTCACAGTCTAAAACTGAGCGGAAACACTATTATATACCTTGAAACAAACATTCCATTAACACGACAGATAAATAACAAAAAATAGTATATTTAAACGACATAATACCGGGATTACATTACGCTACCATTGATTAAAACTACATCAACAATTAAACAGACTCATAATGCTCCAACAAACCCTAATTTAGTATTTGTCATTAATTAATTTATTTGCCTAACAAAACAATTCGTAGAACGGGAGCATTAATTAAATGCATTATGCATTAAATTAAAAGCCATCGTGTCAAACATGTCAGTAGTGTGGAATTGTTTAACACATAGATCAACAAACACTATTCATATTAAATCAAACCGGCCATCTATTTTCAAACTATTTTGGTAAATTTAGATGAAAATTTTAAATTTAAAATACAAATTCACGTGTACAAAATTCACTTTGATTATCGCGTGAAGTAACAGTAAACATATTATCGGAAAATGTCGGTAACTAAACTAGAAACCGCCAAATATGGTTTATCTGTGGAATAACGTTCACACAGTCATAAAATGCAGCATAGTCAATAATCGCATAACAACGTAATGAGCAAAAGTGATTAAATTGACCGCTTGTTATTTTAAAATCAAGGACATGTTCATTATGCACGTAGCGCGTTAGCCATCGCGCCGTGGGTGGGATGAACGGGACGAAAATTTATTTTACTGCATCATCGGGTTAATGTACATGATGTGTCGAAAATGTAAAGTACGTCGAGGGCTGGTACAACTTGTGTTTCAGCTCGCCGCAACAACTCGAAGGCAACATTTAAAGTGTTATCGCGCACGGGGAGCAGCTGCTTCGCACTAACCGTGATTGCTTCCCCGCCCCGCGCCCGTGTATCATTTTTTTCAACCCTCTCCCAGGGACGGGCTCACCGTCTTCTTGAAATTGCGATACTTAGCATTAAATTGTGGGGCACTTTAAGGGCATCTGCACGGATTATGTCGGGTAGTATTTTTTCGCTCCCATCTAGATTGCGCCCGCTTAGATGTTTTGTAAATTCTTACAAAAGTATCGGTTCTCATAAACTGGTCGTGAATCCGCGTTGACGTTAATGAGCCGGTCCCTTTCGTTATCTCTGAAACGTACGGTTATTATCGAGGAGAGCCCTATTCTTGCGCATAATCTGTTCGCGCTGCGTTAAACTCGTTATAAAATTCCACGCTACTTCATTTGAGGAAATCAGCAGTTTTAATAGGGTATCTGGTTTCATATTCGACAACATAATGCCCTCTCATCAAGTAAATTATGACTTTAATCTCATACAAAGTTCCGCTTCGAGTTTACTCGACTTTACTTTTAAACTTCTCCCTCTCTGCTATTCAGCGCAGGGTGATTTATGAAAACTAGAAAATTTGAAGCGTATAAAGCATTTTTCATTGCTTCAGAAACTTTGTTGTCATATTTAAATGCGATTCAATACGTAAATTTTGTACTTTACATATGCAGAGCATCGGTAATAAATTAGATATATGACATCATATTTCACGATTCAATGCATTTGGCTTCATTCCGTCTACATACGGAACGCAGATAGAAGCATTTTACTTATTTACTCGGAGCCAATAAAAGAAATGTTTGTACATCAGTAAAAAATAATGATGGCACTGAAAACAGATTTACCGCACTCGTATTTTTAAACAGCGTAAGTATTTTTCGAGGCATGAACTCATATCGTGCCAAAAAGGAAAAGAAAAGTATAAGTTTACGTTCTCCCCGTTAGGTATAAGTAGTTAATTATATAAATGGCCCATTTGGGTATGGGTAGGTAATCTTGCGTTTGTCGCTATCTGGTTATCTGGTCCAATTGGTCAGAGACAGATAGTGCGGTCGACACGCAAGCGACGATTGATTAGCTGGGCCCGCACTACCCTGACGGGTTAATAAAGCCTACCTACTGATTGCCTTGTTAGCCAGCCATTCTGCTTTCTGATCAAATACGCTAACCTATAACTACGACATTGTGAGCTCCTAACTAATATACCTCGATCCGAATACCGCATCTATTTTCCTTATTGTTATTAAATAGATATGATTATTTAAATTGATTGAATTGTACCTAGCCAGTATTCTATTTCGCATTCTAGTATTCTTGTTTCGCAAAATATTATATTATTATTAAAGGATTTACACAATTCTATTATAAAAAAGAATCTGCCAAAAAACAATATCCTTGATAGCATCAGAGATAAAAAACACTGCCATCTGCCCAACGTTAATACGTTGCCAGATTTTATAAATTGTACGTCGACTTGGCTTAACATTAGTCTCGAAAATATGCCTGTTAAATTTTTATTTCTTATAAATTACCCGCTTGAATTTTTGCATAATTCGAATTTCTTTTTCGTTTCCACATCATATTTTAAAGAAAAAAATATGTTGCATGTTTAAAAAATATGAAAATTAGGTAAACAAAATCAGTTTATTCCAGTCCCTAATAACAGTGGAGTTTAGCAGAGCAGTGAAAACAGTGATGCAGATTAACAATCAACTTTGCGAGCGTCGCGTCCACCTATAGGATTAGCTTGTTGATACAACAGTTCCGTTTTAGCATACCAAACTTTGTCCGTGTGCGGTGTGAATTAATCAGTGTTTTGAACGTTTGCGTTTATAAAACGCCCGATACGAGTCCCTTCATGGGTCAGATTAGACTACTTGCGGTCGCAATCGGTTCTCGACACAGTATACGTTTCACGAAGTTCGAGCGGAATTAGAAAGTCAGTCTAGCACGCAAATCTGGATTTACTTCGCTCTCTGCAAATGTCATTTCAAAGTTCGCCGATCCGGTGGACGCATGAGCGCATTATCCGAAGGCTGAGTTAAACTTCGCTCGGATTATGAAACAAAAAAATGTGCGTGCCCTTTTTTATGAACGAGTTGATTCGATGCGAAGTTTCTTGGGCCGCTCCGCCGCGCCCTCCGCTCGCGAGCTACGCGGGTACGCCTAATTGTTTGACGAAAATAAATGATTCCCTAAAATATAACCAAACGAGACTTTTGCGTTTTGTAATTTTTTAACATTAATTTTATCCAGATTTAGGCTCAACGTAATTTTGATAACATCGCTACACGAAATTTGATATTTTATTGCTCGAGTCGTTGTGTTTTTGTAAAACATTAAAAACGCAATAATCATAACTGTATAACTAATAAAACTGTCGCTTGTATGTCTTCATTTCATAGCACAAAAGCGTCACGCATAGCTGCGCGTATGTATCTAAAGCGATAGTTAATTAAAAAATTGTTAACAAGTTTTTTATGGTGCAATAAATTAGCTTCTCACAGCAGACAGATAGGAAAAATTAATTAACTTGTATTATGTGTAAACATAAAGCCATCTAAAACGTGATTGTTAGCACGCACGTCAGCGTTAGCACGAACGAGTCACAAATACCATGAGTTCACGGTTATTACACATACATTTTAATATATTTTCTGTGAGGTTTAGCGTTTCAACTTTTTTACAATCGCGATAACGTTGGGCGGATAAAGAGTTGACGACATTAAGCGACTCGGCCAAGACATGTTCAGGACGTATGAAAATTGAATTTAAATTCACAGTAGAAAGGAGTCGCGCTGTCAGAATTAAAACTACATAAAATCTGAACATAGCCACGCTATATTTTCGCATAAACTCGCAAAAGAAAATGCAAGGAATTATTTTATGATGTAATGTGGAGCTTTTATCGAAAAAATTTATAAATACAATACTTTAGGGATTATTGTACACGCAATATTGTACTTAGATTTATAAAAACAGACTTCATTCAATATCTTATATTTCTATTAGAGATACTAAAACATGGATTCACTACAGACTACAATTAAATTAGAAACTATCTACGCTTTCTAAACTAATAATATTTAATTACACATCTTAAACGCTTGATTCACTACTCCCAAGTAAATGAATATTTTCCCCAATGTAATATTATAATTACATAAAATGTGTCAGAAGACGTAGATGTATTAATACATTTAAGTCTACCATGAAACACTTTAATGTATGCAAAATGGGTCGGTAAGCCTGAAAATCCTTTAGTAATTCACCGGGCTTACTCCATTAAATTATCACACAATTCAGGAAAACCATTAAGATATTATGCTGCGGTTACATTTTTTACTCAACATGAACAACAGTGAAATTTTCACGCTTATTTTTTTGTTTTGTTCGGGCTACAAAAAATTTCTTCGCCACCTAACACGAACATAACAACTCTTTATTCGCGTAAAAACGGGTTCTCATTCTTACAATACTACAATTCGGTTATGATGAATATTTAAAGCTAGTACTCCATATACAATGGCGGGAGAGGTCCTTAAGCCAAATTTATCTTTAAGCTCTCTAATTCTACGCAGAGAATTCACTTTACAGCGAGAGTTTTGCTGAAAATTATAGTTTAATTTTATACCGCTTTATTTAACTTCTCGTACATAACTCCAAGTTTTGTTTCTTGCACAATTACGGTTAGTACTCCAGATTTTTTAATTATGCTAACATAATAATAGCGTTTTACTTATTATCTAAACATTGATCAATAGGAAATACGTTAAGCCAGATTTATACAACGACAATTTCACTTTAAGGCGCGGGTCAAACACAAGCGGCGCGGGCGCGGGCGTGCCATAAGCGCACCTCTTCAACCTGTTTTGCACCACGTCCTTCTTCTACATTTTGTATGATAGAACTTTGGAAATAGCTAATAGCGCACCCGATGCACGCCGGCAGTGCGCCCGATGCGCGCCGCGCCGCTTGTGTCTGTCCCGCGCCTTACGTTATAATTATGTTTGCTGCATCAAACATTATCATACGTATTCTAACGCAAGGTTTCCAAGTAAAGCGTTCAATTTAAACTTTGTTTATGAAGTAAATGTTTGCGTATCAAATCGTCACCATCGGGTTGCAAAACAGCGAAGCCACGCGAGGTTAATCTGTCTTCATTTCCTATCTATCAGAATCGTGGACGGCTCGGAACGAATGGTAAAGCATTAGCCACTATCGCGACTCGTGAAAAATGATTTTATACCACACCTCACCACCGTCTTTCTGTTTACTTTGCTATAAATGCTATCTATCGCTTTTAATGGCTTGCGTGCGCTATTTACGTGATATCTGTTTATAAATTTTAAAGATTCGGCTGTGTATGGAAAAGATAAGGAGGTTAAACAATAGGCCGATTGCCACATGAGTGATTATAGTAAAAAACGCGAATGTCTGAATTAATCAACGGGATATTTATTGCCATCTACATAAGTAATTGTAGCCGAATGTTATCGCGGTCGTAAAAAAGAATTGGGTGCTACATTTTTGTAGGATCCCTTCACGAAACGGGGACTAAACGTTACCCCAGATACATGCATGTTTAATTTCAAATCTGCAGTATCATCGTACACAAAGTGACCATTTATGAGCCTCCCTCGAAACAATAGGATAGTTATCTCCGCATTCGAAAGGTCTGTCGGATGATGTGAATTTTAATTACATTTTTACGATACTAAAACGGAGGCTTTTAAGTATGTAAAGGGTTGGACCCTCCATTGGAACTAATGCTTCCGGCGGGCGCATACAAAAAATATAACCTCCTACGGTCACACTCAAAGGGATAGTAGGGTAGACAGGCCTTTACAATTTTTCTCAATAGACAATTTTATATTCGATATATAAAAGCTATCACGTTTTAAATATTTTATAGCATTGCTTTAAGTGTTATGTCTGTGTGTATATTTTTACTTTCATCTTCAAACATAAAGGGGACTGGGATACGACAATATTCTTATATTGTAATACGATAAGAAATTCGAATAATTTTAGTATACGACATTATTTCAAACAATTATGATATCTTTAAATTGACTCATAGTATTTTTATATATCCACACTAATATTATAAATGCGAAAGTAACTCTGTCTGTCTGTCTGTTACTCAATCACGCCTAAACTACTGAACCAATTTGCATGAAATTTGGTATGGAGATATTTTGATACCCGAGAAAGGACATAGGCTACTTTTTACCCGGGACATAGTATCCTATGTCGTATATGTATAGGTTTTATCCCGGATATCCCACGGGAACTATGCGGGTTTTTCTTTGACTGCGCGGGCGAAGCCGGGGGCGGAAAGCTAGTTCACTATAATATGACACTTCCAAATTGTGATTAAATAACCTCCTATGCTGATTATAAATCATACAAACGGAACTAAGCGACTCGAAAGGGCGCACTAAAAAACAAATGATTGTGAATGCTCCAGTGATCACGAAAACACCATAAAAAGACAAAAAAATATTAAACGTAAAAATGAAAACCGACAACAACAATGAATCCTGGCTTTCCATAAATAACCGAGCAGGCTTTCGTTACGGATGTGGGTAGATTTTAAGAGTTTATATAGCATTCAAAGCCTGCCCAAATAACGAGAGAAAATTTGAATTATGAGATTTAGTAAGCGCTTCTGTTTCGGGAGTGTGAATAGATTTTAACATTTGAATCGGTTAGGGCTTAATCCGACCCAGTATCGATATATTGACCGAGAGCGATTAGTATGCGAGCTGAGCGCGGTTTTTTGCGAAAGGGCTTATAATGATATCGTCAAGGGGAGATAAGCTCGAGCGTTCCGTTTATAACGTCGGATTCAATTGAGATTTTTCATTTTTAACGCGATTTCACTTTGTAAAACGTTGTAAATGAGATATGGTGCTTTTGCAACTCAATTTAACAACGTAAGATTAGATTTTTTCAATCCTAATCCTGAAAATTGCCTTACATTATATAACGCTTTTTGTAAATATAACGTTTATTAATGTCTATTTTAAATCGTCGTTTAAAGTGGAAGGTAATGCGCATCAAAATGTAAAAGCTTTATGAATTTTTAGTCCATAATCGGTTTATCTTAAGTTGAAGCAGATGAGGTTTATGCGTGGGGCCGGATGCGTTTCGTTTCGAGGATCACTCATGAATACTTGAGCGGGTCGCCCTCACCAATTTTAAATTTGCTACGTAATGAGGCTAAAATACAGTTTTTGGATCAAAAGCATTGTTTCAGCAAGCCGTACATTGAAAGTTTATGAAATTCTTTTTCGCAAAAAATACGCCGCCTGTAAGCATTCGCTACAATGCTTTTCTACTGAAAATTGAGTGAATTCGCTTTATGATGACCCTTTGAGTATTTCTCTTGCATTGTACCGTTCAATTTACATATAATTGATTCATTATTTTCTACTTACTTGTGCGTATTAAGTTATTCATATATCACACTGATTGATGTCACTCGAGAGCTGGAGGAAATTTATTTAGAAAGAATCTATTTATCTTGATTTGCATTTAGTCCCGTATCATCAAACTGTCGCATTGCCATCGCTTCTTATCGAGACAGCCGCCATTACATTTCTTATATAGCTCTTTATGTGTCCCCGACGGGCAGTAATAATCTGCATTGTCGTTTACATGGACAATACTTTTTCATTCCTCGCAAAAACTCTGCCACGAATGGCTTGCCGTCGGCAGTGGCGTTTGATATGGCACGTTATTACATATAATTTTTTTGGATTCAAACGATATGTTCTCGAAATTGCCAGAATGCACTTATATTTTTTCACATTATCTTTAGCGCAATTTTTAGTGTTCTTTATATTCTTTTTTACATTATGTATGAACCCTTTAACAAAGCATATCATTTATTATGGCTTTCTATTTTAATGGTAGGACGCTATCTTTATAATATACCTGCAGTAAAAGTACTCGTAGAAGGTTTTAAGAACGAAGAGGAAATATCAGTACAAAGATTAAATGTATAAAACGATTAGGAGCTCTGAGCGGGCACGCAGTGACCAGATACGGTCTACCTCTAATATGAGTGCCCGTACCCGCACTCTTATCTTACGGGGAGCGCTGCATTTGATCCAATTTGCCAATACAATCGGATCTCGGCTATTGCAGTAGCATTATCTCCAGCGGCGGTGGGCCGCACACTCCAATGCGATAGACGCGAAATCTTTTCCTTCCTATTCCCGATACTTACGAATGATTTTAGATATTACACCACTACACTACACGGATTAAAACATATTTTATAAATGAAATTCGGTTTCACCTAATTAAAAACTTATTAATCGAAGTTCAGCGTGCGGTAATGAAATTGGAAATTAGTTTGAATTTTTGAATCAGCTTAAAGTATTATCGTATTACAAACCGTTGTGGTGAAATGCGATTTGATTTTTAAACGTCGAAATACATTTAATGTTGTGTTTATTTTCATTGTTTTTTATTTTGTGAAAGGTGAGGTTTAAAAAATATAAGTCCTGAAATGAAAATTTTATTCAAGCGCTACGTATTCTATAAAGCATTTCGTTCTTAAAAGGAGCTTTAAAAATGTAAAACCTTTAAGGGGCTGCACGCATAATAATTTGAAATCCAATCGACAAACCGTACCGAGGCGCCTGGGGAAATCCTCAGAGGTGAGAGCGCCGGACAGTGGAAAATCTTCTGCCTCCCCTCACTGATAAGATTGTCCAGTGCAACTCCCAAAACGCGGAGGGATTGAAAACTTGTACCGAAACGAAACCGACACACACTATCCTTCGGGATCAATATATTCGAAAATATTATATTTTCTATTTCCATTTCGTTCAAGGCCTTATGCTTTTTGATGGAATTGCTTTATCCTTTCCATTTAATACAGGAGTCTCCGAGAATAGACTTCTTGGAAACCATATTTTGTTCTAAGTAATAACCGTACCGAGATACGTAATATTTTACCAGGGAAATAAGGAAATGAACAAAACTAAGCACTTAATAATATTGCCTGACTCTTCAAATAAGTGTGCAAATGTTGAACCGAGACGTTATGGCATCGAAGCGTATGCCTTGGAGACCTAAATAAAAGGGTTTAAGAATTCCGAACTAAGCTCGGACTCTGCTTGTACGGAACAATGTTTGTTTGCGCTGAAACCACTCTCGTTTGCTTTAGACCGGGAAAGACACTAACGTAATTATAGCTGGTCACCGTTTGGTACTCCGACCATTTAAATTTGACATTATTTATTACAATACAAATACTTTTACAACGAAAATCTTGCAAATACTCAGTACAAGTAATTTAAATTACACACACATTATAGTCCAGGATCCTTCTTCATAATTATTTGAGAACCATCAAATCAAAACATTTTATCCTTGTTACCTCTGTTAGCTACCACAATCGAAAGTTTCGTACAGGAAATTATTGGGCGTCTCATCAAAATAAAGCTACTCACGGAAAATTTGCTTGATAGTAATCAAGTGCAAAAATGGGCGACGGATCCTGAACTATTACACACTGTAAGGTGTAAGTTTTATATCTTCACTCGTCAAAGACATTCGATTACACCTCTGAACATTTCTAATTTCCTGGTAGTTCAATGTGGTTAACGCAATTTCCGAAACTAGATGCCAGTGCTAGAAACCGCTTTGGGACTAATTATATTGTTCTATATAATTTCTTTTACACTTAACTAGTGTAGTTAAATATATTGATAAAGTAATTAGCAGCCAAATTTTACGGATTTATGAATCAGTATCACGTTTTACCACCACCAAAATATTTATAATTTAAGAATATTCAAATTAATATTTATAAAGTATTTTGATAAAAGATAGAAATTGAATAACTCTATTATACCTACTATAGATATAAGAATTTTTATAAAATAATAGAGCCTCAATTTGTCCTGATATAAATTCTCACAACATTTTTATATCGAAAAAACTAATAAACTATATTTAGAAATACAAGATATAAAATTGCGCTTGCATTTAATCTCTTCAAAGAAATAGCGGTAGGAAATTTTTTTATAGAATTAATTACGGCTTTATTTCAGAGAAATTATAATAATTGGAGAACCAGAGAGCTTTGAGGTCCGAAAATTTTAACCGTGATTTTTAACTTTGCTTGTTGCGTGTAGTTAAATATTACGTTTTTTCATTTGCTTGAAGCATGTATAATTTCAAGCTACTAATTTTCAGTTTAAAAATCCAGGAAAGCTAAAACATATGAGTTTTTAATTCTTTTCAATGTGTTTACGTTCTGTAAATATTCAATTTCGTTATTCAGCGAAATATTTTTAGTTTGACTTCTTGTTTCTCATTTGTCTGATGGGAGAATGTATCTTTATAAAAGCATGAATTTTTTTTCAAATAAGTCTTAATGAAATTTGTAATAAATTTAAGGGGTGCGCAGAAATGAGATAATTTACTTCGAAAACTTTGCACTGCCCCTTGAATTTAGAGTAGCCGAGAAAAATAGAATAAAAATTGTTTTCTTATTTAGATTTGGAGCTGTTGTATAAGAAAGTATATATTTTCTCTTACTCTCTAATGTATTATTAATATTATTTCAAAGGTATATAAAAATGAAATTTAACTTTTATGTTAATAAAACTACAGAAAACACCATTAAGACAAGATCTTCTATATCGCAGCGTCATTAAAAGTTAAAGTTACATTACTCAATAGTTCCGACTTGATATTCCATTCAAAGTTGGTACTTTAAAAATTTAATAAGATTTGAAATGAAGGAAATTTCTAGATACTTCTCGGAAGATAGTACACGTTCTAAGAATGGGTTTAATTTCGAAACTTAGAGTCGATCGACGCTCCGCGAATTCGTCGCCATTTATCATTAGCTCCATTTATTTTTGCGCCTCGGAGATATGATTTATCGCACCAAGGCTGAGCGTAGGTTTGTTTTTGCTAGCAAGATATTAATCGTTATCATGCGCGTGCCACCCGTCGTTTGTTATCGTTACAGTGGCACCGCCCATTAATTATCAATGAACGTCCGTCGTCCGGCCACGCTATGATGAAGGTAGCGCTGTGCTCTAAGCCTTCCAGGTGACAAGGCTACTCAACCCTTTTTAAGCCGCCGCATTTAACGCGTGGTGTCCGATGTCATAAAAGTGTCCGATTTGGATACCTACGTGCGTCGACGTTAACGCCCGCGATTAACTTGTACCTTCTGTATCCCGCATTAAAATTAAATAAAGGCTTTTATCCCGCGCTCTAAAAAAATCTGAAAGATCTACGATTATTTTCCGAGTGAAGGCTTAATAGCTTTAGCGTTCACATGTCTGAAAACAATTTCCATTTGTTGAGGAAACATCGAATGTGAAAAAACTACATGTTACATTTCATCCAATCCATATACGTACTGCACCAAGCTTTCAAATCGATTGCGCTATATTTTGTTGACGCAACAAATGTTACGGGTATCTTATGTAGTTTTTACACGGCATGCCAGAATTGTGCGGAGCGTTCCGCTGCACCCTTTGTGTTGACTTATTCAGTAATAAATATTAATATTGCATTGAATAGCTGAGCCCCTTCGGGTTTCTACCCTAATTGAATATTTCTGGATTCACACATGCTCCTATCATGCTTCCTACATAATGTAAGCCTTTTATAAACTCTATTGTCGAAATATAATTATTAAGTTTATTACCTTCCAAAAAAAAAATATTGTTGAAAATAGAAATTGGTTTTTAATAACTCATCAGCCGGTGCTGCCATCTGGCGGTGCGCGTCAGGCGTGACGTATTGATAGATGGCATTAGTCTTGATTGATTGGTGTCTCTGGCGCTTCCATCCTCTGTCACACAATTTACATTTAAACGGTTAATTCAATGAAATCTCCCATGAAACACCCCTATAGATTCATCTTATACCAATTGTTCATCAAACGGACTTAATAATCATGAAAATGAAGATATTTGTCGTAAGAAAAAGATAGTCGTCGTCTTGTTCACGTATTGTTTATTTCATGATTCAATTTCATCAAGGGTTTTACATATGAAATTCAATACATTTTTCCTTTCTATTATATTCATTAGTTTTCCACCAATAAAAGCACATCACAAACCAAATCCATCTCAAGACACCGTTTATCAAAAACCTTCTCAAATGATTAACCGTCAGCCGATTACCATCAACTAATATTAACAGGTTTAAGATCGATTTGAAACGGAAGGTTCTCTAATTGAAGATGGGCTAGGTAGGGTTGAACGCAATTTCAGCGATTAATGACGCGAGTGTAATCCAACTAAGCAGGGAGACGGAAGATCATGGTACTTCGTAACTACGTGTTCTCGAAATATGGATAATATGCAAATCGTGGTATTAATAGAGTTGAGGGAATGACAAAACTCCATGTTATTATTACGCTGTTATGATGTATGCGTTATGTTATAGTTATAGTAGGTATAGATATTAGTTTATTAAGGATGTTTTATACGATTTCAAAGTATGAGCCTATTTAGTAAACAATAAAGGGAACTGCAACAGTCTACGCTTATTTGAAAGCTGTATTAGAATGGAAAATTCAATACAATCTTACATTAATCATGACTTAATAAGTTTCACACGACTATATTAGCTGTTTACATACAAACTCATAGTTGTTTTTGTGCGTAGATTAAACTCATATTATAATGAACATCAAACATCCACAATCTGGTCGAGTTACCATAGTAAGCCCATGAGATACGTCGCTTCATTAACTGAACTGTATTATCGTGCTTTCATTATTTCACGCTTGCTGCCATTACGACAACTTTGATGGCTGGGGGTAGTCATATCGTGAATTACGGTTAAACTTTAAATATTTTGCCCAGCTACTCGACTAGAAGTTCCATCCAGCTGTAATGTGTTTAATCGATATCTCGCATCTTATCTTTGAAAATTAGTTAAACTTTGATTATACGGTTCGCGTCCGAAATCGATTAGGGGCTAAGTGGTAAATTCAATTTTATCATTTTCTACGAGCTTGCTTTAATTTTATTTCATCGTTAAGAGGGATGAGATGTAAACCGTTCCATCGCCGTGTAATGAATGCTGGGGAATTTGTTTCTAAAATACATGATATAAAATATGTGCTTTAATGGCAATTTAAAAATGAATTTTCCGTAAATAAAACAAAAAAAAAAGAAATTTGTTGTATTTTATAAATAAATGCTGAAATGAATCTAAAAATTAAATAATTAATTCTGCAAAGAATACGATACCAAATTTTTGTTCATAATAACATTACACATCATACCATTACAGCAAAAACAATTTCCTACACCGGATTTTGCAATTCAATTCCTGTATTTGCGTACTCTATCACAAAAGCTAACATTTACAAAATAATTGAGTCGGAGAAAATCCACTCAACAAACACGCGTATCTACTTAAGAATCTTATCGTTCCACTGTTTTCTATAAGCGCATACATGAGATTACTCAAATTCAACTTAGTAACCGAAATGGCTGCTTAAAGAACAAAGGAAATTAGCGTTTATATGTGGAACGTTGAAGGCGTGAGAAGGACTCCGCCGGCGTCAGGTGAACCTACTTTATTTGCGCGGAGATAGTAAGATACGTGGTTAAATGTGCCATGAATGCTTTCGCTGTATAAGCTGTTATATTATCCTTACATTGAAATATTGAGATGTTTCTTTTTTTTCGATTTGCAAGAATTTCGGCTCAATAGAGATTATGCCGTCGTGCTTCGAGGGATCAAGTGAGTTGAATCAATTACGCGAATTACATTCAATTTTATTTGATAGAGTGGATTAGGTTTGGGTAAATTAGATAGTTCGCCCAGTGACACGTATATGTTTCGAATGGGAAAATCTTTTTTGTAGCAATCGCGTGCCAGACCTTTATCAAGCTGTCACACGAGGTGTTTTCACTTGTCACTTACAATGCAGCGAGCTTTTATGTGTATCAAATTCGATTTAAATAAGGTTTAAATTTAGCAATTATTCGGAACCCGCATATTTGATATATGGATTAGAATTTTTATTATTGCCCTTTTCTGGACTGAATTTTATTCTCATTGTTTTGATGTAAACGTATTTAGTATCTGATAGAATTTATAATATAATTTTTAATATAATTTTATAACATTATCGTGAATACAGTCTGTTCATTCTCCCAAGCCTTTTTAACAAATAAAATATTTAAATGCAGACTAAAACATACTAACTTTGTTCAAATTCCGTATAATAATATAATAAAAGTGGCTTGTCTCACTTAGCGCTACACTAAAGCACTTGTGCTACAACGTAGTGTATATGGTTATCTACGAGCTACGAAACGTAGTGCCGTAGCAGCGTAGCACCCGCACTGCGTTACCGTGGTTTGGTATAAATCTCAAGCTCGAATTAAACAGATCTCAGTGTAAGACCTTACATCCCTAGTAAATGATAATTAGTGAGATTCCGTCTTATTAATTTATAAATATACTAGCCTAAACAGGAAAATATTTCATTGTTCTTATTGATCTCATATAATAAAGTTATGTATGTGATAGTGAATAATAAATTGATGTATCGTATCTTATATAAATGATTATATATAAATCAAAGAAAACATATAATATAGCAAGTGAATTACTTAATACAAAGCTTTCAGCAGCGACATCGAGATGTTTGCAAAATATCTCTTTTACAAACCATTAAAAAACTCTGAACCAATTTCCTTTATAAAATAAAGTAGGTAACGCGATACGCCCGGGGCAATCTCCTAGATACTAAATACAATTTTTTAAATTTATCTCCCGTAGTTTACTTAGTCGTTGAAAAACACTGTGACTGAGACGGTCGTCAAATATTGTAAGAGCTGCTTGCAATATCAAACAAAAAATAAGATTTTAATAAAATTAAAAGGAACTTTTGAAAGTTTTAATAATAATTTATTTAAAAGCAACACGAACATCTTGGAAATTGCGATGTTTCGTAAAGATTTGCACTTGCAAGTTGAAATTTTAAACTTGTTATTTCATTCTAATTAGTTTTTAAATATCTATTTATATTGTTGTTACAATGATTAAATAGTGCTATTTTCTACTACAAATATAATGTTTTATGACACTGAAATTACACCAAAATAGGTACTTATTTCAATAACTACAACTTTGTATACGTGTCAAGAAAGATGGTCTCAATATAATATGCTGACGTCATCTCTCAGTCTAAAACCACTCAGTTATTATTTACACTGGTCCGCTTGAAGCTCCTTTAACTTTAATGTTACTCGACTGACTGACTCGGTTACTGTCACAAACATCTTTAACTGCCACAAGTAAATGAGAGTTCTTATGCTACATCATAAATATTTGATTTATGTACCTTTATAGAATATTACCAGAAACATTATTTCTTTAAAGCTATTTTGTTGCTAATGAGATTTTTGTGTTTTTTTTTTATGGCTATAATACAGGTTCGACAACTTGTAAGAGGTATAAAATATATTCATAATACAAATATGATCATTAGATATAATATATGAAAAATTAAATGTTAAGGTTTATTTCTGCTTAATATTGTTATACTTAAAATTAAAACATTGTTTAAAAAAATTGTAGATCCATAACTTAATTTCATAAATTTAGCATTGCAAAAATACACATTAAACAAATGAAAAACACATAATTCACTCAAACAATTTTACGACCAATTAAATGCACATTTGAAACAAAATAATACATTCAATTACTACACAAACAATAAACTAAACTTGATAAATGTATGCGTTTTTGTATTTATGAAGTGTAGTGTCGCGTGACTAGCTGCACTATATCGAACCCGATTACAATATAATAGCCGTTATAAAGCAAGTATAATTGTATCATTTTGATGTAGATTACGATGTTCATATTTACACTAATCATTAGAAGCGATGCAAGCGACTTTTAAATTATAGAGACAACGTGAATGTCATTAGTTAGTCATTTGTTTAAATAGTAGTTGAGTATTGTTAAATTATAGTATTATAACACGCAAAAATAATGAGACTAATAACAAATTTAAAATGTAAAGACTTTTAGGGGTGAATTTTGAATATTTTTATCCAGTAGGAGATATTAACTTAATTTTATCCTGATATTATGTGCACTAAAATTAATGTAATCTATATAAAAATGAGAGAGAGATTAAACATAAAAAATTTACAAAATTAAAACTACGTATATCTATTCGATACTCAACATAACAATTTAGAATTTATACGTAAAAATATTCAAAGCGCTTCAATTTAATCCCCAAAACAATACATTCGTATAAACAATGAAATCCAGTTAGCAGCGACATAAATAAAATAGTTTAATTTGGATTATAATCCTACATGTTTCGAAAAGGGTCACGAGAACTAGTGAATATAATCCCAGACTCCATGTAACAGTTCTCGTTCAATTACTGATAAACCTCTAACAGAAATGAACTAACGGCTGCTGAAAATGTTATTAGAAACACATTTACGCCGCACTCTTAATTGCTTTTAGATTTATTTGATCCGATTTTGTTACGTTCAAACGTTCAAATTTATACATTTTTGTGTTACGTTTCATTGTTGTAATTAATTTGTTAGTTAACTAGTTATTTGTATCGAAATAACACATGTTAAATTTGTTTACATAGTATTAACATTTTAACATAATAATCATTTGCTTGTAGGTAATATTTTTGTAATTATTATACAACTTACCAAACATGAAACATACCCGTGCTAGTTACAATGATAATAATTCATAAACAACAACAGAATAGGAGTTACACTAAAGTACTCCTCTTGTAGAACTTACCTAATTATGGAAGTAGATATCGTTACAATTAGACATCGCGACATGTGCCACCTACCAGTGCAAACATTACCTCTACAACTTAGGCGCTTTGCGCTGGAGATAAGCCTTATTTAAACAACAATACGCACAAGTTTGTTAAAGAGATCTCAAAACTATGCGGTGGCATTGTTCTCTAAATTTTACATTCGCAGTAGACGGAAATTTCGTCTTGCTTTGATTTATTATTAGGGTAGCAGGGTCAGAGTTGTTATTTACCGACGTAACGGGGAAACGCAGCGGAGGTGACGCCAATTTATGTTAAACAACCTGCAACCCAAGTGTAGCGCACTCAAAAATAATTTGCATATTTAAACAAACCACGGCAGCATTTGCGCGAACTTGTTAATTTTGATTAGCGGCACCCGTTGTCATTATTTTTGTAGATAAATCAACGCTACCGAGGCGTGTCCCTTATTAATAACTTGGAGACGAAAGAGCTAATGACGTTCCAACACGATTGTTACTAAACCGGCGGAATTTTAATTCATCTAGGAGTTTATTAAGTGCGTAAAGTTTCAGTGGGTCGTCCGCGAAAGCAAATTAAGTGAATTTTCTCGTAGGGAAGACGGAGGTCGCGCCATTTTCAATCTAATAACCACTGTATTAACAATTATAATTGTACATTCAAATTGAGTTCAAGAGCTACTTTTAATGATGTTTTCTTTTTATTTTCAGGTAAGCAATGCTTCAATCTATTTAAATGTAAGAAAGGGACACGTCATTACATTGAAATAAGGTACCGTACAAAAAGGTAGGTAGTAAAGTGGAGTGAAATGAGCGAGAACCGTAAAACTCTTTTCATACAATATTCAATAGAATATATTTTATTATACTGAGATTTCCACAATTTCCCAATAAATTTATGCTATATCTTTGGTTTTTATATTCTTCTATAGGGCAAATTTGTTTCTTTTCCACGTGATTCAGTTATAAATCTAACGCAACGCGTACGCTCCTTTGGTTACGAATCTATTTTATGACCGCATACGCCGAAGGTTAACCAATAAAACCTTTTAACAGCCGTAACTATTTCGTTATAAGATCTGAGTACGCAATAAAAACGAGGAAACAGAAATAAATCTAGGAGCACAATGGTGGCCGGGAGGCGCAGTGGGCAACGCGTCTTCGGAACGAATCAATCACGGTAGGGCGCACGGTTTAATCGCTTCAATTTAAGTTTTTCCTTTCTTGGTGCTACAAATTGATGGAAATAGTTGAACGTTAAATATTGCGATTTGTTGAGCTCGAGAGTACAAACTTCCTCTTATGTATGTTTACGGTGCACCAATAAATCTCAGACGCTTTGTGCTCGTGTCGCCCTCGACATCTTCCTCCATAAACGGCACGTGCGCCAGTTATCTGTATATTTGTAACGACTTACAGCCGAAAAAATATTGTTGTTGTCGCTTCGCTTCCATTTCCTTGTTTTCTTGTTTTCCAGCGATACAGGTACGGGTCGTTTCGGGTAGAGCAGGGCCGGCGCCGAGGCGGCTTCGCAACTTCGCTACTCATCGTTAATTGTATTCAGTTATTCACACGCAGCGCTTTATCTTTCCTTCGAAAACGCGTCCCTGAATTAGAAATAAGTCGTCGGCCGCGACGTTCTGTCGGTGACAGGCTTCGCTCTCTAAACTAAACCAAGATAAATTATTCCGGCACATTTCTCATCACGATCCATTCTTTTCCCCTACAAAGCGGGAATCCGTCGGCCATACGAGCCGCCGTCCACAAATAACACGACGTCTGCCGCATTTACTAAGTAACATCACACTCTGGCGACGCTCGTGTGTGTAAGTGCTATTCTCTTGTTGTGTATACGGCTCGTATGAATCAGAGCTGATAAGCAAAGTGCGCAGATTTGCAGGATCGTGCGACCGCTTGCTGGCTGCCAAGTTTCTTGCCCCGCCCACACATTTGCATGTTATGAACGCGTGCTGCTGTTATTACGTTTTAATGTGTGTGCATCTTTCAAATGAGCTTCACTTTAAGTACGATTTAAGTGAATACTTACCATGAATGGACGCTCATTTCCATAAATGCGTTTATCATTTCAATTCCGTAAAATTGTTTAGTTTTGCCAAGTTTTATAAAAATTTAAATGTATGAATCCATTCAATTATCCTGTATTATTTTTATAACATGAGATAATGATTTTTTATCTGAATATGGCTTATACACTGTATAAGCTAAGATTTCAAACTCAAATTAATCAATTTGTTTTAGAAAATAAGACATTATAAAATTTGTTTCATTTCATTTGTAAATAGCGGAACATAATTGCATATATTTTTTATTCAGAATAAACTCACAATTCAAAGTTAAATTTATAATAGCTCCAAACGAAAACAAACAAGTTAAAAAAGAGCAAAATTAATTAAACATAAATGCAACTACTCCGAGTCGCAATTGTCAAGACTAATGAATTTATTGAGCACTTTTATATTAATTCGCTCGAAACAAGGAACAACCAAATAAGGGAAATTGCCGGACATAAATCAGGGTTTGTTGTGAACGAAAATAACCGCGAAGTTCGCTCCGAGTCCAGTCATTAGTCAAAATATCCGAATGCAGCAAAAAGCGAACTAATTGCGCTCTTGAAGGACAAGCACCACTCCACTCTGTCGCAAATGTACTTAGTCACGTTTAATAGTTTTTCTATCTCAAGAATCTTGGCCTTAGCTGGAACTTAACGATTTTTATTTGCTTCGCAACAATTTGTATCAATTATTCTGGGCTTGAGTACGTTCAATTATACCCCGAGATCTCTCGGACTCGACTTTCTTGTTTTAATGAACGGTGCATTAATTTAAATGAAATGTAATTAAGATCGTAATCGTTAACGATTACAAGAAAGCTTTGTTTATAACGGTGTAATGTAAAAATCTTACACAACTTTAAAAATGGGAAATCTTTGAGAAAAGTTAGTTGTAGTTCACATTTCCCCGTCGAGCGCTCGCCTCAAGTAAACACCTCGCAAGTTGCCTATTCCGAAACTTCTTAGAAATTGATTCTTAAACTGTAAACAAGTTGCGTCAAGAAAAAACTAGGAAACATGAAAAAACCTATTCTGACAGAAAGTTTGGAATGAAATTAGTTTAAGCGACAAGTTCATTCAGTTTTTTTACCGGCACCGTTCGGCAATTGCATGAAGATTCCCGTGAAAAGTTTACCCGTGCAGATTTTGATTACACACGCTCTTTCAACAAACTTTCTGCTAGATAGGAATATTAAATCTTATTTAAGTTAGACATCTGCGGGGGCTTTCGTTGTTATTTCGAATAAGGTGCTTTATAAACTCCGTGTACATCCGCTGTAATCTTCCCCCGCTACATTTAAACCTTCTTCGACTCGCCTTTTAACAGAATCTGACTTTTTCATATCCCGCCTTGACAATAATTCATACTGTTCGCTATTCATGTCAGATTCCATTTTCTAATAGCTTTCGTCCACGTAAAGGAACTTATTTAAACTATTCGCTTCATGCTTGTACGTATTCTGAAAATTACTCAGATTTAACATACGTATTTTAGGGGCGTTTGTTACGCCTCGTTGAAATGAAATAGAGCACCCCGCGAAGCTCCGTACAATTTAAGGAACTCTTGAAATTTAATTGTGTACTAAAAGTACGTTTATATAATCATTATGGGGAACAATTCGGCGTGAGGCACCGTGGCGGCCCTCGCTCCTGCCGACACAAGCGCGTTACATGCTGCATTTGGTTAATTACATATAATTTCAGTGGTGTGACATTTCGCAATTAAACCCGTTATTTTGAGAGATATTTGCTCTTTCACCTCTCTAAGCTAAGTCGTAATTCAATGAAATATAATATCAAAGTAGGAACGTAATATTTCTAAAGCGGACGCGAGCACCATCTTTTCACTTTGCTCCAGTTCTTACTTATCTCATATTTCTAAAAGTATGTTTAACAAGTGGCTCTAATATAAGTCAGCCATACTGGCAGGAAAAGGCAGTCGAAAAATAGAATCGGTATAAAGGCGGGAGGAATCGATGTGCGGCGCCGTGCAGGCGGTAAAGCCTCCCGCCCGTGAGCGCCGTATTTTTTTAAGAATCACAGAAAAATATTCTACGTACATATTTCCTCATCAATAAATCACAACATTCACTACACTACTTTAAAATAAATTTATCCAATTTAAGTCATGAATCGTGTTTATAACGTTTCTCAAGAACCCTAATAGTTACCAGTCCATTAAAACATCGTCTACAGATGAAAGAAAATTAGAATCGAAATACTGTACCGTAAATATCGAAGGGGCCTCCTCAGACTCAGACGTTTTAATTTTATTAAACATCTCCTGGTGCCCGAGATAAAGTAGATTTCTTTCGCTGCCAAGTAAGAATTTCGACTCGTATAATAATTTAGATTACGTAGCAAGCAGTGAGCGTTCATTATCGTTCTTTTGTACCTGATTTCGTAGAGATCTCATTCGGATAGAGCGGCAGTCCGCGGCGCGGGCGTTCTCTCGAAATGGAAAGTGCGAAAATGAAATTATAAAGCCCCGCGATAAAAATAAATTAAATCGGATTTCACGTTTCCTAGTAGCCAGGGACGAAGAGCGTTTTGTAGTCTGCGAATTCCTTTCTCTTTTTAAATATTTGCTTTAACAGTTGATTTGTGGCGTAATGAGAAAATTCTCACTGTTTTTATTTTCCTTCCTTTTGTGCTGGCCTGTTTTATTTGTCAAATAGATCTGTGAGTTATTTTGGTCACGCGAGGAGGCTAGGTTTCGGTATCTAGATGGGTCGTTTGTACTTGTATTTGCGTCTCAGTTTAAATCTCGGAAGTACAAATGATTTCGTATTCTCACCTGCGATTATTCAAATAAGGTAACGGTACGACAAAGACGAATGGCGCTAATATCATTCGCCTCGCGATCGCCCCGTGCGATACGCAGTGCTACGATCCTTACACACGCGCGATTCTTCGCTGATAAGCTAAAGATTGATCCGTGCGATACGCTTTCTGCGTACGCTACACTAATTTTATGCATTGACCTCAAAGCATCTGTAATGCGGTCAAGAATTTAGATACCGATAATTAGTGTGTTAATGGTAGAACTAATTTAAAGTTCAATGAACGAAGTTGATTAACAGTTAAAATTCGTGTTAAAAAGTAAATATACAAAATGGGAAGTCAGCACTAAATACCAGTAATTATATAGGTATAAGGGAGATTGAGAGCAATAACGCAATTTTATGTATAATCATAATTTACAAGTCACAAACAATACCACATATTGAATACTTTCAATAAACATAACATCTAAGTGTACAATTAGCCAGAACGTTAATTGTATTAATGTATCAATTACGTGAAGTTAAACTGAAATCTTTACAAGCGGAATATCCATTATAGTGGCATTAAGGTTTGTTGTTGCGGTGAATAAATGAAACAATTTGGATAATTATTACATTTATTGACCATTTTGTGTAAACTGAAATGAGCACGCGCGCCTTGGGAGCCTTTTAACTGTCCATCCGTGCTTAGTAGCATTGCCCCTTCTTTGGGGTCAGCGAAATAAACCTTTTTTTATCGTAATTCTATGGACTTTCGTTAAAGTTTAACCGGTGTTTCGTTAATGTTTATGTCTGCTTGTTGTTCTGTAAATCAATACTTAAAATAATAAGTACATATAGAATATAACATAAGATATAAATCGTAGTTCTTGTTACCTATTTGTGTGTAAAATGTAACTTATACAAGAATATACCACACACATACTATAGCTAATCATATTAAAATCCCCGTATACCAGGTGCCTACAATACTACAAACTAGATTTAAATATATAAAATGTTCAATTCAATATTCTGCACATGAAAATGTATTACGAAATTTTCGCAAACATTTTATACAGATGACTGAATTCATTCTTGAATGTGACTTCTCTCGAGATAATTTTGGCACAAAGATATCAGCAATGGACAAGCAGCTGCCGTTAAATTTTAAACATTCCTGTGATTTTTCACTTTAAAGAACCTACTTTAACAAATTACGACTTATCGTATCGAAATCTTATCGAATCATTTACGTAACACATGAGGATCGATCCAATTCAGTTAAAATATTGTATTATGTCTCTTATATGAAATTTAAAATGTGAAGATATACTCTTTTAAATTTTCTAACGGAATCATTAAAACTATACAGAACAGGGATTCCTGTAGTACTCACAATTTTATATTACAACTTCTCTGTATTTGAAATGTTTATATTTTCAAAAAATAACGCCTCTGGAAATGAAATATCAAAAGAGGGGTGTCGATGCTTCACAGGTGTCTGCCCTTACCTCCCTCTCAACCCCTACTAACAAACTATATTTTGAGTTCACTCGTACTTAAATTGAAATAAAAATAAAATCTATAGGAAATTGTAAAGATAGTAAATTAAAATCTTCCGTATATTGTCATTATACTTATTAATCGTAAACATAAAATAAAGTGCACAAGATAGATTTACATTGTAACAAATAAATGATCGGCGTGATATCAAATTTAAATGTCACATTAAATCACGTTAATGACTTATTAAGTTGATGGATAGCCAGAAATGTATTGTCGTATTAAATTTAAAATGAAACACATGCAAGTAATTACTTAACAGTGCTACAGCTAAACCAGACGTGGCACACATTCTTGAGAACCATAGCCTTTATTCTAAATTTAGCTGAAGACGTGGCAGCGTCACTAAGAGAGCGTCTCTTTAATCTTGTCACAAAAGCCTTACCTGAATCAGTGAGGCCACGAGCACTCTACGTACGTACGTGGAGGAATGAACCGGAAGAGTGCCTGGCACTCTGAATTACTTCCTAATGAAAAGATTTCAGGAGATGCCTGAGTAGGATGGAGCGTTCTACTCGCGCCCGCTAACGAACGCGGTAGCCCACTCGTCTTTAGTGAGCACTACATACGTACACTGTATCTGTTCGCTTATTATAATGCAGACGGTTTATTTTTTGATTCTTCTAGAATATTCCATCAGCTATTAACATGGAGCTAAATGTTTCTGTAAGCGTGCTTCCGCGGTCGATTCTTGATAAAACTTTACATGAGATTAAACGATAAAACTTTGTACTAGTAAGCGATTAGTGAAACTGTAATTACTCGAGTAACCTTTACGAGGTGAATTTAAGAATGGTCTAATGCTGTAAGAGGTTTTTTAGGTACGGCGTTTAGAATTTACAATTTTTATATAGGTAGGTACTCAAATATCTCAATAAAAAAGACTGATTTATAATTCAGACAAATGTATATTTGGACTAATAAATTTTAAATTTATAAACAGTAAAATTCTAATTAACAACAAATTAAACTTACAAAAAATATCTCCAAGCATATAATATTACGTCTTGCGTGTATGAAATATAAATAATACTGTTATAGGCACAATTAGTATCAAGCTACTCTTTAAAAGAATGTATAAAAGTAAAAGTTCCAACTAGAAAAAATCGTCGTTTCAATTTCAGTTACAAATCCTGTAACAAACAGTTGCATACAATTGAATCCCTACGTTTCATTGTTTAGTCATTACGATCAAACATTAAATTTCTAGTTTTTATTTGTCTGACCACTGAACCGCACGACTGAAACTAATGAAGAGAAGTTTCGATTAAATTAATACTGCTTTTATTTCCGATACGCTGTTGCATTCGTGTTGCTTTTTACAGCTTCAAACGGATTTAGTTTTCAAATAGTGAAGTTATGAGTTTGAATTTCCATGGATTTCAATGCAATATTTTATATCAATCTATTTAAAAAATATTTGTCGTTGATATGGAAAATAAATTATAATTTGTATAAAATAACCTGAAATGAAAAAAAATGTTATATATGTCTACATTCTATATATTCAAGGCTATATCATTTCAATCAACTAAACAATACTATTTTTATATACCTACAGTTCCCACTTAATGTACTCAAAACAGTTCGGATATAAATCTTATATATAAAATTCTCGTGTCACAATGTTAGTCTGCATACTCCTCCGAAACGGGTGGACCGATTCTCATGAAATTTTCTGTGCATATCGGGTAAATCTGAGAATCGGCCAACATCTATTTTTCATATGTACCACGGGCGAAGCCGGGGCGGACCGCTAGTTATGTATATTAAAGTAAACTCACCTAAACTCGTCAAAAGATTTCCGTATGAAAATTGCAAAGATAGATCGTTCAATAATAATTCAATACCGTTTAACTGCAATGCTGATACATTTAATAGGATAGTACTTAAACTTTAAGGAAAGTTTAATCAACAATAACCGCATGCTACTTTCGTGTTATGATTCTGATTCGAGTTAACGAGGTGTGCAAGCCTTAATAACAGTTATAAACTCTTGTTTGGTGATCGGGTGATAAGTTCGAACGTGCTAAAATATTACCGGATCATTGCTTTTGTATTTACGTGGTACTATAAGCCAATTTACATGTTTTTAGGTACGCTCTACAATTTCCATCAAACACAATTTGAACAGAAATCAATTTATATGAAAAAAAATGTATCTGTCTTAAATTTAAATGAAGAGTAGCTCTATGAAATAATGTATAACATCTTCTTTTTCATACTTTTTTCTCATTTGTGATATTTCTGAGATTGCGTGCTTTGTTGATGATTAGTGCCTTAATCAAGAAACACATCTACTCGTCGTCGTTAGCACTCCTGCCTCATTAAAAAATAACTTAACGAACATTGTAATATTCAATCACAAAAGAAATTAATGACGACTCTTGAAAATAATGAGATTTATATCAATCACAAATGGTTCGCTATATTAATGATTCGCATTACTTCTTCGTGGATCTCATTAAGCGCGACTCCCGATTACCAATTTCTCTTCCAATCTACCAAAACCTTAATATGGAATTAAAATTCCGAGTGTCGGTGAAATTCCGGCGACAGATCGATGGAAACAGGCAAAACTCCGTGCAAATCGAACAGTCGTTAATGAAACTCGCCCGCGCAATTAGGTAACCGTCTTGGTTTTATTAAATTTAATCAAGAACTTGTGTAATATTACACAGATTGGGCCAATCGAGCCGTGTACAAGTTTCGATAACGCTGTAGTTGCCAACTAATTTCCGAAAAGCGGACTTATCTCGCTTTAAGCGCGATCGCTTCATAAAAATCAGATTAACGCTTTAACGATACGCTCGGTGAATTTTAATTTAAATTAAAACCTCACTGTGTTATTTAATGCTACCAATACGCAAATAAGTATTTATTTTGTACACCTGCATACTGTACTGTAACTAGTTAGAACGCGCTTTAGATAAAGGTAAATCTGTAATATTGGAATTTAATGGAAGCGTACGGGGTAAAGGCTACTTATGTAGCGGACCTTATCGAGGATGATAAGCCGGTCCGGAACCGGGCCGTCCGGGTCGTCCGACTAGTACCGCTATATCTATGCGAGCTAGATTACTGCAGAATCATTTCAGTTTAAAATTGCTATGTCGCTCGCCCCATATTCCACGTTAAATAATCTCACACCGACCGAACGGAGCGGCAGAAACGCGCACTAATTTCAATGAAAACAAACAGAATCAACGCGAATTCAGATACATTAAAAGGCGCTTTAAAACTACATCCGCTATCCAAACAAAGATTTTCAATCTACTCCCTGTGCCATTGTACGGGGTACCTGAAACCCACGAATGCAGTTCTGAAACAAGTATTGCACAAATTTATACAGAGCCATGGTCGGGTCGGGGCGGCATTACCATAGCCCGTCGGACGGTAAAAGCGCGAAATTGCTTTTTTGAACTCTCACAATGTTACCACTAGTAGGAGTTAAGAAAAAGTTGAATAAAGGTGGCGAGGATTCCGCATGCGGTCGCGATGCTGTAATCACATTTCCAGCCCGAGTTGAGTTAGTTGATGCAAAATAAAGTCACCTCGCCCCTGTTTACAAAGCTTGCGTGCAACTTTGCTCCGAGCGAAAGATTAGAAGTATTTGCCTAACTCAGTTTTAGTCCCGCGAACGTGCTTTTTAGCATTTCTACGAGTCCATAGTACTTAAACAGAACAACTATCAAGATCCTTCTTATTTCTTATTCAGCACACGATCCGTTCGGAATGATTCGAAGCAATCTAGATGTTTTGCCACGCAAATGTAAGTCATATTGTTGATTTACACAGACGGATTGCCGCAATATCGGCATCTGGAGGAGATCTATGCCCCTCGTAAAGTTTCTTTCCTTTGTATATTTCGTTATGAACGATTTAACATCGCATAAAAACGGATGCAGTAGATTTGTACGTATTATCAGTATTTAAATTACACTTGGGAATACGCATAAAGCCCCGGAAGAGTCAGTTCCGCTCGGCTTCTATCAAAGTTGCGTGAACAGAATTATTGTTCCTTCGCACTATAATTACCTATACGTGTTACGGGCCCATAAGACTTAGCCCTTTCAAACGAACATATTGTCGATGATTATCTGCTATAATATATTCTGAAGTACAATTAATCGTGTCATTTATTACTTGTACACTTCATATCTCCAACTCGACACCTAACCGGCGTTATTTAATTACAGTTGTTGTTCAAAAACATTTCTAACGTTAGGCACGTGCTACGGAAATCAGAATTTAAATTATTTTCAGTTAATTGGATGTTTCTGGAAGATTATCTTCGCTCTCATCCCCAAGAATAACACGATTTATATCATTATGATGGGTCAGAAAATATTCATTACATTTGTGTTCATTAGTGTTGTAACGGGACCCCGTATCCTGGGCCTGCAATTAGGGGAAAATAATTATTTACATAAATACGAGGATTTACCAATAAGTTTATGTGTAATATTTACGGGAGACGTTGGTATTAAGTGGACTATTACAGTAATTGCTTTACGGCTCTGGATGGTAATAATTGAGTCAAGATAGTCATTACGAGCCCTCGGGGAGTTAAGATAATGACTTTAAATAATTGTATACAAGCTTACTTTGAAATAAACGTTCGCCCGGTTTGAAAAGAATTAATTGATAATCTGGACCGTAATTACATTACGAGCATTAATGTTTTGCTATTTTGAAAAGATTTAAGTCAAAAAATCTTAACTTGTAGTAAGAAAAAATAATCAACAAGATTATTTTTCACAACGAAATTTTCTCTTCGAATCGATAGATACGGTAAATTTTTCTTAAATCAGTTGATATTATTTTAATTTTACCTAAAAATATCAAAAAATAATCCAATAATTGTATTATTTAGATTTTGCTTAAGTATCATTAATTTAAGAGCTTTAGAAGTTAATTTAAGCCTCATTAACACACATAGTCTTAAAACCACGCGACGTAAACTAAAGAACGAGGGAAGATATTTATTTTAGCAAAAGCGGTACAATTTGTTTGCGCAAAACTTCTACCTGTCTCAAGTTTTCATAATAGTCTGTAGCCACGGGCATGAGGTGACAATTTGGTATTTCGCCGAGGATTTGTTGACGAGCATGTAAACATATTCTTCCTTTATGACGAGACGATTCCGCTATGTCTGATGGCAATATCGCTTAGCTCTTTGTTTGCTTCGTATATTTATCCACGTTTATTTTACTCTGAACGAACGATAGTTTTGACAGTTAAATACGTGAGAATAACTTGGGAATAATGAAGATTTGTTGAGCTTTAAAGTTTTGAATTATACTGGTAATATTGAAGAAAATTAGGCTGAGGTTATTGCCTGTATAGCACGCATCACGACTCGTCCCACGCGTGTATTAGTACGAAATTTATTCAAGCTTAGCACAGCATACACCCCCGGCATTCCGCCACATAAATTAACTTATGTAGATTAAATATTAATATCGCAACACACGACATAATATGACGCTGAGAAACAATCTTAGGAGTACTGCCGCCATGTGTTACAGCCAATATCCAAACAACCATCGCATGCCAATGACCCGGTAAAAATATGGATAAATACAATTTATTGCTATTCAAGTAATAGGTAAACCGTATCAATAAAATATTCAAGCTTTACCTGGAAATGTTTGGTTTATTGGCGGATAATCTCTCAAAAATTGTTATTATATTTACAGATATTAATTTTCCTTTCAACACAATAAATGTAGCTGAAACTGATGATTTCAAAGATAAATCTATCGTATAAACATACATTGATTTACAACATGATACCTAAGATTAATATTCCCACTACCAAAAATAACGCAAAACAAAACATTAATACCAAAAGGCGTGTTAAAATCGTTACCCAGTATAAATTGTCGCCCGAATTACGTGTTCCTACTTTCTTACCGTTGCCAAATGCAAGACGAAAGTTTGCAACTCGACGCAAACATGTTTCGACGTCGTGTCATATTTTCCGCTGTACAACATCATTTTAGTGTTTACTTTAAACAGCAAACAAATACGTCGCGTGGGGTACAATCAAGCGCAGTGTACTCAAATGAAAAATATTTTTAGCTCTCGAATTAAATGTAATGTATCAAATGATATTGCGTTCTAGTTTTAAAATGGGATGTGATTCGATATTCAGTCGTTTAGAGATGGTTTTACAATCAGTTAAAGCTGTGTAACTATATCTAGTTTTGATTTTAAGATAGCATTCTTTGAATAATCTCCATCTGACATTAATAAAATAAATATAACTGAAATATTAAATTCTTTCTTATATAGTTACAATATACATGCAATATAAAATATTAGATTCGATGCTCTACTTTAAAGGGAGCCACCAAAAAATACAACAAACTTTACTGTCATCTTGAGTGAAGACATCATAAGGATATTCCGATATATTCAGCATTTCAAAGAAATTCTGAAAATTGTTTCACATGTTTATAATTCCTTCAGGCAAGAGATCAAGTACACACTTGTCACATATTTGACAACGTTTTCCTTGTATTCATAAAGCATTTACCTCAGTTGTCGATCTCAAACGACATTATATAATAGTTTTCTTGTGAAATTATAAAAGATGTTCTTATTTCGTGCTCGAATGAATGTCTTTATTGGAGAGTATTTCTATAGGAACATATTGTTAACAGGGTTTTTATTTACACAGATAAACAATGGTATAACGAAGACGAAGAGGTTGTGTAGTTGGCCACTGGGGGCTTTATTAAGACGACCATACAATACCGGGGAATGCAATGTCACTCTGATACAGAATAGAGCACTTTCTACCTTGTATGCTTGTATTTATATTAAATTCTTATATTTGCTTGAACATTCACAAGTATACAGATTTGCTTTATATGAAACAATCTTTGTTTTAGTTTTCTGACGTAGTTTTCTTTCTACACAAATTTTCTAAAACACGACATTTAAAACAAACTGTAATGTATTATAATTTAAATGTTACAAGATTATATACTATGTATGGCAATCTTTTAAAAATTGCTATGTAACGTGCAAGTGTACAATTTCAATATTTTAAAATAATAGAGAAAAAAGTAATAATATTAAAATATTCACGTTTTAAACCTCAAATCAAAGCATCGATATGAAAATGGTAAAATGTTTTTGCAACTGTAGCTTTTGATGTATACTAAAATGAATTCAAAAATATTTTCCATTTTAAATATTGTTTCAAAAAATGTATTTATTTACAAATAGTACGATGCTGTGTAGTCGCATACAAATTTCTTTATTTAAATTCACAGGTAATTGATTTATTTAAGCGTAAGTTTGACGTGTAAAGATAAAATATTTTTCATAATTAAATCGTTTAAATCATTCAACTCGTGATAAAGCTTTCCACGTTCATATACGAGGAGTGTTTTTAAAAAAAAATGTAGAGTCAATACCAATTGAAAAGAGTTTAATTTTATTTTTCAGTAATTCTCTCATGCACTTCCTTATTAAGTCTATAAAAAAATGAAAAGAAGAAACATTATAATAAAACTCATGTACCGCTAACTTACAATCACCTAGTAAAAAAATATATATTTTTATAAAGTTTATCATAAACTAACAAAGTAAATATCATCAAATCTCATGTGCGTTGTATTCAGCATTTAGATAGCTCCGAAACAAAGTAAACTAGCAGAACTCCAAAAGTTTTATTGTAAATACTTTGCCACTAATGAGAGCTAAGTCAGTGTGCATAATGAGACTTAACTTGACTCAAGTTTGAACTTCATTACGTGTATAACTGCGTAACTGAAGATTCTTAGTGTTTTAAAACTGTATTTAGTTAACATAATTAGTTCGTTAACTTATTCAAACTTTATAACCAAATTAATTGCGATTCAAAATGTAGGTAGTAAATGTAGGTAGGTCATGCAAGTATTCGTTTCATTTATGTTGTTTTGTATTAATATTGTAGATTTGTTTTAAATGTTAATGTTTTTTCTGAAAGCTCGGCTACTTTTATTAATTATCCCTGAAAACATGATAAAAATAAACTTAGTTCAATAATCTATTTTAAAGCTTAATTCAATATTCGAAAAATCTTACCCCGTAACAGTAAAAGTACCTATATTACCGAATGAATTTATAAATTTACGGCATACTTTATTATTACTGATATATATGACACATGTAATACACATAACACATATTAAAGAAAATTCTGCAACCTTATTAGGCTTAAATTTATATTTCATATGTAAATGATTAAAATGTATATTAAAATATTAATCTAGAAATTGGTGGATTACTAAAATATATTTGGAAAGCTATTTCAATAGATCAATTAGGCAAATGTATTATTTATTCATAGCCTTATACCGCAGCATTATGCGTTATCGAATTTCAAATGCAACGACATAAATACGATCAGTTTTGCGCTGTAATTCAGTGGCTAAAGCCGAACTATCAATCAATGTAAAATTTCATACAACACCATAATATTACTCCGTTTTGATGGACATTCGCTACAAAATTATTATAGCCGTGCATTTCCTTGTGAAGCTCAGGCCATTAATTTTCATGTATCGGCAAATGAATACCATCTTACTTTACCGCACCGACGGTATGAATATTTGACGAGCGAGTCTCGTTTAAGTAGCTTAAAATTGGTATCCAACATTTTTCTTTACAAAAATCCTCCTGCTTCAAATATTAATTACTAACCGCAGATGAGAAGAAAATAACAACACCGTAAAAATGCACGCCTGGTATTTCAGGTGTTACTTTTCTAGATGCATCATTATGAAAGCTGGGGGCGGCGTGTTGAGAGTTACAAGAGCTTAGATAAGAGGTGGCACAAAAGACTACCTATAGCGCGCTTTCCTAGCTACATTGTATGCATTGAGCCTAACACTATAAAGAATAAAAGTACCTATAGGGTAATGTAGGCACGTACGAGCCATTCACTGTGTCTTTCAAAAAGCCTCCGCGAAATAAAGTTGATTCAGAGTGAAAATCGATGCGCTCCTATTTATGAATTTCGCGCAACAGTTGTTAGGTGTGTTGAAAACATGTTAACATTTATTTGAGGACTATTATTTATATACTTCTGGAGGCAAAAATATAATTCTCTTAAGTAAGGCTGACTTGTAGCTGTCGTGCAAACAATTCTCGACAATTATTGACTTTATCTTGGTAAAACGCTTTCAAACATCCTACCTCTGAAGTATTTTAAATTAATCCTATTAAAATAAGATATTAAAGAGTTTTCTTAGGTATCTTAACAAGCTTTGTAAACGAATTATCTATTAAAAGATGATGTTTTTCTTCCAATAATAGCTCTATAAGAGAAATAATAAATGTTATGTATAATAAAATATGTATATTTTAAATGTAAGTTTTACAGCTAACGATAACAGCTTCATGCTCGAGAATATTCCGAATAATAAATACCATTAAATTAAACAAACATGCCACAGTTGTCCGTTAATTACTCTAAAATTGTAGACGACATACATTTGGATGGGCGAAACTAACGAAATTCAACAAAATATCATGGATGAAAACTACGGCATAGTTGATTTGCAACTTTCAGTATGTGGCTAACCTACACGAAAACGACTGAAATTGCCTAAATTGAATATTTCACAGACATTCGCCGAGCGCACGGCAGAGCCAGTGACATATTTTATCTTCACTATTTATGCGATACGAAAAAGTTTTTTGTTATTTTTCAACCAAAATATTTCGTCTGGGCTTAGCTTTCGCTTATAAAATGTAAATACGGGCTATGAAATATTTGATCATTCATAGAGCTTTGTTCTCTAAGGTCTTTGTTGATGTGAAAACGAAAAAACTATTGTTATAAAACTTGTGAACGTATTCTGCAAATTATTGTACAATACCTTTTACTGTTAATTTATAGATTTCCCTTGGAACTTGCAGAATGTCAAGAGGGGCTTAGGGCTGAGGGATTCATAACATTTGAATGCTACACTAAAATAACCGTTCTTCAATACATTTTCTTGAAAATAAATGATACTGTAATAGAATGTAAAAGTGGAGCTAAAAGCTGTTTTAAAATTCGATGCCCCTTCACATTTAAATTTGAAAAGTTGGCCGGTCCATTCGTGCCGGCTACATTAAAAGGGTATTACTTATGAATCAATAGTTAATGAGTATCAATGGAGGCTTTGGAAACTTTGAGGCTCTGTGTGCAGTCTGTGCGCATCATTAATATTGAAACTTACTCCGTCCATTGTCTCAGAAGTGGCCGTCTTTATATATAATACGTAGTCTCCTTAGCGCAAACGAACTGCTCATTTCCTTTCCTCCAAGTTTTCCTTAATATTATAATATTAGCTTTGAAATAATATTTCCGTTCATTGCATTTAAAATGATGCAGCTTATTTGTGCTGGTTTCCAGTAAGTACACGTTTAGAGAATTTCCTTCAAGTTTCCAACATTAATTAAACTGTACAACTAATCTTGAATGTGAATATTTAATTTGTACTTGCATCCTTTTGCACTAAATTTATTATATGATATTCATCGTTTACTATTTGAGTAAATTATTTGATTATACGTTAGCTGGCTTTGAATATTATGTTTTGTTATAATGTGTTGAGATTTCAATTAAACATCTATTTTGTTGATTTTATTAACTCCAAATATTTTATTGAGCATATCAATTATGAACTGAGCTAGATAATGTGCCTTTTAAAAGTTTGTATTATGGCTTTTCTCTTCATTACGAACTCGTACGCTACACTTTAACAAATAAGTAGCCTTTATCATTTCCTACATCATTAGAAAGAAAGAAAGAAGTCATTACTCTTTCTATAAGAAATTTGCTTACAAACATTACCACGACCATACTTACCAATATAACAAGTCCAGTTTCTTTCACATTCGTATCAGTATCGATACTTGAAGAACAAAGACTGTGGCCAACCGATCTCTGGTTATAGCAGCTCCAGAGTAATTGTCGTGGTCATTAATATTTACGATAATGTCTTGGCTCGGATTGACGGCCTATCACAGCGTCTTCGACTGCCGATATCGACTTAATCCGCTCTACGCCTTTACTGTGTTATCATATAAACCTTGCATAAGCCAGGATCTTGGATCGCAAGATAGCTCAAGTTTCATATTATTGGATTTGATGGGTGATTTCATATCGTTCATAGTCTGTATGCATTCAACACAATGCATTACAATTGTAAAAAGCTATGTTGTATGAGGTAAGAAATAATTAAACAAATATTGTAAACCATTTAAATTGCGAATCATTGTAGAAATTATATATCGACAAAAAATATAAAAATGCTTTCACGGCTATTTTGGAAAAGACTCGTATCTCCGCACATATTCCTGTCCCATAATAATAACCACAAAGTCCTTTATATCAGCAAAAATTATAGAAATCCCGCTTACTAAGTTCCAAATCTGAATAGCAAAATCTTCTAACAATTGTTAACAATACCCAAGCGACTTTTTCGTTTTATTGTTCCAGCATCTGTTAGATTATGCAAAGTCCGACCGTAAAACCTCGCATTCAACACTTACATCGTCTGTTAACTGACTCTTATATCTTTATGGCGACCTGGTACCTGTAAAAGTAATAACTTACAATCAGATTTCGAAAAGTCACCATTTAATTATTTATTATTCTTCATTTTAGTAGCGCGAAGTTGAATCCATATTTAGAAAGACTGAAAGTGCTTATTAATTAATATGGCTTTTAAATTTGTTATCGATAGAAAGAAAGACGAAATATCAAACAGCTCATTATATTTCTACTTCGTCCTATAATTAAATGAACTTAAGAATCTAATAAACAATTACATTCAATGAAATATCTATTTTACAATCATATATCGCAATCCCTCTGAAAAAAGGTACAAGAACACTCTAAAGCAGTTATTAAAACGATCGCAGTTCATAAAAAGAGGATACAAAGCTTCACTCTCTACACTAGACTTAAAACATCACGTGAGGTGTTGCAAAAAGTAAGTACATAATACTACAATATTTAAGTGAAGCCATACCCAGCACCTACAATGTAAGCAGTCGTTTGCATAGAGCGATCCATACCGAGCTCCGCGTAATCGCACACAGCAAATACATTCTGCACTTATTGTGCGCCACTTGTATCTGAGTAAGGGACAAAGCACCGAGCTGAATAAAATCGACTTTAAACATATCGCAGTCTATACGAATCCTGGAAAGAAGACCGTATTTTTGTATGGAGATGTAAACCACAATATCGCCAGAATCCGCACGAAAACTGCTCTCAAGTGTTCAGCAAACAAGCGATGCAATAAACCGGCTGGTCACTCGTAAACTGAGACAGATGGCAAACGACCCTTCAAGCCAGCTTTTTCAACTACATTTGTTTTATATTAATTATAAATGTGTATTCATTTTAGCGTAGCAACTCTACCAATGATAAAATATTAAATGAATATTTCTCCGCCGTTTACTACACTGAAATTAAATAACCTCAAACGGCATAGAACGTGTCGTTAATATTGACAGTTGATACGAAGCTGACTTCAAGGTGAAACGAGTCAGCGACTAAATATTTGATATACACATTACACGTGCCAAGAAATGCAGTATTGATTTAACCATTTATAGGATATGAAAACTTAGTGTATTGAACGCGGAGCAATGTAACAAGAGTATTCTGATGTTTCGTTAGATGATCTCGCAAATCCCATAGCTCGCGTCTCGGGCACGTCTTCCGTGGGATTACGACGCTCACGCGGCGATCTGATACTCTCCGAATGACCACAACAATCATACATACAATGGATTTACGCCTCCCTACAAGTTTATAGCGATACTGTAGATACAAACGATATTAATGACGTCACACCAATTTTGTCAACGCGCGATCGCTTCGTACTTGAAAGGCGAGCTTTAAACATTTTTGCGAAAATGTTACCTTTAAAAATGTGACGCCAAAATATTTCTGTTGCGCTTGTATTTCAGGCAAACGCAAACTATTCGATGTAAAGCTTTACAAATGATTTAATATTTTATTTTCGTAAACTCTTTAGAGTTTAAACAGAAGATGAAAGAAATACTCTCTTTAAGAAATGAGAACCGCATTGTAATGTCAAATTGGACCTCATTAGTGTAAGCACTAGTTTTCTGCTAATGTCCTTAAGAGGGATTACAAATCAAGAGAAATCTCTTTGAAATTCAACAAAGGAAATAGACTGCAATACTAGATTATCTTAGTATACTAAGTTTAAGGTCTAACGTCTTGATCTATTTAAATACTTTGAATTATTTATTGCTGAATAGCTTTTGTTTATTTAAAGATATACATGTTTTACGCTATTTTTACTGACTGAAGTTCGTGACTTCGTTTCTCAGAGGAAAGATGCTGATTAAAGACGAAAAAAAATTAAATAATTTCGTCATCATCATCATCATTCGTTTCATTTTGAAAAGAAGTTACCTATTAGCGCTTTGCCCTACCTTCACCTACATTTCGCAGAAGATAAAAAACATTTTTTTTAATTCTCCTGAAAATATAGTCAGGTTTTAAACATTGTTATACATCTATATGTAGTTTAGTGTATCCAGTTTCATTTTACAATTCCTTTTCATTTAAAACCGGAATTTTTAAAATTGGACTGTACAATTTGGGAATAAATAGACCTTTCTAACTAGAGGTAAATACGATTTCAAAACGAAGCCCGCATCAAAACAGAATACGCGCGGTCATCTATCTCTAGTATAGCAAATATATAGAAACAATTAATTTGAAATCGAATAAACAAAGCGACATTATATTGTATAACCCACATGTCCATTCAGATGTAACATGATAAATTGATAACACGGCTAATTGCTCTGATTAGCGATAAATAACATACTGTAACATTGCTTTCGACACATCACATATAAAATATGATTGAATGAAGCTAGCTTTGATTTATTAATAAGTATTAATATGTGACAAATTTTGTTTATTAATTGTAACGGTTGAATGTTGGAAATGTTGACTAATGGAACTAATAACCTACCTTATTTATATTATTTTATTTTAAGTATTATAATTAAATATTTTCGTTGAACAAATGTTGTTATATTTTTCATGAATCAATCAAAATTACCAGGATTTAACCGATAGTTAACAGATAAACATGGAGTAGATTTAAACAACAAAAATTAAATAAATGGCACTTGTTATATCAATTCAAATTACTAACAACAGTAAACAATACCTATAACTTATAATTTTTTACATTCAATTCGAATAAACTCATTTGAAGTTTTTATATAAAATATGGAAATTATAATAATTCTAACAACATATATTAATACACACAGACAATATTAACATGTTACGCAATATAATTAATCAAACCCATATCAAATAATTTGTTATTAAAGTTCGGCGAAACTACAATAACTACATTAGGATAAGTACTTAGCGAGGGTAGGGAAATATTCCCGTAAGATAAATAAGTAACGCAGCCATTAGTTTAAGTCCGTCCTACGTCCTAAACCAACACCAAAACGATCTTATTATCACAAGAGCACCTGCAAAGCGGTAACCCTGTCAGAAACAAATGTGTCAAGGAATTTATATATTAATACGAAAACTAAATTATTACTCGGTTACCTTAATGGAACTGAGTAGGTATAACAGATGGGAACCTGTTTTTTAAGCAATTTAATTTCGATTAATAAATAATCTCTATTACTTGCATTGGTACACATGTCTAAAATATATAAGATTTTAAAATGATATCGCGTATTTATGTTAAATCCCTCAATAATACCATGTAACACGCCACTTCCGCACTCTGTTCCCAAATTATTGATAGTAAAAAAATACGCACGCACGCTTCCGATGTCTGGTAATAAGAGACCAAAGTGTGTCGTAAAATAACGTTACAAATAAAAGTGTAGAATCTTATCAAAGTAAATATTTATGGCATTGCCATCAAGCAATTGGACGAGGGTTCTCAGCTGATGATAAATTGTTCCGCCGTTGCCGCGTCACGGTTACCTGACTAATATTTTATTCGTTACGTGTACCACTGAAGATTTAATACATTTATTTTTACGAACACGTAATTTTCTTTCAGCCCGATAAGTTTTCTGCGAATTTAAATATAAATGTAAGAAACGAAGGTGATTTTTTGCTCGGCAAATCCGTGAATTGAGCCAGAAAAGTAGAATAAGATTGAAGTTAGAGAATTTAAAAGTTGAGAAAGCCGACGACGCACAAAGTAGCGAGCGAATTGTGTTTCTACTTTATTTACCTGAGTGTAGACAATAAGGGTGTCTCCACACAATCAACTCCACGAGAAAGTTGATTGTTTGTGTTCCATTCAACTTCACAATAGAGAAAATGAAGAGGAGCCAATTCTTTTTGTAACAGCTTTTACTCGGTATTTTCTTCGCCGAAAGTTTGCATTTGGACTTCACCTCGCTCCGAATGCATTAGGGCTCGTTCAATTTATGCGTTTCGTATCGGACCGCTACAGTGCCGAAGCGGTGCGTTTGTCGTACGGCGCACGGCCGGTCGTTTGTTTTCATACAAAAAACACGGTGCGGCAACAGCGCGGCGTCCGTACCGCGAACGCTCGACAGCAGGACGGCAACGTCGCAAGTCCCACGTGTTCAGTTTAGGGATGTCGAAAGTGAAAAAAAATATCGATATATCGATACATCGATATTTTAAAAAAATCAAGATATATCGCGGAAAAATTATCGATATGTCGATATATCGGCAAAATTTTAAAAAAATATTGTGGTTTTAAAATAACAGTGTATTTAGCTAGCCTAGCGCAATAATATCAATTGTAATTTTTATACAAAATGTAAATTATTTTCATGTACAAATATCTCAATAGAAACGAAGGTATTTTTATAGTTATTGTTTTTTATTAGACAAAACAACATACATATCAGACACAAAAAAGCGATCTTCTAACTTTTAATAAATCAGGCAAATCAGTATTTATCTGATAGTGAAAGTAGAAAAACTCTGCTCTTTACATGTTCCGCTGTCTGCCGGCTTCTATTGTTAGGAACCGCAAGATTTACTTGTAGTACCGCAAGATTTAGTAGTCGTTCTTCAGCTGATATAGTATGTTTGAATATAGTTTCTTGTCGCAGAATTTTACTTTTAACTAATTCCAATAATTCGAAGAAACATTCTCTAGGCATTCTTAAGTAATTAAAAAAACTGCTTGGGTCTTCTTTTAACCTAGGGTAAAGAGTATAGAAATCACCAAAATCACATGTCAACACAACACAATCACCAAAATAACATCGGTGATGCTCTTTTACGGAGGCGTAGTTTTTGTTTATTTTTTTGTTTGATGTTTTTCAACAAGAGCACTAACAGTAATGTTTCTTCGTCAGAGTCCATGGCTTAACTGGTGTCAAATAAATTTAAAACAGCACTAGCATACAAACGCACGGCAGTCAGATACGCTTTCAATTTAAGCGTTTGGTAACGGACTGCTACCGTACTGCAACGGCACGGCAGCGGGTTATAACTAGCGGCACGGAAAACGTGCGGCAGCGGTCCGATACGAAACGCATAAATTGAAAGAGCCCTTAGGCTCTCGGCACATATTTGTCTAAGAATCGAGCACGTATATTATTTTTCGAGCAATCCCAATAAACTGTTTGAACTTATTCCTAAACATGCCTTCACAAGTTTTTGCGATGTTTGCATAACAGCTGAACTGCGCCCCATTGTAAACAGCTACTTGTGTAAATATTTTCATACTAGCTCTAGACAAAATGAGACCTTTATTGTCTGAGTGGAGTCAAGTCGGCGTAGTATGTAGTAATAAATGAACTTATATTTTCTACGTTTTTGGAAGCAAGTTTAATTTCGAACAGTCGAGAAACATTTTTCATATTTGCTAAGCGATGTAGAAAAGTCTCTTCTATACTGAATAATATAATGCATTACGTAATGGCGAGCCCTCGACGTCGAGCCATTTTTCTTACTTACGGCCATCTATTCCGCGCTAATAACTATCGATATTAACTTATTATCGAGAGAAGGTGGAATAAGCAAGCCGGCAATTATTTACGAACCAAACATCCTGTCAAGGGAGTTCGTTGGAACTTTTCTCGAACTATTTCATCAGATGGGACAATTCCCTAGCATATTATCTTAATTATGGTTCTGCGTATTTCGTATTACAATAATGAAGCAAAACAATAACAAAAGTTTGGACGTCGGAGCGCGGCCAGTGGACAACTTCAGCTCTGCTCAGCTGAGTGCTTGTTGAGCTCCTAATGAAAACTTGCTTGTTACGGCTACGATGGACCATTCTTTCTACATCGTGGAAAAAATTCGCTCACTAACTTACACCCACTTAATTTACGAGCATACTGACATTTTAAAATAGTATTCGTAGAGTCGCAAAGCGAAGGCCTACGCTTGTATAATGTCAGCTATCGGCGCCTACAATAAGTCGCGTTTTATACGGTTATTGTAGCATCATAAATGCCACCGGCCGGTGTTTCATACAGTGGCGGGGCAGATTATACTGGCCTGGATGTGATACGGGGGGCCTCCCTCTGTCAACCCCACTCGCCGGCAGATGCCTCTGATATTCGATATCGAAGACACATTCATAATCTGTACTTCAATCTTTCATTTCTTATATTAAAAAAATAACAGGTGTGAATGTGAGACTTACGAAATACAAGACTTTCGGAATATATATTTGATAGAATTATGTATTTTTTTCTTTTTATTTAAAGCACCGAATAATTTTGCTATAATACATAAAATGATTCGCTTTTGTAGGACGATGTTAAAGAATACCTACTCGAGCAGTTGATCGATGGCCCACGCTTTTGCTATGTAGATTCGCTGTAATCTGCAGATTTTAATTAAAGAATATCCTTAACAACAAAGGTGCTCTAATTGAAGCCGAGAAAAATAAAGTCGATTACTCGAACGTCTCCGAGAAACTTTCATTAGCGTATTTCTGTGTAACAATTGCGAGTTCAAATAATTATGTTTACGGAATCCTTTTCTTACGCAGAGATTATTTATCTTCTCCATTGTTACGAAAAGTGACGCGGACGAATTTCACGAAAATGCCCCATTTCTCTACGGGCTCAACACAAAGGCGATGTGAAACCCAAAACTTTTTACGTGGTCAGTGACAATGCTATTCCTCTCTATTCTCTTAACGTTTCATTCCGAACTTACAAGAGTATTGTGTTTCCATTCTTCAACTAGCCATAGCGAGTAAAAATAGTCGCCCGATAAAAGCGGCATTGTATTTGTAGCAAATTTATTTATGTCCACGAGCAGGCCGATCGAGTGTTTGCGCAAATGTCGCGGCCGCAGATAACTTTACAAGTTGAACAGGATAGTGTGGCTCACTTCCTACTTTATCCCATTTGCAGACCCGCATGTATGGGGGGATCGGTTCCACACACCGCAGCCCGCTCACATAAATATCTAAGCCCCCATATTTATTTTATTTATAATGTAACTATGAAACATGTCACGCATCCCTTACATTGTTTCGAATCACATTCATGCCGTGCAGTCTACGGCGTAGACAATAAAGCGGAAACAATTTTTCTTCCTACATAATACAGCCGACCTTATAATGCATAAAGAAAATCCAACCATCTATGGAAGTCTACTGAACCCCTATTTGCCTTTTTGGGATGTTACTATCATTCCCTCAATTCCTACGCAAAGCTATTCGGTCGCGTGTGAAATACCAAGTGAGCCCTAGTTTTTGAGAACGGGTCGCGTTATTCTTTTAAGATATCTTGTTATAGCAACATTGCTATCAGTTTGTACGGCAAATGTCCCAGATTTATTGCGTATAAGCGGTGTAAGTAAAATCGTTAAAATGCTTTATATAATTGCCGGTGATGTCACCTTCTGTTTGTGGAAACGCCGGGTAATGCTATTTGCAGGGAGGGAAGGCCACGTCACGTTGTGTGTCTTAATCGTTAGCACGCAGGAATACTCCGTCGCATTTTGTTTCGCTAAAGAAAACTTCAGCGTCAGGTGATTATGTGATTCGGAGAAACACGTCGCCCGCTAACTTGACGGATTTATTTCTGTGACAGATTGTAAGCTAAAAGTTGTTGTTCGGAATTCAGTAAATATCGGAAAGCAATTCCGAGTTTCGAATACGTAATTCAAATTTGTTACTCATGAATCGCATGAGGAAAACTTGGCGGTCTTTTGAGTCGGAACGGGAGCGTATCAGAAGTTGGTCGTTGCATCGGCCATGTGAATGTCTTGCGACGTTTAAAAGTAATATTCGAGAGAAACTCGCCGATACTTTAACCACTTATTCAATTTTCACTCGTAAGCTAATTTTATTGCATGTTTAAAATGTATTGGATATAATTTATCGGTATTAAAGCGATTTCACATATTCGAAACCTATTTTACTTTTGGTTGAAATATTATGTAAAATTTTTATTTCATAAAATATTTATATCATTGGCCATAATTACGTTTATTGTCTTCATCTTGGAATTTATGTTGAACGTCTTTGATGGAACGAGAAATAAAAATGTGAAATTTTAATAGGGAGGCAGTTTTATTTGATCTCTCCCCTCTTTCCGTAGTGCGGACAACGTTGTTCCTTTTTACTGTCGTCGCTGACGTCATGCGACATTGATTGCTACAGAAATATCGAGAAAAAGTTTCTAGATTTCTTATTGGAGACCTTTACAAAGAAAAAAGATTGTAACACAGCCGTCACTCACGGGATATCTCTCTTTGTTCAGAAATGTAAAACTATATTGCCTCACAAATAATATATGAATTATAAACATCTTAGAAAAAACATGTTTAATAATTTAGTATCTAGTATTTTCAGCATCTATTTTTGTTCTGTATGAAACGTCTAAAATAACACAAGGTACCTAAAATAGTTCGTATAATCTGGTGGAACGAATCTATACTATCTATACTAATATATACTAATATTATAAAGAGGAAAGGTTTGTAATTATGTATGTATGGTTTTCACGCATAAACTACTGGACCGATTTTGATGAAATTTGGCACAGATGATCTTTAGACCCTGAGAAAGAACATAGGCTACCTTTTATTGTGAAATATGTACGGGCGAAGCCGGGGCGGACCGCTAGTTATAAAATAATTTGCCAAATTTTATTCTGAAATTTATGTGTACATTATTAACATGAATTTTTATTGTTTCAGGTTTCGGTTTCGTCACGTTTCAAAGTGAAGACATAGTAGACAAAGTTTGCGAAATACATTTTCACGAAATCAACAACAAAATGGTGAGTAATATTGTTTGAGTTGCCAACAAAGGCTTTATTATGTGTTGAAATATTTTTTTTTTCTTCATTAGTTCAAGGTTAAAATAAGATTTGTATTGAAATTCAACGATGTCCATGAATTTGCGTGATTGAAAAACAACCACTAAAACAACCATGGGTAATAATCGCAGCCATTTTTCTTGTTTCTAATATTGATGTTATAGAAAATTAAGATTATTATCATTTTGAACGACAAACTATACTTTTTCCACTGTCCAAATTGCAGTTATAGTTTTTTTTTATAATTTTATTAGTGACTTTAACCAACTCCGTGTTTAAATGTTAAGGCTTTTATGATAATGTCAAGAGAATAAACATAGATTTTGTTATATTTAAATCTACAGCCTATCTAAATACACACATCTTATTTAAAGTTTTTGTTTCTCATTTAAATGGAAATTGCGTAAAAAAGTTGTATAGCTTTTAAAAGCTTGATGTATATAATTTACAAAAGAGTTTGATTCAAAACGAGTTTTTCCATATTTATTCTTGATTCCAAACATACATGAATGTATTAAATTCTGTATCACAATATTGTTTTTACTTACCAAACAAAAAACGCATTCATTTCCTTGGCACGAGCCGAATAGAGAAGCCGAAATCGTTGTTATTGACACATCAATCACGGTAAATCTCGAAACAAAACAGTATCTTAACATAGTCGGTCCTATATCAATTAGAGGTGAAAGAACTACTGGCTCCGGTCCAACGGAGCCAATAAAATGCCAGTAAAACTCGATTTTACTGTGTTTAGATTTTTGTCTATCCAGTGTCGTGCTTTGTCGACTCACGGGTGACATCTACATTTTGTATACGGATTTTTCTAGAATAAGAGCCTGTTGCAACTACGTTCCAAATCTAATATTCTTGTTTTAATTTGATGGTTGAAAATGAAAGTAAATATCGTAAAGGTTGTGTTCAAATTGCTACTTGAGAAATAATTAGAACTTCAAACTTGTTTGATTAATGAAAAGAGGGAAAAGAATAAATAACAGCGTTCACGTTGCAAGCTATAAATTAGGGAGGTCAATAAAAATGTTTCACGTCAAATAAATAATTGTTCGCCGTATTTGATAGGGTTAATAAAAGTAATTACTGTATAATTAGTGCAGCACTGAGTACAAAATTACAAATTAACGTATTAACTGTATATGTAATAAGGTCGTTTTACTAGATTAAAACGGCGATTCTGTGCGATAAACCTTGCTTTAACGCATTTTAAATTAGTGTTCTAATTGCCATAGAAAACTATTCCAACCGAAATCTGTTTATTCAATAAATAGCTCTTTTATATACATATTTTATATCTTTTATATAAGCTCTTTTATATATTCATCGTTATGTTTTATGTTTATCATACAAAATAACATAAATATCTTAATGAAGTATTTAAAACATGAAAGTTTAAAGCTACCTTTTAATAAATTATTAATTGAGCGACACATGTACGCATTTTAATAATTATATTGGTAATTCGGTCATTATGAACAACCACTATTTTGTGAGCCATTTAAAATACTTAATTTAGATTAAATTTAATAAATTAATAGGATTCTATTAGGTTTCTAAGCGAGAAAATTGGTTTTACATAAATTATATTATTTATTAAAATCAGTTATACAATCTTCAAAGCTATTTACATATCTCCCTTATATACTGTAAGAACTCACCGCAGAGTACAAAAAAGTGAAGTAAAATTATTATTGTTTTATAAAATTGGCACCGCAGGGCCATAGCATCTACTAGAGTTATTATCTACGCACTTGAAGCGCCTTCTGCTATTATATTTACGCAGACACAAGGGAACTCCCCACACTGTCGATGCGTATTCCAGATTATTAATGCGAGTTTTTTGTTCCATTGTATTGTCTCTTGCAGTAATGTCTGTACGAATCTCGCTGCATGTGTCGGGTGGAAGGAATCGGGGGTGATGTACGCCCTAAGTGGAGCAAACAACGAACAAAGACATCAAACAAATGGGTAGTGTTTTAGAGTAATTACGGTTCGCTTCCGTGCGAAACGAGAGGTGTGCAAAGAGCGAACGCTCCCGCGCGGCGACGTAATGTATTCGTTGCAGTCGTTAATAACCCGTCAGCCTCACATCTAATCCACGTGACTAATTAGAAAAAGGAGCACATAATTAACATCGTGTGTCATGCTACTGTTAAGCAAATATTAAAATTTGAGACGAGTCCTCGGAAGCTATATTAATTTTCGGGTTGTATCAATGAATGAAGTTTCCTTTTAAAATAGTTGTTATTTTGATAACACAATAGGTATTATACATTTTTATGATTAGATAAATAAGTCCAAAATATTAAAATATAAATACGTATTATGTAAAGACTAAAAGCCAAATAGTATCCTTCATAAAATGAATCACAACTCACAAGCTAAATAGTTAAAGTGAAGGAAGATTCAAAAAGATAAAAATGAACTAAAGCCGTTCTTAACAGCAGTGATCTTTGTCAAAATAGTGCTATTTATTTTGACTTACACAAAGTTATTTTAGTCGGGGAAGAAATTCAGTAAGCGTCTCCGAAGCGTGAAGGATAAAACGGAAAGTAATCGCTTATTATTTTTTCCCCTTTTCCGTCGCGTGTCGGCGCGAATGATCAATGTTACGGTAAATTCCCTTTTTACATTGTTTTCGTTAGCATTTTGAGGCATAAAGTTACTAACATTCGAAGTAAATACAATGTTTTGAATGCCACACGCGAATTTATCGTCCATTCGACACCGCGTTTAAGATTTACGTAGAATATGCGAATCGTAAACAACCGAGCCATTAAAAATTTGTTCTGGTATATCATTAAGCTATCCAATAGTTATATTTATGTATGTACGCAATAAAGAAGACAGTGGCGTGATGTCATGTTTACGCGGAGTAGCTACCCTCGTAAATTTAATATGTCATCTCTTATATTAAAATGGTCGTTAAGCTAATATCACCGACACGTTTAAATGTCGATTTATATAATGTCACTGTTATCAATATAAAAATGTTAATATAAAAATGATTGATTTTTAATTGAATAATACTTTAGGGTTTTTAATGGGGTAAGTAACTGAAATGTATAATACTCGCGTAAAATCAAACATCAGAAAATACTAACTGAAAGTAAAATTGTTGGCACACTGAATCGTATTGCTCTACAATTACTTAAGTAGATATTATTTATTTATTACAATGTTATCATCATGCTATAATTAGCAGAAAATTAAATAAAATTCGATAAGTAAATTTTCAATTGCAAATATCCACATATCATCCTGTTGTCTAATGGAAGATTACTTTCCGTTTGCGAAAAATAACTGCGATTTCCACGTATCCACAATGCAAAAACTAACAACAGAGCATATAGTACACGTACTACAGATACAATCCTGGAGATTTTGACTAAAAACTATTCGTAACTCTGCACGCAATTAGAGAAAGTCACTGTTGCATTTTGTAACATAAATACTGGCTCCCATTAAAACGCTCGCAGCAAATTCTCGTCACTCCATTACGTCCTTACACATTACTCCCCTAATTGCTTCCGCTTACCATGAATTTTAACAACAAAGCAACGACGCGCCACAAAGTGTGTAAATATAGTTCAGTTTTAGTCCCCGCCTACTAACATCATTTTCTGAGGAGTTAAGCAGCCGAGCTCGCTTGTCACCTGAGTCCTACCTGTATATATGTACATTATTTTGATACAAGGTACTGTTTGAGTGTTAGAATTGAATTAACAATTAACGAATTGAATCTTACTCCTTATTGTGTTAGACGTAGTTTTCGCTACAAAGCAATTTTCAATATGCCAAACCCTTGATTCATTGTGACTATTGTTTTTTGAGTTTGATTTTATCAAATCCAATAAAATATATCCAAATAACCTGAAAAAGCAGAAACTTAACGTGCATCTTTTATTTTGAAGTACATTAAGATTTCTCACATAGAGGTATAATACCGACATTGGAAGTGTATACGACAATTTGTTTTCCATCTGCAAAGCGTGGAGATGTGAGCAATGATATAAAAGTGCACTTTCCTTCAAGCAATCGCATAAACACTTCTGCGAAACCATTTCGAGTATTGCGTACATTTTTCTCCTCGATCGTACATGAGGCAAACAAATGGTTTCCGTTTAGGAAATAACACTAAAAGTAGGCACATTTGAAACTGCCACTTAAATCTTGAGATCCTCGATCGCCATTTCTCTTAGCGTCTTAACTGACTGGTCTTAGGCGGATTGGGCACCCTTGTCAGTATCGCTATTACACTTCGGATCTGCTTATCTTTTCACGCTCCGCTACAGACTCAAAACAACCAATCAGCGCTGACATAAGGAAGTACATATAGTCATTCATACTATGTATTCTCACTTAAGAAGGAAAACAAACCTCACCCCAACGCGTGCAGAACAAAGCGTCGATAAGAAAAAAGATTCCGTGTAACATAAGAGCTAGATTGCGGTTGCAACAAGAAAATCCGAAATCCGGAAAATCAGATGATGTTTCCTTCGCTGTATACTCATCCCCTACCAAGAACAAACTGCTCCAAACAATCAATCAAGTCTTCAGAACCGTGATTACCATAAACTTCTCGTTTTAGCCGGACCCACCGCTTCTTCTAAGCTTTATCGATTCGTCCGCGCCCATTTTTACGCCTTCTATATATCAAGCGCTTTTTGTGACAGTCCCTTTTCATTGAAACTTGCAATTGGCAAGTTGTAAGGCAAAATTTGGCGAGGTTTTGCGTGGGCCTTTTTCTTGGAGATTTCTCAGTGTCCAAAACTTTTATTAGAAAGTTCTTGGAGTGCTCCTATATCGAACTCATTTTCCATTATTCAGTTATTATTTGACATGACATTATTTACACACATACAGAATATTCAAATGATCATAAAATATTTATGTTATTTAAATTGACATGGATTTAATAGATTAATAATTCACAAAGCTTTTTAATTTTATATAAAAAGTACGCTTTCGATTATAATCTAGAAGCAATCACTACCGAACAACCTAATTTCCTACGTACCCCGTACATTATATTTAATATTTTTAATGCACATACGTCACGCAATGCCCAAGTGACGCAGTTTCTTGACGCGAATCAAAACATTAGGGTCTACAGCCTTCCCGATCGTTAATTTACTCTCGCACATAATTGAACTGTTAAAGAAAATTAATTAATCACACGTGTTCTGAACTAAATATCCAACATGCAGCTTTCTTAATGATCAATTTGTTAAACTTCTATTTATTTATTTATTTATTTATTTATTTATTTATTTATTTATTTATTTGGAGAACACACAGATACAATTACAAACATAATAATATAGCATTATTGTAACATTCGGTTATTAAATCTAAATTGCACCCTCAACGTCTCACTGTGTACATAATATGTACACAGAATAATGTTACATAATGTTCTAGACGGTAATAGCGTGACTTTATTTCCTATACATAATATAATATGGTAAAAAATGACATCAAAGAAAACGTGTATGGACGGCAAATATAATTAAAGTAACAAAAATAGAATATGTAACCGCCCACCCTACCCTCGCAGGTCTATGGGAAGAATAGCACATGGCATGACTAGCGACAAATGATCCTGTACTTATTTTAAAGACGATACCGCGTCTGAAATATTTTGTACTTACAAATTAAAACTTTATATAATGCTACATTGGAAAGCAACAATTTGATATAAAAATTACTTTTAAGTTTAATACAATGGAAAAACCATGCAAAATTACGATCATTGGATCATTTTACTTTAAAAAGCTTTATAAAAGATAATGTAGGTGGATTTTCTGATCACAATTACAAAAACGCAATTTCTATTTAATGAATGATTAACTTAAATATTTAATGCTGATCCAACAAACTTTAATTACAACTCGGCCCCTCTTGGCGCATCGCACATGGCGATAAACATTTGCCAAAATACTGCCTTTCTTGTGCACAATTTCATTTACATTAGAGGCAGAACTGATCTCCTGAGAGTCATATGAAAGTCGCACACAGATTCATGCAAAATACATTATGAGCATCGGGACCACAGACCTTAATCTAGACGGGAACAGTCTGACAAGACGCCGCTAGCTCGACACTCCAACATACTTAATTACTCCTAATTGCTACAGCTTATATTATGTACATACATTATAAGCTTCTAGCGGTTCCTAAATTGCTTCCAACACAACCTTATCATCTTATTACAAATCTATCGAAGTGTTTGTGTTAAATGATGTTACATTTTGGTTTATTAAATCTATTATTAGGTATGTACTATATCGTACAATAGATTTATGTCAATTTATACAAATAAAATTTAATTTAATTTCCCTTTTAATTAAAATTATATTTTAAGAAAATGTTAAAAAGGGGAACCAATACGGAACAGTACTTAGACACACCTAATTTTCCAAATTGAAGCCGCATTAACACAAACGTAACAAATATCCTAATGTCCCAACATTTACGAAGTTATTTAAATGCAAATTGCTCTCTAAAGTATCACTAATACCGTTTTTTTATGTTATCCAATACATCGTTAGCCATTTTATTTAAAAATTTTGTCTAGATTCATTCTTTAACGGCTTGAGTCGTATATGTAACTGCTTTTATTGGGGTTTCCCGTCGTTTCTAGTTAATATTATACAAATTTCATTATACCCACGTTTCAATTGGCTAAACGATACCGCTGCCCGTTCGCAAGCGGTTTATTCTTTTTCCACCTTATTCTGGAGACCCTTAAGCTTGATACGAATTAGTGAAGCAGCGAGTCCACGTTAATCGTCCACTTACAATTGCAAACGACCGCTACCATTGCTGAACTACTTGCCAATACGCATTTTACTTGTTTTGCCTGACATTCAAGTGCATTTTTAAGATTCATACAGTATAAGTATTGCCAAGTTGGCCAATAAGGAAGTTTTAATTATAACTCGGTACGGTTTACTGGTTCCTGGGGCTATGTTTAACTTTGTAACAGGAATAAATAAAAATAGACAATCGAAGAATTGATTAGAAATGTTGACAATATTTTTATAAATCATATTAGGTTATCACATAAAGCTAAATTGCAAAGTTTTTTAATCATTCTGTAAAACACAGGTGCTATAATACCTTCATCATCTGATGTAATCTTCTAAATTCTGGACAATCTTTAACCTTCCAAAGCAAAACAAGTAACTTCGACGTGAAAATTATAGCAGTCCCAAGCAGTCTGGTTCGTACGATAGAAGTACGACCAATCGATATCCCCAGAAATAGCCGTGAGTCGTGTGTCGTGGCTTGATGAATACCAGTCGGCGCTAGTTTGCCGGTCTTAATATTTGATGTCCTACCAACATTTCTATGACGGTACTATGCCAATGCCATTTAAAATTCAACACCAATGTAACACGAACGTTTCCTGTGTCTTTGATTATGATGGTTTCTTAATAAACCTTGTTATGGTGGAGCATTCAACGTTTATTAACGTTCGTTCAGGGAATTTCGTATTGGAAAGAAAACTTCTTGGAACACTTCCTGTTCTTCCGGTTTCAATTTTATCGGGAGTTCTTGGGATTTATCAACGGTGAAATTTAATATGTCAGATGTATATTGATTTTATGATATTATGTATGAGTTTAATACAATAAGATTCATAATGTTAGATATTGAACTTCAAAGAAAAATGTAATCCTCAAAAATAACGTCAGATTTCCCTCTGTTTATTGTAATTAATACAACGAGACTCGTAATTCCATATCTTTCCCGAGAAAAATTCAAAAGCCGGTATAACGTAATTTTATTTTTCGGAACTTTCGTTTAAGTTTAGCTATAAGAAATTAGAAGATGACTAAGCTCCTTACATAGCCTAAAAAAAGATTTTAACACTTACCTAAATTACGCTGAGAAAATCTAGAGGGCCATGCCTTCGAATTTTTACTGAGTCACGTACAACCAAGTGATTTACTATATTAAGTGGCGTAAATTAATGATTGAAAATATGAAATAAGTTTCATATATAATACGATTCTACTCGATAACATCAATTAATTGATTTAAAAATTACTTTCTTTCTCGATACCAAGTTCTGTATTAAATAATTTTAACTTTAACAATAGAAAAATCAAATTATCAAGTACCCCTCTACTATACATACTAAGATGATGTCAAATCACATCACAATACCAATCCACAATATATAATCAAACCAACAGAACACATATCCAATAAGTATCTAGAAAATCTTATTTTAAAACTGCACCCGAACATTCTAGCAATTCCTCCGCTCAAGTATTACGTAAATATGGTAAGAGCTCCCGTGGTGCGCAGTATTTCATTATATCTGACCTGTTGAACGCAAGATTTGTTGCTCATCCCACCCATGCTTGTGAGGATTTTTTTGCTTATCAATTTTTTATGAAGATTCACTGCTGAGAACGCGAAACGAGAATTTAGTAACTCTCTCCGTGAAAAGTGGCGCAATTCTTAACCATGCTCACTTTGCTCAAGTTATTATACACTTTTTATAGAAATAAAATTACAGTTTCATTTGTATGTGAATAATGAAAAAATAATTTAAACTTAGAACTTGTTCTATCATTACAGCATATTTATAAAAGTAACCATTTCATAATACAGTAAAGCATTACGTTAAATCCTATGTTTATCAAATTTAGAAATGATTCGGCTCGAAAGCATTTCTAAATTGTCCTAATATTATAAAATTATTAAAACGAAATCTTTCATTTTAAATTATATATCTTTATCCTGAATATTGCGAACAATAAGAGTGATTTTTGCTAAAAGTTTAACACAGATAACAGTTCTTTAATATAACATACGTGTTCGCGTCGCTACCCACGCTTCCGCTCGGCGGCAATCAGGCCCGTGCATACGGCGCTCTGTCAATATGAAGGCGAGAGATTTCCCTGATAAACTTATCTAACATCCTCCCTTAACCCTTCCCCATCCCCCGTCTCTGAGCTTTTCTACAAACGGCACAATTTAAGACTTCAAAACATTATTCTCGCTTCGACTTACTTTACTTTTTGTAGCGTGCCAAATTGTCGTCCTTAGATGTCATAAACATTTCATTAATACCGAGTATCAGTGAAACTAGAGGCGAACCGATGATTTAAATTCATTTAAGACTCGCTGCAATATTTTATCCTCTTATAAAAGTTGTCTATTTGGCCGACTGCCCGCAGTCCGCCGCAAGAATTTAAACAGAAATTTCTGAGTAAGGAAACAAACGCAAAATCTTATAAAATGCAGTTAACGTCAACACACATGCGAACTGTTTCTGTAAATATACATTGTACTTCTACGAACTTACTTTATTTTGTAGTTCCTGCAGCGCGCCACGCCCAACTATCTATAACAATATATACATATTGATGCTCAAAGTTTCACTTAATAATTCTTCATACATATTTCATTAATGCATAATATATAATATACAAATCGAATGTCCCCTCATTAGATAAGTAATGTTTCATCACATACATATATACGCTTTTATTGTATTATTATTGTAATCGTCAATCTTCAAAGGGAAAATATTTCGGCGCACAAAGACTGGGAAAAATATAAAATGTGATTATTCCGTTACGTTACCCTATTTATATAAACATTAGCGCCGAATATTTGAACAATACCGACGGAGCACTCAATGTGTTTGCCCTTAACAACTGTCTTACATGTCAACATGTAGGTTCTCTTCGGCTCGAAAGCATTTCTTCGCAACAAATCGAGCGTAAATTTAATGACTGCTTTCAGAATCGTATTAATCCACATCAACTTCGCGATCGGCGAAGGTGATGGAACATGAAATGCCGTGTGAAAATGAATTAAATTCCTCATACACGGCCGGTAGAAGGAGTGGAATTTTAGGACGAGAAAGCATTAGTTCGTACGACATTAAGCCAGCGCCTACTGGAGCAAATCTTAAGTCCGCTCGGTTAAATCGCAATCTTTGCCGTGGCGGCGGCTCCGAATCAATCGATAGATCCGTAGGGCGCGTCTACCTAGCGGGGCTAAATACAATTTACCTTTGTTATTTTTCGTGTCATTAAACTGCGTCGCGATTTGGAACGCTCGATCGGGATTGCGAACTCCGATGCGAATTGTTTGTGAGCTTTTGTTTCCCACTCCGCTCACCGACGACGCGACATCAATTAACGTCGGGACCCAACTGAATTTTCTTCATGGCCGTTCCCATTATTATAGGTAGATTTTACGAAATCATTTTCCACTGCGGGCTGCGGAGTATTCTGATCGAATTCTATTATTGTATTTCAATTCAATTCTATCGAATTCATCGTGCTAATAAAATTTGAGAGATAAATGCAGATTCAATGCAGTGAATTTCAATTAAATACTTTATGAAATATTATAAGTGCCAAAGTTGAATGATTTAATAAAAGTTTAGAATGAATTTTTTTAACTTTTATGAATTATAAATTGAAAGTAAGAATACAAATGAAGCAACTTTGTCGAAATATTTGTTGTTAACAAAACTGTTTACACGAGTCTGTCCTTTCAAAAATGTGACCTTATTACTTGTTTTACAAAACATACAATATATACCTACTTTCCTTAATAATAAGATAATAAAGGTACTTTATGTTAATTTCAAATGTTTTACATTGTGTAGTTGTGTGGTTTTAATTTCTTCGTTTCCAAAGTTTTTGTTTACCATACTTGCAATAAAGATGTGAGCGCGATACCTACATATAAGTAGAGATCTGAACTTCAAACTCGGGCTACATGTTGATTATTCAAGCCTTATCTAGACATAAAACTTAGTGAAAAGACACTCAGAACAGCGTCGCACACTTGCAGCGTTAATGCGAAAGCACGTAGTTTCGTGTCTGCACAAAGTTGCGGGGAGTGCACACTGCTCAATGTGCGCGAACGCCGCGCTAAAGCCTTCATTTGTCGGCTCGTGACGTCCGCGTGACAAATGTGGACGACTCTTTATGTACACACAAGCGAGAACGCGTCGCGATTATGCAGGGCTATGAAAAATGTATCTCGGGAGTTTTATTCCGTCTGACGAGCGGTTTTAAACGTTACAATTTATCATACAGCACCGATGTCACATTATCTACACTTTAAACCATTTTGATGAGAAAAACATCGGTTGTTTCCATAAGAACATGTCATCCTCAAATTGATTATGGCTTTTGTTCGGGGCAATATTAAAATATGGTATAAAGGAAAATATCATGTTAGACGTACTCAATATAATGTGCTTCTTGGAACGCGGTATTGATCGAGTTATAATAACTCTCGTTTTAATAATATTTTATTGAAAATTTCTAGTAATAAGATGATGATATCGAAGAAAATTGTATGGTAAAATAATATGATATTCAGAGAATTTAGTATGAACAAGAGCTGTGTTCCTCTCAATAAGGTTGTATGCTGTAGCGAAATTACCATTGCAAGGGATTGGGGTTAGCATTGATTGGGTAATTTATACTTGCCCCCGAGCCTCCCTCGGAAAGGGGAACAAGCAACGAAGAGGGCCATAGCGTTCGTTAAAATTGCTTAATGAAACGATTAAGCGCCAGGTTTCATTACAGGCTACTTTTATATAAGAAGTACATCAAAATTGTAAATGATTCCTTCGTTTACGAGAAACAAAGGCAACAAATTCAGCATAAACAATTATTTCAGCCGCCATAATATCATACCGTTCTGTGTAATAAGTATAATAAGGTACTTGACTTGGTAAAGCATATTAAAATTCAATTTGAGACTCCGTCCGTGAAGCATAACGGATTGTCAACCGATTCCGTCGCCCCTCTTTTCTTACATAATTTTGCAATTCACCCATTCGGTAATTATATTTGTTCGAGACTGACGAGAAATATTTTAATATTTAACACTTCATCAAAATCTTAATTATAATAATTACTTTGACTTGACACGATTTTATTACTGTGAGCATCTTTTGTTTTGTACTTTGCGGTTTTACCTCGTTACTACTGAATTTTCTATACAAATTTTATACTCACTGAACTTTCTTCATAAACTTAGCGTGTGTTTATTTCTTAATTATAGTCGAAGTATAACAATTTAAGGTTACATCGTAGTCGTTTGCAACAATATTTTGGGTGAAACTTGCTACATCACGTTTTATAGACATCATTACACATTCTATATGCAAATAAGTACATATAACTTTTTATTGTTCTAGGTGGAATGCAAAAAGGCACAACCGAAAGAAGTAATGCTTCCAGCGAATCTGGCAAAGACGAGAGCCGCCGGACGCGGCGCCTACGGTGAGTTGCTAAGTAGCGCGGTGGCAGCCGGTGGCGTCAGATATGCACCCTATCCTGTGCATGCGCCGGCGCAAATTCTAGTCGCTGGCGCCGGTGTAGGGGCAGGCTCTGCGCACGCAACTATGTATCGTCGGGCTCTCGCCGCCCTGCGACCGACCCCGCGGCCTCCCCGCCCCACCATCACACCGCTCACCATCCCGCCTCTGGCCTACTCCGTGTCGGAGCTCCTGGGGGCTCACGCTCTCGACCTCCAAACCATATACTCCCCCCTCGCCGCCTCCACGCTCCCGACTCCTCTGCCTCTCTGATCCGCGATCCTCTTCCAGCAGCAGCCACATCATCCCTTCTAACATTTGAACATTTTTTAATTTGCTCCAAAATTTTCTATTTCATGTTTTGCACTCTATCCTATCCATTCCTATATCTTCTAACATTCCTATTCTTCCTTGAAAATTCTTACACTTAATGTACTTAAGCGATAAACGATATACGAAGTGTCTTATTTTTAGTAATTGCAATTAGAAAAATCAGTTAGTTAGCAGATTTTTGACATATGTACCGAGAATATCTAGACAGAGCATAGCCAGTTTTACTGTAAAATTTTATACAAATACTTTTTATAAAATAGTAGAATGAAAAACTTGAACAATTTTACGTAGGGTGATAGAAAAGAAATATTTTTCTACCAGGTAGTAGGTGCTTTAATGTCATTTGATTTACGAATAGATAGATGAAATAGAAGTGGGCCTGGTTTTTCTAATTTCCGAGTAGCTTTTCGTAGGGAAAATCAAATAAGAGCCTAATGGTTCTGCTGAGCCTTGCCACTTTTGCTACATTTCCATCCATATTATACAACTTAATCACGTTAGAAAACAAAATTTCTAGTTACATTATGGATTGCGGCTGATTCGATGAGATGTTCTGAAATGATATTTTCATAAATAATATTTATATTCTTTAGCATTTTTCTATGAATAGCTTTACAACTTGATGTCGGCTTTTCAAAAATGTTATCATTGGAAGAAAAGAGGTATTTGTGAACAGTCGATGTTACATAAGAGTTTTGTGAAATAACTAGTGTTATAATATTAATTATTTAAGTATAATTTATATTAGGTTTGAATAGTTTGAGGACGTCTAATGTCATGTATTTTTAGTATTTTAGTTATATTATTTCTTTTAATTATTATTGACTTAATTACAAGTTACCATTTGTTTCTATTAGTTGTTATTTAGTTTGTATTCCCTATTTTTTAATTCCAGTATTTGTTTTATTGTTTGACATTTAAGTGTTGATTGTACTTTCTTTTTGTATCTATCAAAAGTAGTACTCGTACACTAATAGTATTAATAATTGTATTAACTTATAAAGTAGGAATTTTCCGGTAGTGTATAGATATTAATAAATATCATTTCTTGAATATTTAAAAACGTCTGTTTGTTTAACATGTTTAGCATTAGACTAACAATTTGTAGAATAGATTAACGTTTTTGATATAAATTATAATATTCATCTCTGGTGATTAAACTAACATACCCCATTAAGGTCATTCTAGCTATTGATATAATTGTAGAGTATTAGTGATGTTGAATGCTATTTGTTATTATTTCAATGACCGTTTTCGCCAAGCAAAATAGTGTCTCCCGGCACATATTTTATAATTATAATCTCCACTTTTGTCACGGAAAATTATATTTAACTTAAAGTATAAGAATCGATCAATTTATGTAAATGTTTTTACATTTCTAGATTTCATGTGGTCATTGGGTGCTCTTCCTGACGGTAAGTTTACTATTCTCATATTATTTATTCAATTTTAGCTATTCGTGCACTTCAAACCGTTTCTAATGCCGAAATGTATGTTATGATATCTAACCAAACCATGATTCGATCATATTCGAACTAATTGAGTAAACCGCGATTGAAACGTGGTTACTAATTTGACATTTCGCTGTAAAGTAATAGGAACATTGGTATCCTAATAAATGGATTACCTAGAACCGACACGTCGAGGTGTGCATGAGTGATGCATCACGGGGCCTGACAGATACACTATTTTGATTGGCAATAATATGATGAACGATCCGGTGCGGTAATTATATCATCCTCGATGACGTTTCGCCCATCCGTCATTTAAATATTTTTACCGGACGTAGTAAAGCCAATTCTACAAAAATCTCGTATACGCTTTAAAAATTTGTAAATGTAGTTTGATTATTTGATATAGTATAGTATCATTAGATGTATCTGCTAGAAATATCAGTAAAATGGAATGTCTTTAGAGTATGAGGTCATCGTGATACACTTATAGTGCGCTACATTAAGCGATGTTTACAGTATAATCTGCTCTGGACAATGTCCAAAGCGATGTCGTAGCAAACGTTCGAAACATACCTTAATTTGATGGTTCTATTTTAGAATGGGGCCATTAGGACACGTGTCATTAACGCCTGTTTTTACACACCAGACGCCCAGTATTGACATGTTTTAAAATTAACATCAAATGGAAGCATGCAATGGAATCTTGTTTGATTTAAAAGAGTTGCGTAACTGAGGTGTATTCGTTTGTTTCGCAGGTTTTCCCGCAGCATACGCCGCCTACGCGGCAGGACGTAGCTATTCGGGCTATCCTAGCTTCGGGCTACCATATCCTGCAGGTAATCCCCTGGCGAGCTTGCACCACCAACTCTCCGGCAATCACTACCACCACTTGGCGACACTCCTGCCATACCACCCGCTCGAGCTCAGTGGGGTCTACAACGTACACGCAATGCATCTGTGAACTCGCGCTGCCGACACTGCATTCCACTAACAGCTAACGATTCTCGAACGGCACTAACGCTTGATCTAACCCAGCCGACTTAAAAACGCATACGCTTCGTGTTATCTGTAACTCGGGTGACAATGTCCCAACTTCCCATTTCACTAACTCGCGCCGAGCAAAGGCAAAAGTTTGTGTGAACTCTAACAACTTACCTAACAAGTTAACACCTCTAACAATGACTGAGCCATCTAGATAAATCTGCCACGCCGTCAATTACAAAACGTCCAACTTTTGAGAAATGCTATTTATTGTTTATCTTCAAAGTATTGTGTTTACGATCCGGCCAAATACTTCTCTCTGTGTTTGCCGACGATTTGCGCTAACGATTGTCAAATGGTACGCGTCACACGAACACAAGAGACCAAACAGCGTCCGCTCCCGTCCCTCTCGGCTCGCCCCGATCGGACGAGCTCTCGTGCTAGCCCACTCCTCATTAACAGCGAAAGCTTTTAAAAAAGATTTAAACGGATTTCAACAAAAGTACAGAAAAGTTACGTCTCTCTTGTGGTTACGTCTATGTAAATCCCGGGACAGACGAAAAGAATTTTTATCTAATTAAAAGTAGACGCGGAGTGCTTTTAGTTGATCCACTAAAGAATAGCCGAATGTAAATTTTGTAGCTTCATTATACAACAGATTCAGTTTATTTAACCTAATGAAAAACTAACGAAAATATAGGCGTTTGAACCGAGAATTGCGTACTGCCTAATCGGCGAAACCCGGAGCGGAGCAGCTGCACAAATACTCGTATTTGTCAATACTACGTGATCGTGCCTGAACAGCTTGTTTTATTTCGTAATTGAAGTAACTTTTGGCTTTGTGGAACCATGAAACATATCTACACGAAATCTTTGAAACATAAGCGCCGAAATAATATTTACTGACCCTATTAGTCATTAATCAAATAACAATTGATGTTATCGGCAAGTCAGTCTAATTGTAGGTCCGTTTATACTTAGATATCATTGAGTAGATGGTAGAAGTAGTTAGTCATAAAGTTTCCTCTCTATATTAGATAATTAAATATAGTTAGCAATTTACATTATATCGTCGAATAACGATAATAATCATCTTCTTAGCATGTTGTAGAGAGTAGCTAGCATTTTAATAGGATTGACTGAACACAATTATGCCTTTTTCTTTTGAGACTCTAATGAGAGTCTAATTATAATCACTCACTATATTATAATTTTCTTTCCGTCGTAATTCATGTCAGTTTAATTGAAATAATAACGTAAATTTAATAACGTGTCATCTATCCTTGTCAAAGTTGTCAATATTGTATTCATGAATAAATACAAGTTATACATAGTGAGGTAACATAAAATATTAATAATGGTTAACGATACATTCACCCGTGTCAATATGAATGACACATTTACAGCTGCCGTAATGGGCATACTTAAATAATGTAATTTTGTCCGGTTGTACCGTGTACGGTGTTTTGTGTTCAGTCACCACATGCGTTATTTATCTAAGTAATACGTTAATAATATAAATCTTCTTCATATAGACCGTTAAGAGCTGACATCACAGTAAGTAGATATCTAGAACATAGGTATTAATTTCTAAATAATTACTCAGTTTAGAGGATGAGTAGGAATCAATCAAATTTATAGATTTCTTTTTCGTAGCGAAGTAAAATTTTTATATAGAATTAGTTTAGATTATTTTTGTTCGTTTTATTGATAAAAATAGAATGAAATCGAGCTTGAAAGTGTTATTTTAATACCTTTATTATATATTCGCTATAATTGTATTGTATATTTACGTAAATGTATATACCTACTTTGTTTTAAAGTTATTTCTCTATTATATTTTAATATATTTACACTGCTTAAGCGATAATGTTACATTAATATTTATTGTTGTTGTTATGTAATATTTTTGGATGCAACTATTTTACGCTACACTCCTCGTGTTAATGTTATAAAATGGTTCAGTGTTTTTAAAATTAATGAATAACGTTTCTCCATTGGCGCAATATATCAAAGGGATAATCAACGATTGATGATAAGCCGTTACTTTATCGCCACGCCTCGCATACTTTATTTTTCAAAATCTTTAAAGGTTTTTTAATAAACTGTACTTTGGCATACTTATTCATCATGATATCGCCGAATGTGCGACCGTCCTAATCGCCATCCTCTAAACTAAGCATACATTATGTAATCTTTAATCGTATCATTAAATTAATAATGTGTGGCCACCGTTATAAACGATATTGATACTTTAAGGTTCTTATTAAATAAATTATGATATAATTAGAATATTTGCATTCACTCTCTTAAGCATATCTTTCAAAATTTACACGGCCTCTTTTACGTTGTGGCGTCCTAAAATAATCAGTATAATTTATTAAATATTTAAGTATATATCCATACTATCGAGAATATAATAACATATTATGCTACGTTCCCCTTCCTGCATTGTGGTTGTGCGTGATACAGATAGGAGTTTGGCTTATTACGAAAAGAGTAGTTCAATAAGTGCGTGCTAAAAGTTTAAATAACCCCAAGTAGAAACCAGGAATTAAAGTTTGCCCATAATCATTCGATGAGTAGAACCGTGGGATGTTCAACATCTGCACATTTTTGAATAGTAACACAATTTTGCTTTACTTTCCACGACTCTTGTAATTTAGAACGTAAACTCGACGTAACGAAGGTACTTTTTGACATACTTTTGAGTTTCATTTTAATTTGAGCGCCGCGGTTCTGCCCGAGTCCTTTCTAGTTCCGTGGCGGGCTTTGTAGCTGTTTTATTTTGTTGCCGCAGGTTTAGTGGGAGTTATACCACCGGAAAATCGTCTGTTGGTCGGTGTGGAGTATGTAAACCCGAACGGGCTCGGACATGGCTCATAGGTCGCTCGGCGACGGACCTCGCGCCACGAGCGGCCTCGGCGCGCCTCAGCTAAACCGATACGTTACCCGGAAACCCAATAACGACCCCTGATATCTCTTTGATAAATAAATTATATTTCATCTCAAATACCTTTTAGTATCACGCCTTCCCCTATCGAATCGAAGCTAAGGAATGCAATGTCGTAAGCACGGTATATGAACCGATAATGCACCGCGATTTCGCAGATGTCTCGTGCCAATCGCCCGGCTAGGTTTGCCCCTATAGCTCGATCGAATTTTAATAATATAAAACTATTAACTAACAAAAGCGGTATCCCTCAGGAAGCAAACCAATGTTCGATTTAGGCATCGTTCGTATTGCACAAGTATTTCATATTTATATTGTAATCCATGTGTCAAATTTTTAATGTATTAAATACTAAGTCAACGATATTGTTCTAATCGCTGTTTCGACATATCGTCTTACTAATCTTAAGGTACTTATTATACTATTGTGAAGCCGCTCTATTTTAAAAATAAAGGAATTTGCCAATGTATAAGCAAAATGTCTTGTATTACTATCCAATCTCTAAACCAATCAAAACTAGCTAGAAGAGAAAGTTTAAAAGGAGAGGGCTAGCGTATGAAACATGTTCAATGCTTAATTCAAGAGTTCTGTTTATTTTCTGACTCATCTAAAGAGGCGGCGCCTTCCACTGAGCCGGTAAGGGAATGCGCATTCGAAATAAGTGCAGGATTTTAAGATAATCTGAAAGTAAGAAGCATACATATGCGCTGTCGTCGGTGGGGGAGGCATGTAAGACCGCGGGCACGCCGCACGCCGCCGCATCTTCGAGATTCCTCGCATTCAACACGCTCGCCCTCAGAATGCAGCCCGCGACCGAACACAACTACTTTACATAGTTTCTCGTTAACCATACACTCTGTCACTAAATAACCTCAACTTTTAAATAAATACGAACTTGGATAACCGAATTATAAAATTTCACAAGACAATTTTAAAATGAAGGGTCAGAGTCAGAGTTATAAAAGAGTTATAAAAGGCGGTTTAATTAAAACAATAACAGGGTTAGTCGGAGTGTGCCCGAGTCTTGCGTATCATGCCAACTCCAATTTTAATTTAAGATACGTGAGGGTTAAAATGTGTAGTGACATACATTAGTGCTTGTTGTAGGTCGACACGTATTAAGATTTATCTTTATATCTCGATGATATTGTCTTCTAGAATTTCTTATACGATAGAATATAGTTAGATAGATCTATTAGAAATGAAGTGCTCATTGGATGGGTCAGATATATTTACTATTTAGACATTTTTAAATGTATATAGATATATTTATAATACGCTAGCTTAGCTCGAATATTCATGTAAACTGTTGTTAATTACTTATCTTAAAATGTTTGTATCGAAGATTCCTACAATTTATTCATGAACTTATCTCTTCTAGTCTATAAAAATACGTGTTTAATAATTGTGATTCACGTTAATGTGATTACAATAATTAAAGGTCAATATCAGTTTGATATTGCCACTCCGTTTTGAATTCAGACGGTAGATGTATTTGACGTTTTCGAATGGAAAACGGAAAGTAAAGTGTTGAATCCAAGAAAAACAGCAGTTTGGTGAATGGAGTGTGCCGTCCACGACAGTCCTAGGGCGAGTAATATTTACTTTGAACATCTAAAGTTTGATCAGTACCACGTTGAAGATAGAATAGTGTAGGCAACATTTGTGCGTAAAATGTGTGAACAGTATTACGTGTAGAACGAAATAGCGTTGGAAAACAAAATTGAAATTAGAACAGCTTAGCCGATAATTTTAGACATTATAGCATTAGAGCGTGAAAAGATATTTAAGTAAGAAATTGTAGACAATCTGGCAATTATAATATTTGACTAGCGGATTTTATGAATAGACTAGACTTAGACGTTTTAAGTCGTGTCAGGCAATTTCCTTTCAAATTAGTAGAGCTTACGTTTAGCGTGATTCTCGTGAGTTTCTGTGGAGGATTTGTATAATTAAATACCGCTTAAAACTTATCTTTTAGCAAGTAGAAGTGGACAAATGAAGTTATTGGTGGTGCAAACTCATTTTATAGTGGTACAATTGTTTAGATATAAGCCATAGAATAGTCTTAATATAATATTAAATTATTGTGCTTTAGGCATAATATTATGTAAAATAGGCTGGAGTTTCATTAAAATTGTTATTCTGGTTTTAAAGCTGTTAGTATAAGTAGTCATTTATAATTTCACAATAATCATAGAATAGAATAATTTTGACATAATCAAATTTTTGTAGTTTATTTGTAGTCAAAAAGCGGCATTTCCGCAAGTAAAAATATTTAAAATTTGGGTAGACATGTTTTCGTAATTTGTAAATTTTTCGTATTTGTAGATATTTTCTGAAAGTTTTATGCCTTTATTGGTGTGTGATTCATAATACTTCGTTTCGCTTTTACAATGTGGCTTTTAATGTTTTAACGTTTTATTCTATGACTGAACCATTGCATGCGATTAACGAGCACGTCGAAACAACATAGTTTACTAACTCCATTGATCGCAGTAGCGAATCCTATAACACTCGCACGTGACTCGACTCATAACAAATATCATTTGACAAATAAAATCGGAAGATAAACGAACAGTCGTTCTAAGCAGCATTATAATTCGATTAACCGGCAACTGAGATAAATCCATTCTCCACTGAAAAAACATTCAGAATCGGAACACGACCCCGTATCATCTTCACAGGGAGGGAAGTTATTGATGGCACCTATTAAAAATACGTTTTCTATACCGCGTGCGAGGGCAGATCTCACGTAAAAGCTAAAATAAAACATTTCAATCTCGAAGTGAGAAATGAAGTATGGGTATTACGCAGATGAGATATGTGACTCTACAACTTTTGAATACGTAAATAATGTTTCCCTCCTAACTGCTGTAAATATTGTATGTTTGCATGCCATTCCGTTTTGTTATTTATTAAAGTTTTTGGGAACGAATATTCATCTATATTTTTTACAATCATATCAAAAGTTATACTGCGATATTTTTATGATTGTGGCTATATAAAAGCAGTTATTTATTCATTTTCATTAATATATCATAAAGTGCATGACCAAACTTTCACAGGACTTATTTTGAAATTGTTATATAACAATAAGTACCTACAAGACCAACATTGTTACAAGAATAGCATACTCCTTTAAGCCAAAAATATATGAAGTAGCTCGCGCATAGCTCATAAAATGATGTCAGATTTATCAAACACGAGTACCGTTCCAAATAAAAAGGCATGCGTAATATACTCATAGCATCTTTGGGGTGAGTTTTACTGAGTACGCTCAGTGAATATTTTGCACGGCCGTCATCCCACTTGTGAAGAAGAATTATTAAGTTTCCTCGAACTCCGCAATTATGAAAGTTCGAATAGCTCTCGCAAGACGGCCTCTGAATTTATAGATGAATGTGTGCTACCCGAGAGGTGAGAGGCTTACTTGGGGTGTGAATCACCTCGTACCTCTATAAAGTCCCTACGAGTTCGCACCTAAGCCAATAAAACTGGAAATTGACGCTGCTATCTCGAAAGTTCGTTTCCAATTTAAGGCCCTGATCAATCTTTATCAAATGTAAGAAAGATTTAAGGCTGTATCGCGATGTTTACTAGTCTAATTAACATAACATCGAGCGAGTTTATAGTTGTTAAAGATCCAAGAAACTTGGGATAACGCATAAATTACACTTGTAACGTGGGTATAACATGAGTAAATTAAACCTACAAGGGACTGGTGCAAAGTTTACGCCCGATACAGATATGACTGATGTAGATAACACTCGCAAGAGTAAAATGTTGGGGCCAAATTAATTGTAGTTGTCAAAGTACCTCATACCCTTACATATTATGTTACAACCGTCTTTTTATGATTCAATTACGGCATACATTACGTACAGTAATTATACAAGTAATGGGACATTATTTAACCAATGTAATTTGTTAGTAATTTCGATAATACTGAAGGTAAAAAAAATAACAATGAAACTTTTATGTAGCTCGAGATTTCGTGAAAATAAGGAAGAATAGTCTATAGTGGAAAAACGTTAAACTTAAGCTATTAATAGCCTTCAAAACTTAAATAGCCTGTACACTGCAACGTAATGTTATTAAAATGTGTCAGCATTTTAGCGTAGAGCGAATGGAGCGCGGCCGCGGACGCGGTACATCGCCCTGCGCCCCGCGCCCGACTGCCCGCCGCGCCATCTATCATTCATCCTCCATTACTTATATTGTGCTTTTTTGCAAAGTCACTCGCAGGCCGGTAATCACCTGGTGCGGACCTCCATTTTTCACACTAAATCATAACTCGCGCATCTGTCAAAATAAAATTTGTCGTACAAGCCAATAGAGCTAATAGCGACCGTATGAGTGGGCACAATTCGAATACGGAGCCGTTTTCTCACACATTTACAGTCTATAATTTTGTTGTTTATTTCACGTAAGTGGTGGAATATAAAATTGAGCGTAACGGCGCGATAACACGAGCGATGCGAGTGCGAATGCGAGCGGAGCCTCGCTACGTGCATGGTATGCTAATGCCTCTATTCAATAAGCAGACTGAGCGAGAATTCACGTCAAATAATTTACTGGATATCTTGTAAAAGTTTTTTTCCTTCTGTGATTTATATTCGCGAAACTTCGACCTCTCTTTTTCATTTGAATGCACGTGAAATACTAACACAATATTTTTCCCCGACATAATTCCCCGTTGTCCTCATTTGTCTCAAATGGCTAAATTATTCATGCATTTACGCGTGCTTTCCGCGTCGAATAAGTGCAGAATTTTCTGGTTAAGGACTCGGAGTTTTAGGATAGAGAGCATGACGGTCGATGGTTCAGTCATAGATGTGTGTTACAAGAGTGTACGTTCCTCTCGTGGAGAGTATGCGAACCGTGTATATGTTTGCAGTGGACCTGACCAACGGCCAACTCACACCGAATAACAACACACCGCTCCTCGCGCAAGCGCTCTCAGGTGAGGTCGCTAGCATACTTCACATGTTTACCACACATATTACCAACACCCTATGGCTTTGCTACAAATTGTATTTATTTTGTTTCTTGATGGTGCCTTCGCATAGCGTTTGAAGCTTGGTATAATGGGTTTTAAGTCCGAGTGTCTGCAGTTGTTTGTAGTTACGTCTCTGTACACTTATAAATCCAGTCACACAAAATCCACATTCATCGTATATTTATCATGTATTTTGGTTTAAAATTACTTGGTGTTGCTTTATGTGTTATGTGTTTTATTAATAATACTAACCCCCATTATGCACGTCCTAAGTCTAAAATAATACCTTTGCCAAAATTTAAAGAAATTGAAAACATAAATATAGCTGAACATGTCATGTTACCTTGAAAATCTGTAACTTCAAAAAATGCGTTGACAGATGCGCAAGATTCGATGATCTTATCATTTCTGATAGAGCGAATTGTAAAAAAAAAACTTTTAAGTACTCAGTTACCTACGCAGGCATAATTTTTACTATGCGTACGCGCAGCAACGTCCCCACATTTCTAAACAATAACGTCCAAATTATCTGCCTAGTGATGAACAACTACCAAGCGGCAGCAGCCGGCTTCGGGCCACCAGCGTCGCCGCACACGGCCGGCGGCAGAGCGGGGTTTCCCGCCGCTAGCTCGCCGGGCCCGGCCCTGGACGTGTATGGCTCCGCAGCGGACAGCGTCGGCTACGTGCAGGCCGCCAGCCCCCAGCCCTCTGGATTCCCAGCCATCGCTGTAAGCCGCGCGCCCCTTAACTACACCCCGGTAAGAAATCAGGAACCATGTAACCAAATCAAACTGTAAAATTAAAGATTAACTGAACTGGGGTAGATTTAAAGTAAACGATACTATGTCACACTATGTTCCTCGGTGATCATATGTTTAACCTTCCTCCACCGTATATCCCAATCAATATCCAACGTAATGTGATAATAAGAAACTGAACAGGTTTACATATTATATTGTACTCGTATAACTATCATAGATTTAACAGTATATACCATATCTCTCTACTCGAACAAGGAATAAGATAACTTTTATCCTTATTTTGCTCGTGATAAATGGGATAAAGTTATTAACTTTCGATTACAACTTTTTTCATTTATAACGTTATGTTCAAAAATGCCTATTTCAGTGAGGTTCAAATAAAAGCAATTCATAAAATTGTCCCTGTACAAAGTTTCAACTGTCACAAAATTCAAATTAATGTTTGTTCTGTTTTGTTTTTCTTTCGGCAACTTTTGATTCGCACTGAAAGGTGTTGAAATTTATTTGTTAAAAGAGAAGATAACATTGTCCGGCGCGGGCGTTAAAATTGCACACAAAATATTAATTGAAATAGGTTTTACGATATAACGTTCAGAACATTTAGGAGGCGAGCTCCGCAGACGCAATTAACAGCCGACGACACTAAAATTTTAGCAAGACGTTCCAATCTCATTATGGAAGCGATCTTCCTTGTCGCTCTTAAGGCATAATCACCATAAGTTAGCGAAGAAGTGAAGCGTGAGAGATGTGATTATAAAGTGTTCCGAAATATAAGCGTGCGAGCGATGGCGGCGCAATCTACGCGGTGCATTGCCGCGGCTAATGGCTTTTTAAAACTGCGACCGCGCTCCATAACTGCTTCCAAGCGACGCCATCAGTCTTCATTGCTTGCCGACGCCAACACCGCGCTCCCGAGATCTTAACTCTTCACGTCCTATCTTGAGACATTTTTCAAAACGCTTTAAAGCTTCTATTCGTTTACATAATGTGAACATTAAGTCGGGAGTTAAGGAATTCGTATTTAAATTCATTTTACGTACCTATCCTTGCACCGATTCGTTCTAATACAATAGACATTATGAGTTTTTAGAAGAACAAAGCATTACAATGTAGATACAGTGATTTAAAGTAGCTATGACAATTTATAAAAACCTGCATATTGATCGGATAGTACTGAACGATAAATGAAGTTGACGGTCGAAAGCCGACGCATATGGTTCTCGGTGTAAAACGGTCTTATTAGGTAACGAGTATGCCCCCACGGGCAATAACCATAAATCAAGGAGAACAAGCGGCGTAATTACCGTGGCCGAGCGGTCGCGGGCCGCTCTAACTGATCGCTGTTTTTATTTTGTTGGCCGGCGAGCCGCTACCGCTTCATACACTGCGAACACCAAACTGAATACCTTTAAATCTGCCCCTGGAGAGGTTAACAACCAATCGCTTTATACTCCCATTCAATTACTTCATCCGAACTTCGAAAATTAAAATGGAAAGCTTCATATAGCGGTTAGAACGTTTTATTTTCTCGATTTGCTCGATGACTAAAATCATTTTTCCTCATTACAGGGACCCCTGATTCCTGCGGCTTTCACCAACGGTTATCATTGAAAGTGTAATAGCACAAATATTTACGTGAGTATTTTAAATGTATCTCGTTTCGCATAATTAAAATGTCGTTACGTGGAATAGCCTTTTAAAAGAACGAGCGTATGTAATTGTTGCCGCTGCAAATATGAACACTCGAGTGCTAATACTCGCGTTTTCACAAGCTGAGAATTAAGTCTAAAAGCACAGCGTTTATGTATTAAAATGTGCAATAGTTAAAATTGCTTACATGTACTTAGGTATGTGCTCGTAGTTTCATTTTAGCTGATTTATAAAAGAAAAACAGTCTCTCGTTGGAAAATGTTGTATAAAGTGATTATGTCAGTGATTAAGAAAACTGCTTTGAATACATAATAGAACAGTAGAACAGTTATTAAAACTCAGACTTTTAAATTAATAAATTACTGACATACCTATCTTATAGAGTGAGTTTTTTTTAAGTTTATTAAACATTTTTTATTGCCAAATACAGAAAAAACTCATCAAAGCTGTTCTTTTGATGTTAGGTGATTACTGCCTCCCAAAAGCGATTGCTTTGCCTGCTTTTGGCCTACCATGTATTAAGAGCTTACAACAAAATAATTAAGGTGTAGGATAGCAAGAGTCATAGTAACAGGCGGATGTTTGCGCACAGGTGGCGAGCGGCGTGGCGGCGCGTCTCGTGGCGAACCAGCTGTCAGCCGAGCCTGCATCCCCGCCGTCTCCTCGCCGCAAGCGCCGAGGCCGCGCGCCGTACGCGCACGTCGCGCCACCCGCCACAACGGCGACGGTGATCCAATCCGTCCGGCCACCGCGCGGACCGATCCGTCGACCGCGGCATCTCAATCTCATACCCAACTCTCCACTCCGACCCCCTCCCCCTCCCGATCCATATCCCCCTCCGCTACCCCCGGCCCCCGACCCCTCCGCACCCACGCCCCTCGACACACCCTATTGTAAATAATCTACTTTTTGTCGTGTGAACGAGAGATAGTTTATCGATTAAACAGGTATTTTTTCAAAAAATTCTCGCTTCGACTGTATCGTAGATGTGTTGTCAATAAATAATTAAACTAAAAAATACATTTCATAAGATAAAAGCATCTAGACGGTTTAATTGCAGGGAGGTGTATCTTTAAATATTTTATTATTCATAGTTAAATTACAGTTAAGGTAACTTGCATGTCTATCCCTCGACGCGCGAGACTTTTAGTTCGTTAGATAGCGTAACAATCCATCGGCATGTACGATCCGTGCCTATCCTTCGAATTTGAATTTCGTGCTCTAACATTCTCTGTAGGAAGTTTACGATAACAATAAGATTTTTCAGTGTTTATAGGGTTTTGGGCAGAGTTCGGCGCGTATCTGTAATAGCAATAATGTAACCCTTTTTCCGTGTTCCACGTGAAGAGTTGACTTGGTAGATAGCGGTATAGGTCGGTAAGGACGGTCTGGGGCTCCGGGCGAGTCGCCGAGGCGCGGCTCCGCTCGCCGCCCGCGCCGCCGCCGGCCGGAGACAATAACGCGCTCGCCGCGCACGCCGCGCCGCCACCATCCTCGCTCGTCCACCGACACATATTTTATTCTATTTTTAATAATAAATTCAAATATTAAAGTAATTACTATACTACTATATTGCGCATATTTTATCTATAAATGTAATTATTTTCGCCTAATTCGAATTGTATAAAATCACCTCTTTGCATCGATGTTCTGTTTTGTAGCTGAAGTTTCTCGATTACTTCCCTATAAGACTACGTTAGTTATTCGTATACATACTATTTCTTATATGTATTATCATATAAAATTTTATCCTAAGGATAACATCATCATTTTACGATTCATAAGGAAGTTTGAGAAGCTAAGTCGAAACATTTCGATATATATCTCTCATCTCGTTAAGATAATAATTCGTTTCTATCTTGTACCTTTGAATGTAGGCATTGTAATTATAATGAATACGATTTTGTGCATTACGTAATAATTAATATTTCATTATTTCTTACCATTGTATTAACCTTAATGTAAGAACCACTGTTGAAATTATTCACGCCTCCGCTACGTGGCGGGGTCACTTCGTACTTAGATCTATTTCAAGTTTTAATCAAGTATAAACGATAAATTTTCGAACATAAAATGCATCATACTTTCGCAATATAGACAATGTAATAAAATCATAGAAATCTAAATAACAAGACACATAGAAGTGCTATACTGTCATAATTCGTATGAAAACCGTTGTCGCCAAAATCAACACATTTAAACCGATAGCTAAACAATGCACACAAGTAAACTATGCCTTTTATTGGACAACTTGATTTTAGTGAAAATTAACTTAAATATTAAATTAAGCTTTTTAATATGTATCCTAACGCACGAATTTACGGTTTATTTTAGAATAACATCCCTAAGTATATGAGACGTTTTGTTTCTTTTTGCTCCAATAAGGTTGAAACTGTGTCATTCATTGTTATTTCGATTACTATGGTGACACTCGTAATACTTGTAAATATTCTATAATTTTAAGGAAAAACGGCATTATTTCTAAAAAAAAATATTTACCGATGAAATATTATTCCTTTATTAGTATAATTACAACTTGTGGAAGAATTTCCGCTATGGGAAATGCTGAAACACACCATGTTTACACACATACGTCTCCATAGCAACTGAACTGTGACGAACACACTGGTGATGTGAAAGTCACCTGAGTGGCGACAAGGTCACGCGCGCTTACGACTTCTAGTGTCTTGTTATTTAGATTTCTATGAATAAAATAAAGACAGGTATTTTAAGAAACATCAAAACGATCAGAGTCGTGGTAATAGAGTAAAATATGAAGTCAATTCATTAATACATATTCGTTAGGACATATTCGATGACCACTGTCTATACGGCAACAGCACAGGGCGGCGTGCGCACGCGCCGGTACCGCCCGCCCCGGGCAGACCGCGCGTGCGTGTGCGCCCGTCTCGACACATGAGCACTCGGTTGCAATCATTCGTTATTTATTATTATTACTCATTACATCAATTACATTAATATTATAATAAATTTAGATATTAAATTTTAGGTAATAATAATGAACAATCTTTTAAATGCTATTATTATATAAATACGTTATAAATATAAATGTTTCCTGTTACAAAATATTGAAAATGATACGAAATTAATCAATATTCTTTTTAAAGGTAATTTATTATTATTACTTATGGGTACGTAGTTAATTGAATAAAGGATGTTTAACGAGGCGCGCCGGCCGCGAGCGGCTCGGCGGCGCGCTCGCTTCGCGTTTTTGTTGCAGACATGTTCGCTAGTCGCTCCACAGAACGTTGCGTGAGCTCGGAGCTCCGGCGCACGGCCCAGGCCAGCCTAGCTGTGTCGCCGATCAGGAAACGCGACCGCAATTATGTTGTTAATCGTTAGCTAGGAAATTGATAATAAAACGAAGGTGTGAGTCTATTATAGGACCGTCGGAAAACGATATCATACCAAACAAATTAACGTAATCATTTGTTTTATATTTACGGTGTTGTAGGTATTTAAGACATTTTTTCTTAGAATATTTAATTATTATGAATTATGATGAAATGTTATATTGTTAGGTCCGGGCCGGCGGCGGTGCGATGCGCGCGCTCCGTTCCACCGTCGGCTTCATCATTCACTCTTTCATCCTCACTATAATTATATTTTCTTACCGACCTTTTTAATGTAGGAGAAGCGTACACGGCCGCCCGTGCGAGTTCGAGTACAAACATACTTAATTATTATAGTGAGTGACGTTCGTTTCGCCCGTTCGTGAGAAGCCATCGGTTCGCCGCGATTGCACGAGACGATTTAAGACAAATACTATTGTATATACATAGATAGCCGCATGTAAAAAGACTTAGTCGATACCATCTGATCGATATTATTAGACTCATTCGAGCCGTAATCAGGATTAGCTTGACGAAGATATTAGTTTCATTATTTTTATCGTTCTTTAAGTTTTTGTAAGTTCCTTAGAGGTTAGATCGAGCACTGGTCATAACATTATCGCATTCGAGAATGGTTACCATATTGCAGTTGCGTCGAGAAAAGAGAGAGTGCTAATAATATTATGACCGGTGTGTAGAGCTAAATTGCCGCGGTTCGGCTTGCGAGTAATCTTCTGTGCCGAGATGAAATCCTTCTGTTGAATTGCTAAAACACCAAACATGTTTGATTACTCACAAACCCAACAACGACCGCTTCCTCTCGCTATTGACATTCGCGTTAGTTGATTTCTTTCAGTCGCCATTTTAGAGATGTGTTCTATATCAAAGTAAAGACTACGTAATAATAAATAAGCGAGATCTCAAATTAATTTTAAAAATTCTTTATGTGATTCTAATATCGTATAATATCCATCTATATATAAAATTAATTAAAAAGATAATTTATTCTATTTTGTATAATACCTTTCTACATTAATTTACACTCTACTTATATTGTTATTAAAGATAATAATTAATTTTAAAGGAATAAAGTGACAGACTGGTAATGTTCGTAGAGTCGCCGTGGCGACCTTAGACAGTAGCTTTGCATACTCGGCAATGGCCAACTTAATGTTCAAGGACCAAACGTATAAAATATATTCGCGTAGAACCGGACGCGCATTGGCTCCACACGAACCGATTCAAACTGTTCGGTATCATTGCAGCATCAGAGCGTGTCTGTGAGAGTTGCGTTTGAGAATTAAAGGCGGGCTTAGGCAACGCGCGCTGTGACGTCACGGACCATCCGTGCCCGCTGACTTTTCGTCAATCGATTACGACGTCACGATCTTCAGCTGTATTGAACGACAAACACCCCTTCTTTAGATACTCTTAATTTAGTTATTTCAATTCATAGATAAATAATTTACTGACAAGAAAGGAATGAGAATCGATTCACAAGAAGTACGCGACACGCCTGTGGAAGGCGTCCGCGTCGGCCAGGGCGGCGCACGTGACGTCACGCCGCGCCACCGGCGCTCGCGCCTCTACCCCGGCATCCCTCCCCGCCCCGCGCAACGCCGCCCGCTTCATTTCGTTCTCGCGGTTACTTCTCGATTACGTGCTTCGTGTGCTGACTGATTTTCTATAGCAATAAAAATCAATTACCTAAGATTTTACATTAACGTAAATTTGGATTTATATACGTTCGAATTTGGTGTCATGTACATTTAAATTAGGAAAGAAGTTAATGATAGAGCGGACGAGCCGCGCTCTCGTCGCGGTTCCGACGCGTTATTTTCGTCATTTCTTCGTGTATAGTATGTTACAATGAATCTGTATACAATATGGATATAAATCGTATGATGAATAAATTAGTTTTTATGGCATCTCTTTATTAATAATGATAATATCAAACATTTTGTAAAAAGCGGTGGGTATGTCCACCGCCCCGATTTCGTGCACCCGTGCACTTTAACTTATTGGAATATTACATTATTATAACGTACATAATACTATGCGATATATAATCATACAGCCTCTCGGGGCGCGCGTGTATGGCGATGTATGTATACACATTGTGCAATGTACATATAGGGTCAACCGGGGCAAATGCAACTATGGGGCTATGGCAACTAGTTATCATAACTAATTTATTAGAGTTGTTGTAATATATCGCCACCTATGATTCAATAACTCAACGACTAATAAATCTTACAAGTAATAGATGGTGCCACTACGATGAAAACTATTTGATTGATAGGCCATTGTGTCAAACCGCTATTTTGAAGTTGGTGTGCGTAAAAACAGGTGTCGAGTTTTACAGACAAAAAAATTGTTTAGGAGTGATTTTTTGCAGGTGTTTTTGATTGGACACGATTATCACAAGCCGTTAAGCATATTTCATTTATATTTTTAATGCGTTAGTTGACTCTATTTTGTGTTATTGATGCAGTTACATTTGCCTCATGAAAATTTAACTGTGAGGTTATTGCAACTGTGAGGTTAGTTACAATAGCCCCTTATATTTTTGTATGAAACTAAAAACACTAGTGATGTGACAGTGTCGATATTTTTAATTTATTATGTCCTTGGTAGTAAAAATATACTTTCTTTATGATTAATTAAAGAAGAACCATCGATTATTTCTTCGATATTATACCCAGAGACGGGTTCATAAGTAAAATTCAAATTAGATAAAAAAAGCGTGGTTAAAGAATATAACTAAAAACGATAGGTAGGATAGTTCTGTGATTGTTCAAGTATTTTTTAGTAAACGGTTGATTAACTAATAAACGTATTTTGTTTGGTTTACGTTTTTAACAACATTTAACACAAAGAATATTATTTGTTCTGACCAAAAACTAAAATTGACTTAGTAGGTAGGGGCACTGTAATTTTTTTTGTTGCGATTTAAAGTGGTAAATCAAAGTACATGAGTTTTTCCTCTAAATAATGCGGCGCCATCTACGATCGCAACGTTATTGTAGCAATAGTTCCCTAATACACAATAGTAGGTACGATACAAATCACACGCAGAATAATAAAAAAATATCGATGAATAAGTTTGTTGCATTCCCCACACTAATTCTCTAACAAATAGTTGCATTTGCCCCACAATCAGAAAAATAAGTTTTTTTCTGAAAACTAGTCCTTGCTACGCGGTAATACAGTTCAAAATCCTATGAATAACATGAAATCTCATAAATATATTCTATATTCGTTGTTTTATATGAAATAGAAGAAGAGCTATGGCAGTTAGTTGCATTTACCCCCGACTAGGGGTTAATGTAACTTTTTCTACCAATTTTAGGAAATATTCTCACTACCAGTTATTTATAAGACTACTGTATTGCTTGATTGGTTTAAAATAATCTTGAATAAATACAAAAATCACTAAATGGGTCAAATAAATGACCAAATATAAAAGGAGATAACTGCAACCGATCAAACTTGAAACTTGTTATTTTTTAGTTGCATTTGCCCCGGTTGACCCTACCTAATATAATACAATGATTTAAGACAAGGTTCACATCGTGCCGTGTGTATGTGGTAATAATAAATATAATATGGACATTGTTCAAACAATAATCAGTTGTTTTATTTATCCGTACCCCTTCCCCGCTCCTTTTCAGCTAGTTTACAATACAACTATACGACAGTAATGATTATTTTTCTGTGTAATATGGAAGAGTATCAGTAAATTAATACACACATAATTTTATAACATACTATGTACTTCATAATATTAGTATGAAAGTTACTAGTACGACTATGACTTAACTGAACCTATTTATTATTATCTGAATATTTATAAAAGAAAAATATTAAAACCATGACATTTGAATATGAATGAAGTTAAATGTTAAAAAAGAGAGAAATTAATTATAATGAATGCTGAATTCACATCCTAAGAGCAATTTGTAAAGCTTTTCCAGGTAAATTGGAATATATTTTATTACGTGTACATAATTAGACCATCTAGTCTACATTAGATAATTTTGAAGTAAAATATTTAATAATTTGGCAGGATTACCTTTTTTTTTTTAAATATTTAATGTTACACGTAATAAAAAATATCTGTATTGAAAATAATAATTTTAATTAAATAACATAAAGAGCAATGTAACAACTCAACAATAAAAATACTCAACCGATTTTTTTTCTTGATATATTATTTGCCTCAATAATTATGAAAATAGACGAGTAGGAATAACCCTATAACAAGAGATATGCTATACCTACCTAAAGTACATGGAACAATGAGAATTTAATATTCTAATAGACATCAATAACTATAATAATTGTCACTTATAAGTTAATCAAAAGTGAAGCACACGGTTTTTATATTAACTTCTAGAGTCTGACTTTTACAACCTTTTACTGAAGTAATTTAACAAGTATTTTTTCCACAAGAGTTACAACATGATGCGATGATTAAATGATGAATGATTTAAACTCAAATTAAATAAGCAGGTGAAATATTTCATACTTTATTTTTTAGAAAGGGTGTAATTTTTCATACTTACTTACTTATCACTTTGTTAACAATCTCTTATCTCGTATATCTTTCAACTTTATTGATATAAAAATATTACAACAAACAACTTTTAAATATAAAATATTATTATGTAGGAATCGAACTCAGGACCCACTGCTAATATTCTGAGCATAACGCAAAAAAACAAAATATAAATGCGTCAACCAAACAAAGAAATTGGGAAAACAATATGTGCACATTAGACCCGACATCCAACCATAAATCAAACAATTTGAAAGCATGGTGAAACATACGCAACCTTTAAGGAACAAAGCTTAAATCAAGAATTTAGATTGCAGAGGGTTCAGGTTATATCCGTCAGAACAGTACCTTTATCCGGGCCAACCCACGTTCATGCTTACGAGAGAAAGTAACAGAATCATCTTATATGTTACGTGACTCTATTTAAAGAGGAAGGGAGCGGCAATTTAGAGTCATCTGGTTTAGTAAGCTCGCATTGTACTTGAACAATAGTCAAGCCTTTTGACCAATGGTTACAAATGTTATTTTTCTAGGCACAATGGCTGGAAATTACCAAGAGTACACAAAGAAATGCTAACAAACGCAAAGCCGTTTCATTTGAATGTTCCTTATTAACTCTATCTTCACTTATAACTTTACTGAATTAAATACATATTGGGCATAGCAATTACACTCTTCTATCAAAATAAATTTAGGGTTACAAAATATGAATGATAATAAAATCCAGGCTTTTTATTTGAGCCTGTCAAGGCCACTTCAAGTACCACTCTCTTAAAATATGGATGAGGAGTCCGAGTTTGTGAATTTACATTTATTTTAATTTAGTACAGAAACTTTCAAAAATAAAACTTTTTTTGCTCTACTACTACTTACTATAATCATTTTCCTATGACATCATTAAGAGCTTTCTAAGGTTACAAACATAATATTTACTCACTGCCTTTGCTATCTTAGTAACAAAATATATAAATACTCAACCATTATGTAAGATATCTTCATATTACTTCAATATTAAAAGAAACGAGTTTAAATCTTTCTCATATGGTCAATCACAAAATTGTATCGAGATATAAAATTATACTGCTATTGAATTGAAATATAAAATTCTGTATGTAAAGAGGACTTCAATATTCTCGCCTCAACTATTACGCTACTCGAACATTCTGTAAGTTGACTTTTATATTTTTTTAAAGTAACACGTGCCAATACTTGTACCTATATTTGATTCAAATGAAATGAAAATTACACATAAATAAAATGGCCTATTTTTAGAAATTCATAATTTTTATGAAATGCTTGATTGCCTGTTGATCTATACTACTATATATATATACTATATATACTGATTTCAATTTTTATATGTTACATGTGGTATATACCTAAATTCGATAAAAAATTTTTTTTAGCCTACCTTCAGTGTAAAATCGGTTCAGTTTTTGAGATTGCTCAGAAACAGAACTGATTTTACACTTCTTTTCTTTCGCTCAAGAATTTTGTCCAAAAGTTACTTTAGAGTAACAGACACACTTCTATAAAACTACAAGGACTAGTTGAATTAGCATCTAGTGCTGATTTAAACAGAACTCATAACTTAAATACTTAATTATTAGGTACATTCATAAAAGGATTTATTCATATAAGGATCAATGTATGTAAATTTTAATTGTAGGTAATATTGACATGATTTTAAAAGACCAACTATGGTTTCTTGCCGTTAATGTTAAAAATGTTATGAGGATTCAAAAGTGCTTCGAGAAGAAGTCTAATTGAATAAATAAATGTTTGAGTTTGAGTTTGAATGTGTATTAATAATTTTGTAAATAGGTATTATGGTTCTACATCTTCGGCTTTGTTCAGCGGCGTCGGCGGCTACATATACATAGCAACTGAATACTGTATCTACTCTTCTTCCTTTTCAATTTCAACCACATCCAACGAACACTTTTGGCTTGAAAGAGTATAGAAAACATCGAACAAACTTTAATTAAAGTGCTAACTGCGATTTTTGTATAATATATTTAATTTATAACTCTACATTGTGTCTACACAAAGTCATTTAAAGCATCAAAATATAGCGTATAAATCTATTAAAATAATAGATTCAAAACTTATTCAAGGAATTTCCAACAGGTAAAATTTCCTAAATAGAATTGAATAAAATTAGCACCTGAATAAATTATAACCATAAATAGTGCCATTATAAAAATAACTTTTCTAAGAAAATCTTCAATAGATTCAAAGTTTATCAACACGGAGGCTTATAATTTCCATTTCTTAGTATACCTATCTACATTCGGTCGAATAAATATATTTTCATATGATGTATACTTGTGTATGACATTATATACGGTCATTGCTTCCTTTAGCAGCTTCTCTTAAATACATACTATTATTGGTTAAAAGTGTAAGTCCCATTTTGTGGGATGTGCAGCAGATGCATTATACATCTGCCTCACTGATTGATTTGCTTCACAGATATGTAGGTAGTACATAGTATAAGTAGTAGCCTTCTTTATCCTGTCAGACCAAGATATTTTTTTATTAGAATCCACCGGGAATCGAACTCAGGACACCTTGCATTTACGCTAACGCGTTAACAATTGTACCAAAGAAAAAGATAATAAAACTTTTATTGCTTCTTAAAAAGTAAAACATCAACACTATCAGTCTACATTATCAAACCTCTAAACACAACTTCACTTTCAAAGTTCCAAAACATAATCACTTAAACAAATCGATGGAGTAGTTAATAACACGCTTATAGCACGGGTTAACAAATCAGTTTCGGTAAGCGTAAAATAACAGAGTATGGACGTGTTATAGTAGACAAAGCGAGGTTCTGAAGTGGAAAACAAGTTTACAAGAAACTATTCCCTCGGTGCTTCTCCAACGGGTAAGACATCTTATACCACTTATCGGCTTACTCTGTCGGAATATTGATACGTGGTTATATTAATTAATCTATGAGATTTTCAGTAAGCATATTTAATAGGATAATGCGAGTAAGAAGGGGCGTAAATCATGTCTCATTGGATTTCGCGTCTACTTAGATTCAGCAGACGGGAAATTCGATGCCTGTAGAATCAGATGGTGTTATTTAATATATTATACGCTTTTGCTGTGAATGCTTTTTATGAAGGACTCGTATTGCGTATACACTGTTAAAAGCCTCCTTTGCAATGTAACATAATATTGTTAATTTATTTTAAAAAATATGTTTATAACCATGGTCAGGCATTTTTAATAATATGAAAAATTCACATAAATCCGCAGCGACTGAATTTTTTTTAATTATTATTTATAGCGACTGAATTATATAGGGTTATTGGATTCCCGCAAGAAATACAATTTTTTTTGCTTGTTTGTCCTGTCTTTTTTCCAAATAACTTCTTGACCGAATTTTGCTACCTACTAAAATGATAGGTCACCTATGATACAACTAATACGCTCCTATTGATACAAAGATAGGACCCTTATCCAGGAATCTGGATTAATTCATTATCACAAAAAGTATCTGTCAAAATCTACTGATGTTCCTTTGTCAAACATCCATTTCGCGAACGAAAAAAGCAGACTAATTGAACTAGAAACAGCTTAACCCTTTATGCACAAAGATTCGTCAACACAAATATTTTCTTTGACGCCTGGCTCTTGTTTGTAATGGTGCATTAATGCAAGCCGCGACACATTCGCAATAGCAAAAAGATTTCTTTGGCATTAAATTGTAACACATGCTCTAAATGTAGGGATATTGACGTTTCATTTAGCATCGCTACAGATGAAGCTATCACTTTTTGTGAGGACGTTATCCCAAAAGTTAGATTACTTTTATGGATCTTCAAATTTTCTAGTACTCTGTGCGCCGGAATGAGACGTTCTTTACTATAACTGGTAAAATCAATATCTTATTCTGTTGGTTGACATAGTTTTGTTACTTGCATCTTATTTTAGCCGAAAGAGTAGGTTGTTTATAATTTGTTTAGCTAATAGAATATACTTAATAATACAAAATATGCAAATATTTTTAAAGTATTTGTACAAAAATAATTAAAGAAAAAAATGTCTCTGGAGTATAATCCAGAGGTGGCGCGAACACCCTGTGATGACGGGTGCCTTTATTAAAAAAAAATACAAATGCTGTCCTCAAAATATTAACACTTAATAAAGTATCCATATGAGTTGATTGATAAAACAGTTCAATCCAAATCCAATAAAGTCAAATAATTTGTCATATGGACACGCCACACACAAGTAATATTCTAGTTCTAAACATGGTAGTAGAGAAACCATGTTTCGCTCAAATGTAATAATACTGTAGGTATATAAAAATCACCTAATTCAATTAAAGCATAATCAAAGCTAACATAAACGCATGAGCACGTTAACAGTATCATGTAATTTGCAGTACAACATAACGGTGTAGAATATATTGCATTTGGTTATTGATTGATTGCACTAAGCCACTTCGAACAACCTTTCCACTTAATATAACATTTGTGATAGACTCCGTTTATATACTGGGATGTGATTTGGTGTGTGAATAGTTTTTGCTAATGTATAATTAATCGTTTTAGGTAGAGATAAGGTAAATAAAACAAAATCACATTGTCTTCTAAAATTCGATGTAGCCTTTGCTTCAATTATAAAATTTATTGAAAAACTAAGGACTAAAAAATTAGGTCCTAAAAAGGATCGAATAAATGAATTTCTCCAAGAAAATCAAAATAGCTGACATGTCACTGAGTAGGTAAGGAATACACGTCGAGTTAGCATTAATTTATTATACCTTAATATAACTACTTTAATAATGTAAAATCACTAAATAACATTGAATAAATTTAAAATTAAAATTAATAAAGATTTTCGAAATCGCCACTGAAAATGACAATGAAATAGCTCACCGAAAACAACGTACACCGAACATAAAAGCTCATTTCCACTAATCTTCAAGACCGTGGCGATGGCGGATCGATTTTATCAATTTCATTCATGATCTGATTCAATAAAGTAATCTGATTTCGCGCATCGCATTGTCGGCATCTGCCCACCGATATAAAATGAGAGCAGTGCATTTGGCAGCCGAAATAATCTTCACACCCCACTGACTGAGGCGGATAATTAAAGCGATTTGTTCCTCGACATAAGTTGCCAATTACACTACAATAATGCGCCGCTGTTAAGGTGTGCTCACACGTATTACTGTCGCGTGTATATGAGGCTTATGTGATAAATTACGAATCGAATACCTTCGCAATCTTCGTGGGAATTCCCGTCTGAGATATTACAGTTTTAATGCTGTAATTTTCTATTGACATATTTCGGTCTTATAAGTATAAATAATCTCGTAGTAGGTACGCCATAATACTAAAGTATTATAATAATAATTGCGACCCTACTCAGTTTCAGGGTAGAAATCAGACATTTAGTACGTAAATACTGAACAATAAATCTCTTTGTCTACAGGTCGTTCTTCCATTCTCTATAAATTTGCCGTGTTTTACAATCTTATATTTAGCCTTTTGTTTCGCATGCCCCGATGTTGGTAAAAGGTAGGTATCATAAAACATTCTAGAATAAAATATACTTAATTCTAGTTTTATATACTTTTGTATACTATTTATAATTCATAAATAGAATATTGTATAATACTATTCAATTGTTACAATTAGCTTAAACTTCTATTAAAAAGAGTAAAAAAAACTACTTCTATTCCATCCGTTCATCATCATTTTAATTGAATCCTTATGGAGAAGTTTGTTTTAGCCTAAGGTTTTTGTGTAATTCTTATTGTCACTTTTGACACATTGCATACAAATTTCATTTATATTTTTCATTTACACTGTACATTAATTAACAATTGTACAGTATTTAACCCGAATTAGCCATAAATTCTACGAAGTTTCAACAAAGCACCGTTTCAATATAAACAACATAACCCTCTATCCCATAACGTTCCCTTAATCACACCCATTTTAAATCAACCTTTAAAATAAGAAAATCCCGAAACCATCCGCGCAGTAATGTCACAGCAAAATGATATCTATTATTAGACATCTAAAATGGTACATAATTTGTATTACAAAATTGCCGCTAGTATTTCAAATCGGATTCGAATAACATTAACGTATTCGCAGTAATCCTATATAACCTGTTAGGATTTCACTGGCACATTATATACCTACTGGTGTGCATTTTCAAAATACGAGAACGGGCAAGTAATAAAATTTTGTTAAAGCTTCATCGATTGTATCTATTGGACAGTTAAATTGTTTCAGTAAATCCAAGTTAAGCTTCTCTACCGACGAATATTATCAGCTTTATAAAATGCCTTGTAATATCTGAAGAACAATTTATCCGATAGATAAGTCAATAGGGACAATTTAGGACTGTACTGTTGTGAATTTTTCTCATATTTTGTACCTTAATTGTATTGTATTTACGATACGAATAGTTATGGAAAGAACTGCTTAGTTCTTTTAGCTTATAAAATCTACTATAAAAATTTCGTTACATTTCACCCAAAAGATATTATAAGATTTCTGAATTTTTTAATGTACAATGTAATACGCTCAGAATTTTTTGTCAAAAGAAATAAATTTATAGCTACAACAAACAAATACAAAACATTAATCATATTTCGGGTTACTAAGAGGAGGACCTTTGATATCTTATTTACCCACTTTTATTCCCGTCTATTTAATTGTATATCTTAAATGGGCTTCATGAAAATACGCCATTTTTTCTTGTAACAAAATATAAGAATCGCTCATACATTAAACATGAATTATGTAAAATATATAAATAGAATCAAATCGCTTAAGTGGATAAAATATACATGTAACAAAGACAAGTCTGGAGCACATGAAACTTATTCAGGCCAACTTCCGATTCGAGTTTGACTCACAACTAAGCGGGTACGTGCACTACTATCTGTGAAATTGTGCAATTTATTTGTATATCACTCGTTACCACTGTAACAAAACTTCGTAAGAACGTGTGACTGATGATTTTGTTACCTGAAGCTGATAGAGCCTTTGTTTCATTAGAATATAGATGTGTCTTGAAACGTTCATTTTTTCACTGTTTTCAAGTAGATTCATAGTTTAATCAATATCTTAAACAGTTCTTGAATAAATAATAGGACTTTTCTGAGATTACAAACTTACTAAATATTTATTGTTCTCTGCGTTTTATTTTGTAGCATGAAAATTTTGATTCGCAATGAGTTAATTAATTATTTATTGAGAACTTTAACATTCCAAGGTAAGCTGGATTACAATAAAATTTAAAATAATTCCAAGCAAAATAACATGCACACAGCACTTAAATTTACCCACCTGTTAACCAATCATACATTTACCGAACCGTTTTACTTACAGCATGTTGCTCGCTCGAAAAGACGTCATTAAAAAATGCAAATAAAATTCTTCTTGAAACAATGCCACAAACGATTCTTTTAAGAAACGTAATTTGCATGAAAATAATTGGCGCATTTTTAAACGATGTAAGTAAACTCCTTCTTCCGGACTACTTGGCTAGTGTTGCATCGGGCTGGATTAACGAACTTCCTACAATCTCCCCGCGAGGCGAACTTAAAATTCTGACATCAGTTCGGGGTATTAAGGGATTGTTCAGTTCATAAATTTATAAAGCCTGCTTGCTCCGACCTAATCTTGTTTGTTAAGACCTCAAGTCTATTAGCGGATGAATCGTGTACATCCATTCTCTTTTCAGTCATGTTTTATTAGCGGTCTCCAGACGAACACGTAATTTTGTAATCATTGCAAATGTCTACGGCGGGTGAAATATTAATCTTCCTTATCCCCTTATCTGGCAATTTTACTGCGCTTACGAAATTATAATTTTACCTCACTTTTTTATTTTGAGAGGAAATTTTTCATGAATTATTATTTTAATGTGCTTTTGTACCTTTGGATATTACTAAATTATCGTTCCGAATTTAACTGCTTTGCATTAGCTTTTCGTATAAAATCTGCACATAAATATTCCATCTCAAGATATTTAAATTGATAATTTTACCGTAGGCATTATAACTTTTTATTGTACTATATTTTAATGTTTGCTTACATTATAATTATGAAATATTGTAAATTCAGTCCCTAAATATGCTGCTTGATAATAACAATGACAACTATGTAGGGGAGACCGGGGATGGTTGACTAACTTTTGACTTAAGCTCGTATATCTCTGATGTTTAACTGTATATAACAAAAATAGCAGTTGATACAGATAGAAGAACTATTCAGGTACCTAAAATACTAATCTATAACCTATATATTTATCATTATAATAATTATTTAGTCGATTTTCTAAACCCCTGACGCTTGGTCAACCTACCCCATGTCCGGGGTAAGTTGACTATAGGCATGGGGTAGGTTGACCTAGGCAGTAATTAGTATAAATAAAGAGGATTAGTATAAAATAAAACATTAAAATGTACTAAATGATAGAAACTTTTTATTTAATTATAAACAAACTTAAATTTGAGATCCATTCTCGGTTAATAAAGAACTTTACTAAAGGTAACTTTTTAAACTATTAAAAAAACTAAAATTAACAATTCTTGAGGGATTAATTTTTGTACTTTCTGTTTCAACCATAATTGTAACTTGAATTATTCTAATAAATCGCTAATCACAGATAAAATTGCTTTTATAAAAATATTCAACATACATAAACTTGTGAGTATCTAATATTATAAACTAATAATAAAACAGAAAACTTCTTTTCTAAATTAACTTATTTATGAAAATAGAACAATCAGTCTCATGTTAGAGTTTTTAAGTATATCTGCTAACAAAATATTATAATCTTTGAAATAGTGATTATCATTAGCCACTTTAATATTTACCAAAATATAAGATTTATTTTCTAAAACTAAACCTAACTATGTTGCGTGTCTCATACGGTGTTAATCCATAATAAATGTCAGCAGCCGTCTTCAAATAAGCTACCAGTTTATTTTCTTCGTCATCGCTAAATACCTGCCTATTTTTTATGTACCCCGCCGTGTCCAGGGTCAAATCAGCTTTCCCGAGGTTCGGATAACGTTCTAGCTTTTGTTTAAGTTTAGTCACATAACGATGCAACGTTTTGTATGGAATTTGGTATTTCTTTGATGTGGCGGCAAGCTCTTTCTATGATATCTTTTGGTACATCACCCCTTTCAGATTTTCTTTTGTACGTCCTCATTTTCTGTAAAAATACAACTGTAATTTAGTATGTGAGAGAAGACTATAATAGTGTTTACATTGATGATGCACATTAACCATTAGCCCACACAATTCTTTAAATAAATGATAAAATGTTATACTTATTATAAAGGGGTTGGTTGACCATTTAGTCTAAACTCTGGCACTAACATGAGAGCAATACTGTGTAATATAGAATAAAATTATCATATTTACATTTGGCATAACAACAGCATTGTTTCTAACAGATCCAAAGACACAATAACAAAAAAAGTACGAACGAAAAAAGTTACTTACCGAGACCAAAAATACAACATGTGATGCCACTCACGAACGCCACGCGACTGCGGCGGCTCACTTCACACAAGTTAGCGGGTCGTAGGGAGGCATCGTCGCTCGTGATTGGTTGATGAAAAACACGTGATGGTGGCGAGTTATTGTTGTTTAGTCTACCTGCCCCTATAGCCAACCATCCCCGGTCTCCCCTACCTAATGTGTCTTATTTTTAACCAGTTATCATTTTCCATAAAACGTCCATCTCCAAACATAATTTAACAATTCAACCACGAGTGTTCATATAAAAGACTAGAAAGAAATATAACAGCACTAATTTCAGAAGATACCCTCGTAAGCTCACAGCCAGTACATCACACTGGCGCTACGTTCTGACACGCGGCTTTGCCCTATGATAAAGCACCTGTTCACGTATTTTATAGTCCGCTACGTGTTTAAATCTATGATTAAACTGTATATTTAGATACAACGTGTTATGTAATGGAGTTGTTATTTGTAACCTGTAACTGGCATGCAGATATGGTAAATGTAGATTCAATCATAAAGAGACTAAAAGGAAAAGACACCACATTAAAAAATAGTGCTTTTAAATCGACATCTGTTTCAGATATCGTATTCAAAATGACTACTACGTCTGGACAAGGAAAAGTAAACGAATGGTCTGACTTCTCTTGAGATAAAATTAGTACGTTGAAAATCTTGTTTACGGTCTCTTTGTCCCATTAATTAAAAACTTTTATTAATAAAATATTGCATTTATTTATTTATGCTTACAGTTACATTTAATACATAGTAATAAATTCAAATAATTATCGCAATATGGCATTTTTATACCTCATTACTGTACAAGACAATTCGCGAGTATAGCATAAAGTTTAAAATCGTTAAGGTCACCTCGTGCGCCAATTTGTAACATCCTCGCGCGGTTCCGCTCCCATATTTTATACAAAATACATGTAACACCTGCAAGGCTAAAACTTTCATTTTCAAGGGAAATTAATTTGAGTAAAATAATTATTTGCTACTAAATGCAACATTTGCTCGCTGCTGGAACACGTGGATTCTTTTTCATTTGCATTTTTAACGCTTTTGAAGATCGTGATCCATTGTGTTCTGTGATCCATTGTGAGTTGTGCAAAAATCAAAATATATACCACGATTATGACGAAAGCTCTCATGGGAATATCTAAAACCTTGAGAATTCCATTTTAGCGAGAAAAGAGTTGTAGACACTCATAAAATTGGTTTTTAAGTAAAACAATTTCTAAGCGAGTCGTTGCATTGATTTCTTAGTCCTTTTATTATACATTACTCTATTTCCAGATGTAGTACAAAACCTCTCCACCACACTTACCAAAATGAAAGCACTGAAGTTTACATTATTTATATTATTATAAAACTAAAGCAGGTAAAATAAACTACTAAGAAGATTGCCAGGAACTCCTGTATAAGACTGCATTAAACTCGGGCAATATCGAAATATGCCGACGTGGCCCCGAATGTGCCAACCTGCTGCAATTCCACTTTGTAACTCTGTTAGAATTGTTGAATTAGATTTAGACTTACCACATATATGATCCACTTCATCCAGTAAACATTGTTGACCTTCTGACTGCAATAAACTAAGAGCTTTGCATGAATTTTTCAGAAAATAACACCTATAAATCTTGAAGTTCAAAAATAGTATATTAAATTCTACCAATTTTGTGATGGATGTATTGTAGAGTTTTCCAGTGCTGTCGCAATAAGCAGGAAATATTTAGGTGTACTTACTGTGATTACAATATGATTTTAAAATAACTTTATCACATAAATATGTATATGTGATTACTCTGTATGGTATCTGTATGGATGGTATTAGGTTCGTTACACTACACTTCATCTTCTAAAGTAATATAATTCAATTCAAATAGTCTGAGAGCTGTTTCTATCGAATTCAAAAGCGTTATAGAGAACTGGTATAACATTTCTGTTTAATTTGAAATAATACCTTCCATAAAAGGCATCCCTCCTTTACAAATTGAATGAGCTATGGAATTAATCACATCTTACGATATCCATACCGCTGAAATTCCGTAACGAACCAATTACTTAAGTACAATCAACTGATTCATGTAACGCATAGCGGAACTTCTACATTACATCGAGTCAGGACCACGTCTGAGACCCGCTCTGCCCCCCGAACCCGCTCCTAAGCAGGCGACAGAGGGGCGATATCATTCAACAAACAGTTCTTAATTGAGAGGTCGTACGCATACTTCTCTTTAATATGGACATCGTAAATCAGAGGCAGCGAACGAAATTAAAACAGGGGTTGTAGGCGTGAATTAATTTCCAGTAGCTGGCCCACCGGCGTCCAACGTGTACAGATTTCGCGTATATTCGCCTGAAAGTGATATAGCTATTGTGATGTATCCGACTACTGGACGGAGCGATATTTTACTTAAATATGTTACATTTATAATAGCAACCAACAAAATATTGGAGCATTTTATTGCGTATTATTAACACAATATTTTGTTAAAGATATTATACAGCCGCCCTAAATTTTCTTGGTGAAACCCGAGTAATTTACAAGCAATAATAAACTAACGTTAATTTTAATTGATGAAAATATTTTACCAGAATTTTCATATTTAAAATTCTGTCTCATTAAATTTCAAATATCGAAATGAATATCTCAGTACTTTAATAATTTCGAGTGGGCTATAAATAGAAGGTATAGAGATAAAAGCAAAAACCGCTATGAATACCAAATCCCTCGGCGACTGCAGTTAGAAATAAAAATTAACATAACACAAAGCAATCATTTTAAATTCATACTTTACTCCTCTATATTGCAAAAGATATCAAAGATTTTAACGCAATCGGAAGCTCGCATGAACAATGGCGTCGGATTCAAAGTTAAATCAACTGAAACGTGGATTAAACTATTTTATATGAATATTCTCTCAATCCCTGTTAATAAAAAGTGATTAATGTCACTTATAAATGGATGAATTACCGTAATTTGGGCGACATGTGATTTATTACCGGTTAATCAGTACCAAAATGTTATTTTGTGTTGATAAAATGTTTTAAAATCACATTATTAACTGTTGCGTGTAATTTTAAATACGAATGAGCCGGGCAGTCATTGTAGCGATTAAATTAAAAATAAATATTATACAAAATTATAGGCTTTGATACTGCTGGATTGGTGTTTTGTCTACCATGTGACAAGCTGAACTATCGGATATTAATAAACTTAATAAAGGAGATATCTGAAATATTTTATTCTTGCATATTATTTACAACACATTGTTCGCAAGTCGCAAGACTTTCCTTGTAGAATTTATGATGCGCTTAATTTATATTAAGATAAGTTGGATATGAACACAGGATAATTTATTATTTTAAATACTTTAGAATATATTATCATCTTATTGTTTTCTATCGAATAATAAAAGTTTAACAAATAGTATTTCTTTTAACTATTTAAAAATTACTATTACTGTATGTATTTATTACCCGTAATTATTGATATAAAACTAACCTTTTTCATAAATTGCGTATTAGTTACATATCTATCTAGACCTTTCTGTCATTATTTTAAAAATTAGCAAACGTCATATTGTATTAAAAAAATAAGTTCTTGGAATTATATTCAAAACTAAACCAACGCAAGATCAGCTTCAATCTGTTTAATTCAGTTTGGAAGTCATTCTTCAAATGGACGACTTTATTCCAAAGTACACAGGTGTCCGGTAAAAGCAAGATCTCGCTGCACTTGATGGAATTACTTCGACGTGACTTGCATAATATCATCCAAGGTTGTTCACGTACCTAACGTTGGAACGGATTTTCTGTATCTGCTATTAGTTGTTTATCAAATGCTAAATGCTGTTTTGTAAATGCGATTAGAATGTATTGATCAGTTGAATCATGAGTAAGTAACAAGGTAAATATTCCCTAGAAAACTGTTGCTTAAAGGGACTATTCTGAAAAGGTAGACTCGCGAGATCTGCAAAATATTGAAAATATTTTAATATTTCGTACCCAAAATGATTTGATTCAGTCTTCTTTTGAAAATAATGGTATAATACGCACAAGCAATTGGGAAAATACTAAATGGAAATTCTGCTCCACTTAAGTAGGTATGAAATAATACAATATTACATACTAACCCTTAAATGATATCACTTCATGAACTCATTTCACTCACAATCCATTAGTTAAATATATAAATATTTGGATATACTCTATTTTCGGCTCGAGATTACATTACAATGTTTTCCCTAAACGTTTGAGCAATTATAATACCAGGAATCAATTTGAGAGCAATTATACTTCAAAACCTTTAAGAATATTCACTGTACTTAACATTATAAAGCAGAGTCATAAAACCTCTTTGTCATGCTTGAAAATAAGCCAAAGGATAATGGTATTAATTATATTTCACAAAGCTTATTTATATACTTTTTTACTGAATAATATACTCATTTTTATTTCTATCTGTATTTATTATATTCGGTTTTATAACTTAATTATCTATTTACGTGTTCGTGAAGCGTTCGAAACGTTAGCTTCAAAGACAATAAAATATAACTAGGCCTTTATTTTATAGATTACTAGCTTACCGCCCGCGGCTTCGCCCGCTTTGTCTAAAACCTAATAAATTATATACTAAAACCTTCCTCTTGAATCACTCTATCTATTAAAAAAACCGCATCAAAATCCGTTGCGTAGTTTTAAAGATTTAAGCATACATAGGGACATAGGGACATAGGGACAGAGAAAGCGACTTTGTTTTATACTATGTAGTGATTCTATATATCCCGCCAGATATATATAACTAGGTATTTCGAAAGCCATTTAGGGTATTATTAGTGCATCGCAATTTTATTTATATTGGTTAATTAAATAATAACCACGATAAGCCAACGGATTAGCTGTATCTCGCAACATTAATAATGGTTTACGCATTCTAAGCTACAATAATATATCACTAACTGTGAGTTACAAGATTAATTTGGAATTGTATTTATTGGCTGTGAAGAATAATAAAACGTATCGCTGAGAGTTTTAATTAACCACCTCCCTTCTACTTTGATGTAGTGACGGCAACAATCACGCAAGTAAAATGTCATTAAGGAGACTGTTACGTGATGTACTATTACGTGTATGAATCACGATAGACATTCATAGAGATTCAAATTGTCAGTGTTAGTACTTTAGAGATAATAGTAGAGAAATTACGCTTTCTATTCGTCGTGTTATTTTTTTTTTTTGTTAGTATGATTTCCGAGACTATAAGAATGATTATAAGAATCATCATCGATTATACGAAATTATGAGGAAGTTCCTATAAAATACCATTTTCATATTATGTTAATTTTATTTAAACCAACATTGTATTATATAAAAAATAAACGATAAATTTTTGTTTAAACAATATAAGTTTCTCCGAAAAATAACCTTATAACGTTTAAAATGTAGCATTAGTTTAGAATAAAATCTTACTATTGTCGATGAACAGAATTCAATAGCAAGTGCAGCTGGAGTAACATATTTTAGCGACATAAATCGAGTGTTGTCGACATTTACGCCGAGATTCTCACATATTTTACTTTCGACGATACTATCGCGATGATAAGTATACATAGACGCGAACTGACGACAATAATGAGAAGAAATTTCTCATTTACAAATGCAAATGTGACACGATATTTTCTACAATATTAACACTTTGCTTGAAATTTGTATTTCGTAACATTTTCTGGTGTAGGGTGAAATATTGACCCGTCAAGTTCAATGACACATCCCCTATTTGTTATGAGAATACTGTACGATATTAAGGAATTATGACGGTCTTATTAATATCAGCATAATATTACATTCGTAAAAAAACTAAGCAAATTGGAATAATACTCATAAGCAACTTACCTTTAACCTACCCCACACAAAACCAATCAGAACAACATCAACACCAGCATAATAACCCAGATACATGACATCCAAAACACAAGGAGCTGATAGCTGATAGAATCTTCGACACGTAATCAATGCCTTGCCTATGATTAATACCGGTCAGCCGAGTGACTCGTGCTCGATCGCCATCTGCCCTTATTAATTGCCTTGTCAGCCGTAATCGTACGCCTTACTATCTTACTCCTACCTATCTTGGATGTATTGATTACAAGTATAAATCATTTCTGATTAACACGTGTTTGTTTAAAGCGATTAATGATTTGTTCGCGTACATAATTGTTATTTGTATGTTTGACAAATATTGGCATATTGGCGACTTTTATATGGCATAAGTGGATGTACGGTTTTCTTATTTATTAAGCCTTAAGCTATTATATACAATAATGATTCAAAAATTGGGATATTGGCGACTTGCATATGGCAGAAGTGGATGTACGGTTTTCTTATTTATTAAGCCTTAAGCTATTATATACAATAATGATTCAAAAATTGGGATATTGGCGACTTGCATATGGCAGAAGTGGGTGTACAGCTTATTTGTTAAGCCCCTAAGCTATGTACAATAACGATATATCCGTTATTCGCGATTATAAATGAAGAATAATAAATGTACGTTTATTTCCAATGTAACAAAAATTGTGTACAATTGGAAGTAAAGAAAGACATAACGCAGATTCTAATCTAATGCCCATTGTAGTTCTATAAATTGAATAAATAATAGTAATAGCGTTGTACTTAACTTACTGACATGACGTCAATACATTTTGTCATTAGGCTAAATTAATCAGATCTGTATCTGTCTGTCTGCCTACGAGTATGAAAAAATAAAAATCATGTTGACTATCTCTACTTTAAAATTTGTATTCCAGAAATCTCTGTATAAGTTTGTTAGCATTTTAATAAAACTGGTTAACTTTTTAACTAACGTGACTTACAATTTATAGATTTAAAAAAATGCACTTCAGATTATTCAAAATAATTCAACTATTTCCTTGCGCACAATTTCAGTACGCCTATGCATATTTATGCAACGAAATTCGGGCTTATTTATCGAACATCATAAACCAAGAATGCCTTGTGTTAACGACAATATTGCAATGTATTACACAATATAGTCGTACACGCGTTGCGATAATCACACATAGCCGGCTTTGACTTATTATGGCGTAATTAAATTAGCCAAACGTACCCAAGTGCGTTTTGACTAATGACTCGTGTAAGAGCAGTGCGATCAACAGATGACAAGCAATTAATTGAATTAATTGATCCATGGGATGGACGCATCTTCATCGATTATCTGTGCCAATATAATCGATCGACTCTGGTTTTCGGATGGGGTCGATAGCGAAATCAATTGGCCGACGTATTGCGTACTATTCGTCATGTAAAACGTGCAGTATGGGCGTAGTCGTGATCACATGATAAAGTAAATCATTTTGGAAAATGACTTCTAAATGCAGGCTATAAATGACTAGCTTTAAATGTGAATTGAAAGTTTTAGAGTTGTTCTGGAGTTTAGGTGATCAATTTTAATTATTATTTAAAGCTACAATCAACATAACTGTATGCAATATGTGTAACTTGCACCACACAAGTATTTTACAAACCCGGAGAAACGAAGGATCATAAATAAATCGCTGCCACGAAATCCTGTCCATTGGAATTCTTCAGCGAATCACAAAACGCTGTTAAAACCCCGTAACGTTAATGTCAAATGTTTGTATGTCGTTTATTAAAATAATAACGGTCAGTCCTAAACCTGAGCAATAGAGATAATAGCGGTCGTCAGCGTCAATTACCATTACCGTAACAAGTAAACAACTATGATTGTATCGTAACATTGATCTACAATACTGGATAAGTTAAAGTACTTTTACTGGAACGAATCATATAGAAAAGATTTACGTTTTGTTATTCTTGTAGCATTAACTCGGTGATATTTATAAATTTGAAATGTAATGCAAAGACTCACGCCTGTTTACAATATTTAAAGTCTATAATAAGTGTTGTTGTCGTGGAGGAATGATGAAAAATTGCAACCTTTGAAAATTTTTAACGAAAATACAGTTATTAATATACAGTATTATGAACTATGTCTGAAGAACTGATCTTCCTCGAATTCATTAGAAATCAATGTACAAGATTTACAGTACAGAATTTAAATAACAACCTCTGACAGGCCACATTACGAAGAAAATATTATCCCTGAATTATTACAATAAACGAAGACATATTCAAACCAAAATCTTTAAACACACACGCTAAATTGCTAACCTACATTCCAGCAATCAAGAGTAAATAAATATGATAAGTAAAAGCTTTATTACAAATCCTTAAATCTTTAATAACTCTGTCTCTATCACATCTTTAGTATATAATTAATATAAATAAGAGCGGACCAAAAGCAGTGAGAAAAAACTAGTAAGGGTTGAAAATGTGGTAGGAATTTGAAGTCAATACACCTCAACACCTTCACCATCACACCTTCGTGGAGACGAAAGCAAAGCCACGGGCGGAATCCTAGTCAAATATGTGTTACACATTCAATACTCTACATTACACAAACTCGCGTTAATCGCCTAGTGCTAAACCTACATACTAACTGTATGTATTGAAATTAATAAAATAAAACTGTATTTTAACAATTTACAGACAGTATTAGATCATTACAAATGTTATATAAATATAAATTTATAAAGAATAGAAAAAAAAATTTTTTTTTTCTATTTTTTTTTTCTATTCTTTATAAATTTATATTTATAAAAGCATTTGAATGCCATAAAACCAAAAATATAAATTCAACAAATGTTATATAATTGAAGCTTACACGTGCAAGTTTCATTGAAATTACTTCGTGAATAACTCTAATTAAAAAACAAGTACATTTTTAATGAATTAATAAATTGCATTATCTGCAGCGGAACAAAGAGAAGAAAAATATTCGTTTTTCTATAGCTCTTATTTAAAATAATACATTTTAACTTTTGCGTATGGTTGAAAACTATTTTTGACTATAATTGTAAATACACATTTTATATTAATTGTAAATAACAATTATGAATGCTTTTTTATGTTGCATTTTAGTTCTCTATATCCGCAATAGTGATCAATCTACAAAACATGGATTATAATTATCACAACAATAGACATGTCATTATTTAAAAAGATTGATTGGTTCTTTTTCTGTTGTTACAAAAAAAAACTTTATCATAGACCAGCAGTTTTTTCCAGTTATCGTGGTGAGTCTCTTACATACCTACACTTGGAGTATGTTTTTTTTTAAATCCCTTCTTACTTCTTAAGTGATAAGTAATTGGGACACTTATTATATAACCAAACAATTCATTTAAATGACAGTCGTATATTGATACATCGTATAGATTTGTAACACAACAAAAACCACATTTACGGTGACGTGCTTTATTAACCTTATGAAAAAAGGGAAACAATGTAGCTGTAACCTTTCGACAACCTTTTTCTAACTTTAAGGGGTAAAACCGCAACTCATTATATCTATGATAAAGCTCGTCGATTGGGAAGACAAAAAACCTTTGGTTTTTTATTCAATTCTATATTTTTAACTAATTTTAGCTTTTTTAACGGTAATATTTAAACGATTTATGTAATGTGTTTGATTAATAAATAAAGAATTTGTTAATGTATTGAATACTTTTATGCGTTTACTATTTCACGTTTTAAAAATAAAACGTAACCAACACACCTAAACAAACAGCGAACGCAAATAAAGAAAGCACTTGGCAAGTTTGCCGTGTATTTAAAACACATACAATCTGCGATTCAAATCAAGTTCATCATCTGAGAAGGCAACAAAGCGTGTGTCGGGCCCGTCCAAGTTTGCCTGCCGGTTGCCACACCTGCTCCATTCCCACAAATTGTAACCGGGAAACTCTCAAGTCGCTCCGTCGCCAACTTACCCTGCTACTTCATAATTAATTCTTTATTCGAAACAACTTGGACAGGAACGAGCCGTAAGCACTTAAATAGTCCAAATTGTGCCGAAGACGCGCCCATTTTTAATTAGTTTAAAAGTGCGCTTCAATTGTTAATAGTCCCATTGAAGTTTGTTGAGTTTTAGCAAATTGAAAATAAATCAAACGCCCGAATGGCCCCACGTCAAAATGGAAAACAGCTGTAACTCGTTACGCTGCAAATAATAGTTTGAAGCTTGCACTACTTTAGTAATTAAATAAAACGTATGCTATTTTATTCCGTCATTTTCAGTTAGAACATTTGTGACGCTTAAAATATTTGAACATTTGTTGAAATAGCCACCAGACAACCAATTATTTAATGAACTTAACAATAAAGAAAATTCACAGAAACTCAAATGTGTATACATTTTAAATATTTTTCAAATACCATTTTTGAAAAGTATAAGTACCTTAAAATAAGCAACAATTTGATCATCTTTATACCTATAATCCCCCAAAACGGGAACACCTCAAATTCAATCCAAACTTCACATTAACTCTTACCCATCCAATTATTCCTCGATAATCATTTCCAATAGATAACTCGTTAGCTACTAGCGCAAACTTATCTCATTCATCCTTATGACATATTGTACATAACAATGCGTTTGACAAATCAATCTGAATGCCTAGTGGGTCTGTGCGGGCGACAGCAGTTGTTCTGTGCCCATTGTTTCAGACTGTTTATATGTATAGATGACAGATGGGTCTGGTGGAAAAGTTTGTACATACTATTACATAGCTGAACTAACAGTGATTAGAATCTACCGGTGATTAATTGTCTTTTTAAACGCTGTTTGTGTTATGCAAGATGTACATTAATTAGGTTTAGCGTGAGTAAATGGATTATATATATAGTTCTATATACTCTTTACACGGCTTACTATAAACGTAAGTTGCAGAGAAATATGATAAGTGTCCTAAAATTAAATGTCCTATGAAATTAGACTATAATAATATTATAGTAGCTTTTCAAAAAATAATATGTAGTAGGAAATGATTCCTTTTATTCTTCATTGTAAACATGAAAGAAAATAAATAGTATCAACGATTCGCTCTCACCGCAAACTGATTATTTCTTATAAATTATAAAATTCCTTTAAAAGCACGATATCCAGGTTAATATCCATTCTTCTATTTTCGCAGAATTCTTTTTGCTCGCCGATATTTCTTCCATCCGATGTATTTTTTCTTGTACACAATTGCAATATCATAGTTTTAATCATCTGTTGGTATCGAATGTCTTGACTGCAATTATTCTAGAAATATTTCTAAGGCAAATATCTAGCGGCTATTCTATAGAACAAGCTGTTAGAATAAAAAATAGAGATGTCATAAACCAGCGCTAATCGAATTTCCTTTTATTTTATTTTTTCATTTACAGTTTGAAACACAACGTAAGCTATATTGGGAGTCTGGGGTCTATATTTTGATGTAAGGAACTTTGTTCAATAAATGATTTTTATTTATTTATTCAGGCTTTTAAATTTACTTGAATTTGACGAGCACTAAATTTCTCAAGCACACACCTTAGACAATCGAATCTTAACTCCTTAACTATTGATAATTGAACACCATAGCAATCCGTACCCACTTAATACCACAGTGGATCACCGCTTAAGTGATCCGTACATGAATTAATAGTTCAATACTTGACAATATTGCATAATCAGATTATTTCACTTGATGTGCATAATTCAGCGGGCTTCCACAATGGAACATCGGCATAGAGCGCGCATATTAATCAGCTATTTCAATGGCAATAATTAGGCCTGACAGTGACAGGGTTACTGTAAGCGACGAACATTATACGAATTGTCTGAATAATCTTATGCATGGATGGATTATTGGCGTGTGAAGTGTGTATCGATGTATTGATATTATATTAATACTTATTAAAATTCTTTAATTGTAGGTCAATAGTTTAATATATTGGTTCGTCTGCTTATCGAAAGGTTCAAGAAACATTGGTTAATTCTAACGAATAATATAATATGTATGTGCGTGAATATTTTGCTTCAAACTAAATACAGAATAATTTTAAATATAATGGATTTAAGAGATAATAAGATTTTGTCGTATCTAGAGTAGGTTGTAGCTAAAATTAGAAGACGCAAGATAAAAATATAACATCAAAAGGATAGATTAAAAAGTCTACAAATAGATTGTTAACAGAACTATCAATTTCAATGAAATAAAATGAAGATCCTAGAATAGATCACATCTATTCTAGGATCCTATATTTAGGTCTAAAGTCTCGGAAATGTGTTATGAAATGAAAGATATTTCTCACTGTTAAATAAAATTGACGTTCTGCTCGTAACTTTGATATATATAATTCATTTTAAAATAGTATCCTTGTCTTAAAACTAGATTGCAGGAAGAAGTCTCTGTACTTGTTTTAAATTCTTTTCATATTATCATGAACAATAATCATCTTTCATTTACTTACTTTTTAGATAAGTTTCTCTTTCAACAAGAGCTTATGAAATAATATTATAATAAAGTTATTATAATAGTTATTTTTATATTAAATAAATCCAATCCTACAATTACCAAACCATAACACAAAATTAACAAAACAAACACGCAATCATTGAAACTCGTAAAAACATAATATACACGAAAGCGAATTATGAATCCATTATAAAACCGCTAAAGAGTAAACAGTAGCGTTGCGTTGTTTTAACAAAGAGACACACACAATACGGGAGACAATGGGTTCACGCAAACACCGTCGCACTGTCACCGTCAGACCTAATTAGTGCCTCTATTGAGATTGTCTGATTAATATGCACGTTTTCTGCTTCCGACCCGCGCTACGAATCGATTGTTGTCTTGACGTCGCGGCGAGGTTTGTGCCTTAGGTACATTATGATGGTTGCAATGAAACAGCTTAAATATAGTGAATCTAATTCTAATATTAAATATGTTAGCTAAAAAAACACAGACAAGTAAGAAGGTTTTTGGTTGATAGTGTATGCTGTCTTTCAATTAGTATTACGTTTTAACAAAATAAGTACCTACTTACAGCAATATGTTACTGCTAAAGTATTTTAAACATAGTTATCCACAAAGATTAGTTATTATATAACATTTCACTCGTATCCTTTTTACATTCTGTGCCATTTCTGCGCCATGTTTTAAAACGGTAATCCAGAACATCAGTCCGTACATTCATTTCCCCACAAATCCACATAATACACAAAGTACACTTCCTTTCCGAGGTAAAACAACTGACACAATTTCAAATATATTCCGCGATATTACCAGTTTTTGCTGATAAATGTTACCAGCGCGCCTGCAGGCTGCTGTTTATGTGGCCGTTAACTTGAAATACTTACTTATTAATGAGTAATTTATTACAATTATAATTATAACGTCTCGTACGTGCGTCGTACAAGGTGCTTAACTTGTATTCTCATGCCTGTACCGTTTTGTAAGCCCTGAACAATAAATATTGCGTAAATGGGGTTACGCGGGAATGTTCGCTGGCAACATTATAATTATTGCTGCGTACAAAAATTGTATTGCCAATTTACTAATTGTAGATACTACTTAGGTATTGACTTATTGGCTTCATGTATTTATGATGCTTTCTATTTTCATTACATTTTCTTTGTTCGATAGATGTATTACAAATCTTCAAAGTAAGTTATCATATTTTTGTAGGATTACGCCTACATTAAAACATATATTTTTTAACTATACCTACCTATTTAAACATTAACAATATTTTAAACCACTTTAAAATCCAATAGATTACAGAACCTTAAAAAATTTCACGAAACCAATTCGGACATTCACATTCCGAAATCCTTTATCTTCCCCGTATCAACATTCAGAGAATTTCCATTCGTTAAATTCACAAACAACATCCACTTTTGCTTCGCTCGCTAGTTCTCCATCCTCGGCAAAACATTTAACCTGCATAGAAGTAATTAAAGCCGACGAAATAGCACTCCAATTAGTGTGATACTCAACGGTAGATAGGTATGATATCTACTGAAATTGCACACCAAATTAATGAAGGTCGTATTGCCATTACAATAGGCATACAATCACTTTACATGTGATAATGCTTGATTTCTAATTTAAGGCCTTGTAATATAATTGCTTGAGGAGACTCTATTAAGCAGCATTCGCAGCTAACATCAATATATTTGCAAAACAATTCAATGGTGTTGACCAAACCTATTAAACCGAACAAAGCCTATAATCACTCATAATAATTGACTCTGGTAATAGGCATTGTTAATATCGACACGGACCAGTCATTGTCCCCGCCTGTTCTTGTAAACCGCTGCATCCCATTTTCAATTACAAAAATCATCTATAATTATTGATTAGTAATTGCTCTCATAGAAAACCGAAGTAGAAACACAAACGTTCAGGCAAGTATATTAGTGAAATTTGAACAAAATCACTTCACACTCATAAAATAATAACAACACAACGGACCTACCTATAGGTAATCATCCATTCAAGTATATTCGTAGCAACAAAGTCACTTCGCAGTTAGACACGGCAACAATTATTAGGTTCAGCCAACCTCGATCACTTAGACGCAGCGATAAGAAAAGTAATAACAACATGTAGGCTCAATAACGTACACAAGCTTGTATATCACTTGAGCAATGGTGCGAATACGAGGTCCGATTGTTTCAATTATAACCCGTGTAGCTCTGTAGGTCTTTCGGACCCCTGCTGTCCGCTCGCCGGCCGGGCTAATCCGATTACCAAGCACCTACCATTGATCACGACGTCAACATCAAAGGGGTCTGTTATTATTTCACAATCACGGGTTATGATGAATGTAAATTCAGCCTGTTACTGCAGCAATGTGCTTAATGAAATGTACTTTCTGTTTAATGATATATGAAAATACTTAACCCGTTCTGGACGTTTTGCGGTCAGGTAATCCTTTGTAGTTTTGTTATGATCATTCGTCTATATTATGATTGTATGTATTGCTCTTTCCCATTGTTCGCAACAGATGCCATTATATTATAAGTTATATGATGCCTAAATAGTAAAAACAACCTTTTGCACATAAATAATTAATTTATTACACAGTTATTTATTGACTACAGTTACTTTATAATTACAGCGCCCAATTTAAATAAAATACCAATATTCAGTGACATGTGACAAATTAAAACAGTCTATAATCATTTAAACTGCCAATAGCAGCAATTCGCTTTTTAACTCTGTTAAAATTTCAGCCGAATTACTCGCAGGGCTGGTAGACGTGTAGCGGTTAATAAGTTATGAGTAAAGTGCTCTTTAATGTATTCTATTAACAAAAGAGAAGTAAAGAAACAATCGAGCGGTGGACACAACAGCAATATTTTATCACTGCAAGCTGTAAGAAAGTTAAAGTTATCTATAACCGGTCGGGAAATTTCTCTGTATCGGTACACTTGATGAAGTTATTCAAAAGTTTGCCAGTCCGGCACTTGTGAGAGATATTAATCGACAATGATTTACGCAACGTTTTCACCCGCTAAATTGTTTATGCTTTCATTTCAATATAATAAATTTTGTTTTCAAATCGGCTACAGCTATGAAACACCGTCATTAAATTAGTGAATAGACCGCGCCCAAATTTTGGGCGGCTATTGGAGAATGTCACCCTGTAATTATAACAAATAAATGTGATAACTTTTAAATGGATGCTATAAATTATTTATAGGTACAATGTTTTTTATACCTATACGAGAATTTAATTTATACAAAACTTACAGTCTATATTAATTCTAATTAGAGGAAAAGCATGAAAAATTACTCCGTGTATAAGGTTTTCTAATCAGAACTCTGTACCAAATTAGAAAGTAGAAACTTATGGAACATTCTCGCTGTCTATCTGTCTGTTAGAAGCATTTGTCTAAATGACAGTCTAATAAAGAAATTTGGCCTAGTTCTAGGTTAAATTAGAAGAATAATGAAACTTTTGATTTGGTGGTGAGGATCGGGTATTGCGAACTTTGAACTACAAATGTAAGCATGAAGAGTAATGATTTCACATAAATACTCTTTGGTGAGAAGTTAATTAGAAATATTATGCATTCATGTGTTTATTTCAATTAGTGTACGTTTTTACTAATAATGATACTTCTATAAAGGCAATATTTGTAAGAAAATTACTAGATGAATCCGCAGGATGTATTATTTATACATAATAATGAATAATAATAAGGACCTATTTGTAAAGAATTACATGAATGTACAATATTATGTTACTTTTATCACACTATAGGTCATTATTTTCTTTAATAATAACCTCTTACTATATATATCCTCATTAATTATACATTTGAACAAATAAGGCTGAATAAATAATAAACGTATTATTTCATTAAATATCAAAGAGAATACGACAAAAATAGTAAACAAAGATCTTTTACCCAGAAAAAATATTGAAAGCGTTAACATTTATAGAATTCCTGGTCTTAGCTTCAGTCTACCCGCTACCGGATATTCGCCTGTAAAGAAATGCTGAGATTTTCAGATGGACAATGCTGTGACTATTTAAGTGAATAGCCATTTATTTCATGAAGTTAATAGATAGCATATTTCTTGTAAAGTGCTTATTAATCATTTCGTAAGATGTAATTTTCTTTCTACCAATTATTTTCTAAACTTTGATAGAACAAAACGATTGATTAAGATTATAGATATGTGACTAATTATCTATCGATATTGAAGAAGAGAGCATAAGGAACACACCGAATTGCACGCATTTCACAGTCTCAATAAATTTTCCTATTTTCTATTCAGGCAGATTAAAACTTCGTTGCACAGGGCAGCTAGACCTTTTCCGAGGAAAGTGAAAAGTTCGGGTAATCAGGACCCTTCTACAAATTGTAGAGCAGTATAAAACAAACCATTGTAATCGGATGTAATTTATAAAATTCATTGCTCACTTTCAAACCGATATAACACTTAATCCGATACACACAGAGTACATTCTTCTACATTTAATCCCCTCATAATGTTTCAAAACAGCGTCTTCAAATAAATTGTCGACGTCACTAGGTATTTGCAGCTGTTGTTCATTCGTTGTTCCAATTAAGGCTAGAAATGTAACGTTCATTAAGACATGAACATCGGTGACATGTTTGTGCATTGTTGGAAAACGCTAGAACATCGGTAACAAAAATTGCAAGAGATATACGCTGTACAGCCTGTGTAACAATTGACCTCAATTTGTGAACTCTGAATTATCAACCTTTTGTACTGAATTATAAGGTTTTATTATCGCTATGGTAAATACGGTCTGATTTTATAGTAATGACTAGCTTTCCGCCCGCGGCTTCACCCGCGTTTTCAGAGAAAACCCCGCATAGTTCCCTTTCCCGTGGGATTTCCGGGATAAAACCTATCCTATCTCTCAAGTTGGATCGAACTGCACATGGTGTGCGAATTTTATTATAATCGGTTAAGTGGTTTAGGAGTCCATTGAGGACAAACATTGTGACACGAGATTTATATATTTTATAGTATTGATGACAATGCGATGCAATGTTCTATTTAATAAAGATATTTCAGTTGATTTATGCGTGTGGTATTATTGTTCTCTTACTAAATAGCTAAATTGGGCCGTGGATTGATTTTGTTAATGAACAAATAGCGGTCAAATTCTAATAATAGTTTCTGAAATAAACCACATGGTGATACTATATAAATTTATTTGTTTCAAAAACATTTCAATATTAATTCAACTCTTTGCAAGGAACTTCTTCAATTTATTGACTTATAAACAATTATAGCGTAACATAGCGCGCTGCATGCGCGTGAGATATAAAGATACGAAATCTTAGTTTTAACTTTTGGCATATAATTCTTCGTTGTTTTCATTGTCTACAAATATACATTTAACATATTACGGTCATATTTTCAACCAAATTTCGGAAAAAGATGGAGATTGCATTGCACAGAACAAACTAAAGAACTAAACAAGTCAATGCTCATCAAGATCTCTCAAGGTACCACCGCTCAATTTTAAATTAGCCAAAAATAAACTCCATTTTTTCAGGCAATCAGTGAGTGAAGAGGCGGTGCTCGAAGGCGACACGTATGCACTATCGGCTCAGAGCTCCTCAACTGCCATCTTTGCTAACCCTCTCATTAACATGTAAATGAGTACGGAACATGCCTTGTCTGCGATTCTGCGAACATGTCCTACATTTTCTTCGAATAATTACCGTTCTTGCCTCATATTAAATACAATCATTTTTATTCTTAATTACGATACACATTTCTTTCATGACCCTGTTTAAAATTAGATCATTTACAAGTTGTATTTCACTCTAAACTAGTTTGGTTCAAGTGAACAAAGCAGCTAACCTTTTATTCGCCCACATAATATGAACTTCGTTTAAAGAATTGGAATTAAAACTATCCTTTCTAATTCTATAAATGCTAGTTTCTATTTCTCTCTAAAACTGAAATGTATCGGACTATTTCAAAAAAATAATTTCAAAAGACTTTAAATCTCACTGTGCATACAAACAAAAAACAACCGATAAATTTTAATTTATATTTCAATTTTAAATTCCCAAACACGATGACGTTAAAATTCATAAAACAATTAACATCTTGCTATCGACACAATCAGTACTTTATTGGCTTTAAAATCTTAAACAATAAGAGTAATTGACTACAATATCGTAAAGTAAAGTGGAACATAGTATTATTAAAATTAAATACCCGGTTGGGATCGCACGAATAATGTTTTACGATAATAATTCACTTTTATTGTGCCTATCTTACGCCCTTCTCCTATATTTATAGCGCACCTTGCTTGTTAGTCTCCTTTGATATATTACTTCGCTCTTTATACATCAATTAGTAATAAGCCACATATAATATATATATAAAGAAACAATTATTGGAAATATTAGAAATTAGTTATAGATATCGACTTTATAAATTACAGTTCTGAGAACTTTTCGTTATAAATATGTAATTATACTCCCTCAATTATGTTGGACATTAACGTAATCCTTTGTTCTAGTAATACCTGTAATTATTATATTTACGAAAAATACATATTTAATTACCTATGTTCTAATTTCCAGCCTATTGGTACACTTTCGTTTACCTTGAAATATTGATAAGAATAATTACTTCCAATATATTTAATTATTTATTACTAACAGAGCTTTATATATCGTATCGTCTCAGTTTATCCATCGAAATAACCCTTTGTCCTTTCTTTTCATAGAAATAATAATATTAAGGAAGCACATAATTACTTCCCCATTGTGATTTAATCAGCCTTCATATTTAATAAATACAATCAAGGCATCCATAAACATATAAAGCCCATTTATATAATCTTAATAAAACGTATTTGATTGAAATGAAATAATTTCGTTTAGACATTATTTAATCTAGAATCAAAAAATAGTAGGGAATAACTCAAGACTTTAATTTAAATAAAGAACATGTGCACGTGTCAGAAGTGAAACTTCTTGGGAAAATTCAAAGATACCTAAATCGTCGCCTTACTCCATGACGTGATGGTATTGCCATGACACGACCTTGAAACTCTTACAAGAAAAAATTTACTCTCAACGCACCTAAAGAAGCTTCACTTTAAAATATCCCTATATTATAATTGTAATTAAATTTAAAACCATATAACTATACAATATTCAATGTACGAAGTAACAACGCAGCATATTCCGAAACAGTATCACATCAACAAAGCCTTGGAAGTCTTGTTATAAATCTGCTAACTTAATTTGTGCTGAATCATGTGAATCAACAAATGTTGAATAGCGAAATTTGCGCCGTTATTAGTACAATACGTATAATACGTTAAATGTAGATACATAATCCTTAACCACAAAACATAACAATGGCGCAATCTTTATCCCCATACACGTTTGATAAAGATACTTCCATCATGTTATCATCGTGGAACATTGTGAAACATTTAAGCTGTAATTTGGTGAAATTAAATGCATTTTAGACATTTCACTTGAATATGACACAATAAATTGTTATACACAGAAAACAGTTACATTGAAAACATTCACTACAGTAAAAAAAATATAAGTAGCTTTAATTAGTCTTCACATCAGTAGTGAAATTAATCATCTTTCACTAAATCTTACTTAGAATATAACCAAATACTCAAACCTGTTCCAAATGTAGAAAGAAAGATTTTATTTTAATTGAAATAATATTAATAAAATATCAGATAATAAATACAAAATGAAAATAAAATGCATGTTCATCTAATTAAATTTCATAAATACTGCCAACTCTAGGAAGAATTGATGTTAATTTTAACTAAATACTAGAACTAATCCTATGTAATTTAATTTAAGATCTCTCTACAGGCGTCTCCTCGCGTCTATTTGCACATAGCTCTTTTACGACTTAAGCCAGTTACTCCTTTCTAAAGGCACATAAATCTTGTGAATAGATTTCAATACGATTTTCATTGTAGTATATTATCTATCTAACCGTTGGTAGACTACAAGCACGCATAGGAAAAAAATATGGGTCAATTGAACCACCAGGGGACATATCTAGAACGATAGAAGAGCATAAAATAATAAGATTCATCACTATGCCGTCACTTGTAAGCTGTCCAACTGAGTGCAGATGAGAATTCAAAAGTACAGGTAGACTCGGTTAATTTTTGTCATATATTTTTGTACGGCATTCTTAACCATCGATAGATCCATTAAAAATAATAAGAAACCGCTCAGTGCCGTACAAAAATAGTGGTCCACAAAGTCGGAATTTTTATTTAATTTCCGAGAGTTACCGAGGGTAAATTTGGTCATTTGACCATGTACGGCATCTGTGTCATACTATTTCAATACTGCTTTTAATCCATTATTCCGCAACGCCGTACAAAAATCATGGGGACAAGGGGAAAAAATCGAGAGTTGCAATCCCCTCTCTTTCCCCACTCCAGGGGGTCATTTGACACAACACGAAATAAATTTATTTTTAAAGTATTTTATGCATAGATAATATTTTTTCATGTGCCGTACATTTTCGTTGGTTCAAAGGGGAAAAATCTGAAAAAGAAAAAAATCCATATAACGAAATGTTTGCTTTATATTTTGATAATAAAATATAAATATACATTAATATTAAGAAGCTCGAGGTGGTTAATTATCACCTTGGAAAGTCGGAGTCAGGTGGAATGGACTCCGTTAAATTGATGAACTAATAAAGAAGCTATGAACGAAAAGATGTGAATTATATGCAATGCATGAATACAGGTAAAGTCACAAGCAAATGCTAGTAATATATACATATTCAAAATGTACATGGTCAAATGACCAAATTTACCCCCGGTAACTCTCGGAAATTAAATAAAAATTCCGACTTTGTGGACCACCATTTTTGTACGGCACTGAGCGGTTTCTTATTATTTTTAATGGATCTATCGATGGTTAAGAATGCCGTACAAAAATATATGACCAAAATTTACCGAGTCTACCTGTACTTTTGAATTCTCATCTGCACTCAGTTGGACAGCTTACAAGTGACGGCATAGTGATGAATCTTATTATTTTATGCTCTTCTATCGTTCTAGATATGTCCCCTGGTGGTTCAATTGACCCATATTTTTTTCCTATGCGGGCTTGTAGTCTATGGAAGGTTCTAGGTGATTTTAAATTCAAATTGTGCGTCAATATTTTTGAGTGGTGTTCAAAATTTTTAGATTGAGTTCAAAATTTCTTTCTTCTTACAAATAAAACTATTTATTCATTCATTAATCGTTTTTCAAACAATTTTATTGAGAAAATGAAATTCATATGCTATAAAATCGGTAACTATCTGTGGACTCGAGTGACAATTTCCCAGCGTGAATATGGAAAATAGCCGGTATTATTAAGAAAACAACGTAAAATTCTGGAACATATTCTCTGGCATAATCTTATTTCAAATTTTAAACCAAAATGTGTAGCAACCTGTTGAGCAAATAATAATAAAGCCAGCGTTTTACTAAGGCTATGTTGTAAGAGGTTTACGCGCCATAACGCGGCGGGCATCGAGAGAGCGCAATTAAAAGCCGCCATCAGCAAAATGCAACTCTTTAATTGAAACCTTACAATGTGATCTAACTAGATGTGCCTTTATTTTATGAGCTACAAAAAGACAGCACAAAGGCTTTAAAGATTTTTTGTTGTGTAGAACAATGACAGACCATAATGCGAGAACTGAGAACTTTAAAAACATGAAGGTACAATGGTGTACCGCAATTTCTGCAGTTTAAAATCCTTACCTAGTTCCGTTTTTGTATGGTAGCTGGTAGCTTTGTGAAAAGGTCAGGTTACGTTGCAACCAGATACGTATGATTATTCTATAGAGACGAACCTAACCAATAACATTTGACCTTTGAGACCGAGATTACTTCTTGAAGTAACATTTTCTTCCCTCCCGTCTAATCATGATGCGGCATAAACAAGCTGAAATTTTCGAGAAATCCACCACTCTTTTATGGAAAACAGGCGCATGCTGCAGCTTAATTTTTTATAATAATATGAATACTTCTTCCGAGTCCCCTATTTTTCTAATTCACTTATATCTCTCTTAAACGGGTTTTCAAAACAGTTTACAGATGACAGTAACTAAATCTTTATTAAAATACCAATATTAAAAAGCTACCTTTGTTTTCCTTCAACATTACATATACATATATTTAAAGTCGGCCATGCCATCAGCAATAATGTCTCACAAGTTTTCGTACTCCTAACTTGAAGACTACAATGTCGTGAATTAGTCACATTAGGGTCAGTCTCTGCAATTCTCTGCGACAATGCATTTACCCTTCACTATACACCATATTTGCACGCGCAGAATTGTGGACTCTAGCCTGCATGTTTTAAGGGACAAAATTGTTTAGCGTTCGGTTGTTTCAGATTTCCAGTTGAAGTTGAATCCTGAGTATTTGTAGCTAGAGATAACAGCACACGAGCGGGCGAACCTGTTGATAAGAGCCGTCGTCGATAAGGCCGTCCTGATGGATTGGCCGACACAGAATTTCGGCGAATGCATATTTCATGAGTTGATTAAATAGCTCGCGCTTTGAATCTACTTGTACGTACAACGGCGCTAGTAATTTTAGGTATGTTTGGGCACTTAGCTACTGAAATAGTTGGAAACCCGAAGGTACTAATGGCTGATAAGAATAATGTCCAAAGTTTCCTCTTGATGAGTTTAAACAGAGTTAAATAACGACCGATTTGTATAAAAGGAACGAGCAGAACAAATTGAGCCTTTTGCTTTCTGCTTTTGTTAAAAATAAGCGAATTAATTACATAGTTAAGGGTCTAATGTAACGATAACCGGATAGAAGGAAAAAAATTAGTGACATCTTCGACATACGTGTATTTATACCGAATTTCTTTGTATCCTTTGTTCGATACAAAATGCTTCATCCAGAAACAATAAAAACAATTTTATTCGATCAAATTGTTGCGCAAGTAATGTAGCAAGCCCATCGCCATCAACAAAACATCCTACCATAAAACTGTCGTATCAACAAAGTTTGATTCTGTATCAAACAGAGAATAATTCCACACAACTCGATCCATTATATTTGCCTAGAACAAAAACTAAGTCTCGTAATAAAACACTATTTAACTCAATATTTGAGTAAGTAAATCCCATTTCCTTAGCAAAAAGTTTATTGTACAAGAAACACGAGTAAACTTAGCAAGAGTAACTTAAGATATTGCTCGGGGCTACTCACGCGTGTCTTATTATCGGAAATCCGAGCGGATAGCGCTCGCATTTTGTAATAAAACATGCTTTAACTCGTCGCTCCGGGATAACATATTTTAAATCTCCAACATACATTGTTTTTCGGGTGGCACATAAAATATCTTCATCACACTTATCCTGATACGCTTTCGAATGTATTCGTCCGTAAGTCACTGTGAACTGGCACTTGACGGTCTGAAAATGTTGTAATTGCATTCATAGTAATATATAAATAAACGTACGCATTATCATTAGCAATTAGTATTGCTTTTTATAATATACCGAAGATATAGTCTAGTCTCTAGTGGATATATAACAACTAGGGTTTCTCTATTTTGGTGTTACTCTTTTTTAACCTATTCAAACGATGATTTAGTTACAAAATGGCTTCATACAAATAAGGAAAAACTGCTAATTCGTTTTTAGGGAAAACATCCTCCACAGAACCAAACCTTTACTTATCACGTATACAAGTAACAACAAAATACGTAGAAATTCACTAACGCTACAAAACAAAACAAATAAAACGTCCATAATTCTCAACTATGTATCATTGAGTGTAAAAGAGATCTATATTGCGACCTAAATACCTTCCGCCAATAGCAGCTAGTCATCTAGGATGGCTAGAGCTGTGCAATAGGTACCCAATGAATAATTGTTCGGAGCGTGCGACCGATAAAAATGATATATACTCTCTTACGATGTACAAGTACAACTTTATTTGCGCCAATACCACACATTCCGTAAGCTTTATCGCTTAGAAAATTGCATTTTGTTTCGCGTACAAGAACTATAATGGAGCAATATTCCGATTCAATAATTATGGCTTTGTCGATATCAAATCTCAGTACATCAGTAAATCGATATGCGTACGAAATTGTAAGCTTTCCTCTTCCTATTCCTTTCTTATAAATAGGTGAATTAAATTTAAATTACTTTGCTTTCTAGGTTTTTATAGAGCATACAAAAAATAAGAATTCCTTCAACACTTATTGTAAGGTTCTTAGCCAAATATCGTACATATGAATTGAAAATGTTGGCTTATTGTTTAGTTAGTCCATAAAATATCACATTCCATTATTAAATATCGCCATAAAAGTTAAAAAGGAAGAGAATAATCTCAACAGCACTTTATTTATTACTTCTGACGTATCTTAGAGATATTTTATAATTTATAACGAGTTAGTAGACGAAAGAGCCAAGACATTACTTGCCAACCGGAACTCTTTGATTTCTTTTTGAAATACAAGAAAGTTTTTAACTTCCAAGGACATAAATCGCGATATAAAACTGTTTAGAACTAAATAATGAGCTTAGAATCTCTCAATGTATAAGTATGAATGTAGATATATTATTTGTACAAAAAATGTTTGCTATCCGATTCAGATATTTGATTTTATACAACTAGCTGTTCGCCCTGGCTCTACCTTGATAAACTTTTGTTATTCAGGAATTATCTAAAGGAAGCATGGCATTCTAATGAAGTAATTTACAAAGGTAGCGTTCGTCGTCAAAGTTTGGAGCTTATTGAGTACGAAAAAAATAAAAAATACTTCCTCTTTAGTAATACACAGAGGATTTTTTCCTTATTTGTTGAAAAAATATTGAATACTTTGTTTGGTTCAAGCTTGAGAGACTAAACAGTAACAACCGGTGTTTCTTTAAAGTTATCGTAGCGCTGATTTTCAGTATTCCACTAAAGCCTATAAGTTGAAGAGACAAAAATTAATTATAACTTCAAACAAAAATCTAGAGAAGTATCAAATAACCGCGTCAGAAATATAGTCAAAATATAATAGCGAATATAAATTTCCCCGGAATTCTGTAGATCAACACAATAAGTTTGTACAAATCATAGAAACTAATCTAATTTCAGCTTTAGCAAACTGTATCTTATGTAACAAAGCATTAATTTCAGAATAGAATAGCACTGAAATCACAATAAAGTATTTAGAATACAAAAGGTGCCGTAAGTTTTGCTTATCGCCTCTCGTGGCCCGTTAACCACAACTGAACAATTGATTCTAGCAATTTCTCCAAGATTTCTCATTTTAAATCGACTTGAATATTACCATATTTTATTGTGTCAATTACAAACGTATTTTATTCGTATTTCAAAGCGATTTTGTGACTGAAATACGTTTATATGAATACTGTAAAAGTTTCATATGAATATGGTATTTTGTTACAGGTTTAGGATATTCCTTGATTTTAAAATAACTTCATAATATAAGCATAATATTATGAAACATCAATATGACATTGATGTCTTACATAGAGATCTAGAGAGATGCCAATCGCTTGCGCTGAGTACGAAACCTAGTGTCTCATTACAAATTTACGCACACAACAGTAAACAAAATAAACACAATACTTCGCGTTGTGTGCGTGTCATCACACAAAGATTTGAGAGCGACTACTCGTTCGCACACTAGATTGTAAGTGACGTACGTATACAGCACCACTACAGCCGCAAATATGCGTTTACGATAGGGATTGCTTGTCGATAAAATGAGAAACGTTAAAATTAAAACAATTTATAGGCAATACAGTAACTAGGTAGAAATGGACACCTTGATGGTAGCATTCATGGTGATGAAGTCCATAAAGCATTGCCTATTGACTTATTGTAAAGTAAAATAAGTATGACATAAGTGACTTCTTTTTTTAATCCATGTATAATACTATAAAATAATTACTATAAAATTATTGTTCGAGTACTTATCAAATAATAATAATACAATCAGATATTAAGCTAATAGTTATACATTATGATATAAAAATAAGGTAGTAAGGTAGTAAAATTCCGAATCTTATCGACATGGACACACTCGACCCGCATCCTTAACTTACGACCGCAAGCAGCGGCCGTACTACACGATCGAATGCTTTAGTATGTTCATTATACACTGCGGTATTCGAACTCCGCGTTTGAATAGAGTCACGTACAGAAGAAGCATTGTAAACTATATTTACATCATACATTACACATTTAGATCAGAAACCAAGAAATCACTCTACGTAATATTGTTTTTGAAATTTTAGTAAGAAAATCGTATAATTTTCAGTACTTACCGATGGTATGTGATTCCATTTGACTTAAAGTTGCTGGTTCCACTTCGGTTTTTACAAACTTTAACGGAACAACACGGCATTGTCAAATAATACCCGGCCGACGGTCGAACGTAAACTGAATGCAACAAACAGCATGTGTTCCTTTTTTGGACATATTGCTGCGACACCGGCCCCGCCCCCTAACCATATCTCCCTTTAGTTTCTGTGATCTGTGATGTCTTATATGCGAATTGTTAGTTATTCATTACTTTAATTATTTTTTAATTATTAATTTAAACATTGTTAATGATTTACCTAAATTCTAAAATTAGCTTAGCCTTCATATGAAAAAAATTCATAAATACAAACTTATCTTATTTTTAAGAAACATAATATTTTAAGGGTACCTACGCAAAAATTTGAAAACGTTTTTACAGGTATAAAAACACTCGAATAACACATAAAAACTTGTTGCAGATTATCCTTCTCACCTTACATTTTGTAAGAGTTTCGGAAATGGCTGCGCCCATGAAAAATATGTTAGGAGGAAAAAGGGAGCGTACCCCATAAGCCTTTTATGAAATCGTTAATGATGCCGTTGATGGTTCGCGGCTTTTTTGAGTGTTTCGCGTTCTCTTACACGCCATTCTGGGTCGTTACCGAATATAACATTCGCGAAAATTAAGCCATTTAACGAACGCAACAAAAACGCTCTCCTAAATTATTGATCATTATTTTAACAGCGAAAACTTCTCGAATCAAAAGCGCAGGTTTCAAGTATTAATTTGGAAATTAATACTTGAAACCTGCGCAGGGCGATCGTAATCTCCGCAGTAATTACGTTTACAACTCGCCAACGATAACTACGTACACAACAATGCAGGAAAAAGTGTAGATAATTATGATAACAGCGGGGTAAGAGGGTGGATTTTATTTGTTCGTTTAAAATAAAAAATAATAAAGCTCGGTCTAGGTAGGTCCGCGCTTGACATTCGCAAGTTTTAATTGCCGCACTCGGAGGCACTCCTGCGGTCGGAGTGGGCACGAGCCGTCACCGCGACAACTGAGCCTCACAAAAACTATCCTCGCAGACACATTTAGCGTTCGTAAACACGCTATTCCCTACACTCGTACAGCGTCTAGTTACCATAATGAAGGTCTCCAGTTGACGCTGACACAAAAACGTTCGCAGCGTGATTCTCGCCGCAAATGACATTCAATTCTCTTGTTAATAACTAGCGAATTGTTTTCGCTGAGTTTGATACACGGTTGAATTGGTGGGGAACAAAGTCCTTTAATCATGCGCCGGGCACGAACGGAATGTCAAGTAAAATGAAGTGTGTTTTTAATTTAATTGTGAATTGTTGGAATAAATATGCTTATTTCAGGCTGATGTTACAAGAGAGACAAAACGCGACTAAACGCGCGAATAAATAAATTTCAAATATAGTAATTAACCAAAATGTAAATAATGTTTTTCAAATCTGCCTTTTTGTTTTGTGTAACTATTTTATCATCTATAATTTTATTTTATTCCCAAAACTGCTTTTAAATTATGTAAAGATCTTGCCGTCGTGCTAATGAGTTTTACATCTTTTAAAATGAAATTTAAGTAAATAGTTTAATAAAATTATTACCATAACATTGGAGTTTAGTAAATATTAAAGTCAAGCTCACCAGAAATTATAATGAATAGGGAATTTTTATAAATATAATATTTTTGAAGCTTTCTGAAATCGTTATTTCATTCGCTTCTTTTGTCTTCGTTTTAATTGGAATCTTTGATGATCACGAGTGAAAAAATTTACTTCTAATCATCTTACCCTTCGATTCTTCGAACTAACCCTTCCTTCCCCTTATCATCAATCAAAATTATTTCATTCATCCTTGACTAGGTATTACAGCGATTTCTCTCGGAATGCTTTACCCGAATCGATCAAGCGATCACAAAGCTTAGCTATTTTAAATAACAACATTAAGCCTACGTAGATTTTTGCTTGATAAACGTTTCATTCTTATGTGCTTTCATATTAATTTTCTATGGTTGTTTGATGAGAAATTGGATGTCATTAAGGGTTCTCAAAGAAACATAGGTGATTGCATATTTATTGCAAAATGTAGCATCATTTGAATATTTAAACGACCGTCGCATCTCAATAACGGCCAAAATTGAAGTCGCTGATAGGCGACTAATTGGCGCTCATACAATTTTTGCCGCCATAAAATATGGTAGTTTAACGCGAACGACCAATCTGTAGACTATATTTCTAAAGTCGCGCCAGCTAGCACTTAATTGAACGCGGCACCTGAACGCTATAAAACTGTAGCACAGCATTCGTTATCACTGTCACTTCGAGCAGAAAATAAACTACATTGAAGAAAATAAAAGTTACTTCAAAGCGTCGATATAACGTGAAACTGGTTGGTCCGAAGCACGCATTTAAAAAAATGGCACAGCTTATGTTCTCTCGTCGAGAGAGCGGAAAGCGGGCGGAAGGGCACCGGGCGAGGGGCGCGGGGCGCGGGGCCACGGGGGCTGGGGTAGTTTATGGAGGGAACTGATACCGTGGACCCAGGAAAGTGTTTCAAGCTTAGGATTTGTGTAGGGTATTTACATGATATTCTCTCATGAAATAATATTTAGTTAACTGCGCGTATTTAGGGTTTTAATGTTTATAATTTGCGGCATTTAGTGTAATTTTCACCTTAATTTCGCTGCGTTTTCTACATCATGTTATTATATTTTACTCTACTTATTTTGATGTTGAAGTTTTTACTGAAACAATTTAAACTTGACTTTCTCACTTCAAATCCGAAATAAAATCTTTTTTAATAGACCATGTTGAATCATTGAACTACAAACAATAACATGAAAGCGTAGAACTTCAAACTAAATGTCAATAAAGATTCAATATTGTCAAAAATAAAACCTTCGATAACTATCGAATACTCAATAAATTTATGCGAGCTTAAACATATATGTGATTCAATTGTTGGAATATTCTAGTTGCAAAGATAGAGAGCTCAGTTGCAGATCATTGATAACGCAGGGCTATCATCGGCGAATGGGTAATGGTCCGAGATTGCGAGGCGAGGGTCGCCGGCCTGCGACAGACATGACTTATTACTACCACCAGGATACAACCCTATTTCGCTCCTAATGACCATGCTCGTAAAGAACCCTTAATTTCGACGCCCCACGATTTTTATTAACGCCTCCAAGTAGCCAGTAATTCGGGACGAATTTTATTGTGGGTCGCGACGTTTCGATTAAGCTTTTTGCTGTCTTTCATTGATTACTTCGTGCTCTCTATATATCGTATAAGGTCGAACCTTACTCTTCTATTTGCAAATACACAAACGTCGCTCTGCTGAACTCGCGTAAAGGTCATCCAAATGTTATTCGAATTATAGGCCGTTCTAGTTTATTACTTTGTACAAAGGGCAAATGATAATGATGTTTAACATTTAATAAGGAAATATTACGTAACAATGGCACAGTTAATTAAATTGATGTTTGAAATTTATAATTAGTTCGGGAATATATTAAAAATTAATTTGATTATTACATACAAATATGTAAAGAATTATTGTGTTACTTTATTGTCTATTGTAAATAATATACATTGTAATATAAAACCATATTATGGACGTAATATTTTAATACAAAGATAAACTTAGATATCTTTTTATATTGATATTTTTCGATATAAATTTGTCAACATAGGTGGGTCTAAAGAATATCATATTGAATTAAAGGTTCCCGCTCATCGAGATTCAACACCAAAACGCAGAACTTTAAAGATAATTTCATCAAACAAATAACACGAACTGGGTCACAAATCCATTCCTCTCCGATCCGAAGATAGACAGATTAAAATTAGATATTTAATATTACTAAAAGTTTGCGAAGTTTATCCGCAACGCGGATATCGCGGACAATCTCTGGACCGCATTCGGATAGCTACCACAAGTGCTTCAATGATGAACCGTTAATCTGCTAACTAGAATAAATATGCATTGTTAACCACGTTTACACACAGTGGGCTTGTGATGACGTCATGTTGCAGTTTAAAACATAATAATTCCTTTTGTAAAGAGGCTGGGAGCGCGATGATTCCGTGGGATATGGTAAGATACATAAGTATATCTCTCGTTCAACCAGAGAATAGAAGAAACACACCGCTACATATTATTATAATATACTACATTAAGTCAACTCACTCATCTTCCGCTAGGATTGCTTTTGAAGTATATGTATGTTTCCTAAATGAATTGTGTGGATTTTTATAGGAATAAAAGACAGTCAAAATGTATCAATTATTTTTGTATAAACCATTTTGTGATCATTAATGTAAAACAAACATATTTATAACTGGAAATACACGTCTCATGATTTCTACTATCATACTTTCATATAGTTCTATGAATTTTTACTTCATAAATAACTAATGTAATATAATACCTCTAACATAGTAAATGTAACCTTTTAAACTACACTTTCGACACAAAAATAGCACAATAACACAAGAATACAAATATATAAGTAGAGCTTTTATCCCCAGACTTAACAGATATTACGCGCTACGCCCCACTAGACTACGAAACGTAAACCATGCTACGAAATGCCTACAGCGCTACGAACACTTCAATATTGAGAAACGGCTTTGTTAGCAAACAACTTTATATTGAACCCGACATTTCTGAAAACTGGTTGGACAACCGACGCAAAAGGACGAAATTTACGACTCGAATTAATAGTATAAAAAATCATCTTTCCGTGATAACATCTCCCATAAAATACCCTATAAAATAAAAAAAACGCTTCAAGATAAAAATCTGATTTGAGCGATAAAAAATGCCTTTCAAATCACACTTTGCTTCATTTTATACCTTTATGTTTGTAATGTTGTTTTTGTATAATATAGGTGGAAGAAATATGTTGCACAGAACCTTAATAAAATTACATGCAAAATTAGCCTAAGCAATTAGTTGTTAACAAATATGTTTGTGAAAAACTTACTAATTTTTTTACTGTTTTTACATGGAAATGGGACACGATTACATTATTCTTTCCTATCCTTTACAGCTGTAAAAAAATCATAGAACTGTTATTATAATATAACACTGTTTTTTATTAGGTAACGCACGTACTCTATATTTGTACTAAATTTTAAATATGTTTCTATGTATACTTCTTACATATTTCAGCCGATAATGAGCTCTTAAAACAAACTCAAACATAAATAAATTATATACTTTGTTTGAAACATACACTTTATTTTATGAAACATATAATATGTTAATTAGTAGTAAGTGAATTTGAAGAAATTTACATAGTAAGTCTGCTATAGCTCTTATAAGATTTCACAACGTGGGGATTCATTTTACTCCCTCTACGTTTATGCCTTCATTCAACCATGTTTTTATGACGCAGTAAAATGTCTCTATCAAGATATTAATAATTTATGCAATCATTCAAATACTTTTTTATTGAAACACTTCAAAATCATTCGATATTAGCTCAACAATAATCATTGTAAAATGAATTGCGTTATTATGCAGGGTATTATTATTATATTTTTAAATAATAGCAGCTGATAACCGCAATAAAAAAACATGCTTTTATTATGTATTCATTTCAATTTATTTAAACCGATCCTTATCTTAAATCCTATCATCTCAATTTGAGGATATAATTCATAAGTTAACGCTAGTGGTATTAATTTATTTTTCCTATTATTCGCATCGATACGCTTTTGACTGTCCGATTGTCAAAGCGTTTGTATGTTTCTCCGTACAATTTCAATTTCAAATATACGCTAATGTAGTAGTAGTATATACTATATTCTTATTAATACGCTAGGTACAGACAAGAAACTTAATCTAAATTTTCAGTGATAATGAAAAGTGCCAAAAACAATTGCCCAAATGCATTTAATTCAATTCACAGCGAATATAATATAATCTCTTTCATATGTTATATGGAAATAAACGTTCTTATAAATAATTTCTCATTTTAAAATCTACTTTATATTAAATCACACTTGGAAACAATAAAACGATTTGCTAATGATGCTGTCAGATACCATCGGAAAATCCTATTAACATCGGAATAAATTGCCAAGTTGCTTCCAATAATACTTTTATTAAAAATAATTGAGGTGCATTTATAGTTTCCCTTTTAATTCTATTTATAAAAGCTAAGAAATAACACAAAAAGTAGGTCAACTTTTCAGATACTTTGAAGTTATACGAGATAGCATTCCGTTATAACTGAACTTATGCCAAATTTGCTCGATTTTGTATATAAAACATAGAATAAACTGCACAACTTGTAAAATTTCGACTGTAAATGTGCGTTTTCTTTACAAACTATATGGTATTTATTATAGCACAGCCTCAGTGCACACGAGAAACACTAAGTACTTCCTCATATTACTCTATAATCAATAATATAATGCTTTAGTTCTTGAACTCTATTGTATGTTTTTAATCTTTTAAATGGAACATGACAAATTTTCCAAGTGAAATATAAATATCATTTAATTCAAAATCAGTAATCCTAGTATAATATCATCTCCAGTATCCATTTAACAGTTGTTAATTATTGTCTATATATTTATGATAGTAAGACTGTTTGATTTGAAAAATATTCATTTACAACATCTATATATATATTTATAAAACTCAAAGGTGACTGATATAGTGATCTATCAACGCACAGCCCAAACCACTGGACGTATCGGGCTGAAATTTGGCATGCAGGTAGATGTTAGGATTTAGGCATCCGCTAAGAAAGGATTTCCCGAAATTCTTGCGGGAACGGGGAAAAACGGGGATGCACGTACAAAGTCGTGGGCGGAAGCTAGTATTATAATAAAGCTAATCAAATAGTACTGCGTCAAAACCTAAATGATGTTAATCTGTGCATTGTGGTCAATCAGCTGGTTGAATATTAAGCTAATATAGCATTGCTATTTGTCCATTATTGTTTAAATACGATTTACTATATATTTATTATTTGGTCCCGCCAATTATACATTCCAATATAAAAATAATTTTTCGATATACCACGTCTAAGACAATTGCATGGATATAGCACAGAGCTTCAAAGTTCAGACCATCAGGATAGGAGAACCTTCAGGATCCTGCTGACCTCCTCAGAACATAGCCCAAATCTGACGCTCTACTGCGCGCTGAGACTCAGCAAACCAAATATAGAAAAAAAATAAAAATACACATTAAATTACCCGCCAACAAGATTACCTACAAAAGCGGGATGCGATCTACATGCTACATCTTTTTTAAACATTACTACTGTTTATAAGTGAGAAGTTAGATATCCGAAACTGGACATGAGAGCGCATTCAATTGAATCATTATTTTAATATCAAAATCAATTCAGGTTAATATACTGATAAAATAGGTTTCAGCTATTCCTTATAGAGCAGGCTCCAAGGAGATGTTCGTTTGCAAAAATAGCGGACCTAAATCTGACTTCTGATATATATTGTATAGGTCCCAGACATCCTATAGACAGATGTTGCCAACCAGTTTTGTGGTCCCCCTGCCCGCACCCCGGTAATTAAATATGGCATACAAAGAAAAAAATAAAAATTTCCAAAACATGCCGTGTGGGGTATCAAATGAAAGAGCTTATTGAGTAGATCACGAATATATAGCATACTATATACATTTCTTACACTTTCTCTAAGATTTTTTAGAAAATTTACGAAAATGGTCCATTTTTGAGTTAACTTTAAACCACTATAGATTGAAAACTCATGAATATATTTTTTAAATTATTATTTTAAATAATTAACAATAGTCCATTGTTTATGATTCAATAGTTCGTAATATAATATAAGTGAGCTATGTGGTGGATTTGATGAAAATAACTATATACTATATGAACTTGAAAATATACTCGCCATCTTTGAATGCTCCCCCCACTCCCCCATGCAACTATTTCACTGTACGAAATATTGAATCGTAAACAATGGACTATTGTTAATTATTTAAAATAATAATTTAAAAAATATATTCATGAGTTTTCAATCTATAGTGGTTTAAAATTAAATCAAAAATGGACCATTTTCGTAAATTTTCTAAAAAATCTTAGAGAAAGTGTAAGAAATGTATATAGTATGCTATATATTCGTGATCTACTCAATAAGCTCTTTCATTTGATACCCCACACGGCATGTTTTGGAAATTTTTATTTTTTTCTTTGTATGCCATATTTAATTACCGGGGTGCGGGCAGGGGGACCACAAAACTGGTTGGCAACATCTGTCTATAGGATGTCTGGGATCTATACAATATATATCAGAAGTCAGATTTAGGTCCGCGATTTTTGCAAACGAAACTCCACTGAGAGTCCGGTCTATTAAGAAAAATAATGTCAAAATATACACGTGAAAGCAACTACGTCACGCTCTATAAAACTTTTAAAGAAAAGTAACATAACTCATGTTACTTTTCTTTAAAAGATAGCAATATATTGTGATTGGACAAAACGATACAAAACGTAGCATCGAGATGTGATTGTTGAGTAATACAATGCTACCTAACTTTCATAATGGCCGAAAAACAATAAGTACGTAGTCAAACTGAGACATTGTCTCCGTCTCTGAGTAGTCGTAATACGTATTTTCGTTATTTGTGTACTTTTCATTCAATTTATGTTGCGAATTTATCTTTCAGAAAATAATGAACGCTCAATTATTATTTACAATGTTAAAATTAAAATTGCAACAGCCAATTTATATGTTATATTTCATACCGTATATCCATAACGTAATGAATCTATTTTCGTTAATATTTCCCGATCGATCTTTGTTTCAAGAACTGATAATAACTAACGAGAAGGAGGGAAGAAGGCCTCGTCAAGAATGGGGTCACACTCGTAACCTTACCTTTTTCCTACAATCCCATTAAGAATAATCCTATTTGAGTTTGACAACATACCCATAACTAATTGATGTGGATGCTTATGAATGTGTGCTTCGATGCTTTCTTCACGTGACACATCTTAGAATTAGAATTTTCATTAAAAAGCCTCTGTTCTAAATTTTCGTCAGCGCAGTTATTATTTCGAAATTCAGTTATCTTTAATCGTATTAATTTTTAATAATATCCATGTAATTTATAGTAACAAAAAACAGTACAAGTAATATAGGTTTGTATTGCAGATCGAAAAGTACATCTACCTTATACATATTTTTTTTTTATTATTAAATTTACAATATATTTTTAATTGTATAATAAATGAATTTTTTATTAAAAATAAACATCGTCATTTCACTCAATGATTTTTATTATCCGATGTTTATACAAATTTAGTTTACCTTGTTTTTAATATGTGTAATTTAAAATTCAAATGACCGATTTTCTTGTTGCTAAGACGGGAAATTGAATTAAATTTCATTTCTTACATCATTTTGTCTAAGCGTTTTGTAGAAGGTTTTCAGATTTATAATAGATTTATTTGAAGACAATTATGAATCAATTGGGCCGTCCCATTTTTTATTAAAATCTTATAATTTAAACAGTTACCATTGTTGCTTTGTTGTAGGTTTAAATAAAAGCTACAATAAAATTATGACATACGTGTGCGCCAAAACCTAGTTTTAAATACGATACACTAAACCAATTTTCAAACAAAAACTTCTTAACATTTTTCAGTCTATAATTAGCTTAAGTACATTTAATCTTATGTCTACCCTGCTACCCAAAGGGTTCGTTATTATTTACAGCCAATAGGACTTTCATTAAATCGCAACTTGGGAATTTGGTCTTTAAATCTTCGTCGATACAGGAGAAATTGGCTTGGCAAACGCTCCAACTCATTACTAATACTGATATAGCATAGGTCCCAACAGTTATTTACCTAATTGACCAATACATATAGAAACCGCGTGGGATCGGGCCCTGAGTGCCTTTTTCACAATACACTACATTTCAATTAGACTAATCGAAGCTTACATCAAGCGTACATAGCCCAGGTAATCTGCAAATATTGACTATGATATACATTTGCGTATACAGTACATAACACTTCATTTAAGACCGAGTCTTGAACTGTATTGATTATTCTATTCTATTGAATACTAAATGAGGAGACGCGATTACAGATTCCAATTTTGTTATACATTTTCTCAACTCAACTTGTTTAAAAGCACTGAATTACAGAAGAAAATATTTTAAGAAATTGTTGACAGATAAAAGTATCTTCTTTAAGTGCTGTTTCGATTTTGGCGAAACGTGATCTTTAGTTGTATTTACGACGATTTTAAATTACGCTCGTACTAACAGTTTATTTGTGACCTTGTGTAGCCATTTTCTTTATTACTAAAACGATCATCTCGTTAACCAGTTTTAGTAGGATAACATTCCTCCTCAACAAGAGTAATTTTATAACATTGTGCATCAAAATAGGCCTACAATAAGAGCTCGCATTCTAAAAGCAACGGACGAATTTCTCAACCCTCGTAAGCAGCACGGACCACAAATCTTCATTAAGCAAAGTGCAAAGAAAGGCGTGCGTCGCGTAGCAATGCTTTAATTGCTAGTGTTTATCACAACGATTACTCTTTGGGCCCGGGTTAAATAGCGCTCATACGTCACAGCCGGCATGTAATTATTTTCCACGTGAAATACACGAAAAACACACCTACGCAGCGTCTACCACTACTTTATGAGAGCCCCGCAATTTGTCTATTGGTTTCTGTTTCGTCTTAAATGCGGTACTCTAGAATTTGTTAAGATTCCTCCTCGTTACTGGATGTTTATTCTTGTTACTATTTAATAAGTTCGACTACATGAGATATAAGATGTGATTTATAACACTAAAGACGAAAGAAGGAATACCTTTGCATTAATCTTGGCGAAGATCGTCATACGATAAAGTATTACATATTTATTTTTGTTTATTATTTTACATTTTTATGCTTCGAGTTTAACAAATATCGTTCTTTCAAATTGCTAACAAAGTCAATTACATATTTAACACCATAAAAGCGTAAAGCTTATCGCTATTTCTTCGGAGCAATTACGACAAAACTTTAATGGAGTTAAGATCAGTTTCCTCACAACCGTTAGGCAATTAACTGCCCTATTTTATTACTTTAATGAAAACAAATTTTAAAATCCTCCCCTGTAAGTAAATACATAAATCTTGTAAGCATCCAGAAAGGTATTGAAAAGTTTTTTGTCGCTAAACGTTAAACCCAGTACGAATAGAATCATTGCAAAGTTTAAACTAGTATAAATAACCACGAGTTATGTACATGGAGTATTATACTCTAGAACTCTTTACTTCTTAACAGTCGATACTCGTTGGCTTTATTGCAAAACTTTCACAAGCATTCCTCTTTTATTACTCCAATTTTGTACGACTAAGCCTACCCCGTGGAGGGGTTGCTTCGCGGTATTACCTATTTAGATTTCGATCGGGCCATACAACAACTTATACCTTGTAAAACCGTACACGAGGCATTGTTATTGAAAGCATGGAACAGGAATTGAAAGCATTTTTGATGTATGATTTTAGGACACGTGTAAGCACCTTAATTCATATGAAGAAAGAAAGAAAGAAAGAAAAAACGTTTATTTAATGGCACATAGCCTCACACGTACATAATGAAAAACAATTTATACAATACTTATATGCTACAATACTACTACAATACTTACTACAATACTTAAAAATACACATTGAAGTGTGTAGTCTGTGAAGCATGATGCCATTAAAAGGGGAAATCACTCGGTGAACATCTGTGACGTAAAAAAAACGTCACAGCACCGATTTTCAGTGAGCCCCGAGAGCAATAATTCGTCATAATATATTTTTAATTGAAGAAAAGAAAATAAATACAATATTAATAGTATAATGTAAAATATAGACATAATAATATACTATAATATATATATACACACATACACGTATTATAATATATTACATATAAATGAATTTAATGCATAATACATTAAGTAGAACCACTAAACAGGATTAGGTAAATTGGTAAATAAATATATAAATAAAACAAAACAATGAAAGTTAAAAAGGATTCTGCTACAATAGGTATACAGGGTGTAATCGTTAAGTGTGCACAGGCGATTATTCCGTAACTATTATAGATATCAAAAAACTTTAAACTGATATCGAAAGTACTTAACCTAATGAGTAAAATGGCCATAATAAATTTTAAAAAATAAAACGAGAAATATCCAAAAATGTTACATTAAACGTTCCCATACATTTTATTTCCCATACATTTTGTATTCATAGCAGATTTTCGAAGTGATGTCCTCATTGTGTAATACAATGAGGAGCTCTATTTACAGTTTCTAAATGAACTTCCCTTCAAATTTGCGAAGTAATTAAAGCAGAAAACCAAAAAAAGAAAGAAAAAGCTAAAATCTTTCATATTAAATGTACATGGGATATTCGTATCTCATACTAAATATATGGGAGGGTTTCAAATTATTTTTTTAGATATTTCTCGTTTTATTTTTAAAAATTTATTATGGCCATTTTACTCATTAGGTTAAGTACTTTCGATATCAGTTTAAAGTTTTTTGATATCTATAATAGATACGGAATAATCGCCTGTGCACACTTAACGATTACACCCTGTATATTGAGAGCAGAAATTGCATGAAAATCATGAAACGGCTTAGAACCGTTTCCACGAAAGTGCACTATCGATATTGTCAAATTGAATGGAGTAACGATGCAAATGAGCGAAATTGATCCTTCGAAACCTTAACTATGTTCTCGGAAACATATTACTGGGTAATTTATTTGTGAATATTTGAACAGTGAACTTACTTAAAGGTCACATATTGGAATTCGTTTGGTTGCGATTAGTCTGTGTCAGCTAAGGTTTGCTTAGGGCGGATCCCCACTATTCCTAAGATGAAGGAGACTTGTTATTTTAATTGTTGAATGTTCAGATAATTAACTTACTTAATAATTATAGTAATGAATAGTGATTCACGTTAGTCACCAAAGCTGATGAAAATCAATGATTTTGATTAATTGTAAACGTTGAGACGAGTTGATTGTTGTACGTAGTTAAACGTTAATTCGCTGATCTATAATTTCATCGCATAGGTAAGCATTTTTGCGTACTGAAATAAAAATGAATCATATATAGAATCCACAAATTCTCAGTTAGAATGTTGTAGCTGTTACTAACTTACTTTACATTAAACAAGTCTTTTTTCATACAAAGAGTCATTCCTACATGCTAAGTGTCACCAAATCAAATAGTAAGTAGGTACCTATTCCTTCTTAACTGAAAGAAATATAACTTAAATGCTAACAATATATGTTACATTTTTTTATATTTTAAAACTTCATTTTTACATTACTTTTCAAAGATCTTTCACATTTTATATATCTTCTAACCAAGAAGCTTATATCTACTCACTGTACACCTAACTTGGCAAGTGGGTGTGAAAGGGATAAAAAAACATACAGGCGTCATTCAAGGTCATATTTTCTTGTTACAAGTTAATGTTCATACTGAAATCTCCAGTGTATTAGATATAAGCTTCTTGCTTCTAACAATGTCAAAGATAGTTCCCGTAATAATAATTAGTGTCAAACTTAAGAAGTTTGCTCGATCATAAATTATGATTTACAACTAAATTCCATTTAATATAGAATATTGAACAGTTACACATATAATTGGCATAATTATTTTCATTGATAATCATAAATATTTGATTTACATTAATTAGAACGTGCTTTAGTTTATTGCCTAATTAAAATGTCAATCAATACGATTTGAATGGTAAATAATATTAATTTTATGTGATTGGATGACAATAATAATGCTTAGTTAATATTAAATAGTTGTAAATTTGCCTGAAACAAACAGATAGTTTGTAGATTCAAAATATTTAAATAAATCACCATTTAAATCGTTGTACAAATTTTAAACACATTAGAATTATTTCGTGCTATTTCCTTCGACTTTTTGTGATACTTTTTCTTTCCTCCAACACCCATACCTATAGTACAAAAAGAGAAAGGTAAAAGTAACCACAAAGCGCATCTGATAACAATACCTATTGATTATTTCCACATTTATCGTGGATATCAGGCCTTAGCCATGGAAGGCGGGGCCACGGAATTACCGGCGTAGTAGGTCGAAGATTGTACTCCCCCGTCGGACATCAAATGCGAATACAGGGTATTAGATTAGTAATGCCGACTCACTCTGTAGATGTCACTTAAAGCTGACCGTCATTGCGCTTTTATCATTATACAGTTATTTGAAAATTCAATAATGATACCTAATGCTTTCGTTATACATATATGTTAAATATATCTCTGAATTACTTAATTCACTCAATCATTTTATATAATGTATGCAAAGTAATCTGCATTTGTAAAATAGGTATATGTGTAACGAAACTTATGAGACGTGCTGATAAAAATATATCTGAGAATATTAATTATAAAGTTCCTAACGTATTGTTTTTTTAAGTTATTAGAAATACCTCGATTCCCACATTTCGGTTAGGATGGACTTACCGGAGTTTGTTATGTATCGACTCATTTGCTCTGGCTTCTCGTAGGCTACTTTTATTACAATACACACCTAAGGATAAAAATAAAAACCATTTCATATATTATAATGCAAGTTATTTTAAAAATGAAGTAATGAAGAAAAAATTATAATTTATAAAATCCATTTCATAATCTTTGTTTCGAGATATGACTTGACTAAAAGCTGGTATGCTTTTTAACACTCAATAAATATTGACTTGCAAGATACACCACATAAATCGCCCTTCCCAAGATCGGTGTAAAGAACGAAAACGAAACGTCCGCATTGTCCGAAGGTATTTGACGTTTCCTTCATAGCGAGACAGTGATATGGGTTGTGGACACCCCACCCTTGATTATGATAAACGACTTATGAAATTAAAACGGCCGTACAAGTTGCTATTCAAATAAGTCCTTTGTTGAAATTCATTCCGTTGACAAATCGCTCCTCTGCACTTCCATACATTGTCCGCTCAAAATGGGTCGCTCATAGAAATGGTTCTTCGAAGGCTATTTGAGACAATACGGTAATGCGTCAATCGTGCTCGCATGCCGTGTCCGACGTCCGATTTCAACGTAAAAGCTTCTGAATATACAATACTTATCGATCGCCATTTTATGAATTTACCTTTCCACCACTTTCCGTCACTCCAAAATTTAAGAATGTAGCGAACATATTTCGTTGCTTGCAACATTTCTTTGAATTACTATCTAGTTAATGCTTCGTTGAATCAAATGAAAAGGTTATGTTCTGGAATAGAAAGGGGGGAATAATAAAAATTATAATGTTATATTCTTTGTAGTGTTCGTAACTAACCAGATAGTATTTTACGTTATACTGATTTATAAGTTGCTTTGAAATGTGATTGATTTTTCTATGAGCTGGATATTTTTATTTAAATCCATAACGACATATTATTATGACATAACTTCACCTTTTTAAACAAAAATCATATACATCTAAAACATAGTCTGTTTCAAATACTTTTACGGCAGTTTCGCACAAGAGTAAAGGCAAATCCCCAAAACTATAATCAGACAAAGTTTCAATCGCTTTTATATCCGCTTCTCACGTCTCTTCCGCTCCCGCTGCCGCTCGAGCGCCCGCTCATTCCCATCGCTGTTAGAAAATTTTCAGCTACACTGGTTTATTTTCACAGTGTCATTTCCTCATCACCGTGCCAAAATATATGTGTTCATGGCTCTAACGTCAACTTATAGTAGGGGAGCCCAAGAGGGGATTTTGGGATTTACTCGAGCGCGTCAGATTACTATAAGGGACGGTACCTTAGCTATTCATTAGTACCTCTAGTCAATATGAGGAGTTATGGTTGGTGGGTGCGCTCAGGGGCCCCGCTGGAAAATTTGAATAATCCATAATTCCCTAAGGTTGAGCTCGAATCGTCAGATTAGCGAAATGGGGACTTCTTATATTGTAATTAACCCCCCCCCCCCATATATTAATCTGACGCGCTCGAATAATATTACTTTAATTTTTTACCCTTTCTTCATAGCGATTAAATCGCCACTTAAATCGTCAGATTAACGTATACTTTTTTTCAGTGACGTCCTGGAGCATGCAAAATATCAATATCTAACGCGCTTGAGTATTTCCAAGCCAATTATTTTCTTTTTTAAATTAAAAAAAATCAAAAAACCCTTCCCCACCGCTAAAAGTGAAAACATTATAGGACCTTTTTTTCTCGCTATGGTCTAATCTACCAATTCTAATAGGTTCCCGTGACGCTCGAGTAAATCCACATTTAGCATCCTGGGCTCCCCTACTATTAAATATATTACACGTGTTTTCAGCTTATATAACCGTATCTATAGAGTGGTATAGATAAAGTTAGCTTTCATACTTGTTTGAAGGAACATAATATTCATTCGTTTTTAATTAAAATATGAAATGGCATTAAGAAAGATTAGAGAATTTACGTAAAAGTAGAAACTAAATTTCATTTCGTAATGTTAAAAGCAACATGAAAGGAGGTAGAGCGTCCAGCGACCAGCACTTTTAATTTCCATGAATAAAAACTGCGCTATGATTCTTTTAATGTTGAAATGCACGCACATTAAAAACCGGAATACAATACAAAAGCAATTATTTACAAAAATCTCTTTGAAAATACACCGCAACTGCTTGTCGCAGGTAACCGCAATATTACCAGAAATATTTAATATTGTTACGAAACCATTGCACTCTGCCACGCGTTTTATATATATGCCGTTTTATAAAAGATTTAAAATGTGTTTTGCCCTTAAATTAAATAAAATGCGCCATGTGTCGACACGTCCACACAAATTAAAACCATTAAAATATTTCGCACAAATTCCTATGAGGAATATTGTTAAATTCCATGAAAATATTTTCAAAATGCTCAGTGACATAAATAAAATAACCAATTTATTTGCGAGACGCAATTTCATTTTATTTTAATAAAGATAAAGTACGACTTATCGCTGTCATGATATATTTTATACGCGGATTAAGTTTTTTGGTCTACCTTAAAAAAATTGGGAAAAGAAAACAAAGTTTTAGGTTAGGTTTTAATTTTAATAAGTTTATTTAACTACTGTTTATTAGATATTTATATTGCGTTTCATTAAAGAAACGAATCTTCAATGGCGGCCAAAGCTGACACTGACGTATGGTAGGGTCAGCAAAAAAGAAAATAAAAATAACGTAAATGGATAATTATTTTATTAATTATTTCAAATTGTTTGTTGACAAACTTTTTTGTTATGGTATTTGTGTATTTATATGAATTATCATATTTACCTATACAGAATGTAACAAAATCCCCATAATATTTGTAATGAGCCCTTAAAACTGAACAACTTTTCCCAAAGAACATATTTTGTCAAATTCCAATAAAACATTATTTACTTTCGCAAATGCATAATTGTCATTGTAAATTTATGATAAAAACTATTATAGGGAAAATCAAATACATTTTAGTGATTTTATTTTTCCATTTTTTTTGCATGCCGTACGGCCGTGTGTAAGCGAGAGGGAATGATAAGCGCCGCCATTGAAGATTCGTTTCTTTAATGAACTGCGTTATACCTACATTTTAATGAACATTCGCCATTTATGTTATTAAACATAGTGATTAATACATATTTAATTCTTAAAAATAGAACAGACGTTATAAACGAGTGAAAAGCATTTTCCAGACAAAATACATACACAGATTGATACATATCCAAACATGTTATGCTAAAATATCGCAATCCTCAAATCCGATGTTGGCTGAAACAATTCCGTAAGATAGTTCGCAGTCTCCGTAATCTAAAATCCGTAATTTCTCAGCAAGTGTCAAGACGTTGACACCATTTGTCGCCGCATGCATATGTTTTGTAACCGCTGTATGTGGCTGTATGCAGCAAAACAACATCCATTTGATTCTTATCTACCTTCCAAACCACGCCACCGAGCATTCGAAATATAAACAGGTAAAACGATTTCTTTGTCGAGAAAAACTCTATTACGTATACAAGATCGTCTATCTTGTTTCAAATATGAACCACTAGGAAAAGTTTTGTGGACAAAATGTTTGTTTCATATTTGTTGTGGCCAACTTAATGACGTAAGGGTCTCGTACGCGCCGTGCAGATAAGTCCCCAAATATTTTAGTATTATTTATTACTTTAGTTGTAACCCTAACCTTTAACGTTTTAAATAATAGCAATTGAGGTTACGCGTGTTTTGAAATTAAACTGTTTTGTGTAAATACTTTGAGGACAGCTAGATTTATAACACTAGTTCGGCATAATTTTTCATCCGTTTCACGCACAAACGTATGACGCGTTCGAGCAATAAACAACTAAGAAGGTTTGTGAAACTGTGTCGGAAAGTTGATTTTGTGGACGTCTATAAATTGAAAGAATTCATCCAAACTGAGTGAATAAATTGCGAATTTTATAGAAGTCATCTCGGCAAATGTTTCCAAAATCATAGCGCACAATAAAAGTTTTATTGGCTCGCTATTGTCTCTGGGGAGGGCATAGGTGAGTGCGGGCGCGGGACAGCATCGGAAGCGCCTCGATCCCTCCCCCCTTCACCCCCCCTCCGCCCACTCCGGCCCGCTCACTGCCCAGCAGAAACTTTAATTTTTGCGACAAATGTCGCACTGTAAAAGGACAGCGTTCCTGCACCGACGAACTTTGCAAAATTCTCTCAATACCCATCGACGTTCGCTATCTCTACAATTGATATTTAAAGAAAAGACTCGCCGCAAGTTAAAATTAAGTGTCACAGTTTCAAAATAGTTACGTACCAGAAGCTCGCACTGGCGACGATGGAATCGCGTCGATTTCTACATTGTTATGATTTCTTTCGGTCGAACTTAGGCGTTTAAGAGAAAAGATTCTGAAATTCATCGAAACGAAATAAAAGTAATAAGTGTTAAAGTTCCACCACGCAATTTAACCGCATTTTACTGCTACAATCCTTGAAATAAAGGACTTTCAAAGAGTGTCTTTTTTGTTCGGGCTCCTTTATTTCTTGCGGTACACTCGTTGCACTGAAAATAATGTGGCCACTGTAATAGAGCTACCTGGAATTACACAATTGCACACGATGTCTATAACTGCGGTTTTCTCAAAAGAATTTTTCAAAGAGCTACCTACTATTATTGCCGTAGCGGCTACCTATAAATTATATTATGCTATTCTATTCTATTTTTATTAAAACGTTATGTTACATAATTAACTAGATAATTTGTCTAATGAAATTTACTCAAAGGCTTTTATAAATAGAATTCACGTCGATTAATATAATAACATTGCATTGCATTATAATAAATCGTCTTTCATGTCATCTGCGATAAATTGTTTTTCTTAGAATCTAGGTGATCTTATATTTTTTGTTTCAATATTTTTACAATTTATGCCACACTTATAATATTTCTATTCATACATTTGGATTAAATGTAAGTAATACATAGCGAAGCTCGAGCGTAAATCAAAATGTATTTCAATATGCGGCCATTTATAACTCTGAACTATGTCCCAAATTCTAGCCATACCTTAAAGCAGAATCTCGTCAAAAATCGGAAAATAAAACGTAAGTTATTTTGCTTCATAATAGTGCACATATCGCAACGCTGCGAGAGTATGGCTGCGGCCACCTGCTCAAAATGAACGGAGTGTTGTCGAAGTCGACATATTTGTTGCAGTGACAAAACGCAGTATTTTGCAGACGACGCGACCGGAATGGAAAATGATTTCCCTTCTTACTATTGTGGTGACGTGGCTGTGCGTCGACGTACCGAATACATCCCATGATTAATATCCGTCATATGTGGACCTCAAATATTTGGCAAAAACAGATTTTATCCTGTACTAGGGAAGGGGCTTAGAATTTAAATGACACATATTTAAAGGTGACAAACAATCCATTTCAGATAGATCTTCCTTTAGGAATAGGTGGAGAGAGATGATGAATGTTAATGTGGCCTCCAGCCATTCGCGCCCGAGGCGGTGGAGTTGGTTTTTACATTAAACGTGGTATAACAGCTCGTACCTGCGTGAATCCACCTGCCAATTTAGTGGAGCAATACTGGGTTAAAGTCACCGTAAATTCTAGAAGTGTTATCATTGGCACAGCTTATAGACCCCCCTGGCTCAATGCTGATATTTTCTTTGATGCACTCACTGAATCTATCTCATCCTTTAGTGCCTATGATAACCTTATCATGCTTGGAGACTTTAATATCAATTTACTGTGCCCTGTCGATAGAAATACTCTTCGTTTGCAAAATTTTTTGAGTTCGTTAAAACTACAAAATTGTATTGGTGAACCGACCCACTTTACTTCCCATGGTAGTGAGTCTCTTATAGATGTCATCTGTAGTGATGCAACTACCAATAGTGTAACCGTAGACTACATACCTGACCTCGGAGCCCATGCGTTCATTGTCTCTGAATTTAAATTTAAAAAAGATAAGCCACCTATCAAGAGGTTTTCCTTCAGACCATTAAAGGATATTAATGTGGATGAATTTAATAAGTCGCTAAATAACATTCACTGGAATGAAATAGTGCGAATGGCTGATGTGGAGGCGATGGTTAATTTGCTGAATCAGCATATAGTTACTTTGTATGATACCTACGCGCCCATTAAATCCGTTACGTTAAGAGATAGGTTTGCTCCGTGGTTTACCTCTAATCTTCGACATTTGATGTGGTTACGCGACAATGCCCACACTCGATACCGAAAAACTAAGGACAAAAACAGATTTGAGGATTACAAATCTTTAAAAAGGCTAGCAAATGTAACTTTATACTCAGAAAAAAAGGCTTATTTTGACAAAAATATTAACTCAAACCTTAATAATTCTAAAGCTTTGTGGAAAAATTTAAAAAGAACGGTACTTCCGAATTTCAAATGCGGCTCGTATCTCCCTGATCATTTATGCGACGCTGATGGTATTAATGAGCATTTTCTAAATGTTCCGGGATCTAATCAAGTAGAGGAGAGAGACCTCAGGTTCTTTACTAGTAATCGCTTTGGCGAAAATAAGTTTAGTTTTGTCCCCGTCAGCGATTATTACGTTGGTAAAGTCATCCTGGATATTAAATCTAACGCTCAGGGAATAGATGGGATATCTAAAGATATGTTAATCCTTACGCTCCCATATTCACTTAGTGCCATAACAGCTATAATAAATAGATCGCTTACCTCTTCAGTTTTCCCCTCTCAGTGGAAAACAGCTCTAATTCGTCCTATTCCTAAAACAAATAATCCATCGGCGGTAAAAGATCTTCGTCCAATCAGCATCCTCCCATTTATGTCCAAAATTCTTGAAAAGGTTGTCCATGCTCAAGTGAGTAAGTACTGTGAATCTTATAAAATCTTTCCTGCCTATCAATCTGGCTTTCGAAAGCGCCGTAGTACCAGCACCGCTCTTCTGGATGTCGTGGACAATCTTTTAAATGCTCGTGATTCTGGCCATGCCTCAATTATTGCCCTGCTCGATTTTTCCAGAGCATTCGACTCCATCAACTTTTCTCTTCTTCTATCTAAACTTGTTTTCTATGGATTTGATGAGAACTGTGTATCCTGGTTCAATTCTTATATTTATAAACGCTACCAACAAGTAGTTATCACTAAGTCCGATGGATCTCATGTTTCATCAGCGTTGTATCCTGTCACAAGAGGAGTTCCGCAGGGATCCATTTTAGGGCCTTTGCTATTCATCTTGTACTCAGCGGACATAGCAAACTGTTTAAAGAAGTGTAATTACCACCTATATGCCGATGACTTGCAATTATATCTCCCTATAAACCGTTCTTGCGTTCATGACTGCCTACAGAACATTAATGATGACCTTCAACGAATATCGGAATGGTCTATGCGGAATTCTCTGTGCCTTAATCCATGCAAATCAAAATTTCTAATAACTGGTACCAAAAAACAGATCTCTTACGTATCTATGCACAGTCCTTCCCTCTCAATCGATTCGTGTCCACTTGAGCAGGTCGCTGTTGCACGTAATTTGGGAGTCGTTTTCGACGGAGGCCTTAACTTCGAGAGACATGTCACAGAAATAGTGAGTAATTGTTTTTTCCGGCTTAAGACGATTTACAAAATTCGCGAGTTCCTCAGTGTCGATCTGCGTGTTCGACTCTGTGAGGCTGTCATTTTATCGAAGCTGAATTATTGTGTCGCCGTATATGGTCCTTGCCTCTTGGAACGATCTCAGCGACTCATTCAAAGGTTGCAGAATGCCTGCACTCGTTTCTGCTTAAATATACCTCATCGTAGCCACGTAACTCCTTTCATCAATTCTCTTAACCACCTGAGAATTAAGAACCGTCAAAATCTTTTCTTGGCTTGTATGATGTTCGACATTGTAAAAACTAAAACGCCCGAATACCTTTATGCTAAATTGTTGTGGCGAAGTCAAACAAGCAGAAATGAAGTCAGGGGTGTAACCAAGGAGTTGTCAGTGCCGTCACACAAAACTGCAGCATTTCGTGGGAGTTTCAGATACGCTGCTACCAAATGCTGGAACAATATACCACCTCCTATTAAATGTCTGCAGACTAAATTTAGCTTCCGACGTGCATACAAAAAGTATCTCATGTCGCTTCAGCTTCTTTCCCCGTAAGCCGCATTGTATCTATCTTTGTATCCCTCTTATTATTCATTCCATATTACACTTGTATAAACATTATTTTTTAATTACTCTTCTGTCCTGATCTTCTTGTGACTTTTAAAATGTATGTGTGTGTATGTATATACCAACTTTCTTTCATCCTTGCATTTAAATCTTTGTAAAAAATACCATATTAAATAATACTATATTATATCTATTTATACTGCCTATTATATTATTTTTTATTTTATTTCTGGTTTAAGTTTTTTCTTTTTTTCCATTTTTTTTGGTTCCATCTGCCTTCTGGGTTCTGGCAGAATAAACAGCGTCATGAGTCAGCCGACTCATGACATATGCTGAGCCAGGACCCTTTCACAGCCATAACACTTATTAGCAACTATATTTACTTATTTATTTATTATGTATTAAATTGTCTTGTGTTTGGTGTTTTTTATTTGTATTTTTTCTATGTTAAGTATTGTGATTGTCAGTTGTAATAATGTGTTATTTTTGTGAATAAATGTTTGTCTATTGTCTATTGTCTATTGTCTAATGTGACAAGTTTCCAAGTAGGAAGTTATAGTTATGAAGTAGCGAAATAACATTTTAATACAATAATAAAAGACAATATATAAATAATCCAAAAATTATATCAAAAAAATAAAAACGATATCAACCAGATGATCAATTCGTTACAAACAATACTGATTACCAACTCCTGATTAACAAACCTCAAAAACTTTATGAGTAACTTTTATAATTTATACTGACCATACAAATCAGTATTCTATGTATTCTTCACATCTGTATGTATCGGTGAGTCAAATAGAAATTAAATACAGGTAAAAACCATTTACAGTGACCGCAAAGCTCTTTTGCAATTCCACCTCACTTTTTATAGCTTATCTCACTTGTCAGCGTTAAAAAGATAGCGCCCTGTATCAGCACGCATCCCATAGGAGACATTAGGTATAACATAGACCGTACATTCAACTAGAAGAAGCAAGTATATCTATGAAAACCTAGCTTGGTCTCTAGTATAAAGGCAATAAGTAATTTACCAAGTTTCTAGATATGTAATTCAGTATGGCGCAATGAAGCAATCGACATTAATAACCAACTAATACCAGTAGGTCTACCATGAGTTTACGCAAACGATACTCGCTAGCGATTGTAGTAAGCGGTTTGTATGAAATTTCGTACAGCGCCCCTAGTGTGCCGTAGCGGAACTAAAAAGCCTACCATGAGGTGCATTATAGTATACTACAGTAGATAACGTATAGTAAACTATACTACACTCGCTGTAGTAACCATACAATTTTTGCACCATGAGTTCTAATTTTGACATATGTCATAGTTTATAACTATTCGATGATAGATACGTCATTCACGGAAAATAATCTCGTGAACTATTCACGTTTACTATTGTAGTTACGTCAGACGATTTAACTATGTCAACTCATGGTAGAGGTACAGGTAAGCAGAGGTATATTGAATCATGCGCAAAGTAACCTAATCAACACCAACAGTCAATATTATGTGCATTTGCTTCTCCATTTAGACTATGATCTGTGGTAAATTTAGACGACGAGAGCAGTGTTTTCTCTGCGTTCAGTTGTCAAGACGAAACCCTTCTCAATATCATTCAACGCCGTTGCGATTGCATCTAGGTGCTCTATACCGTACGTTCTTTCAACAACTGACACATTTTGGGTCTTAAGTGAATACTCTTTTTAGATGTTTCACTAACATGTCTGGCACGTCACTGTGATTTACTCTTGAATAGAATAGAAGTGTATACCTATCTACAAGTGTGCTACAAGTTTTTGTCATATTCATACATATCTTTCTTATTAATAAATTAGTACTATTTAAATAAATAATTTATTGATTTATTCATCAGGATTAAAGGGAACGAAACAAATTAAGTTCAATCAAATTAAGAACATAAATTTTATAAACATATTGATTTTGATTTGCTTTCTTCTCATAAGGTACCCACTTCGGCTCTAGCTATAACAATACGGGATTTCATTTTGTGTAACAAATATTGTTAGGTCATATAATAGCACGTCATTTGTATCATATGTAAGACCGCTAAGAATCAAATTTCGTTACTAAAACACCCACTATTACTACACATTAACCTGAAATATGAACATCTAAATGCATACCATTATACAGCCTTAAATAGCTATTTATTTAAGCTATTTAACAAACTGGAAAGATCAGAGTCGTGGCCAGTCTGTGACGCCTAACTTGGCACCTGTGGTTTTTTGGTGGGAGGTACTACGAATGCCAACTATCTTTGTGGCTTGCTCCACTGTTTCAGTTTAAGGCGGAGTCAAAGTTTAAATCTAGCATTTTTAAGAGTACGGATTAGTTTTTTATATGCTGTATGTATTTATGTATGTATAGAACTAAAGATGACACAAGGATAGTCGCAATTTTTTAACTATTCAAATGTAAAAATTTCTTGAGTCATAGGTAAGTGGACCAGCAAATCGTCAAATGTAGAAAATCTGTTTGGATCTATATTTAACGAATATACTACCGATTTCCTTTACCGTATATTGTATTCTACACTAATAATATATAGTTCACAGCTTCGCACGCCTTTTACAATGGTGGTATACAGCCTTCAGCTCATTTCCAACCTATATGTTATGCATATATAAAATTCAGAGAAATCTTTTCAATCATAATTTTATAAAGTAGACCTTTTTACTTACAAAAATCCGAACACAGTTCCTGGAATTATCGATAAAGAAGAAGAAAATACAATAATAAAGGACTAGTAGGATATGATCAAACGGAGAATTTTTTTAATGAACGCGCACGTTTCATATTTGTACTAAACATAAAAAAGTATGTATTAAGATTTTCGATTAGCACACTACTGCTCACCGTAAGTAGGTACTCAATGAGTATGTTCACATTATGATAGGTAAAATTATTATTGTAGCTTCCTCTTATTTTCAATAATAAATATAAATAATAATAAAAATCCAGATTATATCTCATAAACTGCTGTTAGATAATCCAATTTCTATACGATTTATATAATTTAGATAGTATAAAGCTTTCAAAAAATATTTTCAACCATTAACTTGATTACTGGATCGTACCTTTTTTTTCTGTTTGCTAAGAATAAACTATGAATCCATTGAAAAGTAAATAAAAAATTCACTGTCGTTATTGCAATTTGTTTTGTTATCGAGCTCATTCGTCAGCATCATTGTCAAACAGTGGATTATAAAGCACCGCCATTTTTTTCAAGTTAGGACAGTGAGCCTTGTAGCAGAGATATACATGAATTTTGATTGTAAAATTTTTATACAAATATATTGTAGAGAACAAAAATGATTTAATTTTCCTATTAACTAAATAGCATAGGCTAAGCATTTTAAATGATTAAGGTTATTTTCAATGATATATTAATACAAATGATATCTATTAAAATTAAAATAAGGACTGAACTGAAACTACAATAAATACTTTCTTACCATTCATTTATGTGTTACTAAACTCTATACCGTGTATTTATGTAAAAAAAAAATATTTTTTCTACATCTATGATAAAACTATAATGCCAAATGTCTAGAAACTTGTTTATACGACATTAAATCAAGATACATTTCCTTGAATAAATGAGATGCCTTACGAATATCTACCAAACCACATTTCATAGTAATCAAAGCACTATATGAATTAAAGCAATAAATAAGGCTCCTATTATCGGTCGAACATAATATCGCTAGTCAAAGAAGCTAATATCGAAAGTCGAGAAACTTAGCCAAATCACGGTCTTAAATACATACAAATGTCGCCACCAATAAATCCACAATCGACGATAATCTATGCAATTTGGCTCCCGGCGTCCTTACATTAATACGCCTTGCCAAAAAATTATACGGGCTATAAGACGTTTCAATGCTCGCTGTAGTAATTATTTTCAAAGCCTAATCCGCGGTTGAAACATCGTAGCATCGGGGAAGTATAGAATGGAGGGTACTCGGCATTGTTGGAGCTTGAACAAAGGCAAGGGCTCTTGCGGTCGGCGTGACCTCGCACCGCCCTCGCGCGTTTTCTTTGTACAATCACGTTTTTAGGACGGAGTGAATCGAGCGTGTTGGTTACACGACACTTGTCATCCTTACTCATCCTTGCTAACATCACATAAATCCATATCGCGTGAAAGGACAGTTTAGTCCCGACTAAGTGTGGTTAGATTTGACAAATATTATGTAATTTTGTGTTCGTTAAGTGTTTTAGTAGCGAAATAGCGAAGCTAAACTTTTTATCCTCCTCCGGTTACGTTTTCGTACACAAAAAACGGTCGGAGCTGAAACGTAAACAATAAAAATACCTAGCTGAAAAGCAAATATTCATTCTAATTCTAAACAAAATTGTAAAACAGAAATCAAATGGAATTGAGAATTTCCATCGGCAATAAACTCGATGAATTGGAGGCATATTAAGTTACAACTAGAACCTTTCGCACAACTCCGGTAAAACTCGCGACTTTTAATGTAAAAGTTACGCTTGCAGATTTTTTATAAGTCCTACAGCGTGGCGTCTCGAGTTAAAGATATTGCCGCTACAAAATTTCTCTTATTTACGTTGATTAGGTACGGTTACACCGACTGAATTATTGTTCAGCATTTCTACATTTTAACTATTTTATTTATGTTTTGCAAAAAAGGAAGATATATTTTAAACTGTATTACATTCTGAAATCATGTTATCCAAGATAAACATTACTTCTGGTAATTGTTGCAATTACCAGAAACAGTTCTTAGAAATGTTGTATCGGATGTCGAATTAACTATAAATACAGATATAAATAAATGAAAACACACAAATAAGATACATAGAAGTTTATTCTGGGAATGTTGATATATAAACGCAGCTCCGGGTATCATGATTTCCTGGTACATTGAACTATGAACTTCCATAGTTCATTAAGCAGGATAATAACTAACATCATCTGAAATAGCGCACAAAAATATGAAATGAGCTTCTGCATTTGTGTGAATGTTGTGTAACATGTTAAATTATCTAGGTAGAGATAAACAGCGCGCGGGAACAAACACATAGTTTGCACACCCGCGGCCTCTCAACGCCTCTAGCACCTCTCAGACTTACCTACTGCAAATTCCGCTCGACTTCTTTTAGCGAAATAGAAAAGAAAATGGTGACACAATATTCTCTCTAAAAATTCTACGCCTTCATTTTATAGTGAAAAGAATATTCACGTAGACTTTTAATGTGGCTCAGATTTTTCAATGTCACCCGCATAAAGTGATAAAAATGTTATAAAATAAACACCGCTGTATTTTATAAGAAAATCTTTTTGCATTACACTTTGAAGTGAGATCTGTTTTGTTTTGTATAATGTCATTACATAGATACGCGATCGCTGCACCATACCATTTTTAATTAATAATAGGATAAGGACATCTATGTTTAATTTGCTCTAAGAAAGCAATAATAGATATATTTCAAAGCAATGTCGCTCGAAGCAAAGAGCTAAGACTAAATAAATTATGAGAAGATATTAATCCATCCCCTCAACAAGAGTGCAGGCTATATGCAGCGAAGTTTAAACTGCCGTCTCGTCGGACAAAGAATCTTAATTATTTTAAGCCGTACAAGGTCTGTAGTAATTTGTAGTTTAGTCGCAGCGCATTTATTTTATTGTATCATCAGCTAGGAGCAGGATTAACCAACGGCGGGGTATTATTTCACAGATTTTCACGGCGTCTGCACATCTCGAGAGGGTCGTAACAATCGTCTATCTTCAAGTCATTCTTTTTTAAGTGTCCTCCATCGGAATTAACTTATTCTCTTCGTTGACGCTTTGTTTTGTAAACTCGAACATAAAACAGAAATTCGGAGTGCGTATTGTAATTGAAATTCTTGGCGTTATTGACGATGGGCTTTAATGGAATAGAGATTATATGAGTAGGTACTTAGATCGAAAAAGTACGTGAAAATATATAGCTAACAATAAATGTAAAAAATATCAGCATTTTTGTGAAGAAGAATTTAGGAAATACATCTTTAAATATTAATATCACAAATTTTATACAAATGAAAGCCTTTTAGCAGCGTGGGATGACCATTTAAACAATATTTATATTAACGTTTAAATAAGAATCGAATACAGGAATAAAATACCACGAAATGGCACCGCAATTTTATCAAACTGTTTAACAATGCTATAAGCGTAATTCATTTGTCGATAAAAGTCATAAATTGTGTAGTGCAAAAGATGGCTAAAGACCGCCCAAAGGTTCGATTCGATGCAAAGCGATAAAGCGTGTGAAAGATTCATCATAGCCCTCCAGGGAGCGATTCCTCTTCCAAGTTGTTGCCGACCTTCCGCCCTCTAGCTCCCCTTATATCATATTTTTCAAAATTTCCCACCAACTTGCCGAAGAATTTCTAAGGCGCGAGGCAAACACATGCTTTACTATTGTAATATTGATTCCACAACTTATCAAGGCCTTTCCGTAAACAAACTATTTGAACTTTCCGTTAGAGGGAAAATCTGAAACAATATTTTATATCGCTACATAGTTAGGGGGGTAAAATTGCGCTACAATGTATTATTCGTATTTTTCCAGAAGTTAATTGTTAAGGAGTTTTTTTTTTTTGTATAAAACGAATTCAAACTGTGCTTAGATTCGTAATAAAATTTATAACAGTAAATGTCATGTAAAGTTAAAAATATATTTTTAATAATGTTCTATTTAAAATGCATGTACATACCAAGTATTTATGAGCTATACGATAACAAGGCAAATCTCTACAGTATACAACTCAAGAGCTAGAGCATTGCATTTTTTCTCTTATGTTTTACGTGTACAACTGGCATTATTATAGTGCATACTTGTACGCATTTAACCCCAAGTGCCATTTAAGTCCTTAAAACCTTCATAAAAAGAGCAAATATTACCTGCAATTATCTTTCTTTTATTTCTTTTTCCTGGAGTTGACATTTAACGCCTACGTATTTACGGAATGCCGAACAACCGACGTATTTATGAGGAACAATATAAAATTTAAAAGCTTTAGGAAAAATGTAACATGAAATCAAACACCTACGCAATACGTAAGAGGCCTTCGTCCCGAGATCTCGCAAAGAAGATTTAATATAAATCAGTAAATAGGTCAAATTATTTTCCACCCACTTTAGCATAATTATGTTATACTACATTCAAGTGCACGTCTATCGTAAGATTTTATCTTTTCTATGGATTAGTTTCTTATCATCGCTGCGTTTATTTTAAAACTATATAACTAACAAATAAATTTTCTTGTACAATCTGGGAACACTGAGGAGACAGTTTAAGAAATTGATTACAAGCGCTTGTAAGACTATTTCACAATTGTATAAACATAAGTTAAAGAACTATTTGTACAATAGTTAGCAGTGTTTCATTTCTGGTGATTTAAATTCATAAGATTCAGCCAAACCTTGGAGATCTTGTATGGCATCACGGGTCGAACACGTTTTTACTTTGATGTTTTCGTAATGCGTTGGGATTGACCACCATACTTTAAGGTTTTGGCACATTTATAGGTTATTTCATATTTTATTATTTATTGACAATGCTACAACCCTTTATATACTAAAACCAATCAAATAATGTCTATCAATAAGCAATCGATATGTGTATTGTACCTAATGACAAGTTTGTAACTATAATTTATTCATAAATAAATATTTAAACGTAGAATAAATACAAACGCTTTGAATAAAACAAACCAAAATTGTATTGAGTAAGAATAGTTTCACCACTTTATCTATTATTTGGAACATGCAGGTTTATCCGATTGCATATGCATGTAACACTGCATTTCATTAAATTGGTTCCTATGTATGCGATACTCTACGCTAGTGTGAAATAGATTTCTCACATACTTTGTACAGCTATTTCTTGATGAAATTGGATCTCGATAAACTTATAAACTAATCGAAATGTAAGTTAGATTTCGATTAGTTTAAAACTTTATCTTTGTATTTAATGGTTGACAAGTATTTGTGGATAAATAATAATAAAGTAATATAAAATGTGGCAAATAAGCTGATATTTCAAATTCTTTATATTTTAATTGTATTTAGACGCAAGCGATTTCGGGCATGGAGCTAGTATCTTATCTGTGTATGGAGGTCAGTGGATATTAACATTCAATATACCTACTCCTTGCCACTCCTTGCCTTTTATGGCGCATAAAGAGTCCACCCAACAAAAACCCAACAAAAACCCACAATCACTGTACATGGAAATAATTTGATACTAGATATACACATGCGTGTATTACTCTACGAAATCGTTATATTTCGACAAGACTATTCCCTAGAGCCTTTGTAATAGGCTTCAAACCATCCATTATCAAATATGCGTACCATATCTAGGTGAATACAGTGAACCGTTAACTAAAACTCACAAATATAGAACGAACGATACTACTTCTTGTGGTTTCGAATTACGGCATATATTTGCTTGAATACAAAATCAGAATCAAATTACTCCGTTGCGTAGAGCTGATACTTTATAAATCTGCCCAAACTGGGAATGTACAATTGAAATGACACCTATGACAGGTCCCAGAAGAGTCATCATTTAGCATATTAATAATGGCGTAAGGTTATTATAATATGTTGCTTATTCAACAAATTACTTTATGATTGAATACGGGAGTTTGAAAGCCTATGGGGTTTACCTGTGTATTTTCATTAAAATGTGTTATGTTTTTTATTTATTTCGTCCTTTTTTATGAAGAACATTCTCGCAAACGTTCTTTTAGAAGCTGCTTTAAAAATAAACATAAAAAAATATTTACTACAACATGAAACCTACCACAAAATGTGGAAAAAGCTTTGATCATAACATAAAAGTTAAAACTATATAGAGTTATACCAAACGAAATTAAAAATAACGAATAACTAAGATATAACGAATCCTCCCGTGCATACACTCAAAAATGACACAAACGTTGACTGCATAAAGATTAAAATCCTAACGGACACAGCCAACAAAACGCGCAGTTTTAGTCCTGCGAGAAATAAAAATACAAACCGTACCTAAACGCGCCAAAAATCGCAAAGTATTCTTTGAAATATTTCTATTTTCCAAAATAATCCAGTAAAGCGATTTAGTTTGGAGGTTATATAAAACAAGTGAATTTCAGAAGCACCTATGCGGACAACTGGGAATTCCGGCAGGTACTTAATAGTGTCAGGCAGAGCTTAAATCCGACGAATGACCGGCGGCGATAAGAGCGAAAATAGTTGATTTTAGTTTTTCACTAAAATCCACTGTCAAACAGACCGGTGTTTTTATTTGATTTGTAAAATTCCAGGTGCGATGCAAAATAACGTTGATTTCAGAGACTTACTGTGTATTTATGTAGATATTTGGAACGTTTATTCTATTTGCATTGCTCTAATTCTTTTAGAAGTCTGGACTAGTATGTTTTACTGAAATACATGTTTATGTAAGAATTGAATTTTAAAATAATAATACGATTTCTAACTTCATTTTCTAGGATTTACGATACGATGATTAGAGAATAAAGCTTACATTGAAACATTTCCTAAAAAAGAGCCTTTACTGTTTACATAGATGTTGCAAATACTGACAATTTCAGTATTTCCCAATCTACTAAATATATTAACACAAGCAATACCCCGTCCTCTTACAATCCAAGGTATTGAGAATCCGTTTGGCTCTCGATAGTTGAGCTTTTGCCGTAAACAGTGGCAACTGCAAGCCAGTCAAATTGGCCGAGTACTTGATTATAATTAACTGGCAACCCTGGCAAGTAATAGCCACAGACATTCGCTGCCGACTAAGGATCATCATATGAATTTAGGGCGAATTCAACGTTCTGCGCTAGGGCTGAACATATTGCGTTTCTGAATTAAGTGCTGGTATCCTCATAAACTTGGTTTCAAGCACAATCGTTGCCAATCAATTCTGTTGATTGAATGTAACATGCAATTTATTTAACGACATTTATAATGAAAGGCTTTAAAATGTTCGGTTTGCGTTTTGGTATTTTAAATACGTTTATTGCGGATTTATCGTGCGGTTTTATAGTAGTTATTAATTATTTATGGGAATAAGAACTTATTTTTAATAGCATCATTTGTTTGTGTTTTATAAAAGGTAATATTAAATTCATGTTTCGAAGCATTCTATGGAGTGATTTAAACAGTCATTCTTAACAAACTTACATAAAAGTTGGATATGATGCACAGTTGAAACTACCAAACTGTCGTAATACTAAAACGAATGAAGCCCAAAATCAGCACCATCCCCGTTCAACCCTAAACAAGACGGCACGGCACCTACGCTGTAGTAAACGCTAATTCGGGAAATCTAACGTAATCCTATACCAAATACGTACGTGCAGCTAGCCGGCAGTAAATAATCAAATCAGGTTGATTTATTACATGTGCGGTATGCTTATTAAACGGGCATTGGGAGATTTGATTGTGCGATCTTGTGGTCTAATATTGTGTAACGTTTAACATTGCGGTCGGTGGCGTCTGTGGAACATGAATTATTACTTTAATCTATATCAATTAAATCGAAGATTATTTACACTATTCCGCTAATATGTGCGCGGATTGTGTGCTTTGTTGGGGAATGTTTCGATCGGTAAATACGGTTTGAGGACATACGAAAATGTGATTCCTCAGTTATTTGTTAATTGAAGAAAAATTTAAGCACATACTTTTCTAAAAAAAATAGTAAGGACCATCAGAAGTCAACTTAAAATAATCTGTAATTAATATTTGTATAAAGAATTTCGTACCTACCAATATTAGTTATTATCTAATAATCAAGTAACTCTAAATATAGCTGGTAAAACATGAAAACCAGTTTCCAACTTTTCAAAACACATTACTTTAAAAGCGAAATGAATATTATTTCTCACTAATTTAATTTTCGGTTGAATAGTTCCGCAGTAACTATCGGGTAGGTGAAATCGTGTAATTGTACAAAATGAAAACTCATCACAAAAGTACTTAAAACAAGTTCTAAACTACATGCCACTATATGACCCACATCCAACTATGAGAAACTAAATGAAACTGGATTACTCACAAAGTTGTACTCGTATAAAATTAACTATGACATTTGCGTACAAGGATGAAATCAACTGAAAGTCTAGCAAAGGTGACAGGAAGTGGGGAGCAGCCGAGCGCAGCGAACGTGCTGGCTCAGCAACCGCGCGACCTACCGCTGCAACTCGATCGTGCACCTACTCGAATCACACTCACTTTAAGCTCGATTGAAACGGGAACATATTGTATTTTTTATTGACACGCATAACCCACAATAGTCAATAAATGAATAAACATTTTCAAACAAAGGTGTGATGAGTAATACGAATATTTATTTTAAATAAAAAAGTTATCACGATATTTTATGACTTATTTAGCGCGGAAAAATCTTCATTAATACCTAAGCAGCTAATTGGAACAGTTCAAACAATAAAACTGCGAGCATATTGTAATCATCCTTATTTTTATCTCCTAGGCAATTTCCATATTAAAAAATATTAATAGGTACAACTTTAAATGCGAACTTAAAATATTACCAACAAAATACTTATAGAATTCAATACAGCGTTCCCGAAGGAGATGACATTTCCCGTTCCTAATCTAGAGCACTTCGCGCGAGCAATATTATTGATACCTGACCTGGAATTTCCGAGCTGTCTTGGTATAAAATCAGGTGAGTGGTCTAACACTGCGTGTTTTAGTAACATTAGGAATGCATTGTTTTAAATGAGAGGAATCTGTAGTAGAAGCGATCGTAGCCGCGAGTCCGCGAGTAAGCGATTTTGCACAATACGCCCGACACAGCGAGCTACGATGTAATTACGTACCTACCTACGAAATGCGAGCTGCTTAAATCTTGCACTGCTTAAATTTGAAGCGAACATCGGTGGTCCGTATTAATTTAATTTTCATTGTTGATGTACACATAAACGGGTTTTAATTTTAACGAAACATACTGCCTTTAGTTCAGAGTAAACATTGTTATGATAACAATCACTATTATTACCTATACAGCGCTAAGCATGAAAGGCTAATTCAATTTGCGTCTTTTGTGTGCTACGCGGTGGTTTAATTTGCCATAGTGAATTTAGACTTTAAGTGAACAAAAATAGCCTTTACCGTTTATTAATTTTGTCGTAACAAGGATTCTTACGTACGAAATTGTTATGCTACAAACGTGCATTTATCTTACACGTGTGCTGAAATCCTCTATGTCAATAGGATTTTCTTTATTTGGAATTTACAAAATGCAGGTTACAAAGATACCGTGAATCGCTTGAAGCAACCCGTGAATTCAGTAAAAAAGACGTTAGTACTACCCTTTTATATTTAAGTCGAGCACGCTACGCCCGACCGCATTAGACTACCAAAGCTGAACAATTTAATGACGATTGACTATTCATACCACATTCGAGCGGTTGACCGCCTTGGTACACTTGATTTAAAGTCTAATTATTCTGAGATCTCAGCCGTGGCGGACGGCAGGCGGGCTCGTAATGAACGCCGCGGCGGGGAGGGGGAATGCAAAATGTTGCAATTGCATTTCTCCCGTCAGAAAAACAGCTTACACTGGCAAAAATAATTAAGAGCATTAGTAGAGTCGGGGAATGGAGTGTCGCACAGTAAATAGTCTACTAAATAGCCACCTACATATTTTATTGGCGCAGGACTCGAAGGCAGAAATACGTAATGGCGGAAATTATTTTGTCTTTTAGGGTCGGGATTTAAGTTAAATACTTTATGGTGACAAAACTGTGTTTGCAAAAATAACGGATATAAGTCAATTCGTTTAATTAATGGTGTTACATTGATGTATTGTTAAATAATTATTTATGTTTTAGAATAGGATAATTAGGATTAAAATTTATTGCTTCACATAATCTTATTTTGAAACAATAATATGTAATGCGTATTAGTAATTTTAGTAATACCCAAAAGAGTAATAAATATGAAACCATCTATTAAAAATATTGGTTTACTAATTATTCAATATAAGTATTAAAAAAGGATAATATAATATAAGTAATAAAGTTATTACTTACCTTTTAAGCGGACTCATGTTGATGTAATTTCACTTATTTCGATGACATTTTAATTATTTTGAAATAAAAAATTGCGTATGGCACCTATTTAACAACGAAAAAAACGTCTTGCAATAAAAAAATTATGTCTGATGGATCTATCTAAAGGCAAAAGATTAAAAATTACGTGTTAATAAATGACTTTAAATTACGGATATTTTCCTGTGCGCACTAATAAACGCAACCACTACCGCCAGCCAGACAGCCCGGACTCTAACCGAAATAGCAAGAGAAACAGTATATCAAAAACCCAACTATACTAAAATGACTTTTTTTAAAACGTTAATAGCTCCCGTACCATTAACATAGCAGCAAAAAGGCAGATACATAACAATAAATGATAATACTTGGTACAGAGTTGTTTCAACATAATCCCGAAACTATCCAATGGGCAATGAGCGGCCACAAAATCAAGAGGATTGTGGGACAGTGTCCTATGGATTCGTCTTACCCTTGTTTTTGCGGGACGTTATACGCTTTATACGACATACACATTATAAGCTCCCCAACAAAAAGCTTTACATCCTCGCTATACCATTATACACGTACTAGAATTTGAATTTAATCTCGGCCATATCCGACGCATCAATAATATTCCGAGCGATCTCTAGTAAAGCCATGTAATACCATGTACACGTCTCCACCCACACAAACCAACATCGATCGGCCAGCGTTGACATCTCGAACACGATCGGTAGCTCGTACCTCTATCACTCACTATCCTCACCCTCGGCTGACATGTCAATAGTAGTGAATCAGGTTTGAGTGCTGTTTAGAAATGCTAAAACCCTACCGCGGACTTCGAATGCATCATTTGTTCGCTGTCACCGGGCCACTTGACGACGGTCCAAAAAAAGACAATTCCAATTAAATTGAACCACTAGCCGTGAAATTGTTTACCTTCCCCAGATTTCTTTGCATTCTTTATAATGTACTTAGTTGGGGACCTTTAAGTTCAAACCCAATCGTCAATTTCGTATTTTTCCCTTTTGTATTTTGCTTTTATTCCCTCGTCTATTTTCATTCACAATCTGTTTCGCTTTTAAAATATAGAAATGATTATTATCTTTTTTTATCCCTTGAATCAATCAGATGGCCATTAAACTGTTAAATTAAAAAAATCGTTTGTATCTCTTAACATTTTTGTACGTACCTATGTGAGTACATTAAAATAAACATAATAACATTAAACTCACAATTAAACTCCATACAAATCAAATAAAGGCAAAACATCGGAACCATACACGAAATTTTATTCGACATTTATCATGAATTTCACAAATAATAGTACCTATACAGCCCTTTAAAACTTTTGCTAACACGTAATAACAGACTATCAGACATCACAAGACGTCCACTAACAATGTAACTGCAACGCTGACCTTGCCTTTCACTTCCGACGCATCAGATCGACTTGGAAAGGTACAAAGTCAAGTTTTTTTATTTTCCCAGCCAATTTATCAAGTGAAACAGACGTGTGTCTCGGGTTATCCGGGCGGAGTAACGCGACAATAGCGCCGGGGTCCACCACAGCGTCAGCAGACCCGCTCAAATTACTATAGCATTCCGAATAAGATCGTATTGTACTCAGCTCGGATAATGGAATAGATACTAAAAATTTTATGATGTTGTAGCGAATTACGGCGATGCCCTTCGATATTTTACTTTCGGTAAGGGCATTGAAAAACCGTACCTAAATTATTTGCGTTTTATAGTCGATTTGTTCATTAAAGTGAAATATTTAGTAGAATACGTTTATGTACGTTTTATATCTCGATTTAAGTATACAACGGAGACACCGTTTTACAGAATTCCCAAATAAGCAGTTAATATTTACACCGTATTCAAATGTACGAAACGCACGTTTTAATAAATCTATCCTCCCTAATTTGCAATCACTTACTAAACTTCCTAATTATCTATACTGTCTGCTCAATCCAAATATAAACAAATTTTAATTAAGGCCAGTGTAAAAAGCTATTAAAACTAAAACATCGAGTAAAGCGCTTGGCCGAGAACGGACCAAGCCTGGCACACAACCAAACCTTGCGAACCAAAACTCGCACACTTACCTTCATTTGGCAATCTTTCGCTGCATAAAGCACTTTCGGAGAGAATTACCAAATTCTTTTAGATGATTTAATCAATCCAATTAGTTGATTACATCTGATGAAATGAGGGAACGTTGCGTCATTGGATTTTTATATTTTTACGCAGGCCGAAGGAATGGTATGTTTTAAGTTTTTGTGTTGTATAATATTGTATATGCTTGTATGCTTAAGCAGTTAGCTGTACAGCTATATAATATGTATTTATTTCACAGTGGCTCTCAAATATCAGAAAACTCGTGTCATGTCTACAATAATTATTACTGAGTTGTAGACATGGAGTATGGAGAAATTGCAGTACTTTAATATGTTATATTAAAAACTTTTCATTTTATTGAAAATCGTCACATTTCTTTCTATTATAGAAATTATATAAGATAAAAGTTGATCTTTGCGCTTTTACGTTTCTCTTAATACCGTCGGGTGGAGAAAATTATTAAGGCTTGCAAAAAGTACATGAATCTTAGTATAATTACACAAATTATTCTAAGACATGAATATTAAATAATTAATAAACTTAACTTTCATTGATATGTAATCAAGAAATGAAGTCCATTTGTATTAGATAGAAGAAAATAAAAATCCATTTCCATGCTCACGTTTTATTCGAAAATAAATATTAATAACTTATATTTATAATAATTAACAACGCAACGCTTTAATGGAATGTGGATACATATCTTAATTTCCAAGACTGTATTTTTATGATATTTTAACTATAAAAAAATACACTGAGGGTAAAATAAATTATTCTAGATTATATTAAAACATACCTAATGTAGACACGCCACAACTTAAAAAAAACATAATAGTTGCAAGATTCTAACTATAAATAAATAAATAAAAAACTCCCTTATTCTTTAATTTCAATGTAACAGATATTTTTTTTACAACATTTAACTTTAAATAAGTTATTTATAAATAAGTTCGATCTATATTTGATCGAAGCAAACATTTTCACTCTTTATTTGTACCTTTACTCGAGTCAAATGCATTGCTACTATACAAAAATAATTTACTAGCGTCAACTATAAAGAATAACTGTTCATACAAAATGTAACCAATACATTTTACAAATTACTCTCACAAATTAGGCCATAATATTATGCTAGATATATGAAAATAGTTAATATCTATATATTTTTACATATTCACTCCAATATCACTTTTTATGTACAAAATATGATGTTACGACCATCGAATTTTCTAGAATCCAATGAACGAACATAAAAATTAACATATTATCTTAATTGTGGCAGCAATTTTACATAAAACTAAGGTTCACCGACATACAATATAAAATATCCGATCATACTATATGAAACAAAACATTAACAAATGTATAACGTACGTTATTTTACTATCTAATTGTAAAAAATTGATATTTTGAAATAACCAAAGCAAAAATACAATTTAATATTATTCTTCAATTTCAAAACAATCGTATTTATGTTGAAAAACTGATACTTTATATGAAAATGTTTATAATCTGACAGTTTTATACAAATTTGATTACTTTTAAATTAAAAATCTAAATCGAAAGTCAGTAAGAACAAGGCCATTACATTATATCATACAAATATTATTTTAAATAATCTCTAATTGTCTCTATACATATGAAAAATACAATAAATATACAATACACCAAAATATTTAGGTACCGGTTATCACAAATTTTGTTTATAATTATTTGACACTACATATTATAACTCTGAATTACCTACTTGGTAACAGAATAAACCTTTAGGATAAATGTTATAAATTATTGCGAAGTACTTGTATAAAAATCCTTTCAAACTCTTTAAATTATCTCCCAATAACTTTATCGATATTAATCGATACAAGTTTTCTGCAGCGATTAATAAAAAAACCTAAAAATATACGAAACATGCAAATATACGAAAAATAAGTGAAAACTTACTCAATAATGAATTACAACCAATATAATCTACACTAAATGTGAAAGTAACTCTACAAAATTTTCCTCTTGTTCTTTCAAATAAATTAAAGGGACCTTACTACAATGGAAATATATTCCCAAAAATAAGTCACAATGTTATTGCTATCAGGACTTAATAAACATTCGAGTCCAACTTAGTCTAATGACTCATAAATTAAGTGTATATTTTACTATCTATGCTATAAATATTAAAAAAGCGGAATTTGTCCATAATTAACTTTATAGTGTTTTCTATATTCTATTAATATATTTACGAGCCAAAATATATGAAAAATCTCATAACTTTTGGTCAAAAATCGTAATTATTCGAATTCAATATTGCGGATATTTTAAATAGATTGATTATTATAAACAACGATATACATATAAACCTGTTTTGTCCCTTTCGCACTTATGATGTTTTACATAAGTGTGAACGAGACAAATCATAACTATAATCACATAATATTAACAAATGAAAGAGTAGAGTCTAATGTATTAAGTTGCATACATTTTTCATGCAATAAGAAATAACTTGGTTTTATAATGATTTCTTCGGAGTGGAGACTCTAGGTGAATTAGAATATAACCTTTTAAATAATTCTGGGATATTGTTGTCAGGGAATAAGTTGCACAGCGAAACTGTAAAAGAGCAAAAATCGATATTATTTATTTTAACCCATTGAGCCCCGAACGGCCCGATCGGTCCACGACACAATAGATTTTCTATTGTGTCTGTGATTCCGGGAGTTATTACATATTATAAAGCAAATTTATTTGTATTTCACACAAGAAAAATTACCAATACACTCAACTCAACAAATAATTTACGTCAAAAGTAATATCGGTCAGTACTAAATACGGTAGACAATAACTTTTATTTATAATTGAGAATTTATAGTAATAAAATTAATAAGAAAACTCAACAGTGTACTTTTGATAATTTCCTCTTATCTTTTGTGTAAATCCGATCGTTTCTAGTTGTAATACAAAGTACAAAATTATTAACAAATCGTTTCTCACCTTCAAGTAAAACAAACATGAGTCGCCTATTAATCTCTTGTGTTTGGAATAAATCGAATACTGTGAGGAGACCACGCCTCGCTGCATCTGTGCCTACAATGTGCCTGAGATCATCTGAAATATAATGTATTGTGTATTTTACATCAAGGTTTAAATTGTAACACTTAAAAAAATCAACTATTATTGACTCGGGCAAAATAAGAGAAATCGCATCCTCACTAAAATTATTTGTCATTTAGAAATGGTTCATTATTTTACCCTACAGTGCATAGACATTTCTTCTTGTATTTATTTATTTCATTTATTAATGAAAAGATATTTCTGTGGGATTTTTTGTCACTTTGTTTCGTTGTCGGAATAATCTTTGAGATTGTTGAATAAATTAGAGGGGGGTTCGACTAGGGGCGAGGTTCTAGGGCAAAATATTGACTTTCATTGATATGAAAGTCTTATTAGACTGTACTTACTTACTGACTGTGTATGACTTAATATTGTCTGGTGACAATTACTGGACTTATTACGTGGACATATTTTTAATGTTATTTTATAAATAATATTATAATATTACCTGAAGCAGCCGCTAATAGTGCAACTTTAGCTGCGACTCTCGTGCGAGCTTGCGTCGCTGCATCTCTGCTAGATGTGTTACCGTTGTTACGACTCGTCAGCCATTGCCTAGAAATAAAATAACCATTTCCAGTATTTTTGTATATTAAATGTGAATATCAATGTTTTTAGTTAGATTGTCGGGCGCGATAGACTTTTATTTTTTCAGACTCTTTCGTAAAAATACTAATATTAAGTATATTAACTTTTACCTACTAATGAATATATTCGAAATACCGATAATTGTAATTGTAACATTTCCCTCTTCTGGATTCCTCAAAAAAATCCTTAATAAGATAGGTATATCGTAACAATATACTCACTTAAACGATTTCAAGTACTGGACAACATTGCGTGGCGACGTCAACGACGAAACTAACTCTAATACTTTCCTGCAATAAACAAATACATATTAAAACTAGCTTTCCACCCGCGGCTTCGCCCGCGTTTTCAAAGAAAAACCCGCATAGTTCCCATTCCCGTGGGATTTCCGGGATAAAACCTATCCTATGTGTTATTCTGATGTATAAGCAATATTGTGGTAAAGTTTCATTCAAATCCATTCAGTAGTTTTTACGTGAAAGAGTAACAAACATCCATACATCCATATTTACAAACTTTCGCCTTTATAATAGTAGTAGGATGTATACACTCGTAAATTTTCATTAAACTGTAAGTTTAACTAGAAAGGAAAAGCAAAAGTAAGTCTAATACTTTTCATACAAAAAAAAGCGTATGGTGTCGAGCATACGTTTCAGAAGTGAAACTTATTTGGCAAAATTCAAAGATACCAAAATCGTTGCCTTACTCCATGACGTGTCGGTATTGCAATGACGCGGACGCCTCCTTGAAATTTTACTCTCAACGCGCCTAAAGAAGTTTCACTTCAAAAATTTGAAAGCTTTTTGAGGTTAGATAGGAGTGAGATAACGTTATGTAAACTAGAGTATTATTTTATCATATTAATTTAAAAAAATAAGCATTGTAATCACCTATTAACTCGATCAGCTATCAAAGTCCTGACGGGCGCTAACAATCTTCTCCTCAACCATAACCCTCGGATCCCCAAAACTTCTTCTAATAACTTCAATGGTACACTTTCATCTCCATCCTAAAATAAAACAAATATCTTTTAGTCATATGTTTAAATATTCGAAATAATTTATTATAATAGTTAAAACAAAGCGAAGACAAATATTTATTTATTTTTTGTCCATGTTAAAATGATTACTACTTTAAAATTAAATTCTCACGTCTTGTCCTTCAGAATTTGTATCCCGTTTGATAGCGTCATAATAATTCTCGCCACTCTTGCCTTGAAACACTTTTGATATTCCTGTAAAAGATACCATTTAAATAAAAAATCATATTAAAAACAATTATTTCCACATTACTCCCTAATTTTTTGTATCTTACCATCCATAACACCATCGACAGTGTTAGCAAACTGATCAGGCATGCTCTTTAGTGTCCTCATACCAGCCTTTATAGAATTCACCAATAGGGCGTCAATCTGTAAATAACCATACATTTACTACAGATACTATACATTTACTTAATACTGGTCTATGGTATATAATAAGCTCAATAGGAAGCCATGGCGACGTTGCCAGCCGTCGTTTTTTTTTTTTTTTTTATACTTAGATAGGTCGACGTTTGACCCCAGTCCCACCTGATGGAAAGTGGTGACGAGATCTAAGGTGGTAAGTCACGCCCGCCTAGAAAGTGCCTGTTAATTCGTCTCTTGAAAATTCCCATGTTATACTTCTCTGGAAAGATGGACGCCGGCAGAGAATTCCACTCTTTGGCAGCTCGCATTAAGAAAGAAGACGCAAAGCGTGCTGTGCGTGCAGTCGGCATTTCTACCAGATAAGGGTGGTATCCCGCCGTACGCCTGGACGTCCTTTGGAAAAAAGGCGAAGCTGGGATAAGGCCATGCAATTCAGTTGCACATTCCCCGAAATGGAGTCGATAGAAAACTGAGAGACTGGCGATTTTGCGGCGATGACCAAGGCTCTGAAGCCGGTTTTCAAATAGCTGGTCGTTTCCTATAATTCGCTTGGCGCGACGTTCCATAGCATCAAGAACTTCGAGGTGACATTTGGCGGTGCCTGCCCAGAGGTGGCAGCAGTATTCCACACAAGATCGAACTTGAGCTTGATAAAGAGTTAGAAGCTGTTCAGATGTGAAATACTGCCGCACCTTAGCTAGTATGCCAAGTTTTTTAGCTGCGAGTTGAGCTTTGGACGTAATAAACTGGCCAAAGTTGAGGGTTGGCGATAGTGAAACTCCAAGCATTTCTAAGTTGTCGGCTAGTTCTATCGACACACCGCGGAAAGAGGGAGTTAAGGTGAGCGGACTCCTTTTGGCAGAAAAAAGACACGCCTGTGTTTTGGCAGCATTAAACTTCACTAAGTTGGCATCTCCCCATTGAGACACTTTTTGTAGAGTCTGGTTTATTCGCTGCACCATGGCCTCTCTCTCGTTCTGGATGGTAACACTAGTTGCACGAGCATTTGACAGGTATCTCTCCACAACTGTACAATCGTCCGCATACCCAAAGATGTTTGATTGGAGAAGGTCATTTATATGTATCAGTGTCGTATAGAAGAATTTAATATTTAAGCATATAGTACCTAACTAAATGGGCGACGATTTGGCAACGTCGCTACTTTGGACATTTCCAATGCTTGGATATGTAGCCGACGACGTTGCCATGACAACTTTGAGAGGCAGACATCTTATTATCTTATAATAATTTTCACATTTTAAACCCTCGAATAGCTACCTATGTTGTTTCGATCTTCTTTCCAGTTGATATTTGCTGAAAAAATTAGCTAAGTTTGCTTTGAAAAACATTCTAAGTCTTTCACATAGATTCTACGGTATCAACATCAACAAGCTACAACACGTTATGAATGGTTCTTCGTTTCGTTTTTTCTATAAACCTAAACCATTCCTAAAAGACTATACAGACTTATAACTACCAGATTCAAAACTCACAGTGTTCCCGTGTCTCTCCGTCTGTATCTCTGGACTCAAGAACCCGCCCAGATAATCCGAAGACAATAAGGACATATATCTTGCATCTCGTGAAATACTGGTTAAACTTTGCAAATAACTATTGAGCATTCGTTTGCGATTCTCTAGTACGGATCGGGACGTGTTTTGAAATGTCTTCTTGGCGGGAAAAGGCAGACTTGCTAGTTCGGGCCACTGGAAATAAGTGGAACTTAATAGAAAATTCCTACAGGTTCACAGTTCTTCTGTGCAGAACAATCGATAGACTGCTACTACTAGCAGTTTGTAAGTTTGCTTTTGGTAATTAAAAAAAATCAGAAGTGACTATTCAATAGTTTAAAATGTAAAAAAACAAAAACTTATATTTGGGGAATATATCGAAGTAAAGGCAGGCTAGATTTTTTTTAATGAATAGAAATTTCATCATTTATTATGTACATGTATTCAAAATTTAATGAGAGAAAATAGACGAAATTTTCGCATAATATGGGATTTAGCTGAATCGAGTGTTCTATTACTATTAAGTTTACTTGTTTACCTTATCTTTGATAGCCGAATGTAGTTCATAGAAATCACTGTACCGCCTATAAATATGCCAAACTTCGTTATCCGATGCTCTTGTCACTGCTATCGCGTAGATTCCAAACGTCTTGCCCTTATCTTGTACTAACGCTAAATATAAATTACAAATTATAATAAAAGTCAAAGTCGTTGTATTCATGAACACTTCAAAAATTACAAACCTTTTCCTGAATTCCCCAAAAAGGAAAATTAAAAAAAAATAGGTAGTTATTGCTATTTATTCTTCTAGAGTCGACGTTTCAGCATTCAAAAATAGATAATGAAAGCAAAAAATGGGTCAAAATATATTTTTTCTATATTTAAACATGTAAATTAAATGTTATTTTTTACCTGTTTCTATAATATACGCCGATAATGGAGACAGATAGTTTTTCGCTCTACCACTAATCTCAGTGTGGGAAAGAGACAAATTGTTTGAATTTGCTATGGACAGATTTGACGATCCTGTAAATATATTGAAACACTACAATTACATACATACAACTTGAATGCGACAAATACTAAAGCAGTTAGATCAAATTATTACACATGTTAACAAAGTATCAATTTTATCCAAAAGTTAACACAAAGCATGATTCAACAATTTACATAAAGTTTTATTCGAAATTTAATTTCAGAGAAAATGATCCTACGTTAAAGTTATTCACTTCGGAAAATTACTTAATAAGAGTTAATCTGTATTTATTTTCGATTATTATAATATAGGGGACAACCGCCAGATAATATTTGTCCTGCTAGAAAACAACGCATCCATCCATTTTACTCCCTGTTCCCGAAAAAACTTTAACTCTATCAATGGTATATACAATATGGGCAAAACTAGCATTATCCACATTACTAACCTACGCTCTCGCTGAGCATTTTCTGAGCAAAATTGCCTACAATGTCTGACCGCGATCTGTTATGCCTCGTGCCAGGTACGGGCAATACCACATCACCTGGAAAATGTTCACTTTACATGGTATTAATGGGAAAAAAAACTAAAAAAAAACGAATCGATTGTAAATGTATAAGTGTAATGTTTGATATGAGGCATTCACTACAACTACGCTTCGACTACTATACAAATAAACGCAGTAAATATACTACATTTCAAGCTATAATTGCTTTTTATATTCTCTCTATTAAAAAAGCAACTAATAAAAACCAATTTAAATTTGCTAAAGGTAGAAATGTTATGCAGTGTAATGTAGAAATTTATAAACGACGATAAAATGTATCTACTTAACTAAAAAATAATAGAAAAAAAAGCGTGGTAACATCTCTACCCGTGTTTATCTAAAAATTGCATGTTATACATAAATAAATACCGCTTTATTCAGAGAAACTATATCTTTAAAGACTACTACTGCATTAAAAAAAATAAGTACGTATATAAAAAAAAGTAAATACACATGCAAATATTAGACTAACAAAATAATACCGTTAGCACATTTAGGGATAGTATGGTTCTTGTAAGTTGGGACCCTTCGAGTAAAGGAGCGGGGGAAAGTAAAGGATTTTGTGGGAGATTCGTATTTATATTTGGACTTTTGGAAAAGCTTTGGCAACTGATGGATACACGTCTTCATTAGTCTCTTGCATCTCTCTGTAAGCATTTGTGTTAATTGTGGCATTCGCTCGACAAATCATTTAACTCTTTAGTAATAAAATAATATTATTTAATGTATGTGTCATAAGTCATTTGCTTCAATATGAACGTATTTTTTAAGCTATTGCATAGCTTCTATCGCGGGCCTTGAGCGTGGAGATCGAATCCAGAAATTCCGTAACGAAAATAACCTAACACCCCCCACTCCGACCGGCAAAGCGGTGATACCATAGTATTTGTATTCTCTTTGGTGATACTTTTTATGCTATGCAATAGCTTTACCGCGGCAGTCTCCGAGTGCCACACGTCTTTTTTTTTCTTGTAATTTTCTCGTAATAAATTCATTTTTCGATACGCACAATTTATATTTAATATACAATTTGTTAATTGCACGTATTGAAAAACTCTGATTACGTATGATTACATAATTAATTGATTTGTCAAATGAATGCCTTGGTTATGTAGGCTTGTATTATATTGTCTTTTTCCATACCTCCGTATTTCTTGCCATCGACTTTTGGGTCTTTTTTAAACTCACTAAAAACAAATTAGTCAATTAGTAGATTTAAAAAAAGGTGTAAACAATCCAAAATTGTTTTAATGATTCGTTCCTTACCTACTATTTCTTTCGGAACCGTCTTGTTCGGGGTATAACATAAAATCAGCTTGCCATGTAGGGTCGTCCTAAAATAATTTGTTTTATTAACTCAATATAATATGTATACCGTCATAGTTTATAAAATAACATTATTATATTTTTAAACAGCAGAAAAAAATGTTATTATTTCATCCCTATGGCGTAAAAGTTTTCAGCGTAACAAAACATTGAGTATTTAAAAAATTACGAGTAGGGTAGTTTGAAAAATTATTTATCTACTTCCGAGAATCATTTTTATTCATTCATTATTCATGCAAAATCCTACCAATAACCTATACCTGTGTTAGTTATCTGGTACACCCATCACTAGTCTATTTTGCGAGATTTTTTGTCTCTTTTTGTTGTTTTCTTACCTCCAAAGCGTTGCACACGCACTTTTGCACATCGTCGAAGCACGATAGGGGGTTGTTTGTGAATTCTTCACCCTCAGTGGTGATCTTCCTAACCATTTCCGCGTGACAATTATCTGGTACGCCCATCACTTGCAGTCTGTTTGGTGCTAAGTACATATCGCATAGTTCTAGTGCAGAGGAACGAAGGTTGTCAATGACAGCTTTGGATGTGTGCGGTACGTCTGTAAGTTTTTTTATAAACAAATTGAGTAGCTACGTGAAGAGAACGCAGAAAAAAATAAGTACATATTTAAAAAAGGTGAACATTTCGTAAACATGCAATTCATTAAATAAAATTAAAATGTTTATGGCATTTAAACATTTGTTTTGAAAATTTTCCACTGTTTAATAACTTTTATTTTCTTTTTACTACATAAAGGCTGTTAGCTATATTTTTTTTATTCATGAATAGGTAAACATTTGGCGGCTGTTTCACCTGATCTTAGTGAAAACGCGTCCTAAGTTGGAGCATGGATGTTTAACAAAAGCACTCGTACACACAGTATTCTCTTCTGACGTACACTTAATTAATGTATAAGTATTAAGAACAAACTCACCAGCTTCATTCATTTCAATTTCCAGTAAATACTGAGCGTTAGACCTCCAGGCGGCGGTCGCTCGCAGAAACTTTAACGATCTCAACACTTCATCTGATACCTTTTCCCTTGGCGTATTTGTAGAACCTGATGTGAAAGACATAAGCTAATTTTTTTATCAAGATTTTTTTGTTGACTATTTGGGTTTTTTGTTTTCAAAAGTTCTAGCGGTAGATTTAAGTAATGTTGAATGAAAATATTTTAATAGAATTTTAAATATTATGTATTAGGTTGATAAATTAAGATGGATATTTTTGGATTAAAAAAACAAATATTCACACCATAAATTATAACAGCTATTAATCAAATGTTATTTTAAAGAATCATAATATTTCTGTTTTCCGACCTACCCTCTTGTGGTCCTAGTGTAGCCCGCTTTGCCTGTATAATTCTAACGAGGTATTGTAGTGAAGATAATTTCTGCCTATCCTGTAGTTCCCATTCACCAGCGCTATCTTTTGAATGCTAGAACGAGACACCAATATAAAAGTGCATTATTGTCTCTCTTCCACAATTCTAATTTAACAAATTTAATTTTAGAAATTGTGAGGGTCCTGTTTTTAACAAACTAATGAACTGAGAAAAAAACAATATACGTATATGTATTTGATAGCCATGAAATTACAGTGGCGGCAATTCTTAGTAAATAATAAATATACCAAGAAGCTAAAGATTTGTTTAACCAGAAATCATACAAAATTAAAAACAACTCACAAGTTTCTGTATATCCTTATGTACAAGTTCCAATGTAGCATCTAATTCCTCTGCATCAGCACAAGTTCTAATCACTAATAGAAATAGCTCAGACGACAGACATGAGTCGCGGCAACACTGTAAAATAAAATTTTGTTAGTTTTTGTTGTTTATCATGACTTTTGTTTTATTCAATATTTTCTCTATCATAAAAAAAAATACTAGAAATGCAATAATATAAAAGGCAAAACACTGTTATTTGTAAATAGGCTTTACAAACTTATTATTTCGTATAAAACATTTTGTATCACTCATATTATGTACCAGAAAAAAAAATTTTTTTTTTTCGTTTTATTATGAAAACATCTAAAAACATATCTAACATACTTACTGTTCTTATAATAGCTCTATTAATATTATCTGGGTCACTTAACATATTTATAATAGGCTTTAAAACAATCGCCGACAGAAGCTCTATAATAATCAATTTTAACGCATGACATTTCCATGTTTCTTCTGGTGCCACTAAATATAAAATAGCCTCTGATATTTCACATAATAATGCTGAAAAGAGGCCTAAGTTAGAGGTCAAATATGATCAGAATTATATTACTTTTAATTTTTTGTTTTTTTTAGTAGTCTATGACCTTGATTTAAATAAAAAAAACACAAAACATACTTTTAAAATTTATATGAAATGTAGACATCAATTTATTACATAAAAAATGCTAATGCTAAATATTTAAAAAAATACCATATTCTTTCTCTGCATCCATACAAAATGTATCTCTGCATATTTTCTTATTCTCCATTGCACATTCCAAATCAAAAAATATATCTTTTAAATTATTGCTACTTATATTTTCAGAACTGCCATACAATTTAGTCTTTCCAGATGTTTGTGAATCTGAAATTAAAAAAGAAATGTGATGGGCAGTGTCTACCATAAGTATATATTTATATTTTTTCCACAGTAAATATGAAAAAAAATCTCAACACATTAAAAATAGATAATGCAAAAAAAATGTGATAAATATATAGTCAAATCCATATTTTTTGTTAAATTAATTTAAACAGTATAAAGATTCAATTACATCATTATAAATTTAAGGCCCAAATGTCTGTTTTAATAAGTGTCATTAAAATTTTAAACAACACTACACTTAGACTACAAAAACACAGAAGACCTCATCAGATGCAAGTTTGAAAATATTTAAATTTGTGTTAATGACCTGGAGCCCAAGATAAATCGGTGTCACTCTTATTCCGTCGATGTGATCTCTTATCATCTTGTTTCTTAGGACTATACTTAGATGACCCGTTGGCAACTTCTTTGGCACTCGATAGTTGTAACTGTTTCAATCTCACTCTCGACTGTTTGAATAGCTTTAAATGTGTTGTTAATTCTTCCGGAAACTTTGTAGACAACAGATAGATCCAGTCTACAATTTTTATTCTGCATAAAGAGGAATGAGGTTAATCATATTACATGAACACACTTTGAAACAATTATTCTTCCAAAGTATGTAAGATTTCTTAAATTGGACGTATTTATGCAAAAAGGGACCAACCCACACCGAATCAATTTCGAGAAAATGAGGTTTTTGTGAAAATCGTTTGCAAAAACTATATGTTGTAAAATTTGGGGAAAAAAAGTTGTTAGGCGTGTGTATCATATCGAATCCTATCTAGGGATACCAGATACATGGATATTTATTAAATTTTAACAAAATAATCCTTGAAAAACTGCCCGGTTCCGTCTTGCAAAAAAACACTTTTGTGGGTTGGTTCTTTATAGCAAAATTATTTTGGTTTTTATTGTTGCCATAATTAAAGAAAAAAGTTAAGCATCCGATCAAAACAGGCTAAATAAAGCAGCGACAGTTCGCTGGAACTAATTGCAACTTACGTATGCCCTTAAAGTTAACAGGAAATATATAAAAATCCTTGATTAGACTTGTCTTGTACTGTATGGATTAGAAAGCTGGGCAGTGAAAAAGATGGAAGAAAAACGATTACATTTAGCGCAGATGAGAATGTTGATATGGATGTGTGGGTTGACAGGAATGGATGAAGTAAGGAATGAATATATAAAAAGAATATTTAAACTGGTTTTATTACAGAAAGATTGAAAGGGAATTGTCTGTCTTGGTATGGACATGTGGTGAGGATAGATGACACGCATATGACTTAGAAAGTGATGGATATGAATGTTGATGGATGCAGAACAAGAGGAAGGCCAAGGGAAAGAGGTGTAAGTGTGCAAAGTTATATTAAAAAATAATAATGAGTAAAATATGCCCTGATGTTTGTCAGGAGAATAGAAAAATAAACCGTGTTAAACCGACTCCAAATAACATGGATTAAGGACACGAAGGTCACGATAATTTTGTAATAATATCAAAATACATATATTTGTTTCACTTTAATGACACTACTTTTGTATCTAACTAAGATACAGTAGACCCATCTTCTGCTTTCATCTGTCTTCATGATAGTGATGATTCATTATGTTTTTTTTTATTTAGAAGAGATTTGTGAAGACAGAGTCTTTTGTTTAAGTCTTTTTACATATTTAATGATTTATATGTAGTTTTCCAGGATATAAACAGTCTTTGTTTTATTGAGCTCAGTACTCAGTACTCAATCGGCCAAAATCGGTAGCTTTGGATAAAAAACTGTGACCAGACACAAAAAAAATTATGACTGATTTGTTTTACTGTTGGATGGTCAATCATGAATGCTTTAAGCATCCTCGTTAGTTTGATTTGGATCACGGAAAGATTAAAAAATGGTGTTGAGCGTTTAATATTCTGAAATAACTCCTGCGGGGCTCTGCTTGCTCTGGCCCAAAACCATACGTACTTCCGAGGAGAAATTACCGGATTTAAAAAGTTTTTTTGCATCTCATTCCGAACAACGCTCAAATTTTTTACAAAAAAATTAAATAAAAATAAAGACCAAGGATATTGTAGAAGATGATATCAATGGCTTTTCCGCGACTCCCGATTTTGAAGTAGGTAATAGATGTTTACTTTTAAGTAGATACATTTTTTTTGTAAAATTGTAGTAAATCATTTTGTAAATTCTTATTTAGTGCTTTTTATAATAAAAACATGATTAAAGTTAAAAAAATAGAACATATTAACCAAATTCAACATAGAACCAAGCCCCTTGCATACTTAAAGGCCGAGAAATTCCATTATGCAAACAAGAACCAAAGTCAGTTGGTTCGGGTTACCTTGAAAACTAATGAAGCTTTTTGTGATAAAATAGAACCAACCAATTTTGGTTCCATCTTGCATAATGAAAGTTGGCGAAATTGGGTTGGTTCCGCAACTGACATGTAAAAAACTGTACTTACAGTTATCAAAGCTCTACCAAATTTTTTGAGAAGGTAGAAAACGTTTTTTTAACACTATCTGTGTACTTAACTCAATTTCGCAAAAGATGTGGGTTGGTCCCTTTTTGCATAAATACGTCCAATTATGTTACAATTAAAATAAATAGATAAAATATTATTTTAGAGTATTAATAGATATCATTTTAAAGTAATAAAATTCCTCATACCTGTTTGTAACATTTGCACTTGTCATAACAACAATCCGTTTGATTGCATGCTTAGTGAACTCTTGGTCATCAGTTAACATTTCATACCAAGGTGTGACATAGTCATTAATTATTATCGATATAATCTCATTGAGAAATGAATCAACAGTTTCACTGCCAGTTATTCTACTGTCAAACTTAGGCAGTGGTGTTTCATTTTGAAACAGTTGCAAGATCTATAAAAATAAAACAGCTTATTTGTATAAAAATTAAATAAAGTTATTTTTTCTCGAAGATTGTAACGGTAGTACTTCATACCTTAGGTGACTGTATAGAAAAGTTTGTTTGCTGCAAGGGATCATCCAAACAATCAATATCAGAAGAGAATATTTTTCTTGTGTCAAAGTTCAAATGTAAAATTGTGAGGATCCTGTTAATAAGGCAATGACCGTTGTTAGACTATAAATCGAGGTAATGAGATAATGAATAATTGAGGCTACATTGTATATACTTACCCAGCGATAAAAGAAATAAAAAATGTAAGTAAAGCTAAGTACAAACCAAACCCTAATAACGCAATTGTAATAACAGATATAAGGCTGAACCAAGCTAAAATTCTATACGCCATATCTGAATCTTTGTTTGGTAATGCATTTACAAATATTATTACAAAGTAAACATAATTATTTCACTACAAAAATAGACAAAATAATAAAATCCATCCACACAAAAATAAATAAGTATCTGTCACTGTCAAATGTCAATAAATACCAATAGACAATGACAGCAACGGACGACACATTCCTTTCCACTGCACTGCTCACAAATTGTGTTCGGGTATTTTATTTTAATCTCAATTTAATTTAACTGTAATGTGATTTATAACAAATATGTACGTGTACGTATATAATGTATTAGTATATTGTTAACATATTTTAAAAGTATAATCGTGTGCATATTAATGAAATATGTACACTGTACAGTCGTGTTGGAAATTGTATTTGTATTCTTATTGTTACATAGTGGCATGCATGATACATAGTGGTTACATATAATTTTTGTTAAATCTTTTCGTTTTTACAACCTACAATTTTCTACTCCCTATGTTTAAACTTAAAACTTTACTTGGATAATTCAAACACCATTTTACTCGTATATTAAAAGTACATACCCCTTGTACCCCCTTATTATACTACTCATATATACTATAAATTATGTACTGCTACCTGGTTTAAATTGTAACACATCATATTGCGACGCCTAACGCATCAATTTTAGTATATTGTAATTACCATGGCATCCTCAAATACCTAAACCTACCTTTTAAGGTACTTATCAAGTTTTAAAAACATGAATCACACATGAATAGTAGATAAAAGATATTATCTCTGGTACATATCTAAAGGGAATAAAAATAAAATAAAAAATAAAACGGAATTTCTCTTTATTTTCATACAACACGATCACAAGAACTGTTTATGAATAAGTTACAAAGTCTTCAGGCTACTTTTATTATAGATATTTATTCTAGATAATTATTTTATTGTCAAAACATGGAAACAATTCACTCTCGGAAACATATCTAAAACAAATGGCCCGCATTAACATTATCGGTTATGTTACAATACTAGACTAATGCTTAATTTTATTTTGAACACGGAATACTCAAACCAAGTTTATTGTTTATTATTGCAAGTTTTCTTGTTGTAAAAAATGAAATAACTCTGAAGGGCAATTCCAACAAGCTGCCCAAATTAATAGCACTACGTTTCTCTTTCTTATTCTCACAAAAAACGCTTAGAATACATATAAACTGGAGTGGAAGCGGCGTACGCGTACAAAGACGTTCCGTCTGAAGTCAGCTAATGAGCAGGGTTGCATTTAGTCGGTTACGAACTCTTTTTGGCCTAAATTTAAATTCTATCTTTGTCTCACGCGGAACGGCTTTGTTCGCGTAGACCGCTGCTATGTCAGTTTATATATTATTTCCAAGAAAAATCTAAAAACAGATTGTTTTAACATACATTTTAATTCAAGAAATAATCGTAACGCAGTCACAGTGTTCCATCATGTTCTGATATACAATGATAACAATTTCAATTCCAAATTTACATCCTTATAGAATTTTTTATAAAGCAAATAAGCAATATGTATGAAATGCCACTGAATCAAAAGATCGCATAAATTATTGAAAAGAAGTGACAACCATTTATTTGTGCACAAAGTCCTCACAAATATTGTTATCTCATACAACCGGTAATTATATTATTGAAGTGAAACTTCTTTATCGGGGTTGGAAAAAAATTTAGTGTAACATTTTTTCGTTACGCGTGACATAATTCCGTTACGCGCCATCTTTTTCTTATCCCTACCACTCGTGATTCGACGTATTTCTGTAAAGTTGCATATAGTAAATTGCAAAAGGTCATAAAGAAGTTTCACTTCTTACGTGTGTACACTAGTACACGCACACATTTTTTTTAATTATTGCATATAGGAGTCGCAAGATCTTGCAATACATTTGCTTCCGTTAATATATTGTAAGCATTTTATACTTAACTATTATATAATTTTACAATTTATTATTTCGATTCAAATAAAATCATAAACAGAATAAACAATGATAAAAATCATATGTTTGATTAGAAGAGGCACTCATACTGATAACATTTAAATAATTACAGATTATTTTTCTTCAAGTTTTCACAACAAAGCTTGGCTATCTTCGCACTTATATTCAGTTTATATCTTATTTTGTTCGCATCCATGCAAACATATTTAACCATCTGAACCAAAGTTAAGATCTATAAGAGAAATTACTATAATACTAAAAGTAATGCCTAGAATACAATAATTTGTGATACCTATGACTACACATTTTGTACGAAAACTTCGTATTATAACTTATATAATATTATATAAAAAGCATCATGTGGGCAAATAATGTAACAGCTGTATAAATACGAACGCGTTTAGGAAATGTTTCTTTACGACTTATGAAAATTTGTTCATTGAATCAAATTATTACACAATACTTGCAACCAAATTCCATATACTTAGTATGTTTACAAGACCTCATATAAGGTAAATTAAACAAATTACTTGACATTGTTTGCCAATTCCATCTGTATTTGGTCACATATTACAAATTGAAGTAAACTAGCTGGTACTGATGTTCAGTATACATTTGATTCAATAAACAATGTACCAATAACACCTATTTAGGAACCAGTTGCATTTTAGGCGCATTATGCGAAATGATAGCTAAAGAATATCGTTTATTATGCTAAAAATCAAATAAAATACTGGTACAAACAAAATAAATTTAGGAGATGCGAAAATATAATAATATATGTTATTTTTTTATAAATATTAATATTACTTTTGCTAATACATCAACATATTCATCAAATGAATACACTTTTCCAACTTAAATTTACAAATACACTTGGAAATTTTCCAAAACATAATCGATGACGACATAATAATTTATCTGTATATATATTTTTTATCTATGTCTATATTTTATTTGGACTTTCCAGATATCAGTGCTGCTAGCAACCAATAATATTAATCATTAAATACAACTGTAATACGCCCGTGGCCTTAGTGTGCCTAATAAACAGACCACATATAAAACTAGAGGGAGTAAAAGCGACACTTTTTATAAAGCAAAATGTGATATCAAGCAATATTTTCGTTTTAGGATATAAACTCTCGTTTTCAGACTTTATCAGTTCAATATTGCAGTACGAAGCAGGCTAAAAATAAACTGTCTGCAATTGTAAGACGAACGGAATTTTGAAATAAATTAAGTGCTTTGCTCCTAATTTGTGACACGGTCACATTGCCACTATCTACATAGTTCAATACATGGTCTGTGGACTACTATAATTTTAAATGTACATTATATTACAAACATTACAACATAGTCAACAAGAATATCAACAATGGACTCGATAACTATCAATTATTGAATAAATACGCGACAAACACGAGATGGTTGGGTTTGCTCAATTAATGTCTTGATAGAATAAGTATATTTACTACAGCTATTATGTGGCACATCTATAAGTGTCAATTTAATATGGTAATATTATTCAAAATATGAGTTATCTAGTTGAGAATAATAGTCACCATAATAAATGGCCTGAATGGAAGAAGAAAGAGTTAGAGGGACTGTAATAATAGGTCACAGGATCGCAGAACTAAGTTATTTCTTAGTTATAAAAATTTCCAATATAGCAAAGAATTGACATACATTTCACACACTGAGTTATTCAGTTTTAAGCTCAATATCACAATGCCATACACGCACAGATCTCATCGAAATATTGGAATTTGGAATCCCCTTTTTTATGTTCAATAGATAAAAAATTCTAGAAGTTTCAATTCTATCAAGACTTATTGAGCATTAACCCAAATATTATCTATACGAATACATAGACGTCCATATCGACACCCACTTAATTGTGAACTGGAAGTTAATTAATTTTATACCCAAACCTACCATAGATAGAGTAGGACCATCTGTAAGCAGGAAAGCGTCATTTTTATTAAGAAAAAATCGCGATCTTTTCTCTCTTTCTAACTGAAGGACACTTTTGCATACTTCTCTTGCTTTATCTATAAAACTTACATGAATCACACCTTAAGCAATAAGTTTTCAAAGATCTTATTAAAGACTAGCTGTGCCCCACGGTTTTACCCGCAGTGCTCCGCTCCTGTTGGTCAGCTTTATAATATTAGTATAGATTTTTTGGGAAAATAAATGCGTATCATATCTTGGATGCGTTATTGACGTCACATAAACTTACTAAACTAGTTGAAGAAGAGATACGTTAATTTAATATCATAGAAGCAGATCTTGAACCGACTGTGAAATCTTTGTACTGAGAGAAGACACATAGCTGAAAAAAAAAACATTGTATAATATTATGATGACATGAAGGATGAAGATTAAGGATCTAAAATAATAGAACTTATTATCCAAGAAAATTGCCTGGAATGAAATATAGGCTATGTTTCTTTCCAAGTACTTTCAGTTCTTAAGTGATTTTGAAAGTTCTTATAAAGATAAGATAATCTCTCTTTTTAGTAGGAACTTATTCACTTATCTAAACAATAAATACACATAGACTCATAGTTCCTAATACAATCGATCAGGAATAAAAATTATCAGATTGCAATGAGTTTTTATCAAATTTGTTGACGTTATCAAGATGACTAATTTATACAATAAGAAATTACATCACAAAATTACCGCAATTTTTTGGAGACTTTTTTAACTTCAAACAATAGTAGAAAATCATATACATATACATTAGCAAGCAAATTTATAGAAGCAACTAAATCCAAGTAAAGTTAAATTCTCAAAGCCCGTTTTTTGTGATCAAGTCAATTGGTTTTTACCTACACAATATTCATTTATAAAAAAATCTAGTTCACGAACCTTATCTTTAAGCTGTTGACACATGTGTAGAGCTGCTGTCAACATGAAGAGCACATCGCTCAACCAAGGCACTGCGCAATCCGCTTGACAGGAATCGATTCTCATCGTACCGTGGACCGAACTCAGCTGGTACGCTACGAATATGAGCTTGTGTGCTTGTATGTAGAAGGATATAGCGAGATCCTCGGGAAGGTTTGGGGATAGCGCTTTCTGGAATATAATCAATTAGTGGAATATAATATTATGTTACTTGATTAAATTTTTGCATATCATGAAAAATTGGCGCATGCAATTTTTTTCAATAAATAAAGAAGATAGTGGGCAGTAGATTGCAAACATCATGCATCTAATTGTGTTGATGAGAGAGATTTTTACCTTTATATTCATAACACAATTATTATAAAAACAAAGATAGATCATAATCTTAGATAAAACATCTTGAACTTGACCTATTTGATTAGATGAAAATTTTCAAGAGCTAATGGAAAATTCTTCAGACATAAAGAACTACAAAATTGTATTTACTCATATTTATTTTCAATTTTAAAATCATGAGGTTTAAGTTCAATTTGTACTGTATATTTATAACATTCTCGTAAATGGAACATGACCTTTATTTGAACATTCACACGCTTTAAAACATTCTTATCACCATTGCGGAGGTTATGTAAACAGATGTTTAATGTGCTTTCAATGTATCTGTTTAGTGTTTAAGTTTAAATCACGAGGATAGATATAAAAAGATAGATATACATATAGAAGAATATGCTAGTATTAATATGTAATTAATACTAAAAGTAATTAATTTGAAATTAGTTTGTGGAAAGTTGTTGTTGAATAATTATATTAATGTTCTTAATGGAAAAAGACATTCACTTTTTAAAAATATTGTGTTGAAATTATCCATCTATATTATATATTTTCCAATTGGATTTATACTTTAACTATGTATATCTTTTATACTTAAGGCCGATTTTTCAATCCTTGGTTAAAAGGAGATTGCCCAAGTGACTATGGCACTTGGTATCGCAATCAAACTTATTGTGTCAAGATGATATATAGCTCAATTTAAAGCTTGATGTTAGTACTTTTAGAAACGATTAAAGTTTTTATGTAAATAAGCCGTAGTTCGCGACAGTAAAAATAAAACAATAGTTTTATTCAACACTTCAAAAAATACTTAATCGAGTTTAAACTAACGATGAACGTTAAGTTTTACATTTATTACACAGGTAATATTTTAATTCCACAAAGTATTACACGAGCATATTAAAATGTCACCTGTATACTGTCAAATTCCACAAAGTATTACACGAGCATATTAAAATGTCACCTGTATACTGTCAAATACGGAAAATTACAATACATTTTTGAAATGGTAGTTTAATATGTTATTCGATGAATAAGTTTTAACCAAGGATTGAAAAATCAGCCCTTAATAATATAAAATAGATACAATATTGTATTTTGTGTAGCATAATAAAAAAGCATATATACCATCCATACCATCTAGCCCCATAAAATTATATTTTGAATAACAGACATTTGAATAACTCAATAAAAATCTCACCATATTTCTACTCTTCATTAGTTCATCAATTGCTTTCTTTTTAGGTAACACTAGAGCTGTGCGAGCCCTTTGCAAAGAACCAATAAGGCATTGTATAATATGCAGCACCTCTTCAGATGACCTTAAAATATATTCAGCATATATAGTCACTGTTATAATAATAACAATTACTTTAAAAGACAAAACTACAGTAATAACTGTTTTATTGTAACATTTCAAAAGAATAAGGTAATGTTGATAATACAATTACTATTTATAGTAAAAACATGACTTTCACATTGTTGCATATAGAAAGTTATATTACAAGTATGGTATTATATTCTCTTAATAAATATACAACTCAGTAGGGTGGTGTGGCACATTTGATTGTACCGCTTGTGCGGTGCCAATGTGCCCCTGTGTTTTGTGTCTATTTACTGATACTAGTGTTTTATTAAACATTAACATACCCAAATACAACACACATTATAAAGTTGAAATAAAACAAAAATTTATACCTGAAAACATAATGCTTGTCTACATTGTCAATATAACCAATGGCCTGCTGCAAATGATTAGCTGCATCTTGTATTTGCTGCAACTTCCATGGCCCATCCTGATTTATAGATGTCCGGCATATTGTGTGCATCTGCCTTAATACCTTGAAGCTTATGTCCTAAATTTAAATTGTATAAAACATTAATATATGTAAATAAGCCATACTGTAATATTAAGTAAAATATATCTATGGAATTTATATTTTCATTAATGATATAGGATATAGGATAATTTGAGGAATTTAATTTAGATGATAACAAATACACTTTATTTTTTAATATGGATTTTAACTTTCTAAATAATATAAGAAGCTTTGAATACTAACTGCATGTGTAATACTGTCTCCTGTAAGTGTAACAATACATTTCAGTTGCTCTGGTTGTGATGTCAGAATAAACTTGTCCTGTTTCTGGCCCTCATTTCCATACAGTGGAACTGGGAATCTATGGGCACATTCCTAAAACAGTAGTAGTATAGTATTATTAACAAAATAAAATTATATTATTGCAGATATATGGAAACAAATGTTCGCCGCTTCTATAGATGACGATAATGAATTATAATATGTATTCACACTTACCACTAATACGGTGTGAAGCTGATGTAATATAGCATGGACTTCTTCACGAAGAACCCATTCAAACTCCTCTTTCTAAAAGAATTCAATATATGCAAATTACAAACACACTTTAACACTCAATTACTATTCAATTCACGACACTTGTATTATTAAATTGAACGTACCAAATTCGCTGCTTCATCTTTTTCGTTGTCGTTCATTTCTAATATAGTAAACAAAGTTGTTACAATTTTAGCAATACGGGAAATAACCGTAGAAAGTCCCGATAGGTTTGTTATTCAAGCAACGACTAAAGATCGATCATTACAGTGACAAAATAAAGTGAATAACAGAAAATATGAATAATTGTTAAAGGCACCGTAGACAGAGAAACCAATGTCTACGATCACTACGATAAGTAGGTGGCAATCAAAAATCATTATGACATTGACGTAAGACAGACAGTAGACACCACAGGCACAGATAGACACATCAATTTACAGTTACTCACCAGTTACTATGTAGCTAAAATATAGCAACCAAAAGTTGTACCCACAGGTTGTACCCGGACCACAGAACAGTAAAGTAGATAGAAGTGTGATGTGGGCGTGGCCCACGTGTCACTTGTAAGGTAAGATCACCTAACTTGCTCTCAGTTGTGCGCAGAAAAATATTCGAGTCGGTTGTCAGCTGTCAAACCTTTTTTCCATATTTATTCATTAATTAGGTCGTGTTGTTCGGTATTAGAGTGCAAAAATGATAGCAGACGAAATAATATCAGAAATGGAGGCATTTCATACCATCGGTAAGTCTTATTTTTATTTATTTTACATATAATATTTTATGTTATAACTTCGCTTGTAATTTGTCAAAATTGTATACAAATATCTAGTCAAAATGAACCTTAATCCGTAATAAATTAGTACTATTATAGATTGAACAGCAAACAAGACTTTCTGGAATATTATTGCAATAAACAAACGAATGTCGCTTTAGTGATGCTTGTGGCGCATATCGACAGTATCGATACTTTAGAAAAGACAAACATTATAAATATTAAATTTTATTTTATTTTTCCTTAGCTTTCATTTGTCCAATTTATTTATAGATTTCCCAAAGAGGCAAATTTAAAAGAGAAATGGATAAATGCAACGTGACGAGTTAACTGGATGCCGAACAGCACTAAGCGGTCTAACAAAGGCCACCGATACAGCAAACCTACGGCAGTCCCAAGATTTAAAATAATGCATATTTTCTTTTTGTATTTTGTAAATATAGATTAATACTATTCTATTCCGTTTTTTATTTAATAATAATATAAAAAGACGTACTTAGTAGTAATAAACATACTCCAAAATGTGACACATTATACTATACTCATATAATAGAAAGAAAAAAAAATACACAAAAAATATTTATTTGTGAATTATCGATAACAAGGCTGACATCCCTCAGGGCATAGCATCAGATAAATATCAAGTTAATGTCATTAATGTTGAGTGACACAAATTTCAACCTTATCTCTATGAGTTGAGGTTCAAAGTTATATCTATCGAAAACTAACGCCCTCTGTTGTGGAGTAGCTGGATGTTTTCGAATTTGGAATTTCTGTGGAATGAGAAACAAAACAGCTAATATACCTAGGGATGTTATACTAAAATAAACCGTAACATGGTGCGTTAGGGTACATATTGAAATGCTGAATTTATAACCTAAGTCAGTTTTTACTCAAATTAAGCTGTCCAATCAAAGGCATAGATTACTTGTAGTGTACTGTATAACTATCGGTTTAAATGTGTGGGTTTGGCGACACTGGTTTTCATAGTAATTATGACATTATAGCACTTCTATTTGTTTTTAATGTTCTGTGACCCGGACAGAGATGATTGGGGGTTCCCCGCATCTCTGTGGGGATCGCTCATCCCTGCCTATTTAGATAGAATGGAACTAAACTATTCCGATAAAATTATGTATATTATACAAAACTTGCTATAAATTTTGTAATAATTAAAACAGTAGCTATTGTATCAACATAGGGTAGATATCAACCATCATAATATCAATAAGTACCAAAAAATAAACTTCAATATACTAGTAGACAAATTCTCATTACTCCATAACAAATGTATAATACTCACTCAACTCATTAACATTTTAAAATAATGATAATTAGGAATGCTTTTTTATAAAAAAAAAATAACAAATACTTTTTTGTTACATTTAATTGATGTATTTCGAACACAATTTCGAACAACATTTTGAAACTTTTTGTTGATAATTTTGTGAATGTCTAAATATTTTCTTCTCTATGACATCTCGTCAAATTATTTTAGAACAGAAACGGATTTAATAAAAAGGACCAAAACTTTCATAAAGATACCGGTGTAGATAAGAATGTTTCCACATATTTTACGAGCATTTTATGAAAAAGTTGAACATGCATGTCGCGGAAGTGGAGTAATAGCTGGGTAAAATAATATTTGAATTTGATATTTTTGGTTTTATGGTACGGGAGCTATTAACGTTAAAAAAAAAGTCATTTTAGTATAGTTGGTTTTTTGATATACTGTTCCTCTTGCTATTTCGGTTAGAGTCCGGGCTGTCTGGCTGGTCGCAGTGGTTGCGTTTTTTAGTGCGCATCTTATCTGCACAGGATAATTTCCTTAATTTTAAGTCATTTTTTAACGCGTAATTTTTAATATTTTGCCTTTAGATAGATCCATCAGACATAATTTTTTTATTGCAAGACGTTTTTTTCGTTGTTAAATAGGTGCCAGACGCAATTTTTTATTTCGTTTTTATAAAAAATTCAAATTATTTTAGAATGTCTGTAAATTTCATATTATGTTCTTCAAACATAATATAATCTAAAATTAATTAGCCAGACGCTAATTCGATTGTTAAGTATTAAATATGTACAAATAAAAACGTAGTGAAAGTAGGTAAGTATAACAATTTGGTGATTGTGTATATGGAGAGATAGTTTAAAGTGCAAGAGAGATAGAAAGGGTCGGCCGCGAAAATTAAATAACAATAAAAAATAACTTTTTTTTTTCGAAAATATACGATGCATAGAAATTGAATTGTTCCTACTCTAGGATTCCCTGTGTTGTGGGAACAAGTACCTTCCATTGGTACATTTTATTCCTTAGGCTAAAAAATAAACTATTAGGGTACATCAACAAATCTTCTATACAAAACAATTTTTTTTATAACTAACTAGCGACCCGCCTGGCCCTGGCTTCGCACGGGTGCAATGCTGATACTAAATACACTACAGAAAAACTGTGAACGTTGAATATAAAAACATAGCGGCCCGCTCCGGCTTCGCACGGGTATAAGATATATAGCCGGGCGGCCGGCCGGTACCGCCCGCCGCAAACGCTGCGTCCCGCAATTTTTAAATCTGTAATATCTTCGAAAATATTCACTTAAATCATACGGTGTAAAGGGCCATATAGATCTATATTAAATGAACAATGTTTTCAAGGTCTTTAATTGGTTAAGGATTAATGCTGTACCTATTGGTTAAAATCGCTTCGAAAATTAGCCATTATTATTTGTCGTAAAAAGTAAATGACAAAAAAAAGTTATTGTGGGTTATCCATAAGAGATAGACATATACCATCACGGACTTTTCTGTAGACCTTTTCAATGTGTACTATTATAGTTAGTACATTATTTTGATAAAACTCGTAGGGTTCAGCCTGCGTTTGCACTGTATGTGGAAAAAATGTAATTATTTACGACATCACATTAGAAACCTCAAAAATAACAGTACTTTTCCACTATTTAATGGGTGTTATTATACATATAAATCTTCCTCTTGAATCACTCTATCTATTAAAAAAACCGCATCAAAATCCGTTGCGTAGTTTCAAAGATTTAAAGGGACATAGGGACAGAGAAAGCGACTTTGTTTTATACCATGTAGTGATGATGATAACAATATTAATTCATTAATCTTAATATATATACTGTATAAATCTCGTGTCATAATGTTTGTCCTCAATGGACTCCTAAACCACTTAACCGATTATAATAAAATTCGCACACTATGTGCAGTTCGATCCAACTTGAGAGATAGGATAGTTTAAACATGTAGGTACCACGGGCGAAGCCGGGGCGGACCGCTAGTATACTAGCTATATAAATTCATGCTAACTACTTTAGTTAAATTCAATACAAACTTAAACATGCGAGTGTGTACTGTGTGTGTGTTCACGTGTGTGTGTCTTGTGTGGTGTGGTGTGTGTGTGTTGTGTGTGTGTATGTGTATACATCATTATTGAAACTAATTTTCTAGTTGTTTACAGATGATGGAATATTGGAAAACAATAACAATTCCTTAGACGATAACATAATTAATAATTCTGACAGTGTGAGGGAAGATGATGATGATTATGAAGATGGCTTTTTAAATTTAACAATGTAATTGTTTAACCTTCATTGATATAGATTTTATTCTATTTTCAATGTATGGTAACTTTAATATTTTATTTTTCACTTTTATGTTTTTTTTTTTCATTTTAGCTTTTATTTATAAGAACAAGTGTAAATAATATTGTATTCTTGCAATTATTTCCTGTCGCATAATTAAAATACACTAGCTGATGAGCTGCATGTTTCATTACTTTTTTTTATTTATACACATTATTTAATACTAAACAATCGAATTAGCGTCTGGCTAATTAATTTTAGATTATATTATGTTTGAAGAACATAATATGAAATTTACAGACATTCTAAAATAATTTGAATTTTTTATAAAAACGAAATAAAAAATTGCGTCTGGCACCTATTTAACAACGAAAAAAACGTCTTGCAATAAAAAAACTATGTCTGATGGATCTATCTAAAGGCAAAATATTAAAAATTACGCGTTAAAAAATGACTTAAAATTAAGGAAATTATCCTGTACAGATAAGATGCGCACTACTAAACGCAACCACTGCGACCAGCCAGACAGCCCGGACTCTAATCGAAATAGCAAGAGGAACAGTATATCAAAGAACCAACTATACTAAAATTCTCACTTGTCAACGTCGGTAGCTCCTATACGATTACGGCATTCAAATGATTTATAAAGAAAAAAGAACTGACTAGAGAAGACTTTTGACGTGACAACGTCTTAAATTAGGTTGCGGCTGGGAGTCACTTATGAAAAAGTGTAAATGTATGTATGTAAACGCTCGGTAACGTTACGATGAGTCACCGAACGAGAGAGAGGCCCGCGGTCTGCCGCGCGCGCAGCACATAAATATTCTACCGAGAAAAAGACGTTGTCACGTAAAATCTTCGCCCGTAAAACCGACTTTACAGGCAACCATTTTTTATAAATTTATAAAGAATAGAAAATCAATCGCTCTGGCGGGTCACAAGTGGCTGAGTTGGTTAGGCATCCGCCCCGGTTTGGTGCGAAATAATGCGGGTTTGAGTCCCGTCTCGTGATGAAATTTTTTCTATTCTATAAAAATTTATAAAATAATTACCTTGCTATAAATATAATTTAACTATTTTAAATTTTTTCCTTAATATATATAAAATAAATTACTGTTTTCAGAAAATCAGGAAGACACATGAAATTTCCATATACGTTCTCCGCTAAAATAGCTCAATTCCCAATATTTTATTACCTCAAATACAATATTATTTGGATGTATTATCCTCCTGCCATCGTAATTTCCTTTTATTTAATTTCAAATATACACGATATTGTTAATTCTGAAGAAAATAAAAGGAGTTGGGCTGAGATACAGAGAAGAAATGCTGAAAAGGAAAAGCACCATTAGAAACTTTTAAAATAACATAATATGTATCTCTAACATATTGTATTAAATAAAACATAAATTTAACTTTTTGTTTATGTACTATGTACATTGTACATATTATGTACTTTGCATAGTACTTTGCTTTTTTATGATTACGTAATATATTTTGTCAATATTTGTATTCCGTTATTTAAAATTGCAAACGACAAATCTTTATTAATCTTTTAATATTTTAAAGAGGTTAAGAATTTGTTAATATTGTGAATTTAGTACGTTTATCTACTGAACTGATATAAAAAATTCTGTTACCAATAGTAAGCTATGTTATTTTGTGCGTAGGCTAATTTTTTTTATTAAGGATTTGGTTCTGTAGTCCGAGACTGTTCGGGTACATTAGCTTTTCGCTCGTAGTTGCGCCCACACTGTTTAAAATTTGTCTAATACTTAACAAACAGTATGGTTCTAAACTTAGAGTATATATTACAGTAGTAGATAGTATATATACTCTAAGGTTCTAAAATCTTCATCTTGAAGCGCTTTAGGCTGCGTTTCCACCAGAGATGTGCGAGGATGTGTAAATAGGGATGAGTTTGTAAAGAACCAATAATATTGCTTCATTAATAGTTCGACGCCACATTGTTTCTATAAAAACACATCCCTCGCTACACATCTTCGCTCCATGCTCGTTACAGATCCACTGGTAGAAAAGCACCCTTATCGATAAAAAAAAATCCCATAGAAATCTTGTTAAAGTTGTTGTAATAGTTCGGTTCTTAAGGGTTCTTAGCGTTCTTAGCATACTGTAGACAGCGGGAGGCGATTTTGTATTTTTTTTACCCATTTATAAACTTCGCTGGCCTTTTGTATGGATTTTTTATTATAGGCAATTATTTTGCCAATTGTGTCAATGTCAGACTATCATCAGGGAATGATAAAATTGTTTTTGCTTCGTTCTTACATCTTTGCTTTCACTGTATGTTTATATTGCTGAACTTCTATTTAAATAATGTTTTACGCTTGTGATGATTGAAGATGATTTGATTCTTCATATAAATAAGAAATCAGTTATAATATACCTTTAATTGTGAGCTTGTAAACATGTGGGTTAAACCTCAAGAGGTTTTTATTAAAAGTGCACTGTGGTAATTAACTTTTCGTTTAAATAAATAGCTTATCTTTTGCGTTTTATTGTGAATATCTTGTTTTGTTGCGATCAAAAGACTTACTTTATATACCATATTTTCTCTCCTAGGGATTGTGATGAGACATCGTTATATTTTGTGCTACAAAGGAGGAAAGGGCACGGAAAATCCAAAGGCCTATCTTCACTTCTAGTGGGTACTTTAGATAGTGTACGAGATACTAAACCAGCTCCGTACAGGATATTACACCAGACGCCAAATTCTGAAATTTATTATGGTAAAGAAGTAAATTTTTATATAATGTGAATAACAGCTGATCTGATAAATAAATAAAACATATTCCAAATAATCTCATATGAATATTTGTTATGATCCTCATCTATTGGTTGGATAATGTGTATACATATGGTATTGTGTGTATTTGCTAATTTTTTTACTATATTACTGTATTCTAACTGAGATATTTTAATTTCCAGTGATAGCAACAGCATTAACGGAACAAGAAATAAAACAAGACTGGCAATGGTTATTTGAGAATGTTTGTCCGACCCTACACTCATTTGATACTGAAGAAGAAGTTACAGAATTTGTTTGTTGTAAAATCAATTCTATAATTGCTACTGAACAGGATAACTTTACTGAAGGTAATTACTAATTAACTCTTTTCAAATACCTTTTAAAATCATAATCACACTTAATTTGATTAAAAATTCTAATTTATTTTTAGATGAAGATACAATTAACTATAAAAATGTGGATTATGACTTTCACCAAAGATTTGGAATGCCCAAAGATGAAAAACTTGTGTGCTACTACTCCTGCAGGTATTTTGTTATTTATTGTATTAATATTTTAAGATCTTAATTAGTTAAATTAATTTACACTTTACTGATTATTATTAACAGATGTTTGAATAATATAATAAGACAATTCCGTAGAAACTTGCAGATTATGACATACAAAAAACATATAAAATATCATAGTTTATGTATCTAACTTAAAAATCACAGTTATTCTAAAATGTAATATATTGTTGGTAGTGACAACAATAACAATTAGGTATAATATTTGATCTGCCACTTATAATGTGGTCTTAAATAAAAAGTAGACTCAACTTTCTGTCTTGTGTAACCATTATAATTTTTAAATAAGTCCCTAAAGTCAAACTTATTATTATTTATAATTATTTGTATGTTCGGAACGCTGAGAAGGTTAACCAAATTTGTTATTTTTTACCTATATTTATAGTCAGTGTTGTATCTAGACAATCCTATTTATATCTGTTAATATGATGCAGTAATACTAGATAGGTATTGTTTATAAAATATGTTCTAATCATAATCAATATAATGAATCATCTTTCTGATTCACAAGCAATAACTGCTTAAATTCATGTCATGACTGTCGTTAATATCAGCTTTCTTTTATTATTATTTTTATGAGCCGAGTCTAATGAATAGCAAATTAATACATGTTTGGTTCATAGAATTTAATCAAATTAATAACCTTAGTTTAGAATTTAGATTGTAATAATTTTACCATCAATAAAAAACAATGAATATTGCCTGACATTTTATCTATAGAAATGTGTTATTTTATACAAAAAACACCATGCCATTTTTCTTAAATATTGGACTTTAGATTTCAACGTCTTATACAACAAGAATTATATATTTTACATACCTACTTGTTTTATTGTTGTACATTAATGTTGCAAACAGATACAATGACTGGTCTTAATTTTATGCTATTGCATGAAATACGCAATAATTATTCTGATATCTTTACTTTCAGTTACTGGAAAGGGAAGATGCCAAGACAGGGTTGGATGTACCTCTCTGTGCATTACATGTGTTTCTATTCATACATATTTGGACGGAATACAACCTTGAAAATACGATGGGCGGATGTCACGGAACTTGCAAAAACCAACAGCCTTCTCTTTCCCGACTCGATAAAAGTAGTTACAAGGGATGGGGAGCATCATTTCACTATGTTTTTAAAGAAAAACGAAACATTTGCTCTGATGCAACAGTTGGCTAATATTGCAATGAAACAGTAAGAAATTATTTACTTTTTAATCATATTTCTGTTTATAAGTTAGCTATGAAATGCAAGTATTGTGTGAATGAATAACTTGACAAATTACTTATAAGTAATTTACAGTTTGCATAAATGATGAAATAGATTAAAAAAGTAGCAAACAATCAACTATTGAAGGAGATGTAAAAAGCATGACCGTAAATTGGGAATTACTAATATATTTATTATAAAATGAAATTATTTCAATTTTATTATATTATCCAGTTCTATTGTTGTCCATTATTACAGTTTATTTATGTTATTTCTATCAATTAGCGTTAATGATCGATACATCACGATCCGAACATGCAAATGAGTCTAATAAACACATTTGATAAGAAACATTGTATCCATTTACTACAACACATATTATGTACTATTTTAGGTTAATAGATGACAAGTCTGGTAGTTTTAATATAGACAAGGAATTACTAACGAAACTCAGCAAAAACGTACCAAAGAAAGCTTCATTTTTAAAACGCGATTTGGATGCAAGGAAGCAATCGAATTTATATACGTTACGATTCCGATTGCCCCAAACGGAAAAGTTGGATGGGACGGAAGAATGTACTCTATGGACTCCTTACAATAAACGTCATAATTGGGGACGACTGTACTTGTCGCAGAATTTCATTTGCTTCGATAGTAGGGTACGTTGGATTTAATATTTATTATTTGTTTTTATAACATTCAAATGCTTTATAAATATTTTTTTTTTACCCAGGGCAGGATTTTCGGGTAGTGATTGAATTATTCTTTAAAAGTTGTTCTTATCCAAAGTGAAATAATGTAATGATAATAATAATTAATGGTTCCTTAATTTTATTAAAAACCTAATTCCATGATATATCAAAGATTACAATGTCTAATAAGCAGCTGGACATAATTTATCTTTCAAAAAAATATAGAAAAAAACTTATCTTAAAAGTATACATAGTACCGATTAATAAAATCTTGTTTATATCCTGACTACTGAATTTAGATTTGATGTAAAAGATCTCTTTTTATTTCATCAAAATTCAATTAAAAAGCTATTAAGTACATAATTGTATAAATACACAATAAAATAAATGGAGGACCATATAATTTTTTAATATTGAAAACAATTAAACCACATTTAATAATTTTTAATGTTGAATTTATATTTTTGGTTTTTTATGGCATTCAAATGCTTTATAAATATTGAGATGGTTGTTAATCATCTCAATAGATGGCGCGCGGTGTGTCCCTTAGACATATAAAACTGAAAGAATAGAATAAATTCGATTGCTCTGGCGGGTCACGAGTGGCTGAGTTGGTCAGGCATCCGCCCCGGAATGGCGCGAAAGGATGCGGGTTCGAGTCCCGCCTCGTGATCGAATTTTTTCTATTCTTTATAAATTTATATTTATAAAGCATTTGAATGCCATAAAAAACCAAAAATATAAATTCAACATAAAAGGTCGTGTTCCATCGTTACAATATTGCATTCACTGAAAAGTGCTTCATATTGGTTGAGATGGTTGTTAATCATCTCAATAGATGGCGCGCGGTGTGTCCCTTAGACATATAAAACTGAAAGAATAGAATAAATTCGATTGCTCTGGCGGGTCACGAGTGGCTGAGTTGGTCAGGCATCCGCCCCGGAATGGCGCGAAAGGATGCGGGTTCGAGTCCCGCCTCGTGATCGAATTTTTTCTATTCTTTATAAATTTATATTTATAAAGCATTTGAATGCCATAAAAAACCAAAAATATAAATTCAACATAAAAGGTCGTGTTCCATCGTTACAATATTGCATTCACTGAAAAGTGCTTCATATTGGTTGAGATGGTTGTTAATCATCTCAATAGATGGCGCGCGGTGTGTCCCTTAGACATATAAAACTGAAAGAATAGAATAAATTCGATTGCTCTGGCGGGTCACGAGTGGCTGAGTTGGTCAGGCATCCGCCCCGGAATGGCGCGAAAGGATGCGGGTTCGAGTCCCGCCTCGTGATCGAATTTTTTTCTATTCTTTATAAATTTATATTTATAAAGCATTTGAATGCCATAAAAAACCAAAAATATAAATTCAACATAAAAGGTCGTGTTCCATCGTTACAATATTGCATTCACTGAAAAGTGCTTCATATTGGTTGAGATGGTTGTTAATCATCTCAATAGATGGCGCGCGGTGTGTCCCTTAGACATATAAAACTGAAAGAATAGAATAAATTCGATTGCTCTGGCGGGTCACGAGTGGCTGAGTTGGTCAGGCATCCGCCCCGGAATGGCGCGAAAGGATGCGGGTTCGAGTCCCGCCTCGTGATCGAATTTTTTCTATTCTTTATAAATTTATATTTATAAAGCATTTGAATGCCATAAAAAACCAAAAATATAAATTCAACATAAAAGGTCGTGTTCCATCGTTACAATATTGCATTCACTGAAAAGTGCTTCATATTGGTTGAGATGGTTGTTAATCATCTCAATAGATGGCGCGCGGTGTGTCCCTTAGACATATAAAACTGAAAGAATAGAATAAATTCGATTGCTCTGGCGGGTCACGAGTGGCTGAGTTGGTCAGGCATCCGCCCCGGAATGGCGCGAAAGGATGCGGGTTCGAGTCCCGCCTCGTGATCGAATTTTTTCTATTCTTTATAAATTTATAATTTTTAATGTTATCAAAGATAATAAATCAGATTCAAATTAAAAACATATTAAGAAAAATATTAATAAAAAAAACAACATCATTAACAGGTATCGAACTTAGTCCGTGTAACGATACCACTACGGAATGTATACCAAGTTGAGAAAGCGGACTCTGGTGGGATCGGTGGTTCAGAATGTGGGAGCATTCTCATCACCACGTCGTACCACACCAGCTTTCTATTTGGTAATATTACGGACCGAGACTTCCTCGTTCACAAGATATCGGAGTTGCTTGCTAAGTTACCGAAGTAAGTATTCGAAACTAGCGGGAGATTAGCATGTCTATATTTATTAATGTTATATTGTATAATGTAATAATTTTACAAATTACAATTATAAATTTGATAATCTGATTTCTTCTAAAATTTAGAATCTAAATTGATGTGTAAATAAGAAAATATATTATTACATTGTATTTTTGTTTGCTTTACCTATAACTGACTTACAAGCAATTGTTTATAATAACCACTAACCAGTTTTGCGTTCGGAGTTATAGCTGCCTGCAATCTACATGTTTTATCTTGGATCATCACGAGGGAACTAACTCATCACATCGACTAACAAATTTCGGGAATAGCTATAGTTACCTCAATAGCCCCCTTTTAAATGTACCGAATGACAGTGAAATGTGCAGGGAGAAGGGGGTGAAGGCTGTGGGGGGGCGGGAGGAGGGGGAGTGGACCCCGCAACCGCCGCTCATGACGCTGTTCAAGACGCACCAGACGTCGTCCATCAAGCAGATACAGCAGAGAAAGGTAATTTATTAATAAATTTGGTAATTTTGTGAAGATAATAATGTCATAAAAAGTCGTCCGGGGTGGTGTAGATAATAAATACCATTTATGGAATTAAAATAAATGTAGTGTGTGCCAAAGATATGTTTGTAGCGCAAAACGTAATGTGTACAGTACTCCAAAATTAATAATGCGCATGCAGATCTTCGCTAATTATCGTATTTCCAGAAACACCCGAATCACCCCGAATAATCGAATCGTAAGTGCCCTAAACAATGCACTTGCATCTTGCGCCTTGTACGAAAGAAATAGGAGTCAATTTAGAGTCATACACAATCGAAAACAATTCGGGCGGTAGGTGACGGTAGCCTGTCAGTCAAAAAATTCAAAAATCCGTCAGTCGTCTTTATATATTGGTGGTGACCGCACGTAATATCTCTGTATGGAATTATATAGAGCTGCTGTTACATACCCTTCTTAGTTTTGTTTTAAAGTTGAATTTTCCGATAAAATGATTATTTACACAGGTAGCAGATAGCAGTGGGGAAAGTGAAAATTAATAAGAGCATAATGAACGTTCTGATCATTCTACGATATCAGAAATAGAGATAATCCCTGATTCTGTAAATCCTTTGGACTGAGATTTTAATGATTAGATTTCTAAAATTTAAATGTAAACTAGTATTTGAAAATCATTTTTTAAAATATAAACTTTACTTATTTTAACCTTGCATACATCCATCATTACGCCAGCTTCAGTAAGACACTTTAATAGTTCTAAGTATAGTTAATTTTCCAAGTTAATATTCCAAGTAAATCAATACAACAAATATATATTCGCAATCGTGTGGCTTATCCTCGCTATTAACTTACATTGAATTATCGAAACAAATTTCGTTACTTATCTCTTTTACCATAAAATCACAATAAAACTCATTATTCTAATAAACTACGCACGAAGAAAATACATTTAACCACTCTATATACATATCGTCTTCGGAGGCTCGGGGAATATGACAGTTGCCGAACAGTGACGAATTTTTCTATGCGCATTATCAGTTTGGGAGTACTGTACTTTTTATTTTATTTAACTTATTTTTTTTTCTACATATTTCACATTCAATAAGTGAAATAGAGAGTAAAAATACTTGGATTTTCGTCATTTTTTCAAATCTTTATTTTTTTGCATATTTATTATTGTTGTGGACTGTATAATTTTGTTGGGGTTCGTGGTCGAAATAAAACCCTTCCTTCGACATACATACATATATTTTCCCTTTACAATTACAATTTATACCTAATCACTATTAGTACTTATTAACTACTGGTCTGTAATAAGGACTTGCTCTAACTGATCACTATTAGTACTTATTCACTACTGGTCTGGAGTAAGCACTTGCTCGAACTGAACGCAATTTGAAAATTTGGGCTATTTATATTCGTCGCCGGCGGCGATATTCAAAGAGGCCGCCCGGCGGCGAGGCATAAAGCGGCGGCGGCATCCAAAAGCGGCGAGACTCAAAGCGGCGGCGGCATCCAAAAGCGGCGGCGAGACTCAAAGCGGCGGCGGCATCCAAAAGCGGCGGCGGCTGTCTTGCATTTGCCGCCTAGGCCACGCCTCCTCCACGTGTAAACGCAATACACGTGGCGTACTGAGTACAGCGCGATAGGCGAAACCGCGGTGCGCCTCATTGAAACCGCGGTGCGCCTCTCTTCCACGTGCAGCGTTAATATTCCGCCTCATACACGTGGAGCCGCTGCGCGGGGAGCCCCGTTACCGCCTGCGTGTACTCGTCCTTTACAGTCCTCCCCCCGGCGTAGCTTGCGTAGCCTCCTTCATCACGACGAGCTTGCTGACGGGGCGTCTGAAGATCCCGCTCTTGGTCTTCACTTCGGCTACCCGCACAGCGTCGTCCGGCCCGGCGTGAACGCGCACCACGACCCCCATGGGCCATGTGTTGCGCGGCAAGACGTGGTCCACGATAATGACCACGTCACCTTCCTCGAGGCGTCGCGTGTCCTTTCGCGCCTCCCCCCGTGGCACGAGCGTCGGTAGGTACTCCTTGATCCATCGGCGCCAGAAGTGGTCGGCGAGCGCCTGGCTGGCGCGCCAGGTCCGTCGGTCTGCTTCGTCGCACGGCCCCGTCGTCGGCAGTCCCGTTGAGGAGCCCAACAGGAAGTGGTTGGGCGTGAGGGCTTCGGGGTCGTCTGGGCTCACGCTCACGTGAGTCAGCGGCCTCGCGTTCACCGCGAACTCCGCCTCGGTGAGTAGAGTCCGCAGCACCTCTTCTGGCGGCGCCTTCTCCCGTAGTGTCGCGCCGAGCGCGGTTTTCACCGACCGCACCAGCCGCTCCCATGCACCGCCTTGATGCGGCGCACCCGGCGGTATGTAGCGCCACTCCATCCGGTGGCGCAGCGCTTCTTCTTGTAGCGCCGGCGCCCACTCGTTGTACGCCTTCTTCAGTTCTTGATCAGCACCCCTGAAGTTCGTTCCGTTGTCCGAATACATCAGACGAGGCCACCCTCTGCGCGCTGCCATCCTTCTCAGCGCCATGATGGCTGAGTCCGTTGACAGAGATGCGACGAGCTCCAGGTGCACGGCGCGCGATGTCAGGCATGTGAACAGCGCGCCCCATCTCTTCTCTCTTCTTCGTCCGATCTTGACCATCATTGGCCCGAAGTAGTCGACCCCGCAGTTGGTGAAGGGTCGATGGAACGGGTCGAGGCGAGCGCGCGGCAAGTCCCCTTTGGCTGGGACCTGCGGCATTGCTCGGCGTACTCGGCACAGCGCGCAGTTCTTCTCCACAGCGCGCACTGTAGGCCGCAGGTGGATGACCCAGTAGCGCTGTCTCAGGTCGTTGGTGACGCGCTCGCGGTTGGCGTGTCCGGCGGCACAATGTTCCTGTAACACTATTAGTCTGGTTATTCTGTGCCGGCCGTCGAGGATTACCGGCTTCTTCATTGTGTCGGGTGCCGTGGCTGCGTTTATGCGGCCCCTTACTCTCAGCACGCCGTCTTCCATTACCGGGTCCAATTTGTACAGTCTACTGGATCTGCTGATGGGGCGCGCGTCCTTGATTCGCTTTATGTCTTCTCCAAAGCTGTCGTTCTGTGCGCGCTGTACCAGCAGCCGTTCGGCTTGCTCTAGGTGGCGACATTCTAGTCTCGTCGCCGTGTGTCTGATGCGTATGTCGATGAATGCGAGCACCCTTGCTGTTGCTCCCACCAGTGTGCGGAATTTGGAGAAGCGCTCTGGATCCGGCAGCCATTCCATCTTCCGTGGCAGCTCGCTTACATGCAGTACATCAGCCTCGTCCGTAGTTTCTCGTAGTTCCTTCTCCGTGGGCCACTGGTCCTCCGTCTTTGTCAGGAATTCTGGACCCTGGAACCATCGATCATGTCCCGTGGTGAAACTTAGGCGGGTGGCGTCGTCGGCAACGTTTTCATGAGTCGGCAGCCACCGCCACTCTTCCCTTTGTGTTAGTTCTCCAATCTCACCGAGGCGATGCGCGACGAACGGCGTGTATCTCTTTGCATCGTTGCGCACCCAGTGCACCACCGTCGATGAGTCTGTCCAAAACCAAGTACGAGATATGTCATACCTGTGCTCTCTTCTTATCTGATCGGCGAGTCTGGCGCCGATCACCGCCGCCTGCAGCTCTAGGCGCGGGATTGTCTGCGCGCGCCGTGGTGCCACCTTCGCTTTCGCCGAGACGAGTTTCACTTGTACGCTGCCGTCCGTTCGCCGCATACGCCAGTACGCCACGGCTGCGTACGCTTGTTCACTGGCGTCGCATAGCACGTGCAGCTCGATGTCTTCGACGTTGTCCGTTGCGTAGCATCGCGGCAAACGTAGCGCGCCGACCGCTTCCAGCTGCGCCAGCCAGCCCGCAAACTGCTCGCCCTCTTCTTCAGGTATTGGTTCGTCCCATGAAATTTGGAGGCGCCACAGGCTCTGCAATATGATTTTAGCACGGATGGTGAAATAACTTAAGAGGCCTAGTGGGTCATAAATTGACATTACCGCACTTAATGCTTCGCGCTTGGTTGGCGGGCGCTTGCGATCTCGCACCTCCACCGGTACCCTGTTCATTGCTGTGTTGAATCCTAGCGCGTCTTGCTCAGCGTCCCAAATTAGCCCGAGGATCTTCGGGGCTGGCTGCGCTCCTCCCAGCTGCGTTGGTGTGCTGGCGTGCAGTTCTCGTGGTACGTCCCTCAGCACGCTCCTGTCGTTGGCGTTCCATCCTCGTAGCTTGAAGCCTGCCGCCGCGTGCACCGTCCGTATTTCTTCGATTGCTTGTCTGGCTTCCTCCGCGTCGGCGTAGCTCACCACCAGATCGTCCATGTAGTGGCTCTTCGTTATCGCTTCCAACGCCATTGGATACTGTTCTGCGTGCTGCTGCGCATTATGATTACGGATGTAATGCGCCATGAACGGAGAGCTCGCTGCACCGAATATCATGGACGTCATCTTGTAGTGCTGTGGCGGCGTGTCGCGTCGGCTCCCCCTCCATAAAAACTGCTGCGCTGGCTGGTCTTCGGGTCTTATTTTTACTTGTAGGAACATCTCCTCTATATCTGCCGTGACTGCCACTGCCTTTTCCCTGAATCGAAATAATATACCCGGCAGTGATAGTAGCAAGTCTGGGCCCTCAAGCAGTTCGTCATTTAAACAAGTCCCGTGGCTTTTGGCTGCCGCATCGAAAACCAATCGCTGCTTCCCTGGCTTGTTGGGATTGGTCACAGCGAAATGCGGCAGGTACCAGCACACGCTGCTCTCGCCTTCACTGCCGTCGCATGGAACCGCATACCTTTTCTCAAATAAGTTGTTCATCTGCTTGGTGTACTCGGCTGCGAATTCCGGCGCGGCGTCCATCTTGGCTTCAATCTTCAGAAGTCTCCGCAGCGCGGCATTGTAGCTCGGCGGCATGCGGACATTATCTCTCTTCCATGGCAGGCCGATTTCATACCCGCCCGGCGTCCTCTTCGTAGTCATCTCGACGATGGATGTCGCTCGTCGGTCGGCTTCACCAATGTGCGGTCTGCTGGCTATGTTCAATGATTCGATCTTGAAGTGTTCTTCCACCAGGTTGTGCAGCCGTAGGTCCGCTTGCTGCTGTTCTCGGACGTGAAGCACGCAGTCCTTTTCGATGATCATTCGACGCGGCGTTGTTCCATGTATCACCCAGCCGAGATTTGTCTTGGAGGCGGCAGGTTCGTCGGCGCCGCCCGTCCGAAGTTCTCTTGTCACGATATGCTCCCAGTGGTCGGTACCCACCAGGACACCCGCGCGTGCTTGTTCGTAACATACCTCATGTTCCGGTATGTCGCGCAGGTGTCTGTACCGAAGCAGGGAACCCGGGATGGACTGCTGATGCAACTGTAGCTTCTTCATCGTGCGGGCGCGCAGGTCGTGTAGTGTCCCGTCGCTCTGCCCCCGCAGCTGCACCGTCACCAGTCGACTTCCTTCTTCAATCTGCTCCATGTTCGCCCCGTGGATGCGGAGCGGCGTGGCGGGACCTTCGGCGCCGATCTGTTGCGCCAGGTCCTCATCAATGAGGGTGATGGTGGAGCCCTCATCGAGCAGTGCGTGCGTCGATACCTCCCCCCGTGGGCCGACGACGGTGACTGGACACATCTTCAGCAGGACGGCGCGGGGCGGTGCGGTTGCGCGGTCAGCAACCGCCATGACGGTTTCTTCGGTCGACGCAGCAGGCTCTTCTCTTCTTACGTCGTGCAGTGATGAATGATGCGGGCGGCGGCACTGGTTCACGCCGCATGGTTTCGCTCGACAGTAGATGCGCCGATGTCTCTTCGTGGCGCACTTGAAGCAGGCGCCCTTTTCCCTCACCAGCGCCCACCGCTCATCCACCGACAGCTTGGCGTAGCGCGGGCAGGCAACCATGGCGTGGTTGCGCCCGCAGCATAGGCAGAAGTCTTCTTTCTTCTCTTCTTTCTTCTCTTCTTTCTTCTCTTCTTTCTTCTCCTCTTCATCACCACTGCTGGAAACTATGGCGTATACTGCCGACTTCCTTCTTGGTGGAGCAGGTCGCACTGCCGCTGCTGCCGCTGCTGCCGTGGTGTCTCTGCGCGCTGGCGCAGTGCTGCTCGTCGGCGCGTATGTGTAGCAGAGCGCCTGGTCCGCCTCTCTCATCAGGAAGCGGGACAGCACCACAATTTCCGGATCTGCCGTTCCTTCCTGTGAATATGCATAGTCGCACCATCTGGACCGCAGGTGCGGACTTAGTTTGTCCAATATCTCCCTTGCTAGCATAGGATTGTATAAATACCCTTTCCTATCTATGGTTTGAAGTATGCATACCACGTTCTGTACCTTCACAGCGAAGCTGTTGATGTCCTTGGCCGCTGCTCCAGGTCGCGGCAGCTTCCTCAGGTCCTCCATGGCCCTGTCGATAATTATCTCGGGCCTCCCGAAGCACTGCTCCAAGGTTTTCATGACTGCTTCAGGTGATGAAGCAGTGTGAAGCAGCGCTGCCACGGCGTCCCTTGCTTCCCCCTTCAGGCATGTACGCAGCCGCTGGATGTTTTCTGCGTCGGACACTTGGTACATGCTGCTTGTGTCCCGGTAGGCTGCTCGGAACGGCAGCCACTCTTCGATCGCACCTGAAAATATAGGAAGGTCCGCGTGGCGTAGGCGCGGTCGCGCCATCTTCTCTAGGGACGCCGCCAGCTGCTCTATTCCTGTTCGTCTGGTCGGCGTCGGCGATCTTCCTCTTCTTAGTTCGGATCGCTGGTGTCTGTCATCCTTCGGCACAGGATGTGACTGGAGCCACTCGTCCACCTTGTTTCGTTCTTCTGTCGCGGTGACGGCATCTTCCGGCAGGCCCTCGTCTTCCTGTATGGCGGACACCTCGAACTGTAAGCGTTTATTTATTAGTTCTTTCTCAATTTGTAGTTCTTTTCTCTGGATAGCGGCGAGTCGCTCTGCCGCTTCTAATTCCGCCGCCTTAATCCGCCGCGCCGTACTCGCCGACGACCGCACCGATCTAGCGGATCTCGCTGGCGAATGCCGTCGCGGTTGCGGCGGGATCTCCATCGTTTCTGTGGCTGACGTCAAGCGTGCGTCAGACGGCGATGCTAACGGGTCCAGCACCAGCCGCCGCATTCGTTCTTGCCGCACACGCTCTGTCTCCTGGCTCCGGTCTTCAACTTCCACAGCGTCACCCTGGCTGCGGGTTACCACCATGCCTAAAGAGGTGACGCACCGCAGGCTTATACTGGCAGACTCGTTCCGCTGACCAGCACCCCTGATTCCCGGCGCGTACCACTAGGTCACCACTGGCGGCCCGTGTCTGCCCGTAAAAAACCTTACGACTCACCTTATTGGACTAGTACCAACAGCGCGGCCCCGTCGGTAGGTACCTGACTCGCCTGGTGACGATCAAAAACACCAGCAGGCTAGTACCAACGTTACCGGTTTGCCGATATTCGTCCCTCGAAGGTGAGCTCGTTGCCGATGTGCACCTCTCTTCGGCAGGATCTGGTCTTCCACGTGCAGCGTTTCTTCCTTGAAGTATCCGGCGCTCGTTGGATCACACGTTGTTATCCGGCGATCGAAGGGCCACACGTTGTTATCCGGCGATCGAAGGACCACACGTTATTGTGGACTGTATAATTTTGTTGGGGTTCGTGGTCGAAATAAAACCCTTCCTTCGACATACATACATATATTTTCCCTTTACAATTACAATTTATACCTAATCACTATTAGTACTTATTAACTACTGGTCTGTAATAAGGACTTGCTCTAACTGATCACTATTAGTACTTATTCACTACTGGTCTGGAGTAAGCACTTGCTCGAACTGAACGCAATTTGAAAATTTGGGCTATTTATATTCGTCGCCGGCGGCGATATTCAAAGAGGCCGCCCGGCGGCGAGGCATAAAGCGGCGGCGGCATCCAAAAGCGGCGAGACTCAAAGCGGCGGCGGCATCCAAAAGCGGCGGCGAGACTCAAAGCGGCGGCGGCATCCAAAAGCGGCGGCGGCTGTCTTGCATTTGCCGCCTAGGCCACGCCTCCTCCACGTGTAAACGCAATACACGTGGCGTACTGAGTACAGCGCGATAGGCGAAACCGCGGTGCGCCTCATTGAAACCGCGGTGCGCCTCTCTTCCACGTGCAGCGTTAATATTCCGCCTCATACACGTGGAGCCGCTGCGCGGGGAGCCCCGTTACCGCCTGCGTGTACTCGTCCTTTACAATTATATTATTACTCTCATTCACAAGATAATACTATTGGTCTCATTAAAAAGATCATAATCGTCCACAGGAAAAGCAATGGGAGGACCACATGGCGGAAGTAGGTCGTGGTGTGAGCATGTACCGCACCACGGAAGGCAGTGAGCTCGTAGTCAAAGGGATACCGGAATCCCTACGAGGTGAACTGTGGAGTGTGTTCTCCGGTTCCATCCTACAAAAGGTCCAGAACAAGGGGCTATATGAGAGGCTGGTGAAAGAAGCCCTGTCTTCCAAGAATCAAGCGAATGATGAGATTGAAAGGGACCTGCATCGGTCGCTGCCAGAACACCCAGCTTTTCAGAATGATGTTGGTAAGTTTTATTGTATCTGTTTTATAATGGGAAAAAATAAAGAATAGTTAATATCTTCCTCGGTATAATGGTCCGATTTGCAGAACAACTGGAAGATTTTGGTTGGATGAAAATGTCAAACAGGCCTGGAGATAGAAATACTTCACTTTTCTGGTAAAAATCCATGACAAACTAGGTTATTTGAATTATGCAATATACTGAATTTGAAACTTAGTTTATACACCATAGGAGTGCAATATTTTGTTTCCAATTTTGATTCCATTTTTTTAGAATACTCTACAATATATTATGATGGTTATGAATTCCTTTACTAAAAAAAAAAAAAATTCCAGGTATATCAGCATTACGGCGTGTCCTCTGCGCATACGCACTAAAGAACCCCACAATCGGTTATTGCCAAGCGATGAACATTGTGGCTTCTGTCCTGCTCATATACTGTCCTGAAGAACAGGCGTTTTGGTTGCTCGCTACTATATGCGAAACTCTGTTACCTGATTATTATAATACGAGAGTGGTTGGTGCTTTGGTAAGTTGTTTCTTTCTATTATATAAAAAAAAAAAACAATGTTTCAAAAAATTGTTTTTTTACTTTCATTTAAATTCTACGCGAGTATCATCTAGATAATTATAATGAAAAATTAAAATGTTATTGCTGCATTTTAGATATAATATTCTGTTTATCTATCAACTGTATGTAAATTGTTAAACACATATTTTGAAATTGAAGATTTTTTAATTTTTTAATATTTCAATTTGTTTAAAACATAAGCACAGAATACATAATAGTAGCTAAACGCTACAGAACGGACACTCTCCGCCTCCCGCCAAAATTAAACACTTACCTCACCCCGCACGATCAGGCTATAAATAGTCCACATTTTTCTACAAGGACGATACGCAACGAAGATTGACAACATTAATCAAATTGACTTAAAGTAATTTTATTATTTTGGATTTGTGATTATTGTTTTTCGTAGAAAATGGTTAGATATTGTGCTGTTTACGGATGTATTTCATCAGAAAAACGCGAATTTTTTTTACGCTAGGCACAAATGTGCCAACCATAAAGCGTTAACACACACATTTGCAGTCTCTACAGTGTGACTGTCAAAACGATAATTTTGTATGGAGTGTCCGGGGTGTGACATAAGTACAAATCAACATAACATTAACAAATAAGTATTCCACAGGTGGACCAAGGAGTCCTAGAAGAGCTAACTAAGTCCCAGCTCCCGGATTTGCACGCAAAATTGGATGAGCTTGGAATGATGAAAATGATTTCCCTATCTTGGTTCCTCACTCTATTCATCAGTGTGATGCCGTACGAGTGTGCTGTTAATGTGATGGACTGCTTCTTTTATGATGGTGCTAAGGTTATTTTTCAGGTAGGATTGTAATTTAAAACAAAACAGTTACATAAATAACATTTCAACAATATAAAAGGAATTTCATTCTTCGAATTTCAGAACATTGCTTCTAAAGAAATTGGGCAAAATATGTAGGAAATAAATGAGCTAAGAAATTTATTGATATTAAATGTACTATTAGTACGTAGTTAAAATCTATTATAAATTATAATACTACAGTCGTAATTATGTTATAATGAAAATTTTTATAAAAATTATACAGTACAAAAATGGTGGTCCACAAAGTCGGAATTTATTTTTATTTTTCGACAATTGCCGGGTTAAATTTGGTCATTTGATTGTGTACGACATCTGTGTCATACTATTTCAATACTGCTTTTAATCCATTATTCCGCTACGCCGTACAAAAATCATGGAGACAAGGGGAAAAAATCTCTACCTGTACTTTCGAATTCTCATCTGCACTCAGGTGGACAGCTTACAAATGACGGTATAGGGCTGAATCTTATTATTTTATGCTCTTATATCGTTCTAGATAGGTCACCTGGGTTCAAATGACCCATAAATTTTTCAACATGGGCCTGTAGTCTAATAGTGTTAAAAATTATTACATAAAATGCATCCAACGTATTTCAGGTGACGTTAACAATATTGGATGTAAATAAAGATAAACTCTTGAAATGCACGGAAGACGGTCAAGCGATGCAAATACTTAGTGAATATTTGGAAGGAATATACAATGATGAGGCTATGGCGCTGTCTACTGAACCACGAACGGCACAGAGGGTAATATAATCCTTATAAAAATGAAAATTTTAAAAATAAATAAAAAATTGTGTTTTTGAATCATCTGTTCATATCGTTCTTCTACTAAGACAGTAATGCAAGTGCCGTTTAGCAACAATATTAGACACGAAAATGTACCAGTTTCATAGGACTTTTTCACCCTCTTTTTGCATGAAAACTTGAATAAATAATTATAAGCCGCAATTGTTTCTTTTATTCGTGTTAAAATTAATTTATGATCTACTAGCTTCCGCCCGCGACTCCGTCCGCGCGGAAAATTTAAGAAAAATTAATTAATATTATTTTTTTTTTCTACCTATTTTTCCGGGATAAAAAGTATCCTATTTTATGCCCGGGATAGTAAGGTATAATTATACCAAGTTTCATTGAAATCGAACCGTTAGTTTTCACGTGATGCCTGAACATACAGACAGACAGACAGACAGACAGACAGACAAAAATTTTTTTAATTACATATTTGGGTTTGGTATCGATCCAGTAACACCCTCTGCTATTTATTTTTTCAATATTTTTAATGTACAGAATTGACCTTTCTACAGATTTATTATATGTATAGATAATATTATTTTTTTTTCTACCTATTTTTCCGGGATAAAAAGTATCCTATTTTATGCCCGGGATAGTAAGGTATAATTATACCAAGTTTCATTGAAATCGAACCGTTAGTTTTCACGTGATGCCTGAACATACAGACAGACAGACAGACAGACAGACAGACAGACAGACAGACAGACAGACAGACAAAAATTTTTTTAATTACATATTTGGGTTTGGTATCGATCCAGTAACACCCTCTGCTATTTATTTTTTCAATATTTTTAATGTACAGAATTGACCTTTCTACAGATTTATTATATGTACTAGCTGGTGCGTTGTGCGCGGGCTGCAAGCAGCCCGCGAGCCCCTTTTGCCCCTGGGTTGAAGCAATAGGGCAGTCATTTGAAAATGCATCAAAATCCCCCGTCAATTTGTTATTATTTGCCAACAGCGATTCCACAGTCAATCGGAAGTGCTTATAAATTCCCAATTCAAATATTTTCTATTCTGGAATGCTGTCGACCTTCGAGGGTGCGTTGTGCGCGGGCTGCAAGCAGCCCGCGAGCCCCTTTTGCCCCTGGGTTGAAGCAATAGGGCAGTCATTTGAAAATGCATTCGAATTTTCTGCCCATTTGTTACATCTGCTAACAGCGATTCTACAGTCAGTCGGTAATGCTTATAAATTCCCCATTCAAGTATTTTCCACTCCGGAAGGCTGTCCACCTTCGAGGGAGCGTGGTGCGGAAGCATCCCAGGGCAGAAATCTTCAGTCATTTGAAAATGCATTAAAATTCCCTGTCAATTTGTTATTATCTGCTAACGGAAGTGCTTATAAATTTCCCATTCAAATATTTTCTATTCCGGGGGGCTGTCCACCTTCGAGGGTGCGTGGTGCGCGAGCTGCAAGCAGCTCGCGGCTCATCCCAGGGCAGAAATCTTCAGTCATTTGAAAATGCATTCGAATTTCCTGTCCATTTGTTACATCTGCTAACAGCGATTCTACAGTCAGTCGGTAATGCTTATAAATTCTCCATTCAAGTATTTTCCACTTCGGGAGGCTGCCCACCTTCGAGGGTGCGTGGTGCGCGGGCTGCAAGCAGCCCGCGAAGCATCCCAGGGCAGAAATCTTCAGTCAGTTGAAAATGCATTCGAATTTCCTGTCCATTTGTTACATCTGCTAACAGCGATTCTACAGTCAGTCGGTAATGCTTATAAATTCTCCATTCAAGTATTTTCCACTTCGGGAGGCTGCCCACCTTCGAGGGTGCGCGGTGCGCGGGCTGCAAGCAGCCCGCGAAGCATCCCAGGGCAGAAATCTTCAGTCAGTTGAAAATGCATAAAAATTCCCCGTCAATTTGTTAATATCTGCTAACAGCGATTCCACAGTCAATCGGAAGTGCTTATAAATTTCCCATTCAAATATTTTCTATTCCGGGGGGCTGTATACCTTCGAGGGTGCGTGGTGCGCGAGCTGCAAGCAGCTCGCGGCTCATCCCAGGGCAGAAATCTTCAGTCATTTGAAAATGCATTTGAATTTCCTGTCCATTTGTTACATCTGCTAACAGCAATTCTACAGTCAGTCGAAACTGTTTATGAATTACTTATTCAAATATTGGTTAAATTCTTGAAACGTGATCCCCGAATTTCATCATTTTGAGGTGTCTAATCGATAGCGGGCAGTGACTTTTCATAATAACGCTCAAGAGTTTACTTAACACGCTCGTCGCTTCGCTCCTCGCTACCTATTTGAATATTTACGCCGGCCGCTGACGTGACTTGCTCGCTTCGCTCGCTTGGCTAGTGCGGTAGTTCAAAAGTAACCTAACTCGCTCGTCGCTTCGCTCCTCGCTACTTCTTTGAGTATTTACGCCGGCCGCTGACGTGACTTGCTCGCTTCGCTCGCTTGGCTAGTGCGGTAGTTCAAAAGTTAACCTAACTGGCTCGTCGCTTCGCTCCTCGCTACTTCTTTGAATATTTACGCCGGCCGCTGACGTGACTTGCTCGCTTCGCTCGCTTGGCTAGTGCGGTAGTTCAAAAGTAACCTAACTCGCTCGTCGCTTCGCTCCTCGCTACTTCTTTGAATATTTACGCAGGCCGCTGACGTGACTTGCTCGCTTCGCTCGCTCGGCTAGTGCGGTAGTTCAAAAGTTAATCTAACTCGCTCGTCGCTTCGCTCCTCGCTACTTCTTTGAATATTTACGCCGGCCGCTGACGTGACTTGCTCGCTTCGCTCGCTTGTCTAGTGCGGTAGTTCAAAAGTTAACCTAACTCGCTCGTCGCTTCGCTCCTCGCTACCTATTTGAATATTTAAGCCAGCCGCTGCCGTGATTCGCTCGCTTCGCTCGCTTGGCTCGTGCGGTAGTTCAAAAGTTAATAAATATTTTCTACTCCGGGAGGCTGTCAACCTTCGAGGTTGCGCGGTGCGCGGGCAGCAAGCAGCCCGCGGCGCCGTCTTTTGCCGTTGCTATTCAATTACCCTTCCTACTATGGAAATTTCCATACAAAATTTTCGAAAAAAAAAATTTCGCTTTTTACCAAAAAATTTTATATGCCTGGAAGCGGACCAGGTTTTGAAGCATTTTTTGCTTCGGCGACCCCGACCTACCTGCCACCGGTTCAGAGAGCCGTTGAATTTCGTGATGTATGGAAAATGGAAACCGAGGGTCGGAGAGAAATTCTGAGTATGCAGTTTTGTAAATCTGGCCAATTAGAGCACAGAAATCAATTTTCAGACCGATCGTAAAGTAACCGGCGCCACTATCTTGCTTTGAAAAATTGGCCATTTTTGAAAAAAAAATTGCGTCCAATTTGAAATTTCTCGATTGCCCTGGTAGCGCCCCATGTTTCTGATCATTTTTTAGTTCTACACCCCCCACCTATCTGGCGCCGTTTCGGAGAGCCGTCAAATTTCGCGTTGTATGAAACTCGGAAACCAGCAGTGAAACCTCGATTATGAGTATGCCAACTTAATGTGCGGCTCGATTAAAGCCCCTGTGCCAAGTTTCAGCGCGATCGGACCAGCGATGGCCATTTTAGCATTTGTATGGCGGCGGCCATTTTTTCCGCCATTTTGAATTTTTTTCACTATCTGTGGTAATTGCTCGAGGTCTACTCCAAGTTTAGTTTGAGCACCCCAGATGCAGCCGCTACCGTTTGCGCGGGCCGTTGACCGTCTTCGCGAGATGAGGGAAAGTTTAAGATTTCGTATTTTTCTGGATATCCTGGGAGCTGGGCGAGTACGAATGCATCATTGGTGAATTTCTCCGTTGCGCCACCTCGTCTAAATTTACGTTTTTATGTTTGCGCCAAAAATGGAAAAATTCCAAAATCGAGCGACCCACTTTGGCTCCCTGGTAGCGTCCCAGGGTGGTGATCATTTTTAGTTCCGACACCCCCCACCCAACTCGCACCGTTTCCGCGGGCCGTTGGATTTTACGTTGTATGGAAGTCGGAAACTGGGGCCCGGAGCCACTCGAACGGGGCACCGATCGATTCGCCGGCTCGCACAGAGCACGTGTGCCAAATTTGAGACGTAAGGATTCATAAACGGCGATTTTGGCAAAGTACGGCGGCCATCTTGTTTTCGCGAAAATCGCCATTTTTCCACCACCCCTGGTAATCGCCACCAGTTCCGAGCATTTTTTGTTCAGACACCCCCCCTCCAGGTACCACCGTTATTGCGCACCTCCAGGGGTCCACTCGGTTTTCGAAGGTGATCGAGATCGCTATATTTTTCCTCTGGTCACTCGGCGCACCTCTACACGATCACGTCGTTATCCACCCCACTTTCCACGTAGTTTCCGAGAAAAGCGATGTCAGTCAGTGAGTGAGTGGTAGTGTAGCTTTATATATTATAATAATAGATTCTGTATTCGAATAAATATTTTGCACACTGGTCACAATCAGTATGGCCACATAGCCAAAGTTTACCCAGGAAACTTGTCCACCTTTCACCATTTTGTTAACATCCTTTGAGAAACACAATTTCACCTATAAAAAATTAAAAGACACCATCAAAAAACAATACTGAAAATACAATTTCACAGACGATAAAAATCCAAGATCTAGTGTACCAATCGTACCGAATGTACGGTGCGAATGTCAGCAGTGAATGTATAGAACACTTGCGGTTGAAACATCGTCTGCGAGTCGTGCGGCAGTTGGAGGATAGCCTGGAGAAGAACACCCTCAGGGCGCTGCAGCAGGACAGGCTCTTGGAGCCCAATGAGTTGCAAGTATGAAGAATTTTATGTCTCTTTGTATGTTTGGAGACGAATGGCTTGAAAGTTTGGTAGGACAGGCTCTTGGAGCCCAACGAGTTGTAATGTATGGCGGTCTTAGTAGTAGGATCCCGTTGATTTTTTAGTTACGGAAGCGTAAAAGTAAATTATCACCATCTTTGGATCGGATCATGCTGAAAAAAATCTTATAGCGCAAATTAATCAAATACCCTTGCTTACTAAAAATTAAACTTTTTCCGTTTCATCGTTTTATTTTTACTATTAATATTTTACAGGAATTATTAAGTATAATTCGCGAAGAACTCTTCTGGGCCAAGCGTGTGCCGTCCGAACGACTAGAAGCTCCATACGAAGCCTACCGTCTCGACTACGGACAATTCAGAACCATCTATACCGCTCTTTCGCCTTGGGCTAAAGGAGATTACGCGGAAGCCATTACGGCAAGGATATTTAAGGTATGAAACGAAAGAATCGCACAGATTCTAACTTTATTGAAATTTTATTTATCCAAGTAAAACATTGATCATGAGATTATCGCTTCCTGTAATTAAGTTTATAGCTGCCATATTCTGCAAAATAAATTTTATAATTTAACTCGATTTTATTATGAAACAATTTCAACGACACTTAAATTGATTACATTAGAATTTTGTTCATCTTATCATCTTACCGCTAGCTAATGGATGACAAAATCGACGAGTTTCAGAGCGCGCGCGTCTGCGATTAGATTGTCCATAATAAATGATAATAATATATCAATCGAATCCACATTGCAATTGAAGTTGAAAATCAGATTACAATCTATTTCCCCACACTCACGACGACGCGACGAACTAAACGCACGCGCTTGCGGTTGTGCACGCTGTACTACGAACAATAAATTGGATTCATTTCAATTGATTCTAATTCGAATTCCAAATTTGAATTTCGTTTTTCAGCTAATGGACCACGACGACGACGGGCTGGTCAGCGCGCGCGGTCTCAGCGTGGGCGTCGGTCTCAGCACGCGCGCTGACTCTCAGCGTCGTCTCCGGGCGCTGTACTGTGCACACGCACCCCCCCTGCTGTCCCCGCTCGACCTGCGCCCTTCGCGCTTCACTGATACTGGCGAGGAGCTGGCCGCGGACGCGATATCCTTCTTTGATACGTAAGCAATAAGGTCGACATTGCTCTGGCAAGTATGTCACTTCCCGCTAGACCTGCGACCTTCACGCTTCACTGATACTGGCGAGGAGCTGGCCGCGGACGCGATATCCTTCTTTGATACGTAAGCAATAAGGTCGACATTGCTCTGGCAAGTATGTCACTTCCCGCTAGACCTGCGACCTTCACGCTTCACTGATACTGGCGAGGAGCTGGCTGCGGACGCTATATCCTTCTTTGATACGTAAGCAATAAGGTCGACATTGCTCTGGCAAGATTGTCTCTTTCCGCTAGACCTGCGACCTTCACGCTTCACTGATACTGGCGAGGAGCTGGCCGCGGACGCGATATCCTTCTTTGATACGTAAGCAATAAGGTCGACATTGCTCTGGCAAGTATGTCACTTCCCGCTAGACCTGCGACCTTCACGCTTCACTGATACTGGCGAGGAGCTGGCCGCGGACGCGATATCCTTCTTTGATACGTAAGCAATAAGGTCGACATTGCTCTGGCAAGTATGTCACTTCCCGCTAGACCTGCGACCTTCACGCTTCACTGATACTGGCGAGGAGCTGGCCGCGGACGCGATATCCTTCTTTGATACGTAAGCAATAAGGTCGACATTGCTCTGGCAAGTATGTCACTTCCCGCTAGACCTGCGACCTTAGAGTATATATAAGTACTATCTATAGAGTGAGAATAACCAAGTGGGAACAGTAGGCACAGGTGGGAACAACACGACGTTCCCGCCGCGAGCGCTCGCAGTCGTGATTGAGTGCTGTCGAAGTGCGTTGCTCTGGAATTTTTTTCATATTTACGAATAAACATGGTGAAATGTGCAGTTCTATCTTGCAAAAACGATACTAGAAAATACACAAAATTGAAATCCAGTATCACATTTTATCAGTAAGTCGATTGTTATACTTATTTTTATGAAAATAAATTTAGCATCGCGGGGGTGAAGGGGAGGTGGGAGGTGGACACGCGCAGGCTCGCTCGCGCGCCTCACTGCCGCCACGTGATCGTAGTGATGTGACCTGACCAACGCTGTATTCGATATAAAGTTTACTAGAAGAACTATATTTTAACAAATTATTTATTTAACTTTAAAATTAAAACTCTTTTAAAAATGTATTATAAATAAATTTGTGGTGTGTTTTGTATGATACACTTTCTAATATTATGAATGCGAATGTATTACTTATAGTGTAAATGTAAAGTATGTAATGTTACGATATATTTTCTGAACCGCTAAATTGATTTTGAAGATTTTGATAGTAGAATGGATAAAATTAAATAAAAAAATTATATATAATATATTATCATTTTAAATTATTAATTATTTCTTATTTTTATTTAACATTTTTAAAACAGTATTATTATTTTTTGATTTATTATTAAAGAAATAGCACTAAACCCGATCTATTATTTTTTTATTAACTTTATTATTTAAAAAGTAATCACGTTTTTCTGATATTCCAATTAAACACATTTTTTTAAAGTACTTATAATTAATACAAAAAATATTCAAATGGAATAAACAAACTTTATTCAGTTGGTAAACAAATTTAAAATTACATATTTATACTTTATTGATATATTTTTCCTTTAATAACTTATTGAACATAAAATTTACTTAGGATACATATTTATTTACATAACTTATCGATAGTTCAACACGCAATTGATACCTACCCATCCCTATTTGTCACACACACATCTATATATAGTATCTATAGCTCATCTGCCTACGATGCGCACTAAGCAATTTGTGCAATACACGCGCTCTATATTATTGTAATATATACTCTAAGCCTGCGACCTTCACGCTTCACTGATACTGGCGAGGAGCTGGCTGCGGACGCTATATCCTTCTTTGATACGTAAGCAATAAAGGCGAGATTGCGCTGTACTGTGCGCATAAAGTTATTATAAGAATATATCATATTATTATATGATTTAATCAATAGTAAAGAGGTTACTGTACAGATTGTTATTGCAAACGATAGACTCTGTCTTATACATAGTAACTAATTAACTTTCATTTGTAATGATTAAAGTTTAATTTCCATGTACAAAATAAAGGAATATTGACTTTGTTTATTTTTTTAATTATAAACATTAATATTTATACAAATATAATTTCAGTGTCGAGAATCCATCCACGCCAGAGCCGCTTCCGTTACAGCGATCAATAAGCGAAGTGAATGATGTGAATCATTTGGATAAGTCATCGGACAGCACTTGTAGTCAAGCAGGTCAGTCATTTTAACTCGATAGTAGTTTTGTTCATAACTTTACTCACAGATCATCTTCATTCTGTTAAGTTTTTATTATTTCGTATGTAACGTATACATAGTACCCATCAGCGGACTGTGAACGTGTATAGGCGCTGTATAAGATATATTATATTATACTGATCTATCGAGCGATTTTGAACATTACAGCTACGAAATAAGACGTTTATTCAATTTTTTTCTTATACAACGCCGATTATACATTTTTTGACGACCTTTTCATAGGCGATTGTGAGTCTAGTAGCTTAGGGCTTGTCCGCATAGTGGTATTTCACCGCGCGGTTTTTATCCTCGTGTATTAAATTCCTCAATCAAAATCGTAACTAGTACGATAGTACGGTAATCTTTATATTATAATGTGTGTACAGAATGCCAATCAGCGGAGTGCGTGCGCGCATGCGCACTATGGGGTCTATCCAGCAATTCGGCCGCGTGCACGCCAGTGTCGGCCGCGCCGCCGAGCGGGGCGGTCGTGCCGCGCGGCGCTCCGCGGTTGCCGCGCGCGCACTTCCTGCGCCTGCTGGCCGCGCTGCACGACCTCACGCAGCACTCCGCGCCGCTGTACGAGGCGACCGCTAGGGCTGGTAGGTTTATAACATCGTATATTTATTTATTTATTTATAACACTTTATTGCACAAACAAAATTAGGACAAAAATTACATTAAGATACAAAAGGAAGGCATAGTTTGTACAAGAGGCGGCCTTATTGCTAAGCAGCAATCTCTACCAGGCAACCTGATGGGAAAGGAAATGTATGAAGTTAATGGGATAGTGCAAAAAGAAGAAAAAATAATAATAATGATAATAAACCCGCAGGACACCTTGTGGCGTGGTGTCGGGGAGTAGCGACCCCGCGGGAACCGAGTGCTCCCGGGGGAGGCCCCTGTCTTCATCTCCGGCTCGCCTTCACCGGCCGGTCGGAGTGAAGCCTGACGAGGACAGGACTCTCTGGAGGACCCCCACCTCTGGCTTGCCTTAACCGGCCGGCCAGAGTGGAGTCGCGAGAGCTTTTAGCTCGAAGGGTGGATGCGAATCATAAGTGGCGAGTGGGCACGTGATGCTGGACCCTCAGGGAGCGCGTGATCGTAGTTTAAAGTCCAGGGACGCCTCTCCACCCTTAGCTGCTCACAATATGTTGCCCCCTTGTCGCACTTTTGCAGCGACTTATTTCGGGGGCCCATACAGTGAGAGGGCGAGTCACCACCTGCCAACATATTTTTACTTTATTTTAGTTGAAAGGCAGGTGCCATAGTTTCCCATAGTCCCCAATACCAGTCCATTTAGCATCCCAATCCATAGCCCAATTATTAAATTTCCATACCCTGCAATAGTCCTACATCGGCCGCGGACTGCCCAGGGCTGTATCTCTATAGTGCAGTCATGGGCAGGCTGCGGCTGGTGTCCCACAACACAGTAAAGTTCTCGAAAGGGCCTCTGCGTGTTGGATCCGTGTCCCCACGTAAGCCTTCCAAAGATCCGAGATTATGGAAATGATAATAATTATACCTAATAAATAAATAAAATTATTTAATAATTAATTAATTCGTATACTATAGTCGAGTCAATTTAATAGGCAACATTTGACGTCTATCAATTTTATCTTCGAAGAGAGGTAACCTGCTTAAAAACATCGATTTAAGTGAATTAATCGACAATGACTTGAAACATTTGTCAATCGAACTTGAAACACATGTCAATTTTAAAATTCATCAGGCGAATCCCTGTCCCAATAATATACTTTCTTTCGTAAATTTCTCGTTTTTTAAATCAGAAATTAGTTCGATTCCCGGTCGAACCAAGAAATTTTTCCAAAATCTTTGTATGCAGTTCTATTTCTTTTTAAAAATTAAGGAAGGCTTCCTTTCAGCAAAATTAACTACCTTCAGTATTTAAAGTACTTTTCCTCCAGGGCCAATCGAAAATTTCCACACTGTATACACAAGCAGTTTCCTATGGTTGCGTTCTGGCTATGTATATATTGGAAAGACGCGTCTATCGCTTATGCGTTATTATGGCAAATAAGCAGTACTGCTAAAGTTAATCCGTTCAGTGGTATTCGCGTGAAAGTTCGCGTGAAGGGTATACAGTTATGCCTAATGAGAGACGATATGAACATCCATTCAATATTTATTCATCTACATTTACATCCAATAGTTCAAGCTAATTTATCACACGATGTTATTGTAATATTTTGGCCCCGCATTAGTTCAACATTATGTGAAGCATTCCACATATAACCACGCTAAGAGTCATTACATTAATTTGATACTGTTTATGCAATTTTCTTTACAGGTACTTTGCTTCTACAATTAGGCGAATGGAATCATCGGCCGAACTTAGGCCGCGAAATGTCTCAGGACAGCTTGTATATGGCCGCCGCTGCCCAACCATCGGCTGTAGAAGTGAGTTTTTCGTTTAAAAAAACAACACAGTAATAACCGGATTGATTTAAAATTTGCATGATAAACAGCATTAAAAAAATACTTTTTTTCTTGGTATATATTTAACGAAAGCGAATCATTTGATGATAAAATATTCAGCTATTATCAGAAAACAAAACAGGAATTTTAAGAGACTTTACTATCGAATATATCATCGAATATTCAAAACAAACCAAAAATTTACTATCCATTATCCAATATACCTACATATTTTAAGCTATCAACTATCTATTAACAAATTTATAATCGTAACCTCAAATTTCCAGCCGGACCCCAACGGCAACACAACAGAATCTGAACCACCTCGTTCCCCATCAGCAGAAATAGACCCCACAGACAGCTGGTCTATAACCCTGGAACAGTTCCTGGCCACCATGCTCGCTGAAGCTTCACTAGAGGAATTCTTTAATAAGCAAACATCAATCATGCCGCAGCTCGAAGCATTGAGACAAAGGGATCGGCTTCAATCTGTCTCATAGCTATTTGTGGATTATATATAAAAGATCTATCATAGACATAATGGTCTATAACACTAGAACAGTTCCTGGTTATCACCGCTGAGGAATCTATAGAGGAATACTTCAACAAACAAACATCAATCATGCCGCAGCTCGAAGCATTGAGACAAAGGGATCGGCTGCAATCTGTCTCATAGTCGTTTGTGGATTATATATAAAAGATCATATACATAATGGTCTATAACACTAGAACAGTTCCTGGTTATCACCCCCGAGGAATCTATAGAGGAATACTTCAACAAACAAACATCAATCATGCCGCAGCTCGAAGCATTGAGACAAAGGGATCGGCTGCAATCTGTCTCATAGTCGTTTGTGGATTATATATAAAAGATCATATACATAATGGTCTATAACACTAGAACAGTTCCTGGTTATCACCCCCGAGGAATCTATAGAGGAATACTTCAACAAACAAACATCAATCATGCCGCAGCTCGAAGCATTGAGACAAAGGGATCGGCTGCAATCTGTCTCATAGTCGTTTGTGGATTATATATAAAAGATCATATACATAATGGTCTATAACACTAGAACAGTTCCTGGTTATCACCCCCGAGGAATCTATAGAGGAATACTTCAACAAACAAACATCAATCATGCCGCAGCTCGAAGCATTGAGACAAAGGGATCGGCTGCAATCTGTCTCATAGCTGTTTGTGGATTATATATAAAAGATCTATAATAGATATTATGGTCTATAATAGTAACAATTCCTGGTTATCACCGCTGAGGAATCTATAGAGGAATACTTCAACAAACAAACATCAATCATGCCGCAGCTCGAAGCATTGAGACAAAGGGATCGGCTGCAATCTGTCTCATAGCTGTTTGTGGATTATATATAAAAGATCTATAATAGATATTATGGTCTATAATAGTAACAATTCCTGGTTATCACCCCCGAGGAATCTATAGAGGAATACTTCAACAAACAAACATCAATCATGCCGCAGCTCGAAGCATTGAGACAAAGAGATCGGCTGCAATCTGTCTCATAGCTGTTTGTGGATTATATATAAAAGATCTATAATAGATATTATGGTCTATAATAGTAACAATTCCTGGTTATCACCCCCGAGGAATCTATAGAGGAATACTTCAACAAACAAACATCAATCATGCCGCAGCTCGAAGCATTGAGACAAAGGGATCGGCTGCAATCTGTCTCATAGCTGTTTGTGGATTATATATAAAAGATCTATAATAGATATTATGGTCTATAATAGTAACAATTCCTGGTTATCACCCCCGAGGAATCTATAGAGGAATACTTCAACAAACAAACATCAATCATGCCGCAGCTCGAAGCATTGAGACAAAGGGATCGGCTGCAATCCGTCTCTTAGCTGTGTGGATCCAGTTATATAATGGTCTATAGCCATAACAGTTTCTGGCTACCATTAGGAACTTTCATATGAACATTCTTTGAGTCATCATAGCGGTGCTTTTACATCAAACGAACGAATGCTCATTCTAACCCTACCATGTCAAAATATTTTAGTGTAAACAAGCGTCGCGCATTCTTTCGTTGTTCTTAGTGCGTTCGAAAAGATTATGCAATGTTCTAATACTGAACAACACTGAATACGAGTATTCGTTTACACTAAATGATCACGAAAGAATGCTCTTGCTATAGCTCTAGCTCTATGTTCGTTTGATGTAAATGCACCCTTAGAAGAATTCTTAAGCAAACATCAATCATGCAGAAGCATTGAGACAAAGGGATCGGCTGAAATCCGTCAAACCATCCGTCAAACAACACTGACAGACTTAAAAATTCAAATTGTTAAATATATTATGTTAGTTTCTGCTTATGTTGTTTCTTACATCATATTATAAAGTATATAATATAAAAGATCTATCATAGTTCAGTGATAAGTTATGTTACCGAGAAATGTAATGTTTGTTAATGAAATTGTAAAATTCTAAACAATAATCTCACTTGAATATACATATATCTTAATAAAAAAATATATAACATGGAAATATGCCTAAAATTGCCTTGTAGGTGTAGAATTTATAGTCCTTTTATATTATATTCAGTGAAAAAGGCCCAATATTTTAACCTATAGTTAATAAAATGCATGGTTTATAAAGAAAAAAGCAATACGATTAAATTTTGAGATGAGTTTTTAGTGCTCTTTATTCATCTATTAAGTTTAAATGTAAATTTCAAATTATTATAAACTAACATTCCAATAAACATAAGTTAGTACTAAGATGTTATATTTTTAAAAAGAAGTAAGTACAATGAAAAAATAATTTATCATATTATGAATAAAGTGTTTTTTGATTGTACCTAAAATGTAAGCCATATTAGATGTAATTAAAAAGAATAAGTTGTAAGCTTGCTTCCAGAATAATAAAAATATATTCTAATACATAGTACAAAAACTTGCTTAATTGATGATTGATAAAAACGATATAATATTGTTAAAAATTCGTTTAAATTTATTCACATCAAATAATTTCAAAGTTGATCACTATCCTCATTATAAACACATTTAAAATTATTTCACATATTTGTTTACCAGATTCACATTATAAAAGTTTATTCTAAAAATAATAAAATATTATATATCATTTAAAAATTGGGAATGAAGTAAATGCAATAATTTCTTTACAAAACCTAGTTTCTATACAGGGTTACTTGTAAAACACCGGCAACCTCGCAGGACAAGATAGCTAACATCATAAGTAACAACATTTGTTCTACGACTTTTGATAATTTGTTAGATTTTATTTTCATACAAAAATAAATATTCATTTAATTTTCCGTCTGAATATTATAAACTCTACGCCTCCCAAAAATTACGTAAACAAAAAGCGAACGAGAGGGGGAAGGGGGCGTCGCGTCGTCCATCCGATAATTAATAGAACATAGACTTACAAATGTAAGGAGAGTACAATAAAAGTTTAAAAAATCATTTAAAAATAATTTATTGCGTTATGCCAAAAGTCGTAGAACAAATGTTGTTACTTATGATGTTAGCTATCTTGTCCTGCGAGGTTGCTGGTGTTTTACAAGTAACCCTGTATAATTGTGAATGGAATGCTTACTACATCTCAATTCAACTAGCAATTTATATTGGTTTGCAAAAAGAATGTAAATAAAACGAACCTATTCATTTTTGTTTTTAAAAATTATTATCAAAAGAAGCTAGGTATTAGTAGAGTAACTTTTCAGATTCTGGTAAACAAAATGACTAATAGCACTTTAATATCATCATATTTATTTAACAAATTAAATATAAATAATATAATAGTACTATTCAATCAAGTGTTCCGAACAATAATTTAGTGGGTTTCTCATATATAATGGTGCTTGAAAATGCTTTGATTATTCAACTAGAGCAATAATTATATTTGCTAATGTTAGAAGCACACTATATTTTTATAGTAGCAAAGTACATTTATTTTTATATATGCTTTGATACAACGATATTGGAAGCCTGTGAGAGTAGAAATATTGTAATTAAATTAATAAATTGTAAAGAAAATGAAATATGTAATGCTAAGTGCGCTTGATACGTGAATGATTTCATATGTTTTATTTAGGTTGTGTACGCTAAACTATTGTCTGATGTTTCATTGAAGTATTGTGTAAGTCTACCCTTGTATAAGTTGTTTTTATACTAACTTCACTGTTATAATGTTACTCTTTATCTTTCAAATATAATCTGGTGCAATAAATGCTTCTTTTTATTTTAAAACCCTATCATACATTCCAATACTATTAATTCCGTCTAAAATCTCAATCTTCAATCGTTATAAGTTATAACAACTAGATGCAATATTGAATTTGATATTTTTAATTTTATAGCATTCAAATATTTATATATATTAAAAAAAATTATAGATGCAATATTGTATTTAACAAGAACAAAATTAAAACCTGCCCTCAAATTTGTCCAAAAAATTCTAGACGAAAGAAACAATTTATAGAGTTGTAAGACACAAAAATTACTCAACCATGAGTATGAGCGCAAGAGCACTATACATGCGTTTTAGGTGCACTATAGGTACATGTTGCACAAACATTCAGGTATTAAAAATTACACTTAGAGACAACTGTGAACCGAAACTTATATGCTTTAGAAAATAAGTTGTGTCTTACGGCTCTGGGATCTTGGACTATTATGGAAACATTTGGTTCTGATCACAGGCCAATAAATAACTTAAATATAATATGGTTTTGATATGCATGGAAAATAATTATTAAGTACGAATTAAAATTTTACTATTGCCCTATAGGTATTTGGCACTAAATAAGCACTAATGTAAGTAGTAATGTCTGATTTCAATAGGTTTTTGAAAAATATATTGGAGGAAAAGACATTAGAGAAGAAAGAAAACACAAGTATAATATTTTAATAATTTTATTCAGATAAAGTTACAAATACATCACTACACCATATACTAAAACTTTCTTGTACCAACTACCAATTTATTTAAAGGACAACTTGAGCGACCATGCGTCGCTCGACTTCACTGTGGCTTTGTCTGGCAGCTCTATGAGTCCCACACCAGATGAGAGTTTCCACTGAAATTAAAAGATGAAAACATATTAATATACAGCATCAGTAATCATTTTCAATCTAACTAGAAAAAATTAGTTGGGTATGTTAGCTAGGAATGTGAAGTTAAATATAAATATTAAAGAATTATATGTGTGATATACTGTTTTATTGTTATTAACTGTTACAAGTGTTGGTGTTTTATTTTTAGAACTACGAATCATCAAATATCGTTCAAATATTTTGGCTTGAAAACAGAAAATACACTTATAATATTTATTTTTATTAATCATCATCATCTTATAAGCGCAGTTCAATGCCACCTACCAACACAGACCTTTCAATAACGCTACAAACATGAAACTTATCAAGCGCTCAACCTTAAACTTACATGCAATACTTCATCGTTGCCCAGCAGAGTGACTCTATAAGTGCCTCTCCGCAGATAAGTCGCTACATCCTTGACTTTAAGGACATTATCCTTTGGCCAAGAGAAAAAGGTCGCATATATAGATATAACTGTATCAGATTGGCTTGGAATAGCCGTGGGATTAGCACCATTATACTCATTTTTAGTACAAGTGTACCAAACTTCACTGTTCAAGCTATCGTTTTGATGTACCCATGGTGATGTTTCATAGATCGCTTCACCGTTTATTTGAAGCCAATCGCCTAGTGCTAATAGCCGCTCTTGGAATATTGGCACGATTGTACCTTCTTTGGTTGGTCCTACGTTTATTAGCACATTTCCTGGAAGAAATAATAGGATTATTAAATTAAAAGGAAAAATTAGAATTATAAAAATAGGAATCACTAAGACTACAGTTGATTTATACGATACCACCCAGTATTTATATTAATGCTTATGTTTCGTATTTTATAATGTGAATCTATGCAATTAAAAATATTTATTATGTAATATGTTATTACATAGAAGTTATGGAATGTAAACTAGATCATTATTCATAAGATGAAATTAATAATATACCTCCACAACTAACAGTTGACACCACTTCTTTAAGTAATTCTTTAAAAGTGAGTATTTCAGATAATTTCATATCACGTCTGTAGCCCCACGACTTTGAATCAACCGTAAAAGCATTTTCCCATTTGTGTGATTGAAGTTTTCCTGAAGAAAAAAAAATGCGATAGAACTTGGGAAATATTATGCCATATTTTTATGTCTATTAAGTTAAATTGTTAATAATACAATTTCGTTAAACAATATTAATTATTATTATCCTTAAATACATCTCTTTTCATTGAAAATGATAAAAATTTATAGTAAGTGCATTTTTAGGAGAACCAAATACAAGGGCGTCGCCAAGGGGGGGCAGGGAGGTGCAGCTGCCCCCCCCCTAGAGATTCTAAAAAAGTTGAAAATTTTGATCGCTCTTCCATGCACGATGTACGGTAGAGCGATCGTTTAGCAGCCTCAGGAGACTAAAAACCTGGCTAAGAAGCACTATGAGTGAAAATCACCTCAATGTTTTGGCCATGATGAGTGTGCACCGAAAACTTATAATGGAAACTTACAAGATTTTAATAATAAAGTGGTCGAGAAGTTTACAATGAATCCCCGAAAATTACGTTTTAATTAACCTAATATAAACAAACAACGACCACTATTATTTTAAAATCTGGTAATTAAAAAAAAAAAATACACTGTACATTTATTCAAATTCAAACTCCTTTTTATTCTATTTTTCTAATAAATGTTATTATAACTTATTTACAAGTTTATTGCATAGTCAAGAGCTCGTGCTCATGTAGCTTTACACGTTGGACCCTGTACTGTCACAGAATATATACAGGATAGAGCAAGTTTTTAAAAATCAAACGGAAAACTTTTTTTATGTGATTTTTTTTACGAGCTTTTGAAGTTGTGAACATACTGGATAATGTTATCTTTCTTGGCATTTAATTATTTTTGAAGTGAAAACTTCTTTAGCGGCGTTGAGCACTTTTTCTGTAATGGGTATAAAATCTTCAACTCGCGTCAGGACACGTGACCTGATCGAAAAAGCGTAAGACGGATACCATTCCAAAGTATCAAACATGCTCAACGTTAATAATCAAGTTTTCACTTCTGCCGGCACTCCCGGAGTGCAACCCGTCTTTTTTTTCCATTCAAAGATCTTAACGATAGTAAATGTTAACCATACTGAATTGGCCTATCTTTCAGCTTAGCACACAAAAAAAATCAAGCATCTACCGCAATAACTGACGTCACCATAGTCCATAAATAAAAATCTCATCGTACTCGGCGATAGGTGAAAAATTAAAAAAAAAAGTCATAACTCCGAAACTACGAAAAATCGCATGACATACATAGGGGTGATTCGGATAGCCCTCTAGGTCCTCTACCTCCTGGCTTCAGTATATCCATACTTCTTGGGACACCCTGTATGTATATACTATACATATTGTACTAAGATACTGTTGTTATTACAATCGCTGTAGATGTAAGGCTCGTCATTCATAGAGAATGAGAAAAGTATGAATTGTAGTAGGTAAAGTCAACTTGCCCCCCCCTGCGCCATCGGCTGGCGACGCCCTTGACCAAATACCAACACAAACCAAATAAGAAAATTCTGCAGTCATCATTACTTTTCTTGCTTAAATTTACCTGGATTATATCTATCAGCACAATTGTAAAAGTCGCCATGATGGCACGGTATACCAATACCCCATCTATCATTCACAACAATCTCATCCTTCACTGGACTATCATTATACAGCCAAGCTATCAAGTCTGTAGAATTCCAGTAAGCATCTAAAGCTTCCCAATCACCATCTGACCATAGAACCGAGGGCTGGTAATCATTTATCAACTGCTTAATATCTGGCCAGAGCTTAGTAGCTGGATAGTTCTTCTTTAAGAAGAGAGATCGCTTGTCTTCTAAATAAATTGGGTTATACCACTCATATAGAGAATGATAAACACCAAACTTCATTCCTTGTTGTCTTACTGCTTGTGCTAAATCCCCTACAAGGTCCCTTTTAGGCCCGACATCTACTGAATTCCAACTGAATGATCTTCTTGAGGGGAAGAGAGTAAATCCTTCATGATGCTTACTTGTTAGCACAATATATCTGCAAAGAATGGTATTTAAATATTAGTTATACTAAAGTTATTGTTGCATGATTTGTTAAGGTGGACATTTGACCAAGGTTCAATATTTACTTCATTATTGTTTTATAGCATTTAAAAATTCAATGCATATACCTAATAGAAATGGTACAATTAAAATTAAGAAAAAATTACTTAGCGCCTGCTTTTTTAAATAAAGTTGCCCAGTCATTTGGTTCAAAAAACTCTGCTTTAAACATGGGGGCGAACTCTTGATAGGTAAATCCAGGTGGGTAATTCTTGTTCATAAAGTCGATGTATTTCTTATTGCCACCTGAAATTAAAGGTAACAGTTTCAAGTTTGATACAAATGACAAAATTCTAATATACTATCAACGTAAGAATAAATTTGAGTTGATCTACTTACCAACCCAATTGGTCCAAAACCATTCTGATCCAAAACTCGGTACGGAGTACACACCCCAATGAAGAAATATTCCAATCTTCGCCTTATCATACCATTCTGGCAAAGGTCGTCTATCCAAATCCTTCCATGAGGGTGAATAGCGATCGAATGTAGCTTCAATAGTTTTCACATCATTATCATTACCATACCCATTTATTGAAGCTGTCGTCACGCTTATAACAGCTAACAAGATTATTATTTTCTCCATTCTGTAATTTAATTAATAAATTTAAATATAATCAATGATTTGTTTACATTTTACCGCCCGCGCGGTCGTTGACTTTTTTAAAAACGTAAACAAATAATTTTTTATGGCAATCAGCTGATATAAGACGGATAGATAAAAAATATGTGAAACGTCTATTGTCACCACAGAATATATTTTATGCTCAAGAAATAATTTTTGTAATGATGTACTTATAATCTCCATTTCACAGTTCAAATTTAATTTGAATTAGGTACCTACCGACTACCTACAAAACGGTATACATAGTATACTTACAATAATTACTACTACACTGTGTAGAAAAGTCGGTTAATGAAAATGGAACCTTACTGAGTAGGTACTAGGTACTAATCAGAATTGAATCATTTAAAATCTTAAAACAAAAAGAAATTAATACCTAGATACTCACTTAATTTAATTATGTGCCACCGAGAGGTACAAGGTCAAATCTTAGAAAATTTATTTTGTTGACATATTATTAAATATAGGTACTAACCGCACAAGTGTGTGATATATTCAAGATATGAGCTACTACTAAAAGTAAACTATTTGTAGCTGTGATTATATTTACGGTTAATTATCTATTTAAATAATGTTAACACATAGCCAAGTGTTATAAACTTATGATAAGAATGAGGTCAATATAGTACAATAAAGAACAAATAAATTTAAGTGTTTGAAATAACAAACATGCTTCAATGTTTAATATTATCCAAGGGTTTTATGTACTGTATAATTATTTTTTGTATTTGGTTCCAATTTAAATTTTATTGTTATTAGGTACATCGCGATTGGTTTGGTTTTAGTAAACATTGGGCTGGATGGCTTAGAATACATATATTATTATTATGCTTATATGTATTATACAGCTTGCAACCATGCTTCTTTCTTGTAACAGCAATTCAAATTTAAGTTTGAAAATAACCAGTGGCACACCAATATATAGTTTATCTTGGTAACAATTTCATAAAATTTTGATTTAGGGAAATGATGTGTTTAATGAAAAAAAAAATAAACAAATAAAACATAATTTATTTTGTTATACATAAGAGTATGAAGTAGTATTGTGACTTAATTTAAAAGTATATTGTATGAAACATACAAAATATTATTTATAACAGCATAATCTTATAGGTAGGTTGTTTATGGCACAATAATAAGTAACTTAAAAAAGTTATGTACATCTAGCATCTACATTAATATTTACAAATATAAGTACTATTTACTATAATATTGTCCAAACATACATACAATACAATCATGTTATAGTTATTTGCACTTTCACAAAACTTTAGTTCTTATATATGAATCAATGTCTCATCCCATATTCATCACTTTTATCCACTTCCACACTGGGAAGTGGTTGACAATGCTATTGTTCATCAACTTTAAATGTAGAATAGTGACATGCGCCACTAATAATAATCTCATTGATTGCTGAGGTAGGTGGAGCCTGTGATGTTATAGTACTTAAATTACTTATTACAGGAGTTGTATATATTTTCTCTGTTGTCATACTTGTTGTAGGGGGCTGCGATCCTGGTGTATATAGGCATGGCTGCTCTCTCGGTTCACTGAACATATTCATTTTGACCTCAAATATGACATCTTGAATCTTTTTCTTGGCTACTAATAGGTTCTTTTCACCTTTTAAAGACCTCAATTCATTTGCTATGTATTCTCCAAAGACTGAGAACTCATCTCTTTTTTCAGGGATCAGTAAATCTGCTTTGAAGTCATGGTTATCTGTTCTTGCTATTTTTGTTGGCGGAGACAAATTGTCTAGCTTACATTCCCCTAATGTTGACTCATTGTTAGTTTGAACTGTGCTGTTTGCTTCTGATAGTTCATCCTGAAATATATAAAAAAGAAGTATTATTTATAAGGCAATCGAAAATACACTGATGACTATTAGGATGAGGAGACTCATGAATAATTTTATAGTTACAACTTGTAAATAAAAACATATAAACACATAGTCTATAAATTATTGAATTTTTAGTTTCTGCATTGGAAGAATAACAATTTGAGAACAGAACCAGAGATTCGAACTTTATTCTTGTTACTTACCGATTGTACGACTCTGTAGGGCTTATTTGAGTCCTTTAAAAAATGTAAATAATCGTAAGCATACCAATTAGTGACGTATCTATCATTGGGATCTTCAGCATGGACAATAGCTTCCCTTGCCAATTCTCTGTTATACTGAGTGCGAAGGTGTTGTATTTTCTTCGTCACATCAAACGCCGATATTCCAAACACAGCGGCAATAGCGCGTAGTTCTTGTTTGCGCTTCTGTTTCTCACGTCTCGTATCACAAAGCGAGGGATTCCACAGTGCGGCATTTAATTGAAGCAAACCAATCAATCTCAATGTTTTCTCTCGTGACCATTCCATTCTATGTTAGTAAATAGTGTTCAGACAATAACATTGGATTTAATGTAAAAAGAACGATCAATCGTTAAACAATTTGTTAAACTACACGACGGGATGATCTCAAGTACCCAGTAAGCGGATTCGACGCCTCGATTTCGGATTCGATCTATTGATTAGTCGAGGCACATGACAGTTGACACTTGACAGAACGATTTATATGGAAACGTCAAGTTTTTTGACGTGACAACGTCTTAAATTAGGTTGCGACTGGGAGTCACTTATGAAAAAGTGTAACGCTCGGTAACGCGATGAGTCACCGAACGAGAGAGAGGCCCGCCGAATGCCTTGCGTCTCTCTCCCACTCAACTATGATCGAGAAAAAGACGTTGTCACGTAAAATCTTCGCCCGTAAAACCGACTTTACAGGCAACCATTTTTTTTTTTTAATAATTTATTCATAACCATGGATACAAGTCCTTCAGTCGCAATCTTAAAGTAATATACATTTCAATATAATATAAAACATACATTAAACAAAAATAAAATAAAATAATACGTCAAAAGTTCATAGCATTATGTTGCCATGTCAAGTTAAATAAATTAATAAAAAATTATCTCCGTCGTTTCATTTATAATATATTTTGTAGATCACACACAGTAACTTTACAGTGTAAATTTAAAGTGTTAATTTCCAACATTCATGTGTTGAATTAAATCTTATAAATTTTTATGTTTTTTGTAAGGCTTCTATACAAAGGTTACAAAGCTTTACACCCACTTAATACGACTATATTCTAGAAACGATTGAAGTGATTTTTGGTTGGTTGGGTTTGTTTCCGACTGCATTAGAAATCTAATTCTTGAATCATCCTTAGGAATCATCGTTATTTCTAAAATCGAATAATTTACTCACGAATTCACGATAAAATCAATTTAACGTGGGTCTCCACCAATTTACTTAATTTTTTGTATTCTCATAACAAAATTAGCTCATATTCATTTTAAAAATTCAATTCACCTTATCTCATTGTGAATCCTATTCATCATTATAACATTTGATGATTATTAAACTAAGAGGTAGCCCATGTAAATAAAACAATTCATTGTTGTAGGTATATTGCATGGGATGTATATGGCGTGATTCTACTCTATTCTGTTGTTAGTAATAGCCAGATTATTTCTACTTATTATTGATAAAACTCATTTGTTCTCCTCCCTCCCTATTAAAAAAACAATACTTTCCTACTTTTGAACTTGTATACCTTAACAAGTTTGTTACCATATAGAGTAAAATAGGAAATGAAACAAAAATATCTAATTCATTCTCATTTATTTACAGACTACAGTATGTGAGAACTATCACAATATAAAACAAGTGCTCTTTTAAAATAATATTACAATATGTACACTATATACAAATATCGTCACAGTTAAAATGCATTACAATTAAATAAAAATACCTTCTACACATAGTATGCCAATTTCACACACAAAGATAGTCGTTTAAATTGCTTTCAGTTAACTTATACATAAATATTTAGTGACGACATTTCATGTTTTTGAAAAATTGAAATACTATATAATACAATATTTTATCATTGAAATTTAAAAACCTCCAAGCACCGCACTACATGTACAATATAATGAATTACGAACTTATATCACTTAATCATTATAAAAGGAACAAAAAATAGGTATAACAATATAAGGAACACAAAAATTAGCGTTCTAATACAGTTCAGCTAGCATAATAATTATTATTTCATATGTTTTATATTTAGGCTTAATAAATCTGAGGTTTTAAATTCGTTGACATTTTCATAGTAGTTTTTTCATCATTGCTTACAAGACAATCGACAAAGGAAATGCAAATTAGACAAGGAAAACATAAATAACAATAACAAAAGTTTAAACTCATTAAAACGAATTCATCAGATAATATTTCGTACATAACTATTTACAAAAAGTTTAACCAATAAAGAGTAAACACGTGGATACACCACAGATTATAAAAGAGATTCGCTCCTGCACTCCTCGAATACCATAAATAGTTTAAGATAATAAATACATGAAAACGAACGCATGAACAATTTAAACTACGCTATTGCATATTATTGAACCTTAATTTTTGTTAACGAATAATTCTCGATAAATAATTAATGTAGATAATTCTAGATAGATTCATTAGGATGTCACAAAACAGCCGTTTTTGTGAAGTATAAAATTATAAACACGCTAATATTATCGCTAGCTCATATTGACAGGTACGTACACCAGTCGAATCTTATTATCGTTAATAATAATTCAACAAATAATAGACAATCTATTTTTAACAATTGACAATAGTTCATTTATTCTATATACAAAAGGTGGTCAAAAAGTGAGGTACTACATTCATTCTTCCGTCAATCAGCACAAAAGAATTTTATCATTGCACTATTCATGGGATGGACCCAAAGTACGAAAAAAAAAACTTTAAGTTTTTAGGAATGACCAGCAGTGTAACCAGTAATTCAAATAACGCAATTCATTATGCAAATGTCTAATTAAAAACAAAAAGTTTCACACGAGCTTCATAAAACTGGTAATTTATCACTTTCCACGTACCTCACCAACTCATATCCGAATATTATGAACTTTCGACACATCACATTCAATCTTCGAGGTTCATTTGAGTTGATAAGGACTAAATAAATACTAGCTACCTAAGTCTGTACATCGTCTTAGACACAATTTGTACGCAACGGTCACCAGGTGCCGGGTTTACGTGACGTCGAGCGGCCGGTTCTCGCGCGCTCTGAAGAAGCCGTCCTGTGTCCGGCACTCCCGGATGGTCACCGTTTGGAGGTTCACTGTCACGTCCGTGATGAAGATCTGGTCCGCCACGGGTGACCGCGCCGACCAGTACGCGGCTCCACGCTTGGGAGGCGGCGGAGGGGGAGGAGGAGCGGGCTGGGCGAGCGGCGCTTCGCCCCAAGAGTCTTCGTCCTCCTGCTGCGGCGTGGGAGGCGGCGGTCGAGCGCCTTTCGGTTCCGCGGGGGCTGTCGCCGTCGGCTGGGTATCCGTGCGTCTTTCTCGTTCAGGGGGAGTGTGAGCGTCGGCTTCTTCAGGGGAATGCGGTGCCCTTCTGGGCCCCGTTCTGGGCGCCGCCGCTTCCGCAGCGGGGGAGGCGGGGGCGGGGGCTCCACCGGGCGGCGCGGCTGGCGGCGGAGGTTGCGCGTGAGTCCTGCCCCCGTTCACCTTTGGAGTGTCATGCTTCTTTGCCGGAGGGCTCATGGTGATTGTAACTCCAATCTTGCCCGACTCCTTAGACAATACTTCAGCTTTGCGTTTGCCGGGAGGCGGGTGGCGCTCCTCCGAGCCGCTGCGCGCCCGTTCCACCGGCGAATGCTCTCGTTCCCGCTTGCGGCCTTGCCGTCTCAACTCTTCGCCTCGCTCGAAGCTCTGAATGAGCCTCGGATCGAGAATGTTCTCCTCTGGTTCCCAAGTGTTGTGTTTCGGCTTCCAGCCTTTCCATTTCACGTAGTATTCGACTTTGTTCTGAAACGAGAAAGAAACGAGGTTATTCGTGGGTTCATATCGACTTACAAACGAGTGCTACGGCAGGCTGGCGTAGCGTGACTGACCGATGGCGTGCCGACTGCCGAGCGGCAGGAGGGTGGAACACAGCCTTGCAGATTAATTTGCGATTCTCACTACGTGAACGGGTTTCGACATAATTTTACCCACACATAGAAAGTTTTTGACTTTTGCAAGTCCTAATTGGCTCAAAATGTGTTTGAATTTAGCTTTTTTCGTATGAACATTATGTTTGAACGATGTTAATAAATGTTATGAGGTGTTTTTTAAAGTAATAATATACCTAAGTAAGGTAAGCAGGTCGGCAGGGCGCCGGTTTGCGAGTGTAATTCGGCGCACCTGCTCCCTACAGCTGTCGCGGTATCTCCCCCGGGATCAAACCCAAAACATACCGTTGCTGTCAAATACATGCCTTTATACAAGCCACATGCAATACATACACAAACATGCATATTCATCTGTACAAGGTAAAACTTACCTATAGGTAGGTAATGTTCAAATAGTAACTAGGCTAAGATTTTATCTCGAAGGTTTCTATAAACTGAAAAATATCTAATAATCCAGCACGTTCCTTGTAGTCGGTTAATTTTCTATTAAAATGATACAACTTTTTGTTTATTTAAGTGTAAGAGAGAGTTTATTTCTGAAACTTCTACCTATGCGATTTATTTGAGTACCTAGGTACTTAGTTCTAGTACATTACAAGGTAAAGCATCAACGCAAGGTTAACGTATTCATTAAAATTTAATAAACCTTTTAATTCCAGTTTTAATTTCGATCCATAAAAACCCAAAATTGCAATATGAGCACCGTAAAATTGTGATTACGGCAATACTAATCAAAGCTAAGCTGCGAGTCTCCAGTGGCCGTGTAGAACACCTGTGGCGACTTCATTAAACCACGCAAAGCCCAATCTCCTGCATATTCATCACCGGCCTTTCACTTTACCCGCACAAGCGGACCTTGTTCTATTGTCGACTATTTCAGGGAAGCTATAAGGCCCATTTTTGGTTACCCACAAAAACACATAGGGCGTTCCTCAACCCGACTTAACTTTCAAACCCTCGCGTCTTATTGGTTTCGCGCACGAAGGGTGAGTCGGCGCACAACTGAGCGAAGTGACTTTGTAATGACGTTTACTGGCTTCAACGGTGCTAAGTATTTCCAAGTATTGATTATTCTTCGACAGTTAATTAATTTGAACTGATATTAGAATCAGACGTAGGTATCTAAGGTACTTGAAAAACTTAGGTAGGTATATGTGAAATCATCCATTATTTTGGAGAACCATACAATCAAATAATAAATATACCCTAAAAACATAATAATGCACTTACTGCAATATGAGATTATGACATTTGAAAACAATTGGATAAAATCATGGTTACAGAATGAGAAAGGAAAAGCACCTAAATACTAACACCCATTTTTTGAAATCTAAGTTCAACAAAAACATCTAAAAACTTGATCAAAACTTGATCAATATTGATAAATAACCAAAAGCAATATCACTATACCCCACATTTAGTTAAACTTAAACTCATTTAGACCATCATCAACTCGAAAACGCTACAAAAACGATGCACACCAAAAAATAAAAAGGACTAGTTGGGACGTGTTAACAAAGTGAGTGCGTCGTTTGTCGAGCGGCGATTGGACGACGGGCGGGGCGAAGGGAGAGCCGCCCCGCCCCCGCTTCGTCTCCCTCCACCCCCGCGTACTCGTGCCCGACTCACCACAATACATGTGCTCACAATATCACCCTTAACACCGTAAGATAGAGTCGACTTTCCAACATGTGCACGCTGCACAAAAAGTGGCAGAGTCGATGGTAGTAATCGTGCCATGGGCGGACCACGTCTTCGGAACATAGACGCCAATTAGAGCCGATCGGAGCTTGTCTAATTAATTCTTAACCATAATTAACGTATCTATTGTGAATAGCTCTGTGGCAATTAGTTTAATTATGGCTATAAGTTTCCGAGATTTCTCCCAGGCTTGAACCATGATATTTTAAAGGTTATTTTGACAGAGAAATATGAGATTATGACTGCAATACAGGTTTGAAGCCAGTTATCTTTGTAGATTTAGGTGAAACGCTTTAGATATTAGCTAAATATATCAGAATAATCACAGCGATTAGAGCTTTAAAAACCTTTTTAGTGTTTATTTCTACAGTAAGTCAGACCTAAAATATCTGGAGCTCGAACCGAGTTTCGATTTTAGTTATAAGTCTACGTTTGTCAAATTTACGTCCGTTTTGTCCATAATGTCCAATTGCTTTCCCACAAAGTCACTATGCGGCTTACCTAGCTTCTTCATCTATTAACAAAGTTGCAGATATAGGTACCATTCACACATTTGATAGTTTTCTCAACGACAGATTAACTGATTCTATCAAACAACACCTACTTATCATTTTATCAACGATTATTTATATTTCGGCGTACCTACCTACATGGTTCGTCAATCTTTCAAATCTTACGAGGTTGTAGGTATACAAATATATCAGAATTAGGTACTCTTACAGTCTAGATAACAAATGTAGAATACCTGCCTACGCTTTAATTTTTTTTTAATTGCCCTTTTCAGAATTTGTGTTGGTTCAGATCTTATTCATAGCTAATTGATTTGAATTAAATGAGCTTCTGTAGGCGCGCGGGTTGAAATATTCTGAGATCTATTGCGAATGTACAGATGTCAAGTTCATATACCTACAATTCGAAATACATAAATCGAGAAAAACGTAAAAGACATGAGCGGGTCCTTTGGAGATATTCGCGAAAGCAAGGGTTAACGAATTGGTATGACTTTGGAAAAAATACTTTTCGCGCATGAAGTATATTAAAAAACCATTCCCAGACGAAGAAACAAATTTGAATTGTTCTCATTTAAATAGCTTTTCAAAGGCGACCCGCATGAATATCAATTTAAAGTCATAATTCAGTATTGGTATTTATTTTACCCCTTAAGCGATGGTGCGATGAATACTAATCATCGATATTATCATAGGGGTTTCATAAAATAACGTAGGTACATTAAGAATTACTTCACCGAGTTTCAGTGAACCTGTAACTTAGACAAAAATGAAAAATATGCGTGTTATTAGGTAGGTAACATTTGTTCATGCCGATCAAAGAAAAGATCAAAGATAGAAACAAATTGATTGGCGTTATATTTATTTTTTGGTTATTTTGAATGCTATGAAAGTTGAATTAGTTTTATTGGTTTGATAAATCAAGTATGATAACTACATAAGTTCGAACTTCGAACCACTTTTATAAGAACCACATAGAAATACCTATAGGTACGCAGGTGGAAGAGGTAGGAAGTTAAAAGATTTATTCAATTAATCGCAACATCTACACAACTAAAAGTTAATTTATATATGTTTCTGAATTATGGGTGCTATCTGCCTACGGAGTAGGTATACAGAACATGTTGGTTTTGATTCATTTATGGTCCAGTTTTTAATTGCCGAGTTTTTATATGTGGTCGTTGAGGTAGTAATGAAATGTGTATCTAAAACAATATGAATGTAAAAATGGCATTACTGGTACTTATAACGTTAACGTTTATAATTGACTAGCTGTTCCCCGCGGTTTCACCCGCATTGCTCCGCTCCTGTTGGTCTTAACGTGATTATACCTAGCCTTCCTCGATAAATGGGCTATCTAACACCAAAAGAATTTTTCAATTCGGACCAGTAGTTCCTGAGATTAGCGCGTTCAAACAAACAAGCAAACTCTTCAGCTTTATAATATTAGTATACCTAGTATAGATACTTAATATTTGTTAGACAAGAAATGTATCCATGTGTCAATTATTTTGATAATAATTATTTATCGTAATAAATAGCTACGGAATGAATAGACATACGATTGTTTTTGATCATTCTCATGTCTCAGATAATGAGAATCTCACAAAGTAGGCAGTAGGCACCGTAGCGGCAATTCGATTTTAGTTTATATTTCAATAGGTAAGTGGTAAGATCGATCAAATAAGCTTCCAAACGAAATGATCGTTTAGATCATTTCGTTTAATTTTCAATGTTTAATTTAAATGTTTAATTTTCCCATTAAATTAAAAGACCAGCCACGTGTTTGGAGCTAAAAATAAAAATACACGAACGCGTAGGAACACTCGAGTCATTAATTATGTTCGCTCCGTTTTATTACGCCGATAATTTAATTGCCTCCGCTACTGGTTTTACGTTATTAATTACTCTATTAGATGATTATGTAAATTATGAACATCGTACACCTGTTTTTTTATTGTTATAGTCAAGTTTAGCGCCTAGGTGCTATCGATTTTTGCGTAAGCTAAATTTATAGGAGCGATTGTTACCTACTTGCTGATAAGATTATTTTTGCGTTTTTAATTTATGGAGTATTGTTATTTTTATGGAGTATTCAACGGGAAAATCACGTATTACTTAAAGGGAACGAAAGTGTTTATAGATTGAAGAGATTTTGATGGTACGATTAGGAATTTTCTTACCAATTGCAGTTTTATAGCAATATTTTATCGTATTTTAAAGTTGCGCATTCCTTTACTATTCATATAGAAGACATTTACAACATTTACCTACGCATTTCAATACATTCTGGTTATTAGATCAAATTTTTGCGTAGAACTTGCGTTAATAGCTTTACAATTCTTAACTAAAAACACACATTATTCGTTAATTTGTCGTCCCCAAAACACGTGGCTCATCAAAACTGATTCATTACACTGGTGTACCTTTCATGAAGACCAATTATTTTTCGAAATCACACTCCGTCGGAGCGGAGCGGCTAATCAAAGAGACGCGAGCGTTGGCGCGCTGCCAGATATCGAGGGACAATTTCGATTTGTGACTAGTCTTTGGTTATATACGTAAACGGTTTTCTAGTTGCAATTTACACTGCTTTTGTTTTACAATCTGTGGTTGTTAGGTTGCATGTGCGTCGTGTGAATGATATGTCATTTGGTGGTCGTTTTGAAATGAAATGATTTATAGCCAAGTTTCGAATGGGTAGATACTTATTTTAGCGTGGTAAGTAGTCCGATGGGCTCTTTTAAACGCTTTTTTCCATATTTCTAAATTATCTACTCCTGTGTAATCAAACACAAATTTGGAAGTATTTTAGTTGAACGTCCCGAACTAAAAATGAAAACCTTTACTAGAAATGAAGGTTTACATTGCATCATAATATCTGCATTGGCTGTAATTTGCACAACCTGTAGATCCGTATTAATTGGACAATACCTCAAGTTTATAGTTGCAATTTGAGCCATTTGTCACCCCAGAGCCTCGTCTCGTCTGAACCAAACATAATTTGTGTCGGCACTCTCCCTTTGTCCGTGCGATAGGGATAACGTAGTGTCAGATTTATAACCAGGGAATAAGCAATGCGAGGCAGCTTTATTTAACACTTCGTGAATGGAATAGGTATCGACTGATGGAAAATGAACATTTGAAATACGAAATGGTGTGATGGTTTTGATATTAATGGTAACGTCAATAGAAAATCTAATAGAAATCAGATGTGAGAGAAGGTCTAGTACTTATCTGAAACTACAAGTTTATGACCAAACTTTAATTTCCCCCAGTGCCTCTACCTCGTTCATTTAATTAGACATTTTAATTCCACAAAGCCTTAATCAACATAAAAATTCGCACTTCCTTCAATCGTACTACGGATATTACAAAAGAATTGCGGATAAAGGGCACTCCGGCCTCTTACTCCGGCGGGGCGGGGGCGGCTGCCGGGGGACGGGGGCAGGATTAATGGCCTGGCCGCTGCCGAGCCTGGGGACCGATCAGACGCTTAAACACCGCTCGCAAATTGCTTTACGCTTGTACCTCACACGAGTTTAGTTGAGTTAGATGAACACGTGGAGAATTCGCCATGTTTCATTTAATTTCATATGCGGTGAATATCGTGTGGACTTGACAGAATTTATGTTTATGTAAAATATGAAACTAGTCCTAACTCCTATGCTATTGTATTTGCAATATGAAACGGATCAATAATAATAATAAGATTCGAATTACGCGTTGAGGACGGACGGACGCACGGACTTTTATAATAATCTTACTACAAACCCCTCTTTACAAACTAGCTTTTATTTACATTAGAACTAATTATGTAGCAGATTCCATCGCTGTCGTCACCTAATTCACACGTCACATGTCTGTAGTACGCACGGCACAACCGCGTCGAACATCGAGAGAAGTCAGGTCAAGCCACTTGGTGCGTGACTGCGATTAGAGCGGCGAAAGCGTGACAACGCAACGACACTAAGACTATCAATAATTATTAACGAACCTTTCATGGCGTTCCAACATATTGCATGTTACTTTGTTAGGCGCTAATTCTTAACGTATGGTATCGTTCACGACTTTGTAATTTGTAACTGTTAGCTTTATTGTATGTAAAACATTGCACATGGAGATATCCAAAGCATGCGATACAACGCAAAGCGAAAGATAATAATACAACAATTTATGATAAGAGTTTTTATCAACGACTGCATAATTTGAGTGTTTCTCGCCGATACACTATCGTCAACGGCCTATTTTATTCAGACATTGTCTTTGGAAAATATGTTTCTTTAATATTATTCCGGAGTGTGTGCATAGAGCACACACACCGGAATAAAATTATGTATCTAAAAGGAAGCAGTAACATAATCCACCTTCCATCAATAGAGGTGAAAAGATAAAATAATAACAACATCTCTTGAATGAATGAATGAATAAATACTTTATTTGCACCAGAAACAAAAATAATAACAAAAAACACAGACAATAGAAAAACGTACAAAACATATATTATAATATATATATATTATATATTATAAATATATTATATATTATATATCTCTTATATTTCGCTCGTAATTATAATTCGCGCCGTTATAATGAGCACGCGACAGTTTACTAATTACACGAGAAATGGGATTAAACGTATTATAGGTATGATGTGATCACGTTGTATGCGGCTGGCTGCCCGGCTCTCAGCTAAACCAATTTGCTTTCATGAATCGCGCTCCGCAAAACTAATTGAGTATGCAGCACATTTCACATGCTTAATTAAAATGTAGATTTTATCATCGCCTTGTTCTTTTTGCTTGTACGTAGAATGAATAGCGTACCACACTACATTATGAATTGAAGTTTTCTTTTTTTAATTTAATTTAATAATATACCTATCTAGATACCGATATTATTTGAACAAACTTATATAATATAATTTTTAATATAAACCATTCCACTAAATTATTACTCTTATCTGCGGTAAATGGAATAGGTACGAGACAAAAACAGAGACGAAACTTAAATTTTAAAATCATAATTGAATAAGGTTATCATAATGGCTTCCGCGTGTCACGTAGGCGCGCTAAAATGGAATAAAAAATAATGTACGAAATAACATCTCGATATCCGTAAGGAAGGCAATTTCAGAAATCCTGAGGGTATGTATTCATAATAATGCCCCATTTATATTCCATCTCTCTATCGATGATTTTATAACGCTGCGCTTTATCTCCAGAGCTAAGATTTACGATAAAACTTTTTTTATCCATCTGATAAAAGCCATTCTAGTACCTATCACTAAACTTTAAATATAAAGTGTTCCTACTTAAATATACTTATATTATATACTTAGGTACTCAGAGTAATTCCTAGTGGCATTTCAGAATATTCAGAAGTCTATGATACCGTAACATTTTTTAGAATGATAAATACAATGCATATCTAATAAGAACGCAATAAGTATAAAAATCCTCAGAGATAAAGTTATGAATGAATATTCTGTACACGACGAGACCTCCACGCAGTTGTACGTGCAAAGTATAATTATTTTATGGAATAGATAAAGTCATAAATAAATACGTATTTATTTGCTTATATACCCTACAGTTATTATTATTATTACCAAGAATACAAATGACACTTTACGACAAAACCGGTGTTGAAAATGTTAGTTACTGGAATTTGTAGCTGTAGTATAAAATATAAATAATTATTTTTCCCAATATTGCATTACAAAATCAGCGTTTCTTTCGTAACAAATCTACTAGGAGTACAGAAGTGCCGAGGAGCTATGTAGGTAAAGTAGGCGAAAACGCATTTATTTGAAAGACAAGGCGAGAACATAGTGTGCGAAGATACAAAAACGATATGATAGACAAGGAAGGGGAGTGGTGTGTGAAGAGTGGGGGTATATGTTAGATAAGGTAGAAAATATAACGAGGAAAGAGCATAGCTATACGATAGATAAAGAGATCTGTATGGGGATTTTATTGCGAAAGACAAGGATACAACATAATGCGGTAGATTCTCCACTTAGCAACGTGTACCGGTTGATTCTCGTTCGTGTTCGGTTGACGTTGTGCGACAGCAAGTAGCGACACTTTTTATCGAAATAGTTTTCTTTCAAAATGTATTGCATTATAATAGTTACTAACTACTTTATGTATCATATTTTATATATTTTCTTTTAGGCGACAAACTAATATTTTCACGTTTGATACAGATTAAAAAATTATCTGATAAGCATAATTTGTAGGTACTTATTTTTTTTAATAATCGGTATCAAAATATTATGACCAATTACCAAAGTATTGAAATAAATATAATGCGTGATGTAAACCAGAGTGATATACAAAAATACAGCGATATTTCCAAAATTTCCCGTCCTATCATATTTTGTTTGACTTTATATGAAACTTCAAAAACGACAAAGCCACACTACTTTACGTTTAATTTGTTAATCAAAATATGTGGAATTTTATTAAACGTGAATAAGCACCCATGATACGAATACGCAAGAATCCTGAAATCAATACCTTGAAATCCAAGTTCTAACCAATAAACTAGACATATTTTAGATTTCACAGTAATGTCCAATATGTTAAACAAATAGTTAACCCTATTAAAGCAACCCCTTACAAAAGTGATAGAGTTTTCAAATTAGCGTAATCTTGCTAAGCCCCGAAAGAGAGAAAAATGCTAAAGTGTTTAGTCATCCTTCTCGTATATATTTTGAATGAAATCTATCATTCTTACTGACAAACGATGATGACAAACATCGTAACATTTCAATAAACATACCTATATTAATACATTAATAATGGTTCGTTTACATATTCGTGCGAATAGAGAGGCGATTAAAGATCACGCATATAAACAGTGCACTCGCTATTCGTCTTGAGATTCGCGTATTCACTTCAAAAATGGTTTTTCGGACGTGATCAAAGGACACGAATGACTATCACGAAATTACTGTACCTACTAGTTACGAATGTGTGAACTATGGTTCAGGACGACACTCGTATACGAATGTTTCGGCAGTATTGAAGTTATAGAAATTTACCCGTATACATTTTGCAAAGTAGTGGTATTACTATTTATTCTTATGGAGGAATTTTCAAATACAAATAGGTGCCTGTATCTTTTCTACTATATGCCTACGTTTCCCCATGTATTGGATTCAGATGTTTTTATAAAAAGTAAACAGCAGAAAGAGAGTACTTGTAGCTAAGTATTTTAACTAAAAACGGTTCCTCATTAGTAGGATAACATGATTGGCCTAAAAGCTTTCGTTAGAGCTAGAGAATTTCAACAAATTACGCGAGTATTGTAAAAAGGGTCTTCCGAATACAAAGGGAATACGACCCTCTCGCTAAGTCGGAGAGCAAACACTTGTAATGGTGCACGTTGTTTGTCAAGACTTATCCTTACCTTGTTTCTACATTGTAAGGACCCAGGTTTACTCCTGAGGCTGTTTCCATCTGTGCAGACAATGTAACCACGGGTAACGGAGTCACGAACCACTTATTCCATGGTTTTGCAAGATACGCAGAACTCGTCAGCAAAACACAATCTCATGGTATTATACTCGTAAAACTTTACGTGTGTTTTCAAATATGATTCTATGAATAAACCTTCAAAGCTGTAGTCATAAAAGGTGTATTCCAAAATATATGCGTGCGTGCATACTTCTGCAGTGTTTAAAGAACCTAGAGGGTTATCACGACGTCTTCAAGCAGTATTAATCCCAGTGTGCATAAAAAGATCGTTTAGCGCTTCATTTTCCCATAATTGAAATAATTTAGCCCTTTCTGGGCATCCAGGGGGATCCACATCATGGTTAACCCCCTACTTAATCTCTAAGTGCAAAATTCTATATTGAAGTAGCAATTAAGATGCGTTAAGTTAGCACAGAGTATAGGTTAGGCAATGGACAAAGGCATGATTTAATGTTATCTGCTTAGTGTAATCGTAAAATAAATATGACTGTAATAACTCAATTAAGGGGATCACACCCTGCGGCAGTCGGATAAGAAAAAAAAACATAATAATGGCGAGCGGGTGGTTTTGACGCGAGGGCTGGGGATGTTTAGAGATAACCTGACCCTTATCCCGACCCTTCATAACACTGATTACATTCCATTGTTATTGAATCTAATAAACAATGTGCTAACATCAGCGAGATATTACTTTCTTAGAGGACTGTAACGATATAATATACCAATTCAATAGATATATAATATCCAGATAAGTTTATTCGTTTTTTTAATTAAAAAATAAGACCCGAATAGTGAGGAGCAGTGTAAAATTTGGGTATAGTTATGGAATGGCACTTAATCAAAATTTAGTATGCTTAGTATTGGCCAAATTCCTGTCTACTAGGTCTAGGTGAGTCTACAGGTAATGATTGGTCTACTAGGTCTTGAAGATCACCACTCTCATCGGCTCACTAGCCGACGAGAGTGGTGATCTTGCCGCCATAAACATACTTCTATTACAACCGTTGAAATCTGCGTAGGAAACTAGAAGTTATAATTAATTATTTAATTTTCTTATTCCTATACATTTTCATTTTGTATTTATAACGAAAATTTACATATTATCGATACTGCTAGGAGTATATCGTGATAAGCTAGTTATAAATCTCGTAAGTTTTACCAAATTTGTAATTCAATTAACGGAACAGATGTAGATTAAAAAACAATTACTGTAAATGTTTTATTGATTTGCGATAAATATGGCCGGGTGTTAAACAAAATTATGCAATTAGACAATAGAACGTGGGAAAGCGTCACCTGCGGCGTCGTATCCTGGATCTCGGACTAATTACAATTCTTATCTGTATCAGATAAGGGCGCACAAAAACATCGACCATTTCGTTTTATATATATTTACATAATAATGCGTGGGGCATAACGACCGCCGGCGAGCGCATAATGACACCGGATCTGAACGGCTGGTGCCCCTTTTTTATCTCTTTTGAGGTCCAACCACTCAAGTGTTCATTGTTGGTGGACAAATTCATTTCTTTTCTTGTAATCATAAGTCGTTAGGTGAGGTGGATAAGAGGAAATCGCTTAAAATTCAGACGAATTTGTTTAATCTTTACGCGAAGTCACAAATGCCTTGTAAGATAATGGGTTTTGAAGAATTCATTGGAATTTGATCATTCAAGTCAATTTTAAATGTTTTTGAGGTGAATGACGTAAAATAAGATCCGTTAACGAAAGCTGGCCAGTCGATTGAAGTAGACACCGCACTGCGGTTTCATAAAGAAAATTAAAACAGAGATCAATGTCGCGGATAGAGGTGTCGCATTTCAAATGCAATATCCCTATAATCGATAATGCATCTTTTATCGACCACTTTGAGTTTATTTTCCTCTGCGCCAGTTAGTTGTTCTGTGCATGCTATCTTATAACGGAATGTCGCACGCATGTGTGCGTGACAGACAATGCTTTGTATTAGTGTGGGGGTTGCAATATGACGTTTCCCCATTCACTACTTTAATATTCCGAGCGTACACGTATGCGATTAAGTATGCTTTTCTAAATATAGGGGACCAGTTCACATAGAACATTTTTTTATATTCCATAGGGTGAGAGTACCTACGCATAGGGTATATAAGACCCCTGTTATAATTGATCGCGTTCAGAATTATAAAATGTATGGAGTGTTCGGTGACACAATTATTTAGTTTGTAGTATCTAAGGTACTGTTATCAAAAACGGGGAAAATTTGTAAATGCTAAATTCTGGTGAATAATTTAGTAAGTTAATATTATATTGAACTGAAATATTACGATGTTTTTAAAATTGTAGATGACATAACTGTGAATATCAATCGGCGAACGAATTAACTTAGGGTCAATTCAAGAATTCAGCGTGCGTTTCAAGAATTTATATCTTGATAAAAATAGAACGAAGATCGTCTCCATGCCTGCTCTGTCCTATTCCGGTTGCACTTTTTTATTTCATTCTAAAACCGGGATGGATAAAATTACGGAGAAGCATTGTCAGGCGATTATTTATAGAAAATTCGGTTGCTTTGTGTTGCTTCCGAGTGCAGCTATTCGTTTCAAATTGCTGTCCTCGTCGCGCGTCACTGGTGCTTTTTATTGAGAAACCGTTAGTTTTTTTTATGATGGTTCCTTAATTATGACAGATCTATAATGATGTTTATAATGTTATTTATATTTAAATATATTTTGTTAATGAGTGGGTTTTGGTGTACGTATTACAAATCGTATTTGAGAATTTCCCAGATTTCATTTTTCTTCGACTAAATTAAAAAATGTAACATATGGTAAACTCTTCACTTGGAATAGTTACTTTATATACACATTTTAGCTAAATTTCAACGAGAAATGGAATTCCTGTAAATTTAATATAGCGCCATCTATACAAAGTTGCTTGAATTATTTCGTAAAAGACTGAACGAAGTATTTGTGCAACACGACACGATGCGCAAAGAATGAAATTTTGAAAACTAATATTAGAAGTGGTGTTTTTCGCCGAAATGGTGTTCTTTTATAATAAAATCAAGAAAACAATAAACCCTTTAGAATAATATACATGCCTACTGCAGTGCAGTGTTAAAATATTTTTACCAGGCGCGACAACTGCTGAACGCTGATTGGCTAGCGTTAATGGCAGGGAGCATGCGCTTTCAACGTCCGCTCGGTGTTCAACCGTATACTGGCGCGTTTGCTACAAGATACCAGGGTCACAGCGCTCTGTAGGAGTTACTTAGCTTTAAGGTACATTCACTGAAATGTAAGCTTTATAGCAGAGTAATAAAACTCATATTTACAACTGAATCTCATATCATTTATGTTGAGTCGTTTCTGTAGATAACAAGATGAACCGCCTTTATTCAATAAAAGTATTTATGAACTTTGGGGTAAAGTTGAATATTAGTTGATGGAGAAATGTATTGCTATTAAGTAGTTTCCTAAATTAGACACGGCGCTAGCAGAGGTCTCGTAAACTTTTAGGCTGCGAGTAATAAATAATGAGGCACGAAGCCCGAAGGACCCGTGGTGGTCTAATTGGATTATATCATTTTCAGATTCATTTCATAAAATTATATTCAAAAATGTAACTGAATTTTTTACTGATATTCAGTTTCACGGTGGCGAGTTGACTGATGTCATCGAACGATCTCGCTTCACGGGACATTCACTGAAATGTATACTGTTCTACATGCCGGCTTCTTCAAGATGTTTACTTCGCCTGGATTGTAGCAGTAGGAATGTGAAGACAAATTATGATATAGCGATAAGTTGGGAATTGGGATATTGCTCTCGTACTAGGTAGTACCTATGGAGTATGGAATGATGTTTTTAGCATATGAACACATTTATCCATTATAGTATTCCATGTACATATTTCCATTTGCAGTGTATATTGTAACTGTTTATTGATCACTCAAAGTCAACCATCATTATCTTTCTAAAGAAAATATGTAGTTAATTATGTGGTTAACAAGAATTTCGATCACTTCATTTGTGAGGTCGTATAATTACCATAGTAATGCAAATAGTACGGCTAAGTAGCGAGTGTAGTAAGGAATATCTAATGAGCCGATTAGTCTTTTTAACGAAAACATACATATGTCTGTTTTGTCTGCGTATTCATATACTACAACTGATACCCACTCATAAACAATCATTCAGGGAAATTCTTTAGATATTGAATGAAATGCTTATAATTTAGGACAAATGGTGTAAAATGTAAAAGAGATGAGAGAATGATCTTTGCATCCAATCTTTTACATTACAAATAGTATTTAACGTAAACACTAGAAAGTTTGCGAAGACGTGAAGATCTCTTTCAAGGCGCATTTACACATTCGTATTCGTCATTCGCTTCGTCACTTGACGAAGCATTCCTACATGTCTTCGCGAACCACTGTTCCCACTTACGTCTTCCCTTTGATTACGTCCTTTTTAAATTGTGAGGAAATCGTACATCCCTCGTGGTTATGTCGGATGAATTACATTCTAAAAACTGCTTACGCGAAACTGCTTTAAGTTTCGCGTGTTCGTTATTCGCCTCGCTATTCGCAAGATTGTGTAAATGCACCATCACGCAAAAACACCGCATGGGTTTTATATTATGATATTTGGTACTTACAAAGAAAAATAAAGATCTGGATAAGAACATCGGGTATCTTTTATTGGCGTACCACGCGAGTCAACCCGCGGTCTGTAGCTAGTATTATATAGTCAAACGTTTGAATCGGTTTTACGGCAGAACGGCTAAACAGATTTAAACTTAAATGTGTACAGAGATGGATTACAGTATGTAAAAGCACATAGGCTATTTTTATTCAGTTACGAGCAAAGCTACCGTCACCCGAATTTCTATCTTAGCAGAAAGGGTTCAACTAAGAATGAGCACAAGAGAAAATACATTTTATTAATAAACCCTGTGGCATTGAAACCACGGGGGAAAATGTGGGAAATGTTGATTTTCAACTGTTCATTCCTAATTAAGTCTAAATCGGTATTTTTGTTTAGTCGTGTCTCATGAATACGTAAAAGTTATAGAAACTTTCGCATCCTTACTAATATCATAAATGCGAAAGCGTGTTTGTGTGTTTGTCTTTCTTTCATGTCGTAATGGAGTGATTTTATGATATGATTTTTATGTCCGGAGATAGTAAGTAGTCTTGAGTGACAAATTAGGCTACTTTTTACCGGGTTGAAATATTTTATTGTATTTATTGAAGAAATATCTTATTTTCCTTGAATATGCGGGCAAAGCCGGGGACTGTAAGCTAGTTTAAAATATAATCATAGATTCCATACTATGAGACAAATTCTTATTTTATGAGTCATCTTATAAATTGTAACGTTTAATACTGTGTAGGATGTTTTTTATCAGAAAACGGGACAACAAGCTAATTTGCGAGTTCTTAATGAGTACAAGAAAATTTAATTGATGTTTTTATGTTTAGTAAATAGGTAGGTACTTCTAAGGATTTAAGCCATATTACCAGCTACCAGTTTTCTTTTCACAAATTCACGAATGTTAGTTTCATCCTATAATATTATTATTAATGACCATCTCATAAGATAAAAACCCAACCTAATTCATTGTTTCTTTTAAAGGAAATATATATTATAAAGTCAATAGTCACATAATTAATTTGTATTATATCATTATCAGCACAAACTTAAATGTCACTACAAACATTTTGTAACTTAATAACGCTTGGTAATAATAACAATAGTTTATAGTTAAAATTATTTCACAAACAAATTTCCGCCTTTTATAGGAAATAGTGTAAACTATCAAGTTAGCTCAGATTTCAAAATACAAGAAACACAAACTTGCAGTTATGAAGTAGGTAGTAATATTATGTACACTAGCTGTGCCCCGCGGTTTTATCCGCATTGCTCGGCTCCTGTTGGTCTTAGCGCGATGATAAATAGCTTATAGCCTAATTCGATAAGCGAGTTAATCTAACACCGAAAGAATTTTTCAAATCGGACCAGAGGACGTATTATGACCTCTTATTTCCAGACAGTTTACGCCGTGAATTGAACTGACTGGCAAATTCATATTATAATTGCAATAACCAGCCATGGCTGAAGCTGAATCTTATTATTTTATGCTCTTATATCATTCTAGATAGGTCACCTGGTGGTTCAAATGACCCATAACTATTTCAACATGGGCCTGTAGTCTATGTATTTCAAAATTATTTTAGTTCCATTACTAAAGGAAATAGGAATGTTATGCAACTTAATTTGCAAAAATTTTGTAGTCCTTTTATCATTATAATATAATTTATAAATCTCAGAGAAATCGCTTGCCACAAAACCAAAGTAAGGCTTCAAACTACATTCAAATAAATCACGACATAACAAATATTATAACAACAATTACAAGATTTGTTACGACCCTGAAGATGGCGCTTATATCTGAATTTTTTTTTTATTTCCAATATCTCGAATAAAAATAGAGCTATGAAAACGAGACCGAATAGATTTTATTCATTGGCTCGAAATCTACATGTGGATGACTTCCAAAAAATTTTTTTTTTGAACAGAAAATTTTTAAAGCTAAAACCAATTTTGTCTTGACTCTCTAAATTTTGTATATCATTAAATATAAACTTCCGTATATTCTCTGTAATAATTGAATGGTTTTCTGGATGTGGAATTTTTTTTTTTTTTAATTTATTTTCAGATTTTTTGATAGCAAATATAAATAAATAATAAATAAATAAAAACTTTTTATTAGCAGATAGGCAATATTAAAATTAACAATTTAGGTACTTACAATCTACTTAATCTAACAACCTAAATGCTAAAAGGATTGCCGCTCAGCATTTTACAATGAAAAGCACAGGCCTTCATTGTAGAGCTGATTTTCAGCGACACCTAATTATACAGTGATATCTAATTCTAAGATTCAATATAATAAATAAATAAATAGATAAAAATAAATAAAAAGAATAAATAAAATATTAAATAGTAATATCTATTTTTAAATAAATAAACATATTGTGTTAATAAATATATAAATACGTGTGATAAAAATATACAATGAAACCATGACGAGAATAATATATTGTGTGTATGTAGTTACAATGTGCTATAAAATGTTTAAATGTTTTTCTGTTTACATAAAAGGTATGCTGTTAAATTCTTATTAAATGAAAATTTTGACTTTTTTTTTAATATTTGAATTTTGATTTTGAATTTTTTTTAATATTTCGGGTTTTTCCACCAAAAATTAAAAAAATAAAATTTTATTATTTTTTGATTACCGATATCTCAAAAAATATTTTTTTTTCTCAAATCAAAGTTCCACTTTTTTATTATATATTTTAATGAACATGTGGTTAATTAGTTTTTTTAATTTCCGAATTTGAGAATATTACAAAATCCGTTGAAGGAATATTAAAAAAACAAAAAAAAAACACATTTGAGTTTTTTTATTATCTTTAATTTGCTTTTTTTTTTTTCAATTCCATCTATTATTCTAGCAGATATTTGCTATCAAAAAATCTGAAAATAAATTCAAAAAAAAAAAAAAATTCCACATCCAGAAAACCATTCAATTATTACAGAGAATATACGGAAGTTTATATTTAATGATATACAAAATTTAGAGAGTCAAGACAAAATTGGTTTTAGCTTTAAAAATTTTCTGTTCAAAAAAAAATTTTTTGGAAGTCATCCACATGTAGATTTCGAGCCAATGAATAAAATCTATTCGGTCTCGTTTTCATAGCTCTATTTTTATTCGAGATATTGGAAATAAAATAAAAATTCAGATATAAGCGCCATCTTCAGGGTCGTGATTTGTTATACATTTTCTTCATTCATTCATTCTCTTACGATATTTAGTAGTTTGTAGAAAAGTTTATATTCACCGTTCTTCGGCTATTAACTTTAAAATATACTATAATATTGTTAGTAAATCAACATAAATAATAAATATTGATACCTAGTCAACCATAGGAAGTATCGTGAAGGCAATGCAGATCCTTAGAGGGCCTTATTAATAAAACGATAAGAAGTAGGTAACTACTATGGTATGTCGTGTCACTTAATTGCTAACGTCTTATCACTTACCTCGATTGCAGGCTCGACGACTTCAAATAATTCATGCAGCCTTAATAACTTAACTGAATAAAACCAACAAGTTGAAGCGATTGCGACAAAACTGCCAATAATTCAATTATTTTATCATGCGTGTCAGGTTACAGGACAGTCACAAGGTTACTCATAACACCAGGAATGAATAGGTACATCAAACTTGTTTACTATCAAATACAAAATGCGATCTCAAGAAGGGAACACCATTCATAAGACGCATTGAACTTCTATCCCTCAGTTTCCTAAGTTGGCCCGCGAGGGGAGCCCCGATAATAATAACAAGGGACAAGAAACATGGATGAAAAGAAATCCAAAACCCTTGCGATAATTTCTGAACAGCTGCTATACGGGATCACAATGCGCGGATTAAATACACATAATCTACATTAAAATTGAAGCATTGCATATTCCTATCTACCGAGCGTTATTCAAGCGAGTTGTCTTCAATGCCAAGCCAAGTAAGCGATTGTTTATTGCGAAACATGCAGTTTACAATACACAAAAATACACCGGGCGTGTGATATGTGATCTGCAAACGTGTGTCGTAAGCGCGCAATATATTGCTGCGTTCGCTTTCGCAAAAGAAATAAGCTCACCTTTCTAATTCTCTTCTTCATGATACGCTCAGCGGCGTACACGCTGTCACCTAGCTCCATCTTATGCATCCCCAGTTTGGAAGGTTGTTAAATATCAATCCAAATAAACACTGCAATCCAATAAGTGATCCAGTCACCGCATCCAATTAGTGGTTCACTGCAATCCGGCACACATTTCTTTATCACAATCCACCGTTCGTTCACTGACACTATTCAAAGTTGCCGCGCGAACGATCCTTTGGCGCGGCAAAAAGCGTAAACGTCCTCCCTCGACACAGTCACCGTAGAAACTGAAGTAGGGGGAAGAAGCCCCTCTCCCCGCGCGTCTCGCGACCTCACTCTGCCAATCCCCGACAGAGTGCGCTACGCATTCACAAACACCCGCTCGATATCTGTAAACAAGTATTATTTTCATCATTATGCCTTGAATTTTCAGCATTTGGAATAATCACAGGCTTGATAAAACTTAATCAAATAGGCCACGAGTGGTTTCTATTGTATAGTACATTTTCTTATTCGTATAAGTAGCCGGTAAGGCAATATTAACTAGTAAATGGTTTAAGTTTCAGTGTTTTAATGTATATCAAAGAAATATCATAATATCTTCTGTCTACATTATCTTGCTATAACATCAATATTATCAACAGTGTTCATTCCAACGTAGTAGGTATATAAATTACGCTCAATGCGTCTCGGTTGAGACGGCGGGCGATTCCCCACGGTGCGGTGTCGCGGCACGGCGTGGCGCAAAGCGGTGGAGGCACGGTCGCCAGATAGCGCGACGTTGCCGCGCTGCGCCAGCTGCGAGAGAAAGACGAGCGCCTACCCTATTATTTACGCGCGGCGTTGCCAACCCGACCGGCCTACGTTGATTACGAGGACACCGCTTTTACGTTCGATCATCCGGCAATAAATTACTCGCGTTCAAGATAGATTTATCTAAGAAATATTAATAACTGTGGGGTGTTTTGTTATTAATGTTGTATTATACTACTTTCTGTATATTATAAAACACAATACCTGTATTAATATAGACAATCCAACAAAATTTCAAGTCCAGGCACAAAACTCACTATAGATAACATAAGTAAAGTCCGTGGCAAACAGAAACCAGTTTTATGATATTTGCTGAAAATAACAGCGAAAACGTCTACACCACACTGCGCGCTTGAAGTAACTAAGGCATTTCGGTCGTATCGAATCGGAGCGACAGTCGTGAAAGGTCGGTGTTTTGGGGTTCGAGGGGTGCGGGAGGGGTACCGAAGCGTCGAATCAGATAGGCCGCTTGACGCAGGCGGCGGGCAATGCTCACGGCTAGCCAATAGAAGCGGATGTGTTTGTGCTCCGCCTGTTGCGGACCGGTTACCGCGTTCATCTATCTCTCTCTAAATGAGCGGCACGTTCGATCTCCGCTTTGTTTTTTGTATCGTGGCCTCACATAGAAAAATAAACCGACATTTTGGATTAGCGATGCGATGTGAGGGTCTTTGGATCCGGGCGCGGCGAACACATTTATTTATTCTGTTTGCAGTGATGTAGGGAGAGATATAGCAAGATAAATATACACAGCTTGCGTCGCGCCGACAGCGCTGATAGCGGCGCGGCGTATCTTTGATACCAAACAGTAAATTTATGAGAGCTGGTTTAGCACTTACTTATAATGACTTAGATAAATCAATTTTAGTTTATTTTTATTACGCGTGAAGCTATTAAGCGAAGTTCAATGTTCCAATGAATTTGGTTTGTCTTGATGCCGAATTGCGTTATAAATTAGGTACCTACTAACGTCTATTCTTAGTGGTAATAATAGTCTACGAATACGGAATACCGTATTCTTACATCTTAGTCTGTTGTATCAGATTGATGGAGATAACTCGATTATGCCAATTTGAAAAATCCCCTGTGTCCATTACCTTACCTACTCTGTTTATGATTATTTGATCTACTAAATAGGTATGGTGCATCTAATTACCTATTTACTCTATAAATTTTCGTACCTATGCTTAAACATCAAGTCCATTCTAGTTTTGATCAATTGTGGAAAATGAACTGTAGCTAGGTAGATAGCTAAAAATCCTGTTCTTGCACAAAACCTACACTATTCCGACAACAATGCATCCCAATAGGTAATACCTAACCTACACTTTCTATGTTAAAAAAAAAGGAAAAATAAGGAGCAAAACATACAATGCCAACTAGGTTTTTACTTTTTAATAAAAAAATCTTTTCAAAACCATCAAAACAGCGGAATAATGATGTGGATGGTGATATTGGATTAGACCCAGACAATTGAAACAGCGCGATATTTGTTATCACACGCGCTGTACCGCGGGATGCTCTGACGCTATATAAACACGCATACAAACATACAACCTACATAATGATTAATAGACACCATCCTATTTTGATGTAGGTTCTAGCTGTATTAGATAGACTACTCTACCTCCTGGCTTCTGACACGGGTGAAAAATAAAATACCTACAGCGAGGAGCATGTAGGTACAGTCCCAGAAATTTTTAGAAGCATCTAGTAGTTTTAAAGTTTATTTAGTACCTATGAGTACCTAAATAAAAAGAATCTGTCCTGTTTGCTATGATAAATAAAATAATATCTACCTATAGGTACCTGCACTGTCGGGATAGAGATATCGATACGGAGCGTAATAGATTCATTTTCGCGCGCGCCTAGTTTTATTTTTCCAATAACTCCTAAGATATACTTTTGATTAGAATAATGATATAGCTTATTTTAATGAGCATCAAATGCTCAAGTTAATTAACGTATTTAAGTTGATAAGGATTAATACTGTATTCTTCTAAACAGCTTTGCAATTTTCTGCCGCATTGGATATTATAACCGTTCCTTTGGTAGTTAAAATAGGCAAGAATAGAAACTATTCTTAAACAGGTACCTACTTATATGCTATCGCCAATTACCTATTCTTTAGTAAATGAAGCAAATATCAGTGACTTTTTATATTGCCTTGGGTCGTTGTTTTCGTTATTGTTTTCGTCAAACGGACTGACTTTGCTCGACTTATCGTCCATATGTTACTAATTCTTCCACCTACAAACCTTACCCATTAATCTTTTTTTGTACTGCAGAGCGGGAAATCAATAAGGTAGATAGTAAGCGACTACCATAGATGTTTAGCGTCTATATGGTTTTTATTCGTAACTACGCATCATTAACATAATTTCTATTTTTATGTTGAGGTTTTGAACAATTCCATAGCGCTGGTTCATTTTGGTATAGAGTTAAAAACTCGAAAATAAGTTCGTTCGTCCACTCTATCAGCACGTGTACTCGCATACGCGGCCGCAGGTGAAATGAACGATTACAACCGACGCGACGCATACGCGCTACAGAAGTACAGACGGCAGGCCCCGACGGACCACGACGGACGTCGACGGACGCCGTCGAACCGCGCCACGCCGCACCTTTGATCTTACCGACTTCCGATGGATAGCACGGGCCTCGGCAGACGACCACAGGCGCACTGATTCCCACGGCATGTGGTCTGGTGTGGCGCGGTCGGATCTGTGAAGAAATCAGGCCGTGGGAACCCACCTAGAACACAAACACGGCATCACAAAATGCTGAGACCTGTGGTTGAGACTGTGTGCGCAATTGCGACGTTGCCAAACATGGGCGTAGCTAGCCATGGGCACAGGGTGGGGCAAAAAAAACCCGGTCAAGTGCGAGTCGGAGTCGCGCTCCGAACAAACCTACTTATTTTTTTTTTTTTTATTATGTGTAACTCTAAACTGTATGTTTTAGCAATTTTTCCTTTATCTGTGCTATAAGACATTGCTTTTAACCAAATTTCAAGACTCTGTGTTTACTGGAAATACAATGTAGGTTTTGATTCCCTTGCGAATGTGAAATTTGCGATAGTTTGCAGCATAAAACGGCTGTATCTTTTGATTGCGTTGGCTTATAAGTTTGATTTTTTCACAGCTTTAAGAGACCATCGACTTGAGTATTCGATAAAAATTTCAGCTCGATACCTCCACGTGTTCCTGAGAAAAAGGGTGTTGACAGACAAACAGAGAGGCAGACTTTGATGTCCGTCTGTCTGTCTATCTAAAAATACCTTTTTTTTCAAGAACGCGTGGCGGTATAAATATGAAATAATAATGAATAAATCAACACAAATAAAAGATACAGCCGTTTATGTTGCAAATTTCATCCCTATATTAAATAGTTTCTTTGATTCCTTTTTACCATAAAATATAGGTAAGTACTAAACATGTCTATGTAAATGGAAAAATAAACCATTTCTAATGGTAAGACCCGGACATAACTCAGTAAATAAAGCATTTAACCTTGCACTTCCGATCCAATTTCATTTCTGTTTTAGGTTAAGGGTCACTTATTGACCATAAAAACACAAAATGATGTATAGTTTTTGAGTTTTGACCGATATCTCGAAAACTATCCTTTTTAGAGCAAAAGTTACAAGACTTTTTTGTGGAAAGTAAAATTTCGCATCTTTTATACTTTGTAAACTTTTTGGTAAACCTTACTGTTTACGGTTTATGGCCTATTTAATGAAACGGTTTATCGTTTTTGGCTAATAACTCGTAAAATCTTGGATTAATCAATAAAATGAATGTATGTAGTTTTTAGATTTATTATTTTCTCTACAACTTTTATTTGAAATTCTTTTTCTAGTGTCCATATTTTTTGAGTTGTTCTACGTATAATGTAGAAATGCCGCCGCTCGGCGGGTGACGTGGCAGGCCAAAAGTTTTTTTACGGATGTAATGAAAACGAAGAAGAAATTTCCAATGCAAGTGGATTTTCGCCGTTTCCGAAACGGCAAAATTTTTGATTTTTTTTTTACTTATAGAAAAATTTTTAATATATTTTTTTAAATAATTTCCTTTCATTTTCATTTATTTTATTCTTGCATCCAAATTAGGGCATGCTATCCGGATATCCGGATATCCAAAATATCCGGATATCCGTCGAAAAAAATATCCGGATACCGATAGTATAACTATCCGAATAAAACGAATAATATGAATAGTTGTAATAATGCTACAAATGTACCTCTAATCCATACTAATATTATATTTTTATTTTATTTTATTTATTAAGGTCATCCAACACCTGTCACAACAATACATATAGCTTAGGTACAAGTTACAATAAAAAATTTTGACAATTGTGACAAACAATTATAGGACAACACAACATGGAAAAAAAAAAACAATAATAATTAAGTACATTTGAGTCAAGTCACGTCACAAAAGGAAAAGAATACAAACCAAATCAAGACAATTCTTTGAAACATTTACGTAATCTATGACAGTTGTCGTGAAAAATATCAATACAATTGGCATACTCATTGACTAGTTTACTTAATCTACAGACGGGGGAGTTTCGGCCAAAAACGGTCCTACGCAGTGGAGGAACCAAAGGTGTAATTTTATTGCGCGGGTATCTAGAAGGAACTCTGAGATTAAATTTATTTAACAATTGCGGACAATCAATTTTATTCTGGAAAATTTTGGCTACAAAAACAATATCTGAAAAAATGTAACGATTTTCGAGGGATGAAATGTCAAAATGCGACAAGCGCCTTTGGTAAGAGGTGAGCCTTTTATGAGATAACCTGCTAGAGAAACTCAGGTGCCATAAAAATTTCTTTTGTATGCGTTCCAGTCTTAAAATGTGAGTCGCGTAATGTGGTCTCCAGACAACCGAGCAATATTCAAGAATACTACGTACGAGACTGTTGTATAACATAATCTTAGTTTTGGTGTTATGAAATCCTTTAGAATTTCTTACAATAAAACCCAACATCTTTGAAGCACGATTCGTAACATATTCAAGGTGTTTAACAAAAGTTAGTTTACTGTCAAATAGCACTCCCAAGTCTTTAGTAACAGAATTCTCCTGGATTTCCATATTGTTTATGTGATATTTGAAAGGAATAGTTTTAGACTTTCTAGCATAGCGGATGGAAAAACATTTTTCAGTGTTCAATTCCATACCATTGCTACAGCACCATAAGGCTAACTTATCAAGGTCTTCTTGTAGTTTCAGTGCATCTTCAAAGCAATCAATAATTCTACAGAACTTAAGGTCATCAGCATACATGAAACAACGTGAATTTACTAATATTTCTGGAATTTCATTAACGAAGAAGTTAAAAAGAACAGGACCTAGGTGCGAACCTTGAGGAACTCCCGATGTGACATTGTGTGGCGAAGCATCAAACCCGTTAACAGCTACAAAAAATGAACGATCGCTTAGATAGGACTTTATCCACTTCAAAAACATAGGTGAGAGTCCATATCTACATAATTTCTGCAGCAAGATGTGATGTGGAACTCTGTCAAAAGCTTTGCTAAAGTCAGCGTAAATTGTGTCAATTTGTTTATTCGAATCCAGCTCGTGGATAATGGTTTCGGTAAAATCTGTCAAGTTGGTCATAGTAGATCTATGCTGAACAAAACCATGTTGGTGAGAAGAGAGGAATTGTTTGAAATGCTTAGTGAGAGATGGACAAATGAAAGACTCAAATATCTTGGCAAAGGTGGAAAGAATTGATATGGGCCTATAATTATTTATTAGTTCTTTTGAACCAGACTTATGAATAGGTATGACCTTAGCCACCTTCCAGCTTGTAGGGAAGAAACCATAACTCAAGGAAAAGTTAAAGATTCTCAAAAGTGGCTGTACCAGATTTTCTGCACATGCAACAATGAACTTAGGATGTATGCCATCCGGTCCAGCGCCCTTATAAACATCGATAGCCTTGAGTTTCTTTAAAAGAGGCCCATACTCAATACGCGGTAACGTCAGAAGAAGGTCGTTATTCACGGAAATTATAGTTGATGGCTGCTGTTCTTCAACATCGGGATCCCTCTTCGAATACACAGACCCAAAATATTTGGAGAAAAGCTCGCATACACGAACACTAACCGAGGAGGCTTCATCACCTAGAGACATGGAAGGTAGATATGCACTATTACCTCCTCGTTTGGACTTAATGTATGACCAAAAATATTTAGGGTTAGAATGAATTTTATCTTCTACAGATCTAATGTATAGATTATAGCAATTATTTGCAGTTTTAGAACACCTAGCGCTAATTATGTGCAATTCAATTTTATCTCTAGGATTGTTATACTTCCTGTAACGCTGTCTTAGTTTGAACTTCTCCTGTAACATTTTTATAAGATTATTATTGAACCAAGGAGGATATTTATTATTTTTGGACTTAATTTTAGGCACATATTTATGAATGGTATTCCTAATCTTAGCATATAAAATATCCAACATTGAATCCACGTTATCAAGGTCACAAAACAGTTCATTCCAATTACAAGTGCTAAGTTCGTTGTTAATAGACTCGTAATCTGCTTTAAAGAAATTAAATTTACAAGCAAACCTATTATAAGGGAGTTTAGCTTCAATTTTATTAGTAACTACTATATCGAGAGGAGGATGATACTTATCAAGATTACACAGTGGAGATACAGACTCAATGACGCTGCAAAGCGGCACGTTATTAGAGATCACTAAATCCAAAATTCTATTTGTTGAGTTGAGGACATTGTTGTGCTGCTTTAAGTGGTTTAGAAATAAGAAGTCGAGTAAAATTTGACAATGGTTGGGCGCAATGTATTCATGCGTACCAACTAAGTCCCATTTAATATGACCTAGATTAAAGTCTCCAAGTATTAAGTGACCATACGACAATTCAAGTAACCTATTACAATTATCTAAGAAATGTTCCAGTATCGAACGATCCACCGGAGGAGGCAAATAAACGGCACATATTGCAATATGATGAACAGATTGCGACAAAGGCCAGTCCAGTATAACCCAGAGATCTTCAAGCTTAGTTTCCCATTCAGGCTTACGCCTCGAAGTAAATTTTGAAGAAACAGCAATAAGTACCCCACCTCCATCTTTTTTTGATGAGAAACTGGAGTCGCACCTATCCTTTCGATAGACAGTATAACGGTCGTCAAAAAGCTCACTACTTTTGATATTATCATTTAACCAGGTCTCTGTAAGTATAATTAAGTCATAATTAGAGCATGCCAATTGTCTGAAAAATTCGTGCGTTTTAGTTCGTAAGCCTCTAGTGTTTTGATAATACAGATTTAGAGTACCAAATATAAATAAAAAACAATCCACATACATGAATAAAAACAGAAAAGAAAAAGTATATATGTACCAGATCTTAATCTAACTTATCTAAAACATTAAAGTTCTGGACTAGGATATATGGGGCTTCCTCATTCTTCCTCATAAAAATACGTCCACCTCGTATCCAGACAAACTTGTATCCCTTTTCCTTTGCCCTTAGTCGAGCTGCTGCGTGTAACCCTTTATAGAAAGGTGATAAATGCTCACTAACAAATGCGAAAGTAACTCTGTCTGTCTGTCTGTTACTCAATCACGCCTTAACTACTGAACCAATTTGCATGAAATTTGGTATAGAGATATTTTGATACCCGACAAAGGACATAGGCTACTTTTTACCCCGGGACATAGGATAGGTTTTATTCCGGAAATCCCACGGGAATGGGAACTATGTGGGTTTTTCTTTGACTGCGCGGGAGATGCCGCGGGTGGAAAGCTAGTAGTTTATAAGGACTTAATCAATAAAGTCCGACAAATTGTCAAGTATTTTAAAAGTTCACCTACAAGAACAGATCATTTAAGTACGCAATTAGGCAATGCAGACAAAAATTTGCAACTCATTTTGGACTGTAAAACTAAATGGAGTAGTCTCGCAAATATGATCACAAGATTTTTGCAGTTAAAGGACGGAGTAATGAAAGCATTAATAGACTTGAAAAATGAGACTACGTTTACTGGCTGTGAAATAGGAACTTTAAAAGATCTGTCCATTTCTTTGAATATTATTAAAGCAACCGTTGAGGCAATATGCAGAGAGGATGCTAATTTATTGACGGCAGAAACTGCACTAAAATTTATGATTTCTAAACTTCTTGAAAGAGATAGTACAATAAGTCGTCAGTTGGCAGTCTTTAAAAATAAGAATAATTCAACGCCGACAGCCTGAGATTATTGGAACTCTAAAGTATTTACACAACCCGAAAGTTTTTTATGCAGAATGATCATGCAGTACATTTGAAAATCCGTCAAACGACACTATTACCAGATTTATGATAAGTATAATTAAAAAATACTTTCGCTCGGAGTCGGAGGTCACACTTGATGATGATTGTTCCTTTAACTCCTCGAGGAGCATAGGGCCTCAGTAAACTTTTTCCAGTCACGTCGATTTTGGGCTTTTGCTTTGACTTCTTGCCACGACAGTCCGGTTTTATTTAGTTCAGCAACCACGGATCTCTTCCACGATGCAGAGGGACGACCTTTTCTTCTACGACCATTCGGGGGCGTCCAGTCTAAAGCTGTTTTTGCTATATTTTGTTCCGGCCTCCTAAGGCAGTGTCCTATCCACCCCCACTTCCTGGAGCGGACTTGTTGGTCTATAGGTTGCTGATTGGTTATTTTCCAGAGTTCTTCATTGGAAATTGTATCAGGCCAAAACATTCGTAATATACTTCTTAAGCATTTGTTCAGGCATACCTGGAGTCTGTTGGAGATAGCTTGTGTTACTTTCCAAGTCTCACAACCATATAGCAGTATCGACTTCACATTGCTCTCGAAGATTCGCAATTTAAGCTGACGGGATAAGCGACTTGATTTCCAAATCGGAGATAACTGTGCAAAAGCAGCTTTTGCTTTCTGTATTCTATTTTCAATATCAACCTCTGCACCACCGTTAGGGCTCAGAATACTTCCTAGATAGCAAAATGTAGGTACTTCTCGAATTGATTTTCCATTTAATGATATTTCCAGCTGTTCATTTGTCAATGCAGTTTTCATGACAACAGTTTTTTGGGTGTTGATTCTCAATCCGACTTTTGCTGCTGCAGATTGAAGTGCGCATGCATTTATATTAAGGTGTTCTATGCTATTTGATACCAAGCAAATATCATCTGCGTAATCAAGATCTAGGAGTGATTGATTGATTGATTTAACAGAGATATCCGAATTATCCGAATTATCCGGATTTATCCGGATAGTGTTTAGGAGGTATTCGTATTATTCGAATACTAAAATTGGGCGGATAATTGCATGCCCTAATCCAAATATAAAATAATTACTCAATATTATTTAGTTGTACGAAATATATACGAAACACATACCTTGAAATTTTCTATTTTTCCCCCGGTAATCCAACATTAAACGATAAATAACTGAAAAAGCATTAGAAAAATAGTTTCAAATAAAAATCTTAAAAAATGGATATATGCTTTTCATTGATTAATCCAATATTTAAAGAGTTACTTGCCAAAAACGATTAACCGGCTCATTAAATAGGCCATAAATCGTAAACGGAAAGTTTAACATAAAAGTTTACAAGGTATAAAAGATGTAAAATTTTACTATCTACAAAAAAATCCAAATATTTTTTGCTTTAAAGTGGATAGTTTCCGAGATATCAGCCAAAAAACTTTTATTTAAGATTGCGAGCTAAGCTCCACCTGGATCTGTTCAGCATTTTGTGCTTTTATGGTCAGTAAGTGACCCTTGACCTAAAACAAAAGTAAAATTGAATCGGAAATTTAATGCGAATTTGGCTAAATAAAAACAGCTTTATTTAATGGGGTAACAGTACTATACTACTTTCTCTGTCACCAAAGGTGGTCTTAATCATGTAACATAGAAGCTCAAGCTTTTTGTTTAGATCGCATTTTTTGTGTCGATTGACAACTTTCGAGTGAGAATTTTTTAACGGATATTAAGTTTTGTAGTCAGTACCTAGATAATTACGTTTTTTAGATTTGGTTAGGTACCTTCCAGGTCAGAGCCAGGGTGGGGCAAGCGCCCTACCCTGCCCCACCGTGGCTACGCCCATGTTGCTAAATCTCCTCGTTGACGGAAAATCGTGTATGTCGACGTCATGCCTGGTCAAAGGATAAATGGGAAATATCTTCATAGCGCGTGATTGTAGGTAGCATAAAGTAACGTAGGTAGGTGCCATGTAGGTACTAACTTAATAGTTTTATCAATTAGGATGCGGTACTCAAAATAAACGATACCTACTGATTCGAAGGTGCCACAAAGGTTTAAAATAAAAAAAAAAAGCTTTCCATGTTCTTTGTAGAGATTTGGAATTTATCATCATAAGTATTTAATTTTATACAAAATTGATTTTTACATAATTCGATTTTAATGAATAGGTATCTTAGTCTGGTATCTAGTTTTATAAAATAACGTCAAAAATGCACGATGAAGGTAGGCACCCACGGTGTGACGCGAGCGAAGTTTGTTTATTTGCGCTAATCTCAGGAACTACAGGATTTGAAAAATACTTTCAGTGTTAGATAGCCTATCGAGGAAAGCTTTAAGCTGTATACCATGACGTTTAGACCAGCAAGAGCGGAGCACCAACAAAGATTGTTTTAAAATAGTTTTTTTCTTGTGCGAGTTTCCACTTTCCGGTGCGTAAACGGTAGAAGTTTCGCAAAAATCATATACGACAGAATCACTCCTCATTCCTCTTTCCTCAAAGAAGGCCATGACAGCATATTTCTATTTTTAAGGTCTTCCTGCGACTAATTTCGTAAGAAATGTCATATGCATGATGCAGCATCTGCTTTGAAAATTCAGGAAGTACAAAATTTGGCGAGCGAAGCCGCGGGCAGAAAGCATTGTTTCTTTATACCTAGGTTATATATATAAAGACGCTAATATACCTTCTCCGAAAGATTTTCTTTATTTACATTCCTACACAAACCTACTAAATTAAATAATATCATCCGTGCAGATCGCTTTTAATATTACCTACCTAACATACCTATATATCAATTAATTTGTACCACAAAACAAATTATGTATTTTATTGTATTTAATATATAGATCCGCGCCGCTTGTGTCTGTCCCGCGCCTAAAGCGCTCGCGACGGCTCCAGCAGTCCGTGTACGGCAGTGAATGAATGTCCATAGTTCACCGCGCGATCGCGGCTTCAAGCCGTCGCTCGCGTCGCGTCGGTCTCAAGTCGCTTGAAGCGGTCCGTGTATTTCCGCCCTTAGGCAACATAGGTACCTAATATAAATACATAGTAAGTTTTAAAATGATTTATATTCAAGAAGAATAATTTAGCGGATTATTATCAAATAAATTATAATACGGATTTTAAATATTATGTTTTTGTAGAAAAAATACATCAGGTTTACCCTGTAGTATAAATATAGGGTAGGGTAGGGTAGGAAAATATTGATTTATATTAGGTGCAAATATGAATAAATCTCTCCTAATGAATAATTCTTAAAAAAATAATCCAAATCAAAAGAAATGCGAGACATCGAAAGTAATTCAGACCATAAGTTGATAATACGATATTTCACATTAATTTTAAGTACCTAGTTCTATTAGGTATTTCATAAATAAATATTGTATCTTTATCTTTACTGAAGAAAATATGATTAAGACCTACTTATATTACGAAAATGTATTCGTAGCGGTTGATAAAGCGATTTATCTATCGAGTACTTACGTAAAATTTCGCAATCAACGTATTATTACGTGCGTCATTACGCTAATCCTGCACAACATTTCGGAAAATATTTGATATCAATGTATTTCCGAAAATAATACCTATACAAAGAGTTTAATATGAAAAATGTCCTTTTTCCATACACCTATTGTAATAAGATAAAATGAATTATCTTTGCTTTCAATCAAGATAAATGAATAGATATTCAATGATTGAAAAAAAAAACAAGCCTTTGCTCAACATTTTCCTTTTCAACATTACGGATTGCACCTATGAGGCAGGAATTACATAGGAAATTTAGTGTGAGTCCGACCGATGTGGTCGTGGATGTGGGTATGTTCCAGACCATTTTATCCGCACCTAATACGGATGCGGCTAGGATGGTCTACACGGCGGATATTAGTAGGTTAGTTAAGTTTTTGCATATATACTATAATGGGATAGTCATTGCTGACTCAAAGTCCCTAAATAAAATTAGAATAAAAAAAAAACATTATTTACTATTTAGTATTTACCCACTATGTTTCTTTTAGATTTCCACCTATAGCTCTGATCTCTTGCAGCTCTAGATACCTCTCATCTAAATGTAGGTACCTATCAGATGCAAACGTATTTGATTATTGATACTTACGAGCTTTTAGAGTAGGTATATTATGTACTGACATATACTACGTGTTTAGATATATCGTCGTATCTGATTCATCGTATTTTCCTTATAAGGTAACAATTCTTAACAACTTTGTCAAAATATTCTATATTTCATTTACATATTGTAGCCATTTATTATTACGATTCCTAGGTCTAGATAAATTTCACGAAGGAGTTAGAGAAGTGATGTTTACATTTGGATTGGATAACTACATCTTTTTCGTACAATTCATACAAATATTCGAGGTACATTAAAAAATCTGTAAGTTTATCTTTCACGGCAAAACCGCAGCACCAATTTGAAACGACAACATTTGAACCCTGGATAACACAGGGTTGAAATAGGGATAAGGGATAAGGATTGATCCAGCGGCGGATCCTCTGCGTCGTCGACCGACAAGCGCGTCTCTATACCTATCATGCGCGTTTGGTAAAAGCGAAAGCCGAAGGGAGCACTAGGTATAGCTCTATGGTCACTGCAAGTAAATCGGGTTTCCACATCGATATTATTTTGATACCGGCGCCCATTGACACCTCTCGTGTTCTGACACAACACGCGGCATCGCGGCAATGAGGATGCCGATAATGCCGACCCTAGACGGTAATGCAGCATGACATGCGTTGCGTGGTGTCATGCAAGGGTGAGCGTGCAGACCAAAACATGCAAACTACGGGCTGGTAGCTGATTGCAGCTTTCTATTTTATATCCTGCAAGTGATTACTAATCGCAGCATGCATAATCATGCAGCATGATCGTTTAAATCGATTCTGCCATGCAAAAGCTTAGAGTGTTTAAAGCACTTATAATCAAGCTGGACGCGAACTGTATAAAATACATGATTTGATATTTTGGGCCCTTATATAGCATGACTACCTAAGGCTATAGGGACTAGGTACTAAAGACACATAACACAATTAGTAGAAATGAAAACAAAAAAGCGGGTGAGGCACACGGCCGTTGGAATGACGGAGGAGGGCCGCTTTTAGTGATTGAAAGAAAATTAGATTGACTTCGTTCTTAATATTTTATTAGCAGCGATGTCATTATATGTGCTAAATGATGATAATAAATTTGTGTCTCTAGGATTAATACTTTTGCAGTTTTGCAGTTATTAATGTCAGACAATAGAGATTAGTTCGTTAACTATATTCGTCCAGCCGTATTGATTCTAAAGAACGTCTAAATAAAAGATCTCATTTGTTATGAATAATTGATTAATTGCATAGTAATAAAGTGTATTTTAAACATAAAAGATTGTCTTTATCTCTGTTTGTTACGCTTTAACGGCTAAATCTAAGAGCCGTTTTGATAGATATGTATTTGAAATGAAAAAAGGCTGTTGAAGAACCAGATCAAATAAAGACTACTTTTATTTTAAAATCATAATTATTTAATTTTAAATTAGAATTATAATGAAAGATGATAATTTTTGTCTGTGGCTCTTTCTTGGAAAACCGCGGGATACTGTTAGTTAAACATAACTTAAATAAATATATTGTATTATACCTACATTGTCTACAAAAATTAAATTTAATGATGTGCTCTTATGTTTTGTAAGTTCTTATAGATACCTATTACCTACGTGAGGGTCGCTTGTGATCGTAATCTCCCATCGACCCTACAACTTCTTATCAAAGTTAATGACTTGGAAAAAGCTTAACGACTTCAGAGATATAGTAGCCGTTATATTATAAACCGAAAACCGCATATTGTAAGAAACTTAATATGTTTAAATTGAGAGTTCTTCAATCTTATATATTTTTGGAGTAGTTTGAAGGTAAATGTTGAAATAACGAACAGAATAAGACTATGATGTACACTATCTATGATTAAACCTATGTAGGTTTAATCATAGATAGTGTACGTACATATAATGGTGACCCTTTCATTTTAAGCAATTGCTGTTATCCAATCATTTTAAATAATTATTGCCGTATGTCAAAACAAGAAGAATAATCCTAGCTTTCCGAGAAAATTTGCCGTTTCAACAGAAACGGTTAACAAGCTGCTAGGTAGGTACTATTTCTACTGTTATAATATTGTACGACTCATAATTTAAAACATTGAAGAGTGCTACTACCGATTGCCGTTTTGATGTAAAGGTACTTTCAGCTTTATAAATATAGTTTCTTATGGTTTATCCTGATTATCGATCTGTAATTTCAATGCGTTCGTCTTTAAATTTGTCACTATTGCACAGAATACCTACTTAATAACGCTAACTATTGTTGTATCTCTTGAAATCTTTTCCACCGTTTATTTGTTAAGAAAACGGCTCTGCTGATTTTATGATTATAATTGGATAACATTATATAGCATTGCTAATCATTCTATTATGTAGGGTAGACTGGGTACAGTTGTGCCAGGTCCCGGTAGTGACAGTCGTCGTATTTTCGAAAATATAGGGAATAGCAGAGGTCATGCAAGGGGAAAGAGGAGCGGCTTGCTCGTCTCAACCTGTTTCACAGGGTTGCATCATTTTCCGCGCAGTGAGTACGTGAGCAGAAGCCCATTTTGATTTTAACCGCCAAAAAGTAAGTTTTTTCGTTCATTTTCATTTCCAAATTACTGTAATATTTATGCTGATAGGGTATTGAGTGTTATTCATCGATATAAGTCACATATTAGCAGTTTAATATCAATAATTACATTTATTGTAGGTTATTTTGTCTTGGCGTGGTGATTGTATTTTTATAAAAACAGTCTCTGGTTACGGTTGTGACACTTTAACCGGGTACGGTTGTGACATAAGTAAAATCTGTTGTTTTTGTTTTAGATGCCTAGAAATCGCATCAGAAAAGCTCAGAGTGTACCGTGTACTGTGTCGCAGTACGAAGATGCGTATGATGAAGTAAAACGCAGGACTTCTTTGCGCAGTGCTGCATATTATTACTTATTTTGATAGACTTTCGCATAGCTACTACTTTACTATGAGAATATTTTTTTTTTTTTTTGTTTGAAAGATACCATGAGAATATTTTTTTTATTTTTTATTTGAAAGATGAGCACTTTTATTACGTTTGGAGTTTTGTTTCAAAGTAAAGTAGAGTTCCTACAAACATAAGTTTTATTGTGATTATGAATGTGATTGACATTTCTTTGATAAGTATTGTAATTTTTACTAATTTTTAATTAAGACTATTATAGAAAGTCAGTATTAATGGAGACTGATAATATATTTAAAGAAACTTTAGTGCCATGAAAGTTGTGAAAGATTAAACTGTTACCAGATTTTATCACTTTTGTAAGGAAAGTATTTTTTGTTAAATGAGTCATATTATAAAAAATAAATATTTCTTGTAATGTAAGTAATAAGTAAAGTCATGAAAAAGTATTTCGTGATCATTTAGAGCATTTCTATCCTCTTGGGTAATCATTTCACATAATTTTCATACTGTCACTATTGACCTCCAGTACTGTCACAACCGCTCCTGGGATGTGGTCGATTGTGACAATCTTCCTTTGTTTAAATAAATATTTTTCATAATTTAACTATTTGATTTAGGCCTAAAGTTTTAACATTAAGTCGTTAACCAATGAATAAACTACATTATAACACAGTTTTTGTTCAGATTATTAGCATAATTTAAAAATTATAGGCGGACAAACTAAAATTGTCACTACTGTACCCAGTCTACCCTACGCATCGAAAAGTTTAAAATCTATCTCTTACCTTTATATTATGTTTACTTGTTTGGCAAAACGGCTCTTCTTATTTTAAGCCTATGATCGAATAACATTAAGTATAAGCTCTACCAATATTATAAATGCTAAAGTGACGATATTTCACCTAAACGACTGAATAGAATTGGTTATTTAGACAAATCGAGACCTTGCGGAGGATATAAGTTACTTTTTTTTTAGAAAGCAACACACAAAGGTAATGGCAAAGGGAACATACATTATTTATGAGAAGTGTGGAAGGCTTATTTCAATAATAAATATGGATCTTAATATCTAAAAAGGGTCTTTATAATAAAATTACTTATGTACGTATAATGAACACTTCGAATGCATTAATTGACTGTGTTCAATGATAATAGTGAGTAATGGTAATAATAACCAATGATAATAAGTACTCTTGTCAAGATATAGAATGTAGATAAGTTTAATTATCGATAATTCAATACTGATAAGTTTCCATAAATACCTAACATTGTATGGAATAAATACCTACCTATACCAGTTTCAAAAATTATATGTAATAAAGTAAGTATAAATAAATATATACTAGATATATAATACAAAGAAGTGAAGTGATTAATCATGAAAAATGTGAGTGGTTCAAGTGGTTACGCAGCTATAAAAATCTATAAAATATGAACATGTCTTAAAGATCGTGTCATAAAAGTCAATAAAGCCTCTCGTAATACAAAGAATACAAAACAATGCCCAATAATCTGTAATTATCTGCCAACAAATCATAAATAATGGTACCGCCTTCGCGCCAGAAAAAAGACAATTATTTATGGTGCCTTGTAAAGCTCTATGTGCGTCGAGCGACAAAAAATACAGTATCAAATTTTAAATACCTACCTAATGCCAGGTTTGAATGTCAAAGGAAGGGAAAGGTCTGGTAACAATACAATTGAAAAGCACCCTGACGGTTTAACGGCCGCACAAATTGAGAACGTGCCGCGCTGCTGCGAGTTACAAGGGAAAATTCGAAAGCGCTTACGGCGCTGTTTTGTGTCAGCGCGGCCTCGATCCCGAAGCAAATGACTGACGGTTTCGGAATATTATACGCGACATCTTGCCAAGGGGAAAGGAAACTTACAGCTAGTATAATTTGGGTTGTGTTTCGGATACGATAGACGCTCCTTTGTTGCTAGAAGCTTATATAGGGGATGCAAGTATGGACAAAATTGCGCGTCGTTATTATTCTGACAATAGGTGTTCTCAGAAAGGAGCCGGTTTTTGCAATGCCTGTGCAAATTTCTCAACGTCGGGAACCGCCATGTGGTTTTGAAGTGTATGACAAAGGACATGACAAGTCTGAGATATGCCTGGAATGGCTCGACTGTGGAAAATTTGGAATTGGCTAATGCAATTTTAATCGCAATTAGTTGTTTTGCGATTAATTAAGGAGTGTGACTAAATGCAAATAACGCGGTATAATCGCATTGAAGTACCAAGCTTATTGACTTTAATTTGATAGTAATTAACTGGTTGGTGTCGCTAACTGTTCATTTTAGATAGAATCGACAAAGATGTATAAAATTTTTTTTTAAGACAATACCTAAAACAGTTATATGCTAGAGTGTAGCATATACCTAACTGTTTTAGGTAATTGTCTAGCAGCTAGACAATAACTTTGGTAATAAAAACAGAATCTATTCGTACGATAGTTCGTACTTACGAGGTACGACGATTACACCTGTGAAGTTGTATGCATCTCATTTTATGCAATAAATTAAATCTGATTCATGTAGTTCTTCTTACTTCACTACATAGTATAAAACAAAGTCGCTTTCTCTGTCCCTATGTCCCTATGTCCCTATGTCCCTTTGTACGCTTAAATCTTTGAAACTACGCAACGGATTTTGATGCGGTTTTTTTTAATAGATAGAGTGATTCAAGAGGAAGGTTTATATGTATAATAACATCCATTAAATAGTGGAGAAGTACTGTTATTTTTGAGGTTTCTAATGTGATGTCGTAAATAATTACATTTTTTCCGCTTACATTGCAAACGCAGGCTGAACCCTACGAGTTTTATCAAAATAATGTATTAAGTATTGTACACATTGAAAAGGTCTACAGAAAAGTCCGTGATGGTATATGTCTATCTCTTATGGATAACCCACAATAACTTTTTTTGTCATTTACTTTTTACGACAAATAATGGCTAATTTTCGAAGCGATTTTAACCAATACACCATTAATCCTTAACCAATTAAATACTTTGAATACATTGTTCATACCCTTAAATGCATGAATTTTTTTATAAAAATGAAAAAAATACATTACATTTGAGATAATGTGTAGATTCATGGAAAAATAGTAAAAAAAATCCGTATAAATATTTTAATATATTTTTTATTAAAAAAAGGTATGTTTCAAAAATGAAACACTATGCATTAGGGATCTAAAATATAGTAAGTTTCAAAGTATAATATTTTCGGTGTGTTTATGTCGTACATCAATTATTGTGAAATAAGGAAAAACAGTTAGAATTTTTTTTTGAGCATAGGTACACATTGCATTTGGTGCATTTTATAAAGCTCAAAAGTTTACATCCAGGAAATTGACAACGTCTTCTTGAATCTGTTCTTACAAGCTCGTGGCCAACTCTATCAAGTCGAACGTCTTTGGTAGGCATAGAAGGTAAGTTAGCTGTCTTTTTCTTTTTACAAATATGTAGCTTCTTCCAGACTTGAGCTTGGTCTTCCTCTCTTACTCTCTCTGTGTGTTCCATATTTTGTCAACGTTTCAGCCAAGTCACTGCGAAACTCTCCCAAATCCATAAGGCTTTTAGGGTTCACTCCTTTTTGTTTGTTTACTTTTAGATATAGTACCCAGGCGTTTATAATAGTTATATCCAAGAGATGATAAAAAATTCTGAGGTACCACTTTCTTGTCTTCATATGGATGCGGTAACGACCTAAAAAACTGTCCATAAAATCGACCCCACCCATATGAGCGTTATATTCTAGTATTACCTTAGGACAGGAAATAGGCAGCCTTCTTTTTTCTTTTTTGTCATACCTCTCTATAGTCTCCGACGGTTCAGCTCCAACATACGTGGACAGAAGAATAACTGGTTTGTTGTCTTTCCAGGTAACCGCAGCTACTTCTGTCCCTTCGTAATTGGACACATTTTCCTCGTACTGACCTCTAGGTACGGATTGTTTCATTACCTCAGATTTTGTTGGTAATTTGCAATTCTTGCCTAACCTATTTCTTTGCACTGTTCCTAGGCAGTAAATTCCTTGCTGTGCAAAATAGTGCATCAGGGGCAAGTTTGTGTAATAATTATCGAAATAGATTATGTGGTTCCGATTTCTCGGCACCCCACGTGTAAGTCTAATAACTGTATCTGAAACAACAACATGCTCTGGTTCTGCTGGGAGACGCTCGTGTGTCATTTTACCAGAGTAAATTTCAAACTGGTAAGCAAAGCCTTGCAAGCAGCACATAACGAATAACTTGAAGCCCCATTTATGTGGCTTATTTGGTAAATATTGTTTTAAAAAATGCGCTATTTTCGTGGCACACATTTGCTCGTCCACTGATAACCTCTGCTCATATGGAAACGAACCAAATCTGTTATTTAGATGATTGATTATTGGTCTTAGTTTATGGAGCCTATCATGGTTGATATGGCTTGTAGGCAAATGTTTGTCATTGTCATTGAAATGAATGAAACTTCTTATCTTTTCAAATCTGTTAAGTGACATGGTTTCAGAAATAGGGGCAAATCCAAATTTTGTTGACCAATATGATCGTACTAGATTTCCGCCCGCGGCTTCGCCCGCGTTTTCAAAGGAAAACCCGCATAGTTCCCGTTCCCGTGGGATTTCCGGGATAAAACCTACCCTATGTGTTAATCCAAGTTACCTTCTATATGTGTGCTAAATTTCATTGTAATCGGTTCAGTAGTTTTTACGTGAAAGAGTAACAAACATCCATACATCCATACAAACTTTCGCCTTTATAATATTAATAGGATATTGGGATATCGAAAAACGGACATAAATGTGAGTATTCCTAAATACTGACGCAATTCTGCGGTCGTAATTGATTCCGGTCGAGCTGGATTTTTTTGTACGCTGTACCTATTGCTTTCTTGCACTATGTGTTCAAAAATTTGATCGGTAAAAAAGTAGGAAAAAAATTGATACGGTGTCTCTAGGCTTGTTACTTCGGAAAGATAAGCAGTATTGCCGTCAAACAATATTTTATTCTCGTCAAACTGAAAGCTTTGCTTTTTCCAAATAAGTTGTCGGTTGCTGATAGGTTTACTCGCCGGAATGTGCTGGTTTGATCCAGAAACAGTTGATTGATTGTCATTACTGGTACTATTGTTATTCGAATTAGGAGAATCTGAGTTATTTACGTCATCCGTCGGCTCATCTTCTAGCACCTGCAGCAGATCTTCTCTCGACGGATAGAAGTCTAAGTCGTCTCCATCGGACTCGCATTCATCCTCCGATAATTCACCAGCTTCCAATCTTCGAAGTATATCCTCTATATCATCGTCCTTGCAATTTCTAGCAGCCATCTCTGTAAAAAACATATAAAGCCATGCACAAATACCCATCCGCCACCAAATTACCGCTAAGACTATAACGCAATTTATTTTGTCGTTACTGCATACCGTGTCATTTTTTAAACACATGAATTTTGAGACGAAAACTATCGAATTCATGCAAAATGAGAAAATAAACCAGAAAAAGCAAAAAATAGAACTACTTACCAATACAATACACTTTTTCTTATAGAGTAAACTTCACTCTAACTAATTTTTATTGTTTTTCAAAAGTTGTAAGTATGTACCAGTCGCGCCAAAGTCGTACGTTGGTTATAAAATGACAGTTTTGTTCGCGCGTATTTTGAATACCGTTATTTTTTTTTTAATTCGTCGTGTGCACTAGTAAAGGAAACTATACATTCAGCCAAGTTTGACGTCGGGTAAAATTTGTAGCTGACAGTTGGCTATGAAGTTGGTGTTTCAGTTTTGATACGCCATGCATTTAAGGGTATAGATCTATATGGCCCTTTACACCGTATGATTTAAGTGAATATTTTCGAAGATATTACGGATTTAAAAATTGCGGGACGTAGCATTTGCGTTCAACGCACACAGCGTTTGCGTGCGTACAACGTTCACAGTTTTTCTGTAGTGAATTTAGTATCAGCATTGCAACCGTGCGAAGCCGGGGCGGGTCGCTAGTATCTCCTAAATAAGCCACATTTGGTAGTTGTTCATTCTGAGTTCAAATACCCATAGATAAATCTAATAGGTACCTACTTAGTATGTACATAGGTAATTCTAAAATCATCAATTAATATTAAATTTCTCTACATACCTATTTTGTTTTCAATGATGAGCCACAGAACTTATATTTATCTACCACCCTACCACCTCATTGTAGACTGATTTCTTCTTCTTCTTGTCTTTGTCTTTAAATTGCGTCTTTAATTTATTATTGACATTTACTTTTAAAGCTTGTGACAGTTGAATAGGCAAAGGGTTATAATCTATACAGCCACAGTCGTTGAAAATAATAGAAAATATTTCAATATAAAAAATATTGTCTTTCTATAAATATGAATTTTCAAGCACCTATAATGATTTTATGAAATTATATTTAAAATAATATTAATATATAATAGGTACTGTGTTTTATATTTTATTTAGGTTTGTTACTATAAGTTGGCAAAAAATAGTTCTTATAAGTTATACACTGCACAGTTTTGTATGCGAAAAGGTCCATTAAATCCAATTAATTAACGTGTGTTATTCATGACATGATAATGTTACTAATTATGCCCAAAACGGAGCGAGAATACACTTTTAAAAGGCCGAGTTGAAATGCATTAGCATTCATTGTGAATTTTAAATAACGCTCATAAATAATTATGAAAGCTAATGCACAGAGTCAAAATGGCGCGAAAAAGTTGGACAGATAAAAAAGCATTACGTTCCGTTGCATCGTTTTTAATGAAATTACTCAGTGAAGGGGTGGCGAGGGAGGGTTGTGAAGGGAACGGAAATTGAAAACTCTACCCTTGCTCGTGTGGGGCACTCTTATGGGTTCAGTGAAGTATGGACTCATTGAGTTTTGGTGTTCCAATGTTTTGAGATGCGTTCGATTTAATTGTCTGTTTAATGAATTACGAATCGTCTTTAGAAGAACTAGTAAATTAACTTATTTTTGAATGCAACTGGGAGTAAAGAACAAGAAATAAAAACATTATGTAACTACATTAATAAATAATTATTGCGCATTTGATGCAATTTTACCTTAGGTATTTGCTCTACTTAGTATACCTATCAGTCGGTACCTGCTGAGTGGGATGATAACTTTTTTTTCTTTCTTGTGGCAACGATCTCATAATTGACATTTCATATCCGCCCTTTTCATATTTCCTTAATATTCAAAGATAAAATTCATAAAAAGTTCTTTGACTTATTGGAAAGTAATTTGATTATGCCTTAAAACGGTAGATATCAAAGTCCTTTTCATTAGGGCAAAGCATAAAACTTTTCTCTGGGTTCCGTACGTATCTTACTGCCAAGACTGACAAATTGGTATATTACGTAGACAATGAATAGCTTCAAGGCGTCATAATTAATGTCTTATAAAGCTAACAATCTCAAGAAATGTACAACAATACCCCATTATTTCGCCATAAACGGCGATTAATGGCCATATGTCGGCCATGTGGTCCGTGACGATAGCGACAATTAGATCTTCACAATGGAATATACATTGCTGGCCGAAATTAATAGTTTGCGGTTAGCGAAAGTGTGCTGCGGTCAGCATATGACCCTGATAAGGTCACGGTGATAGTTTCTGATGGAAGGGTTTTGTAAAGACACTTGAATATGATAGCAGTTCTAAGAAATTCTACGCGCTCGGCCGTACGGTATTGAATGTGTAGATCTGTATTGATAAATTTCCTATTCTATAGACTCACTTCATATAAAATTAGTCATGTCCACTTGACGACAAGAATCATGAGGTTTTTATATTGTGATGAAAACTGTCAAAGAGTGTGAAGCAATTCACGGGGATAACCGGAAAAATAATTCTGGAAGTAGGTACCATTAACTTCGGAGTTGTCACAAATGGTTAACGAATTTATACATCATTAATAAATAGGGAAAATAGGTAATTAAATTTGTATATTTCTTTATGTCAAGTAAAACATCCAAAGAAATAAAATATGACATATTATTATCCATCTGGCTGTATAGTTATGATCGCCAGGATGTTCAAATGTTGTTTAAAATGTTTTTATTCAATTTAAATACAAATCTTGATATTGCCAAAACCTTTTACGTGACCGTAAAAATGGTTCATGAACCGCCCAATGAACCCTAATAAGTTGTTAATGATTATGAATTGATTGATTTTAATGGTTGTTGTTTTCGTTTGTTGTAACATATTATTGTTATTGGCTATTTCCAGATTAGGATTATTAGTGGGTCCATCATTAGCTAAAACAATTAAATTAATGTACATTTTACATTTATTATATTATACATTTTACATTTCATTTTATTTTTGTTATTTTATCTTATGTATTATTTTTTTTAAATGTAGAGTCAAATAAATGTTTCTGTTGTTTTCATTGATATTTATTATTAATCTATTCTAATATATTGGCCATTTGGAAATTGTATTGAGAGTAGAATACAAAGCTTGAGCATGAGTAACCCGTAATTATAAGCAAATATTAATAATAACAATCCCAAAATGAATTAAATTATACTTATAGTCTAACTCGGTACGAATGCTCTTGATAAAAATATTGCTCTTGATATCACTACCTACATAATATAAATCAAAATTGTTTTTCGCGTACGCGTTTTGTGTGTACCTACGTATGGTTAAAATTACGTCACAGATTTTGATGTTTTTTTTTTTAAAATACTGACAGAGTGATTCAAGAGCAAGGTTTTAAGTATACAATTTATTACATTTCAGACAAAGCGGGCGAAGCCGTGGGCGAAAGGCTAGTACAACATTCAAATAAATAATTTTGTTACATTAAAACGTAATCCACTAGGAACTAGCCCCAAGGTTCACTCGTACTAAATAGGTCCATACATATACGTTACGTATTTAGGTACGCCACTTGACCGGTTGCGGACCGGTCAGGATTCCGCCGCTAACGAGCTGCGCACACGCCGATAGAGTTCGTAGAAATTGGATAATCGCCCCGCTTTTTAATATATTTGTGTTTAGTATTGCGTCAAGCTATAGGTAAAACGGTATTTTTTTTGATTGGGTGTGGGACAGTCCCCACACTGTGGGTAGAATGATTGAAAATATCGAAGTCAAATGTAGAAAAAAAAATCAATCATTTGAAGAATGTAAAATGCAATTACTTGGTACTTGCATTTCTACAAACTATAATAAGGGGTAATCAGTAAATTTTGACATTCTCCAAGTCCACTTTTTCATTTTAAAATTAAAATTGTCTCTACAAATAAATCATATCATCCCCTAATAACTGCATATTCTTGATAACAATACTAAATGCAACTATAATAAATTAATAGATAATAATCTTCGTTATACTTTCATATTGTCATAATTTGTGTACACAGATACCCCACGGGCCGTGAACTAAAGAATTGCGCGCGCAACTAGTGATTCAACTCATCTTGGTTTCCCTTGTCATTTCTGAAGAGATGCCTTTGTTTATTTTCTTTCCTGTAGATACTTGTGTTGGGGCGATTGTGAGAAATTTTTGGTCTTAATGTAAAATCTAAGATTGAGACGGCAGCAAAGAAGTAATTATTTTCTACGTTAAGGATAGTAAACGGGAACTAATTAGCTGTTAGGTATCTCCATATATTCTTCTTGATAAATGAAAATACAAAGAATCCGTATTAAAAGATTTGATAATAAACCAACACCTAATATATTATGTAGATAGAGCGGACGTGGGTTTGTCGCCTGATGTGATCTAAGCGATCACCACAGCATTAATATTTCGGTTCAAATACACTAGCAGAGGTCTCTATTATCATCTATGATCGACATAGGATAAAGAGACCATTGGAAAAGGTAGGCAAAATGGTTGTAGTCACCGTATGATACTGTATTTCGTACGGTGATTGCATTTACCGCTGGAAATACCAGATTAGTCGAATTAGGAATACCTACCACCAGTACCACCATCAATTCCTTCCTAGTTAATTTGTTTTCTACATGTTGGTAATGCTGACAAGTAACGTCTCCAAGGTTGGCTAAATCTTGCGAGCTTTACGCAGTTCTTTTTGACAATGCTTCAACTCTAATTATAGAGATTCCGAGTGAAAAGATTCAGTGTAGGACTGTAGGAAGAAAAATATCGATTGGGACCATCCTATTTAACACGTTCGCTGCGAAACAGGGCTTGAAACACCCTGTCCGTGTCTCGTCGTTATAGCGGTAGGAAAAAACTTAAACTTCTCTGTCGTGCGGGAGGCATAACTTCCATCTGGTTCAGTGTAGGAAAGTGATATCTATATATCTGAGATGTGCTATTGATTCCTAGTTCAATGGTATACCGACCTTAATACCGGGTTTCTTAGACCTCGTGCCGCACTGAACAAATAAAAATTCTAACACAGTGCGGAACGAGGTTGCGAACACCTCGTACCATCGCGCACCTCGTACCGCACCTTAAGCTAGCTTCACGCGGTTAGTGTTGTGCAACGCATTCGAGACTATTTGTGGAACAACTTATTGAAGCTTTTACAAAGAAGGACCTGAATGTGGATACAGGTAATTTTCAAACATCCTAACTACTTGTTATAATAAATATCGTTAATAGAAAGGTGAATGTGACATGTTGAGTAACTTTCTTCAAATAGGTTGATAATCATGATTACTATTAGTGTGTTTGTTCATTGAACTAGCGGCAAATCCAAAACACCCGGCAATCGGTGTATGGCTCATCAAAATTTAACTCTTGCCTAAGTCAACAAGCCAACAAACAAGGCACATCATCTCTTAAAGGGATCAAAGAAGAGGAGATGTGTAGGATGTTACGAAAAACTCCGCACCTTCTTAACAAGTCGTGAGGCCGACAAAAAAGTAAAGGAAATTCTCACAGAATGCACTGGTTGCAAACAATATTCTGGTTTGGCCTGTTTTAATAAAAAATATCCATAAGTTTGATAAATAAATACAATTAAATAAAATCGATATTTCTTTTCCCATCACTAAATTATATGAAAAACTGCTATTGTTCAGTGCGGTATGGGGTACATCAGACCCCACATTTTATTTTACCCATAGAATCTAAACTAACTAATCTAACCACGGGCGGCGGTAGATTTAGGTTAATGAACTCATTGTTAATAATAATCACGACAAAAGCCGCACACTTTGTCTTATTTGGCGCCAAAAAAAGGATTTTGGTCTCCTACGGTTTAATATGCCTCGTGCCGCCACAATCTCTGGTATAGGACAAGGTTTAAAACGACCCGTAACGCAGTAATGGAAAGTACAGATATATCTGTGCCGCAGCGAACGTGTTAAAAGTGTTTTTACTTTACCATTTTACTACTTTTAAAAGTCTCTATTCAACTCGTAATTCAAGTTACATTTCAAATATACTACTATACTACTACTCTTCTAACATCAGTTTATTAAAGATTTTGCGATCCAAATACATTTTTTCTGTATTATGACCTGGCCCATTTACGTTGCCCAACGGGGCCTTGCTTACTGAATAAGGCTATTTATGGAACAGGAACATGGACTGAATCATTTCCATTGAATTCTGCGGCTTTTCTCTATAGCTGTGTATTCAACTGACATAGATAATTTGCTCAATTGCAGTAATTTCTGAAGGTTTTCGTGAAATTAATTTCAAAAATATTCCAGACTAGGTTTGAGCTAAATTTTTTTTCGAAGAATCTCCATCTCTTAGTCTTAGATCAAGTCTTAGTTCGGGGATAATGTTAATTTTAATCGGTTCAGATGCTTTGACGTGAAAGCGTATACAAAACAACTCTCCATCTTTTAAATAACTCTAGTCTACTCTTTAGACTTTAGCGTAAATAAAATCCAGATTGGGATCTGTTGTTTTGATATTGAACGAGTTATTATTATTAATATTTGTTCAAATTGACCATTAAATGATTCGCCTAGGAGATTGAGGAGCACATCTAATTATAGAGAATTGTTTTCTTGCTTTCCAGCCTCATCGTCGTCGTAGGCCTATTTCTGTTCCCACCGGTTTCTGATATTTAAATCTATTTATCACTCCGAAATATATAATTCTCATCTTGAAAAGGGTAGTAGTTGGTATGCTACATAATATCTACCTGCTTGAATTTATGTTTTAAATTTAAATCTTTAATTAATATGTGAAAAACGAAAACATCGCGGATTCAACTCCTGTGACCAAGCATTGTTGATTTGATAACTGATGATATATGGGCTTAAAATATATTATTGGTGTGGTTTTGACACAAAAAGTACTGAATTAACCTGATTGTACTACTTAGATTGGGGTATGCTCTGTGCAAATAGCTAGATAATATTATAGCATTGAACTGAATGAAGAATGAAGATATACCTAGGTATACCAGTAACATAACCCAAAACATTACAATAGTACCTAGGTACTATTGTAATGTTTTGGGTTATGTTACTGGTCAATAAAGGTGTACGTGTACATTTATAACTCGTGTTAATTTTTTAATTTTTTTTTCTAAGTTTATCATCTGACATCACTGTACAAATGTTTTTGTCTGACATTATAATCGCATCAAGAATTCAATAGTATTCATTGCTTTATTGTTACGACACGCCGCCTCAACCAATTAACATATCACCAAACAAAACCATCTCAATGAATCGTGACCGTTCGAGCGTAAACCGTGCAGGGATTAAGTCAAAAATCATATATAATAGACATCATAAATCGTTCCCACGTCAACTGGCGACAACTTATAAAACCATTCACGCACTTGACCCTTTCAGAGACAGAAACCGGGACGCCGAATAAAATTATTAAAACCTGTGATTAAAACACGACACTATACCCTCTCACGCTCACGGGTTAACGCACACGCGCGCAGGCTCGTACGTACATCTGTCACACACAAGCGCGGCTCGACACGATCGCGCGTCGGCCGGATTCGGGTTTCGGGTCGCGGCGGCGGCCTTACCCTGGAGCGTCACACTTGCGGTGTATTTTTAGATCTGATGCGGTGTTTTGCCGACCGTATTTGTTGGTAGAAGCGTTACCGTTTGAGTAAATGTGAATTGCTGTACGCTCCGGGCGATCACTTGACCGTATTTGGTGCGGCTACTTGCGATCGAGAACTGATTATGATCGGCACTCATGACTCGACTTCTAATGTCGTGTCGCCTTTACATGGTCTTGCGACGCCACAATTTTACAAAACCGTGTGAAGGTCTCATTATAATCAATGCATTGCTGAGGCTATTTCTGTATATGTTTGCATTGGCTTGTTTACTTTATGTTAAGGACATGTGAATTTATTGTGTTAAACCACCAAATAGAGTTTTAAGTAGAGTCCATTAACGACTTTAATATATTTCGCACTATGTAGCGTATCAAAATACATAAAATGTTATACCAAACTAGCTTTCCGCCCGCGGCATCGCCCGCTTTGTCTAAGACGTAATAAATTATGCATATAAAGTATAAACCTCCCTCTTCATTCACTCTATCTATTAAAAAACCGCATCAAAATACACACATAGGGACAGAGAAAGCGACCTCATTCGTGACCAAATTCTGTTTCTAGTATCTAGTAGGCACCAAAAACTCAAAAATAAACATAACACAGTAGACACATATTACCTACCATGTTGAGAAGCAATAATATTTTATATATCATATAATATTATATATGCTATGAGTAAGTCAATCACAGAATATTATTAATTAGTTGGTTGACGGAACTCCGCCACGCGTGTCGCGTATTCACTCCAACACTCACTTGATAATATTATTTATTGCTATTAAAATATCTAATAATATTCCCACGGTAATTAACTGTCTTTCAAAAAAAGAATTTTCAAAATCGTACCATTATTTCCAGAGATGTTTTCACTTTAACAAAATTTTTCTTCTTTAATATTATCAATTTATAGTAACCCGTAATACTTTGAATTTCAATATAATTTCCTTATTCAGGTTGCTTACCTTTTCAGAATCTATTTATCAGCCTTTAGACTAGTAATTTAGCCTAATTTGAAAAAGCTCATTTCAATGAATTTTGCGTAATTGAAGTAACAAAACCCTTTCATCTCATAATCCTTGCAAATGTCCGTATAGAATTGTATCTTGAATTAAGTTTAATTAGTAAGTAAGTATTTAAAGGAATGTATTGATTATTGAACAAGATTCGTAGAATTAAAAATGGAATTTATTTGTGTAATTAAAATGCAAAAAAATATTATTTAAATTCAAACTAAAATCTACTATTTAGTACCTACAAACTACAGATCTTTAAACGTAAATGTAGTGGGTCGTTTTCTCATATGTATTTTAGCGTTTTCTTCATACATTTCGCGATGGTAAATATATCGTTATTTTCGTATTATAATGCAGATTGGTCGATTATATGATTAATCACGATGCGTGCAATGGAACGCAGGTGAGAGTCATTAGAGAGCAGATCGAATTTCGACCAGCGACCGATACCTATTGATAAATTGATGTTCATTGTAATTTAACGAATACATTTTACATTTATTTTAGCATTTTTTATGTCATAAGTGTAGATGATGCGAATGGATGATAACACTTATAACTGCATCTTAAGTTACAATATTATGCCTTTGTTTTAGTTGAAAGCAGTGCCGGATTAAGCCAGCGCGGGGCCTGTAGCAAATTCTGTCAAGAGGCCCTTCGTTTGCTATAGTTTCTCAAGTTAAAGGGTATTAAATAAAACAAAACTATTACAAATAAACTTTTCTGCATTTAATATGGGCAAATTTAGAGATAACACTTTCACTATCGACTTCTTTAAGCAAATTATACTCTATATTCATCAAAGTAAGGTGATTAAGACGTTCTTGGCCCATCGTGTTTCTTAACTCGTTTTTAATACGTTTTAACGTTGAAAAAGAACGTTCGCCACTGCAGTTAGTGATCATGAGAGACAAGTAAATGCGCAAGGCAATTTCTACGTTTGGGAAACACGATTCTAAGGAATTATTTAATAAAAGTTTATAAAATTGCAGTTCCAGAGACTCTTGTTTCTTGCTATCGCAATAACAGTAGCCACATCTGTTTTCAGCAGTTCAGCGAACTGCACTAATTCGTCGCCTAGGCTACTTTCCAAATCATCTTCGTAAGCACTGACCATACGTGAGGCGTTTTCCAAAATCTCTTCTGTTGTAAGGGATTTTAGCTGTCGAAATATTCCAAAAACACCAGTAATTGTAGTTAGTGACGTTCTACATAAATTAGCTGTCAGGGTTTAATTTTAATTTTAATATAAATATTTGTATATAATATGATAATTTTTTATAATATTGTAAAAAATCTTTTGTTACATAAACGATAAATTTTTAATTAAATAAATTACATAAAAAAAATGTTTCAAAATTACAATGATTACCTATATTATTTTTTATTTTCAAAATATATGAATGCGGATAGCGGTAGTTTTTAGTCTAGAACACGGGACATTTTATTTTTAGAAAGAAAGAAGGAAGAAACCATTTATTCCAATACACACAAACACACAACAATAGCATTGTAAATTATGAATAATAGGTAATAGAAAACATAAATTTATGTATGGTTGCTTGCGCTAGAAAAGGAAGCCACTCAGGATACCTGAGGCATAATACCTTAACACTGATTTTCAGTGACACCTTACGACATCCACATTGTCAGCTGCTTTACTGGATAATAAATAAATATAATTCCTGAATAATAATAATTTTGTCATATCCATCACGGAGTTCAAATGAATTAAATCGCGGGCGAAAACGACTCTGACGTTTTTAAGCTATATAAAAGTAACAAAAAAAAAGTATTATGCTTATTAAAATTATCTTATAATGATCATGAACCTTTATTGCACTATACAAATAATCACATTCACGATCGAAAAATCCAACAGCACTACCTCGAAGATCTTTTAACTTGTGGCTAAATGTAAATGCATTGTTTTTGGGGACGTTGGTAAGCATAGGAAATGTACGTCTGAGATATCTCTTAACTCGATAACAGTTGAAAGAGTTAAAGAGTTTAAGTACCTCGGACACATGCTTACTGATGACCTCAAAGATAATGTAGATATCGAACGTGAGCGTAGGGCATTGGCGATCCGAAGTAATATGTTGGCCCGTAGATTTGCCCGTTGTAGTAATCCAGTGAAAATCACGCTTTTTAAAGCCTACTGCCAGAATTTCTACACGGGTAGTCTATGGTTTGACTATACTGATAGATCGCTTAATGCCTTACGTGTCATGTACAATAATGCGTTTAGAATGCTGTTGGGACTGCCTCGCTACTGCAGTGCGTCTGGAATGTTCGCTAATGCGCATACTGACGATTTCTGGGCGATAATACGCAAAAAAACAGCGTCTACATTTGATAGAGTACGGCGCAGTCGCAACAGTCTCTTGATGGTAATTTCGGAGAGATATATGTCATCTTTCATGGGACACTTTGTGCGTAAACTTGTCCATTCAAAGCGACAGGTTTACGCATAGGGTGCCCCGTCAACTGATGATAGTACTCTAATATTTACCTACTAACATTAGCTTTTAAGTACTAACATTAATGGATCCCTGTCATCTAATTGTTTAAATAAAATAAAAAAATAAAAATTAACCATTTTACCGTTTTACCCATAAAAATGGCAAATTCATTTTCAAAATACTGGCAGCATACGTTGAAGTTTTGTATTCCTTCGTATATGTAAAATTATTATTTGTATACAAAATTAAATAAGCCAAATAATCTACAGAGAACCTGTAAAACGATGTTTTATCTTTTTGTTTGTTTTCGGGAACAAATTTTACAGCGTTTTAATATCACAAGACAGCATTTTTTTACTAAAATAGCAAACCCCTTTTGACGTATTGCATGACACTATAATCGCTATAGCACTGGCGGAGGTTTGTATTCGTTTTTGATTTCGTATTTTCTTTGACAAGGGCGATGGATGATTGTCATGCTCCATCTGCCTTTTATTTTGTAATCTAAGGTTTGATAGTCGATAGAATCCTATTTTATTTGATCGGGTTGTTACGACTAGCTCGTTCGATACCAATATCAGGGGATTCCCCTGTTAGTTTTGCCGTGCTACCAACTTGCGTGTAGCGCAGTGCAAGCAGTACAACACAACTTTTGGTGTAGCCAGCGCTCAATTGTAGAAACGTGGTAAAATTTTAAATTATTGTTGTAGATTTTGATACCAACGTTTCTCGTGGTAGGTACGTGTATTTTTTTTACGGTACGTGTATTATAAATTGATATTTGTTTACGGTCAGACAGGTATTAGACCGCGGGGCCCCCCGAGTCGCGGGGCCCGTAGCATTTGCTACTCTTGCTACGTGGCTAATCCGGCACTGGTTGAAAGCAGTTACTTCAGGAACTTATTGCTTCGAATCAGAAGGTTGGAATGGGTAAATAACATATATAAATAAATAAAATCTTTAATTGAATTCATACATTTATTTGTCACATTGGATTGAAGTTCAGTAAGGGGACTAGGTAGGTACCTGGAATGCATTCATGGAAGAAGATTTTACAGTTTAGTGAAAGAGCCTTTAGTTAAGGTAAACGCCACGCTGCAACCGCAAGGAGAGGAGTATCACTGAAAAAAGTATTGCCAAATGGGAAATATATTCTCGATTGCATCAAATACTTTATAAATATTAAATTTTAAAGAATATGAATGAATGAGAATGGTCTGGCGTTGCCTCGGAATGGCGGAAGACGCGGGGTCGAATCCCGCCTCGCGATCGATTTTTTTAGTCTTTAAATTTTTTAAATATATTCTCTTTGAATAGTATTGGTTGGTAGTTGGTAGGTATCTACTTTATAGATTAATGTTAGAAAATTGTTCTAGAAATGTACACTAGAAATATGGCATCAGGCATGCAGCTCTTGTAGAGCACATATTATATCAGTGATAAATTGTAAACTACACGGATGATGCGTGAAATTTGCGCATTATTTAAGCTTAAGCCGAATATTTTTTTGGTACAGATAGTCATAGATTTAAGTTTAAAATGTTTTTACTAAAAATTTAACATATAATCGTGAAATTCATGATCAATTTCCATTGTACGTGTAAGAACTTAGACGGAAAATGTAGAGCATATATCTCACGCGCGGCTTCGCTCGCTGTAGAACTTAACAAATTATATATATCTTCCCCAATAACCGATCTATCTATTAACAAAATCTCATCAAAATACGCTGCATAGTTTAAAAGATCTAAGCATACCTACATGCAGGGACGGACAGACGCGGGAAGAGTAGATATTATACTGTATAGTGTCTAGTGATGCAGATGAAACCGCGGGCTAAAAATAAGTAGGTAGCCTGTAGGTAAATAATTTTAATTAAGTACCTACCCATCTCTTGTTGAATGATTCCTTTACTTTAATACATCAAAAGTGTATTATGTACTCGTAAATTGCATCGAAACTTCGGTGTCAGATAGCCCATTTATCGAGGAAGGCTATAGGCTTTATATTATCATCACGCTTAGACCAACAGGAGCGGAGCAATGCGGGTAAAATCGCGGGGCACAGCTAGCTGTTACTTTTATGTACGTATAATTTTTTCCCATGAGTTCTGAAAATCGTCAAAACATTTACCTACCGAAAAACAAAAGTATTTAAATCGTACAGTTAATTTAAAAACTTGGAATATCGAGATTCCAGATGATAAATATGTATTTGGTTACCTTATACGGGTCTGTTACTAAATAAAGCAGTTATTTATTGAATGTATTTCTTTACCTTGCGATATGCGTGAAATGAATAATCAATGAGGAATATATTTTTACTTGGAAATAAATATTACTGGAATTACTCACTTGAAATCTTCATCAAATACCTATAATCATTGAAATATGCTTATTTACAAAGCACTATTGGCATAAATAAATAATCAATGAATTTGGGGTCTAACGTTTCGGAAGGTAGAGACGAACCAACATAGTCAGTATTGCAGTTTATCAGTAGATACTTTATAGAATATGACAATTGGTTATAATTATAGATAACAATATTTAGGAGCGTGTTAAGTTGCTCTACCGGCATTTTTTGTTCTCACGTCGGAATCTTCGATGCTAGGTACGTCTATAGCTCGTTTTGGAGTAGTTGTATCTTTTATAGATGGTCGCCATTTTTCATGGATTTCCGTTAATTGCACAATTCTAATTAGTATAGCTAGTAATTAAAATAATTAATATTCATATTTAATAGACGTCAGAGTTTTAGGATATTTCATTTTTTTTATTTAATTTTTACGTAGTACCTACGTAGGTACCTATTGATATTTGCGGGAAGAATTTACGATAAATATGTCTTAGGCTTCCAATTATATTCTTTTGCTAAAATAGCATATCGGCTTATCTTATTTGAGCTATTTAATACACCACATTAAGCATCGTGGGCTCCCCTACTATTAGTTTTTGTTTTATTCAAACCCCGACAATGGAGTAGTCAGTAGGCGACTCTCTGGATGGTAGGTGATAATAATTGTCGCCCATGACATTTCACGGCATTAGGGAGACAGCGAACGTATTGCCGGCTTTAAGGTGGAAGTAGGCTTTTAAGGTGACAATGTCATACTGGTTGACGAACACGGAAGGTAGTAGACTGTTCCACAAGAGTGTAGTTCGGGGCAAGGAATGCCGTGCGAAACGGATAATGATCGCCATGTATCCAAATGCTGAGGATGATATTCAGCTCTTTCAAAGATTAGCAAGTTAGATTGTCTGCAATAAGAAATAAGGTTTGATCAATGATTCTGTAATGAAAATAAAGTGTAAATATTCAGGTATGCATGTTATGTGTAGTAAAATAATCCAGTAAAAGATGTAATTTTGGTTGTTACATAATTTATAATTTGTCTGTACCAACATTTATAAAGATTTTAAATAAAACATTTTTCGCGACATTCACCTCAGGTTCCTCCACACCGATATTATTGTTCAGGAGAGTAATGCTTACCAAGCTAATACGTCGTGTTAAATCTAAACACTCAATATCCATTTCTTCTTTAATCTTAAAACACGCATCACAATCCAATATCAAACACATAAATTGCCTATCCCTTCGTAACTCCTACGCAACTACTATAACTATAAGACTAGACTCCGGCGTTGTTTGTCGTTCCGTTTAGTTGTCCGACAATTTACATTCTATCGATAAGGCGGTGCGTGGGTAAATGTAGTCGACTTCAAAGTGAATAGCCGGTATTTTGTCGTCATTAGACGCTGTTCTTGGTATTGATATTGCGTTGTATTTATCTGGTGTGATGTTTAAAGTACTGGTCTGATGGGACTGAATTTTTAAGTGTAGATAGAATTAAGGATTGATTAGTAAATAGACTAGTTTCTTGTAGTAGTGTTATATAAAAACAATGTGAGGTATGCAGTGGCGGTATGTATGGATTGGAGGAAATTCTTGCACCACACGATGGATTGTTGTTATATAAGAATGCAATTTTACAACTCAAATAGTTGGTTACTACTGCTTACATATTCCAGTAAGGCTTGAGTTAAAGCTCTTTAGTAACTACTGTATTAAAATAGACAAATATTTAAGAAATAAGTGCATCTCCTGGTGTCTCTTCCTTAAAACAATTCATTCGTCGTCATCGTTATTCCTTTGCAGTGATGGGTTTTGCTGTCTTATTTGTGAGGAACCCAAGCCTGTCAAATATTTTTTTGATACCTTTGAATATGTAGGTTCTTTATGAATTGTAATATTGTAGTGGAGTCTCATGTATTTGCTTCAAATCTGAGTTTGTTATCAAGATAGTGTCTGACTTTACAGAAAACCAAAAACACAAAGTATAAGAAGAACTTGTTATCTTTCAAGAAATCTGGTTGTACTCCATTATTTATATCAAACAGCATTATATTCTTCAAGATTTCTTTACATCGAACAATAATGGCATTGTCTATTCTATTTTAAAACACCTGTAATGAGAGGAAAGCCTTATAAGGTTGTAACCGTTACCTAATGATAACTAGATACAGTTACGCGTTAAAATTACTCGTTCAGTGACACTAATCACTTCATTGTATCTCACGAACAAAGGATGACTTCTCGCAATCTCTACGTGTGTGTGACAATACTTACCTTCTCTATCAACGCATGATCTTGTCATTGAGTTTCAACAAACACCGATCACGACTACATCCCGTATTTAAATTTGTAATCAGATTCGCGGGACCCTTCATCCATCATTCATTACCCCAGAACACTATTAACATGGTCTCGACATCCTATTCCACTAATCAATTAGAGGTATCAGCGGAAAAAAGTCGACGGACCCGAGCCTCGACTCGCCAGTAACCGCTCATTATTTCTCACACGTTTTTTTATTGAGGCAACATTATACGTGGGTGTGGTTGTAATTTCCTTTCACCGACGTAAGGGCACACACGCAATCGCGAAACCGGTCGGATAATTCTCGACCTTAGATTTATTAGCTTATATGCTAATTTCGTTTGCGGGCCGTCGCTCTGATGAGAAGTCGACTGATAAAATATTAAGGCAGCCGTCCCTTTTCGTTGCACGGGCTCGGTCTCTGTCGTACTCGCGGCGGTGTATTTGTGGATGTTTTTACGCGCGCCGGGGGGCAAAATGTTCGTTGTTTTGGCGGCAAAACGCTTCGGGGATCACGTAACTCAATAATGCGAAAGCTTCGAAAGGGCGATCGGCGCAGCATGTTTTATTTACAGCGTTTCAATCGGATTTTATGTCGGTTTTCCGTACCGTGGCGGCGCGCTGTATTAGGCCGTGAGTCAGCATATTTTGCGCAACGTGTGCGTGACAGCTCGGCTTCAATATTGCTTATATTAAGGTTATTTGTCGTTTGGAAATAACTTGTTAACGATCAGAGTCTATTGGGTGGCGTGACAAGAATGCCAATTGCTGTATGCTTTATTCTTGTTAGAAATTTAAATCCGGTTTTAACTTTATACAGGAAGTTTGGTTACCTTTGCTGTATATTTAAGAATACAACGCTGAAATAAAGGTTTAATTACAGAAGTCAATTTAATGTTAGTATTTGCATTACTTTGTGAGAGTGGACGTAACTTTTTTACATCTCTATCAACTGCCTATTTCTGAATAAGTAGATACCTAAAATAAAACTAATAAACGATTTGAACATAAAATCTATCTCTTTCAAAAGGATTACTGCCAAAACCCGGCTAACTAAAACAAATGGCAGGCGATTGCTTCATACTTTATTAAAATCCGTACCGTTTCATGCTACCCTAGTTAAGCGCAATTAGTAAACGCAATCCCTGGGGGTGGTCCCACCCTGAGGGTGGTGAGTGCCTACGAGCGAGGGTTGTACGGGCCTTTATGGTGTGTTTACACGGTTTCATTTTAGTAGTTTCTACTTTATAATACTATGAGTCTATGAATATCTTCTATCTGTACGCCTAGGCCTCTATATGTTTTGATTTGAATATAACTAATATTTCCTTCAGATTCTATAGTTTATTTCGTATTTATAAGTGTTAAATGTTTATTTTCAGATAATATGTTCATTATTTTTGGTTGATAAAGTCCCGTATGAACGTGCCCTTATCCAGGCTTTGTTCTTTCCACGCTGTATGAACGTGAAATGGAATTGGGAAATGATTTGGCTTTTAGCTGATTGCACTGTTTCGGGTTTGTTTTTTGAATGGGAATTGCTATAGTGTTTTGGTATTTTATTGTCTGTTTGAGCCTGCTTTTAGTATTGTTTGATGTTATAGCAGTATGTGTGTTCAATGTTAAATATTGTGACAATGAAGCTCGTTATCGCAATATAGACATTTATATTATTGTTAGTACAATTTTAATTTCAAACAAAGGTAACATATTTAATGAGTTACATTCAGGTTTTAATTAATGTAACTTATTTTTTTTTAAATAAACAAAAATGTATAAATATCTAAGAAATACGAAAATAAAAATTACTACTTACGTTACAAAGCTTAAAATTCTAATAATTCACTACTCTACCAATTATTCCGTTCAAGGCAACAATTCGTTTTCAAGAAAATCAAATGATTTAAAGCTGAACCAATACCTACTTTAAAACCTAAATTCTATAAGCCCGCACTCCTTAAGCCTTATATTCCTTGGGGTCTATGTCCACGCAGACTGTTAATAAAAAACTTAAGAAAAAAACAAATAAAACAACTATCTTCCTTAGTAAAACCGTTTATTTTTTTACGTAAGCATAATACATAAAATAAACAAGAAATTCTATAAATACATCATTAGGTACCTATACTTATATCCTAGCGTAATACAGTAGCGATGATGCTACACGGTAACTTGTAATTACGTAAGGCTCATTACTGTAACGTTATATCGATCAATAAGTAATCGATGTAGATTATTTACATTCTTCACTATAGGTTATATCATAATATGGAACGGATAATAATGTTATAGCTGTAAGTACCTATAAACTCGAAACTCAAACTATTTTAACCGTTTATACTTTTATAACTATATGTTTAAAATATCATCGATACGCTAGGTGGAATAGAAGGAATCATCTTTAGAAAACAACGAGTAGAATCGGCAAAGAAACACGATTGTCAATAATAAAACCACAGCGGATGACGTGAACGAACAGAGTTTAATTTTAGTAGTAATATTACACATTACATACAGTAGGAGGCGCTAGTGATACAAACTGATTTTGTTACCATATTAAAATAATACCGCCACTTAACAAAATCAAAAAATGAAGTGACAATCACTAGCTTCTTATAAGAAAACAAAACACAAAAAAAAATTTATGAGAAAGTTCTTGTGTAAAAGAGGAACAAACACACAATTGTATATAAACTTACTTTTAACTATAAGTATATAGGATAAGATACTTTAATTAACAGGTAAAATGCCAAGCTTCTTCATAAAATAATAATGTTTTACAGAATTTAAACTTTTTGTAAGTATGTCTGCTGGCATTTCAGTTGTCTGTAAATAGCTTAATTTTATATAATTATTGGCTACAGCCTCTCTTACAAAGTTGTATCTAATATCAATATGTTTTGATCTACGATGGAAAATAGGATTCAATGCTAGTTTTTGAGCACTTTGACAATCATTAAATAAAACAATTGGATCCGATTTTCCAACAATTTCAAACAATAAATTTCTTAAATAAATCCCTTCTTTACATGCTTCAGACATGGATATATACTCAGCCTCAGTGCTGGATAATGCTACATTTCTTTGTTTTCGACATTCAAAAGATATAACAGTATTTGACAACATAAAACAGAAACCAGAATATGACCTTCTGTCAGTAATATCTGAACCCCAGTCAGCATCTACAAAACCTTCTATAGAAAGATTATTTTTACAAAAGACAAGGCCATAGCTTTTAGTCTTTTTTAAATATTTTAGAATTCTCTTTGCATGCTTCCAGTGGGTTTCATTATATGCATTATTAAACTGACTTAAATAAGTAACACTAAATGCAATATCTGGCCTACTAAGAACTGCTAAATACATAAGTCCACCTATCAATTGCTGAAATGGATAATTATTATTACAAATAAAAGATTTCTCTAATTTTAAATTTGCCTCCATAGGAGTTTCTGCAGTTTTACAATGTATCATATTAAACCTTTTCAACAATTGATCAACATATTCTTCCTGATCTAATGTTATTTTAGTTTCATCAATTTTAACTCTTACACCTAAGCATTTTCTAATTTGACCAAGATTTTTAATTTTAAATTTACTACTTAATTCTTGAACCAGCTGTTCAGTAGCTTTCTTACAATTTGAAAATACAAAGAAGTCGTCAACAAATAGTGCAATTACAATTTTAACATTATCTTTAAATTTTGAAAATAAACATGGTTCATACTCTGACTTTTTGTAACCTAAACTAATCAAGTAATCATTGACTCTCTCATACCAAGCTCTAGATGATTGCTTTAGGCCATATATCGCTCTTTTCAATTTTAACACTTTATTTTCACCATCATTACACTCAAAAGTTACAGGTTTTTTCATATACACAGTTTCATTCAGAAAACCATTAAGAAAAGCGGTGGTTACATCGAGATGGGTGACATCTAAATTTAATTTAGCTGCTAATGCAAACAGTAATCTTAGTGTGGAATATCTAAGCACAGGGGAAAAAGTTTCATGATAGTCCACTCCAGCCTTTTGCGAGAAACCTTTTGCCACTAATCTAGACCTATACCGCACATTATTATCACTATCATATTTCTTTTTGAACACCCACTTGCACTGAATTACCGAACTATTTTGAGGATGGTCCACAAGCTCCCAGGCTTCATTCTGTTTGAAAGAGTCCAATTCTTCCTTCATGCTAGCTCTCCAGAAAACACTCTCCGGGCCATTCAAAGCTTCATCAAGCGTGACTTCTCTGTCAATATCTTCACATTCTGCAATACACAGATTTGTATACCAGTCTGGTTGCCTTCTTGTACGTCTTGGTAGTTTTTCTTGTTCAACCAAGGTAATGTCTGAGTCTAGAGTAGCATCAATGAAGCTGTCGCTAGAATCACTTACTGAAGAGGCTTCTGCATCTGGAATATATGTCTTATCTTGATCATTATCTTCTTCTGAGATTGTACTTTCATTTTCTTTTGTGATGCTTTCCTCCACTGAAGACTTGTAGTCGACAGATATCTGTACAGTATCTTTAACTGACTCATTTGAAGACTCCATGATAACTATGTCTCTGCTGGTAGTCACGGTATTGCTTGTTTTATCATAAACTATGTAGCCCTTAATATTTTCAGCATAGCCAACCAATATCAGCTGTTTGGCCTTTTCATCCCATTTCAAACGTCTTTGTTTTGGAACATGTACCATTACTTTGCTGCCAAATATTCTCAAATGGCTTAAATTTGGCTTCTGGCCTGTCCAGACTTCATATGGCGTCCTGTTGTTCAGTCCCGTAACCACAGATCTATTTCTGAGATATACAGAAGTATTTACCGCCTCTGACCAGAATTTCTTGTCTAAATCAGCATCAAAAATCAAACATCTGGCCTTTTCAACGATGGACCTGTTCATTCTTTCGCATAGACCATTCTGCTCCGGGGTGTAAGCATTTGTCCTTTGGTGGACAATTCCTTGCTTTTTCAAGTATTTCTCAAATTCCTGACCACAGAATTCACCTCCATTATCTGTCCTTAGAATTTTTATCTTTCTGTCTTTCTGTTTTTCAACCATGGACTGAAACTCAACAAAATATTTGAAAACTTCACTTTTTGCTTTCATAAAGTACACAAAAGCCATCTTACTGAAGTCGTCCACAAACAAAACATAATATCTCGATCCCCCTATCGATAAGTTTTCCATAGGGCCTGCTACATCTGAATGTATCAATTCTAGCAAATCCTTAGTCTTGGATGAACTTAGCTGGAATGGTAATCTGGTTTGTTTGCCTTTACAACATATAACACATGATGTTTTATCTATTTCTGCCATGTCTGGATATAATATTCCATCTACAGCTCCATTTCTCATTTTGTTTAAGCTGTTACTGTTAATATGTCCCATGCGCCGGTGCCAAGTCTCACTCGATGCAATCGCTGTTGCTGCTAGTATCTGTTCTGTTTGTAATGTACACAACTTATACACACCATCAATTAATTCTGCCTGGCCAACTAGTTCTCTCTGTCGATTATATATATAGCAAACATTTTCTTCGAAAATTACACTGTTGCCACTTCTAATCAACTGACTGACGGATAGCAAATTGGTGGTTAAATCTGGTATAAACAATACATCTTTCACTGTGATGTCATATTCTACATCTTTCACAACTGTGACAATGTTGACATCACCAGAACACAGCACTGGAACTCTAGTCTGGTTTGCAATAATAATTTCTTTAATTTCATGTTGATGCGACGAATTCACGAGGTTATTTTTACATGCCGTCATGTGTTTACTTGCACCACTATCAATATACCAGCTGTCTTTATTGAATTTTCCAGTCAGGAAAATAGCATTAAATGCGTTAGTTTGTTTCCTTTTCGTTGTTTCTTCTTGCGGACACTGATTTTTGTAGTGACCGGTCTTTTTACATCTGTAGCATTTAATAACCTTATTTTCAGACTTTGACATTGACTTCTCTGACAGTTTATGGCTATTTTTAGGGTTGCCATTTCTCATTTTATGCGTTCCTCTAGCAATAAATGCACTATCGCGATCGGAAGCGGAAACAGAACCAATTTCAGACGACATATCCATTAGCTTCGTTTTTATTATATCAGCATTGACCTCGCAACCTGAATGTTCAATGGCCATTATCATGGGGGCATACTTTTCGGGCAATCCCGCCAACATTAGTGCGCCAACCCACTCATCAGTTATTCCAAAACCCGTTCCCCGCAATCGCTGGCTGTTTTCAATTATTTGCGTCACATACTGCGTCATTGACTCACAATTTTCAAGTCGAATGTTGATGAGATTTCGTAACAAACAAATCTTCCTTGTATAGCCGGAATCATCAAACATCTTCTTGAGTGTAGTCCATAAATCATATGTTGTGACCGCCTGCTTAATGTGAACATAAATCGATGGATCGATTGACAATATTAGCTTCGCCTTGGCTTTCGCATCTTCAACTTTTTGCTCTGCAGTAGCGGTTGATTTCAACTGGCTTTGTATGCTCGCCGCCATGCCTTCCAACACCAACAAATTTTGAGCCGCAAAACACCAATCATCATAGTTCTCGCGTCCTCGCAACTTTGGAACACTTGCTAAGTAGTTCGTCGTCATTATTATCGCAAACCTAGCAGTAACTTTAAACTTTAAACTATAAAAAACAAGAAAAATACGTAGCTGGGCCCATAACCTAATAAAACCACAGCGGATGACGTGAACGAACAGAGTTTAATTTTAGTAGTAATATTACACATTACATACAGTAGGAGGCGCTAGTGATACAAACTGATTTTGTTACCATATTAAAATAATAGTCAAAAATCTTTAAAATGCATTTTGTATACGATTCTCTTGTTGAAAAATACAGAAATAGAGATAGACAATAATATTTTATATTTCTTACGGTGGTAAATAACCATTTTAGTAACAAGACAAAGCGAAACTGGAAACAATCAGTCATGTAAAAGTCATAAGGAAGCTTTATTTCAATAATGCTTTTCTACAAAACAAGTTCACCTTTATTTTTTGGTACCATTCCAGATTCTACAGAGTACAGAGGGACTAAATGATAAAAATTTTATCTATCAGAAACAAAAAAAAATTACGTCAATCGGTTGAAAATCAATGGTGTTAACGAATATAAAACACACTAATCAAAAGCCTCCGTCTTTTTTGGGATCGTCGCGGTTAATAAGAAGAGCTCTCTGCAAAGAGAGCTTTAAGTGACGTCCGCAAATTAATATTTAATCGTATCTATTTCGTTAAGTATATAAACGAAATATACTTAACGAAATATATAAATAATAAATGAATATTTTTATGAAAATAAGTCCGAGACGCTATAATTTCTGAAGTGTTTGTTTATCTATTTAATGATGTTTCAATGAATATTAATTGAAAATAAAACAATTTCCTTATAGTGCTACCTTATTGTAGGTACCTAGTGGAATTACGGAATAGATTGCATCTATTCCATACGACTTTATGTAATTAAGAGACTAGAGAACTGATACCGGAACAACATACCTAATGTATCTATCGGTTTATCAAGAAATCCATCTTCGACGTTTGAACAAAATCTATATAGGTATGTATATAGAAATGTATATTTGTCTGTATCTCCTTTATATAATCGTAAATTATGCATTTGATAATGGGTCGATCGTTGATCTCAAAGAAAATGTGTTGAGTATGAGCCCACGAAGGTGTTTGCGTATGATTAATCTTCGACAGTTTACAGGCGAAGTCTGCGCAGCTAGTAAACTATAAAAAAGATATCAGAATATTCATATATATCACACAAAAATACATTGTATAAAACAAATAAGTTTAAAAATAAATATTGTCACAGCGGGGAGCGGCTACCGGCCATGACAGGACGCGAAATCTCATTTAATCCGTGATTTATGGATTCGCGACTAAATTCTAGTCGCTTATTCGGCTCTTTTCTAGAACTTTCACTTTGATTTCGTTTGATACACTTTTGATTTTTAATACTATAAAATGTATACTCTCTACTCTATCTATTTCCTAGTCAGGGATTAATGTTATTTAAACAAAGTTTGTGGAATGGACGGTTGTTTTTTAGTTATTTATATCAATTCACACAGAAACGGCTGATCGCAAAGGATACAATTTAAAGGATAAAATAGGTTATACCTTAGACTATTACGTTGCCTATTTTTTATATGGCTACCTAATACACAAGATAACAAGCTAAATCTTGCGTATATTAGGTTTTATGACAACCCCAATCGACGACTTTATCCTTTATCTTTTTTCTTTCTTTACGATTTAAATTAAAAAAAAAAACAACAACAATAGTTGCGTCACCTGACCTCATCACCATTTGACAAGAACAAGAGAAACTTAAATAAAATAAGATTACCTTGATAGATAGATGCCGTTCGCGGCGCGTGACCTTTACGTGTTTCAATAAATAAAATACAAGTTTATAATCAATGCATAGCGGATTACAGACGGACCGGTGTCAATATCTTGTTATATTGGCTGACATAAATGGCGTCAATCTACATTATATCTATATCTACACTATCTGTATCCAAAAAACATAATGAATAGGAAAGATTTGGTTTTTAGGTTAACTACTTGGCCAATTTAGTATTTATCCTACACTATAGCTATGCTCCGGAATTATGCCCGCAATTCTCCGCTCTTGTGGTTCTTAGCGTGATGATAGGCCTATAGCCTTCCTCGATAAATGAGCTATCTAGGACTGAAATAATTTTCAATTCCCACTAGTGGTTCCTGAGTAAAACGCGTTCACGCAAACAATGAAATTCTTCAGCTTTATATACCTATAAAGAGCTTTTGGTACCTATAGAATCTATGGAATCTATCTATAGTATAGATGGACTCGGAATGTTTTTATTAACTTTATTTAGCTCTATTATTAACAAGTTATTATCATATTATTATTTGAAAGGTATATTAGCAGACCCAGATTGGTTTGGACTTCAGAAAGAAAGCTTCCAGTTTATTTTTAATGCGAGAAAGTAACGAGTGTTATACATTGATTCATTTTTCAGATAAGAAGGTGTTTTCTTTTGATATTTTATCCTTTATCTATATTTAATTACGGTAGATCATGGATAGAACATAGTATCCGACGTTTCCCACGCATTCAAGTCCCTAACCCTAATCAAACAGGTATGTAGTACCTACGTTAGTAAGATTAATAAAAATAAACATTTTCAAAAGTCTACCTAACTATCACAGGTCATGAGAAACGGCCTGGTGACAGACAGACATTTGAACAGAGATAGCTTGAGACCTGCGAAAGAACATATAGATTATAGGGTAAGTTGTTTTTTTTACTTCGCAGGTGAAGCCGTGAGAGGAAATAGGTATAGTAAGTATACAAATGTATAAAGGTAAGAAATTAGTAAATTACCTGTACCAGCGGAACCCTCGAATTTCCGCGGTAAATCTATACTATAATATTATATACAGATGAAGAGTTTGTTTGATTGTTTGAACGCGCTAAGCTCAGGAACTACTGGTCCGATTTGAAAAATTCTTTCGGTGTTAGAATTACCATTTATCGAAGAAGGCTATAGGCTATAATATATCATCACGCTAAGACCAACAGGAGCAGAGCACTGCGGGTAAAACCGCGGGGCGCAGCTAGTTAGTAGATAAAATTTAAATTCGTTTAATTAATTTTAATTATGTACGAACAATAACTCAATTCAAAATAGGTACATATAGGTACTTAAATATGCAAATTGAAAATAAAATGTAATTTTGAATTTGTCAGTAGGTATAACATTAACAGGTATAAAAAATAATGTTTTATTTATTTATTTTATATACACTGCTTTATTATGCAAATTATAATGATAATTTGTTCTCTTATATAAATAAATTAAAAAAAAATGTATGTTAATATTTATGGAATAAAATTTTGCATTAATTCCAAAAATAGAAAATAAAATATGCTAATAGTTGGTATACGTAGTTACGTATATAATAGTTATTATGATAGTTTTAATAATTGCTGCGTAGTATAGTAGCGTGCTTTCAGTGCGTTCAGTTACTATTATCTAGTTCATTTATTTATCACATGCTTGTGTCACCAGCTACATTGTACTATTATACTAAAAAAAAAAATATAATTAATAAACTTAAAAATGTAAGTCAATTCAAAAGGAACAGTTTTTGCCCGTACATATAAAAAGAAATACGTATAGAAAATTTTAAACATATTTTGTTCATCGATAAAGTCAGAATATTTCGCAACAAAAAATCAGATTTTATTCTTTCAGTAATTACTCTCATCATGATTCAGGCAAGATGATCACAATCGGACATTAGTATTTAGGTAATTAGTAATTGGACAAACAGTATCACATTTGTCGTGAAGGTTTATGAGCCGTAAAGTTATTTTAATGCCGCATTTGTATGCGACGGGCATTCTGTAATTAGTTGATGGTGTTCGATACCACACTCCGAGATCCTTGAGTTACGAACCATAAATTTTTTTATAAAAATCTGTTTTTACAATTTCGATTTTACTGCTACGTGTCAAAAGTAATTGAGAGAGAGAGATATTGATTTAATTTTATGTGCGCGTGTGTATTTTTTTAAATCGAAATGATGAATTTTTTGGTTCCGTGAAATTTTTAATGAAGTGGATGAATTAACGTTTTAAAGAACGTTGTGATAAAAGAGTTTCTTTAGTATTTGTATTGCTCGGTTAAAGAAAATTGTGAAGATTTTTCTGGAATGTCATCGTTGTTAGTTAGATAACTATATGTAATACATATAGTATTACGAAGATTACGAAATATACTTGATTACAGGACACATGAAAGGAAATGAATGAGATATCGATGGGCCAGTAATTAATATCTAATATCTACATGTCAATAAATACAATCATACTATGTCATTCTTACTAGGAGACGATTGCAATTAGGTGCTAAGATAACTGGCTGCTATATATACCTACTTAGGTACTTTTTTTACAAATAATCTGAAGCTGAAGATTTTGTGTTTGAAGACGCTTATCTCAGAAACTACTGGAATGATTCCAAAATTTCTTTCATCGTTGGTTATGTACAAGATCCCTGAATGCTATATTATATTATAGGCTATGTACCACGAGCGATATTATCAGCTAGTAATATTACAAAGTTTTAGAGATTTTTGTTTGGTTATTTGTTGGATTGAGCTAATCTTATGAACTACTGGTTCTAAATGAATCATTACTTTTTGAATTGAATGTATATTTAGGTACCTAGGCTTTATAACATTACGTTTCGACCAATGGAGGGGTGGGTGTCTAACGGTGCATTTACATCAAACGAACATAGAGCTAGAGCTAGAGCAAGAGCATTATTTAGTGATCTTTTATATATGTATGTATTAGAACATGACATAGAATATTTTCGAACGCATTAAGTACAACGAACAAAAGCTCTATGCCTGTTTACACTAAAAGAATTTAACATGGGTTAGAATAAGCATGCGCTCGTTTGACGTATGCACCGTAAGACTCGGGGTAGAGTCCGAAGATAATAAGAAGATTAGGTACCAAATTGTTGTGGAAGCTTATAGTAACATGAATCTTACATTGTCATTTATTCAGGTACTTGAATTTTGCTATGTTTATTGGAACGAAGTTCCTTATGCGCGTTGCGAAAGGGGGCTAGAAGTTGTTCAGACCAAAAGTTGTTAATGACACTTTTTGTTTGTAAGCAGTGCGGCGTGCGCGTGTTTTTCTGTAACTTTGTTCCATACGGGTGTCCCTTGACACCTCTCAAGTTTTTATTCAATTTTCAGGGTATGTAGCCGGAGCGAGTGCGTTTCGTTTTACGACGTAAGAAGAAATTGAATCCATAATTTAAGAAACGTGTTTTGTAATAAGCTGGTTTCCACCTTATTTTTTAAAATAATAATTAAATAACCTATAAAAAACAATTACAATAAATTTTAAAATATATTCAATTCACAGGTCAAATTAATTGAATTAATATTGCAATTATTATGCAAAAAGCGAGCGAGCGAAGCGCGATGTCGCTTAGCTGTCTGAAGTCACATGGAAGTCACTATTTACTACCATTATCTATTTACTCATTGTTAAGCCATGACAGCTGAATTTGCACCTTTGGGGTTATTCGTAATTTTTTACTCAAATCATTCATATTTGCCGACATGTTGTTGTCGTCTCGGATGACTGAATTGACATTTTAAATCGATACTTCCGGCGATTATCGAATTGTGCGCGAAATGTCTTGTTTATTGTATTACAATTAAATTGTAATGAACACGCTTGTAGTTTACACTCCGAAAAAATCTTAAAGTACATTTGTTGATCATCAGCATAAGTTGTCCGATCATTAATTGGACATAATTTGGTTATTAACATTTCAATTATAAAACGTAGCGTACACCATTTTACACACAAATTAACATTGTATTTAGGACAACAATTGTTTTTAATTACTGACATACAATAAATACAAACTTACATGACATACGAGGAATGCGAGTTATTTTAAACATTTTACATTACTTCATTATAACCTACTGAACTTTTTACATAATTATATGTGTAAATAGTACGTTCAATCGTTCGTTATAGGTAAAGAATTTAATACACCAGCTGGTCGAGTTACAAATACATTTTCGCTGTGTTTGGTCGGCGTCAAGACAAAAAAGAGAACATATCTATGCTATCTTAATGACGTTTAATTGTAGAAGTGAATTTAAAAGGTGTAATTAATAAAATTACTTTACTACAAGTACTAACCTCGTAACTGAATAATGTGCATGCTGTGTGTCGCGCGGTGCGACCACGGTGAAGGTAAGAGCGATTGTTGAGTTTAAATAATCAGGTACCTATTTCCTTTATTGTGAGACTTTTTTATATTTTATTGACTTAAACATATATTTGTTTGTAAAATATTATTCCAATACATAATTTAATTCATGTTTATGAAAAGCTAATTAAAAATAAAACATAATAAGGATTTATTTTTTTATTTCTATATTTTAGGATCGATTTTTTGTCTTATGTAGGTAGTTTTAACACAGTTTTTAAGTCTAATTAGTTAATTATCTGTCTTTCATAATCGATGCAGCGAAACTATTATCATCATTAGGTACATAGAGTTAAGTTATGTATATATACCTACTAGGTAGGTAATTATTTGTCAACTAGCCATGAAATCAATAACAATTCGTTGATAAATAAATAACCAAAGATACAAACTTGATACAAATAGATCAAACCTATCTGTAGTCTGTATCACCATACAAATCTTATAATAAAGAAAACACTTTAATACCATATTTATCTGATATTTTCGCTCCCGCTCTTACAACATCTCAGGTCACACCGCACTTACCGAAAAAACATCGCAAGCGCAGCCCGTCTAACCTGTTATACGTTCGTAGAATGGCTCGACAGAAAAAGAGCAACGCGGGAATGTTGTCAAGGCTAAAATATGTTTGTGCGCTACTGAAAGGTAATATGAGTAAAGTTCTGATCTGGGGGTGTAAATGGGGGTTACTTTACTGTCAACTTACGCAAGAGTATTCACCTATAGAAAAAATGTTTTTTTAAAGATCTTAAGTATAGGATTTGTACCACTTTTTCCAATGTTGGTAGAGTATATGTATTTGAGTAATAAGTATGTATAAATAACATACTTGCCTATTTTGCTAGCAAAATTTTAATTCTAAGAAAGAATATAATATTATGGTGCCTAGATTAGTGTTGCCCAAATGCAAGAACAAGACGAGACTTAGCCAGTCTTGGTCTTGGTCTTGCGCCAATACACCTGGTCTTGGTCTTGGTCTTGGTCTTGCGCTCCCAGTCTTGGTCTTGGTCTTGGTCTTGCAGCAAGAGTCTTGCAAGTCTTGCAATTACCTATTAGTCTATTACTATTTATTAAAGTTTACTTTAAATCTTAGAAAAACGTATTAGAATTGGAACATTGTGAGCTTGAATTAACATAGCCATAGTAAAGATCAAGCAGATTAATAAATAACTGAAGATTTGATAAGAAATTCGAAAAATCAACTGACCTATATGTCGTTTTCCATGGAAGTAACTGTTTCTTAATAAACATTTATGATTTATAAGCTTACATTTGCTAAAACATGTAAAAAAAGAAAGTAATCAATATTATAATATATACTTACTAGAATGAATTAATATGACATCTACTACCTATCCTTACCATTTTATCCTAATCATAATACTACTTGCGTGATCAGTATAATGTATTCATTTTCATTCTAAGCACTCTGAAACTTATTTATTCTTTGGAACACCTGTAGGTACTCTTAAAAAAATTCGAAATTATTTTGCATGAGTATACCTACGCCCTATGGCGGCAATCAAATAGTGTCAAATGTTATGATTTCGGCGTGGCGGCAACGATTGTTTTAGATTTCAAAAGAAGCCGCCGGCGCGTGTATCATAACCATGTACTTCCGAAAAGCGGCAAATTTCTTTGAGAAGTAAGTACAAAGCCTTTGATGACGCATTATCAAAGTGCCGATGGTTAAAACATAACTATGCATGCACTCAGTTTGATTTTAATAGATATTTTTTTATTCGCTATGTTTATGGTATTAGTCGTAATGCGCATAGGTCCAGTTTTTCATATTCTTTGATACAGTTTTTTGCGTCTCATAGAATTCCTAAGCGTACCTACCTATACACCGAACTGTTACACCTAACTACTCAGTGAAATAATAAATAATAAATAGCGCTAAGTCCTAGCTGCAAGACGCAAGAGTCTTGCAGGCTATGTCTTGTTCTTGCTCAAGTCTTGCACGGTCAGTCTTGGTCTTGGTCTTGCTAAAAATACGCGGTCTTGTTCTTGGTCTTGGTCTTGCAAAAACGCAAGAACAAGACCAAGACTGCAAGACCAAGACTGAATTTGGGCAACACTAGCCTAGATATAAGACACGTTTTTATAACGTTTCTATTTGCAGAAACGTAGGTAATAGAATAGAATAGAATAGAAAACACTTTATTGTACAATGATGCACACAAAAAAAAACAAAATTTACAGAAACGATATGTAACTTAAAATAAATGTACAATTTGGTAATTTAAAGTCTGATCACATCAAACACTCAATAGTATCACAATATCGATATAGGTTAATCAAAAGTAAATGTACATTTTGTAGTTACTTATTTTTAATGAATAAACCTGTAAAATTAAACAAATATATAAAGTAATTAGGGCCGATTTTTCAATGCTTGGATAAAACTTATTCGTCAAATAATGTATAAAACAACCATTTTAAAAACGTATTCTAATTGCCCGTATTTGACAGTTTACGTGACATTTTAATATTATCGTGTAATACTTTATTGGACGGATAAGCTTTATCCAAGCATTGAAAAATCGGCCCTTAATTAATAAAATTTTAAACATTTAATAAATAAATGCATTTTTACGGGGGTATTCAAAATAATCAAGTCTCTCTACCTCAATACTTCTTCAATCATAAAGTAAAATTAGATATTGAAATGCGAGTAAATTGTGGCCTGTGAGTGATGTATTTCGGTAGTTAAGACTCTAAGAGAGCATGTAATTATAAGTTCAATTATAGTTCAGGATCCATCGCCCATTTTTGCAAGTGATTACTATCAAGCTAATTTTCCGTGAGTAGCTTTATTTTGATGAGACGACCAATAATTTATTTCATGTACGAAACTCTCGATTGTGGTAGCTAACAGAGGTAACTAGGATAAAATTTTTTGATTTGATGGTTCTCAAATATTTATTACGCAATTTGTAGGACAATAATATGTCTGTTGAATTATATAAATATTAACTAAGTGAAAACAAAAAAATCAGCTGGTTAGTAATCATTTATGATGACCTCGTCGATCGTATCGATACACATTGGAAAGAGGGGACTCTTTGATCAAACCATAGATTTTGTAGGACAAATATTTTTTCGAATAATTTAGATAATTATCTTGAGATTGAACAAAAAAAAATTCAGTTTTAGTAATAAATATTTGAGAACCATCAAATCAAAAAATTGTATCCTTGTAACCTCTGTTAGCTACCACAATCGAGAGTTTCGTATAGGAAATTATTGGGCGTCTCATCAAAATAAAGCTACTCACGGAAAATTAGCTTGATAGTAATCACTTGCAAAAATGGGCGATGGATCCTGAACTATTATGAAAATTGCCTCGAAATAATTAATAGAGATATCACATAACACGCACCTTAGGAAATAATAAATATATTGTAATACTGCCTTAATAAAAAACATGTTAACATACCTACATAAATTAGTTAATTTATTATAGGTAAGTAGGGTTGCTTAAATTATAGGTAAGTAACTACTTACCTATAATTAAGCAACCTCTGTAGATAAATGACTATTCTTGGAATCTGCGATTCAATCTTTTAAGTTTTATAATATGTGTGTATCAATAAGCATGTGTGTAGGTGACACCTATGGACTTACTTACTAAATAATTATGAATCTATACTATAATCGTAAGGCTGAACAGTTTGTTTGTTTGAACGCGCTAATCTAGGGAACTGCGGGCCCCATTTGAAAAATGATTTCACTGTTAGATGGTCCGTTTATCGAGTAAGGCTACAGCTGTGGCTTTAGGCCAATAATCACGCTAAGACCAATAGGAGTAGAGAGATACGGGTAAAACCGCGGGGCACACCTAGTCAACTACATACCTAGGGTTGCCAACCGTACTATAATATATAGTATTGTACTATATTTCGGGTCTGCGTACTATATACTGTTGAAAACATATATAGTATGCAAAAATACTATATTTTCAACACCGACAAATGTTACAAACAAATCCTTCATTAAAAAAAATAAGAACGCGCCTTTTAATTGTTAAGATGGCTAAGTCATATAACTTATAATGCGCATATACCAGTGGCGAGAAGAAAGAAACAGAAGTAGTGTGTGTATCAATAATAAAAATGAGCTTTTGATTTATATTAAATTAAAAATTGTATGTGACAAAGCTTGACACTTTTATTTTAAACAAAAAGCTGTTACACAGTGCAAGAAGTGCAAAAAAATATAGTTTTTATAAAAATAAATATATGTGGGGATGGTGTAAATAAAAACGCCAAATTAGTCCAATCAGTTTATTTCCCAGACACCGGTTATAAAAATACATTCTACAATCCTCCATTTCTTAGTACCAAAAAACACACAGTAATCTGTCATAGATAATCATCGTTCTACAGTCTACAGATAACATATCCACAGATTCTTAATAGAAAAACACAGACTAAAAATAAAAGTAGTTATGAAATACAATCTTAATTTATACTATTCCCACATATATATATTTGTCTATTTTTTTTGTTTTTCCCATAAAATACTATATATATTTTTAAATGTACTATATTTTTTACACCTTATTTTGGAAAATACTATATTTTGATGATGAAATGTTGGCAACCCTATACATACCATCAATTTGCACAAAATATTCAACGTTTATTCGCTATAAAGCCGTGGTTGGAGCATTACCGAGAATTTCAGACTTATAAAATAAAATGTGTTTTTACGACGGACCATATTCGGACACTGACAATAATTAGTAGTGAATTTATGTACAGCCTTACTTGTACGAGCGGTGCCTTTTCAAGGGTTTTAATTAACGTAGATAAGAATAATCTGTTTAAATTCATTGTAATTGAGACGGTCGTCGGTCACTTTGTTATGTAATTGCTTTAATCGATTACGATTGTATCTTTGGTGATTACTAGTTGACATTTAGAACGATTTTTTATGAGTATTGTTTGCTCATATACTTAAACTATCACTGCTTTTCGATGAACACCAGGTTGTCTGGTAGAGATCGCTGCCTTAGCGATAAGACCGCCTGTTGTGTTCAACTGTGTCTTTTTCATTTATTTACTTCTGTTTCTATAATTTTGGTGCACAATAAAGTATTTTTGTTGGTGTTGTTGATAGACATTTTCGCCAAGTTTCTATTGTAGTGAGAGAGAAAGTGGTGTAGGAATACTCCCGTGTCTCGGAGGGCATGTGAAGCTGTCCGTTCTGTTTCCAATCTCCCTCCCGTCGTACTTCTGTCCCATAGGACTGTGGGGTATTGTAACAGACAGTGTACGTAATTGGGCGCATATTTGAACTGTGTACTATGTATATGTATATCTCCTGTAGAGTTGAGAAGTCTTTCTTGAATAATTAATAATTATCCACTTTATGTTCGGTCGATCTCCAATTTCAGTCGTCGACATTAATGGTTATCAGTTTAAATATTACATTTGCTGAGATATATACCTACCTATATTTCTTGTATTTAGCCCTATTGTCCAAGATTATATTATTATCAGGGCCAAGGGGAAATAGAAACAAAAACCAGCCGATCGCGAGTCGGACTCGCGAACCGATGGTTCTGCTGCTTCGTACAGCATTGCTTCGCGAAGCAGCTTGCCCTGTGTCGACCTAATCAACATCAGTTCTATAACTATTTCCCCGCTCTAGGTATATTATATCTCTACAAACATATCTGTTTCTAAATTTACGACGAAATTTTAATTAAGTAGTATTAACACAATGCTACTTTTTAATTATGAATTCCCAAATCCAAAAATTTATAATAACTTATCAACTCCCACACGATACATCAAACTGTTTCTATAAAACACTACATTAGTTCAACGAAATATACAAAAATAAACTCGTTAATTACAATTAAATAGAGACAATTAACAAAGATAAACTAATAAACTGCAGTCTGGCGCGTGTCTACACTCTACAGTCTATAGAAACATTGACAATGCGTACTCTATACACAGTAGTTGAGAGTTGTGACTCACTCAGGAAGGCATTACGCAACTAGGGCTGTCACAACTTGTATAAATATTCAACAGTTTTATTAGATAAACTAGTGTTCATTATGGTCAGTTTGATAGGGTTGTCGAGTTGGTTATTTTCGCTATAGGTACCTACATATTTTTTGTGTAGGTAAGTGTTATGGAGTATATAGGTAAGTAACTTGTAAGTAAATATAATTTGAAAACCCTAATAATATGTATGATGTAAAAGTTCGAGTCGTCGAGTTATGTCCAGTTTCATTTCTGCCTATTTTTGTACGCTTTGAATTCTGTTATTTTGATAAATAAAACTAAAATAAATAAACATTAAAGATAAATAACTTATTCCTATAAATAATATTTAAACACTGCAACACTGAACACGTTCTATTTACTTGGCGTGTTTGTTGAACAAATATCATACAGCATCACTATTGTTTTCACGTATGAGTTTCGAATATAACTAGTATTTTAATTTGGTATTTTTATTTTACGTAAGTACGGTCTAGTTGTTTTTCTTGTGTAGGTAGTGGACAGAATGAACTTTTTCGAATTTAATATTTCCTAAATCCCGATACAATAGTATGTATTATATTCATGATAATAGCCGTATTAAATACTTTGAATTATTTGAGTGACTAGCACTCTTCCTGCGGTTTCGATCGCGTAAATAACAAATATAAAAGACGTGTGGCACTCGGGGACTGCCGCGGTAAAGCTATTGCATGCTATGCCTTCAAGCCACATCTCCGCGCCCGTCGGAGTGGGGAGCGTGAGGTTTTTTCGTTACGAAATTTCTGGATTCGGTCCCCGCGCTCAAGGCCCGCGATAGAAGCTATGCAATAGCTTAAAAACTTTTGTCAAATAAAACATAAACCCTAAAAGACAAACAGTTGTTATCGCATTTTTTTTAATTATATTTAATGCTTATACTAATATGCGTTATACACCGGAAGAGTATATTTATTTGGCTTGTCGAACTAAGTTCAGGAACTACAGGTTAAAATTTAACATTTTGTTATCGAACATATTTTATCCAGAAGGTCCAGCTATAGGGCAAATAACATCACGCAGAGACCAATAAGAGCGAAGCATTGAAATGCAAAAAAAAATATTGCAAAAAATGGAAAAAGCATGCCTTTTGCGAGTAGAAATTATCTAGTATTCATGATAAAAAAATATAAAAAAAAATATAATATAATTTGACCAACTTTATTTAAAAGTGTAGTTTTCCAGAAAATAATCCAATTAGAGTGGAAGTATTACGTAAACGAGTCGCGATGGGATTACTAGTTAAGCTTCGGTTTATGCTATTAAGGGATTACTTGAGATACAGCCAATCCTTAAGCTAATTAACGTTTCCGCTTCATTGCGAGGCTCATGCTTTGATAAATAGTTACGAGGTTCTTTTAGGATGGTATCTAGTATTTTTTAGATAGCAGTTTGACGTGGTTACCTATAGAAGCCCGGTGGATATTGATGTTAACGCGATGATTTAAGTCATTTTAAATACATAGATAGTTTTAATCGGAATTATAAAATACTAGATTTCCGCCCGCGGCTTCGCTCGCATTTTCAAAAGAAAACCCGCATAGTTCCCGTTCCCGTGGGATTTCCGGGATGAAACCTATCCTATATGTTAATCCCAGTTACCCTCTATATGTGTACTAAATTTCATTGTAATCGGTTCGGTAGAATTTGCGTGAAAGAGTAACAAACACTCACACACACACACATCCTCATAAACTATCGCATTTATAATATTAGTAGGATGAAATCTACTTTCGAAATTGTAGCATAATTTTGGATTTCTTGTGTAGAAATCATTGATATTATGAGTAAATTACATATTATTAAATATTACGACACAAATAAATGCGAAATATTTTTTTTTGGTGAAACAAAGTTATTCATACTTAAAAAAATTAATTACCTATGTAGTTTATTAAAAAAAAATACTGTTTATGGCTATTAGATGAATGAAATATTTCAATACAATACAACTTTATACCCCAAAAAGTAGTTAGTTAAATATGTATAACGTTAGTGTTTAGACTAGAGTGACTTCCCAGCAAGCACATAACTTGTATATTAACCAAAAATATATACAGAATTATGACTTGAAGTTATATTAATTATTTAAATCGTCACTATCCAAATATAAGTACTTTATAAAGGCATTTGCTTCATCAAATAATGCTAACTGTTATATTATGGTTACCAAAAAATTATTACAATGTCAAAAATCTTAAATAAACGCAGGATAATTCTAAATTACAGCTTCTAAAACAGCTTTCAAACTTATAGTAAGACTATTATCTTATATTGGTAATTTTAATAACGTTACGCTCTAAATAAGCATAAATAAATTATTTTATAGTGCCTTTGAACGTATGTTGGTTTTTTAAAGAATAAAAGCTTTGTAATAGTCCATTATTGTGTTAATTTAATGCTAATCCTATATTAACATTGACTTTATAACAATTATTGCTTTTGCTCCGTTTTCTTTCAAATCTATTCATCTCTACAGTATATAGCTATATATTGATCGAAATAAAAGTATTGTTAGAACTATGAGTAATAATAACATCGTAATTTGAATTTGGTTAATGGATAAAAAGGCTTTGAATAAGACTAAAAAACAGGCGGATTCAAATGAAAACTTAAAAAGGAGTATACTGATTTTATTAATAATTGTAGTAAACAAAAAAAGCTTCTTCATCGGCATCTTCATATTATGTTGGGAAACGCTTTACTTTGCAGGGCATGTTGGTTCTGAAAAGAACAAGCAAGTTGGTTTTTTAAATGGCTTAATTAAAAATCTTGGCTTATTTATTTTATACCAAGTAATTACGGTTCCCTGATAAGCTCGATAAAAATCAGTCACTAATACGTGTTATGAGTTTAAGCATTATAACATATTTCCGAAGTGCTGTTATATGGCTGAACATAATAAGTGTCTTGTATTACGAGCTCTAATTTTTGTGACGAGCCATATTAAAATTAACAGCACTATTATGCTATCGTCAAATGCCTAAAGCTTTAATTTCATTTGTCGCCATTTGCTTTCCTTTTCCTATCTTACAAAAATAATACAATTTACTAAGATCTGACTAGAAAGGGAATGAAATCATTTGTATTTTGTACCAATACCTTTATAAGCTACTGTAATTGTTAAAACTATTACTATAATCTAAATTTTGTGATATTTGTTAAAAATAGGTTATGTTTTATAAAAAAAAAAATATACTAATAAAGTATATTAGCGAGGGCGCGTGTATTCTTTCTCAATAACATGTATATTTCACCCGACAAACTGATGTGCGCAGCTAATTTCACTCAAAACATTCAGAAATACAGGCGGTACTTACCCATCATGCAATATTAATTTTCACATTTAAATATTTCAAGTCCACATAACGTTGCACGATCAAAAACAGATCAATATATTTTTAAAATCAATAAGATTTTCTTTTTTACAAAGGAATTACAACAGTTAGCATTGTTATGAAATTTTAATAACAGATTGTAATTTTAAAAGCTATATATTAACTGTAATGAAGTCGCAAAAAATGCCATTTGTTTATTCATGTGCTCATAACTGACTTAATTAATGATTTAATATGATAATTACAATGCTATTAAATTGCCTTTATATAGCTCAACGCTGTCTAAAGGGGGGGCCCAAATTTTACTTATAAGAGTCGTATAAAAGAAATACAGCCGATATACGATTTGGTTATAATGCTTTGTACACGAACTCGTGCTATCATAAGTTTGTTATAATGGTGTTTTGTGCTTGCTGGGATATTCCGACAGCCCTATAACTGCGTTATTACTTCACAAACTCGATAAGTACCGACATACTTAGATACCTAAGGTTAACTGGTAAATTACTGTAATAATTTATTTATTTTATATTACCTAGCTTAATAGTGCAGTACGGAAATTGCAGATGTAAGGATCGTTGATTGAATAGTGACAATTCTTGACTGCGATGAACAAAAATTGATAACTCCAACAATATTTATAAAAACAATTTTAAATAAATAGTTTAAAAGACTAAAATCACGCTTTTATGATAGAATTGATTCTATCATAAAAGCAAAAAAAAAATTTTTTGCAAAAATATTTATTTTTTATTGTTCCGCTCCTTGATAAGTGTGCAAAGTTTGAATTAAATGGTAACCTATTAAAAACTCGAATTTCTATTACCCGAATCTTAAAACCCCGAAAACGGTTGTTAGAACTTTTAAAAGACAGATGTAATGAATGACAAATTTTTAAAATTCCTTTTTTAATTTCCCAGATGAATCAATTTCCAGATGTACCAAAACCAGATTTTTAAAAAGTATTTTTTTGTTTCCCGTATTCTCATAATACAGATCTCAATATACCAGATTCTCAGAATACTTTTTTTTGTTTCCCATCGTACCATTTTCCAAATAAACTATTGCCAAATTTTCATAATCTTTTTATTTGGTTCCCATATAATCGTATAACAGATAAACTATTGCCAGATTTTCATAATCTTTTTATTTGATTTCCATACAATCGTGATTATACCTTTACTATCGACTGAAAATAAACATTGTCAGTAAGTAAATTTATTGTTTTACTTGTCCATTACAGACCGGTTTTAGTGTCAAAGTCGACTCAGTAGGTTAGGTTAGGTTTGAACTGTAACCCCTCACGCACGAGCCGAGCGAGCGAAGCGAGCGTGCCGCGGCAGCGGCCGGCGAGTGCCAGAACCGACTCGCTATTGTTTTACTTGCCCATTACAGAAAGGTTTAAGTGTCAAATTCGACTCAGTAGGTTAGGTTAGGTTTGAACTGTGACCCCTCACGCACGAGCCGAGCGAGCGAAGCGAGCGTGCCGCGGTAGCGGCCGGCGAGTGCCAGAACCGACTCGCTATTGTTTTACTTGCCCATTACAGAAAGGTTAAAGTGTTAAAATCTATTCAGTAGGTTAGGTTAGGTTCGTGCTGCAACCCCCTGGAAGGATTTCGTTTCGCTGGATATCGTTTATTTGAATTTCAAAAATCTGGACATTGTTTGTCTGGATATCAATTAACTGTATTTCAAAAATTTGTGTTTTAAAAATCTGGCTTTCGTGCATATGGATTACGGTCATCTGGATTTTGTGCATTTAGATTTCGTATGTCTGGAACTCATTCGTCTGGATTGTAAAACGTCGTACAAATAAGGAAATGGGCAAATGAAATTCGGAGTTGCGATTATATGGCAAACAAAACTTCGAAATTTTAAAATTCGGGGTTATGAAAAAATGTCCAAACGTTTTCTGGATTATGATATTCGGAATATTAAAATTCGAGATTAAGATAGGTAACCGAATTAAATATGTCCGGTAAAAGTGGGTCAATTTCTTAAGGAGTCGGTTACATACAAACATACAGCTGAAGCTAATATGTGTTAATGAGTTTACCACAATTATTAAAAAGCACACGTTTCAAATGCACATGTGGTAAATTAAGATTCTTATCAAGTCCACAGCTAGGTATCCGTGAATACTCAATCTTAGTAACACTTTTTTGCTCGTCCCGTCCGTGCCATAAATATTCATAAAACTTGGGTTTTTCCCTTTGATCGTGCCATTTCTATTCGTGTCTTTTTTATGTGTTCTGGGAGATCTTTTGTTGTAGGCTGGGTTCATGAATGCTAAATACTTGGGTTTTTGTATACGGATTTGGAAAATAGGAGTTTATTGTGTGTGTATTAATTGTATTAGATGTTTACGTATGTTAAAAGAGAATAGAGATACCTAATTATATTTTTTGACGTGACAACGTCTTAAATTAGGTTGCGACTGGGAGTCACTTATGAAAAAGTGTAACGCTCGGTAACGTTACGATGAGTCACCGAACGAGAGAGAGGCCCGCCGAATGCCTTGCGTCTCTCTCCCACTCAACTATGATCGAGAAAAAGACGTTGTCACGTAAAATCTTCGCCCGTAAAACCGACTTTACAGGCAACCATTTTTTTTACATGATATGTCCGTTTGATGTATTTCCATTTTCTTTTTGTCTTGCCTTGAAATCAACTTAAATAATAGGTATATATACTTTCAAAAATTGTTTCGTCCTAAATAAAATAATTAAAAGTTAGACTTGTTCATGTTTATTTCGTCTTAATGTAATAACTATAAAAGCTAGTGTTGTTTTTGTCTTTTAATATTCTTTTGATTTTTCATAAAGGTAATTTCGGTATAACAGGTGTCCGGGTCGTGACAGTGAATAAATCAAGGAATTAAGATTAATGGAAAAATTTCACCTCTCCCTTTTTCGCTGCTGTGCCAACACTTTGGGAGAGGATTAGTTTGAAGGAAATTCTCGTGACAGTGTGTTTTTAATAAAAGTCCTCCGAAAGTCTTTCATCGATTTTTATTATTTTATTGAGCATATTTTGGAGATTAATGTGTCCTAGTCAGAGTGTCCTAGAAGAAATCGTTTATAATTTTATAAGAGTAAATACAATAAAGGTTCACTCTCGAATAAACCTAAGTAGGTTAAGTTATAAAAATAGTGAAAATTTAAAAATAATATGTAAAGCTTCTAACTACAGTATACCTACCTAGGTAGGTATACTGGTATAGATGATTGCTTAATAATCTAGATTCTAAATTATAGGGTTTTAGATTCCACTTTAAATATGTACCTATATTGAAAAGTAATTGTTACTCATAATTAATGTATGTGTAACAACAAAATTTTTGTAACAGGTGTTAAATGTTACTTTAAAACGCATTTTAATGACATTTTTTTCTGTTACACAAAAGTAGTATACAAGCTACTAGTATTTGATCGTTTCTTCTATTGAAATAGAGAAGATTCTATTCTCTACTAGAAAGATAGTTCCATAGACAAAGTAACACTTGCTAGTTGCAAGTCATTATTGGTTATTGAATCAATCGGAAGCTGCCACCGCGCATTCCTCGTCGCTCTAAAGGTAAACGCACACTTATCCGAGAAGTCAGCATTTCGTTCGCTAAGCTATGTTCCTAATGTTGCGAATTGTTTTATGCGGTGATCATCACCATTAAGTGTCTCGTCTGCTTCATTGTACGTTCGCAGTGTTCCTTATGGTGCAAAATGTTATGAGCAACGGCTATCATCATCAAGTGCCTCGCCTGCTCTATTATAAAAAGAAAGAGTCGAAAAAAAAGTTTTATTATACGTAGAAATCTCATTTCTCTGACGTACCTACCTAAGCAACTAAAAAAAAAAGACGGGTTGCACTCCGGGAGTGCCGGCAGAAGTGAAAACTTTATTATTAAGAGCGGGGGCACACGATGCGTTGCGGCGGCGGTGCGGCGCCGGAGCGGTGTCGCTGCGTCATCTTACATAGAAATATCTGTGGCATGCCACACGATGCGCTCCGGCGCCGCACCGGACTTGCAACCACCAAGACGAGGCAGGGAGGGGTGAATGAGTTGCGACGTCGGAGCGGCACCGCTCAGTTGTTTTGCGTCACAAGGGAAGACACACGCTCGCTCGTTTCGATTTTTTTTCTAAGTATTTTTGTTTATTGTGATTGATTTCTACGTCGATTTCGCCGGTGGCGTAATAGGAGCGCCAACAACAGACGTCTTTTACGATCCATTTTCATTAACAGACTGTCCAACCCTGCTACGACGCCGCTGCGACATAACAACGTTACGGCGCCGCACCGCTCGTGTGCCCACTGACACGGTGAAATCTTTGCGGTGCGGCGCCGCAACGCATCGTGTGCCCCCGCTCTAACGTTGAGACGGGTCACGGGATAGCTGTCTACTCTCCATCCGTCTTACGCTTTTTCGATCAGGTCACGTGTCCTGACGTGAGTTTAAGATTTTATACCCATTACAGAAAAAGTGCTCAACGCCGCTAAAGAAGTTTTCACTTCAAAAATCTAGATCGCATCAGCCGCGCCGAAACTAATGACGTCATCAGAATTAATCTATCCTCCGTTTCCTCGATGCTTCGACACGGGCGTGCGACATAATATTATCATAATATGTGTTTCATGTAAAGAATTCTTATATTCGTTTCGTTGGGCGCGTACGGCTTGGATGAATGTGCGTTCACCCTTACAAGTTACAGTCTGTGAGGAAAATCGACCTTATGTGTTTTGATTGGTTTGTTATTGGACCACCTACTGGTATGATAATGTGTATATTAGATTAGATATTTGGAATTGTCATTTGAGTTTAGTTTTTTAATTAGATATTTTATTGAATTGTAAGTAAACGAAAACAACAATTCAACTTATCTATTTAGGTATGCCCTTTAAGAAAAATTACCAATGTTAATATCTAACAAATTAAGTATATCTTCTAATCAGTACTTGACATTGAACAGCTCTGCAGTAGAATTTAACATAGGAAAAATTAACCATTAAATTAATCCAATAAATTAATTATCCTGACGTAATATTAAAATAAATTGATAAATCTTATTGATCTCATTCTTTAAAAGTTAAAACTGAATAAATACGTCACCCTCTATTCGCGCGTAAAAAATTTAAGTCATTTTATAGACAGACTAATTTCACAGATAACAAATGCGAGAGCGCGCCAACTGAAACGTCAAACCATAACGCAATACCACAGATAATCCTCAATTTTCCACAATAGACGAAAAAAAAAACATCCGTAAAACAAAGCTGCGACTATAATAAAAGAAAAAACAAAAAATGGTCAACAAAAGACAAAAGAATTTCCAAACAATGGCCGTCGGTAGCTAGCAGTTACTTCACACAATGACTGAGCAACAATGCGAGAGCTGCTGAATTGTTACGTCATTGTTTTTTATGCTATTAATTTACGGATCTCAATTTGTGCACGGTGCTCTATGGTTTTTAAATACACGTGAATTTGTATGGATTATATTTTGTTTGATGATTGGAAAACTTTTTTAACGGTTAATATTATTTTTTCTCGATATGAATGACATATAATATGCCTTTTTTGGGTATCATATAACAACATTGTACTCAGGCAAAAATACACCTAGTTTTATCAAAATGCAGCAGAGTGAAAGATCAGCCAACAATTAATAAAACTATCAAATTCTTAAATCTTAATAGAGCTATTACCCGCGCTACTCTACGGATTTGATGATTTCCAGCCATACAATTAGGATATTATAAATCGTTCGCCTGCCTAAAATCACGTCAATTTGTCTTTCTGTTTTGTCGTAAAATACGGAGTAAAATATAGATAAGAAACATGTTAATGAAACATAAAGAAACAGGCCACAAAATTATATTCGAGACTGTGTTTATTGAATCTCTAAAAAGGCAATTTAAATTGTGCTACATAATATTTATTTAAGTAACTATAGCTTTAAGTAACTTGCGTACCTATTCAATTTATTGTTGCTATCAAAATCTGGAATTAAACAAATATTTGAAGGCATAATTTTGTAAATTTTACAACATATCGCCTCGAGCTCTTAGACTATACAAATCATAACATGGGGGGCGAAAAATAACCAGGCGCCTGGGCTATAAATTTTATAGCGACCCTTATGACGTTTATAGTCCATTGAAATGTTACATTTTTTAGGCCTAACCTTGCGTTTTTTAGAGGACGCAATTTTGTTTTTTTGATATGTAGAGGGGGTGTCAGTGTGGAGCTAAAACCAAGTTTGTGGGGTTGCCACCCTTGTCCCACGGCCGCCATCTTGAAAATAGCGGTTGGAATGGTTTTAACGATATATCTCTTAAACTATTTATCTGATAAAAAAATATCGTTTAAATTATTTGTTGCAAATTAAATTCACTACAACTTTGGTCAAGTAACTTTTTGTCGTATAACTATAAATAAAAAAGTTATAAGCGAGAATGGTTAGAAATTAGAGATATTTATATTTTTCAATAAAACTTTTTATATCATTTTACGATGAAATGATATCAGACCATTTTTGTAGATTGTTTTTCGAGGAACAACTTTTATATACGACATTTTTTCATTACGTCAATAACTAAGGTTTTACAGCGCTCTGAAGTGAGTACTATTTTTCAGTACTCTTAACTATACATATATTGGCTATTGGCTCTTTTCTCATACTCCAGAAAATAGAAGCAGAACATTTCAGGCCTGATTTTCGACGTAAAAAAAAAACGCGCTTCCAGACTCTACCTCCTGGGTGGTGGAGAAAAGATTCAATAATTAATTATTAATAATATTGCAAAATTAATTATTAAAAATATTATAATAACAAAAAAAAACAATTACTGATGACAAATTATTATTTACACACATAATATAAGTATACTGTATAGATCAGAGTACTGAAAATTAGTACTCACTTCGGAGCGCTGTAAAACCTTAGCTATTTACTTAATGACAAAATGTTGTATATAAAAGTTGTTCCTCGAAAAACAATATATAAAAATGGTCTGATATAATTTCTTCGTAAAATTATAAAAAAAAAGTTTTATTGAAAAATATAAATATCTCTAATTTCTGAACATTTTCGCTTATAACTTTTTTATTTATAGTTCTACGACAAAAAGTTACTGGAACAAAGTTGTAGAGAATTTAATTTGCAACAAATAATGTTAATAAATGTTTTTTATCAAATAAATAGTTTAAGAGATATATCGTAAAAACCATATCAACAACTATTTTCAAGATGGCGGCCGTGGGACAAGGGTGGCGACCCCACAAACTTGGTGATAGCTTCACACTGACCCCCCCTACACATCAAAAAAATAAAATTGCGTCCTCTAAAAAATGCAACCCCAAATGTAACTTTTCAATGAACTATTATGAGAGCTATGTTTTTATTTAGAAAAATATTGTGTTCGCGTCCAATCAGAAACGAGTTAGCAGATATCTGGTTCTATCTGGTTAAATTAATGAGTACAAATAAGTTTTTTAACCTAGATATTAGGAAATATTTATACACTTATTAAGTATGAAGAAGTATCTAACTACTTTTTTAATTGCTAATTGCTAAGTTATATATAAATATAAGATTAATAAATGAATGTTTATACAGTTAAAGATAATAATTAATAAGGAAACCTTATTTGAAAAAGGAGTCTCTATGTAACGCAGATATTGTGTAGATTTTTACCATATTAATATGTACAGTACTCCAAAATTAATAATGCGCATGCAAATCTTCGCTAATTGTCGTATTTCCGAAAACACTCGAATCATTGAATCGTAACAGCCCTAAACAATGCACTTGCATTTTACACCTTGATCAAAAGAAATAGAGACTTCTATTTACGGTCATACACAATCAAAAACAAATCGGGCGGTAGGTGACGGTAGCCTGTCAGTCAAAAAACTCAAAAATCCTTCAGTCGTCTTTAAATATTGGTGGTGACTGCACGTGTTCTCTCTGTGTGGAATTATATAGAGCTGCTATTACATACCTTTCTTGGTTTTGTTTTTAAAGGTGGATTGAATAAATCGATGAAATGATTATTTACACAGTCGATAGCAGTAGGGAAAGTGAAAATGAGAGAGAAGAGCACAATGAAAGTTCCGATGTATCTACAATGTCAGAAATAAAGATAATCCTGATTTTGATTGTGTTTTTTATTTATTTGTAATTGTAATAATATTGTGGAATGATCAGTACTGTAAATACTTTTGAACTGAGATTTTAATGATTAGATTTATATGGTTTAAATGTAAACCTGTGTTTGAAAACCATATTTTATACAATATAAATTTTGTGTTATTTTTACCTTATTTTCTTACATCATTACACCAGCTTCAGCAAGACACTTTAAAAGTACTATAAAATTATCCAAGTAAATCAATCCAACAAAGATATATTCGCAATCGTGGGATATCCTCGCTATTTATACAAGGAATTATCGAAACAAAATCGTTACTTACAAATAAATATTAATCTCTTTTAGCACAAAACACATAATTTGACTAAATTATGCATGAAGAAAATGCATTTAACCACTCTATATACATAATCATCTTCGGACGCTCCGGGAATATGACAGTTGCCGAACAGTGACGAAGATTTCTATGCGCATTATTACTTTTGGAGTACTATATATTAATGTAATTAATATTGTATTATATTACATCTCAATTATAAGTATTTTATTCGTAAAATCAAATCACTACATAGTATAAAACAAAGTCGCTTTCTCTGTCCCTATGTCCCTATGTATGCTTAAATCTTTAAAACTTATACGCAACGGATTTTGATGCGGTTTTTTTTAATGGATAGAGTGATTCAAGATGAAGGTATAGGTAGTATATAATTTATTATGTTTTAGACAAACCGGGCGAAGCCGCGGGCGGAAAGCTAGTAAAAAATAAAGCAAGTCATGCTTGTATAACCAAAACAATTTTTCTCAGACAGATCACAGAAATTGTATACCTAGCTATAGACTTCAGCCATTTATATACCCCAACTACATTCTCCCATAAATTATATTGCTCTGTACAATTTAATAAATAAAAAAGAAATGACATTTTATAAGATAGATTATTTTAAATAGTTGCATAACTGTGCGCCAGGTGAGCGTATCTGCTGATAACGTTATCAGCTTCCGCACAGCTGCCAGATTTATGGCGGCAAATTTGCAGACGACGATTGTGTTTTTTATTCATAAGTCTTTATTGTTAATTTTTGAGAATTGCTTTATCTCACTATACTAGGATATGGTTACCACCATTTTATGGTATACCTGTTTGACGGTAAGCATCACCGTCCGTGGACATTTTTAAAGCATTCAATCTGACGTAATCCTACGTCTTAGCAAATGGATTGCCAGCAATCTATACTAATCTATACTAATATACTAATAATAATTTTATAAAGAGGAAAGGTTTGTAATTATGTATATATATGTATGTATGGTTTTCACGCATAAACTACTAGACGGATTTCAAGAATTCTTTCACCATTAGAAAGCTGCATCTTCACTGAGCAACATAGGCTAGCATTATATTGCATTTTCAAAAAAATTAGAGATTCTTACCAAAAATGCAATAATGTAACCTAAGGTGTAAAAAATTCCTTAATAAAAATTCTGTCATCGCGTGCGCTGCGGAATCTATTCCTTGAAGTAGGTACGAGGATGGTTCTTATGAAAAAAAAAAACGTAAACATGTAGGTACCACGGGCGAAGCCGGGGCGGACCGCTAGTATTAGATATATTAATATGATTAAGAAAATATTGACGAGAGGAATAAATAAAACTATTAGGAAAACTAAGGAAGGCGCTACCATGGCCCGCGCACAATTGCAAAGGCGTAAAACTGTGCGTAAAACTATCTTCAGGCATGAAACCTCTGCAAAAGGATTGCCGACTTTAAATGGTAGGTATGGGATAAAGAAAGGATGGACAGGGGACTAAAGAAAAAGATTTGGATTCACGCTCCCATATGCTCATACGAAAGAGTAGAATATATTCACTTCATCTGCTGAAAAAAGAAACAACCTTGGAGCATTATTCATAGATGTCTCGCTCCTATTATAAATGCGAAAGTAACACTGTCTGTTTCTTCTTCACGATTAAACCACTTAACCGATTTGATAGAAATTTCGTACAGCGTTGGTTTCAGACCATTATCACGGAAATAACACGTGAACGGGAACTGTTCGGATTTTCCTTTGAATACGCAAGCGAATCCGCGGGCGGAAAGTTAGTAGGTATTTATATTATTAATTTAAAGAATCCCATCTATGAATGCGTGCGTGTTGCGAAAGAACCAAGGCGAATGTAAAGTAAATCTAAAAATAATCGTATTGAGATAATGAAAAATGCTTTTTGGTAGAAAAATAAATTTTTATCAAAATGTGTGCAGCCGTTTCGGTATGATTGATTGTAATTACCTCATAGGTAAATTACAGTAATGAAATTATTTTCAAGTGGCAACCCTAAAGCGGAATGCCTAACTCTAACCTTCAAGCGAGCAAATTAAAAACAAAATGAATTTCGGCTCGCCTTCAAGGCTTGTTTACTCAATTATCATACAGCAAATAGCACTAATGATAAGGTTTTACGCTTAATAACGAAAATTTTCGCAAACAATAACGATAATTACAAGGCAAAAGCATTTTTAACGGAATTAAATGGAGATGTTAGCCTGTTTGTTGCGTTTTTACGTTGAACGGATGTACCAGTTGATGATGGATAAACTGTGCATTGTAGTTCTAAAAAGGGTTTTAAATTATTATAAATATATCATATATCAGGACAATTTTCACACACGGCACAATCTGATCCCATACTAAGCTTTAGCTTGTGTTATGGACACCAGATGGCTGATAAACATACATATAGGTATATTTTTTTTAAAATAAATACTTATATAGATAATTAACACCCAGACACAGAGCAAACATCTATGTTCATCACACAAATATTTGCCCCGGGTGGGAATCGAACCCACGACCTCTGGCTTGGAAGGCAGGGCCACTACCAACCAAGCCAACCGGTCAGTCAGAATATCCATCATAATAAGTTTTCAATCGATGATAATTGATAGTGCCAATGTATCGGAAAAGACAATTCGGTTCTCTAGGGACGATAATTTAAGTATAGGTACATACCTACGCAAATTTCATTTATTTTTATATTTTGAAAGTCTAGCTTGGAGACGATCGAATTACACAATTAATCTAAAAATGTAGATACAAATGATTTGCACAAATCTCATATCAAACACTCCTCTAGTCGGTCAAGGAATTATGATGAAACTGCGGAATGTTCTAGAATAAAACAGTTTGATTCTAATATCAGCCCGCATTTTTCTAGTTTGCAAACGTAGTACATACTATCTCTATGGTTTGCAAGCATTTGCCACCACCGCGCCGTTCCAATGTTTGTGATAATAACTAGGTAACCTAGCGGTTTATAATATGCAAAATTGCATATTATGCCATATTACATACAAATCCCTTTATATGAGGATGGATGTTTGTTTTTCTTTCACGTAAAAACTACTGAACCGATTACAATGAAATTTGGAATGTAGGTAGCTGAAGACCCAGAATAAGAGCGAGGCCACATTAGTACGTTGCGTTGCGCTGCGACGTCGCAGCGTTGACGCTGCGTCATTTTTCATATATTTTTTATGATATGCCACATATGCGTTGCGTCGTCGCATGCGACGTTTCAACGGATCGACGGACAAGCGACGAAGCGGGGGGAGAGTGATGCGCTGCGCTGTCGGAGCTCCGGTGTAATAACGGATAGTGTTTCGCTGCTAGAGGAGCAAGCTAGACGTGCGCAACGATATTTTTTATCTTTATCATGAGTGTGAACGATATCGATATAGATTTTCTCATATCCCTGGTGCAAGAAAGACCGATCATATGGGATAAAGGACATGAACATTTCAGTGATAAATTCCGGAAAGCAAACGAATGGGCAGCTGTTTGTAAAAATTTATTTGAAAATTACGACGAATTTGAGGATGCTAAAAAGAACAAAATTGGTAAGTTATCATATGTCATAATTACTTAGTTATATAATTTGGTACTTATGTTAATTTAAATCTTCTTCAACTGCCATGGTAAAGCGCCTGCGGGACTCATAAAGTAATTAGCAAATTGGTCTCTGATAAAATTTTGAGCTAATGATTCTCCGATGATGTGGGGTCGCAATTGTGGGAACTTACTTATTGTTATCTTGTCTTGTTGCCGTAAACCATCGTGTTCTGTGACAAAATTGTGTAAAACACAACAAGCTTTCACAATATCAATAGTTAAATCATATGCTGTATCGATTGGCCTGTGTAAAATACGCCATTTATTTGCCATGATCCCAAATGCACATTCCACGTATCTACGGGCTCTGCTAAGGCGATAATTATAAATTCTTTGTTTCACATTGAGATTTTGGCCGCCATATGGACGCATAACATGCTTACTTAAACTAAAAGCTTCATCACCGACGAGTACATATGGGATTGGCGGCTCATTACCATGATCATTTACGAGTGGTTGAGCATCGGGCAATGGTAGTTCATTTCTCATTAAAACTTCGTACAGTTTCGAATTTCTAAAAATGGTAGAATCACTTTCTTTTCCATATGCGCCCATGTCGACAAAAACAAACTTATAATTGGAATCTACAACCGCCAGCAAAACAATTGAAAAATAATGTTTATAATTATAAAACAGAGAGCCGCTATTCGCTGGTTTTGTTAAACGTATATGTTTCCCATCAATTGCCCCGAAGCAATGGGGAAAGTTAGCTTTGCGATCAAAATCTAATGCAATATTTTTTAGTTTTTCTTCTGTGATTTCTTCTATGTACTGTGGTCGAAGATATTTCCAGATAGCTTGACAAACGGACGAAATAATAATAGAAATTGTTGACCTTCCACGTTTAAATTTGAAATGCAAGTCCCTCATCGAATTTCCACTGCCCAAATACCTGCAATACAAACAAAGGGTATTATTACCTACCTACATATTTTTTTCTCTCTTTGCAGGTAACGAAGTTGTAAAAAAATGGAGAAGCGTGAAGGACAACTTTTTACGATACGTAAAAAAAATAAAGGATAACAGTTCATCAGGATCAGAGGCAAAACAAATGAAAAAATATCATTATTACAATCAATTGCTGTTTTTGCTGAAAGTTGCTCAAAATAAAACTGACAGTAGCCTTGATAAAGGAGTGGAACGAAACGAAAACACAACATCATCTCCACGTGCGACAAAACAAATGTCATCGTTACCTCCAGGTCCTTCTCGCTACGTACCTGCTAATCGCAAGAGATCAAACCAAGCAATAGATGATGTCGAGGCGCAAATGTTAGAGGCGTTGCAGGAAAAAGAAAATCGCCATCTATCATTTTTTAAAGGTATTCTGCCTTCTTTAAACGACTTTACGGAATTACAAACGTTGACATTTCAAAGCAAAGTTATAAATATCATTACCGAAATGCGGTTCGGGGAACAGACTCAATCAACAACATGGCAGCTACGCGGATATCATACGGGACAACAATATCAATCGACAACAATGCAGTCACGTGGATATCAAACTGGACTACAGGCCCAGTCACCATCGCCATCGGAGTATCAGACAGGACTACAGACCCAGTCCCCATCGCCATCGGGGTATCAAACGGCTGAATTCGAAACTACTTATTTATCAAACACTTCAGTTAGTAACTTTACTGATGATAGTCAAGAAGAAGAATATAACTTTGCTGTAATCTCTAATACTGATCCTTAAATAAAACTGTATTAAAACACAATAAATGAATAACTGATTATTATGTTGTTTCTTTTACTTACCTCAATGTGATACCAATCATTTCAATTGGTTCTATTGGATTCCTGAAATTGGTATACTGCTTCTTTAAATGTGGTTCTAAGGTTATCACCAAATAATTAAAGCTGGCCACACTCATTCTAAAAAATGCGAAAAATTTATCTTCATCTAACAACAACTCTCTATATTCCTGCATAAAAAACTGACCATCACTATTTCTTAATGCAATCACGGGAGATATCCAGAATCTTTTTTGGTTTCTACGTTTGTTTCGGCGGTGGCGTAATAAAAGCAACAAAAGAACACGTTTGTATCGATCCATTGCGAGGGCTGAACTGAGACGCTTCGTCGCCCTTCTGCGTTGCGACGACATGCGTCGACGCAACTCTGGTGTGGCATACAATGCGTTGATCCGTTGCGATGACGCGACGCACCGCAACGCAACGTACTAATGTGGCCTCGCTCTAAGGCAACGGCTACATTTTTTCTCGAAAATCCCACAGGATCGGGAACTACGCGGGTTTTTCTTTGAAAACGCGGGCGAAGCCGCGGGCGGAAATCTAGTTATGAAATATGAATATAAGTCAGAGCAGAAGGAAGAAAGTGAATTAATAGGCCCATTGTACTTATTTTAAGTTCGATTAATGATGTCTTAAAAAATGTGTTTCTAAAATTTGCCCGCCCTACTTTTGTCAATTTTCACTATTGGTAGGTAAATCCTTAATTTAAAAAGTTTACTTTTTAACTGTTTTAGAAATTAATTTACGCTTCATGATTACGGAATGTATGATCATTGTATAATGTAATTAGAATTTTCAAAATATTGCCTTGTAATATATGCAACTATGACAATAAATAATAATAGAAGCAACTCTGCCTGACTGACAGAGGCAACAATTAGAACCAATAGAGGTAATCTGTTTTTAGTTATTTACACCGATGAATTTTTTTTTAATTATTGTTTATTATCTTCAATTTCAGATCTAAATACAATATTATTTACTTGATATTCAATTAAATAATGTAGCAAATGAATAAAAAGAGACTGTATCATCGTTTTAAAAAGTGGATTCTGGACAAAATAATCTATATACTAATATATATCTCGGGAACTACTGGTCCAATTTTAAAAATTCTTTCGGTGTTAGATAGCCCATTTATCGAGGAACGTTATAGGCTATATATCAACACCCTAAGACCAACAGGAGCGGAGCAATGCGGGTGAAACCGCGGGGCACAGCTAGTGTCTAATATTGCTTGATGGACAATAAAACGCATAAAATATGGTTGAAATTTAGCGAAAATATCTAACAATTCAAGTGTCCGTGAGCACTGGTTACTTACTATATTATTTTAAAAAGAAAACCTCATCGATTTATACCTCATAGGTTTCTATAACATAGGTTTGTATAACACATACAAACATATTTATAAACTTAATATCAATTTAGAGGAAGACGAACTGTAAGAATCGGAGATAACAATAAACTTTGCAAATAAACATTGAGGGTCTAACTATATATTGTTATTTCTATAGACATTATTATTTAGATTAACTATTAAAAATGCTTTTACTTAGGTTTATGTAGACTGTAGAGAGATAGAAACCATTTTTTTTTGAAAGGAAAAAAGAAATTGATGTGAAGCGCTATTTGAAACCGTGTCTGTCGCTTTAGCGTTTGGATTTTTTATAAATTGCCTTTGAAGCTATAAATATAAAATTAGTGTTTATATTTAATTATTTAAAAGTGACCCATATATCGGCATCATTAATATTTTTTCCTGTATTGTATTTATCATTACATTTAAAACGCGCAAGTTTGTTTTGATCATTGAGATATACATATGGAGACGACACCGCCTACATCACTTATGTTCCGCTCAACATAAGCCATATGGCTTAACTGCACGCTCATTTTTTATTTGTTTTAAAGTGAAACGCATCAAATATGCCTTCGTGTGTGTTACGATATTGCACAAATAATACAAATAATACGGAAAAGTGACTAACATAACTTTTCATCGGTAAGTACCTAACTAGATAATAATTTTTAAAACTTAGTTAGAGCAAAAAAATGGCGCACAGATTTTGTTCGTGGTGTCAAACTCAAACAAACTCAAACTCAAACATTCATTTATTCAATTAGACTACTATTTAGTAGCACTTTCGAATCGTCATTACATGAGTATTTTTAACATTTACCACCGATTCGGAAAGCAGTATCTATGGAGAAGAATCGGCAAGAAACTCCATAGTTGCTCTTTTAAATTATGTCAATATTACATAATATGTAACTTATATCTAACTACATAATATATCATAATATGCCAAAGAACTGTCCTGTGGTTTTTACGCGATAACCCTCCATGGGTCTTTATCGTCCATATATTCCTGAATACTGTAGTACGCTCTCTGAACTAGTACATTTTTTATATAAGTTTTAAATTTAGAACTACTAAACTCTTTAATATTGTGAGGAATTCTATGATATAAGCGTATACCTTGACCCATAAATGAATTTTTAACTTTAGCTAATCGGAAAAATGGCATTTCAATTCTATTCCTGTTAATTGTGCCATAATCGTGTCTATCTCCTACTCTTGTGTGTAAGTCGGAGCTTTTGTGTACATGCAAAATATTATTAAATATATACTGTGATGGTACAGTAAGGATACCAGTATTCTTAAAAAGATCTCTTAGTGAGTCCCGAGCACGTAAATTATATATAGAGCGAATGGCTCTTTTCTGTAAGATAAATATAGTTTCTATATCTGCAGCCCTGCCCCACAGTAGAATTCCATAGGACATAATGCTATGAAAGTAGCTGAAATAAACCAATCTAGCTGTATCTTCATCGGTGAGATGCCTTATTTTCCGGACTGCATATGCAGCTGAACTGAGCTTACCTGCAGCGGTGTTGACATGGGCTCCCCACTGTAGTTTCTCGTCCAATGTTAACCCTAGAAATACAGTAGACTCAGTAGGATGCAATACCTCCCCGTTCAAGGTAATATCTCTGTTCAACTTTTTTACATTAGGAAGTAAAAATTCAACACAAGTGGTTTTTTTGGCATTTAATAATAAATTATTGGCAGTAAACCATTCAGATATGTGTAAAAGAGCACTGTTCACTTCGTCAACATTTGGGTCATGCCTATCCACATTAAAAATTAATGAGGTATCATCTGCAAACAGAACTATTTCACACCTATACTGCAAATAATAGGGAAGATCATTAATATATACCAAGAACAAGAAGGGACCTAAAATTGACCCCTGTGGAACACCAATGTTAATTGACGCACCGCTAGAACCTGTCTCTTCTGTCCTCTTCTCCATTAACAACTACAGTCTGTATCCTATCATGTAGGTATGACGCTATGAGGTTCTGGGCTTTTCCTTTAATTCCATAGTGATTAAGTTTACGTAACAAAGTACAATGTTCAACGCAGTCAAATGCCTTGGAGAGGTCACAAAATATCCCCAGAGCATTTTTTGAGTTTTCCCATGCTTTATATATATGTGTTAGAAGTGCAACTCCAGCATCTGTGGTTGAGCGCCCCTTTGTGAAATCAAACTGTTTGGTGTGCAGTAAATTATTAGATGCAAAATGACTACTCAATTGGTTTAATATTAACTTCTCGAATACCTTACTTAATGTTGGTAAAATAGAGATAGGTCTATAATTGTTACAGTCTTCTTGATCGCCCTTCTTAAATAGAGGTATAACTTTACTAAGCTATAGTACCTAAATTAGGAAATGTACCATAGTCACAACACTTATTAAATATGAAAGCTAAATTTTTCGCAATATTTTCTATTATATTATTAACTAAATTTACGGACATTCCCCAAAGATCACAAGTATTTTTTAGATTAAGCGTCTTAAAGGCAGTAACAATATCACTAGCAGTTACGTGTCGTAATTCAAATAATGTACTGCACCCCGCAACATGGTCCCTCAAAAAGGTTTCTGCAAGTGCTGAAGACGAATTTAAGCTATTAGTAATAGTAGCAGGGACACTACTGAAGAATTCTTCAAAACCAAACGCAACATCAGCACTTTTGTCAATAACCCTGTCATTATTTACAAGTTTTATGGTATTACTTGATTTGCTTTTACCCATTTCACCATTAATAATTGACCAAACTGTTTTAACTTTATTATCAGAGTCGCGTATTTTTTCTTTGATATATAAACGCTTTGCAGTAAAACAAACTTTTTTAAAAATTTTTGAGTAATTTCTAACATAACTAAGAAAAGATGGGTCTTTATTATATTGCTTCATACCATATAATTCATAAAGAATGTTCCTGCACCTATGTATACTAGCTGACGCCCATTTACTAAATGGTAAATCCTTGGTAATATTTAAAGATTTAACTTTAAATATTTTTTCAAATTCATTATGTACTAAATTAAAAAGATTATTAAACATTTCACAAGGACTATTAGGAAAGGATTGATCATTTAGTACGGGCAGGTTTTTATTAATATTATTCCTAAATTTATTAATGCCTTTTTTAGTTATAGGCCTAACATTAATCCTTTTAAATGTAGGTATGCAATCCCATTCAAAAACTACCTTCTGGCCACAGTGATCCGAAGTCAATGTATTGAGAATATTTTTCTCTAAACAGATGCAGTCACAGTATATATTATCAATACAGGTTGCAGAAGTAGGTGTAATTCGTGTGGGTTCGTTAAAAAGTTTATATAGATTAAATGACTGAAATAAATGTCTCCTCCATACGTAGTAATATTATCTCAATGGTTTTGATGCTGCCAACGGTTTCTTTAGTAGGTATATTACGTATAAACGGCTCATCGGATTTGGATATAATTTTGCATAGAGATAGATTGATGCTTGAATTTGTACTGAATACTTTTTATCCCACTACCAGGCATAAAAAGCCACGGAGAGGCGGGAGAACCTACTAGATGTAAATTTGCTTATAAATATTTTGAAGCTGAGGAGTTTGTTCGAAAGTCTTAATATCAGAAATTATGGGTTCAACTTGAAAAAATGTTTTTGTTTTGGATAGTCCATTTATTTACGAAGGTTTTAAGGTAAATATTATTACGCTACGGCCAATAGCAGCGAAGCAGCAATGAAAAATGTTACAAATTGGAGAAAAATATTCGAGAGCAGACTAGTTGCGTCAATCAACTTGTAATAGTTTTAATCAAATCTATCTACCTTTTAAATAATAATAAATTGTTTCCATTATTGCTATAATACTGAATAAATATAATTAAATGAAACAGTTGGATACACAGTGGTTATTTTATTTAGGACGTTATTATAAAATGTTAGTGGACGGGTGAATTAAAAACAATACAATCTCCTGATAAGTTTCATATTATACATACTGTTCAATTATATTTTAATTTAATATAACATTAACCTGAACATCAAATATAAATTCAAACGGTTTTCGTAATGAAAATCCATCGTTCTCGCTGCCTGCGATCACGGAGTCATTGACTGCGTTCCAGATTAGAAATGCGCTTTCTACACAGCGGCGGCAATAGCTTGGAGCGCGCGACGTTGCCGCACTTACGGTTTGTATTTGGAAAATTTCGTGCGTCAAATAAAATTGTTTTTGCAATAGCGTACATTATGGTTACATTGTTAAATAACAATGTAAGCAAGCGTATATCATAATATTATGATATACGCTTGCTTCACTATTGCGAATTGCTTGTGTAAATACTGACGAGGGAGTATTCCTTTTTTATAATATTGATTATTTGCAAACATTAATAGTTTCATTTTAGTTATATTGATTAGGTAATCAGCTCTCTATTCGCATAGGTATGTACTTGTTTCTAAGGTGTATACCTACATGTAAGGTGTGTACATTATGCATAATGTACGCATGTTCTTGTCTTAAACTCGGTATCTCTCTATCAGTCTGCTTGCCTATTCACGATTTCTTAAAAAACGACTCAACCAATTTTTATATGGTTTTCAACAATAGATAAAGTGAACCTTAGAGAAGCTGTATATATATTTTTTTTATTTAGATTGGGTATATGCATGGAAGAAAACAACGAAACATCACGGCGTACAGTGCGGCAAAAATTAAGCCGATTCGAAGCTATAATCGAAGTCCTCGCTTTACTTATGCCTTTGAGACGATAAAATATAATAGTGGATTTGTTCTTCATTCATTAGTCTAACGAACACTTCAATGTCAAACAGCAAAATTTTAAGGCAACGCGTCAGAATGTAAAAATTTGGTCACGTATAAAATGGTACAACTGGAAAGGTCTTTAGACAGATACTGTATAAATCCTTACCTAATTACATACGATAGTATCCTTAGGCATGTAATTAACTGTATAAAACTTACACACCAAACAATTTAAATGAATATATTAAGAGTTATCGCAAAAGAAACAAATGCGAGACAAATTCACGCGGACTTACATTGAAAGGACATCATGTAGAGACTGGGCGGATAGCTAGTTATAATAAATGTGCATAAGTTATTGCTATCTTTAAATTTATAAGTATTTTATTCATTTATCATGTACATATATCTATACTAATTATTATCTATATCAAAGTCCATTTATCTAGGAAGGCTATCCTAATAACTTTTGATATCATAAATCTTCTCGTCTTTACACCTCAACCACTGAACCGATATGGATGAGATTGAGTACACAGACAGCTTGATACCTTAGAAAGGACACAGGATAGGTTTTATCTCGGAAATTACTAGGTAACGGGAACTATGCAGGTTTTTCTTTGACTACGCGGGCAATTCTTGTTCAGCAGTTTAGGCTCATACAGACAGACAGCTTATTACTAAATTGAAAAATATACTTAAAAACCTAAACCTTTTAACTCGACTGTACAACTGTACAGTCGGATTAAAAGGATCAGGTTTTCTCAATTTCAATAAAAGATAAAAATATCAACATAATCAAGGACGAATTGGTGCAGCTCGCACCGAGGCAAACACCATACCCGCACAGAAGATTGGTGTCAAAAAATAGCATGTGTATACTGTGTTTCCTTTTCCTCACCCCTTCCAGTTCGTTCATTTTTTCCCGTTGTCAATCCTTTCTTGTTTTTCTGATTTTAAGGTGTAGGACCCTTAAAATCAGGCTACGTATTTGCCAGTGTTGCCCGCTGGTTGCTCTCATGTAATATGTTGGAAAAAGATAAGATAATATGGCTAAACCATATAATTAATAGTCCTTGTTTTCAATAAGTGTAAGTACAAAATTAGAATAAGCTTATGTACTTTATAAACCTATCTAATCTACGAGTACATAACGAAAGCCTGCGTCTGTTTCTGTGTATATTTTTCTCTTTTACGCAAAACCTACTTTACCAATTTGCATGAAAATTGGCAGGTTGATTTTATCTTGGAATATAAAATAGGTTATCTAAATTAGGCTAATTAACCACTTTCAACTGTCTCTTTTTCGCTAAGAAAAGTTGAATCATGTCATCCCAATTTGACGACTTATTGTGTGTGCGTTAGTGTGCCGTTTTTGAAAATCGAATGTTGTATTAGCAATCAATCTACTAGACCTTTTTAGTTACCTATAATATCATTGCATCTTTTCGTATAGTAACTAGTAAATCTATTGGACCGAATTTTGATTTAAGTATAGATTATAGATTGGAATAACGGTAGACTTTTTCTCTGTGCAAAAATATACTTCATTAGTTAGTTTCCTATATGTGAAGAATTAATATGAAATTCTGATTGTAGAAAATATATTCGGATTAAAAATAAATATTTTTATATCTAGTTAGATAGATCTGAATTAGGCAATACTAGTAAATAGAATGGATCACGGTTACGTAAATCTAATAGATCACGGTCGATTTATGCAATAATTAATTTTCAATGCTTACGAGTTTGTGTAAAAAGCAAGTTTTAAATGTTTTTGGGTTAATCGGTATTTTGAGACACTATATTTAAATGCGAAATGAGAACAGAATATTTAAGATGTTAATCTATGATAGATGATATTTGATATTAAATAATAATTTTTAGAAATTGGAACAGAGAGGGACATGACGGAAAGGGAATAAAAAATACATACTTTTTGAGGCAAGTTTAATTCCACTTTTACTCTAGGTATTCAAATAGGATCTAGCGTTAAAAGGACAAGTTTCATCAGTAATGCTTATAACGTCCCTGAAGCGTTTTTATGTGTTTATTATCTGACAAAATATAAGCTAAACAAAACATATCCAAACAGAAACATACCATAAATATTAATAATTATCACGACAAATAACTTTACAAGCACTTAAATAACTGGCTATTATAGTTAACAGTTTGTCCTCTAAATAACCATCGCCATCAATTACAAATATTTCATTACGTCCAATTTAATTCCGCCGTTCTTCAGTGCTAATATTGAACGACCTATACATAGCCACCTGGACGGTCACATAGACAAACATCTTATAAACACAAAGTAATAAATTATATTTAGATAAAGAATTCGACCGTACCCCAAGGGTTTAGAGTGCATATTAAATTTTTCCCTACGAGTTGGAACTGTGTCGCCCTAACCGTCCGTCAGTATTGTGTTAGTATACAATAAATATTCGGCGCCAGTTGTGCCCGAAGTACACACATATACATAGCAAAGCAACGCTCTCGGCGCGTAAGAGCGGCAACGTCGCGCCACTTCATGACGGATTCCTAGCTGACTTCATTTTATTTTCTTTACCTTGGAAAAGTTCCAACTCATTGAGATAAGCAAACCTCAACCATATGACATGTGTACATAGGGTTCACAATAAAGGACAAAATATAGTTGGAACTTTGTCATTGTAATTTAAAAACCGAGGGTTGCGGGACGCGTGATCTCCGCTCGGTTCCTTTTTTATGCGTCGTCGTTAGAATCGATGTCAGTTGGCAGATTTTTTATTTTACCGTTTTTTGGCCTTGTTTGTCGCGATAACTGACGCGAATTGAGAAAAAAATTACGTAAAGTGTGGCGAATGATAGTGTAAAAAATGAATTAGTTTCCATTTGCATTGCTAATACGGTGTCCTTGGACGTTGTACCGAGTGTGTTTTTCAATTAAATAGCTTATTAAAATGACACCAGTCGACATTGACGTTAAATGCATTACCAAATAGCGACCTATATTTCACGTGATAATTTTAATGATACATAGATATGGAATTATCTACAACTATAACTTGAAAAACCAGAAATATACACAGAGAGGCATTTTAAAATGTTGGCATGTCTTGTAGAGATGTTACAAATTACAATGTATCTGAATATACACGTTAATGTAAATAACTACATGTTTTTTTAATTATAAGGACCTTATCCTTTAGACCTGCCTATGGATACTATGACAATGTCATCCTAACTTAGAATGCAACTAAAATGGCTGTAAGCAGGTTTAGCCGAAAATACGCAGTTAGTTCATAATATTATGAACTCATCGTAGTTTTAGTTTCGATAGACGCTATATAAGTTCACTGTAAACCTGACAAAGTCTTCAAAATTAGGAGTTAGGACCATGTAGCTTATATAGATGATATTATCACAATAAGTCTGAACCAAAGAACTATGTGAACCAATATTAGGAATCCTTTCCACTAGAAATATATATCAAGCTAAAGATTGTTCGTTCTACTTGATCAGGCAAATCTCAGGAACTACTGGTTCGAATCGAGAAATTATTTTTGTATGGGATAGTCATTAGTCCATTTATTTAGGAAGGCAATAAGATAAATAACACCATGCTATGAAGAATAGAAACGGAGCAGCAATGTTGTTACGTGTTATCGTTAAAAACAGGGAGAAACCTTTTGAGTGAAGAGAAAAAAGACTAAAAACTAATAACAATAGACTTAAATTTGGATTTATACAAGAATCAAGAAACTTATTTGCAGTTGATGTTAAATTATAGAAATTGCTATTTTTACCGGAAAAGATATTCCGACACAAAAGGCGGGTTTTATTATTTATTTAGGCAGGTTTAGAAGGTGTTAGGTGTCTAATGCCCGTTCCTTCCGTTTAATATCGTATCTATCTTCGGTTTGACCCTACTAAAGATAGAAAATGCTATCTATCTTTTGTTTTGGCGTCCCAATAAGCTTACTAGCGATAAGCTAACCTATCTCTGATCGCTATCTATCGTCTGGAGGACTAACTAACTGCTTACTAGAGGTATATTTTTCTCTTTGAATTTTTGAGGGTCCCAATAACGTTTTGACAGCTATCAGGCAGTAATAGCCGTTTCTATCTTACGATAGATAGAACCTTACTAGCTATCGGAGATAGCTGTCTATCTATAATCGTAGTTTGAATATTGGGAACGGCCATATATGAGTAATAGCAAGTTAGTATTATATCTATGTATAAGTAAAGCGTCATAAAAACGACGTAAATAAGGACCCTGAGGATTATAAAATTATAACGTTAATAATATTAATTTTACATTGAAAAGAGCGGAGAATTTTGAAAAGTTATAATATGTAATCTTACGTTTTAAACCATTTACAGTGAACAAAGATTACAAGACAGATATCATTTTCTTCGAATTATACTGAACCATGTATTTGAAAACAAATAATAAACATTTCAAGAGCAGCCGGCTTGGTTTTCGACTGGATATTGTCGTCGGAGAGTTCTGTGATTTTCCTCCTAGTTCTATAGTTAGGGTGGATAATGACTAATGAGTCCCCTGCCCAGGAGAATAGTGAAATTCATCTAAACTACACTGTGTTCTGTCCTGCTGCTTTCATCGCCGGGTCGCGGATGTTTTGTAGAAAATCTTATTTTATTTAAATCTAAAGATTCACGCGTGTATTTCGCCCTGCTCGAGTTTTTAGAATGATTAATTATAAATGTTATTAATGATTTGTTTTTTAGCATGATTATGTTATAAATGATTCGACCCATCACATTTGGCTGTTCAGTTTTTCACCTGCGATCTTTATTTCAAAGAAACATGTCAGGTCTGATGAAAAAAGTCATTCTAGCTACCGAACACTCGTTTATGTTATCACTAGATTTCCGCCCGCGGCTTCGCCCGCGTTTTCAAAGGAAAACCCGCATAGTTCCCGTTCCCGTGGGATTTCCGGGATAAAACCTATCCTATGTGTTAATCCAAGTTACTCTCTATATGTGTGCTAAATTTCAATGTAATCGGTTCAGTAGTATTTGCGTGAAAGAGTAACAAACACACACACACACACATCCTCACAAACTTTCGCATTTATAATATTAGTAGGATCTTCATCAGTAAAAGGCGAATCACTGTGCCATTGTAATTGTTCCTTAGAAACAAATGGAAATCAAATTAATGTAGAGATTTGTACGTTTCTTTTCTCACAAAATACATTGTTATTGCATTCCTAACAACGATACCATTACTATTCAAATCTATACTGTATACTGAAAATCACAATTTATCTGTAAGCTATTTAAAATCACATTAAAACGTAAGTTTTTATGTTTCCATTTCTATTACGTAAGTAACTACTTATTGTTCATTAATAATATTACGGGTGGTCGTTTTACTACGATTTCTCACTCATATCTCGATTATAAAGCACACTTCCAACTGTTTTAAATGCGTTCTCATACTTGCCATTTTACTTATCATGTTTGTCGTGCGTTTTGCGTTATATTGATCGACTAGACAAATTAGACTTTCACAATGTTTATTTGTTTAAACTATTTACTCGTGACACGTTTAATAGTAGATTTAATAGTACCTAGTAGTAAGTCTACAGAGGAAAAGTGAGTATGTAGATATAAACCTATTAAACTTTCGTAACATGACAAGCAAGTTTTTACACACTGAACGCATTATGAGTATTTCACTTTCTTTGCTAACATAGTATATTTTCAAGCGAGTTTCCAGTGAATAACGAAACCTTGGTAGTTTTTCTATACTCAAGGCTCATAATAAAAGGTTTTTACGACCCATTGTGAACACTTTACGAGCCTCCAACCACGATTGACTTCTGCCCATAAAGTGTAGTGTCTATGCCGCTAAACCACGTTGTTTCATCTAAATTATTACCCATATTCTCGAGGAGATAATTTCCTTACTTTATTAATGGTAAATCATTGTCTTTGTTGGTGTTTAATTTGTAGATGTAATAAGAATTGTGCGTTTTTTTTGCATTATACAGGTAAAGGACATCAATTAATAACCGTTTATTTGCGATCAATCTTCAGCAATAATTAATATATTTTTTGCTGTGCCCACTACCCAGCAGTTTTACCCGCATTGCTCCGTTCCTATTGGTCTTGCCGTGATCATATATTATATCCATCGATAAATGGGCTAATTAACACTGAAGTGTATTTATCAAATCGGACCCGTAATTCTTGAGATTAGCGCGTTCAACAAACAAAACAAACTCTTCAGCACTATATACGCCAAGTTTACTGTTATAAATAAACGTAATCACAATAATTATTAACATATTCTGTAGTTCATTGCTTATCTAAACTAGGCGTATTATAAATGCTATTGTTCTTTTTATGCTAATAATACTTCGCATGTACAAATGAATTTATATAAATATCTAGCCTTGGTTTATAAATAGCTTTTTTGTTATTTGAAGATATTTATATGCATGGTAAATTGTTTTTCGTAGATGTAGGTACCTATATTCAATTGATTTAAATATTTATTTAAACAAAATGATATATTAGTAGCCGCTTGCCCTGGTTTGAGAGGTATAGAGCGGTTGTCCCGTGATAAAAAATATCCTACGTTACCTACTCGGTAAATATCTTACTTTCTAATACGAGTATAAAAGGTTTTTTTAAACCGATCAGGTACTATCTGAGTTAAATCGTAACGAATTGAAACGGTGAAGGAAAACATAATGATGAAACCGGCATGTCGAAGAATCAAAAGTTCGATGACGTCATGTGACATCTGCCGACCCGCACTTGGCCAGCGTGGTGGACTATGGGCTATAATGGCCTATGCCCTCATAGAAAGCCCGTGTCCCTGCAGTGGGAACATATTATTGGCTGATGATGATTGATAATAACAGCGGCCTCCCTTTTGGCCGGCGCAGGATTAAAATTACGTGTTCGTCTTCTCTAAAGACTGTCTTTCTAACTAGCCACGACCTGGTTCCGTCTGCATTGAAAATTTTTATATTATAGGGCTTTAGCACATCAACGATTTGCTGGCCACGGTTGCCAATTATCAGTGCAGCGGTCCACCAACTTAGTTCCCCGCAAAATTAAAGTAAACGCAATTCAAACAAAATTATTATTAAGAAAAAACCACATAGAGAAGGATAACCCGAACAAGAATAATAACAAGGCAAGTTATTAATACCGAGTGATAGGAAGTTATCTAGCGTGTCAGGGGTTATCGAGCACCTACGTGACTGGCATTGAGACTCATGGCCGCAGATATCGTAATACGTGGAGTTCCGTAGTTTATGAATTAAGATTAGTGGTAGAGTCGAAATAATACTAAATCATAAACAAAACAGTATATAGGGATATATGTATACAGACTACAGTGTACCCATATGTCGAATCCACGCTAGTGTTTGTACTGGTTAGTTTTATTGTTTTTTTTTTACACATTTTTTTATAATAGGAGTTACATTATTTTCTCCACCATCTCTATATTTATTAGTGTGCCAAATATAACACTCCTCCGTTTGTGCAATTCTGGGAAAAAATAGGAAGGTAAGTACTAAGTTTTTGTTGCATAATACAAAATCAAAAAGCGTGTGTGCGGTGTGCCCATTTTTCTGTATTTCTGTATCTTATGCTAAGATTTTGAGAAAATTAATCAAGGAAATAGTGAGAGGTGTAAACATATTTAAAAAAAAATTGGTTGTCTGTAAAGTCGGTTTACTGACGATAGTTGAACGTGACAACGTCCGATTGTGCTTCTTTGTCGTTCGTTCCGCGTTCTCGCTCGCACTTCAAGCCTTACATGGAACGCCTCAGAGCGAGGTAACACCGCATGAGTCATGTTTTTTCGTGCGTGCAGGCGGCTCTATCGAATTATAAGACGTTGTCACGTCAAAAGATGTAGATACTTTAGAGATTTAAATTGGTAGCATTTAATGTTCAAGTAAAGCCGGGAGCCGGCCGGAGAAGTCAGTAGAAGAATTAGTATTTAGTATGTATATTGTAAACGCGGAAAACGTCAACGGCATATTTACGCAACGTGCTTATAGTGACAACGTTAATTATCGGATGATACCTTAATTACTTTGTGCCTCGTGGCGTATTGTGGGCTATATTTCCACTATTCAGTACCTATTCACCATTATTAATTACTTAAATTTCCGATTCATCTACCATTAATAAAAAATAAAAAGTACAAAACAGGTTCAATGTTAAATCAGTAGGTACAGTACTCCAAAAGTAATAATGCCCATAGAAATCTTCGTCACTGTTCGGCAACTGTCATATTCCCGGAGCGTCCGAAGTAAATCTAATCATTAAAATCATTAAAATCCGATATAAATCTTATCATTAAAATCTCAGCTCAAAAGTATTTAAAGTACCTACTGATCATTCTTCAATATTATGACATTTACAAAAAAATAATAATAAAAACAATTAAAATCAGGGATTATCTTTATTTCTGACATTTTAGTTCTTCTTCATTTTCACTTTTGCTACTACTGCCATCACCTGTGTAAATCATTTCATCGATTAATTCAATTCACCTTTAAAAACAAAACCAAGAAGGGTATGTAATAGCAGCTCTATATAATTCCACACAGAGAGAATACGTGCAGTCACTACCAATATTTAAAGACGACTGACGGATTTTTCAGTTTTTTGACTGACAGGCTACCGTCACCTACCGCCCGATTTGTTTTTGATTGTGTATGACTGTGAATTGACTTCTATTTCTTTTAAACAAGGTGTAAAATGCAAGTGCATATTGTTTAGGGCTCTTACCGCCGTTAGTACACCGACGCATTCGCGTGCGGCAGCGAATCTCTGCGAAACTACTGCGTAGCGAAATATCTGCGGAACGTTAGTAAACAGCAATGTTTTCGCAACTTTTTCGCAATGCGTCTGTGTAATGGCCATTTCGCAGTTCCTTGCGAAACAATACTGACAAGGACGCAACTATTTCATCTATCTATGTGCTAGAGTGAGACATATCATATGCGAAAACCTGCCATACTACTGACAGATTTTTCGTTGTTTCGCTGTCGCACGCGAATGCGTCGGTGTACTAACGGCGTAAAATTCAATGATTCGAGTGTTTTCGGAAATACGACAATTAGCGAAGATTTGCATGTGCATTATTAATTTTGGAGTACTGTACCTACGTAAAAGATTCTGGAATGGTGAATTACTATTAGAAGTTCCTATACAGCATATTTGGATCCGAAAATCTGAAATTAAAAGACGTATCATTGAAATAATTTCATTACCGAGGTACAGGTCTAGAACTTAGAAGCTTAGGTACCTATGTGTTTTTCTTCAGGATAATATCACCTAAATAATAATATAATCTGACCAAAAAGGCGTGTTGCTAAGGCTTTATTCACAATACGCACTCACTTAAAAATGCATTATAAATAAAGTTAAGAGTCAAAACTACACGGAAAAATAGGCACATATCCCCCGAAAATAAAGAGGGATAATATCGCGGCAACGTGCCTGTATCTTTACTCCCGATTGTATAATAAGCGGGGTTATCATACACATTTAAATACTGCATTTTATCCCGTTTACATAACCGTGTTCATTATTCGCTTCGCCTTTCGCTTCGCTATTCGCCTCGCTATTCGAACGAATGTGTAAATGCGGTAGGTATCCCGGTTTACTAAACGGTATCCCGGTTTGCTAAACCACAAATTTGCATGTAAACGACAAAACGAAATAAACTCCAACTTCACAGCAAGTGAAGTCATGTGAAGAGCTTAATGACCCGCAGACCGACCACGGGACTAGCGGGACGTAACGGCATAAAGCTGTCAATTGGACATACATTCCGATACAGTAGAAACGTGGTAAATGCAATATTATATTTGAGATACAAGGTGCACGAATCAGTTTAGCAGTTTTAAATGCTATTGTTTTTGATGCTAAGTTATTGTCTCTACCTAGCTAATATTAAAAGATGCAAAGATGAAAAATCTCTCTGCGTCATAATACGATGAATGCACAAATCTACTGAACGGATTCTATCACTCTAAATTCTAATACAGTTTTTTAATTTTAAGAAGAAAGGAAAGACCATAAATAAGATTCAGGTCTTACTGTAGGAGTCGTGCACGCTTCGGAACGACGTGAATCTCACCCGTGAACGTTATACCAGCACACAGAAGATCAGCAGCAAATAGTAGCATGCAAATGCTGCTGTGTTTCGTATGGTCAAAAAACTTAAACATTTATTTATTCAATTAGACTTCTCCGAGAATCACTTTTGAAAAGTTATATCATATTATTAACATTTACCACCGATTCTGAAAGCAGTGTATAGACACTTCCATTCTTTTCTTCCATAGGGAAAAGAAGAACCAGCAAGAAACTCATAGATCAGTGGGTGAGTTGATTGAGTGGTCCGCTTCCTTTTTCTCTCCCCTGTCCCTTTCTTCATTCATGTTTTCTTTATCTCATAAAAGCGATGCAAATACTGCAAATGCCGAGGGCCTATTTCTGCAATTAGATATCAATAGACGGTGGTGATCGCTTACCATCAAGTGAGCTCAATTGTCCGCTTTAACAGTAAAAAGCGTAAATTGTCTAATATTCTGGCAATGATTGCTTAAAATATTGAAAAATTAAAGCAACGCACACGTCTTAAAACATGAGCTTCCATTAACAATCTTTATAGGTTAGGTACTTTTTTTTAAGTGGGGAAATCTTGCATAGATACCCACGGCCTCCGGGGAAGAGGCCGTGGGTTATGTCAGATTCCTACCGACCAAAACCCCACTGTGTTCCGTCAAGCCGCATCAACGACAGGGGCACGGGTAGGTATGGTAGAATTCATCCGTAACTGGTAGTTAGGTAGGTACTTGATTAAAAACTACACAATTCTGGTTTATCTGGTTATGACTTACTAGCTGTGCTCTGCGGTTTTACCCGCAGTGCTCCGCTGCTGTTGGTCTCAGCGAGATGATATATAGCCTATAGCCTTCCTCGATAAAGGGGCTATCTAACACCGAAATAATTTTTCAAATCCGACCAGTAGTTCTCGAGATTAGCGCGTTCAAACAAACAAACAAACTCTTCAGCTTTATAAGATTAAGTATAGATTCAATACATTAGTATTAAATAAAATGTTTTTATGTCTGATCACAAACTAGAAAACGAAGGTATGATTAAAAAATGCAAATACGTCGTCGTCACATCATAAAACCTGCATTAATTAACAGATAAACTTAAATTATAATAATTAAGCATACATAACCTTACTTTTTAGGATTATTTAATGTTTACGTTTTATGTTAATAATCCATACTAATATTATAAATGCGAAAGTAACTCTGTCTGTCTGTCTGTTACTCAATCACGCCTAAACTACTGAACCAATTTGCATGAAATTTGGTATGGAGATATTTTGATACCCGAGAAAGGACATAGGCTACTTTTTATTGCGAAATATGTACCACGGGCGAAGCCGGGGCGGACCGCTAGTTGATTATAATTGGTAATTAACTTTAATACAATAAGGTATGCATATAGTGACGCATTACTTATGTTAATTTGACGTTTATTTAGTTTTAATAACTCTTTTGAGGTAATTAAGTGAGATAACTGTTACAGTAATTTGAACTTAATTATAAATTGTATTTTTTTCAATTATAATAACAAATACTAGTTAGGTATATTATACAATTACAAACTATAATTAGTAGATTTAAGACTTAAGTTCGCATTTTTACACGTTGTTTTGTCGTTTGACTTCGTTTACAAACAATTAAATTAAACACTATAATTAACGGCCTTGTATTGATGAAAAACAAACATGAATGAATAATCATAACTATGATTACATAGAATTACTAGTTTAATTAAAACTGCAACTACGATTGCAAATGATAACTAAAATTGTTAGCATATTTGAAATTTTCTGCAATAATTATTACATGTTCTTGATATAAGGGCTCATTTTGTTTTCATTCCTCCATCGCAAATTAAATAGAGTGAAACAAAAAAAAATGAGTGACGTTTCATTTTAATAGCGCCCCACCCGCCTCAGGGAGACCTTTGAAGGGCGAGCCACCCTAGCAATCAATTGAGACCCTCGTCTATTCCATCCATCTCGCTCTAGCACGAACAATCGACTATCGTGCATCTCTATCTAAAACACGATTAAGAATGAAATTCACGAATATCGCCGCGAGTTATTTCGAATTTCTAGAAAATAGAAATTTTGTGATTCGAATCAGCATTTGTTTCCTTGCGACTGAATGACATGAACTTTATGGTATGGTAATAAGGTTTATTTTGGAATGTTAGTATTTAAGTGACAGCATTTTTATGTTGGTATTACAGATTGGAGCGGTGTCGTGTCGACGAAAACCAGATTACATCGCGTTGACGCTTTGGGCGGGAAAATGAAAATAACTTGGAGAATTTACTGCTTAGTGATAGTGGATTTGAATTTAGATTTCATGTTTTGTGTCCAAGTGATTCTCTAGATTTTATTTATATTGGCGTCTTTTTGTTGTGAAGTTTTGGTGTACCCAATTAAAGTATTACCACAGTATTACATTACCTACTTACTTATATTATACTAATATTTTATTTAGACCCAAATAGACACACACACATGTAAATAAATCTCTCATTAACTTAACACGCCTTGTTTTAATCTTTACATTTGAAAATTCAGAAGGTAATTTATAAAAGATAAAAATAAGTTTAAATACCTAAATGGAAATATTGAATCTAACTTGGTAACATCTAAAGCTTAGAAACGCTGAAAAACTTTGAGATTTGGCCGATATAATGCTCGAAGGTAAGCCTCATCGATGATTTCAAAATTCAAACATAAAAAAATGCTTTATAAGTTTTGCTTGATAATAGATTTGAAATCAGTTTACACTTTACAGCAATCTACTCAAAACTTTCTTAAAATTGGAAAGCATTGATAGCTAGTCAAATAAAAAGAATCATCAAAATCGGTTCACCCAGTCGAAACTTGCCAACCTAAAGCTTTATTTGTAATATTGGTAAGTAGAGATTTTCTTTTATCTTCTTCAGATTTTGACCAAGATTGTAATAGGATAAAGAATAATCAACAATATCATTACCAGGATAAACAAATACGATTTTGACCCAAGTCATTACCAAATCATTCGAAAACTTGACCAAATCGTATCGTTCCAAACGCTTAGGTATCTTTCAGCTCTAATTTACAAAGTATGTATATAAGGGGTGATTTTTTAAGAGGTATAAGATTTGATTTTCAAAAAAAACACAAAAAATTTGAAAAATTTTCTGTAATCTATAATGGAATCGATAGAACGATCAATATAATTTAATGTTTGAAGATGATTTCATGCAAATGCTGGCCGCGGCTCCGGTTTAGATGGCCCATTCGCAAGGCCCAATTTCGGCACACTCTCTACAACATATCGGCCGGTATATCACAAATAAATGCTTCAATATTGGCTCCCAGTGCGTCATTCGTTGCTGGTTTATCCCTGTAGGCATAAGAAATAGTCCAAAAGCGTTAGATCACACGATCTAGGCGGCCAATCGACGGGCCCAAAACGTGAGATAAACTGTTCGCCGAAGGCGGCTCTCGATTGGGCTATTGTTTCGCGTGCCGTGTGGTATGTGGTACCGTCTTTTTGAAACCACATGTGAGGAATGCCCAATTCTTCCATTTTGGGAAAAAAAAATCGCCAATCGAAGAAGTGCATCGCGCACTTCTTAAACGACTTCACACTCTCTTAACCGAGCATGCATTTTGATAGTAAAATTCAATAATTTGCAAGCGTTGTTCGTTCGTAAGTCGATTCATGGTTAAATTATAGACCAAACTGAACAAGTTTGATAAAGACACAAGACATGATTCACGCGTGATCTATCAAAAACAGTATTGCCAAAAAGATACCAGCAAAAAAATCACCCCTTATATATTTATGTAACGAAATAAAACAAAAAACCGAAATCCAATTATAATAATTTAAAGCTAGCTAATTAAAACTTTTACTGGACGCCATATTGAATTTAGTTGGACCCGACATGTATGTAGGTAACCAAAATCTTTAATGTGCTTCCGTTACTTACCTCACCTTCTAAAAAAACCTTATTTCACATACTACAATACATAAACAATAATGAATAAACACACAGGCTTAAATCTTAATCCCACCTTTGCCCTATTTTAGCAGACTTGTAGTTAGTGCCAACTTAAATCACGCATACCAACATGGAAAGCGTCGTGAACGTAAGCGCAAATCTATCTGTAGGTCTACCATGAGTTTACGCACACGATACTCGCTAGCGATTGTAGTAAGCGGTTTGTATGAAATTTCGTACAGCGCCCCTAGTGTGCCGTAGCGGAACTAAAAAGCCTACCATGAGGTGCATTATAGTATACTACAGTAGATAACGTATAGTAAACTATACTACACTCGCTGTAGTAACCATACTATTTTTGCACCATGAGTTCTAATTTTGACATATGTCATAGTTTATAACTATTCGACGATAGATACGTCATTCACGGTAAATAATCTCGTGAAAGTTAAGAACTATTCACGTTTACTATTGTAGTTACGTCAGACGATTTAACTATGTCAACTCATGGTAGAGGTACTGACCAAGTTTTTACGCATGTTCATTTATCATTCCTCGAAGCACTTAAAAGGTAATTAGGTAATGTCATACCCTTGCTGTATATGGAATGACGAAGTGTATGTAATTATAGTTGCCCTGTATTTGGTTATAATCGCATTACTACCAACTTTGACAATATAATTTATTTTCTTGTGCAGTTGTTTATTATATTATGTAAATGAGATGAGGAAAATAATATGAATTCGTTAATCTAGCTTATGTTTTCTTATTTGTGGTCTATCTGAAGGAGATATTACATGCAAATCTGTTCTGCCATTGTGGAGTGATTGACCCAGAAACTTACAAAGTATTAAAAATGGACATGTGATTGTTTCCTTGTTGTTTCCTTTTAGCCACGACCAGTGCCGGCGTTAGGGGGGGGCGAGAGGGGGCGATGGCACAGGGCGACACATTCTGGGGGGCGCCAAGGTCTGAAGTTGGAATCTCTTGCCTCTCCTGGTGCAAACCTTCAGAACACCTCAAGTGGGCGCCACAATATTTTCGCCCGGGGTGTCAGTGGCCCTTACATCGGCACTGGCCACGACTTCTCTCGTAACTCCTGAAAGTTATTAAGCAAAGTTATTAACCCGTACTACTTTTTTTTTTCATTTTTCACAAAGCAATTCATGCCATCTCAACACATTTCACAGAGTAGGAGGTAATGGACTAATCACTGAGTATCTACTAAATTTATCTATTAAAGACCCCGGCCACGGCAAGGTGTAGCGTGCTTCATGCATGCATGCATGCTTAATCCGTTAGTTTCTTGACTTAAGGGGCTGACAAGACCAAATTTAACAGTGATTGCGCTCTCGTTTACTCCCATACAATAGGCATGACGACAGTATCCATAAATGTTCGAATTAGTGTTTTTAAGGGATAATGTATAATATATAAATTAAAAATAGTGACTTAGAAATATTAAAAACATTAAGATTAATGAGATTATCAATAAAATAAAACATTGAAATTCTGCAGTCGGCCATTTTGACTGAAACACGCGTGACGTCACGTCTACGTAAACAACTCACAACAACTTCGCGGCAGGTGTATTTTGTTGTTATGAATATGCTGAGAATACGCATTTTTATTTATTTTCTATTTTTTCACGTATGCTTTATCGACTCAGAACAGAAATATAATTGCGAATTCACGAATGTGTGGTTCGGGTTTATCTGCGTCAAATTTATACAATCATTTCATATTATTTTCTCACTTTAAACAATTACTAACACTTTTTTTGGGTATTATTTTTATGTAGATTCACATTGCAATACTGCACACCACTTATAAACTTTGAAATTAGATTCTATAACACTTTATAATTAAATATTTGTTTAATTTTACTTCGTTATGCATACAGATAATTACGTATTTACGTAAGAGTGACGTCACGCCTACGCCATGACACCTGTGAGCTGTTTTAGCACAGCTAATAAATATTTTTTGAAAAATGGCTTTTATCTTCGTTAAATTTAAGTATATTAGCGAAATATAGGGTTTATCTTGTTTAATAAACGTATACAGACATTATGGAAGAGGTTTTGAAAATCTTTCGTCATGCCTATTGGACAGTTTGCGCAATATGTTGACTTCGTGTTTTAAATTGCAGACCCGTACGTCAAAAAAATAAAGACATAGAATCGTTTAATGATGATTTTAAGACCAATCTTTGCAATTATTTTCTATCGAGCTGATTTCCGAATCCGTCTACGGTCTTCGAAATATGATGAATATTAACATATATTTTATTTGATGGGCTAGAATAAATATCTTTTCTTAAAAAACTGCTCAAATAATTTCAATTTGGTGTTGTCAGCCCCTTAAGTTTTCGGAAGGAAAAGTACCTAATATTGGCGTGAGTTGATGGGACTGCACCTATTTCATATATTCGCGTTGTTACCTGTTATGATCGTTGTAATTCAGTAGTAGATATTTCTATACTAATAATAATATTATAAAGAGGAAAGGTTTGTAATTATGTATGTATGTATGTATGTATGGTTTTCACGCATAAACTACTGGACCGATTTCAATGAAATTTAGCACACATATAGAGGGTAACTTGGATTAACACATAGGCTAGGTTCACAGTATTACAAATTACAATAATATTTCCTAGGTTTTATCTCGGAAATCAATATTCAAGGTAATTTATGTGTGCCAGCTGCTGCAGCCTAACTTTGACCTATTAGGAGTTAATAGAAATTTAAAATAAAACACATGATTGTTATGATCTTTAAATATTGCATTTCTGCTGAGTAAAAAACGACTAACGTTATTTTTTTCAAAAGAACTTAGAGTCTATCACAATATTCAATATTATAACGAATGTTATGACTTGAAATAAAGTATAGGTGATCCTTCACTTGACGACATCACGTCATCAAGACACGGAAATGTACCTACTTTTTTAACAGACATAAATAATTATGTTATAAATTGTAGTTATTCCTTATATAATATTAATAGGTCACAAATGAGGCTATTTATATGATCAGACCGTTGCTTCATTTTGTTCGATAATGTGATAAAAAGTTGAATATTTTTAAATATTTGAGGTTTTGTTTAGTCTGTTCACCTGCAGCTCTATATGTCGTAATAAAATGTGAAAAAATAACTGCATATGTATATGTACTACCTACGTACTGAGTACATATAAATGTTTATTTACAACTAACTAGCTGTGCGCCGCGGTTATCCGCACTACTCTGCTGCTGTTGCTCTTAGCGTGATGATATAGGTAATATTAGGTAGCTACTAGTTATTATTCTATGGTAATATTTAAATTATAATATACTAGCGACCCGCCCCGGCTTCGCACGGGTGCAATGCTGATACTAAATACACTACAGAAAAACTGTGAACGTTGTATATAAAAACATAGCGGCCCGCTCCGGCTTCGCACGAAATAGATAGCCGGGCGGCCGGCCGGTACCGCCGCAAACGGTACGTCCCGCAATTTTTAAATCTGTAATATCTTCGAAAATATTCACTCAAATCATACGGTGTAAAGGGCCATATAGATCTATATGAAATGAACAATGTATTCAAGGTATTTAATTGGGTAAGGATTAATGCTGTATTGGTTAAAATAGCATCGAAAATTAGCCATTATTTGTCGTAAAAAGTAAATGACAAAAAAAAGTTATTGTGGGTTATCCATAAGAGATAGACATTTACCATCGCGGACTTTTCTGTAGACCTTTTCAATGTGTATAATACTTAGTACATTATTTTGATAAAACACGTAGGGTTCAGCCTGCATTTGCAATGTAAGCGGAAAAAATGTAATTTTTTACGACATCACATTAGAAACCTCAAAAATAACAGTACTTCTCCACTATTTAATGGATGTTATTATACATATAAACCTTCCTCTTGAATCACTCTATCTATTAAAAAAAACCGCATCAAAATCCGTTGCGTAGTTTCAAAGATTTAAGCGTACAAAGGGACATAGGGACATAGGGACATAGGGACAGGGAAAGCGACTTTGTTTTATACTATGTAGTGATGAAGCCTTTGCCTTCCTCAATAAATGGATTGTATAACAGTGAAATAATTTTTCAAATCGGATCCCTGGTTCCTGAGATAAGCACGTTCAAGCAAAGAAACAAACAAACTCAGCTTTATATACCTACCTAAGTAAAGATGAAAAATGTTGTGAATGAATTGATTGATTAGAATTGTTTACTATTTTTTGTGGTAACTGGTTAAGCGTCAGCAATTTCGTTAAAAGTCTGCATGCACTGGATATTTTTCACTAGCCTATATTAATTTATTGATCAAGGATGTGTGTGCACTCTTTCAATCCAAACTAAACTGAAACGTTAATTTATATATTTTTTCTTCAAGTACAAACTGTACAAGAAGCGATCAAATTTTATCACGAGTGTATCGGACGCTTGTAGGTATAGGTCTTAGTATAGGTCTACCAGAATCTGATGGCATATTTATATTTAAAAAATAAAAGATTTTCATGTGGCAACTTTATTTGACAACTATCAAATTGGTTGTCAAATTATTTGTGTTGATGCATCGTGTTGATGATTAATTTTTAGGATTTTGTCTTCAAAATCTTCGAAATGTTGATAAAACCGCTGCGATCACAAGCAAGAGGTGTTGTTTACAATGTGTATAGAAAAATATTCGATGAAGAACGGTCAAACACATCACAATTTTCAATTTTAAAGCGCGTGAAAGATTTTATTGCTAAATTGGACTTACCCGTTTTAATACTTTAAATTAAAAATGTTATAAATAGGTAACTATAATATTCTTTGTTGATTAAAATATAATTTTATGCAATTCGGCTATTTGTCAAGTCCAAGGTGTACAAGTCAATTTTATAATGTGTTAATACTTACGAAAATAAACATGATTTTATTTTATTATTGTTTTATTTTATAAAAAAAATATAAACAATCGTTAAATATAGTAAACTAGCTTTCCGCCCGCGGCTTCGCCCGCGTTTTCAGAGAAAACCCCGCATAGATAGATAAAACCTATCCTATCTCTCAAGTTGGATCGAACTGCACATGGTGTGCGAATTTTATTATATAGTTTAGGAGTCCATTGAGGACAAACATTGTGACACGAGATTTATTGTATATTAAGATAAGTTTTGATCTGCATTATCATTACATCCATATTTTCACATGCCATAATGATATATATTCAAATATAGGTATGTGTAAATACATAATATTATGTATTACCTTTAGAAAAGTAATATGTATATTATTATACATGTAATAAGTACCTACATAATATTACGTGGATATCTCATTATTAAATACAGTATTATCCACTTGTAATGTGACTAATGATATTGAGGACAAAATAAAAAAAAAAGCAATATCAAGATCGTTCAGTCCATATTCCCTAGGGTTGCACACTCAAAATTTTGATTTCCCTAATTGCCATCAGATTCTGGTTTACCTATATTCAATCTACAGGCGAGTTTTCTCAATAAGCCGTGATTGTTTGGCGCTAGTGTTGCTAGCCACGTGTTGCGCTTGTGTTGCCAAGGGAGTGGTAGCGGTGACGGCCGCGGCGCGGCGCGGCGGTGCGGGCGCGAAGCGCCACCGAGCTCCGCGCCACCTCGACCGACACGCAAGCGATCTCAACTACCAGGCGCACATACGTTATGCAGAGTTCTCGCGCGTTTGCCCAATGTAGAACGTAAGTCGTGATGTCTCTGTCTCTTTCACGCTATCGATGAACATTATCTACTAGAGTGGACCAGACTATCCGCATTTCTTGAATGATTACAATGGAAAGTATACCGTATTTTTAATAAGCATAGAGTCTTAATTGATAAACATACAAATTCTTACAAAACAGCGTGAATTTTAATGAATTACATCTATCTGATGGAACCTCCGCGATGCGCCACGAAAAGGGAAGTATTTTCTGAGGTGTTCGAGGTATTTGTAATGTATTTCACGTATTCATGTTGTCCTAATCGTCGTGATGCTTAAGGACCATTTTAGCGTGGTTAACATTCCTCTGATAACTTTAAGAAACGCGGTGGCACTGTGACTAGCTTAGCTGGTAAAAAAACAAAACAGGGAAAATTTTTATGCGGAATGTTTGGTTTGGTCATTGGTGGCGTTTTTACTTGGTTGAAATTTATTGGTATCCGTCGTCGGCTATTTTGTCGGCAACGATTACATAATTTATTCCCAAGTACCTATCTGTCTCTTTGTCGCTGTTTTGTCCTATTTTTGACGTGACAACGTCTTTTCGATAGAGCCGGCTGCACGCACGAAAAAACATGACTCATGCGGCGTTACCTCGCTCTGAGGCGTTCCATGTACGGCTTGAAGTGCAAACGAGAGCGCGGAACGAGCGACAAAGAAGCACAATCGGACGTTGTCACGTTCAACTATCGTCAGTAAACCGACTTTATAGACAACCGATTTTTTTTATTTGCAAATTTAGATTCAAATCAGGCATATTAACATATTATAATATGAATAACGTCTAATAAGAAACACAATATTAATATAATCGGTAGTCCTTATCTTATTTCTGAAATCGACTGGGGTATTTTGCCTAGCGTCAAAATCGGTGGCGTAGTCTTGCCTTACCAAAAGGTAGTCAAAAACTTAGGTGTTCTGTTTGATCAAACGTTATCCTGGTCTAATCATATCCAGGAATTGAGCCGTAGGATTTATGCCGCTTCCGCTACGCTCCTAAGGCTTCGTAACTTTTTGCCCATTCCCACTAAAATTATGCTAGCACAATCCCTTCTACTTCCTATTCTTGATTACGCTGATGCATGTTTTCCTGATTTATCAGTAGAGCTAACTGAAAAACTTGAGCGACTCCAAAATTTTTGTATTAGGTTTATTTTCGGCCTTCGAAAATACGATCACGTTTCTATCTACAGAAAACAACTCAAGTGGCTCCCCATCCGTTTTCGCCGGAATCTTCATTTGTTGCAATTACTGTTCCGTATCCTTTTTGATCCTTCTGCTCCTATTTATCTCAAAAACAATTTTTCCTTCCTGTACAATGAAAACTATTCTCTTCGCTCGGCTGATAGACTCACCTTGAGTGTTCCTGTTCGACGTACTCACTTCCTCGCTAAATCGTATGTTGCCACTGCTGTCAATCTTTGGAATTCTTTGCCACTACCTATTAGACAAGCTAAAAATATATCTTCATTTAAAAACCTCTTGCGACGACATTTTCTCACTACTGCTTTCAACTCGGCACATTAACTATGTATTTACATATTATTAACTATACACAGATATGTATGTATGTATTTGTAGTATTTTATATTTGTTTTATGCAGTATGTATGTATTTAATAATATGTATCATGTATTTAATTTATAGTCATATAAGTATATGTATAAATTGTATATATTATTATTGAAAATAATTGTATATATTCGAGTGTAGTATATTTATCTATATGTATCTTTATTTATATATCTATCTATATGTCTATTTTAATTATTATTATTTATTTATTTATCTTGTTTTGTTTTTTTGTTACTTGCCTTTTGTTTCTACCTAAAGTCCGGTCGCGGAGCAGAAAGAATTTCGTACAATGACCTCTTTACCTACTGACAGTGGTCACAAACATTTTTGAATGAAGTGCAGTTTACATGAAATATTTGGAGGAGAAAATGTTTTTTACTAACTTATTAAATAAATGTCCTTTATTCATTTACAATACTTATTAGTTAGTTACATTTTAACTTTTTCAATAACCACGATATATTATATATAAAAAAGTGTGCGTGTACACACATAAGAAGTGAAACTTCTTTATGACCTTATTTTTCAAAAAATAATTTACTATATACAATATTACAGAAATACGTTAGTCTAACACGCGATTTCGACTTAGGCGGATTTTGATTGGACATAAAGAGTTTGAGGTTTATTCTTATAAATTTTGAATTCACAAAATCATAATTAAACACCTGACACCAATCAAGCAAACACAAACCTTACGTTCTCAGGTCAAAGGTTTACAATCCCTAAGGACGGCGGTCATTGCACCTGTGCGAGCAAGACACATTATTTTTACACGGGAGTGACAGTGACAGGTAATAACAGGTTAATGTACGAAATTCTTCCTGCTCCGCGACCGGACTTTACCATCGTAATTTCAGTAAGCTTGTTACCTTTTGCCCAGGTTGCCTGGAAGAGATCACTTCTAAGTGATAAGGCCGCCTAATAAACTATACTTTTCTTGTTTTGTTTTGTATAAATTAGCAATAAGTTTCCCATGTATAGTTTTATTAAAGAGTAATAAATAAAATAAAAATAAATAAATAATTTGATCTAAAGATAACAAACATCTAATCTGCAATAGTTATCAAGCCAACTTGGACAATATCCATTTATCCAATACCAGACTGAACTAGACTTCATTTATTGCGGAAACAGTTTAATCAAACAGCCTAGCAACAGCATATAAGTGATAAAAGATGAAAACAAAAGATGGAAAATATGAATATTATAATTCCAAAACATGCTCCTAAAATGACAATCTAGTTAGTTAGTTGAGTGAGGTCGACGCTAGAGAAGATGGCGCGTGACGCGATATAGCGGGCATTGTTACTAGGACTGTAGAAGTGAAAGACGGTTACAAACAATGCTGCGCATGCCCCCAGGTTCCTACATAATACCTCGCTCTCATTCATTCCATTTTTCAAATAATAAAAGGGCGTTATCGACAAAGGAGTTTTTGTCCTTATCTCTATTGAGCTAAGACTGATATTACAATAAATTTCAATGGTCAATGTCAGTATAGGAATGTGTTAAGTACTTCTGTACGAGTATGCAAGCCGGGTGATCAGCGCGCTCTGCGCAACTCCCCAGACACACGTCACAAGGCAATCTTGTCGGGTGAGATTATTATGCAAACAATGCTCGCCAGTCAACTCGCTTGCCATGGACTGCCTAAAAACTCAAATAACGCGGAACTCATACTAAAATAGCTTTTGAAATTATGTTCATCGACATCGAGTCAATATTGAGAGATTTTTATCGCATTTTGCTTTCAAGGCTGTTTGCTTTTGCAACACATGGATTATGTAGTGAATTGATTAGCCATGTTTGAAGTGTTGGTGTAGTAACGCCAACTATTGGTCATTTCATTACCTCAATTTCTTATTTGTCATGTAAAATTTGTGTCATATTTCATCTTTATTTCATACTAACTTTCCGCCCGCGGATTCGCCCGCGCAGTCAAAGAAAAACCCGCATAGTTCCCGTTCCCGTCGTATTTCCGGGATTGCGTCATTTTCCCGGGATAAAAAGTAGCCTATGTCCTTTTTCGGGTATCAAAATATCTTCATACCAAATTGGTTCAGTAGTTTAGGCGTGATTGAGTAACAGACAGACAGACAGAGTTACTTTCGCATTTATAATATTAGTATCGATTAACAAGTAGGTACGTACCTACGTAATAAAGCTCATTTGATATATTACCACAGAATACATAATAGTAGCTAAACGCTACAGAACGGACACTCTCCGCCTCCCGCCAAAATTAAACACTTACCTCACCCCGCACGATCAGTCTAAAAATGGTCCACATTTTTCTGCAAGGACGATACGCAACGAAGATTGACAACATTAATCAAATTGACTTAAAGTAATTTATTATTTTGGATTTGTGATTATCGTTTTTCGTAGAAAATGGTTAGATTTTGTGCTGTTTACGGATGTATTTCATCAGAAAAACGCGAATTTTTTTTTTACGCTAGTCACAAATGTGCCAACCATAAAGCGTTAACACACACATTTGCAGTCTCTACAGTGTGACTGTCAAAACGATAATTTTTTTTATGGAGTGTCCGGGGTGTGATATTACTAAAATGTTTAAACAATAATTAGTGCTTATTGGCTATTGCAAAGATATAAGCCGATGAGCAAATACCTTAATCTATATAATTTACATAAGTAAAATTTAATCTTCACTACATAGTATAAAACAAAGTCGCTTTCCCTGTCCCTATGTCCCTATGTCCCAATGTCCCTTTGTACGCTTAAATCTTTGAAACTACGCAACGGATTTTGATGCGGTTTTTTTTAATAGATAGAGTGATTCAAGAGGAAGGTTTATATGTATAATAACATCCATTAAATAGTGGAGAAGTACTGTTATTTTTGAGGTTTCTAATGTGATGTTACATTTTTTCCGCTTACATTGCAAACGCAGGCTGAACCCTACGAGTTTTATGAAAATAATGTACTAAGTATTATACACATTTAAAAGGTCTACAGAAAAGTCCGCGATGGTATATGTCTATCTCTTATGGATAACCCACAATAACTTTTTTTTGTCATTTACTTTTTACGACAAATAATGGCTAATTTTCGATGCTATTTTAACCAATACAGCATTAATCCTTAACCAATTAAATACCTTGAATACATTGTTAATTTAATATAGATCTATATGGCCCTTTACACCGTATGATTTAAGTGAATATTTTCGAAGATATTACAGATTTAAAAATTGCGGGACGTAGCGTTTGCGGCGTTACCGGCCGGCCGCCCGGCTATCTATTTTATACCCGTACGAAGTAATAAAATAAATAATAATAATAATAACACAGTAACAGTTTTTCTGTAGTGTATTTAGTATCAGGGGCATTTCACGCGAAGCGGACACAGATTTCAGGGTCAGGTTTCAGATTACGGTTATTTTTTAATATGTTACACCTGTATATAACCTCGGTATGTATACGAAATTTTTTTGCATTTAGAAGCTTAGTTTTCAAAATACAGGTCTTTGAAGATGTCAGTAAGCGCGAGGTATGGGGGACTTTGAATGTAATTATCAGTTCAAGAAAAGTAATTTTTAAATAAATTGATGACTGAATAATATACCCCATTAAATAAACTTTTTATCCTCATATTTCGAATTTCGAATTTATATTTAAATTCCTTAGAAAAATAAAAAAAATATTTTTCTTTGTCATTTTTTACAAACTTTGCGTATTTTGAATATTTTTTAAGATCATTAAATAAATGGCTTATATTATGCTTAAACTTCATGCTAAGTTCTAGAGTGGTCATCGCAGTACTTTAGAAGCTACATGTATTATAATGGCGAAGCGCGGCAATATCCCCATACTAGCGCCTAGTTGGTTAGCGCACCGTACTGCAGTATTTATCTCATTATAGTTAGTTAATAACACCGTTTCAGGTTTTAATAAGGTTTTATATTGGTAAATAACAAGCAAGAAAATATTACTTTAGTTTTCATAAAAAAAAAATTATTCAGTAAAGTAATATGACATTTTTACGACTTTGAATACGTTTATCTCGTCAATTATTTATTTTAGCATAAAACTTATTTATAAACCTCCAATCAATTTTTAAAGACCTATCTGTTGATACCTCATTTAATTTAAATTTCTCGAATTTTTTTTTTTCCCCCGTTTGTATGAATATTGAAGTGCGTCGCGCTAGGCGCTAGTATGGGGATATTGCCGCGCTTCGCCATTATAATACATGTAGATTCTAAAGTACTGCGATGACCACTCTAGAACTTTGCATGAAGTTTAAACATAATATAAGCCATTTATTTAATGATCTTAAAAAAATTTAAAAATACGCAAAGTTTGTAAAAAATGACAAAGAAAAATATTTTTTTATTTTTCTAAGGAATTTAAATATAAATTCGAAATTCGAAATATGAGGATAAAAAGTTTATTTAATGGGGTATATTATTCAGTCATCAATTTATTTAAAAATTACTTTTCTTGAACTGATAATTACATTCAAAGTCCCCCATACCTCGCGCTTACTGACATCTTCAAAGACCTGTATTTTGAAAACTAAGCTTCTAAATGCAAAAAAAATTCGTATACATACCGAGGATATATACAGGTGTAACATACTAAAAAATAAACGAAATCTGAAACCTGACCCTGAAATATGTGTCCGCTTCGCGTGAAATGCCCCATCAGCATTGCACCCGTGCGAAGCCGGGGCGGGTCGCTAGTAATATATATAAATCTCGTGTCACAATGTTTGTCCTCAATGGACTCCTAAACCACTCAACCGATTATAATAAAATTCGCATACCATGTGCAGTTCGATCTAACTTGTAAATGATAATGATTGATAATGATAGTTTAAACATGTAGGTACCACGGGCGAAGCCGGGGCGGACCGCTAGTTATGAGTTATGACTTATGACATAGGAAATTATGTAGTCATTCCAGAGAGCGTGGTCGCGCGATGCGAGCATAATAGTGAGAATTGAGATGTACCTACATATTATTTTTTTGAAGTGAAAACTTCTTTAGCGGCGTTGAGCACTTTTTCTGTAATGGGTATAAAATCTTAAACTCGCGTCAGGACACGTGAGAGCGGGGGCACACGATGCGTTGCGGCGCCGCACCGCAAAGATTTCACCGTGTCAGTGGGCACACGAGCGGTGCGGCGCCGTAACGTTTTTATGTCGCAGCAGCGTCGTAGCAGCGTTGCACAGCGTGTCCTTCCTTGTGATGCAAAACAACTGAGCGGTGCCGCTCCGACGTCGCACCGCATTCACCCCTCCCCGCCTCGTCTTGGTGGTTACAAGTCCGGTGCGGCGCCGGAGCGCATCGTGTGACATGCCACAGATATTTCTATGTAAGACGACGCAGCGACACCGCTCCGGCGCCGCACCGCCGCCGCAACGCATCGTGTGCCCCCGCCCTGAGAGTAAGTCCACACGGACACGGCGCGTCGCGTCAGCGTTGCGTCGTCGTAGCGCTGTCGCTGCGTCGTTTTACATACAAATAACCAAGGTGTTCACACGGCGCGCTGCGTCAGCGCAACGCACACGTGACGGACAGCCATCGAGATATATGTACTACGTAGTACATATATCTCGATGCGGACAGCAGCCCCCGAGACGAAGCGGGAGGGGGTGTACTCATTGCGACGTCGGAGCGGCAGCGCTCAGTTGTAGTAGTAGTAACGCTGCGATGGCGCAGCGCCCGTGTGGCCGGCTATGCGTCAAATATTTGCGTTGCGACGACGCAACGCTGACGCGACGCGCCGTGTGGACTTAGAGCGGGGGCACACGATGCGTTGCGGCGCCGCACCGCAAAGATTTCACCGTGTCAGTGGGCACACGAGTGGTGCGGCGCCGTAACGTTGTTCTGTCGCAGCGGCGTCGTAGCAGCGTTGCACAGCGTGTCCTTCCTTGTGACGCAAAACAACTGAGCGGTGCCGCTCCGACGTCGCACCGCATTCACCCCTCCCCGCCTCGTCTTGGTGGTTGCAAGTCCGGTGCGGCGCCGGAGCGCATCGTGTGACATGCCACAGATATTTCTATGTAAGACGACGCAGCGACACCGCTCCGGCGCCGCACCGCCGCCGCAACGCATCGTGTGCCCCCGCCCTTACTCTGACCTGATCGAAAAAGCGTAAGACGGATGGATATCAAACATGCTCAACGTTAATAATCAAGTTTTCACTTCTACCGGCACTCCCGGAGTGCAACCCGTCTTTTTTTTATTTTGATGGTGCTTAAAATAAATATTAATAATACATATAATAATTGATAAGCCGAGTGATTAATATTTTTAAATATATAACATACACAAAAAAGCTGATTTCAAGTTCGAAATCTGAATACCTCTACCGTCTGGTCTACACATAAACAATTTATCAGAATTTATCCCTAAAGAGAGGAAAAATATTAATAAATAACCATGATAAGCCTTTAGAATCAATTAGGTTAATGCAGTATTATGAGACTTTGATTTGGTGTCGTGTTTTCAACACAAATTGGGTCATTCCTCAAAAGAATACTTGACAAACCTTGGATACAAGCGTTGGATGTAAATTTAAAATATTGTATCGTAAACTGAGACCTGAAAATATACTTAATTACACGGATAATTGTTTATCTTTCAAAATAAGTAGATAAACTTCCTCTGATAACTTTGAAAATGATAAGAAAAGGTGTACCTAATAAATTTTATTTGAGGGCCATCTTTTCATATTTAGAAACATTAGTCGCTCGTTCCGGCTCCGTTCGATAAAAATTAAAAACAATATAATTTACCTTTTATATTACTTAGAAATAATGTATGTACCTTTCTGTTGATGAGGGATTTTCTGAATCGATTCAGTACTTTTTGAGTGAAATCGTTACAAAGAAACAACAAAATATTTCCTGTGACTATTGATATTTATTCGTTCACTAGCTTACCGCCCGCGGCTTCGCCCGCTTTGTCTAAAACCTAATAAATTATATACTTAAACCTTCCTCTTGAATCACTCTATCTATTAAAAAAAACCGCATCAAAATCCGTTGCGTAGTTTTAAAGATTTAAGCATACAAAGGGACATAGGGACATAGGGACAGAGAAAGCGACTTTGTTTTATACTATGTAGTGATGATGATACTGAACATAAAACATTTTCACTTACAAATTAAAAATCCTAACAAACAGATTATTTAGGTAATATGTAATAAGATGTATCTACTATAAGATCTGTAAGGTAAAATATAATGAACAAATATAATAAATTATCAATAGATATGTAGCCCTATTGACAATTTATTATATTTGTTCATTATATTGATACCTAATTCATGTATATTATTTATTTATTTGCGATGCGATGCGATATCTAATTCTAGATAGCAAATAGCAAACGTACCGAGTCAACGGAACGATTTTCCCTTGAGATTAGATTAATAATTTGCAAATATTCCGCGATACATGTTTCTTAGCCAATACTATTTTGTATACATGTTGTATACCTAAGTATATAAAGAACGATTTTTACAACGAGAGTAGGTAAATGAGCCTGGTGGTAAGCGAGTCCACAGTCCATATAGATATCTTACGAAGATGTGTTGCTGACATTTTAAGAAAGTGGTAGGTCCATGGGTCCTTTTAAATGCGAAGATATAGAAGATAAAAAATAGTCAATATAAATAGAATTAGATCTCGAAAGAGATTCTATGCTTGGAAGAGTTGATTGTTTTGGGATGGTCTCTACCGTTGCGATCTCTACCTACGACTGAATAGATTTTCATGAGATTTAGGACCTTCTTTATCGGGTAACATACATTTGATATGCCGGTAAACATGCGGTAAACCCACGTAATTGAATTTACGCTGAAAAACGTTACGGAACGGACTAACTAACGTAAAACAGAAAAAACACGCTAACTGAAACTCATTCAAAAAGGACGCGAACACTGGTAGCTCTTCTCTATGTAATATATTATTTTGTTATATATTATACATAGTGTTCATCTGTACTAAAGGTACCTAAGTACTAATATTATAAAGCTGTTAAGTTTGTTTGTTTGAACTCACTAATCTCAGGAACTACTGATCCGATATGAAAAATTCTTTCGGTGTTAGATAGCCCATTTATCGAGGAAGGCTAGGCTATAATCATCACGCTAAGACCAACAGGAGTGGAGCACTGCGGGTAAAACCTCAAGGCACAGCTAGTGTAATATAGTTACCTACCTGATAAAATATTCTCACTCAATTTCAAAGTAATATTATAATGAAGTAACTTTATAAGGTATTATTAAAGACTTATTAGATGAGGGATACGTACGGATGTTTGTTAGTTTAACACGCAAATACCACAGAACTGATGGATTTGTTTTGAACATTTATTATATTACGCAAATGGTATCTATAGGGGGTAAGTAAAGAAATTTAAATATACAATTATTAGCCTTTTAGACGCCAGAACCTTTTAGAACGTCCATCCGATCTGACGGTCCAAAAGCAATAGAGCGTCGTCTGTCATCTGCCACCGTCTATTGCCTATTCCACTAACTCAATATTATTATATGGTTAGTTCTCACCCCGACTTGGTCCATATTTTACGGATTCCAGTAGCTGGAATGAAAGGGAATGAAAATGATTTTACAAACTAGCATGAGTTGTGATTTACATGTGGACGAAATAATATCTTAATCCGTTCATTGGTTTTTGCGTGAATGAGTAACAAACATACATCCATGTACTTATGTATCCTTCTAGATTTTGGCGCAAATAATATTACCTTCAAAGATATGATATTCTTATTGTAGTAGATAGGGGACCAAATTTTGATCTTTCCATGTAATTTTTATGAAAAACCTTCTTTAAAATTTAGACGTTTCGCGCATCGGCCTTGTTATTTCGCATGACTGATTTATATGTACCTATATTAAAAATAAATAATGTTATGTAAAGTAAGGAGATTACTGTATTCTGGCAAATAGGCTATAGATAATAATTAGATTTGGATTTGACATGTTTTTTTTGCTAACGCATGCATTTATTTATTTATCTTATATATAAAATTCTCGTGTCACAATGTTAGTCTGCATACTCCTCCGAAACGGGTGGACCGATTCTCATGAAATTTTCTGTGCATATCGGGTAAGTCTGAGAATCGGCCAACATCTATTTTTCATATGTACGTGCTAGTTTATTTATAAGCTTTATTGCACACAAACAGAAAATACAAATTTTACTTAATAGGACATATTTAGTCAAAAGGCGGCTTTATTGCTACAAGCAATTTCTTCCAAGCGCAACCCATTCGATCAGTGACATAGTTAAAAGTACTAAGGATGATTATGTACACAATGCATGTGCATCGTTACTGTTTAATTTTTATTTAAAATGGATTTTCCAAATGGGATCAATGTTAAAACTTAAAAATACAACAAAGTTCTCTAGCATATAGGTAGGTAGGCACGTGTAAAAACTTTTATGTAACTTATAATTTTAAGACACAATAATATTATGAGAAATATAAATTCCAGTCATAGGTTACGTATTGTATTTTATTCGTTTTTATGGTCCTTAAAAATAATATTTCAATATGAAGATTCATTATACATAATAATTCTCTTGATTAAATTCCATTTAGTTAACACGCTGAACTGCAATTACGGTATAATTGCATCTAATTAATTCAAAATTCAATCCAGGTTAATGCCGCCGCTTTCAGCGCGAACATCCAAGTACAAAGACCCAGGGATTTCGAACAGCGAAGAGCGCGCCAGTGCGGCAACATCGCATCATGTATATCGATCCTTCTGATACCTTACAGCGCTTCTCTTGCTTGAGGAATTATCTATGATTGCGCGCTCGTACATCGCGCAGCGTAGAATACGCTTTTTTCTCAAATCATATTTAACACGTACAATGAAAACGTCCTTTTAGTACGCCATGCAGCGCAACAGCGCTTTACAATTTCATCGTTTAGCACTCACATATTGTGTTCAGCCGCTTGAAGCGATTGTTTATGAAAGAGGATAAGAAAATTGACGTAAACAAGTACGTTAGTGTGCGTGTAGGGTCTGCAATTGCGAGGGCGTAAGATAAAATGTAGCTGACAGGTAAAGATGGGGATTAGTCTGCAAATAGCAACAAATAGGTATGCCTTATGTACAGGCCGTAGGGCAGGTAATGTATTACGGTTCAGTGACCATTATAAGGTCACTTGATTATTCCGTTTAGTTACAATGTATTGTACCTATGATGGATGGAGATGTAGATAATAGTGTTATTGTATTTATAATTTGGCATTGGTTTGTTAGGTACATATTTAGTTATGTTTTAAGAACAAGTCAATTAACATTCTTAATAAGTGTGTTGTATATGTATGTATGTACGCGTATCCTGTGTCTTTTTGACCAAAAAAATAACCAAAAAGGTTGTAGGTACTTGTTAATCTAGTCTAGGTATTGTATAAGTAGTAACAAGTAACAACAGTTAACAAATATAATTATAAAAAATTACAGTGCATTTACCCAATCATTATTGTCTCTCGTAAACTATGCCCGTTTTGACAAATTTACTAGGTACGTACCTACATTCATATTCCTAGTATAAGCCTTCCTCGATAAATGGACTATCTAAAGCTGAAAGCATTTTTCAAATCGGACTCGTAGTTCCTGAGATTATCGCGTTCAACCAAACAAACAAATCCTCTAGCATTGTTATATAGTCTTTTGACCACATCAACTATATAAATATTACTAGCCCGAGATTAGCCCTGGATAAATATAATAAATATTTCAGGACAATTTTCACACACGGCACGATCTGAATTCTGATCCCATACTAAGCTCTCGCTTGTGCTATATGGAAACCAGATGGCTGATATATTGATAATATTTTGACAGTATAAAATATATAGGTACCTATTACCTTATACCTACTATAAAATTACAACACCATCCTTTGAGAAATTTAGAATAGTCAGTTCATTGCCTGGCGCGTGCGGCGTGATGATACTTGATAGGCGCCTACCTATGTGCCACATAAACTGTGAAACTATACCTACAAAACTAGTAAATACTAATGCCAGAACTAATTAGAATGAGAACGGAATATTTACCTGATTGTGATAAAGGCGAAGACGTTATTCAACTTATGTATGTAGTAATGTTACATATTTTGATCTTACAATCTATGTAAATTTTTCTTGGTTGTTATATTTACGTCTAAATATCAATTACCAGGATATAAGAAGATGAAGGTAGATTTACTTAATAGTTTTATGGAATTACCCTCAAGATAAAATTAATAATTATTCATCTTTGTCAGTCTCGCGACAATGTGCGCTCGATCGTGTGTTTTGTTGTAGCTTTAAATACGATTTTCAAGTATTTTATTAAAAACTAGCTTACCGCCCGCGGCTTCGCCCGCTTTGTCTAAAACCTAAAAATAAATTATATACTAAAACCTTCCTCTTGAATCACTCTATCTATTAAAAAAAACCGCATCAAAATCTGTTGCGTAGTTTCAAAGATTTAAGCATACAAAGGGACATAGGGACATAGGGACAGAGAAAGCGACTTTGTTTTATACTATTTAGTGATTGGCTAGGTACTTGCTGTGCCCCGCGGCTGTACCCGCATTGTTCAGATGCTATTGGCACTATTGGTCTTAGCGTGATAGCCTTTACAAACAAAATTTGAAGTAAATTCATGCACATGCACGGACAAAAATTCAAAAAAACATATTTTTGCTTTGGTCGATGATGATTGTAGATCACGCCCCAAGTGTTCTTATAAAAAATATTCAATGTAGGTTACAATTTTGACTTTCCTACGGAGGTATTTATTATATAGGTATGTACCTATAGATTGCCGTAATCTTAATTATTCAAATTTCTTCTATTCTTTCGGCCACCTCACGCCATCTATTGAGATAATTTAACAACAATTTCAACACATGTGAAACATTATTTCAACGATTAAAAACATCATAATATCCAACGGGACAGTTGTTGGATTATTTTTTTATTAAGTAGCGTTCAATTCAATGAGATTTTTTAAAGAATTGAATAAATTCGATCAAGATTCGAACCCGCGTCTTGCACCGTACGGTGGTAAGGTGGCAATGGCCTATTTCTTGTAGAAAAATATCAACATATTCATGTATGTATTATTTTCAATGTTACAGAAGATGGGTAATATTTGTATACGTAGTATATTATTATTAGTCTGTGGTAATATTATTTTTTTATTAGGTAGGTATATTATTTACGGTTTAGTTAGGTATCTACCTATATGGAATTTGTTAATTATAAACCTATAAGTTTGTGAATATGGATGGATGTTGGTAAGTTCCTCCTTCTCGGGAAAACCACTGTACGGATTTTCATACACTCAAAAAATGATTTATTCAATTAGACTTCTAGAAGCACTTTTGAATCGTCATAACATATTTTTAACATTTACCACCGATTCGTAAAGCGTTATCTATGGAAAAGAGCCGGCAAGAAACTCCATAGTTGCTCTCTTACCATAATGATACTTGGTAGTGAGCTGATATACCAAAGTAACACATGTTATAGAAAGGTAGGTATGCTATGGAAATTTATTGTTTGCCTTTTTCCGCGTGTCTCGTGCCCGCAGTTCGTTTGAATTTCGGGATTTATTTACTTGCTCGTTAGTTTTTATTTCTGTATTATTCCTAATATGTATATTGATTCCATGATATGGATTTTAACTGTAGTGTATGAAAGGCTTAGTGACTATCACATCACACATGTAATTTAATAAGGATCTAAATGTATATCTATATACCTATAAATATTATACTATCGAATTTAAGTAGGAGTATTCAAGCGTAATATTAAAAGTGTCTATCTGAATAGTTATTCGATACTTTTCATTTCACTTTGATTTCGTATAACTCTTTGTGAATACCTACTTGATGAATTACTTCGATTATTATTAACCCTGTAAATCCTGTGAATACTTGAAGGTTAATTTCTTTTAGCAAACTTCATTGAGGTCTTATATGTATTTACATTTATACAGTCTTTACTCTTTATGTAAAAAAGCCTTCGAAGCAAAATTTCAATGCCACTATTTGTAACCTAAATGCTCCAATATACAAAATGTCCTTTTGTAATTGGATTAAAAAGATACCAATTAAAAAGGCAAATTAAACCCAATCCCGTTACGCTTTTCCTAATTAAATCATTATACGTGTTCTACAACTACAGGACTAAAAGCGGCGTTTGTATCTAGATAAATAAATCGAGTCAAAAAACCAGTTCATAAGATTCTAATTTAACTGGCAGAGTTCACTTCGAACGTTCTGTTTTTAGAGCGAGCCCGAGGGCACGGGAGTTCAATTGAGAATTCACAAACACGAAAGCAGTATAACCAGTTAGCAAGACCTCTTTACAAATGGTATAGTGGCGTTTCAAAGCATTCATTTATACGGCTGAGCGCGGGGCGGTGAAGGTCGTTGTAGTTGGCCTATGTGAAATGTTCGACTCCTATAGTTTCATGGTCTCCTAGTAAGTTGCGTTCAGCGTGGCATGTCACGACCGCACCGGTTGGTTTGACGGCCACGAACCGCGCCTGACACACGAAATTGGCCATCGACAGCACTGCTTTTTAGATAAGGATTAGATAGTATGTATATAATTAAATAATAAATGGTTGTATGTTCGTTCGTATAGACGAATATATAAATATTTGAGCTAATAATTTAAATAAACTGCAAACGTTATTTTTACAGATTTTTAAATAAATGTTTTGTGAATTTTATAATTTTTATGAGTTAAAAAATCAAATTAATGTTTTTTTATTCCTATCTAAATAAAATTAGAGGTAATAATTAGGTACGTCACAACAAGAGAACATAGATACATACTAGCTTTCAGCCCGCGTTTTCAAAAGTGAAAACTTGATTATTAACGTTGAGCATGTTTGATATTTTGGAATGGTATCCGTCTTACGCTTTTTCGATCAGGTCACGTGGCCTGACGCGAGTTTAAGATTTTATACCCATTACAGAAAAAGTGCTCAACGCCGCTAAAGAAGTTTTCACTTCAAAAAACCCGCATAGTTCCCGTAGGATAGGATTGTAGGAAGTAGGATAGGATTGTAATAACTACAAAAGAATTGTAAACTAGATAATAAAACATTTAGTACATTATCAAAAAATTTATTATCATAATAATTATCATATAGATATAATATAGGTACAAAAGCAGGAGACAAGTAAAATATTAACATTCCTCTACACGTAGTACGTACTGTTAATTCTGCGCTGAAATATTCATTCTAGCACTAAATTATTACATTTTTGATGTCAGTTTTTCTACGATGATGCATTGAAAATGGTTCCATTTCTTAAATCGCAAGCGTGTCGAGGACGTGACATGATGTTTGAATAACGAAATTCCCTTCTGTCTTCTTGTTTGAAGAAAATATAACATTAATTAAATATAAAATGTAATATTTTCCTTTTCTTGCTTGCCCCGCCGCGGACGTTTTGCTAATGGAGTCATAATACCTAAACGAAAAATAAGTATGAGAAAAACATCATCTAGCAATTAGGACTTAGGGATTAGTAATATGAAACTGTAATAGCAAACAATAACATCAAAAAACGGTATTTACAAATAGGTAATATTATATTTTTAACAAAATACTCACTCTTTCTGTCAGCTAAGGCATCATACTCGTCATCACATTTTATACCCATGTCCGCGTAACATATGACCGATAATAGTTTATAATACCATAATACTGGCTGGTATTTTTCACCTTTAAATCTCGCTGCTAATACCTAAAAAATAATTAGTAATATTATACATTCAAATAAAGAGAAAAATTATACAATGTTTCTATGACATTTATTCAACTACCTTCCGAATTTCTTTTATACAGGTATTCTTCAAATTAGATATTCGCTTCTTTAAAATGGTGAGCGTGGCTTCTTCATCGATTTCTTTATATTTCTCTAAAAGAATACTGTACGCAGCTAAGCGAGCTTTTTTATTACGATACTCAGAATCAGTAATATCCCATAAGCATGGAAAGTTTCTATACATTTCTATGACTTCAATTAGACGTTCCTTCTCGTAGTCGAGCATTTTAAATACGTCTGCTTCGCACCGACACAGGCGTCGCACTGACGAAGTGACGAATCGGACCGGCAACGTCCGATCCGTAATAATTCGACTTGGGTTTATAATGCTATCCTGCTTACTCGTTGTGGCAACGCTTGTTGAGTGAATATTGTTTCATGTTTGGCGGGTTTTGAATTTATAGGGAGATATTATATTGTATTATTTTTTTAACAATCGGGTAACATACATTTTTAATTGAACTATGGGCTAGATATGTCATTTACTGTCTACTGAAGACTATGGTCATACTGCAATACTGTGACATCACTTAATAAAAATATGAGCTTAGGTTCAAAACAAACGCCATTGCATTAATTTTAAAATTAATCATTGTGAATTCGGAATTATATTAAAGGATTAGTACTAAGGCATACATAGTTATATTAAGGAAATACCTATGTAAGCATATCTAGTTAATTTCCTTCTATTTATGACATAAAATAAAACACGTTCCAAAATTCATACAGACTCTGTAGAAACCGATTTCCGAACGGGCCGAAAATGGTAAATGTTTTGAGGATTTAAAAGTTCTAAGCATCTAGAAGAAGTCTAATTAAAAAAAATTGGTTGTTTGTATAGTAGGTGTACGATCGAGATGTTTACGTGATAACGTCTTATTGGTGGCAGCGCTCGAGATGAGACGGGAGATCGGTCCGTCTCTCTCTCGTTATACCTGCGATCGCGCTCGTGAGGTTTTGGTGTGACCAAGAAGCTTATATCTAATATACACTGGAGATTTCAGTATGAACATTAACTTGTAACAAGAAAATATGACCTTGAATGACGCCTGTATGTTTTTTTATCCCTTTCACACCCACTTGCCAAGTTAGGTGTGAAAGGGATAAAAAAACATACAGGCGTCATTCAAGGTCATATTTTCTTGTTACAAGTTAATGTTCATACTGAAATCTCCAGTGTATTAGATATAAGCTTCTTGGGTGTGACACAAGTTTCTGAACATGTCACCCGACTAAAACGATTTTAAAAACGTTATCACGTCAAAATGAATGTTTCTTAATTAACTTAAATTAAATGGGTGACGCGCTTCTTTGATAATCCAATTTTTGTTACTAAAACACAATTGAATTATATATAACAACCGCGCATTGATCCGAGTACCCTACCTCTCTAAACTAATCTGAGCGTCACGATTTTGAATATTTAAGGATAGAAGTTAGTAGCCAAAGGGGAAAAGAGGAATCACGATGTACTAAATTGCTGTTGGAATATTTAACATTTTTTGTGAGACGTTAAAGCGTTCTCAAATATACTGCTTTACAATCTAGGAGGTGCGCGATCATTTGGCTTGTAACTTTGTAAGATGCCGCAAATAAGTTTGTTTTAGGTAATATATATTGCTCTACATGATCGATTTAAAAATGCTCTCGTAATTCGTAACAAACAAACATAAATCTATAAATTCTATAATATAATCATAGTTAATAAGGGATATTCTTCGCGAATAGTTTTCTAAGCCCGCCTTGTTTCCTTAGTTTCCATAGCGTATTTCCAAACTATACAAGGCCAGCACGCAACGGTGTGAAACTAATCACGTATAGTTTGGAAATAACTTTTTTACAAAGTTCTTCCAATCTAATAGAACAGTAGTACGCAAATACTCGCGCATACTTTGTAGTGAAGTAAGTAAGAATAGCGCTCCAAAACATACAGCGCCAGTACGCATGCGGACTAATCGTGTATGTTTCGGCACAGTATTACAATATTATTTCCTACAGAAAAGAAACGCCTTTGATGTCGCGCGATGCCGCCGCCAGCGTAGGTACTTACGCTGCCACACGAAAATACGCTAGGGTTGCAACAAATGGGAAATAAAACAATTGTGATTATTAATATTATGATGAAATCATTTATTCATATGTACATTCAAAATAATTGCGATTATTAAATCTGATGTAATTATTTGTTCATAAATACATAATTACAGATATTGCACTGCTAAATATTATTTACGTGGACACTTTATTTTTGGATGTTCTTAATTGTATATTATAACATTTAATTAAGTAATGCATTCGCATTGGGATGTACAATCTGATTAGAAAATAATGAGGACACCATATACATAGCTTTGATTTTAATTCAACAGATACAATTAATACAATCTTTCTGAAATATTGTTTCCTTCTGGGATATCAATGTAGATTTACATCCGTAAACGGAACAGTTTGTGCGCGCCATAATAGAATATGTAAGTACCTATGTATAATAAAATTATTACACAAAAAATACGACTGCGTCGTCCTTTCGCGCTAGGTAAGGCAAACTAAGCGTGTTTGCCTTACGCGGCCCGCGCCGCCCGACCCCCGCCAGTTCCCCTCCGTTTCTCTGCACAAGTACATTCGTTTCCGTACTGTATAGATATTGTAATACTGTGGTTTCGGAGTAAGCGCGCCGTCTTTCCATTGCTCGCGTTTATATTTTTGTATTGCTGTTTTTAAATCTATTATTACAATGCATACACGAATGTTGCGTACTGATCGTGTATAGTTTGCATCGTGGATGCTTGCGTCTTCGTTCCGGACTATACTAAACGACTTACTTGTAATTAACGACTGATGATTGAAGCGACGGAGCCCTGCTTCGCGGGGCTCCTTTTTTATGTAGTTAATAACTCAGGCCCCGGAATCACAGACACAATAGAAAATCTATTGTGTCGTGGACCGATCGGGCCGTTCGGGGCTCAATGGGTTAAAAAAACACTAACCTAACCTAACCCACACCCTTATCTGTTACCTATTTAATATTTATTTGCCTGCTTACCTAATAATATTTTTATTCCATATTTTACTGAATATAATCAAGAAGAATAAAACTAGATAGATATTGTTGTGTACAATTCTTTGAATTCCTATATACTTACATACATATTTTGATTTCGTTTAAGCGTAAGTGGTGTTAGTATATTTAGTTGCATTTTGCCTACTGATCGTGTATAGTTTGGAACGAAGACGCAAGCATCCGCGTTACAAAGTATTATACGCGATCAGTACGCAAAATTCGTGTATATATTGTAATCACAGAGTTAAAAACAGCATTACAAATTACAATGTATACACGAGCAGTTTCCTATGGTTGCGTTCTGGCTATACATAGATTGGAAAGACGCGTTTCCACACGTCCTGTGGAAGATTCCAGTGTTATTGTATCGAAAATCTACGAATTTCAATGTAATATTCGAATGATTACAATTCTACATTCTACATTGTAACTACTTTTTAACTGGAATTGCGTGCCTTTTGTAATAAATAACACCCGAGTTTTACTTGAATAAACTTTCTGTTAAATTAGGTCTAATGAGGTATTCATCATTTATGTATGAGCGTTAGGTAAGATCGAGTGCAATTTTAACCGACTTATAAACAAGATTATGAGTTATACTCGTTTTAAATTTTTAATACGAAGCAATGCTACTGGAAGTGCATAATAAACAAATCTAGGTAAGTAAATGATGGTCTATTTGCGCATATAAAAAGGTATTTTTTATATTTTGAAGTGAAACTTCTTTGGGCGCGTTAATAGTAAAATTTACGGGTCGCATCATGCCAATACCGTCATGTCATGGAGTAAGGCCACGATTTTGGTATCTCTGAATCTTGCCAAAGAAGTTTCACTTCAGACACGTGTGTTCGACACGTACACGCTCTTTTTTAAGCTTAGTTACATTACAGTGGATTAATTTTTGTGTTTTTTTAGGAACCATTGGGAAACGCTTGACCAGGATCTCGACTGGTGGTAAGCGAAGATGTGAGCTAAGATGGGGCGCGATTCCCTACAAGGACCCATTCATTCTTCTTTGAAAATCTTCTTTAAAGATTCACTTTAACAATTGGAAAAGATTTCATGAAAATCTGGTTTCGAAAAGGTTGAAGCAGGTAAGTAGGAATAGTTAGTTTAACAAAATTATAAAATAACGAATACCTACTTACCTTTTTCAATTGATCGCTGCCATTTTGTACCTCAGAAAACTAGCAATTCTCGACTCATAATATTATTATGTAAGACCTAAGAAGCCGTTGAGAATTCCTAGTATTTCATACGAAGCTAATGTCCATACCTCACAAGATGTTCGGGTAGGTAAATGGGATTTTGATGACCCGTCGGCGCCAGGCGTGATGAACTGTGACTTGTATAAATGTGTGCTACTGTATTTTTGTTTGTTGGTTAGTAATATAGATTGAGTACTGGGAAAGATTGATCATATGGCTACATAGTATACCTAAACAAAGTTGCTTTCTCTGTCCCTATGTCCCTAATGTATACTATACTATACCTAATCTTTAAAACTTCGCAATGGATTTTGATGTTGTTTAATAGATAGAGTGATTCAAGAGGAAGGTTGTATATAATTAATTACGTTTTAGACAAAGCGGGCGAAGCCGCGGGCGGAAAGCTAGTTATGAAATGATCTTTAGAGGTGATTTTTATCTGCAATGCTTGGAGGAAAAATGTTGAAGGATCAATCAACTTAGAATTCAGATTAGATTAAATAGAGAAGGTTTGATTGATTATTATTATTGTTGATGTTTTTTTTGGAAGTAGGTACTGTTCTCCGTGGTTTTACCCGAATTACTCCATTCCTATTGGTCTTAGCGTGATGATATAGTATAGCCTACAAGCCTTCCTCGACAAATGGACTGCAGTATAACAGTGAAATAATTTTTCAAATCGGACGCGTGGTTTCTGTGATTAGCGCGTTCGAGCTAACAAACTAACTATAGATAAAGGATTGCTTTAGGAAAATGTTGTTCTTGCAATATTTGCGAAAGTAACATAGAAATATAAACGGAATCAGAGTAAAATTCAAATGAACATGAGGTAGATATTGAAGCAGAGAAAGTTGCATTTTTACGTGATATCCTAGAAAAGATTTGACAGAATTGCAGTTAGGATAGACGGATTAGGATAGAATAATGCTAGTAGAAGACCAGATTCTGGTGTAAATCGAAAGATTTCGATACAGTCGTAATTATTATAGCTGCGCCTGATGCCCCGCAGTATTACTGGCATTGCTCCGTTCCTATTGGTCTTAGCGTGATGATATATTATAGCCTTCTTCGATAAATGGACTATCTATCATACAGTGAAATAATTTTTCAAATCGGACTCATGGTTCTAGAGAACAACGCGTTTGAGCAAGCAAACAAAACAAAACAAACTCTTCAGCTTTATAATAAGTAAGGTATAGATTTCGCTTGTAATTTTTGGGCCGTTGTTCCGTGAAAGAGAAGTTTTTGTCCTTTTTGGTCTGTATACCTATTCATGTTTCATACTTTTCTCCCAAAAACCAGGCAAGACGGTTTCACTTTTCAGTAATTGTAAATACATAAGTACCTATAAATCGTTAAAGAGTGTATTGTATGTAAAACGTTGTAGAATTTATGGATCAAATGACAATAATGTTTCGTCTTATACACAATTTTTATTTGCAACGAAAAGGCCAATTCTTGAACAAAGAATTTTGATTCAACGTTCTTCAAATTTCAATCGTAAAGTTCTTTTTAAATTTTAAATATAAATAGAACTCAAGTACCTATCTAATAAATTCAGTTTTAAACTAACATCCATTCAAATCAATCACTAACTAAACAGCCCACTTATCACTACATTTCCGTTGCGACACGATATCGCACAACGCACACCACACGACGTAATATCCGTTATCACCATACCCTTTAAGGTAGCGATACGATAAATTACGTTCATGGCCCACAGGAGATGCCACATCTCGATCATAAACACGTAAAATGCATGACCAATCAAAATACCAATGTCGGGTCACGCACACATCCACACCACGTACGGAACGCGTGTAATTACACACTTGAAATGCATTAATATTCAACGGTCACGCACACATGCGTAACACGTGCGCACGTGATACGTTTGTGATAAGGGAAGTGTGCATGTGTGCGTTTAAAATGCATTAGTTTGTACATGTGTGGCGGTTCACGCACACAAGGGCCGCGCCTACTGAGATGGAACACGCGTTTAGGGATAACAGAGGGCTTACAATTATTAAAGAAAGAAACGTGTGGATATGCCAGTGCTTTTTTTTTATCTAATTATTGGGATATTGTGACTTTAGAAAAAGTTTTAATCAAAATAAGTGCTAAATAAATGGTCATATAGAAATTAGACTAAATATAAATTTTTAAAAGACAACGTACAGGCTGTTCACGATATTTGGAATGGAATTAAGTAACTAAACTAGTAGGTACTGAACAAATTATTAGTGAATAAATAAAAAAATAATTAAATAATTTGTAAATACTAAAATAGTTTTATCACCGTTTATGAGAAGCTGTTTGTATACTCACTTATACAAACGAAAATGCATGGATTTTTTTTCTCACTGTAGAGACTTGTAGAGTCAAAGTGGAGTTGATTGTCTCTGCCGCAATAATAATTGCGGTATAAATAGTGATATCCTTGTGTTTCCTTGCTTTTCCAAATAGTACGTCTTCTATAAAATTATTGTGTAACGAAAAATTTGCACCTTAATCTATATGAGTACCTATACTAACAGTTCTATGATAAACTTTAAATTGTTTCTCACTGAATAGTGTTATTTGAAATGTCCAAACATAATAGTCTGATACATTTGTCAATAGAATTAATTTAAACGAACGAACATGCGTATCCACATTAAGGCCATTCAGACAACCCAAAGCGAGAGCCCCCGCCCACATAAAAAATGACATCTAAATAAATCCATTAAGCCTGGACGCGACGCTCTTCCTGTCTGTAAGCCCCTTTATTTGGCTGTGTGAAGGCGCCTTTATTTATGTTTTGACAGCACTCTGGCTGAGCTCGTGATTTGTGATGAGAAACATACTTAATATTTAATTAAGATGGGGATCTCGACATCTTCGAATGTCACGTTAATGTTTTGTGACGTCATAACGTAAGAACTTGTGACACATGTTCTTTTTTTGTTAGTAGTTTTTCATATTTGTACCCTTGTAGTCTAGACTGGCTTTGCATAATGTAGCCTAGATTCTTTAGATGTTTCCAAGTAATTACCCATTGTGTTCGTTCGTAATTTATGTAGAATAAATTCTTTGGTATCATGTCATCTGGTCAGACACCTGTTTATTTCTCGTTTTAAAACAAAATTATTAAGGTGCAGATGAATTCCAATAAACCTAACATAAATACGTAATAGAATTAGCTTAACTGCTACCTATAGTTTATTTTTCTATAAAAATAACCTCGACATTTACATGTTGTGTTTATTTCTTTCCAAAAAAAGACACACTATCACTATCATCACTATCACTCTTAGATCATTAAGTAATGGATAACACTCACAGGCGCTTCCCCTTTTGCCGAGGTATAAGATTATTCGAATCGAAAAATCTTATGCTTTCATAAAAACTACTTGCGTAATCGATTATAAACACTCTGCGTATTCGTAAAACATCGAAAGGACGTCTGCGAGTGCTCCGCTAAAAATGCCGTTTTGTGCTGTCAAGTCTTGCAGAAACAAGTCAAACACATCAAATATTTAAAAAGATGGAATAACCTTTCATTTGTAAGTATTTTTTTATTTTTTTTACGTAAATATCTATTTAAATGCAATTTCTAATAATCGTCGATGTATCGTTTAGCGATATGATCAAGACAAATAATCGAGTCATGTTTACTCGATCATTGATGCGGCCTCACGAGACTATCATGGAAAGAAAATATACAAATTTAATCTTTATAAACTAAGAGATAAAGTTGAATTTAAAACGCGATAATGAACCGCATTCCTTACGAGACTATCTTGTAAAGAAATACAAATTTAATCTTTATGAACTAAGTGATAAAGTTGAATTTAGAACGCGATATTGAACCGCACTCCCCACGAGACTATCCTGGAATGAAATACAAATTTAATCTTTATGAACTTAGTGATAGAGTTGAATTTAAAAACTCGTCGCTTAAAAGGTCGTAAATTTTTACGACTTTCGTGACACAAATTATTTTTGTGAATGTGTGATTGTGTTTCATAGTGTGAGTTACCCTCCCCGCACCAAAATCAGCAGAAAGTTTAGTTAGAACATTTGCCAGCGTACTCCATCCATTACTTAATGATCTAAGCTATCACTACATAGTATAAAACAAAGTCACTTTCTCTGTCCCTATGTCCCTATGTCCCTTTGTACGCTTAAATCTTTGAAACTACGCAACGGATTTTGATGAGGTTTTTTTTAATAGATAGAGTGATTCAAGAGGAAGGTTTATATGTATAATAACATCCATTAAATAGTGGAGAAGTACTGTTATTTTTGAGGTTTCTAATGTGATGTCGTAAAAAATTCCATTTTTTCCGCTTACATTGCAAACGAAGGCTGATCCTTACGAGTTTTATCAAAATAATGTACTAAGTATTGTACACATTGAAAAGGTCTACAGAAAAGTCCGCGATGGTATATGTCTATCTCTTATGGATAACCCACAATAACTTTTTTTTTGTCATTTACTTTTTACAAATAATGGCTAATTTTCGAAGCGATTTTAACCAATACAGCATTAATCCTTAACCAATTAAATACCTTGAATACATTGTTCATTTAATATAGATCTATATGGCCCTTTACACCGTATGATTTAAGTGAATATTTTCGAAGATATTACAGATTTAAAAATTGCGGGACGTAGCGTTTGCGGCGGTACTGGCCGGCCGCCCGTCTATATATTTTATACCCGTGCGAAGCCGGAGCGGGCCGCTATGTTTTTATATATAACGTTCACAGTTTTTCTGTAGTGTATTTAGTATCAGCATTGCACCCGTGCGACACCGGGGCGGGTCGCTAGTTAAAACTAAACAACTCTACTATGTTAAATCATCTAAAACCTACAACCACAGAATATAATATAATAGTACTACGTACTACATACAATAAGTCATGTTATTTTCAATCAATTTCCCTGATTACAAAAACTTGGATCCACTCGGCTCCCTTATAATTTCTCTCTGTTTTAGGATAGGTATATCATCATCATCAATCATCAATCAATATCATCAATCATCATCATCATCATAATCATCATCATCAATACATATAATAAAATTATAGAAAAGTGGTGTCTGTACAATGAAAATATGTAAAAAAAAATTAGCAGGGGTTATTACTAAATCGATCCCAAACCCAAAACTGTCGTTAAAATTTTTTTTGTCTGTTTGTCTGTTTGTCTGTATGTTTGAACACGCTAATCTCAGAAACGGCTTATCCGATTTAAATGCGGTTTTCATTAATATATTGTGGTAATCTTCATTTAACATTTAGTGTTTATTTCATGTCAATCGGTTTATAAATAAAAAAGTTATGACCATTTAAGTATTCACGGCGAACATTTGCTAAGGCATTCTATGGTACACTATTATACAGTGTACGATAAAACGTAAGTTATCTGTTATACGCTACAGTTATTTCTATATAAGGCGCGGGTCAAACACAAGCGGCGCGGGCGCGGGCGTGCCATAAGCGCACCTCTTGAATCTGTTTTGTACCACGTCCTTCTTATACATTTTGTATGAAAGAATTTTGGACAGGCGTCAAAGAGAATACAAATACTACGTAAGACAGGCGTCGAGACGGCACGCCGTGCCACGGTTGTGCCACGGTTGCGCCGCCTTTCCAAAATTATTTCATACAAAATGCCAATAGCGCACCCGATGCACGCCGGCAGCGCGCCCGATGCGCGCCCGCGGCGCGCCCGCAGTGCGCCCGATGCGCGCCGCGCCGCTTGTATATGTCCTGCGCCTAAAATGTCCAGGTGATCATATCGAGAGTCCCCAAGGGTGGGGTGGGGGTGGAGGGGTAAGCTGAGGTAGTAGGGGGTGAGGGGTCAAATTAAAATTATGCTTATTTTTAGGTAAATTTTATACATAAAATGTCCTTTAAATTATGTCGTATATTTTTAACCCCCGACGCAAAAAGATGGGTGATAAGTGTTTGACCGCTATGTGTATCTGTGTGTGTATCTGTTTGTGCCACCGTAGCTCGCTAGCAGGTAATTAGATGCGGTTTTTTTGTTAGGCAGCATATTTTCCGACGCTGGTTCTTAGATAAACTGTATCAAAATAGGTTAATCCATTTATTATACCTAGGTATACATATAGAGGTAAAAGTAGGAATGAAAATAACTAAAGTTATCGAATACCTATACTTTAGTGATATATTAAATGAAAGTGACAATAAGTCAAATTTTATCAAAATCGGTTCATCCATTTATTTGATATACGGTATAAAAGTTGTAGGTAATAAAAAAATGAATTTTGACTCAAGTGACATATGAAATGAAAGGGCATGACGTGTAAAGTATAATTGGACATATTTAATCAAAATAGATATTAAGAACTTAGAGAAAAAGGAAAAGAATGGATACCAAAGCTAAAAGACAAAGAACTGCAAGTTACTTCTCGTAGTAAAATCAAAAATATAGCGACAAACTATTATCGTTCATTATATTCAAACCAGGCTAACACACAGACGACTGAAAGGAGACATGTTCAAATACAACAATACACGACGGAAGCTAATGAAGATATACCAGAAATATTACAATCGGAAGTAGAGAAAGCTATTAAAAGTCAAAAGATGGAAAAATCGCCTGGTCCTGACAAAATTACAAATGAACTGATGAAAGGGACAATCACAGAACTAGTTCTAATACTTACCAGGATCTTTAATGAAATTTTATATACAAGCAGCATTCCAAGCAATTGGGCAGAATCGCACATAATACTTTTGTACAAGAAAGGTGCAAAGGACGATATAGGGAATTACAGGCCAATATCTCTCATTTCGAATGTATATAAAGTTTTCGCAAAAGTTATCCTGGACAGAGTGTCAAACCAACTAGACGAAAACCAACCGATAGAACAGGCTGGTTTCAGAAAAGGATTCAGTACAATTGATCAAATACATACAATTAAACAGCTTATCCAAAAATACAATGAATACAATAAAACTATTTATCTGGCATTCATAGATTACTCTAAAGCTTTCGATAGTATCAATCACGAATCCGTATGGCAAAGTTTAAAAGAGCAGGGAATTCCAAATTTATACATAGACATCATCAAAAACATATATAAGGAAAGTAAAGCTAGTGTCCGACTGGAATCAATGGGAGATGTTTTTCCAATTGAAAGGGGTGTCAGACAGGGTGATCCACTCTCACCAAAGCTGTTTACAGCAGTGCTAGAACAAATGTTCAGGAACCTAGAATGGGAGCATGTGGGACTTAACATAAATGGATCAAGACTGAATAATCTCAGATTTGCTGATGACTTGGTGTTATTAGAAGAAGACCCGCTACTACTGGAATCTATGATACAAACTTTAGCAGACAGAGGCAGGGAAGTGGGTCTAGAAATGAACTCTAGTAAAACTAAAGTAATGACGAATTCAACACCCATAGACATAACCATCAATGGACAAAAACTTGAATATGTAGAGGAATATGTGTATCTCGGCCAGATTATATCACCTTATGATCAAATGTCCAAAGAAATAGACAAAAGAATTGCAACAGGATGGAAGAAATACTGGGCCATGAAAGAAATCATGAAAAGCAAGTCTCTGGGAATTAAGATCAAGAAGATAACATTTGATACCTGCATCCTACCCTGTATAACATACGGCTGCGAAACCTGGGCTCTAACTAAACGCCATAGGGATAAACTAGCAAGTTGTCAAAGAGGTATGGAAAGGAGCATGCTGGGTCTGAAACTAAAAGACAAAGTTAAGAGTACAGACATCAGACATAAAACAAAATTAACAGACATCCTTAAAAGCATAGACCAATCAAAATGGAGATGGACTGGACATATGCTCCGCTGCAAAAAAGAAAAATGGAGCAAACAGGTCACTGTTTGGTACCCTAGGGATGGAGTAAGGAGCCGGGGCCGCAAAGCTAGGAGATGGGAGGACGAATTAAAAATGACCGCAGGGCCCTTCTGGACAAGAGTGGCAGCAGACAGGGTACAATGGAAAGAGTTGGAGGAGGCCTTTGCCGTAAGGCATACCGAAATTAGAGATATTTTATAGTGAAATTTTTGTTTTTAGCTTTAAGTAATTTTATGTTTATATATGTCAACTTTTTTCGGAAATAAAGGCTTTATTATTATTATAATCAAAATCGGTTCATCCATTTACTATACCTATATATATGGGTAAAAGTTGGAATGAAAGAAACGATTGTTGTCAAGTATACCTAAGTGACATATCAAATGAAAGTGCATAACGGGTGAAGTACAGTTATAGTTCTATTTTTATCCAAATCGGTTTTTCCATTTATTAGATTACAGCACAGATTACAGCGGTAAAAGTGGGAATGAACAATAATCGAATGTGGTCAAATAATATCTCAAGCGGCATATCAAAATATGAAAGAGCAACGTGTGAATTACAATTAGTAATGTTTTATCGAAATCGGTTCATCCGTTTATTACACTTTAGGGGTGACAGTGGTTAGATAAATAAACCAAATGGAGCATCAAACGACAGGATATGTCGTGTAGGTACATATAGGCACAATTAGATAATATGGTTTACATCAAAATCGGTTCTGCCCGTAGTAGTAAATACTAGGGATGGAAAGGTTGAAAGTCTGTGAAAGAAGAGGGGGATATGGGAGCGAGAGGATAGCCACACCCTGGAAATTTTGAATTCTACTCAAAGCCACATAGGCCTGGCGCGGCGCTTGGCAATTTTTTTCTTAAATATACCACTTCTTTTGCCACTGTGGTCCATTACAATTTGTGCACGGTTACGGCCCAACTTAAAAGATGTCAAGGAGCAACAAACTTATAGATATCAATATGATGTAGGAATGTATTATAGAGGTAAAGGTAGGTCTCGCTCATATGTATAAAGCTTGTATAAAGGTAGGTCTCGCTCAAAATATTACATGAAAATAAGAAACCGAAGTTTAAAAATTAACACGTTCACTGCGGCATGTCCAGTATCGGGCCATCAGCGACTACACCACAGTGCGGCGCCCAAAATCGCAGTTTTCACCGTGGTGCGGCGAGGTTTTTTATATGTTAATCAATGACTAGAAAAGAGACAAATATATTTTTGTGATCACAGTTTGAAGTAGGACTCAATTTCGTTTAAAAATCGTATGGCAAAATATTGGACACACGCATAGAAAAGAAACCGTTTCTTTTGTGTGCGGCATGTCAAATATTTTGCCATGGACAAGCACCTCATGCCGCACTGTACTGCGAGCGCGCCGCGTGTCAATCTCGCATAGTGATGTACCAGGACCGCACGCGTCGTTATCAAATTTTTAAATGACAATGATACCTTAGAGGCTTTAGTTTTTTTACTTTCTTTTATTTCGTAGCATAAATGCAAAAATGTGATGACAGTTGTAAAAATAATATAAAACATTAAAACAAAAGTTACTGAACAAATTAAAACAAAAGTTACTGAACAAATTAAAACAAAAGTTACTGAACAATTTCCTGATCAAGTACCTTGTTTTATATGTGTTTTTTTTTGTATCGACGATCTCGTTATCTGTTAACAAACAGACTGAAATATACAAAATTGATTTATATCGATATCGATGTTTTATTTTACAGTGTTTCCCATCGCTATTACTGTAAACATGCCGTATCAACGCAGTGCGGGATGGCAAATAATTTTTCACAAAATCAGGGGTTTACATTTTCCCTCATATCTTTTAAACTATTAAGTCAAACTAAAAGCTATTTATGCGGTATATACAAGACTATATATACTATTATCCGAAAAAAAATTTTTTGAAATATCTTGAAATTTCATGAAATTATTAACCTTCAAAGTCAGTAGGTGCGATGTGATAAAAATGGCTCATGACGCACAGTGGTGAACTTGCCGATGTGAAGTATTGAAGACATGCCGCAACAACGGTAAGTTTGGCATTTTAGGTGCCGCAGTGAACGTGTTAAAAAAAAGATGGGTTGCACTCCGGGAGTGCCGGCAGAAGTGAAAACTTGATTATTAACGTTCAGCATGTTTGATATTTTGGAATGGTATCCGTCTTACGCATGGAATATAAGGGCTAAAAAAAAAAAAAAAAACATCCGTCTTACGCTTTTTCGATCAGGTCACGTATCCTGACGCGAGTTTAAGATTTTATACCCAACGCCGCTAAAGAAGTTTTCACTTCAAAAAAACCCAACGCAATGAAGGAAAAGGAATAAATAATTTTACAAACTTCCCGACGATCTTTAAAATTATGATAATATGATAATGATGGTATGGCAGCCCCGACGACTTTGTTTTTTTTATTTTTATAAATATTTAAAATGGTATTTATTTTTAAAGATCTTCGGGAAGTTTGTGAAATTATTTATTCCTTTTTCTATGCACTTTTCTTCGTTGCGTTTTGTTTTTTTGAAGTGAAAACTTCTTTAGCGGCGTTGGGTATAAAATCTTAAACTCGCGTCAGGACACGTGGCCTGATCGAAAAAGCGTAAGACGGATGTTTTTTTTTTTTTTTTTTTAGCCCTTATATTCCATGCGTAAGACGGATACCATTCCAAAATATCAAACATGCTGAACGTTAATAATCAAGTTTTCACTTCTGCCGGCACTCCCGGAGTGCAACCCGTCTTTTTTTTTTAATTTAATTTTTATTGCACAGTCTAAACGGTTTAGTTACTACAGGCGCGAGACAGGAAAGTTGAGCGCTGAGACAAACGTCAAAACGCAAAGGAATAGAAGGAATCCGCTACGATACTAATTGTCATTTAAAGCGTATGATGTGTTTTGCACAATTTTATTAAATTGCGACTGGATGAAAATTTTGTTCGTGATCGTCGTCGTCGTTGGTAGGGTGAACAAATCTTTAGCAAAATATCATCAGTACGCTTATGTCAATTAGTATCGATAGCGGATTCTATTCCTTTGCGTTTTGAGGTTTGTCTCGGCACTCATTTGCTGCACAATATATTGTCAAAAACATCCATACAAGGAAGGAAGGAAAATAAATTTGCTCCTTTCCCTCCTGGTGCCTAAAAATAATATGACATAATTTAAAATAAATTTTACGTAGAAAATTAATTAGGCATTTATTTTTTTAGCTCAGTTTAGTAATAATTTTACTAAAAGTTTTTTAATTATTTATGGTAGTACGTGTTTATTCAATAAAAGTTAAGTAGTAACTACTATGCAGTCACTATTCCACGCGGACGAAGTCGCGGGCACAGCTAGTTTTAAATATGTAACATTACCATTATGACTTACTAGCTGCGCTCCGCGGTTTCACCCGCGTGGCTCCGCTCCTGTTGGACTTAGTGTGATGATAATATATACTCTATAGCCTTCCTCGATGAATGGGCTATCTAACACCGAAAGAATTTTTCAAATCGGACGAGTAGTTCCTGAGATTAGCGTGTTCTAACAAACAAACTCTTCAGCTTTAGCAGCTATTAGTATAGATTAGTTATTACCCCCCGAAAAAGCCCATAAACACAACCAAACACTAATATTCATTTTTGAATTCTTCATTTTCGTTTAAAATATGATCCGCAATCAACACTGCAGTTGATTACTGAATAAAATATTTATTTTACAAGGAATCAATGAATATTTCCGAACATTTAAATTACGCAGACATACAAATTAATAATCCAATAAAATCTGTAAAATTAATGAAGAATACAGAACAGCAAGAGCATTTAATTTCAAACTATTATTAATAAATATTAGCAAACGATGAATAAATTGATATTTTGATAGACGAAAATAGAAACACACAGTTTTAAAGAGCAATTTAAAAGCAGATATGGCAATAAAAACGATCTAAAAAAGAACATAGACCAGAAAAGCGTAAAAAGAACGTGTTTTGCTTTCTTTCTTCAAATAAATGGGGAATTAGCGAAATTCAGGAATAATTGCTGAATTCAAAGAGTATTTAGCCAATTAACGAATAATCGCCGAGGGTTGGGGTTCGATCTCTATTGGATTGAGGGTTGCTACCCCCAGGGACGATTGTTACAACTTCCTTTGAAATTTCTTTCTGTTTCGCGTTTCTGAACGTATTGGATTAATATTTTTTAAGGGCTTGTTAATGAGTTGACGATAACTTAATTTGTTCAGGTAAAGTTTGTTTTGTAAAGAAATAACATCGTAACAAACGAGAAGCGAAGAATATAGTGTTGCAAGTAAAGAAATTAATAAGGATTGAAATTATTGTTTTTCCGAGGAGTGGTGCTTGTCTTCTACCCAATGTGTACCTATAAAGTTATTACAATATTATTGTATTCTTATTAAATAAGAATTATTTAGATTCCTAGGAATAATTGCAAATATGAAAATAATACAATGTTTTGGCTAAATTCATCATTGTATTCAGTGGAACTAAGGTAACTAGTATAGTTTTAATGCGTTATTGTTATAGTATAATAATATAATTGTTTTCCTTATCCAATCTAGATAAAAGAATATTAACAAAAAATAAAACAATTAAGAACTTAGTATCATATAATCCAAACTATAAGTAGTTGTTTTCAGGTTTTCGTCGTTTACCTATAAGTAAGAGGAACGTAATTTAATTTGATAGGTCGTACGGGAATCTATATTATAATCTATATTTAAATATCTTATAGACTACCTACATGTATTATTATATTGCATGCTGATAAAATATGTATTTAGCTGAAATCTATGTAAATTAAATAATTCTTTTAACACCACTCTTCTTTCAATATATCCGGTTTATCTTTCTTCTAGCCTAATTTTAAAAAGCTTAGTAGATTACTGTTAAAGTCAGCCATAATTGTATATAATTCCATCGTAAAATATCATTACATTACTAATAGTATTTAACGGTTTCTTTTAGTTATAAAAACTCTGGAACAAAAAACAAAAACATTTAAAAACAATGTAATTCACACCGAAGCATCGAAAAAGCCACGTGAAAATATAAACAAATGAATACGAAACCTCAGCAAATAGCTGTGTTAGCGCAATACTAGCAATCTGCGACAACCAATATCCTACGACCTTCCCTGCCCCCCGCGTTCCTACAAAATAACGAATAAACCGGAGTTGGTATTCAAAATCCAGAGGTCTTCATAGAATGGTTTTAAAAAGTAAGCTGCATTGACAAGTCCAGTTTATAAAGACCTCCCGCCGCGCGTTTTCCATACAGCTGCGTGGGTGTAACGGGTGTTTTGTTTGATATAGCAGGGGCCTTAATAAACTGGATGGAATACGCAGTAATGTAAGCACTAAGCGCATTAGTGCGCGCCATGCCGTGACACGCGGTACGTTGACCGCTCTTTGTAAGCAATTGCTACATCAATAGGGCTGGCTCTGACACAGTTTTTGTTGATATTTTATGTATTCAGCGTTTGGGGTCACGAATTTGTCCGTGTTGAGTCCTAATTTTTGTTTTACATGTTGAACTACGTGTGGGACGAAATTGTTCATTTATCTTATGATTTGCAATTTTGTAAAAGTTTTGTTATAATAAGTACATGTATTTTATTACGTTAAAAAAATGGGTGTTTATGTCTTTTCATTATTTTTAAATAACAAATTACAGAAATTATTGACTTTATATTTGCTAGTGGATGAAGAGATGAATTAACATATTTTATGAAGATATTTCGTGTATCTGATTGATGAATTTACGCTCGAATGCAGTTAAACTTCTCTGCAACGCGTATATTATGTTTATGTATCATTTGCTTATTGCTAGCGCAATATTAACATTAAATTCGATGTAAAACAAATTTAATTACTATTTAAACATAAATAAATAGTAATGTGTTACAGCCCTAGATTAACAAACAGGATTTAAGCCCCGCAAATGGATATTTGTCCTTTATGAAAGTCGCAACCTTATTACAGTAGTACCTAGAATTTTTCATTTATATTATAATAATGATAAATTCGTATCTTATTGTATTTTAAAAAATAACTTTGGAAATAGCAATATTGATTCTAAACATTCCATCATTGAAAGAAAGTTTACACGAAGGCAAATATTTTTGTCGGTATGTTAATTCGTTACCACAGTATCGTAAACTAATTCTAATTGAGATATAACGTTGATTGATTAGTTTAAACTTGAAGGGAGTGATTTAGGGGATGAAAATTTGGACGGGGAACGGCTGTCGCTATTACGTGAATTTAAAGTAAGCGCAGCCACGGACAGAAAGCTAGTATAAAGCGATTATAGACATAGATTATCTAGATAATAACAATGAAACGAAGTAATAATAAATAAATAATGAAGTAATATTGTTTTATCTTATATTTCTATTTTTTTATTTACACTACAACTGTCTTAACATATTATTGGTATCCGTTCAAACATGTTTGTATGATCGTTATAATTTGTATAAGAAAATAAACATAAGTAGGTATATTATTATTATATCATAAGCAACGAAATAAAGAGTTGTTAAATTATGATTTCTTTGTTGGCAATTCTAAATAATAAATTACCTAATATAAAATAAATAATTTTACAATAGGTACACACATAATTTCAGAATCGTAGTAATCACCAAACTATTTCAAAGAAACAGTTCAGCCCTTTACTTATTCACTATGAAACTAGATCAAACCAGTAAAGTACTAAATCCTATACACTAAACCCACATTGTTCAGCTCTTACGACAAGTAACAACTCCCAATCTCTTTTACAACTCTATTGATATATACTATTGATAAAAAGAACCGTTATTTACTTAAATATAAATAGTTAGTAGAGACACTTTTATTTTCAACCAGGCACAACTTATAAATCTATAAAATAAACAAACAGTGCCAAAAATGACTTCCCGGCAGCAAGCAGCAGTAAATTTCAGAGCACAACTCGTGGTTGTACTGACTACAGACTCAATAAAATATATACTAAAACCTAGAACCTAGACGATAAAAGTCTAAAACCAACGTTGTTCAGCCCTGACAGCCGAATCTGTGATTTGTCCGCCAATTCGGGGCAACGACCGTCGCAAACTGCGTGCTAACGGTGTTTCGCTTTGCTACCCGCTATCGTGTCTATGCCTAATGGCTAGCTTTGTGACCTGGATTTACTTGCGAAATGGTACAAAAATGTATTGTATAAAAAAAAGAATAGAAAAAAGGAAGGGATGGCAACGCGGTCTAAGCCGTCGCGTTGCCACGGTAGGGCGAGAGAGTTTTCTATAGGTAACTGGTAAAAGTAGGCTTAATCAATAGAAGGCAAAATAATCTTGTTTATGTACTACTAGCTTTCCGCCCGCGGCTTCGCCCGCGTTCAAAGAAAAACCCGTATAGCTCACGTTCCCGTGGGATTTCCGGTATAAAACCTATCCTATGTGTTAATCCAAGTTACCCTCTATATGTGTGCTAAATTTCATTGGTCGGTTCAGTAGTATTTGCGTGAAAGAGTAACAAACACACACTCACACCAATTTTCGCATTTATAATATTAGTAGGATGTTAAATATATCTACCTATTTATTATAGGAGTGTTCTTGGGAATTCTGCATCTTTACTCTTTCTGGTATTTTCAAAGAAAAATCTGCATAGTTTCCGTTCATGTGGGATTTCCGAGATAAAAGTTAGCCTATGTCTTATTTTGGGTCTTCAGCTACCTACATGCCAAATTTCATTGTAATCCGTTCAGTAGTATTTGCGCAAAATGGTTACAAACATCCATCCATCGGCCATCCATCCTTACCAACTATCGCATTTATAATATTAGGAGGATTGTTTCAAGATTCTCATTACCTACCTAGCTTATTTTTAATTTCACAATACCTTCACTCATTCCTTATTTCTATGAACAAGTGCGGGCAATATTTACCTCGCCCGTATAGATATTACAGTGTATTAAACATTATATTGGAACCGCAAAGCGATGCGGGTTCCTCTATTTATAGAGTGGGAACTGGGGACCCGTCAAATTAACGACAGTTCGGATTCTGTTTTATCTTTTTATAGCACTTTGAAGATAAAATAGACGGAAAGGAAGTTTGAGGTTATGTAAATTTCGTGGTATATTTTAAATAGCCTTTTTTAAATACAGTTTTAAATAGGATTTTCATTGAAAGAAGATAACAAATGAATGTATTTTAAATTACGTTACACAATTTCTATTAAATTTAGTCGTGTAAATTTCTGATATCTGTTTATTAAATATACCTAATTGATAAATCCATAGAGATAGTAATAGACTACGATATTCATTTCAATCTTTTTAATTGCAAAGAAAAAAAAAATGGCAAAATATTAAATAGTATTTATTATAAAGGAAAATAAACAAGAATACTGAGATATTTAGAAATAATTCATATATTTATTTCTACATAGCTTCTCTACTTTTTTCTTTTAAATACTAATTAGTTTTAAATTTATTAATGTTAGGTACCTATCTATTTATAATCATTGAATATAATTTATTGCTACAAATGCAATACACCTGCGAAACAATCAAATAAAATCTCTTAAATTTGAAAAAAAAAATATGTCACAATTATATTTCAACAAAAATAACTCTTAACGCTTCAGTTGATACAGTTGATAGTAATCTTAAAATCGTGTCACCGTCCTGTAGAGCGAGACGGAAATACCACAGTCCACATGTGGGAGAGAGAGGGATACAGCAATCCCAGTAAATTGGTTGTTGATTGGATAATTATTTTATTGATACAGTTAAATACCGCGGCTCCCTACGTTGGGGATGTGGCGGGAAAATTTATAGCATTAATCAGTCTTTATATTAATTTGTGGTAAAATTGGACATTTAAAAAGATAAATGGAGGATTATATTTGTTTTTTGTGAAACAGGAAGAAGGAGATTGCTTTGCAAAAAAAAAACATTAGGTATCGTTTTATTAAAAGGTACAATTTTATCTTGTAGAATAAAAATGGGACAGAAAATGTCGCGATCGTAATATTATAATATGGATCACAGAAAAGTCATTTTTCATGTAGGTATAACCCCGTCCGATTAGGGCCCTTCTGGCCTCCTCCACTCAAGCGACAGCCCAAGCCGAGGTTCGAGATCCCCGACAAGGGGGGACGCCCTTGCGCATGTCGCTACCAGGGTGAACCTTCAGTTCACCCCCGCGTCCGCGTTAAAATGTAGAAGCCCTTCTGGCTAACATTGAGAGACACCACACAAAAAAAAAAAAAAAAGTAGGTATAAGATCCCACCGCAGGATTAGTGCGTTCATAGTTTTTTTGCTAAAAGCAAAATTTTATGTATATTTATAATAAGGAGAATATATATCGACTGGCTTGCCAGTCAAAATTGCCGTTTCTCGTTTTATTTTTAAAAATTTATTATGGCCATTTTACTCATTAGGTTAAGTACTTTCGATATCAGTTTAAAGTTTTTTGATATCTGTAATAGTTACGGAATAATCGCCTGTGCACACTTAACGATTACACCCTGTATAAGTTTCAGATATAATACGATTTTCTTTATTGAATCATTGTGTTAGTGAATAGTGGAGCAGTTTGGAAATCGTATTCATGTAGAGAATATTATATTTAAAGAATTCGATCATCTCTATTTTTGTTGATCATTACAACCTTTATCTATTGGCAAATATATCTATACATTTCTAACTAATGAAAAAAAAGTCCTGAATCGCACATGACAACCTACACATTCCACACTTATCATTAACTCATACCTTTACAAAGTAATAATCCCACCTCAACACTATATCAGAAATTACGTCATTAGTACGTAAATGTATATTAATAGAAATTACACGCGAGACTGGGTTAAATATTAGTTTGAAATGTAATTAGAATGTACTGCGATTCCACACAGCTACCTAATTGATTTACAAATCGCAGCTAGTCAACGACTATTAGCAAAGTGAAGGTAGTTGGGTCAAACGTCGTATAAACAACGTCCGTGCCCCTAGGCACGATCCGTACGATTGCGCGCCGAGTCAAAGGAAAGCGGCAATTTATAGTATTCGACAGCTAAGCATGTTCTGACAGGTGACAGTGACAGCTATATTGACAACTATTCATCCACAAAAATATTAAATCAAAAGTTACGTCTAACACGGCCATACTGACAAACGTACGTCCTCGTACGCCTTTTCTCGTATTACAATACAACGGTAGTTCATCTCGGGATTTCAAAAACACACTGCCTCGGCCACACTGACCATACTTTTCTACGCACTCGTTAGTAAAACAGCGACTAGACAATACCTCAACGCTCAAATCCGACTAGCGAGTCAACTCACTACGGACATACAGACGGCGACTTGACGGTATATCTACGCTCGTACGACTAGTGAAATACATCACTACGATACGTCAGCGACTAGACAATACCTCAACGCTCAAATCCGACTAGCGAGACAACTCACTACGGACATACAGACGGCGACTTGACGGTATATCTACGCTCGTACGACTAGTGAAATACATCACTACGATACGTCAGCGACTAGACAATACCTCAACGCCAGGGTTCGACTAGCGATTTGAATCACTACGAGCCAATAACACTCATCGTCAAAAAAATTCGGCACATGCTTCGGGACACCACTCGCCACGCCAGGGCACCATATTATGCTGTGCCGCGGCTTGAGTCTTCTTTCCGTAGTCACCACAACGAGTTTCAACTCGTATCGACCACTAGGCAGGATGTTCACTACTTCGTAGGGCCCTTGCATCCCTGAATCTAATTTACCTGTGAACTGAGAGGTTTTTATTACAAACACTGGACCGCAGCCCAGATAGCACACACAATTTCTTCGATGGACTACATTCCCGTTACAATAATCCACGTAACAAACTTTTAATTTACACAACGCACGAAAAAAAAACACAAATGCCAGTTACAAAACTACGTAAACTTAAACACATTTAAAAATAGTGGGCTTGAATTCTATCCCGCTTCTGATAATAGAAATTACACGCGAGACTGGGTTAAATATTAGTTTGAAATGTAATTAGAATGTACTGCGATTCCACACAGCTACCTAATTGATTTACAAATCGCAGCTAGTCAACGACTATTAGCAAAGTGAAGGTAGTTGGGTCAAACGTCGTATAAACAACGTCCGAGCCCCTAGGCACGATCCGTACGATTGCGCGCCGAGTCAAAGGAAAGCGGCAATTTATAGTATTCGACAGCTAAGCATGTTCTGACAGGTGACAGTGACAGCTATATTGACAACTATTCATCCACAAAAATATTAAATCAAAAGTTACGTCTAACAATATAAAAATTCCACATACAATAGTAGCTGATAGCTTATCAGCACGTTATCAGCATGCCAGTGACGCACAGAGACCATTTACTTGATCCGCCTCAAGATGTATTGAGGGGCCTTTTTATAGCTCATTCTTTTTGGGTGTATATTTCCAATTTATTATTTGTTCGTAAATTGTCTTTTTCCTCATTTTTTGTGGGGTACCTATATGATAATATCTAATCTAATGTTTGGTTGGTTTCCTGCGCTTGCCACATCACAAATGTGGCTAGTTATCACCGACGGCCATTAGCATTTGTGTTACATTTACAGAGTTAAAGCTGTGATTAAAGCTTTGGCATTTGCAACGTTGGCTCTCTATAGGTAGAAGGATTGTGACAGGACCAGATACGAATAACGGAAGGGTATGAAAGAAGACTTTTCGTGATATTTCACCGGATAGATACAGTACCTAGTACCTACACCGCACCGTGTTAAGTAGGGCATGCAGAACCGAGTCCGGTTCCAAGTTTCTGAAACCCGGTTCCAAATCGAGCTCAGAACCGGGTAGAACCGGGTTACCCGGTTCTTTTATAACACCTCGGAAAAAAATACGAAATTAAACAAAAGTAACTATAAAAGTACCTGATAGGCCTTTTATTTTACGCGGCTTGTGTCTTGTTTTATTAAATTAATAAAGAAACAAAATTTCAATACTTCTCTTTATTTATCAGTCTTATAAAAGTACCTTGTTATCATAATTTTTACATATAGTAAATCTGTAGAAGGGTCAATTCTGTAGATTAAAAATATTGAAAAAATAAATAGCAGGTGGTGTTACTGGATCGATACCAAACCCAAATATGTGATTAAAAAAATTTTGGTCTGTCTGTCTGTCTGTCTGTATATGCTGACATCACGGGAAAACTAACGGTTCGATTTCGATAAAACTTGGTATAATTATACTTTATTATCCTGGGCATAAAATAGGATACTTTTTTCCTGGAAAAATACGTGGAAAAAAAAAAAATCTAAATTTTTCAGTTTTATCCATACACGTTGTTCTGTAGAATGCGAACACACGTTGCGTTACCCGCAGTGGATTCTTTTTTTTTATAAAATGTCATTGTCAGAGTTACTCAATATGGAGAAATAAACCATCCACGCGAAGACGGATATCCGCGCGGACGGAGTCGCGGGCGGAAGCTAGTATCACATTATAAACTTAAACCTTATTCATTAACTGCAAACTGTAAAGCAAAAAACCGGCTAAGTGCGAGTCGGACTTGCGCTCCGAGGGCTCCGAAGAAACCAATTCTTTTTTTTTTTTTTTTGAGCCCAATGCGAATGTCGAAATTTGCAAAAATTTTCAGCATTTACGGCTGTATCTTTTGATGCGTTGGCTTGTGAGTTTGACTTTTTCACAGCATCAAGGGACCAAAGACTTGAGTATTCGATATAAATTTCAGCTTGATACCAAAAACAAAAACATGACTGGATCATTATATGAAACAGTAAAATCAACAGCTTTTCAAATTCACGACAAATCTAATAAAAATATTTCAGTAGCCTAATTTTTGTCATTTTCGAAGCCTAATTTTTTTTTTTGGTAATACACCCGTAGGAAACTTATAGCATCTAAGGTTAGACAACCAATCAGAGCCACGCTTGAGGCGTGACACGAAAATTCGCGATGCACGTGAGTCTGACGTTGCCAGATAGAATAAATTTGTTAAAATAATGCAGCAAAATATAAATAATACTTCATATTTTAATATTTTGGTCGGAACCGGGAGAACCGGGTTTCATACTATTCAGACCCGGTTCTCAAGATCATCAAAAAACCCGGGTTTACCCGGGTTTTTCGGAACCGGGTAAACCCGGGTGCATGCCCTAGTTAAGTCAAGACTTATTTCATCATACTGTTCAACTTTTTAATTTCCAAACAGTTGTTTTATTTCAATTATTTTATCTCTGAATTGTTTTTTTTTCTATAACGTGATTTGACGTTAGTTAGTAAGTTCGGACGTCATAGTTACGTCACACGTAAGTATAAATACCTACGTAAATCCTTCGCTTCATAAATCATACGTTGTTTGTTTTTAACTAAATACTATGCAAGATAAAGGTTTTAAATAGTTCTGCAATCATAGAACAAATTAGGTGCACTCTTACTTACAAATTCATACTAATTATGTTTTAAAGCTGAAGAGTTTATACAAATAAACTCTTGGTTACGCGCTCTAATCTCAGGATTCACGGATCCAATTTGAAAAATTGTTTCAGTGTTAGATAGCCCATTTATCGAGGAAGGCCGAGACCAATAGGAGCGAAGTAATGCTGGTACAACCGCCGCCGGGCAACCGGGCAAAACTAGTAAATTATAAAATGGACTTGCATCTTTTGACAAAAGTCAAAATTAATATTGGTACCTACTTATGCGATATTCCCGCAAAACATAAACTGTATATCTCTTATAAATCGAACAGTCACATACATCAGCTTACTATAAACATACGTATAATTTAATTACCCATAGATGTTTCCATCAAGAGAAATGAACATTTAGTCACGGTAGCGTGCGTGTTTTGAAACGCGTTCAGTATAATTTAATAACAGCATTCAGGCGAGGATAAACATTGGCTGCTTATGTTTTATGTAATACTAGCTGATCCACGCCACTTCGTCTGCTTTTAAAAGGAATATTTAGTCATTTTATATCAATTGTCATTCTTCTCTCCTATTTGTCGTAGCTTGATGTTAGCCTGCAGTCTTCTTCGATAAGTGGACAGCACAATTTTGTTTTTCAATACGAACTAACAATTGCTGAGATTAGCCTGTTGAAACGAACAAACAAGCAAGTCATCTTTGTAATAATATTGTTATAGTCTATGTGTCCAATAACTTACGGTATTGGTAGAATTTAATTGCTGGGAACAATGCGGCAGAAAACTAGACCATCAAGATTTCACGATATTTTACTATGTGTGTTATGGGTCATGTGACCCTAATACTACTTCTTTTTCACACTGTACGAATAGACATATTGTAGATACCTATTATCTATAGTCCTTCCCATGCATACATCAAACTCAAAAATATCATCATTTAACGGGGTCTGCCGTTCGGCAAATTGATTGCTCAATGAATGCCATGGCCTGAGTAGAAATATCCTCTGAGCTAAACATGAAATTTGTATTGTTTTCGAGAGTTTTAGCATTAAATTCAATGTGAGTTTAGTGAATTTTATACATATCTATACTAATATTATAAAGCTGAAGAGTTTGTTTGTTTGTTTGTTTGTTTGTTTGAACGCACTAATCTCGGGAACTACTGATCCGATTTGAAAAATTATTTCGGTGTTAGATAGCCCATTTATCGAGGAAGGTTATAGGCTATATTTCATCACGCTACGGGCAACAGGAGTGGAGCCACGGGGGTGAAACCGCGCGGAGCAGCTAGTAGGTATACAGGGTGTCCCACTATTGGTATACTAAGCGCAAAGGGACTTGTAGTTTTGCATACACTGATCACGTAAAAATACTCAAACAACAAAATTACGTCAAAAATTTTTTACTAAATTTTTCCTGAAAATCCATGTTTTCTTCTCTAGCTTCGCGCAGCCGGCATACACCGCTTCTCTAATGTGAGCATTTTGTCTACGAAAACATAATCTTAAACGATAGCTCACGTGCTGATGGCAAAGTTGGGCGGGTTGTTTATTATAGGTGTACAACATGGAGTTTTAAGAAATCATCTATTTGAAAAAAAAATGCGTCGGGAATTTTATAAGTATTTTTTACGTACTCAGCGTATGCAAAACTATAACCTCCTTTGAGCTTAGTATACCAACAGTGGGACACCCTGTATAAACTAATACGGGGCGTATTGTGTATCTTTTTCGTTGAGGGTTTATGAAATGAATACCTGGTAAGTGTATAACTAGCGCCATCTAGTGGGTGTTCTCTTTTGACGAATTGCGGTTAATTCGAGGCAACCTAGATTCTGTTAAAGGACTAACAAGAATCACCGTTTTATAAAAGGAAGTTTTGATCATGCATAGTATATTTCACGTAAAGATTGTAGGTAGCTATATTTTTTATTTATTTTAACACATAGGTACCTACTTGATATTTTTTGTATTTCGTAATTTATCGTGATATGAATTATGAAATGGTTATAAATTTATTTTATTGGTGGTTATCCTGAATCTGGTTTTTGATACTTAAGATTCATTCCTAGTTTGTATGCGTAAGAGTGAATTATTGCTGAATACATAATATATTGTACGAAATGTTAAAACCACATCTGTGAAATATGCTGAAATTTTGCTTAGTAATCGTAAAGATCTAACCAGTCCAGCGATAATAAGTCGACTATTTCATACTCGTCACCAAGAAACATACATTTGACAAATCCGCATAATAAAACAAAATGAACTTCATATGTATCAATACGGGAACACTAAAATACGTAAGAACCAGATTCGTATCACTACATAGTATAAAACAAAGTCGCTTTCTCTGTCCCTATGTCCCTATGTCCCTTTGTATGCTTAAATCTTTAAAACTACGCAACGGATTTTGATGCGGTTTTCTTTAATAAATAGAGTGATTCAAGAGGAAGGTTTAAGTATATAATTTATTATGTTTTAGACAAAGCGGGCGAAGCCGCGGGCGGAAAGCTACTTAAATATAATCGGAATCTCAAGCACTCAAGAACATGTAAACTTTATAGGCGCTATCTAATGAATGTCTAATGAAACATGGAGTCGTAAATGGAGTATAAATTAGCGTTCACGCACAAATACCAATCTGTTCTCGATCGTAACTCGTAAACTGTGACTGATTTCATTTTAACTTCGAATTGATGGTAGGGCTGTCACATTGGTGTTTTTAATAAGTGTTCTTTTAAACTTTTTGAAGAGTATTCTCGTCTTTGTGTTAGGGGTGAGGGGAGATTCTGATTTCTATGAATGACGAACTAATACGAAGATTGTAGGTTGGGTAGGTCATCTCCCGTTGTGAAAATTAGTTAAATTATAAATAGATATTATTATCTATAATGCATCTTTGTTCTAATTTCATTGCAGTAATATAATTTTAAGACTCTAAAATACTATGAAGTTAAAAATGAATATTTCAATATTTTTATTCAAATAATAAATCAAGCCCAACATAATTAAAACAAGTTCTTAAAAAATCAGAAGCATACAATATTTTGTCAACAAAACAATAAAAATGTTAACCACAGGATGTATCAAAAGCAATCGAATAAAAAGACGCTATTTAATTAACAAAAAAAACCTTAACGGATCAATCTCATAATAGCCCGTATTTATGGCTATCAATAGCAGCAGCCCTAGAAAATATGTGATGGGAATTTCAACCATATACTCTTGCAATAAGAACCATAATCCCATGTAATATTATCAACGTCTTAGCTCAAAATGACTGAGCGTGTATCGCTAATGGCGCATGAAATTGATCGCGCGCGCCGTCCAATATCTAAATGTATTTAATTTTACTTTTTTACGAATCATTGGCAATGACTGCGTGTAATAAACTTAAAAACTTCAATCTTTTATGAACTGTTTAAAGAATTTTATGTTTTAACGAGAAAAGATAAAAAATTCATAAAAAAGTTTATGAATTTGATTGTAGCCAGCCAGTCTTCACTCGGGTTGAACCTGGAGCAAAACAAAAATAAAATATAACAATAAAGTAGCTTAAAATTTAATTTAATTAGTGAAATAATTAACAAAATTATTTGAGTAGATTTTCAATTTATTCATTTAGCAAAACAGAAACGAAAAATATTATATTATCTGCCCTCTTTGCAACATAAGTGCGGATTACATTATCTGTGTCCCAGTTAAAAAAGTAAACAATGTTTCCCGCCAATGCCTCGTGCCGGAATTTCTCTGAAAAAACTAAAGGGAGTTTTTTGTAACAAATTGTGACGTCATAGCATTATTTGTGTCTGTAATATTTCATTGTTTTATGAAGTTTTTATTGTTTAGCAATCTATTCGTTATTTTGTGGTTATTTGTCTATTTTTAATAATTAATACTGTTTTCTATAGAATGAAGAAAGAAATAAAGCGTGCAATGTTCATTAAACAAAAGGTTAGTTTTAATATTATCTACCTTTCAATAATCAATTATATGATTTTAATGTAGATAGGTATGTTTGTATTCTTATTTAACACTACATATAATAAAACTAGTCGCTGTCGATGTCTTTCCGTTCCTATGTATGCTTAAATCTTTAAAACTACGCATCGGATTTTGATGAGGTGATAGAGTGGTTCTTGGGGGAAGGTTTTAGTATATTTTATTTAGATTTCTACAACACGGGCGAAACCGCGCGCGTAAAGACGCATAATTTTATACGTTAAGTATACTTAACGTATAAAATTAAGAATAAACACATTGCCATGGACGTATAAAAAAAGACGGACGGAGTATCGCCTAACATTGAGTGAAACCTAGTAATGGCGGCGACACATCCATGTGTGTGTGCCAGGTTGATTGCCAGATGCAATAAAATTACCCCACACTTTAGTATTTTTATTTTTCAATTTGATATACTTTTTATGTGTACTCTAACTATTAGAACCTATGCATAAATACAATTACTATTTAGCTTTGACAAATCAACCACTGGACGCGAAACCAAAGGAAAATGTATAAAAATTTGTTCAACCAATATTGGGGGGAGGAGAGGTAATGTCTCCTTAATTATTATTAAAATAAATAAAATAAAATAAATAAAATGTCAGTTTATAACCAAACAAATAGGAAACATGCTTCATACGATTTCAGTATACATATGCTTTAAATTTTCAAATTAACTGTCTTATAACAGATGTCGTAGACAGTATTACGTAATTGGCTGTGATATTTTTTTTAAATATGGTTGTTATATGTATAAGGGTTAGCATAGTATGTATACATGTTTTTGTGAGAAGAAAATGCAAAAACAAATTTTCATTTTGTATCAAATTATTTTATCGTAATTTTAAAATTAATTAACTTGATTGATGTACAACTCCCCGACTTTTGGGAGAATGAAATTTTGAAATAATGGCAACACTATGGCAACAGCTGTCATGATGACAATGGCGGCTGTATTTTTTTCTATAACTTTTGCCGTAATAATTTTGTCATTAAAACATAAAAGAAATAACTTGCTTCCCTGTGGAATGTAATCCCCTGTGTTTTGTTATTTAAAATTGTACTGTTGCGACACCATTTAACCACGCAAGACGGCATTTTAAATATTTTTTGTGAAACAGTGACGCTGTTAATCAGTCGGTAGTTCACGACGTAATGGCGGCCGACTAGCTTACTATGGTGAGAGTGTGTGCGTGTTCATTGTCTTTACACGATCGCTAGCTTACTACGGTGGCTTCACGTTGTTTGTTCGTAAAACGGCGTCCGTCTTTTTTTATACGTCCATGCACATTGCAAGGAAATTCATCTTTTTTCATACCTTTTTTAGTACCATCTTTATTCATAATTTGTGAATTATAGAAACTTTTGTTTTTCAAAAAAAGGGTTTACCTAATAACTTGTCGATTATCCACAATCTCAAGAAATGGTATGGTTCAGTGAATACTGTCGAAATTGTACGTCATAACTAACCTATGACGCGGGTTTGTATTCCTTTTGTATTAAAATAGCAGCTGTCATGTGATTTTTCTTATTTTTTTGTGGTTAATACATAACTAAATAGTAATATAAAAGACGGTTATTATTATGTGATAAATGATCGAATTTTGCAATATTTTGTTTAAAAACTTGTTAACTTATTGGGTGCATAAGTCAGTGGTAAACTAACAGTGTATGTACAAAAAGATATCATATTACATTCGACTTAGTTTTAGATTATTCTCTCTATAGGTAGTAAAAATTATTGTATAAAACACAATCAAATATAAAACTCAGATATTTATTATGAAAAAGAGAATATTGGATAACTTTATCAAACATTTCTGACAACTATTAAGAGGAAAGTGAACAATTTATCACTTTGCGAACCATAAAGGCACTCAACGTAACTCTCAAATTGAGTTAGGATAGTTCCCTCCTCGTAGTTATTGAGAGAGGTTTGGGAGGACACCCGGTTAGAATTTACATAAACTTTTGGCATGCTTGATTTTCATAAGAACTTTGTTAAGAGATAATTTTGAAAGTAGATGTAGTTAGTAACTGCTACCTTTAAAACGATTACCTAGTCTCTTTAAACTTTTAATATTGTCTGACATAATATGGAAGGAAGAAATAATATAGTAGTGAATAGGTTTAAATACTGATAATAAATAAAAAAATTCACTATCAAACTCTACTGTGTGAGTTCTAACACTTATAACGAGGGAGATACATTACAGAGGTTTTTCATAAGTAATTTTCACTCATAAATAACATTAGTATAACTCTATAGAATTATGCAGGAGATGACCAGTGCAGAAATATGCGTGCAAATAGACCCCAACCTACTCCATCATTTTCACAATCCACTGGGACGGAAGACCAACATGACCACAGTGAAAGCAGACGCACAACCATAGACGCGCAACCGACAACAGCACAGGCTATCTGGCCGAGGACGTGGCTACAGCCGTATAAGAAAAATTTTTGGATATTTCAAATGTATTTAAAAATCTAATGAGCCCCTCAACAATTTTTTACGGGGCCCCGATCCCCATGTGAGGCACTACTGCATCCGGCATAGGCCTATTTCTTCATTACCATTTTCGGATTGTTATTGGAATTAGAAGCTGTAACTTCTCCATTCGCAGTTGCACATCTCAACCAAATAATGATGTAAGTACTTAATTAATTCTTTTTTTATAGATTTAACATACTTATAAATTTAAATTTATAAAGAATAGAAAAAATTCGATCACGAGGCGGGACTCGAACCCGCATCCTTCGCGCCAATCCGGGGCGGATGCCTCACCAACTCAGCCACTCGTGACCCGCCCGAGTGATCGAATTTATTCTATTCTTTCAGTTTTATGTGTCTGAAGGGACACACCGCGCGCCATCTATTGAGATGATTAACAACCATTTCAACCAATATGAAGCACTTTTCAGTGAATACAATATTGTAACGATGGAACACGACCTTTTTTTTTTTTTTGGCATTTGGATGCCATAAAACCAAAAATATAAATTTAACATACTTTCCATATAATGTTCTTCAGAAAAATGTTATTTTAAAAGTCGTTAGTTATACACAAACATGCAAACTGTTTTTCAGGACGATGATAGGCACAATAAATTGGTATAAAGATAAATGGATTTGCGGCTGCGGAAAACCTGTCACTTTCCCGGGATCACGTAGGGCTGCCACTTGTTTATATTTTACATTAATAATAATAGTTATTAATTTAATTTCGTAGAGATCGAAAGATAAACAGTAATAACATAGTTAATTTTCCCGATATTTTTAAGACTGTGTATACATACAGACATAAGACATTTATATAAATGGGAATAATTAAATAACAATTATTAAAGCATAGTGATTTAAAAGCGGAAATCATAACAAAAGGATACATTATCTTTTATCATGCACTTAAATAATTATAATTCGATTATCCTTTTATTTTGATTGTTAAAGTGACCTTCATTGCTTCCTTCGAAAGGAAAACATACGAATTAGAACGATACGCACAATTTATGTTTTCAATTTATTTTAAGCAACTCATACAATCTATTTCTTATATTATTAACTTCTCTCTCTTTGAATTTGTCTAATAGAACACGACAAGTCATTTACTTAAAGTAAGTAACAGATCCGCATCGTGCTCTTTATACTTAGACCATATATAAATGCATTAACAATTTAACAAATTTGATTTTTAAAATTATAAAAACTTTTTATTTAGCACAGCCCTAGCACGAATCCCGGACCCCAGGGAAAACGATCCGCTAACCCCGGATTGCGGGTCTCGTAAATTAAACACCGTGACACCGCCGGCCGCCGTCACACCGTAATTGGCAATTTCATTTAAGCACCCAATTAGTAAGTTTTATTCCACTTTATAACTACATTAAACGTAATATACCTTTTTATTTACGTCTTATAATGCATTTTATAAGAAAGTAAATTAATAATTAATGAGGTTTAAGGATTCGTTTAGCAATATTTATGACTGATATAAAACTAGGATAAGTGGTCGTTAGTAAGCTATTAAAATTACATTAATCGGTTTATGGTCTTTCGAAATATCGACTTATATCCTGTCCGTATAAAATTGCGATCGATATCATATAATGTTCATTTATCATTAATTAAAGATAGTTGATATCAATTAAACTTTCTTCGTAGACATAATTGTTCTATTAATAATTATTATAAATGTGTAATAAAGACAAATACAACGACAAATAGCAAATTGACATACAATACTATATGACATTATTGATATACATATGATTGACATACATACAATACTATATAATAATTTGACGACGCGGTTGGCGCAGTGGTAAAGTAACTGCCTACTGAGCCGACGGTCCCGGGTTCAATCCCCGGTCAGGGCAAATATTTGTGTGATGAACTCAATTATTTGTTCTTGGGTCTGGGTGTTATCTATATATGTATTTATAAAATATTATATTTATCGTCGCCTAGTACCCACAACACAAGCCTTAATTGAGCTTACTGTGGGATTAGGTCGATGTGTGTAATCATGTCCTTTAATATTTAAAAAAAAAAAAAAAAAAAAAAAAAAAAAAATACATGTTTAACAACAACTTAATTAAGTTACCTACGTAAGTTACGTAACTAATTGGCACTTGGTCGTATCGTCCGTTATTGTTATTTAGTCTATGTCTGGTTTAATATAACTTAATATAATCGAGCTAAGATTATGGATAGATATCTTATCCAAGTTGAATATTTATTTTTTTAATAGTTATGAAGTTTTAGAACTCCATGAAAGTTCTGATCAACTCTCAACTATTGGCTAACTTATTTTGCATTTGCTCCCATATAAAAAGAAGAACAGAGCAAGGGCATACATTTAAGGAGACATTGAAATTTACACAAACATTCACTTACGTAATACTGCTAGGCGTTTAACAAGAGCCGCTGGATGCAGGCCGCCGGTGACCGGTCGTGGTGGAAAACCCTGAGGGAGGCCTTTGCCCAGCAGTGGACGTCCCACGGCTGAAACGATAGTTTAACAAGAGACGCGGACATTTTCTTAAGATTTATGTGCAAGGAAAACTTATTTATTCTTCAGGTTTTGTCTCACATTAATACGAGCATGCAATTACAATTCCAGAATGTAGTAAATATACTAGACACTAGCCCGGATCCGGCCAAGTTAACCAGAAAACAAAATTATGGCTATTTCAAGGGATATCTACTACTATTAACTATTCGGTTTTAGTTGATCCATTAAAAAAAACAACCATATATTTCTTCGTCAAGTTATATAATACTCGCATCAATGTACAAGTATTTAGCAGCTGGTAGCCCTTTTTTTTATTCACAAATGAACAATAGACAATTTTATTTCACCCTTGCAAGGAATACAATGACGCGTAAAAAGCAAATCCGATATTTTGCCTGACCAAATCGGTGCCACGTGCCATCCCTTCGGTATAAATACTAAATGGATACTCTTTTATTTAGCGTGGTTAATATCATTGAGGATTGCTTGACCCTATGAAAAATGGTTGAGCATTGAGCGTTTCATTTAGTGTTATTTTAAAGCATTTCAGTTAAAAGCCTTATTAATACCTAGTTTTAAAAGTAGTTAATTTGAAAAAATAATAATTTCCTGTATTTGTAACAGTAAAGAATAATATAATAGGTTTTAAAGACATCCAATTAACTTATTATTAGTTTAAAAGCATTGCTTTTCAGAAACTAGATATGTAGAAAAATGCATTAAATCCCAGGTAAAACTAACGTACCTTATGTCTAGACTACTAAATCAAGAAACAGGTGGCCTGTTTCAAACAAATCATGGAACATTTTAATTTAACGATAAGAAATTTGTTTTTCACCATGTCTAATAGGGATAATAAAGTTTATTATTTCTTTCAACATATGCAGCAATAGACAGGAAGGGAACATACACGGAAAGAATTGGCTGAAGCTCATTCTAGAAAGCTGCACCAACTACAGAAGGAAGGAGGGCCCCTATCCTAACACATGACAGTCTTTGGGAAGGGTTAAGTAAGTAAGTATAAGGGGAAATTTTGCAGAATAAATCATTAATTTGAAGTACATCACGTAGATAGTTCATAAATATTCTTTTAACTAGCACTTACTTAGATGAGCATTACCCTAATGAGAAATAGTCTATATGTATATACAGGGTGTAATCGTTAAGTGTGCACAGGCGATTATTCCGTAAATATTGCAGATATCAAAAAACTTTAAACTGATATCGAAAGCCCTTTACCTAATGAGTAAAATGACAATAATAACTTTTTAAAAATAAAACGGGAAATGTCCAAAAAAAATTACATCAAACACTTAAATAATACTAGAATGTCCTTTTAGATAGTTCTCCAAAACTTTATAAAAGTTAACAAAACTAACGTTTTCGATCAGCTTTATTAACAAGCTTTAGCACTTTCCTCTGTCAGAAGTTTAACAAGAAATAAACTAGGGAAAGTTTTTTGACATCCCCACGCAATATGGAAATAGGGGAAAATATTGTAACCTATTTATGTAAATAGGGGTTGTTTCGTAATATTGAGAATAAGTTTTTGCATTCAAATCGAATATGAATTTATGTGGCGGGGATGGAGCGATGTGGTTGTTAAATTTTTGTTTTGATAAGAAGGTATGTTTTGGGTGTGATTGATATTAGATATATTTTAATTCTGTTAATAAGATAACCTCATAAAACACCAACGGTCAACGTTGGTGTTGACTGAAGATTATTAATTAAACTTCTGCATCGTTTATTTAAATAAACATGACTATGTAATAACGGAAAGTTTTGTAGGGAATAATTGAGTGTTACCTAACGGTATAATAGCCCGTATAGTGTATACTTAAGTTAACCTTTCCACCAACTTTGTTAAGTACCTTTACCAACTTTCAGCTCAATCTGTTGTGATCTTTGGACGTAAAAAGAAAGCAAAATTCATCGATAAAATAATAACAGAGACAATAGCAAAATGCCATTTTCTTATTCCATTATCCGAAAGTTGTTGATAACCTTCTAGAACGTATTTAAATAAAAATATAAATTGGCTCCTATTTCCATGTACCATACAAGGCAAAATTGTATGTAATCAGTACCTACCATAATTACATATTTCGTTTTCTTGGAAACAAATTACCAACTATTCAGTGCTACTATGTAAGGAGCTTTTAATTTAAGGACGCTGTCACAAATCTGCGCTACTCAAATTTAGGTATTTAACGTCGCAACGTGGTTCGCGGGACATCACGATCACGTAAACATAGCGCAATCCATTTTATAGATCATCTTCATACTTGATATTATTTTTTTTTTATATTTTTATTGAAATTGATTCCAGAAGATTACTGGGAACTTTAAAAATTCATTTTGTTACTTTTATTAGTAGGTACGATCCTTATAAGTATTTTAGTGTATTCAACCAACTAAAAAAGTGTGACTATTTTACAACAATTTGAATAATAATCAATTAATGATTTGTATTATTGTATACAATATCGAAGCTTTTTAAGAAATGTATAAAATACTTTTTTAAGAATTATTATCATACATAATATTATGTTACCGGCAATATATTAAACCCGGCATTGTATGCAATTCTTAGTAAATGTATGTTATTCCGAGAAACAGTCGGAATGAAATAAATTAAATTCGTCACATTACCTATATCTTTAAATCTGAACTTTTCCTAAGTAGCAAACACATTTGCAAATGTGGTGGTTTTTGGGGTAACTATTAACCAATATGAGGTCAAAACTAAAATCCAAGATGGCGCCGACGAAAATTTGAAATCTTTTCGTCATGGGTGTCATTTTCAAGGAGTTGGAGTAGCTATTAATCAATATGAGGTCAAATCTAAAATCCAAAATGGCGCCGACGAAAATTTGACATCATTTCGTCATGGGTGTCATTTTCATGGTTTTTGAGGTAGCTATTAACCAATATGAGGTCAAAACTAAAATCCAAGATGGCGCGGACGAAAATTTTACATGTTTTCGTCATGGGTGTCATTTTCATGGTTATTGGGGTATCTATTAACCAATATGAGGTCAAAACTAAAATCCAAGATGGCGCCAACGAAAATTTTACATCTTTTCGACACGGGTGTCATTTTCATGGTTTTTGGGGTAGCTATTAACCAATATGAGGTCAAAACTAAAATCCAAGATGGCGCCGACGAAAATTTTACATCTTTTCGACACGGGTGTCATTTTCATGGTTTTTGGGGTAGCTATTAACCAATATGAGGTCAAAACTAAAATCGAAGATGGCGCTGACGAAAATTTTACATCTTTTCATCACGGGTGTCATTTTCATGGTTTTTGGGGTAGCTATTTATCAATATAAGGTCAAAGCTAAAATCCAAGATGGTGTCGACGAAACTTTTACATCTTTTCGGCATGGGTGTCATTTTCAAGGTTTTTGAGACAGCTATGTAAGTAGGTATTACCAAATCCCCAATGTAACCGTCGATAATTAGGTATATTTTTCTTACTCCTTTAAAGTAAACTTAAATAAAATAACAAAAACGTTAACAACTACAGTTTTGTAGAAAGTCTTAAAAAAAACAATTTTAAAGAACATTGAAATGCATATTTAGAATTTAGAAATGTAATATAAAACGCAACTCTGTGGCAATCATCATCTGTGTTTATATTCTGACAGATATTATTAACTTTAAATATATTCGCTAAACTTTATTGAAAATAAAGTTTATCTAAAACATTTAAACGAAGAGCATAAAATAAAAAAGAACGTGTGTGCCGAGAAAACGTGTCAGGAGTGAATTTTCTTTGGCGAGATTCATAGATACCAAAATCGCCGCCTTGCTCCATAACGCGACAGTATTACCATGACGCGATCTTGAAATTCGACGACCATCTTGGATTTTCGTTTTGACCTCATATTTGTTAATAGCTACCCCAAAAACAATGAAAATGACACCCATCACGAAAAAAGTCAAATTTTCGTCAGCGCCATCTTGAATTATAGTTTTGACCTCATATTCGTTAATAGCTACCCCAAAAACCATGAAAATGACACCCATGATGAAAAGATGTCAAATTTTTCGTCGGCGCCATCTTGGATTTTAGTTTTGACCTCAAACTGGTTAATAGCTACCCCAAAAACCATGAAAATGACACCCACGACGAAAATATGTACAATTTTCGTCGGCGCCATCTTGGATTTCAGTTTTGACCTCATATTGGTTAATAGCTACCCCAAAAACCATGAAAATGACACCCATGATGAAAAGATGTCAAATTTTTCGTCGGCGCCATCTTGGATTTTAGTTTTGACCTCAAACTGGTTAATAGCTACCCCAAAAACCATGAAAATGACACCCATGACGAAAAGATGTACAATTTTCGTCGGCGCCATCTTGGATTTCAGTTTTGACCTCATATTGGTTAATAGCTACCACAAAAACCATGAAAATGACACCCATGACGAAAAGTTTTGTCGGCGCCATCTTGGATTATAGTTTTGACCTCATATTCGTTAATAGCTACCCCAAAAACCATGAAAATGACACCCATAACGAAAAGATGTAAAATTTTCGTCGGCGCCATATTGGATTTTAGTTTTGACCTCATATTGGTTAATACCTACCCCAAAAACCATGAAAATGACACCCATGACGAAAAGATGTAAAATTTTCGTCGGCGCCGTCTTGGATTATAATTTTGACCTCATATTCGTTAATAGCTACCCCAAAAACCATGAAAATGACACCCATCACGAAAAAAAATCAAATTTTCTTCAGCGCCATCTTGGATTATAGTTTTGACCTCATATTCGTTAATAGCTACCCCAAAAACCATGAAAATGACACCCATGACGAAAATATGTCAAATTTTTCGTCGGTGCCATCTTGGATTTTAGTTTTGACCTCATATTGGTTAATAGCTACCCCAAAAACCATGAAAATGACACCCATGACGAAAAGATGTACAATTTTCGTCAGCGCCATCTTGGATTTCAGTTTTGACCTCATATTCGTTAATAGCTACCCCAAAAACTATGAAAATGACACCCATCACGAAAAAAAGTCAAATTTTCGTCGGCGCCATCTTGAATTGTTTTACCCCACCAATCTATTCAACAACCCATAAAAAAGAGCATCTCAGGCAAGGTAATTTTTAAAACATAATTTTAAATTACAAATAATTGGAATATGAAACTTATACAGTTTACTCTTATAAAGTATCAAATATTTCAAATCACGAAAACGACAGTGCACGCACAATAATCTTTTTCTAATTCGTTTTATTTTTGGGACGAGGAGCGATACACCCGTCCTTCCAAGAGCGCTTCTGAGCGCGAGAGCAAAATGTATGAAGAAATCGACAAGTATTTTTAATTTAGCTAATAATTGAAATAAAATTTTGATTTAGATACAAAAAAATTATCAGAATCTATAAAGGACTATATATCCCTCAATAATTTATAGGTAAGAAGATAGATTAGGCTTTTAATTTTCTTAAAATTGTACCGTTTTAGACCCCATTTTTTTGCATTTTATGCGATCATTGTGCTGGGAAAATCGTATTTCAGCGACAATTTTGTATGACGTCGTACAATTTTTATAAGATGATCGTAGAACTGAATATATTATCTTTAAATTAAGATATTACTTTGTTCTCACGTGTAATTGCTTTGAGTTAAAATGGTACCGTAAAATAGCGTTTTTTGTTGAAAATCGGTAATAGCACCCTTAAGAGTTAAGCCCAGTCACGAGTAACTGCGGGCTAAAAGCTGTTATTGCAAGGGATAATGACTCTTGGAGATGAATTGAGTATCTCTGCGCTGCGCTTATTACCATCAGAAAATCTAAGGACTCTAATCACGTGAAGGGAATTTTTGCAAAAATGAACGAAGGATGGAGCAATTCCTTGAAAAGTGGAAACACTAATAATAATAATAATAAGGGCGTAGGGATGTGACGACCCCATCGCCCACGGTTGGAATATCTATTGTTTACGTGACAATAGATATTCCACCCGTGCAATCAGTCAACCCGCAGGACACCTTGTGGCGGGGTGTCGGGGAGTAGCGACCCCGCGGGAACCGAGTGCTCCCGGGGGAGGCCCCTGTCTTCATCTCCGGCTCGCCTTCACCGGCCGGTCGGAGTGAAGCCTGACGAGGACAGGACCCCCACCTCTGGCTTGCCTTAACCGGCCGGCCAGAGTGGAGTCGCGAGAGCTTTTAGCTCGAAGGGTGGATGCGAATCGTAAGTGGCGAGTGGGCACGTGATGCTGGACCCTCAGGGAGCGCGTGATCGTAGTTTAAAGTCCAGGGACGCCTCTCCACCCTTAGCTGCTCACAATATGTTGCCCCCTTGTCGCACTATTGCAGCGACTTATTTCGGGGGCCCATACAGTGAGAGGGCGAGTCACCACCTGCCAACAATTTTTTGCTATATCTTAGTAGAAAGGCAGGTGCCATAGTCTTCCATAGTCCTTAATTCCGGTCCATTAACATCCCATTCCATAGCCCAGTTTATTTTGTTTCCTTATCTTGCAATAGTCCTACATCGGCCGCGGACTGCCCAGGGCTGTATCTCTATAGTGCAGTCATGGGCAGGCTGCGGCTGGTGTCCCACAACACAGTAAAGTTCTCGAAAGGGCCTCTGCGTGTTGGATCCGTGTCCCCACGTAAGCCTTCCAAAGGACCGGGTACCTTCCTTATGATGGTACCCGAGTATTATGGAATTGAGATACATAATAATAAATTCTTTATTGCATACCAAATAAAATAACAGAGAAGAAAACAGCGCATAGGAACAATGTACAAAAGGCGGTCTTATCACTTACAAGTGATTTCTACCAGACAACCTGTGATATTGGAAAATGCTGGAAGAATACATTTATGGAGGTGTGAGCAAAAGAGCACTTAATATTTAAAAAATAAATAAATAAAATAAAATATATATATTATATATAGTACACCAATATATATACCTACATATTATGTAATAATAATACATACAATGTTTAATAGTACACATAAATAAATTTAAAATATATAGAAATAACTAATAAATATATGTATAAATTTATAACGAAAGATAATATTTTTTTACCAAACTATCGAACGTAGATATGGTTTGTGCATGTTTGATTGAATCTGGCAACGAATTCCAAAGATTAATAGCGTACATAGTAAAAGAGTGATGGTAAAAGTTAGAGTGATGAGATGGAATTAGAAGAGAAAGGGAGTAAGGAGATCTCAATACCAAGCTGTTGGAGTGACGAAATATAAATCTTTCCTTAAGATAGTTCGGTGTTCTAGCGTCAAACAATATGCCGTAAAGAAGATGAAGCATGCGTGCATTCCGTCGAGAACGTATTGGCAACCATTTGAGTTTCGTACGGAAGTGGGATACGTGGTCATATTTTCGCAAACCGAATATGTACCTTATACCGAGGTTCTGAAGGCGTTCGAGAGCATCTAATTGGTTTTCATTAAGATCAACTCAATCATCGATCAATCATCGATCATACTGCGATGATGATCATGATTTGATAGCTTGCAGCTACTGTTACTTCCTTTTTGATTTATCAGGTCTGTGTACCGTGTCTGTGTTCAGTATAACAAACGGGTTTTGTGAAGTAACTAGTAGGATTCATCAATACATTTGTAAAGGGGAATTGAAAAAAAGATTTTAGAGGGAATTAAAATCATGATTTATTCATTATATTTTCCATGTGCGAACAACAGCGAGTACTGTCAATTAATTATATTATGGGTCATTACGCATGTCCAAGAAGCCTCAAGAAGCAATAGCTGTGCAAAGAAGCCTGCTCAGTGTACAACTGTACAGGTGCCAGGATGAAGAAATCACATATGCCGCCATTTTCTTTGGTACATCGACGTCTTCACGCAGCAATTGCTTCGCGAGAATACTCGCTCTATGTAGATCTTACTTAATTAAATTAGAATAAGTAATACCACAGTTGTGTGTAAAGTATGTATTAACATCTATGTAAATCGTGCTTTTAATCAACTTCAAGCAAATGTCCCAAACTCCACACCGTGTCATCTCCGCGCAATTACGTCGGTTGTCAATTATTGCAACTGGTTGCGGCGCGAATCAAACGGCAATGAGGCTAGCGTGCGCTGCATGTTAATGTGCTAGTTAAAAATAGTGTGTGTATGAATGTGGAATCAATGTTTGTTTTTCTTTATTCTGTACAATTTTATTTTAATATGATAAATTCGAAAACTGCGTTTTTTCTGCGTTCGTTTGTTTGTTTACTTGAACACTTTAAACTCACAATCTACGGGTCCAATTTGGAAATTTCTTCCAGTTTTAGATAGAGTAGGTATTTATCGAGGAAGGTTATGGGCTAAATCATTATCCCGCACAGAAAAATAGGAGCGAAGCAATGCGGGTTAAACCGTGGGGAACAGCTAGTAAGATGTAACTTTGAGGACCTTCAATTCACAATCTTTTAATTTCGAATGTCGTTTATTGTCTCTTTTTCTTATAGGTACATCCTCAAAGAATCGATAACGTTTTATAATTTAATCCCTTTAGGCTTTAACCTTAAACTTATACCAACGATATTTCTTTGATTATCCACATTCCTCAATCTGGATTCTCATAAACATTTTCAAAATTGGTAGAGTAGATCCACAGATTACCTTCAAACTCAAACATTCATTTATTCAATTATTCAATTAGACTACTGTTTAGTAGCACTTTCGAATCGTCATTACATAAGTATTTTTAACATTATTTTACCACCGATTCCTCCAAATTGACAAAACTTTTCCTCTATAAGTGCCAAAGAGGGATCAAAGAGGATTTCCGCGATCTTTTTTTAGAAGATAAATGTATTTTAGTAAAAGTCCACTGTTCTTTGCTAAGTATCGAAGTATTTATCCATTCTATTATCCGTTTGTATGTTTTTAGATTATTTAGCTAATGTAAGTACCTACCTACTTAATTATCTTTTCGTCAATGATTTGTAGGTAAGTATTTACCTATACTATTTACTAACGTGGCGCGTGGGCACAAAATTGGATGTAAACTGTAAACATAAATACCTAATATGCTAGTCAGAATGTTATAGTGGGTCTGTAATGTTTTTTTTAGTATGTTAATTATTCCGGTTTTATACTTTTATGCAGGTGCCTATCTATTATCTTGAAACTTTAGTTAAATTAGTAGTCGTAGTACATTTTTCAATATAAATACTGTATGTACTGTACTGTATATGCTATATGAGAAACTTTGTATCTATATAATTTGTTCTATTACATACTAGGTTTCCGCCCGCGGCTTCGCCCGCGCAGTCAAAGAAAAACCCGCATAGTTCCCGTTTTCGTGGGATTTCCGGGATTGCGTCATTTTTCCGGGATAAAAAGTAGCCTATGTATGTCCTTTCTCGGGTATCAAAATATCTCCATACCAAATTTCATGAAAATTGGTTCAGTAGTTTAGGCGTGATTGAGTAACAGACAGACAGACAGAGTTATAATATTAGTATGGATTATATTATGTACGTAAGTATACAGAAATATGCCACAAAATAAACAATCGTTATTTATACAATACGCTACACAGATAAAAAGGCGATTCCTAATAGCCTTGCTGGATAACGGGCAATGGGAAATGGAGTATAAATAAAAAATAAATAAATTGCCTCTCAAGAGTATAAAGCACGCCGGGCGCGCCACACATTTATTTCATTGAGGCCAACTTGAAGAATTCTGTGCCGGCAACAGGGCATCGGTGTGGTTCATGTTTTTTTTATATTATACGCACGTCTGATTACTGTTTTTTATTGGTCGTTTTGTGAATTATTTATAGGCGATTTTTTATGTTAATTAGTTGCTTAATGTTAATGTGTTGTTTTAGGTGAACGCTGTTATTTATACTGTGAATGGAAATGTGTGCTTTTATAACTGGAAGTAATTTGAATAGTGACTTTAATTTTTATATAATTAGCATTTATAATCCCAATTTATGACAATGGAATGGTGGGAATAGACAAATAATAATGTAAATTTTAATAATTTTAAAAAACTTTGCAATTTACGTTACTTTTTTGTTACAAACTTACAATAATATAAAAAAAAAACACTTGAACCGCAACAATTCCATGATCCTGTCCTTAGTAGCATTCACAACTGGTTGCCGTGGGTGTCTAGGGGTATCGATTGGTGACAGAGCGGGACAGCATCACCTCCACCCCACGCGTGCGAGAGAGACAGCACAAGCCCTTCCATGAACAAGATAGCATCAGAGTAACGCAAAGAAGAAACGAGACACCATCAATAAAAGGTTTTTTTTATGATCTTTTTGTACCATTGTTACCTTATTTATTCATAACGCCTTTGTCGGACGCAGGACTCATTAAGGGAAATTGGCTTTGCGTAATCAGCACAATGCTTGTAATTATGAGGAATTAACCGCTGGCGGAATGTTAATTGGCCTACCTTTTGTGTTTTTGTTTACTTTCATTACTCTTGTTATGGTTTTGGCATTTGTCATATTTTGGTGATGGCCAAGTGATGGCTATTCCGGGTTTGGGGGTTTAATTTGTTATGGGTTTATGTCAAGAAAGGAGATTTATTACTGTTTTTGTAAAAAAAGAAACAAAAACCTACGAAGCAGGTTTCTATAGATTTTTTTGGGAAAAGATTAGCAAACTCCTTTATTGAAACTATCTGCGCAATCGAAATCGCGGACATAAAGCTAGTCTTACAAATAAAATATTCTACTTTACCAAGTATAATCCCAAGTCATTTAAGATTTAGCTTGTTAAAAATACAAACTGCATTAGCGTGAATATCAAGCTAAATAGTAAGAACCAAATACCTACCCAATGATATCCATGACGATAGGTACTTAAAAACTGAAAAACAAGATATATCGACGACGACGAGCTGCGACGGACGAGCCAACAACATAGTAAACTGAAGCCTGTTTGTCATTCCTGGGGCCGTATTGTGACCTCTTATTTCCAGACAAATTAAGAGGTCATAATACAGCCCCTGTAGTAATTAGTGTGTAGATATTCTAATTATTTCACTGCAGTAGTGTAAGAATAAGGCTATAGCAGGAAAAATACGTGGTTTGGCATGGAATAAGATTGGTATAACTTGACGAAAACGTAAATTTTATCCCAGTTTCTAATAACCACGGGCATCCTAGAATTTTCTCTTAACTGTTGCTCTTTACAGGAATTGATAAAAACGCGTCATTTAAGTCATCTCTACTAATTATCTATTCATAAATTATTTTTGGATTTAACCTTAACGGATACATTCGAACATTCAAAAGCAGATTTTTCTCTATTTCTCTATTAATAAAGTGCAAGTAAGTACCTATCTGATGTGAAATCGTAGGTATAGTATTTTAGTATCAATACTAATTTACGTACAGGTACGTATCTATCTGATCTTTAATCGTAGTTTAAACTAGCTATTAGACTAAACTTTCACTCTCCCGTACACAAACCCAGAGGTCACAACTTGAAACGTTCCCTTTGTTTATGATCAAAGAGCTGACAGCTCCAGTAAAGGCAGTGGCGTAGCGTGGGTATCGGCTGCCCGGGGCGGAAGACAATTTTGCCGCCCTCTTAATTAGGTATTTCAATTTAATGTACCTATACTATACATTCTATACATTAATTCTAGAGAACTTTTCGGCAAGAATAGTCATCATTATTTTGCATTATACAGGTTAGATTTTAAATAAAAAAGTTTATTTGTTTTACAATCACGTTTATTAATACAAAAATTCTTACTTCAACCATTTATATATAACAGGTACATAGGTATTATATAACTTTCAAAGCATCACTTTCTTAAAGGGACGTAAACAATATTGAACTTAATATACAGGGTGTCCCACTATTGGTATACTAAGCGCGGAGGGACTTGTAGTTTTGCATACACTGAACACGTAAAAAATACTTAAACAACAAAATTACGTCAAAAATTTTTTGCTAAATTTTTCCTGAAAATCCATGCTTTCTTCTCTAGCTTCGCGCAGCCAGCATATACCGCTTCACTAATGTGAGCATTTTGTCTACGAAAACATAATCTTAAACGATAGCTCACGTGCTGATGGCAAAGTTGGGCGGGTTGTTTATTATAGGTGTACAACATGGAGTTTTAAGAAATCATCTATTTGAAAAAAAAATGCGTCGGGAATTTTATAAGTATTTTTTACGTACTCAGCGTATGCAAAACTATAACCTCCTTTGAGCTTAGTATACCAACAGTGGGACATCCTGTATATTATGGAATAGAAGTCATTCTCGCTGATTTTAAGTCATAAACCTGTGTCATAAACAATCCAAGCATAAAATAAAACACGGGAAATCGCCGCAAATCAGTATAGACGGTGTTGCCATTCGCTACAAAATATCATTCAAAGAAAGGGGATTCCCCGAATTCGTCACAGAATAAATAATGAAAAATTCCGTGCTCTTTTCAATCGGTCCGAATTTAAAGTTGCGTTAAAAATATGAAATGGTTCAAATATTTACAAAATATATTTTATTATTTACTGTGAAATTTTGCCGCCCTCTAAAAAGTGCCGCCCGGGGCGGGCCGCCCCCCGCGCCCCCACTACGCTACGCCACTGAGTAAAGGCAATTTATCAAACCATTCAATTCACGCGAAACTCTGTCCTAAATACATCTTTATTCGATGACAGACGTGTTTGAAGTTCTTGATACGTTGAACACCGTTGGACACGATAAGAGTTTAACTGATTTTAAGCGTGATTTTTCACACGTTTTTATGTGGTAGAGCTGTAAATAAGCGGTAAAATATATTGTGAAGAATCACTTCATTTCACCAATTTCAATTGCCTCATGAAATTTGGCAAATATACGTAGAGGAGGTGACAATTTTTACTAATACCACAGAATACTCAATTGTAACTAACCCTACTAATACTATAAACGAGAAAGTCTGTTTGTCTTTCACGCCGTAATGGAGAGATGTTTTGGTACGATTTTGTCTACCTATCTGGAGATAATGAGATAGTAAGAGTGCGATGGGCTACATTCTGCAGCAGTGAAACATCTTATTCCCACGGAAATCTCCTTTGGCAACGCGGAAGAAATTGCATGACTCAGACTATATAATTATATGATGTACCATAGTCGATGGTGAAGCCCGAAGGTGCAGGGATACGAAACTGTACATAAACAGAGTTGGGGCATATTAGTTTTGTTTCTGATATTCTTTCATTTTTCTAGTGGATCGCGGGCCTTCAGTAGGTAAATTAAACTGATAATTATTTTTTTATATACCTATATATTATTGCCCGTACATTAATTTATTGAATCTTTATATCATTACGCACACCTTACAACTAACTGGGGGAGGGGAAGGGTTCGTAATGACAAAAAGTAATTTTAAAAGACACGAGTAAACAACTAACGCCATCTATGTGAGATATCATAGAAACTACTATCTGCTATTTTAGCTTCGAATTTAAACTGGGTAGTACTCAGTAATTACCTAAATGGCATTTTAAAATTATGTTAAGTGCTTTTATTGTCCTCAAAATTTTACGTACTTACATATCACCACATTTCTTCAATTTTTTTTTCACTTGGATTATCCGAGTTTCAACATCTCTAATTTCAATACGTCTTCTAACGATTGAATCTAAATCTAATAATAATTGTAATTACAATGCGTTTCAATTATAATTGCATATAAAAATCAAAAGACATAATTACAATTTACAATAAAAGAAACACTCATCATCAAAATTAAAAACGAAACCCATAAGTTTTTATCGAAAAAAAACATAAACACAAGTGAGATTTGAGAGCGGTGAAACTCGGCTTTCTATTTTGCGGTCGGCACTCGACACGATTCGCGTTTCCCGCCACCTCACGACTCGACAAACGTTTTAATTTGCAATTATAGGACTTTTTATTTATTCCTAGTTTGAACGAGAAATTAAAGGGTTGTGTTAATTTGTATGAACAATGGATGTTTTGGACTGTGTAAAAGTAAATATGTAGATAGAAAATTTTAATGAATGTACTTGAGCAGTTTTAACTGATCAGTATTAAAATTTTATAAAGACACACACAGCTACATGTAAACAAACACATGCAAATTAAATAAAACACAGTAGCGTTTAAATAAAAATAATGCTTTTATTTTGATACGTGTGTTGAGTGAATATTGACATTCCTTTCCCTCAGGTTGCACTCACGACTCACGTATAATTATTTTAATTTCGGCATAATTACGCTGTGGCTCAGAATTTTGAGCACATATTCTTGTAGTGGCTTCTATATTATAATGTTATACGAATAATTTTAAAGCTGAAGAGTTTGTTTGCATTTTGAGTGTCTCAGGAACCACGAGTCCATTTTGAAAAATTAGTTCACTGCTAGATAGTCCACTTATCTCTGTTAGATAGAGCAATAGGAGCAGAACAATACGTGTAAAACCGCGAGGCACAGCTGGTCTATAATATTTTTAAAGAATAATATAGAAGAAACAACAAAGAAGGAACTATGAAGAAGAATCGGTTCAAAATTCGTAATTGTACTAAGCGAAGTAGCAGGGTTAAAGCTGTTTTAAAATAACAATATAAATAGCACCCCTATAATATGTTAGCACCCCGTTGAGCGTCGCTTTATCCGTTAATTGGTAACTTAACAGGCAATAAAATCGATTTTTACTAACAGCGTGACATATTTGAATTTTTCGCACCATGGTGGTTACCCCACCCTTATTAAGTGTTGGTAATATACCATATGCAAAGTTTGTAATAGACCGTTACCAAAAAATCAATACATGTAATAAATTGTTTGTTCCTGAATGACTATTACGCAAACATCAGAAACGGCTCAACGAAATTGATGCGGTTTGGTATTGGGGCGATTACACCTAACGAGTACAGTGGCGAGTCAGTGTCCTCGGCCGAGTGCTCGGTTGGTATAAACACTTTAACGAGTGCTCGGCCGAGTACTCGGCCGAGAAGAGCGGCGAGAGAGTCACTAGAATCCCAATTTGTTTACTAGGCCGAGTACCCACCTCCCCGCTGCATTCTTCTGCCCCCGCAGCGACTCGCTATCCCGCTCGGCACGTATAAACACGCACTCGCTTGTCACTCGGCCACTCGCCACTCGTTCGTTATTCGTCATCAAGCAGTGTGCGTGTTTGTGTATTTTTTCAAACAATTTATCAAAATCTCAATTAAAATGGCCGCTAATAACGAATGGATCTACTGCAATTCATTAAAAAGGCTATTTGTTGCTCCAAGGGCATTTCGCCTTAAAATCCATTTTCTGGTCCAAATTCGTTGATCTTCCTCTTCTAATAAATCCCACAATTCGTTAATAATATCTGGTAACAGCCGATTTAAAACCGAAAGCTCTTATTTTGCCCATACATGCTTAAGGATAACATAAAAAATTCAAGCAAAATACATAATTGTTTATTCCCCGGGAGTCATTTTAAAAGAATCATAAATTGTTTCCGATGAGTTTTAACAGAGTACTTGTTTGTTGATTCGTCCCTCACATCATAAAATTGGTTTACTACCGTTTTTATGGGGTAATAAATTTATTTTTATTTTAGTATACACTGTTAATACTTACGGACATTGTACAGACATCATCTTCCCTATTTAAAGTTAATGTAAACAATTTTAGAAATACATATACCATTTAATAAGTAGGTATTTTATCCAGAATCTTGACGTGTGAACTTATATTTCTTACACTTTTGAGCTCTACAGTAGCGTTTAGATGAACTAAATATAAAACAGCGGGTGTGCCGAGCACACGTGTCAGAAGTGAAACTTCTTTTTCGCCTCAAACTCAAATTCTTCGCCTGACCACAGTTCACAGTTGCCTTACTTCATGACGTGACGGCATTGCCATGGCGCAACCTAGAAAAACGCAAACTCTCAACGCGCCTTAAGAAGTTTCACTTCAAAAAATATATAAATTTTGAATTGAATAATAATTGCCATGCTAGAAATTCATGCGAGATAGATTTTTCATATATATGTGTATTGAGTTTGGTTCTCATCCAAGCGATTCTTTCTGTTCCACTGCTCATTTAGACCTCAGGTCAAGACCGCTGACCACACTAGTTAGAGCATATAATATTACACCTAAGTTAGTTTCAACGCAACCTCGGTTGAAGAAAATAAAAATATCTGGTGGAAATGAAAAACTTATTTATTATTTGACAATTAAACATAGTAAAACTTTACAACTGCTTACAAAACAGAAAAGAGTTTAATTTATTTGCCGGCCTCATCATGATCTTATTTCCTATCTTATTCTAATCTCTTCCAGCCTCCCGGCAACCAGAGTAAGAGGTAAGAAGCGCATGAAATCACTACGCACTTATTACGCACTTACCCATAAAATCGACCAAAAAGAAGATACCCAAAAAGATTACTGACATTCAACTTTTTTAATAAACGCAATCTAAGGTCCTTCGTACACAAGACTACTCAAATCTCCAATAGGTACTCGACGACTTTAGTCTCTAGTCCAGTTTACGAAGGGGCTTAGTAAAGTATAGATTCCAGTATCAATTGAAACAATGAACTCTGATTACAATACTTTGGTCCGGTTCACAGCTTCATGATAATGTGGCTGACATATTTTCATCATCATCATCAATGACAAATTATGTGTCATTTCTATACATAACATATCTACAAGTTTTGAGACCATTACTAGACATAATAATATACAGTTGACAACAGGAAAACGTCGCAAAGTTAAAAAAAGCAGGATAAAGGACGTCACACAAGGTTGCAGTAACCTTTTACGGTCGGTATGTATCGATAGTGTAATTTAATACGATTGCATCGACTTTGTTTTTTCCTCGATAATTCGTGCCTTGTTTAATGAATGTGCTACTGATTTTAGAAGGGAACTTGGTTTTAAATATGAGGGATCAAATATCGTATTTAAAAAAGATTAATACTCATTATCACTCCATACTTTCAGTTTTCACAGCATAAAACAAGGCGCTGTCTGTCTGTCCCTATGTATAAATTACGCAACGGATTTTGATTTGATTTTTTCATGGGCGAAAATCAAACAAAACTTTTCTTATTATTAAAACCTTGTACCTCAAAAAGTATTTCGCCTTTGTAACATGACATGAATACCTATGCATGTTTGAAAAATGTTATCTGATATAGATTGAAGAATGAAATCTATTTTAACTTCAAACCATAGATATTATTACAAGTAGTAGAGTTTAATATATCACTTGAATAATGTAACTTTAGCATTCAAAATAATATGCGGTTGGTCACAGCGTACCTACACTTTTCATGCTCTGCGGTTTAGTATTTTAAATACTTCCTAGTTTTGTCTTCAAACTGCAGCACTCGCAAAAAAAGTTTAAACATGATGAAGGTATTCTCTTCCATATTGGATCCTAAACCTAACTATAGTTACGAAGTAACTATTCTCTAATCTGTGACTATAGTTTCAAATGCCAACAAGGTTCACGCCAGTTTAATGATATTGGGATCATGTACATACCATTTTACGTGCATGGAAACTCACTAGCCAAGTAGCCATCACTCACTAGCAATCATTATGCACGGCCTTTATAGAATCCGGGCATATTTTAACCAAGGCTGTAGCTTTCTGCAGTGTCCACAGGCTGATTGTGGTCTTTATGCAGAAGCTGGGTAGTTACGCTTAAACTATCCTGTCCATCTCTAACAAACCAGGCGAATGGCATTGGATTATGTAAACAGGCCCGTTGTCATCTCAACTGGACTGGGCTAAGCGCTTTTGAAGAAGCCGTTCCTAAACAGCTGGAAAACCAATAAGAAGAGCATCAAATCATCAATGATAATATACGTTCTCCCAACGAACGATTTCGGTGGTCTATTTTATACCTACCTTTTATTTTAATTAATAGAACCCTAAGTTAAGAACCGTACGCTAATAGGTATCTAAATAAAAACTGTATCTACCTGGACTAAAAAAATATGTATTTCACATTCCAGTTATATGGTAAACATGTAGTCGATAACAGCTCGTGCCAATAAATCATACTTTATTTTTTGTAGCGTTGTTTTCTTTCATTCCTTGCAAAACAATTATCATGTTTATGTGATTAATTATAACACATGCAAACAATTTCACACTAATGCAAGTCAATAGATTGCTAAACCGTGAAGCTAATTTACTAATGTCTATCTATAAAATAACTATGTCTATGTAAAACACGCTTTCGTTTCGCTTCGCATTTCGCAAAAGGAGTGAGGAAGGAGAAACATGATGGATTTCTTTAGGTTACGGCTTAGGGAAATAAGAAGGTAAGCGATAATACTGTTCGAATTTTGTAACCTGCTAGTGTATACTGTTAATGCAGAATATAACATGAGCTTTTCATAGAGTTTATAGAAGTTCTAGACAGCGGGGTACCGGGTGACCCGGGCGGAGCTGGTCGAGCGACTTTGTAGCTAGGAACATAGAAAAGAGATTTTAAATTACTTAAGCCCATAGGAGCTGAAACTTTGAAAATTCTAAATATACAAACAAAAACATAATAATTCATTTTCCATACGGACGTGTGGAATACCTCAAATATACAGTAAAATAACGATTTTCAAGCTTTCCTACACAGATAAATGGCTTGCAATTATCACGTCAGTTAACATAAAAACAAGTATTATATTTGTTATTCAAGCGCAAAAATCGTTTTACATAAACTCAGCTGAGATGAGAATCCTTCGACACAAAACATATCTAAAGTACGGTTGTTTATTGATTTGTTCTTGAAGTTGGCAACATTGTTTGAACGAAACCTTTTTGCGTCATTTAAATTTATCACTTTATCATAATCTTGTTAAAATAGGCATTGAATGGAAGAGTTATTTTTTGAGATTTTTAATGATGTTTGCTTATTTTTAGATTTTCAAGTAGGTATACGTGAACAAATCTTGCATGCAGCGCCATCTAGTCCCAAAGTAAACAGAGATTGTCTTATTGAAACTTATTAACTTATGAACTCAAACATAATTAAGTACATATAATATTTCTTATTGTATTGTTGCTTTTTACCTATTCAATTAATCTATATAGATAGGTATGATTCTAAAGATATGAAGTTAAGTTTATGAAACGGCTATAGAATCAAAAGATAGAGTTTTGGCTCTGTACCTACCTGGTTTAAAAAGTTATTGGAATTAGGATCCGGTGGTCGATATACCATTTTCTTCTATTGATTAAAATAATAAGAGAACATGTATCGCTTTGAAAATATACTAGGTACATTTGGCAAACTTGCCGTACAACTTGTAAATATGCAGACCGTATCATTTCAGTCAAAAACTTCTGGACCGATTTTAAAAATTTATTTACATTTGACCAGGTAACATTTTATCTCAAATCTCTATTTTACAAGACCCGGTCAAGTGAAGTCGGGAAAAGCTAGCTAGCTAATTGGCATAAAGACTAATATGTAGATAGATATTTAATACCGTCTGTCCTGCTAGGCAAGGAGTTTACTCACATTAATTTCTGCAGTCTTATAGGTAGCTACAGGCCTACTTTTTTGATTTACTTTGCCCCTAGCATAGTTTTCCCTTTGAAAATCCCTCTAGGTAATGTTCTCTTATAGTCGTCTTCAATGAATGTGGTTACTACCTACCATCGTGATGGTTACTGATTAGCGATTTTATTCATGTGAGCATTTCGCTCGTAATCATATACAAGCAAACGAATTAATTCATTTACTAGATAATAATTTTTTCAAAACTAATCATAATACTAGTTTTAGCTTTTAAACATTCTAGCCTATTTCGTCAATTATTTACATGAGCATAGCCAATGTACATAACAACAATAGGGTTACCAAAATAAATTATATCTACAGCATGTTCATTGTTTGTGTCTATTTAAAGTAGCGATAGCAGACAAAATCTATTTAAAGTGAGCGAGGTGACAGGAGAGTCTCGCCCGAGGCGAATCAGTCTGTTTACCGATACGCCGGCCATTACCAATGCAAATGACGCCTTATTGAGCCGCCGGTGGAGTAAGGTTGGCAAAAAAGTTTCTTTTTTATAGGTAAATATTTGTTTCAAATTGAATAAGCGTTTATGGGCATTTTTTGTAGTTGCGTGCAAATGCTTTAAGTTAAAATTAATGTTTTAGTTCTTTAAATAAATAGAAGTACTCGCTGCATTATCTACATAATGGTGCATCTATTGCACTAATTAATAGTGTTTATGTATGGTCAGTTAATAAGGTGATTAATATTGAATAATTAAAACGCTTTTAAAATATTCCAAACCATCTTTATTTCGATAACATTACGTCTATCAAAAACAAATAAATATTGTGAAACTAATTAAGGCTATCTGAATTCTTACAGATAATACTGATCATTATTTATTCACTTTATGTGCTCACTGTGTCACTTAGCGAACGCTCTGAAACATTAAATAATACACATTAGTAACTCTTAATAAATATTAAAAAAAAAAACTAAAATTTCGCTGCCATCAGTACAAACGTGTACAATTTCGACAGGCCCTTGTGTTTTGTTTGCGAGCCGAGTCAATGTGTGTCGATACAGCTAAGTATAAAGCCAGCCAACGCTGACCTCCCCCGCCGCGCGCGCTATACAACATCCCATACAAAACGGGGCATTCATTCACGGAGCACGGCTCAAGTTACACTGGTGTTCGAAAGTTCACTAGTCTGTGTTAATAAGACCGTGTGTACCCGACCAGTGGCTTTGACCTGTGTTGTGTATAGAGTTTGTATACCGTTGTTCGCGGTGCTGGGGTCAATGTAAGCTGGTCTTGTGGTTGTGTGCGTGTCGTCTCACCTTCGCGTGACCTCGGGTTTCGACAACAACTATTATTGTTCCCGAAGCTGAAGGTTTGCGAGTTGCGCGCGCGTTGATTACTGATGAGTTGTGTGCGTTTATTTTTAAATCGTGTGGACTAATTTTAGAAAGTTGTAATTGTTTTGTAGGTTGTATGCTTGTATTATGTTTTAGCGTGTGGTTAATTGATAATTTCCAAATGTATAAAGTCAATATTAGTAAAGTAAATCTATGAAATGCTGATAACTAGGCCACATTTGCTAGCGCTAGCTAATTTAATATGTGCATTTGCAACCAAATTTAAGCGTGCCATTCAACTTTCATAACTTTTAAGTAATTCAATGCTAACTAAATAAACACATTACAAAATATACATTACAAAATATAATATGTACAAACTTCATACAAACCCGTTAACAAAAGAAATTTATTTACTTGAAGAAAATAAATATGAACCTACTACTAACGCCATCTATCGATATATTCAGATTTAAAAACATATCCCTTTTATGAAGCCCATAAAAACATTAAAAAAAAACCAGATAAAACAACACGGCCTTCATATTATACGCCTAGGTACCTAGTGTAGTTTTGGCTGTTTTGCCGTTTATTAAATTGTTTTCATGCAATTACATATTGTAAAAGAAAATCCATTTATAAATGAATAGGTTATGTTCATTGTTCATAAAATACTAATAAATTTCATCATCATCATATAAATTTAATTGGTTTAATAACTACCTACTAGTAGTTTAATATAATGAAACATTCTTCACTATCTGCTTTCTTACGCAAACAAACTTAAAATCTATTCAACATCCCATATTTCAACAAACCAGCAACCCTTGAAAGCCACAAAATAAACGAAATCCATTTTAGTAGGTGAGAACATAATTTATTCAGTATAAAAGAAAATCTCGAGGGCGGGAAAACAGCGTAAAATTGAAAGAAAGGGCAGGATATAAATAAAACCGTATCGTGGGGAATATTACTGGCTTATCGTCAATGGCAGTGTTTGTATGAATTATATGTTTAACAAAGGAATATGTTTATTTTAAACTGGCTTACAGTTTTTAATTGGCTGTTCGAATTCCTATAGTGATTACCTACTGATTAATGTTTTCCTAGTAGGTAGTTACATCATACATGAATTAAAAAGAATGAAAAGAAATAATAAATTTACAATGCAAACAAGAGCCGTATTTTATTTAATCGCTTCTTTATTTATCTTTCCAGTACAGGTATAATCTATATTTTTTTTAGTAAAATGAACAAAAGGGGTCGCCTGGCTGAGATCACTCTAAAGGTATATCGCCTCCCCGTTATACATTAATCTGGATCTCATTGTCTGAAGAAGTTATAAGGCAATTTGAGCAAAACTGTCCGCCCGCATTTTTACCCGCATTGCTCAGCTAGTATTGGTCTTAGCGTGATGATACCTATATAGCCATAAGCCTTCATCGATAGATGGACTATCAAATAGTGAAATAAATTTTCTACCCGAACCTTCGATCGTTTCTGAGATTACCGCGTTCAAACAAGCAAACAAACTCCACAACTTTATAATATTAGTGTAGATTTATCCCGAAGCTACTATACGGGATCACGATTTTCATAAATCGACACAATCGTGAACGAATTCGCGGATACTGCTGGATATAAGGGTAATATTATGATTGTATTGTTTAAAATAATTTAACAAGGTATTTTACCCGACTTGCTTTAAGTACGGATCAGACAAAGATCCAGCGAGGCATAAATAAGACGCGCGCTTTGTATTGATTCATTCGATCTGTTTTGTATTTATATAGCTTTTAAATCCACATAAATATTACATTAACAAACATATATATATATATATATATATATATATATATATATATATATATTAAAGGATTCTTAATAAATATAACTAGAAAATATGGAAATTTTCAGGCTAGTCACAGAATATTAGTAGGTAACGGTATGTCTAAAAATTAAAACAAAGATACCTACAGTACTCCAAAATTAATAATGCGCATGCAGATCTTCGCTAATTATCGTATTTCCAGAAACACCCGAATCACCCTGAATCATTGAATCGTAAGTGCCCTAAACAATGCACTTGCATCTTGCACCTTGTTCGAAAGAAATAGGAGTCAATTCAGAGTCATACACAATCGAAAACAATTCGGGCGGAAGGTGACGGTAGCCTGTCAGTCAAAAAATTCAAAAATCCGTCAGTCGTCTTATATTGGTGGTGACCGCACGTATTATCTCTATATGGAATTATATAGAGCTGCTGTTACATACTCTTCTTAGTTTTGTTTCAAAGTTGAATTTTCCGATAAAATGATTATTTACACAGGTAGCAGATAGCAGTGGGGAAAGTGAAAGTTAATATAAGCATAATGAAAGTTCTGATCATTCTACGATATCAGAAATAGAGATAATCCCTGATTCTGTAAATCCTTTGGACTGAGATTTTAATGATTAGATTTCTACAATTTAAATGTAAACTAGTGTTTGAAAATATTTTTTTTAAATATAAACTTTGTCTTATTTTAACCTTCCATACATCCATCATCACGCCAGCTTCAGTTTAATAGTTAACTTTAATAGTTCTAAGCATAGAATTTTCCAAGTAAATCAATACAACAAATATATACATCTTCGCAATCGTGTGGCTTATCCTCGCTATTAACTTACATTGAATTATCGAAACAAATTTCGTTACTTATCTCTTTTACCATAAAATCACAATAAAACTCATAATTATAATAAACTAGCAGTCCGCCCCGGCTTCGCCCGTGGTACATATTTACGTTTTCTCTACGTAAGAACCATCCTCGTACTTCAAGGAATATAATAAAAAAAGAATTATCGGAATCGGTTCAGCCGTTCTCGAGTTATGCGCTTACCAACACATTTTGCGATTCATTTTTATATATAAAGACTATGCATGAAGAAAATACATTTAACCACTCTATATACATATCGTCTTCGGAAGCTCGGGGAATATGACAGTTGCCGAACAGTGACGAATTTTTCTATGCGCATTATCAGTTTGGGAGTACTGTACAGTACTGTACAGTATTAGTAGTAGTAGTTTGGGAATACTGTACAGTATTAGTAGTAGTAGTTTGGGAATACTGTACAGTACTGTACAGTACTCCCAAACTGATAATGCGCATAGAAAAATTCGTCACTGTTCGGCAACTGTCATATTCCCCGAGCCTCCGAAGACGATATGTATATAGAGTGGTTAAATGTATTTTCTTCATGCATAGTTTATTAGAATTATTATGAGTTTTATTGTGATTTTATGGTAAAAGAGATAAGTAACGAAATTTGTTTCGATAATTCAATGTAAATTAATAGCGAGGATAAGCTACACGATTGTGAATATATATTTGTTGTATTGATTTACTTGGAAAATTCTATACTTAAAACTATTAAAGTGTCTTACTGAAGCTGGCGTGATGATGGATGTATGGAAGGTTAAAATAAGAAAAGGTTTATATTTAAAAAAATATTTTCAAACACTGGTTTACATTTAAATTGTAGAAATCTAATCATTAAAATCTCAGTCCAAAGGATTTACAGAATCAGGGATTATCTCTATTTCTGATATCGTAGAATGATCAGAATTTTCATTATGCTCTTATTAACTTTCACTTTCCCCACTGCTATCTGCTACCTGTGTAAATAATCATTTTATCGGAAAATTCAACTGAAACAAAACTAAGAAGGGTATGTAACAGCAGCTCTATATAATTCCATACAGAGATAATACGTGCGGTAACCACTAATATATAAAGACGACTGACGGATTTTTGAATTTTTTGACTGACAGGCTACCGTCACCTACCGCCTGAATTGTTTTCGATTGTGTATGACTCTGAATTGACTCCTATTTCTTTGGAACAAGGTGCAAGATGCAAGTGCATTGTTTAGGGCACTTACGATTCAATGATTCGGGGTGATTCGGGTGTTTCTGGAAATACGATAATTGGCGAAGATCTGCATGCGCATTATTAATTTTGGAGTACCTACTGTACATCATATTACAATACAGTAATTTATTGACATTTCAGTAACAATTCAGTTTATGCCTAAATAGACTACAGGCCCATGTTGAAAAATGTATGGGTCATTTGAACCACCAGGTGACCTATCTAGAATCAAATGACCAAGTCGGAAAATAAAAATAAATTCCGACTTTGTGGACCACCACCATTTTTGTACGGCATCTGTGTCATACTATTTCAATACTGCTTTTAATCCATTATTCCGCAACGCCGTACAAAAATCATGGAGACAAGGGGAAAATATCTCTACCTGTACTTTCGAATTCTCATCTGCACTCAGGTGGACGGCTTACAAGTGACAGCATACCTAGTGCTGAAATTTTGTGTGCATACCTATTGGGTAGGTCTGAGAATCGGATAACGTGTATTTTTCATACCCTTAAGTGATAAGAGAGAACAACGTTTTCCGGGACAGCTAGTGAAAATATAGAGGCATGCCGCATCATGTGTGGAATGTTGATTGTTGACCATATCATTTAATACGTTTACGTCGACGTTTGGGTTCTATACCATTACGTGCGTAACTAACTCTTAATTCTATGCTGAATTATTATTTTTGAAATTAAAAAGAAAAAAAAATACATTCTTAGCTCATCATTCTGAGAATAGTCATTGTAATTTTTAGTTTTTTTTACTGGAGTATACGAGGTACCTACTTGGATTAAAAATAATCGTAATATTATACGGGATTCGGGAAATCTTGTAAGGCATGGTGCTACCAATTTAGTAGGTACTGCTGGTAATTTAGATACTGTTTTTTTTATATAAAATGCTTTTAATATTAGTATAGGTACTTTCCACAGTTAACTATTATTTGAACTCAAGTTAAAACTTAAAACAGGGCAATTAAACAGAATAATGGATGAACGAGCCAATTAAATTACGATTATTATCGTGCATACATTTCTACCTAAATGATCGATCATTAACCAAAACGACATACAACGTCCTAGAAACCGATATTAGCATCAATAATCGATCAATACCCGATATCGATCGAAACACGTCACTAGTTATGACTAGAGAACTTCAAAACATACGCTACGTAGCGCGCGTTTTGCAGTTGACTTGTAGTTGAACCGAACTTGGACGATGCCAATTCATTATCGGGCTTCCACGAATACTTACATCATTCCGACGATCAATTATACCGCAAATTCCAATTCTATCGATACACAATACAGCCCAATTTCAACTACGCGCGCCGTTTCGATAAGCCAAACTGGAAGCGGACATCGATTGATTACTAGTCTCGTTCGGTCGAGTTTGAACGTCTTATTCAAGGGGCTCGCCAAGTTAATTGGAATTTTAAATGCAGGGAGTTAAGGTTAATTTTAGCGTGTGAACGGTGATTGTATGTTGTTTTTAGAGCGAAACGCTGTGAAGCAATGAGAGAGGGCGTGCAATAAATAAACCACCTTTGAGCCGTCACCGCGCGGCTATTAAAATAAATTCGGATTGCTTGTTTTTGCGGTGGGACTTGGCCCGGTTCCCGGGTATGCGGCGTATTAATTTTTTGTCCTATTTCTGGAAGTAATTTTCGTATTCGTGCTGTGAAGTTTAGATTGGAATTCGTTGAGGCTTCACGTTTAAAAATTGGATGTAATGTTGAATGTATGTCATGCCTTGGACGGTATGTTAGAGCAATGAACGAATGAATTTCTATTAAATAATTAAGATTGTTAATCTGAAAATATACCAACGTCTTTTTTGTAAACCCACTTCCTTGATTTTATGTTAATGCAAATGAAAACGAATCTTTGTGTGTGATACTAGACAACACCATAAATATTTTTTTAAAAGTATTTATTTTTCTAGCTTCAATATTGTGCAGAACTCCTAGCGCCATCTGTTGATAAGAAGTTTTAACCGTACACGAGTCTCAATTGGATTGCACTTTATTAATTGTCTTTGGAATAGTTTTTTAATTCGTTTCTAATAACAACATGTATGACTTTTCATTGTGAGAACTTAGTACTTTTTTTCATTTTCCAAGTCAACTTCACTAGAAAACTTATTAGATTGAACACTTTTTTGAAACGTGCCATGTTGTGAATGATACATCTCTATAAAACATCTATAAAATATAAAACAACTTTTTTGGTAAATTTTTTTAAAGAAATAATTGAAATTTTCTTTCTTTCATATTATAATCATAACGTCAAACTTGGTCACCAATAATTATTGCCAATTTAAACTAATAATTGACTACTTGATTACTTATCTCAATTGCTAATTCTAGTTACAATAAACCCTAATCATGGAATCCCTATGTGAAGAATGTAGTTTCCTCTAATAAGTTTAACGTATAATTAGTATTATGTTTTGCCTGTTAAGTATTTTTATTACACTGAGAATAAAATCCAATACATTGTCCAAAGATTGTAATGTAATTAAAAGTAGAGGTGAAACCCTATTACGTACATATCGACGCCCCCCGCGAATAATCCGGTAATCGTAAAAGTGAAAATGTTCAGGAAAAATAAAAAACCATTTTTCCTTAATAACTCCATTAAACAACAAGTATCAGAGACTTTTAATATCGCATATGGAAGCTAATTTTTTCAGCTATCTGGTTATTTCAACAAAATTTAAGTAGTCCCAAGGGGTTCGTTATAATTTAGCTGGATGCATTTTACTATACTAGTGTAGGTCAAGCTCTGGTCAGTAATGTCACTTACGATATTGTTCGTGTAAATTTATATTTTCGACGGCAACAGTAAAATCTTGTTGCGCTAATATTCGTGTTATTTGTTTTGTATACTGAACATTTGTAAAAATCTATTATTTGGTTATTCGATTGTTTAACAGTAACGTACATTTTATTGTTATAACTATTACTGTTTATTCGAATAGTTTACTTAAGTATTATTTGATGATTATTATAGTATATTTTATGAAATACAGGACATTTTAGTAAATGAAAAAACTTTGGATTGTTTCACAAAACACGATAGTTATTATTATTATAAAAAATAGACACTGCACTGAAGACACGACTATTACACATGATTACATAATCATGAAAATTATACTATGGTCCTATTACAGTTAAAAATTTAATCAGAATCCTCATCAGAACCTCACAGAATGCGAATCCACCGTGACCAGTCAGTACTTGTGTGGTGTGGTGTGTGATGTCTTTTTCCCGACTACCTTGTATGCAGCAGCAGCGCTTGGGAAAAAGAGCTTCGTGACTCCGGCCGTTCCTCCTACATCGTATCTCCTATCCCATTCGCTGATCGTATCCTGTCTCAAAATACGCTTGACGAATGAAACAGGACACAGATCGTAATCCTGTTTCCTCCTCAACCCCAGAGCGGCCTCCTTGGCTAACTCGTCTGCCCGTTCGTTCCCCGCCCTGCGTGCGCTTTAATCCAAAACAGGGAGACCTCCCGCCTCTGCAATGCAGCTTTTCGGAGGGCCGCCCGTGTTTGTACAGTCATGGGATGAGGGGAACTCAGGGTAACCGCCTGGAGCGCCGATCTGGAGTCAATAAGGACACCGACCTTTGCCGCTCCACTCTTGCAGGCTATGTCTACTGCTCTTTTGAGCGCTAGGAGCTCAGCCTGATAGACGGTACAATACGGTGGCAACGCAAGCTTAATGGCCTTTGTCTCGGCATCACCTTTCCATACGGAAAGGGCGGCTCCGACTCGACCCTCAATCTTGCTGCCGTCCGTATAGACCCTGTGGACGTGGCTGTTAACCACGTCAGCATAGGTGTCCTCATTTATCAAGCCGAGCCCCAGCTCTACCTGCTCTGCCGGATGTGGGTCCTCAATCGCAAGAGCCATTCGTTCCACCTCCCTGTCCCTCAACACCGCCGGGTGCGACACACCCCTCTTGATCTCATAAAGCCTCGAAGCTTCGAGTATCCTGAGGTCAAGAGGGAGAATCCCAGCCAACAGCATCGCAGAGTTCAGGGAGACAGTCCGATATGCTCTGCAGATCTTCTGGGCAAAACCCCGTTGAACGGTGTTAAGCCTCTTTTGGACCTCCATCTTTTCCGTAGTGGGTGCCTACGCTGCTGATGCATACAAGATAGTCGGTTCTATAACTGCGATAAATATAGTCTTAACTACTTGGGGGTTAAGCCCCCAACTTACTCTAGCTGCTCTTGCTAATAGCTTATAACGGGCGATTGCCTTTTTGCAAACGCTCCCGACGTTTCGGTCAATGTCAGGCCGCCATCAATAGTAAGGCCCAGTATCTTAATACTTTCGAAATATTGGATGTCCACACTCCCCATTACAAGTCGTGGCATGTCAAATTTTAATTTTCGTGTCGAGAGCAGGGCACATGTCTTGTGTGGTGCGAATTTTTGTTTATTTCTGACACCCCATTCGTCAATTTTCCTCAATGTGCAGTTTGTCTTCGTCTCTACTTCTAAAGCAGTATCTCCATCAAACACTAGCACAATGTCGTCGGCAAAAGCCTGACAAAACACATCCATCTCCTCTAACATCCACAGCAGAGGATCCAGCAAGAGGTCCCACAGGAGCGGCCCACCTATGGAATCCTGCACGCACCCCTTGTTGGTCTCTCTACTCACTTCACACCCGCAGGTATGCGGGGGACAAGAGGTGTGAAAGTTAGGTAACTTTCACACCTCTTCCACTCAGGTATCTGCTGATCACCCGCCTTACGTTCCCCGGACACCCAACTTCGGCCAACCGCACCTTTATGACTGGCCACCAGGCGCTGTCGAAGGCTCCCTTTATGTCCAGAAATACCACAACAGAAATCTTCTTCTCCTCCCTCTTATTTCTGATGTGGCCCACCAGTCTATAGAGGGCGTCCTCGGTGCTCCTCTGTGGCATGAAGCCATACTGATGGGGGCTTATTGTGGGCAGCAGGTAGAACCTGAGTCGGACGACCAGCATCTAATGAAGATGAAGATGAAGGTTTCGATGTGGTCTATTCTGATGCCTGCCTCGTTTATCTATCAAACTTTCATCTCTTTTAATTTTTCTAAGGCCGTGTAAATCATTTGCTCAGTAATAGAAAGTGTTTAAAAAAATACCTTGCATACTTGCACTCCATAATGAATGTATCTGGAAATCGATTTCTTAATAAAACCCCGAATAAGCCTGTACTACTTAAATAATGTAGAAAACTATTTACCTGAATAATATCGTAACAATGTTTACTGTCGAAGCATATTGATATTATTTTTCGTAAAGATCTAAAACCATATTATTCGTTTAAAATACATTTTAATGTTATTTTATGGAATATACGCGTAATTTTTCATATCTTCGTAAATAAAGATAGAAAAATTCTGAAAAAAATTTACATGGTGTATTTTAACTTCTAGATGCCGAAAAACGCATAACATGAAAAACCCCGTAATAGGTCATTACCGGATTATTCGCGGGGGACGTCGATATGTTATCTACATTAACTTAATGAAATTTATTTTCATTATTAATTAAACCATGGTAAGGAATATTTATTATCTTCCTAATGATACTCTTTACTGGAGAATGAACAGGAAATCCTGAAACCGCAGTATTAAAATTCGATTATTATTTTGTATTTTTCATTTGTTTTACTTTTAAATTTTAATGATGTTATTTCAGAAAAAAATAAATTAATGTATCCTTAATGAGGGGTCTCATTTGGAACAATTTATTAGTTAAATAGTGTAAAAATTAGTTACGTTCTATATAGTGACAGCGATATTTCTATTTCTAAGAGCAAATATTTTTACGAGAAATTAGGAAATAATTATCTTTAACATTGTCGGAGTCGATTTAAAGAATATGTACGACGATGTACAGGATACCCTCGCGGACCCGGAGTTTTATAAAAGTCGTCCCATTGATATTTTATTAGGTGCAGATATATATTCTATTGTTATTATGGATGGAATATGTAAAGTAAACTCGACCTTACCGACTGCTCAACAGACGCAGCTCGGTTGTATTTTGAGTGGCAATACAAAAACGTTTCAATGCAACGTAGTTTTACATAACTTCGAAGCGATACAAAATTTTTGGGAAATTGAAGATATTTCCGAAAAATCCGATTTATCTTTAGAAGATAACAAGTGTATAGAGTCAACTACAAAAAGGCGGGAAGACGGGCGATATGAGGTCAGGGGGTTATTGTAAATTTGCCACAAAGTTAATTCGTCACGTTTTTAAAACTCCATACATTGAAAGTAAATTCGTCACATGCCTTAAAAAGTATGTGTAAGTTCGTCACAGGTATATTCGGGTTATTGTAAATTTGCCACAAGTAGTAAAGTACCGCCAGCAAGCAAGGCAAGTGAATTATACCTTTCAGCCTGCGATGAAACCAGCAATATAATGATTTACATTTTAATATTACAGTCATCATTCACATAAGGTAAATTCATCAATAACATAAGGTAAATTCATTATTGAGTCAAATTGATTTGCGCTTTTTAAAAGTTTGAAATGATTTTTTATGTATTAGAATTTTTATTGTGTTATTAGAATTTTATTTTAAAGTTTTTTTTTCTTAAATCTCGTAAATACTGGTGCCATCAATGGATTTATGTTCATGGCTGGATCTTTCACCATAAACATTTCATAAACTGCCAGACGTCGACGACATGTAAATTCACAAGTGCGGCGCGAGAGACTGACTGGTAGCATAGCAAAGCAACCCGCTGCGGTTGGGGCGTGCGGTACTGTGCAGTGCCCTTACACCCTGTATATACAAAATAGATGAAAAATATTTTATCCTTGTTTAAAATATTAAAATATTTTATATAACGTTAATTGTAATTTTTGAAGTGTATGGAAAACAAAAGTTGACTTATAAAAACAATTAATGTGATTTTAACTGTGATTTTTAAAGTGTCATGAAACGCGCTTGTCTGTTTGAGTTTTGATTATTTGCTTTGTGTTTTTCTAATATTATAGGATATGACTTAAACTAAAGAGCAATGTCTTTACTTGTTAAAATAAAAGAAAAATATTTCATCCTTATTTTTATGAGATTTCATCCTTATTTTTATGAGCCGCTCTTAATTCATTGCATTTTAAAAATATTTATACAGAGAACTGTGATTTTTACGATTACCTATGTAGAATAATATACAGTGTGTAAGTAAACTAACTAAAGGCAATCGTTTTAATCTGGCAGAGTAAGTAGACGATGCAGGACGGGCCCTGGCCATTTGTTCCTGTGGGAGCCAGAGAGGTAAGACATCAAATTTGCAGCTTATTTTCTCATTAATCTTTAGTGAGTCTTTGTTTACCTTGAGTTGTTTATTTATTTTTTTGGTACACAAATCATAAAAAAAAACAAATCTTATTTTTCATAGTACACAAAATACAGCATGGTAATTTTATTTTAAGCTAAATGATCTCAAGTGAATTTTCATAACAATTAAAATTAGTTTACTTATAAGAAAAATACGTTACCATCTGGATAGAGGAGCTCTTCATAAACACTGATTAAAAGGATTGCCTTTAGTTAGTTTACATACGGTAGATGTTAAGTAGTATTTTTTATAACTATTGTATATTTTTAGAACATTCAGGGTGTAAGGGACAGCCTTTCGAAAACTTTAACAATGGACTCAGACCGCGGTCCGGTCGCGGTCAGACGCGGCGGTTAAAGTTTGAATGAAAAAAAAATTTCCACTTCCCATACAAAATTTTCGAGTGAGATGCTAATTTTGTATGGGAGGTTGAAAATTTTTTTTTCATTTCCACAATATGCTTTCTTTGAGAAAGTTGCTCAGAATGATTCCATGGTTAAAGTTTTCGGGAGGCTGTCCCTTACACCCTGTATACAAAATAGGTGAAAAATATTTTATCCTTATTTTTATACGATTGTGATAAATATTATAGAGCCGCTCTCATTTCAGTCTGCCAGCTGCCTACGGCCGTTGTGTGAGCCGCTCACACGATGCCGATGGTCCGATCTCCTTCCTCTGACGTCGCGATAACTCGCGTAAACAGTACAAGTAACGTGAATCGTCAAATGACAGTTCGAAATGAGTATAAATGTATTGAATGTAATGTCGTCATAAATGAACTATTAACTTTTATATCAAATAAGGTTGACACTCTTCCAGAAACTAGTATTATTCAGATATGTTTAAGTGCATACTCCTGTGATGAAATAGAATGTGCGAGGCAAATTGTTTATAAGTTGATGGCGCCTAATAAAAAGTTTCTAAGAAGGAAGGATGGATCGGAGCAGAAAAGCTTACAAGAAATTATAAAATTAATAAAAGAATTTGAACCTGACAGTCTACCAAAGTTTGTAGCGAGTAACTTAAATAAACTACCGCCGGTCTCATTCGACCATATTGACGTTACCACATTCCTGAAGGAAATGGCATTGTTAAAAAGTGAAGTCGCTAATATGAAATCTACCTCTACCTCTTGTAATGACTATGTATCAGATATTGTATACATCAAGACAGAGTTGGAGAATGTTAAACAGTTAATGCACGAGTTGCAATCCTCACGTAACTCGGTTCACTCGTCCTTTCCTAAGTCTTATCGTGATGATAAGAATACTGGAAAACGAAACAATGAATATAATGATACAGGCAGTAGCAGTACAGCGGGCTTGCAAAATGATACGATGAATCATCCAACGCAGGCAACGAGTGGAATCTCACAGCACATTCATAGCGAGTCCGAACCATGTGCAGGCGGCGATAACACCGCACGGCGGCCGCTCGCTGACTGCGGCTGCGCCTATTCGTATGGAGCGAGATTGCGACAAGTTACAGCTGACGCCTATACCTACGTATCGAGACATAATGGTTGGAGATAACGCGATTCGTCAAGAATCTTATAATACGAATAACGATGGTTATACTACGGTTACAAAGAAGAAAAAAATATATAAATATCGTAATACTCGCGGCACTTTGCAGAGTACGTCTAAACTGCAAGCGGCTATTCCCAATTCTTATATTTATCACGGGCACAAAAACAAATAACGGAAAATGATATTAAAGATTATATAATAAGTATGAATGAAGAATGTTTGGACGTGCAACTGTTGAAACAAAGTAGGGAGACGAATTTTAACTCATTTAAAATATCTATCTTGTCGACAAAACTAAATACTTTTCTAAATAATGAATTCTGGCCGCAAGGTTTAGTTTTTCGTAAATTTAAACAACCGACTGTTAACAAACCTCTGTAATGGATTGTTGGGATAAAAATATAACTATAATTTCGTACAATTGTAAATCGATTAAGCGTTCCGTGCAGGAAATTAGGAACCTATGTAACGATGCGGATGTTATTGCGCTGCAGGAGACTTGGCTGATGCCATATGACTTAGGTTTCGTGAATGAAATACATAAAGATTTTGGAGGCTCAGCCAAGTCTTCTGTAGACACATCCACACTTCTGCGTGGTAGGCCATATGGGGGTATTGCTGTCATAATATGGCGTACGAACCTATTTTCTGAGGTTGAAATTATACCGTGTGACAGTGATCGAATCATGGCTGTGCGTCATGGTAGGGGCGATAGATCTTTTCTGGTGTTTTCTGTCTATATGCCAACAGACAGTGAAGAAAATCTACCAATGTTTACTGAATGTTTGGCACTGATTACTACAGTAATTGAGGCCTCTGACACCGAATGTGCATTTATATGTGGGGATTATAATGCACATCCTGACTCACGATTCGGCAGAGAAATGTCAAATTATTGTAGTGAACAGGAGCTGCAGTGTTTAGATATAGACAGGCTTCCGACAGCCTCATATACATACATTAGTGAATCTCACGGATCGTGTAGATGGCTCGATCACTGTCTTGTAACGGCGGCTGCCGAAATTCTAGTCACTAAAATATATATTAAATATGACTCCTATTGGTCAGATCATTTACCTCTAGTCCTAAATTGTAATTTAAATGTGATAACACCTAAAAAATGTGATACTTATGTGAACCATAATATTAAATATATGTGGGGTACGAGATGAAGAGCATATAGCTATTTATACAAAAATGTGTGAACTAAAATTTACTAATATACAAAATAAATATTATAATGAATGTAATTTTATATGTAAAGACTGTGATAAAAAGTGTGTAAACAACAATCATTTTAAATTATTGGATCAATTTTACTGTGATATTATTTCGGTTATGCAATCATCAGCTGAAAGAAGTTTTAATAATAGGAAAAAATGTAAATATAAAATAGTTGGTTGGAATGCACACGTTAAACATTTTCATCTACTCGCTAGGCAAACTTTCTTGGAATGGGTGTCCTACGGTAAGCCGCGTTCGGGATACTATTTCGATGCTATGTTCTCGGCACGTAAAGAATTTAAGACTGCATTAAAATATGTTCAAAATAATCAAGACAAAATAAAGTTAGATATTTTAGCTCAAAATCATTCTACCGGTAATTTTATTGAATTTTGGAAGGAAACTAAGAAAATGGATTACAAAAACGTTTTACCTGCATGCGTAGATGGACAACAAGACTCTAAAGCTATAGCTAATCTTTTCAGGGCACAGTTTAATACGAACCCTATAGCTAATGCAAATGTCAATGGTAATGTATATGTATCAACTTCAGCTGAGACCGTACAATCAACTGAGAAACATAAGCTAAGAAATAATACCATAACATCTAAAGACGTTTCTCAGGTGATTAAAAATATGAAGCACGGAAAGTCACCGGGTCATGATGCTCTTAGTATGGAACACATTTTATATGCTGGCAAAACCATCTAAGTACCCTGTTCTGGCTCAATTTTATACTCTCTGTCTCAAACATTGCTATTTACCTAAGGATTTAATTAAAACTATAGTTATCCCTGTCCCTAAGAATAAAACCGGTAGTATCTCGAGCGTGGCTAATTATCGACCTATCTCGCTGGCAACAATTGTGGCCAGGATACTTGAAAAAATTTTACACTCCAAATTGTCACCATATATTAATATTGACGATGCCCAATTCGGTTTTAGACCTGAATTGGGAACTGATATGGCTATATATACATTAAAAGAAATTGTTAACTGTTATAATAATCAGAATACTAGTGTATATGCATGTTTTTTAGACTTAAGTCGTGCCTTTGATACCTTGAACCATGATATATTATGGAAAAAAGTTCGCAGCAGTGATGTTTCCTCTGACGTTGTTGGTCTTTTTACATATTGGTATGATAATCAGACGAACAGCGTTAGGTGGGGCAGTACTCTGTCCGACAGCTATATTCTCCCGTGTGGTGTTAGACAGGGCGGAGTAACCTCTCCCGATCTGTTTAACTTATATATTAATGATTTGATTGTGGAGCTGAGTAGGACTGAAGTTGGACTTAAACTAGATGGCAGATATGTCAATAATTTGAGTTACGCTGATGATATGGTCCTACTCAGCCCCTCAATCAAAGGGCTTCGAAAACTTGTTGGCATATGTGAAAGATTTGCTCTTTCACATAGTCTACAGTACAATGTAAAGAAAACAGAAATGTTGATATTCAGATCGGGTAAGGGACCGGATAACATTCCGCCAATCTGCATTAACGGTCACCCTATTAAAATAGTAGATAGCTTTAAGTATCTTGGCCACATTGTTACATCCAAAAGAAAAGATGATGCCGATATTGAACGACAACGACGTGCCCTCTGTGTCGTCGGCAATATGATCATCCGGAAATTTCGTAGGGCATCCAATTCCGTTAAAGTTCATTTATTTAAGACTTTCTGTCAGTCCCTCTATACTTGTCAACTTTGGACTAATTACACCAAAAAAGCATATGATGGCATTCGAGTAGAGCACAATAACATCTTCCGATATTTGATGGGGCTCGACAAATTTTGCAGCGCTTCGGAGATGTATACCAACTTTAGAGTAAACTCCTTGAATGCCATCCAGCGACACAGAATTGCTACATTTATGTCCAGAGTTGACAAGTGTAGGAATAAAATTGTACGCAGTCTGGCTGACAGAAATATAACTAGTAGTTTGTATAAAACTTGGATCTCAATTATTATGATATAATTAATGGCTGTATGTTTTTTATTGGTTTTGTTGTATTAAAATTATTAAAATTGTATACATCTGTAAATTATGGGACTAAATTATTGTTCTGAAATAAAGAATTTATTATTATTATTATTTCCATAATACTCGGGTACCACCAGAAGGACGGTACCCGGATCTTTGGAAGGCTTACGTGGGGACACGGATCCAACACGCAGAGGCCCTTTCGAGAATTTTAATGTGTTGTGGGACACCAGCCGCAGCCTGCCCATGACTGCACTATAGAGATACAGTCCTAGGCAGTCCGCGGCCGATGTAGGACTATTGCAGGGTATGGAAATTTAATAGCTGGGCTATGGATTGGGATGCTAAATGGACTGGTATTGGGGACTATGGGAAACTATGGCACCTGCCTTTCTACTAAAAGAAAGTAAAAATATGTTGGCAGGTGGTGACTCGCCCTCTCACTGTATGGGCCCCCGAAATAAGTCGCTGCAATAGTGCGACAAGGGGGCAACATATTGTGAGCAGCTAAGGGTGGAGAGGCGTCCCTGGACTTTAAACGACGATCACGCGCTCCCTGAGGGTCCAGCATCACGTGCCCACTCGCCACTTATGATTCGCATCCACCCTTCGAGCTAAAAGCTCTCGCGACTCCACTCTGGCCGGCCGGTTAAGGCAAGCCAGAGGTGGGGGTCCTGTCCTCGTCAGGCTTCACTCCGACCGGCCGGTGAAGGCGAGCCGGAGATGAAGACAGGGGCCTCCCCCGGGAGCACTCGGTTCCCGCGGGGTCGCTACTCCCCGACACCACGCCACAAGGTGTCCTGCGGGTTGACTGATTGCACGGGTGGAATATCTGTTGTCACGTAGACAACAGATATTCCAACCGTGGGCGATGGGGTCGTCACATCCCTACGCCTTATTATTATTATTATTATTTCATTACATTTTAAAAATATTTATAGAGAGAACTGTGATTTTTACCATTACCTATGTAGAATAATGTAGATGTTAAGTAATACTCTTTATAACTGCTGTGAATTTTTAGAACTTATACAAAATAGATGTTCCTTGGTTTTTAGCAAAATTTATCTTTGTTATCCTTATGTTTTTACAAAGTCCATCGCCATCCAATTTGACTGTGATTTTTTTACATGTAAGGTTGAAAATCTAAAACTGATTAAGAAATAAACATTTTAAATTAATTTATTGTTTAATTTTTTTGCTATCTGTACTTAAATTATCGATGTGACGAATTTACAATACTTGATATTAAATCGTGACGAATTAACTTTAAAAAAATAAAAGTGTGGCAAATTTACACATACTTTTTTAGGTGACGAATTAACTTTGTGGCAAATTTACAATAACCCAGGTCAGGTTACCGTTGTTACCCGACTATAAGGAAAAATTAGGCAATTCAAAATCAAAAGCAATTGCTCAATTTTATAATTTAGAACGGAAACTCGAATGTAATACAATTATTAAGAATGATTATGTGCAATTCATTGATGAATATTTGTCACTCGGACATATGACACCCGCGACTGATACCTTAGGTGTTATTTACGTCATCATTGTGTCACCCGAAGCGATTCAACAACAACTAAGTTACGCGTTGTATTTAATGCTTCGAATAAAACTTTATCAGGCTCTAGTTTAAATGATGTTATGTATCGGGGGCCGAATCTCCAACAAGATTTATTTAGTCTCGTTATTAAGTGGAGGCAATTTAAATATGCATTTACGGCCGATATAGAAAAAATGTTTAGACAAATATGGATTAACCCTTTTTTTTTTTTTTTTTTTTTTTTTTTTTAGTGGGGAAATCTTGCATAGATACCCACGGCCTCCGGGGAAGAGGCCGTGGGTTATGTCGGATTCCTACCGACCAAAACCCCACTGTGTTCCGTCAAGCCGCATCAACGACGGGGCCACGGGTATGTGTAGAATTCATCCGTGACCCCATCAGCGGCAGCCCGTCGCCGGGCCCAAACAAGCTAAGAGCCTGCCAGCTCTACCCTCATGGAGCGGCGTGAGCGGAACACGTCTCACGCCGCCTCATCCCACCGGACAATGGACTAAATCCCCGCTCCATCGCCCGGTGCCCCTCGTCAAGGAGGCTGGTTGCGGCCGCGTAAATCAGCCGCAACGCGACGACGACGCCCAATAGGACATCGGCGCCGGATCGGGTCCGCGTGAGGATCCCTCTCGCGAACCCGCTCCGCCTCCTCTTTCCGCGAGATCACGTCCTCAGAGAACGTGATCACCGCGCGCCAGGATCTGTCGCTACCCACCATTGCGCGAACAATGGAGGGCAGAGAGAGATCCGACCCGACGACCGCGACCAAGCGAGCACGAGGCTCGGCCCACGCGGGGCACACGGCAAGAGTATGATCTGCCGTGTCCTCCGGGCAGGCGCACCAGTGGCAAGCCATGCTGGGCTCCCTCCTCGCGACTTTACACAGATACCGCCCGAAGCAACCGTGCCCGGACAGTACCTGCGTAAGGCGGAAGGTTATGGCCCCATGCCGCCTGTCGCACCACTCCTGCAGAACAGGTCGAATCGCTGCGACCGTCCGCTCTCCAGCGCTGGGCTCTTCGAGCCGGCGTTCCCACTCCCGGAACCGCCGCTCGACAGCCTCGGCCCTCCACTCCTCTACTTCCTCGTAGGAAGGATTCACCCCATGTGACCTGGACGCCGAGACGCGGCGATACACGTCCGCTAGCATCTCGGCGTCCAGATCCCATGGCGGCGTTCCGGCCATTACGCAGGCAGCCTCAAAAGACACCGTGCGGTATGCCCTAACTACCCTGAGCGCCATGACCCGCTGCGGCCTCCGCAAGAGGGGTCTGGTACGGGCGCTCAGGGTGTCTGCCCAGATGGGGGCCCCGTAGAGTGCCATGGAGCGGATTACGCCAGTGTATAGCCGGCGACACCCACCCCCAGCACCTCTAAGGTTTGGCAGCAAACTTCCCAGTGCTCCGGCCGCCCCTACAAGACGGGGGGCGAGGCGACGGAAGTGCTCCGTGAACCTCCAACGGCTATCCAACACGATGCCTAGGTATCTCATGGTGGTGGTGACCCTAATCGCTACCCCATCCACCCGGATCTCTGAGCCTGCGCTATGTAGCCTCCGGCGACCGGGAAAGAAGATGGCTTCGGATTTCTCCAGCGCCACCCGTAGTCCCAACCGCCGCATGCGGCACACCACCTGCTCAACTCCCGTGGTAGCTAATAAAGCTGCCTCCTCGTATGTGGCCCCACGCGCAGTCACCAGAGTATCGTCGGCGTAACAAGTTACGCCAACACCTGGGAGGTTAGTGGCGCGCAGGACCCAGTCGTACCCGATGTTCCACAGAAGAGGCCCGAGGACCGACCCCTGTGGGACACCGCACGACACTTCCTTCTCACTCCATCCATCGCGGGTTGGATAGGCAACAGTCCTATCTGATAGGTATGACTGCAGCAGTCGCACCATGTAGCCCGGCACGCGATGATAGTGGAGAGCTTGCAGGATACTGCCCCACGGCAGGGTATTAAACGCGTTGGCGATGTCCAAAGACACCGCCAGGAGGACTTCTCCACTAGCGGCCGCATCTTCTGCGGTGGCTCTCACGCGAGATATCGCGTCGAGTGTGGACCGACCACGGCGAAATCCGAACTGGTTCCCGCTGAGGTCTGGTCCCACTCCCTCCAAATGGTTGACGAGGCGAGCTGCGAAGACGCGCTCAAAAAGCTTGCTCACCTCGTCAAGCAATACAATAGGCCTGTACGCTGAGGGAGAATCGCGCGGGCGCCCCTCCTTTATTAACAGGACCAAATTCCCTGTCTTCCACCTACGGGGAAATTGGCCCCGCTCAAGGCAAGCCGAAAACAACCGCTCCACCCGGGGCCCGAGGGCTTCCAACGCTAGCACCCACGCTCGGCCAGGTACCCCGTCAGGTCCAGGAGCAGTGTTTTTCCCTTTAAGCCGCGTAACTGCCGACTCCAACTCCTCATGGGTAACGGCAGGGATTTCTTCTGCAGGCTCCTCCTGTGACGCAGGTGTCGCCGCCATCGGCGGAGGAGAATGTCTTCCCCGGTCCGGGAACAGAGACACCACAACCTGTTCTAACAGACAGGGCTCGAGAGACTGAGACAGGGGCGGAGCCCACGGGCGGAGCTTCTGCCTCACCCGTTTATACGGCCGACCCCACGGCACTCGGTTCAGACCCTCGAGCATCTCTTCCCATGCTCTGTCCTTGGCGCTGCTGATTGCCTCCTGCAGAGAGGTAACGCACTCCCTGTAGGAGGCATACAGTTGCGCTTCCTCCACTTCGTCCCGTGCACTCCGGCGCCGGTGCCTGGTGTACGCCCGCCTCGCAGCCACGCAGGCTGCGCGCAGCTGGGCAATTTCGGCGGACCACCAATACATCGGTCTTCTGTGCGGATTAGAGCGAACCCTACTCATGGCCGCATCACACACCTGCGTCATGGCATCAGCCAACCATGCTGCATCGTCCTCTACTGTTGCGATCCGCGGAGCAGGGATCCATGCCTGAACTATGGCAGCCTCAATTAGGAGTTCCCTATCGAGACTACGAATCGACCAACGCGGACGTCCACCATTTAGGGAAGGCTCACCGCGAAACGCGGATGGCGCAGAGACGCTGAAGCGGATGTATCTGTGGTCCGATAGCGTTTCCACATCAGTAACAACCCTCCAGTCGCTAATTCGCCTTGCAAGGGGGGGGCTAGCGAAGGTGATGTCGACGATGGAGCCCCCTCTTTGCCGCACGCATGTTAGCTCACTCCCGCGATTTACGACCGAGAGATCAGCTGCGACCGCCCAGTCCTGCAGCACCGCACCCCGCGCATTTCTCACCGATGATCCCCATGCCATTGATTTGGCATTGAAATCTCCGGCCAGAAGCACGGGCTGCGAAGGAGCGAGGTCAATCAGTTCCCCAAGATCTGCCAGGAACCGCTCGAATTCATCCAGGCTACGGTTGGGAGAGAAGTAGACCCCGATCACTGTGTTACCATTGATCGAGGCCGAGACACAACCCTGCCGCCGGACTACCCTTTCCATTACTGTGCCGCCCTGCGTTACTAGCGTCACCAGTCCATCCAAGTCGGCCGCCCAGTTGTCCCGGGACGGCACGAAATAGGGCTCAGCCACCACCGCCACATCAATCCGCCACTCCGCCAGACTCTGGAGCAAAAGATCTTGAGCTCCGGCGCAGTGGTTGATATTGCCTTGGAGGAAATGGAGGGGAGCCATTACTGCGTTTCCATTTCGCTAACCGTCACATTCGCCTCGACGGGCGCGGGACAAGGACACGGCGTGGTACCTGGACCATCGCGTCCCCGATTTCCTCTTTTCCGCTTGGGAGCCTTGCAAGCCGGGCCCCCAAGCCGATGGCCTGCTGGTAGCTTGGCTACGGAACATAGAACGCAGCGAGCGGCGGAGGCAGAACATTCCCCGGCCTTATGGCCTGTTTCTCCACATCGGAAACAGACGTTGCTCCTGTCTACGGGCGAATTGCACGCGGCTCTTACGTGCCCCACCTCCAGGCAGCGGAAGCAACGCTGCGGCTTCACCCTGCCAAGTGTGACACTTGCAGAGATCCACCCTACTTGGATACGGCCCACCTGTGCCACCTTCTTTGCCGCGGCTATCGGGCAGCTCACCCAGGCTGAAGTCAAGCCGCGAGAGCCCATGCGCAGTCCACTACACTTAACGTGTTCTGTAGGGCATTCTCCTGCCTGGGAAATCGCAGCCACGACATCATCTACAGCCGCCGAGTCGTCCAAGCCGATGATGTGCACTTCAGTGCATTTCACCGGCCTGGAAACCTTGACGGTGCCTTCGTCCCAAATCTCCCGCAGCTTTGCAGCGAGAGCATCTGCCTCCTTCGAGCTTGCGGCACCAGGGATTTCTAAAATCCTTGCTCCAGTCGCGGCACGCTTGAACCGCAGCGCACCTACACCGATTTCCGCCAGATTAATCTTTTGGCGTGATCCAGTCATTATAGAGGCATAAGTGACGCCTCGCTCCTCTGCGCCTGGCTGCAGAGCAATTACGACAGCCGAGGACGAAGGATTGCGCAACCTCTGCGCCCTCGTGCGCACTCGCGCTGGCCCCTTTTTCTTTTTCGCCTTGCCCTTCTTTCCGACGACCGTCCATTCCTGCTCCAGCCGTTGCTGCAACTGGGGAGCAGAAGAAGTGGTGGGCACAGTCTTGTCAGCTGGCTTGGTCATTTCCGGCTGCCGTGCAGCCTTCCTCTTGCCCTTCCCCTTGGCTTTTGCAGCTGGATCCGGTTTTGCAGGCTTCGCAGCAGGCTGTTCCGGTTTTCTCGCCTTTGCTGGAGCAGCACCTTTCGCTGGCGCCCTATTAGGGGGCTTTGGCGGCGGAAGAGGAGGAAAGTCCTCGGTTGGGGCTTGCCCAACCGCCATTCCCTCAACCCTGCCATCCCCCGCCAATGGAGGCCTTACACGCCTTTTTGGAGGGAGGCGCTCCTCCAACGCTTCAAACCTGGCGTCCACCATTCCCCCAACCTGCCGCAAAATCTCCGCGGTCAGAGCAGAGTCCACTCGCGTTTGCATGGGCTGTGCGGTCCCTATGATGGCCCTCAGCTCTCCCATCTCTTTTCGCAGGCCCGCGATTTCCGCCTGTAGCTGAGTGTTCGCAACTTGCAGCTGCCGCGTCTCCTCTGTTGCAGTACGCTGTGCAAGAAGCACCGCCGCTTCTTGGATGGTGTCCGAGGCATCCTTAAGGGAGCGTTTAAACGCCACCCTTAGGTTGGTCGATTTTGCACGCACCTCCTCGATGGCATCCAGGCTCTTCTCTATACGGCGTTGGAGGGCCGCGGTAGAATCGTCGGCCAGATGTCCGTCCCCAGTTTCTCCAGCGCGAGAGGTACCGGCTCGAGAGGCTCGGGAGACCTGCGGTTCCTCGCTAGCCTCGAGCTCCGATTCCCTCCGTACGCGCGACAAGGCCTTCCTAGCGGCTGTCATGTCCGCTAAGGTCTTTCTTGCAGAGGCTGTACCTGCACAGAACCCAGCTGCTGCAGCCCCTCGTCCTTTGCCCCTTTTCGAGGCTTTCTTGGCCTGCCGCGTTCGGCCTTCTTCCGTGGAGGAGCCTGAGCAGCTCGCTCCAGAGGACCGCTTTCGCTTGGCCCACAGTCTATCCTCCTCATATGACTGGACCGTCATGAGACTATCTACGGACGTTGCCGTGGACAGCCCACTGGGTCCAGTCTTCCTCCTTCTGGTTTCAACGCGCCCCGTTTGGGTGCGCGCCTCCACCCCACGTTCCGTTTCGCTAAGCTTATCGGTATCCGTTAGTCGTTTGCCAGTGGTCAGTTGCTCAGTAGCATTAGGGCCTGATGCATCACCCGTATGGTGGCCAGTGCCCCCTCCAGAATACGATGGGGCTGACGGTACTGTCCCGTCGGGACAGTCCCGTGAGGGATTCTCCACACTCGAAGCGAGGTGGTACCCTCCTGGAGTAGTTTTAGTTTTATTGACCTCCATTTTTGCTTTTTTGTTAACCAGGGGGCGCTCCCCTGAGACATCTCTATCTGCCGGATTCCCACCGACCATTCATCCTCTCGTCGAGTGTCACTGACTTAGGATTGGGGTAATTTTTATAGGGGTTGTCTTCCCCGCAGTCCCGAAGAACTCCCGGCCCTGTCTGCCATCCTGCGAGCAAAAGCTCCGCTGGCCCCTTTGAGCCACAGACACGCGCCAAAGCGCCATGCATCTCTTGTTCACTCTTCTAATAAGAGAGGTACAGAGAGCAACCAGCTCGGTCCATATTCGCTTCACTCAAGGTGCTGGCTTGCACCCCAAGCTACTGAGCCCCTCCGCCGCGACAAGGCTTGGACCACGGGGGGATGGATTAACCCTGAAGATCAGAATTTACAAATGATTTTATGGAGGGATAGTCCAAATAAAATGTTACTTGAGTATCACTTGGCCACTATATCATATGGAACAAAAGCGGCTCCGTTCCTTGCCATGATGACACTCAAACAATTAGCTCATGACGAAAGGTCGAACTTTCAAGATAGTTTAGCGCCTAGCGTCCTTGAGGAATCATTTTACATGGATGACCTCATTCATGGGACCCACTCGCTTCAGGCAGCCAAGCAGCTACAAACAGATATGATTAATCTGTTGAAGAAGGGCGGTTTCCACTTAAGAAAATGGAAATCAAACTCGCCTGAACTACTTAAGCACGTTGATGTAACTATACAGCATCAAGATTGCTTTGACTTCAAGCAAGTGGAGTCAACAAAGACCTTAGGTCTTGGGTGGGATCCGCAAAACGATAATTTTATATTTCAGTCTAAGTTAAATACGTGTACAAAGCTTACGAAAAGATCTCTATTGTCGGAGATATCTAAGATCTTCGACCCACTAGGTTGGCTTTCTCCCCTCACAACAAAGCTTAAGATATTGTTTCAAGATGTTTGGAGAGAAAACCTAGCATGGGATCAACTCGTACCACAACACATCTCTGAAAAATGGTGTAAGATAAAACAAGATATCGACACCATCAGCCAGTTTCAAGTACCAAGGTGGCTGCAAACTCAAGAGAATGATTTGATAGAACTGCATGGCTTTTGTGACGCAAGCACGAAAGCTTACGGCTCTGTTGTATATTGTAAAATTACGCGTAATAATAATTCGTCAGTTGTTTTAGTGGCGGGAAAAACAAAATTAGTACCGCTAAGCAAAAAATGCTCCCTGCCCCGCTTAGAATTATGTGGTGCAGTTTTATTATCTAAATTAATGGCAAAAATTAAAAAATGCCTCGTCAACTACAACATCACCGTTTACGGGTGGGTTGACTCGATGGTAGTACTAGGCTGGCTTAACGGGCAGGTCGACAGATGGAAGCCGTTCGTCGCAAATCGAGTGAAACAAGTCACAGATTCGATGTCGGCTGACTGTTGGCGATATGTCGCGTCTAAAGAAAACCCAGCTGACTGCGCTAGCCGAGGTCTTACGGCTTCTCAGCTACGAGAACATAGCTTATGGTGGTTAGGTCCTGCCTGGCTTCCTACCTATATACCTGAAAAGCAAGATAAACAAGTTTATAGCACAAATCAAGACTTGAAAGCTATTAAACAAGTTAATATTGTTATAAGCGGAAGCGAAATTATTAAGCAAATTATTGAAAAGCAAAGCTCACTATCTAAAGCTGTTAGAATATTGGCGTGGATATTAAGGTTCACTGCTAAAGCTAAAAAGCAAAGTTATTTAAGCATTATAGAATTAAATAGAGCTAGGAATTTAATTATTAAAAATTGTCAGATAGAAAGCTTTTCACAAGAAATAAATAGTTTAAAATTAGGAAAAGCTATTAGTAAGCAGAGCAAATTATTTAGTTTAAATCCTATATTAGATGAAAACGACATCTTACGCGTCGGCGGCAGGCTAAGACATGCAAACATCGATGCCGACATGAAGCATCCTGCCATCATCCCCTGTAACACGAGATTAGCGGAACTCATCATCGATCAAGCGCATGAGTTTACTTACCATGGGGGTGCACGATTAACAACTTCGATCATTCGTCGTAAATACTGGCTATATAGGCGGCAATAATGCTACAAAAAAGCGGCTACGCATGTGCGTTAAGTGTAGGAGCCATAATCCCGACCTTCAACAACAGATAATGGGAGATTTGCCCTCCGCGCGCACAAACCCTTCGCGCCCATTCTTTCACTGTGGTGTCGATTATACCGGACACGTAAACGTGAAATGCAGCAAGGGCCGTGGTATTAAGACCACAAAGGGATATATATCAGTGTTCGTGTGCATGGCAACTAAGGCCGTACACTTGGAACTCGTCTCTGATTTATCAACATCCGCTTTCCTTGCCGCTTTGCGTAGGATGATCGCTAGAAGAGGCTTACCAGGTCACATATACAGTGATCAAGGAAAAAATTTCATTGGAGCGAATAACGTGTTACAGCAGCAGCTGACCGAGCTCCAAGAAAGTCAAGAATTTAAGTCAGAGATCGTAGAAATGGGTATAGAATGGCACCACAACTGCCCGTCTTGGCCATCCGCCGGTGGGCTGTGGGAGGCTGCAGTTAGATCTCTAAAACATCATTTGAAAAGAGTTGTTGGCGAACAGAATCTCACGTTCGAAGAGTTCACCACGCTTCTCACCCAATTAGAGGGATGTTTAAACTCGCGCCCGCTCTGTCCTTTAACCGAGGACCCCGACGACTTGAACTTTTTAACTCCATCTCACTTTTTAAGTAGTGGCCCTATTCTAACTTTATATGACACCGAAACAGACCTTAGAACTAGGTGGCATCTCAATCAAAAAATATTTAATGATATATGGAATAGGTGGCGTGAGGAATATTTAACTTTATTGACAGCTCGTAGTAAATGGAGGGAGCCTAAGACCCAATTTCACCAATATTTTCTAAATCAGACATTTATTAATCGAGCTTCAAATTAAACATGTATTTTAACATCGTTGTCAACTCTACAGGTCCCAAGAAGGAAATCTAACAGCCGATTATCAAATCGACCATTAACTGAGCGACTCACGAATCATTCATTCGTATTTTAAACCGCCCGAAACAAAATGTCATAGTTGACAATGCCATAGTTTCGCACGTTGGGGCTATTTGTTAAAGTTGTATAATAACTGTCGTGTTTGGTAATTCGACTAAATTGAAATGTTCTAACACAGTATACAATTTAATAATCATGTAGAAACTTTTACGTTTGCTGGTTTATATGTCAAACGATTTGGTCGTTACCATGGTTACAAATGTTTGATGTTATTTGGAGATTGTTTTGTTGTGATTTTTCTTGTGTTATTTTAATTTTATTTTGAGTTGAATAAATACAATAATGTTGAAGAAAAATCGCGGTTCAATTTCACTTGGTCGAAGGTAAACTGGATCTGGTTGAAATTACGAAAAAAAATTCGGAGTCCGAAGGAAAGTGCGAGAGATCTCATACTAGAAGAGCAATTAAAACAAGAAAAATAAAGACAAAGCAGCAAGATACATTTAAAGTAAATTAATAGTAAATTCTTGTTTGTAATAACCTAGTATCTAGTTGTTATAACCTATTTATTGAATGATGTTGATAGGTACAATCTAAGGGTACAATAAAAATGTTTTATAAAAACACAAGTTTTATTTATTTAGGTAACATGAAAAATTACATATTTCTATAACAATGTCACATTTAAATTAAATTAGGATCATCATCATCGTCAGCCCATATACTTTCTCACTGCTGGGACATGGGATTGGTAGTGCTAACTTAAACTTAAACACGGTAAGGGATCAGGTCATTATCCACCACGCTATCTTATGATATGTCGGTTTCCTCACAATGTTTTTCACCACTGAGCCATCACTGCACTGCACTACAATAAGCAGTTGGTCTGTAGGTGAAACTGATAGATTCCTAAAACAGAATTTAAAATTAAGATAAGTACATTTCATAATCATGAGGAGGCCTGAGCCTTACCTGAGTAGTGGTGAAGTTTACATTTTAAGTACCTATATTGGTATTCAATACTAGATTTGACATGACTCACAGCATTATTATGGTTTAATTGAAAATAATACAGTATGTAGGAAGGAACCTTTTATGCACATAAATATAAATATTACCTCACGAGATAGTTTTACTTACAGATCCGACGGTTATTCGAGTTTATCTTCAATTAATTGCAATTCTTCCAAAACCGATTGTTTTGATAAACGAAATCTTGTACTAAAATCAACATCATCATATTCTTCGAAACAATGACGACGTCTTTATAAATTCTGGGCCGTCGCGGTCGCACTATATAATCCAAATTATACAAATCATCCAACACATCTTCATTTACAAAAATAAAATAGTATGCAGAGTCCATCTTGACAGCAAGAAAACTTCAAATCATTTTTTCTAATCGCTTGTTAAAAATTTAAAGAGCCTCTATGCCACGGGTTAAATATAATGCCGTGTTAAGGAAACTAATCCTCGATTAGGTCATGGTGGGACACTCCCTTACATTGATGTCCCGTTAAAAGAGTTAACAGCGTGTTAAACTAACTAACAGAGCTTGATGAAACTGGGCCTAAGTCGAATATAAAATTAGGTGACATTGTCATCATTAAGGATGACAATCTCCCGCCGGGGAAGTGGGCCTTAGGTCGCGTAGTAGAGCTGCACCCCGGCAGCGACGGCTATGTAAGAGTCGTGACGCTTAAAACTAAAAATGGTTTCATGAAACGGCCCGTTGTTAAGTTATGCAGGTTACCCGTGAATGAAAACTTAAATCAAATCCCTAGTACGGATATAAACAAGTCACAAACTTATTAATTAAACCCGTGCGAAATTATAAAACGTTTAGTTTTGCATCCGTTGCACTTTCTTTATCATTATTTTGTATTATGATAGCTGTAGGTCATGGTTTTATAACATAAGTAAATTACCTTAACTTAGTAACAATAGTTTTTATTTTGATCGCATTAAATACATGCAAATAATTAGAGACGATTGGTGGTTAGTTGGATATTACAATACTCAACCCTAATTAGAAGGCAATAAGGCCATTGGGAAATATATGAAGTACCCAGATAAGATTTGTGGAAGAAAACAATCGCGATCATATTGCGACGGAGTCATGTTGCACGGCACGAGGCGAGCGAATAATAGCCTGTTAATGACTCAATGTAAACAATAACATTAAACATACACAATAAAACATCTTCTACAAATGATACCTATCGTAAGCATAACATCAAGATTAAGATTAAGATCATCATCAAAGAAATATTCAATACATGAAAATACCGAACCAATAGCTGATCCAATCAAGTAATACTACGCTGCGATACATATTATATTATTATCCGAATAATGTTTGCAAGCGGTTAGCGGTTCCAGTGCAGCAGCAGGCGCGTGGCCCTGGCGCGGCCGCCTCCGGTGAGCCTGGCCCTCCAGGCCACAGTGAAAGTGCAGTGTAGTGTAAACAAATCGAATGTTCTAGTGTTATAGTGTGTACCTAATGGTGAAACAGACACCTAGGTTTAGTGTTCCCGTAGAATATTTGATCTGTATAAGTTATAGTTTAAGAAATAATTATGTATTACTAATCATGGGGTTCACTATAATTAAGAAAAATTGTTATCACCTTGTATCATGGGATCACCTCATCTCATACTAACCCTCATCTTTCCCGCCCGGGAATATGTACGAGCAAGCACGTCCAAAGTGCAACAAGGCGCTTTGCTTGCAAATTGCGTAACCCAAATTGTATTCAATATTTCACACTTTATATTAAATTAAAATCAGTTCATCGTCGACGGGCATTAAGAGTACCTCGCGTGACTCATCCATCCATTATATAGTTATTATATTCAGTTTAATACAAGTTTTATATTTTAATAATTATTTTATTTCTTATTATATTAATTAATTATACACACGTACGGGATAGCCCGTACAGAATAAAATAACAAATTTCAATTTTATTCATTTTTAGTTAGTTCGATTCCCGGTCGAAGCAAGAAAATTTTCCAAAGTCTTTCAATGCAGTTCTATATCTTTTTAAAAATAAAGGAATGTTTCCTTTCAGCAAAATTCACTATCTTCAGTATTTCAAGTACTTTCCCTCCAGGGCCCATCGAAAATTTCCACACTGTATATTCGTTTCGTTTAAAACTGATAGCTGTATTTAAATCATGTTATTAAAGGAATATATCATCAGTATCTTGGGAATGGTTTTTGTGTATGACGAACTAAGATAACGTATAACGATGTTTGGTTCCGTAAAGACGATAAAATTGGTGGCGTAGACGTAAATCCGACTGTGTGAAGTTTGAGATGTGTTAATATAAATAACAAATCTGAAAAAACATTAATTTCTTTAAAATCTCGTGTGAACTACCTACTCTACAACGTTAAAACAGAGATAAATTGTCCGTATTTAAGCAAAAAGGAACCACCCAGCAAAAACGCACTTCTGAGATATCAAAGGATTTACAAAAACATTTGCAGCTCTGTCAGATGAAGTAAAATTAAAATTTTTTTTATTTAAATTCATTGATAAATTACTTATTTAAGTATGTGTATATAAATTTGCTCTGAATATTCTTAAACTTTCTAGATAATTAAGAAAATGTGCATGTGGTTCCTTTTAACATTTATCAATTGATAGGTTTTCTCTTATACAAAAAGGAACCACATCCCAGGGATTTAATGATATAAATGAAACTATGTATTTATAATATCGTAATTAAAGCTTTAATTAAAAAAATATATAAAATAATACTTATATAGGACGTTTATTCGACGTTATCATCAAATTGGATTTCGAAATCCACCGTGTCTAGTCCATCTATGTGGTCTTCTATTGCATCATCACTAATGAGACCGTTATAAAAACTGTGCATCTTGTGGAATGAGATGTAATATGGACTGAATATCGCTAGAAGGTGAAGAAAGCTTCTCCAGAGGCAGCGACGTATAAGGTTCTTCGTTATCTTCTGTAATAAAAAGAAAAAAGCTTTAAATCAAAACAATAAAGCCGCGTGGCTTTTATACGTAGGTAGGTATATGGCGACAGCAAAATATTATTAGTTCTTATAAAGCCGTGTCCCTACTAGACGACTAAGTATGTTGTATGTACATGCGCCATGTACAAAAAACTGGCTAAGTGCGAGTCGGACTCGCGCAACGAAGAGTTCCGTACCATTATCTATAAAAACGGCAAAAAAATCACGGCTTATTGTATGGGAGCTTCTTAAATATTTATTAAGCTATTGCATAGCTTCTATCGCGGGCCTTGAGCGCGGGGACCGAATCGAGAAATTCCGTAACGAAAAAACCTCACGCTCTCCACTCCGACGGGCTCGGAGGTGTGGCTTGAAGGCATGCTATGCAATAGCTTTACCGCGGCAGTCCCCGAGTGCCACACGTCTTTTTTTATTCTGTTTTTTAGTATTTGTTGTTACAGCGGCATCAGAAATACATCATATGAAATTTCGACTGTCTAACTGTCACGGTTCATGAGACAGAGGGATAGACAGACGGTCAGCGGAGTCTTAGTAATAGGGTCTCGTTTTACCCTTTGGGTACGGAACCCTAAAAATCATACGCAACAGTGGCAACTCTAGCAAAAAATTAAATAAACTTGTTAAAATTTTGAATTTCGCAGGCTAGGGCCTTGTTCCGGTCAAAACAGTGGCCGCGCGAGTTTTAAAATCAAACAAATAATTATATGCGCTGTTTGATGTGGCTGAATGTACTGTACTGAATCTGAATCTAAACGTATTTTACCAAAATAGTAGGTAGGTACCTAGATCATCGACAGTTATTTTTAAAACAGGGTTTAGACTTTAGTAGTTTCATCTCACAATGACAGATGAATCGTAACAAAATGACTCTTAATTCGACTCGCCTTCGTGAACAACAACATTGTCGTTAAAATACGTAAATCCACAGAGGATTCCTCTTGTACTTACTTGATGAACTATCCTCTTAAAATCACACCACAATCGGGAATGAATCAAAAGTGGATAAAGCGTACCTGCATCTCAGATTCAATAAGTACTTAAATGCATTAAATAAAACTACTTACCCGTTGTATCTTCATTATTATCTTCGGTGTTCGTCTCCAATGCTTTTCTTACCCCATTGCTTGCTTATTTATTTATTACTAAACATTTTCACATTTAATTTTAAAGGTAATTAACAAAAACAATAGAACTTACTTCGCGGAGGAAAAAAACACCGTCACGTATTCGAACTACTTCGCTGAATGTCACCTATATTGACAGATGTTCGACGTTTTACTTAAAAAATTGGAGTTTTGCACTTTGAGCTATTTAAGTAATGAAATACGTTGTTTAAAGATGAGAAGCATTGTAACAAGTCAAGGCATTTGGTTCCATATAGCGATGATGGGTTTCAGAATATTTTACAATATGTATTTATGCATAATAGAACCGAATGCTTGTGGTTTTATTTTGCAATAAAAAATTACAATTAAATTATGTATTTATTTTACGCATAACCATACCACAGAAACCTGGTTCCATTTTGTGTATTAAAAATAATTGTTATTAATAGAAATATGTGTAATGTATAATGGTACCAAGTAGGTGTGGATCTGTTTTGTATAAAATGACATGATAGTAATATCGTTTATTTGTTTGAACAAAGCAGTCCCGTGGTGCTGTGGTTCGGTTTTGCTTAATATGTATTATTCGTTGTTGCTGGTGGTTCCTTTCTGCTTTTAGTATACCTTGTTTCCAACGTAAAAATCATGTGGTTCTTGTTTGTATAAGAATTTAGACCACTTTTGAATGAGTATTCTTCAATAAAAGTAAAAAACGAAATTTGTCGTGTGGTTCCATTTTGCATAAATACGGACAATTGTTTCAAGCTGTATATTTACAAAAAGCTCTTATTCCTGTTTCATTTCTGTTTTCTGTTATAACGAGTATGAACAATAATGAAAGTATTTTTCCTTACCTTATGAAAAGAGGAATATTGAAAGAAAAATTTTGTCCTTTACATATACTAATATTATAAAGAGGAAAGGTTTGTAATTATGTATGAATGTATGTATGGTTTTCACGCATAAACTACTGGACTGATTTCAAAAATTCTTTCACCATTAGAAAGCTGCATCTTCACTGAGCAACATAGGCTAGGTTTTATCCAGGAAATCCCACGGGAACGGGAACTATGCGGGTTTTTCTTTGAAAACGCGGGCGAAGCCGCAGGCGGAAAGCTATTATGATAATAAAATGTGTACAAACGGTAATTACAGGTTATTTTCTACAACTGAAACGAAATCGAACTCCGCCTAACTATAAATTTTATGTTCGACATTGATATAGATTCAAAGTAGTCTAAAGGCGCGTGTACACTAACCCTCTCTGTCGATAGCTGACGGAGACGGTAAATCACGTAGCAAATGACATTTTTTCCGGTTGGCACCCTCTACTCCACGGCACGACTGTCTCGAGAGATAGCGGGGTAGCGTCAGCATGAAAACGTTTATATATTTTGTATGAATTTAAATATTTATGGTTAGTATCTATATTTTTTAAGGGAAGTAAATTAAATATGTTGTCTTTAAATTGTAGTTTCAATTCAAATAATACTCAAATAGGAATATTTACTTACTTACTTGTACCTTGTGTTAACCTATGAAAAATGGATTTCTTGTATATTAAACTACCAGTACCATATTTTTTTAAGTATGTGTGTTGATTATACAGTTTATTCCAATTGTTAAAACTATTGGCATAAATGGATCGCTATATCCAAAACAAGAGTATAATATAGAGAGCTTTATATTTATTTAAGTAAGTGGAGCGAACTACATTCATAATGAGTATGCTATTTACTATTTATGTATAATAATTACTATACTATATATTTATAAGTGCAACGTGGTAATTTCACTGATACCTGTTTATCATGGCTTTGTGTATGGGAAATATTATGCTCTTAATGTTTATCAAATTGCCTCACCTATAAAAAAAGCTTAATGATAATTATTTATAATATTTTTATTACAAAGTTACTCAATTTTCTAATAAAAAATTATATTCATAAAAATAATTTCCATAATTTTTGCGAACCGTACATGGGCGGGGCGTGCGCCTCATTATTTAGATATTAATCCCTTCACCCTCTGCAGTCGGTCACGTTCCCTCTAATTAATATACACTTGTAGCGTTTATATTCGACTCGGAATTGTGAACAATTGTACTGCTGGAGTGAGTATTGTAGATACGAAATAATAGGTTTAGTAAATTTTATACGTTGAGATCACTTGTCTGAATTGTCTTTACAATTTGAAACATAAAGTATATCGAGGCACACATTAATAGTTACTACGTAACATCGAAGTTTCTAGTTGACTAAAGCCGTGGTGGTAAAATGTCATCTTCTCGCTTATTTCTTAACCCAATAGTTATAATTTGAATAATAATAATGAAATTCATAAATTATTTTATCAGCGTAATAGAAGCATTCGTCATTTTCATAAATTAAGTAATTAGAATTTATTCCGTATCTCCGTTTTTCTAGCTCTATTTCGATAGAGCTATAAAACGGCGCTATAAAAAATATCACATGTAGCATTATAATAAAGTTATTTTTTTAATGTTTTTCAAGTGATACACGTTATTCCTATAATTCATCTATCACCTTTAAAAACTTATTTGTTGTACTTGTATAAAATACAAGTCACTACATAGTATAAAACAAAGTCGCTTTCTCATGTCCCTATTTCCCTATGTCCCTTTGTATGCTTAAATCTTTGAAACAACGCAACGGATTTTGATGCGGTTTTTTTTAATAGATAGAGTGATTCAAGAGGAAGGTTTATATGTATAATAACATCCATTAAATAGTGGAGAAGTACTGTTATTTTTGAGGTTTCTAATGTGATGTCGTAAATAATTACATTTTTTCCGCTTACATTGCAAACGCAGGCTGAATGAACCCTACGAGTTTTATCAAAATAATGTACTAAGTATTGTACACATTGAAAAGGTCTACAGAAAAGTATGTGATGGTATATGTCTATCTCTTATGGATAACCCACAATAACTTTTTTTTGTCATTTACTTTTTACGACAAATAATGGCTAATTTTCGAAGCGATTTTAACCAATAAGTACAGCATTAATCCTTAACCAATTAAATACCTTGAATACATTGTTCATTTAATATAGATCTATATGGCCTAGTGTTGCCCAAATTCAGTCTTGGTCTTGCAGTCTTGGTCTTGTTCTTGCGTTTTTGCAAGACCAAGACCAAGAACAAGACCGCGTATTTTTAGCAAGACCAAGACCAATACTGACCGTGCAAGACTTGAGCAAGAACAAGACCTAGCCTGCAAGACTCTTGCGTCTTGCAGCTAGGACTTAGCGCTATTTCACTGAGTAGTTAGGTGTAACAGTTCGGTGTATAGGTAGGTACGCTTAGGAATTCTATGAGACGCAAAAAACTGTATCAAAGAATATGAAAAACTGGACCTATGCGCATTACGACTAATACCATAAACATAGCGAATAAAAAAATATCTATTAAAATCAAACTGAGTGCATGCATAGTTATGTTTTAAACATCGGCACTTTGATAATGCGGCATCAAAGGTTTTGTACTTACTTCTCAAAGAAATTTGCCGCTTTTCGGAAGTACATGGTTATGATACACGCGCCGGCGGCTTCTTTTGAAATCTAAAACAATCGTTGCCGCCACGCCGAAATCATAACATTTGACACTATTTGATTGCCGCCATAGGGCGTAGGTATACTCATGCAAAATAATTTCGAATTTTTTTAAGAGTACCTACAGCCCCTACAGGTGTTCCAAAGAATAAATAAGTTTCAGAGTGAAAATGAATATATGTACTGATCACGCAAGTAGTATTATGATTAGGATAAAATGGTAAGGATAGGTAGTAGATGTCATATTAGGTAATTCATTCTAGTAAGTATATATTATAATATTAATTACTTATATGGTTTTAAACTAATTACTTAGGTACTATTATTGTACATTTAGTCATTATATTTCTTAAGTTTTTACAAGAAAAAATAGCAAAAAAGTGTTCAAATATCACCCGTTTAATAAATATTGTAGCCACTTTTAAATATATGTACTTGAAACGTGTAAAAAAATTCTACAAAACTAATAAAATAATATAAAAAGCGTAGGTACTTACCTACTAATAAAATAAAAAGCCTGCGATAAGAGTTTTGTATTACTTACCAGCCCGAATATCTCTGAGAGAGATGATGAGAGTAAGTATTTACTAGCTGTGCCCGCGACTTCGTCCACGAGGAATAGTTCAATCTCTTTCTAGACAGTTAAGTATTGTTCTTTAAAATACAGTCAAGTTATTGTAATTAATTTGTTTTTTTACATGTTTTAGCAAATGTAAGCTTATAAATCATAAATGTTTATTAAGAAACAGTTACTTCCATGGAAAACGACATATAGGTCAGTTGATTTTTCGAATTTCTTATCAAATCTTCAGTTATTTATTAATCTGCTTGATCTTTACTATGGCTATGTTAATTCAAGCTCACAATGTTCCAATTCTAATACGTTTTTCTAAGATTTAAAGTAAACTTTAATAAATAGTAATAGACTAATAGGTAATTGCAAGACTTGCATGACTCTTGCTGCAAGACCAAGACCAAGACCAAGACTGGGAGCGCAAGACCAAGACCAAGACCAAGACCAGGTGTATTGGCGCAAGACCAAGACCAAGACTGGCTAAGTCTCGTCTTGTTCTTGCATTTGGGCAACACTAATATGGCCCCTTGATTGCCTATTGATCTATATGACACCGTATGATTTAAGTGAATATTTTCGAAGATATTACAGATTTAAAAATTGCGGGACGTAGCGTTTGCGGCGGTACCGGCCGGCCGCCCGGTGCGGCAAGAGCGTGTTCACAGTTTATCTGTAGTGTATTTAGTATCAGCATTGCACCCGTGCGAAGCCGGGGCGGGTCGCTAGTGGTATATATTTCTAAGACACTTAGTTTCATTGGTGAGTATATCTCAGAGTTTATTGTACTTATAGAAAAGGACGTGATGGCACGAGTATACTCCTCACAACAAAGCCGCGAAATAAAACCACTGAACATCTGTGATCTGATAACAATTTAATATCGACAGAATCTGCCCGCATTCTGATTCTGCTCTATGATAGAGTAGCAACTTTATAATAAATGCTATTCAACTATTTAAAAAGATGAATGAAAACACGTGGAGAACATTTGAAGGAAGCTATGCAACATCATGCGACGATAAAAAAGGATGGAGCAGCAATGAAAAATGTTGCAAAAAGGGGAAAAATATTACTTTGAGAGCTTCCGTTACCTTTTCGGCTTAGCAATCTAAAATACATGAAATTAAGAATTTGGAATGAACAGAATACCTACTGTGATTTGGATATACCAATCGTACACTCGGATGCTATATTGATGTTTTATTCCTTCATGTAGATTTGTTTGACACTAAAGTGGTGTCCTTTTTGATGATAAAAAGATGCCCAATTATTTGTTTGATTATATGCTTCTCGATTGTTCCATACGAATTGTTATTGTTTTAAAACAATATAGATAGACGAATTTTAGTTTAGGTGGTGTCGTTGTACTAGTAATATTTTTATCTCCAAACCTATCGATAACAAACTGAAGGATTTTAATTTTTGCTTTTCCCAATCATCATTTAGATAAAATGAGCAGCAGAGAAATCCAGACAATTATAATCTAAACAAAGGGTCTAGTAGCTAATTTATCCGGTGACCAAGGCCCCTAAATATCTTTTATTTGTGCTTTTATTACCCGGCGCCCGATGGACATTTTATGCTTCACGATGGAAGGGTTAGATATTTTCATGATAAGGGAGATTGGTCAAAGGGTTTTAATTTGGATTTTGTGTTTTGTATGAGTATAAAGAAATGATTTTTTTTATCTTTATTCATAACATGATACAGAATTTGCGTGTGTTAAACGCAGTGTATCTTTATTCTTTACATCGATTATTTGTAACTATCATTTCTGGACACGTGTGCTTTTGGTATTATAATGTTATAGATTATATTACCTAATGTGATTATTGTACATATTTGGAGAAATATATTTTAAGGATTAGGTATCTTTCTTTTTTAAATTAATTCTTCTACTCTACATAAGTTGCAATGGGTGCAGCCGAGTTACTGGTTGATATTATTGTATTAAGTGAATGTAGGTTATAATTATGATTAAAATACCAACTTTCTGTCCATGATGGGTACTTCCAACTCTTATCTATTTCCACGCAAAAAATCATCAACATCGGTTCAATACTTTTCGATTGAAAATATTTATTTATTTATTTTCTAGTAGGTATCTAATATTCGATTTATAATAAGCAGTAAAGCATTATAAGGGATATTCAAATAAGTAATACTAGTGATTCAGTACAAACTTAAACTAAACTGCATTGTTCAAAGTCGGCTAGTTCACACATTCACTTTCACAACACATTGCTAAGCCGGTAGTTGTCTTTGTTTTGCGATAATTACAGCTAATAGTGTTTCACACATGAATGCAATACGGTTTGAAACTTCATTATGAAATACAAGATGAATTTGTTCTGGCATTGATGTTTGGCCACAGAATAATAACTAGTAGCTAGCTAGGTAGTTTGGCTGTAAATAATTGATTGGCATTTAATTTTCCACCCTTCGTTCTAAATGAAACCAATTAGGTATAAATGTAAGAGTAAGAATAATGAACGGATCGTTCGATGGGAAATAAGAACATGATTTTAATTTAATTATTATATTTGTATGTATTCAAAATTTAATTACAATATATGAGAAATATTTCAGATATCCATCAAATATATTGAGTATGCAATAAGTAAAATTAAAGTTAAAAATGGAATGCCACAATAATTTTCATTTAGCTAGCAAAACCAATTACATCCACTATCGAGTATGCAGGTCGTAAAACAGCATTCATTGATATCGTTGAGAGCGAACGTCTATAATTATATTGCGACGTTGCCGCACCGGCCGACAGCCGACACAGCCGACACTGCTCTCGGCCTCTCGCTTGCCGCAACGCGCAGTCTCGCTAGAGCGCGCTCCAGTGTACAACGTTGTTACGCGACACAAAATGGATTCCAGCTCAAATAATTCCGAGTTGTGCTGGCCGAAAATGGAATACGACTCAGACGGGGAACGGGAACCCACCAAAACTAAGGTCGACAGACCGCATTGGAATTCGGAGAACACTATGAAATTGATAGAAACAATGGAACGGGAATGCAAGGAATTGTGGGACACGAGTCACCCGTTGAACAAGGTTAGAACGGCGCGGCAGACGAAGTACGAGTATTTGGCGAACATGTTCGGGACGACCGCCGAGGAGATAAGCAGGAAAGTGCATAATCTGCGGACGCAGTTCAACAATGAGCTGAGGAAGATAAAACGGAAGCAGGGTGGGGTGCCGGAGGTGAGCGGGTGGGAGTACTTCGACGCCCTCCTGTTTCTGCAGCGGGCGCCGCTCGTCGATTCCCTCGACACGATAGAGGCTGTTAATCTCGAGGTAATAACCGATATTATGATTGCGTCATATCGTTTTGACACATTAAGGGTGCACTCACACACATCAGTCACCGTCAAGTCACCGATGACTGATCGGTGACGGTTCGTGTACGTATCCACAAACACCAGTCACCGTCATGTTGTCCGTCAGTCACGTCGCCGGTTTGACTGAATCATTGAACACATACATCAGGTTAGTCAGTGATTAGACGCGTGTCACGCTAGAGAACATGTAGCAATTATTGACGGTAGCACGACGCTGACTGAACTGAGACGTGACGGCACCGGGTGAGTGGGGATAAAAGTATGATACATGTATGGAAAGATTATTTGACGTGCCTGACCGGTGACGTCACTGATAGATTTCGTGCCGGCGACTGTCGTGTGGGAACAGAGTCATACTAGAACTATTGATACATATTTTTTTTTAATCCTGTCCGGTGACGTGCCGTGACGGTGACTGATGTGTGTGAGTGCACCCTTATTGATATAAAACGTTTGTAAACGTCACGTCGGTAATGACAGACGGTACAATAAAAACTGTTCATCAACAAGTTTGAAATATTGACTGTACCTTTGCTTTTATAAATAGGTACGTAGGTTAATTAACATATTATTTCGATTATAATATATTGTAGGAGTAAAACTGACTATAAAAACAATAGGAGTAGGTAGATTATATTTTGTTTGCTAGGTATAATATTGTGTAGAAAAGTAGATTTTTAAGCCATATTAGTATTACTTACTTATAAAAAAATAGAATTAGGTAGTTCGACACATACCTACATGATTAAATATTATTATAGGATTAATATAGATACATTATAGGTAGGTATGTACTCTGTTGTATTTTGACCTTGAAATTATAGATGCCATATCTGTATTGCATATATAATATTGATATATTATGTAGGAAATAACATGCATTTTTGGTATTTATCGAAAAAATAATAATGACACTATGTATAAGAAGTCTAACCACAGAGTCTAACATACCTACATGATTACGTCACGATGTGTCAAAACCTGTGTCTCGGGCCTCGGCTGGCGTAAACAAATTGCGTCAGACACTCGTCTAGTCTTGTCTCTGACATTATCTCACTCTGACCCACTTTATCGCTTCGCAATTAAATGTATTGGGTTATAGGTTGACAACTAGAAGTTGTTTAACATTATCTCTGACGTCTTATCGCCTACCGTGATATGTTCTACAGTAGCACCTCTATAAGTCGAACATCAAGGGAGACGCCAAAAAATTCGAGTTATAGAGTTTTCAACTTATGGAGGATTTCGACTTAGGCGGATTTTGATACGACATAAAGAGTTTGAGGTTTATTCTTATTAATTTTGAGTTAGAGAGGTAAAATAAATTAAAATTCAACTTGCAGAGGTGGCAAACATGTTTTTATTTATTATAAATCAATAAATCAACATTATTTCAAATCATTTTAAAATAAAAAATATGGCATTAAAAAAGTCAGTATTTTTTTTTGCTTTAGATAATTTGGTTGTTCTCTAGCATTTTCTAATCTATAAAGAGCAGAAAATTCTTCTTCTTCAGAGATACTGTCGCTTTATAAAATGTCGTAAGGTATTCAATGCGGTTCTTGCCTCCTTGATGGAAACACATGGAGCGCATGTACTATTCACGTCTTCTATGTCATCTTAATCATTCGTATCGGTTTTCTGAGCTACTGAATCGATAATTTCGTCATCAGATACTTAATGCAAACACGTGTTTCGTGAGTCATAAATTAATTGTTGTATACTACTAAAATGTTTTCTAAGAAACAATAGTGTACTTGCACTGTCGGCAAGTTCTTAAAGTCGGTAACTTATTTTTGTTCGAACAATAGAGGTAATACATTCCAAATCATCAAGTTATAAAGGTTGTAAAATAAAACGTTGCTATGTTCGAGATACAGAGGTCAAATTTGATTTTTCGAGTTATAGAGTGAAAATATGTACCAAAATGGCTTGGAGGGACTCGGTGATTATTTCGACTAACAGAGGGTCAAAATTTCAAGTAATGGAGGTTTTCGTGTTTGAAGGGAAGGGAACAAAACATTTTTTCGAGATTTGGAGGTTTTTGACTTATCGAGGTTCGACTTAACGAAGTGCTACTGTATTTGTATGTTAATTTGCAACTGATAAACATGACAATTAATCATTCGTGAATGTACTGTTTAAAATAGCACCAAACTTTTTATCTATTAAAAGCAATGGCCGTTGATAAATGTTGATAAAATCTTCATAGTCTCTTCAACTATTAATTATCCGTAGAAGTTGTTATTTATGCCACCATTATCTAGCAGAACTAGTTTTTATTGGTATAAGGAATGATAATCTGGTTCAAGGGCATGATCTGATTTAAATTGCAGGAATGTCAAAATAAGTAAAATCCATACAATTTTTTATTAGGTACATTTAACTTTATTTGAGTAGAGTAATTTTAATAAATGAACAAACAATTAATTAACACATTTATTACAAACATTATTTTAGCTCGCAGAATTCCAAGCAGATGAAGAGATAGAATTCGGGGCAGCACGTGCGCGGTCAACAGCAACGTTTTCGCCGAAACACCGCAAGTCTGCGATCCGGGTACCCGCGAACATCCCCTCCTCCCACTGCGAGGTCCGCGTGGCCCCGCTGCCCCCCGCCGCGCACCCTATGATGTGGCCTGAGGAACCTAAGCCGAGGATCAGGCCTGGCATTACGCCCGATGAATGTCAGGTATGCGTCGTTTTATGATGCCCTGGTAGATTGTGTAATTTATGCAGAGGTAGCGGATTGAAATTAATTAATGCTGTAAATAAATTATAATTGATTATGAAGATTAATTTGAATTTATTCCTTTTATAAATTGAATGAACATACATGGATACTTGTAAACTTACATGTAATAATATACTTCTATGTTATTATTTTTGCGTATAATTAAAAACATAAAAAGAGGGTACCTACAATAAAATGATTCCTTGACCGATGAAAACATGTTATTACTTTTTAAACGATTCAGCCTCAGTCAAATGTTTCATTAAGAATTAAGAAACGTTGTAAAAGTAAAAGTACCTACGTATTAACGAACGTAGGTCTTGCAACGCTTATAAAAGAAAATAAAAAACAGCACTTAAATATTTCCTATTCTATATTCTATATTTATCACTACATAGTATAAAACAAAGTCGCTTTCTCTGTCCCTATGTCCCTATGTCCCTTTGTACGCTTAAATCTTTGAAACTACGCAACGGATTTTGATGCGGTTTTTTTTAATAGATAGAGTGATTCAATAGGAAGGTTTATATGTATAACTAGCTGCTCCGCGCGGTTTCACCCCCGTGGCTCCACTCCTGTTGGTCGTAGCGTGATGATATATAGCCTATAACCTTCCTCGATAAATGGGCTATCTAACACCGAAAGAATTTTTCAAATCGGACCAGTAGTTCCCGAGATTAGCGCGTTCAAACAAACAAACAAACAAACAAACAAACAAACAAACAAACAAACAAACAAACAAACAAACTCTTCAGCTTTATAATATTAGTATAGATAACATCCATTAAATAGTGGAGAAGTACTGTTATTTTTGAGGTTTCTAATGTGATTTAATTTAAAGATTTAATTTTTCCGCTTACATTGCAAACGCAGGCTGAACCCTACGAGTTTTATCAAAATAATGTACTAAGTATTATACACATTGAAAAGGTCTACAGAAAAGTCCGCGATGGTATATGTCTATCTCTTATGGATTACCCACAATAACTTTTTTTGTCATTTTTTTTTTACGACAAATAATGGCTAATTTTCGAAGCGATTTTAACCAATACAGCATTAATCCTTAACCAATTAAATACCTTGAATACATTGTTCATTTAATATAGATCTATATGGCCCTTTACACCGTATGATTTAAGTGAATATTTTCGAAGATATTACAGATTTAAAAATTGCGGGACGTAGCGTTTGCGGCGGTACCGGCCGGCCGCCCGGCTATATCTATACTAATATTATAAAGCTGAAGAGTTTGTTTGTTTGTTTGTTTGTTTGTTTGTTTGTTTGAACGCACTAATCTCGGGAACTACTGGTCCGATTTGAAAAATTCTTTCGGTGTTAGATAGCTCATTTATCGAGGAAGGCTATATTTCATCACGCTACGACCAACAGGAGTGAAGCCACGGGGGTGAAACCGCGCGGAGCAGCTAGTATTTTATACACGTGCGAAGACGGAGCGGGCCGCTATGTTTTTATATACAACGTTCACAGTTTTTCTGTAGTGTATTTAGTATCAGCATTGCACCCGTGCGAAGCCGGGGCGGGTCGCTAGTTTATTATAAATTGAAATTTCTTTATTTTTAAGTCTAGGTACTTATACAAGAAAGTTTACATCATCGCGATCGCGAAGTTAAATTCAAAGCTTTGAAGAGTAGGTACCTACTTATGAAATCTTTTTTATAGTCGAAGTTTTAAAGTTCACAAGAACACTACAACTTTATGATACTTACTACTTGACTTTTGATCAAAAAGTTAGAACGGAATTTGAATATAAATTACTGTACAATGTAATTTAGTTTTAAACATCAAAATATTAGGTTTAGATGATTAAAACAAGTTGCATAATGCATTATGAAGAGTAGGTACCTATGTGTTGAAATTTAACTCAAAAACTCTTGACTTACTTGACTTATGTTCCTGTGTCCCCTAGCTGGGGCAGAGGGCATCCACAGTGCTCCACCAGGCGTTTCTGTCGAGAGCTTCCCTTTTGATTTGGCTCCAGGTTTTCCCGATTTTCTTGGCTTCGTCTATGACTGTCCGCCGCCAGGTTTGTTTAGGACGACCACGCTTACGCTTTCCTTGGGGGTTCCAGTCTAAGGCTTGCCTTGGTATATGATCAGTTTCCCTTCGGAGCGTGTGGCCAATCCAGTTCCACTTGCGACGTTTAATTTGCTGGTCAATCGCGATCTCACCACAGCGTACCCAAAGCTGGTCATTGGATATCGTCTCGGGCCAGTAGATACCGAGGATTTGACGAAGGCAGCGGTTCAGGAAAACCTGGATTTGCGAAGAGATGTTCTTTGTCACCTTCCACGTCTCGCAGGCATACAGCAACACGGTCTTGACATTAGATCGAAATATCTTTAGTTTTATTTTGCGTGTAAGTTTTCGTGATTGCCATATATTTCGGAGCTGTGCAAAGGTTCCTCGGGCCTTCGAAATCCTAGTGGCGACATCTTCTTCTGATCCTCCATTTTCCGACACCACACTTCCGAGGTAAGTAAACGAGTGGACGCGTTTAACGGTGTCTGTAGATATCAGCAACGGAGAAGAACTTGTTGTCCTGCATCTCATCTCCTGGGTCTTTTGTGTGTTCACCCTTAAACCTGATTTTGCGGCTTCTTTACGTAAGTCATCTAGCTTTGCTTGCATATCCGCTCTAGTATGACTGAGAAGGCACAGATCGTCAGCGTAATCTAGGTCCTCAAGTACATTTGATAGTCCCCATTCTATACCTCGACGCGGGTTTGTAGCGCTTCGCATAATGCCATCAAGGACAAGCAGAAAGAGAAGAGGCGAAAGGAGACATCCTTGTCGGACGCCTGCATGTACCATTATATCCTCAGACACTAGTCCTTGGTGGGTGACTCGACACGAATAGTTCTTATAGATCGCTTGAATCATAGAGATTATCTTCCCTGGGACACCAATTTCACGTAGCCGAGACCAAATTGAACTCCATCTTACCGTATCGAAAGCCTTTTCAAAGTCAACAAAGGTTAGGTATATTTCCCTCTGCCATTCGGCTGCTTGTTCAAGAATTATACGGAGTGTGTTAATCTGGTCGGTACAGGATTTGTTAGGGCGGAAGCCAGCTTGTTCCTTCCGGATAAGGGGGTCAACCGATTTGAGCAGTCTATCCAGAATAATCCTACATAAGACTTTGGAGGGTGTCGATAGAAGAGTGATGCCTCTCCAATTACTACACTGACTGCGATCACCTTTCTTCGGTACTGTAATAAGAAGGCCCCTTCTCCAGTCGTCAGGGAGTTCCTCCGTTTCCCAGATCTTCTTCAATAGCGGCGTCATTACATTTACGGCAGTATGCAAGTCAGCTTTCAGCATTTCTGCGGTAATTAGATCAGCACCTGGTGCTTTTCCATTTTTAAGGGAGCAGATAGCTTTTTCAATTTCTTCCTTAGTAGGGGGCTCGATATCGATGTCAATGCTGTGGCATGGCGGTGATGCTGTATCTGGGGAGCAAGGTGCAGAGGGCTCAGCAACCACCAAAGCACCATAGATGTCTTGGAAATATTCGTGCCAGCGCTTGAGCTGTCCTTCCGGTGTCATAATTAGGTGTCCGTCTTTACTCTTTAGTGGGTTCTTCTTGCAGTTTTTCTGCTTGCCTCCAGCTAAAGCCTTTGTGGAATTATAAAGTTCTCTTAAGTTACCGGATGCAGCTGCACGTTGTGCCTGGTCTGCTAGGCCGTCTGCCCATGCTCGTCTATCCATGCGTGTACTGCGATATATGAGTTTCCTAGTTTGCCGGTACTGTATCTTGAGTTCATTAAGTGAGATTCCACTTAAGGAAACTCAAAAACTCAATTCAAAGTTTCCTAGTTTGCTGGTACAGTATCTTGAGTTCATTATTTGAGTTTCCACTTAAGGAAACTCAAAAACTCAATGGATATAAAAGAAACTTTTACTTCTGCTTACCGAATATCATCGACGCAATAATTTATTTATTTATCCCGTGTCAACCTTGAAGCCTGAAGCCATTACAAGTGACCATTAGGTACATTTTAAATTTAAAAGCTCGCATAAAATAATTGATCATCTAAAAGCACGTCTATACTAATAATATTGTAAAGCTGAAGAGTTTGTTTGTTTGAACGCGCTAATCTCAGGAACTATTGGTCCGATTTGAAAAATTCTTTCGGTGTTAGATAGCCCATTCATTCGATATCATCACGCTAAGACCAACACCAACAGGAGTGGAGCCACGCGGGTGAAATTGCGGAGCGCAGCTAGTTTTAATGTATACCTAATTGAAAAATATATTTTTCTAGATATTCGGAGACTTCGTGGCCTCAGAACTGCGCACGCTGCGTTCAGCAGAGAATCGGAAGCGACTCAAGCGCATCATACAGAAGGCAATATTACAGATTGGAGAGGAAGAAGATGTCAATATTATACGATCTTGAAGGAATCATTTATAATGTTAGTTATTTTTCAAGATACAAATGATTTTTGTTGTATGTACACAGTACATTCTACTTGCAAATCAATGATGTCAAACTCGTTGTTTCGTTTTAAAACTGAATTTTCTTAAAAAATGGTAAATATTTAATTTAGTTATAGTTTCTTTGTCATTTCAATAAGTTTAATAATTTTAGTTGTACTAAGAAAAATTAATTTTATTTTTTGTGATATTTGTGTATTCTCCACTTATTTGTATATGTATTCCTTATAATTTGAGTAGACCTAATTGTATCTAGTAATACATTGTAATGTTAATGTTATTATACTAGTGTGTAATCACCACGGTAATCACTGTAATATCGGTAGCAATTGTTGAATGCCAATCATTCGATTAGGTACAATAATTATCTTTTGGCGATGTTTCTGGTCTTAGATAAGTTTTTATTATATTAAAAAAACATAATATAGAAATATGTATTAATTTATATTAGCTGTAATTAGCTTAAGTGCGCATTTTTGTATATAATCTGAAATAAATAGTATGTGATACAAAGCATGCGTTTGAGTCAATAATTTTCCTTCAAATAAAATCTTCCTGCTTCACTCGGTAGCAAAACTATCCAGTCAGAAAGTAGGTATGTGCTAACTGCTAAGGCAAACTAAAAATCTAGCTCGTTTCTAAATTTCATACCGAATCGATTAGCTGTTTCCTGTTCTAGTAATTATATCAAATAATCATCTAGGATATTCTTATTTTTATATCAATCTTCAAAGATTTGTATATTAGACAGAAAGAAAATCTTCAAAGGCGTGTTATAGTGCTACAAGCATTCATTAGTGATAATTTTCCAAAATCTGTAAATATTGATAAAGCTTACTGCTTACACACCCCCATTACCCGCAGGGGTTTACTTGATATCTGTAAAGCCCTTAGGCTATGTCACCTAGTTTCTTAAGGTGCGTACGGATAGCGCGTTCCAGTGTTACGCGTAAAGTCCGGTCGCGGAGCAGGAAGAATTTCGTACAATGACCTCTTTACCTACTGACAGTGGTCACAAACATTTTTGAATGAAGTGCAGTTTACATGAAATATTTGGAGGAGAAAATGTTTTTTACTAACTTATTAAATAAATGTCCTTTATTCATTTACAATACTTATTAGTTAGTTACATTTTAACTTTTTCAATAACCACGATATATTATATAAAAAAAGTGTGCGTGTACACACATAAGAAGTGAAACTTCTTTATGACCTTATTTTTCAAAAAATAATTTACTATATACAATATTACAGAAATACGTTAGTCTAACACGCGATTTCGACTTAGGCGGATTTTGATTGGACATAAAGAGTTTGAGGTTTATTCTTATAAATTTTGAATTCACAAAATCATAATGGAACACCTGACACCAATCAAGTAAACACAAACCTTACGCTCTCAGGTTAAAGGTTTACAATCCCTAAGGACGGCGGTCATTGCACCTGTGCGAGCAAGACACATTTTTACGCGGGAGTGACAGTGACAGGTAATAACAGGTTAATGTACGAAATTCTTCCTGCTCCGCGACCGGACTTTAGTCGAGAAACACTGTCCACGCGTACATTGGATACGCGTACAGCTCCTGTACGGACCGCCGCGAACCTGTACGCGAGGTCAATCGATCCAAAACGCTCCGCGAGCCCCAGTCATTCGCCATGACTCAGAATTTTCAGTTCATTTGAAATTGCCTTCCATGCATATTGGCGTAAATCGTTATTTCGATAATCATTTAGTGTGCTATCCCACATGTGACATGACCCGGTGAAATTCATAAAGTTGAATCAATCTGATAATATTTTCATTATTAAAACTCGAAGAGCACGCGAGTTTATTCATTTTGCCGTCCAAATGTAGCGTAGCCGGCCTCGCGAGTTCTCTTTGACGCGCGACCAAAAACCGACTGACGATCGGCTCGCGCTCAAGTTGACTCGCGCGGTACGCGTACCCCAAGAGTGAACGCGTAGCTGCAGGTATGAACTAAAGTCCATTTCAAGAAAGAAGTCCCGCGGACAATTATGGAACTAATTTAACAGATGGGGAGATCGGCCAATACATTGCATAATATCAATTATTTTATCTAAATATTCGAGTCGTAGTAGTTTATAAAATGAAATTAAATGAACGATACATAATTTCCCCTACAGATTTCCCCACATTTAACCCTGCCAACATTATTACGCGCGCATACAGCGCTGCGTCTGCGGGACTTCTTTCTTGAAATGGACTCTAGGCGTTCCGGATACGCGTAAACTGAGAACGCGTACCAGGCTACGCGCAATCCGTACGCAGCTTTACATCTTGCCTTGACTCATCGAAGCATAATATTACAGCGTCCTGCGTCGGGAACAATATTTAATTTATTTTCAAGCATGGATGGCGCTAAATGAAAACTATTGCCACCTTCAATCATCTGTAAAAATAGATTTTACTTTGAGTGGATTGCCGGCAAAGATCTTTGCCAGAAATTAGCGGTGTACAGTGTACACTATATAGTAGGTATATTGTAATGTTTTATTAGTCATTTTTATGATTTAATGTGTTATCTTGTCCTTTTTTCAATACATCTTCATAAGGCAAACTGAACAACTTAAATCATTTACATTTCCATCTCTCGTACCTTGAATATTGGTCGTTCGAGACGGAAAACTGCATTTAGACCGGGAGATATTGACACAAAATTTCGAGTCATTTGTAACAGGATGGCGGTTCTACAGGGGTCTTAGTACGCAATGACAAAAAGAAAAATGATTGTGTGAACGCTGGTACCGGCGGCTTAGTGGCTTGGGCGTTAGTCGAACTCGTCGGAAAAATAGCGAAAGTCAAACGATTTGTAACACAAAATTTTAGAATTTACCGATAGCCCATAAAAAAGAAGTAGGCGGTAGTGTCATGCCATACTTTTCCGGTGTGACTTACAGCCCGCCATACCGACGCGAATGTGTTGATTTAAAAAAAAAACAATTCAACCATTTGTACCAGGCTAACTTTTGCACAGGTAACCATCGTCGTGCAGCCATTTACGAAAATCGCCATGCCATACTTTTCGGACGATTCCAAATGGTCGCCATACCGCCGAAAATCTGCAAATTTTTTTTTCTCGCCGAACGATTTGTACCACCTTCAATTTTTTTTTCAACAACTCCTGAATAATTATAAATAGAAGTGTGATAATGCCATACCTGTGGGAGGTGGCAAATGTGTATAAGATTTCTTTTATTGTAAGATGTCATTCGTATTTTGAACGATTTGTAACAGTATGGCACTAATTTTTCCTGTAAGTTTGAGGATCAACGAATATAAAAACAAAATTTCAAAGATCTAGGTGTTGGAAATCTTCACTTATATAAATTAATAATAAATTAATTTTTCAAGTATGGCAGCACTTTTTCCCCCTACTAGAAGTATGGCAAATATAATAATGGTCACATTTTATCAAATACTCTCCAAAAATCTAAATGCAATACTGGTACAAAAAGTTTGGCGAAAAAAAAATTTTTGCAGATTTTCGGCGGTATGGCGACCATTTGGAATCGTCCGAAAAGTATGGCATGGCAATTTTCGTAAATGGCTGCACGACGATGGTTACCTGTGCAAAAGTTAGCCTGGTACAAATGGTTGAATTGTTTTTTTTAAATCAACACATTCGCGTCGGTTTGGCGGGCTGTAAGTCACACCGGAAAAGTATGGCATGACACTACCGTCTACTTCTTTTATATGGGCTATCGGTAAATTCTAAAATTTTTGTGTTACAAATCGTTTGACTTTCGCTATTTTTCCGACGAGTTCGACTAACGCCCAAGCGACTAAGCCGCCGGTACCAGCGTTCACACAATCATTTTTCTTATTTTCATTGCGTACTAAGACCCCTGTAGAACCGCCATCCTGTTACAAATGACTCGAAATTTTGTGTCAATATCTCCCGGTCTAATTTAGATGGGAAGTAAATTGTAATATACGGTGAAAGTGATTTTTCCGTAATGTATCAATGTCGAAATCTGTCGTGCAATAACCTCAGGTGAGGGAGAGGCCGGAGGGTAGCTAATCACACCGTGACGAGGGTGTGTTACCGATAGATGAGTAAAAATATTAACTTTACTGTTTCTACTGTTATACTACTACTTTAATTGATAGTGAATATATTTTGATGATCTCTTCAATTTGGCTCAAATTAATAAAATAGGTGATGGTTATTAAAGTACCCTACGTACTTTATAGGGCAGCAGAAGTGTCTTCTACTATGACTTTAAATTACAAATAATATTATTATAACGGTCCTGTGTGTGTTTTTTTTCTCCTACCTTTCGTTTCCTCCTACTATCATTCTTGTCTTGGAACCTGGCTAACCTTAGGCCTTGTAATAGCATCTTAGCTCAACCGACTTCAAATGAAGCAAGAAAATTAATTAAAATTGTATCCTTAGGTTTAAGTAGACGGTAGATAATTATGCTTTACTGTTAGAATAATCTGTTTTGTTATTTCTTGATCTTATTTTTGAGAGTGACATGATCAAGTATGATAAACTCTCGTATTAAATAAAGATTAAAAAAAACCTTAGACAAAGGTTAAAAAACTTACTACGGTAAAGATGTAAGTAGCTTTCTCAGGATAAAAGAATTTGTATAATCGGTCCAAATCGGTCAATTCAACGATTTTGTTACAAAAATGTTCTCGATATTTTCTGATTGCAATAAAAATACAATCAATGCGATTTTTCCATAGATATTGGAGCGAATTATTAAAAGTCGAATCAATAGCAGACTGGGTGCTCCATTGTTCACTGATCCCTGATCTCTTGTAGCGGATTTATTGTTGTTTTGTATTCAAATATCAAATATTCTGCCATTGAAAGAGAAATATATTTTAATTGTTTGTGGAATTTGATTGAGCCGTTTCTAAATTAATGCAGAATAAAATAAAATTTAAGTATTTTTCTTGTAGATTTTTATTTTTTATTTACATTTAACAATGCTGATTTTCTAAAACTTGTGAGAGTCTTTAGGTTTCTATGTATTGTATTTACTGATTGTTTGATTAGCGCTCGAACAATATGTGTATATTTATTGTAGGATAGCAATAATTCATTTGTCATTCTCATTTATAATCTCCTGAAAAATAAAATAACTAGCTGAAAATAAATACTCAGTGTATGTGTAGACAAGCTCTTACCTTTTCCACGTGTCCGCTCGCATCGTGATGTCATAAGCAGTAAAGTACATCATTTATCTTCTAGTGTCCGACCGAAAGTTCGGTTTCGGTTTCGGTTTCGGCTGAGTTTCGGCCAAAAATCAAGTTTCGGCCGCAGTTTCGGTTTCGGCCAGAATCGGCCGAAACTTTTGCCGATACCGAAACTTATTTCGCAAGTTCAGTGTACTTAGTTCACACACGTTCACGCTCGCCTAACTTCGTTTTCCTCGGCAACGCTTTGACGGACGCTGTCAAAGCGTTGGTTGACCCACGCTGGTGGAAACAATTTTTGATTATCAATGTTGAGATTGGAACTGGGTGTAATAGTAATTATTATTTTTATATAAGAGGTACCTAAAAGAGACTGATTATTCTTCTAAGTAAAAATACCAAAGTATTAAAGACTCTTTAATAAAGAGAAAGATCTCAAAATACCAATACTTAGTATTTAAAGTAACAGTAACAATTACTGATTTGATTTAGATGACTGATTTTACTGATAACTTAATTTGAAAAATAATAAAAATAAAAATTGTTATTATTAATATTTTAAAAATATTATTTTTTTTATTTAATATTAAATAAATGATTACAACAAATTTAATATACTGTGTTTTCATTTCATGCCTTAATTAAGGCAAAATAAAAGTAAAATGCACCAAAGTTCACTATTTTTAGAAATTTCATACTTGACCACGTGAGTTTCGGTTTCGGTTTCGGTTTCGGCCGAAACTGAAGCCACGGCCGAACATTCGGTTTCGGTTTCGGTTTCGGCCTGGAAACCAGTTTCGGTCGGACACTATTATCTTGAAATTGATATTTTTGGTTTTATGGCATTCAAATGCTTTATAAATATAAATTTATAAAGAATAGAAAAAATTCGTTTTACTATTCTTTATAAATTTATATTATCTTCCTACCCTTTTCCTATTTATTTGGGGTACGCAATTAAATTAAGGAAAAAGGATGACAAAAAATAAACATTTAGTAGGTACTTTAATACCTAAGTACTTTAATTTTTAAGCTTTTTCATGTTTCTCAACTCATTGCCAACTGCCAAGGCATCAATTATTGTATTTTATGACTCATTCTGTTTTTTTTCATTAATAGAAAATGAATGATCCGATCTGATCAGTCAATATAGCGGAACCAGAATTTGAAAAGGAAAGGTTTTTCATCTTGTATATCAATTTTCCTCTTCATTTATTTTCGTTAGCTTGATCTTAATTTTCGCCTATTCTGAATATAGCCCGGGTTATGTTAATTGAAACATAGTTAGTTACGAAGAAATTCAACCTTTTCGTCTTATCAATAAAATATTAAAAGCGAACGAAATTCTGTTTTTCTTTAGGCCAGGGAAAAATATTTCTTAATGCTCGCTGCAACCAATCACTACATCCTGTTCACACTCGCGTGTTACCCATACATCTATCCTTATCACTCGGCCGTCGACCCCGCTGAGTGCGGTAATGTACGCACATACAAATTATTCTTGGATTTGACTTTCTTATTAACTTTATTATCGAGTGTGAAGTCGTGACGTCATATTACTGTGAAATCAAATTAGTTATAGCTATGTATCGGTTTTTGATAAGGCTAGGTGTGATTTTGTTTGGTTTTAAATAATAATTGAAGTTAATACATGTAAGGGCCGATATTTCAATGCTTGGATAAAACTTATCCCTCCAATAAAGTATTACACGATAATATTAAAATGTCACGTAAAATGTCAAATACGGGCAATTAGAATACGTTTTTAAAATGGTAGTTCTATACATTATTCGACGAATAAGTTTTATCCAAGCATTGAAAAATCGGCCCTTACAGTAACATTTTTGTGTTCAATATTCATAATTTATCTTGTAGTAAGTACCTACCTAAAGTGAAAAGTAAAATTAATTGGTCCCATCAATTTATTAACCGTCTTACTTATGAAGTTAGGGTATTTTAGTAGGCCTTAAAAAATAAATATGTTAAAAGGTTAATTCTTACTTACCTACCATTAAGATATTTTAATAAAAAAAACATACACAAAAACACGCTTTTTAAACAGAAATTCCATATGTTTGCGTTTCCAAGAACTAACAGGGTTGTATTATTTCCACACCATCTCGTTCTAATGACTAGGAAAGCATGACGCGTTAGAAACTAGGAAGTAAACGTTATGTCAACAAGACAGCATGCGGCTAACGATAATGTCACGTGTTTGTGATTAATCGTGGGTTGTTACAAAACTTGTCTTTTGCAATGCTTTATGTTTGTATATAAATATATTGTGTGGTTTTCTTTTGTTTTTAATTTAAAACTACTATAAATAAAGCTCATAATTACCTCATTCCCTTTTTTTGCGACTACGTACCTTTTCGTTATTTTCCTTCTGTATAATTATTGTTGTCGTCGCTAAGGGCTACTTACATAAAAAGTAAAATATAAGCTGTGCAAATTAGTACCTTTTCAAATTGATTAATGACTACTGCTTCTTTTTTCTCTGAGGGTACTCACAACTATAGTATTTATAATGTAGCTTCATCTGTAATGAATTGTTCAATTAAGCGAAGCAAGTGTTAAAGAAATAAAAAAATGTCATTCGTTTAAATCGTTGTATCACTTACAACAAGCTTACAACTCACTTTAATCGTAGTATTTAATGAGTACTAGCGCTTTAACTTTGTACTTCAAGACCTCAGATTTGGGCCTGAACCCAAAAGTTACCCATTGAGGTATTATTACAAAATCTGTGCGACAAGCGCGGCGGCGCGGGCCGGCTAGTGAGTCATACACTTTGTAGATATTCTGCCCTTTATTACTTGTAAATTAAAATTTAAAACCAATCAATGTAACAAAAAAATGAGTTTGAGACGATTGACTATAACTCGTGTTATAAATAGAGTACATAGTAGCGATGCCCTCTCTAGTACGTAGTACATGTAACTCAATGAAGTTACCACAGTTTTTTTTCACTTCATAATCTAAATTATCATAATCACCAAGCAGTCTTTTCACACCACATTTGTCAAGGATTAAATCTTGGATATCAAGCAGGATTTTTTTTATTGCAACCCCGACAATTATGGAGCAGGCGATCCGCTTGATGGTAGATGATAGTTGCCGCCATGCCGCCTATGACAATTCACAGCATTAGGAAACACTGCGAACGTTATTGCGGTTTTAATAGGCTTTTAAAGTGAGTGTAGGCTTTTTGCTTGAAGGTTCCCATGTCATGTTGGTTGGGAAACACGGAAGGTGGTAAGTTGTTCCACCAAACTATGGTTCGAGGTCCTCAATTGACACTATTAAATTGCATTACAAATTAATCCTTATTGTTTCTGCGGAGAGCAGGGAAGCCGAGAGCCCATATATTTTTCCTTACCCTTCCCAATCGTTTCCTCTTTTTCCGTTGTCAATCCTTTATTATGCCATATCTATTATAGTCGGCAATTTCTTTTCGTAGGGAGTCTGCAAATGTTCACGGGTGGTGATGAATGATAATCGTTTACTATCAGGAGTGAGAACAGCTATATTACCCAGATATAAGTAGGAACATATATTATTATACAAGTTCCTCAGAAATATATTTTAGCATAAATAGGGAAATTAAATACGAAGTGTAGATGCATTATTTCATTTTATGTTTTACAATTTCTATCACATCATTTGAAGCCCTTTTTATTTATTTATTTATTCTTCATTGTATACACATCAAGGAAATACAAAAATGAAAAAAAAAAACACAATAAAAGATATACAATGGGCGGCCTTATGGCTATAAGCCATTTCTTCCAGGCAACCGTCGGGTAAAGGATAAAAATATAATAACTTCGGTAGTGTGAGCCAATAGTTATCATGAGTAATAAATATTTAAATAATAATATATATAGTAACACATATACATAAATATTATACAGAATATAATAATTACATACATACATACATACAGATACAAATATACATACATACATACAGATACAAACAGCAATACGATAATTACATAAATACTACAATTAGAGGGAAAGGTAATAATCTTTCAGCATTTTCTTGAAAGAGTTTATTGTTTGAGCACAACGAATTCTCTCAGGTAGGTTGTTCCATAAACGGATTGCAGTGACAGTGAAGGAGGAGGTGTAATATTTAGTTGAGTGTATAGGGAAGCTAAGCAAAAGATTGTTGGAAGATCTAAGAGAGTAGGTATCAGTTGCAAGGAAGTTGAAATTAGATTTTAAGTAAGAAGGGGAATTAGGACAGAAAAGAATAGAGTAGAGAAGTTTGAGGACATGAATATTCCGGCGTGAACGGATTGGCAGCCATTTAAGTTTCTTACGATACTCGGAAATATGGTCAAACTTTCGCAACCCATAAACAAATCTGATGCAAATATTTTGGAGCCGTTCGAGTCGATTAAGCTGCTCTTCACATAAGTTTGTGTAACACGCATCAGCATAATCCAGGAGGGGCAAAAGAAGAGTCTGCGCCAGCATAACCTTGGTAGGTATGGGTAGGAAGTGGCTTAACCGTTTTAAGCTGTTTGCGGATGCATACACTTTTTTAGAAACAGCTTTGACTTGTGGTACCCATGATAGTATTTCGTCAAAGGTTAACCCCAGATTTTTCACCTCAGAAGAGTATGGTATAACAAACCCATCGAGTTGTATACATGGAAAATCGGTCCAGTTAATTCTTGAGCGTAGTTGTGAACTTCCAATGACTATTGCTTGGCTTTTATTAGGATTAATCTTAATACCAAATAGTTTACTCCATTCGTGTATAGATTCCAAATCAGTGTTCAGAGTTTGAATAGCATTAGGAAGAGTGTTGAGTTCTGAGTGAGCATATATTTGGAGATCATCTGCATACATATGGTAGGGAGAAGATAGTTTAGGAGTAAGAGAATTTATAAAAAGTGCAAAGAGGAGTGGGGACAACACGCCACCCTGTGGGACACCAGCTGTAATGTTGCTCCAACACGATATTCGATCGTTCATTATAATGCGTTGCCGGCGTCCAAACAGGTAACTTTGAAACCATTCAATTACCGTTGGAGATATGTTAATAGAATTGAGCAAGCTCAACAGTAACTCAAAATCAACACAGTTGAAGGCATTCGTGAAATCCAGTAAAATGAGTACTGTGAGTTGCTGGCTATCCATACCTAAACGAATATCGTCGGCAACTTTGACTAGAGCAGTAACCGTACTATGACCAGGACGGAAACCGGATTGGAAAGGACTTAGGATGTGATTTGAGTAAAGGAAATTACTTAGTTGATTATATACAAGACGTTCGAGAACTTTGGAGAGGAATGGAAGGATAGAAATAGGGCGATACTCATTGTAGGATGAAGGATTACTTTTTTAGGAATAGGAATAATATGAGCATCTTTCCACATGGATGGAAATGTACGTGTGGTTAAGGAAAAATTAAGGATATGAGTGATTGTAGGAGCAATAATATCAAGGATGGGAATGATCATATTACGGCTAATACCGTCACTGCCAACGGCCTTCGAGGTGATGGACAGAATATTCTTTTTAACACCACAGACGGAAAATTGACGGAAAAAGAACGGAGGATAGGTAGGGGTCGGAATAAGAGAAATCTCATTTAAAGAAGCCTGTTTGTTGATGTGAGCTGAAGAATTGGAACAAAAGAACTTATTAAGGTCATCTAAATTTACACTTGAAGGAACAGTACCATTTTTATTGCTTCCGACACCTAATGACTTAAGAAACTTCCATACATTGGATGGGTCGCCGTTCTCGACCGAGCTATGGATATGGCGTCGTTGCGCATCCCTACACATAGTATTGCAGCGATTCCTAATGTTCTTATATTTTTCACGACGCTCATTCGATTTACATGTTCTCAATTTTGCTTTAGCACGGTTTTTTAACTTCATTATTTTTTTAATCTCAGGTGTTATCCAAGGCGACGGTGCTTGTTTCAACTTGACAGGTCTGAGTGGAGCATGTTTATCGTATAACTCTGTAAGGAGAGAATTGAATGTCTGAATTTTAGTGTCAATGCTATCAGCACTCAAGACCTGCAACCAATCAATCAACAGAGCATCATCACAAAGAGTTTCCAGATCCATACCACCAAAGTTACGCCGCAAGACCGTTCTTTTTTTGCTTTTAGGAACCCGGAGGTTGTACGAGAGAAAGATCAAATCATGAAATGAGAAGGCTTCGGCGGGAAATTGGCCATGTTTGGAAACAAGATGTGGAGCAGATACAAACATGAGATCTAAAAGAGAAGGAGCACAATTTGGGAAAAAGTGAGTAGCGTTTAGCGGAAGAGAATGAAGATTAAAAGAGTCAATAATAGAAGTAAGCTTGGAACTACGCGAGTCTTTCTTCATTAAACAGGTGTTGAAATCTCCCATAAGAATGACGTGATTGAAGAGAGGAATAAAGTTATGAAGTATGCTTTCAAAGTTTAGGAAATAATCAAATGAGACAGATGGGCTATAAAAGACACCAATAAGAATTTTAGCTCGAGAGATAGAAATTTCCAGAAGAAGATGCTCAGCCGCATTGGCTAGGGGTGGTTGAGGTGACATACTAATTATTTTAAAAGGAATATCTGTGCGCAGATAAATAGCAACACCACCTCCACCTCTACCCACGCGGTCGTTACGAATTAAATTAAAATTAGGGAGATGATAAAATGAGGATGGTAGATTTGGCTTAAGCCACGACTCAGAGACCAATAAGGCATGAAGATTCACTCCTTCAAAGGACGCCAACAAGTCTGAGAAATGTGCAGGAATGCTTTGGGCATTTATATGCACAACATTGAGACCACTAGATGAGTTAGCGAATTCAGATTGCAATAGAGAATTTAAAGAAGGAAGAGATGCGTCATGGAAACTGTCACTACTGGACAACTCATCATGAGATGAAGCAGAAAGAAACTCATCCGTATCAGTATCGCTAAAATACATTTATCATATAATATTATATATTATATGTATATATAAATAAGTAAAATTTTAAATAAAGATATATTAAAATATAATATAAAATAGATATAATAAGATAATGTAAGTACAAAATAATTATATAGAAAAATTAGTTTTATAAATGAACAATTAGTTATTTAAATTAAATTAACAAAAATAAGATTATTAATTATTTAGAAGTTATCAGCATTTACCCTGTACCCTCCAGGAAATAAGAAAGGAAGCAATTACATAATAAACGCTATATGTACTAAGTAATTATACAAATCAGAACGAAATATATAAAATATAAATTCAACAATAAATAGAACCAAAGTCTCAGTATCTAGGACTGCATCGGGCATTAACAAAACAAGATACAGATCTTTGACACTAGATGACATTACTATTTGTTATTTGACAACTGAGTGACACATGAAATAATAGTTTGCAAATTGTTGGTAGCCTAAAATTTACCTTACATATAACATAAAACAAATTTAGTGCAAAATATTATATTGGGATATATAGTAATAGAGAAAATTATAAGATAATCGTCGAAAGATAGTGTTACTTATAACAATAACAATGTTACTTACAGAAGCCACAACAATAGCAAAGTAAAATTATTATATTAACTTATTTCACTTTATGCAGTCTTTTTGGTCTAGAGCTTACTATCTTGTCATCTTTCAAGTTATCCCCACTGGCAGGAAGAGAAGATGTAGAACTTGCAGCATCAGGAGCGGGAATTGCATCAACATCTGCAATGCATGTTGCACGGTAGCGGGAGCCATTTGGACCAATTATGAAGATACAGCCGTCTCTTGTCCAGCACTTATCGATGCCAAAACGCTTGCGAGCAGACATAAAAGCATTGTGCCGTTGCTTGGTCAGAAACTCCGATAGAGTAATACCCGTGCCTTTTAAGGATACTTTATTCAGCCACAACTTATCTCGGAGTTTCACATCATTCAACTTTAATACAATTGGTCTAGGTTTGCTCTCCTGCATGCGACCCAAACGATGGCAACGACTAATGGACTCTTCAGACAAATTTGGAAGTTTGAAGTGCTTTGAGAGAAGATCACACACAAGAAGTGACGGGTTCTCTAGACTCTTTTCAGGCACACCATGAATGAGCAACATTTTGCGTCTACTTCTGGTTTCCTGTTGATCGTATAGCTTCATTAAATCCTTTTTAGTGTTGATGCAAAGGACAAATTTTGTATAATATGTAATATTTGAACTATTATTGTAAGCAGATAGTTATATCATAAAAAGCAACTTCTCTTGTCTTTCAAATAAAACATAATCCTCCTAATCGGATTAAATCACACTGAGTGCGACAAGCTATGTAAAAAACAACTGAATTATAAACTTCGGACGAAGCCATAGCAAATTACCAGAAAATCAGAAGCCAAAGAAGATTACTCAACTCTGAAAAACACCTCAAATCCTAACCTACCGACTGTGTATTATCAAAACTTTAGCAATCACGTACACAAACATTGGTTAAAACGTCCCTAACATCTGTCGATTTCTCAGGTCCCCTACAAAGGAAGCGCAAAGGGTTAGACAAAGACAACATATTGAGGAACCCACAGGAGTGAAAGAGACAACCGGACCGGAACATTAACGGGTCGCTTGATGGATCCTGGGCTAAATGAATAGTAAGGGCCAAAGTACGTAACATTGAATGGTCTGATTGCGAACGGGACAGGAAGACACGTTTGCTTGAAGTGAAATGAGATGTGATAATGCTAAAAATAGAAATGGAACGAATTGTACGTCCATAAGAACATTTAGTAATGTTTAAGAAACGAATGGTTCTAGAAATTAGAGTAAGGATTTTTAAGATCTTAAAATACAGTAGAATAATTCAAATTAACTACTTAATAATTAATTACCCAAATAAATTACTTGTTAATACCTACATCACACCTTCAAAAGCAAATATGGTTACTGTTATTCCAAGCTGTTATCGAAACTAGAAAAGAAATTCTTGCCTGAATTACATAAACTTAAATATAGTTATGAGAAGCATTGCCTGTATCAAAGATCTATAGCAGTAGCAAATAAACATTAAAATCTTAGCAGTTGATGATCCTTCTCTAAACTTATTATCCATCAGTACCTAAATCTACTATTTGCCTCACTGATTTCAAGGTTTCCTGAATTCATCGGTACATTTCTTGAATTTGACCCGTACTCTATAGATTCACATTCAATTTTAATTGCAATTTGTACAAATTATAAAACCTCAATCGTAAATAGTAAATAATTAATTTAACGACAAAAAGTTAAGCAACGATATCGTTCACGTGATAACATGAGTTTCTATAAAATATCTCCTTTTTGTTGCGAAATCGAACGAAGCACCCTGAAAAAGAAAAGAAATTGGTCAGTTATTCATAAAATAGGGTTCAGAAGAGTTTGAAGGTTTTGAAGATAATCTAATATTATATTAGATTAAAAATATCCAATGGACACAATTCTAGCAGCTATTGGCGCAACATAACTTGTAGTGTTGCTAATAAATGGGTGACGATAATTAACATCAGGTGACACACAAGCTGTACATGCTATAAAAGTCTTTGAATTTCATCCGGTGCGGAGAGGCGGCGTGAGAAGTGTTCCACTCACGCCGCCCCCCCAGGAAGGTAGACCTGGCGGCCTCCCGCCACATTCGCGTTGGGCCTGGAGATAGGCTGCCGCTGACGGGTCTGCGGACGCGGTTCTACCGAATACCCGCGGCCCCGTCAATAAAGCGGCACGGCGGAACACAGTGGAGTTTAGTCGGTAGGACCCTGCACTCAGCAGGGTGAGTCCGACATAACCCAGGGCTCTTCCCCCGAGTGCCCTGGGTATGCCTAAATGCATTCTCCACTATAAAAAAAAAAAAAAAAAAAAAAAAAAGGTTACGAACTTTCTAGGATATTTATAAGTTATAACTATTATGAAGAGTCAAAGAAGACAAATTGGGATAAGTACATGCATTTAAAATGTGGCATCGGCTAGAAACACGGAAGAAGTAGTTTGTGATTTTGGATAAATAAAAAGTATCGATTTTAAAACTATTAGATTGAATTCAAAAATTCTTTCACCAACAGGGAACTTGATTATTTCTTTTATATTTTACAAAATGTTATTTATATTTTCATTCCGGCTCTATACAGGTTGAATCGGGCGAGAGATAACATAGAAATTTAAACTGAAAACCAGGTACTGTAGGTTGTTTATATTCTTAATACCGTATCATAGCCATAGCCAATTCTCTTGCAATATCAATTCTACTCAATTCTCTATAACTTTTTTGATATAATTTTGTTTATTCGCATATTTTCAGAAGTTAAATAATCCCAGTGTAGAACACCATCTTGTTGTCTTGGAGTTATGAGATATTTTGAAGTTTCTTTCATCCTCATAATTTTGAACGAAATTACGACGAAGCTCTTGTTGAGGAACATAATGTTGAATGATCACATTTCCTTAACCATTCTTCATTACTTTCTATCTCTCTTTCTATTCGCTCTTCGATCTTGATTTGAACATTTACTGAGTTACCTACCTTAATTTTTAATGCTCGAAATCCATGTACTTACTCTTAAACAAATTTTAACACAATATTTTTCTAAAATTTAAAAATCCTTACTGCTCTTCCGAAACTTACAAAATAATTTGGACAACATTACAATCATGCACTCACAATTAGAAAATAAGTAACAAATATGAAATACAAAGTAAATAAAGGTTACGTGTACGATAAATTACCACCTCCCACTGAGTATACCCACCGCCCACCCACGATCCCCTCTCGACAATTTTACGGGATTCCGAGAATTAAATCAATAATATGACTAAGCATGTAGGTATATTATTTGTGTAATAAATAATGCACTCATATCACTTCATCATAACCTATAAATATACAGCGAGTTATGACATAAATATCATCACAATTTTTGCTCCTGTTCTCAGCGGTGTGCTTCTGTTTTGCCATACCATACCCTCTTTAAAGATGTTTTAAATTTAAAATTGACATAACAATAAAGACAATAACAAAACCAAACAACCGTCAAAAGATCAACAACAAAGATAACCTGAAAATCGAACAAATAAAAATATCGAGTCGATAAGAGTGACATTCCTACATCCCGCCGACAGCATCGTGCGACAGCTGGCGACGTGCGACGGAAGATCTCTTCCCGAGCTATGTCGCCCTGGTACTTGTCACCAGATACGATTGAGCATTTGTCGCCTGGATTAATTAACTTTTTTTAATGTGACCATGTTCTACTTTTTTTCCCACGATCTTAATGACAACTTTTTGTTCAGAAGGAAAAAAGTGAGATTTCTCGATATAAGTCATTTTTCTTCTACAGATACAGGACGTGACAAAAACCGTTTGTAATGGTGGTTCCTTTTTATGCCATTTTTTCCCTTTTTAATAACATTGGAACAAATTGCGAACAATGGCATGACTGGTGAAAAAATTAAAAGCACTTTACCTGGATTAGAAATAGATAATTTATGGCATAGCAAAACACGTGGTATTTGCCTTATTACATTTTTGTGCAAATGAGCAATAAGAAAATAATTATATACTACATAAATAAATGGCTTACCTATAAATACATATTATATAAGTAAATGTCAAACACGCGGTGAAATAAGTGATGTGCCTGAATCTAATTAAGATAATAATACAAAATTGATATGTAATTTTTAACACAAAACATGGCCCTAACTCCTAAGGAATGTTTACTTTTATCAACCATCGTTGTAATAATTTACTACGACTAAAGGGTTATTTTTATATCTTTAAAATTTTACATGTAGGTATGTCATTTAGAAATTTGGTATTTATTGCGTTCATAAAGAATAAAGATAAATAAAGACTCAAACAGTTATCCCTAAAGAAGTAAAGTCGAAAGGACAACTTCTCCCCAATGCCCGTACTTTTGTTAGTATTCGAGTTTTACTGAAACAAGCGGAGTTGTTTCTTGTTCGCAACTCGAACTTTCGACGTGAATGCGTCTGCGAAGTTTCGCTGTTCAATATTTATGGCACTTCATAATAACTTTGCTCGTTATAATTATTGTGACATAAATCCGTGCATAGACATTTTTAGTATTAATTGGTAGGTAATCATCTCTGCAGAGTTCCCGTAAAACTAACTAAATCAGCTATTTGACTCAATCTGAAATTGTACGAATGTTTGCTAAAGATATTTTTTAATTTTTGGCATATAGGTAGTTGTTAGGTAAGCGAGTATAATCAATTTAAAAAAAAAAAAAATTGATAAATATTTCACACCATCAACTTTGCTATAAAATATTTTTATATCCCAACTCTCAAGTCACTTAAAAAGATTGCTGTTTGAAATTCACAGCGATTTTTATTCCAATTATCTATATTTTATATTTTATAACAAAATTTACAACTAGTAGTAAAAACGTAACAAGACGTTGGAAACAAGACATGACAAATGTTTCCCGGCCATTTAAAGAAATATGTTCAACTCAAGTAAAACGTACTCAAAGACCACAAACTGTGACCAGATGAAGTCGGTAATTGACGTCGGCTGCCGAGCCATTTAGTTCACTCAAGCACTTCTGTAATCCCGATATCATAATCATACAAATATCAACTTTATCGTCTAGTAGTTATGGTAAAAAATGGCATGTTGGTTGCGGCTTGCGTCATTACGCGAAGGTAATTTGATGCCGTATGGTTAGAACTTAGAGCGGACAACATATGATTTATGTCACGTGTGGTGGTGTGTGTGTGTCATGTGACTGTGTTCGCTCAATAAAACGGCGCATGCGTGCTAGCGCCATCTGTTGAGGCTCAGAGCCACGTGGGCCGCGCGGCTTGGCGCACGCGCGCATACATCGATCCTTGGGTTAATATTCATGCACATGACCCTTTGCGTCGGTTACCAATGTTGATGGTATGACGTTATCTTCGCGCTATTTACTGGATATAATATACTTGCGGTAAATGATAGCATGCGGTTTACCTTATGCCTACATTGTTTGACAAAACAACGTGAATTTTTAATTTACCTTATAAGTACATAAGGATATCTGTAATATTGATTATTAATTAGTTGTTATTAAAATATAATAAGTAGAATTTTGAATTTTGAATAACAGATAAGTTACCTACATAAATAACTAATAAGTATAGAAACAGTTATAGATCTAAAAATCTATCTAATATCTTAGTAGTATAACAAACCAAAATCCTTCGCTGCGTCTGTCTGTCTGACGATTCGACATAAACTCAAAAACTGCACCCATCATTTCCGATTTTATTCTGTTTTCACCAATGGATAGCGTAGGCAAAGCCGCGGAAGGAATGCTAGTCATCTGACATCTCATAAATTAATGAAATATGTTCCACTGAATGGCATACAGTCAATATATTTATTAAATGGAAAAGTTCTACAAAAACACCATAGCATAACTTTATTAGATTACCAAGAACATTCTTTACAACTACATAAAAACAACACTGTATACACATGCAAGAAATATATGCATAATTACAGACCCGCCCTTAATAAATGCATAATCGGTGTAAAACATGAAAGAAAAACTAGTCTATTATTACGTAACGTAAAGAATTAATTAGCCATTCAACTCAGTTATGGAGAAATAAGAAAAAACTGGTGAATTTTATTATTATAAAGAAAAATAATATTAATCAACAGAGAATTAATTAGAATAGAATTTCCTGTTGACGAACAACTACAACAGCTTTAAAAAAAAATAAAGAGCAATAATATTATGCATAAGTAAAAAGGTGTAGATAGCTTATTAGCGTTCCATAAGTTGTACGTTAAAATGTGCCTAGCTAATTAGCCACATTTTACTTCTGTTGTCTCTATTCTTCGCGCAAATTATTTGAATCATGCCATCTCACTTTGACGTCTTAATTGTGTGTGCCTACGCGTGTTTTTTTTGACGATCGAATGTACTATTGGTAAACTTCACCTTTTTACATAATATAATATCATAGAAACGGCCCCCGGGGAAGGACCGTGGGTTATTTCGAATTCCTACCGACTATCCACACAGACTGTGTTCCATCGAGCCGCTTAAATGACGGGGCCGCGGGTGTTGTACGGAATTCGTCTGCGATACCCTCAGTGTGGCAAAAAACGCAGATCCAGTATCTAGAGTTGGATGTCAATTAGGCAACGACACTATAGATCGATTCGCCTATAACCCTCATAGGAGCCTCGTATACCAGCATTGGGAACGTATATGGGCTGATGATCATGAGGATGATAAATAGGCTGGTGGTCGAATGACCAATCAAAATTAAACGAAAGCGTCCGTTTCGTTTGTTAAGTGACATTCTAACCTTGCTGAGGTGGTCTGTCAGGCTTCAGCTGAGCTTATGGGGTGACGTGAGCGGAACACGCCTACACCACACCTGACGATGGACTTATTCCCTTATGGGTTTATTATTTTTACGCAATTAGCAAAAGTAGAAGAATTTTTAAGTCTTCTCTCTTCTGCATTTGTTAACCTACACTGCCCATTAAAATTCCCTCGATCCATTTTAGATATTGATCTGATTTCTTACCATCACGTACGCAAAACATTACGCTCTACAAGAAATTAGCGATTTGTGGACTATTCTTACTTCTTAGTAATCATGTACCTAATAGATTCTTCATGCTTGACATCAACTGTTTAGTAAGAATTGTAAGATAATAATTATGTAGGACATTTCCTGTGGAAGAATATTTAGTTTAATTTTAACTACAACCGGCATCGTCAATATTGCCAGACTTAAATTTAATTAAATTTTTCTAGAAAACGTTGAAGCAATTATCAAGGCTCAAAAAAAAATAGGCAATCTTCTAATTACCATACTCATTGATTATTTTTCTGTTGTAATCTTTCTACCTCCTTAACTACATTAGGTACATACCTACTACAGTAGAAAAAAAAATCTTTATTTTATTATTATGAGTTTATGATTTATCTAAATGAGTTCGAAAAGTAGCTAGCTGATGGTTAGCGGTCGCCGGTCACCACTGCCCATGAACATTTGCAGAGGCATTCTGCAAGTGCACTGCCTTGTTTAGTTGATGAGAATTAGGAAATTGACGCAAAATGTACAGCACAATTTTACCAAAAGACAAAGTTTAGAAATGAGACATTTTTTTAAAGGATTTTAACATTATATTATTTAACCCGACGAGACGCGGACGCCGCCGCGGACGCCGCCGCCGCCGCGTCTTATTAAGGTATTCTTACGACAGGATTGAATAGGTACATAATATCAAGTTTTTGTAAAATACATTGGTTGAAATACGACAATGATTGATGCGTGGACGGATTTAATCAAACGCCGCCGCGTGCCTTTTAGATGCAACAATACAATAGGTATAAGTATGGTGTGATTATTTATGTTCTTCTTATCTGTGAAGGTGCCTACAGAACCGTCTTGAATGTCATAACTAGTCAATCTTTTACGAATTTATAAGGCAGATATTATCACTAATGCTCCCATTTAACAGAATGGTACCTACCTAATTATCTAGCTATTTAGACGGATACCGGCATTAGCTAGGTACCTACTATTAAGTATTTTGTGCCGGCATGCAGTCAGTGTTCATATATTTTATCAAATTCGATAGCTTAGTTACCTAAATCATTTCATGCACCGTACGGCAGCGCTGTAGGTGCAACATTTACTTAATTTAAAGGAAATATAACTCGATTCTCTATTAAAAAATAAACATCACCACATGCAACAGTTTTTATGCCAAGATAATGCGGCACACTTACCTACCTTTACCTACTAGGTTTTTATTACCAACTAGCTGTGCCCCGCGGTTTTATCCGCATTGCTTCGCTCCTGTTGGTCTTAGCGTGATTCCTTCCTCGATAAAGGGGCTATCTAACACCGAAATAAATTTTCAAATCGGACCAATAGTTCCTGAGATTAGAGTGTTCAAACAAACAAACAAACTCTTCAGCTTTATAATATTAGTTTTCCAATTAAAACTCCACTTACAACCTGTACCTGTACCTACGTACATAGTTGTAAATTGTACCTTATATCATCGCTGCTTTTTGTGGTTTGTGGCTATGTTCTCGCACATTCGCTCTCGTTGTGTTACTTCACAAACAACCTCTTCAATTATGATGTTATTCTTATGCAACTCATGTCCTTAATTGTAATTAACAATGATATAAAGAATCATAATTACGTATCATCAACTTTCCCTATCCCTTTCACACCAACTTGCCAAGTTAGGTGTGAAAGGGATAAAAAAACATACAGGCGTCATTCAACGTCATATTTTCTTGTTACAAGTTAATGGTCATAGGTAATCTCCAGTCACCAGTGTATTAGATATAAGCTTCTTGGTGGCAATATTAAATAATCTATGATCCGTTTCTGACAGCTACCAATGTGTATGGATTGCGCGGGACATTGTTGTTCAGGCAGATAGGATTGTATTTTTTCATTTTTAATTTGATGATACGTAATTATGATTCTTTATATCATTGTTAATTACAATTAAGGACATGAGTTGCATAAGAATAACGTCATATTTTCTTGTTACAATTTAATGGTCATAGTGCAATCTCCAGTGTATTAGATACTTATAAGCTTCTTGATTGCCACTAAAGAAAAAGATGAAGATGTTTATTTATTAGTATTTTATTTAAAACAGTCACAACACATTAGAAATTTTCATAATTGATGGGATGGGAATAGGAAATAGGAATTAAGTATGGATAAAAATATATTTGTACATATGTATATCCGCTGTAAATTGTGATGTTGCAACAACACCTCAAAACTAACCTAAATCTTGCTTCTGCTAGTTCGTCAAAAGCACGTGAAAAGTATATTTTCTTGTCTTTGGTATTTTTTTTAAAATAGATCCTGATCCTCTATTTTTAGGTAGATAGATAGAATATAAATACATATAATCCTTTTCAAACTTTATCCAGATCCAACGCGGTAAAGAGAAAAAAAAAATAATTCATGATCCAATGCTTGAAGTCTGTAACAAAATATATGTACAACTCAAAATTACCATTTCAAAAATAAAACTAATTTAAAAATACCAGCATTTAAAAATATTTTAAAACTTCCCTCCAATTCGCCCCATAAATAGGCGGCGGTGACGTCACAGGACCAGGGCAGCATAACCGCTCGCTTATGAACGGGACGAGCGAGGCCACGCCCACAGCCCCGCCCCTAACCCTTTACGTGACGTTCCACGCATGCTAAGGAACTGCAATTTTAATTTTAAATTAGTTTTGAAGTTAAGTATTTTAGTTCTGACATTTGAGACCACTTTTGACTAATAATGTAACGAAGTAAGAAGAGCGTTGAAGCGTCTAATGAAGGAACTTTTAAGCTATTTATTACGGCTTTAAATTAGCGTTTTTCAAGTTTTTAGGTAGGTACCTATCTATGGTCATTCCGTGCGAGACTGTGAAACTAAAATTATTTTATTTTATGCCAATTTGGCTAGCCTTACATCACATAAGCTCAATACAGTTAGACCGTACAAGTTTACAAAATTACATGAAATGATGAAAAAGTAGAATAACTAGCATGGCACTTTGCAAGCATGGGCACTTTGCATTCGCATAGAATGCAGAGTTTAGGGATGCTTAGGGTGCTTTTCCACCAGAGATGTGCAGCTATGCTGCGAAAATATAATAGCTGCCGTGAAACTATGTGTCCGTTTCCACTGATGCTAAGCTATACCTACCTATAGCGCTGCGAGGAAGACGCGCAGCTCAAACTATGCGATGTATCGATAGTAGGATCCATACATAGCTACACCACTAGGGACAATCCTCTCGAAACTATAGCACGCATATGTATGCTGCTATTAAGCAGGCAATCATAGCACGCATCCTTCCATAAAACAATCGTATCTTATGTCAATCCGTTTCTGCCAGTGCTTAGCTATATGCATCAATGAGATCGGTGGATATCGAACGCATCCACAGCAACGTAGCATAGCTCTCTGGTGGAAAAGCACCCTTAGGATCGTTTATGGCTTACTATGTTTCGTCACCTAGGTGATTGCGCATAAATGTCTTCATAAAAAAGTGAGGATTTTTATTGTTATAGGTACCTACCTTCTTACTAACAAAAACTTGCTTGCACACATTTATATACCTACTTAGCTATCTAATAAAAGTTTCATACTCCAATATTTCAGTCTACTTTTTGTAAAATGGTAATAACTTGTCCTAAGAACGCTTATTCTTTAGTTCACGCAGCGCCATCTAGCGACATGCGTGCGTAAACTTCTCTATAGCAACGCCCAGCAACTAGAACGCTACCAACGTGCGTTTTAATCTTTTTTTTATCATCATGTTGGAACGTATGACGCCATCTATTGAGAACGAATGGAAATAATATTCTTGTTATTGAACCTAAGTGTTAACGCTGTTTTAAGATTCCCTCCAAATTCCAATATTTGGAGCATTACTGTTTTCATAAATATGACTAGTTTTTTACGCACGAATTCGTTCGCGTAAATTATCATTATCATCACCATTAAACGTACCTAGCTAAGTTTTTTCACCACCTGCAAAATCCATAAATTCAAAATTCATATTAATTTTAAAAGCGCCAGCACCGTCTATAAACTTTTGCCGAGCCTGCCGAGGCATAGGTAATATGATACGCCTCTATAAATGGATTGCCGACTATAACAGGTCAGGATTAACGAAAAGGATCAAAAGGAAACCATTAACGAGGGGAATAAAGGAAAGGACTGGTAGGAAGGATAAGGCAATGTGCACGGGTCTCCAAATATACCTATACCTAATCTATACTAATATTATAAAGCTGAAGAGTTTGTTTGTTTGTATATTTGTTTGTTTGTGAGAACGCGCTAATCTCAGAAACTACTGGTCAGATTTGAAAAATTCTTTCGGTGTTAGATAGCCCATTCATCGAGGAAGGTTATAGGCTATATATCATCACGCTAAGACCAAAAAGAGAGGAGCCACGCGGGTGAAACCGCGGAGCGCAGCTAGTCGTAAATATAATGGGGACTGAAGTTGTCATCGGCAGACAACGCTTACACACAGTTACAGTAGGTACCAACAGCATCTACTTCGAATTCGAATTCGAATCGTCCGTAGTGAACCTACCTATTGATAACTCTCAAAGCAATGCCTTATAATATAAAATGGAACTAAAGAAAAACAGTAAAAGCTCTTTTAAATTAATACCTACACAAAAAATGGTTAGGTATACTTCATTATATTTTTTAAAAACTAAAGCAGTGCAACAATACATAGGATCAAAATGAATAAGCAACTAATAAAAGTATTTTCTTGCACAATTTACTCATCTAAGTAGGTACCTATTTGTACAAGAAACATAACAGTTATTTCCTAAATTCAAATTCAAATATAAATTCCTTTTCTTTACTAAACAAGACGCAATTATTCAAAATCCATCCACTTAACTATAAGGTAGAAAAGTGGGCGTGGTATGTGAGCGTTCCCGTGTAGGGGCGTGAACCAAATTAGCCGTAACTCTTTGTCTGTGTTGTGCCTTAACCGCTAGACTGATTTGGGTGAATTTTGATATATAGGTAGATAAAATCTGGGAAAATTATACAGGTTATGAGTTAATAATTTTTATTGACAAAATATTTAGGTATATCTAAAAATTTAATGGGTATGAAATAGGGCCTAGGGGTGAGGTACCTACATAATAATTGTAATTAAGAAGAAATTCGCCGTCCGAAGTTATTTAATTTTGCAACAAATAAGTAAAAAAAATACTTTTTGGTTATTGACTACAAATGATTAAGCACTACTAGCCGTAATATTTCTTATTAAAAGGTTCTGAACTAGAAAGGTATAAGTATGTTAGTGCGAATGTACCTAATTAAATTACAGAAAACCAGGAATGTAAAGGGAAGGGTAAAAGAAAAAGAATGAAGAAGGAATGCAAAGAGAAGTTTAGAAAATCAAGCTAAGACCGTAGGTACCTACCTATGACAATAAATTTTAAGGCTTAAAAACATTCTAAATTCTAGTACTTAACATATCAAACACCTCTCAAAAAGTTAACAACCTATAAAGCCTATAAAGTTAACAACTCCTAACATATGAACTAACACTAAACAGTTCATTTGTTTAAAAAACAAATACAATTAATTAAAAGTTCGAAACAAAATCCGAATGTTCTTCGATTCGCAAAGGTGTGAAGGGCCAGCGAAGGGCGGGGCGGGGCGGCGCGGGGCGGGGCTTCGCCCAGGGGAGGAGCAATGCGCAGACGCGCTCCTCGATACTTATGAGCTACGGGTTTGTACGGCATAATAATGTTATGTTTTTAACGCTACGGCCACACTACCTTACCGTCTACCGGGCTGTTACCGCAATAATTATGGCATTATATTACCGTCCAAATTACTGCATGAACTGGTGTGGTTACACAAGAGTTTACCTAGATGTGTCGGTAATTATTGGCATTTACCGCAGCAAAAAAATATTAGTTAATAATTAATATATAATATGGTTTCTGTAATAATTCATCAAGGATTCTTTCTTTTTCAAAAGGATTTTTTCTTTTTCAAATCATCTATTGTACTTGGAAATGATAAATTTTGTTTGATCCGACGCCACGCATCATTGTGTACACTGCGATTTTTATAGTAATTCTTCTGTCGGGTATCCCAAAGAGACAGTTCGGATTGGAATAATTCCAAAAATTCGAGCGCCATCGAGTGATTTTTCATTTGACCACTCCATGTCGGTCGATACGTGCGTCGCCGGTTAGCTCACATTGCATACTGGACAAACGGTAGTGTGGCCGCAAACGCAATAATTACCGCGGTAATCTTCTTTGATGTGCGAAAGAATACCGCCGCCGGAGCTATTGCCTACTGCCATTTGTCATATTGATTGGCATTGTAGAATTATGGCCATAAGTCGTGGTTACACCTAGGTGTTGTTAAAGTTGTGGCAATAATTATTGGCATATCACGGTAGTGTGGCCGTAGCATAATGAAATTTGATTAATTAATTTATGTTTGGTTAATGGGGTTGAGTTAGTTTATGTTTATTGTACGTAAGGATTGTACCTTTATGGTTTTAAGAAGTAAACGTTAAATGGGTTTTAACTTCAATACCTATATTTAATCCTTCCTACTAGGTAATAATATTATAAATGCGAAAGTTTGTGCGAGGATGGATGAGTATGTGTGTTTGTTGCTCTTTCACGCAAATACTACTGAACCGATTACAATGAAATTTAGCACACATAGGTATTAGGTATAGATGGTAACTTGGATTAAAACATAGGATTATTTATCCCGAAAACGCGGGCGAAGCCGCGGGCGGAAAGCCTGTAGGTAATTGTAATAAGTTGAAGTTGGAGAAATAATAAAATGTTTTGTTTTGAATTTGAATTGGAAAAGGAAATTTTCCCTGAGTAACTTACGTATTTTATTTATTTATTTTAATTTTTATTGTGTGTATTTTACGCGACTAGAAGAAGTATGCCTGTCACAGGGAATTGAGGATATCAGAGATTTCACGAAATTCCTAGGGACACCTCAAAATCACGTATAGGTAGGTAAGGCTAAGATGTGAAATAGGTAGTCTTGTTCATAACGTCTTTTTGCTAAAAATGTTTAGTGATATATTCTCGTTTCACTAAACTAAATCTAGTGCGAGTGAGAAGTAGGTACCTAACCATATAGGTCGGTATAGGTAAGTTACCTACACATAGGACTTAATAGAAGGTATTCGTGACAAGGTAGGTATTTGAAATGCTTTTTGATTTCACTTGTCAGAACAACTTGTCACTCACTAACTTGACAATTTCGCAGTCAGGTATCGCTAAACTATAATTATTCAGTGAGATTAAGATTATTCATTGTTTGTTCAGCCATTGCGGTAAAAGTGGAAAATATTTACCTATATTTCAATAGGTAGGTACGATATATACAGGGTGTCCCACTATTGGTATACTAAGCGCGAAGGGCCTTGTAGTTTTGCATACACTGATCACGTAAAAAATAATTAAACAAAAAAATTACGTCAAAAAATTTTTGCTTAATTTTTCCTGAAAATCCATGTTTTCTTCACTAGCTTCGCGCAGCCGGCATATACCGCTTCTCTAATGTGAGCATTTTGTCTATAAAAACATAATATTAAACGATAGCTCACGTGCTAGTGGCAAAGTTGGGCGGGTTGCTTGTTAAGGGTTCAACATAGAGTTTTAAAAATTCATCTATTTGAAAAAAAATGCGTCTGGAATTTTATAAGTATTTTTTACGCACTCAGCGTATGCAATACTATAACTTCCTTTGAGCTTAGTATACCAACAGTGGGACACCCTGTATAAAGATGCCTAGGTAGTTACTTAACATATTGCTTTACACTTGCGCATTAAGTTTATTGCCGGTTTATACGGACTTAGTTATTAAGTGCTTAGTGCTTGTCACTAATACTAAGTCATAATGTGTAAAATTTGATTTAGGTGCTTAGTATTAGAGTATTAGTGTTGGAGAATAGTACCTACATATGCGAATAGAAATCGACCTTACTTACTAAGCGACAAGCGATACCTGACAGCGAAGTTGTCAAGTTACTTAGTGACAAGTTGTCCCGACAAGTGAAATAAAAAAGCATTTCAATTACCTATTCGCAAATACCTTCTATTAAGTCCTACGTATATACCTACGGTTACTTCTCACTTGTCAATATTGGTGCATAGTTGTATGACAAGCACTAAGCACTTAGTTACTAAGCGCGTGAAAACCGCTTGGAATGAAATATTTAAAATAATGTTCGCGCCGTTCTCTAGTGTTTCGCTTCTTGCTTCATCTGACGATTAATTGTTACCTATGGGTAGGTAGGTACAATTGATAAATTATTAGTTATTACACGGTTAATTTAAAGTATATGGTAGGTAAGTAGGTAAAGGCATAATAAGAATCAATATATTGTCTTCTTCTGATATAATAATCAGTAGTAACAGCTCTATCCTACCGATATTAGATAGTAGATATATAAACGCAAAAGCATAGCTGGTAGGTTTGTATCTATATGGACGTATGTTTATTAATCTTTTGATTTGAATGCTATTTGGCAGTGATGTAGCTTATGGACCAGAATAATTGTTAAGCTATAGAATTAGGTACTTGCTTTTGGTCGCGATTTATTCCGCGGGTGAAATCCAGCGGCACAGCAACATCATTATGGACAACTAGCTGCGCTCCGAGCCCCGAGGTTTCACCCGCGTGGCTGCGCTTCTGTTGGTCTTAATAGCGTTATGATATATTATAGCCTGTAGTCTTCATTAATAAATGGGCTATCTAACACTGAAAATTTTTTTCAAATCGGACCAGTTGTTCCTGAGATTAGCGCGTTCAAACAAACAAACAAACTCTTCAGCTTTTTCGTTTGAACGCGCTAATCTCAGGAAAATCATCACGTAAAGACCAACACGAGCGGAGCCGGAGCGGAGCGCAGTAGTTACATAAAAAATCTTTCAATAAAAAAGGAAAACATATCGGAAATTTGTATGAATTGTATACCAACTTATGTAGGTAGTTGTTTGGTATTTTTTTTTTACGCCGTGTAAATTCGATTTGACCGACATTATTGCTAATTAAAATTTTAAATTATACCGTCTAGAGTCTAGACTAATTTTCTATCTTATTCGAGTACTGGGCAATACAGACAGGGAAACTAAACGCGATTATAACTTTAAATAATTATCAATTTATAGATATACAGAGACTACCTAAGTAGATACCTATAAATACGGCTTTTGATAATATAAAATGAAAGAAGCTAATAATTACCTAATTATTGTTAAAATAGTGATTTATATACCTACATAATTTTATAGAATTGATAGACATATTGCCTTTAATTCCTTGTTTTTTGTTGAAGAACCTACCTACGTAGGCATTTTTATTTTAATTTATGTAAAGTTTTTTGTTTTAATTTAATAAAATATTATACATTAGAGTTGAGTTTTAATCAACTTTTTATGCAAATGATGTTTTTTCACAGTTTTATTTTAACACGAAAGCCACGCCCGACGGAGCCTCGTATTTTTCTGTTCGCTTGGTTAAAAACTTTAACAATCGAATATGTTCCGTTACGATATTTAATAAAAACAAATAAACTGTGTAGGTATAAATTAATAAACTTAACAACAGTGACTAAATTGTAAAAAAAAAAATATTTTATAAAACTCCGCATATTGGTGAAAAATACTTTGTATCATAACTTAATTTAACTTAGATAAGGGTAGTTCTACAAAGTAAGGAATTTTTAGCGGCTCAGCCAAATTATACTAAAAAAAACGTTTCAAAGTAATTAATTTGTACGGAATACTGTTATTTAAAGCTGTTTCTTGTTGGTCACTGAAAATAATTAAAAAAAACATTTATTTATGCCACGAAATCTTTGTTCAAAGTGTCAAATTCTCAGGATCCTGAACTGTCCCTCGGACAAATTCTGGTTTTAAATTCGTCCTGATTTATTAACTTTTCTGTATCAAGGTAATTTGAAAGCCAAATCGGTGAGTTTACTGTGTTTTCTTGCTAGGTAGAATAATTATTATCTTATTTTCCCAAAAAAACATTAAAAAAATATTGTCAACATTTTGTCCCCACGCTTTCATATCAGGATCCTGGTTCATGTAAAATAAGCAAATAACAGCTAGGTTTTTTGCCGTGCGATGCTGCCGTTCAGCTGAGTCAATCAGACGTACGAAAGAGACAAAGAATATCATCTAGCTATTCACACCTAGCGCGTAGTACAGTCAGCCCGACGCGGTGAGTAAGGGAAGTGGTGTCGTAATCAGTGAAGTTCCCAGAATCCTGGTAAGATATTTTTTACGTAATTAATAAATAATATTGGGAAATATAGCGTTTTGATACGTAAGATGCTGACGCAAAGGCCTAGTTTTGCTTAATTCTGGTTAAATGTTGTAAATTGATATGTTTTTTTAAATATTAGACAGATATTCTCAGGATCCTGGTCTCAGGTTCCTGTCAAATTGAAAGCCAGGATACTGAGGACCATCCAGGATCCTGATAAGTTCACACTAAAACATTGTTTCTGCGTAAGATAATTTAAAACTTTCTACCTATAAACATTAAACTACGTATAAAATATAAATTAATGTAATAAATCATTTGAGTAGCTGTCGTAATTAAATATCTACAGATAATTAGTATTGGTAATGGTCATCTTAAAGTATGCACGTAATCTTTTAGAAACTTCGGAAAAAAGCATAAAACATTACTTTTACCGATCTTGGCAGTTCCTAGTACTATTTTGACTGTAGGTGTTTACACTACAACTTAACTTATATGTCTTTAATAGTCTAATAACAATGATTATACACATGTAAGTGTAAAATAAAGTTGGTTGCATTGCACTGTATTTTGAACACTAAATATGATATTTTGTTGTACAGAAAAAAATGTGAAACCAAAGGAAAGCTAGAAATTGAGGTATGAAAAAATAAAAATAGATCCCCTGAGATTGGCAGCTGAAAAAGAAAAAAGACAGACTACGATAAAAAAACTCAAAACAGAAGCGAAAATTGAATTCCAAATAATGTAGAGGCAAACAAAATGAAACAAAACATGGAAAGGAAAATAAATACAGTGACTGTGAGTGCCTTATCTGTGGTGGTCTCACAGCGAAGATACTACAGGAAATGACTGGTTCCAGTGTCTAGTATGCAATAATTGGGCACATGATGGATGCATTAAAGGCGATTCTATATTGTTCACATGCCCTGACTGCTCAGCTGACTGTGATTTTAAAATTAAGCATAAAAATAATATAGTATTGAAACCGCCAAAGTTTAAATTTATAAAGAATAGAAAAAAATCGATCACGAGGCGGGACTCGAACCCGCATCCTTTCGCGCCATTCCGGGGCGGATGCTTGACCAATTCAGCCACTCGTGACCCGCCAGAGCAATCGAATTTATTCTATTCTTTCAGTTTTATGTGTCTAAGGGACACACCGCGCGCCATCTATTGAGATGATTAACAACCATCTCAACCAATATGAAACACTTTTCAGTGAATACAATATTGTAACGATGGAACACGACCTTTTTTTTTTTTTTTTGTTGAAATTGATATTTTTTGTTTTATGGCATTCAAATGCTTTATAAATATAAATTTATAAAGAATAGAAATATAAATTTATATTTATAAAGCATTTGAATGCCATAAAAAATATCAATTTCAACCGCCAAAGTTATTAATACCTACCTTTTTTATTATTTTCTTTTCCTAGATTTAAGTACAATGCTAGGTTGAAGTGTCATTAAGTCTCAGACTTCATTATTTTCATGTTGTTAACTATCTTTAAGAAGATTTTACTTAATTCTTAATGCTCAATGATCATTTGATGAATTGAGTTCCTGTTCAAGACTCTTTAAGTATAGAATTAGTATGTAAGCCAAGCATAGCATTTTTCGTTATTATTAAAGGTACTAGTACCATTAAAAATTTATTTAATAATACAAATTCATGTAAAACATGATAAATAAACGTTGATCTCATTAATCTCTACCGATTTTTGTTGTTTTTCTCAGTTTCCTGGTGACCTGCTCAGTTTCCTGTGGCTTGATTTCCTTAAAATGGTCATAAATCGAAAACTATTAGATATTCTGACTGTTCCGCTCTATATACCTACTTTTAGAGACGTTGTACTCTTGTCATTAGACTGAATTCCGCAAACAGAACGTTTAAAAAAATGTGGGCCGAAATGAGACTCAGTTTCTTCCATACTTTGTAGAACTACCCATAACTTGTTTCACAAGCTGGATTTATCTAATTTGAATAAAAAATAAAATAAATATCCTCTCATAAAAAATCCAAATCCAAATTTATCAAGATTTACAATCTAAACAACGACGTAAAACCGGTTCGCGGTTGTTTTATTTTTTCTAGGAAATAAAGCAATATTTGAATACATTATCTATAGATGGACGATTTCAAAACGTTTAATAAAAATGTCTATCGTTCTTTGAAAGAGTTTAGAAATGAAATAATATGAATTTCGATGTAAATGAGATTGTAGATCGGGTTTGGTGGCGTCGAACCGGCGCCACGGCCGTCGCTTTAGGCCTAAATTGTAGCGTGATTCTCACTGAATTCTGCTCGCCTGGTACCCGCGCACCAAATATTTTTTTTTTTCACTTTGTTTTTTACGTTTCTTTACCGAGAGCAAAAATAAATAAAAAAACACAGAACGGTGAAAAATGGTGTGCCTACGGTTATAAAAAATGAAGTATAGAATAACTTGTAGAATAACGAAAGGTTTGGTGTTTAATTTTTCAACAAACAGTTCTTGGTAACTTGTTTGTTGATTTGTGCTTGTTACTTTATAATTAATTTGACATTAAGAAAAACAGAAAAGTTTACGGCCTATGTGTATTTTAAATTTATGTTCTTAACACCATATTATTAAATTCAGCTAGGTACCTAGGTACCTACCTACCTAGTTGAACTTAATAAATTTATCTTTAGGCTCCTTATTAATTTAAAAAGAAAATAGGGAAGATTTTTACTTTAATAATACTTACTTGCTATGACCTAGGTACTAAAAATGATTTTTATAATTAAAAAAATAATAATGAAATGGGAACACAATACAACGTCGTAGCTTAATTGAAACCATTTTCAAAACAAAAATATTCACATATTTTCTAAGCTATAAAATCATATACCTATTTCAAAACGAGCAATCCTCATATTCAACGCAAAATTTGCTTGATGTTAGTTCAAATGAGAGATTATTCTAAATAATTTCAGAAAAAATAATTCTAAAGTGTAACGCATAGTGAGATAGTAAATCATTCATCAAAGAAAATTAATTCAGTTAGAATCAGCCGCTTTCTCGCAGGTCACGCGTTGCACACAGCACAATAATCACATCCGTTCTTTTCTGAATGCACAATAGTACGCGTGTCTCGTTCTATCCCACGCGCGGCATATCGATGTCCTTGTCAGCACTCAGCCGTGCGACGTTGCCGGTTCGTGCCGCGCCGACTGTCGTTGTGACCTTGTCACGCTCTACTAGCAATAATGTTAGGTATTTAAAATATAATATTTAACATTCATTAAAACGAATGAATGGTGTTTCAATAGATTTTTTTTCCTTGGTTTTATTAATGTGGGTTGTTTGATCTTACTCGGTTAACATATAATTAATATTATATTGAGTTAATTAACATATCCGCGGAGTTGGCATTAGTTTTAGTTTTTAGCAAATGATTATGGGTTATTTTGAAAATAATTACTTTAGTTTTTTTTATAACAATTCCACAAAAATAAGCTTGCAAAGGAAATGTGATAACTACATCATATTTTGGATATCGAAGTCGCCGCATTGCGCACGTGATATTATTATCATTCAGTTGGATATTATACATATTATGTACTCCTATTTATTACTTATAAAATATTTAAGAATTTATTTACGTTATAATTAAAACGAAGTCTGCATTTATAATTATTATTTCTTATGTTTTGTTGAACTAAAGTGTACTAACTACGCCTGAGCCAAATTTCCAAATAAGTAATCCAGCCGTTTTTGTCCGATAGAGGAACAGACATCGATACTCACTCGTGCGTATATTAATAATTATTTAAATAGGCATAGGGACTAGGGTAGAATGACTAAATCAAGCTTCTAACGAAAGAAAATTATGCTTTTGTGAGTAAATTCTAGAACGTTTAAAACGTTTCTCACAAAGTGACCCAAAAATTTGACAAATTGGAAATCCTATCCTATCATATCCTACTAATATTATAAATGCGAAAGTTTGTGAGGATGGATGTATGTGTGTACCTAGGTGTGTATGTTTGTTACTCTTTCACGCATATACTACTGAACCAATTAGGTACAATGAAATTTAGCACACATATAGAGGGTAGATAACTTGGATTAACACATACGATAGGTATTATCCTGGAAATCCCACGGGAATGGGAATTATGCGGGTTTTTCTTTTCAACCGCGGGTGAAGCCGCGGCTGGAAAGCCAGTATTACCTATATATTTATTCATGTATTTCATATATCTACACTGTACCGCAGAGTATTGTCTCACACGATATCTGATAGCGGAAAAGTTAATCTATAGAAATATATTTGGTTTGTCTCTTTGCATCCGCCGAATCGCCTAATTTTCCAAATAGGTAGTTTGTCAAACTTCGCTACTATTTCTTAAAGAGCAGTTTCACGACTTGCTGATGAAGTCACTGAAATTTTAACTAACAGATTAGCTAAACAGTATCAATATACCCATAAATTGTATAACTTTTTTTTTATAGTGGAGAATGCATTTAGGCATACCCAGAGCGCTCGTGGAAAGGGCCCAGCTGGGGCCTAACTTATATCTATACTAATTATACCTACTTAATATTACAAAGCTGAAGTTTTTTTTGTTTGATCGCGCTAATCACGGGAACTACTGGCCCGATTTGAAAAATTCTTTCGGTGTTAGATAGCCCATTTATCGAGAAAGGCTAGGTATATATCGCATCACGCTAAGGCCAATAGGAGCGGAGCAATGCGAGTAAAACCGCGCAGCACGGTTCTTACTCGTTCGATTATAAAGCGGATACATTTATTTGTAAGCAGATAAACGTTATAATTATTTTATGTATAGACGAAGTTCGAGAAAGTTGAAAAAGTAAATGTGTTTAAAATATGTAGGGATAGCACTTAGCAGCCATATAGCAGCCCTTATTGCACAATTGCAGTGTTTTTAACAATAAATGTACATGTGCTCAATGACCTAAAATTTCATTAAAAATCAAGCTCAGTGCCACACAGTGCTCACGTCAAAATGTCATCAATCGCAGCACGACGCGGACTCCTTGTTACATTGACACTATGTTTAAAACGTGTCTGTTTTTTTTTAGTGATAATATTAAGTATGTCCACCACGATATGATTTTCGCTGTTGTGGTCTTTCTGTGATTCAACAAACACACAACGGGCCATGTACTTATTAGCTCAATAAATTATTATTACCAAAAAATATATAAAAGAATGTACCAACCTATTAATTGCGCTTTCCAGAAACAAATCAACATTTAGAATTAGATCGCAGTTAGAATTTTTTTTCAGGATTAGGCAAGCATTTGACCATCGCTTCGCCTGGTGGAAAGCGACAAGCGTGGTCTAGGATGGAGCATGCTGACCTAATAAATGCCTATTTTCTTTTAAACAAGTCCAGATTATAATTATTATCGGGAGCACGGAGGCTGGAAGATTGTTTCATTCTTTACTGGTACGCACGAGAAAGGTTGAAGCGTAACTTTTAGAGCGTATAGGTGGAATGTCGAAGACATAGGGGTGGGCAGGTACCCGGTTGTGCAGTTCTTCAGCACATTCTCCATGATAAATCCTGTAGAAGACTGCCAAATTAGCCACTTTTCAACGATGTTCTAAGCTGTGCAATTTCGAGGTGGTAAGGGCTTTATTCCCGACTAGCTGCGCTCCGCGGTGTCACCCGCGTGGCTCCGCTCCTGTTGGTCTAAGCGTGATGATATATAGCCTATAACCTTCCTCGATGAATCGGCTATCTAACACCGAAATAATTTTTCAAATCGGACCTGCAGTAGATAGTTCCTGAGATTAGCGCGTTCAAACAAACAAACAAACAATCAAACAAGCAAACTCTTCAGCTTTATAATATTAGTATAGATAAGCCTAATCGCTCGTTTTTCAATCGAGTTCAAATCGCTAAGTAGCTATTTTGCTGCACTATTTGTCTGTCAGTTTCTATGAACGTCATGACTCATGGCTCTCAATGAGAAAATCCAGCGTAATGGGTCTTGTTTATTAATTAATGTAGACTAATTAATAAACAATGGTTTCTAAGATAATACATATCTTCATCTTTAGATATAGCTTTCATGGGTATATCTAATAGAATCTCGGATTCTCCGTTTTGCTAATTGATGCTTTTATATATACGTTTCATTTCTTTGTGCGCTAGCTTTTGCATTGTCATCACCACCATCATCATCATCTGTACTTATATTTTATCCTTCACTAAAATTATTATTTAAGTGTTGAATAAAGTAGGTACATACATTAGTAAACATAATCTTATGATTTGACCATTTGGGCACGATTTGCACAATGGTCAATGGACAATATTCTTAACCATTCGGTAAAATTTTAATAGATCCATCGACTATTCCTTATCATTACCTTTATTTATTTATCATTTAAAACAACTAAGAGACATTTATTTATCATTTAGAACAACTAAGGAGAAATACTCTCCTTATTCTTATCTCATTGTGCTCACTGAATTTTCCCTGCAAGTAGCACGGTCAACGTTTTCATTATTCAACCGCAATAATTATGGCACAGCATTATGCATCCTATTCTTAAGATTGAAGAACGGGTTTCCCTTGATACATTTGTGATGTACGATGTTTTGTTGGTGGATCTGTAATTCTTGGTTTATTTGTGACTGCGGTAGGCGGGCGCTCAGTTGCATCGTTATTCTTTTATATTTCTTTTGTAACTCGAGGCTACGCACAGATTTAGACCACGTTTCCTGCTATTGTATGGGATTTTTCAATTAATGGCCTTTTACTCGTTTAACAGGTGATTTAGTTTTTGCATGTTCTGTAGGATGAAATTGAATCTTTGTTTGGTTGATTGATGTCGATTTAGTGGGTTTTGATTGTTTTCTGGATTCATTTTAATTGAATGAAGGGTAGCACTGGCTTAATTTCATTGATAATATCGGCAGGTATGTTTCTATTGGAGGTGTTAATTAGACACTTGATTGATTGTTTAGAACTTTTCTATCGTTAGAAGTTAGAACATTCTCGATTATTTTCAATGTGTATTTTGAAATGAAACTGCAGCCATTAAATCCCAATACCTTGCATATTAATTTTATTGCAGTTAACACGACGTACCTAACTTAGCATCTCCCAAAATCATATTTACTTATTGCTATTAATTTTTATAACATTAATAAACCATTAAATAAAAGAAACACAAATGGAAAATCTTGTGATAGCTATACATGATATTAATAATTAATTAAAATGTGACCAACACTAAATTCTATCCAAATGAATAATTAATCCTATTCTAAGGTACAACTAGCGCCATCTATGTCAATATATGCGAACTACGTCCTACGTTAGAAACGGTCTATCCGCGCATAAATGCGAGGGAGCAAGATGGCTGGCTGTGCGAGAAAGGGATAGAACAAAAACAAACTCTTCCCATCGATTGCGGAGGTCAACTCGCGCATGTCAAGTATGGACGGCTGATTACTATGAGAAATCGACTCGATTGATTCACGAAGTAAAAATAGAAATAAAATATGTTTATACTTTTTTTATTAGTATAGTCATAGTTTTATTAATAGCACATACTATATACTAAGGTTAGAAATAAATAGATAATAATCTACGCATATTATGTAGCACTCAATTATATTGCTCGCCGAGCCAACTCTTTGAGCGTTTCCTTCGTAATATCAAAATTACAAAGTCAGCTCACTGCTTACTTTTTTTTAAATATGTAGTTCTAAAAGCTTATCTGAATGTTTACCTAATATAAAATATTACATTGAGTTAAATTAAAAGACGGATCGAGAGTGAAGTCGCGGGCTTAAGCTAGTAGTATGTACCTACACGAGTACACAATATAATAATATGTATTATCTTTTCATCTTTATTGAAAATCATCCAACGGATTCAGAAATATTAAAATGTTTAATTCCGCTTACTCAAAGAAAAGCAGTGACCCGAGCAAAATAATCAGTAAAAGCGTATTCAAAAACAAATACAGTACTGGGAAGTGCATAAATATATCTATCCAATATCAACCCTCGATATAAAGGTATTCGAAATACTCGATATTTTACTCTACATAACTGTGATAAGGTTCAATTTGATTTGAGATCCTTTGAGGAAAAAAAGGTATGTCAAGAATTTCTCACTTTAGTGTGGGTGTTTAATTGACGCACACATTTCTATCAATAATTGAATAACTATAATAACTCGATCCTTATTTTAAGTTATTTTTTATTATATTGATACAGTTACAAGTGTGTGCAACTGCTTGTGAGATAACAGCGAGATACAGAATCTTGGTACCAACTATTGTTGAGGCTGCGGCTGGAATCGATCTAACAGACATCGGGTTTACACGGTATTATCACAGTATTACCATTATTTCCTAAATAATGGTAATACTGTGGTATTATTGTCTAAAAATTGAACTGCCTAGTTACCAAGTTAAAAAAATCTTATTTTTGAAGTGAAAACTTCTTTAGCGGCGTTGGGTATAAAATCTCGCGTCAGGACACGTGGCCTGATCGAAAAAGCGTAAGATGGATTTTTTTTTTTAGCCCTTATATTCCATGCGTAAGACGGATACCATTCCAAAATATCAAACATGCTGAACGTTAATAATCAAGTTTTCACTTCTGCCGGCACTCCCGGAGTGCAACCCGTCTTTTTTTTTCTTCTCCTTAATATAAAAATTGTATTAAAACGTTATATTCATAGGGATCACAATCGAGTCTGTGGAATTAATATTCAATACCTACAATGTATCCATAAAGCATACGAATTGGAAATATAAAAAAAAATTAAATCTGGAAAACTGACTGCTGGATATCTTCGGACAGATCGTGAAAACTCCCGTACATGTACATCGCGTTTCGCACACTGACAAAATTCTTACATAAACACATGAATTCTACATAGAAATACATTTTACGATCTGAAAACGCACACATGCGCGCGGGTGCACGCAATTTTCACCCTAAAGGTCGCCCTACATTCAGTGATCCAGGACATAACCTCAAAATATGAGTTTTTGGTTCACGAAGATCAAGTTAATGTAGAAGCTAGTGTTCAGTGGATTTTTATTGTGGAATGAATTAAATGTACGTTCGTTGATGTCTGTGTTGGTTGTGTGTGATAAGTCTGTCATTGTAGTGCGCTTTTCGTGTGAACCGGTCCTCAGAATGCGTGATCTGATAACATTATTCGGCAATTTATGATAGTGTGGTCACTGTGGTGACAGTGTTAAATGACTGGGGGAGCGTTGAAGAAATGAGTGTGAGTATATATTGGTGTATATTTTAATGTTTCGCCACTGTTGCGGATGTGTTATCTTATCTGTATTATACGGTCATTTTGGTGACATGAATTGTTCGACTTATCTATTTTCGTTTGTTTTAATAGCGAATTTGAATACAAACTTTTATAAATAATTGTTCGCTTTAATGCTTTTCACTTAGAAAAGTAATTGTCATTAAACACATAGAAAAACACATCATGTAAAACTATAAAAATCATTAAATTATTGTTAAGTTGTTAATCATTAAATCACGGTACATAATATGATCCTCACTTTAGTTCTTTACATAATATTATTTTAATCTACACAGCATTATTTGTCGTTAAAAATCATTCTAATTTAATAATTATCAATACTTTTTTTACATACACGCGACCTTGTAAACTAAAAAAATAAATACATCAATATCAATAACATCTAACAAAACAAAGACAATTACGTCAGACACCAATCGACCATACATCTCACAGCCTTTTCGTCATGAATAAAAACGAAGGGAAATCGATAGATTCTAAATGGCTCCAATTAGGGGAAGATACACCGGTTGAATGTTGACTTTACATTATTGGATGCTTTTCCGTCTAGCAAAATGAAACTGATTGTTTTTGGTTATTTTTAGAATTTTAGACGCTTACGAAACTGTTATTTTCTATTAAATGTGTGATATGATTAGATTTTTGTTCATAACTAGATGGGTGAAGAAGAAGATAATATGTTGTAGAAATATATTTAAATTGTATTTAATTTTTACTATTAAATTTTAAAATAACTTTAATGGAAAGCATAAAGAAACACAGCCTACAATAAAATTAATTGAGCTTATCGATTTCAATTATCATTTTTTAAATATCAGTATCATATTAAAAATATTCTTACTCGATATAGTAGGTATGTATACTTATCAATAATACTATATTGTAGTCTTATATAGGAAAATTTTTAACGTTGAGCAAAGACTCTACAAACTCTACGTGTGGATTTTTTATTCAATCTTTTATTCTAAAATCATGTTTGTAATTATATTATCATAACGTGTTTCCTAAGATAGAAAGAAAAATAACAAAAAAATTATTTTCGAATTTGAGGTGGATCTATAAAATGCAGTGAATTCCTGGAAACACGTGCTCTGAAGGTTTAATAGAGTTTAATGAAATTTGAAAGAGATGGCGCTGTTTTCAAACTTGGTCCTCAGTTATTAAGGTGGATGTTCCGACCGTCCCTCCATACATTTTTGATTACCTCTAAACACTTAACACAGACACTATTTCTTTAAAACTAATCATTTTATCACTTCTCTATAATGAAATGTGTGCGCGTTCGACCTTTTTAATCAATAATTTACAATATTTACTCAGAAAAACAACAGTAAAATACCGGAAAAATTTGACACTTCTACAGTAGTGTGCGTGACTTTTGCCAAGCGAAACACGACATAAAGCACGACATCTAGCGCATAGACTATATACTTATTACAGATCTAGCGCGTCAATGTCTAAACGAAAGGCGATGTTTAGACATTGACGCGCTAGATGTCGTGCATTCGCGTTCGTTATCTTATGCATAATGAGCATAATTCTAATAAATCAAAGTTCTGTGTAAAAATTGAGTAATTTCATTTCCAATCGTTCAAAGAAAATAACAATAAAATAAAATAAAACTAATGACCTTAGAAACTATGTTTTTTTTGTAAACAATTTATTACTCATTATTGTTCGTCCGTCGTAGGTCTGTAAACTGTATTGTACACTGAAGGTAAATGGTACTGTAGGTACTTTAGTTCGGCGTCGTCGTCGGCTTGATATAAAATTACATTCTTGATTTCATTGACACGCGCTATGATTTGCGCGCGGAATTTCTTGTGTTGTGAATTTATTTTTGTATGCTATGCATTTTAATTGATTCAAATTGCAATGTTTCTCTAGTATGCATTTGAGACTATATTGTAAATTGTAATAATTGATCGTGGGTATAGTAATTAATTATTCTAATAACGCAATTAGTAATATATGTATTTTCGGTGGGATTCAAAACAAAAAATTGGCCCGTGATTTTTATGAAATTTCACCACATTGCAAATCACATCAATCATAGTTCATACACATGTATGACGAAAGTGATTAGGTAGTATTGTGGCTAACATTGACTCATCAGTTCATCACTGAAACCAGTGATAAATCAGTACCTATATCATATTGTGTTTGAATATTTTTAAACAATGATATAAGTATACAATTATTATAAATCGGTAAACTATCAAAGTAATCACAAACTTGCAAACATTGGTAAAATGTCCAGTAGTTTATGAGCCTATTCATTACAATCAAACAAACAAACAAAGTTTTCCTCTTTATAATATTAGTGTAGACAAACACTATGAATACGATCACGAATGCAAATTCGGGGATTTTCTAATTATTGCTAAATAATAATTGAATTCGTTTTGAAATACTCTATAATTTTTAGTGTATAAATAGACATTTATAATGTGGTGCTCATTTTTTTTGTACTGCTAACGCTATTGTAGGTACCTATTTTCGTTGTTTTATTTCAAGTGAACACGGCCATACAATTTTGTCACGAGCCGCCTATGATTGTAGGTACTTTTGTTAGGCTCCTTCGTCGTCCGCGTCGCGTCGGCTCGAAAGTTCTTGATTTCATTGTCACGCGCTATGATTTGCGCGCGGATTTTCTTGTGTTGTGAATTTATTTTTGTATTATTATTATTTTTTATTTTTTTTTATTTTATTGATTCAAATAAAATATTTCACTAGTATGCATTTGAGACTATATTGTATTATGTATAATTTATCGTAGGTATAGTTATTCTTATAACGCAGTTATATTTTCGGTGGGACAATTTGACCCGTGATTTTTCTGAAATATCACCACGTTGCAAATCACATCAATCATACACACGTATGACGAAAGTATAGTGGCTAACATTGACTCATCAGTTCATCACTGAAACCAGTGATAAATCAGTATATCATATTTTATTGTGTTTGAATATTTTATAAACAACGATATATACAATATTATTATAAATCGGTAAACTACCAAAGTACTTCCGAATTTTCAGACAGACAAACAAGTAGTTTGAACACGCAGTTTTCTTATACTAGTAGCAAAAATCAAAACCATAATATTATGTTTACCTACTATATTTTACTAAAAGTCGAGTGCGTCGAAATCGTAAATAATAATATAATGTTTTTCACCTTCCTGGTTATTTTCCCATAGTAAATAGTGTTTTAGGTTTGTTGTTGTAGGTAGGAATAATAATAATTATTCTTACTTGTTGGTTATGAAATGTATATTGAAATAATTTACTTTTACAAATCATTAGTGATATTAGTTTTGAGTGAAAATGCTTGGATCAGCATAATATTATATGGTACTTCAAATACATGTTTTGATAAAAAAACAATAGTGTAATAAAATAAAACTGCGTTTTATTGTAATCAATGTTGACAGTTTTAAATTCCAAAATTATTGATCAATAAAATAGTTTACACCAACAAATATAACTTTTATTTTTATAACCATCGTTCATAATATAAACCGTAGCAGGTGGCGTTTTGAAGTTCTGTCTACTCATACAGAAAAATGGAAAACTTGTTTTTTTTGTAAACAATTTATTACTCATTATTGTTGTTTGGCTGTGTGTTTGGCAACTCGAAGCGTGGTCGTCCGTCGTAGGTACTTTTGTTCGGCGTCGCGTCGTCGCTCGTCCGCGTCGGCTTGATATAAAACATTCTTGATTTCATTGACACGCGCTATGATTTGCGCGCGGAATTTCTTGTGTTGTGAATTTATTTTTGTATGCTATGCATTTTAATTGAATCAAATTGCAATATTTCTCTAGTATGCATTTGAGACTATATTGTAATAATTGATCGTGGGTAGGTATAGTAATTAATTATTCTAATAACGCAATTATATTTTCGGTGGGATTCAAAACAAAAAATTGGCCCGTGATTTTTATGAAATTTCACCACATTGCAAATTATATATTATACAATTACAATTACAATTATTATAAATCGGTAAACTATCAAAGTAATCACAAACTTGCAAAATATGCTTTTCCGAATTTTCAGACAGACACACAATTTTATTAGTTTGTTTTAGCAAAGTAGGTACCTATACCTATACGCTTACGTCGCGCGTCGCGTCGTCGAAAACGGTGCGCCCAGAAACAAACATACCTAATTCAGTTACAATCCTTTTTTTGTTCCGTAATATATTGTATTCTAATACGATTTTTTTTATTCGTCGGCCAGTTCTACTAGGTATAAAAAGATAAAATTGAAATATAATTATTGTAGCGACAGCCATATGTTACTATGTTTTCGTAAATATGTTTTTCACCTTCCTGGTTATTTTCACATAATCTTATCTTATATATATAAATGAATCGCAAAATGTGTTGGTAAGCGCATAACTCGAGAACGGCTGAACCGATTTCGATAATTCTTTTTTTATTATATTCCTTGAAGTACGAGGATGGTTCTTATGTAGAGAAAACGTAAACATGTACCACGGGCGAAGCCGGGGCGGACCGCTAGTCTAATATAAAAATGAATCGCAAAATGTGTTGGTAAGCGCATAACTCGAGAACGGCTGAACCGATTTCGATAATTCTTTTTTTATTATATTCCTTGAAGTACGAGGATGGTTCTTACTTCTTATGGAGAGAAAACGTAAACATGTACCACGGGCGAAGCCGGGGCGGACCGCTAGTAAATAATAAAATAATAAATAGTGTATTAGATTTGTTATTGTATCTTGTATACCTACGAATAATTATTCTTACGTCTTGTTGGGAAATGTTCAAATACCTACCTATTGAAATAATTTACTGTTACAAATCATTAGTGTTATTAGGTAGTTTTGAGTGAATAGGCATGGATCAGAAATTCAGAATATAATATGCTACTAACTACTCAAATACATACATGTTTTGATAAAAAAAAAACAATAGTGTAATGTAATAAAATAAAACTGCGTTTTATTGTAATCAATTTAGACATTATTTATTTTCCAAAATTAATGATGAATAAAATAGTTTACGCCAACAAATATGTATATTGTATAACTTTTATTTTTATAACAATCGTTCATAATAAACCGTACTCAAGTAGCGTTTTGATTCTCACGCAACGTTGCCGCATCGCATGACAGTAGCAATTGCGCGCGCGACGTTGCCACACAAACACCACTGAGTTATAGAGGTCAGTGACCGTCAGTGACAAACACTATGGATACCTACGCTCGCGAATGCAAATTCGGTGATTTACTAATTATTGATAATCATTGAATTCGTTTTGAAATAGTCTGTACTTTGTAATTTTTAGTGTTATAGACATTTATAAAATGTGGTGCTCATTTTTTTGTAATAAATCATCCCGCTAACGCTATTGTATTTTCGTTGTTTTATTTCAAGTGAACACCTATACAATTTTGTCACGAGCCACCTCTGGCCTCTGGGTGAAATAAACAAGTCAAATGATTTTTGTTCTAATTGTATTTTGGTAGTAGTTTGTTTAGAATTTACATTACCATTGTTTTTTACCTACTATATTTAAACTACGAAAGTAGTCACAAACTTGCAAATATTGGCAAAATATGCTTTTCCGAATTTTCAGACAGACACACAATATTATTAGATTGTTTTATCAAAGTAGGTAGGTATACCTTACTTGCTCAGTGGTATACTCTACTCGTACTCCGTTCACGTCGCGCGTCGTCGAAAACTTATGGTGCGTTCAGAAACAAACATAATTCAGTTACTTACAATCCATTTTGAAGTGAATGCCAAACAGTATTTGTCACAAAGTAACAAATATATTTAGTATGTTTTCTTTGCAGCACCAGTGCAGCAGTGGTTTCAAGACAGGAAGTTTCAAGGCAGAGAGTGAAATCAACAAGTCAAATGATTTTTGTTCTAATTGTATTTTGGTTGTAGTTTGTTTAGAATCTACATAACCACTGTATATTTCTTTTTATTTTGTATTTACTGTAAAACCAAAAGGTGAAAAATATTTCATTAGGCATACATGCTTACATCATTATGTTACTATGTTTTACAAAGCTTTAGAGTGCGTCGAAATCGGAAATATGTTTTCACCTTCCTGTTTATTATCACATAATAAATAGTGTTTTAGATTTGTTGTTGTATCTTGTTTATGAGTGTTGGTTATGAAATGTTACTGAAATAATTTACTTATCATTAGTGTTATTAGTTTTGAGTGAATAGGCATAGATCGGTATATTATATGCTTCTTCAAATACATGTTTTGATAAAAAAAAACAAAATTATAATGTAATAAAATAAAACTGCGTTTTATTGTAATCAATTTTGACATTTTTTATTTCCCAAAATTAACAATAAAATAGTTTACGCCAACAAATATAACTTTTATTTTTATACCAATCCTACTTCCTACTAATGCGAAAGTTTTTGAGGATGTGTATGTGTGTGTTTCACGCAAATACTACTGAACCGATTACAATGAAATTTAGCACACATATAGAACGTAACTTGGACACATAGAATAGGTTTTATCCCGGAAATCCCACGGGAACGGGAACTATGCGGGTTTTTTTTTTAAATGCGGGCGGAAAGCTAATCGTTCATAATATAAACCGTAGCAGGTGGCGTTTTGAAGTTTTGTCTACCCATACAGAAAAATGGAAAACTTGTTTTACATTCACGCCATCTAGAGTTCAATCTTTATCATTTTTGTATACGTCTGTGTGTGTAAACGACCCTGTATGCAATGACAGATGTTAAAACGCATGGTTTTATCGAATTGGGTGGATTTTAAGGCAATGATATGACATATTTAAATAAAATATAATATTCAGTAATCGCCATGACTATTCCTACGACCTTAATCTTTTCCAATTACGCAAAAACTCAAATAAACTAGAAATGTAGAATTCAGCGCCATCTAGCGGGACATTGGCTGGGAACAGATCGTAGCAATCACCTTAAAAGGCAATTTTAATTTAACGATAAATAAGTAGAAATGGTTATTTACGTGCTGAAAAATTATAAACACTTAATTACTATAAAATAAATTTATAACTATAACTCATAGTTCAAGATGACCATTCCTAACATGCAAATAATTACCTAACTAATAATTATTTACGAAGTGTCTAGTCGTCCGCTAAACGGATGAATAAAATAAATTAGTCGTCCGATTACCGGATGAATAAAATAATTTAATCGTCCGATTACCGGATGAATAAAATAATTTAATCGTCCGATTATTCGGATTACCAGATAACCTTTTAACACTAAAGCTAGTTGGGTTGGACTAAAGCAAAGGGGGCGCAGGACTTAGAAAATTTTTGATGGAGTTGGTGTCATTATAACACCTATTTATTATTGTTTTATCGTAAAGATTACGCTAATATAAGCATGTTTTATAGGAACAATATTACATATTCGCCCTCAATTCGTTAGGTTAGGTTTAGGTTAGGTTAGCCTTTAGGTTAGGTTAGGTTAGCCGTTAGGTTAGGTTAGGTTAGGTTTCTTAAAAAAAAAAACTACACAGAAATAGGAGCCCCGCGAAGCGGGGCTCCGTCGACACGCAAAAAAAAAATCAAGTTTAGGTTAGGTTAGGTTAGGTTAGGTTTCTTAAAAAAAAAACTACACAGAAATAGGAGCCCCGCGAAGCGGGGCTCCGTCGACGCGCAAAAAAAAATCAAGTTTAGGTTAGGTTAGCCGTTAGGTTAGGTTAGGTTAGGTTTCAAAAAAAAAACTACATAGAAATAGGAGCCCCGCAAAGCGGGGCTCCGTCGACGCGCAAAAAAAAAATCAAGTTTAGGTTAGGTTAGCCGTTAGGTTAGGTTAGGTTAGGTTTCTTAAAAAAAAAACTACACAGAAATAGGAGCCCCGCGAAGCGGGGCTCCGTCGACGCGCAAAAAAAAAATCAAATACCTACGTGTGCCCTCCTCCCCCCACAAAAAACCTATAATACGTGCGGCAGTTCTCTAAAGAAACCCCGATAACCTAACTATATAGATAAATAGATGTTATCGGACGATTAAATTATTTTATTCATCCGGTAATCGGACGACTAATTTATTTTATTCATCCGTTTAGCGGACGACTAGCACTGTCCAATTATTTAAACCTTCAAGCACATAATACCTTCAACAAGTGAACAAGACGCTTGTTTTCGAATAGACTCCATATTTTCTACAGTCACTTTGATGTGACAGAAATAATCAAAGCAAATCGTATTTATTATTTCCAAAAAATGTTGCTCACGGCGTTCTTGTATATCTTCGAAATATAATACCATTAATTTGAGTAATATTCCTAGAAACAAACCTCTAAATAAGCCTGTAATGTATAATCCCGCAAGATTTAATATTTTACGATACTCATTTTCTTATTATCTCAATAAAATCTACATCAAAGAGTGTCCTCAAAGGAAAGTGATACACAGCTAAAAGCTTTTAGTAAATATATTTCCTCGTAGGTTCTTTAACTTATTATTTTGTGAATTTTAAGTTCAAGAACCGAGGATAATATGTCATGAAACAAGACGACTTTCTTAGCTAATACAGACTTACCTATTTTATTTTGGGGGGGAAGTCAGGGTACGGCCTTGGTGGGAATCGCTGAGTGAGCGCAGCATTACCCGCAAAATACCAAGTAAAGCCGCCTGCTGTACTCGTGGCGGAGTACCATAAAGTAACGCAGACCCTGGCCAGTCCGCGCCATCCACGTCCTCGTCGTCCCACTGGAAACTGCTGTAACCATTGCGATCGCCACAATCGGGTTACAGATGAGCTGAGGATGCAGGGCAAAGGCGAACCATCTGCGCCTAAAAACAGATCGTAGCTCACAAGGAAGGATACCTGAATTAAACCATGCCTGTCTATAGGCTGAAAGGTGGCAGCCCCACCAATAGGCTAGGATACAGTGGGTTAATCACTCGCTTATCTGAAACTTTACTGATTAAAGAAACTGAAACAGTGCAAAACCGGACAGATCAAGTACCGACGACCCTAGGCATGAAAACCCGGACACGAATCGCCTGCTGGAATGTTAGAACCCTAAGCGACGATAATCGCTTAGCCCAAGTTGAAAAGGAAATGCTCAATTACAAGCTTCAAATCCTCGGCCTGAGCGAAGTAAGAAGGAACGGGTTTGGAGAACTGACAACCCCTCGTGGACTCACACTTCTGTATTCCGGAAAGGAAAATGAAGAAAGCCCTCAGGAGTTCGGAGTAGGTCTTCTCCTATCCGATTCTGCAAAAAAGAGCCTTCTGGACTGGACACCTGTCACTGACCGCATAATCCTGGCCCGCCTCAACAGCAAAGTGAGAAAGATATCAGTTGTGCAGTGCTATGCTCCAACAAATATGGCACCCGATGAAGACAAAGATCACTTCTACAGTTCGCTAGCACACACCATTAAGAAAATCCGCAAACAAGATATCGTCATCCTCATGGGAGACTTAAACGCTAAAGTTGGTATAAACAATGAAGGCTGTGAAAGACATATGGGGAAGTACGGTCTTGGAGTGCGCAACGAGAATGGAGAACGCTTTTTGGAATTCTGCCAGAATAACGATCTAACAATCGGAGGGACATTATTTATTCATAGAGACCATCACAAATACACATGGAACTCACCCGATGGGGTCACTAAGAACCAGATTGACCATATAACCATCAGTTCTAAATGGCGTTCATCACTGCTAGACGTGCGAAGTCGCCGAGGTGCTGATATTGACAGTGACCACCACCTAGTAGTTGCGGAAGTGCGACTAAAAGTTGCTGTTGCTAGGAGTACACAGGCTCTTCGACTAGGCCGTCGATACGACAGCAACAAATTAGGAAACCCGGAAATGAGTGACAACTTTAAATTGGAACTCCGAAATTGTTTTTCGGGTCTTGACCTTGATGTTGCTGATATAAACGACGAGTGGAACCGAATAAAATCAGCCTACATTGACACTAGCGCCTCTGTACTTGGCCACAAAACGAAAAGACGTGAGGATTGGATGTCTCAAAAGACCTGGGACCTTATAAGTGCCAGGAAAGATCTTAATTTACGAATTCTTAGTACAGACAACCCTGAAACACTTAATGAACTCAAGATACAGTACCGGCAAACTAGGAAACTCATATATCGCAGTACACGCATGGATAGACGAGCATGGGCAGACGGCCTAGCAGACCAGGCACAACGTGCAGCTGCATCCGGTAACTTAAGAGAACTTTATAATTCCACAAAGGCTTTAGCTGGAGGCAAGCAGAAAAACTGCAAGAAGAACCCACTAAAGAGTAAAGACGGACACCTAATTATGACAAGCGCTGGCACGAATATTTCCAAGACATCTATGGTGCTTTGGTGGTTGCTGAGCCCTCTGCACCTTGCTCCCCAGATACAGCATCACCGCCATGCCACAGCATTGACATCGATATCGAGCCCCCTACTAAGGAAGAAATTGAAAAAGCTATCTGCTCCCTTAAAAATGGAAAAGCACCAGGTGCTGATCTAATTACCGCAGAAATGCTGAAAGCTGACTTGCATACTGCCGTAAATGTAATGACGCCGCTATTGAAGAAGACCTGGGAAACGGAGGAACTCCCTGACGACTGGAGAAGGGGCCTTCTTATTACAGTACCGAAGAAAGGTGATCGCAGTCAGCTACAAACCCGCGTCGAGGTATAGAATGGGGACTATCAAATGTACTTGAGGACCTAGATTACGCTGACGATCTGTGCCTTCTCAGTCATACTAGAGCGGATATGCAAGCAAAGCTAGATGACTTACGTAAAGAAGCCGCAAAATCAGGTTTAAGGGTGAACACACAAAAGACCCAGGAGATGAGATGCGGGACAACAAGTTCTTCTCCGTTGCTGATATCTACAGACACCGTTAAACGCGTCCACTCGTTTACTTACCTCGGAAGTGTGGTGTCGGAAAATGGAGGATCAGAAGAAGATGTCGCCACTAGGATTTCGAAGGCCCGAGGAACCTTTGCACAGCTCCGAAATATATGGCAATCACGAAAACTTACACGCAAAATAAAACTAAAGATATTTCGATCTAATGTCAAGACCGTGTTGCTGTATGCCTGCGAGACGTGGAAGGTGACAAAGAACATCTCTTCGCAAATCCAGGTTTTCCTGAACCGCTGCCTTCGTCAAATCCTCGGTATCTACTGGCCCGAGACGATATCCAATGACCAGCTTTGGGTACGCTGTGGTGAGATCGCGATTGACCAGCAAATTAAACGTCGCAAGTGGAACTGGATTGGCCACACGCTCCGAAGGGAAACTGATCATATACCAAGGCAAGCCTTAGACTGGAACCCCCAAGGAAAGCGTAAGCGTGGTCGTCCTAAACAAACCTGGCGGCGGACAGTCATAGACGAAGCCAAGAAAATCGGGAAAACCTGGAGCGAAATCAAAAGGGAAGCTCTCGACAGAAACGCCTGGTGGAGCACTGTGGATGCCCTCTGCCCCAGCTAGGGGACACAGGAACATAAGTCAAGTAAGTAAGTCAAGTATTTTATTTTACGTAGGTAGGTATATTTTTTAAGAACTTGAGATTATGCTACAGGTTGGATTTGTTTCTAAATGTATATTTAGAAAGAATATCATGCTCAAAATTAAAATTGAGTTGTCTGACCGATTTACGACCATTGTGGAAAATATAAAAAGAGAGGCAACTATTTAGGAAATACCTACTACAAAAAATATTCAATTTCACTTAGGTACCTACATAGGAGAAGGTGCTTTCATGTATTTTAATGAAAATTAAAACTTTCTCGTGTTTAAATACGATGTTATAAATATAAATGAAATAATGAAGGCGCAACTCGATTTAAATTCAAAAATAGAGAAAGATAATAAGAGAATTAGTTTCTTAAAAGTGTACATACCTACGTATCTATCTTCTTAATTTGAAGATGCGTAATTTTATTTTCTTCACTTTTTAATTTTACTATAGAGGCACAAATCAAAAGGCAATTTATCATACTCTGTTTTAAGACATTCTAAAATAGTCTACTTCGAAGAACTTGTGTTATTACCAGTAACATAAACCGTTCCACTTTGAGAAGCTATAAACATATTCGGATGTAAATCGTTTTCATGCGTCTATTAATATAAATTTAGTGCTAGCAATTTCATATTTTTAAGAGTGAGAGGAGCTTAAATATCTAATTAATTAATAAGTATCTGATAACAATGTACATTGCAGTTTTCTAAAGTTCTCCAGCAAAGATTTTTCAGCCTACAAACTAGTCTCCTAAAATAAAAAAAATCGTACATTTTGAACTGAAATCTAAAAAATAAATGATTAGTATCACTTAGGGCCGATTTTTCAATGCCCAGATAAACAGCTAGATAGACTTTATTCTTCAGTTAACAAAATATTCAATTTTTCAATAGACGAATAGGACGTATCTATCGAATAACTACGTTATTTGAGGAATAAAATATCTATTTGCCGCTCCAACGGCCAGATAGCGCGCTATTCGACGGTTAGGCGTTTGAGTTGACAACTGACGCGTCAAATTTGGGATATTTTCGTAATGTCATAACATAGAGCGTAGAATTATTAACAATTAAACCTCTTTCTATATAATTATTATCAATTAAAATCATATTGAAATTGATGTTTTTGATAGTACTGATGACCATGCCATTGAAAATTTGCCGAACGCTGCCTTTAAGTATGTCGTTTCCATCGTAAAATATATAAATTGAAACACAAATTTAACCAAACTCTTTACTCGAATCAAAACAACAATCAACAATCATAGAAGACAAGAGCAATACAAGACAAACTTAAAATGCACTCCTGACGTGAGTCATAATGACGGTTGTTGACAAATTGCAAGAGTTGACTCTATCCCGCTCTAACCTGACTAATTTAATATGTTTGTTTCGCCACTCCGAGAGCAGAGCTGCCAATCTATACATCTATACAAATATTATAAAGAGGAAAGGTTTGATTTTTTGTTTGTTTGTTTGTTTGTATGAATTGAATAGGCTCCGAAACTACTTGGCAGATTTGAAAAATTCTTTCACTGTTGGAAAGCTACATCATTTCTGAGTGACATAGGCTATATTTCATTTTCAAAAAAAAAATAGGCATCCTTACTAAAATTACGATAACGTAATCCAAGGTGTGAAAAAAATATCAAAAAACTACCTTACATCGCGTGCACTGCGAAAACTATTGATGATAGAACAAAATGATATACTACATTTTTTTAGAACACACCATTATCTACAAAAAATCAGCGGCAGCATATCTCTAACTATTACAGTCATGTCACAATAAGCGTTTTTTTATTGAAAAAAAGAAATTAAAATACCACCGCTACAAAAAGCTCTTTATTTGTACCTTGGTATTAACCCTTATCAAAATAAACGATGTATTATTTAAGACTGCTTCAATATCTTTATATTACTTTTTGAATTATTCGATTCTGACAATCCAATCAAAAGATATCACGAGTTAAAAAAAAATTAAAAAATAAACTGTATTCGGCTAGCTATGCGTTGTAAGCGTCACTCGGGCAGGGGTACGGGAGGGGGGTTAAGATCACGAAATAAACTTGCCGCGCGGCTTACTCGCGCGGTCGGCTCCCTACGTGATGGACGTGTGCGGAATTTACGCTTGATAATAATTCGTTTAGTAAAATTAACAAATCTAAATGTAATGTTTAATGCCCGTGCGAAGCCGGGACGGGCCGCTAGTATGGAAATATTTGGTCAGATAGTTGTTCATCAAATAAATCACGATTGAAAAATAGGCGAGCCGTTATGAGTTAGATAAATAATTGAATAAATCTATTCGAGGGGTAGTTATTAGACTGTTTATCTCGGGATTGAAAAATCGGCCCTTAGTACGTATAAATAAATGATATATTAAATTATTGAAATTCGAACTTCGCAAAAATTGAAAAAGTTTTCTCAATTCCTCCTTAGTTTCTCAAATGATTATTTAAATAAAACAGAAAAAAGCAATTAAAAAGATACCATACAAACCAATATGTATGGGCTATGTCACTATTTAATTAATTTACGGGCAACCAAAACCGCGGCAGCTAATTACATGAGCATTGGTCAGACATTTGTTTTGTGACGTTAAAAGGGTGATTTAAATAATTTACTTCTAAATTCATTAATTCTAATTAATATTGCAATCGAGTAAAAAGTAAAAAGATTCATACAAACACGGTACTCTTCTTTATTAAACTGATCCAATAGAAACTACGTACTAAATTTTATTTTATCGTGGAGATAGAAAGAATTCTCGGGGAAAAGGCCTAAAGCTATCTGGGCTTGAATTAAGATCCAACAGTGTCCCTTTCAGACAATGCCTAGATATTAAAGTATACCTATTACCTACCTACACGGACTGAATTTATTTGGGGATTTGGAAAACTTACATTATTGTGTAGTTCAAAATAAAGAAAAATATGTAACGTATTTAAAACATACATAATTGTTTTGATGCCAAATATAGCCATGCTTTATTGTAGAACTCGCAGGTTAAAATGAACTTACACGGTATATTTTGATAAAATCTGCCAAGTCTATAAGAGAAAAAGTAAAGTAAAAATGTAGGCTAATTTTTCAAAAATGAAACTCGAAAGTGAATTTCACGCGAATATTAAATGCACGGCATGCCCCGGGCGAAGTGCTATTCACAAAATAATAGGATTTTGAACCTTCATCTTGCTATCATTCGTTATTCCCGCGTCTCTGGGGAGCAAATTTCATCAAAAAGATTGCCATGTAGGCGTCATTGAATTATTTCGCAAACGCAATTATATACCATTTGCGTCATATTCGTCTCTAACTATGTACGTCACATTACTTGCGTAAGAACTGAGACAGGTTCCGATAAAACAAATATATTTTTCTTCTTACGCGTCTTTTTTCTGACCACTAAGTTTAATTAGAACTTCATCGCAAGTTATAATGTTTAAAGTTCTGTATTTTCTTAGAGAATAAACGAGTTATCGTAGGTCATGTGAAACAATTAGGGCCGATTTTTCAATCCATGGATAAAACTTATCCGCCCAATAAAGTATTATAGGCCCATTAAGAAGAGCTGGAACGTCAACACATTTACACATTGCACATGTTAGGCCGGGAGATACTGACACAAAATTTCGGGTCATTTGTAACAGGATGGCGGTCTAGAGGGGTCTTAGTACGCAATGACAAAAAGAAAAATGATGGTCAGAACGCTGGTACCGGCGGACTAGTCGCGTGGGCGTTAGTCACACTCGTCGGATAAATAGCGAAAGTCCAACGATTTGTAACACAAAAATTTTAGAATTTACCGATAGCCCTTAAAAAAGATGTAGGCGGTAGTGTCATGCCATACTTTTACGATGTGACTTACAGTCCGCCATACCGACGTGAATGCGTTGATTTAAAAAAAAACAATTCAACCATTTGTACCGGGCTAACTTTTGCACAGGTAACCATCGTCGTGCAGCCATTTACTAAAATCGCCATGCCATACTTTTCGGACGATTCCAAACCGCTTCCAAATTCCAATTCCGATTCCGATTCCAAACCGCACTACCGCCTACATCTTTTTTATGGGCTATCGGTAAATTCTAAAATTTTTGTGTTACAAATCGTTTGACTTTCGCTATTTATCCGACGAGTTCGACTAACGCCCACGCGACTAGTCCGCCGGTACCAGCGTTCTGACCATCATTTTTCTTTTAGTCATTGCGTAATTAGACCTCTGTAGAACCGCCATTCTGTTACAAATGACCCGAAATTTTGTGTCAGTATCTCCCGGCCTATGTATGTGTCATATTTTGCAATTGTTTATAAATACAGGGTGATGTAATTGGTGTAGTACGAATATCTAAAAATCTATGAAGAATTTTGTGATACAGTAAATGGAAGAATTATAGACTATTTTACAGTATTTAATAAAATCATTTAATTTTTTGTTCATTTTCATTAGAAATGTCAATTTTTCTCACCAAGGTGGAAATTTGGATGATAAGGATCTTGTTATAAAAATATAAATTTTGACTAAAATCGGCATTTTTTTTTTCAAAAATCAAATTACTAATTAATAATCAGAGTTATCATATTATTAAAAAAAATAAGCCAAACTATACACAATTTTTACTTGATGCAATCCTCAAAGATCATGGACATAGTGTATTGCGCCTTCCACCATCCAGAACTCAACCCAATAGAGTTACTATGGGGCATAATTAAAGGGAAAGTAGCATCACAAAATGTGAACTTTAACTTGAAAACTGTGGAAGAATTATTTAGAAAGGAAGCAAATGCTATTAGTCTGGATATGTTTAGTGACGTTTGGAGAAAGACGCGAGAACATGAGGAAAAATATTTTCAATTAGAACCAAAAGTAGATAATTACACTGACTCATTTATAATAACATTAAGAAATTCCGACGGCGAGTTCTTCGAGCGATGAAAGTTTCAGTGAAGTAGAAGATTACGATTATGATTAAATAGATTCTTCTTCTTCTCTATAGATACTGCTTTCTGAATTGGTGGTAAATGTTAAAACTGTTAAACTGTTATGACGATTCAAAAGTGCTTCTAGAAGAAGTCTAATTGTATAAATGTTTGAGTTTGAGTTTAAAACCAATAATGTGAAAATTATACAATAAACATATTGTAACACATATTTGTTAGCGCGTATTGGTAGGTATTACGTACTTACTACAAATATAATATTTCTTAGATATCTTTACTCGACCAAAGTCAGGACAAGACTGCTCCGCAACTGCAGAAGACGTCCGTTATTTAAATCATTATCAAAACAACCATCCGTGTGTTGGGAGTGAGCGCACGTGTTATTTGTATTGTTTTTATGACCTGAAATTTAATTATTATTTGATAATTGAATGATTATTAATACTTTTATCCAATTGATTATTATTAGAATAAATAATTAACTTCATCAATTGATTTACTTTTAAATTATAATTTTACAGGTAAATTATGAGAGCATTCATAATTATATTTGCATATATTTATTTACAACGCACCCATTTTACAATTCAAGTCTAAAATGAAACTAGAGTCGCATTTATTTTTGAACATACTGTAAGTGAAATTGCATAAGTGTGAGTACTGTGAACATGCCAGCTTTCCTTAATTGACCGATACACGATAATATTAAAATGTCACCCGTAAACTGTCAAAGACGGGCAAAGAATACATTTTTGAAATGGTAGTTTAATACGTTATTCGACGAATAAGTATTAATTAACCAAGGATTGAAAAATCAACCCTTAAAAAATTGCCAATAAATAAATAGAAAGTTACTCCAAAATTAATAATGCGCATGCAGATCTTCGCTAATTATCGTATTTCCAGAAATACCCGAATCACCCCGAATCATTGAATCGTAAGTGCCCTAAAGAATGCACTTGCATCTTGCACCTTGTTCGAAAGAAATAGGAGTCAATTCAGGTCATACACAATCGAAAACAATCCGGGCGATAGGTGACGGTAGCCTGTCAGTCAAAAAATTCAAAAATCCGTCAGTCGTCTTTATATATTGGTGGTGACTGCACGTATTATCTCTGTATGGAATTATATAGAGCTGCTGTTACATACCCTTCTTAGTTTTGTTTCAAAGTTGAATTTTCCGGTAAAATGATTATTTACACAGTTAGCAGATAGCAGTGAGGAAAGTGAAAATTAATAAGAGCATAATGAAAGTTCTGATCATTCTACGATATCAGAAATAGAGATAATCCCTGATTCTGTAAATCCCTTGGACTGAGATTTTAATGATTAGATTTTTTTTTATGTCAGAGCAAGCAAAGGAGCAGGTGGGCCACCTGATGTTAAGTGGTCACCACCGCCCATAAACACCTGTAACACTCCTAGTGTTACAAGTGCTTTGCCGGCCTTTTATGGACAAATAAGCTCTTTTCTTGAAGGCCCCAATGTCGTAGTTGTTCGGGAACACCGCAGGTGGCAAATCGTTCCACAGTTTCACCGTACGCGGAAGGAAGTTGCGGGTGAAGCGGACAGTGGTGGAGCGCCAACCATCCAGATGGTGCGGATGGAACTGGTTTTTACGGCGTGTGGTCCGGTGGTGGAACTGTGCGGCTGGTAAAAGGTGGAACAATTCCTCAGATTTCACAATTTAAATGTAAACCAGTATTTGAAAATCATTTTTTTAAATATAAACTTTGTCTTATTTTAACCTTCCATACATCCATCATTACGCCAGCTTCAGTGAGACACTTTAATAGTTCTAAGTATAGAATTTTCCAAGTAAATCAATACAACAAATATATTATATTCGCAATCGAGTGTATTTATCCTCGCTATTAACTTTCAATTCTTTAACAAATTTCGTTACTTATCTCTTTTACCATAAAATCACAATAAAACTCATAATTATTCTAATAAACTATGCATGAAGAAAATACATTTAACCACTCTATATACATATCGTCTTCGGAGGCTCGGGGAATATGACAGTTGCCGAACAGTCACGAATTTTTCTATGCGCATTATCAGTTTGGGAGTAGGTACATATAATTTTAAAAACTTAAAAAAAAAATACTTGTAATGTATGAACGTACCATACAACAGTTTTATCAAAATAATATGATATCATAACATATTAGGTATGTTCGTACTGAACAGTTGCTTATAAATTTCATACAGGTATTAAAAGAAAATCATAATAAAATTCCCGCGTCTAGGTATTCCCGTACCCACTTGACGTTATCGTCTCACCCTTCCTCACATTCCATGCCCTATTTCACACCCTTTAAGTTTTGTTTCACGACAAAAAGTTATTACTTATTAGTCATTCTTCCTCTTTAGTGATTTTTTAAGAATTCAAGTCTATAGTATATTAAAATCCAAACAATCATATGAAACGGTAAACAGGTATAATTAATTGAAAACAAAAAAAAATACGTCTTTGACTGTGTCACATCTTGTTTGGGTAGGTACAACTTACGTAGGTACCTACCTAGTTAGTTACCATTTATGTATTTTGGAATGTTTGGAAAATATTATTAAACACACTATACCCAAAACTACTGAACAGATTTTCATAAAACGCATGGCATATTATCCAGAATAACACATGAGCTAGAGGAACTGGTGACGGTGGCCTATTTAAGTTAAACGTTAATATTTTGATTATTAAATTCATATGTATAGATACTGGAAGTAAACAAAACAGAAATAATTGTTTCTGAAGAAATGTTTGATGTTACAAATCAAACTCTACTCTTTACTCTTTGCGTAATTGCGAAATTATTTTTCCATTTTCTTTATAAAAGCATAAAATGCTTGGGAATAAAAATATTGTATTATGTACTCAAGAATATACACAATACATCGTATACTTACGAACCGTGACATATGTCCACGTAACAATAGAAAGGGTCGCTATCTAGTAGGGCTGTCACTAATTTAGTTTTCAATTTGTTTATGATGGAAATTTTAAATTGTGTTTTGTACACGATACTTTTTCTGTGGTCATAATTATACTTTTAAACATGTTTGTATCTGATGATGTATGGAAATTGATACTAATAATTATAAGTACCTTTTGGTACGAAAATTGAACATTATATTTAATGGCTTTTCAATTCCAGATGAAGGTTTCCCAAATAAACAATAAATCAGATTAAAGTACCGTTACATTATAAATGAATAAAATAATTATTTAATTAACTCTATAGGTGCCAACCCTAGATATATTTATATAAGATAAGCCCCACGTACCCCATATTTGGGGATGGGACCGATATCGTGTGCAGAATAACATCGCGATAGTGAAATGGGACACCTAAAGCATTTGCATTTAACATCGCCTCTGTTTTTAACCGACTTTAAAGAAGGAGGTTCTTTGTTCCACGGCTTATAAATTTATAATTTAGGTACTAGCTTTCCGCCCTTGGCTTCGCCCGCGTTGTACCACCTAATCTATAATATAAAAATGAATCGCAAAATGTGTTGGTAAGCGCATAACTCGAGAACGGCTGAACCGATTTCGATAATTCTTTTTTTATTATATTCCTTGAAGTACGAGGATGGTTCTTATGGAGGGAAAACGTAAACATGTACCACGGGCGAAGCCGGGGCGGACCGCTAGTAAATTATATATTTATATACTAAAACTTTTTCTATATCTATAAAAAACCGCATTAACATCCGTTGCGTAGTTTAAAAGATCTAAGCATACATGGACATAGGGACAGAAAAAAACGACTTTGTTTTATACTATGTAGTGATTGAAAAACTATGCTATTGAGCATTATCACTGGAAGATGAATTAAAACCCACACATAAAAATAGTAATTCGTAAAGGACACAGTTTATTGCTAACTAAAAATTGGTTTTCTTATTATTATAATACATTCATAATATACATATTGAAATATAATGTTCAGCGTGGAAATGACGATAAGCAGGACTTCCTGTCAACAAAGCAGCAACAACATAATATTTTTTAGTTTTATTAGCCGCGCCCCGGATGCGATCTAGATTTTTTTTTCCATTCGATAATTTTCTTTTTACTTTGAAACCAGACAATGATGAAGACAAAAAGAAGTTGCGTCTGCACCAAAATTATTCAAATTATCGTACATTTCTATATAAGTATTTATTATATTATATTATCTATATAAGTATTTATTTAAAAATTATATATGTATGTTTATCAGCGATCTGTTTTCCATAACACAAGCGAAAGCTTAGTATGGGATCAGATCGTGCCGTGTGTGAAAATTTGTCCTGAAATATTTATTTAAATATTTAAAAAATTATTTAAAAACTAGCTTCCGCCCGCGACTCCGTCCGCGCGGACGGAAAAAGTATCCCATTTTATGCCCAGGTTAATAAGGTATAATTATACCAAGTTTCATTGAAATCGAACCGTTAGTTTTCACGTGATGCCTGAACATACAGACAGACAGACAAAAATTTTTTTAATCACATGTTTGGGTTTGGTATCGATCCAGTAACACCCCATGCTATTTATTTTTTCAATATTTTCAATGTACAGAATTGACCCTTCTACAGATTTATTATATAATAAAAAATAAAAAATAAAAATAAAACACATTTATTGTCAAGATCACAGCACGAGATACATTTAAAACAAAAAGAAATAAAAAGAAAAATAATTAAATAAAAAGAATCTTATTCCTAAGAATAGTAATGTGGCAGTGAGTGACCTGACAAATGGAGCCAACTCAGTATATGATGGCAAGGTGATTAATACCTTACCACCACTGATTTTCAGTGACCCCAAGTGACTATTGGAGTTTCAGTCTAGAATTGTATATGATAATTTATCATGAGTATATTATGTGAAAGATATTATTAATATGATAGATACTAATAAATAAATACATCAGTTAAAACATGTAATATAGGTAGATATAATATCAGTATGTAATTATGTATATATACTTAATGTAAATAAATAAAATGAAATTATATATACAATGTTAATAATTATAATGATAAATAAATAGCCAGAAAATAAATGTGTTGTTATGTTATATTATATCCGGTAAATAAAATAAATATTTAATAAAGTTTATGTGTAATTCGATACAAATGCACTAAGGGTTAGAACAGGATTTTAAAATATGTTTCCTGTTGTTCCAACACTTAGTGGCATTGTATCGAAAGCTACCCTTGAAAGCTGCTGAGTGGTGCTTGGGTATGGACAGTTTACAGTTTGCAGACCTGGTTAGGTAGTTTAAGGCACTTCGTTCACCTACCCATGCGAGTTTCTCGTAGAGATATGCGGGTATTTTCGACTGCATCAATCCAAAAAGTAAAGTGGCAAAGTGTATATGTATAGATTTCGGCATTTCATGTTATTCCTATATTTTATACTATTACAAATCATGTCAATTTGCAAACATAAAGTGATAAAGCATTGGCATAAACATAGAGCGAAAATAATAATTTAATATCTACTAGCAAAATAATTACTTTAGTTTAAACAGTCTGTTTGCGGTGTCTATTTTAATGAATATCTACATGTGCACATAAATATCATTTATACAAAACTACTCACATCCTAGTTTATATGTAAATTCGTTAATTATTGCGGTTAAGGGTGTTTTGTGACATTTTGTAGTAATTTATCTGGAGTAATAAATATTGGAGGTCTAGTTGTAATTTATCTTTGTGTAGTTTATGTAATCTTGATTTTGAACAGTTGATTCACAAATAATATTAAAGACTTCCTTATTTGTGTCAATATTATAAACGCGAAAATATTTATATCTATTTCACGGATAATCCATAGATTTGATTTTGAAAAGAAGACCCAGAGAGTTTTTATAGTTTAAAAAATCATCTCCTAAAAACCAAGTTATAATTTCTCGTGGTTTCACTATGCGTGAAGGAGCGGGCCACGTCTACTATCTTTGCATTATTAATAACATTTTGCGTACTTAAAATATATCATACTAGCCAACCCGGCGAACTCCGTTTCGCCACCAGAGACTCCTTTTCTTTGCTATAAACCTCACGGAGCCCGAGACCTTTCCAACGAATGCAAAACCGTGGAAATCGGTTCGTGCGTTCTGGAGTTATAGCGTCAGGAAGGAAAACCAGACTTATTTTTATATAGTAGATAACTAAAAAAGTAGATATAACATTTGCGTGTAAAGAAGTAAGAAAAGACGAGCTATGTACGTATTATGAGGCGCCGTATGGCCATATCAAATTTATTGGCCGTGAAGCATCAACTTTCAGCCCCTGAAAAGCACTTACTATTTGTTATATACCTATTTACGGCTAAGTTACTTATTTAATAGACATATAGGGTAACGGCACCAGTGGTCAGCCAGGATCCAGTGATCAGCCTATTGCGTTGTTTATTGGCCATAAATATCGCTGTAATCAAAATAACCAAATCACGCGCACTTAAATAGAAGCTCTGTTTCGTTATTGGTTCATGCATCACGCGATAGGAGCGGCAGGGGGTCAGGGGAGAGAAGTAAACACGTTCGTACAGGTGCTGTCCGCCGACAAGAGCAGAAGTGTCATGTCCGCAATATTTTTTGTTTCACGTGGTGCTCTTTTGAAAGGTGAGAAATAACATATTTTAGTATGAAATGTGATTGTGTTTCATAGATAATAACTTTATAGATTACTTAGAGCATTTAATTTTATGAAATTTGATAAAAAATATTGTATTTTTACTTAAAAATTTGAGGGGCTGACCATTGGATACTGATTTTTTATGAAAGATCCAATGGACAGCCCCTGGGGCTGATTACTGGGATTATTTCCTAATTGTTAGAAAACCAGTATTCAGCCACGATGTTATTGAAATAATATTTTAATTATAAATGCGAATGCTTGTGTTTAAATCTATAAGTAATACTTCATGTTAGTTAAGTTTTACCTGAAATAATGGTATTATGTGTATTCATATCCAAAAGTTATTATTGTTCCCTTTTTTTTAGCTAAAAATTCCGCCAAGACAACAGTATATACCTATATATATTGTGGATTATAGATACATCAATAGGACATATTATTATAAACTAATATCGCTAATTTTTTTAAAAAGAATGGTTGCTGTTTTTATGATAAGTATTAAGAAGTTCCTAGAAAATAAGAAGACACAAAGAGATTGTATGTTTAAGTATGTATGTTTAAAATAATATTTGTATTATGTGCGATATACATTTTTTTGTGCTAAGTGAATCGTTGCTATAAAAAATGTGATTAATATAGTTGATTTTGATATAACATTGTTTATTTTGATCTCATTATTAGTTATACTTACTAAAGGCTGAACACTGGGTTCAACAAGGCTGTTTATTGGTTTTTAGAGGCTGTTCACTGGACACTGGCTGGACACTGGGCCATTTTTTGTTTAAAATTAATTATATATTTTACTAAGAGAATTATTGTTTTTGATAAACGTTGATTCGAAACTACAATAAACAATAAATCCATACATGTTGTACGTTTTTTTATTCGACGATTGTTGTAGAAATGGCAATTGTCATAACTTCAAAAAGCTGTTATGAGGCTGACCACTGGTGCCGTTACCCTACATAGTGAATTATGATAAAAATTTAACTTTTTACCATAACAATTCGCAAATATTTAACTGCGCTACTGAACGATGACAAAATAGGATTTCAGGGGCCATATTCACAAAAGAATTTTCGGAACACAATTGGTACATTTCTATATTATAATATGTATGAGATTATCATTTGAAATTCAATCACAATTCACAACAGTAACCTTTCCGGTCGAAAAGTCGTTCGTAAATAAGGACCGGGGTTGTTAGCCGCTCATCGTTCCATAAACACCAAAAAAATTCACATCCCATCGTATTATTATATTTTAAACAACCTTTAACAATATCATCTATACTGAATATTATAAGGCTGAAGAGTTTGTTTGTTTGAACGCCCTAATCTCGGCCCATATAGCCCATTTATCGAGGAAGGCTGCGGAGCAATGCGGTGAAACCGCGGGTTACAGCTAGTCGTTCCATAAACATCAAAAGAATTCACATCCCATCGTATTATTATTTGTAAATAACCTATAGCAATATCATAAACAACAATTATTTGCGACAAAACAAATAATAATGGCATTGATTCGCACTACCTACACCTGTACCTATCAATTATAATTAAACATATTATGTTTACGATAGATGCATCAATTCATAACTGATGGATTTACATCAACACAACACATTCAATATAGATCAGAAACACACGTGCCATATTCACTCGTGCGGCTCAAGAGATAAGCGCGAATTTCCATTGAAGTGGATAATATTAAACTGTGTCGCAAATTATTTGCCCTCGTTTAATACCATGGGCCAGACATGCCTTTGATGTTCCACACGGGCTGATGGGCTTGATGACGTCATAAGCCCGTATATTGTATAACAAACTTGATTATTATTCAATCCACCTCTCTTCATAAAAAGCGTCTACTATTTTTATGTCGCTGGTGGTTCGCTTGATTAAATTATAGAAACATTATTTTCATATTGAGTTAGCTGGTAGCTTGAACTAAAAAGCAAGGATATAGAAGTATGTAATACTACATTTTGTGTGATATTTCAGTTTAACTCCTACCTAAAAATTAAAGTCTAATTTGAACACGTTTATTGACACTGAAATTTAAGAATTAACTATTACTGGTTTTATTTAAACCATCAAAAAAAACTATTCATTAATTATTAAAATAACTTGAGATACCAATCAAACTTCAGTCTATTTTGATTTCTCCAATTAACCAGCGGTTGAACCGAAGTTTAGTGTAGGTGGAAGAAACCCAAATGAAATATTTAAAACGAAAAGAAATTTGATCCAGCGCAAACAATTAATAAGTTACTTTATATTTGAGACCGGCTTCAAAGAGCGCTTTTAAAATAAAAGATGAGAGCAACAACCGGAGAAAAGAACAGAATAAATTTGGCCATGTTTATTTCAGCATCAAACATATTATTATAATTGCTTCAGTTCGGAACAGGTAAAATCCTATGTTTTCTACTTTTCCTTACCTTCCATGCCTAGTAAGACAAAGTATAAATTCGCCAAAATCTATATTTGGAAGAATCAGTACATACAAGATACAGTCTAACGGACTGTTCGTTAGACAGACAAACAATTTTATTTGGCACAATCAACCTATGTTTTAATCTAGGTGATGTGCCAAACTGCCATTCATTCTGTTTGATTGACTATAATAGTTTTTTACCTTTCTGTAGTACACAGATATATTAGAGAAAAGATTAACACACAGGGTGCACACAGGATAAACATCTGTTGAAAGGTTGAATACGTGGCTCTAAAGTGTCAGTACAAAACCTCGTTTAATGTTATTCTGGGATAGGCATTGTAATACATAGACATAGTTTAAAATTTAAACACGATGTTTACGTAGCATGCTTAATTATATTCTATTGTGTAGATTTTTTTGTGGTTTAATAAGTTTCAGAAACGTCATATATTCCGGTTGCAAAATTAAAAGAGTCGGTAGATGTGCATAATAATAAATATTATATAACAATATAAATTACAATCATTGAATTTGTTAATATCAATCGGATATTGCTTAACACAGAATGCACAATTTGTAACAATAGGCCATCGCTCGTCACTAAATATCCATATTATTATCATTTATACAGTATATACCACAATACCTAATCTATTGATAGTCCATTGAAATGTTAGTTTGTTGCTTCACACTAGGTGATTCATTAGGGCTAATATACATTTGAACTCTAATATTCGTCTGGACTTAAAATTATTTTGTTTATTTTATTTTTGTTATCAAAGTTTAAACTCATGTTAATGAACAGTCTAATCTACAAAGAATACTCATAAAATTCTCAGAAGAAAGTTGAAATTTCATATTTGAATTTTAAATTTATTTGGTGAACGGTGAAAATATTTTTTAAAACTTCTGTCATTGAGATAACAAATTTTAAACTTTCTATGAAGTTATTTCATGCTTTACGCTTAAAAATCGATGTAAGATCTTTTTCAACGCCTTCGTATAGATAACCAATATAAATGTAAGTTGTATCATCTTAACTTAAAAAAACAAAATAATGGTAATTGAGAATTTTAACTAAAGTTGCCCTAAAACAGTGTAATGCACTGAATACTGATGCAATCTTAAAAATTCATCGCCATGTTTTGATCATATCAGAAGAATTCTTACCAATTATTTTAATAAGATAATTTTGTGTACAGCACATGGGCACAGACGACAGCATGTCTGACGACGTGTTCGAAGACGAGCTCCGAGCGCCGATCCAGCGGACCACACCCTCCCCCACCGGGTATCGAGACTACCGGCCTATAGAGTCACCCGCCCGTACTCTGGTGGATGATGACATTCCTATACATAAGGTAGCTCTATACTAATTATATAAGAACACTAGCTGTGCTCCGCGGTTTTACCCGCAGTGCTCCGCTCCTGTTGGCCTTAGCGAGATGATATAATATATAGCCTATAGCCTTCCTCGATAAATGGTAGTTCCCGAGATTAGCGCGTTCAAACAAACTCTTCAGCTTTATAATATTAGTTAAGATTTTGTTTAAACGCGCTATTCTCAGGAAAAAAACAATAAACATAAAAAATTTCATTGAAATCACCGATGAATCTCGTGTATTGATTACGAGTGACAAACATGGTCATTTATTTTTTTCTCTCTCTCATTACGCGGGTTACCAAAGATTTATATGGGGAAGGTTATTAATTTACCAATATATGACATGTATTTTAATTTCCAAATTGTATCTTTAATCCTACCTGTTCCCAATTATGGTCAATAGGGATCAGGGAAACGAGGATCTTTTCAGTAAATAACTACTATATGCTATAATATATAAATATAATGTTATTGATAAATGTCTTTATATCTTTGACATGAATGTTGCTAGACTTTAATAAAAACCAATGGCACTGGTTTTGTTTATTTGTTGCCAATGGTTTATTTATTTATTCTCCTTTGTCCGCACTAAATCGATCAAAAAAGTACATTCATACGGCAAAATGTAGGTATTTATTGTCTACTAAGAAATATTCTTCATAGAACTCATAGTCACAGGACATTGTAAATAAAATTCAATCAAACAAAATAAAATACAGCGAAAATATCTTCTCAGAAAAATGGTCCCTTTACGATATTACGCAAAATCTTGATTATTATTCATGAAGAAATCTAGAAGCGAATAAACGTTCGCAAACCTTATTTCAAGAGCCTTTAACTCAGACCCTTCAAGAAAAAAGTAATCTCGATAAGAACTGTGTATTCACTACCATTGGAATTCATGTTCGCCTCTTGGTTTTCTGTGAGACAAATGCTCCAGTTTTAACATAAATATACCCTCTATATGTAAATGAAACATTACATAATTATTATGTGTCTTTTCGAGATTAACAGAACGTGAAATGGTTCTGAAAGCGGGAAGTTATTAAAATATGTTATACAGGGCTTATGTTGTTTTTAATTAACAAGAGGGAGCAGAAATAGGGTAAACCACCCTATTATTGGCACTCTACCAATTTATTGGCATGCTCCAGTTTTTTAAGAAAATTAAGATTTTTTTTTGTAGCCTGTATAAATTTTGTAGTAGAAATTAATAAGTAGCGTATCATTCTTTACTCAATTAGCAAACAATGTTTTTTATTTCTTAAAACATTGCGGCGTATCAACCAGATGTTTGACAAGCCGGGACTTGTGTGGCAAAAATATTCAAAATATTCGTTTTTTACTAAGGTAAGAGCTATCATGAACTTAAAAGAAATTGCAATTCCGTTGTGTTTTTCGTATGCATATTCATTTTGTCTTATTATTGAACTAGCGACCCGCCCCGGCTTCGCACGGGTGCAATGCTGATACTAAATACACTACAGAAAAACTGTGAACGTTGTATATAAAAACATAGCATAGCAGGTATAAAATATATAGCCGGGCGGCCGGCCGGTACTGCCGCAAACGCTACGTCCCGCAATTTTTAAATCTGTAATATCTTCGAAAATATTCACTTAAATCATACGGTGTAAAGGGCCATATAGATCTATATTAAATGAACAATGTATTCAAGGTATTTAATTGGTTAAGGATTAATGCTGTATTGGTTAAAATCGCTTCGAAAATTAGCCATTATTTGTCGTAAAAAGTAAATGACAAAAAAAAGTTATTTTGGGTTATCCATAAGAGATAGACATATACCATCGCGGACTTTTCTTTAGACCTTTTCAATGTGTATAATACTTAGTACATTATTTTGATAAAACTCGTAGGGTTCAGCCTGCGTTTGCAATGTAAGCGGAAAAAATTTAATTTTTTACGACATCACATTAGAAACCTCAAAAATAACAGTACTTTTCCACTATTTAATGGATGTTATTTTACATATAAACCTTCCTCTTGAATCACTCTATCTATTAAAAAAAACCGCATCAAAATCCGTTGCGTAGTTTCAAAGATTTAAGCGTACAAAGGGACATAGGGACATAGGGACATAGGGACAGAGAAAGCGACTTTATTTTATACTATGTAGTGATGATGTATGAACTGCCTTTTTTAAACATTATTTTAAAATTTGACCGCCAACTTTTAGTTATTTGTGGTATGCCAACAATTGGGCTGTTTAAAATCTGTTTATCCATTTTATTGGCACACAAAAATGTTAATTGAAACTTAAAAATTACTTATGATCTCATTCAACCAGAGCTGTGATTTAATTAAATGTAAGATAATCGTAAGCTAAAATTGTTCTATGTTTTATTTAAGTAGGTTTTTCGGTTGTCTAAAACCATATTTAAAAATAAGCGTTCCAACTGAAATGGTATGTTCCTCTACAAATAAATGTGACATTTATTTTAACAAAGTCTTTTATTTTGTTTATTTCAAAATTAATTTCTGTTAATTTATGAATGGTACAAATTAACTTTAAAATGTCATAGTACACACTTTGAAAGCCCTACTTAAGATCTAGTAAATATTTTTCAGTCTTGAATAGTGACAATAATAGGTAACAATCACTGCCAATAAAAGGTTTGACTATGCCAGCAACTGGTATTTTAGGTTTTTCTTTTAAAGGTTCACTATATTAAATAAAGCGATTTAATTTAAAATTGAAAAGTACTTTATAATATTCTCCATAGATTAGAATACCAGTATAAATGTTTTTTTCTTAATTAAAACATAATTGTACATGCAAATTTCACCGGTTTTGTGAAGTAGCTGCTTAAAGTGCCAATAATTGGGTGGTTTACCCTATTTAGTCTGTTTACGTTTTATGCGACTTTGTTTCTTATTTGAACTTGAATAAATTCACCATTATTATTTCGAACCGATATGATAGTCGGATACAAAATCTTAATTTTGTTTTTGAAGGACTACGTTCAAAATTTCGACCACGATATTATATAGTCATATTATTTAATCAATAAGTTGATCCATTTTTAAAGAATTGACAATGTTGTCTACTAACAGCAGATAAGTAGACCTGCTCCTTGAATAATTACCAGATCGGCCAAAATCAGCAGGATTGTTAAATTTAAAGACCTTCCGCAACTCGATATTAATAAACCAATGCAGATTCATTAAGTTGAAAAGTAATAATCCTTTGAATTCGCAGACAATATTGTTGGGGGACAGTGGAGTGGGCAAGACATCGTTATTGGTACAGTTTGAGACCGGCAAGTTTCAACCCGGGAATTTCTCCGCTACCGTGGGCATCGGATTTACGGTAAGTGAAATGGCATTTTTAGTTGGGAATTAGTATTGTGTATTTTGATATCGATGTACCTTTTGATTGCTATGCTATTATAGATATTGGACCTATATGGAGCTGTTAGATGATTATAAGGATTCGCAGTTCTGCAGTTAAACAGTTCTGGGGATGACCTCTTATTCCCAGTCAGTTTACGGCGTGAATTAAACTGACTGGCAAATTCGTATAATACCATAGTTAACCATGGCTGGATATAGCGATCATAATTAATATGAATTTGCCAGCCAGTTCAATTCACGGTGTAATCTGCCTGGAAACAACAGGTCATAATACGGCCCCTGATTCATCTTTCATGTGATGTAATTTTATCTAAATAATAATTATTTTATTTCATTAATGTGTTTGAAGGTGTGTTATCATATGACCTACTGTTTAATTCAAGTTTTTAATATTACGCAAGTAATTTAATTTCTTTAGACCACTCAAATAGGCATAGAAGAAACGTTCTGTCTATTTTATAACCTAACTTTTTATTCGGGAAAGTAATTTGGCCATATGTGTCCTATCAAAAAGCGGCCATATTTCTTTTCTTTCTTTGGCGAGGATCCCATATCTTTCTAATTTTATCGCTTACTTGGATATTGCCGGCTTCTTACATGATGATAAAAGAACTGATTATATTTTCTTTCATTGTATTAAAGATATTAAATAATTGTAATCGAGCATTTCATTTATGTAGCCTTTCCTAGTTTATTTGATAAATGAGATTTAAACTTCGCAAAAATTTCAACTTCGGTTAAAAAAACTGCAACACCTCTAAATTTCCTCCTTTCTATTTTCAATGCATTGGTCATAATTTTGTAAACAGTAGGAACCTACCTAATTTTTGCAAATATCATACATATAACCTACACATAATATAAGTACAATTTGAATATAATAATAAAAAATGCACAAATTTCTCTTGAACAAAACGACTATAAAAACATTACACATTTAAAATACAATTTTCTTTACAAATAACAGACGTTGTACTTGATGTAAAATCTCAGTTTGAAAATAACAAGTTATACATGAGTTATACCGTTTACCCGTCCGATTAGGGCCCTTCTGGCCTCCTCCACTCAAGCGACAGCCCAAGCCGAGGTTCGAGATCCCCGTCAAGGGGGGACGCCCTTGCGCATGTCGCTACCAGGGTGAACCTTCAGTTCACCCCCGCGTCCGCGTTAAAATGTAGAAGCCCTTCTGGCTAACATTGAGAAACACCACACAAAAAAAAAAAAAAAATAATACCGTTTAATAAATATTCTTGTGACATTAATATTTTTATTAATAAAGTTTAGCGCGACATAGTAAGGTAAAGCATTTTATTAATTAATATCCCCAAGTTTGCCGGAGGGCTAAAAATTAACAACCCAAAACTCGTACTTTAGCAAAGTTTTATTTATTATGATGCTGCCTTGAGTTTTACAGTTAAAGTATATTTGTAAGGACTAAGAAGTTTATTAACATGACTTTTATGAAAGAGACTAGTGAGAACATTATCCTGCAGGAAGGATTAAGTACTAGGGTAACATAAGGCCACAGATAACTAAATACTTATACGCATAAGGATGCGGGTAACGTGTGAGCTTATACATAATTAATATACATACATTCATAATGTAATGTGTATGATACATTATATTAAATGAACAAATAGGTACTAACTAAAATTTTCCACTTCGGGCTGTCTTGCAAATATCGGGGTGAATTTATGAACTACTTAAAATTGTGTGGATTAACAAGATAGTTAATAAAAAAAAATTTAAACTTTCTTCGAAAGTATGAATTTTTTAAATTATAAAATAATATTATACAATAAGTATAATTATTACTTTATTTAATTATATGGACTTAACAGTAATTTATTAAGTAGGATTTTAATTTGAAACCATAGCTAAGGTTACGTTAAAACGCTTAAAGCAGCTTAATTTATAATGAAAGCAATCCGAGCAGCAAAAAGCATTCAGAGAATGGCGAATGTATAATTTGCATATTATTTATTTGTGGTTAATTTATGGTAAATCGCTTTGTGTAATGCGAAATCATTATATTAATGGCCTTTAAAACGTTTTAATGCGCATTTTTTATAATTACGATATTTGCCAGAAACTTGAAAGAACATACTCTACATAATCATTATAAATCCCTACTAATATTATAAATGCGAAAGTAACTCTGTCTGTCTGTCTGTCTGTCTGTTACGCTTTCCCGCTTAAACCTCTCAACCGATTTTGATGAAAGGAGGACGCGTCAAATTGGGCCTGAAACTTGGGTTAAGACCAATACACACGAAATATTGTTTTTGTGATAGATCATTACACATACCTAACGAAAAAAATAAAATAAAAAAATAAATCAACCGGGTTCTTGTACAGTCAAGGCAAAAAGTTTTATTTATTTGGCTATTATTTTGCGCACAATAACGGTGTTTTTAATTCGAGTGAAGTAAATATAAACCTAAATGTCACTGGAGTGACTGAGTTTAACCACAAAGAACGTCTAACTACGTTGAATAGAATATTTAGATTCCATTATTGTGGATATAGATTAAACTAAAAATATATACACATGCTTAAAAGTAAATCTGTGTTTCATTAATATTAATCTCCTTTATTGTAATACAGATATGAATATAAACAACTTATTTAATATTCCTTCACTCGTCTTATAACAGTTATTAATTGCAAAAAATATTATACACAAAGAAATAAAACTTGATGTGACTGTACAAAAACCCGGTTGATTATTTTTTTATATATATTTTTCCCGTTATGTATGTGTTATGATCTATTATAAAAACAATATCTCATGTGTATTGGTCCAACTCAAGTGTTCAGGCCCAACTTCCATAGTAAAATGCCCATTCTCCTTTGGTACAGAAAATCTTTAGACCCTGAGAAAGAACATTGGCTACCTTTTATTGCGAAATATGTACCACGGGCGAAGCCGGGGCGGACCGCTAGTTATTCATACACAAATATCTGCATTGGCTGCTTATCTTATACTAGCGGTCCGCCCCGGCTTCGCCCGTGGTACCTACATGTTTACGTTTTTTTCATAAGAACCATCCTCGTACTTCAAGGAATAGATTCCGCAGCGCACGCGATGACAGAATTTTTTTTACACCTTGGGTTACATTAGGTATTGCATTTTTGGTAAGGATCTCTAATTTTTTTGAAAATGCAATATAGCCTATGTTGCTCAGTGAAGATGCAGCTTTCTAATGGTGAAAGAATTTTTGAAATCGGTCCAGTAGTTTATGCGTGAAAACCATACATACATACATACATACATAATTACAAACCTTTCCTCTTTATAATATTAGTATAGACAAAACTAACAGTTATGTGGTTTGGTTTGATTTTGATGATGGTGACCAATGACCATTCATCTCAATCATTTCAGTCATATAATGAATGGAAAACAAGATCACAAAATGCTAACTTTAGAACTTTAAATTTACCAGGATTACAATATAATACCTACCTACATGTTTCGAATGAAGCATGAAAGGTAAATTTTATTGAAAGTTCCACATCATTATTTTTTAAACGACTTGTCTGTCTCGACTCCATTTAAAAATGCAAAGCCATAGCGTATTTTCTGCTTTCCTGAAACGAATATCACAAAGCAAAAACGAAAAAAAATATCGTAAGTTCCTCAGGGACGCCATTGTTAAAATTCCTATAGCAATTTTTAAATTTGACGTTTTTCGAAACCTTTCCGTTCTCGAATTAAAACTATTGAAGCGTATTGAACACTGACGGCGAAAAAATCATTTTTCCTTGTGACAAGTTAATTGAAAATGTAAAAATGTTTTTACATTTTCCTTACATTGACGCTATGTTTTAAAGTGAATAGGATTTGTTGATTTCTCGTTAAACTAATAAATTGTAGTGTGTGTCACAGTAATGTGTGTATTCACAGTAATCAAATATCGTAAATTCAGCGGTTTGTAGCGTGGCGAATGACGACACTCCTGCGAGAGCCAGTCGTCTGCCACTCGCCTAACTAAGCTAACGTTAATAAAGTATAAATGTATAAATATAATAAAGTAGTTCAGAACATACAGTATTTAATTTGAAGACCCCAGCCTCTGTACACCAAACTTATGCATTTGTCTTTCGGCACTCTCTTCATAAACCTGCAGCAGCCTCTCCTTAAGCGCCGTATACCTGTCCTGGGCGGGTGGTGACATCACGAGGTCACTGACCTGCTGAATGGCCTCTTTTCCGAGTTTCGATATGACCAGGTTGAATTTGGTCTCTTCCCCCTGCTTCTGTGGGGCCATCACAGACTCGAACTGTGCGAACCATAACCTTGGCAAGTCTGTCCAAAATTCCGGTAGCTTGGTGGACACGCTTATCGATGCCAACGCCGCGCCTGACGCCCCTTCCTTGATCTCCGTGTCTGATGCTGCTGTTTTATTCATTTTGATTGCCGATGAGCTGATGAGCCGCCTGCCGCTGTAGTCGCCACGTGTCACGCGTACTCTTCGATTGCGTCACGCTAACTTCCTGTCGCCGTGCCGCGTGGAATTTGATCTCGAACAAAAACTTGCCCCACAGCCAATGTCACTATTTACGCCGATTTTTGATCACGTCGGGGTCACCAGTTTGGTGTACAGAGGCTGGGGTCTTCAAATTAAATACTGTATGTTCTGAACTACTTTATTATATTTATACATTTATACTTTATTAACGTTAGCTTAGTTAGGCGAGTGGCAGACGACTGGCTCTCGCAGGAGTGTCGTCATTCGCCACGCTACAAACCGCTGAATTTACGATATTTGATTACTGTGAATACACACATTACTGTGACACACACTACATAGCACAGCACATCATAGCACAGGCGACAGACGCTGAGCTCGCGGATTTAATGAAAACAAATGATAGATTGCAATGGAAACAGTTAGCGCTCGATAATAATGACGATATTAAAATATATTGTGAAACATCAGCTCAGAATATTAGGCCGTATATACCAGCACAGTTTAGGAAAAGTATTTTTAATAAATTTCATGACGTTTCTCATCCCGGAGTTAGAGCATCGCGTGCGTTAGTTAGTAAAAAAGTTTTTTGGCCAGGCATGAATAAGGACGTGGGGACCTGGACCAGGACGTGCGTTAGGTGTCAGAGAAGTAAGGTTTTTAGGCACACTGTTTCAAAACTTAGCGATTTTAACAATAGCGAGCGTTTTGAAAATTTGCACGTGGATCTGATAGGACCTTTACCGGAAACCGAGCACGGTTTCCGTTATTGCGTCACTATGATCGACAGATTAACGCGGTGGCCTGAGATTTGCCCTGTGAAGGACATGACTGCGGAGTCGGTAGCTAGAGCAGTTTATGAAGGATGGATTTGTCGCTTCGGTTGTCCTAAAGTTATTACCACCGATCAAGGTAGACAGTTTGAAAGCGAATTGTTTACAGATTTAATGAAATTATTAGGTATTCAAAAAACGAGAACTACCCCGTACCACCCGCAGTGTAACGGTAAGATAGAAAGGTGGCATAGGTCCTTGAAGTCGGCTCTGGTGGCTAGATTGAACAATAATCTATCATGGTTAGTAGAACTACCTACGGTCATGTTAGGATTGAGAGCAGCTTGTCAAGCGGACACTGATAATATCAGCGCGGCGGAATTTGCTCTGGGTCATTGTTTAAGGTTGCCGGGAGAATTTTGTTCGGATAAAAGTACGAAAATTGATAATCCACATTCATTTATAACTAAATTAAGAGACACTTTGAACAAAATTAAGCCCATAAAAAGGGCATGTAAAAATAGTAATAGTACTTTTGTGCATGCTGATCTAAATTCCTGTTCACATGTTTTTCTAAGAGTGGACGCGGTACGGAGACCGCTAACGCCTCCGTACAGCGGACCATATAAAGTTTTAGAAAGAAATAGTAAAGTTTTTAAAATATTAATTGATAATAGAGAGTGTAATGTGTCGATTGATAGACTTAAGCCTGCATATATTTTAGAAGAAAATGAAGTTAGACATGACAGTAGATTAGATCAGCATAGAGAGGCTAATGTGTGCACGCCTTTACAGAAATCACGTAGTGGCAGAATAATTAAAAGACCTGTAAGATTTTTGGACTGTAACTAGGTTAATGGTGCATTGGCATTTTTGTAAGCAAGTAGGCACGCGAAGGTTGCGTAATGTCATCTCAGCACATATTAATGTTATAAGTAGTTGTTAGGAATATTTGTATTCATTTTATTTCAAATCTCGGCTCAACCAGTTAATTATATTAATAATATATAAATTTGAGTGTCGGCTCATTTCACAAAGTTAAACTTTAAAGTTATCAGCATCAAACAATATTTAACAAAATGGGAAAAACATATTCGGTTGAAAAGAAAGATGAAGAAATTGTTATCGCTCAAAACGGAGCGAATCACGCCACAGCATAGACTCCCAAATGTTAATGTTTGCTAATATATATATATTTTTTTTTTGATATTTGTCAGTTATGTAAATCATTTTTTTTTTTAGAAGGGGGTGTATGTAGTGTGTGTCACAGTAATGTGTGTATTCACAGTAATCAAATATCGTAAATTCAGCGGTTTGTAGCGTGGCGAATGACGACACTCCTGCGAGAGCCAGTCGTCTGCCACTCGCCTAACTAAGCTAACGTTAATAAAGTATAAATGTATAAATATAATAAAGTAGTTCAGAACATACAGTATTTAATTTGAAGACCCCAGCCTCTGTACACCAAAAAATCTTGAACATTATTCAGTTTTTCTGTTAAAAAATAGGGAAGCGTGTGAAAGATAAATTAATTACACAGTATTATTAATCGTTATTTGGCTTTTATACATGACAATATGTAAATTGGGAAAAGTTTATATCACTTTGTACCTAGTCTTTAAATCATAAGGGCGAAATTTAAGACTTCCTTTCATTATAATTTATAACATGTCCCAAAATTACAAACCTAAAGTACTTAGTACTTTTATGAAACACATACTGGGTTGTCAATTAGACTGCTGTTTCTAGATACCAGATAATATCATTAAACGAATATTAACTGCAAATCCGCAAACTCACTTCGCACATCCATATTTTCCTATAATTAGTCAGGCACAAACCGCATCCAATTTGTATCATCGGAGCTCGTAGCTCAATGCCGTTGCCGGAGCGACGCGAGAGGGGACTGTGGAGGGAGGGAGGCAGGGAGGCCGGGAGGGCATCCCTAGTCGGGACAGGAGCGGTCTAGGATTTACGACCAGTTGCGATAGGACAAGAGGGCGCGTTGACGCTCTCCCACGGGAGCTATCAAAGCGCGGGAAGGTTCGAAATTTCAAAGTGACGTCTGTCGAAACGATTTTTTTTCTTCTTTTGTGACTGGCCAGTTGGAAGGTGTTTGTTTTGATGCGTGTAATGATGTGGTTATGCTTAATTAGCTAATTGATTATAATTATCATTAACTTATAAAGCAACATATAAAAGTTACAAAAAATAATCAATCCTCTCAAACTACGCAAATTAACCATGAACCTATTATTGTTTGGATGAAATAATACGGTCTAATAATATATCTAATTTTAAATGAATTACTAATCGTTATCAATATTTTGAGAAGTAGCACATCGATTAGATTTTATCTTCTTGCACAATTAGTATGAAATTAAATTTGAAAAGATTCGTACACACTAACTTTGAAAACTTGGGAGCTTAAAACGATTAAGTCTTGAGTAAATAATAAATAAATTGGACAGATAGCTTTTCGTTGATTATATTGTAATTTGATTGATCGCTTTTCCTTTTGTTCTCTGAAGCAATGTTATTAGAATACAAATAAGGAAATAAGAAATATTAATTGGATAAAATTTCAATTTGAAATTATTCATGCATTTTAAAATGAGATTGATTTTCTTTGTAAATGACAAATTCAATCATATTGTTATAAAAGTCATTATGGTAAATAGATAGACTTTCATATCATCGTGACTTTTTTTACTAAACTTATTTACCGACTTTAATAAAAAGTGGAGAATTCGAACTACACAATAGTTTTAACTTTTAATCATTTGGCACTAATTATCCCTTAGTATCTTTAAATAATAATCAACCATAATCAACCTTGTTCATCTACTTAATATTCATATATACTATACACACTCTTAGTTCAAACACAAGTTTTACAAACAAACCCCAATAACAAAAAAAAAACATTCAACAAATCAATACATTGTAAAAACCCGTTCTCTCATTCCGTTACAATTATCAGAATGCAATTCTATTAACATACAATTACAAGAAAATAAATATATATCGCTGATAAGTGTCCAAGCAGTTAGATCGTAATTGGAGTAATAAAACGTGGTAAGTGTAGGGGCGAGCCGACAGTCGGCCCTTTGGTAGTGATTAAACGAGTTTTAAAACTGGTAAAAGTATTAGTTATGGTTTTTGATGAGTAAGTGCTTCTGGTTTGTGAGTTATAAATATAGTGAAATGTGATAACCTGACTGATTTGTTTGTTAATTAGCTTCCGTTTAAAGCCTCTTACTACTATTAAATTTTTTCTACTATCCATAACAAACATTCAAATTATTATATACTAGCTTACCGCCCGCGGCTTCGCCCGCTTTGTCTAAAACCTAATAAATTATATACTAAAACCTTCCTCTTGAATCACTCTATCTATTAAAAAAAAACCGCATCAAAATCCGTTGCGTAGTTTTAAAGATTTAAGCATACAAAGGGACATAGGGACAGAGAAAGCGATTTTGTTTTATACTATGTAGGTATAGGTATAGGTATGTAGTTTTATACCTACAGTGAAAACGCAAAGGGTAAATAAACGATCGCTTTGTTACTTTGAAATTCCTTGATACATAATCAATATGTATGTACGTTTACATTACTACGATGAACGCATAGAACCTTCGAACCATAATGTACCGACAACCTTATGTGCAACAGTCACTGTCTTATACCTAATGGCTATAGTGGATAGGAAAGTGATGACTATGATAATATAATGTGTATTAATGTTGTAAATAACACTTATACAATAACAAGTATATTATTACTTATATTATTTTTTCCAGAATATATGCCGAATATTTCCGCATCTCATGAAAAAGATTATAAATTAACTATCCATATTTCGATCCCTGGAGACAAACTAAGTGTCTGAGATCTTACCTAATTGTCTTGAGCAATCGATTAGTGAAACAGATGTGAAAAACATCTGTTGAACAAGGGACGCGGGAATTTGCCAACTTATTGCTTGGAAATAAGTGAGTTATCAAAATATTGGAAAATAATTGCATTGCGTACGATATTATGTGTAAATTTTACTAGGTGACAAAATATGAACTTAAATACAGTCGACTCTCGTTAATTCAAACCTGCGATAATTCGAACCTCTCTATAATTCAAAATTATCACGAGGTCCCTGCAAAATCTCTTTATATTTCGAACTAAATCCATACATTTTTGTGCACTTGGTAATTCGAATGAAAATACCATTGCTATATATAACAAAACGACGCGTTAATTCGAACTCATCGGCGTCCAACACTCGACAATTATTCAAAGTTGCAGAGAGGTAGGTACATTTTGCGACAAGTTCAAACTTGTTCAATGAGCCGTTATTTTTGTTATGATTAGTTTGACTTTACACTTCTCACGAATTGGTATGTTTAGTTATCATTCGGTTACTGTAGAATAGCATTTAATAAATAATAATTGATTAACAATTAATAATTCGAAGTTTTATATATTTTCTCTCACAAATTTCGAACCATTTGATATTTCAAACTCTTGATAATTCGTAATATTTTGAGAGTCCCTCGAGTTTCGAATTAACGAGAGTCGACTGTAATTGAATTTTAAAAACATTACCTATACTATAAATGAGCGAAAAGTTACCTATAATACTTTTAGTAAATTATTAGATTACGCCCATAGCAATAAGATAATTATTAATTAGTACCTAGTACCTATGTAGGTACATGATTACACCTATCGTGTTCGAAAATCACAATATGTGAATCACCTATATATTATTGATCATTGAAATTGAATTGTATGCCTAAGGGATTATAACTATTCCATCAATCTCATATTTTCAATTGTTTACTTTTCCACGGATTTCAATAAAAATTTCAAGTGCATTGCATTAGAAATAGTACAAAGGAAACATCAAAAGTCAATCATTAAGCTTACCAAATTAAAAAAGGTATTAAACCGCAACATTTTTGTAATTAATCTTTTTGTTGGAAATATAATTACATTCTGTTACTGTTTCATATTTTAACTGAACGTAAGTAACGGGCTTTCAAGCCGATGAATATTAAAATTGCATTTTCATTTTAATGAAAATTACATTTCATACACGATTTTGCCATTGCTTTTTGTTTGAACTGTTAATGACATGAGAACGCATTTATATGGTTACTAAATATGTAACTTTTCATCAAGATATTACAATTTTCTTTCACTTTTATAAATTACTAGCTTTCCGCCCGGGGCTTCGCCCGCGTTTTCAAAGAAAAACCCGCATAGTTCCTGTTCCCGTGGGATTTCCGGGATAAAACCTACCCTATGTGTTAATCCAAGTTGCCCTCTATAATTATGTGTGCTAAATTTCATTGTAATCGGTTCAGTAGTATTTGCGTGAAAGAGTAACAAACACTTACCACACACATCCTCACAAACTTTCGCATTTATAATATTAGTTGGATTATTTAATAAATAAAATTCACTAATGCCGAATTGATCATTAAGGGTTCTAATTACTTCCATGAAACATAAGCAGTCACACACATAGATAAAATCTGATCTTAAGCGAAAATGTATATTTAAAAAAATTAAACAACCCTACATTTGCACTACGTAGGGTTGGTAGCAGTTTGCTTTAATGTAAACATAAAACAATAATGACTGTACTTATTTTTAACGCATTCAGGAAAAATTGTCAAGTTTTCTCTTTTACACGGGCCTGTGTCACACGAACATTAAGAGTCTTATTGGTACCCTAAAGGGTATAAAATATAGGGTTAACACTTAACAGTAGTTTAACATATATCCTACTAATATTAAAAACGCGAAAGTTTGTAAGAATGTGTCCGTTACGGTGGGTTACACTTTCACGCATTTCGTTGGATCTCCATTTTTGTAAGGGATATACATATTAATTTTGCTACTTTCTATCCTAGTACTAAGCGAGTAAGGCCACGAGTACACCGCACTACCTATCCCATAACTTAAATTGGAACACAATCGTTAGATTACGTGAAATAGCCCTGTTTTAAGTATATAATTAAATCTTACCTCTATAATTCAAATCCTTCGTTAATAATTAAATGAAATGATAAAACAAGCGATGTTCGATATTTGCCAATCAAGGGCTTCATAAATATTACTTTATTGTTCCGCGTTCCCACTGATAGGAAGTTTATCTGTTATTAAATGAAGATATGATATCTATTACATACTATTTATTTTTAATTAACTAGCTTTGCGCCCGGCCTTGTCCACGTAGTTGAAGTTATCAAATTAATTACTTCTGTCTTCTTACCTTTCTCGAGAACCAGATCTACTGGGAGAGTAGGATAAAAATCAGTGCAATAGTTTCTTAGTTTACGTTACGTATTTAAAATCTGTCCATATACAAATGTATCCAATAGTAAATCTTATATTTCATAAAACTATTTTCTCTGTGCCATTAAATGACTACTCTACTGCTATTAGTAAAGCTAGTAAAAAGTTTGGCATTTACGGCACTTTGATAAAATACATCATCTCTATGGAGATTTTAATAGCAGTAATATTCGATGTTTACTCTCGAGTGCATTAATGAAAATCTAACTGAAACATAAAACTGTAAATGTGTGTGTGAATTAGTGTCAAAACTCGTGTTCAGAGTGGAACCTATAGTCACAGTTGACAGATATATACGTACATACAGTTAGGAAACTAAGCCCCTGCGATGAAATTATGACGTTAGCACTGTTATAGCTATAGGGCTGTTACCTTTTTGATATTTAACCGACTTCAAAAATAAAGGAGGAGGTTATCAATTCGGCCTGTAAATTTCTGTTTTCACAGTCGATTTTGTGGTAATTTTGAGATTAAAACTCGTTAAAATACAAAAATGGTGTAGCCTTCGGATTGTTTCTTCTTGTAAAATGAATTTACAAGAAGAAACAATCCGAATTAATACACCTTGTAAAAGTAAATACGTTTTTATCAGTGCTATAATATTTCGAAATCTTGTTTTGTTATGGACGCCGAAGGTTATTTAATGTACCTAAATTATTTATAATGCTTGATATTTGTATTATACATATATTCAATAATTATTTTAAACCAGAATTTACAATACTTGTATGTAGGTATACCTACTAAATTATTTTTAAAACGATAAACTAAATTAAATTAAAAAACACAAAATATGCAGAAATAAATTAAAATTATTATTATACGAGCATAGAACCTCCACCTTTTTGTTTTAGGATGAAAAAGAAAATAGTTTGACAGGCTAATAGTGCTTGACAAAGTGATGACGTCACGTATCGATAAAAATACAATAATTATAATATCTATCTTTTATGTATTTATGTTTTAACATTTTGGTGAAATATATTATTTCAGTTTAATTTGAACACGTGCTTGTAGATAAGTTAATTTCGGCGATCATTTTAAAAATGCCACGTACTAATTGCGCAGTATTCGGCTGCTTGAATTCAACTATACCAATTATACCACCAGATGATTTTTTTCAATATGTCGAGAAAATGGATAACATTTTCGTTGCTGCTTTATGAGAGAACACATAAACTGTAAAGTCGCTGAATTAATTTACAACGAATTAAACATTAGTTACTTAAAAAAACTGTTCATAAGATTGAGAATATTTTACACTATAAAATTTAACAATAAATTCCGAATTAGTCGTAGTAGACGAAAGTATTTTTCAGTAAATAATTTGTAATTTTTTTTCGAATAAAGGCATATTTATGTGATGGTTATTTTAAAATCTATACATTTAATAAAATCGTAGGAAAGTCAAAACTGTAGATTGAATATTTTTTTAAAAGAATACTTACAATAGATACCGAAGCCAAAAATATAGGTAGGCTACAAACTGAAACAATCGATATTTATTTAACGTGAAGTGTATCATTGACATCACTTTTCTATACTATGTATCTTTGTCATTCAAAATCTGTGGATGTGTCACCCGCTACTATCGATCCCCCTGAATACCCTTATGATTCTCGTAAACACGCTTGCTTGTGTGCGTGAGCCATTTCGAACGTTTTGTATGAAGTTTCCTTACTGTATGTATCTGTATATTGTGCTATAGTCATACTCATACGTACGTATGCATTTATAATTTAAAAGAACAGCATTTATTTTATCTATGTATCTAAACTTTTAATTTCTAACACTAATAAAAAATTTGGTAATACTGTTTACCCGCCTGCGAAAGATGGAGGTTTATTTTTTAGAGTGTATGGTGATGATATGGTGTGTATGAATATTTATTTGGCACGCAAGCTCAAACCGCTGGACGGATTTTGACTTCTGAGGTCAGAGGTGTCATGTAGTTGTAATCATCTAAATTATGATTGTGAATTGTGAGTAGGCTATAAATTAGCATTCGAGTTTTTTTTATTTTTATTATAATAATATTTTTTTTTTACTCATAGATTTACCATCTAATTTTACTAACACATTAACCCAGCTATAAGTATACATTCCAATATTATTTCTTAATATTTTGCATTGTTTTAATAACTACAAGGCTACTATTGCGGGCACGTGTATCACACCCTATAGGTAAACGCTAAGCCAAATATCCAATATGGCATATTGTTATAGCTACACCATGTCAAGGTCCAACAGTTTCCTATTGGAACAGTAATTGCCCGCCGACATAATTGCGTATTGAGTTTGCAGATTACTTCGAGAACTTTCTTAACGGCCAATTTAACAATAGGACGCGTAATTATCATAATTATTGGCGTAATTTCTAATAGATAATTAGAGGTAGAATATTAAGGGCTTTTTATATGAGATAATTTTTGGGGAGTTACGAATATAATAGCGTATGTTCAAGATTTATATCAATAGATCTAGCTCGCTATTTAAGTAAAAGCATAGATAGCCTATCCAAAGAAATCTATATTTATCTGGTAATTGAGACTATAATCTCTATGCTAATTTCATTCCGATTCGTTCAGCCGTTTTTGCGCTAGAGTAACAAACATTCATTCATTTTCAAATACTTTCGCGTTTATTACAGTAGTTGTATTATGAAGGATTTATAATATGCTTTTCAATTGAAATTCCATTACTCGGCCAAAGCTTCGCTCTAACATTTACTGTGAAAATCGCGAAGGAACTCTACCTGAATCTGAGAAATACAACCTAGGATCCGAATTCTCAGTAAAACGCTTTTCAACAGTTTTATGTTGTACATCAATTTAATTTCTTATATCTTTGTTTGTGCAAAGTGTTTGTTGCTAAATAAGATAAGTTGTCTTGTACAACATTTTGGAAAGCAATGAATATAGTGAATTGTCCTTCGGTCCTGTAAAATAAAATAAATCCTAAAGGTAGCGTGAAGAGAATATGAAACAGACTTAATTTTATTACTAGTAATTGTTATTATTTCTTAATTCTCACATGTTTAAGAAGTTACATTGAAAATTAATGTTTCATTAAAAAATATATTATATAATTCAGAAAAGATTCAGAAGAACTTCCACTATAAATCAATTTTACGAAACCCGTGTACCAGGAAAGCATAAGCATTACCGCAGTGTATCAAACGATTAATTTAAAAATTTGCCCTCCATATTCAAGGCTCCCTTTGAATGGCTGTCACTAGCAGTGATTATATTGTAGCAATCTTGAAGACAATGTGAGGTATTGTTCTCAGAACAACGGCAATACACATATATAAAGGATTTAGGGATTTTCGCTAATAGACCCTATTAAAAAGGTCTTTGTGAGACAATATTGAGTAATTGCAATGTTTGTTTAGTGAATTGGTTACTAGACAAAAAACTGAGCATAATTACGTTGGTAATATTTTGTATTTACTGTTCTTATAGGCCTCGAGCATGTGAGTAATTTGTGCAAAAAAAATGTTATTGTAAGGAGGAGACTTTATGAAAAAAAAAAAAAAGTTTAATTGGAACTCTCCTACTTCACTATCACTACATAGTATAAAACAAAGTCGCTTTCTCTGTCCCTATGTCCCTATGTCCCTTTGTACGCTTAAATCTTTGAAACTACGCAACGGATTTTGATGCGGTTTTTTTTAATAGATAGAGTGATTCAAGAGGAAGCTTTATATGTATAATAACATCCATCAAATAGTGGAGAAGTACTGTTATTTTTGAGGTTTCTAATGTGATGTCGTAAAAAATTACATTTTTTCCGCTTACATTGCAAACGCATGCCCCTACGAGTTTTATCAAAATAATGTACTAAGTATTATACACATTGAAAAGGTCTACAGAAAAGTCCGGGGTGGTATATGTCTATCTCTTATGGATAACCCACAATAACTTTTTTTTGTCATTTACTTTTTACGACAAATAATGGCTAATTTTCAAAGCGATTTTAACCAATACAGCATTAATCCTTAACCAATTAAATACCTTGAATACATTGTTCATTTAATATAGATCTATATGGCCCTTTACACCGTATGATTTAAGTGAATATTTTCGAAGATATTAGGTTACAGATTTAAAAATTGCGGGACGTAGCGTTTGCGGCGGCAACGGCCGGCCGCCCGGCTATATATTTTATACCCGTGCGAAGCCGGAGCGGGCCGCTATGTTTTTATATACAACGTTCACAATTTTTCTGTAGTGTATTTAGTATCAGCATTGCACCCGTGCGAAGCCGGGGCGGGTCGCTAGTATCTTATAAACTGTAGAGTATTAGTGAAATTGATATTATTAGACGGTAGTTGTCACATACGTTTTATAGTACCTAAACAACGCAACATAGTAAATTTGAAAACTAAAACAAGTGAAAAAAAATACGCGAAACTAAAATTGTTCAACTTTTCAACTAAAACTCAACACAAATATGAATAACATATATATTTGTTAACATAAAACAGAACATGGAATATGAAAATCTGAAATTAGATAATTAGACACGTGACACTCAAGACTTATCTTTCTCTTTACAAAAGTTCATACCGATCCGATCATAATAATTGTTTATTCGCTCTTCCTAACGCAACATATGAAAATGTTTTTATCTAACACTAGTGGTCCGCCCCGGCTTCGCCCGTGGTACATATTTAGTATCCTATGTATCCTCCTGGCTCTAAACTACCTCCCTGCCAATTTTCAGCTATATAAATCGGTTCAGCCGTTCTTGAGTTATAAGTGGAGTAACTAACACGACTTTCTTTTATATATATAGATTATAAAAGGTAATGTTAAGACTTAAGAATGAAGTTCTGAGAATTTTAACCCGTGTTTTACTCTAGGAACCTACTTTACGGTATTTGACTAGAAGATTTAAAGCATTCAAATGCTGGCGTCCGACGCATGACCTCTCGCCCTCCCGTGATCCCGCCAGAACATTGAATTTTATATTTTTGTAGTTTTTAGATCGAATTAATATGGTTTAAAATTGCTTTTCCACTTTAAACAAACCTTTTAAACATAATATTTTAAATATTTAGGAAATATTAATGTATATTCTGATTACATTTTCGATATATTCAATAGCTTCTTACGTTTCAAAGATGAATATTTGCTCCAAATGTTTGCTGATCCCTCAATATATGTATGTACTGGAAATTCCGTAATACACCTGTACAAATACGATTTTCGGAAACGTGTTTTCATATCACAAAGTGAAAATTCATTAAAATATCAAAAACACGTTTGCATAAATATTTGGAGAACATGAAATTCTTCGTTTGTAAGAAAAAAATTTGTAATAATATAGGGAGATATTTCATAAATTTGGTTTTTACAACGTAAATATAGGGAGATATTTCATAAATTTGGTTTTTACAACGTAAATATAGGGAGATATTTCTAAAGCTTGGTTTTAAAATAGGCTTTGAAGTTTGATGATAAAAAAAATATATGAAATGAAAATGTGGCATGAGTAATGCAATTTGGCGAGTGTAAATTTTTTATTTAATTAGACTTCTTTCAGATTTACTTTTCAATCGTCATAACATCGTTTGACGTTTCATAATTTACCACCGGTTCAGAAAAATATTCCGCTGCAAAGACAATCCCTTTGCATTTATCATCGTCCGCCATTGAACTGAAAATAATTGTTCCTGTACTAACGTACTGAGTAACTATCATTTATATGAATTCGTTATTAAGATAGGGTAAAGGTAAGAGCCGATTCTAATAGGAATATGAAGATAATTACACGCGTTTTTTTACAATAATAATCTAACTACATATTATAGTTATGACGTAACAGCCTCATGCTGTTATTGTGTTTTTAACGTTAATTGTAGGTAATCTTATATAAATTCTCTTAGCAATAGAATTCGAGAGATGCTCTTTTGTACGAACCGATTTCCCCAAAACGTTATTCGAACCCTATTCAGTTAACCTACCGGAAAGTTCGGTTGATTCTAATTATTATGTATGTTGCTAACGATATATTGTGTGAAGTAAAAACAAGGAACAAATAGATTCCTTTTGTTCTCGTCACAACGTGAGGGGATAACAAAGCTTTCCCTGCACAAGGGAGACCATAATTTGAGAATGTTCTGGTAATTATAAGTTTTAACGTCGTGTAAAGTAATTTTATATTGAGCTGCCAATCAATAAGGTTCATGCTTGTGATTAACATACTTATAGGTATAAGTTAATAACCCAAACCAGGTAGGTACCTAGTAAACTTTTGCAGAATATTATTTCCTGTAGAGTTAAAAAATAAATAAAAGCGAGAATTTATTCATCTAAACTATAAATTTTTATATCTAATAGGTGAATTAAAGTAAACATTTTATTTATTTTGATAAATATTCTACGCAGAGTTTTTTTTTTTGTTTTACAATAAATTCTTGTAAATATGAACATTGTCACCGTGTCGTGCCCCTAAATCCAAACCCTACAGAATCAATTTTACATGCATTCAATGAGCCGATTGATTCGACCCAATTTCCATTTCAACAGATAGTATGTGGTTTAAATTCGTTCAACCCGTGTTAACTGTTAAAATTTGATGAATTGTTTCATTTGTCGGATTTTACAAACGCTTTGGATTTTAGTTTTGCAATAACTTATAAAAAAAAACAAAAACAAAATAATTAATTTATGAATTAAAAAAAACAATGCATTTATCTATTCATTATGTAAAGGTTTATGGTTTTAGAGAAAAGACACAAAAATTTAGGACGATGAAGAACCTCACTCGCCCTTACACGTAAAAAAATAACAGGACATATTGCTACTCCTACCTCCAAGCTTTGAAATGAAATATTTTTTAAAAAGCCTTTCATTTGCCTTTCTTTCATTGCGTCCATTCGTAATTAAATTAGAGCTTCACAACTCCAATCTTTGTAAGTTATAAAATAATATAATATTATATATAATTATAAACCTACCTTTTATTTAACATAAATACATTTTGTGTTACTGTATAATAACACATTAATTCACTGAACCGACTCGTGCAAACTAATCCAGTGGAACGGTGAAAGAGATGCTTTAAAGGACGTAGTAGAGCATTTAATAATAAATACAACGATTCATTTAATATAAAAATGTTAACCTGAGAATTTTAAAATAACATTAAATTATAGTTGGAATTGTATACTAAAAGTTATCGATTGTAAACCTGTTGTAAAAAACTAATTTATTTGTACAACTCCAACTCTAAACGATTATTAGATATTTTAACATACTTACCTACTAGATATTAAGTTATGTCAATGAAACCATAACTAAGCAAATTCATTGCTATTTTTTGCAATTATTAAGTTGCGCTAAGAGACAATACTAAAAAGTAAAAAGTAAGACTAAATACCTACACCATAAAAAAATAAAAAAGGTTTATATTTATATCGGGACAGTCCATAAAAAGCCGCAACTCATAGTCTCTGCACCCTCTAACTAAAAATATATCGCACTTGTATTGAACGGACCGACTCATGTGAACTAATCCATAGTAAACGCTTTAATCAGAGACCGTGTAATGGAAACTCGCTGATAACTTCTGTTTCTGATAAAATTCGTTACTTTCAAAGGAAACTCTTCACCTTTGTTAAGACTTGTTACTTGTTAAATACGTAACTTTTTGTGTATTAAAGTTTGACTTAAGATACCATACTATGGCTAAATTAGGAACGTATCAGGATAGGAAAGCAATCCGATATGCTCTACTAGACCGCTAAAGTGTATCAATTACATATCAAAGTCGTGTGTATAGGCTTTAATAGACAACTGTTCATATCACCGTCATGCACGTGACGATGCTGATCTGTGACAGAACTATCTAATGGACATAGTGTCATACTTTTCAATACAAATAATTTTGCTTGACACCTTCCTGTTATGAAAGAAACCCTTGACTAACTAAATAATCCTAGGTAAGAATAAATTTCGAATATACAAACAACTTGTTAGTTTTTGTTGTTATGTTTACTATTCCGACTATGCAGTACCGAAACTTCTCTTCAAAACATGCTCTGCTTTTGTCAAACCGAACATTATATAGCTACGTTTAATCCATCGCGTTTGGCACATTCAAAGGTCAATCATATCCACGGTAGCAGACACACAAAGCAGTTATGAAAAAACTTGTGAAAAATTGCGCCTTTGAAGGATTTCCCTGAAACGCTTTGCCAGCTAAAATTGATCCCCTCATATTTGTGCTGCGAATTTGGATCTCGCTTTTTGTGGCACGTGTCACGAGAATATGGGGAGTTATAATTTTATTAAGTCGTTTTTGAAGTTATGGTAAAAGTTTAGAAAATAATCTTTATAATTCCTATAACAGAATAGAATGATGTCAGTAGGTAACATTAATCAATAATCATAGCACTGACATTTTATATAATACATAATTATTTAATTGCTGTTTGATTGTCGAAGCATTATTGAGCGTGCTATTGTATCTAAATTAACCAATAATTATTTACTACTATCATTTTGTACATCAAAACCCATGGAATTAGAATCGTACTAGTCTAAAAAATCTACTTACGTATACTTAATATTGATAATCGCTGTAATAATGCAAAAAACGTCATTCACAGTAGAAAACCTTCAGCAATTGTGGCTTGAATATTTGATTCCTACCTTACGGGCTATGATCTGCCATCTCGTCGGATTCTTACTTCAATTTCAAATTGAGTTCGTGACAGCTTTGAGCTTTCATGCTAATAAGGTATCCCTTATGGTAACGAAATGGGTTATATTATATGTGTTTATAAATTGAACAGTTTTACTTGAATATACCTACGTATGTTTAATATTGGATTGATAATAATTACAAGTAATTTGATACAGGATCTATAACAAGTGTTTCTGACTTGCTGATAGATTCACTGATATACACTTTTTGACGAAAATTTTCATGCACTATTTGTTATTTTAACTGACTGAAAAGCTGGTCAAAAATATTCAAAAGTTGTGAAACTGGCTCTCATAAAAAAGGATAAAAAACTAAGAATAAAAGAACCTAAGGTAAATTCTCATTTAAGTTTAGGTAACATCAGGCGCCACTCGCCAGCTGTCACAAAGTTGCTCAATTAATTTGTGTTCCTTGTCTATTTTGTGAAAGAAAAAAATAAGATATGGAACAATTTTATTAACTAAAGCCTATCAAAGTATATTTAAATAGTGTTAAATACCTAGTACTTAACACGTAACGTGAAATTAAATCTTTCAACATCATCTATACTTAATATTATAAAGCTGAAGAGTTTGTTTGTCTGTTTGAACGCGCTAATCTCAGGAACTACTGGGTCTACTAATTTGAAAAATTCTTTCGGTGTTAGATAGCCCATTTATCGAGGAAGGCTATAGGCTATATGTCATCACGCTAAAACTAACAGGAGCGGAGCAATGCGGGTGAAACCGCGGGGCACAGCTAGCTAAAAATATAATGCGTATGAGTAAGTATAAATTACTCACTACGTAAATCAGGCAGTAATTAATAAAATCGTTATCGGAAATGTCACGTCTCCGCTCCAAGATTAACAAAATCAAGCAAAGGTTATATTGATCCATCGATAACTGAATTATAAAGCGTAGGTGAGGTAATGTGATTTATCGTGTGCTTTTGACGACTTAATAGAATTGCTTACAAGTTTCGTAAAATAATTAATAAACTATGGCTTCAGCCAAGCGATGTTTAAAACAAGCAAGATCGTAATATGTAAGTACATTTAATTAATCACTATGTTAAATTGGTAAAGGATCGGTTAAATCATCACTATCACTACATAGTATAAAACAAAGTCGCTTTCTCTGTCCCTATGTCCCTATGTCCCTATGTCCCTTTGTACGCTTAAATCTTTGAAACTACGCAACGGATTTTGATGTGGTTTTTTTTAATAGATAGAGTGATTCAAGAGGAAGGTTTATATGTATAATAACATCCATTAAATAAGGGAGAAGTACTGTTATTTTCGAGGTTTCTAATGTGATGTCGTAAAAAATTACATTTTTTCCGCTTACATTGCAAACGCAGGCTGAACCCTACGAGTTTTATCAAAATAATGTACTAAGTATTATACACAATGAAAAGGTCTACAGAAAAGTCCGCGATGGTATATGTCTATCTCTTATGGATAACCCACAATAACTTTTTTTTGTCATTTACTTTTTACGACAAATAATGGCTAATTTTCGAAGCGATTTTAACCAATACAGCATTAATCCTTAACCAATTAAATACCTTGAATACATTGTTCATTTAATCTATCTATTTGGCCCTTTACACCGTATGATTTAAGTGAATATTTTCGAAGATATTACAGATTTAAAAATTGCGGGACGTAGCGTTTGCGGCGGTACCGGCTATTATTAGTGTGAAGCCGGCTTAGATCATTAAGTACTTAATGATCTAAGGAAGCCGGAGCGGGCCGCTATGTTTTTATATACAACGTTCACAGTTTTTCTGTAGTGTATTTACTATTTAGTATCAGCATTGCACCCGTGCGAAGCCGGGGCGGGTCGCTAGTTATATTATAATTAATTAATATTTTATTTAGATGTCAAATTCAGTATGTTTTTTTTTTCTATTTGGAAATCAATACATATTGGAATGTACTGGAAAATTTATTTCTTTCGTATTTCAATGCGCTACCACACCCCGGACACTCCATACAAAATTATCGTTTTGACAGTCACACTGTAGAGACTGCAAATGTGTGTGTTAACGCTTTATGGTTGGCACATTTGTGACTAGCGTAAAAAAAAATTCGCGTTTTTCTGTTGAAATAAATCCGTAAACAGCACAATATCTAACCATTTTCTACGAAAAACGATAATCACAAATCCAAAATAATAAAATTACTTTAAGTCAATTTGATTAATGTTGTCAATCTTCGTTGCGTATCGTCCTTGCAGAAAAATATGGCCCATTTTAATCACGATCGCGCGGGGTGAGGTAAGTTTAATTTTGGCGGGAGGCGGAGAGTGTCCGTTCTGTAGCGTTTAGCTACTATTATGTATTCTGTGGCGCTACGTAATATTCCTTCTTAATACTATTATAGTACAATTATAACCTGACTAGTTTTTTCTTACAACTTATCTAAATATTCTCTAGTATGTATAACTTGGATGTATTGTACATACAACAGCCCTCCAGCGATCTCAGCGTGATTTTGCTCATAGCATGAAAGCTACTTTCACAGGAAATATTGTTACAAGTCCTCTCAGCACTCTGACCTCCCGGGGTTGAACACGGGAGTATTGCATTAAGCATTGTAATGTAATCCTTTACTCAGTGAGGAATATACAAATATGCAGCTTTTTACGAGTTGAGAAAATAGTCCTATTAGAGAGGATCTTCATAATATGGCTAGGTTCCTTCTTTTAGAAATAAATCAAGAATATAACAAAATAGATAGAAATATTAACATACATCTTTGGTAGGTGATAGTATTTTTATTAAAGTAAATATGTTTCGTAATATAAAATGGAAACATTTGCGCAATCTGCTCATCTTTATCACAAATTCCAAGAGCAAATTACTATCTCCAAATTCATTCTTATCATATTTGACATTCGCGAAAAGGTCAAAAGAATTTTGAATATACTCTTCGCGGGATCTGATTATGATTTTTTATTTACATTTATCATTACTTTGCAGCTTTGCTTCGTTAGACAATTTGGAGGAGCTTTTTCTTTGCAACTTTTAAAATTCCTACACAGCGGTATTTTGTAGATTGTAATTTGTTAAGGAGTTACTCAATTAAAATTTGGAACATTCCAGAAGGATCTTATTAATTAACGCGTAAGCTATAAAGCCAATTAAGTAGTGGCCATGAATACCTATAGATATATAAGTAAAAATATAGGTTATAGCCTTTGTAAACTTTATGGGGAATCTGAATCTTTTTACGAAGCGAACGAAATTCGATACGCTGCGAGTTTTTAGACTGCGAAATGAAATTTATTATCTGTTGAAAGGAATTTCATATAGAATGCGAACTAATGAGCCAGCTTTTATGATTCAGTTCAGTATTGATCGAAGTTTTTTTATTTGTGTTACAATGCATTTATTAGGCGATGCTTGAATAGAATTAATGTATCTAGTGTACGGTATCTAAAGCATATTCTCTGTGATCTGGTTTCCACGTTATTAATTTGTAGATTTTAGAATACCTAATACTGAAGTTGTATTGAATTGAGAATAATCTTTTAACCGAGACCTCTGGGTTCTACGCTCACGCGTTAACCACTGTACCAACAAGGTGGTCAAAAAAACTACAGTGAGAGGACCATATTAGTCACATATGTTATCTGTATTTAGTCCTATCTACCTATCTATCTTACTTTATTAGCTTCACCTGTATGTTTTTTCCTTACCAACCGCTTGAGACTCCGTCTCTTTAAACGGACAGATTTAATTTCAATTTCACACGATCAAGGATCAAAATAATTTCATCATTTAAGTATGTTTTTTAGTTTTTTAAACTATATAATTATTCCCGAGGAAGTGCTCTAGAGGAACTAATCACAAAGTTGTTTGCAGTCTCCCTGTTAGAGCTGTTTGTCTTTTGTTCCCTGCCCCAACCTGCGACGAAGTTGAGAAGCAATTACTATTTGCTAAAATTTAACTTGACTCATAGACATGACAGAACTGGACGTAGATATAATTTCGGTTTGCCTTGATTAAAAGATTTGGTTAAATATGCTTAAGCTTTCCATTACGTACCTACCTAATGAATTAATGGTGGAAGTAGTTACATAGTATAAATACTATAGTAGTTATTTAACGATAGATATGACATTTGTAGTTAAAATTTTATTATTGTTTATTTAAGTATATGTAAAAATTAAGTTCTGTTATATGAAAATTTCACTACGAATTGTTAACTTTGTTCTGTCGGTTTTAGTAACGTCGGATAAAAATATTTTAAAAGTAAATAAATCGTGCAAAACTATGAGAATTTTAAGTCTGTGAAAATTTTCTCCAGGCACTTACCTACAAAGTACTTTAAAATTTACATTCGTATGCATTCTTAAATATTTATCCCACAAAGCTACGTTTTTAAACTTTAAAAGGCAACTTACCTAAACTTCTTGAAAATGAAAACCTTTCTTGAAAACCTTAAAAATCAAAAGCTAGTAAGTATAAAACGGAGAACTGATATAATTTCATTGAGGTATTATTACTAGAGAGGGCACCACGAACAAAATCTGTGCGACAAGCGCGGCGGCGCGGGGCGGCTAGTGAGTCGTACACTTTGTAGATATTCTGCCTCTTATTATTTATAAATTAAAACCAATCAATGTAACAAATAAATATTGTTTATCTTATTAAAAAAATATGAATAAACTTATCAATTAAAACCAATCAATGTAACAAAAAAAATTGAGTTTGAGACGATTGACTCTAACTCGTGTTAAAAATAGTGTAGTACCGATGTCCTCTCTAGTACGTAGTACATGTAACTCAATGTATTATTTATATATGTTGTGGCCATATTGTAGATTTGCTCATTTCATGAAATGATTGATTATTTCACGAAATGGTCGCATTTCATGATGTGGCCAACATAATTTAAACTAATTGTTTCGTTTAATTGTATCACGAAAATAAAAAAAATATTGATACAACAAAATAATCATTAATTTATTTAAACACGCCATGTGAAAATCAAACTCCAATGAAATATAATCCTACTTAAAATTATCAATAACTAGCTTTCCGCCCGCGGCTTCGCCCGCGTTTTCAAAGAAAAACTCGCATAGTTTCCGTTCCCGTGGGATTTCCGGGATATAACCTATCCTATGTGTTAATCCAAGTTACCCTCTATATGTGTGCTTAATTTCATTGTTTAGTAGTATTGGTTTAGTAGTATTTGCGTGAAAGAGTAACAAACACACACACACACATCCTCACAAACTTTCGCATTTATAATATTAAGTAGGATTGTATTGAAAACTTCAGCGCTTACATTGCAGCAAATGCTAACGAGCTTTTCAAAGAAATATATATTATTTAGCATCTCATAGCTTATTACCGTAAAAGCTACAATGTATAAAATTCAAAGAAATATTCCGAGATGATAACTAATGAGGTTTAGGTACATGCATATCTCTATGTAACATCTCTGCGACATTCTTCTTTTCATAGAATAAGAGGTTATGTTTAATAATTCTTTTGTTATCGTACAGGCAATAATGTAATCCTATATTATTAGCTAACTAGCTCACCGCCCGCGGCTTCGCCCGTTTTATCTAAAACCTAATAAATTATACACTAAAACTTTCCTCTTGAATCACTCGTTCTATTAAAAAAAACCGCATCAAAATCCGTTGCGTAGTTTTAAAGATTTAATCATACATAGGGACATAGGGACAGAGAAAGCGACTTTGTTTTATACTATGTAGTGATTGATTATTAATACATACAATTAAAATGAAATCGATACTGCGATACATGCAAAATATTGCAAAATATCTTCTTGTACCTATTAGATAGGTAGCTAGTTACTTCGTCACTAGATACCCAAATACAGGAAACTTTGAATATCAAACGAAATAAGATTCACAAATATTAATTATTCATAAAGTTTGAAGCTTTAAATAGATTGGGTAATGTTTTTAAATATGATTTGGTCTGTAGGAGCCTAATTAATTTTAATTGCTCATTATCGAAATATGACTTTTATTTTCGTACTGCCTGATGAATATTTAATTACTTTGGAGTTTTTTTTCAACCTGACTATTACAGCCAGCTATATTTTCTTAATTTATGAGTTCATGAATATATCGAAAGATAACTTTCATAATTGTTGTTACATATCGCGAATCGCGATGAAATAAACATTTGACAAATGTGTTACCTTTTTGATATTTAACCGACTTCAAAAATAAAGGAGGAGGTTATCAATTCGGCCTGTATATTTCTGTTTGCTTTTTTTTCACAGTCAATTTTGTGGTAATTTTGAGATTAAAACTCGTTAAAGTACAAAAATGGTGTAGCCTAAATATGAATTTACAAGAAGAAACAATCCGAATTAATACACCTTGTAAAAGTAAATACGTTTTTATCAGTGCTATATTTCGAAATCTTATTTTGTTATGGACGCCGAAGGTTATTTAATGTACCTAAATTACTTATAATGCTTGATATTTGTATTATACATATATTCAATAATTATTTTAAACCAGAATTTACAATACTTGTATGTAGGTATACCTACTAAATTATTTTTAAAAGGATAAATTAAATTAAATTAAAAAAACACAAAATATGCAGAAATAAATTAAAATTATTATTATACGAGCATAGAACCTCCACCTTTTTGTTTTAGGATGAAAAAGAAAATAGTTTGACAGGCTTAGTGCTTGACAAAGTGGTGACGTCACGTATCGATAAAAATGCAATAATTATAATATCTATCTTTTATGTATTTATGTTTTAACATTTTGGTGAAATATATTATTTCAGTTTAATTTGAACACGTGCTTGTAGATAAGTTGATTTCGGCGATCATTTTAAAAATGCCACGTACTAACTACTAATTGCGCAGTATTCGGCTGCTTGAATTCAACTATACCAATTATACCACCAGATGATTTTGTTCAATATGTCGAGAAAATGGATAACATTTTCGTTGCTGCTTTAAGAGAGAACACATAAACTGTAAAGTGGCTGAATTGGCTGTAATTTACAACGAATTAAACATAATCAGTTACTTAAAAAACTGTTCATAAGATTGAGAATATTTTACACTATAAAATTTAACAATAAATTCCGAATTAGTCGTAGTAGACGAAAGTATTTTTCAGTAAATAATTTGTAATTTTTTTTTTTTCGAATAAAGGCATATTTATGTAATGGTTATTTTAATATCTATACATATAATAAAATCGTAGGAAAGTCAAAACTGTAGATTGAATATTTTTTTAAAAGAATACCTACTTGGGACAATAGATACCGAAGCCATAGTTAGGCTACAAACTGAAACAATCGATATTAATTATTTAACGCGAAGTCATTGACATCACTTTTCTATACTATGTATCTTTGTCATTCAAAATCTGTGGATGTATCACCCGCTACCACAGATCTAGTACAAGTAGATTTGCAATGCTATGGTGAAAAGAGATAGATAGCTACGCTTACATTATGTGAGTGATGGGGATCTAGATACGTTTTTTTTGTCCTTATCTGCGTGGCCACTTTTTTGATGGCCTACTGTCAAAACTGGGCCAAAGAAACAAAGCAGATCTGATATTTAATTAGTTTTCTTGTGTCTACTGTTCTTTTTGGTGATAAATACATTTGGAAGTTAATTATAAAAGTGCTCTGAATGTACTACGTGTACTGAGTGTTTATAATTATGGGTGGTTGCAGCGTATTAGGCTATAACAGCCGCACGGAAACAAACGCCGATGGAATTTCATTTCATTCGTAAGTAAACAATTAAATAAAGATACATAATATCAGAATCATTATAATTGACTGTTTCCAATTTTTTTGTTTGCAAACCTAAATTATCTCTCCTTGAGTCAAATGCTACGCCAACAATAAGCATGAATGTAATTACTTATCTACATTTTAAGAAGTTGATTTTAAATCACAATCAAATTCCATTGTTAGATTTCCATAGAACCCTAAGATAGATTATTTTCATATGCGTTTATTAAACTTTGTTACATATTAAATTGCTTTTTATATTAACTCTCTAGTAAAATAAAAGTAAAATATAGATCTAAGAATTTATATTTTTTAGTTTGAATCTGTGCAGTTAGTATCGGCAACACAAAATGATGATCCAAATTCCAATACCATCAACGAGCTATAGAGGAGTTAAAAGGAATAGACAGAAATCAAATGATTAAAATGTGTCCCCAGGTGCTAAAACTCGAAAACTGGTTTGTACTAAAAAATACATCTTAATTAATAAAAATAACAAGTTATTTGATAATACATACTTAATAATGGATAAAAATTTATAACCGGAGTAAATTAAGCATTAATTCAATTTTATTTGCCATTAATTTTTAGCATTTCTCTTTAAAAAATGTTTTTACCTATTTCTAAAAGCAGAGTTGTTTTGATGCCATAGTTTCAAATTTAATATATTGAAGTATTTTTATTTCTAATTATTTGCTATATATGTATATTAATGTTATACTTTGATACCAATATATTGGTATTAAAATAATTAATATGATGGCCTTGACACAAAAAATATTTAATATTCTAAAATTTATTTTTTCAGTTGTAGAAGCAAAAACAGATATCAGCTAATCGTCTTAAGCAATTGCTTGTTAAATGCTTATAAATATGGAAGAAACAGAAGTTCTCCGCAGCATCGAAAACGGAAATAAAGATTTTCTAAAACTTAAGGAAACGATATTCAAGCCAATTACGCAACTTTTCCTTATGTCCTATGTCTAAATTTCATAAGCCCGAAAGCGTACATTTACGTACGAAAAACATTCGACATCGGGCTACGTAGATTTTGTACCTACTTGATTTTTATGTTCCAATATTTGTAATCGGCCCTTAGCACAGAAATTTATACATGTATAAAATAACCTATGATAATAAAACACATTGAAACTGTATCTGAATTTAATATTCCTTTATTTGTGGTCTTCCCTTCTCGAATGTATATTATGTATATTAAGTGCACATCGTTATATACAGCTTTTTTGTCAGAACAAAACTTTTAACTCGATGATTTGCAAGGAAAGATAAGAAAGATATACCTAACTTCCTATATACCGGTCTTCTTTCGAACATATAAGTAAAAAAATGAAAGCAGCGGGTTAAAAACGGTTATTGTGGTTATTCCCAGTCACACCCCCAACTTGTCACACTATTACTGAATGAGAAAAAAATATTCTCTACTTATGAGTCACATTAAACATATTTTGCAGGTGATTTTCAGGACATTTTTAAGGAAACTGTCAATTCGGAATTTTAAAAGTCTACAAAGGTAAATTTTCATTAAAAGTACGTCCTCAAATTCACCTAACATTATTTATTTATTACACTGAATTGTAATAAATAATTAGTGTAATAAATAAATAATGTAAGAGTGAATTTGAGGACGTATTTTTAATGAAAATTTTCCCTAAAATGCAGGAAAGTTTATAAAATGGCAACACTTGAATATAGAGCGAAATGCACTGAGGTGGCCACGCATGTTCGGAATCTAGTTGTACTAGATCTGTGCCCGCTACTATCGATCCCCCTGAATACCCTTATGATTCTCGTAAACACGCTTGCTTGTGTGCGTGTGCCATTTTGAACGTTTTGTATGAAGTTTCCTTACTGTATGTATCTGTATTCTGTATATTGTGATTATAGCGAATTGATAAGATTAAAAAAAATATAATCTTTTTCAAAAGTAGGGCAATATTAATGTGGTGATGCCAATTTATCTTAAACGGACTCACTACATTCCAAGTGTATTACCTAATTTGGTTATAATTTCCGTTTTTTTTTTTCGCTTTCCCGTACTTTAGCAATAATACTTGATAAGTAAATAGTTTTAAATTTAGGATTCATTGCACATTTACCATATAATATTGTGGATATTGAAAGGAAACCAAAACGTTTGTGTCTCTTGAAGCTTTTTTATGTTAGAGACGGTAAAGAAGATGGGTGTTAAGACTTGAGCGACCATAACCCTGCATGACCATAATATTATGTAGCAATGTAGCTATAGGCACAGACTAATAATAATATACTACGTATACAACTATAGGTAAGGAATTTGCAAATAGATTGCCAGCTTTTACAAGAAAAAAAGGAGATAATGCGGGCTCCTCATGTTTTTATGTTTTATTTGTGGAAAGCAATTAATTTTTATGTTTATTATCTGTGAGATTTCATTTTTTAAATTTTTAATCTGTAAACAATTTGAAATTGGTATAGGATTGAATAATCTGCAAAAGGGAAAATTTTGAAAGAGGATTAATTGAAACTGGCAACGCTTGGAAATAAATCATATTTTATCATAATTTACCATACTTTAATCTTTTTTAGTGGTTCTCGTGCAATAATACCGCTTTTTTACAAAATATTTTATAGAGTAGGGAAACATGATACTATGAAGTATGTAGGTATTTATCTTACATCCATTTTCATTGCAGTTACGTGCAACATAAATATAATGTATTTTATCATAAACATTGAACTGTTTATACAAGAACAGCGTTAAATTTTGTATCACAGCCAATGTAAATTTCACAAAACGAACCATCATTTTGTTTTTGAAACAACGATGAACAAACAACGCTTAGGACAGTTTCAATTTCCAACAATCAACGTTCAAAATAAACCGTTATTTGAGACAATAGAACTTTCGATGTAACTGTAGTCGCAAAAGGAAAATTGCTATTGTCCAAATACGAATTTTCTAGAAGTCCGCTGGGATCTTGTTACATTTTAATGACCAGCCGATATTTATTGTTAGTCTATTGGCATTTATTACAATAGCATCAAAAATCAAAATGGCGGGCTTTTGTGATACGATTTGGCGCCATGTTTTTATTTTTATGTCAAACGCCTCAAACATTTCTATGGATGTATTGGAAATTATGATTTGTCCCTTTATTTGTTTGAGCCATAAATTAAGAGAAGGAGAAGAAAATTATGGTTTTCAAAAGGTTTTTTTTTAATAATTCCTTTTTAATTAAGTACCTATCGTGTTAAGGTGAGCAGGGGTGCATGCAATTTTGTTTGGAGCATTGTCTCCCCTCCCTCGTTTGGCGCTAACAGTGCGTTCAGATGTTAATTTTTAGGGTTCCGCCGTAAATATGCTGTCGTTTAATAGTTTTTGAATGTATCATATTTTTAATTTTTTCGAAAAAGATTTTTAGCATTGTATTTTTTTCGTAAAAAATGCGATAGTCAGTTTACTCCTGTATCACTTATCAGCAATGCAGCACTTTTAAAATAGTTTTTTGGCGATATATTATAATAAGTTGTAATTATACCTAAAATATACATAATCTAAAAAACAATTAGAATAATTACGTCGTCATTCGTTTGTTGTCAAACTTACTGTTCTATAACTATCTAAATATAAACTAAGCTTAGGTAATGTTATTTTAAAATTTAAATACTATGTCACAATTTCTTAAATATCAACGAAGCGCTATTTCAAAGGAAATGAAAATACTGAATACTGATAATGAGAAAACTTATTCGATCATAAGCTAATTTTTATCTTTGGCTCGCGGCTGCAGATCGCTTTCGTACCTACTTAGATCATTTTCGTATGACTTTTGAGATAAATTTATTTTGTGTTATAACTTTTTACTATTAAAAGATTGTGATTTTTTTGAAGTGAAACTTCCTTAGGCGCGTTGAGAGAAAAATTTCAAGGTCGCGTCATGGCAATACCGTCACGTCATGAAGTAAGGCGACGATTTTGGTAAAGAAGATCTTTCCAAAGAAGTTCACTTCTGATACATGTGCTAGGCACACACGCTCTTTTTTTTTAATTTACAAATCCGTTATTACAATCAATCAATCTCATCGGCAACCAATTTTCAAAAATATTCCCTTTTTGTAAGCCGAGTTGGCTAATGACAGGCGGTCAAACCTTTGTCACATTACGCTAGAAAGGTTCTCATGTAGCAACTTTATTAAATTGGCCAAATTTACATAATGCACACTGAATTTTCTACGCTATACTTATAATAATTATGAATTTACATTTTCTGCTGAATAGACAGATATGTTTTACATAAGGATGTTGCATTTTATGTTTTAATACTTTTTACTTCAAACGTTTCGGGTTTCTCAAAAGTATCATAAGAATATGTACCTACCTACCTATATTTTTTGTTTGTTGTTTTTTTGGTACTCGTAATCCATACATATTATAAATGCGAAACTAACTCTGTCTGTCTGTCTGTCACGCAGCACGCTTTACCGCTTAAACCTCTCAACCGATTTTGATGCAGAAATTTGGCACAGACAATCTTTAGACCCTGAGAAAGAACATAGGCTATACCTTTTATCAAAACACCACGCGGGCGAAGCCGCGGCAGGAAGCTAGTTCTTTATAATACTCAGGCACATTTTAAAAGCAACATACATATTTTACAATGAAACCCATATACGTTGGTAAAACCGGGTTTAATTAAAATTGAAAAAAAACAGATCGGAGTTATCGAGTTTCATTCAGAGGCTAGCGCGAAAAGCAATTAACAGACTTATTTCGAATTGCGGACACCTTTTAGAGTGTTGATAAATATTTGTACGGAAGGAAAATCGTTTATTAAAATCTTAGAAAATACTCTTACTGGATAACCCGAAAGACGGTGGGTACTGCGTTAAAAGCAAAAATGAGTTTTAAAGGTATTTCCTGTCAAAGCTGATAAATTATAATGATCTGTTGCTGATGTTACTTGAAATTCTTTGTAGATTTGAAATTGCGCTTAGCCACGCTTATCAATGCATTTGGGAACCCACTTAATTTAAATTCAAGGATCTAAGTAATAAAAAATATAATACACAACACAACTTATGGGAATAGCACTATTCGTAATAGTTGTGATGTTTTTCATTTTAAAAGAATTTTTAAGCTCGATCGATAACTGGTAAGAAACAAAAAATTAAACCTCCCCTTTTCCTATTGCTTTGGACAAACCCGTAAATAAATACATATAACGTTAAGCGTATGTTAACAACATAATCACTATCAGCATTAATCTCAATAGATACTTATCTCAGGTACTTTAGAACAATGTGAAGAGATTAATCTCACACTATCATGTCAAGTACTTAGCAGTTGCTATGTAATAGGATCATACAAAGCTTCATATACTGAGCGTAAAGCTTGGCCCATTAAGAAGAGCTGGAACGTCAACACATTTACACATTGCACATGTTAGGCCGGGAGATACTGACACAAAATTTCGGGTCATTTGTAACAGGATGGCGGTCTAGAGGGGTCTTAGTACGCAATGACAAAAAGAAAAATGATGGTCAGAACGCTGGTACCGGCGGACTAGTCGCGTGGGCGTTAGTCACACTCGTCGGATAAATAGCGAAAGTCCAACGATTTGTAACACAAAAATTTTAGAATTTACCGATAGCCCTTAAAAAAGATGTAGGCGGTAGTGTCATGCCATACTTTTACGATGTGACTTACAGTCCGCCATACCGACGTGAATGCGTTGATTTAAAAAAAACAATTCAACCATTTGTACCGGGCTAACTTTTGCACAGGTAACCATCGTCGTGCAGCCATTTACTAAAATCGCCATGCCATACTTTTCGGACGATTCCAAACCGCTTCCAAATTCCAATTCCGATTCCGATTCCAAACCGCACTACCGCCTACATCTTTTTTATGGGCTATCGGTAAATTCTAAAATTTTTGTGTTACAAATCGTTTGACTTTCGCTATTTATCCGACGAGTTCGACTAACGCCCACGCGACTAGTCCGCCGGTACCAGCGTTCTGACCATCATTTTTCTTTTAGTCATTGCGTAATAAGACCTCTGTAGAACCGCCATTCTGTTACAAATGACCCGAAATTTTGTGTCAGTATCTCCCGGCCTATGTATGTGTCATATTTTGCAATTGTTTATAAATACAGGGTGATGTAATTGGTGTAGTACGAATATCTAAAAATTTATGAAGAATTTTGTGATACAGTAAATGGAAGAATTATAGACTATTTTACAGTATTTAATAAAATCATTTAATTTTTTGTTCATTTTCATTAGAAATGTCAATTTTTCTCGCCATTGTGGAAATTTGGATGATAAGGATCTTGTTATAAAAATATAAATTTTGACTAAAATCGGCATTGTTTTTTTCAAAAATCAAATTACTAATTAATAATCAGAGTTATCACATTATTAAAAAAAATAAGCCAAACTATACACAATTTTTACTTGATGCAATCCTCAAAGATCATGGACATAGTGTATTGCGCCATCCACCATACCATCCAGAACTCAACCCAATAGAGTTACTATGGGGCATAATTAAAGGGAAAGTAGCATCACAAAATGTGAACTTTAACTTGAAAACTGTGGAAGAATTATTTAGAAAGGAAGCAAATGCTATTAGTCTGGATATGTTTAGTGACATTTGGAGAAAGACGCGAGAACATGAGGAAAAATATACCTATTCAATTAGAACCAAAAGTAGATAATTACACTGACTCATTTATAATAACATTAAGAAATTCCGACGGCGAGTTCTTCGAGCGATGAAAGTTTCAGTGAAGTAGAAGATTACGATTATGATTAAATAGATTCTTCTTCTTCTCTATAGATACTGCTTTCTGAATTGGTGGTAAATGTTAAAACTGTTAAACTGTTATGACGATTCAAAAGTGCTTCTAGAAGAAGTCTAATTGTATAAACACAGTATTACCTAATATTGTAATACTGTGGTATAAATGTTTGAGTTTGAGTTTAAAACCAATAATGTGAAAATTATACAATAAACATGTAACACATATTTGTTAGCGCGTATTGGTAGGTATTACGTACTTACTACAAATATAATATTTCTTAGATATCTTTACTCGATCAAAGTCAGGACAAGACTGCTCCGCAACTGCAGAAGACGTCCGTTATTTAAATCATTATCAAAACAACCATCCGTGTGTTGGGAGTGAGCGCACGTGTTATTTGTATTGTTTTTATGACCTGAAATTTAATTATTATTTGATAATTGAATGATTATTAATACTTTTATCCAATTGATTATTATTAGAATAAATAATTAACTTCATCATTTGATTTACTTTTAAATTATAATTTTACAGGTAAATTATGAGAGCTTTCATAATTATATTTGGATATATTTATCTACAACGCAACCATTTTACAATTCAAGTCTAAAATGAAACTAGAGTCGCATTTATTTTTGAACATTCTGTAAGTGAAATTGCATAAGTGTGAGTAGGTACTGTGAACATGCCAGCTTTCCTTAATTGACCGATATGCTCTTAAGATTGTAAATCCTGAAGCCTTAAGTTTGCGAAGTTAAGGATGACTTGAGACATAGATATTCAAATAAAGTAACTATATAAAATATTTAAAAATAGTACTTATGTGTTTGTTTATAACGCGTTGGAATATGTATTGTATATTTATAGATACCTTTTTATCATTATATTTTCTGTTTTTAAAGACGATGTTTCCCGCAATATTACGAATAACGTGTATTTCGGGTTGCTTTGTAAGAGCATTTACTTATCATCTGAAATGGACGATCATATTAAACATCTTTTTCATTTACAACTCAAATATACATATTTGAGTTACCTATATCACAGAATAATAACTAGTAATTAGTTAGGTTATAGCTATTGATATATTTCGGTGATAATTCGTAAAAGTAAATGCATATTTCAGTATTAACAAATAACAATTAAAAGAAGATAAACTAATACTATAGTATTCTGTATTAAGTTCGACACCTGTTTCTCCCTGCTAATCGCTGTATTACTTTACTCAGGCCTTAGTGTGAGGGTTGCGTAAACGGAGGGCTGAGATCCCTCACATTTGCACAAACACATGATGTTACACAGATATAGATATATTTTATGCAGTTACCCTAGTTTCTTTTATTGGTTGTTTATGAAACATCTTTATCTTTCGCATTTTAAAAGGATATAAACTTTTATTAATAGTAGGAAAATCTTGCATATAGATACACACGATGGAAAGAGCCGTGGGTTATGTCGGACTCTTACCGACTAAAAACCTACTGTGTTCCGTCGAGCCGCTTTAATGACAGTGTTGCGGGTATTGGTTGGAACTCTTCCGCGACCCCATTATAAATAAAGACCTACCCATAACTTTTAAACAAGTCTATTAAAAACATGCTGCTGATGAGATATCGAAACGCAAAATATCAAACCGCTGAAAATGTAACGATTAATTTGCGATAAAATCAAACTCGTACTTAATAGATACCTATCGTATTTGTTCTTGTCACCCTCACCCTTGATAAGGGTCGTGACGGGCCGGAAAGACCCTTCATAGGGTTGTCAGTCCGTCATGTAAAATGCCATTAAAATTTTAATGTTTAAATTTCAATACTGAAAAGTAACGATGTCATCAAATAATATTTTAATTAATTGTTAACGTTATCTGTGACAACCCGCCTAAAGCTTAATTATAGTGATAGTAATGAAATCTAGCTGTTAATTAGTTTGTTAAACGCCTTAGGGTTTACTATGAGCCTTGTGTAAACAAGCTGTAACAACTTGTTTTCTCACTGTTACTACTCTTTCACTTAGTAATTAAAATGTTTATACGTCATACCTATATTTTCTATGTTAGATGCGGCTGTTGATAACTTATGAAAAATTATTTATGTGGAATTTAACATAAAGGTACACATTCAATTTATTAAATTGCTTTTAATCCGTGTGTGAAAATGATTCAAACATTATTTTTTTCGATCTGTTGCGGCAAATATACACCATTTAAATATAAACATGACAATGTGTTATATATATATATAATACTTAGGTATCTAATATCTACCTAATATATTAAAAAATACAAAATGATATGTTGATACTTGATAAAGACGTAGGCTTCAATTATCGATCTCACATAAAACAAATTATGTTGCTGCATAAAACGAACTGCGTCTCCCAAAATAAATCACTTTACGGACTTAATTTAAACCTGATTTATAAAGGTAAAGGTCAGAGCTATTACCAGTTAATTAGTCTCTTTAACTCACACATGCGTCATATATAAATAATATGTTAAAGAGCAAAAACGGCCCACGCATTTTAAATGCAATTTTAACGAGCTAAAAATATCCTTTCATGTTAAAATTAAAATAGATATTCCATGAATCACATTGTCACGTTGTGATGTAAAATGCAAACATATAAAAAGTAGAAGAAACTTTCTTTTTGATGTAAAGACGTAGCTGTTGGTACCTATCTATATTACGTTCCACAAAATGAAGATTCATTAGCCTATCTATTTATCTACCTATAGATATGTAAATAAAAGCAAATATTGAATGTATACAATGTTCCAATAGCAATTGCAATTAAATATGAACGCGACTATCTATATTAACTTTAGCTAATTACTTAATTAAAACTGAAAAGCATATTTACCAACTACCTTCCAATTCAGCCAGCGTATCCAAACAATGAACTCCCGAACGTATAAAAAGTTTTATTAATTAAAACGTCAAAGTGCACAATGTTGAAAAACTTTTAACCGCGAAATTCAAATAAAGAACATGTGGAATCCAAAAGCAATGGACAATAGACAAATGGAGAAGCGTGTTGTTGTTGGTCGAGTGAGGCCTACGTGGGCGCGGAACCTTCCAGAAGCCAGAGACGAGGACGAGAAATCTGAAGAAGTAACCATGATGCCACATAGTGATCCGCCATCGCCGAGTGAGCAATGGGATAAATATGGGAAACAAGATGATAAATACGACGTTTTTGGAAAGGTTAGTAAGTATTTATCGTGACTTATGTGACAAAATAATTACATTTTTTTTTAATTAAATGTAGCCTGTAGGTCGGTAAATAGAATACCTATCTTAAAAATGTTCTACATAGTTTCGAATATTTGATCCTGCTTTAACCCTTAATTTGGCAAAGAATAAAATGTAATAAAATCAATTTTATTTTTATAAAAATTTATTGTAGACATTTATAGGTGTTACAAAAAAATAGTAAAAAAAATATAGGAACTTCAGATTTCCTGAAAAACAGTGTATGTCACAGCATACATTGCCAAAGTGCCCATAAAAACATTGAGGAAATGTGTTGTATGCCGGGACATACACTGCCAATTACAGTACAAAAGGATAATAATAATACCAGAATGTTACTTTCCCACTGCTGGGCAAAGGCCTCTACTAGAATGAAAAAGAAAAACAAGGTGACAACGCCTAGAAATGGCCAACTTTACTAAACCCGCACATGGTAGTCTAATCGACAATTCCTAGGACATTTTCCAGTTACAAAGCACAGACGGACTTGGCATTTTATACATAACACTGACGTTAGCTTTGAACATAGCCTACAACGACCTTGGCTGGTCATTGCCATAAAATAGCCAACATTGTCATAGCGTATTGTTATCAACAAAATGCAAATGACGACGGATTTGTTGATACCGTTTTAGAGACATCAAATCGGCTATGGGATCGTATTTGTACCGCAAACTCCAGTAATCGGTGTACGATGGCAAACTAACAACACCCATTATAATATGAATTGCTAAAAAATCTCGCAATTCATCTTCGGTCAAGCCAAGAGAACGCCCAGTTTTAAATACTGCGTATGAGTTTGTTTGCTCTACGATGTCTACTAAAGCGTCAGGGGAAAAGAATTTATAGAAATAACCGAGTGAAGTTTCGTTTAATATGTCGGTGTGATCTGAGTCTTCTTCTACAGTTGCCTTGTGTCGAAAAACCGTTTTTTTCCACTGATAGTTAAGAGTGAACTTGGTGATTCGTTTAGGTCGTCTAACAGCAGAAACAGTGGGCCGTTGCGATCTGGTATTTCTGGGACGCGACTTGGAAGAAACCCTTATGCGAGCTGCAACTAAGCCAGTTATGGAGCCACTTGCTGTTGGTTCAGGCGGTGCGGGGGCTTCAGGAAGTGCAGGGGTTGCTGGGGTTGCATGAGAAGCGGAAGTTAATGGGAGTGACGGAATGTCACTCAGGATTGAAACTTTTTTACAATTTGGTTCTAGGGACGGGCTTGAATACACGCTTCGAAAAATTGGTGTGAGTCGAACATTCTGGTCGGGGGGGGGGTCTTCATCATCATCTAAAAAATTGAGCCTTTCCATTGAGCTATCTATAGAAGGTGCAGAAGAAGATGTCGCAAAAAGCGGGGTGCGCACACGTAATTCATCGTCAGAACTTTCGCTACCGTCAGAGAGTGCATGCTCAGCAGGCACAAGCGTTAAAATTCTACCACCACGAGTTAGAAATTTTTGCTGCCGACAAAGAAAATATAGCGTGCTATAAAACCAAGTAAATAAAAAAAGCATCCCCAAATTGGCAATGTATGCCGTGACATACAAACAAAATGGCGGGTGTTTCGTTACAAACTTGGCAGTGTATGTCACGTCATACATCATGTTAGTGATCAAAATAGAACCATTCAATGTAATAGATACATCACAATTATTATCACACTTATTCCATTACACAATAAAGCATACATTTTAGTCATTACACCTGTCCTAAACTAAGTAATATTCATAACAATAGAATAAATACCTTGGACAATACAGTTGACGTCCGCCGGGTAGTCATTTTTTTCAATTTATGTCAAAATAAATGTTGCTACATGTGTGTTTATTTTTTCCACCCAATAACAGTTAGTGTTGCAACATAATAATGTTAATTTTCCACACGGAAGATGTAATTATTTTAACAATTTTTTTTTTCAAGTTCATGTATGACGGTACATACAGTGCCAAATTAAGGGTTAAATTTTTGACGTTTTTATTTCAGGTTATGCTGCTCGGTGATAGCGGCGTGGGTAAAACATGTATGCTCGTCCGCTTCCGGGATGGCACGTTTCTCGCCGGCAACTACATTTCCACCGTTGGCATTGACTTCCGGGTACACGCAACCGCAATAGCAATTTCCTATTACATTGCCTTAACATATTACCGTGTTTTACCAAAGAGTTTATATTGCAGCCATTTTAACTGGCTGGTCGTTAATTAGCATTCGCTTTATTATTTATTAATAACATCGTTAGCAAGGGTTCCAAGTTCAAATGGACCAGTCACGGGGATATATACGTGGCCGGTTCGCTGCTCCGCTATTGGTGTTAAAGTTTGGCGCGCTTTTTCTGTTCCCGCCCCGTTAGCTTGACAGCTGTGATTGAATCGACTCTTCGGCCGAGTGATTTATTGCACCAAAACACCGTTGTTTTTTTGTCTGTTTGATTTATGGTATTTGCCTGATGGTTATTGGAAAGTTGCGAGGGTCGAGGTATTTAATTTTTTTCTGTTTCTATTTTTCTGAACTGTGCTATTATTTATTAATAGTCGGACTAGTTTTTTGTAAAATATATTATTATCATACTTTCTAGGTGTTTCATTAAAATGGGAATAAAAATATTTTACATTAGAACTGGGACAATGTAGGCATTAGGTATATTAAAATAAATAGAGTAGTCAAATAAATAGGTACCTACATTTGTATACTCGTCAGTCTCTAACGGTATTTTCTTCTAGAAATTGTAATAATTAGATACTATAATTATTAAAATTTGTCCATACAATATATTATTATGATAACATACTTTCAAACAATACACATTGAATTAGGCCTATATTGACGATAACAGTGTAAATAAGTTTTCACTAAAATCATCTCACATAATATACTACTAACGCCATCTATTTCAGAATAAGGTAGTTACAGTAGACGGTATAAAAGTGAAGCTTCAGATATGGGACACGGCTGGACAAGAGCGCTTCCGTAGCGTCACACATGCTTACTACAGAGATGCTCATGGTAATTAAATTTAAGTTAAAATATTATCTATGTGTTTTTTTAATGTTTTAATAATTACTTTTTCTTTAATTATTAAAGAAAAAGTAATTTTTATCTATAAAAATGAAAGTCATGTAACGCCATCTTGTGGTGCTGTGTATTAAACTATAAGGGCTATTGCTATTGGCTTGTTGTTATGTTGGCAGCAACTAACGTCATTTTGTGTTATCTGTGATAATAATATTTGGTTCATTATTTATTACTCCACTATTATTCAAAGAGTAGAGTATACGGCTATTATTTATGTAGCTTATTGTTTTAGAATTAGGTTTCACATTTATTTTGTAAAGTCTATATCTTTCCTTGCTAGCCAATATTCAATTACTTATATATATTTTCTTGGTATATTATTGTCATAAGTGTAATAAACCCATCAGGCAGACCGAATGAATCACGCTTATTTCTAGAAATTAACAAATTTTACAGAAATTTTGAGACTTTCCTTTGACTTCATTATAATATTATGATGCTTTTTTAGAAGTATTTTATGTAGAAGGTACGAGAGTAGGCGCAGTGGTGGATGACCGAAATCATTGCGATAGATAGTGTAGGCACAGTATTACAATATTATTTCCTACAGTAAGGAAACGCCTTTGATGTCGCGCGATGCCGCCACCAGCGTAGGTACTTACGCTGCCACACGAAAATATGCTAGGGTTGCAACAAATGGGAAATAAAACAATTGCGATTATTAATATTATGATGAAATCATTTATTCATATGTACATTCAAAATAATTGCGATTATTAAATCTGATGTAATTATTTGTTCATAAATATATAATTACATATATTGCACTGCTAAATATTTACGTGGACACTATTTTTGGATGTTCTTAATTGTATATTATAACATTTAACTAAGTAATGCATTCGCATTGGGATGTACAATCTGATAAGACAAGAATGAGAACAACATATAGGACACAGCTTTGATTAAAATTCTATAGATACAAATACAATCCATCTAAAATATCTAAATAACTTCTGTGATTTCGATGTAGATTTACATCAATACACAGAACAGTTTGTGCGCGCCATTAGAGAATATGTAAGTATAATAAAATTATTACACAAAAAATACGAATGCGTCGTCCTTTCGCGCTAGTTAATGCAAACTAAGCGTGATTGCATTACGCGGCCCGCGTCGCCCGACCCCCCGCCAGTTCCCCTCCGTTTCTCTGTGCAAGTACATTCGTCGCCATACTGTAGGAAATATTGTAATACTGTGGTGTAGGTTCGTAGCCTACTGAGAATATTTTTTATATATAAAAATGAAACCCGTTTCGCGTTGTCACGGCATCACGTGTGAACGGCTGAACCGATTTCGATAATTCTTTTTTTATTATATTCCTTGAAGTGCGAGGATGGTTCTTTAATGAAGAGAAAACGTAAATATGTACCACGGGCGAAGCCGGGGCGGACCGCTAGTTTTTTTATAAAATTCTTTAGCTTTTTAAAAATCCATAATTACTATTAAGTCTTTATATAAAATTCTATAGCTTTTAAAAAATCAATATTTTTTTTTAAACGACGAGATTTTAATTTAAGTATTTTATAATACTGTAGAATGTAGATGAATCCTAATACAGACAATATTACCTAGGTACCACAGTATTGATATTACCATGGACTTTCTGTTTAAATAAATTAATAGTAATAACAAAAAAAAAAAGAAATGTTGTCTATTAAGGCGTTACCCGGCAATTTCGACTATGTTCAACCTCTATAAAGTCTGGTACAACATAAAGCACAATACCGAAAAAAATATATAAAATAGGATGGTCTTTGATCTTTAATTGCTCGCGAGGACTTTTTTCCAAAGTTAATAGATTTCTAGAAAAAAAATGTGCCGTGGTCATCGATTTTTCCGCAAATACTCTATAAACTTCGTAACCTGCTGACTTAGAGCTCTGAAAATTTTATGTTTAATAAATTATCAGTTACACAACAGTCCCTGACGAGGATTTTTTGTTTCACTGATTGGTATCTTTTTAAATACAAAATGCGAGGAAAAAAGAAGGTGCAGCGGGAGAGGTTTGAGATCCGTCAAGTATGGTCAAGGTTATTAGCGCATGTATAAGCCTTAATTAGTAATAATAATGTAATTTGTAACTATCCACAATGTCTAGGCATCCGCCTAGCGACAGCGACACAGGGACGGCATCAAGAAACCGGTTTCCCGAACGAGCGCCGTCCCCGCGCCCCACCTCAGAGCCGATGCCTCGCTCTCTTGTCCTTCGAGCGTCGTACGTGACACACGCCTCCAATAAGCGTGCTATTGTCTTCTTTTATTTTGTACGATTCATTATACATAATTATTATCAAATATAATTTAGACCTTTAGATGGTTTTTTTTGAATCCCCAAGACCCCAGTCTTGCACATGGTGACCCCGACGTGATTGACGCAAGGCACACAGAAGGACGGACAAAGGTCACGGATTGCCACGCCCTCGAACTTCTACTACGTATTTAGAAGACCGATTTGGAAGACCGAAGACTTCAGGCAGCAATTACTAGCCGTGCCGTCCCAGTCGCTTCGTGAAGCCCGCCACGTCACTCAAGAGTCAGGACTCAGGAGCGTCCGCCGACCCGCCGACCCGCCGACGCCGCCAGGTGCCGCAGCCACGGTCCAGCAGGGAAGTGAACCACTCCTTTTTTCCTTTTTCTTTCCATATCTAATTTCCATATCTAATTCCTTCGAAATTATCTAAATTGCCGATAGATCCGCTCGCACATATCTGCATAAATTCTTTATTTTATTATTTTTGGAGGAGTTTCTTTACATTAAATTAATTAGCTTCAAGCCATACAAGCTTACTGAGCAATTCGCAATATTTTTTGCACTATTAAATTAAAAGCTAAAGCTGCTTGCCTATATTTCACTATTATTTTATTTCATAAAGGGTATTAATTATACTCATTTCATTTAATTATTGAATAAACTTGCACTCATCCCATCAATTTATAGCTAAAAATTATAAATCCCTGCTTAATATTTCATTGCATTAGATAACTAACGCTTCGCTTTGCTTGCCAGTGTCGGACCGCGTGACTCAGCTCGAGTCCCGTTATCTGCCGCCAGCTGTTACTACGCACGCGCCCTGCGCCAGCGCCGAGTGAATGGGATTATAAGCCGGATTAATTTACGTATTTCTTTTACAATATCATTTTTTCCTAATTTAAATTTAATCCTTCTTCCATTTCTTGTCGATTTATAATTAATATATTTTTGTTCCAAATATGACTTCTTACGTAAATACTAGATCCTCCATTAAGGGACGTTTAACTAAATTTAAGAATTATATCAATAATCTTTTCAATAGCGATGATATTTCTTCACAAGAAATGGATGAACTTTCATTGAGGTTGGAGCGCTTTCGTGCTTTGTTCACCCAGTTCGACGATGTGCAAACGCGCATCGAAATTGAGAATCCAACCTCCATGGAAGCCGAAATTGATGCAAGGGATGAAATTGAACAAGATTTTATTTCTCTAATAGCTAGTGCTCAAAGGTTACTTGATAAGAATAACTGTGAACTAGCAAGTGTAAAGTCCGAAGATCAAGCTCATTGCGGTCATCAAAGTAACGAAATAAATTTTAGATTACCTTTGATAAATATAGGAAATTTTGATGGCTCATATTACAAATGGCTTGAGTTTCGCGATACCTTTGAATCGCTAATACATAATAACGAGCGCATAAAGTCCATTCATAAATTTCATTATTTGAACTCGTACCTAGAAGGTGAAGCAGCTCAAGTTATAAGCAATTTAGAGGTAACCGATTGCAATTACATCGTAGCTTGGCGTCTCCTTTGCGAGAGATATAACAACAAAAGACAATTAATTTTTAACCATTTAAATTCTTTGTTTAATTTACAATCTATAGGCCGAGAGTCGGCGAAATCTTTGCGTTACCTAGTTGATCATGTGTCTAAAAATTTGCGTGCCTTAAATACATTGGGGCAGCCCACTGATCACTGGGACACTTTAATTATACATATGGTTTCGGCTAAGCTCGACAATAATACTAATTTGAAGTGGGAAGAATTTAAAAATACTTCTTTCAACGATGATAAAATGCCGTCATTATTTGATTTCAATAAATTTTTAAAGGGACGTGCTGACGTTTTAGAATCAGTACAACGTAATAAATTAGATAAACCGTTTAATAATAACAATAATAAGCGGGAACACCTTGTTCCTCACAACAAGTCAGACAAGTCCGTAAACATGAAAACCTTCACAATTTCAGCCATTCCCGGTGCTTCTTCTTTCCCTCCGGCTTCGTGTGTCTTCTGCAACGGCAGTCATCGCATTTACGACTGTTCGTCGTTCCGGTCCTTGAGCGTCGAGGATCGAATCGCCGGCGCTGCTCGATTGAAGCTCTGCCTCAACTGTCTTAGGGCGGGGCATAACTCACACCGTTGCCGATCGCGTCCCTGTCGTATTTGTAAGAAGCGCCACAATACTTTATTACATAGGGAAGTTACTCAGGCTGTAAATACAAAAACTATAGACTCACCCACGCCGACGCGGAGTGAGTCCGGAGTCGCGTCCAATCATATGGCCGTCTCCCATTCAACTCAGGTGTTGTTATGTACAGCGCTCATTGATGTTTACAATCCCGTTAGCAACGACCACGTGACCGCACGGGCGATGTTAGACTCCGGTAGTATGACGTCATTAATAACTAAAGAATTAAAACATAGATTGCAATTAACGCCGCAACACAATTCTGTTGATTTAAGAGGAATAGGTAATATTTCATTGTTTAAAACTCCTGAACGTTGCGCCTTGCAAATTAGGTCTATACATGACAATAATATCAATTTTGATATATCGTGTTTAGTTTTGCCTAATATTTCGGGTAATTTGCCGCATAAATACATAGACGTGTCTCATTTAAATTTGCCGCGTAACATCAAACTCGCAGATCCCAATTTTAATCAGCCCGGTCCAATTGATATTTTAATCGGTGCTGAAATTTTTTGGAATTTAATCGGATCCGAGCAGATTACGTTAGGCCAGGATATGCCGGTTATGCGTAAATCGAAGTTAGGTTGGTTACTTGCCGGGCCAGTTAGCGCCCATTCAAGGTCAAGTGACAATAATTTATTTAATTCATTTTTGCAGTGCAACACACTGTGCACCTTTGAAAGTTTAAACGACTAAATAAATTTCGCTAACTAAATTTAGGCAAGACTTTTGTAAAATGTTTGACCCTTTTCGTATTTTGTGCTTGCTAACCTTAATACTAAAATTATTAAATAAAAAATTATAGTTTGCAAAAATTAAATGGGACTATTACGTGCCCTTAAATTCTCGATTTACATCAACTGTTTGCAGAACACTACGTTTCCAGATATCTCAATTAGTCTACTGGGCCGATTCATTAACTTTTTCAGGTTGGCTTAAATCTCGTTATAGTAAATTAAAAACATTTGTGTCAAATCGCATTGCTAGTATTTTAGTTACTGAAGGCAGCGAATGGCATCACGTGCCCACATCAATGAACCCAGCTGATTACGCATCGCGCGGTGTTGAACCCTGTAGTAATAGTAGGCTATTTGATATTAATTTGTGATTTTGTTTTTGTTTGGTTTTATTTTACGCAAGTCACGATGCAACTGACCGCGATCTGCAGTGAATATTAGAATTATTATTATTAGAATTAAGGGTTAATGTTGCCGTTATTAATTAAATTGGGGAATAAATAATTTTATTGACTTTGACAGATATTCGAAACTTATGATATTACAGCGCGCGTTCGCTTATTTATTACGATTTATTCATAACTGTCACACACATACAAATAATAAACCTAGCGGTGTTCTACAGCCTGAGGAACTTGACGCGTCCTTTAACATTTGCGTAGGCTGGCACAGCAGGATAGTTTCCCCAATGAATTGAAAATTCTTCGCGACACCCAATCATTTTTATTTTTATTTATTGTTTGACACTTTTGATATGTGTCACCCCATTCTTCTCCATGCCAAGCACCGGCTAACTAAGCTGTTGTTTCAGCAGGAGCACGCGCGTTTGCTACGTGCTGCACCTCAGCTGCTATTAGTTTTTGCGTTCATTAGTGTTTGCGTTGGCTTAGCCGGTCCCTTTATTACTGATATGCGTGGGAGGGGATGTAAAATAACAAAATGTCATTTAATTAATTCATTTATTTTATTTAAATTTTGTCGGAGCGATAGCTTAACGATATTATAAAGTCAAGTTCAATTTCAGAATTTGCGTCAAACGAGGGGATTGAGTTTGAATTTGAACCGGCTTTTTCTCCTCATTTATTTCGGCCTGTCGAATCAGGAATACGATGCGCAAAGTTTTATCTTGAATAATTTTAGGGAATGTCCATTTGACATTTGAGGAGTTGGTATTTTTCGTTCAGTCAAGTAGAGACCATCCTGAACAGCCAACCTTTATGTCCTTTCTTACGACCCCTTGTCTTCCTCTCCAGACGATTTCCATCCTTTAAATCCAGGTCACTTCCTCATCGGCCGTGCGCTGACATCGCTGCCATCGCCGAGCGCGGACATAACCAGAACTGCTTAGATAGCTTTCAGAGACTCGACGCATTCAGGCAGCACTTCTGGCGCCACTGAGACCTCGAGTTCCTATATACATCGCGGAGCTGCAGCAGCAGACGAAATGGCGTCTTCCCGTCAGATGCCTGCAACAAGGCGACCTGGTGTTGGTGAAGGAGGACAATGTTCCTCCCTTAACTGGATGACGCAGAGACGGTATTGGAGCCTGACGTCTCCAACGGCCCCCATTATGTCTAGGCATCCGCCTAGCGACAGCGACACAGGGACGGCATCAAGAAACCGGTTTCCCGAACGAGCGCCGTCCCCGCGCCCCACCTCAGAGCCGATGCCTCGCTCTCTTGTCCTTCGAGCGTCGTACGTGACACACGCCTCCAATAAGCGTGCTATTGTCTTCTTTTATTTTGTACGATTCATTATACATAATTATTATCAAATATAATTTAGACCTTTAGATGGTTTTTTTTGAATCCCCAAGACCCCAGTCTTGCACACACAATATTATGATTATCTATGTAATTTACAACTTTGAACATGCTGTAAACGAAATCGTCTAGTAAATTATTACAGAGACTGCAGTCTATATTCTAATACACAATATGTTCCAGCACTGCTCCTTCTATACGATGTGACGAACAAAACGAGCTTCGACAACATACGAGCGTGGCTCGGAGAGATCCGGGAGTACGCGCAAGATGATGTAGTTATAATGCTTCTTGGTGAGCTCAATACTCATACGACAGTTTCTATGAAAAATATACCTAGTTACCCATTTTATTAGTACAAATAGGTAATTAATCACTAATTTATGGTTGCACGCATATATAGAGTAGAATACCATTATTATTATTTTCATTGTAGATTCCCTTTTTATGACAAAAAGTGACGGTTTCGAGTCCGCTTGTGAATCAATCTCCGGCCGACAGTCTGCGATTGGGTGACCCTTTTATATCAGCTAGCTACTCTTACAAATTACAATGCCTATATTTTTCTTCTTCTGATATTTTGAGTACCTACTTATATGCGTAAATTATTATGACGGATGTAATATCTTCTATGGATAAAAAAAGAAATGCTTTATTTTGCGAAGCTTGAAAAATATCTTGTGTTTGTTATTTATTTTGCTCTGCTACCATAATACAATAACAATAGTTAAATACATACATCCTACGCACATACCTGAAGCCTCGTGCGCTGCTTCCATAAATATGTGGTGTGTCGGTCAGTCAATTAGTCAAAACAATAGGGTACCCTTTTTGGGGAGGAAAAACTATAATTACGGGAATAATTCAAATTACATAAGATAAAATAAAAAGAAAAGAGACAATTTAATGTATATAGTCACCAATTCTGCCAGGCACACTACGTCGCCATTAAACTTCACTTGTCACATAAATAACTCGCGGTCAGCGCGTGATTACTAATATCAATAAAAAGTACAATTAACAATTCCGCGGGCCGATTTTACTAATTTACTACGTGGTCAGCACGTAAAACAATCGACGACACGCTCCGATGCGCGCGTAAGTAACTTCCGAGGCGGCCGAACAACACTAAATACACGACTTCACACTAGCGGCGCGGTTGGCGGACTCCCATAGAATGCGACAATAACCGAATGCGAACCCCGCTCCGTCGCCAATTGAATACATCGCGTTTCCGCTATCAGTGTGACCATTTAATTATTTTATCTATTCCGAACATTCCCCCGTCCCAGTCAGGCAAAACCTAACTGAGTCCAAAACCAGAGGATAAGGATAGAACCTACATAACGGGCAGCCGCGACAAGCCCGCAACAGCTCTTTTAAGGACAGAATTTCCTACCAGGACCTCTGCAACTCGCGGAATACCGTCCGCGCCTAGGAATAGCCGCAAAATTCGACCACGTCTCCAAGACAGTGGGGGCATATTCGTCTCCTTAACTAGGACGAGGTCACCGACCTTTGGTGGATCCGTTTTATCTGTCCAGCGAACACGCTGCTGCAACAGATGAAGATATTCTAAATTAAACCGTTTCCAAAAACTCTGAGAAAGTTGTTGCAGCAGTTCAAAACGTGAGAGCCGATTAACCGGAGTATTCTCAAATGGATATTCAGGGAGCGCATTAAGTGGACCCCCAATCAAAAAATGTCCTGGAGTCAAAACCTCCAAGTCATTTGGGTCCGATGAAATAGGACATAGTGGCCTGGAATTAAGTACAGCTTCAATTTACAAAATACCGAAGGTGAGAACCGTTTCACCTAACTCCCTATCTAAAGAACGAAACCGCATTAATAAAAATCTAAATTCTGTGCAGGCTCCCTTATAACCGAAAGGACCTTCAAACGCGGGAGAGACTCAAAAAGCTTAATAGAAGCTTGAGGGCAACAATTCTCTGGTTGGAGCAGCCAACCAGGACCCTACCACAACGAATGATTCAATAAAACTGGAGCCTCACAACCGCGAGATGCACAATCAGCGGGATCAATGTCCCCTGGCACATGTCTCCACTCTAAAACAGCAACCGATTGCTGAATTTGCGAAACCCGATTCGCAACAAAACTTCTAACGCATGAACTGATGCTTGCAACCATGCAAGAACAATCTGACTATCAGTCCAAGCAAAAATTCTTCTAATATTAATATTTTGACCTAACGTCGATTTAACGTGATTAAGGAGACGAGTCAAAAGTACAGCACCTGATAGTTCCAATTTAGGAATAGTTAATCGCATTCTAACTGGAGCTACTTTACTTTTAGCCATAATAAGCTTAACCGTTACAACACCTGATTTATTAACCGTACGAACATAGACAGCAGCAGCGAAACCGCTCTCTGAAGCATCACAAAAACCATGAATATCTACTACGCATTTACCCGATGGTAGTAACGACCTATCTATTCTAACAAATTCAATATCAGGGAGGGACGAAACAAATTTAATCCAAACGTTTAACAAATCACCCACCAATGGGGCGTCCCATGTCAATCCCTGTAACCAAAGCTTTTGTATAAAGCACTTTGCCAAAAACACGACTGGAGCCAACCAACCATTAGGATCATATATCCTAGCAACAGTCGAAAGTACGGTACGCTTCGTCCATGTTTTAACAACATCCAAATCTTGAACTCGAAATGTAAATACATCTGAAATAGGTTGATACTGAACCCCTAAAACAGCGATGGCGTCCGGATTATCCGTATTCTGAAAAATATAAGGATCCTGTTGGTGGTCTTCAGGTAAGCCTGCAAGAACAGCTGGCGAATTCGACAACCATTTTCTCAATTCATAACCACCCGCCTTGAGAATATCAATAAGCTCATCGCGCAGTATCAACGCTTCCCTTTCATTAGCAGCACCGGTGCAGATATCATCAACAAAAACATCACTAGTTAAAACATCAACAGCTCTAGGAAAACGCAAATGCTCTCGTTCTGCCAATTCTAATAAAGAACGAATAGCTATAAAAGGACTCGACCTAAGTCCATAAGTATTAGTATTCAACTCAAAAACCGAAATAGGATCTGATTCTTTCTCTCGCCACAAAATCAACTGGTAACGACGATCCTCTGGATGAATAACAGTCTGTCTAAACATCATTTTAATATCCGCAACAAACACACCCTGATGCCTACGAAAATTTGTTAAAATATCACCAATATCCCGATGCAACTTAGGACCCGAATGCAAACATTGATTTAATGATACGCCATTAGAGCTGGGCGCAGAGCCATCAAAAACTACTCTTATTTTACCACCCTTAAACACCGCATGATGTGGAATAAAGTAGTGCTCCTGCGACCTCCAATCAAAATTAGAAACAGACATATGACCGAGCTCTAAATACTCTTGCATAAACTCAACATACTTGGTACGAAACGCCGAATCCCTCTTCATACGTCGCTCCATAGATGCTAACCCTTTTTCAGCTAGCATTCTAGACTGACCTAATGGAGGACGAGACGGTAGAAAAGGTAACCTCGTGACAAACCTACCCGAACAGAGACAACCTGTATTATTCTGGAAGAACAGCTCACATTCCAGATGCTCTGGGTTATCACGGCGTGCTGTAGGGGGCTCCTCAACTTCCCAAAAACGCTGAACCACTTCAGCGAGAGAGAGTCCTACAATCAAGTTACCGTCCTCTTCACTAAAAACACATAATGAAAATACAGGGCCCATGATGACATCACCAAGGTCTGTTGAGACAGCTACTAACCCATCACGTTGCAGATGAATGCATTTTCCAAACCGTAGCATTCCCAAAACATCTGCAGCGAGTAGCAAATCAACTGGACCTGGAATATTAAATTTGGCATCAGCTAAATTCAATTGAGTTGCAAGTTCAAATACCTCCGATGGCAATTTAACAAGCGGATGGTTTCCCATAACATTATCCAAAACAACAGCAGACGTTGAAATACGAGGAAAAGAATATTTAAGAGGAGAGAAGGTGAGTGAGACCTGTCCCACTAAACCGGACACCTTAACTCCGCCTACACCAAAAATACTATTCGCGGCAGGAACAACACGCAACCGCAACCGCTCCACTAAACTTCTCGACACCAAACTCCCCTGTGCACCAGAATCCAAAATCGCTCGCGCCGCAACCTGCTCACCCGATGGGGAGGCGACGCAAACCTGAGCGGTCGGCAACAAAACAATAACAGGAGAGGTCGAAGACTTAGATGGAGACGGCGTGTGTTCTAGTTAATAATCTCGCTGAAATCCCCGCTGTCCTAAGCGAGGCCACTCCGAATACTGCAAAGGATTGATAAAATCAGATCGTTGCTGATCAGCAGCAACCCGAGATACATTGGGCCCCCCAGGGCCCCTAGGGCCCCGGGCCCTAAATGGTCGCGACACATCCGGTGCCCGATATACTTGACGTCTACTACCACCCCCGCCCATGGGGGGACGTGCCTGGCTCCGATAATTTGAATTATCCTTTCTGCCACCGCGCCTGTAAGTGTGACCAGAAACTCGAGGTCTATTAACCTGCACACCACCTGCCCATTGATTATCAACATTATTACCTTCCAATCGATTGTTGACAACAGCGTCCTGCGCCGGAGCAGCCGGCGGAGGCGTCCCGTTCCACAAAGTAAAAAGTGGTGATTACCACCACACTGCTTGCACGGTCGAGAATAATTGCATTGCGACACGGGGTGGGAGCCTAAGCAACCGTAACACCACCTGCGCTGTCGCACAATATTACGTCGCGCCTGAAAACGTAATGCTAAAAACTTATAACAAGAAACTACACCGTGACCAGGGGCCCTACAATACGAGCAGCAATTGTCCGGCTGCCGGGCCGCAACTACATTATACACTCGCTGGTCCGGGCGGCGCTCCGCGCGCACCGGCGGCGGCCGGGGCCTCGCGGGGGCCGGGGCCGGCGACGGCAAAGGGACGTTGTCCTGCCTGCGACACTCATCCTCCAAAAAACGAATAAAATCTTCAAACGAAGGGAGATGAGTGGAAGAGTCCCCGCCGTATTCCTGTTCGAACCGGTTACGCATATCAACATTTAATTTTTTTAAAACAATATGCAATAAAATAAACGACCAACTGTCTATAGGTAAATTTAAACCTTTCAACGCATTAATCGCCACTAATAAAGGATTTAATAAGTGAGTCCGTAAATTACAATTTTTATTAATATGTGGCAAGTTTAAAATTACCGCAACATGATTATCCGCTAACCGGCGGATGTTTTGATACCGACGCATAAGTAAATCCCGCGCTATAGAATAATTATTATCAACGAGTTCCAAATGTTGGACCAAACCCTTAGCCTCACCGGTGAGACTAGCCAACATATAAGCTAATTTCTGAGCAGGTGTTAAATCACATCTATTATGAACCAAACTATCAAATAAATTAATAAACGCAACCCATTGGCTTAAATCGCCACCGAAATGGGGTAAATCTAATTTAGGCAACCTACCTATTATTCCACCGGACGTAAATAAAGTTTCTTTTAATTGTAGATCACCAACAGGCTGGACCGTGGACTTAATTTGTCCCACGGCTTGTCGTATTTGGTCCGCCAAATCCTCAGCCTGATCTACATCCGCACATATTCTATCCATAACCTCTGATTCCAAACCCAGTGCATGTAATGCCCGATAAGAATTATATAAATCATTCATTTTATCTTCCAAAACCTCTCCCCGCGACAAAAGGGCTTGAACGCGATCTTTACGCGATATATTCAAAATGGCCGAACCGAGCCATCGCAATACACCGGCTACTTGCGCTTTATGAGAGGCAGCCATGATTAATTAACAAAAACTTCCGTAAACAAATGAAAAACGCAAGTCAAAAAACAAATAACCGTATTCGAATAAACAAAGTATAACAAAACATCAAATGCACTTATTCGAATATAGAAAGTTCTATTTTTAGAACGTAAAACACAATTTAAAAAACCGTATTGAAATAAACAAACTATTACAAAAATATCAAATGTACCTATTCGAATATCGAATGTTCTATTTTTAGAACGCAATTAATCACTCAACACAGTATGACGCAATACCTATGACTTTGATTTAACCTTATAATGACTTGACGCAATTAATGTACCTAGGATTGAAACATTCAACTATTGTTATAAATTGCCGATATTTCTTACGAAAATTATATGTATGACAATTTAAATGCTATAACCGAACATATAAAATCGTAATTATTATTACCAAAATTTCCGTTTTAACTACGCTGGGCCCTACAACCCAGAGGTCGGTGGATTTTAACCACGCTCTGGTTACCAAAATTTATGTTTGTTATTTATTTTGCTCTGCTACCATAATACAATAACAATAGTTAAATACATACATCCTACGCACATACCTGAAGCCTCGTGCGCTGCTTCCATAAATATGTGGTGTGTCGGTCAGTCAATTAGTCAAAACAATAGGGTACCCTTTTTGGGGAGGAAAAACTATAATTACGGGAATAATTCAAATTACATAAGATAAAATAAAAAGAAAAGAGACAATTTAATGTATATAGTCACCACTTCTGCCAGGCACACTACGTCGCCATTAAACTTCACTTGTCACATAAATAACTCGCGGTCAGCGCGTGATTACTAATATCAATAAAAAGTACAATTAACAATTCCGCGGGCCGATTTTACTAATTTACTACGTGGTCAGCACGTAAAACAATCGACGACACGCTCCGATGCGCGCGTAAGTAACTTCCGAGGCGGCCGAACAACACTAAATACACGACTTCACACTAGCGGCGCGGTTGGCGGACTCCCATAGAATGCGACAATAACCGAATGCGAACCCCGCTCCGTCGCCAATTGAATACATCGCGTTTCCGCTATCAGTGTGACCATTTAATTATTTTATCTATTCCGAACATCTTGAAAAAAACTTTTGTTCTAACTGGCAAATACTTACGTACCAGAATTTGTTAGTCCATACTCTCATGTGAGATTTAACAAATAAAAGCTCTAGGTATAGGTATAAAGTTTAAACATCATCATAATCATACATCAACGCGGCATAGATACCATAACTGTGTCTTAATACTGTATAGTAGGATCTCATAATTCATAAAAGAACATGCTGATGTCACAAGCTTTCCAACGTTCTAGTTTTATTGACGTTGTACAGACTACAGTAATGTGGAGCGGCATCTCCTTCCAGGAAACAAGTCGGACAGCGGCTTAGAGCGGGCGGTGAGGCGGGAGGAAGGGCAACGCTTGGCTAGAGAGTACCAAGTCGCGTTCATGGAGACATCTGCGAAAACCGGCCTGAATGTGGAGGCGGCATTTGCCCACGTTGCACGCGCTCTCGTCGCGAAAGCGAACCCCGCGGACCCCGCGCGGCTGGCGGTGCGCGCGCAGCCGTCACAAGAACAACGCTCTTCTTGCCCGCCATGCTCGTAAGCGCGCCAAATTCGAACGGATCCGTGGACCAATAGAATGGAAGGTCTCTGTGTCTTGTACAGTTTGTCTTTGGATGTTTCAGAAATGTATAAAGCTTGGGCTTGCACTTTGTACACTTTATTAAAACATTGTTTGTACATTATAGAGTATGGCCGCCAAATATTGTACAATAACAGTCGTGAAATCGTAACACACCGTAACATACGTGACTGATAGTAACATACGTGATTTTGTTAAGCCTAGTGTACATTACAACTAATAATGCAGGAGATTTTTTTTACATTTCTGTTTTATATTGTTAATTAAATTATTTGATTAAATTACTTTAAAACTCAATAAAACAAATTTAAATATTAAAGAAAAAGTTTTATTTCTCAAATGTTGTATTTCTATAATACTTACAAATGCAAGAATCATTCACAACTTATGATATTAATTACGAATACGAATTATTATAGTAAAAAAGTTACTAACTTCCGAAACATGATAGTTTTTGAAGTGGGTTCTCTTTATGTAAAAAAGTAAATTTTTAACTTTAGATTCTCTAGTGAGTACTACCCCTAAGAGCCGCTCACGGATGTTACGTAACACAATAGTAACACATGGTATCATTCGTGAATAAAAATATGGTTGGACATAACCTAAAAAGCCTTTATTCGCCAAAGTATTGTAGTAATAAGACGCCGCGTAGTTTGATTTGTTACTAGAACACTAAAGCTACACACATAATTTAAATAATATAGTAAATTTGTATTCTTACCTTGCATAATTCTCACTCAAAATTATTAAAATGTTCTGGGACAAAAATGCCGACTACCTTTCGATCCACTTTTACAGTAACAAAATGGCGATTTTTTTTTCTAAATGTAGGCCAACATGTAAATCGGTGTTGCCCCTACTTAAAAATATTTTTGTGGCTTGGATATCTAGTTATTTAGGGTGTTATTTTATGGTAACCGTGCGTGAAGTATCATTCGTGAAAAAAAGTGAGACATAGTTTTAAGTGAGTTTTCTATTAATTTATTTTATGTTATTTTTATTAGAACTTGTTAAAACTATCCACAAGTTTACAGAATAATTTAGAAATACCAAAATTTTACAGGTATCAATAGATTTTTGCATAATTTTGTGACTTCAAAGTGTGAGATGACTAAGTGGGACACATGATTTTAGTATGGAAAGGAAAATAAGCATTTCAAAAAAAAAATATTGAGCTTGTTAAAGGCACTCAAAATTAATTTAAATCTATACTTATAATAAATCTGTAGAGAGGCCAATTCTGTACATGAAATATATTAAAAAAAAAACTATGAAGGGGTGATAAGGGATCGCTACTGATGCCAAAAATGCAATCAGTAAAATTTTTGTCTGTCTGTCTGTCTGTCTGTCTGTCTGTCTGTCTGTCTGTCTGTATATTCGTTATAGAAACAAAAACTACACGACGGATTTTAACGAAATTTGGCACAATTATTCTTCATACTCCTGGGCAGGTTATAGTATACTTTTTATTACGCTACGATCAATATGAGCAGAGCAGTGAAGTGAAATATTGGGAAAACGGGAGAAGTTACTCCATTTTTTAAGCTTCCGTCGCATGTGCAGCCTTAATGGTTAAAGCTACATAGAAATCATGTACGACACAAATGTTCTTAAATTATTATTATTATATAAAAATAAATTCCTAGACAGCATAATATGTCTATCTTTTAAAATTGACTCACAATAACACGTAGTTTCAATAGCTTAGCAATTCGGAGCTTTCTGATTATATTTGTCGACTCTTACGTTTACAACACTCTCACTCATCCCTAATTAAAAAAGTTAACATTATTACCTATTCAATAATAATAATAAGAATCATGTAAATCGGTGTAGAAACACCAAAGTTATACATATAAAATTACGTAAGGTATTCAATGCGGTTCGCGCCTCTTTGATGGAAACCCATGGAGCGCATGTACTAAGCACGTCTTCTATGTCATCTTCGGTTTTCTGAGCTACTGAATCGATAATTTCGTCATCAGATAATGCAAACACGTGTTTACGTGAGTCATACATTTATTATGGTATAGTCCTAAAATGTTTTCTAAGAAACAATAGTGTACTTACATTGTCGGCAAGTTTATTTTATTTTATTTTATTTTATTAAGGCTCATTAGCAGCTGTACATCGATTGTTTTACATAAAAAGTACACAAAAAAGTTCAAGTTCTTAAAGTCGGCAACTTATTTTTGTTCGAACAATAGAGATAATAAATTCCAAATGATCAAGTTGTAAAGGTTGTAAAATAAAACGTGCGGCGGGTCCGCGTGCGAGGTTCATACAATATTTGGCTGTTGATGCGAATAGACGTTCAGAGTGTTCGACCTTATTGACAGATTTCTTTTGTTGTTTTTCTATAGGTTTTAGTAGTGTTAAAGCATATTATTAGTTTACATTTTATTTCTTTATAAGTGAAGTACCAGTAGGTACGCATTTTAGTTATTTTGGAAGTGTTTAATTATATTAATAGTTAATTTTCGTAATTATTTGTTTTTCTATAGGTTTTGGTAGTGTTTAAGCATATTAATAGTTTACATTTTATTTCTTTATAAGTGAAGTAGCAGTTGGTACGTATTTTAGTTATTTTGGTAGTGTTTAATTATATCAATAGTTTATTGTCGTAATTATTTGTTTTTCTATAGGTTTTGGTGGTGTTTAAGCATATTATTAGTTTACATTTTATTTCTTTATAAGTGAAGTAGCAGTAGGTACGTATCTTTGTTATTTTGGTAGATATTAATAGTTTATTTTCGTAATTATCATATATTTATTATAGTAGTGTTTAACTATAATTATTATAGTTCATTTATAGATTTCTTTTGTTGTTATTCTATAGGTTTCGGTAGTGTTTAAGCATATTATTAGTTTACATTTTATTCCTTTATAAGTAGTAGTAGGTACGCATTTTAGTTATTTTAGTAGTGTTTATATTATAATATAATATTAATAGATTTCATAAGTGCAAGGTAGCTTCAGTTACTGTTGATTAGAAATACACAATGCCACCTAAAAAAAGACCATCTTTATCTCGAAATTCTAGAGATGCTAAGAGGATGAGAAATGCGCGTTCTCAAGAATCGGCAGAGGAAAGAGCACATCGGTTAAACTCTATGAGAGTTAGTGCCTCAACTTCTCGAGCCAATGAAAGCTCTTCAGAGAGAGAGATGCGATTAGCAGCTGACAGAGCGAGACGAGCTACATCACGGGCGTCTCAAAGCTTTTCTCAACGAGAGCTAAGGCTTACCATTGACCAAGAACAACATGTGTTATCCCGAGCAGCTGAAACTGCTTCACAACGAGAATTGCGTCTCACAGCTGACCGCGAACGACATACATTATCTCGCGAGTCCGAAACATTTACTGAAAGGGAATTACGTCTCACAGCTGACCGCGAACGACATACATTATCTCGCGAGTCCGAAACATTTACTGAAAGGGAATTACGTCTCACAGCTGACCGCGAACGGTATACATTATCTCGCGAGTCAGAAACCTTCACTGAGAGGGAATTACGTCTTACAGCTGACCGCGAACGTCATATATTGTCTCGCGAGTCAGAAACCTTCACTGAGAGGGAATTACGTCTTACAGCTGACCGCGAACGTCATATATTGTCTCGCGAGTCAGAAACCTTCACTGAGAGGGAATTACGTCTCACAGCTGACCGCGAACGTCATATATTGTCTCGCGAGTCAGAAACCTTCACTGAGAGGGAATTACGTCTCACAGCTGACCGCGAACGTCATATATTGTCTCGCGAGTCAGAAACCTTCACTGAGAGGGAATTGCGTCTCACAGCTGACCGCGAACGTCATATTTTATCTCGAGAATCTGAAACTTTTACTCAATATGAAGACCGTTTGACAAATGATAGGGTGCACCATAATATTGTTCGATCACTCGAAGATGAACATGAGCATGAACAACGACTAGAGTCGGTACGCGAACATTACAATTCTTTGACACAAGAACGATTAATAAGTTTGTCTAATGAAAGATTAAGAATCGAAAATATTCGGTCTCTTGAAACGGACGAACAGCGAGAGGCCCGTCTTACTGCAGACAGATTTCGACATAGTCTTAATAACTTAGATGTACACATAGAAGATCAATCTAGAAATACGGTGGCGTGGTCCGACAAATATAAAAGTGGGTTTGCTTATAACTTCACAATTGATTACAGATCATCTTCTGTAATAGGCGATATGAACGTGGTATGTTCTTTTTGTAATGCTTTAAAGTGGAGTAAGGAGTCGGCTGGATTCTGTTGTTCTGGAGGTAAAATAAATTTGCCTTCATTCGAAGACCCACCGGAACCTTTGAAATCATTACTATTAGGGGAACATGTGCAATCTAAACAGTTTTTCGACAACATTCGCACTTATCATAGTGCGTTTCAGATGACATCCTTTGGTGCTCAACAAATCTCCGAAGGTCCTTTCATGCCTACTTTTAAAATACAAGGTCAGGTTTACCATTTGATAGGATCTCTTTTGCCTGAAGACCAACCTAAGTTTCTTCAAATATATTTTGTATCCGACTACAACGAACAGTCGAATATAAGAAATCAATATTTCCCAAATTTAAATGCTGAACTCATTTCACAACTTCAGAACATGTTGCATCAGATTAATTCGTATGTATGCAGTTTTAAATCGGCATTAGAAGCTCTTCCTCGAGATGATGATAACAATTATAAAATTGTTATAAATGCCGATAGGCGTCCAACGCAGGAACACCCTGGGCGTTATAATGCTCCATCCACGAATGAAGTTGCTGTGGTATTGGTCGACCAGGAATGTGATAGGCGTGATATCGTTATCCGTTCCAGAGACAATCGTTTACAACGTATTTACGAAACCCACAGGGCTTACGACGGTTTACAATATCCTTTGATATATTGTCGAGGGGAAGATGGTTATAATTTTGCTTTATACCAAACTGATCCGCATACAGGCGCACCTATTTATAATAAAAAGATTTCATGCCTTCAATTTTACTGTTACCAATTGCAAGTAAGACGGAATAGGTTTGTATACTTGCAACGTTTTCGTGGCTTATTCAATCAGTTTATTGTAGACATGTACGCAAAAATTGAAACCGAAAGATTAGTTTATATACGATCTAATCAAAGGCAGCTGCGCGCTGAAGAATACGTGCACATTCGCGACGCCATGCAGCAAGATAATGATACGGTGAATATGGGCCGTTTAGTTATTTTGCCCTCTTCTTTTACTGGTGGTCCACGCTACATGCACGAACGTACTCAAGATGCTTTTTGCTACGTAAGAAAATATGGACGTCCCGACTTATTTATTACTGTAACTACCAATCCTAAGTGGGATGAAATCACTCGGGAGCTTCTTGAGGGTCAAGCACCGCATGACCGCCATGATATCATCGCAAGAGTTTTTCATTTAAAATTAAAATCAATGATAGATCTATTTACCAAAGATAACCTTTTTGGAGAAGTATTGTGTTATATGTATAGTGTTGAATGGCAAAAACGCGGCTTACCCCACGCACATATCCTGCTTTGGTTAAAAGATAAGGTTCGACCTAATGATGTAGACAGTTTAATCAGTGCTGAAATTCCAAGTCCGATTGCAGATTCCGAGTTATACGACATTGTTAAAACTCATATGATACATGGTCCATGTGGTGCATTTAACGTGAATTCTTCTTGCATGCAAGACGGTCGTTGCACTAAAAGATATCCAAAAGCCTTAGTGGAAGAAACTGTAACAGGACATGATGGATACCCGTTATATCGTCGCCGTTCAAGAGATACTGGTGGTTTCACTGTTGAAAAGCGAGTGTCTGGACAACAGGTTATTTTAGACAATAGGTGGGTCGTTCCGTATTCTCCTGTGTTGTCCAGAGCATTTCAAGCTCACATAAATGTTGAAATGTGTAATAGTGTAGAGTCAATAAAATATATTTGTAAGTACATTAATAAGGGCAGTGACCAAGCTACATTTGCTTTGAGAAATGAAAATGATGAAGTTACAAGATTTCAGTCAGGCAGATATATAAGTTCTTCAGAAGCTGTGTGGCGGATCTTAAGTTTCAACATTCATGAAAGATATCCACCTGTGACTCATCTGGATGTTCATCTTGAAGGCGGTCAACGTATATATTTCAACACCGAAAATGTCACAGAACGGTTAGAGAACCCTAGACAAACAACTTTATTAGCATTCTTTCGACTTTGCCAAACTGATGATTTTGCAAAATCTCTTTTATATGAAGAAGTTCCATCGTATTATACCTACGATAAGCAACGAGGTGTCTTTAATCGTAGACGCCGTGGCAGGCCTGTAGATGGCGAGTCAGGTATTTTCAAAGAACATGTTCTTGGTAGAGTATACACCGTTCATCCTAACAACGCTGAGTGTTTCTATTTGCGATTATTATTACATACTGTGCGAGGACCAACCTCATTTATAGATTTGAGAAAAGTAGACGATGTTGTTTATCCCAGTTATCATGCAGCTTGCCAAGCGCGTCATTTGCTTGAAAATGATCAGCATTGGGATGACGCTTTAGCAGAATCCTGTGTTAGTGATAATCCAAGACGGTTACGTCATTTATTTGTAACATTACTTACATTTTGTAATTTGTCAGATGCTGTACAATTATGGGAAAAATATAAAGACAAATTTTCAGAAGACTTTCTTAGAAATATATCTAACAATGATGAAGGCACAACTAATGATAATTTCCGTGATCTTGCCATAAATCAGTGCTTATTAGCTCTTCAGGATGAGTTAACAGCAGTTGGCGGTAAATCACTATGTGAATATGGTTTGCCAACACCAACCTCAGTCGGAGAGGTAACTAATAGGGAATATTCCGCAGAGATTGGTTACAACTTAATGGAACTGCTGACAACATTAGAAAACGGTGTCCCAATGATGACTGCAGAACAACGTTCAGTTTATGACCGCGTGTGCGGAAGTGTTCAAAATAATTTGGGAACAATATGGTTTTTAGATGCACCTGGAGGAACTGGGAAAACCTTTTTGACTAAATTAATATTGGCTTATGTTCGAAATCAGCGTAAAATAGCTCTTGCCGTAGCTTCATCTGGGATAGCTGCAACATTGCTACCAGGAGGTAAAACGGCTCACACTATGTTCAAAATACCAATTGATTTAGATCGCACGGAAAGTCCAACCTGTAGTATTTCAAGAAATAGCGACAAAGCAAAGGTATTACGCGAGTGTAATTTAATCATATGGGATGAATGTACGATGGCCCATCGAAAAGCAGTAGAAGCGGTAGATAGAACTTTAAGGGATATAAGACAAAATGATCGACCAATGGGCGGTATCACGGTTTTATTTTGTGGTGATTTCCGACAAACCTTACCGGTAATACCACGGGGAACCCGAGCTGATGAGGTTAGGGCTTGCCTGAAAAGCTCTTATTTGTGGCGTGATATACAATCGGTGCATTTGACTATAAACATGCGAGTGAGAACTGGAGATAACCCGGATGATAGTCAATTTTCTGATTCATTATTAAAGATTGGTGAAGGTACCTATCCACAACTACACCAAGGAAAACTTATTCTGACGCCTGAATTATGTTGTATAGTGCAATCTCAACCACATCTTATATCGTCGGTTTACGGTGACGTAACAAATATATTAAATAGGGACAATTCCTGGCTATGCGAAAGATCTATTTTAACTCCTCGCAATGACCAGGCATCTGAGATTAATAACAAAATACTGTCGAATATACAGGGGGAAAGCAAAGTTTATAGATCAATAAATAGAATGGTCGATGAACAAGAAGCAACTAATTACCCGATAGAATTTTTAAATTCTTTAAATATGCCCGGACTTCCTTCTCACGAAATTTGTTTAAAAATTGGCATTCCGATTATTCTACTCCGAAATTTAAGACCACCACAACTTTGCAATGGAACTCGACTAAAAGTAACCCAGTTGCAACAAAATATAATCGAGGCTCAAATTTTAACAGGTTGCGGTGCAGGAGAAACCGTCTTTATCCCCAGAATACCCTTAATACCAAATAATTTTCCATTCCAATTTAAAAGGACGCAATTCCCAGTATCGGTGTGTTATGCAATGACAATAAATAAGGCTCAAGGGCAGACTTTTCATGTTGCCGGAGTAGATCTCGGTGTCAGTTGTTTCTCGCATGGTCAGTTATACGTTGCTCTTTCCCGTGTTAGCAGTTCTAGAAATCTTTATGTTCACGTGCCGGACGGGTCAACTTTCAATATAGTTTACCCGGAAGCTTTGCGCTAAAGTATTTTGGTTCTATAGGTCCTTAAGCCTCATGTGAACCTGATGTAAATAATATTACCAATACATTTTAAATTAATAATACACAAGGAGTTACACGCTGACGTAGTCGCGGGCACAGCTATCTATACTTTTCTGCCGGAAGTCACTATTCCACGCGGACGAAGTCGCGGGCAAAAGCTAGTTATTAATATAATGATAAATATAACATAGTGAAGCTGAAACTATTTAAAAACTACCATAATTACTATATAAAAAAATCTGGTGCTATATAAAATGACAAGGACATTTTTTTTTTCTTGAATGTACAATTTTTGGCGGCCATACTCTATAGTATTATTACAGTTTTCAAGACATTCAAAATTATTCTTTATTTTCCTAGTGAGTATCTGAGTCAATGACGCTTTTTTTTTTGTATGATACCAAATAAAATCATGTTATATACAAAAAATGGTTCATTTTTTTTGTTTGAGTTTGAGTACATGTACTTACTATTTATTATGCATAGGTATTATTTACACAGATGCGCATAAAAATAAGTGCACAAAATAATGTTATTTTAGCTGTAACTGTAATACCTACTAAATACACATTCTTAGCTTTGTATTCATATAAATAATATTATGTTATTGTAATGAGTGTGGGATTCTTCAAAACTATTGATTAAGGTTTTTAAATGAAAATTAAGGTACTAAAGCATTAGAAACATAATATTTAAAAATCACTTACTTAGCTACATTTGGATAATATTTAATTTGTGTGTAATGGGTTTAAAAAGGCATATGTATTGTCATTAAAAAGGCATTTAGAAAAAAAGGTTAGGTAGGTAATACGAACAAAAGATCATTTCCACTTTGAAGAATACTAAGGTTCGTTTAAGAAAAATAATAGTAATAAAAATAAATAACTATAAATTACATACGTCATCACTCCAGCTCCTTTACCAAAATTACCAATAATAATCAGCAACCAGGTAATAATACATTACAAAACAGGAGAACTAATATTTTTATTGATATTGTAAATTGTACATTAATAATACCTACAATTTACAATATTTATATTAATATATAGAAGAGATCGGATAGGAGATAATATAATGAATAATAATTAAGTAATTGATGTTAACATATCGATATAAATATAATAATATGCACTTATTTAGAAAGAAAATATATATTTCAGATTGCGAAATACCTACTTATTTTAAAATTATTATACATATATATAATAAAGTATCATGTAATCAAGTATTTGTAAAAAATATAAGTATTAAAATGTTAGCTATGGTAGGTATAATATATATCTGAACTAGTCAGAACTATAAATTATAATACATAATAAATTATAATACATATTATAATTATTATATATCCAGTATCTTAGCTGCAATTGTTGTATAATAATTACTGTTATTACTTATTATAGTTTACCAGTAAATATTAGAGTTTGATTTGATTATAACTTTTAATTATCTTGGTACTGTCTATGAAACAAATGACTTATCATATTATATTTATTTAAAGTAACTTTTTTTTATACTAATACTTATTTAACTAGGGTACCATCTTTTTTATAAAGTATAAGAAATTTAAAATTGTGATGTTTTGCTGTGATAATTCACATTCAACTATCTTTTTTAGATTTTCTGTTTATTAGATCTATCATTTACTTCTTAAACTACCTATCTATTTATAATCTGTTGCGATTTTTCAATATTAAAAAAAAACATGTAAATTGAGCGCTACACAAATACCTTTAAACATAAATATATTGTAATATAATATTAATAATTGATGAGGAAAATATAGTTATATAGTTAGGTACTTACCTACTGCTGTAATATTTCCTAAATAGGTAGTTATAAAAATTGTTGTAAGGTTCAGGCTCGTATGATTCATTGTTAAAAATTCCATGTAAGAATATAATTTATGATTATAGACTATAAGACTTAATGTAAGTACCGTACATCACATAAATAATATTTGTAATAAATGTTGTGGCATGCTTGCGCAAATAAAGAATAATTGAATACCCTACTTATTTTAATTTTGTTTTATTTATTTCCTATAAGATCCTTGATGACTATAACCCAACTATAACCACACTGTAACATAAAACAAAACAAAACGAAGTTATATGTATGTTTGACACCTGACACCATTGACTTTTGAATATACTTACTTTTAGAAAGCAAATTGTATTTTAGCTTATCATAAATGGATAATTAAAATTATTAGACTAATGTCTGTTTGCATAATATCTGCATGCATATGGTATGTTATTATTCAAACGAAAATGGAATAATAACATCTTTTTAAAAATCCCGCTTCAGAAATGTAACTGTCAACTTCATTTTATTTCAAATTTGGCGCCACTACAACTTCGTTGTATTGAAAGTGGGGGAAGGTTACTGTCAGGGGATATAAACATTTTATATCATCAGCATATTATTTTGTAATATTATTGCAGTGAAAAAGACGATAATTTATTATCAGTATTCTCTTACCCTTCAAAATAAATGATCAGGGGAGAATATAATAAGGCATTATTTTCTATTGCAACCAGTTTATTATGTCTCAATACCAATCTTTAGAGAATTTTGAAATTTTGAACCTATACATTACTTATCATAAAGTAAATAACTTTTAGTACCTACCAGATTGTAATAATTTTTAGTCATTTATGAAACACGACAATATGTATACGTTTTAGAAGACTTTGAATATTTAACTATGAAAGTTTGCTGTTCAAATTTTTCACTGTTACATAATATCACTATGCTTTATGTTAGCTACATTAGCTTTTATGTATAAATAATTATATTATTAACATTTCGTTTCGATGTATTTCAACTACAATATAAATGATTGAAAAATATATACATAGTACAATTCATACAATTCATAAATTATAATTTGGGTGTTTCATCCCTGCAAGTTGTATCTTTTTTCTCGTTATGTTCACGTTATGTTGGCAGCCTTGTCGACATAATACGCGCACATGCGCAGAACGACAGGTGGTCGACGGCTCGACCCAGCTATTGCGAACGAACATCGACTTCTCATGCTCATCATCAGCCGCTATCGTGCTCAAGTAAGAGCGATATGCAGTGCTTTGTGTTGAAGTGGTCGTGGTGACATGGCGTCCGTATTTTAAACGTTGTGAATGGTGTAAATAGTTCAAAATAGTAGTTTATTTACAATGAATGTGAATTATGATCGTGTTTGTAGACTGTGCTTGTCATCTCGAGGCGAATTACTGCCGATATTCCCTACCACCAGTTCGGATGACTCGGAACCTCCTGTCCTTGTGTCGAAAATAAAGGATTGCGTGTCCGTTCAGGTAAGAAGAGTGATAATTAAGTTATAGAAAGGAGTTTTAAGTGAAAGTAGATCCTTGATGTACATGAGAACTCGTCATCCGTCTCGGTTCGTGTAATGACAGGCAGTGTGTCTAGGTGGAGATGTCGTAAGATCGTCCACCATTTTGTAATGTACCACGGCTGTCGTTCGAATCGTGGCCGCGTTGCGTCGCATTCCGTGCAGCCGGCGAGGTATGGAACGCATGATGAGGGTCGGGTTTGGCATTATTCCCGGGGGCCTGGTCGGGAGGGGGTCTGCGTTAGATAAGCATGGCGTTGGGAGCGGGCGTATTGATTTATCGGACGACCAGGCCTGTGCAGCTCGTCTCGAGTGAGGAGCGTCGCTGTCGGCGTCAGTGCGCTATAGATGTGTGTGTGTGTGAGACTATCGAGCGGTAACCCTTGAGGGGCTCACTGGTCGCCACTCGACTCGCTTCTACTTATTCGGTTGAAGAGCAGGCGCTCGCCGCCGCTCGACTATACCTACGCCTACCTACTTAGTTTCTCCTCGCGCCATATCTATCTATATATGAGGCGCGGTTTCGCTCGCCACATCGGGATGGAATGCGCGCTACTTTATACCTTCGTAACATGATTGCGTATGATTATCTTTCCAGATAAACGAAAATGACGAACTGCCCACTAATGTCTGCAGGAAATGCTTGGATAATGTCAATAACTGGCATATATTCAAGACAGTTTGTGAAAGGACACAAAACAAACTACAATCTCTGATTCATAAAGAGAGCAGCCATCTAGAAGAGGTGAGGTTATTTTTCTTGACTGTTATTTTATAATACAGTTGTCACATAGTTGTTTACATATTTACATAATGGAAAATATTTTTCAGGTTCACATTAAAACTGAACCAAATGAAGGATTATCAGATGGTGGATATGATGATGGGATTGCTATTGATGGAACATATCCAGATATTGAGGTATGTGTGTTTTTACTTTTTATGATTGTGCAATTTTTACCAACAGGATAATTGTTAATATCCTCCATTTGTCTGAGTAATGCCTCATGATTATTTTATTTTAGCTATGTCTAGATTTTTGTGTCAAGGACATAATTATTGATACTTAGATTGTGGTACAATTAATATTTTTTTCTTATAAGGTAATTTTTTATTGGTGCTAATTTTGGTTCATTCACTTTTAAATATTTAAATAATTTTTGGTAAACTTTTCAGAATGCCGGGCCCTCTAATAAAATCCAACCTGAAGGACCTCCAATATTGGCATCTTTGGGACTCACTCCAAGAAGTGATAAGGTAAAGATTACCATTAATGCTCTTATCATGCACTGTAATGAACTGATAAGAGAAGTAGTGTATATGGCACTTCTATACAGAATGTATTTTGATATTTTTGTAGGAGTTTAATAGGTAGTAGTGTGAGAATAGTTCATTTGAATTAATTTTATTCGCAGAAATATATAGATCCCCGGATGGATTGGCAACGGGTGCATGCAATACTTGGTATAATTCAAGATGATGAAGTGATTGATTCACTACAAACAGTGGAAGAATGTGAAGTCTTGCACCAATCTGATCATGATTCAGATATGGAAGGTGATTTAACGGGAGCAGTGCCAGAAGACTGCCTCGATTGCAAAACTGGTTACATGTGCAAAAATAAAAGAGTTTTGTCCAAAAACCCAATCTTGCCGCTCGCTGAAAATTTAGCTATAGTAAAGAAACTTACAAACTTGAGAAAGCGAAACATAAAAAGTGTGAAAAGTTGCCAATTCCCTAAAAATGCATGGCAACTATTGGTCAGCGATGACTTACTAGAACTCATTGTTTCTTCCACTAATGAAAAAATTATAAAGAACTCAAATAATAAGGCCACCGATGTAAGTGAAATAAAAACATTGATTGGCATACTGTACTATCATGGTATAATGAGGCCAACACATCAGAAATGCAGTGACCTCTGGGACAATGACTTTGGATCTATTTGCATTCGAAGAACAATGAAGTATGATAGATTCAAGTTTCTTCTTGAGAACTTGAGTTTTGACAGTGAAGGTGATGTCAGTTGTATTATGCAATTGGATATTATGAAACGCATTCGCAAGGTGTTTGAAATTTTTGCATTGAACTGTAGAACTGCTAAGGAAATTGGAAATACCGCAGTTATAGATGAACTTTTATTACCAGTCCATGGCCCGTGTCCATTTAGATATTCTATAAAGAAGAAAGAAATAAAGCAGGGAATGAAAATGGTACTTGTAGTGGATCCAACTAATTTTTATGTCAGCAACTTGGATGTTATAACAGACCCATATTTTGGTAATGAAGATATAACTACAAAATTAGTACAACATCTCGCAGGGACTGGAAGAACTATCTATATGGACTGTTGGTTTTCATCTGAGACATTAATAAACAGATTGAAAAAAGAATATAATTTGTATAGCATTGCTGCGTTGCACCCGAGTGATACAAACATTCCACCAGTATTTTTATCCCAGTATAGAAAGTGTAAGCCATTTATTAATGGTTTTATAGATGAAGACTTAGTTCTATCTTCTTATATTGATTCCAACTCGAAAGTGGTCAATATACTGACCAATGATCCTAATTATTATAAAAGAGGTCATACAAGTCACACAGTTGTATCAGCTTACAAGAGAAACAAATCTGCAATTGAAGTTGTTGATGTTTTAATGCATTACTACACAACAATGCAGAATACAAATGATTGGACTATGTCACTGTTTTTTATGCTACTGAATATTGCTTCTGTTAACGCTCAAGTTATATGGAGCAGTGCTAATTCAACTAATGTAGTCCAGCGGCGTATGTTTATTCGTGATCTCGCTGTTAGTTTAATGGAATCAGATGAGTCGTCTCAACTTCTAGAAGAGTTCTTTATTAAACGGCCGAGGATGTCTGCTATAGGGAGTAATAGTGGGACAGGAATTAGGCAAAGAAAACGATGCAAAATTTGTATCAAATCAACCAAGAAGGATAGAAGAACAAGGCAAAGTTGCTTGAGATGTGGAACTTTTATTTGTAGAGAGCATACAGTCAGCATCTGTACAGTTTGCATGATGTGAATAAAGGGAAAGTAAAGATATTGACATTATTACAACTACATGTTATAATCAATGTAAAATTACTTTTTATTAAAATTTAAGCGATGTAGTTTAGAATTGTGAAAGAAGTTAAAAAAATGTAAATAACAATTATATTATGTCATAGCTTTCAATCAGACATGTCTTCAAGCATAATATTATATAGCTTGTTAGTCACAATCTAATATTCATTGCAAAATTTTGAATAATTTTAGAAATGTGTTAAATTATTACGATAATGAAATAATTTAAATAGTTGTGAATTAAATTTTTATTGTTAAACCAGTAGGCAATTGATTGGAAATATATTAAGAAAAAGAATTATTATTTTTTTCATTAAAGAACTTTACTATATTCATATAGATGTGTCATATACAAAATATATCTATTTTTCAATTATTTTTATGTTTTTTAAATAAAGAGTTTATTTATTTCCAAACCTTTTTAAATTTTTTGTTTTATTATTACTTACCTAAATTACTTCTTAATTTATGTAACATTACAGGGCGTGGAAAGCGAAAAAGATGAAGAGGAAGAAGACGAAGAGATGAATGAACAACAAAACCTTCCGACCCCGCCCAATGTACCAGAAGTTTCTATTACGGTAATGCGCCCTACAGGAGAAACGTTACACGCACGGCAGGGCATACAGCAACTAGCTTCAAAGGATTGCCTAGTCTGTGGCCGATCCTACAGGTACTCACATAATGCCCGACGTCACGAACTCACGGCGCATAGCTTCGATAGATATACAAATAAAATTACAAACAAAAAATCTAACCGCATGCAACCAAAACTGAGGCCTAATCCATTCAATCCTAAGGCCCGTTTAATGCCAAATCCTATAAGCCATAAAATGAAACTCATTCCAAATACTCCGATGGCCATTAAGATGATGCCACAAAAAACTATCATACCACCAAAACCCATTCCTATTAAGAATATCAAACAACAACAAAACAATCTGCCATATCCTTTACGTATTAAAGCATTAAAAGATTTGCAAATCAAAAAGAAAGAACCACAAATATTGAAGACGCTACTTACAACAAAGCCTGAGGTGCTAGTATCTGAACCTGAAATTCTCAACTCAGGTCCTGAGAGCCCTGAGACATTAATATCAGAACCTGAAATAGCTTCTTTTCAAGTAGAGACTATTCTATCAGAGCCCGATGGCTTCATAAATCATCAAGATGAGGGAGAAAATGATGAGGAAATGCAAAATCAAAGCCAGAATTATGACACTGTTGACATGGACTCTGATAATGAGATCGAAATCGCTCGTCAACATGAAAATCAAGCTGAAGGTGACCAAATTGATAATCAGAATGAAATGGAAACAGAGCAGACTCTAAATAACGAGGAAAATGAAAATGAGGAACAGAATGATACTGAAATTGAACCTAAAGAAGGTGAAGGCCAAGAAGATGTTAATGATGAAAATAACGAAAATGAAAAGGAAGTAACAGAAAATGAAGAAGGTAATGAGGAAAAAGAAGCAAATCAAGATGAAGAAAACCAAGATGATGCTTTCGATCCCGATCTACCGCCCCTAGCCCCGGTTGTGGAGATAAATGAAGATATGCAAACAAACTCATATAACAGCGAGATTAATGAAGAAGAAGAATTAGAACTTGACGACTCAGCCGACCCTAATGACGTAGTCGATGGCGATGATAAGGAACTCGATCCAGATAAACAGTACGTCACCAAAACGCAAAAGGAATTTATCCAAAAATATCGCGACATCATCGAACAGATCAACACTAAAAGATGTCTTTGCTGCAATAAAGAACACCCGAGAAGAAAAGCGGTTATACAACATTTGCAGAAAAATGGACACAAAGTACCGAAACATACTTGTTACAATTGTGTCGTAACCTTCACTCACATAGGTGCTCTGCTAAGTCACATGAGATCAAATACTTGCACTGATCTATGGAAAATAATTTATAATGAAAATGGTATCAGTGATGATCAAGTTCTTGAAGATGAACCAAAAGATGTCAAAGTACAATACAAAGATATATTTAACGCTAGGTCCTATGCTTGCAAGTTGTGTCCTGCAAAATTCCAATTGAAACAATTTATTATGAAACATGTGTTAGATGTGCATGAGGATGGCCAATCACGGGTTCATCTTGCTTGTGTGCATTGTAGGTCGCGATTCAAAGATAAGAACATGTGGAAGAAACATATTCGTAATGGTGAATGTACTGTTTACATCGCCTGTGATTTATGTTCAGAGACGTTCCGCAATATGCAAGATTTCAATGAACATGCTCTGGCAATTCATGCTGGTAGTTTTGATCCTGATAATCAGAACAAATGTGTGGACGGTCGTCCGTCTGATTGCCCCATTTGTGGTAAAAAGAACAGTGGCTATCCAAATTTAGTTAAGCATTTGAAGATAATACACAATGAAGAGAAACCGCATTACTGTCAACATTGTGATTCAAAATATGAGCTAGCCACCGATCTAAACAAGCACATCTACATGGAACATTCTGATAAGGTTTTAGGAGTGCAGTCCTCGGAGCCAGACATGTCGCTTGTAAAAGAAGAGACTGAAGAATACCATTATTCATGTACAGAATGTAATGCCATATTCGAAACTGTCGATGCATGGACTGATCATCAGGTTGCAGAACATAATCAAATCGCGCATCATTGCGACCAATGTGAAAAGAAATTCCTAAGACCATCTGAGCTGGCAGAGCATAAAAATAGTCACTTACGCGTCAAGTTGTACCCGTGTAGTATTTGTTCCAATTCTTACAGTACTCCACAAAAGTTAGCGGAGCACGTTCAGCAGACTCACCCAGGAATGGGCGCCGGAGAAACAGAATTCTTCTGCGATATTTGTGTGAGATCATTCAAAAGTCGTCAGGCCTTCTCGAACCATATGCGTATTCATGCTAAAGTGCCCTCTACTAAGAGAAAGTCTGGAGAGCTTAAAAGTTTTGCTCCACAAATTATTGGTAAACCAATTCGTCATTTCTCTATGGTACAACCTGGATTTAGTCCATTTAAACCCAATTGTAATGTACCAAATGCACCTTATTCGTGTGACATTTGTGGAAAAGGATTTATGCACAAGAAAAATATCTGGAAACACAAGAAGGTTCTGCATGCAGATATTTTGAATGAAAGAAATGACAGCGAGGAGAACACTATGCATGCGTCCACAGAAGATGATGAATATAATCCCGATGAAAATGGAGCGATTTTATCTACGCCACAGTTTAACAGCTTCAATTTTGCGAATCTTGCAACTAACATGCAGGCAGCGCCTTCCCAGGATGCAATGCCATATTCCTGTGACCTGTGCTATAAGCGATTCCCTCTAAAAACAAGCTTGTGGAAACATAAACGTGCAAAGCATGGAATTATTAACGCGAGCGCCACAGACAATTCGGTAGAAGTTAACAATAGTAGATCCAGTTGTACCATATGTAAAATTTCGTTCACCGACAAAAAATCATACTATAGGCACAGGAAAAATGTCCACAAGTCGACTGTTCAGATGTGTAAAATATGTGGCAAGCCATTGAATTCTACACTAGAGCTCTATGAACATCTAAAGTCTGCTCATGCACGGGAATTGTTAGGCTACAACGCTAGCCAAGGTCCTAGTAAAGCTCAAGATATTAGTCAAGAAATGGAACTCGAATACGAGCCAGAGCCGGAACCCGTAGACCCGAGTGCGGACTACCAAGCTCGTTACCCGTGCGACACGTGCGGGAAACAATTCGTTGGGTTGCTCGCCTTACAAAACCATCAATGTATCAATCAAGTTACACAACAACCTCAGACTTTCGATTGTGAAATTTGCCACAAGAGTTACACCTCCATCGCTGCACTCAAGAGTCACCGTGGATGGCACTTGCGCTCGCCCGACGGCAAGGCCGCCGCGAACAACAGCGGCTTGTGGATGCCGCAAAACAAAGTAACGAGTAAAGTCAGTAAATACGAAGTCGTCGACCCGTCTCAGTTAGCCCGCGTGTCGCACACTACTACCAGTCCGGCCTCCATTGCCAAGCGGAGGCTACCGCCAGAGGTGGAGGTGACCGTCGTCAATCCGAACAAAAAGATGCGATCGGACGACTCCATCGAAATGGACCAGCAGATTTCATCTAGCGGAGCGGACGACAGATACTGTAATATATGCGATCGCGAGTTTACGAAACGAGCAGCCTATCAGCGCCACATGGACGAGGTGCATCAGCCAAACTCGGTATTCTGTCCCGTCTGCGACAAGAGTTTCACGCGAAAGTCCACTTTAATCGTGCATATGAAAAAGCACTACGACACCGGTGAAGGTAGTTCGAGCATGACTCTTCAAGAGGACGATAATAATTCGTGCGAAGTGTGTGGGGAGCAATTCGAGAGCGCTAAAGCGTTGAATATGCACCGCGAGACGCAACACGGTGATGAGGAATCTAACGAGTCTGAAGATGACGGTTCGGTGCCGCTCCCGCAGCCCGGGGAGTTCACCTGCGGACAGTGCGGGGACGGGGTCGCCACTCCTCGCGATCTGATCGCTCACAGGACCATGCACTCGACCCCCACCAAGTTCTTCTGCAACATTTGCAAGGTCTACTTTGCCAGAGCGATCGACCTGTCTTCGCACACGCGAGCCAGGCATTCTGATAATGAGAAAGTTTTCTTCCCTTGTGCTATGTGCGACCGTTTCTATATGAATAAGAAGAGCTTACAACGGCACATCGAAATGGCTCACTGATGTTAACTTTTAGCTGGTTGAATACCAGCTGGTTTCAATATTGTCTTTTCGAGTGAAATGACTGGACATTACAAGTGAGGTGGAAATTGATATGTTTATTGTAAATAAGCGTTTTTTTAATGATTTCTTACCTTAGGAAAAGGTATTTTTAACTTTTATTTTGTTGTCATTCCTTGTCTTGTTTGGTTTTGTATTATGGTAAATAATTTTTAATTTTAATTAATATCAGCTCATATCTTGTGTTATTTATTTAACTTTCAATTTAGCGATTGAAGTGACTCAATAATTTGATTTTGGTTATTATTAACTATGAAGGTGTAAGTTAGGCCTTGAATACTAAGCCGAATAAGTTAATTGTTATTTCGTATTTTTTAATTAAGTGAAGTGATTATATCTATTTCTGTATTTTAAATACTGAAATAACGGGCCAAAATTTTCATATAGTCATTTAAATGTTTTGTTTTTATGTAAGTGATGTTTTGTCTAATAAGGGCAAGATAAACTAATTTAATCTTGGTGAGTTCTTAATAATAATAATTAGGTTCTTTTATTATTATTGTAAATAGTTCGATGACTACAAATTAGGGATATTGAGTTTTGATTTAAAGAGTAATTTTAAGTTCCATTAAAATGTACTGATTATTTTATAGCAATTAAACTTGTATATTTTTTACGAATAAGTTAACCACAAAAATGCATCATCTCCTCATCTATGATAATTATTCGGCCTAATCATTTGAATTTAAATGATGCATTATTTTAACTGTTTAATTGTTAATTTTAATCAACCAATTTAATCATTTATTTAATCTAAATCTTATATACCGCAACATATTTTACAAATTTCATCATCTCTTTGAGTCTCTACGAAGACATACTAAGAAATCAATTAAAATACTAAGATTTAAATCAACCACATAAAAATAATGATGTATATTTCGAGCGACATATTATGCTATGTGCATTATGTAGTTTAGATTTTCAAAGAAATAGTGCCTTGTTGATTATATTCTTCTCATGATTTTAAATTATAATTTATTATGTAATCCTCATACATATTGGTAACTCTTTCATTGAATCGCTAGGCATGTAATGTTTCTTAAGGAAAAAGTCTGATTATTATATACTTTTTTACATTATGGAATTGCCATTGGAAATAAAACCAAATTGTAATATATTTATTGATCTCTCATTTTATTCGGCTGTAAATTATGTGTTTTAATCATTGTTATTTTACAAGATATGTATAGCGCTATAAAATTATTGTCCATAGATGAGGTTTTTACTTTGTCATCTTTGTGGTTTCACAAATAAAGTGACTTAATAAAATGTTGTTTTTTATTTGCTATTTTCCCTATATTGTTTTGTCCTTTAATACCTATGTTTTGAGGAGGAATCAAATTTTCCCTGTAGGTATAACATTTAGATACTAAATGTTTTAATGCTAACTTGCAACAATATCATACATGGTCTGAAATAATAAGTACGAAATACTCAATTAACTGTTTTTGTCAACCTTAAGACATGAATATTAAATTTTAAAAGTAAACATGTTTAAGAAACTCTGTGCTTATATAACAGCAATATACATTGAAGGTTCAGATTGCTTAACGACAATATTTGACGATCATGACATCATTCTTGCGTCAGACTTCAGCCATATTTGTAGGTATAAGTATTTCTAATGGAAAGAACAATCCCAAAACATTTTCATGAAAAATATTCCAAAGATGCGATTGTAGGGCTTGCACTTTGAAAAAGTTATCAGATTTAATGTAGAGCGTATAGTATTATGTTATCTGTGGTACAGACAAGCATCTTATCATCTTTATAACTAATCTTTTTGTGAAGTCTCGTCCCTAGTGAGGTAAGGGGCAGATCCCTTATGTATACATCTGTTTCACTGATCGGGTCGTTTCGTTACTTCAAGAACTATTGTACAAAGTTTTCACTACGCCATCCGAAGTACGCAAAACGGCCAAGCCACGTTTTTTAACAGAGGTAGTAGTAGAGTATAGTTTGTTTGGCTCTACAGTCTACATGATGGTATGAACGCTTCATTTTTAATGTCGATTTTTACTGATGGAAGAAGTGTCAAAACCGTTTTATGTATGTATGTATGTAGTTACTTTATTACAAAACTGTTTATAGATTAATCCATACAAACATACAAATTAGTAAACTTTACATTAAAGCTTAGAGCGAAGAGCTTAGAGCTAGATAATATTTTTAACTTCGGAATAAGTGTGAACTTAAAGTATGCCAAGTTTCACTTAAGAACCAAGTTTCACTTAACTACATTCAGGTAAATGAAACTAAATAAAAGGTAAATGTACTTTCCTCGTGATAAGTATCAACATTTTAATTGCTCTTTGGTTTCAGTATCGATTATATTGCTATCCAAATCTTTTTCCATGAGCTGAACTTAACTAACTGTATACCTATTTTAAGCGTAGTGCATAGACATACACTGAATATTCATAATAACAATACCTAGGTGTTCTCAGTGTGCAAAGTTAAAAAAGTCTCCACTAAGAGTTTGTTTGGCTCATTTAACTGAACTTAACAGTGTAGGTAGGTCATGGGGAAAGTAGGAAATTTAAACACATCATAGATTGCACAAAACATTTTAATATAAACTTAAAAAGTCGTACAACAATATGAAAAATTATTATTGACTAATTATATCCGCGGTTATGGAGAACCGCTATCTATATTATGCAAATATTATTCTATATTTAACACCTCATCGAATATATCTTACAAAAGAAAGGAAAAATAAAAAGTATCTTTATTAATAAAAATCTCATTACGCTAAGTTGTAATATTAAACTTACATTATAAGATTTTATCTACAAAAAATACTGTAGCGTCTTGGCCAGTTTTTCAATCGAGCTTTTACGTTACGTAATAAGAATAGGGTATCAATAAATTACTTTAAGGTATTAAAATTATACAACTACATTAATCTAAATCAAAATATAAAAATCGTAAAAAAATAGTGCACATTTCCGTATGTACAACTTGTCATTGTTGTGCTTTGTAAACGGTTATCTACACGACCACGCAATTTTATAGCATAGCTTAAGAACACAAATTATATTAACATCACTCAGCGTACTCTATAAAGGAAAATGCGTTAAACTATGAAAAAGAAAACTCGAAATCGTGATCTCGCTCTAGCTAACGTTTGCGAGAAGACATGATTTTGAGCTTTATTTTAATGTGCATCTTCGATTTTCGAGCGACGTGCGAGAGACGATGCAGTTTGATTGGAGTTATGTGAATGGATGAGCAACCCGCACCGTCCTGCTCGCGAGTCGCTCGCAATAACACGATGTGGACGAACCCGTAGCGTGTGACGTCATGCGACGGCGACATGCGACCCGTCGCAACCAACGACAAGTTGACTACTGCATACCTAAGCACAGCCATCTACAACTATGAACCTCGATTGAAACACTCGCCGTTGCCAAGTGAATTATAAAAAAGATAAATAACACATAGTATTTACTTTATGAATTTGCATGCACCAGTTACTTTATGAATTGAGAAATATTTTATATTCATTTATTCACATTCACGTCTTTTTATTAATAACATTATATAAGTATACGATACAGACTAAGTCCGGCACCTAGATGCGGTCGTCCGGCAATGTACACGAGGACTAATATCTTCTTAAAAAAATACTGTTAGATTGAAACGTAGCTAATCCTATAATATATTTATGTATATTATAATTATTATAAGGGTACAATCGTACAAGTGATGATTATACTAGGTGAGATCTCCGACGCCTTCGGGCGGCCCGCCGCGCCGTCCGACCGCGTCCGAACGGATATGCAAACATCATTACATACAAAAGTCGAATACACAACAGTACGCTATATCTTAGAAAGTATGAATTTATTTCTCAATATTAAAAATATGTAATTTCTCTATTGGCCTTTAAACGTGAAAAATTAGACGTTTCGCGTACGAATATATAAAGTATACATATTTAAATATTAGTATTCTCTTAGATCGGAGGACGAATGAATACAGGCTCGCTCATGAAGGTACGTCGTCGTAAGCGCACGGCCACTCGGCCTCTCGTTCTTACCCTACGCATAATATTATATTATTTCGATATCGAACGAAGACATCTAAAAGTCGACTCGGCTTTAAATAGTAAGAAAATAAATCGCCGGCGAGTCGCGCGGCAGATTATTGCTTCTATCGATAAATTTACACATCGACGTAACGAACGAGAATACAAAAAGTTATGAAAAATCGTACGGATATCACAAGCGGCGGGCGGCGCGGGACGCCCCCGCGGAAAATAAAAAAATAAATCGCGGCGCGCGTCTCTCTCGTAAAAAAGTAGACTCTATGAGCGGGTCGCGCGAGGCGGCTAGTTCTCTCAGTTGGCGAGCAGCAGGTGCGCGGGCGCCGGCGGGTAGGGGGGCGCGGCGGGCGGGGCCGCCTCGCGCCGCGACACGAAATACGCCGCCGGGTCCGCGGCCGGCGACAGCGCGCGCGCCGCCAGTTGCTGCTGCACGGCGCGCTGCTTGATGTAGTTGCTGAACTCGGTGGGCGACATGCGGTTGGCGCGCTTGCTGCTCGTCTTCAGCTTGGTGCTGCCGAACTTGGTCTGCGCGAACGTGGCCGTGGTGAAGGTGAGCGGCTGCGCGCGGAACGGCGGCGCGGGCGAGAAGGCGGCGGGCGCGGGGGGCGACGGCGCAGCCACCGGCTCCACGGGCCGGAAGCACTGTGCCTCGGGGTTGAACGCGCGGGTCACCTGCAACAACATTCATTCTTATTAATCTCTTGGTTCACAAGCAACATTAACATCGATACCTTCAGATAATTGAGCTTCCCAATTCATATTCTATATCTCAATCAATAAGCGTGGAAACATAATTTTTCGATTCAAACTCCTCAGTTCTTCTTTTCATATTGCATGATAGAGTAAGTTAAGACTTAAGCTATAATATAAATTGTTAAATTAAATATCCTCTATGAAGCTTTCCGCTCACTCCTACTTACTTCCGACTCAATTTATGACTTTTTCTCATAATAAACGCTTCATGAAAAACGAACCGCTTTCTACACGGTAGCAAAATGATTCTTCATGACAGATTTGAATTAAATTTTTGATTACTTTAATAATTTTTTGAATCTGAGTGCTGGGAGCTTAATTAAAACATTTCTTAACGAATTCATGTTATAGAGTGTATTCTATATCTACAATTTAAAAACTAACAAATTCGGTACGCATGATATAATTTATTCCACCGTGTAAATTCAAATAAATAACTGAAATTTCTCACTTTCATGGCAAAAACACTTTATCAACATAGAGATAGTTCTGCATTTGATCAGCTATTGATTTATTGCGTAATTTATTGTCCCACTTGAACATCTGCCAAATTTCGCGTCTCCGTGTGGCCTACATTTATTGTAAACAATATTTTATTCCAGTTTAAACACTATTCAGATATCTTTAAATGGCGTTTTTGTATTGACACAATTTCGCTTTGATATTTTTTTTGATATTTGTTTCCACGTGGAATGAATTAGATCAGCCAAGAGTTTTTAATTGGCAATAGCCCTCTATAAAAATTGAGCTTACTACAAAAAAGGAAGTAATAATCTGCTTTAAAAATGCACAATATATTACTTTGTATGCTAAACGTTTTTTATTTATTCTTTTAACATATAGATATTGATATTTGATATAAATTAATTACCTCTCTGTCAGTTCGTTCTTCCGCTGCTCTCTCATCACTACTGAAAAGAACCTTCACAGCACCTTTTTCTCCGATTCTGTAAGACACTTCGCCTGAAACAAGAAATACAATACATTTTAATATATGAATGAATTAATTGAACTAGAAAATTCGAGCTCTGGAAAAATTCCTTGCTTTTGAGAAAAGCGAGAAGAAATTCTAGAATCATAAACCCTGATCCTTGGATATAAATTTAATTAACCAGTATTGGAACTAGGGACTCCACAGTGATCTACTAACTACTACATAATATAGAGGATCCCCTCCCAGGATAACAGGACTTGTAAAGCGACCTCAATTAACTCAACTGTTAGTAGGTACATGATGTGCTTATTGCGGTTAAAAACATAATAAGTTAAATAGAGCGTTTAATGGACCGTGTTTTAACTGGCGTTAGTCAGTTTTATAGGAAGAAACTAATTTAAAATGTCGCTAGTAATGAGCAAAACAATGTTCCAAGGTCACATAATATTATAATGGCATAACATTTGGAATCATTTGGATGACCTGCTTTTGCACTTAGGTACTTATTTATTATTTATACACTTGTCAATATATACCATTAAAAATATAACTAAGTATCCTATTTTATAAGTAAATGCTTTTAAACTATATTTACCTGGATCCACCCAGACAGCAAGGTCACGTGGTAGGTGTTCCAAAACATCCCGAACAGGAACGCCTGATTCTCTCGCTGCTCTTTCCAACACTGGGTCCAGTGGTCCCCCGGTTTTCAAACACCTGAACGCTGACCCCCGGCATGGTCGGTCTGGGTACCAGTGACCCCTGAATTTGTCCTTCAGCGCCTTCTCGAGTTCCTCACCGAAGATGTTCACCCGCCGCCTGGGCAGTTTGTTGTAAAGGTATGATATAACGAAGTTAAGGGCCACCTGGACTTCAATATGCATTTTGTCTTATCCCTGGAACAAGAGAAATGATACTAAAATAACGCCATTTAAATTTACAAGTATTGTTCTTAATGTAACTGTATTTTTGTGAAGCAGGTAATCTGTATCATATATCATAGGTACGATAAATAAGGTGACATCTCAAGAGATAAACTCTGAAGATATAATCTTATCACGCTCAGGAGAGACTGAGTATGACCGATTGGGTTGGGAAGTTCTAAAATGTTTCATCAGAAAACAGTTTCAATTTCCATTTAACATGTTTAATTATAAGAATACAGTTAAGTGCATGGCATCGATTTGTTACGAGTTGTATCGTCCCATCGATTGCCAGATACCTACTCAGAATAGATATTCGATTGCAATTTGCAAACATAATCAGTTGAATGAGTATAAACAGTAGCCTAACATTTTGAGCACAGCCCATATTATTATTTAAGTATGTTCATGGACAATAATTGACTGAAACGAAATTCATCGCGGTAAAATCGATTGTAAATTTGCAATGCATGGATTAAAAAAAAAAATGTAGAAGTAAAGATTAACTCAGATTTACTAGGCATGAGTTTCACTGAGAAATATTTAGACCTTGTATTTACACATTACTATTTTCACGGATGAAAATTATAATAACTATTACATCTGTAACGTATTATTTTACTCAATATAAAAACGATTTTCTATAACAAAAAATGTAAACAAAAACATTGGTAAAAGCACTGTAACACGTGTTACCAACCGTGTACCAATCCTATTTTCAATTTTCCAGCCAATTAATTTCACTGAGTTCTCATCTTATATAACTCATTCACGTCATACACTGCAGTGACTAAATTAATCAAAGCCTCAATTTGCAGCAAAATTGTTACATTTTAAACACAAGATTGTAATCAAATACATGTTGACTAACTGAAAATGGGGAAGTTATTACGTACAAGTGGAAGTTTTAAATTTTCAGGTCAAATTAAGTACAAGAAAGTAAAATAATGTTGTGTAAATTTTTATTAAATCCATTTAGAATCTTTTTATTACTACAGCTAAGTTGAGATAAGGAATTGGGTCAAAAAACGGCCGAAATAAATTATCCCATTAAAAAACATAAGGAAGTGAAAATCCACAAACGCAAGGGAAACTTAAAATAAGCCGTAACATAAATAGCCCACTCCACATTGTCAACGAAGCCGGCTCGATAAGAATAGATGGACATAAAAAGCCTTGAAAGCGAAGGCAAACTTTTGAACGTTCGGCTAAGATAACGCGATCGTGGAATAAATGGAAGGGCCAACCCTTTGTGAGCCTACGGGAAGATAAGTTTGTGAGCGGTTAACGCTAAAGTTGAAGCGATATCCCCAAGTTTCGTTTACAATTAGTTACGCATGGAAAGTTTTGCGAAACTGTAGAAATTCAGGTCAGTGTTCTTGTGTGCGCTTGTATGGTGACCTTTATAAACAAATGAGCTAGTGGAAACACACTAAGATTTATAGCTATATGCAGAATGAAATTTGAATTTGAATTATTTTAATACTGGTTGAGAGGCAGCCAGGAAACTTTGAGAAAGAACCAAAGAAGCAGCCAGGTATCAAGCGAAAAGACTGACTAAAGATATGACTTTAATTAAATAATAATGCCAGCATTCTAGATAAAAAACTATTCCAAATACATAAGTAGTAACTTTAATCGTATATCCAACCTATTCAAGAAACTAGTACACATACTTAAACCCTAAATATTTCAATTCCCTTGCGTCCTGTAATAGATAAGTCAAAGCCACTAACAAGAGTACTAACTCCATATATTGAAAACAAATTAATAGGATCCATTAAATTGATCACGTGCCTTAAAACTTAGAAACCCTAATTAGGTACTAGATAGAGGCGACGAGTAGTTAATTGCTTTTACATAAACAAACTAAGATCCATTAGCTATGACTTGTCCAAATATGTCTAACGATGTATAAATTAATTGAAGGTATCTATAATTAGATAACGTGGAAAGCATTATAATGATTAACCCCGAAATAAGTGGACCATGTTCTTATAAAACTAGTCTATGAAAATAACACTAAATAATAGGTTATGTGTGACCGATTTCTTAAAATAATCTTGTTATAACTACAGAAAATCAAAGTTAATTTCTACTCAATCTTTCAATATCTATTCTGTAGCTGTTAACAAAATCGTGCTAAAATAGATCACTTACAATATACCAGTTTACTAAGTCTAAGTTTGTTTGACGGCTCCCGACCATCAGTCTTTATTAACCCTTGCTGACAACAGCATCTCATCTCTATCGATTTACAATAAAAACGTTCTAGGGGCGTGCGGTTAAGTTCGGCTGTCCTATTTATATCCCTGTATCGATCCGGCGCCCCACTGCCCGACAACCCCTGACTGTGTACATTCAATAAAATCACTTGTAACAATAAGTGTAAAGGTCAGAATCCCCGGTCACAATTTCAGCAACTGCGTTGGCGAAATACGCCGGCCGAATTTGACTTCTGGGTGTAATTAAGGATGGCTCCTTTTAAATACGTTCTTTTTGTTCTGTACGGAAACAATATACATTGTACAATTGATGTCGAATTGCTTTCTTGTGTAAAGAAAATGTATATATCTTTTGGTTTTAATTACTACGAATCTAGGTTTATACAATATTATGATCTCTACATTGTAAATTGTAATCTATAGACTAAGTATAATAAGGTACATATTAGCATAATAGATTGACAAAAAAGCCCTAAAAATTGAATGACCTTTAAAATATATATTATATCACGTTAGATAGCATGATAATATGAACACAACTTTCACAAGCCCTAGGACGTCTAAGTTATCTGAGCACATTAAATACAATGGAAGCTTATCTTTATAGAAATACTCTCGCGTGAACCGAGCTGCGATTATGTGCCTAATCAATTTGTTTCATAGAGATTGTACTTTTAATTATAACTATGGAGTTTCTTGCCGGTTCTTCTCCATAGATACTGCTTTCCAAATCGATGGTAAATGTTAAAAATATGTAGGTAATGACCTCGTCCTTCTAGAAGAAGTCTAATTGAATAAATAATGAGTTTGAAAGTGGTAGAGTTTGATGTTTCAATACTAGCGGTCCGCTCCGGCTTCGCCCGTGGTACATATTTCGCAATAAAAGGTAGCCTATGTTCTTTCTCAGGGTCTAAAGATTATCTGGGCCAAATTTCATCAAAATCGGTCCAGTAGTTTATGCGTGAAACCCTTACATACATACATACAAACCTTTCCTCTTTATAATATTAGTATAGATAATAGAAACCTCAAGTACTGACTAACATTTCATCTTATTGCTACAAAGAGGCACGGCACTTAACTTATCATGAATTATCGCTATAACAAAATCGTATTTCAATGTTATGCTTGTGAAATTATTATTCATAGAAGTTGTAGAACGTGCTCGTACTTGAAGCATTCGCGGTTATATTACACTGAGTTAACAATACAGTTAAGTTATTATTTACTCCGTTTCATGTTTTATGAACGCAAAATTATAATATTTTAGATTTGTGGGTTATTTCACAAACATTTTTGACTTCTTATGTATAATCTTATGCGCAATTGTAATTTTAGTAATAAACTAGTGAAATAATATAATCAGAAAGATTTCTGTTTAGACAGAAATCTTTCTGATTCTGATTATATTAGTATAACTTATAAGAGACGAATCGCAGGCTTTTATAATACAAGTATGAATTGAAACATAAGTAGTATATGAAAGGGAAAGACGTCATTTCCACCCCCTCCACACCTTTATATATGGCCGGTATTTATCTACGTTAGTGTGTAATCGTTGGATAAAATGGTGATATTTTCTTACGCCTTAATAATCCATTTCAGGCTTGGAATTCAGAGTATCTATACTAATATTATAAAGAGAAAAGGTTTGTATGTATGTATGGTTTTCACGCATAAACTACTGGACCGATTTTGATGAAATTTGGCACAGACAATCTTTAGACCCTGAGAAAGAACATAGGCTACCTTTTATTGCGAAATATGTACCACGGGCGAAGCCGGGGCGGACCGCTAGTATTTTATATAGAAAATAGACGGAATTGTTGTCAAGAAATGCGGATAACGAAGCAACCTAATTACAAATAGATTATATGATCACAATTATTACTTTTTGGGAAAAACCTATTATAATGAAAATATCATCTCGTATAGGTAATTAATGCGAGATAATTACAAAAGGTGTAGGTGTATTATCATTATATTTATCATTTTATTCAATTAGAAACCTTGCTAAATATTACTGAAACGGTTCATATAGCGTTTTAACATTGAGATTACAAACACCCTTCTAGATAACTTTCATAATATCTTTAAGAGGACATTTTAATAATTTTACGCTTCGACGGCCATCGCAAATGGATGTTGGATGGTAGTTTCATTTCTATTTACATATTTTACTCGCGTTTCGATAAAATACATTTTAGCGCGAAATAAATATTAACATTTTGAATGATTCCATCAATATTAATACTCAAAGTGTGAAAACTTGTCACTACATTTATTTTATATTTTAACATTTACCTAGGTATATTCGAGTGGCAATGTTTGAAAAAAAAATCTGAAAAAAAACTACGTCGAGTGAAGTTGTATCAAATTGATAGATAGCACTTCTGTTAAAAATATTGTTTTTCATTTAAAACTTAGCATTATATAAAATTATTGATTAAAAAAGTAATTAATTGGTGTATTATTTTCTATCCTCTTAACAGAAACTTTGCGTGTCCCAAGTTTACAGATTACCGATATAATTAAATTTGCTTACAAGTTTAATATACTACGAATTTTCCGCCTACGAGCCTTCATCAGCAGATTTGAGGTACTTTACCCTCATACCTTCCGGTTGGGAAAGTAATCAATTTATAGGACGTTGTCGGCTCACAGTTTACTTAGCGGTATAATGGCACTTTATTTATAAACTAGCTGCGCTCCGCGGTTTCACTCGCATTTCTCTGTTCCTGTTGGTCTAAGCGTGATGGTATAATATGTCTAACATCGAAAGAATTTTTCAATTCGGACCAATTCCTGAGATTAGCGCGTTCAAACAAACAAACTCTTCAGGTTTATAATATTAGTATAGATTGCTATTCTGTTACGAAGTATTCGATTATTTTAGATTTATTTAATAGTTGCAGTATTATAATATCTGTGGTAGTTACGTCGTTATGTATACTGTATATATATATATAAAAATATATGTATTAGATAGATAAATTAACATCTAATATTAAATTTGGTATAAAATTTATGAGTATCAAGAATACATTTTGGTATTACTGAACATTTAGTATTTCGGTATCACAATATGAATCAAATAGCATGAAGCCTAGTTCAAATTTCCTGCCAAAAAAGGTACCAATTGAGTTAAAAAAATCCATGACCAAGTTTGTTTCTACACACCCAGTATATACATATAATAATATGTACTCTATTGGGTTCTCTTATCGCTATTCGGAGAATAGTTACAACTCAGCATCTATACAGGGTGTAATCGTTAAGTGTGCACAAGCGATTATTCCGTAACTATTGCAGATATCAAAAAACTTTAAACTGATATCGAAAGTACTTAACCTAATGAGTAAAATGGCCATAATAATTTTTTTTAAATAAAACGAGAAATATCCAAAAATGTTACATTAAACGCTCCCATACATTTGATTTCCCATACATTTTGTATTCATAGCAGATTTTCGAAATGACGTCCTCATTGTGCAATACAATGAGGAGCTCTATTTAAAGTTTCTAAATGAACTTCCCTTCAAATTTGCGAAGTAATTAAAGCAGAAAACCAAAAAAAGAAAGAGAAAGCTAAAATCTTTCATATTAAATGTACATGGGATATTCATATCTCATACTAAATGTATGGGAGGGTTTAAAGATAATTTTTTTGATATTTCTCGTTTTATTTTTAAAAATTTATTACGGCCATTTTACTCATTAGGTTAAGTACTTTCGATATCAGTTTAAAGTTTTTTGTTATCTCTAATAGTTACGGAAAAATCGCCTGTGCACACTTAACGATTACACCCTGTATACTGTAACTAAAGCTATATATTTCCATCCCTAGCCTACTATTTCGTATCTCATACCCGATCCTTAATGTATTAAAGGATTAATTGTTACGATAATAGGGTGATTTTATGTAATACTTTATGTGTGAATAGTTCTAAATTGACCCACTTAATGGGTGACAATTCACGGTACAATTACTGTTACGTCATTTGAGACTTTTGCAGTTTCAAATGATATTAGAAGCTTCAAAAGTAGTCACAAAAGCATGGTGATATAAGATTAATAAATTTAAGAAGTCTGAAATTTCATAAATATAAATATACTATCTGTTTTTGGATACAACGAACAAGTAGGTAAGAAAAGAAAAAAAAGAAGGAGAGAGACCTCCTTGGAGAACTTCTGTTTCTACTTGGACTAAGTATTTCGCCAACTTATGTATTAAATAAGTATTAAAAGTATGAACCTACTATTATTTAGTTAGCAAGGCTTTTACCGGTAAGCTTGAAATAAACTTTGTAAGTCCTGCATTCATATTCCCACTGCAAACTGCACATTTACATAGATCTGGGCATGTAGGAATATTCATAGTATGGTGGAAATTTTGGTACATTGCGAAGTGAGTAACCCTAATTCTCTTATCATGCTATGCAAATTAACGTACATACACTTTCACACGTGTTTTGGGATGGTTTCGATAACGATGTGGGTTATCAGCGGTTTGCAAGCGTACAGTCAACAATACTGCAACAAAATGCACTTTATGTTAAGAACATAAATGCTATTTTTGCTCAGCAAACGCGACCCGTATCTCAACGAGTTTGTTAGCGTTTAATGAAACATTTTTGGGAGGATATTCGTAATTATTGGTTGTATGGCCGCACTCCACGCGTCCTACTTTTAAAGTAATTTGCTAAACATTAACTCGAAAGGTGAAGCTCGAATTATTAATTGGGAGCGTAAATTGAGTTTGTGTTTTTACGTGTTTTTCAGTGAAACGCTTTTAGATTTCACGCTCATTTATTCTTTGACTTTTAAAATATTAATTTATTTAAAATACTGTATAACAAATGCTTGTATCTTATATATATATGTATACTTACCTAATATACAGGGTTACTTGTAAAACACCGGCAACCTCGCAGGACAAGATAGCTAACATCATAAGTAACAACATTTGTTCAACGACTTTTGATAATTTGTTAGATTTTATTTTCATACAAAAATAAATATTCATTTAATTTTCCGTCTGAATATTATAAACTCTACGCCTCCCAAAAATTACGTAAACAAAAAGCGAACGAGAGGGGGAAGGGGGCGTCGCGTCGTCCATCCGATAATTAATAGAACATAGACTTACAAATGTAAGGAGAGTACAATAAAAGTTTAAAAAATCATTTAAAAATAATTTATTGCGTTATGCCAAAAGTCGTAGAACAAATGTTGTTACTTATGATGTTAGCTATCTTGTCCTGCGAGGTTGCTGGTGTTTTACAAGTAACCCTGTATACATGATAAACAATGCTAAAAATATACTACCCAGTACTTCCACATAATTCTGTTCTTGTATTTAGTACCTAAAGTACATACTAATAAGCTACGACTTTGTCTATTAATTATTATTATCACATTTAATAGCTATTCTGAGAAAGTCAATAATCTAGAATTAATTCATTACCTTGCATTAGCATATTTGATTAATTTCGATTGATTACTAGTAACGACTTCGAAACAGCCGTAAATTGGAAATAATTTGAGCAGTTTTCAATATCAGTGCTGGCGTTAGGTACAAACTTAACAGTCTCAAACCAATTTGTAGATTAAACGAAGTTATTACCGAAATTTAATTGACTTTCGCCGTATAATTAGTCAGAGAGACATTATTGTAATCAATGCAGAAAACGTAGTCGATAAATAACTTGAAATTTAAGATTTATTGTCTTTGGGTAGTGTTTCAAGGCGTTAATTAAAGTTTAAAGATAAAGAAGAACGAATAACCAATTAGGTAATTTAAAATAAAATTAATTCCTGATAAATGCTCTTACATTATTGGATAGAATCTACTGCCACAAAACATACATAAAAAGTACCATATAGGGGGTGAAATATATTATGTAGGTAAAGAACACACGAGCGTAGCCGGTAGCGAACTGCTATAATACCTACTCATTAAGCTCTGTGGCTTAAAACATAATATTGTCAGATAAAATATAAGGCACGAGGAAAATATTACCTATATCAAAATAAATACACACAAATAGTAAAACACAAAAATAGTGAAGAAAACAACTAAATATAATCGTTCTAAAATAAATTGAATACGGTATAACAATAGTTGTGTCACGAAAACACGTTGGTACGTTAAAATTTAGGAAGTTCCTCGATTATTTACGCTACGCGTGTATAGTCGAAGATGTCAGAAATCGTGATAAATTACTCAGAATCTACGTAACCTTGAAATATACGTTGATTGATTAACAGCAGTTTCAGTAATTTTTTCGCTTGTTGGCTCTTTTTCGGGTTTACATAAAATTTTAAAGTATTTCATGGTATCGTGATTTGGAATAAATTTTACCTCTAAATATAATCTATGGTAGTAAAAACAGATTATAAGTATAATAGAAAAATTATTAGTATTGCGGTACACATATCCTATGAAAATATGGGTCTAAATACACAGATGAGAAAAAAAAATCAAGGATACGATTTTAATATACAATATGCCAATTATGGAAGTAAATAAGTATTGTCAGAACAACAAAATGAAAGAAAACAAAAACACAACAAAATTCAATTAGATTACGTACTAATTATATTGACCGACCCGCGAAGGCGCAAAAAAAACCGAAATTTACTTATTAATAATTTATTGTAAAAAAATTACATTATAAATTATTCCTAACTTAAACTACGTCCCTCCCGTTCAATGTTGGAACCAAGAGTGCACGTCGTCCTCGGCGGGGCAGCTGCAGCGTCGCGGTGGTGGTGATTGCCGCAACACTCTCTGGAATCGCAGGTGTGCGCGATGTCGCAATCGCTATCAAGTACAAGTCCTTCTTGGGTGGCCCAATGCATCCTCTAATAATTAAGGCGTGTTATATGTAGGTACATAACATACTAACGTCTATTTATTAGCGTTTCGAACAAACATAGATCGTAAAGGAGTCCTTTGTCTATATTATATTATGGAATATGATAAAGGGACTACGGCATAAACAGATTGAATTATAGATAAGGTATTGAGCTTATGAAATATTCAATACAATTCAAATCTATATAATGTTATGGTAATATCATCGGGGTTTATAATAGACTGTTGACGTTTATGCAATAAAATTACGATCATCATACATAATGTTAGGATTTATTCTAGAAATTTCTCTTGACGAAGCAAAAATTTCATCCGATATTCCGACGTAAGTGATTATGAAATAACATGTATGTATGTAGCTATACATAGGTTCTAAAAGATTTACGTCACCAAACTCTTATCAATAGTAAAAAGAAACGTAAAGTTTCAACGTAGAGCTACAAAATACTATTTATTTTTAGCTATTTATAGCTATTAATGAGATAACAGATAAAACAATTAAAAACTTCTGTATTATATAGTTTCATAATTTTGTTAAAATGTAAAATACTGTTTCAAATATGTATTGCGTTTAAATACACATATTATTGCCGTGTTTAAAATATATTCCATAAAATAAAATTATATTCATATAGCAACCATCGGTCGGTAACGAATGTGTACATTTTTCATGACCGCCTCGTTATGTAGATATTCAGATAATTAGCGGAGAGCTCTTAAATACGCGTTACACAAATACATATTTACATATCGTGAAGAATACTTTACTTTGTTAACATATTTAAAATTGTATCCATGCTTAATATATTATGTTAAATTTAACGAGGCAATAACGCTTGTAATCTATTTCTACTTTTTCTGCTTTGAACGTTAATAATTTGAAATTGAGAAATAATTACTTACCTACGTCAAGAATGGTCTGGTAAATAAAGAATAATTGATAAAATAGTATAAGGTTTTATCTTATAATTTTTAGTGTGAATTCATAAACCTTTAGTGTAGTAAAAATTAAACAAAAGTTCTTATCACAGCGAGGATATCCTTTGTGCGAAATTTTACAAATTCCACACACGAGCACTGACAACGGGATATTCCCAGAGCAATTTAAAATCGTCTTGTACATAGGTAACGCAGTCAAAGCGAGAATTTTATTCACAATAAAGCTTGGGAATAGTAGAATTTCTCCACAAAGTAACATATGTTAGCGAATAGCGTAGCTCAGACAAGGGCGGGAAATGCGGGAGGCGCGCTGAGTGCTGACGTCAAACTTTTCACATTAGGAAGCTAGGTCTCGGTCGTAGCGGTGGTGTGGGGAATTAAACTCTGTGCAACGTTAATAAAGATTAGTTTCCTGTATTTTATTTTTCTATATGTGACGTAACGAAGCTGCTGTAAATTAACCCCGTGTTGCAACGGAATGTGTGAGGAATGATTGTTTCTGATTATTATAGCGTAACTTTGAAACATTTCCCTGACCTATATTGGAGAATAAATAATAGTACAATATTATAGTGTATGTTTGTTGGTCTGACGCAGAGTAAATGGAATGAGATTGCGTGGAGAGCAATAAAGATAAGTGAATATTTTGGTCTATATTGCGTGAATATAAAATAGGCAGTAAAAGTGATATAGAGATCAAAGTTTTAGTTTATTGTATTTCTAATACGGTTTTCAAATATTCTTATATCATAAAAGGCGTAATGGATAGAGATTTTCTTCCATTATCCACCACAAATCTTATTTTTAGTGCCCGCTGTAAGAAAATTGATTTCGATAACTGATCAATTTTAAATTCAATACGAGTCACAAAAACGGCTGTATATTATAATCGAATCGAAAATTTTCATGTTTATTTTGAATGAATGAAAATAGATTGTCTGAAAAACATTTTTTTTGTTACAATAAGGAAAAACAATGTATGGCTCTACATAACATGGCGTATACTATATCATATAGCTTCATTAAATATACGTAATTAAATGTTTCAATTACTTAATAATTAGAGCAGACATACCCCTTAATTGTATATTACTTCATAATAAAGCCTTCCTCATACATAACTTACGCAAATGAAGTTCCTTTAAAAGCTATTACTTACATTATTGAATAAGAAAATTATCGACATGATTGGAATTATTATACAGGGTGTCCCAAAAAGTAGTGATATACTGAAGCTGGGAGGTAGAGGACTTAGAGGACTATCCGAATCACCCCCATGTGTGTTATGCGATTTTTCGTATTTTCGGAGTTATTACATTTTTTTCAATTTTTCATCGATCGCCGAGTACGATGAGATTTTTATTTATGGTGACGTGAATTATTGCGCTAGATGCTTGATTTTTTTTGTGTGCTAAGCTGAAAGATAGGCCAATTCAGTATGGTAACATTTACTATCGTTAGATCTTCGAATGGAATAATAAAAATAATTAAATGCCAAGAAAGATAAAATTACCCAGTATGTTCATAACTTCAAGGGCCCATAAAAAAATAAAATCACATAAAAAAGGTTTTCCATTTGGCTTTTAAAAACTTGCTCTATCGATCAGGTAGCTACCCTAAAAATTTCATTTTATTATTCTGAAGGCTTCAATCGAAAAATTGAAATCTAAATGTGGTAACTGCAAAATTTTTATTAACATGATGATCATTAAAACCAATAAATAGGTGTTTAATTACCAGAATTTTTTTAAAATAGCCCCGCTGTTGCTCAATGCAAGTGCGATATCACCGTAAAAAGTTGTCTTTTAAATGTCTGAATGCTCTTTTGTCATTTTTAATGGTTTCTTCTGCTACTATGAATTTCCGGGTTATTTCGTCCAAATTGTGGCATTCAAAATCAAGCATCTAGCGCAATAATTCACGTCACCATAAATAAAAATCTCATCGTACTCGGCGATAGATGAAAAATTGAAAAAAAATTAATAACTCCGAAAATACGAAAAATCGCATAACACACATGGGGGTGATTCGGATAGCCCTCTTGGTCTTCTACCTCCCAGCTTCCGTTCATCACTACTTTTTGGGACACCCTGTATGTATTATAAACCTACAGTACATAAGATTATAATATTTGTTATTTAAGTACAAAATTAAATTTAAATACCTTCATTTTAGTTTAATCTAGACAGAGGAAAAGTTGATTATTAAATTTTGGCATTTGGCAAACTACTTGTAAATCTATACTAATATTATAAAGCTGAAAAGTTTGTTTGTTTGTTTGAACGCGCTAATCTCAGGAACTACTGGTCCGATTTGAAAAATTCTTTCGGTGTTAGATAGCCCATTTATCGAGGAAGGTTATAGGCTATATATCATCACGCTACGACCAACAGGAGTGGAGCCACGGGGGTGAAACCGCGCGGAGCAGCTAGTATGGAATAAAGTTAATATATAGTTTTTTCTATTCTTTATAAATTTATATTTATAAAGCATTTGAATGCCATAAAACCAAAAATATAAATATCCAAGTTTTTCGTGTAATTTTAGTAGCGAACAGTATAAATGCCTTATTCATGTTATTTCACACCCTATAAAGCTATCCAAAAAATATGTTTTGGCCACATTATAATAAGAATAGATAAAAAAATAACCGCATTTCCATCCAGGGCCACAGAGTATAAAATTTCCGTCCTCAATTGACGAAAAGCGAGTGAGATATGGGACGATAAATTGGCCCACTTTCTTTTGGGAACAAAAGAAAGTGGGCCAAACAACGTCCATCTATAATGATTAATGTTGGCCATTTATATCGCATAGATCCCCGAATCGCGGGAAAAACTTGATTGATGTAGGACCGGAGGACGTTCGTTATATTTACTCCCATTTCCTCTCTGTTTTATACGTGTTTGATGGATGAGGGATATTTCCATGTTAGTGAATTATTGAGGATGAATGTGTGTTTGTATTAATTTAATTGTTAGCTCGGTGTGATGGAATAAGGCTCGTGTTAAGACAATTAGATATGAGCAGGAAGGAGTTTGAGAGATCTGTTTATTAAGTGTCTATACTCTATATCTATCATAGAACCATACGAGATTTGTTGTTAAAAGTTATTTTTTAGGGTTGAAATTGATATTTTTGGTTTTATGGCATTCATATTTATAGTTATTTTTTAAGTTAAGTTTATGAGTGAATATGTACTTTGTAAAATTTCCATGCTTTTCTGTTTCATCCTAGAAAACCTTTTGTTAACAATAAGCTAATTTAGAAAAAATACATTTACGAAATAAATTTTACTACATGACAAATACGATCGAAAGATTACCTAATCAAGGCAAACTCCAGCAACATTTCGAATTCCTACACGAGAGAGAAATAAGAATTGTAAATAATTTTATTGGAAACTTCTTCGAATTTATTTTCGAACCGTATTCGTACATTAGTTATAGATGTAACTTTATTTATCGGTTTTGTATAGCCTTCATGACGTGTAGGCGTTATTTTGGCTACAAAATATTTCTTCGCGTTTTCGTTCGTACTGATATTTGTCACTGCTATAGAATACAGTTTGTGGTTGTTCTAGAAACCTATTTATTTCAATTTGTAAAGAATTTTCCGTTTAAAAAATGATTATTACGATCTTTCTTATTAAGCGTCAAGTAAATACTTACGAAGAAATTACAAGTTTATCTATTCAAATAGGTAATTAATCAAGAGAGGTGTGCGATACCTCTTGTTTTTTGGTAAAGAACTTATGAAGACTGGCCAATTTCGAGAAAAAATTTTATCGAAATATATTTTGGAAATAAAAATATAAGCTTATTCGGATTTATACTTAAAGTTGAAGGTGAATAAATCAAAGCTCTTTTTGAATCTAGATTTCACCCGGAATTTAGATTTATCTGATTTAATATCACTACATAGTATAAAACAAACTCGCTTTCTCTGTCCCTATGTCCCTATGTCCCTTTGTATGCTTAAATCTTTGAAACTACGCAACGGATTTTGATGCGGTTTTTTTTAATAGATAGAGTGATTCAAGAGGAAGGTTTATATGTAATATCATCCATTAAATAGTGGAGAAGTACTGTTATTTTTGAGGTTTCTAATATTATGATGTCGTAAATAATTACCTTTTTTCCGCTTACATTGCAAACGCAGGCGGAACCCTACGAGTTTTATCAAAATAATGTACTAAGTATTGTAGACATTAAAAAGGTCTACAGAAAAGTCCGTGATGGTATATGTCTATCTCTTATGGATAACCCACAATAACTTTTTTTTGTCATTTACTTTTTACGACAAATAATGTCTAATTTTCGAAGCGATTTTAACCAATACAGCATTAATCCTTAACCAATTAAATACCTTGAATACATTGTTCATTTAATATAGATCTATATGGCCCTTTACACCGTATGATTTAAGTGAATATTTTCGAAGATATTACAGATTTAAAAATTGCGGGACGAGGGGACGTAGCGTTTGCGGCGGTACCGGCCGGCCGCCATTGCACCCGTGCGAAGCCGGGGCGGGTCGCTAGTATATATTATAACCGGTTTTATACTATAGATAATATGTATTATATAGGTAACATTCATTTGTACACACTAATCATAAAACTTAAAATACTATCCCAATAAAAAGTCTAATATACCTAACCTAATAACAGATCATTATTAATTAAATAAATATAAATAAATAAATAAATAAATATTATAGGACATTATTACACAAATCGACCTAGTCCCACAGTAAGCTCAATTAAGGCTTGTGTTGTGGGTACTAGGCGACGATAAATATAATATTTATAAATACATATATAGATAACACCCAGACCCAAGAACAAATAATTGAGTTCATCACACAAATATTTGCCCTGACCGGGGATCGAACCCGGGACCGTCAGCTCAGTAGGCAGTTACTTTACCACTGCGCCAACCGCGTCGTCAACTAAATAATACTTGACTAAATAATATCAAAGCTTCTACTATAAAATACAATTTACCACCTTCAATCCACTACAATTATCCTTAACGGGAACGATAATCCTCATATTATAACCTATATTTCAAACACTCAAAACTAAATCGTCACAATACAAATGCGTATGTAAAACAAATGAACATCATGTCACGTCAGTTTTGGTTCCGACAAAGACCGTTCATCATCACGATTACAAACAAGGTCAGTAAATTGTGAGTATCAATCAATGACATGCATCCATTATAATTATAGTTTCGAGTCCTTGAAAGTGTCGTCTGAATTATTTAGCTTTACCTGTAGAGTTGATTGGTATAGTCTACGCTTTATTTACGGCTGTTACTATGTTGGTTTAGTATTGATTTCTCATATCAATTATATAAGTAAATTTTATATATTTTTGGATATTAAGTTTACTTTGTGAAGAACTAAACTAGCGTATTGTACAAAACGATGAATGGAAAGCTCCTAATTCGGATAAAGAATGCCTACAATGTTATTGTATCATTTCAAAAGATATTATCTGGGAATGTATATTGGGAATTTGACTAATATAACATCAAAGCTAAAAATATCTTATAGAAATGATCGAAATACTTACTATTATTCTCAAAATATGCTATTTATAGAATCGTCTATTTCGCTTTTGTCAGGCATTACCTGTGGGCATAACAGTTTCTGAATATTTAAAATAATAAATATAATATTACCATCACGTACTACAATAACTAAATAAACGTCCTAAGTCCTAACTCAATGAGATTACTTATTCTCGTGAGCTCAATTTCGCAACGCGTGACGTGTAAATGAGATAATTAAAAAACGTTTCGCGTTCACCAACGCAACGCCCGTGACATTCACGAGGTCAGCCGGCGATGTACAGCGAAAATGTTAAAAAATCGTTTGACGGTTCCAAATGAATGGTAAACGATAATGATGTCACGCGAAGTCGATTGCGGCCTGTGACATCACAAGGTTATAATGCAAATGCGGGTGCTATCAGATAGCTTAAATCCTATCGAATCAGTGTGCACTGTAACATACGACCTCTTCAAGAGGTCACCCTGAGGTCGGTTATCATTAGAGCGTTCTGGGGTAACATTATGAAATGTTACACGCGCTCACGTAACTTGTGCGAACTATGCTAATCAGATAAGTGGATAGTCATTGAAGTTTTGTCTGAAAACTCCGTGGTCACAAGTCACAAGGCAAGGTTGGCGTTGCGTGATGGTCGTCAATGTCACGGTCGCTTCATCGCTGGCAGTGGGACAAGAGTGGATATGTCGTGGCCATATCGTAGATTTGCTCATTTCATGAAATGGCCAACATAGTTTGATCAGATCGTTAAATCGTCAACGTTTCACGATTTGGTCATCGACATTTGGCCATTTCACGAAATGAGCAAATCTACGATATGGCCACGACAGATAGACGTTTTATTTATTTATTTATTTATTTATAACACTTTATTGCACAAACAAAATTAGGACAAAAATTACATTAAGATACAAAAGGAAGGCATAGTTTGTACAAGAGGCGGCCTTATTGCTAAGCAGCAATCTCTACCAGGCAACCTGATGGGAAAGGAAATGTATGAAGTTAATGGGATAGTGCAAAAAGAAGAAAAAAAAATAATAATGATAATAATTATACCTAATAAATAAATAAAATTATTTAAGTATCAAATATACCTACTATATAAATGCATAAAATATAATACAAATAAATAAAATACACATATACATACATATGATATATAATAAACATATACATACATATTATATAAATAGAATACATAAACATACATATACTATAGCACAAAGACAATAAATTTATAAAAAACAATATTTGATGACGTCAGCAAGCAAAACATAAAGTAAGGAAAAAAAAAGGATGATAATAAAATAAAAAAAATCCATAGCAAGGAAAAGTAGTGGTCTTTTAGCAGCACTTTAAAAGAGCTGAGCGTTTGAGCACGTCTAATACTTTCTGGTAAAGTATTCCATAGTTGAATAGCCCGGACTGTGAAAGAATTGTTAAAAAATTTAGAATGATGGAAAGGGGTGCTGAGCAATAACAAGTTGGAAGAACGAAGAGAGAGAGTATTACTAGAGCTTAAATAATCGAAGTTATCCTTTAAGTAAGAAGGTGTCTTAGGGCTAAACAGAATACAGTATAGAAGATGCAGCAAATGGGTATCCCGGCGATAACGGATAGGAAGCCACTTAAGCCTTTTCCTGTATTCAGAGACATGGTCAAATTTACGGAGTCCGAATATGAATCTGATACAGAAATTTTGGAGCTTCGCAAGGGTGTCAAGTTGATATTGACGAATATCAGGATAGCAGGAGTCAGAAAAATCAAGGAGAGGAAGGAGAAGGGATTGAGCTAAGGTAATTTTGGATGTGACTGGAAGAAAGTTGCGCAAGCGCCGTAAAGAAAAGGCAGAAGAAAAAACCCTTTTTTGTACCTGCTTTATTTGTTCATCCCAGGAAAAAGTTTGATCCAGAGTTAGACCAAGATTTTTTACCTGAGTACTATAAGGGATGAGAACACCATCAACGACAACGTTCGGTAAATTGGTCCAGTCAATTTTTGAGACTAATTGCCTACTTCCAAATATGATAACCTTGGTTTTAATAGGATTAACTGTTAAACCATGACTTTTGCTCCATCTGACTATTGCTGCGAGGTCAGCGTTAACTTGGAAAATCGCTTCAGGTAGTTCAAGAAGTGACGCGTGCTTATATAATTGGAAATCGTCCGCATACATATGGTAAGATGACACAATGTCCTTGGAAATGGAGTTTATAAAAATGGAAAAAAGGAGGGGAGACAATACGCCACCTTGAGGAACGCCAGCAGAAACATTGCACCATGTTGAAGAAACTTCCTCAATTAGTACACGCTGCCGACGTCCCTCTAAGTAGCTTTTTAACCAGTCAGTAGCCGAGGAGGATAAGTTAAAAGAGCGCAGCACTGCCAGCAGTACGTCATGATCGACGCTATTGAACGCGTTACTGAAATCAATCAGCGTGAGTATGGTGAGCTTTTTGCTGTCGAAACCTCGTCGGATGTCGTCAGTAATTTTAATTAAGGCAGTGGTCGTGCTGTGCCCTGGTCGAAAACCAGACTGGAAAGGATTTAGGAGTTGGTGATGATTTAGGAAAATGCTCAGTTGTTCTTGAACCAACCGTTCGAGAACCTTGGATAGGAAAGGGAGGATAGCTATGGGGCGGAAATCAGACGGAGTCGAAGGATTCGGATTTTTAGGGAGAGGGAGAATATGGGCATTTTTCCAATCACTAGGAAAGTTTCCTGTAGAAATGGAAGAATTTAGGATATGGGTAATGACAGGATTAATGATAGGAAGGATTGGAATGATCATGCTTCGACCAATACAGTCACTACCAACAGCCTTCGAGGTAATTGACAACACGCTCTTCTTAACACTGCACTCGGTGAACTGACGGAATACGAAAGAAGGAGAGCTGGGGAGAGGTAAGGTGTTAAGATAGCTTAGGGTACTAGATTTTAAGGTGGGAAGGAAATCAGAAGAGGGATTAGAAAAGTGAGAAATAAGGTCATGGACATGGACTGTACTAGGAACAGAAGTAAGGGGAGATTTGCCAAGTCCAAGGGATCTGAAGAATTTCCACATTTTCGACGGGTCACCGTTATCAATAGATTTGGCAAAGTACTGACGTTGTGCATCCCTACATAGCGTATTGCAGCGATTTCGAATCAAAATAAATTTTTCCCGATTGGAATCCGAATTTGACAATTTTAATTTAGACTTTGCCCGCGCCTTCTTTCGTAACAGTTTTTTAAGGTCATCTGTCATCCACGGGGCTGGTAAGTGTTTTAACTTAACAGGGCGGAGTGGGGCATGTGCATCGTAAAGTTGGATAATCAAAGAATTAAATAAAGACACTTTCTCATCGATAGTGTCGGCAGAGAAAACAACCGACCAGTCAATGTTACTTGCGTCTTCACAAAGTAGCTCAGTATTCATTTTAGCAAAATTACGATGCATGGCAACTTTTGGTTTTAACTTAGGGGGCTTTATCTCATACGAAAGGAAAATAAGGTCATGTAAGCAAAACATATCAGCCGAACACTGTCCGTGCTCGGTGACATGCTCAGGAGAGGAAACAATGACCAGGTCAAGGAGGGAAGGAATACAGTTAGGAGCGGTATGGGTAGCTTGTGAAGGAAGGACTTTTAGATTATAAGAATCTACAATAGATAATAGCCTTTTACTGCGATGATCACCCTTGAGTAAGCAAGTGTTAAAGTCTCCTAAAAAGATGATATGCTTATAAAGTGGCGAGAAGGATTCAAGGATGTGATCGAAGGACGGGAAATAGTTAACTGTAAGGCTAGGGGAATAGAAAACACCAAGAAGGATTTTAGTATTCGAGGAAGTAATCTCAATAAGAAGATGTTCGGCAGCATCACCAGGCGGGGCGTTTTATGTGTCTATTGTTTGAATTACAACAATACGAGCTGTTATGACTTCGTTCATGAGAAGCATTTTTTGCAGTTCTTTTGAATACAAATGTTTGGATATATTTTATATGCTATACACAAATATAAAGATTGTGATGTTAAAACCAGTTTAACATAAAAGTAAAGATGGATCAGCTGATCGATCCCATCTTTTTGATAAAACATTTAGATGAGCACAAGAGCTACCTTTGCCCAAACATCACGCGAGAGAAGCCCTAGTCATAGTTTGATTTACAAAAAATCTAAAAATGTTAGTTCTGAAGCTTTAAAATAAATCCCATCACGAAAATATCGTATCTATTTGGGCGTTGAGGCACGTGATGCGTGACACGGTTTGTTTGCGCTGCGTGTTTAAATAACAAACACGAAACATTTGATTTAGCTACATAACATTTAAATTTAAATTATGAAAAGCTCATAATTGAAATTCGCGTATATTCGCAATAATTTGAACGGTTTAAGCGAGATTTACGGTGACATGTCATGTTAGGTATGAGTTCGTGAAAAATTGTTTTAAGCCTGCGTATTATAAATAGCTATATTCATTTTAAGCCAGCTACTCACGTACCTACCGCAGGGGCAATATTGGAATAATATCGGTTGGTCGGCGGTCGGAGCAATTTCAGATGTTCTCTATAAATTGCCCTGCTTGCCTATACACATAAGGAACCAATTAAGATCCAATGTTGCCCCTGCTGCAGGTAGGTGAGTAGCCGGTTTTACATAATTCTATTCCACATTTTAATACGTCATTTGCAGCATTATAATCACATATGCTATAAATGATGCGTCTGTATTTATAAATGCTAATCCTTATGGTATTGCGTAAACGTTTATGTACATAGTTCGTACGTCACTGTATTAACCGTCGCGTGTGGAATGGAAATAAGGTTAAGTGCATTTTATTAACATTTTAATACTATTATACCTTTTTAATATTGCTTATCCACATCATTAAGGCCAATACAGACAAGTTGGCAAATTGCCGTATTGTGGTAATGGATTCTTACATAAAATGATTGTTATAAGCAAATAAATAATAATTAAACCTTGTCCTATTGAAAAATACTTTTTAAAATACTAAACAGCATTATTTATTTCATTAAAATAACATTAATATTCCTGTAGAAAATGAGAGCCTATCTAGAATATTATATTCACGCGAAACACGGCTCAAGGCACGTTTATGAAAATATAACAAAGCTGTCCTCTAAGCGTTAGTTAACTAACAAAGGTGAGACTCATTAAACTAAACGATTATCTATTCATCTCGATTATAGTTTACATAAACTCGAAGATCCCAGAATATTCTAGTTTCAGTGTGAGATAATTCGTTTGATGTTACGTGATGTTTAAATGCATGAAGTCTGAAACTTGATTTTGATTTATCGACGTGGTTTCGGCGAAATGCGAAAGCATAAATTCGTATACCGATTCTGAGAAGTGATTTTAGATTACAGGCTTTAATGTTGTTTAAGTTATAATTTTTAAAATAAATTAATATCTAGAGCCTTTGAAAACTGATAGAGTCGAGTAAAAGTATGGCTCGTATTTTATCTCTAAATACGTACACTTACTAAATTACATGTTTTTTACGACTTATGGCTATAATAAATTAAATTACTTATGGTTATTTCAATTAATAATAAAGTAATTTTCTAAACATCATACGAAGTTCGAATGTATCTGTAATGATACTTCTACTATATGCACTAATAATTTTGTTAATCAGTTTCATTAAATCGATATAATAAAAATGTATCGCCAAATGTGTCGCTAAACGCCAAACTCGAACCGATTTCGTTAATTCTTTTTACATAATATTCTTTGAAGAGGATAGTTCTTATGGAGAAACGTAAACATGTCCAACGGGCGAAGCCAGTGCGGACCGCTAGTATTAATCTTGTTCAATGTAATTCAGTGGTAACATTACATATGATTGGTTATGAGTTATGACGGATGCGTTCCGAGGCCGAGTTTTGACCTCATCATTCAATATCCTTATAACAACTTGATATAACTAACTGCAACTGGCTGCTAAATGATCAGTGCTGTGATAATCAAAAGATTTTTTGTTAAATCATTCTGTAGGCCAGCAAATATAAGATAGGAGACATCTTCACTATAATATTATATTATAATGAGGAAATATTTCATTCTTTGAATTGAATAGGCTCCGAATCTACTGGACCTATTTAAAACTTACTTTATGACTCATGATCATAGGCTATACTTTATGATGTTTTTATCTCGGGTCAACCCGGGCGGAGCCGGGACGAGTGGCTAGTCATAAATATAAAGGGTGTCCTTTAGACTCTTAGACCGATAGTTGAAAATAAATATATCTAAATATACCTATGTATTTTGTTATTTAAGGATAATGTCCTAAGCGATTGATATCAGTCCTAAATAGGTTATATATTTTACGAAAGGCCTGGCTGGAATGTAATCTTTGAGAGGTCACATTCTAGCTATATCAATATATTTTAGATTAAAGATATTTTCAAATTATATTAAAGAAACGAACTGTTCGAATTTAAGTCCAATCTATCCGAGGCTTCGAGGATTATTATTTTTTATATAGCAATGAGGTTTTAGTAATCGTACTGGCTGATATATTTTTTATATCATAAAAAATAACAAATTCAAAGATTTAAAAGTTATTATACCGCCTCGTGTAAACGTCTTCATGCGTTAATGTTCTATATTGATATGGCTTCAAGATTTCTTATATAAAGTACGTTTACACTTTGAGCACAATGTCTGGTCTCTTAGCTGTTCATTATTGACGTGTTAACCCTTAAATTGATTTCGTCCGTTTTAAAGGACATAGTATTTACACACATGCTGGCGCTGTTACAGTAGACCTAGGCATTGCCAATCGGTATATTGGGAAGGTACTAGCTATGTACTTCGCGTACATGCAGGTTTCATTAGCGAAGCGAAGTACAGTCGCGAATGGTGACCATTTGAAATTTGCAAAAAACGGAACTTTTGACTCTCCTGATAAAATTGGTAATAATAACTGTAAGTATTTTGGCTATTATGCTTATAATGTTATATTATTAGTTAGAATACGATTGTAAGTATAGTATTTTAACATAATTTTTACATATTTTACAATATTTGGAATAAAAATCTTAGTTTATTTATGATGTCCCATAAAACGGACGTTGACAACTTGGAGTATACACTAGGGTATTCTTCACATATCCTATGTAACGGACGTTGCCAATAAGGCCCTCCATTTTAAACGTCATCATTTTGATATATTTTTCTCTATTTTTATTATGTTTTACAGGAGTATGACTTGGCAATCAATAAAAAATTCCCTTACTACCTCTGGCGGAAGCTGAAGAATCTGGCGTTGAGTTGAGATGACGATTTCGAAGGAAATGTAGACCTACGGGAGTGATTTCACTATGATAACAGTGTCAATCATTTACCCCCAGCACCATGCCTCCGGAATTATACGACATATTGATTTGAGACACAATGAAGACCCAAAAAGTCAGAACTTTTGCCATCAACAAAATATTATTGCTGCAGAATTACAGCCATTACATGCGGTGCGAGATGAATCTTCTCTACCAGAAATACCACCCAATGTTTGAAAATTTAAATAATAATACCTTACAAATTAATAAAAACTGGCAGCAAATGGATATAATATATGCCAAAGAATCAAAAAAAAAATGATTTTAATTTCCTGTTTGTTTTGGTACTTCAGGCATGGTATACGACTTCTTTGCATACGATGAAGCAAACACATTTCAATCTGTACAATTTAGTGAATGGGAAGAGGACTTTCTTGGTGTATTAGGTAGATAATTTCTCAGGCTATGTAATACTATTTCTATTCCAATTCTTAGCATATTCTTAGGCTGTGATTTTTGGTAGTGTTGTTTTTTAAAATCCATTATTTTTAACAATATCGTTAAAGTTTTAACCAATATTTTAAGACAGATGTTTGAAAAGCTTATACTAGATCGTCCATAATTATAATTTGATAATAATTTTGAATTACCGAGTTGAAAATGTGCATTGTATTCATGTACCACGGTTGCAGGAATAATGTGCAATGTCCGTTATATGTGACGGTTCAAATATGTACATATAATTGGCAATCGTATATGAGCTAGCAACGTTGACAAGAGAGAATTTTAGTATAGCTGGTTCTTTGATATACTCTTTCTCTTTCTATTTCGGTTAGAGTCCGGTATTTTAGTATTTACAATTTTTTAGCAACAATCTACCATGGTGCCTCCTTTTACCAACGAACCTCAAATAGGACGTTAATGTAAACTTGATAAAAACCAAATATCATCAAATTCATATTAATACCCAAAAGTGTAATAAATATGAAACCATCTATTAAAAATATTAGTTTACTAATTATTCAATATAAGTATCAAAAAAGGATAATATAATATAAGTAATAAAGTTATTACTTACCTTTTAAGCGGACTCATGTTGATGTAATTTCACTTATTTCGATGACATTTTAATTATTTTGAAATAAAAAATTGCGTATGGCACCTATTTAACAACGAAAAAAACGTCTTGCAATAAAAAATTTATGTCTGATGGATCTATCTAAAGGCAAAAGATTAAAAATTACGCGTTAATAAATGACTTTAAATTACGGATATTTTCCTGTGCGCACTAATAAACGCAACCACTACCGCCAGCCAGACAGCCCGGACTCTAACCGAAATAGCAAGAGAAACAGTATATCAAAAACCCAACTATACTAAAATGACTTTTTTTAAAACGTTACTAGCTCTCGTACCACAATGTCCGTTTTATGTGACATAGTGAAAATCAAGAAGCTTATATCTAATACACTGGAGATTGCACTATGACCATTAACTTGTCACAAGAAAATATAACCTTGAATGACGTCAGTGTTGTTTTTTGTCTCTTTCTGTGGGTGACCACACTGGTTTGTATATTCAGGATTTTTCGAAATAAAAAAAAACTAAAAATCATGGTCTATAAATAATAACGACATATATTTTTAACAGTATTTATATTATAATATTACTGGTCAACTTACATGAATAATTATCATCTTTATAGGTACATACCATTTTAATTGGTAGAGAATGATAGTTTTAAATAACGCTTGATAACTTTTGATCTCATACTACGATTTTTTAATTAAAATGAGTGCTACATACATTAAAACATCGTTTTGGTTACTCAAGCTTCAGTCTAAAACTTTTCAATATTCCAAAGGGAGAGTTGCATCGCTAGTGTTGATGTGTGGTAACGATATTACAGTTCTCAGAAATTCGTATGTCTTTCAGGAGCTGTACTTACGGTTACTAATGGTTTCATGGTGGTTAATTATAATATAATTAAAATTACTTTATCCACAGTTGAGACGCAGTAACAAGAATGTGGTAAATAAAAAGGTATAGCACTTTTCAAAAGGTATTTTTTTTCTGGACCGTAATCCTCAGGCTTAAAATGCAAACTGCATATTCTGGCATGTTGATAAATTTTACCCTTGATAGGCACTATGGACAGCCATTTATTTCTTTTTATTTCATTTTTGGAAAGCTGAAATCAGTAAAACAAAAAAAATTTGGTAAGTTCAAAGAACTATTAATTTCTATGTTAAAGAAGAACAAACATAAAACCACATGTGAGTGCAATATCGATGTCGTGCGTTGTTTCATTACTAGTAGATATAAAAATCTTTGAAATGGTGTTCTAAATGTTCATCATAATTTTGTTAACTATTACAATATTTTCTCTTCGCTATCCGTAAAAACTCGTCATCATGGTTACCTTACTTGTTAAATTGGTTTATTGAAAAATGATGAAATTATTAGGAAAAGAAGATAGATAGAAGATATTTAGCATGATTGATTACTAAAATGATGATAAAATTGACGATTTTTGCCATGAAAATGATTCTAAACAGGTAAATGCATGAGTATTGAGGAATATTGTAAATAGCGTAAATATACACTTGCCTGTGAAATTTTATGCCAGAATTTGGTGTCCAAAAACTTCTGCAATTTTTCACAATGCAATACATTATTTATATTCGGAAAATATTTATTAAATACGCAACAATATTAACTTAAATATTCGAAGCGACGCAATTTTTTTGACACTTATGCCATATTGTCAAAGTGAGAGTTGCTACAATTTTATTATGGTAACTACCCATAATCAGGGAGTATCGCTTTTTAATAATTGGTTCAGATACTTATTTTATTTAGCATAAATAATAATTGTCTCATCCAACAATGCTTCTGAATGACGTTGTTGGCAATTTATCAACAAACTCATGTACAAAAACTAACCTTTTGCACAGAATATTACAGCATACATAGTAGCCTTGGGAAAACTTCGTATTAACAGTGGCAATACCAAGTTAGGTGTGAAAGTGATAAAACACAACAATTTTCTTGTTACACGTCAAATGTTCATACCGAAATCTCCAGTGTATAAGATATAAGCTTCTTGGTGAAAACAATAGAAAAAATTAAAAATTTTAATTTTTTTTTTCATTTTCCTCTTTTCTATCCTAATTCCAATACATCCTCCAAATTTGGACATTATACACACAAGTTATCTAGGGGTGACAATTTAAGGGTTAATACTTGCAGTTTATTTTTAGCCATAATAATTATTAGCTATAATAAAATTTTAAATAAATAAAATATCTGTTACTCTTTCACGTAAGCTTTGGTAAAAGTTTTACATGAAGATAAAAAATATAAATCTTGCGCAAACAAAAATGCCTTTTATTTTAGTATCCCACTAGTAGTAGTAGCAACAATAAACAAATAAAAATATATAAAATTGACAGCCATGTTGCGCTAACTTTGCTGTATTCTTCTTTATTTACGTAAAATACACGTCGAAATTGGCAAAACATACAGCGATGTTTATTAATGATAATGAAGGAACACCTGCAATAATTAAAATGGAACAAGGGCGGACGGTATCTCAAACGTATCGTTACATAAATAGATATGAGAATATTTGCATAATGCATAAGTTTATATAAAAAAATGCATAGGAAAGTTTAAAAAATGATAAGAAATTAGTTAAGTGGCATTTTACACAAACTATGTCTGTCTTAATTTACGCTACGCGGAAAAAAAGTCACTTTTCTTTACAAAGCATGTGGTCTCTGAAATATCAGTCTATGATGTTTAAATCTTACAGAAGAATCGCAAAGATATAAGAGCAAATAGAGTCCTACAAAATTTAGGCTCTACGAATACTATATATTCAGTTTATTACTTTAAAACAAAATTCAACTCATGAAGAATATACAACATGGATTTAATTTTAAATAGTAAGGAATCAGTACAGGACTGATTCCGATAATTCTATAAACAGATTCATTCCAAAAGTAGTATTGATTTCTTAAAGAGATAAGCTCAGTTTTTGAGTTATCTTATCACAATTCATCACACCTGTCATATGATACGGCCTTTTTGACGTCACAGTGTTCCTACATATTTCTGGTTATATTCATGTATGGTTTAAATATATACAATCCTAGTGCGTTTTTACGTATTCTTTTGTATAGCATTGTTACGTACAGATCTTACAATATTAGTTGGTAATTATTCACATTTAAGAGAGATTTAAGAGATTTAAGAGAATCGAAGCAAGATTTCAAGCGAAGAGTGAACCGGTACCTACTAGGGAAGCGCGTACCATCTTAGACCGCATCTTAGCTTTCCATCAGGCGAGATTGTGGTCAAGCGCTTCCCTATCTTAAGTAAAAAAAAAAAAAAAAAAAAATCGACTTCCATACTGAGTAATTATTATACTATACACAAAAAGATAAATGTTCCCGCTAAAATATAGAGCTTTTAAAAGAAATATAAAGATGATGTCGTAGCACCGCTTACAAGTCATGTGTTTTAATCACAGTTTATCGAGGGTTTATTATAATTTAAGCACGTTTTATAGAGGCTATATTAGAGTTTATGGTGTAGTTGTAAAAACAGGAAGTATTTAAAAATTTTGGGCAAATTTACTAAAATGTTTTATATTTTTCGTTTCTCCAGGTAAAAATTTAAATTCGTTTTGCAAAAATCTGAATTAGGAAAAATATATCAATGAATAAAATATCGGAACATCAGGATTGCAATAACCGAATGATAATAACAATTGTATAACCTAACTTCAAGTGCGCGGTTCTTGTTATATAAGAATAAATTCTATAATGCCATAACAATTGAATCTCGGTAACAAGTCAAAGAGAAAATCCAGCATTTCCTCAGGGAAACCCTCAACTTGCTCGAATGGCATCTATATTGTCCGCCCTAGTCGGTTGTTGGAACCTTGTTATACGTTATCTTACGAACAATTTTCTAAACATTTCAAGAGAACTAACTAACTAAGGCAGGTAAGGAAGTATTGAGGGCGTTGCATTTGTTATACGTTTGTTGTAGAAGTTAGGTTCTCTTAATAAGTGATCAATGGGGTACCTATAATTATCTGAATGTTTATTACATTTAGGGCTGATTTTTCAATCCTTGGTTAATACTTATTCGTCGAATAACGTACTAAACTACCATTTCAAAAATGTATTCTTTGGCCGTATTTGACAGTTTACGGGTGACATTTTAATATTATCGTGTAATACTTTATTGGGCGGATAAGTTTTAACTATGGATTGAAAAATCGGCCCTAAGATATCTGATTGGTTTACTTAAATTGAATTGAAAATAATTGTATAGTAGTGAATTTTAGTAGCAATTTAAGTATATAGTTTTACTTTTGTTACTTGAAATTTGTATGCTCTACACTGACTCTATAGGTAAATATATCGGGTATACTTAATATAGGTATAACATATAAATTTCTAAACGTTATTAAAAAAAGACAATGAAACAAATAATATATACATGCACGCTAAGCATGTACGTATGTATATAAATATAGAATAACAGGTATATTTATTATCACTGACATATTTTTAATGCTTGTTAAATAATGCATATTGTTCACATGACATGTACATATTTTTTTGGTATTTTGAAGTGTTGCCAATTATATTCGGATGTAAGTTTTTGGCATTCGATGGACGTTCTGAATATGTGACGGTTATCTCAGTTTACTGATAAATGAGGTATGGGAATGCAAATAAATTAAAGTTTAAATTATACGATTTTAGATATGAGACGCAGAGGAAGGTTTTATAATATGACTTCAATGGCGATTGACATTTCAATATAATAAATGTATGTAAGTACCTACCTACTTTTAGAGGAGCCAGCAGATGTTTTTACAATTTTTTATTGTTTTTTTGACTATCGTACGTATCGTAGCCACAAAAATTAATAATTTTATTTAGATTTTTTTTATCTTCTTGCTTTCTTTGAAAATTACCTTGATGAACTACTACAGCGTATTACTTACAATAATGTATTCAAGTTAAAGGTTTTTTCATACATGTAGTTTTATTTTAATATGACACAATACAATAATAATTTTACACAGCAGATATTAACAATTGGCTCTAACTCTTTCGCGATTTGCACTTCGCGATTATACTATAAATAACCACATGAAGGACATTCGTAATAGAAAACACGTGTCGTAATTTATTTTTATATTATCACACATTAACGTTTAAATGATTCGGTTAGAAAATGAACGCCGCACGATCTTACAATTGATAAGGAAAATCTTAACAAAAACAACATTTGTTCGAGTTATCGTGAAAATAATAAATGCATTTTACATTGGAAGCCTTCGTCTAATAATAACACTAACGAGACGCAATAAATGGGCTAGTAGGGCAGGCAAATGTTTGTTAAGATTTAAGGCTGAAATGCTTCAAGTGTAATTAAAAACGTATTTTGCTTCTTTAGCTATTTAAAAGATTATGAGTGAAATATGAACTTTGGAAGAAGTTATGGTAGAGTTTTGTATATGGACAAGTGAGATTGAACTCATAACGAGAAAATGTTCATGTATCCCCCCCATCAGTTCCAAGCCTTGTCGTGGCCGGGGGGGCTCAGTAGCTTGGAGTGCACTCGTGTACTCTGAGTGAAGCCAATTGGACGCGGAGGGGCTGAAAGGCCGGTCTGTCGTCTGACGACATGATTGGTTCGACGGCCAGGGATCCATATAGCTGGCTGGCTGGCTTGAAGGCCGGCTGGCCGGGCTGGCTGTAACCGGCTGGTCACACCGGCTGCCTCGCTGGCTGGCTAGGGGGCCGGCTGGTAGGCTGGCTGAAACCGGCTGCCCCACCGGTTGGCTGGCTGGCTGCTTTGAGCCGCGGCGGCTGGCTGGCATGCTGTCACCGGCTGGTTGTCCGGCTGGCTGGCTGGCTGGCTGGATGGCTGGCTAGCTGGCTAGGATCCTCCGGGGGGCCAGGATTGGCTCAGGTGCCGTTGTGGTACGGCGAGGTATGGCGGCTAGTGGTCGCGGCCTGGCAATTTGGCTGGGCAAAATGGGGTTGGAAGGTCGATCGGGGCTCGTTTGGGTCTCGTTCCGACCGACTGGCAGGGGGCTGCGCTTTGCGGCGGTGGATGGCGGCCAGAGGCCGCGCGCGTTGTTTTTTGTTGGTAGTCTAACTACCAACAAAACAGGGGGCGGGATCCCGACGCGTCACTTTTGTGACACGCGGTGACTCCTGTAGGTGGGTGTAGGGCGGCGGCTGTCCTGCGACAGCCGTCTGCCAACTCGTAATCCGGTCCGTAGGGCCGGACCGAGGGCCGCCACCTCTGGTGTGAGGAGGGGGCTGCGAGGGAAACCTCTATAAAAGTGCGCCGGAGGGTACTTCGACGCGTGAATCACGTTTCAGAGGGCCTTTCGGCGCGCGCCCTTCGGCCGGTCGATGCTGGGGTCGAGGGTTTGGGGAACGCCGATGATGGAACGGGGAACAATCCATCATCGGCGAGCGGGTGGCGTGAGCTCGTGTACAGCTTGCGCCGCCCCGGGGTGGGCATTTGGTGGAGGGCCTGAAAACGGGCAAGTGGCGGAGGGCCTGGAAACGGGCAACTGCTGGGCGGGACATGCGGAAGATTGCGAATGTGTACCCGCATCCCGTCTAAAGCAGCGCGTTGGTACACGGTGGGGTTTTAGTCGGTAGGAATCCGACATAACCCACGGCTCCTTCCCCGGGAGCCGTGGGTATCTTAGGCAAGATTTCCCCACTTGAAAAAAAAAAAAAAAAAGAGTTTTGTATATGGACAAGTGAGATTGAACTCATAACGAGAAAATGTTCATGTATTATGTATTATGTAAGTATGTATGTATGTATGTATGAACAAATACATATGTCAAAATGCATTCATACAATTTAGACACAGTACGTGTATCACTCCTTCTTTGTCACTTATTATTATTCAATTATAAACGCAACTAGCAACTATACCTCATAATAAGGTAGATCTCTTAAATGCCTTAAAAATAAAATGTTATCTGTGCCATTATTTAATCGTTTCTAAACTATACAAAGCTATACCATGCAACCATTGATCCGCGGCTTGGCAAAGTATTCCGACCTTGGTAACTTTACCGATATTCTGTAAAATCTATGCCAAAAACCACACATGAAAGAAAAGCCGGCCTTGTGAATCGTAAATGTTATAAATGATTTCTTATGGAGCTCATTGTTTATTGTTTTTTTTTATGTGGAGGATTTGTTTATCATCGAAAGTAATATAGGGCTTTGAAAAAAAATATATTATAATGTAGACATGTTTCTCTATCGCAATTATTAATATTTACGGTTTTTGATTAAAATTGTACATATTATGTGACCCTAAAGATTTGTTTTTTCGCACGTTTTCATGTTAATTTTATAATATATCGAATAGTTTTGTACAGGTACCGAAATCGTACTTTTTGTTACAAGTTCATGAAGTATTTTTAAAGTAACGTTAGCATTAACTTGAAATACTAAACTATAGTGTGCAATTTGACGTGACATAATTCGATTTTAATAAATACTCATAATAATGTAATTTCATTCAGTAAATTCTTGTATCGCGTGTTTACCGTCATATCTCAGATCCCTACTCGTACTCTGTCTATATTTTGGTTACTACTGTGATTAAAAAGTATTTACAGTAGGCCTTATTTAGGATTATTTTAATTTTATTGTTTTGTCTTTTTATAATATATCTTTTTGTTATATAAAAAAGATTTAGGAACCAGTATACTTAGATACTATTAAATGTAGGTTGGGATTTGCCTAACCACGTTTCATAACATTTCAAACTTTAATTAAACCAAATTTCCCAAAGAAAAAAAAACTCTATTTTACTATGCGTTCAAAAACACGTTTTCTTTGTAAAAATACAATGGACATTGGACAGTTGACAGTTACCTCGGACAAAAGGAAAACTATAAATATATGAAAGGAAAAGTCCTCGACAGGTCCAAAGCGTCGCGTGACTGTTAATAAATTGGGTTACACCAAATATGTTTCTGATTAACATTATAAAACGTTCTTGTTCTTAAAATGTTTTTAATAGCTTACAAATGTATTGGTCAAATTATCGTGATAGAGTAAACGGTTTTAATAAGGGATAATGAAAATAAAATTTGATTGACGTAAATACAATTTTGGTTGTTATTATTATTTTGAAAAGTACAGCTAACTAATGAATTAAATATTATTAGTGACAGAAAATTTGGTAAGTCATATTGTATTTGAATGAGAAGGTTTATGTGGTGATGGGTAACGTAATATACTATATGTTAGTTAATACGCGGTAGCAAAGACAGGTCGTTTCTCAATACTTTTTGAAAGAACTGAAGGTGTACATCAGATAGGTAAAGGGTCTAAATTGACTTCTCTTTAGACCTTTCTATTTGAATGCCCATTTATACATGGTTATAGATATATAGAAGCATCCGTAAAGATATAGAATAGATGGTAAGAAGAATTGCTACTTTTAATCCTTACTAAACAATTTTGTACGCTCGTAGTTATGCATATAATTCAGTTCCAAATATATATATATGTTTATAAACATACTATGTCAATCTTTTTTTCCCTAATTCGTTGTCAGTGTTAAAAAAATAATTTATAGTCTGTTCCACTTATCGGACAATAGATCGGTACATAGGTTATGCCTTGACATTAATACGTGTTACACTGACACCTTGTAAGTCGCGCTCATTGATTTTAGTGTCACTAAACGAATCAATGTTTCCGATTTGGTATTATTTCGTTTATGAATGTAATACGACTGTAGGATTGGACTATACATATGGGATTTGGTACTTTTTATGTTTGTGTTTGTTTATTAACTTAATCTGGATTTTAAAAGCGATTTTAAAAATATATTATTTATCCCGATGTTTCTATTATTTTAACCCTTAATTCACTACCTGAGTCCATTGGACTCACATCGAACTTTAAAACTATTATAATTTTTTCCCCTAGTGACTTATTTCCTCCACCGTCTCAGTATCTTCCTGCAGTGACGCGGGCACCACGGTAGCGAGAGGACGTGCGCCTGCGCTGCGTAATTGGTAAGTTATTACGTCGAGTGAGTCCCATGGACTCATACTAGTGAATTAAGTAATATTTTATTTATTTGTTACGATTCTTAAATGTTGCTTATTTGTCGTATTAATGATATAAAAATATGTATTTTAATTTTTGTTGTTGTTGTAGGTTTGTAAAATGGATCTAAAACAACGTAAAGTTGTAAATATGAATGAAGACTGCTCGATTTCATATATCATGAAAAGAGACATTCCTGAAGATGCGAGCCACTCTGAAACCGAAGACAAGTTACCTAGGACAGAAAGAAAGTATTGTTATCTATGTAATTACAAAAAGAGAACAAAGACTGCACATTTATGCACTAGATGTCTGAAGCCTGTATGTTTGAGTTGCTCAAAAAAGGTATGCCGTCGTTGCCTGTAATCGGTGGTAATACCCCATTGCACGTTTTTTTTTTTTGTATAGAAGCGTACATTTTTGTTGTTTATTTTCGGTTTTGTATTCCTTTAGAAGTCTTATAAAATTAAAAAGAGTTATTAGTTAAAAATATTTGTTATTATTGTAGGGCTTTGAAAATAACTCTGTTTTTTAAGACTGTTAGAATAAGTTTTTTTTATTTTTAAGAGTATTTCAGAAGTTTATCCAGTTTTGTTATTTTTTTGTAGTGCCTTAATAAACATTTAAAAATAATAATAAAAAAAATTAATAAAAAAAGAGTTTTATTTGAAAAAACCACGCTAAGAAAATATATGAGTCCAGTGGACTCATGGAAGCTGTTTATGTTAGCAAATTTCACGTAGTGAATTGAGGGTTAAAGCTATCCCGCAACTAGACAAATATATGAATTTTTGTATTTCAATCTTTATTTATTTAGCAACTTGGAATTACACAAATGAGTCGTAGAATGATATATGAATTTATTATAATACATACTATAGGGTTTCAAACTTAGAGTATAGGTTTCAAACGAGTAACTCTAACATAAAAAATCTCAATATTTCGTCCCAGTAAGCACAACATTCTAAATTTATTTTAGAAATATACTACTAACTTACGCTAACTACTAAAAGATAGATTATATTATGTTGAATTCAAAATCTACCGTTACTTTTCATCTACATTCTTTGTATTCAGGAAAAATCATATCTATGGAAAAATACAACCACTTGCTAGATCTTGATGAGGAAAGCCTTAGAAATGTTAAGTTTGTTAAGTGCACATTGATCTTCGCTAAGTTTAAATGATAACAATTCGAATAATTAAAAAAAACATAAGGCTGAATTCAGAACCTCCTTTTTGAAGTCGGTTAAAAAGATACAGAACTACTAATTCACACTGTACCTATATAACTTATATATTTTTAAATTATCAAACGGTACTAGAATAAGTTCATATTTATACAAAATATAATGCAGTAAGAACAATCTCTACCTGCCTATTATTTAGGTACGTAGCATGCACAATCATAAGAATAGCTCTATATTTTAAGTATATATATTTATAATCACTCGCGAAATAGTTTGAAATAGTAAACATTTGTAGAATGAAGGAAATACAATATTTGTGTTTGTAAATATAAATTAATTATATAAGAGTCACAATGAATTTCATCTGAAGAGATGCCAGATGCGTATTGCTAACGTAATATTTATAACCTCTACGTCACTATCTAACAATCAATATTTCACGGACAGATTAGAGAAGCTGTTTCAGTCACTAACCGTTGTTATCTTGAAATGAAGTACGATAAAATCCATTTTGGGCTAAGTAACTACATTTTGATTTATTGCAGTTAAAGCACTTTATATAATTTTTAAAGAAATAAGACTATTTACGCAGTTCACATAGAGACGTTGTGCCTTATTATTATTGTAATGCACACACTTGTAACATGATTACAATAAATCAAAACACAGGAGAGTAACATTGAGCATCGATATAAATCTAACCTTGAACATGTCGTTATCGCATTACTTATTCCGAACGCACGTAAAGATCATGAAACCATGAAAACGATTCGCTTCCCCTGTCGCCGATCAGCACGACGACTGTTTAAGATGCAAGATCAAAACATTAACGTAAATGTTAAAGCAAACAGCTGCGGCCTTGAACGCTAAGCAGATCGTTCGAAAATAAGCGCCGCGTGGAAATAGCCGCGATGAAAATACGACCACGTGATTACGTACCTCGTACAGTTGTATGGAGAAAATCGATGGTGTGTGCCACTCGGCGTCCGTCGGCTGACTGAGGCAGTGTGTCAGCAGAACGCGCCCCGCCCGCGCAGCTAGCCTGACTTATCACAGTTCGGAATTAAAAAAATAAATCACTAGTGTCTCACTTAGAAAACTATGACACTTGGAAAAATTTTCAGGCGGCTCCGTGGTTCAGTTCGGTGTGGATCGCGAGTGCGCGGCGCCGGGGAGACGTGTGCTCGGTTCGGTGTGGGGCTGTAGACTGCCGAGAGCTCGCTAGACGCTAGCCGTAGAGGCGCCCCCCTCGGTGACGTCGATGGTGGAAATTAGCAGCTTCCCGAACGAGGGTCGTTGGATGTAGGTCACGGGGACTGGGCTGCACTTGTCCACTCTAGCGTGCTCGCTGATACACTTGACAAGTTTAAGGACGTAACGGCAAGATTAGATGCGCTCTATAATTTTGCATACGATCTCGTAGCACCGGAACGTAGCATTGCTGTCCGTTCATGTATTCCTAGTAAATGCTTTGATTAATGATGATTGTGGTTAAAGGCTTGCTGTAAAGTATTCATGGCAGCTGGTCTAAGATAAGTCGAAATGCAACGGCGTGATAATAGAATGAGACCAATTTTATAATAAATTTAGTGTATTAAAAAATGTATTAAAAATGGGTTGACTGGGAAAATCCTGGACAGGATATTTTTTATTGATTATTAAAAAATCTTTTATTTTCATTTTTTATTAATTGCAGTTTCGAGATAATAAAACAATTTTGTAATAAAACAGCGCTGACATAATTTTTTTTTCATCATCCTATCAAGTGAAAGTAACTGGTACCGACATACCTGTTTATACCTGCCAACCTAGCCGTTTGTCCCGGTAAATATTAGAAAACGACTATGACTGCACATTCTGTAGGTTTCATACTTTAAGTCTATTATAATTTTTTTTTTATTATGTTGATACTGCAATTAATAAAAAAAAAATGTTTTTTTTTAAATTCATTAAAAATGTCCTGTCCAGGATTTTCCCAGTCAATCCATTTTTAATACATTTTTTATACACTAAATTTATTATAAAATTTGTCTCATTCTATTATCACGCCGTTGCATTTCGACTTATATTCGGATCTTAGACCAATATGTTTCATAAATAAGTGTTACTTGTTTATGATTTAATGTAGTTTTAATTTTGTAGAGCTATATTTCAAAAAGGGCTCTCTTATGTTTGGTATGCCATTTGTTCCTATTCAATGCTTTTTCGTATTCAGAAGAGAAAAGATTGTATAACTTAAATGTTTTTGTATTTTTTAAGGTATAAAGTTTATTATCAATAGATAGAGGCTTTTATAGAAATTCGCACTGAATTACAAATTAAGTTGGTTCTATGCATAATTTCATTGTAAAACAATACTACTTATTGGATCTATAAGATCCACGATCTATTCCATGATAGAATGTGGAGAAAAGAAAAAGTCATGAAAATATAATACCCTTCAAGTTATAACTATTATAAAATCGAGAGAGAAATGCTTTGTTACTAATGATATATCAGGTAACTTTTTAACATAAACGAATTTGGACCTACTACAACAATATTGTTGATTCATATGAACAAATGAACGGATACATTAGACTATGTTACACAAATAGCTTCGTAAGTAGTTATGTACTAATTCTACAAAATATTTTTTATCACCGATAACATTTATTCAAAAAACATGCTACGAAAAGAAGTTAAAATAAAGATCCGCTTTCTTGATGATACCAATTTCAAGGTATCACACACAAATCATATCCAATAAACGCACTTTATCAAATACCTACCATTGTTTTACATATATGGAGCGTTGAAAATTAGTCTCCATTGCATAAAATTGCCTCGAGTTATGCACTGTCCTTGACTGCGAAACTGCGAAACGTGAAATACTGAACATCTATTGTGTGCTCTCTCATTTAGCTGACATATAAAGTATATCTATACTTAATATTATAAAGCTGAAGAGTTTGTTTGTTTGTTTGAACGCGCTAATCTCAGGAACAACTACTGGTCCGATTTGAAAAATTCTTTCGGTGTTAGATAGCCCATTTATCGCGAAGGCTATAAGGCTATGTATCATCACGCTAAGACCAACATGATGGGAGCCACGCGAGTGAAACCGCGCGGCGCAGCTAGTATGAAATACATTGTAAGTTTTATTTTACTTTTTATATAAAATAGAACGAGTAATGAAGGTCGAAATACTGCCGTCCTTTAACTAAAAAGCCGTTAACCCACAAATGGTCAATTCTCAGTTTTAAATGTAGGGTGACAAAGTTCAAAATTCTCTATCTTTCTGTCTAAGAATCATTTCTCTAGCATTAATAGTTATAGAGATATGAAAATATTGTGAGCCGTTAAGTAACACAATTTTCGGCAATTCCATAACTTGAAAGCGTCTAACCAACACTACTTCGCTAAATTTCCTTTAAAGTACCTTAACCGCCAGATTTAATAATTATTTTTTAGCTTTTTACTTGACTAAAAGTACGTCATCACATTATACTTGACTATAGGGACGCAAAAAGACTATAACTGCTTTGTGATATGCTTTCATATAACGATTCCAATGGAAATCCTTACCTTATTTGCAGTTACTCGCCCTTAACGCTTTTTTAGTTAAGTAACTTTATTTAGGAAAAATACTAATTACACTTTTTTGCTTAGCTACAAAGCAGCTAACCCTCATTTTTTAGCTAAAAGGCAGTTATCTGATTCTGGTGATGCATCAGTTTTGGGGATGAGTGTGATGCTGTAATTGTGTCGCCCCCAAGCAGAGTACAGATTGCTTTTGATTTTATTTTACAAGACGTATTGTTTCTGATCAGGTTTACTAAGTTTTATACAATCTAGCAGCTAAATTACGGAAAATATAACAAGTCAAAGTTACGAAAATTTGGTAGTTAATGGTTACGACTTACGACAGTGCGAACTTTCAATCGTACTTCTCTGTTTAGACTCTGATTAGTCTCTGTAACCGAGAAAGAGAACATAGACAGTCTGCTGTCTGTACTATTTATTAATGATGTAATTTTGGGTGGAATTAGTAATCGACTGTCAAGCAATGTACAGCTAGAGATGGTGATACAAAAATTGTTATGAGTACCTTTGGCGGGGAGTTCATTTTGCCACTATTTCTATTTTTTTCTTTTCTTTATATTAGATTACTAGCTGTGCCCGCGACTTCGTCCGCGTGGAATAGTGACTGCATAGTAGTTACTACTTAACACACAATTATTGAGTAAACACGTCTTGAAACACGTACTACCATAAACAACTAAATTATAAGTACTTACTTACAGATTATTTTACAGTTAAGAAATAAAAAAAATAATGACACAAAATAACTGTTAGTAAAATTAAAACTAAACTGAGCTATAAAACTTTGTTACAGAAGAGTTCAAAATTTCCAGGGTGTGGCTATCCTCTCGCTCCCATGTCCCCCTCTTCTTTCACAGCCTTTCAACCCTTCCCTTTCCATCCCTAGTAAATGGCAGAACCGATTTTGATGTAAATAATATTATCTCATTGTACCTATATGTACACGTCATATCCTATCGTTTGATGCTCCATTTGGTTTATTTATCTAACCACTGTCACCCCTAAAGTGCCCTATATGTAATAAACGGATGAACCGATTTCGATAAAACATTACTAATTGTAATTCACCCGTTATGCACATTCATTTGATATATCACTTAGGTAGGTACTATCACAATATTTGACAACATTCGTTTCTTTCATTCCCACTTATACCTATACAGTAAAGTAAAAAAAGTAGTCAAATTTTATCAAAATCGGTTCATCCATTTATTTGATATAGAAGGTATAAAAGTGGTAGATAATAAAAAAAGTGAATTTTGACTCAAGTGACATATGAAATGACAGGGCATGACGTGTAAAGTATAATTAGACATATTTAATCAAAATCGGTTCATCCATTTACTATACCTATATACAGGGTGTAATCGTTAAGTGTGCACAGGCGATTTTTCCGTAAGTATTACAGATAACAAAAAACTTTAAACTGATATCGAAAGTACTTAACCTAATGAGTAAAATGGCCGTAATAAATTTTTAAAAATAAATCGAGAAATATCAAAAAAAATATCTTTAAACCCTCCCATACATTAAGTATGAAATATGAATATCCCGTATACATTTAATATGAAAGATTTTTAGATTTCTTTTTCTTTTTTGGTTTTCTGCTTTAATTACTTCGCAAATTTGAAGTGGCATTTTCCACGCTTTTTCCGGAAATTTTCACGCATTTTCCGGATATTTTCCGGGGATTTTCCGTGCATTTTCCGGGCATTTTCCAGGCATTTTCCACGCTTTTTCCGGACATTTCCACGCATTTTCCGGATATTTTCCAGACATTTCCCTGGCATTTCCGGTTATTTTCCGGGATTTTCCAGACATTTTCCGGGAATTTCCCAGGCATTTTCCGGGGATTTTCCGAGCATTTCCCGGGGATTTTCCGGATGTTGCCCAGACATTTTCCGGACATTTCCCTGGCATTTTCCGGGAATTTTCCACGCATTTCCCAGGCATTTTCCGGACATTTCTCAGGCATTTTCCGGGGATTTTCCAGGCATTTTCCAGGCATTTTCCGGATATTTTCCGGGAATTTTCCAGACATTTTCCGGACATTTCCCTGACATAGCCTGTAAATGTCTGGAAAATCCCCGGGAAATGCTCGGAAAATCCCCGGAAAATGTCTGGAAATCCCCGGAAAATGCCAGGGAAATGACCAAAAAATGTCTGGAAAACATCCAGAAAATCCCCGGGAAATGCTCGGAAAATCCCCGGAAAAAGCCTGGGAAATTCCCGGAAAATAACCGGAAAATGCCTGGGAAATGCTCGGAAAATGCGTGCAAATTTCCGGAAAAACCGTGGAAAATCCCTGGAAAATGCCAGGAAAATATCCGGAAAATGCGTGAAAATGTCCGGAAAATATCCGGTAAATGCGTGAAAATGTCCGGAAAATATCCGGAAAATGCCTGGAAAATCCCCGGAAAGTGCTTGAGAAATGTCCGGAAAATGTCTGGGAAACATCCGGAAAATAACCCGGGAAATGCTCGGAAAATCCCCGGAAAATGCCTGGGAAATTCCCGGAAAATGTCTGGAAAATCCCGGAAAATAACCGGAAAATGCCAGGGAAATGTCTGGAAAATATCCGGAAATTGCGTGGAAATGTCCGGAAAAAGCCTGGAAAATGTCCGGAAAATGCTCGGAAAATCCCCGGAAAATATCCGGAAAATGCGTGAAAATGTCCGGAAAAAGCGTGGAAAATGCCACTTCAAATTTGCGAAGTAATTAAAGCAGAAAACCAAAAAAGAAAAAGAAAGCTAAAATCTTTCATATTAAATGAATACGGGATATTCATATTTCATACTTAATGTATGGGAGGGTTTAAAGATAATTTTTTTGATATTTCTCGATTTATTTTTAAAAATTTATTACCGCCATTTTACTCATTAGGTTAAGTACTTTCGATATCAGTTTAAAGTTTTTTGTTATCTGTAATACTTACGGAAAAATCGCCTGTGCACACTTAACGATTACACCCTGTATATAGGTATAGTAAATGGATGAACCGATTTTGATTAAATATGTCTAATTATACTTTACACGTCATGCCCTTTCATTTCATATGTCACTTGAGTCAAAATTCACTTTTTTTATTATCTACCACTTTTATACCTATATCAAATAAATGGATGAACCGATTTTGATAAAATTTGACTTATTTTTACTGATAGGTCGTTCACTTTCATTTAATATATCACTAAAGTATATTCGACAACTTTAGTTATTTTCATTCCCACTTTTACCCCTATATACCTAGTTACAATAAATGGATGAACCGATTTTGAAACAGTTTATTTAAGAACCAGCGTCGGAAAATATGCTGCCTAACAAAAAAACATCATCTAATTCGGATTACCTGCTAGCGAGCTACGGTGGCACAAACACACACACACACAGCGGTCAAACACTTATCACCCATATTTTTGCATCGGGGGTTAAAAATATAATATAATACGACATAATTTAAAGGACATTTTATGTATAAAATTTACCTAGAAATCCCCCCCCCCCCCCTACTACCTCAGCTTACCCCCCCACCCTTGGGGACTTTCGATATGATCACTTGGACATAACTCTGCCGTATTATTATAGTACTCTTTGGACATAACTGTAGCGTATAACAGATAACTTACGTTTTATCGTACACTGTATGTGTACCATAGAATGCCTTAGCAAATGTTCGCCGTGAGTACTTAAATGGTCATAACTTTTTTATTTATGAACCGATTGACATGAAATAAACACTAAATGTTAAATGAAGATTACCACAATATATTAGTGAAAACCGCATCGAAATCGGATAAGCCGTTTCTGAGATTAGCGTGTTCAAACATACAGACAAACAGACAAACAGACAAACAGACAAAAAATTTTTTAACTACAGTTTTGGGTTTGGGATCGATTTAATCATAACCCCTGCTAATTTTTTTTTACATATTTTCATTGTACAGACACCACTTTTCTAGAATTTTATTATATGTATTGATTCTAAAAGTGTAATATAATACCTACCAACAAAAAACATGAATTGCTATCATTATAAAAAATAAATACCTATAAGTAACAACTTACTTTTTGTGGGAACGCATGATGGTGAAAATTCACAAAACACGAAGATTGCATTTGATATTTTTGGTTTTATGGCATTCAATTGCTTTATAAATATCACTACATAGTATAAAAAAAGTCGCTTTCTCTGTCCCTATGTCTTAAATCTTTAAAACTTCGCAACGGATTTTGATGCGGTTTTTTTAATAGATAGACTGATTCAAGAGGAAGGTTTTAGTATATAATTTATTAGGTTTTAGACAAAGCGGACGAACCCGCGGGCGGTAAGCTAGTAAATTTATAAAATACGAAGATTTTTAAAATTTTAACTAATGAACGCAATCAATATTAGATTAACTGTAGATAATGGTGTCTAGTTTTACTTAAAATAATAAACATCTACCCTCACTTTAAAAAAATGTAGTATATTTATTATTTACACGAAATATACCTTATAGGGAAGGGAAGATATGGGCTAAAGAGTTAAATAAATAACATCATTATATTTAAATTATTAATTTCCAACTGTGTATTCAGTAGTGTTAACATCTAAATTGATTTGATTTTTACGAAATCTCATAGATGGCGCTGTTACAAAATTAACATTATACAACTTACATTCTTTAAACTATGTTTCTCTTCCCAAGTTACTTAAATGGCATAATTTTTATAGTGTCAATCTAGATATTGTCAAACAACATTTATATATGCGTCATTTGATTATTAATTTCCAATAGTTAAGGTGTGTTTGATTTTTCTAACACTTCATAGATGGCGCTGTTTCAAATTTGTCTTTATACTGCTAAGATTCATTTAACTGTTTCTCTGCCCAAATTACGTAAATGACATAGTTTTTATTTTGTAAAGCTAGATAATAGCATGGCTTACTCGAAACCAACATTTAAACATGAGTCTTTAGATTGTACGCTGTCGTAGTACACGGAATATGTAAGAAAAATAAAGGCTCACAGCTCCTCCCCCGAAGGTGATATGATGATAATATGTTTAAACTATCCTCACCCGACCTCTTAGGAATATTCATGCAAAATTTGAAGTAAATCTATGCAGTACTTTTCGAGATTAGCCCGGTCAAACATACAGACAAACAGACAAACAGACAAAAATTCTAAAAACTATATTTTTGGCTTCTATATCGATTATAGATCATGGATTATGTATTCTTTAAAAAAAATATTCAATGTACAGTTTTGACTTTCCTACGATTTTATTATATGTATAGATTAAGATTTGTATTTTTTTACATGGTAGCAATAAAAGTTTTCTATTTGTACCTCCTGCTATTTTCCACATATTCTGGTATATTATATTTTCTGAATGTGGATGAAAGAGTCTTTTAATCATTTGATAAGCGGTTCTACATTATTTATTAAGAGCATCCCACATGTAAGAGCTTGAAGCCCTATTGAAACCAGGATGTTTTTTTCAAAAGCCTCGTGCAAAAGCCTTATTTTTTTTTTCAGAAAACGATTTATGTTTACATTGTTTGTTGTCCTATTTGTACTCACATATCCGTGACTCGTATGATGGCTTCGCAGAAGAGTATTTATAAAATAACGTTATAATTGCAATTCTAAATGAAAATACGGTTCCAAAAAGAAAAGCGAGAAGATTTATTTCAATCTTAACCACTTAATGAGCCTCTGTATGAAATAAAAGTGAAAAAAAGGTTAATTTTATCAATAACTTAAAAGAGTCATTTAGTAATAGAGTTTAAAATACTTGTTACATAGACAGACCATAAATTTAGATGTGTTTAAATCCTTAATACTTAAACCTAAAAGCTTTTGATCCTTTTCCTTTCCATTGGTTGACCTAGGGGATGTAATTCCCGAGAGCAAAGCCTCAGACAGCAGCAAATTTTTAACATTAGTAAGATTAAAAATTAGTACAACCTTATAGAATCGTAGTACAAAAGCATCCAAAAGCCCTTAACCGCTAATTATAAAGTTTTTGAAATATAAATTAAAGCGAAAGTCATAGCTTAAAAGCAGTTATAGTAGCTTAACGACGTTTTAGGTAAGCATTTTGTTGGTAAATTCAAAAAAAATCACAAAATGAAAATAAAAATACTAAATTACTAAGCTAAAAAGTCGCTATGGTATGTTAACGGCCGTCTTGTCCAGTAAAAAGTTAACATTTTCAGATTATATGCTGAGCTAAACGAGAAAAAGTGAATTTAAAAATAAATTATAACAGTGACTGTTTAAAAACTATTATTTATATATAATATAATTAAATGTCGATCGATGTATCTCACAATAATTATTCTAAGTGTCATAATTTTTAAGAAATAACGATTTCCGTGTTTTTTGCCATTTACTCGAAACTCACTTCGTTGGCTTAACGGCTTTCTAGTTAAAGGACGGCAGAATATACGGATCAGTGAGAGTAATTTAAATTGAACGTATTATTTGCATATTGTTCGTTAGTGGTATTTTCGGTGTGGAAAATACCTACGTTACGTAATAAAATACGGTAATAATGGTGATAAAGCAAATAAGTAAAGTTTATTTAGTGTTTTAGCATTCCTAGATTTAGTTTTATATACTTTCCTAGACAATTTAAATCATATAATTATAATCTGAGTATGTAAAAATGGACATCAAAATTTCTTTTACTTTCAACCAAGTAAAAAAAATTTGATGACAAAATAATCTGGTGTTCAGTAAAATTACTTATTATACATTTTAAAATACATTTTATATAAACAATATCGTATCTGCAAGGCGTTGAGAAGTGCGGTGTTGTTAGGCTTCTCTATAACATGGGATTGCTAGTAAAGCCAATTTATTGTGCGTAATGTCAACAAAAGTTATAAAATACTGCCCTTTATTGCACTTGACGGCCTTGCTAACGAACCGACCGAGTGTTTTGGCTTGTTACATTATGTAACCTCTTTATCGATCCTGTGTTTTATGTGAGCCATGATAGTAGATGTAGCTCATTATTGTATTAATGGCTTTTACCTCTATAGCTTCTTCTTTTCTCTCGTTTATTGTCTATTATATTTTATATAGCCAATATTTAAAACATTTGTTTTTTTTTTGTTTGTTACTATTGGATTACTAGATTCCTAGAAACTCGATTTAAATTTTATGTTTTTTTTATGCGTTAACTCTGTTTCAGCATTCACTGACCGACTCTCAAAGCGTCACGTAGCTACACACTTTTTATGCACCTAGCCTTTTTAGCAATCACCAATAAGATCAAACCCAGAGAAATAATGTTCATTACCACTGTACAAAGAGTAGATATTATATTAGTTTACCCAAAACTTAATATTCAATTTATTTCGCAATTTACCGCTTCATACCTTACACATAAAACAATGCCTGATACTTATCTACTTCCATACAAACTTTATCTTTCTCTTTGTGCCCAGATTAATATTTACAAAGCCGTTTATATTTCATATAAATGTAAATAACGTAAACTGAAAGGACGTCCGCAGGGGAATACATTTCATTATATTCCTGAATTTATCAATCCCACGTTTTATTGGGAAATGGGAACAATACGAATTTCGCCCGAAAAAATGTTCCGGCCAAAAAGAGTATTGGTTTTAAGGGACTTTTTGTTAAGGTTGTTAATGAACATGGTCGAAATAGTATTTTTGCGGAGAACGCTTTGGACGTGTAAAAGGCATGTTCGTTACTTTTTCAAATGGCTGCCTTTTAGCTTTTTATTTGTTATAATTGGAAGCGTTGAATCCTTTTTACATTATAATGGAATTACTTTTTGGTAATTTAATATCGTACGATATATTCATCGGAACTAAACCTTTAAAATGTTGCTTTTATTATCGCTCTCTTGATATTATGGTTAAGATAACTATGGTATGCTATAGACTAGTGTTTTTTTACTTGCCCGGGGTTTTAAAGATGATCTTTAATTTATATCATTTTACCCTATGTTTCGATTAGTACGCATGTGTACGGTTAGACTGAATAATTGAGCATGCTACCAATGTTTTAGCCTATTTAGCATCTATTAATTTAACCGCAGGAGAAATTAACGGGCAAAGCAGGATAATCATGTTACGGAAAATTAGCATCATTAGTAGAATATTTTAGCATTATCCATATAACCACTGCATATTAGTGACATAAAACATTCCTATGGTTGATTTGTATGATTATAGAATATGATGTTATTAATTTGTATTGTATATTATTCGTTTTCTCTGTTATCACTACATAGCATAAAAAAAAACTTGCCGCCGTCTGCGTGTTTGTATGCTTCGATCTTTAAAATTACGTAACAGATTTTGATGCGTTTTTTAAATCAAGAGATTCAAGAGGAAAGTTTTGGTATATAATTTATAAGGTTAAATTATATTATTACGATATTTTCCTGTGCTACTATCCCTTCTCATATAGAAGGGATGAAATGAATCTGCAACTAATTGCCTGAGTTTTTACTGGCAACGCTCCCCTTCAGAAGCAAGTATGGCGTCTTCTTTTCATATTTTATCATCTTAAGTCTTTTATTATATTATTGTGAAAGTAATAAAGGTACACAAATATTATAAAATAGTGTTCTAGAGACTCAATGGCAATATACTTTGAAACTATTTGTCTTACTAATGGAAAAGCTTCTGATATTGATTGGATGGATGTTCAACATTTAATCAAAAAGTTACATGACTGAAATGGTAGGTCTATTACAAAACGAAGTGACGATTAATTACTAACACTTAAATACTAGCTTGTAGTATCAAAAATCTATACATACAATTCTTTATACCTAACTAGCATACCCGGCGAACTCCGTTTCGCCACCAGAGACACCTTTTCTTTGCTATAAACCTCACGGAGCCCGAGACCTTTCCAACGAATGCAAAACCGTGGAAATCGGTTCGTGCGTTCTGGAGTTATAGCGTCAGGAAGGAAAACCCGACTTATTTTTATATACAGTAGCACCTCGTTAAGTCGAACCTCGATAAGTCAAAAACCTCCAAATCTCGAAAAAATGTTCTGTTCCCTTCCCTTCAAACACCAAAACCTCCATTACTTGAAATCTTGGCCCTCTGTTAGTCGAAATAATCACCGAGTCCCTCCAAGCCATTTTGGTACATATTTTCACTCTATAACTCGAAAAATTAAATTTCACCTCTGCATCTCGAACATAGCAACGATTTATTTTACAAACTTTTACAACTTGATTATTTGGAATTTATTACCTCTATTGTTCGAAAAAAAATAAGTTACCGACTTTAAGAACTTGCCGACAATGTAAGTACACTATTGTTTCTTAGAAAAAAAATTAGGAGTATACGATAATAAATTTATGACTCACGTAAACACGTGTTTACATTATCTGATGACGAAATTATCGATTCAGTAGCTCAGAAAACCGAAGATGACATAGAAGACGTGAATAGTACATGCCCTCCATGGGTTTCCATCAAAGAGGCGCGAACCGCATTGAATACCTTACGTAATTATAGAGCAAACCAGTAACTCTGAAGAAGAAGAATTTTCTGCTCTTTATAGATTAGACAATGCTATAGATAGAGAACAACCAAATTATCTAAAGCAAAAAAAAAATACTGACTTTTTTTCCTAAATCCTCCATAAGTTGAAAACTCTATTACTCGAATTTTTTGGCGTCTCCCTTGAAGTTCGACTTATAGAGGTTCTACTGTAGTAGATAAAACAATACTTACATACGTAACCGACAACGGTGTAAACTTTAATTACCATATACGCGTACTCTTAACTTGCCAGGTTTTAAATTCTTAACTCAAACTCAAACAATAAAACAATTAACGCGACTTAATAATTAAAAAGTCGTATCTAGCGGCGGTGTAAAAATTATATAATTTTTAATATCATTACATAAAACATCTTTGAACAAACAGCTCGTTCTGAAGATTAATCGTTGAAATTAGAGGAGAATTTCTTAAATTTATTCCTCGTTGAGAAATACGAATGTTTTAGGAGAAATGTTTACAAAGTATTACGGAAATAAGTTGGAGGCCATAATTTACGTTAGAACGGTAATTTGATATGTCGAAACGCGATTCACTTGTTAAAGTATAGGCTTTGAATGAGACTGTGAAGGTCGCTATAAATTTGCCTTTTAATTCCATTTGATACGTCTATTCGTAAAGGCTAAAGCTGTATTTTTTTCTATTTGTGTTATTGGCAATTTGTTGATGTGGATTAATGTAACGTGAATTGTCGTCATGGAAAGCAACAGAACCAATACAATAATCTAACGATTAAGCACATTTACTTAATGAAATTTGTGTAGCAAGATGTATATGTTACAGTCACAACCCTTAACTAGTCAAAAACCTTATTGACCGGTAAAATTAGTCAATAAGGTTAACTAAAAAAACACGAACCTAACCTAACCCACACCCTTATATGTTACCTATTAGTCAATAACCTTATTGACTAATTTTACCGGTCAATAAGGTTTTTGACTGGTTAAGGGTTTTGACTGTAGCATATACAGTATACAATAATTTACAATTTGTGTATGATAAATACGATAAAAACTTATTACTACACTACTCATAATGTTTGTCTTTATTAAAGCTAATTAACTTTATGTAAAGCATAACAATGAACATAATAGGTAATTAATTATATTTACATTATTTTCAATTTTCTAAAGGCCCCTTGAATCAAACACAATATATTCTTCAACGTAGAGCAATATATCCAAATATTAGCAATATTCCATATTCCAAAACATGAAAAATTATGCTACAACATTTACAATCAAAGCAGGATTTCCGCGTTCCCAAAATGTTCATATTGATTTTCCTTGCAGGCCACTGAGGTACACTTTCTGCATATCATCGTTTGATAAATGGTTCTGCCATGACGCGTGAATCTGAGCATGTATAACGTTGTATGTTATATAAATACATGGATTTGTTACCAAACTTTGCGTTAATATTAAAATGTTAGTTTGTTTAGGATTTACTTTGTTATATGTACATATTCGGACTATATTTTAACGTTAATTAGAGTTTATATAGTCACTAGCTTTCCACTCGGGCCTTTTTCTCTAAAACCTAATAAATTATATACTAAAACTTTCCTCGATAGTCACTCTACCTGTTAAAAAAAGCGTCAAAATATGTTGCGTAGTTTTGAAGATATAAGTATACATAGGACAGACAGATACAGCGGCTTTATTTTATTAGTTTATTCCATGTAGTGATTACTGTGAACTGAGTCAAATAAATAAACAATTATAAAAAACTAGCGGTCCGCCCCGGCTTCGCCCGTAGTACATATTTACGTTTTCTCTACATAAGAACCATCCTCGTACTTCAAGGAATATAATAGGTAAAAAAAAGAAATATTGAAACATTGAGTTATTTAAATCGGTTCACCCGTTCACGCGTGATACCGTGACCAAGGAAAACGGGTTTTATTTTTATATAAATAGATGTAATATCGAATTAAATATACTGCCGTAAATAATAGCGAGGAGGTACGATTTCAGTAAGTTTCCCGTAGCGCTTTTATAATATCTGGAGAAACAACTCAATATAATAGAAAGTTTAACTGTTTTCTCACAATATTGCTTTAGTTTATTTTATTAAACCCTTGTTACAATAATTATCTGAAAATATGGTATTTTTTTGCAATATTGATATTTTTTGTAAGAGGGATGAAGATTAATTATATGTTTCTTAATGTTAGGTACCTACTTCGAAAATAAACTTGATAGATGATAGATGACAGTTATCTTCCCATATATCCATGTCTTTCTTTTACTCGATAATTTGCTAATAATGTTAGGAAATGTATAGAGTCTGGAGAGAAAATATCATAGATCAAAGTCAACGCAATCAAAAGATATGGCCGTTCACACCGCATGTTTTGTTACCCTCCAGGGAGCCTAAAACTATAGGCTTCTCGACCTAGATCTCAATATTTTATGGCCTAAGTAAATAGGGAAAATGGAAAACAGCTACGCGTATAACTTCATTTAAATAATTATAATTCTACTTACTCTACTTATAAATTTGTATACAAACAACTTTTTACCGGAAACCTTCATGCGCGAAGCCTACTCGTTCTTGACTATTTTTTTCAATTAAATTAGAACAGTTGTACGACTGATCATATAATATGACATAAACTTTCTATGTATTTTGCTCCAAAACTTACACCACTCAAATATGTATCGCTTTTAATTTTTTATTATAATGTTTTTCATCGAAATTTACAACAACCAATGATTAATCCTTTTTTTTTTGTCTGAACCTTATCTAAGCATTTAAAGGTACGTATTTGAATGCCATTTTTTCAAACAACCTCCAGCACTTGATGGCGCAGCAATTCAGTGAGTTGTAACGAAATGCATTTAGGGTTCGAAGGCCATTCTATTGCATTTCCTACTTCCTAAACGTGTTCCGTACAAAAAACTATCGATATAACTTTAAGGGTCTTCAAGGCTGTGTCTAGTAAAGCGTAAATAACGCGCAGATTCCGTTAGATACTGTAAAATAAACAATAAAGTGGATTAAATAAATATTTTTTTAATCATACAATTACAATGACTACTATTTACTAATGAGTAAATGCAGTGACCCTGCCGTGGTTCTTGGCCTTTAAAACGAAAAGAAAAACATACACAAACAAAAACAGCATAGTAAAAATAATAACAGTCCTATTACTCATACATATCATATTAATGAATTAAGAACTATGCTATGAATTTTAAATAATGTTTTTGAAAGATAGTCCAAATATGTACTGACCTATTTTTGACCTCTTTGAGTGGGTTACACGAGAGCTATGTTAACGAAAAGTTATCTAAAAATTAATATTGGATTTTCTAAATTTCAAGCAACTGACAAAAAAGTGCCAAAGTTCTATTTGACCTTTTGCCATTTGATAGATACTTAATGAAAACGTTAACTTAATTTGAGGGTCTTTTTTTGAAAGTGAGTTCAATAGATAGGCGTTTTATTTTTGTCTTAATATTACTAGGTTTTTCTTATTCTGTGTCAGTGTGTTCGAGTGAATTCATATTTCGCAGCAAAATAGGGCACGTAAATAGCTATATTTTCAATTACGATTTTCTTTTCTATCTTTCTTAATAGGCGTGTGAGCTAAATCTTACTCAATAAATAATTTCAGATTTCACTGCCGAATATTATTATATATTTACCTACATTTCTACAACATTATTTTGTATTCTAAAAGAAAACCACCCATATAAAAATATGGGTGGTTTTCTTTGCCACAAGGCAAAGCCGCTAAAAAATACGAATATAGATCTTCCCTTATTCACCCTGTACATTTCTTTCATAACCATGAAAGCGAAAGTATTCCAATCATAACAGTAAAGAGGGAATTTTAATAAAAGCTCCAAGGATACCATTTTGAGGCGACTAAATGAATGGCAAAGGAAATAGAGCATGAATCATCAAAATTTGCAGTCGACCCAATTGCTTATAACCCAATTTCTGTGAAAGCAATCGAGATGCCGTTTTATAGTTATTTAAACAATACGATTACACGTTCCTGTTAATTAACGGACATAGAGTTTAAACCAAATATAAAAGAATATAATATGTTTGGTTAATATGATTTAAATACTTTAAATTCCAATAAAAGCAAAATATCCTAAACGACACATCTTTTTAAAGTTTTGATTCAATTAGTTAATAAAATGAATAAACATATAGAAAATCGTCAATTTAAGGGCGGATTAACATGTGGTCGTAAATAAATGTAGGGTTATTATTTACATAGTATATATATTACATATATATGTATTAGTAATTAAACTCATTCGATAATTTATCTTTGTGTTGTACGATAAATCTGGTTTGATCCGATTTGTAAAAGCTTTTAAATAATAAATAAACATTTTAACCTAAATTAAACATTAGTGAGTTTTATACAGCAAATATCGGAAAATTTGCAGAGAAAAAATTAATTCTGTTTTCGTATTTCTATTCCCTTAGTATTTAATATGAAACAATTAAAAAACAGTCCCTCAAATATATTAAAGTTATTTTAGACACTCGATATTAATCAATAAAAAATAGACTAAAATATATTCGAAATTTAATGGATATTATATTAACTACGGTTCCAATAACAATTCATTAATTAAAGCAATTCGATTTATCTTGGCACAAACATCTTTGTATTTATTGAACTAAATGAGATTACCTCGGCAACTCGATTAGTTCTAGAATAATCGATGTTCGAGATCGACGTTTCTTTGTCCGAAACGAGAGCCTAATGTGCACAATTACTGCTCAGATTTAGGATATTACTGCAATTATTTTAATCTCGCATTCATCTCGATTAGACGCCGAATATTTCACAGAAACAGTTGGTAATTTATTAGACTGTTTAGTGTTTAGGTTTATTGTATAAATAATATACTTTTCAGTTCTATAATTTTATATTACGCTCTTCTGATTATAGTAGTAATCAACTAACACTGCTCATGAGTATTCTCAGAGCGGATTTTTACGAAAAAAAAAATGTATTGAGAAGAATTTGAGACCCAGGCCATTCGTAATACACATCAGATTTTAAAACTGCCCTTAGGCGAGTTAAAATATTTTAAAAAGAAGTAAGGATGAATAAAAGGATGACGTAATGATAACCAGTGTCTTCAAACGTCGTTCAAAAAGCAACATCACACAATGAAATATTTTCCTGCTTTCTAGTGATGTCTTGTATTATTCGGGTTCTAAGGTGGCACCGAAGTATACTTTACTTCATACAAAACAGTAGTTACGTTTTTTCGTTATTTCCCTTATCAAGAAAACAGTTACGTTATGTTATTGTGCGCGTTATCGTTCGGTTACAATGCATTAATTGAAAACTCGCATAACTGAAACTACAATCTTCAAGGCTTTAAGCGAATTTTATAACAAACTTTATTCTACCTCCTTGGTCTTGTTTCGTGAGATTAGGTCATGAGTCCAAGTATGGAATGATATTAATATTAAAAGGGCTTATATAATCACTATGACTCTCAGAAATGGAAAATGTGAGAATATGGATATAGAACGTAAATCGAAAGGTATCGTAAAATAATAATTATGTTTGTGTAGTTTGTTCAATGTTTTAGATAAATACATACATTTTTTTTTGGACAGACGAAATCTCATTAAAGAAGGCCATCACGCTATCTACAGATATAGCATGAAGATACGAGATAAATAACGGGCAGTAGTTTCAGTCAGTATTTACGTTGTACATAATATTTGCTATCTCATTAAATTCGACTAGCTTTAGACATGCTCCTTATTATCCACTAGCTGTGCCCTGCGGTTTTACCCGCATTGCTCCGCTGCTGTTGGTCAGGGTGATGAAATATAGCCTATAACCTTTCTCGATAAATGGGCTATATAACACCGAAAGAATTTTTAAAATCGGACCAGTAGTTCCTGAGATTAGCGCGTTCAAACAAACAAACTCTTCAGCTGTATTATATTAGTATAGATTCACAAAAGAAAATCATTAAATTACTTTACATATTACATTATTTGAAAGGCACCGAGAAACTAATAAAACTTTATATAAGTTAAAATTACTCATGCCACACACTGTTAACCTATTTATGTGATATATTAATTCAGTGAACAATATATTATACAGATCATAATACCCTTCCACCTTTATCTCGTACCTTATATTTTATTCATCAAAGATTCAAAGTGTCTTCACATTAATACCAATGTCTAAATTAATGTATTCAGTTATGTTAATTAAAGTAATATCATATTAATGATTCGCGAAACACAGCATTATTGGCTTAGCAAATTTCGAAGTTGGTGTTTGATGCTAAATTTCTAAATTCACTCTGTTAGTTTAGGAGCATTATCGATAGTTTCAGAGGCGACGATATTCAGGTTCGGACCGGTTATAAACTTACGGTACTTTGGGTGATTAATAAAACCGCATAACCGTGGTCATGGTTTGGAATTGTATTTATGTTACCTCTGTTTGGTAGCTATAAATAGATATTAGGATTATGATATTGTAACAAATTGTTTTTTAGCGAAAACGGGGGATGTTTATTGCATCTCAAAGAAAGATGTAAGAATCTGAAGTACTTGGTTATTAAATGGGAAAAAAATCAAATTTATTAAATTCGCTACAAAGACCAAGAATAACGACTATTATTGTTTCTACGTAACAATGTAAAAAATAAATTACGCAAGAGGTTCTCAACGAAAGAAAAGATCCAAATAGTAAGCTTTGAAATGATTTATAATAAAAGAGAGATATTAATAACGTCTTAATTGAGAACGATAAATAATGGATACAATAAATCATAGTGGCTCTTAAATCAAAGTTATTCTTCGGTACATTAGCCACGGGTTCGGCAAAAAGTAACAAAAACCGTTCCTAGGTCACTTCGTTGAATGCATGAATGAGCTTTCTTTGTGATGGAACGAGATAATTTCGCTTGAATAATTTAAGGAACACTTATTGATAAGTGATAAGTTTTGATCAAATTTTGTTATATAACGATACCATCTTTTTTTCATAAATGAACAATATAGCAAATCGATAAATAATGAAATATCTTGTGTGAGATCTCATTCTTTATATTAAAATTTTCTCTGTTTTAAAAAGTGGTAGTTTGGATAACTTTTTCATAGCGACAGAACCTTATTTCACATCATAGTTACAAGGCGAAACGAAAAATATTCAAGATTGCCAAAATGTCTTAGTTTTTAATTACTTTCTTTAATTCGTTTTATTTATTAAAAAATGCACCGGGTTGATTTTTAACCCAAGATTCCTTCTGAACTGGGTAGCAAATCACTGGATCACGTAGGTCTATTTTTTCGTTTATTCACATTTGATACACACATGCGTAATTTAGTTGTTCCCGCTTATTATTTCTATCAATACTGGGTTACGTTTCCTGATAGCGAAATAAAGCAATATTGCATACATTCCAATAATTAATTAATGTTCATTGCGCAAGGCTAATAAGTAATAACGTGGTCATAATATTACCTGAATACAGTCCACAATAATATCGAGTTTCCAAGCTTATATACAGGTCTATTGTAATATTATATATAGGTAATAATTTACGTTGAACAACTAAAATTTGATATAGCGTGTTAGTTTAACGGGTAATTGTAATGTATCCTAACTGCGTTAGGCGATAAGCTTTGTCAATTATTTGGAATAAATTATGGTTCAACTGTAGAGACCATTAATCATAAAATGAGCGTAGGTGATTTAGATGAGGACGTTTTCGGTTCAAGTTCACATATTTTACAATATTAAAGGTTATTGCAATATCATACACTTACAAAGTGCTAAATGTAGATACATAATTTCATAAAGTCACAGTAAAATTTTTTTTTGTTTTCTTGCTATTCTTTTTCTGTTCTCGTCCCGCCAATTAGTGATCATTTTGCTTGTTTACCTTTTACCGTGGTTGCCTGGAAGAGATCACTATTAAGTGATAAGGCCGCCAAAATAGTGGTACTCTGTTCTATGTGTAAGTAGTTCTAAGGCTTCTGTACAACTGTTCTGTACAACTATTAAAGAGTTAAATAAATAAAATAAATAAATAAAATACAGCATATTTAAGTAATCCACGATCAAAAGTAAAAAAAGACTTCTCAAATATAATTCCAAGGATCGTTAAAACCTTACACAACTTCGCTTATTATTTTAAACCAAGTTAGATCAAATGCGTGGGTAGATAACAGCGTTAGTTAAAAAATTCACATTCAATATATTTTCCAGGGCTCGTTAATAGTTTTAAAATTTAACTAACAAAGTTTTTAATTAGTCTCAACTAATTATCAGCTTACCTCTGATAGAAATAGCGGAGTTTCTAAACAAGATAAGCTCATCAAAATATTAAGTTGTTTGTAGGGACGCGTCAGGCGTGCACGGGAATATAATTGGATTATACTTTAAGATGAAGTGACTTTCTGGTTGTGTTCTCAACTGGTTAGTGGTAAGGGGAGGTTACCACTTCTAGAGATATTTCTGGAAATGGTAAATAGATGAAAACATCGCAGGTGAAATGGTTAGAGTGAGTTAGAGAGTTAATATGTTTAATGTAGTTTAATCCCACTCGATATTATGGTTAGTACTTGGTCCAAATGGACCAAGTACTATGGATAAATATCCATGTCATTTTAGGAATATAGAGTCGGCTTGTGCATCGAGAGTTTCGTGTAAAATGTGGCTTATAAAATCAAACTTATAAGTTAGATTTTTTCAAGGGTCGGTAGACTTGTGTATTGAGGCAGACAGGCAAGTAGGCATTCCTAAAAGGGTTCCATTTTTCCTATACGGTTTGGATCCTTAAAAACTATAAAAAATTCTTCAGTCATAAATTATGTAGAAATAATATGAAAAAGTCGACGATACTCAGTGGATATCATGCCTTACCCCAAAACGACTTCAAGCTTCAACGTGTGTTTATGACGAGTAGAGAACATTAAAAATATTATGTCGCTTGCAACTTACACAGTGCACCTCTTCGTTTGTTTTTAGCACAGCGAGTTTAATTTTTCTCTCGGCATATATAAAAATGTTTAAAACTTACATACAGAGACAACGTGCATTCATTTACTATTCGAATCCGTGTTTAGAGTCAGACAACAATTCTGGCAAAGCAAATAGACGCGACAAAAGCGTGTGAAACCAAATTGGACTTTATGCAAACATAGGTTATTGTTACACTGATTTACAAAGCCCGTTTTAACGTTTAAATTAAAATTCGGAGCGTATTGTGTGACGATGTTTCTCTTACCTTGAAACATTTGTTTCTAATTGTTTCTATAGCTATCTTTGAAAATAGTTTGGTGTGGGGATATTAAAGAACAAAGAAAAATATTATAATGTTGGGTGCGCCACCCTCTATCTATAACTTATTTAACTTACAAACAGAACAGGTTTTCATAACTGGAAACAGTAATGTTTCTCGCTCTTTCACTCAAAAACCACTGCTAAATAGATTTGTCTGAAAAACAAAGACCAAAAGCAAGAATGCGTGGCCTAGAACGTTCGTGGACGTTTTTCTGGACGATTTTAATAATTTGGTGCTTTCATAATGTTCTATGGGTGTATACCGACTACATTTTTACGTTATCTACATTTTCTCTTAAACATATAAGTAAGTGAGGAAGGCTCTATCCACATTCAATATTAATTTATTTACTTTACTCCAAATAGAATTAAATGACCCGTGTGATAACTTGATTAAAGGAGGTTTTATTAATGATGAGTAAATGTAATCACTGATACACATACTAGTTCAATATAGCGCTAAGAAAATTCTCAATATAAAAGACGAGCATTTTATTATTATACGTTAGCACTTCCAAATTATGTTGATATGTAGGTAATATAGAAATGAGTTCGTAAATCTAATGCTCTGGCGAAAGTTTCCTCAGAATAGAGAAATTTCCGTATATTCTTCATAATAATTATTAGTTTATAATAATTATAGTTTATTGATTCAATCGTGTTCTTGCCAAGTTAGGTTAAGTTTGAATTTCTGTGGCTGATGATGATTTGAAATTTCCATTGAAATGTATAACAATAACCAATTTTAAAGTTAGTATTAATTAATATCCACGAACTTGGAAGCTCGGTCAATCAGTAATAAATTAAAAACATTCCGGGAAGTTTTATACAACTGTGCCTTAACTTCTAAGTGGGTATACAGGGTGCGCCAGAAGTGGAGATCAATTAATCTGAAAACTATTGGAATTGTTCCTTATCGGCTTTACAAGGTTCACAGCCGTTCCCGAGCGACAGAATGATAGATCGACTCACTTGATGAATCGCTGATGTTATGTGAAACCAATAAGGTAAGCAAATACAGGGTGATCCAAGTGTGGGAAGTTTAGGGGTAGTATTACTTCGACAAATTGATCTGTATTTTTTAACCTAATATTATGATAGGGAAGAGCGTGAATTCCTTATGTGTATTGTTACTAGGTGGTGTTCCGATTGCAAATTTTCATTATTTGAGGTAATATTACAGATAGATAAAATATCTCGTGTATGTAGCGTAATTATAGGTACATATAATTACGCTAAATACACGAGTTGTTGCAAAATCATATTTCAGTGGTGTTTAATGTTTATATTATATTTCAATGTTTTACACATAATGCCATTTTAACTTACATATTTACTTACCAAAAATACAATAAATATTCGTACTTCTTCCTACAAAGTACAAACAGCGTGAAACCACATACATTTATTAAACCACAGGTACCAGGAACACATAACTTATAGCCGCTTCTAACCTGTATACCTACACCACGCATCACTTAAACGTGATCAACCAATATTCGTCAGGTACATTTCCTTGAGGGGCATTAAAGAAAATGATTTGATCCCCTCCCACTTGAGACGAGTGCTAACAATTTATATAAATTACTGAACTCAACGCTTCCACTGCGGACTTGGATTTGATAGAAACTTGATATAGACTAGAAACTAGATGAATGTAGTTTTTAATAAACGGCTGTGGTAAAAGAATGTAGGAATTTAATCTAATATTAAAAAAATGTACTGAAAAATGTAAAGCACCATTTACAGTTTTATGAGTTAATTAATTATTACAAGACTTTTTACTTATTTACAGGCATTACCAACTTCAGGATTCAATTGTGGTGTGTGAATTCCAGAATTAGTAAAAGTATTATAGAAACTCCAGTTAGTAACAAATAAAGCTTTAGAAAAGCGTAAGAATTATTACCTTATACCTATTATATCTATATCTGTAGTATTTTATAAACTCCTAAATAATAGGTTTGTCAATTACCCATACAACCAATTTCAAAATTCTCTAATCACATAATGCAATTTTTTTATTAATATGGAAATAAATTTACATTTATAATTAGAAAATTCTATCAACGTTCATAAATAAAGCAATTCATAAAAAACGCTTAATCCAAAGTTGAAACAAAGCCGCGTTTCATAATATCAATGGCGATTAGAAAATAACGAAGCCTTCGTAATGCCCGAGAGCTTTTGTATAGAAATACGTTCGAATTAAAAAATCATAGCCGAATCTATTTGGCTTTGAGAGCTGGCCGCTCGCTTTAATATTCCATGACCTTACCTTCATTCCGCTGCTTACAAAGAAAATTCAGAAATATTGCACGACGATAAATAAGGGCTATGTATAGTTACGGGGTTAAAATATTTGGCCTGTAAATGGTACCGGATTATGTTACAAAGGATGTGGAAATGTGGGCTTTTATGACGTGTCCTTTTGAACAGAGGCTCGAGTTTCTTGGAACCAGTATCTTGTTACACTTTTCTAATTCCTGGCTAAAGAGAGGGTAGTAATATAACGTTACGATTACGTGATGATACATATTTAATATTAAAAAGCGGTAAGATATGTTTTTGTATAAACTTACAATTTTCTTTATCAATTTAAATAATTATTTTATCATTAGAAATCTACCTCTTTTTCATTGGACTTTGGAGTGGGCTACTTTTTTCGGGAGTCAACCATGGGGAAGTTGGGGCAAGCAATTAGATAGAGTTTTAAGCAAGCAATTAGATCTTATTATATAGAGTTTTAGTAGTCGTTTGATATTATATTCTTTCATACTATTTAAAATGGTGACTATGACTTGAGAAGAATATCATACATACACTGTTAGAATAATTTTTGTGATATTATATGTTTAAAATACAAAATGTTCTGAAAATACGTAGAATATGAATGCAGGTTTTGAAAGTGAAATGTTTTATTCATAAAGGAAGGAAATAACGCACTATGATATACTAGTGTTTCATGTTCTGGTATGTTGTTTAAACTATGTTTGTAATATGTAACTTTAATTAATATTGATGAAAATGATAATTATGATTCTACCGAATTATTTGTAAATTGTTAACTCTTTACGTCATATATTAATATAAAAAACTTGGAATTCTAAATGAACATACCAGATAACCAGACTCACTATTTCAAAAACGGCCCTTCATAAGTAAATTACATTAACAGACAACACTGATCATAACGCGTACTTTACTATAACAATTTCAGCAAGCCGTCCAAAATTAACAAAAAAAATTTCTCGCAAGCAATTTTGCAAGTCCGAATCCTCTTAAATTCGTAGATAAAAACGGGGTCGCATAAACCAACCCGTCGCACATTGTGGAGATATTCAGTCTGAATACGCAATAATCTCGAACGGATACATACTAGGCATAAATCGACCATCGCGGATGCTGCAAAAGTTATGGTGCTGCTATAAATTGCGTATTGATGTTTGGTTTGACCCAGTGACATCTCATGAATATAGTGGCTTCTGAATTAATGGCTAGTGTATTGTTGTTGATAGACGCTGGACAAAAAAGTGGTAACAATAGATCTCTGTATTGGAAATTTTGTGTAGGTGTATTCAAAGTGTGCTAATAACTTGGTGGCATTGAGAAAAAGTTTAGTCACTTTATTTGAAGTTTTGTTACTTTACTGTATACCCGAGAAGTGTTTTATTCTGAGCTGAGAATGCACAAAAAATCAACTTTTTAAATAAATAGTTTTACTACTTAGCATAGCTTCAACAAAATATAGGAATATCGTTAGGTTAGGTTAACACACCACCATTTCCAATTTTCACGAATATATTTTAGACATTTCAGAAAGATTGGTCGACTAAATATTAGATAACCTATTATTACGGTCTTATAGTATTGTTATTATTTATTAATTTGATATTTATTTTCTATACAGAAACAAAGTAAAGCTAAAATACTAGTTTACCATAAAATGGATAAAGCTAACGTGAATTTGTCACGTCCTTACAACGGTAAGCTTCGAATGGAAGAATGGAATTGCAAGAAGAAATTGAATTCAGTATTTGAGTTTTGTAACATGTATATAATATGTATGAGGCAATTTTCATGAATACTAGATGGCGGTCAAATTGATATAATATCAATTTAAATTTAAATGGGGATTTCTATTATAGAAAGCAAACGTCATCCATCTGAATATAGGTATCGACTGACTTCTACAAAAGTTGTAAAATAATAATATGGCGGAACCATAAAATACATTTTAAGTAACATAAAACTTAAGAAATATGAGTCTTCCTCCTGCATATTGAAGAGTACAATATAAATAAACTCGAAGAATGACATGGGGCATGGAAAATTAATAACACTACGGACTTAGAGCTACCTTTTAGCGCCGAATTTGTCTCTTTATAAGCACGATCGAGTGAGGTATAATAATGAAGGATTATGACATTGAGAAATTAAGTTTGATGTCGTCGACATTGAATGTACCTCAGAGAGAACGTGACCCAATTCAAGCCCAAGTATTTCCGAATACCAAAAGACCAATTTCCAATTGATTAATTTTTAAAGTCACATTTCTATTAACCAATCATTTTTGTATAACAAAATATGTATATAGTACCTACGTCATAATTAATAAAAGTACATATATTTTTATAAAACATTAATATGATATTAATATATCATTGAATTAAGCTCTATTAATACGCCTACATTATAAATTATGCTAAATTATCTTTCCAATATACTTATTTCAGTAGATTATCAAACCTCCAAAAATCCTCAAATAATTTTAATGAGTTTTTAATAACCTTTCTAGAACGAGAACCTCATCTCGGTTCCCTTTATATAAAGGAAACAAGGTCACAGTCGATAGCTTTGGGGATAAGAATTCCTCTGAAATAAACGTTCGTTGAACCCGTAAGGAGCTTATAAATTCAAGGAATCTTTACCGCGTTGATAATTTTATTAATCCAAACGCAACTTGACGGCAAATATGAGATTTCTCGAGACGGAAATTAACTTTGAAAGGTAATAAAAATTACTTTTTGCACCTGTGACTTCGTTGTGAGGAATTTCAATGATTGCGAAGTATTGATTACCTACGTAGAAAGCGGCAGATTAATTTTCAAGTAAGCTATTTAAGCCGAAGGCGGATATTACTCGTAGTAAAGTCAGTTTTTATCTGATAAAATTAGATTCAAGAGAGTGAATCTTTTTGTTTTATATTATACTATTATACATAAATATATTTAATTGTTTATATAAAAATAATAGTTCATTTCATAGAATATTACTATGAGACTGAACTTAATATTCGAGACACGAAAGCACGAAAATTGCAATATCCATTTCATACTATACTAAGTATAATTCAGTGTCGTAGATTTGATATTTCTTTAAGAAATTACTTTTATTTCATTAATTATAGAAGGAAATACAAATGGTATTATTAATACTGACAAAACAGGAAAAATAATTTTATACGATAACATGAACCCCGAAATAATATGTACAGTGTACACAACTTGTCAATTATAAAGAACAAGGTACAATAATTATTATTTATATATTATACAGAAGAAATACAAGATACAAAGAATGGAAATAGCTTTTTGTATTTTTTACGAAAGAGGATTGTTAATTTGTCGATTTTTCACATTTTCAAGTGTTGGACAGTTATGAAGCGTAGCATGACTGGATTGTGACTCGACTCTTTTTTAAAAATTACTAAATACCTTTTGACAAAAAATAATGCTAACTTAGCAAATCTGCTTTTTTTTAGTTAAAGACTTACTTTGAAATTAATGAATTCGAACCCGCGTCCTTCTTAGCAATGTCTGCCCGTCGATCCAGGACGCAATCAAATGTCTTGTGAAAATTAAAATTCAAACTAAACTCTTGTTTTCGTTGTTTATTTATAATAATTATAAGAATTTTAATTATTAAATTTTTTTTTAAGAATTATTCTTCTAAAACTAGTTCTGTAAATAAAACACGCATAGTTACAATTTATGAAATGATAGCTTAGTTTTTAATTATATTGCAATGTATTGTTTATTTCAAATCTTCAATTAACTTTAGTCGTTAGTACGAATAAAATACCAAAGAGCAGCAAAATTGTATCGAAAAAGAATTGAAAGAGACCGAAACAGCTATTCCAGAGATGACCTCAAATATAAATCTACAGAATATATCTTTTAAATAATAGTGCAGACGTAGTGTTATAAGTTATACGTTATATGTATTATCGGAAAGCGTTAGTGTAGGTTAGCGTTGGCTATTAGTTCGACATTTGACGCCGGCCAAGTTTCTATATTAGCAGGGTTGAAATTTTAAGCGTAATATTTGAAAAATATTACTTTATAATAGAAATAGAAGCAAATTTTTACATTAGACAAAACCGGGATATAGCTTATTTGCTCAAAAAATAAGTGTAAGGTATGTATCCTGTGCTTTACATAAATTCACAACGCTATACCTGATATTATTTACTTTCTTTTCTTTTGAAATTCAACCAAAGTTATTACCATATTCACCAGAAACTGTGCTATTTGTGAACAATAATAATCATGCAATTATAAGATAACATGTTTTTAAATAAAATATGATTTTCGAAATCAATTTCACATTCCTTTATACGTAAAGTATGTTTATTTCTTATATTATTTTTTCCAAGAATTTCCTTTTAGGTAAATACGTTCAGCCACACCTTATTTCTTTGAGTGCTGTGAAAACTTGTGTTTTCTCAAGAAAAATATTTTATCTCCTATTTCTTCTATTTATGTCTTGACTATATTTGTTGTATTCATAGATAAATATATATTAAATATGATTAATTGCAATTAAAAAATGTTTATATTAATCGAAAAAATCTTCAATTTCAATACTTTAAGTCCCTTAAAGAACGTCGATTATATAGGAGAGTTTTTCACATAGTACATTAAAGAATTAATTCGAATAGTATACAAGATTCTCCAATCACCTTCCAAATACGTATTTACTGAAAACAGTGTAATCAAATGCTGCAACCCTATTAAGGGCCGCTACAAGCTTTAATTAATGAACGACGTGGCTTAGTCACTAATTAAACTGCTACAGCAAATAAAGCGGTATTATGGGACAACGGACGGGACAATCATTCTGTAGTGAGGACAGGCGTTTGTAACAATAGGTTATGTGGGATGCTGCGACCAATATTACTTACACTTATGTTGTGGAATTGAAAGGGGATATGATTGCTTTTTTGTTTATAAAAGATATTTTTATTTTGAGAAGTTCTTTAATATATTACGCTTAATTATATTACAGAGAGGATATAAAAATAATTCTTGTGATTTTTTCCGTTATGAATAAAGCCGAAGCTAACTTATAAAGGTAAAAGTATTTAGTCATTTTGTTAACTGCAGTAACGACAGTGCTGCAATTGCTCTACGCCCGTTTTTTCTCATATTTTCTCGTTTGGTTGAATTTAGTTTCTGCATGCATTGAAATGTGTGCAAAAAGGCTATCGCTATCGGCCGACTAGTTGGGTTATATTATATGATTTTGTATCTACGGCAGTAAAGTATGATTTTAGATTGTAGAGACGACATGATAAGGTTTTTGGTATTTAGGATTAAGGTTTCGTGTTTTTTTTTCAGTATAGATTCAGTTATGCCAACCGTACATTCTATGCCAAAAACAAAAACAAAAAATTAATTCAAACAATTTGCAAACCAGCCTTCATTTACATAGCTATTTTCAAATGGAAAACTAATTTAATAAATCTTTCTATTACTTATTTCATTTGAAACTGAAAGCAAGCTTTCTAGCTTATGAATAAGCATGCACCATGCTGCTAATGTAAATGCAGTACATTACTGAACATTGTCGATATTTCTATTACCTCGTAAATGCCAATTTATATTCCTCTCAATGTACGACTAGTTGGTTCAACTCGGAATTTTATTATAAACATCTTAATATAAAACAATTACGATGGAACGTAGCCGAACCGACTGGACTATAAATTGCATAGTTCATTGCTCCACCACCTAACTCTTCATTCGTTCTGTTTACCTGGTATTTCATTTTGTTGTGCCGCTCCGAGAAATTGGTTTCGGGTAGAATAAAATAGAATTATTATTATCCCAGCAAAGGTTTATTTTGTTTTTATAGTCTACGTTTCCTTTCAGGTGAAAAATAATTAAAATTTAAAGTATGTTCGATTAATAAAATTTACGTTATGAAATTATTGATATAATATGAAAATTGTAAGCCTACAAGAATAATTAATGAACACATAAATTGTAAATTTGATAACAAGATAAAAATAACAGAAATGTTAATGTTACGAACTAATACGTTAACGAGTGGTTATATTTTTATTTATTTGTCATCTATGAATTTTTTTCTAAAAGATCCTAATGTACATTATAATTATAATGTTCTGAGAGTTAAGATAATTCTTGTAGTGTGCTTTGTTTTCCTGTTCACTGAATTGATAGTTTACGCATGAGATAATACATATCTACAATTGTTGCCTTTGGCAATATAATTGTTTAATTTAATTTTTGTAATAAGAAAAGTCAAATTCAAAGTGTTTTAAAAATGAACCGCTCCTGTTGGTCTTAGCGTGATGATTTATGTATAGCCTTCCTCGATAAATGGGCTAACTTTCAACGAAATATTTTTTCAAATCGGACCATTAGTTCCTGAGATTGGCGCGTTCAAACAAACAAACAAACTAGCTTTATAATATCAGTATAGATATATATATACACTAGCTGCGTTCCGCGGTTTCATCCGCGTGGGTTCTCTTCTGTTGGTCTTACCGTGATGATTATATAATTTACTAGATTTCCACCCGCGGCTTCGCCCGCTTTGTCTATAAAACCTAATAAATTATATACTAAAACCTTCCTCTTTAATCAGTCTATCTATTAAAAAAAACCGCATCAAAATCCGTTGCGTAGTTACATTTAAGCATACATAGGGACATAGGGACAGAAAAAGCGACTTTGTTTTATACTATGTAGTGATAGCCTTATAGCCTTCCTCGATAAATAGGCTATCCAACACCGAAATAATTTTTCAAATCGGACAATCGTTCTTGAGATTAGCGCGTTCAAACAAACAAACAAACAAACTCTTGAGCTTTATAATATTATATTTGTATAAATTAAGTATAGATAAATTAACTACTTTCTCCGTATTTATTAAACGTATGCAGGTGTGTTTAATACAAGATCATAATAATTATAAACTACGTCTTCAAATACTCACTAGCTAGAGAATGCCAGAATTTATTAATTTCTTGTTTATTTCCCAGAACTAAAATTCAATGTAATTTGTTGGACCAAACGGTTATTGTTTCAATGATAATTAAATTCGAAATAGTTACAGGGAACTGTAGAGATTGGAATTGAAATGTTCCTATTTAAATGCAATCATCAAATTCTATTGTTTCTTCACGACTGCCAACTTTACAACTTTTGAAAAGATATGAAAAGACTGGTGAACAGGTTCCTTCTTGGGAAGTGCGCGTCATCTTATGTCATATCTTTACTTACCAGCTGCAGGCGAGACCTTGGTCAAAGGCTTCCCTATTGTTCATAAAAAAGTAATCAAAAGAAAACAACGGACGGGATAAATAAAATTACAACAAATAAATTGCGTTTTAACCTTTAAAATACCTTTATTAGCTAAAATTTATACAGTTCGAATAGCACCTGTTCGGTTGGCAATTACAATATAATAGTTTTCGCCACAAATAAACACAAGTTATAATGACAGCAGACTCCTGAAAATACAAATCTAATGGTCATTATTATTTCAGCTCTTAGCGTCCGGAGCCACGATGTACGCTGAGTTACGACCCCTCAGGGATCAAATCTACTCCGAAACTAATATATTATTTAAACTTTCCTCAGGTATGAATGTTCATTATTCTGAAAATAAATTCGTTTGCTTTGCTGTTGTGTTTTGACCTCCGTAAGCCGAGGTTCACGAATCTTAAAGCTAATAGCCCATTTATAAGAAGTTTGTGCCTACGTAGACCCGATTTCTTTCCTCTAAACTTTTTCCAGACAGTAATTTCCATCTTTATAGGCATCTAACTTCGGTACAAAGAAATTGAAAGGAAATTGTAGGTTACTTTTAAGGGTATTAAAACGAAATACGAGGTTTCGTTGTGAATGCTTTAGGAATTTCTCCCAAGGTCTGAAAAAGTTGGTGATATTTTTGAGACTCATAAAAAGAATGGAATAAAATGAATATTTCAACAGTACAGATGTTTTATTTCTTAGGCTATAAAAATATGGAACTGGTAAGAAATTAATTTTACTCGAGGTGTCATAAACAAGAGACGAACCTTAGTTTTACTTAAATATATCATAATACCTGCGGTTGTAACTCTGGAGAGCGCTGCACTGTATGTCGTTGACCCTGAAATCTTGTGATATAACTAGATAAAAATATACAAAGCATTAGAAGTAAATTGAACTAATCTCAACATATTATTATTAGTACTATAATAGTTGAGAATATAATACAAATATTGATTATAAAGACCTGTACAATTCACTACAACTTTATGCAGTTAGATACTCAAATAGAATATTTTCTAAAGATTTTTTTAAAATATAATGTTCTGAGAGTTAAGATAAAATTGAAATACATTTGATTGTTATAAATAGTAGCTTCAGATGATCATAAAAGCTATTACTTACGAGGTTTTATTGTAGGTTAATGTATTCATTGCTTTATTGTAAAGAAATTGCATGTGCATTTTGACTCTAGGCATCGCCATATCACAGTATTACAATATTATTTCCTACAGTAAGGAAACGCCTTTGATGTCGCGCGATGCCGCCGCCAGCGTAAGTACTTACGCTGCCACACGAAAATACGCTAGGGTTGCAACAAAAGGGAAATAAAACAATTGTGATTATTAATATTATGATGAAATCATTTATTCATATGTACATTCAAAATATTTGCGATTATTAAATCTGATGTAATTATTTGTTCATAAATATATAATTACAGATATTGCACTGCTAAATATTATTTACGTGGACACTTTATTTTTGGATGTTCTTAATTGTATATTATGTATAACATTTAACTAAGTAATGCATTCGCATTGGGATGTACGATCTGATTAGAAAATAATGAGGACAACATATACATAGCTTTGATTTTAATTCAACAGATACAATTAATACAATCTTTCTGAAATATTGTTTCCTTCTGGGATTTCAATGTAGATTTACATCCGTAAACGGAACAGTTTGTGCGCGCCATAATAGAATATGTAAGTACCTATGTATAATAAAATTATTACACAAAAAATACGACTGCGTCGTCCTTTCGCGCTAGGTAAGGCAAACTAAGCGTGTTTGCCTTACGCGGCCCGCGTCGCCCGACCCCCCGCCAGTTCCCCTCCGTTTCTCTGCACAAGTACATTCGCTTCCGTACTGTATAGATATTGTAATACTGTGGCCATATGGTTGACGTTCCATGTACCCGGACAAAGCGGTTCGGATCGTCATTCTTTATTCGAACCGCTAGGGATTGGAACATGCTTCCTGAATCTGTGTTCCCCGATGAGTACAATTTGGAGGTCTTCAAGAGGAGAGTGAACAGGTACATTCTAGGGAAGGGATTAGGCCACATCTCAGCTTACCATCAGGCGAGATTGTGGCCAAGCGTGCCTTATAGAAAATATGAGCGTAAGTCAGTGTTTATTACAAAATTTCATTTGAGGAAAGCACCTCTTTTCCTGGACAAAGACAAACTGATGGAATAGAATGAAAATAATTGCACACAGCATCAGGTGTTTACATGCTTTATGTTCATTATTTACTATTCGTAACAGAGTACTTCTTTAAAGATTGAATAATAATCTGAAGTGGATAATACATAAAAAATACTGGATAAATTAATTTGTGAAGCATACCTACATAAAAACTAGACACTTAATTGAAAACAGTCATCAAACAATATCGAAAAATACAAAACAGAACAGGAATTGGGTTTTGTGCCATTTTCCCCTTCTACAAGAGCAATTTCTTTTATTAAATACTCCATCTAATATCCTATTCTTGTTCCTTCTTTTATAAAACCTTCATAAATCATCCAAAACAATTCCTTTAAACTTAAAAATAAATCGGATTGAAAAATTGTTTCGTTTCATAACAAAGTTTAATTAAATGATAACAATGCTTTGTAAGAGTACGTAACATAGCTTTGTGAGCACGTTGCACCGCGGGTCGTGACCTTATGCTTGACGTCACCACCAGCATGGAACTTACTGAATTATAAGTTTGAACTAGCTGTTCCGCGCGGTCTTACCCGCATTACTCCGCTCCTGTTGGTCTTAGCGTGATGACATATAGCCTATAAGCCTTCCTCGATAAATGGGCTATCTAACACCGAAATAATTTTTCAAATTGGACCAATAGTTCCTGAGATTAGCGCGTTCAAACAAACAAACTCTTCAGCTTTATAATATTAGTATAGATATATTATATGCATAACATATAGAATAAGTTTATTTTCCCTTCAACTAAAATTTACAGTCAAAAATGCAACATTTTACTTCAGTACAAAGATTTTGAGCTTTTTTTGAACTTGATGTGATTATTGTTAATTTGGAAATTTTAGTTATAACTTCGTAACCGTAGACCGATTTTAAAAGTATGTTCCTATGCTAAACAATATTAAATCGTAAGTCGTGGAATACATTTGAAGGAAGAACATGGCACAACATTTTAATTTTCTAACCTTAATACCTACTATATACTTACGAAATTGTTAAAACAGATATCGAACTTTACTTTAAAAAACCATAACTAACGGCGTAGTTAAGTTTATTTGAATTGTATTAAAAAAAATCGCTAACTACGGGCAAAGGTAACTCACGAAACACTGCCAAAACGAAAAAAAGCAATCCCCTTCAAATCTATAATTAAATTCAAGTATCAAAACAGTCCAATTTACAAAGTCAAAGTATCAGTAATCATGCGATGTCCTATAAGTAGAAACAATAATACTTTAGTTTGTACTATCGGTCACATCTAGTCCAACACTGTACCACTCGCTAAGGGTGATACAGTAAGCGAATGACATACGAGTTATCTAACATTAGGATAGGATTGTCGTCCATGTGGTGCGATGCTTAGATAGCTATATTTTATTCCACGTCAACCCGATGCAGCTCAGAAATAGAAGAAGAATTACTTCTATAGACCGCAAAAGTAGGTAATATCACTAACATAGCCTACACAAAAGTTCAAAAAGCTTCTAAAAACATTATCCACTTAACATTTGTTTAAATAATATATCTAAATACTGAACAAAAACCAAGTAACTAGAGGAACCTCCAAATGTAATCATTAATATAATGGGGGTTGAGAGGGTGGGTATACATTACGTATAAGTGGAGTACTCATTGGCGATTTATCATCATAGCATACGCGTTATATGAAGATAATATATACCTATGAAGATTTTATTAGCCCTACAGTAGTCGCATGGTCTACACGTGTAATCCAGTGATACAAAAAGGTGTGCAGTACGTGCAAAAAGTTTATATTAAATATGTTCTGATCATTTTGAAATTGTATGCTTATTATAGTCCGGGATCCATCGCCCATTTTTGCAAGTGATTACTATCAAGCTAATTTTTCGTGAGTAGCTTCATTTTGATGAGATGCCCAATAATTTCATGTACGAAACTCTTGATTGTGGTAGCTACCAGAGGAAACAAGGATAAAATATTTTGATTTGATGGTTCTCAAATATTAATTACTAACTGAATGTTTTTTTTTTGTTCAATCTCAAGATAATTATCTAAATTATTCGAAAAAATATTTGTCCTACAAAATCTATGGTTTGATCAAAGAGTCCCCCTTTCCAATGTGTATCGATAACGAAGTCATCATAAATGATTACTAACCAGCTGATTTTTTTATTTTCACTTATTTAATACTTATATAATTCAACAGACATATTGTCCTACAAATTGCGTAATAAATATTTGAGAACCGTCAAATCAAAAATTTTTATCCTTGTTACCTCTGTAAGCTACCACAATTGAGAGTTTCGTACATGAAATTATTGGGCATCTCATCAAAATAAAGCTACTCACGAAAAATTAGCTTGATAGTAATCACTTGCAAAAATGGGCGATGGATCCCGGACTATTAATTTGTTTGCAAAATACTGATTAGACTAGGTTTTTTATTACGACTGAAAAACAGGTATTTTTTGGTGTTATTATTTTTTTTAATCATAAAAGATATGGTTGTATGTTTTTTGATCATTTTAAATAGAAAATATATAGTAATGAAGATTTATAAATAAATAACAGACATTTTAATTTATGTGTGTACTTTTTCTTGTTTTAAAAATGGTATACGCTTGTAGACCACGCGACCTCACACATCACTTTTATATTCGCAACTACTGTAGGGTTCACCCACAAATTATAAATTATATGCTAAAAAAATTTTCGTAATATATTAAAGCTTATACTGGAACGCTGGTTTTAATGCAACTTGCATTCTTTACTTTACAAAAGTTCATCGCTCGGAATATGTTTGATTGTTTCAGTCAATTCATTTTAGAATTTTTGTTTGCTAGAGGGATCAAAGTTGATGTGCTCAGACCGACGATTGTCCTTTGTAGTTCTCATATCGTTCAAGAGATTGCTTCTACGTAATAAAGACAAGTCGAATGTTAATTCTAGGGGCATAATATATAGCAAAATGGTACAGTACTGAATTCAGAATTGTCTTGAAACCAAATATTTCGTGTAGTTATTAACTTTTCAGGAGGCTACAATTTTTTTAATAATATTAAAAACATAATAAATAATAATATGAATGAACGCTCGCCTGTGTTCCCAACATAAGTTCTATTAGTTTATACTGATGGATCGATGAATTGTCTTTAAACTTGGAAAACTAACTATTAATTATTTAATAATTTAATTCCTGTGTTTTAGCATTCTCAACGAATTTATACTCATATCTTTCTCATTGCATCTTCATATCATTTTTCAAAATCGACCACGAATAGCGTTGTCTGCACGGTCTTCAAAATGCATTATTGTTTCACATTTTGGTGCTTAAAGTATTAATTATAAAAGTATTTTTTCTACACCATTACCCAAATATAAAAATAATTATCCCGCCATGTTTATTTTTAGCTCGCGATGAAAATGCCGTCAACAAATCCTCTCATAAATTTGCTTCCGCGTAAATGTAGCGGAGTGCTTTGCCGGAATCCATTCCGAGTATAAAAGAAACCTTCATGTATTCAATAAAAAACCCGTGGAGGGTACGCGCTTTTATCCGAAAAAACCTCTTTTATCGAAGTGTGAACAGTTTTTCGCAGACTGATTTTTTTAGGTTTCGGATGTATCATTAAGCCTTTGTGTGATATTTTTATATAATGACCTGTGTTAAAAGGATTTGTATGGAAATAAATGCTGTATCGCCAAGCTATTATAGGATATTATCTCGTTTATTTATGCGTTTTATTATCACGTACATATGTGTGCTTGTAAGCGCCGTAAACTTTACTTTGCTTCTAGATAATATTACACTTATGTACCAACGCTATGGACTGAGATACATAATAATATACCATTTGTTTCAATAAATTTTGGGGCGTCTTTGCAATGCAGCCTACACAATTCTGCATCCGCATTCAAATTTGTTTCTATTATTTTATTATAATAGCACAAGAGAGAATCCCTGGTACATAGTAAAATTTGCATACATGAAAGTAGGTACATTTATGGTACACAGTACACTGTTATACAAACGTACCGTCATCCAATATCTTATGAAATTATGTTTTGCAAACGAAATGGAACGCATAGCATTTGAATACGTAATTCAACTTTATGTAGATGGAGTTGGAAAAGCTGTTTAAAATTCCTGGATATTAGTGTGTGTGACATATATCACTTTACGTGGGTATTAAATGATCCAAGTTGATATTATTTGGAGGAATACATTTTTCCTTCTATCTTAAACATTAACACTTGTTCGAAGTATATTTTCCAAGAATGCAGTAATTTAATTTATTAACGGTTCATGTTTTGTTTTGTTTTATGATTATTCTCTATTACATATCTTTATTGATTTTTATGATATCCAATGAAGAGAGTTTGTAAGAGCAATATAATCACAATTTGTAGTAGCAGTACTCATACTGCTTTGTATAAAACTCTTGAACCGATTCATTTAAACAGATATTTTACAACCCATAGCTACTCCAACAATTGATTTATCGAACGACCATTAGAACTAACGATATAGCTAATAAAAACAACAGCAATCAATCCACTATACGTTATTGATGACCCACTGCTAGTGGAGATAAGGACTAGGTGATAGGGACCTTTTATCGTTAACCTCTTATATAAAAACTACGGCGAAACATTTTCGTAGAAAAATGGAACGTCAATATTTTCGGAACAATATGTCAGGAAAACCTTCTACGACGTAATCAAGTTTTATTATTTCTCTTGATATTTATTTCTGTAGGTATATAAACAATATAATACAAGGAAAAAATATACGGAAATTAACAAAATGGGAGATCCTGAAAGTAAAAAGAGCAAGGTGTCGATGCTAGAAGTTAAAAGCCGTTCAAATACTCGATCAATTGTAGGCTTCGGGCCTAAATCTATGAGCAGATTGAAAGTCCGCAGGCAGTCGTATGGTTTTGGTGGCGTCCCTGGTATTAGACCAGTTGAGAGAACCTCAAACGTATGTATTTAAAACCAATTTAATAATTTGATATGAGAGGAAGTTTATACTTCCTCTCATCATGTCTTTATCACAGTATTACAATATTTCCTACAGTATGGCGACGAATGTACTTGCACAGAGAAACGGAGGGGAACTGGCGGGGGGTCGGGCGACGCGGGCCGCGTAATGCAATCACGCTTAGTTTGCATTACCTAGCGCGAAAGGACGACGCATTCGTATTTTTTGTGTAATAATTTTATTATACTTACATCATACTTACATATTCTCTAATGGCGCGCACAAACTGTTCTTTGTATTTATGTAAATCTACATCGAAATCACAGAAGTTATTTAGATATTTTAGATAGATTGTATATTTTGTATCTATAGAATTTTAATCAAAGCTGTGTATATGTTGTTCTCATTCTTGTCTTATCAGATTGTACATCCCAATGCGAATGCATTACTTAGTTAAATGTTATAATATACAATTAAGAACATCCAAAAATAGTGTCCACGTAAATATTTAGCAGTGCAATATATGTAATTATATATTTATGAACAAATAATTACATCAGATTTAATAATCACAATTATTTTGAATGTACATATGAATAAATGATTTCATCATAATATTAATAATCACAATTGTTTTATTTCCCATTTTTTGCAACCCTAGCATATTTTCGTGTGACAGCGTAAGTACCTACGCTGGTGGCGGCATCGCGCGACATCAAAGGCGTTTCCTTACTGTAAGAAATAATATTGTAATACTGTGTCTTTATAGACAGAATATAAGTGCTATATCTACGCGGTTTATTTATCTTTCTCTTTATTAAACTTGCCTTCCGAGAACTTTCCAACGTCTGGTCAGTGGAAAGTCAAACCAATTAAAACTATTGATGTACCTGGATATTTTTTAAACATTAATAACGATTTATTTTAATAAATTATTCATGGTAGAGATAGTTATATTAAAGGAAAAGGTTCCTAATGTTCTTTGGTTATTTATAACTACGCACGCTCTCATAAGTTCATAATTTTATCCACCTTCCCCTACGGCTATTGTTATAAGCCAGCGACCATATGAATATAAATGTAAATCGCTTGTTTATTTACGTCTGAAGGCAAGTGACTTTCTTAGAAGAATATATTGTGATCTTTGCAATACAATGTTTACCTACCTGGTCTGTTTCTAGGTAGTACATTTTCTCAGTTCTTCTTCTAACTGACTATAGCCCAGTAATTTTTGCTGACATACATACTATTGTTGAGTATATTGTTCTTACATTTCTTCTAATTTATTTATCACAGACAAAATAGTTATCCCTGGAAGATCAAATTACGTCACTAAAAACCAGGATCATTATTCATTTGAGCAATACGTGATAATATAATTATTTTAACTTTTCACCAGTTATTTTATCATAAAGCTATTTATGCCATAAAATATCATTGATATCCAGAATAACATTTTCTCGACCTTTTATATCTATTAAATAGTTACCATTTACAGTATTTATGTGATGAATTGTATTTGAATTATTTATAACTTGTCTATAACAGATAGCGATAGAATTCAAGCGACCGGGCCTGATGTATTTCCCAACCTATCAATTGACGTCAAATTATCCATTCCACTTGCCTACAGTCCGCAAGGAAATAGATGAGTTGCTTGACGAACATTTCACTGATCATAAATATAATGTTCAAGTAAGTATATTCTACTAATATTATAAAGTGAAAGTTTGTGAGGATGTATGTTTAGTTGTTACTCTGGCATGGAAAAACTACTGGACAGAATTAGATGAAACTTTACATTAATATCGTTTATACCTTCATCAGAATAACAGTGGTCTAATTCAACAGTTTTTCATAGGTCTCATTAATCCAGTATCAAATCATGCCCATTCGATTGGATTAGCATATTATTATTATTCCTACAACGTATAAAAACTTGCTCATTCCCAGGAATCACCGTCCCTAGCGCTGCGATTAGCTGGTGAACTGATGCGTAAACTAAAAGCAATACAGTTCAACAGATACAGGATTATCACCGTAGTGACGATAGGGCAGAAGCGTGCCCAGAGCTACAACAACGCTATCTCCTTCTTGTGGGATCACGAAAGGGACAATTACGTGGACGTACAGAGGGAAGTCAATTCTGCATTTATTCAGGTCACCGCGTTTGGGGTGTATTTGGATTGAATATAGCGTAGGCGGAATTAGTTTTTACTTTTGCATATTCAATCAAAATGGTAATTCAATTAATTTTTCCTGTTATAATAATACTGATGTTTTCTATTTATTTAGTCGTATACTCGTTATTCGTTATATTAAATTAATAAAATAAATAATAAATACGATCTGTGGAACGTGTTATCTTGTATTGACTTAATTTCACAAATATAATTAATTTTCTTTACTTATTCTTATATATCTTATAATGACCATGAATATAAAACAGGGAATCATTGTTAAAATTTCAATATTATAATTATAATTATAATAAATTTCAACAAACATATTCTTGATTTTCATTTTCTCTCCATTATCGCGACATTATCCACCCACAGTCTAATATAATCAGATATAAAAATAACGTTGATATAAGTTTCCGAATAACTTCTGACAGAGTTGGCTTGATAAACCGGAGATTATATCCGCTGGCTAAGTATGATGGAAAATATTGAGCTTATGAGATACGAAGTAGCAATATTTCTTAGATATTTTTTCTCCGACACTAATCCCGAGAGCATCGTGTTTGATTATATTTATACGTATGATAATATTTTGGAGTAACGAGTATTTGGTGGATAAAGAAGACATTTTTTACATGATTCATTAGTAAAACGTATACATGTGGTCGTTTACGTTACGTATATTTATTTTGTAATTAGATAAAAAATTGTGTTTGTAAATTTATTTTGTTAAATGGATTTAAAATTGTCGGATTAACAACTTAACTGTCCCCATACAATACAAAATAACACTAGCCCACGTCCATCAGTTTTTTTTTTCTATTAGGGTAAAAAACATTCACATTGTCTTAATAAATTATATTTTATAAAAATAGTTATTGTTTTTATTTATTTTATTCAATTTATATTTAAGCCTCATATATGAGCATGAGCGTGGGATAAAAGATTTTTTTTTCCAAGTTCAATGAGTCATATGTGTACACATCAAGTATAGACAATAAAACTTGATTGATGACCCGACGAACCGAATTTGATGAACCCGACGTTATAATAGACTATAATGAAGCAAAAGGTATAGATATTTCGGACCAACTAGCATCCTATCACTCTCCTTTACGCAAAAGCCTAACTTGGTACAAAAAAATCGCTGTTGATATTTTATTTCAAGTTGCTGTAATAAATGCTAGGTGCATTTACAATGATTTGGCATCAGGATGTCCTAAATTGTCTGTTTTGCAAGTACAAGAACATTTAGTTAGACATTTTCTAGGGCCAGCAGCGAGAACTACAGAAAATAACGTGCCTCAAAGACTTTCGCTTTCTCTGACTCCCAGATCTCCAGTTTCTAGTTCATCTCCTGGCCATAGTCTTCAAGAAATTCCGCGTAATACTACAAACAATAAGTTAGTTCGAAAGAGATGTACCGGTTGCTATGAAAAATAAAAAATTCAAGGGCAGTTGGCTCGAAAAGCTAAACAAGTGCACACAGAGTGCAAAACATGTAAAAAAGCATTTTGTTTATATTGCTACAACGAAAAAAATAATATTATGTGTTGATTGGTTCTCCTAATAATACTTACAAACATATTTTTCATAATAAAACGTTTTCCTTTTCACTGTATTTTTTGTTTTATTTCGAACAAATAGGATACACACACCTACCTACCTTAGTACCTACCACAGATAATGTATAAAACTTTTGCGAAAATTTATTTCAATTTCTTGAAGGTTAGGGTTTTCGCCACACGTTCACGTAATTATATTTAGAATATCACTCCACGTTCATAACAAAAATATACCCCAAAGATTCTTGAAAAAAGAGTCACCTATGACTCACGAACGTATTCCAAAAGTTCACCATGAGTCATATGTGACTCATTGGACAGTTAAGTTGTTAAGTTATGATGTGTTTTTCAAGGGGCCTTAAGGCATAAAAGGTTAACAAGAGGTATGAGGTGGAATAATGTGTTTAAAATATAGAAATTAGCAATATAAAGTGTACGAAATCGGATAGTTTAATGTATTTTGTACGAATTTTATAAAACTCATCTCTCTTTTATTGAAAAGATAATATAACTCATAGATTTTTATACAATAGGTAACATAATATAATATCAGACAGCAAAATATTCTATAGTGGAAATTTATTTATATTTAGGTACCTAAAGGAGAAGGATATCAATATAGCATGAATTGGGTAGCATGATAATATGTTACGTGTATATAGGTAGGCATTTATTCATACAATTTATCTTTTCCTACCACATTTCAATCACTATATGAATCTACGTTATCATAATAAGAAAATGGATAAAAAGTATAGAATAGTAGTTGCCAAAGCTCTACAATATACAATGCACTTTGTAAGATTTTGTGAACAATGCATTCATTATAATTTTGCTAAGCCAAAGATGTTTGACTCCATGGTAGTCACGTTTGAAACAAACTTCTAGAAAGTTCTGCGGTTCCATCCTTTGGTCCTTAGCGAAAGTTTTCACCCGCATAAGACCAACACAGGGACTAAAACCCTTCTATCAATTTACTACCCCTGTACTTTTAAAACTTTGAATACTATAGTTAATGTAGTTTCATATTATCTGTAGTATAGTATCAAGTATGTGTTCACAATTATTCATTGTTGACTAGCTGCGCCCGCGACTTTGTTCGCAGATCAAATTCAAGTTCTTCAAAATACATTATAACGTATAAAATGACGCCCGGTATAGTTTTTACGTGAATTCGGACACTAGAAAGTCTTCCCTTTTTTATATTCGTAGATAACCAATAGAATAACGTGCAAGAATTTAACTATAAACACCACATCTCCATTCTAGTATTTTGCAATTCATTGTACGTTTAACAATCAATTAATACCTTTATTTAAATGGTTGAACGACTCCATCTCCCCAATCATAAATCGTTTGGTCAATTTCCATGCACACTATATAACAAATAACACAGTATATTATATGTACTACAAATGAGTAAGTATATAAGCAATTGCACATATAGTCTGTATTCCATTACAAGTCTGGTCCATTGGGACGGAAAATTCACCACATCCGGGGAGAGATCAGTCGTAAACCGACGGGCTCCTGTTCAATCTATATGAGCATATGTCTGTATTAAAGCATTAACTTTGCATCGTAGTTTCCTTCCGAGTCATAGAACATGACGTATACATATTATGTGTATTATAAAAGCAAATCAATACTTGGTGTCGTTAAAATGCACATTTTTGTAGATGCAGAAACAATTTACTAAGTTTTGTATGTAATTCATTTTGGCGGGGTTCAGCAACTTTTACTTTTATTTCTTTTAGCTAGGCCAGCAATAGCCTCAAAAAGATGGAAACTCTGGATGGTGGTGATCGCCTCATCAGGTGGTGACTCATATGCTCGGTTGTCCGCTCTCATGTAAAAAATAAGAACGAAGAAATTAGATCACTGACTAGATAAAACATATATTTTAATAGTTTTTAGCTGTTTTTAGTAAGAAACTGTACCTTAAAGTATAACAGTATGTATATTAGTTACTTTACATATGTGTTATCCGTGGCTAACAAACTATTCAATACGTTCGGCCGTTCGTTGAAGCCACATTCCTCCTAGAGCGGATGACAACGCAAGACCGTAAGTCCCTAAGTTGCAGGAATTTGAATTTTGTTGATAAATATCAAGTATAGTCCTTTTCACCTATGATGATTCCTGTGACACTTCATCGTGTTCCGAATTACGTATTTTATGTTTAAAACGCCAAAATAATTTTAGTGCATAATATTTTTATTTTATGGCGGCATTATTACCAAAAATATAAAAATGAAACATCTTAAACTTATAAATCAAAAACAGTATTGTTTAGTTTAATATAATGAAAAATAAAATAAAATAACACAAAAATATAATACCTACGCAATTCGCGTACATGAAATGGATCGTTGAAAAATCATAGAGTTGGAAAATCATACAATCGGCGCCCATCTTGTGATCGTTTGTCAATCAATCAAAGTGCGTCAGCCTTGTATACAAGTTGCATTTTTATATTGATACTTTACGTGGTATTCTGTTATTGTTACTAATTGTTATTGTTGACTTTTTGTTGCTGTTGTTTGCTAAGTCTCCTTAGTTAATTGTTGGCGAAATGCCGAAAAAACTAATTTTGGTACTTTATTCAAATCGATTTCATTTCCATATAAAATATTATCGATTATCGGAAACAATTGATATGATTTCAGTAAAGACATCTCTACACGTGTCAAAAATCGATGTGTCACAGAAATCATCTTAGGTGGAAAGGACTATAATATATTTTCTTCCTTCTCTGTCGTGTAACATGTGTTGTCAATTTGAATAATGTATTGTCAGAATCGTTGACAGCTGTCAAGCGATATATAGGTCTCAGCCTACCTGTATACTTTACCGTATACACATTATCATAATGATCCATTAATGTATTTCCAATAAAATAATGTAAAATAAACGCCTATGTTTCAGCCATAACGATATAGTATATACCTACCTACCTAATATCTATTAAAACTTCATTTAATTATTAACTCTTTTATTAAAGGAACCCAGGCATGAATCACAACATCCAAATTATAAAACATAGTCTCATCGCGCGCTTAGGTCTAACATCATTAAAACTACGAAACGCAACTTGATGCAATTTTTCAATAGATAGAGAGGTCGATGAGGAAGGTTTTTGTATATAATTTAAACTAAGTTTGAGTCCGCGCAGGCGAAGCCGCGGGCGGAGAGCTACTACTAATGACCTTTCGAGTTCAAATACCCATTCAAAAATTATCAGCAATAAAATTAAATTTGCTCACTAAGTAAGTAAACACTTATCAAATAAGATTTTATTAGCTCTCAGGTGATGCCTTTTTACATACGTGAGTATTCTGGAGCACGTTTTTCAGTGTTTCAAATTTTTATCGCCACTTGGGCTAAGCTTCGTGTGATATCGACGTTTGTAAATGAGTCTGAGTTCATTTAGTTTTAGTTTATAGCGACGTTTCGGTGTTTGTTTTAATTCTAATTTGTATTTTTATGGATGGTTATTAAAATTTTTATTGGGCTTGTAAATTAAAAGCAAATTTAAAAGGTAATGCGGTACATAACTGATGACTATGCTTGTTTTAGATATAGATTTTAAAAGCGATTTATTAAATTAATAAAATATTGAATGTTAGGTTTTGTTAAACAGCCTTAACGCGAAATTGGGCAAAGATTATATTTATTTTAATTAAAATTATAGGTATATTTTGTATTTTATAGTTATATATCGATATATTAAGTTTATCTTATAAGTTTATAACGGCTTCTTTCCGATAGCTCCAAAGATAACACAGCTAGTACAAAATATATCCACACATCGCAGACAGATTTAAAACACATTTAAAATTTACGAGAGAAATGAACGTTGATAATAATACAAAAGAAATAGCTGAAACAAGAATCATCGTTGTAAATATAAAATCGCATCAAAAACTGAAGGGGGAATAGCTTTAGCAATCGTATTTGCATAGAAAATATTCGAACTGAAACAGTACAGACGTGGAACAGACGTATTAATGAATTGTTTATATTTAAATTAGCATAAAGTAATGAATACTAGAAGAGAACTAACTGAAGATTAGAATTATTTGATATTTTGCTGCTAACTGTTATTTTGGGTGGGTATTTTGCTCAAAGTTTATTTAATACGATAATAATTCAAAAGTTTGGTAAATTAGGTAATTTCTTCTAAAATGAATATAAAGATGATCCATTAAATTATAATTATTTTGAATAATATAATGATTTCCATCTTTATTCTTACGTAGCTGCACTAAGCTTTCGCCTGCTCTGGAAATAATATTATTTTTGTTTTTGGAACATTTGATGCTTAGCTCCTATTCGATCTATTGATTTTATATAGCCTAAAAAACCTCCCTCGAGAAAAGGACTTTCCAACATAAAAGTTATCAACTAATGCCAGCTCGAAAGACTTTCAGGATTCAATCAAACAAATAAACTTATAAGTTAAAAAGTATCACAATAACTAGATATTTTTAATTATAAATATGAACGATTTTTTTTAAGAAAATAATATCTTTCTTGTATTGATTAAGCCTTTGATGCTAGCTCATCAAAGTATTGTTTATCTTCATGTTGGATTTATACTGTTTCCTTAATTAATAGAAGAGGCAAGAGGCTTAATTATGTTAAGGGAATTATTTACCATCAAGCACTCAATAATAAATTTGACCGCCTCCTTGGTACAGTGGTTGACGCGTGAGCGTAAAACCGAGGAGTCCTGGGTTCGATTCCCGGTGGAGACGACGAAAAAAAAAATGTCTCGGTCTGGCAGGAGGGATTTCTTTAGAGACAAGTAGGTGATCACCCTTCTGACAGAAGGCTGATCACCTACTAGTGAAACAGATGTATAATGCATCTGCCCCTTACCCCACTAGGGGACATGGGACTTCACTTTTACTCAATAATAAAAAGCTTTAAGCAAATAAAAGAAACCCTTTTAATAACAAACAACACATGACGCACAAAGAAGCATTTCAAGATTGTTCACTTAAATATTTATTATTCCTCCGTTCCAAGGGGAAAAGCTTTATTTTCTCGTACATTGAATCGAAACAATTGTATTTTTGCTATCAAACTTTAATTTTTTCTTTCAATTTCTGAAGCATTTCATATCAATGATGTGAAAGATTGCTCCTTTCTATTATTTAATAATGCATGTATCATGTATGTTAGATGTCTGTTAAAAATATATTCGCCGTTTACATTTCAATATTAAATATATATTTGTGTATTCTACTGTCTGTGTATTTCATCGTATAATTGGAGCTTACCTACTTTAAGTACAAACTTGAGTTATTCTGTAAGAGCCAAGTCACAATGAGTTGTGTTTTATATTTTGGAGTACCTACCTACCTATATGGAAAATCTTTGTTTTCATAATTTGAAAGAATACATCGTCTGGTTAAAATTAATAAATTAAATTTAATTTATTATGTGACTGCATAAAAATCAATTGACAAAATTTTCAGTTTAGTCAATTGAATTTCATGAGCCTCAATTTAACCGGATCTTTAAGTCATAACAAATGAAAGGTTCACACTACAGCAATAAAATCCTAAGTTCAGTGTCAAGGCCATGCACGAAATTCAAACCCATATTATTGCATTCGTCACGAAACAAGAGGAAAATGCCTCACATTCGTAATATTTTTTGAAACAATTACGAAATAGCTTACGTGCTATGCGTAATAACGATGACTGGAATGGTATGAAACATTTCATAAATAACGTTTGGTTGGCAGCTGAGTGTTAAATTAACTGTTTCTGAGATTATATTTTTAATTAAAACGATTTTTGGAAAGGAAATTTGTTGATAACCAAGCTACAAAAATTTTGAAATTAATGTCATTGCGACTTTCGAATCTAGGTAATAAGTACAGGTAAAAAAAAGACTTATCAAAGCTTAATAACAGATTTTTTGAAGTAAAACTTCTTTAGACGCGTTGATAGTAAAATTTCAAGTAGCGTCATGGCAATACCGTCACGTCATAGAGTAAGGCGACGATTTTGGCATCTTTGAGTTATGCCAAAGAAGTTTCTCTTCTGATACGTGTGCTCGGCAGACACGCGCTCCATTTCAATCTAAGCAGTTAAGGGGTGATTATACAGACACGAAAATAAAATAAACATAATATTATGTAGAATTATTTCTCTTAAACATTTTTTTTCAAAAGGCAAGAATGTGTCAAATCCACATAATACATCCACTCAAAAGAAACATTCCTCTACTCTACAAATACTTAAATAAACGCCGCGAAACAATTACAAAAAGGCAATTCCAACGATGCCAACAAAATTTTACGAATGCAAAATATTCCCCGTTTTAGCAACGCTTTAAATTACCGTATTTTTAAGATACTTTTAGCGAAAAGACAGTCAACATTTTAAGGTTCCCACGGAGACGAAAATTACTTTTGTAAATGTATTCAAGGAAAGTGGAACAAATTCAATGAAGTTTATCGACTGATGACTCCCAAAGCCCTTCTTAGCGTACTGGGCTTTTGTTATGTTTCTTATAATAACAGCTGCTTACCTACGAAGTAATTTTCGTTCTTTTTAAGTAAAGCTTGAATTAATAATTATTCGTATATAAATTTGTAATTGTGGCAAATATTTGCGTATTTAGTGTAAAATTATTATATAATCAATTTTCAAAACGACTAAAATTAGTGAAAAATCAATAAAGACTAAAAATTCTCAACGTAAATAGAGATCGAATAAAGAAGAGAAAAACTCAACATTCAATTTCAAGCATTATAATTAATGTGAATGTGAATAACAATATGAACATGGAATATCTATAAAACAATCACAAAGTCTTAAATTACTTTAATTTTAGTATAGTTTTAAAGGAATATTCGTAGCAAAGTATTTGATATAAATTTGAATTTAGTTAGATACATAACATCTGCAGACATCGTGGCGAAATAATAATCCTAAGTAGGAACCGAGAATTGATTCCATAAGACATTTCATTTCTGTTTTTTTAAGCGCTTTGCCTCAAGATCTACGCAAATTATTAAGCAAGCCGGTAATTAGCAGTAAAAGTTGAAGGTTTACAACACATTTTCGTAAGCATTTTATTTGTGCTCGATAAGAAAACGTGGTTTACAGAGAAATGGTTTTGCAATTGTAATGTACACAACGCCACGTGACTCTGATAAGGTTTATGTAAGTATTTCATTACACCATAAATTGTAATCGGTTCGAAAGAATTATTGAACCCGATTTTGTTGAGTAGAGGAAACGAAAAAGGAAATGACAGAAAATGACGCCTTTTTATTTTCGGGCGGCCAATCGCCATATACAAAACCTTGTTTTTTTTTTTAAATGCAAGATAGTGAAATAAACCCAACTATGATATTACACAGTGATATTTTGTATACCTCTAAATACAATTTGAACATTTATGAAAAAAATATAACTTTTATTCATGTACTTATTAATTGGTAAATCTATTTAATTAGATTATTCTTTATTATACATAATACTCCTGTTTTTCATATACATTTTACATACTATTTTTGAGTACTGATTTTCACATATTGAAAATACCCTTAAAAGAGCTTACGATTGAGTAAGGCAGGGATATGATTTGGTAAACGCTAACAATTCAAATCAAAAGGTTAAATATTTTACTGCCACTATAAACAGTGACCTTCCGTGAAAGTTTGCTAACTTTCCCGATGTGAACGTGATCCAATTCCACTCCTCCCAATTCAGCATAATAATATTACAATCGAAAATTGCATTTAACTTATAAGCTATCTCACTCATGTTTGTCTTATGATTTTGATCTATTGCCTATGAATATCACATCATATCATAAAGGACACAGGTACACAGGACAATGTAGTATCTACTATCCTCGATTTTCCTACCCATACCATGGACCCAATAAATATCTCTATTTGTCCATGCCCATACATATAAAAGTTAAAAAAATGCTTAAACAGTCTTTGTAAAATAATAATACAAAATAAGCGATATTCAGTACTATATAAATAATACTAACAACAAAATCATTCTTGTAAATCTAAAAATAAGCAGTTCAAGTTACACAATAGTTAATTTAGCTTTAGACGACGTATGTTTGATTTTTCAAAGGGGAAAATCTCGCTCGATTTTCTGCTAAGCTTATTCTTTTCTTATGTCAATCGCTCCAAATGGGTTCTATTATTGAAATAGGATGGGATCCACTTGAAATACAAAAACATTTAAGGCCTTTCGTTAAAATGTTTCTTCACGCTCTTATTTTAATCGATTGACAATATTCTTCATACATTAAGCATTGGAAATATATTTTGTGTTGGTTTCTATATTTGTTTCTTCAATATCATATTATCGATTTAAATGACAAAGGGCACAGTAATTATAATTTTACGTAAGGCAGTGTAAATAATAAGAACATAAACACCGTGTTATGGAATTAATATGAATTAATACATTCACTTTTTTGAACCACATAATATTCAGTAAAACAAAAATAAACAAATTGACATTTTAATTTGTTTTCGAATCTCGTACATGTGATTCATGGAGTAAATATTTGTCGAAGGTTCGGGTGTTTTCGATTTTTGGCATTAAATAATGCCAAATGTGCCCTTACAAACACATCCCATGTAAATACATGGGATGTGTTTGTAAGGGGTCTGCTGGAAACATGTGATCTAATTTACATAAATAAGTTTGTCGTTCCGAGTTCTTGTGATCAATAAGTTGACATTCGTTGGAGAGATGTTTGAGCTAATAACGTGACGTTAAAAGCGCTTCTCCAGGAAGTAGTTAAATAAATGTTTGACTTTGTACACTGAGCTAACGTGAATTAGACAGGACTACGTACATATAAAGTAAAGTAGGTACATATATTATTTTTATTAGCGTTGTAATTAGTGATGTAGGCCGTTGGGTGTTCGAAACATTAGAAAAATATCGTGTCATAAGAAAAGTTATTATTAGAAAAGACCTTTGAATAAAATTTATTAGTAATAGATATATTAATATAGATGTAGAAAAATAAATAGATGAGCATTAGTAAAGCTGTTAACGAAAGTAGTAATACATAGATCTAGAGGCGACACAACGTCTTGAGTCAGATATAAGTCGAGCCACTTCGACTGGACGAACCTTGTATAGGTTAGTTTGAAATAGAGGGTTTATGTGATATTTTTATGACTGTATTTATTTATAGATTCTGTGTAGAGGTAATAATATAAGTGAATAGGTTTAAATCATTATCACTATGTTTTATAATTTCCAAGTTGTTGTTTTTTTATTTATACACTATGCATATATTTTCCAGGAAAATTATTCTATTGTTTACGAAGCTTTTGATATAAAGAGGAAAATTTAGCTCGTATATAAAATATTGGTGATGAATAAACTGGAAAACGTTTAAACCCATTTCAATTTCATCACATTTTCCTACAATTAATAGTTGGTTGTCTTTTTGTAGTAGTGTCTGTATGTAGTACTAATCAATTTTTATTAATTTATTTTTTAAATAACAAAGCCTCGCAAATAACATTAATCTGTGTTACATTAGCAAAGGACAACTTGTAACGAACAAAATCTCCGATGAGCTGAAAGTACCTATATATCCGAAGTCGAATCATTTCTTTTTCGTTGACATTTAATGGATTTCAGAACAAGCGAAAAATAAAAGAAATTCTTTTCGATTCTTCAACTAATCTTTATTTCTAGCGAGTCAGATTGAATGGGAAAAGATATTTTTAAATTGAAAGCAGTGTGTATTTTATTTATGTTCTTTCGAATAAAGAAGTAACTTTACATAAGTCGTATACAAAATATCAATGAATGTCACTGATATTTCAACATAGGTATTTAAAATGTTGAAATATCAGTGACAAAGATTAGAATAAGATTTTTATACCGGCTCTACAGGAATACTAATAATAAATGTTTAATAAATGAAAATTGTTCAATGTTCCCTTTCAAGTGGACTTAAATCCTGCTTGAATTAATAGTGTATGAGTATCCAATAAATATAAATCATTATTTGTAACAATGATACAATTTTCGCAGTTATAAACTGTAGCTATACAAATGATGAGGCACGTGTATAAAATTAATAAATGTACGTATGAAAAGAGTTCATTCAATATTCAGGTTGATTGCATAAAAAGTTTCGAGCGAGCTTTTCAATATCAAATGCTTTAGCAAAAGGTTTAGAGTAATACCACACCCCGGACACTCCATACAAAATTATCGTTTTGACAGTCACACTGTAGAGACTGCAAATGTGTGTGTTAACGCTTTATGGTTGGCACATTTTTGACTAGCGTAAAAAAAATTCGCGTTTTTCTGATGAAATACATCCGTAAACAGCACAATATCTAACCATTTTCTACGAAAAACGATAATCACAAATCCAAAATAATAAAATTACTTTAAGTCAATTTGATTAATGTTGTCAATCTTCGTTGCGTATCGTCCCTGTAGAAAAATGTGGACCATTTTTAGACTGATCGTGCGGGGTGAGGTAAGTGTTTAATTTTGGCGGGAGGCGGAGAGTGTCTGTTCTGTAGCGTTTAGCTACTATTATGTATTCTGTGGTAATACGGATGTATTGAAGTTACAACTCAGCTTGAGTATTCGTGCGAAAACATTCCGATTCCAGCATTTTCGATTTATTTATTGCCTTTCAAAAGCATTCTAAGAACAAAGAACTATTGTGATTTAATTCGAACATTAATTTTCTTTACAAGCATTGTAGTCAATTCTTTTGTTTAAACATCACTGAGCTTTAAATTAAGAAAATCTTATGCGTTTTATTTGATGAATACTATCTGAAAGAACATTGAGGTATTATTACTACGTACGTACAGTATCTCAATGTGAAAGAATTAGATTGATTTATTTGCAAGCCATAATTTATAGCTATATATATTCTTTAATTTTTGAGGACCATTCAAACTGTAAGAAATAACTATAATGTCAAAAACAAATGTCACAAGACAGGAAAAAACAAAATATAATGAGAAAATGTATTAAGTAAACAATGGGTGGGTAACAAAGAGCAGCCTGTGGCTTCAGCGTGACGTCAGCGAGCGCTATGACGTCAGAGCCTGCGTTCATGTGGGTCAATAGAACGCTAGCCCGGGTAACACCCTGCAGCTGAAAACAGGTCATAACTTTAAAAATATTCTCCTTATCAATGCGACCTCTTTCGCATGGTCGGATTATAGAACTTATAAAGACGTCTTTATGAATGTTAATGATTAAATAAGTAACCGGCTAACGTCACTCGTTTTCAATTTCATTTTAATTATAATCAGGCATTTAGTTTGCAGTGCTATTTTGTTATTGAGTTCAGGCTTCAGATGAATTTACTCTTACACGTTTGTTTCAAATGACTTGTTTTTCAACCTTTATGATTTATTTATAGCGTTTTAACATAATTTATGATTCTTTAAAGATTGAAATAAGAAAGTAAGTAACGTTGTTAATTAGTGGGTTGATCTGGCTATTATAAAATGAATTAACCATATATAGAAAAAATTATATTTGAAAGTCATTTTGAAGATTGTGAGTGTATTAAACAAAATCAGAGTACCTCAATGCCTTGTTAAATTAAAAAAGCGTTCAGTAAATAGCGTTTTTACGTACATAACTTGTAAAATAAAATGAATTCACACTGAAACAGTGTGTGGGGTCGTTAAAGTCAACATTAAATCAACTCTTAACATGGAAATTAAATGTAGCGTAATGCTTTTATATGATTACAAAAATTAATCGTGGAAATGGAAATTTATGTTATGACAGGCATCATGAGTAGGCGTATATCAATTGTGGAGGGAACGTAATGAATAAAAAATAAGAAAACGTTTTTCTTACGGAAAATATATATATATCAGATGTGAATTAATTCCCTGTCTTGTACTGTGTAGACTGAAAGGAGGGAATTATTTCTGTCAGGCTACATTCTGAATGACAGCTGGAAGGTCAGTGAACTTGGAGCGCGGTATTAAAATTAAATGATAGGAAATAAAATTATGGGCTTATGGTTTTGTTTTATGTTTTTTGTCAGTTCATTATTGTATCCGTTTCATTAAGAATTTACTGAATATTCGATACAGATTTGAAAATATTTAAATTTCACAAATGTATTCTTCTACGTTACTTCCCTAGCAGCAGTAGAAATTGTTTTTATATAATTTAATCTTTTATAAAAAGCTGGTATAATCCTATAACCAAGGTTAATTTTACGAGAAACATGGCGTGCATTTTTGCACTCAGGACGTACATACAAATTGAGTTAGGATTTAATGGCTGCGCCGGCATCATATGCGAACTTAATGAGATTTCTTCTTTAGCATAAAACATGTGTTTTAGTTAAGTATTACTTTATTTAGGTAAAAGAAATACAATCTCTAGATAAAAACAACTACCTATCTGTTTTGCACAAAGTAACGAAGGCTGTATCAATAGTCTTTCATTTGGCTTTAAATATCTATATATCTAATGGAGTAAAAATTTACAGAAAATGGAGAAAATGAAAGTCCCACTGTAACAGGTATGCTTTGCTTGAAACTTTTTTGCTGAGTTAATATTACTGGCCATCAGATTTCATAACACAATTAGCCTGTGCAATTAGCTTTTATACAAAAAGATGAAATTGATACGCCTAAAATTGGCTGTATTTTATTTAGGTTATCCTTTCACTTTTCTTCTTACAAAATTATCATGTATAAACTCTTTGGAAAATTCCCAAGAGTATATATTTTCTTAGGCGTATTCTAGAAATATCAAGTCTCTAACCTAAAATGTTTCAATAGATAAAATATTTTCATATTTGAACCTTTTTCGTTCCATTTGCAAAAGTGTCAAAGACACATTCAACGGAAACTTTTCCTAATATGACGAGGAGAGGACAATAAATTAATACATCTTTTATTCCTATTTTTGATATAGATCCTGTTTCTGGAGATATTTATTATTTAATACTATCACGAAACAACCCACACGACAATATATTAAAAAATAAAACTATATCCATAGCATCAAAATTAAATCAATTAATTCAATAAAAATATATAAAGTGCCATGCGAACTCTTCTCTATTAATGCTCATAAAGTTTTGTTAACTTTATATTACATGCATTTTAACTTTATATTACACATTTATACAGGGTCAGGCATGAAAACGTAAAAATATCTGCTTCTTTCACAACTTAAATACTTATTAACTTGATAGTTAATAAGTATTTTACGGTTTGATAACCGTCATGCATCATTTTTATATTTCATCATCATCATTTATTTCCAATACAAGGATAAAGTATACAGCATACTTTATGAGTTTCAGGCAAGAGTGGATTAGCAATTTTTGCAAGGTCTTCTGACATTAAACCCTCGACATTTTGATCGAATTACGATTGCGATTTGCTGAGCCATTATTTATAAATGTTAGAGCAGTGCATACTTGCAAAGCCTATATTATGGCACAGACTAATAATAATATACTACGTATACAAATTATGGCTAGGTTTTGAAACCAAGCTTTATCTGTGTACTAAATAATAAAAGTACGCGATTTCTTGCATCAACAGAGCTATAAAGCTCTGATTACTATTGCGTTTTAATCCGAGTTAAACGTTTGACCTTACAGTATACAGGTAATTACGGGCAAGTTTACCGGGCGATTGTAGACACATCGTTTATCTTGTCTGAGTTGCCAGGTGTTTACTAGGTTAGAGACGGGAAATTAATGCTCTCTTAGATCGAGTGCGACTTTTATAGCTCAAACAAATAGTGTGTTTTAAATACGTGTCTCTTGGGTGATGTGTTGCGAAATACATGCATTTGTGTACGGAGTTTCATTGCGTGGGTAGCCATTGTAAAAAAAGTAAAATAAAAAAACATTAAAAGCGAAAAGAATCAGCCTACGCGTAATAGGCGCTTTAATAGGTGCCGTTGCCGTTCAATTTAGAGTTATTTCAAATATTAACATACCTTATTAATAATACCTATATTCTCTTGTGATAAAGAAACTATTCATACATTTTTAACACGAAGAAGTTTCACATTACATTGTCATATTTTCCTTAGTTTAGTAGTTGATTTTGAATTTTATAATATTATATTAAACTTTTTCTCTATATCTAATATATATTATAAAGGCGAAAGTTTGTAAGGATGTATGGATGTATGGATGTTTGTTACTCTTTCACGTAAAAACTACTGAACCGATTACAATGAAATTTAGCACACATATAGAGGGTAACTTGGATTAACACATAGGATAGTTTTTATCCCGGAAATCCCACGGGAACGGGAACTATGCGGGTTTTCCTTTGCAAACGCGGGCGAAGCCGCGGGCGGAAATCTAGTAGCATAATATATAAAAAAATGTACTCATACAAAATTGCAATGTATGTGTATTGTGTATGTTTATGTCTTTTGCGTTAAGTTACTAAAGAAAACAACAATTCCTACAATAATTGTTCTTATTCGTACAGTAATTTATTGTCAGTTATAAAAGTCTAGAGAAATACGAGCTGTTATTGTTACTAATATAACGGGCTACTTAAATACGGTATAAAACAACGGCAATGCTGTAATTTGCCATTCAGAATTCAAACAGAAACTTGAAAAGATTGGGTACTTAAAAAGCTCTTACAGCGATAGATTTTTATGTACAAAAAACGGTTTTCTCCGAAATCCACATTTATGATATTTAATTAGCTTCAATGTGAAGTAAACATTTTAAACATACCCTCGTTCACATAAAAAAGGTTTTACTTCAACAATATTTTTGTCTGATATTTCTCAGAAGGATTAAAAACTATAAATATGTAACGATGTCCAAAATAAAGTTGCGTCGTGTGCGTATTATAAACATGATTTACGTTTTTAATGTAAACTGCCTCTAAAAATGGTTTCACTCCCTTTTGTAGATAATTTAAATTTGAGATTACTCGAGCTTTAGGTGAATTTAATGTACGAGCATTTTCTTATTCAAATGTTATTACTCCGCGGGTATTCTCAGCCTAAGTAATGTGCCTTTAATAAATATTCACGCTTTATTATAGCGAAAATGTAATTTTCAAGTATTTTGCTCTTGTTATGTCCCGGTGTTATATTTTGTTATGTTTAAGGACATTTAAGTGACCTGCATGTTTATATCATGAACAAGCATTAAGAGTACAACCTACTTAGATTAGGAATATCCTCCTTCGATCAACTTAAAAAAGTTTTATCCGTAACAGTGCAATTGGTTATTTTATACGCAACTTCAGTATATAAAAATATATTTTAAGGCTTTTATTTGAAACGAATTTTTTATGTCCAAGCGGGAGAAACAAATTGTGTAGCGTTGGTTGCAAAAACATCAAAAATGTCAGCTTTAGCTGCATGTATATTGGGTTTCATGAAAAAGATTTTTAAAAAGCAACGATCCGTATTTCCTGTTAGCTCAGCTTTGAATTTTGTATACTTTTGGATTATTATTTGACATAACACTCAAAAAATACTCTATAACAAACAATTTTTCTATACTAATATTATAAAGAGGAAAGGTTTGTAATTATGTATGTATGTATGGTTTTCACGCATAAACTACTGAACCGATTACAATGAAATTTAGCACACATACCTAATGAATGAATGAATGAATGAAAATTCTTTATTGCTTAGAAATAAATAAATACAAATGCAAAAGCACACAACACATAATATAAAACAAGCAAAAGGCGGCCTTATCGCTAGGTAGCGATCTCTACCAGGCAACCCTTAAAATATAGGAAATACACAGAACAAAAAGTGGGTGAGCAAAAACAAGGCAATACAAACAAGGAAAACTAAACCTAATTATACAGGGTAACTTGGATTAACACATATGATAGGTTTTATCCCGGAAATCCCACGGGAATGGGTACTATGCGGGTTTTCCTTTGAAAACGCGGGCGAAACCGCAGGCGGAAATCTAGTTAAATATAAATAGGTAAAATTGAGGAAGTATTCAATGAGTAAAAAGACAAATTTTATTTATAAAACATTGTACTTAGATGTTGTACATAGCTGTTTATCCCTTAAAGCTTTTCTGTCATTTTTTTAGTACAGTACTCCAAAATTAATAATGCGCATGCAAATCTTCGCTTATTGTCGTATTTCCGAAAACACTCGAATCATTGAAACGTAAGAGCCCTAAACAATGCACTTGCATTTTACACCTTGTTAAAAAGAAATAAAAGTCAATTCACGGTCATACACAATCAAAAACAAATCGGGCGGCTAGGTGATGGTAGCCTGTCAGTCAAAAAACTCAAAAATCCGTCAGTCGTCTTTAAATATTGGTGGTGACTGCACGTGTTCTCTCTGTGTGGAATTATATAGAGCTGCTATTACATACCCTTCTTGGTTTTGTTTGTAAAGGTGAATTGAATTAATCGATGAAATCATTTATACAGGTGATAGCAGTAGGGAAAGTGAAAATGAAGAAGAGCATAATGAAAGTTCCGATGTATCTAAAATGTCAGAAATAAAGATAATCCCTGATTTTGATTGTTTTTATTTTTATTTTTTTTGTAATTGTCATAATATTGAAGAATGATCAGTACTGTAAATACTTTTCAATTGATATTTTAATGATTAGATTTATATGTTTTAAATGTAAACCTGTGTTTCAAAACCATATTTTATACAATATAAATTTTGTGTTATTTTAACCTTCTTTTCTTCCATCATTACACCAGCTTCAGTAAGACACTTTAAAAGTACTATAAAATTTTCCAAGTAAATCAATCCAACAAAGATATATTCGCAATCGTGGGGTTATTCTCGCTATTTACTTACAAGGAATTATCGAAACAAAATCGTTACTTACAAATAAATATTAATCTCTTTTAGCACAAAACACATAATTTGACTAAATTATGCATGAAGAAAATGCATTTAACCACTCTATATACATATCATCTTCGGACGCTCCGGGAATATGACAGTTGCCGAACAGTGACGAAGATTTCTATGCGCATTATTACTTTTGGAGTACTGTACATGTACTTATTGACGTGTAAATCTTGTACGTTTCAAAAAATTTAGAAAATTGACTACGTTGGAGAAAGTACGATAACAAACCTTTATTTTTCTCCTACATGCCAATTAAAGAGAACATTTGATTCGTGTGCTAGGTGACTGTTGAATTCCCGGAATTCCCGGAATTGATCGGAAGTGATGGTTTGTGTTTCTGGTCAATAATAGCTTTAGTGAAATAGTATCCGTGTTTGATTTCTATTGATTTAACTTTCAGGTGAGATAAACTGTTGTTTTTGCTCTAAAGATTATGAAATATTCAAATAATTCTATGACAAAATATTCGAAATATACCTGGTCCGTTTTTTGGGACAGTGCCGTAGATACAGGTAACTTAGAACCATTTGGCATGTCCCAAGTAACGGACGTTGCCATGATTCGTACTTTAATAAAATATCACTTTTATGGGATTTTCTTGCTTTAGAGTCTTTAATTATATGTAGAATTATTTTTAATTAAGTTCAAAATATATCTATAATCTAAGATCAGTTAAATCTGTTGGGTCTACAATAGAACCGGGAGTTCCTCGACCTCCACATGCATTTCGTCTAAATGTCCTAATCATCGGCCAAATATCACTTCACATTAAGAAAAACCATTATTATTTGTATTAAATGAAACCAAAGGTTGCTTAACACGAAATAATAAATGTTATTTAACATTCCACACAACTAAATAGTGTGATTGAGCTCGAGAGGGCTCAATTATCATTTGTTAGGTATTTAGTTAAAATTGAAGAATTTTTTGTTATAATACATAGATAGTGAAAATACTGTGATACAATAAAACAATAAAATGCTACTTGAAATTGTTTTCAATTGTGTTATATTAAGTGAATATATATTTTTTTCATTCTCATTTTATAAGCTGTATGACAGCGTTGTCCGTTTTTTGAGACAGCAATGAAGACAGGGTTCTTGGCAAAGGCCGTTATAACGGACATCCTGAAAAACCTACTTACAGAAAATTTGTTTTATTTTTTTCTCTATTATAGTATTTTTTAATCAATAACTATCACTAAAATCAATTCAGGTCATATCTGGGTACATTATTTCAGGGCTTGCCGTGTTAAGGGTTATGTTAAAATTTTAGCAACACATATTTTTAGCATGGCAGTAGCTCATATTGATAATTTTAAAGAATACAAAATAGCTACAAGTAAAAGCTTTAAAACATCTAAATAATAGCAGCAGCTGTCTTATACCTCTTTTGAATATGAAAGTAAATGAAAATATTCCAGAAAATTCCAACTATAAAAAATCAACTGTTTATAAGGCCCATATATAATCATGATTTCTCTGCTAAACATTTCAATGCCAAATATTCACAAAAAGACGTATCAAGGACGCTATAAACTTCGCAGACACCTAAATCATAATAAGCTAATATGTTAAACTAACACCAAGTTCGCCTAAACTAAATGAATTTTCTATGATATAATAATAATTAAATCCAGTTCTTATTTTTCTTTAGAATTTTAACGTTGGAAATAGTTATTAGAAATACCTTCTAAATTAAAACCTATAGGTTGGTACCTACATGTTATTTTAACCTCTAAAACTACTTAATTGATTTCAAATTAAAAAAATAATAATTGGTTATACCAATAATAAATGAAAATAATTATATAAAGTGATAGACTTTAGACTTTTATAGACTGAATAATGTAGCTCACAGATAATAGCTATATTAATTAAGTTTTTGACGTGACAACGTCTTATAATTCGATAGAGCCGGCTGCACGCACGAAAAAATATGACTCATGCGGCGTTACCTCACTCTGAGGCGTTCCATGTAAGGCTTGAAGTGCAAGCGAGAGCGCGGAACGAGCGACAAAGAAGCACAATCGGACGTTGTCACGTTCAACTATCGTCAGTAAACCGACTTTACAGACAACCAATTTTTTATGTAATTACTTTAGCTCATATAAATAATATTCATCCCTGTTCAAACAATCCAACTGGTAAAACATAACGCAACACAAATTATGTTTATTTAGGAATATCAGTTCTAATACCTATGAGATCAAAGCAATAATTTAAAAAAGGTTATACTTCGCCAAGGGTCTTCTAAATCATTTTATATATTATTATTGTACACAATTTAAATCTACTTATTAGTTTAGGATAATAAAACTTCTATATAAATAAACGCAGTTACAATATGGTCTCTTTTCAGCTAAAAAAGAAATCCTAGAAATTTCTTCTGCACTTCTTAGAAGCTGGAAATCTTAGTTTAAATTCAATCTACGTTCACTGTAACAGTGATGCAGGGCCGAGAGTTACTGTGTAACTCAGTCAGGATTATTGGATTATCATTCTTAGCGTTATTACTTCCAAGGATAGACAGATCTGAAGCTAAGCCATATTTGAGAAAATCCATATGGATTTGGGGCGTAGACGCCGCGGATGGTTAAGATTCCGTGGCTCTAAACTTTGGCATCATTGTTTGTTGGCTTTATCTGTAGTAATTGTTTTGTTCTTGCCTTTAAAGATGATTGATGTGCTCGACAATTGTCTTCCTAACATACCATTTATCATACAGAAAAATAATTACCTTTCCTTAATAATGGAATATCAACATAAAATTGTAATTAAAATACACCTCGCGTTCATTATTGCCTAACTTTATTTCTTAATTGAATTATCTTCCACTTTCATTTTTACAATAACAATACTTTATCGTTCAGAAAATTGGTACAACGAATAGCAAATTGAATAAATGTAAATTGATACAAAAGAAAGAAAATCGGGTAATAGGTGTTTCAGCGAAGAGTTCTGTAACGAAATAATAAAATATGCTAAAAGATAGAACATAGTTGCCTATCAAACAAGTTTGAGATTGTTCTTCGTTCGACGTAATGTAACTGTTATTGCGAAAGTTGGCTCTATCCGATTGGAGACAGTGGCTTCATATTGTTGGGAGAACACTTCAAAAATATCGCCTTTTTAATACATTTCAGGAAAATACGTGCTTTAGTAAGGTTTTTAGGGTTCCGTAGCCAAAATGGCAAAAACGGAACCCTTATAGTTTCGTCATGTCCGTCTGTCCGTCTGTCCGTCTGTCCGTCTGTCACAGCCGATTTACTCGGAAACTATAAGTACTACAGTGATGAAATTTGATGGGAATATGTGTTGTATGAACCGCTACAAAAATATGACACTAAATAGTAAAAAAAAGAATTGGGGGTGGGGCCCCCCATACATGTAACTGAGGGATGAAATTTTTTTTTTCGATGTACATACCCGTGTGGGGTATCAATGGAAAGGTCTTTTAAAATGATATAAAGTTTTCTAAAAAACATTTTTCTTAAAGTGAACGGTTTTTGAGATATCAGCTCTCAAAGTCGTAAAAAGTATGTCCCCCCCCCTCTATTTTTATAACTACGGGGTATAAAATTCTAAAAAAAATAGAGGTGATGCATGCTAATTAACTCTTTCAACGATTTTTGGTTTGATCAAAGTATCTCTTATAGTTTTTGAGATAGGTTGATTTAACTGTAATTTATTATATTTGCTGCTACGGAACCCTTTGTGCGCGAGCCCGACTCGCACTTGGCCGGTTTTATCAAGTTTCTTTTGAGTGTTTATTAACAAAACATTTCTTCATCATACTTACATTGGGTGTTATATTATATTTTAGATAAAATAACAAGGCACAAATCACAATTGAGTAAAATTTATAGATATTTCTATAAAAACAAAAAATAAAGTACCTAAAGGTTAATGATTAATTATTATATGTCTGACGCAAATTTATAATGTCGCATCATCTCAGTGCCGGTGTAAGGGCCACTGACACCCAGGGCGAAAATATTGTGGCGCCCACTTGAGGTGTTCTGAAGGTTTGCACCAGGAGAGGCAAGAGACTCCAACTTCAGACCTTGGCGCCCCCCAGAATTTGTCGCCCTGGGCCATCGCCCCCTCTCGCCCCCCCCCTAACGCCGGCACTGCATCATCTTTTTCTTATCATAATCATCATCTATCTACATTATCTCGAATAGAAAATTATACAGGCCAAATACAAATGTAACAAACTTTCCATTTTATATCGAAAAAGTCTGATAGATACAATTTTTACGGTGAATTTTAGTCATAATAATACTGCCATATTTTCAGCAAATTCTTTATATGTGTTTCACAGCAAATTATTTACAAAGACCATCTGTATGTTTGAGATGGAATTCTAAATATTTCCCTGTGTGTGTTTTAAATATGAATGTGGGTCGGAAGTGCCTTTGATGTGTCTTCATATGAAAAGATGCTTGAAATGTCAAATGCCTTTAGCGCCGTGCTAAAGACTTTTTAATGGATTATCTTTACGATTCCTTTACGTGTTCATAACCTTATTTATCGCAAAATGTAGAAAATTAAAACAGTAAATAGGTTTGGGAATAATGAGGAAGTTTAAAAGAGTGACTTAATATTTAGGATAGATAGAGATAAAATTGCTTACCTTATCTAAAATAATATTCTTAAGAATTATTGCGTATCAAGTAGTTAACGAATACGGTAATGAGTACGGTTATACACCATTATAAGATCAGTCTAGCAAAAACATCAAACTTGAATAAATTATTGAACACCTATGATGCCACAAAAAATAGAGAGTACAGATCTTTATTATTTAGTCTATAATTTCGTAACACAAATCAAAATGTTGTCTACATTACAAACCCGTATACGGTGACTTAACTCCCTTTGTGACATGTAATTAAATTGTACAGATGAATTATTTCAACAGCTATTTAAACTCGGGCTTTATCGAACTTTCCCGTCACAGATGTTATTTATCGTCCCACAGTTTTACAGTATATACCCCAATCCTTATTTAGAGTCGTCTGTCGGATCAGAGATAACTTTCTTGATTCCTTCCTTTCTTACCAATTAATCGTGTTAAACATTATCAATTTTATCAAGCCATGTTTCTATCTTAAAAGTAAACATATCTATTGTAAATAAAATAAAAGTTGCATCAAAGGAAAAATGTGCAACGTGCATTCCGCTAACACAACTTCTAATTATCGCCTGTAATTTGTTCACTTTCCTATTTTCCTGACGATTTTCCCATTGTGAGTAGATAATCTGCCAAACACGTTAGCAATCTCTAATTGGAAGAACAATTGATCATTAAAGATATTCTTAATTAGAAAACAGAAACATTAGCGTCTTGTTAGTGAAAAATTGGTAGAAAAATAACATTATTATATCAATAAAGTCTAGACATGATTCTTAATACACTTAATTGAATATTTTATGATACACTTCAATCAAGTTTTGGGCATTGTCGGCGCAAGTGAATACTAAATGCTCGAGAATAATATTCAACTTCTTTTACGACTATATTTGTGACGTCTATAAAAAATTCTTGATAATGAAGGAGACGTGGAGAGGGTAGGTCAAGTGCTTTTCTTTATAGTACTAGATAAACATGGAGATTTTTAGACGGTTGGAACAAAGCCCAGAGGTACAGCAACACAATTAAATGCTGTAATGAAAAGGTATAGCTTAAAATTATTAAAACTACTAAAATTTTTACCTGTGCTCACTCCGCTTCTATCTGAGTAGGTAGTTTTTTAAATTTTTGACAAATCCAGCAAAATAACTAAAATCCTATCATTTGTTCTCCTGTTGAGAACGATGTAAGTTATGCGACTTTTTTATATTAATAATAATACAGATTAAAAATTGATGAACTCTTTCATAATTTTTTAATAGAAAAACTGGAATGATTGCAATATAATTCATTGAAATACGAGATGTAAAGGCTATACGAATTGTATGAACAGAGACGCAGTTATGAAAATGGTGTAATAAAATTATTTCGGGAGCAGAATTTCGGTGTATTTCAATCAAAATATTTTCCCTTCACAGCGCACTGTATTGATTCTGTACCAATATCATGACGTCCAATGCAACAGGTCATACGTATTCCGCTTTGCAGCTGCACCCAAGCGATATCCAGCTCTATTTTAAATATGTAAGGTTTATTTTGGTTCGGAATTGAAATCGAACAGTGCACTAGGTATCTAGGTTTTCCAGGGGCTTACAGAAAGAGACAGATAGCTTAGCCCGGGCTGTGACGTAGCTCGTTCGAGATTGTAATTGGTACAGTCCTGGGACACGACCTTTGCACATTTCGAGTATTATTTGAGTTCCCCAGCTGCGATATTTGCTTGCGAAATGTGATTATGCTAAGCGCTTTAGTAGCGATGAAATGAATGCAGCTTATGTCGCTAAAGTTCACAAAAGTGCTGTAAGAACGTGTGTTTCTTGTACACGAATTGCTTTACGCTGGAGATAAAATGAATTGTTATTTTTATGAATATTATGTAAGATTTTGGTAGAATTGCGTAGTCTTTTCAGAATTTTGATAGGTAAATCATTCAGCCATTATTGTAGGTCGTACCTACTTATCGTTTAGCATGAAAACCATCGCTGAAAAATAACACAAAACAAAAAACATAATCTTATTATATTACTTTACATTATAGGTACATATTATAAACATTTAGGGCTGATTTTTCAATCCTTGGTTAAAACTTATTCGTCGAATAATGTATAAAACTACTATTTTAAAAACGTATTCTAATTGCCCGTATTTGACAGTTTACGTGACATTTTAATATTATCGTGTAATACTTTATTGGACGGATAAGTTTTATCCAAGCATTGAAAAATCGGCCCTTAATAATAGGTATCGTAGGAAAGTCAAAACTGTACATTGAATATTATTTAAAAGAATAAGTACTTGGGGCGTGATCTACAATCGCTGTCGAAGCTAAAAATATAGTTTTTAGAATTTTGTCTGTTTAATTGTATGTTTGTCCGGGCTAAAGTCAAAAATAAATATATGGTTTTTTTTTTCAAATTTTGCAAGAATATAACTAACAGGTCCGGTCAACGTCTAGGCTATAATAATATCATCACGCTACACCAATAGGTGCGGAGCAATGCGGGGAATACCGGGGCACAGCTAGTCATTTATATACACATTCCCATTCGCACATTATTTAGAAAAAAAAGGCATGTTAATAAATGGATTACAAAATAAAATTAGTTTCCTTAATAAGCAAAAGTTTAAAGTTTAACACAAGCCCGGGCGAGCTATAAATAGAGCGAGCTGCATCACCTTTGCACTTTGCCTCCCTCCTGCCGGGACTGAGGCCTTTGTTACATCCCACTTTGTTCACATAATCACAATTTATTGCTCTTTTAAATCGCTTTTAATAGCTTCATCCATTGTATAACGAAAGCTTACACATTTTGTATAAATAGATTGGAAAAAATATAATAATCATTTCCACTGCAGTTTTCAATGTCCATTAATTGTCCAAAAAAAAACCTATTAAATATCCTTTCTCGGGTTAGCTATCTCTGAAACAAAATTTCATCCAAATCGGACAGACAGACAGACAAACAAACATAGTTACTGTCGCATTTTTAGGAATATTAAGTTAGGATATGAATTGGAGTAGGTACGTCATGGCGGTGACTTCATAAAACAAAAGTATTATATCTGTTGTTTTATTTTTCAACAATCCAATTTTCAAGTAATATTTCATTAATTGACTATATTACCTACGTTTCAATCTACGTAAAAAATTAAATTAGATTCGATACAATAAAAGTACCTTGAACCTTCCTTCCAACATCTTAATCATCTAATTTCTTGGAATAACATGATAGTAATAAGAAATTTTAAAAATCAACAACAAAAAGTATTACAACATCAGAGCAAATTTTATTTAGGCTCTAACGAAGTAAAAACTAAAGCCAGTTCGAAACTAGACTTTCTCTAATTAAATCAAGCGGAGTTTTTTCTTTTACATTTTCTTCTAAATTGGCTCGGATAATTCGCTGTAAATTGTAATTGTTTTACTTGAATTGGCCTTTAGTATTGTGTTTAACCAAAACTTGATGTAATGAGAGCTATGATACTCAAAACACTTGAATTAATGAACTCTCTAGGTCTGTAATGGCTTCTTAGAATTTGATAATAGAAAACCGCACTCCATATTATTTCAGACCGTCAGTAATGTCGGGAATATGTCATAGTTGAATAGGGCTTCATTTGGCACAACCATCTTGATATACTGAAGACTCTTGTTTGATTTCTTGCTAGAATTTATCTTACGGGTCTCGTATAAAAGGATATGTTGTACCTTCTACACTGATATATACGTACCTTCATTTAGGAAGTAAATGCGGTATCTTATTACGTGGGGACCTACTCGTTTAGAAATATTTACAATAATAATAGTAGTAGTACACATAAAAAATATAAACTTTGTATATAAATACGAAGGAAAATAATTCAAAAGTTCTTATTTGTCATAGTATCAAGAACTATTTAGAAATCAATTGTTACCCAATGGCAATGGCAATATTTTTAAATCACATCATATATTTATTAAAAATGGTAATTCTATTTTGGCTCTACTTTTCATTATCCATACATTTCAACTACTTTCTTTGTAAAACATCGCTTAAAAATACTGAAACTGCATTGCCAACACGACTGCACATTTGAAACGCTTACTCCTTTACATTATGTATTACTTAAAAACATACAACCTTTTGATTCTTTTTGTAAACAAATCTTTGTGCAAACTTTAAGGAAATTTTAATGTAATTTAAAGAACTGAATCTTACGCCTCTCGGAAGGATTAATAGCGAAACTTTGTAAACGAAGCCAACTTACTACTTCTTGCTATGCCTTTGAATAATGCTTCTTTTATATCCATGAATCATTCGTATTAATTTTCTTTTCCTTTATTTTTCGCTATAAATTAGAGAGGATTTTCATGTAAGATTATAAATATTGCATTTGTTTTTTTCGAAGAAGTGTCATTTATGATTTATGTTGCTTTTGGTTAATGTCTAGTGAATATTAATAAATTATTATCTTATTTTAAACGCAAAAAATATCTTGAACTAATTCAGTTTTCAAGTGAATTGCAAACTACTATGTATTAATAATAATATTATATTTGTTCGTTTGATACTTACCACTTAACCAAAGTTTCACGGATAGAATATACTTTAAAATATCAGACCATCCACATCAAATTAAGTAATTTTAAAGGCAAGAGTGTTTTCATCCCGTAAATGAAAGCGCTTGAGACTCGAATCCCTTAACCTACTTCCAGAGAAGGTCAGCAAACTCATCCATTTTCTTAATTTATAAAAATGAACAATCTTGATTAGGGACTTATCGTTGTAAATTATTGTTTCTATGGTATAAGCTGTAATCCACGATCTTAAAATTGTATTTTTTTTCTTGCTCTTATAACAAAGTCGATTGTAACCATTTAGATAAAATCTATCTGTTTAATCTGAATATACTCTGGATATTTGCAAAGTAATTGTATGGTAGTGGTACTATTTACTTTTTACTTAAAAATATAATTAATACATCTCTTTAAAAAAGGCATGTTTTATAAAAAGGATTATTAGAAAAACGTAGAGAATGACCTGAAACATACTCATTTTCATTTAATTTTTATTTTAAGCTTAACTATGCCGAATGGCGCCACAGAATATTATTTAATTTTGTGTTAAACATCATACAAATTGGAAGAAAAACAATTCGTTCAATAAACCGAGCCACGTATTTTGTATTAATTTACTTACATTTCGTAATGTCCTTAGATACTCTTGAACATTTCCCAACCAATTTTATAGCACAGTGATTATTTCTAAGTACATGTCGAGAATATTCTTAGAAGAATTTTTATATTAACATCATTCAGCTAGAAGTCGTTGTATTAAAGGGCCCCCGTTGTTCCAACCCCGTTTAATATTACTTTATTCTCTGAAACAAGTTGAGAAAATTAATTTACTTTCCCGTTCAGTGAGTTGTTGTTAATACGATAATATTTTCAATTGATTAAAAGATCTTTTATTGAAATACCTGTTTCTCTGAAATGTAGTTTCTCAATAGGTTCATTGATTTTCATTAATAACGGTTTTATTATAAGCAGGGAAAATAAATTGGAATTAGAAAAGTTTTCCAAGAATATTGGTATCTAAGAATGTTCGTAATATTTTCATTTTCATGACTCTTTTTATAATTATTGCTCTCATTTTATACTTCACTACATAGTATAAAACAAAGTCGCTTTCTCTGTCCCTTTGTCCCTATGTATGCTTAAATCTTTACAAACTACGCATCGGATTTTGATGCGGTTTTTTTTAATAGATAGAGTGATTCAAGAGGAAGGTTTTAGTATATAATTTATTATGTTTTAGACAAAGCGAGCGAAGCCGCGGGCGGAAAGCTAGTTATGATATAAATTACTATTACATAATAACAAGGCAAGAACTAATAAAACAGCCGTATCATTATGGTTGTATAATTTATATCCATTACTCCACACTCATTCTACAATCCTGAAAACCATCTATCAAACTGATCTAATTCGAATCACGAATTCCATGACCTACTGAATTCCATTCATGGAATCCCATTAGTCTTCCATAGAGCTACCCTAACCCTTTTACCGATAACGCAACCGAGTTAAAAATAGCTACAATAGTAGGTATAAAACGCTTAGGATTGGCCCTCCCACTTAAAATGGCCAGGTAGTGGAGGCTGCGTGCTTCACTTGTGTGCGGGTTTGTGATTGTGTGTGTGACCTAGATACGCTTTACAATAATATAACATAACGAGATAATAGAAGCGGTCGTTTATATTCAGTTTAGATTAGTATGTAATATTGTCGAGGGACTTTATTTTAGAATACCTACGTAACTTTCATATTACGTTAGCGATTGTGACGTAAACGATTATAAAAATGTAATAAAGTAAACAAGCGTTATGGTACGGGAGCTATTAACGTTGAAAAAGAAGTCATTTTAGTATAGCTGGTTTTTTGATATATTGTTCCTCTAGTTATTTCGGTTAGAGTCCGCGCAGTCTGGCTGGCCGGAGTGGTTGCGTTCAGTAGTGCGCATCTTATCTGCACAGGAAATTATCCTTAATTTAAAGTCATTTTTTAACGCGTAATTTTTAAACTTTTGCCTTTAGATAGATCCATCAATCATAATTTTTTTATTGCAAGACGTTTTTTTCGTTGTTAAATAGGTGCCAGACGCAATTTTTTATTTCGTTTTTATAAAAAATTCAAATTATTTTAGAATGTCTGTAAATTTCATATTATGTTCTTCAAACATAATATAATCTAAAATTAATTAGCCAGACGCTAATTCGATTGTTAAGTATTAAAAAATGAGTATAAATAAAAAAAAGTAATGAAGCATGCAGCTCATCAGCTAGTGTATTTTAATTATGCGACAGGAAATAATTGCAAGAATACAATATTATTTACACTTGTTCTTATAAATTAAAAAGTTAAACTGAAAAAAAAAACATAAAAGTGAAAAATAAATTAAAGTTACCATACATTAAAAATAATGGAATAAAAACTATATCAATGAAGGTTAAACAATTACATTGTTAAATTTAAAAAGCCATCTTCATAATCATCATCATCATCATCTTCCCTCTCACTGTCAGAATTATTTATGTTATCGTCTAAGCCGTCTAAGGAATTGTTATTGTTTTCCAATATTCCATTATCTGTAACAAAAAAAATAATAATTCATTTATTCAAAGTAAAAAGATTTGTTCGTTATAATATAATAATTTAGTTTTTCTTGATTAATGTTCTATTCAATACTTACTTTGAATAATAACATCTACAACTGTGGAAGGTGATTGCTCTCCCTCAAACCAAACAAAATCGTATTTATCTTTGTTGATGGTCCAACCAGAAGCAACTGGAGATAAAGCTGTCGGTTGTTTTTGGTGTGCATTTCTCCATAGCTTAGTCACATAGCGAACCCTTAATAAATGTTGAAACAATTCAGCTTTACAGGGTGGTAAACTGGAAGAGTCGAAGTTTCGAAATTTTTTTGCAAAGTTTTCTTCAGATTTTTTACACTTGAAAGTACTTGAAAACAGATGAAATCGAACATCATTAATATTACAACAATTTTGGACACCGTACATTTGACAAATAAATTTCTCAAGGGTTATAAAGGTACTTTTCACTATTTCTTCATCATCGGTAATTATATTTTGAAAAGCTAGTTGATATTCGTTCGATTTTTCCAATATTTTAAAAGGTCTGACTTTGCCTTTTCTAAAAAATGCTGGTGTGTAATCACACCCGGTGATCGCGTGGAAGCATGGCAAAGATTTACATAAAGATACTCCAAGTATTCGGTATATTTCATTAACGTTTATATATCGCTGATGATTTCCTACACCCATATCCATCCAGATTTTCAAAGATGATTTCAAGTGATCCATATTTCCCAGAAGTATAATGAAAATATCAGAGTCAGAACAGCGTATAACAACTTCAGCATCAAAATCAATTTGACAAATATTAAAAATAATCCTAGAATCGGCTTCTTCGTGCTCTTCGCACGACAATGATTCTTCAGTAATCTTCAGTACTTTGTTATTTATTACTTTGTAAGAATAACATCTATCGTAACTTACATAAATTTCTTTATTACCAATAAAAGGTACCATTTCTTCGTAATCCCAGTGATCTATAAAAAAGTTTACTAGAGCTTTTTTAAATTGTATGTTTTTAAGTTCAGTTGTAAAATTATGTGGTCGAACTTGATTTGGACCAATTGTTACTGAACTGGTGGCTTCTTCTCGACGTGAACGTTCACAATCTTTGATAGAAGGCGAAAAATACTGGTCAAATACAATATCAATCCGAATAGATTTCATCTGGGAAATAGTACTCATAAACTTTTTAGATATACCTTCATATGTTTGTGGTACCTCTTTCATGAGATGCAATAAAAAGAAACCATCAACAAGACAAACATCAAAAGATGACGGTTGTTGATGTATAATGTTGCCCAACTTTTTTTCGATAAGCTTTGCTAATTGTGATTTATCAGTTTTACAAATAGAACCATCTGGGTGACACATTGATGTTGGGATCGGGGTAAGTGGGAATGTCAACACTTTCTCAATGTGAACCTTGTGACTCAGAGAAATTCCCAGCATTCTACCAAATAGATCTCTTTGCATTCGCAACTCAACAACTTTATTTCCTAAAGTCAACTTCTTTTTCTGTGGTGCCTCAGCAAAATTAAAAACCTTATTTTTTGTTATTGGTTTATCAAATCTATTCTCATCTTCAATGCATTCACTGATAAATTTTTTTCGTAAAGTCTCACCATTCTCTTCAATATTTAGTAAAAAATTAGCAACGTCAGGAAAAGCAGGCTTTGAGGTAGCAATGTTGTAAAGATTTTCTTTATCTAATTTGGGATCAAATGGATTGCAATTTTTTTCAATAATTTCAATAAAATCAGCAACTTGCTTTTCGTAGATTTTAATTCTATTTGATTGTAAATCTGCCGTAACATCTTGTAAGTATCTTAAGCCGCAAAAATCCAACACATGTGATATTAATGTTGCTCTTATGCTGTGGCTTTTTGCCCAGCGTTGACGTGCAGCTAAAGAATTAGTAAAGTGAGCAATTCCACTCAGTCGTTTAGCTGCATCGGCATTTATTGTTTGTTCCAGTGTGAGATCTATTGGTATTCGTGAGAAAGGCTTATCAGTTCTTTTGACTCCAAAAAATCCTTTATTAAAATCATCTTGTAGTCCAGGGTGGGTTTTATCGACATTATTTAAGTTATCTGAATACTTTACACAATAACGAGCGTAGTTTGGTTGATTTACCATGAAAAATAAATTCGCCATCTTTGGAATTATGTGCTTAAACATTTCAAAGTCACCCATACGTATACTTCTCGAAAGGTTTATGTAATAACTAATCAACTGAATATAGATCATGTAGAACTGCGCTGTTTTTCCATGGTCACCTTGCCTGGTCTTTGATATGTATGCCTTGTAAGTATCGAGCAGCTCCGATAATATTTTATTCGGTAATAAATCAGTATCCATCGACGATGAGATGGAAATTTTTTTTTCCTGATATTCTAAAAGGTCTTCGTAAATTTGTTCTTTAACAAAATTATATTCCGCATTCTTACTTTTCAAAAATTCATCAAAATGCAAAATTTGTAAGCTTAATGCTATTAATGGATGCAGGCGTTTGCAACGATTAAAATGTTTACCGTCAATTATTCCATTTACAGACCCTGAAGCGATAATTTTACTCTCAATCATCATGTGAGAAAGTCCGCACTCATCGATGAAAGTACCGACAGCTTTAAAAAAAGCCATCATTAAATGAAAGGATCCAATATGTATAAAAAGATTACTAAACCTGAGACCTTCTGTTGCTTGAATTTTATAAGCCATTTTGGCAATTGCTAAATCATATGTGACTTGTACATAAGTTTGACCACATTCTTTACCAACTTTTTGTGCTTGTTCCATTGTGAACACAACCACGGATACATTTGTTGGTGATATATTAATGGGAGTCAAATATGATACTTTCTGTTTCGGACTATTGTCTTCTATTATTCGGCAATTAAATCCTGTCCAAGATGGTGTATTTGGCACGTGAAAAACGTATGATAGCAAATGTAACAGATCAATGGTTTGTAAAGAACATAAATTTTCCGGTGATAGGTCTTGATCAATTTCCACTGGTGTTAAACGAGCTGCCATCTTCAATCGCTTACCATAAGGAATTATGTCGGGAATGAAGCCTATTAATGATCGTTTTCTTTTTTGTGACGGTGCTCTTAGTGATAAATCTTCTGAATTGTCTTTATCTTGATTTAATTCACTTTGGGCTTTATCATCAATGTTTTGGTATATAATCCCCACAGTATCATGTAAAGTTTCTTTTCCATTTATGGTATCAACATATCTATCAAAATTGTCAAAAGCTACACCAGTACACAGTGAAGGATTTAAAATGATGTCTGGAGGACAAACTTGAGTTCGATTTACTGATGAGATGGTTGCTTCTGTTTCCAATTCTTCCAGAGTAGTATAATTACAGCAATGTCCAAATCTGTTTAAAATATTGATTACTTTTTTACTGCTTGTTAAACTTTTTATAGTCATACCAAGAGTTATGTGTTTAGATGGTTTAACGGTACCATTACTAACACAAAAAATGGCATCAGAAGCCATTGAGGAACTCAATCTGCTACAATTTAGACCATCTCTGCGTCTAATATCTTTACCCCCTATCAATGCCTTGAAGAATCGATCTAATTTATCAGGAATCACGCATTCACCAGCAATTAAATCATTTGTTTCAATTTTAGACGGCAATTTTGATTTTTCATTTTTTAGAATTGTACTTCGTAAGATTAACGCGACTTTATCAATAAGATCGTTTTCTTCAAGTTTAGTAAGATCATCTTCTAATAAACTACAATCTTTATGAATAATGATTTTTTTCTTTTGCCTGGATATAATTTTAATATCATTGAAATATTTTTCAATTTTCTCTTGAAGATTGTGATTGGTGATTATACTTATATCTGCCTGAGGATGAAATTTCTGCTCATACTCCACCTCATTATTATACATGTCACAAAGAGATGTTAGCGATACACAATTTCTTTTGTTTAAAACTTCTTCTTCTATTGTCGATACAATATGATTAAAAATTTCTTTATGGATATGACGATTTTTGTGCCATGAATTACATGGAATATCTGAAACTACTTTATTATACTCATTTAAATAATATAATTCACAGAAATGATGATAAAAAATCGGTCTATTTGCAGATTTTATATCAATAATTTTTTGTAATAACACAAGGTTATTGAGTTTCTTCATCCAATCAATAATTTTTTGATAGAGTTTAGCATCTTTTGATGAATGAAGATTTTGTTGTTTACCTTTATTTTGTTTACGATATTTATTACAATAAAAACAAACATTTTTGAACTCTCGATCTGCTTCAACATATTCAATATCTATGTCAGAATTATTATCACATATATTAGTTTCGTTAATGCTTGAATCACAAACTGAGCTCGAAGCAACATCTCCGAGCATTCTCTGAATATCGAAATTTGAAGCTGCATCGTCTGAGGGTACTTTACTGTTCAAAGTAGGGTTAGGATGTCCTGGCTTACACTGACTATTTAAATTGTCATAATCATGTTCCGGTATTATTTCTTTATTTAAACTCAGTTCAAGATCATCGGATGTTGTGTGTTGAATCAAACTGGAAGCACTAACCTCACTATCTTCACTAACATTTGTTGGAGTATTTGATGACAAAGTATGTGAAGTGGATTTATTGATACTATCTAATTCATTCGATGAATCACGGTATTTTGCCATTAAAGCGGAAAAGTTGCTGTAACATTTTCCGTGATATCCATCTGTTTCATTTATTTCAGTAGGCAACTCAATGTTACTGTACTTTAACTTATATTTTAAACGTATATTCAATACTTCCTGGCATTTCTTCAGTTTATCAATCACGAAAAGTATGATCTTATTATTATGACCTTTACAAAAAACACATTTCATTTGATCACTGGCCATTGTAACGAAATTAATAAATTAACATCACAAATCTAAAATAGATTTTAGACTTACGCCATATTAATTGTCAATTAATGTGTCATAAGTCTAAAATCTATTTTTTAATGGCACTCATTTTTTAATTTTTACAAGTCAGTTCCTAGAACCATAAATAATCCGGAAAGTAGACGTCTTACATGGAAAACTCCTACTACTCACACCTCTTTTGCTCATAAATTCTTCTCTTTCCTGGTTCCTTACTTATTTAATAAAATCAACATTAAATTAAATATTCTTAAAATGATTAGATGGAAATTAAAAAAGTCCCAGAGTTTTTGAAATTGGAAGCGAGACAACTAGAAAATTAGTTTCAATATTGATGTACACACATACACATACACATACACAACACACACACACACACACACACACACACACACACACACACACACACACACCAAACACGACACACACACGTGAACACACACACACTCGCATGTTTAAGTTTGTATTGAATTTAACTAAAGTAGTTAGCATGAATTTATATAGCTAGTATACTAGCGGTCCGCCCCGGCTTCACCCGTGGTACCTACATGTTTAAACTATCCTATCTCTCAAGTTGGATCGAACTGGTGTGCGAATTTTATTATAATCGGTTAAATGGTTTAGGAGTCCATTGAGGACAAACATTGTGACACGAGATTTATATATATATATTTTAGTATCAGCATCGCATCTGTGCGAAGCCAGGGCGGGTCGCTAGTTGAGTAATAAAAAAATTGTTTTGTATAGAAGATTGTTGATGTACCCTAATAGTTTATTTTTAACCTAAGGAATAAAATGTACCAATGGAAGGTACTTATTCCCACAACACAGGGAATCCTAGAGTAGGAACAATTCAATTTCTATGCATCTTATATTTTCGAAAAAAAAAAGTTATTGTTTATTGTTATTTAATTTTCGCGGCCGACCCTTTCTATCTGTCTTGCACTTTAAACTATCTCTCCATATACACAATCATCAAATTGTTATACTTACCTACTTTCACTACGTTTTTATTTGTACATATTTAATACTTAACAATCGAATTAGCGTCTGGCTAATTAATTTTAGATTATATTATGTTTGAAGAACATAATATGAAATTTACAGACATTCTAAAATAATTTGAATTTTTTATAAAAACGAAATAAAAAATTGCGTCTGGCACCTATTTAACAACGAAAAAAACGTCTTGCAATAAAAAAAATATGTCTGATGGATCTATCTAAAGGCAAAATATTAAAAATTACGCGTTAAAAAATGACTTTAAATTAAGGAAATTATCCTGTGCAGATGAGATGCGCACTAAAAAACGCAACCACTCCGGCCAGCCAGACTGCGCGGACTCTAACCGAAATAGCTAGAGGAACAATATATCAAAAAACCAACTATACTAAAATTCTCACTTGTCAACGTTGGTAGCTCCTATACGATTAGATATTATTTTTATAGACATAGACGTCTGGCTTATGTGGATTTTACTTCGATATATTAGAAATTTAAATTGAATAGGAATGTGGGAACGAAAAACATTATCTTTATTAGTATATTTCACAGAATAAATAAAATTACAATATACACAATTCTAATTAATTGTATTCTTCTTCGCAGACAGAGATTAATTATATTGACCGACCCGCGAAGGCGCAAAAAAAACCGAAATTTACTTATTAATAATTTATTGTAAAAAAATTACATTATAAATTATTCCTAACTTAAACTACGTCCCTCCCGTTCGATGTTGGAACAAAGAGTGCTCGTCGTCCACGGCGGAGCAGCTACAGCGTCGCGGTGGTGATGATTGCCGCAACACTCTCTGGAATCGCAGGTGTGCGCGATGTCGCAATTGCTAACAGGTGCAAGTCCTTCTTGGGTGGCCCCATGCATCCTCTAATAGTTAAGGCGTGTATACACAGTACATAACACCTCCCTCCTGAAGTTCAGCGATTATTGGCGGGCAAGGCTCGTTAATATCGCTGAAATTTCACACTCCGCCGATTGATGTTCTATTTCTTCTCTTTGATTACCATGAACACTCGTAGTAATAGGCTTTGATGTACGCACTCTCCGTACGACGTACCATGTCACTAGGGCAACTGCACTCGTTATTAATATAACATATATCGGTATGATGGAAGGCTGCATATAGAGAATCTCGTATCCGTTGTTGGTACTGATAGGCATTTCCATTGATATAGCTCTGTTACTAGCGTGTAATTTATCCAAATTTATCGAATTCAACTTCAGAACTTCTTCATCTGTATTATATTGGCTGGAATCTGGCAGGTTTGCAATTTTCATTATCTGTCCTTTGATATGGTCTTCTCGATTGACTATCTTGAAAGCCTCCGTTTGAAGAATGCAGTTTTTGGGTATTGTGGCTAAGTAGCTTCCTTTAATGACGTCATATTGATCTTGCGAGCATGATAGGTGAATTTTTGATGGCTTTGGGAAACTGATGACGTAGTGGGCGTCGTCTAATTTTTCTAGTGCGGGTGCTTCGAGCTCCACAGGCGTGAAGAGACAAGATGCGACGACTCGTTGCGTGGTAATAAGGTGATACACGCAGTCATTTTTGGATCGATGATGGTTCAACTTGTCCTCACATAGATACCCTAGGCCAGACTTCGGGCATTCTGCCTCCATGTACATAAAATCCTCGTCGTGAATTGCCACAAAAGGATAGGGTGGAATTAGGACTTTACTATCTTTATTAGGAACTATGGATAATTTAAATAATTCAAAGGTAGCAGGAAGGACAACCGGGAACATAAAAACTATAACTATATTTCTATTACTATAATAATAGCCTAGTTTAACTAAATCAAAATATTCTCTATAATTAACTTGAGGGATTTGATCTTTGCCATAAAATTTGTTTAACTTATTTAACATTTCTTTTAGTGAATTTGAATTGAACATAAGATGATGCGTACTTTTCGCACGAATAAAACCTAATAAATTTTCTAATCTATGTAATTCCTCAGATATATCATCAATGTTATCTGATAAAATTGCTACGCGTTGAATTAAATCGATGTATATAGTAATGTTTAAATTATTTTCCTTTAAATCATTTATAGCTATTTCAATTTTTTCCTGATTTTTAATTAAGTTGTTTAAAATGTCAGATTGTTGGTTTATCCAATCTTTACTGAGGCTTATATGATTATTCATTTCTGTGACCAATCTATTTTCATTATTTTGTAATAATTTAATTGCGGTATCATATTTAATTGCATCCGTATAGTCTAGGTTACCAGAAATACTTTTTATTACTGAACCTAAACCATCTATGAGACCTCTCTTTTTGCGATTGGGTTCAAAAGTTTCTAACTGATTTGATAATTTAATAATCTTATAATGTAAGTGTTCGATATGTGAATTATATAGCGAAAATAATCTATCGTGCAAATTAGGTGTTAATGAATTTAATTGATCCTTTACTATGGTTATACTATCGCGAATATCTTTTAAATTAATAATTTGCAAAAATGAATGATAATGAGTGACAATTCTTGCAGTTCCAATATTAAATGGTAGTATACCGGGTCCATCATCCAAGCTACTCAGGGTGGGATCCTCCGCTTGAATCAGGCACAGGATCAGAGGAAGGATTCTGTAACAATTTAGGTACCCTCTTAAGCCTAGATTTAGCAACAGCGCCATATTTCTTCTTAGTATAGATATGAATAGGTAAATCAGCTAGTACGGTATCGTGCGTAAAACGCGGTGCGGTCTTTTGCCGTCTAGCCCTAGGATTTCTTACAAAAATTTGTTGATCTGGATAATACTGTATTTCGGGTTCGCGGTTCCTATTAATGTTTTCTGTAATTTGAGTACGGCGTTCCAAAGACGATTCATTAATAATTTTGAATACTTTGTGCATACTATCGCGATGTTCTTGCATATATTGCTGTAAGACATTTTCTGATAGATCGATATCTACAGGATCGCGGGGATCTAAATGACCGGTTATAATGTCAAGAGGCCTGCACTTCGTGAAACTGTGGATCGAACTATTATAGGCAAGAACAGCATACGGCATTAAGTTTATGATTAATTCACCACGTCGTTCAAGTTTTAGTAAACGTATATGTTCTAATAAAGTTGAGTGAAGCCGTTCTACCATACCATTTTCGTTAGGTGCATGAGCTAATAACTTATGGTGATTTATTCTATGAAGTCTTACAAATTCACTGAATATTTGGTTCGTGAATTCAGGACCTCGATCCGTTACGACAGTCATAGGTAAGCCATGATGTGTACTAAACGTCAAAAGAGCCTGAACTACGCTTATCGCGGTTGCGTCTTTTAAACAATATGCTTGAGCATACTTAGAGAATGCATCTATTATAGTGAGATATTTCTGAGAATCAATACTAAGTAAATCGAGATGTACTATTTCAAAAGGCTTTGTAGGAGGAACTACGATTCGAAATTTTGGATTTACTGGAATTCTATCATATTTTCCTTGACCACATATGCTACACTCATTAATATATTTAGTTACAGCTTCCTTCATTTTAGGCCAAAAGTATTTCCTAGATAAAGATAAATGAGTTTCGTTAATTCCGCGATGGTTAGTTTTGCCTTCATGATAATTTCGTATTATTTCCTGTTGCTTAAAGTAATCTTTGATATTTTGCAATTCTAATTTTGTAAGAACTAAATCCATACATGAACTTTTTAAATTAGCCTGTATTATTGGAACTATAGCACACATAGCATCAGGAGGATGAACTAGAATTGCAGTTTTTATCTTAGGATCTACATATTTTTTAATAAGTGAAACTATTTCACTATCAATATTCGCTTTGTTAACATTAATATCTATCTTAGTATGATTTTCAAAAGGTTTTGAAATTATAGGCTTACTCGGTACTCTATCTATTAAAGTAATAACTATCTGTCTCTTAAATTTATTCAACGGGTGATCTGTTATAGGTACATCTAAAATTGGGTTCTCCGCGTCAGTATGAACTGTGACGGTGTCGGAACTTGCTGTAAGAGTACCTGATTTCGAATGTGCAGTAATCGTACTTGAATTTGAATTAACAGTAATTGTATCTGAACTTCTTCTTATTAATGAAGGTGTTGTTTCTGTTGGATTAACCGCTAAAGAATCTGTTTCCTCATTGTTAATTTGAATACGCGATAAAGCATCGGCGCGTTACAATTTTGCTTTCCCTGCTTATAAATTACAGTGTAATCGTATTCGCTAAGTTTGAGCCTCCAACGTGTGAGACGGGAATTAGGTTCCTTTAAATTCATGACCCATTGAAGGGGTCTATGATCAGTTATAATTTTAAAGTTACGGCCAAAAAGGTAAGGGCGGAAATATTTCGTTGCCCAGACAATTGCTAATAGCTCCTTCTCAATCGTGCTATAATTAATTTCGCTACTATTAAGTGTACGTGAAGCGTACGCAATTGGTTTATCGGAACCAACGGGGCCTTGAGAGAGTACAGCACCGATAGCTAAATTCGACGCGTCAGTTGTAAGAATAAATTCTTTATTGAAATCAGGATACTGAAGAATTGGATCGTTCATTAATAATGTTTTACACCTATTGAAACATTCAATGTAATCTTTAGAAAATGTTATCTTTGAACCCTTTTTTAAGCATTGTGTCATGGGTTTCGTGATTTTAGCGAAATCTGGTATGAATTTCCTATAATAACCTAATAGACCTAGAAATCGTTTAATGTCGGTTGGAGTTTTCGGAAGAGGATACTTTTGGATGGCAGATATCTTATCTGGGTTAGGCTTTATCCCATCTTTGCTAATAATGTGACCAAGATACGCGGTTTCGAGTTTAAGAAATTCCGATTTATCCATCTGTATTTTAAAGTTGGATTCACGCAATCTCTGAAACACTTTTCCAAGATTAACGATATGCTCCTGTAAAGAAGTGCTAAACACTATTATATCATCTAAGTAAACTAGACAAATAGAATTTTGCAAATATCTCAGTACATTATCCATTACTCTTTGAAAAGTAGATGGACTATTCTTCAGACCCATGGGCATTCTTAAGAATTCAAAATGACCATGTTCTACACTAAAAGCAGTTTTTGGAATGTCAGCCGGGTTCATTTCCACTTGATAAAACCCACTTGCTAAATCTAGCGTTGTGAAGTATTGACAGTTACCCAATTTATGTAAGACATCTGTGATATTAGGAATCGGATATTTGTCATCCAAAGTTTTCTCATTTAACTTTCTAAAATCAACAACTAAACGCCATTTAACTTTGCCGGATGCATCTGCCTTTTTAGGTACCACCCAAATAGGAGAGCTCCATGCTGAATCTGATGGTCTAATAATACCCTGTTCTAACATTTTACTTATCTGATTCTGTACTTCCTGCCTATGAATAAATGGATAGCGATAACTTTTCGTATAAACCGGTATTTCATCCTTAGTTCTAATAGAATGCTTAATTTTATTCGTAAATGTTAAGTTTTCGCCTTCTATATAAAATACATCCGCATATTCTGAACATAATGACTCTAAATTTAAACGTTCCTCATTATTTAAGTGATCAGTACGCAAGCGAGATAATACCTGTTTCACACGGTCGGACGAACGTTTGGTGCGCGTGTACTCGTTATTATAAACCTCGGCACATACTGGTCGATCCATTGAAAAAATTACATCATTAAGGGTTGGATTAGAAATTTCCACGATAGCGCGATTGCTCCTCGCCTTCGTTAAACATTCAGAAATATGACAATTACATATAATTTGTTCCGGTATAATAGCGTCTCCATTCTCAACATCTACGGGTAATCTAACTAATTTACTACTTCCTGCGGGTATGACGTCCTCATAAAGATTAGCGTTCCGTGAGTCATATACTAATAACCGATTCGTAGCATTGCAAGTATTTAAAGTTTTAGTTTTATAATTTATTGATGCTTCCCATTTATCTAACAAATCTGAACCTATTAAGCCGTCGAAATAATTGTGAAATTTATAAACGAAAAATGTGATATCGTCAGGGTCATTAAATTCAGGAAAACTAGGTAATGTTATAGAATACTTATTACGTGTTACAGCATGAACATTACTTACTTCAAAGGGATCATAATTAAGAGTAACGTCAGGAAAATATCTCTGTACTGCATCGGGGCTAAGAAAAGATTGGTTAGCTCCAGTATCGATTAACAATTTAAGTGGAGGATTATGAATTTGAATATAAGGAAGTTGACGTTGCGTGTGTAGATTTAATTCTATTTTCGTTTTTCTAATTTTTGGTGGATTCGGAAAATCATGTTCGTGTTCTGAACGTACGTCACACGTTTCAACAAAATTTTCAGGTGCGTCTGTCTGTTCGTAATGTACATAAGGTTCATATTCCGTACAGTAATATTCATAATTATAATAGTCATCTTCATAAGGATATAAATCGGTACAGTAATAATCTTCATCTAGATATTCATTATGATTCATCTCCCTAGTCTTAAAATAATTACTCGGGGGTGGATTACTAAATTTTGACCAATCATGAGCGCGTGCAAAAGGTGTCGGTGGTAAAGTCTTTGTCACGTAATGGCTAACGCCACTCATAGGATGCGGTTTCGGATGCGCGGGATGTTTAGGCTGTAATCTGAACGTATTGCTCTGCGGGTTATAGTTAGGGGGTGCAGCGCGGAAAATTTGCATAGTACGAGTTGGACGTGCTGGTCCTTGCGGTTGATTAAAATTTCGATTAAAATTTGGTGGCTTAAATTGCGGTCTAAACGAATGTATAGGCTGTAGTTTAGAAGATATAGGTTCACTAAAATCATTATGTCTATAAAACGGTTCATGCGAGTACGGCATTCTAAAAGGTACGTGGGGTTTCCTATCAAAAGTTTCATTACGTTGTTGAAGGTATAAAGTGCTTTGTTCTTCATTAACGTATTCTAATGCCTTTTCAATGGTTGCGGGGCGCATGCAACGTATGCGTGAGCCTAACGGATCTCGTAAACCACGTAGGAAAGCCTGTAGTGTTAATTTTTGATACAGGTCCCTTTTTGCCTCACGAGTAGTAACGACTGTTTCATGTAATGCTATATACGTCATTATGGTACTAAAAAGATGCTGACATTTTTCATAGAACTCTTGAGGAGAGCTACGACCTTGCGTTAATAAGGCTAAATCGTTATAAAGGGCGGTCTCATCTCTATGGTCAGAAAAGTTATTAACTAATACGCTTCTAATACCGTGCCAAGTAGTAGGTATACCATTTGCATTAATAACTCGGGCTGCGGGCCCAGTGACTTTATTTAAAATACCATTACATAACGCGGCAGTTTTTAAAGTATTTCCGGGATCTTTATCTATAAATTCCTCAGCTAATTGGTCACTTAAATGTATAAATCTTGTTAAAACGTTAATATTACCATCAAATTCTGGCAAAAGCCTAAGTGCATTAAAAATTTTATCCAAATCTGACATTTTAAATATCTGTATTACCTATATAAAATATATTAAATTTAATTAAATTTATTTACTTCGTTAACCTAACATAAAAAATTAATAATCTTTACCTAATATATTTGAATTATAAAATGAATTAATTCGTAAAATTCGAAAATTAATCAATTCGTAATTAATTAATATTTAAATTTATTAATCTTTTATCAACCTAATATCTATATATTTGAATTTTACAAATTGATTTTGCAAAATTCTAAAATTAATTCGCGATGAATTAATATATTTTAAGCCTACGCACTACAGTTCCTCGGTTCCCGTGAATGGGTAATCTAGGAAAACTTACAATCTAGGAGTGGCAAGTCACTAAGAGAATTAGTGTACTTACAGGATTTTCATTTCGGCCTTTCCTGCAGTATCAATGTTCGGATACCCTTCGCGTTGCGGCGGCCAATGGTGTAGGTTCTGGATCCCCGTCGTCGTCCCTCCGATGGAATAGCGATACTCGATGCTTGTAGTTTCGCGTTCCGAGAGACGGCTCTCAAGGATTATCCACAAGACTGCGCCAATTATATTGACCGACCCGCGAAGGCGCAAAAAAAACCGAAATTTACTTATTAATAATTTATTGTAAAAAAATTACATTATAAATTATTCCTAACTTAAACTACGTCCCTCCCGTTCGATGTTGGAACAAAGAGTGCGCGTCGTCCACGGCGGAGCAGCTACAGCGTCGCGGTGGTGATGATTGCCGCAACACTCTCTGGAATCGCAGGTGTGCGCGATGTCGCAATTGCTAACAGGTGCAAGTCCTTCTTGGGTGGCCCCATGCATCCTCTAATAGTTAAGGCGTGTATACACAGTACATAACAGATTCACTTTGATGTGAAACCATTACAATAAAATTATATTGAAAGCAGGTATATTTATTAGATTCGGAGAGGCGTTTATATAATGAAATAATTATTTATTTTACAATTGTTTATTACAAATTAGTAGATAACGTTATAAATAAATGTAGAAAGTTATTTATATCACCTAAATATATAATCGTATTTATTTACCAGCCTTCAGATGTTTATAAATACTTTGCTGACATAATAGTAAACAATGTAGGCGTCTAGTGACGTATGAAATTGTTTGTAAATCGATAAACAAGGAACAATGCTATCTCAACAATATCAGAGGGGAATATAAATTAATTACTTATATGTGTTATATTACTTTGTAACTACATCCTCTCTCTCCTTCTTAGTAAATTTGTTACAGGACAGAGAGTGACACAATATTAATTGACTATATTAAGGTTGAATCAAGCGTTCTGAAGAGGTGTTGTGTTCATTATTTAGTTGCCTTTTGTAACCTTTATTAAGGAGTATAATTAGAAATTGTTTTGAGATTTCTTTTTCAGGAAGTAACTAGCTGCGCTGTGTTTTTTATAAGCTGGTTCTTTATTTTCAGACTTTTGCCGTTAAAATATCACTCTGAAAATGAGTCTCTGTATAGGTTCTATTTATTAATATTGATTGAGGTATAATATAAAAATAGCAATGGACTTCCAACAATAATATAACAGAATAAGGCATTTTCATTTAATATGAAACCACATTATCATGAAAGGGCTTTAATAATAGTTGTGTGATTTTCTCATATTATGAGGAACAAAACTTTCCTGTTGTTTTATAGCATAGTCGTTAGGCGTGACGACATCAAAAATAAATTTTATTGTAATATATCTATCCTACATCTCTCAAATTGATGTAAGAAGATATAAATATATATAAATACAGAATAGTAAAGGTCATATCTAATTAAGAAATATAAGAGACGTAAAAATATTTTTTCATATTTCGTCGACTTTCCTTACAATTTTATAACACGTTAGAATTTTTTCCTTAGTCTTGATAAAAATATAAATATGCTATTACTTTCATTACCTACATTATTCGATAATCGTCGCTTTTGCTTGCTTCAAAAATATTTAAAAAGTACTCAACTCTGAACTCAACTACAAGAAGTAAAGATAAATATTATTACTTATATATATTTTAAAATTAAAATAAATACATACAACTAAAAAGGTAATAAAATACATTTATATCATTTGCCTTTTCAAACACGTTTCTAACCACTAATGTGTACTTAACGTAGAAAAGCGATCGCAATTCTAAACACAAAATATCGACCTATATATCAACAGTCAACCATGTAATCCAGCCTACCCACTGCGCTCAACCGTAATTGTAACAATTGAATAATAAAAAACAAAACTACCCACGCTCCGGCGTCCCTCACCCTGAACGTTGTCATAATGTCAGAGGTCAATCGATCGATGCCGCTCCCGCCTACGTTCCTACGATATCGCTTTTAATTTATAAGCGAATAGCTTCCCATCCCGCGAAAACTCCATAAAGCTTAATGATACTAGAATATATTAGATGTGTTTGTGACGTGAGACGATTCGCGCGGTGGATAAATAGGTTAACACCGTTTTAATCGTGGTACAAATAGCGTATCTTTATCAATTTTGCATTCAACAGAGCGGACAGATACTGCTAAACTGTCTTTGCCTATGCATATGAAGCGAAGTAAAAACTGGCGAAAATATTACTAAAAAAAGCGTGGGTGCCAAGCACACGTGTCAGAAGTGAAACTTCTTTAGCAAGATTCAAAGATATCAAAATCGTCGCCTTACTCCATGACGTGACAGTATTGCCATGACGTGACCTACAATTTTTCTCTCAACGCGCCTAAAGAAGTTTCACTTTGAAAATCAAGGTATCAATTATTTTCCATAAATTAATCGATGAAACAAGTATAATACAATAAGCAACTATAGTAGTTAATACTTTCAGGTAAGTATGCCTTATAAACCCAAACCCCAATACAAACGAATTGCTAAATTCATTGAAGTAATTAGATATTCCAAATCCCCTGACCTGCCCTAGTATAGATCAATACAACGCTTGTTAACTAGGTAATGAAATTGTGACCTTTGGAGAGGTTTATGCGTAGGTACAATGAATACAATCAGACCTATTTATTACACGAAGTTTATTTACAAAACGGCAAATATAAATGTTTTCTATTTTATTATATCGTATTTTTTCCGTTCCTTGAACAAAATATAGTCTGTATCCCGAATGTTTTATGTTTTACCATCATTTATTTCTCGCAGTTTTTACAATGTGGTCTAAGTATTGGTCATGTGGTATTCTACCACATTTTGTCTCATAATTATAAACCAAATTAAATATATTCTGTGGGAACGATTCATGACGTTTAAGTTAACGGTTATATAAAACATTCTGGACAGTCCATTTGGTAAAATTTATTATGCAATTAGTTGTGTTAGATGGATTTAATTGTTCGTAAAATTTATTTTATGGTCAGTTGTTGTTCTACGATTGATTTAAATTTGGAATAGGTTGATAAAGTATAATGTGTGGTTTTATATAAGTTTACATGCATCGCTTTATATGTTAACCTACATAATAAACAATAAATGTATAATCACAATGAAAACTGTGAAAATAGAAATTCTAAATTAAAATTAAAATATCCAGATGAATAGATATTCCTACTGGATTATAGGCGAAGATTTTTAGAAGTATTCCGTCCGATTAAACTCATTGATAATGGTATATTTCTTTGTTTTAAACCAAACAGCAGAAAGATCAAATATATCTATGCATATTATAACATCACTTGGAAGCAATAATAAGAGAAGGAAAAAATTATCGTTAAACTTTTCTCCCTAAGTGATTAGAAAACTTGAAGATTCCACGAAAAGAAAGTTTGTACTTTGCTAGAAGCGGCTTATAATTGAAATTGTTTAACCTGGTTATACGATATTTTTCCAGATTAAAATTTACTATCAAAGAAAAATTTATCTTCTATCTGAGAAAAAAGCATTTTCGTAGCTTTATATTATATACTAAGTTATATACTCTAAGATTTTCATAGACCGTTAATTTTTCTTTAAACAAATGAAAATGTCAACTTGAATGTCACAGGTGAATTTAAATTTTCTTTTATCGTATGAGAGAAATATGTCACAGATAATATAACTTTGCTCTCTACGTTGTTTATAAACTGTGTTTATAAAGGAATATTTGAAATGCAATTTTCTTTAAGTTTCGAAAAGATTCCGAGACGGCAATGCGAGATACATTGAGGATTCAACAGTTAAAAACTGTTGGAGGACATGGAAGGCATATTTATTACCTATGTATTTTGTTTTTTTATAACATAAGGAAAAGAAGGCAATCTGAATGTGTTTATAACCCTTCCACTTTTTGCGACTTTTCAGAGAAATAGTTTAGTGCTATAAATAGTTAAACGAGACCTATATAAATCGCCTGATCATGTCAAGTATTTTATATTTAGGGCGTTAACAAAAATAAACTATATTTTATATAAATATGCATGGCTAGAGATATAAGCTCCATTAAGCTTATGGGATTATGTTTAAGTCATTTTTGCTCCACTAAGTTATAGTTAAAGGTCAGTAGGCGTAAAAGGTAAGGGGTCGGCAAGGTTGGTTCAAAAAGGTCACAATCATTAAGAATGCCTTGTTGATTTTATAATGTACGTTAATTCCTCGTACGTTTAACATTTTTGTAAATCAAATAACATCAGTCATCGGCCCACGGTCAAACATGTATCAGATTAAAAAGTAGCTTATATTTTGTTTCAGAACTTTATTTATGTGCATGATAAACTCTAGGCAAATTAGTTTGTAGTTTCATCATGAAATATCGATAATAGTGACTATATCAATAGCGACAACACTTTATTTTAGGAATAAATATTCATCGGGAGTAAACTAATATAAAATGTGTGTGTCTGGGTTTATATTTCAACTAGCACACTCAACATACCAAGAACTAAAGCATAGATCTTTCCAAGTCAGAAACATTTCCAAAAGTCATATCGCCAACATAAATGGGCCGTGCCGTAACAGAATCCCTTTTATATAAAAGTTATCATAAAAACCCTTTGTCCTGCAAACACTTTTTTCATTTTATGTTAGTTAAGCTCCGGAAGCGAGACAAAATTTCCTTCCAGTTCAAATAAGAAGCATTTTATTATTCATCTCAACGCTCTTTTATTGTGAGTCTCAACGTTTTTTTCACGTTAAATGCGTCGTATTTTTAATTTTCGCCAGACAATTTCTATTTGATTATGGTTTTTGGGACTCTTTTGTGATTCTTACGATTATACTTTAAACGCGGATTGATATTATTTAGGTCAACAATATTTTCATACTTATCTGTCGGCATATTTGCATACGTAAAAGATAAACTGTACCTACTTCTGTGTAATTTAGATTGTATTACTGTTAGGTATAAATAAAACATGTTAATCCATGATAATACAAATTTCTAGGTATTGCAATTATAGATTATCAATCGGTTAATACTTGGTACGGACAATAATCCTAGCCATTATTAATGCACATAATCATTAATGGTGAAATGTGTATTTAATTATTGATGTAGTTTTATCCATATGTTAATTGCTAATTTAGGTTTAAATAATATAGTTCATATCAAAATGTAGACGAATAAATCTGTATAAAATTCTTATATATTTCAAACCTAAACTTCGCCTTTCGTTGTCTTAAAATTAATTCATAATCAAGCGCGTAGCAAATGGTCGTAGCTAACAGAATATAAGTAAGAAGTTACCAACTAAATTCCAAAGCATCTAATTTATATATAAAATAGATATTATTAAAACGCGTTACAAGAAAAAAATTGTCAGAATAACCGTCATTGTTCCTAACTGTGTTAACAACTACCACCAGCGCTTTCTAATTAGGAATCCGCTCCAGGCATCTCAAGCCTCTGAATACAATTACTTCATCTACATATTATGTTTTGGTAAAGGTTTTGAGAGGAGACGTAAAGGCGAGAATTTGGCCTAATTCAGCTTTGTACCTCTGAATGTTTGCCAAGTGCTTTTTTATTTGTGTCGGAACTTCAGGCCTTCTTGGAGATTCAATTATGTAGGTCAACATTGAGGTCATGTGTACGCTAGAGTTATCATTTAGATAACGTTGATTTGCTGTGTAACCAATAATAATTATTGGGCGTAAGCATGTGACAATAGATTGTAATTAAGCAATTCGAAAATTACAGCCTACACTTTAATAAGCTTAAATTAAACACACTTAATGCATGTATGTGTATACGAGGGTATAGGACAGATATGTTTTCGAGTATGTATAGTGTAATTAATTTTTTTGAATACCCGCATTCAATATAACAAACTGATAGACTATACAAAATGAATTTAATAATTAATTTTTGATGGAATGTGTGATATTAATAGATACAGATTTAAAAGATGCATTGCTTAAAATTATGCTTCTTGACAATATGAACATTGTTGCTGATGATATTTATAGGTCCAGTGGCTTACCCATTGAGCCCCGAACGGCCAGATCCGACCGCGACACAATAGATTTTCTATTGTGTCTGTGATTCCGGGGCCTGATGGATTAAGTAGGTATAAAACGGTTATACTGATTATAATTATTACAAACAAAACTAAATTATTGACTGGCGCGACTCTAAAAGACTTTTAAAAAGACAAAAAAAGCACTTTTACTTTAATTATCTCAGTATTAAATTCAACATAACAATTTAAATAATTGCTTTCCAATAATCTGTAAAACCATTAACGACATTTGAAGTTCCATCTTTTAGAGCCCACTCATATATCTTTATTGCCATTTTTATAGCCTTCCTGATAATAATTTTACAGACTCGCTTGAAACCTAGTTTCCGGCGACCGGTAACCGATCGTCAATATTCAACACGGATCCTTTCCTATCAGGAATACATCAGTTATTTCACTTATCTTTTACCCTTATTCTTTATGATTCATAAATATACGATGAGGTTGGTAAGCGCGTTTTAGACTATTGAGTTTGTATTAGCATACCTAATGTTTTTCTGTAGGCGTTCTGCAAAGACAATTACTTGCTTTCTCATTATGTATGCTTGGTTATTTTTTGGAATTATTAATCATCGGATATAAAATGCGGTCATTATGATAATGTTATTATAATTGTATGTCCGATATTTCAAACAAGGTTTCTGAAAGTTTAGGCTGAAACATAACTATCTTGACAGTAATACGAAATTACGTGCAGTCACTAGTATAGATTTTCATGATCCTCATATTTTGCCATTAACATTAATTTTATACTTATAGGATTAGTTTTGGTTCGCGAGATTTTCGTGAAATAGTAAATAGTAGTGAAATAGTAGTAATCAATTTTAAAAATCTTTAACGATTTTACTAAAATTTAAGCTACATTAGTAACACGAGCTTGTACAACTTAAAAACAATGCACAAAATAATCTCCAAGCTACGTCCGTCTGCTACCGTTTGCAAATACAAGATAGTTAAACTATAAAAACTCGTTAATGCTCACGTTTCTCCTCCTAGTTAGATATTCTAAAGTTTCCTCCATTTAGTTCGTCCCAGTTCCTCATTACAAAGAGTCGTAAACAAATAAATCGCACTCGGAAACAGCTTTTACAAGTTTAGCGAACAGGGACATTACGTAATTAACTTTTCTTGTTTCGTGATTGACTTATTAAATTAAGAGTTTCTCTAAATAGGTGTTGTTGTTCTCATGACGCGTATAGTTACATAGACTTAGGTACTGCCTTTAATTCTAAAAGTTAATGTTTATATATCGACTAGCTGTCCCGGCGAACTTTGTACCGCCCTGTCAATGAATGTTGTGTTACCTTTTAGCTGAACTAATTTAGGCTTTGATGAACGTAATACAATGATACAAAATAAATATTTATATGGATTGATATATAATAGTATTTTAATTTATTACTTCAAACACGTCTCAGAGAAAAATGATTGAATTTTAATAAGCTGTGCAGCATGGATTAACTCTTTTCATTCTTTAACTGTTATCGACCACGCCATCGTTTCGTTTTACTTTAGTTGTGATAATAATTCTACCATTATCATTGGGCGATCGACGCTGATACAGTGGGTAACCATCGCTGCTTGTGATGGTCTCTGCCATCAATTTTCGTGGATACCTTTTGGAACACTCGCTGTCAACCATGCATGGTGTTTGTTGGTTGATGGTTTCACCCGGTCCATGAATCATATTCGTGATAAAAACGTCATGTCGGTCTGGATCGGTTTTAGGATTAGCAATCCCCGCATACTCATATATTTTATTCTTTCGACTAACCAAATTAAAATGTGTGCATGCTGCAAGCCAGATTTTCGTCATTCGATTGAATACATCCATCATTGAATAATTCCAAAGATGTGTTCCTTTAATGTAACTCATCAGTGATCGGATTTTTTTCTTGAAAACACGTGTGGTGATGACGTGCCGATCACTTGATATTTGTCCGGGAAGCAAACGTTGAATAATTTCCATCCATTTCGGATTACATATAAATGTAATGAATAGATCTGGCCGACCATAATGACGAACATATTATTATGTCATTGCATCTTGCACATATTCACTTGGGCTACCTGTGTATGTCGCCGGTAAAATAATCAATAGACCAACATTTTCTGCATCTTCTTCTGTGCTAATTGCATGGCGTAAATGGATGCAATCTTCAAAACGCAATTTAACTTGTTTATAGCTACGCAATATTGTTGACGCAGTCGACGAAATCGCAACAAATAATTTTAATTTTTTACATTTTTATTGAATTTTTTTTTAATTTTAATTTTTTCTAGCTGGCCCGGCGAACTTCGTACCGCCCAGTCAATGAATGTCGTGTTACCTTTGGGCTTGGAACTAATTTAGGCTTTGATGAATGGAATACAATGATACAAAATAAATAAAGATATATAACAGCATTTTATTTCGATGAATAACACATAGGTATAGGAAAAAGAATAAAAAAAACAATAATTAGATACTTGATTACTTCATACACGTGCCAGAGAAAAATTATCGAATTAAACTACGTTTTGCAGCCTGGGATGCATTCGGATTAACTCTTTTCATTCTTTAACTGGTGTCGACCACGAAATCGTTTCCTTTCACTTTAGTTATGATAGTTCTACCACTATCATCTTGTTGCCTGTGATAGTTTCTACAGTAAATTTTCGTGGATTCCTTTTGGAACACTCGCTGTCAACCATGCATGGTGATTGGCGGTTGATGGTGCCACACGGTCCATCAATCATATTCGTGATTACAACATAATGTCGGTCTGGATCGATTGAATACATCCATCATTGAATAATCCGAAAGATGTGTTGCTTTAATGTAACTCATTGCTTGAAAACACGTGTGGTAATGTCCAGCCGATCACTTGATAATTGTCCGGGACGCAGCAGTAGAATAATTTCCATCCATTTTGGATTTCATGTAAATGTAATGAATAGATCCAGGCCGACCATAATGACGAACATATGTCATTGCATCTTGCGCATATTCATGCGTATGACTTGGGCTACCTGTGTATGTCGCCGGTACAATAGCACCTAAGCACCTAAATAGCCCAATACTTTCTGCATCTTCTTCTCTGTGCTAATTGCATCGCGTAAATGGATGTAATCTTCAAAACGCAATTTAGCTTGTTTCAATCGAATGAGCCAGGGCCTCCGTTTCAATTTTAACGTTATAATATTATTTCAACGCAATATTGTTGAAGCAGTCGACGAAATCGCGACAAATAGTTGTCAGAATTTTTACATTTTTAGAGATTTTTTTTTAAATAATTAATCGAACTATCCTTCTTGGTTAGTTTCCTCACCGAAAATACCTTATCAACTTCTGAAAGCACGCGTAAACTTTTATGTATCTGCTTTATATTTGAGGAATTTTTATGTATCTGCTTTAATTGCACTTTTCAATAATTGATTTAAAAAAAATACAGACAATAGTTTATTCACCCTTTTTACTTTTGAATTATTTTACACAAAATACATTTTTGAACGCATGAATGTCAAACAATATTTTGACCGTATTCAACCGTATTTGACTGGATTGACAACTAATGATTGACATGTACGAAAATCAAAATTATTTTTATATAGTGGCCCGCCCCGGCTTCGGCCGTGGTACATATTTCGCAATAAAAGGTAGCCTATGTCCTTTCTCGGGTATCAAAATATCTCCATACCAAATTTCATGCAAATTGGTTCAGTAGTTTAGGCGTGATTGAGTAACAGACAGACAGACAGACAGAGTTACTTTCGCATTTATAATATTATATAAAATAAGTATGGAAGTATGGATATAAATCTTAATTGCATGTTTAATATGTCTGAGCATGTAATATCTATATTCAAATTAACAATGTTGCTATGTATAAATGGAAACATATACCTTTGACCTTTGCTACCCTATTGTACGTAACAATGTATGTCATTACAAAAATCGAGGACAGTCGTTAGTAGGTGTATCTAAAGGCTATTCCATATTAAAGCAAATTAAACAACCATTATATTAAGCTTTTGCGCCTATCTAAACAATATTATCCCTATTTACACACTCCATCATTATATTAGACAGCGATACAACAGGCATAAAACGCATAAAGAATATTTTACACCGAGCATAACAAATTATGATAAACATCAACAAATTCGGAGGCAGTTTCTGAATTCCTAATTATAGGCACGTTTTGAATTTCCCTTAATAAAAGTTGAGGCTCGCATTTTTATAAAGCCGGTAAAAATGGATACCCTTGTTGCGGACTCACGGAGATACCAAAGCGGTTTTTCTCAAACAAAAGATATTACTTTAGGGTCGATTAAACTTTCTTAAGGCGATAACTCCGTCGGGCTTCTTACAATGAGGCGTCGTCCTCTTTCCTGCTGCTTTGGAGATTTATTTACTTAAAATTTGCAAAGTTTTTGAATTATTAATTTAATCTTTGGACTTATAAAACTATAGACTTGAACAAAAAGAATAGTAATGATTGGAAATGTATTAGTAATAATTCAACCAGCTACTATAGTCCTTCAAAAAATATCGTCTTTATACCACATTTAGGTATACCATGCTCCAAGTAATATATTTGAGTCAAATGTCAAATATATCAAGAGATATACACATAGAAATACAAATTCTTACGAAAAGTAGATTCACATTAGCATAAAACGACCACAGATGACATAATAAACTAGATGGAGCAAAAAGGAAACAAGAGAATGTACAAAGTAAAGCAATAAATTTTTTTTATTGGCGTTCCTTAGCCTATTTAGAGTTGTACTATGTTGAGGAATCAAACATATTTTTGCATGTACCTATTATATAATTTTTCACCAGTTAAATATATTTTTTATTAACATGCAATCTGCTGATAGGTGCATTTGAATTCACATGTTTTATAACTTTAAGGATTTCCCTTACGGTGCATTTAGATCAAACGAACATAGAGCTAGAGTTAGAGCACTCTTTCGTCATCGTTTAGTGAAGACGATAACTCGTATTCGTACTCAGTGTTGTTCAGTATTAGAACATTGCATAGAATCTTTTTGATCGCACGAAGAACAACCGAAGAATGCTCTACGCCTGTTTACACTAAAATAATTTGACATAGGAGCATAGGAGCATCCTTTGATGTAAATTTACCGTTAAGAGTGGATATAGAGCAAAATTATCAATCTTCTATTAGATGATACGTGTAATATCCAAGACCAAATCTAAAAGATTGGTAAATTTGCTTTATACCCCCTCTTAAAGTCTCATCTAGATTTATACACCTATAAATAATTTCAATATAGGTAATAGATTTTCCCTCTACACTCTCCCCACAGAGTGAGATGTCAAGAAATTCAATAAAGTGATAATAAGCGGATTTCGTTTTAGGAATCATATTTTCGGTTCACACAGAAATCTTTTATTGGAGTGAAAATAACCTTTACCTAGAAATTATATTGTATTATAAGTAATTCTTCATTTTAAATGACTGTTGGCAAAGGGATTAGTGGCAGAGAGAGTTTGTTCAATCTAAAGAAGATGATCGATCGTATGATGATTGATATTATTCTTCTACTGTTTTGGTGTTACTAAATTACATATTATAAAAGTTTCGTAATACAAATTTTCCAAAAAAAAAACAATAAACTTGTTTGAGTTACTTAGTTGCGATGTAGAAGGTTAAGTTCCAGGTAAATTTAAGTTTGTTTATTTTCAGATTATATTTATTCCTATGAGTCAGAAGAGGTCAACTCAACTTTACATGAGAACTCGTAAATTAATGCTTTAAAATTTGCAATCATTAACATAATATTATGAATCCATAGGTTTTGGTAACTTTTATAGTATTATATGAGCTTAAAATATTGTTTTTATTATGAATCAAGATAATATATTACTTATCATTTAAATATAACATTATAATTCGATGAAGTTCACTCAAAAATAATAAGGAGACATAATACTATGCTACACACCACAACACACGCTACATTAAAAGCATTCAAGTATATTTGAAAATAATAATTATTACAATTATTAACGTTTAAAACAACAAAAGCATATCTACTATAAATATAAAATAACCTCGCAATTATCAAGTCGTGAAAGTTTTATTTTTAATTTCCAACTCATTTAAAATTCAGGAAGCAATTTTCATTATCTGAAACGTTTATAAGAACAAAGGTCGTCTTATCTTTAATCATTTGATAATAATAATGCCATTGGAATACAAAGTTGCTTTGTAGAATACTTGATGGTATAAAATGTTAATTTATCTTATACTGGTATGGTATCTAAAATAGAAGTGTAAAATAATATCGGCAAAATTTTTGGAAATGTGTGTAAACTGTATTGTGAAAATATTGACGCATGTTATTTTGAGTAAATTAAGCAACTTTAATGAAATTTAGGATATGAAACTCATCTTATTTATCGGATATTTGGGAACACCTTTGCTTTCCCTGGATAGAATTTAATGTAATCAAAAAGAAAATAAATGTCATATTATGATTTATTATTTCATAACTCCGTGAAAATTTCAGTGGGTAACCTTCTATCATATTATATCACGTAAAAGCAAGCGTAAAAGTAATAGTGTGATATTCAGGAAATTTTTTTTATTCGTGATTAGAATATAATAACTATATATAAATATATAATATATATTTAACAAAGTAAATAAACTCTCATAACATTGACTTGAAACAACGTAAATAAACCTTTATTTCTTCACGAATAGGCCAGTGCAGTTTTTAACATACTTGGCGTCAAGCCAGACATTCACTCAGTGTAGGGAATTGTTCTGAAACATTATATCCAAAACTTATTTAACATACTGCTTCTAAGATTGTATAATGTATATGTATATTCGTATTGAATAGAATAAAACGGTCATATAATAAAATTACAATAATTCATCTAATTTTGGCTCTTGCTTTTGCTAACGTTGCATGGACGACTTCCGAAGGATTCTAACCATAATGCCTCTTTGTAGACTCCGTATCATAACCTTATTCAAACAGAAAATGCTATTCTATATAGAAGGCTTTACTTTTGTATTGCTTCACTAACGAAACAGTGTTACATAACTTTTAGTTGCTATTTATGTTTTAGACGGCCTACTTGCGTAAGTCAAACGTTTTAACTAAGCTGTCCCTCCGTCTGACCGCAGTCTCGGTCTTGCAGGGCACAACACAAAATCCTTCGAAAAGCATTGTTTTTTTTTTGTTTTTATATCTAATCATTTACTTTAGATTGACCTAGACACTTTATAGGCATTCCACTTAAAATGAAATCTATATGTAAATATAAAACGTAATCCACTTTTTATTATTAATTACATGCTATGTACTACTACCATTACAAATCACTACATAGTATAAAACAAAGTCGCTTTCTCTGTCCCTATGTCCCTATGTCCTTATATCCCTATGTCCCTTTGTACGCTTAAATCTTTGAAACTACGCAACGGATTTTGATGCGGTTTTTTTTAATAGATAGAGTGATTCAAGAGGAAGGTTTATATGTATAATAACATCCATTTAATAGTGGGAAGTACTGTTATTTTTGAGGTTTCTAATGTGATGTCGTAAAAAATTACATTTTTTCCGCTTACATTGCAAACGCAGGCTGAACCCTACGAGTTTTATCAAAATAATATTTAGTATTATACACATTGAAAAGGTCTTTTCAGAAAAGTCCGCGATGGTATATGTCTATCTCTTATGGATAACCCACAATAACTTTTTTTTGTCATTTACTTTTTACGACAAATAATGTTTAATTTTCGAAGCGATTTTAACCAATACAGCATTAATCCTTAACCAATTAAATACCTTGAATACATTGTTCATTTAATATAGATCTATATGGCCCTTTACACCGTATGATTTAAGTGAATATTTTCGAAGATATTACAGATTTAAAAATTGCGGGACGTAGCGTTTGCGGCGGTACCGGCCGGCCGCCCTGCTATATATTTTATACCCGTGCGAAGCCGGAGCGGGCCTCTATGTTTTTATCACAGTTTTTATATACAACGTTCACAGTTTTTCTGTAGTGTATTTAGTATCAGCATTGCACCCGTGCGAAGCCGGGGCGGGTCGCTAGTTCATAAATAATAAATGAATTATAAGTAAGAATACTTACCGCATTAATCATAAGAAAATAATACAAAAGCCTCATCCTTTACCATATTAAAAACATTTTATTTATAAAGCACTTACAATCAGAGTGTAGTAATTAATTAGAGAAGTTTCCTCCATAGAAAGTGATATTTTCACCATTAATGGTTGTTCTTTGTGTAAACTTTATTACTTACACTGGAATATAATAATGGAATATATTTCCTAATGGTCCATATATTATTTTCAGCCGGAGCTCTAGTATGGCACAGAACTAATAGCCACTTTTCCTGTGTAAACGGCACATCAAGCTCTTACTTAGGTGGGATAAGATTCTTACGTCTATTTTATATGTAAAGAAACACAATGTTAGCGAGTTTTTAAGTATTATCAAGATCTGATATTGGCTTGGAAATTGGAATTCGATGGCGGACGGCGGTAAACCGAATTCATATTATATTTTGGCCTACATATTATAAACTATTGAAATGATTTTACTACAACTGTTTGTAAATTTAATTTACTGCATGCACATTTTCTGGAATATAGTTCATCAGAATTAGGTTCGTGAAATAAATTCCCAACTGTTGAAGAACTAACAGTTTTTTTAATTTGTTATTGTTGTAAGTATGTAATTTAAACCATATTTGTGTTGAATAGATTTCATTCATTTTTGAACTCAGTTGAAATTCTTATTCTTTGATCTATCTATAACTTACAATCTAAATAAGTGAAGTTAATTTATCTCCGAAATCCATATTCTATATATAAGATGTTTATCTCAAATATTTGCCTATCAAACTTGAGCACTAAATCACTTCAAGTACCTATTTGCGCTATAAATTTCCAAAGTCCGAACCCTCTATTTATATTGCAAACTTCTACAATTTAGTGATCTACACTTAACGCGTCTTCAGTATAAATATTACTGACCTAGCTTTTCATCATCAACCCATATATTATGTACCCACATAATCCACGACGATGGCCAAGTGCGGGTTGGCAGATGTCAGATGTCATTGAACTTTTGATTCTTCGACATGTCGGATTCCTGACGATGTTGTCTTTCACAGTTTCGAGGAGAGACGCTCGCTTAATATTGAACCCCGATTAAAAGTCCGAGGTCTCACTACTGAGCCACCACTACACTGTACTAGCTATTATCTATGAATTTGTAATAAAATTATGGTAATATACGTCAATAATATTATTTCAATCGAGTTGCATATTCCCCAATGGAGTATTACAGCGTCAATCTGACAGCAAGTTATAAGCAGTCGACGAGTGCAAATTGATACCATTACCTGAATATTATTGGAATCTCTTTACCAGCATTCTTAAAGGATGCTTCGTTTCCTTCTCCTTTATATTTTATTTCACTGCATTTTTGTACAGTATTGGAAAAGGATCAGTACATTTCTTTAGAACCCTATTATAAAATAGGTTGAAAGATGCAACTCTTCCCTAGTTATAAAAGAATAAATATAGTTCTTAATGGATTATTGAATACCTAGAATTCCTTTCTAAAAGAATCCATAAAAAGTGGGATTTCACGGAATTTTCTAGATAAAAAAGTATTTCCCGCTAATACTGTGCTATTCGTATCGAAAATATATTTCATACGATCCAAGCAATATTTTGACATAATACTATATCGGTTAGAATCAAGGCCTAAGTAAAGTCAAGTACAGTAAAGGGTCAAGTACATGCATGAATTTATACAATTTCCGTAGCACATAATTTAACGCTGAAACATACATCCTCGTTATAATCAGCGGCTATAATTACACAGAAGAGTTATATAAAATGAAGTTTTGTTTAATTAATTTCATTGAATTTATCCCCACGACGGCTCGAACAGATTGACCTGCATTCTGGCATAATGAGCCGATAGATTGTATGTGTTTGACATACAAAGCTCGTCATTGTATCAGTTGGCTTGATTGCAGCATTCATAGTTATGAGGTCAGAGGTGCTCGTTAGGAACGTTTTCCATTTTCACTATAATTTCTTTGACTTTTAATTTTGCTTCGTTTGATATTAAAATCGCGAACTTATTACGATTCATGTGGTATGCTTGATTAACGATATATGCACAATGCGCAGCGTTTATTTCTTTTATATTTACTTTATGTTTTAATTAATCGTGGTAATGTTATTATTTATTTTAATCCATCTTAATTATTGAGGTGATTTCATTGTACAAGAATATATACTAAGAAATTTCGAACAGTAAATCTTATAGCAGTAACTGAAATGATTGGAAAATAAAAACTCCTCGTGATAGGTGATCTACAATCTACATACAAGAGTAAAAGCCTTTGTCCAATATCTCAAAGCATTAAAACATCAATATCCAACCAAAGTAGGTACACACCACAATATCCTGCCTCCACACGTTTCGTAACAGGGCACAGTATCCCAGCCCGATGTAATAACCGTTGGAAATATTCCAAATGTATCCACGATACAGACCGTATCGATTGGAACTGGCTATGGTTGCAAACTTTAATTGTGCAGGATTATATCTAACGGTGTTGCAAGCGTTCGGGAGTTTTGGTGATTCCACAAACGTCAAATTCAATGTAAATCCTTAGAATGTGGGAACAATTTGTATGGAATACGTATGTTATTATAGTACATCCTGATATAATTTAGGAGACTAGTAAATAATGGCAAATAGCTATGTCACGTTTATCATATTGATGAAGAGTTCTATTTACTATCTACATTATATATTCATACTTGCTGCTTTTGTTAATTACCTACTAATTTATTTTTTCATAAAAAAAATCTTATCTGGAATTTTGAAAAGCAGAACAAATTTTTCAATCGATTTGTTTGGCTTCTAATTAATTTGCCTCCTTTTATTTAATCATCATCTGAATCCAACCATCAGTTTAATTAATCTTTATTACAATTTTTAGTTGAGAGAGCATTGATGCCGGATAGTGATCAAACCCTAATTTGTCTGGGTACTGGTAGAAAGTTAATCACTCCTGGCTGGCAACTGGCAATAAAACACCATATGAGTACTAAGAAGATAATAACTAACTTAAAATAAGTCTTGATATGAGATATTATCAAGGAAATCCGACTGCTACGACATAGCTACGAATTTACGTTAAGTCATACAACGCACTCTACAATACGAAACACCCGACTAACGTATCGTCACACCCCGGACACTCCATACAAAATTATCGTTTTGACAGTCACACTGTAGAGACTGCAAATGTGTGTGTTAACGCTTTATGGTTGGCACATTTGTGACTAGCGTAAAAAAAAAATTCGCGTTTTTCTGATGAAATACATCCGTAAACAGCACAATATCTAACCATTTTCTACGAAAAACGATAATCACAAATCCAAAATAATAAAATTACTTTAAGTCAATTTGATTAATGTTGTCAATCTTCGTTGCGTATCGTCCTTGTAGAAAAATGTGGACCATTTTTAGACTGATCGTGCGGGGTGAGGTAAGTGTTTAATTTTGGCGGGAGGCGGAGAGTGTCCGTTCTGTAGCGTTTAGCTACTATTATGTATTCTGTGGTATCGTAAATAGGCCCTTATAAATATTGTTTTCATGCTTCTACAGTAAGACAGCATGACTCCTAATAACATAAATTGAGCAACCATATAATCCGTAGAACACAACAATTTTAGGAAAGGCCAAATATTCCCATAAAATAAATACTAGACATAACCTAAATACAATGGAACCAGGTTACAGCATTCCATTAACAGCGAAGTGGACCACGAGGCTAAATATGAGGCAATATGAATTAAGCGCACGAGTTGTTAGTTAAATAACATACTTGGCGGCAATCCAAAGTCCCTGAGTGCTGGCTTTACTGAATTTGTCAACAGAACCACCCTTCTGTATTAAGTGGACTTCCACCTTTGCGCTTTTCCTTGTTTTCTTTATATTTACAGCAAAAACCGTACAAATTAAGCACTATAACTCAAGTTCAGTAATTACAGTCTATAAATAGTTTTATTCGTTGAATGGATTCAAATACGTTTACTTTATGCTGGCATTATAGTTGGCTATTAATTCAAGATAAATACTAAAGAACGTTACTAAACATAGATACTATTTGTCCGTTGTCCTTAAATTTATCATAGCCCGTCCCCCAGGGCATTTTCGAACCCGGTTTCGTCTGATTAAAACAGTCCTAATTACACATATGAAGTTTAAATTTCTTAGTCGTAGTTATTAATCACACTTTATTCTGTATACACTATTAAAATATATAAAAATAGCTAGCTATAGTATAACCTTTTATTATGCCAAGCAGTATGTATGTAATTAATATATTCTACAAGTTCACAAAGAACTTTATATAATACTTAGACTTATTAGTTTTGAGACGTCTTACATCTATTAAACCAAACACACACATACCAAAACCCAGTATTCATGCAAATAAAGGGAACATTAGAATGTTAATATGAAACCAGCTCGCCGAATTTCATTAATACTTTCATCCTACGTTAGTTAGGCAAAGACGACATGAATACAGTAATAATGCGTGCCTTGAATTAAATGTACTTCATGTTACATTCATAAAATGGTAGCTAACAGCCTTACTTATAAACGTCTCTCAAATTTAAGAGCCCCTCTTAGCTGTTGATCAACGTTTTTTTCACTTATAAACCCAATTCAGTGTTGAGAGGTGTTTAAGTAACAGTCAAATAATGTCAAAATTTAAGAAACGTCCGACCCTGTTCTAAATCTATTTGAGAGACATCATGGCGGATATATTGTCAAACATTTGACGTTTTGTAGTTGCCAAGAGTATATTATTTGTGTTTTTATTCACTTCGCAGTAAAATAACTGTGGTAAAATGGATATTGATAGTTTGAGTAAAGATTTTTCGAATGATGTGCAGGTGCTTCGTGATTTTAGAATTCGTAGGCGTCAAAAAAAAGTTTATAAACAGAGCGTGAATCCTCTGGACCTGAAAGAAGAAGAATTCCGGTCGTAGTTTTGGGAAGCATATATATACGATCTGAGTCACATGCGAACGAGGAATAATTACTATAACTGTCGAGCGTTGCTTCGGGGTGTGGAAGCAAAGATTCCGCATTCTTAATGAAACGATGTGAGGATTCCTCCACGTGATCAAGATCACGATTATTGCTGGTGCAGTTTTGCACAATTTAACAATACTAATTAATGTGCCTATTTTAAATCAAGGTATTTACGCAAACTACTTTCTTATGCAAACAAAGTACTTATATTTAATAATGCCAATACATAAATGCTATCCATATTTTAATTCTTTTTTTTTGTTTCTTTCTAGATCCTACAGGCATTGAAAATCAATTAACATATCCAACTGTCCCTAATATTGTAGAAGAATAAGAAAATGAATGCGAAAATCAAGGAAAAATATAAACACAGTCATATTGAAACTTATTTTTATAATTAAATGAATATTTTCAGATTTTTGTAAATTTATTATTGTTTTCTTATAATATTCCTCTTCCAAAGTTATTTAGAGCCTTTTTTCATGAGTCTCCCTTTCCTGTTGGATTCTAATTTCATGCAACTCTTGTTGTTGCTTCATAAGTTCTTCCCTGCTTTTTTTGCAAGGAGGAATAATAAATAATTGATGCTCATTTTCACAGTTATTTGATTTTTCACTGTACAAATATGATAAACATTAAACATAATCTTACATAAATCACAGCTGTATAATAATTGATATTCCTATATTCAATAACAAAGAAATAACATATTTATTTGAAAGTTTATTGGCAGTTAAATGTCATACAAAATAAAGTCTACCATTCATATTTGTCAAAAAGTACATTTTTAGTCAAGTTTTACGTGAATATCGGGTTTTATTTCGATAATGTTACTAGAAAAAAATATATTGACGTTACTTAGTTGAGAGACTGCTGAGACAGGTTTATAAGTATGATTATTTTAATCATTGTTTAAGGAGTTGAGAGTTATTTAACTGAGAGGTGTTTAAGCAACAGATCAGTCAGTTTTTATAAGTAAGGCTGTAAGAGAATAGGTACGGTACGTAACGTCAACAGACAACGGATCGTGTTTTTATCATAATATAGTCCATTGAAAAGTTACATTTGGGGTTGCATTTTTTAGAGGACGCAATTTTATTTTTTTGATGTGTAGGGGGGGTCAGTGTGAAGCTATCACCAAGTTTGTGGGGTCGCCACCCTTGTCCCACGGCCGCCATCTTGAAAACAGCGGTTGATATGGTTTTTACGATATATCTCTTAAACTATTTATTTGATAAAAAAAAATTGTAAACATTATTTGTTGCAAATTAAATTCTCTACAACTTTGGTCCTGCAACTTTTTGTCGTAGAACTATAAATAAAAAAGTTATAAGCGAAAATGTTCAGAAATTAGAGATATTTATATTTTTCAATAAAACTTTTTTTTTATAATTTTACGAAGAAATGATATCAGACCATTTTTGTAGATTGTTTTTCGAGGAACAACTTTTATGTACAACATTTTTTCATTAAGTAAATAGCTAAGGTTTTACAGCGCTCCGAAGTGAGTACTAATTTTCAGTACTATGAACTATACAGTATACTTATATTATGTGTATACTAATAATAATTTGTCATCAGTAATTGTTTTTTTTTTTTGTTATTATAATATTTTTAATAATTAATTTTGCAATATTATTAATAATTAATTATTGAATCTTTTCCCCACCACCCAGCAGGTAGAGTCTGCAAGCGCGTTTTTTTTTTACGTCGAAAAGCAGGGCTGAAATGTTCTGCAGTGTGCTTCTATTGTTCTGGAGTATGGGAAAAGAGCCAATAGCCAATATATGTATAGTTAAGAGTACTGAAAAATAGTACTCACTTCAGAGCGCTGTAAAACCTTAGTTATTGACGTAATGAAAAAATGTTGTATATAAAAGTTGTTCATCGAAAAACAATCTACAAAAATGGTCTGATATCATTTCTTCGTAAATTGATAAAAAAAAGTTTTATTGAAAAATATAAATAGCTATAATTTCTGAACATTTTCGCTTATAACTTTTTTATTTATAGTTCTACGACGAAAAGTTACTGCACCAAAGTTGTAGAGAATTTAATTTGCAACAAATAATGTTAACGATATTTTTTTATCAGATAAATAGTTTAAGAGATATATCGTAAAAACCATTTCAACCGCTATTTTCAAGATGGCGGCCGTGGGACAAGGGTGGCGACCCCACAAACTTGGTTTTAGCTTCACACTGACCCCCCCTACATATAAAAAAAAACAAAATTGCGTCCTCTAAAAAACGCAAGGTTAGGCCTAAAAAATGTAACTTTTCAATGAATAATAAATTGACTGCGCTGCGAAACAATGTAATAAAAGCAGGTAATTTTTTCTTCAAGCACCGCCTAAAAGCTTTTTTATAACATGACTCACTGAGTAGTTTTATCACATACTATATGTTATTTTCCATGTACATGATCGTGTAGAACAAAATAAAAGCCCAACTAGTAGAGGCATAAATCATTTAGAAATTTAAAGCTTAACAATATTATATTTATAAATGCAATTTTTAAATGCATTTTTTCACGATTACCTGACGAGAACAGAATGCTAATAAAAATATTTAAAAATAACAAATACCAGTATTCATCTCTCAAAAGCATTTTTCACGTTCTAAACTAAAATTAAAAAGAACAAAACGGGTATTTTGCAAACATAATCTCTATGAAAAATACCACATGCTCTGGATTCCACAGAGCATAAAAATTTCAGCAATCCAACCCTTTCATTTTTACATACGTTCGTTCTCTCGTACGTACGTGCATAATTGATTCGTTCATTTAAAATACATTAAGCAGACCGAGAACGATCAGAACTGTGTTCCGAAGGTAAGGAAACAAAGGTGATATCCGCGGCTTACCGTCTAACCCAAAACTGGAAACAGGACCAATAAAATAATAACTTTAATCCGAAAACTGCGATCGAATACCAACTTTAAGAGCTCTACATACGGTACACTATCGCATACTGCTTTTATATATTCCGTTCATTTTTATGTACCTTGAGATACAGATAATGACATGGACTGGTAACATTACATTCAATTTGATATGCCTGTTATGCTCTTTAATGATTATGTCTGATAGGAACAACGGCAAATTTTAATCTAACAACGCTTGTATTCTACAAAATTAAAACTTTTCCCGGTAACATTGCATTTATAAAAAAAGAATATATATTGTAGCCTGCAAATTAAGTGTAAATGAGTTTCCATTATTCCATATGAATACAAAATTCAATTTCTAGGGGGACTTATGTTCGATATTCATTTAAATATATTATTATTATCTTAATATATATAAATCTCGTGTCACAATGTTTGTCCTCGATGGACTCCTAAACCACTTAACCGATTATAATAAAATTCGCACACCATGTGCAGTTCGATCCAACTTGAGAGATAGGATAGTTTAAACATGTAGGTACCACGGGCGAAGCCGGGGCGGACCACTAGTCTTAATATATATAAATCTCGTGTCACAATGTTTGTCCTCAATGGACTCCTAAACCACTTAACCGATTATAATAAAATTCGCACACCATGTGCAGTTTGATCCTACTTGAGAGATAGGATAGTTTAAACATGTAGGTACCACGGGCGAAGCCGGGGCGGACCGCTAGTATATTATATTATTTCATATTTGGTATCTATCTATTTTTGGATTTAAATGATCTCTATATATAAAAATGAATCCCTAGTTTCCTTGGTCACGGCATGACGCGTGAACGGCTCGACTGATTTCAATAGTTCTAAAAATAGTGCCCAATGACACTAGAAAGACCTATTCGCTCATTTATAATATTAGTTGTTGTTTTATGACAACCAGCGGAAAAGCCGGAAATTATCTAAAAGGCTTTCAAGGTGAGTTACCGATTTGTTTATGTAATGGATGAGCTCAGATCAATATTTATTAATAGTTAGAATATTTAAAGTTGTTAGACATTCAGAAATAACAATTCATTTCAAACAAGAATAAGAGCTCATCTATCTTCGTGACAATAAAATATAATATCAATATCGTAAATAAGACCCTTGTCAATATTATGAAAGGGAGAAACTTATTGGACAAAAAAAAATGTTACCTTCGAGGATTCGAGAAAGCCATCTGCAATATTATGCGGCATAAACACCCTATATTCTATCCGTTTCATCGACCCTACAACCCTTGGGGCCCAAACTCTAACATTTGAGGCCTGTGTAACCGACACACTCGAAACTGGTTTGTTATACAAAATTAAGTAAATTAGTTATATGTTATTGTGGATTAGTCTGGGAGCAACTAAAAAATACTACAATTATTATAGATTTTATATATTTTAATTTATATAAATACTAAATAGTATTTTATATTACAGATCTCTTTTGAAATAAATAATAATTTTTGTTTTATTTATAACATAGAAAATAAACAGGCACGTCAGTTGACGATAAGCCAAACACGCTATTTATAAATATAATCCAGTTGCAGTTCTGATTTGTAACAAATGAATCTAACGAGAAATATTCATTTTCAGTTTAGAAAATAGTCAACAGATGGACAATGAAGAGGACAAAAAGACATCAGCCTAAAATTCATTTGCTTTTATATTCTGTAATTATTAAATATCGTGCCTTATATTTTTACAGTTTGAAATAATTACGATTCATTTAAGATTTTATCGAGTGCGATAAAATAGTAGAAATGTAAGTATTGTATAAGGTAATTAAACGAAAATAATATTTTTATAAAACTAAAAGAAGACTCGAATACATTAGAAACATTTTAAAATTATTTCTGTATTAAATTTCTTAGAATAGTGCTTCCATACTACCATATAAAATATAAAGACAGGCGCGTAACTGCCGCGTAGCCGATACGTAGAAGTCATTCAATAAGCTACAAGCAATCACTTACATTAAATCAAGAAGGGTGCGAAATAAAATCCGTGCTAATAAAAGCTGGGTTGTATAAGCGACAATGGCGCAACTAGGCGAGCACATCCGGGAAGCCGGGTCAAGGTCACGGCCTGGATCGATGCAGCTACGGTGCTACGCCCGTTCTACGTCCCGCTACGACTGCCTCCCGCTTGTACAGCGATTCGCGATTTTCACTACGGCTACTATTTTTAGACGAGATTCAGTTTTATTTACACATTAAATGGCCTTTATTTAGTTTATAAGCTATTCAACTAAATATTGTGAGGATGAATGGTTTTGTGTACCGTACTCGTGGAGAGAACGTATTTTATCTTTACAAATGTCGTAAATTATTGAACTTGCTTATTTAATTAATATCAAACAAACCACTATTCATAACGAATTTTAGGTTTTCAATTTATTACCTCAAAATGAAATATTCAAAAACTTATGTCAGCTTTGTATAAATTTTCCTCTTTATTTCCTCCTTCCATTTAAGTTTACTTCTGCGACAAAAACTAGCAATTATCCTACTCTCATTCTAGAGGGTTATATAGGCTGAGATTATAATTTTAACATTAATTATATTAGTCTAAGTAATCATTTATTCGCAGTCGTCTTTTACATAATTGGCTACAATGTTTAAAAATATTAGGAATGAAAATGCTACCAAATCTTCAACATTTGATACACCAAATTTCAAATTAAAATACCTATACGGCTATACCTACCTTAATTTACAAGAAAATTTTAAAAGCAACTTCCAGGAAGGCATTGTCCATTCATCGTAGAATAATATGAAACCGCATTATTGTCTCGTGTACACAAAAGACGCTTTGTCCCTCGTAATACTTCCCGTTTCGTATTTTATTGAACAATAAAATTATCGCCAATCTTACAACGATAAAAATATTATTTATCCGAGCCGCATAAAACAAAATCGCGAGCGAATATAGCGTACGCCCTTATTTTTAAAAAGGAATTACGTTATTTATGGGCTGTATTTGTTTGATAAATTTCTTCCAGCCTCTATTACGGGAAAAATGAGCAAAAACATTATATATCTTTTGTATGTATTCTAAGCTGAAAATTTCAACAAAGATATTTTTGGACGAGTAATATTCGTAAATGTAACAATTTTTATAGCCATGGACTAAAAATAACCATTCATAATTACGACACAAACATAACTTCATAAATAGTTTTTTTACGGATACTATACCTACCTAGTTTTTTAGTTTACTACGGTTATCGATATATCTATTCTACACTTGAAAAATGTACTCTATTATATGAACTTATTTTTTTTACTTTGATTCTTACTTATTTTTAGTTTTAGTTACTTAATTCAAATAAAACAGATCCAAACTATAAAATTATTACGACGAAATTTCTCAAAGACATTCGAACCAAACGAAGTATTCAATGATTTTCCAAATATCCTCAAAGTAATGGCTCATTGGAGTTGATAGGTACATGGAGATGTTCATTTGTATTCTCTGTTTATCCACTATTTAAACAGCTTTAGAAGTAAATTAAATTTCGCGAATTATCTCATAAGTAACGTTCGTATGAATTCTAATTCGCATTTGTATATCTTTGCATACTAGTGGTTCTAATGAGTGCTATTTACGTACCTCACGTACATACCTTAATATGAATAATCATATCTTCCTCGTATTTGCTCGAACAAGATAATTAAAAAAGGAAGATAACTCTGTTAAAAGCTTTCCTTTTTTTACTACATAAATAATGCAAAAGCTAAAGATAAACTTCAATCCATTCTTATCTAAATACGTAGAACAATATTTTCATTGTGTTTACAATTCACGCTACCAGAAGTAAACAATTTTTACAACATTTATCTACCTACTTTAAGCCAAATCCTTTATATTGTTTGTAAAAGCTATTATCCATTTTATAAAAACAAGATTTCATACATTCATATTATTATATTCGTTTTGTTAAAAACAAACCGGGAAACCCATTTAATAATCAATATTTCACGAGCGAAAATTTATTAACGAGTTGTAGGTAACTAATGACTGTTCCAAAACATACGTGGAACAAAAACCACAAAAAATATACTGTTTCCCGACAACCGCTCATTTCGGTCGCGAATTATATAACAGAAACAATTTTAAGGTCCTCTTGAATTAAAAATGTACCACAAAAACGTGCATTTCTCCTTTTACAAAGCTGTCATGTGCTTTGTTAAGCTTTTATTTATACTTATAGGAATCAGAGCAGGAATATTGCAATATTTTTATTCTATTTTACTAATCTACATTAAGAATAATATTTCTTACTTTGTAATATGTAATGTTTTTTTTTCTTCAAACATTTGGTTTGATGTCATAATATATTGTACAAAACGTTGCAGATACATTAATAATTTAGGGAGGAAACATCTGGACATTTTATAGTACGGTCGTATAAATAAACTTGAAATACCAATATATTAAAAAGAACTAACGTATCGGAATAATTCTTATGCCTACTCGGCTCACGTAAAATACGATCTCAAATCAAACGGAATACGCTATGAATATCTAACCAGCCGTTTGCATATTTTAGTGTATACCTCATTTAGATTTCATTCGTGACGTGTGAAAATATTCATATCATATTTATTAGGGCGTCAGGGCGGAACGGTAAAGTTATATACTCTTTTATAGCATCGTAACCTTGAAAGCGTTTAGCTAGTGCGAGCATCTACCCCGCACTCGAGGCGGTCACGGTCGCAGCGTGCACGCTCGAGCGCGGGACGTCCGCTCAGCTCGGCGGCCGGCGCTGGAAAGCGGCCGCAGCGCGCGCGGGGAATGTTTACCCGCACCCGCACCCGCCCACCCCGGCCGTGCCAGCTGAGCAGCGACACGCTATATTTAGGTTGCGCTGTAAATATTCGCTCCAAGTACGGAAAGCGCCCCCTCCCACGGGGGGAGCGGGTGGGTTGGGAGTACGTAGTTCCGAGCGACATGAGCGGGTAAAAGTTGAAAGTTCACCAACGCCTCGCACACGAGTTCGCGCTGTTAGTGAAGGTTTTCTTTATTTAAATTCTGTTGCAAATCGTTCTGCCTCGTATTGCCCCGCATTTGCGATGCCGACTTATTTCTCGACGCTTACACCTCTTGAGCGCCTCGGTTTTTAATTTTTATTAACTTTTACATCTGAAAAGCAATTAAGTACGCGATGTTCGATACAGTTACTTCGCATTCGTTTTTCGATGCGATTCAATTAAACCGAACAAGCTTTTCAGATTATAAAAGCGTCGAAAACGATCTGTTGGATGACGTCAAGGCTATTGCGAATGTATACGAGCTCCTCTTTAGGCAAATTAATACAGATTACTTCGCCCGCGATGGGCTATTTGCGTGCCCGCTCAAATTGGGCATGTCGTTATTTTTTGCTACATCATGTGGTTGAGCTTAAATCGATAAACTGTCATCGCTGAAGGTAATTTATTAAATAAATGAAACATTATTCAGTGTGCTGACTTATAGATGATACTGCAGGGCGACTAATGGCAGATGGATCGATGTTGGGCATACATTCAGTTGTATCAGAATCCGTATCTGGAAACCACCGTTCCGTTTTCGTATACTCGTACTCTTCTTCAGCTTCAGTCTTATGTTTCTCGTGTTTCGGATCGTGGAATGTGACAATGTTCAAGACAGGAGCTGTCCCGCCGAATGCAATTCGTTCCTCGAAGCTAGTTACAGCTAATATCGAGCCGGCAGCTGGGTAGGAGCAAGTGATGTATCGATTGTGGAGGTTGATTACTTCGACGCAGTTGGTTCCACTGCCACCAATAATACCGTATTTACCCTTGCGATTGTACTGAAAATTGTGCATGCATTTAGTTTTTCGTAAACGAAACAAAATAATAGAGGTGCTAAAAGCTATAAATTGTGAATAACTAAACAACTTTTGGCTCCGATTTATTTGAGCTAAACCCTGTTAACGTTAACAAATCGAATATTGAAATTGAAGAACACTGGATGGCAAAGATTTAGTTTCAAATTTAAATTGTTAAAGAGAACTTTGGTTGAACAAAATTTTGAGATACTTTTAAAACCCGACCACTAAATACATTTTGAAGCGGCGAACTTTGGCGATACCTACTTATTTCGTACTTAACTGTTTTGCCTGGGAATTAAATGAAAACAACCAAACCGAAACCTCAGAAAGTTTGCCCTTACGAGAACATAATATAATGTTTGAATTACATCGTTGTTTATTTTATGTAATTATATTTTCAGAACAAATAGGTAAGATAGGTCGTCTGTTCCAGGTTACTTAATGATCTAAGGGTAGGTACAACAGGCAATTATTTTGCATTTTCCTTATTTATTTCTTTGAAAATTTTGTTAAACCAATTTTAAAATATTGTTATTCACCTTTTTTTCATTTAAAAGCTTTTTTATCTATAGCAAATATTGTTTCACATCTTAATATGACAATCTTTTATAATTGTACCATTTTAATTGCAATAAGGAAACCTTTATTTCCCATATTATATGCCTATAAATTAGGGATTCTAAAACAAATCAAAATACATACCTGCATCGACCTCCAATAACGACAGGCGTAAATATATTCACCATCGATATCTGGTCTTCGGTTCTGCACTCGGATTATGTTGAGCCGTTTCCTTGCTACAATGTCCCATACTGTGAGAGCTTCTGTCGGCTGCCAGCTGCCAACTATGCAGTGATCCCTCTGTGTTATGGAAATTTGGACCTTATTGTTAGAATCGTTGAAACCATTAAGTATGATATGTGATTTTTGTTTTTATCTTGTATATCAGAGAGAAAAAATGTATTTTATCATGACGTCTAATATCTGGACTTTATCCAGATTTAACTAGTAATTAAACCAATCAGTTCATTACTACCATGTGCCTGTATGTATCAAGTATGTTTTTTCATATTATTGTTTAATGGCTCTCGGACGAGATTCTAGTAGATATAGAGTGGTAGTATTTAGTATTTTGAAAATGATGGTCATGTCTCAGCACCAGCCATGAAAAGTAGGTATTTGTGAACTTATACCGATGATAATTAATTATCAGAACAATGGAGGGAAGGCATTTAAGGGGTTGACCCGAACCATTTCATTTTATCGAGCACCTTTTAAAAGGATTAAGGAATAGGATAAATCGGATTATTTTCGTATTATCGTAACTAAAAGTACTTCGAAAGTTAACAATGAAAATCGCAATGTTCAGAGAAAATTTCCACATCCAGACAATAAGCAATTCAACGCAATTAGAGGCAAAACCTGAATAAATAAAACAAAAAGTACCTACGCAGAGCCAGCGGCAAAGTTAATCAAAATTAATTTTCAAAACAGAAAAACTTCACCGCGAGCTCCTCTGATGGAAAGTATTAAAAATATAACACTTCAAAGGTAAAGTATGAACTATGAGAGCGTCAAACTTAATAACGAGTCGAGAGGACAATACTCCAGAAGCTCTGCCATGCACCCTGAGGTAACCAAGACTGACTTTTAATTAAAATTTCTTGTTACACAAACATAATATGTGCGCTGGATACGCGATAATAAACAATGACAATTAAATAGATACCATCAATACAGTAACATGCATGATAAATATCATAGGTATACCTAGCAGTAACATCCTAAGATCACACCATAGGCCAGGAATATATTCATACAAATGCAATCAATTGAAACAAAAAGCCTATATGCCATCCATTTATCAAAATATCCTACCCAATTGTAATGTGTAGGGAGATTAATGGCAAAATAATAATTGGTGCATAAGTTAGCATATTAATTAGGGCCGGCTGATAAATGGCTATGTATTCCTACATCCATCTGATTAGCGGCATTGAGAAGATTAATGACCTATGATAGTTTATTTTACAATTAAATCCCAAACCTTTCATAGAGGTGGAGTTTTTTCGTGTTAATGAACGAGTCATTATGAAAACATACTCAGAGTTATATAATTAAAACGTAGGACAAATTAAGTCCCCGAGGACAATTCTAAACCCACTGTAATAAAGGGTTTAAATGACAAATCATGTTTAAATAAGATAGCTCTCTACACCTTGTATTAATTAAATGGATCCCGTGCCTTCAATAACACACCATTTTCCAGTAATTTATTACTTTCATCTATTTTATACGTCGTGCTATTCCGAACCTTATAATCTCTAAGGCAGAAGATAAATAATCCTTCACATTGTAAAGGGATTAAACTTATTCTGAACATTGATTAACGATAAAGTATTTTATACATTAAGGAGAACTTATTAGACGTTTGAAGAGGTTTTATCCTCTTAACTTCTTATATCTAAAAGCCGACTAGTTTTGAAAGACATTTCAATAGTCGTTTCATCTAAGTAATATAGTAGGTTAAATAAAATAATCAGAATTTCTCGCATAGGTATTCTGTCTGATACCTTATTTTATTCTTTGAACTTGGTTTAAGACTAATCAATAGTTTTTTATTGCAAAATTGTAAAAAGATAGACCATCGCACAAAAGACTCCTATTAATCTCGATATTTATCGTATAATCTCTTAAAAATTTATAATCACTATTAACCTTTTATCCTAAAATATATGAAATATTTACTGACAATATAAAAATGTTCGAGCGACATGAATACGGCAGCGGCAAATTCATAACACGGTTCATTTATCATCCGTTTTGCGTAACACGCATAACTTATTTCTCGATTAATCTTAAAACTTCTATACAACTCCAATTTCACACACGATAATATATGGGCACGATGACAAGCCGAAATTCTAAACGATCGTGTTTACCTTATAATATCTCCATAAAACAAATTGTAAATAGAGGAAAGTAACCAAATATGGGCTACCATTTTGTTTTTGGGCCAAAAATAAAAAACTTTTTGAAAAATAAATTTTTGTTTATGTAATAGTAATTAGTCATACATTTTTTCATAACACCGTAACAGTCTTATTTTTTTATTAATAAACTATAATATTAAATTTGAACAAAAAACAAAATTAGAAAAAAGGCACCAAATATGGACCAGACCCTCAAATATGGGCCACCTATGTATTTCTTAAGAAAAAACAATTATAATATGTTAATATCTACGTAGAGATCAAAGAAATTTGGTAATTTTAAGAAATTAATAGTTTTACTTGCAAAAGTCGCATATCCATGTATCAAATTCTGGCCCAGCACAATCATTATGTGCCCAAAGCTCGCACATCAAGCACCGAACCCAGAGTTCTCCACTTGTATTCTCTGAAAAAAGTTGCTGGCCGAACATACATTCTGCATCTATCTGCAGAAGTAGGAGCTTCTTCGCCGATTATAGGATCAGGATCAGTGTCCGAATCTAAGGGGATATCCTCTTCATCTTCAGCAATCACCAACATAGCCCATAATCGAAATTCTTAATGAAAACAAACTTAACCTTGCATCTTTTAAATAATAGAAAACAAATAAGTAAAACTTCCAAACACATGAAATTAAACTCATATTCTACGAATAAAACATATAGTCATTACACTAATCCCTTATTTTCAATGATAAAACAACATATTTTTACGTACCTTACAAAATTTTGCGGCAGCGGTGCAGTGACGACCTCTTACCCCAACGGCAACTCGCGCCACATTGATGAGATAGAGTGATTGCGCTCATAGGACGAATGAATGCGACAGAAGATAGTCATTAGTTGCGGCTTTCGATTGTTTGTTTATGAGAAATGTTACTAGCCCATATTAAAGCACTAGCCCACATTTAGTTACTTTCCTCTAATGCTGGAAAATTCTTGTACGTAAAAGGTTTTGAACGTTCCATTTTCAGTAAGGATTGTTACATAACAGTAACGTCTTTACGTTTATTTACCGAATGCCGATTTATACAAAAGACAAGCATCATAACATGAAACGATTCTGCGTATCGGAGATCGATATAATAAAACAACTAACTTAAACATAGGTAATAGCCATTTCTATTCTTAAAAAACAATTCTGCACGTAGAAAGTAAATTGGTCTGTAACTCTTCATTTCAAATTCAAAGGTGACCTATAAACGTTCTAGACTTTTTAATTTAAGAAAACTGACGTTGGAAGTTAGAGTTTTATAATAACAAGAAAAATATTATCTGGGATTTGGGCCTACACGAGCTTGAAATTTGATTTTATTAGCGAAAATATCAGAAATGGGAATCGTCTCGATTTATATGAGAACCTTTGTGAGTATTATATCTCAGAATGCGGCGCAATTAGGCTTAGCTCGATGTTATTAATTGAATGGGAATAAATGGCGTAAGCGAGTCTTTGTTGAATGAAATCTTTTGATGGTACTTTAATAGCGATACCTTTGCTTCCATAGATAAATCATATTATATTTTAATTAAGAACACTTACGTTCAAATCAATGCTGTCGCTGCACACATCGACTCCTTCGAATGTTGTAACGCAGCCAACTTGGCATCTAGTATCCCAAATCTGTGGATTATTACCATGTAAACAAAATACAAATTAAACGTACATATTAAAAATTGTAATAGAAACTGTATAATAACTAGAATATTAAAGCTATTATACGAAAATTTTCAGTAAATAAATAATAAAAAAAAAAACAAATTTGTTTTTCAGGATATAGGATAGGTATCTATTATTTGGAAATATCTTGATATTTCCAAATTATTTGCTTTAATTTTGAAGTTCTTGAACTTCACAATTTGTGTAGAGTCCGCTATGGTAGGTTTATCAATGTGTAGAAATACAATAAAATGATAATAGGCTTTATCCGTAATACACTTATACTTTATACTCATATAGTTATGCTAAAAAGATTCTATTGTACTTATATATTTTTAATTACTTAGTAAACCACCAGATTACAGCAAAACAATTAAGCCCTTTGCCTGTATTACAAATAAGCTAAGCAAATAAGGTACAGAATCACTCGTGACGTGAGCTTAACTCTCAAAAGAAGAGCTTAGACGAGTACCTATGAGTTAACCACTTTGTGAAATATTTTAATCCCATCAAGCGTAGTTGAGCGGAAGTCGGACATTTTGTTTATGTTCATTATTATTAAATCCGTAATTATATTATAAATCCCTGCGGTAATCTGCATAATTTTAATTTATTACGTTTTCGCGCCTTTGTTTTGATTAGTTTAAATTACGAGTTTATAGAGGATTATTGCAAAATAAAAACTTGAATATAACTATATAGCTTAAGGCGGCTTCGATCTGAATTAATTATTATCACATATTAACGAGAAGTATTAAGAAAGCAGCAGACCAAAAGCTAACTTTATTTTAATTATGAATCACTACATAGTATAAAACAAAGTCGCTTTCTCTGTCCCTATGTCCCTTTGTATGCTTAAATCTTTGAAACTACGAAACGGATTCGGATGCGGTTTTTTTTAATAGATAGAGTGATTCAAGAGGAAGGTTTTAGTATATAATTTATTGGGTTTTAGACAAAGCGGGCGAAGCCGCGGGCGGTAAGCTAGTATAAAATAAATAAAACAATTATTATTTTAAATTCCATATACCTGATGTCATTAATTCAATATACCTAATGCAGTAAATGCTCGAATAAGTTGCTTGTTAACAAAACCTGATTATTTAATCCTTTTTGTAGTTCTTAAGAACAGGGTCGTTAGAGAGCTGCTTACTTCAACTTTAAAAGAAACAAGAAAGAATTGAGCTTTTAAACTGTTATAACTGTAAGACTTTGCAAATTCTGAATCATGTTAAACTTCTGTTTAACAAAACAGTAAAAATAAACAAACAACATGCAAGAGAGATTAAAGGCATTAAGTGTATATGCCAGTAGGTAACGTATAATATTATCATTTAACTATTATAATTACTGTCCGTATATTTAGTCAGGCACAGAAATATGATTTTTGAATATCCTCTTCTGTTTAACAAAACAGTAAAAATAAACAAACAACATGCAAGAGAGATTAAAGGCATTAAGTTTATATGCCAGTAGGTAACGTATAATATTATCATTTAACTATTATAATTACTGTCCGTATATTTAGTCAGGCACAGAAATATGATTTTTGAATATCCTCTATACTTTAGCTGCATGTCACCGAGACATAACTTTGTAAATCAGTTATAGTAAAATGTTTTTATTTTTTTATTTTTATTGGATCAAAGCCATCGGATTTTTGAGTAATTATAGGCACAACCTAGATTGGTTTATAACGTAGTGCACATACTAAAAAAAACCTGTGGAAGCTATAATTAACATTATAGGTACACCATACAGTACAATTATTTCTCACTCTCAAGGTCTTATCCCAGGCTGCACTAGCGAAGACACACGGTCTCTCGTCATGGCACCGCACCGCACACACTTGGCCAAAGTGCATGCGTTGCAGTTTCTTCGGTATGAACTGTAAGCGCAGTTTGTGCACTTTGTACGTTGTTTCAGCCTGTAATTGAGCTCATGTTATACAAATGCTAATTGCACAATATATTTTATAGAAATAAAAAAATGTATCGAATCAGGAATCTTTCCACAAGAACAAAATGCTCTTATTGTTAACATTATAAGTTATGCAAAAATTGCAATGCAGTGAATGATGAATTAAGAATTATAATATATTAATAATTATAATATTGACACAGTGCTAAATGCTACAATAATATTACCCCTTTGGAACCCTTTTTATGTTGTAATGCAATACACAAAATAAAACTTGACACAAAATAAAAAGGGCCCCAAACAGCATGGTATTACAAAACGCATCCATCAATAAGTGGCTAATCTATATTGACCATTTAAGCCTCGCCTGTCAAAACTGACGTAACTCGATAAGGGAATCCTTGACCGGCGAGTTGCCAGTTGCGACCTACTTTCCGGGTTGAGGACTTTCGAAAATCTCGTAAACCAATCTCATATTGCCAATAAAACGGGATTAGGTTGACGGTTTACGACAGGCAACACTTTATCGTAAGCACGGGATGTAATGGCCACGGTTGCTGGTTGCCATCGTAAAAAAAAATCTGCTGTATGAAGTAATAATATGAAATACTGGTCTTCTTTATTTGTGTTTGTATTAAAGGAGGCTTCTGTTGCGGATGTTTATATGATTTCAAATATATTACATGCTGCCTGACGCCAAATTACGACGAAAAATTTGTCAGGATATATGACGCAGGCCAATTTTTTTAATGGTTGGCCACACAGACCCTACATTTTAATAATTATTATTGCTTTATCATAGAAACCACGTCATGTACTCACGTAATACACGTAATACATTTAATTAAATGTTCTTTTTACTGCAAATGTTTAGAATGTCCACAAATGCACTGGTGCCAAAGAGAAAAGCACAAACGAACCCTATAATATAAATATGCTAATTGTAAGGGAAAAACGAGAGCGTTAAAAGCACTCAGCCACAATGAAACACTCGCATTTCTAGTTCTATTGTTAAAACAACTGCCAGGATCAAAGGAGAGACGGTTTATGCAAACAATTTGCAAGCGTCACGAGCCACATAATAAATGTTAAGCTGGTTTTCCACGATAGTAAAGATTGTCAAGGGACCGGTTTTTTATATCATAATATAAGTGTTTAGACCAAATTCCCACGTATGTGGATGTGGGCCGACTTCAAACATATGCTCAACAAGGGCCCCTCGACCTTAGCATACAGCTACATTGTAGAGGCCGGTGCTACGGTGCTACGAATTTCTTACGTTTCTAGTATGTTTGTGGTTGTCGGACCATTTGAAAATAGGCTAATAGATCGCCTCATGATAGATAGAGTGAATACGATACCACAGTATTGAAACTATCATTATTAGTTGTTACCAATAAAATAATGCTTCGTGAAAAGCCTGCTTTAAACAAACAGGGAGTTGACAGTTTAAAAAGTAAAATCCAAATCAAAAGTGATATATTACAGGGAGCTCCTATATTACCATAGTTCTTTTATTTTATCGAGGGCTTATGAATAAATCACAATGAAAATTTTCACTATTATTGTCCCTTTTTATCTAGTATTTTACTCTTCACTAAACAAATTTTTATGTGACGAAATGAAATGATGTGAATATTTTTTTTGCAAGCTTATTGCGTAGAAATGAACTTATTTGAATAATTTTATCTGCTATCTATAGTCATAGTGTGTACTTTAGAGCAATTAATATAAGTACTAGGTACTCGATTGAATTTTTATTCACAAACACAAATTTGTGTGAAAATTATTACAGGCTCCAGATAGATAAATTTTTAGTAATTATAGACACCACAAAGTTACAAACGTTATTTTACAAACACAAGCTACGGTCTTTTTAACACGATCACGTTAAAGCTTTTAATGTCATAGAGCAGGCTCCAAGGAGATGTTCGTTTGCAAAAATCGCGGACCTAAATCTGACTTCTGATATATATTGTATAGATCCCAGACATCCTATAGACAGATGTTGCCAACCAGTTTTGTGGTCCCCCTGCCCGCACCCCGGTAATTAAATATGGCATACAAAGAAAAAAATAAAAATTTCCAAAACATGCCGTGTGGGGTATCAAATGAAAGAGCTTATTGAGTAGATCACGAATATATAGCATACTATATACATTTCTTACACTTTCTCTAAGATTTTTTAGAAAATTTACGAAAATGGTCCATTTTTGAGTTAACTTTAAACCACTATAGATTGAAAACTCATGAATATATTTTTTAAATTATTATTTTAAATAATTAACAATAGTCCATTGTTTATGATTCAATAGTTCGTAATATAATATAAGTGAGCTATGTGGTGGATTTGATGAAAATAACTATATACTATATGAACTTGAAAATATACTCGCCATCTTTGAATGCTCCCCCCACTCCCCCATGCAACTATTTCACTGTACGAAATATTGAATCGTAAACAATGGACTATTGTTAATTATTTAAAATAATAATTTAAAAAATATATTCATGAGTTTTCAATCTATAGTGGTTTAAAGTTAACTCAAAAATGGACCATTTTCGTAAATTTTCTAAAAAATCTTAGAGAAAGTGTAAGAAATGTATATAGTATGCTATATATTCGTGATCTACTCAATAAGCTCTTTCATTTGATACCCCACACGGCATGTTTTGGAAATTTTTATTTTTTTCTTTGTATGCCATATTTAATTACCGGGGTGCGGGCAGGGGGACCACAAAACTGGTTGGCAACATCTGTCTATAGGATGTCTGGGATCTATACAATATATATCAGAAGTCAGATTTAGGTCCGCGATTTTTGCAAACGAAACTCCACTGAGAGTCCGGTCTATCAGTACTTAAGTATTTCATGCATATTCAAAAGCGATAAACAGAAAACCGTATTGTTAAAGAGCTAATAACAATAAATTCGCCACCTGACTAGTTTTATTCGCATTCGAAGTATTTTATCCATAATGCTAGTGAAACTAATAAAACAACCAATGAAAATAAATTTCACTTGTAGGTACTAGGTACGTACTTTATTCATGGCCGTCCTTAATAAACATTAAAGCAATTTAATATTCGTTTATTTAAACGAATGAAATAGGTAGAAACTGTTCACTGTATAAATTGAATTTTACTCATGAAACTTGTTGAATCATCAACACAGTGTATTTTAGGTATACGATATAATTATTCGTTAATGTATTTTTGTACACCACCAGATGATGCTATCTAAAATCTTTGATACTATCTTGTTATAGAACTAAAGTATTAATTTAGTCATCAACACTAAGATATTATCTATTATTAGATAGTACCAACTATTGCCAACTATAACTTAGGTAACTACTTATAAATTACTTTCTGTGTCTTTGTTTTATCAAAATAGCTCAGAATATTTTGCGAAAGAATTAAACATCGAAAATGTCTAAGCTTTTTGTATAATTTCTGAACAAAGAAAAGTTTAACAACAATGTACCTATAGTAAATAATTTATTTTTAATTACATGTCACATTATAGGTATTTTTCAATTGAAATTTAATCACGTAAACGTGCTAACGACAAAACTAGGGATGTTCTAGGATTTCTGTTCTTTGCGGGTAGACGAAGATAAAAACTAACGTACCTCTTGAGTCTCCATGTCGTATACTTTTATTGATCCGTCAGCATATCCGACAATAAGCTTCGCTTCGTCAGCACATAACCCCAACGACAGAGCTGGCGATCTCTCTGTTATATTATACAAATGTTTGTTGAAGTTGGTGAAATGGAAAGGTTGGAATTATACAATTTGCCTGCGACATATTTATTATAATTTAAAGGATAACTTCGAAATTTGTATACCTTACCTTTACCTCTATATATTAAAAAAAAACGCCATCAATTTTTGTTGCGTAGGTAATTTTATAATTATTTTAAGCATAGACAAACAGACGGCGGAAAGCGACTTTGTTTTATACTATGTAGTGATGATCATTAGCAAAAAGAATATCTAATGGGATCTTGCAACCTTTCATGTAGAAATAATTTTACAAGACTTTATAAATATGAGACCAGTTTTCATACCGATAGGTATAGACAATTTATTTAAAAATGCACTACAAGTTACAACTTATAACTAGGCAATTAACCCTTTGCATGTAGTTTCTTATAATATACCTAGCCCAATATAAGAAATAGATAACATACGTGTAATAAAAGGCACGGCGGAGGAAGAAATACCGGGTGCACCATAATATTGTGTATTTAAATACTCGAGAGCGGGGTCCGCTCGGATACAATATTGCGGCGGATCTTCTGTGGATGCCACCAGCTATTGAATGCAAACATGGTGTAAGCAGTTTTGTTATTTATATATTACTAGTGGTCCGCCCCGGCTTCGCCCGTGGTACATATTTCGCAATAAAAGGTAGCCTATGTCCTTTCTCGGGTATCAAAATATCTCCATACCAAATTTCATGCAAATTGGTTCAGTAGTTTAGGCGTGATTGAGTAACAGACAGACAGACAGAGTTACTTTCGCATTTATAATATTAGTAAGGATGTCGCAGTCATCGGGTTGAATCTGCTATTTGTTTAAATGTAGTCATTTAATGAACGCGCTAGTCATTCAATCAAATACCTAGCAGATTGAACCAGATGACGGAGACATAGCTACCTACATAGTTAGGATCTTATGGTTACATATTCGGTTGATTATTGCAAATTATTGCAAAGTTATCTTCCGGTTTATTTTCATACACGTGGTCTTTTCTATGTTGAAGGATAAAATTGCTTTAGATTCCGAGAAAATGTTTCCCTTGTTGATTTCAACTCGTAATTCAGATTTGCTAAAAACAATCTTTGATCATGAAGAATTCTAATCACTTCAAAGCTAATCTTGGATATTTGGGATATTATAAATAAGAAATTATAGATACCCTCATAATATTATGTAATAAGGTGGTATTTGTATTATCTGAAAAAGTTCAATTATAACGTTATTTTCTTACATTCGGAATCTCAATTCTATAAACAGCGCCATCTGTGCACGCAGCGTAGCAAACACGTTCCTCCACACGGCTGTACTCAATCGCGTACACAGGCTTTGGCGGAAACTGGATGTTACGGAGCGTACATAGTACCGCGCCAGTGCTGCCATGTCGCATCTAGAAATATTATTAATTATTTTCATACGAGTTGTTTAGTTTTATTTCCAAACTAGCTTTTCGCCCGCAGCTTCGCCAGCGTAGTCAAAGGAAAGCCCGCTTAGTTCCCGTTCCCGTGGGATTTTATTCTATGTGTTAATTCTAGTTACCCTGTTTGAGCCTGTTAATTCTAATTAAGGTCTAAAATTCAAAACAATCGGTTCAGTAATTTTGCGTGAAGAAACAAACAAACATAGAAACTTTCGCAATTATAATATTATGTATTATGATCATAAGTAAGTCTTTAATGAAAGTTTGGTAAGCTTTGATTGGATTGAGTGATAGATATTATCATGACAATTTATCCTTAATTAAATTGTTTTCTTCTCTGCAAAAATACGTTGTACCGTAACTCATATAAGTCTATGTACGTTATCTTCAAAATCAGTAGATATTATTTAATAAAAAGGCCTTTCCTGAAAATTTTATATCACCGAATACGCAATTATATACCTGAATAGCTCCCGACGCGTGACCTACAATAAAATGACAGCCATTTGGAGAGTATTTCATCGCCGTTATTGCCCCCATTTCGGTCCCATACCATCGATTAAACATAATTTTATTGGGTGTCCCTTTTAAAAATTTATCGTTATTTTCTTTTATCCAACCAAAATTCGGCTGTTGGATAATTTGCTGATAGAACATGGGATACCATATTGTAGGATTATTTTCCGTTTCATAATATCTCTTAATACTTTTTGCATATTCATCAATGATTTTTTTATGGACGTCCATTTATATTTAATTCCTAATTATTAAATCTCCTACATTACACAACCAACGAGATTTTTACGTCCTGATCAATGAATTGTGTTCAATGTGTTTATTTACAGAGTGTACCAATAATAAATTAAGGCTGTTTAAAACGTCCAGTCGTCGATATTTTGGTGTACATGGTAAAAACCAGTTTTCGTTTTCGTGATTTTATTTTCCCGCACGCCTAGTATCCACCAAAGGTGCCGCAAGTAGGTGCCCTAATAACTATTGTGATAAATAAAAAAAACGTGTGGCACTCGGGGACTGCCGCGGTAAAGCTATTGCATAGCATGCCTTCAAGCCACACCTCCGCCCGTCGGAGTGGGGAGCGTGAGGTTTTTTCGTTACGGAATTTCTAGATTCGGTCCCCGCGCTCAAGGCCTGCGATAGAAGCTATGCAATAGCTTAAAAACCAAGAAAATGCTCTTGTTCTAGCTCTAGCTCTTTCGTTTGATTGAAAGCTAAAACTTACTTACGGAGATACATTATAGGAACAACTAAAGTAACCTGAATAAGCCCAGAAGAATGTCCGACAACAATTCCCTCACCATCCGGCGTATACTCCATCGATGTAATATATCCATACTCAGATAAATAACTCAGGCTCGCCAAGCATTCGTTTGGTGTATCTCTTATAAATTTATCATAATTCTCGTCAATCCATGTTAGGTTTGGTGGCTTGATGTTTTTTTCAACGAAAGAAGTGAACGACGATCTTCCTCCCATTTGCTCATGGTCGAGTTGCTTTTTAATACGATATCCATATTCTTTGACAAACACCGCTATATCTGATTCACTATCTGATAAATTAAATCGGCTGTACGTAGAGATATTAAATAAACTTGATGCCATATTGTAAAACGTCTCGAATAATAAATTCAATAGATCATTATGTACATTGACATCTTCTATTCTGCAACTTCATTGCAACTTGCATGGCATGGCCATGGACAGCAGCTGTATTTCATGATTTGCTATAAATACTTTTTATAAAGCTAGTAGGTACCTAGGCGAGATCCACAGCGAGATCACAGGTAACTGTGTAACCTGTGCACCATTGAGCTATTATTACTACGTATAGAGGAGACACGACGAACAAAATCAGTGCGCCAAGATCGGCGGCGCGGGGCGGCTAGTGAGTCATAGATTAAGCGATGTCATCGACTCACCGCCATAGAGACGAAACTTTGTAAATATTCTGCCTCTTTCTTATCAATTATGAACAATCAACGTAACAAAAAAAAAATATATATATAATTAATCTAATAAATAAATTATTAATACACTTATCAATTAAAAACTGTTCAATTAAAACCATTCAATGTAACAAAAAAAATTGATACATAGGTAATTTATTTTCAAATTTTCATAATTTAAACTTTTTTTCAAATAATATCCACAGTACAATATTTTCTAAATGTGTAAAAGTATTATTTTCCACTATTGAAATTTACGTCATGTAATATTACTATCTAAACATCTTTCATACCAAATGCCATTTCTTAAATTTTTAGTCTATGACAAATGACGCAAAATGGCGCCCGCCAAAAATTTTGCTCGAACCAAGTTTTAAAAATGATTATCTAGTTACTTACCAATGAAAAGTTATTCCTTTGCACTTTTCCGTATTATTTGTGCAATATCGTAACACACACGAAGGCATATTTGATGAGTTTCACTTTAAAACAAACAAAAAATGAGCGTGACATTCGCGCCAATGAGCGAGCAAACGACTGAGTGCGGATAAGCCATTTGACCTATGTTGAGCGGAACATAAGTGATGTAGGCGGTGTCGTCTCCAGTAATAGTATCTCAATGCTGTGCACAGAACCTGTTTAACATACTAGTAAAAAATATGTGAGTAAAACTGTGGAGTAAAAACAATTATTATTAGGCCGTATTCAGAAAGAAAGCTGAATACTTATAAGCGCTTACCGGCGCTTGACAGCGCTGGTCCGTACTACACAAAGGAAGCAGCATGGAAGCAGGCAGACCAAGACAAATTTTAAGGATTCTACCGATCAAAACCCCACTGTGTTCCGTCCAGCCGATTCAATGACGGGCCACGGGGCCACGAGTGTCGAGTGTTAGTAATGTCCGCGATCCCATCATGAATTATTATTAGTTATGCCTACTCCCTACCTTTTTTAACAAATTGTGATCTAAAAAATAATAAATTCTATTCACCTGTTAATCAAAATGTTTGAAACCACTTACCAGCTCGCCTTGACTCCAGCTGGATATGTGTAGTGTACCTACTTTTATTTGTATGTTTATCCCTAAGGCATCCACTTTAAAAAAGAGTTTATTGAAGTGAAAACTTCTTTAGCGGCGTTGAGCACTTTTTCTGTAATGGGTATAAAATCTTAAACTCGCGTCAGGACACGTGACCTGATCGAAAAAGCGTTAGACGGATGGAGAGTAGACAGCTATCCCTCCTATCTCCTCCTCCTCCTCCTATCCTCTCTACTACGCGCGTTTTCACTTCTGCCGGCACTCCCGGAGTGCAACCCGTCTTTTTTATGTTTGAGTTAATTTGTTTACATAGATTAAAATTTAAATGTAAGAATTTCAAACTTTGCAACGTTTTTGTTCGACGCTAATTAGGTAGGTACCTAATTGATGATACAATAATTATTATAGGTACTTACTCTCTTGTTTCGTATTTCAGGTATTTCAAGGGTATTTCACTATGAGCGCTTGAGCCGTGAGCGCTAAAATGAATCCGTTTTTCAGTTTTTTTTTAATTATAACTTTTTTTTGAAGATTTAATGGCCTGGTTCTTAGATCATTAAGTTAATAATCTAAGGCCTGGTTACAAGAAATTATAAAACTAAATACAAAATCAGAAGTGTTAAAATAAGCATAAAATACTATAAAATATGCACAAAATATGCAAATAAAAATGGAATTAGCCATATATTTTCTAATTATTCTAAATAAGAAAAAATTAAATGCTTACAATTTATTTATTTAAAAAGAATTAAGAAATATGAGTAGGAATTTTGATTAGTATTCGTAAAAATTCAAAAGATTTTATTTTCTTCGTAAATAATACACAAGATTTCATTCAAGATAAATGCGTTGAAAGAAACGTTGATGTTTCAATACTTGGGAAATTGACTATGTAAGAAAAGGACAAGATTATGAATTGGCGTAAGAAAGAGCGAGATAGGTATATAGCTTTACAAACGAGTCGAAAATAGACGACAGATTCCGAAAGTACCGAAACAACGTCGCCATATTGTCATGTCAGGTTATTGAATGTGGTGAAAAGTGAATGCAGTTTCTTGATTGTATTGTTAAAACAAGGAAGATAGTGTTAATTAAACTCCTGTGTCTTTAATACTAAGGTACTTATCGATTTATAAACTGCAGTGATTACATTGTGGTAATACTACATAGATTTCATTCATTAAAATTTGATAATTACTTCGGGTGTGGTATTTAGTTAGTACAGAATTGGTACATACCTTGTTTATTTTGTTTTAATTACATGTTGTTTATGTTATTATTCATAACATGTTGCACCTGTTCGTGTTACAGTTAATTTTAAATTAATATTGAAAATCGTATCTATAAATCAATAGTTATGGCTGCGTAGTGAAGCTCTTTCATCGTTTACTTTTTATAGGCGCAGGGTGCAACGCTGCATCCGTTGAAACATGAGCTATCAGATACCATCATCACAGAGCCGCACAAGTAAGTGATCGTTTTAAATTTCAATTATATAGTTTTGATATTGAGCTAAGTGTATATCATATTTTATGACTCATATGTTAGCTATTGCCCTGATTTATTAACACAAACAATAAGGCCAATACATAACAACATTGAAATGACTTCTATCTAAGTTCATTCAAAAAAATAAAAATAGTATAAAATCTAAATGTATGTACCTATACTCGGATTTTTAATTAGACAAAGTAAACTGACAGCAGCTAATGTCACTTTGTAAAATAATGTTGCCACATTTAAAGTAATAGTGAGGAATTCAGTTCTCATTCAATCAGATGAATGAACAATGAGTGTGAATAGTTCATCATTTCAAACTATAAAATAACATTATTTCTAATTATAATATATAAAGCTATATAAGATATAAGTTACTAGTAGAATGTAATTATAATCATTTTTTTATTTTTATTTTTACGCTGTTTACGTTATTGTTTTTGTAATTTTTTCGTTAATTGTAACGAATTACGTTGTGTTTTTTGTCATTGTTGTGTTTATTTGATGTTATATTGTTACACACTAAATATTCACTAGACGATCGATTCAACTTCATTCATTCCCGTTTTTCAATCATTCACTTCGTGACAACGCTATTTTTATTTCATCAAAAACTGACAACACAGTAAACGTCAGTTTACTTTGTCTAATTAAAAATCCGACTATAAGTACATTTATATACATTTGTTTTATTTACTCAGGAATCTGGACTTCTTTATTTGTGGTGTCATGATGAAAATAATTATTTACTAAAATAAAGCTGTTAAGTTGTAATAAATTTGTTGAAATGTGTATATTCAAGAACATACAGTATTGTTCTTGAAGTAAAAAATATTTTTAATTTAATAACTTCATAAATTAACCAAGAAAGAAAGTATATTTTGTATTATTTAATTCATTATCTGGTTTTAAGTGCATAGTACTATCAAAACTAGAACAACTTCAATACTATTATAAAAACAATAAATAAGTTTTGTATTGTATTGTTTACTTGAAGCCTTCTAATAAATATGTATATAACAGATTCTCTACAAAGAGAATGATCAAATTGAAAAAGGGTACAAGTTACTACTTTAAAATAGAACTTGTTTGTTTATTGCACGCCTCATAAGCGAAGCGTTGAGGTGGGTACTACTGTCACTTCGCGCAAAACATCTGATTTTTCAAACTTAAAATGTCTTTATGTATCATACATTGCACTTGTAAGATAATACATACACACACATATTAAGAAAAAACACTATTTTTAACATTCATGATATTTTTGATGTCATTTTTGTTATTTAAACTAGTTAAAAAACAGTTTAAAAAAGTTCTGTCTTGGACGTCCGTGTGTCTGTATGTGCGGAGGATTTTCTTGTTAACACGATAGTGACCGAAATACTTTACTAATCGAGTCTTTTTTTTTCTCTTACGCTTGAGTATGCTCAGGAATAGAACCCTTTCATTTTTCAGGGTCTGATTCGATGTGGTTTAATTGTTATTAAATAAACAAAAATAATAATTAATAAATAATTATTAAAAAAAAATTATGAGGCGTGCACTTTTGGATTTTCCAAATTATTTGAAATCTATGACTGTGTTTCACTCCTGCCTATATGATTTAGTACTTACATTTTTGTTTCTAATGTTATCAAAATGATATTCCAGTGTCGCACAGCAACTATGGTGGATCTGATGTGCCAATGGCTCCCAGCAAGGAGCAGCAGACCCTCATGTGGCAGCAGAACTCCTACTTGGTGGATTCTGGCATCAACTCTGGTGCCGCCACTCAGGTTGTTACAAACTTTTTATGCTTTTTTTATTATGTTTATCTTTCTATGTCTTAAAAGGATAACACAATAAGGCTTTTACATAAATTTAAAGTTTAAGTAAATACCTACTTAGTTAAATAACAATACTAGAAGTTAAATTAAATGCTAAGTGTGAAATCCTATGTCCTTTTTAGGAGTACGGGTCAAATGAACTGTAATTTTTTTTTAATTATGATATCAAGTAGTTGGTCAAATATTTTATTTGATTAGGAAATTTCGTTATGATAGAGTAAATGGTTAAATATAACCCAAGACCACTTGGTTCTATGCATCACATATTTTGCTGTAATTTGTACCTACACTGTAATTTGGCCCTATTGTGCTATTTGTCACTTGTTTTGTCTTAAATATTTATAAGGATTTTACAGTTTTTTAATATTTGTCTTCTATACATATACTAACAATTAGGGATGCATCGATACGCCTTTTCGCCGATACGATACCGATACCGATACTCTTATAAAATTATCGGCGATACCGATACGCTTACTGTGAATTCAAAAATAAAAATAACTACGTTAAAAACAACCGACTTCAAACCTATTTAATAAATAGCACATCTAAATAATATGTAGTAATTAATAATATCAAATCTTTTTTATTTTTTACTTTTCCGTTTTTGAAGTTTTTGAAGTGAAGACAAAAATGCTCATAAAATAAAAACTACTGGGCCTATCCGAATAAAATTTTTACGGGACCAATTCGACACCATCCCGCATCGAACAAAGAAAGAATCACGTAAATCAGTTCAGAAACCTCGGAGTTATCGGTGTACATACATAAAAAAAAAAAATTATACCGGCTGAATTGATAACCTCCTCCTTTTTTGTGAGGTCGGTTAAAAATGAAGGTATAATAAATAAATCACAAGTCAGATTTTTCTTTTATTAATATAAAAAGTAGAGACATAATTAGGCAATTAAAAATTTTAGTAATTAAAATTAACATTGATAAGATTTTTGTTTAAAAAACAAAGTACATAATCTTAAGTTTTACGGAGAAAGCGATTTCGCAAGTCTGTTTGAATAAGACCTACGCTGAAAAATAGTCTCTCAGATGCAACAGAACTCATTTGGAAACTATTGTACTTCTGCGCAATTTTTTCAAGTTTGGGTATAAAACGTCATTGCGCCAGAAAACGAATGGATCTGCATCTCTCGATATATTGGCACAACTCAACAACACCCTCACAAGCGCAAGGTTTCCCCGAGCGTTGTTCATGCCTCATTTGCAACGGAATAGACGAGACAACACGCTCGTTTACATTTTTAAATTAAAAAGTAACGTTGTATCGGTCATATCGTTGATACCGATATATCGGCTAACCCGAAGAATCGCCGATATATCGGTATCGGTATCGGTATCGGATGCACCCCTACTAACAATGTTTTATTGTTCAGGTGCCATCACTTACTGGCAAGGAAGATGACGAGATGGAAGGCGATCAACTCATGTTTGATCTTGACCAGGGCTTTGCCCAAGGTTTTACCCAGGAACAAGTTGATGGTAGGTTTTTATATTTATATTTTTTTAATTTTTACTAGTTGCTTAAAACAACATGGATAATGTTGTTAGAAATATGTAGTTTTGTATCTTATTAGTTCTATGCATTGATTGGACTTAAGTGCAACTTCACTTCTAATTCCTTGGTTTCAATTCTTACCATCTTTTTCAAATAAATTTTCATCACAGCAGTCAATTAAATTAATGTTATATCCATAGACATGAACCAGCAGCTCTCGCAAACGCGCTCTCAGCGTGTGCGCGCGGCGATGTTCCCCGAAACACTGGAGGAGGGTATCGAGATCCCCTCCACACAGCTGGACCCAGCACAACCCACCGCTGTCCAACGCTTGGCTGAGCCGTCGCAGATGCTCAAACATGCTGTTGTGAACTTGATTAATTATCAAGATGATGCTGATCTTGCCACCAGGTATAGTGTTGATGATAAATCTTCGTTATAAATTAATAGGAAGTGCTGTTTAACTATGTTGTTGGTAATTTGATAAGTTTTATATTTAATTTATTATCTATTCACTACAATATGACATTTAAAAAGCATTAACTTAAAATGTCCATACAATACGGAGGAAAACTTAAAACACTGTGGGTGTTTAAATTTTCATCTTGTAAAACTGTATTATTATAATAGTAGTATTTTTTGTCTTTAGGGCTATTCCTGAGTTGATCAAGCTCTTGAACGATGAAGACCAAGTAGTAGTCTCTCAAGCAGCTATGATGGTGCATCAGCTGTCCAAGAAAGAAGCTTCCCGTCATGCGATCATGAACTCGCCACAAATGGTTGCCGCTTTAGTGAGAGCGATCTCTAATAGCAATGATCTCGAAACCACTAAGGGAGCTGTCGGAACTTTGCATAACTTGTCTCACCACAGACAAGGTTTACTCGCCATCTTCAAGAGTGGAGGCATTCCCGCTCTGGTGAAGCTACTGAGCTCTCCTGTTGAGTCTGTTCTCTTCTACGCGATCACGACTCTCCATAATTTATTGCTGCATCAAGACGGATCGAAAATGGCCGTTCGTCTAGCTGGAGGGCTACAGAAAATGGTCGCGCTATTGCAGAGAAACAATGTGAAGTTCCTCGCGATTGTCACTGATTGTCTTCAGATCCTCGCGTATGGAAATCAAGAGTCGAAACTGATCATCCTAGCGTCTCAAGGTCCGATCGAATTGGTGCGAATCATGCGCTCGTACGATTACGAAAAGTTGTTGTGGACTACATCTCGTGTACTTAAGGTAATTTAATTCTATCAATTATTAGGGTGCTTTTCACTAGGTGCGTTTAACCAATCATATCACTTCGTTGATCGTTACAAACCTACATCTCCAAAAAAATAGATTATAGAACTAAACAAAACTTAAATGAACAGAACTAAACAAAATTTAATATTAATATTATCTTTTTTTATTTTAAAGGTGTTGTCAGTGTGCTCAAGCAACAAGCCAGCTATTGTGGAAGCCGGCGGTATGCAGGCTCTTGCTATGCATCTTGGTAACCCAAGTGGCCGTCTCGTCCAGAACTGCCTCTGGACTTTGAGGAATCTTTCTGATGCTGCTACCAAGGTAAATATTAATAGTTTTTATTATAAATCATGTGTATTATAACTATTTTTAAATTACAGATAAGAAATAAGTTGGTATATCTGTGTTCTTTATAAAATTTATAGATTTTGAATTGTATTAGATTTGGCATTTTCTAATATTGAAACAAATAAACTGACAAAAAATTTAAAAATGTTGCAGGTGGATGGTCTTGAAAATCTGCTCCAAAGCCTTGTGCAAGTGTTGGCTTCAACTGATGTTAACATTGTTACTTGTGCTGCTGGCATACTTTCCAACTTGACTTGCAACAACCAACGTAATAAGGTATGATATATTTTTTTATTTGTATATTTTTTTACTCTATACAAATGCAATTGTTTAATTGTATGACTTGCAGGCTTCGCTTTTGTTAATTGAAGTGTTAAATATAAATATTTAATTTTTAAAACCTTTAAAATTATGCATAAAATTATGTTATAGAATATTTAGTTCTAATGTTCATTGATTTTTTGTAATTTCAAAACGAAATGTTGCATTTGTAATTTTGCATATGAAAAGTACTTATAGAATTTCACTCACTATCGCAGTCATATAATTTTCTATCTCAACTGATTGGTTGTAGTTCCACAATTATTGTTATGAATGTAAATAAACTTATGAACATTTTTTTACATTCTCCAAATGATGTTTTATTTTTTTGAATGTGAACTCATTTATTACATAAACTTTTGTTAATTCCAGGTGACAGTATGCCAAGCGGGCGGCGTGGACGCTCTAGTGCGTACCGTGGTGTCGGCCGGCGACCGCGAGGAGATCACTGAGCCGGCGGTGTGCGCGCTGCGGCACCTCACCTCGCGCCACGTGGAGAGCGAGATGGCGCAGAACGCGGTGCGCCTGCACTACGGGCTGCCGGTGAGTGCTTGACTTGAGAATTTAGAGATGCAACGAATAGTTGTTTGGCCAGATACCGGATGTTCGGCCTGACCACCAGCCGAATGTTCGGTATCCGGCCGCCGAATATTCGGCCGGCGGCATTTTGAGTTTCGTAGGTGCGTGTCGCGCACCGGCACTCCGCCCGCGCCGTGCAGGTTTTGACTTTTGACTTGTTTCGTAGTGATCGTTCGGGCGGGTCCATGGTATAGACACTTTTATCGTGTCAGTCAGCACGAAACAATTTCGTTTGTACGCAAACCTCGTGCATGAAAAACCACTTGAAAGCCAAGTATCCTGATGAGTTTAGCGAAATTTATGGTAGTTCGTCCTCATGTGTTGTACCACTATTTCTACGAGCTCAACTGCAAGTACTTGTACTACAGCTTCTCAACCGTCCTTGCAAAAGCAATTGACTTTAGCTGAAACTGTTGAGCGAAAACAATATTGGGGATAAATGATTCGAAATCACAGGAATTTCACTATTTGATTGGCGAAATGATCGCGTTGGATAACGAACCACTATCCATTGTTGACCGAGTTGGACTAAAATAATAAAAAGCTTCAATTACATCTGTGTCTTTATTTAGATTCTATTTATAAAATCTACCAAGTTTACTATCCGGTATCCGGCCTGATAGTAAAAAAGAGCCGGATAAGCCGGATACCGGATAGGAACCGAATATTCGGTGCATCTCTACTTGAGATCATCTTGAGATAATATTGTGTAAAAGCACTGGTCGTAACGTCATAAATCATCAGGCCGAGGGACGTGACGGACCGCGTGCGGTGCGTCAAATAACGATAAACGCTTATCTTCACTAATGTTATAAAGGCAGAAGTGTTTATTTGTTTGAACGCGCTAATCTCAGGTACTACTGGTCCTATTTGAAAAATTATTTCGGTGTTAGATAGCCCATTTATTGAGGAAGGCCATAGGCTTTATATCATCACGCTTAGACCAAATGGAGCGGAGCAAAGCGGGCGAAACCGCGGGTCACAGCTAGTTGCTTTATAAGAATAATTTAATGTTAATTTATTTTGTTTGTCATTGAACATTTTTCTTTCATTTTGCATTCCTTTACCATTCAGCACCGGTCCTTATGTAGAAAAAGTAGACTTTTTGCTTTGGATAACTTTATAATTATGTTCTTTTGTTGTTGTGCAGGTGATAGTGAAGCTGCTGCAGCCGCCGTCGCGCTGGCCGCTGGTGAAGGCGGTGGTGGGGCTGGTGCGCAACCTGGCGCTGTGCCCGGCCAACCACGCGCCGCTGCGCGAGCACGGCGCCGTGCACCACCTCGTGCGCCTGCTGCTGCGCGCCTTCAACGACACGCAGCGGGTACGTGTGTATATGTGTGTATATGTGCCCGGCCAACCACGCGCCGCTGCGCGAGCACGGCGCCGTGCACCACCTCGTGCGCCTGCTGCTGCGCGCCTTCAACGACACGCAGCGGGTACGTGTGTATATGTGTGTATATGTGCCCGGCCAACCACGCGCCGCTGCGCGAGCACGGCGCCGTGCACCACCTCGTGCGCCTGCTGCTGCGCGCCTTCAACGACACGCAGCGGGTACGTGTGTATATGTGTGTATATGTGCCCGGCCAACCACGCGCCGCTGCGCGAGCACGGCGCCGTGCACCACCTCGTGCGCCTGCTGCTGCGCGCCTTCAACGACACGCAGCGGGTACGTGTGTATATGTGTGTATATGTGCCCGGCCAACCACGCGCCGCTGCGCGAGCACGGCGCCGTGCACCACCTCGTGCGCCTGCTGCTGCGCGCCTTCAACGACACGCAGCGGGTACGTGTGTATATGTGTGTATATGTGCCCGGCCAACCACGCGCCGCTGCGCGAGCACGGCGCCGTGCACCACCTCGTGCGCCTGCTGCTGCGCGCCTTCAACGACACGCAGCGGGTACGTGTGTATATGTGTGTATATGTGCCCGGCCAACCACGCGCCGCTGCGCGAGCACGGCGCCGTGCACCACCTCGTGCGCCTGCTGCTGCGCGCCTTCAACGACACGCAGCGGGTACGTGTGTATATGTGCCCGGCCAACCACGCGCCGCTGCGCGAGCACGGCGCCGTGCACCACCTCGTGCGCCTGCTGCTGCGCGCCTTCAACGACACGCAGCGGGTACGTGTGTATATGTGTGTATATGTGCCCGGCCAACCACGCGCCGCTGCGCGAGCACGGCGCCGTGCACCACCTCGTGCGCCTGCTGCTGCGCGCCTTCAACGACACGCAGCGGGTACGTGTGTATATGTGCCCGGCCAACCACGCGCCGCTGCGCGAGCACGGCGCCGTGCACCACCTCGTGCGCCTGCTGCTGCGCGCCTTCAACGACACGCAGCGGGTACGTGTGTATATGTGTGTATATGTGCCCGGCCAACCACGCGCCGCTGCGCGAGCACGGCGCCGTGCACCACCTCGTGCGCCTGCTGCTGCGCGCCTTCAACGACACGCAGCGGGTACGTGTGTATATGTGTGTATATGTGCCCGGCCAACCACGCGCCGCTGCGCGAGCACGGCGCCGTGCACCACCTCGTGCGCCTGCTGCTGCGCGCCTTCAACGACACGCAGCGGGTACGTGTGTATATGTGTGTATATGTGCCCGGCCAACCACGCGCCGCTGCGCGAGCACGGCGCCGTGCACCACCTCGTGCGCCTGCTGCTGCGCGCCTTCAACGACACGCAGCGGGTACGTGTGTATATGTGTGTATATGTGCCCGGCCAACCACGCGCCGCTGCGCGAGCACGGCGCCGTGCACCACCTCGTGCGCCTGCTGCTGCGCGCCTTCAACGACACGCAGCGGGTACGTGTGTATATGTGTGTATATGTGCCCGGCCAACCACGCGCCGCTGCGCGAGCACGGCGCCGTGCACCACCTCGTGCGCCTGCTGCTGCGCGCCTTCAACGACACGCAGCGGGTACGTGTGTATATGTGTGTATATGTGCCCGGCCAACCACGCGCCGCTGCGCGAGCACGGCGCCGTGCACCACCTCGTGCGCCTGCTGCTGCGCGCCTTCAACGACACGCAGCGGGTACGTGTGTATATGTGTGTATATGTGCCCGGCCAACCACGCGCCGCTGCGCGAGCACGGCGCCGTGCACCACCTCGTGCGCCTGCTGCTGCGCGCCTTCAACGACACGCAGCGGGTACGTGTGTATATGTGTGTATATGTGCCCGGCCAACCACGCGCCGCTGCGCGAGCACGGCGCCGTGCACCACCTCGTGCGCCTGCTGCTGCGCGCCTTCAACGACACGCAGCGGGTACGTGTGTATATGTGCCCGGCCAACCACGCGCCGCTGCGCGAGCACGGCGCCGTGCACCACCTCGTGCGCCTGCTGCTGCGCGCCTTCAACGACACGCAGCGGGTACGTGTGTATATGTGCCCGGCCAACCACGCGCCGCTGCGCGAGCACGGCGCCGTGCACCACCTCGTGCGCCTGCTGCTGCGCGCCTTCAACGACACGCAGCGGGTACGTGTGTATATGTGTGTATATGTGCCCGGCCAACCACGCGCCGCTGCGCGAGCACGGCGCCGTGCACCACCTCGTGCGCCTGCTGCTGCGCGCCTTCAACGACACGCAGCGGGTACGTGTGTATATGTGTGTATATGTGCCCGGCCAACCACGCGCCGCTGCGCGAGCACGGCGCCGTGCACCACCTCGTGCGCCTGCTGCTGCGCGCCTTCAACGACACGCAGCGGGTACGTGTGTATATGTGTGTATATGTGCCCGGCCAACCACGCGCCGCTGCGCGAGCACGGCGCCGTGCACCACCTCGTGCGCCTGCTGCTGCGCGCCTTCAACGACACGCAGCGGGTACGTGTGTATATGTGCCCGGCCAACCACGCGCCGCTGCGCGAGCACGGCGCCGTGCACCACCTCGTGCGCCTGCTGCTGCGCGCCTTCAACGACACGCAGCGGGTACGTGTGTATATGTGTGTATATGTGCCCGGCCAACCACGCGCCGCTGCGCGAGCACGGCGCCGTGCACCACCTCGTGCGCCTGCTGCTGCGCGCCTTCAACGACACGCAGCGGGTACGTGTGTATATGTGTGTATATGTGCCCGGCCAACCACGCGCCGCTGCGCGAGCACGGCGCCGTGCACCACCTCGTGCGCCTGCTGCTGCGCGCCTTCAACGACACGCAGCGGGTACGTGTGTATATGTGTGTATATGTGCCCGGCCAACCACGCGCCGCTGCGCGAGCACGGCGCCGTGCACCACCTCGTGCGCCTGCTGCTGCGCGCCTTCAACGACACGCAGCGGGTACGTGTGTATATGTGTGTATATGTGCCCGGCCAACCACGCGCCGCTGCGCGAGCACGGCGCCGTGCACCACCTCGTGCGCCTGCTGCTGCGCGCCTTCAACGACACGCAGCGGGTACGTGTGTATATGTGTGTATATGTGCCCGGCCAACCACGCGCCGCTGCGCGAGCACGGCGCCGTGCACCACCTCGTGCGCCTGCTGCTGCGCGCCTTCAACGACACGCAGCGGGTACGTGTGTATATGTGCCCGGCCAACCACGCGCCGCTGCGCGAGCACGGCGCCGTGCACCACCTCGTGCGCCTGCTGCTGCGCGCCTTCAACGACACGCAGCGGGTACGTGTGTATATGTGTGTATATGTGCCCGGCCAACCACGCGCCGCTGCGCGAGCACGGCGCCGTGCACCACCTCGTGCGCCTGCTGCTGCGCGCCTTCAACGACACGCAGCGGGTACGTGTGTATATGTGTGTATATGTGCCCGGCCAACCACGCGCCGCTGCGCGAGCACGGCGCCGTGCACCACCTCGTGCGCCTGCTGCTGCGCGCCTTCAACGACACGCAGCGGGTACGTGTGTATATGTGCCCGGCCAACCACGCGCCGCTGCGCGAGCACGGCGCCGTGCACCACCTCGTGCGCCTGCTGCTGCGCGCCTTCAACGACACGCAGCGGGTACGTGTGTATATGTGTGTATATGTGCCCGGCCAACCACGCGCCGCTGCGCGAGCACGGCGCCGTGCACCACCTCGTGCGCCTGCTGCTGCGCGCCTTCAACGACACGCAGCGGGTACGTGTGTATATGTGTGTATATGTGCCCGGCCAACCACGCGCCGCTGCGCGAGCACGGCGCCGTGCACCACCTCGTGCGCCTGCTGCTGCGCGCCTTCAACGACACGCAGCGGGTACGTGTGTATATGTGCCCGGCCAACCACGCGCCGCTGCGCGAGCACGGCGCCGTGCACCACCTCGTGCGCCTGCTGCTGCGCGCCTTCAACGACACGCAGCGGGTACGTGTGTATATGTGTGTATATGTGCCCGGCCAACCACGCGCCGCTGCGCGAGCACGGCGCCGTGCACCACCTCGTGCGCCTGCTGCTGCGCGCCTTCAACGACACGCAGCGGGTACGTGTGTATATGTGTGTATATGTGCCCGGCCAACCACGCGCCGCTGCGCGAGCACGGCGCCGTGCACCACCTCGTGCGCCTGCTGCTGCGCGCCTTCAACGACACGCAGCGGGTACGTGTGTATATGTGTGTATATGTGCCCGGCCAACCACGCGCCGCTGCGCGAGCACGGCGCCGTGCACCACCTCGTGCGCCTGCTGCTGCGCGCCTTCAACGACACGCAGCGGGTACGTGTGTATATGTGTGTATATGTGCCCGGCCAACCACGCGCCGCTGCGCGAGCACGGCGCCGTGCACCACCTCGTGCGCCTGCTGCTGCGCGCCTTCAACGACACGCAGCGGGTACGTGTGTATATGTGTGTATATGTGCCCGGCCAACCACGCGCCGCTGCGCGAGCACGGCGCCGTGCACCACCTCGTGCGCCTGCTGCTGCGCGCCTTCAACGACACGCAGCGGGTACGTGTGTATATGTGCCCGGCCAACCACGCGCCGCTGCGCGAGCACGGCGCCGTGCACCACCTCGTGCGCCTGCTGCTGCGCGCCTTCAACGACACGCAGCGGGTACGTGTGTATATGTGTGTATATGTGCCCGGCCAACCACGCGCCGCTGCGCGAGCACGGCGCCGTGCACCACCTCGTGCGCCTGCTGCTGCGCGCCTTCAACGACACGCAGCGGGTACGTGTGTATATGTGCCCGGCCAACCACGCGCCGCTGCGCGAGCACGGCGCCGTGCACCACCTCGTGCGCCTGCTGCTGCGCGCCTTCAACGACACGCAGCGGGTACGTGTGTATATGTGTGTATATGTGCCCGGCCAACCACGCGCCGCTGCGCGAGCACGGCGCCGTGCACCACCTCGTGCGCCTGCTGCTGCGCGCCTTCAACGACACGCAGCGGGTACGTGTGTATATGTGTGTATATGTGCCCGGCCAACCACGCGCCGCTGCGCGAGCACGGCGCCGTGCACCACCTCGTGCGCCTGCTGCTGCGCGCCTTCAACGACACGCAGCGGGTACGTGTGTATATGTGCCCGGCCAACCACGCGCCGCTGCGCGAGCACGGCGCCGTGCACCACCTCGTGCGCCTGCTGCTGCGCGCCTTCAACGACACGCAGCGGGTACGTGTGTATATGTGTGTATATGTGCCCGGCCAACCACGCGCCGCTGCGCGAGCACGGCGCCGTGCACCACCTCGTGCGCCTGCTGCTGCGCGCCTTCAACGACACGCAGCGGGTACGTGTGTATATGTGTGTATATGTGCCCGGCCAACCACGCGCCGCTGCGCGAGCACGGCGCCGTGCACCACCTCGTGCGCCTGCTGCTGCGCGCCTTCAACGACACGCAGCGGGTACGTGTGTATATGTGTGTATATGTGCCCGGCCAACCACGCGCCGCTGCGCGAGCACGGCGCCGTGCACCACCTCGTGCGCCTGCTGCTGCGCGCCTTCAACGACACGCAGCGGGTACGTGTGTATATGTGCCCGGCCAACCACGCGCCGCTGCGCGAGCACGGCGCCGTGCACCACCTCGTGCGCCTGCTGCTGCGCGCCTTCAACGACACGCAGCGGGTACGTGTGTATATGTGTGTATATGTGCCCGGCCAACCACGCGCCGCTGCGCGAGCACGGCGCCGTGCACCACCTCGTGCGCCTGCTGCTGCGCGCCTTCAACGACACGCAGCGGGTACGTGTGTATATGTGTGTATATGTGCCCGGCCAACCACGCGCCGCTGCGCGAGCACGGCGCCGTGCACCACCTCGTGCGCCTGCTGCTGCGCGCCTTCAACGACACGCAGCGGGTACGTGTGTATATGTGTGTATATGTGCCCGGCCAACCACGCGCCGCTGCGCGAGCACGGCGCCGTGCACCACCTCGTGCGCCTGCTGCTGCGCGCCTTCAACGACACGCAGCGGGTACGTGTGTATATGTGTGTATATGTGCCCGGCCAACCACGCGCCGCTGCGCGAGCACGGCGCCGTGCACCACCTCGTGCGCCTGCTGCTGCGCGCCTTCAACGACACGCAGCGGGTACGTGTGTATATGTGTGTATATGTGCCCGGCCAACCACGCGCCGCTGCGCGAGCACGGCGCCGTGCACCACCTCGTGCGCCTGCTGCTGCGCGCCTTCAACGACACGCAGCGGGTACGTGTGTATATGTGTGTATATGTGCCCGGCCAACCACGCGCCGCTGCGCGAGCACGGCGCCGTGCACCACCTCGTGCGCCTGCTGCTGCGCGCCTTCAACGACACGCAGCGGGTACGTGTGTGTATATGTGCCCGGCCAACCACGCGCCGCTGCGCGAGCACGGCGCCGTGCACCACCTCGTGCGCCTGCTGCTGCGCGCCTTCAACGACACGCAGCGGGTACGTGTGTATATGTGTGTATATGTGCCCGGCCAACCACGCGCCGCTGCGCGAGCACGGCGCCGTGCACCACCTCGTGCGCCTGCTGCTGCGCGCCTTCAACGACACGCAGCGGGTACGTGTGTATATGTGTGTATATGTGCCCGGCCAACCACGCGCCGCTGCGCGAGCACGGCGCCGTGCACCACCTCGTGCGCCTGCTGCTGCGCGCCTTCAACGACACGCAGCGGGTACGTGTGTATATGTGTGTATATGTGCCCGGCCAACCACGCGCCGCTGCGCGAGCACGGCGCCGTGCACCACCTCGTGCGCCTGCTGCTGCGCGCCTTCAACGACACGCAGCGGGTACGTGTGTATATGTGTGTATATGTGCCCGGCCAACCACGCGCCGCTGCGCGAGCACGGCGCCGTGCACCACCTCGTGCGCCTGCTGCTGCGCGCCTTCAACGACACGCAGCGGGTACGTGTGTATATGTGTGTATATGTGCCCGGCCAACCACGCGCCGCTGCGCGAGCACGGCGCCGTGCACCACCTCGTGCGCCTGCTGCTGCGCGCCTTCAACGACACGCAGCGGGTACGTGTGTATATGTGTGTATATGTGCCCGGCCAACCACGCGCCGCTGCGCGAGCACGGCGCCGTGCACCACCTCGTGCGCCTGCTGCTGCGCGCCTTCAACGACACGCAGCGGGTACGTGTGTATATGTGTGTATATGTGCCCGGCCAACCACGCGCCGCTGCGCGAGCACGGCGCCGTGCACCACCTCGTGCGCCTGCTGCTGCGCGCCTTCAACGACACGCAGCGGGTACGTGTGTATATGTGTGTATATGTGCCCGGCCAACCACGCGCCGCTGCGCGAGCACGGCGCCGTGCACCACCTCGTGCGCCTGCTGCTGCGCGCCTTCAACGACACGCAGCGGGTACGTGTGTATATGTGTGTATATGTGCCCGGCCAACCACGCGCCGCTGCGCGAGCACGGCGCCGTGCACCACCTCGTGCGCCTGCTGCTGCGCGCCTTCAACGACACGCAGCGGGTACGTGTGTATATGTGTGTATATGTGCCCGGCCAACCACGCGCCGCTGCGCGAGCACGGCGCCGTGCACCACCTCGTGCGCCTGCTGCTGCGCGCCTTCAACGACACGCAGCGGGTACGTGTTGTATATGTGCCCGGCCAACCACGCGCCGCTGCGCGAGCACGGCGCCGTGCACCACCTCGTGCGCCTGCTGCTGCGCGCCTTCAACGACACGCAGCGGGTACGTGTGTATATGTGTGTATATGTGCCCGGCCAACCACGCGCCGCTGCGCGAGCACGGCGCCGTGCACCACCTCGTGCGCCTGCTGCTGCGCGCCTTCAACGACACGCAGCGGGTACGTGTGTATATGTGCCCGGCCAACCACGCGCCGCTGCGCGAGCACGGCGCCGTGCACCACCTCGTGCGCCTGCTGCTGCGCGCCTTCAACGACACGCAGCGGGTACGTGTGTATATGTGTGTATATGTGCCCGGCCAACCACGCGCCGCTGCGCGAGCACGGCGCCGTGCACCACCTCGTGCGCCTGCTGCTGCGCGCCTTCAACGACACGCAGCGGGTACGTGTGTATATGTGCCCGGCCAACCACGCGCCGCTGCGCGAGCACGGCGCCGTGCACCACCTCGTGCGCCTGCTGCTGCGCGCCTTCAACGACACGCAGCGGGTACGTGTGTATATGTGTGTATATGTGCCCGGCCAACCACGCGCCGCTGCGCGAGCACGGCGCCGTGCACCACCTCGTGCGCCTGCTGCTGCGCGCCTTCAACGACACGCAGCGGGTACGTGTGTATATGTGTGTATATGTGCCCGGCCAACCACGCGCCGCTGCGCGAGCACGGCGCCGTGCACCACCTCGTGCGCCTGCTGCTGCGCGCCTTCAACGACACGCAGCGGGTACGTGTGTATATGTGTGTATATGTGCCCGGCCAACCACGCGCCGCTGCGCGAGCACGGCGCCGTGCACCACCTCGTGCGCCTGCTGCTGCGCGCCTTCAACGACACGCAGCGGGTACGTGTGTATATGTGTGTATATGTGCCCGGCCAACCACGCGCCGCTGCGCGAGCACGGCGCCGTGCACCACCTCGTGCGCCTGCTGCTGCGCGCCTTCAACGACACGCAGCGGGTACGTGTGTATATGTGTGTATATGTGCCCGGCCAACCACGCGCCGCTGCGCGAGCACGGCGCCGTGCACCACCTCGTGCGCCTGCTGCTGCGCGCCTTCAACGACACGCAGCGGGTACGTGTGTATATGTGTGTATATGTGCCCGGCCAACCACGCGCCGCTGCGCGAGCACGGCGCCGTGCACCACCTCGTGCGCCTGCTGCTGCGCGCCTTCAACGACACGCAGCGGGTACGTGTGTATATGTGTGTATATGTGCCCGGCCAACCACGCGCCGCTGCGCGAGCACGGCGCCGTGCACCACCTCGTGCGCCTGCTGCTGCGCGCCTTCAACGACACGCAGCGGGTACGTGTGTATATGTGCCCGGCCAACCACGCGCCGCTGCGCGAGCACGGCGCCGTGCACCACCTCGTGCGCCTGCTGCTGCGCGCCTTCAACGACACGCAGCGGGTACGTGTGTATATGTGTGTATATGTGCCCGGCCAACCACGCGCCGCTGCGCGAGCACGGCGCCGTGCACCACCTCGTGCGCCTGCTGCTGCGCGCCTTCAACGACACGCAGCGGGTACGTGTGTATATGTGTGTATATGTGCCCGGCCAACCACGCGCCGCTGCGCGAGCACGGCGCCGTGCACCACCTCGTGCGCCTGCTGCTGCGCGCCTTCAACGACACGCAGCGGGTACGTGTGTATATGTGCCCGGCCAACCACGCGCCGCTGCGCGAGCACGGCGCCGTGCACCACCTCGTGCGCCTGCTGCTGCGCGCCTTCAACGACACGCAGCGGGTACGTGTGTATATGTGTGTATATGTGCCCGGCCAACCACGCGCCGCTGCGCGAGCACGGCGCCGTGCACCACCTCGTGCGCCTGCTGCTGCGCGCCTTCAACGACACGCAGCGGGTACGTGTGTATATGTGTGTATATGTGCCCGGCCAACCACGCGCCGCTGCGCGAGCACGGCGCCGTGCACCACCTCGTGCGCCTGCTGCTGCGCGCCTTCAACGACACGCAGCGGGTACGTGTGTATATGTGCCCGGCCAACCACGCGCCGCTGCGCGAGCACGGCGCCGTGCACCACCTCGTGCGCCTGCTGCTGCGCGCCTTCAACGACACGCAGCGGGTACGTGTGTATATGTGCCCGGCCAACCACGCGCCGCTGCGCGAGCACGGCGCCGTGCACCACCTCGTGCGCCTGCTGCTGCGCGCCTTCAACGACACGCAGCGGGTACGTGTGTATATGTGTGTATATGTGCCCGGCCAACCACGCGCCGCTGCGCGAGCACGGCGCCGTGCACCACCTCGTGCGCCTGCTGCTGCGCGCCTTCAACGACACGCAGCGGGTACGTGTGTATATGTGTGTATATGTGCCCGGCCAACCACGCGCCGCTGCGCGAGCACGGCGCCGTGCACCACCTCGTGCGCCTGCTGCTGCGCGCCTTCAACGACACGCAGCGGGTACGTGTGTATATGTGTGTATATGTGCCCGGCCAACCACGCGCCGCTGCGCGAGCACGGCGCCGTGCACCACCTCGTGCGCCTGCTGCTGCGCGCCTTCAACGACACGCAGCGGGTACGTGTGTATATGTGTGTATATGTGCCCGGCCAACCACGCGCCGCTGCGCGAGCACGGCGCCGTGCACCACCTCGTGCGCCTGCTGCTGCGCGCCTTCAACGACACGCAGCGGGTACGTGTGTATATGTGTGTATATGTGCCCGGCCAACCACGCGCCGCTGCGCGAGCACGGCGCCGTGCACCACCTCGTGCGCCTGCTGCTGCGCGCCTTCAACGACACGCAGCGGGTACGTGTGTATATGTGTGTATATGTGCCCGGCCAACCACGCGCCGCTGCGCGAGCACGGCGCCGTGCACCACCTCGTGCGCCTGCTGCTGCGCGCCTTCAACGACACGCAGCGGGTACGTGTGTATATGTGTGTATATGTGCCCGGCCAACCACGCGCCGCTGCGCGAGCACGGCGCCGTGCACCACCTCGTGCGCCTGCTGCTGCGCGCCTTCAACGACACGCAGCGGGTACGTGTGTATATGTGTGTATATGTGCCCGGCCAACCACGCGCCGCTGCGCGAGCACGGCGCCGTGCACCACCTCGTGCGCCTGCTGCTGCGCGCCTTCAACGACACGCAGCGGGTACGTGTGTATATGTGTGTATATGTGCCCGGCCAACCACGCGCCGCTGCGCGAGCACGGCGCCGTGCACCACCTCGTGCGCCTGCTGCTGCGCGCCTTCAACGACACGCAGCGGGTACGTGTGTATATGTGTGTATATGTGCCCGGCCAACCACGCGCCGCTGCGCGAGCACGGCGCCGTGCACCACCTCGTGCGCCTGCTGCTGCGCGCCTTCAACGACACGCAGCGGGTACGTGTGTATATGTGTGTATATGTGCCCGGCCAACCACGCGCCGCTGCGCGAGCACGGCGCCGTGCACCACCTCGTGCGCCTGCTGCTGCGCGCCTTCAACGACACGCAGCGGGTACGTGTGTATATGTGTGTATATGTGCCCGGCCAACCACGCGCCGCTGCGCGAGCACGGCGCCGTGCACCACCTCGTGCGCCTGCTGCTGCGCGCCTTCAACGACACGCAGCGGGTACGTGTGTATATGTGTGTATATGTGCCCGGCCAACCACGCGCCGCTGCGCGAGCACGGCGCCGTGCACCACCTCGTGCGCCTGCTGCTGCGCGCCTTCAACGACACGCAGCGGGTACGTGTGTATATGTGTGTATATGTGCCCGGCCAACCACGCGCCGCTGCGCGAGCACGGCGCCGTGCACCACCTCGTGCGCCTGCTGCTGCGCGCCTTCAACGACACGCAGCGGGTACGTGTGTATATGTGTGTATATGTGCCCGGCCAACCACGCGCCGCTGCGCGAGCACGGCGCCGTGCACCACCTCGTGCGCCTGCTGCTGCGCGCCTTCAACGACACGCAGCGGGTACGTGTGTATATGTGTGTATATGTGCCCGGCCAACCACGCGCCGCTGCGCGAGCACGGCGCCGTGCACCACCTCGTGCGCCTGCTGCTGCGCGCCTTCAACGACACGCAGCGGGTACGTGTGTATATGTGTGTATATGTGCCCGGCCAACCACGCGCCGCTGCGCGAGCACGGCGCCGTGCACCACCTCGTGCGCCTGCTGCTGCGCGCCTTCAACGACACGCAGCGGGTACGTGTGTATATGTGCCCGGCCAACCACGCGCCGCTGCGCGAGCACGGCGCCGTGCACCACCTCGTGCGCCTGCTGCTGCGCGCCTTCAACGACACGCAGCGGGTACGTGTGTATATGTGTGTATATGTGCCCGGCCAACCACGCGCCGCTGCGCGAGCACGGCGCCGTGCACCACCTCGTGCGCCTGCTGCTGCGCGCCTTCAACGACACGCAGCGGGTACGTGTGTATATGTGTGTATATGTGCCCGGCCAACCACGCGCCGCTGCGCGAGCACGGCGCCGTGCACCACCTCGTGCGCCTGCTGCTGCGCGCCTTCAACGACACGCAGCGGGTACGTGTGTATATGTGTGTATATGTGCCCGGCCAACCACGCGCCGCTGCGCGAGCACGGCGCCGTGCACCACCTCGTGCGCCTGCTGCTGCGCGCCTTCAACGACACGCAGCGGGTACGTGTGTATATGTGTGTATATGTGCCCGGCCAACCACGCGCCGCTGCGCGAGCACGGCGCCGTGCACCACCTCGTGCGCCTGCTGCTGCGCGCCTTCAACGACACGCAGCGGGTACGTGTGTATATGTGTGTATATGTGCCCGGCCAACCACGCGCCGCTGCGCGAGCACGGCGCCGTGCACCACCTCGTGCGCCTGCTGCTGCGCGCCTTCAACGACACGCAGCGGGTACGTGTGTATATGTGTGTATATGTGCCCGGCCAACCACGCGCCGCTGCGCGAGCACGGCGCCGTGCACCACCTCGTGCGCCTGCTGCTGCGCGCCTTCAACGACACGCAGCGGGTACGTGTGTATATGTGTGTATATGTGCCCGGCCAACCACGCGCCGCTGCGCGAGCACGGCGCCGTGCACCACCTCGTGCGCCTGCTGCTGCGCGCCTTCAACGACACGCAGCGGGTACGTGTGTATATGTGTGTATATGTGCCCGGCCAACCACGCGCCGCTGCGCGAGCACGGCGCCGTGCACCACCTCGTGCGCCTGCTGCTGCGCGCCTTCAACGACACGCAGCGGGTACGTGTGTATATGTGTGTATATGTGCCCGGCCAACCACGCGCCGCTGCGCGAGCACGGCGCCGTGCACCACCTCGTGCGCCTGCTGCTGCGCGCCTTCAACGACACGCAGCGGGTACGTGTGTATATGTGTGTATATGTGCCCGGCCAACCACGCGCCGCTGCGCGAGCACGGCGCCGTGCACCACCTCGTGCGCCTGCTGCTGCGCGCCTTCAACGACACGCAGCGGGTACGTGTGCTATATGAATGATTCATCTGGGCGTGGCGGGTGAAATCCGAAAGTAGGATGGATATCGACTAACTCTGAAAGGATCATCTTGGTGTGGTTGGTGAAGTCCGAAACCATGAAGAATATTAAAATACGCTTAATGAAGACATCAGGTCGATTTTGATGGACGATGAAAATTAAAAATGCATTATGAGATCTGTGGGAAAAATTAATTTTACTATCCGAGGAACGAACCTGTTGAAAAAAATTTCAACAAATGATTATGTCTGATACTGATCCAAACGTGGAAAGCAATAAGTAATAACATATTATGGAAAACTTATATAAACAACTCCCATTTAACAATTTTTTTATTGTGTGTTACCAAATTGTAACTTTTATCAGCTGTTGAAAATGAAAACAGTATATTCAAATAGCAAATTTTAACCCTATCAGCCAGTATACTAATAACTAATAAATTAAACTGAAAAATGGACATGTATTATTTAAGGTAGATATATATGTATTACTAGATTTCCGCCCGCGGCTTCGCCCGCGTTTTCAAAGAAAAACTCGCATAGTTCCCGTTCCCGTGGGATTTCCGGGATATAACCTATCCTATGTGTTATTCCAAATTACCCTCTATATGTGTGCTAAATTTCATTGTAATCGGTTCAGTAGTTTTTACGTGAAAGAGTAACAAACATCCATACAAACTTTCGCATTTATAATATTAGTAGGATTATTTTTTGTTTTCTTGCTATTAATTATTCTTTTTCTGTTCTCGTCCCGCCAATTAGTGATCATTTTGCTTGTTTACCTTTTACCGTGGTTGCCTGGAAGAGATCACTATTAAGTGATAAGGCCGCCAAAATAGTTGTACTCTGTTCTATGTGTAAGTAGTTCTAAGGCTTCTGTACAACTGTTCTGTACAACTATTAAAGAGTTAAATAATAAATAAATAAATGAATAAATTAAATTCCCAGCAACGCTCATCAGTGTCCGGCGGAGGTACGGGCGGCGCGTACGCAGACGGCGTGCGTATGGAGGAGATAGTGGAGGGGGCTGTGGGAGCACTGCATATACTGGCGCGTGAGAGCCTCAACCGTGCGCTGATACGTCAGCAGAATGTTATACCCATATTCGTGCAGCTGCTGTTCAACGAGATTGAGAATATACAGGTTATGAAAATGAATGTTATAAAATGAATGGTACTTGTATGAATGGTATAGCTGTAATTTTATCTAAATATTTTATCTACAGGTGATGTAAAATGGTGATGTCTGAAGTGCATAATAATAAAAAAGACGGGTTGCACTCCGGGAGTGCCGGCAGAAGTGAAAACTTGATTATTAACGTTCAGCATGTTTGATATTTTGGAATGGTATCCGTCTTACGCATGGAATATAAAAGCTAAAAAAAAAAAAAAAGTCCGTCTTACGCTTTTTCGATCAGGCCACGTGTCCTGACGCGAGTTTAAGATTTTATACCCAACGCCGCTAAAGAAGTTTTCACTTCAATAATTTGGTGATATCGGGAGTGAAACTCACGATGCAATATTGTTTTGTAGTGCTAAGATGGTGGCTTGGCTACATGTGTTTTATATTATGTGTTATTTCATTAGATGATGGCAATATTGTTACAAAAATAATAATTAAAAATGTTTTTATTATTTCAGCGTGTGGCAGCAGGAGTGCTTTGTGAGCTGGCTGCAGATAAAGAAGGTGCTGAGATGATAGAGGCTGAAGGTGCCACTGCTCCGCTCACAGAACTGTTGCATTCTCGGAATGAAGGTATGCACTATAATATCCCAAGAACTTTTTGTTATTCTGACTAAATTTTTTTTTTTTTTTTTTATTTGGTCCGCTAACTGGACGTTCCAACATTAAGATATAGTGAAAATACAATCATAATCTTTGTGAATTTTAGTTGGACGGCCTTCTAAGAGCGAACACAACATGCAACAATTATATAAACCTACACTTATAATAATAATTAAAAATAACAATTAAAACATAATATTAGTTACATATTTGTTAGAGAAAAGAAAAATTTTTTGAATAATTGTAACTAAGAGTAAAGTAGGTAGAAAATTATGATTATAATAAATTGTATTTTCTTTGTAACTCATTATCTTTTTGAACATTGATGTTAGTAAAATTATGTCATGAAAGATTATCTACAAGCTTTGCCCACTTGCAATAAGCTTGCACTAAACAAATCGGACAATAACTTCCAGGCTTACTACTTACAAATACAAAGTAACAAATCATACTGTTACTTATCGCCGTCCCAGTTATATTAAACGCACGGGTAGCCGAGAGGCTAGACGTTGCCTCGGTATGGCAAAAGACGTTGGTTTCCATCCCGTCATCCTGCCTCGTGATATTTTAAGCTATTGCTTCTATCGCGGGCCTTGAGCGCGGGGACCGAATCCAGAAATTTAGTAACGAAAAACCTCACGCTCTCCACTCCGACGGGCGCGGAGGTGTGGCTTGAAGGCATAGCATGCAATAGCTTTACCGCGGCAGTCCCCGAGTGCCACACGTCTTTTTTTTTTATTATTTTAAAATTTCTCATTTATAAAGCATTTGAAGACTATAAAGCTAAATATGTGAGTCACAAATACACACTGATAGTCACCACGCAGGCGTAGCGACGTACGCGGCGGCGGTGCTGTTCCGCATGTCGGAGGACAAGCCGCACGACTACAAGAAGCGGCTCTCCATGGAGCTCACCAACTCGCTGTTCCGCGACGACCACCAGATGTGGCCCAACGATCTCGCCATGCAGCCCGATTTGCAGGTCATTATCATTGTCTCTTATGTATCCCCATTTCTTTTTCACACCCGCAGCAACGTAGAGAACAGCTACAAAAATGGTTTATACTTGACATGAACTTGTAAATGAATTATAATATACTTCTAATTAAATAAAAGTTACGTTTATTTGATAGTCTAATTCCTAATGGTTCGACAAAAAATGTGTAACACATGCTGCCCATAATTATGAGTCATGTTATGAAATGACTAACGTAATTTTATTCCACTTGTATATTATGTTGATCTTTTTTTGATGAAATAAGTTGTTTAGAAACTTTAATTTGTACTTCATTTAAATCGGTATATTATAATAATTATATCCCATATTTCTTATATGTCCAAAATTCATTGGTGGCTTGAATTTCCAGGACATGCTTGGGCCTGAGCAAGGCTATGAAGGATTGTATGGTACGAGGCCATCATTCCATCAACAAGGTAAGATTCCACCATTTATACATGCATAGATACTAACTAGTAGATTTAGTGAGTAGATTAACCTATATCAGAAACAATATTTTATGCATAATATTCTAAAGAATACAATATAGTTTAAATTAGTTTTATATGAATCATTTAATTTAGTGTATTGCTAAAAAATGGAAAAGGTTATTTATTTCTAAAGTGCAATTTTTTATGTATTTAATCTAAATTTCTCATATTTGTTAATCTCCTAACACTATTGTAACATGTATGGAATATTGTTCATTGTATTGTATATTGTGCTCTTATTATAGAGTTCTGAGAATGTGTATATCTTTATAAATTTGTGTCTCTTCTTTACACGCAGCCTAATCCGGGACCTATTTATCACTAAACTCAGGTGATGGGAATATTGTTACTTTTTTGGTGATTTCTAAACAAAATAATTAATTACTAATTTTATATTTTATGTGTTTTTGCTTTAGGGTATAATTTTTAACCCGTTGTGTGATTTGGTTTTGATTTGTGTTTTGTTAACTAAAATACTGGCAGATATATTTAGAGGAATAACAAATTTGTAAATTGATTATTTAAATTTAACTATAGCGAGACATAAATTTTTAAAGGCATTTGTATGCCACAAAACACAAAATATCAAATTCAAGACAACAATATTCAGTGTGTTCATGATTATTGATATTGTTAAGTCATTGGTTTGTGACAATACATACCGCTTTAAAAATAAAAACTCCCAAAAAATAAATAATTAAAATCTCACAATTAAGTATGATTTCTCTAAATATATGTATGAGTAAAAAATGATGCATAATTGAGATTTGATGTAATTGGTATTTCTTATTAACATAGCCTTCTAATATAAACCACACCCTATCATGTATTATTTGCTTATTTCTGAAGTTTAAGATATATTATTCTTTATTGTATCACGGTTTTCTCCATTGTTTTTAATATTTTTTTCGTCTCGTTTCTTTTTTATAGCGAATTATTTAAACACAAACTTCGTTTTGCAATCAAGAAAATTATGGCTGGTTTAACTTCTTCTAGATATGTTCTGTTTGCTTTTTCTGCCAGTTATTTCAAACAAATGTATGAAATAAACGGAGTAAAATGGTAACAGGTTCTCACAGTTTCCATATTCATATGGCACTTGTGTTTACAAATTAACAATACAATACTCAAATAATGTTAAATTAAAAATTGCAGGCTACGACCAAATACCGATAGACTCGATGCAGGGGCTGGAGATCGGCAGCGGGTTCGGCATGGACATGGACATCGGGGACGGTGAAGGGGCCGCCGCTGCCGAGTTGGCCTTCCCGGAGCCGCCGCATGATAATAACAATGTGGCTGCGTGGTATGATACCGATTTGTAGGGCGACGTGTAGTAGGGTAGTGTGCATACTGCCTTGTAGTGTGCTGTAGGTATGGGGTAGAGTGCACACTGACTGGTTAGTGATCGCTGAGGTTGTGGGGAAGTGTGCACACTGACTGGTTAGTGTGCTGTGGGTAAGGGTTAGTGTGCATACTGACTGGTTAGTTTGGGCGGTGTGTACGGGTTAGTGTTCACACTGCCTTGTAGTGTACATACTGACTTGTAGTGTGCATACTGATATGTCGTGAGCGCTGTGGTTACGAGTTAGTTCGCATACTGAATGATAGTGTGCTCTGGGGTAGTGTGCATACTGACCAGTTAGAACCACTGAACAAGTCAGTTGTACTGTTCGTTGACTTGTAGTGTGAATATATACTTGTATATGTACACTGACAAGTAGTGTGCGCGCAGACTTGTAATGTGTACATGGACTTGAGTTTTGCGCTGACTTGTAGTACACTATTTTAGGATAGTGGCAAGTACTGGCCGGTGGATGCATTGGCTAGCAAGTGCACTAGCTAGCGAGTGCATTGACTTGGAAACGAATACACTGGCTGGTATAACTTGCCATTATAACCTGTAACTACAGCATACTAACTTACCAGTATATAAGGTGAGCTTTTGAAACTCGATTTTGAGGTTATAATCACATAGATATTATACTATGTGTCCTAAATCGAAATGAGATTAATAAGATCATTTTCCTTTCCCTACTATGGTAAAGAAGCCTTACAATCTAGTTTCAAAAATTCATCTTATACCCAGTCGCACCCACACTCATATTGTCAAGAAAACCTATAACATTTACTATGAGATGTTTTATAAGTAGAGCGCAGAAAATACAATGTAATCCTGGAGTTTGGTAGCATTTTTTCGTCACAATTCAACTTTTAATGCCATTTGCAATTATTTTATTGCTTAGAACTTTATCTTCCTCATTCTTTGAAGACATCGCAGATTTATAAATGTATTTGTGTGGGTCAACAATTACTTAAATTTAATTATGTTTTAAGTTTACGCCTATTTTATAATTTTGTTTTCCTTTAATACCCCTTTTATATCGTTGACATTATTATTGTATTAATTATTTTAATCAGTGTCATATATTATGCAATTACAATAAATAGTACAACATCCAAGCGATATACCTGTGATGTTTACAAAGGCAGCTTGAATTAACTGACAAAATCACAATTATATATAATTTTCTTAAAATTCATTTGGTGCTATGTTTCAAATTTCATTATTCAAAGCGTCAGAAGATATGTTTATTATATGTGAAAATTATTAAGCTATTGCATAGCTTCTATCGCGGGCCTTGAGCGTGGGGACCGAATCGAGAAATTCCGTAACGAAAAAACCTCACGCTCCCCACTCCGACGGACACGGAGATGTGGCTTGAAGGCATGCTATGCAATAGCTTTACCGCGGCAGTCCCCGAGTGCCACACGTCTTTTTATTTCAATTATAAATCGAAATTATATAATGTAATTTTCGTATAGACATGTCTTTTTAGCGCTCGCTCGGCCCTGCGTTGATTATATCGGTTTTGTACATCGACGTATGAAATGCGTGTAATCGGAGAATAGGGTAATTAGTACTAAGATTTTTCTAGGCTTTAATATATTTTATAGTTTTAGCTGCCGCGCCGTATTCCCTCTAATAAAAATATATGAATACTAAACTATGTATGAAACTGACATTGGGCGCGGCGATGATTCGATTAATTATTTTACGTGCATTTACGTCTGTAATGTGATTTTTGTTATATTCATCGGCTGAATGACTTTTTTTTATTTAAATAACGCATAAGACTGTTTGATTGTGTAAGGAGTATTTAATGTTTGACTGCCATTATTATTTTATTAATAGGATGAATACTTCGCGTTGAATATAGGATGATGTGCCGAGACCGATGTACACGGATGTTTTTGAATATTTTTTAATTGTATGCTTAATAGCATATCATTGCGCTAATACTACCGTCTAACACCGATCGTGGAATATAATAAAATATTGTTTGATTTTAAAATGCCAAATACAGAATAAAACCTGTTTTTAATCGCTTTGAATGAATGTTTTTGTTGCACGATCAGTGTTAGACACGTGACTCTAGGAATGTTCTAGTAATTAGAATATATTTTGGAGTGTGCTTATGTAGATGAATATTAGCCAGACTTAGATGAACCGTAACGTAATATTTTAACAGTAAATAGACAAACGATAAAATAATACTACGTCGTTGCTAAAATCATTACAATTAATGAGTTAAGAATGTAGTAGAATATCACCATTTCGGGACACAATTTTCATTCTTTTTATTATGATTTTTTGAAATGATCTATGCAATTTCGTTTATTTGTAAATGGAATTTAAACCCCAGTACTTTGAGTAATGATGTGACGGTTATTTTATTCCAAATGAGATAATTATATAGATAACAATTTTGTCAAGCAAAAATCAACAATGTAATGGCAATATGAGATGTATTAAGAATGAAAAATGTGTTTCGACTCAGTTATACCGTTAATATGTAACTGCCGTATATTGTCTTATGGTTTTAGTAATGATAGGAATAGATGTGCGTGTGAATAATAATTTATATTTTCATGGTCAAAAATACAGTATTGCACCGCATTGTTTCGTCTTCCTTTCGTTTAATTGGTATTTTCTATAGATTATTATTTACACGTACAAAAATACATTAATACATTGAATATATTCAATTTAGGAAATGCACTAACTATAAACAAGTGCACAATGTAGGTATTTGACTAATGTAATCGCCTAAATTAAGGTTTAGTAGTAATTACGTAATTCCTCTAGGATCTTCGTATATAATTTTTCTATTCGATATTGTAAGCCTTTACCAATGTTTTTATACTTGTTCGATATTATGAAGACATTGCTGAAGTATGAGATTTTGTGTCCATTTATGTATGGATAATAAATTAAATATGGAAAAAATTGTGGTGTTTTATTTGAATTGTTTCCTTTCAATGTACTTACACATTATTTAATAGTGCCTGCTGACATCATGCAATTACTCGTTATATTAAAAACTAGCTTACCGCCCGCGGCTTCGCCCGCTTTGTCTAAAATCTAATAAATTATATACTAAAACCTTCCTCTTGAATCACTCTATCTAAAAACCGCATCAAAATCCGTTGCGTAGTTTTAAAGATTTAAGCATACAAAGGGACATAGGGACAGATAAAGTGACTTTGTTTTATACTATGTAGTGATAAGGAAATTTTGGTGTGTGCCTTAAACGTTCAAAAGAACGAAGTCGATTTTTTGCATATTATTTCAGAAACTGTATATAGTTTAGGTATTAGTTAAAAATATAAACACTAGAGCAGTTCAGTTTATGGAAGTTGTAATATGAAATGAAAACATCGTAACAGTGTAATTACAATTAATAAATACATGTAATAACATATTAAATAAATGCTGGATATTATTGAATGTAGAAAAAGTCTATGCAATTTGAGCTAATGCGAATGCATATTATCATGCCTTATAATATACACTTGAGTTTTTCACATTAATATGTATTTTATTATAAAAAATATAATCCTAATATTACTATTATTAAGTTTCTCATTTCCATAATACTCGGGTACCACTAGAAGGACGGTACCCGGATCTTTGGAAGGCTTACGTGGGGACACGGATCCAACACGCAGAGGCCCTTTCGAGAATTTTACTGTGTTGTGGGACACCAGCCGCAGCCTGCCCATGACTGCACTATAGAGATACAGCCCTAGGCAGTCCGCGGCCGATGTAGGACTATTGCAGGGTATGGAAATTTAATAATTGGGCTATGGATTGGGATGCTAAATGGACTGGTATTGGGGACTATGGGAAACTATGGCACCTGCCTTTCTACTAAAAGAAAGTAAAAATATGTTGGCAGGTGGTGACTCGCCCTCTCACTGTATGGGCCCCCGAAATAAGTCGCTGCAATAGTGCGACAAGGGGGCAACATATTGTGAGCAGCTAAGGGTGGAGAGGCGTCCCTGGACTTTAAACTACGATCACGCGCTCCCTGAGGGTCCAGCATCACGTGCCCACTCGCCACTTACGATTCGCATCCACCCTTCGAGCTAAAAGCTATTATTGGTACGTATTGTGGCTTGCAATAAGTACCTAACTACTACAAGCAAATTAATTCATTCTTTGTTTCAACCAGAGTAGGATTTTTGAAATAAAGAAACTATATTTTGACTCAGTTATCAAACACTAGGAACATTGTTCTATCATGGAAAACTTCTACTTTCTGAAGTCTTCAGAGTTCAGCTACCTACATTCATTCTAAGTTTCATCCAAATCGATGCTGTGCCTTAGTCGTAAACCATAACACACAGAATACAGACAGATATTTATTAAAATGGATATTCACAATATCGCCTCATAAAATATGTATTCCACCGATCCAAACTAACTAATACAAGTCGACGACATAACTCGACTGGGCCGCAAATTGTTCGCAAAGCTAGGTACGACCGCAGACCGCAGCGAACTTACCCCACCTTTGTCCCGACAGTTATTATGTACAATTAGGACTTAGACCGCGGCACGCGGTACTAATCTTGCACTAACTTCGGCGTGGTTGAGGCGATGTGTGCGAAATAGTTAGCTCGACTAATTGCCAGCTTGGCTAGATTTGATACATTTCGATATAAATGTTAAGTGATCTATACTGTAAGGCAGGAAAGAACGTGGACTATAATATTTTTGTTTATCTTTGAATCCATAGCGAATATTAGTTTTCATTTTCCGAAACGATGAAAAAGTAAATTTAGTGCCAACTCATTTTCATAAAAGTAGGAACTATGTTAATTGATTTTATTTTACTGACTTCGCCACCGTTAACTTTAAGTCAGTAGGACTGTAATATTAACACAGACTAATAATAATATACTACGTATACAAATATTAATTAAAATTTTCATGCATAATATGCTTGATCTCAATTATCAATATCAATCACTGCAGATATCTTGAAGAGCTATAAATACTTATAGAGCATTTCATTAAAGAAACGAATCTTAAATGGCGGCGCTTATCATTCCCTCTCGCTTACACACGGCCGTACGGCATGCAAAAAAATAGGGAAAAGTAAAATCACTAAAATGTATTTGATTTTCCCTATAATTCCTATAATAGTTTTTATCATAAATTTACAATGACAATTATGTATTTTCGATAGTAAATAATGTTTTATTGGAATTTGACAAAATAATATGTTCTTTGGGAAAAGTTGTTCAGTTTTATGAGCTCATTACAAGTATTATGAGGATTTTGTTGCATTCTGTATACGTAAATATGATAATTCATAAAAATACACAAGTACCATAACAATGAAGTTTGTCAATAAACAATTTGAAATAATTAATAAAATAATTATCCATTTAAATTATTTTTATTTTCTTTTTTACTGACCCTACCATATATCAGTGTCAGCTTTGGCCGCCATTGAAGATTCGTTTCTTTAATGAAACGCGATATACCTACCTACACTAATACAAATTCAGCGTCGCGTCATACCTATTATTATTATCTACCTACATTGCCGAATTTTATTTCATTTCATATTCACACATCGAATCGTCAGCTGGTGTATTTACATTATAACATGTTGAATTATTCAATATAGGTACGTCGGGGAGTTTCCAAATCACAATCCGAACCCACTAATCATCGAGAAATTTACTCATGTATGTTTGATTCAGGTTAAATGCTTTTCGGTCCTTCCCGCGAGACACTTGTAATTAAAAGTGTCTCGACTTTATAACCAGTAAATAAAGCCTATATTTGCTTTTTAATTATAATTGGAGAGGGGTGACCTGTTGTCGATAATTATGACCTGTAAAGTATACACTACTGTAAAATAATGTAAAACTACGAGTGTATAATTAACATTATAAGTTTGGGTAGGATTACTCAGAATTTACCTAGTATTTGGGGGGGATTTTACATAGTAGGTATTTGGGGGCACTGCCGTGCCAAGTCGAGCAAAAAAGCGGCACGGCTCAGGCTGATGTCCTTTTCCCGATTATAATATAATCTGTGGTACCATGAACATTATAATAATTTTAATGTGTGTAGTTTCACGCTTAGGTGCTCTTACAATTGTAATTCAAATTAATAATTATCAATCAAACAAGATAGATTTAAAATATAGAGTCCATAATAGATTTTCTTTCATTGTTTCATATTATGTAGCAGATATCATTATTTTTCAAAAACCTTAAACTAAAAGACATACTTATTTATTGACTATGCCTACTAAATAGGTATATTGTTGTAAAATCGGTTCATCAAAACTTTCTGCAAAGTCGCTCACAAGTTTATTAAGAGTTTAGATGGAGTAACATTTAGAGAACTGTCAGACGTTGGATTTTCAAATACTTGGAATTTGTGTTCCAATGTTTTAATTATTATTTTATTCGTTGCCGAGCTGTGCTATTATGAAAAGTTAATATACCTACCTAATATTAAAATGTAGAGTGTCTTATTAAACGGATTGTATATTTAATTACGGTTTAAGTAATACAATTTATTTCGATGTAAAGCTGTCGAAATGTATCTCACAACCTTTTCCCGAAATGCCAGATGTTTTTGCTAATCGGATCTTTTTAAATGGCAAACCTAAATTATTATCTACATAACTGAAATATTTTATTGGTATTTCAAATTATTTTAACATAATTTATACCTATGATTACCATATAATATGTGAACATAATTTGCTCTACCTAGAGCCAAAACTTTTATTAATTTAACAAGATACCTACCCCAAAAACTTGCAATCCACATATTTTATAGAATACTTATATACACAATATTATAGGTATACGATAAGCTGAATTGACTGGCAACGCTGAACTGTACTTTGAATGAAGCGCATCACACACGGTGAAGATACTATAATATTTTATGTTAAGATTCTCTAATATAAAATATTACAGTATCTTAAGGTATCCGGTATCAGCGTTCTGACCATCATTTTTCTTTTTGTCATTGCGTACTAAGACCCCTGTAGAACCGCCATCCTGTTACAAATGACCCGAAATTTCCACCAAAATTTCGGGTCATTTGTAACTGTGTGTAGATATAAAACGGACTGGAAAATTGAAAATGTAGCAAGATATAACCATTTACATATGTAAATATAGGTTGTGAGGTGCTTTCTGTACCTACTTATATTCAAAATCATCGAGTTTCAGAATTGAATCTGCCATTATTTTATACTTTTTGCAATCACGTAAGCTTATTGCATTGTGGATAAATATTTTCATCAAACGCTCTGCCTATTAAAAGATGAAAGTTTTTGTATTCAGCTTTTACAACTTAACTGTTACGAGCCCCATTATTTGATGCATCCCCTGCAGTTGCTCTTTACGACTGCTTAATAAACCCCGCCGAGGGTAGATAACATTATAATTTTTACGGTCAACACAGGAAACGCATCTGTCCAGTTTATTAGTGAATCTGTAAGAATAAATTAAAAAATCTTTTATGATAGTAATCTACATTAAACTGAGTACTTTATGCGTTATAACTGAATAAATAAATATATTATAGTCTAGCGGTCCGCCCCGGCTTCGCCCGTGGTACATATTTACGTTTTCCGGGATAAAATATAGGAGCCTATACGGATTCGGAAGAATCCCTCTAAGTAATGGTAAAAGAAATTTTGCAATAGGTCCAGTAGTTTTTGAGCCTATTCAATACAAACATACAAAAATATAAAGGTTTCCTCTTTATAACATTAGCACACCCCGGACACTCCATACAAAATTATCGTTTTGACAGTCACACTGTAGAGACTGCAAATGTGTGTGTTAACGCTTTATGGTTGGCACATTTGTGACTAGCGTAAAAAAAAAATTCGCGTTTTTCTGATGAAATACATCCGTAAACAGCACAATATCTAACCATTTTCTACGAAAAACGATAATCACAAATCCAAAATAATAAAATTACTTTAAGTCAATTTGATTAATGTTGTCAATCTTCGTTGCGTATCGTCCTTGCAGAAAAATGTGACCCATTTTAATCACGATCGCGCGGGGTGAGGTAAGTGTTTAATTTTGGCGGGAGGCGGAGAGTGTCCGTTCTGTAGCGTTTAGCTACTATTATGTATTCTGTGACATTAGTATAGATTGAAACAATTTTACTATAGGTATAAGAAGCACTAGCTAGTAAACCTAAATGTGTAAGTTGCGTAGAAGGTAGAAGGTTATAGAAATTCTAGACTGTAGGTAGCATTTCCCGATTCTTGTTATTTCCCTCCTACATACACTGGAAAGTGGAAAAGGAAGCAAATTCTGTAAAATAAATACGATACCTTTCATAACATTACTCGGAAAGAAAACTTACATCGCTTTGAAAGATTTATTTTAAACGCAACAAGAGCGCTCTTGGCTTGTTATAAAGTTTCATAATAACGAAGTTGTTGGAAAACACGATCATATCGATCAGGCTGTTCCTGAGAATACTTACAGGGTTTATGTGAAATTTTTACTACTTTTCAAGAGCCACCGAGTGCGGGAAGATTTTATGGTCATCTTTAACATGACCGCGTACAATATTTGAACTAGCTATTACCTCCAGCCTGTGTTCGTGTTGTCTTAATGAAAATCTACATGTAAATAAATAAATTACTTTGTATTTTATAGTATTAAAAATAAAATAAAATTTATCTTTAAAGATGTGAGCGTAAACTAGCCTTGTTCCTAGGTAGAGCAGATTTTGAACACAATTTTTATTAATTAATAATTATTATCTAGCCTAATACAATGAGGAATTCAGGTTTACAAGGCTTACTAGGCCACAATTAAATGCACATGTAAAACATAATTGTGTATAATAATGTAACGAAGAGACGTTAAATCTGCGTAGCAATAACGACTTAAAAAATTTCAGCTAAATGGCTACATCACCTACGGTAGTTTTGCGTGAGTAAGTAGCAAGCATCAAAATCGTTTCATACACAAATACCAACTTTCTGATTAGTAATACTGCTAATCCTAGTAATAATGCCTTCCAAATAAATAAGGTATTAAAAAGTAAATCAACATACCTACTTATAAATCTATAACAAACACGCTCAACATGTGAGATAAAAATCTTACGAAAGACTAGTTGCTATTTCTTTTCTTATGAATAGCCTCATAACTGATCAGTCCCGGAGTCCCGCTTTAACATTGGAACGTTAATTAAATTCCTCCTCTTAAAGGACTCCGGAAACTTTTGCCATTCACTTTTGTTCTTTATATTTTTAACTTCTAAAAGCAGGGAGAAATACGGCTTTCTGTAACGTACAGCGAGATAAACTAGCACATCTGTATTCATGGAGCTGACACATAAACATTTGAAGTAATTTGCGTATGTAGTTCCTGGCTGAAATTAAGAAAAATAGTAAAGGATGGTACCTAATTAATAATATCTAAACGTAGTAACATTGTAATAAAGAGGTTTTTTTAAAAATCATTGATGCTCTACATGAGAGTAAAAGACCTACGTAGTACTATATGGTTTGATTTATGATACTATATACTATGCATTGAACATAGCATGGTTAAAGCCAATGAAATTATATATTGTGACAAATGGGTACTTCTAGACTTGTTATGCTTGAATTTACATGAAGAGATCGGTCTGGTAGGTAGGTAGCTCATAGTCGTCAGAAATTTTATGGACAATGAAACGTGCGTACTTATAATATGTATTTGGATAGGCACGAAGTACCCACGCGAAGTCAGTCTCAACTCTCAATTATAACAAGTAGGTACGTTTTCCTCTCCCAGCCCGATACTTAAAATTATCCACTCTCTTGAACCATAACTGCATAGCACTCAATTCAAATTAGGCTCACTGCAATAAAGGAAAATGAGATTTTTTTACGAACAGAAAAGTGTTGTTTTTATTGTGCTCGAAAAAATACCGTGCCCTCAGCTCTGATTAGGTAGTTCATTTATCCGGGGGCGGATTTATTATGGTTTCATTTATTTTCTTCATAACTTCCTCGTACAAATCGTGATTATATTTGACTTACTGACGGATTCACAAGGATTAGGGTCGATATTATACAGGCTTTAGTTTGTAAGTTATTTCTTTTGTTATGTCTGAAGTTTGTTAAGCATATAATTAAATTGATGGTGGGAAATGTTTTACCTAAACATTTTATATGTCAGTGTGAGTTACTGAGATTTTGTTTTCATCACTTATACTTAATTAATATTCAATCATGAATACGCCTATACCAAAAACCACACGGAGTGGTAGATAATGATAAAAGTATTATTTTTAAAACCTACCACATACCTAATACCTACTTATTTCATGAGGAACATTTCGAATTAAGTAGTCTATCATGTCATTAGCCGTCGTTTGTAAACTTATAAAATAAAACAACAAATACATATCACGCTATAAACACTTTATAAATCACAACATACAACTAATGAACTTAACTCTGTAACTCAATTAGCACCGTCTTGTTTCGTTAATAAACACGAACGTTAATTCACTCCACAAAACTAATCAAATAAACAAATAATAACAACAAAGCAAAGTACTCAATCAAGGAATAATGAGGTGGAAGATTAGATAAAAGCAGGCGAGGGTAAACGCGGGACAGGCCAATAAATCTCTCAAGAACAATTACAAGTATATGATTGTCGAACCGGCCAAGAATCGAAGTGACCTTAGAGACAATAGCTCTTTTGGGAAATTCACGACGAGTGCCATTTACCCCGTGTTGGGTTCAAAACGATGCATAGTTTACATAAAAGAAGAACAATATATACTAGACTGGAGTTACGGATGCTGTAGTCATTATAAATTGACCACAACAAAACTATAGATATATATCCGTTTGTGTATGCTTCATAAACTTTCAGGAATTCATCAAAGTAACAATCAGCTTCTTTCTCTGCCTAATCAACTATTATCTATGTAGCTTAATTTTAGGTATTTTTGTGTCATAAATTGTATATTAACGATGAACATAGGAATTAGATAAATCAAAGAAAGATAGAAAATACATTTATTTGAACCATTTACATAAAAATACAGTCATTTAACTTTACAGCAGAATCAAATTTGTAATAAGCAAAAGCCAAAGAAAGCCACACAATCTTAAAAATATATCTAATATGCTAATAATAATAGACACATTACATTACATACCAACTTTAAGAATACGTAATCATATACAAGCAGATTAAATAAAAAAAGACACTTAAATCAGTTAACCCTCACATTCAAGTCTAAAAAGCGTCCATAAACTGAAACAATTTAACAATTAAAACGGCAAAGAAATAAGCAAAAAGATTTCCTTCATCTATTTCATCTAAAAGCGGCGCTTTGTAACGAGGTCAATAAACAATGTCGTTGTTTTCACGTGAAGCAAAACAAAGCCACGTTCAGAAACTTAAGGCGGTGCGGTAAAGTTTTAAGTTATTCGTTAGAGAAAAACCCCCGAGGCCCTCGACGAAAGAAAGTTAAGGCTGCGGTCGCGCGGCCACATCAAGAATACTTTGTATAGAACACCGATCCTTTGAAACGAACGTCTTAATCTGTTGCGGTTAGTGATTAAATCGTTTGAGGTATTTGTTAAAAGCTTGTTTCCTGCCGCGGTTGCTAAATGGAAATGTTTAGTTTCTAATCATTGTTTTGTGATAGAGCTGTTTTTAATAATGCGATGGAAAATACTTATAATTAGAAATGATACAAAAATGTATATTTCACGACAAGAAAGATAATATTAACAACTATCTGGCATAATCATCGCAAGGAAAATTTAGAGAACATTTAGTCACAGACTACATAATATTATATACTGTTAAATCTATACTAATATTATAAAGAGGAAAGGTTTGTATGTATGTATGTATGGTTTTCACGCATAAACTACTGGACCGATTTTGATGAAATTTGGCACAGATAATCTTTAGACCCTGAGAAAGAATAATAATAATAGGCTACCTTTTATTGCGAAATATGTACCACGGGCGAAGCCGGGGCGGACCGCTAGTTTATGATAAAGTAACACAACACGAAAACAATCTATGTATTTACCTGTATAGTACAGACAGTTGGCACAGATTTAACAAAATTAATGAATAATTATTAATTCGTGAATAATTCACCTAATTATATATTTTGTAGGTAACTACGTCTTTTATTATTTTTAGATATAAAAGACGTACCTATATCTCGCATAATTTACCATAACTTTGTGTAATTCTATTCTTTGTAAATTGCTTATAATTTTGTTCTAATATTTAGTCTTGGCATTCATTAAAAAAATAGAGATCTCTGAATGACTCAGGTTATTGACGAGTTTACGACATAACTGTCTATTTACACTAATCGAATAAATAACAATCTAAAATTATATACCTCACGCTCTACAAAATATTTTAACTAAGGAAAATCAACTCTAGCATCAATTAGGTAATAATTTAATATTCCCTTTCTTTCAATGATTACAACAAAACACTTCACAGCTATTCGACGCTGTAACAACGTGTCGCGTCACGATTGCTAACAATTGTCGGGATTTTCACAGCGTCAATCAATGACAACAGAACGGGGATAGCACGGTGGGACAATTTGTATGGTTAGCATTCTGAAAGGTGTTCAAACTTTATAATTGGTGTCGACTCGTTCGCAGCTAACGAGAAAGGACAATGCTCTGTGGAAAACGGCTTTGAATAAAGACTCCGAGCGGTATATGTTACGGTTATCATGTAATTTGGTTTACCGGAAAATATGAGATGAAATAACGTATCAACAATGTGTAAAGGTCGAAGGTAGACATTTTATTATAAAGCCCACGTACGCTATGAGCTTGTTATTATGTATACTGACGTAATAACGAAATTACCTACAAGGAAAATAAGTTTGAATATCAATCAATATATCAATATAATATACTAGCTTTCCACCCGCAGCTTCGCCCGCGCAGTCAAAGAAAAACCCGCATAGTTCCCGTTCCCGTGGGATTTCCGGGATAAAACCTATCCTATTTCCCGGGATAAAAAGTAGCCTATGTCCTTTCTCGGGTATCAAAATATCTCTATACCAAATTTCATGCAAATTGGTTCAGTAGTTAAGGCGTGATTGAGTAACAGACAGACAGACAGAGTTACTTTCGCATTTATAATATTAGTATGGATTAAATATACGTAGACAGTCTTCATGAAGAGGAGTTTGTGCTTAGTTTACAATGGTTTATTAGTGGGAAGGCTTATATAATATTATATTGTGTATTAAATAGGTAGCTGGTATACAACTACGCAGTGAAAGGTGGCAACATGTTCATTGTTCACCCCTAATGATTGTTTAAAAAACCCTGAACAAAATTTTCAACAAAACAGTATATTAACATAAAGGTACAAATATTTAAAGTTATCAAAACATTATAAATTAATAAAGCGGTATAACATTATGAACGTACATAGTAAATGATTGCTTCCACAACATTATTTTATTAATCTTGATAGAAAATAAAGCGTCGGGGTGATGTATTTTGCATCGAGTTAAAAATAGGTTATAAATTGAATTACTCTTTATGCCTTTGACATTTATGTCTGTACTGATTTATGGATGATGATATAGTGGATGATGGAAATAAAACAATATAAACGATTTCATTTCCTTTATGCCATTATAATTGTTTATGATAATTAATGCAACATAATATGATTATATTGTATCGAACAATATACAGGTAAACCCAATAACATTGTACGAAAGTTTTAATGCAAATTTGCAATTCAGCAGGCATCTGTACTTGGGTATAATGTATGCCAAACTCTTGAATAAACATTAATTACAGCGAGCCTAATTAACTTTTCAACGGAAAGCCGACAAGTCGTGACCGCGCGGCGACACCTCATATTAAGAGAAAATCCTTTTAAATGCATAAATAATTTAGTTGACGCGGATTAAGAGGTTCATTATTTAGACCGACCCGTAAGCGCTTTATGTTTCAAAGGAAAATAGGTCATAGTATGGAATCGCGCGCTATTTTTTGTCGAGTAATATTTTTAGCAGCTTATGTTTCATGTGTTGGTTATTAACAGGCACTTTTTGAGTGAAAGCTTGTTTTGAATACGATACTTTGTTTTGTTTGTGTATACTAAATTGCTTCTTTATCAGTGAGTGCCTACTTACATACCTTATTATTAATTAATATATTATTTATTTACTAAATTTTTTTTTAAAAAGTAAATGAATGCTTGTTACGTAATTACAAATAGAGTTCTTTAATGTTAATGACCTGTGTGCATCATTATATCAAAATAAATGAAGAATTTCGGCAGAAATGGATTGATTTTATATTGGCTTAGTGAAAACAAGAAGTAAAAAGTTCGTAGTAACACTGTTTTCAGCTCTATGTAGCGACAGACACACTTTGCAAAACTTTATACACATTGTCGCTTCTTGTGAAACTTTTTACTAGATAATAAGACTTTCTGACTTTACGATGAATATTACGATTTTATTTTTATCGCCAGGAACATATAAATGTTAGCGATTACTGATCGCACGTTAAAACAGTTTTTATTTTGCATACTTAGTTTTTTATTCGACAGTAATTGGTTGGTATATTATTGAAACCATCATTCTTTTACAATAAAATTCCTTTATTCAGAACCTGATAAAATTAAGCTTTGGAATCAATCTATAATGGAACGGCGCCAAAAAATGCATGCACGTATTCGATGACAATATCGCTTAACTGTAAGTTGATAACCAGAACTTGTAACTGAGTTCAGTTATTACATTTGGTTCCTTAAATGAATGAACCGATGTACTTTCTTTTCTTTTTGCATAATATAATTACTTGTTTTTCTGTAACTACTTATTTTATTTTTATTATAATAGTAGGTATAAAATATGTCAATAAAATTGCCTTAAACAGTAATGAATCATTCTTTTAGTTTGCGACGTAAACCACAATAATATGTAAATCAATTAGTAGTTATCTGACTGTTACACATCGGTGTAAATGAGGACACGTGAGACGACCCTCGTCTTGTGCTGCATCGTAATCCGCTTAATAGATTCCGACGGACGAGCTAACGTACGATAAATGAAGCTCTTTAATGAAGAACACATCATATCTGCACATGCAATGAAATTTCCATATCAAACTTAAAGTCGAGTGGCTACGGTGTCAAGGTTTTTAATGGCGTATGTATAAACATGTTTTAGGTTTTTCTTTTCGTTAATATGGAGAATGTGCATATAACCTTGGGTTTTAGTTTTTTTGAAGAATTTCTTCATACTTAAAATAATTTACACTTATTTGTGTCACAGCGAAGGATGTTTTCGGGTTTATGCTGAATGTAGATGGTGGGATAAAGTTCAATTTTTTTTAAATTCTATAACTAAACATTTTCCTACCAGTTTTTACCACCACCCAGCACCTGGTCAACAAATTTAGAGATTAGGTAATGTGAGATCATTCTCACATTACCTTAGTTTAAAAAGGCGCTAGTTCAGTATAATAATTTAATTGTAAACATAATTAAAGCAGTATTGTTTATAAAGTGTTCTAATATGCCCATGAAAGTGTACATGAAGAAAGCACTACTGTGTCTCTGAAAGGATTTTAAGCTCTAGCAGATGACCGATGCCAAAAGGAGTAATTAAGTATACTTTTATCTTGAAAAATAATTAAGAGAATTGTTGAGAAAAAATGTAATTTAACACGGCCAAAGACGTGGGCGGCGTCTGAAAATATATACTAAAACAAATACCTACAGGAAAAATGCCATTCTTCTTAATATTTTCTTCATTACTGAAAATCTAACATCTTAAGAATCTTAAGTGTCTTTATTATATAGGTATTATGTTAAAAAACAGACTAACTACATATTACCTTTATCTATAAGGGTCTCAACAAACCATTACTTTTTTAAGAATCTAAAAATATGTAATTTTTAAAATCCATATAAAATTTTAGCCAATCAGAATTTAATAGAAGAATTTATATTTGTATATTTAAACCCTCCAAGTTATTGTTACTACAAACACAAATTTTGCTCCCATCTGCTTCCGTGTATGACTAATATTAATGACCTTTAACTGGACACTACCTAATGCAAATGGAATAACCTAAAGTAAGCAGACAATTCAAATATACACCAAAACTTGTAGATACATAATTAATATTGCAAGCCCTATTCAGTAAATGTATCTATAATTAGGTAACATTTTTACGAATATATTATAAGGAGGGAAATAAACGGATAGAAAAGGGACTAAGGGTTAAAGACTGACAGTTGTCACGAAATAAAACCAAGTCGAAAGCAAAAACGTGTTTTAATTTAAATAAATTATTAATGTGGTAGTGATTATTTATTCACAACAGCACCAAAATGCAAAATTAACATTATTGAGTATTTTTTACGTGAATTGAAAATATAATATTTATAATGTCTGTATCTCTTTATATGAGACTATGTATTAGCCCACAGCTTGATGGCATAGTTAAATACATAAAGTACTTTTGATATTCAATAATTCTATTATAGATCTAAATCATAATAGAATTATTGAATATCAAAAGTACTGTACTGTATAATTTATCTATCAAACTTAAGCCAAATTTCATGCAGATCCGATCAGCAGCTTTTGCGTGAACGATCAATAAAGGTCTATTAAGTTATTAGATTTAGCAAGTAAAAGTTATTTATACTCTTAACTACTTTTCCTTGTAAAAAAGCTTTGAGTATTACGAGTACTAGAAGATTAAAATCGTTTAAAGGCCCGTTCTAGCAATTCCATACCTGCCACATTTAATAAACATGCAGTAGAGTTCACTTCAAAGAAATCGAGTTCAAGAAAATAAAATATCGAAGGTTATTATGTTTCTGGAAACTTCCAATGAATACTAGAACCTCAATACAACTTTTTACAAAGAATAATAGCATTATAATCCGACTTCAGAAGAGGTACCTTCAATCAGAGTTAATTGTTAAACCGAATAAAGAAAGATAATGTGACGATAAATCAAAATTAAATTATCAATATTACGTGAAATTAACTTACAGATTTCATACGAAAGAAAAAAGTTTTGTACTAATACATGCCAAAATTTAACTACGGAACAATAACAATAAAAATAATCTTAATACCCACTGAAGCTTGTAAAAAATAAACTACCAACTAATTGCAAGTTATAATTTTCGTTATAAATTGACTTGCCTAGTTCATAAAATGAAACCCAAGAGTTTCTGTCCGTAATTTGTCGGTGAGGCATCTCAATTCAAATTTGTAATGAGATTACCTCAGCCGAGTTACAAAATAAACGTCGAAGCCCAGCCACGATATGATTTCACTTCGATGATATTAAATTTATTACTCCGAAATAAGCGGGATTTTCCTCGAGAATATTCTTTACAGTTTTATTAAAATACTTAGAAATGTGTTCTTATAAATTTCATACTCAATGTTGTTTTCATTTCTATTTGCTATATTCTAAGCTTCGTGCAGGTTGAGATCTAGTAATACGAGATTCCTTATTCCTTGAAATAGAAAATTATTTAATAACATAACTAATAGATGGAATGTGCCCTGGATAGAAAATGAACTGATTGTCAGTGAGGTGTCATTTAATATTATATAAATAGCACGAAAGGCCAACAAGAGAGAAAATGAAATTGGACCAAATAAAGCACACCATACACACGAGTTTTCACTGCTACATCAATTTTCAGGCTAATATTTCCACTATTACTCTCAATAGAATTCGAAATTGAATAAAATAATCAAGCTCTACGGATGTAATTGAAATATATTATGTTGTTTGAGTGTATCGTTTTATTGCAAGCAGTAAATAGTAATTTAACGTTAATGATAGAAAAATAAGACATGTTTCCGTAGAACCTTGAGACTGGAACAACTAATTAATACGACGGCACAGTTTATGTAATATCATCACTACATAGTATAAAACAAAGTCGCTTTCTATGTCCCTATGTCCCTATGTCCCTATGTCCCTTTGTACGCTTAAATCTTTGAAACTACGCAACGGATTTTGATGCGGTTTTGTTTTAAATAGATAGAGTGATTCAAGAGGAAGGTTTATATGTATAATAACATCCATTAAATAGTGGAGAAGTACTGTTATTTTTGAGGTTTCTAATGTGATTTCGTAAATAATTACATTTTTTCCGCTTACATTGCAAACGCAGGCTGAACCCTACGAGTTTTATCAAAATAATGTACTAAGTATTGTACACATTGAAAAGGTCTACAGAAAAGTCCGCGATGGTATATGTCTATCTCTTATGGATAACCCACAATAACTTTTTTTTGTCATTTACTTTTTACGACAAATAATGGTTAATTTTCGAAGCGATTTTAACCAATACAGCATTAATCCTTAACGAATTAAATACCTTGAATACATTGTTCATTTAATATAGATCTATATGGCCCTTTACACCGTATGATTTAAGTGAATATTTTCGAAGATATTACAGATTTAAAAATTGCGGGACGTACCGTTTGCGGCGGTACCGGCCGGCCGCCATTGCACCCGTGCGAAGCCGGAGCGGGTCGCTAGTTTTACATAAAACACAATTTCACTGCATCACATTTATTTCTGAATCAACATGAACACTTATATTCCACTTATTCTCACGACAAATTTTTACAAAAAAAATCTATATCTTCAAAACTTATTTAGCTAAGTATAAGTCCATTGGAAAGATCTTTCATTATTATCTGTTCTAAGAGTATCGTGGGTTGCTTTAAGATGGTCGAGTTTGGTTGAAATCTGTGCTATGGAGTTATCTATCCATCGCATTGATGACATGTGCGCGTTGAGAATTCGTCAGATTTGAACGATCTGAAAAAAATTGGTTGTCTGTAAAGTCGGTTAACTGACGATAGTTGAACGTGACAACGTCCGATTGTGATTCTTGGTCGCTCGATCCGCGCTCTCGCTTGCACTTCAAGCCTTACATGGAACGCCTCAGAGCGAGGTAACGCCGCATGAGTCATGTTTTTTCGCGCGTGCAGCCGGCTCTATCGAATTATAAGACGTTGTCACGCCAAAAAATTATAAGTTAAATGAAATGATTACATCTACAAGAAAAATTGTTTGTTGATTTCACTTTCATGATCATGTCAAAGTTTGGTTAATAATGTCTTATCGTCAGACAAAATTGCATTTACTTTAACCAGCCAACCAGCCAAACAGCTGATTCAGGCTAACTCACGCTCACTCACGCTAACTCACTCTCACTCACGCTCACTCACGCTAACTCACTCTCACTCACGCTCACTCACGCTAATTTACGCTCACTCACGCTAAATCAGGCTAACTCACGCTAACTCAGGCTAACTCACGCTCACTCACGCTAACTCACGCTCACTCAAGCTAACTCACGCTAACTCAGGATCACTCACGCTAACTCAGGCCAACTCACGCTAACTCACGCTCACTCAGGCTAACTCACGCTAACTCAGGCTAACTCACGCTAACTCAGGATCACTCACGCTAACTCAGGCTAACTCACGCTAACTCACGCTCACTCAGGCTAACTCACGCTCACTCACGCTAGCTCAGGATCACTCACGCTCACTCAGGCTCACTCACGCTAACTCACGCTCACTCTGGCTAACTCACGCTCACTCACGCTAACTCAGGATCACTCACGCTAACTCAGGCTAACTCACGCTAACTTACGCTAAATCACGCTCACTCACGCTAACTCACGCTCACTCAGGCTAACTCACGCTCACTCACGCTAACTCAGGATCACTCACGCTCGCTCAGGCTCACTCACGCTAACTCACGCTCACTCAGGCTTACTCACGCTAACTCACGCTCACTCACGCTAACTCAGGATCACTCACGCTCACTCACGCTAACTCAGGCTAACTCACGCTAACTCACGCTAACTCAGGACCACTCACGCTCACTCAGACTGACTCACGCTCACTCAGGCTAACTCACGCTCACTCACGCTAACTCACGCTCACTCACGCTAACTCAGGATCACTCACGCTAACTTAAGCTCACTCACGCCAACTCACGCCAACTCACGTCAACTCACGCCCACTCACGCCAACTCACGCCAAATCACGCCAAATCACGCCAACTCACACCAGTTACTCTTTCACGCAAATACTACAGAACCGATTACAATGAAATTAAGCACACATATAGAGGGTAACTTGGATTAACACATAGGATAGGTTTTATCCCGGAAATCCCATGGGAACGGGAACGATGCGGGTTTTCCTTTGAAAAAGCGGGCGAAGCCGCTAGTTTGAGAAATGCATTGAACGGAATAAAAAACAAAAATGAACCCAACTGATTGCGACGGAAGCACAAATCAATATACATATTGAAAATATATTTCCAATATACTAGCACGTGTTGCCATTTATATAAATAGAGCCTGGCATTGTTTGAGTTGGGAATTATATAACGGTAGCTGTTGAGGCCAACTTGTACCTATATATTATGCATGACTGGATAAAATGAACACAATGCATTAAAGGGACATGTTTTGCTGTTGATGGCGTAGATTGTAGGGTTATGTTGATATAATACATTTATTATTTATAATCTGTTGTGAATCTGTGTTGTGACTGTTCGTTTTTATGAATTAAAAGTATTATAGTGGTGTCATTTTTAAATTTTTATGAATCTTGTATGAGAATTTCTGTCTTAATGAATATTTTTTTGTGCAAAAGTTGTGCTTTGAAAATTAAAAATTTGTACGTCGCATCAAACTTTTCATGTAAGAAGCGAAAGCATTAAAAAGTTCAAAGAGTATAAAAATTGTGATAGGTATCACAATAGGTATAGGTTTGGATCTTAGTTGTTACTTGTTGAATTTATATTTTTGGTTTTATGGCATTCAAATGCTTTATAAATATAAATTTATAAAGAATAGAAAAAATTCGATCACGAGGCGGGACTCGAACCCGCATCCTTTCGCGCCATTCCGGGGCGGATGCCTGACCAACTCAGCCACTCGTGACCCGCCAGAGCAATCGAATCTATTCTATTCTTTCAGTTTTATGTGTCTGAAGGGACACACTGCGCGCCATCTATTGAGATGATTAACAACCATTTCAACCAATATGAAGCACTTTTCAGTGAATACAATATTGTAGCGATGAAACACGACCTTTTTTTGTTGAATTTATATTTTTGGTTTTATGGCATTCAAATGCTTTATAAATATAAATTTATAAAGAATAGAAAAAATTCGATCACGAGGCGGGACTCGAACCCGCATCCTTTCGCGCCATTCCGGGGCGGATGCCTGACCAACTCAGCCACTCGTGACCCGCCAGAGCAATCGAATCTATTCTATTCTTTCAGTTTTATGTGTCTGAAGGGACACACTGCGCGCCATCTATTGAGATGATTAACAACCATTTCAACCAATATGAAGCACTTTTCAGTGAATACAATATTGTAGCGATGGAACACGACCTTTTTTTGTTGAATTTATATTTTTGGTTTTATGGCATTCAAATGCTTTATAAATATAAATTTATAAAGAATAGAAAAAATTCGATCACGAGGCGGGACTCGAACCCGCATCCTTTCGCGCCATTCCGGGGCGGATGCCTGACCAACTCAGCCACTCGTAACCCGCCAGAGCAATCGAATCTATTCTATCTTTCAGTTTTATGTGTCTGAAGGGACACACTGCGCGCCATCTATTGAGATGATTAACAACCATTTCAACCAATATGAAGCACTTTTCAGTGAATACAATATTGTAGCGATGGAACACGACCTTTTTTGTTGAATTTATATTTTTGGTTTTATGGCATTCAAATGCTTTATAAATATAAATTTATAAAGAATAGAAAAATTTATGTGTCCCTTCTAGGGTTGCCAACCGTACTATAATATATAGTATTGTACTATATTTCGGGTCTGCGTACTATATACTGTTGAAAACATATATAGTACGCAAAAATACTATATTTTCAACACCGACAAATGTAACAAACAAATCCTTCATTTAAAAAAAAAAATAAGAACGCGCCTTTTAATTGTTAAGATGGCTAAGTCATATAACCTATTGCGCATATACAGGGTTACCGGGAAAGTCGCACAGAATATTGAAGGACGTTATTATTCAGGTCATTTCTGATCGAATTGGTCCCATAATATGGTATCCGAAACCTAACCGTTATGGAGATATTGAATTAATTTTATTATTAAATTTATATTGAAGCTGTTAGTAATAGGTTCAGTTTTTATTGATCATTTTTATTAATTGGCATGTCTTCTAATTGGAAACATAAAAAAACCGAGCCCTAGTAGCTCCAATCGAAAAAAATCGATAGAAAAGCCAAAAGAAAAAATATTTTTATTAAATATCTTTAAAATTCAATATCTCCATAACGGTTAAGTTTCGGATACCATATTATGGGACCAATTTGATCAGAAATGAGTAAATGACCTGAATAATAACGTCCTGCAATATTCTGTACGACTTTCCCGGTAACTCTGTATACCAGTGGCGAGAAGAAAGAAACAAAAGTAGTGTATCATTGATAAAAAATGAGCTTTTGATTTATATTAATGATATTAATCTAAAAATTGAATGTGTTAAATAGCATATGACACTTTTATTTTAAACAAAAAGTTGTTACACAGTGCGAGAAGTGCAAAAAATATAGTTTTTATAAAAATAAATAATTAACAAATACAATATATTTGTCTATTTTTTTTGTTTTTCCCATAAAATACTATATTTTTTTTAAATGTACTATATTTTTTACACTTTATTTTGGAAAATACTATATTTTGATGATGAAGTGTTGGCAACCCTAGTCCCTTCAGACACATAAAACTGAAAGAATAGAATAGATTCGATTGCTCTGGCGGGTCACGAGTGGCTGAGTTGGTCAGGCATCCGCCCCGGAATGGCGCGAAAGGATGCGGGTTCGAGTCCCGCCTCGTGATCGAATTTTTTCTATTCCTTATAAATTTATATTTATAAAGCATTTGAATGCCATAAAACCAAAAATATAAATTCAACAAAAAAAGGTCGTGTTCCATCGCTACAATATTGTATTCACTGAAAAGTGCTTCATATTGGTTGAAATGGTTGTTAATCATCTCAATAGATGGCGCGCAGTGTGTCCCTTCAGACACATAAAACTGAAAGAATAGAATAGATTCGATTGCTCTGGCGGGTCACTAGTGGCTGAGTTGGTCAGGCATCCGCCCCGGAATGGCGCGAAAGGATGCGGGTTCGAGTCCCGCCTCGTGATCGAATTTTTTCTATTCTTTATAAATTTATATTTAGTTGTTACTTGTTGCTGAAATGAAGTAGTTTTTCGTAGTAAGTATGGTCAAGAAGGGATTCATTAAGTTAATTTATTAATAAAACATTTCAGTTTTATTACCTTCATAAAAAAGGCCTTAAAGGATCTACATTCAAGTAATCTTACATTCATTTGGTACTTTATTTGTATTTACATGATATAATATTAACAATGCCTTGTGATACGAGAAAAAAATAAAAGGTTTGCATTTCAACCTTAAAATAGTTGTACAATTTTGTAAATGCGATGTCGTTAAAGTTGCCAAGTCGGGCTTGTTGTTGTGGAATCTAGCTCCACGATATAATGAAGACAAAATACAGTACTCCCAAACTGATAATGCGCATAGAAAAATTCGTCACTGTTCGGCAACTGTCATATTCCCCGAGCCTCCGAAGACGATATGTATATAGAGTGGTTAAATGTATTTTCTTCATGCATAGTTTATTAGAATTATGAGTTTTATTGTGATTTTATGGTAAAAGAGATAAGTAACGAAATTCGTTTCGATAATTCAATGTAAGTTAATAGCGAGGATAAGCCACACGATTGCGAATATATATTTGTTGTATTGATTTACTTGGAAAATTCTATACTTAGAACTATTAAATTGTCTTACTGAAGCTGGGGTAATGATGGATGTATGGAAGGTTAAAATAAGATAAAGTTTAAATTAAAAAAAAAATATTTTCAAACACTGGTTTACATTTAAATTGTAGAAATCTTATCATTAAAATCTCAGTCCAAAGGATTTACAGAATCAGGGATTATCTCCTTTTCTGATATCATAGAATGATCAGAACTTTCATTAAGTATGCTCTTATTAACTTTCACTTTCCCCACTGCTATCTGCTACCTTTGTAAATAGGTAATCATTTTATCGGAAAATTCAACTTTGAAACAAAACTAAGAAGGGTATGTAACAGCAGCTCTATATAATTCAATACGACGACTGACGGATTTTTGAATTTTTTGACTGACAGGCTACCGTCATCTACCGCCCGAATTGTTTTCGATTGTGTATGACTCTGAATTGACTCCTATTTCTTTCGAACAAGGTGCAAGATGCAAGTGCATTGTTTAGGGCACTTACGATTCAATGATTCGGGGTGATTCGGGTGTTTCTGGAAATACGATAATTAGCGAAGATCTGCATGCGCATTATTAATTTTGGAGTACTGTACCTTACATTTACTTTTATTTAAAAACTGATAGCTAGAGCGAGCTATTATTCAACTGCTCTTAAATAAATTATTATTTTGTTTTATTAAGTTTTAGTGATGGTAAACAATTGAACATTACAACTGTAATAACGAAATTTATTAGGTCAAATAACATTAAAATTACAGAAAATCATTATTCTAATATCATACGAATTACAAAAGTAATATAGGTATATTACTTTTGTAATATAGGTATATTAAGAATTGAATTACAAAAGTAATATACCTATATTACTTTTGTAATTCGTATGATACATAGAAATGGATACGACTCACAAAAATACCAATCATACGACAACTTGTATCGTTCCCCAATAATAACTTGTTTTAATAGAAACGAATAAAGTGACTGAAACTTTCACAAAAATCTCAAGAAACGTCAACAGCTATAAGCTAACTTTATTTATCTCGTAAAGTACGCTCATCAACTCGAGAAGTCGAGCGATTTGTTGCCCGATTTTGCCAAAATCCTAGCCCAGGAACTGTAGGTATTGTTTAACCAAACCCGGATTAGTTTACAGATTTATTGATGGATTATCCGCTGGTCAAACGGGTGATGGGCGGCGAAACATTTATAGACAAAACTAAATTTGTTTACACTACTTTAAGAATTTAATGGCTACTGTCGATATTTTTGTGTGAACGGTTGTTTAAATAAAACAATTATTTTATTTATTTAACAGAATATTTTAATTTGCATAAATAAAATACAGCTTAAACATCATTAGAATAAAAGGTTTTAAAATAATTGATATATTTTGACCACAAAAAAAAAAACAATATTGTTTCTGCTTTTTTTGTATTTTTACGTTGGTACATATTTGTTTTTTGTACAAATTTGGATTTTAACGAATTACATTCAATAAATCAAGACATTACAATCATTACAAAATACACGATAAGCAATAATAAATCAAATATAAAATATAGCCATGTAAAGTTACTTATTTAAAAAAATATATTTGAAGTAATGTAATGGATACGAACAATAAACAAAACAAAGAACTCCAGTATTGTTTTCCAACGCAAAAGCAATCTAAAAGTGGAACGCAGACCTAATAAACAGCCTTACAAGTTATTAAACAAACTTTTAATTTGAGCTTGCGGCCGTCGATAACAATGCAGCAAAGTTAGAAGGCAGTCAGGAAGGGGCGCGGCCGTCGCCAATCTTTCTCACATTGCAGTACAAAATCGTACTTCTCTGTAAGAGCACCTCGCAAAACTTTGTCTAAGTAAACTCGCGGAGTCTGTCCGCGCCGGCGAGCCCGCCTGAGCGCCCGCCCGAGCGCCCGCTCGCTCCGCGCCGCTTACCGCCACCGCTCATGGGTCGCCGCCGCTCCGCGATCGACATCCGTCTCCCTCCGCCAAACAAACGGACAAGTTTTAATGTTTTGCTCACAAAGTGTATGATTAAACGCGGAGAGCGGCGAAGAGAGTCGGCCGTAAGTTATTGATTTTCCCCGACCGAACCCCCGTCGACTACGCGACTCGCGGCCCGCTTAGAGAGCTCTACGAGACTATCTTACTTTGTAACTTGTAAATAAACCTCTAAAAAACACTTTTTTCAGTGGATGATCGCCAAGAGTCGGTTCCTAGATGTGTTAAAAAAGTTTTCATGTCACAAAGTAACTGTCAGTAAGTTTTTTTCGTGTGAATTGTTATGAGAAAAGTTAGCGGTGGCTGCGCAGAAGTAACGCGGGCGGCTCGATCCGCGCACCCTACAACTTCACATCGCTCTACGTTCCGAAGTTAACGCAAAGTTCCGCCATTTTGGAACATGCTCACAACCCACTTGTTTTATAAAGAAACTTTTTATTAATTCCTGTGGGCCGCGGAGTGTCAGTAAGATGTTTTGAGGTTATGCTAAGAGAGGAAATACGCTGCTGTGACTGAGAACTAGTGTTTTATTAGTGTTGTGACTATGCGTACCGTGCTAACGAGTGTTTTCAATTATTTAATGTATTGTTTTGAAGTGTATCACTTGTGACATTTCCCGGAGGATGCTCTTATGATTTGTGTAAATTTACTTCTCCGAGCGTCAGGATCGCTGAACACTTGTCGAATTTGCTTATGGCACAATTACAAACATGAGTGACAGGTATAAACTCATTTAACTTACTTTTTATAGCAGTTACTCTTCCTAAAAGTTGAGTTCGAAAAAGTTTTGGAAAAGTATCTTGCAAGTAGTTAGTGGATGCAATCATAGCATGTTTTGTCCTTTCTTTATTAACATTCTATAATTTTTATTGGGAAACAACAATATTAACAAAACAATAACTTTTACCACAGACTAATAATAATATACTACGTATACAACTTTTACGCATGTTTGTGTAGAGATAAAATGTATGTTATTACTAAGTCTATAATGCATGAACCCAACACTGACTAAGAGTTGATAAAATCTGAAAGATGAAAGAGAAGGAATATTAATAAACATTATATAATACACAAAGATCCTGGTATAAAGTATTAAAAGATGGAATATTCCGATATTAATGAAACATAATTCATTACATCGAGAAAACCCACTCAGCTCGAGGAAATTGTTATTCTGTTTAGTTTCAGGGAATTGATCAAAGAAAACGTAAGCTATGAACCTCCGCTGAGACTGTTTTAAAATAATATTTAAGAGGATGTGACCTTGTCTCTGCGTTGTGAAGTCTTATGTAATTTAATAGCATAACTCGCATTGTAACAATGTAATCTAAGTGAATTTGATAAGTAATCTTATTACTAACATAGTAACGTGTTTTTTTTATCTATGTCATTACACACTAAACGTAAACCGTTTATAATAAAAACTGTGTTTTCACGATCATTAAAACAAACAAAGAATCTTTGATAGAAATAATCTGAATTTTATCTTAACCTTCTACAATAAAGACTATTTTCGTTTAAAAATATATTGCAGATATGCCTTCTAAATTGAAATGACCTAGAACTCAAAATAAAGAATGTTAGATTATTTAATATCGGTTTATTGAAGACGCCATTACAAAGTCATTTCTGTAACCGGTCCCAGTCTCAGTCTATTGTAGAGATGGAAAATCTTTCTACAGTCACGGTTCTCGATGGGATAACACAAAACATGCTCAGATACCGAATGACCTAAGTAAACTTCGCCCTTCAAACAATAATTAACCCAATCCGAACCGCTAAAAGTGCAAACTCGCATAACACTCAAGAAAGCTATGAAACTTTGTTAAATAACTTTTCAGATAACTTCAACTCGGCGTATTTGAACAAAGTTGTAAGCGGAATGCCGCCACGGGCTAATTCAATCTGTGCGCGCTTGTAATAAATGTTGTTTTCGCGTAATACCAATTGGGGAGTTACTGTACTTTGTTAAGTTGGAAGTTGTGGACTTCGCGAAGCAAAACGGGAACTTTTGTAGAACATTTCAGTGTAGTTAGTACAATGTTATAATGGAAATAAGCACTTCGAAATGGCGAAGCCTGCAGCTGTGTTAATAGGTGTGTGTATCGATTGAGCAATGTTTGCAAATAGTCAATTTACATTCAAACTTAATTTCAATACGATGGTTTTTCAGCGTTTCCTGCTCTTTATTCACTTTAGTTATATTATTTGTGTGCTTTTGGGATGAAAGCATATTTAATCTGGTTACTTATTTAAACAAGAACGAAAATAGTTTAATTGAAATGGTTTCTCTTGAAATTAAAATTACAGCACTTTATATATATATTCGTTCTAAGAAAACTTCTTAATTGAAGAGTATTTTAATAAAGCTCGATTGCAAAGCTCAAGTTTCCTCGGGATGGGATTAATAATTCCGACCTCTTCGCGAAAGTAAATTCTTCTTTAATGGATAATTTTAGGTACAACTTTTACATTACATCAAAGTTCTGTATAATATCAATTTTTGATACCAAGTTAAGCCTTTTATAAAAGTGACTTGGGTTATTGAACGCTATTAAAACTTCGATGAAATATTATTTTAACCTGACCATTGGCTAGCTGAAAATCAGTGTTGTATGCTGATGTTTTTTTGTTCCAGCAAATACTGAGAGAGTTATTGATAATATATACATTGTATATTTGAATATGTAAATATTATCAATGAATAAGTCTCTATAATATGCAATTGAATCTAAGGTGTCTTTTGTAATATATTATAACTTTACTTATTGATAATATAAGTAAGTAATAATAAAAATATCGATAATATTTTAAGTTGATATTGCCACGCCGTTGATGCTCTATGTAGAGAAAATATAGAATTTATAAAAATCTGTATTTATCACATTAAGTAGGTACATTTTCATTTATTTATTATTGAAAAGTAGATAGTAATATTATAGTATTGCTTTATTAACATGTAAAAGTGCATACATAAAGTTATTAAATACGTACGTTCATATTATAGAGCATTTCTCGCTAAATTAATAAAATATGTTACGTATAGATTGTAATAGTGATTTCATTACGTACTTCTTTATACGACACGGTCGCCCTGAATTCACAACATTCTGCATAACATGTAATAACTTTGCAACTTTGAATTGGCTTACGTACGTTTAGATCCTCGAACGAGTTTCAACTCTATTACCAAACAATAAAGTATAAAACAGCTTAAACATATTGCTATGAAACGTTTTACGGCTGTATCTTTGTATTAGCCCGTTTTCTTTTTACATGCTTAAACAATAAATGATCTTCAGTATCGTAATAAATTTAACGAGAGAATTTTGTGAAGCAGGATTATTTTATATAATATTATCTTTTATTTAGAACGAATACAAAATTCACAAATAAACACGATATTTAAATGGCAGGCTTTTGGTTGTAAGCTTTTGAAACAGACTAATTAAAGTGACCGTAAAATCCAGTGAACGTTATTAATACGTAGAAACATTGATCTGTTATTCCAGTGCAATCGAGGTATGCAAATTTCGATTCAATATAATTCATACAGTTTTAAGTGGTGTACAGTTACTAGAAATAATAATATGAAATGGTGAATAGTATTAATTATTAAATAAAGATTAGTTCAGGACTCTCTATTTTAATTTAAATTTTAAAGCTATTAACAATTTGATTAATAAGTTATAAATTATAATGCCTTCGTAGTGGTTTATCATATAAATATGTAGGTTAAAACAAAATAGAAAAAAATAAATGAAAAAAATGAAAAATATATTTATTTAAAAACCATATGTTTTTACACAGATACACTTTGATTGACGTTGCACGCTTTACACATATTGGCTTAATCTAGGTTTATTAAAAAGGATTACCTATAGTACCCACACTAGGCAAGCCTGTATCGTGGGCACTGAGACGTTTTACCAAAAAACAAAATTAGATGTCCTCGGTATGATCAACGCTTATATCTTACACGTACAAAGGCATTTTATCACTTATAAGCTACAGGATAATAAATACTGAAGATACTATATATAGATAATGTATATATAACAATAAATATAATAAATATGAAATAATATAGGTGCCGATTATACTCAAATTAAAATTAAAATAATGATGCAAGATTTTCTGTTGAAACGTAGTTCAGAGAATTAAGATAATTAGTTACGATGATCTTTGCTTTTTTAGAACTACAGTTTTTAATATTACAATTGGAGCTAATTTTATTATAAATAAATATACCAACAAATGGATTGAAACGCTTAGCAAAAGAAGTATTTACACGAACATTTGGTATTTTGTAAATACGTTTTCTCACATAATTCTTGTAATTGGGAGAGGTAATGACCCATTTGTGCGTCGATATAAATTTATCAAGGATAAAAAGTTGGCGAACTGTAAGAACACTAGCGTCTTTATAAAGGTCAAAAGTAGGGTATCTAAAAGGTTTTTGCAACATAGTCTTAAGTACCGCTCGTTGAGCCCTCTCAATACGAATTAGGTTTGACTTAACGGCGCCTCCCCACGAACCAATGCAGTAAGTAATAAGTGATTGGCATAGCGCGAAATATATAGTTTTGAGTAATTTGAAATCGGCAGATCGGCGGAGTTGCTTCATAATGAAAATGATTTTACGCACGCGATCAGACAGAAGATTTATATGATTCTTAAAACTTAGATTTTGATCCACCAAAACACCTAAGTATTTGACAACTTCAACTCTTTCAATGTATTGAGGTGCACATTGGTCAGGAGATACATTTATTAATTCGATCAGTGATGGGGCGGACGCAGCAGTCTTATGAAAGCAGATAAAATTCGTCTTGTCTAGATTCAGGGTCAATAAGTTACGTTCGAGCCAAGAGTTTACCTGTATCATTCCCTGCCTTGCAGCTGAAGAAAATAAATGAATTAATGAATAAATAATATTAAAAGTGTTTTGAATATCTATAACTTATAACTAGTGTCTTTAAAGTCCATGTACCCACTTAATAACAATTGCACAAACGTATGCGCTTTCGACTTATAAATGCTATTTAAATTTAAATAATTCACAGTTAAAGAAGTTCGCAGTCAATAACAAAGACTAAAATATACAAGTAGCTTTGAATTCTGTGCCCCAGACATACGGTAGAGAATTCCACTCTTCTGAAGTACAAAGTGACTACGAAACATGGCGGCTGCCAACTGAGCCCGTGTTTTGTTTAGTTTGTAATAACTTTCTAGTTTCTATTCTTTTTACCTTTACTGATTATATTCTAACAAAGTTTAATAACAATGATTTGGAATTAAGTTAAGCATCGCAAACGATTAATCTTTATACTGTGACCTTGTCTTATAGATTCACGTCATTAAAGTATTAGATAACCGATTTATGTAGATCTTTAAATTCGAGTCAGAGACCATACATACACATATTTTGTCGTATATATTTTCAGTTTCTATTTGCAAACAAAAGCACAAACAAAAGAAAGGTTTTTTCGTGACATTTACTATCTACAACTGAAAATAATTCAAGAAGATTTATATAATATGCTGATATAACAATTGTAGCTTATTTCTATATAATAGCAACACAACCTGCGTTAATACCAGCATGATTCTCAATACAAAGCTCTATAAACAGACTTCAATTTTATTGGACACGAATCATGAATAGGAAATAAGTTTCGTTCAGTTGAAATAGGGTCGAGAAGCACTATGTTGGGTCAAAGAGAACTTAATGGATGTTTCCAAGAACATCTTGCACTTTAGATCTGATTTTATTCCGTCTGTTTATATTTATTTTATAAATAATTACTTAACAGTTTTTAGGTCTTTAATTTTTGCGTATTCTTAATGGATGGAAATCGCTGAATAATGTTTAAGTTTCAGTATCTATACTGCAACATAGTCATTTACACCGTTACTTTAAGTAGAAAAAAAAAAGTATGTAGTATGTCTCGCACGTATGTTGAAAAGATAAATTATAGGTAATTGTTATTTGTTACACGACTTATTTCTAAAATCGACTACATTTGAATTAAGTCAGTATATTTTATCGCACAGAAGTAGCTAGAAAACTATATTACTTGGAAAACACAAGTGTATTCGTTAGAAAATAAAAATATAGAGATGAGTGAGCTCTTTGTACTTCACTCATAGGTAAGTATATCTAATGGTTGACATTTCAATCGTCGATTGAGCGGGAGCAGCCACGAGGAATGACATCTAATTTCAGCCGTTTAAGCCTTAATATCCGCTATGACATCAATGACATATAATATCTATGTTTTTGGGTGAAAATTATAAGTATATAGAGTGGAATTTTCTTATAATTTATTTTATACTCCTACAGATAATCGACGACTACGATCTACGATTATGAGATTTTTTGAACTAAGCTTCTATTCATTATCGCGTGAATAATCCAGAGCTTCATACTATTATCTGTGATGGAGTTAAATAATATTATATACAACTAATCTACTTGCCCATAAAAAAAAGTTATAAGTGCTAATGCTTTTATATCCTGTTACATTAACGTGGTAAAATGGGAGTGTGCGTAGGTTACAATATTTTTTGTAACAATTGTTAATTTAAAAACCGGATTGCATAAATTAGTAGTGAAATACTCGATATTCTTTTAAATTTATCAATAGAGAGAACATAGGTAGAATATCCGTTAACATAAAATTATAGCCCAAAAACGTAATCCCTTTGATCACAACTGACTATTTGTCACGTTCACGCCTCCAACAGGTAACCTTGTTGATTATATTATACTCATGTACCAAGCAAATATCAATGTCAATAGGCAAGGCTACATAACAATATTAGTAATATTATTTCAACAAATACATTTATAAAGCTAAGCTTAAATACAAGAATGTTGCAAAGAAAAATATTTTTCCAGGGCGTTCGACACAAATAAAAGAATAATTAATAGAAAATTAATGAATAATTAATAGAATTAATTTTTCTTTCGTATAATATTCGTCCTCCTAAATCAAAACCCCAAGTTGTTCTCCAGCGAAATTTTAGTCGTATGGACTTGGAACGACTTTGCTCTGATGCCAAAAAATTGATTGGAACGTTATTAACCAGTGTGACAATGTCAATGATAAGGTTGAGATTTTTAATTCTCTAATTACCCAGCTTTATGATGTTCATGCTCCAGTTAAGCCTATTAAATTAAAACATTTACCAGCTCCCTGGCTCACTGAAAACATCAAGTCACTTCTCAATAGGAAAAATCAAGCAAAAGGAAAGTTTAAATCGAGTGGTTCTGATGATGCCCGAGAGAAATATATTAGACTTAGGAACCGCTGCAATACGTTATGTAGGGATGCTCAGCGACGACACATACATACTTCAGTAGAGAACAGTGATTCATGTAAAATCTGGAAATTCCTCAGGAGCCTGGGTGTTGGCAAGCAAAAACACTCCTCGTCTGTATCCAAAATTAACACCGACGAGCTAAACGCACATTTCTCTAACATACAATGTAACTTTGACAGTACAACTAAAGCTAGGACACTAAACAACTTATCTTCTACATCCTCTTTCCCATCCTTCTCTTTCCAACACTTCAGTGATTTAGATGTGAAAAAGAGCTTGTTATCCATATCTTCTACAGCAGTCGGTTGTGATAACGTTAGCCGTGCTATGATCCTTCCCATAATTGATATTGTTATCCCTGTAATTGCACATATACTAAATTTTTCTATCTCTTCTGGCGTATTCCCTTCAGTCTGGAAAGATGCATATGTGATCCCGTTACCTAAGAAACCTAATCCTAGTTCCTTCTCTGAATTCCGTCCCATATCTATTCTCCCATTCCTATCAAAAATTCTTGAACGTCTTGTCCACCAGCAATTGAACACTTTTATAAATAAGCACAATATCCTTAATCCCTTACAATCCGGTTTTCGCCCAGGCCATAGCCCGGCTACTGCCTTGGTTAAAATTACAGATGACATACGAGCTGGTATGGATGACAGGCTGCTTACCGTATTGACACTGCTAGATTTTAGCAACGCGTTTAATTGCGTTGACTTCGACATACTTCTGAAAATTCTAAGTTCTCATAACATGTCTGCGTTAGTATTGCAGTGGTTACACAGCTACCTTAGTGGTCGTCGGCAAAGAATAAAAATTGATGACTCTTTGTCCTCCTGGTCGAATCTCACTGCTGGCGTTCCACAGGGCGGCATCCTCTCTCCTCTTCTTTTCGCTATTTATATCAACAACATAACAAAAGACATTTTATCACAGCATCACATATACGCAGACGACCTTCAAATATACACTCAAGCTCCTATCTCTGATCTCTCATCGGCTATTTCCACCACAAACACTGACTTGGCCACAATAGTAAGTTGGAGTAAACAGCATGGATTACATGTGAATCCAATAAAAACACAATCAATAATTGTCGGTAGTTCACAATACATCCAAAAATTAGATTGGGAAAATCTGCCGCCAATAGCTGTTGATGGTGTTGTGGTACCGTACAATAAGAATGTTAAAAATTTAGGTCTCTGCATTGATCGTTCTCTGTCTTGGAATGAACAGGTAAAGCAGGTCAGTAAGAAAATATATGCCGCGTCACATTCGCTTAAACGAATTCGTAACTTTCTTCCAATTCCGACTAAAATTTTGCTGGCTCAATCCCTCCTTCTCCCTATCCTAGATTATGCCGATGTATCCTATCCCGATCTCACCGAACTTCTATTGGATAAGCTATGTATTCCTACACACAAATCTTTCTTCAATTTTTCATTTACTGTGAAAGCTATTAAACTGTGGAATGATCTCCCTGTCACAATTAGAAAAGCTCAAACTTTCGAGACTTTCAAACGTTTACTGAATAATCATTACATTAAAAAGTAATAACTTATTGTATTTAGGTATATATTTTTAATATGATATTTATTTAATATATGCTTTATGTATATATGTATGTATGTGTGTATGTATGTTTTTATTAAAGTGAAACTTTTATTACATCGTCTCAAACTTTTTGGTCTGTGTAGCGCATGTCGCGTGTATCGCGGCTGCCGAGTAGGTATACCTACTCGGCAGCCGCGAGTTCGAACAGTTTCACTTTTACCGTGGTTTCATAAAACCACACAACATTTTTTTTATAATAATTTTTATGTACTTATGTATGTGTATGTTTATGTATATTGTTTTTTTAATTTGTTTTTTTATTATTAATCTAATACAGCTTTACCACCACCACCCTCTGTCATGATTTTATGTTTTTTATCTTGTGTTTGGTTGCCTGGAAGAGATGGCTACTAAAGCCATAAGGCCGCCATTTGTGCATGTCTCTCTTCTGTATATGTATGTCTTTTTCCTGTTTGTAATGGTGTACAATAAAGCGTTTTCATTCATTCATTCATTCATTCATTCATTCATTCAAGAATCTTGTTTATAAAACGATTTTACAGTACTTTAACCCCTCAGCTGTCGCGGCGCGCCGCGTCAAAAAGGTGCTGTCTGTCGGACAAATTCGAGCGGTCGGCGCTGTTTTACGGATTTTTTTTGATATCAAAATTTGTGATATAAACTTTAACCTATGAGACTCTTGTAAATTTTGATGTTAACTAGATAACCAAACTTTATACTAATTACCTTACTAACTCCCTGGCATGTTTATTTTATTTATTAGAACCATTTTTTCCCACACTTTTTGAAAAAATATGACATTGTAAAGAAAAATACTCATAATAAAATAATATCAAGGTATTTTAGATTTTTATTTTTGTATTTTCACACTAGAATAGACAATCTTTTGAGTGAATATAACAAAAACATAGGTTTATTTTATAAAAATTCGAGAAAGTTGAGTATGAATATCATCGTTTACGCATGAACATAAGTGGACGCGATCTCCACTTATGTTCATACAAATACAGACTTTACAGGGTGCTCCAAAATTAAAACATTTCAAAATTTATAGCTACTTGTTTTTATTTTTATTTTAATCAAAACTAGATAAAAACTAACAGTAATTTTTACTTTTTGAAAATATTTAGGTTTTTATTTATGTTTAAAAATCGTCTTATTCCTAAATGACGTCATTCTTATGGTGGACTTTGTTCTAATGTCTGTATGTATAACGTCTCCACATCTATTTTCATTTTAATTTATTTTCTCTTAAAATTTGCGATTAAGAAAATATTTTTTGTGTTAACAATAGCATTATGAAGAAATGCTTTTTTTTTCTTTCATGCTCTTAATTATAATAGTACCTATAAAATGAAATGTTGTCCAACTACAAATCGAAAGGCACTGTATCCATACAGAAAAATGTCTAAGCTGTACAAATGTGAAATCTACATTTAATTATACCATAACTTAATTATAAACCGTTACATTTCATTTATAAATCAAAAATTTCGGAAATTCGAGTTTAAATCATTTTTTATAAAATACAGCTTATGTAAAGGATAAAAATCAATAAACTTAAAGATTCAGAATAAATAAACAATTATACATCTAAATGTTTTATTTACTTAAATAAATTTTATTTAACTGATAGCAAAAAAAAATATTTTTTAGTTTTTATTTTACTTCAATACATGCAGTATTTCCAAGAATATTGTAATTAAGATATCAACTAATCTGTAAAATTGTATTAAAATCGGTTCAGTAGTTTAGGGAGTCCATTTGACAAAATATTTCTTGATTTCAAATAATGTTACGTCCTATTATTAAAGTAAGCCTTGGAGTGTCTTGTCTTCCATTGCCACAAGGATCGTTTGGATCCATTTGAATTTTCTTTTATTGAAACTCAAATGCTTACGAATCAGAAAAGGTTATCCTATCAAATACAAATTTTTATTTTCAAAAGAAAATTAAAATAGCAAGATGGAAGTTTATTTAGGGTTATCTAGCAAATAAGTAATTATTGATTGTGTAGTTTTAGACGGCAATGTGATATCTTCAAATAGAAAAATTGCATTCTTCTTCTGGGTAATAGGAGCAGTTTTGACACCATAAATACAATAATTGTTATCGCAAGTCATTTACAAATTGAGAGGGTAGATTTATATTTGCAGGCGTACTGCAAATGATGCATTTAATTCGTTTTATTAAATGTGTAATGTTACAAGGCTATTTAAAGTCATGAATGCAAAAAAAATAATCTTCTTCAGACAGCGATCTACATCTATAACATTCTGCCTACGAATGTACTACATATAGTACATAAGAGTAAAAAACCAGCCAAGTGAGAGTCGGACTCGCCACCGAGGGCAAGTGGTTTGTTCGGAACAAACCAATTTTTTATTATGTTGTAACTCAAAAATTTTATTTTTTTCGAAATTATTCCTCAATGTACGCTATAAGACCTCACTTTTACCCCAATTTCAAGACTCTACGTACACGGTAAGTACCCTGTAGGTGTCGATTCCCTTGCGAATGTCGAAATTTGCGAAAATTTGTAGCATAAACGGCTGTATCTTTTGATTGCGTTGGTTTATAAGTTTGATTTTTTCACAGCTTCAATCGACTCAAGTAATCAATATAAATTTCAGCTTAATATCACATCACTCGTTCCTTTGTAAGTGGGTCTTGACAGACAGACAGACAGATGGGCAGATGGGATGGACAGACGTGATCCTATTAGGGTTCTGGTCCAGAACTTCTGGACCCTTAAAAACCAAACCCTTTGGGATGCAGCTGTTAATGCTGAAATTTTTAGCAAATTTTGACATTTACAAGGGAATCAAAACCGACAGGGTACTTCCCAAGTAGTTACATAGAGTCTTTAAATTTGGTAAAAAGCAATGTTTCATAAAACAGATATAAGAATAACCGCAAAGAACATGATTTTTTAATTACACTTTATAAATAAAAAAATAATTTCAACTAACAACTCATGACAGCCTACATGTATTAACTTGATATTCACATTAAGCCATAATTAAATCAAACTTCTATGTCAACGCCAGGGGCGTGGCTACCACCGTATCTGCCGTATCAATTATACGGGGCCCCCACGCCAAGGGGATTTTGCGTACGGGGGATGCGTACGTAGGGGATGTGCGTTTGCGCCAATTTGCGTAAGCAAAAATTACTAAAAACTTCCCAATTTTTTTTTCAAAATTACATAAGTCAAAAAAAGCAATTTTCTGTGTGTAAGTATATTTAATTTGAATTGTTTGTAAAAATTTTGGAATAAGTGGCAGATAGATAATTATGATAAATAAATATTTCTTTTAATTTTATGCAAACATTTTTTTTTCTTTTGTGAGAAATCTTTACCTTTCCTAAGGGCCCTCAAACAAATTTTTATACGGAGCCCCGCCAAGGCACGCTACGCTTCTGGTCAACGCAATCAGAAGAAATAACAATTAGAGCCGTATATTCTGAAAACCGCAAGGGAATCAAAACCTACGGGGTACTTCCCGTGAACACGTTGTCAAAAGTTAAGTAGAGTTGGTTAAAAGCAAGGTATATATAGCACAGATAAAGAAAAATTCACTAAAAACAAATTTTACAGTTAAAACATAATAAAAAGTAGGTTTGTTCGGAGTCCTTGAAGCGCGAATCGCATTGAGGTTCAAAACCCTAAAAAAACATTCTTCCGGTTTTAAAGAAACAACCCCAAAATATGTATGTGGTGACATCTATGAGAACTCCCGTGTTGTCCTTCATTTTCAAAATAGTGAGACGACAGAAAAACAAAATAAAAGACAGTTAATCAAATTTATGTGCCAACGCAAACAAAAGGTACAACCGTTTATGCTGCAAATTTTCGTACCTTTCGACATTCGCAAGGTTATCAAAACTTCCTTTTTTTGAACACAGTTTGAAATTTGTTAAATAGCAACGTCTAATAGCACAGATAAAGAATTCTAAAAACTGAATTAAAAGATACAGCATAATAAAAAAAAGGTTTGTACGAAGCCCTCGGTGCGCGAGCCCGACTCGCACTTGGCTAGTTTTTTATTTTTTCTGAAACTTATGGTTTCCAATAAATAATAATATGTTGTATTTGTGTTTAATTTCTTTTCGAGTTTGTCCTACACGAATTACATAGTAACATAGTCAATTTGTCCTATATATAGGTCATAACTCATAGTGAAAACCGTTGTTCCCGATGTAGGTTTTTTTTACTATTTTTCCAGCATATATACACTTTTAACCATAATATACTAAAATTAAAAGAATTCTAGAAAATGTGTCTCTGGTTAGCAGGAGGTTACGGACTATAATTTTTGTAGTTGAATAAATCGTTTTAAACCTGAGGACAATAAATACCACAAAACGATACCTATAAACCTATAAACAAAACATACATTTTATATTGTTTGAAATTAAAAAATTTAATTGAAGGCAAATTTAAAAAAAATGTGACGTTGAATTTGTGAACATTCTGTACGCGGATTTTACGGGGAAATTATTGTCGGTTCTGATTTGAAAACGAAATATCTGTAAAATGGAACACAGTATCAAATTTTGAATTATATTATAAAAATCTTCACAAAATTTCTTGTAAAATGATGTAAAAAACAAATACAATATTTAAAAATAAATACGATTAACCAGGGGTCAAAAAGTAAGCAACATACAGTTTAATGGTAGATACATATTTGGAGCCATTATTTGTGGTATAATTGTTGGTAATTTTCATTATTTCGGCACATAAACATTAGGATATATAGTGAATAATAATAAGAAGAGCAATAAATACTTACAGTTTTTCAACTTTCCGCAAAATTTTACATTTTTTAAAACTTTAAAAGTTAAAAGTTACTCGACTAAAGTATCCCACCAAAAACATTTTCATGTAAAATGTTGCCAAGACGAGCCCATATGACTCGCACTGTCAAAAAGTTATCAGATCTCATGTAGAGCCAAGCTTCTAACACTACACGCCCTAACTCTACAAGGCCTAACTTCACAAACTCTACACCTTAGTCAAAATATGTGGCTTGGCCATTTCGCTACATTCACATCGGCGTAAGGTGAAAAATTAATTCACTGTTCATTACTTTTGTGTTATACGATAGTTCTTGTAGTAACGAACGGCCAAGCCACGTATTTTGACTAAGGTGTAGAGTTTGTGAAGTTAGGCCTTGTAGAGTTAGGGCGTGTAGTGTTAGAAGCTTGGCTCTACATGAGATCTGATAACTTTTTGACAGTGCGAGTCATATGGGCTCGTCTTGGCAACATTTTACATGAAAATGTTTTTGGTGGGATTTCATTTCTTTTTGTAGGTTGTTTGTAACAATTTTTTTTTAACAAGGAGTACCTATACATATATATATCTAGGGGAACCAAGTTTTAGATTATTAGATTAGACCTCTAGCGTCATCAAAATTTAATTTAAAATTACAGGTCTCATACAAACTCCCATCCCCTAGTTTAAGGGGTTGGGGGATGAAAGTTACAAGTTTTATAATTTTTTTGTTGTTTGTGTGCTAATACTAGCTTACATACAAAATTTCAGCTTTCTAGGACATTAGGAAATACCTTAAGAATTTTGATGATCATCAGTGAGTCAGTGACGAAATTAGCGTTTTTTAGATATAAATAAAATCTGAAGTATAAAAGCTAATGTAATTAAAACTTAATATGTTCAATAAGTCCGCTATTGACAATATATCCCGAAAATTTTGTTGATCTAGCATAATCCAAACCCAAGTTATGAGGGTTCAAAAAAACGTCGAAGCGCTTCGAGAAAAGGTAGGTAGTGCCCGTGCGCCTCGCTTGGCTCGTCTTGGCGGGGGCACTACCGTGCCCCCAGATGACATAATTACTGTTATATTTTGAATATTTCTCGGTCAAATTATTAATTGATGGACTTTAAATATTCAGTAATTCATAAGCTATCAACTAAATAGTCGTTTATGCAGATTTGAACTATATTTGCGTTACAATGAGCTAATTTCCAACCGGCGACGATTTGGCACAGATCTGTGTTCCGACAGACAACGGGTACAAAATTTTTGACGAGGGTTTAATAGAGAAACACTTTATAATTTATTGTTTGTGAGTACATATTGTAATAAGGTTTCTATGAAAAGCAAAGGCTGTATGAGGGAAATCTTTCGTAGAAATCTCTTTCCCCGGCCAGCTATTATAATAAAATGCAATAGTGTCACAAAAGACACTTATTAAACAGTAAACTCACGTCAAATAAATAAATAAAATAGTAGAAGCGGCAACCGAAATAAGTTTTCTTTATTAGTCAGTAGATAGAAAATGAAATATCGTCTAATAAAAGGATGAAAAACTTTACTCAGTCATAAATTTCAATGAAAGACCAAAACCAATCCACCTAGTTGATAAAATATGTTGAGTAACCTGTTTACTCGAAAAGACGTACGTCGGACACCTTCAAAAGATAAGGTGATACGTGATCTCAATATCTAATATATAATATGTATTATACATCATACAATTTTTGACTATAAATAGATTTAACGTGGAATTTTCCTTGAAATCTGAAGCTTTTTATTAGATACCTTTTATAAAAGTGATTCAACTGTTAGCTGTTCTTTGTTGTAGTTTTTGTACAAAGAGAGAAGTAGAGCTACGTACGATATAACACTACTGTTAATGCTGTCACGAACAAAAGTTTAAAAAACCTAGCCCATTCTTCCATGGAAGTGCTTTTTTATCACTAGATAGCCCAAATACAAGTTTACACTTGAACTTTAAGCAAATAAAACGATGATTCGAACATCCGTGCATATCATTTAATTTTCCATATAACATCTCAGTTCATAACGTTCATTAAATTGAAAGCGCAAACAGAATTCATACGCGACATGATCATAAATTGAATACGGACCAAGTCGCAGGATATATTTTCCCCGGAGGAAGAATGCTCGGATATTTTAAAGACGTAATGCCCGGAAAGATTTATTTACTTTGTTATCCTTACGAGTTAGCTGGCGGCGCCCTCTTCGATCATGTTAACATTTTTCACATACCCCCTGGGAACTCTGCGGCTTACCGGTGTGGATCTCTACCTACCATTATTTTTATTACAATTTGTTTACTTCGCTTACCTACTCTATAAGTTTTTTGAAAACTTCTATAGTGAGAAGAATTTCGTCCGAATTTGAATGCAATTCACAAAAATGCTTATGTAAATATTTTCAGCGATTTTAAAACGTGTAGGTAATTTGGAAGTTTTAAATTCTCACGCCTACCGAAGTAGGCTACTTTATTATATAACTGCGATAGTATAGTTTTAAGTTCTAGTTAAAAATTGAGGTTTATTTTAGTGTCATAAAGTATGCTGTGATAAGACAAAGTACATGCGTGTTGTTTCTTACTATTTCTTTGGTCTAACTGCTATAATGTACTCTTTCGTCTTGAACCACAAACGCCATATAAACATACTATTCTCTATATTATTAAATAAAAAATCTTGACCCGACATTTTGTACAGCTGGTTGATGGCACAGTGATGGCTCGTTATACCACAGAATACATAATAGTAGCTAAACGCTACAGAACGGACACTCTCCGCCTCCCGCCAAAATTAAAACCTTACCTCCCCCGCACGATCAGTCTAAAAATGGTCCATATTTTTCTACAGGGACGATACGCAACGAAGAGTGACAACATTAATCAAATTGACTTAAAGTAATTTTATTATTTTGGATTTGTGATTATCGTTTTTCGTAGAAAATGGTTAGATATTGTGCTGTTTACGGATGTATTTCATCAGAAAAACGCGAATTTTTTTTTTACGCTAGTCAAAAATGTGCCAACCATAAAGCGTTAATACACACATTTGCAGTCTCTACAGTGTGACTGTCAAAACGATAATTTTGTATGGAGTGTCCGGGGTGTGGTTATACGATAGTCGTTGGCAGCTGAATGCATGATTGTTGTTTTGTTTTTATTTTAACTCGATTTAATTAACAATGTTTCTAGTGTTTATACAAAAATGTATCTTTATTGTATAAGTAACTATTATTCTATGTGAGAAAAAAGCTTTGCATAAAGATTAGGTATATCTCTAAGAGAGTTTTCTTTCTGTATGATAGTTAAAGTTTTAAACCACAACAACACTTAGCACGAAAAATTTATTTAGTAACTTTTCTAAACGTATGTACTTATGGTACCTACACGAAGAAGATCTTCGTCTAAAAAATCGATCTACGGATATTGATCTTAATTCCTAGTTAGTAGTTAGTACGCTAAGTAGTTATTCTGAAGTGTACCTTTTTTTTTTAAAGTGGGGAAATCTTCCAAAGATACCCACGGCTCCCGGGGAAGGAGCTGTGGGTTATGTCGGATTCTTACCGACTAAAATCCCTCTGTGTTCCGTCGAGCCGCTTTAATGATGGGGCCGCGGGTATTGGTTGGAAGTCTTCCGCGACATTCTGAAGTGTACCTACGTTTTTGCTACAGTTCATACTATACCTGTTAAGTTACACGAATACACATTCACTACGAGAAAATAATAAATCCGTTTTGATAGGCTACCAGTTAATAAATAAAAATACCACGACTATACCTGGAAAGTATGAAAGGCATGAATAATAAATATCCGTAATTGATCGATGTAAGCTGATAGCTGAGCCTGCAAGCTATTTTAAACTTTATTGTCTGTGTGATAAACTCTACTTATCTTTGTATTCAGTATAATAGAGAATGATATCTTTATTTAAACAATATCTCGCAGATTATTTTAAAAATTTGGCTATAAAGGATAGAATAGTAATAATAAAATAATGGTGTGGAATATACTTGTTTTCTTAAAAATGTTATAAAGCTACAAGTAAGTAGGTAAAGATTATAACACATACATATTTTAAACATAAAACTCCTATAATACAATAATCATTTATTTTGAAATTCCCGACATTAATCACAGGCTATATATAATTTGTAAATAATTTACGTACTAAGTTAGGTACTATTTAAAAATTACCATAAATATATTTTATATTTCTGAGGACAAGTTTTAATGAAACAGCCTATAGGAATAGCGGAAGGTATGAGGCCAAAAAATATGCGATTTAAAAGCACATGAAAGCTGAAAATAAGCTGTTAGGGTCGTATTAACTTTAAAAGAGTTTTACTATTAGCATTGTTACAATTTCGTTATTTAATGATTAATAAAAATATGTTTTTCTAAATAGAAATTATGCGAAATTTGTTTTCAAATGTAGAGAAGAATAGAATGTAGAGCATAATATAACAATAAAAAAATCTATTCATCTTCTTATTTAAATCCAAATAAAACATGTTATATATACGAGAATGTGTATTTTATGTTTCAAAATAAACTACAACAATAATTATTTTATCAAATACCCAATTCTTACTTTACACTTTAATTGTAGTCATAGATTCCTTATCTAGTGACCCCCTGTATCTATTTACATATTACAATTCTAATTAACCAATAAATACAGTATGTCACGCGGCCGGCAAGGCTACAGCATACGGCACCTCCTGCAGCTGCCGAACGCCGCCCGCAGCTCTCCTGGCCCCAACCCACCAGCCCCGAGCATTAAGGTAAGTAAACCATAATAATTTTATGAATTTCAAAGTTTGCCTATTACTAACTTAAGTATTAAACTGGTTTAAAGCACTTTTATGTTCAGATTATAATATATAGACGTCTGTAACTAAGAGCGAGAATGAGAGTTATACATGATTGGATGCAAAACAAGGGACAAATCAATAGATAGTAATATCTATACCTGTTGTTTTGTTTTTAGATGGAATGCGATATTCGCACCTATTGCATTCTGTTCCCGATATTGGTTTTTCAGCGCGTTGCTATACAAACAAGGCCGTCGGGGCTTATTGTATATTGCATACGTAGAATATATTATGCTGTCTTCTTTTTAACTGACGTATGCTAAAACGAAGAATTTGATTGATTTTCTTTGTTATATCTCTACTCTTTCTCTACCAATGAACGCTTACGAACTAAATTGATTCTAAATAATGTGTTTATTTAATTAGGTAACCTTACAGTATTTAGTAGTTTTAAAGTAATATTAACCACTCTGCTATAAGACAATAAAATATGAACATGAGTGTTTGTGGGTTAGTAATTAGCTAATTCAAATCCAAATTATGAAGTTGTCATAAAACTAATTTGCTTTATAGTATAAATTTAATATATTATGTTATTTTTGCTATTCCTATATACAGTAGCTTACCAAGATTAATCTAAAATAGTTGTGACCGCATTGACCTAATAAAGATCAAGAAAATAATACCATGACACCATTTTCTGTAAGCACATCACAACACATAGACCGGGAGATATTGACACAAAATTTCGAGTCATTTGTAACAGGATGGCGGTTCTACAGGGGTCTTAGTACGCAATGACAAAAAGAAAAATGATGGTGTGAACGCTGGTACCGGCGGCTTAGTCGCGTGGGCGTTAGTCGAACTCGTCGGAAAAATAGCGAAAGTCAAACGATTTGTAACACAAAAATTTTAGAATTTACCGATAGCCCATAAAAAAGAAGTAGGCGGTAGTGTCATGCCATACTTTTCCGGTGTGACTTACAGCCCGCCATACCGACGCGAATGTGTTGATTTAAATAAAACAATTATTCAACCATTTGTACCAGGCTAACTTTTGCACAGGTAACCATCGTCGTGCAGCCATTTACGAAAATCGCCATGCCATACTTTTTGGACGATTCCAAATGGTCGCCATACCGCCGAAAATCTGCAAAAAATTTTTATTTCGCCAAACTTTTTGTACCAGTATTGCGTTTGGATTTTTGGAGAGTATTTGATAAAATGTGACCATTATTATATTTGCCATACTTCTAGTAGGGGGAAAAAGTGCTGTCATACTTGAAAAATTAATTTATTATTAATTTATATAAGTGAAGATTTCCAACACCTAGATCTTTGAAATTTTGTATTTATATTTGTTGATCCTCAAACTTACAGGAAAAATAAGTGCCATACTGTTACAAATCGTTTGACTTTCGCTATCTTCCGACGAGTTCGACTAACGCCCACGCGACTAAGCCGCCGGTACCAGCGTTCACACCATCATTTTTCTTTTTGTAATTTCGTACTAAGAACCCTGTAGAACCGCCATCCTGTTACAAATGTCTCGAAATTTTGTGTCAATATCTCCCGGTCTAACATCATTGTTAAAATGTCAACACACCTGTCTGCATCAATGGAAGCATGTAAAAGTGATAATAATGCGTTGTTTTCTTAAGAAATTACAAGATGCATCGTATCCATTAGCATGTGAGATGCAAGGTTAAGTCTGACGAAGCGAAGGTAATGTGAAGGAAGAAAATATACTCAATGTGAAGGGATGTTTACGTACTGAAACTCGGTCATTCGAGATAATATTTTTAGTTTTTAATTCAACAAAATATGAGAGTGATGAATTATTTGCCGAACTTTCGAGAAGTGATAAATTTTAAAGTTATTAACAACTTGAATTGTTTCTTTTTTTAGTTATCGTAAGTATTAAGACTTAAGTTATTAGAAACTGAATAACTGAAAGTTGCGCAAAATTGGTCAGTTCTGTAAAAACTGAAAGTAAATAGAAGTAGGTACGTACCGCTTAAAGAAAGAGTTTTAGTTATGACTCGTATGACTCTACTAGTTTAGTTTCTTTATAAAACCTATTAGCTGTTTTTCAAAATTATTATTTGAAAAATGTATAATTATAAGTACGATAGAAAGAAGGTTACAGTAGTTTATTGCATGCTAATAAATGCATGTATGGATTTACAACACCCACATTGCTTTGTTCTCATAAAATAATCTAGTGTGAGTTTATAAAACCAATTGAAGTCGAAGCATATCTTAAATAGATGCGTAAGTAAGCGTAAGTATGTTATATAATAAAAACCTCGTGGTTTGCTATTTGCAACAGCAACAGCCCTTAGCAACATCATAGGTTTAGAAAAAGGATACCTACCAAAAAATTCATTTTATAAAATATGAACCTTTATGTAGATAAGTTTATATAATGTGTATAATTTCTTGAAAACAAATAGTTAACCTCCAGCACATACGTTGGTTTTCTGAGAATCTCTTTATTCCGTTTCGTAGAATCTAAACTCATTCAGCTTATTCGTAAATGCACTATATAAAATAATAAAATTGTAAAAAAGGTTACAAGGGGGATAAGAGATAGAAATAAAATAATGATCTTATGTGAATAACCTTTGTGCTCACAGATGTTTATATAAATGTTATTTTTAATTAAAGAGAGGATGTTTTTGTTTACAATAAAATGTATCTCCTCATTAAGACGTTTACAGAAGGATGTTTACAACAATATAGATTGTTTGTTTTAAACAGAAAATATAACCTCGGGTTTTAAGATGAAAACAATATCAGTGTAGGATGCGAAAAGCTAAAAGGTCAGAACAATATTATTTTTAGCTTCATTATCAGATTAAAAAAAGGATTACAGCTATTACTAAAGCATAATATAAATGTAAACTATTTTACTCCTACTAAACTATGCAGCGAACGAAGTATAATATAATATGATTAGAATTTAAAGCCAACTGAGCGAGCTACGCAGTAACAAGTGATTTAATTAAAATAGTGTTGAGAATAAAGCGCTAGCAATAACAGAGATCCTTTATGTGTTTATTTTTGTTCGAATTCATCCAACGTTCATAGAAATGGTTTTAAAATAGAAACTAGTTACAATGGAGAAAAAGCTGTGAGTAAAAGGAATTTTCCGTTTCAATTTCAAAAATAAACACATATAAATGTCAACTTAAATGATGTTTGAAAACGTGCCCAGTTTGCGAAGTGATAAGAAATACGGTTTACTTTATATTCTTTCACGTTTTATGATTACCTATACATAATGGAAATTCATATAGTAGGGTAGACTGGGTACAGTTGTGCCAGGTCCCGGTAGTGACAGTCGTCATATTTTCGAAAATATAGGGAATAGCAGAGGTCATGCAAGGGGAAAGAGGAGCGGCTTGCTCGTCTCAACCTGTTTCACAGGGTTGCATCATTTTCCGCGCAGTGAGTACGTGAACAGAAGCCCATTTTGATTTTAACCGCAAAAAAGTAAGTTTTTTCGTTCATTTTCATTTCCAAATTACTGTAATATCTATGCTGATAGGGTATTGAGTGTTATTCATCGATATAATTCACATATTAGCAGTTTAATATCAATAATTACATTTATTGTAGGTTATTTTGTCTTGGCGTGGTGATTGTATTTTTATAAAAACAGTCTCTGGTTACGGTTGTGACACTTTAACCGGGTACGGTTGTGACATAAGTAAAATCTGTTGTTTTTGTTTTAGATGCCTAGAAATCGCATCGGAAAAACTCAAAGAGTGTACCGTGTACTGTGTCGCAGTACGAAGATGCGTATGATGAAGTAAAACGCAGGACTTCTTTGCGCAGTGCTGCATATTATTACTTATTTTGATAGACTTTCGCATAGCTCCTACTTTACTATGAGAATTATTTTGTTTTTTTTTTGTTTGAAAGATACCATGAGAATATTTTTATTTTTTATTTGAAAGATGAGCACTTTTATTACGTTTGGAGTTTTGTTTCAAAGTAAAGTAGAGTTCCTACAAACATAAGTTTTATTGTGATTATGAATGTGATTGACATTTCTTTGATAAGTATTGTAATTTTTACTAATTTTTGATGAAGACTATTATAGAAAGTCAGTATTAATTAATTATAATATATCTAAAGATACTTTAGTGCCATGAAAGTTGTGAAAGATTAAACTGTTACCAGATTTTATCATTTTTGTAAGGAAAGTATTTTTTGTTAAATAAGTCATATTATAAAAAATAAATATTTCTTGTAATGTAAGTAATAAGTAAAGTCATGAAAAAGTATTTCGTGATCATTTAGAGCATTTCTATCCTCTTGGGTAATCATTTCACATAATTTTCATACTGTCACTATTGACCCCCAGTACTGTAACAACCGCCCCTGGGATGTGGTCGATTGTGACAATCTTCCTTTGTTTAAATAAATATTTTTCATAATTTAACTATTTGATTTAGGCCTAAAGTTTTAACATTAAGTCGTTAACCAATGAATAAACTACATTATAACACAGTTTTTGTTCAGATTATTAGCATAATTTAAAAAATATAGGCGGACAAACTAAAATTGTCACTACTGTACCCAGTCTACCCTAGTGAAAAATGATTCTTTGCATGCGATTGAACAATAAACATTGAATATGTATCTGTAAGCGAAATAAACTTTAATGTCTCTATAATTGCTTTCTAGTAATTGATATTGAAATATTATTATGATAACAATTTGGAGGGTAGCCTATAATATGTATAAGTAAACTACTTATTGAAATAATATCTATATTATGAAACATCTAAATACATAATATAATATTATGTAAACGTGTGACGTCAATAAAATCTGCTATTTCCGAAATGCTAAAACATTTTGCATCTCGCAAATAAATTTGCAATAATATAGAATTCCGTTTAATACATCAATCCCAGTTCATAACGGTGAATCAATATTCAATTAACTTTACATGAAATTGTTTTAAGTTAACTTTATAAAATTTCAACAAACAGATTCAAATTTCGAAAGACATTGCTTTGTGTGCAAGGCAGCGCGATTAAAATTATTTTAGCATTCCAAAGTTACGTAATCTGTTCATAATCCATAAGAAAGCGGTAGCATTCGTATGAAATAGACAAAATGTCCTCTCTCCATAAAGTTTAGCTCCCTACTGTTGCACCGGGCACGCGATCCGGGCTATAAAAGGGTTGTTCGACTACAGCGCCTCTAGTGAACAAAACATTCCAAGGTTTTTCCAACTCTGCTTTATATAGAGTTGTGATAGAGTGTTAAGTTTTCAAAAATAATAAATCCTCTTGATTTTAAAATTATCTAGATTTTTTAATATAAAAGTAATTGATTTTAAATAATTTTCTAGTATCACGTTCTTTGTCCGGAGGTCGTCACCTAGACACTCACCCTCCTTTCACCTTGTGCGTCGCTAGTGCGCTCGGTAGGGGTTGATTTAGTTCTTAGTTCGTTGTACTTGTAATAGATGGCGCTTTTCTAAATAAAATATATTGGCTCATAAAGTTACGGTAGCTACGTATTTGTTGTGATGATATTGAGATGGCGATAAAACAAATATTTGTGTTTGTAAGTAATCTGTGGTAATATTACTTATAAGCTGTTTAAAAGTATGTAATAAAGTCATATTTATGTTTCATTACATTTATTATATAATTTTTAGTCCTTAGCAGAAGCGAAGACTATTAAATTGTTCTCGTAGCAAGGCTCGTAGCAATTCCCGTAGAACATTGTAGCTTTCGTCGTGTTTCATAATTTGAACTTGTTAAGTGACTATCGTTGGTGACTATAGTAAGTAAAACATTAAAAAATATAAATTATTATGAATATTTAATTTTAACACAAGATGATTACCTATACAAAATTATTAATTACTGAATAACATACTTCATAGGTATATCTTATAATCTGGATCAGTCCGGGTAAGCACCGAGTATTATACAAAACTTTATTTTTCAAAATATGCACATGTGCTCCCTTTATGCATTACGAATGAATTATGATGATTTTACATAGAAGCCCAAAAGTGTGCGATCATGGAGATAATTTACGATAATATTATTAAGAAATAATAACCATCTAAAATCTGACTTAAAATATAAGGGATCTTACACACAACTCTTGAAATTTATTTAAGATCTTTGAGAGACACAAATTTATCCAGAATTCGGTCCAAAATAAATTCCCATTTGTAAACAAAATCAGTTTTGTTAACGTTAGTTAGCCATAGCAAAGCTCCCCTTTCTCGCATTCTTGCAGAAACTATTCGAATTGGCCTTTTAGTATTTATTTACAAAGCGAAATCAACTATTTATTTGTCGGACGATTGCTTTGATCCTGCAATGACCTTCTACTTACGTATTATTGACCATCCATTAAAGTATCGGGACAGAATTGAGAGGATACAACTACATTAATGACATCATATTTGTTTTAAGCCGATGTAACCGGAGGCTCGTATGTGTAGGTGTATCATCCATAAAGAGATTTCAATTTGTTGCGTATTTTTTCCACCAAAATGATGCTTTTGTTCCATTCCAATTTGATAGAATTTTTACCTGAAAGAAACACATGAAAATTAAGTTTCTTTTTTTAATATACACTTCATCATATTACATAATATCATATCAATACATATAATAAAATTCTAGAAAAGTGGTGTCTGTACAATGAAAATATGTAAAAAAAATTTAGCAGGGGTTATTACTAAATCGATTCCAAACCCAAAACTGTCGTTAAAATTTTTTTTGTCTGTTTGTCTGTTTGTCCGTTTGTCTGTTTGTCTGTATGTTTGAACACGCTAATCTCAGAAACGGCTTATCCGATTTAAATGCGGTTTTCATTAATATATTGTGGTAATCTTCATTTAACATTTAGTGTTTATTTCATGTCAATCGGTTTATAAATAAAAAAGTTATGACCATTTAAGTATTCACGGCGAACATTTGCTAAGGCATTCTATGGTACACTATTATACAGTGTACGATAAAACGTAAGTTATCTGTTATACGCTACAGTTATTTCTATAAAATGTCCAGGTGATCATATCGAAAGTCCCCAAGGGTAGGGTGGGGGTGGGGGGGTAAGCTGAGGTAGTAGGGGGGGAGGGGTCAAATTAAAATTATGCTTATTTTTAGGTAAATTTTATACATAAAATGGCCTTTAAATTATGTCGTATTACATATATTTTTAAGCCCCGACGCAAAAAGATGAGTGATAAGTGTTTGACCGCTATGTGTGTCTGTATGTGTGTATCTGTTTGTTCCACCGTAGCTCGCTAACAGGTAATCCGAATTAGATGCGGTTTTTTGTTAGGCAGCATATTTTCCGACGCTGGTTCTTAGATAAAGTGTATCAAAATCGGTTCATCCATTTATTATACCTACCTATAGGGGTAAAAGTGGGAATGAAAAAAACGAATGTTGTCAAATATACCTAAGAGACATATATCAAATGAAAGTGCATAACGGGTGAAGTACAGTTAGTTATATTTTTATCCAATTCGGTTTATCCATTTGTTAGACTACAGAGGTAAAAGTGGGAATGAACAATAATCGAATGTGGTCAAATAATATACTCAAGCGGCATATCAAAATATGAAAGGGCAACGTGTGAATTACAATTAGTTAGTAATGTTTTATAGAAATCGGTTCATCCGTTTATTACATATAGGGCACTTTAGGGTAGGACTGTTGATAAAATATCTATATATCGAAATATCGATATTATTATTTCGAAATATCGATATTTATTACTAATATTTTTTGGACGATATATCGATAGTTCGGTATTGAAATATCGATATCGATGGTCGATATTTTTTTTAATAATTTTTTTTCCGTAATTTATTTAATCTAAAAAATCATCGTAAATTTAATGTTAGCAGTCGCTTGACAATTTTTTATCATCTGAACGAGTTGCTTCTTCAATCAATCTTTCAGTGCCTAACAATCTTAGAAGCCAAACAGCTGAACATATTTAAAACAAAGAGTATTTTTAAAAACTCTAACAGAAAAATATTGGTATTGGTATACATAATTGTCTTATTTAAATTTAAAAAGTAATTACCAAGAACTATAACCTACTACTTATGTACATTCATAATTTAATTTGTTTAATAAATCTACTAGACTATAAATTGTGTAATCATTTTTGAGCTGACTTACGATTTTTTTTAAATAAAGCCGATATATCGAAATATCGATATTTTTTTCGATATATCGAACTCCGATACTGATATATTTGAAAATATCGATACATCGAAAATCCGATATTTTAAAAAATATCAACAGTCCTACTTTAGGGGTGACAGTTGTTGGATAAATAAACCAAATGGAGCATCAAACGACAGGATATGACGTGTACATATAGATACAATTAGATATGGTTTACATCAAAATCGGTTCTGCCATTTACTAGGGGTGGAAAGGGAAGTCTGTGAAAGAAGAGGGGACATGGGAGCGAGAGGATAGCCACACCCTGGAAATTTTGAACTCTACTCATAGCCACATAGGCCTGGCCCTTGGCAATTTTTTTTCCTAAATATACCTTCTTCCTACTTCTTTTGCCACTGTGGTCCATTGCAATTTGTGCACGTTTACGGCCCAACTTAAAAGATTTCAAGGAGCAAAAAGCTTATAGATATCAATATGATGTAGGAATGTAATATGGAGGTAGAATTGATAGCTCGGTCTCGCTCACTTGAAAATATTACATGAAAATAAGAAAATTAAACTATAAAAGAAAATTTAATAAAAAATAAACCCAACGCAATGAAGAAAAAATTTTAGGAATAAATAATTTTACAAACTTTCCGACGATCTTTAAAATTAAGTACCATTATAAAAGAAAAAATATGATATATTATGATAATGATGGCATGGCAGCCCCGACGACTTTGTTTTTTATTTTTATAAATATTTAAAACTAGCTTTCCGCCTGCGGCCGTTTCCGGGATAAAACCTAGCCTATTTTGCTCAGTGAAGATGCAGCTTTCTGATGGTGGAAGAATTTTTGAAATCGTTCCAGTAGTTTATGCGTGAAAACCATACATACATACATAATTACAAACATTTCCTCTTTATAATATCAGTATTCAGTATAGATGGTATTTATTTTTAAAGATCGTCGGGAAGTTTGTGAAATTATTTATTCCTTTTTCTATGCACTTTTATTCGTTGCGTTGGGTGTTTTTTAATTTAATTTTTATTGCATGGTCTAAACGGTAATTAATTACTACATGCGTGAGACAGGAAAGATCTGATTTGGATTTGGTGCTGGATTTGATAAAAACTGAGTATCGATTAAGCTGATCAGCAGGCCAAGACTAATGTCAGAGAATAGAATAACGCTAAAGAATAGAAACTACTATCGCTAATTTTTTACATAAACTCATGATATTTTAGTAATGGTTCGGTCACACTACCAACGGCGACGACGACTACGACCAAAATTGTCCTCCAGACAAAATTGGTTTAAAAAAAATATAAAAATTTCCCGTCATACTGGTACTCGAAAAGAAAAAAAAATTCGAGGATAATTAATATAAAAATAGGTTTTTTGCGATTGTCGGCGAGACGGTAAGTTAATCATATAATCATCTTTTACCAAAATTGTAGATCATAAAATTATCTATAAAAAACTTCAAATACCTTTTTTTTTAGGAGCCACCGTTTCTACGAAAAATATATTTTTTCATTCATTGATCTCAAAAAAAATTCCAGGCACCAGAACGACAGGAAATTTTAATATTTTATTTTTAATTGTGTTTTGCACAATTTTGTTAAATTGCGACTGAATGAAAATTTTGTTCGTGGTCGTCGTCGTCGTTGGTAGGGTGAACAAATCCTTAGCAAAACATCATACGCTTATGTCAATTAGTATCGATAGCGGATTCTATTCCTTTGCGTTTTGACGTTTGTCTCGGCGCTCAGTTGCTGCACGATACATTGTTAAAAACACACATACAAGAAAGGAAGGTAAATAAATTTGCTCCCCTCGACCCTGGTGCCTAAAAATAATATGACATAATTTAAAAGAAATTTTACGTAAAAAATTAATTAGGCATTTCTTTTTTATTTTTTAGCTCAGTTTAGTCATAAATTTTACTAACAGTTCTTTTAATTATTTATGGTAGTACGTGTTTACTCAATAAAAGTTAAGTAGTAACTACTATACAGTCACTATTCCACGCGGACGAAGTCGCGGGCACAGCTAGTTACATAATATATATTTTAAGAACCCAATAAAATACGAACCAAAATAACCATGGTCTGTCCACACAATTCTTTCGTGTACAGTCAGAAAAAGGGTTTCTTTTCACGGATTGCCGATGCCCTGTTGATCGGACCCTTGTCCAAGCTTGCGCCGTTTTGTCTCCATTCAAACATTATACGATTGATAGGTTTGGGGTAAACCGTACAAAATAATACCTATGTTTTTCACGTGTAAGTACGATTTGTAGTTCAATATGTTGTTGTAGGCAGTAATTACCTACTAAGTAGATATTTTTATGCACTTTGCAATTTTTATTTGATTTTAATATTAGAATAACATTTTAAGCACGTACATCACTCATTTAACGTTCTCAGTCGATCTCAAAAATATTTAAAATACAAACTGAGGGTTTATAAACCGGAAAGAGAGTCTAGTTAATTTCAGTTTTATGCAGATCATCTCAAAACCAACATCTTCTCTCTTGAAAAATAGTAGAACGAAGAGAAAAACCTTTTTAAATAATCGGTTAGTTTAATACCTAGAGGTATTAATTTTTCCCATTATTTCCGTGTCGAGTGCGCGTTGAAAGGAAAAATTGGCAAAAGGAATTTTGTGGCAATAAATTTATCGTTAATCCTGTAAGTGTTAAGTGATTAAGCACTCAACGGGTGGTCCGGTCTCTTACACGCCGATTTGTTAAACAGTTACACTTGCTAGTGTTGGGATACTATCGATATTCTATACAGGGCGTTTTTGTTGTCAGGGAAATAAGGCTTTTTATGCGAATATTATTATATTGTTTAGCTTATAAGTATTTTATATAGAGGTTTTGTTGACATACGCATTTTTCTTAAAAAACCTTACATTATATTTGAAATATTTTTTTTGTTACTTATTAAATTTCTTGTTTAATCATATTTGTATCGCATCTATACCGACTTTATACTTAAATGACTTTAAACTTATTATAGATAATAATACTTAATTCTTTGATAATATCTAATGTTTTATTTCAAATGAAATTTATTCAACTTTTAGAAAAATAATATACTATTATCGATATTCATTTGAAATATATCCCTAGCAGAACATATATATCGAGTCGGTAATATTTCTTTTCGACAAGCCCGGACCTTTCTATAATTTACTGGCCAAACGGGAAAAGTGCTGCCCCCAGATTGAAATATAAAGACTAATTGTTATTTATTATGTCTATGAGTTACACGTTCAAATAATTTACGATGGGTTTTCTTAATAGGTACTGGTTTAAATTAATAACTTAGACATTAATTTTAGTTTTTATGTTGATGTTTTAATAATTTTTGTATTCAATATGTTGCATTATTTACTATCGCTCTAGATCTTGGAGTATAAGGTTAGTCGTACCTACATAAGATTTTCTAAATGTTTGAAGTGATTAAAATGAACTTAATTTTATTTATTCTAGTGGTATTACGTAATTATTTAAATCAATGAGCTTCAAACTTTCAAATTATAATTTGGAGAGTCCTTAAGCCACCTTAACCGTCACATAGGTACATAAAGTTATGTAGTTTTGTATATGTACTTACATTCAACACTATTTAGTAGATAAATATCGATTAAGATAGCTATCCTCTCAGATAAAACAGTAATAAACATTCGAGTAACGGAAAAGCTTGTGAAAATCAAGTAAAAGAGGCAATTACACCGATATAAACGTGCAATGTGTCTTGCAATAAGTTAGGATCCGCCATTTTAGCAGTTTATTGTTCCCCGATGCGTACTTGCCGATAATCGCAGCTTGCTGTGCGACTCACGGTTAAGGTGATTGCCAATAATTTTTATGTGTATAAGAAAAATACTTTTTGTTAAGATGAAATTGGTTTCCTAGGCTACTTTGTCACATGTTGGATTGAAAAAATGTTTGAAGATTTAAGAGATTTTGGGTGCATTAAAAAAAATCTTGTGAAAATTGTTGTATTTTTATCTTTAGAAACAGAACAAAAATCAGCAGTTTTAATTTGCTAAGCTGCTAGAGAAATAAGGGAAGATTTATTTTTTAATGGTTAACTTAGGTACCTAATCAATGACTTTGGGATAATTTTGAAATGTACAAAATTTTAAGAACAGCATTCAACTACACATTATATACCGATCTGTACGAAATAAATAAGGATGTAATTTGGAAGTTTGTGAGTTACAAATTCAATATCTAAGAAACTTGGGTGCTACATGTTGTCTTGAGGTTTCGGCTCAGAGCATCGCGGAACGTGACCCTCCACCGCAAAATGCCAACCTCCTAACGAGTTTTTGAAAGCGACACAAGGAAGCCATCTTACTCGCATTTGAACTGCACTAAATTGTACTGCTTTGTGATGTAATCGCTTCGGCTTCGGAGTTCATCTGGAAGTAAAGGTGAGATACCTAATACACAACTTAAATTTATCAAAATAAAATGTACATTGACGCATTTTCTTTCCTACTTGTCACACTTTTTATAGTGCGTTTATACCCCACAAATGCACAGAATGAAGTTGCCTTAAATAAATTTGCAAGATAAGAAAATGTAACTTACAACATAGTTAATAATCTTTTCTACCATGTATCCCATATTACTCAAGTCAACCGTCTTCACTCATAATCCCGCAAATCCAACGACGATCCGTCCATTAAGTATTCATCTCGCGACATTAGTGTCTGCCGTTATTAAAACCACCTGTAAAGCCTCTCGTGTATATTGCAAGTTGTCGACGCGGCACACGTAGCGGGGTGTCGGGCGGCCCTTCCGCCTCGTGACTTTTGTCTCGAATCTCAGCGCACGTCTCGGACATCGGGGACACATCTTACGGAATTAATAATAAGCCAAGAAGCCGGGTGCGGTTTGGGCCGCAATGTGCCGAAATTTCTAACCCTCATTACGAGTCTTCTGCACTCTCCGCGCGCGCCAAACTTTGGGCGTTTGCGCTCGTATTCGGCCTTTGTTTATCGTCGCTAACGTCTTGCCGCGGCTTTAATTGTCAAATTAAAGATGTTCTAATCGTTTGTTATTCGAAACTCCGTGCTGTTGCCGTTTCTTTGATATTTTATCGCCGGTGTTGTAGATGTAAAGCGTTTAAAGTAAATGTAAATATTACTCAAATTGTGCAAAATGTACCCTACAATATTTGTATCAATTATACTGCTTGGAAAGTTCATCTTTCCTCACTTGGACTACCTATAATATTTTTTACCACTAAGTAATTATTTGTCACATTGAATTCCGACTATTATCATTTCTATAGAACTTGTCTCCAACTAAGTTACGATCTAAAGACACAAACTATCAGTTGAAATTGTATAACTACAATGTTGACAAGTATCAAATCGTGTTCGCGACGGGTTAGCGTTGACATTGTCTTGTCCGCCCCGGGCCATCCTTGAGGAGCAGATGTAATCACAATGCAGATGACATTTTGTTTCTTGTTCCACATGTATCCAATATTAGTTTACACGTGTGCTCTTCCTGTACTTTGTAAACCTAAACAATGTACCTCGTAAAGTCGTTAGTGTGCGCGATAAAAAATTGTTTCCGAGTTTGCGAACTTTTAAACTGATATAAGTCCGGGAAAATTTTTCGCGATAAAATGGAAGAAATAGTGCAGACTATTGCAGCGTTTAAGAACTATTTCCTTAATTTAAGGACTGTGTGAATTGTCGTTTACATATTGTATTTCTAAAACGATAAAACATTCGTTCGTGTTATTTAAATTTTGTATAATGCAGTGAATTATAATTCTGTAAACGTTTCGTGAAAATTTACGCACACCTTCACGCACTCTAATTATTCCAGGCCATTATAATCATAAGAAAATTTACCGGCAGATGAAGGGTATGTGTAATAATTTAAGATCCCGAAAAGGAAAGGATCCATAATAATTCCCAAGGAATGGGGTGAAAACATTTTCCTAAAATCAAAAGTTCGTTTCAAATTTCAATTACTTATTCGTTCGATGCGTGTGCTGCATGCGAGGGTTCCGTAGGAAATGAAATAACACTTAAATGTGATTTATGGTTGAAAATATTGTTGTATTATGAATAAGTCATTGTTTTCTTAACTAACTCGTGGCTGAACGGAAACGTGCTGCGTTTAAATTAAAATCTTAAATCAACTGTTGGTGTGCTTTCGACAAACGTTTGTTCTGTATATAGCGCGTACAAGTGCGCGTGTGATTAATGCAAATACGAAATGAATTAGCATTAAAAATATTTTGCTTTCTGATTTCTTCATTTATAAAGAGAATTATATCGATAATTCTACATACCAAAGGAATAGATTGTGAAATCATGACGTGCGATTTTTAAGGATTTAATGTCTCTACATAATAAGGCAAAAAAATATAAGTAAGTACCTATTAAGTAGTAAAAAATGCCTACCAATCGCGAACCTACAAATTAAATCCCTCTGAAGCAGCGTCCGACAAAAACAGAACAAGAAAGTTGGGCGTTTCAGCGACGTCCTTCCTTGAATTTATAACAGCCGAAAACAAGAAAACAAAAGTGGAGTCGCGCCAAAGGTACATTATCTTAACAAAGTACAGCAATTAGGTACACGTTCTACATCTGACTACAATAATTTAAATATGATAAAACAAACGACGCCGAGACGAAGAATAAGGCGGGCTCCCTTAACTTATTTATAAATTCTTCCTGTATTCGTAAGACGTTAGGGCCGGGATCAACCCTTCCCCGTATAATGCAATAAAAGGGGCACTCATATAAGTATCACCGCTTTACGTGCACCATGATAAGGACTAATCCTTCTCTCTTTTCGTGAACGACCTTTAAATATACTTTAGCAGCTTTGTCAGATATTTCTTGAGCGTGATCTCACAAATTTAAAGGACTACGTTTTATTTTCTGCTATAGCAGATTATATATATTCAGACATTTTATTTACTAGTTTTATTGCTGGTGTAGAAAATAATTGTCGTGATTTGCTTAAAATTTTTCATTACAATTTCTTATGTCTTGAAAAGATTATCTGTTATAAATCAGATTGGTGTTTTAGTAAACATTTTTAGATGTTCTACATTCTTGACATGACTCAGATACACACGAAACAATTTGATTGCATTGCAGCAATTAAAACGAAATAGCTGATAAGATCCAAGACGGACCCGTAGTACCGTTCCCATTAATTACTTAAATTTAATTCATACGAGACCCACGCACCAGTATTTACATTCAAAAACCCTACCCGCATAACCCTTGCCGAACTTGCAATCCCTAAGACGGTAACTCCTAAGAAGAGTTTCTTTGATAGCGCGCCTCGGTGGCTCTGAATAAAGGCCATCGGGTCGATGGAGTTTTGATCTGTAATTTTATTGCTTTGAGATGGTTCCCAGATCCGCGCAGAAGATTGTGGCGTATTGATCGCGGCTTAACTTTAATTTTGTCATTTAATGTTAATAATATCGCGAGATCGTGGGTTTCGTTCGTTCCTTCCCATTTAATATAATATTGAGTTCTCAAAAAATCTGGCTCATATTACTGAATGATACCTTTAATATAAAATTTATTGATAATCAGATCACATAGAGGTAGAAACAGGAAAAAGGACACTAAGTATAGTTTAATTTATAATATTATCATCATATTTTAATCATCGCAAAGATGAAAAATAGTTGTTATTCAAATAAAAAATATCTTCATGAGGAAGTTACAAGTCTAATATTTTTAAATAATCACACAACATTAATGATGCAAGATTTTACAGAATGTTACGTAAAACGTGGGTTTAGGGACGAGCTAAGTCATTTATTAATTATAATGAACTTTATATGGGAGGGGAAGAAGTCAGCTGAAGAAAGGGGTGGCCATATTTTAAGACGTCACCGTCATCTGGCCAGGAATGTGTGGTTTGGGTCAGGCCTTAATTATTTATTACTAGTGGCAGCACCCGGTCGCGCTTGTTTACATGAAAGTCAACTCACTATATGTATAATGTATACAATATACATGGGATGTGAATCTCCAAAGATGGCTAAAACCTGGATTAATTCATTGAAAAATTATCACTGAATCTCGAGATCGGCAGCTCATAGAAAAAATATACACATTAAATTGACAAATAAATAATTGAGCCTATACTTCCCTGTGAAATTACTTTGACAAATCATTATTTAAAAATAACATTATCCAATATTAGATATTATAACAATATTCCGATACTATAACCGAAACATCGCACGTCACTTAAAATATGATTGGATAATTCATCCTAAATCCAGCATATAACTAATATATCCACTTTATCTCTACTCACAGACCACAGCTAAGTTTAAACACAGCGTCAAATTACAAAGATGTACAACGAAGGACGAACGCAACGGTAACATGATCAAAGAATTTCTACGCCTGTAATCAAATGACGAAGACCTTGTTTGAGAACTGATATTATTGAGTCATTTTCTGTACTAAAAGTTGTATGGAAGACGATTTTAATATCGCTTAATTTGGAGCGTAAATGTATAGTACTGTGAACGGTTCTGCCTACTGGGTTTAAGATATTCTTGTCTTAGGACGAATCTAGTTTAATGTGCATGTGCCTGACATGATTAATTTGACATACATATTAAAAAAAAAATCCTTATTTAATAAACTTCATTTCTTTATAAATATTTTAAAACTGAAATATAGGTTCCAACATTAAAACTTTTCCACCCCCAATTAATTTCTTAGACACCATGAAATCGCCCTGTTCGCAAAAAAACATTGTACCTCCGAAAAAAAGAATTCAATTACAGTGACATTTACACATCACATTTCACTGTCTTTACGAGTAGCCATGTGAACCATCACTTGTACCCGTAACCCGTTAAATATTCAGAGTTCGGGACAGGGTTATTTCAAGTTGGTAGGGTCGGAAAGGCCCCGGCAGGCGAGGCTAACCCGCGAGCTCTCATGCGTCCCTAATTTCCGATTTGTCGACCTAAAGGGTTGACTGATTAGCATCTGCCTTGTCAAAACGCATTGAATCATCTTTGTTGTTGACGTAATGACATCTATTCGATGCTACGTAATTTTCTGTTTCGGTAATGGTGATGAATGATTGGTATATTTTGGATATAGGATTAATTGTTGACTTTGTTTAGTTAAGGAAGGATGATTCTTATATATTAATTATTATTATCACAAAACGTTGTTGTACTATAATGAAAACAATAGTAACTAATTATTATAATAATTATACATTTAGGAGTCTATTGTAAGATTAAGATAACAGGAAAGGAACTCTATTATAAGAATACTATTGTCAATGTTACATGGAACGACTGTACGAATATTATCATAATATCGATAATTATTATAATAGTGGGTATAGGTAAACAATAGAGTTGACATTCATAGTTACTTAATGAAAGTTTTCCAAATTTTACCGCAATTTCATTTAAGAATATTATCTGTAAAAATCACATTTTACAGTTTACTCTAATGCTATACTTATGGAATTTTAACTACATATACTTATCTACTAATTACCGTATACTACATGCGTAAATACATTAATAAAATAATTACAAGAAATGTAATCCAGAAACATTTAAATCAGGCAATAATTCTCACCAATATACCTTATTGTGATATTTTCTTTTAGATAAATAATTCAGTATTGTCATGTTGACGGGCCTAAAGGACCCCCTGCTTTTGTCGTATTACGGCGGTAATGACACGTGTAATCCCCACACGGCTGGCCTGTGACACCTCATGAATGTCTCATTTATCATCAGCCTTCAGTTTTTATGATATCCTAGTACTTGATCTGCAATATTCAATATAGTAATATACCATGACATAATATAATACTTACCTAAGCTGGCACGTTGTAGATTATATAATAACACAAATAATCTTAAGTCGCGGTACCTTACTGGCTAGTAAAAATAAAAATAAATACTTATAAATTAATTATTTTATTAAATCAATACGAACTAATTATCAGAACTACAACTTGTCAATAGTTAAAAATAGAGAGGGAATTTCAGTAAATGTCTATGTACACACCATACCTTTTTAAACAAAGTGTTATTTCCCAGTTTTATTTAATTCTTCATTAAATATTTTCTATTCCACAATATGCAACAAACAAAATAACATATCACAATTAACTTAAAACAAATTATTATCTGTGTTATTATCCTCAAAATATAGTTGTTTTAATTAAATTTAACTATTTTTATAGGAAATAAATGAACACACAATAATAATTGAAACAATGAAAATTTTAAAATGACATTCGGCAATTCGCGCTATTTTTTTTTTTTTTTTTTTGTTTAATGATGTATAACAGCCAGTGTTACAATGCTTGGAAGTTGGAATAGATAAAAAATAAATCCACAGCACATAATAATTTGAAAATAGAAAAAGAAAACTTGGACGCCATTGTACTGGCTGGACAAATGAAGGTTCGAAATTTAAATTGTCCGGTGCAAGGCTGCTGGCGACGTATCGGCTGTCACATTATCGCTCCCCGACGCTGGTGGTGTTATTATCAAACTTTTTGAAGGGTCTCCGGTCGCCGGCGCGACGCCAACCGCACTGAGACGATAGTTCATGTAGAGACGGCTTTTTTTTCTTTTGCTATCTATGCATTTGGATTACGAATATGTTTAAATGTAAATAAGATTACATTGAACATATTGTATTATACTCGATTTATTTTGACGTGCTACAAAACATAAATCAATTTGTTTCATATAATTTCATTCTATCCTTTTAGTTTATATCTTTAGTAAAAGAAGCTCAATAAATTGAATAGCTAAATACAAAAACCATTTTAATTCTGCTGTGACGTTAAATATTTTTTTCTGAACTTACTATAAAACTAATAGGTACTAATAAACTTTACACCCACGTTTTTAAATAAATTTACTCGTTACATACCAAGAAATATATACATACCACGTTTTAAAAATACCTCCTCCACATTTGGTCACTCCTTGTACACCGAGGTCCGAGTCCAAGAGGCGCATATGGTAATTTCTTATTCCAATAGGAAATAACGGCGGTCACTCGCAATAATCCATCACGGCTGGTTATTTGTTCGTCCCGGCCGCAGCTCGGACATGTTTTATATCATTTTACGTATTCCTTACAGGTTTTGATAAATATTTGTTTCGCGTCACTTCAGACATGTTTGGGAATTGAATATCCGGACATGTCAGCTTTGATTGGCGTGCTTCGTGTGTAGTTTTGCTCTAACCTTTTTGGAGTATGAATAATTGGTTTGCTGTTTCAGATTGGATAACAAAATGTAATTTAACTAGTACTGTTAAATATGATATTCGGTATTCTTTTTTTTAAAGATGGCCACCTGATTACTGTGATTGGAAAATACAGGTAATTTATACGGATCATAATTTTGAATTGAGAATTTCAACTATTGATAGCATTTTATTTCTTTTACCGATTAAGACTTTAATAAATTGTTATTCTGAAATGTTACCACATGTAAATTTTATCATTTCCACAACTAATAAAGTAGATTAACCAAAAGTATACATATTTTAAATAGCACGCTCGTTAAGACAGCAGAACGGGGTAAAAACGGCAATTCTCAAGGGCGTCCATGTCATTATGGCGGAGACTAAGGATCGCATGCATACAGAATCGACCCTTATCTGTTATGCATAATGTTGGTTCCCGAAGGTGGGCAAAATATTGCAGTGGCCCGTGCCGTGTACATAGCGTGTTTTATTTTATTGTTATAAATTGTATGTAAAAAATAAAACAGAACAAATTTAATAAAATTACTAATGTGGAGAAATGCATTATTCAATTTAGTTTAGAATTCAATTTTTTTTGTTAAGGGCATAATTGAACAGATTATTAAAAATAATCACATCATTTTGTAGTAGACTGATTATTCTGAATTTAAAGGCATGAAAATTTTGGTAATCGTTTTTCAAAAGTCCTACCTTTTCTTAGAATTGTATTTTGTTTGAACTTTCAATCTAAAATGTAAATTTTTCTAGTTCTTGTAAAATAACTAGATTTATTTTGTAAAAATAACCAGAACACCATGTATACAGGCGAATAACCGCCATATGCGTGAAACGTCATGCGATGTCAGTCTGATGGATTTTGTTCTAGAATCTATTACGGTTTTTTATTTGCCCCGTCCTCTAACAATGTGACCAGCCATGAATATAAATGACTCGCATTGCTCAAATAGAAGTGTATTTACATAGATATTGGGATAGGCGTATCTGTCACAAAGAAATGTATCACATGTGATATAATATACTCACGCTAAAAGTAGTGTATGTTTTTATAAAAAGTGAGAATGTTATTTATTATGAATCTAGCAATGCTGGAGACTAGAGTTTACTTTTTTAAATTTAAAAGAGCATATACTCCACCATTCCATGACTTTCAACTTATCATGAAAGTTTAAGACCTAGCGTCAAATAGATAACCTAAAGGGTTCAAATAAAGAATAACAGTTTTTGCCCACGGCCCACGGGTGAAACTATTAGACTGAGCTAGTACAGTACAAAAACTCAAATATCCAATTAAATGATATATCCAAGTAGGTACCTCAAAAAATACAAACATTAATTGAACAAGTCATAATTCATTAGACTGAACTATTAACTATCATTTACTTTTGATCTGACAAAGTTATATCTACAAGAAATTGTAATTTAAGAAATTATAATTAATCAAACTTTAAACCTTTATTGTCCGATAAGTGTTCTTTAAGTAGTTATTCTCAAGCTGTTAGTAATCAGCTTTTCTACAAACAACGAACTGAAAGATCTTCAATATCGAAGTTCTAAGTCAGACGGTTACTTATTATTACAATATTGTATTCCGTTTTTCAACGTTTTCCGTGTTAAATAGAATGATATAACTATAATGTAACAGTGACAATAAAATTTAATAAACGTAATAATATATTATCTTAATGCAAGCTTCCTACCACGGCTTAAGTTGCATTTCACGTAAACGGGTTGTATTTGAAAGTTTTAGTTCTCCACGATTTTTAAGATAGATAGGTGGAATTAGGTTCTCTTAAATTTAAAATATAATATAATAATAGAACAAAAAATCTCACCCATCCTAATACCACAATCAAACAGTGCTAGGTGCGAACAAAAAAACAAAAACATTAAAGAATTTTAATCCAGTGTCCCTGATATCGTATCGGTTTCCAATTAACAGTGGCACAGTTGAGTCTCATTATATTTTTAATTTGGGGGAGGAATCTCAAATTAAAGCGGGCGACGTCAAAGGACAACCTCGGCTGCCATTAGAGCTAAATAATTAAAGAATTCGACCGTCTTCAGTCGTTAGACGGTATTAAGAAACCGCTCGCTAACTGCGTCATTTTGATTTAGCTAGTAAAGACGAGCTTGTAAGTTTAGGAGTAATTAAAAAAGTTTAAAATCGATAAATAGCGCAAACCTCGTGCTTGTTTTGGTGTTGTTACGTAGACGGTTATGTCATGTAACTGTTCTAAATATGCAAATAGATCGGTAATAAATATTATTACTGGAATTTTGACGAATAAGATCAAATGCGGTGTGATACGGTGTATGCGGTGTTATTACTGGAATTTTAGAATCAATAGATCAAATTGAGAGAGCATAGAGGTGAAAATAAAAAGCTTTGTATTCTAAAAAAAATGTGCATTATTTTTGTAAAAATGAATTATAAGATTAATTCCAGAAGCATTCTTCTAATAAGCTATCGTAAGCAGCGTAAATATTATAATTATAATTATAATAGTGTAGTAAGAATATACTGAGATTCTACACAGCTACCTAATTGATGTAGGTAGTTGATAACAAAACGCAGCAAGTCAACGACTATTAGCAAAGTGAAGGTAGTTGGGTCGAACGTCGTATAGACAACGTCCGAGCCCCTAGGCACGATTCGTATGAATGCGCCACGAGTCAAAGGAACGCGGCAATTTATAGTATGCGACAGCTAAGCATGTTCGGACAGGAAACAGTGGCAACTATATTGACAACTACTCATCCACAAAAATATTAAATCTAAAGTTACGTCTAACAATAGATTATCAACTACATATCGCAAAATACGAACTGAAAAATCCAAACAATACAATGAAATACATATTCGTCTATTAGATATACATCAGTCTATTACATCTCTCTAAGAACACGACCCCAGGTCCCCAAATTGTCAATAATAGTTTCCTTCTAAGACGATAAACTATTAGCAACTTCTACGTATTATTAAGATTTGGCTAGACGTGTTATAAGGGCCTGTTTATATGCAAATTCTTTAATAACGCTACCGTTACTTTGGGTGCATGAATAGTGTTATAAAATGTATATTTTGTAAGTCTTTATTTGAAGGTAAATAATAGTTTAAATGTTTTGTAGCAATACTTGAGCCAGACGCGATATTAAAAAATATATATGAGCACAACATTATTATTTTGCAAATTCTAGGCGGCTAAATTCATAACAGTAATTCATTTCCAATATTTAAGTTTTACTGGGTCTTAAAGAATAGTATAATTATTTTGATAGCAATCAAAGCATGCCCGTAACATTTTTGCTACATTTATGTAAAGGCACAACTTCACACAAGCTACATACGTTTTTCTAAAATTTAATTAAATTTGCAGTTTTCATATGAACGTTAATAAAGCCATTTCATGAATTATTGTATAGTTACTATACCTTTATAAAACTTTGCATCACAAAGGTGTCATTGACGCGAGATTATTCAAACGGAATAAATCCAAATTTCTAAGGTCCAAGACCCAAGGGACTAATTTCGACAGAGATGACCGCACTTGAGGTAGTAACGTTGGGATGAAAATGCAAATCCGTTGCAGACAAGCGGTTTGAACGCCGCGATTTTTAGAGTAACTAGATAAATGAAATAATATGAATTTTGCAAACAATTAAAGAAATGCATATAAGAATGAAAAAAAAGAGACAATTATTTATGACAGAATCAAAATTTGTTTAATTAAAATTTGCAAGTTGATTTGTTTACTTAGTGATTTTTTATAATTTTCAATATTTTAACATTACGCGGATGCAATTTTTACTAAAGTGAAAACACTCAAACAAACCACAAAGCTCTATTAACTTTAAGAAAATATACAACAACTTACAAATTTACATCGAGAATATTTTTTTTTATAAATTTCGTAAAAACGTCCGTCTACACACATAAAATGTGACAGACAAATTACGATTCGGTTGTTCAAGTACTCCGCGAGAAGGGGTATGTTTACATTTTAATGTAAGATACGTACTACGGGTTACCCTCCTAGAGGGAATAATTTCTGTGAAAACCTGATTAAATGACTCTTTTTACATTTAATATTTATTAAGTGTCTAATAGACAGGAAATTTAGGATTATAATTATAAATGTAATAAATTCGTGTAATACATATTCAGGTAGAGATTTTTATACCCACCAAAATAATTGAGTTCCACAGTTTGTTAAATACGCCATCGTGGAAACAAAAATTATAGATAATCATGCCAGTTACAAAAATAACTCAACAGTGTAATTGCCATAATCTTCCACTAGTATAATGTAAATCAAATAATATATTAAATGTCACATCAAGAAAAAAATCCATAGAATACTCATTCCCTGAAATTCTGCACCTAACAAAATTATGCACACACATGAAATCACTCAAACTCTATAGAAATATTTTGATCATGTACCTAATATCCTACGACGATAACAGCCTACTTTCAATATCATTTCAATAACTATTACGAGAACTGAATCCGAAATCTAACTCTTTCGTAGAGGCAGTAAAAATATGAAATTGACGCAATAAAGGGGCTATAACAATTTCAGTTAATATTAATCGTTTTTCTTTCACGACCCCGCCGTGCGCGTGGGTCCGATTTGCTTTATTTCCCTTGTATTCGCCCCTTGAGGATAACTATGATATATTTATTATTACTGTAAGACAATTCCGAGATACCCACGAGATGTATTATTGTATTAATGTTTATTTGATATTATTACTATTACGTGTTTAAAGTGTACCTAGTTATATCTTTTTTAAATATTTGTCTCTATAGTGTACAGTATAAAACACTTGGTATGATAAAGTATTACCACTGTACCTACAACACCGAAGGATTTAGTATAAAATAAATACTATGTATAAAAATAAATAATATAACTACGATGTATAAAAATTTCCAATTTTAAAATAAAGTCAAAGTTTAAAGTCTTGTCTTTAGTTACCAATGGTTACTTATATTTGCCTATTGTTTAATAAATTACTGAGTATTGAAATCATTTGAAGCAGAATTAGAAGCAAGAAAATGCTACCCAACACGAGGAAACATATTGTATATGTGTTGACAAATCATATCAAATAATATTCCTTATTTCACTATCAAAGTGAAGCCAATGAAAGCGCTGTAAATCCACATCAACATAAATCCACCAGCAACACGTAAGCGAATTTGCACTCGAAGCAATAACGATCGCAAATCAAGTGACGTCCACACGATACGTCCCCGTCCTCGCTAACGACAAAGCTGCGTTCTAATCACGAAACGTCAAAAATGGATATCGGGAATTGAATTGAAGCTGGGCTTCTTTTTTTCGCACTGCAAAGGGCGAGGGGCCGCTCAAATGGCCAGATCAACTCAATAAGGCCACGGTGACGTGTTTACCCGGAACCCGCAAACTGTGCTTTTTTACATTTTTCCAAACGCTATTTGCCCGGTGTCGCAAAGGCATTGTGACTGTCGAACAATAGACGGGTAAATTTGTTTATTTTTTTCTTTGTTTCGATTTTTGCTCTTTTCCGTGAGTCGTGTTCGTATTCATTTCGTTTTGTGTAACTGATACGTGGCTTGTCAAGCGCCGGTTTTGCTGGATTTGTTGGGTGTGAGATAAAATCAGTTTTAACATTTCCAATTCACGTTTTCAAAGTTTAACTTTGTTATTCTTTATACCTGTAGGTAATATGATGTTTTCTTACATGCGGGCTGCGGCTCTACTAACTTTACTTCCTACCTCAGAAGTTACCCATGGATAAAGGAATAACATCATTGTTTAAACGGTGTCGTAAGTACATGTATTGAACTTCTATTCTCAAATTAAATTTCATAAATAAGTATCCTTTATCAGCCTAATATCTAAGCATATCTGCCTTATATTTTTCAATTCCAGCAAATACTTTAATGTCTGTAAGCGTAAGTTAACATGACCGGTCACGGGTTAGTTCCACATAGACCATAGTACGTTTGAAAACACAAGGACTAAATATAGCGTAATCAATAAATTGGGGTTGAATTAATAATAAAGAAGCAATAAACAGCCTCGTCCTTACCCATTTTCAATAAACACCTTTATCGATTATTCAGTCCGTCGTCCATACTTACAGCTCCGAAGCCTCCGCCATAGACAGAAAGTTGGCAAACTAATTCACGACACAGGCATAGCTTGGCGTCGGGTGGCTGGTAGGTGGTCGCCAGGCGATAGCCGGTGGCCGCGGGGAGGGGGTGGGGGCGCGGGGCGTGCTCGCGGCTGGGCGGCGTCGACCAATCCCCGCGAGCCACCCACTCGCCCCGCCCACCTCACCTGCGCCCGCTTAAACCCGCTTTCCTCATACTTTTTTCGCGGACCTCGCATCCGTTCGCTGGCGCCGTCTTTATTTTATTTTCTCCTTATGCCTCCTTCTCGACTCGCCTCCTATTTTACGCCCGCCGTAGGTAGAAGAACCTTTGTGAATAAGAATGCTGAGCAGGTATCCTCTCTCGTTAGTTACCGACGTTGATATGTAAAGTAAATAAAGGTTCTTTACGGGGTGTCCGGATAATGAAGCCTTTCGTAGGTAAATATATCTGGTATCTTGTCGACGACTCATGCACAAGGCCTTTAGGGCTATGTTAATAAAAAATTTCTGTGGCTGTGCAGTCGCTAGCTAAAGGCTTCGCGGTAACGAAGTGGAAACTTCTGTATCGATCCACAAAAAGTTGCGAGGGTATTCTCTTCCAACCTTGCTCCACATTTTGTTTCGATGGCTGTATGAATAGGTTTAATCGTATGCAAGTGTCCTTAGCGGGATGAATGGTCTAGCATCGATGAAGTTTAACTGAACTTGAAAAAAACTTAAGGAAGTTTGTTCGCGCCGCGTGATTAGGAAGACTTAGTTCTGAAGTGAGTCGGGAATTGTTTTTTCAGTTTTGAAAGTGGGTGGCTCAGTTTATGATCCGGGTGAAAGTCGCTGCGGATCGATGAACTCCGGCCGGGGTCAACTCCGACGATCAAAGTTTGCGGGGTTAATAACCAAATTTATACGAGAAGGGACGCTACTGCGTCTGACGAATATTTTGGTGAGCAGTAAACATAGAACATGCAATCATAATGTTGAGAATAATCTGGAATCCAAACAAACTGATGAAAAATATAAATCTTATGATTCTACATTAAACCTAAATTCAACAATGCAAGACATTGGAAATTGCGAAAAGATTTTCGTATAACACGAACTAATGGAAAACTGTTTCCTATTTCAAGGAATAAGTTATTTACTGAAGCAGATCTCATTCGTTTCAACGTTTTTATTATAGGTATCTTCATATTAACGTAATGTGACTGCTCACTGCTCTATGCGCTATCAATCACTTAAAGTCAGACACTGCATTTTCCTTCAAAAATAGATGAAGTTGTTATTATTGCGATTGAACACGTAAAACTCTAGATAAAAACAAATATGTGATTGTTTTTCTGTTCACTTATTTGAAGTAGCCGTAGACTTATCAATAATGTCATCACTGAGAGCATAGGGTGCAATATCACAAAAGAAGTTTGATAAAAATCTTACAACAGTAATAATAGTTAACGTTGGAAATGACGTCATTAAACTATTATGGATTTAAGATAGAGATGTGCAAATTAAGCACTTAAATTACGTTTTCAAATAAAAACAAATGAAATAGTAAGTTTAAAGACGATTTTATTAGAGGGAGTAAACGTCTAGTTTTTACATGGTTGTCTTGTTATTTCTTAGTCAAAAAGATATCTCATTATTTAAAGTAGGTAGGTACTTTTTTACTGTAGAAACTACTTTTCGAACCGATGATATCTTATTACGATGATTCATCATCTCATACAGATGATGATTGAAAAGTTCACTTACGTATGAAGACTTAATTTTTTAATATTTGAGTTTAAGTTTGTACTTTGTACCTATACCATGCATTTTTTATCTAATTTGGAGATAAAATCATTATTACCTCAAATAGAAAACCTTTTATCAAAAAAATAAGTTTCAAAAACAAGCCACAGATAAGCCAACTAAGCGTTTTCCTCTGAAGGGCCATAACCAATAATGGCCAAGTGCATCCCTACAAGATAAGGCAAGTCTGCGTCAGCTGTCCACATAACGCTGTCACATGTTGTGATGTGATATTGTGTGCCATTAGAGCCTTGATTGGGGAACTTTTTCTGGAAACATCTATGAGAGTTTGTGGAGTTGATTAATTTTATAAATAAATAGCAGAGACATGTGTTTAGTATGGTAGAATTGTTGTGGTATTTTTCAAACGGATTTTCCTAAAGAAAATTATACTTTAATTATTTCCCCACTTTCGTTTTTTTTTTCAAACTTTTACAAAATTTTTGTTGAGTTAATAAAATAAAATAACAAAAGAATCTCTTTTCTTTTTGTTAGAAATACAGCCTACCTACTCAAAAACTTCAATACTATTTTTTTCAACAGTAGAAAGGTAGGTAATTTTTTTTTCGTTTGTATATGGGATACCAGGGAACCAGGTTAACCAGGGAATCAATTTTTTTTGATCGAATTATAAGATGCCTTTATTTTTTGATGTACCTAATAATTTATGTCATCCTTTCAATTAACTTATGAGAGGAAAAGTTACCACAAATGTTTCATACTATCCAAGGAAAATTAGTTGTCCTAACAACGTGGTCAGTACTGTACAATTTACGTCTTAAATTATTAGTATGAATAAATTTCAATTAATTACAAGGGCTTTGCGGCTTCAACATAATACCGTCCGATCTCTTTGAATATTCAATAGACATCTTTGATGTGTTTCATGAATTCTTGGCGTCTTGTTGACAAAGTTTATACAAATTTATAACTATTCATTTATGCAACGTCTGCTCATTATTTAGTAGTTTGTAAATGTTAGTGTAATATGATTGTTGTCAGTAAATTATAGTAATTTTACGTTACTAATTGTTACCAACTAGTTACCTTCTGTTATGTTCAATGCCCTGCACTCTACGCCTATAAAATTCTTAAGGTTATAATTTTAGACATCCTAATTTGGAAATAAAATTATAGATTGATTAAAAATACTTTAGTATTATACTACCAAATTATTCGCTCTCGAAATAGAATACAATATTGGTCATAATCGTAATTTAACAATCACAGATATTCGTATGTAAAATTAAACATAAAGAATCAGAAATCATAGAAATACTATTTTATACTACTACTTAATTGAAAACTATTCACCACTAGGTAAGTACATTCATCATGAGTTATAAATGCATAATTATTTGTGATCATAAAAGTATCGATAATCGTTTAATTTCCTTCGCTAAATACTGTTTAGTAGTAATTCATCTAATCTCTAGAAACTTGCGAATATGCGACGATAAATCACCGTTTACTGCTGAGGCATCGGTTCTTATTAACCATTGTCTTGAATCGAGAGCGTAATTAAACCGATAACCATTATAGCCGGTAGACCTTAAGCAATATTGATCTAATAAATTATCCATACCTATAGGAATTATCGTCTTGAGGTGGGTAGTTTATAAACGATGCTGTGTTGTAATTAATTTAATCATCTTATTTGGAACTATGAGGTATATAGCTGGTAATCTTTTCGTTGTCCAAGTGAAAAAAAGTTTGGCTTTATGAAATAAAATAGGTATAAGTTAAACCCGTTTCATAGTTTCGGTTAAATAAAACAGAATAAAAACTTAATTTGCCTTCTTATTACCGTAATGTAAATAAAATTAAACCTAGTGAGATATGCAATTTTGCAGTCACAATATTATTTATTATATTTCTGTATTACTAATAGATTCAGGCGAAATTGGGTAGGTACAAAGTATTATTCCGCCTTATGACTAAGCGCTGTCCAGTGTCGGTGATATATCTAAAGATATAAAGTATTTATTCAAGCCTTCACTTAAAGAAGAATTTGCTTTGCTATTAAGTTGAATATTTCACAGGATTTCACAAAATGCGGGGTTGCCTCCAGTGGTCTGTCAAGGAATGTAGCTTACAACGCCTTACAACGTCTTACAAACTCTTAGGTGAATGTTTTCTGAATATATTTCTCTTTCTCCCTCGCTCCACATGAGAGTAAGGGAGATAGATGGTAGTTCAATGTGTGTAATGTTCCTGGATACATTTTAAAGCGACCACAGTAAAGCATTAATTGCTTTATAAAGCCGCGGTCCAGAGTCCCTCTTCATACCTATTATACCCTTAGATATTTACATGATAAATGTATATTATCAGCATTTATACTCCTACTGATAGATAAAAGTGAATTAAATACAATATAAAACACAAGTCACCAATCTCTATCTCTATCTATATTCTATATACATATATATAAAAATGAAACCCGTTTCGCGTTGTCACGACATCACGCGTGAACGGATGGACCGATTTCGATAATTCTTTTTTATTATATTCCTTGAAGTACGAGGATAGTTCTTATGGAGAGAAAACGGAAACGTGTACCACGGGTGAGGCCGGGGCGGATCGCTAGTCTGTTATAAAAATTACACTCCATGTTCAAATTTTTGTTTTCAATTTGATCATTTAACTGTAAATATATCTCTACCATCTAATAATCTTCTGAAAATGTAGCAATAAATACAATTAAATAGCCAACTAGTGTACCATAATATATTAATACAACACACTCACAACACGGGTTCGGATGTCCCTCTAAAAGCGAATTGTAGTCGAATGCAATGGTTTATAATACCGTTATCGTGATGTCCGACTGAGATTAAGAGATACTTTAGTTCCAGTGAAGATGCAGGGTGGCAGGGGATGGATTTTAATGGAATCAGGCGCTATCGCCGGGAGAACAATAAATCGCATTATAGAATTTAAAGGTTAGAACTTTGTTTTTGCTAGATGCATGTTGGATTATATGATTATACGGAAGAAAGGTTTTAAATTTTCAATGAGGTGTTTAAAAAGAAGGTGTTAGTGATAAATAGCTTCTTAGTTTTACCTTCATAACGATACATAATATATCTATGAACTAAAGAAGAAATGGATACATGAAATAATATTAGTCAAACATAACATGTATTTTTCATAATCGCATAATAACCAATACCTAATGTTCTACAAGAATTTAAAATCTTGATAATTTGTTATATGATTCTGCTCTACATAAATAATTGTGTTAAAATAAACAACAAAAATACACTAAACAACTTCATGCACCAAAACTCTAGTTTATTTTCACATTATTTTCCAAACAAATTACAATTAGCTACAGCTTAAAGCTTGTTTGAAGGATAGCAATATAATATTAAAACTATAACATTGCAGGGACGACAGCAAGCACTATTTATTTATTTATTTTATTTATTTATAATACTTCATTGTACAAACATGAATGGACAAAGCAGAAAAAAAGAACAAAATTACAAAGGCATCATTTGTACAAAAGGCGGCCTTATTGCTGAACAGCAATCTCTACCAGGCAACCTGGTAGGAAAGGAAATGTAAGAAGGTCGTGGGATAGCGCAAAATAAATGACTATAATTACAATTACATATAACAATACATTGCAAATAATGTAAAATAGACACATATACACACATATTAATATAAACTAAATATTACATATTATATACTTCAAAAATATGTAGGTACATACTAAAATACATACATAAAATATTACTAAAATACATATTGTACACTATGTACATTGCGAAATGAATAGAAAATGTGCAGTTGGAACTCATTACATGCTTGTGGAAACCAGATGTAACCTAGATTTCAGAACGAGAGAATTTATATTCACATGTGTAATTGCAAATCTCATTACTTTATTTTATAATCGATTTCATTTTAATTAAGCTTTTGCGTTTGTAATAAGCAATTATGTTCGTAATGAAAAGTTTTTGAAAGCGCGCTCTTTGTAGTCTGAATAGACATATTTAAATATAATTCAGTTATCAGGCGAATTCAATTTTAAGAAAAGAATACTTTAAATGTTATTAGTAGGTAATTATACTACAGAAATGACCTGAACAACGCGAATTGTGGATTTAATGTTAAAAAAAATCGCATTCTTACCTACCTACCTACTCGGTCAGAAACTAGTGATAGACTAAATAATTTTACAGATTATGAACTCAAATTATCTATTCTTATAAAATACACATCCGTTTCCATTTCAATTCGTGCAAAATAACAAAAACCCCGTTAACAAATTTACTTTGGCATAACAAGTTTTTAGAAACGATGAAGTTGAGAACGCAATTTGTTAGCGGTCCGCAGCGAGGCCAAATCAAACACATAGCTCCTTTGAGGAGTATCGGGAATGCCGCTGAATATGTTCCGTTTCTGTTATTTGCTTTGCAGATATGTGGCAGGATATGCGATAGATTAAATGTATTGCGACCGTTCTATGAGTGTGCTTGGTCATGGATTTTGTGGTATGAAGTTGTTCATAAATTGTATCTATGATTCTTTCATCAAAATTAGGGGATTCACATAAAAATTATAAAAGAAATCTTCATATGAAAGTTTGTGTTCCAATTTTATCAAGAATGTCAAAAATCGTTATCTCAATCGTTAAATCACTTAATAACATCTAATATTCCCTCATTATTCTCTTAACTATTTACTACGTCACCCAGTAATCTACAAATCCATACAATAATCTTAAACTTGTACTAGGACTACATGACGCTTCGAGATCAAAGTTCAGTGCGGGCGTGGAAAAGTGCTTTAGGCGAAAGGCGCCTATCTCGAAATTATTAGTGGCTATTCAGACACGACTATTTACTTATCAAACGCCCCTGCAGGCCTCTGGGGCTTTGGCTATTTTTGAACGTTTTGGATGATAATTTTTAACGCAAGGATTTAAATTTAGTTCAGGTATAAACTCAAACATAAACTCAACTCAAACATTCATTTATTCAATTAGACTACTATTTAGTAGCACTTTCGAATCGTCATTACATAAGTATTTTTAACATTTACCACCGATTCGGAAAGCAGTATCTATGGAGAAGAATCGGCAAGAAACTCCATAGTTGCTCTTTTAAATCATGTCAATATTACATAATATGTAACTTATATCTAACTACATAATATATCATAATATGCCAAAGAACTATAGATATAAGAATATATAAACTGCTGAAGTTGAGGTAAGATGGAAATTAGAACTGATCAGGCTTGTAATTTTTTTAAATCAACAGAAAAATTATAGAATCTAAATATAGTTGTGAAAGAGTATGTACAAATGCAATTTTGTATAAAAATCGAGTTCAGTGGTTCTTTTTATGGAGGGTCATTGACAAGGCAAGAAATTTTCGTCACGTCACAGCCCCCTACAATTTTCAATGGCAAACATTTGTCCAGTAAGTTTTCAATCAAATTTCAAAATATGGATATTTCATGTAGATTCCCCTCGGGCTATGCGGGTGACAAGAGAGGCGATGTGGGCTCCATTGTGATCAAATAGTGTGCCCATTCATTCCTTTTCTTTTCATAAAACCAATAAGTAGGTGCGCAAATGTGAACTCACCTTTTGAAAAAAATTTTTGAGGAGTGAAGATGGTACATAGATTAAAGAGTTGTATGCAAATTATACGCTTATAGACAACTTTATTTCGTACCATACTGGATTTTTTGCTGATAAAAAACCCAAACTTGTTTATTCCCAGGAAATACAATCACATCTCCAAGAATGTTGTCTCCACAACTCAAGGAAGGACCAATGATTCGAATTTATGCTTTATGCAGTGGAAAATGATATATTTATAGGCGTCCAGTTCCTGTTTCAATACATTTCAACGTCTCCCGAGGAGAAAGTCTTGATTTTTTATGGTTACTGCGGCACGTTTGCATAATTTATCGTTCTCAGTTTTTTTTTGGTAACAAAGGAGGTATTGTCATGACTTTTTACCGCTTTGCTAAAGAATGAGGTTAAGGATTATTTGTTGCGTCTTTTATATCGCGAGTATTAATTAAAGAAGTCCAATAAAAAAGGGCATTGTGAAGGTGTAAAAAGGAAAGAGATGAATGAATGCCAAATTTTGTAGGTGTTGTTGCGTTGCGACCCGTGATGAATTTTGTCAGTTCCTAACTATATTCATAGATTATTTACTTACTTAGGTTTTTTGTTTGTTTATATTTTTCAATGTGATGTAATGTTCAATATAGTATACTAACGCATCTCTTTTCTTCTCTTCTTTTTCTGAATATTTAATTGATTTGAACAATAAATTCCTATTTCTGCCAGCAATCCTAATTCTGTTCGAATTCTAATAAGTAGGTACGTTATTATATCGACTGTAGACACCACACTAGACATTTTTCCTCAAACACAAAAAAATTCCAGATTGATTTATACAGACACTGGAGAGAAAAACAAATTTCAGTCCGCCGAAGACAGATGGCGAGCGAGATCACGTAGAACGCACGGCTTCAATCCTTCGCGGATAATATCTTTAAAAGTTTACCACCCGCACCCCTCGTCCCGGGGGTGTACCGATCTCTTTAAATTTGTTTCCAATCAAATGTATTATGTTTGCCTTTTTGGATATAGGTTGGTTGAGCTTATGTGATTATCATTTTAAGGATTAAAATGGTATTGCTGACAATTTTTGTACACGTAGACTTTTCTTAGATCTTCAACTAGGTATACTTTCATAATATAGTAGGCCCAAAAGTATGAAATAAATAATAGCTGAATGAAGAAGACAGTTCTGAGTCCTTACTATCTTTAACAATAATATTATTATCGGTGTTTTAATTAATTAATAGAACTTATATTTTATACATTTAAATACACATTTCTTTATTAATATCAGTAAATACAATAAATGATTCGTGAAACACGATTAATTATTTATAGTCATTAGCCATCGCCTACCCCGGAGCGTAAGTAAAATCGTCCAAATTCTGAGTACTCAATTTAAAGTTAATTTCACTGAAAAGATTATACACCACGGGGAAAGGGATGATTGATTTAATTATTCTTCTCTAAGACGTGTCCTCTCTTATAATTATGCCCCATTACTTAAGCATCGCTTTATACTGACTAATTACTTAATAGAAGTAACGAGTTATTTCCAAAGTTGAACGGCGAAATATAATGGAATAAACATTGAACCGATCGAAAAGGATAGATAAGTAATCCAAGTGATCGTTTGTATTGTGTTTACATTGGTACGTTTGTCTTGTGCAAAACACAAAAAATATTAATGTAATGAGTTTGTTTTAATAAGGAATACATACATAGATAAACAAAATTCACCTGCTGTTGCTAATAATTTTTTGTTTAATCAATTTGAATTAGATCATAATCATATACTTATCACAACACAGCCAAAAACCAATTAAGTAAACGAAATTATAGATTTAATATCAACATTTATTCTCTAATAAAGTACATATACTAATAATATTCATACATCGCCTCATATTTTCATTGAAGACGGTGAGTCAAATCGATAGTTGCTAAGTTCGAATGTACTGATAACTCAATAACGTTCTAGTCTAGCTATGGATTGTGTATTTACGAGCTTGCTTCGCTATAGACGTATGCTCATTTATAATACTTATTCATAATAATATTAATGTTTTCGTTTCTATTTAAAATGATGTTTTTAGTGATCGTACCTTTTTAGAATATTTACTTGAAAACCACTTATATATAGTTTAACCAGTAAACGGCTTTATAATAATGTTTAATTGCCCATATCTATCGTGTTAAAATAAAGTTACAAATATATTTACATACATATAAAACCGTCTACTGTTGTTATTTTACAAATATCTAACTCTGTTCCGTATACAACGTCATATCTAATCCAAACAATAATCTAAGGAATAATCTTTCCTCAGCTCCTTGGATCATCCTGGAATAAATAGGTCAAGGGACCCCCTCGCCCAGGGGGATGCCCTGATAAAACTTTGTCCAAAACTTTTGTTTTGAGCACCTTCCCAGCCTGAAAATTGCAACAAAAGCGGAATATTACGGTCCGAATGGAATAAATATGAGATTAGAATGAAAGTTATTTACTGTTATTTGAGTAATTCTAATGTTTTATGCCAATGGAAATCGTGTCGGCATTTGTGATAATTTTAAATTTATTGATATTTGTATTTTAAGTAAAATATAATAAGCTTTTATGCTATAAAATCAGGTATGATTTTCAATAGAAGGCAATCAACAGTATGCCATTTTATAATAACTTGTGAACATTAAGATACAATTCCACGAACAATTAATCCAGCTTTACATAACCTCGCTACCATAGATAGAGCACAAAACTTGTACCAGTAGATAAAAAGGCAGTTTGTATAACAATCAGTTACTCTGCATCGAGCAGTATTCTGTGTCCGCAAATAGGGGACATATCTTCTTCTTATATATAAAATTCTCGTGTCACAATGTTAGTCTGCATACTCCTCCGAAACGGGTGGACCGATTCTCATGAAATTTTCTGTGCATATCGGGTAAGTCTGAGAATCGGCCAACATCTATTTTTCATATGTACCACGGGCGAAGCCGGGGCGGACCGCTAGTAAATGTATATGGATGTTAACGTGTTTTTTACGACACGGATCCGACATATCGTTTTGTTTGCGTCCGATATCTTTACTCCCCTACCGCGAAACTAGAATTATTTTTTTGTCCTTCGGTATGGCGATAGGTTTATTATACGTTATGTTCTTGATATTTGTATCTAGATTATTCCTATATTAAGCAAAAATCTTTCACTTCAGCTATGGAAAAGCTCTCCATTACTTCTTGTTAATTTTTTTTCTAAAACAATAAAGGTTCAAATTTCCTTAACAAATAGAAGCAAAACAAAGAATGGTAATAGCATCAACCAAAAGATCATAAGAGATTGACAAGGGTAATTTATTTATACGAATTATTGTCGCTTCACCGGGGGGAGATCGCGCAAACATTGACTCGTCGAAGTGTTTGCACAGTATCGGCTCCATGGTATGTTCTTTACAAACGCTATAAAAATGTTTACCTACTGAGACTATTTCCTACTGTAATTTGCGGTTCATTGCTGAGCATCAGTTGTACAAAACAAATTGAATTCGTTTGTTCGCTCGGTCAAAAGCTAGATGTATTAATATTTAATTTGATGTGGATTGGCTCAAAGATAGAATGAATATGGTAGGATTGACCTAACAAATAACATGAGCAAAAGCGGAGGGCAGCTAGCTTCATAACTATTTCCTTATTACTTGTTCGATTTTGTCATTTTTTAATAAAACTGTGTAAGAAGTTACATAAGTACATGCTTCTAGTTCTATGAGTCATGATTTGTAACATTGCATCGTATTTGTTTTTTGTCGTTCCCAATAAATATACTGTTAGACGTAACTTTTGATTTAATATTATGTGTTCCGTTTGACGTCCGTAGTCCATTATGAGAGTACATCGCCTTTTTCCCCGTGAAGTCGCTAGATGGTGCTAGTTTTAAGCCCGTCACGTGGTACCGCCGCCAGCGCTGCGAGTGGTGGGAGACAAAACTCACCACAGTCCCAGCAAGCCACCAGAAATATTCTCATTGTTGCGTCGTTTTTCAAACCGTACGCAAGTCGTTAGATTATATGTAATTTTAAAATACCGTATTTTAAATTACATATATACATAATTTAAATTTAAATAATAATTTTATACGAATTTTCGAGATTGAAGTAGAAAGTTCAGTTTTTTCTTTTTAAATAGTTTCTTCTATTCTCTATACAAATAAACTTAAGAATTAATAGAGATGCTTTGAAGGGGATTATTGATAAGATTAAATTCATATAAAATTCCTCCCGCTGTGGAATGTATTTTTAACTTACTAACATGATTAGTAGCATATGCAGATAGGCGAATTTGATAAGTTGGTTTAAAACTCGTCACAATCAGTTTTTACCAGTACGTTCAATAACTGTTAAGATCGACTTTTTAAGTCGTTTCAAATCATTTCATCAATACAAAAGGTAAACACCAAAAGAATAAAGGGGGGGGGGGAGAGATTTTCAACAAACAAAAGCTCGAATTAATCTCGCCACCCTCGAATACCATGTAATTCGAAAACCAGCCGTAGACACACTTAGAGGTAATATTTATTTATTCTTTAACTCTGACATCAGATTTTATGTCTTTGGAGATTCAAGCCACTATTGAACGTCAGGGGTTAGTCAATCGAACACCATGACTCTATCGTTAATCAACCCTTTTTATAATTAAGAAGAGCAACTGCAAATGCAAAGTAATTTTCAATTTCACACCCACTGTTAACTGTGACATGACATACTCAACATAATAATATAATTTTTGTATTTGCGAGGCTATCGACTACCCGTACGTATCGACGCCTCCTATATCCTTGTATCACTATTGTATACCATATCGATATTATAAATACATCATAAACGAAGATAACGTATCAGCCCTTCGGGCTAGCGTCAGCCTGAAGAACCAAGCGACTGTAACCTTTACTTGGTGATCTATGTGGGCAATGATTTGCGTTCAACAGAACAGCATGTACACCACATTGAAATGAAATGAAATGATTTATTTTGCAAGAAATGTGAAAAATTTACAGATGTTATATTGTTACATTGTTCAGCACAAATCGCCAATTGATTGGCTTGCAGAGACTTTGGAATTTCAATTCAATTCGAAATAAAGTTCTCCAACCTACATTGGAATATCAATCCGATAGAATCTATTCTGACACCCGAGCGTTTAAGATTTTCTACGAATGGTTTGGAGCACGGAAGCAAATTGGCAATTGGCGATGGAAATTATAAATTGAAAGTATCAGTGCCTAAAAACAGGCTTAATAGCAGGCAGTTGGTCCCTCAAGCAGGCACACCACCTCTTGGGGTTTCTCAACTTTGCAACCTTCATCACCCTCCGGGGAAGGATGCACTGCCGCATGCTATAGCGCCAAGGAACCGCCTCTCGGGGCTTATTACCTTTGCAACCTTCATCACCCTCCGGGGAAGGATGCACTGGCGCACGCTGCAGCGCTACAGAAACGCCTCATGGGCTAATCACTTTTGCAACCTCTATCACCCTCCGGGTAAGGATGCACTGGAGCACGCTGCAGCGCTACACGAACGCCCCACGGGCTTATTATTATTTTTGCAACCTCCATCACCCTCCGGGGATGGATTCAGTGGTGCAGCACGCTGCAGCGGTACAGGAACGCCTCTCAGGCTTATTATTTTGAAACCTTCATCACCCTCCGGGGATGGAAGCACTTACGCACGCTGCAGCGCCACAGGAACGCCTATCAAGGTTTGTCATCGTTGCAAATTTTATTACCCTCCGGGGAAGGATGTACTGACACACGCCACAGCGCTACAGCCTCTTACGGCTAATCAACTTTGAAACCTTTGTCTCCCTCCGGGGAAGAATGAACTGCCGCTCTTGTTAAAGATCTAGTTCAAAAACATCTTTTAAAAGCAAGTAAGTGTAAAAACAAGTATAATATCTACCAGCCGTATCCAATTCACAGGAAAGAAAAAGTTTGTATGGTAATTGAAATGTTTGCAGTAATAGCTTTCCTAATCTTGACCGTCGAGGTAGTAAGAAAAAATTTCATTCAAAGGCAGAACGAAATCTCTTTGACAAGAGTTATTAGTTTGAACGTTTGAACACTTCACAACCTTCTAGGGCTGTACAGCTAGGAAGCCGAATTCTCGCGCAATCGCATCGGCTCCTAATGCAACGTGCTCGAACAGTCGACACAAACATTTCCATTCAGAGGGGAATTCTACAAATAAATTTTAATCACAGCTCGAACAGCTTACGTCATCTCAAGTAAGACAGACTTGAACTTAAACAACCGGCTCTATTGCCTCGAGTTCATTATAATAGTACCCAAGTGGAAGAAACCCTCTTTGCACCCAGACCTCAAGAGCCGTGCTACTATCAGGATAAGTCCTCTCAATCGTTCACTGACAAACAGGCACAGGTTCAGCTCCAACTCAAATATAGAACCTACAGCTGAAAGTCTGGCTCATTTCGGATAGGTCAACCTGTTGTACACCTTGATGGACAGCTTAAAAAATACAAACATATATAGATTACTGGTGACCACTGACCAGGCTGAAAAAGGATGCTGAATGCTTAGCAAAATTATGTATAACTGACGGTTTAGTACACTATTCTAATACATAAATCAGTTACAGCATCAGTTTCTATTAAAATGCAATTATATTTAAATTTTGTCTAATCACATCTAATCATTAGTTACAATATAATCATTGCAAACATTACCTTAGGATAAGGGTATTTCCTTAGCTAGAACAAATCTTTCAAAATTACAAATCCGGAAGGCAAGGAAGGTTATTCAAAACCTCTTATCGAGATATTTTTAAAATAAATCAGCATAATAAAAATAATTATTTATGTGATTAATAAAAATTGTTTGCATTCATTAACGCGCAGCTACTATACTGTGATTTTGGACGTGTTCTCTATTTATTCCTGTTTACATTGCAATTCAAAACAATGGGTCGATAGTGAAGACGCGTTTACCTCGCATTCCGCATTGGGCTCCAAAACATATTCTTCCACATACTAGCAATCAAGTTAGCTAAATTATCGTCACCGTATGTAAATATGAATCCAGTTTCAAGGCACATAAGAATTTTTTTTTTTGCATTTCCAATCCATAAGAGGTTCTCTGACTAATTTGTTTATTACTACACAGCATCCGGTGCGACCAGCTACAGCGGCTATCATAGATGGCAGGGTAAAGCGAGCTCTTTTAGAGTCGAGGTCGGAATCTGGGTAATGTTACATAGTTATAGTAGCATCATCAATCTATTTGGAAAAATATCTAATTAATGACATTCTTGAAAAAGTCAACTGGAGACAATATTATGTTTATAAACATTATTTTTTACATACAAATTTTTATAGAATATAATAAATTCGATCACAAGGTGTGATTCGAACCCGCGTCTTTCCGCCACATGGTGGAAATTATTATTATATTATTGTCGTAGTGTATTTAATACTAATCAAAATAGAAGTCATTAGTAATCACAATATAGCCTACTCAGGTTTAAGTGCATATACTGATTAAAATATTGACAAGATATACTTGTGGTATATATTTATGGATGTCCTTTTTGTTTACATGATTTTAAGACAAATTTTCAATAATTATCAAAGTCATGATTTTATACATTATATATTTTGTTTATAGGATTTATATAAGCATTTTGGGGCATTACTCTATCACATTGTTGCGTTTTATTTATCAAGCCACCAGGAGATAACAAACAACTCTCTCATAATGGACTACGGACGTCAAACGGAACACATAATATATAAATTTTACCTTAAAATAAAATTTGTATTATGTTTCCTAAGACGTCCGTAGTCCAGATAAGGTCTTCCTGGTGTTATTTTTGCACCATTCATTCCGTATCATTTATGAGACGAACAATGAGAATATTTCTGGTGGCTTGCTGGGACTGTGGTGAGTTTTGTCTCCCACCACTCGCAGCGCTGGCGGCGGTACCACGTGACGGGCTTAAAACTAGCACCATCTAGCGACTTCACGGGGAAAAAGGCGATGTACTCTCATAATGGACTACGGATGTCTTAGGAAACATAATACAAATTTTATTTTAAGGTAAAATTTATATATTTTTGTGGATGAATAGTTGTCACTATTTCCTGTCAAAACATGCTAGCTGTCGAATACTATAAAATGCTACGTTTCTTTGACTCGTGGCGCATTCGTACGAATCGTGCCTAGGTGCTCGACGTGTACGTGGTTTATACGACGTTCGACCCAACTAGTTACCTTCACTTTGCTAATTAATAGTCGTTGACTTGCTGCGTTTTGTTATCAACTAGGTACCTACATCAATTAGCTATCTGTGTAGAATCGCAGTACATTCTTATTACATTCAAACTAATATTTAAACCGGCCTCGCGTGTTATTTCTTATAATACTGTATAGGTTAGGTACCTATACAGTATATTATATCAATCTTAGATTAAATACCATCAAACCATTTCTAGCCATGTAAAATTAATCAAATTCAATCGGAAAAATCTACAACTCGTTTTTATTTTGCAGTATTTAAACGGAGGGCGGGCTGACGCTAAATCATGGGTGTGATCCGAACATCAAACGTAATATCGTAACGATCAAAGCATTCCCGGACAATTATTCGGTTTGCTGATGATAAATCGACTCCATAACATAAAGCAGATCAGTTTTTGTCTGTGCGCTTTGAGCGATGCGCGGTACACGGTTGGTTAGTATGGAAAGAGTGTTTTATAGGCTACCTTGATAGGTTTTCAGTAATTTATTGTTGATGTGGAAATGATCAAGTAAAGCAACTTAATGACGTACAAAATATTATATTCAAATTGGGAAGACTGTTTTTCATAGAGTAAATGTAATTTAGATTTACAGAGTTTAATAAAGAGTTAGATTGACATACCTTTACTTTTGCTCTATCTTAAGAAGTTGAGCATGTTCATAATTTATCAGAATTTTAATTAAAATTTACATAAAAAAAGGTAGATGAGCTTAGTGGGTTATAAAATTGATCTGTAAATCTTATCTTCTTCTTCTGTGATCTGTAAATCTTTCTTTAAATGTCAACAATAGCGTTTTTATTTTCACAAGATCTGTAAAAAAATTTTAAATGTCTACAATAACGTTTTTTTTTTTATAAATAATACCGACACAAAAAATATATGATACAAAAATCTGTCTCCACAGTTAGTTGCACACGTTCCGCCCGCGGCCCATTGTCATGTCGCATTAATGAGTCGCATCATAACTCCCGATAATCTACGTTTATTGGCTTCGTTCGCTGCTTTATTACTCTGCAAATATATTATCGTTACTCGTTGGGAGTATACGCTTTGTTTTTGTCAAAGGAAAGGTTAGAAAGGTTGCAATGCAATGATGATGATCAGATTTTAAGAAAAAGGCGTTTTAATTGGATGTATAATTGCATGTACGGTACACATAGACTTGTACAACCCGTTTATTTTTAAAATACAAAGAAATGATAGAGGAAGAAAAGACTTCTCTTACACTATAACACTAATAAATGTAGTTACTTACTTAAAAAGAATTAAAATTAAATTATTGGCTGATGTGAATTTTAAACATCTCATCAGTTAAATCTTAATCATAAGTTACATAAATGTTAATTCATTCATTATTATAAGGAAGAAAATGATTATTATCCCTGTATAAAGTTGTTATTATTATAACAACTTTATTTATTTTTATGATCTCACAATCAATTTGTAACTACGTAACTATAAAGCTTGCCAAAAGTGTTAAACTCAAGATGAAAACAAGGCGTTAACACGGAAGTACATTCAAATTTAGTATGTTTATTGTAAGTATAGAATGTAATCACGATCAACCATTATACTAAAGACAATTCATTATTAGAGAGCAGTTAAGACGGCCATAATCGGCAGTTATCGCCCTTTTATAGCGGATTTTACGATCTAAACTATTCACCCAAGAAATATACTTGATCTTATCCTATTATAACCTTTGTGAGAGCTAATCACTGCTGGTTGCTTGTATTATGATGATAATAGTGATTTGCTATTGAACTGATAGCTGTTGGTAGCAGTTTAATCATTTAACTGTTATAGTGGGTTATTAATTTATACGATTATACTTATGCCTTAAGTCATTTATTACCATCACATGCATAATTTTATTAACAGCTTGCAAAAACCTATAATTTTTTTTCCTTCTTCTTATAAGTATTGATTTTAAACATCTTAAGATTTTTTGATAAATATCGCGCTACGCAACACGTTCTCAATAAATAAATCAAAACAAAAAGAAATATTTTCAAACGGTGATTAATTCATACACATAGTGTAGAAAACCCTTTATTAACATGTAATAGTTGTTAACATCACCGCTGTAGATCAATACATTACGAGTTCAGCAATAAAAAGGGGTAAGAAAAAATGAGCAAAACGGAAAACGTTAAAATAAAAGCGGCCGCGAATATATACGACTTCCTGGAGGAAATAATAATGTTGTTTGCAATTCATTTGCCTCTACCTGGCTACCCTCGTCTTTTGAAAACAACGGCTAGATATTTTCCCGACCCTTCTTGGTTTTTTCTCGGGGAGATTTTTTACAAACCCTTTGCTTCTCCGCGGAATCAAAGCTTAATGACGAGTGACTGGGAAACTGTTGCTTCTGAATTTTTTGTTCTATTTAAACTGTTTGGAATTTAAGAATGAGGATATTTACTATACGTATACGTTACGTATTGTCTGAAATTATCATGCTTTAATTTCTAATGAATGCACCTGGAAGTTGTCTTCAACAATGACATGATTCTGCTTTAAAGTAAACTTCACTTTCCACAAAATGTATTTACAGATGTTATTGTAAGTACTCTTTACAAATAAATATTTAAAAATAATTTATAAACATCTTACAAAACACGCAACACTCATACTTTTCGCCCAAAAGCTTCCTGTTAAAAAAATTTCACTTACGTACAACTGTTTCACAACCGAAGCCGACAAATGGCGTGTCGCAAAAGAAAAATCAAAGCGTAACAAGGAACCGGCTTGCTTACATTTAAAAACGTAATTGTAACTAACCGCCCCCTTTATTAATTTACCTCGTTTATTCCTGTCATTCCCTTCACGTCACGCTACAAAAAAAGCTTTAAAATATTCATGATATCTACTGCGAATTTGCTTTGCTGGAGTGAGAAGGATTGGAGTTTTTTTTTAATTGTTTTAAATTAAAAAGTGTTGAAGATCACTCGTAGATTTATTGATGTTTATTTATAAATTTAACCCTTCATAATACTTACATAAGTATTATTAATTATTAACTAACAAAGATTGCATCAATTTTTATTATCAGCTTTCAGTTTATAAAGGAGTTACAAATTGTATAATAATAATATTTTTGTCACGTTTGTCTCCAAAACACTGACACAGAGTTAACTAGATCAAATTTTAATAAAGATTTTGAAATTTCACGGGATATCTATCTAGCAATGTTTTTAACGCAACTAGAAGCAAATCACAACGCAGAACCCAACTAATATATTATTATGACTAATATTAATATTAAATTATTAAACATACGAGACATATCCTCAAACAGTCAATCAAATCAACTAATGACATTAAAAGGTCCAATTTAAGAAATTTCTAGAAACGGAAAGATACGATCGAGATCTTTGAATATTCAAGCATCGAGTCTCAAGGGGCCAGTAAGAGTCACTTAAAATGCCTGATGAGCAATCAAGTTAGTGAGGTCGTGGTAGCAATCAAATACTTATTTCCCATAATTTATTGGAAAGAGAAATAAATACTATAGTATCAAAATTAAAATCTAAATCATCAATGAAAGAAATCGTAGGTAATATGTACTTTTTCCAGAATTATCAAAAAATATATTTATGCAATAATTTGTTTTAAAAAACTAATTAATGATTTTTTTTTTTTATTATTACCTATTAATTTCATTAAAATGACATGAACCTACTATAATAATTACATAGCATGAGAATCCGTCACCGTTAAACCATTTAAAACAAACACACAGATCAGCACTTAAATCATATCCGTAGGCTCCCTCTAAATATCATTTCCATAAAAACTATGAAGTCAATTTAAAAATCGGGCCGATTACAAAAATGAACATCGTCTAGAGTGGCCCTTCCGTGCCGAGCATCAAACGCGCCGACAGCGGGGTCGCATTCCGCCGCGTCCCGGGCCTCCTTTTTTAAATCCCGGTAACAAGCCAATAAATCCGTGCACATTTTTCTCAGCCCCGGCATTCCCGACCCGGAAAAGGCTTAGAGCGATTACACTCAAATTTACTTAACACTCAACACATTAAACACTCTAATAAGGATCTTTTATGTAATTTTCTTATCTGTTCCGCCATCTCGCTCCGTCCGTTTTAATTTGATCATCAAAATTGGGTTTTGTGCAAATTTCGTTATGTAAATTGAATCCCGAATATGATTAATTTTATGTTAGGACAAAGGATATGGGAACATTACTTGATTGGGTAATCGTCGCACGCGTTATTATGTTAACTTGTTTGTTGAAGATGTAACAATGGAAGGTGACATATGGAAAGTATTATATCTAATGTAATTAGATCAGTTTACATCATAATTATAAGAAAATAAAATATTGTTAACTCTTAAGTTCTATAAAACAAATCATTTGTCTGCAATTACAAACAAAATATTTACATTCCAAATACATATATTTATAATTTCTAACCAACTTACATTATAGATATGTTGTACAATAATTCTACACCGGTCACTTAAAATTTTGTTAAATGCGGCTATCCATCTAACATGGCAAGTCTTTCATGCATAATTCTTTAATTATAAATATCCATACTTCCCCTTATGCACTCCGACGATGTCGCGGACAGTCCCTTCATGGCCTTAGTGAAGCGGCATAGATAAAACGATCCAGTAATTACACTAAAACTTCAGCCACATGTGGCAACCGCGCCAACTTGACTCGCGGACCTCAGAGCAATAAATTTGCAATATAAATTATTCAGATTCGTCACCAGATTCCCAGATTAATAATTACTATTCGCAACTGGCGAGCGCAGAAGGCGTCCGTGATTAGCGATACGTCACCGTAAATATGGCAACACTTATTCCACGATTTATATCAAGGGAGAGTGGGGTAATGGGGACACTTGGCAATAAATCTTCGGGAAGTGATTTGGTACAAAGCACTGGGCCCACGTCGTAAGCTGTGTTCGGCCAGGAACATCTATTGTGGGCTGGATACCCTTAGAATCCGATAATGCCTGGAGATTGTACCGTCTTTGCTTTAACACCTCTCTCGACTGATTTATTCAGTGAGCTTGTATTGATAATTTTGCAAAGTAGCTCAGATATACACAATCGATAATATCAACGTGTCTTGAAATTCTGAAAGAAGTGATTAACAAACAAACGACCAAAGCCAAAAGTTTGTACTCATACATATTGAAATATTCGAAAGCGCATTTATTAGCCAATACATAGAAAAATTATACGCGCTTTCTTATTATATATTTTACTGAATATGTAAGTTTAAATAGTATATATAATAATTTTAAAGTTTAAATGTCATCATACTTTGTGTTTCACTCAATTAAATAATTAATGAATTTCTTTAATAAGTTCAGTGGTTCCGGAGATGAATCATTCAAAAATATACATGTACACGTTTTCTAGTAATCATTCAATTGATTTAGTATGACAAAACTGTACCATCAGTAGCATTAAGTCTCCATTAGTCACGATATAGTTATTTTCTATTTACACCCACAAAGTCAAGCACATGTTTAAGGCTTTATATCGATTCAGAGCCAAGAAAGGATTTTAATATGTCGGCGGTGTACCGTAGCACCGCGTGTGCGACCCGGCCTCGGATAAACTTAATCTATAAATCAAGAACAGAAACTATTTCGTAATTAGATCGTATTTAGGACGGGGTACAACACCTTTGGCTCCTTGAGAAAACGCCTCCCAAAGGGTCCGGAGGTAAAGGCTTTTCAAGCACCTCTTTAACTGCTAATATCCTTGGTAAATGGATCTCAAATATTTTGTCTCATAACCGTTGGGGCAAACGATATCATGTTTATTGCTTTCCGGTACACTATCAAGATGTTGGCCGGGATTTATTAAATAAGCTCTGCGCAATATCAAAACTATCTGTCTGAGTGCTTTTATAAGATGATTTTCGATTATAGAAATTGGTTTATGTATTATTGACGATTTGTCGTACTTAATAAGCATTTTGTCATTGCATTTTAGTTTTTTTATATCTTTAGATTAATCAACTTTCATTATAATATATTTTATTTCATTTTCCATATACCTACCTACTACAACATGTTAAAATTGGAATTTTATAAATATTATATTTTAATACAAAAATTTTTTATTCAAACAAAACTCACGAACTTATACACGATTGATCTTAACAATGTTTCGCTGTTAAACTGAATAATAGAAACAAAAAAATTAAAAGCCTCTTAACAGAGAAAAATCTTTCATTGTATGGAAACGTTTGATGTCTGCGTACTTAGTATTTAATAAGTTGATCCTATTACAATGTCCAGGTAACGTGACGTCACAATGGAGTCGGGCCGCTAACAAGATTATAACTTTATTTCGTAAATTAATAAAAAGTAGCGAGCCGTGTGTTACATTTCACCCCAGTTCCATTTCAAGTGATATTAACGTCAATGATACACGGACGTTTCATTCTTCGTTTGTTATAAAATTTTAACTGAAATTAACAATTGAATGTTTTTATATCAGAAATGGAAAGTTCTGGAAAGTTCTATAAATATTTTTGTATTATACCCTTTTATACTGATAAATTTCGCATGTCATCATAGTTATACTTATATGACTTTATTATTTATTGCATCAAAAAGAGAAGGATTTAAGATACAAGACAATCTCAAATTAGTAGTGCGCAAACAATAACAAAATCGCTAAATTAACTCCATAAATAATCTTCCGCAAAATGACTCCATCGCCACAGACGAGCCGTGACACGTGACAGAATATGTACACACATGTCATGTAATCCGTGTTAATGAAACAATAAATTGGTATTCCGTGTATGAACTAACACTCGTCCAATATTTCCCCGACACTTGAGTGAAGCGACGCTCTCATTAACTTAATACGTTATTGTTGGTACGGCAAAGCCGATGTTTTGTATGAAAATTTTCATATTTCATAATATTTTTTTTTTATATGATACTTACACTTAGCATTGTAAAGCTGAAGAGTTTGTTTGGTTGACCGCGCTAAAATAAGGAACTACAGGTCCGATTTGCTAAATTATGACCAATTATCGAAAAAGCTATAGGTGCTATTATAGCTATCATCACTCTAAGATCAGAGCTGCTGATCAATGCTGGTAAAGTAAAACCGCGAGGCATTGCTATTACTTTCTTAGATTTTTTTCAACGAGTTCGTCTATGTCTTATTTCTCGCCTTTAGTACCTAAAGAAGTTGAAGTTACAAATACTTTCCTTAATTACTACATGAGTAAAATTCATGTTAAATATAACGAATATTCATTTTTGGTTTTATAATACTAATTAATTCATACAATAATTATTTTTTTTCTGTATTTTTGTTTGTATAAGTCATAACTTCGGCACCCTTCGCAGCGTCTTGATGCAATAAGCGTAATGAGCTCAAATATCTCAAGCGTCAGTCCTCGTGTGTAATCTCGGGATTAGTAACTTTGCTCCATGTTAAAGTGGAATATTACTTACTATTTATGAAAATATATTACGTCGGGCATCTAGTTTATTAGTTAATCTTTATGTATGTTGAAATTCAGTGCATTTTATAAGCTTTGTCAATCGAGAAAGAGCTGTTTAATCAATTCAGTTTATTTTATTTGCAATCTAAAAAAAATAATATGAAAATCCAACTCGTTCTAATTAATACGCATACCTAATAGATAATAAATATTTACATCCAAGTTTAAAATTGTATTAGCATTTCAATTATATAAAAAAAAAATTACCTAATAAAATTATTGTGTTTACCCAAACACGATTTTAAATAAAACAACGCGAGATTGATTTTAAACATTCCCTCCATTTATTTGTCAAAGCCACATACATCGTCTTTGTCTGCCCACAGAGAAGGGTCGAAAGAAGTTACTAGCCACGAATGGGGCTTAATGAGCGAGCCAACAGCACTAGAATATGCGACTGATTCGCATTTCCCGAGAGACTGTATGGCCAACACGTTTTATATGAAGTTATGTACTTTTAGGTCCTTCAAGCTGGGATTGGATATAAGACGTTCTTATACATATAATCAGGCGCGGTCCTAGCCTGACATTTTGGGGGGGGTCACGCGGCGAAAATGTAGCCACCCCCCCCCTCCCCTCCAAAATACAAGTTATAATACATACAATATGCATGTTTTTACATATTTTTTTTATATTTTACGATAATTTTCAGCGTTTACGGCTGTATTGACATAGAAGTTTGATTTTATTACAGCTTATACTAGCTTATAATATGTATATAATATATTATAGAGCTGAGTTAATTTAATACATGTAAGCGTTCATGAGTAAAGGGCAACCCCCTTTTTAAGTTTAAAATTATTGAATTTTTTTTTTTATAATTAAAAATTCATAGTATTTTTCGTAATTATTCCTATATCTGTGTTATAAGACATTACTTTGTACCAAATTTCAAGGCTCTGTGTTCATAGGAAGCACCCTGTAGGTTTTGATTCCCTTGCGAATGTCGATATTTGCGAAAATTTTCAGCATTTAAGGCTGTATCTTTTGATTGCGTTGGCTTATGAGGTTGATTTCTTCACAGCATTTACGGGCCGTAGACTAGAGTATTCGATATAAATTTCAGCTTGATACCTCTACGCGTTCCAGACAGATAAAATCAAACGTATAAGCCAACGCAATCAAAAGATACAGCCGTCAATTATTTTTCATTTTTTCGCAAATTTCGACTTTCGTAAAGAATTCAAAACATAGTGTTGTTCCCGTGTTAGGCCAGGAGATACTGGCACAAAATTTCGGGTCATTTGTAACACGATGGCGGTTCTACAGGGGTACGCAATGACAAAAAGAAAAATGATCTGTGCAAAAGTTAGCCTGGTACAAATGGTTGAATTTTTTTTTAAATCAACGTATTCGCGTCGGTATGGCGGGCTGTAAGTCACACTGGAAAAGTATGGCATGACACTACTGCCTACATCTTTTTCATGGACTATCGGTAAATTCTAAAAATTTTGTGTTACAAATCGTTTGACTTTCGCTATTTATCCGACGAGTTCGACTAACGCCCACGCAACTAGTCCGTCAGTACCAGCGTTCTGACCATCATTTTTCTTTTTGTCATTGCGTACTAAGACCCCTGTAGAACCGCCATCCTATTACAAATGATCCGAAATTTTGTGTCAGTATCTCCCGGCCTATGTACACAGAATCATGAAATTTGTTACAATGTAACGTCCTAAAATCCTTGAGGGCAGCAGCACTATTCAACAGTAATAATTGCGAAATACATGCATTTTAATTAGATTATGTAAAAAATATTTAAAAAAATAAAACTTCTTGTTTATGCTGAAAATTTTCGCAAATTTCGACATTCGCAAGGGATTAAAAACAAGTTTAAACGGAAATTTAGTTGTGCGAGTGACTCCGATTCGCACTTGGCCATTTTTTTTTATATTTTGTACAGTATAAGAATTTTTTTCTATTTTATCGAGTACGATTTTGGGGGGGGGTCATGTCCCCCGTGACCCCCCCCCCCTGGGACCGCGCCTGCATATAATGTGTGTGTAAAGTAAATTATAATTGTTATCAAATATGTAATCAGATGTGCATTGGGTATGTAAAGCTTTATATTATATCAATTCTGAAAAATAATTAGATATCTACATCTACGATCTACATACATAGTACATACATAGCACGTAAACGTAACGACTTTGATATTAATTAATATCTATGAATAACAATGCCATTTAACTCCGAGTTATTTATTATTAAACATCACAACAACATCGTCCTTCCAAGCGACTTACCATATTTCATCAATACTTGAAACGCTGACCAATCTCATTTAATTAACCTTTATCCACCGGTCACTATGCAACCTGCATTAATTCGGTCCACCTGCCCACCTCAGCAACCCTTCTAGCACTATGATTGTGCCGATTTCGCAAGATAATGCTCCGTATTTACTTTGATTCTCATCGTTAAAAGTTTAGGGAGCTGACGAGGGCCGTCGTTAGGCTCCTAATGGCTACCATTTGTCTTGTCCGGCCTCTAGTTGTGCCCTGCTAATGAAATTATTGCCACAACTATAGTAAAGGTTATAAATACCCCTGAAAGGCCCGAGCGGACGCCACCTTGTTTCGCACTAATGGACCGGTCAACTGTAAACTGTGTTATCAATGAAATTACAATTAGTGCGGGGATAAAAATGGATGGGGTCGGAAGTTGCATTATTTTGCTTGTTTACTAACGGGATATGGAAATTATGTTCGCGTTGCCTTTGATATTTTATTCGTTTAATTATTTTGAGAAGGTATTTGTTATGGGGATTGAAACAGTTTAATTATGATAGAGCATATACTAATCTTATCTGACGTCATCCTATAGAATGAACGTAAGTAATAAAATACTATTTGGGAAAATAAAATTATTATGAGTTCTTCCTATGCACAATTTTTTCGTTATACTTTTACAATAATATACCTAATACAAAACAAAACATCACGCTAATGAAATAACGTATCCCAAACGATAGTTGCCAATGAGTTTACGAGTATAAACTTGGTGATATGAACACAATAAAACGCGGCAATCTTCAGCATTTGGAATGTGTTGGCCAAGAATGCCATCTGCGTTGGACAATCAAAACTTTCCCAGAATGGAATTTTCTGCTTAACGTCCGACTATTGCTGCGGACAGCTCTACGTTGGCCCAAGAATCTTGAATTACTCCATAGCTGATATTGTTAGCTTTTAAATTAGAATTTTAAACGATTTTTAGTTTAAAATGTTGGAAATATTAATATATGGAAATAATGTTTAGTAGTAGGCGTAATATTATTTCTAATTAAGAGACTTATAAGCTTTCAGACTTACTTCGTTTAAATAATATAATGTAAATAAATAAAACAATAATCTAACATTTGCCAACAAACCGACCGATTCGGTACACCGCAAAGGGATCAGAGAGGTGAATCGACGCTTTATTGTTCCCTTTTATTTACGTGAAAAATACAACGTTCATCACAAAATACCCTAATCTTCTACATCAAACGATACCAAACCTTGATATTACACGCGTCATTTGAACAGTCTCAAAGACATTCCAGGGGAAAAAATTAAAATAACAACAATGGAACCGCTGATGGCGTGGGATGATTCCTACTCACGTGCGCTGTGCGTATACTGAAGATGATCAAATTAAAAAATTCTTCAGGGACATGTGAATTTTAATACACATTCTTTATCAATCAGAATATTATATGTATCATATTTTAAAATTAATCTGTTATTCATAAATAGTACCTACCTACAGAGTAATCTATATTTAATCGACAGTTTAACAAACTTAAATCTTTTGTTACATCTGGAATGTTCTTTCAAAGAAGATTACACCACCAAAAGAAAACCAAAGACAATATTTCAAATTTGAAAATAGAACGTCAAAAGCGGGAATAGTGTAACCGCGCGGCCACAGACAGACACATGATGGATCTGTCAGCGCGGGTCGCATTGTGCACAATTTCCGAACGGTTGCCTCCCAATGCACGTTCTCTCGCAGATTTTAAACGCATGCCGCCATTTCGTGGGCCATTAGTTGAGGTGAAAGAGGCCGTGATTATGATCGATCGTGCTTTCACACAATACGTTTACTTGACTTGTTGAATGGACGTGTGCACTCCCTTATTTGTTACAAACTTTGTACTAACACTTCAGATGATTACTTCGAGTTTTGCGAGAGCATTTAGATGATGAAAACGCGCGATTCGTATTAATGAGTGATTAAAATGATAGACTGTATGGACCGGAGTAATTAATCTGTATAGAATAGGCATGGTTTAAGTGTAATTTTGTATATTAACTGTGAGAAAGGTATTTTTTTATAATAGACGATAAATTTCTTAAATCTATTTAACGTCTTCTCTGCCCCCCATTTTGATGTTCCTTATTTTTTTCTACTTACTAAGACACACAAGGAGATAAACAATAATTAAATATATTTAATATAAATGCTGTAAAAACATGGAGTACTCTGTACTATAATATTAAGCTGAACCGACAATATTATCGCAAAGTGCGCATGAATATTACAACATCAAATTGGTCTCAATCGAATGCACATATTGTGGAAATTCAGATATTCAGCGCACTGGAAGCAAATCGACAATGAAGATTAACAATTGGAAACTCGCTTTAAGATGCTGGTATCGATACGTCTAACTGCTACCATTCATTTCGGAGAATAGATTTTACTATGTCTAGGAACAGAACAATGCATTTCAGAATGGGCGCTATCTATTGTCTGCCAGTGAAATTAAAAGTTTGGATACAAGCTTGGTACCTGTACTACAATACTATAAAGCTGAAGATTTTGTTTGTTGAACGGGCTAATATCAGGAACTACGGGATTGATTTGATAAATTCCTTCAGTATTAGATAGTCAATTTATCGAGGAAGCCTATAAACTATATATATCACAGAAAGGAGTAGAGCTGGTAAAATCGAGGAACACAGCTAGTTATAATAGCTATTATAATATAATTTGAGTAATTTTCATGAACAAAATGTTTAATATAACACATTTAGCTAACTCTTAATGTGGTAACGTATAAATAGCTTTCTTAAAAAACGTGCTAAAAATTTATTAGAAATTCTGAAAAGTAGGTGTAAAAGTGTCATAAAGAAATACCGCTTTATCGTCTTGAAATCTTTACACCCACTCAATGTTTCCTGGAATATTTATTTTCCCAATCCTGGGTGACGGAAGCAATTTTTTTTTATCTGTACGCACGAGTGCGCGGGGAGGGGGCGGGGGTAAGACGCATTGCACCCGCGGGACAACTGTGTTAGTGCACAAAAAGAGATTTTTAAGGAAAATCTGTTGTTTTACTTATTTTATATAGATGTTTTTAAAGTGAAACTTTTATTACATCGTCTCAAACTTTTTGGTCTGTGTAGCGCATGTCGCGTGTATCGCGGCTGCCGAGTAGGTATGACACGCGACATGCGCTACACAAAGCAGTGTTCGGAACCGTTCGAACAGTTTCACTTTTACCGTGGTTTCATAAAACCACACAACATTTTTGTTTTTTTTAATGTCTTGTGACTGATTTTTAGAAAGGGTTGATTCTAAAAGGTACGCAGCCTATAGTTTTTTTTTTAAATATTAAACTATGATAATTGTGTGAACAACCTATTACTTATACTTACAGAATTAGAAAAAATACATTAAAAAATATTAATGTACCTAGGCATATTTTTTTTCAAAACACTAATAATTCTGTTTCGTAAATCCCATAAGAACAATATTATTTTCCTCAGGTAATATATCCAATCGCGTCTTATTCCTTCCGAAAATAGGAAGCGTTTAACTAAGTTTAACAAATCATAAAATTTTATAGAGCCATATGAAGTAGTGAGCGAATCCCGTATATTTACCGTTTCCCGAGTCATTAGGCGCATTTTTATTGCCCAATGATAATAAACATGTCGTAAGCTATCGACTGAAAACATTTATAGAATTAGTTCCCTATCTTATTTCATTCGATTATTACGATTATTGCTTTATACGAAACTAATGTTATACCTAAGAATATGTATTGCGATATTTTGCGTGTTTTGATTTTATTTTAGGCGGTTTATTATATTGAAAATGTGCGGAATATTTTGCTCAAAAACTTTGCGTGTATCTCACACAATTTACCACTAAATAATATAATATTCGTGATACTTTATCACAAACTTATCGTCCTAAACCAACTTCGCATTCAGTTATTTAGCATAGCGTACAACCAAACCAGCACAAGATCAGTAACTTCCAAACGTTATTATTTACGACTCACAATTTCGCTCACACCGGAAAATATTGCGGTACATTTTTCCGTAGCGTCTTGAAACTCCTAATTTCTAATGGCCCATTTGCCACTTTGTCAATTGCTCCAATAAATCTGTGCGGGCCACTGCGTTCGCTGAGTTATGGCTCCTGTCTTGTATTAAACGTCGCGACATTCTTTTGTTTTTACTCAGATTTATGTATTACACGGTGAGAAATCAAAACGATGGATGGCTTAACAGCGGTGCGGAGTGTGTAACAAATTGTGATCCTTGTGAGATATGTCACTGATAAAAGTATAATATAGCGACAAAATATTTCAAAAATTTTACTTACAAGGAAACGTCACTTAATTTTTACCTCCTGGCACCTACTGGATATTTATGATTGAATAATTTTCAATTACATTATGTCCGTAAAATAATTTACCAAAATAAACGATAATTATAAATCATGCATACGATAATTAACACAAAACACGTGTTGACAATTCAACAGTAATTATTTGACATCAGAATTGGAAGTTCTGAATAAATGACGAAGTTCACGGAAGTCCCGCCCAGGCTGCCCAGGCCTCAAATTATAGACCACGCGTCGAAACTGTTTATAATTAGTCCAAACTTTGTTCTATATACCTCTATAAATATAGCACTGCCCTACCTTTGGGTTAAGGTAAGCTATCAGGCTCGATAATTGTTGAATATAATGCAGGATAATGAGTTTCAGTGTGGTAGCGAGAAGATCGTAGAAAAAAAAAATATCTCAATTTCGCTAAAAGGGTAGATAACTGAAATAGCAAAATCGCTTTAAGTAAGTGGAACTGCGCAAAAAAGTTTAGGTACTTCTATTAGGTAAACATCAAATTTCCAATTAGACCATAATTAAATATACACTTTTGAATTTTCACTTAAAAATGTCTGTAAAAATCACACGACAGAACGGAATTTATGTATCTTTGTATTTTTATTAGAAGGAAGTTAAGCAAATTTATGATAGTAGAATTATTCTTAGATCAAATAAAGCCAGCGTCTAAATATACAATAAAAGCAATCCCATGTCCCACACTAAAAATGCCATGTGAGCAAAGTTGGCGTACTATAAATTTTAATTAGAATCCAATCGAAAACATCGATTAAAATAATTTTATTGCCGCGCTTCGGTTCCACTCTATCTTTCTAACAAATAGCTTTTCACTCCGACCGGCTGAGTGCAAAGTTAAAACCGTAGACTATACTCGGTCTCAGTGCTAAATCAAGTTTTGAATGGTGTTGAAATTGGGATTTTTTAGAAAAAGTTTTTTCTATTAATAATGGAGTCGTTTACTGTCTAGTATGTTAATACGTGTCGAAAAGTGCTATGTAATATAACCTTATTTCATTAATTTATAGAGCTATAATGTTCGAAGATATTATTATTATCAGACAAAATATCGGAATATCTATTAAAATACCTACAATATTCAGCCAATTTGGTTCTGTATATTTTTCATGAAATACAAGCAATGCGCAGCTTTATGCAGACATTTACATTTATTAATTCGCAACGGATTTGTTGTAACGTAAATAACATTAATGCAACTGCAATAATATATATCCTGAAATTTCCCCATAAGGCCACCCCAGCTAAAAATCTTAAATATTTCAATCCCGAAAACATCAAAAATTCAAATCTACTTAGCTATTTAATTCCGTATAATTTCAGAACTCAATCCGTTAAACTCCACACTACATTCGCCTGACACGCTGATTTCCTGCTTGTCTTTATTCCTTGAATTTTGGATGAACGTCGGAGTTAGCCGGCTTAAGTTGGACAGCAACTACATTACAGCGGAGTTGCTTTAGATAATGCTAACCGTCCTTTGAATGACTGATATCGCATTTGTGTCTAATTTTGTCCACCAGTCTAGGTATTTAAGGCATTTTTTGGTACGCAGAATGATGCAGATTATAAAATGAGTAGTTATTAAGTAGTATTGGTATAACATGCAAACAATAATAACACATAATTTGTGTGACAGAGAACTTGTGGTGCAAAACATTTGATGTGCTTTACAGAAGAAGATTTTATCTGAGTTGTATACGTGTAAAATCAGCTAAAAAAGTAGTTATATTATGTTCATCAGTTCAGTCTTAAGTTTAAGCAGCCGTGTAATCGAATAAGTAATTAGCAGAGAAATTCAAACTAATGTTTACCTCGCAATTATTAAGTTTCATTAAATTTAATTAAGGCAAGTCATCAGTCACTAGACGGACCGAAGCCGTGTCACTGCGCCGAGAAGATAAGGTAGGGTCAGACTGCACTAAATACCCGTAGCCGTGATGAATGTACCCTTAACAGACCTCAAATATGCCCCCGATGACAGCAACCGGCTAAGTGTTTGACTAACCCGTATCGTTAAACAAAATCCTCACTTGAGCGAATATTTGCAGACCAAATAAAGAGGTTTCGAGATGATTCATATGCTCTCAACTCTTTTATTAGAATCACGTATCTTTACCTGCCTACTATGTTTAAAATCTAAATGCCATTTATTAAATGTATTGTATAATATGCATTGGTTAATTGGAATAGAATGTTAGCATCCTCTATTCATTAATTCAGCGGAACTCTAGGAAATGTAAACAAGCCAAAATTAATCATTCACTACATAGATCTTATTAAATAGCAGGACCGTGATGAAGTAGTGGTTTGCCTAATCGTGATTATCGCTAACAAGGTGTTGACCTCGCTGACCAGTCATTTATAATGCAAGTACGAGCGGACCTTCACAAAATTTAATTAGAAGTGACCACAATTCACTATAGACCAGAGAATAACAATGTTAAACATCTCGTTTGAATATTGGATCATAACAAAAAAGGGCTTCATTATTGTGCGCAATTATAAGCGTCGATTGTAAAACCTGCATGCTCGTTACGGCATGGCAGTCACATTCTCAATCCTCATTAAAATTTGTACGACAGCTTCTAAATTCTACTCTTTTCTCCGCACCTCCATTTCAATATACAGGAAAAAGTGGAAGAGCACTGTGTACGTAGTACTGAGGCGGGCTGGCAAAACTTTTGCCGTCCCACCCCACAGAGGGGGGCAAAAAGTGTTGCCGACGGGTGAGCGCTTGTATTTATACCTATGTCGGGGAAAAGTTTTCCGTGTTGCGGGTAGAAGGGGGGAGGGGGACGCATGCGCCTCTTATCCGCCGCAGAGCTGACGTGACAGTCCTATACAGGACTTTACAACCGACGCAGGGGTTTACTCGTTTATTTTACGAAATTGCGCAATTTACGTAATCGAATGCATTGTTCTGCAACTATTTACTGCGGGCTGGGTTCATAAATATTGTAGGTATATTGAGCAAGTTTGCTTAAATCTATGGTATAAATGATTATTTATGAAACAGCGATTAATTTTATTAGATAGATGAAAAATCCTGATAACTGATTATCATGAAAGCGAGATTTCATTAGCTTTATAATAATTGAGGCTCTTTATACGATCTCAGGTCAAATTTAGGACAAAGTTGAACTAATCGATATCACGGTGCACAGCCTGCACTATATAACTAAATTTTACTACGAACTGTAATACCTATTCCTTTCGGTTTATTCGTTTCATTATTAGAAAGATTTCATTAAGCATATCATCGTTAACAAAAACACTCTTTAAATTTCTATTGTTTTTCTTTCGTATAGTTTATTTAATATTATCTGTTTGATAAAGATCGAAAAAATAAATAAACATGAATATACCTACTACTATAAAGGTACCACATACTTAATCGTAAAATTCATAACAATTTTTGTAGTATTGTGTCAGTCAGATATTTGTAACAGGAAATTACAAATGATCATGATTATTTTAACAAAAAACTATATTTAAATGTAGAGTGACATGCTCATGTCTGGTGTTTATTTACGTCACACGTCAGTCACCGTCGCCGACAGCAGCGTCACGAAACAAAGCTGAACTTGAACGACTCGCGCGCCACTTTTGCGACTTGTTGTTACTGTTTGTTAGCAACTAACTAAATTTGAGTTGTTATACTAAAGTTGTGGATATTTAAAGAGAACTTTTTCTCGGAGTCAACGGCCGGTTAGACCGTCACCCAGTTTCAGAGTACCTACGGAGTTATGGCAGTTGTTCGCAAACTACTTGGACCAACGGGCAGAGGGCTGCAGTTGGAAGGTCATGGCGCCAATTCGACCTTGCCTACAACTTCTGCACGGCTCTGTCGCGAACTTTGGGTCTAATTGGGGAATTATAACATACCTACCATGTTATGAGCTTTTATTTGCCATCTCTATTTATCAATTTCAAATATCCCTTAAATGGCTATATTACCTTGACATCATCATTATGAGGTTTAATTAATATTTAAGCACAATTTATAGCCGCGGAAAACAAGAATGAAATCGCATCATCCGCGGGCCGGTGCCGTATCGAGAGGAGTTAATTAACTCAATCTCCATCTAGCCGTCAAAGGCTTCAAACAAATTGGCCACGACAAAATAATGCGGGAGATAATAGCCGTTTAGACAGCGACCTAACAACCGCCGTGGGCGTAGCACCTGACTAACAAAATTAATTACAGCCCAATAAGGAAATATTAACCGGCCGCTTAATAAGCCATTCTCGAGGATACGCCACAATTAAATTGGGAGGGTCGAGAAGTCATTATTTATAAACAATAATATATCAAACAGATATTTTCAAGATGGCGCGCACCGCAAACCAACCGGTGCTTAGAATGTACCTGCAATACATTCTGTGATGTCTTAATCTTGAACAATACTTTTATACACTTAATTTCTTGGGGAAATTAAAAGGAATAGAATAAGTTTGTAAAGAAATAGAAGATATAATTTATATTGATATTTGCAGCAGTGCTTTGTAAGTTATTTAGTCAGTCTTCCACAAGGTAATGTACGTTAATGTATGCGAAATATATAATAACGAATCAGAAAAATTCAGTTGTAATAACCACGAAATTAAAAAGGTGCAGGCAATAAATATATTAAAATTTAAACCGTATATTCAATTTATGAAAAGAGAAAACCTTGTATTGCATTACATACGCGGTATTTTTACGATTTTTATTAACAAAATACGAAAAATACGAGAGAAAATTTCGCAACTCGCGCTGTAGCCGTGGAAGCGAGCAAAACATGGTCGGTAGCGGTATTTATGGCTATATGACGGAAAAGTTTTCGAGCGTCGGAGCTAAAGCCATCGATTTTCAAAACTTTTTCATGGAAATAAACCAACTTTCCTTGTGTTCGTGGTTTGTTGCTGTGAGCGTGATGGGCTCACTCGCACAAATACAATAGGCTATTTGACAGTATAAAAAATAAATTACTTTTTTGTGTAATCCATATATATATAAGGTTTTTGAAGCGATTTAAATTAATAAATGATATAAATAATAACTTATTTATTTATAAATCGTCGAGAAAAAACATCACATTTTTTAAAATTAACACGTGACCGAAAACATCCATGATTGGCTGCATCTGCCATGACGTCACAACTGCGTAAATAACAAGTGATCCCAACGTTTACTCATGTCGTTGCTGAATTTCGCTTTTGGTTTTGTTTCTTGTATAACTTATTTCTTGTGATTCAAGGTGTCTGTAATCAGTTTTGTTCTTTATGTGTTATTTTTGTTTGTCATGGAACCTAATTTCGAAAAAGCAGACAGTAGAAATCTACCTAAAGTGGACGCTATAATGGTTAGCATGTTCTTTAAAAACAACCCATATTTTTACGCTCCTGAATTGAGAAATGTGAAAACAGCTACGTAAGTTAATATTTCAATCGTCATTCATTACCTTTTTAGTTAAATGTACAAACATGAATCACAATAGCACAATAATTATGAAGTATACATTTTTTAGGTTATGCCCTTTGTTTGTAAATAAGCGAGTCATTAACATTAGGTACCGGATGATCAGGCTTAAATCGTGTCTAGTAAAACATACAGACAACACAGAATTGAAGGGTGCAATATGAGTTTGAATCTTTCTGTACATCATCAATTTATATATTATATCATTATCTAACCTCAAGCAGGTAAGTAATGAGACGATTTATACTATGTATTGCAAATAAAATAAACTGCCTACTAGGTATTCAACACCATACTTACATCGAAGTTGTCTTCACAAAAAATGTAACTGTTTTAATTGATATAGGTATCACTTGGATTTCGGCGAGCTAACTGCAACCACTTTCTACGCATTTTTATGTCTTTTGGAGCACATATAAATAGTTTGTCAGGGGTTTTAATAGTTGTATTTCTGCATCCAGGAACTACACACCACCTATAAGAACTCATTTTCTGGTTTTTAAACAGATTAACTTAATTATACTATAATTAAAACAAAAACGAACAATAAGTACTAGGAGCAAGTTGATGTTTACGGAGCTGTGACGTCACCATGGTCGCGAGACGCCATATTCTTCAAAATTGTGTTTTGGCGGCATATTTGAATATCACGTTTTTATTTTCCATTTTCACAATGAGTAACTACAAAAAATTAAGAAACATGTGTTTTGTGTGCTCTATAAACGTATCTTAATAATTTGAGACAGTTTTCAAAACCTTGTCAAATAGCCTATTGAGGTCATGTGACGTCATTATAATGTGTTGTTAATTTACAAAATTCTTTATGAAATAATTATGAAATGCAGAATATTCTAGCTTTTCTTTTTGGCGCATGTGCATAAAAATGTCTTTTTTATAAACAAGTCAGCTTATTTGAATAAAAATAAAATAAATAAAATTAAATAATATTATATATTATTATTATTTTAAATATAGAAGCGTTTCTTGTTAAAAAAGAAAAGCATGCGATCACAACTAAATATTTTGAATATATTCGAAGTCGAAGTCGTAAACTGTTCATCAAATATTATATCAGTCAATAAACAATTTAATAGAACTTGGTCCATGAAAAAAATGAGCATCTCCTCATTGCTACGTTAAATGTATTATGTTATTTTAGAGCCTGTATGGATTATGGAAGTAACTGTTCTTTGTTTATAAGTAAAAATACTGGTTTTGTGTTCTGACATCATGGTATCGAGCGGATGTATCGAGCGTCGCACACATACAAAGTCGACGTACTTGTAATGGGTCCGCAAAGAAAACTTTTTAAAACTTTTCCAGCGAGGCAATATGGCTCGTGTTCTCAGCCGTTATGTTTTATTTAGGCTGCGATAAACCGTCTCTTTCTACGCCAAGTGTTGTACTACACAGAAAGGGACAGACATGTTTTTTACGACATGAGCCTTCAGCTAAACATGGCTTGCCCGGGATACTGAGAGTAATTATTTGTATTTTGTCATTGCTGTATTTTTTATGTCTTCATCCTGTACGTCACAATTCGGCCAAAATTTCGCGTCAATGAATGCATGAAACAAGTAAAACATATATAATATAATAACTCAACGCAATTGCAGTTCTGATAGTCATTTTTGTTGCAAAATTTTGGGGACAATGTCCGATAAAAATGAGCGTGATGTTTTTAATCTGTAAAACATCTAGCGATGATGAGTAACATTGGTTCTATAATACTGGTTTGTATGAATACATAGATAAAGGTTTGTAGATAATGGTTAATACGTTTTTTGTTCCATATCTTGGCGGGTAATAAATTTCGCACAGCAGCGTTCTGACGTTTCTTAGAGCTGGTGAAGGGCAGAGTGCAGTCTCACGGTGGTCGTTTATCAAGATCGCCGTTTGATTGGGGCGCGACTCAGCTGCGTTTTATTGTCGAATTACGCGCCCATTCAAATTTTAATTTATATTTCGTATGGAGTATTGGAAAATTGAATCTGGCTTTGTACACTTTTTATTGTTTTACGAGCGCTGTACAAAAGTTTTGAAATAAGTAGATGCGATTTTATTGAAGAAGAAGAAGAAAGAAGAAAAAACATTTATTTCTAGAAAAAGGTACACACACAAGAAGAAAACACAAAATAGAAGAAGAAAGAAAGTACGATACATAAAATTAGACATAAATTAGACGCCATGTTTGTTGAGAATCTGGTACTGTGTGTGCACTGCATTTCCAGAAAAGGGTCTTGACTCAGCTTTCTGCCATAATCGCAGCAAGCTGCGACTACAGCGCTGGTATTCTGTCAAGACCGAATGGAGGGTGTGCTTTCGACTTTCCACTGATTTGCTACAGAAAAATAATAATATAAATAATAAATAGATAACTAATACAAATAATAGATATTAATAAATAAATAAATATGAATATGAATTTAAATGATAAGAGATGCGGTGTTGATTGGTTGATTGGTGCTTTAAATACTATGCAGTAACTACTGTTCTGCCAGAAGTAGATGTTTTAACTTTTGTTTAAAAGTGATTTTGGATCGAAGTTGACGCAGAGGCGGCGGTATATTATTCCAGCATTTTGTGGCACAGTATTTAAAGCAACCACGAAAAGCCATGCTATGATGCTTCGGTACTGAGAGTACATCAACATTAGATCTTAAAGGATTCCGGCTTGTGTCCTTACGCCAGACAAGCTTCTCAAATAGATACAATGGGCGTTTAGTTTTCACAAGATCAAACAGGAAGCATGCCATGAAGAGCTTGTGTCTATTCCTCATGTTAAGCATCTTTGAAGAGTTCAGAAAAGGTGTTATGTGGGACCTGGCAGGAATATTAAAGCAGAATCTGGCACAGGCGTTCTGAACTCTTTGCAAAAGCCTCCGTGACCGTTCCAGTAGACAAGACCCGAATACGTTAATGCAGTAATTGAGTCTAGAAAGGACAAGGGACTCGCACAACACAATTCGGAGATCCGTATTAATAAAGGGACGCAACTTATACATTACTTTTAGACGATAGAAGCACCCTTTAACAATCTCAAGAATATGGCTTTCGAATTTGAGATTACTGTCAAAGATCACTCCCAAATTACGAGCCTCTTCCACTTCTTGAATCGGGAAGCCATCAATGGATATTGACAAATTCAGATTTTTTGCTTTATGAACCTGCCCCTTTGTCCCGATAATCATATATTTGGACTTGACGGGGTTTAATAGCAGAGAGTTGTTAGATGCCCAGGTTGCAATACGACTCAAATCCGCTGAGAAACCAGACATAGTCGCCGCGACGTTATCGTATTTTATTCGAGAGTATATTTGCAGGTCGTCCGCATAAAGATGGTAGTTGGAGTTGATAAGGCACCGCGTAATGTCTGCTGAATAAATTATGAACAAAAGGGGGCCCAATATCGAGCCCTGGGGAACACCACGTGTCAACAAGAGCTCCGAAGATTGATTGAAGATATTGTTCTATTTATATATTCAAGTTCAGAACGAACGGAGAATACTTTGAAGGCAAATATTCCTTTTTTTCTTATTTGTTGTTTTAGTTACAAATTATATTTTCAAATAAGTTTTACTCTATTGCAAAAAACGCAGTAAATATTTTATTAAAATAATTTCAAACGAAACGGGCACTTTGTTTAAAAGCGGCGTTATTCCGCAACAGAGAGGACTACCGGAAAGTATTAAGTAATGTTCCATTTATATTATCTCACCATTTTATCCCTAATCTTTATTCTCATTTTAAAAGCTCTGGCATTATCAAATAGAAGTCGATGTTAAATTGCAAGAGGTCCGACTTTCCTTCGTGGCGTAACTCGTAAATTATCCGGCCATTGTTTTATACACTCATTACATGAATTGCTTTTGAGGGCGGGAATATTAAAATTATAATGATTTACACGTAACGCCTTTGGTACGATTTTCTTGTAACAGATGTATTTGTATTATAAATTACTGTCCAAAATAAATATTTTAGAAATGCGTTATAATATGCGCTTTAAAACATTCATGAAGATTATTGATAAGGTTATGATTTTTCAACCTTAGAGTCGGTACACATAATCAAGTCTCGATAAAAACATACATTACCTACTTTCTCAATCGTCATATTATAAAGCGATTCCGCCTCTATTACACCGACTCAAATCTACCCCCAAATAAATAATACCGCATTACTCGTATATACTTTAAAACAATTCTACAAGTCGCGACATGCATTCCCGCGCACGCAACCCGGTAATTTAGCGGAAAATTACATAATTAACAAAATGCTAGTACGATAGTGACATTCCTGGTTTATCTGGGAATCAATTAATGGGGCCTGCCCCGGTACGGGCCGGCACGGATGTGCCACGGCTTCTAGTGCCGTAATCGAGTATGTTGAGGGCTTTTACCAAAGCTATTTTTATATTGTAGCCTTTGTAGCATAATTGTAAGCTGCGCTTTGGTTGTTATTATTTGTAAATTACAGACTGTCTTTTGTTATTTTAAGCTCTACCTACTTAAATTATCGATGCAATTTGTAAACACCTACTTCTCCCAAAACTTGAAAAAGTGTAAATTATTTGGAAAATTGATCTGTAAATTTTTCTACGGACGATGACGATGCATTTTTATTTACCACATTTAGATATATAGATACTAATTGTCTAACTTAACTATTTTTTTTTTCTTTCAGGTAAAGACGGAAACAGTGGCTAATTGTAAGTTAGCTTAAAGGTAATAACGGACATCAGCAAAATGGGAGTGTGGAGGGTTTGATATAGTTAATAATTTTTATTGCATTCGAGATAGTTTACTATGTTATATATTTAAACAGAATACTGTTTTAATGTTTGCGATAAAATTGCAATAAATATTGTTTTAAATATAGAAAAATCTGTTTTAACTGCGCATCCAAAACCTTCAACTTTGCAATGTTAATACAAAAATTTGAAAATTTAATGATTTTCTGTGATTTATTTGCAACGTTCGTATTAACAGTTGAAAGATATAAACTGGCAAGCATTAACGTAAATTATAAAAATTTAAAGGCGTTCGAAACAACATGCAAGTGATACCTTGCCATGATAGAGCAATAATTCTTCTCACATGATAAATACGCACAAATTACAATGAAATTACAGCAGGAAGCAAAGCGACAAGAATCACGTGCGTTGTATAACTGCCGTTCATTAGGGTAGTGTTGACAGAACATGCGTGCGCGCCGCTCGCGCCTGGCACCGGCCTATCGCACCACCATCGATGACTAATAAACTGAAACTATATCTAACCAAATTGACTCACAGCAAAACCACACTTACTCCCTAGAAATAAAGCCCAAAACCCCCAACAACAATTATGAAAATGTAATCGTGACCTTTTTCTTCGAAGTTATAAATGCGTCCGATCTATATCGTAAGATAAGAGGATTAGGGATAATTTTCGTTTGATACTGTGAAAGGAAATTGGTTTCAGTCGTAATGGCTTCCACTTGTATCAGACACTTAAAACTATGGTTCCACCCACGAATTGAGCGGTCCCTGTCAAAATTTACATGCACTATCGAGTCGCAATTTATTTGTGCGTGATAATGATTTCTTCATTTTGGGGCTACGAATCAATAATTTCCTTTATTTATTGTCTTTCAATATATCATAATGTAGCATGAAAAGTAAAATTCATTTGTCATTACAGTAATATGATAATTTGTGTAAATAAATAATACATTCCAAGAAAATCAGGCTTTAGACAAGTTTTCAAACAAACCTCTATATTCTGATATTTCATGTGAATTGTATTAAACTAATAAAAGATCATTCCACATGCTTCAGCGATATCTCGCTAAATACTTACAGTATAAACGTAAATTAATTTAAGGCTTATAAATTTTATTTTTCTAAATTCCAATTAATGGTACGGAATGCGCTTAAGATTTCAGGATTGTCGAAAGTTTTATCAGAGGAACGGCCGAGCACCTCCGGATTACTCATTTTGCAATAGCCCCGGGCAATTAAAAAGGAAGGGGTAGTGCTATCATTAACCAAGAACGCCGCCGTCTTAACAAGAATATAATGCAATTTTAAAATAATCCGCGCAAAAAAGAAATTAATGCAGGCACCTCACTGGATTCCCTTTTTATCTCCTTAATTGGTTTTCACATCTTCTAGTGTAAAAAATATCGTGTTCTTTGTAATCTCGGGCGATGTTTTAATAAATATAACGAAGTGAGCCGCTCGGGGGAGAAAAAATATCGCTGCCCTTAAATAAACCTTCACACTTGAAAGATCAACGCGACAACTGGCGCGTACAAGATTTATTGGGAAATTATTATACTCCTTAAAATTGTAATTAAAGATGTGCGCTTCAGTTTGGTAAGTGGTTGTTGTTAATGCTTGTTGGTTTTGGGATCCCAATATTAATTGAGGAATCGTGAAAGGTAGATATAGTACTAAAAATATAGTTATTGTCTGAAAAAAAAATGTGGTCACTAAACACCTCGCCAATCGAACCGTTTAGTTAACTTAAAACTATTTTATATTTATTTCAACAACTATGTATCTTTCTCCAATACAAAATTCTACCATAAATAAAGTCCAACATTGTTTTTATACCCATTAGTTGTGTTTATAGCGTTCCCAACGAACTATTTGCGCTCGTTACGGTTAATATCTTCGTTTTTCAGCTTTATCTCTCCTTGAAAGCTTCTTAGCTTTTTATTGGCAAAACTTTGTCGCTTTTTTCAATAAGACCGTTGTATGTTTATTGTTATGGCAATAATTTCAGTATTTGCGTTGGCAACTTTATTGTTTAGAAGCTTTAGCGTCCAAAATTATCATAATATCCCAATCTTAGATCTGATAAATTTAAATGATAAATAAAATAACAAGAAATTTTGATTATTTTCTTTTTAGAATGTTTCTACTATAGACAAATATACGAGAAGGAAAAGGACAAAATTAATAAACATAATGCAACTATAACCCCAATAACAGCACTAAAAGCGCTCTTAAGCATCTTTATTGTGAACGTTACAAATAAAATCACAATATTCACTCCGCTGGAGCGACACAAAGTAATGTAATCCACTCATAAAACCTCTATTAATCCTTCCACTCTGCAGTACTGTTGTGTCATCAACGTTAGCCGAAATTTTAATCACCCAACCCCCGCCCGCCTCCTAACGCCTGGGGCCTGGACGACCGCTCCTTACACGATATTCCCATTACTTAGTCCAGGGCGATAATAAAATTTAATATAATGCCGCGAGGAAACGGATGCGGCCACAATGGCTGAGAATCCAGCGTACGCGCCAATCAGCCTCGGGGTTAAATTTAAAATAAGTTTCTTCTATGTGATATATTTAACAATCTGTGGATATCGTGTATTCGCGTGATTCTACATGTATAATATCGGCATTATCAATCCATTGTTATATAATCTGTGTTATTATGTAGTGTTACTTTATTCCACGGGCGTATAATAACGACTTTACCATCACTAACGCTTATGCAAATATTATGTCATAAGAATACACACTTGCTTATTATTTCTGTGTATTTTATTCCTACTTAATATGTTTACTGCTTCTTAAATTGTAGAATTTATTTAACCTCTTTCAAAACTTTGTTTCTTACAAGTTTATTTTTCTACATGTACCTACCTAATATTGTTTTATTCTAGGATGTTCAGGTTACTCGTATAAAATTCTTCTCCAGATAAAAAATACATCAAAAATTTGCATTCACCTACAAGATCAGAATAGCAATAGCGTACACCGATGGCATGACTTCTAGCCGGAGGCCGTTGAAGGGTTAGGTGTATCTTTTGTGCGTCCATCTTGTAAGGGGCCTGTTGTACCGGGGAAAATTGAGAAATGGACCGGTTAACATTGTTACAACCCTCTTGTGCCACCGGATTACTGAGCGATCGGGTTGAATGAAAAATGTTTTGTTTTTTCGATCCAATGCGTGGAATTTATTGGTTCTTGCTTTTTTATGTAGATAAGAAACGGCAATGATAAATAAGTATATAAGGTAAATGCTCCCTTCGATTGCTACATTGCATCTCATCAATACCTTGATAAGGATATTGAGAAGAAAATTGTATAAGCTTGGACAGTCTACAAGAGTCTACAAGAGTCTACAAGAGTTGGCTGCGACTCGTATCTAATTCATTTAAATATACTTTCAATAAATACCGCTGTCAGTATTTCAAATCACGGCAAAGCGTAGCGATGTAATGGTAAAATAAATAAAAATATTTAATTACTGCTAGTCGAACGCAAGTAACTTAATTGCCGAGTTGCAAAGGTAAGCGGGCGAGAACTTTAACACTTTTAAAAACTTGCGCTGGATTCAGTAAACTCATTAACTGGAGTGCAGGAGCTTATTAGTGGAGCCGTCACTTGTGATGTGCCGAATATTTTAACCAAGAAATTCTGTGAGTTGCATATAAAAAAATGTTGCAGCATGCTTATTACTAAATTAGCATATCAAACTCAAGAACCAGAACTAGGTCTTCCTTCTTAAAATAATATCAATTTCCATATTATTGTTAATCAGCAACTCTACAAACATTTTTAAAATACACAGATTGCACTTGAATTTAAAATCAACCGTATATTTATCACCACTTACGCTTACGTAATAAGGAAAGATATTAAACATGAGAACTAATAAATAATAATTTGTTCAAGAGTTATGATACCGAGAATAATTAGTCACTGAATCCATGAGTGAATTCACAGGCAGAGAGATTTACTACACTACTGGGAAAAATAATTTTATTCTTTGTACAATCTTAAATTTCAAGTTACCCTTACAGATACTAACAACCACACCCTTATCAGTCACTCCATGCATTGTTTAGTTAACACCATCCCGTCTCCAGGCAGACGTCGTTGATCATACAATCGTCGCGCAATTAACCGTGCTCACTTCCTTAGCACGGAGATAATTCGTATTTCATCGTAAATTGTCTCCGCGAGGGTATATAAAATGTATAGTTATATGCTGCTCTGTATATCAATGATAAGTGAAGCTCTAGGAATATCTCTATTTGCTGAGTCAGCCCCTTTTGTCAGCAACCGACGAGCCGCGCAGTATGCTGATTTGGCCTTTTTTTTCTCCTTCTTTTTGTTTTGATGTAGTTGTTAAAAAACTATATAATTTAAGGGTCATTAGTTAATTAGTTTTAATTTTTTTTTCTTTTCTTTTAGCTTTTATATGTATTTTGTCATATTGTGTGGCAGATTGTGTTGTTAAATGACAATAAATTTATTTCTTTCTTTCTTTCTTTCTTTCTATTTACTCCTTTTTTGTATTAATTTCTAAACAATATCAATACAACAAAACTGTAAACCTCCACAACAGTATCTTCTTAATTGTATTAATCAATGTTAAAAGCTTTAAAAAATAATAATAAATAACCACATGGAAGCTTTTTAGTCTTACGGAAATATTAAAAGGTTATTATTATTTCTCATGAAAGTCTTGCTTTCGTATAAATAAATAAATAAAAAATAAAATAAATAAAATATCCTTTATTGAATTATTATGTACATTAATGGACGACTAAGATCCGTTAGGCAAAAATAAAAATACAAGAGTTACATTACATTACACAGTTATTGAAATAATACAAAAAAGTATCAATTTAGAAGTTATAAATATTAACGCAGAAGCCGGGCATAAAATGCCAAGATGCTGCTACCAAAATTCGTTAAAGCATTTATAATCGAGTTACTAGAAGTAAAAAGAATATTCCTAAATCTAGCAACGCGATGCCTGATCAATGCATCGAGAACCGGCACGCGGGCTTCCGCGAACATGCTAGACGCGCTACACCAACGCGGTAGTTTGAATAAAATTCGGAACGAATCATTGTATTGTACCCTAAAAATTCGGTAATTTTCTTTTTTATACCTTGTCCACAGTTGTGGAGTATATAGAGCGGTGCAATAAGCTTTGAATAGTAATATTTTTGCATTTCTTTCGCACTTATTAAACTTTCTTCCGATCATGTTCGCGCGCGCAGCCAGAGAACGCCTCTCTCTGTCTATATCGAGGTCATCTGTCAGATCATACGAAACTATATGTCCCAGGTAGCGGAAAGAATTAACAAATTTGAGCGGCTGGTTATACAGGTAAACAGGCAAATGGATATACTTAGAGGTTGCGCCAAAAAGCATAGCAACCGATTTATCTACGTTATAGACAAGGTGATGCCTTTCAGCATAATTTTCACAGATGGTGAGGAGCTTACGGAGCGCGCCGACCGAGGGGCTCAGCAAGACCATGTCGTCAGCATAGCTGAGGTTATTCATACAAATACCATCGATGTAGCAGCCGACACCGGTCTCGCTGAGCTCCTCGATCAGCTGATTAACATACATATTAAATAAGAGAGGAGAGGTCAGACCTCCCTGTCTTAGCCCACATGACAGTACAAACTCATCTGAGCAAGTGTTTCCCCAGTATAATCTCACCCAGATCAACATTTACTTATTTCAACATGTTTATTCCATTCTATGAAATGAAACTAGTATGCATATAACAAGAACTCATTATAAAATTAGACCATTCTCACACATGTCATCGATTTCAATCCAGCAAAAGGCAAATAATGAAATTCATTAGATCGTTATCGCTACGTAAATGAAACGTGGCGTTGCATATGCATGCTCAGAGCTGAAAGGAAGTCTGGAAGGAATTATTCATTTTAACTGCACTTACTATAACTTTGATTTGAGTTCCGTTCTCGTGTGTGAATTATTAGTGTAACAAGTTTTATTGCATGCCAAATGATATTCCTTCAATCTGGTATAAAAATTATACATTTTACATTTCAATTTGGAATAAAATATAAATCATTTCATTTAAATTTCTATTCCATTATAGAAATATCGAAATATGTACTGAAAATTCCCATAACAAACTGTACCTATGTTTTTTAAGACGACTTGAGCATTAGAGCTGTGAACACGCCCACTTAAAAGTATTGTACTACGAAAACGCTTACTGAAAGTATTATAAATGTTTCAAATCATTTTAATTTTAATTTTTTTATATTATACATATTAGACATTTCCAGAAAATATATTCCATTTGTTTCAAGTATGATTTGATTACGAAAAATTCGAACTAAATTCCAGTAAGTGCGTAAACACTGCGACTCAATTATATCTCCCACCACTCCGCCCAACATAATACAAGTTCCAAGTAACACAAACACCTTATAGGGCCTGGCTAATCGCTTAATCAAAATTTATTCCGCACTTTGATTTTAAATTTGGGACGGAACATTTATTAGTGGGGCTCTCGAAGTAACCCTTCGCGGCGCTTCATTATCGTGGATTAAGGCTGTGGAATATTTTATCGATCCGATCCAGCCAGTATTCATTTTCAATTAAGCGCCAAGTATTTTATTAAGTTTGAACGTGGAATTGATGAGTTTCAAACTAATATTTACAATAGCGCACGTCGACAGTACCTGACGCGGTTTCATACGTCGCTTGTTACTCACATGCTCTTTGTTTATATTGAATTTGGGAAGTTATAATTAAAACTATTTTCGACGTAATTAATAATGATTTTCAGGTCAAGGAACCTGTGTTTTTACATCATAAGATAGTCCACGTGTTTGATAAGATAAAAGGTAGGCTTCGCTAAAATGAATTACAGGTTATTTATTGACGCTTAACTTTTTTGTATTATTCAGATGTATTGTAGGATTACTATATACAGAAAAATATTCCAACTTTTACATCAAAATTGTATCGCCCGAATCGGATTGTTTGACTATGCCAGTTATAAAAGTTTTAACAAATTGATCCGCATCGATGTCCCGAAAAAAACACAACAATGTTGGACGTAGCGATAGTTTGTTACAGCTCTATTTGAGTACACAAACGAATATGAAAAATCGATATTCAATTTAAAACGGTATCCGCGAAACAAGTGGAACAGATAAATTAGATGTTCTTTAACAAAGCATTGTACATTGAATGCAAGGAGTGACTTCAATTTCCTGAGAGCGGCGGAGCTTCCGCGGCCCCGGCGTGAAACTTTTGAAGGCTGTAGCTCGTCATGGATTCCGATGCACCTATGCACCTTTGTACTTACACGCTCGTAAGTAAATAGGCTATCGTTTTGTGCCGTTGCAAGCGCGCGATGGAGCGATAAAAAATTTATTATCATAGATTTTAAGGCTACTATAAAAACTTTTCGTAGTTGTATGGGTAATTTCAGATCTTTTTAGCTGTAACCTATTTGCACATACGTTGTATATACGACTCATTCTTTCCATGTTATTTATATCTAAACAAACGAGTATACGACTAAGCTATAGCCTGGCTCTGAAACACATGTCAATAATTTACGAAAAATATTTTACTGACCATTCTTGTAACTTTTATAAAACAACAAAAACAGGGAGTAACTTCGTTTTATTTTCTTAGAACTTGTTAAATATATTCTTAGTCTCTTTATAACCGTGATAAAACCGCTCGTCTACACAGCACGGATGTTATACGAACAAATAGAAGAGGTTGGGGAGTGTACGGTGGCTGCATCTAATGCAATTTCCGCCACAGGTGTACGCTAATGTGCACGCGTCATTGCATTCATTATATATTTCTTGAGCGCTTGATAAGCTCGCGCTAAATAATTGATAGTTCGGATAAATGCAAAAGTATGTTAGGTTGGATGGATTTGAAATCATTTAATTTAGCACTTACGACTACGCCGCTAGTGAAGCGCGGCTTGAAGCGGGTATATAGCCTAAATAAGTATGTTTAGACAATAATTACGCATACCGATGTGAATGGTTCAGAATAGAGCCAAGATAAAACAAAAAAAAATAATGCAATACAATAACTCACTAAAAATAATACGAAACACTCGAAACTAGTTCTTGATAAGACTTACTGAATATAGACCTTTTCAAAAGATTACAATATATTAATTTCTAGGTACTTCTTGCGATATTCATATTCTCTCTAGAAATATGAGATAATACAAGCTTTATTTTAATAGAAATACTGCACTCACCTGGGTGCGCGGACTCGATATCCTATTTGTCTGACAAGCGCTAGACGGGAGCATTTTGACTCGAACACGGCGGAGTAACTTTTCACTTTGCAATCTACATCATGAAGGGCTTTGTCTAATCAATAACTTAATACGTACAGGATTTTGAAGGTAATTTGTAAGTGCTGAGTCTAGCGTAGCGTGAAAGGGTTGAAAGCCTTTGTATTGAATATATTTGGTCAAATATGTGACGTGTTAATAGAAATGTAATTAGGGAATAAGTTTTATGAGATTAGTTTCTATGGTCGTGCAGTCAACAGTCTTAATAATTCATCTAAATAGTATCACAAACATCATGTTGTTATACCTACATGATGATGATGACGTTGCATGAAAAATCGAATAATTTTATTTTATGTATTAGAGCATAGAGTTCTAGAGCTAAAACTATTTCACGCACAGTCAGGCAATATCACCCCACACTTTCTATGTGTAGTCGAATATTCTCAAATCGCAGTTATTACATGCAGCTGTAGCCTGTAACCAAAGCAAAAATGCTCCGAGTGGAGTTTTGGAGGCGCTCATTGTCGGCGCAATAGCCGCCTTCGCGGAACGAAAACTTTTCGAAATACCCTGCTCAGGCCTTTATTAAAACCTACGGAGCATATTGCATAACTGACGGCAATAACTAAGGCGACCTCACTCTGCGCAACGAATTCAATATTCAGAGAGAGTCGGAAAGTTTTATTATTGCGGCGTAAATATAATGAGTGCAGGTGAGCCGGCATTGTCTGCTGGGATTTACTGCCGGCCGTTATTCGAGCGGTAAGATACCGAAATTAACTTATGCAGCGAGAACGCGGATTTTGTTGCTAGTTTTATTGTTTGCTTGATTTATACTGACATCACGAGATTGCAGTCTCTAACTAAAGATATAACTATCTAATGAGTGTAGAAACTATGTGGTGCAACTATCGCCCTAATCCAGTTATTAGATATGTTTCTTAGTCTACAAAACAAGTAGTATTTACTTAATCATATACATCTATGAGATAAAGAATTTTCTACTCTTGTGTCAAAATATTTGGAGGTTAAAAGGGAATATAATGTAGTATATAAATTTCAGCATCGTGGCTACGGTTCCGCTGCGCCAGTTGCTTTGTGCGGTCTGACGTTGTCGCTCCACAAAAACCGCTTTAACCACATAGCCTAATTATTTAACGCAATTTTAATATACTCACTAAATGGGTCACTTGACTTTATTTAATGTAATTTATACGTAGTCGCTATCTTTCATGAACCATTGATACATAAAATAATTCGAAATTTTTCTTAATAATAACCAAATGTAAACTGTAATACATGGTAATTTAAGCTTAAATAATAATTATTCCAACACAGTTTCCCTGTTTAATGTTGATTTTTAGTAATTAAATTATACTTGTTCACTTTTTTTCAAATCAAAGCACAAATAATACGTACAATATAGACGCAATAGAAAAGCAATTTCGAAAAAAATATACAATTTATATCTAATCACAATGTCTCCAGCCATATTTCATAATTTGTCTCCTTAATGTAGTCTCGGCATTACAATATCTCCCCATATTTACATTTTCCTGTACCACGAACATCTTCTAAGTCTCACAAAACAATATTTAAAGAAGATCGCCGCTCCATAAATCAAAGTGCACCCGAGGTGCGCATATTTCATACTTAATTCTTTGCGGCTCAAACCTCTGCCTAGTTTATAAGATGCTAGCTTTTGATACGCCGCAAAAATGTACACCTGATCTTTGAAATGATTTGTTATACAACACCTTGAGTAAAAAATAAAAATCCTTTACACTGTAAACATATCAACTACTACTAACGTACTATTTTTACACACAGTTCCTTAATTATTCAACCAAAATCTTATGAAAATACATTCTAGAAACTTCTTAGAACAACTCATACTTCTCCAGAAATACTTCATAATATTTTCGCGTTTCAAACTTCAAGAGCAAGTTTCCGTTAAAAATACAAGAGTTAATTGGAATTTAATTATCATTCACAAAAGTCCTAGAGGCGAGGCCTACACGAAATCATTACGCTTCAATTGATCCAGTTTATAGGAAAATTAATTACTGGCTGAGGATCGACTATTATAGTTTCCCTATATTATTGTTGTGAGGGGTCCGCAAGGAAATTGTGTCCGAACAAGAAAATTAGTGAGCGTAAAACGGGGTGTGAACACGGGTAGAGAAGACTCAGAATTTCGTGGCTATTGTCAAGTCACTACTTATAATATGTGCTATTAATAATTCTGTCTTTTCATTAACTGGTTTTGAATATCGATTAAACTGTGGATTTATTATTTTATTTAAATCTTTTTAAGACTGCAGAATGACTCCTTTGTTATTTATTCTGTAGTGCTGTGTTGCGTAGGATTTTTAAGGTTTGTTTATGAGTTCATTTACTCACTATGACTTATTTATGACTAGTTAGGTATACATTGTACGTGGTATCATTAAAGTCCCCATACATCAATTATTAGAAACAAGAAATTATACTTAAATTCTACAAAGGTCATTGTCTTCAATATATCACAACTAAAGGTTTTAATTTAAATAGAAGGCAAGATGTGAGAAATCTCAGTGGATGCGACCGCAGTATTGCAATATATGGGTGCCAGGGGAGGCTACAGTTGAGATTCACAAACAATAGATTTATGGTTTTACCTTCAAGAATATTAATCAATTTCCAAAGCCCATATTTATCGTAGATCGCTATCAATTCTCGTAGCATATTTCATGGCTGTATATTTTATTAAACAAATTTAGTATGTAATTTTCATACTAAATTTGTTTAAAAAAGGTTTTTATAACGCGTGAAATATTTATATTATTTTTAATCGATAATATAAATTCATAAAAATCTAGAAACTAATTACTTACAGAATTAATAAAGGCAGATAAAATAAAGCGAACATCATAGATATTATTATTATTAAGACTGAACAATTATAAAACTCGTTATAATTTTATATGTAATCAAAATAAAATAATACATATTCCATTATTATTGAAGCTGTTAGAAGAACTTTGATGTAATATTTGTAATTTGATATATCCAGCTTTGCTCAAGTTTCGGTGTATTACGTTATTGTTAAATCATATTATTGAAATCATCGTGTACTTATAGTGAAAATGAAATGAAATGAAAAACGTTTATTTATACACACATTATAAAATAGTTACACAATAAATTAAAGACACGACGATCGACTAAACTAGGTACTAGACCTGTGCTATAGTCGATCGACGCTTTCCTCTCTTTAAGACATAGTGCCAGCATTATAGTGTATAAGAAGATATTTACTTATAAAAATGGATACAACCATAGGGACGAACTAAAATACAAATAAATGCAATACTTTGCTTAACTCGCCGACCGCTGCAATAACATTAGTATAAGAGCTTGGCTACATGACGGTTATTCAGCTAAAAGCATTGACAAGTAAACGTTACACCAATACCTTAAGCATTAGCTCTTCATAATCCTCTGGTGCGACCGAGGCTCTTAATCCGTCACGTAACCGGGAACCGTCGAGAAATCGCGTTACATCAACGAAAAATGTATTAGAGGGAGTACACCCCACGATCGGACAAACTTTGCTAATACCACCCCCTAACATAATCGCAGAGCCTTTTACGATACGAATTTATGAGGATGGTCTCGATTTCTTCCCGTATTTATGGCTGAACGTGGCCGCTACGTGGTGTGCTCGTTCATTATGAGATGTAAAAACGGCTATAAATAACTTCCTTAATTGTATAGGAATATATAATTACTTAATATTTGTGTTTCATTACAAAAGTCTCAAAAATGACGCATGTTTGCAGCTATAAGACATTTCAACGTCTATTTTTTGTAACGTACATTACTTTCAAAGTAAATTGATACTAAATCCTTTCAACTCCCGTAGTTACGAGGCATCTAAACCGTACTCTATTTTACTTTCTTACACCAGCTACAAACAATAATCATAAATACATTACGCCCGATTGGGTATGTGAGCCAGTTCGTAAACAACGCACCTAGCTGCCAGGATCTCGCTGATAAAAATATATAACAAGCAACTGTATCGCTTACGTCTATTGATTTAAGATTCAATTTGCTCTGATATATCTGGCAGATGATCAAATTTCTACGTCACCAAGTGTACTTACAGTTTTTTATTGCCTATCTAACTTTGATGGACTCGAATATACACTGATTTAACTACTTAGTAGAAATAAGATGGTTATTTATTTCAGAGAAAAATAAAAAGATTAATATACACTAACTGTTCGCATCGTTTGGGAAACGTTATTTAGTAAACGTGTTTTTAAATATCATATTTTTTTGTAAATGACATTGTTCATAATTTCAAACAAAAAATAACAAACATTTGCCCAGTATATCGTATCGATCATAAAACCAATTCGACTTATTCCCAGCCTCCGTTACGAGTGCTTTATTTATTAGCCAGAGCAAACGTTACTAATTGGTGCAAATTTTACAAATTTTCCTTACATCCGACGTCTAGAAGCGAGTGGCAGCCCCTCCACATAAATACTGAATAAGCAGTAAACTGTATTACTTCGTCGAACCCTTTTCACTTGGCGAATTAGTAAAAAGCTACTGGGGAGTGAAAATTTTAAGTTAAATGCGCTCGTGAGCTTACCTGGCCGTGTGTTTGACAGTCCAAGTGATTACATTGTGCCGCGTTTTGCATTTGATTCGGCTCAATTCGATCCGTGACATTTTTCGCGGAGGCGTGAAACAATGTGGTTGCGAGTTGTTTATGCTACAAGAATATTTTTTAATTTTTACATTATTACCTTGGTAATATAGTCAATAAAACTGATCATAACTTAAACATAAGATTTTAATTATCATCGCTCATTCATACATTACATCGTATAAGTACAATAATTGTTCTATCGTTACGTTATTCCACTATTTCTAACATCCTATACAAAATGCACTTGAGTACTATGACATAAAAAACGCTAGCTTGAAGAGCATGTAGCAATTGGCATACACACAGCGTACGTCACAAATTATCACGCGTAATTAAAAATGCCAACATGCTCAGGCGGGCCCGGGGCCTGTCTAATTAGCAAAAAGTTAATAAACAGACACACGAGCTTGACAGTGACAGGCTCCGGTGAAAATGCCAAGATGAAACACGTTTAATTTGCATACTCGTTACGTACGAGCATGCGTTGAGATCCCCTGTACTCTGTAGTATGTTGTAGTCTCACGCCTGCGCTTCGCTTCGTAGTAATAGTAATTTTGTTCTAAATATTTCTAAAAGTACAAAAAAAGCTATTCAAAATAGACCGGGTATCATAATCTATTTCTAACCATATATAGAGATAAAAATTACCTACCGTTTTGAACCTTGTAAAAACTACACAATTTTTTATGTTTTTTATAATGTAGAAAAAAATTTCTTACAATCTAATCTAATTAAAATGATTTAGTATAATCATAAGTATCATCAAAATATACACATTTTTTTTTTTCAAAAATCATTCTCAATGTATTTATAATTGTATCAATAACAGATTCAGCTGAAGCTTTCAAAGCTTGGAAGTTTCTGAGCCGTATTATTAAGGTCATTTCACACAAACCAATAGCGGTGCCTGACCATCGATCTATCAAATCAGTCGCTTGTATCTGAGTACCCTTAGAGGCAGAGAACGGGCATCGCTAACAAAGCCAATCAGCACATGTCTATAAAGGATCATCTGTCATTATGACATCGATTTACTCTCTACATTTCAAGATATTCTTGTCAATAATATGGATAAGATACATTAATTTTTGTTATGCAGATGCGTTCAATTACTTACTTGAAAATTGATAATCCATAAATAATGACTAATGTAAAGTAATTACATAGTTTTAAGAAAATAACACAATAAACAATTGCATAACAAACCAAGCTCCCACATTCACCTGTGCAGAACACTCCCAACAAAGTACACTAACGAATCGTATTAATTATGTGGCTAATTTATGTCAGTATTCGTACAAAGCTAACTTTTATCCACGTCTTGGTAATTCCCACGTCTGCTCACATTTGACGACAAGACGCTAACCGGAGGCACGCCCCGCTACGTGACTAATAAGACGCTCTGTGGCCGCTCATTGCCAAACGCGGCGCAATTAACGTCGCGCCGCACATCCGTCTGGAGGGTGCCTTATAGTCACATGATCACTATGCTCATTATATCACTTTTATCTTAAGCGTTAAAAATCATAGTTAGGGCGTTTGTCCACTACAAGGAATTTTACGGTCCGGCATTCCGATTTTTTACGGTCCGGTATGGCACGCAATTAATCTAAATACTAGCTTGTGCACTATACGTAATTTTACTGTCCGACATTTTACTTTTCCCTATTCCGGATGGTTTTTTGAGTTTACGAGTCGCTGTAGGTATAATTGTTTTTGAGTGCCCACTTGCATGAATTTATTCTTTTTATTGCATATGCCAATTGAAAGCAAGCTCTTGTTTTACTTTCTTTTAGCTGGCAATGAGATTTGAGAAGTCGGTATTGTTATTTTATATACATTGACCAAGCATTGACCTATAATTATTATCTAAGTAAGTGTTGGTAAGTTAAAGTTCAAGTGGGAATAGATTTAGCTCCTCGTCACCGATTAAAATAAATAAGTGAAACACGCATTTTAACCCCTCATTCCCGGTGTCTAACTATCTAGATCTGAATGACATCGCATGCGTAATTTCTAAAATGGCGGCCAGAAATTGCCTTTCACAAAAAAATTAATTATTCCGCATTCAAGCCATATTTTATCATTCTGAAAACGACAATTTACTCATTGATATATTTCCTATCTTATAAAAATTGATATGATTATTAGGTACCAAGAAAGTATAGCTGTTTTACATGTCCAAAGTTTGCAAACGTGTTCTATGGACTAGATTGCAGAAAATAAATGCATTCTCAGTTATAATACAAATAACAAGGACCTATGCTATCCACTTATGTAAACAATTTGACGAATAACACTGAGATGTTTATAAAAACGGCACTTGAAACACGACCCAACGAAACAATAACATCACTAGGGATGTACCTATTCTTTTTCTAGTTTATCGATAGTCACGTTTTGTGTAAGGAATACAAGTATAGGGTAATAAAAAAATACAACATGTTACAATTGCTTTATTTGCACGAAAAATATAAACAGTGGTTATAATGTTCATCATCATCATCATCATCATCATCATCATTGCGTTCAACTCAATTTGAAATAAATATATTGCTGGATATGTGTATTTCCTAATCGGCGGCATTCCCATAAAATTCTTGTTATTATACCGAAGGCTATTATCTCCATCCTGTGAAAAAAAAAACATTTTTATCTATACAAATATTATAAAGACGAAAAGTTTGTATGTATGTATGGTTTTCACGCATTATTCGCACGCATATTATTCTGGCGAATACACAAACTTTCATATTTACAAATACATATCATTATATTATACATCCAACCATAATCATCTGTCGACCTATCGATAAAGCTATCGACAATCCTCCGTAACTATTCAAATACGCCTTGCAAGCCATTCACCACCGTACATTCATACAAATAGGGATCAAAATGGCGTGCTTGAAATTTATCAAGAAAACCGTTATTTTGATACATCGAATACAGAAATTCTCGTATTTTTATTACAAGATTTCTAATAAAAATGATTAGAAAAAAGGTCAAATCTGAATGGAAACTAGTTTCAATTAGAGTGTTTTAGTAATTTTATAGTATTCACGAAGCTAAATCGCAATGAATTCTCCGGAAATATGCGACAATAGGTAGTCACTTTTGAACTTGAAAATCACTGATATTACAATGTATTTTTTACAACCAATTATCTACAGAGCTTCAATATATGCACAATAACACAGTTTAGTAACAGTTATCCGATATTTTATAGTACTTACCTTACAAAAATCCAATAAACACGCACGAGTTGCACAATGACACTTCAAACAAAGAGGCCTCTAAACGTAGATAAAAAATATAGAAGCGTCCATAGTTCACTGTATTTTTTCGTTTGACTCGATGGCATATTTATCAATGTTTGTCTATGACTAAACTTGTTCAAACAAAAGTAGACTCTAAATATATTATATTTCGGGTTAAAGTCGATGAGCAAGCGCGCCCCGATAGGGCCTAACGGTGTTGAACAGAATGGCGTATTACGTCATAGCGCGCCCCGATCGGGCCTTACGGTGATCAAGAGGTTAAATCTCTTACGGAACTTTACTTTTTATTATAACGAAGTAATATAATATTTCACCTTCTATATTTTTACTCGTTTCTTGTAAAATGCGAAAACAATCATTTATGATAGCATTATACCGCCATACTTCCTTGAACTGTACCGCACTGATCCGAGTAAAGACGGACAGGTGCACAAGCAATTCATCGGTTTTTTCATGCCACACCGGACCGTAAAAAATCGGAATGCCGGACAGTAAAATTCCTTGTAGTGCACAAGCGCCCTAATGTGTTATAAGAATTCATATTTATTTTTGAAAAAAAAACGTTGCCTGGGGTGCTACGCACTTCGTAGCACTTGCAGTCTACGCAACTGCTACGGAGATGTAGTATCAAAAAATTTCATTTTGTTATCTAATTTTACAACTGATTTATTTTCAATTGTTAATTATTAGAAAATATATAAGTTACGCGTTGGATTCAGATGCCTCAAAACTTAAAAAAAAATCCTTGAAATATCATAACCAATTTTGGAATAACCGAATGCATTAACATCTTGAGCTAAATCATCGCAATTATTTGTATTCATTAAGGTTATCATTACGCAAGGAAGCGAGTACGCGAGACTAATGAAGTCGCGGCTGACTTCGAGTGCCATAATGGCTTCCTCTCCAGGCCTTTGTCAAGACAACTTTGCAACTCTTAAGGCGGTAACTAGAAGTGACGTAGAGCGTGTGCCGGCCGCAAGCGGTTCATCTCCGATATAGAATAACAACGTATCTAAATATATAGAGTAGACAGTTGAATAAGGACACAGTTAAGACAGAGCATAGCATATAACCACATATTATAACAGTAGCAGAAACTTTGAAAACGAGTAGCATCAAACATTCAAATTCCAGTTTTTCTACAAGCATTTCAGGGTTCAAGACTGTACCGCTATTATACAATCGAGAAATAATTAACCATAGGTTCCATTACCAATAGTTATTTGGTTTTCACACGTGTGCTACTGAACTATAAAGTAAAGAATAATTTAAGGTGTATTGTAAAATTTACAGCTAAAAAAGTAAACATTGGACAGGGTCAGTTTTTAGATTCGAACAGTATTTTTTTTATATTCCTTTCAATGAATTTCAAATCAGCTTTAGTTTAATTTCAATGCATACGATTAACCAAACACATCTAATAACGCAATGTAGGTACTCACCGACACTACATTTTAAAAGAGCCCTCGAGATCTCCGTCTAATTCTCGCACAAACAAACAGAGAGTATATAAAGCTATCTAAAAGACTTCTTCAGCTTTCATTTAGTCGCATGCTAAGATACGTTCATGATTAAACACGCCTTTCGTTATTTGTATAAGATGTAATTAAAGATACGACTGCGTTCGCGTCCTCAAAAGAAGCTGCTGTATTTATTAATTTGACAGTCAATATTTGCTTCTAATAAATTTACGTGAAAACTTATTAGACATCCTTTGATACTCAGTCGGGTATTTTGATGTTACATAATTAAGAGACGGTTTATGTAAGAATTAGTATTACAGATTCCACGATGAAGGCTGTTTGGCTTTATTATATGAGATGTTATATTGAAAGTCCTTTCTAAGGTTAATTGTTAGCATAAATTAGATTTTAAGATAATTTGATAAGTACTAGCGTGGTAAAACGTTTAACTTTATTGACTAATAAAATCTTACAAAAGAGAAGGTAAATAAACTTCTACCTGTTTTTAAAAATAAATTGCCATGTCATGTACTTGAACGAATTAGGAATCAAATTTAACGGTTGTTGGTTCGACGCCACCTTACGCAAATAGATCATGGTTCACGTCTGCACCTTATTATAAGAATAAGAAAATATTTGATTCCTTGATACCGTTCATCTGATAATGCGCCCTACCAATTTCCTCGTGTTCATACACACGCCTTCGAATAACATTTAGGGTGAAAATATTGGGCATAACTAATTTATTTGCTCTTATTCCGCGGGCAGAATATGCGAAAATGAAGGTGCGTGCACAATATATTTTAATAACGCACTCTCGGGAGACTCGCCCCGCACATCCATGCGAAGTTGGATACGCGTTTTTACTTTTCCACGCGTTACCTCTCTAATTTATAAAGGAAATTTTTAATATAAATATATTTAACAAGTTTCATGCTTATTGTGAAAATAAATTTAAGGACGGTAATTGTTATGGGAAAATCGTTGCGTTAATAAAAAATAAAAGTATTAGGTCCAGTTCAACAGCTTCTGGATACCTTCTGTTTAGCTTATTTTTCAGTTAAAATGTCGAATTATGTTTATACGTAAAAAATATACGTAGCTACCAGGATCACTTTTAGCAAGGGATGAAGTCCTGTTGTTCGTTATTTTTAGAAATGTTTATAAATATTTACCTTTAACATTCCGATTCGTTCATAAAGAGTTGACAGCTCACCTCCAGCTATTATTTTCGTGAAAAGGAAATATGACGAGTTCCAATACGGTATCGGCTCGCGGTTTGTCGTGACACGCCCGCAGATTGGATCAAGTTAATTTCGCTCCACAAACAAATTGACAAAGTTTAGAGCGGGGCATATTTCTTCGCGGGCGCCCGCCACCCCGCGCCCCACTGACAGATTCCCGCATAGCGGAAATTAAATTTCACATCCGAACAAGAGAGCCGCGCCGCGACAACGCGAGACATGTTGCGGTGCCGCGGCGCGGTCCACGCGTGCCCTACAGATTGATAGGAAAACAAACCATGCCCATGGTAAGAGTACGAGCTATGGAAGGACAACGCTTAACACTTGAAAAAGACATAGAATGTCTACAAGCTGTATGGAAACTTTTTTGAATATTTGAATGTATTTGTGAGTAATAATAGAATCGAAATAAACAATATAAATAAAAAACTGATCATATTGATTGAGCATCTCTAACAACTTAATTTCGTAAATGTATTTATAAAGGAATGACGCTATAATTAATGATGAAGCGTCACTATCCATCCCAGTCGATTGGGAACCGATCCTTGAAAATGCTGTCCAGTATCCATAATAATATTTACGCATTACAAATAACACGAGTAAATTAAAACCATGGCAAAACTAATCCGGGCAGGCTCTATCAAAATTGCAATTAAAAGCCCATTTACGACAACCCGAGACGGACCTGGGGTCACCTCGAGAAGGACGCACGAATTAGCCATTAGCGGGCGCTTCGGACCTTGTTTACACCACGCTTGCCCTAATGACGACCTTTGCTCTTCCCTTCGTTAAGGCGAGCGAAAACCTCACACTAAAAGGCACCGGTCCCCGTGGAGACGTGAGAAATAAAGCCGTGTTACACCGTAGCGGGAAGAGGACAAAGGCCGATAGCTTTCGGATTAAGGACCATGTACAGGGACGTTAAAAGGCTAGCCGACTCACTCAGCGCGCCAGGGTTAACAAGGTTATTATGGGATCATCCGGACCAACCGCCGCTGGAAAAGTGTTAATCACGTTTTGTGAACAGCTATTTTTATCACGAATAAAACCTATATTAGATATATACCCAAATAATACATTTACAATAAAACATCTAGACTGTAGACTATAGGTATAGAGAAGGTATAAGTTAGCAAACGCAGACAATATAAAAGTTTGAATCGACGAAGAATCCTAATGTTATCCTTGGTAAAATGTTTTATTCAAATCAAATTGCGGCCACAACAAAAACATTATTTGAATTCAGTTCAAAATGAAATGATTTGATGATGATCAATATTTAAATAAAATCAATATTTCTGTAGGTTGTAAAAATACGAGTAAATTTACCATAGTGCCAAATAAAGTAGTATTTTAATTTTTAATTTAATAAAAGTAAATTTTTATGCATTTAAATATAGTTACAAAACTGCTGTGAAACATAAAGTTAATCACAATTTTGCATGGAAAGAACTTTCTTAAATTAATAATCTTCATCGAACATTATAAATAGTCTTAAGGACAGAATCCTATGACTGCCTCATATGGAATAAGCAAAGCTAAAATCGTAGCGATACTCTCATCTGCGACAGCGAGCAACGGAATAATATGTATGAAATAACTAAAGGTAAAGACTGAAATTGGAACTAATATTCAAATAGACTCATAAACGCACCACGTGTGCAAACTAACTATAAATCCAAGTATTAGGTAAAAGCCTTCATTACTTAAGTCCGTAAAACCCTTATCCCATAACGTTAATAACACAATTACTATAAATCTATCATCGCTGAGCAAACACGGTCCGAATCTCAGCCTAAGCTAATACATTTTGTCCACACCCGTATTCATACTTAACGACTGGGGTAGTATTTGCTAAGCACACACGAGGCGCCCGCACGCAATATAGCAAGACGAGGTCGGCCCCCGGGTCTTTCTCAAACCCGAGAGGACAGTAATTACGGTAGGCAAATTAAGCAGTAAGGGGCCGGCACCGTGTCCATCTTTGTACGTTCGTTCGGTTTATTTTACGTTATTCCTCGTCTTATTACAATGTAGCCGGCCTCCCCTGCGGCGCGGTGCCTCCGAAACCGATTTCGGCATCAGAGTTTCATTACGGTCTGTCGAAAACAATCCACTCTAAATATCTATTCTTGGGTGCACGCTCTGTGGAATTACATTAGTCTGAGGTGGCGAAGGCTCGACTCAATTTGTTTGGTAATAACGCTATATCAGGTTGGTTATAACAAATGAGCTATTGTGAGAGTAAACCGTGCTATAAATGGTTCCTTGCCGTCTACGATATTTAGTATTCCGACAATAGATAGTGCATTTGTGCTCTCGAGATTTATGGCTGCAAAATATTTGTTTATGGAGTGCTTTCAGGTTTATTTTTGGTAGTATGTTCTTACTGTTTTGTACAATAAGAAACATAACATTTTTACACAGTTATACAAAATTACCCATAAATACAGCTGTATTGTCTCATAAGGTTTCTTTCAGATCAAATAAGATAATATATTATGTTCAGCTCTAGTATTATAGAGTCGGCATATAATCTTTGTTTATCCAATTCCATACTTCCATCATGCGTAAGAACCTAAATTAGACAGTCACCCGTCTACATTATTATGCATCACCATCTCTACACAAGGCAAGACGCATAACAACAATCTAGCAATCCACAAAAGAAAGGCCAAACATTTTCCACTACGCTAACACTATTACGAGTCGCGTCTTTAAAACTTTCAAAGCTCTCCAAAAGGACCTCCGATTCCCAACTCGTAACACCCCTTGCAAAGGCTAACTGCTTTGAGCACGCGATCTCTAGAGATTTCGTATATAATTTGTCCATTAAAAAATACAAGTGACCACACTTGAACAGTGGAGATGGTCACAAACGTCTCGTTAGTGACCGTACGTGCCTCGTCACACACTTCAACCCATCGGCCCTTCGTAAATAATGAGAATTGAGAGGGTCACGTGAGATGTGATAAGGAATGGATAAGGTATGAGTGTGACAATAATAAAATATATTTTATATTATGAGTAGTATGGGTATATCTTAAATCAAGTTGATGGTGATTACAATGTCATGTAGAGATGATATAGAAAATTTTAAAGAAAATTAATAATATAAAATTAATAATTATTAATTTACAGTGTGTAATTTTAATTAAAAAAAAATATGTAAATTGAAAAAAGAACATCACTATTTATTCCATCGTTTTAATGCTCTAAGTTCTAAGTGAGAGCAGCCTCACGAAGTCACGAAACATTCTGCGCGCGAAATAGCTCGGTCTGTGTGGACCTGGCTTTGTGTAAAAGTATTAACACGATTAGATAATAATACTTTACTAGGTTAATTTAATAATAAATAAATAAATAAATGGTGTTCATTGATGTTGTCTTAAATAAAATAGATGCTTTAAGCAACATTGTAAACAAAAATATTTACAGAAAATAGATAAATTAATACGCACATGCCTTATCCGATTTTCTTCGTATCAGTCCCTTGAGAAAGCTAGGAGGGGCACTGTGGCCTATACACTGAAGGCTGAATACCTCATAGATTGCCTTTGACCTTCTAAATATAGCTAGTCTTACAAACAAGGATAAGACGACGACTAGATTTTGTTTGGGTAATGTTACGGTTAATCATCATGATTTATATTCAATGGAAACAGTGGTTACCACAGGTGGTTACCATTAAACGATGCATTTCAGTATACTTAATCTTCAGCTGTATTTTTAAATAAAAAATAAGAGTTTTCTATAAATGTGTTTATTTACTATTTTCATAAATAAGTTTTGTTAAATTGTTCTGCACGTTTTCTGTCTGTACGTTTTCCAAGCTAGAGGTCAGTTTCGAATGCTAAAAAAATTGTATAGGAAACTCTATTTTAGTTTAATTTATCGATATAACTTTCTTTGATTCGCAATGTAAAAAATTGCAATAATTTTAATAATTATTAATAATATTCTTCTCACTTCATATTTAAATGTAGCCATACGAAATTTCGAACATTTCCATATAATGGCTACAACATTGACGTCAATGCAACAAATAACATGCGATACGCTTACGTTAGGGATCTTAATAGAGTTGCCCTCAGATTATTATATCTTGTGGATTTATTGACGTTGCAAATTCACAATGGCTGACTAATTGCAACTCGATTATATTCTGTACGATTCATGGAAAGCTGTTAGGTATTACATTTGATAAGGTAGGTAATTTATTTATATATTGTTATGACGTAAAACTTCGTAACTTACAATAAAAATATTGAATTAAAAATTTAATAGGAACAATAATATCAGATCAAGAAATTAATTCTATAAACAAAAAAATAATTTAAAAGCATACATTTCACACATAGTTTAGTTAAGCAAGCCGACTCTACATATAGTATTGTCAAAAATTACAATTTGTCGTTGTCTAAGCCACTAAAGCCTTACAACCGCCAATCACACGGCTCACGAAACAGAGCCATTAATAAAATTAATCAAAGATCGAACGTCAAAACGTAACAGAAGCTATTTACATGAATTAGTCGACATTTATGCCTCCGTCGAGACAAACCGCAGCGGCGCCACCTGGCAGCGGGAGAATTATACGCTCGTTACCCGCTCCACCGCCTCTGCTCTCTTTGATAGCTTTTATACCTTACGTTTTATTGAATCTCTAAACTGATTAAGGATTGACACCGAGAATTATGCATTTGAGCTGCTGAGTCTTCTTTAAGTTGCGGTTTGGACAATGTCAATTTCAGGCTGGCCAGACGTATATAGTGTATGGTCCCATTTTCTAGCTGGTCTAGGTGCTATTTTCGATGTCTTCAAAACCTTTTTGATACATTACAAAGCGGTAACCTAAGTGGTAACTCTTGAACTGATTGACCGTTTGTTAATACAATCAGAAAATCGTTTTAAGCTGTAATTGGAAGTTCACGAGTATTTTCGCGCGTACTTGTGTACTAAAATGTATCTTCTGGCCAATTGACCAATAAAAATAAGTAAGTACACAGTGGGACCATTACAGAATTCAAACATTCATCTGAATTCTGAATCACCGTACCCATATATGACGTATCAACGACCCTTTCAGATAGTTCAATATAAAAACTCAATAGATGTCAGATACACCCCTGTCCTTGGCCGGCGCCGTTTGTCTCAAGCGCACCTCTACGTTCAATTTATGGCCCAGTTTTGTGAACTCTTAACCGTTACGTGATCTGCTTCCGAATCCAATTTATGCCCTCCATGGGAAAAGTTCTGCCTATTCTTTACGGGACATCTTCATGCCCGTATTCGAAAGTATTGATTGAAATTTTTTATAATTCACTGTATATGCTGTTTTGTTTGCGTCTAGCGGTTAATAGCATTGCAATGGAAGGTGGAATTTATTTTGTTGGAGATAAATTATTTTACAGACAAACGTTAACTGAAAGGAATAGAGTTTTTCGAAAAAAAATGAGACTGAAAAATGTAAATTATTTAAATACATTTGCCATTTCACTAAACAGAAAAGGAGCAAAGTGGAAAAAAAGTATTATTTCAATATGTAGGTACAATGTACATGTAACCAAAACTTCACATATTTTAGAAGGAAGACTATTTAATTATCATTAACCTATTCAGAGATAACGCACGAATGGCAATAAGTTTATGTAAAGTTAGTTTAAATAGTATTCCAAACGTTGTCTAATAAAACATGAAAATCAAATTGAATGGAAATCGACTGACCCGTCGCTAATGAGTGAGGGTCTGCGTCCTAACAAAATAAATCCTAAATAATTAGCATCTGAGATGACCAGTGACCACCCAATACAACATTAGGGGAATATATTGATAGTATGTGTTAGAAGTTTAAAATGTTACTATTACGAGTCTTATTAAGTGCAGTATTACTTATTCTTATTTACCAGCTAATATAATTATACAAAACTAGCTTTCCGCCCGCGGCTTCGCCCGTATTTTCAAAGAAAAACCCGCAAAGTTCCCGTTTCCATGGGATTTCCGGGATAAAACCTATCCTATGTGTTAATCCAAGTAACCCTCTATATATGCTAAATTTCATTGTAATCAGTTCGGTAGTATTTGCGTGAAAAAGAAACAAACACACACATACATATCAATCCTCACAAACTTTCGCATTTATAATATTAATTAGTAGGATGTATCTTTTATTTCTTAACTTTTAGAAGAAATAATTCATCATTACAGATACGGTTTCAAATCATAAAATATCACGTATTATGTACATCCTGTAAAGCCTGTATGCCTGTATGTGTATGTTATGGTAATGATTATTTTCAAAGATATAATTTATTATGATAAAATTTTTTATTTACATTATTTTTATAATTCCTTTATGTTTAATAAAAAATATATTTTGAATGGTTCAAATAATGTTATTTTTTTTGATGATGTTATTTATAATATTTACAGTTAATATTATAAATTTTAGAAATTTAAGTTATATATTGGGTATAGATATGATTTCTTTTGGTTTAATTTTATTGAGAATTTGAATTTGTTCTTTAATAATTATATCTAGAGAAAATCTTATAAAAACAAATTATTATAAAAATTTATTTTTATTAAATATTATTTTTTTGTTAATTATACTATATTTAACTTTTTCAGTAATAAGAATTTTTATGTTTTATTTATTTTTTGAAGGTAGATTAATTCCTACTTTAATTTTAATTTTGGGTTGAGGTTATCAACCTGAGCGTATTCAGGCTGGTTCATATTTATTATTTTATACTTTATTTGTTTCTTTACCTTTATTAATAGGATTATTTTATATTTTTAATGAAATTAATACTATAATAATTTATATTTATAAGTTTTATAATATTAATTTTTTTTTATTATATATATCAATATTAATAGCTTTTTTAGTTAAAATACCTATGTATTTTGTTCATTTATGATTGCCTAAAGCTCCTGTATGCCTTACATGGCGTGAATAACTCGTACAGAAAAACATGAGTATTGAAAATGTAGGCCCCCGGTCACCCGATGGGCATTTAGCATTATTATTTATTGACTCTCTACCCCCAATTCACTTTTCACATCCCCTCGTCTCGTCGAGGTAAACAAATCGGAAGAAGTAATTATTAAGAATACAGCAAATAGAGGGCTTCGGACAACTTTATTAGACATTTTGTGCAATTTGGAAACTCCCGAAGTCAATGGTCTTTAATTTTTAATTTTGTGATTTATTTTTGCTCAATATTATTTAGTTTTCAAGAAACAAGAGCTAGGCATAGCAAGGCTATTTTAAAACGAGAAGAGTATATAAAGTAAGTAAGTAAGAGACGAAAGTATAAATGTTATCATCAATATTTTTTCTTACAAGTTTACTTACACGAGAATTATGATGACCATCTTAATAGCCCAATTATTGATAATATGTTGACAAAATTATAAAGTAATTGAACTAAATTTGCATAAATTGTTATTGAACGAACCACCAAATCAAGTGAAATTTCCTTGGCTAGATATATTTATAGTTATTTGAACTACGAAAATTTTGCTATGGTTATGCGAAATTTGAAAGTTATTTTTGAAAATTGGATCCACAATTTCCGTATGAACAAAAACATTACGAACAACAGAATTCCCAGTATCACAGCGATTTCGTCGAAGTTCCGTTTACAAAATATCCTTGGAACTGATTCATATTGGTTATACGATAGGTTCGATTCGTACATCGGAAATCGAAGGATTGGTAGTTTTGTTATTTCGCGCGGGAGATCCTTTTGTTGCATGGATTCGCGTTAAATGGGAAGGAAGTTAGTACAGGGAGTTCAATCGGCCGAATGGAGCAATCTTTGTTTCCTAAGGTTATCTACCGATGTTTGATACCCAGATCACTATTGATGCGTTCTCTTTTTCCCTGAATGTTTGTTGAGCGGAGGTCAAGTGATACTGGTTGAATGCCCCGGATCGCGTCCACCCCAGTTCGCTCACGTATAAATCAGAATCTAATACGGTGAGACAAGATAGCTAGTTTTTTCCGTGTTATTGAGCCTTTTTTCTATCTCATCGGAATGTGACGCCTTCTCTTTACTAAAACTGTCTGGAGTGGTGTTATACTATCTATTATAATATTTCTAACATATAACATACATATCTGGTTATTTAAATCAACTTTTTCTGCAGTCATTTATATTTATTTATTGCTCTTCATCATAAAAGCAATTAAATTTCAAGAATAATGTATTCAGATATTTCAGAATTAAATAATATTATATTTTAATATACAATTTAAATAACTATCGAAGTCTGTATCAAACATTAAAGACAAAGCGAACACATGTTTAATTTAGCCAAAGCACACTCAAAGTGATGACGCAGTAATGTGGGCAACAAAAGTCAGGAGCGCGGCACTAATGCACGAGCCGGCGGATATGAGATAGTTTGTCAGTGCTCTTTTACGAACCCGTTCAGTTAATAAGCGTGTGTGAATTTTGGTTTTATACTCTATAGTAATATGATACTAAATATTATAAGTAATGTTCTATAAGGTTCTGGTTCGGGTCCTTATTTAAGACATGAGCACATATTGTGTGTCATGTGTATCGAATAAATTGTGTATTTTTATGTAAAAATTTCATGACACATACGAACAGATCAGAACCATGTTCATAATATTTATTAATATATAATTAATATCATAAAGTATTATGTATCACATTCGATGTGTATAAAAAATGCGTTTAGTTATTAGAAAATGTCTATGACTAAAAAAATATGGTTAAAATTCGGTTTACGTGCTCCCAATTCTTTATGATATGTGATGATATGATATGTAAGGTACTCTTTAAGTAGGTACCATGCGAACTAAGCCAAAAATTTTCAAAGTAATAAAACTAAATTAAATGCATAAAGCTGTATACTTTTCATAAAATTTAAAAATTCAACTACTAGTTATTACAGAAATAGGTCAAGCATGAGTCGAGGCACACGAGGCGTATGCACAAATAAAATTGCAAGAAAGTATATTTAAAAAGTTTTTGATACATTGAAATGTATACGACTCTATAAAAGCTCTCGCAATTTCGAAAAAAAATAAACTAAACTTTAGTATTTAAAATTAGGGATGTAACGATACATGATTTTGCCGATACGATACAGATACCGATATTTGTAGTAATGTATCGGCGATACCGATACCGATACCGATATCGATGGCTTGGTAGAAAAATAAATAGTGAATTATGCATATAAAGTTACCAACATTTAACGGAGACTCAACTGTTAATCGTATTCTTTTAAATAAAAATGCCAAATCAAAAAACAACAAAACCATTTATTTTAGTATTATTATTTTACAAAGTCAGTTAAACTTTAAGTAATACACATACAATCAGTACCTAATAAAAGTTTACTATTGGTAGAGTTTTTTCAGAAAACAAAGTGCGCACGCGCGGGCGGCCTCCCGCATCGTTCATTGGGCGCGGTTTTTTGAATTGTTTGATATCGGTATCGGTTGTTTTACTATCGGCGATACCGATATATCGGCTTGCCGATTATATCGGCCGATATATCGGTATCGGTATCGGTATCGTTACATCCCTATTTAAAATGTATGACTATTTAGGACTGAAACTTTTAAATTAATGATTGGCGTCATAAAATACAAATCATTTATTCTAATAACCTAACCTACTAGATATATTTAATATTTATCCTTGATTACAAATGTTTTCAATATTCATACTACACTAGAACTACTTTACACATATAGAGACATAACTATCGCAAAAACAACTGCCGAGATTAACCGTTAACGTGTCTAGATGAAATCTCATAAGTGTGATGCATGACTGAATTTGCATGGGCGATATTACACACAAGCTCAAGCTAGTGTGCGGCCTTATTTCATGCTCCACAGAACATCTTATAGCCGGAGGTCGCTCTAATTACAATTACTAATGCTTGTGCGCTCAAAGTTGTTTTTACTATGTCCGCATATTAAATCTGTTCAAAATATGCGTCCAATGTTTTTGGTGTTTTTGCGTGCATTGGTTATGTTAATGTACTAGTAGGTCGTCCTGGTGTCGCGTGGTTTTTCAGAAATTAAAAAAATAGCACACATTATAATATTATGTCAAGGTATCACCCTGTTGATGAAATTCAAAACGATTTAGTGATTTTGGAGGTTATATATTTTACATATGTTTACATGTTTTTATAAAATTATCGTCTAAAATTCTATCCTTTTAAATAAGTTGACAAAAATCGGTAACCCACAACGAATAGTACTAACCAACAAATCCAAAGTGTTAAAACTCATCCTTCCCTACTGTAATTAGAAAATTCTGATAATTCGCAACGCAAACCAGCTACATCCATGGAATAAGATAAATATGCTCTTAAATTAATTACCGGTTCAGCATAATGGAATTAACTTAATCGAATAGTTGTTTACACTGTGTCACTGATAGCAATTAAAATTGTTTTGGAGGACAATAAATCATTCGAGAAAGTGAAACATCACGGCCTTGGGTGCACACCTTGCAATAAATTTTCCAATTACTAAGAGAATTCCGATGGCAACACCAGGGGAGTATTGCTCGTAAGCAAATTAAATTAATTACTTTTAGGTTATCGTTGTTCAGACTGGAATTTTCCTAGAAAGTAATTAGTATTTTTTTTTTTGATTTGGTATTTATTCTATGTACCTACTACTTACCGTACATTAACTGTTATAAGAATATAAAGCCAATATTTTTTTTAAATTAACTTTCAATCGTTCGAAATATTATCATTTATGTTTTTTCTCAACATATATTAGAACGGTAATGCCTATAATAATAGGTAAAAAAGGAATAAACCTTAGGAGTTTAGACTCTACAATGCCACTTGAAATTGGCTACGATGATTTAGATATTCCATTCATAAAAATACATAATAATCCTCATCATCAATCACATTGCACTGCTATAAAACAAAAACGCATTATATTGTGTACATACAACCGCACTTAGCAGTGTTAATTTGAATGAGTACCATCAGTCACCGTTGCGACACGTCTTCATGACGTAATTGTAAGAAGGGTTAAATTATTATGAGCACATGACTAGCTATTTTTGAACCCTAGCATTGAAGCTGTTGGAATCATTGAATAGTACTGGGTTTTCATGATGATTTTCTCGCCTTCTTCCACAGTTTTTATATAAATATAAAGTTTTCCTGTGTAGCCATAGTATTCGTAGTAACTTTTGATAAAAATAATTAGGTAACTTCAGACAATAATGAATTAATACTGTTTATTAAATATGATAAAACGAACACGACATTATAATTCTAGATTATAATAGAGATAAATTCTAAATATTCTAAACTAAATCTCCTTATAGACCGGACTCTCAGTGGAGTTTCGTTTGCAAAAATCGCGGACCTAAATCTGACTTCTGATATATATTGTATAGATCCCAGACATCCTATAGACAGATGTTGCCAACCAGTTTTGTGGTCCCCCTGCCCGCACCCCGGTAATTAAATATGGCATACAAAGAAAAAAATAAAAATTTCCAAAACATGCCGTGTGGGGTATCAAATGAAAGAGCTTATTGAGTAGATCACGAATATATAGCATACTATATACATTTCTTACACTTTCTCTAAGATTTTTTAGAAAATTTACGAAAATGGTCCATTTTTGAGTTAACTTTAAACCACTATAGATTGAAAACTCATGAATATATTTTTTAAATTATTATTTTAAATAATTAGCAATAGTCCATTGTTTACGATTCAATATTTCGTACAGTGAAATAGTTGCATGGGGGAGTGGGGGGAGCATTCAAAGATGGCGAGTATATTTTCAAGTTCATATAGTATATAGTTATTTTCATCAAATCCACCACATAGCTCACTTATATTATATTACGAACTATTGAATCATAAACAATGGACTATTGTTAATTATTTAAAATAATAATTTAAAAAATATATTCATGAGTTTTCAATCTATAGTGGTTTAAAGTTAACTCAAAAATGGACCATTTTCGTAAATTTTCTAAAAAATCTTAGAGAAAGTGTAAGAAATGTATATAGTATGCTATATATTCGTGATCTACTCAATAAGCTCTTTCATTTGATACCCCACACGGCATGTTTTGGAAATTTTTATTTTTTTCTTTGTATGCCATATTTAATTACCGGGGTGCGGGCAGGGGGACCACAAAACTGGTTGGCAACATCTGTCTATAGGATGTCTGGGATCTATACAATATATATCAGAAGTCAGATTTAGGTCCGCGATTTTTGCAAACGAACATCTCCTTGGAGCCTGCTCTATTACAAAACCAAACTTACCTCAAGACACGTGTACCACCCAAAACTAAAATTAGAATCAGTTGAACGCGTCTAAAATTACAAACTATACCTCGCCTATTGTCGATATTTCAACACTCGATACATAGCGGTAGAAACTGGTAGAAACTGGTAGAAACTGGTAGAAACTAGTAGAAACGGGTAGAAACAATAGTACCCGCGATAATTGGACGTGGCCGTTCCGAATGCATACGAGACGAGACTTAATTGAGGTTTCAAAGGCTAATTCGAACCTCCGATCAGTCTTGCCTCCCCAGACCTCTGAAGGGCTTCCGGCGGTTGCCTACAATAACTGCGGACCGAGGTTAAGTAGAGGTGTTTTGTTTCCAACGATTATGCGGAGATTAATTTGGTATGTGCTTGTGTGAGGTTAGTTTCTTTGGTTTGTAAAATTATAATTATTGTATGGAAATTATCATGTAAAAACTTTTGCGGGTGAAAATATTATTTTGATATACGTTTTATATTTAAATTAATAAAAAACTTAAAACATATATGAATGAATAACTAAAGATTTAGACTAGAAACCAATTATTATGTACCAAACAATTCAAAGAATAAATAAATACGGCTTTTATCCGTCCTTTTTATTTAAAAAACACTATCTCAATTTTTCTTTTATTTTCATGAATTTTGTGATAAAAAATATACATATTTATCACGTCTTTTACGAAATTCAAATAGCCTCAAAATAGAAATATAGTTCTCAAAAGTGAAATAGAAAGCTGTATTTAAGAATCCGATCACGTAGCGCGTAACAAAAAGTAACAACTAAATATTTGAGACGGGCCGATAGAGGTCGGGTAGCAAAAAGTGGGGCTTACCGGCCTGGGGCCGACACTCGTAGATATGATAATCCCGAGTATGTAAAATAGTGAAATTTAAGGCCTCTCCATGTGAAGAATTGTGTTCGTTTCGTAGGCAAATTATTCTAATGTGGCCCTTTTATTCGAGGCACACTTCGCGTACGGGTCGCAACGCTGTTCCAACACTCATTTGTATTTCAATAAAACGCTAACCCTATCTAAATATTGGCTGGCCGCTCTACGATAGAACAATATATATGATACGCCTAAAATACAATAAGTTACATAAAAGATAAAATCACATTTGCATAAATGTTTAATATTAAATTCATAAAATCTTTGAAGGTTTCATTATTATACTATACTATATTATATTACTTTAATACCATATAGGTTTTATCATGATTCTTAAACTGCACTTACATATACTTTCATTTATTCATACCCAAACAAATAGACTATCAATGCGAAGCTCATAAATATACGCCGCTTCCGAAAAGATAGTTCCCAATCTAACAGATGAACGTATCAGGCAAGCCAACGGAACCATACACCGCCTTGTCCGATTTGCATGGCACGGAAAAGTTCGCACAATCAGATTTTCCTCATCAGCCTGCGGGACGCATAATTCTTCCTTCCATCTGTCGTCTTCCTGTATCTACCCTTGCGAAACCTCTTTTTGTTCGCCCGGCCGGCGGCAGTGTTGGCGATACATAAATTCCGACGATCGGTCATCCCTTAAAAACAAGTTTAGCTCTTTATCCGGTGGAGAGTAAGTTAAAGAATGGCCCGACCGTGCGTTACCCTCTGATTCGTTACGTATTCAAATTATTTCGCCATCCTGTTTTTGCGGACATTCGCAGGAGGTACCGCTAGAGTCGAACCTCTTTTGTGCGCCCATGATTAATTGGGACCTTAGTAAATTGAAACGTATTTGTTAAGAATAACGACTGCAATATATTCAGAATTTAACATTTAATTTGTATTTCTAGGAAGTGTATTGAATTCTTTATTCGTAGCTATAAAGATACCGCACAAGTGCATGGAACATAATTCGAAGCATACGTTTCCGTAACCAATATCGAAACTTTATTCGGGTCTCTACTTCAGAACTTCCACTATATCGAGAAAGGCTGCATGGGTTAGCGGCCGTATTACCTCTATATATGCTGTATCTATCGCTGATTGAAATTCTAAGTCGAGGCCGGATCTATGCCTAATTAATTGGCGCATCACGTGGCCGAGGTAAGACAGGCCACCCCTTGAGCCAGCAGACGTCCCTCGCCGAGGAGTTGGCACCGACTTACACTCCTCACTTGATTCCCACTGGATAATTAAATAATAAGCAGGGTTAAATCCGTCCCTTTGTTTCGCACTCGCCTTAATGTAGAAGTTGATCAACTTTAATATGGACAATAGATATTTTGAATTCTGAAATATTTTATGAAAACGTTCTGCCCGCATCTTTGCTCGTCAAATCGGGGGAATAAAGATAGTAGAAATGAATTTAATGTGATATAGAATTTATTTTGGTGATATGTATCTCTACATGTATTGTACTGTCTAAAATTATGATAAGATTGATTGTTAAAATTGAAACCATATCTTAAAATATAAAATTATAAGTAATGAATTTGTATGTTGTTATTGTTTCAAATAGGAATAATTTAAAAATGTTATAAAACACATTTACATTATCTCTTATATCTATCAGTTCTTACAGCTAATTACTTGCCTTTAACATCTCATACATACATCCACATCCACAACAAGCGGAAACGACTCCCAAAACAGGTGCCACAACGGCACATGTAATCTGTGAACAATAACAATAACGTCCTACCATTACGTTTCACAATTTACACGTATGAAAACTTCAGTAAGACCGTAAGATAAAGTCCATATGCATACTATGCACGTCCACTCTTTACAAATTCAGCGCTGACGTGGACCATTCATATGGCGGATAAGTTTTGTTCAGTGTGCGACCAACTGACTGTGATAAGTCGTTAGGACTTTACAATGAGATGAGTTGATTCTGCGCTCTATTGTTGGAGTTTAGGCGGTGTGCGAAGGTAGCGCTGCGATGACTTGAATCTGAAATGTACAAAAAATTATGTTATTGATATATCAGTCAATAATGTTTACTTCTATTTTCATTTAAAGTGAAACCCGTAAGATACAATATTTTTTTTTAAAAATTGTAAGAATCCTTTATCTATAAACGAGAATAACAAAAATTAAGCATCCATTATATAAACCAAACCTTCCTTTATTATATTTTTTAGGAAATCATATATCCCATATTTTTTTTTGCAATAATATCATATCCGCCAAAAATTATAACAAAAGCATCCACGGACATGTCGCCAATCGTATCAGATAAAAAGTCAAACCACCGACCGTAACAACATTGAAATATTCGATCTTATCCTGTCCGAACCGATACAGTTATGAGCATAATGCGTGATGGAACATTGAACCTTATAGAGAGCGCAGTAAGGGGTAGAATTGTACGAAGTTATTATTGCTATAAGTTTGGTAACTGATTGTCAAACCGTATGGGGGATGCAGCGAAGCATGCAGCACTGAGTCACGCAGTTATTCAATAACCCAGCTTTACTTGTCCGGATTTACAACACCGTGAAAGACCAAATGCATCCGAGTCGCTTTCATTCTATTTATTAGTGTACTTTGAAACTGGTGTAATAAATGGACTTCTAAATCAATATAATATGTCTACATAGAAGCTATATAAATATTTAATTCATGCTTTTTAGAAACTTAGATGTTTCTAGATTGCTACCTATACGTCTTAGGTACAGAACTGTCTTACACAGAATTAAACGCTGCGTTTAGTTGTATACCGATCCAGTAAACAGGAATCAATTATTAATTAACTTTTACCGTGAATTAAAATATTTTTAATATTTTTTATTGTTTTTTAACCCGTGCGAGTATAACACGTGCTATCGACACGGGTCTCGACCCCCAGACCCGCTGGCGACGAGTCTCACAAATCATGTGACACACCTCGCAATCCTATATAGTCAATACTTTCGGAATTTCATAAATCTTACAAATTTATTTGTTTAGTTTGATATTACTTATCTTCACAGGGGAAATATTCGTTCATTTTAAAGGAGCTAATTTAAATAAATAACCTACATTGCTTATAGTAAAATGAAAAATGGCGTAGTAGAAACTTGTATAAGTTTCATGTTACGATCTGCATCCATAGAATAGAAGGTGAACCCACTGCATCCTAATTTTACAACCCAATAAAATATGGAAATAAAAATTCGCGAACCGGCAATAAAATAAAACGCTAACCGTTTTTACGGCGCCGACAATATAATGAAATAATCGTAACGGCCGTCGACGTCACATTGAATTGCCCAATAAATCTTCCCCGGGTCATATTGTCCACAGTCCTCTTGGCAACACTTTAATATCGAGAAATATCATCTCGGTAATCGAAGCCTGCGCACTAGTCGCTCGGTATAAATCATTCCCCCGCTCGCCTGTCGCTTATTTTTTAGACTTTCCATTTCCAAATAAAGTCCCAAAGCAACGGGCCAGTGCTTCCTCTTCCCGGGGCGGTTTATGTGATTTGTCGGCTGCCGGCCGTTTCCCTAATATTGTCAATATTTCAAATATTAATTGTTATAAATCAAGAAACTTTTTACCGTTTCACCCTTTATAGCTGTCTCCGGAATTGAAATGTATTTTATGAAATTAGCGTCCATCGTCGGGTGTCAGTGACTGCCACTTATTGATAATGATGAAAAAATTGTAGGCGCGTCAAGGGAATGCTATTGAATTATATAGGTACACTTAGCGCGTCAATTCACGCGCTAGTTTGAAAAAAGTTCCGCCCATAAAACATTAACAAGCACTCAAGAAAATTCCCGTTCGTTAAGTAGTGTCGGCCGGTAGTTTTTCCCACCTCGCGGAGCCACTACCGGTAGTTTCTCCACTAGAAGCCGAGGGGCGCTGTCAACGCGATTGACCAGCTGATATCTCCCAAGAGTGTCGCCCTCTGGCCCTTCGTGAGACAACTGAAGATCATCGCAAAGCCCTCAATTAATGACAAACAATGCCGTGGCTATCTCGCTTCCAATTTTCAGTTGTCGCTTTCATTTTAAGCTGTGACAGTTGGTATGGGTCGGCTAGTTTGTTTTATTGGTTATTTGTTATAGGAAAAGCTTTCTAATGTAGTTAATTATTGATTTTACAAAAAAAACTACCGTAATTTCATCAAAATCGAGATGTGTTACACACATAATCTCACAGAATATTAAAAATACAATATATGATTTTTTCAAGAACCTTAAATATCATTCAGTCATATTCATTCTTATTAACGACAATTTTAAGTGGTTGTTGCCTTGTTTTCCATAAAATGTAAAACCAGTTGCAGATTTCCAAGATATCAAAAATAAGTTAATTTTACTTTTGAACAGATGAAAGAATCGCACACAAATAGCAAATACATAGCATAGCATTTCGCAAACTCGTAATATCAGAATTGAAATCGAACACAGCAGTATACACCTCACAATAATCATATAAAAAATGCATCACTACCTACCCCAATACGCACAAACAAAAAGGCACACTAACACAAAATGCACAAGAATATTCACAAACCACATAATTAGCACCACAAAGCGTCATGGTACACCGTGGAATCCTGTCGGATATTTCCATGGAGCAGAGGAACACTCGTATCGATCCGGTGGGAGAGGCGGGAGGCAGAAATTTGGGAAAACTTTGAAAGTTTCACGTCTAATTCAGGCGCACGCACACACCCGCGCGAGCTTAACACAAACATAGCTGTAATTTATGTGTACCTGTTTCAAATGTCATCCTTAATTTTGTATCGATTTTATTTTTGGGTATGTTTTAACAATAATAACAGTGAATATATTACTAGTTTAATAATAAATACAGCTATCAAGTAATCTTTGTTGTACTATCTTGTTTTATATGGATATTCTTCTATTTATGGCGTAATTTATACTCATAACAAGGAAATAATTATCATTGTGTTAACAATAAATACAAGTAATTACCAAGTCAAAGGAGTTATAACCGATTTTGCTTAAATGAACAATTTTGACTGTGAACAGTTTGATGCTCACATGTCGGTCATAGTCGGTCGTTTTGAAAGCAATTTTCCTGAATCTGAAAAACGTTGTTCAATTTAGAGTCAATTTTAACTCTACATGCTCAGACACTGGCATTTGAAATATTGCCTTTTAAACGCTGAGTCATGACTGTTCCGAGAACGATCGCCAACACACAATTTTTAAAACTGAGTAGTATAAATAATATTGTAATACTGTGGTCGTATCTTAGTACGATAGTAACATAATGAATGAACGGAATAGTAAGATTAAAATAGTCTGTTAGTGTATCCAAAATAGACGATTGTGAGATTTGTTTTGTTTACTTTAACCTATTAATAGTACCGACCTATTTTCATTTATGCTACCACTAGGCATGGCCAATTTAAACCTGATTTCTAAGTTGTGTTTATGCGATAATATTTTTACATTACTTTTTTTGAGAAAATATCTTAATCCAAACGTTTAATAGTGTCTATATTAATTTATATCAAAAGACTTAGAAAATTTAAATCTACAGTTGTGTGTACATTTAAATCTCCTGAACATGCAGATGTGTGCATGCGATAATATCATTTTAAAACAATGTAAATATCTTTTCCCAATATATCACTAATCAACATTAAAGATAAACATGCCAGACTCTATATCCAACAAATCTAAATCCTTGCCCATTAGCTACTGCAATGGAGATCAAAGCAAATAGTGTCCATTGTCGCTTTGAAAGAAAACAATTAAGAAGATGAGCCGTGGGGTGACCACAGTGTGACGCGCACAATGCCGCTGAGACGTCACTTCCTGCGGTATCAAAGCTGCTTTTAAGATACGCCATTAAATGATTAAAGGAGCATTTTTAGTATTATTCTAATAATTATAAAAACCTCTTTTATAAACATTATGTGTATTAGTTGCTCTAGTTTAAAACATAGCAAATTGTTAATACAAAAATTACAAAAAATTGCTTGTGTTCTTTTTAAACGTGTATTTAATTGCAACCGTTCAACAAACTTTACAAAGGATAAATTAATAAAAAATATAGACCTTTCCGCCTTTAGATATTTCCCGGTTCTTTTAATTTATCGCGGTTATAATTTTTAAACATCCTTTGTCGTTTGTTAGTAAACAGGCTGTGTGCAAATAAAGGAATTCCATTCACAGGGAGGCATTTGTGAACAACAAAAAATTTGGCCGCAAATGTAAAACAAAAGAGCTATGGGTGGGCAATTAGCGTGATTTAACGGCCGTTTAATAAGACTTTGATTAATTTGTTAAATTGTTTGGTCACCCTATTTTATGTTATTTAAGAGTGATATTTTGTTTTATAAATATTAAAGATGTGACGATTTGTAATGTATATAACTTGACTATGAAAAGATGACTTTATTATCATATAAAAAATGTAATACAAACTTAACTTTATATTAAAATATACACCTACATAGCATACAAAACATCTCACAAAAATATAAGTAACATTTTACACAACCCAATCTACACTTTCACAATTAAGGTAAATTTTACAACAACCTATCCTTAACTACTATCTCAAATACAACATTACTTATTACATTAAGCACACACTCCCGTCGCGGAACAATATTTAATATTCAAATTGCATAATAAAACAGGCATAATACATCATTCATCTTAATTTTAGTGAGCAGTCATCGCGGCGTAAATCTCTATCATAATTAACATTAGTACACCATTAGTTTAATTAAAGTGCTCTCTTTTGTCACTGGCTTGGAGACTTCGGATTACAGCTTTGTTGAATTAACTGTGGATATTAATGTTACTGAGACTGTATGAAAGTATATTTCATAGACGTGTCGTTTTGTTTTATTGTGGTTTTATTAGTAGACAATATGGTTGTACAGGAAATTGTTAAAGGATTAAGAAAGGATAAAGGATACTTAATTTTACTCGATGAGTATGAGTACAAGAGTATATCTACTTATGACTGATTTTATAAGAAAAATGAATAAAATAGATTATATCACGCTGCTTATGTCTCAATAATTACATAATAAATCAGCTACTCTTTACGTAATGATGTTAACTACTTAACTTTTAAAAATAAAATATCTAATTTGAATCTGTATGAATTTATTTTTGTTGATACAAGTTGATATTGTATACTAAGATAGTACACAAGGTAGATCATAATATGACGCTTTATAATGGTGTATAAAATCGTACAAAAAAAAGAAAGATAGAAAAATCTTTTACTTTATTTCTATTAATAGAGCCTTTTAAAGGGTGTTTCCATTGGGATTTTTAAAGCTGGCAACAAATAAAACTGTTAGTTGACAATCGGTAGTCGGGTCACGGCGCAGGGGATCAAGTGCACTCTTCGGTTGATACACACGGCTAGAGATCGAAATATATTTGAAGAAACGATGATTTTTGTGATTTTTCTTGTTTGTTTATTGGCTGTTGTCGTTCTGAATCGTTTTTATTTTATAGGAAAAACATAAATCCTTCTCTATAAAACCAATTTTTTATACAATCAACCCTTGAATAATTTTTTTACTTTTGTATTTTAATCCTGTACCTATCTAATTTCATACAGTTTTTTACGTGGAAATATTTCTAAAAAAATACGTTGAAATAAAGATTTCATATCTTAATTGAGAATCAAAAATCAAACACTTCTACGTTGGATCACATTACATAATGTATTATTAACTAATGAAGGTACATACATATTATTTTTTCATAGATATGATAATAGACATGTCTATTTGTTGGTGATAAATTTTCATATGTACGAAATTCTCTATCGAGTATGTAAACTGTAAAGTCAATTTATTTCCACAATCAACCGCCACAGTGGTGTGTAGCACACCTCAATAGAACCGTAGTGAAGTAATAAGAAAAGGTAAGAGTGCCCCATTGAATGATAACTCCGCGCCTTTGTCTTGTCCGTCTTGACGAATCGAATTAAAAGGCTTATTGTGTCTACGTGACAGCCCTACCCTCGGCCGCTGCGACGTTTGTTTCTAGCAAACTAAAATATTACGGGCCATTCACTAGATCCCCTAGGAGGGTCGCTACTTGAATTTGTACTCAATTTTTAACAGGGACTGTTAATTAAGAGTCGCTCTTTATTGGCGGAGGAGCCTTAATGCGTTAATTGTTGAAATGCAATCTCGAAGACGGCTCTTAATCATTCCAATGTCTCATACTTTCATTTTAGCTTAATTGAATCGAATTTTTGAGCCGTGACAACAGATTTATGTTTCGTTTTCATTTAATTTTATTAATTTTTCGAAAACACGCCGGGTGCTTTGATTAATTATTAACTTTTTATTAAAATAGCTTTTGTTTTAGAAAAAGTATTAAAAATGCTTCTGGTGTTGTAAAATGTGTGTTGGTATATATGAACAAATTTTTACAATATAACAATAATAGTCTTACATAATATTATTCCATTATTCGGATATAATATTGTTGTAGAAATATTCATGTAGGTGATAAGCAAAGCATCTGTACACAGGCGGTTGTGACCACTTAACATCAGGTGGCCCACCTGCCCTTTTGCTTGCTCTACCGTAAAGACAAGTAGAAATAAAAAGTAAAATATGTAAAGAAAATCAAAATAAAACATTTCAGATTTTAATTTAAGGCTATATTTAAGAGACCTTTACATATTATTCGATAAATAAAATGTACAATTTGTTACAGGCCTCGCTGCGACAGCGCGTGCCATCGCCGACTGATCAAAGTAAGTATCCATTCCAGCTAGACATTAACTCGGCCAAAATAAACCCCAAAATGAAGTAATCCAGTCCGCGGCTTATCCTATAAACAGCCACTTCCCTTGTACAACATAACTTAATTATTCACGACATCACGACGTTCTTATAAACGTCCGTGCGACGATAAAAATGTATAAAACGAACACGCACTTTAATGAGCACCGTGCAATATTTATACACAAGCAACCCTAATTGCTAGGGTGGAGAGTGGAAAAAATGGGCAATTTCACGTAATGTAATATGTATATTTAAGGTGGAAAGCCGCCGTCGAATTTTGTCGCGGCGACTCCGATGCGCTACTTCAAACATCTTTCTGCGGTGGAAGTGTCTCTACTTTATTTTGACTTTGCGGGCTTTCATAATCTGTTTTATTTTGTTTGATAAATAAATTAATGTTTTGTTTGTATTTTATTTAACCGTCTACTTCGTTATTTTCGTTGAACCTTATAACAATTCAATCATTTTGATTGTTTGACAAATAAAACAAAACGAAAACTGCTTTACAGAAAATAGTACAAATAGTGATGAAATTAAAGTATGCAACTAAAAAAAATGGCAGCGTGCTCAAAAATCAATAGCCTGATAGTAAATATTAATTAATATTAAAACAATGCATATTTTTTAATAAAATTTAATACTGAAAGTAACTTTCAACTCAAAGTCAATAAGTAGCCACAATTTTTATTTTTCCAATATGTTTAGGTGCTCGGTTCGCTCCCCTCACCGCGATATCCTCTTGACGGAAACTCTCAATCTAATGATACGCCTGTGTTAAAAAACACAAGGAAATTTAATAACGCCATCCCACAGCCTAAGAGAAAACAAAGAAAATTTAATTTCGACGATTCCCACATGCTCAATATCGCTGACGAGCGCCCCCGCTAAAGAAAATTAAAAAATAAATCTCGAAGAACTTTGTACATATTACTAATCCAACGATTATACAGCTAAATTTTATAGAAACCTATAACTATTATGACAAATAATAGACTGTGATAAATAAAACTAACACATAAAATTAACATTCTCAAGCTTAATATAAACACTGAACAATTATATGCTAAATCTTACTCCCTAAACAAAATACCCCAAAGTAATGTAACGGAAAGTCAACAAGAGCCGTGAAAAATCTGCATATCACGTTACGGGGACATTTACCCGGTAGTAATTATCCGGTACGAAGGTTTAACACATTTCAAAGGTAAGCAAATTAGTACCGCACTTAATGATCCGACAAAGAGCGTAAATCTTTTTAAACGCTCACCCCGAATGTTTCCTTTTCCTGTAGAGTAAACAGTACGTAAAAAAATATTTGCATTAGCACACCCTGCATATGCAAATCGGGCCGTACGTGAAAAGCGGTGGAAATTGTATCAAATTGTTACGACACGTAGGCTTTGCCGACAATTTGTCAAGCGAGCTATAATTATTTTGAGCCCCACCCTGCTGTGAATTAGGCACCGTTTAGGAATTTTAAAGAGCGTATTGAAAAATCTGATTTTATATTCACGCTTCAAGCTACAATGGGTGGGCATTGTTAGTAATGTTTTGAAGATATTAAAACCTGACCGTTTTTGCTAATGTATGTGTATAAATGAAGTGTAAATTTTTATAAATTTATATTTGAATGCCATAAAATCAAAAATATCAAATTCATGAAGTAAGTGGATCGACACAGTTCATCTTGTAAATATTAGGCTTGAATTAGGAAATATTTTGCTGAGAAAATTTGGATTTTTAACGAATACTATGGTCTATGACCATGTAAATGTAGCGAACGGTTGCTCAGTGTTGTACTAAAAAAAATGGTTGTCTGTAAAGTCGGTTTACTGACGATAGTTGAACGTGACAACGTCTTAAGGCCGATTGTGCTTCTTTGTCGCTCGTTCCGCGCTCTCGCTTGCACTTCAAGCCTTACGGAACGCCTCAGAGCGAGGTAACGCCGCATGAGTCATGTTTTTTCGTGCGTGCAGCTGGCTCTATCGAATTATAAGACGTTGTCACGTCAATAAATGTAAAATTGAACACTTAAATATCTAGAGGTCATTACCGTGCATTCCATATACTTTTCATACACAATACATAAGTTCGCAAGCCATACAAAAAATCATTTCCCATCCAGAAACCCCCAAAATACCGTTTAAATAATAAACATTTGCAGTCCCGTTTCCCACGGCTTTCAATAAAAACAAACTGCGATCGTTCGGATGGCTTCGAATTAAGCCGTGCGGCTATCAGAGCCATTCACTGCTCCGGCCCAGACTAAAAAATGTTATTCGCCACCTGTGGCGCGTAAACGTATGCGTTTATCTGCGGCCCATGAATGCAGGATCCTCTCGTTACATGGATATATAGTTCGGTTGGAACGCCTCGCCAGTGATATTGAAATATCGCAAACTCTTGTTTGGAACAGCATCTGTGATTGTGTGTGGATATAAGAGTAGTTTTACTCATTACATTTAAAGAAACATTACCTAGATCTATTAAATAGACAATTATACCGGTGAATGCCTTAACATACTTTACTTTACTCCTCACATCATACTTCACAATATCCCTAACGTTTGCACTATTTCAGTAATTAGAAAAATACAACGAAAGAACGAAACCTACGAGACATAAAGCCTATCTATGCCTTTTTAGACAGTCTTTTAAAACCACTGAAAAGACCATTAATCAAACAGCCCAAATTCTAAATCATTTGAAGGAATTTATTATTAAACCGCATTATAAAGCATGAATACCTTCCAGGATCACACATCAATGTTTTTCACGAACGGGCCGCATCAATTCCACATCGATAGGCTGAATGTACGCTCGCAATTATCATTCACGCAATGGACATGGACTGCCGAGCCACAGCACGCCCGGCAATTAACACGCCTATCGCATTCCGCTCGATTGCCACTACAAATGTATTGGCCAGTGCCGATCTTTGCGGAATTGCTCTGTTTTGCAATCACGTTCACACCAGTCTTTTTGATCATTCATCGTTTCTATTTTTAGTAGGTTGAGCTTTAATTACAGATTGTAGATTTAAACAACAATATATGGTTGCAAAAATAAAATAAGGTAAGATTTATAATACTGAACATCTAAAGCTCTCCAGTAGTTTTTATTCCCACAACTAAAAAGGTATTTTTTATTCGTGTAGAAAACTTGTACGTCAAGTAGCCGAGTAAAATTTTCCCACGGTTATGAGGTCTTAATAGTGAAGCCTTTATGAAGTCGAGTGGACACAATAACGATAAAGGTGAGCAGAAAATCCGGACAATAAAGTCGACAAAAAAGCTGAGCGAGGGCTAGTGCGGAGAAATAGTTCGTGAAATTCGAAGGGTCCTGCCGTGCGGGAACGGGACAGTTTACGACGGGTCTCCAGTAAACCTGGCCATTAGGTTGGGTTAAAAGATCGCCCTATCGCAATATAAAGATGCCGAGGCAAGATTTGTAGGCGGTTTATGGATGTAGAAGGGTTGTTAGATGCGGTATTATGATCATGTCGAGTGGAGTCGTGCCGTATCCAGAAGTCAACATTGCGAACGCGATGGAGTACTTTCGAGGGCAGTATAAGAACATGGAAATGGTAAATCTCATTTTATGCATTATGAATTTAGAGTTTTCGAGTCTGTTGCTGGGTTTCTTTTTTATCCACGGCTCTTTTTATGGCTACCAAATACAAACGATGAAGTATAATAGATTTGTATTAAAATATGTACTATTCTAAACATCATGTAAGTAATTTTAATTCAATTAGCTAAGCACTCAACATACAAATGAACGTTTAAAATCAAAACTCCCAAAATAGTAAACCGCTTAGCTAAAATAAAACAATGCAAGCAAATATTCAAACAATACGAACTAGCAAGCATTTAGTGAGCATTCACAAAGCACTGCATTTGATAGCCAGGTGAGACGTTTGCGGCTAATTGCACAATGGTATAGGGCAGGATAAACAAGACCGTACAGGTGTTTGCTAAGGGCCCTCACGTACACAACGGTTTGCACTTCCTTTTGTACGAGTGTAATAGTTCCGTCCTTATGGCCTTGTCTACGGTACAATGTACTGTTGTACATCATGGTCTTTTAGCATCTAATTTGCGCTACATTTTCGAACAACTTTCAATGTAGAGAAATTGTTTGAAATGAAATATCATATGTAGAGACAATCTGTACTAAAATTATTTTCATATATTAAGAGGTGTTGTTGTGCTCATCTGTATTGTATTCAGATATTTATATGTTCGTAATAAAACAAATAATCTAGGGCCTATAGGTTAAACACTTTACGACGTATTTCATGTATACTTGAATCATAGAGATCATTTTCATCTATAACTGTATAAAATAAATGTAGTTGTAAATATCGTGTAAAAATTATTGCAGATATTAAAAAATTAACTGAAATAGTCCCTGAAGATTCTTCTTTAAATAATCAGTTGCTTAATTTTCCTCAACATCTTTCCTCTTTCAAGACAAGATAAATCAAATTATTCTAATGAGGCAATCGCGTGTCCAGCGCTACAAACCGATTTACACTAAAACATTTACTAAATGTAGACTGCGGTTAGTGTAGACACGTCCCAGTCAATCTGTTTGACGCGACCTGTGCCGTGTGAACCGGCCCTTTGAGCACCTTCCACCGCAAACGTTTGTAAACAGGGTATATTGGGATTTCGGAAAACTCGATGAAATGCTAGACGTTTTATGGGTTTAAGTAGGTTGTAATTTGTATTTTGATATCAATGCAGGTTACTGATTTAAGCAGCTAATGTTTTCGTGGTCAATTCATACTCATAGATGGTTGTAGTAGAGAAATTGGTTTAAAAGAAAGAGCACTAAAGCAAGTGATAATAAAAAGAAGTGATTATTTACTTTTTATAATCACTAAAACACACAATTTTTATACATTTAAGTTACAATTTCAGAAATAAATAGATTTTTTAAATAATTACGTTGAAATCTTTAGCAGTCATGAGAAGTTTTAGCAGGCGCAAGACGTAGACGTAGCCGTAGACGTTGCCGCTCCGCACATCTTGTCGCTAACCCAGATTTAAAATCGGAATCCAATAAAAATGGAAGCATCTAAAAAAGTTGAGATTCTCTACATCCGGAGCGCGGTTTTTCTCGAAATAATTATGCAACGCTCGCGGTGGGTGCGGCCGGCGAGCCTGGGGCGCCTCCGCGCTGCATATTACATGAGAATAACTTTACGTATTTCTTTAATATTTCACCGTGAGAAATTCTTTGGCTTACATCGTGCTATGTTTGCTCCCGTTGGCTTCAGTTTTAGATGCTTGTTCTTTGAATATCTTATGAAAACAATAAAGATTTAATTACGAAAACAAAAATCTGTTGCTTTATGTGTCGACAAAATGTTATATTGGTACTAAATAGAAATTGTAAATTTGTAAAATTATATACTTCTTGCTATTCATTCGACTCTACTACTAACTTAAAATAATTTCTACTACTAAATTAAAATAATATATACTAAGAAACAGAAAATGCTCTAAGAATTAAAATTAAAAACTTTCCCATGTACAGCTGAAGTAAGACACAACTAGGTAATGTAAATCTTTTACTATAATATATTTTAAATGCTCGCCTTGCAACATTATAACTCAACATTAACATAAAGTACATAAATAGAAAATAATCTAGAAACTGTCCAAGTTTCCCCGCGGTATCTGTAACGCCGGAGGCTGTCCGAACATAGATCATAGTCTACCCTTTAGCAGACTCGCTTTGTAGGTGAAGCCACATTATATTCATTATACGCCGACATGTGCACTGACGAGATTGCACTTGAGACTTAATTTCATTTCCTAATACGCTCCACGTATTTGCTCACCATCCATCATGTTTGCGCTCAACCGCATTCATTTTCTCTAGACGCGCACTATTTTCCTTTTGTCTAGACTATTTCTTCGGATTTAAATAGTTATAATTCGTCGCTTTCGAGGCCACACTCGATACAATCGTGAGTTCGGGGCGATATCTTCAAATTGCCCATGTAAGGCGAAATTAACCCTCGCTCGCATTAAAGTAGATAAGTCGGTGAGCTCATTTGCGGGCCTTCCGGCTGCCGCTCGTTACATCTTGATATTCTTTACCCCTTCACCGATACCGAGCACCACACGAGCAATAAATGGCGCGGAAGAGCCCGCTATCGCGTAGCCCGATATCTTCCATCCGAATTAATTTCAGAACGCTTCTCAGAAACGAAGTTAGTTCGCGGACCTGTTATTTCTACGTGCAACGGAGCGAGCGCGCGACTTCTAATCGCGAAGAGTTGCGAGATAAAATGGCGGACCCGTAATTACCATAGCGCCTTTCGAAGATATGTGGAGAATCTTAATGGTACGGTGGCTTTGTAAATAATGGGCTCTTATGGGAAAGTTGCTAAGCGCACTGTATCGTGTGTAATTTTAAGGGATCGACGTGCGTGTTTTTGGAATAAAATATTCAATGTGAATATGAACAGCAATGCTAATTTCTGCTAATATTATTTTATTCAAATAATTATGTATAATATTTTTCATCATTTGTATTTACGATCGCGTTTCTATAAAATAATACATAAGATATTATTTTTATTATTTTGGCCTCCTATTCTCCTGAATTCAAATAAAACATGCTTAATAATTTTGTAAACAAAACAAGGAAAATTATCGGCCCTTATCTTGTGGGTGCAACGTCGCCGTGCTGCAGATACGCCTGAATTATGATCAATTAATATTGCCATCGCATAAATATGAAAGATATTATTATACAGTAGAGCCATAACTTTAATTAGTTTCAGTAAGATTACAAATTAATATTTGTAAATACTGAATATTTAATATAGAAGCAAATCTTAAGTACATCAAATACAGATAAACATTTCCACACTACGGCATTGTCTATTCAAATTCACCAACTGCTCAGTTAATACATTTTAAAACGTCTCCAACGTTATTCAGGAAACGATATGTACTAGCGCTTTAGTACAATGAACATGTTCCCCACATAACAACCACTGTAAATTAGGCACCAAAAACGGTCTCATTTTCCACTCGAGTGCTGCGGCTAATATTGTCTCGCTCTTGAAATATGCAATCTTACCTGCGGGAGTCGGCGAATGTACTGTAATTGTTGAATATACTGCATCGTTTAATCCACGCTACATCTTCTGGAATGTTCGAGAACGCAGCCAAGATTTGCAGGCAGTCTGCGGTTCGGAGACTTGGCCTCGGGCCTAGCTAAACCGCCGGATTACTACGACCTCCTTGATACTTCGTATTAAACATTATACTCTCCCCGTACGACTCGGCGCACTCGTAAGCGAATGTTAGAACTCGTTTACATAACCGAAAACCTTTTTAATGGCTACGCCCCGAAAGTGTTCTTCAACAATCCCTGGAAAGTTGCTACTGTAAACAGCCGTCAGGCGTCGTCGATGAAATTGCAAAAATGTAAAAGAGCTAATGTTTGCTCACCTTAAACCCCTTCCCGACCCCACGTGGCAGCGTGACGAGCCGGATAAAAGGCTTTAATACACCCTCATCCCTTATTACGAAACTTGAAAAAGACAACAATATAGAACCAATGTGTCGCGGGCGCGGGCAATCATACGCGCATCAAAGGTGGCGCGCCTGCGAGCTAGCCAAGTGTGGAAAGGTCTTTATGTCACGTCGTTTTGTACGAGCTTTCTGTATGGAAATACACAGTCAAAGGGCAACGCGTTATGAGATCTGGAACAATACGGATTGTTTCAATCCCATTTCCTTCGTATGAGCATACGTTCTATTTGAATGTTTAATAAGACATCCTCGTTTGTATATTATAAACACGTTTCAAAGTGAATTACGTATTTCTCCTTCTATAATATTTCATGTATTTAATTGTTAACTACCTATCACTAATCTTCTTTATTTTGCAATTCTTAAATTGAATTAGTATTTAAATATGAAGAAAGTCTGGTTCCATGGAATGTAGGCAGGGAACACATCAAGCAGTCATTACCGCCCTCCTGAAAAATCTCACGGAGGCTGCTTTGCAAGTCAAAATCTTTCACGTGTGTCACTCCCACCGCCTGAGTGAAAGGTCGAAGTGATCTCGCATTATGTATGGGTAAATTGTGAACAGTTAATTGTTTATGTTAAACGCCTTTGAGAAAAGAAGGGTTTCATTATTTCCAGCTTTGATTGAAGTCTTTATAATATTGTCTTTGTAATCACGTGTTAGGTAGGCGCTTTTCAACCCTTCTTGACGAACCTACTCTATATTCACGAAATATATCCCAATCAACAATTTGTATTGTACTTTTTCTCAAGTATAGAGTAATTTACGTTCAATTCGGTATTAATCATTTTTACTAATTCACTCTTTCGTCGTAATAATAAACAATAGAATAAAAGTTCGTCACTTATAATACTCAGATAAACATAAACGCTGTCCTCAAGAACAATTAACATTGCAACAAAAAATGATATAAGCTTAAAAATGGGTCGAAAAATTATTTAGCGGTAAACCCGTTAACATGGTGCTTCTTCAATAATGATATCTGTTTATGACATGGGGTCGGAAGGTAACACATGTGCTTGATACGTAATGTTAAACTTAACACAAGTGTAGCGAAAGCTTCCTTCATTTATCACGATTATATTATAGTAAATCTTGAATTATTTATAACACAATAATATTTAAAGTAAAATTGTATTGATCACTCAACACTAAAAGTCTTTTTTTTTAATAATTACTAAATTAATAAGTTATTTTAAAATATATTTTATTATTTATATCACAATAAACAAGTAGGTATAAAAGAGAATCTGCCACCTACAAAGTTTTCTTTCTTTATTTGGTAAATTAGTAACCGTGTTATATTATATTCATAACCTAGCAAAATAATATTTATGTTGGCATAAAACAAGAAGCTTATATCTAATACACTGGAGATTGCGCTATGAACTTTGGCTTGTCACGGGAAGGCACGACCTTGAATGACGCCTGGTTGTTTTTTGTCCCTTTCACACCTAACTTGGCAAGTTGGTGGTTTTGATATGTAGGGGGGGTCAGTGTGAAGCTAAAACCAACTTCGGAGCTCTGTAAAACCTTAGCTATTTACTTAATGACAAAATGTTGTAAATAAAAGTTGTTCCTCGAAAAACAATCTACAAAAATGGTCTGATATCATTTCCTCGTAAAATTATAAAAAAAAGTTTTATTGAAAAATATAAATATCTCTAATTTCTGAACATTTTCGCTTATAACTTTTTTATTTATAGTTCTACGACAAAAAGTTACTGGACCAAAGTTGTAGAGAATTTAATTTGCAACTAATAATGTTAATAAATGTTTTTTATCAAATAAATAGTTTAAGAGATATATCGTAAAAACCATATCAACCGCTATTTTCAAGATGGCGGCCGTGGGACAAGGGTGGCGACCCCACAAACTTGGTCATATTCATATTGACCCCCCCTACACATCAAAAAAATAAAATTGCGTCCTCTAAAAAATGCAACCCCAAATGTAACTTTTCAATGGAGTAGTTCTAAAATCGATATGATGAAGATTCGGTACAACGACGTGAGCACATTAGCAGGAACGTCGCCGAAATAATTCAACGATTTTCCACAACGTGCCGCAAATTGATATTCGATCACTGTTTTGTAACTTATCAATATTTTTTGTGGATATGTATATAAAAATTATATGAAAGTAAGAAAAATGAAGTAAAAAATATTTTAGTGGAATTTGTTCAGACAAATATTTATTTAGAAGACATTACAATAAGTAGTTTGAAAGAAGAAAGCTTTGAAGGTTTTCATCAAGAACAATACAAAAATGGCTAAATGTCTCCCTTAAAATTGTGCACCAAAGATCAAATAATAATAGTTTAACAAAACTAAAAAACACGCTTTTAGTCCGGTTTTCTATAAAACGCGTGTTTTTTATTTTTTTTTAACTATTATTTATTTTATCAAATTAATGTATTGTCATCGGTCCTAAATAAATCTACAAAGTTTGAACGAAATCTGGCCGTTTAAAGTGGGTCAAAATCGCGCCCAAAGAAGTCGGTTACAAACATACAGGTGAAGCTAATATAAAGCGTGTAATAAAATAGTGAACTTATAGGTAAGTAGTTTTGAATATTGAACAGTAGGAACAAAGATTTTGTAACATGAATAAAATTCACTAAAACAGGTAGCCATTCCTACAGATTTCAACATATAAGAGGCTAAAAAGTAGATATTAAAAAGGAACGCAAACAAAGCAATAATAATTCGCGAAGCGTACCACCGCTCAGCAAGGCGCGACCGTAACACGCGCCGCAAAATTGACATTCAATCAGTGCGGAGACATTGTTTCCCTATCAATCCTTATTGGGTTCCGCACACGCGCCGATATGCAGCCATCAAATCGCAATTTGTTTATGAAAATTTATTGTATTCGCCATTACCGGATTCTTTTCCTACGGGAGCGACCCGCGGAACGAAATCACCTTATTCAATTCCCTTTTTGCATACATCACACACGGTGTCTTCGAGGGGAGAACACGGGAATCGCGTTTGAGACCCGTGTTATCATCTTATTAGTCTGGATTGCGTATATGTTCATGGTTTGCCTGCAGGGCTATCTGATTTCTTGCGTATTTATCGAAAATTTGTAAAGCTTTTCGTTGGAGACCCGCTTTAAACATTTTCATAAAATTTTCGAGAAAGGAAAGGAATTTGCAAGCTAAGCTACTTATTTTTCAGCAATAACCTGAGCTAACACATATAAACTGATTGATCTATTATTTTATATTATTATTTTTTCAATAATATCAAGAACAGTCAACACAAACCTATAAGACATCAAACAAAGCCCACTTTAATTCATTCATTTATACTGCGTTTTATACATCACCAGTCACCACCAATAAATCATCCTCTATTATACGTACAATTACCGGCATCAACCCGATAAGATGTAAAATCGTGACGAATAACTCAAGACGCGTTCCAAATACCGCGAAATCATTTATCAGACAGAATTAGCGAGTCACACATGCAAAATGCCGATCGTAAGCGGAGCGCGCGATATGACACCACTTCCCTTCTGTTTCAAGGATTTGGGAAAAGAATTGTCGCATATATCACAGTTAATAGGGTGAGGAGAGAGCACTACTTATGCCTAATGCGACAAGGAAACATGCTATGCTCGTACGCTCGAATACATTTTCAGAACTGGATTTTCAATGGCAATAAATATGTGAGCAAACCGAGCCAAGCTCTTTCTTATGACGTTTTGGCTCTGCATAATCATTTGATTTGCTACAGAGTTCCGATTCAAAACACTGTTTGGAAAATAATAAGAAAATAGTTCGTGTTACTATAGTTGATTTCATAGTGTGTGGTATGGAATTATTAATTGTATAAAAATTAGATACCTAATAATTTTATTCCTTTACTTACGTATAAATCATATTCCGAATTAAAATCACATTTCAACTTTACTTACCATGTTAGATTAGATAACCATCAAGGTTCAATCCCACTAGGTATACCTTAAGCAATTCCATAACACCGTAAATAAATCAGCTGAAACAAACTGTATACAGCAGTCGAGTTCCCCAGGCATAAAAAACGACATTAACCCGTTCCTTCTAACATAACAATAAAGCGGTGACGCGCTCATAAACACCTTGGTATTATGTTCCGTAAAAAGGAACGACACCGGTAAATATGGACAGGCAATGTTCTCGATGGAATGAAGGTGAAGATGCTTTTAACGTCACGGAAACTTGTGAAAACCTAATTTTTACGAGACACACTAAGTGCTGCTGGAGCGCGCGTGTTTTTTAAATTTAAAATTTACTGAAATGTGAATAATCACGAAAGTGCATTTTTAATATACATATTTACCCGAGAATAATTTATTTCTAGTATTGTTTAAAATGCGACGCATTATTACAAAATATGTAAAAATTTCTTCAATTTATTCTATTAAAATTTCAAATCCTCCTCAAAAGAAGGAAAATCGTATGCATTTTATATACTTCGTACCCCTGTTTATTCATTGTGCTTTTATTAAGCTTAATGCACTCAAGACAAAGTATTTTCTCCACACGTTTCCAAATCAACCGAAGATTATGCTAAATACTTGTAGGTATTATATTCTACGACGTACAGCGCATACATAACTAGTGCTTTAAGAGTCCCCTCGCTAAAAGGCTATATTTTCAACACATGATTATGTAAAAGAATTCCACTGTTTCAATGTATGGGGTAAAGAAATGCGTGTCGTTAAGAAGCGATTTGCATGTGATTTTGACTTAAGGTTTTGCATTTACAATTTGTTGTTATTAGTTTCTTTATTATTCTTCAAAATGAATAAGTATTTGATAAATATGCTCACTTCCTTTAACCATTAATTGAATTTTATATAAATAGAATTCGTATTATTCAAGAAATATGTCTAACGTGATTACTGTCACCAAACGAGCAAAATGTTCCAGCTCAGTAAACGACTTCCCGTCAAGTTAATAACACAAAACAAATTACCAAAGAGATCTCCGTGCAACACGGTAACAATTAATCAAAACATTTGGCCCTCGGTAAAAAATATAATAATCCTTCTGAGCCAGGGCCATTATTATTATTTAAATCTTACGACGACTCGACGTAACTGTGCGATATAGATATAACTCAGCAATAACCCATTTAGGAGGATAAGAAAAAGGGATGGTAGTCATTAGCATATAATGACAGTAATTAAAATACACAAATAGAGCTATAAAGCAGGCCCGCCGTTGAAGGGTTGTCTTCATCATGGAGCGAGAATTTATACATGGCAAATATTTTCACTGCGGCTCAAGCAAGCCGCTTCAGAATTAAGAACGGCATTGTTTAATTTATTAATTAATGGACCCGCTGTTGCGGTGATGATGACGGCTCAGCGTTATATTAATAAGATTTTAATTTGGATTTAAAATTTGTGAGCGTTACGATTGCATCGCGAAAATACACACAGAACTGTCACTTTTTTACATTATACATATTCAAAGCTTTTTTACCTAAAAAGTTGTTGAATTTTCATAAACATGATTGGGAAGAGGAATTTTTATTCACGTTTTCCGTCTCGTTTTACGTTAAAAACATCTACAATATTTCCCACTGTACTTCATGTTCATAAAAAACATCTGAGATTTACATAACCTCGTTAAATAGTATTTAGTTTTTATTGATAATAATTAATCAAGCAATGACTTGAACAATGCTCTATCTAATTCCTCATAATAAATTTCAAGAAGCTACCTTAATTCATCAAGAAAATTCCACTCCAACGCTTCCATAGACAATGGTGAAGATAATTACGAGATGTAAAGGTTTATTAACGCAATCGGGTCATAATTAACATAAAAAAATAATATTTACCAGCACTGGAGCTGCTGAAGCTCTTAATTTACGAATATTACAGCATTAGGTTCATCTCAACCCTTCTTACAAATAATTGCAGTGATGTTACGTCTTGAGGAATGGGTTAAACGTCGAGATTAAAACTCATTACAGTTGTACAATTTGTATAGTAATGACGCGAATTAACATTCTGCAGTGAAATATTATTCGTATTAATATTTCCCACACGTTTTGTAGACAGTTTCTAGTATGACTACGCCTAAATTACCTATTGATATTTTAATCAAGACTCATCCCTCGCCGATTTCAAGACATTATTAGCATATAAATAGAGAGTAAAATATGGCATCAGCATTTTAATTTTTCAATATTACGGAACGATTTACAAATTAGCGGGTAAGAAAAATGGTATGTAGGCCTTGAGAGGGTCGAGCCAACCCACAGATGTTCTATTTAAATGTAAATTCACTTCGACATGCCGACGACACGGAAAAAATCCAAATTTAACAGGCTCGTCAACGTGCCTTATTGTATTTTAAATAAAATTAAGAATTTTGTTAAAATAATGAACGACCATTATACCGCTACAAGCAGATTTTGCTATGTTTAAGAATATAATTCCTCTGAAAAATTTTGACAAAAAATTCAGATTCACAATTTCGACAATATCTCATGAAATTTGATATAAGTAACATAACATGAAAATGTCTTTTAAAAACGCTTTAGAATAAAATAATAACAATAAAAACCTCCCCCACAAAACCAAAATAGTACACGGATGAAAAATTAACTAATTTGACAGCAGTGTTTAATCAGACTCGCAACAAACACTAGGAGGGTGACAATTGCAGGCGCCGGATGAAAAAGCGAAAAGAAAGAATTCTTTTCACTTTGAAAAGGCAACAATACGGGACTGTTGGAAAAAGGTCCGGATGTGGAAGTGACAGATTGTCGACAATGGACTCACACCTCGTGTTAGCGGGAGCACAGGAATTAGCTATCATTTACTTAAGCACTTATATAATTAAGGACAGCCATTACTGACGCCGGGGGTCGAGTTTCTTTGCGACTGTCTCTAATTGTGCTTATAACGGTTGTTGTTCAGTTTGTATCGTGATATATTTGATGCTCCCTTTAATTAACGGAATTAAGAAAACTAGTTTGAGATTTTTTAATAGTTCACGCTTTTGCCAGTTTTTTATCTTTTGTTTCTTTTAATTTAGTGCTAGATGACAGCATGTCTATCTACCTATCAGTCCGACGTTGTATTTATTATTTTGTTTAAGTATGTTTTCTATAATTATTTTCTTTCAGCCCTTTTGGGACTTTTTGCTAAATAAAACCGTGAATTATGATGCATATTAAAAATAAGGTAAAATATACTCGTAGATTTTAGGATTGATACATGAAAAAGAACCATTGATATTTCTAATCATACAATAGTCTAAATTATATACTTAAAATTACCTCCCCCATTACAAATACGAATAAATTGATTAATTTCCACGAAAACTGAATTAACGAATAAAATCTATGAAAGTAGAGGTTTTACTTTACAAAGAACACTGGCCTAAATCAAAATAAAAAACTGAAGCAAATCCAATTCCATTATAATAACCCGGCTTAATAAAGCCCTCGCGCTTTAAAATTTATTTGTTGTACTATACTGCAAGAATTCTCATTAATCCCCTTTGCATTTCGAATTAACGAATCGATCATAATTGATTAAGTACCACGCCGAGGCAAGGAATACCACAAAGGAGTCCATTCGGAGCACCTCCGCGGAAAACAAAAACAAGATTCCTCCCTTTTTGACCGAATCGTCGAAAGCGAAATCTGGCTTTGTTCATTTGCTCGGTAAACCGATAATTTCATTAAACAACAAAGTGGGACTCGTCGGCAGCTCTGTAAACACGGCAAGAAGCCAATGTCCCCTAAGATGGGAAATTCATTTGAAGAAAAAATTTAGGTCCGGGCGCATCGCGGCAAATTAAGAATCCTCAGCCCCCGCTCCGTTTGTAAAAAACATTTGAATCTCAGAGAGGTTTCCGTAAATTAATTAGAAACAAAACATAGAAACGAAAAGCAATATCATTACAAAGTAAAATTAGAAATGAAGCAGCTACAGTTTTTAAAACAGTAGCACGTCTTTTTTGCGCGGATATATTGACTGTTTCATTCTTTTGTCGGAAACAAGAAAAACAAAACAGCAAAGTTAATCTTTTATTAGTTCAGTTGGTAGGTAATCAAGCTAATATTGCTCGAGTAACCCAAAATCGGACGCATTCCGCACGTTAAAAATATCGCGGAGTAATTTGGAGCATTCGGTCGGGCCACTGGCTTTAATTTTGGTAGCGAGCAAATTAAGCCCAACCCCGATATATTGCGTTTGTTCTTTTGAAGCCGCCAGTGAAGGGTTAAACCAAGAATGCTTTTTACAGAAAGTCAAATATCCGATGGAAAGATACACCCACACATGTACATAGACCGTTTATTAGAAGCATTCAATTGATACTTAAATGATATTTCAGGATGAGGTACCTATTTCTATATACCTACTTACTTACACATGAATAATTGCTTATAAAAAGAAAAACAAATACAAAAATAGGCTATAAAACGTTCGGCCTAGAGAAAAGTAAAATATTTTTATTATTCTCAACCAAAAAACGAATCCATTGTCCACACATGACCACAAATACTCGTTAAACCGAAGCCAATGAATTATACCTCAGGCAGGTAATTAGACCGAAAATACCATTAAATTAATAAATAAAAAACAGAAGCGGAGCCCATCGAGCGATATAAGGCCCCTCTGTCGAATAAATTTATGTAAAAATTTTCATTAATATTTTTGAGGCCGACCGTCCGCTCGCCCTTGGGAGTGAAAATCGAGTTCGCGGTCGCGATGGAAAAATTCAAACCGAAAATTATGGGGTCCCTCCTTGTATTTGCTTATGAATACCGCTCGTACCTGCCCGCATTGTGATGTATAGCTAAATATTATGTGTGCGAAACATACGGACATATATCCGGAGTCGTAGCATGGAAACCACTCGATCACTTAAATATGAACGTGTTTTAAATCAGAAAACAATTATTTCTTTCATTTTTTTAAATCTGCAATAATCAAATATTTGTTTTTGCTTAGATGAACAGTATGAACATCTTTTTTTGTGCCGTTATAACCGGTTACATTACGCCGGTAATCATCAGTATATTAATTAATTTAATTTTTTTTCAACCTACGGATAAAACAAAAATCAACAAAATTTAGGCTCTAGTCAGAAATAAAAACAATATTTAAACTATTTGTCCACACATAGAGTTAACAGATAGTATTAAAATCCATTCTCAAATTCCGTGAAACAAGTAAGTATGACACATACCCCAGATCTGATAAGATTATAAAAGATTTGTGAGTTTCGAGTGTAGTCCGAGCTTAAGAGATTTAAATCGCCCAACCGAGTGGAATGGCGGATACAAAAAGATTTGTCTTAGAAGTGACACTGGGACTTTCAACCAGTTAAGGATCTTAATATCGACTATTTTTTTATAAAGACACGAAAACTGTCGTATTCCTGCAAATATTTTAATATTTTCGATTTAGTTCAACCTTCAGACTAAAACTTAATATGTTACTTTGCTTACATCTATCTCCTTTTTAATATATTAACGATGCACGGGAACACATTCCATCGCAAAACGCTATAAAAATCATTCAAAATACAACTCAAAGTTCACAATCCGACTTATCCAGGAGGCTGTATATCATCGAGTTAAGCGACCACAATGCAGCCGAAATCTGCTCGCGATATCAAGTGAACCTGTAAATCTTACGCCATTTTTATATTCCTCCCCGAAGGGCTAAGTGAGTCGCACCAGCCCAGATTATATCTTGACACTTGATGGATGAATGGTTATTGGTTCTTTACATCTTTATCATATCCATACAGTCGCACTAGTAGATTTGCGAGATTTGGTCGTTGGTGTTTACAGTTTGAAATGGTTTTTAAATTTGATTTAAATTGTTTTTTGAGGTGGTCATATATTGCTTTGAATTTTGAGCGTGTTGAGTTAATATTACATATTTTTTATTATTTTGCTTTGGGCTTTTAAGGATGGGTTAGTTTTGATACGTCTGGATAATCTGTACTTTGACGATATTATAACGATTTGCATTTATACTTTTCCTTTGTACAGGCTATTTAATCAATTAAACTTTTTTGTTAAAAAGTATATTCTAGACGAAAACAGATTCTGGTATAATAATAGTAAGTACACGTATATAAATGTAAAATATGCAAGATTTGGTGTTCGAGAAGAAGCGTCTGACACTGCGACCCGATCGTTTGCACTCTTTACTACACCCCCGTTCTCACACATCATGTAAGAATGGTCGGCAAATAAAGCATTTCACAATATTATTTATCCTCTTTTTTAACGATGTTTTTTTTTTATAATAGCACAGTCATACAAATATTATGATAACTATAATGTAGCAGTAGGTATCATATCGGTATCTTTAAAGTTAATTTTGTGTCGTAGTTTTAATATGACGATATTAAAACTTATATTTATGTGTTAACTATCAAGTATTAAAGATAAATTTAGTATCCATACCCTAATGCTTAACAGATTTTTTTTCCAGACACCTTTTATCTTATTCATAAAAACAATGATGTAGCATAATATCTCCTTCGTTGCTATCCCTACCTCTTTCCGGACGCTTTACCGAGCACATCATACGCGATACGGGCTGAAAAATGCCGCGACTGCGTTAGCGGAAACATATCAATTCAATTTGGAAATCGCTCCTCGGAACACCGTGAAATGGGCCTGTCACGCTAAATCACGAGCGGGCAGCGATAAACATCGGAAGGGTTTATGTTTTATTGGAACTGAGATATTTTATTTCGTGCGAGGAAATATTTTGACAGGCTATGTGAGCACCAATTTGTAGATTGTTACCAGCGCGGGGGTGGATATACAGGGTGTCCCACTATTGGTATACTAAGCGCGAAGGGACTTGTAGTTTTGCATACACTGATCACATAAAAAATACTTAAAAAACAAAATTACATCAAAAAATGATTGCCAAATTTTTCCTGAAAATCCATGTTTTCTTCTCTATCTTCGCGCAGCCGGCATATACCGCTTCGCTAATGTGAGCATTTTGTCTATGAAAACATAATCTTAAACGATAGGTCATGTGCTGGTAGCAAAGTTGGGCGGGTCGCTTGTTATGGTTGTACACATAGAGTTTTAAGAATTCATCTTTTTGAAAAATAAATATGTTTGGATTTTTTTAAGTATTTTTTACGTACTCGGCGTATGCAAAACTGTAACCTCCTTTGAGCTTAGTATACCAACAGTGGGACACCCTGTATAGCTGCGGATTTCATGATATAGTGTTCGAATTTAAAATATTACATTTTTTGAACAGTGTTTTTATATTGTTTAATTATTTTGTCAACAACTTTATACTTCAAAACTAGGATAGAATTAGATGCTGTCTAAAATGAACTATGGCTCGAACCGAGATAAAAACAACACGTTTTTATGTTACCAACTTTTCCACTTTATTATTAAATAAATACTCGAGTACGCTGCCGTCGTGAATAAGCTTGTTTGCCAATTAACCCTCCCGTTAATAAGATAGAAAGAGCTCTCTTTACTAAAAATTCATCACGTCATCTACAGTGGGTATAAAAATTAAATATGCACACGAGGCGGTTAATGCCTCAAGGAAAACATGTTAAGCGGAATGAGTTTTCCTTAAAAGCAGTCTGATATTTCATTATTTTTAAGACGGTCTCTTAAATGTAAAAGTTTTTAACAGCGAAATTGACGGAAACAGCTCTTACGTATTTTATGTTGTCTTTCTCTGCAATCTTATGTTTACAAACATTTCATACAAATTCTGATTTTCTGATAATATTACGAAAATTTACAACTCTACAATTTATCTTACCAGCATGATAACAAGGTAAACGCGGTATAAATTATACCCAAAAGATAGCTAATTGAATTCAAATTTCCCTACCAAAACAAGTGTACGCTACATACCCACCGATAGATATCCACGAATTTAATATCCCACTCATAATTGAAGTGAACGTTCTTCCGAAGCCATTACCGTGGGATCGTAGACGAGTCCCTACCTAGGTAATGAACTCACATTATAAATGCAACGAGCTGTACTCCGCCGATGCACCGCAAACTCTGCTCAGAAGAATTAATTCATTTGCATGTAAAACTTCACCCACGGCAGTCTTAAGATTAGATGTGAGACAGGATCGATGAAAGCGCTGCTTCATATTAGCATCATTGGTGTGTGAATTGTCTTTAAATTTCAGTAATAAAGTCGCAGTGCTAGTCATAAATTACATTCTAGCTAATTAAGTCTGAAGTTATATTATTATTATATCAATCATCTTCATCTTACTAAACATAAATCACGACACGACTCGTCAGAATCAAAGCATACAATAATTAATATATTATAATCTAAAGCAGTCTCGGAGAAATAATGAATAAAAGTTTCAACAAACCACTGGTAGGCGCACCTGCAAGCCACGTAGTATTTTTAATAGGATCCGTCCCCTCTCATCCGAGACCTCTTACTAATTCCACGTACTTCGTTCAAGGAGCACTTTTTAGAGTCATTTCGCGCCTCTTGAGGACAATCGGATGCAAAATGGAAGCTTCAATTTGTCAGAGATGAGAGGACCCTATTGAATTTAGGTGAAATCTGAAGGAATCTTTTGTAATATTACCTGCTGATAAGGTTTAGATTAACAGTGATTAAAGTAAGTTTCCTAAATTTATTTTGTAATACTGATGATTATGTCATATACCTATTAGTTCTTCCATTACAAAAGCTTTATTATTGCTCATTTTGATATGCTCCACACCTACTTTCAAATAACAATCTGAGCGTTAAGAATAGAATGTTTATATCATGTTTAACTTCATGATTATCGGAATCATTAAACAAACAAGAAGCGGGAAAAAAGGGAGGCAAAATACTGCAACTCTCAGATCTCTATCGCGAGAGAACGTCGCGATCGTCCCCCGGGGACAACACTTATCATTGACATTAACTTTTTTGTTGTCCATAACATTTGCATAACTCTAAAACTCTATCGACGCAGCACGCCTCGAAGCCCCGAGGCCAAAGAAAATGGCGGCCTATACTTTGTAAGATCATTTTCAGACTTTACGAAACTCTCTCGTCTTTTGGGAACTGTAAAATGGAGTAATTTGTAAATTGCCAGCGCGTGGTAACTGAATGTGCGTGGTTGATTTTACCCTACTGATATGTGAGTGTTCCTCAGGGCTTTAAACATTATGTGTAAAATAAATCTTCTATTTTGGATTGTATAACGTATAAACAAAATATTTATTGTTTTCCTGATAATATTTAACCCATTGACCACCGAGCGGCCCGATCGGGCCACGACACAATAGATTTTCTATTGTGTCTGTGATTCCGGGGGCTGAGGCATTAATGGGTTTTTAAATGCAAATTCTCTCTTTTCATCATCAATAATGGTACCAATCATAAAAGCGTATTATTTATGAAGAACAATTGAAGCATAAATTGTTATTAAATTATCATGTTTAGCAAAAGCAAAAATTAAATACTTGAGAAAATATTAGTTTAATACCTACTACCAAACAAAAACCGTATTTAAAATATAAATGGGAGAAAAATTAGCACATTAATCCAAGCAAGTCTATTTTGACGTCTGTCAGATTCAATGTGCCCTTCGGCAAACGAAGCTAATTTGACGTTTCGACGGTAAGGTAATAAAGGAATCGTTTGGGGATTTGTGTGGACCCGGGATATTTTATAATAATTCACTTGGTATTTATTTGGCATGATTAATTTTACAAGAACTCTATATCTTACTTAGTATAAAGCTTTTTTTAAAGACGAATTACGAGTAACTACGGAATCTATTTTTTTAAATAATTGAATTGAATTAATTGAAATGACAGTTTTTACTTATTAAACGTAATTGCTTTATTGCTTGATTACCTACTCTGTTAATAAACAAAATTTCGGAATCTATCAAAATTACCCCACTCCAAATTAAATATCAAAATTAAAATTAAACAGATACCATACAAAGATCCTATCCTGAATCTTAAGTAATACTTATAAATTTATTCAACAAAGCGTCTTAAAATTACAATTTAAAAACATGAGCGTGTATAACGATGTCTATGTATAAGTATAAGTATATATTATATCAGATGGCTTAATGGAAAGGTATCACTGGAAGCAGCTGTTATGATACCGGCCAAGAGTGTCGCCGCACTCACCCTTAAAAGATTTTTAAATGCTTCGTAGTATGGAGTGCACTCTTTTTAATCATTTCATTCGTTTACTAGTGAGACTTTTCGTAAAGTATTTCCTGATTTTTTGTTTATTCGTACAGTGAATAATGTATTAAGTATATTTATGAATCCTAACTTAAATTAAATAAACATTTCACAAAAGTAAAATACTAACAGGAACAGACAAAACATATAATAACAACTGATACAAATAAAGCAGTTAAATTTTAGGTAATATGTAATACAACTGTATACTAAAACTAAGACATATTAGGCTTGTTTTATATGAGTAATTATGTTACGAGATACATTTCCTTAAAAATTTTATACAATTTTTCAAGTACTTTCAACTATTCAACTAGGTACAACATCGTTTCCACACTTGTCGAACCTGCACCTACCGCCCGCAGCAAAGGCGATCGCATTTTTCTCACCCCAACCTTCGAAAAAATAGGGGAGATTCTTATCTTGTCGCTTCTAATTTACTTATTCCTCTTTTAAAGACTTATTTACCTTCAAAATCCCATTGTGCCCAAACGGGACGAACGATCTCCAGCAATAATGAGGCAGGTTCTCGAGCGACGTGTCAAACGCGATTTTTCTTAAAAAAGCAATAACAATTTACATAAACACCCGGTCCTAGTTAACAGTTAATAAAGGAAACGATGTCGCAATTGACGCTGTTGTCTCTTAAATGCCTTTTAGATGGAAATGCTGAGATACATTGTTTTACAAGACACTTTTTTGTTGGTCCCCGTTGTTGATGGAATGGCTTAATTAGATTGGACGATTTGTTTTTACGATTATTACGTGCAAGATACATTTTAGTCTTTCTTTGTGACATTGAATTAAAAATAAATTGCTTTAAAAATAATTAACATTCGTCCAAGTCAATTCTTCTTTTTCAATGTTGTATGTAATTTACATTATATTGAATATCTACATACCAGCTATTTATTAACAATATTCGGATTGCGTAGTATTGCACTTTTTGAAGCCATATTTTCCGTCTCCTCTCAATTTCAAAACTTTACGATTATTTTGCAACTCTCGATTTATACTCAAATAATTGCAACTTAATTTTTTCGTCTTTACCGATAAGCTCTTTACATATTTTATAATATTCCGGTCAATGACCCGCCACATATTATATTAATCTCTACTGAGGGACTGTTCTCAGCGCGGATTGCAATACTACATCAACGACCCTTATTAATTTTGAAGCCAATGACACAACTCCGCGGCATATCAACCCCGTTCCATTAAAAACTTCCCGACTTGAACTTTACTAATAGTAATCCGAAACAAAGTTCGCCGGTTCAAGGTCGCAATTTAAAGTTTTTCGAAAACTTCCCTTCCACAGTTTTTTATAAGTATATAAATCTTTTTGCCGGCAAAGTTTCAGAAAGTTTTTGGCCCAGATTGTCATCGATTTTTGTTTGAAGAGTTTGTTTTTCATTGTTCTTCTTTACTTGTTTGACGGTTAATTCATAAAAACTTTCCCGCCACCACAGTCGATGACATTATCGACTCGTCGACCGTTTGTAAACAAAACTGGCCTAGTCACTCATTGTGTATGGTAAATGCACTTTTTCCTGGGGAGGTCTAAGTAAACTATATTTGAAGAGGGCAACATATGGCAGATCGTACTTATCCTCTGTATAAATATGAAAAATTTCGCAGACTGTAAATATTTTCCCTATCATAAAGGCATGCATGCAAGTCACCCCGAGGGCTTTCATCACCTCGGTCCTGAATATTTTTGTATGTATCAGCGACCCTCTGTCTCAAGTTATGTAAATGCCCTAACACTTTCTTCGTTTTTCTCGCATTTGCCGCACAATACAGTGCAATTTGATGCGAGATCCCGACATTATCCGCATAGGTGAGCCCTTTCGACACACATTTCTAAATCGAAAAAGTGATTTGGAGCTTATTTTCCTGATCTTGGATACCTTTACTTACTGTTTGTTTATTGAAGGCTTATATTTTTCAGGTATTTCATGACAGTTTAGATATTCCAGGTAACTAAAAATCCCAGTGGAAGCAATAGCTTTAAAAATTATTATATAAATACAATATCTTTCACAAAAAAGTTTATTCTAAAAAATATTGTTGCATCATGCATAAATCCATATATATTAGCATTTCCGTATAAATTAAAACAATAAAAATTAAAGCAGCCAGATATTTCCAATTTGATTCCCTTACAATAGTATTGATGTCTGAATCCAAATGAGGTTCCCAAAGAAATTCAATAACAGGGGATATTTCTGCATTAATTGCTAGTCGCGTAGACAAAGAGAACATAATGAATCAGCGTCCCCGTTGTCCGTCTCGGCTGATTTATTTCATGACTTCGGCTATGCAAATTCCATTAAGATTCAAAGACGTACGTACTTCCCCTAAGAAATCCACGACCGCAATGATGCCAATCGCGGCTGAATCTTAATATTTTATGTTGTGTTATTCCTTTTCTTTTTCCTTCCTGATAATATTTATTTCCTCGCCGTCAATGAGATTCCCACTTTGGCGCGTAATAAAAAAGAATTATTGTTCATCTTTTTATAGCGTGCCGTTTTGCTGGATTTCGTATTATGAAGATTGAAAGTGTGAGGGATTTTTATTTTGTTTTAAATAACTGTTTTTAGATAGCTTCACATTTGTTTTTATTGAAATGTTTTTATCGCAATATTTCCTTACCATATTTGTAATGTTATCAGATTTTGATAATATTATGCTGCTCTTGCCTTTAGCTACTTAACAGAAACAATTATAAAAATAAGTGAGTGCTGGTGACAATTAAAATTTGATAAAAACTTAACTTCTTATATTTCTTTACACAAACACATATAATATCAATCAATGAAAAATAACACTAAAATTAAATTTTCACTTAGGGTACTGTGTGCCCATCACACGTGATTAACAAGGCCCCAGCGGCTTGGCTACAAAATTGGGAAAAAATCATCGAGGTGCGGCCAAGGGAGTGATCGGGCCGATGATTGATCACACCTCTAATTGGTTGATGGATGGTGTGGTTCGACCTGAACGTTTACTACATACATCTCGTAAGCCATGGGTGTCTTGGATGGAAATTTTTGGTACAATTTCAAGGTTGTGGTACGATTAACGTACTGCTAGTGGTGTTAGTATATCCTGATTATGTGATGTTTGAAAGTTCATCTTCTAAGACTGATTAACGATTATTTAAAAAGTATGTTATGTTTCGAAATGACATATGTAGGTACTTCTCTTGCTCTTTTGAAGTACTGTAACATTTTTCCTATTATTATGATTAAATAAATAATAAGCAATTTCATGAACATCTACAGATAAAGTTTTGATAGGAAGTTTTCTTCCTTACTAAAAAATAAAAGAAATGTTAAAACCGCTGACTTCCACACAAAGACGAAAATTCCAGAAAAAACATGACAATGATCAAACCTAAACTTCATCCTTCAATCCTACTTTCTATCCTCCACTTTCCACGAAACTTACAACATTTTGTATCATATTTTTTAACATTTAATACTTGCCGTATAGTTTGTTAACAAATATGATGCATCAATCAATCTGATACAATATTGTTTTAAAGGCAAATAACACGAGCAAATTCTCAAAACCCAAATCATTATCGATTCCATCTCATCCTAATCATCCAAATGTAAATTAAACATCAAGAATATAACTTGTAAGGCAACGTAACGTTATTTCCAAATAGTAATTAAATTCCTCAGTACAAAGCAGAAGATATGAGCGGAACCTAATTTTCATAGCTGATTAGACTACCCCACATGGGATCGCATGATTACGTCACAGCCCTTGTTCTGACATCAATCTAAATAAACTTTAACGAGTGAAGGGTTGCTCAATAAAATGTTAGATACGTAGAATTCGCGGACACAAAATAGGATTACGGGTGTCTTATGACCTAGTAAATGTTATTTTATGTAAGTTTGAAATATATTGTCCACGCCAAGCCATTCCTGATTTCTACTTTGGCATAACTGATAGTATAATCACAAAATATAATATATATGAAGAAATAAATTTAATAAGAATAAATAATTATTATGTGACCACGAAATCTAAAAAAAAACATCAATATAAGATTTGTCTACGATTTTTAAAACCGCCACCTTACTCACTACATAATAGTACCTTACTCTCTACATAATAATAGTACCTACTATTATGTAGTCTACATTGTAGAGGATAGGATATTTTTAGGTTTTACAAAAGTAATAGAGATACAGACTATGTGCAGACTACATTAAAAATAAGCATATAGATGATGTAGCCCTTCAAGCTTTTAATGTAAAATTTTGTCAACAGTACGTGTATAATTATTTGGATGGCATCATTATCAAAGCGGTTTTAGCTCTCGAAGATGCAAAAGTGCATAAAAACATTAAACGTAAGCCAATTAACGTGCTTCAAATCTGATGATGAAGTACCGCCAATACACCACTCGAATTTCTTACGTACTTGGGTAACAAATGACCCGTTCCAACAATACGCATCGTGTTTGATCGAGCGCAGTATACTAATATACAGCATTAAAGAGTCGGTGCATATAAAAGCTGTCTAGAAAGTTTCTGTCGCGGGCAAACGATCGATACCGCCGAGGTGGGTAGGGAATTATACTGGGTAATGAACAACAGCTAGTTGCTGGTTAATTTGGGTTATTATGTCATTTGTTCACGGGCGTTAGGCTTTTAATGTTTGTTAATGTGAGATCGGATTGCTGGGGAATTGGGGATTTTTCATTGGTGTAAAATATGCCTGTTAGAATGGAAACAATAGAAATTTCTCATGTCATTATTGGCTTTTATGATATTCGGTAGCAGATATATTGCTTCCTAATAATTGTTTTATATCGTATCTATAAATTTATGATTTTTTAGGCTTTTGTCTCCTTAATATTTTTAAAAGAATTATCTTTAACAGATTAATTTATCATAAATATCTATGCAATGATTATGTGGTTGGTTATACATTAATAGAATCAGCCTATTATATATTGTTTACTCTTGCTTATGGTTATGGTTATGCTTAGAAAAATACATTATGGGTTTAAATGAAGACCGCATTACAAAATCAGTTAGCAAATTTCGCCTCCTGTAAAGTGTTGCTATTTTGGGAAGGTAAATAGATGTTTCATTGTTCCACACATAATTATTGAGAGTGCGTACTGAAATTGCGCTTTCATTCCAAAGATGTAGATCTTTCTCGAACAAAGTCTATAATCCCTGGCGATCTCGCGTGCGATCCGATATTCAGCCAAGTTTTGGTTAATACATAATTGGGACCAAATCCCTATTGGATCCGAATATAGAGGGACAGGTTTCTTAGTGCGTGTTCAAGGGGAAATTAATGAAATTAACCGGTACGACGTGAATTATATGAGAAAATACGGAACACAAACCATAATAAATTATATAAAGAAATCCACATTGGCTTTAGCCAACAAATATTAAACAAGAGACATCTAATAAGTATTGTATTGGTGCGTCGATACTAAGCTTTACTTTTTCTGAAATGTTAATGGCTTCAGAATAAATTTATAGTTTTGGTAGTAATGTAACGATTTCCAAGAAACGAGCAGAATATATTGATACTCATATCAGACCAGTTTTCAAATAGACTAAAGTTCTCCAAAAATTCCAATGATTTTAAAAATTTATTGCATTTGAAAAAAAATACTTTATCACCAACTATGCAAACGATATCATACTTAGACAGTAGATCAATATTGTAATGTTATTTTCATGTATATTTAAATCACATGTGGTTGGGTATAGACCACAGCACCACCACGGTAGCAACAGCGGTTAATTTATGGCCCCCGTGTGTCCGCACCTTTACGCCTCTCTGCTGATGACGTCCTAGATTTATGGACTGTGTGTACACAACTTACGTTGAACCAACAGTAATGAGTGCTTTGTATGTGAACGAAAAATTATGAAGGTTTTCCACATTATGCTACAATCACCGTCGGATAATTATAAACTTTCAATAAATTTAATTATGCTTATATTAACCCCTGTAACCGACTGGTTCTTTAGAAAACTAAAGTGTTTTCAGTGCACTTCTGTTTTCATACCGCAATTAAACTGCTGTTAAACTTCTTGCAAGCAGTGTTTGCAGAGCACCTGAACGGTCCGCGAAAGTTGTTCAGACTCCGTGTTTGCCTGCTAATTATCTGAACTGCGCCGAATCAGCGCACAAAACGCTGACCCGACCGTAATGGTCAAACGCAGCTCAAACCGTTTCACGGCTCTATTCAAGTACGGTTTCCGTCCAACCCCGGGTAACCATAGTGACCGCCTACGCTATTATTCCATTGTATCAACATTCATATCGACATCACGTGCAACAGTGGCTCGATTAAATGAGGGGAAACCGAAGCCAGATTTGACAAGTCTCCTTCCAAATTAGACTCCACTGGCCGGCATTGGCACTTCACGCGTTTAAAATCAAAAGCCGTAAAGGGTTACGTAATCCGGACCTTTTTGCGACTTGTGTTTGTGTGCACGTCTCGTCTTTTGTCACGTATTCTTAATTAAGGACCGCCGGCTGCCAAGCGACCCCACTCGTCACATTTTCATATCGATTGTAAGAGGGCTTCGCCTACATGTAGTCTTTGGGCGATAATTATTTCTCGAATAATTTCCATATCACCACAACACAAAGTCAATTGTGAAGCGGTTAAAATAAAAATCATGTCGCGTCACCCCTCTATTTGAGAATAGGAAGCTGAGCCTAATAAACCGCCGCTTAACCTCTCACAACAAAGCTGATACAAACGGAGTGACATCCCGCCTGAAAAGATCTCGCGAAAAAATCCTGCGGTGACGTGTCAAAGACACCGCGAGGCGAGGGTTCTTTGTTGCTTGTCGAAATATTTTTTAAAGCTTAACTCCTTAGCGAATTGAGAGATTAAGTCCTTTTTGAAGAGGCAACCGCTCCCCGGGGTCGGGCGTGATCATTCCTTCAGATCTCATTTCCGCGGATGCTCTATTTGATTGTTATTTTTGTTACTTTTTCTGATTTCGTCCCGGCGCCGGCGGGATTTGAAGTGACAGTCGGCGATTTGCACGAGAGCGTGATAAGTGTTTTCGAACATTTTGTATCAAATTTGTTTGCGTTTCCTTAATGAGATTTCAAAAAGCAGTTGACAAGCAATTTAGAATAAACCTTTATTTTTGTTATATTATTTGAAACGAGACACATTGTCACGTTCGCATCACTCACAGTGGACACGTGGACGTGGCTGTTAAGCCACGAGAAAATATGCAAATCGCAATAAGGCAGTAGGTAAGCGTTCGTAAGCCGTGTAATTATTCACATCGGATTTGCAAATCGCGCCCGGAGCGTTCCGTTTCCGCACACGCGAATTAAACTGACCCTTAGCGTGCGCTTAAATCAAAACACATGTGCTGATAGCGGGTTTAGTCGGCCGCTGATTTTGAGATGAGGGCATCCCCTTTTTGCGGGTCCCTGCGTCGATTCCTTGGCGGGCGATGATCGATACTTCTCCCCGCCGCCGGCCGCGACCCTCCTTCCCTCGCTCTTAATTAGGACTCGGAATCTGCGGCGGACACACACACGCACATACGACACGGGTATAATGTTAATCAACTTTCATTATGCACTAAGGAATTATATGGGTACGCCTGAGGAGTGATTATCCGCGTAGGCCGCGTCCTGGGCTAAGAAATCATACTTTATTATGAGACTACATTTGTCCCGACGCCTCGCAAGTCAGACATTCGCATTAGAATTAATGGCGCATATATCATAGCTTGAAATTGTATTGTTGCTTCGTCCGAATGAATTATGATTTACTTTATCTACATTATAATACCACACTCAAGTACTCTTTAACGCGTAAACCTACTGATAAAATTGTTAATATCTTATATTAGCGCATACATAGAAACGTGTGTATAATTAGTGAAATATCGTAAAGCTGAATAGTCCCTTAATCGTCCAAGACTTGGCCGGGCCTAGTATTGAGTAATCTACGGTTATGAGGATAAACCTCCAATAAATCTTTCACTTAACCCACCCTTTAATTAACGCATGTAATAAAATTTAATTGATCAAAGCGGATAGTTTGACGATAATTTATGTGCCTCCTTGATAACCTCATATTTATTCGCTATTATCCTTCGTCATGAAATATGAAATGACACTATTGACATTTAGTTTATTATCAAATTCAATAAATAGATATCCAATATAGAGATTTATTAGCTAAGCAAATCAATTAAAAGATAATCTTTCAAATAAAAATAAATAGAATGCCTTTTACTTTTAAAATACGAATCAATCATTTGGCTACACTCATTTGATTAATGAAATATCTTGGTTCATTTTCTTCTCGCGCAATTTATTTATTGTGTTAACTCCGTGAGATATCCGACCATTTAATAAGGAGCTGTTGTCTCAATACAGATCCTACGCATGTAACGTGTCACGATATTCTGGCGGAGTATAATATGTTAGGATTTTCACGGGCCCTTCAGCTAATGTAATAGATGAGGTGTTCTCATTAATAACAAAGAACGTCGAGACCAGCGGGTTGCCGCGGGTTACTCGCTAACAAATTAATAAGATTATAAACTCCTTCCGACAAGTCATTCTTTCCCAGCGTGTGTGGAAAAGCGATTGTGTGAACAAAGTTTTAGCTAATTAGTAAGTAGTTAGGTTTGTTTGCTTCGTGGATATTATGAATGAGACACTGAAGTTATATTATAGTTTTGACAATTATCTTATAGCTGATTGATGATAAAAAGAGTGTGTGTGCCGAGTACAGGTGTCAGAATTGAAATTTAGAAGGCAAGATTCAAATATACCTAAATCGTCACTTTACTCCATGACGTGACGCTATTGCCATCACACGACCTTAAAATTGTACTCTCAACGCGTCTAAAGAACTTCGATACTCACGTCACTTCAATAAATAAAAATCACTTATTTAACATGCAGGTAATATTAAACTTTAACAATCTATGTATTTAAAATTACTTTACTACATGCTAAAAGGATTACCGTTCAGTATTTTACAGTAAAATCACAGGCTTTAACTCATTTTATACAATTTTATATTTATGAGCAAAACTTCTCGACAGAAAGGGATGAAACGGAAGAAGAAAAATAGGAATTAAAAGTTTCTACATAATAAATACCTAAATGTAATTTTCCCCAGTGCAAAAGAAAATTCATGAAAATTTCCTACAAAAAATATATATCCACATATAACACAGTCATATATTTATTTATTCTTCCATCCTTTATTAAATATGGCCGCAAAATAATTGCGATAAGCCTATCCGAAACAGTTAGGCACATGTGATTGATTGTAAATGAAGTAGCCGAGGGTGATAGTTATTAATGACGCAAGGCTCCGCCCGCACTTCTTTATTTACCCACTAACACCTATTAGCAGACCTCGTCCGATACACTACCTTACACAATATATCATCCAGAATCGTATCAATCAATTTACCAAATTACAACCCGACACACAATTTATCAACCCTTTAATATTACATCTAACGTCAATAAATACACTGCTCCTGACGACGCGGACGCGATGTTCTCGGTCCAAAACTTAAATACGAGAAATCATTTCAAATCGCTGCCAGCTATCGAAGGGTTTTGTTTTATTTCAATTAAATCTCAATCGTAAAGAGTTCTAAACCACAAGAGTCACTTTATCTTCGACGATTTAAACAGATGTCGTGTTAAGGAGGTCCTCTCACAATATTCGTTTGGAATTTAAATTGCAAATTCGTGCGGTGGCAGGTGCAGCTTCACGATTGAAGTTTCGACCTCCCTTTCTATACTGAATAAAAAGCTTCCCGTCTCGCTCGCACACGACTCTCAAAATCAACGAATAATGAACGTCAACAAATAAAACTCGAGCGTTACTAATTACTGGGTCCGTTTGAACGAAGAGAGGTAATCTTTGCACTTTATTTCGAAGAGGAAATCTTGAAGCTAATGGCGTTAATTTAAAAGAGGCCGATGACTGTGATTTTTCTCGCCATGAACTTTTCAGCTCTTGATTTATTGATGGTACAAAAACGCTTTCATTAGGGCGGTTTATGCTTTGTATATTCGTTTGAAGTATGTTAAGGCTTTACACGGTGGAGATTTTTTAATGAGGTTTACGATATTAAATTAAAAGCCTAGTATCAACAACATGTTTACAGTATAGTAACTGCTTGGGCAAGCCGATCACGAAACTGTCTGGTCTTAATGAATGAAGAAATTCCAATCCACCCTTCACACATCCCCCTTTTCAAATCTCCCCACATAGATTGAACAGCGGCCACACTATTTATTCTTATCCTTGATTATGAGACGTTGATCTTATATTTAAAGAAATAAAATTAAATTTCTCGTTAATCTTCGTCGTGTCCCCGTCGCAGGCGGCCTTTAGAAGCAAGTAATTAGCTTACCAATTTTAAAGAGCCGCTCAACGCTCGGTGCCTCCCATCAATCCGCTCCACCGACCAAATCGATAATAATTAATTATTTTTGACATAATCACAGCCAAAATCCATTCTGTTTTTGCTAATTCACGTCCCTACAATAAAACGGAGCGACGCTTTTAAGGCCGGCCGGATGAAATTGATAAAAAATAAATAAGCCCGCACAACTTTCCGCCAAGTCAAACAAATTTGACGTTAGCTAACGTTGCTGGATATTGTGTGATTTATTAGCTTTTTGGTCACGTTTTTAACGATAGTTGCTCTTAATAAAAACAAAAACGTATCTCTAATGTTTTGGACAATCATTGGCCCTCAATAGGAATCCAGCACGTGTCCATAAATTACAATAATGTATAACTTCATAATTGTTTGAGCTCGTTCAATTCATGTTAATTGTATTGTTAACACTATATGCATTGATTCCAAGGCATTACAATTTAAGATCACACCAAGTCGTAAGTCTGAATGCCATACAAACGATTGTACCCAGATATCTTCGATAGAAAGCGATGAACAGACACAAATAGTGACATGGGACCGCTGTCAGCCGTACAATTGGACACTGTGTCAATATTGTACAGGTCGCATAATAGCCCAAGATTTGGATGTGGGTACGTAGACTAGTTGTTTACATGTACAATCCTGCTGCGGGTTTACTGTCTGATATTAATGCCTATATAACAGCTATTATTAGCTTTTAGAAAGCTTGAGAGGGTAGCGACTTAACATCGACTTTACATGTGCATTGTACAATTTAAATCTAGCTTTATTTTTAGCAATCTTTGATTTTATTTCACAGCTAAAAATATAATTAAAGCACTCAATACACAATTTGATGCTTCAAAATGCGTAATAACAAACCGAACAACAGCCACGGTACAGGTACGTAAAAAATACATTGTGAAAACATTAGGTGCACTTGGGGCGTTTCGGCCCATGATTAAAATCGCCGAGGCATACATAACGAGAGAATGTTTGAACGCTTGCGAATACTTTCCAAGTCCCGACCAGCGGTTGAGGGTGCACCTGCTCATGTTTATTACTAAGACTGAGCCACTTGAACGCTGTTTGTTTAGGAGAGCCTGACCCACTTAGAATACACGAATAATATTCGATTTATAATCGATATATATACGAGGTAATCAAGCTGGGTGATGCATATTTTATGAGTGATTATGTTTGCTTCGACTTCCTTGATATTATATTTAAATTGTATAAGATATTCTAATGTAGTTAGACAATCATTTTAGATTACACGACTATAGCAGTCGCTCCTTGAGATACTGTTTTTTTCTTACCAATCATACAAAATCTATTATCTTTCTTCAAGGGACAATTCTCATTGGATACAGATTCTTAATTCTTGTACATGTAAGTGAATTAAAGTCTTAATTTGCACATGGAATCATAACATACCACAATTAAGCCTCTTTCACATACAACAAAACCCAAATCACTGACAGTGACGTCTCTATAATTAGATCGATCTTTTGGAGCTGCAATCGCAAACTTTGCAAATTAAATAATATTTTGTACCGCGATCGGACGGACACATGCTAATGCAAGAAGTTTTTAATTAAAACCGTCCGCCGTTAAGAGGCTACGTAATGGCTGATCCTCAGTAGGGACCGATATTGGGTACAGGGAAATCCGTAGCACAAACATATTTAGGTCCGGTGCGTGGTGTTCGTTGAAGCTAATCACCGAGCGGGTAAAGATGCCTATGTACATATTGCCGTATACCCCTTTCTTATTGTTATTAATTCCAATATGAATTGTGTTCATAGAGGCTTTGGTTTCCCTAGCCGGTTGTAGATACACGTAAGAATGTAGAGCTATAAACTAAAATTTAAAATTAATTTTGGTTATTAACTCTAGATACAATTTTATATTCATGATATATAATATATCAATTTCATAAATAATTTAGTTAATATATCATAGTGTAACGTATGCACTTTTCTTTTAAATGCAAGCAAAGTATACAATCATTATTTTCACATTTCAAGTTAATAGCTCTATATAACAGTTATAAAATGTAAACTTTCAGCTGACTTTGTTCTTAAAAATGCATTATATCTTTACAGATGCACGGGACTGCGATGAGAATAGCTCAGACAAGGTAAGTAGATAACTTTAAAACCGTTTTAACCAAAAAAAACGACGTCCATATCCACTTGAGTCTCCCCAAACGCAATACAAACTTCGGCGTCGACTTTATGGCCTCTGTGACCGCTAAATTCGCCGAGGAAAAGTGCAAGCTTGTTTACTCATATATCAGTGGAATTACAGCGACATTTCTTTGTGATAAGCCCACTCCCCCGCTGCCAATAAAGTGATTAAGTCGCAAATCGGTTCTACGCCGCCTTTGCTCTCTCCGTGATATATCGACGTCGCGATACTCGTTCTGTTCTACACATGTGGGGGTTTATCGTAATCTGAAACAAATAGTGTTTAGAGCAGTGCTTTGGAAAACGATTATTATACAAAAATGGTTAGACAAAATATCCAAGGACACAGTTAACATCTACGATTACGTATAGGCGATTAAGAATTATAACTATTACAAATTGTTAGCAAATGTTAAGAGAATCGCGTATAAAACATTAGTTACATTTGATTAAAGACAAATGAGTTCCACATTAACTTCCACAAATAATACGTACGCTATTATAACGGAACAACCGTGCTCTATTACAAATAAATTGCCGATCGAAATCGGTCCGTGTTATAAATTTCATACGTGCTGAGAAATGACATACGGTATTATTTATTACGGCTTGTTTTTTTCGGGGAAAATACAAAGAAGACATTGTGATGTAATTGAGCTACGTTTTATCGGGGCACGCTACACGGTTGACGACGATTTTCCGTGTTAAAAGAAACGTCAACGTTTTGCTGACATATGACAACTAAATGTCTTGATGTCTTTATAATTACTGCAGTGCTTTATAATATCAAGTTATTAGAAATAGAACGGGAGATATTGACACAAAATTTCGAGTCATTTGTAACAGGATGGCGGTTCAACAGGGTTCTTAGTACGCAATGACAAAAAGAAAAATGATGGTGTGAACGCTGGTACCGGCGGCTTAGTCGCGTGGGCGTTAGTCGAACTCGTCGGAAAATAGCGAAAGTCAAACGATTTGTAACAGTATGGCACTTATTTTTCCTGTAAGTTTGAGGATCAACGAATATAAATACAAAATTTCAAAGATCTAGGTGTTGGAAATCTTCACTTATATAAATTAATAATAAATTAATTTTTCAAGTATGACAGCACTTTTTCCCCCTACTAGAAGTATGGCAAATATAATAATGGTCACATTTTATCAAATACTCTCCAAAAATCCAAATGCAATACTGGTACAAAAAGTTTGGCGAAATAAAATTTTTTTGCAGATTTTCGGCGGTATGGCGACCATTTGGAATCGTCCGAAAAGTATGGCATGGCAATTTTCGTAAATGGCTGCACGACGATGGTTACCTGTGCAAAAGTTAGCCTGGTACAAACGGTTGAATAATTGTTTTATTTAAATCAACACATTCGCGTCGGTATGGCGGGCTGTAAGTCACACCGGAAAAGTATGGCATGACACTACCGCCTACTTCTTTTTTATGGGGTATCGGTAAATTCTAAAATTTTTGTGTTACAAATCGTTTGACTTTCGGTATTTTTCCGACGAGTTCGACTAACGCCCACGCGACTAAGCCGCCGGTACCAGCGTTCACACCATCATTTTTCTTTTTGTCATTGCGTACTAAGACCCCTGTAGAACCGCCATCCTGTTACAAATGACTCGAAAACGTTGCTTTTCTCGAAAAAAAATGCATTGTTTTTTTAACATGTTAATTTTAATAATCATACTCCTTCTCCTTACCGTTCCTTTTATGTATATTTAAAAACGCACACCTGTAATCTACACAAAATTTGTTACAAAGTATTATCACAGTATCTCTTTATACTATGACAGTAGTCTCTACTTTAGAAGTTTTTTGTACGACAATCTTATTTTAAAACACATCAACCTAATTTCGATACAAATTAAATACAATCCTTGTAAGCAAATCACTTCAGCCAATGAACATTAACATCTGTCAACTAGTAAGTTAGCAGTTACGAAGCCCCGTGTTTACATGGCTTCCGTTTTCATCGCGACATTAACGGGCGGCGCTATTAACCCTACAAATGACACTAAAATGAAATCTATTCATTTCCTCGCAGGAGTCAATCGTGCCACTGATATTGTTCAATTTCACGCAATCCGAACATTAATGTGGAATAGATACGTGTACGGAACAAATGTTTGAGTGCGTTTTAAGCTGTTGTTTATTGTGTTATAATGTACGGCAATTAGAAGCTGACTATAACTGAAACCTTCCTATCATATTTTATAGGATTGCACTTTTTTATACAATTTCTAAAATATTTTTATATTTACGAAAAATTTACTTTGAATCATTTTATCATATTTTTCCTTTGATATCTCTACGATATAAAGAAAATACCATTTACATGAAAAAACACAACTATAAAGCTTCATTACTATCTATTTAAATTCATTTTATTTTTACAGTGTTGTTAGCTGAAAGCTTTGGTTCAAAATATTACAACAAATCGCATCATTTTAATCAATGTCGTACAGATAACTGCTATCAAACGCGTACCTATGACGCTGAATGGGTTAATTTGTTACTGCGATGTTTATCCGAGTTCATTCGATCTATATAGTTCATTTTGAAATTTTACAACTACATTGTATTACTAAATGAACCAAAAGGAACAGTGCGTAACTAGCATCACTATATTTTTTTCATCAGAAATTAGAAATAGTCTTACCCTTCACGTCCTCAAATCTTTGAAATATTCAAACCCAAAGCCTAATCACCAAGAAGTTAATCATTAATATATTTTACGTGGCCTTGACTAGTGCGTCACTTTCATCAGCAATACCTCAGTGGCAATCTCATTAACGTCTAAGCCAAGATTGATATGACGCTCGTTAGCCCTATTGTAACCGCATCGATTATCAATTAGACGATTACAATAACTTTAAGACAAATTTTGTACAAGGTGGAATATGACAGTCATCAAACTCGGCGTGGGTTAAACATCGGGTGAAAACTTAATATTTATTGCTTATAAGGAATTTTTATGGTGGCTAATTTCTACATAAAAAATAAATACGTATCATTTACAATTCACCGTATTAAAAAATTAATCATTCATAACACATATGCTACTTTAATTGAAGTCTTCAGCATTTCCTAGAATAAAATCCCTGAAAAGCGATTAAAAAAAAATTCACACACACCACGAGCTACGTTTAAATTGTTTTAATAAGAAAATGAGATAAATTGGAAGTGAACGTCACAAATTGCTCGCCAAATAACACGTCTACTCGTATAATTTTCCACTTGGTTATAAAGAAAAACGCTGTAACCGTAACGATATGGTATTATCAAAAAAATTGGCTGTATTATAAAAGAATTCGTCTTCGGTAACTATCTTGATCAAATAAAAAATTAATGAGACGAGGGTGGACGTTACGTGGACAAATTGGCCCAATCGGTCAGCGATACTTCCAAGGGTATTTATAGGTTGTAGGATCAATTCTAAATAAAAGTATGTACTGACGTATTCATGTAACTGAAACTTATATGAAGGTGCGTTTCTTGTATAACGGATTTAAGGTACGATAAATCTTTAAGGTGTAGATAATCTTCTCAAAATAAGTCCAATTACTTTTTTATTTTCAAAATTCTTCATATATTTATAGAATATGAATGACTACTGTTATTTTATAAAAATATTTAAAAATGAATGAATAAAGTACTATATATTCAGAATTCGATCTTTACCTATTTATAATCAATACAAAACAGCGTTCTATAAAATTTCCAGTATATTTTTAGTTAATAATACGAATTCAATTAACTTTATATAATCACTGAAGGAAATTATTCATCTCTGAGATTTTATAAAACTCGCCATCACGCTCCAGCAGTCAAAAACAATACTTATTCAAATGAAACAAAAAGCAATTAACGGAGGAGATATCCCTCCGTCCTTAGAGGATACAAGAGAGGAGAGATTATTGAAAAAATAATTAATAAATATTTATGGCGAGCCACCTGAGGAACGACACGGCCGGGATTCGGATTTTATCCAGTACTTGAGAGCACATCTGCAGCGTTACAAGGAAAAGCGGTTTATTACAAATGCAAAATTTTCCATTCATATTCAAAATTTTATATCCCAATGTGGCCGGGAGTGAGCTAATTTATTCCGGGGGAATCTAAGGAGACGTTCCAGCACCTCTCGTCTTGGGGAGGATTAGGGAAGGGTTGAGCGTTACGAAATTGACAGGTGTCTGTCAAAAATTACAATTAATAATTGAGACCGCGCTGCACTGCCGTGACTGTTAATGCAAGGCGGCTTTCTCTTTGTGGACGCTATGAAGTTGTCATATTGTCTTTTTATGGTCTTGCCATGATTCTTGTAATTTCAAAACAAACACGCGAATTGCAGTTGACTTGAGCTAATATAAATTTTGTTGTTTGTTTTGGGCTTAAATTCTTTAGTCAGTTGTCAAACTGAATGTTATATTTACTAGCTTAATCGGTTTTCGAAGATGACCAAAAATGCAATGAAACGGCTTATCATGTTTGTCCACTCTACTTTCATAGAGTTTCGATTAACATTATCGCCACATAGACGTCGAAAGCTTACAAATCGTAAAAATGCAAATAAAACGCAATGACTAATTACGTCAATGTTCCGAGCTGTCCATTATGACGGACAGAAAACATCGTGGAGGAGCGATTACGCGGTTTATAGCCCGGATAGCGATTAATGGCGGTAATCCACTGTTTTACTGCACTCCAATGCTTGCCAATATACATACTACACACATAGGGGTATTAACGATGTTTTTATATATAGTGGAAAGTTTTATAAAAAACGATTCAATAATGAACGAAAGTTTCTCCTGGAGTTACTGAAAGATTATGGATGTTGTTATGCCAAGCATATTAATGAGTTAATTTGTAAAGTAAATATACGAATTTATGTCATGTGATTCGTACCTAACTTTATACGGAAATACAAATTATATCGGTATACTTTTTTTGAAATATTTACTATTGAATTTATATTTTTGGTTTTATGGCATTCAAATGCTTTATAAATATAAATTTATAAAGAATAGAAAAAATTCGATCACGAGGCAGGACTCGAACCCGCATCCTTCGCGCCATTCCGGGGCGGATGCCTCACCAACTCAGCCACTCGTGACCCGCCCGAGTGATCGAATTTATTCTATTCTTTCAGTTTTATGTGTCTGAATTTTTTCTATTCTTTATAAATTTATATTTACTATTCGTAACAACCAAATAGAAAAAAAAATAATATGCCGGCCAAATTGATAACTTCCTCCTTTATTTAAGTCGTTTAAAAATATACCAACGCAAAATACGCAACAATTCAACCTAAATCCTACTCGAAACGAAGCTATTATTCATCCACAATACGTCACATCACTACAATCTCTGCATCCGATGCGTTCAGCTTAACAAATGATCCCACTCCATCATAGGTCAATGAAACCTACTAGGCGAAGCCATTTGTCAACATGCCTTTATGACCGCTCGTAAAATCTCCATGTGAGTGGAATAAAAATACATAGTTGTCAGTTAAATGAACGATTTAGAGAATGCACTTTAATTGATAGGGACAGGTGCAATGTTTTAGTAAATTGACGTAGACACATTGGCGGACAGCTGTTTAGGTCGCAAATTGGAAACTTAAAAAATGCGTTGGAAAATTTGAAAAATGATATATTCAAATGAGCTAATTGCAAACTGCTAGCTATATTTTTAACTAGCCTTGTTAAGCTTTGTAAGGATTTATATGATCTTGATGAACGTGATTCATAAGCGAAATAATCATTTACAATTAATCATTCAAGTAGCATTTTTTTATATGAAAACCAATATTTTTGCAATTTTCAAATGCACCTATATTCGTCACAATCAATCAATGATAACGCTTGTGATATTAGGTTCCAGCTTATCACGCGTTATTAATGATCGTAATTTTTCAGTTACAACTGCCTGCAGCTTTATACATATGGCTCGCTTGATGCACACAAATATTTTATTGGCATCGCAAATTGTACTATCGTAATATTTCAATTATTTATGTTATAATTTAAGATTAACATTTGCATTTTTAAAGAATGTATAGAGCAGTAGGACAGTAGCTTTCTCAGCGTTTTGTTTTATTTTCAGGTACATAATAATGTGATACTTATAAAATTATGCATACATTTAGTCATTAGCGCTCGCGCATCGCTCGCAATTTTCATAATCCGTACGTCCCCCTTCAATTTCAGTCGTTCAATTCCATCACGGAATTTTCATAGCGTCTGCGTCGTAAATATTTTGTCCGATTAACCGTTCGTTCGACAGCCGCGAGGCGTAAGAAAATGTTAATTAACGAATCCATTGTTTTCCCGCCCGGCGGCTCCAAGATGGTGCCGCTTCCGATTCCGGCGGCCGCCTTCTTTATGTACGTTTCCCTTATTTTTACGTCAGACGGGTAGAGGTATTGTGGCGCGGCTGCGGCGCACAGTATAATGATTTTAATTTCCTCTAATCAAGCCTTCGGCGGGGCTTAAGAATTCTAATCATGTATACCGCAGCGCCGCAGAGGCTGACAGAAACATCAGCACTTATTCTGATTGCGTCGAGTGTGGCGCTGAATAATTAATACGCCTTTATTTCGCGTTATTCTCCAACGAAACAAAAGCAGTGTCGTGTTAATTTATGAATTGTGACGGTTGAAATCAACTGGATTCGTCCTGCTTTTATATTACGTACTGGATTAATTGAAATACAAGAAGTCGGTATTGTTTCATAACACCCTACTTCAATATCCTGAACGTTAATTATATTAAGTAATAAGTTTTTGTTTCTGAAGAGTGCGAAAAAAGCTTTTAACTTTAATTAAGTGTAAAAGCTTAACAAATGGCAACACTCTTCGTTTATTGCATCGCATAACCATAACTTCACTAGATCGTGTCACGCGGTCTAAAGCCGACTATCGAGATTTACCTCTTTCGAGACACTCCAAAAACTACACAGACCCGTGAACACAGAAAATACGATCGTTCCAATGTAAAACATGATAGCCATTATCAAAAATATCACGACGAGTAAAGTTTAATTATATGGGGTTGGGAGAACAACCCCTTCGTTCAATTCGCACTAACGACCACATTTCGGTCGTCTAAATCACGGCCACGCCACTTGCAATTAATTTTTTGACTATTAAACGTTCCAGTCAGATGACTGGAGGCACGCCATTCGAACAAATTTATATTTGAAAGAGAAAATAAACATTGACTTTATGCCAAACAGTGAAACAAGTTAGTGATAGTACCATCCAGGGTAAACATAAAAGGAATAGGTTTCGTAATCGTATTAAAGGAATAAATATATCAACAAATTACACATACCAAATAATTTCATTCAAAAGTAATACGAAAAATCATTTTAAATAATCCCTTCGACGAGTATGCGAGCACCTAACAATTTATTCTTTACAAAAAGACCACTCTCCAAATATCATGTCGGTTTTAGTGTAACCCTCGGTTCAGCAATAAAACTATGACGAACATTGGTAACCCACGCTTCCCACTAACCACTAGGTGAAAAGAACAACACAATCGCACGTGAGCTTTTCAAATCCACAGGGTTTGTACGCGGTCGAACACCGCACAATTAAGACAACCCTTCCTGGAGCCTGGTTAGCATTCAAATCACTTGGTGAACGGAGGCATCACGCCCACACTCTTTATGCCGCGAAATTAAGTGAGAAAACAGCCTCTACAACGGGAACTGAGTGTAAAATATAACACACAATTTACGTAAAATTATTAAGTGCTTTCACGCTTTGAAACATACGTTTATTTTAAACTCGATTACGATATACGATAAACATTATGTTTGTTACTAATAAGGGCTTCAACAAAAGACGAAATCAACATCTTTGCAACGCAGCAATTAACCACACATGATTAGCCGATGCATGCACAAATAATGAAGTAGCTGACTTCGATATCCCCGACACACTTATAACCCTCGAATAAATAAGGCAGCAATAAAATGCGAAAAAACGATTACAGATCAATGAAGCGCACCTTCCCTCTTGGGACGCAAATAAAACCCAAGTACACACTTCAAATATGCTTTTCTTAATCGTTCTCATAAAACAAAGATCAGACCGCGATCCCCCGCGAGTGAAAATATAAAAATCACCCTCATTGCTCATACTCACCGTCTATCAATGCGGATTTTTCCACAAATTGTTTCCAAACGGAGCCCTCGAATCGATATTGTTGACTCCGGAAGTAATCACAAAACGCATTGAAAATATACAAATGCTAATTCCGACCATTCCGCGCACTCTTGGTATCGAGTTTTGTAAATAGCTTCATTGATTTTAAGTCATTCTGTTATACTAGTATTTGAATCCATAATGATATGAATTCACCTGCTTTCCTGAATACTGAGACTTATTTCTTAGAATTAAAAGTTAATTTAATCTTATGCTATCCAAAATTGTTTACTGTTTTTTTTATTATTTTGTGTTAATTTATATTTTATTTGAAACAGATTTATTTACAACTTGCAAACTTTAATTTCCAAACACCCACCAAGAATTACTTATCCAGGAAATGTTTTTCCTAGAAGTCTGCACTACTTTTAACAAAGTGTCACCCGCACAACCCAGGGAATATTTTTAACATCTTTAAGATTTTGCCTAAGGTATCGACTCAAGTTGAATTGGCTTAAAACCTCCCGGCGGATGTGTCATTGTAATTTACCGGGGGATGACGAACGACGCCCGGAGCTCGCGATTATACCGTAAGCCATTTTAATCTTAACTTAGTTAAAAATCTTGCGTCCAACATTAACATTAATCACTTTTGACAGCCTCTGTTATGGATATGCTGTAATTAGAGTATATAATGGGATTTTATTGTAATTAGTGGGATAGTGGGTAATGCGGGAAATGCAGTGTGTATTTTGGATTAATTCATTTAGGGTATCCTGACTTGACAATACATTAGGATATGTTATCTTTGTTTATATTATCATTATTAGTACACTTCTTAAAAATATTAGTATCGACGCATGTGAGACATACTTATGAACTTCTTATGAAAAATAAGAATAGACGTTTTTTCTTTCTCTCAAAATAGTTTCACATATCAATATTGTGGTGATAAAACGTTAGTGTCTATACACACTTTTCTGATAAATATTTTGTATAAGAATCCGCTATTTCTGGTGTATAATATAGATTGATAACAGTCAACATTAATGATTGCTTTGTTTAAAATAGAGGGATTTAATTACAGTATTATTTCCAAAACAAAGGAAAGTGCCTTCATCAAGCATAAAATCTAAAGCTTAATTGAACGTCGACATTGAGAGATTTCAATTCAATTACTAAACCATATTTAACGAAATCCAATCCCCTTTTCCCTTGAGAAATAATATTATTTATTCACAAAAAATAATACAAAACGCGGTTGCGAAACGCGCTTTGTTGGTTTAGCGTAGATCACTCGATGTAAAAGTTGGAGGCGCACGACGGAGGCAGGAAGAAAACTTGGATAAGCGAAACCCTCTAAAAATGATTGATGCCTTCGCTGCCGGGGTGATCGCTCAGCGCACCGTCGCTCAAGACTAAGCATTTTAAAACGAATAAACGTCGAACAGCCAATTTGAAAATGAACATCATTAGCGCTATATTCGCGGAACCAACCTCGCCAATTCATTGTTGCTCGATCGAATTTCAAATTTTTACTCGACCCCAGTTTTCCCGACTGCTCTGATCGGTTCGAACGTTTAATTCGAAATGCACAGAGTAAACAAAGACGATCCACGTATTTGAATGTAGCCAATTTCCTCTCGTATCGAAGTATCGAACAATTGTTTGAAGACATGTTATTACGGGCTTTTAGCCTGGATGCTGGCATCGAGACGTTCGTTTCTAAGTCTTTGTTTAGAATATAACAATTAGGTGTACAATGGGGCCGGTTGCGAGCGGTGTTATCGCAGCTGATGCGATGGCAGCACAATGTGGTCGTGACAATACATGCGCAATATCTTTATGCTTCCTTTTGAAGGCCGATGCACTCGCTTGTTGAATCAGACTCCATTGCGGTTCGTTTAAGGTTACCATAGACTAATAATAATTAGGCAGCAGACAATGCAAAGTAATTTAATATTATTTAATCAACAATATATTTATTGGGTTTCGCAGCTAATAATTATGTAATTTACAATGTTATACAGTTTTGAAATAATCACTGAAAATAAATTCACTTATAAGTACTTTATGTAGTTTATATTTTATGTTACCTATATAAGAGTTCATAACATTGTTATCTGAAAGAAGACCTAGAACTTCAAATTCATGAATGTGTCATAAAAATTGTTTGCAAAAGTCTCAATTGGTTTTAAGTTACACGACAATGAGAGGGAATGTCGTCGAATTAGTTAGATCTTAGAAGTGTGGCTTAAAGCGACATCACACAGCGGCTTTTTTATATTTATAATTATTTATACGTTATTCCTGTTTAGTCTATCCTTCACTTATCTATGGTCACAGTGAGACACCTCGAAGGCGTCGCTTTGTTCTCACTTCCTCTCGCCTCCCGACGTCTCTTGCTATTTCCAGTTGAAAGCGCAATATATTTTGAAATGCCCTTTTATATTCTTATACAAATGTGTCCATCTTCATATTACATTTTAATATTTCGTTATCAAACTGCAAGTAAGCAAATTGACATAAGAAAGATGTTCATATAAAAAGGAGAGCTCTATACTAGGTACTAGAGCCTTTCCTTAATTGCAGATTAATTACGTTTTTTTTCTGAATATGAAATCTAAATACAAAAAAAGACCACAATAAGTTTTTAAATATAGCTTCATCTACCCAACGTACAAACGGCGAACTATTTTGAGCCAACAAAACGATGGATTAATTTAAACACGGTTTTAAATTAAACCACCGTTTCACTCAGTGACGCGTACATCATACAAACGTGACACCTGGTTGGATCGGCTAAATCGCTTAAATAGCTAATTGTCTGTAGGATGCCACAGGTAAACACTCGCGTATTTCAACACCGCAAATGCGAGCTACGAATGACGAAACATTAACTGGGTTTTGATAATAAAATAGGTTTTAGAATTTTTGATCTTTGTTGAGTGTTAATCTTTTGTAACCTCATTGTACCATAATAATTGTCAACGATCAGTCAGTTTTTATGTCGATAATTTTCTTTCGAAAGGATTTTTATACATTTAAAAGAACTAAAAATATTCGAGAAGGTTTAACAAATTAACATTACGAGGTATAATTTCTTCAGTTTAGAATTTATATAAATAGTGTCACAGGTCAGATGAATAAAATAAATGATTAAATATTACTGATGACTGTAAATAGCTATTAAGTAGAATATAAATACCATTTAAAGTACTTAATATAAATTAACAAATAACAATATTCATATTACCGCATCCAATGTGTTAATATTCGTCATCCGTGATCCAACTCGCACTATCGCACTAATCGTCGATCATGTACAACCTCATTCGACATGGAGTGATTTAATTCCACTGATATTTATTACCCGTAAAGCCTCGAAATTACCACATTTGAAAGCTATTTTACAATCCCTTTATAGAGCGAAAAGCAACAGTTCTGTAAATTATATTACGGTACATATATGAAATGTTTAGATTTCTTATTTGTTTGATATGTAAATTCAATAGTAAACAAATATATCTTTTCATAATATATGTCACAGAATAGATACGACACCTACAACCGAAATCTACTAGACTAGGTACTAAAATGATTCCCGCAATAAAGTTAAAAATACTAAAAGATTTAAAAGAAGATTTACAAATATTTCAGTGATTTTACAACGTGCTTCTAACACTATAAATTTAAGCCTACATACGAGTTATGTCGTGATCTTTATGGCTATTTCGAGGCGTTTTATGGGAAGGGGAAATATTTGCTTGAAATAGAAGAGAAATATTCACACCAGTAGAGACATTTTTTGTATGAAAACATACGTTTATTGAATAAAATAACAAATCTTAAGCCAGTCTATGATCTTTAAATTTCAGATATTATTTGTATGACATAAGTTTTAAAATTAAAGAAAATGTTTAGAGATAATTGAGAAAGACATAATATAGTGATAATTTTACTTAAATTAAATCTATGAATCACGATAAAAGAGTACTTCTAATAACTCTACATTCATTATATTATGTAATTTAATTTTAATTTATTTTGATTGATGCAGCACTTTATTTTTTTACACTTTTCATTCTTACTGTCATAATACTTACTCATTAATAATATTCCACGTAAAACTATAAGAAATCTCAATATTCCCTCACAAAATCATGAAAAAAAGCACATTAAAGCACCTCGCACCACCGCGTCGTACAATTCTTTATTATTCATGGGGCGATCTCTCAGAGTGTTTTATATGAGCGACGATCGAGTATCAATTTGTACTGAACGAGCGTATTACCATACCCTGGGCCTACATTGTTTCAGGGGAATTTCTTTGTTAGTTCCAAATCATTATGGAAATTTTTCGTGTAACTTACGCTTCAATGGGTATGAATGATCGTGGGTTTAGAAATATAATTTTATTGAGTATATTTAAACGCTCCTTACAATATGGTTAGATAAAAACAAAGGGATTAATTTAACAAAGATGACTTCCCTCTAAGATCCCGCAAAGCTGAGTTTTCTCATTTATTTTTAAAAAGCCATTGAGGTACGAAATTTTCGGTATGTATAATTTCATTCAATTTGTAGTTTTATGTACTTGATAATATGACTATAATTAAAATAGCAGTGATAAAATTGTTTTACCCGTATTATGTACTTTATTAAAATTTCATATAACATGTATTTTGTAACATTCTGATATAATTTCTACCCACAGACCATTTGGTTCAAAAACCGATGATTCATACAAAGGATTATAATACGAAAAGGTATTTCAAACGTCCCAAAGTCAGTCTCTTAGCGTCTAGGTAATCTAACCGAGACAATACGTTAAGTAGTGTACGTTTATGAGTGTTCATTAGAGATACTATAAAGACGGCGGAGACGACGCCGGCTAAATTGGCTGTTCTGAATATCGTGGAATGCGGTGACACTATTCGCAAATGAAAATATTATATGCGAAAAGCTCTTAACTGTTCAACTAAGACATGGTTGAACAGTTGAGGCTACAAGGAAAGCGTGGAAGGCTTTGCATTTTAGTTTGCGTGGTGGTAGTATTGTATAGTAATAGACGTTCGTAAAAACGTATCATACCTATAGATACACTTTTATACATATTGCATTAAGCGTATTAAGAAACAAGAAAGTAAATATAGGTAGGTGAAACTTAAAAGTATTAACTTATCGTCCAGACTAAAGAGCAGATAATTTATTACCAAATCTCTAGATAAGTTAATGCTAGATTCTCGTATGTATCTATTTGGCAATATTTTTAATTAAGTTTAAAAATTGGTGTTACATCATCATTGATGTGACAAAAAAAATCAAAGTTTGTCGCTCCTAATGCTTGTGTAGGTGAGTAGCGAAATCGAATCAAAAATTAAACCAAATTAAATTGAAACTACTGCAAGTAAGAGGGTAACGTTCTGAATTCCGATTTTCGCTTACCAAATGAACATTCATTTCGTTGCAGATGTACATAGTTTAACTAACAAGGGGCTGTTAATTTAAATTTACTATCTTAGCTCCAAGTAATGAACGGGAAGATGATTGTTATAATGGGATTGTAGATTTCGTGTCGCGCAGTCGTAAGTATCTTGTTATATGTGTATTTGTTGAAACGAGTCAAGTATTCCTCAATATCTATTGGTATGAGAGTGTTATTATGTGGAAACTATAGGAATTAAGAGCTAGTTAAAGATTTTGAAATAAGGGTTTATCAAATTGAAAATAAATACTGTGTAAAATTTTCAACATAGAGCTGATAGCAAAACATGCTTAAGATACTTGCTAGTATATTCCTGTTTCGTATAAGGATTAAAATTTACATATTACATTAGATTTCAAAATGTCTGTTACAATTTAAAATGCCTAATTTTATGTCACACGTATTTCACACTTAACATTAATTCTTAAGACGATTCTTAATTACACATGCTCTAGTGGCAATTTTTAATTAGTAGCGTCTGAGAATCCGTCTGGAGCCGCGAGGAGAGGCAGGTGACAACGGGGAGCGGTTAAGTGTGGCATTTTACGGCTTTTATGCATATTTGATGGCACCCGCCATAATCTGTGCGGTGAGGGGAGCTTCGCCTACATTGGTTATGAATTGTTCTTCTGTGAATGCCTTGAGATTATAAGTCTGTATGTAATAAGTCATTGTGAAGATTTTTGGTGATCTTAAACGTGCAAAATAATGAATTGCGCGAATTGGTGTAATCGCGTAGGATTGAAACTATTTTTTTTTGTAAATCGTAGAGCTTTTATTGTTGTTTTATTTCCAGTACATTTTGATACAAAGTAGTCAACTTATTATACCTTGCATTAACATTTATTTAAAGTATCACAAACAAATTTTAATATTCCATTATTTAGCGACTCTTCTTTGAATGAGATATTAGATGACATTCGACTTCGAAGTAAACTATATAAAAATTTGTAAATTATATTTGTGTTTCCTTTTTTACGCAGACATGCTAATGTTTTAAACATTTATCTTTTCCACATACCAACCAGCTAACATACAACAAAGCCTATAAACATCATAAACTATTTACAAACACGGAACATTTGAATAATCCGTTATTAGAAGGTAAAAGCTGATGAATTGGAAAATAATTACGGGTATTAGGCGTGCTAAGAGTGCTGTATCAATTACTGTCGGTAAGCAAACAGGCATTATGCGCTTAATATTAAAATCAAATTTACGGAACACCCCTTTCAGTAAATCGCCCGGCCATCGATAGGAAATGTCACCACACTTTCACGTGTAACATGTACATGTACAGATAACAAAAAAATATTGTATCTGTGTTTATGGACTATAATGTATTTTATACTTAGATTTTATATAATAAATAATATGTACTGCAGACTACTATTTCTGATAAACGTCTTTACCAAAACAAATTTTAATCATTCTTTCTTTATATGACTTGATTATTATACAAATATAACTATTATATACTATATATATTATATACTATATATATAGATACTGAGTTGGTCCCTTTTATCAACAGAGAAATGTCCAGTACCTATTATATACATTTTTTTATTATATTTTATTATTATTGTTATTTTTTCTTTTTTACTTAGAGTGTTACTTTTGTTTTATTTTTTTTTTTTTTAATCTTGTATTGTATGTTGTGTGTGCTGTTGATAATAAATGTTTTATTATTATTATTATTATTATGTATCTCAATTCCATAATACTCGGGTACCATCATAAGGAAGGCACCCGGTCCTTTGGAAGGCTTACGTGGGGACACGGATCCAACACGCAGAGGCCCTTTCGAGAACTTTACTGTGTTGTGACTTGTGGGACACCAGCCGCAGCCTGCCCATGACTGCACTATAGAGATACAGCCCTGGGCAGTCCGCGGCCGATGTAGGACTATTGCAAGATAAGGGAATAAAATAAACTGGGCTATGGAATGGGATGTTAATGGACCGGAATTAAGGACTATGGAAGACTATGGCACCTGCCTTTCTACTAAGATATAGCAAAAAATTGTTGGCAGGTGGTGACTCGCCCTCTCACTGTATGGGCCCCCGAAATAAGTCGCTGCAATAGTGCGACAAGGGGGCAACATATTGTGAGCAGCTAAGGGTGGAGAGGCGTCCCTGGACTTTAAACGACGATCACGCGCTCCCTGAGGGTCCAGCATCACGTGCCCACTCGACACTTATGATTCGCATCCACCCTTCGAGCTAAAAGCTCTCGCGACTCCACTCTGGCCGGCCGGTTAAGGCAAGCCAGAGGTGGGGGTCCTGTCCTCGTCAGGCTTCACTCCGACCGGCCGGTGAAGGCAAGCCGGAGATGAAGACAGGGGCCTCCCCCGGGAGCACTCGGTTCCCGCGGGGTCGCTACTCCCCGACACCCCGCCACAAGGTGTCCGGCGGGTTGACTGATTGCACGGGTGGAATATCTATTGTCACATAGACAATAGATATTCCAACCGTGGGCGATGGGGTCGTCACATCCCTACGCCTTTATTATTATTTTTTAAATGCTTTGCATTCACAGCTTATGATCAGCTGGTAATAATAGAATACACGGGCGTTAACCAAGTGTAAGCTATATAATTATTATTATTATTATTATTACGTAATATTAGCCATTATTACATACATAAAAAAATACGATGAAAAACTTAGAATTTAAATCACGAATCATGCTTCAAAAAAGCCAATTAAAGAAATTGCGTAGTTGTCGCTTTTCTTGCGAGAAAGAATACGAAACAAAACAACTCTGGAAACGATTATTTGGCAACATTGAGAAATACGTTTTGTAAGAAATATAATTAGCGTCGAATTTACTTTTACGATATTTCGTCACCTGCTGTCCTTACTCATTTTGTTTGGAAAACATTGCGTAACCTCAATTAAAATCACATTTTCCACCCAAATGCGTAGGTTTCTTTGTGAAAATACGTACAGAGTACCTTATAAGTAGGTAGAGATGTTTAATGTTTATGCCTTGAAAATAATTGTGGTTATGCAATACGCTTTAAAGTTGATTGAAAATGAGTACAAAATGGTAAATGCTCGAATGAGCCTTAACTTCATAGTTTTATAAAATATGGTACCTACGTTGATGGATATTTAAGTAAAACTTGCATTTTAGTTATAGGTATACTATATTAATTTGAATTTCGATTTAAAGAATGTTACGAAATATTTTTTATCACATATTAAAGTTAAATGTTTGTTTGTTACAGAATCCAGATGAACCATTGGTGATACACAAGCTATTTCGACCTGCAACATCTGTATCTTCTACGTATGTATTCGATAAATAGTTAATTATTTCCATACAAAATTTCTATACATAATATCAAATAGTAGGTACTTAGAGATTTCAGACCAATTACCATTTAATAATACCAATAATCCACTAAAATTCTATCACGCATTCTAAGTAAGAGCTTCCGTAAGAATAGAAACTAATAACGTGTTGTAATCTATTATTTAAGTTGTGTTAACAACTATAAAAACCTAATTAAGATAATCGAATAGGTACTATGTATTTCAATACATATCAAATACGAGATTTAAATTTAATTACTTATAAATGTAATCTTTTTAAAGTGTTTAATTTTGTAAACAGGCTTTAATTGTTTAACCTTTACGTCTTAAGCAATAATTTATAACAGTAAACACCACAGAGCAAACAGCAGCGCCCTCTATAATTGTCGCATATGTTATTTATTTATGTAACTTGCATAAATATGCGTGGGGAAGCGTGATTCCGAGTCCCGCTAATTATTGCGTGACTTATTGGTGAGCGAAGATAACACATAAATCGCAACCAAATTATTATGATCCCTGAAATCTCACTTAACTCCTTGCTTTGCAAATATGAAGGTTAATGGGGGAGGTCACGTAATAATGGTGGGTGTATCGCTCGGAGGCTTGCAGCTTTATCTACTTGCCTGAGATCGTGACTTTCAGAAAGAGATTTGGGTAATTAAACTGGTTTTGAGAACGAATCGTGCTTTACCGTTTTTCAAGTGCCTGCGGTGATGGCGCAATGCAAATAATTAGATTTAATGATGGATGCTAAGATTAAATTACTTTACCTCTATAAGATGTAATTAAGACACTTTTTAAATAGACAAACCTTCCCGTAAAACGCTAAATCAAACGTAGTTTTGATTTAGTGAAAAAAACTACAACATACACAACTTAATAGTTAACTGAAATTTACTTTTTTTCAAAATCATAATTAACCAAATCAAAACCAACAAACAACTATGCAATTGAAATTAAAATACAAAAATGAAAAATAACTAAAACATAATAAAGACAAACAAAAAAATTGTTAAACCTAAATTAGTTAAAAAATTAAATTCCGTCATCATCAATCTTTCAACATCGCAATCCAGGTTATTCCAAAACGTCAACCACCAGCAATTAGCAACCAGCCGTGCAGAATACTAGTAATAGATAAATAAATAAATGTCTCACGAAACTCCGAACATTGTTTATTAATCATTGCACTGCAGTATTCGGAAACTTCATGGTTAATCATGAAATAACTCAAGGACTATGCGGTAATCTTGCAGTCCCGTAGCAATGCTACAAGCGGAAGCTAACGTGATTTAGCTTGTGATTAGTCTAACCTAGCTTTGCTATTTATCTAATACCTAAGCGGTTTGATATCTTGCGCTTTATATAGAGCAAGTACATGTAGGTGTCTATGTGACACATGACCTTAAACCAATTTTAAAAGCTTCTATTCTTCTTCTAGGTATATAAAACAAAACACAACTTTAACCAATGTTACATAAGTGAAATTATATTGAATTATGAGATTAAATAATATTCTAAGGTGCAAGAAACTAAACCGTCACTCCATAAAACCCATATTCCTTTTATGAACAGGTTTTACTAATTATTATATTATTATCTTGCAGAATTAAGATCGATGTTTATTATGTTTTACAGTAGGTACTAATTATATTAAAGCGTTTAATATTAGAAATATAATAAAATGCTTTTGATTGAAAAAAAAAATAGTTACAGCAACCGAATATATAACATTTACCAGGATAGTGGCAGTGGTAACCTCTACTTGTGGCGCAATACCGTGATAAAGGTACATTAACAACGAAATAATATTTAAAAACTTTGGAAGGTGTGACAAATTATAAGGACAATAATCCATTGACTTTATAATAATCCTAAAAGTTAGTTAGGCTACGTTCGAACAAAGTAAATGAAGATACTTAACCTTGTTCCGAAGTTTGATCCAATAAAACAAAGTTTCCAACAAACGAATGCATTAAAGTCACCCGCAAACTGATCCAATCGTAATATCGCACTTCCAGACATCGAAAGTTAGTATGCATTGACTTTGAAAAGTTGTCCAAAACTAAGTTGGGTTATGTTTATGAAACTATTCGGATCCGGGTGTGTGCCGATACACATGCAAGAACTCGCGCCCGACTCTAGGCATAGTTCGCTAAGTGGAACAGCTGTAAAACAAAGTAGCGAAGGGTCTAGGAACTTAGTGTGTACGTTAGCGAGTGTTCGGGAACACGTGTCCTCCTGCAACGTGGGCCGCCGGAGCTGCCGCGCCGCCGACCCATCACTACTTCGAAACTTTGACAGTTTAATTCGGGAAGCGCGGTCGACGACCGCGACCGATTCATAAATAAGTAAAACTAGGTTTAACAAAGTATTGCAGAGGCTGATAACGAAGCGCCTACACTCCCTCCCGCCTCGCTCGCCGCGTGTAGATAAACTTTTAAAATGACTTTGGAAGCTTTTGAGCTTTTAATCGGTAAAGTTGTACAGACAGACAGTTCGGGCACAATCCTTGAACCGCTTGCGCCGGCGACGGCGGCCGCAAAACTTTGTTTTACAGGACTACTTTTCTTCTTGTTTCAAGGTTGAACTCTTAAAACAAACTCCGGTTCGACGGAGTTCGTGAACTCGGGCGCCAACAATTTACAAATTTCTCTCTTTCATAACAACTAACTGCCGCTCGGCGCGCGAAAGTTGTCCTGCGTAGATCTTAATCGTATTGTCTGTTGCGCTAGCGGCGGGAACAGCTGATTGTGACGTCACACTTTATCTCACTTCTCGTATTGATTTTCTACAATGTTTTCAAGTTTCAGCAATAAATAGTATCTTAATGTGTATTTCCTTATGGGTACTCATTTTACATTTAAGCTTGCGAGAATTTATAGCGAAAGCATTTGCAAATAAAAATTAAACCACACGACTGAAAGCATTAAAGCTATCAAAAATCAGGCGGCGCCCTCCGACGCCTTTTATTCAATTTATTTAAGTGACACTGATAGCACAACTGTGGTCGAAAAACTCGTCTGCTAAATTTGTTTGAGCCCCAATGACCGGAGGCTTTTTTTGCATTTTACGCCTCACCTGCCGAGGGCCCGTCGAAGTGACGAGACAAGCATTGATTGGCTTTTAATCAAAAGTGGCGCCTTTCATTACACTGATACAGTTTTGACTGAAATGCTTTTATAATATTGTATCCACTTTCTAAAACGTGTGAGCTTTTAGTAATCACAATCTATAAACGATATAATCGGTTGGCAATAGCTCGTAGGGGTTATGTAACTGACAGGTTTTTCTCGGGCTATGTATTATACAATAGGTTAAAATGCAGGTACATATATTGTATTGCGCGTAAATTTTACGTAACTAGACATAAATAGGTTGCGGGTGTGTGGGGCGGGGCGGTGTGGGCGCGGCGTGCGCGCGCAGGCCTACGGCTCTCTCGTCCTTCGCCGGCCCGCACTCTGCCTCCGCATAGTTCGCGAATCGCGCTTCGACAAACACCCGCGTCACGAATATCGCTCCTGGCTCGTCGGGACGCAGCGCGGACAAACTTTCCGTGGCTACGCTCTGCTACGGCGTAGCGTTTACCGCTGTGTTGTGCTCCAAGTTATCCTCAGTGAACTCGTGCTCAAATACTTTTCAAACTATTGTTTTCACGTTATGATAGTGCGTTTCGTTTAGTGATGTCGGCCCTCGTCCGACCTGTTTGGTAAGTCCGATAATATTTTTCCGAAAATTTTACGCGTTGACTTTTGTCACTTTTTGAACATAATATATCGTTGTTGTTTTACGGTTTCCGAAATTCATTGCGGTTTATTTCAGCAGTGCTATCGCCGGAATATAGTGAAGAAGATTTAAAATGTTTAAAATCGTTCACGCACAAATCCCACGCTAGTAAAACCATTTCACGAAATGCTTTCGATACATTTTCTTGAATTGAAATTGAATTAATTAGTTCCGAATATATGTGGATATATTTATCTTATACCTAAGCAATATTCAAGTTAATCTCATTAATTATTCTGCTCGTGGTTGACATATATGCGTATAATTAAATCGGTTATGTTAAGCGAATCGTCATGTACCGCGAATCATTAGGCAGCACACGGAATACGTAATGCGTACCGTTTAACCTTTTAGCAAATTATATGACGATAAATTATTATCTAACAATACATGTATATAGAGAAATACATTTAAGACGCGTTTGTCAGTAAAATTCCTAGTTTTATATGAAATATAAATTATTTTCGGATTAAGTTTAAGTAATTTATTTTCGTTAAAAATTTAATGACAGACAGAACAAAGGAATTAACCTTGTTCTGCGAAAAAGTTTTTCAAAAACAAAGAATAAGCATACAACTTATTATACAAGAATTTAGATTTAAAAGAATTATCCTTAAAAATTATTTATTTCGCAATACACTACATAAAGCAACTAATACGAAGCGAATGATAATAACATGAAGAAAAAGCTTATACTTTCATTCTTATTTTTTAAATTTTTTGACTCAACTTATAAAGTTAGATCAAATCTTGTAAATATAAGTTAAATAATAGAATTACATTCATTTTATAAGATCCTTTCGTAAAATACTTTCTTAGAAACTACATAATTTCAACAAAAAAATGTTGTAAAATTCATACAATATCTCGGACATTAAAAAAATACGTCGTATTAGTCTTTTGTTAATATAATATGTCAGAAATTAAAATAAAATAAGTTAGCTATGTTTTAGTCTCTTGTTCTGTCAACAACTAAACTTAGTTTAACTTCTAAATTGCAATAAAAAGTTTGCAATATTATATTTTAATGGGATATTTATCAGAATCCATTAATTACATAACAATAAATAACATTTAAATATTCATCTGAAAATCATCTCAAATTAAGGAAAAGAACAAAGCATTTAATTTTATAACAATAAGAAAAATTTATAATAAAATTTAATGAAACTTTCTGTAAGGTAATCAATGCACTGTTATATTTCTTAACGCCAATTAAGAACAAAACACCAATCATTAAAATATCTATTCGAATTTCCTACTTAACCCAACCCCACACTACAATACCAATTAACAACTACTTAAAACCATACTAAATAAAACAAGATCACTACAAAAATGTACCTTTCACTACAAATACTAGCATACACCAAAACAAAATCATGGCACGAAAAATGTACACACCCGATCCATTTAAAGGCAATAAAACTATAAACCAAACGAAATCATGATACGAAAAACGTACACCCGTTTCCATTTAAAGACAATTAGCAGTGGTAAAATTTGCGTTATTCCCGTACATACAGTTCAGGTAGGGTTGTTAAACGGATTTCACGTGTGACGCCCCGGGCCGATCCAGATAAGGGAATCAAATTGTTTCTCTGAAGCTATCTGATGGGCAACCTGCCTGAGTTCATTGTAGATGCTATTTTACATGTGGTTTTAATTTTCTGTGTGTAATGAATCGTTTAGGAATAAATCGTTTAATGAATATGGAGTTAATAGTACGCGATAAAAGAAACACACGATTCTCTTGTTCCACTTTTTTACTTTTATTTTAAATTTTTATTTTAAAAACTAGGAGCTCTTCAACTACGGGCTCGTAGGTATTAAAATGTAAAAGCATTAAATTTTTAAAGACAATTCGATAAACTCTATTGATACGAGACGAAATTGAATAAAGTTGTTTCAAAGAAATACTGCTTCTACTGTTCTTCGATAAAACGATCAACTTTAGCCTCATGTGTGACTAGCAAAAGATACGATAACTAATTAAGATAAAATATTTTACTATTTAAATAATGTTCTATAAGATTACAGTTCACCCAAATAAAAACAAAAATATTGAGATCATAGTGTAAATAAATGAAACCCAAATAAAAAATATCATACAATACAAAGATTTTCCGTATCGTCCAATTTTAAAATTCTAATCAAGAAAATATCGTGATATATCGCTCTATTAAAAATATTTAAAGACAATAAACAATAGAATTAAGTGCTTATTGAAATGAAATGTCGAAAATTAAGTTTTTTATACAATTTTGTAAATAAGGAAGCGAAAGGCTCGAGTAAAACACACACAAACAAAGGTACCGGCGGGACGCGAGGGTCTCTATGCGTTAACCCTCGCTACAAGTGCGCCCTACGAATAGGGCTGTACACAGGTAGTTTTATATTTTTAAAATAAAAAAATAATCCATTAATGAGCTTTTTTTTCAAATTTATTAGGTATACTAAAATTTGACCAAAAGTAGAAAAAAGTTAAGTGATTATTCTATCTGTGCTGTACAATCTCTAGCTTAAACGTAACTTCTAGCTAAATTTTTAAGAAGATGGTGCTTATAATTTTTATACATTCATTGATACTATTTTTAGGTATATAGATAAAAATTATATTAAATCCAAATATATTCTGTCTTGAAATAACATACACAAATTTATTAATCCCGTTGATTGATATAACATCGGCAAAACAGCGTCAAATCAGCTTGCTTTTCTTTCACGACGGCTTTAATTTTCACAGTAAAAAAATAATAACTGCAATATATTTTGTTCACTAAACTTCATCGTTTCAAAAAGATATATATACCTAGGTACCTACATTATTCATCATACGATTCTTACCTTTATAGAACATAACAATGTCTTTATTTAATTTGCGTACGTGTAAATACTAAATAACAAATATATAAATCTAATTACGTAGTGACTTTTAATAGTTATGGTATATGTCACTATATGGTATATGTCATAACTTATTTAGGAAGATAATCTCCAAATATTGATATAACTTTAAACTAACTTGTAGGAAAATATCTTGTATCTCTTTTATAAAGGAATAAAAATCCCAAGTGCCAACCCTATGAACCCCAAACGAAATGCAAGGGTAAGGGCGCCTAGGACCGCGAGTTACAATGCATCGCTCGATACCATTACCCCACTTATTTAAACTCAGTTAAACTATTGCGATATTGATTTTCGCAATCATATGATCTGTCCCTTTTTTGTTTCTATGGTAATTGATGAACAAACTTAGGTCAAATACATTTATTTAAACGGAAATACAATAATTTATTTTAAAAACCAAAAATTTGTTTCCATTTTGCGTTTTGTATATGCGGAAATTATTTTTATGAACAGCTGAATAAAATTACAATTGAATTTAGTGCCCTGCTTATATTTCCGTAAATTAGTATCGGCTTAGACTAGGAGTTTTAAATAAGTAAAAATTAATACGAATACGAGCAAAATATCAATATATTTTTAGTTCTTAATTTTATATTATAAAAATTGTGAACGTTAGAATTTAGATACTCGCATTTAATATTTTAACCCAGCTTCTTTAAAAAGCATCTTTATATTAGCCACGTCCACAATGTGTTGGGAAATGAAGACGGAGTGTTATAGTTTTTTTTTTTATTATTTTAAAACAATAACTAATGTGTTGACGAGAAATTTATATTTCCTCACTTACTTCCTATTTCTTTAGGAGGACCCGAGGCTTCCACGAAAAATTACGCATCATTTTTATTCAATTATTATTGTTGTTTTTTAAAAGTTCTTAAAAGGATTAAATATTGCTGAATTCTAAAAGGATATTAAAAAACTTAATACGTGACGAGATTCCGTAAATGCCTATTTATTTTCACGTTTTTGTTTTCTTCGCTCTATTATAACCAACTTATTGAAATTGTATTTAAAAACTTAATAACTTTCTCTTGTAAGTGATCTATTTTCACAGCTTATCACGAATTGAATACGAATTTTGCTTAAAGATAAAATAAATAAGAATAATATACAAATTACTTAAATAACAAAATATAATCAAACTTGGGGTACTGTGTCTACAGTTCTTTTGTTATCGTGCAAACGATAACTATGGTAACAAGGCGCGAACATTTTTGCCTCTACATTTGACTGTCCCTATAGTATAAAATTAATCCAACCCGAAATAAATTGAACGTTAACATCGTGTTCTAAACCGGCCACTTATCAGGCAGCTCCAGTTCTTGGGCAAACTTAACAAATCCGTTTAAACTGAGAACTCTTTATCGCTTCATAAAATTGGGAGCGTATTTATCTCGGGGAGTCGATTTAAAAGCAGAATCACGCAAGCACACGACGCCATTATCGCAGGCTCCCGATCCGCAGGCCGCGGCAACTCTATGAATCTAATCCAGAGGATTTAGCCTCTGATTTACAGTCGAGCCGAGCCGACGAGGGCGCGACTACTCGAAAGAAAAGTGATAATGTCTTAATCCTACCACACTCGAGATACCTCCCTTCAATTTTATGGTCGCGCGCCCAGACGGCACGTTTTGATTTATGATTTCAATAATTAAGAATTCTAAGGTGCAATTTGAATTTAAGACGCGATCTGGGGACCCGCGGGAGGCCGCGTGTTTGTTATTGCCAAGGGCGAGAAAGGGTCGCGCGACAAACGGCTCACCTTTCATTTTCGTCGGAATTATGTTGGAATTTCATGGAATTACAGTAAATTATGAAATTACGGCTCATATCACGGCCGCTATGAATAAATTGTAAGCTTCATTTATGTATACGTCGCTGCGGTATTTGAAACTTTTATATTTTAGGTTTTAATAATGTAGTACAATTTAGATTTTAATAACATAATTTTATTAAAATCTAAGAAGACTTCATTTACATCAATACCGACTATACGATATAACAATTTTCAAGGAAGCTTTCACAAAAGCTAATGTCTCCGAAAATCCCACATAGCAGCGATATTAACATAAAAGTAACGAAAAGACCAAATCCAAGCAGACACATTATCTCAAAGCCCACACGTATTCAGCGTCTTGGCATGTTACGGAGGATCTTATATCGCGCTTAATCTCCAGGCATTACAATTAACGCGGCCCGAGATAACCCGCCACTCGCCACCCGTTGATAAAGGTCGCTGGTACTAGTTTAAACCGGTAAACCCACCCTCGGAGTTTATCTAATTACTGTACGCCAACACACGAACGTTCTCACAAACGTAGTAGCACGTTACAACCCTTTGGGGCCATTGGAAAACTGGCCACGTTTCGTGTAATCTCGGCTTACATTGGTATTGCCTGCGGGCGCGTCACGTACGTAAATGTTTGCACCACTATCGCTCTAACCTTTCTAGAATATTTCCTTCACACGGATAGATACGATATCAACTATTTATAATTAACTTCTAATCAATTTAGCAGAACTTTTTTTAGTAGATATGTAAAAAGTGTTATAGTATTCATTTATTGTTTACAACGATTGTTTTAAATATTAATGCAAAAATAAATCATACAATGTACAGAATAATTTTTGAATATTTAAAAAGTGAAATTAATATAACAAATCTCTTTATCGATTTATGACAAAAATAGTCACGTCTCATGACAAGGAACGTTCACGTCAATAACAACTTGTCTCAAAACTTTTCTGAAACTTTTTCTATTTGGTACATAATTTTCTGGTTAGTATTTTCAGAGCCAATTTGAGATAAAAAGCGCTTATCTGTATGGCACGAGTAAATCAATGCGTTTCAACTTATTACAATTTTTATTTTTTATTTAGGTACCGTACTCGGAAATCGTTCTACAGATATACAATTGTGCACTCGTCTTAAGATTTATTTTATAATACTTAGAACCCTATTGGTACTATTTTTTAAAACATTAATTGGTCTGAAAGCTCTTGAGTGAAATGGTTTTTACGTGGGAACGATTTTTGTGCCAATAAATATTAGCCAAGTGAATTAAATGTGAATACGTCGATTGGAAACGCCGAGAATCATTTCCGCGTAAAAATTCTGATTGTGGATGGAAAATCGAATCGCAAGTACGTTTTTACTTGTTTTTATGCGTCTTTATTAGGATATTGCACGAAAGTAACTCATGTCTAAATGCAGGTTTTGTTGCAGGACGTCGCCGATGAATACGTTCTCATCACTCCCGCAAATAAACAAGAGAAGATTTGAATTTGGCGTAGATGTAGAAGCCTTCCGAATACTTGACAGACAGCACAGTCAGGGAAACGGTGAAGAATCAATGGATGACGAAAGTGGGGGAAAACGACGACGGCGACTCATTGATGATGAACGACGAGAAGAAAATGAGCAGCGCTGTCGAGTGTACACTACACCTCACCCATTTCTACAGACAAATGACGAACACAAGAGCTATCTTCAAAGGACACAAGTATCTTTAAAGTCAATTTCAAGTACTTGGCCACGAGATCAACAATCCACCCATAGTGATGAAAATGATGATAATGACTTCGACAACATGTTCAATGATAAACGATCGGATAAAATGTTGCCATCCTCGCCGTCGCAATCATCAGATAGTGCGGATGGCTCACAAAGAAGCTTCTCAATAGATAACCCAGTCACTGAACAGGAAATGAATGAAAATGAACAAGAAAACGTAGAAAATGTTGTAATTGAAAAAGTAGAACCAGACAGCAATGATGAAGAACACCGAGAAAGTAAAAATTCCAACCATTATGACGGAACACATTTTGATGAAATCATAGATTCGTCGTCCAACGATCTTGAAATCGACATGTCGGATAGAAATGACGACCAATACGACGATGATAGAGATTCAAAATCTAAGCGGAAGGAAATAATGTCGGTTAACAAACAAACTTTGTACAACGTATATAAAGCAGCTACGGCGGCATTACCTTATTCAACACAGTCAGCATTTAAGCCACCTGCTGAAGTAAAACACAAAATTCATACTACATCATTTCCAAGCGAACCTTTCGGTGGTTACTCGAATGACCATGACAAGAGCTCCAAGGCGTCCAAGCAATACACAATTCTACAGCCAGCAGGGATAGGCTCTCGAGCTGCCACAGCATTGCATGAGGCGCGAGCCGTGCCTTCTGCGCAACCAACAAGAGACTCTCGGCCTCTGAACGCACTGTCGCCGCCGGCCTCCAGAGGTACTCCTACGTCAGCCATTAATAAACTTTCTAACGACTGTAGTACTTTGGAGAACTTTGTTTCAAAGTCACTGAATATTACTCAGAGTAGGCCCTTCGGTTGAACGTTCTCGTAATGTTTTTACTGTTTGATCCAATGATAATAGAAATTCGATTGTATCCACACTATAAATAACAATTTACAATGTATATAATGTTATCCTTCAAAATACCTTCACATTAGAACCTACACGAGAGCTCCACCTACGATATCATGTAAAATGTATATAAAGATTTTCCTCGTAATTTGAGTTTACGTCATGCAATAAAAACGGGTCAGAGTAATGGGCGGGGCGTCGTAGTACCGACCCGCTCGACGTTAAAGAAAAATTGATAGTCGGACCGCGCAGTCGCCTGGCGTTCTTTATTTTTTCTTTTGAGTTTGTGAGGGGATGGGTTTCGTGCGATGGGCGGCGCTGCGCAGGTACGCCCAGCGACACGCCCGTCGCTATCGATCGCTCTCCCACGCCCCCGCTCAATGATTAACAAAATAATAATTTATCCATCGATTTGTCCACAGAAGGCAACAAGTGTCCAACTCCTGGTTGCAATGGGCAGGGCCACGTCACCGGCCTTTATTCGCACCATCGAAGGTGAGTGCCATGTCTTTCAGCTGAATCACTTCAATCTACTCAATCAAAACAAGTTAAACACTTATAACAATCGTTATGTAAATATTATTTTATTGAAATCGCATTTAAACTAAATCGTCTATGCTTTGTCCATCAGTCTGTCAGGATGCCCAAGAAAGGATAAAGTTACACCAGAGAGTGAGTAATATAAAAAATACATTCGCTAATTATTGCAACGTACCTATTGTTTTATTTGCATTTATTTGTATAGCAGGAAATTAGAGAACGCCCAAAAGCTTTTCCAGTATTTGTTTTGTATTATTTTATGTACTCTTTTGAGTAGATGTTTATTTGACTTCTTTTTAAGTTTAATGTAGGCTTAGCAAATAATTCATTTGAATAGTTTAGGTTGTTTATTTTGTAATTAATATTTTATATAATTTCAACTTCTTTATTTTTCTTACATGCGCACTAATGTAGCGTACCTATAGACGTTTGTATCATAAGTTGAAAGTTAACTTTTGAAGTTTGGTTGTAAAATATATTAACAATGATACTGCCGCTTCTTATAACTAACTATGTTCAAAATAATTATAGTCTTGGCGTTGCACGAAACAATCCTAAAGTGCCCGACGCCCGGGTGCAACGGTCGCGGCCACGTCAGTTCCAACCGAAGTACACACAGATCTCTCTCTGGCTGCCCCACGGCTGCTGCAAGGAAAGCTGCTGCTCGAACACAACGAGCTAGACCTATAGGTATTGTATTTAAATCGTATAGGTTATTGAATCATTTCGTTTCAAGTCACATTAGAAATGTAATGTAGAGTCTTATATTGTATCAAGAGTTATGTAGGTACTGATAAACGTGGTTATTGCAAGTTATATTCGTCTGTTAGTAAAGATATTATTTAGCAAGCATATTCCTGTATTAAATTAATAACCTTTTGTTAACTTACTATTTGGTATATGCATACTTTTGCATAACGCGGATCGATTAGATATCGATGTAGGCCATTGAAACATAAAAGTTTTTTTTTACAAATAAGTATAACAACATTAACAACAATAACGTCAGATGGAATTTAAATCTCCGATGCACATGCAATTCGGTGTTTGCTCACTACCTTCACTTCATGCAATCATGATCACTTTTAAAACCACTAATCGAACAAAGGAACCATAGTCACATATTAACCAGTTGATTATTTATTCAGTGTTAACAGCACCAATAGCATCGATATCCGCCCCGCCACCATCGAGCACGTCCAGTGAAGTGACGCCCCAAAAGCGCGAGCCAGAAGCGGCGTCGCCGCCGAGTCCCGAGGTGAAGCGGGAAGCGCCCGAGCTGCTGGTGCCAAAGCGAGAGGCCGCCGAGCCCGAGCGCGAGTCTCCCGGCATGGAGACGCGCCACGCCGGGTACGGCGCGCCGCCAGACCAGCGCTCGCCCTACGAGCGCCCGCCGGACGACCACGTGCGCTCATACAGGTAAATACAACTGATAGTTATCATCTTATTAGTGTACAAACCAGTTAAGAAATATTTGGATTTCGAATAATATGTAGTTAAAAGAGGTATAAGATAGAAGCTTCAAATATTAAAACAATTTCGTATTTTTATGTCGTTAATTTGCAGAGATTTAGTAACCAAAAAGTATTTTAAAGTATCAAGTACCGAAAATTGAATTGAAAAAAAATATTTCAATTTTTTTTTTATGCTGTTATATGCTGATCAGTAGGTATAAATACAATAATACATAGTATACAAATTACAATCAACGATTTCGTACATGGAATGAATTGGCTGCGAAGCAAATTATATTTGATAGTCTATTTTTTGCCGCTTTCGTTCAACATGATATTTTACACATAGCCAAATGAACGAAACGCGGTACGGCTATGAGGCGCGGTGCTACGAGGGCGCGACAGCCTTCGAGCGGTACGACCCCGCGCAGTGTCCGCAGCGGCCGTACAGCTGGGAGGAGGAGCGCTACCACGATCCGCACTTACCCACTCCAATGAAAACCGACCAGTCCGAGCAGGAGACCAATTCCGGACCAATTTACCCTAGGTACGTTGACGTCTTTTAAATGCCGAACAAATGTGGTAAACGCTCACCTAAATGCCTCGACGTTACGATAGTTCTGGGTCACGGTCTAAAGTCTGAAATTCGTATCCATCCAGGCCAATGTACCACTACGAGGCCGGGAGTGGGGTAGGCGTGGGAGGGGTTGGGGCGATGGCGCCCGGGGTGCCGCCCGGCTTCTCCGCGATCAATCTCTCCGTGAAGATAGCCGCGGCGCAGGCGCAGCGCCCGCGCACCCCGACACCCCGCGACCCCCGCGACCCTCGCGACCCCCGCCCCGCCATAGACCTATCCACATCTAGTGGCAGTCCACAGGTGAGAAGTCGCAACACGAGAACTTAAATTAATTAATGGCTATGAATTAAAACCCATTGTTATGACAGGGTCCATATGCATCACCGGTTTACACGAGCGCCGGTGGTGGCAGCGGGGGCGGAGCCCGAGGCAGCCCGCAGCCGGGCGCTTCGCCCCAGCTGACAGCCAGTCCCCAGGTGCCCAGTCCGCAGGGCCAGACCCTCGACCTTAGTGTGACGCGTTTACCACATAGGTGAGGCATTTATTGTTAGGTCATTGAATGTTTAACAATCTTTTCACTTGTAGTAGAGGTAGTTAACTTTATGTATAACTAATCTGTTCTGTTTTCCCGCAGTAGAGCTTTCCCTGGAGGAGTCTCGTACAGTCGAGAATCAACACCAGATAGTGGTGGAAGCCATCCTTACCTAGAAGCATACCATCGAGATACAGCGGGTAAGTTATATTTATAAAATATTATTATTCAACAGTCTTTGTACAAAATATGCATCATAATATTTAATTCAAAAGTAGTTAGATTTAGAATTTTAACATTGATAAGGAGGATCAAAGTTTATCTATAAAAAACAAAAACAGGTTATTTCATATTTAATTTAAAAAATGCATAATGTTTCGTCATACTTATTTTTATCATTGCTAATCCTGCTGAGCAGGCGTCTTGAAATTATACGGTCACACTGTTTCACATAACACATTAAAGCAAAGAGTTAATTAAGTTTGAACTACTTCATTACATAAATTACATACATGTGTACACTATAAACTAGAAATATATGGAGAATGTTTTAAAGTAATTAACTAATATTAGATAATTTAAATAGAAAATCCAACAATACTATAATTTGTATTGAAATTGAAGTTACAATATAATATGAATTAATTCTGAACAGAAATGTATATAAAAAGTAAATTAAATTGTCTCCGTGACCTTGCTTACACTCTAAAGTGTATTTTGTCTCCGTGTTTTGTTAACTCTACACAATGGATACGTTTGCAACGGAAATTGGCTTCTCTAAATAAAAAATCATTGTAATTATGTTTGTAATATTGTATGACCATTAAACTGTAATGTTACATCTTACGTATTCATCTGGGACATTCATAAAATTTTATTTTACAAGCTTTGTCAATGATTTATTTACAGCCTCTTTTTTCTATTTCTAAATCTACTTATCTAATTGTAGTTATCGTTAACTTATTTCACTCAATTTTCTTTCATCCTCAAATTTCTACCATCTACCAATATCCTACGAATGTGCACTCATACAATAATATAATACATACTTATTACGAATTTACATTGGTTTTGCGAACTTGTTATAATTAGAGCATACCGTCAATATGTAGAGCTGATATCCCAAACTTAATCTCTAATAAAATAAGCTACTGGTCTTGAGGTTTATAAAATAGTTTTTCGGATACCTATTACCTTCAACAATATAAAAAGCAGGTACTAAACGCAATCCCATCACAGGCTACGGCGGCGTCAGCCCGCACCCAGTAGCGGGCTACGGCCTCGCGCAGCCGGACTACGCAGCAGCCGCCGCCGCAGCCGGGTACGGCGGCTACCAGTACCAGTGCGGCGCCTACCCGCCGCCGCCCGCGTACCCGCCGCACGCGCCGCCCTACTCGCCGCCGTGCTACATGCCCCCGCCGCACGCGCCGCACGACAAACCTAAGGACAGCAGGTGAATATTCTATGCTATGATACATTTTATTGTATCCCAGATTCCATGCCAAGTAAATATGTATTAGGTACCTATATCATTATATGCCATGCCAGGTATATGCAAATATGAAATAAGCAATTGAACTAATTGTCTATTTATGGGATAATGAGTTATGAGGTATGGAGAGAACGCAATGGTTTGTATTCATCAGTTATTATATGAATTCGTGTAGAGAAATAGAGCACAACTCATTTAACTCGATCTTATATCACATTTAATTAAATGTTCTATTATCACATTATTAATAATAATTATTGTTACGATAAGAGTCGCACCTATCTCACGGCTAATTCTCACGTTCATATTATATTATCGTCAAGGATATAGAGGAGGAACATTTAAATTGTTCAAATAAGACCTAGTAAGTTAGTTACATTTAAGAAAAATATTTTGATTAAATGAAATGAAATGAACAGAGCACGCTGGGGGATATTAAGATAAATAATAATAAATTTTCGCGTAAAACATATCAATTAAATTCGCTTAAAATATTATAAAACATTAACCTACATCAATCATAAACACAATGTTCTTACATAATAACAATGAGTTAACGACCTTAGTGACAACATAAATATGTAACAGTTAACAAAATGCAAACAAACACGCAAACGGCACGTTATAATAGTGACACACTTGTAGCGTCATACAGAATTTGAAATAAGTCGGTAAGTCACACTTGACGGATCAGTCTAAATATACCGGCGTCCGCGCAGCGCGTGTTCACCGCGCACTTCGAGCGTGCCAGATAAATAGAGATAAGATATATATCACACAAAAAACATGCGAAGAAACAGGTGAGACTCCACTCAATACGGATAAAACTATCGAGCAATAACGACTCTGTAATAACACTTTATTCCTCGCAAAGACAAACACGATAATATAACAATAACAGACTTTTAAAGATTTTACGTAAACAACCGTGCGAGAATCATTTACTTTGCGCTACTTTTTGTTAGAGCACTCTAGGTTGATGACTTTACCCACGAAAATATTCATTAATTATAAAACGTGTTAAATTGGAATGTAGGCGGGGTATTGCGGTAAGTTGTACATTGCGCATTGAGTACGCAAATAGTAATGGCTATATTAAATAATATGGTTGTCTAATTGTTATTAATATAGCTATCATCGTGACGACTTTTATGGGAAACTGGGTTACCGCATACGAGAATCGAGAGAGCTGATACATTGCCCGGTCGAAAGCTGCGACGGTTCCGGGCACATAAGTGGTCATTTCGCCACTCATCGCAGGCAAGCGGCATTATAATGCACTAGATATTCGTCAAATTGGAAGTCTATCACACGTGTTCGCGACAGCATTGTCTAACTAAACAAAAATAATAATTGGCGCCCTAGTTGTGCATTTCCGCATCCCGTTGTGTTTGATTTGACTAACCGCATGATTGTGTATAAAACGATGTGACTACGATGTGCTTCTATTGCATAGAAGAGCTTGGAACTTTTCTAATGACAATAATATTTAGTTTCCTTTTATACGTTAACTTTAAAACTTTATACATGCGTACTATTGATAGCAGTGAAATATTTTTTTCCAATGAATCCATAAATAGTTACACGCTTTCTAATAATTAATTACCTAGGCCGCCTGCTATATGTTTCATAAATAGACGCGTTTACGCATTAAAAGAATATAACACGAATCACGATGCACTCTTGTTTAAAACACATTAAAGACGTCTTCCATACGACTTATTTTAAATCTTCGTAGTCTATAAAAATCCCGATCAAAAATAGATTGAAAATTTGAAACTGAAGATAGCTAAAACGCATTCATTGAAGAGTTACAATGTGTGAATTTAATACGCTCTATGTAGAGAATTGTGGTTTATTATTATGTTTAGGTCATACATATTTTCGTAACCGTACTTATTACTATTGGCATTATTAGTCTCTACAGGAAATTATAGACGAAATTACTTATACATACAATATTTTCGTTATCATTTTGTTTATTAAATGAATTGAATTCCTATACGAAGTCTACGCTTTATACGGTACTAAAAATAAACAATACGTTTTAAAACAATTACGTCAGTACTTATTGTTAACCAATATTCCGAACAAGTTTGGCTGCAGTTTTCATAGGTATTGCTCTACAGTTAATGTTATGAAATTGCATGGTTTTATTTGTGATTGTTTTATTAATGAATAACATTTGTTGTAGTATTTATTAAGTAAATTACATTCAACTTGAGAAATCAAGCAGATTAATTATTAAATTAATATATCCATTATCAAAATCTAGATGGGTATATAAGATAGAAATAACAAAGATTAGGATGGGGTACACTGACATTTTATGGTTAGGTACACCTTTGTACACTTAAATATTACTTACATACCTACGTACTAAATCTATGATATTGAATTTTCATAAGAAGCAACTACTACAATTTTCTGAAATATTTACATAACCCCACAAGTTACTTTTATCCGGTATAACAAACGAAGAATAAAAAAGCTATAAAACTTTATCAAACTTACCTGTCCATTTTAATTTGACCTTGACTGTCAGTACTACAAAAAACATAGTTTAGATATTTCAAAAACGCTCAAATTTCCCACACGACGTAACATAACTGTTTTACGAAAACCATAGTTTCGTAAGCTAAGATACAGTAACACACCATTGTAAGCAGTTTGTATATGTGCAGTCTGTCGGGGTGTCCGCGCGCCGACCGCTCGCAGCTGCAGCCGCACTCTCAGGAGCTGAAGTGTCCGACACCGGGCTGCGACGGCTCCGGACACGTCACCGGCAACTACTCCTCGCACCGGTCACTCTCTGGGTGTCCGAGAGCGAACAAGCCGAAGAGCAAACCAAGGGACGGACAGGACTCGGAACCTCTCAGGTAATTGCTTTACCTTTACGTTTTATCGATGTGGTGGTGGAAATGTCTCACATCTCCGATGTGTTGTATTTTAATAATTATGAAACTAACGTTAATATCTTTGTAAATGTTTTGAACATGTTGATAATGACATAGGGAATAATAAGAATTTCATTTACATCCTCTTATTGTACCTATGCCAAAAATAAAGGATGCTTATAAATTATTTGTATACTTATGACGCTAAAAGAAATATATTACAATAAATTACTCGTAAAAATATTCCAAAATACGTAACCACTAACCAATGTGCGTATACTTGAACTATTCGTATGGCGAAATCACCTCTTTATTTTGTAAACGTTTTGCAATGAGTTTGTTCGTTACACGCTGCTTAGATGCCCTATACCGGGCTGTGATGGATCTGGACACGCTACGGGGAAATTTTTGTCACATCGAAGGTAAGACTATCTTGTAGGATGGAAATTAAGAGTGTTTTGACCACTTTCAAAGCATGTTAAAGCAATAATTAATTTAGAATGTGGTTGTGTATTTTATTTTTCTAGATTTTAAAAAGATATAAATTTTGATACTACAGATGTAAACGTACTCACTAAAAATGACACAGGACACTCTCTCGAACAGAGATTAGCTTCCTATAATCACACTTGTATTGACACCATTATCATACACCAAAAGTTATTGCATTGCATTTAAAATAATTCCATTAAAACATCATAAAATAAGTACTTACCATACATCTTTCCTCATCAGTGCATCCGGATGTCCAATAGCGAATCGAAACAAGATGCGTGTGCTAGAGAGTGGTGGAACTGTAGAACAGCACAAAGCAGCAGTTGCTGCAGCAGCGTCAGCGATCAAGTTCGACGGTGTGAACTGCCCGACCCCTGGTTGTGATGGATCTGGACATATAAATGGATCCTTCCTAACACACCGCTCTCTATCCGGCTGTCCAGTTGCCGGGGCCGCGACCCCCACACCTCAGCCAAAGAAAGCCAAATATCCAGATGATATAACTCCTCTTTATCCCAAACCATATTCTAGTAAGTATTAAAAGACAGTTAACATATTATTTGTATTAAAATAAAATTCTGGTGCTATATTTAATAACTGTATTTTTCCATAGGCATGGATATCAACATGCAAACTGGCAATGGAGAGGATCTAATGACACTGGAACAAGAAATTACCGAATTACAGCGCGAAAATGCACGCGTAGAATCCCAAATGCTGCGTCTGAAATCGGATATAAATGCGATGGAATCGCATCTCAGCTCTGGTGAAAGGGTAAGTTGGGATTATTACTAAATTAAATATTGAATATTTAGAATCTATTGTAACACTCAAAGTGGATATTTTTGTCTCATAACGTAGATGGTACTGTCATGGCTCCAAACATCCAACTTTGAGTGCTCCTAACATCATATTACTTAGTGAGTACTACTTAAATACTATTCAATTCAGTAGCTACTCAAAATGAGCCCATATTCGTGGTTAAAATTGCTTATTGTTAAGCCATTATTTTTTGTCAACAGGAGAACCAACTGATGTCACAGCGGAATAATAATCTGAATGAATATTATGAGAGTCTCCGTAATAATGTTATTACGTTATTGGAGCACGTAAAAATACCGGGCGGTGGAACCGCTCACGTCGCCTCTGCACCCGGGACACCTGGAGCCCCGCCTCCTCCTGGTGTTGGAGAGAAACCGGCGCATGATAATTTCGACTCGTACTTGACGAAACTACAGACCCTCTGCTCGCCCGATGGTTACTGCCCAGATGAAAACCGGCCAATTTACGAAACAGTTAAAAACGCGCTTCAGGACTTCACAGTGCTCCCGACGCCGATTTAAGGCTCACCCAGCACCGCCGATAGTAATCGCCAATGAACTATTACACCGACTGCGATCGGCGGCGCTTAAGCGTCTAGTGCGAGTGACATTCCTAGTGAAGTGATATTACCAATCTCACCAAAGATAAAAAAAGACTGTTGGTAATCAAATCTAACGATTTGCAAAGATCCTGACTGTGTACAGTGTTCAATGTAGATGTTAAAGACATTGTGTTCTACATAGAGATGTCTGTTTTATAAACCGTTGTATACGATGTGTGAATTCTATAAGACATCACATTACCATTCAAAACGATTGACTAATATCATTAAGGTCAACTTAATTTTAGTCTAAAATGAATTTTAACACTGTTATTCGTATGTATGCTTAAAAATTAATGTACCTAAATGATAAGAAGAAGTTTATACTTGTAATGTGAACGATTTTAGCCCCATGAACACATCTTTATTGGTTATTTGTAAATATTGTGTATTATCTAATTCTTACTAAGTACCTATACAATATCAGAAGATTTTGGATTCATGTGTGCTCACGTTTAGCTAAATTATAAAGATGTCTCATCGAAAATAGGCTATAAGAATAAGACAGTACTAGATTTCTTCGCGTTTTGTTGAAATTACCGGATTTACTGGGATTGTGCCAAATACAAGCGCAGAAGTTCTAAAGTGATAGAAATTAATTTATGGTATAGATATGTAAAAACTATCGAAAATAATAAACTCCTTAGAGGACACTAGTCAGTTTTGTAAATAAATGTTGTAAATATAGTTATTGCGTCGTTTCGACGATTTTATTTATATTAGATAATAATGAGATCTCATTAGATCAAGTAAGTTATTTCAGTCATTAATTGATAACCATTTAGGGGTAATATTTGTTAGCCAATGTTCACTTCGCTGTGATTATGTTAATGTTATTTATTTATTGTTACCTTTGCGGAATGTGATAGTTCAAATTGAGGCGGGTTGATGTTATTTTGCAATATTATTTATTGTGCTTTGTCAAAAAAAAAATATTGTTTTAACTTTTAAACAGCGCACTGCTAACTTTTTATGTTATGTAATTATTATATGTGATTGAATTATTTGAAAGAAGTTCCATAAAATTGGACAAAACAGTAAAATATTATACGCATTTAAATAATACCTATTACTATGTTACTACTCTGATCGTCATATATGTTTCTGTAAAATATTGAGTATGTGTTGTTAAAGAGAATAAAACTAATAAATACCGAGATTATCGTAGTTTTGATTATCATTCCTCTATTATTAAACGCAAAGCGTCGCATTGATAAAAAAATAAGTAAGTGAGTAGTTAATGTTTTCTCTTCATTTGTCTTTTATTCTATTATTATTTCTATTCATTTCTATTTTGCCTTATTATTTTTTTTTTTAATATCAATCGACATTATCACTACATAGTATAAAACAAAGTCGCTTTCCCTGTCCCTATGTCCCTATTTCCCTATGTCCCTTTGTACGCTTAAATCTTTGAAACTACGCAACGGATTTTGATGCGGTTTTTTTTTAATAGATAGAGTGATTCAAGAGGAAGGTTTATATGTATAACTAGCTGTTGCCCGCGACTTCGTCCGCGATTAGGTCGTTTTTCGTCATTCGTCGTTTAAAAAAAATACGTGACACTTTATTTTTGAATGTTCTTAATTATTGTCTCTTATAAAATTTAACTACTTACATTAAAATTGAACACTCTGATAAGAAAATCTTAAAATCTGAAGAAAACATGAATGAATGTGATTTAAATTCTACATTACTTAGTATCAAAATATAATAATCTAAATTAAATGTAGATTAACAGTTTGAGCACACCATTATAGAATATGTACTTAAGTATTAAATTACGTTAGTTAACATAGTAACTTTACTAAAAACACGATGACTTTCTTTCGCGCTCGGTACCACAAACTAAGCATGTTTGTGGTAAGTGGCCCGCGTGACGCGTCACTTGACCCCCCGCGAGTTCCCCTCCGTTGCTATGCGAAAATACATTCGTTGCTCTATTTTAGGAAAAATTTGTAATACTGTGGCCTGGGCGTTATAACACGTCCAGGGAGTTCCTGAGTGCCGATATCACCATCTTGAGGAAAAGCTTCTAATGTCGATTTAAAACTGCATACATACGAATTAACCTGTTCTAAAATTGTGAAATGAGTTCAGTTTTAAATTTGAGAAATATTGATTTCTTGTATTCCACTATTCGTTGTAGTCGAATACAAAATATAGGGTAAAAGTGGGATAGATGCCGCACCGGGATAGATGCCTCATTTTCAAAAAACCTCACTTCCCAGAATCGTGACTACGAATTAATGATTTAAATAGGAGCTCCTATCACCCCGCACCTCGGGTACGCATGAGCTGTTGTTTGGTGAAGACGTGTTTCGCTAGTGCGTGTTGTAATATCCGCGGCGAACTTCCCGAACACGTTAAAATTTAAAAAGGTTGATATTTGCCTTTACATAACTTTATAAGCATTAATAAATTTCACTATATTTCTTATTATGTCTATACACTGGTTCATTAATTACAAATCTAAGTGAAAATAGTGGCTCTTTTGTTTTTATTTAATAAAAAAAATACTGGGGCAGCTATCCTTATCAAAAAGTATAGTTGCCCCTTTTTTTTCGAGGGATAGATGCCCTTAGGGGCCTCTAAGGGCATCTATCCCTCAATACATATTATGTATATGTTATTATCGATAATCACAGGTACCGTTTATATTTTTACCTGATTGCGCCAGAGGTTTTCTCTATGTTAACCGATTTTACTCGTTTAATTTGCTTTTTTTTGTTATGTATACTTACTTATTAATGATCTGCCCTTATACTGATTGTAGGAGAACCACGCCACGAAAATACAAAAGAAAAGAAGGAGTGCGAGTGCAAGTATATTCTTGGACAACAGAACAACTATGTTAACGTGATATTTGCTGGTTTATCATATAAATTTTATTAGATTTCGCGTTTATAGAGTATGTAAGGCATCTATCCCACTCTGCAGGCATCTATCCTCAAAAAAGGTGTTCTACAAAAATGTTTATTACACATTATCTATAAATGATAGGATAAAAAATATATATAGTAATTCAAAACAGATAATTAACCTAGCTATATTCATACAAAGTGTTCGTATAAGATTCATGTTTTTAAAATTATGAGGCTATTTCAAAAAGTGGGGCATCTATCCCACTTTTACCCTATTTAAACAAACTTAGGTTGGCCTACAGGCAAAAGGGATCCTATCAAATGGTAAACTTGACCTTGTATCTTAAAAGTAAGCATGAACGGACCTTCTGATAATTATTGAGCACCAAAGGATCATTTGAAACGCGCTACTATAAGAGCGAATATTGTCTAATAACAGTTTACATTGCACAGTATGTTCCTCTAAAAGTAGTGATTTCAAAGGTTCCGGTGTATCTTCAAATGAAAGCCGACTCCTTACTACACTTTAAAGCATTACAAAAAGAACATACTACGCCTTTACAGAAGATGATCTGTAATCAATTGTGAGGTTATAAGCAAACCCACTTTTATATTTGTCAGACCACACCACCGAATTCGTAGATTTTTTACCTCAAGTCATTAAGACTATGACGAAATCTGTCTGCAGTAAGACGGCCCTCTCGCTATTCGTCCGTTTCCAGAGACCGAATAGTTTCAATTCTTAATCTTTCATTAAACAAACTTATTAATCGTTCTTGTCTCATATAATTGTAATATTCGCGTCCCTACTCTAGTCATTGCTTATACTCATGTTCATCTTCAAGAGATCGAATAATATTATGATGCAACCTATCATTTGTCAAACGGTCTTCATATTGAGTAAAGTTTCAGATTCTCGAGATAAAATATGACTGTCGTGATCAGTAGTGAGACGTAATTCCCTCTTAGTGAGGGTTTCGGTCTCACGGGATAGTACAATATGCCGTTTGCGATCAGCTGTGAGACGTCATACCCTCTCAGTGAAGGTTTCGGTCTCACGGGATAGTAGGGGAAACCGGGTTTGGTTGTCTCACGGGTTGGTTGTCACAGCGGTCTTAACACAAAACTGAACTATCGAATAAGTCTGTTGAACAGCGTGGCAAGAGCGATACAGTGACAACGCTGTCCCCACTTCGCGTCAGACCGCCCCGATCTGCCGTGAGGGCCTCACACGTGTTTATTGTTTTCGCACAGATTTTTTATGATATGAGGACCGAATATGCTCCTCATAACATCACTTTTTGTGAACGAAACGACAGCGCGGTTTAATTTAATGCCAACACCATTAGAAAAAAGGATTATTATTAATTGTGAAAAAATATCATGATTTACACTATTAACACTCTTTTAATATAAAATATAAGTCTGTGAGTGTGTAAAAATAAATCCAGCTAATTACACATCAAACTTATGTTTATAATTAGGTATACGACATGAAAATATATTAATTACCAAGCAATAATAATACAGATAAGCAGTGGTGGCTCAGTGGTGAGACCTCGGACTTCGAATCGATAAGTCCGGGGTTCGAGACCAGGCGAGCGCGCAGGATATAAATTGATTTTTCAATTTATCTGCGCATGTTGTAACATCACCACTGCTCGAACGGTGAAGGAAAACATCGTGAGGAAACCGACATGTCGAAGAATTAAAAAGTTCGATGACATGTGTCATCCGCCAACACGCACTTGGCCAGCGTGGTGGATTATGGCCTGTACCCTCATAGGAGGCCCGTGTCCCAGCAGTGGGAACGTATATGGGCTGATGATGATGAATAATACAGATAAATACTGAACATAAGTAGGTATAATAGATATTAAGTAGTATTAGTTAAAATATACTTTGACTGTTAGTCAAAGTTTATTTTTATTAACAACATGTAAATGAAGAAGAAATAATAATTACCAACGAACTAACCTTTTCTATAATACTTAACACGGCACATTTTTCAAATTATCTTGTTCAACCCTGCTCAAAAATTTGAGGGTTTTGTTGGAACTTTAATATGTCAAAACTATGATATATCTAAACTACGATACAACTTGCTTGCGGAAATGCTCATTACAATTGTGAATCTAAAGAATAACTAACAACATACTATTCAATTTTATTGAGCTGATGAATATCTTTTGCCTGGAAGAAATCACCGTCGCCTAATAAATATACTGTGTTTTCTTATAAAACCGTTACATAATTTATTTTATCTACTAAAATAATGAAAATGATATTATATTTATAAAATATAAAACATATTATGTAAAATGATTAAAAATAAATAAATGAAGCAACTACGATTCAAAGAAATCATCTTTTTCAGTGTTAAAATGCTCTTAGCAATCCTGTATGATGAACTGTATCATGTACTCTGATCCCAGTACGGTCGGTACCTCGATAGCCATAACGATAAATATTATAATCAGATAACCGCAAAGTCAAAATAAAAACATTACTTGTACAGTTGTGAGTGCAAAATTTACGTTTCATTTGGAATAACATTTTTTTCGGTACTAAAACGTAGTCGTTTGATATGTGGTTGGCTGCCCCTCCTCTCCTTCCTGAAAAATATCCTCCAAAATTTCCCGAGATACTTCCAATGATTGAACCATTGGACGTTGGACATTAACTTCAGTCAAAAATTGACGAAGCGGATGATTACTAATTTCCACTTAATCCTCGCTGCTACTATCTTTACCATCAAATCATCAATTTTCAAGTGGTGTTGTAAAAATATCAGCAGAAATCGTCTTCCAAAGGCGATATAATTTTATGAGCATTGAATCTGTAAATAACAAAATCAAAAGTTAACTGTAAATCTATAAAAAAAGCTACTTACAAATAAAATTTTATCAAAAACTACTGTTCCCAATGCACCTCAAAATAATAAAAGAATTCATCATTTTATTATTTCATTCTAAAAGTGTAATATTATAATACCTACCAACAAAAAACATGAATTGCTATCATTATAAAAAATAAATACCTATAAGTAACAACTTACTTTTTGTGGGAACGCATGATGGTGAAAATTCACAAAACACGAAGATTGCATTTGATATTTTTGGTTTTATGGCATTCAATTGCTTTATAAATATCACTACATAGTATAAAAAAAGTCGCTTTCTCTGTCCCTATGTCCCTTTGTATGCTTAAATCTTTAAAACTTCGCAACGGATTTTGATGCGGTTTTTTTAATAGATAGACTGATTCAAGAGGAAGGTTTTAGTATATAATTTATTAGGTTTTAGACAAAGCGGACGAACCCGCGGGCGGTAAGCTAGTAAATTTATAAAATACGAAGATTTTTAAAATTGTAACTAATGAACGCAATCAATATTAGATTAACTGTAGATAATGGTGTCTAGTTTTACTTAAAATAATAAACATCTACCCTCACTTTAAAAAAATGTAGTATAAAAACTTCGCAACGGATTTTGATGCGGTTTTTTTAATTGATAGACTCAATTAAATATTCAATGTGCAAAAAATATGTCCACATCGTGACCCCGAATAAGTTTTTTTAGCACAAGCGTGAAACGGACTCCATGAGTTTTGCCACTTCATATTAATCCGATGATGTATCTAATCATTTGGCTCTCCAGTGTATTTTATTATTACACCCTTATTTCACTAATATATTTACGTTTAGGTGGCCTGGGCTAAAATATCATAAACGCATAATTATATCAATAATTGTTATTTTACCACTATATAAGCTTGGTTTCAGCACAATACATAATAGTAGCTAAACGCTACAGAACGGACACTCTCCGCCTCCCGCCAAAATTAAACACTTACCTCACCCCGCGCGATCGTGATTATAATGGGCCACGTTTTTCTGCAAGGACGATATGCAACGAAGATTGACTAAGTTGACAACATTAATCAAATTGACTTAAAGTAATTTTATTATTTTGGATTTGTGATTATCGTTTTTCGTAGAAAATGGTTAGATATTGTGCTGTTTACGGATGTATTTCATCAAAAAAACGCGAATTTTTTTTTACGCTAGTCACAAATGTGCCAACCATAAAGCGTTAACACACACATTTGCAGTCTCTACAGTGTGACTGTCAAAACGATAATTTTGTATGGAGTGTCCGGAGTGTGGTTTCAGTATGGATTAACGTAAGGTCGTGGTCTTTTGGTAATATCATACATAAAAAATAATTTACCACGAGCTATTAGAAAATAGTGTAGGGTCTTGTTATGTGCGGGTGTAATAAAAGAGGAATAACTACGCAAAGGTTATATTTCGTTAACTACATATATTTATCCGTATGTAATTTATATTCGACCTAATGCGACCCACCCGCGTCCCGACAAGCCCGTGACTGTCTATGCATAACGCACAGTGTTGCCAACTTGGTAGTCAAGCTTAGAGCTAGTGTTGTGCCAAAAAAGAGCTGAAAAAGAGCTAACTTTATCAGCTAAAGAGAGCTAAATAAAACCATTCGAACTTATTATATTTTAATCAATAAAAAACATTGTTCTTAATAATAGCACTAGGGCACTAGGTATCATTAATCTTCATCTGACCATAAGTAATATATGTTGTCATCATCGTGAAAATCAATCACCAAGGAACTTCCACTTGGTCCTGCTGCAGCCTTGTTGTATGAAGCCACTGTCCCTATTTTTTTTAGTACCTCATTTGGCAGTATATAGTTGTAACAGCATTTTTTTTGACGCCGTAATCCTGCCCTGATGGTAATAATGGCATTCGTGGTGGTGTTGTGTAGTCTATTGCGAACCTTGTTTTTAACTATATTCAGTTGGCTAAAGACTCGTTCAACTTCCCCATTAGACCACGGCAAAGAAATCATCGCCAAGGCAAATGAACATAATTCTATGAAAGGATTATTGCCTCCTGCATCTTGATATTTCAAAACTTCGGACCAAAATGAAATAGTGTTGTCCGTTTTCTCCCATGGTACAAGAGATATATTAACCCACTGTGTTTCTACCTTCGCGATAAAATCCTCGCCGTGGCCCATTTCTCGTACTAGTGAAGTTATTTGTTCCTTTACTTGCTTCAATGTGTTTGAAACCGACAACTGGTTGACTTTTTTCAAAACATTGTAATTTTCTGGAAGTCTCTGTTTCAGTTGTTTTATGAGTTCTACTGTGAACTTCACACATTTATCCCTGAATTGCTCTTCATCTTGGGTTGAAAATCGATTGGTCTCCCGTATTTCTGAAAGCTTACTTTCGACTTTGAATCCTAGATAAGGATGTGGAACCAAGAAATCTTCTAAATTTTGTATTTCGAATACATTGATGTTCCTAGTAGGATTCAGAACTTTTCTCCCGAGGGATTCTATAGCCGTGATTAGGTCATTAAGTAACTTGCTAGGATCAATATTATTCGACTGAAAGATTTTTACAAGCCCCTGTAATTGATCCAAAACGCAGTGGATATATAACAAATATGCTTCGTTTGTGGGATTCGTGTATAAATTGTAAAGTGTTTCTGCACTGTAGCATTTTTCAGTGTTCCTTGTAATACCAAAATGTAGTTTTAATTCAGTCCATTGGTCTAATATTCTTTAAACTGCAGTTTCAACAGAAAGCCACCTGGTAGTACATGCTTGTGTAATTTTTAGCGGTTCTTCATCGTTGATTGTGAGATATAAATCTCTGTCTGAGTTTTGCCTATTTGATGATTTCGAGAACCAGTTGTAGGTTTCCTGTATAATATATTCGAGATGCCTAGGTAAATTTTCGGCAGAAGCATGAAAAACTGCTAGTTGAATTGAATGGCACGAGCATTTAATCATGACGAGATGGGGTACCTCCTCTTTAAGTTTCTGGTATACTCCGCTATGTACACCTGTCATTACATTGGCGTTATCAACTCCTATACCAGAAAGCTTTTTGATGTCAAGTCCATGTGCAAGTAGTGTTTTTTTTACAGTTTGCGTAATGGATTCAGCGTCGCCTTTACTTAACTCTCCAAGCGTAAGGAAAGTTGACACTATCTCATATGAAGTCTTACTAAAATATTGAATTACAACTCCCAGTAACTTTGTTACACTTATATCAGTGCTCTCGTCTAACAAAAGGCTGTACGGTCCATCACCAACATCTTCACGTAAGTTGGACGCAAAATGTGGCGCCAAAACATTTTTTATTATACCTGTACATTTTGTCCGGTGCAATTTTATATCAGCTTTAAATTCTTTTTTACATAAAGCCCCAAGATGGTCTACCGGTAATATTGAAGAATGAGCGGCAATATACAATGTCAGAGAAGCCTCAGATGAGCTCTTCGATTCGTCGAACTTTGGCTTTGCCTGAAAGGTCAATTTTTGTTGTCTCGAAGAAAAGGGCTCCGCAGCTTTCAAGTGTTTTTTGCGCTTTATGTGATTAATTAAGTCATTTTTTTTTGCGTTTATTTCGCATCGACAATAACTGCAGAAGGCTTTTGTATTATCATTGCTGACTTCTTTTAACCAGCCCTGAAAATCGGGCTCAGAGAGCCATTCCTGGCGGAATTTCTGGGTGTATGGTTTACTACAGGACATAATTTCACAATAAAGTCTTCACTTCAGTCACTTTCATATGTAGGGGCTTGTTATATGCGGGTGTAATAAAAGATGAATAACTACGCAAAGGTTATATTTCGTTAACTACATATATTTATTCGTATGTAATTAATATTCAACCTATGCAACCCGCGTCCCGACAAGCCCGTAACTGTCCGTGCATAGCGCACGAACTGTTTATATAAGAGTTACCGTGTGAACTTTCTTTGGGCTACACTTGAAATTCGATAACTCATAAATTGGCTTGTCGACGCTACATCATTCCCCCCTTAAAAAATAAAAAGGGTATACAAGTAAAAAAACTTACAATTAAACTAAACAATAAACAGATGGGTGTATATAAAAAGTGTCGCTATATAAGGTTACAAAATGTTTACAATATAAAGTATAAAAAATTTTCACAATATAAATCAATCAATACGTATCGTATACAAGTGGTTAACAGTTAACACCTAATTTTGTTAAACTATTATTATGTTATTACAAAAACTCGGTTGGGTCTTCTAAGTGGCGTGCGATAATTGTTACACGTCATCTAACACTTAGTAACATCAACACATATAACAAACTTAACTTTATCACAAAACAAACACTAATCTCTCAAATGACTAAACTTTCCAGTTTCCACATACCTACGTAAGATGAATGAATACCATTTGTAATGAAAGCGCAAGAAAGAAATCGTGTACGGCGAATGTGGGGGAATTCCCTCGGGCGGGCGGGGAAAATCTCTATATGATCTATGGTTTGGTACAATACGAAATGGCTGCGTTCAATAATAATTAACCTTCACTTCGTGTGTGGATTGTGGATTCGAAGCCAATAAGCTACCGTCGTATGGCTAACTGAAAAAGAGCTAGAATAGTCGTAAAAAGAAGCTAAGGAGCTAAATGGTTTTTTTTAGAGCTGATAATTGATAAATAGAGCCAAATTTAGCTCTAAAAGAGCTGAATTGGCAACACTGATAACGCACAAACTGTTTATATACGAGTTACCGTGTGAACCGATGGTGTGAACTTTCTTAGTAGGTACTACACTTGAAATTCGGTAACTCGTAAATTGGCTTGTCGTCGCTACATCATTCCCCCCTTAAAATAAAAAGGGTATACAAGTAAAAAATCTTACAATAAAATTAAACAATAAACAGATGGGTGTATATAAATGTCGCTGTATAAGGTTACAAAATGTTTACAATATAAAGTATAAAAAATGTTCACAATATAAATCAATCAATACGTATCGTATACAAGTGGTTAACAGTTAACGCCTAATTTCGTTAAACTATTTATGTTATTACAAAAACTTGCGTTGGTTCTTCTAAGTGGCGTGCGATAATTGTTACATGTCATCTAACACTTAGTAACATTAACATTTCAAATCTCAATACGTTCTTTACACTTGTATCGTTTAATATTACAAAGGCTATTACTATACACTCATAAGCCATAAATCAAAAGTACATAAATTTCTAAGTAGTAAACATTTCAATCAAAACTCAACACAAACATAAATTTGAAATACCATACTTAAAACGTTAAACAATGAACTCGTTTCAAAATTACTTAAGTTCTATTATTTATTAAATACGATGTGTTGATTACTAAGTATTTATTATACATTTCTATGAAGTCTTATGAATACTTATAATCATCGTAATTCTAATAAATTTAAAATAGTTGAAACAATTACAAATACAATACTATTACCTAAATCGTACCGGTAATCGTATAGCTCTTCCACTACGCGTGGTATGTGTATTAGGCAATTCGCTACTTGGAATTTGTAATGGAACCTTAGTATCTACCCCAGATGTCGTATCACTATCATCATTCAAATAATATGCAGGTTTTAGACGGTCTACAGATATTCTAACTTTCCTGCCAGTCATTTGAATGTAAAATACCTTTTCCTCTCGACTCAACACACGATAAGGACCGTCGTATGTTGGTTGTAAAGGCTTACGTACTGCGTCGTTTCTTACAAAAACATAATCGCACTTTTGCAAATCGGGGTGAATAAATATGTTCCGTCTTTCATTCTGCCTAATAGCTACTGACTGATATTTCCTAATAGAGTCTCGTAATTTACTTACATACTCAAGACTGCTATCTATTTCAAAACTCGACTTTTTATCGTAATAATCACCTGGTAATCGTAAAGTTGTTCCGTACGTAATTTCTGCTGCGCTTATGCCGGTATCACTTCTTACTGCTGTTCTAAGTCCTAGCAACACAGTTGGTAATTCCGTAACCCAAGATGATGATATATTGCATAAACGAGCCGTTAATGCCGCTTTAAGCGACCTATGCCAACGCTCTACCGCCCCGTTACTCTGTGGGTGGTAAGGTGTCGTACCCAACTTATTAATACCTAATAACTTCATTAGTGTAGCAAATAATTGACTTTCGAATTGGCGTCCTTGATCACTTGTTAGCTTTTTCGGACAACCAAAACGAGAGATCCATCCTTCATATATTACACGCGAAATCGTTTCAGCAGTTATATCTTTCGTAGGAAAACATCCTGGCCATCGCGTCCCCCTATCACTATGGTTAGGCAATACGTCCTAAAACCTTCGGGTGAAGTGGGTAAAGGTCCAATTAAATCAACATGAATATGTTCAAACCTATCGCACTGCAGAAACGATCCTAAACCTGACACTGTATGTCGATTAACCTTCGATCGTTGACATTCAATGCATGTTTTAGCCCATTGGCCAACGTGACGATTCATATTTGGCCAATAAAAACGATTTTGAATCAATTTACGTGTAGTCCTTATTTCGGGATGACATAAATTATGTACACTATCAAAAGCAATACGTCGAATTTAATCAGTCAAATAGGGTCTAATTTTATCATTATCTAAAATATTACAATTAATAAATGTACCGCTTTCAGGTAACATTATTTTCTTTGACCTATTATTAGCGTCTTTCGAATTAGATAATTGTAACATATAAGAATCTTGTTGTTGTTCCTTAGCAAGTTCCGCGTAATCTATTACAGTGGGACAACTTATTGTTGCGACTCGTGATGACGAATCTGCAACGACATTATTAGTATATTATTATTAGTCTGTGACATTATCTTGCCCACGCGACGTTGTGAACTCGTAATGAATATCAAGTGTCGTGTACGTCTGGGTAACTCTTTCTCGCTATTTACTTTAGAAAACGCGTAAATTAACGGTTTGTGATCCGTGTACCTACACCGTTAACTGTCGTCCTTCGACCATATTCCGAAAATGACGAATAGCTAAGTAAATTGCTAATAACTCCCTATCGTACGTACTATACTTGCGTTCAATCTTAGATGGATTCTTAGAAAAATAACCTACATGAGTATCCGATGCGTCCGTCATAAGTGCGAGCGATGCATCGGCCCTAGGGTGCTAAAAAATCTGCACCTTATAAACCAAAACATAGTTTGAGTTACCTCGGCGATAAATGACCATTTATACGGTCGCCGTAAACTAAGATCTAAAGTCATTAACTTAGTACCAAATGTCTTAATTACACTACCGTTTGCCGCGTAAGGTTTATAATCACTACACAGTACTACTCGCGGATCGGTTATTTTTTGCTGCTTCTGCCACGCACAAGGTTGAAGATAGTACAATCTGGCGTTATGCTTAAAGCAGTAATGAAAAAACATAACCAATTTGGTTTTCTCTGTTTTGAGCTTCCTGCACGATTGTGACTTTGCGATGCGGAACGATGCGTGCTATTTCCATACTTTCGACTGCTAAACGATTTGCCTCTCGAGCCTGCACATTCCAGCTGGTTTATCCGCTGCTTTAGTTGTGCTAACTGCTCGAGGTTTAACGGTACCGACGAAACTGCTGTAACTGGAACTGTCGGATTCATTTTTAATTGTTAACAAACGATATCTATGCAATTCACTATAATAATGTTCACTTTTCGTCGGGAGTCACCAATGTAGGGTCTTGTTATGTGCGGGTGTAATAAAAGAGGAATAACTACGCAAAGGTTATATTTCGTTAACTACATATATTTATCCGTATGTAATTAATATTCGACCTAATGCGACCCACCCGCGTCCCGACAAGCCCGTGACTGTCTATGCATAACGCACAAACTGTTTATATACGAGTTACCGTGTGAACCGATGGTGTGAACTTTCTTAGTAGGTACTACACTTGAAATTCGGTAACTCGTAAATTGGCTTGTCGTCGCTACAATAGTGTAATAACCTTATAATATAGGTACACTTAGATAAGAAGTTTTAAATCTTACAAATAAACGAAGTAGGTAATTATAACGTCCATGATTCTTCTAAGCATTGAACACACATGTGAACCACAGTATTACCATTATTTCCTACAGTAGTGCGACGAATGTACTTGTGCAGAGAAACGGAGGGGAACTGGCGGGGGTCGGGCGACGCGAGCTGCGTAAAGCAAACACGCTTAGTTTGCTTTACCTAGCGCGAAAGGATGACGCAGTCGTATTTTTTGTGTAATAATTTTATTATACATAGGTACTTACATATTCTATTATGGCGCGCACAAACTGTTCGGTTTACGGATGTAAATCTACATTGAAATCCCAGAAGGAAACAATATTTCAGAAAGATTGTATTAATTGTATCTGTTGAATTAAAATCAAATCTATGTATATATGTTGTACTCATTATTTTCTAATCAGATTGTACATCCCAATGCGAATGCATTACTTAGTTAAATGTTATAATATACAATTAAGAACATCCAAAAATAAAGTGTCCACGTAAATAATATTTAGCAGTGCAATATCTGTAATTATATATTTATGAACAAATAATTACATCAGATTTAATAATCGCAATTATTTTGAATGTACATATGAATAAAGATTTCATCATAATATTAATAATCACAATTGTTTTATTTCCCATTTGTTGCAACACTAGCGTATTTTCGTGTGGCAGCGTCCTGCGTCATTACCTACGCTGGCGGCGGCATCGCGCGACATCAAAGGCGATTCCTTACTGTAGGAAATAATGGTAATACTGTGTGTGAACGCACCCCATGGCGTCTTCTTCTTCTTTTTTTTTAGTAGCAACTTCTGATCCCACTGAAGATATGGGACAGATTGACTTTGACTGTTGACATAATTTGACAATTGACATTTGACACTTGACAGTGAATTCAATTGTAAATCATCAGCATGGTTAATCGCAAAATCAACTTAAAATAAAGCTGTTTTTTAATATCAACGTTGATTTAAGTATACTAAAATGGACACGAATGAAGGCACAGGGAAAAATGTATGTATACTACTTTATCATTGCCTTACTTTTTATTTTACTATTGCAAGGTAAATAATAACATAACCATATTTTCAGAAACGCTACTTCCACAATACGGGAGAAGATGAAGAAAATAAAAATGAAATGGAAGTATTTCATGTAAAAATGAAACCTCTTTCTAAACATCATATACAAGTAAGACATATATTTCATACAAGTATATTACAAAAAACATTAAACATTTTTGTGTTTTCGCGCTCTGTTTTCACTGCGATAATTATTAAAATTCACTTATATTAAATTATTATAAATTAAGTATATAATGTTTATTTTTTATAGAAACTGAATTACAATAATAATACGAAAAAATTTAAAAGTGATAAAAATAAAGCATTATCTGGAAAGGCACCGATTGATAAAAAAAAATTAGAAAAACATTCCCGTGGTGAAGGCTTTGAAGGGAAAGGTGTTAAGCATCCCCTGTATGCATTAAAATTAAAGAAGAAAGAAAATAAGTATAAATATGCTCAAGAACAGGCGGCTAGAGCAGATATCCTACTCACAGAAAATGCAGGGTATGTATACCTATATTTTATTTTATTGTTCTTAAACTCAAAAGATTTTAACGTAGTACATTTTTTATTCTGATATTATTGAATTTTTAACTTTCAACCCTATTTCATCAAATATATCCATACTAATATTATAAATGCGAAAGTAACTCTGTCTGTCTGTCTGTTACTCAATCACGCCTAAACTACTGAACCAATTTGCATGAAATTTGGTATGGAGATATTTTGATACCCGAGAAAGGACATAGGCTACCTTTTATTGCGAAATATGTACCACGGGCGAAGCCGGGGCGGACCACTAGTACTCTATAAAAGTAAATAATTTGGAAAATCCAAAAGTGCACGCCTCATAATTTTTTTTAATAATTATTTATTAATTATTATTTTTGTTTATTTAATAACAATTAAACCACATCGAATCAGACCCTGAAAAATGAAAGGGTTCTATTCCTGAGCATACTCAAGCGTAAGAGAAAAAAAAAGACTCGATTAGTAAAGTATTTCGGTCGCTATCGTGTTAACAAGAAAATCCTCCGCACATACAGACACACGGACGTCCAAGACAGAACTTTTTTAAACTGTTTTTTAACTAGTTTAAATAACAAAAATGACATCAAAAATATCATGAATGTTAAAAATAGTGTTTTTTCTTAATATGTGTGTGTATGTATTATCTTACAAGTGCAATGTATGATACATAAAGACATTTTAAGTTTGAAAAATCAGATGTTTTGCGCGAAGTGACAGTAGTACCCACCTCAACGCTTCGCTTATGAGGCGTGCAAAATTCATAACAGTTGATTTATACAAATTTCAGTTATTTGGAGGTAGATGAAGGCCACAGAACTACAAGTATTACTCAGTCAATGATTGCTGAAAATGTAGACATCACAGCTGCAACAAAAATATTTGATCTAAATTTGGATTTTGGTCCTTACCGAGCTAAATATTCTAAGAATGGCAGACATCTCCTTTTGGGGAGTAGTAAAGGTCACTTGGCTGCGTTTGATTGGGTTACTAAGAGATTGCATTGTGAAATCAATGTTATGGAATCTATTCATGACATAAGGTAATCCCTGAATTTAATTTTAAAACATTACAACTCAGCTTATGCTTTAGAAAGTTACTTATTAGCTATTAATAATTTTTGTGACTGTTACAAAGTTGTTAAATTTTTTGATCTAATCTATTTTCAACATCCTAAGAGACCTCTTATATAGCGAGTTGGTTTGATTTTTCTTTTCACTTTTTTTCAATAATTCTTTTATTGTTTTCATATTGTACTCATAAAAATTACAGTTGGTTACATGTAGAAACAATGCTAGCAGCAGCACAAAAGGAATGGCTATATATTTATGACAATACAGGGACAGAAATCCATTGTATTAAGAAAATGGATAAAATATTAAGGATGGAATTCCTTCCATACCATTTCTTACTTGCAGCAGTGGTAAGTGATTTTTTTTTATGTAATTTAGATTGTTAAAACTAAATAGGTTTAATAGCATATTTTACTAATATTTCCTCCAAATTTTCTTTATTTCTTTACCTTTTTCTATAAGTGAATATTAATAACTTATTTTACAGAATGAATTTGGCTTCATGACATGGCTAGATATATCAATAGGAGAAATAGTTGGTCACTACAACAATCAGTTAGGGAGAACAGCTGTTATGACACAGAATCCATACAATGCAACAATATGTTTAGGGAATTCTAAAGGGGTTGTATCTCTCTGGTCGCCCATGGTCAAGAAGCCATTAGCGAAAATATTATGTCATAAAACGCCATTGACAGCTATTGCGGTTGATAAAAGAGGAAGGTAAAGAAAACTTTTAGATCTATATTAACACGTTCGCGGACAGTATATCTTACAGGTTGCAGCTACTGATACACTACTTTTTTTCATACATTGCCCAGGGGCGTAGTGTCACAACACATGGTTAAAAAACCATATGATATGACAGAACGGATATAGGCGTAAACGTCGTAAGTACTCAGCGTCAGATTCATAGTCACCATCATCAGCAAATGGGTCTTGACTCGATTCAGGGGTAGACGCTGCATCAAACAGGTCTTGAAGACGTTTTTGTTCTTTTTCGAACGAGTCTCGAGACGCCATCTGCAAAAATATTCGTTACAAATTTAGTTCAACAAAATCGTGTTCACAACAAACAATAGCAACATAAATATGTTGTTTACATAAGCAACTAGACTTGAATTAGTACATCCAGTATGAGTAAAACAATTAAATTACGTTGGAAACAAAATACTCACTTTCTAAACAACAATTCACACGCGGCACGCGGGATCACCGCAGCGGCGCAGTACTCGACTAACCGTATGCAAACATGACGCCCACGGGCGTAGTGTGCGCGGGGAGAGGGGTAAAAAAATATGAATGTATGCGTGGAAGTACCTTCCTTTGACGAATTTTTGTAAATAATGCAGTGACAGTACAAAAGTCGTAATTATACCTGTGATGACAGTACAACATGCCGTTCTTTATGATAGTGTGAAAAATCGCTCGTCGTGTGGCGTACTGATTTTATGCAAGTAAAAACTGATACGTCGACAGACGTACTGTCGTATCTTTTTTAGCTGTCTAGACGCCTGTGGTCGTTACTGTCCGCGAACGTGTTAATTTATAAGATTAGATGTTGAATTAAATTAAGTCAAGCATTGCTATTGCATTGTTAAAGAAGGTAAAATACAAAGATGTTCATTGCAAAATGGAAATTTTATACAAACAGAAACAGCCTTTTTAAGAATCCATTTGAATTTTAAATAAATTGTTTATTGTAATTAACTAATGACCATAACTCTTCCAGATTAATTTATTATTTAATAATGACAAATATGCAATACCTATTTAAGTAATAAATCAAATACTATTTTTTTAGTTATATGGCAACCACTGGTGTAGACAAAAGTTTAAAAATATGGGACATTCGAAATTTAGACGGACCCCTGCAACATTACAAATTAATGTCACCAGCAGTTGATTTGGATTTCTCCCAGAAAGATATGTTAGCTGTTGGACTTGGTGATATTGTTGAAATTTATGAGTAAGTAGTTTTTTTATGAACTTTTCTTATGAAATAACCAAATATTTTTTACATTTTAATGAATGACACTTCAAATAATATGTTTATACTTGGTGATTTTTCTTCAAAATTCAGACACTATATTTGGATTGTCCATTACTTTTATTTTTATTACAGTAATTGTTGTACACAAACCTCGGATAAAGCTTATATGAGACACAAAATGGCCAGAACAATTAGCAATTTCAAGTTTTGTCCATATGAAGATGTGTTAGGAATCGGTACTTCTAAAGGATTCACTAGCATCATTGTACCAGGTAAAAATTGATTTTCATATTGAATTACTTTTCTTTTGTTAATTTTATTGAGATAATCTATAAAACCTATGTATTGAATTATCCAGTAATATAATGATAATCAAAATAGAGTATTTATTTGAAGTGAAACTTCTTTAGTTCGTTGAGAAAATTTCAAGGTCGAGTCATGGCAACACCGTCACGTCATGGAGTAGAGCGACGATTTTGGTATCTTTTAATCTGGCCAAGGAAGTTTCACTTCTGACACGTGTGCTCGGCACGCACGCTCTTTTATCTTTATACTAGATTTCCGCCCGCGGCTTCGCCCGCGTTTTCAAAGGAAAACCCGCATAGTTCCCGTTCCCGTGGGACTTCCGGGATAAAACCTATCCTATGTGTTATTCTGATGTATAAGCTATATTGTGGTAAAGTTTCATTCAAATCCATTCAGTAGTTTTTACGTGAAAGAGTAACAAACATCCATACATCCATACTTACAAACTTTCGCCTTTATAATATAACTAGCGGTCCGCCCCGGCTTCGCCCGTGGTACATATGAAAAATAGATGTTGGCCGATTCTCAGACTTACCCGATATGCACAGAAAATTTCATGAGAATCGGTCCACCCGTTTCGGAGGAGTATGCAGACTAACATTGTGACACGAGAATTTTATATATAAGATATTAAGAATTAAGATAATTAATTTTTAATCAATTTCTATAGGCAGTGGTGAGCCCAACTTCGACGCGTATGAAAGTAATCCCTACCAGACGAAGACGCAACGGAAAGAAGCGGAAGTTAAAGCTTTACTTGAGAAAATACCTGCGGAACTTATTACACTTAATCCGTTTGAAGTTGTCGAAGTGGATGTACCAACTATGAAGGACAAAATTGAAGCTAAATCTAAATTACTGGTAAAAACTACTCATAATTTTTTTAATTAAAATTCAGTTTGAGTTGAAGTCACTACTTTTAAATTCTCAATTAAAGCAAAAATCTCTTAAAATCATAATTTTTAGTGTTCTTTATATTTTTTTTCAGCATGTCAAAAATAAGAAGATTGATATTAAACCAAGACATAAAAAGAAAGGTATTACTGATATTGCAAGAAAGAAAATAATCAAGGAAGTAGCAAGAAAGGTGAGATATATATAGTTTCACAGATGTCTGTATATTTATTATATTATTTTATGTATAATTATTATAAATTTATTATATTAAGAACTCAACTTACACTTTTTTCTTTGCAGGAACTCATTAATCAGGCAATTGAAGTAAAGAAGATGCTGAATGAACCAGAAAAGCAAGAGGCGCCGAAACAATCATTTGGTGTATTAGACAGATTTGTTTCAAAACCAAAAACAAAGAAATAAAATCACTTTGTACAAGAAATATTTCTTTTATTCACAATAAACTTTCTTTATTAGTGTATACTTTTGATTGTTTCATATTTACATGATTTATTTACATAGTCAACATGATCACAACATAATATGTAAAAACATTCTTTAAAAGAAAATTGTCACAAAATACTGTAAAATTGATAGTTAACAAGGTATGTCAAATAAATCGCACAAACCCTCTGATCCACGCAATGAAAACGAAAAATCATGCTTTGTTATCGGTGGACTTAATCTTAAAAGATAATCTGAAACAAGAAATATAAAAAGATGAATATCACAGTAGGAAACCTTGTTTTACTTTATGATTTGATAATACTTTTTCTTTAAATTTTACAATTGTAATAATATATACAACTTACTTGAATTATTTGTAATATTGCTTGACCCTTCTGTATAACCCTCAACTTCTTTGTCAGTACTGTCTTCATCCATATCCTATAATAATAAAAATCACAGTCATTTTTAAACATCTTATGTAAATTATAATAATTTAAAGGTCGCGTCATGGCAATACCGTCACGTCATGGAGTAAGGCACAAGTTTGGTATCTTTGCATCTGGCCAAAGAAGTCCACACACACTCTTATTTTAACAGCAAATTTTTCATTCACTTTTATGACTTATTTTATTAATTTACAATTTAATTACCTTTTCCTTGTCAGCGTCACATAAAAGGATGACTCCCACTGGATCATGGGACTTTAAATGAAGGAGGCAGTGTTTTTCATCCTGAAATTTCATTATATTTATTTCCAAGTATTATAAATATCATTAAAACAACAAGATAAAGACTTGGTATATTTTTGTTTGTGTGAAACTAAAGAATAACAGATTATATGCTTTCTCAATCATTGTTAATAAAAATTTCTACTAATATTTTACGTTTTTAAAAGGATGCTACATCTTTATAAAATAAGGCTTCTTAAATCCATCAAGCCAGAATAAGTGTCTAATGAAATATTTGAATTAGGGTCTAAAATACTTTAAAGATCTCAATGAGTTTATTTCTTTGTAATCTATATATATAAAACTCATAGGTGACTGATATAGTGATCTATCAACGCACAGCCCAAACCACTGGACTTATCGGGCTGAAATTTGGCATGCAGGTAGATGTTAGGACGTAGGCATCCGCTAAGAAAGGATTTCCCGAAATTCTTGCGGGAACAGGGAAAAACGGGGATGCACGTACAAAGTCGTGGGCGGAAACTAGTTATGTATACAGAGTTGCAAACATTTTCACAAAAATTTATATTGGATATAAATATTATTTTAATATCATCAACTGCCGATAAACAGAATTGTCTTATAACCAACCAAATTCCTATATATTATTCTTGTTTGAATTGACGTAAGTACAATACAAAGAAAAAAACGCAATTCAATTCAGTAACGTCTTAACATATCCTTGTATTTTTAAATAGCTGCGCTTTGTGGTTTCACCCCCGTAGCTCCGTACCTGTTGGTCTTAGCGTAATGATATATAGCCATAGAAATCTAAATAACAAGACCCATAGAAGTGCTATAATGTCATAATTCGTATGAAAACCGCTGTCGCCAAAATCAACACATTCAAACCGAAAGCTAAACAGTACACACAAGTAAACTATGCGTTTTATTGGACAGCTTGATTTTAGTGAAAACTAACTTAACTATTAAATTAAGCTTTTGAATATGTATCCTAACGCACGAATTTACGGTTTATTTTAGAATAACATCCCTAAGTATATGAGACTTTTTGCTCCAATACGAACAAACGTGATAATAAGAATGGTCGACTGTGTCATTCATTGTTATTTCGATTACTATGGTGACACTCGTAATACTTGTAAATATTCTATAATTTTAAGGAAAAACGGCATTATTTCTAAAAAAAAATATTTTCCGATGAAATATTATTCCTTTATAAGTATAATTACAACTTGTGGAAGAATTTCCGCAATGGGAATTGCTGAAACACACCATGTATACACTCATACGTCTCCAGAGCAACTGAACAGTGACGAATGCACTGGTGATGTGAAAATCACCTGAGTGGCGACAAGGTCACGCATGCTTACGACTTCTAGTGTCTTGTTATTTAGATTTCTATGTATATAGCCTATAGCCTTCCTCGAGAAATGGGCTATCTAACACTGAATTAATTTTTCAAAACGGACCAGTAGTTCCTGAGATTAGCGAGTTCAAACAAACAAACTTTAAAGCTTTATAATATTAGTATAAATACAAAACTCCATACCTGAAACGGGTCACAACCAAAGGCCAGCTTGGTACCAAGCTGACATTCCAACACCAATACTTGTTCATGTTCAAAACACTTCTTGATATCTCTCTCGGTAACATATGAGAGTGCCTTATTGTCTTTATCGTCAAGTACATTTTTAATGCTTTGCTCAATGTAATGCATTTGTCTGAAATGTCAAAAATTAATTGTTTATAGAAAAAGATAATATAAAGATATGTTTGGCTCAAATTGAATTATTACTTTTGTGTTGTAATTCATTTAACAAATATAGGCTATTGTATGATGTGTGTGAAATTGCAGGTCAGAGTAATCAGCGTAATAGTGAAGGTTTAATAATTAATTTGTGATTATTTAAATACAATTTAATTATTATATGGCACACGTATATATTATGGCATGGCATTAATTTATTCAAATGCAACTCCAACTAATATGTCATATAAATCCAAATATACCTACAAAGCCAAGGGGAACTTGAATTTCAAGCATATGTTTATTTGATTAAGAGAATATTAACAACAAACATTATGAGGATAACTAAACATACTTATCTAATAAATTTTCATGCTCTTCTAAGCGATGGACTTGATTTCTCAATGTGCTTACTTTTGCACAAAATTCACTTGAAGTGCCATCAGGAGATGCTCCTCTGAAATATTTATTTTCAACATTTAAAATTTTTAAACACAAGTTTCAAAGCTTGCAAAATAAACAAACTTTTTTATTTTTATCACTTACATCCACTGTATACTATTTTTACTTCGCTTTTCTATGAGACCAATACCTTCCAAAACGTTGGTAATATCATAGATTCTTCGTTTCTGACGAACAGCTAATAGTTCTGTAGCCTGTAACGATAATTTCACCAACGGTATAAAAATATTTTCAAATCGTCGTTTTTTGGTGCCATTTGACAAGGCGTTTACTTACAACTTTCAGGTCCAAAACACCGTCCTTCGCTTTTTGCAATAGTGATACAAATCTTGTAGTCAATAAACCTAACGATTTCTCATATCTTTTGTAACTGTATCCACCTATTTCGGTCATATTTGTAGTGTTTATTAAATAAAATTCATAAAATAATTGTTTTTTATCAAACGAAGCACAATTTTGCGTTGCGGCGGGACCATAGAATTATTTTTCTAATGTTGGTAGAACCAACATTCCTTATACATAGTTACTATACTCTTTGGGTAGAACCGTTACCGGTTACTTTTTTTTACCTGTTGTCAATGGTTAGGCCACAGATCACCAATAACGAAACTTTCCATACCACAGGCAGAATAGAATTTTGTTATTTAGACCACAAACAAGAAATGTGGATTGAACCACGATTGAACTGTGGAATTGAAAATAATTTTCAGATAATTTTATTAATTAATGTATATAAATTAATTTGATATAATATAAGCTATGATAAAAACAATATTAATTTAAACAATAAAATTAATAATAGAGAGGTAAATATAACTGCTGAAATAGGCACAGAGAACATTATTTTATAATATATTCTGAAAAGACTGAAAACGAGAAAAAAGCCTAGACATCAATAAAGGCCCAATAGCACAGATTATATACTTAATATTTAATAAGTAACAAATAGTTGGGGAGCTGTGTTGGGGAGCGACAGCATCCGGAAACTTGTAGGAAACTTCATCCAAAACACGTTTCTCAAACGTGTGAAATTTATTCAAAAAAATCGTATACATTTTTTATACTGTGTATTTTTCATTTTGCTGTCTATTAATTATATTTTGTATTCTTTCTGTGAACGATTAACGAAACGTCAAATAGTTAATGTCAATTGTCAGGATTTGTTCTGTGTTCAGACAGGTGTTCAATCCTTTTTAGAGCCGAAATTCCAAAACAAAACAAAAAAATTACGTACCATGAATAAAAAGTTGAAAACATTTAATTTTATATAGTGTAATACTCGATCATCAAAAGCAAGCAGATATCATCATAATAAATGTATTATTTGTATAAACATAGCATATGAATAAAAATTCAATACAAACTTTTATGGTGTGGGAATTTCGAAATAATAAATACAGATTACATATTATTTAATTAGTGCTACTGATGGAAAAGAGAACACTCGCTGTATTTTTATCAGAGTCATGTATAGACAAGAGTTATAGCAGCGAATCTAGTGATTGGAGTGATACACAAAGCATTACTGAATTAAGCGATGATGATGATACTAGTGAGGATACATTATTTTTCCCCTTAATGCAGTATCTATTAAGATCTAAGAAAAAAAGAGTTGATGATTACTTGCATTGTATTGAGTCTTGGACTGATGTAGAATTTAAGAATCGCCTACGATTATCGAGACAAACAGCAAATAGACTTATCGGTAACACATTTGAATTATGTTAGTAATTAAAATATTATTTTTTATCAATTAATCATATTCATATTTATAGGTGACTTGGAAAAATCAGGATTTATAGCTACCCACAAATTTGGACTAAAGCCATTAGAACCAAAACTTTGTTTTTATATCTTCTTAACGTTTATTTCAAGTATTGAATCATTAACACCAATTGCAACTAGGTTTGATATATCTATATCATCAACTTTTCGAGTAATCAGACGAGTGGTTGCTTGGTTGTTAACCAAATTAAATGATACCATTAAATGGCCAACAGAGATTGAAAATATAAAAGACATTAGTAACACATTTTACGAAAAAACTGGAATCTCAAATGTGATAGGAGTTATTGACTGTCTGCATGTGAAAATTGAAAAGCCCAAGAATGCAAGAGAATATTGTAATGCAAAAGGGTACTTTTCTATAGTTCTACAAGCAACAGTGGATGCTAATTTAAGGTTCACAAATATTTACTGTGGAGAACCAGGTTCATCAAATTGTTTTAGAACATTGAAGAAATCACCATTGTACAATACAACATTGAAGGATAAAAACTTGTTATTCCCATACAATGTATATCTTATTGGACATTCGGGATATCCTTCTTTGTCTTGGCTAGTGCCGCCATATAGGGAAAATAAAAGATTAACATTGACGCAGAGAGAGTTTAACTCTCTACATGTATCAGCAAGGAAAATAAGTGAAAAGGCATTTGCTTTATTAAAATCTAGGTTTAAAAGGATAAAGCTGTTTGGTGTGTACAGAAATATTGCTTTTATAACTGATACAATTGTAGCAGCATGTATATTACACAATTATTGTGTCAATGAAAATGATCAGTTAGAAGAGTGATTTAAAAATAAATTCACAAGATCAATACTACTACAGGTGAATTAGAACTATACTAAACTCCAGATCTCAGATGATGTTTGATTATGGCAATAAAAGTGAATAAACTAAATGTTTAGATTTGTTATGTCTACAATCTACTTACATAAGAATAACCTTTTGGTAAGATCAAATTTTATACTAGTCAAGAATTATTGTTAAAATAGTTTTTGATTTATTTTTTAACAAGTAGAACTAGCTTTAAGGAATAAAAAAATATTAACTTTATTATAATCTTCATTTAATTTATTTATATCTTTGCGTTTTATTTGAAACCTGTCCTTTGATAGGATTCATGATTTTTCATTTGTCAAGTTCTGCAAACTTGTTATTATTATTCCATCATTTTTGTCTGTTTATAATTAAACAAAACTCGGTTTAAGTTTTATCACATTAGATCTGGAATCTTTTAGCACTATCATTTATGCAATCCCTTTGGGTTCTCTATCGATAGACCCTATTTTTCTTGATCATTCACCCAATAACTTGCGCAACAAAAAGCACTTCTCCCTTTCAATTTTGAGCATTTCTTCTTGATGTTTCTCTTTCAATTGTAACTTTTTCAAGGCTATAGTCTGTTTAATATCTAATTCTTTCTTTCTCAATGCAATCTCCTCTTCCCTCAATCGCAAAGATCTTTCATATCTCTCATCTCTTGTTTGCTTTTGTTCCTCTTGCCTTCTTAAGTATTGTAGCCATTGCTTGTCCAGTTCAATTTTAGCTCTGCGCTCCATTTTTAGTTTTCTAAATGATGTACCATTTTTATATGGGAGCTTTCTGCTTAATAAACTCTCCTTACTCATTTGTTCTTGTACACCAGATGATATCCTATAGGTGTCATTATCTTCATTGTATTTTCCGAGTATTTGATGCATTTCATTGTAATATTTAAATCCTGAGATTTGTCCATTATCGAGACAATCCTTGTACTTTTTTGTTAGAGCATTTATTTTCCATCTTACTTGGTCTGGTGTTACCTAAAATTTTAAGCTTTTAATATTAGTAAATCTAATAATAAGTAAGAATTGTTTCATATGTTTTAAAATAGATTATTCATAATACCTCAATGTTAAATGATTTTAATTCTTCTGCCATTGTTGACCACATTTTCGATTTTTTCTTAGGATTATCTAAAGTACTTAATTTGGTTTCATATAAATTTAGGAGCATCAATGTAGCATTTTTAGTCCAAATAACATCTGTAATGTAGGCATTAAAAACAAAGTGTTAACACGTTTTTCAACGCATCCATTTTTTGCACAATAGGAAATTTTACAGTATACTAATGAAAAAATTCAGTGTATGCCTGGCAATATAAGTAAGTCAGTAGGTATATAAACTTCTGGTTGATAATTTTTGCTTACTTTGTTTGTTTGTTTCATGTGAATCAGTCTCTTCTTGATTAATAGTATGTGCATGACTATAATTTGTAATATTTACAGTTTGTTTAAAAGGAGATTCTAATGTGCCACCGCCTAAAAATGAAGAAATATATAGTTAATATCCTCATTATTACATAATTTGAATAAAATAATGGAAATAGTTTTTATTTATCTAACAACTTACATTGATTGTCGAGTATAGCTAATACCGCAACGTTATTATCTATGTTTTCATCCATCTCTGCAACAACTGTATTTATTAATTATGTTGGCGCTATTCTTCAATATCTTCAATATTTTGTTTGTGTCTTACTATTTCATAAATGTTTAAAATGTTTAAAACTTTTAAACATTGATTTGTATACAAACGGGTCGAGAGTCGACTCACCACGACTCACGACTGACAATTGACTTCTGACAGTTTTTAGATGACAAATGACAATGAGTAATGACACTGATACAGAATGAATAGGTACTTATCCACTCAATGGTCGGGCGCTCAAAACATCCTTACCCACTTAACGGTTCAACGCCTCCTGGCGGCAATTATTTTGACCTGCTCGAATGGTTCTATGCTCCCTGGAGGCAAGCACGCAGCTGTATTAAATATCCACTTTAAAATACACCAAACTCTTCCTGTCCCTGTCCAACTTATACAAATTGTAATCTACACATCCCATTCTAACTATATTCGAAGAATTATGGTCAAGGTCAATACAATTTTGTCGCGTTATGTTAGTTTGAAGTTCGTCGTAGTCTTGGGAGTCTTTTCATTTTCTGTCTTCAAATAAATAATATTTTTATATGAGATGTGGTATTTTATCCTAAAACAACATTGTAAAGTATAAAATAAATTTGAATCATATAAATGTTTGTGTATCAGTATTATCACATGTTTTAACAAGAAAATGGTGAAATATTTCTTTGCAACTTCAACTCATTATTTTTAATTGAATTTCAAATAAAAATACGATGTAAATAATACTGTCTTAATGGAAATTTCACTGGAATTACGAGTAATTCTTTTATTTTTTATAAGTGTTTGCCATTTTTGAGAAATCTTCATTACAAGCCGATTGCGCGCCCGCGAGCGGGAGTACGCACGAGAGGCCAAACCAATGACCACGTAAGGATGTTTTGAGCGCCCGACCGTTGAGTGTTGACCGTTGAGTGCCTCCTGGAGGCAATCGAACCGTTGAGTGGTTATAGGTAATAGGTATATGCTGTGGGTAGGTATATTATGATATATGCTTCTTGGGTATATGCGGTAAATGGATACCATTACTACATGTACTACGTATTAGAGAGGACATCGGTACTACACTATTTTTAACACGAGTTAGAGTCAATCGTCTCAAATTCAATTTTTTCTGTTACATTGATTGGTTTTAATTGATAAGTTTATTCACATTTTTTTAATAAGATAAACAATATTTGTTACATTGATTGGTTTTAATTTATAAATAATAAGAGGCAGAATATCTACAAAGCTCACTAGCCGCCCCGCGCCCGCCACCGCGCTTGTCGCACAGATTTTTTTCGTGGTGCCCTCTCTAGTAATAATACCTCAATGATGGATACAGATTAATGTTACCGCAATGCTACATTAAAAATAATTTGGAAAATCCAAAAGTGCACGCCTCATAATTTTTTTTAAATAATTATTTATTAATTATTGTTTTTGTTTATTTAATAACAATTAAACCACATCGAATCAGACCCTAAAAAATGAAAGGGTTCTATTCTTGAGCATACTCAAGCGTAAGAGAAAAAAAAAGACTCGATTAGTAAAGTATTTCGGTCGCTATCGTGTTAACAAGAAAATCCTCCGCACATACAGACACACGGACGTCCAAGACAGAACTTTTTTAAACTGTTTTTTAACTAGTTTAAATAACAAAAATGACATCAAAAATATCATGAATGTTAAAAATAGTGTTTTTTCTTAATATGTGTGTGTATGTTTTATCTTACAAGTGCAATGTATGATACATAAAGACATTTTAAGTTTGAAAAAGCAGATGTTTTGCGCGAAGTGACAGTAGTACCCACCTCAACGCTTCGCTTATGAGGCGTGCAAAAGGGCATGTGCCAAGGATACGGTTGAGAGAGAGATTGTTCGTTTATTGTAAAATCTGTTTAAGTTGCTGTTTATCATTATAGTATAAGTAGGAGAAGAACTTGAGTGAGTGCCGAAAAGTGAGTGCCGAGCATGAGCATACGTGTCAAAAGTGAAACTTCTTCTACTGATACTTTACCCTTTTTTCAAGTTCTTCTACTACTGATACTTTATGTAGTGATAACAAGTGATAAGTAATGATAAACTTATTCTTTCTTTTAAAACATATTTTTTATCAAGGTTATATCCTTATTTTTATCTCACAGAAAGTCCTTTGTAAAATTAACTTATACTTCTTCTTAAATGGCTGCTCCCAATCATAGATAAGGAATAAAGCATGTTATCTGTGCGCTACGACCGCAACCAGCAATTAAATTGAAAAAAAAAGTAATCAGAATTGTCAGTTTTTCATTGACGACTGACGTGACATTAGTTTAATACGTGCATAAATAAATGATAAATATTTGTAGTTTTTTCCTTGGTGTTAACCAAGATATACTTAAAAATGGCAAATTGTGGTGAATTTATCAAAAGGCACTTTCCTTTAATTGATGAGGAGTTAAAAAAATATGTTGAAGGTAAAGTTTTGTAGAGGTTAGAATAATATTACCTTTGTGCCGTTCTGTATAAAGTATTGTATTAAATTAATGGATATAATTCTAGATGTTCTGGATAGCAGTGCTGGTGAATTTGAAGATAAAGAAGAAGTTTTTGAAGCTATAGGCGAGGTTCTCCAAGGAGTATCGGAAAAATCGGAAGATGATATAAGGTATTAACTTTTTATTATTCTCAATTAAATTATTACAGTGTTATGGTTCGTATTAAAAATAAAATGGTTTAATTGTAATTTTTTATTCCGCCTATCTAAGAAAAAAAAAATTATTGTGTGGTTTTATGAAACCACGGTAAAAGTGAAACTTTCCGAACACTGCTTTATACCTACCTACTCGGCAGCCAACCGTCACGCGACATGCGCTACACAGACCAAAAAGTTTGAGACGATGTAATAAAAGTTTCACTTTAAAAATTGTTGGATTTAAAAAACTTAAAATAGTTTAAGTTCCATATTTAGTATAAAAGATTGCGTTTAATTAACTATTCACATATTAAGAGTATACTTAAATAGAATAAAAGCAATTAAGAAATAAATAATTCTTGTGATGAGATGCAAAAGAGAAAGAAATTTATTATTTAATTTAAAGTAGACATCTTCTAATCATCAAATTAATTTTCCCCCTTCAGGGGTGTAAAGTTATGAATTTTTACAGTAGGCATATTTATTACTATTAATAATTATTTATTATCATCAATTAATATTACTCATTAATCTCCCTCGATTTAAAATTCTGTGTTAAAATAATCACCATTATGTTGACATTAATTGAATTTAATTATAATTATTGTTGAATTGTTTTCCAGGGATATATGTGAAAAATTATTACATATGCTACAACCAGAAAAAAATTCTGTACAAAATGGCCCAAGAAAAGTATTAGATGCTCCAATACACTTAGCATCAATGACAGTGCCATCAAATGAGGACAAAGATGTTAAAAGCATATGGCTTCAGACAAGAGATGATAATTTTGTAAGAAACTTTTATCTTTGATATTATAAAGCTGAAGAATTTGTTTGTTTGAATGAGCTAATCCCAGGAACTACTGGTCTGATTTGAAAAATTATTTTGGTGTTAGACAGCCCATTTATTGAGGAAGGCTATAATCACGCTAAGACCAACAGGAGAAAAGCACTGTGGGTAAAACCGCAGGGTACAGTTAGTTAATATTATAAACTAAGATTAATGTAGCTACTTAAAAAGATATCTTCAATGACAACTTTAAGGAAAAAGTATTACCAAAAGGATAATAATCCTAACGGGGTTTAATATTCAAATTATTGCATGATGTTACCATGAAAGAAATTTTATCTATAATATTTACAATTTTTCCTTCTAGCCTTCCCAACAATTCATAAAAAATTCAAAATTGATATTCAGTTTTTTTTTGCGAGATGTCAAAAATAAAAATATTTATACCATAAATAAAAATAAATTCTTTATTCATATACTAATATAAATATTCCAGAAAGTGGACGCGAAAAAATTAGAAAAGGCGGAAGCGAAATTGCAACAAAAGCAACAGAAACAGAAAGATGCAAAGGCTCTCCCAGTGGCAGCTCCCGTGCTGCAAACTGCAACAGCATCACAGGTCACCTCCAAAAAGGATAGCAAGTTAGAAGCAAAGGGAACTAATAGGACACAGGATATCAGGATAGAAAACTTTGATATAGCTTACGGTGACAGGTATTTATTTTCTTTATAATAATAATGTATCTTTCCTACTCTTTTTAATTATGACATATTACTATTTGCATGACTCGAACACATTATTGCTATTCATAATGAGACTTCTATGCAAATTCATATAAATATTAAATACGCTAGTTGCAGTGTGGTATTTAGATTTGAATCATTTCAATCTCATCACTTAATTTGTTAATTCTAAATTCATTATAAATTAGGTTCACAATTGAGGGAATAAAAATATAAGTATTACAATTGCCTTTAACAATTTATTATACAGGGGTGCATTAAAATAATGTTCTATGAGTACATTTTATAAGACCATGCTTTGATGTTTTGGTTGACATAACAATAATTGATGTTTAGCCAATCCATACTAATATTATAAATGCGAAAGTAACTCTGTCTGTCTGTCTGTCTGTTACTCAATCACGCCTTAACTACTGAACCAATTTGCATGAAATTTGGTATAGAGATATTTTGATACCCTAGAAAGGACATAGGATAGGTTTTATCCCGGAAATCCTACGGGAACGGGTTTTTCTTTGAAAACGCGGGCGAAGCCACGGGCGGAAAGCTAGTTTAATATAATATGATATAATATATTTAATATAATATTATGTATTTCATTTTTAGAGTACTACTACAAGGTGCGGATTTGGTGCTAGCATTTGGCCGACGGTACGGTCTGGTCGGTAGGAATGGTCTCGGCAAAACCACTCTCCTCAGAATGATATCGGCGAAACAATTGAAGATACCCTCTCATATATCAGTGTTGCATGTTGAACAAGAGGTTGTGGGTGATGATACAATTGCTCTACAGAGTGTACTAGAATGTGATACCGTTAGAGAAAATTTGTTGAGGCGGGAAAAGGAAATTACAGCGGCTATTAATACTGGGTACATATGTTTATATTATTATGTATATTATACTTAAATGTGTGATCAATAAAATATAATTATTAAGCTTAGCTAAGTTTGATGTAGAAGATTTTTTTATTTTCTTTTTCGTGTTTTTTACACAACGGACGATATACGTCTTTTTACTTTTTATCCGTACTATACATACTATCAATTAATAAATAAATATATTTATTGGAAGGATAAAATGATAAATGAATATTAAAAAAATTATTGCTTATGTTCTAGTTCGACAGACCCAAGTCTTTCAGCGGAATTGACAGAAGTATATGCACAATTAGAAAACATTGAGGCGGATAAAGCGCCAGCTCGGGCTTCCATTATATTAAGCGGTTTGGGATTCTCACCGGAGATGCAGGCGAGAGCTACTAGAACATTCTCTGGTGGTTGGCGAATGAGGCTAGCCCTCGCTAGGGCTCTGTTCTCTAAGTAAGTTTTTTTGCCATGATTTTATCATTGAGATAATATTACTACGTATGGAGGCCACGAACAAAATCTGTGCGCCATTTTTTTGCTCTAACGAAGTTTTAAAAATTATTATCTAGTTAGGTACTTACCGATGAAAGTTATTCCTTTGCACTTTTCCGTATTATTTGTATTATTTATGCAATATCGTAACACACACGAAGGCATATTTGATGCGTTTCATTTTAAAACAAATAAAAAATGAGCGTGTAGTTACGCCATATGGCGTATGTTGAGCGGAACATAAGTGATGTAGGCGGTGTCGTCTCCATATGTATATCTCAATGGATTTTATACGCCTTTTTGTTGTTGATTTCTCTTTTTAGGCTTTTCTCCAGTAAAGTTACGAATTGCGATTAAGTATGTCATTCTTACAAGTAAATGCTACTTTCGTAAAAAAAAACGTTAATCTGGCTATTATAAAACATTAGTTTAATTAATGTTTCATTATTATCCTTATTTCTTTACTTTTCCTATTCTATCATTTTACTTTAATGCTATAATATAATAAAAACGTATGCTTATGTATATTTCTTTTACATCGCAACTCTATGGTTGCTCTCTATAGAGTGAAATAGCTTACAATTTACTGCGGAAAAGTATGATGCGTATTTTATCACTCAAAGAAATTCCGATAGATGGCGCTATTACTGTTTATTTCCTTTAACAATGCGAGTGGAGCCGCGTTTAATAGCTAGAATAATAACAATATAGTAAATAAACGATATTGAATGTAACATTCCTTGTATATGTTTTATAAGTTATAATAGTCGGTAACCTAGTGTCTATTGCCATGTTTACTAGGAAGTGCCATTTATTTGCAGTTATTAATTATTTAACTTCCTTTGTTGGGCATGTGTATGGATAAGTAAATAACATAATATTATAATTACTGCATATTCATGATACTGTATATATTATTGTATAGATAAGTTTGTAAAGATGAAAGACAGAAGATAAAATCATTTGTCAATATTTAGGGCAGTTTTAATTATGATGTGCTGTCTGTTTGGAATTATGAAGGCACCATACATTTAAATGTAGTAAGACACGCATGAATACTTCAAATTTTAAAACAATCATTGTATTTATTAAATTTTAGGCCCGATCTACTATTACTCGACGAACCTACAAACATGTTGGACATAAAAGCGATCATCTGGTTAGAGAATTATCTACAAAACTGGCCCACGACGTTACTGGTTGTGTCTCACGACCGAAACTTCTTGGACACTGTGCCGACTGATATTCTACACTTACATACGCAACGGATTGATAATTACAGGTAAATTGTATTTTTATTTATTTCGAGCTATTAATTATTATGAGCCTATGCGTCTCTCAAAGGCCGGCAATACAATCGCAAGGTTACCTGACGTGCAATTATGGGCGGCGGTGATCACCTTACATCAAGCGCACCGGCCGCATCTTTGCCGGTTGTAGTATAAAAAAAAAGAAAAAAAATATATATTTTGGTTCTGTCTCACATTTTAAATTATAATTGATATGGAGGTACATCTTCCAGCTCTTTCATTTTTTCAGTTCAAATTAGCAATACTTTATAATACTCTAACTAAACGGCTGCATATATTTCCGTCATTTAATTAAAAGGCACTATTTAAAAAATAGAGTAGGCTCTTAATTCAATGACAATAAAAAAAAAAACATTGATCCACCACTGCCCTTATATTAGAATATCAGCTTTGAATTGTATTTCTTTTTCTATGTATTTTAGCTAAAAGTTAATTTAAAAAAAAAAGACGGGTTGCATTCCGGGAGTGCCGGCAGAAGTGAAAACTTGATTATTAACGTTGAGTTCTCTCCATCCGTCTTACGCTTTTTCGATCAGGTCACGTGTCCTGACGCGGGTTTAAGATTTTATACCCATTACAGAAAAAGTGCTCAACGCCGCTAAAGAAGTTTTCACTTCAAAAATAAATCATCTCCCCAGGGGTAACTACGAGCAGTTCCACAAGACGAAGACGGAGAAGCTGAAGAACCAGCAGCGCGAGTACGAGGCGCAGCAGCAGCACCGCGCGCACACGCAGGAGTTCATCGACCGCTTCCGGTACAACGCCAACCGGGCCTCCTCCGTGCAGAGCAAGATCAAGATGCTGGATAAGCTGTGAGTACCCACCCTATATCATATATTTCTATAAGAAGAAGACTGTAGAACATTAGAGCGAGTATGATGCTGGATAAGCTGTGAGTACCCACCCTATATCATATATTTCTATAAGAAGAAGACTGTAGAACATTAGAGCGAGTATGATGCTGGATAAGCTGTGAGTACCCACCCTATATCATATATTTCTATAAGAAGAAGACTGTAGAACATTAGAGCGAGTATGATGCTGGATAAGCTGTGAGTACCCACCCTATATCATATATTTCTATAAGAAGAAGACTGTAGAACATTAGAGCGAGTATGATGCTGGATAGGCTGTGAGTACACAGTTATTAATAATGTCCCCCCTCCATTTATTTATACAGATCAAAATTTTCTGTTGTTTTCGGGACAACGCTTATTTTACGGCCTTAACTATGTTTCCGTCCAGTGTGGCGAAGGCCTTAGACGGCTGCACATTTATTGTTTTTACCACCCAATAAAATAAACTATTTTGTTACATACTTGCAATGTATTTAATATGTTTTTTGCATTATAATGTTGTATTATAATTTATAACTCTTGACTGCAATTTTTTTAAAGATCATCGTAAACGTAATAATTGCCAAACAAAAATAGTCGTAAAATCTATAAGAACTATATTTATTTTGTTTCAGACCAGAACTGAAACCCATAGAGAAAGAAATAGACGTGGTATTAAGGTTTCCTGAGACGGAACCGCTCTCTCCCCCCATCCTACAACTGAACGAAGTTGGATTCCATTACTCTAAGGATAAAATTATTTTCACGAATGTCAACCTTGGTGCTACACTCGAATCTAGAATATGTATTGTAAGTACACTTTAATATAATGTATGTATTGTCATCCAAACTATAATTATTATAATATTTAAAAGCTTTCAAACTCCTGTATTTGACGAAAACTATATTTCTTGATACATAAGAAGGAAAGAAAGAAAGAAGAAAGGAAACAAGCTTCATGCTTTTTTACGTTTTTACATAACGTAAAAAAGCATGAACTTCTGAAATATCTGTTACGCAACCAATTGAAATCTCACAGTTCTGTAGTCATTAAATTGTAATATTCAATTGTATCGGAACTATTAACTTTATCAAAGCAGTTTCTCAAGGCAGTTAGCTAGATATTTTTTAATAATATTAAATTATAATCTTTACAGGTAGGTGACAACGGAGCGGGTAAGACGACGTTACTGAAAATCATAATGGGCATACTATCACCCACGAGCGGTATTCGCAGTGTGCACAGGGGGCTCAAGTTCGGCTACTTCTCGCAGCATCACGTGGACCAGCTCGAGATGAATGTGAACTCCGTGGAACTGCTGCAGAGGAATTATCCTGGTAAGCTTCTGAAGTCTTTAGATGTATTGTGGTTTTGTGGAAGTGTGAACTCTGTGGAAGTGTTGCAGAGGAATTATCCCGGTAAGGTTCTAATGCCGGCTGTACACACTCGCCGAGACACACCGAGACAGGCCGAGAACGAGTATGTACATGGTGGCATTCGTCTTGTCTCGCTCTCTCGTGTCTCGCCTCGGTTGTCTCGGTTACTGGTCGGTTTTTTGCGCCCGAGTCAAAGGGTCTCGTTGAGTCTCGCGAGGAAAACGAGAGCGAGCATGTACACACTTGTTCAGTTAGTTGCTCGCTGACGTTATTTATGAACGCACGTGTTTCACTATGTGGTCTAATGAACGAGAATTACAGTTTTTGGAGTGTTATCAAACAGAACCTTTTTTATGGAACTTATTTTTTACGGATTTATTTTAAATTGGCCAGAAGGTTCTGCCACCAACTCAGCCAATTGATTTTCCATTGTACTTCTGAAACAAAGAAGCGTTTCTATTGATTCCTTAAAAATACAATAAAATACATTAACTATTCAGGAAGTTTTTATATTTATTTCCCTGTTTCTACTGCGGTGCATGGTAATCATCCATCATCTTCTTTTTCTCCATGGTTTGAGATTTTTTTTTTATAGTAAATGTTTAAAAAATTATAATAGCTCACGGCACAAAGACAAATAGCAGCAGCTTTTTCTACGTCCATTCTCGTGTAAGTCTTCAGTTCAAATGTTAGAACGAGTGTGTACAGGCATGCTCTCGACGAGAGTCTTTTCGGCCGAGGCTCTCGACGAGAGGCTCTCGACGAGTGTGTACAGCCGCGGTAAAACATTTTACAAACATATACTAATATCTCTACTATACATTCGACTGGGTGAACCGTTTTTAATTATTCTGGTTAACTTTTTTTGTTAAAATAAACCTATTATTTAAAAAAAAACTATTATTCAAAGTTGATTTTTCTCACCAAGATGGAAACTTGGATAATAAGGATCTTCATTTCTAATCAGAAAACTATAAATTTCAACTAAAATTGGCATTTTTTTTTTTGCAAAAATCTAATTGTAAATAATCAGAGTTGTCAGCATTTACATTAATTTACTAACGATCTCGGGATTTTCTTACTTAAAATTGAATACGAATGTCTTAGTGCGGTATGAGTACCTGTGTTCTTTGGAGGTGTTCGTAAAGTTGTTGATCCGTAGTTAAATTTGGCGGTTTCCATGAATCTTGCCCAAGAAGTTTCACTTCTGATACGTGTGCTCGGCACACACGCCCTTTTTTTCAGCATAAAATACTCAATATCTCACAATACTTACGTGTTTTTTTTTAATTATACCAGGAAAAGCAGTAGAAGAGTACAGAAGACAACTGGGTAGTTTCGGCGTGAGTGGAGACCTAGCTTTGCAGACGATAGCAAGTTTATCTGGAGGTCAGAAATCTAGAGTGGCGTTCGCTAACATGTGCCTTGGGAACCCTAATTTCTTAGTTCTTGACGAACCCACTAATCACTTGGATATAGAAACTATTGAAGCGCTGGGCAAGGGGATCAATAAATATACGGTAAGTTGTGATATTTATATAGATTTGAATGGTTCTTTCAAATTATAGTGAAATTATTTTCTAAAAACGGTTTAGTAGTTTCAGTTTAACGCAAATTAAACTATACAGTCGACGATATTATCTTTGACTCAGTTCAGTCATAGATAATTCTCATAATTTTCTATGGACTTGTGATTTGAAATAAATGCTTATTAGCTCCTTGATTTACGGCTGTAGTTAAGCCACATAAGATTTTCTTGTATATTTTATGCAACTTTTCACGTGTGAAGTTGATGCCATAAGTCTATCAATAAAATTTTTTTTAAATTGATTTCTGATATTTTTTGAAGATGTGTAATTTCATCATCATCTAATTGAATGCTTTTCACTGAGGATCGAACTCAGTTCGTAATAGTCTCAATATAGGTAACACATTGAATATTTTTCAGGGCGGTGTTATTCTTGTATCTCACGACGAAAGGTTAATACGAATGGTTTGCAAAGAGCTGTGGGTGTGTGGAGGAGGCTCCGTCAAGAGCATAGAAGGCGGCTTCGATGAATATCGCAAAATCGTCGAGAGAGAACTCGAAGCCCAAAACAACAAGTGATAATAACTCATATATATTATACCATGTAAAAAAGGATCATCTAATAATAATACTGTACTATAATATTTAGTCTTTCATTATTTATTTATAAAATGTTCGTATAATATAAGTTGAAATGAAAAACTGATCATTTAATGCAAATTTTTATTTCATACCTCCAACCTCTCTTCTTCATTAAATATTCCAGCATACAATTCCATAATGAATTGAAGCACTCGCAGTACCATGGCAAATTAATTAAAATATAAAATTAACTTAAAAGAATATTTACAAATAAAATTTCGTAATAAAATACATAATATACAATTAAAATAGTGACTGACACGGAATAGAGTTAATAGTTAAAATATAAACTCATTTAGTTGATACGCCGAATTAAATAAAATGCAGTACATAAATGAAGCTAATATCAAGTGAAGCCATTCTCAGACACTTTTGTCTATCTATATAAATGCATATTTTTTCCAGTTTAGTTATAACGCTACAAGCGTTACTCTATTTCACATAGGGTTCTAAATTATAACATGAATATAATAAATTAATTTGTATCTTGGACTATTGATATTGATTGGATCTTATAAAGTTATCTTAATATGAGATACATAACATCTATATCGGTATTATGGCAATTAATGATTGTTCGTGATATAAATTAATAAGTAACGCTAGCAGATCACAAAAAAACCTAAACTAACTTTTGTCTGGTTGGCAAAGACAAATGGCGATTGAATCACTCGGCTCTTGCGAATGCAAGAGTGGGTCGACTTGTAAAATATAAAATTATTGGTGTTTTTTACGCCTATTCTTGGTTTTATCAGCGTTTCTCAACACTTCGGCGTAAGATAGTTCCAATTTCCTCAATTTGTGAATCTCCTGTGATGCAGTGCTCTGTTTGATGTCCCAAGAATCTGTTTCGGGATTCCATCCCTGGTAGATTTTCCCAGTGCGACCGCTTACGCTTGGCGTAGGAGAGTTTAAGTTTCTGTTATAGAATTGGAGGGTAGATCCGTTCCATTCGGCCTCAGAAGGTCTCGCTAGAGGACTAACTTCAATCGGTCTATAGTCTCTCCTCTTCTTATTCGATGATTTCTGGTAAGTGATCTTTGGCGGTGATGGGAAAACGGGAGAATCGGCTCCTTGACGATCTTGGCTGTGTTTGCGGTTGCGATGCCTGGACTTCTTTCTAGTAGCCGCGATGTATTCCAGTGGCTGACGCACCAGCGGTGTGAGTACGCGCTCTTTTTCCTTTTCTTTTTCATTCTCTTTTGGTTTCTCGGCTGCGGTGTCAGTCACTGGTTTGTTTTCTTTGTTATTATCAACGGCATTAGATTTCTCCTTTGATTCTTTCGTTGTTTCAGGAACGGGTTTAGATTGTTCCTTTTCTCTTAACGTTGGTGTTTCTGGGGTGGTGATATCGGATACTGGAATCGATTGTTCAGACATTACAGACGACAAGACGCTCTGTGTATCGTCAGTGAAGTTACCCGGAGGTTCCTCCGTGGCAGGCGTTACTGGCGGTACTTTACCGGTTGTTGTATCGTCGAGTAAAGGAAGCTGTTCACCATCATCTTTATTTTCCGCTGCCTTTTTCAAGATTGTGAAGATTTCCTTAAAAAGTTCTCTGTATTCAGGCCTGTTACGGAAACGGCTGTCCATAGGGCTTACATCATCGTAAATGCTGAAACGATAATCCTCACCATCTGCAATTGTGCACAAGAACGAGCCAGGTCTCTCGCGATCTGTTTGAGTCGCTTTATTACTTGTTTCATCTGAGAATCCGGAACTTGACGTTTCAGCTTCTGAAAAGTCTGGCGTTTGGATAATCTTTTTACGAGATGTTGTCTCCATTTTCTTTTGTTGGTTAGATTCTTTTTGAGCTTCTTCTCCGTGGCCACTCTCTTCATCCGTATCTTTAACACTGAACTGACTAAAGTCACCTGATGTTTGTAATTCTTCGTGTAAAGAGATAGGGCCGGTTTGTGTTTGTGCGCCAGGCAGTATAGTCTGCTTATTCTTTCTTATGTTCTTAACTTGCGACAGCTGAACTTCTAGCAGAGCTTCGTATTTCTGAACCAATTCCCTGTAGGGATTATCGTGGCCATCTTCTTTATTTGCCCATATGCCTTGAAGTAACTTTTCCTTGGCGTTCTGAAATGTGTAAGTAATTAATTGATATTTATGCACGAAAAATATAAATTAAAGTTGGTGTTTTTTATTATTTGCAACGTGAGATGATCTGTATGCTTTGGAAGTTATAGGTAGGTAGGTATGATATGAACATAATTTTATTGTTACGTTGCAAACAGTATTACGGGATTGTGAAAATTAGAAATTTAAGAAAATAGCAAGACGAAAAGTATGATTAAATAATTATTGTTTTATTTGTAGAAAATAAATAAAAAGTAAATATGATGCTATTGAAGTAAACATTAGTCAAAATACACCCATTACTCTTATCGTTATAGACTCGTTAATTTGTATTTATGTAGTGAAGCAGAACGTCACACACAAACAACATATTATCGTGTTAGTAACAAGAATTATCATATATTCAGAATATACTTTAATATGTATATGAAGTACAAATACATTGTTGAATAGTCGACAACGGATGACCCTCACCAATGACTTGGTTAGCGACTAGCGTGCAGACTTCTTAGTCTAAAACGTGTCAGTAATGGACGTACCTTCGACTACATGCGATATATCCAAAGAAAACTACTGCAAATGCGCTTCATAATGCATATGCAAAGCGTGATCAACAACATCAGGGGCAGTTGGAAAAGTTTTGTTGCCTAGAAACGATTTAAACATTCTCATCAGATTTTTGATGGGATTTAAGCATAATAATGCTTCTTCAGAAGAATACCGATGTTTTGGGGACTTTAATGGATTTCATTTTCTTTTACTCTAACCTACCTTCGGTGTTAAGTAGAATGAGAGGACTTAGAATTTATTCCTGCTTTATAATGTTCTCTCCATTGCGGGAACGATTAGTGAAGGTTAGTGGTTTATAGCAAAAGTTGGAAATGTTAAATAGTAAATAGGATATACACAGAAATTCTAAAGCTATAGTTAGAAGGTTAAGTTAAGGGAACATTAAGCGAAAGTATTAAACATGAAGAACTACTAGATAGTTTTCCATTCAGCGCCATACTTACGTCGAACTTGATAAGTTTACTGGTGACCTGGTCTTCTTTGGGGCTTTGCTGGCCAGATGTTGTGAGGATGAGGGAGCTGATGGCACTTCTGTCATCATCTTCTCCGTCCAACATGGACGACATATCGTCTCTTTCGATGCCCCTAAGACACCTGATGCATAATTGTCCTTGTCTGGAATATTATATAGGAACGCAAATAAGATAGGAGCTTCACCTGATCTTGATAAATCATGTTTAAATTATTATAATGTGTTATAAAATATTTATAGTACTTATTGTCTAAAAACTATAGAAATTATTATACTCGTACCTGACTTCTTCAAGGATTGCGAATTCCTCGTGCATCGACTTAGGTTCATCTTCACGTAGTCGCCAATTTCGTACCTGCTCCTGTAATCTGTTGTTCTCTTGTATGACGGAGGCAAGCTGTTCTTCAAGTTCAGTAACTCTTCTGTGTTCTTGAGCGAAGGCTACTTTATTCTCTCGTAACTCATCACTGAGCCTTAGTAAATCTTCATCCTCTTTTGTGAGTTCTGGCAGAGGCGCTATTGCTTTTAATGGGGTTCCATTCGTTTCTGGTTTCTTAATAGCAATAGCATTAGCTGTTGTGTCAGCAGGTTTTTGCTCTTTTTCTTTGGGTTTTTCGCTTTCAGGTTTCCTTTCGGACCTTCGCCGAAACAGTTCCAATTGGCCATTTAGGTCGTCCACAGTCTTTTGAAGTTCTTCACATTTACTCTCCAAGGTTTCGATGTTGCCACATAATCTGGAATTTGGTTATGAATATTGTACATATAGATCGAAATTTTCAATACAAATGATTCAATGAGGGCTGTTCGGTAAGTTTATTATAATGACGGAAGTTCATAAAAATACATATGAGCGAAAGATGATTGTAGAAAGCTACCATAAGAAATAAATGAAAAGGAAACAGCGTGTAACGATATTGAACTTACGTTTTAATGTGTTTTTTGTCGGCAGCATGGTCGACGGCGAGCCTGTGGTTGGCTCGCTCTAAATCCTGGATACTAACTTCGAGTTGCTCGTAGATTCTCAGTCTTGAGTCGTTTACCTCACGCAATGCGACTGTTTGTTTGGTTAAGTACTGGAAAATAATAAAGAGTTGATTTTATATAGGTAGGTATCAAAGTCAGCGATTACACTTATTAGCCTGGTACTTTATACAAGTAATCGTTGCAGTTTTGTTCGTTTTATTGGGTACTAGCTATTAATTAAAAATACTGTAAGTAGGTATAACAAACATAATAGGTCATGGTCTTGATTATGGTCGTTTATTAAGTGATAACAATGAGTGTTACTTACTTATTGATATAAAAATAGCCACAACGAGTTTATTTACGTTTAATGTAGCGAGAAGACGATGATTTGATTGTAAACTAATATGATTTCTATGGCTTCATAGTTTAAAGGTTTTCAGTTTAATTACCAAGTCTATTAGTAAAGTAGCTATGTCTGGCATTGTCATAAGAAATAATTATAGATTGTATGATCTTCTAGAATACTCCATCTAACAATAAGTACAAATTTGAGATTGTGCAATTGTTATGAAAATAATTCAAGCTCATTAATTTTACTATCAGTAAGATTATGTTAGTTATCGTATTGCGATTGTGATTTTAAGTTGTTGTTTAAACTTATGATTCATCGTTAAAAAATAAAGTTCATATTACAGGTGGAAGGTACGTAACTAGGTATAACATTAAATTGTGGGAGGATAAATAATTTTTTAATGATAACATTGACGAAAGTCATCGATTTATAATGATGTACCGCATAAAAAGGGCAATACCTTCTCAACTTTAAAAGTCAATAAATAAATGAATTTTACCTCGATTTCCTGCGTTTGGTCTTCAATTACATTTTGATGTTGGCGTAGCGCTGTTTCAAGCTCTTTGTTTCGTTCTAGAAGTGTTTTACCCAACTCTGCAGCTAGTTGTAAATCTGTAACAAAGATAGAGTACCTAATTAATAATCGAGCTACGTCGTTTAATTTCACTAATTACTTATTACATATCTAAGTTTGCAGGTCACGTAAATATTTACTTCGAGTATTCAACTAATTGACTATTTATAATTGTTTACTTTTCTAAATGAGAAAGTTATTGAATGTTTGTCTGCTTTAAAAATGTAGAGGAAAATACCAAGAATATCATTGGGAAAATACTAATTAAATTAAACGAAGTGTCTAGTCGTCCGCTAAACGGATGAATAAAATAAATTAGTCATCAGATTACCGGATGAATAAAATAATTTAATCGTCCGATTACCGGATGAATAAAATAATTTAATCGTCCGATTATTCGGATTACTAGATAACCTTTTAACACTAAAGCTAGTTGGGTTGGACTAAAGCAAAGGGGGCGCAGGAGGAAATTTTTGATGGAGTTGGTGTCATTATAACACCTATTTATTATTGTTTTATCGTAAAGATTACGCTAATATAAGCATGTTTTATAGGAACAACTTTTCTCTAAAATCAAAAATGGCCGAGATATTCGCCCTCAATTCGTTAGGTTAGGTTTAGGTTAGGTTAGCCTTTAGGTAAGGTTAGGTTAGGTTTCTTAAAAAAAAAACTACACAGAAATAAGAGCCCCGCGAAGCGGGTCTCCGTCGACGCGCAAAAAAAAATCAAGTTTAGGTTAGGTTAGCCGTTAGGTTAGGTTAGGTTAGGTTTCTTAAAAAAAAAAACTACACAGAAATAGGAGCCCCGCGAAGCGGGGCTCCGTCGACGCGCAAAAAAAAATCAAGTTTAGGTTAGGTTAGCCGTTAGGTTAGGTTAGGTTAGGTTTCTTAAAAAAAAAACTACACAGAAATAGAAGCCCCGCGAAGCGGGGCTCCGTCGACGCGCAAAAAAAAATCAAGTTTAGGTTAGGTTAGCCGTTAGGTTAGGTTAGGTTAGGTTTCTTAAAAAAAAAACTACACAGAAATAGGACGACGCGCAAAAAAAAATCAAGTTTAGGTTAGGTTAGCCGTTAGGTTAGGTTAGGTTAGGTTAGGTTAGATACCTACTGCTTAAATACCTACGTGTGCCCTCCTCCCCCCTCTCCTCCCCCCACAAAAAACCTATAATACGTGCGGCAGTTCTCTAAAGAAACCCCGATAACCTAACTATATAGATAAATAGATGTTATCGGACGATTAAATTATTTTATTCATCCGGTAATCGGACGACTAATTTATTTTATTCATCCGTTTAGCGGACGACTAGCACTGTCCTAAATTAAAATGACGTTTGTAGATGCTTATCGCGCTAAAACTTTTTTTTAATAGCAGGACATGATAATATTTTATTTATATATATATATCTAATATTTTTATTTTTTATTTAATGAAGTGTGTTTGTTGCAGACAATAAATTAATTATGAATCCTTGGAAATTTTTAAAATTTTCATACATTCATTACATTTCATCCATCGTGAGCCGCACGCTTCAAATGCGTGAAAGGTAACCTTGCCGAAGAAATATTTGGTTTTAAATAAGGTCAGTTGAAGTCACGCTAATAACAATGGTTAAACTAAAAACACTTATGTAAATATACTAGCGTGTTGTTGATTTTTAGCCCAAATACTAATATTATTTATAAAAAAAAATGTATGTTACACCTACATAAGACCTACATAAAATAAATAATCAGTACTGCATTAATATTTCTTCGCAGTTATTTTTTTAACATTATTATTTTATATATGTATATCTAATAAAAAACCTTCTACAGTAGGTAATCTATAAGATCTCAACTTGTACTTAATATATATCTAATTTTATAACAAATCGAAACAGTTCAGGGAACAATAAACTTTAATTATATTCAAATGGTCAGACTTGGTTTCAAGCCACTATTCAACTGCAAACAATTAAAACACTTGTATTAGTTATGTCAATGTGTTATGATAATAATGTACGCCGGCACGCAACATTTTTGTACTATAGAGTATTATATGGTTATTATACACTTCTCGCTCCAAATAACAGTAGTGTTAAATTCTTTATCTTGCGGTATCGTAAAACTTTAAAGACAGAAACCAATTGCTCGTTGGAAACAACTTAAACTAAAACTTTTGGGCAGCGATGGGCGAGTAGAGGCAATCACGATAGTGTACAGGGCTTATTAAGTGTCTATGATCGGTGGTCATTGCAGATGTTTATAATAATCGCCAAAATAGCGGCAAATATCGACGAGCTTTTGTTGGGCCAACGCTGCCCATTGTGAAGAGGGCCCATTAAGAAGGTACAGTCGACAAAATTTGCCCTCTAAAAACTATAATTGAATGGTGGAAATTATTCTTGTTACTCATTCTCTAAATAGAGCTTTCTAAAACATCACTTGACACTCACAAAATGTTATGATTGATTGGCATTGGAACTAAAGAATTTCGTTGAGAATTTCCCGTGCCGGAAAATGACGCCATGCTACGATCTCAAACGGATAAGGCTATGAAACTTGTGATGTTCTTATAAGATTATTTTTGCGATATCGTATTTAAAATAAATAGAAGCTATGACTAACTTATTTTCTAGTGTTTTGAGTAGGTAATATAGCGCGGCCCACATTAGATGATTACAAGTAGATACAATCATTTAAATACATATTTTAGAATGTTTAGTGCTCATTTCATACAAAAAATAAAATAACAATATGTTTAATATTCAAGGCTTTGTTAAGTATGGTTGCGTAAGGAAATGAAAAAAAAACTTAAATATTTACCTACTTGTTAAGATTTATTTCGTGTATGTTCTAGCTACGTGTAAATGAGAGAAACTTAAGTTTATGTGGTTGTACTGCCATTTATGTAATAAATAAACAAAATCACTTACGTATTAGTATAATAGACATAGATTTTATTACTTTTTGTGTGTTATACAACTAACAATCAATTGTTTACGTTTTAAACGATACCCTGGGTTAACTGCATTACCCTTTAAACGCTGTTAAGAGGCCGTTTACCTCTTGAAAAGGCCAGTGGACATAGTGCACTATGGTCTGTGTGCCAATACAGGAACAATGAGTGACCTTTGTAGATGAGTTGTTTCGACATTACAGTGCTCTTGCAATCACAAATAGGTTAATAATTATTGGTTATTTAGTCGTATATTTTTAAACTATTCCGTCAGAAAGGCATACGTTTTTCTGGTTATCTAATTTGCTACGATGAAGACGAAGACTTTGATGAGGAATAATTTGAGTGTCATTATTAAATTGGTAGCTAAAAGTTATTAATAGTATGATATTGGAAAGTTACTGGTAAATGCTCTCAAAAACTTCCGTTTATAAATACAATGTAATCAAAGTACAAGTATCATTAATAATAGTCACGCCTGAGGAGTAAATTGTGATTGGTACAAAAACAAAGACAATGGTTTTCAATTTTCATCCAATCACCACTCTTCTTTGTATAATAGGAAACTGTGTTATTTTTTGTTTATATTTTATGAATAACTATCGCACGTGTAATTACGTCTCACGACCAACAAATGTCAATAAAAAACCTGTCTAATTGTCTTTAATTGGATGCTTTTGTAAGGTATCTAATATCTAAGTATACTTAATTAATTGTATAGGCTCAAAAATGTTACGCATGTACATTCGTGATAAAAAAAAACGGAAAATTTGTCATGGTGACGTGGGTTTTAATGTTTAAAGTTAAATTATAATACATGAAGTATTATATTAGTAAGCCTTAATTGTATATCGCAATACCGATTCTGGCATTGCAATTAATTTATCATTTGAAAGATCTGTTAGCCAAAACTAGATAATTAGATGATCTTGACCGATGTTCTGTACAGACAAAAGTTTAGGCTAAGTAATTGATATACGTAGTAGAAAAGTAAACTGGGATTAATCTCGAACAGCGTCATCAAGGAAAAAATATAATTATGGAGGCTTATCAGTGCACATTAGCGCTGTGCATATAGCTATCTTAAAATATTCCACTACTCTGCACTTTATGCACTGCTTTCTTGTAGAGCGATTAATGAAAAGTTTTCAACATACTCGCAATTATAATGCGGTTGCTTTTCACAAGTCTCAAGGTAAACAGTACAGAAATAAATTACATAAAATATGTAATCAAAAATACTGAACCAGAAAGCGCTTATTGCGATAGCGCCGTGACAAAGCGAGTCAAATTCCAGGGCCCCCGTTTGCGGTGGTCTTATTTTGTGCATTGCGAATCGGTCGGTGAACGTAACGTCTACCGTAACGCCCCTCCACCTTGCGCAAGTTGTGACTAACCTTCGGTTCCCTGCAGACACTCCAGCTCGACCGTGTAATCCCAGAGATCCAAGGAATTCAGTCCGTTCAGCTCCCACGAGTTGAACGAGTCACATTGCTCCTGTTCCTCGCTCATGTTTCCACGCGCGGCTCGTACAAGGGTCACTCACGACGGCGTCGTTTATAATGAGGTGTACACGCTAGCAGCCATATTTTTTGCTGCTCCGTGTACGTACGATTGTTGGCGTACCGGCGTGACCAGTGTGGCGGCGCAGAACGGACTGAGCGGCGCTTCGAGTTCCGTCAAAAGAATACGCCAATAACCAACGCCATCGCCTGTCCGCCCCAATCTCATTTCTTTCGATTACTCACCGATCGCGATAGCAGAAGAAACCTTATCGTGTCTATGTACCGTGTCGAGCAATAGTTAAATATTAGCGAGCTATTCGCGGAGAAAGTAAGCAAGAATCAATCAAAATGTTTGTATGGTAATACGCGTGGTCAAAATTATAGGTTTTAGTCGGGAATGAAAGTTTGTGATCTTGATCACAAAACGATTGCTTTCTCACGCTTTGGTTCATTGTTGTTAAACTTATTTTTGTAACTTAAATACATAATTTACTAGGAAGCTGCCAATCTTTGGAAAATGTCTAGCTTTAACCTTCACCAAGCAAAGTCCAAATTTTATATATAAAAGTTTCCACTCGCAGTATATGTTTACTTACTGAGGATATTAAAAAAATACTCATGTAGGTATTCAGAATGTAAGTAATAAGTATGTATGTGCTTCAAACTTGTCGTTCCAAGGGACAAGCGGTACGTAAAAATAAAACTAAGGTTTAGTAACTTTACGTTAGGTAACTTAAGTAAAAACATTGGTGTCTCCATTTACTGCGCAGTTTATGTGTTTAAGTGATTAAACTGCAAAATTATGTACCTACTGGAAATGGTCGTAAAATTCATAGCATACATTCTTATGTGGTTAAATGATACAATATACTTACACGATAGGTGTAACTTGGGGTTAGCGACCGTTCGTATACGTGTTCATTACGACAGACGTTAGAACTGCGCAACATATCTTATTACTGAGATTATCATAATACATACAGACATACTAATGTGCATACATGTGAAATCGTTTATCGACTTAATCCTAATAATATTGTAACATCTTTAGACACCCCAAAAAGTAAGCAATAATTATTATTAGTGGAGACGAGCCGCAATTGCAAATAAGAACACTATGAAAAGATTGCTTCAATAATATAATAAAATACAATTATTTCTAGTATTGTTCACATTATACTTAACAAAACAAACTAAATAATTACCTATTTAATTACTTTCACATTAAGAAATATTAAAGTTAATTTACTAGGTACTTATCCAAAATAAGGTACGAAATGTAAATCTACGAAAACAAAAGCATTATCGGTGTGGTTGTAGAAATAATATTTATTGATACGGACAAACGTGTTATCTGTTTATCAATAAATTATCATCTCATACGTTTTGTCGAGATTGATTAAAAATTGCACTACATGACGTCACATTATTCGCAATCATAAGTGAATTTTGCCATGTAAGTATTTGTTGATTTTTAACAATTTTTTTATGAAAATATGTACATAGATGGTCTATGGTCAAAAATGTTATTTATGAGGAAAAAGTAAGTATGAACCATGTATGAACTTTTTCTTTTTGTTTTCCAATTTTTTTTATATAATTGTAAGCTCTTTCTGCTAGAATAGAAGGATTCAGAGAGAGATATTAAAATAATTTTAAAATGAATCAAGATTAAAACATCAAATTGCATGCACCATGCAGATTAAAAAACTTACATAAAAAAGCATGGACATGCTCAATAAGGTCAATAACTCTCCATTACTTATTTGATTTTTATATTTTTTTTAAGACGCTGTTTAAGAGCTAGCGCGCACGAGCAACTTTGTCTCCGCAACTATTTTGTCTCTCCACCCATGGGCTAGTATGAAAGTGCGCGCACGTAGCGACGCAACTCCCCATACAATTGATGGGAGAGACAAAATAGTTGCGGAGACAAAGTTGCTCGTGCGCGCTAGCTCTAACTTGTCGGCGAATAGCAACGTCACTTTAATCATAATCACATGTCAATCAGACACTAGATTCACAATATACAGATACATACAGTAAGGAAACTTCATACAAAACGTTCGAAATGGCACACGCACACAAGCAAGCGTGTTTACGAGAATCATAAGGGTATTCAGGGGGATCGATAGTAGCGGGTGACACATCCACAGATTTTGAATGACAAAGATACATAGTATAGAAAAGTGATGTCAATGACTTCACGTTAAATAAATATCGATTGTTTCAGTTTGTAGCCTAACTATATTTTTGGCTTCGGTATCTATTGTCCCAAGTATTCTTTTAAAAAAATATTCAATCTACAGTTTTGACTTTCCTACGATTTTATTATATGTATAGATATTAAAATAACCATTACATAAATATGCCTTTATTCCAAAAAAAAAAAAAGACGGGTTGCACTCCGGGAGTGCCGGCAGAAGTGAAAACTTGATTATTAACGTTGAGCATGTTTGATATCCATCCGTCTTACGCTTTTTCGATCAGGTCACGTGTCCTGACGCGAGTTTAAGATTTTATACCCAACGCCGCTAAAGAAGTTTTCACTTCAAAAAATTACAAATTATTTACTGAAAAATACTTTCGTCTACTACGACTAATTCGGAATTTATTGTTAAATTTTATAGTGTAAAATATTCTCAATCTTATGAACAGTTTTTTAAGTAACTGATTATGTTTAATTCGTTGTAAATTAATTCAGCCACTTTACAGTTTATGTGTTCTCTCTTAAAGCAGCAACGAAAATGTTATCCATTTTCTCGACATATTGAACAAAATCATCTTTTGGTATAATTGGTATAGTTGAATTCAAGCAGCCGAATACTGCGCAATTAGTACGTGGCATTTTTAAAATGATCGCCGAAATCAACTTATCTACAAGCACGTGTTCAAATTAAACTGAAATAATATATTTCACCAAAATGTTAAAACATAAATACATAAAAGATAGATATTATAATTATTGTATTTTTATCGATACGTGACGTCACCACTTTGTCAAGCACTAAGCCTGTCAAACTATTTTCTTTTTCATCCTAAAACAAAAAGGTGGAGGTTCTATGCTCGTATAATAATAATTTTAATTTATTTCTGCATATTTTGTGTTTTTTAATTTAATTTAATTTATCGTTTTAAAAATAATTTAGTAGGTATACCTACATACAAGTATTGTAAATTCTGGTTTAAAATAATTATTGAATATATGTATAATACAAATATCAAGCATTATAAATAATTTAGGTACATTAAATAACCTTCGAGGTCCATAACAAAACAAGATTTCGAAATATAGCACTGATAAAAACGTATTTACTTTTACAAGGTGTATTAATTCGGATTGTTTCTTCTTGTAAATTCATATTTAGGCTACACCATATTTTTTGTATTTTAACGAGTTTTAATCTCAAAATTACCACAAAATCGACTGTGAAAAAAAAGCAAACAGAAATATACAGGCCGAATTGATAACCTCCTCCTTTATTTTTGAAGTCGGTTAAATATCAAAAAGGTGACAGCCCTATAGCTATAACAGTGCTAACGTCATAATTTCATCGCAGGGGCTTAGTTTCCTAACTGTATGTACGTATATATCTGTCAACTGTGCTAGATTCTAGAATTGATAATTACTTTTTTCTAATACATTACTCTGCACCGGAACCACAATTTACATATTTTACACCTATGTAATGACAATGACATCTGATGCACGGACTATTTAAAAAAATGAAATGGATTATCGCTATTTTCTGTATGTCCGATATACATAGAATTCTAAACTATTCATATGATAAATTGATCACATGTGATCGTCAGCAAAGTGTTCCCCACGCTGGACCTTGCTGAGTTGGTATGACCAATCTTCGACAGTCTACCACAGACTCATCGACACAACCTTCGATAGTATTTAGATAGTAAAACGAAGATAAATAATCATCTTGATTATAATATCCAGTACTCCCGTTTGTTTCCTGTTATATCTGTACCACTTCTTTGTTCTAAAGCGCAAATCAGCGCAATAATACATAACCGCTATTATACTACCTACTACTGTGTCTTAATTTTACAAGCTGCTTAATTAACAAGGCTTTATAATAATTACAAAAATACAATCAAAAGACGTTTTACGCGCACAATTATTAATTGACCCATTGTGATGTGGCTTCACTTCTCACTTAGGAGTTTGGCTAAGCTCAAAGATTACTCAACGAATAGTTTCTAGGTACCTACTTTTTAGGCGTTTAAAATTGATATTTTAGTACGGGCCATTCGCGTATGATTGTGACCGTTGACACATCACGTAGTTCATCTCAATTATGTATCCAAAAGAGCCGTGTCATTGGTTAGTTATGCATTTTTTTTAACAGGAAACAAATATAGCCTTGTGTGGATAACATGTGACACAACTAACTACGATTTAATTTAATTTTATTTGTAGTTTGGATTTAAGTTTTTTTTTATATTCAAATTTCATCATCCTTACGAAAATAACTAATAGCTTTATATTTTTTCATGCATGAATACATTATCAAAACCAAGACCAGTGAATGTACAGTTTTTAATTTATTGTTATGTTACATAACTTTTACATGATTGTTTTTAAGTGGTTATGGGTAAGATAGTATTATGAAGTACCTAAGTAGTATTTGTTATTTTTTTTTCAATATTCTACTACCTACCTGATTACAATGTTAAATTTTTCTTGATTTGCTCATGTAATTTGTAATGTTAAATATTTTTACTTATTCTCTATGTTCTCCCTCCTCTTTTTATAATTATGATTTTTTATAATTATGATTAAGTTATGATTCAATACTTTATAATATGTTGCTTCGTGCTCTGTCATAATTAAAGTATTTCAAGTTTTGTAATAACGCACTGTTGCTGATAATTTTCTTTTAATTCTGAATAATTTTCCGCGCAATTTTTATGTTTTTCCACGAATATAATTAATTATTGAGATAAATTCAAAATATAACTAAGAAGTTTTAAAACGTGTTTTAATATTTTACTCTGAGCATCTTAAGTATGAGTGCCTGAATTATAAAATTATACCTACAGTCCTACACCACGTTTTCAACCTTGTGAAATTAAAGTTACAAAGATGCGTTATTACTTATTAGTGTAATATTACCACAGATAACAAATGCGTTCGCTCTTCACATGTTCACCGTTTAAATGTAACATTGAACAAATAACAGTAACAATTTGATTGCAACCACTGTTATATAAGTTCCTTACAAAATATTTGCCCAATAACGACAAGCCATATCAGCGTGTATTGTGAAGGATGTCTTCGAACATTAATTTACATAAAGTAGGTTAGACAGTAAAAAAATTAAGAAATACATAATACATATAATATAGTAGTACATTTCCTGTAGCAACTAGTTATTTTTATTTAATGATTATACCTAATTGATGCTTTATAAAAAGACGTCAAATGCAACGGTTCTAACCACAGTTCTAACTATTTTTCAATCAAATTTAAACTAGAATCTTGATCTTGTATTATGTACCTATTTGACAATGATTGGGATACCCATCAATTTCTATCATTTGTTGTGTTATGAAATTTTCATAGGATTGAGATTTATCATGTATCATTAGGAATGTTGTTGATCAGAAAATTATAGATTGTTTGATGGTGGTTTGTGTGTAGTAGGTGCAATTCTGGATTCTGGAGGTTTTATTCACAACAAGCTGTGCCGCGCGGTTTCACCCCCATTGCTCCGCTCCTGTTGGTCTTAAGGTGATGATATATAGCCTATAACCTTCCTTGATAAACGGGCTATCTAACACCTAAAGAATTTTTCAAATCGGACCAGTAGTTCCTGAGATTAGCGCGTTCAAACAAACAAACAAACAAACTCTTCAGCTTTATACTATTAACTGTACAGATAATGGGAATAGCACTTACAATCTTGCTATTATATTTATTTTGATACCAACTTGTCTAAGCATACCAAAACTTTGACCCTAATTGATTGTCTGTACATGTTAACAATTCCATTCTCTTACTAAATGTATCCAACGTTGTGCAACATATTTAACATTGTGTGTACGTTGGTTGGAATGCAAGGATTTCTTATTATCCCATTTATTATAGCGTTTACTACACTTGATTTGATATTACAAAAAATAGCTAAAGTTAATCCGATCTGCAGACATTGACCAGACACTACGGCATCTGATAATTTTCCACATGATTGCTTCTCAGAGATGTTTAGTTGCTATGGGATGGATATTGGATATCATTTCAATAGGTACTATTTTATATACGAGCATTTATGAATTCTATTGTTAAGACGAGAAATAATTTATCTATTATGCAGGAATTTGTAATGTTTGAGTGAGCATAAGGTAAAAGAGTAACCAAATTTTAAAGTATTTATTTTTTTACCGATAAAAATTGGAAGTTATCCTACCGCTATGTACTTGTTCTGAATGCTAATCAACATTTCAAAATTTAATGCGATAACTCTTTCTTATTTATTCAGTAATCGGTAGCCTGTACGCATGTATTACTCCATATAACACCTTTACCTGTCCATCGACCATTGCTCAAGACAAGCATGACGCACGTGCAAACGACTCGAGCGAGGCCGCCTGCTATGTAACAAGGCCTTATGCACTATCCGCTAGCGGCTATCCACATGGCTAACAGTAAACAAACTAGCTAATGTAGTGGCACAGTATTACAATATTATTTCCTACAGTAAGGAATCGCCTTTGATGTCGCGCGATGCCGCCGCCAGCGTAGGTACTTACGCTGCCACACGAAAATACGCTAGGGTTGCAACAAATGGGAAATAAAACAATTGTGATTATTAATATTATGATGAAATCATTTATTCATATGTACATTCAAAATAATTGCGATTATTAAATCTGATGTAATTATTTGTTCATAAATATATAATTACAGATATTGCACTGCTAAATATTATTTACGTGGACACTTTATTTTTGGATGTTCTTAATTGTATATTATAATTTATAACATTTAACTAAGTAATGCATTTGCATTGGGATGTACAATCTGATTAGAAAATAATGAGGACAACATATACCTACATAGCTTTGATTTTAATTCAACAGATACAATTAATACAATCTTTCTGAAATATTGTTTCCTTCTGGGATTTCAATGTAGATTTACATCCGTAAACGGAACGGTTTGTGCGCGCCATAATAGAATATGTAAGTACCTATGTATAATAAAATTATTACACAAAAAATACGACTGCGTCGTCCTTTCGCGCTAGGTAAAGCAAACTAAGCGTGTTTGCCTTACGCGGCCCGCGTCGCCCGACCCCCGCCAGTTCCCCTCCGTTTCTCTGCACAAGTACATTCGTCGCACTACTGTAGGAAATATGGTAATACTGTGGTAGTGGTCAATTGATTACACAAATTGCAGACGCATTCTACTACAGAAAAGATTAGTTCGGATATAGGAGTAATTTAGCAGAGAACAACAAGGTTATAATATGAAGAGGAGAACAACAGAGAATTGAAATCAAAATTATTTGATTTACGCTGTGCAGATAAAAATAACCTGATAATGTAAATGTAGTGACCAATTGATTACACAAATTGCAGACGCATTTCACTACAGAAGTATTAAGATTAGTTCAGAAATAAGAGTAATTTAATAGAGGACAACAAGGTTAATTGAAGAGGAGAAGGAAGAACAATACAACACATAGAATACATAGAACACATAGAACACAATATACAACAGTAAGAAAAGTGAGGGAAACCAACATTTGTTTGGTTTACGCTGCAGCTGTGCAGATTTTTGAGGCTGAGAGGGGTGTAGCAGGGGCTTAATTATTATTCAATATATTATATTATGTAGCTATAAAATATATATTCAGAACAATGCTCCAAGTTGGGGTTAACTGCGTAGCTACTAGCTAGTAAAGGTCGACTGAATACAAATACTAGAGTCTAAAATAATATCCGATCGAATACATTGTTTCTGTTTGTGGATAGTAAAATAACATTCATTTATTATTCTTAAGTTCTTAACTGAAAAATAAAAAGGTACAATACATTTTTATGAATTGTATGATGCACTTAAAAGTTAAACAAAATCGTTTAATTTTATCCTACTAAAATTAGGTATGAAGTAGGCTTTGAGTAGATTCAAAGAGCAATTGACTTTCTATACAAATTGATTTTACTTTCAACAAATTACATTCGTGTTTTGTTCCCTTGTCTGTTTTCATCGAAAGTTGCGGAAGAAATGCGATAAGCTGCATTTTATAAATGATAAATTTACTTCCTGAAGCTTAATATAGACAAAAATTCAATAACCAAGCTTCCTCAACTTTTAAGGTGTAGTTTTGTCAATAAAAAGAGAATTGTAAAATACAGGAAGTTATTCGATTATTTTATGTAGGCAATTAATAATTGTGTAATCAGAATACGCGTCTCTTAATATTCAACGGAAACGTTGCGTTTGATATTATAGGTCTATAATTTAGGTATATATCATTATTTTTAAATAATTTTATAATTTAAAAATAATTTTAGCTGGACGAACATCCCTTAGTTTAGGGTCTTAACCTTGGTAATCAGTCTCTCTCTCTACTGGACTACGAGAATAGGTGGGTTCTAAAGAATTCGAATTTTCTTTTTCTTTTTGCTCGTCCAGAGTTACAACATTCATCGGAAAATAATAATATGACTATAAGCAATATTATTGTGTAATATTTTGTTATATCTAATGAAGTAGGTATATGCCTAGCTGTGCCTAATCTAAACATTTTTTTTATCTTTTTCGAAAGGAATATAATTATAAAAATATTATTAGATAATATCTAATAATGATAAATCTGTCTAACGTTACTAACTAGCTGTCCCGATAAACGTTGTTCTGCCACTCTTATCACTTAGGGGTATGAAAAAAATTATGTTGGCCGATTCTCAGACCTACCCGATATAGACACACAAAATCTCATGATTATTGGTCCAGTCGTCACAAGAGCATTTTATTTAATACTTCCTTTTTTGCTCCATGTAATAACTAAATCACGTCAAGTATGCATAACGATAGTGCATGTTTTGAGTGTTTATTGAAAATAGATCAAGAGCCCACGACGGCCAGACATTCCTTTATTTAGGAAAGTTGAAAGTCTCTCTGTATATGTCTCCTATACAGATAAGAACGACCAGCGACTATCAAGTTTGGGTTGTGGTTACTTTGGCAGGAAACAGGTAGTAAAGGTGTATAAAATAGTACCTAACTTTCATTATAGTTTAAAAGCTAAATTTTATATATGTTACTTGGGGACCTATAAAAAGATGGTACCTCAAGAGCCGGACAGTTTTCATGGTTCTTACATCTTGCCAGACACATCTAAAAATAACTATCATATCATCAAATTCACATATCTACCTAAAAGTGTAACAAATATGAAATAACCCACTAAAAACATTAGTTAACTATAATTAATTATTAAAAAATAATAGTATAATATAAGTAATAAAGTTATTACTTATCTTTTACGGGGACTTATGTTGATGGAATTTCACGTATCTCGATGACACAATAACTAAAAAGTCTGGCCGTCGTAGGCTCTTGGGTTTTCAACTAGCAATAATCGCACCTCGGATTAACCTCATTGGTTACGATATTGCCTCAAAAAAAAAAAAAAAAAAAAAAAAAGGGCTTTTGGGTTAAAAGTATTTTATATTCGAAGATCTTGCTAAACAATTGAATAGATCATGCATGTAGGTGAATTATAGGTGAACATGAAATGCAATATTTACCTACATTTCGTTATTTATTTATATTTTTCGTTTATTTATTTATACATCGTTCGTATGGCCATAAAAAAGTTTATTCATATTTTTGTGTAGAACAAAACCGGATATCATGATGAGAGTCAAAGATACAAGGGCAACTTACCGGTTTCATAATGATTCTCGTCTCGTACTGAACAGTAATTATTGGCAATGACTGGAACATTTTATAGTGCTCGTATCACTTGAATTGTATGATCAAAATATACAGTTAGATCGAAATTAAACTAGTGTAGTGTGTCGTTGTTATAATGAGCAAACGAGGCAACACCTTATGGCTTATTGTTACTGCTTAATTGTTAGGTACTACTTACACGCAACCAAAAAATTATCTAGATGAAGTTGGAGATAGAGTATATTACCTATTAAGTATAGATAAGTAGGATTGATATTAAAACTCTCTTTAGTTAGTGTAATAAATAATCGAATAATAAATAGGTAATAAGAAAATTTGAAAATGTTCAATAACATAGTCGACAGTCCACTGGAAGGACATGAAAACAACACATGGCACCTCCTGAAGTCTTGCTGTGTTTTATCTTTCATTTAAGACGTACTTACCTATCTGATATGTTACTATGTGTATATTATATAATAATGATTATTAATTATTTTTATCTCATTTCTGCATCAGCTAATATTGATAACTGATAAAACTCTCACACTTGTAGATATTTTCAGTCTTGTACATTTTATTAATGATGTGGTTAAGACTTAAGAGGTCTGTAGAAAAAGCCCTCTTATAAAAATGCTTTTAAATATATAAAGTATATTGCATAATGTTTGCAATTGGCAATTTTGAATTATATTAGGGTAGTATTTAAACGAGTGACTGTAAATTAAAGTTTTAGTTATCAAAAATAATTAATTGGGGTAACAGAATTACTAAGTGAGCGACTGACTGCGAGCGATGAAAAATTAATAGATCAGCAACTAACAAACATTAATTTGCGTTACATAAAATACAAAATGAGCAGCTTCATAATATTTGAGCGACTTAATATTAATTGTTTGAGTGACAAAATTACGTCTTGTATTATATTCATTATTTGGCAAATGATTTATTTATACTGAGTGGCATTTTATCTTAATCGAGGTATTTCGAATAGAAAAATCACTTTGAAAAATACTATAATGGACAGAGTAGGTACTATCAGTTCAATTTGTTTTTGAAAGTTTTATCAAATAACTATTTGAACAATTTATTCTAGTGTTTTTAGTCGCTCTAGATAAGCGTAATTTAGTCGCTCACTTAGTAATCTATTCGCTCAACTAGTAATTAAGTCGCTCATATAGTAATGTAATCACACAGTTAGAATTCTAATATATCAAATGGATTAATCACAATCCTCCTCTAGTACGCTCAATCTGTATTTTATTATCAACTAATATTCGTTGCTTGTTTAGTTTTTTTGTCGATTACTCAAATTCATATATACCGCTCAAGTTATTAAATCAGTATCTAATAACGCTCACTTTATTTTCAGTCGCTCGTTTTATTATTCCCCATTATTATATTATATATTCTTAGACATGAGTCATGACCAGGTGTTCCTTATTCTTATCACTCGCCTTAAAAACTTGAATATTAATTTTGATCTTGTTTATTTTTTATGAATTAATGGTAAGATATTTAGAAAAATGTGTAAAGATTAATTAAAATAAATAAAATATTATAAGAAAAACCATTATGAAAAAGGTTTATGGATCACTCTGACAGAGTGCGGATGCATAATATTGCTTTTTTTTGCGAAAAATACATTTGCAAACTACCGCCAATACTTTTGTTTAAGTGTAAAAGCCAGAAAATATTTGTATAAAAACAGTTTCGATTTTACTCATGCTTAAACTTTACGGAATTAGGCTAGCAAACTATAATAGCGACCCTGAATTCCAATTAAAAATCACTACATAGTATAAAACAAAGTCGCTTTCCCTGTCCCTATGTCCCTATGTCCCTTTGTACGCTTAAATCTTTGAAACTACGCAACGGATTTTGATGCGGTTTTTTTTAATAGATAGAGTGATTCAAGAGGAAGGTTTATATGTATAATAACATCTATTAAATAGTGGAGAAGTACTGTTATTTTTGAGGTTTCTAATGTGATGTCGTAAAAAATTACATTTTTTCCGCTTACATTGCAAACGCAGGCTGAACCCTACGAGTTTTATCAAAATAATGTACTAAGTATTATACACATTGAAAAGGTCTACAGAAAAGTCCGCGATGGTATATGTCTATCTCTTATGGATAACCCACAATAACTTTTTTTTTGTCATTTACTTTTTACGACAAATAATGGCTAATTTTCGATGCGATTTTAACCAATACAGCATTAATCCTTAGCCAATTAAATACCTTGAATACGTTGTTCATTTAATATAGATCTATATGGCCCTTTACACCGTATGATTTAAGTGAATATTTTCGAAGATATTACAGATTTAAAAATTGCGGGACGTAGCGTTTGCGGCGGTACCGGCCGGCCGCCCGGCTATCTATTTTATACACGTGCGAAGCCGAAGCGGGCCGCTATGTTTTTATATACAACGTTCACAGTTTTTCTGTAGTGTATTTAGTATCAGCATTGCACCCGTGCGAAGCCGGGGCGGGTCGCTAGTTAATTATAATTAATAGACGCATATAATTGTGGTGTGAACATATTGTATTAAGCACATTTTTTGGCATTTTTCCCAAGGAACTGCGCAAGGAATTCATATGAATTAATTTTGTAATTATAAAAACGGAGTTTTGTTCGTTATTAGATAACTCAAAGACTTATAGTTGAATGATTCTTTATATAAGACAAAGGTACCTACGTAGCTAGTTAATAACTAGTTATACAAATTATAAACTCAAGTATTTATTATTACTATATACTTTTATATATATTTTCATCTCATTGTTTCATCATTTATGGAGCAAACGAATTATTTAAACAGCATAAGATAAAACGTATGAACAATTAAATTCCTGCATTGCAAAATAACACGATAGCATTGATGTTTCACTAAGGTTAAATTTAATAGTTTCTTAGTACTGTATGCTTTGATTACAAATAACAATAGGAGGAACAAGAAATGTGGTATCGAATATCGATAAGGATAAAATCGAATCTTGCACTTGTTAACGTTATATTTTGGGCTTTACTACGATTGACCTCATAAAACGATTAAGCAACAATGATATATATGTCCACGAGTTGGTAATCGATAACGATTAATTAGTGTTATCAGGCTTTATAACAAATGACCCGAGATTAAAATAATACAATATATAATTTAAGTTGTGACGTCAGCTGGCAACAATCAGCTGTATGGGTGACAAATCAACATCGAGCTACGCTGCGCTGTACTGCGCTGTGCTATGCTGTGTTTCTTAAGCTACGTTTTTTTAACAATTAAACGATGCTGCGCTGTACTGCGCTGTGCTGTGCTGTGTTTCTTAAGCTACGTTTTTTAACAATCTAGCTCAGTATAAAGTAATCAGCAGCTCGTGTAGTCGTTTATCTCGTCAAATATGACCCTATTTTCAAAAAAACGTAAACATTACGACATAGTTGAATCCAATGAAGATAAAAGTGAAGAAGAAGCGGATATGGATATTTTATGTGTTATTTTGTCGTTAAAAGAGTCCAGTCACGGTAGCTTGTTACCTCACACCATACGTGAAAAATACGGAGAATTTAATTTTCTAAAGAGTATTGCCACTGAAGACGATTTTTTTTTAATATTTGCGAATGACTAAAAATCATTTTAATTATTATTAACTAGCGACCCGCCCCGGCTTCGCACGGGTGCAATGCTGATACTAAATACACTACAGAAAAACTGTGAACGTTGTACAATATAAAAACATAGCGGCCCGCTCCGGCTTCGCACGGGTATCTTAATACTATTATAAAGGCGAAAGTTTGTAAGTATGGATGTATGGATGTATGGATGTATGGATGTATGGATGTATGGATGTATGGATGTTTGTTACTCTTTCACGTAAAAACTACTGAACCGATTACAATGAAATTTAGCACACATATAGAGGGTAACTTGGATTAACACATAGGATAGGTTTTATCCCGGAAATCCCACGGGAACGGGAACTATGCGAGTTTTCCTTTGAAAACGCGGGCGAAGCCGCGGGCGGAAATCTAATAAAAATAGCCGGGCGGCCGGCCGGTACCGCCGCAAACGCTACGTCCCGCAATTTTTAAATCTGTAATATCTTCGAAAATATTCACTTAAATCATACGGTGTAAAGGGCCATATAGATCTATATTAAATGAACAATGTATTCAAGGTATTTAATTGGTTAAGGATTAATGCTGTATTGGTTAAAATCGCTTCGAAAATTAGCCATTATTTGTCGTAAAAAGTAAATGACAAAAATAAGTTATTGTGGGTTATCCATAAGAGATAGGCATATACCATCGCGGACTTTTCTGTAGACCTTTTCAATGTGTATAAATACTTAGTACATTATTTTGATAAAACTCGTAGGGTTCAGCCTGCGTTTGCAATGTAAGCGGAAAAAATTTAATTTTTTACGACATCACATTAGAAACCTCAAAAATAACAGTACTTCTACACTATTTAATGGATGTTATTATACATATAAACCTTCCTCTTGAATCATTCTATCTATTAAAAAAAACTGCATCAAAATCCGTTGCGTAGTTTCAAAGATTTAAGCGTACAAAGGGACATAGGGACATAGGGACAGAGAAAGCGACTTTGTTTTATACTATGTAGTGATAAGCTCGACACAGCGCAGCATGGCAGAGCTCCATAAAAACATAGCACAGTTCGGCACAGCGCGGCTCAGCACGGCGGGTAGCGCGCCTCGCTCGAGACTGCTGCGTTTTTAAACAGAGCGTAGCCTCACACAGCGCAGCACAGCATGGTTTGTTTGTATCCTCATTAAAATATTAAACGAGCGAGTTGACCAAACACAGCACAGCGCAGTACAGCGCAGCATAGCTCGATGTTGATTTGTCACCCTAAAACAGCTGCGAAGCCGCGGGAATAATTATTTATTTTGCAGCAACCCTGGGAGGCTTGATCCTACGTCGCGTAATTAATTCGGCCTGTTTTCCAATTACAGAGCATAATGCGACTCAGTGGCGCACAATGCCGAATTATGCTGATGCTTAATTGGAACGTGAAATGCACCAGCAGGTTGCGCTAAGTTCAGTGTTGAAAAAAAAAATATTCATAGAGTTAGCAATAACCTCATTAATGTGTAAATAAAGTGGTATACATAATAATTGGTTGAAAACTATTTACGGTTATTTTAAGTAATTTGGATTTTGATTATTTCATTAACATTTTTTTCAATGTTTGTACCTTCATCCATACTTATATTTATTTTTTTAACACAATTTGAATTAACTTTGATTATTTCGAAAAAACTACAATGAAACGAAAGCTTTATAATTTTTTCCAACAATTAATAATATTACTAACGATAAATCGATTGCACGCATCAATTCACGCGCATTACTTTTAAGAGTGCTCGATTGTGCGAAGCGTTGCTGTAGTTGAAACATTCAACGTTAAGCATTATGCCGCATAATGCGCTCTAGTGCTGTAATTGGAAAACGGGGTCGATGTTTTCCTCTCAGCCTCGTTTTTTTTCAACTCGGGAAAAAAGAGCCCCATTAAATATTTATGAAAGCATTTATTCTATTTATCGTTTTTGCGTGATTGCGCGGAATACAAATGATTTATTATATCTAATATAATATCTGTGTGCCACTTTCAGCTAACGTCCATTGGGAATTTGGGAATCTATAGCCGGCCAGTCACGTAACTTGGTAAATTCAGGATATTCCCTTTGCAACTTATATCATATATGATACGTTGAAAGTTATCTGCCGACAAATATATGAAAAATTTACGTTATTTCTACTGTTAAGCCTTCTTTTACCTTTTTCTATTCCCAGTTCGTAAACTTCTACCTAATCAATATATAGATGCAGATGATGCATACTTTTTAAGAAAGGCATGCAAATGTACATGAATTCTCATGAACTAGGTACGCATGATTATAAGAAATCCAATTTCTTCTTCTTCAATTAGCATGTATCACTGCCAACATAACTATAATAGTAATACCTAAGCTGCCCCTTTTAAAAGGGGTCAAGCTGCACATGCACCAGATGTATGATTGGTCGCAAATAAATTCGAGGCAAAAAGTAAAAAAGGATTTCATTTCATCAACCGGTTCCATAGGGGAGTCGGTATCGATTTTAAAACCCTATAAAAAACTAAGGGAGCTGGGGTGAACGCACCTCGCGGCACGCTACACGGATCAGACGCAACTCTCAAGGATCATTCGCTAAATGCGGCTACCATCTGCCTGAGCCTTCAGAACCTAAAAGAATATTAACTTGGCGCATCGCATCATCATCATCATTAATTCGTAATAAATATAACCCGTTACTGTCTTCAGATCTTCCGTTTGTCCTCTAAGATTATCTAGAATACTGCCTTAATTTTGAACATTTGAATTTTAATAACAAGTCAAAGGACTTTATTTTGAAATATGTAAACATGAAAATTATATTTTAATAACCGGTTATTGAACTTTGAAACCACTTACTAGCTATGTCAAGTAAGAATATATTAGATTAATAGGATTATTTATGGAAATACTTAGAGGATACAATAATAAGCTAATGTATTTTAGAGTATTGAATATTGATTTATAAAATTTTAAATTCGTAAATGAATAAAAGGTCATATCCATTATGTTGATGATGGTCACATTCGCAATAATTATCGCATTTTTATTGAAATGAGTAGGTTACATGTTACCATGTTCTTTGTTCCTTAGACGAAATAGTGTCGTACTGGAATAAGTATAAAATATTTGCAGCTGTAGACATTCAGGCTGTACGTATTGAGTTGTATAAAAATTATGCATGGCATAATAATCATATGAGTCACTATGGAAAAGTATTCAAATAATGAGGCATTACTTGGCGTGTAAACATGACGCCCTGTCTCCAATGTCAGCTGCGCGGAAAATCAATATTCTTCGGACTATTTCGTGAGATTGATCACGTTGCAGACTCCCAGCAAACTCAATGTAATAGGGTAGATAAACTTATTCTACCCAAGGTTACATCTATAGGAGTTTATTTCAAACGTTTTGTTTCTATCACTCACCATCTAGCATGCACCGGCGAGAATTAATGCCTTCTTCATCGAAATCCTCTAGTATCCCAGATTTATCCCGCGCCACATCCATGATTCACACACCATTAAGCACCGTATCACATTAATGCACTATCACAGTAAACGCCATCACATGCTTTAGCGAAAACGAAGATATTTAATAAATATTTTTAATAGACGACTATCGCGCACAGTCCGTTCAATGTCAGTATCGAGTGGACAATCAATTATGCGACACCCAAAGAGGAGTCGTGTCGCAAGACTCGCAGGCTGAAGCGGACTCGAAAACGCAGGGCGCATGCGGATTTCGCCTGCGTTTTTTGTGTAGCACGCATGCCGCATGCGCGGACTGAAGTACTTGTCGATACGGCGAGGCGTAGTGGCGTCGACGGGACGCTTTGCATCACTGAACTCGACACTATACTCTGTAGATCACACTTCATGTGGAACATTAAATCAATTGCTCACCGACGTTAATTGACCAAGGACATTATGAATTAATATCATACGACAGTTTCGTGAAGACAAGCAATCAATATTATTTGTTTTTGTAACATATTAATATTTATTTTCATCGTTTAATTAAAAAAAAGCAAAACAAAATAATAATAGTTAAATAAGGGAAATTGATATTACTTCGATACGTAAATTAAAATAAAATAAAAGAATAAAAATATCATACCGTTACTCTAATACACATAATTGCGCTTACATTTTAGTAGGCGCATAATTTTGTAGGAAATAATTTCATTACAAAATATACACGATGATACGTTGATACATTATATTCTTTTTTTATATACTACTAGTATCCTATGTCCTTCTCCTGGCTCTAAACTACCTCCCTGGCAATTTTCAGCTAAATCGTTTCAGCCGTTCTTGAGTTATAAGTGGAGTAACTAACACGACTTTCTTTTATATATATAGATGTTTATTATTATTTTTATGTTAAATACTGTACATTACATTCTATGTACCTACTAATTTCAATTTAAATTTTTATACTTTAAGACTATGTTTAATGTACCTATGCTTTAAATCTACATACCTACTACTCTTATTAGTATTAGTATTTTTCACTATCAAGTATTGTATTTTTTAAACTCAATTTTAGTACACTCACGATTATCATAAGTGCTTGAAATCCTCTTCTACGTTCAAACGACATTATAAAATATTACTAACTTACTGAGATCTGAGATTATGTAATTTGGGAAATAGTTAAGTAACAGTTAATCTCATATAAAACTATAAATTAGTATTTAGTATTAATATATTTATGGTTTTATTACAAGTAAAGTTATAAGGAAATATTATGTTAAGTTAAATTATTATTGATGATGTAGTTAATTAAAGTGAGAACCATACATTGAAATTACCTTTTGTAGTCAGAAGTATCTACATGTTTTTACATTTTAAGCAGTACCTAACAAATTATGGCTAACTATAAATATTTATTCCGTATAAATAATGACATCATTGCTATATGTGGTTCTTATTTACCATGTTTAAAGTCCGACGTAGTTAACGTATATGATGATGTGAGAAATGTTTTAAAAAACTTGTTGGATGACGATTGTTTAACATTCAAATGTCTCGTCAATGTTCTTTATTACTGTAGTTTTGCAATTAACAATCGACCATCTTTCTTTATTTTATGATGAAGACGATTCTAACAATAAATAACTACGCCTACTACTTAGTGCAAAAGCTACACAATTGTATATTCTATCACCAGCATCAAAGGGAAATAAAACAAGAATTTCGTATATACGGATATACAGTACTCTGTACTCCCAAACTGATAATGCGCATAGAAAAATTCGTCACTGTTCGGCAACTGTCATATTCCCCGAGCGTCCGAAGACGATATGTATATAGAGTGGTTAAATGTATTTTCTTCATGCATAGTTTATTAGAATCATGAGTTGTATTGTGATTTTCTGGTAAAAGAGATAAGTTACGAAATTTGTTTCGATAATTAAATGTAAGTTAATAGCGAGGATAAGCCACACGATTGCGAATATATGTATATTTGTTGTATTGATTTACTTGGAAAATTCTATACTTAGAACTATTAAAGTGTCTTACTGAAGCTGGCGTGATGATGGATGTATGGAAGGTTAAAATAAGACAAAGTTTATATTTAAAAAAAATATTTTCAAACACTGGTTTACATTTAAATTGTAGAAATCTAATCATTTAAATCTCAGCCCAAAGGATTTACAGAATCAGGGATTATTTCTATTTCTGATATCGTAGAATGATCAGAACTTTCATTATGCTCTTTTTAACTTTCACTTTCCCCACTGCTATCTGCTACCTGTGTAAATAATCATTTTATCGGAAAATTCAACTTTGAAACAAAACTAAGAAGGGTATGTAACAACAGCTCTATATAATTCCATACAGAGATAATACGTGCGGTCACCACCAATATATAAAGACGACTGACGGATTTTTGAATTTTTTGACTGACAGGCTACCGTCACCTACCGCCCGAATTGTTTTCGATTGTGTATGACTCTGAATTGACTCCTATTTCTTTCGAACAAGGTGCAAGATACAAGTGCATTGTTTAGGGCACTTACGATTCAATGATTCGGGGTGATTCGGGTGTTTCTGGAAATACGATAATTGGCGAAGATCTGCATGCGCATTATAATTTTGGAGTACTGTAGTACTGTACCTAAGTGAAAGTTTTAACTACAATAATTTTGTTTTGACTAATATTATGATTAATATCTATGAAATATTATAAATGGTTCATAATTATTTATTTGAATTACATCATAAATAAACTCAGGTGATGGAAGAAAATTCAAAGAATGAAACTATTATGCTAGTTATAATATCTTTGTCGTTGATAATAAAATTAGTTCAATTGCCTAAACGGTAATCAGATAAGACTTTACCGGATGATATGAACCGGATAATAAATAAAATCGATTATTATTTACGTAATCAATGAAGCACAATTGATGTTCGGATATATATTAACAATGGTTCATTCAGGTACATTACAATGGTCACATTATTTTATTGGCCGGGAGCGAAAGCTCCTTGCGTAAGAGAATGTAAACGGCTCTTAAAATCATTAATAGACCAACCTAATGACTTACATCATTCTTTGAAGAGCGCCAAGACAACAATGGTCTTTACGAGCATGTTTTGTTGTTAAATTTTATAATTGAATAATATATAATAATTAAGAAATCCGAGACTGTCTTACTTGTATAATTAATGATTTGAAATGTATTATGACTTCATCTTAAAAAATAGATAGGTATAATGAAATTTAATTTTTATTAAAATGTGTTTTTGAGTCACAGGTAAACCTGTTCGTTTTTGTCAAAAATTATACGATTGGTTTTCTTTTAGCCTTTTTGGCACTTACCTATTTGTTGAAAGCTAGTTAGTAGATATTAAATTTTAATGTTGAATCCTTACGATTGTTTTTTTATTATACCCAACCGGACGTTATAAAAATTAGAATTATAGTAGAGTATAAAAAATAACTAATTATAGGTAATAGGTACTCAAAAAAACATAATTTTACATTGTACAAGATCGAGTTATCATGAAAATAACGAGTGTAATAACTTGATGTGCTTTTGTTATTTGTCCAATTGAAACATACAATTTATTAAGTATATAAAAATTCCATTGTCTACACTCTATGTACCACCTATGTACTTATATATTATCTTTTTTGTTAACGAAGTTATAGTGTAGATATAATTTATTTTTCAGGTCAACTACAGAAAACTATAAGTACTAATTTATCAACGTTTATAATCAAAATTTTCGACTAAATCCCCAGAGTTTATGGAAATTTTTGACTTATTGAAATGAAATGTTTTATCGAGGCGATATATGTATATTCCAATTTGATTATAAATATATCGTTGTAATGTAAGTATGTAGTTGTTATTTGTTTATTATAAGTTGATAGGTATGTAGTTAATGGTATCTTTTTATTATCACTAATAAGCAATTATAAGTGTAGGTACATTTACCACTTAAGTTTGATTAAATTAATACTTGACTCAACAACACATAAAATATACAGTCTGATATTGATAAAATAGAGGCATAAAATTCAAGGCAAATGTTGCTTTTAACTTATTTACGTTATTTAATTTATTTAATGTAATTTTCAAGATTAAGATAAGCAAATTTTAAGATACTTATACAATTTGAACCAATAATAATTAATTAGACTTTAATCAATAAATTACAGATAATATACCTAATCCATTTGAATAAATATGAATACTACGTGTCTTTTAATTTTTCTACCAAGTCATTGCAATCATTTACATTCAGAATCAGAATACAAACACTTATACGGATGAAATAAGTTTAAAAATCGCTTACGTAGTTTTTTTACAGTAGAGAAAAGAATCTAATCGAACTTTAAGGCTTTCCATAAGTGCATATCTTGTCTATCTATCAACCAAACCTTCAATTACGAAGTTTAATCATCTAGGTCATCAATCATCATTTAACCCTTACCCATACAGTACAATTATCTACAGATTACTGTATTACTTGCGTTTTCATCTATTAGATCATTAAAAAAAACAACAAGATCGACATGTTTAACGTATTAGAGTGGAATATGTCGCACGCGATATTCAATAATTGAGACTTGAGTTGATTGCATTGCTCCGATTTAAGATTAGATACATCATGATTACAGGCGGGGTTTCGTCGCGTGGCCTCGTGAGATGTGAAAACTATTGTTACCAGAAGAATCATCTTTCGATAAGCAAATGATCGGTCCCACAAATTGAACGTAAAGACAAATTTTTATGTGCGAATTTCTATTGTCTTTTTTCTAGCCGTGGAAAGTGTGGCTTTTAATTTCGCGTTTTAATTACTTACTTGTTAAGATAAGTAAGGAATGTTAAGATAGCTGGCTTCTGAAAATATGTAGAATTATCTAATATCTAATTGTTTGTTCTCAATTCTCATACATAAAGCCGAATAATAGTGCTACTCGTTTTATTATTCGCGGTGCGGTAGGACTTTAAATACAACTGATTTTCACAATACCCAAACGTAGTGGAAATTAAATGTAATGTAAATATTGTTACCATTTAAGCTGAAAGCTTCTTGGAGTGTATGTTTAATGATTTCGAATTTCCTGACGTCTCTTGAAAAAATTGATTTAAAACGGCAACAGATCAATCTAATATAGTGTCTCATCAACGTGGAATGCGTGTAGCACAATTCCGTCGGTAATCCACTGCTAAATCGCATTAGTGTAATGCGGACGGATTATCTAATTAAATTCTCACCGCATACCAAAGCATTAAAATGTTTATGTCTTATTTACTTACAATATGTGACAATTTAGATTTTACAATATGACATTATTTGTGTATTTGTGGCTTAGGTATACATGACTGGATCGTGTTTAATAAAATAGAAGTAAAATATTATAGCTTAATACCGGACTTTTCATTTAATTTCCTAGAATATTAGTGTATTTGTTGTGCCTACTTTATTTCTATTACAATTCCATGGCGATCATCAACTATTAAGAAATCATCGAACAAACCTATAAACTCCAGGTTACTGCAAACTTTCACTTGACTTTTTATTTTTTTAATAGGTGCATAATTTTTTTGCGATGTAATTATTTTATAATAGCTTGAAATCTGATTTATGTGTTTTCAGCTTTCAATCCCTTGTGGAGAAAACTGGTACTTTTACGTAATGCTCTAGTTATGGTGTAAAATGTTGTCAATATTTTCAACATTTTTTAACTTATTCTTATTTGTAGATACAAACATAGTTTATGACACGTAGACGTAGATAATTATCTATAAAAAAATTTGAAAACAGTATCGAACATCACCATCCATACTAATATTATAAATGCGAAAGTAACTCTGTCTGTCTGTCTGTTACTCAATCACGCCTAAACTACTGAACCAATTTTCATGAAATTTGGTATGGAGATATTTTGATACCCGAGAAAGGACATAGGCTACTTTTTATCCCGGGAAAATGACGCAATCCCGAAAATCCCACGGGAACGGGAACTATGCGGGTTTTTCTTTGACTGCGCGGGCGAAGCCGCGGGCGGAAACCTAGTTCTATATAAAACGAATAAAACCTATAAAAAGTTTTTGGCTATAAAGCTAGATTTCAGAAAGGATTTTTGTCTGTCAAAAAGTTTTGTCTGTTTTTGGTACTTCCACTTAATAATGTATTAATAATGTTGTCATATAAAAATCAATGAATCCAACGTCCGCGACCGCGTCGCGGCGCTAGTTGTTTGCAAAAAGTTGAAATGAAGAATTTTGGCAATAGCATGATGCAATTCAATATTTCTCTGACATTTGCTGATAGCCATCTACTTTGAAATGTTTACACTTAAGTACTATTTTTGCATATAAATAAGAATATGTATTTATCATCTCATTCGGGGTATTTATCTGACATCCTGTATCAAATACATGACAATATATTTGGGATTTAAATGCGTAACAAATGTGCTTTTAATTTCATTATATTATCATAATAATATATACTTAATGACTTCTATTGTATAATGATAATTTTTATTTAAATTATTACCTAGTTTTTATATTGTTAATCACATACAAATGGGAGTTGCAAGACTCGAATTTGTGAAGATTAATTGTGAAATCGTATAAATAATTAACCTTAAAGATTTATGCTAAATAGCCTTTTAGAAAATAACATAAATATATTTTAACATAGAAAGTACTCTTGAAATTTGCATGCTTAATCAATTAGTGTAATAAGTTAAGTTTATAATTATTATTAACTAGCAATGCCCTGCGGTTTCACCCGCATAGATAGGGATATCGTGACAGTGAAAAGTCTACTATAGGTCGGACTATAGGTTTTTTTTAATTACATGAAAATCACCCTCACCCCGTCCCGCACTACGCCTGCTCATTGTATTAAACAGTATGCCTACTATTTTCTGTAAATTGACACTTTTAAAAATTCGTTATATCTTTTGAATGGAATATCCAATTTTTTTTAATTTAAAAAGTATTTTTCTGGTATTGAAACAGTCTATAATAAAACATCATTTAATGTGATAAGGATTAATATATGTGTATGGATAACATGGTTTGATTAGTAACTGTCGGCACTTCTATTTACTTTGAAAACGTAAAAAAGTTGTTGTAGTAACATAACTACTGAAGATGGACAACATGGATGGTATTGCGGACTTTCTTGTAGATATTGATCCATTCTATAATACCGTAGAACATTTTTTTGTTCTATCTTCAATAGATTCCGCAGCGCACGCGATGACAGAATTTTTATTAAGGAATTTTTACACCTTGGGTTACATTATTGCATTTTTGGTAAGGATCTCTAATTTTTTTGAAAATGCAATATAGCCGATGTTACTCAGTGAAGATGCAGCTTTCTAATGGTGAAAGAATTTTTGAAATCGGTTTAGTAGTTTATGCGTGAAAACCATACATACATACATAATTACATAATTACAAAACTTTCCTCTTTATAATATTAGTATAGATTAATTAGATTTTTATTAATATAACATTTATTAACATTAAATCATAATTGTACAAATAAACGAAATTACAAAAAGTGAAGTTTTAGGCTGCGTCCCCAGTAGGCAAACAGTTAGCCGCCGACTGAGTTAGCGGCGTATCGGATTAGTACGCCCTTCCATATATTTCAAATGGAGTGTTCACAGTTTGCTAGTTTTGCGCTCACTGTACGCAGTTTGCAGCGTTACGCGCGCCGACTATCTTAGTGAGCGGCCGACTCCCACCCAAAACCGGTTCCAGTCGGCGGCGGCGATTGGTTGTTCGCCGGGCGTAGTGACTCAGTTTGCCGCAAACTGATTATTCGGATAGTTCTTGCTCCCAGTGCTTCCTTTTATCCTCTTTCAGCGCTTCTAAGATACCAACTACTTCCAAAATATCCATCGTGACCAACACAACCACTCCCTTCGTACAACAAAATTAAAGTGATAATTCAGTCGGTCGGCTAAATAAGCGGCTAACTCTTAACAGTTTGCTTGCGACGCACGAAAATTGATTTGAGTCTGCAGCTAACTCAAATTTCAGTTCGCTGCAAATTTGCGGCTCACTCAGTCAGCCGCTAACTGTTTGCCTACTGGGGACGCAGCCTTATGGTAATCATTGTACGACTGACTAAATAATAAAATCTTGAGGAACAAATGTAAATTAGAATTTAGAAGGTAACACCGAAATACGCCGATCCATAAACATTTAACAAGGCAGAATTTTACTACGTCTGTCAATAATATAAAAGCAAAATGGTCTTAGAATTTAAAATTGAAATAAAAATATTTTTGAATTTCGTGCTTATTTTATTACCTTAGTTGTTTTACAAAACCCCAAAACTTTGTGTAATAAGCTTTGTACCCAACAATTTGTAGACATCGAAAGCGAGATGATAACTTATTTTCTGTCAATTCAAGCTATTAATAAGAATACGGAAATTTTATTAAAAACGAGAGTTAAAAAATGCAAGTCATAAAATCGATCTCTAAATCGATCAATGCAGCGACTAGGTAAATTTTATTCCAATAATGGGATTTTTTATACATAATTGCACAGGCAGAAGCAATCTAAAATCTTGATTAATTCGGAAAAGTAACTATACATAAATATAAATTATTTACCTCTATTCTACAATCCATAAACCGGTGACCTCAGGTTCACTAATAAACCGTCAAAAGCGAGAAACAATTTCAAGAGTAATTTCAATTTTCAATAAGGAAGCCGCCGCCGCTTTGACGTAACTCGGATAGCAAAACAATGAGGGAAATCTGGGGACTTGATCTATGCTTTGAAAGGCTGGTGCGATCTGTCTCTCCGCTTAATAAGATAAATCTTGCTCTTGAAAGGGCAACTGTGGACTCGGTGAAAGTGACGTTGTTTCGTGTGGACGTCCCATCTTGTGTTAGTGTCGATGGCACTTTTTATTGTCGCATGTAATAACATGCATATAATATTATGTATAGGCACATCTACGCCTTTATTGTATTTGCGTATACCTATGTCCTATGATCGTTCGAGATTCTTACGCAAATATAAGATTAGAGGAAAGAACAAAGATTTAATAACTAATAAATTCGAATAATATTATCTAGATAAGCTTCTATCAAATGTAAATTATTTATTTATTCTTTATTGCACTCAAGAATTAATAAATAATCACTTTTTAAACTAGTATTTTATCATGTTTTTATTTGCCTGTTTTTGTTATCACTATTTAAGTAATTACCTAATATGTAAAGATCTTTAGATATATCTAATTTTACTGTTATAGACAAATATTTGTGTCACTAATTATAATGGCACATTAATTTATGATAATGGCAAAATTTCACACAGTCATTCATCACTATTTTTTTTATTTGTATTTAAATTTGTATTTGCGATTAACTAATTTGCTAACTTCCTTGATATGATATCCGTGATGAATTGTTTGTACATACGTTAATGTAAAGTATTTTTTATTGTATTAGGAATAGTGAAAATTTATGACATACTGGCTATCAAAATCAACATTAAAATAGACAATTATCAGCTTCCTATGTTATGAAACAGATTTTAGCCGGGGGTTTTGCGTGGGCGAATGGTAATCAAGAGCTGAAGTACAACACAACTGAATTGATTATTGTGTCTCATGAATACTAGTTGTAATTCATGTTGTTACGTAAGCCCTGATCATTCTCATTTAATTGTAAGTACGCCATAATTCAACATTAGAAACCCTATTTTGATAAGTACCTATCATGAAAGCAGGAACCTACAGCCTGTAGAGTAAATTTAATAATCGTAGATATTATTCACAGACTGATAAAAACATACAGGAGCTATCATGTTTTTATGAAATCTAAAGGGCTTTTATGATAGGTACATACCTATCATAAAAGCCCTTTAGATTTCATTGATGAACTTCGATTTCAGTAAATGAAAGAAAACGTAGCAATGAATATTATTAATAACCCCCTACAACTTAAATGCGTTGCCAATAAATCAAGGACTAAATTATGTATATGTATATTTTTTCTTGTATTGTATGCCAACGAATGTTTTTTTTTTCGGTGGGTGTAAGTCAAATTACCTGTTGCATTAATTTAGAACTACTAGTCTACTAGTTATTATTCTGTGGAACTGGTGAAGTTTTTTGTCTAAAATATAATTAGAGAAATAGCATTAGGTTATACAACAGTCCGTCAAATTTTATTTATGTTTACGAGGATAAAACGAGATACACTTAGATACGTTCGCTAGAATCGTGAGAAACTCTCTCCTGGTCCGCAATAGTGGCTTATAGTAGAACAATTAATAAACAAGATAGGTTTATCACATATTATGTAATGGATCACACGCTGTAACAATATGGTGTTAATGAACTGATCTCTTTTTTAAGCACCACTTGATAGAAATCACACTTCACTACCATGGGTTTGGTGATGCAAAAAATATCGTAAATAGCCTAACAAAGCCGTGATACAATGGTATAATAGATTCGAAATATTATTCAATGCTACGTAATAGTTTTAAAAGCGAATGAAAGAGAGCGGTTGTTTTAAAAACCACATGAGAGGATATGCCTTTTTGTTATCTCTTTAGCGTCATGACAGGAATGTAAGTTAATTTAATCAAAATCAATAAAGCGAATCCAAATAGTGTCAATATAGTAAACAATGGACTATTGTTAATTATTTAAAATAAGAATTTAAAAAATATATTCATGAGTTTTCAATCTATAGTGGTTTAAAGTTAACTCAAAAATGGAGCATTTTCGTAAATTTTCTAAAAAATCTTAGAGAAAGTGTAAGAAATGTTATAGTATGCTATATATTCGTGATCTACTCAATAAGCTCTTTCATTTGATACCCCACACGGCATGTTTTGGAAATTTTTATTTTTTTCTTTGTATGCCATATTTAATTACCGGGGTGGGGGGAGGGGGACCACATAACTGGTTGGCAACATCTGTCTATAGGATGTCTGGGATCTATACAATATATATCAGAAGTCAGATTTAGGTCCGCTATTTTTGCAAACAAACATCTCCTTGCAGCCTGCTCTAATATGTAATTGGGTTCAAAGACAGCACTTATCGTTACTTTCGCCGACAAATCTTGAATCCGTGAGACCTAAAACGTGAAACCTTTATGGAATATTAAACTATCGGATCTGCGTCCGATTTAAATGGATAACCCAGTTCCGACGAATTAAGCGATAAATGTATTCTCTTCACCTTGTTTAATGGTAATGGCAATTGTTTATTTAGTCACAACTTATTATAAGAGGTCCTTGTAAGCTGTTTACTTTATTCTGATACCAATAGTTCACTTATAAGGAAACTGTCCTTTGATTTGCCTTATCTTTTATTAAATACACCTAATTATGTACTTAGAAAACATTTATTTATTGTATATATTGTACTGTAGTCTATTTTAAACTTATTCACCTCTCTTCCATTTTTACCAAGCCAATTTAAAAGCTATTAATAGTAAATAATATTACAAGCGGACATAAAGCGGACACTTCCTTACTTTTTAATGTTGGCAATATGTACAATGTTTTAAGTAATTGCAGATAATAATTATTCAATATTTTTAGTTTTATAAGACTGTTTGCCGACGTTGAATGAGGTAAGTGGGTGTATATTAAATGAAAACATGAACGATGTACGGTAGGAAATGCCACATAATAAACCTCAATACAATTAATTATGTGAAATTACATATAGTTATGTTTATATCATTCAATAGGCCTACAGAATAGATTAACAATGCATGATGATTTATTTATTAACTCGCGTATTTTGTTGTCTTATGATTTAGATCGTACCCTGTGATGATGATAAATGAAATTTTTATTATTTCCGAAACTTTTTACTAATTGTAACTGTAACAAACATAATCGACAACACTCCTAATTAAAGCAGTATGTATTATTTTGTCATTAAAATAACTTTCACAACTAAACAAACAGTCTTAACTAAACATTGTTTCAAAGATAACATAGAAAAACTAACGCAACTGGGTCATGCTCACAAAATCCGAGTCCTTACACGTACTGTTCTAAATAATCGTACCCACGTGATAAGAATAGTTCGGTTGCATAATAAAAGAAGCTGTGATTGAAACCTGTTCTCATAAATTATACCTGTCCATTGAAACTCTAGCGTTTATTTAACGTGAAAGGATCATTAAAAGTTAAGGCGGACCTGTCACGATCCTAAATGTAGTCGATAAAACTTTATGCAGCCTTAACTGATTATGTAAACTTACCGCATGAATCTGTGTACATTGTTAGAATACTTATGGTTATTTAATCAAAATGGTCTATCAATTGTATATCCTTGTATTTCACAACTTTCAAAGAAAATTATTTTGAAAGTTTTAGGTAAAGCTCCCAAAAGTACTCTACTTCTCTATTTTTCATGCTTCAACAAAAACATAAGCTTATTTATATTCATACCAAAATTGCAAAATATTTTGATAAACAAAAATATTACTTTCACTTCCATCTTTGAAGCAATACTAATTATCAATAATTAATACGAATTCAATATCAAGTCTTACGTCCATTTGAAATCCTTGTTCATTGCAATAAATTCCTCGACACGTAGTTAATACTTAATAGTAGGTAGTCAGCAGGTTGTTACCTGAAACAAAACAGCAATATAAATTATTTTATCTCCATGTTTTATACGAGGAAAGTGTACCTTTAATAGTTTCAATGTTGCTAAGGCTGGTTAAATTACTTTTACCAATAACTTCTCACGATGCATATTAAATCTTCAATGTCGATGTGAGATACATTAAATTATCGAGTTTAATAGGGTTAACGATTTAGAATTTTTATATAATACATTAAAATTTAATAAGATTAAAAAATTAAACGCTAGTACATAGTAATTTTGAATACGGCATGAAGAAAATAATTTCATTATGCAAGAGAGTAAAATGTAAATTGTATAAGTATCTTTAAATGTTAATACGGATGACAACTTTTCTCTGATACTTACGAGACCTGAACTAAAGGTTTAAAATGTTCTATTTAACTATACACTAATCGCATGTATGACTCATGGATTTTGTCTCGTATGTGGTAAACGCTACTTACATAACATACCCATAGTTATAAATTTATAAAGAATAGAAAAAATTCGATCACGAGGCGGGACTCGAACCCGCATCCTTTCGCGCCATTCCGGAGCGGATGCCTGACCAATTCAGCCACTCGTGACCCGCCAGAGCAATCGAATTGGTCAGGCATCCGCCCCGGAATGGCGCGAAAGGATGCGGGTTCGAGTCCCGCCTCGTGATCGAATTTTTTCTATTCTTTATAAATTTATATTTATAAAGCATTTGAATGCCATAAAACCAAAAATATAAATTCAACATACCCATAGTTAGTCAATATCATAAGTTACAGTTGTTATTTTTCGATTTCATTTGTTAAATCTAGTTTGAACATAGCAACCCTGACTGGGCGTGTCTCGTGTGTACTGCAACTTTCATTGCCATTTTAGGATTGGTCAAAGACTATGGTCAAAGACCTTTATAGGCCTGCTGTTTTTATACACAATTGTAGAAACATATCGAAAATAATTGCACAAAGAATAAGGATATGACTTGTTATTTTGAGAGTAAAACGGGGTAGGAAAATTTGTAGAGCAATAAAAATATTTAAGCATTGGCGACTATTTCCAACTATGTTTTTCATTTTAATATAAACGTGAAATTTAAAAATGACAAACGTTTTCAAGGTAAATTAGATCAAAGGTATATTTTGATTACTACAATATGTAACATTACCTCGTTGTTTACCTAGAATCTGTTCAATCGCGAACCGCTCAATAACTATTTCCTTATGCAATAAAATATAGCAAATAAAGAAAATACTTGCAAATAAAACGTATGCTGTCAATCAATAGTAACGTAATATAGAGATATCTCGCAATAGCTTCGGATTACTCGTAAATTTTTTTCACGCTTCGTTAGAATGTTTGGTTTATCTTTCATCACGTGAAACACACACCTCTTACGACATTTTAGGAAATAAAAGTATATTTCGCTACTGCGATCGTTATTTTTATGATTTTTACAAATGGGCAATCAAAGTGATACGGCAAAAGTTTTGATACGCATTGGTTAATTATTGTGCTTCCTACGACTGTACTAATTTAATGATCTCTACATCGCTAACGCCTCTTTGGTATAGTGGTTGACGCATGAGCGTAGAACCGAGGGGTCCTGGGTTCGATTCCCGGTGGAGACGAAGAAAAAAAAATGTCTCGGTCTGGCAGGACACAGAAGGCTGATCACCTACTTGTCCCTAAAAGAGAATCGATCAGTGAAACAGATGTATGAATAATGCATCTGCCCCTTAACCCACTAGGGGACACGGGACTTCACTTTTTTTTTTACATCGCTAACAGCGTAACAAACTATCAAAAAAGTGCCGGTAGACTCAGAAACAATATTTTAAGTTGACAGTATATCACCAGTCACCACAGATAGAAGTAGAAATATGTAGTAACTTTTCATCACTATAGCTATCCATCGCATCATTAACCTGGCTTCCGTGTTTTAACAAAAACTTATTTTGATATCTAATACTTTCTAATATTACACATTCATGCGCGTAACTTCAAATCTATTGTATCAGGTTATGCTTCCGAAAGGTAACATATTACGGCTATTAAGGGAAACGAAACTGCAATTCACCACTATAATTTATGTCATATAAGGCCTGATGATGCAATTGATGTCAAGATATGAACCATCGCAGCGTAACGAGAAATCTGGTTTAAGTTAAAGTAAATGTGGGTGTGGTAAGCAATGATTCGAACGAATTCTTGACAGTAATCATTTGTAATTATAACAGGAAATTATCTGAGGAAATGACGAGAGTTATAACTTTTCGGTGTCCCGGTGTGTTAATATTCTCACGACAATTGATTATAAATTTCTAGTAGGCTTTTTTGGGTCACTAGTTCAAATTAATAATAAATATTTTTAATTTAATTAATTACTGCTGCAGTTCATCATCACTATTGGTTAAATATTATCGTTGTTTTTGTTGTGCTTTTAATTGTGTTTCTAAAAATCTACATTTATCAAAGACATAAACAAATGTAATAAATGATTTGATCAATATTAAAAACCTCAAAGACAAGTTTGTCATATTCTTCCATCTACACAATATGTTATTTAATTGTTAACAGGTATTATACAATATCCCGCCCTTTACGTTTACCTGACCGTTTTATTTACTCGCTGTCGAAAGTAATTGCGTTAATTACGCTTATCGCTTCGTATTCCGTTTCAAAATGTCGGTGTTATTCCGATCATGAAAGCGATCGCTCTCTAAATATCATTGATTTGCGCTAACGATACAAGCGCTATGGATTCTTTTGATAAACTATTTGTAAATAAGAACCTAAGATTATATTTGTAAATAGGAACATTATTCAATAGTAAGTGTGAAAGTTTGTGTTTGAGTGTCAATTGTGTTAAGAGATAGAGATGTGATGGAATTTTGCAGGAAGGTGGAATGAACATAGACTTTGATTGAAATAATGTTAGTATAGCATCATACATAAAAAGTGCCATATAATGTAGGTACATTTAATTATGTTACATTTTCTCAGTGATAAGATTGTTTAACCTTTCTATCGCCATCATTTTTTCGAATGTGAAATTATCAAAATTATGAAATCTTTTCTGTAAAGAAACTTTTACTTTTCTCTCCATTAACGCTTAAAGAAATATAATAACGTTGTAATTCACGTGACATTTAAAAAAAACCTTCGCTTGCTGGCAAAAGTAATTATATATATATTTTTTATTTCTACAGATTTTTGAGACATTTTGATGTCTTTTTCTTTCGTTCTCACTTAAATAATAGACAGCATCCAAGATCCATATATAATCTGTTAAATTCATTCAAACTTATCATATTGTATGATATTATACTTCGTAGTTCGTACTAATCTTCTACAGAGCTTCTACAAACTAAAATCTACCCAGACAATTACCTAAAAGATAAACTACTTATTACATTTCACGATTAAACTGTTTTACATTGATACAACCCTGCTTTCGATCGTCACGAGAGCCCATTGATAATCTTAAGGTTAACCATCGCCACAAGATAACCGACCATGATTTGTGAATAATTGCGCTTTGAACGCGCCCACGATTCTATTCATTGTATTTCTTAATTGAGATTAACAACGCCTTTGTATCGGCACGAAATTCAACCCTGTTATTATTAAACCGTTGAATATTGATAAAAAATGTAACGAAATATATCTACATATATATCAAATTTCAGGGAAACAAGAAGTCCAACTATTGTTGTATAATAAAATAGCTTAAAATTAAAAGCTACTAATTCGTTACATTCAGCTTTTAATCCAATTATTAATATTTCTGTCATTTATATATAAAATATAGGATTCTTAATACATTCATATTGTTTTAATATTATAAAACACACCATTAGTATTACTACGAAGATATATTTTATTCCTTAGGTACTATTAAGACACGCCCCCGAAATCCGAATACATAACACAGACCGAGCTATATCTGATCTAAAGATATTATCTTAATCTCTCTATTTATTACGAATCTTAGGTTTAAACCAATTCTATAAAATACCTACTTAAAAATGTTTTTTTTTTTTGTATTTTAGCATATCTCTTAAAAAAATCAATCTACATATTATGCATACTAATGTATTGTGTTTTTGTAAGAATTTTTACCACGTTAACGAAGATCACGTTTTCAAAACATCCAATCCAAAATTTATTAAATGTTTCATAATGCGAGATGTAAAAATTCACGATTTCTCAATAGTTTTAGACTGAAGTCATTAAATGCGCAATAATAAGAAAATATATTTTGTAATCGAGATCAATATAATAATTTTCGATAACGAGAGCTAACCTTTAAAAGCCGTGAATGGTGGTTGTATAATGTTGCACATTGCAAGTTGATAAGCCGTGGGAAATAAACAAAATATAAAGATCCCATTATTTCAACACAGCCCTTCTATAAGCGCGAAAAGTTCTAAGGGTTCTTGGGTATCAGGATCTCAGCCTAACCTATTTTTTATAATTTGTATTGGGATATAATTGATGGTTTTTAAAATGCGCTACGAGTTATGACATAATATGATAAGTTTTTGAATGGAAAAATCAATTTTGCTAGGTGAATTCTTTTCGTCTTTGCAATAATTCGAATTGGACCATACGAGTTTGATTCTTTTTATATATACAGCTAGAAATACATTTTTCTGGACATTGAACTTCATAATATGAAACGAGGTGCAATTTTTGCTGTGGTAAGTTTTTAAAACGTAAGGTTTCGTTTGAAATATGATCACAGAACATATGGCACGTGCTATGCCATGTGCTCTTTTTTACTACGTTTCATAAATAGGTACACTTTTTAAAGTGTTGTTAGAGGTTTTTATTCTCAAAGGAACAATTTTAGTAGTAGGTAAGGCAATATGCTTTTCGTAACAATTAAATACAACGTGCTGCTGCTCCGTAATAACTTTTCCTCCAAAGACAGATTTTTTTTTAAATTATTAATAAGCTTATTATGATCGCTGTTATATAACATTAAAAAATTAAAATTGCAATAACTCTTCAACGGCTGACTTTTGGATATGGTATTATAAGATCAAATCAGTTTTTTTTTACCCCTACTACACGCTCTTAACAGGAATAGGTCGACTTAACCTGTAACCCTGTATAATATATTCTAGTTTACCTATCTTATTTAAAAGTTTATATTTAGTTTTTGACAAAACTGCATGTGTTTATCATGTTAAACGAATTATGCCTGTAATTTTCATTCACTTCAACGATTAAATTTTAATTAGAATTTTAATTGATTACTTTGGTGTTAACAAGGCTAACAGAAATTCAGTCAATTGCAGTGCATAATGGCCGCCATATACGCCCGTGAGAATTATACTAACAAAAAATATTTAACACTTTTTTGTATATTCTGAATATTTATATAGGACATACGTTATAATATATCAATAAGTTGTTAAATATACTTAATATACTTTACTATTCATTTTTTTTCAGTTGCCACTCTTTTTATCATTTCACTTTGCGAAGGCAAAAGTGAATTGATAGAATGTATTCGCGGAGAGCAAGCAGTATGTGGTAATGATGGTATAACGTACTCAAACATGTGCGACTTAGAAATTGTACGATTAGTTCGTACAAACCTGTCCGTAGTCCATGAAGGTCCATGTAACTCTTTGATCAAAACTTTAATAAGAGCACTACAAATGCAACAACCAAGAAAAAATATAAATAGTCTTCGTAAACGTTCACGGAGGTAAAATATACGTATATTTGTTCATAGTTTATACACATCAGCAGCCGTGTTGTTCTTTATAATTGGATATTTTTAATTTTATCCTTGATTTCAGCCCTGGCAATAAAATAAATTTGTTGTTGCCGCCGGGTTTTGGAATACGGTTACTGTCTCAAATGATTAATACTCAAAGTAAGTAATTGCCAATTAATATCATCATATTGAGCTTTTATTGACTTAGTTACATTTAGTGCACAAATTATGTACCAATCAAATGTGGGTTTGATTTATGTGAAATAGAAGGGATTCTTAAGTTAAAGTATATTTATGCACAAGCAGCAAGCTGCTGGCCAACCTGAATTGACTCGGACTAAAACCATGGTATAAAGAGAACAAAACAAAGGTCTCGTAGGGGCTAGGGCACGTTTATACTTCAAATTACTTCCTACGATACCTTTTGTCTTACTCCAGCTGCTTATACTCAATGCTTGAATTAAAACAGCATTTTCCTCGATGTTGTAAAACATATTCATGTTGTTTCAGGAAATATTGGAGGATTCGAATTCAAACATAATAATATTAACACTCAAGGCACCAACAATGAATTTGGTATTGATGTTTCGTGAGAAAATGAGAAATATGCTTTGATGAATATAAACAATGGAGAACAGGGATTCACAAAATATTTAAATGTTGTGAATAAATAAGCATTTTTATTTGGTTTTTGATTTACCTTTTCGTTAAAAAATATACAGTTGCATTATAATATGGAAATATGGACTATTCAAGTTTCAAACGGGCTGAAAAACTTTATTAGGATATTATAAAATCGAATCCTATAACAGATTATTTTTTACATAAGGGCAACAAAAAATATCTTATAATATGTTAACAAACTATCACGCTGAAACTACTGAGAGAATTCATGTGACACTTGATCTTATAATAAAGAACTTGGTGGGATTAATAATATTATTTAAAAAATGTGGGTTTAGAGTACCTATGTATATACATATAATATGTATATTATATTCTATGGTATGGGTCCATAACCGTATAAAGAAGTAGAATAGGTCAAAGGACAGCAGGATTTCATTCTTTCGGTATTTGTTACAAACAAAACTATAAAGAGTCTTATAATTTTTGTATGCATGTTAATAAAATAAAACGAGCTAGCAAAAGTTTTATTTTTCTATACATATTAAGATTAAGTGATAAGAGAGAAAAGATGGTGTGAATACTAAATATCGATATAAATATTGTAATTGACGTTTTTTTAGGATATACCCAAATTGTGGTACCAAGCTTTTCTCTAAAGAAAAAGGGCTATTCAATCATCGACCACACAACCACTAGACGCCTAATAACAGACGAACTGATACTGTCAACGCATGTGTCTAATAGGACTTATAACCGCTGCCATACGAAACGCAACTATCAGTTTCGGCCAGTTCCGTGATCTGTTAACACGTCCGAAAAAAACCTTTAAAAAAAAGAAACAATGGCTCCTTGTATTATTAATGGTCGATGAATTGACCTAATACTGATATATTCAATGAATTAAAATGTTGGACGGCCAAAAAAGCGAACAGTACGCACAGGTCAGGTCACTAGATACCAATTACATATTAATTTGTTTAAAAAAAATAAAGATTATATTTTACGGTTAAAAAAGAATTGACTCTTTTCACACAAGAAAGCGGTGAAATTTAACAATTAAAATGTTAATTAATTTTTCGAATAGCTACGTGATAATTGTTACCGACCGCATTTAGTTTGGACAAAATGATCATTGCATATATTCGTGAGTATTAAACGCAAAATTTCCTGAAAGTTCAAACTATATAATTATATATCCTCTATTTAGTTTTATAGAATAGAGATGATTTGGTAGGTCTTCCTCTTTGGAAATAGTGTTCCCGTTTTGCAATTATTTTAGTTAGATATGTTGGTAGTAACTCAGGCCCCGGAACCACGGACACAATAGAAAATCTATTGTGTCTGGGACCGATCGGGCCGCTTGGGGCTCAATGGGTAAAGAAATATGAATCTCATAACAATGGTTAACTATGACCGCCATGAGTAGTAAAAACTAATTTTATTGAAGTGAAAACTTCTTTAGCGGCGTTGGGTATAAAATCTTAAACTCGCGTCAGGACACGTGGCCTGATCGAAAAAGCGTAAGACGGATTTTTTTTTTTTTTTAGCCCTTAACCTTATATTCCATGCGTAAGACAGGTACCATTCCAAAATATCAAACATGCTGAACGTTAATAATCAAGTTTTCACTTCTGCCGGCACTCCCGGAGTGCAACCCGTCTTTTTTATTTATCACTATCTTCTATATTCTACAAAATAACAAAACGCACAGCCTTTTCCGTTTTCTAACGTCTTCGTGTGTGTTATTTCCTTATCTATATATTTTATTTTTCTAGTTGCCAGCTTGTTACTTATTTTGCCATACGAATGTAAAAGAACATGGCAGAAATGTCCGCGTGGGGAGCAGGCAGTTTGCGGCAATGACGGCAATACATACAATAACATCTGTGACTTGGAAACGGTACAATATTTTCGTACAAACCTCACTGTGAGATACATAGGCTCATGTAACTATTTGATAGACACGTTATTGAAAATACCAATGCAACCAGAAACTAAAAAAAGTCTACGGAGTAGGTAATGTACCTACACTGATTGGTATATAATGCTCATTTTAATTTTTTTGTACTACGCACGTGTTATTTTATTATTTATTTTTGGCCCTGTGTAAAGAATTTTTTTGTTTATTTCAGCTGGTCTTTTGGATTTAAATTTGGGTTTGGGTCTAAAAAAAATAAAATGAAGCTGGCCAACTATATGATAAATACACAAAGTAAGTACCTAATGGTGCTATTAGATTTTAACAAAAAACTAAAAGGCGCCTTCAAAATTCAAATTATCAGAATTAAACCATATTTAGATGGGAGCGCTTTATAAAAAAAAGAATTATCAAAATCGGTTCAACCAGTCGAAAGTCCTAAAGTAACAAACTCAAAAAATACAATCGAGTAGAAAAGCTTTTTTAAGTCTTTTTCGTTGAAGTGAATTCTGCCTTCTTTATAGATCGATTTATGATAGAGAATAGAGTCTTAGAATAGAGTGTTGTTGTTTTTTTGCGAACAAACTAAAGAAAATTTCAGAACAGTTTCAAAAGAAAAAAAAATTTGGCCTGTCATAACAAAGACGGCAACATACTCATATACTTACTAATTATGTTATTTTCAGAAAACATAGGAGCTTTTCAATTTAAACATAATAATATCAACACACAAGGAAACAACAATAGATTTGGAATTGATATTTTGTAAGAAAATAAAAATAAAGTTATCTATGACGAACACTAAAATGAAATCAAGTTAAGAACTAAGCAGGTTTTAACGTCCCAAACTTTTAATATTATTTTTTAACAAAATAATTTCCTACAATAAATTGATATTATTATACAAAGATTGCTTTATTTTTCAACCTTGTCTTTTATTCGATATTCGATAGGTACTAAAATATATGATGGCTATGTAGTACATATCTACTTAACTTAAGTAAGATAGCTCTTAAACATATCTTATCTCGTAGACAAAATATTTAATGTTGTATCGTTTTAACTAAAAAGACAGAAAATGTTTCTTTTTTCAGTTTTTAATTATGCCTTAAAGGCAAACACTGCCTTAAATTTCAAATAATATAATTTAAGAATATCCATAGCTAAAATACCAATATGAATTTATTCCTCTTTATAATACCTATTAGTGCCTAGATGAGATTGTTATTGAAAGTTTGTAAAAAAATCGCAATGACATTGGTAATTGGAAAACAATAGGCCATGCGTAAGTAAAATATATTGTGTTTACGAAATTTCACGTCAAATTAAAATGGCAAATTAAAAAAGAAGCCAGTTAGCTGATTACTCGATAATAATACTTTGAAAATGCTTATGTTGTTAACAGGTAAGTTGAAGAAACTTTTAGATTTTATTATGATTGATTGCAGATGACTTATAGCTGTTTCTATTATATTTTTAATATAGTTTACCTATGTATATTATAGTTATATACATCCATACCTATACATAATAACGTCTAAGTGCAGGTTTATGGTACCTAAGTACCTAAATACTGTATGTGTATTTTGAATAGTACTGACTGATTGGTATATTGAATAGTACAATTTTTTTAAAATTGCTCCAGATTTTTCCTCCTTTAATTTTCTTACGTAATATAATATAAAATTTTATAAATGAAACAAAAGAGGGTATTTCAGTTTTCAGTGCGGTGATCCTCTTTCCTTGCAATTCTACCACAGCGCTCCGATGCAGACTGGGCAACTATTTTGTGTGTGGAAGCGATGGCTTCACGTATTTCAACATGTGTGATTTTGAATCAGTCAGGTCCATAAGACCTAACCTTTTTATAAGATATGAAGGGAGATGTGAGCAAAATGGTCCTACTGAAAGACCAAGAATGTCTAAGGACGGGTTACCTAAGAGGTTAATTTTTATTCAGTAATTAACTCAATATGATTTAATTTGTAAAACAACCAAAATACATATATTAAATAATAATAATACTCATTCATTTAGTGTTTCGCATTTGATTATAGTGTCTTTTCGTTTCGTATATAATTTATTAATAAAAATCTCTACTCTTTATGTCATTTAACATATATCCTGGTAATCTTCATGTAACTACATTATTACATATAACTTATATGTACGCTATTATCTACTTTAAAAATATGCTCATCGATTATATCTAAAGCCGGCGCCAGACATATGTTCAAATACGCAAATACCTACAAAGTCGCGAAGTGTGGCACTGACATTTGCGTATTTGTGCAAAGTTTGAACACATATTTGTAGTTTGCCATCATGTGTCGGTTTTTAGTGCACACATCAAAGTAAACCAAGTTCAAAGTTTGTGCGGCCTGCCACACTTGTAGCAGTGTTTAGTCGCGTGTGCGCCGATGAACGGATCAGTTGTAATACAAGTTAATCTGTGTTGCAATAGTTAATCTGTGAGTGGTACCTATTTTGAGCGTCAATAATGGAGTGGGGTAATGACGCAGTAATAGAATTATTTATTGAGCTACTTCAAACAAAAAATTAAAGGCACACAAATAAAACAGTCTGACGGAGTCATCAAAATCGTCGTCTATTCTGTGAGCAATCTTTGCGGTAACTGTGCCCGTCAAACATTTGAAATACAAGTCTAGCCGGATACATTTGTGCATATAAAGTTTGATCAAAGTTTTGAAAATGTGTGCTCAAACTTTTATCCCAATGTCTGGCGCCGGCTTAACAATACAAGCGCAAAAAATGAATATTATATCTGTTTGCAAACATATATCGTAATTTCGTTTAATATACTTACTATATTATCGTGTAGAGAATAGTAATATTACAATTTTGGAGACCTATAACACACGCTGAACCGATTTATAAAATGTTTGGAAAGTAAATAAAAGTAAAATATTAAAACACATTTCCCAGGGGCTTTAAAGCTAAAAGACATCACTGGAGGAAATCAAAGGGAGTGGGAATTTTATCACAGATATTACAGTCACAGAGTAAGTAATAAGATCAATTAATCTTTCTTTCTTTCTAATATATAAGTATAAATATTATACAATTGTTTTAAAAAATTGCTTAATTCATATATTTTTTTAATATTTTCAGTAAAACTGAGTGCCTTTAATTTCGAACACAATACTATTAACACCCAAGGAAACAACAACAGATTTGAGATAACCATAAACACGGGATGTGCAAATAATGATGTTAAACGATGTTACGTGATAGATCACTAATAAAAACATTTTTCTTCTTATTTATACCCCTTATTAAAAGAAGTACACTGGGGTAGATCCCTTTAAAAATAATGAAAAGAGCAAAAAAATCGCAGTCGGATGAGACCCATTAGAAAAGGAGGGGAATATGATGAAAATTAAAGGAAAAATAAATTACGGTCAACCCGAGTTCGGGAAGTGGGAGGGGGGAGTTTTTAAGAGAAAAAAATGGTTTCTCTCGATTTCCGACAAAACTAAAAGTCCTACGGAAAAAAGTTCAATGGCAAAGTTGTAGGTAATAAAAAGATCTACAACTTTTGTATTGACAATTTTTTCACATAACCTCAAAATTTAGGTGAAAAATTCAAAAAACCAAGTTTTTGGTTTTTTATTTTTATCTACTTCAAAATTTTTTTTTTTTCTACGAAATTTGGTGGAAACTTGCTTTATTATGTCCCAAATACACTGTAATTTATTTGATTGAAAATATTTATTTTTTCGCCTTATTTTGAATTAATACCAAAAAAACAACCTAATTTTCAATCGAAAAGTCACCCGTCATAATATCAGCTTTTTTCAAAAACTTTGGGAGCCTTTTATTCATCAAAATCTCTACTTTTATATGGTGTAAAAAAAATAAACCTTACCATAGTAAATGTTCTCAGGAAATGCATACAAACAGTGTCATAATTAGCTTTTACTAAATCAGGCACACTTCTCGAACTCTATATCTTCTCTTGTATCGGCTTTTCGGTAATATTTCAAAAGAAAAAAAAATATCTGTACTAAGTATAATATTTTAAAGCATATTCAAAAGCAAAATGATGTCGATAAAAACATTTCAGGTAGTTTGTGAAGTGTGCCTGATTTAGTAAAAGCTCATTTTCACACTGTTTGTATGCATTTCCTGAGAACATTTACTATGGTAATGTTTATTTTTTTTTACACCATATGAAAGTAGAGATTTCATTGAATAAAAGGCTCCCCAAGTTTTTGAAAAAAGCTGATATTTTGACGGGTGACTTTTCGATTGAAAATTAGGTTGTTTTTTTGGTATTAATTCAAAATAAGGCGAAAAAATAAATATTTTCAGTCAAATAAATTACAGTGTATTTGGGACATAATAAAGCAAGTTTCCACCAAATTTCGTAGAAAATAAATAAATTTTGAAGTAGATAAAAATAAAAAACCAAAAACTTGGTTTTTTGAATTTTTCACCTAAATTTTGAGGTTATGTGAAAAAATTGTCAATACAAAAGTTGTAGATCTTTTTATTACCTACAACTTTGCCATTGAACTTTTTTCCGTAGGACTTGTAGTTTTGTCGGAAATCAAGAGAAACCATTTTTTTCTCTTAAAAGCTCCCCCCTCCCTCTTCCCGAACTCGGATTGACCGTAATTTATTTTTCCTTTAATTTTCATCATATTCCCCTCCTTTTCTAATGGGTTTCATCCGACTGCGATTTTTTTTTTGTTTCAAAAATTATCTACTCTAGTCCAAAGAAGAAATCCGCTTATTTGAATATAAATAAAACGTTAAAATATTTTACAATTTTTTTTATTTCTGTCCTAAAATAGAATCTTTCTAGTAGGTATTTTAACTACTATCAATTAATTATCTACCTTGAATTGTAAACGTTATTATTTATGCCTTTGTTAATTTCTCATCAAAACTAGAAAACGATAATAACAGTAGTAGTTATAATGATGAAGAAAATAATATTAAGTACACTGATATTGATATTTTTGTCATATTTTAGAAATGCAAAGTTTTTCTTCCATTACATAAAAATATGTAAATCTTCAAATAGCATAAGAATGTTAAGTATCGAGAAGAATTTTATTTTACAGAATATAAATAAAATATATATAGAGAGCTATAACAGAAAACAAAAGTATTAACTCTCAAGTCAAGATTTTTAACATTTTACTATAGGTATTTATTATAAGGATACAAAAGTCCACAATGTTTCGTGGGAAGTGCGAAAAGAAAAATAGTGCTAGTTATAGGTGATATTAAAATTTCACGTTTAACAGTTCAATTAAAATGGTAAATTAAAAAATAATAAGTGATTTTTCATTCCACAAATCATTTGGAAATGTTCACGCAAGTTGTGAGTAGTAAGTAAAAAATCTATGTAATTAAATTTATGTGCAATAGTAATTAGTAATTACTATATTTATAATCAATAAATGGTGTATAGTTTTTATATTATTGTTTACAAAAATTACATATATTAATCCTTGATAGTTTGACTTGTGTTTTATTAATCACTACATATTATAAAACAGTCGCTTTCTCTGTCCCTATGTCCCTATGTATGCTTAATTTTTTTAATATACGCAACGGATTTTGATGCAGTTTTTTTTAATAGATAGTGTGACCCAAGAGGAAGGTTTCAGTATATAATTTATTAGGTTTTAGAGAAAGCGGGCGAAGCTGCGGGCGGAACGCTAGTATCATTATATTACACATATCGCTTTATCCTGTAAGATAAAATCCAATTCGTTCGCCAATCACATTTTTCCAGCTTTCCAATTATTTGAATTTATTTCATATTAAAGAATTTAATGATATTTTATTTGATAGCCTTAAGCACTCAAGATATGTTTCAGTTTTCAGCGTTGCAATCATCTTGCCATACAATGCAGATACAGCGGTGCTCATGTGCACATATGGAGAGCACCCTGTATGCGGTAGCGATGGCCTTACCTATACCAACATGTGCGACTTGGACATCGCCCGGTCCTTACGACCAAACCTCACTATGAAACATGTAGGCAGATGCAGAGATCTCTTTCATACGTATGCTAGAAGCACAACAGACTACGACGATGATGATGACTTTCTTTTGGAACGTGATTTTTATGGCTTACCTGGATCTAAAAGGTTTGTTCTTATCAATTACATTTACCTACTTGGGATCAGTAAATTTCGGGATAGCGTCTGAAAAAATAAATGATAAATATTTTTTTTATAGGTATCATAATATGTTTATAAATGAAGTATAGTATTTGTAGTTATTTAATTGTTGGGTTTTTTTTCCAGACGTCCGTATAAAAGGAAACATTTGAAACAATTTAAGAAAACCATTCTATCGGAGATGATTAATACACAAAGTAACTATTTTACTAATATTCATACTCAAAATTAAGTATTAATGACTGTTATTATAGAATATTTTATCTTTCAGCAAACATAGGAGCATTTGAATTTTCACACAATAATGTTAATACTCAAGGATGCAATAATCGATTTAAAATAAAGACCGGATGATGGTTTTCAAATTAAATGAAATGAAATTTGATGTATAATACGCAAATATATTGTATTACATGGAATTCACTGTTTTTCATTTCAATTTGTTATATTATATTGAAACTGTAGGTAAATATCTCAGTTGGACATCTGCAGTCCATCTAACTAATGTTGGCATATTGATAATGGATTTACCTAAATGTTATGCCTTTAGTAATCCACAAATCTAAGCAATATAACGAAAGGTAATAAATCTTCTGAAATACAGCCTACTAACATCTACCTACTTATAGTTTTATATGATCTGTGGTAACACCAATTGAATTAGCCAAATCAACTTTGTGCTCAAATCTTTATACCTTTCTATCTATGCGCCAATACAACATATAGTTTTATAAAAAGTCACGAACCCGTATATTGTACATATTTATATTAATTATCTACGACATCTATACTTCTATACTAATATTATAAAGAGGAAAGGTTTGTATGTATGTATGTATGTATGTATGGTTTTCACGCATAAACTACTGGACCGATTTTGATGAAATTTGGCACAGATAATCTTTAGACCCTGAGGAAGAACCTAGGCTACCTTTTATTGCGAAATATGTACCGCGGGCGAAGCCGGGGCGGACCGCTAGTACGTTATATTTGTAAAATGCACTATACTCAGTAGGGTTTTAACTTTTATTTCATGTCATAAAGCCTAAAATATCTAGTGCTAATCCGCATCGTCGATACCCTATAGCCTATATTTAATAATTACTTGATATAGTCACATATAGATTAAGTTTTTTAATCTGCAACGTATGAGAACGTAATTCAATGTTACGGTTAAATTAATTAAAATGTGTAATTAAAAGGAAGATTGAAGGTTTAAATTATGATATTGGTTGATGAAAACCAGTCGACAAAATGATCACAACGTATACGCGTGAGTTAACTTTACAAAATATAGATCAATCAGTAGATAATATATTAGTATCTAGCGTAGGCTTTATTAACTTAGTCATGTAAATAGCTAGCTTTCCGCCCGCGGCTTCACCCGCTTTGTTTGATATAATACCATACTTATATTACGAAATACATTTTTTTCAGTACACATTTTATCTGTTTTCCTGTATACAACATATCCTTTACATCACAGTGAAGCTGCAAGAATTACATGCAAATACGGCGAGCAAATACTATGTGGAAGTGATGGCTTCACTTACAATAACATGTGCGACTTGTGAATAGTACAAACCGTTCGACCTAACCTCACTGTGAAGCACCTGGGATCATGTAAGGCAAGAAATGGACGCCTCTTGGACACGCTGTTAAAAATCATCGAACTGCAAAATAACATGGTTGAAGATAACGCTCTGAGGAGTAAAAAACATAGGTTTTCCAAGTCAGTAGTGTAACAAAAAGTAAAAAGTTTTTAATTTAGCAACGTTTTACTAATTGATCTCCTTAACTGCATTTTAGGACACCCTATTGTAAAGAGGTCAAGGTGAAATTAAATAAAAGACAAAAAAGTGATTTAACAAGGATGCTTTTATCACAAATGACAAACATTCAGGGTAAGTTATTTCGAAGTCCAGTTGATAAAATCTTGGAGTATTTATGATCCACTTTAATATCATCAAATCTGAGTTTATGGGCATTTCTTTTCAAAAATTACGTGCTGATTTTTTTACAATTGGAGTAAAGGTGAGGAGATTATAGTGTAGATAAATAGAAAATTCTTATAACTCGATTTTTTCTTAGTAAAAATCCCCTGTTCTTCTACCTGCAAAGTTGAGAATGCTCGTTCAGCGTTGGTTACAAAATATTCCATGATAGTATAACCAATTATATAGTTTAACTATGTACTAAATTCATTGTTATATTTCAATTATTTAATGTAACACGTTTATTACAGAAAATATAGGTGCGTTCGAGTTTTCAAATAATACAATAAACACCCAAGGAACTGGCAATTTATTCAAAATAAAAACTGGATAAATTCTATATAAAATTTCATATGAATACGTTTTGTGTTTTATTTATCATCCATTTATCTGCATTAATTTGAAAAGATTAGACTTGTTATTATAATATTCTATACCTATGTTATTAAGTTAAAATTGAAAACTATCGAATATAAAGTGGGCAGTATTTGAAAAATATTTAAAAATCTAAACTACATATAATAAAAACTGTGTATGTATGTATTGTCAATAAAAGTAACAAAGCCAATAAAGGCGATAAAGTAATTAATTTCAATTATCTAGTAGGTATGTAATGGAAGTTTAATTTCGTTGCAATCAAATTTACACATTGCGCTGTGAAATTATGATTAATTGCACTTTGCCTTATTCAATTCGTCTGATTTTCCATAAATCAAATTGAACTATACATTCAACAGCACAATGCTTTTAAAAGTGAAGAGTGAGTACACAATTTAATAATCATAGAAGAACTTTCTAATAAGTAAGATAATTATTTAATAAAAAATATACATCTTTTTTCATTGCAGTTATAGTGATTTTCGCATTTTTTCCATGTCTCAGAGCGCAAGTTTTAAAATGCATTTACGGTGACCGTATCGTGTGTGGAAGTGACGGATTCACATATTTCAATTTATGTGACTTAGAAATCGTTAGGACTGTCCATCCAAATCTGCATATCAGACATAATGGACCTTGTAATGAAGTCAAGACTCTGGACAGAAAAATTGAGATTATTTCAGCTCGTGATGACGTCGCTCCACTGCGCAGGAACAGAAATTCAAAGTAACGTATTTATTTTTTTACAATTTAAGGAATTTTTTATAAAAGTACTTCTTGTAATAATTATTATAATTTACCTACATTTGAGCTTTAAGACGCCTCCATGTTCAAATTATTCGCAATGAAGGTGTTTGAAAAAGACAGCCACAAATAAATTTAAAAACTTTTTTTCATTAACAGAAAACCACACCACCACCACCACACTGCTCGTGACGATTTTATATTTGATAATATTATGTCGCAGATGTCCCAGATAAGTAAGTCCTACTGAAATTACAAATTTTAATTGATTTTCTTAAGTAGAAACTATGCATTGCATTTAAATTTTATATATTTTTTTACATTTTACAGCAAAATTGAATGCTTTCCAAATGACTGATAATGCTGTAAGCACACAGGGTGAAAATAATCTATTTGAGATTGATTTCGGATCAAACGATTCAAGACTTCGCAGAAGAATGGGGCGTAAATTCAAACAGAGAAAATCAAAAATCTTTTAAAAGCAAAGTTAAAATAATATTGGTTTATTTGGACAAAGCGCACAACTTTTGTTTTTCTTCTCTTTCATCTTGTTCAAAATTAAAAGTGTCGTCATAGTAATTGTACTGAAACAATTTTGTTCTATGTTTATTGTCAGATTTAGCTCTATTCACACATTTCCCATTGTACATATAGTGCAGGTTTTTAACAGTATTTCTATTATAGTCCAAATGGCACAAATTATTATATGTTCGATCGTTACTTCCACAAACAGGAGCATATATTTGGCAGATTCTCTTACATTTCCCTCTATGTACTACTTTTAGACTTGGGTTCCTTTTCTGTGCGATCCAGAAATGTTTCCTAGATGCAAATGTTTCGAAATTGGACGCACACAGAGGGCTATGTACGTAATTGTAGTTAGGCCTTGGTAACACATCACCACGTGTAAATAATGCTAGAGTAGTTAACCAGATAGCTGAAACAATTGAAGAAAATTGACACATAAACATTATCCGTCATGCCACAGCTACAGGTCACCTTGCTTTATTTACGAATCAAATCAATAATAATTAGTATGTACCTAGGACACATTCAAATGCGTCATATTATTTTCTTAACAAGAGAAGAAATGTCAACCTAACCAAAGGTCCCTAATTTCTATACGAAAAATAAATTTAATATTTTTAAAGCTACAAAACTTACCAGTTAGAAACATGTCCAATCAAATGTACGTTACATTAGCACAAAATACGACTGACTTTGTATGGAGTCTAAATACCAATTCACATTACATTCAATGTTGCGTTTTAATGGAAAATTTTATTGGCTTATCATTTAAGGCTATAATTAGTCCCAGTATTATCGACTCTTTATTAGGTAGTATACCTAGATTTCTGAGATACCTATTTGATGTTATGAATTGCTTGAATGCTATTTTAATTACCTATAAGTACAATTTCTTTTGCCCTCAATCATAACTTAGACTTTGAACAACTGAGGAAAGAAACATAAAATGAATAGATAGTCGATACCCATTCTAGTTAGAATGGGTATCGACTATACATTTTCTTATAATATTTATAAATTTCAATCAGATAATAATTGAGTTATTCATAAGGAAGTGAGATATACAATAAACAGGTCAGTTTTGACAATGTCTATAGGCACTGCCTTTTTTGTATCGGAATAATTGCTGGCTATGTAGGTTGTGTATGGTTACGTACTAGAACTGAGGCGTTAGAAAACATCGAGATAATTAATATCTTGTTGCAACAACAGAGAATACTTACAAAATGACGCCCACGCAGATGATCTTACTGGTGTTTTAGTTAGGGTCCGTTTTAAAATGTGTGTTATGTAACATGTTTCTATTTATTTGTTATTGTTTCGGCACAAAAAGAAGTAGGTACATACCCGTATATATTATATTGGATTTTGGAGTAGCGTAGTTATTTAAGAGTATATTGAATAGATTAAATTTAAGTGCAAGTGGTTAAATTATGCATTTTAGATTTAACATTGCAACGGAGGCTTTATGTACCCTAGCGGATAGCCTGTTTATAAAACCAACTGTAATATAAATAAACATCATTACCACTATTAAATACTTGCTTACATATTTTTATAATGTTGTGGTGGTGTGTGCAAGCTTACATGCACAGATAATATAATACTATTACAGCGTTGCCATAACGTTATTGCAATTTAATATACCTTACTAAATAATTTTCTATTCCAAGAAGATACTCTGTGATGTGATAACCATTACCCTCTTCTAGGCTTCTCGTGAACTACATTATACATAGGTAAACTAGGTATTCAGGAATGTCAAATAACTGCTGTCGGCGATTGCATGATCTTGACGTTTTACTTGAAACCAATTGATAATCTCTACAAGTGCTACATTCAAATAACAATCATGCAATATCTCAGTAACAAATAACAATAAGGCGCTATCTTGATAATTCTTGATTGAGCTTTTGTTCAAGCCTGATCGTTCCTTCCTTCCTTTATACGGTTGAATAGATATGTAATATGAATAACGTAATAGTAAGCCGATTAACTGTTTGAACTTTATATGGACTAGCAAGTCAAATTGATATTGCGAAAACATAAATGATTATGCTACACTTAAATATTACATGTATCATGTGGCACTATTTGCATATATTAATATCAACTTATAGGAACTTAAACGCTCGTAATATGAGAAACAATTTATACATCCTACGCAACATGCGTAATAGGATGTAAACATAATAGATTTTATCTCATAAAGTTGGTATATGATAATTTCGTTAGATGTTGCGGTTTCGTTTAATAAATGTTTAACTGTCACTTTCGATACAAATATCGCCAGTTGTAACCTGTCAACTTGTCTAATGTCCATGCTAAACAGACATTGGCATTTGGCACATTCTCTTGATGCTCGGAAGTTATCGATATACTAGCAAAACTATCCTCATTTTAATTAGGTATAGGTAGTATTAAGTTTGTGAATTATGTCTCAATATTGACAACTTTTCTATGACTTTCCGATAATATTATACTAGTTTTCCTTTCTACTTTTTCAATTTTGCCAACCCTTTCTTTGAAGACGGGTTCGAAATAAAAATCTAATGAATTTGGTTAGGTACTTAAGCTAAATAACTAAATACCTACATAAGATTCTGAAATATTGATTACATAATATAATAGCAACAAATATTTGGTAACGTCTCTCCAAGGTATCAATACGATACACTCTATTTATAACTTTTAAAATAATAAAAACCAATTGCATGCATTTGCAGTCAAGGACCGGAGCTGCTTATTTAGTACTCAATTGTAGATAATTATTAAAGAACACAGAATTATTAACCAGTCTGTTGTTCTGTCACTAAAATAACCACTATACGTTACCATTATTCAAGATAAACAAGGCTAACTACAGGTAAATTAGCTTGGAGAAATTTTTGCATATGTAGTGGTGTGTATATTACTCAGATCTTAGAGCGCGTTTCCACTATATCGTTCTGGCCTATACAAAAATGTTTCGATATCCTAACATTACTATTTAATTTTATACTTATTCCTAGCAACACTTTTGTTTTCAATAAAAACAAGTTTTTATTTGAAAGAAAATGGTTTTGACTTTATAAAAAAAAATATATCATTCAATTTCACGTCCTAGAGCAAACGACAAGACGACTACCGTGAAACAATAAAATATCGTGTCCATAATAATTTGTTTCATAATTAATATTTGACCATAATAATTACGAAACAAAACAAATAAATAAATCGTCACTTGATAGTGGAAAGTGGAAACACGCACAAAAACAGAATAAACCAGTTTACGCTGTCCGCAGGTGCCACGTGCAGTCGTTTGGTACCGTTAGAACATAAAGCACACATTTCATTCAAAAATTATAATTATTACGTATAGACCGGGAGATATTGACACAAAATTTCGAGTCATTTGTAACAGGATGGCGGTTCTACAGGGGTCTTAGTACGCAATGACAAAAAGAAAAACGATGGTGTGAACACTGGTACCGGCGGCTTAGTCGCGTGGGCGTTAGTCGAACTCGTCGGAAAAATAGCGAAGTCAAACAATTTGTAACACAAAAATTTTAGAATTTACCGATAGCCCATAAAAAAGAAGTAGGCGGTAGTGTCATGCCATACTTTTCCGGTGTGACTTACAGCCCGCCATACCGACGCGAATGTGTTGATTTAAAAAAAACAATTCAACCATTTGTACCAGGCTAACTTTTGCACAGGTAACCATCGTCGGGCAGCCATTTACGAAAATCGCCATGCCATACTTTTCGGACGATTCCAAATGGTCGCCATACCGCCGAAAAACTGCAAAATTTTTTTTTTTCGCCAAACTTTTTGTACCAGTATTGCATTTGGATTTTTGGAGAGTATTTGATAAAATGTGACCATTATTATATTTACCATACTTCTAGTAGGGGGAAAAAGTGCTGCCATAGTTGAAAAATTAATTTAGTATTAATTTATATAAGTGAAGATTTCCACCACCTAGATCTTTGAAATTTTGTATTTATATTCGTTGAACCTCAAACTTACAGGAAAAATTAGTGCCATACTGTTACTAATCGTTCAAAATACGAATAAAATCTTACAATAAAAAAAAAATCTTATACACATTCGCCACCTCCCACAGGTATGACATTATCACACTTCTATTTATAATCATTCAGGAGTTGTTGAAAAAAAAATTTAGGGTGGTAAATGGTTCGGCGAAAAAAAAAATTTGCAGATTTTCGGCGGTATGGCGACCATTTGGAATCGTCCGAAAAGTATGGCATGGCGATTTTCGTAAATGGCTGCACGACGATGGTTACCTGTGCAAAAGTTAGCCTGGTACAAATGGTTGAATTGTTTTTTTTTAAATCAACACATTCGCGTCGGTATGGCGGGCTGTAAGTCACACCGGAAAAGTATGGCATGACACTACCGCCTACTTCTTTTTTATGGGCTATCGGTAAATTCTAAAATTTTTGTGTTACAAATTGTTTGACTTCGCTATTTTTCCGACGAGTTCGACTAACGCCCACGCGACCAAGCCGCCGGTACCAGCGTTCACACCATCGTTTTTCTTTTTGTCATTGCGTACTAAGACCCCTGTAGAACCGCCATCCTGTTACAAATGACTCGAAATTTTGTGTCAATATCTCCCGGTCTAGTAGTTTAATTGTTAAATTTTGTATTTGTTGATTGTTGTTATTATTTGTATTGTTATTATATTTGTTGAAGTGTTTAATTTGTGTGTAAGTGTTGTAACTTTATATTGTTAATTCAAAATGGCTCCAGTGTTAAAACATGGTCGAGGCAAGCCTTTGACTTCTCAAACTAAAGAATTAAACTTTAAATGTCGTTTCTTTTTCAGGTTAGTAAATTTTTCATTTTAGTAACATTGTTAATGTAAAAGTTATACGTATGTTAAATGTGCAAATATTAAAATAAAGTCTCATCTTTTTCAGAGGAGAAACACATATAGTTTAATTTAAAATCCCTTATATATATAAAATAAAAACTAAAAATAAAATGTTGTTTTATTTTATTTGCTGACCATACACCACTACAAACGCAAAAATTTCTCCAAGCTAATTTACCTGTATGCACTTTGCCTATCTCCGCAACCTACACTAAAGACACCTCTTATATCAGCGTAGTGTACGACCTATTGTTTCTAAAGTGGCTATATTGCTGACAGGCTGAAAGCTTTGATGCATAGTTTCTTCTATTATTTGTAGTCAAGGGGATCATAGTACTACGTATATGAGGTATATTACGTAACTGTTACTTATTGAACTATAATTTTGAAATATAATGATGTCACACAAATGAAATCATCCACATAGAGCGAGCAGATTCGCGCGGAAAATGCTTCGCAAGGCTTCTGGCTCTGTGTAAATCCGCCTCTTGTATATTTTGTCGTTTTCAAAGATTGGAAACACCTATTCAAATAAATACAGTTTGTATTAGAGTTTTAAACCGATGGGTAAACAAGAACCGGTTGTTTAAACAGTTTGAATTTCAGAGTTCAAAGTGGTAACCGCATCTATCATAGACAAAGTGGGTCGTTAAGATATTTCCTTATTCGTAAGTTAGCAAAAAATAATCATAAATTTGTATTTTTGAAGTCATACAAATACAAAGACGTTAAATGTTTAACTTTACTTTCTATAAAACTGCAGTTTTCACTAAGGGATGTGATTAATGGGTAAGAAGTACGATCATCCGGTGATTCTATGTTGATAAGATGGCGGTGAATTGTAAAGAATACTTGAAGTCCGGTTCACAACTTGTTTAGCATTCTATGACCATGAATAAGAATGACAGCATAGTTTAATTAATATGGGATTTGTCACAGTAATAAAGATAGCCAGTGTACTGAAGGACCATATTTTGTCGCGGCAAGAGGCCATACATCTTTGTAGGAAGAAGTAATAAATCTATCGAAAATTCACTAACTCTTCCTGAATAAAACTGAAGATCCCTTGTTCCTACGATATCTTTTTAACAGTATAAATAATTTCATGTAGGTACTATATTGTGTAGATTGTAGACACGTGATAAAATATGCGCACTACTAGCTAACGCCGCTAATCTTATGGAAATATTCCATTACATCTAAAGTTTGTTTTTACATACATAGTATATGCCTCGGTTTCATTTCGTATGTGAACTAACGGATAACAATTAAGTAATGTATGTTTTCTCAAGACCTTTTTAATTACAATATCGTTATCAGATTTTCTCAGAAGGGCAAAAATTATTGTTGAACAGGCCAAGAAGTTTAAATTTTAACTCAATGTAGTGTTTAGAAAAAAGATCTACTAAGGTCATCTTTCCATTATTGACCAATTATTAGGGTATTTAGGGTAGGAAAATAAACTATAGATAATATATTTACACAAATACTTAAAGAAGCGTTAGTGTTCGAGTCCGGGAAGGCAGAAATTAACATGTAATAAGCATTGCACATCCATTTACTACACGGTATATTAAACTAAATTACTACAAAAATAACTCAATACTTCAATAGTTAGATTAACTAGGTAATTAACATAAAAGTAATTACCTATTGAAGCAACACTTATTAAACAATGCATCGAACATCACCAATATAATAATATTATCACTGCTCATTTAGTAAATACTAAATAGTAACTGTTCTCTGAGAGAAATGCTTAAATTAAAAATTCTTACAAAGGTCCCTTTAAGGTTAAGTTAAGGCTCTATAAACATCTTTGCTGAACATATACGCCTTTCTCAATGAACGGTGAGAACATCATAACAAAGAATAAAAATTATGCTCATAAAATAATTAAACGCCCACACCTTAACCACTAAACAATGCAGATCAGTACAGTTCGTTGACACTGCACTCGCCATTTCTCATACGGATACGGTTGATGGCCCACGCTCCCGGTTTACTCCCATGACACGGATCATATTGCAGCATCCTTATATCCTGTGCAGATTTACTACGCGTAACAATTAAAGAGATTGCAGTGGGAATCATTTGCAGCAGACCGTCAAAGTTTGTCCTAAACATGAAAGGAATAAAAGTTAATAATTTTCTGAAATACATGTAATTTTATAAACATACTTTACGATCTCTTTTCTATTCTAATTCATTCGGAACTATCCGCGCCAAAATGAAATAATTGATATTTACTTTTAAGGTTTCAACTTTCAGGGCTAAGGGCTTAGGTACAATTCTCATAAAGGTTAGTGCAAACGCAAGATCGAATGACTGAAAGATCAAAGAACTTGAATTAAAGCTTCATGATCTTATTACCTACTTGTAATGCAAATGGTAATTGCTCAAACAGTTGTAAGCATACCTTTAAATATCGTGTCCAAAAATGCAATTATATCAGAGCAAACGTGAACACTATGAATTATGATTCACGCAGAAGATTCACGTTTACTTGCGAAATCATACAAAATATTGTTCGATCGTGATGTCTGTGCATTGTAATTCATATTCTTGCATATTTCGCTCCATCGAGCTACAGCATAAAACCTCTTTAATTTATTTAATGTCTATAGTCTAATCGAGCAAATCATTAAAAGCATAGATGATTAATATATCGTTAACTCGTTAGCGTTTTTAGTCACACCCCCCTATACACGTAACAACTAATAAAAATTTAAACTATAAAATCATAAAAACGAAGTTGTAGGTAATCAAAATGTATGAGACGTTCACGCAGTCGCCAGGTCGCACGTGAAACATGGCTAGTGTTTGCTCAAATATAATTTCGTGAGATGAGTCAGACACGTTTTAAAATTCAATTACACCTGTAGTAGTATTTACTCAAATGACTTCATTGCGTGTAACTACCAGTACACACGATAGCAATACATTGAGTACTATGTTTACGCGTATTGTCGTTATTTACAAACCAGTCCGTCGTGTTATCTAGACTATTTCACTTCCTCGCTTGACTCGTCTCAGCATCCAGAACACGTCCGGTCAACGTCCTTCCTAAGTGTTACATGAATATTAATATAAGTACAATATTTTATGCTTTTCTCGGTACCTGCATTGGTAATATGTATAATTTTATCAGGAAAATAGGAGTTAGATCTTGCAACGCGTGCGGGTAGTTTCATTAATCGGTTGGAAAAGTGTGGTGCCATGTTTGAATTCTGGAATACAATATTTTGTTGTCATGAAATAAATGAATCCTTGTTTAGAAAGAAACCATACTTAATATTAAAATTGATAAACGCTACCGGACGTTATCATTGTTCACAATTCAATTAAATAAAAATAATCAAACCATGTATGAGGAAAATTCAAAATTTTGAACAATATTCACAATGTCTACACCATGACGAATAAAAATAAATAAACTGAATTATTAAAAGACACAGAAAGAATTGAATTCAATACTCAAAGCCACGCTCTTGAAATTTTCGAATGCACAAAAATCAAATATTGCGAAATAAAATATCAAATTCCAGTTATTTACGTAACATTATATACCTATTCAAGTGTGAAGAAACAAAACATAGAATTCAGCGATGCGTGAACGCGAGTCAGATCTGTTCATTAAATATTAAAAAAACGAGAAACTCTGTACATCTATATCCACTTACACAAGCACCACATAAATATTAAGGTAATTTATTGCTTATATAATTCTTCTTAGATTTAAAACTTAAATTGACTTTTAAAATTTAATTTAGTTACGGAACTATGTAACAACCGAGGAAATAAATAGGTAAAAATAATAGAATAAAACAAAAATAAAATTATACGGATACTTTATTGTGCAAAATAATGTAAGGAAATCTAGTACAAACTTATAAGGTACAAATATTTTGCACAATATGCGGCCTTATCGCTACAAAGCAATCTCTGCAGGCAACCTGAGAATTACTGGAAGTAAGGAGTAACTTTTGTGGATTACATTTTTTTAAATTCATTGTCTCACTTTCCAACTGCTTAGATAAATTTGGAAGTTGAGACAAACATATACTGAACACGGCCTCCAGTTTGCGGCTCGATTCGATACCTCTCGTTATCGCAAATTTTAGATTATTTTGCATGGACTGGAGAACTTCTCTCCTAACTTAGTAATTAACATCGTATAACACGCCATCAATTCGTCGTCCAGTGACACTATTTACAGGAATACACAAAACCACCTTGCACAGTTTATAACTTGATGTATACTAGGTATAATAACAACACTTTACAATTGGGGCAGAGTAACAACTAATAATTAATTTACGAAGACTGAACCCGGTTCTAAAGTCGCACCGACTTCCATATCATTTACCACTACTGACGATATCACATTGTCATAGTCTACCTTCAGACGATTCCATAATCAGAAATGACTGTCAAAACAAGTAAAATAACATTGATGTTACAATCGGCTTTTCTTTCTTACTAACACAAAATCATCAACATTAAACAGAATGCTTTTTTTTTTCAATACGAGCCTTATATACGTGCAATTGCTCGTCCGTCCTGACTTTTGCGTTATTGCACGCCTCATAAGCGAAGCGTTGAGGTGGGTACTACTGTCACTTCGCGCAAAACATCTGATTTTTCAAACTTAAAATGTCTTTATGTATCATACATTGCACTTGTAAGATAATACATACACACACATATTAAGAAAAAACACTATTTTTAACATTCATGATATTTTTGATGTCATTTTTGTTATTTAAACTAGTTAAAAAACAGTTTAAAAAAGTTCTGTCTTGGACGTCCGTGTGTCTGTATGTGCGGAGGATTTTCTTGTTAACACGATAGCGACCGAAATACTTTACTAATCGAGTCTTTTTTTTTCTCTTACGCTTGAGTATGCTCAGGAATAGAACCCTTTCATTTTTCAGGGTCTGATTCGATGTGGTTTAATTGTTATTAAATAAACAAAAATAATAATTAATAAATAATTATTAAAAAAAAATTATGAGGCGTGCACTTTTGGATTTTCCAAATTATTTATTCTTTATTAACTGGGATCACACTCGTGACTTCCTAGTTTTATCATTTATGGATAGTGCGTTAACTACTAGATAGTTAATAACTAACAAACCAAAATCTAGATATGTGGCTTAAATATAATATTGTACTGCCCTGATAATCCAGCAGCGACTAACAATTGCTCGTAGTTGTCCAAATTACTTGCAATTCTGTCTTTAAAAGCTCATTTCTCGTTAGATAATATCAAAACAGCTTGAAACTAACAGTGTAACACACGCGACGATATAACGGAATTTGTCGAAGGAGAACGGTTAAGAGTCTATTGCATTCCTATTTAATTAGGCTTATCAAAGTACTCGTAAGGGGAAATATGCAAATCTCACACTTAATCTCTAGAACCGTTCATATTGGGGCGGGTTCTCGCTGCAAATTACATGTAGGTAGAGTTGCAAGAAGCCGAAGCCACTCTGTCACTCACAACCAGGAAACGTAACCCCTTGGAAGCGATGTGAAAACAGTCATTAGAGACTAGGTACGTTTTATTCATGTGTAATGCATGTCCGAGCTGTGAACCCTGCTATGTGCGCCATTATCTAGACATGAGAATAAATGGAAATTGTGTTTGTAAATACATGTCTCGGAGATTCAGCGTTGTTATTACCATGTACATATCTGGTTTGACACTGTGAGGGAGGGCTTCTGCTGACGCTTGATGCTAATGTAACCATAGGGACAAAACTTACGTAATAACATCATCAAGATTACATATCTAGACTTTCAACATGAACGCTTAGACATTATTAAATTTAAATATCAATTGTTATCTTCTGAATTACCTCTACAAGTGGAAATGTGATCTTACAAGTTATACGTTTCGAACAGTTAAATGTGACTGTGTTACTTTACGTTAAAGTATGCCAAATGGTTCATCAATGGACTGCATGGGTGTTACGGAGGTCGAGAATTCGGATGCTTTAACGGTTGTTTGCTATGCTCAGTCTAATTTGTATTCTGGTGACACACCTCGTCCCTTTCAGCTTCACGATGACATAGACTACATGCCTGTCGAATACTTAGAATGCCTATTAACCTGATTGTTGCTGGAACTTTGGAGTTTGGAAAGGATGGTCATGCCGCATTACAGATATATTATCTATGTATTACCTAGTGATAATTGCAAATTAACTTTTCCTTCCTCAAGAGTGATAAATACACTATACACTTTTGTAAAATGGAAACTTTATTGAATGTTTTTGAAAAATCTAAATTTAAATTTTTTTGCAATTCTATTGGAACCTAAAAATTTATTACATGCTTGATACTTCATTTGTTTGGTTTATTAGCAGGTAGCTAATGTATTCATATTTTCAATTTATGTCCCTATAAGCTTTGAAATAATACAGTGACATCACCGTTCACCGCTATGCCTCAAGAGTCAAGACTCAACAGTCAAGTGAAGGATGGAGTCACCAAGGAGTATATTATGTATATTGTTGAGTTAGTAAATTGTGGCTTCAAATATTTGTATAAGTCAATTCTATACGCATCTAAGTTCTGCACGATGAAACTTATTTCTACAATTAAGAAGTTTTGTGCTGATAAAATCTTAAAGACAATTTAGTTGTGACTTAAATGATCTTTTTAGATAACCTGCGTACATAAGATGATCCAGTTAATTACAATATTCATGATTACAACAGTGACACCATATTTAAATTGCACGTTGCCAAGTAGGTCGATCTCATTCATAAGTTTCAAAACACTGGATTAAGCGTCCACCTATACAGTGTGGAATGTCGTTTGTAACAAATGTACTTGGGGCAACTTTTAAACTCAGCATGACATTGATGTTTTACTGAACTAACTTGTAACTTTGCTTGCTGAGATAACGGAGCTTTTAAAATGGTCACAACTCACAACATAAATACATTAGACAAAAATTTCTACAACCAACGTTTACATAGGTGCACAACTCACAAGTAGTTTTTAATTTGAAAGCTCCTTACTTTTTAATTAATGCCAGGAAAATGTTGAAAATAGTTTTTAAAAGCTCATCTCACTGTTTCACCAAATAGTTTTAAAGTAATATGAAATTATTTCAGAACTATATAGGTAATGATTTTTCATGACCATTGGTAAACTATTCCGTACTTTTAAATGCACCAAGCTAAGACGCAAATCTCGAAGCTTTGACCTAAATAGTACCATAGTCTATGAAGAGGTGAAAGCCTGATTGCTCTTCTCGTAGATGAAGATATAAGATACGAAAAAATCTAGCAAAAACAGTAATTGTAAAAAAAATTGTTTCGTAGCTCTAAACATTTTTTGAAACGAAACAGACAGGAAAAATATGGATAAGTACATAATCCATTTTCTTTTGCCAAATTAAACAAATATTTCTAATGATTTTACGTGTAAATAATTCAATAATAACATTTATAATGAATTAAAAACATTCATCGCCAATCTCCACCTACTAACAACTTAACAAGGTCGTCACTATTTTCTAAGACGCTATGCAATGTTTGTAATTTAGCGTGTCCTAAGTGGCGTATTCGAAGCGTGAAGCGAGTGTGATTTCTTGATATATACAGAGTAAAAAGTAAATACATACTATATTAGTACATACTTTATTCACGTTCTTAGGGTCAATAACATAACACCAATTTAACGAAAATCGTGAAAAAACCGTGTGAACAATAATTGTAGGCTTCAATTAGTAAAGAAATACGGATAAATGACGCCGTCTCTAATTGAGTCGGATTTTAATTTTTTGAAATAGAAGCGAGAGCTATCACGCCTTTCTTCATTATGTAAGAAATGGAGGAAGATTACTCACATGTGAGAGATACAATTAAATGTTAAGTGGTTTTTAATACTTTCCATTGAAACTTTAATGATATTGTTAAGGCAAAAAAGTTAAAAAAGTGTTTCCGATTTAAATACATCTTGTTTCTTTAAATTATAAAAAAAATATTACTGTAGTGTACATAATTCGGAAACAATTACTGCCTACTTTAAATTATACTTTATAATATCACTACATACTTACATAGTATAAAACAAAGTCGCTTTCTCTGTCCCTATGTCCCTATGTATGCTTAAATCTTTAAAACTACGGAACGGATTTTGATGCGGTTTTTTTAATAGAACGAGTGATTCAAGAGGAAGGTTTTAGTATATAATTTATTAGGTTTTAGACAAAGCGGGTGAAGCCGCGGGCGGTTAGCTAGTACTTTATAATACAATTTCAAACAATTTATTTAAATGTGACAAATGGAATGTAAATATTGCATACATACAATAATGTCTCCGTCTGGCTGTTACGTACATAACTATAGCATCACGTAACCAATAATATTCTATTATCGTAGAATTTCATTTCGAAGAAAGTTGGGAAATGCATGTGTCAATTGTTTATTTTATAAACGTTTTTTATTTATGACAATTCGTTCATATACTAACCATACGTTAGTATACCATACGTTAAATTTCAACGGAATTAATATTTACAGACACTTTAAAATAATTTAGATTTAATTTAACTTGCGGAAAAAATAGGTTACATTGACATTTTTAAATAAAACTATAAACAAAATTACATAGGTATATGTATAAGGACTAAGGTTACTCAGTATTGCGCAGAATTGGCACTTATCATAAAAACTTTCATATTTATAAGTTATAACTTGTAAGTACTCATATTACTTACAATATCAATAATTTTATACATTATATATAATATTTCAAATATAAACTTACACATATAAATCAATTTATATTATGCACATATTTTTACGGGACATTAAAATTGATAGCGTTCTCAATTCGACCCGTATAATTCAACGATTGGGCATAACCTGGATGTGCCTTGATTGGTTCCAATTTAAATAGCATACCGATACAGATTAAAAAATAGTTTTTCTTTAATATTTTATGGATGGAACTTTACCACTAGTAAAACGGTTTAACTTATCTACAAGTTACAATTAAATCCTAAATCAAGTAGATGGGTGTAGGATGATTTTTATCGATTTCTTTATACTTCTCTAGTTAATGCCATATAATTTATAATGCCATTCTATTTTCTTATTTGGTATAGAGGTTTTTTCCCACTGAATTAGACACCTTGACCCAAACATGCGTTAAAAGAAGCGTCGTCTAACTGTGCTTGCAACACACCGATCACATTCTACTGACAACAGCTATTCAACTGTTCTTTCAGACAAAAAGATTATTTTAATTCGATTCTTCCGTTAATATTCCGTTATGGTATAGGTACCTTCCTGTAAATGTTTGAATATAGCTTCAGCTCTGGACTTGGTTCGCATGGTACCACAATAAAATCTATTCTGTAGAATAGTTATGCCACATATTATAAATCCACTAGCGGTCCGCCCCGGCTTCGCCCGTGGTACCCACATGTTTAAACTATCCTATCTCTCAAGTTGGATCGAACTGCACATGGTGTGCGAATTTTATTATAATCGGTTAAGTGGTTTAGGAGTCCATTGAGGACAAACATTGTGACACGAGATTTATACATAGATATATATTAAGATTTCATAAAATATAAATTAATAGCAAATTTCGGGTTCCTACGTCTTTATTAGATCGAATCGATCAAAGATTCAAAGGCAAAGAAAGATTCTATAAAATAGATTATTGAATGAAAAAGTAATAATTTATTGAAGTAAATATTTTTTTTCATAAATGAGATACTATTATCTGGATTGAGGACACCGGCCTAACTTAGCTTACGAACCTTTGAAACGTAGAAATCCAAACAAAAACATTGGTATTTTATACTAAAAAAATTGGAAAAATGGTTATTAATGACTAAATAAACATAGACAAAAAATTTTCAACAAAAATTAAAAAATTCATTAGACAACATTTAGAAATTTCATAGTATTTTACATTGTTAATTCATTTGGGGCATAAAAGTGAAAAGACCATTTTATCTAAACTAGTGAATAATTTGAATACATTATTTATACATACATACGAGTGATGAATGTAATAAGTGAAATTATTGATTCCAAAAATTTAAATTTTAAATGAAATTTTTAATGAATTTTATCGATGGGCGGCATTTAATCAGTATGTGAATAGAAATTGTATTTTATATAACATACATCATTAATTAACATATACAGTATACACACTTTAATTAATTTTTATACCTAAGCTACGCGTTCTTAGCGGTACTTGCGGGTAGTTTAAACCACTTCATATTTCAATCTTTACCGATATCATTCTTTGATTGACAAGATCTCGGTTCGTTATTTATCGTTGTATATCTATGTTATTCAACTTATTTACCTTTATATTTCTAGCACTAGTAAGGAAATAATTATAATTAGCTTATAGCGTCTGCGGAAGTATGCAGCTAAGCATGGTATGTGTGAAAAGCAATCTAATCAGTTGAACACTTTCGTGTTGAAATTAAGATTGTGTTCGAGTAACTGCGCTCTAATAATCATATGATATATAGTGATGAAAGAGTAAATAATGAAGACGCATCGTGAAATTACGGGTATCTTGTAAATATTAATCATGATTAAATTTAAATTAACTGCTAAAAGTTGAACAAAAAACATGGCTCCGGTAATCGCTTATCATACGGAATGCAAGGTCACTAACCTGAAGCTGTCCAGCATTCAGGACACTCTTGACATAGCGTCGACCAGTCGAAGGCGAGGTCCTCGAAACTAGCCATGTCTATGGCTACAAAAAGTTATTCCACAATTAACATGCTACAGCACACGTTCACTTTAATCGACACTAGGGAACATCGAACGTCCTTACGAAATATTCACTTCTTGGAGTTAAGTCATAAGAGTTTGCCGCAGGTGTTTTCGCGGCGTACTATGGCCGCGACACAAAGGTGACTATATGCGCACGCGCACGCACATAAGCGGCCGGCTGAGCACTGCGCCGTGCGCCGCGCGGCATTCGGGATGTGTCGCCTCAAACCTGTTCTACGGACTCCCGCGAACCATTCGCTTCAACTCTTTCGATTTCAATGAACCGTTAACGTTCTTTCTACGGGCGTGTCCTATCGACACATCACGTAATCTGACCGCATCTGCGATCCGTCATCAGTTACGAGTCGCGATTATAAAACAAATCGATAAATTATTCACATATATAAAACATCACGATTTAACTTTAAACTTTACTTTCGTAACTAGTTGAGATTATAAGATTCGCCTTGGAAATTAATTCGCTGCACGTACCTACCTGTAATGGCAGTTACAAGTGACCGTCCTTATGCGAACCCACGCACTTTTCAAGTTCAAATGACCCATTCGTGCCTTATAAAACTGTTCTAATAAGCAATAAAACCAAATTCAATGGAATTTGATTTGAGACATTTTACAAGCTGATAGCCGCTTATCAATAATATTAATTAACTATCTCTTTAGACAGAGTCTATCAAAGTTAAGTGAAGCTAAAAATATCTTAAGTTTCTTAGTATAAATTAGCAATAAAATTATGTATCCACAATATTATTTATGTAGAAAGATAAAAACATAAACGACAGATTTGAACATCTTCAATTTGGGAAATCTTGTAAAATTTTAATTTGTTATTTAAATTTGGAATGATATCAATTTTAGAAGAATTTCCAAGATTGTGCTTGTGCTCATAGAATGCGGAAAGTCTGCAAATGCCACGAGACTGCATTACGCACCTCAAATGGCAACTTGCAAAGTTACTTTCCGGACTAATAAAGTAAAGTGTTACAACTACAAGTACTATATATTATACTATTAAATTATGTGTATTACAAATATTATTTTAATTAGCGAATCTCAGAGAGAAATTTACGACGTTCGCAACGTAGTTCATCTTACAAGCGAACAAATTTTCTCCAAAAATACACACATAATAACAAAAGAAATCGCGTCTACAGTATTCACAAAATGTTTAATTATGAATTAGAATACGTCTTCTATGTAAATGCTTACTCAATTTTATTTCATAGCATGACATTAATTACAAAGAGCTCGTTGCTTGATCATTGCCAAAGCAGAAAGCGGTAAGTGAGCGTTATATTTATTCATAAAGGTAATGTAAAAGCATTTTTATTCTTGATGATTTTTTATTTGTATTAATTGAAATAATATAAACCTTTTGTGACATAACATAAGAACTAAGAAGAGAAAGTGAGGGATTACGTATTTTTCTGTTTACTAACTAGTTATTGTAGCAATGCCCTTGAACTACGGTAACACATGGGTAACTGCGTTAAAAGTAACGCAATCGGTATACTGCACAACTAGAGCTATTGAATTTTAATGAACATTATCATAATAATAAATCATAGTAAACATATTTCAGCAGATATAATAAACTAGCTTTCCGCCCGCGGCTTCGCCCGCTTTGTCTAAAACATAATAAATTATATACTAAAACCTTCCTCTTGACTCACTTTATCTATTAAAAAAAACCGCATCAAAATCCGTTGCGTAGTTTTAAAGATTTAAGCATACATAGGGACATAGGGACAGAGAAAGCGACTTTGTTTTATGGCTGGCGTCCACTAGGCGGATCGGGCCGGGCCGCATCGCAACGCAAAAATACGCCGGCCTATGTTTTGTATGAAACATCGTCCATTAGCGACGGATCGGGCCGGGGCGGGCCGCAACGCATTGGCGGATATCGCTTCGCAGGCGGATTTCTGCCGGCGGTGCGCTGCGGCCCGGCCCGCCCCGACCCGTCTAGTTGACGCAGGCAGGCGGATGTGAGCGGCGAGCGTCTGTTAGATAAAATCCGCCTAGGCGGTCCGCCGCGCCCCGTACAGGTGGACGCCGCGCAGGAGCAAACAGCGCGTCCATTAGAGACGGCCCGTTGCGATGCGGCCCGGCCCGATCCGCCTCTAATGGACGCCTAGCATATACTATACTAGCGACCCGCCCCGGCTTCGCACGGGTGCAATGCTGATACTAAATACACTACAGAAAAACTGTGAACGTTGTTTAGAAAAACATAGAGGCCCGCTCCGGCTTCGCACGGGTATAAAATATATAGCCGGGCGGCCGGCCGGTACCGCCGCAAACGCTACGTTCCGCAATTTTTAAATCTGTAATATTTTCGAAAATATTCACTTAAATCATACGGTGTAAAGGGCCATATAGATCTATATTAAATGAACAATGTATTCAAGGTATTTAATTGGTTAAGGATTAATGCTGTATTGGTTAAAATCGCTTCGAAAATTAGCCATTATTTGTCGTAAAAAGTAAATGACAAAAAAAGTTATTGTGGGTTATCCATAAGAGCCTTTTCAATGTGTATAATACTTAGTACATTATTTTGATAAAACTCGTAGGGTTCAGCCTGCGTTTGCAATGTAAGCGGAAAAAATGTAATTTTTTACGACATCACATTAGAACCCTCAAAAAAAAAAGTACTTCTCCACTATTTAATGGATGTTATTATACATATAAACCTTCCTCTTGAATCACTCTATCTATTAAAAAAAACCGCATCAAAATCCGTTGCGTAGTTTCAAAGATTTAAGCGTACAAAGGGACATAGGGACATAAGGACATAGGGACATAGGGACAGAGAAAGCGACTTTGTTTTATACTATGTAGTGATTGTAGTGATAGTGATAATGCAGTATATGATACTTAATTTTTTATCTTTTGCGTGTACTAATTATTGATTACCGATCATAAGTGGTGTAAATAATTAGTCATAGCAGAATTTAATAATGATGTCAATACTGTAACTGCCGATAATTAAATCAGTATATCGTTTACTAAAAACACTGATAAAGCTGCATCAACACTGCTTTAATATTATATACAAACTCACATAATACATAACGGGTAATTACTATAATATAGCAATTTGCAATAATTACAATGAAAACTTCATAGTCTATCCAACAAATATCAATTTTTATCTTTCTTTTTTAACATAGAAACACTTTATTCATAGCGTTACTAATTGTTGAATTAAAATTCTTATCTCGATATTAATTAATTATTTTTTGTCTATAAAAGATCATCATGAATCATGGCAATGTCATATTTATGAAAGTAGTTTCTAGCTGCGTGCTAAATAATTGCGGTGAAAAAGGTTGAAAACATCCTTTTTTTTTTTTTTAGTGGGGAAATCTTGCATAGATACCCACGGCCTCCGGGGGAAGGGCCGTGGGTTATGTCGGATAAGGTTGAAAACATCCTACGGAAACATTACTTTTCCAGAATTAAATTACCCTGTGTATAAGCTGGGAAATAAGCCTCCTCTAATGAAATTTAATAAGGCGGATCCACACAGAGCGAGCAGCCTCGCGAAGCAATTGCTGCGCGAAGCAGCTCCGTCAGTCTGGACGTGGTTTAGCCGAGGAACATGACGGCATGTACGCAGTTTAGCCATCGGTATATTTTAGTTGCCACTTGCCTCGAGAGGCTGCTCGCTCTGTGTGAACTGTGCACCCGCCTATTAATATTTTCGCTTTGTTCTGAGTGACAATAAAAACTTATATCGTTAGTCGTTTATAAATGCCTGCTACAAATGTTGTGTCGCTTTTATAAATTAACTTGAAAGATAAACAGAACATTACTCTCTTAAAGGCAAGGTCGAAACAATCTTTACTGTAACTAATTTATCAATGTCTATAATAAGATATATAGTGTAAACTAACAATAGTAATTACTCCATTCTTACTTCTTCATTTTGAATGATAATGCAATACATGGGTATAATAATCAGTAAACAGTGTCAAATGTTATGCTACATTATTTGAATATCAAATTAATTTTTATTTTTTTATCTTAATCTGAATGAATATGAAATGTAATGGTGTACAAAGCGCTGTACATATAACATTTGCATAATTCTAGTCAACTCTCGACAAATTATAATGTAATTAGACTAAATACATTTAAAGGTCTTCGCCTTACTGGATCGTTTAACACAAAAGATGGCCATTTAATTCCATATTTCACAATCTTCTAATAAAGAACTATAAATAATCCACACATCGTCTAGACGGTCGAACATTGAACTAAATTATTGTAATATGCGGTAACCGCTACACGGCCACAGGCCACCAGAGGCGGCTCGCCCTAAGGAGCGCTGGTGCAGTGAACTCCCATAAATAATTATAATAAAATCATACTCCTTAATTTCATTATTAATATTAATTATTACTATTTAAAATCAATCGTAATCGTAAAAAACTACTGTCAATACCAATGAATATATCCATCATTCCATCATCCCATACACCTGTATAATACTGTATTATGTAACGCGCGAAGCGGAGCGCTCACGATTGCGCTCCAATGAAAAAATATTTAGTACATTTCCTAATACGAAATCCAATAGGAGTGAAAGAGAAAGTTTGCCAGAGCCCTGCGCGTGAAACAAAAGATTTTCTATGGAAAAATAGCAAAATTCGGAGCGCCGGGAGCGCCGCTCCCGCAAACGTTGCCGGTTCGTTTTTACCGCCCGGGCGCCCGTACACAGGACAGCGATTGCGCGCGACGTTGCCACTCCTATATAAACAAACACTCGAGTCAACTTCAATGCACGCGCGCGAATGCAAATTCGGGAATTTTCTAATTAAAATCATAAGATACGTGTTGAAATAGCCTGTAGTTATCAATATTACTTGTGAGTGTTAAAATGAACAATTATAATGTGGCGTTCATTAAAAAGTGTTTTAAAACGTTACAAATTCGGCTTGAATTGAAAGCTAAGGGATCGCCACGGCCTGAACTTGACCTTACGCAAAAATGTACGACAAAAACGAAAACATATACGCGTGTGTTTAAATCCGAACAATATGTGAAAACACCGTGGTTGTGTGGTTGTGATGAAAGCAACAAACTACATGTATTTTGTTTTCCGTGTCTTTTATTTGAAGCGGGCGCGGCCGGCGGAGGTGAGAGTGCTTGGACTGAAACGGGCGTTGACTTAGCTCATCTTTCAATCAAGATGAAAAAACATTCACAATCTCGGTACCATTTGTTGAATGAACTGCAATTGGCGTCTATCGGACGACAAGACATTCGTAAAGCTAGTATAGATATTTTTGCACACCAAAAAGAAAGACGTATGCATTTCCTTTATAAGTAATTTTTTTAATAAATTGTACTGCTTTACACCATGTATTTTCAGTGTTTTATTTCAAGTGAACACCCATAAAATTTTGTCACGAGCCGCCTCTGCAGGCCACTGTATATCTCGTCTTACTTATTACGGAATGGTGCGTATTGGGCTCATTTCGATCGCTATAATATTTTTAAACTTTCTGTGATAAGGTACTTGAACCCAAAGTTGAAAATCTTATTCTGAAGAGTAATAACTGGTGAAAACATTTTTCGAAATACATAAATAAAGAACTAGCATTTACTTTAACTGGATTTCAACAATCCGATTGCTTGACAACTGGTAAGCTGTTTATGGAGACAATACCATAAATAAAACCAAACATTACTGTTATCGCATTTTATTTCAAATCATTAAAAATATAAGTCTTTTGTCACATAAAGATCGTCAATTATCACTTATGTAGTCTTTTTGCCGACTGATAAGAAGCCAGACGTGTTTGAGAAATATTTCGCGTTCGCTTCGTTGACTCTCGTCTCCGCAGCTTGCGGGTTTACTATCTCCAAACCCTGTAAAGAGGAAACACGGTTAGAAAGTACTTAATATTAACGCCTAGCGTCTTTGTTTACGCGAACAAGAGAAGGTTATTTCGGCTGAATACTAATTGAATAAATACTACACTCGCATTTTTTTTTTCACTCAAGTAATTTTAGAAGAAGTCTTAAGTCTTCAGTAAGTCTTATAACAAAGTATGATAAAAAACAACATGTCGGTAATGTTAATTATATTCATAGTAAGTAAAATAACCAACACACTAATTAATCTGCTGATGTCGAACGAGACATGATGGATAACATATAACTACAATAAGAAATGCAATCAACTCAACACGAGTTTCATTACGCCGGAAAAAGTATCATCTGTTTGTGTTACAATGCAAAATGTTCCTAATGATGATTACTGCGCAGAAAGAGGTAAACGACTCGCTCAATGTCAAGGCGAGCTTCGGATTTAGATAGCATTCGCTGCACAATCGAAGCGATATTGCAAAGATCTGCTATTAGAGAATTTCAGCTCCGTCATACGTCGTTCACAAGTAAGTTAATAGCAAACGATGACTATTCATATACACGCGAACACATACTTTTTCCCAGTGTTGAATTGTTAGCGAATCATTGGCTATCATTATGGACCTATCTGTCGTGTTAATGATATAAATAAAACTTGTTAGTTACGCACTAACTGCTTGTATAGTTAAGCAATTAATCAAGACAATGATACAATATTATTACATTTGAATAGCTCAACAAATAGGTTAATTTAACTACACAATATTAGTTCAAGTAGATATACTTTACAAGGCAATGCATCTAGAAATCACAGGTTGCAGGTTGCACAGACTATTCATATTATTTTTGATATGTATATTTATATATTAAATTTCAGGATCAGATTACTTCAAAATATAAGAACATTAAAGCAGAAATTGATAGGTTTATTTATTTAAATAACGAGGCCATCCATTAACTAGAGTCTAGATTCTTTGAATGACAAAAATTATCTAGCACATATTTTAAAAATCACTTAAGGGCCGATTTTTCAATCCCGAGATAAACAGTCTAATAACTACCCCTCGAATAGATTTATTCAATTATTTATCTAACTCATAACGGCTCGCCTATTTTTCAATCGTGATTTAATTGATGAATAACTATCTGACCAAATATTTCCATATTGGCAGCTCTGCTCTCGGAGTGGCGAAACAAACATATTAAATTAGTCAGGTTAGAGCGGGATAGAGTCAACTCTTGCAATTTGTCAACAACCGTCATTATGACTCACGTCAGGAGTGCATTTTAAGTTTGTCTTGTATTGCTCTTGTCTTCTATGATTGTTGATTGTTGTTTTGATTCGAGTAAAGAGTTTGGTTAAATTTGTGTTTCAATTTATATATTTTACGATGGAAACGACATACTTAAAGGCAGCGTTCGGCAAATTTTCAATGGCATGGTCATCAGTACTATCAAAAACATCAATTTCAATATGATTTTAATTGATAATAATTATATAGAAAGAGGTTTAATTGTTAATAATTCTACGCTCTATGTTATGACATACGAAAATATCCCAAATTTGACGCGTCAGTTGTCAACTCAAACGCCTAACCGTCGAATAGCGCGCTATCTGGCCGTTGGAGCGGCAAATAGATTTATTCCTCAAATAACGTAGTTATTCGATAGATAAGTCCTATTCGTCTATTGAAAAATTGAATATTTTGTTAACTGAAGAATAAAGTCTATCTAGCTGTTTATCTGGGCATTGAAAAATCGGCCCTAAATAAAATAACAAAGTATTGTGCAACAATAGTATTATTAAAGTCAGCTGTTGAACACTCGTTTTCCTTTATATTACAGGTGAATAAGATAAATCGTGTTCGACATTTGCTATTAAACTCTAACCTTATTGACGAAAGTAAAAAAGCAAAACATTAAAAGCATTATGCAAATGTATTACAATTGTATTACATAAAATCGGCATCAAGATAAAAATGCGGCGCAGATTGCCTTGTAAAGCAACAAAACAAGCAAAGACACACGATAAACCAGATTTAGTTACACCAAAACAAAAACGTAAGAATATAAATAAATTGAGGAAGTTTTTTTGGGCTTACAAGAAAAAAATGTTTTTTGTCATATTATCGATATCCATTAATTCATTGAAGTTGAACCTAGACAATATTCGAATCTTATAAACAGGAGGTTCTGCTACTGCGGAGAAGATAACTTCTAATTTCATGAAAATTGCCCTACAATATACTATATAATTCAGAAGACTATAAGATAGTATAAATAACTCATTTCATTATTCATTCTAGTAGACAGAATAGCGTGTGCTGCTGCAGTAAAACAAAACAAAAGCGCCAAGTCAAATGCAGCCACGGGGTAGCAATAAAAACTGTACGATCAAATAAGAAAACAAAACAACGTAATCATAGAACAGCGTAAACTACACGAGGGCCTATAAAAACTGTAAATCTAGAGATATCACGCATACGACCTGCGGCGGCTGGAGCGCACAATCTCACTGATTGCTATCCAGTCGCAGCTCCGCGAAACAGCCTCCACGATAATGGGCGTAATCCATAATACGGCTCTGATAACCCATGCCATTGGCACCATTAAACATGGAGAACAGCGACTACAATGGCATTGAGTAATACACAAATACGCTTTGAGGCGCTATAAAATTTGCCACGATTCAGATAGATAAGTGTGAGCTGACAAATTTATTTCATATCATAAAGACGTATCGACCGCAGGACAAGTTTCACTAAACTACAGATGCTATTGCTCCACCGTATCTAAGACAGGGTCATGTGAGAAAGGACCACTTACTTGAATACTTACCGCCTGTTTAGTATTGACAACTGCTTGGCTTGCACGTTAAGCCTGATGATTGATTGCAGAGTCTTTGTTTTCCAATGTTTGAAACAAACATGCTAATGGTTACCTTTGCGTATTCATTAATTTAAAGTTCTGTTTATATACAAGAATATATTTACGCCTTCTATTTTAGTAATAAACTTTATTACTAAGGGAGAGTATATAGAAATAACATTCACACAATTTAAGAGTCCTAATACAAAATTGCGCTGGACGAAAGCTAGTATTTTTACGTTTGAACGCGATCATCGTGTGTCGAGTAGCAAAGGCTGAAAGCGCTCAAAGTGGAAACATTATAGGACCTTATTATCTCGGTATCGTCTACTCTACCAATTCAAATCTAGTATCGTGGGCTTCCCGACTACTACGCGCGGGAAAAACGTACTTTTGTAATTTTGTGTCTGACGGAGCAGCGCAACACGTCCTACTCCCTAAAGCGCGGAGCGCGGTCTGCCATAACAGCGTTTGCGCTCCCGTATATAATCGAAAATTCTAGAGAACTTTAAAATATTCCATTACCTTCATAAATCATATAATATGTATTTTTTTGATTGCAAATTTTTAAGCATAAATCTATCATTTAATGTGTATTTTTTATTTATTTTTTACTCTGTTGTATGTTATAAAAATTCGACGCCAAATACACATAAAATTTCATCAAAGTAAGGCTATTTTAACTTAGATTTTCTTTGAATTTTTGAATAAAAGTACTTAAATTGCCTCGAGCATATTTTAGGATGTCTCAGTGTCTTTACTGTCGTATATTTTATAAGAAAACTTCTTCTTTTAAATTCCGTGTAAACTACAAAGACACGAACGTCCCGCATGGAAAAAATTGAAACACCTCTCAGGTTATTGGCTATTAAACAAACTGGACAATGAATATCAATAAATTGTCTGGAACATATTTTAGATATTGAATGAATCTTTAATTTAAGATATTATAACACATTGTTACTAATTTAGTTTCGTTAAACGTGCTCCTAAAGAATTACAGAAACAAGTCAAAATCACTCTAAAATCGATAAGGATTCTTAACATACTTACTTGTTAACTCAACATTGAAATAATATTGTATTTTGTGAATAAGAGCTTAACGTGCAATTAATAAGATTAGCAATAGAATGCCAGTTTGGTGTTATTGCAAAGGGCACCATAGCACAAATACCAACAGCGAAATGTAAACGGTGAAAGTTCTAACAAGATCGTCTGAAATACCAATTGGCCATTTTCCTTTTACCTACATATACGCCTCGTAAACGATCGTTGTATTATAACAACCATTATATCTTCTATATTGCATGTATAAAGTGTGTATAGGGAGCCACAGTGCCTTCCAGCCATTAAATAAACAAAAGTCTGTTTTCTACTTTCCCTTATACTTGAAATATGTTAAAGCTAAAAGCGACATTAGTGTGGCGCAACATTAAAAACGTCCACCATTTCTGAATGTAGGTGCATCATTATATTTTATAGCTCGTAAATAATTCCATTCGCAATTGTGCAGAATGAAGCGAAAGGGGCAAAAACTAACCAGCATAGAATATGAGTTGTGCCATTGCATATACGAGTTAATCGTTCTTTCTACTTTTACTTCGCTATTTTGTGAATAAAAAAGTAATATAATGATTGTACTCAAATTGCCTACACGGCAAAATTTAATTAAATAAAACAAATTTCAGTATTTATTTTAGTATGTGGAGCTCTGGTTTTAACATTCGAAAGTTCTTCTGCATTCTTAAAATCTATTAAATGACTCAAACCCTCATCCGAAGTATTAAACTGATCAGATCAGTTATAGTGGCCACCATCCCAATTATGGTAACCGCAATCTTTAAATAAAATCCATCATCCGTTGTATCCATCGTCAATGAGCCGTAACTGCGCTGATCGAATCTTTGAGTTAAGATAGCTCGCGAGATAGCCCTAAATCATAGCGGAAAACTGGCGTATTTAGAGATTGTATTGTTTGGACCAGATTGAAATGTGGTTTTACGGTTACTCCCTTCTTATATAGGAAGCGAGAGCAGAAGCATATAATGTTTCACTTTTGTGTCGTCACATGTTATATAGGAAGATAAAATACATAGGTACCTACTACAAAAAAAGACGATCAATTTTAATAAGGATTACCTATCAATTCGAAAAAAATTAAAGAGAGACTAAAAAATATATATGTATTCAAATAACCCGCTTCGAAACACAACATAAAGCAAAATGTAGGATTAAGACGTAGAGGCAAGCCCCTACGTTTAAAGAGGATTTGAAGGGTTCAACAATGCTCAATCTCAAAAGGCCCACCGGACAAACCAAATTACAGGATTTGCATACGCAGTCATATATGAAATTGCTCCATTGTTTTGATTCGAAATCCAATGACATAGGGCATACTATTGTCCAACAGCAATAAGTATGGTCAGAGCAAAAAAGGCAATTGTGCTGGCGAGAAGACATGTTCCATACAAATTTAACGTGTTGAGAGTACGTGAGATAATGCGGTGGCAATGAAAACGTCTGTCGAGGTACATTGGCACGGTTTCCTTATACTTTAGAACTATTTTAATCTTAAATGAGACCTAACAGTCACTTTCTTACGTAATAATCGTGCATGACGTTGCTTTATTGGTAAACATGCAGTGAAATTCGTAAGTGGTTAAATTTAACTTGTAAACCTTGAAATAACAAGTAAGGTGCAATATGTAAAGACACTTTCCTTTAGCGGCATAAGCATATAATTTGCTTACCATAGGACAAGTGTGAAAGAGCATTATGGAGATTTTATGAAGTGTAAACTTGGATATTGTTATACATAAATATAATATAACAAACTCTCAATTTCTTCTTGTAGCTGAAATTGAATTTGATTCAAAATACAACAGAGTTCTGAGACTACATTAATATTTTACGTGCCACAATAAATAATAATTAGATTATCTAATCGGATAATAATATTTTAACAATACGACGATAATATTAATCTGTCGTCAAGTCTGTTACGATTACTCATTACTCATATGCATATGAGTATACAATTTTGTAAAACCTTTTATTCCCTATCTCACTAATTTCTTTTAAGATCTGGTAATTTGGTGTCAAATAATTCTTAACGCAAAAGGCCAAATCCCTTAACTTTCTTGTTGCAACGTTAATTACACTTGATTTTTATCAGAGCCAAATTTACCACCCAGCAAAGGTAAACGATCTTACATCCAATCAACCAGATGAAACCCTAAACCCAGACAACCATAACTATACACCTAATAGCAAACGTAAGTGAATGAAACCAGTGGGTATTGTGCTGAGAGTGAAAATCTATTCATAGAAGTACAAAGGCTCGTCGTCACGGGTCGAAGCTTGCCCAGCAAAGGTCGTGTCACACGTGTCGTCTTACCTGCCCTACAGTGAAGGCGAACGGACATCGAACCTGTTCTACCATCCATCTCACCCCATTTTTTGTTCCTTTTCGAAGTACCCACAAAACTGGATAACGCAGTACCAAAATTTGAGATTTTAACAACACTAAATTATACAAGATTTTTATGAGTGAGGCATGATCGCTGAATTGATAAGGAAATAAATAAATGTAAAGAAAACTCACTATCATCAAATTTATAACTTTGAGTTGGTGCAAAGGTCCGATTTTAAATAAGAAATGATAAATAAAAAACTCAGAGGATGTTGTATAAACACATGTTTTGTGTGTTTTCTCATTAATTGCATCTACAATATTGATAGCAATTAGCAAGTGAGCAACCTAAATATGGTAAGCGGCACATGTCTCCCAGAAACAACCTACAAGATCTAGTAAGCGCATAACACTGCGGATAAGGTATCAACCACAAATAGTTATGCAATTATGCGGGATTTAGTCCGCACTTAGCGTTGTACATTATTAAGTTTAAACAGTAGTGAGCTACAAATTTTTGAAGGACAGATGTCTTGAGGAAATGTCTTGAAGAAAACCCAAAGATGCATTAGCGCAATCTTAATTGGCCAATATAATTTAATTTATTGAAATAGTATTTAAATCGGCTTCTACTAATAGCAATAAATTTACAAATTTGAAATTAAAAACAAATCATTTCAAGTTTGTTAACAACATTTCTTTCGATGGTGATAATATTCAAATAACGCAAGAAGATCGTCGAAGTACGAGTGGAACAACCCGAGTAATGTTTCATTTAGTGATAACGAGATAAGATAATCTAACATTGTTAATTGACAGCTACATAATTTTATTCATGTTGTTCTTTGGTGTTGGATGCTACTATATACTAAATAAAAACATTTTTTTTATTAATCTTGTTCGACTTTTTTTGTATGTTCCATGAATATTTATTCGATTTATTAAAAAAAGTACTTTGTCTACGATTATTTAGACAAAAATGATCAACAGTAGATATGCGACGTATAAGTGAAAAAAAAAAAAAAAAAATGGTTGCCTGTAAAGTCGGTTTTACGGGCGAAGATTTTACGTGACAACGTCTTTTTCTCGGTAGAATATTTATGTGCTGCGCGCGCGGCAGACCGCGGGCCTCTCTCTCGTTCGGTGACTCATCGTAACGTTACCGAGCGTTACACTTTTTCATAAGTGACTCCCAGTCGCAACCTAATTTAAGACGTTGTCACGTTAAAAAAAAAATTATCAGTTTGCGTTGTATTTTGTTCCAGCTAATTAAGTACATTCTAATAATTGAGACAAAGGTAAGCTGGTGTTCTGAATTAAAATAGATTTTCTCATACGTCGTGGATTGTGTTTACCGAAGATAGTCACGGAAGGTTTACTCAATAGAGGTTATGAGTTTATGAAGTTAATTGTATAATAATCAAACAAATATTATACTTTGGAGACGGGAGTCAGACAAATATTTTTTTTTTTTCTTTAAAAATAATAGTACCTAGCATTTACTATCTATGCTTTGTGGATTTGTTGCGACACCGTCCACCAAAATGCCATAAATATTGCAAAATACCCGAAGAGGCATTATAAGGCAATAAAAAAATTGAGGACACTATTCTTTAAAAATCTCTAAACTATTAAAATCTTATTAGAATAGTATATAACTAAAAATATATATTTTTTTTCATTTCACCCCGAGAAAACATCAATGGCGTCATGCTAAACGTAACTTACAGACTATTTCAGATAATAAATATTATCTGAAATAGTATGAAAGCATCACATAACAACACAATAGACTCACCTGCAGCGGTGTGAAAGCGACCGACGACGCGGTACCAGACACTTGTCTTCTAATACTCGTCGCACCACCATACTGCTGCTGCTTCTGCAGATTCTTCTGCAGCGTCTTGCTAATGCGGACTTTGGTCTTCTCGTCTATTTGCGGTAGACGCACCCGGCCCGTGCTCGATTTGCCAATCGTACCACGCGTGTAGCCTAGGTCTTCTTGGTATGCGTCGTCTTCGATCTGGGGGGAAAATTTTCTAATTGATATCGAACATTTTAAAAGAGAAAAAAATGTTATAGATACAGTTTACGGTATTTTCTACATAGTTATTTTTTTAAATAAAAGTGTGTGTTTGGACCTATTTATATAAAACAGTTAAAATGTTTCTCATGTTTAATAATATAATTATGTAAGTAATTGGTTTTTCATTTATTTTTAATGTAAGATTACCTACGTGAATAGTGACGACATTCGATTTTATTGAACTATTTTTAATCGTTTCTATGTATTTTTATTATAAATAAATATGAAATGTAAACAAAAGATGTTTCTGTATAACCATGAAACTACATAAATGTTTATTATCAATTATCAGCTTTGGATTAACCTTGTTTTACAGGTTACTTTATTTTTATCAACGGCCCTTTTCGTAACATGTAAACAATATCTTTAAAATACATTTAGCTCTTTATATCATGTCGATTGTGTAAAGAGATATAGACCCTCAATTTGGCATCATTAATTGCATGCATTTTAAAATGTTTCATCGATTTTATGTCAGTTTTTTTTTTGCGTTATCACATTTTTCCAAAGTTTATTAAACCGCAGCTAAAGTTGATCATGAATTGTATTCTATTTCGATAAACATCTAATCACCTGGAAAATTTCCAAATTACAAAGTTCTAAACTAATTAGACAATCATATCAAAAAATATCGGTATTCTTGGTGATTCATACATATGACTATGCACTTTTTCATAAGGCTTTAAAACCAAACAAAAATCATTGAACTGCGAAAACAAAAAGTTAATTTTATTTCTACGTGATTGCTTCAAGAGTCATTTTGATATAAACATCGTCATTATATCGAACATAATCGAACGTAGCTAAAGGAGGAAAATCTAACAAATTGCAGAATATTCCCGCAAAAAGTGCAATAGGCACGAGAGCACGTACGTAACCATGGCGACGCGCAACGGGGCCGCCGGCCACTAACGTGCGCTTCAACAGCCCGAGTTCCGGTCTATTTGTACCGAATGAAAAAACATCCCACTGTTTGCAATTCATCTACCGCGGCCCGCCGAGCATGACGTCACATTTCTTTCGGCTTGTAAGGATTCCGCGACTTATTCGCAATATGTAGTAGCGGTTACTGTTAATGAATTATTTGAATATTTCCATTGGATTTAATCGAAGTATTGGACAATATCTTGTTTGTCAATAGCGTCTTTGACTGCTGTAATACAGGGCCTAACTTATTTTTTTTGAAAGACATGGAGATTTAATAATAATTTAATCCAACTGTAATTTTACTCATAATTTTGAATGGAGGAGGTAGATGACGAATATCTAGTAAATTGCAAATTGGACGTTTGAGAAATTTTTCCTGCATCTGCAATCTGCATCACTTTCCAGTTTTCCCAAATCACCTTCTCAGCTCATTTCTTTCTAATTATTTTAGTGCGTAATAGCTTCTAGTAGATTTGATAAGTAGGTATGTGCTTGTAGAAAATTGTTTACCAGTTTTAATGAGACCTATTTTATGAGTGGCATATACTGTAACATAATGTACAAGAATTCCGTGTTAACTCTATTTACGAGTCTTACGGTTTATCGAGCCAATTGAGCAGGATATGATAGGAGAATTGAAATATAAAATGATTAAATTATAAGTACATGATTATAGTCAGTTATTTAATAGTACTAGTTTATTTTCATTAATTATTTGATTTGTTAATTACTAACAATGCTCCTTATCGCGGAATGCAAGTCAGTGCAAACATAGGAATTCAAAAATGCAATCCAACAACAGGACATCAAAAATTACAAAACACCAAAAACTATTCGGTTTTTAAAGAACTTTTCTCATTTTGAACCATCGTTCTAAAAACGACATAGGTTTTAAATTTATAACGTATTTTTACTGGAGAAGAGCGCTTATTACTTAAAAACATAAACTTAAAATGAAAAGCATGAAACGAAGATAGAATAGATAATAAATTTATTTCCTTTCATGGAAAACAATTATACGGCTACAGAAAAGGCAACATTCATTAGTGATTAGACGCAACAGTATTTAGAAGTAGGTACGGAACCTTTAGCGAAGTAAATAAAACACAATCGCCGCTCTTAATGGACACGTTAACTCCAAGAATGGCATCGTAATTGGTGCAGTTTGTGTTACAATTAGCTTTCATCACAGACATACATTGGCTTTCATCCTAAGCAATAAGATTATTAGTAACCCACTTCTATGCTATATAAATCGGCGTGGCTTAACGGAATTCTAATTACGCGTTAATATCAATAAGAATAATGGGAGAACAAACTAATTCTTAACAGACATTATGCAAATAAGGATTTTTAATAAATATGGACTTTGTTTTAAAGGCACATTTTATATCAAGACTCTTCGATTATCATTATTAAAATAATGCCAGTTACTATATTATATTTGTACAGACATCGAAACATCAACACAAACACATTATAAAAGCTAACGCAAAGTTCGAAAAAGCAGAAGAACTATAATTCAATCGTTCTTTTCAGAGACTTCTTTAAAATGGACAGGACGCATATTTTGCATTATTGGCAGAATTCGAAAGATCCAGAACCTTAAAACCGATATTAAGGACCCTGTTCATATTCTGTTTCATACAAACGTACAGAATTCTTTAAAAATACTCATATAAGATAATCGTGATACATAATAGGGAATATAAAAGGCTAAACAGTAAATATTTATGAGTATCAAACACGTGCGAAGCCGCACAAAGTAGCTAATAGGATATAATTAAGCATGTTTGATAATAATATCTTTAGGCTGTTGTGACTTAAGGTGCCACGCTGTGGTGCCACGCAAGGGCAGGCATTCCCTGCAGTACAAATCCGTTGGGATACTATTTATATTTATACCATTTATAGTTAGGTATTTTTAGGTACTTTATAGACATATTACATTTTTTTGACGTGATAACGTTTTTAAAATCGTTTTAGTCGGGTGACATGTTCAGAAACTTGTGTCACACCAAAACCTCACGAGCGCGATCGCAGGTATAACGAGAGAGAGACGGACCGATCTCCCGTCTCATCTCGAGCGCTGCCACCAATAAGACGTAAACATCTCGATCGTAAACCTACTTTACAAACAACCAATTTTTTTTAATATGGACTTTTTCCAGTACAATTCAGTAAGCCGGAGTTTCTCTATTTAATCTCTTTCTCTTATATAAAAAAATTTGCAGTAGACTTGACTCTTGCTATTTGCACAGCTGTTAAACAATAACTGATAGATAGTACCTATATCGGTATATCCAACTACCCCCTTCTGCGCACCTTTCATTTCCTTTCCAAAACGAGTTAATCCAAAGAGATAAGTTAATTCGAACCCAATAAACATTAAACCAATAGAGCGGCGCTTGTCGTGCAATTATAAGCGTGTCATTGTACAATTATAAAATGAATTATTTAGCACGCGATTCAGTTATTATAGTTTAATCCAAGTTTTTTAGTGACGGTCACGGGCTGAACAAATTCAGTATTTAAAGAGCAATAAAACAACATCATTGAACATCAATAATTACAGACGAATAAAATAAAATTCGAGATTGAGACCATAAAATTGTTGATGTGATGTCCAAACTTGTTGATGGCCCTGATTTCGGCTGCGGGAAATTTTAATATTTTTCGCGGAAATAAATATAAACCTGTTTAAATTGTTTAATGTTTATACAAAACGAATTAAATTTATTTCCGTTTTTACACACAAAATAAACTTTTATCTTGATTTATATTCAGGAATAAACTGTAGTATTCAAATAATGTCTGTCCATCTATGGGGTATTTACTTTCAGATAAATAGTTATAATGAGGCCTCTTTTTTTCAATAAAATCCTACTACTATTATAAAGGCGAAAGTTTGTAAGTATGGATGTATGGATGTTTGTTACTCTTTCACTTAAAAACTACTGAATGGATTACAATGAAATTTAGCACACATATAGAAAGTAACTTGGATTAACACATAGGGTAGGTTTTATCCCGGAAATCCCACGGGAACGGGAACTATGCGGGTTTTCCTTTGAAAACGCGGGCGAAGCCGCGGGCGGAAATCTAGTAATTTATAACTGTTCGCAAAACATCATTTAACACTAAAGATGTGTCTTAACAACGTCGTGTTACTTTTGCTCGGATTTACTACACTTGGATAAGGCAAATTTGAAAAATTTTCAAAAAATGTTTTCCCTCGCAGAGCTAATTTATTTATAAGTATAAAATATAAAAAAAAAATCCACGTTACACTCACGTCAGCAAAGTTCAGCCTATTTGCGTTCTTTCTGAACTCCGTCATAGCGTATCGTTCCTTCATCTTGCGCACGCGTTTCCCGCCACGCTTCTTTCTGCTCTGCTCTATTGGTTTTGGCAGCGGTTTCACGAATTTTACTGGCGGCGGTTCCTGTAGGGAAAAATATAGATAAAAATTAAAAAAAAAAATTTTGTTCCTATAGGAACAAAAATTAGATATTGTATTTTAGTTAGTAACGCGAAAGTGTGTGAGAATTTTTGGATCTACGTTTGTTTATCGCACAAACATCTGTGAGCTGCTCGGATCTTTATGTATTTTAGTTAAAGAGATAGATTATACGTATATGTCTCTTTACGCGCGTACATAGCGAATAACGTCGTGCGTTTCAGCTAGTAATTAATAACTCAGGCCCTGGAATCACAGACACAATAGGAAATCTATTGTGTCGTGGACCGATCGGGCCGTTCGGGGCTCAATGGGTTAAACAAATTGTCAGTAAGTTAAATGTTCAATGTCTTTCAGTCAATCCATAATCCATAGTTCCGGAAAATCAGAATCGAGTTGTGTGTTGTTTACGTAATAACTCAGGCCCCGGAATCACAGACACAATAGAAAATCTATTGTGTTGTGGACCGATCGGGCCGTTCGGGGCTCAATGGCTTAAAACAATTTAAAATAAAATTCTAGTCATATAAAATTATCAATAAAATATTCACCTGCAGTTTATCCAATTTCTTCTCAATACTTTCACGTAAGAGCCTTCCAGTTTCACCTTCTGGACTTTCGTGACAGGAATCCACCCTGGCTGCGAGAATCAATTTTGTCGACACTAACTTTGCCGCTTTGAATCTTAGCTCCTGAGTAAGAAATAATTTGTTTTAAATAACATGTTTATATTAAACGGCTTTGAAAATTAATGTTTTAAGTAAAATAATAATGAAAAATATCGTAAAATTAAATGTAATACGAAACTCAGCCTATGCAATTAATGTACTTATAAGGTTATTTATTATAAGAACATAACTTTTTTAGCGAATTTTCAATTACGGGTAATTTTATAAAACAAAAAAAAATCTAGTAAATACCTAATTCAATCTTGTCCTATGCCATAATTATCATGCATAGTATTATTATATTATAAAATCAACTCATACTTATCAGCGTTTTTGCAAAATATCCAACAAAATAAAAATAAAAACTCACTGGTGGTGTATCCTGTACAATTTGGGAGAAGTATACAAAGCCCGTATGAGGCAGGGCTGACGCTTGCGAGAAACCAGATAATGTTTTCTTTTGCTGGCCGAGTGGCAAAACGTTACACGCCGGCATTTTGGCCAATTTCGATAGACCTCCTGCCATACCGAGAATCTTTGCAGCTGTTGACGCTCCTGAAATTAATCTAATATAAATTATTTTGTTTTAAACACCTAATCGTAAACTACCATGATGCATTTAATGCAAGGTTTTATAGCATTCAATGCTTTATTATTATTATGTATGCTATTTTTTACTTACTTATTTTATTGTCTCAGTAAATAAACTGAGCAGAAATGCTTTTAAAGACCTGATTTATCTGAATAGATGTAATATACAAATAAATTTGATTTTGATTAGATCTTTATTTGTATATTACATATTAGTCGACCCTAACATCTTTTTAGATGTGTATTTGCATTTACAAAAAGGATGATAAGATCAAGATAAATGTTATTTGTTGGAAAAACCATTTAGCTTTTATTTGAGAGGTAGATAAAATGTATATTGGGATTATTATTGTTTCAAAAATCCTGATAATATTTAGTATTTACTTGATCTCAAAATTTATTTAAATTTTATTAACACATCATCTTGTTTAAAATTCTAAGCAGTTGTTGTTGTCTTTCGAATAAGCGTTTATCCAAAATATCTGTAATATAAATACGCTAAGAGCTGAAGAACAAGTAATAAAATTAATTAAATCATCCTTACCTACTACTTACATATATACAGAGTGGAAATTTGTATTATAACCTAAGGAGAAAGTACTATTAAATGAAGAAAACTGCATTCAGATATATCTGCAAATTCGATAAGCACACCCGGTAAATTACATTAATTTTTAGGGTAATTAAGTGTAATTTGTTTCAAAACCTTGAATTTGATTGAAACACTGAAGTAGGTAAATTAACAAAGTACTAAAAGTATTTCTTATTACTCACCAACAATAGCTGTAACATTTGGAGCAATGAATGTCATCCGACTCTCAACATATTCATATATCCGTAACTTGTAGTTGTTTAATTCTGCCGCCATATCACATGCTTCGTTTATTTCATCTAATTCATGTTCAGATAATACTTTCCTAAAAAAAGAACATGACATAATATGATATAGTATAAAGAATATACAGTAAACTTTTTTTATGTAAATAATAAATTGGGAGAATCCAAAAAAAAGAACGACTATTAGTTTTTTTGACGAACAAAATTATATCAATCATTTTAAAATAAAGTATCATTGATAAGCTCCTAAATGAAGTGTTCAAATTTTTTAATACTTTTAAAAGTAAGAGTTAATAATCATTGTCAATATGACAAACATTTTTATTATTTTTTTTGCATTAATTTATAAGGAAATTGTATTTTATTAAGCAATTTACAATACATTTGTTTTTTTTTAATTATCAATTAAAGGTATAACTTAACAAAACTTACCCTTGTGTTGTAGATGCAGTCACGGATACAATCATAATAGTGGCTTGTGTGAGAAAACTTTGCAGTGTCTCATTACTCTTTGCTCTATCGAGATCATTTCCCAACTCCTTCACAGTTCTAATGTACTCTAGTGGTGTGACGATAAGAGAGTCCAGTTCAGGAAAACGTTTCTGGTATTTGTCACGGACAAATCTGTGAATAATAGCTGCAAAATGAAATGTTCTTACTTGTAACTTAAACCTAGCAGAATTAATCCCTCAGCCCCCGGAATCACAGACTCAATAGAAAATCTATTGTGTCGTGGCCCGATCGGGCCGCTCGGTGGTCAAGGGGTTAAGCTTAATTCTACAATGCGATTGATATAAGTATCCAATAAAAAAATTTAATTGGTTTGCTTTTTAACATCATAAACATGAAATACTAATGAATTTCATTTCATTTTAAGTTTTTTTTTTATTCAGTAGTACCACCCACTAATGTAGTTAATCGACCAGTTTACAGCAAAAAACTGCATCTTTTTTGCTTTTATTAATTATGCTATTAACAAGTATCTATATAGTAATAATAAAGCTTATCTGTATGAAAATAAGTGAACAATTGCATCTTATACAACCCTCAATTACTTGCCGCTACCAAAAAGACACTCGACCAAATAATTTATAACAATGTAAATAAATGTAAAGATATTATGGAAACCTACCTATCTCGCCATCTATCTCAACTGCAACATTATTAGCTTCCACAATTAATTGGTATTCTGGATCAGACTCCATTAAACCAGTAACTTCCATCTTTTTCCTATTGTTACCAGAATTGCTCTCGATTTCTGTTATAACCTGTAATAATAATGAAAATACAAAATAATTGTCTGCATAGAATAAACAATTATTATTACAAAGTATAAACAGCGTTCACATACCATTTTTAATCTTTCAGAATCCCTTAATTTAGCAAGTTCTCGTATGGACACATTTTTTATTTCTTCTTCTTTGGGTATTACAGGAAATGGCACAGCAAATTCATGGTTAGTTTCTGTTGTTTGGTTTTCAACAGTAGGTTCGAAATCCATATCATCATTTTCTTCTAAGTCAGCCAATAATTCATCGGCCAAAGACATTTTAAAAAAAATATCCCGATCCTGTTTACAATAAAAATTTTAATAATCAGAATTCACTTTATTTTACTTTTATAGAATTCAACCCAAATCAGGGAAAGCAGGCGAGGCGATATCGCGCATTCCGCGCATTCGTAATATTTTTTTTTTGTCGACACCACAGTCCACACCACACATAATTATTAATGTCATTTGTCAAACTAAAATTGACAATTGAGATTTGAGAGTGCGTGACCACAGAATATGTCAGAGATTTGCTGAAAAATATATATTGTGTGGAACCGTCATAATGTGAGTAGTGTGGACTTTCAAAAGGTGTTCAAAAGATAGGTTTGTCTCACGCACGTCTCACGTTTGTCTATATCTAAAAAATTTAACAATTAATTTTTATTTGTGCAAAGTAAGATTGTGTAAACATGTTGACTGCATCGACTCGCGGCATATCTCGCTGCATAGCGGACTAGTTTCGTATATCTCGCAGCAAGCTGCAAGTATCGCCACAGATTAGAGAATAGTTACTTCGTGTATCGCCCGCACGGCTTTTGATTTTGTTTATTTGAAAATACTTAATTAGTGAACGACAATGTCGTGAATGCTCTCGTGAAGAAACTATAAAGTCCATAGGATTTTTTTAGATCTTATGATGGAATAAAAGTGATTTATATATATATATATTTGTTTTTATTGACCATCTTCCAGTTGTATTTCGCGTAGTAAATTATGGTAAGCACCAGCTTCATGTCTCCTAGAAATCCAGTCTCAAACCAAATTGATCTTTTTTTTCTTTGTCGACATAAAATTATTGTTAATGTAGCTGCTACACGTGCGCATCTTGACGGTATTATTTTACAGTAATTCCAAGATAATTCCTATCCCGACACTCGTAAGATCAGGTGTACTACCTCCGCGATAAGTTGCGATAGTATGATCCGCGAGCTTCTCGCACACACATGTAAACGATATTGGAAGGAGCTCATGCAAGACTTCCGCGAGTTTACAGGTGAAAACACGGCCTTCCACCATAATATAGCAAATCTACAAGTTTTAAACATAGGTAGTGTAATCGTCATTGTATAAATTATCTGTTACGGTATCGTTGAAAATAGAAATCGAATTCCATCTTTTTAATCTGTGGGCATCCATTACTTCATTGTATGAAGTGAAACCATCCGGAGGCCCATCAAAGGCCTGAAATATTAAAATATATTAGATTTATAACGTATTAAATACTTTTGAATCACAAAATAAATCTAAATGGCGCTTAATCCACAATACGATGCAATTGGAAAAGGTTTTGTGCAACAATATTATACTTTATTCGATGATCCGGCACAACGGCAAAACCTTGCTAATATGTACAACGTGAGTGTTTTCAAATAAATAGTTACTCATTTAATAAATTATGTCAAATTTAACTTATGCCATAGTAATAATAGTTGTTCAAAATGATTTTTAACGTTTTTAAGGTTAACTTTTGGGTGCTCCCGCCGAAAAAAACGACTTGATTTTTTTTCTGCTAATAATTCTAGATCTTTCATATTCAAAAACTGCAATTTTTAACCTTTAAAAAATCATATAGGATATTTGCTTCAAAACTTGTTAAATCAAAGTGTATTCAATTTCAGGTAGAATCTTCATTTATGACTTTTGAAGGGGTTCAACTACAAGGTGCTGTTAAAATTATGGAAAAACTTAATGTAAGTTCTTTTTTCGTGTTTTCTTTATCATGCCAACATTATCTAAATCAGTGAAGCTTTAAATTTTATCACATTCTTGTTCTGACCAAATTTATGGCAGATGTTTACCATATAGTAGCAAGAATATTGAATAGATACCTATGTTATGTTGTCATAGTTAAATTACTAAATGACTCACTATTTTGTGAAAGCTAGAAGATACTGAGCATTTCCTTATTTCAAAATATTAATTTGGAAAGAGTCTCTTATAAGTTTACAGTTTACTTGATACAAAAAATGTGTGACCTTTTAAATTTTCATTTTATAGATGTTTTGTGTGCTTTCTGCAGGCTTTAACATTTCAAAAGATTGGAAGAATAATAACATCAGTTGATTCACAACCTATGTTCGATGGTGGAGTTCTAATTAATGTTCTTGGAAGGTTGCAGGTTTGTTGTATTTTTTTTTTTTAATTTTATCATCTGTAAGTTTATTGATTGTATTAGGATTATATCTGTGTATTTATCTAGATTCTAGTTGATACATCTATAATCCTGAACAAAGACATCTGTAGCTGTCCAACAAAGCCATAATTTATTTTCAATTTGAAATTAAATATGTATTTTTTTATACAATTTAATCCAGCATAGACTAGTGCCAAACATTTAGCTGTTTTTCTTTATACAGACAGATGATGATCTACCACATGGATATTTTCAAACATTTGTGTTGAAGCCAATAGGAAATTCTTTTTATGTTGAACATGATATGTTCAGGCTGGCACTTCATGATGTTTAACTAGCTTTATGACATCACAAAGTAAGCTGGTTTTCCTGAAAGTGGCTGTGCACCTTTAACATGCTAAAAACCTTTATTTCTCGTTAATTAATTAAAAAATGCACTCACTATTTCCCTTGGCTATAACCATTCCCCTTGAATGCTAGACTGCAGACATTTTTAGATATAGTGATAACCTTTAGTCATGCTCATTTACCTTGTTAGCGGGTCATTAAACTTTGTTGTATTTGTTTTTTTATTTTTATAGTGCAACTTGTGTGTACATTATAAGTAAATCGAATATAAGGGGAATGCATATAGTTTTAAAGATATAATTATTAATTTTGGAGTATTTCAAATAACACTAAATTAGTTAGAAATTTCAAAAACAGACCATGAGATAAGTATCATTCAAGCCTTTCCAACTCATTTTTATTTTCTTTTGTAATAATTCAATTAGTAATTGTTTTAAAATAAATAAATTTAAACTGTATATTAAAATGTAATCATCTTATAAGACAGAAAGAAACATTTATCTTCAGACTCAAATTATAGAAGAGCATGGGTTATCATTTATATATAAAAATAAAGCAACTTTTATTAATTCAACGTTTGTCTTATACTGACTGATTCGAGTATTTGGTCATTGTATAAATGTATCCAAATTAGGCATTTATGGTAGACTGCTAATATTCTAGAGAAAGAGTCTAGTGTTCTAGTGTTTAGTTATTTTGAATATGTTACTTGATGTTTAGAATCCTTACCATAATAGATTTTGTATCCAAATAATTATAATTGAATGTCCAACTTACAGCATGCAGGCCTCATCTCTATAACTTTAATATTGAATCTAATTAACAAGTAACAATTTCATAACAATTTTCACATAAGTATGTATTAAAATATTGACATAAATAATTAAACAGTTAATTTTCTTTTCCAGTGTGATGACGATCCGCCACATCCCTACATGCAAACTTTCGTCTTAAAGCCACTTGGAGATTCGTTCTTTGTTCAGCATGATATATTCCGTCTCGGAATCCATGATATTGCTTAATTTATTAAATCAATATAATATACGAACAACCCCAGACTATCACGCTATAATACATCTTATGTTGTTTATCTAGGTATAAGATTTTATTGCCTCTTGTAAATTCAAAATTTTTTATATTTAACATCAAATTGGCATGATATTGGCTTAGATAATTTTAAGATAAATGTAGTCGATGAAATGGCGTAATTTCAGTTAAATGTATACATTTTGTAATAAATACACTATAATTTTCTAGTCATCACTCTTATTTGCAATCTTTTGCAATCTATTTTTTCTTGAAGCTAATTTGTAACATTATTTATACTATCACAGTTTCACTTAAAAATTTTCTTCTTACCTTAAAAATTGATTGCATAAATGCAAATGATATTAATACATTGAAGCGCTTTAGCACGTCCTGTAGGCTAGTTTATTACTTAGAATTCAGCATTTATCAATATTAGCTATGTTAATAAATTCTGCTAGATACATAATAAATAATAATATAGGATATTAAACAATAATGGGAATAATAAAACGAAATTTAGATGCTAAGACAATCGTGTATTTAAGTAATAAATAGTCAAAAATTAACAAAAGAACCACTGAAAACAGGTACATTTTTACCAATCTCCGAATTCAAGACTTGCTCTCTTAAAATCCTTAGACGCTACGAACGCTTAACAAGTTACTCGCATGCACTACAATACAAATTACACACCACGCCGCGAAAGCGGACCAAACTTGTCTAAGTGATTGACTAGGTTGAAATGTAATGCTCACTTCTAACACTGATGGACCAAGGTTTGTCACAATCTACTCTGGCTGTACACAAATCCAATTCTAGTTTTTATTCAGAACGGCATTCACATTAAACACCACTTCGGAATACTTAAAATTCGAGACATGTTCAATACTTTACTTGTTGTTTAACAAGTATATTTAAAGCAAATATATTAATGATTGCTTCAAGTGTGTGGATTTTAATTTTTTAATTGTAACGACGACTTTTAGTTTTAATTTCCTTTGACTAAGTTAACTAGACAGTATAGACATACAGCAGAGATCAAATAAAACATGGCAAGACCTAACCGGTCAATTTATATATACGTAATATTTGTACATAAGCCATTATAGCCTCTATTGAAGGTACTGTTCCATTAAATTACTTATAAATAAATAAAATTAAGAACACAACCTGTCATTAGTTTCGTCGTAGCATCTTTAGTTAGTTCACAACTCAAAAATAAATTATTCACTCATTTAGTACTCTGTATGAGAGCAATATTATTATATCTATCAACAAAATTATGCACACAGATGTGCTTTCATTTAAGTTTAGAAACGAAATTCACTCTTATACAGAATAAAAAATAATTTTCAGTACGATAATACTTAATACGAAAAAAATAACAAATTAATAGAACAGTACCACAATTTTTTAGGTCCTTGTTCAGGCGCGTCATTATTAGCCTGCTACATATTCATTGAATTTGCAAGCGATAAATGTTTACGATCTCTAGCAAATCAATGCATAGTCATTAAAAATAATTGTGTAGTGCGACAATGTGACATTTTTTTAATCATATCATTAAAAACATCAACATAATACACCAAAAGTTCAAAATCCTCAAATGTTTAAATCTAGAGGCAAACAATTCTCATTTGTCCCACAAAAATGGTCAGTGATGCAATATGCAATTTTAGTTATTTGACTAAAAGATAATTTAACATCAAAATATGTCAAAATTTAAAATACACAAGACAATAAGTACAATGCAAACTGCTTTTAACGCAAACTAACCAATTCCATTTTTGTAAAATTCACGCAATATTCAAGTTTTTGTTTTGGCGTCTACTAGCCGGCTCATTTAAAGAATAACAAATTTTAATCTCTAAAAGAATACATTTACTGTAAAATTACTGTAAAAACTCTCAATGAACAAAACAAATCAATAACGTTTAATTTGATGGAGCGCCAAATCAATAAAGCTCCAGCGTTTCACACGCAACAAATCAAAATCAAGTAACCTCATTAGGTAATTCCAATTCTCACCATGTTCATGGCATAAAAGAAAAAAATACAGAAGTTTAAAAAAAGAACGTTGCCGAGATCGTAAACGCACTAACATCATTCTATGAGCCGCCTTTCTTTCTCCCGCGCGCGCCGACCACCCCGCGCAGGGACCGCATCGCCATCGCGCGGTTGAAGTGCCGCTGCGTTTTGTGCTCGTCCGCTTCGCTGCCGTTGTCCACTGACGATAGTATCACTAGTAGCACACCCATTACCTGCAATGTGGTTTTGTATGTGATTATGGAGATTAAATTGAGACTAGTATGTAGGTGCTGGTATATACTTCTGAATTTTACTGTATTCCTAATAAAAATTGTGTGGAATGGAATGTTTAAAATTAATTATTAAATGATTGTTAAAAATAAAACTGGAAAATAATTGAATTACAGTTTTTGAATTTAACGGTATTTACAGAAAAAATATTGTATCCCTTAAATTAATAGAAATAAAATTCTTATACTGTTGATATAAAATTGATAACCTGATGAAATATTTATGAATTAAGAATGAATACTTACCAAACACACAATAATAAGTAGGGTGTACACATGAACAGTAGCCTCAGGTATGTTCTCAATGTCTCTGAGAGCGACCAGCGCTGGCTCAAAGTCCGGCCTTAGGTCTAACGCGTGCCTAAGGTGTACTGCAGCTTCCTGAATATAACAATGTGATATGAAAGAAAATGTAATAATAATTTTTAGAAAAAGAAAACTTTTTGTTCAATGGGTTATTTCGGTATTTGAACGTAATATAATATGTACCTACAGGGGATACATTTATTTATTAGTGTGTCTTTATTACTAGTTAAACCGTACGGAGTATTATTTTTTACTTGTGTTACGAGTATACTTTTTATATGAAAGAAGATACCTGATAATGTCCATATGCTTTGAATATCTCGCCGAGCGTGAAGTACTGCTGCCACGCGCTGCGGTCTGGCGGCTGAACTTCGAGCGATCGGCGCGTCAAATATATTGCGTCATCTAAATACTGCAGTGTGAATAGCACGCGCGCTAGATTGAGGAGTACCTGGAAAATTAAGTTTTTATGATTTTTTAAGTAAGGCAGTTTTAATTTTTTTGATAGAAAATAATAAATAGAATAATAATTGGTCAAACCCTTATAAAGTTTGGTTTTATAACATAGCTCTAGGGAGTCTAGGGTATATATAAATTTTATTATTAAGTTTTTAGAAATTGTGATACTTACTTCTGCATTATATGGAGAGACGGCAAGGGCACGACGAAAACACTCAATAGATTGTCTTGTGTCGCCTTTAATTCTCCAAAAGTTACCAATTTGGTTATACAACTGTACTGACTTTGGTTTTTCTCTTTTAGCCTTTTTAAGGCGCTTCTCTAAGGCATTAATATCTAACTCTGTTACACCATTTTTATATGATTTTTTCTTTGTAAAGATAAGAGCAACCTGGTGAAGGGATAAAGTAATAGCATACAATTTATTTTATAAGCACTTTAGTTGCTACATATTTTCAGGTAAGAAGATAATCATTATTTAGAATTTATCATAATAAAAATTTATATGATTAATTTATTATTTGGCAAATTTTGCCTTTATATTCATGTCTAGCAATATAGAAAATTACAGCTTGTAACAGGTATTATAATGATGCAATACACAATGAAAACTATTTTATACTTACAGAATATAAGTAATATTAATAAAAATAACTTACTTGCGGTTCAGGTACATTAGGATGTCTATGACGTCTGGCCACACCAACCAGGTTGTCATAATAAGTAAAATTGACTGCTTTCCCACAATCCAAATACTCATCATCTGCTTCTCCATTACTTGTTTCTGGCTGATTTATCTCTTCATTGTTGTCGGAAATACTCCTAACAATTTAATTGAATAAAATATTTGTAAACTACATAATTATTGCATAAATAAAGTTTACTTGATGATGAAATAATTTAAATAATTATAAGTTATAATATATGCATAAATGCAGATGAACTGATACTATAAATAATTATATTGCAAGTTCTGTTCCAATTGTTTTCATAACACATTGCAACAATATGATATATGAATACTGGATTGTATAGAGTACTTTTAAGTGAAAGTTTCTAGATCATATTTATGATGATGCATGCATAATACAATACTATGAATATTCTATAAAAGCTAATGGAATAAAGAGTATTTTTACATATAAGAAAGGGTTGTGTTAGTTTATCATCATACTATACAAAAGTATACCTCTGTTGTTCATATAACTGGCAGTCAGTGCAAAACATATCAAAACTGTGCTTAGTCCAAGTGTTGCCATAGTACACAGTTGATGTGATTATATTGAAAACAACATCTTCCTCACTCATTTTGGGTTTGTCAGAGTCATCCTGTGTATTATAAAAACGCATTAGACTCCATAATATGTATGACCATATTCATAACATATTTCTACATATAAATATTAGTGATTGGTTAATAAATGGAATAGCTAGGTCTACTTCTGGTATAATAAAACTAGTAGTTAGTAGTTATTAAAAAGGTTCAATGAAATGCAAGCCCCATAACATAACAACGATGTATCCAAGTGCCTCTAAGTATTGATTATATAAATCTCATGAATATAAATAAGACAGACCTGCGATATAGTTGTTCCGTCAACAATTTGACCTTGCTCAACATCCAACTTCCAAATATTAGAGGTACGTGAATTAGTGACAATAATTTGAAACGAAAATATATACAAAACCAAACAAGTCAAATACGGTGAGTCTCCCATTTTGACTTGTTAAATTGAAAGCAAACATGAAAACTGTTTTGTTATATAATTATTTGCAGTAACTTTCACACAAAAATTGTTTTTAGGACATCGAAGTAAGCAATAAATTTTAATTCCAATGTCCTCAGTCCTCTTCTCTTCCTTGTCTCTATTTTGACAGATGGAGATTACAGTTCACACAGAATCTCGTCCAATGTCATAATTCAATATTGTCAACGTTCAAAAACAATTCACGCCATTTTTTTACACAACAAATTAATATTAGTTTTCTATTAGCAAACTGTATTAATATAAATGGGTTACACAAAGATTTACATGATATTGTCTAAACTCTAAGTTATTTTGTACAAGGCAAAATTACACACTTAAAATAAAAGTCAAATATCCAATCCTTCTGCAACGAAAAAGAAAAAAAAGAAAGATGTCATATGTCAGTCAATGTCACAAATTCACAATGACAATTTTTACGCATTTGGAAAGTGGAATTTGTGTTTGATTATTGTTTTTGTAAATATAGTATGATTTAATTGGGATACTATGTTACAAATTATTAATTGAATATTTGAATTATATGTGTAATGGAGTGAAATAATCAAGAAAGATGAAGAAAGAGCGTACTGGCGATAATTGCCGCCCTTTTAAATTATAAGTATTTCTGTTTTTATTTTGCTACTAAACAGCGTAGCCTCGTTTATTTTAACCATTGTTTTAACCTTTATGCGATGTATCTTTACAGCTCACCAGATTTTGAGCTTAACAGGAATAAGTTTCGAAAGAAGAAGCGTTATAGTATGTATTCCAATACAAATGAAGTACATATGAAACTATGTTAAATTCGGAAGATGTGGTTATAATTGCATGATTTCGTTTCAGGGCTTTGTGGAACTTACAATCGTACCATTAAAAGACAACTTAAGAATCATTCGCCTGAATGCTAAACAGTGTCGAATCTACAGAGTGTGTCTGAATGATCAATATGAAGCTAATTTTCAGTATTTTGATCCCTTCCTGGATATTTGTCAGAACGATCCTAACACGTAAGTACAATTTTGTGCAAGTATGACTTACTGAAAAGTGAAATTTTATTTTCTACCATTACATTGAATTTATTTGTTTTCCACCAGGAGATCATTGGAGGTTTTCTCTCAATACCACTTGTCTGCTGCCCAAAAGATAGATCCTGATCATAATTCTGGCGAGCTTCATATCCAAGTTCCTGATGAAGCGGCTCATTTAGTTGGTGAAGGCAGAGGCCTCAGGATTGGTATTGAATTTTCATTGGAGTCACCACAGGGAGGAATGCATTTTGTGGTACCAGATGGAGAGGGTACTTTAGTAGAGGTATATTGCTATAACTTTTTTTTTTTAATGAAGTTCCTTTAAAATTTCTTTAAAATCATGAAAGTATATGATTCAAGTTGAATACAAAATAATAAACATTGTGATTATTAAAGCATATTTATGATTGCACTTCCAATCAGATGCTGTGTAACATTACCTATTGTTGTATGTTTAAAACTATATGAGGGTACTTTGCAAACTACTACTACTTAATTTTAGACTTTAACTAATAAGTACTTATATATTTACTACTTACAACATACTTAAACCTTAAAATAGTATTTTACTGGGCAAACAATCTAAACACAATAATTTGTCTTCCAGAAATCAGCCCACATGTTCACCTACGGTCATTCAGCAAGGCTCTGGTTTCCGTGTGTGGACAGCTTTGCAGAACCGTGCACTTGGAAGTTAGAGTTCACAGTGGACGAGAGTCTCACTGCAGTGTCGTGTGGAGAGTTGCTTGATGTTGTGTACACACCGGACCATAGACGGAAGACGTTCCACTATGTGGTTAATACACCGGCGTGTGCTCCTAATATTGCATTGGCTATTGGGTAAAGTTATGTTTACTTTATTTTTTGGTTATGATAGTATAACTTAAATTTCTTATTGGGAATGATGATATCTTTATATTTTATTTTATTTATACTTTACTTTTAATTGAAAATATTTTTTAGAAAAAAGCATCTAAAAAATATTTTCAATTTGTTTATTGAGACTTGTTTTACCTCGCGTTTTTTATTTATATGTTAAAAGTATAGGTAAAAATTGTATTATTGAAATAAAATAACTCAGTATTGTGTATATTTTTTTTACAAAGTGTGGTGTAAATTATTTACTATTTCCTAATAGACTTTATATTACATCTCTTTTATATTTTTTGCAGACCATTTGAAACCTTTGTTGATCCATTCATGAATGAAGTGACCCATTACTGTTTGCCACACTTAATACAAATATTAAAGAACACAGTGCGTTACCTGCATGAGGCTTTTGAATTCTATGAAGAGACACTTTCAACGAGATATCCATATCCATGCTATAAACAAGTTTTTGTGGATGAGGTAAGATTGAAAATGTTTAAAATAAATAAATTTTTAAATTACAGGTAACATTTTAGTTGCATTTGGATATCATATTTTTCCGTGTGTGACGCATTATATGTCGTTTCCCTTATTATTTTTTGAAAAAAATAGGGAAAGATTTATTTTGGTGCTATGCTAGTGTAGTTTTAATGATAGAAAAGATTTAAAGACAGTTAAAAATAAAAAATATGTAGCAAGGATTGTTGATTGTATGAGCATTTATTTACAACTACATCTCTAGAAAAAATTAACTTCACATGTTACATAAAAATATCCAAGATTTATTTTAATTTTTTTCGTTATATTTCTAGACAGAAGACGACGCCACAGCCTACACAACTATGTCAATACTCAGCACACATTTACTACATTCTATAGCTATAATAGACCAGACATACATCAGCCGAAAGGCCATGGCTCAAGCAGTAGCAGAGCAATTCTTTGGCTGCTTTATAACTATGCAGAACTGGTCAGACTTGTGGTTGGCCAAAGGAATACCAGACTATCTGTGTGGACTGTACTCTAAGAAGTGCTTTGGCAATAATGAGTATAGATATTTGATACATCAGGAGTTGCAAGATGTAAGTTAATGTTATGTTTTTCTTATAAGTATTTTGAGTAATTATATGACTATAAATAAAGAATTATGAATTATGAATTATTATGAATTATGACTTCTAAGATAAATGGTGTTCTGTATTATGTCCTAATTACAATATTGAATTGCTTTAAATATCTTACTTCAGATATTAACTCGATTCTTATTAACATATCATAAATATGAATTTGAAATGCTTTTTAGTTTTTTAAAACTTTAAGTTGAGTTCAAATTAATTCCATTGTTGTTCCTGTACACCTCTAAAAATTCACTTAATATACTTTTATGTTGAATGAAATGAAATAAATGAATGAAATGAATGAATAAAACGATAAAATGAAATTACTGCTCAGATTGCTGCATACAAAAATAGCTTTATTCTATTATTTTTGTAGGTTGTACAATATGAAGAACAGTATGGTGGTATAGTACTGGACCCCTGGCAGCCGCCAGCCAGCGGTGCAAGGGTTGAGGCCAAAGATGTCTTCTACTTCCCAGTTAGAAATGTGCACACTATGTCGCCTAAATATATTGAAGTAAGTTTAAATTCATAAAATAAAATATTCTTAGCTTACATTTTCCGTTTTTTTTTTCTGATGCGAACTTATAATGTACTAAATTTTGGATTTGTTTGATTTTGATAGGAATGAATCCGTAAAATTTAAATGGTATTTTAAATTAATGTTTGGTAGAGAATTTTTTTTAATAGTGTAAAAAAAAAACACAATCTCTCTTGCATTCCTTGATATTCTTCCTATTTCATGTACCTATACTTTTTATTGAAGCAATTTTGCTCCATACAGGTTATGCGTAAAAAGTCTCACCTTGTACTTCGCATGTTGGAACAGAGAATTGGTCAAGAACTGCTACTTCAAGTTTTTAATAAGCAGTTATCTTTAGCTACAAATGCCGCTAACACCAAAATTGGGAGTGGTCTCTGGGGTCACTTATTGCTATCCACGAATTTATTCGTAAAAGCAATATTTACAGTGACTGGAAAAGATATGGCAGTTTTTGTTGATCAGTGGGTCCGAACTGGAGGTCACGCTAAGTTTCAGTTGACATCAGTTTTTAATAGAAAAAGGTAACATTTTCAGACTATGTTGTCACATACGTTATTGATTTTTATCAACTGAAATTATTATATTTATTTCTGTGACTATGTATTTAAATATGAACTGTAATTTGTAATATGTAGTTCTTAATATTAATAAAATAGAATTAAAGTTTATTACAAATAAATATATTTACACGAAGCATATTTTTATATACTTTATAAGTTAATCAGCAATAAAAATTTTATATAGAAATACAGTTGAGCTCGAAATCCGCCAAGACTGCGTGCACGAGCGCGGCATACGCAAGTATGTCGGTCCTTTATTGGTACAATTACAAGAATTGGATGGAACATTCAAACATACATTGCAAATAGAGAACACAGTGGTAAAAGCAGATATCACGTGTCATAGTAAGAGTAGAAGGAATAAGAAGAAGAAGATTCCTCTTTGCACTGGGGAGGAGGTGGATATGGACCTATCAGCTATGGAGTGAGTTACAGTAATCCTGAAATAAAATTTGATAACTTGATTATGACGACGCGGTTGGCGCAGTGGTAAAGTAACTGCCTACTGAGCCGACGGTCCCGGGTTCGATCTCCGGTCAGGGCAAATATTTGTGTGATGAACTCAATTATTTGTTCTTGGGTCTGGGTGTTATTATCTATAATATATGTATTTATTAAATATTATATTTATCGTCGCCTAGTACCCACAACACAAGCCTTAATTGAGCTTACTGTGGGACTAGGTCGATTTATGTAATAATGTCCTATAATATTTATTTATTTATATGTAATACAATTTTATTCCATTATTGTTCTATAGAAGTTTTGTTATTCTAAAAATGTGCAATTTATCCCACTGCATTTGATGTCTTACAGGTTTTGATGTTATTTAACGACAAGTCGTATAGGATGTTATGATTGAAACATATAGCTTACAAATTTTTGATTGGATTACTAGCACACTAAATAATCGTTTCTCTTTTTCATGCTTTCCACATTTGGGTTGATTATAGAACGTATGGCAATGCTATTGTTTTTATAACATGTGAAAACTCGTCTTTAAGGGTATTTTTTAATTCCAAAAACTTAATTTTAGCGATTCGCCAGTGCTCTGGATCCGTTTGGACCCAGAAATGTCGCTTCTACGCAGTACGGTGATATCTCAACCGGACTACCAGTGGCAGTATCAGTTACGTCATGAGCGTGACGTCACAGCTCAGAGTGAGGCTATAGACGCGCTTCATAATTACCCAGAACCCGCTACTAGAATGGCCCTAACTGATACTATAGAGAATGAACAGACATATTACAAGATCAGGTGCAGGGCTGCGCATTGTTTGACGAAGGTAAACTAAGTATGGTGTTTGGTGAAAAGAATTTTTATGAATTTTTATGAATTAAAAAAAGAAGAATTCTTTATTACTTTTAGATACACATCAATCATACATTTTACATAGTGCATATTACAGTTTTTATCAATTTTAATCTTCTTCGAAATTATTTTGTCAAAATTCAAGTTGAAAGATACAAATGTTAAACAGAAAGCAACCTTATGAGCTTTAGGTGTATTCAAAAAACGTACCAAAAGTAACGGCTTAGTTAACTTGTCAATATAATACACCAAAATTAAACCATATTCACATATGATTAAAGTTGAATTTACAAAATAGCAAGGTGAAGGTGTTTTTTTCCTGATTGTGTATCTAGTCTAAAAGATTTCTGTTGTTATAGGTAGCAAATGCGATGATAAGTACATGGGCGGGTCCACCAGCGATGTTAACAATATTCCGCAAAATGTTTGGTTCGTTCTCAGCGCCACATATAATTAAACAAAATAATTTTGATAACCTGCAACATTACTTCCTGCAAAAGACCATTCCAGTTGCTATGGCAGGTATGTATCATTTTTATAAGTTACCTAAATATAGTGAGTTGATGTGATATGTTATTTTTAAATATGAGGCTTATTAAAAATTGCGTGCCTTTGCTTAGTAATTTCACATCAATATTAAAACAAAAAAAATTGGCAAGTGATTATTTAGAATATTTCAAAAAAGATAATGTGACGTAATATTTTTTCTAATTTTACACGCAGGTTTAAGAAACATTCACGGTATATGTCCACCAGAAGTGGTGCGTTTCCTTCTGGACCTGTTCAAATATAACGACAACTCGAAGAATCATTTCTCAGACAATTATTATAGAGCTGCGCTAGTTGACGCACTGGCGGCTACTATAACACCAGTTATTTCTGTTTTGCAACCGGTATGTTTTCAATTGTGATATTGATTTAAAAAAAGAATAATCTGATTGAAAGATTTTTCATTTAGCTGGATACTTACTACTTGCCTATTATTACATAATATTGAATGAAGTAACAAAAAAAAAGACTGGTTGCACTCCGGGAGTGCCGGCAGAAGTGAAAACTTGATTATTAACGTTGAGCATGTATGATATCCATCCGTCTTACACTTTTTCGATCAGGTCACGTGTCCTGACGCGAGTTTAAGATTTTATACCCAACGCCGCTAAAGAAGTTTTCACTTCAAAAAAAAAAAAATAACCTTGATTCTTTATAAGATTGAACATGTAAAGAATCTAACAAAGAGCATATTTCTTATGTACAGGGTGCTCCAATAACAGCAGATTCATTATCAGCAGACACAAAATTAGTGCTAGAAGAAATAACAAGAGTGCTGAACTTGGAAAAAGTGTTGCCATGCTACAAGAATACGGTTACTGTTAGTTGCTTACGGGCTATAAGGCGTTTGCAACAGTGTGGCCACTTGCCAAGTATTCCCACTGTTTTTAGAGCTTATGCGCAATATGGCCAATATATTGGTAAGTAAATATATATATTAATTTTTAATATTTATTTTTGTTGCATTTAATGTAATGTAAATATGTGAAAATTTTTCATAGAATAAAAAATTGATTACAAGCCTGTATTAAAGATAAAAGTTTAAATGTATTTGTATTAATAAATAATTATGAAATTATCTATTTTCTGTATCCATAAAGCCGGTTATAATTTTTGTGCACTACTGCTATTCTTCTCTTTGGCATTGAAGTCGTCTACAATAACGTGTGTATCGGCAGACGTGCGTCTAGCGGCGTTCGAGTGCCTGGTGGACTTCGTGCGCGTGGACGGCAAGCCGGAGGACCTGTCGAGCCTGCTCACCGCCGTGGAGAGCGACGCGGACCCGGGCGTGCGGCACGGGCTCGCGCGGCTGCTCGTCGCCATGCCGCCCTTCGAGCGCGCCCAGCGGCACCGCCTGGACGCCGAGGCGGTCGTGCACAGGTGCGTGCTGTACCGAACAGTCAAGACCTGGGTACTCACTTAGCAGTGTAGCACGTAAGGGCGTATTCAGAAAGAAAGCTTGTAACTTATAAGCGCTTATGAGCGCTTATCGGCGGTTGTCAGCACTGGTAACCCGCGCAGGAAAATATATGAACATGCGCCGATAAGCGCTGATCGGCGCCGACAAGTTCCGACAATCTTCAACAAGCGCTGGTCAGCGCTGGGCGCTGCCATATAAAATTTGTTTTGGTCTGCTTCAACCTGCTTCCTTTGTGTAGAACGAACCAGCGTCGACAAGCGCCGATAAGCGCCGATAAACGCTCATAAGTTTCAAGCTTTCTTTCTGAATACGCCCTAACGTATCAGATACGGTATCAAGTGAGTACGTAGACACGAGCCCGCTGCGAGCCGCTCGCGCGTGGAGCGCTGTAAGCTCGCAGTGACCCGCCGAGTGGCGGTTTCACTGCGAACACAAAGGCGGCTCGTAGCACGAGCACTGCGGATCCGGCAGCTCGTAGCTAGATACGCGGAAGACCGTGGACGAGCCGTATCCACTTGCAGGTTGATACCGTATCTGATACGTTACGTGCTACACTGCTAAGTGAGTACCCAGCTAAGTATTCCGGGGGGGAGGAGTTAATTGAAGCTGACCTACGACACATGGAAACAGTGTGACGTAATGAAGCGCAGAGTGAGCTGACACAGTCGATCGGTGCGGTCGGACGTGTCACGAAAGATGTCACATTATACCTAGTTTATTTTATACACGTGAACTAAACATGAAACATCCACAGTAATTGAATAATTGAGTATTTGAATTAATTTTTTTTTTTGTGATAAATGGAAAGATTATATATTAGTTTTATAACAAAACTGTTTTTATTTTATTTTTTTTGCAATAATTCAAAAGTTATTTCAAAATAAAAATTAGTCTTTGAATCCAGTACCGAAGACACGCCGACAACTCCCGAAGCGTCACCCGCGCGCGTGTGACGTCATAATGTTAGTTTTCACTCATTGCAGTAGATAGAAAAATAAATATAGTTTGAAAAACTAAAAAACACGCTTTCAAGATAGATAATAATTCTTAATCTAGGCATCAAGCAATAACCAATACATAGTATTTTTGTGGAAAAAGCGTGGGGCGCTTTTCATGAGCTGATTGTATAATAGATAGGTATCTTCATTCTACATGGCCATCCCACGCATTTTTCACAAATATTGGGTTGATAGCCCAGTGAAATTAGGTAAAAAAAGGGGTCAACCTCGGAATGAAAGATAATAAGCTGGAAATTGGTAAAAACCTTTGTTTTGTTACCCTAAATATTGTCTCAAAAGTCACAAATGCTATCGTGTCCGCGTCTTAAGATATTGAAGGTCAAAGGTCACAAAAAACGATTTTTCGCGAATATCTCGGTTCCTATTGCTTAAATGATATTTTCACCTATTATGAAAGTTATAGAGTATAAAATTCTCTACAACTTTTGTCTAAGCTTTTTTTTTATACGATCTACCGTTTTTGAGGTAGAGCGCGAAGAGTGCGCAGCGTACAGTCATATATGAGCTAACGCAGGGTCAAGCGTGAGTTACGGTCATCAGTACGTTGTAAAAAGTCAATTATTGACAAAAAAATTATAATTATTAAGCAATGCCCATTATTTCTGTACTTATTCTTAATTATTTATATTTAATTATTCAACTATAGTATATGGAAGAATTTCAACAAGAAAACTGCCCCGTACAAACTTTATTTGAAAATGGAGTGCGCATCTTTTTGGCATTATATAATGCTCCAAAATCTGAGGACAACCTTGATTATTTCCGCTACACGCAATTCATCAAATTAACAAAACTAAATAAACCTGTACAATTGTCAACACTTCCACCAACAAGTGTAGCAGCCCGTCAACATATCAATCGTGTCTACTACCAGATTCAAACGTGGCTAGGGAAGAACTTAGAACCTCAAGAATGGGGCTGGAAGCTTGAAAATGAAATCCTGGAGCCCATAACAACGTTATTACCTCCAGCACCAGCCGAACTACTAAACACAATATTTTGCAATTGCAAAAATGGTTGTGGTTCCCGCTGTGGATGCAGAAAATCAGGGCTACTATGTTCTTTAGCTTGTGGCCAGTGCAATGGACAAGCTTGCCTCAACGCTCCACTATATCCAAGTAATCCCGATGAAGAAAGCACATACGATCCTGAAATTCTAGAAGGTTTGGAAATGAATATGACCGATAATGAGGATGATGACAATGAATTGAATATTTTAGACCGACAACAAGAAGAAGACGACGAAGAAGAAGATAACTAGCTTCCATTCGCAATTTCATTCGATTCACAAATTATTTTAATATTTAAACTCACATTTTAATAAATGTATAACATGCCATATTTAATGATAAATAAAGGTATATCTAAAATATATTTCCTTACTGTCTTTTTATTTTAAAATATAACTAAAATAGATAATCCAGAATTAATAATATACTATAGTTGAATAATTAAATATAAATAATTAAGAATAAGTACAGAAATAATGGGCATTGCTTAATAATTATAATTTTTTTGTCAATAATTGACTTTATACAACGTACTGATAACCGTAACTCACGCTTGACCCTGCATTAGCTCATATATGACTGTACGCTGCGCACTCTTCGCGCTCTACCTCAAAAACGGTTGATCGTATAAAAAAAAAGTTTAGACAAAAGTTGTAGAGAATTTTATACTCTACAACTTTCATAATAGGTGAAAATATCATTTAAGCAATAGGAACCGAGATATTCGCGAAAAATCGTTTTTTGTGACCTTTGACCTTCAATATCTTAAGACGCGGACACGATAGCATTTGTGACTTTTGAGACAATATTTAGGGTAACAAAACAAAGGTTTTTACCAATTTCCAGCTTATTATCTTTCATTCCGAGGTGAAACCCCTAATATCACTGGGCTATGAAATCGTGTGTAAAGAAGACGGTTACTTTACGTAAGGAAATCTTTAATCTTGGCCATCCTTATCAGGATAATAAGATAAATTCATGAAATTATTGTATTGTTACCGGGTTTTTATAAGTATACAAAATTTAAATTAAATCCGTCGGTTTATAGTGGGTCTAAATCGAATCGAAAGGAGAATTGGTTACATACAAACATATGTTTTAAGCTGATAGCGATCCTTATCAGGATAAAAGGATAAATTTATGATATTATTGTATTGTCGTCGGACCTTGATAAATAATCAGTGTTCAAAATTTGAACAAAATCCGTCGGTTTTAAGTGGGTTAATAATAAATACAGTGTTTTGATCTATTTAATATTGTTGTCATTATTAAATTATATATTAATTATATTAATTGTTAATTATATTATTTAAATTTATATTGTAAATGGCGAACCTCAAAAGTTATCGTTTTGTACCATTATATACGAATACTACAAAGGCAACTCCTGACAAAAATCGGTGATCATAAATATATCAACATCAAGAATATTATTTTAGGAACTAACTAACTAATTCGGAACCAAGTAACAAATCGTATTTTAGCAATAAATTTTCAATATAGTAGTTTCAATAAATTTTCAATTGTCTAGTGCTAGTCACGTGTAATAGCCGTAAACGCTGTACTGCAGTTAATAGCTATAACATTATGACGTCACAACTATAGTGACCAGTCATGGCGCGTTTGTAGTCACGTGATTTGAATTTAAATTTCATCAATTTTTAATTGCTTATAATTAACGGAAAAAAATTTTTTTGAAGTTTTTTGCATTAAATATCAATATTATTAATAATAAAGTTTTAAAATACATAAAAAAAAAATCAATAATTTTTTTTTATTCAAATACTCAATTATAACTTTAATCCATTCTATGTTTATAGGCTATGGAATAATGTGAACTGCCACTTATCAAACGACGCAAGACTGAGGTGCGATCTCGTAGACTTATATTACACGTTATACGGACTCAAGCGACCGATATGTGTTCCTCTACCAGAAATACAGGCTATGATGAAACAGATGCACAGCAAGGAGAGAGAGAGGGTGGAGAAAGAGAGAGAGAGAATAGAGAGGGAGAAAGGGAGACAGAAGGAGTTGGAGATGAAACCGGTTATTAAGCAGGAGATTGATGAGGTAAGATAAACTCAATGAATAAGCTCTTCATGTATACATAATAATTGTTAAATATTATTTTGAAACGTTTCTCTAGAAATTATCAAGCTTTTTACAATGGAAATTTTAAATTTCTTAGACAAGATTCAACAAAAATTGAATTTAATATTATATCTACTATTTTTTTAATTTATTGTTATTGGCAAATATTAACGAGATTTGGCAAGGAAATTTTACTAAGAAATGTCCAAAATTAATTTGAATTTTTTCTAAAGCTTTCTAACGGCTGATGATGATTATTTAACTTTTATCCTTTAGACAATAGTCAAGCGCGAGCCGGACCTCATGGACACAATACCACCGCGTTTAGATGTACCAAGGGAAGATAATCTCCCCGTACCACTATCCAGCATCAAGGAGGAAGATGATAAAAACGTTGATATCATATCCGTCCACGATATGCCGATAGGAAATTATGGGGTAAGTTAAAATAGTTTAAAAGTCTGAAACGAAGCAATTCAACAATTTAATTAACTACAGCAAAACAACGATTCTGTTATTTCTACTTCCACTTTTAGTTGAATTAATAATTTAAATCGGGGGCTGATACTACACTTCTTTTTCCAGCCCCACCGTGGTTACGCCCATGATTATACGCCCTCATCGTGAATAAACTTAACCTGTAACCATGTAGTATGTAGTGAAGAGATTCATTCATGTTTAAACAATATAATATTCAATGAATACTAAATAACTAGAAGGTTGTGGTTTCAATCAAGGTTCGATAGAAATCCACGTACCTCTGACCATTAAGATTTGTTCAGTTAAATAAACTTAACATTATTATTATGTTGATTATATACAATTTTCCGTTCTTTTCGTTTAGTTTTTTCCTTGTTATTTGGACAGTTATTGTAGTAACACAATAATATTATGTTGAATGGTGATCATACAGGCATTTTTTAATTGAGGATCATAAATCATAATATACAGGATGGGAATTTTTAAATGATGTTCAAAAATAGGGTGGAAATTTTTAAATGGTGATCATATACAAGGTGGAAATTCGTAATGCCACCTAAATGGAAAGTTTTCTCAATACCTAAGATGAAAAACTTTACTCAAAGAAAACATGCCCTTATTTTTATATTTTTTCCCAGGATGATTCGAAACGTGAGTTTATATCAGACAACGCGGCGCCCTTACCAGGTATTCCGGGATCTTCTGGGCCAATCGGCTTCGAACCGGGCATGTTCAGACATGACCTTAAGGATGAATTGGGAGCTCCTAAGGTATTGGAACCATTTATATTTAATTTTAAAATATTTATGCATTGAATTCTAATTACATACATTTTTATTTATTCATGTAAATTTTCAAATGAAGTAATTTATTTGTAGTCTATAAAGCAATACTTTGAAGTTAGAACAAAATATAGTTTTCCGTAAATTTTAGCACAAAAAATTGAATACACGCACTATATATAATATCTATATATAGAAATCCAACTGCTATAGCCAAATGATAAAATTCAATAATCAGTTTAATTAATGAATCTATCTCCCATTAACATACCATAAGCCGCCTTTCCTCATTTTTTTCTCTTAAAAAAACCTTTCCCTTTTTGTCTTAAAACCGGTTAAGTTGACAGAGCATTGATATAAGGTTGAACGAACTTTCATACTAAAACCGCTACTTGTACTTCTGGTTACAAAATAAAAAAAAGTTTTACATCCTTAAAATAATATCCAGTTATTTTTAGCTTTACCCGTGCCATGTCGTCATCTTTGTAATCTTATGTTTTTTCATTATATCGGTTCGATTGAAGAAGATAACATGAGTTTTAAACTTAAATGCCTAAGAAGCATTATTCTGATCATCGAGAATTACTTATTGTTTTTGTTATATTCAATTATGTAAAGTATAATTGTTATTGTTATAACTTATTAATTTATTGGACATTCCTTGAAATTAAACCAATCTGAAATTTGTCATTTGTTTTTGTAAAAGCTCCTCTGATGTTTCAAGAGTAGTTCTCGTGAATACATATTCGTAATTCTGTTTATTTTTCACATGATAATTTACGCTTTCCTGAAACTTGCTATTTGGTATACTCAAATATTTAAGAGAGAAAGGCACTAATATTTAGGCAATTTTTATCAAAGTACAAATGCAATTTATACCATAAATCTAATACTCGAATTGTTCTCAGGCTAAAAAGAAGAAGAAGGACAAAAAGAAGCACAAACACAAGCACAAACATAAACACAGCAGCAAAGAGAAGTCAAAAGAGCATAAAGACAAGTTAGTACGCCCGCCTTCGAGTACAGAGCACTTGAGAATCCGAGAGGAGACGCGGGAAACTCTTAGTTCATTCAGCTCGAGTCAAAGCCCGTCTGAAGATGTCTCCAGTATGCCGACTAATATGAGTTTCTAAGTTAATTAAGAACAGTATCTAAGTTTATTAACAGATTTATAAGTGATTATTAAATAAATATAAGAGTAAAATGATTTTTTATTTAACTTCTTTTACTCCTTTAAAATATATCATTAGAGACCATACACACATTATTAAAGATAACAGTTTTCTATATAGTAGTAAAAAATTTGTTACGACTATTAAGCTTTGTTTGTTCATCCGACAAAACAATATGAAATACAATTCAAATAAATTATTATTTATCTACTATAATATGAATTATTGTTAATTCTATCGAGAGTAGGTGAATATCTATGACAATATCGAGACTAGATCGATGATCGATATTATAGTACTAACTACTAATATGATATGGCAGAAACTATAAGAGAGATAGAGAGATAGAGACAAAGTATAGATAGAGATAGAAGATTGCTGTACTCAAGAAGCTTATATCTAATACACTGGAGATTGCACTATGACCATTTAATTGTAACAAGAAAATATGACGTTGAATGACGCCTGTATGTTTTTTTATCCCTTTCACACCAACTTGCCAAGTTAGGTGTAAAAAACATACAGGCGTCATTCAACGTCATATTTTCTTGTTACAAGTTAATGGTCATAGTGCAATCTCCAGTGTATTAGATATAAGCTTCTTGGCTGTACTCCACCTATCTCCTCTAGCAAAAGCAGCAGTCAAATCATGCTGTTATCTGCTAAGTTCCTTTTCCGCATCAACTACGCATGATCGAAAGACGCATAGAATGCAATGTTTTCTTTCTTTCTCATTCAACAAGAACTACCCTGACTACTCTGCTCTATCTATAACGCCCATATGATAATGTTTTTACAATTGAAATTTTAAGTGCGCAGTGCGCACTGAGTAGCGTATATAGCCATAATAGTACGTAGTACAAATATTCTTTGAAAAGTGACTGTTATTAGTTTTTGATACGCATATTTAAATAGATGAAAGTAATAGATTAGATAGAAAAAAACCTACTTATATTAAAATTAAATATTAAACTTCCAAGCAAACTAAGTTTTTCCTCAAGACTGAAAAGATAAGTAAACTGTAAAATGTAGAGTATTTACCGTGTATTTACTCTGCGGTTTCCTAACGACTTGTATTAATTAGGTCTGTGTCGTCGAAGCCGATTAAACGAAACCCAAGACTGCGGCTTTGTATCAAATGGCTGACCGTACAGGTGACCTTTGTCCTATTTCACTTTTTTAATCCATGTTTGTAAGTATTTAAATACTTGAAGATATTTTTTTCAATTTCATTCTAATGGATGAAAAAGAAAATAAACGTTAGATTTTATCGGCTTACATAAGATTGAACGTAACTTTAAAAATAGGTTTTGTAAATCATATAAATTATTAAGGTTCGGATTAGTACTAGACTCCTTATAAAGCTAAGCGAAGGGAAAAGAAAAGTGCAACATAGTAGCGCTTACAGCGCGTATCTATTTCAATAAAACTAAATATTATCTAATCTTAATAGATTCATATCCATTATCCACAGAGAAAAACTTCTAACATTTCCTCAAACATTCATTATTTATATTGATAGGTGTACCTATTATAATAGACTAATGTAAATGAGATTTATTTATTTATTTGTTATCAAGAGCACATACTAAGAGAGATATTACGATATTAAATTTATGTTTCCTAATCTCACAAGCAAGGAATAGTGATTACGTTTTCTTACTATTGATCATACCTAATTGGTTTTATTTTAAGGTTAAATCTGATTGCTCTAGTAAATGCAAAGTAAATGTTTGTTTAAACAAACAGTAATTATTATATCAATTCAATCCGATGCATTCGGTCGACGTTTCCGCGATGCAAATTAATTGAAGCAAGGTAAATTTTAATGGATAGGTAGATATTCAATAGGTACCTATTACGCAACATTCTAATGCATTTTGGGAATATAAATGAATATTTATGATGATTATTTATTATACTTCTTTTCTTTGTTGTCTCTTCTTTATCTTTATACATATTGGTTACAAATGGACATTGATATTTGTTTGAGGAAAATCACTTAAATTATTTATTTATTTATTGATTAAGTTCTATGTAATATATGAAGCATCTTATTTGAGATAAAACACAACGATCTTTGTAAAGCAGCAACGATAATAAAATAAAATTTACCAAAGTGGACATCTGCTTCGAAATTTTAATGATTTTGTTTAAAATATTTATGTGTGTGGAAAATATTCGAAAAATAGTCAACTGTATATTTTATAAAAAAGATTTTTAGGTAAAAAAAAAAACAAAGCAAGATGAGAATCTAAGGCTTCAAAGCAAATTTTCTGTTATTTATGTCATATCAGTTATAATGGATACGAGTGGATACGTAATAATAGTATTACAGGTATATTTTTATGTTAAGGGTGCTTTTCCACCACGCATGTGCGAGGATGCGTAGCGAGCGATGTTGTATATAAATAGCCTATAGTATCGCTTCAAACGCTAAATGAAACACCCTAGAGCGGGCTACCGAGCTAGCAGGTCACTAGTCACATGATGTTCAGCAACTACCACTGCCCATGAAAATTGTAGAAGTAGGGCTCTTGCAATACATGAGTTCCATGCTAGCATTTCACGCTGATCTTCTATAGGAGTGTGGTAGGTATCTTCCCCGGTGCGATCTGGCCAAAAGCTTGCCGAAGCGTGTTTGATAAAGTTTTCGATTTATCTATATTTTATGAGAAAACTTATCAACACATATTTTTATTTTTATTGAATAAACCACGTCTACACATCAGACCTTTGAATATGTAATAGATACATATATGTTTGTATATTTCGTAATATTACACAACCTTTTAAAATGATGGAAATTAAGTTACCTTCTTTATATGTTCTTTACTTCTAATTGTATCCTCAAAATATTTCATTAATGCTTAAGTACACTACCAAAAAATATTGTATGTACTGAGCTAGGTAGGTACTCTGTTTTGTTACGAAGTTTATTTATCGAAATACACTCATACTCATCAAATAATTTTAAGTACCTATTTAAAGGAAAGCCAAAGGACCTTTACGAACTAAGCGCACTATATTATTATGCCGATGATTTTTGATATTATGGTATTTCTTTTCACTACAATGTGTACCATTACATGAGCGAATTCTTTTCAGAAATTAGTTTTGCAACTAATGGCATGGGCCACGAGGTGACTTCGAGATGACTCTATGAAGACCATAACTCGATTGATTAATTATAAAAATATATAAATAAATTATTGTATCTCTCTTTATCGATCTATGTATTTCACACATTTATAGAATGTAGAGTAAGGTTGTGGAGGGGTTTAATAAATACAAATGAAAACAACCCTTTAGGAACATTGTAACCTCACGAAAGCATATTTTTTTAAGCCTGCTGAAATCCTTTTTTGATATTTAATAAGACTCATTAAAACATGCTGTGTCTAATCTACAACTATGAAATTCCATTAGACCTTATCTCAGAGGGCTTATAACAGGTCTCGAAACATTTTTTAAGGCTTCGAACATTAACAACGAATTGGTTTAAAAACTGTGACTCCTCGCGGCATAAATTAGTTGAGCTGAGACCACGACCAATGCGGTCGTATTGTATACAGTTTTTTGTTGGCCGACATACTGTTAACATCGCTGTAAAATTTTATTCAGTAAAATACGTATTTTAAAATTATTATAGAGCAGTTACAAAGATGTCAGTTCAAAATGGAGACGCCAAACCCTTGAATGTTGCGGTGGTTGGCGGCGGATTGGTATGTAATTTTGGAAATATTTAGATTATTTCGAAATACTCATATTTCAGTTTTATTATTTTTTGTTAACATTTTCATAAATGAAAAATATGCACCAGTAACACGAAAATTATATCAATTAATCACAAAATATTACTGTAATTTAAACAATAATTCGTATAAAAATATTATTACACAATAAAATGTAATAGCAAAAATATTATAAAAAATAGTAATAGTTTTGAGTAATTTTAAAAGATTGAGTATTTTTTTTTTTAAGAAAATAACGCGAACCGGTAGGTACTGGCCCGAAACGCGGTAAGTTATCATGCGTGCGGATATTTTTTTACCGCGTAGTTCATTTTTAAGCCATTTTCATTTCTATTCAAAAAAGGTGCCGGTATTATTTTTTAAAAGTTGATACAGTTTTAAAAGTTGTTTAAATCTTGATAAATCCTCAAGAAATTTTGAATATTGAATATTGAAATTTGATTTAAATAGTATAAGTACCCGGGTCTATTAATAAATAAAGAAATCGAAGATATCAAAGGGTCATAAAAAAGTGAAAGTATTCAAATTTTTCGAGAGAAATATAAACAATAACAGAAAAAGATCTTTTTAAGGCCGGTTGCAGAGCTTCACCGACCATCAGTGCGTACGTCAGTCGCGCTTGTCATATGTATGGAAATACATAAAACCGTTCATAGCTAGACCGACCATACGCACGCGAATTTCCATACATATGACAAGCGCGACTGACGTACGCACTGATGGTCGGTGAAGCTCTGCAACCGGCCTAAACCGTTTTTGATATTATAAATTCATAATTTGACAATTTTTTGATTTCAATATAAGGTAAACGCAGGTATTAACGACCCCTCTAAGGCAATTTTCAAATCAACCATATTTTTTAAGTATACTGGTTCTTCTAAAGATTTATAGTTTCATTTTATATGCTAGTGTTATGTATAAAAAATGTTTTTATTGAAGCAAATACATTTTAATAAAGGATTATCTTGTAAAAAATAATTTACAATGTGACTTAGTCGATTGTTGCAATTACCGACCCATAAAAACGGCTGTGAAGCTATTAACGATTTTTATGCAGCTATTCCCGATCGTATGTGAGAGGAGGCCTTTTTCCAGCAATGGCTAGTGATGATGATTACCGATCTTAATAAAATGAAATAAAAATGCAAATATATTCGTATTTTTTTATTATAGTTATTTTTAATAAAACAAATGAGTACTTCTTAGTAATGAACTAAATAATTATAAACTTTTAAATTAATCAACATAATACTATTAATATATGTACATATATTCAATTAAGGATTTCAAACTCTAGGATATTTCCTTATGCTATTTGATTGATTGCTTCGGCGAGTTTTGTTTTACTGTATACTTTTCGCCGCTTCTGTGGCTCCATATTTCTGGAAAAAAATATAATTATATGTTTTATGTTAATTTAACCATGAAGAAGCATTTTTTAATAGGCACCTATTATGTCATAAAAGTATGTAGTAAAAATATATTTGCACGTTCAACTACGAGCAGAATGTTTAAGGATCGATATTATCTGTATCTACAAACATCTTTATTCTACATTCTGCAAATAAAGCAATTTGAATTTGAATTTGTAGATGAGAAACTAAACAATCTATATTCGATCGGTAATAGCTTCCTATAGTTGCTATTGCCGACCCACATGGGTCGGTAATAAAGTATGTAAGTATAAACCTAAATTGTATTACCGACCCATAAAAAAATGGTTATTTTAATTCATTTGACCATCAGACTATAAAATAGATTATAATTGATTAATGTCATACAAAATATGAACAAATGCATATTGTTTGAACAAAAAAACAATGATTTACTTCTGTAACTATTCGATATTGATCCTCGAAAAATATCATAACTTTGTATAAATTGACAACGCTAAAAGGTAAACACTAGACAAAAAAAGTTTAGTCGCTAATAGATTTTTATGAAGACTCATAGCTTAGATTTAAACTGGTCCATAAAACCACTTGTGTTAGTGTGATACAATAACATAAAAGAAAATTTAAACAAAAAGTTACGTTGCTGCCATTGCCGACTTACGGGTCGTTGATACCTGCCACGACTTAAACTGGTGAAGCTAACACCGTCCCATTTTAATTTAAAGTTTTATCGTTTCAAATTACTTTTTATTAATAAAATGTTGTAAGAAATGAAAAGTTGACACTAAAATGCATTGACATTTAGTAATATAAATTAAAGTATAGATGTCATTTGTTTGTAAATGTCTTAAAAAGATAAATCACAGTACTTACCCGAAGGAACAACGGAACAGTACGAAACGTCCTGCGTCCACGCTACCCCGCAGCAACTTACGTATTTTTACTATTTTTTGCACAGCTACTCACACTAACTTAAAAGTATACGATGCTCAAGTAATACATTCGTGTATAACTTTGCCTACCTATAGCTAGAATAGTTCTGGAAACGTTTAAATTTCGAATTATTTTTATAGGTCGGTAATACCTTCAGATTTTCGATGGGTCGTTGATAGCTGCGTTTACCCTACCTAGAGAACTTTCTTATTTTTGTTCAGTAAAAATCATTGGTTAGTTCTATGAATAGGGTTCAAAGTTCTTCCTTATCTTTTCGTTTACAATTGAAAAACTATTTATATTAGATATCATAAGACAAATAATAACACTTCCGCAATCACGTTGAATGTATAACCACAGAATACAATATAATAGTAGCTAAACGCTACAGAACGGACACTCTCCGCCTCCCGCCAAAATTAAACTTACCTCACCCCGCGCGATCGTGATTAAAATGGGCCATATTTTTCTGCAAGGACGATACGCAACGAAGATTGACAACATTAATCAAATTGACTTAAAGTAATTTTATTATTTTGGGTTTGTGATTATCGTTTTTCGTAGAAAACGGTTAGATATTGTGCTGTTTACGGATGTATTTCATCAGAAAAACGCGAATTTTTTTTTACGCTAGTCACAAATGTGCCAACCATAAAGCGTTAACACACACATTTGCAGTCTCTACAGTGTGACTGTCAAAACGATAATTTTGTATGGAGTGTCCGGTATAACTTCAAACTATGCCTAAATGTTTTATCTATTTGATCAATTTTACTTGTTTTTTTATCTAATTATGACGTTTACAATGTTGTAGACGAAAACACATAGGTATGTACAGGCACAGTATATCCTCGTCGCCGACGAGTCGTCGGTATTCTCTACAGTAAAGTCTTTTTGGTTCGTCTGTTTCTTAGAGTTCTTCTTTAACTTGGGGTCATTTGGATAAGAATACTTCTTCATTCTCTTAAATTGCTCTCGTTCTTCTAACATAACGGAGTACCCCATCGTACCCCGTAGCCATGTCCCCGTTATGCCCCCATTCTCAAATTATTTAAAATTACAAATAGAATAAAATGAGTGAGGGTTAGAGTATTTTTGTTCAAAACATAACAATAATTAACTTATCTGCAAAAACAAAGTAAATAAATGATAGTAACGACATAAACATTTACCTTTTTATATGCGTATTCGTAGTCAATCAAAATTACATAAAATTACGTTGAAAATCGTTTTTCCTTTTGAAAATCAAACGCGCGCAGCTTTTCACCGGTCACTGTCAGACTTAAGAGAGATACAAATTGGCTACCTATTAGTGAAAACAAAACACATCTAGAGCGTATAGTTTTCTGTAAGTGTGGATGGCCCCGTCGTGCCTCGCGACCCCGTCATGCCCCCCTCTCCCCTATTTATTATAGTAGGGGAGCCCAAGAGGGGATTTTGGGATTTACTCGAGCGCGTCAGATTACTATAAGGGACGGTACCTTAGCTATTCATTAGTACCTCTAGTCAATATGAGCAGTTATGGTTGGTGGGTGCGCTCAGGGGCCCCGCTGGAAAATTTGAATAATCCATAATTCCCTAAGGTTGAGCTCGAATCGTCAGATTAGCGAAATGGGGACTTCTTATATTGTAATTAACCCCCCCCATATATTAATCTGACGCGCTCGAATAATATTACTTTAATTATTTACCCTTTCTTCATAGCGATTAAATCGCCACTTAAATCGTCAGATTAACGTATACTTTTTTTCAGTGACGTCCTGGAGCATGCAAAATATCAATATCTAACGCGCTTGAGTATTTCCAAGCCAATTATTTTCTTTTTTAAATTAAAAAAAATCAAAAAACCCTTCCCCACCGCTAAAAGTGAAAACATTATAGGACCTTTTTTTCTCGCTATGGTCTAATCTACCAATTCTAATAGGTTCCCGTGACGCTCGAGTAAATCCACATTTAGCATCCTGGGCTCCCCTACTATTATTAAATCCACTACTCAGACTTTTCATTAAGTGATATTTCGTAATTTTAGTTGTATTATAAATTCAATCTAATTAATTTTGGTAAATGTAGAATAAAATTAATTAAAATATATTTTTATGAAATAGTTTTTATTTGAGTTGAAATTTTCTAGTAAACTGAAATAAAGACGAAGCAGTTAATATTTAGTCCATTGAATAAAAAGTTCTAGAGTGCGTGAGTTAGTAACGTAAGATGTTTCTTCGGAAACATGTCAAGAGTCCCTAGGTAATAAACATACTAAAACCCCGGGACACTAGGAGGAGCCCCGGAGTGGGGAGAGGGGGGGAATGGGTCCATTTTTTCATTTTTCGCTTAAAACTCAAAAACGGTACATGTTAGAAAAAAACTTTCAAGGAAAAGTTGAAAGGCCATAAAATTATCTACAAGTTGTACCTAAATCATTTTTTCCTATATTCTACCGTTTCTGAGTTATACGCAGTAAAAAATTATTTTGGCTCAAACAATTTCCCCATACTACACATCAATCGATCAAAAAATATTTCTTTCTTCCAAAAAACTCAAATGTGCAACTTGTGACCGGTACTGATAGATTGCTCTTAATTAGGTCTATAATTGGTAAAATAAACACATTCCTCCATGGAAGCCTTTAGGAGGAATCGATTGTCAAAATATTGTATTAGGGCAGTTTGAGTTATTGAACTTGATCTTTTTATTTTTTTCTTCCAAAAAACTCAAAAGTGCAACTTGTGACCGGTACAGATAGATTGCTCATAATTAGGTCTATCATTGATAAAAATACCAGATTCCACCACGGAGGCGTTTACGGGGAATTGAATTTTATTAGGGTAGTTAAGATACTTGAATTTTTTATTTTTTTTCTTCCAAAAAACTCAAAAGTGCAACTTGTGACCAGTACTGATAGATTGCTCTTAATTAGGTCTATAATTGGTAAAATAAACACATTCCTCCATGGAAGTCTTTAGGAGAAATCGATTGTCAAAATATTATATTAGAGTAGTTTGAGTTACTGAACTTGATCTTTTTATTTTTTCTTCCAAAAAACTCAAAAGTGCAACTTGTGACCGGTACTGATAGATTGCTCTTAATTAGGTCTATAATTGGTAAAATAAACACATTCCTCCATGGAAGCCTTTAGGAGGAATCGATTGTCAAAATATTATATTAGGGTAGTTTGAGTTACTGAACTTGATCTTTTTATTTTTTTCTTCCAAAAAACTCAAAAGTGCAACTTGTGACCGGTACAGATAGATTGCTCATAATTAGGTCTATCATTGATAAAAATACTAGATTCCACCACGGAGGCGTTTACGGGGAATTGAATTTTATTAGGGTAGTTACGATACTTGAACTTTCTATTTTTTTTTCTTCCAAAAAACTCAAAAGTGCAACTTGTGACCGGTACCGATAGATTGCTCATAATTAGGTCTATCATTGATAAAAAAACCAGATTCCACCATGGAGGCGTTTAGGAGGTATTGAATTTTATTAGGGTAGTTACGATACTTGAACTTTTTAACTAATTACACTAATAAAATTCAATTCCCCGTAAACGCCTCCATGGTGGAATCTGGTATTTTTATCAATGATAGACCTAATTATGAGCAATCTATCTGTACCGGTCACAAGTTGCACTTTTGAGTTTTTTGGAAGAAAAAAAATAAAAAGTTCAAGTATCTTAACTACCCTAATAAAATTCAATTCCCCGTAAACGCCTCCGTGGTGGAATCTGGTATTTTTATCAATGATAGACCTAATTATGAGCAATCTATCTGTACCGGTCACAAGTTGCACTTTTGAGTTTTTTGGAAGAAAAAAATAAAAAGATCAAGTTCAATAACTCAAACTGCCCTAATACAATATTTTGACAATCGATTCCTCCTAAAGGCTTCCATGGAGGAATGTGTTTATTTTACCAATTATAGACCTAATTAAGAGCAATCTATCAGTACCGGTCACAAGTTGCACATTTGAGTTTTTTGGAAGAAAGAAATATTTTTTGATCGATTGATGTGTAGTATGGGGAAATTGTTTGAGCCAAAATAATTTTTTACTGCGTATAACTCAGAAACGGTAGAATATAGGAAAACATGATCTAGGTACAACTTGTAGATAATTTTATGGCCGTTCAACTTTTCCTTGAAAGTTTTTCTCTAACATGTACCGTTTTTGAGATTTAAGCGAAAAATGAAAAAATTGACCCATTCCCCCCCTCCCCCCACTCCGGGGCTCCTCCTAGTGTCCCGGGGTTTTAGTATGTTTATTACCTAGGGACTCTTGACATGTGTTCGAAGAAACATCTTACGTTACTAACTCACGCACTCTAGACCCCCCTTGGAGGGACTCATTCAATGGACTAATTTATAAACTTTTGTAATAAATTCATATTATTAACGAACGAATATATTTTAGACTTAAAAATAATACTGAGATGAAAATAGAAACTAAATTTTTTTCTTTTAATATATTAACGATACAGACTGTAATAGTCTGCCCCCCTAGCCAAGTGGCTTTCTGTTAGCGTAGCGTTCAATAGAATAGACTACGAATGTATGAGATTGACGTAAGCTGTAGATAAACGTATCTACAGCTTACGTCAATCTCATACATTCGTAGTCTATTCTATTGAACGCTACGCTAACAGAAAGCCACTTGGCTAGGGGGGCTGTTTTCCTATGATTAGTAACTTAGTAAGTTAAGATTATTATCGATGTTTTTTATCATGGTAGCCAGAGAACTTATTTCGGCTGAATTTTTATTTCAGGTAGGATCTCTCGAAGCTCTATATTTGGCAAGAAGAGGACACCGCGTTACCCTATATGAATATCGTGAAGGTGAGCTACTTACGTTAATTGACGTAATTATTACAATATAAAATTATTATAATACGAGTTTTAGTATTTTTTTTACATTCCAGATTTTAATACTAAAGAACTTATAGATAATGGCTAATGGCTATTATAATTTTAATCGTTCCAGTCTCAAATTGATGAATATTAGATAGAATTTTTATAACACTATTTTTTTTTTTAATTCAGTGACATTTTCTTTAATTATTTCATTTTGTTACACGATAGCTACAACTAAAATAGAAGTCTACTATGTATTTTAACTAACGTAATACGTACATAATTATAAGCTAGCTGTTATTTTTTTTTTTTAGATCAAAATCAAATCAAATCAAATTTATTTATTAAACATACTTAAATACAATTACAATTACAATTACAATTTATTACAATATACAATTAATATTCATGTAAAAGTATATAAATATAAAAAGGCTACTAAAACAATTTATACAAGCCAATGTTTCCCTAGCTAGGTTACTGGGCAACCTGTGTTTAGGAGAAACAGCTTGCCTCTAAAATAAATTCACAAAAAGCCTCTTAGCAAGTACTCAATTATAAATTAAAATTGGTTACAATAGAACTATTATAGGCAATGTTTAGATAGGAAACACAATTAATATAAAAAGATTCCATGAAACATTTGTGAAAGCAAACATAAACCTAATTAGTTGTTTACGATGGGTAGCAACACATTAAAATTTTATCACCACATATAACTTAATGTAAAAGTAATATTTACACATTTATTTTTTTTAAGTTTTATTTGTAAGTGATTTAAATTAATGAGCCATCTGACGTTGTTTTTTATTTATGATTTATGCAAATAAATATTAGGTTTTTTAAGAATGGAAAACGATCAATAAAATAAAAATTGTATAAGTACTAATTAATGTGTAAATTTCGTAATACAATGCGTACCTACATTGTTTATCACCATAATTAATTACGGTCAGGTCTAAACAATAAATAAAGATACGTAATATGAATAAGATAACGATATAAAACCTTTATTTGTTTCATTATCTAATGAGTCTGGACAAACAATAAACGTTTCGAAATTTATAACGAAAAATAAAGGATTTTTGTTGTGTAAAATTAGTCCAAATTTAAAGAGGAGCCATAGTCAAGAAAGTAGCTGTGTTAGTTTATAAGGATTATAATGATAAAAATAGTAATCTCTTACTATTTTATAAGAAGAACTAAGAACTAAAATATTTATTTTTTATAATGTAAAATATTTAAATACAGGTAAATATTTTACATACTATGATCTGTAGAATATGTTTGTCAACTTTAAGATGATGAAGTTCAAAACTATCATTGATACATTTTTGAGTGACCTGCATATCTTCAATACGATCCACAAAAAATGTTATACATTTCTCCTATAGAGATCGAACCCAGGACTTCTCGGTTATTAACTTAAGAGGCGGTCAGTCAACTTTAACATGACTGTAATTTAGGTCGTGCAGGGATTATCTTTTGTTATTCCGTGGTAGAAGTGATGAAAACTAGATTCCAGAAACCATAGCAATAATGCTGCTTCCGGAAAATTAGTTATTAGAGAATTTACATTTCAGTTAATGAATAAATATTTTCACAACAAGAAAATTGTATATCATGTTCATATTCAAATCTGAAAATTGCTGGTTGTCGATGTATAGATAGGTATGTATGTATGTAATATGTATGTATATTAACCCGTTTTCCGTTAAAATGCATCAAGCATCGTGAGGAAACCAACATGTCGAAGAACCAAAAAGTTCGACAACATATGCCAACCCACACTAAAGCCTGATTCCCACGGCATGTTTGCTTCACAAGAATTGGCAGACGACAAGCGCTTGTCGCCATCCGTCGCGATTTGAACTGAGCGTTCCCACGGCATGTGTGCGTATGGCAAGCACTGGCGAGCGACAAGCGCGCCGATTCCCATGGCATGTGGTGTGGTGTGGCGCGGTCGGATTTGTGAAGCAAACATGCCGTGGGAATCAGGCTTTAGCCAGCGTGGTGGATTATATGGTCTAGGGCCGTAACTGACTGGCAAATTCATATTATGATCGCAATAACCAGCCATGCTTAATTATGGTATTAGGTATAAGTATGAATTTGCCAGTAAGTTCAATTTACTGTCTGGAAATAAGAGGTCATAAAACTACGGCCCAGTAGTGGGAACGTATATGGGTTGATGATGAGGATGATTTAACAAAGCCATTCAGTTACAAATAGTTCCAAGTAATGAAAATGCATTTTTACGCGGGTTTATTAAACAAGTTGTAAACATTTTAATATATTACAATTATATATAGCGAATAGGTAATGAATATAAAATTCACACGTGCCTATTTATAACGTCTCAATATTGAAGTCGAATAAAAATGAAATAATAGTCTGATATAACCTATAGTAATAGTATAGTAACCTAAGTTACATTGTATACAATAATACAACGTGTTGTAATGTGTATCTTCATTAACAAAACAAAATAATTTTCATTGAACACCAAAACCAAAGTTACCGATCTAATAAATAACAATTGATTGCTATAATCAGTCACTTATTTACCGGTCATGTTACATCACATTTTTTTATTGGGTTTCAATTGAACACACCTAGAACTATTATTGGAAGCTAATTATAGAATATTATAGAAGATATTTAAAGATTTTACTGGCATTTTTATAAGGGAAATAATTGATTTGTTGGAATCGCTGTTTTTGCATATACTTTATTAATGTTTTATCAATCCCCCTTTATATATAAGGAGATATCGAAATAAGAAGTTATTTTTGATTTCACTTTTCTACAATTATTGTAATTAGAAATGAAAATGGTATTTAAATACATATTTCAATTTCTTATATGAGTATAATCGATAAAGTCGATCAATCAAAAGGCAATTAACTCTTGAGACTAATTATTACATAATATTACGTATATCGTAAAATTCTAAAGCATCATAATTATATCAATAAAGTTGTTTCTAAATTATTTACTTAGAGAAAAATACATGCTAAATGTATTAAATATCTAGTATTTTTTTTTGTCAATTTTGAAGTATTCTCTCCTAGCCTAACTTCGTAAATAGAATCTCATGACTTAAAAACATATAGGTCACCGAACTAGTTATGAGCTATAGATATAAAAAATATGAAAATAAGAAAGAGACATAGATAATAATAAAAGAAAACAGCGTGGATGGTGAACAAACGTTGGATGGTTGAAAAATTCATTCATTAAAGCATTGGTTTTCATAATTTAAATTACAGATATAAGAAAAACACCGCTCGTGAGGGGCAGGTCGATAAATCTGGCTCTATCCGTGCGCGGGCGCAGAGCTCTACGCGATGTTGGCTTGGAGGACACTATGGTCAAGGAACATGGTATACCCATGAGGGCCAGAATGATTCATAGACCTGATGGTTCTACATATTCTATACCTTATGATGCTCGAACAAATCAGGTAAAAAAATTTACTTCTTTATAGGCAAAGAAAATTTAATTGTCTAGGTGTTTTCAGAGCTTTTTAACAGAAATACGTAAAATATATGAATTATTTATAAAATTCTTTGTATACTAAAAAATATATAGATATGAATCAGAATTATTTCACAGCCCTTAATATGGAATAAACATTTTAATCAACGGATGCTTCGCGCGATTTTTTATGATTATTTAATCGGAAGTAACGCCTCAACGCATATCATGGGCTGTCTAAGGACTTATGTAATGCGTGTATAATTTCGTTGCAATTAAAATGCGTTTCAGATAATTTATTAGTTACAGTTATTATGTTATTAATATTTAATTTGAGACGCATATGATACGTAGTTGTAGAAGTAGTGATAGTTCAAATATGTTGAAAAACCCGAATATCGTTTATACCCCATTGTGGAAAATTAATAGAAAAAAGTAGAGCAGACATGGTGATGAAATTGGCATGTCGTAGAATCATACAGGTTTTCGACATCTGGTCAATGTTTATAATCTAATCCCTCATGAGACCTGTGTTTAAGTATAAAGTACCTAATGATGATAGTCTGATGCTAATTGTGATGATTATTTATAGAAATTTTTAACACACAATTTACAATATTTTATTTTTTATGTCATTATCTCGTACGATATATACATTATTTTATTTTTCCAGTGCATCTATTCAGTGGGAAGAAATTACTTAAATGCTGTTCTACTTAAAGGTACGTAATAATGCCCTATTATTTGAATTTGAAGATAAGTACTGAAATTGTAGATATTTAATAACAATAATGGTCAATTTATATAACTATGTAACAAGATTTTCTGAATTTAACTCTAATTTTTATAAGTGAAGGATACATTTATTTCCAATTGGGAAGATAACACGTTAATAACTATTCTGTCAGATATTTTATGCAAATATCAAGGCAAATATATACATATTACCATCGATTTGTGCATTGATTATGAGGATTCTATTTTACATTCAGTAAGTTTGAATAAATAATAAGAAGCAGATGTTAAAAATAGTATAAATTGTTTTATTTTTAGTAAAAGATCAATCCATACTTAAAGATAGATTATTTAATTACCTATCACCATTCAGAAATGTGACATTTATCTTTTTTACATAAGTGTATTATATTTATTTTATTTGTTAATGGGTTGTTCAAATAAGATAATTAAGCTTGTAGTGAAATAATTGATCTAGCGTCGAATCACATAATGAATAAGATCATTAAAATGACTCAATGAAATATTTTATTAATATATTTAATTACATACCTACGTACATAAAATGGTATAATATGTTTAATGTATGTACCTATATCATTAAAATGCCATGGTTATGGGCTTTGCCGTAGTACAGAAACTTTATATTTATTGTTCATTTCGTCAGATTTATTTCATTGTATTCTTACCTTCTTTTAAATTAATCTCAACTAAAATTATTTTTCAGAATCTGAAAATTACAAAAACGTAACGAAACATTTTAACCACAAGTTACTGGAAGCTAATTTACCAAAAGGTGAACTTAAGTTTGAGAAGTAAGTTATTCATTATAATTAAGGAATAAACATTTGTCTACTAATTGTACACTTCGCAGTCCACTTAAATCGTATTTTTCACCACATCATAGTTGCAATATTAAGACAAATTAAAAATATTAGTTATGGATAATCTGAATATTATTACCTACTGTATATAATATAATTTATTACCTACTGTAACATATCATAACACATTTTAGGATGGACACAAAAGAGACTGTATCAGTGGCTGCTGACTTGATAGTAGGCGCTGATGGTGCATTCTCAGCAGTTCGTCGGGCAATGTTGAAACAACCATTGTTTGATTTTAGCCAGCAATACATTGAGCACGGGTATTTGGAGCTGTGTATACCGCCGAGCAGTGAGGGTGGAGTAAGTACATTTAGGAAATGTTGAATTAATGAAGAAAAAATTCTAAAATACAGTATTACAAATCAAGTGCGATACAAGTTATAACATAATATTATGTAGAAGGCGGTCTTATCTAGGCTATCTAGTTATAAGTAAGCGATTATTGCCAAACAACCGAAGAAATTGTTAGCTAGTTTTTTATGAATACCTACTTATACTTGGCCAGCGTGGTGTATTAAGGCCTGTACCCTTATAGGAGACCCGTGTCCCAGCAGTAGTAAGGTATATGGGCTGACTATGATGATGATGTTAATGAATAAAGAAGAAGATAAATCTTTACTCATCTTATTAATGCGAAAGTGTGTTTGTTTCACATCGTAACGGCGATGTGCGATAAAAGTAGCCTAGCCTAACTATATTTAGACACAAAAATTATATCATAAAATCGCTCTGTTTCGACGTATACGAAAGATAAACAGACTTTCGCATTAATAATATTTGAAAGGAAGCATGGTAAATATTGGGCTTAACAGAACAATAGATTTTCGAATTGGCTCTACATAGAAATTCTGAACCAGTAGCGATGCAATTTGATGAGAAGCAATTGTAAAACAAATCTCGATGAACAAATAACAGTTTCATTTATATATTATGACTAGCGGTCCGCCCCGGCTTCGCCCGTGGTACATATGAAAAATAGATGTTGGCCGATTCTCAGACTTACCCGATATGCACAGAAAATTTCATGAGAATCGGTCCACCCGTTTCGGAGGAGTATGCAGACTAACATTGTGACACGAGAATTTTATATATAAGATAAGGTTAATTGGTTTCATTTTAATATATTTTTTTTGCATTATAAGAACCCTTCTTGTTTTTAAACGGAAATTAAATGGTGGAGAATGGTAATGTTCAAATACCTTAATATTTGGGTAATAATTACAAATTTCCGGTCGTACTCCACCTGAAGATTTAATTTTGAATTTAAAAAAATTATTTACTTTTTTTACGAACACAGGTTGAAAGAGACTTTTTTACTTTGATTTGTTTTTTTTTTACTTTGTGGTATTTTTATTTCTGTCTGTATTTCGTTATTTTTTTCCGAATCAGACACGACGTTTTCAATTTAAATTAATTTACTTGTTTTAATTTGCTTTGTTAATTAATATTTTACTTATTTAATTATTATTTACTCATTTTTTGTTAACTCTAGTTTCAGATGCCTCCAAATTATCTTCACATTTGGCCTCGTGGTAATTTCATGATGATCGCCCTACCTAACCAGGATTGCTCATGGACAGTGACTCTCTTCATGCCTTTTAAGAACTTCAAAGGCATCGATTCAGAAAACAAGTTACTGGAATTCTTTGAGAAATACTTCCCAGATTCTATACCGTTGATTGGAGAGAAGAAATTGATTGACGATTTCTTTGGTGGTTCACCATCGCCCTTAATTACTATAAAGGTAATTATTTCTCACTTACAGATTATCGTGTATTGTAATGGCATGACAGTGTTCTATAATGGGATGTGTATTTTTATCCTAATTAATATAACATGTAATTCCTTTACAGTCACTGCCATAAACCTATGGAATGAACTGCCGATAAACATCAGACAAGCCCAATCCCTTACTTGTTTTAAAAATCTCGTCCGAAATCATTATTTAAATCTGGCTTTTGACTCGGTATAGCATATTTAGCTCATTATATTATGTATTATAATATGTATAATATTATTTCTTTGATGACTCCTTGTCCTTTGTCTTTTATTATTTTATATGTATATGTATTTATATGTATGTATATATATATATATATATATATATATATATATATATATATATATATATATATATATATATATTACTTATATTAATGTTTATTTTTGTCTATGTATGTGTTTATTTTATAGTATTTAGTTTATTTATAATCTTTATTTAATAATATTTTTGTTATCTTTGTATAACATTATTATTTATTTATCTTTGCGTATACTTTCTACCTACCTACCTCCTATTTCTAGTTTATTATTTATCCTTCTATCAGTTGGTTGCCTGGAAGAGATCACTCTTAAGTGATAAGGCCGCCTTCTGTGCTGTTTTTCTCTTAGAATAAGTTTTGTTTGTATTTTATGTATTTTGGCAGCGCATTAAAGAGTATAAATAAATAAATAAATAAATAACATGACTATGTACCTAATAATACTAAACTATGTACCAAAGTAATAGAAATAATGAAGTACATACTTTAAATCTAAAAAATAAATAGTACGTTTGTTTGTTTATCGTTTCCGTAGCTTATAAAAACTTGTCCAGGTTATTGTACCATTTTTTGTAGTAGTTCGACAGAGTATATTATGATTTAACAGTACCTATCATGCTTTTGTTGAGGAAAAAAATTTATATGTTTTATATGATTTTTCTTTAATATCAGACCCGGAATAAATTTTCAATGGGTATAGAGTAAAAGAGTTCCGAGTATGATCATCATGGTCAGCTATCCTCGAACCTATTGTTATTTGTAATATTAACATCATCTACTTTTAGTGCATCTATTCATATAGATATAAATAGATTCATCTTCCTTTCAGTGTCGTCCATACCACGTATCTGACAAAGCAATAATCATTGGAGACGCAGCACATGCAGTAGTTCCTTTTTATGGCCAAGGAATGAACGCAGGTTTTGAAGACTGCACAATTCTGAACAACCTCTTCCAAAAGCATAATGATGATTTGTCACAAATATTAAATGAATTTTCAAATACGAGATGGCAAGATGCTTTTGCGGTCTGCGATCTCGCTATGTATAATTATATCGAGGTATAGTACAGTTTTTATATTGCTTGAGTAACAGAAACGTTCTTTGTTCTAGAATCTTAGTTGGTCACATTTAATGATCCTTAAGACTTGCAGCAGCATTTAGAAAAACAACTTCAAAAATAATTCAGCCAAGACATGGGAATCTTATCCTAGGATGAGACCTATCCTTTGTGTTTATCCAAGTTACCCTCTATATTATATACATCCATCCTCACAAACATTCGCATTTATAATATAGAACAATATATTTTATGTTTTCAGATGCGCGACCTCGTTACCAGACCCTCATATAGGATAAGGAAAGCGGTGGATGACCTGATATATTGGTTTTCTCCAGAGTTGTGGGTACCTCTGTACAACTCTGTTACATTCAGTACAATGCCGTATAGCCAGTGCGTTAAAAATCGACAATGGCAAAATAAGGTACTATATTTTACACACATACAAATGTGCTGCTCTAGTAGACGTTGTTCTGCCTTATTGCCCCTTTTCCATAAGAAACTACCTTATGCCTTTACAAAAACTAAAAAAAAAATAGACGAATTGGTCGAGATGTTCTCTAAGCGATTTGGCGATTCATTATTATTATAATATTATTATTATGTATTTATAAGTAAAAAAATTCAAGGGCTTATTAAATCGCAAGAGATCCTGTGTCTAATCGAATCGAATGAATTGTTTCTGTTACTTCGCGTAAAAGTCCAAAAGTCATCGTATATTCTAATTTATTAGGTACTAGCTTTTTGCCTGTGGCATCTCCTGCTTTGTCTAAAACCTAAATTTTAAAGGTAGTCTAAATTGTATAGGTAGGTACTAAAACCTTCCTTTTGAATCACTCTATCTATTAAAAAAAACACATCAAAATCCTTTGCGTAGTTTTAAAGATTTAAGCATACATAGGGACAGAGAAAGCGACTTTGTTTTATACTATGTAGTGATTCATGTTATATATAAGTTTTATTAATTTAATTTAATTCTTTTCAGGTTTTGGCAATTATAATCTTCATGGCAGGCGTGTTTGCGTTTATCCTGTTATTTTGGGCTCGCAGATGAAACTTGAAAGCGTGATTAAATTTATTAATTTTTTCTTGTATAAATGCCATATTATATTTAATTTTTATTTATTAAACATTTAAAGACATTTGGATGTAAATTAAATACATTGTTACATTTTATCAAAATATTTTACCGCATTTAAATTTATATAATTAGATAAGTTGCGTAACTATATATATTGTGCCAATAAAATAATTTTAAGAGTATAACGGCGTATTTATTTGTTGAAATGAACAAACCCTGTTTATTGTTGTAAACTTATTTGTTTATAAGTACATCTATTACGTTTTTCGGAAAACGGACTCACGGAAAAGCTAGTGGAAAAACTATTATCTTACTTGTGCTGATTATTTTGCCGCTATGCGTGTAACTGGGTAGGTATCTAATTATTATATAAAATGAAATAAAACCAACACTAAAATATATTTTTTTTATATTTAAACTTCATAATATAATCTAATTATAATTAATTTTTTATTAAAACTTTTCCCCACAATGTTTATTTTGTGCCCAAAATAAATAGGTACACAATTTAATACTATTCAATAGAGATATTTTTAATACAGTTTTCTAAGTATATTTTATAATGAAATTAACTACATTTAATTAAGTACCTACAATGAGAAGGTTTTCACATTTGGTTCTAACCTAAAGCTTATAGCTAACTTAAATATAAGTCCATACGATGAAATCTATTATTAAATTGACAAATAAAATGTAAATAAAAAAATTCAAACACATCAAATTATAGGTTTATAAATTATAACCTATTTGATATAACTTGTAATTTCTGTTTGTTTAAGATTCGTATTTCTAGATTAATATTATGTTTTATTAAAAGCTATCCTGCTACAGGCGATCGATGAAAATAGTGCACCAATATTTCTATTAAAAAACAAAAAAATGACAGTAAATACCCAGCAGCGAGTATAAAAAATGTAATCCTTAAATCATTTAAATTCAACGTTTCGTATCGTTTTTGTTTTTGTTTAATTAGATGACTGGCTAGAACACATTTTTTTTCCGTAATAAAATTGAGGAAATGTTTGCTAAGCAAACCAGACTCAAAAATACGAGCAATGTATTCTCTGAATGCATCTTTAAGTACGAAACCACGGTTTATGTAAAAAACATTAATTAAATTATTCGAGAAATCCCAAGTGTGCTTGATCCTAATTGATTTGTCGTTGCTGTCAAATCTGCAGTTGAGATTATACCTGTTGTCAGACAACACGGTGTAGTAGTCATTGCTGTTGGTGACTGTTTCAACAACAGAATCTTCATCACGACACTGTGGTGTTTGTTCTCCGGGAAGTACGATATCGTAAGTGGATTTGTAAAATTCTCTTGTATTATCGGATATGCACGGCTTGTACTCCAGATCACGGAAGTTGTTCAATGTAATCCTTTTCTCTTTATGAATAGTCGTAGTCAGCAAACTAAAGAAGGCAGAGTTGTAAAAGCTATGAATGAAGAAACTGTACCAAATCCAAACTATCAAAATGACCCTGAAGCGTTTTATTCTGAACAAATTATGATCTCCATGTGCAAATAAATAATCCAATAATTTTAAGGAACGTATTTTTTCAGTATTTAATTTTCCAAATATGTAATCATAAATCTTCGCGGCTACATTAATAACGATGAAGGACACAAAAATTAAAACCCACGTCATCGTATCGAAAGCTCTATAAATAATACTTTCAATATTTTGCTCGGTGTGTGGAACAACGATTTTCATTGTTGCATATTTGTAACCGTGAATAAAATCATATGCCAAAAATGTATCCTTAGAAAGTAAGTTGCCGCCAAGAATAATATCAACCATTTTTTTATGTAAGAAATGCAGGGTACCTATGGATGTGAAGTTTGAGAGGACAAATCCCCTGGAAGTGTCGTTATAAATAAAATAATTAATTTTTAAGCCAATCGATTTGGTGGATATGTTTAATACGTATTTTTCTAAACTGTGAAAATACTTTCTAGTTATATCTCTTCGCTGGCCTGATTCAATCAATCTTGATAAAGCATTTATAGAACATCCTGCGAAGTCAATCTCATCTTTATTTAATTTAAATACAGCAGAATTGGAGCATGTTATAAGACTTATTATTTCATCGTACTTCTTACCACAATTACCATTACCAAAAGGAAAATATGTCAAAAACATTTGAGTTTTGTTCATGTTTGCGATCACGACGACATCATAAATGTTATATTTCAAGAATTTATCAAAAAGTTTTCCCAGTTCATTGTCATTGATTTCTTCAGTTACTACAACAATGAAGGAGGCCCTTGGATTCCACATAGGATCGTGAATAATGTGCCATGCTTTAGACCCGTTTTGGACAATTCTATAATAAATCACATAAACATCAGGTACTAATAGCCAATCATTAGTTTGGTACGTTCTTGCTGTGAAACTATAGCAATTATTATCAACGTCAATGAGTTTTATCATGTCATCCTCGGGCAATACATAACTTACGTGTGTTCCACAAGGGAAGTTGTTCAATAATTTTTTAACACATTGTGCTTGTGGATATTGAATGAAATTGTCACCACGAGATATAAGAAATTTTGAATAATTTGCATCGCTACCTGTAACTACTTTTGGGCCAAAGATAAGTAGGAAAAAAATTAAGGCAACCCCTAGCAACTTCACCATAGTTACTTGATTTTATTAAAAGCAGTCGGTGCTAAGTTTCGTTGAACTTTCTATAAAAGCTTGGATTACACTGAGGTCATACGTATGTGACATGTGATAGTACATCTAAAGAACTGCAATGACGGTTATTAAAGTGTACCTAACCTAATAATTTTGTTATTTGCTTTTGATTTTTATTTCTCCTAGAACAGATAGATATGGAGAATTATGTGGGTATATTTCTATTGAAGGCAAGATAATGAAGATAAACAACAAACAAATCAATAAGCTATTCCAACAGTTAAATATTCGAATGGATATTCCTATTTACATAATCTTTTTAAGGATTACCTACTTTAAATCATTATTTTTAATTATTGTGGGCGAAATGAGTTTGTGTCATTTTTGTATAGAAGAGACAGTCAGGCATCTTCTCATCTCTAATACCTATTCTGTACTAGGTTTCCGCCCGTTCTTTTTTCCGCTTAGTCAAAGAAAAACACGCATAGTTCCCGTTCCCTTGAGATTTACGGAATAAAACCTATCCTTTCTTCTTTCTAGGGCTATATCTGTACCATATTTCATCCAAATATTAGGATATTTTGTATTTTTCAGATATCCGATATAACTAACTTTTGGGACACTCTGTATAATACAACAACGAAAGTCACATAATTTTTTTTAAATCTAAAACTGATCAAAGCCTAAGTGTAGGTGCATTGCATTGTGTTGTAAATTGCGAAAATATTAAGTATACACTAACACTTTTAATCAAATTAAATTCTTCCCCACGTTGTTTATTTTTGGGCACAATATTTTATTGAGTTATTATCATTTCTTAAAAATTGTTTGAGAATTACATTTTATAAAAAAATGAATTGACTTATGACAGATAGGTCGTCATAATCAGCACCCCATATATGTGTTCTCACTGACGAATGATCAAGAACTAATAAAGTACGGCATAATTTATAAAGATATATATTACATTACACATTACATTTATATATAACTAGATTTCCGCCCGCGGCTTCGCCCGCGTTTTCAAAGGAAAACCCGCATAGTTCCCGTTCCCGTGGGATTTCCGGGATAAAACCTATCCTATAATGTGTTAATCCAAGTTACCCTCTATATGTGTGCTAAATTTCATTGTAATCGGTTCAGTAGTTTTTACGTGAAAGAGTAACAAACATCCATACATCCATACATCCATACTTACAAACTTTCGCCTTTATAATAGTATTAAGATAAGATATATTTGAGTTTTGAGTTTTACACAGTATACAGAACTCTTGTAGCCTGGAGGGAAATAAGTCTTAACTCTGTAGATATAAAATTATACTTCCACTACTTTTTAAAAGCATTGCAAAGATCTTATTCGCTTATCAATCGAGAATGGAATCGACTAAAATCTGGTAAAAATATATCCTGTAAAATTATAAATTATAAATATTTTATTATAAATTCTCTATGGATAAAATTCTTTTACAAACTCCAAATTACCAATCAAATGAGAGGAAAACCATGTCAGTTGAATGTTTATTCAGAGATTGGATTACTTTTGGATTACATTCATCAGTAAAGTTCACGTTCAATAAATATCATACTTATTACATATGCATTAGTAGAGCACGGTAAATACTTTGTGTGTAACAGGCGCCTGACAAATCAAATAAACAGTAGATAGCAAACAGTTTTTATTTCAAAGATATATTCCGGTGTTCCTAAATAATATTATATTTATATATAAACAATCAAATATACGCGAGTGATGTAGTTTTTACTACAATTTGAAATATTATGTAAAGTTTCACCTCTGTAGATTCATGCAGTCAAAAGTTTGTGTCCAAACATGTTTGTCACAAATGTTTTAACAAACAGCATTTCTAAATTAGATTTACCTATGTTTTGAAAACTATGTACTTAGTAAATTTTCATATTACAATGATTCGCTAACTTTTTTTTCAACTGAGAATATACATCTTACATACTTACATAATATGTGACTTAGGAATACTAAATGTAGGAATGTAGAAATTAATAGAAAATAATGTAATTTAATTAATATATATATTTACTAGCGGTCCGCCCCGGCTTCGCCCGTGGTACATATGAAAAATAGATGTTGGCCGATTCTCAGACTTACCCGATATGCACAGAAAATTTCATGAGAATCGGTCCACCCGTTTCGGAGGAGTATGCAGACTAACATTGTGACACGAGAATTTTATATATAAGATTACAATTAAGTAGTGTTTGTTTTATTTACTTCAATAATAAAAGTTATAATCGCAATAATATAGCCGAGTAAAAGTATGAAAAACGTATGTTTGAATCTACATAAGGTCAGTGCATGAAATCTCCGTAATCTAATTTTATCAAGTACATAATTGCAGTTTTTTCTGAGACATAACATTTTCATTTGATATTGAATTAATCCTGATTCAAAAATGTGACTGGTGTGCTTTATTAATTTCTTCTTCAATGGAAATCCCCTGTTCACGTAAAAATTTAATATTACATTTGTAAATGTATAGTGGTTTAGCAATGAGCGGCCATCGTGGTCAAAGTATTTGTATGCTCTCAGTAAAAAACTGTAATCCATCTCAAGTGTATACATTTGTTGACTTCTTGCAACACTATCAAGAGCCAGTCCAAGGTCTTCACACTCAGGTTTTGTTTTCTCTGGTAATTTTATATTGAAGACGTATAAAAAAAAGTTTTTACTCTCATCAATGATACACGGCTCATAAGGTATGGTATGCAAGTTCCGTGGATCAAAAGTAACTGTTTCCTTATAATCCGATGTTATTAGACTGAACAATGCAGTAGAGTAAAAATTATTGATATAGAATGTGAACAGTATCCAAACTATTAGAATAAACCTTAATTGTTTTATTTTAACCAATATTTTATCAGCATGCCCGAAAAAGTAGTCACCCAATTTAATTGCTAAAATAAATCCTGTTCTTGTCTTTATATTATACTTATAAATAATGCAATTAATGAGACCAAACACAATGAGGTACGTAGAAAAAGCTAATATCCAGGTGATTATACTGAATCCACGAAAAATTATTTTTATCCATATCACGTCTCTTGGAACCGGAGTAATCACTAAAACTTTTGCATAGCTGTATCCCCAGATGTAGTCGTACAAATCTGCGCGATTTTCCATTAAAAAGTAGCCTCCAATTACGATATCTGTTTTACCTTGTTCCAACAGTCTAAGTAGCCCTGTACTTGTAAGATTAGGTAATACGAAACCACTGGAAATATTTGTATAGTAATGAAATTTAAAATCGATACGTTCAATTTTGGCCATAATTTTCAGCATATATTCTTCTAAACCTTCCAGATATTTTCCCTCGACATGAAACATTTTGTTGTTTGGTTTTATAATGTGCGGTATTTCTTGCATTGCTGCCACGTCAAACGAACACTTAGTGAAGTAATTTGGAACTTTATTAAAGAATAACTTCTTATTTTCGATATCGTTGCAGTCTTCTAAATCAATTATGTTAGAGAAATTCTTTCCACAAACATCTTTATAGAAGGGGTTATAAGTAAATAATTGGATCCTTGTGTCATTATTATGGAATACTGAGACAACAATGACGTTGTAAATATATAGTTTGCTTAGCAGTAAAAATATGTGGTGAAGTTCAGGATCATCGCATTTAAAGACGACTAAAATAAATTTTGCTCCAGCATCCCAAAAAGAATCTTTTTTCATCGATGTTAAATGGAATACTAATTCTCGTGCGTGTTCTATAATGATGATATAGACGTCAGTTTTGAGCAACCAAAATTTACTTTCAGAATCTCTGGTTAAGGAAGGGTAGCAATTTCTGTTGTTATTCGCTAGATATGTGCAGGTATTTCTATCACAGACATAAGTCAACTGAGTGCCACATTCAAAGTTACTATCGACTATTTTAGCAACACATTCTGATATGGGATCACTTTGATAATCGAGAGAATGATTATTTTTGAATAGAAATACAGACTCTTTAGAATATGAAAACGCTAAGATGACTAAATCAAGCAAATAAATGTAAGTAAACGCGACCATACTTGTTGAAGAAAAGATCAATACACAAAGAAGTGTGTGTAATTTTTTGTTTTATACCAATTCGGAGTGCATTATGTAGGTGTTGATTGGCAGATATAAATGATTTTTGGGACATTGGATCATTTGTCTTTTTCCTGACCCAATGATTATACATACTTGTTAAAAATAATTGCACTGGTCGATCATAATTATTTTTGATGCCTTGCATATAATTATTTGTTTGTTGATTATATCTTTTTATGCTTGTGTTCTTTGTTGGTAAATATGAAAAATAAACTACCTCAGTATAGATTAATATAGTAATATTTTCTGACTTAACAATTAACATGTATTTCGCCGGAGATTTAATCAAATTTATTACATAGAGTTGTGTTCATTACAATACTAACTTGTTAAGTTGTATGTTAGTTACTTACGTAGTTACGTCATTTCTCTATTGTAAGAGGCCGGGCCAAATATTAGTATGAATGTAATAAGAATGTACTGCGATTCTACACAACTACCTAATTGATGTAGGTAGTTGATAACAAATCGCAGCAAGTCAACGACTATTAGCAAAGTGAAGGTAGTTGGGTCGAACGTCGTATAAACAACGTCCGAGCTCCTAGGCACGATTCGTACGAATGCGCCACGAGTCCACACACGAGTCAAAAGAAAGTGGCATTTTATGTTCGGACAGGAAACAGTGACAACTAAATTGACAACTATTCATCCACATAAATATCAAATCAGAAGTTACGTCTTACACTATATTGTATTGTATCCCACACCTTTCGTAGTTCGCTTTCGGTCGTAGAGTGATCTTAAGTGAAGTCCCATGTCCCCTAGTGGGGTAAGGGACAGATACATTATATATCTGTTTCACTGATCGATTTTCTTTAGGGACAAGTAGGTGATTAGCCTTCCGTGTCCTGCCAGACCGAGACTTTTTTTTTCTTCGTATCCACCGGGAATTGAACCCAGGACCCCTCGGTTTAACGCTTACGCGTCAACCACTGTACCAAGGAGGCAGTCAAGCGTAGAGTGCTCTACGAACGAAAAATTCATTTAGCCTCCGTTTTCCAACTGTTTAATTAATTAGATCGGTTGGTAATCCACGTAATCCCAATCTGCACCATTCTATAGATAAATAGCTTTCCGACAGCAGTTTCGCCCGCGTATTAAACAAAAATCCTATGTTCTGTTTATCCTATATATCCTTTCTCAGATCTCAAGCTTTCTGTAGCTCTATACCAAATACCATCCAAATCGGTTCAGTGGTTGAGGCGTGCAGAAGAGACAGTCAGACTGACAGACGGACAAACAGAGTTACTTTCGCATTTATAAATTAAGTTAGAGTTAGGATTAGAAAGTTATTATTTATGGGTTCTAATTATTTATTCTTGCTTCGTTTTGCGTGTGGGTGAAATGATTTTTCGCCAAATTTTGTATAATGTAGATTGTAGATAATAAATAAAAAGAAAAAATTTCAGACAAGCTTGATTTATTAAAACGTATTTCTTCTTATAAATGTAACAAAGGTTTTTGTTTAATTGGTTTTATAATTTTTTTCTTTCAAGCAGATGCAGTGCTGGCTTCCATACAAAAGTTGAAAATTTGAGACACTTAAATATTCGTACTTTATTTGCATTATAAAAGACTGCTGCAATTGAAATGTTTAAGAACTAAAATAGTCCTGTAGACAATTAACATTCGAGACAATATTCACTTGGCCATCGAAGAGGATCACGTAAATCCCTTCAGAGGCCTGAGAAAGGATATAGGATAGGAAAATTGCATGAAACGTTCTCTCAAACAATAAAATATACAATAGTAAGCAAGCTGCAAGCGTCGCCACTCGTCGTCGGCAGCCGTTGATATATTGACTGTTGCCGCCGTCGCGTCGACGACTGACGTCGACATGTGGCGACGGCTGAAGTAGCCTCTGCCGTTTGCAACTTGCCGTTCGTCTGTTACTAGAAACGGCACTCTAACGCACACATGCTAAGACCTCAAAGTGAGATGGCATAATTCAACTATGGTGTGCGACAAAGTGACAATATTATAATAATAATAAATTAGCCACGTGCCACTTCCGGAGCGCTAAAAACTTATCTACACATTTTTTCTTATAATATCGCTATATTGATAGTTTATTTCAATAATAAGTCGAGAAAACAAATTAAGTAGTCTTCGTTTTGTTGATTTCGATTATAAAAGCTATAATCGTAATAATATAACCAAGCAAAAGTGTGTAAAAGGTATGTTTGAATCTATACAATGTTAATGCATGAAATCGTCGTGATCTAATTTCATCAAGTACATAATTGCAGTTTTTAGTAAGACATAACACTTTCATGTGATATTGAATTAATCCTGATTCAAAAATGTGACTGGTGTGCTTTATGAATTTTTTCTTCATAAGAAATCCCCTGTTCAGGTAAAAATTTACTATTACATCTGCGAATGTGATTAAGAGTTGAGTGGCCGTCATTGTCAAAGTATTTATATGCATTCATTAAAAAAGTGTAATCCATCTCTAGTGTATACATTTTCCTTCTTGCAACACTATCAAGAGCCAGTTCAAGGTTTTTACACTCAGGTTTTGATTTTTCTGGTAATTTTAAATTGAAGAAGTACGAAAAGAAGTTTTTGCTTTCATCAATGATACACGGCTCATAGAGTATGGTTTGCAAGTTCCGAGGATCAAAATTAACTATTTCTTTATAATCCGACGTTGTTAGGCTGGACAATGCAGTAGAGTAAAAATTATTCATATAAAACGTAAACAATATCCAAACTATTAGAATACACCTCAATTGTTTTATTTTAATCAACATCATATCAGCATGCCCGAAAAAATAGTCACCCAACGTAATAGCTAAACTAAAACCTGTTCTTGTCTTAATGTATTTATAAAATATTTTATTGATGAGAACAAACATAATGAGGTACGTAGAAAAAGCTAATATCCAGGTGATTATACTGAATCCCCGAAAAATGACCTGTACCCATATCATGTCTCTAGGAACCGGAGTAATCACAAAAACTTTTGCATAGCTGTATCCCCAGATATAATCGTATAAATCTGAGCGACTTTTCATTAGAAAGTAGCCTCCAATTAAGACATCTATTTTACCTTGTTCCAAAAGGCTTAGTAGACCTGTACTTGTAAGGTTAGGTAAAACAAATCCACCGTCAACATTATTAGCATAATACTGGAATTTCAAGTCGATATGTTCTATGTTTGCTATAATTTTCAGCATAAATTCTTCTAAACCTCCTATGTATTTTCCTTCGACGTGAAACAATTCATCTTTTGGTAATATGACTTGTGGTATTTCTTCTATTGCTGCTACTTCAAGGGAACATTTTGTGAAGTGATTCGGAACTTTATTAAAGTATAACTTTTTATTCTCGATGTCATTGCAGTCTTCTAAATCAATTATGTTAGAGAAATTCTTTCCACAAACATCTTTATAGAAGGGATTATAAGTAAATAATTGGATCCTGGTGTCATTATTATGGAACACTGAGACAACAACGACGTTGTAAATATATAGTTTGCTTAGTAGTAAAAATATGTGGTGTAGTTCACGATCATCGCATTTAAAGACGACTAAAATAAATTTTGCTCCAGCATCCCAAAAGGAATCTTTTTTTATCGATGTGAAGTAGAATAATACTTCACGTGCTTGTTCTATGATGATGATATAGACATCAGTTTTGAGCAACCAAAATTTAGTTTCAAAATCTCTGGTTAAGGAAGGGTAGCAATTTCTGTAAATATTCGCTAAGAATGAGCAAGTATTTCTATCACAAACATAAGTCAACTGAGTGCCACATTCAAAGTTACTATCGACTATTTTAGCAACACATTCTGATATGGGATCATTTTGATAATCGAGAGAATGATTATTTTTTAATAGAAATGCAGACTCTTTAGAATATGCAAACGCTAATATGATTAAATCAAGCAAATAAATTAGCACCACCATACTCGTTGAAGACATTTAAATTGAAGAAGTGTGTGTAATTTTTGTTTTTATATCAATTCGTAGTGCATTTTGTATGTATGTATATTGGCAGATATGATTGATTTTAGGACATTCGATCATTAGTCTTATTTCTGAGCTAGACATATATTTTACATATTTGAGTATCAAGTCTTGTTAAAAATAATTATGTCGGTCGAGCATAATTATTTTTGATGCCTTGTGTACCGTATCATTATTTGTTTGTTGATTATATCTTTTTATATTTGGGTTCATTGTGGGTAATTATGTAGGTACACAAATGTAATCTACACAAATGTAGAAACCAATATACTATGACTTTACGTGTATATCACCGGGGATTTTTCGAAATTGAATTTCTCAATGCTTAAAATATAGCGTTAATAATTATGTTACAAAGAGTTATGCTAATAGTCACATAGGTACCAAAATAATTATTAAGTTGTATATTATTTGCTTCCATAGTTATGTCAATAGGTGATATTGAATTAATTATAAACTAATTAACGTGTTTTATTAATCATAAAAAAAATATAATTCTACCCAAATTAAAAAGGATAGTCATTTCTTAACTACTTTTAAGCTATTGCATAGCTTCTATCGCGGGCCTTGAGCGCGGGGACCGAATCGAGAAATTCCGTAACGAAAAAACCTCACGCTCCCCACTCCGACGGGCTCGGAGGTGTGGCTTGAAGGCATGCTATGCAATAGCTTTACCGCGGCAGTCCCCGAGTGCCTTATCGTCAGATTTTAGCGGTGGGTTTGGCGTGTACGGATTTTCAAAAATGTTAAAAAAAACAGTTACTTGGGCATTCTCGAGCGCGTCAGATATTTATACTACGTATGCCCCAAGTGCCTCTGATAACAACGGTATACTAATCTGCCGGTTTGCGTGGTGGGACTAGGCATATAAATTCGTCAAAAATGCACAAAAAAAAAAATGGTTGCCTGTAAAGTCGGTTTTACGGGCGAAGATTTTACGTGACAACGTCTTTTTCTCGGTAGAATATTTATGTGCTGCGCGCGCGGCAGACCGCGGGCCTCTCTCTCGTTCGGTGACTCATCGTAACGTTACCGAGCGTTACACTTTTTCATAAGTGACTCCCAGTCGCAACCTAATTTAAGACGTTGTCACGTCAAAAAAATTTACTCGGGCGCGTCAGATTTTCGGAAGGGGTGTTAAGTAGGCCCCAAGGAAGCTCCCCTTAAAAAAACTGACGATTACGGCGTGACGATAAGTTACGATGAATTTTTGAAAATGCAAAAAAATAAGTCCTTTTGAAATACTCGAGCGCGTCAGATTTTCATAGGGGAGGTTAATCTCGGTATCCTGAAAGCATATTTTCTTAATCTGACAAAAATGTTGGTGGGTTCTCTTAATCTGACCGAAAAAGGTTTTTGGGTTTCTTTTTTTTAATCATCCTTATTGACGTGACAACGTCTTAAATTAGGTTGCGACTGGGAGTCACTTATGAAAAAGTGTAACGCTCGGTAACGTTACGATGAGTCACCGAACGAGAGAGAGGCCCGCGGTCTGCCGCGCGCGCAGCACATAAATATTCTACCGAGAAAAAGACGTTGTCACGTAAAATCTTCGCCCGTAAAACCGACTTTACAGGCAACCATTTTTTTCATATCAATTTTTCTTAACACCCTCAGTTTTCGAGATGTACTCAAAAAACCGGGAGTTTGAGTTTTTATGGTGCTTCAAGTCGAAAAATTTTAACTTTGGACAAAAATGAAAAGAGACCTTTTTTTGTAAAATAAAATTACCTTTTTTGTGTATTAAAACTTTTTTTTTTTGGTAAAAGTAAAGTTCGCGACTTATATGCTGCAACGAGTTTTTCGGAAGACGAAATGGCTCCTCCAGACTTCCGGTCATGCGGAAACCGGTAGATTTTGTATTTTTAGTAAGTTTTAGATTATACTCTTCAAAATAAAAAATAAAAAATCGCGCTCGAGAATGCCGGATTAACGTTTTTTTTTACAAGTTCGCGACCCTATAACTCGGCGGCGTCAAGGACTTATCGTCAGATTAGTTAAATTTAGTCTTAAAACACTAAAATCAACCCCCAATATCTTAATCTGACGCGCTCGAGTATTTCAGACTATCGATTTTTTTTACTAATCTGATCGTATATCCTAGGCGCGCGTCACTACATATAGAGCTAAATAGTAAAGAAGGTTGTTCTATTATGGCTGGCGTCCACTAGGCGGATCGGGCCGGGCCGCATCGCAACGCAAAAATACGCCGGCCTATGTTTTGTATGAAACATCGTCCATTGGCGACGGATCGGGCCGGGGCGGGCCGCAACGCATTGGCGGATATCGCTTCGCAGGCGGATTTCTGCCGGCGGTGCGCTGCGGCCCGGCCCGCCCCGACCCGTCTAGTGGACGCAGGCAGGCGGATGTGAGCGGCGAGCGTCTGTTAGATAAAATCCGCCTAGGCGGTCCGCCGCGCCCCGTACAGGTGGACGCAGGAGCAAACAGCGCGTCCATTAGAGACGGCCCGTTGCGATGCGGCCCGGCCCGATCCGCCTCTAATGGACGCCTAGCATTAGGTCTAAGGTATCTCTCATATCTTAAACTGCCACGCTCGAGTATTACTGAAAATTCCCCTATTCGCCTCCCTATCTATAATATTGCGACTTACATCCTTTAGATGGCGTGCATATTGATTAATGATATTCTCGTTCAAGTCCGGGTTTACCTCATTGTGAACCAGCCGTCATTCTTAGAAGTTTATGTAGATGGCGCTTGAAATAATAATAATATTTGATTATATTGTAATGATTGTTCCAAGAGGAAATAATTGTTTTTCTTTGATGATAAAGATATCATATAAGTTTAGATGAGGGATACCGCATTATTAAGAACATACAAACAATACATGGAAGATAATATGGTCAACCATGTAGAAAGGACGAATATAATGAAGTCCTTCACTTCCCATGGTGAAAAAAAATATACAAGGACAGCGGTTGTATATTGCAAATATTTTAGGATAAAATAAAGCTAAAAGTTGAATACCTATCGGATGGGATGACGATTCAGGGCGTTCCCAGGCACAAACGTACCGCATTCCGAAATTTTAGCGACGAATCGAGGGTTCCGACCAAATTAATTGGACTGAGATTTGACAAAGAGAAAAAGACCACGGAGTATGTTGACGTTAATGAAAATTTATAGTTCCAGCTATTAGTCACTGTAACGACCAAGCCTCATAGAAAAGTATGCTTGTAATACTTAAGCCTTACTTATAAACGTCTTAATGTTTAAGACCGCAGGCAATGATTGAAATGGTTCTAAAATATATATTCTTCCCTTGTTTTTGAAAACCATTTTGGTCGAAATAATTTTTATATTTTTTTAAGTAACTATCGAATATCGATTAACTTCTCCATCACTATTATGTAAACAAAGGAAAGAAAAATAAATTGGTAGCTAAGTAGTAGTAAGTTTATTATAAGTCCATATATTTTGTCAACAGGAAGTTAAAAATTGTAGTAGAACCTAATTCATGTGTTTTATTCGGTTCATTTCTCACAGAACATTTGTTTTTTTTCGAATCTTTTCTATTGTAACTATATAAATACAGACTGTTTGTGGATTGGTCAAATTTACTAAGGCATTTTAATTGGCGGTTTGATCAAAGCTTCTTGGACCACGAGTGGGTTTCTGATGAATTCGAATCGCGTAGATTTAACCACTTTAGCCTTTCCAACTTTAAGACTATATTATTTGGATAATATTATTGTTTTATGTTTTATCGGCTTTGCTCGTTGAAGTGTATTTCTACTGGTAAATGTTATCTCAATAATAAGCTTAGGTTTATAGAAGCAAAAGTGAAGTAATTGTACTCTTATCGATATGGATGTTTACCTAAATATATAACATCCGCAACTAAGCAGCTAAATAAAACTGTTATTATTAGATTATAAAATATAAATAGAGTAACCTTCAATGTTTACTCCGAGATCATTGATTCTTATTGTTTACATTTCCCAAACTTGGTAGCTTATTTCGGAAGGTTATTAACGTAATGGATCGTTGACGGATTGGTGGAAGGGAAATCGGTGTTTTGTTCCCATGGGCGTTTTAAATGGAATAACATTTTACCATGTGCAGGTCCCCTCGTACAAACAAACTCCCCACATGTGTTATCATATGACGTAGGTAGATGCATTTTGGTCTAGTCACTGGAGGAAAGAAAGTATAAATTTTACTCGTACTTTCTATATTATAAACTTTTGTCGTAATATAACTCGTAGAAAATATCAATGATACGGAAATGTTAATTTGAATAACTTATTTAGTCGAAACATTTATTGTTAATGTAACAATAAACAATCACGCATAATTAATTTATATTGCCATATATAGGTATTGTATATTTTAGTTAAAACGTACTTGAAGGATATCTTCAATATGCATTTTACTAAATAATGTTAAGTTCCTAATTATTACAATAGTTTGGTTAACCATATCCAGTCCAGCCAGGTTATCAACTAACTCTCTGTTATTCTTGCATTATTTGTTATAAACATAACTCAGAGTAACTGATACAATGAAGCTGTTTCAAAACTCCGTTTAAAATTAATCTAAAGCCTAGTTCGTGCACCATCGAGGTTAATTACCTCTGCTGAAGTTATGAACCTGTGGGCGGTTTTATAGTTTACTATTAATGGACAAATTACCTAATAAGCGTGTAATTACTTTCCTAGTTTGGGATGCTAGTATGGGAATACTACAATGCCTCTTTGATCCATACGAGCTGTAGTTCATAATACGTAATAAGATTAGGTACCTATTGAATATAATTAAGAGATAATTGAATTAAGTTTTACCTTATAATTAAAGATCCATTTTCGTGGTCATACAACAGACATACATTATCATACAAAAGAAAACTTTCAGGGAAGTTATTTGTATATTAGTTCACGAATCATAAAAAAAAAAAACAATAAAGGTAAGCTGTAATCTAAAATAGAACAAAAATGTGAATGATTATTATAAAAAACTATTGAATCATTAAAATTCGCAGTGAATGTCTAGTTAGATGAAGAGCTTGTCATTAGTAGACTCTCCATAGTGTATTTCTTCATTGCAACGTAAAATAAGAACAAAAACACTCTTTTACATAATTTTACATAATGCTCACAAGAATTAGGTCAAGTAGATTTACTTTATACTCCGTTATATTTATTGCCTTAATGATCACATTTATAAGCAAACTGACAATAATGTGCAGAATTTAGAATAGTTGGATTAGTGCTATTCAGTTTCGAATTCTAGGTTCGACTGTTCCGAGGTATTGAAAATAGTTCAGATTCTATATAGCTCTTGTATTGGCTTTAACTATGGTATCTATTTAGCTGGACTTTCTAATAAACATAAGTAATATAAATTCTTCTAATATATCTTTAATTTATATTTTACGACAAAACGCAATCCTATCCTATCCTACTAATATTATAAATGCGAAAGTTTGTGAGGATGGATGTATGTGTATGTGTTTGTTACTCTTTCACGCAAATACTATTGAACCGATTACAATGAAATTTAGCACACATTATAGAGGGCAACTTGGATTAACACATAGGATAGGTTTTATCCTGGAAAACACACGGGAAAGGGAATATGCGGGTTTTTCTTTGAAAACGCAGGCTAATCCGCGGGCGGAAAGCTAGTAGATTATATTAGTGTCATAATTGAACATTTTTTTCAAACAATAATATAACACTATAGTTATATCTCCTTTTTTGCAAAGAATATCAGTATTCTATACTGCTAAAAATGCTGTTTACATACAACAAATGTTCTACAAAAACAGAAGCCAAATTCACATGATTTATTAACAGCTTTACCACCGTTTCGCATGTTCTAACTGTGTTGTGAAAATTGACGAGTTTTTACAGACATTATAATGAATGCTGCTTCTGTAACGTGGGAGTGGGAATGCTTGCTATATTGTGGGAGGGTACTGTTATAATCTGCTATCGGTAAATCTGATTGATAAATCTGATTGTTAACTAGTTTTAGAATGTTATGCTAACGAGTATAGAGTCGAATAAGTCAAAGGTTTGGAATTTTCATGTTTAGTGGTGGACTTTGCTTTTGTTTCTAATCGAAAAGACGTTTTAAAATCAAAATGGCCTTTTTATTGATCTGATTAAAAGAAGGAATGAAATAAATTTGGAATAAAAATGTTGTTAAAATTTAGAGTAATTGCTTTTATTACATGCTTTTGTCATTATAAAACAATTTACTATATAATTTGTTTTTATCATCACAAAACAATTTTCTTTATTATAAATCCACGTGCATTTTTATTACGCCCTATTTAAGGGAATGAGGCATTTAGTTTTAAATTACACTAAAGCTTAAACTCATAAAATCTCGCTCGTGGGCGTGGAACTGGTAAATCGTAAAGTTTATGTTGCAAGATGAATATGAATCGTTTTCAAATGGTAATTACATTACAGAACAAATGTTTTCATCAAACATTGGCTGTTTGTCATTATGAATAGATTTATATAAAGCATGATAGTGTGGTGATAGCTTACTTCGTAATTATTTAGTAATGTGTGATGATAGATTTATGACAGCTAAATTCTATAGTCTGTGGTTATAGGTAATAGCGGGTGTGCACTAAAAAAATAAAAATATGATACGAATTATTATACTTAAGAAGTAGGAACATTTGGCACGTTGATTATTTAATGTATCTAATGAATCGAATATTGAAGTAATTAAATAGGAATCATACTTTTTGGTTTTACCTATTAATTTCAGTTTGTGCTCATAATTAATTCAAATTCGGAAACTTTTACTAATAACAAAGCTTCTTGCTCATCTTTTTTGAAGTCGCATATAAATAAAACATTACTTCTCCCGTTGGAGACAAATCTTTATTATTAACGTTATATTTATGCGTTGCACCTATTGAAGTTGTAAAATTTTGTTATTACCTAGGAGATAGCTTACGAGTCGATATAAAATACTTACCGGTAGAGCTGGCCGTAAATCTCAAGGAGAAAGGGTTTAGTAACCTAACATTGAGCTGTGTTTACATTGAACTGACCTTATTCATTTAACTTGTTTTTTTTTACCGTAAGACTTGTTGTTTTGTTGTCGTTGCAGTTTTTGGATATAATAAACAGCTGTAATTATACGAGTACTTATAAAGACAAAATTAGCTTTTCAGGTTTTTTCATTTCACTATTCACAAGGTATATTTTAGTGATTTTTATGTATTTATATTTATTTATTTATTTGTTTTGTAACACCATTTCCTACGATTAGGCTTAATAAGTTAGTTAAACCCTTTTAATTTTAATGACACTGTAAATCTTGGAGACTAAATTTGTGAATAACAAAAAATATCATTTTACGATTAAACTAAAGTAAAATTCTAGTATCACACTTTACATAAGCTACAAAATTTCTTAAACGTCTAAAGTTAAAAGATCTTAAATTTTGCAAAAATATTCGTATTCATACTCAAAAATATTCGCATTCTCGTATCCTAAAAGGCAATTACGATGAACCGTTACATTGTAACCCTGGTGTACACGCCATTACGCTGGGCGTCGCGTGCGCAGCGGCCGCACGAAATGAGATCGGGTTCCGCACGCTCGCCGATACACGGCACGCGCTTGCGGCTATTATATACTCTATAGTACTAGATACTAGTATATTATTATATTATCTGTGCTGTATAGTACCTATGGTTAGGTTTCCAAATAAAACCATAAATTATGTATGGTTATATTTGGTTAGTCACTCTAGTCTCGCTTTGTGTGCTATAAGGGACCGTTCAAGTATTACGTAAGCACGATTGTCTTTGCTTTTCTTATTTTGGATGACATGGGGGATAGGAGAGTTTCAAAATTGTGTTTATACATTAACGCGCACATGGAATGATACGATGAACATGCATAAAATGTAAAAAAATTGACTTAAAAAGAACAGCAGTTTGTCGAGCATCGAATAGAAAACCTCCTGTTAGAAACGACAGTTTCAGTTCAGTTTCAGTTCACTTAGTAGAAAAAAAAAAAAACGATAATTTAGTCTAACGCAAAATTTCTGAGGGTTATCCTTATTTTTACCTTTCATACCGGTACAGCAATAACGGTAAGTAAACGGTACCTCAGGTAATATTAAAACGAGCTCAACACGCTTTACCTGTGGCCTGGAAATCGTACCAAATAATTGAATTAGTTTAACAAAATACTCAATATTTTTATGATCAGGATCCTTTTAGATGATTTTTAAAGCTTCTAAATGTTGCTTAAATAATAAGAAGGAACTGTTATTATAAAAATGTTTGCGGTGATAAGTAGGTATAATTGATCAAAAACGTTAAATTTCTATTACCTAATATCAACCAAAGCAAAATATAAACAATATAGAAGAAAATGTAATAATAGGAGCTATATTTTATAGAATTATATCAGGTAAGTCCGTAGTCCATATCTTATAACATAACGGGGTTGCCAACCTCAGTTACACCTGTAACTAATATATAGGTACTTGGGTAGTTCGGCTTATTTCGAAATACAAAAGGCTTTTGCCGTTTTCCTCTCGTAGCAAGGTCAATGTTATTAAAAAAATGATGCTATTATAATTAATAAGCTTAAAACTGAGCTGTTCTTTTTAACTGAAACCGTAATTTTACATTTATATAATTGAGATGAATACCTACTTAAGTTAATAATTTTGTTGTAACTCCAGTGTTAATTTCAATAAAAACATCATTAATTTTTATTCGTTTGTTTTATTAAAACTTTAAACTTCATTTCATTGAAAAGCATTAGCAGATTTGTATAAAAGATAGCTCTTTACTGTTTTAATTAATTATTTTGTAAAATATTATTTGGCCTTGACTCTCTAAAAATTAAAATAAAAATTTATTATAAATTACTACATAATTACATGAACTAACTACAACCCGTACTTTACTATATCAACTACTCAATTTTAAAATAAAAATTGTGAATTAATAAATCCCAAATATTTTTACACACTAAGCATACTTACTTTCTAGAACACTCCACAGACTATCCAAATCAACAAATAATCTAGTCTAGTTATCGTTGCGACCCAAAAATGCAGTGAATGAAAAGCCGTTCAACAATACGTAGTTTTCAGACGAAGTTTCATATCCGAAACTATTCCATAGTTACGGGGATTTAATAAAACTGAAATCAGATTACAGACGCGAGACGTGCGGAATGAGAACGATTTATTGGCAACATCGTTTTTGTTATAGTCATCATTTTATACTTCGGGATGAAAGCTTTTGGTATATTTCTATAGTAAATGTATGAAATGTGTAAATTTTAAAAGTATTTTGATTGAAGTAAAACTACACTTTAGAAGTTAAAAATACATTGTCGATCTGTGTTATATAAGATAGAGTTATCTAATAATTTAAAAATGTGTCTTTTGGATGTAACAACATAGAATATAAAAAGAAAGTTGGATGTGTCGTAAATTCAAATTTTTTAATGTGATGTTTAATAGCATAGTTCTTTCGGTTGAGCTTTAATTTAGCAAAAAACATAATTAAATCTTACATCATGTATATATCTGTACTCATTCATCTTACATAAATATATGAGTATTATAACATTTATCGATCACTAGCTGCTCCGCGCGGTTTCACCCCCGTGGCTCCACTCCTGTTGGTCGTAGCGTGATGATATATAGCCTATAGCCTTCCTCGATAAATGGGCTATGTAACACCGAAAGAATTTTTGAAATCGGACCAGTAGTTCCCGAGATTAGCGCGTTCAAACAAACAAACAAACAAACAAACAAACTCTTCAGCTTTATAATATTAGTATAGATTTAACATTGCAATCACTATCAAGAGCAAAGAGCAAATACCCTTCAACAGTCATAAGAACAACAATGCATGTTACTGGAAGTGGAAACATAAAGTTCCCCTACTGAGTGTTTATTACAAATATTACAGTCGACAATGGTCACGTGGCCTTTGTAGTACGGACAATGTGGCAGAAATATTCCCACAGGAAAACCGCGATAGAGAAGAAAGTATCTTCTCGTAATTAAAAAATTCTTCATGTCGGTCGTCGCAAACTCGGTGTAAAATAAAAATGTCGCCTTTGGGCTTTGCCCGAGTGCTTTTCTGTCTTACAATTGAAGAAATAAAAGGACAAATTCAATCAAGTTTTATACATAACATTTTTATATTGTGAAGAATACAATGTTTTTTAACACATTTATCACAAAGAAATTATACATTTTTCTACTTTAAGCATGTTGATGTACAACGTATTTACATTAAAAAACATATAAAACATATTTTTGCCCGTGTTAAGTATGAGACTCTATAATCTATTCAAGGAGGGTTAAAATAACAATAGACACGTGCAGTGCGAAAGTGTCCCTTCATTCGCAGCTGTGTGTGTGAGAAATTTACATTTGTGTGAGTTTAAAAAAGTTATCGGAATAAAAGTTGTGTCTTATTACTATATAATATTACTATGGAGTAGTAGGAGCTATTTTGTTGTAGTATCGATTTTAATTTAATATGTTAGCAAACCGCAAAATTTTAGTAAAAAAAAAGGCAAGAAGATGCTTCACGTAATATTATAGGTACATGCTTAATAGTTATAGAAAGTAACTTTTTGTTTACACGAAATATTGGAAAAATGTAAGAAAATATGCTCCCAAAGTATAAATTAAGAACACTGACGATAACTCAGTGCAAGCGGGATTTTATATTCGCCTCGGGTTATTCCTTTGAGATTTTCTTGGATATAACATATTTTGATAGAATACGATATTTTAGCTGATCACACTTATATAATATTTCTTTATAAATATTGGTCTATTCGAGATATGTTCAGAGTAATTACCTACTTTTATTTTGACCATAATATTTATATACCCTGTTTACAAAATCGTGTATATAAAAAATAATGGAAAATTCAATTAATCATAAAATTCTTCAGAAAACTTGAACAGAATCGATCATCGAGATAAACAAACGTTCTTTTAACTGAAAAGCTTTTGTTTTGTTATCTCACTTAAAAATTATAGTATTGGCATGGTTTTATTGTGGTTTTTATATGAAATTTCAAATAGTTATAGAAATAAAAAATAATTTGGAAAATCCAAAAGTGCACGCCTCATAATTTTTTTTTAATCATTATTTATTAATTATTATTTTTGTTTATTTAATAACAATTAAACCACATCGAATCAGACCCTGAAAAATGAAAGGGTTCTATTCCTGAGCATACTCAAGCGTAAGAGAAAAAAAAAGACTCGATTAGTAAAGTATTTCGGTCGCTATCGTGTTAACAAGAAAATCCTCCGCACATACAGACACACGGACGTCCAAGACAGAACTTTTTTAAACTGTTTTTTAACTAGTTTAAATAACAAAAATGACATCAAAAATATCATGAATGTTAAAAATAGTGTTTTTTCTTAATATGTGTGTGTAGTGTGCGTCCACACTGAATGCGCGGTGGCGGCGGCCTAGGCGGGCGCGACGAGCGGGCGCTCGCGGTGGCCACACCGACGCGCGAGCTCAAGTAGCGGTTCGACGTTTTTCGGGTGTTGCAAACTTTGGACGATTTGTTATTTTTACTGGACAGTCCGATTTTGAGATGAGATCATTATAGAAGTTGTACACGAAATAAATAAAACAGAGGAATAACGGGTGAATCTTATATGAAGAATTGAGATTATACCCTACAAAATTACTGTGGTGTATATAAGTGTTTTAGATTGAATCGCACTTATAAATAAAGAAGTTTCACTTCAACAATTAAGTATTTACCGCTATTTTACGAAAAACAATAAAGGATATAATATAAGAAGTCGAGCGACAAGACCGAACTGGTTTGATACCCCCGCCGTCCGCGCATTGGGTCGCTTGCTGACTAGGCCCGTAGTGTGGCCAGAACGCGCGGATAGGAGAGTTTGAAAACTACGCGCGCTGGCTCGCTCATTACCGTCGCACTAGGCTTCCGCCATAGTCATTTCAATGTGGACGCAAAGGCGCGTTTCATACGTTTGATATTTCGCGCCCGCCGTCGCAACCGCGCTAGGCTCGCAGTGTGGACCTGCACAAGTATTATCTTACAAGTGCAATGTATGATACATAAAGACATTTTAAGTTTGAAAAATCAGATGTTTTGCGCGAAGTGACAGTAGTACCCACCTCAACGCTTCGCTTATGAGGCGTGCAATAATCATCGTACTCCGTAATTAAAACGCATGACATCGTCCTAAATTCCAAAATTGGTCCTTCAAACCTTGCTTCAATAATTTAGTTCAATTCTTTTATGGCATTTCCTATAAATTTTCATTCTATTGTGGCATAAGATGCCTGCCTGCGGCTCGACCACAAGTCTGCAATTTCGTGATATGAGCGGACGTGCTATCACTAGAGCCAGACGGGGCCAGACGAAGCCAGACCACTGTTTTCTTAGTCAGCTGCGCTTTTGTTCTGTAATTCAACGTGATGACGGCTTGTGGCACTGCGATATGAAACGTGCCACGACGCTAAAGAGAAATTGTTTTTGTTATAGGTGCCATTATCTTAATTGCTTTTTAGATTTTCAATATTATGTCACCCTTAATGAGGTTGATGGTTAATGAAATATCTATTAATTAACCACATTATTTTGCACGCAAACAAAATTCATAAAGTAAAACAATATCAAACAGTAATGCAATGATAATATTTTAAGACGTAAAATATTTTTCTAAAACGTAATCATAAATCGTAATGACTTCTTTTATAATAAGTTCATGGGAATATAGATCGAGCAAATCTATGTAAATTACACACATTTATCATATCGAACAAAACTGAGATTTCATGAATAAAGAAAGGTTATTATGTATTATGTAACCCGTCCGATTAGGGCCCTTCTGGCCTCCTCCACTCAAGCGACAGCCCAAGCCGAGGTTCGTGGTCCCCGTCAAGGGGGGACGCCCTTGTGCATGTCGCTACCAGGGTGAACCTTCAGTTCACCCCCGCGTCCGCGTTAAAATGTAGAAGCCCTTCTGGCTAACATTGAGAGACACCACAAAAAAAAAAAAAAAAAAAAAAAAAAGTATTATGTAAGCGAGGCACGACGCGCTGAGACAGTCAATTTGTGCGGCATTGCATTTAAATAAAACACGTGGACTAAGCAGTGGCTGTATTTTAGACTAGCTGTGCCCGCGACTTCGTCCGCGTGGAATAGTTACTGCATAGTAAACTACTTAACACACAATTATTGAGTAAACACGTACTACCATAAACAATTAAATAATAAGCACTTGCAGATTATTTTACAGTTAAGAAATAAAATAAATTAAATAAATAATAACACAAAAGAACTGTTAGTAAAATTTATTTCTAAACTGAGCTAAAAAACTTAGGTACAAAAGAGTTCAAAATTTCCAGGGTATGGCCATCGAGATATATGTACTACGTACTAGAGAGGTTATTCCAAACAAAAACATTGCGCGCGGCCGATGTGGTGGGGTACGTGTGGAACGAGCGAGGCGTGGCTTCAAGTTCAAAGATTAAGCAATGCGTGCAGATGCGACACATTGTGCAATCTGTTTACTCGGTACTATCTGGTGGTACTGATACTAGGGAATTAATAAAAAGAGGATTTTATATTAAACTATGTATTTTAATTTCCTTTAAATAATATCAATTTAGTAAGCTTTTGTCGTTTTGTGTAGTAATCAATAGTTTTATCAGTTTTTGCTTCATGATGTAATCGAATTTTGGAGTATTGGTTTATAATAGCCCTAATTAAATGGATACGATGATTCAATGTTGATGGCGTTTACGTATAAGAAACTCACATTTTGAAAAATCTCACGTGAGATTCGAGGATGGGGGAGGGGGTTGAATAAAATCTCACGACATCTCACCAGGGGGGGAGGGAGGGGCAGAAAATTTAAAAAAACACCTCACGTAATTTATGGACGCCCCCTTACTCGATCACAATTTTTGAAACGAATGTGAAAGACGAAACAATAAATAGGCAAAGCGGCTTTTACTATAAACGGAACTACATTTAAAAATATACTTTATTTATTGAGTTATAAGGTTGCTTCCATTCTGTTTATTTACATTCTCAAAAACATCAATCGCCGCAGAGGCGGCTTGCGACAAAGGCGGCTTGTGTCAAAGGCCTCGGCGATATCATTTAAGAACATAATATTATGTACTTTAGGCAAACTTGTAATAAGATCTATTTTACTTTCTTATTAGTCCATTTGACAAGGATATTGGGTAAGATACCTATTGGAATAATTTTATTATTATGTATGTACTTATTAAATCCGCGAATAAAAAAAATTTTTAGTCGCGAATATAGAAATTGGGTCGCATTTTTTTAATCCGCGAATAGTGAAAACGCGAATAAAGGAAGCGCGATTAAGGAACTTTTACTGTATTAGTTTCTGTGAATGTTGTGTTTATTTGTAATTGTTGTGCATAATAATTTATAAATCCTATTGGAACAACTGTTGATGAACCTTTTTTTAATAAATAAAAATAGGTAAATAAATAAATATTACTTAATATAACCTACCGTTTTACTTTGCGTTGTCGGGTAAAAGTATAAATATTTAGGTACTACACCACGGTAATCTTTCCTAGTATATATTGTATATACATAGTTAAAAAATCCAGTTACATTTTTTTAACAGACTCATCGATAGTGTCACGTCTGTGCTGTTAGTCTATGAAAAATGGCGCGAAACGCAGAACGCGTGGTGATTTTTCGCAAAATGATAACAATATTAGTAAAATGCATGACTTACTCATAATAAGGAAACTTACTGGTGAAAAGTCACTCCTCGGGCTTTGTTTGTATTATGGGAACTGTTAAAACAATATCTTAGCACACACGAAGGCATTTTGAACAGAGCAATAACACGTGTTGACGCGGCAAGCGGGGGGCACAGTCCGGCACAGACTAAAGAGACTTGTGATTCTTGCCTCTAGCTCGTGTTAAAGAGAGTGTAGTAGCGATCGCCTCTCTAGTACGTAGTACATATATCTCGATGGGTATGGCTATCCTCCCGCTCCCATATCCTTCTACTTTCACAGACTTTTAACTTTTCCCTTTCACCCCTAGTAAATGGCAGAACCGATTTTGATGTAAACCATGTCTAATTGTACCTATATGTACACGTCATATCCTTTGATGCTTCATTTAGATTATTTATTTCCACTATCACCCCTTAGGTGCACTATATGTAATAAACGGATGAACCGATTTTGATAAAACCAGACTAATTGTAATTCACACGTCATGCCATTTCATTTGATATGCCGCTTGAGTGTATTATTTGACCACATTCGATTATTCATTCCCACTTTTACTGCTATAATCCAATAAATGGATAAACCGAATTGGATAAAAATATGACTAATTGTACTTTCACACGTTATGCACTTTCATTTGATATGTCACTTGGGTATATTTGACAACATTCGTTTTTTAAATTCCCACTTTTCACCCTATTGTGAGAAATTACACGCGAGGCCGGGATAAATATTAGTTTGAATGTAATAAGAATGTACTGCGATTCTACTCAGCTACCTAATTGATACAGGTAGTTGATAAAAAATCACAGCTAGCCAACGACTATTTACAAAGTGAGGGTAGTTGGGTCAAACGTCGTAAAAACAACGTCCGAGCCCCTAGGCACGATTCCTACGAATGCGCCACGAGTCAAAGGAAAGCGGCTTTTTATAGTATTCGCCAGCTAAGCATGTTCAGACATGAAATAATGACAACTACATTGACAACTATTCATCCACAAAAATCTTAAATCAAAAGTTATGTCTAACACGGCCATACTGACAATCGTACGTCCTCGTACGCCTTTTCTCGTACTACAATACTACGGTAGTTCATCTCGGGATTACAAAAACACACTGCCTCGGCCACACTGATCTTACAGAACACCAATCACTCCACATGACAGAGGCACTTCGTTAGCGTATCATGGGAACAACACCAACTCATTTGTGACATAGGCATCGAGGATCGCTTATCACAAAGAGACACAACTACCCTGGGTCCGCAGCCCAGATAGCACACACAATTCCTTCGATGAACTACATTCTCGTTACAATAATCCACGTAACAAACTTTTACTTTACACAACGCACGAAAAAACACAAACGCCTGTATGCCGTTACAAAACTACGTAAACTTAAACACATTTAAAAAGTATGGGCTTGAATTCTATCCCACTTCTGATGTAAGAAATAACACGCGAGGCCGTGTTAAATATTAGTTTGAATGTAATAAGAATGTACTGCGATTCTACACAGCTACCTAATTGATGTAGGTAGTTGATAACAAATCGCAGACAGTCAACCACTATTAGCAAAGTGAGGGTAGTTGGGTCGAACGTCGTATAATCAACGTCCGAGCCCCTAGGCACGATTCGTACGAATGCACCACGAGTCAAAGGAAAGCGGCTTTTTATAGTATTCGACAGCTAAGTATGTTCAGACATGAAATAATGACAACTACATTGACAACTATTCATCCACAAAAATATTAAATCAAAAGTTACGTCTAACACTATATATAATAAATGGATGAACCTTTTTTGATTAAATATGCCTTCACACGTCATGCCCTTTCATTTGATATGTCACTTATGTATATTTGACAAAATGCATTTTTTTATTCACACTTTTATACCTATATCCAATAAATGGATGAACCAATTTTGATAAAATAAACCTAATTGAACTTTACACGTCATGCCTTTCATTAGATATGTCACTTGGGTAAATTTGATAAAATTCATTTTTTAATTCTCATTCTTACCCCTATATCAAATAAATGGATGAACCGATTTTGATAAATTTGACTAATTGTTCTGACAGGTCGTGTATTTTCATTTGATTTGTCACTTAGGTATAAATTACAACATTCGTTTTTTTCATTCCCACTTTTACCCCTATATATAATAAATGGATGAACAGATTTTGATAAACTATATCTAAGAACCAGCGTCGGAAAATATTCCCCCTCACAAATTATACCGCATCTAATTCTTATTACTCGTTAGCGGGCTACGGTGGCACAGACAGACACACAAACACACATAGCGGTCATAACACGTCCCCTCTTTTTGCGTCGGGGGTTAAAAATATACGACGATATAATTTAAAGGAAATTTTATGTAGAAAATTTACCTAGAAGTAACTATAATGCAATTTGTGCAGGTTTTAGACTTAGCAATTTACGTGCAGGTTTTAGGCTGAGCAAAAATCTAAATAAAGGTCCTTTGAACTCCTCCCCCCCTACTGCACCCTCAGCTTACCCCGCCCCCACTTTCGATATGACAATCTGGACTTGTCAAGGAATAACTGTAGCGTATAACTTAAGTAATAAATTTATTTTTGTGTTTTTATCGTACACTGTACAGTGTATCAATAGAATGCCTTAGCAAATGTTCGCCGTGATTACTTAAATGGTCATAACTTTTTTATTTATTAACCGATTAACATGAAATGTTAAATGAAGCTTACCACAATATATTTGTGAAAACCGCATCTAAATCGGATAAGCCGTTTCTGAGATTAGCGTGTTCAAACATACAGACAAACAGACAAACAGACAAACAGACAAAAATTTTTTTAACAACAGTTTTGGATTCGGGCACGATTAAATAATAACACCTGCTAATTTTTTTTTACATATTTCAATTGTACAGACACTACTTTTCTACAATTTTATTATATGTATATTGATTGATGATTAGAACCATTTTATGTTATTATTGGAAATATGAACAATGTATTTTAAATAACTATAAAGATACAGTATAATGTTTGAACTTGAAATAATGACTTTAATATTATTTCAGTAGTCTTAAAGAAATAAATAGACTTTTAAGAAACCCAATTGACATCTTTATACAACTCAGTGATTGATATACTCGAAATTTTAGCCTTTTTTTATTATAATAAGATAGTAGATATTAGAGTATTAACTATAATATGAAAACTAACAAAGATTAAAAACAGCATAGACTTCAATGCGTTGTTAAAAAAAATAACATATTGTATATATAACAGATTTTTTTAGAGACATAATAAGAAAATTAGAAGGATTTCATAATACATCATTATATCCGAATTAATTTCTAATAAAGACACATCTGTTAAGGTACAGAATACCGTTCCTTGAATGTACAAGGTATCGGTCAATTAAGGAAAGCTGGCATGTTCACAGTACTCACACTTATGCAATTTCACTTACAGTATGTTCAAAAATAAATGCGACTCTAGTTTCATTTTAGACTTGAATTGTAAAATGGGTGCGTTGTAGATAAATATATGCAAATATAATTATGAAAGCTCTCATAATTTACCTGTAAAATTATAATTTAAAAGTAAATCAATTGATGAAGTTAATTATTTATTCTAATAATAATCAATTGGATAAAAGTATTAATAATCATTCAATTATCAAATAATAATTAAATTTCAGGTCATAAAAACAATACAAATAACACGTGCGCTCACTCCCAACACACGGATGGTTGTTTTGATAATGATTTAAATAACGGACGTCTTCTGCAGTTGCGGAGCAGTCTTGTCCTGACTTTGGTCGAGTAAAGATATCTAAGAAATATTATATTTGTAGTAAGTACGTAATACCTACCAATACGCGCTAACAAATATGTGTTACATGTTTATTGTATAATTTTCACATTATTGGTTTTAAACTCAAACTCAAACATTTATACAATTAGACTTCTTCTAGAAGCACTTTTGAATCGTCATAACAGTTTAACAGTTTTAACATTTACCACCAATTCAGAAAGCAGTATCTATAGAGAAGAAGAAGAATCTATTTAATCATAATCGTAATCTTCTACTTCACTGAAACTTTCATCGCTCGAAGAACTCGCCGTCGGAATTTCTTAATGTTATTATAAATGAGTCAGTGTAATTATCTACTTTTGGTTCTAATTGAATATATTTTTCCTCATGTTCTCGCGTCTTTCTCCAAACGTCACTAAACATATCCAGACTAATAGCATTTGCTTCCTTTCTAAATAATTCTTCCACAGTTTTCAAGTTAAAGTTCACATTTTGTGATGCTACTTTCCCTTTAATTATGCCCCATAGTAACTCTATTGGGTTGAGTTCTGGATGGTATGGTGGAAGGCGCAATACACTATGTCCATGATCTTTGAGGATTGCATCAAGTAAAAATTGTGTATAGTTTGGCTTATTTTTTTTAATAATGTGATAACTCTTATTATTAATTAGTAATTTGATTTTTGAAAAAAAAAAATGCCGATTTTAGTCAAAATTTATATTTTTATAACAAGATCCTTATCATCCAAATTTCCACCTTGGTGAGAAAAATTGACATTTCTAATGAAAATGAACAAAAAATTAAATGATTTTATTAAATACTGCAAAATAGTCTATAATTCTTCCATTTACTGTATCACAAAATTCTTCATAGATTTTTAGATATTCGTACTACACCAATTACATCACCCTGTATTTATAAACAATTGCAAAATATGACACATACATAGGCCGGGAGATACTGACACAAAATTTCGGGTCATTTGTAACAGAATGGCGGTTCTACAGAGGTCTTATTACGCAATGACTAAAAGAAAAATGATGGTCAGAACGCTGGTACCGGCGGACTAGTCGCGTGGGCGTTAGTCGAACTCGTCGGATAAATAGCGAAAGTCAAACGATTTGTAACACAAAAATTTTAGAATTTACCGATAGCCCATAAAAAAGATGTAGGCGGTAGTGCGGTTTGGAATCGGAATCGGAATTGGAATTTGGAAGCGGTTTGGAATCGTCCGAAAAGTATGGCATGGCGATTTTAGTAAATGGCTGCACGACGATGGTTACCTGTGCAAAAGTTAGCCCGGTACAAATGGTTGAATTGTTTTTTTTAAATCAACGCATTCACGTCGGTATGGCGGACTGTAAGTCACATCGTAAAAGTATGGCATGACACTACCGCCTACATCTTTTTTAAGGGCTATCGGTAAATTCTAAAATTTTTGTGTTACAAATCGTTGGACTTTCGCTATTTATCCGACGAGTGTGACTAACGCCCACGCGACTAGTCCGCCGGTACCAGCGTTCTGACCATCATTTTTCTTTTTGTCATTGCGTACTAAGACCCCTCTAGACCGCCATCCTGTTACAAATGACCCGAAATTTTGTGTCAGTATCTCCCGGCCTAACATGTGCAATGTGTAAATGTGTTGACGTTCCAGCTGGGCCTATATATTTATAATGTCTATTGTTTCATAACTGACCGGCTCGGAACAATGCATATTTCTTGCGACCTCAAAAACTGAGCGCAGAATTAAGACAATCCATCTTTATACATTTCATCCGTACGTGATTGGAGTTCAAATAATAAATATCGATATTTGTTTGGCTTTGAGAGCTTTTTGTTATAATCGACCGAATAACGAAGTTGTTTTGCTACGTGTTCTCATGGTAGACGGGAAATGAACGCAATTTAAATTAGCAGGATTATAAAAACGCCTTATTGGAGGAGTAGGTTTCAATATTAGATACGTGAAAACTTTATTTTTGAAATTACATACATAAAATATCATGATATTGGTATTAAATAATGTTTTTGTTTAATACAAATATCTCTCACTGATATTATTGAATGTATAACAAATTATGAAATTTGACCATATTTGCCAACGTCCTATGTTCGCATATCACTAAAATAACTCACGTAAGTATTTTCCGTACAGAACATTACAGATTAGTGATCATAAATTAGCCTGCAGGATATGGGTTTTATAAGGAAGCGGTATAGACTTCTGATAGCTAATCTTATACTACCTACGCATTAGATCGAAGCTATCGTAATGCATATATTGCCAATATTTGCTTTTACTGACAAGATAAAGTAAAGCCGACTGTGCGGCTAAAATATTGGGTAAATGGTTAACAAATAGCAATTACTATTTACTATTAAAATTTACCACTGAATATTCAAGTTGCGTAACATAAATTTAACGAGAACGTCGCGTCACTGTAACATAGTTGACGTCTCACAATGAATGTACAAAAATAGTATGAAATATCTGAACAGTTCTCATTAGTTCGTAACCCGAGGACACTAGACAGCTTCGTACTGGACATTTTGCATTTTTACTCCACAATAACCACTCTAGTGGATCCCTTTACAAGTGCAATCGTTAGTTGACGACGTGTCACGATATAATTGTCCAAAGAATTTCCTTTTAAAGGTCCTGTTTAATAATGGCGCTCGAGAAACATGAGTACCATTTGTTAAAGGGCTGATTACGTCAGGAAAATAAATTGACAACTGAAGCCTGGACGGGTAATGGGAAAATACTTTTCACTGAACGGTTTTTAATTTTTCGCCATCACAGGAATTATAGCTGGTTACTTTTAAAAGGATTGGCATGTCAGATAATGTATGGGCGTTTCACTTCGTTAATGTAGCGACTTTATTCAAATTCAGTTTTAGCCGAATTCATAAATTCATCATTTTATTTTTAATTTTGATTTTGTAATAGTATAGAGCAATATCTCCATAAGAATTCAATAATTAAAAAATTACATACTTAATTTATCACAATTTATTATTTACACAGGCCTTATAAGAACTCTTTATTCGTTTAATATATAATATAATAATTCAGTATATTCTTACCCCAACCTCTAGAAAGTTCTTAAAATTTATGCTCATTATTACCAGGCCTTTATGAATTAGCCTCAGGTCAATTGCTTTTGCTGTACATTTATTAACAATCGAGACAGAACGACTCATTGTGTAGTTCTGCATACAATGTTAAGTACTTATTACAATGTTATTGTAAATGAATACAGAAATTCGTACACCAGAATCCGTTGATTGCAGTTTTAATGTTATTACAGATAATTAACTGAGTTTTTAATTAAGCCAATTAAAGAGATTTTCAGCTCCCTATTTATATAAAACAACATTAATTGGTAATTAAGCTGAAGGGATTTCCATTGTTCATAATATTTACTTATATTTCATTATTTAATTTAAGGTTGATAAAAATAATATTAAAAATGTCGCCGTACTTGGTATGTATCTTAAATAATGAATTCTAAGTAGTAAATACGTTTAATGAAAGTTAATCTCACGTATTTAAAGCTATAACAACCTTCCAAATGTGTATTTTTATCGACTCTTAACACCATGATGTGATCAAGGTAATCTAAATTCAACAAATGTAAATGTGTGAATTTCAACTCATCCTGTTGTTTCTAACACTTACGTCAATGAAATTGAAAAAAAAAAACAAGGAACTCACACCGGGACCATTTTTGAATGGCTCATGTTTATTTCATTAAATATAAACATTGTCTATTTCTGTTTTTATCTAATGTTAAAGAAATTAACCTTTTCCGTGAGTATTGGTATTTTATCTGAATACTTAAGATGGGAATTTAGGATTTTTTAAGGTCATTAAAGTATTTGATGTAATTTCACATTATTGGAAAAGTAACTTATAACTAGAGATACGTTTGAATACATGCAAGCCGCTGTGGTTTAGAACGGATGAAATTACTGTACGTAAGCCTTAATTTTATTACGAGTATGTAGGCATATTACAATTTGCAAAAAAAAACTAAAAAATCGTTGCTACTAAATTTGAAAATTTAGAAGGAGTACGTATAGCAAAAGACAGAAATTGTATAAAAGACTATATTATAAGAAGTCGAAATTGTTTCACTGAAAAAATGTTTGTTCAGTGAACCAATTTCGATACTAATTTACATTTATCTAAAATGCTAAATACTTATCATTCACAAAGCTATCTTGTTAAACATTTTACCAGCGAAATACGTCCAAACTAAATAGCAGTGTTAAGTTTGATGAATTCGCTCTAGATTTCGGCCAGGATCCACTCCCGTCACTCCCAGGCTGAGCGTTTACAATCTTGAAGTAGACCATTTGGCTGCACGCCAGCCCTCATCAGTTCGCATGCTGAACGAAATCTTAAGTTTTATGGCCCAATAACTTTCTAAGGTGCTCCCCGGTACTATATTGCACTTGGCGTTCCGTCTTGGGCTATAGTTTGGCATCTGCGGGCTTAAAGGATGTTTCGCTTTGATAAGTTTTGTCTCACGTTTAGTTGGGATGAATTAATTATATAATATAACGGTAGGAGATGTCTTTAAGTATTATACATTACGGCCATGTTCAAGTAGAAATAATGTATAATCATGAAGATAGCTGTGCGAGTAATAAAGTGCAAATAATTATTGAAATAATTAAAAACTACTAACCTAGTAATTAGATCTTTTCTCTAGTTTAATCTTCATGTTACGTGTCACAGACCATATTAAGCTCTAAGCCTGAGGCTGCAATTAAATGTAAAAGCTTGAACTTAAAAGATAATTGGCTCATACGAAGTAACAATTCTGCCCGCGGCGCCGGTTTTTCTACTCTATGTACTCACACATAGAATCCAAATAATAATGGACTATATAATCGTTTTAAAATGAAGTAAGCAACTGCTTTTTTCTATTACATAGATTTTTGAGATAAATGAATCGCCAGATGGCAGAACAGAGGCTTATAGTATCAGTTAATTTTATGCGTGGCTGTAAACGGGATTTATGTGCGAAATTTAAAAGCGAGTTATATTTTTGCATCCGTTTTGGGTCTGAATGCAAGAAATTTTAACGACATGTTTAAAAAGTAAATAGGTATCACTCTACATTTTAATAGTTTTAATACCCTTTTAAAGTTTGTCATAGAAACAAAACTTTTACACTATAAGCTTCCAATTTTAATGCTTGTTATTTGCAATTTTAATATCTTGTTATTGATTCCAGGGACACTTAGAAAGTCACGACTTGTGTTTTTCCTAACCGTTACATGTTACTTGCTATGACGGTTTTAAGAGGACCTTGTACTTTGCGTGACTGTTATCATTTATTGAGATCATTGCTACTCGCAACATTATCAGTTTGTAGTGAACTTTGAGCTGAAATTTACTTTGCGTATACGTGTTTGTATGGGCTAAGGATGTAAACAAGTGATTATATTATTTGTTCCTGTTTATGTGTGTTTATTATTAGTTAAGTCAAAGGTCTTCTTAAGACGTTGTGTTGTTGAAATTGATATTTTTATTGTTTTATGGCATTCAAATGCTTTATAAATATAAATTTATAAAGAATAGAAGAAATTCGATCACGAGGCGGGACTCGAACCCGCATCCTTTCGCGCCATTCCGGGGCGGATGCCTGACCAATTCAGCCACTCGTGAGTCGTGACCCGCCAGAGCAATCGAATTTATTCTATTCCTTCAGTTTTATGTGTCTAAGGGACACACCGCGCGCCATCTATTGAGATGATTAACAACCATCTCAACCAATATGAAACACTTTTCAGTGAATACAATATTGTAACGATAGAGCACGACCTTTTTTGTTGAAATTGATATTTATTGTTTTATGGCATTCAAATGCTTTATAAATATTAATTTATAAAGAATAGAAAAAATTCGATCACGAGGCGGGACTCGAACCCTTAGACACATAAAACTGAAGGAATAGAATAAATTCGATTGCTCTGGCGGGTCACGAGTGGCTGAATTGGTCAGGCATCCGCCCCGGAATGGCGCGAAAGGATGCGGGTTCGAGTCCCGCCTCGTGATCGAATTTTTTCTATTCTTTATAAATTTATATTTATAAAGCATTTGAATGCCATAAAACAATAAATATCAATTTCAACAAAAAAGGTCGTGCTCTATCGTTACAATATTGTATTCACTGAAAAGTGTTTCATATTGGTTGAGATGGTTGTTAATCATCCCAATAGATGGCGCGCGGTGTGTCCCTTAGACACATAAAACTGAAGGAATAGAATAAATTCGATTGCTCTGGCGGGTCACGAGTGGCTGAATTGGTCAGGCATCCGCCCCGGAATGGCGCGAAAGGATGCGGGTTCGAGTCCCACCTCGTGATCGAATTTTTTCTATTCTTTATAAATTTACGTTGTGTTGTTGTTTGTACCTTCTTTTAGTCGACCATAGAAAGAGTTTGGAGTATTATTAATATCTTAGAGCATTAAACCAACTCTAAGATTATTAATTGACGGTACATCAAAAAGGCTATTTCTTACCATTAATTATGTTTTTGAATATGTAAACTATAAAATTATCATTTAACTCTGATCTCCATAGCATAGAATACATTTGAATTAACAGAGAAAGTACAGATAAAGAAATATCTTGTTGGAACTTTCTAGAGTCTAATCGGATCGCAGGAAGCAATTAGATGTATTAGCGAAGTGCGTGTGAAGACTTTCACTGTCTCGTGTGATTCTAACATTGTATTCAATTTGCGTTATTATTGGATTTCACTAAATTATAGATACCTACTATTATTTAATAATTCAGCCAAGTTTTCTTAAGGGATGTGTTTATGAGGTGACAATATTAATTTTTCATCATTATATTCGAAATCTAAAAAACGTATAAGGGTGCACTCACACACATCAGTCACCGTCAAGTCACCGATGACTGATCGGTGACGGTTCGTGTACGTATCCACAAACACCAGTCACCGTCATGTTGTCCGTCAGTCACGTCGCCGGTTTGACTGAATCATTGAACACATACATCAGGTTAGTCAGTGATTAGACGCGTGTCACGCTAGAGAACATGTAGCAATTATTGACGGTAGCACGACGCTGACTGAACTGAGACGTGACGGCACCGGGTGAGTGGGGATAAAAGTATGATACATGTATGGAAAGATTATTTGACGTGCCTGACCGGTGACGTCACTGATAGATTTCGTGCCGGCGACTGTCGTGTGGGAACAGAGTCATACTAGAACTATTGATACATATTTTTTTTTAATCCTGTCCGGTGACGTGCCGTGACGGTGACTGATGTGTGTGAGTGCACCCTAAAGCATGTTTTTCTCTGTATACACCTACCTGATATAGTTTCAAAGGTGGTTGTTTAATTCATCCCAGAAATTAGGTAAACTATTTAATAGTTTATGGTAGGACTGTTTCTGTTGTAGGTATATACTGGTGATGGGATGAACCCAATTTTAATTATAATATTTATTGTTTACTAGCGGTGCTCCGCGGTTTCATCCGCATTGCTCCGCTCCTGTTGATCTGAGCGCGATGATATAGCCTATAAGTCTTCCTCGATAAATGGGCAATCTAACACCGAAAAAATTGTTCGAATCGGATCAGTAGTTCCTGAGATTAGCGCGTTCAAACAATCAAACAAACTCTTCAGCTTTATAATATTAAGTATAGATGAGAAATATGTCAAAAATAAACTTTTAGGTATGCTTTGATCATTTTTATTTATTATTTTAAGCGTAAATAAAACTTATAGGTAATACACGTGCAATCTTGCTTTCTAGAATACTAAATTAAGATTTAAAACTCGTTTACCATTAACAATATCATTCCATTATCAAGAAAAATAGAAGTACTTAATCTAATTTTTATACAGCTTCCGGTATCTTATTATTTTTTTGATATTATAACTCAAAAAAACTTATTCATGGCACATAAAACAAGCATCGAACCCAAGCAAATATTTATAGCAGACATCAAGAAAATATATATTAAATAGAAATTAAAACATATTATGCGATATAAAAATTAGATTAAAGTAGCAATTATTCGTATTAAAACACAACATAAGTGGGTTCAGTGGTGATACCACAGCTATTGTCCCTTGTGGAGATGTGGAAGTAACCATCAATACCCCATTCAGGACCCCAAGAGTTCTTGACGATCCAGTATTCTTCCCCTTCGTTCACGCCGTAGCCAACTAGAGTTACCTCGTGGTTCAGGTCTGTGGTATTACTAAAAATAAAGAGTTATATGTTTGTGCTTGCTCAAATTTAGATGGTATGATGGCATAGAACATTGAGATGGAGTTTATTTTTAATTGATTGTGTTTTTTGTGCATTAATTTACGGTTATTTAGTGCAAAATAAGTATTAATTCAGTTCGTTGAAAGAAAAAGGTTTGCCCTGAAAAAAATATCAATTTTTTTTTAATCGAATCAAAGGTTTATAAAATATCCTTGAAATTATTTCTCACATTATAGGTAAACCAAAAATATATCAACTTACCAATAAGTATCGTAATATATACCGCCAGTGTAAAGACCCAGTAGACCTGTAGCATCTATTGATACTGAGAGAGGACCATGATAGACTAGCGCCACCTATAATAGAGAAAACCGTCGTATTTATTTGTATTTGTATTTATTATATTTGTTGTATTTATAATATTGTATTTGTCTTTATTAATTTAGTGCTGCTGGAAATAAAATTGTCATAAGGAATATTTCTCTTTTTTTTTGTTTATTGTTATACCTACCTACTTTAAAATATTTTTGGATGGTATTGGTGGATCTTAAATTTAAGAGGTTTCAAAAACAGTCCAGATAGTAAATTTTATTCTCACTTATTTTATTTATACTTGCATATCTATGAGGAGTGTAAAATGATAAGAACTCACTTTGAGAGCTTCCACGCTGAATGGTGTGACGTCAACAAAACCGCGTATGGTGTACAAATTAGTCATGTTGCTGATCCGACAGAAACCATCCTGTGAAATAAAAAATAAAATAAGTATGTAAATTATATTCTTTACGCTTTATATTTCCGTATGGACAGTTTTTATAAACTAGTTCCAATGTTTTAAAAGAGGAGATTTATACAACACCAGGCTATAGAAAAAAAAGAGCGTGTGTGCCGTCTCAGAAGTGAAACTTCTTTGGCAAGATTCAAAGATATCAAAACCGTCGCCTTACTCCACGACGTGACGGTATTGCCATTAGGCGACCTTGAAATTTTACTCTCAACGCGCCAAAAAAGTTTCTCTTCAAAATAAACACATGGAATATTTAAAACTAGACATCTTTTGGAAACTATTTTCCCCTACCTTGTTCTCATAGGGACCATATTCTTCTTCAGTGGGTAGACCGTACTTCATCATCCATTGATAAGCAGCAGTGTCTGTTCCCCCATCGCACCCTTCCGCGCCGAATCTATTCAAGTCATTTATAATAATTTGTAATTGTTTTATTTGGCATAAAATATCATCAATATAAAGATAGTTGAGTTTGATGTATTAAAATATTGGTCAACTCTCTATATTATGAACTATATTTAATTAATGGAATAGTAGGTTTATGCAATAACACATGTATACTGTATTTACTATTTATATGATACGATAATATGTACTTACAGATTACATTATTGTTTTAAAGTGAAACTTCTTTAGGCGCGTTGAGAGTAAAATTTTCATACCCATACCGTCTCGTCAAGGCGTAAGGCGACGATTTTGGTATCTTTGAATCTTGCCAAAGAAGTTCCACTTCTGACACGTGTGCTCGGCACACACGCCCGTTATTTTACAAGATAATGCGTGTTATGTTGTGAGTATATTATTACTACCTTCTGCATCCAAAGTTTGTGACAATTTTTTCAGATAATAAAAACAAACTAAACTCACTCCCAAGCGCAGTCAATAAGAGCTTGATTGCTCAGCCTGATGAGCCTTCCGCCATTAATACTTGCAAGTATACCTTCCACAGCTGCAGTGGTCCCGAAGGTCCAACAGGAACCGCAATCTTCTTGTTCTGATTGTAGGAAATATGATATTATACGAGAGTTTGAAAGCTTACATAGGATGGAAAGTTTGAATGGGCCCTAGAGGAAAAGTATTGAAATACTGGAGGTAGCAAATTTTGTTGAATGGAAACATTCCTGTTTTTTGAAAAAGAAATAGAGCTGCATTAAATATTTTAGAAAATTTATTTGTAGGAACCGCGAATAGAACTAGCTAAAAAAAAAGATAATTTCCATTCATGCTAGTTATATAGAAATAAAAATATTTAACGATAAGTTTACACATTACGATTTCGGACTTACACGGAGTACGGAGTACTTGTACATCCACAGACGATTTTGTGATCATTTTATAATAATTATGAGCTTTAATTTAATATTACTTTAGAAGTAACAACATTTTTAGTGCATTATTTTTTCGTAAATTTAAATGAGTAGCCGTTTGTTTTTGTTACAAATAATTACATACCTTTAACAGGTGTGATCCTGCCATATAATCTATGATCAAATTCCTCCGGTAAACTTTGAGATATCTCTTTAATTTGTTCAGGTGAATATGCGAACGGTACCGTCCCGACTTCACCTTGTTTTCGTTTCAATAGACCTTTCATCCTTTTCATTTCTTCAGGAGTACGGTCAGCAAATTTGGTTACACCAAGTTTAAAACCACTGTTATTGTTATTGTTAGCTATGATGCGCCTAAAATAAAATAAATCATTTGATTTTGTAGTAAGCGTGTATAATGTAAATAAGCGCAGTTTAAATTAATCAAATACCAATAGATTTTTATAACAACGATCTGAGGGTTACTGGGATCTGAGATACCGAGCTATTCTTTAATATTTTTATATGTAATGATAGGTATAATGCTGTTTTTTTACCTCATGTTATTGTGAAAAATAGCCTTCCTAATTTCACGTTCATCTTCATCTTTGTAAACTTTTTTATGTTTATGCGTGAAACTGAAAAATGATGAGATATTTTATTTATATTATATTAAAATAAAAATAAATTTATAATATTTGTAAAATCAATACTATTACTTACCTCTTAAATATACGCTCAACGTGTTCCTCATGGTTTGTGTGACTTACTAATGAATCTCTTGTTACTTTAACATGCTTTGAATTTGCCAGTTTTTTATGGCTCTCACAGGGATCTAAAGTAATTGTTTTTTTTTTGTATTAAGGGTATATATTGCAGTTATTAATAGTTAAATATTATATATAACTACACGCTTTATTCAACATATTTAAAACATTTAAATTAAATAAGAATTATTTACTCCAGTAATATTGTTAACACTTCTCGAAATTGATAATTACAAAATTTGATAGCGTTATAATATCAGTATAATAAACTTAATGTTTTCATGATTAACAGTATAAGCTTAACAATCTATACTTAATATTATAAAGCTGAAGAGTTTGTTTGAACGCGCTAATCTCGGAAACTACTGGTCTGATTTGAAAAATTCTTTCGGTGTTAGATAGCCCATTTATCGAGGAAGGCTATAGGCTATAAATATATCATCTCGCTAAGACCAACAGGAGCGGAGCACCGCGGAGCACAGCTAGTTATGTATAAAAATTGAAGTACTTACATTCGTTCACACTGAAAACCTTGTCATCAACTGCAGTAGTTTTGAAGTTATAGAAATGCCACACTACATGTTCACTCAGGCTTCCTAACCACGCGTTAAATTTAATTTCTTCTAACCTACAAAAAATATTATTTAATGTAAAAATATCCTTATTTTTACATTCTTTTAACAACGAAGTTCATCTTGAAGTTCGTCTTATCATCATGAAGAAATTTAAGTAAAATATGGCGGAAGACGCGGGTTCTCGTGATCGAATTTTTTCTATTCTCTAAAATTTATATAAATATAAGCACATTTAAATCAGTAGTTAATATTATTAATGCAAATATCTTACTTGATAGGAATCCATGTTTTATTTTCACTCAATTTAGCAATCAGTATCCTTTTATAATCTTCGCTTTCATCGTCACTTTCATGTACAAATTTATGTACGTTTTGTTCTTGTGTATTTTCTTTACCTATAAACAGAATCATGGTCATTAGCCGATATATTTTGTTCCCACTACACGCTTATAGGAGTCTTTTGTCATATTTTTCCACTGCAAGGGACCAGACTCATCTTCGGAGATATTATAACGTCATGTTCAAAAATAGTTTGAGCTTACATTCAGGCAAAAATATTTCGACACAAACCGACAGGAATACAAATTATTTTATATCAGGAAAAAAACTGACAAATAAGCTAATCAGAAGTTGTGAAATTGGTTTAAATTTCGACTAAGAACCAGGTAGAGTCTTAACATTCAATGCATCTACTTCATACATCACGAAAAGACGTGACATTCCTATTTTTCTGAATTAATTGAATAGTAAACATTACTTACCCACGTAATCAAAATCAGACGCATCAGGGAGAACTTTATACAGAGAAATTCTGTGAAGCATATCTCCTTCTCTTTTTGTGCAATTTAATTCATTTTCTGCCTTTTTCGTTGTTATAGGGTATACCTGATAATTACATAAGCTATTAAATATTTCGATATTTTTATTAATTACCCAGCAATATGAAAGTATAAAGTTTTTTCTTAAATAGATGTGTGCATAAATTTATTAACTTACGGTAAATTCGACGCCATATTTATAAGCAGTCCTTCGTTTTCCTCTAAAGTTGAATAATTTCACGGCTCCATTATTGAAGTCAGCACGAGATTTCTTGCTCGTACGCCTAATAAAAAATATATAAAATTAAATAGTTTTTCTGTTTTGGTTATCAATAATATGAATAATTTATATCGGTCGTTTATTTAGTCGCTAACATTGATGTTATTATCCGGATATACAATTTAGGAGGCATTAAACATTGTGAATGTTCTAACTCTTTTATAAATATTATAGTAGTAGTTCGAAGTATAGAATTAAGCGAGAACCATACTAATAGAATAAAAACATTGCATTAATATAATAATTCTATAGCTCTTAACCTGTCCTCTTAGCAAGCAACTCGTAGCATAGGGCAAACCGTGTTCGATATATCAGTTTAATTAATTAAGCACGTTCCCAGTCCGCGGTAATTTATAAACCCCATAAAATTACACTATAAACTCAAATATTACGTAGAAACTAACCAAAATTTAAAATCTTCTATCCAGCCACCAGTCAGAGACCACCTTTCACCTTCAAGGCTATAAGTAGAACTCCATTTTAAATCTGGTATATCCTCGTCATTGTTCACTGAAACAATGACAATTTAAATTGAAATAAGCAATCACATATCTGGGTAAATAATTATGATTTATCAGTAGGCAAAATAAATAAAAGTATAGCCAATTGAACAATAATTGTGTTCATTGAATTCAGAATCGCGTTACAAATTGCACATAGCTTGTAGTGGCATTCAAAGGACAAAAAACTTTACAATTGTTTTAAATTATTTTACTACAGGTACAGTGAATGACATGCGGTATTAAAATTTTCATATGGAAAATTAAAATACATTTAATATTTGTAGATAATGTTGGGCGGTCTGCTAGGAATCCGGAGATTTTATTTTTTTTCATTCTCTATACATATTTCTTTATATTGAAACTCTACCTAAACCAAGAATTGTTTATTAAAGCACACAATTAACTGTTATAGGTATGATGTGTTACTCTCTTTTTCCTCTCAAACTCTTATATGGACGCATAAGGCTATATTAGTTTTTTGACAGTCTAGGTAAACAAGCAATGATTAGTAGTAGTAGTTAGTGAAGTCCCATGTCCCCTAGTGGGGTAAGGGGCAGATGCATTATACATCTGTTTCACTGATAGATTTTCTTTAAGGACAAGTAGGTGATCAGTCTTCTGTGTCCTGCCAGACCGAGACATTTTTGAAGTGAAAACTTCTTTAGCGGCGTTGGGTATAAAATCTTAAACTCGCGTCAGGACACGTGGCCTGATCGAAAAAGCGTAAGACGGATTTTTTTTTTTAGCCCTTATATTCCATGCGTAAGACGGATACCATTCCAAAATATCAAACATGCTGAACGTTAATAATCAAGTTTTCACTTCTGCCGGCACTCCCGGAGTGCAACCCGTCTTTTTTTTTTCTTCGTCGCCACCGGGAATCGAACCCAGGACCCCTCGGTGTTACGCTCACGCGTCAACCACTGTACCAAGGAGGCGGTCAAGCAATGATGCATACCGCAAAATGAACCTTTAGTATAATAATAAAAAAAAAATGAGTACATAGTACATTTAAAATATTAATAACGAAAATAAAAACATACCCGTGAACCCTGAAGCGCAATAAACCGTATAAAATAATAGTAATTTAAATAATATTAAATACATTTTGTGAGACCTTTCACACTTTATGTCACTTAATAGAAATATTATCACAAAATCAGCTTTATATAGAGGCTTTAATTAATGTTATGTTCTCAAATTAATTAATAATCCACTGTTTTGTGATATGGAATCGGAAATGTTATCGAGGATTAATATAGGTATGTGGAAATTATACTATGGATTTATTTTTATATTGTTTTGTTAAAATGTCCTGAAATATTAATTATTATTTTATGAATATTATAAACGGACTACATGTTGACAATTTGTAGTAGGTACCTATAGGTACTCTGTCTACTATTAGAAAAACTATGAACATATACTTGGTTTCATAATTTTATAAAATTTCAACAAAAGTAATTCTAAGATGCAGTGAATAATATTTATAAATATTCAATTTATTAACATACTGGAACCGTAGGCATGTAAACATTAACCAACCAAACCAACCAATTTAAGGCAAAATGGGACACTGTAGATGTATCTCATTTCATTTAGCTGTTTGTGACGGAATATAAACTTTTGGTATACAATAGGGTATCCAAAGAGCGAGCATCCTCGCGAAGCAATTACTGCGCGAAGCAGCTGGGTCTGTATGGACGTGGCTCGGCCGAGGAAAGCATGGTTCACGCTACACTGCGCCGGGGCCGGGCCGTGCGGGAGCCGGGAAACAAATTAAACAGTATCAATACAAATAAATACCATCGAAATTTCACCCGTTTCAAAAGTACCTATACAATCTAATACGGATGCGGCTAGGATGGTCTACATATTCACACGGCGAATATTAGTAGACTAGTTAAGTTTTTGCATATACTATGGGATTGACATACTCATTGCTGACTCAAAGTCCCTGAATAAAATTAGAATTTAAAAAAAAGTAATATTCGATCGTGTCACGTGGGTACGGACAGGGCATGGCCTGGTAGCGACACGGTTTAGCGTAATCATTCTTATCATGCTGAAAGTGATAGCATACGTTGCTTCGCGAGGCTGCTCGCTGTGTGGACCCGCGTATTCCAATATAGGTAGGTAAATGTATGCTACACTGGCAAACAAGACCGCGAACTTTCTTAAAGTTTATCGAGTCGACTTCCTATGATATATATAGACTGTACCTAGTATAAAAGTTTCTAAACATTGTTTCAATATTTTGTGTACTGTGTAAATTGAAATCAGAAATGCAAATATAATATGCTTTAATATGTTATACCTAGTACCTATAAAGTATAAATAAATGATTGGATCGAGATTTCTGCTTACTTTTCTTTATTTTGTCAACTCGTAATAATGTGATTTATCGGTCTTGGTTATATTAATATATTTATTATATCAGCTAGTTATACAATTATTGATTTGAACAAGAATATGTACACAAGTCCAATGTAGCTCTTACATGCAAAAATACAATAGGTTATACAATAACAATTATTCTATACTAGCGACCCGCCCCGGCTTCGCACGGGTGCAATGCTGATACTAAATACACTACAGAAAAACTGTGAACGTTGTATATAAAAACCATAAAAGCATATCGGCCCGCTCCGGCTTCGCACGGGTATAAAATATATAGCCGGGCGGCCGGCCGCCGGTACCGCCGCAAACGCTACGTCCCGCAATTTTTAAATCTGTAATATCTTCGAAAATATTCACTTAAATCATACGGTGTAAAGGGCCATATAGATCTATATTAAATGAACAATGTATTCAAGGTATTTAATTGGTTAAGGATTAATGCTGTATTGGTTAAAATCGCTTCGAAAATTAGCCATTATTTGTCGTAAAAAGTAAATGACAAAAAAAAAATATTGTGGGTTATCCATAAGAGATAGACATATACCATCACGGACTTTTCTGTAGACCTTTTCAACGTGTACAATACTTAGTACATTATTTTGATAAAACTCGTAGGGTTCAGCCTGCGTTTGCAATGTAAGCGGAAAAAATGTAATTTTTTACGACATCACATTAGAAACCTCAAAAATAACAGTACTTCTCCACTATTTAATGGATGTTATTATACATATAAACCTTCCTCTTGAATCACTCTATCTATTAAAAAAAACCGCATCAAAATCCGTTGCGTAGTTTCAAAGATTTAAGCATACAAAGGGACATAGGGACATAGGGACATAGGGACAGAGAAAGCGACTTTGTTTTATACTATGTAGTGATAGTGATAAAGAAACCAATAAAAATAAGTTTTGGCCCATATGATTTACTTTCCCAAAGATTTGTATGTTACTTGTTCTGCGTAGGATGAACGAAGTAACAAAGTTAGATGTCTTGTCTGTGATCAACTAAGTGTATCTTATCTAATAATAGGAGTTTTAATGAAGGTTACCTTTTATTTTATCTTGCCTCTTGTTCTATATTTATAGACATACTTATTCATTAGTATTTCTTCAAATATCGTTCCGCTTTAATGTAGTAGAATGCATTGGAAACTTCTGCAGTTCAAAAATTTCTTGGTTTTTTTGGTTCGAGCAATTCAGCAGATGCCAAAAAAATTGTAAGATTAGAAAATCGAATTGAACTCCATTTTCAGCTAACTGTTTCCACCTGAATCCTATACCTACATTATACCTATATAAGTTTTGGTTAACAATATGATACAGACTAAAATAACAAAAGTATCGAATATCCATATTAAATCAGCGTTCATTAATATTAAAGGGGTGTCATTAGTATCACGTCAACGTAATTTATTAACGGGTAACGAAATATTGATAAACGTGAGTGATAACTTATCAGAGGTATTGTAAATTTCAATAATGATTTTTAATATATTCGCGAATTTATAGTGTTGTTGAATTGGGAAATGGTTTTCATTTAATAGAGCTTAAGGTATTGTGAAAAGGGTATAAGACTGAAACTGTTAAGTATATAGGTTATTCCGAGTAAGTTTAATGTAAGAGATTTGTACCTAATATTAATCATAGTTATTTAAAACTTAAACTTACTCTGATGATGTTTTAGGATCATAGAATATACATTAAAAAGTCATTTAATTAAACTAGTGATATCCAAACATGTAAATAGAACCTTATTTCACATTTAGAATTTATATTTACCTGTTAATTTTCATATAAATCGTTAACTATTTTCCGTATTATATGACTTAGATTGTTTGTATATAAATTATACTAGCTGTGCTCCGCGGTTTTACCCGCAGTACTCCGCTCCTGTTGTCTTAGCGAGATGATTATATATCGCTCATTTGCGACAAGAACGTGTTAACGAGCATAATATGTATCGTTATGGAATAATGATACAGTAGAATCCGGCGCATCGCGCTCTACTTGCTGCTAAAACGCGATATTTCTAGCTCCAAAAATGACCGAGTTATGAGGGAAAAGGTCGGCGACTATCGGTTTAGCGAAATCTCTTTTCGCTCTTGAATTTAATGCAAGAACGGTTTAAGTCAGTTGTCGCTGCTCCCTTGAGAAGGAAACTGCTGCCCGATTGCGGTAAAAACGTAACAGCTTATTGTATCACGGTTTTGCTGAAAGGTAAGCACAGCTTTTTGTTTTTTTACTGATTTATATTTGCAGCTATAACGGGACATTTGTATGTGGGTCATTATTGTAGTAAAAATAGTATTCGCATGCTACGGTTTACATAGGATTGTCCCGTTGTTGCTGAAATAAACAATGTTTTTTGTTGGTTAATTTAAGATGTTCCGTTACAGTTGATAATAAAAGAACAAAATGTTTGGTATTTATGTTGGTTATCTCAAGTTAACACATTATTGATAAAAAATAATGCATTTTTACAACGAATACGCTTCAATGTTGCATTATAAATGATAAAAATGTTGTCTGATTACTTAATTTATTTTTCAGATGGAATCACGGTCTAGGAAGCTTGTAAATCTTGTACGAGAAAATATTCATTATTTTATTTTACATTCACTTAAGTTAGAAAAACGAAAAGATCATACCGATTCTCGAAATACAAATGAATTAAACAATCAATTTATTTTATAGCATAAATGAGTAAAAAATACCACTGAATAAAGAAAAATGAAAAAAAAAATATTACAAATCAGTTAAAAAATGCAAGACAGTCCTACGAATCGAAAGCATCACAAAAAAACTGTTAAAAGAGAATCCTGCAAGGAAACCTGCATTTTCAAGTGTCAATTTTTTTTCCGAAGAACAACACCGTGAAATACTGAAAGATTACTGGAATTTAGGAGAGATCAAGAAGCTGTCTCGAGACAAGAACCTGTGATTTGTTTTGCTAATATGTTTATTTGATTTATGTATGACCGGGACCCGCAATAAAGATTAGTTTCCTAATATTACTGAGATAAGCAAAATATAAAACAAAGTCGTTTTCCCCGGCCGAATGCTTGCCGTTTTGCAATTTTGATGCAGTTTTTGTTAACAGATAAAGTGATTCAAGAGGAAGGTTTATAATATGTATATTGTATAAAAGCATCCATAAATAGGTGAATAAATACCGTTATTTTTGACGTTTCTAATGTGATGTCGTAAATAATTATATTATTTTCCGCCTGCATTGCAAACGCATTCTGAACCCTATAGAGCAGGCTCCAAGGAGATGTTCGTTTGCAAAAATAGAGGACCTAAATCTGACTTCTGATATATATTGTATAGATCCCAGACATCCTATAGACAGATGTTGCCAACCAGTTTTGTGGTCCCCCTCCCCCCACCCCGGTAATTAAATATGGCATACAAAGAAAAAAATAAAAATTTCCAAAACATGCCGTGTGGGGTATCAAATGAAAGAGCTTATTGAGTAGATCACGAATATATAGCATACTATAACATTTCTTACACTTTCTCTAAGATTTTTTAGAAAATTTACGAAAATGCTCCATTTTTGAGTTAACTTTAAACCACTATAGATTGAAAACTCATGAATATATTTTTTAAATTATTATTTTAAATAATTAACAATAGTCCATTGTTTACGATTCAATAGTTCGTACAGTGAAATAGTTGCATGGGGGAGTGGGGAGAGCATTCAAAGATGGCGAGTATATTTTCAAGTTTATGCCAGAAATAAAGGCCTAATACAAAAATATCGGTGGCTTAGAATAATTATCTCTGCACTGCCGGTCTACTACGAGATTTATCAAAATAATTTACCTACTAAGTATTTAACACATGAAAAAGTCTTCAGAAAAATCGATAGTATCAGGATTGCACCCGTGCGAATTCGGGGCGGGTCGTAATATTATAATTGCCAACGGTTGTGAGTAAAAGTAAAACAAAAAATATTAATGTCTGGTTATAATTGTATTTTTTTTTAATATGTATATTACTTGTATTTCAGAGAAAGTTACACAATAATTTCGCAAAAATATATTTCATTTTGTAAAACAAAATACAAAAATAAAAAGATTTCTACTACAGTAACACGTTTTAATTAAAATTTCCAATACATTTAGATTACTGATTATCAATAAAACGTAACAATACGACATAACTTGTAAAGTTTTAGATTTTTATTCAATTTTTTTTTCAAGAAAAATGGTACATATCTGTTTGTAATGCAATACTGCACACTTTTTACAAGAAAAACGCAACAAGAAGGGTCCTTTCTGAAATAAATAATCATAATAAATTTAATAACCGACTTATTGTTCTGAATACAATTTGATTCAAAAAAACGAGAACGTTTTAATATGTTGTATTGAGCTGAATAGTCTAAGCATAATAATTAAAAAGTTACAGGAATTTTAAACTTTCAAATGCGTTTTCCCAACAATTGAGATTTTGACTTTGTCACGTTATAGAAGCAAATGAGCGATATAGTCTATAGCCTTCCTCAATGAATGGGCTATCTAAAACCGAAATAATTTTTCAAATCGGACCAGTTGGCCGAGACGAACGTCAAAACGCCAAGGAATAGAATACGCTATCGATAGAAATTGACATAAGCGTATGATGTTTTGCCTAAGGATTTGGTCACCCTACCAACGACAACGACCACCACGAACAAAATTTTCATCCAGTCGCAATTAAATAAAATTGTGCAAAACACAATTAAAAATGAAATTTAAGAATTTCCTGTCGTATTGGTGTTTGGAAAAAAATTGGTTGTTTGTAAGGTAGGTTTACGATCGAGATGTTTACGTGATAACATAATGCAATGGCAGCGCTCGAGATGAGACGGGAGATCGGTCCGTCTCTCTCTCGTTATACCTGCGATCGCGCTCGTGAGGTTTTGGTGTGACACAAGTTTCTGAACATGTCACCCGACTAAAACGATTTTAAAGACGTTATCACGTCAAAAAATTTTTGAGATCAATGGATAAACAAACAGGTTTTTCATAGAAACGGTGGCTCCATCTACAATTTACAATTCTATCTATTTATCTTAATCTACAATTTTGGTTCAGGTGATTGTATGATAAACTTACCGTCTCGGCGAAAATCGCAAAAAACCCTATTTTTTTTATTAATTGACCTCGAAATTTTTTATTTCCGAGTACCAGAATGACGGGAGATTTTAATATTGATTTTGAACAAATTTCGGCAAGATTGGAATTTTGGTCGTGGTCGTCTTCGTCGTTGGTAGTGTGACCTAACCATTACTAAAATGTCATGAGCTTATGTCAATAATTAGCGTTAGCAGTTTCTATTCCATGGCGTTACGTACGTTCGTCTAAAGGCCCAGTAGTTCTCGAGGTTAGCGCATGTTCAAACAAATAAACAAACAAATAAACTCTTGAGCTTTATAATATTACGTATAGAGTATAGATGTGACAAACAGTATAAGCTAAAAAATAAATAGATCATGTAAAAAAAATGTAGCAAGAACATCGAAAGCTTGTTTTCTAATACCCTGTCAAATTGTAATTAGCTTCCGTAATAAATCATATTGTAATTGAAGCAATAACTCTAGGAACGAGAAACCCTGGCGATCTAAGAACAAAATTATAGCTTGCAACAGTCCTATAGCATTCAACTGACCTAATTTAAAATGTAATTTCGTTACGAGCAATATCTTTATTTATTATGTGTATCTCATTCCATAATACTCGGGTACCATCATAAGAAAGGTACCCGGTCCTTTGGAAGGCTTACGTGGGGACACGGATCCAACACGCAGAGGCCCAGAGAACTTTACTGTGTTGTGGGACACTTATTATTATTATTTTATTTTATTATTATTATTTTTTTTTTAATATAACTATTTTATGAAAATATTTTTTTTGTCTGCCCATCTCCTCTATATGATATTATATCGTGATATTGTATCGTGATTACTGATTATATTTTGTATTTATTCTATTTTTATTTCGTATTTTAACTTTTTAATTTTACTCACATAATGTTTCTCTAATCGTAACAATGTCTAGGGGCCACTGAAAACCAGCTCTGTGTATGCATAATATTGCAGCATAGATTATGCTGAGTTGGCTTCCCTTTTTCAAGGACACTGTTTTACAAATTGTTTTAATTTATTTCTAATTTTTTCTCATGTTCTTTTTTACCTTTTCTCTTGTGTGTAAATTTTATGTAATTTTCATTTTTTGTTTAGTTTAGTTTTGTTTATTTTTTTGTATTGATGTTCTTTATTGATGTCCTTGAAATAAATGTTTTTTCTTTCTTTCTTTCTTTCTAACTTCAAAGTTTTAACGGCGGGAAAAGTTTATGTTTTGGAGAAGTGTGATCTTTGGTTATTGGTCGCGCCAATATAAAAATATACGTAAATATATTTCTTCGATATCAAGCGGACTGTAAGACTCGATCTACGTGGTGTAAGCAAAGAGGGAAAGACGGGAACACACGGCACATACCTCGTCGGAGGGAGTAGCGTCCAGAACACGCGCCGCGCCACGCGGTCAGGGTCCTCCAGCTCGCGGCGGGCACGAACGGCGTCCAGTCCAAACTCTCCACACGAACACACATGCGGCGGTGAGCTCGACCAAGGGCCGGGGCACGAGATGCCCCGGGGGTTACAAAAGCACAATGCCTGAGATCTAGAGAGCCTCGTGGAAGCTCTCCGGCGGTTGAGTTCCGATCCTCGTGAAAGATCGATGCGAACTATCTTACGACATTAGTGACATACGTCACGTTCACGTCCAATAGGACGTGGTTAGCGCTAAAATAGCGCGCGGTGATTGGTTGTGCTCGTATGTAGGCAAGGATGAAGGAATACACCACGTAATAATAAACATTTAATTTCTACATTTACTATTTTAATTATATTGGCGTTACCATATCCACCCGCCCTAAATGGGTCACCATTTAAAACCAATCATAAGATACAGCGAAAAACTATGACTCTAGGATCGCATAATGCGCGCGGGTTAATAAAAGTCCTAAGAGCCACGGCGGTAATATAAATAACAAATTCTATGGCTCTAGGAGCGCAAAATGCGAGCGGGATAATAAAAAATCCTAAAAGTCACGGCGGAAATAATATAACTAACAAATTCTATGACTCTAGGATCGCATAATGCGAGCGGGGTATAAAAAATTCCTAAAGTCACGGCGGTATTACAACTAACAAATTCTATGACTCTAGGATCGCGTAAAGCGAGCGGGGTATAAAAAATTCCTAAAGTCACGGCGGTATTATAACTAAGAAATTATAACGAAAGCGGTGCAAAAACTTAAAATTAATCTTAACTAACTGCGGTAATATACTAATGCGGTATAACTATTGTCTTGGAAGCGGACATAAACGAACGACCGGGCGAAGGTAAGTTCCCTTGGCGGTTCTAACTGTACAAACTCGCGCGACGTCGTCCTTTGAAGGATGTATCACAACCACGACCGTTCCAGGAGTAATAGGTGTGGAAGGCGTATTCCATTTCTGCCTAACCTGCAGACCGTGTAAGTATTCCAATCTCCAACGTTTCCAAAACGACTGAACTAACTTGTCGAGTAGCGAATGCCTATCAAGCAAACCGAAGCAACCGATCAGATTTGACTTGCGGCGCGGGTAAAGATAATAAAAGCGCGGTAATTAAAATAACAAGAAACAAATGCGTTATAATATTCATATATTTAATATGAGAATAATCAATGATCATGATAATTATGTGATCATTGCGCGGTAATATCACTGGATGCTTATGTGCATATTCCAGGGCGGAATCGCTTAGACGTCCGATGAGGATAAGTCTGTTGCGAATAAAAGGCCTCAAGCGGTTGAGAGCCTGCGAATAAAATTTATAAAAGAGTATATTATAATACTCCTCTGCAAAATATTTATTTTGCAGGGCGGGAATAATTTTATTCTCAGAGAAATTAAGGTCCTCTACGGTCATCATAACACCGCGGCGGGGTAATAATATAAGGAACCTATAAATATAAAATACACGACACGACGAGACGCAAAGGGCGGTATCGTATAAAGCGCAATGCTTTATAGGCGAGCACACAGTGTGCGTTAATAATTTTCGTTCGGGAATGTCTGCAATAGACTCACCATCGAGACTCCTAACAGGCCATTCAGATGGGTCCGAACGAGCCCACTGGGGTCCGTGGAACCACAGAGGGTGCGATACGAGATTTTGTGGCGTAATGCCATGCGAAAGAACGTCAGCGGGATTTTCAATACCAGAAACATGGTAGAAGTTATCTGATGGGATGTTATACACGACTGTGGGAGCAACGAAGCCCATCATGTCCCACAGACGGGCGGCAATTGACAAGATGGAGCGCTTATTGCACATCACATCGGCGGGTGCGGTAATTTTAAAATAAAAACAATCATGAACAGTAGACCAATGCAGACCAAGTAATTTATGTTGCACGGTCTTATCAAACTCCACCGCGGAGGGTAAAAGTTTGTGCGAAGCGGGAAGATTATCTAACACATTTTTACTATTACTGTTCCACTTAACTAGATCCCACTGAGCTCCCTTAAACAAATCGATGAGCTGCTGCGACGCGGAAACTGCTTCACATTCCGTGGGAATAGAGAAGGCGATATCATCCATATACAACGAGGAAGATGCAATGCTACTCGCGAGCGGATATTTCGCGCCGTCATCTTCTATGAGCTGTCTTACCGTGCGCAGTGCATGATAAGGACTAGACTTGATGCCGAAGCAAACTCGATTAAATTGATAAAGAAGCAGCGGATCCTGCGGGCTGAAACGATATAAAAAACATTGAAAACGACGATCAAACTCACGCACGAATATCTGCAGAAATTGTTGGCGGCAATCGGCGGTCATGGCAATCGCGTGGAGACGAAAACCTAAAATTATTGTAAACAAATTGCCTTGTAAATTTGGCCCAACATGCAGAAGGTCATTCAATGAACGCTGGCTTCCAGAAGTTGGCATGCTAGCGTCTAAAACCATGCGCAGCTTAGTCGACGATTTATCCTCGCGCAGAACAGCGTGATGCGGTATAACATAAATAGGTGTAGGGTCACGCGGATCATACGGAGGCGCGGGTGAAATATAATTTTTCGTTAGATAATCCTTTATGACGTCATCATATGCCAACCTTAATTTAGGTGAAGCCTGTAGCTTTCTTTCGAGGCACGTGAAACGTTTGCGGGCAATATTAAATGAATCACCGAGAGTGTAGAAATCATCCTTAAATGGAAGCGAAACAATATATCTGCCACTCACGGGGTCGCGGGTTGTAGTTAATTTATAATATTCTTCACATTCAACATCATCGGGATGTTGAACGGGCGGTGCGGTAGGAAGCTCCTCGAGCTCCCAGAAACGCCTGACTAATGAGTCAATAGCGGCGGTCTCTTGAACGTGACAACACGTCAAGGGCGGTGTATGTATGTTAGGTATGGTGGGTACTGAACCCATTATTACATAGCCTAACACCGTGCGCAATGCAGCGGGCGCCGACGAGTCACGAGATGCATGAACTACGTAGGGGAGAAGCAGATGAGGGAACAGAGAAGCACCGATTAATAAATCGATTTTATTTGGCGTACCAAAACTCTCATCTGCGAGCGGTAAATGCGAAATATGCTATAAGACAGAAGTGTCTATAAAAGCGGTAGGTAATAAATCCGTAACATGATCAACAACTAGCGGTGAAATATTAAAAGAAATGTTGTTGTCAAGACGCGAATAAAATTTTATATTTATGGGCGGATGGCCATAATCATCAGAATCACCCATATCTTCAGTAAATTATCCCAAAACAAAAAGGGGACTGACTCACCGGATTACGGCCTCAAGATGCCACTCGACAGTCGTTGTTCGCAGACATTAACCTCTTATTTTGTAGTAGCTCTACCTCCTTTTTAACCGACATCATCCTCTTTCGTTACAATTTGTTGCTACGTGTCCAGCTTGACCGCATATGTAGCAGGTTACGGTCGCAATTTTCTCGGGAGCACGTGTTGCAGTTAACGGATTTTGTTGTTTAGTCATCCCAGAAGAATCTTCTCAAAGACGCTTTTTACAGTCGGCTTGCCGTTCTCCGGTCATTCAACAAAAATGACACATTTATGAAGAAATCTTGCGTCTGCAATTCTAGGTTGCTTGAAATTAGGCTCTTGGATTTCAGTAATCTCCGATATTCTCTTTAGAGAAATGCCTCTTAAGATTCTAAACAGCTAGGGTTTGGTAGTCATAGTATATGCGTTTAGCTCACGGCGTATGAAACCATCCTTCTGACATAAGACTGATATTATGACGAATTCAGTTATATCATCTTCTGGCATTCGGATTTTAGATATAGTTTCGATCATATTCCATAAGCGCAGACCAGCTTCTGCTGCGGTTTCTTTTGTTCCAATTTGAAAATGCAATATTTCATCAAAGTAGTCTTGAAATAATTTTGGTTTACAAAATCTGGCCATTAAACTTTGTTTTACAGTCTCCCATGTGAGCTCATTCAAATTTAACTTTGTCAAGCAAGATGCGGCGCAGCCTTTCATTGCATTGGTAAGAGCCACAAGTAAATCCCTTTAAATTTTTAGTCAGTACTATAAGCTGTAATCTTACACCAACCTTCTACATCCATGTCTACATCTTTCGGATAAAAATCTACAAATTTTACTGCACTAAACTGTGCGCTAGCGGTTGCGTCGTCGCTAACATCCGAGTAAGACTCCCATATTGCTTAACAACTTCAAGGCGCTATTTTCGTCAAGTGGTTGGTTTTCCTCGGTCTTTAGCGCATGGTATATCCCACTTCTGATATGGGCGGATGGCCATAATCATCAGAATCACCCATATCTTCAGTAAATTATAATGTTGGTGGAAACAAATGAATCATCAATGTTACAACAAATGTTATGTAATCGCACAAATCTATGCGCTAGTAATTAGGGAATCACTTGATCAATCGCTTTTAATTAGTTTCGATACAACAATTCACAAGATTACTCGGAACAATAGCGATTCGTCGCAAACGTGGTGCTCTAGCCGTTCTTCGTTTGTAACCAAGCAACGTCTGCAGCCGACCATCGACACGACGCTCCGCTAGATCGACAGTTGTCAAATCTCGTTCCGCTGTAATTCTCATCAGCCAGTAATACTTCTACCAGCCAGTAATACTCCTACATATTTATAGAATTACTATTTATAATTTTTTCTGAACCACCGAACCCCTTAATAATAGTACGTTCGGTTTTCTGCGGTTTAATACCTAAGCGTTCACAACATTCATTCGTAATGAAGTGACTTTGCGAAGCGGAATCTAAAAGCGCGCGAATAATAAGCCGTTCACCTTTACAATTATAAGCTACGACTTCAGCGGTTGATAATAAAATAGTATGTTGTTTATTCGCAAGCGGGTTGCATAGAAATGCGTTATCGATATCAGCTGTATAGCTAGCGGTACATAGCGCAACGTCAGAGCGGCACTCGCCCGACGGCGCGGCGGCGACGGCGCAGGCAACGGCGGGGAGCTGCGCGGCGGGGGGTGAGACGCAGGCGCGGGTATGGAAGATTCGCGTTTCAAATGTAACATTGTATGATGTTTTAATTTACAAACGCGACAATTTGAATAAGACGAACAACTAGAAACTCGATGTTTAATACTGAGACAATTTATACACGCGTTTCTATCCTTTACGTATTTAAAACGTTCCTTCGGACTCATTTTATGAAAACTCGAACATTTAAATAAATGTTGATGCGTAATATTTTTACAAAGACAACTATAAGCGGAATCAGCTGTTGTTACGTAAGACCGTTACCACAGTATTACAATATTATTTCCTACAGTAAGGAAACGCCTTTGATGTCGCGCGATGCCGCCGCCAGCGTAGGTACTTACGCTGCCACACGAAAATACGCTAGGGTTGCAACAAATGGGAAATAAAACAATTGTGAGTATTAATATTATGATAAAATCATTTATTCATATGTACATTCAAAATAATTGCGATTATTAAATCTGATGTAATTATTTGTTCATAAATATATAATTACAGATATTGCACTGCTAAATATTATTTACGTGGACACTTTATTTTTGGATGTTCTTAACCCTTATTTCGAATTTGTCCGTACCACCGGACAAGTACTTTAAAAAAATCCACCGCGCCGTCTATTTCTATTTTTGCAACAAAAAAACTACTAAGCTACAGGGAGGTCGATCAAATTTTAGTAGAAAAATAAATTTTGCGTGTGCTAACCCAGAGTTTGACAGTTGACGAAAAAATGTCGGCGAAACTGCGCACTAAGAAAGTCTTTCAGGTAATTTATTAAAAAATATTATTTTTTGCTTATGTTGCGTAGATTTTTTATTTGTGTTTTGTGAATTTAGTCTACTAACGTTCAAATAATACGATTTCATAGCTTTTGCTTACGTTATTCTTAATAATTATCGAGTTTTTTACTTGTCCGCCACACCAGACTTCGTCGAAACACCTGTATTTATTGTGTCTTACAGCTTGTCCGTCACGGCGGACCTTGTCGAAATATGGTATGAAAGGTAAAAGATTTGAGTTGTCGGTATTACCAAAACATTACATCTATTCTCAGTACCTATCAACTTGTTAGATACTTCTTATCTACCTAACCTTTACATACGACTTCCCGACGCCTTTGACTCCAATTATAGAGCAAGTTTTCCCGAACCAGTCGCAGGAACCCAATTTTGCAAACTACCTTCTATATCGTCTTTACCCTCGTTGCCAACACCTGTGCATAGAAAAAGAAGACTCAGAGAACCATCAGTTGTGACAAAAAAGAGACCCAAGCAAATTCAAAAGCTTTCCCTCTTTTACAAATGGAAACAGAGTACCTTTTTGTATAGAGCCCAGATAGAAGATACTGCAGTAGTTGAAGATCCTCTCGTAGTACGTTCACCTTTAGATTACTTTTTTTTCACAGTATCTTTGTACTTTTATAAAAAATAAAGGCTCTTTTACTATTATATTCTTTTACTTTATACTATGCAACTTCTTTCACGTATTCGATTATGTCCGCTAGGACGGACAAGTCAGCTTAACACTTTTTAGGGTTCCGTAGCCAAAATGGCAAAAACGGAACCCTTATAGTTTCGTCATGTCCGTCTGTCCGTCTGTCCGTCTGTCCGTCTGTCACAGCCGATTTACTCGGAAACTATAAGTACTACAGTGATGAAATTTGATGGGAATATGTGTTGTATGAACCGCTACAAAAATATGACACTAAATAGTAAAAAAAAGAATTGGGGGTGGGGCCCCCCATACATGTAACTGAGGGATGAAATTTTTTTTTTCGATGTACATACCCGTGTGGGGTATCAATGGAAAGGTCTTTTAAAATGATATAAAGTTTTCTAAAAAACATTTTTCTTAAAGTGAACGGTTTTTGAGATATCAGCTCTCAAAGTCGTAAAAAGTATGTCCCCCCCCCTCTATTTTTATAACTACGGGGTATAAAATTCTAAAAAAAATAGAGGTGATGCATGCTAATTAACTCTTTCAACGATTTTTGGTTTGATCAAAGTATCTCTTATAGTTTTTGAGATAGGTTGATTTAACTGTAATTTATTATATTTGCTGCTACGGAACCCTTTGTGCGCGAGCCCGACTCGCACTTGGCCGGTTTTTTTACTAAGATTCGATAATGTCCGGTGTGGCGGACATCGCTTTTCTCCATAAGGGTGGGGGGTAGATTTTTTTTTTCTTTTTTTGGAGGTTTAGAAAAACCATGGAAACTAGGTTATACAATAAAATTTTAATAAGTTTACTATCACCTTCTCTGTCGAAATAAGGGTTAATTGTATATTATAACATTTAACTAAGTAATGCATTCGCATTGGGATGTACAATTTGATTAGAAAATAATGAGGACAACATATGTACATAGCTTTGATTTTAATTCAACAGATACAATTAATACAATCTTTCTGAAATATTGTTTCCTTCTGGGATTTCAATGTAGATTTACATCCGTAAACGGAACAGTTTGCGCGTGCCATAATAGAATATGTAAGTACCTATGTATAATAAAATTATTACACAAAAAATACGACTGCGTCGTCCTTTCGCGCTAGGTAAGGCAAACTAAGCGTGTTTGCCTTACGCGGCCCGCGTCGCCCGACCCCCGCCAGTTCCCCTCCGTTTCTCTGCACAAGTACATTCGATTCCGTACTGTATAGATATTGTAATACTGTGCCGATACGTCTTAGGCGGTGCGGAAGAAATATTATTTGAACTGCGGTTATAATTATTCTTTCGAGGCGGATTATTTATTCCCGAATTTGTGGAAGGACGAATGCGTTCTAATACCTTCGCACGAGTCTGAATAAATTGAACTAAGTTATCAAAAGTAGGCATTTCACTACCAAACTTAGTCTCGAAAGCGCGAACAGTATCTGAGTCTAACTTCTTCAACGCGATATGAACAATCATTAAATCTGTAATATTATCTAACTTTATATTCTGTAAGGCGCGCACTGCGCTAATAAAGTTATCAGTAAATAAATCAAAGTTTGTTGCGGACGCACAATGCAAAGGTTTAAAATCAAACATTTGATTTAAATACGCGGAAACTAACATACGTTTATCATCATATTTATCTTTTAAAGTTTGTAAAATTAAATTATAATTTTCAGCGGAGGGGGTTATACCAGCTATAACAGTTGTGGCCTTCCCCGTTAATTTACCAAGTAAATAATATAAACGCTCGGCATCTGTAAGGCCGGGATTGTTATGAACAATTGATTCAAAATTCGAAAGAAACAGCGGAAATGAGCGAATATCACCCGAAAATGGTACTAATTCGATAGTAATTTAGGCCTATTTTTATGCAAAGTATTAATATCTCCGTGTGACGGACTTGGTTGCGAATATTGAGATTTAATTCTTATAACTCTGCTATACAAAGACTCGAATGCAACGAGGCTTTTATAATCAGGTTTCGCGGTAGGTGTTAATAATAATAAGCGAGTATTGTATTCGTCTAAACACTTTTCAAATCTTTCACGTAGTGATTCTATCTGCGCGGACTCGTCAAGGAAACTTTCCATAAGCGCAGCGTTGTTATGAACGTTTAAAGACAAATCATACATTCTTTGCACCATTTCGAATATAATTTCGCGTTTAGCTAATAACATGGATAACTGCGAATCATTTATATCTTCTGAATCATTAACATCCGAAGCGTCACTATCAGCTAACTTAGTCATTTTCTTAGGCGGCATTTTTAATAACAAAAATATATATTCAAACTGAGAATGTTACAAGACAAGTTACAATAACAAGTAATACGACCAAATAAAGTAGGTCAGTGACGCAAGCGTAATAAGAACCGAGTATGTATTTCCAATATGGTCGGATTATAACAGCGGATCGCGGAATGTACTCGATAATGATATAAATTTCGAGTGCGGGTAGATAAATATGATGTAATATGTTCGATTTATAATGATTTTAGCGTTATAACTGCGGATAAACGATATGAATATAGTTTTAACTAACTATTTTAATAACAATATACGCGTAACTTAATGTCACGGGCGGAATAAAATATATTTAAAGCGAAAAATAATAGATGACGCAATGTCGATCTATGCGGTATATTATAGTTATTTCACAGTGAATGTACTATTAAATCGCTTATTAGGGCCTACGATGAGTATCCTAATAAGGGCGGGTTTAAAATATATTTTATATGAATAATAATAGAAGACGCATTGTCGTTCTACGCGGTATATTAAATAGTATTTCGCAATGAAGCTACTACTAAATCGCTTATTAGGGCCTACACAATGAGTATCCTAACAAGGGCGGTGGAATCATCAGGTATTATCCTGCTCGAAGGTACCAACAATGGTTACTATCCGGATCGAAGGTACCACTCAATGGTTACTATCCGGGTCGAAGGACCAACAATGGTCGCGCCAATATAAAAATATACGTAAATATATTTCTTCGATATCAAGCGGACTGTAAGACTCGATCTACGTGGTGTAAGCAAAGAGGGAAAGACGGGAACACACGGCACATACCTCGTCGGAGGGAGTAGCGTCCAGAACACGCGCCGCGCCACGCGGTCAGGGTCCTCCAGCTCGCGGCGGGCACTAACGGCGTCCAGTCCAAACTCTCCACACGAACACACACGTGGCGGTGAGCGCGACCAAGGGCCGGGGCACGAGATGCCCCGGGGGTTACAAAAGCACAATGCCTGAGATCTAGAGAGCCTCGTGGAAGCTCTCCGGCGGTTGAGTTCCGATCCTCGTGAAAGATCGATGCGAACTATCTTACGACATTAGTGACATACGTCACGTTCACGTCCAATAGGACGTGGTTAGCGCTAAAATAGCGCGCGGTGATTGGTTGTGCTCGTATGTAGGGAAGGATGAAGGAATACACCACGTAATAATAAACATTTAATTTCTACATTTACTATTTTAATTATATTGGCGTTACCAGTTATTGTGTTGTTATTAACATGTTGTTTAATTCTTTTGGAATAAAATTAAAATTACTTTATAGAATATAAAAAAACTTTAAGAGTTGAATAAAGATATAGGTATGAGTTGAATTTATGCGACTACTTACCTATAATATTATAATTGATGTTTGGTCTTTTTACTACTACTTTGACCCGACTATAAACGATCGTTCATAATATCTTAATTTTAGGCAAATTATATAAACTAAATTGCTCAATATTATAATTTATTTACTGAAATGAAGTAAGTATAAAAACGTATAAAAATTTCATAATAAGAGTGTTGTCATAAAATACATTATAACTAAAGCAAATGGTTCGTGTTACAGCTGCTGGTTAAATCAGTTTTATTACTAATAAGAAATCGTGAGATCAAGATATAAACCAACCTTTACGTAATTGATTTAATAAATCTATGAAAAGGGCGTGGAATTTTGTATTCTTATTAAGTGTACACGCATTAAACGCTTACAGCACTTAATGTATAGCAGGAAATTTTAATTAAATCTCTAAATATTGGATCAGCTCAGTTATTAACGGTCATTCGCCACGAATGAAATTCCAGAATAATGTTTGTACTGTAATTAAATTTATTACATTAAAGTATAGCGTTTTCATGATGAAAAGTATATTTCTTCAAAAAGTTTCTGTTTTTATGTGGTGGTTGGGATTATTTTAAAGTTGAAGGAAGTTCAATTCTTTTCGGTTGAACATGAATAACTGATGCGAATTTCTAACAAAAATTCTACTGAAAATAAATGTTATTCTTTTGAAATGCATGATCGCATCTGTACCTTTTTTCTTAGCATTCGACTAATAATATAAGTCTGAACGTTTGCAATAATATATTAGTGTCCTTGTTTTATCAAGAAAAACTAAAGGCAGAATAACCTAATCTCACGAAAAGACATATTTAACTTGATCTTGCTAGAAAATATAAAGAAGCTATGCAATAGCTTAAAACTCCGTGTTTTACACATGAATTTTACAGCAGTACAATAGAGCGGTATAAATATATAAGTGATATGAGTTGAAGAGAGCTCACATAAACCAGTTCCTTCCATCAAGGGCCATTCAGGAACTTTTATACTTAAAACTTCTACTTGTTGCGCATTCATTTGAACTGAATGTAACTCTGGAACTAAGTTCAGGCCTAATACAGTGAGGAAAAATGCCGAGTGCTTTTAGGGTTGCCAGCTGGGGGAAATTATTTATTTATATTGCAAATATTTTGCTTGAACTGAAATTTTTCTTCGTAATAGTTTAGGCTTTACCTTGGGCTGGCCAAATTGTATTTCTAAGGCGATCGTACGTTTGGATTAAAGAAGTATCAAAACATGATTTATACGTATTTACAAGACGTGATGAAATAATGCTATGTAATTTTGTATAATTTGATACTTTGTACCGAATAAATAAATATCTACGTATTTTCATTAAAATGCTATTTCGTTACAAATTTATTAAAATAAATTGGGCACCCTAGTTTTTAGCTATCAAGTTGAAAAGTATATATTTAAGTTTTTATGTTTGAGGCTAAAGAAGTTCATTCAAATTCTTTTTATTAAAATGTAGGACGTAGGAATTGTCCCAGATTTTTATGAGTGCAATGTGGTTTACTTGTATTCGATTTACGTGTTACATGTTTCATTTTAAATTAATTCCTAGACAATACTTGATTTAATAATTAATATTTCAGTTTTTATTTTTGTGGATATACATTCTTACTCAGAAAGGTGTGTTTGTTCGAATATGATTCAATTTTACATTCATTTTATAAATTGAAAAAAAAAAAATCGTTGTTTGACTGCATTAAAATGAAGTAAGCATCGATGTCTCTATCGTGAAATAATACAAAGAATTCAGGTCTTCTCCTGTTTTAAGTTTGTAAAAAAAACCAACAATCCTGAAGCAATGGATCAATTTCTTTAAAGAGGTAAGGGACAAAGCAAGATTGCAGCACCGAAAAAAGCGGATCTGACGAACTGTAAAGTACAAGGCATTTGTGATTAACAGCATTCTCTCATACAGACGGGAACCCGATATAATACTCAGCTTTGTACACCAAAACGTGACAGCATTTGCCCAACTACCAAAAACCTGGCTATCAACGAAGCATCTCCATCTTATAAACCTTACATAAAGTACAAATTTGCTTAAAGTGCTCTATAATCCCATCCTGCTAAGCGTAAAATTAAACACGTGGTACTACCAAACCAGTTTTAACCGGTTACAATAAAGGTGGATTTACATTGGCGCCAAATTAAAGCATTTGTTTCGGTGTGTCGAAACGACCGTTCCCTCGGAGTCATAAAAAGACACAATGGAACGGTCAACGTGTCTCGTGCCACGATTTTTGTTGTCGAACCAACGGTGGCTGTGTTTTTTGCTAATAAACATTTTTTACTATTTCATTGAAATGACAGCGCGGGTATTATGATCCCGGCGCGTTGGAATTATACATTTATGAACTCGTAGCTTAAAACAAAACTTTAATGGGTGTTGTATTCGTTTAAAATATGAATGGTTTTTGGAAATATGAAAATATTGACAGACTGTATACCATTGATGCGATGAACAAAAATCGGTCATCAAAATCTGTGACGATAAAATGAGAAAATATTTTTATTCTATAGGTACATCAATTTTTTTAAATCTTATCTGACTAATATAATAATAATAACGTGAAAGATTGTGACGATGAATGGATGTATGAACGTATGTCTGTTCCTCATTCACGGAAATACAAATTTCAGAGATACCGTGAATGCTAAGTTCAAACATTGTACTTTTTGGTGGTTTTCAAACTCACTGCTATTTAAAGTGTTCAAAACACATTTTATACCCACCTACAATTAGTTACTCGTCGTCGACAAATTATAACAGATAAAGAATAAAGTTATTAACCAGGCCATTCATAACCAATTCATAACCATTGATTCATAACGCATATTCCTACCGCGAGAGTAATTAAAGGCTGTTTCGTATCTATTGTACAGCAATAAATATTGGACAAGTAAGCATGGCAACCGGGAACCCAGCATTATCAGATCGTTAAACAAACAACGGTAGGGTAGACTGGGTACGGTTGTGCCAGGTCCCGGTAGTGACAGTCGTCATATTTTCGAAAATATAGGGAATATCAGAGGTCATGCAAGGGGAAAGAGGAGCGGCTTGCTCGTCTCAACCTGTTTCACAGGATAGCATCATTTTCCGCGCAGTGAGTACGTGAGCAGAAGCCCATTTTGATTTTAACCGCCAAAAAGTAAGTTTTTTCGTTCATTTTCATTTCCAAATTACTGTAATATCTATGCTGATAGGGTATTGAGTGTTATTCATCGATATAAGTCACATATTAGCAGTTAAATATCAATAATTACATTTATTGTAGGTTATTTTGTCTTGGCGTGGTGATTGTATTTTTATAAAAACAGTCTCTGGTTACGGTTGTGACACTTTAACCGGGTACGGTTGTGACATAAGTAAAATCTGTTGTTTTTGTTTTAGATGCCTAGAAATCGCATCAGAAAAACTCAAAGAGTGTACCGTGTACCGTGTCGCAGTACGAAGATGCGTAAGATGAAGTATAACGCAGGACTTCTTTGCGCAGTGCTGCAGATTATTACTTATTTTGATAGACTTTCGCATAGCTGCTACTTTACTATGAGAATATTTTTGTTTTTTTTTTTTGTTTGAAAGATACCATGAGAATATTTTTATTTTTTATTTGAAAGATGAGCACTTTTATTACGTTTGGAGTTTTGTTTCAAAGTAAAGTAGAGTTCCTACAAACATAAGTTTTATTGTGATTATGAATGTGATTGACATTTCTTTGATAAGTATTGTAATTTTTACTAATTTTTAATGAAGACTATTATAGAAAGTCAGTATTAATGGAGACTGATAATATATCTAAAGATACTATAGTGCCATGAAAGTTGTGAAAGATTAAACTGTTACCAGATTTTATCACTTTTGTAAGGAAAGTATTTTTTGTTAAATGAGTCATATTATAAAAAATAAATATTTCTTGTAATGTAAGTAATAAGTAAAGTCATGAAAAAGTATTTCGTGATCATTTAGAGCATTTCTATCCTCTTGGGTAATCATTTCACATAATTTTCATACTGTCACTATTGACCCCAAGTACTGTCACAACCGTCCCTGGGATGTGGTCGATTGTGACAATCTTCCTTTGTTTCAATAAATATTTTTCATAATTTAACTATTTGATTTAGGCCTAAAGTTTTAACATTAATTATTGTCTAAACACGTACTACCATAAATAATTAAAAGAACTGTTAGTAAAATTTATTACTAAACCGAGCTCTCGCGAGCAACCTCTGTAGTAACTAAACCGTTTAGACCGTGCAATAAAAATTAAATAAAAAAAAACCTAACGCAACGAAGAAAAGTGCATAGAAAAGGGAATCAATAATTTCACAAACTTCCCGACGATCTTTAAAAATAAATACCATTTTAAACATTAAAAAAAAAAAAAAAGACGGGTTGCACTCCGGGAGTGCCGGCAGAAGTGAAAACTTGATTATTAACGTTCAGCATGTTTGATAAGGGCTAAAAAAAAAAAAAAAAAAGTCCGTCTTACGCTTTTTCGATCAGGCCAAGTGTCCTGACGCGAGTTTAAGATTTTATACCCAACGCCGCTAAAGAAGTTTTCACTTCAACAAAGTCGTCGGGGCTGCCATGCCATCATTATCATAATATATCAAATATTTTTTTTATAATGACGTAATTTTAAAGATCGTCGGGAAGTTTGTAAAATTATTTATTCCTTTTTCTTCGTAGCGTTGGTTTTTTTTCTTAATATTAAACCTACATCATATTGATGTCTATAAGTTTGTTGCTCCTTGACATCTTTAAAGTTGGGTCATAACCGTGCACAAAATTGTAATGGACCACAGTGGCAAAAGAAGTGGTATATTTAGGAAAAAAAAATTGCCAAGGGCCAGGCCTATGTAGCTTTGAGTAGAGTTCAAAATTTCCAGGGTGTGGCTATCCTCTCACTCCCATATCCCCTATTCTTTCACAGACTTTCAACCCTTCCCTTTCCACCCCTAGTAAATGGCAGAACCGATATTGATGTAAACCATATCTAATTGTACCTATATGTACACGTCATATCCTGTCGTTTGATGCTCCATTTGGTTTATTTATCCCCACTGTCACCCCTAAAGTGCCCTATATGTAATAAACGGATGAACCGATTTCGATAAAATATGACTAATTGTAATTCACACGTTGCCCTTTCATATTTTGATATGCCGCTTGAGTATATTTGACAAAATTCATTTTTTTATTACCACTTTTATACCTATAGGTATCAAGAAAATGGATGAACCGATTTTGATAAAATTTGACTAATTGTTACTGATAGGTCGTTCACTTTCATTTAATATATCACTTAGGTATATATTTTGAAAACTTTCGTTTTTTTCATTCCCACTTTTACCCCTATATACCTAGGTATAATAAATGGATGAACCGATTTTGATACACTTTATCTAAGAACCAGCGTCGGAAAATATGCTGCCTAACAACAAAACCGCATCTAATTCGGATTACCTATTAACGAGCTACGGTGGCACAAACAGACACACACACACACACAGACACACATAGCGGTCAACCATTTATCACTGTGCTTATCACATCTTTTTGCGTCGGGGGTTAAAAATATAATACGACATAATTTAAAGGACATTTTATGTATAAAATTTACCTAGAAGTAAGCATAATTCTAATTTTACCCCTCCCCCCCTACTACCTCAGCTTACCCCTCACCCTTGGGGACTTTCGATATGATCACCTGGACATTTATAGGAATAACTGTAGTGTATATATAACAGATAACTTACGATTTATCGTACACTGTACAGTGTACAATAGAATGCCTTAGCAAATGTTCGCCGTGAATACTTAAATGGTCATAACTTTTTTATTTAAGAACCGATTGACATGAAATAAACATTAAATGTTAAATGAAGATTACCACAATATATTAGTGAAAACCGCATCTAAATCGGATAAGCCGTTTCTGAGATTAGCGTGCACAAACATACAGACAAACAGACAAACAGACAAACCGACAAACAGACAAACAGACAAAAATTAATATCAATATAAATTAATTCCATTGAATCACGTCCCCAAAATTACCACCTGCATATTACAAATGTGAAAGTTGGTGATCTGTCAATCATGCCTTCTGTAGAGCATGCTTCTGGATGGGTATTAAATTATACTCCACAACAAGAAGCTTTAATAATAATCATTTTTTTTTCTTCTGCGGCCACCTTCTGCTTCAGCATGAACAAAAAGGACATTGCTACTCAAAAAATTAATACAATTTATCATACTTCGACACCATTTCTGCAAAGTCCTTATTATTTATTATTAACATTAAGCCAAACAACATTAATAAACCACCGAATTTGTTCCCACTTACGACAAGTTCTGCGAATGCTTAAAATAATTATAAATAAGCTAGACGAAAGTCCAACCGCCATAAAATTCCTTCGCACCATTTTAAATACTACATCGCTGGCGCATCAATTACGGTGGCATTAAAACTAGTTCAGCTAGACGGCCGTTACATAGTATAAAGAGAGAAGTAGGCCAACTCCCGGCGTTACCTAAACTCGCGAGGCGCAGGGTTCACACTGATACTACGGGTTCACATTGATATTTTAAATAATTGTATAAACAAATACAGACCGCTCACTGCAATGGCGTGGCCCTCACGAGACCGGTCCCAGAGTAGGAACAGAGCGGCGTTGTGCGTACGTACATGAACGGGGGCCGTGGCCAATCGCTCCGCGTACATACAAACGGCGATGTACATTCGAAGATAACATACTTCTTCTCCTTATACTATGGCCGTACGTCAAGCTCACTTGCGCCACCGGTTTCGCTTGTCAGTATTATTTATTCCGCAAAACGTATTATGTACCAAGAAAACATTTATTGCGGCCTTTGAGACGCCTTTTATAGAATTAAGTTTATTCAGCGGTGCCGTGCTGCGTATTAAATTAAAAGGCGTTAAATTGAAAGGGTGATTAAAATCAATCCACACTAAATCCACGTGGAAAAGGGCTCTTTAAAGAATTTTGTGATTTTTTACTTATGCTGGCATACCTAATCTATTATTTATCTAAATAGCAAATGAAATAGTTGCGTATGTATCTATCTTAATGTTATTATGTGACAATATTTGAATCGATAGTACTATTTTAACTTTCAGTTGCGGAAAATAAGACCACTTTATAAAAATATCCTTTTACAATGTAGACTGCCGAACCAACAACACTGAATGGTGATATTGAAACATTTATACGCATACGAAAACACGAGTGTCAGCCACTTCACAATATATTGGCTGTATATTTTAATTCCACTCCATTTGGATAAAACATGAAATCCCATATAGATTTCATTCACTTCGAGTAGTGCATAAAGCTGATAACACTGAATGACCAACCGTTCAACAATAAAGATATAAGATATTCAAATATTACCTAGTCCTAGAGGCTAGAACCGTGTTTCAGCTTTCTAAAGGAAACTAGTACATATTTGTATATTTGCCCGTGTTTCAGAATCAAATCTCTAATCAGATTACTAATACAGGATCGGCATAACAGTAATACTAATTACTATAACGGAACTTACGGAAAAACCGGATCGGATCTTTCAGTTAGTACAAGTCCGGATTCAGTCCTTTCCTCCTATATGAATATGATATGGATATTCTTCCAATATAAAACTAGCGTTCAAATACTTAATAATAACATAGCCAAATAATTATCTACTTGTTACCTATACTTAATTGCTGTTATTTCAAAAATATAATAAAATGTGCGTAGTATATTTTCAAAATGACATCCTCATTCCTAACTTTAGTCTATTTATTTGGATATAATTTAATACCTTTATTGAGTTATTAATAATAATTAATTAGCGAAATAAAAAACACTCGCTCTCTCAATTCATACGATACCTATAAAGTTCACCAAGCCATACATAGAAAGCCTTCGTAACATACCCAAAAAACATAACCTTTACTCCTTTGCGTTTTAAAAACGTGTACTATTAAGCTATCACACCTCTTAACCGATATTGAAAGCGCCACTACACCGTAAGACACACATACCCTTATCTAGCAATGAGGGATCTTATTATAGCATTAACATCTGGTTCGACTTACTCCAAGAAACAGTACTATATACTTCCCACGGTGTCTGCGAGTTTTTTCATGTACCTACGATAATTTCATTACGATGCACCTGCTTGTATCTGTTATTCATATTATACTATTAGTTCTGATACTCTAACATGATTTCTTTTGCTATCTTGTGTAACGTTCGCTTAATTTTGGTCGTATAATTAATTTGGTATCAGTCAATTTGTATGCAAAATAGGTTATGGGAAGCAAGTTTTGAAAAAGCGGTTTTAATGTTAATGCATAGAATTAAAGAAGATCCTATTAGGTTTTTGCTTTCTTATAATTAAGAATGTTAATGTAATAATTAAGAACGCACTAAAAGCATATTTAAAGGTCAACTTTGCGTCATTATTATTATTTTTTTTAAATTAGCATTCGTATTCCAATAATTCTATTCAACGGTTAAAACGGTTAAAAATACTCTTAATTGGTGAATAACACATTTTGGATTCAGTACTTACTTTGGATTCAGTACATTTTTTTCTTTTTACATCTATTTTTATTTATTTATTTATTTAACTCTTTAATAGTTGTACAGAGGCCTTAGAAACTACTTACACAATACACATAGAACAGAGTACAACTATTTTGGCGGCTTTATCACTTAATAGTGATCTCTTCCAGGCAACCACGGTAAAAGGTAAACAAGCGAAATGATCACTAATTGGCGGGACGAGAACAGAAAAAGAATAATTAATAGCAAGAAACAAAAAATAATAATATATATCTACCATAAATAATACATGTCCATATACAATATCACATATACTATACATATACATACACAATATATAAATATACATATACATAAATAAAATAAACAGATATACATACCAATTACATATTATATAATAAACATAAATAAATATATACTTGGAAGGAAACACACTGATATTGAATAAGATAAAATTATTATACGAATACCATCTATATCTAATACAGAGTACCACGTACATATTGTAACATAATGAAAATATAAAAGAAAAATAAAAAGTTAATAAGATATTACTGGTCCGGATCAGCAGCGGAAAGAAAATGTTGTCGCACAAGGTTTTTAAAACCCGAAGGGGTCTGGGCTTGACGAATATTTAATGGCAGAGAGTTCCATAACTTAACTGATATCGCTGCAAAAGACTTGCCATAAAAATTTGTGCGTCGGCTTGGAACACGCAAGATGAGTCTATCCTCAGAGCGAAGTGAGTAGCTTTCACTGTGCAAGAAGGAAAAATTGGACTTGAGGTAGGAGGGAGCGGAGGGGTTAAAAAGGATACGGAACAGTAGTTGCAAATAGTGTAGATTCCGGCGAAGTCGGATAGGGAGCCACTTGAGCCTTTTCCTGAAAGAAGAAACGTGGTCATATTTTCGAAGGCCGAAAATAAATCTAATACAGAAATTTTGGAGACGCTCAAGTTTATCAAGATGCTCGACTGCTAAATCAGGAAAACATGCATCTGCGTAATCAAGTATAGGAAGGAGAAGGGATTGTGCTAGCGTAATTTTGGTAGGAATAGGCAAGAAGTTACGAAGCCGCCGGAGCGTAGCAGAAGCAGCATAGATCCTACGGCTTAATTCCTGAATATGGTGAGACCAGGACAAGGTTTGGTCAAAAACCACACCTAAGTTTCTAACTACCGTTTTGTAAGGTATAACAACGTCACCGATTTTGATGTTTGGCAAAATACCCCAGTCAATTTCCGAAATTAGATAAGGACTACCGATTATGATGACATTGCTTTTAGCTGGGTTGAGTTTTAGTCCAAATTCGTTACACCAGCTGGTTATGATAGCTAATTCGGAATTAGAAAAATGGATAGCCATAGGTAAGTCAGCAAGGGAGGACTGGGTGTAAATCTGTAAGTCGTCAGCATACATATGGTACAGAGACGTCAGCCGGGAACATAAGGAGTTAATGAAGATGGAAAAGAGGAGAGGAGACAAAACGCCGCCCTGAGGCACACCGGCAGAGACCGCACACCAAGATGAGTACTTAGTATCCACCAAGATACGCTGCCTCCGGCCGTGTAGGTAGGAATGGAACCAGTCAATTACGGAAGGAGAAATGTTAAGTACACGCAGCAGACCCAGCAGTACGTCAAAGTCCACAGTTGTAAAAGCGTTGCTGAAATCTAAAAGAGTAAGTACTGTGAGCTGCTTATTGTCCATACCAGCACGAATATCGTCAGTAACCTTGACCAGGGCTGTAGTCGTACTATGACCGGGACGGAATCCGGATTGAAAATCACTAAGGATATTATGTTTGTTCAGGAAAGAGGTAAGTTGCTGATGTATTATACGTTCAAGGACTTTGGATAGGAAAGGTAATATGGAAATTGGACGGAAATCTGAAAAGGAATTCGGGTTGGATTTTTTGGGTAAAGGGATGACTTGAGCATCTTTCCAAACAGTTGGGAGTGTACCGGTGGACATGGAGAAGTTCAGAATGTGAGTAAGGGAGGGAATAATGATATCAAGGATGGGAATGATCATAGTACGGCTAACAAGGTCACAGCCAACAGCATTTGATGAGATGGACAATATGTGTTTCTTAACATCCCGTTCGGAGACTTGCTTAAAAAGGAAAGGAGGATAAGCAGGGGTAGGAAAGGTGGAGAGGTTTTTGAGAGTACGGTGTTTCATATTGGGGTCAAGCGAGGAGGATGATGTAAAGTGCATATTGAGTTGGCTTATATCAATAGTATTAGGAAAAGCATTAGACTCTTTACCAATCCCCAAGCTTTTCAGAAATTTCCAATTTGTACCTGAATCACCGCTCTCAAGGGATTTGTGGATATGGCGTCGCTGAGCGTCTCTACACAATACATTGCAACGATTACGTATCCTATTATACTTTGCCCGCGCTTCATCCGTTTGTGCGGTTTTTAACTTAGACTTGGCACGGTTTCTTTTTAAAGAAAGATATTTTAATTCCGGAGTAAGCCAAGGTGCCGGTGTGTGCTTCTTTTTGACAGGTCGGAGTGGCGCAAATTTGTCGTATAGATTTAAAACAAATGTGTTGAATAAGGAGACTTTCTCATCTATAGACTGCGCATCGAACACCTCTTCCCATCTAATGTTTTGCGCATCGCAGCGAAGCAAATTCACGTCCATTCCCCCAAAATTACGCAGCAAAATGGTAGACGGTTTAAGTTTCGGAGAATGGAGCTTGTAGGAAAGGTAAATGAGGTCATGAAAGGAAAAAGCATCGGCCGAACACTGACCATGCTTGGATATGAAGTTGGGTAAGGAGACTATCATTAGGTCAAGTAGAGAAGGATTGCAGCCAGGAAAGTAGTGAGTTGGATTTGAGGAAAGGGCATGGAGATTGTGGGAATTCAGGATGGAAAGCAGCTTATTACTACGGCTATCACCTTTAAGCAGACAAGTGTTGAAATCACCCATGAAAATTAAATGCTCATATTGAGGAGAGAGGTAATCTACAAGGGTTTCGAAGGAGGAAAAGTAATCTATGGAGAGAGAAGGACAATAAAAAACACCAAGAAGGATTTTAGCTTGCGGCAAAAGGACTTCAATAAGGAGATGTTCCGTGGAAGAAGCAGGAGGAGGTTGCGAGGAAGAGCAAATTAATTTAAACGGAATGTGAGAGCGAAGATAGATAGCTACTCCACCACCGCCCTTGCCAACACGATCATTGCGTATAAGGTGAAAGCCGGGGAGAGAATAAGCTGAGGAGGAATGACACGGCTTGAGCAAGGATTCTGATACAAGGATGGCATGGATATTACTTGATATAAACGATGAAAGCATGTCGGGATAATGTGCCGGAATACTTTGCGCATTAATATGGATGGTATTAAAGTTTTTAGGGACGTTTTTGAAAAAGGAGTCAAGGGTAGCATTTAAAGGAGGGGAAATAGCACTGTGAAAACTATCATCACTACTGAGAGATGAATTGGACCAGTGTGAGAAAAGATCATCATTAAAATTCAAATTTGTATCGACTGACATTTAAATATAAATAAATAAAAAGTATATATATAAATAATAAATAAGTTATATACTACAATTTCTTATAATAAATAAAAAATAAAATAAAATAATAATAATAATAATATAGATTAAAATTAAGCAAATATTATTTTATGCAAGTTCACGCTTGGTTACCTTGTACCCACCTTTACAATTATAACAATTTAGATCTATCTTCTTCCGTGAACGAGTAACACACATACCTAATAATATTTCAAGTAATGAATACGCTATTTCGTTGCACACAAGGATAATCGAGTGGTACATAAACAAAGCGGTTTATTGTTTCAGATATTAATCCCGTCCTTACATTTACAGCCACGCATATGTTATCTTGGCTTTACCCACCTCATGAATTTGGGTAATTATCTATATTCCACACAATAAACGTGTGATTCATAATCTTTGAAATTGATGTGGCACCACGGAATATTGGAATAATAATGCTTTGTAATAAGTTGTTAGTTGAAGGTGGGATGGAAATTGTAATATCTTAGTTAATGTTCAATTTAAATGAGATGATAAATAGACTCTTATAGAAAAGAAAACCTTTCCCTTTATTTGCCAAATTTATATTCGGATTATCAAACAACAATACAATATTGTATAACCTAATAAAATTGTTTAAGCCACTTATACAATATTGTATTTACAATATTGTATAAGTGGCTTAAACAATTTTATTAGGTTCATGGAAAGACGGCCAACTCTAAATACGTATTATCTTAGCGTATTATCTAAATCCAGTAATTGATTTATTACTTTTTTTAATTGTGGTTCTGTCAACAACATTGTCATTGTCTGTTTGATACTTACCAATCCGGATTAAATTACAAATCGAGAAATTCAGTGATATAAAAAAGCTTCTCATTAATTATATTACCGTTCATTCTGACTTCGCAGTTTCTATTCCTACAGCAATTAAAATATTAAGACCACTTTACTAGCCTCGTGGAATGGATTCGTTAGTCTTATCACAGATGGATCAAGCAAGTCAATTTGTAGTACATTTAGATATCCGATCGAAGACAATGTTCAGTTAATGACGGTGAAAGGTTTATTGTCCATACAAACAAAATACAATAGATTTTATGATGCGTTAATTGTAAGCTATTGGGTAAACTCCAATACAACATAATAAGGCATTGGGTATGATATAAATAATATATTTGATGTTTTGATAGTATGATCGTCTCACATATTTTAAAGCTCTACAATACGTAGAAGGTATTTATTTATGTTTTTTTTTATTTTTCATTTATTTACGTCACATAGAACCCACTATCATTACAGGATTCAAACCTAATTCGACAGTATTCTTTAATAAATTAACAAAACCAATCTCAACTTTATCATTTCTAATATGATAAAGTTCAGATTAAGTACTGAGCTTTACAAGTATTAGATAATACTACAAGAAACTTATTGTTTACAACAAAAAAGTGAACTAATTCAGCATTGAATTAAAAGCATTTGCGGTTAGTCTCATATGTTAACGTACCATAACGAATAATACTTAAAACGCAGTTCCTGCCATTGTCTACAGACTACTGTGTATTTGCTTCTCTTCAACATAGAACAGTTCCCACGATATCATCGTACCCTATGGTCTAGTGGTTAGTGGCAGCAGTGATGCGGGTTCGATTCGTTCAACAGATTTTTGAAAATTCCAAGGAATGAGTTAGAGATGTGGTAAATGTGGTAGAAACACGTAAAGATATTAGTTGCCTTGGTTTCAATTTTTACTAATGAAATGTCTGTACCTAAATCTAGATAGAAAGATAAAGATGTGTTTAAACAGAACTAGTACCAACATTTTCATTTTCCAACAGGTTATTTCTTATTTCACGTTATCAGCCATGTAGAATATTCTACATAGCTTATAATATTTTAATTTTTACGTGGCCTGGATATGAAACAATAACTCTTTATTCTCCACTTGACTACGTACTTACATCATGATAAATAGCAGATACTGTATAGACAGGTTTATGCCCTTAAAGCTCCGTTATTATATTTAAACTCAGTTTAACTTTGCAAGTCCACCGGGATATTACCTTTCCCCGGTCCTTAATCCTTTAAGTCGGAAGAATTTTATTCAAAATGAACACTGAATAGGTACATAGAAATTTTTCTACTTACAGAATACAGGCCAATGACGCAAGTAACATAAAACTCGTATTTATGCTAAGAACTGGAAAATCTTTGTTTCTTTTTGCAAACTTCTTTCGTCTTCGACAAGATTAGTTTATAAATGAGATTTTTATTTTATTTAATAGAAATCTATTCAGTATTAAAAGATTACTCAATCTCATTTATCTTTTACCTTAAACACCGCATAAGCAATACCAAAGTTTTATAAATGCCTTTAAAAACCTCTTTAAATTGCGATTGAAAGCATCGAAGTTAAAGTTTAGAATACAGAACGTAGAAAATATACACTAAAAAAGGGGTTTCCACATATAAAAGATCTTTTCAGACAGCAATTTATTTCGGGGCCGTGTTCTCGACCTTTCTTGGAAAAAATTAAATGAATATAAATGGCGCAAAGCGTCACCCGAAAGGGCGACAAATTCGGTCCTTATATTGTCACATTATATTTAAATGCAGCAGGTTTTCAGCGTAGTTCAGAACCTTGCATGCTCGGTTCCTTATCATGTCCCAATTTATTTGTCAGCACCCAACGTTTTGTATTGTGTTCGAACACGTTTTTAAAAAGATAACTTTTTATTCCTTACATTCGAAGAAGACAAAGAGGTTTTTAAAATGGCGACAACATTTTAAAGGTTACACGAGCAATGAAAAATATCTAGGATATGAAATAAGGACATAATAAAGAATAATCCTAGATACTTTATTATAGTAGAAGTAAGAATGTAATTACCTGCGATAAGAGGATAAAGTACAAAGCAATCAGTTGGGTTTAAATTCTCAAGAAGCTAATATAGTAGATATAATAGGAACTTATCATAAACTATGATATATATTTCCAATTAAAAAGAATGGCATATTTATAATGATAAAATGAAATTGTCATTCCAATATCTATCTTGCTTGAATTTATTGTCTTGCCTTTATATTTATTTATTTATTTATTTAAATAGGTACACATCACAGCTGACAATTTTGACTAATTATATGATAAGAAAATAGTACATCCAGTGATGTCCATGTTTTGTGTTTCTGTCATATTTAGCATTCCATCATACTCTCGTTTTATTATTATAATATGTGTATAATTTATTCCTTTCTTTTCAATTAAGGGTCATTCCATGACGTGATCCCAACATCGGAGTGGCGTTGTTCCGACCTGGGAATTCATTTGTAAGCTTTAGAGATTGGACTGGGATTTCGGGACGGAAAATCTTATTTTACTGAACTTGTTTATTATGTTGGCCCCACGTTTGCCTACGTGACCCGCAGCGTCGTGCAATCTAGTGTGATTGATTTCGGCGCTTTTGTAAACAATCTAAAACAACATTACTGATGCTGATTGCAATGGATTGTTGTTGCACGTGTAGACGTGATGTTTTGCATGACATCATTTAAATTATATACTATGGAAATTCACAAGTGTATCCAATATCCATCTTTTAATGTATAAATGTGAGTTTATCTGTTCATTTCTATGTAGGTATGTTGTACTACTTACATTTATTCTGAATTCTGATATCATTCTTATTCTCAATATAACTTCATAATTTCCAATATTATTCAGGTGATTTACCAGTTCATAATAGTCATCTCCAAATGATTACACTCAAAGCGTAGCCCGCTTCCGAAAAAAGTCAATAATGTTTCTCTCTTATAGCAATTATTAGAAAAATTCTCACGATAACAATTTTTTGTCATATAATTCGGTCAAAGCGCTTAGTTCCGCTACGTTACATGGAATAATATGTATTATGGCCACGGGACATCATCACTACGGAATTAGATACAGTAATTACAGTCCTCACGATTTCAATATATCGTCGTCGTGACTATCGAGATTTTTGTAAGTTCCTTGCGCTTTTAACTAAATGGGATACATCTTATCATTTATTTAAGGTTACTGAAATTTATGAATTAACAAAGTTAAAGCTTTTGTGATGATATTCATAAAAAATGGGAGAAGAGTCCATCACGATCTTGAATGTAAGTAAGCGTGCACTGGATCTTAGCCTAATTATTCATAAATTAAAAAATCTAAACTTATTTTTTATGTCAAAATCGACAAAGTACTATTTACCGAAATATAATGTACTTACACGAAAAGTAATAAACGTGTTATATCAATTTTTGGAAAGCACAACACTCAAGTAGAACAACAATGCTCATAAGAATTGTAAGTAAGACAATAACGGAAAATTTCTCTTTTGAATGTCCGTAAAAGTGAAATGACAGTAATTATAAATAATTGCAATAAAGTTTCGCCCAACCAGTATTGGCCGTGGGAGATAAATTCGGGGATTATTAACGTGATGCCGAATTTTGTGTCAAGCGTAAACAGAACTTTCTAGAAAGTGTGCACTTACATTTGGAATTGAAAATTGTGAATGTTCTTCAAATACAGAAAAGTATTTGATATATATTTTTATTGATTTTGATGTTACTCCTCAAATATATTATTAAAATTATTAAAATCGATAATGATCCATATTATCGATTTGTATCGATCTTTTTAATTTACTTTAGAGAGAGTGCTTTTTTGTTTCACATGTTTCGAAAAGAAGATTAAACTTAAAATACTTATTACAGATCATAGGTGTAAATTAATTGAATACTATCTGCTTTACTATTTTACGACTAAAACAAATCCTAACTTGAATCAATAGGCATGACGAAAGATTTTGAAATCCTCTTCCATAATGTGTGTATACGTTTACTATACAAGAAAAACCCTATATTTCGGTAATATACTTAAATTTAACGAAGATAAAAGCCATTTTCCAAAAAATATTTATTAACTGTGCCAAAACAGCTCGCAGGTGTCATGGCGTAGGCGTGACGTCACACTTTGGTAAATACGTAATTATTTGTACGCATTGCGAAGAAAATTAAAAAAATATTTATTTAATATGTGTTATAGAAACGAATTTCAAAGTTTATAAGTGGTGTGCAGTATTGCAGTGTGAATCCACATAAAAATAATGCTCAAAAATGTGTTAATAATTATTTCAAGCGAGAAAATAATAAGAAATGATTATATAAAGTTGGCGCGGAGAACCCCGAACCATGTATTCGTGAATTCGCAATTATATTTCTGTTCTGAGTCGATAAAGCATACGTGAAACAATAGAAAATAAATAAAAATGCGTATTCTCAACATATTCATAACAACAAAAAACATCTGACGTGAGTTGTTTACTTAAGCGTGACGTCACGCGTGTTTTAGTCAAAATGGCCAACTGCAGTATTTCAATGTTTTATTTTATTGATAATCTCATTAATCCTAATGTTTTTAAGATTTCTAAGTCACTATATGTAATTTATCTATTATACATTTTCCCTTAAAAACACTAATACGATCATTTATGGATACTGTCGTCATGCCTATGCTACGGCCACACTACCTTACCGTCTACCGGGCTGTTACCGCAATAATTATGGCATTATATTACCGTCTAAATTACTGCATGAACTGATGTGGTTACACTAGAGTTTACCTAGATATGTCGGTAATTATTGGCATTTACCGCAGCAAAAAAAATATTAGTTAATAATCTATACTAATATTATAAAGAGGAAAGGTTTGTTTGTATGTATGTATGTATGTATGTATGTATGTATGGTTTTCACGCATAAACTACTGGACCGATTTTGATGAAATTTGGCACAGATAATCTTTAGACCCTGAGAAAGAACATAGGCTACCTTTTATTGCGAAATATGTACCACGGGCGAAGCCGGGGCGGACCGCTAGTTAATATATAATATGGTTTCTGTAATAATTCATCAAGGATTCTTTCTTTTTCAAAGGGTTTTTTCTTTTTCAAATCATCTATTGTACTTGGAAATGATAAATTTTGTTTGATCCGACGCCACGCATCATTGTGTACACTGCGATTTTTATAGTTCTTCTGTCGGGTATCCCAAAGAGAAGAATTCCAAAAATTAGCGCCATCGAGCGCTTTTTCATTTGACCACTCCATGTCGGTCGATACGTGCGTCGCCGGTGAGCTCATATTGCACACTGGACAAACGGTAGTGTGGCCGCATACGCAATAATTACCGCGGTAATCTTCTTTGATGTGCGAAAGAATACCGCCGCCGGAGCTATTGCCTACCGCCATTTGTCATATTGATTGGCATTGTAGAATTATGGCCATAAGTCGTGGTTACACCTAGGTGTTGTTAAAGTTGTGGCAATAATTATTGGCATATCACGGTAGTGTGGCCGTAGTATAACAGACGGTGCCATAAAATGAATCCTTGAGAAACAGAACATTTCATACTGAAGAGTTCTCATAATGAAGACTATCTTCACAAAGGGCAATATACTAGTATGACGTGTTCAAAACACCCTTCAAAGGGTACGAACGTGCATCGTTGACGTTATTTATAAATGTTCTTGTCTTTTTTTTATTTTTTATCTGTGCCGTTCGGCGCGCGCACCTGCTTGCATGCTTGCGGGCGATTGGCTGAATGAGATATCCGATCTGGGTTGCCAGTTAGTAAAAATAAGATTCAACTGCTGGACAAGGGTAGCGGGTATGTATGGTAATTATACTTTATCATCAGTGCTGTATATCGCGGTTGTTCAGCTATAAATATCAATTTACGAAGTTTTATGTGATGGTTTGTGTTTGTTATTGAATGAATATAAATTGTATATTGTAAATTGTAATAAGAAAATTGAAATTGAATCTTATAGTTTATCTTATATATATATAGTTTATCTTATATATTCTTAATCTTAATACTATTATAAAGGCGAAAGTTTGTAAGTATGGATGTATGGATGTATGGATGTTTGTTACTCTTTCACGTAAAAACTACTGAACCGATTACAATGAAATTTAGCACACATATAGAGGGTAACTTGGATTAACACATAGGATAGGTTTTATCCCGGAAATCCCACGGGAACGGGAACTATGCGGGTTTTCCTTTGAAAACGCGGGCGAAGCCGCGGGCGGAAATCTAGTACTATTATAAAGGCGAAAGTTTGTATGGATGTATGGATGTTTGTTACTCTTTCACGTAAAAACTACTGAACCGATTACAATGAAATTTAGCACACATATAGAGGGTAACTTGGATTAACACATAGGATAGGTTTTATCCCGGAAATCCCACGGGAACGGGAACTATGCGGGTTTTCCTTTGAAAACGCGGGCGAAGCCGCGGGCGGAAATCTAGTCTTTTAATAATTTTACCTTCTTTCTTCTTTTCTCTTTTAATATAAATAAGTTTTTTAACAATTTCAACTCTCCATTTTAAATATTTTTTACCAATACGTTTTTGAATTCTGAAATGTTTTTAAGTAAACCTCCATTACCTAAGTTATAGTTCCTTTTCCAATCAGTTCAACATATCACGTTTAATAAATTTACCTACATAATATCAGGTTCCTTATGTTTTTTTTTCCATTTGACATCTGGCAACATAAACTCAATAACGCACTAGGCCACCCCAGCCTGTGTTATAACCGTAATCTTATCTATCTGTTATCTAATCGACCACCGATGTTTAAGAACAAAAAAAGGAGAAAAGATAAACAAAATTGTAACAGCTTCCCTATATTCAGTTATTAAAAATATTAAGAAGTTATTTTCTCATAAGCTTATGCAATACATTCAGTTTTATTGATTAATATCTTCTAAGTACTTATAATCCGTCTTTTACTATTAAACTTGTATTTTATCAAGGCTCAAACTTGCGTAAGAAATCTGTTTGCTAAGATAAATGAAAGAAGCCGACATATCATAATATTTTATACTTCCAATACATTAGTCTTAGAACAATCTCTCGATCTCTATGAATACACAATTTAAGTAAGTTAAAAATTACTGTACTTTAAGATAGTCAACCACTTGTAGGATGCTATAAAAATATAGCAACGGATTTGATTAAAAAATATCGATTTTATCAAATAAAAGTACGAAGAATACGAACTCATTTCAGTGTACAATTGAATAGACTTCAATTCAGAAAGAAAAACTGAATATAGGTCTAGAAATGACAGTAATACATGAAATAATTTATCAGTTTTGAATTGTCTTTATAATATATGCATATGCATTGAATAAATTACGCATATTATGATTTATATTATATAGCTTATAAATGTAAACTAATAACTGGGGTCAAAAATTAATCTTTGACATTGTTACAGCTTAATCCACGTTAATTGTCTTATGCTCGCACATAGATTTTTATTCGTTTTTTTTTACAGAGCTGAATGATCAAACTAATTATTACTACGATAAATCAAAGTATCCAACAACCACAATACAACCGAAAAACCGCGTCTTCACCTTCAATCGAAAACTCACATAGCGAGCATGCCACTGGAGGTCCACACCAAAACATTTGCTTTGAAACATACTGCGATTGACATTCGCTGATAACATTTAGCTCCTGCCCGTCTATAGCAGGCCATTAAACAAATGGACAGCGAGCAATTGATTGTTGTGATAAGTCACTCTGACTGCAACCGAGCATGTATGTAAAAAGGCCCGTATTGTTTGGATTTCTAAATGATTCGATGTGGTTCTTCAATGTTTTGAGGACAGTAATTGACAACGGATATAATCCATGTGACCACCCCGAGGTGGTGGCGAGGTGCCGAGGTGTCCATAGCACAATTTAATAAAATAAAAGCTCTTACTAAAGAACATAAAACAATATACATATTTTATGATCTTAATATTATGTCAATCTAATTCTAACAGACAATCCACATATTATGAACGGACTCTCAGTAGAAGACAGCTTATACTTTCTTCTTTTTCTTTTAAAATTTGTTGTGTATAAGTAGTAGGTACACTTATCCATTCATTTAAAAAAAACTAAACCAAACTATTTCTATGATTAAGTTCATATTATGTTACTGCTACACCTAGTTGCTTTCGATTCCTATAACGTGTGTTATATTAACAGTAATTACACAATTATGCCGGCATAGCTTCGTAATGAAACAGGATTTGATAACGCGAGTTATGTCTCATAATATAAACTTCAATTACAGGAACTAATTTGGAACATTTCGATAGCAAATATTATCACAAATATTCGAATATTGTTTCAGTAACGTGTTGGTTATGTGGTATTTACATGACATATTGTAAAACGAAGACAATTTTTTCCTACTAAACTAAGAAAACTTAACAAAAAAGCATCTCTCGTTTCATCTTAATAAAAAAAAAACTTTCAATGAAAAGGTGAGAAAGACCGATAGCCAAAGTTGTCAGTGATTAACATGAAATAAACCCGCTATTCAAGTACCTAATATTATTAAAACTTCCCATTCACCTCTTTAAAACTATGATTAACGAACAGAATGATAACCATCGTATTATGTAATTATGTTTATTCTCGTTCTGCAAAAGTTTCTTAACATTCATCTCTATATGTAGGAGTAAATTAAAACAACTTATATTTCGACAATCATCTAACGTCAATCATTTTGATAGCATCTCAGTATAATCTGTATACGTTCGATGTATCGTTGAATCAGATTCGGAAGTCAGGGACGTATTTATCACATAACATTTGAACACTGATTTGAACTATAACCGCGCCTACTAAATATAAAGTTAGAAGTAGTATATTTAGCAGCCCTTGTAGATAGAAATAATAATCTAGCAGTTTTTATTTATATTTGGCGATAATGATCACAAAGTTCCTCGGCCTTAGATGGATCCTAAATTTAAGCAAGAAGCAATAATACAAATAATGTTACAATATTTACGGTAATATTTGTTTCATGCTATTCTTAAAAAGCTTTTGCATTTGACGGACCAGCGCAAAGTGCACCAATTGAATAATAATTTCATACTATTTTACGATACAGTCGCGTCGCCTCGGGGCCTCCAAGGATAGGGGCTCAGCCTCATTATGACGTCATCGCCAGAAGCCCTTTTAAATTAATTGAGCTCGATTAATACCGACTATCTTAATTGAGCGTATAAAAAGACAATTTAAAAATGGTTACAACTGTTAACCACTGTTAATGAAAACAGATAATACCTACGTGAGACATTTTCTGATATTTCGGGTAGCTTCTATATTAGATATCATCTTTGTTTTTATTGCATTAATTGTTTATTATTAACCAGCCTTAAGATAAAAAAGTATGTTGACCCTTAAAGTTTTCAATATTCTATAGAAAACTTTTCCAAACAAAAATAAACAAGGTTATCTATGTGCATAAAAAGCTCGTAAAATAAAAAAAAGATAGGCTGGTAGATCGCTGTAATCTTATCACTAAGGTGTCTGTAAAGAAAAACAAATATTAATATAAATAATACTTTCAGAATCACCATCGGAGGAAATTGTACCTGTATTTATTTCAATGTGGTTGTTATAAGAGGTTTTGCTGCTTTTCCGGATTTTTGAATGTATGACGGAATAAAGAATATTTATGAATAAATAAGACTACTCTCCCAAAATGCATTAGGTGGTTGTATATTATTCACAAAAGCGGATAAACGTCTAAACAAAATATTTCCTCCATTTTCATTTACATTCTTCGTCCGTATTTGCAACATTTAACCCTTATACAAAATTATTCTAATATTTTTTACACATTAGACAAAATATAATACAATTAATCAAAACAAATCAAGTAATTAAATGAAACCTATTTTGGAAAAAGGCATTAAAAATGTAGGTTTCAAATAATTTCTTTAAATACGGACTAGGATAGATATTATTAATAAAACAAATCAGCAGTATCTATAGTTTTAGAAAAAAAATTTTGAAAAATAAAAAAGTATTATGAAAAATACGGGTATTATACTTGACTATCTTATTTATGAAGAGTACAGCGCAGCATGCAGACAATTAATTCTGCAGCTGGTTTATCCTCTCATTAATTACATCGTACCCCTGTGGAGATTTTGTCGCACGCAATATTATAACGATATTAAATGTGTGACTAATTTTACATATTGTTTTATAAAGGTCAATTGTCCATCACAATAATTTAATGTCAATTATTTTTGAGAAACTAAAGTACGTGCAACGTACATACCTACTTTAGTAGGCGAAAGCAACGACAAGGCCTATCCTATTTTGTAGTTACTACCACTAATAATAAAATTAATTAATGTAGAATTTATCGGGATTGTATGAGCTACAAAATCGTCAATTATGTACTCTATTTTATTCTTATAGTTCAATTTTTATAAGTTCTGAGCGCTACTAGAGAGGTTCAATTTCATATTATTGGTATATTTCAATACAAAAAAACTTAAAAGTAACAATCAAAAGCTCCACAGGTTTGCGAGTCTCGTCGAGGTTTCCTAGAAATAAAGTAATAAATTTTCATTTTATTGTGTAAAGATGTACCGCCACATTTTTGCGCGTCTTTAAATATCATGATAAATACTATGTGACAATGATCATACATACCCATTGTCAATAATAGTTTGTTAGTAATAAATCGTATACAAGTCTTACATAGAAATCCTAAAGAATACCATCTGATACTAGAATTAATCCTCAGAACAGCCTCCATTGTTTGCACCAACGGAATCCAATAAATCATTTGAACCAACTATTCAATGTATAGTTTATATTGTTTTAAAATACAGAGCATTGTCTTCCCGCTGATATGTCATAATATATCATTATTTCAATTTCTTTTATCCAGCCGATGCTGACTCGTATCAATAAAGTTGGGACTTTCTTTTGTATTGAGTGTATGTTATACAATACATTAGGTTCAAGCTAAATTTTATCGTAATCTCTATCAAAAGAAGTTTTACAGATAATATTGAATCCAAAAAAAGACAATTCCGATCTCACACAAAGACACGTAATATACGTAGCGTAAATATGTAATGATTGTAAAACATTACTTACGGTCCGTTTTACAGTTCTGGCTTTATTAATCACTAGCGGTCCGCCCCGGCTTCGCCCGTGGTACATATTTCGCAATAAAAGGTAGCCTATGTTCTTTCTCAGGGTCTAAAGATTATCTGTGCCAAATTTCATCAAAATCGGTCCAGTAGTTTATGCGTGAAAACCATACATACATACATACATACATACAAACCTTTCCTCTTTATAATATTAGTAAAGATAAAACAAACTCTTGGTATCTATATTCAATGCATACCTACAAATATTTCGTAAGTCCAGTTTTGTAAGTGTACGTCGATAAAGGAGATGTCCAAAAAATGACCCAGAATCGACAGGAATGAAATGTGTACCAATGGATTGATAATTAAATATAATATAATGTAGCAAAAGCAGTAATCCTGAAATCGTTATAGTATAGGAGCTAGGAGCAAAATAAAATAAGTAAGAAATTCGTTTAAAAAAATCAAAAAATAAGTTTACGTCATGTTGTAGCTTAATATGACGTTATAATAATGTTGTATAACTTGTGTTATGCATGATAATTATCATCAACACATTTTAAAAGCAACAGCAACATAATAATGTTCAATCACAACATAACTGACTAAAGATTCCGTTTTTAGTAGTTTTTATTTTGGTTCAAGATACTACAATTGCTAGTGTATTATTGGTGCCTAATTCTGTGGCTAAGGATTGGAATTAAAAAATAATAATAGGTATAGTATAGGAGTTAAAAGACAATAGAACTGAATAAAAAATCGTTTGAAAATTATTATGATGTGGATGAGATTATCGTTGTTATTATAATTTTAATTTTTAATTGATTAATTGCTTTTGCTTGTACATTCATGTGTAACACAATTTGTTTTTGATTCGAATGTAGTTGTTATTATAGATAGGTACATTATAATATCATTAAAACTTAACAAAATTAGACCTAATTATAAAAATAAATGAATATCAACGATATTCTTATACACAACATAACGAGTTTTTATTATTTTCAAACGATTTTTCACTTTGTTTTCTTTGGCTCTTAGCTCCTATACTATACAGATTTTTTTTTTCAATCTTTAGCCATAGAATTACCAATAATACATAAGTACTATAACAATCGTAGTATCTATAAACTAAAAGAACAAAACTACAAAATCGAGAGTTTTTGTTATGTTGTGCTTTAACGTTTTTTGTTTCGTTGCTTGTTAACGGAAACTTATGTATATTATGTTTTTTAAGGAATTTCTTAGTTATTTTATGTTGCTCCTAGCTCCTATACTATAACGATTTCAGAGTTGCCCCCTTGGTAATATTATATTATACTTCAATGCCAATCCATTGGTACACGTTTCATTCCTGTCGATTCTGGGTTTTTGGTTCATACATTTTTGGACATGTCCTTTACGTTTTCTGAAATGTCTGTCAGTTTTTATAGCGCATACATATTACGTAAATACCACATAAATACTAAATGTTTATACACATCAAAACATCGAATCAAAATTATTTGAATTCATAGTATATTCTACATGTTATAATTATAAATAATAAAATCAGTATTAAACTCTTTGTATCATAAGTTTAATCATTCGTAAAGCAAAATCGCCAATAAAACAACCAATGAAAAGCAAACAGAAACGGCCAAAAGAATTGCAAAATTAAAAAAGCAGATACACTTAAAAATATTAATTAAATTCTACAAAAGTCACAACCGCAAGTTCTGACATCAAACCAATTTCCTTGCCTCAGCAGATAAAAGCACTCTGTATTCTTTTATAACTCATAAATAACTCGCAAATTGCTTTCTTAATTAGCTTCGAACCAGTTACGCTGTTGCTTTTTAAGTTTGAAATTATTACAAAAATAACGTCTACGCAGACCATACATAAATTGACGATTTTTATCATTTTAACTTTGAAGACGTGTATAACATATATGGATGAGGTCGGATATAAATAGATTTAACAGGTTCAAAGTAACTGGTTTGTTTATTTGTGTAAATTTAATAGCACAAATGTAAAAGAAAAAGTTGTTTTGCTTAACACGAATTGCAAAGTAATTAAAGATACAGTTACAAGTTTATTAAAAACTAGCTGCTCCGCGCGGTTCCACCCCCGTGGCTCCACTCCTGTTGGTCGTAGCGTGATGATACCTATAACCTTCCTCGATAAATGAGCTATCTAACAGCGAAAGAATTTTTTTAAATCGGACCAGTAGCTCCCGAGATTAGCGCGTTCAAACAAACAAACAAACTCTTCAGCTTTATAATATTAGTATAGATTTCTTCAACATCTCTGGAAAAATAATAAATGAAATAGTCTAAACTCTAAGTAAAACAGTTTCAGTTCACCTACCTAGGGTAAATACCCGAGCAAAAAATATACTAGAGTCCGGGGTCGAAATTGCATTACGCCGTATCCCATAAAGTACCAGGAATTCACAAGCATAAAACACAGCATGTAAACAAAAACTTATTTCTTCTTAACCCCATAACTCATAACTTTTACCAACTATATGTTAAAGGTCCATAAATTCGAAATACATTTTACAGTTTAAAAGCTTCTCTTCAACCATTTAAATACATTAAAACACTGATTCAGATAAGACGAATAAATATTTGATGTCAGAATTAGAGTGGGCGTAAATTAAACTTATATTACGAACTAGCTGTGCCCGCGACTTCGTCCGCGTGGAATAGTGACTGCATTGTAAACTACTTAACACACAATTATTGAGTAAACACGTACTACCATAAACAATTAAATAATAAGCACTTGCAGATTATTTTACAGTTAAGAAATAAAATAAATTAAATAAATAATAACACAAAAGAACTGTTAGTAAAATTTATTTCTAAACTGAGCTAAAAAACTTAGGTACAAAAGAGTTCAAAATTTCCAGGGTATGGCTATCCTCCCGCTCCCATATACTTCTACTTTCACACCCTTTCAACTTTTCCCTTTCACCCCTAGTAAATGGCAGAACCGATTTTGATGTAAACCATGTCTAATTGTACCTATATGTACACGTCATATCCTTTGATGCTTCATTTGGATTATTTATTTCCACTATCACCCCTTAGGTGCACTATATGTAATAAACGGATGAACCGATTTTGATAAAACCAGACTAATTGTAATTCACACGTCATGCCCTTTCATTTGATATGCCGCTTGAGTGTATTATTTGACCACATTCGATTATTCATTCCCACTTTTACTGCTATCTTAATCTTAATCTTAATATACTATTATAAAGGCGAAAGTTTGTAAGTATGGATGTATGGATGTATGGATGTATGGATGTATGGATGTATGGATGTATGGATGTTTGTTACTCTTTCACGAAAAAACTACTGAACCGATTACAATGAAATTTAGCACACATATAGAGGGTAACTTGGATTAACACATAGGATAGGTTTTATCCCGGAAATCCCACGGGAACGGGAACTATGCGGGTTTTCCTTTGAAAACGCGGGCGAAGCCGCGGGCGGAAATCTAGTAATCCAATAAATGGATAAACCGAATTGGATAAAAATATGACTAATTGTACTTTCACACGTTATGCACTTTCATTTGATATGTCACTTGGGTATATTTGACAACATTCGTTTTTTAAATTCCCACTTTTAACCCTATTGTGAGAAATTACACGCGAGGCCGGGTTAAATATTAGTTTGAATGTAATAAGAATGTACTGCGATTCTACTCAGCTACCTAATTGATGCAGGTAGTTGATAAAAAATCGCAGCTAGCCAACGACTATTTACAAAGTGAGGGTAGTTGGGTCAAACGTCAACAACAACAACAAAAATACTTTATTGTGCACCAGGACATAAAAATACAAAATCAAATATATAAAAGAAAGAGACACAGTTGAGCACAACAGGCGGTCTTATCGCTAAGACAGCGATCTCTTCCAGACAACCTGGTGGTCAAGGAAAAACTGTGGAAGTAAAAGTTAATGGGCAAGAGGTGCGTTTATAGTTTAGAATACATAAATAAACGTCGTAAAAACAACGTCCGAGCCCCTACCCCGAGGCACGATTCCTACGAATGCGCCACGAGTCAAAGGAAAGCGGCTTTTTAGACATGAAATAATGACAACTGCATTGACAACTATTCATCCACAAAAATTTTAAATCAAAAGTTATGTCTAACACGGCCATACTGACAATCGTACGTCCTCATACGCCTTTTCTCGTACTACAATACTACGGTAGTTCATCTCGGGATTTCAAAAACACACTGCCTCGGCCACACTGATCTTACAGAACACCAATCACTCCACATGACAGAGGCACTTCGTTAGCGTATCATGGGAACAACACCAACTCATTTGTGACATAGGCATCGAGGATAGCTTATCACAAAGAGACACAACTACCCTGGACCGCAGTCCAGATAGCACACACAATTCCTTCGATGAACTACATTCCCGTTACAATAATCCACGTAACAAACTTTTACTTTGGGCTTGAATTCTATCCCACTTCTGATGTAAGAAATAACACGCGAGGCCGGGTTAAATATTAGTTTGAATGTAATAAGAATGTACTGCGATTCTACACAGCTACCTAATTGATGTAGGTAGTTGATAACAAATCGCAGCAAGTCAACCACTATTAGCAAAATGAGGGTAGTTGGGTCGAACGTCGTATAATCAACGTCCAAGCCCCTAGGCACGATTCGTACGAATGCACCACGAGTCAAAGGAAAGCGGCTTTTTATAGTATTCGACAGCTAAGCATGTTCAGACATGAAATAATGTCAACTACATTGACAACTATTCATCCACAAAAATATTAAATCAAAAGTTACGTCTAACACTATATATAATAAATGGATGAACCTTTTTTGATTAAATATGCCTTCACACGTCATGCCCTTTCATTTAATATGTCACTTATGTATATTTGACAAAATGCATTTTTTTATTCACACTTTTATACCTATATCCAATAAATGGATGAACCAATTTTGATAAAATAAACCTAATTACACGTCATGCCTTTTATTAGATATGTCACTTGGGTAAATTTGATAAAATTCATTTTTTAATTCTCATTTTTACCCCTATATCAAATAAATGGATGAACAGATTTTGATAAACTATATCTAAGAACCAGCGTCGGAAAATATTCCCCCTCACAAATACCGCATCTAATTCTTATTACTCGTTAGCGGGCTACGGTGGCACAGACATACACAAACACACATAGCGGTCATAATACGTCCCCTCTTTTTGCGTCGGGGGTTAAAAATACATACGACATAAATACATACATACATAAATACCTACGACATAATTTAAACGAAATTTTATGTAGAATTTGATTTTTTTGTTTATTGATTTTTTTGTTTATTTATGTTGGAAAACGAATTAATTCTGCATTTTATATTAATTTAATTTGAATGTTATATTATATGTAGTCAATTTTAAAGTAACTTGTTAATTTTATTTGTTTAAATTTCAATAAATTTTATTTCATTTTGATTATTATATTGTTTTTTTAATTTTATCTAGTGATTATTTTAAAATGTATTTTAATAAGTTAAAATGTATTTAATGTGTATATTATTATTATTTTTTTAATGTAATTAATTTTTGTAGTGCATGCAGTGCTCATTTTTTATTAGTTGTCCATCATGTCCTATATTTTTTGTGTATTTTTTATGTAAAACAATCGATGTACAGCTGCTAATGAGCCTTAATAAAATAAAAATAAAATAAAATAGAAAATTTACCTAGAAGTAACTATTCAGATTTGCAATTTGTGCAGGTTTTAGACTTAGCAATTTGTGCAGGTTTTAGGCTGAGCAAAAATCTAAATAAAGGTCCTTTGAACTCCTCCCCCCCTACTGCAACCTCAGCTTACCCCGCCCCCCCTTGGGGACTTTCGATATGACAATCTGGACTTGTCAAGGAATAACTGTAGCGTATAACTTACGTAATAAATTTATTTATGTGTTTTTATCGTACACTGTACAGTGTATCAATAGAATGCCTTAGCAAATGTTCGCCGTGATTACTTAAATGAAATGATCATAACTTTTTTATTTATTAACCGATTAACATGAAATAAACACTAAATGTTAAATGAAGCTTACCACAATATATTTGTGAAAACCGCATCTAAATCGGATAAGCCGTTTCTGAGATTAGCGTATTCAAACATACAGACAAACAGACAAACAGACAAAAAATTTTTTAACAACAGTTTTGGATTCGGGCACGATTAAATAATAACACCTGCTAATTTTTTTTACATATTTCAATTGTACAGACACTACTTTTCTACAATTTTATTATATGTATTGATGATGATGACTAGGTTTCCGCCCGCGGCTTCGCCCGCGCAGTCAAAGAAAAACCTTCATAGTTCCCGTTCCCGTGGGATTTCCGGGATTGCGTCATTTTCCCGGGATAAAAAGTAGCCTATGTCCTTTCTCGGGTATCGAAATATCTCCATACCAAATTTCATGAAAATTGGTTCAGTAGTTTAGGCGTGATTGAGTAACAGACAGACAGACAGAGTTACTTTCGCATTTATAATATTAGTAGGGATAGTTACAAAAGTAGGGTAGACTGGGTACAGTAGTGACAATTTTAGTTTGTCCGCCTATATTTTTTAAATTATGCTAATAATCTGAACAAAAACTGTGTTATAATGTAGTTTATTCATTGGTTAACGACTTAAGTTAAGTAGTAACTACTATGCAGTCACTATTCCACGCGGACGAAGTCGCGGGCACAGCTAGTAGATAATATATTCAATGGAATATGATAGTCGATATCACCTTTACCTTGAGCGTGTTAATGCGCCTTAAGTTCAGTCTGCTGTGCTCTACAAGATAACCCAAATATCTCCGTTAGAAATTAGGCAATGAGTTGATCATAAATTCGTTGTAAAAATGTCTGGAAATGTAGGAAGAGTATGGATATTGGATAACTCAAACTCAAATATTTATTTATTCAACGACTAGACTTCATTCAAAAGCGAATACCTAGAGAAAAAAAAATCCGTATTTTGATTTTTGATTCAAAAGCTTTTCTTTCGTTGATTTACCAACTTGTTTACTGATTGAGGAAAAAGTCTTACAATAATATATCTGTAACTTAGCATAATACAATGACATAATCGGAGCAAATTTAAATTAGATAAAAATCGCATGTCCCAATTAGCCCTTAATGAGTGCGTCGATTTCAAAATTCGCAGAATTTCTGATAAAGTCACATCGCAAAACTTCGAAAGAAATAAATTTAATTAAAATTCCATTCACAGATCGCGGTCTTAACTAAACGACGGGGCCGAGATATTTTAAAAATGTTTTAGTTGTTATCAAAATTCAAAAGCTCGGCGCGTCAATGGAATGCCTTAATGAGATTAATTGGTCACTATTTAAGGGCGCATCGATGCATGAACCTATCTGAGTCATTTGTTTTGACAGTTGCTGTCAAATGTCAATGCTTATGTCAAATGAGAAATGTTGTCTTAAATCTGGTGTTGATTGCAAAAAAGTTATTAAGGTGTTAGTGATTTTGATAATTTATTAATTGGTCGAACATATTTGGACTATTTTAATTTCGCAAATGATACGTTGTTGTTATCCAGCTTAAGTCAAGCGCGACAATGTTTCCATTATTGAACGAATTATTATTTTTGGTACTTAGGAGCACAATCTTTTTCTATAATATAAGAAGGTCCTACTTCTATAAATAAAGTTATGTGATATTTTCAACATGTCTTTTTTAGCGTTCCAGACCCAAAGGGTAAAAACAGGACTACTACTTACTAAGCCTCCGCTCAGTCGGTCTGTCTGTCTCCAGGCTGTATCTCATAAACCGTGATAGCTAGAAAGCTGAAATTTTCACAAATGATGCATTTCTGGTACCGCTATAACAAAAAATATTAAAAACATATAAATATCCCCATACAATAAATGATTTTCTATTATATAGATGATTGTACGGACCTTCGTGCACGAGTCCGACGGCCGGTTTTTTTAATTCGTATATTATTCAAGCATTGGCTAGCAGTGGCACGCCTCTGATCGTACTATTTATAACTCGCTCGATAAGTATAAGAAAAACTTGAAAGCGACTAACTGACGCCGAAATCAATTAATATCATACGAACATTGCTCAGTTATGACGAAGATAATTAAAAAATACGCGTCTTATTTTGGCCATGAGTAATCCTTATTAGGAATAATATCTGTACGAACAACTGAATTGGATATGAATAAAATTCCATCACTAAAAATAATTTGTTTTTGCTTCTTCACAATTCTATAAGGAAATTAAACATTTATTAAATTTTGCTGATACCAAAGCTCTCGTTATCGTATTTAAAAAATGTCCCGGTAATCAGCGCTTTTAAGACAATCTTTAAGGTATTTAAATCTATATTATAATACTAATAAAATAGTATTCAAACGGCGACTGAAAAATATACGAATTATTAATGGATAGGTAAGTTTCTGAAAAAGACTTTTCCTTACACTATATTTCATCTATTATTATTTATTATATTCATCTATTGTAAAGTAGTAATAAACCTACATTGGAAATTATAGGCAATTATATGAGTACAGACAAAAATAATTTAATACAAAAACTGATAATATTAACAGGAGCTAAATTGTTATTAAACATTATAAAAAAAATAATAAAACAAATGAACAATAATAATAATAAATATGAGGGCGTAGGGATGTGACGACCCCATCGCCCACGGTTGGAATATCTATTGTCTACGTGACAACAGATATTCCACCCGTGCAATCAGTCAACCCGCAGGACACCTTGTGGCGGGGTGTCGGGGAGTAGCGACCCCGCGGGAACCGAGTGCTCCCGGGGGAGGCCCCTGTCTTCATCTCCGGCTTGCCTTCACCGGCCGGTCGGAGTGAAGCCTGACGAGGACAGGACCCCCACCTCTGGCTTGCCTTAACCGGCTGGCCAGAGTGGAGTCGCGAGAGCTTTTAGCTCGAAGGGTGGATGCGAAACATAAGTGGCGAGTGGGCACGTGATGCTGGACCCTCAGGGAGCGCGTGATCGTCGTTTAAAGTCCAGGGACGCCTCTCCACCCTTAGCTGCTCACAATATGTTGCCCCCTTGTCGCACTATTGCAGCGACTTATTTCGGGGGCCCATACAGTGAGAGGGCGAGTCACCACCTGCCAACAAATTTTTACTTCCCTTAAGTAGAAAGGCAGGTGCCATAGTTTCCATAGTCCCCAATTCCAGTCCATGTAGCATCCCATTCCATAGCCCGGTTTATTTTGCTTCCATTTCTCACAATAGTCCTACATCGGCCGCGGACTGCCCAGGACTGTATCTCTATAGTGCAGTCATGGGCAGGCTACGGCTGGTGTCCCACAACACAGTAAAATTCTCGAAAGGGCCTCTGCGTGTTGGATGCGTGTCCTCACGTAAGCCTTCCAAAGGTCCGGGTACCGTCCTTCTGGTGGTACCCGAGTATTATGGAACCGAGAAACATAAATATGAATTTTAAAGAAACACAATGACACGAATATATGAACATACTCAAATTAACAGACAATACGTTGAAATATTTTCGAAAGGTTTCCTAGTAAATCAATTATTATTGATGGATTCCATGAATGAATAATGAACAAAAATACCTACAAGTTATTTATTTTTTTTAATAATTTAGTAAAAATGTGTATTGAAAGCATTGCCACAGATAATAAAGATTTTTCCAGATAACTATATCCATTGTGAATGTTGTATAGGTACTAAAAATATGCGTTATATTTATTAAAATGTATAAATAGATACAAGATTAAATAGAAATTTCTTCAGTGACACAAAAAATTTACTATCTTTTAGTCAGTTTTTAAGCTCATACAATTTCTATCCCATTCTACAGCTTTTTTACGTCTGTGTCGTTCCGATCTACCCGCAAAATGCTGAATAATAATGAACGTGAATAGTATAAAACAAAGTTGCTTTCTCTGTCCCTATGTCCCTTTGTATGCTTAAATCTTTAAAACTACGCAATGGATTTTGATGCGGTTTTTTTTAATAGATAGAGTGATTCAAGAGGAAGGTTTTAGTATATCTTTTATAAGGTTTTAGACACAGTGGGCGAAGCCGCGGGCGGTAAGCTAGTTCAAAATAAATTCCCACGAATGAGATGTCACTTAAGGAGCCTATTTCACTCTCTATCCTCCTGACAAATTCCAGACAGAAAAATCATACAATCGCTCTATTCAGGCGTTCAGGAAAGACAAACATTCTTTCGCAATTATAATATAAAGTAAGGATTTAAAAGATCCATGACGTCGGACAATTGACATGCCTTGCTCCGTCCAATTATCCTGATGGGCACAATTGGATACTCTTGATTATTTAAGCGTCTTAAATGGACCATGTCTGCTGTCACAGTATAGGAATCGTTTCTAGCAGTTCTCTGTAATCTGATCTAATGAACTTTACCTTTGTTGACGTCATTCGTATAAAGTTGTGCGGCTGATGTTTGTAGGATCATGTGTAGGATGGTATGTTCTATGGGGAGGTATTAGTGTCTTTAAGAAGAATGTTACGCATATAAATACTGTTTTATAGGAATTGGTATTAATTACTTAAAAATATAAACACTGAAAGACCACTTGACTTTCCAATTCAAGCCTCTGTTTTTTTCCTTATTATGATAAAACACATTGCTTCAATAAGAAATAATGTCGGTATAAACTTTTCAACATGTGAACCTAATAGCAAACGTCACAAATAACTTTACATTTTTTGTTTGTTATTTAGTGTAAATATTACAGAAAAGCTGGTACATAAAACACATTTTTACAGGTAACCAGCGATAAGGAAAGTTTACTTTTCAGCTGAAAAAACCGTCAAGGACCATAAAAACCCCCTCTTTTATGTGGTCATTACTCATACCGAGTACAAAAATACACGTAAAACACGAAAACTTTGTTGTTTTATCCGTTTCAAGATCAGTAATTAGTGTAAGTGAACAGTAATTTCCACAAGTTCAGTGTGATAAAGACTTTTTGCTTTAGTATTACTCAAGCTTTTATCTACTCACGCTCAAAATTTTTCAGTTGTGAGTTAATAATAATCAGTTATTTAATAGGTATCGCACTTTTAAAGCTAACAAAACCCAAATTTGACTCGCTTCTTTAAATTATATTTAACAAATAGCATTAAGTTAATTCGCAACTTCATAAAAATATATGCTTGTTTATGTAAAATATTTATCTAGATAAATGCTTTCAAGGTCAATAACCATCGCAAGTAAAAATATTGGTAAACATAACATCTACCACGTCAAAACCGTGTCGCGACAGTTCCGCTTAAACAGGATTAATAGAAAACGACCAAACATTTTGTTATTACCATAATCATAGTGGGCGGTGTGTCAAACGCGCTCAAACAGATGAACTTAATAAAATCCCGTGACATCCACACCCACCTGAGGTGTAAAGTTCTTAATGCACGTAGATGACGCTTTGTAAACGATCCCGGCTCAATCTTCTAAAAAACTACAACTGCTGACACGAGAGAACATAAGCATTTATTTATAACTCGTAAATTGACATTAGACCTCGGCGTTGATGGGTTCCGATATCTATTTTACATTTAGAACGAATGACATCTGATCGAATTGGTTTCCAGGATTAAAATAATAGGGAATCGGATAGCGGCAGAGTAAATTCATACGATGTGACGTTTTACGTAAGACATAAGTGTGCACCTTTTTCAATTTGGTATCGAAATGGATTTCACCGTGGGAATACCGTTTTATGTTAATATTGGATTATGATTTTATTACAAACTAAAGCGGCTTTCTATAAAATTTTAATTTACACAAGCCTATCTAGAAGCGGTAAAATTTAATCAATATGTTTGTATGAATGTCTGTAATGTGATAAAGTAGATTTTATTTGTATTGTTATTTATCTTTAATTCACCATAATATTATAATCTTTGCAAGACTTTATGGTAATTCTTAAATGTGTTAAACGTTTATATCTCATTAATATCTTAAGCGTAATAGTTTGGATAAAAATAAATTATTCAATTGTGTAACTCATAGTTACCTTTAAATAATGTCGAATATGAAAAAGCTTATTTTTGTATGAAAAAAAAAGAAATTTAACAAAACAATTAATAATAACTAGAATAGTTTCAAGAGTTCTTGAATAAACATAATATTGGTATTTCACAAATCATTAAAACCAACATCACCTAGACGAAACACATTTTGCCAGTTATCAAAAACTGCCACAAACATTTCGAAACAAGTCTGGCAAGGAACTTCACTTCGATACCGACTGACATTTCTGATAACGTTTCCGCGACCATGATCACTGCGAATGATAACGTGAACAAGTACTCAGGAGGCTTATCAGTCAATGCTTTCAGATTGAATTTAATATTCATTTTGAGCCTTGTATTTATTTGAAACGAAAGATTCATTACGGTAAGGTGTTTTGAAAAAGTTCCTCCTCATTGCAAACCTGTGTAAATTAAAATTTTGAATAGGTAAAATTTACACCATTTTTGTAATATTAGAAATAAAAATATTTTTTATTGGATTCATTTAAATGCAGTTTTCATAGAGTTCTCTTGACGAATTAAAACGAAACGAATCTGACGAATTAAAAAAATTGAAGAATAATAATTATTTTATTTAACTTCAAAAGACGTTCTCTACGATATTTTTTATAATTTTTTATTTTTTATAACTAACTGCACGTTAAAATACACGTTTTTAATAGGCTTTTATGAAACACGTGTATTTATTATTAGCCAGCTAAAATGGCGGGAAAATGAATTAACTTTACAATAAAGATCACAGTGTAAAATGTATTTCACTAGTTTGTATTCCATTTACGTTGTTTTCATTTTCCTTTGTTCATTTAATGACATTTTAAACGGAGAATGACATAAAAAAATTAAAAATTATGTGATAGATTTGTTTAAATCTGTTACAAAGAATTAAATGTATATAATACTAGTGGTCCGCCCCGGCTTCGCCCGTGGTACATATTTCGCAATAAAAGGTAGCCTATGTCCTTTCTCGTTTGTCAAAATATCTCCATACCAAATTTCATGCAAATTGATTCAGTAGTTTAGGCGTGATTGAGTAACAGACAGACAGACAGAGTTACTTTCGCATTTATAATATTAGTATGGATGTACATATTGTTCTTGTATTGTTGGATAGGTACAAACATAGTAAACTTATTATGACATTAGAATTATTATTACATTAGAATTTTAACGTTTTTGAATTTAACGGGCATAAATGCAATAAAAATCTTCTTTTCTAGTTATATTAATTTGTTAACTCGGTGCAACTTAATATTAAATCTTACCATAACCCAAACATGAAAATTGAATGAAAACACACATAGGTACCTAACAACATTATTTATCGATTAACATGTAAAATCGATTTTTCATTAAATCGAGTACCTACTCGTTTCACGTGAATGTACATCGCATTAAGATCATGTTAAAGATCCGTGGTCTGCGGTGGCACGTTGTCTGAAATATATTGACATTTTATTACGGAAATTTACGTATAGAATTTAAATAAACGGTGTACGCATTTTTATAGACCACCTCGAAACAATCATTTAGGCTTGGAACAACTTTCCTTAAGGGTGCGTATAAAGCAAAATTACCAATCTTCTATTAGATGATACGTGTAATATTCAAGACCAAATCTAAAAAATAAAATATATAAATTTATCGTGACAAAACCAAACGTTTATCTCGAGAAAAAAAGAGCGCCAAAAGTGGTTTATCGCAGATAAAACCAAAACTAAAAGTAATTACACAAAATGCTCTGACAAATATCTTGCAAATGTTTTAATATAATTGTTTATGAAAAAAAAATCATAATAAGTATTACCATGTCAAGTAGAAAACGTAAAAGTGTGAAAATTAGAGCTAACTTGGTGATTTTTTTTTATCGAGTCAATTCTAATATTTTATGTTTTTAATTGAACAGAATCGTTGAACATATCATCTAGTTTGATATATATTTTATTTTTTAGATTTGGTCTTGAATATTACACGTATCATCTAATAGGAGATTGGTAATTTTGCTTTATACGCACCCTTAAAAACGTGGGCACTTAACTGCAATAAAGAAATGATCATCGAAATTATGAAAATTTATATTTAATGATATCCTCTTACGAACTATTTATTACGAAAAACGACACTTTTTGGAGTTCGTAAAACGCATGTATGTTCTTTTTCCTTATAAAAAAAAGACATTAATTCTACGCACTTCGTTCAGAGGTCAAACAGATGTATAAAAATGTTAGACTATCAAATGAGTTTGTTTAAGATTTGCCCATATGTGCCCTCATTAGCCAAGGACAAAACACTATTGGAGTTTAATTTAGTTTATCCTTGCAAAGTGCTGAGATTCACACATGGCGGGTATGTGACCACTAATTGAAATGCTATTTTAAGCAACTCCACACAGCTGTTAGATTCAAATGCAAATACATATTGTATTTTGAAATAACATTAGTATAAAGCATAGTGATTATGTTGCATTTCATTTATAGACTCTATATTCAATCTTGTATCAAACTGTTACTGTTACTAGATACACACGTAAATAATATGAATTTTAATAATCACTAGCAGCTGAAGTCCCAGCAAACGTTTTTCTATCTTTCTGCTGTCACTTAGGGGTATGAAAAACTGATTTGTTCTGTTTAGTTTGAAATGTTGTTCGAACATTAGACAAATAGACCCGATATGCAGACAAATATTCATGAGAATCGGTCAAGCCGTTTGCGGAGGAGTTTAACTTCAAAAGGTTATGTATATGAGATTATGTTTCAGGTTTCACTGTAAATAAACCATTAAATAAGTGTCAAAAGTATTCAAACCAACAAAATTAAAATGTTCTTAAGCTCGTTAGTAGTTGATTTACGATCCATAAAACCATCCACATTAATACCAACTTATGAAATATATCAGTGAATCCAAAGTAAAGCTATGGACGTTCGTAATCTCTGGAATTTAACGGATTGTAAGTGAAACCTAATGCTCTCTATTCGGTACATGAGAATATTAAATATTGATATTTTTTTTTATTACAACGTGTCATTGTCATTATTTTAATTCATAGAAAGATCTGCAGATCGTACTTTTGTATGTGCAATATAATGTACAAAGTGAAGATAGAATAAAAAAAATATCAATATGGCGAAAAAATAGTTGATGTTCAAAAATCGTTTTTCTCTGTGAGGAATATTCCCAAAAATAATTCCGGTCCAAAATGTAAGGGGAATATTATTAAATAGTTTCCATTGTTTCCAGAAAACTGGGATTGTACATAAACTTCTGACAGATTAAAATATAATCCATTTCAATAATCCTTACCCATCATTTAATACATTCATTAAATTACGCATATAAATATAGTTTCGATGTCCATACATTCCAATATGTCTAAAACAAAGAAGAGGATCCCATCCTGCTTACATCTTGTTCTCACGAAACACGTGTCCCCTGTTCCCACCAATAATGCATCAGACATGCGGGCATATTCTCCGAGTACCCTCTACATGCATGCATAATACATACACACTATTTTAGCAATTAACGCAGTGTGATACGGATTATTTCCCTTTGAAAATTATTCGGGTAAAGGGTAAGCATTTTCGCACGACCACCGTCTTGTCCAAAAATTTCTCTTGTGCAGATCTCGTTGTCTTGGTAATAAATGAAGATAGCCTTTGTGATTTATGCTTCAATAATATAATCTATATAACTATAACCTACTAATATCAAAAGCCATTTCATAAAATTCCCTGTATAAAAAGCGTAAACATAAGCATCCCGCAGCATTATTTCTATACTGTTTTATTTTGTTATTAAAACTCGCTTGATTATTTTTCCTTTCTTTAACAAGGTTTGCGTTTATAATACACATAATAGTTTTATTTATATGGATTAAGATGCGTCATGTTGTTACAGTACGTGCAATTAAGTTACTTTCTAGAGATGTGTATGAAAGTGGTCAGATAAAAACAATTTTATGGTATAAAGAGATTTGACTTCGATCACCTTTTGCTTAAAACACGGAATAAACGAATAAACCATATGCTTTAATCAAACTTTAACATTCATTATCTTGTAACCAACCTTAATATTAAAATCGCAAAGAGCCCCTTAATTAATGTCTTTTCCTCTTTGGACTTGACATTCCGATTCAAACCTAAGAGTATCCATTAATGCATAACCGTATTACCTGTCAACCAAAACCCGAAAATATAAAATAAAAATACAGGTGTCAATATGATAAAATGTGAGAAGCTTCAAGCTTGTTATCTACGAGAGACCTTGTTATCCCATAAAATAGGACGGCTTTTCAATTTACTGACAGTGGATTGTGGCTGTGATTGGGAGAGAAAAATATAGTGTTATTAGATATTTTTATGTTATAGGAGATGAAATGATTAGGCGTATTACCTACTTGACGCTGAGCCAATCCCAACCTCAATTTGTCTATCACGTTCACTGCGGCACCTAAAATGCCAAACTTACCGTTGTTGCGGCATGTCTTCAATACTTCACATCGGCAAGTTCACCACTGTGCGTCATGAGCCATTTTTATCACATCGCACCTACTGACTTTGAAGGTTAATAATTTCATGAAATTTCAAGATATTTCAAAAATTTTTTTTTCGGATAATAGTATATATAGTCTTGTATATACCGCATAAATAGCTTTTAGTTTGACTCAATAGTTTAAAAGATATGAGGGAAAATGTAAACCCCTGATTTTGTGAAAAATTATTTGCCATCCCGCACTGCGTTGATACGGCATGTTTACAGTAATAGCGATGGGAAACACTGTAAAATAAAACATCGATATCGATATAAATCAATTTTGTATATTTCAGTCTGTTTGTTAACAAATAACGAGATCGTCGATACAAAAAAAAACACATATAAAACAAGGTACTTGATCAGGAAATTGTTCAGTAACTTTTGTTTTAATTTGTTCAGTAACTTTTGTTTTAATTTGTTCAGTAACTTTTGTTTTAATGTTTTATATTATTTTCACAACTGTCATCACATTTTTGCATTTATGCTACGAAATAAAAGAAAGTAAAAAAACTAAAGCCTCTAAGGTATCATTGTCATTTAAAAATTTGATAACGACGCGTGCGGTCCTGGTACATCACTATGCGAGATTGACACGCGGCGCGCTCGCAGTACAGTGCGGCATGAGGTGCTTGTCCATGGCAAAATATTTGACATGCCGCACACAAAAGAAACGGTTTCTTTTCTATGCGTGTGTCCAATATTTTGCCATACGATTTTTAAACGAAATTGAGTCCTACTTCAAACTGTGATCACAAAAATATATTTGTCTCTTTTCTAGTCATTGATTAACATATAAAAAACCTCGCCGCACCACGGTGAAAACTGCGATTTTGGGCGCCGCACTGTGGTGTAGTCGCTGATGGCCCGATACTGGACATGCCGCAGTGAACGTGCTATTCATAGTGACGGTTTATACCAATATTTTGGGGGAATATTAATTCTCAGTTAAAGTAAATGAGATACTTTAAATTATAACCTAATTTTAGGTTAGAGTGGGAGTCGAGCATGCTACGGCACGAATTGGGCCACGCTCGCACCGGGGAAGGTACCACACCCTCACAGAATATCGGCGCCATAGTGACAGTTTACTGTCGCGTTCCGTACGGTGAGTGAGGGGTCCGGAGGCCAACATCCCTTCCCATCCCCTACCCATCCTCTCCTTCCCTATCCTCATTCCCTCCCATCCTCGCCCCTTCTACCTAACTCCTTCCAAATCCCTTTGAGGACAGCAACACATCCACTTCCCAGTGGAGTGGATGCTTATGGGCGGCGTGTATCGCTTAATACCAGGTGACGCGTCTGCTCGTTTGCTATCCTATAGCATAAAAAAAAATGTTATACAGGAAGTCAAAAACTTTTACCAGTTTCCACAGTCGCTCATAAAGTCACTTATAGCTTTTTCTTGACGAATATATTTAAACATTATTTGTAATTGTTTACTGACAGTTAAGTTAACAATATTCACATTTATCAAACTGTGAATATTGTTAACTCTCACTCACTGTAAATATGTAATTCCAACAGAAATAAGCTAACGAGCAAACGAAACATGCAAATAACTTTTCCAAACATCTGTGTAAAGTTGCAAGTTAAATGTAGAATGTAATAAAGCCTTTTAATAATTCCCTAAATCCAACAGCCTCTAACTACCGTATTAGAAAGTCCAGAAACATTTCAATTGTAATTTAGTTCCGACATAAATAGCGCTTTGATATCTACTAGCCACTATTTTACTTGGCTAGATACATAAAAGGGGAATAAAGCGTGCTTCGTAGTTGGTAACTCAATTTATGGAAGTTATTTCAGCTAGAGTGGACATTATCTAGTTGGTCCTGACACCGCCAGCGCTCGTACGTATAAATTGCCAATTTTGACTGAGATCATAACCGCATATAGCCGAAATCTTGTTAAAATTCATATCTTTTCATTTTCATTATGCAGATTTTACTTGCATACAAAGTTTAGTAAAGTTAAGTTAAGTTTAGTTAGTTTAGTATTTAGTTTCTTACAAAATAGTTGGTCTATTTACAAAAGGACATAATTTACTCACCTGTTTTGCTGCAACGAAAGATTTCTTGTGTGAATTTATTGTACACAATTTACGTTGATTTCTTCATTTATTTTAAACACAAAATTTAAGTTTCAGGAGATATTAATCATATCTTCAGTAAAAACTGATACGGATATTACATTTTTATTAATTTGTATGAATGCTCCATGCTGTAAAAATCTCCCAAACTATACTAATATTATAAAGCGGAAGAGTTTGTTTGTTTGTTTGTTTGAACGCGCTAATCTCAGGAACTACTGGTCCGATTTGAAAAAATCTTTCAGTATTAGATAGCCTATATATCAAGGAAGGCTATGTATTATCACGCTAAGACCAACAGGAGCGGAGCAATGCGGGTGAAACCGCGGGGCACAGCTAGTCATTAGTAAAATACGCCAGTTTAGAATAAGGGACAATAACTCCTTAACTGAATGATTACCCATAAATATGGGTGGCTATAGAAATTAATTACCATCAATTTAAGCTTGTGTTAATTTGTTATATTTCGTGACGGAACCCTCATGCATCATGCTGTGTTGATGTTGAATTAATTATAATTTCGACCAAACCAACAGTAATCCGATATTTACATTATACAGGTTTTGGAAAGGATATGTAAATTAAATAGAGCTAAATATGTACCAACATCTGTTTTCTAAAATCCTAGTAATATTATAAATGCGAAAGTTCTTGAGGATGGATGTATGTGTATGTGTATGTGTTTGTATGTTTGTTACTCTTTCACACAAATACTACTGAACCGATTACAATGAAATTTAGCATACATAATATAGAGGATAACATTGATTAAAACATAGGAAAGGTTTTATCCCTGTAATTCCACGGCAACGGGAACTATGCGGGTTTTTCTTTGACAACGCGGGCGAAGCCGCTGGCGGAAAGCTAGTATACAATATTTAATAACAAACAGCTAGAGCAAATACTACTTTAGAAACTTGCCTTTACATAATTTTAAATAATTATAATCAATAGTTTTGAAACAATATACTAGATATAACGATCATTACAAAGAAGAACCGACAAGACTATAATCGTTGATACTTTAGTATAAACAATCAAGTGATTCAAGTATACCATCGTTTATGAGTTTTAATTATTCTCTATAGCCTTGTAAATAATAATAATGTAGTTATTCAAGTCGGCTCCTTCCAATCAATACTTATATAGATCACTAACGAATCTCTTAATGCTTCATAAATAAGAATGTTTATTGCATCCGCACCGCACCTGCTTTGGAAAGCTTTATTTCAAGCATATAAATGATATATCTTGGTTTATTTTAGATGTAGAAATCATATACTTTCAAGAAGATTAATTCAAAACTTTAAAAGCAATGTGAATCTTTTACAGCAGTTTTGTATCATGCTAATAAAATATATAGAATAACATTACTATGCGTATCGTACAAATGCAGTTAATATCAAAGCTCTATCCTATCAAAGAGGTTCGATTGTTTTTCGTTTGTAATGAATAAACTAAAAACTACTTATGATTTTGTCCACCAGTAGGAAACAATAATAAACTGGAGCAAAATAGGCTATATTATTATAGAGCTCGCATTCTATTTATTAATAGCACTATTACATAATATTATATTATAAGATATGTGTTATCGAAATTGATTACCTGAATTAACAAATGTATAAGTACTACATCGTTGAATAAGGCCAATATTAGATTAAAGTTTTTGTAAAGCAAAGGCTGTGTGCTTGAATATTCAACACTAATGCTGCCAGTAATTTGGGCTGAGTCCATTACGGATATATGTAGTACCTTTTAACGTGAACTAAAAGTACTATTCAGGCGTGTTTTATATCTAACTGCCTACTGAGGTAGTGGCCGCAAAACCACTGCTTTTGGAATCAACAAATTGTCATCTGTAGGTAAATGGGTTCTGTAGAATACTTAGTAGAAAATGTGTATTTATAATGACTGATGATATTTAGTTTATGTATCATTTGTAATGCACATATTGTGGTAATGAGCTTTTCACTTTTTCAGGAAAAATTTATAAGTGGAAATATAAGGTAGGTAATTACGTTATGTGAAATTCTTATAGGTACCTAGAGCTAATAGATTTTTAATAATATAAGATTATTTTTAACAGAGATGCTCAATGACTCTTTAATCTTCTTATTTAGAAATTAGAGTAACTACAAAGTTCATAGTAATGGTTATTGGTTCATGTAATTTAATACAAGGTTACCTAATAAAATATACCATGGAAAAAAGTTATAGGGAAAAATTCACGGTGTACTTGTTACAGAAAAATTGTTAGTTACAGAGGTATATTATTTTTTTTGTCGGTTATTTTCAAGTACCTATATAATTTTTAAATATCATTTTATTTTGTTTATTAAAGTATTTACGTGTACCAATATTATTTTAAGCCAAACTATAAAGTTAAGTGTAAGTAAAACTATATTTTTATTCAGTAGAACGATTTTACACGTAACCAAGAATACAAGTACCACAAAGACAGATCGAGCATACACCCTCTTGAGAAGGACAAATTAATGATGTCTTCGAGCATAATTGAAATAGAAAATTCATACATTACTTAAGTTAATTTATTGAACTCATGTCTCAAACGGCGACAAAGGTAATTTGTTTAGTATTGGTACAAGGCCGGAGTCATTATGCTACACGAACGTTATTGGGAAAAGCTTTGTGGTTTAATGGCTTGGAGATTAGTTGTAAATAGGCGTGTTTGTTTTATATAAGTACGTAATATGAAGACGTTGATATATGTACTAATTACAATGATTTAACACGTAGGTAATACTCCGTCCCCCGTTCTCAAATGTTCAACGTACTTTATGGACGGATACGTGTAATACATTGGAGTATTAAGTTTATACATTTTTCGTACTTTTCTTATACTTCACTTACAAAATATTCTAAGCAATACATAAAGAATCATCATACATTTGAGTACATATTCCAACAAATTCCCTTTTACTCTTAAAACAAATACATACAAGTGCGGAAAGTGTTTATTTGCTTTGATTTTTACATAAATATAACACTACAATAATTATGTTAAACAGAGGAGAGTAGAAAATTCTTTTCACCGTACAAAAACCCTTAACAAATGAACCAAGAATAGATGAACCACTCGCAAACAAAGAAAAACTTTTCTTCACGCTCCATTTCACACAAGCATTTCTTTTGTTGGGACAAATAAATTAATAACCGTATTGTCCCTTGTACCCATCAATCTTCAGACCATTAAGCGATTAGATAGAAGTCCTATTGAATTAAATCGATATCTGGCGGACTCGATACATCGACTCATCAGAATAATCGGTTGGAACGTAATTGTGTCGATAATGTGAACAAATTTCTTTTCTATATTGAGAACAATCATTAGGTGATGTTGCAATGGAGTTTTATTAATTTGTTTGTTATAAAGTTAAGTCAAATAGTGAATTTCCATGAATAACGGATTGAGAGATGTCGATTGTCGACTGACGGTAAATTCTTCTACAGCACATTAATAGCATGTAAATTTAAGATCGAACAAAAAAACGTCGTACAGCAGAACTATGTTTTTATAAATTATTAAGTAGGCATTCCTTTGAGATTGGTCAAGACGAGATCAGTCACACAGAAATTCACCAATCGATCCTCCACTCATTTATTAATTAAGATTCATTAATCTCACTATCATCTCCTTTTTATTTGAAGCAAATTTGTTTTTAGTTCAAACCAGAATTCGAGTTTAAATCATGGTCTGAAACCAAAATAAACTATCCTGCAACTGCAAGTCGCATTTCGCTTTTTATTATCGCAAACAGTACACCTTGAATTTACTTTAAGATCCTGAGCAAGCAATTTGTTCATACTAAAGATTCGTTTTCCTCCATAAGAATGAGCGCAGCTGGGCCAAGTGAAATTGTAACGAGATTATGTTACGTTGCACACAGGGCTGTCACATGTTTAGCTCGGGGTCTTAGTAGCTAATTTCGACGTTAACTTTCTTTACGCTTTGTATTTAACTTGGGTATTTTATTACAACCATGCTCCTGAATTGGGCACAGTTTGTTATGTGTGGTCTTTATAGACCTAGTTAGCTCTAGTTAGACACGAAATTAAAAGTTTTTTTTCTTTGGGTAATATAGGTACTTATAATCGTTGTGAATTTTTTTGAAATTAAGAGAAAAATACACTTTACACATTAGAAAAACAAAATTGACAACCCTGGTTTACGGTGATGCTCTTTAAGAACAACCAATATTTTTAGAGATTTGTGTACGTACAAGTACGTAGCGTTTTCGGGTGATTTTTTTTGTTACAGTGGTTAGAAAGAGTTGGAGATACGATGAAGGATATCATACTAGATGATGTTTTTTGATTATAAGCGTAAACGTAGAGTATTTTCCAATGTAATGTCTTCTTTATTATGATCTATTTTACATTATTTTTTCCTCTTCTTTGAAAATTTCAACATTCTCTAATATTCTTTTCATTTTAATGAAACATAATTTTATAGCTGTATAGTTTAAGTAAAAAAAAGTCGTAAAAAGCCTTAACATGTGACCCAATTCGTATGCAACCGTTCAGAGGAAACTACATAATATATACTTATTGCGCGATTGTGACGTTATGTATCTGCTGTAAATTATAACAAATGTCAGCGATAAACAGCAGCCAGCGGCAGTCAAGTCGTGACTGACCACGCCTTGAGGTCAGACTTCAGAGCTATGCAGATAGCCATTTGCTTGCTATATATCTGTATAACTTTCAACGCTCTTGACATTATGCCACATTTTTCAAGTTATTTATTTGATACTAGCGACCCGCCCCGGCTTCGCACGGGTGCAATGGCGGCCGGCCGGTATCGCCGCAAACGCTACGTCCCGCAATTTTAAATCTGTAATATCTTCGAAAATATTCACGATCTATATTAAATGAACAATGTTTTCAAGATATTTAATTGGTTAAGGATTAATGCTGTATTGGTTAAAATCGCTTCGAAAATTAGCCATTATTTGTTGTAAAAAGTAAATGACAAAAAAAAGTTATTGTGGGTTATCCATAAGAGATAGACATATACCATCACGTACTTTTCTGTAGACCTTTACTTAGTACATTATTTTGATAAAACTCGTAGGGTTCAGCCTGCGTTTGCAATGTAAGCGGAAAAAAATGTAATTATTTACGCCATCACATTAGAAACCTCAAAAATAACAGTACTTCTCCACTATTTAATGGATGTTATTATACATACAAACCTTCCTCTTGAATCACTCTATCTATTAAAAAAAACCGCATCAAAATCCGTTGTGTAGTTTCAAAGATTTAAGCGTACAAAGGGACATAGGGACAGAGAAAGCGACTTTGTTTTATACTAAGTGATTTATTTGATTCATCGAGGTTTGCAGCTCGATATAAGTGCAAATGATAAGCTGAGCTTTATTCCTATATTAACTAAAGAGTGCCACTTCAAATCATAGTTTTAAAATTTTCATTCTGGTGTTCGATGGTAAAATTGGTACAATTATTCCTTCTATAATAATACACTCTTTTTCATACATTCTGAACTCCTCAAAAAAAATAATTTACTTATTAGATTCATTTTTAATAACTCAATAGTCCTGTCCAATTTGTTATTCAAACACAAAGTGGATTATCTCGCATTGTGTACGAACTCAAAACGTAGTTGTAATCTAACCTCAGGTTAAGCTGCATACATAAACAACTGGTTAAATCGCTCGCGGTGAGCGCGCGCCGTCCACCTGCACTCTACTTATCTTTCATATTATATACTGTTGTATCGGTTATGAAATAGCTGTTTTAATTTTTACCCTGTGAAAGAAGGAATTTTTTTTTTCACGCCTTAAAGCCGCTAGACGGATTTTGACTAATGAGGTGTCGTTGTAATCATCAGAATTGTGGTAGTGACAGAGGATACATAAATTTGCAGTCGGGTTTTTGTTATCATAACAATAATAATAATTGTTATTGTAATTTATGCATGTCAGGTTTTTTTATAACAAACCATGACATGAATATTTTAAAACTCTGGTTACGAACTCATGAACCCAACCCAATTATTGTTTGCATTATACCAATAATACAGCAAATAATACACCACAAAATTTGCAAGATAAAATTCCAAAATATGCTTTTACGCCTCGCACGAACCACGCTCCATTTCAAATTATAGCAAAGCCCTCGCGATTTTCTGTAAATACGATTACGAGTACTGCGGCGTACTATAGTATGCATTATACATTCCGAGCACCTGTCTCCACTCCTTTCATGGAAATAAGAGAGACAACTGCAATGTACAGACTGCACGAATTTCGCGCCGACTTACAAAGCGCCTCTGATACGGTTAAGCGTACAAATGATCACTTGAGTGTAAAGATAATGTACATTAGTATGATTTGATTAAGTTTTCCTATAAATAGACTAATATTTGAAAACCTTGTGATATATTATGTTGTTAATTCTGCGTAACCATACTAAACATGAAGGCATTTCGTAATTGATTAAGATGGTCCTTAAGAAGGGTATAAACTATAAACATAATGAAACGAAAGCGCAATTTGTCAAGATTTAAAACATCAAAAGATGAACGTATTAACTCATGGATCAATTGTAGCGATTCAATAAAGGCCGAGTATATCAAGAGTTGCGCTTGATACAAGAGTGGTTTAAATTAAACGTTCAGGAATGAAGCGTGGGCGAATATTGGGTGATTCACAAAGCGAATATGACCTATAGTTGACTTCTGCTTCAATGAAAAATGTGGGATTGTATTCTTTGATTAAATTCGTGAATTGAATTCGTATATATGTCTGATGGATTCGGGAGTTAAAAATAATCGAATTATCTTTTCAATAATAGAAAAAAGTTCTAGAAAAAGGACAAGGAGCCAGGAATCTAAAAATATCTCTTTAATGGGAATCTCTCTATTGTTAGAAATTATATTTTCTTAAGGTAAATCATATTTAACCAATATTTTGAGTTGAAAGTCTAGAAAGTTAATACAAAATCAGTAGATATTTTATTGCATGAGCAACACCGTGCTTTTAAAATGATTAAAATTCAAAATACTGAATTTGTTAATTTCTTATTAGAGTTTGTCTATACTGTTTTATCTCTAATCAAAACAAGAACGTGGCTGGATATAGCATATAGTTCAGGATCCTTCGCCCATTTTTGCACTTGATTACTATCAAGCTAATTTTCCGTGAGTAGCTTTATTTTGATGAGACGCCCAATAATGTCCTGTACGAAATTCTCGATTGTGGTAGCTAACAGAGGTAACAAGGATAAAAATAATGTTTTGATTTGATGGTTCTCAAATATTTATTACTAACTGAATTATTTTTTTGTTCAATCTCAAGATAATTATCTAAATTATTCGAAAAAATATTTGTCCTACAAAATCTATAGTTTGATCAAAGAGTCCCCTCTTTCCAATGTGTCATCATAAATGATTACTAACCAGCTGATTTGAACCAAATAACGAGGTCATCATAAATGATTACTAACCAGCTGATTTTTTTGTTTTCACTTAGTTAATATTTAGTTAATATTTAGGAAAGGCAGCTCAACAGACATATTGTCCTACAAATTGCGTAATAAATATTTGAGAACCATCAAATCAAAACATTTTATCCTTGTTACCTTTGTTAGCTACCACAATCGAGAGTTTCGTACAGGAAATTATTGGGCGTCTCATCAAAATAAAGCTACTCACGGAAAATTAGCTTGATAGTAATCACGTGCAAAAATGGGCGAAGGATCCTGGACTAATAGAATAGAATGTTAACTAAGAAAAATACATTTAATAGCTCAACTTGTCTATAAACTTTTTATAGTCAAATTACAAATTATAATCCATTTTAATGGGCGCACCGATCGCCTCAAGCGACATGTAGCTACAACGGGGTGAATGACGTAACTATTCATTACTTATTATCAATCTTTCAAGTGATATGAACATCATTTCTTAATATTCTCAGGGAAAACTCGACACTAATATAAAAACTTTAGGTGTCAAAGTTGCTCAAATGATTGGCATTACGTGTGAACATATAGACAGCGCGTTACAATGTTGCGCTTTGAGACCCTATTAATTTGGAATTTAATGAACACTTCAAGATTAAAGGATGCTTTGTTTAGAAACGTATTCAAATTTCAATTGTGTCTATGAGAATTGTGCGTTAAACTAACACATTATTGACGACTTTCTCATTAGTCACGTTGCTTTGAAAATGGTCTTATTATGAGCATTGAGCATACCTTTATACTTGTCACGATATAATTGTATTTGCTCAAAAGCATAATCTGAATAGAAAACGGTTTTCGGATGAGTTGATTTTAACTTTAATTCAATAACAAATGGTAGATTCCTTTTTATTTGCAGTGAGTAAAGAATTGGCATAGCAGCAAATCTTCAAACAAAGATAGGAAGACACGGTAAGTTTTATCTTCCGTGCATATCATATTTACGTCACACAACCGTCCCAATCCAGTTTTTTATAATCTTCATTAAAATTAATTGGTGTAAAAGTGGACAAAATTGCAGCTTAATACAATTATTGAGCAAAGTTCCGTCACGCGTGGGCGCATTCGTCGCGGTTGACGTGTTGCTGTGGGCGAAACGGTTTTTGCCTTACATTGATTTATTTAAAAGTTGTTGAACTGTTGTTTTTGTTCGTTTTAGTACTGCTGCTTTGAGTCCTTAACCTTTTTGATGTTTTGTTAAATTTTAATGCTATTTTTTAATGGTATCAGTCTTCACGAGACACAAATAACAAATATTATTAACAATTTATTTTGTTTCAGATGCGCGGTCGCTTGAACATTTGCTTCGTAATGTGTATAAGTAAATTTAAAAGACTTTATACAGTTTTTAAAATTAATAGTGACGCAGTTATTATGTTGCGATATTTTTGGTATTAGATAGATTTTATCATCTTTTATGTTAGCTAGTTAACTCTTGTGACAAACAACAATGGCTTTGTATATCATTTGAAAAGAGTGAAGATAAAACTAGTTCAGTCTGGTGCTTTATAATGAATAAGATATGAATTATAATCCAAGGATAGTTATAGCTTATATACTTAATACAAACATTATTTAAAATAGCAGAGAAAGCAAAATGAGCTGCGATACTTTCCTCAAGCTTTATTTAAGGGTGCTTTTCCAACAGAGATTTGCGAGGATGCGTAGCGATGTGTTTGTAAATATCCAATCATATTCATATCCCTCGGTTCGCTGGGGTTTTTTCTTTACTATAGTTTGTGCTTCAATTCTCTCACATTAACAATTCGCAAATTAGATACAAACATAAACCATTAAGAACATACTTGCTAGGAAAACATGCACAGTTTTTATGTTTATTTCCACTTGGATACGCTTGCTTTACGTGGGAATCAATTCTAAGTTTCCCTTTGAATTCAAACAGTGAATTAGCATTTCTAATAGGAATAACATTTGATAAATCACCATCGAAATTAGTTTCAATTGGTTCTAGTTTATTTATTAGATTAGTATTTATATCAAGCAATTATTGTTCTCAATAAACGTGTGACTGAATCTGAAAGTGACAATTGAGTAATGCCTTGCATAAATTTACGTTCACAGCGAAGTTACCACACCCTCGAAATCAACTCGAAATATACTAGTCTCGACTGAATATAATTCACTTATCAGTCGTAATATTTTAATGCAATTAGAACAGTGTACAATTGTGCAGTAGACTTCAGTATTTCCATTTTATATCAAGAATTTATATTCAGAACTACGATGAATTTTAGGACCATATAATCCGAGGTGTGTTATTGCATTCAACTAACAAGAAATGAGTCCAAAAACATGACCTCGATTGATATTGCCTAAACCTAATAATTAAAGTATTATTAATGACATCATAATATTTCATTTAATGTGATCGGGCTTCCGTTCCGATACGAACGAGAAAATACGCTTTTAAAGATATCTCACTTGTACACTTATAAATACCTACAAAGCTTATATACTTATATAATATGTATGTTTTAAAGGCATAAGGATCCTTTTGCCTCTTCTGTATTAAAAATATAATGTATTACGTAGATTGTAGGTACTCTCTCGTTTAATTATACCGGACCGTTTCAAAGCATTTCACCACTTTTGCAAATCATTCCCCTGATTAAATTTAAATTGAAACAAATCAGCCGGGAGATAAGATCAATAGACACGATTTAACTTGATAACAATGTACACCAATAATTACAATATTAATTCATTCCTTTATGAGATATTATCATGGCGCCTTTGAGATATTAGCTACAGCTGGATTATGAAATAAACCTTAATAAGCTAAGGGAATTTATGAAGTAGTAAAGTAAGGATTTTTGCATTAACTCTACGCTTCTGGCGAGTTATGAAGAAAATATTTTTAAAGAAAATTGGAGCGAATGAACGACTTCGCTTATATTATGCGACAAACAGCATCCGTGAACAACGATAAGAATCATTAGCTTATTTTGTCTCAATAGAAACGTAACATTTTATCAGAATAACATATAAAATGATCTTAGACTAATTTCTTTTTCCAAGGTAATAAAAGTCCATTGATATTTATAATAAACATAAAATGCTTCCTGCTGTGTTATATAAAGCATGATAACGAAAGATCAAATTACATCCTAGATTAAATTGGTTGTTCGCAAATATTCCATCTCAAATTTATGTTTTAAATAATTTGAAAAGTTTTATTCGACTCGAATTTAATTAAGGATTTACATAAGAATGTTCTATATTGCAGATAAATCAATTAATGGAAAGGCAGCTGTAAATTGTTTAGTGACATATCCGTTTAAAAGGAGAAGTAATAAACAAAAGATATATCCTGCCACTAATTAAATTGAGCGAATACATCGATCTCAATTTCACGTCCATTTAAAATTGAATTAAAGAAATACATTAACAGTCTTTTTTTTTTGCGGAAAAAGTGCTATGATTTTCAAATATAACATATTGAACATACAGTCAGTAAAAATTTTGATGGGGTTATAATTCCGTGTTGATCTTTGAATGTCAAATTAAATTAAAAAATAATAATATCTGAAACCCTTAAAAATCTGGTAGTTAAGTAAATACAGCTGAATATCTCATTAATAAAATTTACCTACATCAATTTTATTGCTACTAAAACTTTCTCTGGTATCAAATAAACTAAGCTTGTAAAGTAAAATAATTGGTTGCAGGAAATGAAACTTGTCGTTGTCTGTTTACATTTGATAAGTGTCTGGTCACTTGCAGCCTGAGAGCGGCCGGGTTACCATGAAGTTTTGTAGTAGTATTATTTCCTGTGTGGAAAAGTGATGGCGCTAGACGACCTGTATAGCGCTGTCTTTCTCCACACTGGCAATAATACTGCTTTAAGATAGCATGGTAAGGAGGCAGGTGTTGGGAAACAAGTTTACTGAACTCGATTTTAGCACTACATTTTAATGAATTTTGATTTTAAATTTCTCAATTGATGATCGTTAGAACTGGAATGGGTGCGGTTATCTGTGTGATGGATCTAATGCTCAAAATAGACTAATTAGGTTTATTACAATAATAATTCATCGTATTAGTCTCAATTCAGTTTATGTTTTTATATTTTTCTGCGCGCTATAAGTTCATATTAGATTCTTAAACTAGCTACTCGTATATTTGTATGATAATTCATCTCAATCTGGTTCAATTTTAATCTTATTCTATCTTAAATGATCCACCAGTTTTTGAATCATCGAGTAATATTAATAACGTTAATAGATTATAACTTAACATTCTTAGAACTTGTAAAGGTGCCAAAATAACATTTAAATACTAAACTAGTTTTTCTAATTGCGTAAAGCCTATGTAGGTAATAGATATTGATATTATTTTACAGTGTATTAAGATGTTATACAGTGAAACAGATTTAATTGTATGTACTACAGTGTGTGTTTTTGCTGAAATAAAATATTTCAATTTTCATTTCCAATTATGTCACATATAGGGATTGACGCATATCATTTCATACACGGATGGATTAAAAGGATTGAATAAAACAATTCATTTGAATTTATCGAAAATCTAACCTATTGTAGACCTCTTTGATTGTATAAAATGTTTATACATTACAATTTTGAATATTCGCTTTTCAATGATCATGGAAACTGATTGCATTTATATTTTATCATACTAATATTTTAAATGCGACATTGATGTTGTTTGTCCTTTTCACACAAATAACACAACAAACCTATTATAATGTGAATGAATTTTGATATTGATGGAAAAAAATCAAAGCCAAACCACATAATTTAATTTTCAATTATCTTAAATTTTATAAAACGTTCATGTATAAAGTTTTTCATAAATTCAAAATAGATCTCTCATAAATTGAGAAAGTTGAATAGATTATCTGGAATCTCGAAAGGATTGATATAGAAACAGGCTGACGCGATAATTAATCTAATTGGTAATAAACAAAAGTTTCATAAAGTTAAATCTTCTCTCATCTTCTATTATTAAATCATGAATTCGATCATTTAAATTCATATTCATTATTCAATCCTTGTCCTTTATCGCATTATAATGAATTTAATGATGAATGCAACGTGGGCATTATCGGAATAACATTTCTCAGCATGATACTAATTGATAAATTGTTAAGAGAAATTAGAGGATACTTTAATGTATGCAGTAATTAGATCACTAATGGACTCTGTAATAATATCGTGTTGTTAACAAATAGATATTGTTGAAGTGAGGAGATATCTTTGATGAATGACATTTACAGTTTAGTATTACGTTTTAAAGGTTTGGATTTTGGTAGGCGAAAGTTATTTTGACATAGAGTTAAATAAATGCTAAATGTTTTCCAAATAATTAAAGATAAGAAGTGATGATATCACTAATTAGTATGCTGTAAATGACATAATAGTAATTAATTAGGTGTACTTTCAAAACAATCCAACTTTCATCACGATAGAATTAAAAGAGCAAATTGTAAAAACAAAACACAACCCAGGCACTAGTTCTTACAATTCAAAAGTAATTTCCTCCGCCAGTACCCAACAAGAATAAGAATGCATCAGAAACATAAGAAATAAAGTAAAAACTATCCAAGAACAATGAGCATTCCGGGGATTTATGAAAGCGAGAGAACTGTCGGCAGTTAGAATGGCTGAACAGCATTTATCTACTTTATGCAAAGCAGTCGGATAAACCCACAAATCCTTATGTATCTGTCCAGACTCCAGGTGACGCCGGGCCACACACCGAGCTACTTTTAATGGCCTCTTTCGCAATACGGAGTATCGGTTGTACTAGAAAAATAAACATTTAAGTCTGGCTTGTATATTTATCGGTGAAACAAATGATGTTTGTAATGCAACATGGTTTATACAAAGAGAGATATCGTCAGGAGTGGAAGATGTTTTTTTTTAATTAGGTAGGTAGGTATTCTAGGTTATTAGATTTTAGAACTTTTGAGTGATTATTTGTTTTGATGATCTTTGTACTACCTGAAAATTGGTATTACATCTTATTTTCTTTTAAGTGATTTACATCTACAGTATGAAAAAGAAGAAGTATAAGTAAGTAAACAGATCGATTGGTGAAGCTTTAAGTGAGAGCTTTAGTGGGAAATTGTTAAAAGCTGTACCCGACACGTGGGCTTATTGTCTTGTAGATTAATGTATTTAGTTGAGATGGAAACAACACTTTTTTAACAACTATCTCAAGTGAGATAATGAACAATATTATTATACTGTCTTCATTTTTGAATTATAACAATGCCCTTTTAAAGGCGAATATTATAGATTCATTGTTGAAAAGCTTCTGATAATATCTGTTTAGTGTATGTGTTTTAAATGATCTCGATGAATATTAAATACGTTTTACTACGTAACTGGAGCAGTATGCAATATTCATTATATATATGCACTTTACAAATAGTCCATTGAAATGTTACATTTTTAGGCCTAACCTTGCATTTTTTAGAGGACGCAATTTTGTTTTTTTGATATGTAGGGGGGGTCAGTGTGAAGCTAAAACCAAGTTTGTGGGGTCGCCATCCTTGTCCCACGGCCGCCATCTTGAAAATAGCGGTTGAAATGGTGTTTACGATATATCTCTTAAACTATTTATCTGATAAAAAAATATCGTTTAAATTATTTGTTGCAAATTAAATTCTCTACAACTTTGGTGCAGTAACTTTTCCTCGTAGAACTATAAATAAAAAAGTTATAAGCGAAAATGTTCGAAATTAGAGCTATTTATATTTTTCAATAAAACTTTTTTTTATCATTTTACGAAGAAATGATATCAGACCGTTTTTGTAGATTGTTTTTCGAGGAACAACTTTTATGTAGAACATTTTTTAATTTCATCAATAATTAAGGTTTTACAGCGCTCTGAAGTGAGTACTATTTTTCAGTACTCATATCTACATATATTGGCTATTGGCTCTTTTCCCATACTCCAGAACAATGGAAGCACACTGCAGAACATTTCAGCCCTGCTTTTCGACGTAAAAAAAAACGCGCTTCCAGACTCTACCTCCTGGGTGGTGGGGAAAAGATTCAATAATTAATTATTAATAATATTGCAAAATTAATTATTAAAAATATTATAATAACAAAAAAAAAAATCAATTACTGATGAAAAATTATTATTAGTACACACATAATATGTATAAGTATACTGTATAGTTCAGAGTACTGAAAATTAGTACTCACTTTGGAGCGCTGTAAAACCTTAGCTATTTACTTAATGAAAAAATGTTGTATATAAAAGTTGTTTCTCGAAAAACAATCTACAAAAATGGTCTGATATCATTTCTTCGTAAAATTATAAAAAAACAGTTTTATTGAAAAATATAAATATCTCAAATTTCTGAACATTTTCGCTTATAACTTTTTTATTTATAGTTCTACGACAAAAAGTTACTGCACCAAAGTTGTAGAGAATTTAATTAACAACAAATAATGTTAACAAATTTTTTTATCAAATAAATAGTTTAAGAGATATATTGTAAAAACAATATCAACCACTATTTTCAAGATGGCGGCCGTGGGACAAGGGTGGCGACCACACAAATTTGGTGATAGCTTCACACTGACCCCCCCTACACTTCAAAAAAATAAAATTGCGTCCTCTAAAAAATGCAACCCCAAATGTAACTTTTCAATGGACTAAAATGCAAACTAGAATTGATGTCACGAATCCTCTGTAGCGAATGTGTCATATCGAGATTTTCTCTTCGAAATTACTGCAATTTAGAATTTTATTCATTTACTTATGGTTTATTTTTTAATGTTTAAACTTCAAATACAAATTCGTATTGGAAACTAGCGGTCCGCCCCGGCTTCGCCCGTGGTACATATTTACGTTTTCTCTACATAAAAACCATCCTCGTACTTCAAGGAATATAATAAAAAAAGAATTATCGAAATCGGTTCAGCCGTTCTCGAGTTATGCGCTTACCAACACATTTTGCGATTCATTTTTATATATAAAAAGATGTGCGTCAATTTAAATTTTTATTACCCTTTACTATTTAATGAATAATTTCAAGCCATCAATATATTTCGTTAAGAAAATTTTACATACAATATTCTCAGGTATATTTTTTCTCTAACAACTATCACAATTCGAAATTTTATTGGTGATATTTGAAAAAATACATATACAAAAAGTCGACTGAAAAGTGATCTTTCAACATAATGTTTCATTCACCTAGATTACCGTTTTCACAATTCAATGTTAACGATCCACTTTTCATTTATTATCAAATTTCCAACGTTTTTATATACAAAGCAGGGTTTTTGAATTTATGACACTCCGATGGCTTGATGGAAGAACGGAAATAACAAAATGTCAATCTGCGCCTATTTGCATAGGAACGCTGCAGCGTCGTCTGAAAATTCTTCAGTTCGATGTAAAAAATACTTCACCATTTATTTGAAGCGAATACAAAATAGTCTAAAGAAGAATTTTCAACAATTGATTTAAAATTGCTTTACAACGAGTAACAGAATATGAATGTTTTTTGGTATTTGTGTTTATTACGTTTTTTTAGAACTTCGAGGCTTGAGAGTAAAATATCAAGGTCGTGCTATGGCAATACCGTCACGTCATGGAGTAAGGCGACTATTTTGTTATCTTTGAATCTTACCAACGAAGTTTCACCTCTGACACATGTGCTCGGTAAAAGCTTAATGTAGGTAATTATTATACCTAAATGTACTTTCATGTAAACTGTAAGATAACCAAAATATAAACAAGAACAGATAAGGTTCAACGGGAGCTAAAACTTTGTCGTGTTTAATTTTCAAACCGATTCAAATAAGGGCTTGTTACTCTGATATTTTACTGCCATTTAAGTAGTTACGCGGTCATAATATTACCTTTTGCGGTTGATGTTTTAGAATTCCTTTTAAGTGATTTATAAAGCGGCCACAGAAAGTTTTTGAATACCATTATTACTGGCTTTTATAGCGGAACTTTAGTAGCAAAAAACGTTAAATGAAATATATAATAAGTCGAACAAAAGCTGTGGTCAACCAGCGCGATGTTTTCATTCCATAATTTTGTTTATTTCATGTAAAGAGGTCATCGATTTTGAGTTGCGGTTTCATGGCTGGAAATCGTTATTACTACGAATGTACTTAGCTAGAAAATATTTATAGATACTATATCAATTTTCTCTTTGATATTTTTAAATAAATTATTTTATATAACAACCAAAGTATGTACTGTATTTAGTTTAATAATATAGGTTGTTGAAGTTAGTTTATTCCCACTCCAAGGATTGGCGTATCGAAGTAGCATGTACGCCCACATTCTTGAACTTTTGCCCTAAATCACAATTTATTAGTCGTATAAGTTTCAAAGGATTAGTTTTGCTAATGTCTGTTTTGCGTTAGTTCTTTGATTTGTCAATAAAAACTTGAATAATCTAACTTATTAAAATAAAAACATAACTACAAATATATTTTTTATTAAACCCCTAAATCCCCTCCAATAAACAGCGTAGTCGAAACGACGAGGGTTAGTATTAAACGTCGAAAAATAAGGTTAGTGGTCTAGGGTTAAGACTGTAACAATCGTAGGACATTTCAGTGTTCTTTAATATTTGGAGGTGTAGAATTTACATTATTCCTGGTGACAATTTCTAATTAGTACTGCAATAGTGAACAATATAATGAAGACGAACAATGGAGATGACTACAAAGCGCGGCAGGTTATTGACGCACACTGTAAAGGCTGATAAGAGGGTTATTATATAGGTAAACTGAAATGTGTTTTCCAAGATTGTGGATATTGGACATACTTGATGCATTGTTATGTTTTAGACTAGGCAGAGAATATATTTTTTAAGAGTAAAGTTTTTCCCCATATTTAGGTATTTTCTATTCTTAATGCGTCATTTATCAGTGTAGATAATTTAACAAATTATATCTAATTATTATACGTAAGTTTGAACCTTCGTTTTCGAATCCCTTATTTATAGTACCTACGTACATTTAATTTGTGCAACACACTTGCTCTTACGTTAAATATTGATGCACTCTATACAATAAAGCTTCCGTCAAGACATGTAACATTTTCGTCTCCCCGTGAACACGCTTGCTGTAAAGGATGCAAAACATCGGATTAAAATATAATGAATAAATCGCGTTTAAAATCCGTTAAAGTCTTCTACTAAAAATAAAAAGCTTTTCAACTCAACACATTGTACAACACATTCTTAAATTCTATTCACTAATTTACCCCAACCAAAGCTTACAGGCACTAGATTAAACTCACACATCCAAATGTATGCAAAATAGGTACGTGTTGTCGCTTTGCTTTACGGGTTGACACATTAGAAAATATTTATGCTAATAGCCATAGAATCATTTATAAGCAAACCAGTGCTAACCGTGCCATTAAAACTAATGCGTTTAATAATTTTCTTCGTAACGTTTCGAGCTATTACCATATTTTAACTTGGATTTCTTAAATAGATTATACCGCTTCTTCTTAATGATCAAGAAGGATATACTGCGGACATTTTAATTCTAATTTATTTGGCGAAAATATTTTTATGGTTTTAAAGGTGTTATTAGGTTGTTTTATTAATAAAATCAAAGACCGTGTAGACTTTGACGTCTTTTGAATAAATAATAAATATACTTTAGGAGCCTCTAATTCAAGATCTTCCAAGGTAAATCGAAGCTTTTTATTCTGCTAGTATGGGACTGGAACATGCTTCCTGAATCTGTGTTCCATGACGAGTTCAATATGGGGGTCTTCTAGCGTAGAGTGCTTTCTAGGGAAGCGCGTACCATCTTATACCACATCTTAGTTTAACATCAGGCGAGATTATAGTCAAGCGCCTCCCTATCCATAATAAAAAAAAAATAGTACTTATAGATCAAACTCTACATTACAAATACCACTTGATCGTCGATTTTTCTAGATACCTAGTTACTTAAGAAATTAAACATGGCTTTCTTGCAAATATTGTTTAAATTTAATCCGTTTATAGCAACTGCAATACAATTGCAAAGCTCATCACGTAGACTCACGTAGTACATTTTCTACTGTATTCTTTGTGCTCAACCCGTTTATTCTATGGATCACGTATTTTAAAATATAATAACTTAATGCTTAAACTATAATATGATAACAATATTTATAACAGTAAAAATAATATTATATTAAAAAATGTTTGAACTAGCGACCTAGTTCTTAACAAAATTCATTATTAAGGAGTTAATAATAATAATCTGAGTACCTATGCGATAAATATGGAAATTCATCAAATTAGAATATCTTAGTAATAATCCGTGAGTGACAAACTAGATAAAAATAAATGTGTCATTAGCTGTTATGTTTGTATTTATTAATCATACATATAAGAAGCTTATGTTAATCTAACTAAAGGATCTCTTTTACGATTACTTTGTTTCTAGTCTATACAGAAAACATAAATACTAACTTCACTAACGACTTCTCTCCTTTAATATAAAACCATTACTGTTTTTCTAATATAATTAGTGTTACTTATAAATCAAAAGTTACAAATAACTCAAGTTAATATTACTACTGTTTCTCTTCTGTCACACAACCTCAAAATACCAACGCAATGCGAGTTTCATACACAAATCAACGCAACAATTTCTACAGTACACTCAAAGAAATTACCCTCCGGTACACGGATGGACGTAAAGCGTGCCTGTGGTTGTTACATAACTGTGGTTGCATTTCCCAAGTTCCAGGGAACGCTCACATAATAATTGTACGTGCGAGGCTCGCAATGATATTCGCAAAATGTGGTCCAGATTTTTTCTTTAATGTAGACCCGTGAATTGCGTTTGTGTTAATGATGTTTGTTTGTCTATGTATGAAAGAATGGATGTCCTGTAGGTGTAGTCTCGACACATTAATCGACATCGATCTCGACCGAAATCGGTCGGTAACTAACGATTTTCAGTAACTATAGTATGGACCTAAAAAATTTAGTGTTGTTTTTCCAAGAAATTTACCTTGATATTAAGGAATATATAGTAAATTAAAATTAGTTACATAAATTTTTCGCATTATTACAAATACAATTGCATATGGAAAAAGCACATGTTATGCACAAAAAACATGGCAGTTAATTTAATTTTAATCAAATTCGATATTTTTTTATATCAATCGTTTAATTAATGTTCTATTTATTACATATTCATGGAATCCAAAATTCCATGTATGGCAATCTCCTTATTTACTTTTTTGACATTTGACATCAATCAATCGAAATAATATTTCTATCAAAATAAATATAAATTTTGTGTTTTCAAGAGGATAATTTTTAATTATGTTCTTAAAAATCCTATAAATCTATGGGATAACAAATATCCTAAGAAAATATCAATCTGCGTTATGTTTTTATATAGTTAAAGCTATTAGTTTTAGTTTAGTAATATTTTGTTATTTGTGAAGTTCAATAAAATTCTAATCAAAAGACTCTAAAAGCTCTACAAGATAATTCTGCTCAATTCGAAGCCTTTCGAGAAATCTTTAAGACCTTATAGAAACGGACGGAACTAAAACTAAGGACGGAACGGATAATTTGTATCACTTGTATTTTTAGCTTGTATTATTACATATATTATATTATGTGCATCATTGTATATTTTATTACAGTTAATAAGCAAAGGATGAATATATGCAATTGATTTAGCGGTTCACGGGTAATTATTTATGTGTTAAATATAAATATTTATCTATAAATTTTATAATTTACAGATGAACAAGTTACTAGAATTATGTCGATGAGAGATGATGGTTTTGAGCCAAATTTTCAACTACGCTATTATAAACTGTTAAATTAAATTTTTCTAATAAATTTTTTTCTTAATTCGATCGTTTTTTATTTCTATTCATCTGTATAATTTTATTATCCTAGAAGTTCAGAAAGAAATTAATCGAATATGAATGCAATAATTTAGGCTGAATAAATACAGACAGCGGTACCCTACATATTTTAATATTTATTTAATACTAGCTTTCCACCCGCGGCATCGCCCGCGCAGTCAAAGAAAAACCCGCATAGTTCCCGTTCCCGTGGGATTTCCGGGATAAAGCCTATCCTATGTCCTTTCTCGGGTATCAAAATATCTCTATACAAAATTTCATGCAAATTGATTGAGTAGTTAAGGCGTGATTGAGTAACAGACAGACAGACAGAGTTACTTTCGCATTTATAATATTAGTATGGATAATATAAGAGGCTTCTTAACATTTTCAATAAAATTTTGAAACCATCTTAAAAATAAAACATTATTTGTTTATTTTATTTTAATTGCAATAACATTAAATAAGAGAAAACAATATTGCGTTAAATCATGTAGCATCGGAAGTGTGAAATATCTTTTTATTATAAAATTATAATAATCTATAATTTTTCCGACATTATCAACCGTATCTACAAACCCACACAAACCGTAAGGCCCTTCTCCCATTACGATACTTCTAGAATACGATACTCGAGTAGAATACTAGTTAGATATTTGCTCGCTACCCGATGCTCGCATATTATGCGACTGAAAAATGACTAAATTCATCATTATTGTGCCTCGTTTTTGTAGACGGACGCTATTTCGAGCGATTCCAGTGACGACGTAAAAGTAGGAAGTAGGTACTGGATTCATCCATATATTGAAAGAAACATAAATTGTAGAGTTTTTATAGCCGCACGAGAACTACAACATGATGATAAGAATTTTTTATCTTTCTACCGAAGAGATACGCGCGAAACACGACGCAAAAGCGACCAATTAAACTAGTCGCGGACGTGTAGGATACCGGTAGCGTAATGGGAGAAGGGCCTTCGAAATCTTGTCGAGATCAAACGTCGGTATCATAACGATTGACAATGTCAAAGAATAATTTGTTTGGACAATATTCGAATGTGTTGCAAAGAAATGATTTTCCAAATCCATGAAATCTATATTTTATTTATTTTTCATATATCTACGGAATTGAAATAATGATGTTATTAATTTAGATAAAAATGCACAAAAACAAGGCTATTATTATATAAATATTTTGACGCATTACGGAAAGTTTTGTGAAGAATAAAAATTATAAACAAATATGTATCCATTGTATACTTCCATCAAATTAGGGAGAGGTATTAAGCGACATCATTTTCATTGCTGAAGACGGGACTATAAATTAATTGTCGATAATTACCGACTAATGTGTCGAAACTACGCCTACAGGAACTTTAAATGTGTAATGGAAACATATTTTTTGTTTGAATCGAAAATAAAAATTGAAACAATATTTCCTGTATTAACATTAAAATATAAGTCATGTTATCTCTATAGTTACAATATGACGTCGTTGGTTACAATACACATGAAGACGAAAGACAAGAAAAACTTTATATGCGCTTTTGTCGGAACACTAATTATTGTCAATAAATTACTCACTGCGGAAGAGAGAGCTAATAGAAAAAATGCGTGTATAACAAGAAAAACATGGTTAGTAACAACATGAAGATAATATGATAGACGCTGCCAGCTAGTAATAATAAACAGGCTTTAACTTCCCCGTAACTTTAATGTTATACATGTTTACTTAGTAATTGCTTCGCTGAAGGTGTATTAAATATTGCTGACTAGTTACTAACTTTCAAAACCGACTTTCTCTGTATTTAATAAGCCATTTATTACAAGCACTCTCCTGGCTCAAACTAATGCCTCTATTAGCAGATCTCTAAGTTATTTGCAATTGGCACGCAGAATATATAAATAATTTTACAATCATATCTTTCTTGGCTAGTTATGAGATTTCCTTCGATAAATCACCCTTTTTTCTATTAATGTGGTGGTAGAGTTGATGTTAATATTTCTGCCTTTCCAAGTCGTTACATTATGTTCATCAAGTATAGATTATTTTTTGTGTTGCTTCTAATATGAGATTTACACTTCGAACATCATTTCAACATCTAAATCATTCACAAGCTTACATGAGTACACTCTTTTTAAAAACGCATACATGTATATTATGATTCTCTCGGTGCTAAATTTTAATTTTACCTACAAGAACGTCCTAAACATTTAAAATATTTCAAACCTCAGTCTCTCAAGAAAGCAATCTAAGATTACATTTTATCGTGCTAACACAGAGTCCATATTTTAGTCAACAGAAATGAACAAAGCATTACTTGTGTATTCGAGGTAGTTTAAGCCTAAAAGCAAATTGTCCGAGTGTGCGTAATATTCATATAATAGTGCACACACACTAGAACAGCTCTTAGACATTTGCAGAATCAGCAGAGCTTTAGTTCTAAGAACCAATATGAGAACAGAATGGAAATTGTGAAGCTTGCATTATCAGTGAATAGGGAACCTTAACCAAAGATTTTTCCTTGGTTTTTCTCACTTTTTCAGTCGAACTAAAATATTATCTAATACGTGTTCATGGAATAATGCAAGTAAAATATTTAAACTGCGTGTAAAAAATTTAAATACTGGGCATTCAATTTTCTTAAGAAAAGCTATAATATAACAAGTAGGTACCTAACAACTTAAAACTACATCTTACTAATATTATAAATGCGAAAGTTTGTGAGGATGTGTGTGTGTGTGTGTGTTTGTTACTCTTTCACGCAAATTCTACAGAACCGATTACAATGAAATTTAGCACACATATAGAGGGTAACTTATAGAATAGGTTTTATCCCGGAAATCCAACGGGAACGGGAACTATGTGGTTTTTCCTTTGAAAACGCGGGCGAAGCCGCGGGCGGAAATCTAGTAATATGATAAATATGGATTTGTTATAACAGTGATACATCAGAATTTTTTTAGGATGATCATGGATAACTTTTAATCTTGAAGTATTACTTGGAAATCTAGAGACTATGTTTCTAATCAATTAGGTACCTGTAAATGGTGCGCTTTTAATAGTTCCTGTAATTACCTACTAATTAAACTACTATTTTCTTTATTGCTTTTCTGTTCGGAGATCATTTGGAGTGATTGCTTCTAATGAATAAAAAAACAGCAAATTACATAGATTGTAGAGCTTTTAAATTACAATCAATCGATCCGATGGAAATCCGGTACTGTTGGTAAAGAAAAAGCTTCGTAGAAAGAATTATAACTATGTTTATAATGTCACTAACTAATTTAATAACTAAATCCAAATAAATGTCTGAGAGTTTTTATGATCTATGTTTATATTACCTAGGTACTTTGCTTGTGCTATAATTTGAAAGCTCAAATAAACTTACCTCTAACAATTGTATCATGTTACATGTACCTACATGTCACAATATAGGTACACATATTTGAAATTATATAAATATATAGTATTAATAAATTATGTTCTAAATGTTGAAATAATTTCCAAATTTCTACGTGGTTATCCTCAGAATGCTTGCGACGGCTGCATGTTTTGGAACTTCTAGAAGCTTCGAATAGCGAACTTGAAATGAAACTGATAATACCTCGATGCCATTGTCAAAGTGACCAATCTATTGGAATAGTTTTGAATTATAAAGCGTACCTACATGTTTTAATAATTAATCTTTACGTTTTCTCACCAAAATAGAGTCAATTATAATATTATAAGTAGTTACGTGTGGCTTTTTACTAAAAATATCGTTGTTTATAGTTTTTTGGAGATTCAATATATTATCTTAACTTGACTGTATTACAAAATTTATTGTCCTATTATAGACACATACTTCTAAACTGTGAATTGGTAAATAACCTTTCCTTCCTTGAAATATCACTGTTATCATTCTGATCGCCGTTCTATAAATAGCCATATTCATACTTTGCGGTTTAATATTCGTGATATGCCATTAAATAGGTCATATTGCCTCAATGTACAATGTCTAAGCTTTGATTTGTATGTTTAAATTTTCAGCACATTTATTTTTATCCAAATATTAAAAAAAAGAAATATTCAAATAAATTCTCCAAAAAATGCCCTCAAAAAGCTTTCCGAATATTTTCATTTAAAATAAATTCCGAGGGACTGTAAACATTCAACTTTTTTTCAATAGTTTTTAAAACTAAATATTTTAAAATTCATTTTAAAATTGCAGGAAAAATTTGTGAAAAAAAAATTACGCATAATATCTTGTGTTCCGAAGGCTTTTGAAAGTTAACGAAAGAACTGTGTCCTGCAAGATACATAACTGCATATTACAATCGCATGCATACTGCATAGTGCATAGTCTATATTTACTTGAAACCAGTAGTCCAATCTATTCACTTCATACTTGCAACACCTGCTCAATGGTCAATTAAAGTTGTTATATCGCTTCGTGACTCGACGCATTCGTCCAACTATCGAGGCATGATGTCTTTTATCAATACTATTTCCAATGTGGAAAAGTAATGGCGCTAGAGGAGCTATATAGCTCTTTTTTCCACACGGGATTTAATACTGCTACAAGACATCATGGTACGGAGGCATGGTATAGCTGATTATATGATAACGAAATAAACATAATAACGGTAAATGCATTGCAGTCTTGTATTTCATATTTATTGCCATATTGAAATTAATAGGCTTGGTTTATGTTTACTAATTATTATCGTGGTTAAAGGATTAGTCATGTTTTGTAAAACTTAATAGGGCTTTGTTTAAACCGATATTTGAAAATATTTAGAGAGGATATATTTAGTAATTCATACAAAATTTGCCGTTTATACGACTTAGGCAGAAAAACCAAAAGAAAAGAAAGATGGACAGATACAGATGGACGATAGAAGTTCCTGAATAGAAGAGTAAGAGTATTATTCAATTCCATATTATATGTAAAGGTATTTGATATTTAAGGCGATCTTCATGATGATTTATTACATAGTTCTCTCGACCTCCGAATTTTTAATCTGAATTATCATTTGAAATAAGCCTATAAAAACATGAATGGAACAAATTCTGTTCGTATCTCAATAGAATTAATTTATTCCATAGAATGTAAGGGCATTTCAATGGCAGTTTTAAAGGCGTGCCATACAATTGCCTTTAGTGATGTTTTAAGTCTTTTATATCGGTTCAAAGATAATCTGTTGACCTATGATTGTGTCATATTAGTATGTATTTAGGGTAGAACAGATGTCGAATATAGTTTGCATATTGTAGCCCTTCACGTGCGTGTTTCTTGTAATGGTTGTGATTTATTATGATTTCTTACATTTATATTGATACATTTATATGATATTTTCATATGAGTTTAAGTCATTAATTTATCAACATACAGATTAGTTTGCTTCAATTCGCATGAAAGTCATTCTACATAGAATTACATTTGAAAGCATTTTGAGGGGAATTAATTCAGGAGTGGGTAAAATTGTGTGTAAGTAATTATTATATTGTTTGTTCCCTTATGTATTGTTTAAAGAAGATTATTTAAATGTTATGTAATGATAATTTTGTAGAAGCAAATTAAAATTATTTTGGTCTTTAAACTGAACTTTTAAAAGCTACATTTTCAATCGTATAGCAAAATATTATACAGCTCTACTTAATGTATTTTATTATATACAGTGCTATTAATAACCAATTGCCAATGCCCTTTAGAAAAGTTACAGTAAATGTATTTCTGTAGCAATTTGTGACCGGTTTACAAGTACCATTTGATTTATTACCCCTATTAATAAATAAGAAACTTAATTTGCACGAAACAAGCTCGATTTAGTAAATAAAATATTTATTTCATAAACAGGTTGCTGTTATATATTATGTAGATCGTTGTCTTTATGAATATTCATATAAAAATCTATTTGAGAATTTTCCATTTAGATAAGTTGAAATTTTAATATCCAACGATTTATTATTATTGCGCAATATAGTGACATATTAAAAAGATGATTAAATTGTTAATTTTAATCTTACTTATATACCCAAGTCTGTTAAAATTGCGTGTGTTCTTTAATTATATTAATTAACCAGTAGGCGTAGTCTCGTCACATTAGTCGACATCGATCTCGACCGAAATCGGTCGGTAACTAACGATTTTCAGTAACTATAGTATGGACCTAAAAAATTTAGTGTTGTTTTTCCAAGAAATTTACCTTGATATTATGGAATATATAGTAAATTAAAATTAGTTACATAAATTTTTCGCATTATTACAAATACAATTGCATATGAAAAAAGCACATGTTATGCACAAAAAAACATGGCAGTTAATTTAATTTTAATCAAATTCGATATTTTTTTATATCAATCGTTTAATTAATGTTCTATTTATTACATATTCATGGAATCCAAAATTCCATGTATGGCAATCTCCTTATTTACTTTTTTGACATTTGACATCAATCAATCAAAATAATATTTCTATCAAAATAAATATAAATTTTGTGTTTTCAAGAGGATAATTTTTAATTATGTTCTTAAAAATCCTATAAATCTATTGGATAACAAATATCCTAAGAAAATATCAATCTGCGTTATGTTTTTATATAGTTAAAGCTATTAGTTTTAGTTTAGTAATATTTTGTTATTTGTGAAGTGCAATAAAATTCTAATCAAAAGACTCTAAAGGCTCTACAAGATAATTCTGCTCAATTCGAAGCCTGCCTGAACTGTTAAATTAAATTTTTCTAATAATTTTTTTTCTTAATTCGATCGTTTTTTATTTGTATTCATCTGTATAATTTTATTATCCTAGAAGTTTAGAAAGAAATTAATCGAATATGATTGCAATAATTTAGGCTGAATAAATGCAGACAGCAGTACACTATTTTAATATTTATTTAATATAAAATAAGAGGCTTCTTAACATTTTCAATAAAATTTTGAAACCATCTTAAAAATAAAACATTATTTGTTTATTTTATGTTAATTGCAATAACATTAAATAAGAGAAAACAATATTGCGTTAAATCATGTAGCATCGGAAGTGTGAAATATCTTTTTTATTATAAAACTAGTGGTCCGCCCCGGCTTCGCCCGTGGTACATATTTAGTATCCTATGTCCTTCTCCTGCCTTTAAACTACCTCCCTGCCAATTTTCAGCTAAATCGGATCAGCCGTTCTTGAGTTATAAGTGGAGTAACTAACACGACTTTCTTTTATATATATAGATTATAATAATCTATAATTTTTCCGATATTCTCAACCGTATCTACAAACCCACACAAACCGTAAGGCCCTTCTCCCATTACGATACTTCTAGAATACGATACTCGAGTAGAATACTAGTTAGATATTTGCTCGCTGCCCGATGCTCGCATATTAAGCGACTGAAAAATGAGTAAATTCATCATTATTGTGCCTCGTTTTTGTAGACGGACGCTATGTCGAGCGATTCCAGTGACGACGTAAAGGTAGGAAGAAGGTACTGGATTCATCCATATATTGAAAGAAACATAAATTGTAGAGTTTTTATAGCCGCACGAGAACTACAACATGATGATAAGAATTTTTTATCTTTCTACCGAAGAGATACGCGCGAAACGCGACGCAAAAGCGACCAACTATACTAGTCGCGGACGTGTAGGATACCGGTAGCGTAATGGGAGAAGGGCCTTCGAGATCTTGTCGAGATCAAACGTCGGTATCATAACGATTGACAATGTCAAAGAATAATTTGTTTTGACAATATTCGAATGTGTTGCAAAGAAATGATTTTCCAAATCCATGAAATCTATATTTTATTTATTTTTCATATATCTACGGAATTGAAATAATGATGTTATTAATTTAGATAAAAATGCACAAAAACAAGGCTATTATTATATAAATATTTTGACGCATTACGGAAAGTTTTGTGAAGAATAAAAATTATAAACAAATATGTATCCATTGTATACTTCCATCAAATTAGGGAGAGGTATTAAGCGACATCATTTTCATTGCTGAAGACGGGACTATAAATTAATTGTCGATAATTACCGACTAATTGTACAGACTGCGGCCCCAGCTTTAGCTGTTTCTGTTTTAAAGACAGAAGACGTCATAGATTAGCAAGTCACTCATCAAGTTTCTTGACAAAAAAGCAAATTTGTACACAAATATGACAGAAAAATAAACAGAAGCTGGTAAAGAAAATGGTTTGCAAAGATGATCGTATTCCTTATGAACTATTCCATCCTTGAAAATCAACAATATATGAAGCAAACATTTTAAAAGAATAGAAAAACATCGATAACGAGGCGGGTCTTTCGCCACCCGAGACGCAGCTCGTGGTCGATTTTTTTTAAACTAAATGTTCAATATTCGCAAGTTCCACAAACGCAAATGGACTTACAAATGAACCAAACATAATCATAGTTCCTTTCACTTCACCGTACAATAACTGGTATTACGTGTTCAAGGGTGCGCCTGTCGTGAGGCTACGCCCATTGTGGTTCACTTATCTGCATACGCTTATCTTTAATATTCTGTAATTGGGTCAATCTGTGTTTCTTTAAAGGTACTCAGTACAACTTCGATGGGAGAGAAAGAGTCAAGAGAACACACCTCTGTAAACGTAGTAAAACCGCGAGCAGAGCTTGAAAAAGAAATGAAGTTAGTTTTTGGTTTAATTTCAGATTAACAATGAATACATCACGGATTGACCAACCCGCCTTGGCTAGTTTATAGTATGATTATTATATTATACTTATAAGTTATAGACATAAGTCGAATTTATGATCGAACATTTACATTATCAAAAATCATTCAATAGAAAACTTTATCTACTCTCATAGGTAAAATAATGCTATGAAAATAAGAATCCAATCTGTCGATAGAACCTGTAAATCATCTAACATTATGTATAAGGAAAAATGACTCCTAAATGAGACGTAAATGCATTTTCCTATAGGAAATTACATTTCCAGGAAGCAAGAGCTATAAATTATTCCTCTTGACAAAGAAGTTAAGATTTCACTTATAATAAAAAGCCCCATCTTATTATATAATATTATCTTCTGCGAATTTCTAATTCTAAGGAAGGATAATTTTGTTGACAAAAGAACGAGGCTGGGGACGCAATTCATTATAATATACCTTAGGGACGGTTAAATTTATGGAATCTGCGCCTTCAATTAACGGTTATAAATTTATCTAAATTATGCTTGGGAGGGAATATTCATACCCATAATCAATAAAGTTTGGTTTAAATTAACTCAATGTTTGAAAACGCTCGTACGCCTACACTAGATATAATCACGCTGTAATATCATCTAATGGAGATGTTTCCATGAATGTGGGAGTCAAATATTAATCAAGTTATGAGTTAACATCCAAAAACACAATACTGTATCGGAAAGCATCTAAACGCATAAATTGTCACAAATCTCACCATACAGGAAGCGAAAGTTAATATTGAAACAAATTAAAGCCGCAGAAAAGTAATAATTATTTGTCGTGGGTATCTTCGCCAATTTCTAAGGCTAGAATGTGATTATGTAATAGCTATACATTAGTTGCCCTTTTTAGAACCCTAATAAACACTAATCAGCCATAAGTACCATTCTTATACAAATCCGACTTTTTTTGTAAAAAGTCGTTTCACACTTTAATTCGGCATATGTACAGCATGTTAACTAAGATTTTAAATCGATTCTGCAAAATATCATACCTAATTGTAGATGTAGAGGCTATATTGTAAACGTATTCAGAATCTCCGCGAATCCCTAACATAGCATTATGTATGTACTTTCATAGCGACCTTTTAAAAACGAAACACATAAATCCTTATTTTTATTCAATAGCATTTATACTCTTACTCATCGTAAACGATATGGGAATCAAAAACAAAAAGGAATAGAGTAGGAACAAATGGAGTTATATACCTTTTATAATTGGGTGTCATTTCCAAACTAATGGGCGAAAGATCGATCGGCGCCCTTTGAGTGCTTAATTATGTTTATACGAAAGAAACCATTAGGTAAACCAGTTCGAATTGATAATGGAAAGTTTGATGATATGGGAGTTAAATGATGCCACACAGAGCGCGAATCAATCTAGTTAGAGTCGGTTAGTATTGGGATATATTACTTTTGTTTCAAGGGATTAATGGTGGTAAGTATTATACAGATATGGCTTTATTAAGTTTATAATATTAGCCTTAAATATGGATTACGGCAGGAATTCGGTATGAACCTACGTAGTTTTCTGTTCTACATCCACAAAAAAAGTTTGTACCCACCATGCCACCAAAGCCAAAAATTATCGAAGTAAAGATCCTACTTTCCTTCATATTTCTGTTCTCCTACTCCTGCTTTTCAATGTCAAGTCAATTTTTTTTGTTTATAACTATATTGCTTTGACAGAGGTTTAATCAAATGCCAACGCATGATTATGTCATTCTCGAAAGCCCGTGTTAGATGCTGATAAAATCCTCATAACCGTATCATAATGCTTCAAAGTATCCACTGCATTATCTTAACGGTAATGGCTTAATATCCCGGAATGTTTTATACAGGAGAAGGCTTTTGTATCTGTGGAGCTAACCCTTCCTTTGAACGTAAAGCTGGCCTAAAGAGCGTCCTGATATACGAATTCCTATACGAGTTTCCTTGTAATAAGCTAAAGGATGGTAATTACACGAAATGACGGTGCGTTTAATAATCGATTAGAAAACCGATTGATGAGCTTCCGGACCCGCCACCGTGGATCGAATGGACCATATCAATTCGGTTAATTAATCATTCATGATTTTTAAAGAGATTTTACGCGGTATCAGGTACGGTATCAGTAGATTACGGTTAATTAGGCATTTAAGGTACGATGAGTTGCTGAATCTGCTGACTGAGCAGATATTTTTTTGTGTTTTAACTTTTAATATCTATTAAATATTTAACATCTGCCTATGTTTATGTTTATGTATGGAAATAGTATATTTCTATATTTTAAGCTATTGCATAGCTTCTATCGCGGGCCTTGAGCGCGGGGACCGAATCGAGAAATTCCGTAACGAAAAACCTCACGCTCCCCACTCCGACGGACACGGAGGTGTGGCTTGAAGACATGCTATGCAATAGCTTTACCGCGGCAGTCCCCGAGTGTCACACGTCTTTGTTTGTATTGCACAGTTGTAGAGTAGGTAAGTGTACTTTATAGCTAGTCATCATAACGATAATGATAAGAAGTTTCACTTCACGCAGATTATAATATTACAAAGGCAATGCATGTTCATTCACAGAGATTTTTTGCTGCCTTGTGAATCATTAATTTCCTAAGTTAGTGTTGCGTCGAAGTATTGTGTATACAATACCCCTTTATGGGATCAATTACCTACGTCATGTCACCTTTATACAGTTAAAGCGATATTGAGCGAAACATGCGTTTTTTTTAATATTCTAAATTTTTGCAGCAATATTATTGTTCAGATGTGCATAATATCTTCCCATGATCTTCCCTATGCCTTCGATCAGTTATATTGTTATTATAAAAGATACTAAACCACCTACAACTACAGGAACTTATTCATTCATAAATGTCTTCAACATCAGTTTATAGCGTAGCGATTATATCTAATAGATACTGATATAAAGTCATAGCACTTTGCATACGTAGTTAAATACGCCAGTTATGTTACGAATACATCAATTCACATCACAGCAAGCTGTTCGCATGACACGATTTAATGCTAATGTTTCCAGTGCAACTTAATCTTATATATATATAAAAATGAATCGCAAAATGTGTTGGTAAGCGCATAACTCGAGAACGGCTGAACCGATTTCGATAATTCTTTTTTTATTATATTCCTTGAAGTACGAGGATGGTTCTTATGTAGAGAAAACGTAAATATGTACCACGGGCGAAGCCGGGGCGGACCGCTAGTAATGAATAAATATCGCTTCCTGTTAGATATTAATCGATATTCGCTTGCAAATCGATTGATTTGAATAGTTGTTTCGATTGCAAAGGAAATGAAATTAATTAAGTTTCTGAGAAAGTATGTGATAAAGGATGTATGGATATTTTTTATATTTATACGAATTAGCTTTATCTTATTTTAGAGGGTTTTTAAATATGTTTATTACATAACAAAAAATATTACTAATCCATATAACAAATTAAACGTAATGAATTAGTATCTCAATCGCTTATTTTTTAATAATTATTGTCAATTTCCGCCCGCGCGTTTTCAAAGAAAACTCCGCAAAGTTCCCGTTCCTGTGGGATCTCCGGGATAAAAAGTAGCCTATGTCTTGGGTATTCAGCTACCTACATACCAAATTTCATTGTTATCGTTTCAGTAGTATTTGCGTGGAAAAGTAACAAACATCCATCCTCACAAACTTTCGCATTTATAATATTAGTAGGATGATAAACCAGTATTTATGACTATTGCTTTGCCATTGCCTATATTATAATTAACACGGCTACACACTACGTCCACCAATTCATCAAAGCTATCAAGCTGGGTAAATAGATGATACATGTGTTGGATCTATTAGATAGTGATACATAATAGCTTCATAATTCTGATCTATTTGTTTATGAAAGCTATTGTTTATTTGAGATATATTAATGGTGGGCTGTAGTTCCTGGTAAGTTTTTAGATTGTTTTCTCCACGTATCCCGTTAATATTTGTCAAATGTATGTTTGATCTCGATAAGCTAGGTACTAGTAGAATGCAGAGTCGTTAGGATGAAAAGATTGAATTTCGACCACCAAGTGCTCTTTTAATTTATCTTTTAATAAAGTTGATATAAAATATTATACAGGATTTAACTCCTTGATAAATGGGATATGGTTTATATATGCGAACATTAAAAAAAATTAATAGCTCAAATTCGAAATATGTTAGAATTTGTATATTTTTTCATTCAATTAATTGTTGTTTTAAATTAAACTCGCAAAAAACATATGTGATTTCTAGAAAAGTAATGTTAGTCTTTGTTAAAACCAAAGGGTAATTGGGAAAAAATATAAAACAAAATATAAATTTCATATTGTTTATTATATAAACAAATTACAACAATATCATAACATCTGACTTCGAGTTTATAAATATATCTAAAAATATTATATGCACGTTATAAACAATTATTTACATCATAATCTAATATCACAGACTTCATTTAACACATAATAATATTATAAAATGCAATAGAATATACAATGCAATGATTTTTAACATACTTGATTAAATTGATATCACAACCAAGCTAATTTAGTAAACGATAAAATTTATAAAAAATGCGTTAATAGGAATTGCACGATTGGAAGATTTTTTCTTTTAATAGTCCATGAGTCAACTAATGTTTATCAGTAAAGTATCTATTTGTAAATAACTCTAACGAAAATAAATGTATTTGCGGAACAAATTCTATAACTCCATATAAAGTTCTTGATCTCGCTGCTACCTCGGGCAAAACTTAAAATGAGGGAAAAGAAAACAATGTAACGACAGGAACCTGCAACAAAACAAAACTTAATTTAGCTCCTCGACTACGTTGTTGACATTTCAGTTCAAATACGAAGAGAATTTATATGATTTCATGACGAAAATGTACCCTTGCTTCCGTTGTTTCGAATTGTTTGAACGTATAACTGAAACCTATATTGAAACTGAACCTTTAAAGTTATTTAGTATGTTGTATATTTTGTTTGCTAAATACACATTAGGTTCCTTTATAAGCGTTAAACTATTTTACATTCATCGCTCGTCTAGTTATTATTTTATGCAAATAGTATCAAGGCAAATATTAGATTGAAATATTTAATAATATGGGTATGAAATTATTCAAATTTATGTTCTGTTAATTATAGTCTAATTTAGTGTGAAACTTATGGATTGAAGCAAATTGTGTATAAAGAAAAGAAAAGAAAAATTTAAAATATATTATGATAAGGCAGTATTACTTTAGTTTAGCTTTTTTAGGTTTCATAAACTACATTTATAAAATCTTAAGCGGCAATTTTACCAGTAATAAAAATGTCGCAAAAAAGCATACGGTGTTTCAAACAAAATAATCGCTTTATACTACTTACTAAGACATTCACTTTACTGAGGCCCCATGCTTCTCGAGGAGTTAAAGGAACAATCATCATCAAGACATTGACTACAAAATTTACTTTCACAGCCTAAATCATTTTTTTCTCAACTTACCTAGTCGGATCATATCTAGTGTCGAAGCCGGGAACATTGACTACATTCCATTCTTCCTTTATCTTAGAGTAGCTGAAGGAGATCTGATCTCGGAACGTCTCTGGAGGCAGGAGTTTCATCTGCTCCAAGTGAGAGTGGAATTCGGGCACGAGGGTCAGGTTTTTCTTCATAAGATGTTCTGTTGAAGAAAGGGTGGTTTTATACGATTCTGTTTCTCGAGCAGATCAAACGTATATTAATATTAGATTAGAAGAAATAGGAAAATATGTAAAATAAATAAAGCTATAAGTAGGGCATGCACCCGGGTTTACCCGGTTCCGATGATTTTGATGTTTTTGATGATCTTGAGAACCGGGTCTGAATAATATGAAACCCGGTTCTCCCGGTTCCAACCAAAATATTAAAATATAAAGTATTATTTATATTTTGCTGCATTATTTTAACAAATTTATTCTATCTGGCAACGTCAGACTCACGAATGCATCATCATGCATCGCGAATTTTCGTGCCACGCCTCAAGCGTGGCTCTGATTGGTTGTCTAACCTTAGATGCTATAAGTTGTATTACCAAAAAAAAAATTAGGCTTCTTAAATGACAAAAATTAGGCTACAGAAAGGCTTTTATTAGATTTGTCGTGAATTTGAAAAGCTGTTGATTTTACTGTTTCACATACTGATCCAGTCATGTTTTTGTTTTTGGTATCAAGCTGAAATTTATATCGAATGCTCAAGTCTACGGTCCCTTGATGCGGTTTTCACAGCCAAGTCAAACTCACAAGCCAACGCATCAAAAGATACAGCCGTAAATGCTGAAAATTTTCGCAAATTTCGACATTCGCATGGGACTTAAAACCTACAGGGTACTTCTCATGAACACAGAGCCTTGAAATTTGGTAAAAGTTACGTCTTATAACACAGATATAAAGGAAAAATTGCTAGAAACATAAATTTGAAAGTTACAACATTATAAAAAATAGGTTTGTTCGGAGCCCTCGGAGCGCGAGTCCGACTAGCACTTGGCCGGTTTTTTGCTTTAATGAATAAGGTTTAAGTTTATATGTGATATTATGATAACAAGGTACTTTTATAAGACTGATAAATAAAGAGAAGTATTGAAATTTTGTTTCTTTATTAATTAAATAAAATAAGACACAAGCCGCGTAAAATAAAATGCCCATCAGGTACTTTTACAGTTACTTTTGTTTTATTTCGTATTTTTTTCCGAGGTATTATAAAAGAACCGGGTAACCCGGTTCTACCCGGTTCTGAGCTCGATTTGGAACCGGGTTTCAGAAACTTGGAACCGGACTCGGTTCTGCATGCCCTAGCTATAAGTAGTAGATATGTAGGCAGGTACTATCACAACAGAAAATATTAAATATTACACAATTGAATCCCGAAATGGTACAGAAAATTGGTACCTATTTAAATATTAAAACGATCATATTTTTATAAAAATGAATACCTATGACTAATTAATTTTCCTTTTTAGATAACATGTAATTATACTTAGATTATATAAATTATTCTATATCCGGTTACCCGAACACACATAATTAATATGTATATTATATTTGTTCAGAACAAACGCGGGCGGGAAATTATTTGCACACAACACAAACTAAATAAACAAACATACAAACTTACCTATAATGAAGCCTATTGACACATCGTCTGGTAACCTAATACCTTCGCAGATACTGATGAATCTTCCACCGCTAGAATAAATTAAATACCATTAGTATGAATAATTTAACGATGAGTTTTATTGGTTGGAACTTGTGAATAGTTTTTTGTTATTTTGTCGTAGGTGTAACTTATTAAACACTAGCGACCCGCCCCGGCTTCGCACGGGTGCAATGCTGATACTAAATACACTACAGAAAAACTGTGAACGTTGTATATAAAAACATAGCGGCCCGCTCCGGCTTCGCACGGGTATAAAATAGATAGCCGGGCGGCTGGCCGGTACCGCCGCAAACGCTACGTCCCGCAATTTTTAAATCTGTAATATCTTCGAAAATATTCACTTAAATCATACTAAAATGAACAATGTATTCAAGGTATTTAATTGGTTAAGGATTAATGCTGTATTGGTTAAAATCGCTTCGAAAATTAGCCATTATTTGTCGTAAAAAGTAAATGACAAAAAAAAGTTATTGTGGGTTATCCATAAGAGATAGACATATACCATCGCGGACTTTTCTGTAGACCTTTTCAATGTGTATAATACTTAGTACATTATTTTGATAAAACTCGTATGGTTCAGCCTGCGTTTGCAATGTAAGCGGAAAAAATGTAATTTTTTACGACATCACATTAGAAACCTCAAAAATAACATTACTTCTCCACTATTTAATGGATGTTATTATACATATAAACCTTCCTCTTGAATCACTCTATCTATTAAAAAAACCGCATCAAAATCCGTAGCGTAGTTTCAAAGATTTAAGCGTACAAAGGGACATAGGGACAGGGAAAGCGACTTTGTTTTATACTATGTAGTGATAGTGATTAATATCAGACAAATATAAAGATACAACATTAATTTTCAGATGACAATGCTTTTATCTAAGTAAATACAAGTAATGCGGTACAACTTTCAGCGAAATCTAATAAAAACTATGTTATTTTGAAATTACGAAGGTGAAAATCTACCAAACATTCCGATTTTAGATCCTTCTTCTTTGCAATCTATACTAATATTATAAAGAGGAAAGGTTTGTAATGTTAAATGTCACAACCGCACAAGTCTAAGTGACTGAAATTTGAGTCCTGTCTCTCCCATATATACTGGACATTGGCGAAGTCCCTTTTTATTGGGTGGAGCCATTAATTAAATAAGAAGAAGGTTTGTAATTATGTAAGTATGTATGTATGTATGGTTTTCACTTTTCACGCATAAACTACTGGACCGATTTCAAAAATTCTTTCACCATTAGAAAGCTGCATCTTCACTGAGCAACATAGGCTATATTGCATTAAAAAAAAATTAGAGATCCTTACCAAAAATGCTATAATGTAACCCAAGGTGTAAAAAATTCCTTAATAAAAATTCTGTCATCGCGTGCGCTGCGGAATCTATTGAAGATAGAACAAAAAAATGTTCTACGGTATTATAGAATGGATCAATATCTACAAGAAAGTCCGCGATACCATATGTCCATCTTCAGTAGTTATGTTACTACAACAACTTTTTTACTTTTTCAAAGTAAATAGAAGTGCCGACAGTAATCAAACCATGTTATCCATACACATATTATGTTAATCCTTATCCCATTAAATGATGTTTTATTATAGTCTGTTTCAATACCAGCAAAATACTTTTCAAATTAAAAAAATTGGATATTCCATTCAAAAGATATAACGCATTTTTAAAAGTGTCAGTCTATGAGCAGGCGTAGTGCGGGACGGGGTAAAGGTGATTTTCATGTGATTAAAAATTAAACCTATAGTCCGACCTATAGTAGACTTTTCACTGTCACGATATCGCTATCTATGCGGGTGAAACCGCAGGGCATTGCTAGTTAAATTATAAAAACATAAAAAAGCTCACCTTGCCACGGGCAGCATTTTCAAAGCCAAACTTCGGCTTATACAGAATCCAGCACCGCCGGTGGCGAACCAAAATGAAAACATTAGCTGCAACAAATTATACATTTATAACAATAATCTATTGTCCAATCTCTGCCTTCAAGGCAACTTACGAGGTTCTTTAAAGCACTTTCAATAGTGGAGTTAGACTTTATCCGATTAAATTGTTAATTAAGAACTAAGGTTCTTGGACAAGTCACAAAATATTTTATGTAAATACTTTGGAAGTAAGGCATAAATATTCAGTAATTGTTTTTAAATAAGACTGCGTATACACTATACACTTGACAAATAACAATAATGCCTACGTACGTACAGGCCTGCTATACATAGGTAGGTATTAGTAATTATTGTACAGGCATATGGATAAATAGCCTTTTTTCTCGGGAACATAAAAGTGTATCTAGTAGTTAAGCCGCTTTAGATTGTATATAAGCACAGATAACATACTGTGTTCACAGACTGAAGAAACTCTACTAATAATTAATTAGATCAATCATAAAGATCGCTTCCCTAGAAGCATGTGCTAGATTTAAACATAAAAGGAAAGTACGATGAGAAATCTCGCAATAAGAAATATTTGATGCTTCGAATAAGTACCTTATTAGTCGGTTTCTTATATATCTTGACCGGCTCATAGACAGATGTTCTTCCTAAGTACCAGTCTTCTTGATGATTGTAGGTTTGCAGGACATTGACCAGACGAGGCACATTCACGTAGTTATCGTCGTCGAAATGGCAAAACCATCTGGAAAGATAAAATCTATTAATATTGCGTCTACAAAGAATTCATTAGCATAAAATATTTTATATTAAAACTATATTGAACCGTACTTTGTACAGCACAAATCGAATTTCAATTTGAATATTAAAATTTGAAGTTATTTATAATAAGTATAATAAGTTCGTAGCTCATAGTTACGTAACAATTACAGGTATTATGAATTATGATACAATATCGGGTTTATTGTGAGCACAACGTTAATGGGAATAATACTGCTTTTATAGAAAATCTTTTCAATAGCGATTTACACGAATGAGTTAAATGAAACTGTATTTACAGACCAAGTGCACAGGTTAATAACGTACTCGACTGCAATAAAACGTTTATTTTAGAGCAATTTTATGGACGCTGTATAGAAAATGACTTGATTGAACGCCGCAGTTTCCTCCGGGTGGCAATAATTATTGCTGTATAATTTACTGACATTATGGCGGACGCAAATAACAGGAGCTGCGCAATTCAAGAGGCACATATAACGCTACGTACGACAAATGACCAACTCATAATATGGTTCGAATAACTGAATATCAGGTTTATTTGCGAAATTGCATCTGCGTTTCTTTCGGTAGTCGTTTTGCCTTTTATAATTTACTAGCGACCCGCCCCGGCTTCGCACGGGTGCAATGCTGATACTAAATACACTACAGAAAAACTGTGAACGTTGTATATAAAAACATAGCGGCCCGGCCGGTCGGTACCGCCGCAAACGCTACGTCCCGCAATTTTTAAATCTGTAATATCTTCGAAAATATTCACTTAAATCATACGGTGTAAAGGGCCATATAGATCTATATTAAATGAACAATGTATTCAAGGTATTTAATTGGTTAAGGATTAATGCTGTATTGGTTAAAATCGCTTCGAAAATTAGCCATTATTTGTCGTAAAAAGTAAATGACAAAAAAATGTTATTGTGGGTTATCCATAAGAGATAGACATATACCATCGCGGACTTTTCTGTAGACCTTTTCAATGTGTATAATACTTAGTACATTATTTTGATAAAACTCGTAGGGTTCAGCCTGCGTTTGCAATGTAAGCGGAAAAAATGTAATTTTTTACGACATCACATTAGAAACCTCAAAAATAACAGTAGGTCTCCACTATTTAATGGATGTTATTATACATATAAACCTTCCTCTTGAATCACTCTATCTATTAAAAAAAACCGCATCAAAATCCGTTGCGTAGTTTCAAAGATTTAAGCGTACAAAGGGACATAGGGACATAGGGACAGAGAAAGCGACTTTGTTTTATACTATGTAGTGATGGCTTGTGCGAAATATTAATAATTTTATGGTGGATATTTCGTTGGTATGCTCGTTAAGATTATGATTGTTTTATGGTATGTTCGAAATAATTGCGGTATAAATGGATACGATTTGTTTTTGTAATTCGTGTGCCAGATGCACTACATTGCAGTTGCTATATTTTATTTGAGGAATCGTTATGTCTTTGGCACGTTTAAGTGTCGGCTCTTGTCCATAGAAGTTTCGTTGAACGTTAAACCTTTTTGGGAGAATATGATGCAATTTATTGATTCATTTATATTTAATTAAATAGACATTTATGATACTCCGAATATATTTTTATACTTTGTAAATACAAAGAAGTCACGTACATAGAAACGAAAAACTTTGAAGGTTATTCAAATACAAATTATAATTTTTAGTTCTATTTGCTTTGCTATGTAACAAATGAGCATCATTAATAGTTCTTCGAAGTTAGAAATAAGTAAAGTTAAGCGTGCGGTTAAACCTAAGTTATGTCAGTAAAAATGTGAAATCTATTTGTTAAATTTCCGCATTCAAATCTAAACAATAAATTGCAAGAGCAACATTTATCATTTATTGCCACCAGCTTCCCCAGTAATATTTCCTGTCGGATACGCTAATCCGACGGTGCTCTGTCTCCCTGTAACCAATAAAGTGTCAGGAAACTTCTAGTTAAAACTGCACCTGAGAGTGGATTACAGTTCTAATACTATAGCAATCAAGATTATAAATAGATGAGACTTTCCTGATAAATAATGTTATCCCACATATTATCATCCTCTCATTGATTAATTTTATTAAAAATAAACCTTATTTAAAATCCTATCATTGTTGGCTAAATTTGTTGAAAAACATCGTCTTTCAAAAAAGTCCAACAATTAACAAGGGACGAATAACAATGTCACGAAAAATGACGAAATGATTAAGATGAACGCTACAAAAATAATTGGCATATCACTTTTTATTGATCGAAAAACCTGCTTCAATCGTCTCGGTGGTCCTACAACTTCGTACCTGACTTCCTGCAAGAGGATGATGGACCGAAATGACATTATTCAATCCCAACGTATTTCCAAAGCAATTAATCAAAAGCCTGCTCAGAATTCGTGATTTACAATACATCAAAGTAGCGATTGAAACGAGAAAAAATATTATTCGGATATTAAAGGTCTCGAGGAGAAAAACACTTATTCATGAATCAAACAGTGATTCTATCGAATGTTTCCACAAAGCGGGAATAATAAATGAACCGAGCTGAATACTACAATCATTTGCGGAATCTAGTCCATTCCTGAGTCCCAAGACACCTGAGTCCCAAGGAGAAATTTTAAATTTAAAATGCCCATCGGAAAAGTAAGTTTGCACTCCAATGAATATAAACTATTTCCCTGATTCCAGTTTGTGTTTTACATTTAAAACGCTGATTTACGAACACATACGAGGTATCAAGCCGATAATAATTCGATTATCTAAGCTAGGCTGTTTGAATAAAAAGAAAACCCTCTAAATTAGAGAGAGGTCCAAGGGGAACAATAAGGAGTACGCGCCTTGTGTTAGAAATTCAAATCGTTCAAATATTTCTCATCCAACGTCGAGGGACTCTTAAAATCTTCAGTATCTCTATAAATAAAATCTAAGAATACATTTAAAAGCATTGTATACCGTCATTATACATAATTTAAAACGTGAATACCGAAGATTCCAATAATTTCAAATCACAAATAGTTTAAAGTAGTTGACAGCGATCATATGCAAACAGTTCTATGGGAAGAAAAACAAGGCAATTCTAACAAAAACAGTGGTCGGAGCCCTGTGTAAACGCGTGAAAATTGTTGTGTGCCCAAAATAATATTGGTCTTACTCTCAAAAAGCCATTATCATATGTATTTGAACATTGTGGTTGGACCAGAGTCAGTGACGTTCAGCTAATAGGATATTCATGATGGCTAAGCATACAAGCAGGTAGTGATATTATGTACGGTGGGTACCTACATAATGTTTGGGCGACACAGCGTTTTATAATATGTTTAGAGAATACTTCAATGTGGACAGTCATTGCGTAAGCTCGTATAGAAGCGACAGTGGCTACCGATTTTACGGTATTACGGAAATAGATGCAAAAGATCAGTAAAATGCTTATTTATTTAGTTACAATTTTTGTTTTAAGGACTCATATTAAGGTGCTTTTGTAAAAAGGAAAAACTGAACACATATCTAATGCAGTAAAATTCCGAACTTTATTAGAAAAAATAACATCACGTGAACGTTTCCTTTCTCTTTACATAAATATTTTACATTAGTAATGACCAATTACAGTCTTCGATGGTATCTATTGTTATGGTCATTAGTAAGTACAAACAAAAGGCCCATTATTTGAACAGTGAAGCTTCTAAAAACAGAAGTTAAGAGTGTCTTGTTTTTACTCAAAACAAAAAAGCTATAAGCATACTTCGAGTCTGAATCAACAATGTTGTTTTACTGGAAAATATTATCTCTGAAACGCATTTTAAAAAGTAATTTATGAAATAAAATATTAATATTATAACAAAATAAACGAGGAATATACTCATAATTGGCTTTAATGAGAGTTCATAGTTCTGGAGATAGGTTAATTCCTCTTTCTTTTCTTTTTATATTGCAACGTAGGTATTATCCTAAAGCACTAGTTCTATCTCTCAGCAATAATTCAACCATTTCAATGAAAATGTAAATTGAAATACAATATATTTTTAACCTTATCCCATTCGTTGAATTCATGAATAAATTTTTATAAAAACCTAACACTGAAAGATTATAACAACCTGCATCTAATATTATTCTTATTCTCTTTGTCTCTCTCGCACATATTACTTTACAATTGAATGTGTCACTGATTGACAGGGAAAGACAGGGATGGCGATAGAAAAGGAATTTTAACGAACACAGATGTTATCAAGCAGACCGGGCACCTGCCACTGCTTGTTTACAATTTTTTTAACCTCGGCGCAAAATATTGTTATTAAAGTTAGATTCTTTGCTTATCTGTGAATGTTATTGTACGTAGAGTATTAATTTAAAAATAACAATAGTTCGAATCTTTGCTTGTCTGTGGACCGTGTGGACGTTAGTCAAATTGGAGAATTTAAAAAGGTTTTTGAAAACATTATTTTCTTGGAATAGCAATTTATAGTTTATCTTGGCTTGATGTTTCTTCCACATTTTTGGTTGTAATAAAAGGACGGAGATAAAAAAAAAAAACTAGTTTATCTTTAACAGCTTAAAGCCGATATTGTGTGATTCAATAGGGTTGGTGACATCATTTCCATGTGAAAACACTAGCATTAAATGTACCTACTTGCGCTAGTTACCGTTAATTTCAAATTAACTCCGATATGCATTACGAAAAGTATTATTTATTATCAGTATTAAGCTTAAAGCAGTACTAATAGCCGTGTACAGTATAATTACAACGGTGATTAATAGCATCCGCTTTGTAGACTTGTTATATATTCTGATTGAGTTTTAATTGTTCCCATTTTGTTTGATAGAGAAGTGATAGCTTATAACTTAATAGGAGTAATGTTTGGAAACAAATCTTTACGCCCATTGTTTAATAATGGTGTTTTAAAATATAGTTGCTTCGTTAGAAGAAATGGCTATTTCAAGTTGATTCATAAATTTATACTTCTCTTCATATCTTTTAAATTGTTGTTCTTTGACGCTCTAATTGGGTTTTGCTTAGCCGACTTAAAAATGTAAAATCTTTTTTTGGAAAAGTACAGATAATCCAAGTCAAATCAACACAATGTCTTTACGTATATATTATTTAAATTAATTTATTATTAAGTTTGTAAAGATTTAATAACCGCGTTTAAATGCAGAAATATTTGAAAGAGTTGTAGCTTCGCGGTTTATAAAAATAACCTTTTAAAAATGGCATTGAATATAAAAAGAATAAGGGATAAGGTTGCATTTTAATTAAAACCAGATAATTGAGTTTTGCTTTTTTAATTGCTGCCTCAGAGTCGGAGCAACGTGACAGGTGTTGCTTACGTAATCAAATTTATATTGCAACGATTTCGTTGAAATATTATTATTTATTACACGTGTTTTAAAGTGCCATTGAAAATAGATAAAATTTTTGATTTACTTGGTATTTCAAGTTTACCAAGTATTTATGCAATAGGTAGGTACTATTTTTTTTAGGAAAATATGCTTTGATCTAAAATATTTTTTTATCAAAGCAAGAAGGTACTTTGGATAAAATAGAATAATTCAGTAAAAAAGTTTCTAGCGTAATGAGTTACTTGATTGACCACAACCAAACATGTATTCAAATAATGTAGTTAAGAATTATTGTTTATTTATTACCTTTTTATTATTTGTCCACATACGAATATAAAACGATAAAACTTTATTTCTATCCATGATCGTTAGTTAATACCACCTGTATATCCGAATGCAGCCACAGCTATTACAATAACGATTATTTCCTGATATTAAAAGGGCACTTACTTTTTACCGCTCTCTAGAAAACGGTCGTACTCCACGGACATTTTGCAACATAGGTGTTTTCGTTGATGTGACGCCGAGCAATTCGTGTTTACCATGTGACCGTCTGCGAACAAAACAAGCCATTATCACCTTTATTTCACCAGCAACAAAGTCGCGATTCATATACATGCGGCTACTATACAGGGTGTTTGCACGAAATGTGATTTAGTAATTTTCAAACTCTCGCAGTATAGCATTGAATTTAAGAACGAAATATTCTTATACGTATACGAACAAACTTTTCCTTTGGAAATTGCTAAGTGCACCGCTTTAGGGAGATAGTTTGTAGATTAATTCTTGGAATTGCAGAAGCAAATATAAAACTCCGAGTTCCTGGATTTTCTGCGCGAGCTGTTTACGTAAGTTGAATCGGATAAAATTTTACAACTTAATGCAATTGTTGAAAGTACTCGACTATTTAAAAAAATACGAGCTTGCATAACTTGTATTCAATTAATGACATGTACCTACCTATAATATGACAGATAATAATATAATCATATTCTAGCATAATAATATAAGACAGAAATGGTTTTGCTTCTTTTAAATTACTCGCAGAAGAATAGATATTTTATTATAACAGCATAAAACAGTTCGTAGATATTGAATTAAATCAGAAATCGGGCATTTGTGCATAATATTTACCCGATTTTCATACTTAACAATAGATTAAACAGTGATCACGCATATTTAAACAGGATTAAACGACATTAGAAAAATATTTTAGCTGTATTAAAACTATTATTATAAAAATCTAAGTATATATAATATGGCTATATGGTTTTGTATGAACTTCTAGCTTGATGAAATAGTGAAGGTGTGAAGCGCTCCAGGATTTTCTACGAATATAGCAAGAAAAGTTCTTGCGTATTTCATTTTATTTACGTTAAAAATTTGCTCGTTCCTAAACACCACGAATAAAGCTTAAAATATCACTTACATTATTTGCAAAAATAATATTCAAGTGAAAAAGTAATTAAAAAGTGTCTCGTGCTGAGTAAAAAACTCATATAGTATTCTTAAAATACGCTTCGAAAGCGCTTGTAACTGTCCACTCGAATGAATGCAGTTTAGAGTACTCACTTGTTTGATTTTGATGTTGATGGTTGTCTGTATCCGTGAAGAACCATGTCTGCAAAGAAAGGAAATATAAAATAAATATATTTTCGTTCATATTCTGTGATATTCGGTCACTGTAAGTTTCTTTGATACAAGTTTTGAACTGATTTGCAATTCAATGTCTGTCGTAGATTTTTGGTTGAAAAATATAATAATATTTGGGTACGAATATATTTTAAATGTTTAATAATGGTTGGTTTTGTGTTTAAAAAGAATATATTACATAGTTCTATAAATATAACGACTATATTATTAATAGTACCAATAAAAACAAAATAGGAATTGTGTTCAATTACAAAAAAACTTTCAATGAAAATTCTCCAGATAAACAATTGATTCTTTTTCTTCTTTTTCAGCCCGGTTTAACCCAAAGTTGGGTATAGGCCTCCTCATGTGCACGCCATTCCTTTCTGTTCGTCGCCACTCGCATCCACTTCCTTCCCAAGATCTTCACTATGTCGTCAACCCATCTAGTAGGCTGACGGCCAACTTTTCTTTGTCCGGTCCAAGGACGCCATTCTAGGATTTTGTTGGTCCACCTGTTATCACTTAATCTGCAGATATATCCCGCCCACCTCCATTTCTGCCGAGACACTTTGAGTGCTATGTCTATAACTCCAGTTTTCTTTCTTATTGTCGTATTTGGAACTCTGTCTATTAATGAAATCCCGATAATAGCGCGTTCCATCGACCTTTGCGCTACTTGGAGTTTATTCACTAGGTGTTTGGTTAGTGTCCAGGTTTCAGAGGCGTACGTCATTACTGGAAGAATACATTGCTCAAACGTTCGCCTCTTCAGGAAGGTTGGTATTTGCTTGTCTTTGAATACATCTGATAGTTTGCCAAACGCTGCCCAGCCAAGTTGAATGCGGCGGTCTACTTCCCTCGTTTGTGCATTCCTATCCAGCGTAACCATTTGACCTAAATAAACATACTCTTCTACTCTGTCGATGTTCTGACCATATATTGTGATCGCAGGTGTAATGTTTTTGCTGTTACTCATAAATTTAGTTTTGAGCATGTTCATTCTTAATCCAATAGCTAGTGAGGCATCATGTAGTTCTTCGAGCATAACTTTTATATCGTCCGGGGTTTTAGCAAAGAGAACGAGGTCGTCAGCAAATCTCAAATGTGACAACATTGACCCGTTGATGCTAACGCCTTTTTCAGACCACTCCAACAGTTTAAAAACGTCTTCTAGAGCAGCTGTAAATAGCTTGGGAGAAATTGTATCGCCTTGTCTTACACCGCGACCAACTGGTATTCGGCGAGATACTTCGTGCAGCTTTACTTGGAGGGTTGCACCTTTATAAATCTCCTTGAGAACTTCCACATATCTTGTGTCTACCATGCATCTTTGCAGTGAATGAAACACAGCCCAGTGTTCTACAGTGTCGAACGCTTTTTCATAATCTACGAAAGCAACACATAGATCCTGATTGTACTCCACACACTTTTCAATCAACTGCCGCACTACAAATATGTGGTCGATAGTAGAGAAACCACGACGGAAACCTGCCTGTTCTATTGGCTGTGCAGTATCAAGTTTGTTGGCTAGACGGTTCGTCAGAACTTTAGTAAATAGCTTGTAGGTATGGAGCAATATGGATACTGGCCTATAATTATTGAGTTGGGTTTTTTCCCCTTTCTTATATATAAGCGTAACCAATGCGTTTTTCCAAGGTTTCGGTGTAATACCTTCCATTAAAACCTGATTGAAAAGCCTTTGAAGTTCTAGCAAAGCCGTTTTGCCTCCTAACTTTAAAAGTTCCACAGGTACACCATCTTCACCTGGAGCCTTTTCATTTTTCATACTTTTAAGCGCCGATTTAATCTCATACAAGCTTATGTCTGGTAGATCTTCTGTAAAGTGACGTATCAGTTTAGCGCGTGGGCATTGAAGCTTCAGTGGCTCCACTATTCTGGAGGTGTACAGTTTTTCGTAGAATTGTTCTACCACATGCATAATTTCATCGAGGTCATTTGTTTCTCTTCCGTTAGCATCTTTGATTCTGTGTATTTGTTTATTACCCTCTACCAATTTCTTCCGAAAAACCTTTGGGCCTCTATACTTTTCAATAGTATTGACAATAGTTTTGTACCGATGTTGCCTTACATCACGCCTTACCGCTTGCTTTGCTTGCTTATTAATATCAGAAAGCACTACATTACTTGTTTCCGGTTTGCTATGAAGAGCACGTCTCGTTTCGAGCAGATCTTTTTCTCGGTCCGACAAAATAGTTTTATTTTGACGTGTTGTCTTGCCAAATTCCTCGGCTGCCTTCCTTATGCTCTGCGTGAGTCGTTCATCCACAGCATCCACAGTAGCAGGTATTTGGCTTGTGGTCAGAAGCTCATTGATGCGTTGTCTTTCTTAACTTCAATAGCTGCATAATCCAGTTTGGCGTTATGTTTCCGAATTAACCTCATTCGTTCTGTTTTGGCGTTTATTTTGAACGTTGCACGTACTATCCTATGGTCGCTTCCGATGTTTAAACAATTTAAGACAGTAACGTCACTAACAACATGTTTCTTATTGCTCAGTATGTAGTCTATTTGGTTTTTCGTTGAACCATTTGGGCTTCTCCAGGTCCACTTGCGTTGGTCTTTCTTTTGGTAAAAGGTGTTCATAGCATAGAGATTGTGTTTTGCTAAAAAGTTGACAAGAATCTGGCCTCTCTCATTTCTTGTGCCTAACCCGTGTGTTCCTATATATTCTTCATTAGTACCAGGGAAACTTTGGCCAATTTTCGCATTAAAATCACCAATTACAGTGGTATAAAAGCATGGATTTTCGTTAAGGGCTCGCTCAACATCGGCATAGAAGTTATTTAATTCATCTTCACTACTTGCGCTAGTAGGAGCATATACCTGAACCACTTTCATCGTTAATCGGTTGTTTATATTAAAGGTAGCATACAGCACTCTTTGGGAAATTCCAACGACAGTTTTCAGCCTATCTGCAAACTTTTTATGTACGAGAAGACCAACTCCTCCTTCGGATGTGTTGTCCTGTCCTTTATAGAACATTATGTGTCCTGATGGTAACTTTGTCAGTTCCTCCGCTTTCATTCTTGTTTCACATAATCCTAGAATGTGCCATTTGATTTTATCCAAGATAGTCGTCTCAAGGTCAATGAACCTGTCTTTTGTACGCAAGGTGCGTACGTTGTAAGTAGCTATATAGATCGTCTGTTGACAGCCGGATCTTACCCAGGGGTTCTTAGCACCCTCTGCCCTGTAGGTTTTCTGACCGCTGTCGTAGCCAGGCCTGACAGGGCTGCTGGGGACTGAGGGCCTTCTTTTGTGTTGTGCTTCCATGAAGGATTCCATAAACAATTGATTATGCCAAATATAAAAAGGCGAAATAAACGATAAAAACTTATTATCAACTAGCGACCCGCCCCGGCTTCGCACGGGTGCAATGCTGATACTAAATACACTACAGAAAAATTGTGAACGTTGTATATAAAAACATAGCGGCCCGCTCCGGCTTCGCACGGGTATAAAATACATAGCCGGGCGGCCGGCCGGTACTGCCGCAAACGCTACGTCCCGCAATTTTTAAATCTGTAATATCTTCGAAAATATTCACTTAAATCATACGGTGTAAAGGGCCATATAGATCTATATTAAATGAACAATGTATTCAAGGTATTTAATTGGTTAAGGATTAATGCTGTATTGGTTAAAATCGCATCGAAAATTAGCCATTATTTGTCGTAAAAAGTAAATGACAAAAAAAAGTTATTGTGGGTTATCCATAAGAGATAGACATATACCATCGCGGACTTTTCTGTAGACCTTTTCAATGTGTATAATACATTATTTTGATAAATATAGATATTACTTAGTACATTATTTTGATAAAACTCGTAGGGTTCAGCCTGCGTTTGCAATGTAAGCGGAAAAAATGTAATTTTTTACGACATCACATTAGAAACCTCAAAAATAACAGTACTTCTCCACTATTTAATGGATGTTATTATACACATAAACCTTCCTCTTGAATCACTCTATCTATTAAAAAAAACCGCATCAAAATCCGTTGCGTAGTTTCAAAGATTTAAGCGTACAAAGGGACATAGGGACATAGGGACATAGGGACAGGGAAAGCGACTTTGTTTTATACTATGTAGTGATTGTGTTTCAACAAACGGCGGTAATGTTCCATTTACATTGCCGTAACATTAGCATTTGGGGCGGAAAACACAGCTTGTCTAGCTGACGGAGCCTTGATATACGAAGATATAAATCTGAATTATTGAGCGTTAAAGAAGATTTATTTAAGTCTTAACGAAATAAATTGAATAGTCTTCACCGCACTTAGTGTAGCTAAGACAAGGGCGGATCCAGCTTTAGTGCCAGGGGGGGGGTCACATAGACGTGGTCAATTTTCAAAAGCTATATTTTGGTAATTTAATTGATACGTAGATTTAAAAAAAAAATGGTCAAGTGCAAGTCGGATTGGCGAACCAAGAGTTCCGTACAAACATTTTTATATGTTTTAATATTAAATTTATGCTTTTTGCGATTTTTCCTTTATCTGTGCTATAAGACGTAAGTTTCTATTCTATTAAATAAAGATTAAATATCAAGATTCTGTGTTCACGGGAAGTACCCTGTAGGTTTTGATTCCTGGCAACACTTGCGAAATGAAATGTATGTTTTAGCAATTTTTCCTCCATCTGTGCTGACATTGTTTTTAACCAAATTTCAGAACTCTGTGTTCACAGGAAGTAGTACAATACCTATAGATTTTGATTCCCTTGCGATAATGTCGAAATTTGCGATAATTTACGGCATAAATGGCTGTATCTTTTGATTGCGTTGGCTTATAAGTTTGATTTTTTCACAGCTATAAGGAACCGTAGATTTGAGTATTCGGTATGAATTTCAGATTGATACCTCCACGCGTTCCTGAGAAAAAGGGTCTTCACAGGCAGACAAACTTGAAAAATATATATTTTTTGCAATTATTCCTGTATCTGTACTATAAGATGTTGCTTTGTACCGAATTTCAAGATTCTGAGTTTACGGAAAGTACCCTGTAGGTTTTGAGTTTTGATTCCCTTGCGAATGTCGAAATTTGCGAAATTTTTGGCATTTACGGCTGTATCTTCTGATTCGTTGACATAGAAGTTTGATTTTATTATAGCGTAAAGGTATTTTAGACTTGAGTTTTTGGTATGAATATCAAGTTAATACATGTCAGCGTTCATGAGTAACAGGGTTGTAAGTTAAAATTTTTTTTTTATATTTTTTTTTATATTATAATCTAAGGAAAAATTCGTGCTTTTCGCAATTAGTAAACAAAGTCGTTGTCTCTGTGCCTATGTATGATTAAATCTTTAAAACTACGCAACGAATTTCGATGCAGTTTTTTTAAAGATAGAGTGATTCTCACACATAAAAGTACATCTTTCACGCAAACACACACACACACACACACACACATACTCACACTCACACTAACACACACTCACACTCACTAACACATACACACACAAACATTAAAGAGCTTTCCACCTTTATTTGTAATTTTTAAAATTTTCTTTTGTATAACGTAGGTATACTGTTAAGAATTTAATGGGAGAAGCCACTGGCTCCTGAGACACAGTATTTAACTAATTCAGGAGCCTATGGATTCATATATAAGCTGTACCTATTTCTTTATGTCAATAAAGTTTTTATTATTATTATTTATTTATTATTCAAGAGGAATAGTATATAATTTATAAGGTTTTAGAGAAAGCGGGCGAAGCCACGGGCGGTAAGCTAGTCTGCGTTATAAGACGTTTGATTGTACTAAATTTCATGACTCTGTGTACTCGGGAACTACCCTGTAGGTTTTGATTTCTTAGGGAGTGTCGAAAAATTTCAGCAATTACAGCTGCATCTTTTGATTGCGTTGGCTAAAACGTTTGAATTTTTCACAGCATCAAGGGACCGTAGACCGTAGGATTTCGACATTAGCAAGGGAATCAATACCTGCAGGGAGCACCCTGTCCCGTAAACACAGTCTTGAAATTGAGTAAAAAGTATCGTGTTATAGCACAGATGTAGTAATAACTGCGAAAACCCTAATTATTTAATTAAATTAAATAAAAATATATTTTTAAATAATTTTAAACTTACAATCCCTTTACTCATGAACGTCTACATGTATTTAATTGATATTCACATCAGAACTCAGGTCTATAATAACTTAAATCTGTTATTTAATTCAAATTCTATGTCAACGCAATCTGAAGAAAAAGCAATTAGAGCCGCATATTCTGTAATTCGCAACTACATACTTGCAAGGGAATCATCAATCAAAACCTACAAGGTACTTCCCGTGAACACAGTCTTGAAATTTGGTTAAAAGCAATGACATAAGCACTTACAAGCACAGATAAAGAAAAAAATCCTTTAAACAAAATTGTAAGATACATCATAATGAAAAAATATGTTTGCTCGGAGTCCTCGGTGCGCGAGTCCGACGCGCACTTGGCCGATTTTTTGTTGTAATTTGACTGTATTTTATAGTGTTCATTTGAAAAAAAAATTTGCTATTTTATGTCTTATCCACGAACTGGGATATTTCGATATTTGAGGTTTTGTGTGAAAAGTGTAACAGCAAAAGTTGTAGAAAAAAAATTAATTACATACATACAACTTTACCATTACACTTTATTTCGCAGTTATAGTTTTTTTTTTAAATCGAAAAACCTGTTATTTGTCCTTAAATTACGACCACAGGTCGACCCTTATAAACTTTTTCTATAATTTTTGTTATATTCTCTTCCGTTACCGTTTGTAATTGATTTCATTGTTCTATATTACTTTTATGTCTCAAAATTCAATAAAAACATCATATTGAACAGTATTAATTTAAAAAAGTTAATATTAAATTAGTGGTCCACTTAGGTCGTGGACCTAGCCCAGGGGGGGGTCATGACCCCGTGACCCCCCCCCCCCTGGATCCGCGCTTGAGCTAAGACAAATAACTAAGTGTAATTGATACGTAAAGATCCTATGAAGTATGTCACTTAATAAATAAAAGTAGTTCCTAATTTGATAGACGTTCCTTTTCGAGAGCAGTTTATTAATTCTTAGTCTTATTTAATTTTTTGTTCAAAAATAACTTTAGGTACCTCACAAATATAACGATATAACACAGTGAAATATCATGAAACCGTGACGTCACAGACGTAAATTAATATATAAATAGAATAGGTACACGTGTTGATTATCGATTTATCTTGAACAACAATAGAATCTGACAAATTTTCTATTAAAAAGTATTTAGGTCTAATTCTTTGAAATGGAAGGTATTAACATTCTCATTTGATAATATCTTATCTTTATGAGTCGTTTATCGTATGCTCGAAAATAGTTTGAACGATCTTAAAACATCGTAAATGGTATTTTGAATACCTTAAGGTTAATGTCAAAGGGGTTTTAATTATCCTTTTGTATTTAATCAAGAAATCTAACAATGGTCTTCAATTTATTTATATCTTTTTTCAAATTCTAATTCAAATGCACACCAACACTGAAAATTGTATTTCTAAGACCTAAGTATTTATGATCATACAGTTGGAGTGCGTTTTCATTATAATTGAGCATGATTTTCGGTGATAACGAAAATTCACATCTCACAATCTCACATTCATGCCTTAATAAAAATAGATTCGATATTAATTGTATCATATAGGATTTGAGTGAAAATGTTTATTTCGGTTACACCAATGAAATACCTCATCAAAAAACGTTGAAATTGAATGCACAAAGGTGCACCTATTCCTTTACCTACACAAAACATTCAGAATATACATGCGAATTCTGTACTCTATTCGTTGTATGCGTCACTCAATACAGTATCCTAGATCCAGATAGATCTATGTAGGTAAATAGCATTAACCACGCCCGGTTACCTCACACTGTTAAACTGCGCTGATAACTCTAAGGGTCAATATTTCGACACCGCACGGGCGAACGTGAGACCTTTACCTTATCTTGCTAAATCAGGTTGTGGAATAAATTCGTTTAAGTTAGTAGCCGCTTTAACTAGCTGATTGAATTAGGGTTAAATTGGTATAGAATTCAAAAAGGAGAATAAAACATTAAGTCAGAATTAAAAATTCGACTGGTTTAACAGGCAATTTCAAGCCTTGATTAAAAAAGAAAATAAAACAGAATTCAAACGTCCAACATAAGTTTTCAGATGAAGTTCATAACAAATCTCTATTCGCATGGATATCAGTAAACTAGCTTGGTGTATTTCATAATTAACATAATTCTTCTCTAGCACGCAGTCATTCATCAGACAACAAAATATGACATGCTAAAGCTTCATAAAAGCTGATCACAAACATTCCTAACTAAACTATTCTATTAGCAAAACATTCTAGAGTTACACAGTCACTGTAAACAAAGATTGCCTTCTCCGAACCGCACACCTTAAAAATCCAAATGGTCCGCGATAAGGCCCAGGAAACACGATATGCGGAAACGAGATCTGTCAACGAACGGTGATATATCGGAAATTTACGTTCCGTATACGTTACGTGGGACACCTTTGTGTTTTATAGCTTTCTTGCTGATGTTGATGATAAAAAATAATGGGCGATTGCGAGATAATGCTGTCATTATGGTCGAGTCGGTAAGATACAAGTAATACAAGGTACACGCATTTTTCATTTCGCTAAAATGCAAGAATCAAGAGACGAGTAATCAACAAACGTAATAACTTTTTTGACTTATTTATCTTTGTACCTATGTCTATAAAGAAACAGAAGGCAAAATCTTAGAAAACAATATTAAAAATTAATATAATATTCCCACTGTGACGTGGTGTACGTGAATTAAATACAATGAAGATGACACACCACTAAATTATTAACATGCTATATATTTGACAATACACAAGAATGTAGGTGCAGCTTAAAGTTTTAATAATTCATGATACTAGAGCTAGCGCGCACGAGCAACTTTGTCTCCGCAACTATTTTGTCTCCGCAACTATTTTGTCTCTCCCACCTATGAGCTAGTATGAAAGTGCGCGCACGTAGCGACGCAACTCCCGGGAGACTTTTTTGTCCGCGGGTTCGGAGACAAGCCCGCGACGCAACTGTCGCCCTATCTATTGGTTTCAATGCAAGTGCGCGCACGGCGACAAAAACGTTGCCGGTCGGCGGCCGCCAGCCAGTTGCCGCGTAACCGGCGTAGCGATAGTACGTATTTATGTCAACGTATTTATTCTCGTACACGGTAGTTTTTAACAGACTTCAAAAAAAAAGGAGGAGGTTATCAATTCGGCCGGTATATTTTTTTACGTATGTACACCGATTACTCCGAGGTTTCTGAACCGGTTTACGTGATTCTTTTTTAGTTTGATGCGGAATGGTGTGGAATTGGTCCCATAAATTTTATTCGGATAAACCCAGTAGTTTTTATTATGTGAGCATTTTTGTCTGGTCTCGATGACTTAATTGAAATGTAGCAAGTAACTTTGATTCATTTCCAGGTAACCGATTGAGCTGAAATTTTGTATACGTATGTAAATTGGATAGCGATGAAACATAATTATGACATAGCGCTGATTTGATGATGGAATCGGAAGGTGGCCATAGGAACTTAGTAATATATTGACTCAACTTTATCGAGTTTGGGCTCGTTTGATTCGTGTTGAAAAATAAACTAAAAAGTATAAAATAAAAATAACTTCGTTAAAAACAACCGACTTCAAAAAACGGAAAAGTAAAAAATAAAAAAGATTTGATATTATTAATTACTACATATTATTTAGATGTGTTATTTACTAAAAGGTTTGATGTCGGTGCACGGGCTTAATACTAAGTGCTTAGTGCTTGGCACCGACTTCAAACCTATTTAATAAATAGCACATCTAAATAATATTGTTTTTTATGAAGTTATTTTTATTATTAGTAGTTTTTCTGTCTATAGTAGAGCCATTTTAATAGGCAACATTGACAGTTCAACAAAATTCAGCAACGTAATCTAGTAACGACGCCATAGAAAAATATGTTATTTTGTTTTGTTGGAACTGCACATTTACTTAACTTTTTTCAATTACGATTACATATCTATACTAATATTATAAAGAGGAAAGGTTTGTATGTATGTATGGTTTTTTAGCTCAGTGATAAGTTGAAAATAGCGTAAACTAGAGATATTAAGTCTCTTAAAAATACGTGCGATAGCTCATTTGATTCGGAATGACGTCTAGAGAAATGTATCGGAAATGTGTATTAGCACACAAAAAATTGCAAAAGTTATTAACAAATTAAGTTGCAAAAAAAAAGGTATTTCGTTTATTGTTAATAACTCCGAAATTATTAACATTTCAGAAATTTTGAAAAAAGATTCTTAAAGAGGAGGAAATTTCCAACGAAAACTCCCGACTCCCGGAATTATATCTCCATTATTTATAATTTTAATTTAACGCTGAAAATAGGCCTCCGCGCGGCATTTTTAGTTAGCGCGCGCGGCTTCAAAACCGAGCACGTCACACTAATTATTTTTTTTAAGGTATTAAATATTAGTTTAAAAATTTAAAAAAATTATGGTGTATTCCGAACACTTCAAAGAATTTGCTCCCGTTGGAAATTTTACTTAAAGTTAATTTTTCAACAAATTAGACAAATGTTAACTAACGAATTTTTTTCGAACTTCCGTCTAACTAGAAATTTTTAGTTTTTTGTTCAAGTTACTTATCTTGAAAAAATTATTATAAACAAAGTATTAAAATTTTTTAAACTTTTATGGCGCGATCTTGTTAAGTATATTTATATGAAGGGCTCCACGAAGTGAAAAATTTTAGCGACAATTATTTAAACGTTTTTTTTTAATGTGCAATAAGGACAGTTCGAAAAAATTTCGTTAGTTAACATTTGTCTGATTTGTTGAAAAATTAACTTTAAGTAAAATTTCCAACGGGCGCAAATTCTTTGAAGTGTTCGGAATACACCATAATTTTTTTAAATTTTTAAATTAATATTTAATACCTTAAAAAAAATAATTAGTGTGACGTGCTCGGTTTTGAAGCCGCGCGCGCTAACTAAAAATGCCGCGCGGAGGCATATTTTCAGCGTTAAATTAAAATTATAAATAATGGAGATAGAATTCCGGGAGTCGGGAGATTTTCGTTGGAAATTTCCTCCTCTTTAAGAATCTTTTTTCAAAATTTCTGAAATGTTAATAATTGCGGAGTTATTAACAATAAACGAAATACCTTTTTTTTGCAACTTAATTTGTTAATAACTTTTGCAATTTTTTGTGTGCTAATACACATTTCCGATACATTTTTCTAGACGTCATTCCGAATCAAATGAGCTATCGCACGTATTTTTAAGAGACTTATCTCTAGTTTACGCCATTTTCAACTTATCACTTAGACTAGTAGTGCAGGATTTCCTTCAAGCTTCTCAGAAATTAGCTTTTTGATAATAGGTAGACATTTCTTCTAAGTGTATAGATGATTTAGATATGTTACTTAGGTACTTAAAAAATTTATTATTTTACTCATACTCAAAAAAATGTAATACAACCCAAAAATTAATTAAACAAAAACAGCAATGAGAAATTTAAAAGCACCAAACGCAAACATCGTATCCAATGCAGTACACAAAAACGTTTATAGAATAGCTTCAAAAGAGCGAACTTATAAATCAGATACAAAAAGGGCGAAAGCAACAGTCCGGTCACGTGCCGCCACGCGCTGCGCCCGCGCCGCACAATGGGCGCTGGTCCTCGAGGATTAATGGACGATTATGCACGCTCCAGATTCAGGAAACGGGACGCACGACCTACGATTGTGAGAGCTGTGTAATCAGAAACGAATTTACTTGACTTCTAATAGGTTTTAGCTCTGCTATCTTAATGCAATTTAAACGTGAAGTTGAAATTTATACTCCTTGTTTTGTTATAACGAACTAGCCATAAATAAAAATGTTTAATCCGCTACCAGCGCAATCAAATTCTTTAAAACACGAAGGTAGCGGGCAACCTAATTTGTTATTCAAGAGATGCACCCAAAATTAATATATATGAAACAAATAAAACAGTATGAGCCAAAGTTCAAGAGAAGGCATTTTATTAAGTCGATACGAAACACGATTAAGCACAGACTCCAACGGTGAGATAAATGTATACAGGGAACATTTTTTCCGTAATAACGTTGTTTCTGTCACTGTTGTGGAATACGAGTGACGTGAATAATGGGTTCATCTTCGTATTAAGTCCAAGGATACCTTTGGCTACGGATCCACAAGCGGTTGTACGATATGTTATTTTCTGAACAATTTATTTACTGCCGTTCGGTGTGTGCTCTGTTTCCACAATAAAAGACAATGTTGTTATAAGATCTATGGTTGATGTTGTTTATCTTATATCTTATTTTAATTGGCGACTATTTTGAAACTTAAATTGTATGTGAATATTTTTGTTTGAGTAAGTACTTATTTAGGTTTTTGTTCGTAAGTAGCAGTTCTAATGCATGATTTATTTATTTATTTATATATTTGGGTACATTGACAGATCGCGCATAGGTACATCATTCCTTAATACATGATCAATTTTTTCTATCTATTTTGTGTAAAATGGACAATCTTATGAAATTTGAAAAGAAATCCAAATTAAATAAGTGAATAAAATAAACCATCTCATAGGGTCATGTACCAACACCATTATGATATCTGATAAGATTTTAAACGCCGCTCGATAATTATCGGCCTTTTACCTCGTTGGAAAATTTTTAAAATATAATTTATGCAAATATGGAGATCAGGTTCCAACTAGATTTGGCAGATGCTGTAATGATACGGGATTTCGAGGACACCAAGAACAGGTTTAACAACCCCTGGCAGATGGACATGATAAAAATAATAAAATTAAGATGCTTAAAGATGATACAAAGTTTTAATATAACTTCATCCAGTTTTTATCCGGTCCAATTTAAACTTTAGATAGAATACCACTTTTGATGAGTCGAAATGCTAACTAAATAGCTTGGTTGAGGAAAAATTAGTACAAATAAAGAATGCGCGGGAAACTTTGCGGATGAAGATGGTAATGAGAATCAATTGTAACATATAGGAATAGAAACGCATTAAACAAGGAATAACATTAAACATTAGAATGCATTATGCAATAGAAATTGGGATTGTTTATTATTAAGGAGTTGTAAAATGTAATAGCTACTACAGAAGTTAATACTCCAGAGAATATGAAACTTCCCACAGTTTGAGTAGAGTGCAAATTGTCATGATATAACGTAGAAATTGTGTCGACCATACTGCGCTTTACAAAAGCTCAAGTAAATAATAAACATCATAAAACTTAAAGATAAGATTCCTAGAAAATAACTATGTACATCTGTTACATTTTACAATAGGCGATTGATATTCTCGTTAAAATTTCCTACAATTTATTAAATCATAGAATTATTTAAAAGCTTGATATCCAATAGATTAAAATTTTCTAATTCAAAGCAATGTTTGTCACACTCTCTAGGTACCTACGTTCAAAATTATTGTTTTAGTTTATCTTAATACGTTCTTTCACTAATTCGTTTAGCATTAATTTGTTGTGATGTGAGCCAGCTAAGTGTTGAACCTTAATGTTTGTCTGATAAGCTTTGAATGTTACGGTTTTAAGAGTTTTGTCGCTCTGTAGTCACGTTAATATGCTAATGAGAACCAGATTTTGAACATATTATTTTTAAACCTATTTTGCATATTAACCTGACTTGACCGTAAAGGTTATTTTTTAATATTAAGCTTGAATATTTTAAAATGTAAATGGATTTCGTCAAAATTATAAATGGAATCTAGGAACGGGTAATTTAGATGATTGATACCTATTATGAGCTTTTATGATACGCGATGCTTTATTTTTAAATACTAATACTATTAGCTATATAGTTAGGTACTTCTTAACTATAAAAATGTAATTTAAATAAATAATTTACGTATAGATGCAAATTCATAGTGGAATAAGTAATGTCTTCGCTCTTACCTGTTCCTTAGCTAACTGGAACCACGTCTTCAATATAATCGGCAATCTCGTGTACTGATAATGTTTTGTAGTCTTTACACTTATAAATATATCACTTAACGTTATGTTTTTACTCTGTCCACTGTCGTACAAAACAGTTTTTGTAACAGGCTCAATAGCTAAATCTGCGACTTGCACAGACGCACGACTGTCTTGCGAGTTGAAGTTTACACCGCCTTGATAAACAAGCAAACTGCTGTATCCCAAAACAATGAGCAAAGCCGCAGCTTTAAACAGCCTGCGTCCACCCATGCCAGTGCCGGCAGGCGCCACAGCGCCGATGTCTTCGAGAAAGTCTTAATTCGTCAATCATCTGCACTTTTAAAAACAAAACACAACTATTTACACCGGTACATCGGAACGCCCGCCCGCTCTTATCAAAGAACGGTTACAAACTAAATAAAAATGTAGCACAAGCAGCGAACACGCCCGCGCTTTGCAGCCCCACCACGTGCGAGCAAAAGAGGGTCGTCATGTTGTCGTCTCCCTCGCTCCAGTTAGGCCTACCTGCGCGTGCGCCTGTCTGCCGCCTGCGCAACCGCCGGCAGCGACACCCGTGTCAATGGCTCAAGTAATTGTTGCTTTCATCGATGGTTGCATCTTTTACATTTTATGCAGGTCGTAAAGTAACTGTTTACTTCTGTTCTTGTTTTTAAAACATCACGTGTATTATTATCGGCAATATAATTTATCGTTTATTATTCAACTGTGCTCACTAATTATAAAAATATTAATGATCACCTTTCATATAGTATCTACATTTTAAGTTCGTTAACTTACATAAAAAATTAACAACACATAAAACAAATTAAGTTAGGAGATTATAATTGCGTTTTAAATTTCTGAAAATATCTATCTAGACTAAAAGCTTTAAGAGCAAACCATGTACCTAGCTATTGTTAAAATTCAGTACCTACAAATTTCTCTTGTCATTTTGTCTAATTAGTTTTATTGGTAGATAATATTAGTATTCCTTTACGAATTAATAGCACGATTAGACTACAACGGAGTCAGCCGTGGGTGGTAATGGCATTTAAGGCTAGTCATTGTACCATTAAATTCCTCTTAGTGAAAATAAATTGGCTAAAATACACGATTGAAACCATAATTTACAAGCGCTGTCATAGCAGAGGGAATTCCGAATTATGGATTATGGTTTATGAAATACTAAATTTCAAATGAATTTTATTGACCGTTTTTGTTGTTGTCGTTGAAGAAACTAACTACTTACTACTAAACGTTAAAGCTATAATTTATGTATTTCTAGAATACGATACGATCCAATTTTTATAAGTTTAAAAAAAAAAACTAAATTATTCGCTATTATATCTATTGATAGGTTGTTTAAAAAATCGAAACAAATCTCGTGGAAAATGAAAACGTAACGAGATAACACATTCAAAGTTGAAAGTTATTAATAAAAACTTGTTAGAAATGACGAAATTATTCACCATAAAACCGTGGCCCGTCCGCCCACTAATTATTATCATGTTGTGGTAAAACCACATTTGATTGCGTCAATTGGCTATAAAATTACGTGTAATTAAGCGTTTTTCTTATATATCTATAGATATTTTATATATCATTTCATCTAGCGAAATAAAGCTTAGCACCTACCTATTACGGCAATTTAACAGATCCAGAAATATAATAATATGCTAATATTATGAAAATTAAAAGATTGTTACTTAGTTGGACGCGCTTGTTTAGGATCTACTGGTCCGAATTGAAAATCCAGTTGTTATTTCGGCTGGCTACATAAATAATTCACAAAATGCAATAGAAGTGGAGCATTAAAGAAAAATGAAAGAAGAATATTCCTTTGGAGAGTAGACGAAGTTGCCCCAACTAGCATATCCGATTTTCAGCGATTACCTTTTAGAATTCATCGTAGTACCTATGGTACAAATAATAACGATATTTTCCGTAAATTTTAATAAACGCATACCACTGGCGTCCCGATTGAATAATTTTATTTTCCCTCCATCGCTCTACAACGTGTTTTACAAAATAATGAAAAGGATTTAATGAAACTTCGTTAATGAAATTTTACTACCTATGAGGTTTAAAATTCCGCTATTACCTGTATGTAGTCCATACGCATATTGGAAAAAATAAATATTAATGTCATATTTGCTGCAATAAAATATTTATACTCAGCTATTTTTATTTCATATTTTTACAACTTAATTTATATCTTTTTTTTTCGAGCTTCATACGTTATAAGCGTGTCAGGATATACTCATCTTTAAAAAAACCATTCTCATCAGTAAGAACTTTGCAGTTTACCGTATTACCAATTAATTAGGCAATAGATTGCTTTATCTATTGAAAATCAAATACTTAATTTAGTGTACTGTGTAGCTATTTATGTTTGAGGTGTTACCTAATTTACCATAACCAAATGTAATTGCTACAGTTAATAACACAGTTGCATGTTACTCCATATAGATTAGATCTAGACTATTATTCTAGTTACTGTGTACCTAATTTCGTACCTGAATATATTTCACAAGAAATCACCAGCTATTTCGTCCACTGTACTCTTATAATGCTTCCGGGAATTCATAATTTTAGAATTTTACTTACAAACTTTTTTAATCAATATTTGAGTTAATCAGGAGTTTCTTTCTTGATGAAATAACTTTAAAAGTGAATAAAAAAAATTTCTATAAACAAGGAAAATTTCTATACGTGAGGAAAATTTCTATAAGCCAGGAAAATTTGTGTAAGTCAGGAAAAATTATATACGTCAGGAAAATTTATATAGATAAGGAAAATTTGTATAAGTCAGGAAAATGTTTATAAGCCAGGAAAATTTCTATACGCCAGGAAAATTTCGATAAGACAGGAAAAGTTCTATACGCCAGGAAAATTTCGATAAGACAGGAAAATTTCTATACGTCGGGAAAATCCATAATTCGGGAAAATTACGATAAGTCAGGAAAAATTTTCTATAAGTCAGGAAAATTTCCATACGTCGGGAAAATTTCTATAAACAAGGAAAATTTCTATACGTGAGGAAAATTTCTATAAGCCAGGAAAATTTGTATAAGTCAGGAAAAATTATATGAGTCAGGAAAATTTCTTTACGTCAGGAAAAATACTATAAGCCAGGAAAATTTCTATACGTGAGGAACATTTCTCTTTGCCGCAAAAATTTCTATAAGTCAGGAAAAATCCATAAGTCAGGAAAATTTCGATAAAACAGGAGAATTTCTATACGTCAGGAAAATTTCTCCATAAGTCAGGAAATTCCAATCACCAGAACGACAGGAAATTTTAATATTTTATTTTTAAGTGTGTTTTTCACAATTTTGTTAAATTGCGACTGGATGAAAATTTTGTTTGTGGTCGTCTTTGTCGTTGGTAGGGTGAACAAATCCTTAGCGAAATATCGTACGCTTTTGACAATTATTGTTATCGCTAGCGGATTCTATTCCTTTGCGTTTTGACGGTTGTCTCGGCGCTCTGACTTTTTGTAGAGTAATGTTTGCAGTAAGTCACACATGTAGGTAACCTAAAATCATTTTTGTTTAAAATATTCAGCTTATATGCTTAAAAGTCAATAAGTTTTTAAGTTTTTTAACCTGTTCTACAATCTTAATTTATGTAAATAATTTACTAATATCGTTACGTTTTTAGAATACGTAAAAGAACCAATTTAGACTGGTCAGCTTTTCCGTCTTTTTCCAGTAATTTAATCTTTGTTCTAAACGTAATTCTGCTTTCGAATTAGAATCAAATAGAAGTCAACAGTAATTACATGATACGTACTGCACTAATTATTACGACTGGACCATATAAATAAAAATATGTTTATTCGACCACTCACGTTGAATAGTAAAATTATTGATCCATTAAATCAATTCAAACGGTCGAGTGACTAATATCACTATCTATGATGTGCACACGTCAAAACGTAATATATTTATTTCCTTCTAATGTTTAGTGATGCGATTCAATCATAACATTAGTATCATTAACATAATGTACATATGAATGTATGATGCAATGGATGCTTTATGGTTGAGAGCACTGTGTTTGTAATGTAGCTTGTATTGGTCGATTGTTTGGAACAAAACGAGTGTGTAATGTGATACCTATTTGAGTTATTTTAAATGAGAACTAATGAAAATGGAAAAGCGAATAGGATTTATAACCGTCCTTATAATTTATTAATAACCGTAGGCCAGGCGCAAATTCTTCAATCGTCAATCATTTCTTTCGGGCTGATTTTTTTGGCAATGACAAGACACCTGGCTCCCAGTCAATAAAGCTAATCTGATAAGATGTATGCATGTTTCATGGCTCATAAGTTATCATAAGAGGACGAGGAACTAGAGAATCATCATACTCGCAATATCTATAAAGAATTAAAATTATAAAATTGGCCACCCGTATTACCTATTCCGTAGAATTGTAATCCGAGAGCTCACGCTCGAGCAGCCAAATCAGTCTTAAAATGTTATGGTTTTCGGTGTCGGAAACTGTATATTATTGGATTAAGCGGTACATTACACGGCTATTTATCGCCACTTGCGCCAATCCACTGATTGGTGACGTCCGCTGTGCGATGCTCTGCCATTATCCAATTTGTGGATTTATTATAAGTGACAGTGATCCTTTTCATAATATTCGGGAGGGAGGGACGTAATATACGTTGTAAAAGTTGTTTCGTTTTTTATTTTATGTCTAATTGCCGTTGATAATAATATGCGTTGTATTTAGATATTGGTATGGATTATTACTTTTCGGTAGATCGTAATGTTTTAGAAAAATAAAATTATTCAATTCGTTGTTCATAAAATTATTTTTTTGCAGAATTTTCATATCGGTAAATGATATATTTAATTAATTTTTTTGTTAGAAAATAGTTTTATTTAATATACATTTCATTGGAAACCATTATACATTTTACTTACTTAACCAGACACATGTATAAAACATTCTTGTTAAATTATTTCCTATAAAATAATCATCAAATAAAACGTCAGCAAAATTAAAATGTAAATTCTTATCAAAATTTTCAAATAAAATTCCCCCAAAATTTGAATTGAAACGTTTATTCACGTTATTCGAGTTGAGTCGAATAAATCGTTATTACAATACTAGAAAATCTTCGAACTCCTTCGAGTAGGGAAAGCAGTACAGACGATAATGATGTCATTAACTTGGATACAATCCAAGTGGTGATACTAGATAGTATTAGTATTTAGAGTACTGGATTGTGACTGTCATTTAAAGTTAAACTACATATAAGATATAAACCAGGATCTGCTTAAATGCTTGCTCTGCAACTAAAATACAATTTTAAACTTCTGTTTAAATTCTTCAAGTTTTGAATTTGGGGCAAAAATATGTTCTTTTTCATTCACAAAAAAAAATCAACGAAATAAATAAATGTGAAACGAAAAACCTGAAAAAAAACGCGCGAAAAAAAGACGCGTTCATTTTATAGGAAAAAGAAAAAAAAGCCACAAATCACTTTCGTATGTAGGTAACTACTTCTACTTGTAATATTATGGTTGGATTAGAATTCAGATGTATGAATGTGTGAGCTTTTATATATCACTCATAAACTTGAAATAAAAATGGAAATATACACAGTACACAGATAATATCTACAGCACTAACCTAAAAATAAATAAGGAGTCCTTTCGCTTTCCCAATCGTATTAAATCAGCCCGTAACTAAGTCGTTTAAGCAATATAAAGTCCATTAAATATACCCTGAGAGCAGATAATATGACGTTAGTCTGACAGCTGTGTGTTCAAAGCTATGGGTATTAAATTAAGTGCAAGAAATCCGTGATTGCCACATGTAAATTCTTGGTGTCAGATTAAATTCGTGAATGTAGACGCAAATAATGAAAAGAATTAGATTGTGACTGTAGGATTAATAAGGAGTGTTCCTGTACAGGTCATTGGCTTGATTGGAACAATATAATAGTAGGTAAAGCAAACCCTGGATAAAATTTTGTAATTATTATAAATTGTTTAAAAGAACAGTCGATCTTATCTAAAAGTGTAATTTTAAGTGTAATAAAATTGTTTATAAAAGTTGAAACACAATTTCTGCAGCTGCTGAAAACCATAAAACCAATCACACCCCTTGTTACAAAGATGATATCAAAGCAATATTAAATAATTGTAGAAAACAGGAATAGTTTTAACTTGCAAATATACATAGGTATTAGGCATACTTTAATACTAGTAAGATATTTCCTTTTGCTAAGTTACTAGTAATAGCACACACCAAAAGGCGCGTCACCTGATGGCTCATGCTTCAATTGTAAATAGACACGCTCGTGCCATTAAGCAGGATTTGTACCAAATTGCAGGATTGAAATCCAATGTATAGCGTTTCGTTTTCCACAAGATACACAATAACATTCAAATTGTGGCTCCGATTTTTAAATCCGACCGCGCTCTAACAAATATGCCTCCACATACGATAACCTGTTTTCAAACAAATAACCAAAATGTATTCTTTAAAGCTACACAAATGACAAGTCATTTAAATGAAATACTGGCGATTAATTATTAATAATTAGTTGGATAACGGACAAAGAGTATCAAGTTCGTATTCATTGTTGGAGCATTGAAAGGTGACGTTAAGGGGAAGCCTGCTGGGTAATATGTTAGTTTAATAAAACCAATTAGATGCCGAGCCGGGTCTTCCTGCGCAGGGTATATACTATAAATTGATTTTATAGTCTGTGGTTGCGCATTAGTTTACATAAATAATGAAGGTAAGAATTCTTAGCTGCTGATTCATTGTATTTAATATAATATTTAAATCTGGAATTAAACATGTTTGAGCTTTCAGTTGCTATAAGTATTGGACGTTGGACAATTACGTCATTAAAATTATAAAAAATGCGCTAAGGCGCGTATGCGCAATCATAAGAATAAATATTTTTTAAAGTTACTTTAAATCATTTATCATTAAGTTTAAATTTAATAATAAAAATAATTCTGCAAGGCAAATAACAAAAAAATGGATTTTTAAATAGCAATGCACATATTAATTCTAATAGTAGACAAGCAGATAAATAATTTATAAATATATTTTATGTAGATTTAAAAATAAAATTTGTGGGAATTCCAACTTTATCTAAATCTTAATTAAAAACTGGCTTATTTTTTAATATATTGAGATAACTTTTAATTTGATATTTTAATTTTATAGCATTTAAATGCTTTATAAATTTAAAATTTTTATAAAAAAAAACTTTAAATAACAATAATAGATAATGAATTCATATATTTTCAAGCAGCTGTAACCCTTAAAACTAATGTACGATCCTTTAAACATTTAAAAATATTAATAAACGTATAACTAATTAGTATTCATAAATAATTAATGTACCTGTATGTAAAATGTAAATACTTTCTTTCTAACAGAGTTTATAGGAAGAAATAAATGGAACAGAAAAGCCAATGGTAGTCGGAATGACTGATCACCTGTCTGACTGGGCAGTACGTAATTGGTAGGAAGTTAAATTCCGACTGAAAACGTCATCATATTTTAGAAATTAAAAAATTAAAAATTAAGAAATTAAAAAATATATACATATGTAGTTATATCAGTCATATTGTAGATACCTACTTTTCTATGAATTATATCAACGAATAATATAAAACTACGGAAGATAGAATTGCAAGAGTAAGTATAAATTAGTATAAAACGATATATCTTATTAGATAACATCACATTTGTGAATAGACATAATATTATATTATCATATTTTTGTCTCAAGGATGATAAAATGGAGTGATTAATACATAATATTCTCACGCCAATATCCTTAAAATTAGATTTTATTCGTAAAAATCGTTTGCTCAAATAACCAATTTATCGAAACGTTTATCTAAAGAAAAATATATTTTTTACTTATTCGGTTAACAACTACCATTCGATTTAATTATCGTAAATTAAATGCCTCATTTAAAAATTTACGAACGAAAACTATTTAACGGCTATCAATTTTCACTTATAATACCACAAGAGCTTCAAAATTATCGGGTATTTTCCGATAGGTTCGTTGCAAACAAATGAAGGAGTCAAGTTTTTAGTCAAGGTTAAAAAATCACGAGCGCGAAGCGCGAGTGATTTTTCCTGAAAAACTTGACGACTTTATTTGTTTGCAGGGAACCTTGAGGGAAATGCCAGATAATTTTAAAGCTCGTGTGGTATTCGGGAGATTATTTTTCCGTCCCAAATGTCGGCCAATAATTTCACAATTGAATTGAACCTGTCAGTTTGACGTCAACGACCAGAGAAAATTTTCAAAAAATTATCAGTATAATACCATGTAGGTTGTACCACGTGACGTCGAATGGTGCAATTCTATTGACAACGGACCAGTGGGCGGGGCTTAAAAAACATGGCTACGTATTGTGTGCAACAAAAGAATTAACCATAAGTTTACATTGAATTAGTGTCATCAATTTTAATTATTTATGTTTTCTATAAATGATTTTTTTCAATTTGTTGGATCATGAATGGATTAATGAATAAATAAATAAATAAATAAATATTATAGGACATTATTACACAAATCGACCTAGTCCCACAGTAAGCTCAATTAAGGCTTGTGTTGTGGGTACTAGGCGACGATAAATATAATATTTAATAAATACATATACCTATAGATAATAACACCCAGACCCAAGAACAAATAATTGAGTTCATCACACAAATATTTGCCCTGACCGGGGATCGAACCCGGGACCGTCGGCTCAGTAGGCAGTTACTTTACCACTGCGCCAACCGCGTCGTCAAATCATGAATCCTCATTAATATCATTATGTTTTTTCACAGTATCCTTCTTTAAACTCCGATTTACTAGACGCTGATGTCGTGCCTCTATATTTTTTTTAGCTTTATTTGATTCTCTAGCAGAGCTTGGTAGATTACACGATGGAACACATGTTTTTTTTAAAGTCATCTTTTTAGTAATAACACCTGAAAAACAAATTTTTCAATTAGTTTTAGATTTATATTTACATTTATATTTGAGGTTAAACATTGTCAACTTACTTGGTACAATAAAATCATTCCTTTGAAAATGTAATGAACACACTCTCATATGCGGATTTATATTTTTCAATTTTAAAGCACGCTGCCAGGCTTTACATCGATCTACTTTTTCTTTTTTTCCGAAATAATTTTCAACATAAACAAAACTGCTACCAGGTTTAGGTATAGCATGAAAACTAACTTCTAAATTCGTATGAGATTTACTACCACAACCGTTCACCGCACAATAAACTCTACTTTTATTTTTAGTACGAAATTTTAAAGAATTTTTATTAATTTAAAAAAAATTTGTTTTTTAATAGATTCGGTAATATACTTGTGTACTTAAGTGCACACTAAAACTAGTTCTTTTTTTGAACACCAGGTGTCGTGACCAAAGTGGTCCGTTGTCAATTGGTCGATATTTGGGTCGGAAAAATAATCAGTATAATACCATGTAGGTTGTACCACGTGACGTCGAATGGTGCAATTCTATTGGTCGATATTTGGGTCGGAAAAATAATCACTACAATACATCCATGTCAATATTTATTAACACTTGAAATATATAAATGTCAATGTAATTAATTACGCCTTCCGTATATTGATTCTATAAGATGTACGACGCAATGGATTTTACTTAGGCGCAATAAAATTTAATTACCGTAAGCCACAGTCAATGTATGGTGTCAGTAATATGTTATTTATCGCCTACTGAGCCTGGTTGCGAGAACTTTATATTAAAAATGGTTTATGTGTTTATTATAAGGGTTTGTATTGAAAGGTTTATGAGATATTGCTTTCTGTTATTTTCTAAGCTTTGAAAAGTATAAAAATATCGTTAGGACCTAAGTTATCGTGGCTATTTTACGTGTATTTGCATTAGAAGAACACTTTTGTATAATAACTTCACAGTCTAATTTATAATATAACGGTCTTCCTGTTAATAGAATAAATAAATAATAAACTTAATCTGTTAAATCTAATATAGTGCAAATTTGAAGCACATATTAAGCACTGCTTAATTCACAAGTCCTGAGAGAAGAGAGAAACCATACGGTTTAAAGTTGGCTGCGTTATGAATTAACCGACGAATGATGAATAAAATTAATGTTAATCTATTAGCACACACTAAATATTAGGAAAAGAATATTATTATATTATTATTATATAGAATATGGCTTTATTAAAATAATACCCCTTTTAATGTACGTAATATTTGTGTAAATAGTTTTAGGGTTTACTTTTGTGAAAATATAATACCGTATTGAATTAAATTGTTGATCTAGAAAATTAGATCTAGTTAGGAAGGCTTTGAGAGAGAGAGCTGAAATTCTTTTAAGAAAATATCCAAAGGGGAAACAGTATCTTGGAAAGATATTGACGATTTTTCGGACCTGAACGTGAGAGAATTTGTAACGGCAATATCTATTCGAACACAAATTGCTTGTATTTTTATGATAGGCGTTATTTTTATTGTATATTTAAGATAGAGGGATTGTTTAATTATATTCGTTCGTTTTTTAATAATTATGAACTTAATTTATTAAGTTACAATTTCAAAAGTTCCGGGCATAGAAAAGTTATCATTAAGACTTCGAAAATACTTGGTTGGTAACTTGTGTATAAGTATAGGATGTCTTGTTTATTTATTAGACTCACATACAAATCTTATATTATTATAATTCCTACTTATAACAAATATTAAATAATTAAATTAATTTGAAGTACCTACCACCTACATAATAATAATATTATGTGCAATAACGATGAATAAATTTTCAGATTTGAATAAACAATTTTAGTTTACAGAAAATACTTTCCGGTTTACTTTTTGTGGTGTATTTCCCAGAATTGACATAGATTCCAATAAAAAAATATCAATGTGTATATTTGATATCATTTACGGAGTGTTAAAACTCAAACAATGGAGTGAAAACAAATATCAGACTACAAATTTATTTATTTCACACTATTCGATAAACTGTTAAATACTGGTTTTTTAGTTGCAATATTCGTTTAACTGGGCTATCTAACACTGAAAGAATTTTTCAAATCGGACCAGTAATTTCTGAGATTAGCGCGTTCAAACAAACAATCTCTTCAGCCAATATTATTAGTATAACTATTAGTAGGTATATTAATCCTTTCTTAATTGGCCCAACGAGAATTCTAATAATAAGAAAATAAAGCTCTATTGTTAATTTATTCGAGAATTTGTTTTGGCTCTACCTAGGTTTTAAAATAATTTAGATGTTGTAGATTAATTCTTTTTTTTATAGAAAAAAATACCAGAAAAAGCACAAAATTAACACTTCTATAAAAAGAGTTGCCTATAGGTATTGTAATAACTCTCAACACTCAATACGTAAAAGCTGCTGGGAATCACGCAAAAGAGCTTTTAGTTTCTGGTCATAGAAAGCAACTCATAAGACTCATGTATTTGAATTCCATAGAAACATTCAGTGCGTCAGGTAGCAGAGGAAGTTATGACAGTGTTTAAACTCAGTAGGTGTTCCTAATTTCTTGGCTCTACATAGTTAAGAGGTATGTTTTGTGGTGTGTGAAAACTTATACGTATAAATAGGTTTACCGTATAATGTTAATTTAAATGTGAATCTAGCGTTGTTATAAAAAGTTTATTCCACAAAACTTTTTTGTATTCACTATAGTGAATTTGTCATATTATATGATTGATCCTAATATATTTTCTGTATCACAAATTCTTATAGTACTTATTTCAAATCCCAGTGAAGTTCAGAAAGTAAAAGAATACTGAGTAATGAGTATGTCAAAGCACCATTATTTTAAGTCCATAACGTATGAAATAACGCAGTAAGACGTTAAGCTGTTTAGTGTCAACAAAGCGTGCCATTGGGTCAGTCTTACTGCAAGGCGGTCAGTCGGCTTAACTACATGTTTTGTTACGTCCGATTAACCCATATTGTATTAGTTGTCGTGACGTCACGTTACGTCCTGGATTTTTCTACCAAGCGAGGGGCGTCGGGTCCGATCGAGTCCCGCCGGTTCGCAAAATGTGCCGCGCATGCGCCAAAATTGCGCCAATTTCGCACGCAGCGGCCTCTACCGACGCTTGCAGTCCACTTCTATCACGACGGAGAGATGTTGCGTTGCGCGGCGATGCACCTCGCGAGAGATGTCAAAAATTTAAAAATGTACCAGTTCAAAAATGTGATGCGCGTCTGAGATATATACGTAATCTCCTCCGACGTCAGGCTAATGTGTGTTGTGTGTAGGATAAGTCATAGTGTTCAGCATTTTAGCATTTAGTAGGAACGTTGTAGAATTTTAGGAATAAAAGTTAAATTTAAGGTGTTAAATTGGATGTAGCGAGGTTAAGTAGCGGGGTCCGACGCGGTTTCATTATTGTGTAGCCTGCATAACCTTGACATGAATTTCCCGCGCTAGCGCCGCAACCTTGTTTTCTAAAGCAACCCTCTTGAAATTGTAACGTGGAAACTATTATAATAATTGGCAATAAGTGCCACTTTATGAACGTTATTACATCATAACAATGTGTGCAGTAGAGACGAGCGACATAAATTGCTGGAATAATTAAATAAACTTATAAAGTTTGCGGAAAAACTCTTAAATAATGACTCCTGTGTGACGGTTTTAATAACGTAGGTGCCATCAAAATGAAAAGATTAAAAGGTGAGTAATTACGCTGTTACAGAATTAATTACGTGCAAATATTAAAATCACCAGTTTGTATTTTTTATATTCTAGGGTGTGTTTCAATTTTCAGTTTATGGTGAAATTTTGTATGACTATGAATGTTTTTTTTGTGAATTAGCCCAAGGTCAAAATTAGTCTTATTTAATAATAATTATTTAGATCAACTCTAGCACGTTATTATGTGGTAACATAGGATGCTTAGGTATGTTATTCTGGGGTACTCAACAATTATCATTAGTCAATTTTTCAGCTGCGGTGATAATATTATATTATTATGTAGATATCTACTTACGTATCTAATGTTGACTTTTTCCTCTATTATTTATCATATGGGTTTTCCTTGTCCTATAAGACAATAAGTTATTAAACCAATATATTTGTCTAAAACATAGGTAGGTGCTTATTGTTGTAATGAACGAAGAATCTAGCCTAGGCAATAGGCTTACTTATAAGATTTCCTCGTGATTACCCCATTTCCTCCTCTATAAAGTTTTTGACGTGACAACGTCTTATAATTCGATAGCCGGCTGCACGCACGAAAAAACATGACTCATGCGGCGTTACCTCGCTCTGAGGCGTTCCATGTAGGCTTGAAGTGCAAGCGAGAGCGCGAAACGAGCGACAAAGAAGCACAATAGGCCGTTGTCACGTTCAACTATCGTCAGTAAACCGACTTTACAGACAACCAATTTTTTTTTCATGAATTTTAAATGAAGCTGTTCATGTATAATTGTAAATATTACTCGGTGTGGTATATTAAATTGTTATACCGGGTGTCACGGATGTCCTATCGTATGCTTAATGGAGCATATAGTGTTTAACCTTCTGATGCTGTAAAAAATATTTATAAAATCCGGTCGTGCAGGAAAAATTATCTCAAAACTTTTCAATAAACTTCGTGTTCGTAACCCTAACTACGCGGATCATACTCGCGAGCGTTATACATAAGCGGTCATTGACCTCGAACGCTATGCTTAACCTCGAACCTCGAAAATAAATACCTACTGTTTGGATAATCTTTTTAGAGTATACGAGACAAATACACAAGTACACTATCGTTTATTTATACCAAAAAAAAAAAAACTGAAACTGAAACTGAAACTGACCGCGGTCGCGCCCTTTTAATACTTTTTACTTAACATATTTTAATCCTTACTTAAGTTTTTTTAATTATTATTTTTGTCTGCATTATGCAATGTGTTTTTTTGTTTTGCTTTACTAGGTACATATTTACTTATACTTTTAATTTTACGAGGAAGTCTTCAGATTTTTCATGAATCGAAAAACTTCATTAAGCTAATACACATAACTACACGTTCAGTAAACAACAAAAAAATATTTAAGTATCAAAGTTTTCATAACGATAAAAATAAAGTACGACTCCCTCAAACTCATAAGTCATAACAACTACCTACATAATTAAGATTACTGACAAAATAATTATTGTAATAATACTACCTACTGAGTTGTGAAGGCTAAATAAAAAATTTATTTATTTAATAAAATAGGTAAGTCTAAAATATTAATAATTATTGATAATTATACGACCTTACCCTATTTGCCATTTGGGTTAAAGCTATTAAATTAATAATTATTAGTGAAAATGAATAATAATACTTTGATTTAAGAAATAGAAAGTATGTTTTACTTATGATTTTTAGTAATTAGATGTGTCGTAAACAATAATTACATGCACACGGTGTCATATTTACTAGAAGAAATCAACGGTTTCAAAATGCAAACACTCACCCGATTATCATGCACAGGAATCACAGGATCGTAATACATATTGCACAATGATGACGAATGATGAGTGACGAAGGTAAACAAATATTACATAATGTATTAAATACCCACTACTCCAAATATCAATCACTTCTTAAAATAACTAAGTAACATAAGAAAATCTCGTAACTACTTAAATACATTATCTTACTGATTTATACAATCACTGCTTTAATAACTTTAACTAATTATTATAAACACAAAATACGAATTACGACGAACGATCCCGAATCTCCCGCGCAGATCTATCACAGCCCTTACGCTAAGACGTTTGGTGGAGCACTAACAATTTAACAAAATTTGTGCAATTAATAAAATACGCGGACGCTTACACGTGCCGGTGGCGGTATCTTTGTGCACCTAGCAAAGGTAACGCCGCCTTTCGTTTGTAAAATGCCGCCTTTTAAAAATATGGTTCGTTGTTTATTTAATATTTTATTTTACTTATCTTTTTATTATTTACTTTCAATTTTCTTTTGTAACTACAAATGAAAAAATACAATCATATTATAATTTAATATGAAATTATCATGAAATGATATTTTTAAGTTTTATGCTGGGAATAATATTATTATTTAATAGGTATTTAGGTACCTTAAGTTGCTATTTATATTCTAATCTAGATTAGGCACCATATTTTAATTATTGAGTTTCATCTAGCAAAAGTTGAAAGGAACAGATATTATTATGTAAGTATTCTAAATCATTCTTATTATAGGTATTTTTACAAACATTTCCCTACGAATCCCTAAACTCACATTGTACGTTTATTCGTATTATTATTGAAGTTTGTAAGTAATTTTAAATAAATTTTTGTTAGTCGCTTGTTTCATCTTTCGGTGTCAAGTTGCTATCGTTTGCGTTTTCTGTGTTTCATCTGTGAGTATCTGAGTCGGTAATGTCGTATTATACGAACGCGGAGTAGGTATTACAAATTACAATATGATTATGTGTGTGGGTGCAGAGGATGGTAATCAGCTCGCTGCAGCTCGAGATTTATATCGGCAGCGATAGGTACATAGACGGAAGAGAAGCACATCACCAGCGGAATTTACCGTCCTATAATTGTTTTCGAGCGTATTTTTGTTCGGTTCGGAGGTACCTAATTGGTAAAACTATGTTATGACAATTCAAAAGTGCTTCTAGAAGAATAAATGTTTTAGTTTGTTGTGAAATGTGAAGTGAAGTGTGTGATAGGTACCTACTGCATGTTGTTTGCTGAAATTTCTACAAGTTGGTAGGTATGTACCTTATTTCAATATCATTGTACAAAAATAATTGATACGCATGTATCTCAATAAAAAAAATTAGTAAAGATTAAAATATGATTCAGTATTAAAAGGGTGCGGTCAGAAGGCGATGGTACTAAGTAATTTTTCGTTTTTTTTTTTTTTGTATAAATAAACGATAGTGTACTTGTGTATTTGTCTCGTATACTCTAAAAAATATTATCCAAACAGTAGGTATTTATTTTCGAGGTTCGAGGTTAAGCATAGCGTTCGAGGTCAATGACCGCTTATGTATAACGCTCGCGAATATGATCCGCGTAGTTAGGGTTACGAACACGAAGTTTATTGAAAAGTTTTGAGATAATTTTTCCTGCACGACCGGATTTTATAAATATTTTTTACAGCATCAGAAGGTTAAACACTATATGCTCCATTAAGCATACGATAGGACATCCGTGACACCCGGTATAAATAAATAAATAAATGTTATTTGTATTTGTTGCTAGCGAATTGTTTTAGTGATAACGATAATCTAGTTAAATCATTTGGAAGTTATGTGATTATACGAATGCGTAATTTACGTTACGACTCTATTAAAACTGAAATTTGGATATAACTATTAAATTTTATTAAAATATAATAATAATATTTATAAGCTATTGCAAAGTTTTTATCTCAGACTTTGAGCGCGGCGACCGAATGTAAAAATTCCGTAACGAAAAAACCTAACACCCCCCCACTCGAACTCCAACCGGCACAGCGATGCGATGCTATGCAATAGCTTTACCGAGGCAGTCCTCGAGTGCCACACTTATTTTTTTTTAGATTTCACCGATTACCCTACATTGCCTACAACATACACGTGTTCGTCAAAAAGTTATATAAACGTAAGAAAGAAAATAGCGAGCATTTTACATACGAATACCTGAAGGCTGAAGTACGTAATTAACTACATAGGTCATATTTTTCAGATATTCGCAGAAATCTAATAATTCATATTTTAGGTATGTACTTCAACGTAATTTGGGATAGATTATATTATTAGGTACCTACAATGTACATGTTACCCAATGTATTAGGTACTAGCCGTGCCCTGCGGTTTTAACCGCAGTGCTCCACCCCTCGATAAATGGGCTATCTAACACCGAAATAATTTTTCAAACCGGACCAGCAGTTCCTGAGATTAGCGCGTTCAAACAAACAAATAAACTCTTCAGCTTTATAATATTAGTATAGATGAGGTGTGACTGTATTAGGTCATATTAGCGTTTGCCTAGCCCTTTTCTTACTTTTTATTATTTTTCGTCATCATTATAAGCCTGGTTTTATTACGTCACTACTGGGACTTTACGTGATTTTACTAACCGATTTGGTAGAAAATTTGTATGCATATAGATTTATGATCTTTGGTTTTAATCGTGGTTTACCCCGGTAAAACGAAACCGCTTTTATATCCTATCCTGGTAAATAATTGTTAATTACCTAAAGCCAATCTCAGGGTTTGATAATATTATTATAATATGTTAACAGTTAAAAAACTCATGCAAAGTTAAGATGAATCAAAACATGATATTTTCAAATAGACGAAGGGATTATCGACCGACAACTGAAAAACCATACCTAATATTTTGAGTTGTTTACCTGTTTTGATTACTTAAACATGATATAAAATCTTTCAAAGACTTGAACAAATAAACGAAGATCGTCTTGCCATCGCTACACTCTAGAGTCTAGGGAATAAATGCATTTACTGCAAAGCGGAATTACATAACTTTCTGAGCATTAATCGTTGCACAGCAGAACTTACAAAAGATTAACACAATAGTTTCGCTCCCCGTGGGGTTATTTACTGTAATGCACCTTATAACTTGTTTGTACAAGTACAATTAACTGGCAACTCTCTGCGGTAAACTTCTCTAATTTATTACAGCGCTTTATCTGTGATATAACTAGTTAGTGTCATTTAAAAATGTTCTCTATGGGGATAGAATTAAGGACTAGGATTTTTAGGCGTGACATCGTAGAGACAATTCTCTCAATACTGGACTAATCGTTATAATTTAGCCTATATCTACACTTTGTTTTGATTGACAAGGACCTCTTGGTATGCAATACTCTACTTCAAAGATAGCTCAGAAAATAATGCATAACTTGATTTTATTAATATTGAGAAGAATATGAGGAGCTTCGAAGAAATCGCATATGAACGATAACGCCTCTTCTACTTGGCACGTGTACTTTAAGAATTTTATATTTATACACGGTCTAAATCTATATAATATTATGATGAATATCTTATATTCATATATTATTACGAGATATTTCAGATTTTATGAATGTATTCATCTTTTCTAAGAATAAAAACACTATGCAATGAATTCATACAAGAATTAAAAATGTATAAAATTATTTTTATGTTGAATATTGTATAGGACTATAAGCAATAGTGTGAAATGTGAGATGCAAAAAAATAATATCTTTTATTACTGTGTGAAATAAAACTCATCTGTTTTAATGCACTGAATGCTTGCGATTTTTTATTTCTTGTTTCAAAAATATCAGGTTGTTGCATTTTAGTATTTTTGACGTTTTTACCAACCGAAATGGACTCTTTTATTTCTGTAAATAATACTATCGGTTAAAATATATAGGAATAAGTAGTCCCTATCAAAACTTTATCAGGCACGTGCCAAAAATAACTATTTCTGAGGTTGAATGATGAAATAAATATATTATCAATCTAGAGAATATTTCCCGATGTATCTTATTTATTTATTTATTTATTTATTTATTTATTTAATTAAGGTCAGCCAACATTTGTTTACATTAACACAAACATACAGAAACAAGAACACAAAATAACTTATATAAATGCAACAGCTACTTAAAGGCTAACACCACATACAAAAACTTTTTTTTTTAAGAAAATAAAAACAAGAACACAACATCTTAAGAAGACTTCTGTTGTTATCCTTCTACAATATAAATAGGAGAACAAAACATGTCAGTCTGGTGATGCATGGCCCTTGTTTCCCATAACGAAACATCAATCAGAGAAACAAGTGTGAAATACGTATATAGGTTATGGTATATGTAGTTTTCTACCCACTAGTACTCAATCACATTAGGCGGGTCTACACAGAGCGAGCAGTCTCGCGAAGCAATAGCTGCGCGAAGCAGCTCGGTCAGAGTGGACGTGGCTCGGTCCAGGACACAGCTGCCCGATCTGTGCGGATTAGCATATGAAAAAGAAAGAAAATGTTTATTTCAACACACACGGCAGCACAAAATACACAATAACAATCGATATTAATTATATCGCCTATTTTATTGTTGTTTATGTGTATGTTGTGTTAATCTTAATTGTTGTGCACATAAATTAAAACAAAAACTTACTGCAATTGTGTAATGAGAAAGACGCTTATGTAACTATTGATGGACCTGTGTAAATAAATTAAATTAAATTACCATATAGACGATTCAGGGATTTAGACTAAAACAATCTTTAACATTGATTAACCGTTTGCTTTCTAAACCGTATTGCAGACGTATTGTATACGATCAATCTTCATACTGCTTATAGCCCATATGAAACCGGGGTAGTTTTAGAATAAATGAGATGGAATTTATCTTTATCTAAATTAAACTGAAAGGTCGTACACCCATGTCTGGGTTCTTGCCCTTTGGTTTCACCTTTACAACCTTTTGTGATGTGCAAGACTTTAGAATATGAAATTATATTCATTGTTCGTTTCTTCGTGTCATATGTCATGCGGAGAAAATAATTTGAGAATGAATTGTATTTCTAAATTCGTCTAGATTTGTATTGCAATTTCTTTAGAGGAATGATGTAAATAATAACGGATCGTAGAGGAGTAGGTTGCAATATTAAATTATTATTAAATGAAAACTTACTGAAACCGAAAGTTATAACTATTTAATTTTTTAATACTTAACAAGAAATAGTTTAAATATTTAAAAAAATAATACAGATTATATAAATATAAAACATTAAACCTCGCATTTCTTTTCACTTCACATCATACTAGATTAGCTCCTAACCTACGTCACTGATCAAAGGTGTTCTATTTTTCCCAACACGTCTGGTATGGTGTCTCAAAGGCTGATCAGATTCTATTTTAACGAACGCTTTTGTTAACAAGTCAGCTAGGTAGTTCTTAATAAATGTTTGAACTTTTTAATAAGAAGTGACTTTATTATAAGCTATCAATTACTATCTATACAATGCATCTAACTAGAAGTATAGTGGAGTGTTTGATGTTTATAGAAAACTATCAAATACGATCTTACATTAAAACACAAAACTTCAGAATCTTTCAGTCAAGAGACAATAGAGCAAAAAGGATCCCCAAATACCCAAAGGTCTCATCAGCGCAATAACATGTCTTAGAAAATAAATTAAAAAAGGGGGAGGTGAGAACCCTAACGCACTTACTCGTACGTGCGTCCGGTTAGCCACTTAGGGCACGACCGTCATTAAACGAACTTCAATTTATACAAGGGCTCGTCTCAAATAAGCACTTTTTTGCACCTTTCCCTCCTTACTACAAAGAAAATGGGAACTTATTATGTGGAGAGTTTTAAATGGTTTTCTTAGGACTTAACTTTGGCGCAGAGTTAGGGATTGCGATTGAAAATAAAAGTACTAGCCTTTGAGAATTTTTTACGTTATTAATTTCTGAGCAAGCTTTTGAATTTACGAAAGGTACCTCTAATTATTATTTATGTACCCAATTACGTTCAAAATTTTCTAACCATCGACAAATTCAGTTCGACTTCTTTGCTGTTCTCGAGTAGGTAAAGGAAATTTTAGTACTCATTCTAAAAATAGCGTTTTACCGCTTTTATAATAACTTACTGAAAGCAAACCTTTCCCTTGCATGAACGTCGAAACCCGAAGTGTGATTCAGGGTGAAAGTCGTGAATGACATGAATTGCTGCTGAATTATAAAGGGGCATTTCATATTCATGAGACGGCGTTCAGTCAAGAGTTAACATTTTAAGTGATATGTAATGAGGCACGCCAATTTTGCTTGTTCATATTGTATGACACTATTAACAGTAGTTAGAACTTTCAAATGAATGAATTGAAACTGGCTCACTACATACAATAGGAACATGCAATACAAATTCGTTCGTCTGATTCAACCCGTTGCAGATTTTAAAGGATATTGTGATTCTTATAATATGATTTTTTTTTTGTAATAGAAATAACTCATTTCTTTTACTATTTAAATAGATTCTTACTCGAAATTATTTTATTCTTCAGACAACATTATTAAAGAATGAAAATTTACAGTAGCGCGTGGTTTTGCTAGCACGTTCTATCTATCTGTACCATTTAAATTATTCTTAGCCAAAATAAAGTTCACGGCAGCAAATCTTGGTTCATCCTGTATCATTTATCATTTTTACAATTGCATGCCTCGTTCTTTGTACCATGTGACCATAAAACAAGCGAAGCGGACCATAAAAATGTTTTATGAAAGATATTATGTGCACATGTGTAAGAAATGTAAGGGTATAATTTGCTTCTAATGTACCTCATTTCTGAGGAAAGGGTGACAAAGTTTCAACGTCAACGTGACCGGAAAATGTACATTACGCATTTACGCAACTTCCTTTGTGTTTAACTTCTCGATCGAATTGAGTTAACTTTGGTTTCTTAGCTTTTAAAATAATATATTGATTACAATGCGTTTGTGTTGTTCGTTTGGTTTCTTAGCTTTTAAAATAATATATTGATTACAATGCGTTTGTGTTGTTCGTTTCAAAATTTAGACATCTTGTTCAATAACTATGTAAAGATAGGTTTTATGTCTGTACATACATCAATTGTGCTCTTCAGGTCTATATAACTATCATAAACTTGATTGAACATCCAAGATTTACGATTTATTGATATCATAGTTAATAGTTAACCAAACCATATATAAATTAGGAAGGAAAATCCCTCGAGTGTAATAATTGAAAAGGCCCTCCTAACACCTACTTCCAAAATTGAGGATGAAACTCTAAGCGCCAATAATCACTTCGCAAACCTGAAACTACACTTAAGGGATGTACCTTGGTTTCAAATATTTAAGGGACCTTTAAGTGACGCTAGCTTATTGGGATTACGTTGGGCAAAAGAAGGCCCTTAAAATGGATTCACTTCATCCTAATGTAACTGCGTTGAACTCGTATACAATTCGAAAAACGTTTTAAGGAAAAACGAATTTTTAAGTAAGTATGAAGAAAACTGGGTCCCATGAATATTAGTGTATGTTGTTTATGTCGGTTGGTAGTCTTGTAGGCCGTAAACTCAGCGTTGAATAACTTTGCATTTATATTTAATCAAAAGACGTATCTGCCGAGATAGTTCTTAGCTTTGTCCCGAATAGAGAGATTTCAACAAGTCAGTATCTCGGGGAATATATTCACAAAAACTCTTGTTTTTTATTTAGATTCATAAAAAGTTTGATTTATGTTTATTTGTTTTATTTTTTATATAAAACTACTACCCTATCTCTATAATCTCCATTAGGAGGATGCAAATCTGGGATTACAATCATAATAAAAATAAAGAATCCAAACGTGAAAATTCATATAACGGATAAAGGGAAAAGAAAATGCGTTATTCTTGATTAATTTACATTTTTACACCTGGACAATAAAAAAGAAGAGAATACTCAGGTTTGAAATTCAATTCTTATCAAACAAGTACTAAGAAGGTTTAAGTCTTAAAATTAATAATATCTTTCACCATATTATGTTAATTTGAAAAATATACCGAGGTAATATTGAATATCACTCAATGTGGTGGCGAAAATCATCATCAATGCAATATTGATGCCAGACCATTTAAAAATCTTCAACTGGAAATTTATGTTTGTGCCAATATTTATGTATTCAAAAAGGCTTTTTAGATGTGCCGTTGATGAAATGTTTTTATTTATTAATGGTTCTGAGAGTGTTGCTCTTTGAGGGTTTCCGGTACTTACCTTTATTGTATTGGTTGAAGGTGAGTAATATGTAAATGAGCCTGTTATGTGATTTATTATTGTTTTAACTTAAACTTAGTTCCCTTTGGTTTATTACTGAAGCAGATGTCGGTGAAATAATGCCTACTTTTACATAAACTTTTATATATAACTACCAACCATATTAAAATGCGTATAAACTTTCGAATTTATAATATAGAGGCACTACATTAACTTGACTACGAGATTGGCAGGAGAACTTTTAAGTTAAAGACTAAAGTACTATACGATAGCGTTTTGTTTCAGTTCTGTTAACTATAATATAATGAAGAATATAATAATAAGTCATCATCTGCTTTTTAACGCTTCGGTACATTTTAATGAAAAATATTTTTTTATGCTTGATTCTTCATACTTATATTAAGGTTACAATGTATTCATCCATTATTATAGTTTTCTCTCTCTATTGTAACTAGTTATATGACGATTCGACAAGGAAATGCTCTTTCCACTATTTTAATTAATCGAATCGAAAATATTTTACAAAACAAACAATATAGAGTAATCTTAAATTCAAGGAGTTTATTGGAAAACAAAGAGAGGACCATTAAGATTTATGTTAGATGTTACGTGAGTTGAATTCAATGTTCTATTAAAGTGAAACTTTTATTACATCGTCTCAAACTTTTTGGTCTGTGTAGCGCATGTCGCGTGTATCGCGGCTGCCGAGTAGGTATACCTACTCGGCAGCCGACCGACACGCGACATGCGCTACACAAAGCAGTGTTCGGAACCGTTCGAACAGTTTCACTTTTACCGTGGTTTTATAAAACCACACAACATTTTTTTTCTTATTAAATCGCTGGAATTTCTTGTTATTTCACTTGGTATTTGAATATACGACTTCTTTTGTTTAATAAACGCTTTTTCACCGGCTTTTATTAGCTTCACACACTTTACTTATTCATTCTTAAGCGTGTATGTTATGATGAAATAATTGAACGTGATTTTCATTTATTACGTTTGCAATACCGTATCTATTTTCAAAAAAGTTTATTAAACAACCATTTACTTTTTTTATCGAATCGAATTGTGTCGAAACCTCTCCAGATTATTGAAATATGTCATTCATGTTCCACCTCTTTCAAGGTACAATGGACACAATTTCCGAAACATTTCTTTATAGATTCCGAATATTTTAAATAGTTTTCAAACGAAATCAACTATTCCCTATAAAATACTGAAACACTGCTAAATTATACTGGAATTTCTTCCTCAAAGTTCATAGGGGTATTGCGAATACATTTTTAAAACAAGAAATTGGTTAAAATACTTATTTCCCTATTTTCTGTGATAGGACATTTACATTGGATTTTATTCCGGAATGTAATGTATTTCGTTCGCTTCAATGCGGTATGCGGGTGGCGGGATTATTAAAATTTCACCCTTTATTTGGTAAACCATAATCTATATGCATTGTTGTTTTTACAAATAAATGTATCTGTTCAATTGGTTTTACCTTTTTATATCTCTTCGATCTGAAAACAGAAAATGGTTAGAATTAGAGTAAGGGTTACGGTACTTATAATAATATTATACATACACAAACTATTTCTGGGGTATTCTAAACAACTTTATTGTATTGTATACGAAGACTATCGGTATTCACATTAATGTAGTAGGTGTACAAAAACCTATCAATCATTGTTTAGTTTTACGTATGTATCTAATTATTTCATTCTCGAATTTTGTTCATTTTGTGACTGCAGTATCTACAAGTATTTTATTTTACTTTTTGACCTAATATTATCTCGAATGTTGCAAGAAATATAGATCTTGTCCAAGTTAGCTAACATGGATGGCCTAAAATCCTCATTCGCAAGAGCCTATACGGACAGAATTGAAAGATAGCAGATACCCTACTTTATCGTCAAAAGCACAATAAGATACGATATTAAATGTTGTAAATTTTGTATTCAATCTGTGAACCAGTTGCTCGGTAATAAGTACCCATAGTTTTCCATTTTTGGTTCATATAACTTCATTGTGTATTTGTGACGACCGCTTTTCAAATGATACTTTCAAATCGGTGATCGAAGTTCTTCATACCTACCTTTCCGATTATTTTTTTTGCTTTTTTGTTCAATCTAGATTCTAGAGCAATTATTATTAATATTCTTGCAAAAATTAAAAATTTGTGTAAAAACATAGTACAAAAATATTAAGATAAATACGTCGTGATATATTGAAATTAAGGGTAATTTAAGAAAAAAGTAATATTCCAATTAAAATAATTTAACCTAAATGGCAACTGTATGAACGGTCTTATTTGAAACTTTTCCTTTCAAAAGTCGTACCGTGTAAATTGAACACATACCTACCTACATAGTGTTATCTGAAATTACATCTTTTGTCTCAAACTTCTATAAGCCTGGCACTATTGTTTCAAAATGTTATTTTAGAAACGTTTTGCTCGTTGTAAGGGCTGTTTTTATGTAAAGAAAATTATTTCATTTTATAAATTAGTTTTGTTTTTCATTTATATATACAGATTTTTAATAATTAATATATATTAAATTTTAGAAACGGGAGTATTCAAAACAATTCCTTATTTTCAGAAGTCTATGGAATTTTGATTATTTGTCTGATTTTTTGCCCTTCAATAAAACAATAAATGAAATGAACTTCCAAATAACAATTTTTCTACAAATATGAAACTACGTGTTATTTTCATGAAATTCCTCGCACCTATTATTAACTCCCCCGTCAAGCAAACTAAAGGGATGACAAGATTTTTATCTGGTTCACAATAAGTGTCACTTATGTCAGTTAGCTCTCGGAGTCAAACTTGACAGACGTAGAAAAGGGACGCTTCCGACGGCACTTGGTAAGATAAAATTGGAAATTTTGGAATATCGCGAGATATTGAGTTTGCGAAGTTTTCTTAATTGTTGTTTACATTGTCAATTTATTATATCTATGAAGACAGTTACTTGTTTGATATTACAGAAAATGATTCTGGAATTGAATGCATCATTTAACACAAACAGTACCTATCTTCCAAAATTCAGAGAATAATAACAATTTACCTATTGCTATTATTGAATTATATTTAAAATTACGTAATTTAGCGTCATAATATCTAGATTAAGTTAACAAAATTAATACAAATAATAACATGTCACATGTGACTATAAAAATTGAAGCTACAATTTTTTTCTTCCGAGTTTACTTACTGCCTTTTTCAACCGAAATATTGTGTCACACATCATTAATCCTTTCTTATAAGAAGAATTTACTAACGTTATATCGTTTATATCGTTGTATTTGATTTATAACTAGATTCATTCTTCCATATCCAGTATAGTCAAAGCCTTAGCTAGTCTAACTAATTTCATCGCAGTTCGATAAAAGGATCCAGTTGCATACAATTGAGCAAATCTCTTCAGATGAGACCATCGAGGCTATCAGCTTTCAAACGCTTAACTTCAGTCTACAAATTACACCGGTTCGTTTTACCCTGATGTAATTAAACTACAGAAGCTTCAAATTAACATACAATTTGTTTAACGCCTTTTATTAACGCTTTTAAAACTCTTTTTGTAGTAGGAATGATGACTATGTTTTAATGGAAAGGTGACACTATTAAATAAATGTAGAGAATCTTTGAAATAAGTTTTTTTTTTAATTTATACTTATTCGTTGACTATTTATATGCTCTTTACTTCGGATTGAATTTAATAAATAGACTACGTAACATGAAACGATAGTTTATTTGGCGTATTTTACAAAGACTATTTGATATCATTAGATATACCTTTCTCTAGCTTCTATTTTAGATTATTCCCTTTTGTCCAGCATGTAAATCGATCTATGTATTTTCCATGCTTTCGTCAATTTAAAACACACAACATGAACTCAATGCGAAAAATACTCACGTAAGTGGATTTAAAAATATATCCACCAAGTTGATAAATAAACAATTCGGTAGCGAAACGGCACACAAATATATCCATTGTGTTTCAAAATAACTTGTTCGATATTGCAATTTTGTACCTGTAGGCTGTATACGATGTATGGATTAAAGTCAATCGGTCACTCGTTGTTTGTTTAGGTTTATATTATCTGTTTAATGTTTTGGTTATGCTGACACTGTTATGGGTTATTTTATACGTTAGTTATTTGATACTTTTTGGCATTGGATATTTTATTTATAAATTATGTGTAATCGGCCCACTTTACAATGGGCAGCGTTGGGCGAGTAGAGGCAATCACGATAGTGTAGAGCGTAACAGCCGTACAAATAAAAACTTGCTTATTCAAACCTTATGCAATGAATAGATATGATAAGAATAAATAAAGAATAAGGATGTCATAATTTCTTACAAATAAATTTGGAATAACGTCGATGTAACTATGCTCACGCTATGCAATAGGCGCGAAGCGGCAACGTAGCAATTCATTCACAAAATTATGAAAAACATTGAAATTGTCTACGGTTAAGCCTTGGTGCTGTCATTTTGACGCTCGTTTGACTTCGTCGAATTTGTTGTGAAGTTTCATCATACGATGTTCTGTTTATTTATTTTTTAAACATTTATTTGAAATAATTTAAATATATCATTAAATATGCAAGCAAATGAAAGAGAACGCTATCCAATATCCGGAGAACAGAAGATAAACCCACCTTGAAATAGAGAGTTGCCAAATAACTGGTACTCAAAACATACAACTTTTTTACTACATTTTCAACGAAAGTTTATATTATTGTGATAAGTTTAGAAATAAGTGGTTTATGTATGTATGGTTTGGCGCATGTCGTAAATAAATAAATCATTATAAATATCAAAAGGGTTTTTCATAATTTCGTATATTTTGACATCAATTTTTGTTTTCATACAAAATTTTCCATTTCAATAGGTACGTAATAAAATTATTAATTTGCTCAACATTTTCTACTTCTCGTATTACTCTCATTGCTATTATCTCAAATTTAGATTGAAAATTGGTTCTAAAACTTGTAAAACAGAGCACAATGTATTAAAAGATAGCTTATAACCATACTTATAACTCAGTTATGTCAGACTTATACTAGGGTGGTAGCCGGAATAAGGACGAAATAGCATTAGTATGAATACTTATTACGAAGTTATACTAGGTTTCATTTATTACGTGTTTATTTGTATGATTTTTCCTTATTCTTAGTTTATTCTTTTCATAAAATGTTATAACTCGTTTATTTGTACGGCTGTAAATGTCTAGCATGTTTATTCAAACATCGACAATCATTTGTTGGGCCAACGCTCTCAATTGTGAATTGGGCCTAATACATTGCTTTTATTTGTAATATTTTTTTGACATGCGGGTATTCGGATACTTGTCGAGAGAGCAAACCACAACCACCACAACTGGCACAGTCTCTCTCGTGCTGTTGAACTGAAGACACAGCTAATTCGGTACCCTTCATATGTTTCCACATAATATGAAAAGATAAGTAGTTAAGAGTATTTTTTAAAGCAACCATTCATTTCTAATGCTATTCGTTCGTACATTTCATAGTTGTAACACTTATCCAGTTTCTACTAAATTAAAAAAAAATATCTTTGTACTTCCCGAATCCAAAATACAATTCAATATTTCTCTACTCTTTTAACTGCCTGTCTCAAAAAATCCTTCCTTATTATTCTATTAAAAAGTTTATTGTTCCTGTAAATATTTGACCTTTGTTATAATAGAATAGAATTATTGGAGGAACAGGGAAGTCAATCAATCAAGTCCGTTCTTCCTGCAAAAGTTATTTGATAAGCAAATTGGTGAAAAGGGAAGTTTTTTCATCCAAAACGTTTTCTAATTTTCTCTATATTCCGTCCTTTCAATAATGTTGAGTAATCTGAATTCGAAATGACCTGATTAGTTCGTTCCCCTTCGCCAGTTTTTAATATTGAATTGATTTCACAATATTTTCAATGAAATGTATTTTTAAATATTTTGATCTTTATTATTCATAGGTACAATAAGGATTGGAAAGAATTAATATACTGTTGTTCCATTACAATGATATGTAATGGGACGTACTTACGTACGTCTTAGGTATAATCCAGGTGCTGTTTGAATGTATTTTTGGTGTTCCTATTATTAGAATTGTAATAATTTACTCATATCGTATTTTTACAAAAAAAATGTATACTAATTATCCAGAAATTTTCATTATTTATTTGAGTGATTTTAATAATTCACTTGTAATTATTAAGCCTATTTATTATTTTATCAGTATAATTTCCAAATAAATATCTATCCTTTCTTATTACATTACACGCACAAATCTAAAAAGCAATAAGCAATTTTTCATTCCATAACCATTTCGAATTAACATAAAACCCGTTCTTATTCGAGAACCAGGCTTTAATATTCCATCATTATCATTTGAACAAAACAAAACAATAGCGAGTGGTGCTATAGAAACGTGAAATGGGCAAAATTGAAAAATGCCTCGAAATGTATTCAGTGAACTCATAAATGTGTTTTCAATGTCTCCGTTTTAATTTATTTCTCGGGTTTAAAGGATTCAATACGAGAGAATCATGAAAAGGTGTCATCGGAGATCCAAAGAAGATTGATTACAGTTTCTGAAAACAGTTCGCTTCGCAGGAATAAAGTTGCGGCCGATGAGCAGACGAGAATATTTCTTTAGAACTGCGGATATTAACGGGGTTGCTTGTTTTAGAATAATGCCCTGAGATTCATTATAGAGATTAGATTTCGATTTACAATTTAGGTGACATACATTTTAGTTTAAATACCTGACTTGTTTTAACTATTTTTACGGCTTTTATAGATGACATGAGATGAATTACGTAGGGCATGTGTGTCGTAAATGAAAATTAGAACAGTAAAAATTGATATATGAAACAGTATAGAAAACTCGATTCACAAAAAAAGACTACTAATCTGAATTTAGATACCATATATTTTATAATATCTGACCAAATTCGCCTAGAGTATGAAACATACTAGAATAATCCATAACAAAACAATCTCTTCCACTCTATGCCTTATTACGAAGAAAACCCTACAAATTCAGAAGTTCACTCCATTATAATAAGGCAATAAATCATCAACACGTAACAATTTGGCGAAACAACCTGTACTTATAGAAAAGATATACTATGTACAGTCATGGTGATTTGTAAGGCTTATATAAAAGCCTAAGCCGACGAAGCGTGTGTGATCTATCACGGCTATAGTTTAACATTTAGATACGTCTTGTGTGAGCAATTTGTACTGAATTTAGATGTGAATGCTCAATTGTAAGACTTTGTCAATATGTTGATGTTTAGCCTTATACATATATTTATATACACCTCACCTTTGCTTATTGGTAGTAGATTTTTGTTTTATAAAAACTCATTTGTATTTATATAATATTAGTAAACATACTTTAATACGATTATATTAACTTCATATCTACGTGTTTAAACCACTAAATTTCGAATAATAAATAATAATAATATAATGCTCTCTCTACATTCAAATATTATGCTAAATCAGCATAAATTATCCTTAACTAATATTTCTGCTACTATTGTTTAAATTCTACTATACTACTTCTATAGAACATAATACTAATGAACTTCTGAAAATGCTCTTACACAAGACACTCAACTAAATCACCAGTTAAATCAGAAGCAAGTACCTAAAATGTATTATTAAATTACCCTATTCGCATCCACTTAGATTACATTTCCTCTAGAGTCTAGGCTGACATTAAAGTACTGAGCACCGTATGAAGATAAATTACATTCAACCACTTTAAGTTAAACCTTTGAAGATGGGATAAGAAGGCTTCAACTATGTCTGAATCACTCGGTTGTTTCTTTGAAATATTAGGTACCTTTTGCTAGGTATGTTTAGGCCGTATTATTATTTTTTTATATTAGCAGATTATTAACGTTAATTACGTTATAACGTTAAAATGTATTGTGTTAGATTACAAAAAAATTGAGACGTTAATAATACATTAGCACTGACTAAATGGAACCGTTTGTTATTTCGTACAAATTACCTTAAGGCTGAGAGTACGCAATATTTCAAATACTATAAACAGAATGAGGGTAGTTAGAAAGCACAGGATCACTAAATAGTTACCACGTCAAAGCACGAAAGCCATGGTGTTATTTATATTTACTCATATTATTGAACTTAGTACAAAATTACACAAACAATATAATAATTATTATAATGGTATTTAAGAAACAAGAATCTAAGAATAGGAATTGCCTACTGTAAATATATATTGTTTCTTGTGAATAGATTGACTGTTGTTAGCATAGTGTATATTTGCGGGTATTTGAATATTCGTCTCCAGTGAATACGCAAGTAAATACCACATCTGGTCAACAGTGGAGTTAGTCAACATCTGCATCGTGATGTCGGACCGGATGCACGTCTATTGTTGACTCGTGTGCAGAATTAGATTAGTACTTAGAGATTCATGACTTTCTTCAAATATAATTTATAAAACATTAACCATAGCTATGACGTTGTTTATTCTGACATTATTACCTATTCACAAAACATAAACATCCTATTATGCAGTAAACTAATGTTTAATACTGCGTTGCAGTAAATATAAACCAAGCCTAATTACCGTTTCTTTGTTTCAGATATCAATACTACGGCAATGAAAATTTACATCCTCATAATCTTAATCATCCCTCTGACTGATTGCGATGTATTATCAGAAGCGAAGGAATCAAACCCACTACCAGAGCCTGAACCTCTTCCCGTATTGCACAGCAACGATACACGGTGTAGAATATCTGAATACCAGTGCTTTAACAAGAGATGTGTGCCGATAAATAGATTCTGTGATGGCAGCAACGACTGTGGGGACGCGTCAGATGAACCGAGGCATTGCACGCGTAAGTTTTATGGACTCATTATATTATGAATATAGGTAGTGTGTTAGTCAAAAGATGAGGATGAAATTTACCGATACATAGAAAAAAAAACCGGCCAAGTGCGAGTCGGACTCGCGCACCGAGGGTTCCGTAAAATATATTATGTGATGTAACTAAAAATTTATGGTTTTCGTAATTTTTCCTTTATCTATATTCTATGCTATAAGACGTTGCTTCGTACCAAATTTTAAGATTCTGAGTTCACGGGAAGCACCCTGTAGGTTTTGATTCCCTTGCAAGTGTCGAAAATTTGCGGCATAAACGGCTGTATCTTTTGATTGCGTTGGCTTAGAAGTTTGATTTTTTCACAGCTTCAAGGGACAGTAGACTTGAGTAATTGATATAAATTTCAGCTTCATACCTCCACGCGTTCCTGAGAAAAAGGGTCTTGACAGACGGACGGACGGACGGACAGACGGACAACAAAGTGATCCTATAAGGGTTCCGTTTTTTCCTTTTGAGGTACGGAACCCTAAAAACACAGAAGAAAAACATTCAGAAGGTGTTCGTACTTACAGAAGAAAAACATTGAGAAGTTGTTCGTTCTTGACAGATTGTTAGGTTATCATAATATTATCACAGTTTGCAAGAATGGCCGATGAATCGGAAACGTAAGATGATAATTATTATAATGTATTTATTCCATAGTATATGGTTTGCTGCCACTACTTAGAATTATTACGAAACTGCCGCACTTTGCGTAATGACATTTTGATTTGGCCGTATTAATTCTATGTCGCTACGAAAAAATCTATTGGCAATAAGGAAAGTTTCAAGAGAGGTTTTAAAACAGTACTGAATACTATAATGGAAATCTATATATTACGTTCCCTGAACGAAAACAATTTTGAACAGAACATTTGAATTTAGTTCATTTAAGGGCTTGGTCTAGTAGTGCAAACAAATACATCCTGTCATCCTATATGTAAATAATACAAATGTACTAAGGGAAAGTTGCTCCACTTAATTTTTAAAAATTAAATCATTCGTATGCATAATTTAATATTCGTAATAAGTACCTAAAATGACAATTTGAAACAATTTTCGTGAAAATTACATCGGGTGATTCTTTTTATCAGTACACAAAATTTGCGAATACGTTCTATTGATATCTTCAACTTCATGTTTATATAACTGATCAACTTTTACAAAGAAATTTGGACGAAATATAAAAAAAAATAAGCTTTCCATACAAAATGCATAACTCTATACATTTTTTTCGACCTAAGTTTCTTAGTGAAAGTTGTTCAGTTTCACTAATAAAACGGATAAACAAATTTTGTATATATATAATAAAAAAAAATGTAATGTTTGTGTAAAAAATTATAAAATAGAAAAATGCGCAAATGAAAACAAAAGATATTTATTTCTGACTAGCTTCCGCCCGCGACTCCGTCCGCGCGGATGTCGGTCTTCGTGTGGATGGTTTATTTCTCCATTTTGAACTGGGAAGACGTTTCTCACTAAATTAATATTAGACGATCATGATTCACTCCAGTCCAAACAACAAATAAGCAGACTTCTGCTTCTGCAACGTTTAGTTGTCCCTGAATTTGGAAAAAATAGTCATGATTCTTATCTATGACAAAAGTGTTATATTTTTGCATTGTATTTCAAATATTAAATTTTTTATTTTTAACCGCATCTTCCGCATTCATGTCTTTTGCCGGAATTAGACATTTAACTTCTACTAGTCCCATTTTCCCTTCTTGATATGGGAGTGTATAAAATAAATTTTTTAGATATTTCTCGTTATACTTTTAAAAAGTTATTATTGTCATTTTGCTCATTAGGTAAAGTAATTTCAATATAGTTTTTTGATACCTGCAATAATAACGTCATAATCGCCTGCACATACTTATCGATTACACCCTGTATACAATCCACCATCCACATTCATGTTTTCAGGTGTCCTCCTCTCCTTTACGCTGTTCACCGATACATTTTAAATGAGTAAATCTGCTACCACTGAAGGATGTTTCATTGTGATCAGCAAATTTTCACCACTGTTGTCGATTATTTGTTTTTCATTTTTAATCAGCAATTGGGAATCATCAGTTTTGTTTTTTGCAGATTGGTGATGTACCCTAACAATACGTTAAAAAGGGAAAGCATCAACGAATTATCGTTTTCGTCCTCTTTTTTTATTCTTCGCGTCTCTGTTACTTGTGTTTGTTTAGTTCTCAACACCCACTGAATTTTCTATGTTATTGTGATCTTCCATTACATCTGAGTTTTGATGATGTGATGATAATCCATTCGTTTTAATATTGGTACTTAGTTGGTGGACTAAACTAGAAATGGTGGACTAAATTTGTCAGCGCGTCTGTAAGATTAGAATATAAAACCAACATCCTGTATTTAAGTTACAAAATTAATAATCAAACAACATGCCGCTACGTTGAAAATGACTAGAAGAAAAAATTAAAACACCTCGACATATAATTTTGGAGTAAACAAATCATTTTCCCCGTATGGGGATTTCCCCGGATGAACTTGGGAAGTTCAAGTTCTCAATACAAGTTTATATTATATTACGTACTAGCTTTTGCCCGCGACTTCGTCCGCGTGGAATAGTGACTTCCGGCAGAAAAATATAGATAGCTGTGCCCGCGACTACGTCAGCGTGTAACTCCTTGTGTATTATTAATTTAAAATGTATTGGTAATATTATTTACATCAGGTTCACATGAGGCTTAAGGACCTATAGAACCAAAATACTTTAGCGCAAAGCTTCCGGGTAAACTATATTGAAAGTTGACCCGTCCGGCACGTGAACATAAAGATTTCTAGAACTGCTAACACGGGAAAGAGCAACGTATAACTGACCATGCGAGAAACAACTGACACCGAGATCTACTCCGGCAACATGAAAAGTCTGCCCTTGAGCCTTATTTATTGTCATTGCATAACACACCGATACTGGGAATTGCGTCCTTTTAAATTGGAATGGAAAATTATTTGGTATTAAGGGTATTCTGGGGATAAAGACGGTTTCTCCTGCACCGCAACCTGTTAAAATTTGAGCCTCGATTATATTTTGTTGCAACTGGGTTACTTTTAGTCGAGTTCCATTGCAAAGTTGTGGTGGTCTTAAATTTCGGAGTAGAATAATCGGAATGCCAATTTTTAAACAAATTTCGTGAGAAGGAAGTCCGGGCATATTTAAAGAATTTAAAAATTCTATCGGGTAATTAGTTGCTTCTTGTTCATCGACCATTCTATTTATTGATCTATAAACTTTGCTTTCCCCCTGTATATTCGACAGTATTTTGTTATTAATCTCAGATGCCTGGTCATTGCGAGGAGTTAAAATAGATCTTTCGCATAGCCAGGAATTGTCCCTATTTAATATATTTGTTACGTCACCGTAAACCGACGATATAAGATGTGGTTGAGATTGCACTATACAACATAATTCAGGCGTCAGAATAAGTTTTCCTTGGTGTAGTTGTGGATAGGTACCTTCACCAATCTTTAATAATGAATCAGAAAATTGACTATCATCCGGGTTATCTCCAGTTCTCACTCGCATGTTTATAGTCAAATGCACCGATTGTATATCACGCCACAAATAAGAGCTTTTCAGGCAAGCCCTAACCTCATCAGCTCGGGTTCCCCGTGGTATTACCGGTAAGGTTTGTCGGAAATCACCACAAAATAAAACCGTGATACCGCCCATTGGTCGATCATTTTGTCTTATATCCCTTAAAGTTCTATCTACCGCTTCTACTGCTTTTCGATGGGCCATCGTACATTCATCCCATATGATTAAATTACACTCGCGTAATACCTTTGCTTTGTCGCTATTTCTTGAAATACTACAGGTTGGACTTTCCGTGCGATCTAAATCAATTGGTATTTTGAACATAGTGTGAGCCGTTTTACCTCCTGGTAGCAATGTTGCAGCTATCCCAGATGAAGCTACGGCAAGAGCTATTTTACGCTGATTTCGAACATAAGCCAATATTAATTTAGTCAAAAAGGTTTTCCCAGTTCCTCCAGGTGCATCTAAAAACCATATTGTTCCCAAATTATTTTGAACACTTCCGCACACGCGGTCATAAACTGAACGTTGTTCTGCAGTCATCATTGGGACACCGTTTTCTAATGTTGTCAGCAGTTCCATTAAGTTGTAACCAATCTCTGCGGAATATTCCCTATTAGTTACCTCTCCGACTGAGGTTGGTGTTGGCAAACCATATTCACATAGTGATTTACCGCCAACTGCTGTTAACTCATCCTGAAGAGCTAATAAGCACTGATTTATGGCAAGATCACGGAAATTATCATTAGTTGTGCCTTCATCATTGTTAGATATATTTCTAAGAAAGTCTTCTGAAAATTTGTCTTTATATTTTTCCCATAATTGTACAGCATCTGACAAATTACAAAATGTAAGTAATGTTACAAATAAATGACGTAACCGTCTTGGATTATCACTAACACAGGATTCTGCTAAAGCGTCATCCCAATGCTGATCATTTTCAAGCAACTGACGCGCTTGGCAAGCTGCATGATAACTGGGATAAACAACATCGTCTACTTTTCTCAAATCTATAAATGAGGTTGGTCCTCGCACAGTATGTAATAATAATCGCAAATAGAAACACTCAGCGTTGTTAGGATGAACGGTGTATACTCTACCAAGAACATGTTCTTTGAAAATACCTGACTCGCCATCTACAGGCCTGCCACGGCGTCTACGATTAAAGACACCTCGTTGCTTATCGTAGGTATAATACGATGGAACTTCTTCATATAAAAGAGATTTTGCAAAATCATCAGTTTGGCAAAGTCGAAAGAATGCTAATAAAGTTGTTTGTCTAGGGTTCTCTAACCGTTCTGTGACATTTTCGGTGTTGAAATATATACGTTGACCGCCTTCAAGATGAACATCCAGATGAGTCACAGGTGGATATCTTTCATGAATGTTGAAACTTAAGATCCGCCACACAGCTTCTGAAGAACTTATATATCTGCCTGACTGAAATCTTGTAACTTCATCATTTTCATTTTTCAAAGCAAATGTAGCTTGGTCACTGCCCTTATTAATGTACTTACAAATATATTTTATTGACTCTACACTATTACACATTTCAACATTTATGTGAGCTTGAAATGCTCTGGACAACACAGGAGAATACGGAACGACCCACCTATTGTCTAAAATAACCTGTTGTCCAGACACTCGCTTTTCAACAGTGAAACCACCAGTATCTCTTGAACGGCGACGATATAACGGGTATCCATCATGTCCTGTTACAGTTTCTTCCACTAAGGCTTTTGGATATCTTTTAGTGCAACGACCGTCTTGCATGCAAGAAGAATTCACGTTAAATGCACCACATGGACCATGTATCATATGAGTTTTAACAATGTCGTATAACTCGGAATCTGCAATCGGACTTGGAATTTCAGCACTGATTAAACTGTCTACATCATTAGGTCGAACCTTATCTTTTAACCAAAGCAGGATATGTGCGTGGGGTAAGCCGCGTTTTTGCCATTCAACACTATACATATAACACAATACTTCTCCAAAAATGTTATCTTTGGTAAATAGATCTATCATTGATTTTAATTTTAAATGAAAAACTCTTGCGATGATATCATGGCGGTCATGCGGTGCTTGACCCTCAAGAAGCTCCCGAGTGATTTCATCCCACTTAGGATTGGTAGTTACAGTAATAAATAAGTCGGGACGTCCATATTTTCTTACGTAGCAAAAAGCATCTTGAGTACGTTCGTGCATGTAGCGTGGACCACCAGTAAAAGAAGAGGGCAAAATAACTAAACGGCCCATATTCACCGTATCATTATCTTGCTGCATGGCGTCGCGAATGTGCACGTATTCTTCAGCGCGCAGCTGCCTTTGATTAGATCGTATATAAACTAATCTTTCGGTTTCAATTTTTGCGTACATGTCTACAATAAACTGATTGAATAAGCCACGAAAACGTTGCAAGTATACAAACCTATTCCGTCTTACTTGCAATTGGTAACAGTAAAATTGAAGGCATGAAATCTTTTTATTATAAATAGGTGCGCCTGTATGCGGATCAGTTTGGTATAAAGCAAAATTATAACCATCTTCCCCTCGACAATATATCAAAGGATATTGTAAACCGTCGTAAGCCCTGTGGGTTTCGTAAATACGTTGTAAACGATTGTCTCTGGAACGGATAACGATATCACGCCTATCACATTCCTGGTCGACCAATACCACAGCAACTTCATTCGTGGATGGAGCATTATAACGCCCAGGGTGTTCCTGCGTTGGACGCCTATCGGCATTTATAACAATTTTATAATTGTTATCATCATCTCGAGGAAGAGCTTCTAATGCCGATTTAAAACTGCATACATACGAATTAATCTGATGCAACATGTTCTGAAGTTGTGAAATGAGTTCAGCATTTAAATTTGGGAAATATTGATTTCTTATATTCGACTGTTCGTTGTAGTCGGATACAAAATATATTTGAAGAAACTTAGGTTGGTCTTCAGGCAAAAGAGATCCTATCAAATGGTAAACCTGACCTTGTATTTTAAAAGTAGGCATGAAAGGACCTTCGGAGATTTGTTGAGCACCAAAGGATGTCATCTGAAACGCACTATTATAAGTGCGAATGTTGTCGAAAAACTGTTTAGATTGCACATGTTCCCCTAATAGTAATGATTTCAAAGGTTCCGGTGGGTCTTCGAATGAAGGCAAATTTATTTTACCTCCAGAACAACAGAATCCAGCCGACTCCTTACTCCACTTTAAAGCATTACAAAAAGAACATACCACGTTCATATCGCCTATTACAGAAGATGATCTGTAATCAATTGTGAAGTTATAAGCAAACCCACTTTTATATTTGTCGGACCACGCCACCGTATTTCTAGATTGATCTTCTATGTGTACATCTAAGTTATTAAGACTATGTCGAAATCTGTCTGCAGTAAGACGGGCCTCTCGCTGTTCGTCCGTTTCAAGAGACCGAATATTTTCGATTCTTAATCTTTCATTAGACAAACTTATTAATCGTTCTTGTGTCAAAGAATTGTAATGTTCGCGTACCGACTCTAGTCGTTGTTCATGCTCATGTTCATCTTCGAGTGATCGAACAATATTATGGTGCACCCTATCATTTGTCAAACGGTCTTCATATTGAGTAAAAGTTTCAGATTCTCGAGATAAAATATGACGTTCGCGGTCAGCTGTGAGACGCAATTCCCTCTCAGTGAAGGTTTCTGACTCGCGAGACAATATATGACGTTCGCGGTCAGCTGTGAGACGTAATTCCCTCTCAGTGAAGGTTTCTGACTCGCGAGACAATATATGACGTTCGCGGTCAGCTGTGAGACGTAATTCCCTCTCAGTGAAGGTTTCTGACTCGCGAGACAATATATGACGTTCGCGGTCAGCTGTAAGACGTAATTCCCTCTCAGTGAAGGTTTCTGACTCGCGAGACAATATATGACGTTCGCGGTCAGCTGTAAGAAGTAATTCCCTCTCAGTGAAGGTTTCTGACTCGCGAGATAATGTATGCCGTTCGCGGTCAGCTGTGAGACGTAATTCCCTTTCAGTAAATGTTTCGGACTCGCGAGATAATGTATGTCGTTCGCGGTCAGCTGTGAGACGTAATTCCCTTTCAGTAAATGTTTCGGACTCGCGAGATAATGTATGTCGTTCGCGGTCAGCTGTGAGACGCAATTCTCGTTGTGAAGCAGTTTCAGCTGCTCGGGATAACACATGTTGTTCTTGGTCAATGGTAAGCCTTAGCTCTCGTTGAGAAAAGCTTTGAGACGCCCGTGATGTAGCTCGTCTCGCTCTATCAGCTGCTAATCGCATCTCTCTCTCTGAAGAGCTTTCATTGGCTCGAGAAGTTGAGGCACTAACTCTCATAGAGTTTAACCGATGTGCTCTTTCCTCTGCCGATTCTTGAGAACGCGCATTTCTCATCCTCTTAGCATCTCTAGAATTTCGAGATAAAGATGGTCTTTTTTTAGGTGGCATTGTGTATTTTTAATCAACAGTAACTGAAGCTACCTTGCACTTATGAAATCTATTAATATTATATTATAATATAAACACTACTAAAATAACTAAAATGCGTACCTACTACTACTTATAAAGGAATAAAATGTAAACTAATAATATGCTTAAACACTACCGAAACCTATAGAATAACAACAAAAGAAATCTATAAATGAACTATAATAATTATAGTTAAACACTACTATAATAAATATATGATAATTACGAAAATAAACTATTAATATCTACCAAAATAACAAAGATAGGTACCTACTGCTACTTCACTTATAAAGAAATAAAATGTAAACTAATAATATGCTTAAACACCACCAAAACCTATAGAAAAACAAATAATTACGACAATAAACTATTGATATAATTAAACACTACCAAAATAACTAAAATACGTACCAACTGCTACTTCACTTATAAAGAAATAAAATGTAAACTATTAATATGCTTAAACACTACCAAAACCTATAGAAAAACAAATAATTACGAAAATAAACTATTAATATAATTAAACACTTCCAAAATAACTAAAATGCGTACCTACTGGTACTTCACTTATAAAGAAATAAAATGTAAACTAATAATATGCTTTAACACTACTAAAACCTATAGAAAAACAACAAAAGAAATCTGTCAATAAGGTCGAACACTCTGAACGTCTATTCGCATCAACAGCCAAATATTGTATGAACCTCGCACGCGGACCCGCCGCACGTTTTATTTTACAACCTTTACAACTTGATCATTTGGAATTTATTATCTCTATTGTTCGAACAAAAATAAGTTGCCGACTTTAAGAACTTGAACTTTTTTGTGTACTTTTTATGTAAAACAATCGATGTACAGCTGCTAATGAGCCTTAATAAAATAAAATAAAATAAAATAAACTTGCCGACAATGTAAGTACACTATTGTTTCTTAGAAAACATTTTAGGACTATACCATAATAAATTTATGACTCACGTAAACACGTGTTTGCATTATCTGATGACGAAATTATCGATTCAGTAGCTCAGAAAACCGAAGATGACATAGAAGACGTGCTTAGTACATGCGCTCCATGGGTTTCCATCAAAGAGGCGCGAACCGCATTGAATACCTTACGTAATTTTATATGTATAACTTTGGTGTTTCTACACCGATTTACATGATTCTTATTATTATTATTGAATAGGTAATAATGTTAACTTTTTTAATTAGGGATGAGTGAGAGTGTTGTAAACGTAAGAGCGACAAATATAATCAGAAAGCTCCGAATTGCTAAGCTATTGAAACTACGTGTTATTGTGAGTCAATTTTAAAAGATAGACATATTATGCTGTCTAGGAATTTATTTTTATATAATAATAATAATTTAAGAACATTTGTGTCGTACATGATTTCTATGTAGCTTTAACCATTAAGGCTGCACACGCGACGGAAGCTTAAAAAATGGAGTAACTTCTCCCGTTTTCCCAATATTTCACTTCACTGCTCTGCTCATATTGATCGTAGCGTAATAAAAAGTATACTATAACCTGCCCAGGAGTATGAAGAATAATTGTGCCAAATTTCGTTAAAATCCGTCGTGTAGTTTTTGTTTCTATAACGAATATACAGACAGACAGACAGACAGACAGACAGACAGACAGACAGACAGACAAAAATTTTACTGATTGCATTTTTGGCATCAGTAGCGATCCCTTATCACCCCTTCATAGTTTTTTTTTAATATATTTCATGTACAGAATTGGCCTCTCTACAGATTTATTATAAGTATAGATTTCTCAAACGAAAAATAAACATTTTTGGAACTTCAAAAAAAATTATATTATAAGAAAATTTATGAGCTTACTTTAGTTTTAAAGAAATATATTCATTCATTATCCCTGACACCCCGTAAAATAAAGAAATTATTGCCAATCACCTTTGTAAATGTATTTGGTTTCATTAACTTTATGTTCGAAGATAATTTTTTTTCTAGTAGTTACACGCATATTTTTTTCGTTTATTTTCCATATCGAAATCAAATGTTTAAAAATACGAATATTTGCACAAAACTAAGATAAAAATTCGCTAGGATTTTTCCTAATTATTTTAAATATTTTTTTAATATTTAAAGAATTATCAAAATTAAAAAAAAAAAATTTAAAGGATTAATACTCATTGGTCTTCAACCAACTCGAATAAATTAATGGAAAAAATAACTTTTAGCAGTATTTATCAATAGATTTTGTAAGGCAAAAAATGGGAAATTTAATGAATTTATAACGTTCTAATTAGGAAAATCATAAGCTTTTCGGCAATTGTATTCAGCAGATTTTAATAACGACTATATAAGGATAATAATGCGCTGATCAAATTGTGTAAATTGTAATCGGTTGCAACGTAGTGAGTGCAAAAACTTAGCTCGAAATGTCTTTGGGGGAAAGAGACTTATCTTGAAGGCCTGATTAAGGTAACATAAAGTAACTTTATAAATGTGAAAAAAATCACGCGCATTGCGTATATAACACTTATTGATAAACAAGAAAAAAAAATTCAGTTTATCATTTCATTAGCCGGGAAAAAATTGTCAAATAACTTGTTGAAAACGCAATTTTGCTAGACTGCAGCCTTAAAGCCGATACTAAACAAGCTCCCAATATCCAGTGAGACAATCTATTCCGCCATTTTACAATGTTTCTGGCTACATAAAGAACGTGAATTTTTGTAATAGCTCTTCGTTGACCCACGAACTCGGTCAGCTTGTCTCATAGAATAATGGAGCCTCGCTACACGATTTATTCATGCGTGACTTTCCGATTGAAACTTACAGATTGGATTCTGTTTTTACATTGGTTTTCATTAGGAAAGTACTTCAGCAAGGTGATGTATTTAAATCGTAAAATTTTTGGACGTTAGTACCTATATTTATTGCATTATATTGATATATTACTCACGAACAAAATTTTACGATCCAAATTATTTAACGTCAATACAAGCTTGATTTGTTATTATTTTTTTATAAATGCATTGTTAAGAGCACGTTAAGAGCATCCCCTGGTTATAATAAGTCCTTATAATATCATAATATCACACTGAATTCGCTAAGGTACCCTCGACGGTACATTTCATACTATTCACGGTCCTAACTTTTCATATTATTGTTTATGGACTTATTAGATTCCACTGGGAATTCAATCCGAGATACCATAAAAGTAAAAGTATTGGAATGCTCTATCGTTTTACTAGGATGCGGTCCCTTTTATACTTATAAAACGTCTATTTTACAAACAGTAAAAGAAGGATATAAAAATATTATTGAATAAGCCGTGCCCCACTGCTTTACCTGCATTGCTTGTTATAACACGGGGCTATATAACACTGAAACAATTTTTCGAATCGGACGTGATTTCTTGATAACTGATAGGTCAAGGAAACAAACAAACTCTTCAGGTTTATAATATTAGTATAAATTCCTTGCCTTTATTTCTTCACCAATAATATTTTCTATAAATATTTCACCCCTAAGAAATGAATCATCTAATAAATGCTTTCGGAAATGGAGATTGAATCGAATCGTCTCGCCCCGTGCGTTCGCATATGCAAACTCAATTATGCAATGCTTAACGAAACGAATATGGACCGGTTATAGTATTGACATACAGTGTGATATGAATTTTATGACGCTATTATTAGTGTATGCCCTATAGTAAGTTTGGTTTATATATCTATTTAAAAAACCAGGTTTGGTCAATAGCCGCCCAAAAATATAAAAGGCACCATTTTCTATCATTGGCTTTTTGTAACAGCGGTAGTACCTAGTACGTACCTAGCGGTAGTAAGTACCTAGTGGTTTTTTTTAGTTGTCATTACAATTTTTGTAATGAGAATTACGTAACAACTATAATAATAAGGAAAACAATTCTCGTTAATATAATAAAAATAAAAATTCACAGATTTATATTATATACTTCCACATTTAAACACAATTCAACTATAATTTTCCGCTTTTGTTTATTTTTCGCTACCGTCAACTTTTGCCAATGATTATTTTTCCGACCCAAATATCGACCAATAGAATTGCACCATTCGACGTCACGTGGTACAACCTACATGGTATTATACTGATAATTTTTTGAAAATTTTCTCTGGTCGTTGACGTCAAACTGACAGGTTGAATTCAATTGTGAAATTATTGGCCGACATTTGGGACGGAAAAATAATCCCCCGAATACCACACGAGCTTCAAAATTATCTGGCATTTCCCTCAAGGTTCCCTGCAAACAAATAAAGTCGTCAAGTTTTTCAGGAAAAATCACTCTCGCTTCGCGCTCGTGATTTTTTAAGGTGGATGTTCCGACCGTCCCTCCATACATTTTTGATTACCTCTAAACACTTAACACAGACACTATTTCTTTAAAACTAATCATTTTATCACTTCTCTATAATGAAATGTGTGCGCGTTCGACCTTTTTAATCAATAATTTACAATATTTACTCAGAAAAACAACAGTAAAATACCGGAAAAATTTGACACTTCTACAGTAGTGTGCGTGACTTTTGCCAAGCGAAACACGACATAAAGCACGACATCTAGCGCATAGACTATATACTTATTACAGATCTAGCGCGTCAATGTCTAAACGAAAGGCGATGTTTAGACATTGACGCGCTAGATGTCGTGCATTCGCGTTCGTTATCTTATACATAATGAGCATAATTCTAATAAATCAAAGTTCTGTGTAAAAATTGAGTAATTTCATTTCCAATCGTTCAAAGAAAATAACAATAAAATAAAATAAAACAAATGACCTTAGAAACTATGTTTTTTTTTGTAAACAATTTATTACTCATTATTGTTCGTCCGTCGTAGGTCTGTAAACTGTATTGTACACTGAAGGTAAATGGTACTGTAGGTACTTTAGTTCGGCGTCGTCGTCGGCTTGATATAAAATTACATTCTTGATTTCATTGACACGCGCTATGATTTGCGCGCGGAATTTCTTGTGTTGTGAATTTATTTTTGTATGCTATGCATTTTAATTGATTCAAATTGCAATGTTTCTCTAGTATGCATTTGAGACTATATTGTAAATTGTAATAATTGATCGTGGGTATAGTAATTAATTATTCTAATAACGCAATTAGTAATATATGTATTTTCGGTGGGATTCAAAACAAAAAATTGGCCCGTGATTTTTATGAAATTTCACCACATTGCAAATCACATCAATCATAGTTCATACACATGTATGACGAAAGTGATTAGTATTGTGGCTAACATTGACTCATCAGTTCATCACTGAAACCAGTGATTTATCACTACCTATATCATATTGTGTTTGAATATTTTTAAACAATGATATAAGTATACAATTATTATAAATCGGTAAACTATCAAAGTAATCACAAACTTGCAAACATTGGTAAAATGTCCAGTAGTTTATGAGCCTATTCATTACAATCAAACAAACAAACAAAGTTTTCCTCTTTATAATATTAGTGTAGACAAACACTATGAATACGATCACGAATGCAAATTCGGGGATTTTCTAATTATTGCTAAATAATAATTGAATTCGTTTTGAAATACTCTATAATTTTTAGTGTATAAATAGACATTTATAATGTGGTGCTCATTTTTTTGTACTGCTAACGCTATTGTAGGTACCTATTTTCGTTGTTTTATTTCAAGTGAACACGGCCATACAATTTTGTCACGAGCCGCCTATGATTGTAGGTACTTTTGTTAGGCTCCTTCGTCGTCCGCGTCGCGTCGGCTCGAAAGTTCTTGATTTCATTGTCACGCGCTATGATTTGCGCGCGGATTTTCTTGTGTTGTGAATTTATTTTTGTATTATTATTATTTTTTATTTTTTTTTTATTTTATTGATTCAAATAAAATATTTCACTAGTATGCATTTGAGACTATATTGTATTATGTATAATTTATCGTAGGTATAGTTATTCTTATAACGCAGTTATATTTTCGGTGGGACAATTTGACCCGTGATTTTTCTGAAATATCACCACGTTGCAAATCACATCAATCATACACACGTATGACGAAAGTATAGTGGCTAACATTGACTCATCAGTTCATCACTGAAACCAGTGATAAATCAGTATATCATATTTTATTGTGTTTGAATATTTTTTAAACAACGATATATACAATATTATTATAAATCGGTAAACTACCAAAGTACTTCCGAATTTTCAGACAGACAAACAAGTAGTTTGAACACGCAGTTTTCTTATACTAGTAGCAAAAATCAAAACCATAATATTATGTTTACCTACTATATTTTACTAAAAGTCGAGTGCGTCGAAATCGTAAATAATAATATAATGTTTTTCACCTTCCTGGTTATTTTCCCATAGTAAATAGTGTTTTAGGTTTGTTGTTGTAGGTAGGAATAATAATAATTATTCTTACTTGTTGGTTATGAAATGTATATTGAAATAATTTACTTTTACAAATCATTAGTGATATTAGTTTTGAGTGAAAATGCTTGGATCAGCATAATATTATATGGTACTTCAAATACATGTTTTGATAAAAAAACAATAGTGTAATAAAATAAAACTGCGTTTTATTGTAATCAATGTTGACAGTTTTAAATTCCAAAATTATTGATCAATAAAATAGTTTACACCAACAAATTTAACTTTTATTTTTATAACCATCGTTCATAATATAAACCGTAGCAGGTGGCGTTTTGAAGTTCTGTCTACTCATACAGAAAAATGGAAAACTTGTTTTTTTTGTAAACAATTTATTACTCATTATTGTTGTTTGGCTGTGTGTTTGGCAACTCGAAGCGTGGTCGTCCGTCGTAGGTACTTTTGTTCGGCGTCGCGTCGTCGCTCGTCCGCGTCGGCTTGATATAAAACATTCTTGATTTCATTGACACGCGCAATGATTTGCGCGCGGAATTTCTTGTGTTGTGAATTTATTTTTGTATGCTATGCATTTTAATTGAATCAAATTGCAATATTTCTCTAGTATGCATTTGAGACTATATTGTAATAATTGATCGTGGGTAGGTATAGTAATTAATTATTCTAATAACGCAATTATATTTTCGGTGGGATTCAAAACAAAAAATTGGCCCGTGATTTTTATGAAATTTCACCACATTGCAAATTATATATTATACAATTACAATTACAATTATTATAAATCGGTAAACTATCAAAGTAATCACAAACTTGCAAAATATGCTTTTCCGAATTTTCAGACAGACACACAATTTTATTAGTTTGTTTTAGCAAAGTAGGTACCTATACCTATACGCTTACGTCGCGCGTCGCGTCGTCGAAAACGGTGCGCCCAGAAACAAACATACCTAATTCAGTTACAATCCTTTTTTTGTTCCGTAATATATTGTATTCTAATACGATTTTTTTTATTCGTCGGCCAGTTCTACTAGGTATAAAAAGATAAAATTGAAATATAATTATTGTAGCGACAGCCATATGTTACTATGTTTTCGTAAATATGTTTTTCACCTTCCTGGTTATTTTCACATAATCTTATATATATATAAATGAATCGCAAAATGTGTTGGTAAGCGCATAACTCGAGAACGGCTGAACCGATTTCGATAATTCTTTTTTTATTATATTCCTTGAAGTACGAGGATGGTTCTTATGTAGAGAAAACGTAAACATGTACCACGGGCGAAGCCGGGGCGGACCGCTAGTCTAATATAAAAATGAATCGCAAAATGTGTTGGTAAGCGCATAACTCGAGAACGGCTGAACCGATTTCGATAATTCTTTTTTTATTATATTCCTTAAAGTACGAGGATGGTTCTTACTTCTTATGGAGAGAAAACGTAAACATGTACCACGGGCGAAGCCGGGGCGGACCGCTAGTAAATAATAAAATAATAAATAGTGTATTAGATTTGTTATTGTATCTTGTATACCTACGAATAATTATTCTTACGTCTTGTTGGGAAATGTTCAAATACCTACCTATTGAAATAATTTACTGTTACAAATCATTAGTGTTATTAGGTAGTTTTGAGTGAATAGGCATGGATCAGAAATTCAGAATATAATATGCTACTAACTACTCAAATACATACATGTTTTGATAAAAAAAAAACAATAGTGTAATGTAATAAAATAAAACTGCGTTTTATTGTAATCAATTTAGACATTATTTATTTTCCAAAATTAATGATGAATAAAATAGTTTACGCCAACAAATATGTATATTGTATAACTTTTATTTTTATAACAATCGTTCATAATAAACCGTACTCAAGTAGCGTTTTGATTCTCACGCAACGTTGCCGCATCGCATGACAGTAGCAATTGCGCGCGCGACGTTGCCACACAAACACCACTGAGTTATAGAGGTCAGTGACCGTCAGTGACAAACACTATGGATACCTACGCTCGCGAATGCAAATTCGGTGATTTACTAATTATTGATAATCATTGAATTCGTTTTGAAATAGCCTGTACTTTGTAATTTTTAGTGTTATAGACATTTATAAAATGTGGTGCTCATTTTTTTGTAATAAATCATCCCGCTAACGCTATTGTATTTTCGTTGTTTTATTTCAAGTGAACACCTATACAATTTTGTCACGAGCCACCTCTGGCCTCTGGGTGAAATAAACAAGTCAAATGATTTTTGTTCTAATTGTATTTTGGTAGTAGTTTGTTTAGAATTTACATTACCATTGTTTTTTACCTACTATATTTAAACTACGAAAGTAGTCACAAACTTGCAAATATTGGCAAAATATGCTTTTCCGAATTTTCAGACAGACACACAATATTATTAGATTGTTTTATCAAAGTAGGTAGGTATACCTTACTTGCTCAGTGGTATACCTATAACTCTACTCGTACTCCGTTCACGTCGCGCGTCGTCGAAAACTTATGGTGCGTTCAGAAACAAACATAATTCAGTTACTTACAATCCTTTTTTTTTGTTCCGTAATTAAAATAAATCGCTAATCTAATAAGATTTTTTTTTATTCGTCGGCCATTTATACCAGGTATATAAAGATAACATTGAAATATAAAGATAAGTAAATTTTACTGTAATATTTTATTTTTCTAGATCTTATTTCAGAACGCAACTCAATCATAAAGGATTCTGACTAGGTAAGTACCCTAGGTATCTTTCTTCAATTCACTTGCGAATTGCGATCTTTCAATACATATGGTTGTGACTTACGATATTATTGTATTTTATTCAAATACTGAGTGTCTAAAAGTAAGCATTCTTTCGTTTTTCATTTGTTTTTCATTTGTTTTCAGATTTAGATTACGCCTAAAATGTGTGTAGTGTGTTTGAGTGAATAGGCATAGATCGGTATATTATATGCTTCTTCAAATACATGTTTTGATAAAAAAAACAAAATTATAATGTAATAAAATAAAACTGCGTTTTATTGTAATCAATTTTGACATTTTTTATTTCCCAAAATTAACAATAAAATAGTTTACGCCAACAAATATAGCTTTTATTTTTATAACAATCCTACTTCCTACTAATGCGAAAGTTTTTGAGGATGTGTATGTGTGTGTTTCACGCAAATACTACTGAACCGATTACAATGAAATTTAGCACACATATAGAACGTAACTTGGACACATAGAATAGGTTTTATCCCGGAAATCCCACGGGAACGGGAACTATGCGGGTTTTTTTTTTAATGCGGGCGGAAAGCTAATCGTTCATAATATAAACCGTAGCAGGTGGCGTTTTGAAGTTTTGTCTACCCATACAGAAAAATGGAAAACTTGTTTTACATTCACGCCATCTAGAGTTCAATCTTTATCATTTTTGTATACGTCTGTGTGTGTAAACGACCCTGTATGCAATGACAGATGTTAAAACGCATGGTTTTACCGAATTGGGTGGATTTTAAGGCAATGATATGACATATTTAAATAAAATATAATATTCAGTAATCGCCATGACTATTCCTACGACCTTAATCTTTTCCAATTACGCAAAAACTCAAATAAACTAGAAATGTAGAATTCAGCGCCATCTAGCGGGACATTGGCTGGGAACAGATCGTAGCAATCACCTTAACCTTGACTAAAAACTTGACTCCTTCATTTGTTTGCAACGAACCTATCGGAAAATACCCGATAATTTTGAAGCTCTTGTGGTATTATAAGTGAGAATTTGTCTTTGCAACCAAAAAATACATGACAATTGTAAAAATCACAACTGAATGAAGCTTATAAGAGCTTTTATTGAGAACGTTTATTAAACTCCTGCGTAAGGATAGACTAGAAATTCTAAAATTATTAACCCAGGTCGATGTTCTGATTAGAGGTAAACAGAAAATTATGAACATTTTGCTTAAACTTACAACTCCAGTTAGAAAGAACGTCGGAACTGTAGTTTGGGAGAACGTTAATTCTATGTTGTAAAAGTTAATTAAAATTCGTGTAAAGTTCCAACGCGTTCAGTAAAGTTGTTAAATCCACGGCAGCAAGTGAAATAGTTTTTGAGGTGTTTAGTACTCCGTTCCTCTTTACATGCGAAGTTGAAATGTTCTTCACGGATTTCGAAAACGATGCTTACAACGAAATTAACAGATATATAAACTTTTAATATTTTTTTTTCAACGAAATAAAAAAATATCATTATTTATGCCACTCTTCGGAGGCTATCTAATTAAACTTAATATTAAAGCTGCTTTTTTGGGCATCAGATAAAAATGTTAAACTATTAGGCGGACAAGGTACACCCTTACAGTCCCCACAGTCTTCAACATTTTTTGTTTACTCTTCGACCTTTATTTGATTCAGTCACATGTAAACGTACACTATACAAGCATACTATAGATTTGTATATTTTAATTCTATCATTTTAACCTTGTTTTTAAACCTAGTTCCGTACCTATAAATGCAAACATGTTACACAACATTAATTGTCGAGAGAGCAATTTCGCGTTGGTAATTTGATTTGCATCCTGATCAATTTGGACGAATTATTTGAACTTGTGATGTTCATGATGTCGTGTTATGTAAATATAAAGTACTTTGGAATTGCAAAAGCGTGGTGGAATCTTCTACTGCAAGGTATTATTTAGTGTTGATGCTCCGTTTTCATTTTCAATCCTTGTTGAGGTGGACGAATTCGAAATACCTAGTAGTTGTTTGTATTTTTAAGTAATTTGATTATTGAAGTATCTTATGCTAAGGTATAGGACAATTTTTTTCAGCAAAAATTACTGCCTCATAACAATATTAAAACAATCACATTTATACACAATTTATAATAACAGATTTTAAAGGTTCACTTAATTAACTATATTTTTTATAATATAATAGCACGTTTATTTTTAAATCAAATTGTGATTTCTTATAGATGATTTATTTTGCTCAGGAAATATAAGGTTGTACCATTATTTATCTACGAAACGAAATAGTGGTCGACATCATTAAGCTCCAATAAGGCGAGATACCCAAAGGCAACGTTTGGCGTAATTGTTGAGATATTTCTAACATTTTCCTTGTATAAGGAACGACTTTTGAAGCTTTCCTCGAAATACTCATTAATACCATCATAAATGTAAGTAAGGAAGCTCCTTTATCGCTCTTTTGGAAAAAGTTATTGGAAACCATTTACAATTGTAAAATGATAAGAATTTACTCATTTTTATTTATTAAAAATTTTTACATTAATTATTGCAAGAGTTCGTTATAAAAGCACTTTAAACTACAATGATGATCATCATCATCATTAGCCCATGGACCAAATTCCCAATATAGGAACACAGGCCTCCTGTAGACATAATGTAATACACAGATGTGAAAATATAACACCTAGTACGGGTTGATAGATGTCACATTTCTAATTTTTGAACAATTGTGTGGATAGGAGTACCTATTCTTACCAAACGAAAAGCACTTTTATCTTATTTTTGACATATTCTTCCGAATTTCTAATATTGTAAGAATAGATTTATCTCTTCGCCAATTTCAAAGCGATACCATCGATGTCGTTTCATGCACCAGTTGCCATTACACTGCAGATTAAATCGCTCCTTCCGAGATTCCGTTACAACTTTACGAAACTTGCACTAAAATGTTCCAACTTTCACTTCACTTAGAACATTATTTATCGTAAAATGGAACGTAACTCGCCCCGCATTTATTCCATTGAAATATTATGCGATACAGTGCAAAGTACCATTTTCTTCCCCTTTTGTGTGCGTGTTATTCTTTGCTGTTCTAATTTTTCTAAGCTTTATGAAACGTGCTGGGTTAAAGTTCATTTTATACTGCTAAGGTGATATAAACATCAGGCTACTTACCAGCTTTTTGTTCTAGTATTTCAGAAATGCAATTGTTTAGAGTCGTTTTATGTTAAGATTAACATTCTTATATTTAAGGATGTTTTATGACGTTAATGAATAAAGTTTTATCATTAATGAAATTTTAAACACTTTTTCTGTTATCTTGAACATATATTACAGTACCTACCTATAATAATATACACACCGGCACAATTAGCGGAACAAAAAAAAAGTGAGACTATGAGATAATAACGCATATATTTGACGAAAATGTAATTAGACACAAAATAACAAATTGATTAACATCTTTTAACAACGACTTTGAAAAGTCTTCGTTATTTTTTATTGAAAAATAAAGAAATTTGAAATAAGTGAAATTTTTAGATGATTATGAACCATCACAAAAAATAAAAAAAGTAAGCATTAAAATGATTTAACAATAAAATTAAAGCAAAATTAATAACGAGTGTTTCCCCCTCTTGCTCTGATTACGGTTTCTATTCGTCTGGGCATGCTACAGATTATTTTATCGGTGATTTCTTGAGGCAACCGCTCCCACTCCTCAAGTAATGCGTTTCCAAGATCATTCAGATTGTTGGGGGGTGGCATTCTGGATTTAACCCTTCTTTTTATCAAGTCCCAGACATGCTCTATCGGATTCATAATGGAGGAATTTGCTGGCCACTGCATCACCGGTATACCTACGTGGCTCAGATATGCCTGTACTGATTGTGCACTATGAGCACGAGCATTATATTGCATTAGAATAAAGTCGTCGCCAATAAATGGGGCAAATGGTACAACATGTTCTTCTAAAATGTCTCTGATGTATCGATCTGCTGTCATGGTCCCTCCTGTGACTATCACTAACTCCGTGCGAGCTCTCAAACATATCCCTCCCCAAACCATAATCGAGCCGTAACCATAAGCCACTGTGTGTTCAAAATTAGACTGTATGTGGAGTTCTCCTTTGCGTCTCCATATTCGCTGTCTCCGGGGTTTCTGTTCCGCTAATTGTGCCGGTGTGTGTATAATATCTGTTAAACTCTAGTCAGACCATGTTCAAGTTAAATATTGTTCACATCACAGCTACAATAGTTCCATTCGCTCGCTTCGCAATATTGAATTCAATAAATGTCACAAGCAATTTACATACAGTAGGCGCGTCTTGTTAACGAAGCAATGAACGAACATGAGTTACACTTTAGTTGTGCAATGATTGGATTGCGAAGTTGGATCGTGAAGTTTGCAGGCGATCGTGTAAAGTTTAACAAGACATCCCGTTGATAACTTTTAATCTGAAATAGGTCAGTCAATATGCAGCTGGGTTGAAAAAACATGATGGGATCCATACTGCTTGTAATGTCAGAGATGAATGAGTGTACAAGAGGGAATTCGCAATGGTTACTGCATGTAAATACGTTAATGTAAATTTATATGAGGTAACATATAACGAAAACGAGTGTTTTTTTTTGTATATTGGTGACACTATTCTCTTACATATATAGATTAAAGTACTGTCTTACATACATAGATTAAAGTACGTATACCTCATTACTATACGCTTCTTGTTATGCTATTGTATTGTCTAGACTAGAGAATACTTGAAATAGGTATAAAAACTCCCATACACAAATAAAAACAAGATGCATATCAAAAACTATACAACAAAACCCAGATATTGGTGAACATACCCACAAAAGAACCGTATCGTATCATATTCAAAGAGTTGAAATGCTGCCTCGAAACGCTCTCAAAATGAATTCATCCAAACATAACGTTCATTCATATTCAACCCTTGCTTGTTTCTATAAACGTGTTACGTGGCATCTAAAACATACACCGACCTATTCCACACCGCTCGATCGATTCGGGCTAATTTTATACAAAATGAAATTTACCTCTTGCCTTTTGTACATTCTCTTTGAACAATTTAGCGACGAGCTTTAAGAATAAAGAGCAAAATTACAAGGACTCATATGGAAGTAAAGCCAGTTTACTGAATAGCTCTTCCAAAGGATAAGATTGCGTCGAGTGGCATTTTACGCCATCTATAAAAATAAAGTGGTGGTAGAAACAGGTCGGCTACAATTCTTTCTGCTCTTGATTACGGCTTTATTAAAGCTCGCCGATCGTAAAAGTCTTTTATGATTCAAGATGATGTTGGATTTTTCCTGATATTGGCCTATTTCGATGGATATTAATTTTATTGCCGAAAAACAATTGCAGTAAATAAAACATTCGTGGAACTGGCAAATGTGAGGATCGAGTTAATTTGAATCGATATGAGCAATCGTAAATAGAATGAAGGATGTGAAATTTAAAATTGAAACGACAATTGTTCTTGACAGCCACGGGTTGAATAAAAAATGATATGTTAGAAATAGCTGACGTGGGTCAGGGATGACCTTTAGATTCTATAAAAAAAATACATGAAATAATTAGTTTGTTTTGAAACAAATAACGCGATAAAATAAAATTCATATCGTCGTATTAGTACGAGAGCTGACCTTTTTTATTCGTCGCCAATCTCATTCGAGTGCCTTATGAACTCCTATGAATGGTACGTGACCATTACTAGACCCATCTGCTTGTTTCCTTTTCCGCAATGTACAGAAATAAATCATAATCTTTTGTTAAAAACTTAAACGCGGAGTATATCTCTAATATTTATTTTATGGTCTTACTTCACTACGTATTTACTCCCATCCTTCTCCAGCTGATACTTATTCACATTTAAAATATATTGTTCAATTATTTATATTGAATTGTATCGTACCGACATTCTCGTTATAGTTTAAATGTAATACCATAACGAAAACAATAAAATAAACCCATCTCTCATTCAACCGTATAGATGGATTGGATGATTGGGATCGAAAACTTTATCATGATTGATGGATGGGTTCCGATTGCTTATCTTAATACTATTATAAAGGCGAAAGTTTGTATGGATGTTTGTTACTCTTTCACGTAAAAACTACTGAACCGATTACAATGAAATTTAGCACACATATAGAGGGTAACTTGGATTAACACATAGGATAGGTTTTATCCCGGAAATCCCACGGGAACGGGAACTATGCGGGTTTTCCTTTGAAAACGCGGGCGAAGCCGCGGGCGGAAATCTAGTACAAAATATTTTGTGTAAACTGTAAAATAATAGCAGTTAAACGAATCTCGACTTTATAGTCCTGTAATTTATTAATAATGGAAACGTGAAGTCGCTAGCACGGATGGCATAACTCATAATGGATATAATCGTTTGGCGCTTGGCGACCGGCCAGAGCTGCAACTTAAGCAGATTCATTCTTGATATTTTACGCCATCGACTTGAATAACTTTAGAATACGCCCTAGATATCCGTTTAACCCTTATTTCGATTTTGTCCGTACCACCGGACAAGTACTTTAAAAAAATCCACACTAAGCTATTGGGAGGTCGATCAAATTTTAGTAGAAAAATAAATTTTGCGTGTGACAACCCAGAGTTTGACAGAGAAGCGAAAAAATGTCGGCGAAACTGCGCACTAAGAAAGTCTTTCAGGTAATTTATTAAAAAATATTATTTTTTGCTTATGTTGCGTAGATTTATTATTTATGTTTTGTGAATTTAGTCTACTAACGTTCAAATAATACGATTTCATAGCTTTTGCTTACGTTATTCTTAATAATTATCGAGTTTTTTACTTGTCCGCCACACCGGACTTCGTCGAAACACCTGTATTTATTGTGTCTTACAGCTTGTCCGTCACGGCGGACCTTGTCGAAATATGGTATGAAAGGTAAAAGATTTGAGTTGTCGGTATTACCAAAACATTACATATATTCTCAGTACCTATCAACTTGTTAGATACTTCTTATCTACCTAACCTTTACATAAAACTAAAATGCTAAAAACTAATTACTAAAAGTTAGTCTACCTACTTACCTGACCTACCTACTTACGTGAAAAGAACCCTATCCTTTTCTCAACAGGTACTCACTGGTGTATATTATATACCTACTACTTATCTGCTTAGCCTTTACGTTACACTTACATGCTCAAAATTAAGTACCTACTAACTTTTATTCCTAAAGAACTACTTACTTTTGTAAGAACTGGTTACTCACTGTCTAATTTACAAAACTAATATTGACTCTATAATGTACACCATGAGTCTCTGTATTGCCTGTGTGCCCTCTTACTTACCCCATTACTTTTTCTATTTTTTTTATTGGTGGTGGTGTTTGCTTAGCACGTATTTCTTTTATTTTGCTTCAGTCTTCCCTGCATGCACGCTCGGAAAAAATATTGGCACTCGTTCCTGCAGAACGTGCACCGTCTGAAACAGGTGATAGCTCCGGCGCCGAAAATGAGCCTCATCCATTCTCTAATCCACCTTCTGTCTTTAGTTCACCTGCACCGTCTATTGCATCTTCGCTAGAGCGCTTGAATATCGCAGACAGCCCTGATGAAAACCCTTCTGAAACAAGTTTTGAACTCAACAACGACTTCCCGACGCCTTTGACTCCAATTATAGAGCAAGTTTTCCCGAACCAGTCGCAGGAACCCAATTTTGCAAACTTACCTTCTATATCGTCTTTACCCTCGTTGCCAACACCTGTGCATAGAAAAAGAAGACTCAGAGAACCATCAGTTGTGACAAAAAAGAGACCCAAGCAAATTCAAAAGTTTTCTCTCTCGTACAAATGGAAACAGAGTACCTTTTTGTATAGAGCCCAGATAGAAGATACTGCAGTAGTTGAAGATCCTCCCATAGTACGTTCACCTTTAGATTACTTTTTGACGTTTTTCTCTGAAGATGTGATTGCTAATGTTGTACAAGAAACAAATGCATATTCCGTGCTAAAAACAGGCCGCTCTATACATTTGACAGAAGATGAGTTTCGCGACTTTCTTGCTATCCTTATTTTGATTAAGTATAATACAGGCCCTTACAGTTTCTTTGTACTTTTATAAAAAATAAAGGCTCTTTTACTATTATATTCTTTTACTTTATACTATGCAACTTCTTTCACGTATTCGATTAAGTCCGCTAGGACGGACAAGTCATTTTAACACTTTTTTTTATTAAGATTCGATAATGTCCGGTGTGGCGGACATCGCTTTTCTCCATAAGGGTGGGGGGTAGATTTTTTTTTTATTTTTTTGGAGGTTTAGAAAAACCATGGAAACTAGGTTATACAATAAAATTTTAATAAGTTTACTATCACCTTCTCTGTTGAAATAAGGGCTAAAGTTATTTCTATTTTATTTTCTGAAATTTACCGGAGTAAGGGATATTTCGGTTCTTTGATATCGAGTAAAATAGGAATGGCGAAATATGAGAAATACGATTCACAAAATCGTTGAAATTTAAAATATACAGATTGCTGACAATGTCGTTATACATATTTGAACGAGATTCACATTGTTTAAGTTACATTTAGTTTGAAGAAAATCACAGATGAAGTCGATATGATTTTAAATTAGTTGAAATTAAACCAAGAACATTATTCCTCTTCTGAGTTTCTTTAGAATAATAATAAATCTAAACATCTGAATAAAATTATCACACATTTATTAATGCAATTTCCTAAATTACTCTTTTCCTTACAGTAACATATTATATCAAAATAGGTATAATAAAACAGTTACAATGTAGGTAAAAGGTGGAATATTATGTAGCTGTTAAAATGTCTTAAGGGCATGTTTTTATGTTCTTATTTCCTTTTAAAACTTTTACAGTTTAACCAATAGGCATAAAGCTTCAGAGGGTCGTTCTTGCCACATATGGTGGCTTTTACGACATAGTTAAGTCTATTACGGTCTTTATTTCAAATATAAAGTATTATGTATGGTGGCAAAGGGAGAACTGAACACATAATAGATTTGTACTTCTATTTTATATTAGTTTAAAGATTTCATGAAATTACAAGTATTTACAAGACTAAAATAAAAAAAAAAATAACTAAAATTATAAATTCCACGTAATGTATAATACAGTAGCAATTTTAAGATTTAAATAATTACCTTGCTATTCTATTTAAATGGTTTTTTTATGAAAATAATATCTATCACCACGGCCACTGTACGCGGAGGACCACTTTAAATTATACACACATTAATTACGCTCACTGACCGACTAAGGGCCGATTTTTCAATGCCCAGATAAACAGCTAGATAGACTTTATTCTTCAGTTAACAAAATATTCAATTTTTCAATAGACGAATAGGACTTATCTATCGAATAACTACGTTATTTGAGGAATAAATCTATTTGCCGCTCCAACGGCCAGATAGCGCGCTATTCGACGGTTAGGCGTTTGAGTTGACAACTGACGCATCAAATTTGGGATATTTTCGTATGTCATAACATAGAGCGTAGAATTATTAACAATTAAACCTCTTTCTATATAATTATTATCAATTAAAATCATATTGAAATTGATGTTTTTGATAGTACTGATGACCATGCCATTGAAAATTTGCCGAACGCTGCCTTTAAGTATGTCGTTTCCATCGTAAAATATATTAATTGAAACACAAATTTAACCAAACTCTTTACTCGAATCAAAACAACAATCAACAATCATAGAAGACAAGAGCAATACAAGACAAACTTAAAATGCACTCCTGACGTGAGTCATAATGACGGTTGTTGACAAATTGCAAGAGTTGACTCTATCCCGCTCTAACCTGACTAATTTAATATGTTTGTTTCGCCACTCCGAGAGCAGAGCTGCCAATATGGAAATATTTGGTCAGATAGTTATTCATCAAATAAATCACGATTGAAAAATAGGCGAGCCGTTATGAGTTAGATAAATAATTGAATAAATCTATTCGAGGGGTAGTTATTAGACTGTTTATCTCGGGATTGAAAAATCGGCCCTAAATGCTATGAAAACAATTATATGAAATCAAACACTATTTTTATTTTTTAACCCTTTAATAATTTCGTTTATTTATATTCAAATCAGTTGAATATTTGTATTTTGTAATGATAAAGTGATATCCCTTTGAAGAAGGGATGGCTCATTGACAACCGTAGAATTTTCATCAAAGCTAACAAGGGATGTAAAGAAAATTAGTTTTTGGATGGATTTCTTAGAATATTTGCATGTGATTTTGGAGTTTGGGAAAATGTTTACTGCTGAAACGGCGATTAGATATTGGAGATAGATACATAATATTTCAATAAAAAGATGACGACGGCATAAACTTAATGAGATGGAATTCATCTATATTTGTTTTTAATTTCGAAGTCTTTATATTACATTGGGTGATAGAATTGCGATTTCACAAGTTACGTTTGGTCCTAAAAATCGAACTAGCCATGTTAGCTATTAATCACTTATAATACCACAAGAGCTTCAAAATTATCGGGTATTTTCCGATAGGTTCGTTGCAAACAAATGAAGGAGTCAAGTTTTTAGTCAAGGTTAAAAAATCACGAGCGCGAAGCGTGAGTGATTTTTCCTGAAAAACTTGACGACTTTATTTGTTTGCAGGGAAGCTTGAGGGAAATGCCAGATAATTTTGAAGCTCGTGTGGTATTCGGGAGATTATTTTTCCGTCCCAAATGTCGGCCAATAATTTCACAATTGAATTGAACCCTGTCAGTTTGACGTCAACGACCAGAGAAAATTTTCAAAAAATTATCAGTATAATACCATGTAGGTTGTACCACGTGACGTCGAATGGTGCAATTCTATTGGTCGATATTTGGGTCGGAAAAATAATCAATAGAAATTTAACTTTATTTATAGGTATTCAATATCTTCTGTCAATTTTCAACTTTCACTACCTAAATACACTTCACGTAATTCATACACTTGTATATGCGAATAAACTTCGTAAGTAAATCACTGTAATACGCATAAAATAATTATAACCAACAAATTGCACTCATTCATTACCCATATAAATAGCAACTGACCTCTTTTTATAACTTATTGTGTAAATGCAACAGGGAACTATTAAACTGAGGTGGAGTTGAGCGTAAAGAACTTCGTTCATTAGGGTCACTGGTGACCCTAATTGAATTAGCCCAGGAGCGCCTGAGCGGTAACGCGTTCGATCCTTTGCTGGGACAATCGGATTACTTTCGCGGATTTGAACCCGTGACCCCGATTTCCCCTGACCATACGTCAGGTCACGTGACATGTCTATCCTTTTAATTGTTTATCGGCGTAATCGTTTATACGTTATGGCTGAATTTCCCCATCTTAGAAACAAATAATTCTTTCGTTTCTAGAAGCGGAAGGAATATATTTGTGATCTTTTTAGATTGTGTAATCTAACGATTTCATTGAATAAGAAAATCGGTGGCGCGTAATCCTCCTCGAAACTGGTTTTAATTTCGTAGAGGGCAAATAGTTAGTTTCTAAAAGTAGAGAAAAAACGTGTTCTCGTTAGCGTGTGTAATATTACATTAATCACGAAGAAATATTTTACTCCGTAAGTTCAGAACTTGCCTTATTACTGCTGAAACACCAACTTTTGCATATTATCAAACTTTTAATCAAGTCATTTTTATTTAACTATGCGCTGAAATTTTTTTCTTATTACAATCTATTATCCAAAAATAAACTCCTAAAGTTTTTTGTTCCTTTTTAAATGGGGAAGTTAATTAGCCTTTTTGTTATAAATAATGGTTTATTTTAAAAAGGTCGCCGTTCTATTTGTTGTCATGGTTACGGTTTATAATTAGAACTTAAACACAAAGAGGAGGTACCTCATAAGCGCGGATTAATGAGGGAAAGACAAATAGCTCAGCGAAACTTGGATCCGTTATGCAATGTTATATTCCTTGAGATTGGGACTTGGAAACACGTTGGAAACTCAATTTGTGTAATATGCAAACTTCATTGTACCTACATCATAGTTACATTTCATAGCGTTGAGAGCAGAGGCGGCTCGTGACAAAATTTTATGGGTGTTCACTTGAAATAAAACACTGAAAATACATGGTGTAAAGCAGTACATTTATCAAAAAAATTACTTATAAAGGAAATACATACCTACGTCTTTCTTTTTGGTGTGCAAAAATATCTATAACTTAAAGCGACAAGACATTCGTAAATGTCTGTTGTTGCTTTCATCACAACCACACAACCGCTGTTTCACATAATATAAAATATTGTTCGGATTTAAACACACGCGTATATGTTTTCGTTTTTGTCGTAATTTTGGCGTAAGCTTTCAATTCAAGCCGAATTTGTAACGTTTTAACACACTTTTTAATGAACGCCACATTATAATTGTTCATTTTCACACTCACAAGTAATACTGATAACTACAGACTATTTCAACACGTATCTTATGATTTTAATTAGAAAATTCCCGAATTTGCATTCGCGCGCGTGCATTGAAGTTGACTCGAGAGTCGAGTGTTTGTTTATAATATAGAGAGTGGCAACGTCGCGCGCTATCGCTGTCCTGTGTTCGGGCGCCCAGGCGCGGCGGTAAAAACGAACCGGCAACGTTTGCGGGAGCGGCGCTCCGAATTTTGCTATTTTTCCATAGAAAATCTTCTGTTTCACGCGCGCAGGGCACTGGCAAACCCTCTCTTTCACTCCTATTGGATTTCGTATTAGGAAATGTACTAAATATTTTTTCATTGGAGCGCAATCGTGAGCGCTCCGCTTCGCGCGTTACTGTATAATACAGTATTATTCAGGTGTATGGAATGATGGAATGATGGATATATTATTCATTGGTATTGACAGTAGTTTTTTACGATTACGATTGATTTTAAATAGTAATAATTAATATTAATAATGAAATTAAGGAGTATGATTTTATTATAATTATTTATGGGAGTTCACTGCACCAGCGCTCCTTAGGGCGAGCCGCCTCTGGTTGAGAGTTCTGGAAAACAATAATTGTTTTCATGGTGTTATAGGCTGGGATAGTCTTCTTGAATCATAATAAGTAGGAAATATGTTTAGGACAACCATAATATATGCCTCTTCTACTAGCCACTTGCCCGCATCGCCAGGGTTGTCCTATCATAAAAAAGCTATTTCGTACCTGAATAGTGTAACGTTCTGTTAGCTGAAGAATTTTCATGATCGTATGAGTAATGAGTATGAACCCTACAAAACAACACAACTTTACCTCTTTAGTATAGATATCGAATAAAACTTGGTCATTAAAACCATAATCATTCTTGATACGATTTGATTGAAAGTCCTTCAATTAAGGAAAGTTATTTTTTGCGGGATCTTTTTCAAAGAAACTGGTTACCGGATCGGTTATAAATAATTTCTATAAACTATGGTGATTCTAAGCGCTAGTATAACAAGTAGCCTTGAATAACTAAATATTTGAGTAAGAGTTTGAGTTTCGTTATTTTCAAAATTTTTTTCAGCTCAGAAAAATTTAAGCCTCCAAAAAACAGTGCGGAAAAAATATTTAAGAGAAAATATCAGAAACTAGATCTAATGACTTCAAATGTAGGTCAGCCGTTTATAATGATGAAATAAATAGAAATGACTGAATTTCATCTAAATCTCGATATTTTTATACCTGGACTGCAGCTTAAAGATTATTTTTTATGATTGAGAAACCTCGTGATTAAAGCGGATTTTAATCAATTGAAGCGTGGAATATCTTTTATACTCATTTTATAATAGCAGTAATAGTGAATGCTCTTTCATTTATCTTTGATATTGGATTTATTTGACCAACTTTCACAACTATGAAGCCACTTTAATTAAGGTTATATTATTTGCATTATATTTTTTTAACTAGACATGCTTTCCGATGAGGACTTTTCTTCTTTATTATTTTCTAGATACATGCACAGTTTCTAGATACAGTTTTTCTTTTTCTTTTTCAAGAAACAAGGTCGTTCTTTTATTTTTAAATTTTAAATGATTATATCGAACATGTATCGAACCCACCTTCTTTAACGCCAAAATAAAGATCGTTCAATCAAAACAACTATATTATTAGGTAGCTATTTCTTAACATCAAGTATACATCAGGATCTTCTAGCTTCTTCTAGTACCTAAATAATATAAACGACATCACAGAAAACATACAGAATATACATAAGAAAAATAATGAATTTATTACATTTTGAATAGCTAAATAAAATACGAGAAAATTGTAGTTTCTCGGATGTACTTGACTTGTAATATTTTTTACATTCAGAATAGGCCAAGTGTAACCTGAATACGGCTCTAAATGAAATCTTGAAGATATAAAGTTTAATTATATTTGATCACTGCACGTGAATAGAAAATTACGCAGAAAACTCTTTTCTTCGAGTTTTAAAAGAATACCTAATGAAAAAAATATAGGAATTTTATCCTTATAAAATGCATTCAGATATTACTAGTTCTCTGTTTTATAGAAAGAATATTCTTATTCGAAGCCATATAATATTATGAGAAACGTGTGCTATTAAATTCCAAGTATTAGAATGTACAATATAAGAATGTCTCTCACTTGTAATAATTATTGTGAGAAAAATAATAAAGAGCTGAGACTAATATTAAGACATGTCTAAATGCAAGTATTTCTACAAATCTTAAAAAATAACAATACATAAAATACCATATTTTTCATCAGGATAACGCCAGCAAACGAGATTGCAAAAATTGCATCCCAAGATACGAACGTTTTTAAAATTCCTATGAATAATTTAGCTTCAACAGGATTTGCATAAATACTCTAAGTAAAAAATGAATAATATAGTTTTGTATTCAAATATAGACTTTAACGTGAAAAGGATACGGTTTTATTTTGCTATACTTGATGTTAACGGTCAGTTAGACCGCAAAGATCCAATTACTGTATCTAGATCAGTGTAAGCTGTAAAAGAATATGTTACTTCGTGTTGACTAATGGAAAGTTATTTTTTTTGTACCTACAGTGTAGTAAAAAGCTAAATCTCCATTGCACACACTTTGTTCTAAACAGTCACGCTACTTATTCGAATCTCAAATTAAATTAGAACTAGATGGAATTGTAAAATATAAAAATTGATTCTAACCTAAGCATGTTATTATTAGTTAACATTAACTGTTATTATTTGTTAACGTTAATACCCAAAACAAAAAACAATGTTTATCAAACAATATACCCTGTAGTGGGATTATTTTATATTGGACGCATTAATCCAGGTCAGTAACAACTGCGCTTATCCCGCCAAAACTAATATACACTCAATTCAACATGACTAAAACTGTAATGTACCTTCTGTTAAGTGTGATATAAAATGAGTAAAGTTTTTTTTAAATAGCTTTTCCAATAGAAGTATGTAAACATAGACGAAAATACAGTAACAAATTCCAATCAAAGACTATTTCGTGCTACGAAATTGTCTCGATAATTGAAATTTGTATACAGTCGTGAGCATTTACAGAAACCGCGATTATCCTAATGCAGGCTACCGCAATGCATTTTCCTATTGCACTCCTAAACCAACAACGAACAAATCCTTGTCAACAATTGAATATCTTCTTGGCATGCAGAGAATATTAAAGAGCATTTTCCTTGGAGGTAGGTATAAATACTTAACGAGGTATACGAAAGCAATAATATAACGGGGGGACACAGAATCCTACTAATATTATAAATACGAAAGTTTGTGAGTTTGGATGTATAAATGTTTCTTACTTTTTCACGCAAATACTACTGAACCGATTACAATGAAGGGTAAGTAGATAGCTGAAGAACCAGAATAAGATATAGGCTACTTTTTATCAAGGAAATCCCACAGGAACGGGAACTATGCGGGTTTTCCTAGTGTTAATGTAAAACGCTAATTTGCCGACTACTTTAGCTGGACGGTAATTTGCGACTTTTATATTTGAAATTTAGATCAGATCAGCAGATCAGAGCCCATAAGCCTTTACCGTAAAATGGTCTATCGTACACTGAAATAAGTTTTCAAATCGGACCCGTGGTTCCTGAGATTAGCTAGTTCAAGCAATCAAACATTCAAACAAAAAAAAACTCTTCAGCTTTATAATACAATATTATTTATGTTGTATAGATGGTATTAATTAATTATTTATCTCACATAGCATTTGCAGTGTCCCCGGACGATAGGTTAAAGTATTGAGAAAAGTCTTTGCGGAGATTAAATTAAAATAGCTCATGAACCAAAAAAGAAAACGAATATGGAGAATTTTAATAGAAAATTCCGAAGCTAGTAGCGAAAAAACAATGCATGTGCTCCACTTTTGTACGTATAAATATAAAACGTATCTCTGCTTAGAAAATTTAAAACAGAGCTTTTAAAATTAACCTACATTAAGATATGTTAAGGTTATGGATGTATAAAATATGCTCAGTAAAGATAAAATGTGAGGTGGAATATCATTCCACATACCTATTAAATATACGTATTATATTTTAACTATGTAAAAGAATTTCCACCTCCTTGGTACAGTGGTTGACGCGTGAGCGTAGCACCGAGGGGTCCTGGGTTCGATTCCCGGTGGAGACGAAGAAAAAAAAAATGTCTCGGTCTGGCAGGACACAGAAGGCTGATCACCTACTTGTCCCTAAAGAAAATCGATCAGTGAAACAGATGTATAATGCATCTGCCCCTTAACCCACTAGGGGACATGGGACTTCACTTTAAAATAATTTCACTTACAAGAATAATGACGGACAGGCTGAAGCCTGAAGTCTAATATTTTTTCACTCCGTGCCTCATTATTTTATTAATTACAATTATCATGAATTCACTTCAAATAAATTACAATAAGTATACAGATAACATAAAAGTTCTCACAATCTCAAAAATGCTCGTTCAGTTTCAACAAGTTGTTTAACTTATTACAAGTTAAATTGAAATTGTAAAAGATCCCTTACACATAAAAAAATAAACGGGAGTAATATAATTCACGGTTACAAGAAACACGAGAAGTTTTGAGTTGTTTTATGAACAACAATTTGGGGAACGTTCAGTTTCATAACTTTATTTTGGGCACTTGAAATGAAAATTATACCTTCATTTTCAATGACTTCAAATTTATTGCCTGCTTTTATATTCAGTATTTTATTGATTGTACTTGGATTTAATTTCAATGGAAGTATGATGAATTGTGATGAATTTGTATGTGTCCTTATCATCATCTCATCATCATTTATTTGGGGTCGGCACATCTAACGCTCTTTCTCCATTTTTGTCGGTCCTTATTGTTTGCTAAATTTCTTTTATAAGGTCAGGTCAGGTAAGGTTGGTTGAACGCGTATTTCAGGAACTACGGGTCCGATTTGAAAAATACTTTCATATTATATCATTACGCTAAAACCAATAGAGCGGAGCAATGTAGGTAATACGCAGGACACAGCTATAATATCATACAATTTCAAAGTCCAAAAAGGAAGATAATATATTTTTATCTAGATACAGAATTATTAAGTTTACCAAATGGTCCCAATAACCATTGTAGCGTTCAAAGACAATACACAGTTTGTCCCTTTCAAATAAGTTTCCTATTCAACTATCTTCGATTTTGTCCGATCTTTGTTATCAGTAACATTTGTTGGAAAGGACGGAATATCTTTAGTTCATATGGAATTCGATAAAATTAATACAGTACATACAAAGTAATCTTTGAAATCAATATAAATTTAAGTTTCCTTCATAATTTTATTCTTATTGTAATATTAATGTATCAACTCGTTTCCTTCTATATGCGTAATACTTTTCTATGTTTACTCTTTCTTCTTTCTACGTCGAGTTGCCTTGCAGAAATCGGCCACGAGCGATACAGCTGCTCTTTGTACATCTCTATTATAAGCTAATTTATACTATATAATTTACTAGTTGTGCCCCGCGGTTTCACCCGCATTGCTCCGCTCCTGTTTGTCTTAGGGTGATGATATATAGCCTATAACCTTCCTCGATAAATGGGCTATCTAACACCGAAAGAATTTTTCAAATCGGACCACTTAATTCGGTTCTGAGACTAGCGCGATCACAAACTTTATTTCCGTAATGTACAATAAAGAGTATTTCCTTCATTTATTCAACTTCATCAATAACCGATACCAAAATCCACAAACATTTTGACTGGCTATCTATTGACAGTGTCCGAGGGTCAGGCGTTAATCTATTTACATTTTACAACACTTAGTTTGCGGTTAGGGAACCAATTTGTCAGATTTGCAAATTCCTATCTAAGTTGCTATTCGGGAATTTAATTAGTGCGATTTTTGTTATAGATTTTGGATTATACACAAGAGCGTTATTGAATAAAGTATTAGGATTTAGTACTCTATGTGCGCTTAGCCGATTTACTTTAAGTTTTGTTAAATCTGGTGTGGAAGTAAATTTTACACTATCTGAGACTGAAAATTTTCCTTGTCAAATCATAAAAAATGGCACTGTCGACATCCTCTTAAAAACAAGTATCCTCATCCTATGTCTCATAATATATTTTAAGCGTTTTGGTGATTATCTATTGAATAAAAAAAATATTTTCCTCTCTTCTTTTTTCTTATAAACAATATGACTGTATTGTTTATGTATTTCATAGTTTATACAGCATTTGCAAAAGTATTTGTGTACTTAACTAGAAATGTAGTATTGCCATTGAAATAGCCGTTTTCCTAAAAGCTTTTCTTAATTTCACCAAAAGGCGGTATATTTATTTATTTTATTTATTAGAAATACCAACGTTTGTTTACATTGTTTCATTAATTATTAATTACAGACTTATTGTATTACAGACTTATTCTAAATGTAACAAACAATTATAGGTATTCACAACATGCAAATATAAATTACACAAACTGACAATTTTAATTGTAAACTCTACAGCGAGAAGAGAAAAAACAACATTAAATTATAAAGAGAACAAAGGCAAATGTATATAATAAAAACAATAAATAGTTGCGTCTCATTACTAACACATAACTATAATAAATTGCTATTTTGGTGTTAGAACATAAGGCTAAGAACATAATATAATTTTTAATAACTATAACTACATGCTATCCATTAAGCTTACATACAAACAATTTACGAACAGTTCGGAGAGATGTATTATTAATATCGATGATATCACCATATTTATTTACCATCTTGCACAGTCTTGGAATAGGAGAGTTGGCTCCGAACTTACACCTACGGACTAGTGGAACAAGTGGATCAATTTGCTTTCGGGGATACCTACTAGGGACACGAAAATTTACTTTATTCAAAAGTTGAGGGCAGTCAATTTTATTATTTAACAATTTTAATGCAAAAATAAGATCGATTAAAATTTGCCGTTCCTCTAAAGAAGTCATTTTGAAAAATGCCAGTCTATTAGTGTAGGAACGCAAACTATTTCTTGACAGTCCGTTTGAATAAATTAAATGCCAAATAAATCTTTTTTGAATTCGCTCTATTCTTAACATGTGTGTCGCATAGTGAGGTCTCCAAACCACCGATCCGTATTCCAAAATGCTTCGTACTAATGAGTTGTATAGCGAAATTTTTAAGTTATTATCCCGAAATACTTTTATATTTCTAATTAAAAATCCTAGTATTTTATATGCCCGGGAGGTAATTTATTTATTTATTTATTTATTTATTTTATCATTACATCAAATTACCATTACAGGCTTAACCTAATGCGGTATTGACTTACACTAAAAACTTTACACAGAAAACTAAAACTAATAATAAAACAACTTAAACTAACGAACTAGATAGTAATCTAAGGAATAAATTAACACGATAATAATACAATAATTAATAGCTAATAATATACAAAAGAACCTTTACTAATTCACCCAATGGGCACGTAAAAATGTCCACTTTGCCATGGACGTCATTGAGAATGCGTAGTGCTCGCACGAGAGGAGACTTCGCGAGCAGCATGGTTCGCGCCTGAGGGACGTAAAGTAGCGGCGGCCTGTGACGCTTCTCAGTGTACTTGTCCGGCACACATAAAGAGAGGGATTGCAGCATTCCAGGGTTATGTGCAAATCCCCGCAATAATTTAATTAAATACAGCGCAAGGGAAAATTCCCGTCGCACTCTAAGTTCATTGTACCCTACCATACCCAGTATGAATAAGGTAGGATACATTAATGGGTAAAAGGGGTATACCCCGTAAAGTTTAAAATAAAGGTGTCTAACGAATTTATTTTGAACCCGCTCTAACATGACATTATATTTTTCTTCGTGTGAAGACCAAATAATGGAGTTGTGCTCCATGTGGCTGCGTATTAACGCGTTGTATAGCACTTTTACAGTTGCTACATTTGTAAAGTCCCTTACGTGCCGCAGTAGAAACCCAAGATTTTTGTAAGCCTTTTTGCAAATATTTGTGATGTGCTCACGAAACATCAGGTCCGGTGTGAAGTATACTCCTAGATCACGCACCTTATTCACCCGTTGAATAGGTACGGATCCAAGCGAGTAGTTGTAGTGTATACTCTTATTCGCGCGAGTGAAACTGACTACGGAGCATTTAGCTATATTGAAATGTAGCTTGTTTTGCTGACTCCAGCTGAAGATGTTTAGCAAGTCACTTTGTAGACGCTCACAGTCCATCTCCTCGTTTATTCGGAGAAAAACTTTCAGGTCGTCGGCAAAAAGTAGGCACTGACTGTACTCCAGAACATCCGGTAAGTCGTTAATCATTAGAACGAACTCCAGAGGACCGAGATGTACTCAATATGAGGAACGAAAGTTAACTTAGCATCAAAAACAATGCCCAGATCTTTAACTTGGTTCAGTCTCTGAAGAGAAGTGCCATTGATACTATATGTGTACGCGACGTTAGTGCTTTTTCGTGAAAAAGTAATAAAGTGGCACTCATCTGAATTTAATTCCATGCCATTATTTTGGCACCAAGAAGCAATGCTCTCGAGATCTGATTGAAGTTTGATACAGTCTTCTATTGAATTAATTTCTTTAGATATTTTCAGATCATCGGCATATTGATATTATTATATACATATTATTGACGACGCGGTTGGCGCAGTGGTAAAGTAACTGCCTACTGAGCCGACGGTCCCGGGTTCGATCCCCGGTCAGGGCAAATATTTGTGTGATGAACTCAATTATTTGTTCTTGGGTCTGGGTGTTATTATCTATATATGTATTTATTAAATATTATATTTATCGTCGCCTAGTACCCACAACACAAGCCTTAATTGAGCTTACTGTGGGACTAGGTCGATTTGTGTAATAATGTCCTATAATATTTATATTTATTATATTTATTTATATATAGATAAGATTTCGATGATTTTACGGTAGTGACGATATCGTTAATGAAAAAGTTGAAAAGAAGAGGCCCTAAATGAGAGCCCTGTGGAACACCAGACGTAATTCTTTTAGAAGATGAATTGAATCCATTGACCACCACAAAAAAATTGCGACTAGATAAATATGATCTAAACCATTCCAAAAATATGTTGGATATACCGTAAGCTGATAGTTTGGCAACCAAGACACTATGACTCACCCGGTCGAAAGCCTTACTGAAGTCAGTATATACAACGTCAACCTGTTTCCGTGAATCCAGTGATTCAATTAAAGTTTCACTAAAATCTACAAGATTGGTTGTTGTTGATCGTTAAGGTACAAAGCCATGTTGGACATCATGTAAGAACAATTTGAAGTGATTTTGGAGGAAAGGACAAATTAAAGCTTCCAAAACTTTAGCAAATGTGGACAAAATGGAAATTGGTCTATAGTTTTGAATAGAATTCTGAGGGCCTGACTTATGTATTGGACCACCTTGGCTGATTTCCAATATAACGGAAAGCACCCAGTTTTGAGAGATCTATTATAAATAAATGAGAGAGGCACAGTCAACTGTTTAGCACATTCAACCACAAAAATTGAGGGAATTCCATCGGGCCCAGCTCCTTTATTTTTATCGAGTGATTTAAGTTTTTTCAAAATTGTATCATTATCGATCTGTGGTGGCACTAATAACGGACTATTATTCCTAATAGTCATCTGTATTACTGGTCCTCACTGAAAACCAGTGTTGCAGAAACACTCTGTAACTTTTGCTGACGTGGGGACCCTTTTGGCATCACACTAACTTTATTTATTTTTTTAATTTTAATTTTATTTTGTATTTCTTTTTTTTTGTTCGTTTTTTTTTATTTAATTACATTATTTTTGTTAAAATTGGTGCCAAATAAATGAGTTTGAGTTTGAGTTTGAGTTAATATTAAAGAAATATTCAGAGTTTATGCAGTTATTGTAAGAGTCTCCACTATCACTTGTATATATAGAACCAAAATATGAAGAGAACAGCTCACAGATATGGGAACCATCTGAAGTTGTCACCTCACCGTCAGTCATAAGAGCCGGATAAGCACCAGTACCGCCACGTTTCGATTTAACATAACTCCAAAAAAATTTTGGGTTGCGACTAAATTCATTTTGAAGATTTTCCAAATATCGACTATAGCAGACAGATGCCAGACGCTTGACGCTATATTGCTCTGGCTTTACGTAAAATATTGTTGTGTTTGATCGGAGTTTTATGTTTATTTGTTTATATTGTTTCTATTCTATTTTATTCCAGAAACAAATTATGTAACTTAAACATAATTATATAAAGAATGTAGTAATATTTATGTCTATTAAATCTGGATGTTTGTCTAGATGTAAAACAAGATAGCTTTTTCTGTATTTTCTGTGGGATCAGAATTTTATAGGCTTTATGTTTATTTAATTTGCTAAGGAATATATATGAAAGGATTGCTAATAAAAAAGAATTTATGTTTTTATTACTCACATGCCATGTAAGTACATGGCTTAATATTATATAATAATAGCTTTAAAGTTGTTCTTTAATACATCTCTCCAATCGATCAATTTAAAGCAGATAGTCCTATAGGTGTTAGAGAAGTTTCATCTCGTTATAATAGGCATCTGTAGATGGTAATATATTACTATGTAAAGATGTCCATACATAATATTATGTACGTATAGTAAACAATACGTAGGTATGGGTAACCCAAAACCAAACTATAATCCCCAGTGTAAAAGGAGAACGCTAGTGGATTAAATTGTTTACTCAATTTTCCGTAAACAAACACGTGACGCGCTCGAATCCTGTCCCCGTTTATCATAATATATTTTAAATTCAAATTTGTGTCAATTCAATTTACTTATATACTTTTTCTTTCTCTATTGCCTTTAAGTATAGGAGCTAGTATTGAAACAGATCAGTTTTTAGTACCTATTTCGTAGAGTACTTAAAAAAAATGTAAAATAATCCTGTTAAGTAATATATTTGTGTTTAATTTTTATTAAAATCCATCATAATGTACTAGCTTCATCGAAAGTGCCGTAGCGTTAATATTACTTTCGATGTACCTCCAAGTAATTATTTTTGAAGTAAAAAAATCAAATTCAATAAATAAAACAATTAATTTCAGTAATTTAAGGTATTCAAATAATTAATATCGGTTATTTAAGAAACAAGTTCAAGATCTGATGATCCGTAGAACTTGTTTCTGAATATGATTAATTTCAAAATATGAAATGAAATTTGACTATCCCATGCACTTATATAATTTAGATTTACATAACAAAGGGTGGGCAAAGTGAATCGTTACAGATGTAAAGGGGACAAAAATACAGTAATATTGCTTTGTTCAGGCTCTGAGAGCGATGTTTACTGACTAACAATCAAACACAATAGTTGCTATTTGACAGGCCATACTGTTCATTCTGCTTGCAAAATAGGGTCATTTCGCTGAAATTCTAGTGATATAGGTAACTTCCTTGGTATTGATGTGGATTGCAATATAAAATGTAAACTAATATTTAAAAATATCTCCTCTCCTGGGCTATCTTTTTTTTCATATCTCTATTTAGATTTGATTAAATTCAGGTACATTGTTCAGCATATTATAACGGTTTTAAAGAGAAATTATGTTTTTTATATAACAACATTTCAAACGAATATTCTATTCATTAGCTAAAAACAGTCAAATGCAACGTGAACTAAAATTTTCTAAAACATCCCGTATTCAAATGTTTTCAAATCCACCTGAATGGGCTGTGCCAAACAACATCAAAGCCTGTTTGCCATCCTAACCTAAAAAAAGCAATCTTCGTTTCCACTGTTCCCATTAAATATCAACGTCCGACTCAAACTAAAAAATAACCCAAATGGAAACAAAAACTGGGAGTGCTCATTGTGCAAAACTACACTCGATAGAAGGGCCGTAGCACTGGCACAAAAACACGATAGAAACGGGAGCAACAATTTTTTCCGAGAACCAAAATGTATCAACTCAAGGGCTCTTGGCGCGCCAAGAATTGCGTGCGACACCAACTCCGATTTGTGTTAAGCATGATGCAGCGCGTTGAAGTGCGTGTGATTGAGTTTACAAGAATATTCGAGATATTAAGATTTTATTCTTATTTGATAAGTTATTTAATCAATTAATTTAATCAATCAATCATCTTGCTTTGTTTTATAGGGATACGGGATATTTCACTTAATAAGTAGGTCAATTGGATACCTTGTTGTTTGTGGCATATTTTGAAGTAAAGATAAAATTAATTCTTCAAATATTTTTTTAATGACAAACAACATACTAAAGAAAAATTATAAATACGCAATTCATTTCCCTCCAGATGCGTTCCCCATCGCACAATACCCATACAATGTAACCGATAGCCAAGTATCAGAAATCACGGTACATTATTGCAATCAAGGAGAGAGCTTTCAGACATGAGTTTCGAAAGTACCCTCCATTGTTTGTGGATTCGCTTTAAAACAACAAATACGTTGCCGCGCTGTTTGTTGTTGTTTGTACTATATGGACCGGGCCTAATAGTTTTTCAACATGATCCTATGTAAACATATTTCAATATTTTCCGTCGTTTTCATCGATATTTACAGCGAGTGTATCGCATAAGTGTGTATTTATGGAACGACGGATAAGGGTTCGCTTGCTATATTTATGTCGCAATTTTTGTAGAAAGTCCTTGTGAAAAGTCGCTCGTACATACTTTTTTATGGCAACAATGAGTATATTATTATGGTCTTGCAAATTATTTTAACAATAAGGTATATTTTAATATTACAGTAATCAGTCAGCACTTGGCTCCATTATTCACTGTCACTATCACTACATAGTATAAAACAAAGTCGCTTTCTCTGTCCCTATGTCCCTATGTCCCTTTGTATGCTTAAATCTTTAAAACTACGCAACGGATTTTGATGCGGTTTTTTGTAATAGATAGAGTGATTCAAGAGGAAGGTTTTAGTATATAATTTATTAGGTTTTAGACAAAGCGGGCGAAGCCGCGGGCGGAAATCTAGTTGCTGTATAAAAATAGCGCATATGGAACTTACAAATATGTACTTTTATCCAGACTAAAAATGTTTTCTAGCGCTGATTCATGTTATTACGTAGAAAATATTATATTTTCTTTCCTCCTTTTCCACATGTGTCGTATTTCCATAATTTACATTTTAACATTTATAAATCCGCGAAATGAACACAAATAATTATAAGAACAATCTCGTCAAACTTAACCCTACAAGGCCCCCAGTTCCACATGTGGGACAACCATTTATATCGTTCCTACAGCGATAAAAAACGTGCCGCGACATCTATTATCAATCCGAACATAACCATTGGATATTTAGCAACTAAATAATATAAGCCATTGGGCATAGATGTGGTTACTGTTTCCTGTTTAGATAGTTTGGCGAGAAATTTGAGTAAAAATTTTACGTTTAATCGCTCTCGTGATTTCAAAAATTTCTAAAAAATAGTAATTGAACAGTTCTGAATCCAAAAAAAATACAGTGAGTAATAAGGGAGTGTATATTTTGCAGAGGTAAGTTATTTTTTCATATTTCTCTAGTAATAGTATTAGAAATTATCATTTTTATCTATGTTCCACATACGGTACGGTGAGCTTTGGTGCTTGTTTTACTATTTCGTACTTACGCTAAATATTTACTATTATTTTATTGTCTTTTATAGATTATGTCGCGAAGAAGATTGTGTAGTGAAGAAATTGAAGATTTCTTGAATATCCCTTCTGGGAGTGAAGATGAGGAGGATTTTTCTGATGCTGGAAGTGATGATGACATCGAAAAAATTCGTCAATCCAAAACGTTATATCTGAATCACTAGAGACGAGGACACTTCATTATCGCCGCAAAGACGATCTTTGTCTCCTGCCAACGAGGATGTTCATGTTGTGAATATTTTACGGGACAGGTCAGAAATATCAGACCCGCAGCCTAGCACATCAGAGACAACTACAGGTACCTTTAGACAATCACGGGCACTTTGGCGATCATCAAATAGAACCCCTAGTTCTACGTCTGTTGCCAAAAGAAATAAAAGGAGATTCATTTGGAGAAAAACAACTTTTCATTCACCTCATTCTACATTTACTGGAGACACAAGTTAACAGTCACCAATTATAGACTTTGAAACTCCCCTTCAATATTTTTCGTGGTTCTTTGATGACGACTTACTTGGGCATATTATTGTAGAAGAAATGCACAAATTTAGTATCCAAAAAGATTCCTCAATCGGCCTCGATGTTTAGGCCATCCATGAACAAGAAGAGAGGTAGACCATCATTAGTGTCTGAAGAAATTGAGAAGAAAAGAAAGAAGCCCAATACTGCAATCCTACCTCCTCGTGATGTCAGACGTGACGGGTTTGAGCATTTTTCCGTCTGGGGTGAAAAAAGACAAAGATGCAAATATCCTGGTTGCAAAGGCAAAACCTTTATTTTTTGTGAGAAATGTCGGGTAGAACTTTGCCTGAATAAAGATAATAACTGTTTCCGAAACTTTCATACATAGCTTTTATAAACATAATTGTTCCTTATTTAATTTTGTTTCAGACATGGCAATGTACTTTTTTCTTATGTTAATAAGTCTAAAATAAAAAAAAGCTTGTAATAATTAAAATAAGATACTATTTCCTAATAATTACGTTTCAATGTAATTCAGTACTAAATAGTATAGTTAAAGCTCAGTGTACCATATATGGAACTGAAATAAAAAAATGATTTTTCAGAAAAATATTGGAGTTTTTACTTTTTTTTTATTTTTTCCTAACTATTCATAACTAATTACATCATACATATTTTTTTCACAACCAAAAAAAAAAATGAGCCTTGTAGGGTTAATAAATATACCACCGTGTTATTATCACAATGAGTTGTACAGAGCCGTAAAACAACAAAGTTGTTGATGAATATTGTTTAATGAGTTGTTCACCTCACGCTCGCTAAATGTTAAAATAATAATTTAACTTGAAGTGAAATTCCGTTTCCACTGATCGAATTGAAAGAGGAATTTGCGCGTTTTTAATACTGATTGGCGGTATTATAAAAATGTATCTTATGTGTGGTATTTATTAAAATTATAAGGTACTTTTCAGGTAAATCAAATATTAAACAGGAAAATAGCAAAATAAATGAAACTATTACTATGTAACACTAAGAAACCTACATCTACCCTAAATATAATACGCAATTAAAACTAAATAAATAAAAATGAGCGTGTGTGCCGAGCACACGTGTCAGAAGTGAACTCTCATTGGCAAGATCAAAGATACCAAAAAGATACCAAAATCGTCGCTTTACTCCATGACGTGACGGTATTGCCATGACGAGACCTGAGATTTTACTCTCAACACGCCTGAAGAAGTTTCACTTCAATAAAAACGTTAATTCATTCAACATAGTGCAGACACAACGATCGCCTCAACAAGGATTATACCATAACCCTTATCCCTACTAATATTATAAATGCGGAAGTAACTCTGTCTGTCTGTCTGTCTGTCTGTTACGCTTTCCCGCTTAAACCTCTCAACCGATTTTGATGAAATTTGGCACAGACAAGCTTTAGACCCTGAGAAAGAACATAGGCTACCTTTTATCAAAAAAACACCACGCGAGCGAAGCCGCGGAAGGAGGAGGCGGAAGCTAGTACTTTATACTTGAAGCAAGAAACAAGTCCCTAGCTTTTTAATATTCCGAATTCGTAACTTTGTATATCCTGAGTCAGCATACGGTAATGGGTGCGTTTAAACGGGGAGCATTGTACGTGCTTTGTGAAAACAAGCGTGCGAGATAAACTTTGTCATTAACCTTTTGTTATTAATTTAACATGGAAATGGCAGCGGGGTTTTGTTTAAATACGAATTTTGTGGTATAACATTGATATGAAAATTAATATTTACTTTGATTATTTTTCATTTCTATGTTTATTTTTTTTAACAAGGGAGGTAAATCTTTATAGCAGCTATACTAAAATTATAAAGCTGAAGAGTTTGTTTGCTTGAACGCCCTAATCTCAGGAACCACGGGTCCAATATGAAAAATTTGTTTCGATAGTCCTTTTTTCGAGCAAGGCATAGCGTATAAGTATATCATCATACTAAGACAAATAGGAGAATAAAAATGCGTAAAACCGCTGGGCACAGCTAGTTTTAGATAATGTTTAATGTTTATTCAAGAATTTTATTATTCTTTATCATTAAACGTAATTATAAAGCAAAACATTAAAATTTTCATCTTTACGGAAGCGAAATTATAATTATGAAGAAAAAGAAGCTTCATTTAAATTGGACTACCATTGCTCACACCGTTTGACACTCGTACAAGAGTGTATACTGCACAAATATGATATGACGGTAATGTTCATTTGAAATTACTGCAAAGTGAAAGAACTAAGCTCCTGTTTGCTGTTTGAAGGACACGAAATTATACCTGAGTCGCTCACCCTTACATTACAGTTTTACAGTAAAACAAATACTAAATAACTACCAAATTCTTGGAATTCGTTAGTTATCAAAGAGTTTAATTTTAGTTTTATAGCATTCAATTACTTTTTAAATGAGATAATATTAAGAATAGAAAAAAATTGATCACTAGGCGGGATTAAAAAAAATCTTATCAAACAGTTCGTTCTGAATAAAGTATGTGTATTGTGTACTTCTTTGATTTATAAAACTCAATCATTGTTTTTCAATGCTTTAACTCTGTTATTTTCTAATGAATTTCGCTTTCTGTTAAGAATAATACCGAATAAAATATATATTTATGACGCAACATAACGTAGCCCAAAGCGAGTCGCACGTTCCAAGCGTATTTTATTGTTTGGGCAATCAAGTCGAAAGCTCTTTGCAGAGAACTTTGCACACACAAGTCGTCTTGCATTGACGAACTTTGGTCTTCTTTGGTGACACAAAGTTTGTGAAATGAATGTGTTTTGAATGTAAAAGTTTGTTTAGAATGCGTATGTTCTAATGGTTATTGCTCTTGATTTAATACTTTATATTTAAATGAGTAATGAGTATTGGTAAGTTGAGTTTAATTAGAGAAAAACATAATATAAGTTTTCAAGTTATTGAGAAATAACGAACACTAGTTTTAACTCACGTCTTTCCGTCGTTACTTCTTACTATACGTTGGAACGTATACGTAACGTAGAGAAACCTTCTGGTGATGCGGTCAAGGATTTTATTATAAATTGTAATCAATTAAATAATCGAAATATATCACAGTAAAGATGATTGAATACAATAAAGAACCTACTCATTACTATCAACCTCATTTCATTTGTTCTCAAACTTAGCCAAATTAATTCAAGATAAAATAAATGCGTATAAAACAAGCAATTTTCCTACAAGAGTGATATAAACTATAATCCAAGCCATTTATACGGACGGAGTGCAGAAATACTTCACGTGGAATGTGCGAGAGAGCTGACAAATGCTTGCTATTTTCTGGCGAATATGGGTACGACCCTTTGTTTATATTTAGACCTAAAGTGAAGTAACCTTTGTATATATCAGTGAACATTCCTTTATATGGACCCTAATTAGAATAAACTGGTAAGATAATATACACAAAAATAAGTGTTTAAAAGTAGGGAGCGATTGTCGTGTGTAGGAGACATAGACAAACATAATTATATACATAGCAGGAAACAATAAATTTTCACATGGCGTTTGTTTTTGGTGAAATAGATCATTTTTTGTAATAAGTTATTTGATTTTTAAAACGAGATATTCAAAAGAAAGAACAGATTAAAAAAAAATCAAATTGCTTTATTTGCAGAATGTAAAATTACAAAGATGTTTGTAGGTACCTACAGATAATATAGATCCTTAAACATTCTGCTCGTAGTTGAGCGTGCAAATATATTATAAACTACATTATACAATATTATATCCCACAACACTTATAGATCCCAATACAGTAGAAAAAAAATTGTTGACTTATCTCTCTACAGGAATACTGGAACTTTTTTTTTCAATCGTTGTTTGTCTTTGAATTGAGAAAAAAGAAAAACCGAAACAATAAATTCTTAAACAGTTCAATTAGATGCGTCTAATAAAATGGGGGATAAGGATCTGTAAAATTTATTTTCTTGTTGACTGTTTAGAATTATTTATTGGTCTTTTGGTTCTCGGTTTTACAGGAAAAAGGGAGAATTTGTAATATAATGGTAGGTACTTTGTACATTGGGTATTTAAGGAAGGTGCTATAGATATTTCTGGTAAGAATATAAGCTCCTTATAAAAATGAATGATGAAATACAGCTTACACAATATGAGCATTTGTAAATTCTACGGCATATTGACGTCTTTAATAGGATTATGGTTTGATCGAAGTGTACTTGTTATTACAATTTACCTGTAAGAAATTACAGAATTGGCTCAAAAGGTTTACGTGAAAATATATAAACATTTTACTAAATCCATACCACATTCCTACGTTGTTCATAATATAAATGAAGGGCACAATGTGGGATATACGCACATTTTCATTTTGTTCAAATCTCATGAAGAATCTGCTTTGTATTCGGTTTGAGTGAGGCGAGAAGTGTCGAAGGTGTTTTATCTTGCATAATTTAGTAGTCGAAGAAAGCTTTGAGGAAAGTTTTATAGACTTTGCGAATTTCAAAGAGACAGTGTGCCTTAATATCGTATTTAACAATGTATGTAAAGAGGGGCTTTAATATTAAACGTAAAGTTGAGTTCACCTGACTTTGCTTCTATGTAGTAAACAGCCCTATTTTTGGAATGTTTATTTTCATTCTTAAAAATATGACGGTATATGGATTTATCAAATGAGATAATTATATATGTCGACTATAACAAATTGGCATGGTATATCAAGGAATTTAAAAAAATCTATAAATATTCATCACTCAAAAAAACATAAAAGTGTGAAAATAAAACATATCTCTTTTTATTCCAAGCGATTAAAAAATCCATTTCATGCTTATATTAAAATTCTCTTTCAGGCTGCAATAAAACCTACTACGGTGACATAGGAAGAACGTACGAGCTTGAATTACATCGGCCGCGGGAAGATTTGGTGCCTTATGTCTGCTTGATCACCATCACCGCTGCAGGAGGAATACATGGTGATCTTGTTCAGGTAAGAGTTTTATATCTGTCCTATATCAAAAAAGTCACGTGATACATTACTTCTGAAAGTCTGAAAACGATAGCGTTGCCAAAATAAACTCTGATAACTTATGTGCTATTGTTAGTACATAGCCACATGTTAATTTAAGCAGGAACCTTAAAACTAACGTTGTGAAGCTATACATATAAATTACCAATTAAGCCATGAATCAACTCGGTTCACCCATAAGTTCTAATTGCTGTACAAAAACTAAACTGCGTGATAAACATTTGCGGATAAAAATGCTCACATCCCCTACACGTAGTGAATAAATGATGCGGTAAATCAAAAGCTATGAATGGGAAGACCGAATAAAATATTTCCCACGTTGAAAACAAAAATCTTCAAAGCGAGCAGCGAAATATGAAGAAAAACGTGCCTTTTCAGGGTGCGGAATGGATGGATTATGAAAAATGATCTGTCAGACCTCTCGTATTTAAAACAGTCAACGATGAGGAATTTCTACCTTTTGCTATTGTGTTTAGGCTCAAAATCTCATACTGCTGCGCGGAGAACTTTATTTTTCACGGCAAATACCTACTCGAATTTTAATTTTAGATCCCAGTGTAGGTTTGAATGCGTATTCTTATGAGTATATTCCATAAAACGGTTGAAGGTTGTATGTAAATCGATAGTTTCATATGCAAAACTGACTAAAATATAATGCGCATTATTCTAAAACCAGAAAGTAATTTATAGGTTATTTTTTATTAAAAAAATGGTCTGAAATATAAAACGTAGTTATAAAAGAAGTCTGGTGCGATTGCGAAAAATGGAGAATTACAAGAGCTGCTCAGTTATTTGAAAAGTTATATCCCTTTTCATTTATACGTGTCTGAGTGAAGGTAAAATTTTATTAAATTTCTTCTTTGTGCTAGTTCTGAGTCAGGGAAATTTATTGATAAGCACTTTTTTAAAGTATAAATCTTGAATTACACTTGTAAAAACTTTAAATACCTAGGTATTGAAAATGAATATTTTTAGTTTGGAATTAGAAGTTTTTGTTGTTAATTTATATTCCTTTAATTTCAAAGATTTCAAAGAATTCTTGTTATTTGCATGCTCCTGTATTTCTTCTTTAATCATTGTCCTCATATTACCAACGACATCTAATTACACCATTCGAGTACCTTTAACTATAGTTTTAAAGCTAAAATTAAAGTTAATTTCCAACAAACTACAAAGCCAAACAATGTAATAGATTTCCCTGAAACAAACCTTGCCTAGATTAAGTTTTAAAAACTCGTTTGTGATTATGCAAATTCGTCGCTGTAGCGCTTCAAATAAAAAGTAGTTTACCAGAAGAGGTAACGTGACACACGCTAAATTTGCATGCAGTCAAATTGTTTATTTCTTGCAAGCGGATTTTTACATTCAAGCGGATTTTTTGCTAATGAGACAAACAATTTTAAAGTAGCTGCAAAAATAAAGAAACTAACCTGTGTTGTGGACTTATAAGGAAGACGAATATTGTTGATTGTTTTTTTTGGGTGCCTTTCCATCAATAATGTGCGAGGAATGTGTTTCATTTAGTTAGAAGCGTTTAGCGTTTGAAGCGATACAATTGGTTATTTATAAACACATAAGAGTGAAATAAATTATTTGTAACTCTCGCCTACCTTTTTCATTTTTATAAAGGTCTTGGCTCTTGAAAATCCAACATGAAACAATAATTGGAACAAAATATTACCGTCTCTAAATTTGTTTCAATTGTACTGTATTATTTAATGCTGCAGTATCGATGTATCAGCCGTTTACAGCCGCAACCTTATACAGTTATTTAATCATATTTAAACACTCTATTCAAATATGACACTATCTTTATGTATGTGTATTATATGACACTATCTTTATGTATGTGTATTATGGTGAACATATTTTCTCGACCTATTTGATTTCTCACAGAAGCTTCAAGAAAGACAATTCTTTGTTAAATCTTACCTTATTCAATGATACAAAATTACTATGTAGTATTCATTTTATGTTTTTAAGCTATTGCATAGCTTCTATCGCGGGCCTTGAGCGCGGGGACCGAATCGAGAAATTCCGTAACGAAAAAACCTCACGCTCCCCACTCCGACGGACACGGAGGTGTGGCTTGAAGGCATGCTATGCAATAGTTTTACCGCGGCAGTCCCCGAGTGCCACACGTCTTTTTTACCAGTAGCAGTTCTACTATGTACCTACATTGTACATGCTAGATAACAGAGTATATAGACCTAGCCCCTTTAACACCTAGATTCACGAACTATAACCTTATCAAGTTAAAAGTTTGTTCAAGAGATGCGAAGATAATCTTTGAAGCTCAGCCAAGTTCCTTGCTTCTGGCCATTATGTTCGCTTAATTGTCTTTTTATAGCGAAGGTGATCGTTAAGACCCTCTCCCACTACATTTGAGAATACGAACCTCTGAGTTTCAGTAGTAAACTTTAAAATAGAGATATTAACATTTTAGATAAGATTTTACAAGCTTCCTTAATCGGTAATGCAACCAAGGGTTGAACAATAAAATAAATAACGCTAAAGATTATGAAAGTTGATTGTTTTTATTAAAAGTTGTTAATTGTTATTTGTCGTGCTTGCGAGATTGATTACCTACAACATTTGATTTACAAAAATATGTATGGAAATTAGAAATGGACTAGCTGCGCATTTTCATCGTGGGAACAAAATTTGGAGGGTATATTTAGGATGGAAATTTATGTGGGCCTGTTATGGATTAGTTTTTGTTGGTTTTTAAATTATGTATAATTTTGGAAATATTTTCAAAGGTTAAAATTTATAAATATAGTTCTTATGATATTGGTACATTGTGTTGAAAATAAACACATGGTAATTGTCGGTGGAAAGTGAGTCAATTTTTGTTAACTTTTTTTTCAACCAAAAATACAAAATAAAGGCTTTTGGAAAAGATAATCTTTACATCTTGTAATGATCAACTCATGGAACGAATTCAACTTTCAAGCCTATTGAAATAGCTTTCCTTTCCTATTTTATAAACGGCTATAAAATTCAAAAAGAAGTATCCTTGGTCAAATTTATTTACGCTAATTGATTTTTGTATTGCCTTTTTGTGACCGTGTTTATTTTTTTCTTCTATTTAGATATTATGAAAATAAATTGGCTGCCAGTACAATCAACACACTCGTAGGCAAAACAAAGCTTGTCTTGACTTTCCTTCCTCAAATAAACGGAGGGTCCTTTTCAATTTTTCTTCAATGATGTACACAATATTTATAGTTACTATTTTAAGAATTTAATATTAGAAATTATTTTTAGAAATTTTGCGAAGGTAGGAAGGAAGTAGATAGATGCCTATGCTTAAAGATTGAATCTGGGATTAAAACTTATCTTCTAGTTAGTTTGCATTAGTACACAGTCAACTATTTACTCGGTTACCACGCAAGTAAGGCCGCAGCCCCAAGCCCGTATCCTATAACGTAGTACATAGGCGTTTAAGCATTTGTTAATTTTGCTGTCTATGAAAATAAATGAGAAAGGGTTCATGAGAAATTAGAAGAGCCATTTTGTTTCCGACCTTAATTTATCTGGAATGACCGACGATCAATATGTGTCTCTCAGGGAAACGTTACATAAACAGAAACTAGTATAAATTCAATTATACCAGTATGTTACAAGGCAATGTTATAATTGATTGAATTCGAAAACAAATATTGGATTTGGTTGAACGTTGCTCTGAACTAATTAAGCTACACTTTCGATTGGTTTTATTGTTTGAAATTGAGATACAATTTTAAATAGGGCAGTGTAACAGGTCATACCTAGATAGAAATGAAGTAAAATGTAATTTGGACATTACTATTGTCTTCTTCTTCTTATAACGTGACAATTCTCGGTTGTCTGGGCTGGGTGTAATGTCAAGTTATAATCTGAGTTTCAAAGGACCTTTTTTTACTCGAGTTTTTATTTTACTAGTTGCACTTCGCGGTTTCACCCGCGTGGCTCCGCTCCTGTTGGTCTTGGCGTGAAGATATAATATAGCCTATAGCCTTACTCGATGAATGGGCTATCTAACACCGAAAGAATTTTTAAAATCGGACCAGTAGTTCCTAAGATTACCGCGTTCATACAAACAAACAAACAAACTCTTCAGCTTTATAATATTAGTATAGATTACATTGTCATTTCAAAAATCAATTATATTTTTTTCAATTTTCATGTATCAAACTTTACTTCAATTCTATAGTTTGATTCTGAGTTTCACGCGCTTGGAATGTAAAAACGAATCACACTCGTAAATAATTATTTTAGTTTTATTTTGTTTATATTTGCGGTTTGTACTTTCACACTGCCATTATTATTTTTTATTTATCTATAGAACTGTGATTTTTAGATAAGGGTTTGTAATTGAAAACAAGTATATTGTAATAGAATAATATAGCAACAAACACATTACTCGAGCAAATAAAACGTTCATTTAACAGCGCATTTTATAGCTTACAGATTTTCCGGTAAGATCATAAAAACAGCTATTAAACTACAGTGTGGATAGGTTTTTGTGTACAAAGTAAACAGAGGTCGCTATCTGTATAGCGAAACCTCTGTAGGTTCCTACGGGATTCTATTCAGGTTGAACGAAAAGTGAAATCATTCGGACGACCGGCTAGTACTCGAATTAAATGTAAGGGATTGGAGGTCACTGTATCCTAAAACGATCAAATTTTGACGTCACAATATCGTAAATCCTCGATAAGTGTTTACTTCATCCATAAATAAATAAAAATAAATAGTTCTACGCCCGCCCGTGTCTAAATCTTAACAAATGATATAGTAAAATCTACCTAGAATCACGCTACATATTGGTGAAAACAGAATAAAAATCGATGCAGGAGTTTTTGAGGTTACGTCAAGATAAGTTGGTTCTACGAATTTTCGTAGCTTTATTATATGCTCTACTGGTTCCGTACTTACGTTTATTATTATTTAAACAACTAGTTACCTAAAATAAAGACTTATCGAAAATACTCAAATCTGTAAGATAATACGAAGCAAGATGATAAAAAGTAAAAAAGGTGTGAAAGACAGAAAAGTCGACAGCTGCATTACGCTCAGTTTGATATCTTCTGAGATGGTATTTTCGCCTTTATTTTGGAAAATGAATCTCTTTCAAGGAAAACTGAAACTGAAACAGATATTTTTATGAATGCTGAATATGCTTAACGAAATGAAGTATTTTAATTTGTATCAATATTTTTATTAAAATGGAACAAAGCGATCAAATCAGTAATCATAGCTTCGAAGATTCTGTTAATTAAATTATTACTTATCGATAAGATCATAGGAAATCTTTTTAAATATACTCGTTATTCTGAAAATATTATAATTACATAGAATATCTGAAATATTTCTTAATTGAAATAACGCTGTAATAATAAGCCAAGCTTCAACGAAATCAGAAACGGTTTATGAATAAAAAATAATATATTGTTGGACGTAACTTTTTATTTAATATTTTTGTGGTTGAATAGTTGTCAAAGTAGTTGTCACTATTTCCTGTTAGAACATGCTTAGCTGTCGAATATTATAAAATGCCGCTTTCATTTGTCTCACTAATATTTAACCCAGCCTCCCGTGTAATTTCTTATAATATAATAAAGTATTTGACGTCACCCATTACAAAGCAGTCTGGTTTTATGTTTCAAAGATTCTGTGAATCTCTGCAATTATAAAGCTAGTGCTCTTGGAAATTCCTAGAACTATGTTCGTCTCTTTAGAGAACATATTTAGTAAAAATAAGTAGTCTATTTCTGTGGGGCAAGTGCATAATTTATTTCACTGATCAATTTTATTTTATGATCAGCCTTCTTTGTCCTACCAGACATTTTCTTTTTATCCTTGCCGATAATCGATACCTAAGACCTTAAAGTGAAGTCCCATGTCTTTTTGTGGGGTATGGGGGCACATGCATCTTGTATACCCCTGATCAATTTAGTAAAATATGATCTTTCTTTTTTGTTCGGACGAGCGGACAAACTTGCCAACGTTAGCAGAAATTGTACATGAATATTACTCACACAAAAAGACCAAACCCTACACGTAGGCGTTATTTGCAATATTGTAGCAACCGTTCCCATTCACCTGATCTTCTCATCAGCTCTGGGGTTGTAATGACGCACTTTAAGAACCGAGTAGGAATGTCTTTTATCTTAAACAGAAATTGAATGGTCTTTTTACGTCCGTAGTTTTCTCTGTGATGCGATATAGTTAAAAGGATTTCAGGTAAAATAGTTGGATAAGTGTAAATATTATTCCTTTAAAGAACAAATGAGATTCTTTCCATCACAAAATATCTATTATGTTTGTGTATTATGTTTAGCATTTCCGCTTTCCATAAGATGAAATATTGGTCTACCTATCGATCAAAAAGTATTAAAAATGCTTACAAAAACATAATCTATATATATAAAACTCAAAGGTGACTGATATAGTGATCTATCAACGCACAGCCCAAACCACTGGACGTATCGGGCTGAAATTTGGCATGCAGGTAGATGTCATAACGTAGGCGTCCCCTAAGAAAGGATTTTAGAAAATTCATCCCCCAAGGGGATCAAATAGGGGATGAAAGTTTGTACCATGAAAATTTATCTTTTCCACGCAGGCGAAGCTGTGGGCAACAGCTAGTCATATTATAATAACCAACCCAAACAGTACGTACCTCTATTCCAAAAATACAAACTTGAATATATAATGTGTATATTAACCTAAACAAGGATAATAAAATATATTCGGGGCAGCTGATAGTGGCCAACATTTCCACGGTTGACTTTGCAAATACGCTTCGTAAACTCATTTCTCTAATTAATGGTCTCGCCTTAGTTACTTCATACTTCATTGCCGTCCCCCATTCGTCGTTTGTGAAAAGAACTTAGCTATTTAATTTGCATGTAATTATAGAGTTCTCTATTACTTATCGAGTTTGTTAAAGTTTATCGATTTTTGTCTAATTGGTCTTACGTAGTTTAGTAAAGAAATACGGTACACATTGAATCTTTTTATTTCTATTATGGTTTTGTGCTTTCATGATTTCGACACCCAATATGAATAACATTGTAACTCAATCTGTCATAGTTTTCAGGACAGCCATTTTAAAATTTTTTATAAGTTTATTATTTATTTGCAGCTGTTGTATTATAGTTAGTCTATACAATTGTAGGTGTCATATACTGATTTTAATTGCTTTTTAAAATGATATATATGGTATTTTGATAAAACAACTGCAAGTATGACTTTTGCAATGTTACAATGTACAGATTTTAAGTATTTTTTAAATGAAAATCATCGTAACTACAACTTACAATGGGGTCATGCAAACATTTGAAAGTATATTTCAGCGTATTTAATTGTAACTTATTTTACAATCACGTATTTTACTGACAAAAGGAAAATATTTATTGAATGATATTGTAAGCAACATTACTACGAGTATTCATGTTACATTTGGTTGAAAAAACATGGTAAGTACTATTAAAGAAAATAATAAAAATCAATGTGTAATACATATTTTAACCCTTAATAGGGCAAAGGCCAATTGGTTACCACCGCAGTTTATTGACCAAGGATCGTTTTAAGCATGATTTCGTAAATTCATTTTTTGGAAGGTGTAAATAGCGTATAAACTTTTATTAGACCTGGCAATAACGTAACTGAAAAAGTTTACAAACTACAAACATTTAAAAAAAAGTATCGAAACAATTTGAAACTTTGAACTTACTATGAATAATTGGAATTCATTGGTTGTATAAATGTTAGTGCTTTAAAAAAATAGAAATACATCTGTAGAAACAATACAACGATAAAACATTAAAAGTTGCAAACCTTTTTATACGAAAGAATACACATACAATGTAAATATGAAATAAAATAATTGCAAAATTTTCTACACCTTAATACTTCCTTGGATCAATAATAATTGGCTTTTGTTAAAGGTTCGATATTAAATCTCAGGCTTCTGGAGTTAATAAGGGTTGCTTTGAAAAGCGAATTGTGGACCCCAATAGTAGAATACTAATCTACTATTGGGGTATTTGTGACTGCAATCAAGATTATTGAGCGTGCAGTCTAAGAGATTCCATACTATATAAGCTTATTTCTAGTTCTTCAATATTACGAAACTTTATAACCAATAAAAGAAAATTAAAATTATAATATATATCGGTAAAGTTAATCAAGTCATTCAATCATTCAAGACATTTCCAGTTTTTGTTTCAATTGAAACAAAACTGGAAGATTTTATGTTGCATTTATAGAATGAGTTTCAAAGATGTGTAACATCATAGATGATAAAACTGGCATGAAATTATTGAAAAATAATGTATTACTTATTCCTTTTTTTTAATCTAGAATTATACGAATTTTTCTTATAATACACTCAGAAAGAGCCTTTAAATATCGAAACAAATAGTTTCCAACAATATTTCATAGATATTAATTCAGTCATATTTTTTCAGGTAAGGAAATATAATTATTTTACTCCACTTTCCAAATTAAACGCATGTAACATATTAATCCGGAGTGATTTCAAAATGGCGTCGCATTGGTGCATGAAGACAAAAATCATTTCCGGTCACCGGTCCGCGGACGCCTGACCTGTTTCACGTTCTAATGCGAACATTCTGTTTATTAGCCTTAAATGAGGGTATATTCGTGACGCAGGATTTTGATGTTGTTGCCGTGATATTTAGATGGAAATATAGTAGTGAACTGTGAAAAAAAATCTTACTTATAATTTCAGGTTTTAATTTTTCACTAGGTACGTTATTAAAGTAGGTAACTACCTACAAAATCTGGCCTTATTTTGGTCCGGTAACAAATAAAATTAGTTAAAAAGAAACTTAATAAATACTCACTTCAATAAGATACACTAATTAAATTATTGAACTGTCATCGATCCTTGATAAGTGTACAAATCTTTCCGATTAAAGTGGGTCATAATCCAGTCGAAAAGAGTCGGCTACGTATAAACATACAGGTGAAGCTTTTAAAAAAACGTGTTACATACAAATTTAGAAGCTGAGCACAGAGTAAAAATAAACTACAATCATAAAAATGATCCATTCAATTTTAGAATAACAGATTAAAAATCGTGATAATATATTGTCTTTGACTCGCCAAACCGCCGTAGTTGGCACGCAAATGCAGTCGCTGCGGTGTTTCGATTGGAAAGTCTTCTGATTTATGCTAAGGGCTTAACCCGAATCGATGCCTCTTTGAACAGAAATATAAAGTTTCTGGCTTTGTATCATTTTTGTACGAGTTCAGCGGTACCCTTTGAGTCGAGTTTCTGGCAATTTATCTCTAAAGTGAACTAAATATCATATAGAATATAGATCTCTATTAAAATCGAGTCCATTTCTACATTTTTTTTTATTTCTTATGACTAAAAATATGACCCATTGTTTTTATTAATTAGAAACTTAATATTATGATTAATGTTGTTTGATGTGATACATTTGATGATAAGTTAGCATACTTTAACTCAGTAATGTAATAAAGTAAAAAGCCATAAATCTTTTGTAAAAGTAAGAAATTAAATAACATGAATATAAAATATAATCTAATTGTTATAGTAATTAATACCTAATTTTTTTAATTCCTCGCCGTAAGCATGACGCTAAGCTTGTTAAAATTATACTACTTAATCTTGTTTCTGTGTAACTGATTCTAATTGTAATAGTTTTGAGAAATAAGCGTTAAACCGCAAAAACATCTCAATATTCAAATGCTTTTCTCATAACCGTTTTTCCTAGAATAGAACAATTCACAATATCCCACTGTAAGCTAAAGAATTTAATCCGAAGCAATATCTGGTTTTAATCAAAAATGCCCGATTCGCTCACACAAGACAAGAGGCCAGTCCTTTACGGAGACGCAATATTGTCCGTTGAATGTTTAATTTCGCGTTAACCAACAGTTCCCAGCGACTGTTTGAAAATCCTGAATACAGGCGCGGTTACGCGGAAAGTACTAATTAATAATGCAGCGGGGAACGTGTATCGTGATTTTAGTTATGAACGTGGACTTTTTTGTACTAAAGTTCCGCTAGGTGGCGCTTTGGTTGGGTATAATCCCATGGATACGCAGCGGGGTATTATGAAGGGTCTATGTAAAACGTTATTTATAGAACTTATTTTAAATTGCACGGACAAAATGCCTAAAATAAGGGGACTTTACACTAAAAAGCTTTGTATAAAAACATTTATTCATTTATCTATAAGCCTTGTTATATATAATGTATAATTCGCATAATTCACGGATACAGTACTAGATTCCATTAACTATCGCATACGTAATTTGCAAATCATTGTCTCGTTTTGTAATCACGATTATCCGCCCATATCATGTCTGTCCATGCTTCACTTAGCAAATCTAGCGCCCACTTATTCAATTGGCGTTGAACTTAGCTTTGACCGAATACTGAACGTCAAATACAATTGAACACATTTATAATCCTGAAATAATTAATTGTAGACACATTACAGTATTTGGTCCGTCTATAGGTATAGCTATCTATTTAGTTGGGTTATCTTTAAGCTCGTATTGAACTGTTACAAACATTGACGGAATAGTAATTAGCCAAAGGAGTTAGCAGAAATTGAATTTATAATCAGACGTCCGGAAACTTTAGCAGTTTTAGGAAATATTAATAATTAATAACATTTTTAGCTAACATTTTAATGGCTTTATAATATTTTTATGACTGCCTCCTTGGTACAGTGGTTGACGCATGATCGTAGAGCCGAAAGGTCCTGGGTTCGATTCCCGGTGGAGACGAAGAAAAAAAAAGAACGTCTCGGTCTGGCAGGACACAGAAGGCTAATCACCTACTTGTCCCTAAAGAAAATCGATCAGTGAAACAGATGTATAATGCATATCTGCCCCTTACCCCACTAGGGAACATGGGACTTCTCTTTTTATAATATTTTTATTAGAAGATGTAAACATCTTCTAATTCCAATCCAATTTAATACTTTACTAGTAGTATAAGTAAATATAAAGTTAATTTTTAGAAAAAAAACAAAAACCGACTTCAAGACTATACCTATATGTACAAATTTAAACTGAAAAGTAGAAAATAATATTAAATAATAATAATGATATTAATTTTTTATTTTAATTACTTTAAACATTCAACGAAAAGGTTTCCTAAGTTATTTTTGAAGTCGGTGCCGCCCAAGAACAGTTTTATTGTTGCAAAGGCAGCAACAAACGGAATGTACGGCGGCGCGACGCGGCTGCGCGTGAGGGCCACAGAGCAAGTATGGTGAGGGCAGACTGTAATAAGTATATAGTCTATGGGGCAGACGTCGTTGACGGTTGTGTCTCTATGCATAAAAATTTTGATGCGCTTCTTTGCAATTTATAAGTAAGCTTACGTGCGATTTTCTGTTCTCTAGTAAAAGTTAAGGTAATTAATATAATAAATAGTGTAATTAATTATTAGGTTATTTTTTTATTAAGGATATTTATGCTATTGCATAGCTTCTATCGCGGGCCTTGAGCGCGGGGACCGAATCCAGAAATTCCGTAACGAAAAAACCTCACGCTCCCCCCTCCGACGGGCGTGGAGGTGTGGCATGAAGGCATAGCATGCAATAGCTTTACCGCGGCAGTCCCCGAGTGCCACACGTCTTTTTTTTGTTTTGGTTGGCACCGACTTCAAAAATAACTTAGGAAACCTTTTCGTTGAATGTTTAAAGTAATTAAAATAAAAAATTAATATCATTATTATTATTTAATATTATTTTCTACTTTTCAGTTTAAATTTGTACATATAGGTATAGTCTTGAAGTCGGTTTTTGTTTTTTTTCTAAAAATTAACTTTATTTTTAATTTTTAAGTGGAAAGTTAGTGTATTTTGTTTGTATATAATATGGATAGGCCTACTAAACGCGCTTCTCAAATGAGAAAGCGTCGTTTGGAAGAAAGTAGGGACGAGAGGAAAGATCGTCTAAAGAAGAGTAGGGAAAGATTTGCAATAAAAATTGCAAATGAGAGTGATGAGCAGCGGGCGTATAGACTTTCGCATACTCAAACTTATCAAGGCTTAATGAAAGTCCAAAAAGTCATGCTCAACGACTCAGTTTGATTCACGAGCGTTTATCAAACGAAAGCGAAGAGCAACGTTCTCATCGCCTTGGTTTGATTCACGAGCGTTTGTCAAATGAATCTATCGAATCCAGATCGGCTCGATTAGATGCTATGCGACAAGCTAGTCGCAACCGCAGGAATGTTTTCGAACAATCTATATGATCAAACATACAAAAAGAAAACATACTGTCGAATCAAAAACCCTCCTTTTTTGATGTTGGTTAAAAATCGACTAGCATGAAGCTCCTAGTCGAGACGAATCAAATGAGCACAAACACGGCGGAATTGCTTTATTTTATTACAGAGTTCCCATGGCTATTTACCGTCTCCATCATCAGACCCTGAATACCACATAGGATCGGAGTACTTATTAATTAGACTCAAACACATTCAAATTCGATGGTATTACATAATTTTGTTACAGAGATCCCATACTCCTAAACCATTCATCATCAGCTTCATCATCAGCTCAGCAACATCAGATGGTGACCATTAGATGCAAAAATCTACATAGATTAAGATAATTTCTGATAAACAGTGTATATGCCTACAAAATTTGAGGGTTTGCCTCGATTTCCCCAGGATCCCATCATCAGATCCTGACCTGGTGACAATGGGACCACCTCTGACGTATGACCTACCAAATAAAAAAAGAATTATTCAAATCGGTTTATAATTGCCGGAGTAATCGCGTAACAAATATACAAAAAAAAAAATACTGTCGAATTGAGAACCTCCTCCTTTTTTTGAAGTCGGTTAAAAATTTACTTATACTACTAGTATAGTATTAAATTATCTGTGCTTATATTAAGAGAGGGTTTAGTAAGTTAACTTTAGAATGGCTAGTTAACCAATGAAATTATGACCATAACTAGAGCATAGATATGAATATAATCTAATTACGTAATACCCATTTAATGCAGCATCAACATCGTTAATGTCATCATTGGGCTTTAATAGTCAATTATTACAAATGAGCTGAACTAATTGCAAGGTATGTAATATTCATATACTTAGGTACGTTACGTCGAATATGGCATACGATACATAATAATATTTTTGCATCAATACGTGGAACTGCTAGAAAATATTACCTAGCTATATGTTTATGTAGTTTAAACTCGTAACTTACCTAACTCTTAAATGAAAGTTTGTGGTTAGAAAGTTTTGAAGTTGCGAATGTATTCAAAACTGCTTGCTTAAAATCTTGGCGCAAATCTTTTTAACTTTTGCCACAATAGAATTCCTATTCTTTACACTTTTGGAGAATTGGTGTTTTTCTTATAAATTCAACGTTTTATAGTGATCAAGATACTTACAATTATATCAAAATACATAACAGGTTATGCTACAGATATGGACCACACCAAAAATAAGCATTTATAGCAAACACCTGAAATTTTTCTGACCAATATCCGAACCGAAAGCATGTGAAAAGCTAAATAGATCCTACGTAGCTGTATTTCACTCGAACAAAATAGACCTCGTGAATTGCAGTCGGTCCAACCCCTAGTCCATTAACGCAGGCGTTCGAGCCGAAAATTACATCAATTTCACTCGTAGAATCGATACGTATTTTATATCAGAGATATTTGATCTGTAAAGGAGCTCTTAGTTCGCGTAAAGTGCAAAGTGAAGATCCATTAGCACACGTTCTGCCAAACCGAGTTAAAGGTGTTTGAAGACTGTTTCAGGCACGTTCCAACCGCTTGTATGTAGCTTAATACATATTCATTTATACAATTCAATAGTGTAATTCAAAAAGGCTTGTCTTACCATTTCTACGTAATTTGTTGTTTAAATATCCAAAGTTATAAGAAAAGTTATTGTTTAGGTACAATCATTGATATAAAAATGGTTAATCCCGTAGGGCGTAGACGAATAAGTGGTGTAAAAAAAATCTAAAATATTACGTACATAATTTCGTACCACATGCAATGTATGCGTATGACTTACAAAGAATTTTCCTTGACCAAGTAATCAATTAGGTCGGTACTAAGACAGAAACCATAAAACATTGGATTGAGCCGGAAAAAAGAAATTGCTATGAACGTAGAGCAATAAACTTCGTGATCAAAGTGAATTCACTCACGTAAGTAAATATGGAATAGTTTTGCGTAAACATTTTTGTTTTCGTCCAGCGTTTGATATGTGAAAATAAATATTAGTTCATATGAAGCGGTTGACTTAATTCTTTAGGAATACGTGCTTTAGGTAGTTTCGTGGTTGTATTACTATGAAAATATAAGATATTGTATCGCACATATTCTATACTAAAATAACATTGAGAATTTATTTTATTAATTTGATTTTATTGTTACGATTTAAATTGAAAATTATTACTCGAATAATAGAAAGTATGAAATGCCGCGATAATTCTTTATAAAAAGTAGCTCCTATAAAATTTCATCCGTAGGATGTTGGGAATGTGAAAACACCCAGTTTTCTTTCCAGCAGTTTTTCCACGAAATAAAGTAAAACATATTAATTAATAAGATTAATGAATCTTTCGTGTTTCATTCAAGTTGTCGCTTTTATTACCTATAGCAGTAAAATTATTTAAAAAATAGAAAACTGCTAGAATACGTTGCTTCAATTCATAAGGAAAATAACTGCAAATGCGGATAACTTGATACCTGACCTGTAAATAGATTGTAGATTAGATATTGCAAGATTAGAAGGGTCAAGGAGGGACGCAATATAAAGCATTGTGCTATTTCTTAATGTTCTTGCTTTTAGAGAACAGAAACTTGTATACAAAACTTAGCATTTTTATTTTATTTTTCAGTTATTTCGAATTAAATATAGTCACAGTATAATTATTTTTACCACAATAACTAAATCGCTTCGAACAAGATCACAAGAAATACACCTTTCTTTCCTTTTAAGCTTTAAAATAAAATAAAAATATTATAAAAATCCATTCTGGGTTAAATAAATGTCGAAATCTCTGAAATAACCAACACAAAAAAGTGTAATTCAGAACATCTTCTTTTTAAAGTCGGTTGAAAATACGGCTGTAATCGATAAAATACCACACAATTCTCCAATGAATAAAAATCTAAATAACAGTATACCTAATACCATCATTTCTCGTTATAAGCTACAAAAAGGATCGTTCATTGATATATTAAGATTATTCGAACAATCGCCATAACGAGTGTTTACGGAGTTACAATCAAAATTCACAGCGTATTTCACGAGGTTGTAAAGCGAATTGGAATGTTGGTATATTGATGGCGCCTATCCTTCATACTATCCAATATCGACAGGCGGTATACACAGCGAGCAGCCTCGCGAACCAATTGCCGCGCGAAGCAGCTTGGTCAGCTTAGTTTTTTTTTTAAGGCATTCTTAAGTTTTTTTTTTTTAATCCATACAAATTTGCTTATTCATTCCTCACTGTTCACATCGTCGCCGCCCGTGTGCCCGGTCGTCCTCTATTAAATGCAAAGCTCATGTAAAATTTCAATTAACTTCACGTATAAACTGAGGTGCTTCACTTAATAATTGCTTCGCGAGGCTGCTCGCTTTGTGGCGACCCTCCTAGAGAAAAATATCGTCAATAGCGTTGAGGCAAATAACTGAAAAAACGGTATAAACTGATACGACTTATTATACACTGGAGAAATAAATAATGTTGCCTTGTGGAAAAATTGACCAGTTATATTTTCAATTGCTTAGATCAAGTGCTTGTTGGAAAATAGGCTTTTTATAGGAATTTTTCTTTAGATTTTTACGTAGATGTTTTCTAGCTTTTATTGATAGGAGATGTGTGTTTGGGTGATATACAAGTTTGTAATAATCAATTAAAATCTAAGCAACAATTATATATTATTATATTATATTCCCCAAATAAATGAGGTTTTAAGTTTTTTTTTAAATTGTTAAATAAATTCAGTATTTTACCTCATATGGGTTTACTTTTTACGTCCATTTATAAGCCTGAAGAAGTAGTTTAAGGATCACGCGTAGCTTGCTCGTTTGTTTCGTTAAGATTTATTGCGAATCCTCACACTTAGAGCAATGTAATGAAAAAAAATATCCTCGAAATTCAGCCTTTCTGAATAACGTTTAATAAACACTCGATTACGAGCCAGTATTATCATAAATGCTACACTGATGGCGTCTTTTCTTTGCTCTTCACAGGATTTTTAGGTAAATCGCTCAAGAAATAATATTATTTTAAGGGAATGTGGCTTTCACGTAGGTATTTTGTTATTCCTTACGAGCTTCACATCGATTAGAAGATTTTAATCATCGCTTTACAGTTATCATGGGGAATTTTCGTCAAGTACGTATGAACAATAAAAGTATTTAACTATATTCGTGTCTAATTACCATCTACGACTACACACAATTTTGCATCAAATATATATTGTGTATGAATGATCTATTTTCTAAAAGTCTTCGGATTTTGCTTTTTAAGCTTTAATACATACCTAAACAAATTGCGATCCACGTTTTATTCCTAAATGATATACTTACAAATATTTTTATTCAAGCTGAGTTTCCATGTACTGTAAAAAACACCCCTATAAAACATTAAAGTTTATGTTCATGATACGCCGTAAATCCTCTTTTAAATTTTTATGCCTTGGTTAATAAAATAGCCATAATATTAATAACATATTGTGTTATATACGCTCTACATTATATATTCTATCGTTTGATAATTTAATATTCAAAATAAATTGATATGTAGGAAGGTTATAAAATGTTCGATAATCAAAGGTGAAACTAAAAACACACGTGTTTTATTTATGTTTTACAAGTCATTGAAATAAAATGAATGAAATATTTTACTAGATAAATAGTAATTAAAAGGCTGTTTTAAATAAGATGTCACGATTCTAGTAACAGCTGGTAATTGGCATGCAAATAAAGTTTCATCATCCTTCTGAAAATCATATTTTCCATCATGAAACAATAATTACCAACGCTGCAACAACATATAAAATGAATGCCATATTCACAGGTAAATTAAAACAATAATATTATGACATGTTATGTTTCCTTCTGCAAAATTATATTCTCAATCATGAAACAATAACCACAAAAGTTATCACTTACTAGTTACTACATAATATCTAAGTACTAAATATAAAGTCTATATTGAATATGCATAGGTAAAATAAAACTCCAATATTAACAAAATCAGATTCATTAATCACAATATAAATCTAAAGCCCCTCAGCCACATTCGAAAGGATTTCAAGGCTCTGCTTCACGGACTTGGTTACGTCTAAAGCGGGTTTATCGTTAGCGATTATCCACGTAGTGCCGTTCTCCCCGCAGTGAATTACCTCAATTATACCGGTTACTGCTGACTCCACTCTGAAATAAATAAACGTTATCTGTAGATCGATTCTGGACCCTTTTTGATACGGTTATGAATCTGTATAGAAATTCATTAGGTACAAATCCGGTAAAAGAACTTTCCGGTAGGAACTTTTTTGGTCTATGAAAAGAGAGAAATATAATTTTGTAATCTGAGAAATATCAGATGAATTTTATTGATCTAATTGGTTTTATGATATGATTTAATGAATTAAAAAAAATGTAAAATACATATTTTTTGAAAAGTTTTGATGGATCCGTTAATTTTACAAAATAAAAAAGTGGCATGTCTGACAAATTCAATGATTAAATTATTTTAATCGAATTACCGTAGCAACTAACTATTCTTCTATTACGATTATAGGTTTGTACAGTATTTAATTTTTATTGTTATGTTATTTTTATATTTACAAGCCAGCAACAATAATTTAGTCACTATGTCAGTTCAAATTTACGTTCGCTATAAATATAGGTGTGCGAACAAATTGAAATTTGCCCGTTTCCGCCTCATGATTTATGCATCAGATACTTTAACGTGTGTCGTCATTTGTCAAAATTATTCTTGAATTTCGCTCAAATAAGTCTCTTTTGTTGAATGTTAAACCATTCATTTATAAAGTATCATATTTAAGTTATTTGACACGGAAGTTAATGCGTAGGCGTATTCTATTTCGCTAATTTACAATACAATAATTCATGATGAAGACATTTCAAAACAATTTATTTATTCTACATAGAGAGAAGTGAGACAAAAATTATGAAGAAAGATATTGTTGAGGTTAGTGTACAATTGGCCTATGCCTACATATTTATCGTGAAAGAGTTACAAACACACATCCTCAAACAATATTTCGCATTTATAATATTAGTAGGATTCCTTTATATCACAGTTACAATACAGTCAGCATACCAAAACTTTGCTTTGCGCATAAAATGGCCATAAGTCCATTTCAACAATTCTAGAAAAAATATCCACTTGTTTACGATCACAGAATAAAAAATCTGAATCACAAATAGAATTCGCAGTGTCGACTTTTCATTTCCCTGGAGGCGAGTATATTCAACTCATAACAAATTACCTTTGCGGCTCCGAGCCTGAAGTTAGTCCGAAGGAATCCTTCGTGGAGTTATCCAAGTTTTGTTTGTGGACCAGTGCCGTGTCCGTGAGTCCGAGGCAGACTGTGATAACGCGAACTTTAGTCTTCGAGTACGCCTCTTCTGCCTGAAAATTTAAGTTCTTTTAACTAAAGTTTGCAAGTGCTAACTCCTTGAATCTCTACAATTTTATTTTAAATGAATGCCAAGTTTTAACTTCGCTACTGCAAAGCTGATTTATTGTAACGAATCATTAAACGGAATTAGCTATGATAGATCAATGTTTCATTTAGAGTATAGACTATGAAATTATTATGATTTGATAATATATAAAACTAAATCAATTCCAAAAAGACTTTCACAGAGCTATTCCATCTTCTAATCCGTAAAATATTTACATAGAACGATTTCCTCGAACCTCAGGCTTAAATGAATATCAATTCCAAAAAGGTTATCACTGAGCTATTCCACCCTCTAATCCGTAAAATATTTATATAGAACGATTTCCTCGAACCTCAAGCTTAAATGAATACAAAACACCTTTTTTCAGTCTTTCATGTTATGCTTTATCAGAAACCAAAATCCGTCGTAAATTTCACGCCATTCTGTAATCCATTTCAAGTGCTGGTCGTATCACGCTATGAATGAGTTGTATTGCAATAGAGATTTCCACGAAAGATTGCCACTTTGTAAAGGTATTTTTTCGATATGTAAGCCACAAACGCTATTCATTTCTTTTACAGTTTATTTTGTACGTGCAATCGCGTGATCTCTACGGTTTTATAAACGTGCAAAAACACGTTTGTACAATCCCGATACGTGGACTAGGATAATAGTATCTATTATACAATTTTATAAAGTTGCCACACACAACAACCAATGTACCTACCAATAAACAGACCAATTTGGACATACCTAGTTAAAAAGTTAATAGATGAAAAGCGTAGATAGTAAGTAACGAGAGCGAAGTAAAATTATTGCAAAAAAAAACTAATATTAAGTATGAGGTAATTCGCCACGAATTCACGAAACGAAACGGCGAGTCTGTATCCATACACATCCTTACTCGCTCCTTACACACTCATTCATGGAGACTACTTGTGTAAAAAAGATTGACCCTTTACAAGGTCACTACCAAACTTACCGCAAAAGAATTGCTAAACTGCAGCACAGCCGCCTTTGTGGCACCATAAACCGACAGATACGAGCATGGTCTGAAAGCGTGTAGCGACGACACGTTTATCACGACTCAACCGCCACCTCCTCTATCCGCTCTCATTATTTCAAAGGCCTTTAATGTACTCGTTACGGTTCCACACTGAAAAAGTTAATGCATTAAAAACTGAGATGTTATAATTACATTTAGTAAACGGCGGAATGTGGATCCTTCTTGCCAATTTTTTATTCATATCCAAAACCACCTTTATTATTAGGAGTCATAAAACGAGAATTTTGTGTATTTTGGCATATGGGACAGAAGTATTTCGTATTAGTGGGATTTTCTTTCAGCACATGATAATTTGAAATATTTTAGATAGTATTTTATTTCCCTTCACAGGGAATTGAACCCAGGTATTGTGTACTCACACTTTGACTACTATTCAAATGTAAGGTAAATGTAAGGCAAAAAGCAAAGGATATAGGTACTAGGACACCAAGATGATATCTCTCTTTTATCTAGCCAACAATATTTACGCTTACAAAATATTGCTTAGCAAATATAAAGCACGAACCTTAATATAGATACAGAAAAGGTATTTCTATTTAAGTTACAGTTTTATATTTACTGAACATAAATACTTCTTCCAAGCTCTTGTTTATTGGAAATTGTTCCAAATTATTTGTCAATTGATAAGTTCTTCTAGGAACACATTGTTTCGGAAACTAAATTAAATTTGTATCGAAATAATGAAGTCTCTATTCATTCATTTTAATATCTATTATATTTTTTATTGAATCTCAAATTAATATTTTTATTGAATCTCAAAAGGTAGAAATAATCTTTGGTAAAAAAAATCACTTAAAGATTTTGACCAAAATCCTATAGTATTTTGGTCAAAATCTTTAAGTGATTTTTTTTTACCAAAGATTATTTCTACTGCGTTCATTTTCAATGACTCTATTAAGACACTCTCAAGTCATCCGTGTTCAAATGAATCTTCTCCCATACAACGTTTATGTGACGTCATCCGTATCTATTAAGAAACTACATTGTCCCCAACTTTACCCAAGATTTAATTTAATTAAACTTGGCCAATACTCACGAAATTAACGTCCACCATAGTCTTATATGAACTCTCAGTATCGCCAAGTACCGCCGCGCAGTTCACAACCGCATCCAGCCTGCGGTATTTGTCCAGGACTTGTTTATATGCGTTATCAACTTGGCCAGCATCAGCCATGTCGCATTTTATAAATTTCACTCTTAATGCACCGAACTTGTTCAAGAGTTCCCCTTCCAGGGCCGCCCCCTCCCTCGCTGCGACGTCGAGAAACGCAACATGCTGTAACGTTCCAAAGTTTAAAGTTTGCGGATTTTTCTTGAGATTTCAGTTTTGAAACTGTAACTGAGTTATATCGTCCTAGAAGCCAATTGTGGTTACTAACGTTTAAGTTTTTCATCTTGCATTAAAAAAGAGAGTGTGTGCCGAGCAAAAGTTAAACTTCTTTAGCAAGATTCAAAGATACCAAATTCGTCACCTTACTCCATGACGTGACGATATTGCCATGACCGACCTTTAAATTTTACTCTCAACGCGCCTAAAGAAGTTTCACTTCAAAAAATAACACGAACAAAGAGCACGATCTGCTTTTTTTCAATGTACTATAATTTGATGGAAACATCTTTTTTTAAGATAACATAAAACAATAACAAGTCTCACTAAATAAATTCGAACAAATATGGCTATTTAATAGTATTAGAATCAATAAATCTACCTAGATAACAATTAATCTATAAAATTTAATACCTAAGCTTATAAACTCGGTAGCTATTAATTTATTACACTTAACAGTCAAGGCTAAACATAGTTAAATACCTAACTTAATGAATGAATGAATGAAATATTCTTTATCTATACTTAATATTATAAAGAGGAAAGGTTTGTATGTATGTATGTATGGTTTTCACGCATAAACTACTGGACCGATTTTGATGAAATTTGGCACCGATAATCTTTAGACCCTGAGAAAGAACATAGGCTACCTTTTATTGCGAAATATGTACCACGGGCGAAGCTGGGGCGCACCGCTAGTTTATTTATTTATTTATTTATTTCATAATAACAAGTAATTAACAGGTTTTACCCCAAAGCATTACATGTTTAGTTTAAAATTAAATAAGTTGTATATACACAGAAATTAAGTTTGTTACATATTTGAATAGCTAATAATAGAGATGTACAAAGAGCCGAGCGGCTCTATCGCTCGTTAGCGATTTCTTCCAAGCAACTCAATGTACATACAAGAATTAAAGAGTAGAGTAAGAAAAGAAAAGAAGAAAGAGTACTTAAATAACTTATTTGACATTATAAATTTCTTATCTAAAACAAAATATTAGTCCAGGATCCTTCGCCCATTTTTGCAAGTGATTACTATCAAGCTAATTTTTCGTGAGTAGCTTTATTTTGATGAGACGCCCAATAATTTCCTGTATGAAACTCTCGATTGTGGTAGCTAACAGAGGTAACAAGGATAAAATTTTTGATTTCATGGTTCTCAAATATTTATTACGCAATTTGTAGGACAATATGTCTGTTGAATTATATAAATATTAACTAAGTGAAAACAAAAAAATCAGCTGGTTAGTAATCATTTATGATGACCTCGTTATCGATACACATTGGAAAGAGGGGACTCTTTGATCAAACCATAGATTTTGTAGGACAAATATTTTTTCGAATAATTTAGATAATTATCTTGAGATTGAACATAAAAAAAAATTCAGTTAGTAATAAATATTTGAGAACCATCAAATCAAAATATTTTATCCTTGTTACCTCTGTTAGCTACCACAATCGAGAGTTTCGTACATGAAATTATTGGGCGTCTCATCAAAATAAAGCTACTCACCGAAAATTAGCTTGATAGTAATCAAGTGCAAAAATGGGCGATGGATCCTGAACTATATGTTATTTATCGCCAAGAAAACATTAACCTTTATTACTCTTTATCGTCATTGCAATTCAATGAAAGGCAAATAATAATAAATTATGATTTTAATCAATTTTGTTGTTACTGGTAAAATAATGTGTTTTCGATGAAAATATAATGTAATACTTTCATTTTAAACGCTGTAAGATTAGATGCTTTTCCTAATTAAATTAACATAATATAATCTAGATACTAATAATACCTAATATTATAAAGCTTAAGAGTTTGTTTGTTTGTTTCTTAAAACGCGCTAATCTCAGGAACTGTTGGTCCGATTTGAAAAATTATTTCGGTGTTAGATAGCCCATTTATCGAGGAAGGCGATAGGCTATATATCATCACGCTAAGACCAACAAGAACGGAGCAACGCGGGTAAAACCGCGGGGCACAGCTAGTAGGTATGTGATAAATAGTAATTATAGTCCTGCCTGTTCCTTGCCCGTTCTTATATTGTTTTAAGTCAAGTTATTTATTCCTTTGTGTACGTGTGGTAACATAATATAATTTAGGATACATTCCACGAGTTATTGATTTATATATAATATATGTTTATCGAGTAATTTCGTATATTTTTGCGTGTTATAGATAAAAACTCTATTAAATATATAGATCGAAATCATAGAAATCTAAATAACAAGACACATAGAAGTGCTATAATGTCATAATTCGTATGAAAACCGCTGTCGCCAAAATCAACACATTCAAACCGAAAGCTAAACAGTACACACAAGTAAACTATGCCTTTTATTGGACAGCTTGATTTTAGTGAAAACTAACTTATCTATTAAATTAAGCTTTTGAATATGTATCCTAACGCACGAATTTACGGTTTATTTTAGAATAACATCCCTAAGTATATGAGACTTTTTGCTCCAATACGAACAAACGTGATAATAAGAATGGTCGACTGTGTCATTCATTGTTATTTCGATTACTATGGTGACACTCGTAATACTTGTAAATATTCTATAATTTTAAGGAAAAACGGCATTATTTCTAAAAAAAAATATTTTCCGATGAAATATTATTCCTTTATAAGTATAATTACAACTTGTGGAAGAATTTCCGCAATGGGAATTGCTGAAACACACCATGTATACACTCATACGTCTCCAGAGCAACTGAACAGTGACGAATGCACTGGTGATGTGCAAATCACCTGAGTGGCGACAAGGTCACGCACGCTTACGACTTCTAGTGTCTTGTTATTTAGATTTCTATGATCGAAATCATAGAAATCTAAATAACAAGACATAATATAGAAGTGCTATAATGTCATAATTCGTATGAAAACCGCTGTCGCCAAAATCAACACATTTAAACCGATAGCTAAACAGTACACACAAGTAAACTATGCCTTTTATTGGACAGCTTGATTTTAGTGAAAACTAACTTAAATATTAAATTAAGCTTTTTAATATGTATCATAACGCACGAATTTACGGTTTATTTTAGAATAACATCCCTAAGTATATGAGACGTTTTGTTTATTTTTGCTCCAATACGCAAAAATTCGGCTTTTCTACAACAGAGGTTGTCAATTTTCAATAGATATAACTTTGAACATAAACTCATAAAAATAAGGTTGAAATTTGTGTTAAACGTGATAATAAGAATGGTCGACTGTGTCATTCATTGTTATTTCGATTACTATGGTGACACTCGTAATACTTGTAAATATTCTATAATTTTAAGGAAAAACGGCAATATTTATAAACAAAAATACTTACCGGTGAAATTTAATTCCTTTATTAGTATAATTACAATTTATGGAAGAATTTCCGCACTGGGAAATGCTGTAACACACCATGTTTACTCACGCACGTGTCAGGAACAACTGAACAAGCGACCACCAAGCGACGAACAGACTTGTGGCATGGTAACCACCTGAGCGGCGACAATGTCACGCGCGCTTACGACTTCTATTGCCTTGTTATTTAGATTTCTATGATCGAAATCTAGTTTCTTTATTTCGAATCCATTCAGTATAACATAATATGAAAACCCGCAACACCTTTTAAGGCCTTGACTAGGAAATCTATGAATACTCATCTTAATGTTAGTAAACTTCTAACATTTGCAAATATTTGGCATAAAACATTTTCCCCCTTTCGAAACTGGTGACTAATCAACAATCATACATATAGCGCTCACCCTAGCATTTTTCGCCAACAATCCTCTAACCAATTTAGCACCAATCCCAGCTGCCCCACCCGTCACCAATACCACTTTCCCATCCACATCCCACTTGGCCATGTTACACCATAAATTGTCACATAAAATATATATGTAACCACTATCTAAGACAACACACGGATTACTAAATCAATACTAAATATTATCATATAATTTTACACTTATCGCATTATCACAAGATAAATAAAATATTTTGACACAGCCGACGTTAATAAATGCACGCGGGTAACTAATTAGATATTACTTATATGTAAAAGCGTCATATTATGTAATTAAATATATTTCCTATACTCGTCATTGTTACAATCACAAGTGACGTATGGAAGAAGTATTTATCAAGGTATTTAATATTTATCCTTATAAGTACTAAGGAGTCTGCAACTTTATACAGCAAAAAAATCCTAGTACGAAGTTTTGTTGTTGATTCATAGATTAGATAAACATAGCATTTATCTGTGGCATTTATAAACTTGCTTTCTCCGAATATTACCACAAATATTACTAATCATTAAAAATATTATATTATAAACTATGTATACAATAATTAATTATTTTACATATCATCATTACTCTACAATAATAATAATAACATAGATAAAAATATACCAAATATAAGGATTAATCGTACATCATTACGATCATAAATGGACTGTGAACATCACTCAATTAGAAAATAACAATAGGTATTGTTTTGTTAATAGATTTTCATAAATACAACAAACAAAACGATTACTATAATTATGCCTGTACTCTATGGGTATATTTTATTACAATCATCATCACTACATAGTATAAAACAAAGTCGGTTTCTCTGTCCCTATGTCCCTTTGTACGCTTAAATCTTTAAAACTACGCAACGGATTTTGATGCGGTTTTTTTTAATAGATAGAGTGATTCAAGAGGAAGGTTTTAGTATATAATTTATTAGGTTTTAGACAAAGCGGGCGAAGCCGCGGGCGGTAAGCTAGTAACATTATAATTCAATGTGTGCATAATAATATTATAATGTAGGTATTAAAATGTAAAAACAGTTGAATTAACGTTGAACGTTTTCACCATATCTATAAATAAAAGTGAAGTACATGGACTTTTTGGTTGCAAAATAAACACTTGAAACTGAAAGAAAATTTGAGGGTAACGGCTGTAGTCAAGTGGACGCGAGTGAATCGCGATTGAAGAGCTAGTCAATAAAATAAATTGGACACTCTAAGTTTGAAGTAATCTTGTGATTTTGACATACTGATACGGAATTATTAAAAATTCATCGTGCTCTTGAAAATAAGTGGTTCTGACCGTCGCTTCGAATGAGTTTTGCTCAGCACTCTCAATTTTACACGACCTTGCTTTTCAGCACTTTTAACGGAATAGATTTTACGATGGAACTAGATAGGAAGGTGGATCTTGTCTGAATTTTACGTTTGGATATTCTTTGGTAAAATTGTATTACAACTGAAATTTGTTTGAAATAAGTAATTGTACCTATGAATTACTTAATCGAATAATGTTAACGATAAATAAACAGACCTTTTCAATTGGTCGTTTGGTTTATTAATAACTAGCTGCTCCGTGCGGTTTCACCCACGTGGCTCCACTCCTGTTGGTCGTAGCGTGATGATACTGGCCTATAACCTTCCTCGATAAATAGGCTATCTAACACCGAAAGAATTTTTCAAATCGGACCAGTAGTTCCCAAGATTAGCGCGTTCAAACAAACAAACAAACTCTTCAGCTATATAATATTAGTGGGTATAGATTATTACTATAATACGTGACAATTGCCTGCTACGTAAATATAAAAAATAATATTAGTAGAATTTCTTACTGTAAACTATAATAATTATTTCATAAGAATCATGACACAAAATTCGTATTTGGCAAATACTATCAACATAAAGACGAATAGAACAATTTTAGCACCAATACACATCAACACATATAACGGACAGCAAAAGACCAAATAATACAAAGAGAATACTTCGTATCAAAGTTCAGTTAAAGCCAGTACAGCAGAACACATATTTGCCTATTCCTCAAAGGACAAAAGCTTGCAGTTGTGAGCTGTGTCGAGTCTGTCCTTTACTCTCCTTTGATATGAATTTTAATTTTTGTTTAGCCCTTTGTGTTGTATGAACATCACTTGATTTTACCATGCTTGTATTTTTATAACTATTTAATCGTTTTATTTTAAATGTTTATGCATTTGCACGCAAAATGTTTTAGTCTACTTTTTTTAAATGTAATAAAAATGTATAATTTTAGGTTAATTTATAATGGGAATTAAAAAACATGAATGTGTCGCGGTTCAAAGTTATCCCGCTATTTATTATAAGGGATATTCAACTGTATAATGGGTAATTACGGTAATTAATGTGTACCAATTAATTTATTGGACATTTACGTATATATTTTAACAGTGATATATGTTTGTAAATACACGAGTATTACACAGAATTATATTATACTAGCTTTTCGCCAGCGGCTTCATGCGTGTAGTCAAAGAAACATCCGGTATAAAACCTATGTTCTTTATCAGATGTTAGGCTATCTCTGTAAAAAATTTGAATTAAATCCATGTAGTAAGTTTAGCCCGGACAGACAAACAGATAAAAATTCTAAAACCTATATTTTCGTCTTCGATGTCGATTGTAGGTCATAAAAAAATATTCAATGTACAGTTATGTAAGTAGTTTGAGTTCATTCTTGGCTTGATAAGGACTATCCTTCAATTACGCAAAGGGAAAATGTTAAATAAACACCGAATTCAAATTCATTCAAGCATTATCATTGTATCTAAAATAGCTCACGTAAAATCTGCTTACATTGCGGAGATGACTCGGTTGAATTTCAACCAAAGTTTTCCCTTTTTGTTTTCATTTTATTATTCTGCCAGCTCCCCACATTCCGTGTTAATAAAGAAAAATATTCGCGACACAGAAATTAAAATAAAAGTAGGACTACGTTTGAGTGAGTGTTTTTAAAGGTCTTTGTATTCTTGACACATTTTGGATTTAAGCACGTTTTAGGGCATTCACTTTTAGTGTCAAGGCCTATCTCGAGAGTTGTTTTTGCAGAGATAATAAGGTAAATAAGAGATGGCAGGGTGAAATTACAGCAGGTTGGACTTGAGGTTGGAATAGTAGATTTTATTAGCGGCAAATTTGCGGTTCAAATTGTTCCAGGGACAACATAATATTTATTCTGTCTGGTGTTTTTTCTTATCTACGAAAAATCCTACAAAATTTTTCGCTAGGTAACTTTGCCGTTAATATAGATAATCGTTGCCAAGAAAATAATATTTTTCAAAATGTTTGAAAGAAAATACTATTTTCAAATCCTTTATGAAACTTTCATCTGTTCAATCATAAAATTTCATCCTAAGATTTCATCTATTTATATTTGTTCCAATTTCAGAATTTCCAATTGATATCAACAGAAAATTTTTACAGGCTTTACTTGGCAAAATCCGTCACTGGATAAAGTAGAGCGATGTAATGTCCACATTGTGCTTCGCTAGATACAGACCTAATTGTTTTTATGTAGTAATTTTTAAAATATGAGACTTGTTAATTTGCCCAATTTTAACAAAATATGCTTATTTGAATGATTACCTAGCGATAGTATATTCAAGGTATGTTTTTATGTAGTTTATCTTTTCAATTATATTTATAAAATGTTCCTTTGTATGCTTAAATCTTTAAAACTACGCAACGGATTTTGATGCGATTTTTTTTCATAGATAGAGTGATTCAAGAGGAAGGTTTTAGTATATAATTTATTAGGTTTTAGACAAAGCGGGCGAAGCCGCGGGCGGAATGCTAGTTGAAAATAAAACAAAAAGCTAGAGGTTTAATACGAACTTACAAAACTCGTGATTCTGCACCCTTTCTGACAAAAGGATACAATATAATATCATGTAAAATGACAATTAAGTACGCTGTACGAAATAGTTGAAACAGCATTACCAAAGTGTAAAATGCACAAAAAGGACACACAAGATCATCAGAACTATGAAATTTACTTGAAAAGTGCACAAAACGCTGAAACGGTAGTGCAGTGTTTACTTCCGCTAACTTTCTCTTCGTGTTTGTGTTGGAAAAACTCTAACAGCATTTCCACGATTAGTTTACTGAACAACTTTATTCCTAGTAATAAAGTGTAACAAACATCTTCTGTATCCTACTAATATTATAAATGCGAAAGTTTGTGAGGATGTGTGTGTGTGTGTGTTTGTTACTCTTTCACGCAAATACTACTGCACTGATTACAATGAAATTAAGCACACCTATAGAGAGTAACTTGGATTAACACATAGGATAGGTTTTATCCCGGAAATCCCACGGGAACGGGAACTATGCGGCTTTTCTTTGAAAGCGCGGGCGAAGCCGCGGAAGGAAAGCTAGTGGATAATAAAGTATGCATGATAAATCAAGTTTTATTGAGGGGTGGATCTACATGAATTAAGTCACCGTGGAATTGGGAAAATCATAATATAACATGGGTAATGGGTATTCATGGTAGGTTAGTCTATTACAAAAGGTTATGTTAAACGTGTTGATTAAAAGATTAATTTATGTTTGATGAGGATAAATTCTGAAAAATAAAACATTTTGTGGAAAATATCCCTTGACTCATCCCTGCTGAAACATTTAAAAGAAATAGATTTTTTATATTCATAATGTAAAACAAATATATATAATCATACGTTTGATTTGGAAACCATCAAACTTGAATATTTTTTTAGAGAAAAATCTTTGAATTTATAATGCATTTGAATGCTCTAAAAACCAAATATTAAATCCTCAAACTCATTTATATAATATGATAAAAACATCTGTTTTATTAAATGTAACAAAACTAAAAGAAGATTAAAATAGAAAGCGTAACTTACAGAAGATTAATCCAAATGTGCTTTTGTAGCTAGAGAGATTTGAAAATAAGGGAACATTTTATCGCTTACTCTGAGTGAATTATTTCAACTTAACACATAGTTTTGATGTGGTCTATTAATTCCGTTAATTGCAAACAATTTCCATACATAGCAATAAATCATAATTATTGTGGACATAATTGCCATTTTAGTAATCGAATTTTGTTTGTTTCAGATTCTCTTCGATAGTTTCACCTTGGGCCGCTTCACATCCTTCACGGAACACGGGTGTCCTGATGGTTACATGCAAATACAAGAAGCCAGTCGACCACAAGTCGGCGGTTCCTGGTGTGGTACATCCTGGGGCCCATCCATATACTACAGCGAAACTAAATCAATCACATTAATCATAAGACTCCTACACCTATCAAAAGAACAGAATAATTACAACTTCGACTTCCGAATGGCATATAAAGTTCTGAGAAAAGAATATGCAACAGTACGCTATGGCGGCACACCACCCTCAGGTGAGTGATCGATCAAATCGTTAAACGTACTCGAATATCACAAATATACCTTTGATTTATGATTGTTCAGTAATATAGTCGGTATAGACGATATATCATTCCCATTTCTATTACAGAGCGACCGTTTTTCAAACTGCGACCCATGCCATATCCCGTAAACATATCGCGCGGGGAAGATACGAACGTCGGGAGAGCTACAAAAACCCCCGAGTATTACCTCGGGGATTTGATTTCTGGGACTTATTGCTCTCGAATCTTCAGCGACTGCGATCGTAAAAACTGTAGGTTACAATCCCCGAATTTCCCTGGAGTTTATCCGAGGAATTTGACTTGTTACTACGCGGTCCGCCAACACGAAGTGCCTCAAGGAAAACACGCTTTAATAGTAGTGAAACAGCCAAATGGGCAATTAGTTTCGATTCGGAGTCAGAAAGCGTTGTATGCGACTTCGCAGCAGGAGAGGGGGAATAATGGGAGAGAGTTGAAATTTTGGCAGCAGTGTGATGAAGTGCAGGATTACGTGACTGTGTACGATGGTTATACAACGAGGGACCCGGTCATTTTAAGGTTTTGCGGCGGAGGGGTGTCCGTCCCAGAGGCGATATCGAGTGGACCGGAGTTATTGGTGGAATTCACAACGTCACCCTTTGGAACATTCCTTCAACCGGCTACTCTACAGTCTTTGCACGGATTTCAATTAGAAGTTGAGGTAAATAAACTTTATAATAATCGATATCTAAGATATTAAGCAACGCTTATACGCACAATATTATGATATTAAAATTAAAATATTCCCTTTAACATTAACAAATTTAAACTGCATTCGTACTTATATTAAGAAGAGGAAGATTATACATTATATTGGTTGATGATCAATGATCGCTGCTATAAATATATAATGTCAATTTATTTACGATGGAAAGTATTCAATGATTAAAATATTGTATTGTATTGTATTGTATTATTACGCTCGTTAGTTCAATATAATTCAATCTCGTTGAAGTGTTGATTATGATGTAATTATTCGAATAATTAAATATTTACTTCACAATGTTAATAATGAATTCAGAACTCGTAAATTTCATTTTGTCTTGTGTTGAGATAAATCAGAATTAATTTAGATTAAGATTAACCCTCTGTATGTCGTAAGTATTGGAAAATAACTAATTTACTCTCGTATGTAGTGAAAGGACAAAAGGGCAATCTATTTTCATTATAATATAGACATGGGCAAATGTGTATGTTAACGATAATTTATGGTCAAATGTTAGTAATCTTATAGGCACGATAGCTGCTATTTCTTTCTTTATAAAATACTAAATTCCTATAATCTATATTATATATAAAACTCAAAGGTGACTGATATAGTGATCTATCAACGCACAGCCCAAACCACTGGACGTATCGGGCTGAAATTTGGCATGCAGGTAGATGTTAGGACGTAGGCATCCGCTAAGAAAGGATTTCCCGAAATTCTTGCGGGAACGGGGAAAAACGGGGATGCACGTACAATGTCGTGGGCGGAAGCTAGCATATCATAAACCGTTTGGCATACCTATATGTAATTTTATTCATATTTATAAGTAACAAAGAGCCTTTAATTTCTGATTAGAAAGAAAAGAAAGAAAGAAAGCGTTTATTTATTAAACTTTCGATCATATTATCTAAAGAAAACATAGACTGGCTATAAGGTAAACTAAAATAATTACGCAGCATTTTTTATGACAGAATAATACATTTTATTAGAACAACAGAAGCTTGTATGTGATTAATTGCCGTTTATCTACCCCGGGAGTAAATGATGGATCTAAAAATAATGCTATCCGTAATATTTTTGGAGCGAAAAATAATACAATTTTACTTTAACTTAGGTATATTTTCTCATCTGTTTTACGTGAGTAATTTATTTATTAACTCAAATAATAACATTCAGGTTTAGTTATTTATCTATTTACTAAGTTACAGTTAAAATACCGACACTATTATTTTTTTCAATAAAATATGAACCTCAACAATGAATTGGAAAACGATAAAAACTATCAAAGAAAGGCAGACGGTTATAATTAAATTATATTTAAGATTCTATTATTAAAGCCATTGTCTCTGGCAGATTTACTCAGACGCTCAGCTGGCTGAAATAATTACACTAATTAGTAAAATTCTATTTAATTTTAGAGAGCTCTATAATTAATCGTCTCCGATTCCCTTGGGACTTTCCGGCTTGGATTGACATTTTGGTTGCCTTCCATTTGTATACATTTTGTATATTAATGATCGATCGGGTATAAGATGGATTGGTGCACCTAGAAAGATATTTAAATAAATTTAATACATTTAAATAATATAGAGCTATAGCTATAGAAATATAGAGCATCTTTTCGGTTATAAACTTTGCATATGTATATTATTTAATTGTCAAAAAACATTGCGAAATATAGAAATAGCACATTTATAAACCAGTAAAAAATAAAAGCACATTTTTACTCAATGCATAATGTACTTTAAAAAGTTCTTCACTTCGCGAATTTTAATTTTCGCTCTTGTTGCAACTCCAAGTCGTAATTGGCAGTAACGAAACAATGAGCATCTAGAATAATGCACACTATCCGTATTTTAATGCCGTAATTAAAAATCTACTCATGTTAAACAATAAATCAAGAAACGCTAGACCCTGTTTGGGTGTATGCCAGAGAGTAATTAGCTAGTGCCTAGTATGGCCGGTTATTATAATGGAGCATTCAGTAAACTGCGGTCGCGCCCATTGTTTCAACTTATCAAATTAGGCCACGACCTTTTTACGTCACAGGACTAAAGTACAGAACATATTCCGCTCATAATGGTTCAGGGTGGAAAGAAAACTTTCTCCACCGTCATGCTTAGTTGGCCTTGTTTGTGGTGGTAAATCAATTGATTGAAACAGACGTAGTTCTAGTGTACTAGTTTGTCGATTTAGTTTCACCTTGTATCACTGTTTATTGGGAGGAACAGAAATTAGTGAAGTTTGTTTAGTTTCCAACTACCTCTCTGTCTATATCACTTTAGCGTAGTAAAATTATCCCAATCGAAATTAAGTTATGAACTATTCGCATAGAAACCTTGACTGTTCAATTTGTTTGAACTCCAAATACGAGCAGAATAAAGATAGGCTTCACATCAAAATATAATGAACGTTAAAATTAATAATTAAAAATAATTAATTTAATGACAACCGCTGTATGATTGTCATAATTATCATATTGTGCGCATATTATATTTTAATTAGAGTACTCAAAATGAAAATTGATCAACAGAATAATTACACCTAATAATAATTAAGAGAAAATATGATGCAAAATTGTTTTCTACATTTTCTCTCACTACATAGTTGTAAACAGATAATTTTCGCAGCTATAAATTTAAGCGATCATATTAAAATCTAGGTTACTAGGTATCTCAATCCCTCTTGACCTCTCCTTAGCATATCACACTCTCGTTATGTCTTTATTACACGCTAAAGACTGAATAACATTAAAAATCAATCGCTATCCAACCCGCTTCATACATCTACATATTTATATTCCATTCCCGTTTATTGGAGACGTTGATAACAGAGTATACGATAGCATTAGATTCCAGAGCGCAATAAAATGAATATTACCATAATAAACCGTTTTAGGTTAGATTCGTCGATCAACAGTCGCCGACGTACGCAAAAAATAAACGAGCCTGCGAATTCTGGATTAGAGGGACTGGTCGAGGTGTGTTGGAACACCCTCAGCACTCTTTGCCGCCAAATACCACCTGCTTATATCATATGCAAGGGATAGACACGTCGGGGCCTTCGGGACGGAATATTATCTACAGGCGCCAGTTCTCAGCGCCGAGATTTAGAGTGTGGTTCTCCGTGTTAAAATTTTATGTGACGAACGCGCTTAATCCGAATTTGCCTGAGGATGAGTACTGCGGCAGCCATTTGAATATATGGGACGGTCCTATGAGGATATCGCCGGGCTGTAGCGATATATTTTGGTAAGGATCTTTCGTTCGTTTTGATGTAAATAGTTTGCGAAATTCTATTGCTTCTTATACTGTTTACGTATTCTCTGTTGAAGCATTATTATGTAAATTAAATTATAATAAGAAAGTGCGCTGCGATGTTTTACTTGCACAGTTCTGATGCTCGAGATTCATAGTAATTTAAATCATTAACATTTATGTTCTCTACATGTGATCTGAAAAAGCTTTTTTATTTGTAAAATACAGAATAAATCAGGCCGTTATCGATTCCACTAATAAGGTTAAACATTTCACTAATTAGCTGCAACCTCGCTTCATTAGCATACCAAAACCCGTGAACCACATAATATTTATATTTCAGTGATAAAGAGCGGTCTGTGCAAATGTCAAGAGCCACCTCACCACAGTCGGTGATCGTGGGACGACCTCCAACCAACGCCACGCTAGTCGCCCGCTTCTGCCGCGAGAGGGCGCCAAGAACATGCGAACACGCATTACTAAGAAAATCGCGGGCTTGCGCCAGAAGCGAGAGTTTTTTATCCAAAGGGGACTCTCTTACGTTGGAACTGAAGTTGACGCAGGGGACCGCTCTAAAGTAGGTCATTCGAACTTTCTAAATTACTATTTTATTAGCTTTATTAGCTTTTTAAGACTTGTTGAGACTTCGGAATTGTGTGGCAGAGTTGCAAATAATATGGTGATGTTTATGGTAATGGAAAAAGGTTCAAAACATTCTTGTTTATACAACACGGTAGCTAAAACAAATGCAATAATTGTCGTATTTTGTCTATGTTGTCGTTTGTTCCGGAAAATCTCTGAATAGCTGAAATTTTAAAGAAACCGAAAGAATCTTTAAGTCATACGAATTTTAAACATATTGTTTTATGTTTTTTGAATAAAAATATAACTATTTTCTTTTATTCTACGTTTATCAGAGACATTTTAAAAGGCTTATAATATATTAGATTTCTCAGAGGGAAATTATTAACAACAAATTATTCACAAAGAAATTGCTTTCTTATTTGCATAATAAGAGTTTCCAACTTCGCAATTTATTACTCGCACTAAAGTTTCATTTCAATCAATCTCAATGTCGAGAACATTATTCACTATGTATTTATTTATATATTATTCACGAACCCGCACTTGGCCAACATGGTTTATTTATTTTATTGATTATGGCCAAATTCCTCATCAAAGGCTTGTGTTCTAATTGTAGGACCAATTAATGTGGGATGAGGAATAATCATCAGTTTATATTGATTGTTATTATTATAATAATCATTACATGGAGAACACACTGACCTTTAGACTGAACCTAAAATTTTAAAAACTTTTTTTTCCAGACCAGTCTTTTTCAAAGCCCTATATGAGTTTGTGGATCTACATCAAGATGGCGAGCCCTGGGGTCGAGGGCCGTGTTCCAGAAGGTTCGCTTCTCGGTCCTTTCCTGAAGCCCCTGCAGACCCTCCAGTTACATTTTCATCACCGAGAGATGTTTTCTTATATGGGAGGGGAGGCCACCGTAATATTAGGTATGCGGACATTTCGGTAAATTTTTATTTTTATATCTATAGTATACAATTATTCAAATATGAATTGGCTAATGGCTAAGTAAAAGTGTGAAGTGAAATAAAATTGAATTGAATTAGACAAATCTTTCCCAACCAACAGATGGGATCTTGGTTAAGCTTTTTACTATTTTCCTTAAAAAATACGTTTTAAAATAAGCTCTTTTTAAGCTAGTAGAATGTTGAGTTAAAACACATTAATAATTTTTAACGTTATTTTTATCGTGCTTTATTTTTAGATTTATTTCCTTTGTAAATTTTTTTCCTTTGAGAGAATACGAATGTGTAAACAGCCTTTATAATATCACTAGATTTCCGCCCGCGGCTTCGCCCGTGTTTTCAAAGGAAAACCCGCATAGTTCCCGTTCCCGTGGGATTTCCGGGATAAAACCTACCCTATGTGTTAATCCAAGTTACCTTCTATATGTGTGCTAAATTTTATTGTAATCGGTTCAGTAGTTTTTACGTGAAAGAGTAACAAACATCCATACATCCATACAAACTTTCGCCTTTATAATATTAATAGGATCTTAGTGTTATAATTAAAAACATAAATATTTTATCGAATGAAATCGTATGACCAAAACTAGTTTAATTAGGTATCCAGATTTTGTTTATACTGAAACAACATGAAATCAACTAGTTGAAGTTTAAATAAATCAAATAAATATTCCAGCTGCACATACCGCTTCGAAGCGAACCCAGGAGAAGCAGTCCGTCTCAAGATCTGGAGCGTCCGCAGCGGTGGAAGGCTATGCAGAACTGTACATTCTGCCCATTCGCCATGGTATAGGTGTGGGGGGGATCCTACTGCAGCTGTCAGAGTATTTGACAGACCGTGGAGGGACAGTGGCCCGGGAGTTTTGCGGGATTGCTTGTGCAGGTAAGGTTTTTGAACATTCTGTATCGTATATTTTTTTAAGTTTGCTTTTGCGAAAATTTGTATTACCCACATCCCGACTTTTAATATGGAAAAGGCCGCAGACGTAGCTGCCCAGTAACAGCAGTAATATGTTAATTGAATGTTTTTTTGAACACAAGTTTTGCTTTGAAGAACCTGATTTATATTTCCTATTCCTTCTATTTGTACTTATAGTTCAGAAAGCACGAAATAAATAAAAAGTTTATTCTTAGAACGTTTATTTTAATTGTCAAAAAAGAATAACTATGTCCACTTTTCCCGGAAACTTCCCTTGTATCCAATTTTTGTCTACCACCCATTCCAAATTACCTAATAAATATTCATTTCTTCCAGTGACGTCATTGATTACGAATTTACGTCATCATCTACAGTTGCCGAGTTAAAATTCGATGTCGTGAACATGAGTGCGTTAGATGACTTCAGATCCTTTGGCTTCGAGGCTTCTGTTGAGTTTGTGAGGCTGGAGGATGAGTGTGAAGGAACGCATAAAGTGCATGGACCTAGTGGGGAACTGCTGCTGTATTCTTCTATGATAGATACGGTAAGTGTATTGATAACTGGCTTGACTGAATTGACTTGTTCGATTTGTGAGTGGCTCGTAATGTTGTTTTTTAAAATATAACAATATGTTTTTTACCACGCCATCTATGCGTTCAATTATGAAACCATGTACATGATAGAGACAGTACTGCAAAGCCGCATTTAACACGATTTGAGTACATCAGAAATTCTATAGATGTCAGTGTATTTTTATTGTTGTAATAATTTATAACATTTTCATAAATGGTACCATTTACCAATAATTGCTGTAACCTCTAAGGCTGTAACGATGTTGATATAATATAGTTTTTTGATGTTTTATAGCGCTCATTATTTTTTTATTGTTTTAAGCTATTGTTTGAAATGGGTACTAACTATATTTTTAAAAATTATTATACTATAAGTTTTTTGAAGTACCAAAATCTTAATAATTAGGTATATTTTGTCAAATTTATCTGTTTTTCACCATCCTATTAAATTGTTTTCCACCAATTCTGCAGGACCGCTGCGACCAACGTCCCTGGCTGATAGACCCTTCCCCAGGCCGGTACCTCTATATGAAGATAGAGGGTAGCATCATCAAGGAACCAGATTTGGACAACTTTACTCTCCTTAACAACATCACAGTAGCTCCAGACTTGAGACACATGTGCCTGACGCAGAATAGAATAGCAGTGTATACTGGGGGCTTAACACCTACCTATATTTGCCCTTATCCACCTCATAGACAGGTATTTTATCGGAATTAATAATCAATGAGTAAAATTATTCAAAAAAATGTATCGTTACATAAATACTAAAGTGTCAGAACATGTTTATTTTGTACAAAAAATAAAAAGAGGAGATAATGATCATCACCTGCCAAAAAAATTTTAGTGCTATGAAAATTGGTGTGCTCGAAGTTTAAGACTTATTTAGACAAAAAATAATATACGGAAGTATTAAGTACTTATCCGTTTGTCTGGTTGAAATCGATCTCCGAATCAGGTATGAAATATAATCTCGGGATGTTTTCAAATTGACACTGAAAAGTATTGGCACCTGTATACATCGGAGCATTTCTGTCATGACTATGCATCAATTATTATAAATTGCTTTTTGTTACAGTTTCCTTGTAGAAAATAGAAAAATTAGAAGTAGTCTCCATATTATGCTAAGTATTTTTAAAAATGATCATTTACTTTTTTCTTTTCAGGAAGAACAAAGCGTGGAAATATTTTCAGATGGTTGGATAAAAGAAGTGGATCCTCTCGCCAGACATGTGCTAGCTCCTCCTCCATCTCCTGACAGGGTAGAACTAGACTGGCCTAGGTCGCTCAGCGTCGAACTAATTGCTGTTGAAAGCGGGTCGTATTACATCACGTGGTTGGAACTTTCTAGAAGGTAATCCTTAATTCCTTATTAATATTAAGTATTAATGCGAAAGTAACTCTGCCTAACTGTCAGTTCGTCTTTTCTTCACACCTAAGCCAAAGCCATTGAAACGCATTATTTAGTAAAAATACTTTGAGATCTAAGAAAAAAATAGGTTAAAAAATATATTCCATGTTTATATTGCGTCCAAATACAGACAGACATATTATCCCTTATAAAATACCTATAAGTGATTTGGTAAATAGTGAAAATGCATATTTACACTATTTACCAAATATTATATCGAAGTATGCATTAAAATTATAACCAAGTAATTAATCAGCACAGAAAACAATATTTTTATCATTTGTCTCGTATACATCAAATCCGGTCGGCGGGTTGAATGTCCCGACGAATTCACTGTCAAGGTCTACGATATTATCGGATTCTGTGAATATGAAAACAAACAGCTTATATTTTAACTTTTATGTTTTGAGTTATGATAACGGGTTGTTTTTTAATAAATATTTGAAGACTGATAACAGATAAACTAAAACATTTGTTTTATTTTATTTCACTTTGTTGTTGTTTAGGGTCCGGTTATATAGATTTAGTAATTTCAATTATATTCATTAAGATATTTCGAATTTCTTTTTTTTTTCATCCCAAATATAACATTGGGATATTTGGGATGAAAAATATCCCAATGTTATATTTGTGTAAATTTAACAAATTGATTTAATGAATTGCTAACTGTGATATTCGCTGTGTTTGCGTTCTCTGTCGATAGTCACCATAAACGCATACATCATGCACATCATAAGCTCTATGGTGTAGCTCTGCATTTTTTATTTTTTTTAACCACATTCACCACTTCCTAGTGAAAACGAGGGCGCTTTCACGCTCTCCGCCAACTGTCAGAGCTCCATAGCTTGCACTTGCATTGTTTGCATATTTTTTTAACCATAGCATCCCAGAGAGCAAGGTGGCGTGTTCGCGCACTCCGGTGATTGTCAGTACCGCTGCTCGTCCATAGACGCGCGCATAATATTACCAGCTCCATAGCTTGCACCAATATTTTTTTGACGTGACAACGTCTTATAATTCGATAGAGCCGCCTGCACGCACGAAAAAACATGACTCATGCGGCGTTACCTCGCTCTGAGGCGTTCCGTGTAAGCCTTGAAGTGCGAGCGAGAGCGCGGAACGAACGACAAAGAAGCACAATCGGACGTTGTCACGTTCAATTACTAACGTCAGTAAACCAACCTTACAGACAACCAATTTTTTCTACCATAGACATCCCAGCGAGCACGGCGGCGTGTTCGCGCTCTCCGGCGACTGTCAGTACCGCTGCCCGTCCATAGACGCGTGCATCTCAGCAGCTCTATGGTGTGACGGGATCAGCCAGTGTCCCGACGGTGAAGACGAGCGACTCACCCAGTGCTCGCCGTTCATGAACGCACCGTACCACTATCTGACGGGCTTCGTTGCGTTCTGTGCTTGTGTCGCGTTCGTTGTTGTGAGTATTGCGATTTTTGTAAGTTTTTTTGTCGTGTCAGGGGTAGTATCACCATTCACCGTATAAGCAGTATCAATAATTATACGGAGCCCTCACGTGTGTGCATCATAAAAAACTATGTTTAATAATGTTTTTTATAATTTTTATAAAATATATAGAGAACTTTATCATCGGGAAATAACAAGACTCACTTTTTGCTTAGGTAGTTGAATTATTTGATTGTAGTTTTATGTCATTTACTCAAAAATAAACTTCTTTGATATGATTAAATCCTCATGTAAAATTCCGAGTTAGAAATTAAGAACAATACCAAGAATACGATGTTGCTATCAATAATTATTAATTACTGTTTAATCTGGCCTAGTCGATAATAAATTTTGATGGTTATTAGCTTGTTATTAGCTTGAGATTATAATCTTAATGATTTATTTTATCAAACCCTTCGCGAATACTTCCCCATCTGTTGTAATTTCTCTTAGAATATGATGCAATAAATATCAATATATCAAGTTTATTGCAAATATAAAAACATTTAATCAACAGTACGTTTAATAATATGCATCGCTTAATTAGTTTAAATTATTTTTTTGCAATATATTTAAAGCTCCCATCATTCTCCTTCTATTATAGCTTCTGATATTTCTAATGTTGATGATTTCATGTGAATACACATTACACATAAATCATCATATAATTACTGTAAGTAAAATATTAAAATATGTAAATATGACATTAACAGGTAGCAGCAACCCGCAGCTGTCGGCGGCGGCGCTCCGCCCTCCAACAGCGTCTGAAAAGCCTGTCTTCAGACACGGCCATATTCGACGAGAAAGAAGTGATTTGCTGACCAAGCGAAGACTCCGTGCGATACGTGGAAATAGACAGAGTCACCACTGTGTGACTCTCCACGCGCGGAGTCTTGTTCGTTTGTTGAATTTGACAGTTGTTGCGTCAGACAGTGAGCGCGTCAGTTCGACACGCTCGTTGCCCGCTCGGTCGAACTTTATGTCCCGAGTACGATGTATATAATGACTCGAAATTGAATAGTTTTAAAGCGCAAAGCCTTGGACCAAAGTGCTGCCGATCGGTCCGTTGTGTTTCTATGTATTCCGTTTTAATTTATTGTTGATATTCGTTCGATGCCTTGTATAGTTATAAGAGTTTTATAGTATTACTTTCCTGTCGTATTAATATGCATTTTTAAACGCACAATTTTTAAATTCTAAACCGATCGGTTCTAGGCTGAATGTTTGGAAGTTTTGTTACGTGATAAATGAGGAGATTGTAAATAAATTAGTTGAATCGATCGTTATTTTATCGATAAGTAGTTATAATAAATATCGTTGTGGCAATAATTATGTTCAATTGTATCAAAATAAACGAAGAGCCTGTGTTCCCGAAATTCGTATACGTGATACATTACTGCCATTTTATGAAGTTCATTAACGAAATTAAAAAGTGTGATTTTAGTACCCAAATATTGTACAGAATTTATTTTACAATTTATCAATACGTCTATTGACGAAAAATGTTGTATTGGCTATGAGTTTGCCAGAAATTGATGTTCATTTAAAAATATAAATAAAAAAGGCATGATTTACCGCTTATACTATAATATCTGCCAAATAAAATTATGTGTTCATTGTTGTAAAATTTTAAATATGAATAATGATTATTTGTCAAAATTGCTGAATGTATTTAATATTTATACCCAATAAACGGTAAATCAAGTCCACCTCAGGAAGCAATTTAAATAAAATATCCTAAAGTGTAAATAAAGATTAAACTAATTCATATCTTAGTAAAGTATTAAAGTGATATAAAATTATTTCCCAAGGAAATTATTGAAGTTTATTATAATATCGAGTTAACTATTAGTAAAATCGTAGAGATATAAATAACGACCTCGTAATGTTTAGGTTAGTACAAACAAATATTAGATTTGGATTCGCTAAAATATGTCATGCAATCATTGATAGTGACAAAAATTTAATTATAAAAGAGACTTAAGAAATGTTGAAGAAAATTTGGCTATTGATCACGCCTGGTCTAATGGTTTATGGAAAAGTTTAGAGATATAGGGATTTATGGTAATAATGTGTTTGGGTCGTGGAGTATTTTACAAAAGAAATGTTGGCTATGAGAAAGAAATGTGTTGTAGTGGTATATCTGTAGACCAGGCATAATATAACCATGTCACTGCCAAATAGTGAAAAATAAACAAACCTGTGTTCTACTGGTGAATGTATGTAAAATATGAAATTTTTTCTATTAGTTGTTACATATTTGTTAAAAGTGGGCGATTGAACATATTTTAAACTTTATAGAAAGAAATATTAGAGCGGCAATTCTTAAAAATATAAGAATAGTTACTTTTATTAAAATTATGATATTATGTAGACAGTAAAACTTGTAAATCCAAAGAATTACAAATGTCAGCACACGCTTACTATAAATAAAATTTCAGGTTTAGTTCACTGAATTATCAATATTTGTTTTACGAACCCGAAGGAGTAAGACATGGTTAAAATTATAAAAAAATAATATATTTAACTGATGTATTGTTGTATTACTTTTGTTAAAGAATCAAAACAAAAAGTCTGAAGTTTTGTAAAAAACGTGTTATGATAAAACTGGCAATCATTCAGTGTGTTCAGGCAATGTTCAGTGAGAAAATACTTATTTTCTAAAGGTATGTGTGTGAATGAAAATTTAAAATGTCAGAATTATTAGTGTGACGATTCATTTGCCCAGATTTAACTCGCATAGGAAACGTGCTTCAAAGAACATTGCCGTTTCGTAAATAAAACTTAGTATAAACAGTCTTTTATCAGGCAGGGATTTTTTGCAATAGAAAACTGGAAATAGATTTTCAATAATAGAGAAAATATCGTACTGTTTACTGCGTTAATAAATTGCTCGAAAATTTGACGGGCTTACTGCCATGCCAGTTATGACGTCACATAAACGAACTAATTAGCTCAACATTGTGATACAGTTGGAAGCATACAAGCGTGATATTAGCCAAAATAATCTGCTAATTTACGGGAAACAACCCTAATGTAGGTGAAATTTTGTTTTAATCTAATTAGGATAGGCACGATGACGTAGAAAGTGTATCGTCTTCCATAATGTACGAGTTCCGGATTGTTTTCCCGCTTTTCTTTGAAACAATTGATATTTCCAAAATTATTGGAAGTGTATCCAAATCAGGTGTTATCCTGGAAGACAATAATGATGGTAAATAGCTGTATAAGACAGAGGCATAATTTCACATTCACAGATTATCAAAAGTTATGATGATAAAAGTTTTTAAAATAAAATTATTTACTGCATGACTTGGTGGTTTTATTTTCCTTGTGGCATAAACTGATTCCTAGGTAACTAAACATTATTGGTGGGTCATCATTTGTATCAATTCATTCATATTGGTATTGATTATTACTGAAAATTTAATTGCTTGACAGATTTCGCTCGCCCTTTTTTTTCAATCAAGTAATTTTACACAGATATTTCTGTATTTTATATTGCATTACGAATGAGTGGTTGGTACTTTTAAACTGTTATTATCAAATGATCCTCATAACTCATCTATTTACCGGATGACCAATTGACCCGTTTGCAACTCAATGATAATATACACAAGAACCAGGTAATAGGGAACATAAGGTACAAACCATAGAGATCTAGAGAGATGCCAATCGCTTGCGCTGAGTACGAAACCTTGTGTCTCATTACAAATTTACGCACACAACAGTAAACAAAATAAAAACAATACTTCGCGTTGTGTGCGTGTCATCACACAAAAATTTGAGAGCGACTATTCGTTCGCACACTAGATTGTAAGTGACGTACGTATACAGCACCACTACAACCGCAAGATATGCGTTTATGATAGGGATTGCTTGTCGATAAAATGAGAAACGTTAAAATTAAAACAATTTATAGGCAATACAGTAACTAGGTAGAAATGGACACCTTGATGGTAGCATTCATGGTGATGAAGTCCATAAAGCATTGCCTATTGACTTATTGTAAAGTAAAATAAGTATAAAATAAGTGACTTCTTTTTTTAATCCATGTACAATAATTACTATAAAATTATTGCTCGAGTACCTATCAAATAATAATAATACAATCAGATATTAAGCTAATAGTAATACATTATGATATAAAAATAAGGTAGTAAGGTAGTAAAAATCCGAATCTTATCGACATGGACACACTCGATTCGCATCCTTAACTAACGACCGCGAGCAGCGGCCGTACTACACGATTGTTAGCTTTAGTATGTTCATTATACACTGCGGTATTCGAACTCCGCGTTTGAATAGAGTCACGTACAGAAGAAGCATTGTAAACTATTTACATAAATTATTGTGACTGTCGTTCTGTCACATAATATAAAACATAAGAAACCAAGAAATCACTCTACGTAATATTGTTTTTGAAATTTTAGTAAGAAAATCGTATAATTTTCAGTACTTACCGATGGTATGTGATTCCATTTGACTTAAAGATGCTGGTTTCACTTCGGTTTTTACAAACTTTAACGGAACAACACGGCATTGTCAAATAATACCCGGCCGACGGTCGAACGTCAACTGAATGCAACAAACAACATGTGTTCTTTTTTTGGGCATATTGCTGCGACACCGGCCCCGCCCCCTAACCATATCTCCCTTTAGTTTCTGTGATCTGTGGTACAAACCAAGCTTTTACAAATTATGTATGTAAATTGCTCTTTATCCCCAAGCGTAGAAAATAACATTTCTATTAAAAATATTTTATTCAAAAAACAAAACACCACATTTGTAAATAAATATACGAAATACAATAATTTATTTCCCGACTTAACTAAGTACACCCTTTGACAAATGTTCGTAGCTCTTTTTGACGTTTTCAGAGATATTTTCAGCTGGCCTCTCAGAGGTTACAAGCCAGGTACTCCCACTTTTTCCCTCCTCGAATGCTGTTACAAGACCTCTGACTGCGTTGTCAACACTGCGAAAAAATGAAATGAAATTAATACGAAAAAGTGCAGACTAAGGCGATCTTCACACTGCCCCGCACCACGCTGCATGTTGCGTGACTGCGTGTTTAACGTTACTTGTAAGTATCTCCGTTTGTATAGAAAACACGCACAGTCCAACACACTGAAAATGCAACCACGCGCGTTCATGCGGATCACGCGCATACACGCGGAGAAACACACAACCCCGCGCGTACGTGCGGGGCGAGACGCAAGGTATGGCACACCGAATCCCGCAGTGCCGCGCGTCGTGATGCTCAGTATTGCACGACCACCACAGAGAACGGCGAATAAATAAGAGCCGCCGTGCGTGAATCTACAAACGCACCTACGCGCGTGAGTGCGCAAAAAACCCGCACGATGATGCAGATCTGCACTCCCGCAGGAACGCGCGTAGGTGCATCGACACGCAATATGCAGCATGATGCGGGGCAGTGTGAAGATCGCCTTACCCTATTTTTATTTAACCCTATTACGTTATGTAAACCCGAATTAATTAATAACTAAGAGGATTTTATTCTGAGGAAATCGCAGTTTGCATAGTCACATTGGAATTTATTGTTTGTATGCCAATTTAATAATTCCAAGATTCGATAAGCAGTATGTCCTCTATAGAGCTTTTTACAAGTCACAGTCAGAACACTGTTAAGGAAAAAAGGTTATTTTCCTCATTTCATCTCACTATAAATGCATTTTATGGCGAATATACTATTCAGAACAATAAAAGAATTACAATTATAGAAATAGAAATAGAAAGCGTTTTATTTACCACCCTGTAAAAAAAATACAAATCTTTATAATAATAATCTAACACACAGAACAGAAAAAAAAGCAAAAACCATTAATCATTTCAGAGGAGACCTAACACAATTACAACTGCAAATTTCAAATTCGGTGTAAAAATGTTTTTTACATCAGTAAAGTTTTTTGACATATCGAATTCAAGAAAATTCCATTCAATTAGTGGTACAATATTATGAGAAGAAACTTACCCTTGGGTAGGCATTTTCTCTAAAGCAGGAGGTATGTACGCCTGCAGGGTTTCGTCGATCGCTCCAATTGTTCCAGCTATTAGATTAGTTTCAGTTGTACCAAAACACACGGTAACTACTCGCACTCCAGTCCTATTGTAGTTCTGTTCAGCCTGTGGATAAATAAATAAAAACAATACAATAATTTTTGTTTTATTTACAGATATAATATGATAATCATAATTTTCATTTTATAACACTTAATTGCTAACCACTACACAACGCTTTTTAGATAACGAACTAAAATTTTGTAGACTCTATTTTTTTTAATACGACATTTTTCAATAACACACATTAGGCATACGTAAGCGGTAAGAGCGAGACAAAATTTCATAATTTTGCTATAATACATATAAGCTAAGCATATAAGGGCTGATTTTTCAATCCTTGGTTAATACTTATTCGTCGAATAACGTATTAAACTACCATTTCAAAAATGTATTCTTTGCCCGTCTTTGACAGTTTACGTGTGACATTTTAAATTTTAATATTATCGTGTAATACTTTATTGGGTGGATAAGTTTTAACCATCGATTGAAAAATCGGCCCTAAGTATAATACAAAGTATATATAATATAAAGTATAATACAATGTACACAACGCAATTACACATAACATATAAAGTGGAATTTTACTAACAGTGACACATTATTCAATCACAATCACATAATTATAAGCCTCATGAACTAGATCTTTATTAGTGTTTGATAAACATCTATTATTTCAATGCACTTCTGATTACATTGTTTGGTATTCTAATTTCAACCTTACTAATATCTAACTTAAATGAAGGCACTTATATCCAATTCAAGATGAAAACTTGTTAAGAAAAAAATAAACGATTTTTGAAGTGAAACTTCTTTAGGCGCGTTGAGAGTAAAATTTCAATATAGCGTCATGGCAATACCGTTACGTCATCGAGTAAAGCGACGATTTTGGTACATTTGAATCCTGCCAAAGAAATTTCACTTCTGACACGTGGGCTCGGCATACACGCTCTTTTTTATTTTTGTTTATTTGCATACAACAAAGATTCATCTCACAATAATTGTAAAGGGAAGTTTGACTATACAAATATAGGTATCCTCTACTTATATTGTATTTATTGTACTCACCCCAAGACAATTACTGAACTGTAATACTGCACTTTTCGTAGCACTATATACTGGTAACAAAAAAGACTGCATCAGGCCCACTATAGAAGAAATATTCACAATGGTACCGCCTCTACCATTATTATCTTTACGCATCAAATGGTAAGCTTTTAAAGAGCCCCTGATTAGAGCTGTCTGAAATTAAAAATATATTCTTAATTATAATATGTGGAATTTTAAACAGTACTAGAATAACATATTTTTTACTTTAAATTCGTCGATTGATGTGAGCGTGCCAATTCCTTAAAATACAATATTATAAGTAAATGAAACCCAGCTCAAATTCAAAGTTGGAGATTGAACAAAAAATTTCATATGCGTCTTAAATATAAAAGGGAGCTTTTAAAATTGTTTTCTTTAACTCTTTTATAATATGGTGATAGAGTGATAGAGACCCATAATCCTACGTATTAGTTAACTTTTTAAATGATACACTTAGAAATAGATTTCTATGTGATAAAAATAGGATCAATTTACACATGAATAGTACGAGCCTTACACAATTGCGTTACGTAGGTATCTGCGAGGATAGTTAGTCAAAACAGATTCTAAAATTAAGAAAACAAAATAATTTTCATGCTCCCACTGATAATCTACTAAATAATTACTACAATAATTAACTACCTACTAATATCGGGTAAATTATTAACTCTAAGACGCGTAATCATCATAATACATATTATTATTTTTTAAGATTTTCGTTCGCCATCATTACCTTAAATTTTACCTCACATGAATATTAGATGCTCTACTTTGCAAGTAAATGCAACTGAAGGTAAGAGATATTTTCAACATACAAACAGAAATCATTAATTACTTTGGGTGGGACAATTTACGACACAGAGTTTTTTAGAAGGTTTTTATTTTTTGTCGATTATAGTCTTTTTTTTTTCGAATACATTCTATTGATGCCAAAATGGCCGTTCAAAACCCTCGTAACGATATAAATATGCATAATTGCTTAATACGTTGTATACAATTTTTTTAAAGTAGAAACTCAATCATTAAACTTCCATGAAGGAAGTGTTGAGTTCCTTTAATATGCCTGTAATATTTTTTTACCTACCTATAAATTACCAATATTATGTGAGAACTATAACCCTTCCCGTGGCTTTCATTGTGTGCACTTCAATCAGCATTCGAACAAAGTCCTTTGATGAAAAAATACAGTTTTTCTTGGAGGATATTTTATAAACAATAGATACACTATATATACTTAATTTAAATAGTAATTCTATACAAACCACATTAATATTAATTGCTTTCAAGTAAACCGCGGGAGAGTCATTCATGACACCAGCATTGTTAACAATAACATCAAGGTATCCAAACGTTTTTACAGTTTCATCAAACGCTGCATCCAATTCATCTGTTGTGACGTCACATTTGAAAAATTTCGCCTTATTAGGTCCATATTTTGCATTCAGTTCTTTTTCTAGTTCTTCTCCTAATTCCACGTTTATGTCTAAAATCGCTACATGCTGCAAAAAAAATATAATATAAATCCTCAGTAGGGTTAAATCAATCTTAGTCATAGTTATTTTATTAGATAACGGTCTGATTGTATGTTTGAAATTGCGTGAATTTAATTAATTACATCGGAATTTCCCTCGATTTTTATCGTAATATAATAACCAATGACATTCATTGTTACTGTTTCTATATATTCATTATTACTGTTTTTATATCCTCTTTATTTGTATATTTTATTATCTTTTGAGACCTTTGAAACAATTACGTGTAATGTTAAAGTGAACACAAAAAAACAAATTCAATTCTTTTAACAAAACTGAATGCTCCAAACTCTGCAGTTCGCTCCTAAAGCAAAATAAATCTATACTAATACTAATATTTTATAAAGAGGAAAGGTTTGTAATTATGTATGTATGTATGTAACTATGTATGGTTTTCACGCATTAACTACTGGACCGATTTCAAAAATTCTTTCACTATTAGAAAGCTGCATCTTCACTGAGCAACATAGGCTATATTGCATTTTCAAAAAAATTAGAGATCCTTACCAAAAATGCAATAATGTAACCCAAGGTGTAAAAAATTCCTTAATAAAAATTCTGTCATCGCGTGCGCTGCGGAATCTATTCCTTGAAGTACGAGGATGGTTCTTATGAAAAAAAACGTAAACATGTAGGTACCACGGGCAAAGCCGGGGCGGACCGCTAGTTATTAATATAGATAAGAAATATAAGAATTAGGTACATTCATTCAGTTTTCTTGAATCTTATTTGTTACTGAGCCACCAACTGCGTCTACTCTCAAAAAAATATTATTTCAACATTTTTTATTGCTTGACTTCTTTTGGTCGTAGCATGAATATAGTCTACTATAGCATCGATAAATGGACTATACATCGACCAAAAATAATTTTTCAATTCAAACCAAGTAGTTACCTAGTTCTAGAGATGAGCGCGTTCAAACAACCAAACAAACAATCTTTAAAATATTGATAACTAGTAAAGGCATGGTTTTCCTTAAATCATTAATTGATTATTATACATTTCATAACTAGCTAGCGTTTTTGCCGTGTCAAAAGTGATGTAAAGGAATTGTGTACGACCTTCTCAATGGGTACAAAAAACTGTTTCTGCAGAAAAGTATGGTTACAAAAATGAGAATTTTAAATACATAGATATAACAGTTATCAACATCAATAGAACAACTTTTTTAATATACGCAAATATAGTTCTTTAATTCTGACCTTTGCCCCCTTTTCAACAAAAGCGCGGGCGATTCCGGCCCCTATGCCAGAAGCTGCGCCAGTAACCAAGCATATTTTATCTTTCACCTCACACATGTCTACTCTATACCACAGTTCACAACTGACTGTTTTATTATGCTTTTAGTTTTGTTCTCAAGGATCTCTTATAAGGCTGCGCACACGCGTGCGATGGAGTTTTTTTTATATAAATTTTACTAGTAAAATGTACAATATCCTCAGGATAAGACAGTGCTATATAGATATTTTATTCTGGTTGTGCAATATTAGTATTTTAATCTTCTAAATTTGAGAAAATTCTGAATAACTATGTAAAACTAGTTCTGCGACATGTGTTAATTTTTTTCTAAATTGTCGCTGCAATTTTCCTCAAGTTAATACAATGATTCTTAATTTTAATATTATTTCAATTGAGATAAAGAATCTTAACCCTCAATTCACTACGTGAAATTTGCTAACATAAACAGCTTCCATGAGTCCACTGGACTCATATATTTTCTTAGCGTGGTTTTTTCAAATAAAACTCTTTTTTTATTAATTTTTTTTATTGTTATTTTTAAATGTTTATTAAGGCACTACAAAAAAATAACAAAACTGGATAAACTTCTGAAATACTCTTAAAAATAAAAAAAACTTATTCTAACAGTCTTAAAAAACAGAGTTATTTTCAAAGCCCTACAATAATAACAAATATGTTTAACTAATAACTCTTTTTAATTTTATAAGACTTCTAAAGGAATACAAAACCGAAAATAAACAACAAAAATGTACGCTTCTATACAAAAAAAAAACGTGCAATGGGGTATTACCACCGATTACAGGCAACGACGGCATACCTTTTTTGAGCAACTCAAACATACAGGCTTCAGACATCTAGTGCATAAATGTGCAGTCTTTGTTCTCTTTTTGTAATTACATAGATAACAATACTTTCTTTCTGTCCTAGGTAACTTGTTCTTCGTCAGTCTCAGCATTCATAATTTGTGTGATCCATGATTCCAAAACAGAATCCGCCTGGTCTTCATTCATATTTACAACTTTATGTTGTTTTAGATCCATTTTACAAACCTACAACAACAACAAAAATTAAAATACATATTTTTATATCATTAATACGACAAATAAGCAACATTTAAGAATCGTAACAAATAAATAAAATATTACTTAATTCACTAGTATGAGTCCATGGGACTCACTCGACGTAATAACTAATAACTTACCAATTACGCAGCGCAGGCGCACGTCCTCTCGCTACCGCGGTGCCCGCGTCACTGCAGGAAGGTACTGAGACGGTGGAGGAAATAAGTCACTAGGGGAAAAAATTATAATAGTTTGAAAGTTCGATGTGAGTCCAATGGACTCAGGTAGTGAATTAAGGGTTAATATTATCATTAGTAGTTATGGCCTTCCCAATTATTGTCATAACATTGTCATACCTGACCTCTCTTAACAATGACTCCTTGTGAGGTCGTGACTCACAATGACCTTCATTTTCGTGTATCAAGAATCTATTATGTTAAGAAATTCTTGATTTACAAAAGTAATACTAGCAATGCAATGATTTTTGACTGCTAAATAAGTGATTTTTTGTATATTTAATATAAAAAAGAAATGTATGTAATGAGCCTTAGATTTATAGTCGGACGTAATCAATGCTATCGATAGAAATCGTTATTTCTGTAACTTACCTTGGATTTTAGATATCCTTTTTTGGTCTAATAAAGTTGCTCTAGTTAACATGACTTTGGATTTAAAATTAAAATAACACTAGTATTTTAATGATAAATGTTAACTTATTATAGTTCTGTCTTAAAATAAATAAAAAAAAAACGTTCGTCAAATTTTGGTAAAAAAGCAAGACTTAAACAGACAAGACAACTAAAATCAAAATGAAATGACATTATTCATTTTAAGTTCAATTTACATGCAAAATTATCTTCTGCTGCTAAATTATACGACGATAAAAAAGTTCAAACTATTCTGGTACTACAAGTCAAATCAATAAAATTTCTAAATGAGAAATTTTTAAAGAAATATAAACATCTTTATACAGCTTTAGAATGCTTAAAGGTTGTAAAAATATTGAAATTCCCAAGTCGATATTAATAAAAACTTTAATAGTTTTCTGCTGTTATATAATAACCGCTATTGTAAAATACTAATAGATAAAATTCAAGGCAATTATCGATTAGCATAGTCTAACAATAACGGTAATTCACTTTCATGAAACCTGACTAGAGTTGATTGCAGTTTGTACTAATATCCTCTTCCTGCAAACTATTGGTAATTCTTTCCTGATTATAACAGAATAACCACAGAACATATAAAAATATGTTCTGTGAGAATAACCTTGTCAAATAAACAATAAGAAAAAAGAATTTTTTCTATAACTGTTTTTCTTGCTAAATCATATAATCATATCGAGTTTAAGTCAGAATTTTAGAAACATAATTCATATTTTCAATTTTCCGCCCGCGGCTTCCCCGCTGATTTAGAAAAAGTTTCACTTTAAAAATTCCCATAGGAATGCGATGTTTCACGGTTGTAAAAATTTGCCTCCATCCTCTTAACTATCACGAGACACAAATATCACATGTATAACGTTATTCCCTGAAAGCAAGACAAACAAACAAACACATTTCGCATTTATAACCTTTGAAGATAGACATAGATTACACGCTCAGTCTGGCGTCAGTTCAGTCCATCAGTCTGCTCAGAATGACGGGAGAATTATCGTCTAACCGGTCGACTGACGGACTGATGGTTCAGAATACCCGTGTTTTTCATCCATCATTCTGGCATCAGTCTAAGCCGGATCAAACTGATGGACTGAACTGACGCCAGACTGAGCGTGTAACAAGGTGTAACCTATGAATTAGAATAATCACCAAACCACCTCAAAGTTACTTGACGTTAATAGTGACAAAAACGGCTTTTTCGCGATTTTCATCAAAACGCAATGTTTGTCGGAAGTCGGAACTAATTCCATGTTTAAGTATTTAGACATTTTTTAAGTATATAATAATCAATCAAAATCAGTGTTTTGAACTTTGAGAATTATTTTACTTTTTGTTCCTATTTTTCAGTAGTTTCAAATTTCCTATAAAGAAACTAATAATACAAATACATTTAGGAATGGTTGATTAAACTCGCTAGATTTTTGTAAGTGTTATTTGCTCGTTTTTTATTCACAGGCGTGAAAATAGTTTAAATTTGTGATTTCTGTGATTCCTGAACTACAAAACGACAATGAAATGTGTATCTACTGACTTAAAACTTTAAATAAATTCCTACAATTGCGTAGAATTTTTAGTTCACAATAAGTATGGCATAGTTTTAAAGTTCTGTCCTAAATATAAACTCAGGTAGTTTTCATTATTATACTTAGATCCCAAGTAAGACTTTGCTCATAATCATTTTGTTTACTGGATGAAAATGATATTGTTTCAAATAAAATTAGTTGCTGAATTGCTGGGTTGTTATCCCTGTCCAAAAAAGCCCTTCGATTAGTTATCTACCATCCAACTATGAACTATCCAACACAAAAATATTTTTTTCAATTTGGACCCCATTTATTTATTTATTTAGCGTGTTCAAACAAACAAACAGCTAATATAAGTATAGATGTAGCTATTTGTATATTTTTAATTTCTTATTTAAAACAATTAAGTAAAACCAATGTTGTTGTTTAATTTTAATTATAAAGTTTTCCTTCATCTTGATGTAAATTCAGTTTCGTGATTTTGCGACATCACAGCTATTCATTCAATACCATATTTTGTAAAACAATACCCATTGGCCATTGACACTATTTAGCCTTAATAATTCATTAAAATAACTACTTTTGTATATTTCTAAGAAGATTAATGTTTAAGAATGCAAATTAATAATTTAAGAATTTATCATTTTATTCAAGTCTTGTGTTAATTAATTGGAAGTATTTTAAAAACTTTATATTACAGCAACTATGCAAAATCAAAACCTGTGCCAAAATTGAGAAATCTATGACAATAATATTGTGTAAAAAACTTGTAAAGCTACCTAGAGAGAAAGTACCTACTGCTAATACCTAATGTTATATCCCGGGGTAATTACTGAAAATATAAAATATGAATAAAACAAATATTTTTAAATATTAGTAGATAACTTGTATTTTTAAAGGTATATTGAATTTTAAAGGTACCTATATTGTAATTGATACGACCCACGACCACCGCCCATCAACATTTGCAGAGATAGAGCCCCAAAATGCGTTGCCAGCTGTTAAGGAAAGGATTGACGAAGAATCGAGAATAGTAGTCAGAAGGATAAAATAATTATCTGTCTGTCTGATAAGTTTATGTTACTTTAACAAAAATAAAAAATTACTGGTCCTAAATCTTTGTACATATCAATTTATTCAAATACTGGGTTACTCAGCAGTTTTTTGCGTGGAGGAGTAACAAACAAACAAACATAATATCTACAAACTTTTGCATTTAAAATATTATAAGGGGATAATAATGAGTAAGTACAATTGTAAGTTTTAAAAGCCTTTAACTTGCCTTGTTGAAGTTGTTTATTTTAACCAAATATTTTACCAAAACCTTGTATTGTGTTTGGCTTTGTTAATGTAAAAATAAGGTATGCTCTTTGAAATGAATATAGGGAATCCAAAAGAAATTTGCATTAAAGAAAATACTGATAAAAAATTGCGATTATTTCGAAATCTTCATTTGCTCGTTTGTTTTAAACAGAACAGCAAAAATTTGCTACAAAATAAATATCCTTGAAATTTCCATGGTAAATCTCAAAAGTGTTTTTATGCTTACAAAAAAAGAATAAAAGAAATCGAGCCACGCGTTATTGTGAAGTACCTAATTACTAAAATAGAGGGATTATGGAAATAATAATATGGCAGTAATGGCTTCATATTATGCTCTGAAGATCAAAATGTACTTATTATTTCTACAATAGTAACCATATTACCCAATCACCCCCACTCGACTGCAACATGCATGCATAATATACACTTAACTACGATAAGCAATCAACTAAGGAGGGTCATAAAGATAGCATCGCGTCTGCAAACTGTAGCGACACAAAAGATTATTAACAACAATTATTAACAACACTTCAATTCAATAACATTTATTATAATAATGTTTATAAGCAAGTCTCCAAATGCCCCTTGCCCACCACCTGCTATAAGAGGCAACGATGACGTCATATTCTGAAAATGTTTATTACGCCAACATCGTCTTATATGCGGTTTGAATATTTTCCGTAATATTTCTCGGCGGTTCAGATGATCCTATGAACCAAACACTAGCAGATTCACCCTTCTCGTATACTTCTACAACACCTTTTCCTGCCTCTTCTGGTCTGTAATGAAATAAACATGATTTTTTATTAAGCGATGTCTCTAGCGTTCTGCTAAAATTTATCGCAGAAGTCAATTAATATACTGACTGAAGTATTTCTGTTATAGAAGTTATTTCCAGATATTCTGATCTTGGAGAACCATTTTGAAACAAAATTAAATTGCATCAATTTACTTGAGCGAGAGCAGTCAATAAATATATCTCGTTGCTCTGCCTGTTGTGTCGCACCAAGCGCACAATTGGGTATAAATGTCTAGTATAAGTATTATCTCTACAATACAATTATTTCACTAATAAAATCTATAATATTATATTATCATCAAGTATTTGATTATCTATAATATTATATCATAATAAAATTAACATGAATAATCAGATAAATCACCTTTATTTTAATTTGTACAAAAATCTATGCTATCTATTTTGATTATTTTGGCGAGATTGTTATATTTTTGTAGTTTGAATAAATATTATTACACCTGCCCCTTTGCTGACTAAAAACGAAATACGTGATATTTATTGATTAAATTATTATGTCTGTATGCATTTCATGGCATTTGTCTAGAAGTTTCGAGATGCTAATATAATTACTAATACTATTTTATACATACAGTATACTTTTAGTAAGTTTGTGTAAAATAAAATAATATTCACGCATGTCTCTTATCAAATAAAGAAATTATATTGTTTAGCTGATACCTTGTACATAATATTTTGCTATAAACGACTGATTTAAATGACCGTATACTTACGTTTGAATACGATATGATTGAACTAATTGAGGCATACTCTCTGAGACAATGGGATCAAAACTTTGTAAAGAACCTAAAATATCAGTGTTTGTAACTCCAAAGCAAACAGTTATCATACGAACATTTGTCTTGTCGTAATATGGCTTCATCTGAAAGAGGTAAACTTATTTAAAAAAAAATAGATTCAGAGCAAAATTTGGACATGTACACAGAACAATGAGAAACCAGACCGGCCATAACTAAGAGGTTATGGCCGGTTTCCCAACTGCTTGGTATTATGTTGTGTTTAGATTATACATGAGTTAAAATTACACAAAGATTAATTTTCACTGATAGATAATCCAAATATAATATCAAGAAGTTAGCTTTAGGCTATAAATAATACTTTCTGCAAATAGTGGTCTAACTGACCCATAGAATCTGCTGTTTGATTGAGAACTTAAAATTTATCTTCGGCCAGTCGATAGACCGATTTCTTAGACATTTATAAGAAAACTCTTTCAACTCTATACATTTCGTTGTTCTTGTTGTTTACAGATAACTTTTCACTTCACTCCTAGAAGGTAGAAAAACGACTTACTCCCATAGCAGTGGTGAACTGAAGAACTGCTGCCTTCGTAGAACAGTATATGAACAATGTTGGGCATGTTAAACTCAAGGCACCGATTGAAGAAATGTTTATTTTTTTTTTTTTTTTTTTTTTTTTATGTATAAGTCGGCAAACGAGCTTGCGCGTCACCGTACAGAAAGCGATGATTGGCGCCGCCCATGAACAACCACAGACTCTGGAGTATTGTGGTTGCGTTGCCGGCCTTTGAGGGAGGAATACGCTCTCTTCTTGAAGCATTCTAAATTATAGTCCTTGGGAAATGCCGAATTTGGAAGGTCATTCCACATCGGTTTATGATCGTTCCTCCTCTCCCTCCTTTGTCTTTCCTCATCAATTCAATTGATTTTAAAGTAGATGTCACCAGAGCAGTCTAAAATAAAAAAAAGTATGTAAGCTGAATTATGTAGGTAATTAAGTAATTGTTATTAAAAAAAATTCTAAGCATTGGAATTGTGAATGATTATTATAATTAAAATCTCCTCGCCACTCTGTATTTTATAACTTTTTAACCGACTTAACGTAAAAAGGTTCTCAATTCGGTCGGTATATTTTTTTATCCTATAATTTTTAACTTTTAACCACTTTTAAAAATGGGTATAAAATTCTGACCGAAAATATTAAAATCTTCAATTTCTGAGACCAAATACTTCACTTTCTATTATAATTTAAAAAATTACTTACCAAGTTTATTTCTATAGCCTTTTTATACTTAGTTTCATCAGCAATACCGGCATTATTTACAACTACGTCAAAGTAACCATTGTCTGCAATTACTTCATCGAATGCAGCTTTTAATTCATCATCGTTGGTAACATCACATTTAATGAATTTCGCTTTGTTATCACCATGTTTTTTATTCAATTTGTTTTCTAACGATCTCCCTGCATCTTCGCTTATATCCAAAATAGCAACATACTGAAAGCAAAACATTTTAGTGAATTAAATCATACCAAAAATAATTTTAATGTTTACTAATCAATTTCTCATTATTGAAACTACATAATTGGTAAATAGAAAGAAGAATATAAAATAGAGCACTTGGAGATACAACGTTATTAATTTTGTAACTCTCGATGCATTTTTATCACTTTGAGCAAAATAGCTAGTTATTGCAATAATTAAAACAATTTAATTATGTAATAACTTACTTTAGCGCCTCCTTGTAGGAACTGTCCAACAATTTCTGCTCCTATGCCATTAGAACCTCCTGTCACTATAACGACCTTACCAACTGCACTCATGATTCAGGATTGACTTCAACTAACTGCATATAAACCAGCTGTTCTTATTTATAACAGTCTAAATGACCTTTGAAGATTATTAAGGTATGTAACAATATATTATGTAGTCTTAGGAACAATATTTCTTATTTGGTATTTACAATTTTGACTGGTATCGCGATGATGTATATTTTATAAATAAAAATTTGTTACTGAAGTAGATAAATTTTTATCTTTGCACAATTTTCTTATCTGCAATTCCTTAATGTACTATCAGCACGAAAAGCTGATGAATATTTAAATTTGCATATTTCCTATAGTTGATCACAGTGGAACATATTGAACTAAACACCAACGTTGTAATTACTAGTCCAAATTATAAAATTGAATTATGTAGTAACAAAAAAAAAACGAATTGAGAATTTCTTTCATCCTAGGAACGTCGAGAAAAAAAAACGATAAACTCTTTAAAATAGGTCCAATAATTTTATAACTGTTACATTAGTGATTAAAAACTAGTTAACTTTTGACGTGACAACGTCTTATAATTCGATAACCGGCTGCACGCACGAAAAAACATGACTCATGCGGCGTTACCTCGCTCTGAGGCGTTCCATGTAGGCTTGAAGTGCAAGCGAGAGCGCGGAACGAGCGACAAAGAAGCACAATAGGCCGTTATCACGTTCAACTATCGTCAGTATACCGACTTTTCATGATGATGACAGACAACCAATTTTTTATGATGCCTTTATATTTTCAGGATTCATGATTAAATTCCTGTCCATTCTCAATTATACGCTTGAATAATATTATGAATACGGTCTAGCTACAATATTGGTCAATCTTCTAAAGACAACCAACCAATTTATCTAAATCAACAACATATAAAGAGTATAAGAAATGCTCATCGACTGTTGGTGCCAACTGTATTTGCATTTCTAACCTTGGAAAAAGTACAAAATATTATATATTCATCTCGCAAAAATCGCAATTATTTATACTAAGTAGTACATAAAGGTTAAGGTTGCCTGGAAGATATCGCTTCTTAGCGCCTATTTGTACCGCTCTATATTACTTTGTTTATATTAAAATAATAAAGTGTTATTAAGAAACATATTATTATGTATTATTATAAACGTGTACTTTAAACATTTTTACTCAAAATTTTACCCAATTATAAAATTAAGTGTATATTTTTTCGAATAAAATAAATATTTAAATGATGTGTTTTTATTATCTCTTTAAACACTTTTTTAAATGTTTTTATTTCCTTACATGACGTCACATAGAATATTAAGATAGTATCTGACCTCTTAACTTATTTATTCTAAAACGTGATCCAAAATCTTTCCACCAGAGCGACGGGTAGATATTATGGATTTAATAATATTTATTAAGTATCAGGAAGAGAACAAAAGGCACTTGAATGAGAAATAAAAGTCAATATTTTTTTATATTTATTTCGGTATAAATATATAAATATACTTTTTACAATTTTATGCCAACCACGGTTATAATATAATATATTTTAAGAGTAATAAAAAATAAGGCATTGTATAATCTGATGCTTACATCAGAATACAATGCCTAATTTTTTTATTACTTCTAAGTTTTATTCTTTTATAATATTAATATTATTACTCGCTGGCACTAGTCAATAGACGACCTATATAGCGGGTGGTAACACTGACATTGCTCCACACTGCAGGGGCCGATCTTACTGCGCTTGTGGAGCCGGGGCGAGCAGCTAGTCCTTCTAATATTATAAATGTAAAAGTTTTTTTGTTTGTTACTGCTTTATGTAGAAACAGGAACAGTAAATTTATAATATAATTTTTTAGATCTCGTCACCACTTTCTATCAGATAGGACTGGGGTCAAACGTCCACCTATCTTCGTTAAAAAAACAACTTGGATTAACAGTTATGATAGTTTTTGTTCCGAAAACCCCACAGGAACGGGAACTATGCGTGTTTTCCCTTGATTACGGGGGCTGCGGGCGAAAAATTAGTAAAATAATAACTTCTAGATATCAGCGTCCTTTCCCATTAAACTGAAAGCCTCTCGTACATTTTCTGTAATATCGGTTATTTTACTATTGTTTATGAGCCAAGTACTTCCACTTTCCCCATTTATATAACTTTCTATAACACCCTTCGCTGCCACGTCACTTCTGGAATAAATATAAATAATACCTATAACTTCAATAGCTCCAAAATATTGCTATAAATATTGAAAAAAATAGTTTTGGGATGAATTGTTGTTGTAAATAGATAATAATTTAAAATCTATGAAAAACACAAACACTAGTGGAAAGTGAAAAAACCTGATTTTTTTTGTAAAGTCGACCCGAAAAATCGTGCATAAAAAGTAATTTTCAGTAAATGCATTAAATTTAGTAAATACTTACGTTTGAGATGGTCCGAATTTTTTATATTTTTCTATTAATTCATCCATTGTAATAGTATTATCAAACATTTGCACTTTCTTATGAATTTCCGATTCAGTCCCTCCCAAACACACTGTGATTACTCGCACTTTAGTTCGTTGGTAATATGGAATCATCTGTAAGGAAGTAAGAAATATTTGGGTAAAAATAATGTATAAATAGATTCTAAAGCTATTCCCGTTATTGTAAATGAAAAAATTAAAACATAGTAAAGATAGTTCATAATGATAATGATTTAAGTAAGAATTAAAATATTACAAGTCAATTACAAAATAATCATTCAGTCATATTAAAAAATCCCTATTTTTTACTATTTTGAAACTTCACAGTATGTAGGTAGTAAGCTAGGCTATTAGTAAGTATAATATTATAATTTCGATAGTATAATTTAATGCAGATATATTAATTTAATGATTAAATTGATAAAAAAAATATTGTATCTAATAATCTAAAAATCTGTTATTGTAATATTGTATCTCATAATCTAAAAAATCTGTTATGTATATTATTAGTTGTACACAACTAATCAAACACCACTAGGCAAAAAATAACTTCTTTTAAAAACCAAAAACAAAGGCTAGGTTTAACAGCTTTTTGATAATATTAAGTTCCGGATATTTTTTCTTAGTTAGAATGACAAATGTATGAAAATTTTCGTAAAAATTGTTCAATAAAGGACTGTATAAAAAAGTGGCAATAAAACAGGCTTTCCTATATCAAGGATGTAACACTTACTCCGATGCAATTACTAAAATGTAGAATTGCCGATTTAGTCGCTGCGTATATAAAAAAGTTGGGTGATATTAAATTTAGGGCAGTTATAGAGCTGATATTGATGATGGTTCCACCTCTTCCCCCCGAATCCTGACGCATGATCTCCAAAGCTTTTAGAGTTGATGAAACTGTGGCTGTCTGAAAAATTGGTAATGTTAATTTAATTAATAATTTCGTTTCTTTACAATCAAGTTATTTGCTCTAGTCTCTACATAATCATCAAGATATTATCACATATTATTATGCAATGATACGACTCTACAATTAGTTTTGGACATCAATTTGAAATGGACATTCAATATAATATATCTAATCCAACCCGTATGGGTTGGATTAGATATCACATTTTAATTATAATTAAATAATTTTATGTGAAATATTTTTATTGCGATAACCTTTCTTGCTTATTGAAATCGGCTGTAATAAAAAAAAAATTTGGAAAATCCAAAAGTGCACGCCTCATAATTTTTTTTTTAATAATTATTTATTAATTATTATTTTTGTTTATTTAATAACAATTAAACCACATCGAATCAGACCCTGAAAAATGAAAGGGTTCTATTCCTGAGCATATTCAAGCGTAAGAGAAAAAAAAAGACTCGATTAGTAAAGTATTTCGGTCGCTATCGTGTTAACAAGAAAATCCTCCGCACATACAGACACACGGACGTCCAAGACAGAACTTTTTTAAACTGTTTTTTAACTAGTTTAAATAACAAAAATGACATCAATAATATCATGAATGTTAAAAATAGTGTTTTTTCTTAATATGTGTGTGTATGTATTATCTTACAAGTGCAATGTATGATACATAAAGACATTTTAAGTTTGAAAAATCAGATGTTTTGCGCGAAGTGACAGTAGTACCCACCTCAACGCTTCGCTTATGAGGCGTGCAATAAATAAATGGTACCTAATGTTGAAATTTAAAGCATAATCTAGTATTTTATTTTCTAAATATAACTACGAACTATATAACCGATGGACCGATGGTGCATGGAAACTGATAAAGGATATGAATGACGAATGTTCACATAAAAATGGACTTACAAAATTTATTTCAATTTCCTTTTTGTACATTTCTGGTGATTCGTCAGCTATGCCAGCATTGTTGACCAGAACATCCAAAGTTCCATATTTTTCGAGAATTTTATCAAAAGCACCAAATAAATCATCGTCATTGGTCACATCACCTCTTATAAACATTACTTGATCTTCTCCAAATGTTTTCTTCGACTCAGTTTCAAAGGCAATTCCAGAAATTTCGTCGATATCAAGAAATGCAACCTACAAAACAAAATGACATGGAATTGTATAGAAAATTGTCTTTAGAGTAATTAAATTAAATTTAAAAAATATAATATGAAGAACATTCAGTATTGCGTCAGAACATGTTTTTAACTGATATGAATAAATAATCTGAAAAGTTACAATTCACTTAATTATTGCCAATACCAACGAGTAGGCGCATTAAAATCTCACTTAATCGGAAAGAATAGTACCTAATGAATCGCATAATATACTAATTCAATATATCAATAAAACACTTATATGCTGAACAATTTTGACAATCAATGAACCAGAGCCTCAATAAGATACAATTATGTATTTTAATCGAAATTATTTGAATAGAATACAATAGATGGTATAGGTACCTACCTAATGAAATGTATTTTAGGAATTCCAACGAGAGCACAACATTATAAGGTGAACAAATAAATAAGCTTTGAATGTTATTTAAGAATTTTTTGATTATCACACAACTTTTGAAGTGAAACTTCTTTAGACGCATTGAGAGTAAACTTTCAAGGTCGCGTCATAGCAATACCGTGACGTCATGGAGTAAGGCGACGATTTTGGTATCTTCGAATCTTGCCAAAGAAGTTTCACTTCTGACACGTGTGCTCGGCTCACACGCTTTTTTTATAATAGGTATTTTTGTATTGACATGGCGAAGTCAAAGGTAGTTGAAAATGGTAGTCTTAAAGCACTTACCTTTGCACCAGTTTTTAAAAACTCCTGAACTATTGATTTCCCAATACCATTTGCCCCACCAGTTATGAATACTATTTTTCCGCTTAAATTTTTCATATTTAATGCAATAGACTTATTGAATGAAACAAGTACCAATTACTGATGTAAGAGATATACAATAACAATTGACGAAAATACTCAGAGTAATTCAAGTATTGTAGTATATCATGTACCTAAATAATTCTGAAATAAAAGGTAATACAAGAAAAACACCTGTGAAAACATAATATGTAACCACTGCTTTAATAAAATGATACCCATTGTGTATTATTACATATATTCAAGTAATATTTTTTTAACATGTTTAATTTTATCTTATTCTGAAATAAGTTTTGTACAAACACTTTTTTGTGAGGTATATGTATAGTGACCGTATTCATGATCCGAATCGAACCTTTCTCGGATTTTGTATGTACTCTTTGCAATCCCGCAATTTTTTTATCACAATATTTATATACCTGCTAACACTAGATCAAATTTGGATCATTACTTACCTATTTATGTAAATTAAAACAAATAAGACTTGCGCAAGGTTTTTTTTAATCACAGGAAGAATAAAAAAACAACAAATTGTTTGAACAAACATTTATACTTTATAAAAAGTCTTGAGCATTTTTGTTCTACAGACACCACTTCCAGATGAAAAAAAAGAAAAGAAAATAATATTAAGATCCTGGACCAAAATAAAGTTCGCCGATTCGTCGAGTAACGTTATATTTTTAATTACTGAAATACTGGTTCAGAGAGTATAGAGTAGGCTTTTTTGATAATAGGAGTGATGTCTTCAGCAGCTTTGTCGTTTATTACGAGCCAACTGCTACCACTTTCCCCTCTTTTGCAAGTCTCAATTAAGCCTTTGGCTGCTGCCTCAACACTGAAAAGGTAACAATTTTTATTATGATCTAAGTATATTAATATTCTATTATTAATCTATTTAACACTTTAAAATTACCTATACTTATATGGATGCCTTTAAAGAGTAGATAATATAAATAGACTGAAATTTTGAGCGCAGGCATGAGGTCTAGGCCGTACCACCTTTCCACACCTATACCTTTGTCTATACCGCTCTTTAGTCTCTTTCGCCTATAAAAGTCTAAACTCTAATCTATACATATAATAAATCTGTAGAAGGGTCAATTCTAAGCATTGAAAATATTGAAAAAATAAATAGCAGGGGGTGTTACTGGATCGATACCAAACCCAAATATGTGATAAAAAAATTTTTGTCTGTCTGTCTGTCTGTATATACAGGCATCACGTGAAAAGTAACGGTTCGATTTCAATGAAACTTGGTACCTATAATTATACCTTATTACCCTGGGCATAAAATAGGATACTTTTTATCCTGGAAAAATACGTAGAAAAAAAATAAATCTTAATTTTTCAGTTTTATCCATAGACGTTGTTCTGTAGAACCGCGAACACACGTTGCGTTGCCCGCAGTGGATTCAGAGCCGTAATCTCTTGCGCCAAAAGTCGGATTTGGCTTGAACCGTTTGCGGCACACGCGGGCCGCACGACGCGACGCCACGCCTCCCCGACTCCTATATAAGGACGGCGTTCCGCGCCGCGCGATGCATGTAATTTATGAATATTGATGATGCGAGCGGACGTGTCCAGTGTGGCGAGGTACGTAAAGCTGGCGATGAAAAATTAGCGAAATTAAAAAAAAACAACACCAGAATTTGTTGCTGATTTGTTGCTAATTAGTTGCTATAATGACGATTTTGTTGCTCAACCCGTTCGCTGAAAATCAGCAACAGTTCTAGCTTAACATTAAGGTAGCGTGAAGAAATCGGAAAAAGGGATGGATCGTTGCAAAAATGCAGGTGAATTTGTTGCTAATTTGTTGCTGCATAAAAACAGTGAAAATTTTGAATTTTTTTCATTGGCGCCAAAAATAACACTGGCCACGTCAACTTACTTTTCTATTTACGGTAGTGAAACATAAAAAAATAATTTGTTGCTGCTCACATCGTTCACTGACACAGTGTACAGAGCCAGCAACAAAATAGAAACCGGAAGTAGAGTTAATTTTAAAACCGGTTTGCTAGAAATTCGTCCACGCCAGCTTACCTGTCAATTTTTGGTAGTTGAACATAAAAAAATAATTTGTTGCTGCTCACATCGTTCACTGGCACAGTGTACAGAGCCAGCAACAAAATAGAAACCGGAAGTAGAGTTAATTTTGAAACCGGTTTGCTAGAAATTCGTCCACGCCAGCTTAACTGTCAATTTTCGGTAGTGAAACATAAAAAAAAATTTGTTGCTGCTCACATCGTTCATTGGCACAGTGTACAGAGCCAGCAACAAAATAGAAACCGGAAGTAGAGTTAATTTTGAAACCGGTTTGCTAGAAATTCGTCCACGCCAGCTTAACTGTCAATTTTCGGTAGTTAAACATAAAAAAATAATTTGTTTCTGCTCACATCGTTCACTGGCACAGTGTACAGAGCCAGCATTGCTAGGAATTCGGCCACGCCAGCTTAACTGTCAATTTTCGGTAGTTAAACATAAAAAAAAAATTGTTGCTCCTCACATCGTTCACTGGCACAGTGTACAGAGCCAGCAACAAAATAGAAACCGGAAGAAGAATTAATTTTGAAACCGGTTTGCTAGAAATTCGTCCACGCCAGCTTAACTGTCAATTTTCGGAAGTTAAACATAAAAAAATAATTTGTTGCTGCTCAAATTTGAGCAGCAACAAATTATTTTTTTATGTTTCACTACCGAAAATCGAAAAGTAAGTTGACGTGGCCAGTGTTATTTTTGGCGCCAATGAAAAAAATTCAAAATTTTCACTGTTTTTATGCAGCAACAAATTAGCAACAAATTCACCTGCATTTTTGCAACGATCCATCCCTTTTTCCGATTTCTTCACGCTACCTTAATGTTAAGCTAGAACTGTTGCTGATTTTCAGCGAACGGGTTGAGCAACAAAATCGTCATTATAGCAACTAATTAGCAACAAATAAGCAACAAGTTCTGGTGTTGTTTTCTTTTTAATTTCGCTAATTTTTCATCGCCAGCTTTACGTACCTAGTGTGGCGAGCGAGAGTGATCGTCTAATATTAATTTAGATAGAAACGTCTTCCCAGTTCAAAATGGAGAAATAAACCATCCACGCGAAGACCGACATCCGCGCGGACGGAGTCGCGGGCGGAAGCTAGTCCTAAATAATTTTATACGCGGATGATGCTCATTATTTTCGGCATATTTGAGCTCGGATATAATATATTTTGTATGATACATTATAACGTACCTTTGAAAAGTAAATTTATTAACGATTTCTTCCATATGGTACAAATCAGAAAAACTGTGCAGTTTTTGTTTAGACAGGAGACTAGTATCTGTCGCTCCGTAGGATATCGTTATTACTTTAACACCTGTCTTTTCATAATTCTCTTGAGCCTGAAATATATAAAATAGTGAAAACTTCTTCATCATTTTTTCCAAGAAATATGTATATATTACAACACAGCCAAAATAATTATGTTGGTGTACAAAGGACTGCTTTTCTTCTTACCCCAATACAATTACTGAATTGCAATACAGCGCTCTTAGTGGCATAATATACAGGCAAGAAGGAATCTTGCATCATGCTTGCTATAGAAGCTACATTGACAATAGTGCCACCTCGACCAGACTTGTCTTTACGCATAAACTCCCATGCTTTTAAGGTACTTGTTACGAGAGCTGTCTGAAAAGGAAGGTGTTTCGGGCATAAATAAATAATGAATTTCGTTCATTAAAGGTAAAGGTACTTTTGTAAATATCCGTTATCTTTGTCCTTGGCTCCTGAAATATTATCAGGAGTAGAATAAATAAAATTAATCAAATTCATTTCCGATAAGTGATGTTTATAATAATTAATAGTTTATCTAACCGTGACAAAACAATTCAAGGACGTAAAGCTACAGTTATTTATCGATTGACGATAAATATATCACTCAAATCCTTCATTTTAATAATCACTTGTACGAATGTGACATTGATAACAATCAATTGCAGTAAAATGTTTGTAGAATAAAAATGCTGTGTAATCTCATGAGGCACCAGTCAGAACTGATTTATTTTTGTTGTGGTTGTTTATGATTGATATTGAAGATTAAAAATTGACGAATCACCTTCAGCTGTAACTTTAATAAATTCATCTTGAGAGCAAATAGACGTCTAATACATTAAAAAGTTATAGGTTGTTTACGCTGAAATTTTTACGAAATGTTTGCTCATAATATTTTCTGTATGATTGCGTAGTTTACAAGTTATCTATAATCTTTATTCTCGTTACTCTGCGAATTACACATTCGCATAAAGCCTCCTCTACACGTCCGCAGATGCGTCGGCGGATGTCATCTCCGGATACATCCGCGTACGTGTAGTGGAGGCATTACACATCAGTAACGTGTAAGCTCACTGATTGTTCAAATATAATAAAAAAATGTGTGCGTGTACTAGTGTACACACGTAAGAAGTGAAACTTCTTTATGACCTTATTTTTCAAATAATAATTTTCTATATGCAACTTTACAGAAATACGTCGAATCACGCGTGGTAGGGATAAGAAAAAGATGGCGTGTAACGGAAAAATGTCACGCGTAACGAAAAAATGTTACACTAAAATTTTATGTCACGCGTAACGAAAAAATGTTACACTAAATTTTTTTGTCACGCGTAACGAAAAAATGTTACACTAATTTTTTTCCAACCCCGATAAAGAAGTTTCACTGCAATAAATTATACTTACTACATTCACTTCAATTGACTTCTTATACATCTTAGGGCTATCGTTCATCAGACCCGCATTGTTAATAACAAGGTCGATGTAACCGAATTGTTTCAGAACTTGATCGTAAGCAGCAAAAAGTTCTTCATCGTTGGTGACGTCACATTTGATGAACGAGACTCGACCGGGGTATTTAGAATTTAGCTCTTGTTCCAGTTGTTTTCCAGCATTTACATCGATGTCTGTGATTCCGACATGCTGTAATATATTTTTGATATGAATCTACAAGATCTACATAATCAAAAAATCTACCATAAATAGAAACTGAATGGAGTAAAGTTTTCATTTTTTTGTTTGTAACGATTTGACTCAAAATTTACATGACCGATTTTAAAAATTCTTTTACCATTAAAAGCTACATCTTAACTACTAAAAAATAGAAAATATTTTAAAACCTACCAAAGAAAATAGATTTGTAATTTGTATCTCTCGGTTTCAATTGATATCTCGTGATATTCCTCCATCAAACATTTCTATCCATTTTATGGTCCCTTACTAACGGATGGTCAAATGAAGGCATCCGTATGTTCGTTTGCATATGTCACTCACTATTTCGGAAACTTCATAAAAACTAATAATAAAAATAGTTACCTTCACTCCTTCTCCAAGAAATAATTTTGCAGAAACTGCACCTATTCCAATTGCTCCTCCCGAAAGAAAAACAACTTTATCTTTCAAATCGCACGTCATGGTCCGGCAATAAACGGCTCAGTGTCAATCTTTTATATGAATTAACGCAGTACTTTCTTTGAATAAATGTATCTTTATTTTACAATTTATCTAATGCTAGATAAAATGGATCCGATACGATAAGCAATTTTAACCAACTTCAATAAAGAGGACGTTCTGATTCAAAATTATTCTTTTCTTATTTGAAAAGTGGTGCTTCCCATAAGGGCCCCATGATTCAGTTTTTATATAAGTCTTAAATTTTTAAACTTAAAAGGAAAAAACTATTTAAAAAAATTAAACCAACTTATAGAAGTTGCCTAATACAAGCATAGATTACTAAACAGTCACTACGTTAAAACATCAGTTAATATGAATACATTACACACATTTTATTTATAAACAAAAATCTTATTTTATTGCATCGCTTTATTGTCGTTTGATAGCTCGTAATATCTCAAAAACGGTAGCTCTTAGAAAAAAAGTATTGATACCTTTTCTGTAGAAAATTTTGAGATCTACAATTTTGGTCAGAAGAAATTTTTTGATAAAACTTACTGTTTACGAGAAAATAGCGAAATACTCATATTTTTGACCTTTGACCTTGAATAGATTTTTTTGCAAGTATCGGAATAATGGGGAACTCAAATTTTCTTTTTTATTATGTTTTAAACAATTTTTCTAACTATCATCTTGATGGTAATTATAAATGTAACTTCAAATGTCTATATTGACCGCATTATAAACCTAATCTAATTCAATAATCATAATTTTGATAAAACGCTTAAAACGCGAATATCAATTTAAGCCCGAAGTCCAAGTGTTAGAAGCATGTAAGAAGCATGTTAGAAGCATGTTAGAAGGTTTCAAATACCAACACAAGCGTCGGCGTATTCCCCGTAGTCCGTGGGTCTACGGGTAATATATTTTTCCCCGTGTACTCTTTGCTAGAGTATTACTATAGAATAGTTTAGCAGTGGGTACATGGAGAATACGCCGGGGCGTCTTGCGTGTAAATACGCAATCATTTTTTTCTTTCTTAGGTGCACCTTTAACAGAAAAAGAAGAAAAACATTCCAAAATTAATAATATTATATAATATTAGCTTAGGTAGTTGTATTTTTTTTGTTGTTCTAATTTAGTTACATTTTTTATATTCTAGAGATTTAACGAGCAAATATTATTAAGACGATACACAAAAAAAAATCCACTGCTTGGTGGGCGGAGTCTAATAGCTCGCTATCGCGAACGCGGGTGTGCGCGAAGTCATTCTTGCAAACTCGCCGCGCTGCCGCTGGCCGACTCGGGACAAACATTTATGGAGTCGTCATACAGTTATAATATTGTTATACATATATTTAATTGTTGATTTATTGGTTTCATTTTCTTGCTTATAAACAAATAATCTTCTTTTTAACAACTACTTAGACATTATTAATAATTATTATTATTTCGTAATGTTTACTTTATTACAAAATAATACAGGTTATAAATAATCTTTAAAATAACAAAAAATATTGTTACTCTGAAAAAATGAAATGGTACTCAATAACGCGGACTACTGAATTGATTTAGATAGAATTTGATGCTGACGTAGATATTACATCATGCCCAGAAATGAAAGGTACTATTTCTGAAAGAAGTTATAAACCCTAATTCTTCTCAGTCAAAGTCAAGAGTGGAAGATATCACTAATACAGTAAAACTGATGCGAAACTTTGGATGTTAATTTGTATATTTTTTTGTTAGTTGTTACTTAATCACGTCAAGACTACATTACCAATTTTGATAAAATATAGCTAATTGCCTGGATTTACACATAGGATACTTTTTATCCGAACTGAACACTTCTGTGGGATAAAACAGGATTCACGATATAACCTAATTCCACGCGGGCAAAGCCGCGGTCGGAATGATATTTTTTTAAATAAAAAAATTGTTTAAAAAAAAAAACACATGCGTCAATATATTTATATTGACGCATGTATTTATTTTTTGCACTCTATTATAATTGTAATTATTCATTACAAATAATCAAAATAAAATAGCCAGAACAAAGTTAGGCCCTGGTAGGGTAGGTAGGCAGGTACAGCAATGTGAGACGAACACTGGCTTATTTATACCAATAATAATGTATTATAAACATTAAATTAAGTTTACTTTCTTACAACAAAAATACATAATATTAGCTAATGTGAAAACGAATCAACCAATCATCCCACAACAATGAAATGTGCACACAAATATTCATCCAAATCGGTTTATGTGATTAGGAGGAGTGACTGCAGCGCCATCTTCCGGGCCCAATTGTGTTTCCAGATCACCCAGGAACTCAATTTAATATACTTACACAAAATTTTTCGAAATGAAAACTCACATTACTATGTAAATATGAATATAAACCTGTTTTAGTACTAAGCAATTTCCCGCACAGGTGTAGTAAGTATAAAATAATGAAATAAATATCAACATCAAATTCTTTATACAACATACTTATCTACCACCTACTAAGAAATGTAATTCTTGAAATTTTTTCGTATTTTTTTTTTAAATATAATACTACTCCAATGAGCTCCTGTTCCATATTACGTTCACCATACTTCCACTAAGTTCACCATGATTTTTTATTTCTTTGCACTTTGTTGCTTTTTGCTAAAAATGGAATCATGCGATAAAACCAGTAGAGCGTTGATAACATACATTTTTGACTGAATAAAGGTACTTACGAAGGAGTGGGTTCACATTGTGAACAATCAGTGGGTTTATTTTCCTTCTGGATTCCGGATTTCTGAAAAGATTATCTATGCTATAAATGAAAAAATCTTACACATTCGTTATGTACTTAAAACAGGGGTACATATCAAACATCGTCTATAATACAATTATCATCAAATTTAAAATAAAACCAACTTACTTTATTAATTTGTTCTAATTGTAAGCATTCTTTTTCCTCCAACCTTTATGTTTCTTCTTCTTATTTTCTTTATTGTCCCCATTTGTCTCATTTTGTCTTATCGTGTTGTCACCCTTTTTTACGATTGCGCGAGCGACACAAGTTCCCCGTGTGACGGCCGTAGCGGGAATGACTCGTGCAGCGATCGGGGTAGGAAGGTACAGGGCGGCTCTCGCTATATTGGCTGGTCGCGCGCTAATTTCAAGTATTTCTTGTTTATTTCAAAACCATCGCATATTTCAAAATTCTAACTCGGTAGACGTATAGGTTGTATATTTTATAGTTAATATCCAAAAAGTCGTAACTTTACGTTTGTTATTTTGAAGATGCCAGAGATTAAATAATAATAGTTTAAAAAAACTAAAAAACACGCTTTTTATAGAAACCGAACTAAAAAATGGAATAATTTTATCAAATTATTGTATTGTCATTGGTCCTCAATAAATCTACAAAGTTTGAACGAAATCTGGCCGTTTAAAGTGGGTCAAAATCGCGCCCAAAGAAGTCGGTTACAAACATACAAACATACAGGTGAAGTTAATATAAAGCGTGTAAAAAAAATAACAATGAGAACTTTGTATTTTTTTTCTATCGAGAAAATATCATGGAATCATGTTTCTAAAACGGTAGACGTATTGTGTTACTATTGAACTTTCTTGTCAAGAATTTTCATCACGACAACTTTAATAATATAAAAATTACGAAGGTTTAAAAAGGGCCGTAAATGTTAGAAAAATTAATTCATCACCTTAAAGCAAATATTTTTACTCGGGGAATTGCCATTATGAAAATGTATAATAATTATAATATCATCACAAAGTAGCCAAAATACTTTCGCATTTTATTTCACCTTTTTAATAGGTATATAGGCTATATTTTGTAGTCTGTATTTTTTTATTCAATTTTTTTATGCGGTACAGTTTTCAATAGTCTAGCGTTGATTTCGTTCGAATCTGTCACACTATTTCAGCCGTGTCCGTCAAAAGATCTATAAAAGGCAGCTTCAAAGAACCATCAGAGCCTAAAAAGTTAAGAACCATCAGACCTTACTACACAGAAAAAAAAACTTAGAATTTTATGCTACAAGAAATGTCACTACAATAATTCATGTCTACTTAATAAAAATAAAGTTTAAAATTTTTGGCAGGAAACTGCCTGAAACCTTCTAAATCAACACTTTTGTTAATGCATTTTTATATACGATATATTCAAGTCAATTTATGAAGGTATTAAAAATCATTAAAGTGCGAGTCGGACTTGCAAGACTGAGGGTTCCGTACAAATATGCTATTCTTTATTTTCTTTATAGAATTATATTATAAAGTACTTATATAATAGTTGTATAATATAGGTAATAGTTGTTTTACTTTTGATAGCTGCCCTTTGTTGTTTTTTTTTTTTTTTTTTATAATAGATTGATAGATATCGCTGAAATCAATATCGAGCAAAAACTTGCAATCTAAAAATCACGTTTTTATATGACATCTTATCAATATTTGTTTTATTTTCTTAGTGATTTATTTTAGGAGAAATAAAACACAAATGGTTATAACAATCTTGAACTGTCTCGGAGATTTTTATTTCACTCAAATTGATTTCAAATGAAATTATGAAAAATTATAGGTACATTTGCATTCAAACAATGTAAAAAAAAGATGTTGAGATAGTGGACGAAAATAAAGATAACGATGCGACGTGAATCCTGACGTAAATCTTCTTCTAAAAGATAGCTTCAAGGAGTATAGAGTAGATAAGCTTTCTGTATAGCAGGAGTGATGTCTTTAGCTCCTTGACCGTTTGTCACGAGCCATGTACTTGCGCTTACGCCTTGTTTGCAAGCCTGAACCTGTGCCTGAACTAAGCCTTTTGCCGCATCCTCAGCGTGACAGCGTCATTTATATTAAGGTACATTATGTATAGTATATGCTTAGAGTATATGCTATGAGTATATGTATAGTTTCCCATTGACATACAATTTTGATTGAAAAAGCATTTCTTAAATAATTTTTAATTTTCTTTTGACTGAAAAAAAATGGCGAAAATATTTAAATTAACAACTTGTTAGTTACTTGTATTTTTTGGAAACTAATTATTATTTAAAAACTTTCTAGCTTATAAGGAAATAAATTTTAAAAGATCACCAATTTGAAATAGCCGCGATATGCCGCTAAATTCTAAATTACGTTTATGAATTCAACATTGCTAGAGAGAACATAGGCTAGGATAACAATTTTTGAAAGAAGATAGTATGCAGTATATGTAGTATGTAGGCATTTTTTTATATTCTTTCTTTTTTTGCGCTATCCTTATTCTTCTCACATTTCCTTTCCTACCAGGTTGCCTGTGCAAAATTTTTGTACCTTATTAGATTGTACTAGATTTCCTAACATTGTTTTGTACAATTAAGTATTATGTATAAATAAATAAATAAATAAATGATCTTTTTCTTACCCCAATACAATTACTGAATTGCAATACTGCGCTCTTAGTGCCGTTATATACCTACAGGCATATAAGGAGACTAGCTGCTCCGCGCGGTTTCACCCCCGTGGCTAAACTCCTGTTGGTCGTAGCGTGATGATATATAATAGCCTATAACCTTCCTCGATAAATGGGCTATGTAACACCGATAGAATTTTTCAAATCGGACCAGTAGTTCCCGAGATTAGCGCGTTCAAACAAACAAACAAACAAACAAACAAACTCTTCAGCTTTATAATATTAGTATAGATTGGATAAGTCCCGCTATAGAAGATATGTTGACAATAGTTCCACCTCGACCAGACTTGTCTTTACGCATAAACTCCCATGCTTTTAAGGTACTCGTTACGAGAGCTATCTGAAAATAAAAGTATTTCGTGCTGCTAAGGAAGGTGTAACTTTCAGTAATATTCGGTACATATGAAATCTACCATAGTAACATGTTTTGTCGTTTGATAATATATTTTAGAAACACAATCATAAGACGTGACTGTGTGCAATATTGATAATTACAGGAAAATGTTTTAGCTTAATAATGCTGAGTATCGAAGATATACAGATTGATCTAGTACCAAAGATTAAGTCAGTACCCAATATTACAAGAATCATATTATTAACCAACCAGAACTGATTTGAATGAGATTTTGAATTGACAGATCATGGTCTCAACCCAATCTCAACCCTTAACCATTACAACAAATACTTAGCATTATTTTCAAGTAAGTATTAAATAAATAAGTTTAAATGTCACACAGAAAGGCTACCAGTTCTTCATAACTATATATTACAAATAAATTTTTTTGCTCAATTGGTAATATCGAAATAGGTAAGCATTAAGCATATTTGACGATATCCGTTACCCAAAAACATTGAAACATGAACGTTAATTTGAAATAACTCCCGACCTAACTTACGTTGGGCATCGTCTTCTTTCTAGGTATACTTTTTCTCTTTTAACAATCCATAATAAATAGTATTATCTTTATATCTACGAATTAGACTTCCAGCAAAGTGTACAAATATAAGCTTACTGATAGGTCAGTATAGGAAAAAAGATATAAACTTACCACATTCACTTCAATCGCCTTTTTGTAAACCTTAGGACTATCGTTCATCAAAGCTGCATTGTTAATAATAAGGTCTATGTATTCATTTTCTTTCAAAACCTGATCGTATACAGCAAAAAGTTCTTCATCATTGGTGACGTCACATTTTGTGAACGAGATTCGACCTGGATATTTAGAATTTAGTTCCTCTTCTAGTTGTTTTCCAGCATTTTCGTCAATGTCTGTTACTGCAATATGCTGAAAGATATTTATAATATGAATTGATGTTTAATTACAAATATGAAATACAAAGTTTTTGAAAAAGATTAAGAAAATTAAAAAAAAATTGTAATTATTTAAACAGTTGTAAAATGTTTTATCCTGACGGGAAGATCCGGTTTAATGATCCGGCATTTGAATTACTCCGAAATTTATAAATTCCGATAGATGGCGCTATATTAGAATCGATTTGAATGACGATTATTGTATTTTCTATGACCACTGACGGAAAGTCTAGGCAAAATTAATGGGATTCAAAATTAATCACCCCGTCGAGGTATCGAACCCAAAATACAGTTGAATTGAGAGAACCTCTTTGCTTTTTGAAGTCAGTTGAAAAATGTACCGCTTTTAATGATTTTTCATATTAAAAATATTTTATTCGACATACGACTATAAAACAGAGCAACTGCAGAGAGGAAAATATTTGTACCTACTAACATTTTTCTTCTATGTTCCACATATTATACACCTTCACTCCTTCTTCAAGAAATAATTTTACAGATTCTGCGCCTATTCCGATCGCTCCTCCCGTAAGGCGCGGGACAGACACAAGCGGCGCGGCGCGCATCGGGCGCACTGCCGGCGCGCATCAGGTGCGCTATTGGCGCGCATCGGGTGCGCTATTCAAGTTTTTGGTTTTGCTCTGAAAAGATGTCTTCCTCTGACGACGAAGACATGCTAGCCCTGCGCGGCGCAACCGTGGCCCAACCGTGGCGTGCCGTCTCGACGCCTTTCCAAAGTTCTTTCATACAAAATGTAGAAGAAGGACGTGGTGCAAAACAGATTGAAGAGGTGCGCTTATGGCACGCCCGCGCCCGCGCCGCTTGTGTTTGACCCGCGCCTAAGAAAAACAACTTTATCTTTCAAATCGTACGACATTTTTCCTCAATAAACACCACAGTGTAAATAAATAATTTTGGCACTTGCTGTATATAAATGTATCCCTATTTTAAAATTTATCTAATGGCTGATAATCAGGCTATGCGATACGCTAATCTTATACTAGCTCTTGCCTGCAGCTTCGTCCGGTCAAGGAGGTAATAATAAGAGTTATATTATGTAGGTATAAAGGTACTACTAGTAGCTGTTTGGTGCCAACTGCCAGCTTATTTATTTTATTATAATTTATAATTATAGGGTGGTAAAAAAATGTACGGTAGTCTTCTGAAATTTTAAAAAGTAGACAAGTTTATAGTTTTACAGAAACGAGATCTGTTAGTTTGCCAAATTTCAGTTTCATATCTCTTATAGTTTCCGAGATAAAAGTAATATTATAAATACTCATGAAGTCTTCTTAATCTTTTCTGCCTTAATATAAATTCTATTATTAGTTAATCATTATTCAATGTTTAAGGCAGCATTTTTATGATTTTATTTTTCATTCTATAATTATTTTATCATCACAATACTAATCTTTAATCAATGAGGAAAAAATACATGCATTAGTCACGCAAATCTTTTTAACAACGAGGATGATTAAATTTAAATTAATTACAATTCGCTGCCATGCTGAACTTCGTACCTGACTACCAACCTAAAATAAAATACGTGCAACCAAAACATTTTCATGTAAAATATTTCCAAGACGCGACTGTAGGGCTTGCACTCTGAAAAAGTTGTAAGTTCCTATGAAAAATGAGTGCTATCTAGATCTTCTCGCGCCGGCACTTTCCCTCATTGGAAATAATACTGCTATAAGACATCATAATATGGTAAATCCCGGTTCTCATGTAGAACCAAGCATCTAACATTCTAAGGCCGCATTTCCATCTGCAAGAAAATTTCCGCAAGAAATGTCCGACAGTCTGTCTGACAGCAGCAGCAGCTTGCATGTCTAAGGCCGAGTTTCCACCTGCAAGTAACTCTAGCTATACGACTTAACTTGATATAAATTATTTCCACTCGACGTTTATTTTTTTAAGTTATACGTAGAAACAAAGATACACTTGTGACTTGCACACGTGTTTAGAAGCTGTTATAAAACGTAACGATTCATGCAATAAAAAAACAGGGTGTAATTTTAACACATTTTCCTCGGTTCAATTTCCCAGATAAGCAAATTTTCGTAAATCTATGAAAGGAGTGTTCACTTTTTTCAGATAATTGCATTTTTTATATATCAAGAATAGTTTTCATCAGGAAATTAAAAGGAATTTCCGTACTTACTACTTTACGGTCCGTAATCTATAACATTGGCCAAGTGTGGGTTGGTCATTACTCACATTGTTTTCCAACACTAGCCAAAGGTGAATTGGATAAAGTGCAGATAAATCTATAGATACTGCAGATATAAACATATATGTATACATAATATATTGTTAATGATGTTTTAAGTTTAACAGTTGAACCAAATAAAAATCTAGCAATATAGCAATATCTTTATTATAAGCTATTTATTTACTCACAATAATAGGTATGAATCATAAATATTTCTCAAAACAATTGAATAGATAACATAATGATATGCTTAGATGATATGATTCGATATTTCCTCTGATAGCATTCGTAATTGAATTTAAATTTCTTATATTTATATACTTATGCAATGCTTAAAGACCGGAAATGATCATTGAGCGAAACAATAATGTATATAAATCTAAATAAACACCATTATACTCATGAAATTATTGTATCATCACCAAAATTATCACCGATCCTTGATACGTATATTTAAACTATAAAAACAAATGATAATATGTTTTTTAGTAATATTTTTTTAGGGAATATAATTTTTGTAAGAAAGCATAAACATTTATTAATTGTTTTATTGAGATTAGAATTTATTGTTTTAAGAATTTATTTAATAATAGTTATTTATTTTACTACTCATTGTACTCATTTCAAAATCGAGCCTTAAGGAGTCGGTTACATACAAACATACAAATAAAGCTAATAAAGACGTGTTAGGTTAGGTTAGGTTAAAAATGGTTCAAAATATGCGTTGTGGGCATGTGCCCATCCTGTGCCACATCAGGAAAATCGTGTTATGGCTCTAATGAAAACGCATTATGAAAAATAAGAAGTGCCATGACTCGTTTTAAACATTACCTATTATTTTATTTTGTATTTTTTTTTCTGTTTGCGTTTTTTCTTTACAATGTGTAATTCATTTTTACATGAATTATTGAAACTAGCGTAATTACTAATTATAATCTCTTTCGAGATTTACCGTGCGTCAGCGCCGTCGACGAGGTACCTACAGAGTTTTGACTTTTGATAATATTGATAAACATTACATAATATTACATTATAACCCAGTTATTTACACATCTGCTTATACATTTTCTATACATATTAACAAAATATTGATTGATACATATTTTGTTTCGAACCATATTGATTTACCATAAAGCAGGTCTAGTTCTACGCCATAGGTAACTCTTTTTATTTGTTAATTACTCTGTTTTTAATACATACTTACTGACTGGTTGTTTTGGAAAAACATTTATAGATACACTTGAATACGTAAAAATTGAGGTAAAAGTCGCCTATTTATATCTACCTAATAATTTGATACTACCTATCTTGTTTTTTTACCTGTATTATTTTTACTCGTTCATAAAAATAACTTATCACAAGCCTATCCTTATCTCGACCATTAGATTAATTATAAAACAGGGATTACATTTATGTACAACAAATAGAGCGTTACTTCTTCATAGAAAGGCTGGCTGAGTTGTTTATTTCCTCACAATGTCGAATTTGAAAGATAAAGTTGTTTTAATTACGGGAGCAGCCATAGGAATAGGTGCCGTTTCTGTAAAATTGTTTCTTGAAGAAGGCGTGAAGGTGAAATTTTTTATTTTTGTTTATTCTATTTTTTAAGTCGATAATATAATTGAGCTCAATATAAATATAAAAGTATTCGATAGTGAAAATCATAAACAATAATTTCTGCCAATATCCTTGAGTAGTTTCTAGAGTAGTTACTAGTTAGATAGGACCAAAATATTTTAAAAGGGTTTCTTATAAATGCGTCGCGCCTTCGACGGTTAAAAAAATATTTGCTGGTTATTTGAATGTTGAAATTCATGTGATCTCTTAGTTTCAATTTATAATATAACGCACGTATAAAATATAATTAGAAAGTCATTAAAATACCTTACAGCATATTGCAATAACAGACATCGATGTAAATGCTGGAAAACAACTGGAAGAAGAGCTAAATTCTAAATACCCTGGTCGAGTCTCGTTCATCAAATGTGACGTCACCAATGATGAAGAACTTTTTGCTGCTTACGATCAAGTTCTGAAACAATTCGGTTACATCGACCTTGTTATTAACAATGCGGGTGTGATGAACGATAGTCCTAAGGTGTATAAGAAGTCGATTGAAGTGAATGTAGTAAGTAATTTAGTCTTATTTATTTGAACAACTAGTAATGTCACATTATTATATACCTAGGTACCTACGAAGCCTCTACCTCGACGACCTCTATGAAGCCTCTATGTATACGGTGTGTTATTCTTTCTGTAACGAGAATCAGGATTGCTACCTATAATAGAAAAAAGTATATAAAAGAAACGATACCCAAAGAAGGTGAAGAACGAAATCTTGGAGCTAATTCCAATTTCTTTTGAAACTTACTTACTCAGCATATATTTTATGCTACAAATATTGTCCCGAAATTATCAATTATACATACGCACAAGTGATAATAAAATTGAGTGATGAAATAATATATAAATTTTACCTTAAAATAAAATTTGTATTATGTTTCCTAAGACGTCCGTAGTCCATTATGAGAGAGTACATCGCCTTTTCCCCGTGAAGTCGCTAGATGGTGCTAGTTTTAAGCCCGTCACGTGGTACCGCCGCCAGCGCCGCGAGTGGTGGGAGACAAAACTCACCACAGTCCCAGCAAGCCACCAGAAATATTCTCATTGTTCGTCTCATAAATGATACGGAATGAATGGTGCAAAAATAACACCAGGAAGACCTTATCTGGACTATGGACGTCTTAGGAAACATAATACAAATTTTATTTTAAGGTAAAATTTATATATTATGTGTTCCGTTTGACGTCCGTAGTCCATTATGAGAGAGTTGTTTGATATCTCCTGGTGGCTTGATAAATAAGATGCAACAATGTGATAGAGTAATGCCCCAAAGAGCTTATATACATCCTATAAACAAAGTATATAATGTATAAAATCATGACTTTGATAATTATTGAAAAGTCTCAATACCATGCATAAAATACATCCATAAAATCCATATTTAATATACTACAAGTATATCTTGTCAACATTTTAATCAGTATAATATGCACTTAAACCTGAGTAGGCTGAAAAATCTCGATTGTGATTACTAATGACTTCTATTTTGATTAGTATTAGATACACTACGCCAATAATATAATAATAATTCCACCCTGTGGCGGAAAGACGGGGGTTCGAATCCCACCTTGTGATCGAATTTATTATATTCTTTAAAAATTTGTACGTAAATAATAATGTTTATAAACATAGCTAGATATAACTAGATATTTCTCCAAATAGATTGATGATGCTACTATAACTATGTAACATTACCCAGATTTCAAACTCGACTCTAAAAGAGCTCACTTTACCCTGCCACCTATGATAGCCGCTGTAGCTGGTCTCACCGGATGCTGTGTAGTAATAAACAGATTAGTCAGAGAACCTCTTATGGATTGGAAAATGCGCTTGAAACTGGATTCATATTTACATAATATGTGACAATAATTTAGCTAACTTGCGGAATGCGAGGTAAACGCGTCTTCACTCTCGACCCATTGTTTTGAATTGCAATGTAAACAGGAATAAAAAGAGAACACGTCCAAAAGCTAATAACAGTAATCACAGTATAGTAGCTGCGCGTTAATAATTAATGCAAACAATTTTTTATTAATTTTATAAATCACATAGTTTAATTATTTTTATTATGCTGATTTATTTTAAAAATATCTCGATAAGAGTTTTTGAATAACCTTCCTTGCCTTCCGGATTTGTAATTTTGAAAGATTTGTTCTAGCTAAGGAAATACCCTAAGGTAATGTTTGCTTAAATGATCAGATGAAATTTTAATATAATTTTATTTTAATACAAACTGACTGATTTTATGTATAAGGATAGTGTACTAAACCGTCAGTTATACATAATTTAGCTAACTATTTAGCATCTTTTTATAGCCTGGTCAGTGGTCACCAGCAGTCTATGTATGTTTATTTTTTTAAGCTGTCCATCAAGGTGTACAACAGGTTGACCTATTCAAAATGAGTCAGACTTTCAGCTGTAGGTTCTGTATTTGCGTTGGAGCTGAACCTGTGCGTATTTGTCAGTGAACGATTGAGAGGACTTGTCCTGATAGTAGCACGCCTCTTGAGGTCTGCGTGCAAAGAGGGTTTCTTCCACTTGGGTACTATTATAATGAACTCAAGGCAATAGAGCCGGTTGTTTAAGACTGTCTTACTTGAAATAACGTAAGCTGTTTGAGCTGTGATTAAAATTTATTTGTAGAATTCCCCTCTGAATGGAAATGTTTGTGTCGACTGTTCGAGCACGTTGTAGTAGGAGCCGGTGCAATTGCGCGAGAATTCGGCTTCCTAGCTGTACAGCCCTAGAAGGTTGTGAAGTGTTCAAACGTTCAAACTAATAACTCTTGTCAAAGAGATTTCGTTCTGCCTTTGAATGAAATTTTTCTTACTACCTCGACAGTCAAGATTAGGAAAGCTATTACTGCAAACATTTCAATGACACTGGGTCCAAGGTCCTTTCATTCACTGCCAAGACTATCCTGTGAATTGGGTACGGCTGGTAGATATTATACTTGTTTTTTCACTTACTTGCTTTTAAAAGATGTTTTTGAACTAGATCTTTAACAAGAGCGGCAGTTCATTCTTCCCCGGAGGGAGACAAAGGTTTCAAAGTTGATTAGCCCTAAGAGGCGTTCCTGTAGCGCTGTGGCGTGTGTCAGTACATCCTTCCCCGGAGGGTAATAAAATTTGCAACGATGACAAACCTTGATAGGCGTTCCTGTGGCGCTGCAGCGTGCGTAAGTGCTTCCATCCCCGGAGGGTGATGAAGGTTTCAAAATAAAAGGCCCGAGAGGCGTTCCTGTACCGCTGCAGCGTGCTGCGCCACTGCATCCATCCCCGGAGGGTGATGGAGGTTGCAAAAATAATAATAAGCCCGTGGGGCGTTCGTGTAGCGCTGCAGCGTGCTCCAGTGCATCCTTACCCGGAGGGTGATAGAGGTTGCAAAATTGATAAGCCTGTGAGGCGTTTCTGTAGCGCTGCAGCGTGCGCCAGTGCATCCTTCCCCGGAGGGTGATGAAGGTTGCAAAGGTAATAAGCCCCGAGAGGCGTTCCCTTGGCGCTATAGCATGCGGCAGTGCATCCTTCCCTGGAGGGTGATGAAGGTTGCAAAGTTGAGAAACCCTAAGAGGTGGTATGCCTGCTTGAGGGACCAACTACCTGCTATTAAGCCTGTTTTTAGGCACTGACACTTTCAATTTATTTTCCATCGCCAATTTCAAATTTGCTTCCGTGCTCCAAACCATTCGTAGAAAATCTTAGCAACGCTCGGGTGTCAGAATAGATTCTATCGGATTGATATTCCAAAGTAGGTTAGAGACGAACTTTATTTCGAATTGAATTGAGTTGAATTGCAATTCCAAAGTCTCTGCAAGCCAATCAATTGACGATTTGTGCGGAATAATGAAACAATATAACATATGTAAATTTTTCACATTTCTTGCAAAATAAATCATTTCATTTCATTTCATTTCATTTCGTTTCAATGTAGTGTACATGCTGTTCTGGTGAACGCAAATCATTGCTCATGTAGATCACCAAGTAAAGGCCACAGTCCCTTGGTTCTTCAGCAGTCCAGTTTGTGACTGTTGCAAACATTCTTTGAGCTGACGCTGGCCCGAAGGGCTGATACGTTATCTTAAGTAATTGACCTTCGTTTATGATGTATTTATAATTATAATATCGATATGGTATACAATAGTGATACAAGGATATAGGAGGCGTCGATACGTACGGGTAGTCGATAGCCTCGCAAATACAAAAATTTATGATTTTATGTTGAGTATGTCATGTCACAGTTAACAGAGGGTGTGAAATTGAAAATTACTCTGTATTTGCAGAACTTGCTTTTCTTAATTATGAAAAGGGGTGATTAACAATAGTCATGGTGTTCGTTTGACGAACCCCTGATTTTCAATAGTGACTTGAATCTTCAAAGACAAAGTATGATGTCAGAGTTAAGGAATAAATAAGTATTATTACCTCTTAAGTGAAAACTATGGCTGGTGTTCGAATTACATGGTATTCGAGGGTGACGAGATTAATTTGAGCTTTTATTTGTTGAAAATCTCCCCCCCCCCCTTTTTTATTCTTTTGGTGTTTCCCCTGATTCTAACTTTTGTATTCATGAAATGATTTGAAACGACTTAAAAAGTCGATCTTAACGGTTATTGAATGTACTGGTAAAAACTGATTGTGACGAGTTTTAAACCAACTTATCAAATCCGCCTATCTGCATATGCTACTAATCATGTTAGTAAGTTAAAAATTCTTTCCACAGCGGGAGGAATTTTATATGACTTTAAACTTATCAATAATCAAAGCAAAGCATCTCTATTAATTCTTAAGTTTATTTGTATAGAGAATAGAAGTCGCATTTAAATTTAGCAGTAATTAGGCACAGAGTCGCGGACTAATTTAATGCGTCAGGCAAAAATTATTAATATATCTGTAAGAATTCGTAATAATTTACCTATTTCTATTGTGCTTACAAGATATAGGCAACTACATTCTACTTGATTCGACTCGTATCGGATGATTTTTCTAATCTAACGAGATTAAGAATTCGTTTTTGATATTTACCCTCAATTCGGAAAAGGAAGGCACAATTCACATACATTTAGAATGTCCGCGTAGCGAATACGATTCAAGGAGGAATAAAATCAAAAGATCGAAACACGTTTCGAATCTGCTTTCGGCAATTAATATACTATCTTAAAACCGATATTTGTGAAAATAGGTTATCTAACGCGTAACATCCAGTAATAACCATTAACGTTGAAAGATTTGTATTGAAATCATCGTAAATCACGTATAATGTATTAAAAACATGACTCACCGTGTTGAGACAAAATCTCAAACCTGCACACGAGCGGCTGAACGCGCGCTGGCGGCGCCATACACGCTGCGGCGGCTCCTCGTCGTCGCTGGACCCCGAACAAGAAGAACTCGGCTCGGAACACGTAGAAAACGCGCTGTTAAGACGCTCGACACGATTCGGTAGGCCCTTGGCCTGCGCTATAGACTTATGGTCGCGATGCCACACTCGTGGTTGCAGATTTATACTTCAAATAAATCCGATTTTCGTTAGTCGTTTGAAATAACGATAACGCAGGTAACACTTGAATATTCATTTCACTATGAAACGTAACGGACTTAAATAAAAACTATTTAGAAAGAAAAAAAAACTGAACTTTCTACTTCAATCTCGAAAGTTCGTATAAAATTATTATTTAAATTTAAATTTAAATTATGTATATATGTAATTTAAAATACAGTATTTTAAAATTACATATAATCTAACGACTTGCGTACGGTTTGAAAAACGACGCAACAATGAGAATATTTCTGGTGGCTTGCTGGGACTGTGGTGAGTTTTGTCTCCCACCACTCGCGGCGCTGGCGGCAGTACCACGTGACGGGCTTAAAACTAGCACCATCTAGCGACTTCACGGGGAAAAGGCGATGTACTCTCTCATAATGGACTACGGACGTCAAACGGAACACATAATATATTATAATACTAGTGGTCCGCCCCGGCTTCACCCGTGGTACATAATATTTAGTATCCTATGTCCTTCTCCTGGCTCTAAACTACCTCCCTGCCAATTTTCAGCTAAATCGGTTCAGCCGTTCTTGAGTTATAAGTGAAGTAACTAACACGACTTTCTTTTATATAATTATATAGATTATCATCATTCGATAAAATACCTAATGTTAGTACGGTTGATTTCGTAACTCGCAAAGCAGCTCGGAAGGAAGGAAATAAATATAAACGTCCCTTTTTTTCAGACAGCTCTCGTAACAAGTACCTTAAAAGCGTGGGAGTTAATGCGTAAAGACAAATCTGGACGAGGTGGAACTATTGTCAACATATCTTCTATAGCGGGACTAGTCCAGGGTCCCTATATGCCCATATATCAAGGCGCTAAAAGCGCAGTATTGCAGTTCAGTAATTGTATTGGGGTAAGGAGAATTTATTTATTTATTTATAAAAACCTAAGTATTAATGAATTTGATATTTTTGGTTTAATGGCATTCAAATGCTTTATAAATATAAATTTATAAAGAATAGAAAAAAAAAATATTATTATATACAACAAAAAAGGTCGTGTTCCATCGTTACAATATTGTATTCACTGAAAAGTGTTTCATATTGGTTGAGATGGTTGTTAATCATCTCAATAGATGGCGCGCGGTGTGTCCCCTAGACACATATAAAACTGGAAGAATTAATTCGATCGCTCTGGCGGGTCACGAGTGGCTGAATTGGTCAGGCATCCGCCCCGGTTTGGCGCGAAAGGATGGGTGGATGGGTTCGAGTCCCGCCTCGTAATCGAATTTTTTCTATTCTTTATAAATTTATACTAAGTATTAATGTTAGTAATTACATTAATACTTAGGTTTTTTTTTTTACTAACAAATGGATCTGTGATTTCCGAATTTTATGCTAAATAAATAAATAGCACATACAATGTTCAGTTTTTGTAATGGTACTTACGTAAGTACTTACTTATTTTTCATTTTAGAAATCGTCGAAATAGGTCGACATTGAAACCCGTAGATCAGTTTATAATATGTAATAAATTTCCAAAACAAATAATATTGTGGGATCTCAAAATTTTCATCGTTTTATTTTTTCAGGCCGAAGAAAATTATGAAAAGACAGGCGTTAAAGTACTGACGGTGTGCTACGGAGCAACAAATACTAGTCTCCTTTCTAAACAAAAGCTACATAGTTTTAGTGATTTATACCCTCACATTAGTGATATATTGCAGCAAATGCCTATTCAAAGGTGCGTTGTATATTATATACTAGGTTGATCCAAAAGTAATGATAATTGGGTATTTCCTGTGCACATAAAAATACAAAATAAATATTTTTTGCTTGCTCATGTACTCACTAAGTTATCACAAAAAAATCATATCAACAGGCCACGTTTACAAGTATTTACATTAATTTGAATGTGAACCGTGGGTGCCAGAATGTTTCCCGACGAAAAGAAGAAACAACGATTCGACATTTAGAGGGTGAATTTCCAAATTTTTACCCGACTACGGCAAAGCAAAAGGAGGGTTATGATTTTAACAGGCTATGTATGTATGTATGTATATATGTATGTATGTATATATGTATGTATGTATGTATGTTCATCTGTTCCCTCGTAACTTCTAAACTACTTATCAGAATTCGACAAATGACAAATGATTAGAAGCGTCTTAATTGTCCGCTGGTTATAGGCTATATGGGGTTTCACAAAATCTAATGTGGCGCCCTCTAGCGGACAAAACATACAGAGTAAAAAAATAAAGTTAAGATAAATATGCCGTGTATGGTATCATTTGAAAGCGCTTTACTTGCACATTTTGAAAATATATATATTACTGGCATTTGTTTGTGACTTTACCTGTATTCATGGGCAGATTGCATATAATTCACATCTTTTCGTTCATAGCTTCTTTATTAGTACATCAATTTAACTTTTGTTAATACATATTATGCGCCACAAATACACTTTAACACCAAAATAGTACAAATAATAAAAAGTAAAAAAACTAAAACCCAACTACGACAAAAACGACGCTGAAAAATTATAAAAACAAGATTTTCAGAATACTGAACTGAACAAAGTTGCTAATGTAGTTGCAAGTAAATGGACACAGTAGACTCTACCAAGATGCCTTCGTTGTAAATTGACAATAATGTCATACAATACTATTCTGAAGTATGCAATATTCCACTATGTAGAGATAAATTTTCATGTTTGGAAAGGCGTAGTCACACGTTACATATACCTATCTACCGTAGCACTTTGACAACGTGTGACTGCGGTTTTCCAAACATGAAAATTTATCTCTACATAGTGGAATATTGCATACTTCAGAATAGTATTGTATGACATTATTGTCAATTTACAACGAAGGCATCTTGGTAGAGTCTACTGTGTCCATATACTTGCAACTACATTAGCAACTTTGTTCAGTTCAGTATTCTGAAAATCTTGTTTTTATAATTTTTCAGCGTCGTTTTTGTCGTAGTTGGGTTTTAGTTTTTTTACTTTTTATTATTATGAGATCAGGATAATTTTTTGTCACGATTTGTGATCATGGACGTTACCCGGGTTCACAATGTTTATGCTGAAACCAAGAAACAATCAATGGCCTGGATGCGAGCTTCCAAAGTGACGATGAAGAAATTCAAAGTGAAAATTAGTGGGATAGATTAAAGCGGTAGTTTTTTGGGACGCTGAAGGAATAATTATGGTGGGATATTTTAACCTTCCTATACTCGCGCCAATTTTTGTAACACCTATACTCGCGCACGGTGTCACAGACCGATAGTGTTTACCCCTACACTATATATTTACTAAGAAAACCGAAAACTATAACAATTTTTTTAAAGTTTAGGATGTACTGAAACAAAATAGTATTGATCATACTTAGTTTATTAATTATTTTACTGACTTATAGTCTATCACAAATCAGTCCTCGAATTTGAGATGTTTTTCTTAAGTACTAGGGAAAACTAAATTAAAAACAGAACTTCTTTTTCAAAACAAAATAAACTTCTAAATAATAATAATAAACATATCAAAGCACATATTTATCTATGTTTGGCTTAGTTTTGAGCCTTGTCTGTCCATCTTTTCCCAAGTAAAAATCACGGGAACTTTCACTGTGTTTTTCCTCAGATATCTCTTCATTGTCATCGTCTTGCTCGGTGTCGTATGTCTCTTCTTGTACCTCCACGTTGTCTTCCACCTCACTGTCATTTTCGTCTTCATAGCAGAACCAGAACTTGATTCTTCCAGCAACAATCTGATTTGATCATCGTTCATTTTGACATGAAGTATGGCCTAAAAAATTGGTCAAAATATAATTTAGAGCAACATTCATACATATATTTTACTATACATACTTCATAAAGTATTCAAAGTCTGTAAAAATATATAAATGTACAAAATAGGTATATAATATTAATACTTACACAAAAAGTTGCACCTATACTCGCGTCGGTCTCATGGACCGATTGGCGCCAAATGCTATGACACGTGAACTTCTGCCGACCACGCGACATGCACTAAAATGAAGTTAGCCCCAAATCCGGAAACTAGCAAGGAACTCGACTTCACAGGATTTACCTGCATAAAAATAATTACGAAAATGTGTTTCGTCGGTCTCACAGACCAACGCGCGAGTATAGGAAGGTTAAGAAGGTAGCCACTATATTGGGCTCTTACTACACAGACCAAATTAAAATATTGCGGTAGGTTAGTGAGGAAGAGACATGGCAAAATGCGGGCTTGAATGCTGTTTCACCAAGACAACGCACCAGATCACAAAGCGTCAGTTGCAATGGCTGCCATTCAAAAATCGGCATTCCAAATGCTTGAACACCCACCCTGTTTGTTAGATCTAGCTCCTAGTTATTTCTATCTCTCTCCTCGGCACAAGAAACACCTTCGAGGCAAGAAATTTTAAGACGACAGCGAAGTGATGGTCGCAGTAGAGGGGTTTTTGTGGATGAAGTCAAAGTTTTTTTTTTTAAGTTTAAGAAAAAAAATATCGAAGTATATTATCTAGTTAGAAGACTATCTAGAGGAATACATAATAATTTTAACTATAATGACCTTGTTTAATACTGATTATCATTACTTTTGGATCAACCCATGTACATATAGTTAGGTATTTTTTTCTTTGAATAACTTTAGGTATAATCCGAATATTAATTACTAGCGGTCCGCCCCGGCTTCGCCCGTGGTACATATTTCGCAATAAAAGGTAGCCTATGTTCTTCCTCAGGGTCTAAAGATTATCTGTGCCAAATTTCATCAAAATCGGTCCAGTAGTTTATGCGTGAAAACCATACATACATACATACATACATACATACATACATACAAACCTTTCCTCTTTATAATATTAGTATAGAAGTATAGACAATGGAAGTATGCTCGGTTCACATTAGCCGGCATATTGCAATTGGTTGAGTGATCCCCAGTAGTCAAATTTAAAAAAAATGATCGAAAATTAAATTTCTTATAACTAATATGCTGTCGTTCTCCAATCGTCAATTATTAGGGTAACGGGTGTCGGGTACTAACCTTGGCACCCCCCCCCCCCAGTGATTGGCACTTTGAGGTTTAATATGCAAATATTAAGGTTAGCTGACTAATTAATTACCAAAAATAAAATTTACCAAATAATGCCCTCATTATTTATTGGCAACACTAAATGGTAGTTATGAATTTTAATAACTGGTAACACTGAGAAAAAAAATCTTTTCTGTCATGATTCCGAGCGCAACAACTTTATCGTGATTTTTTAACAAATTTTGCTAATACTGGGTAAGTTTGTAGGTTGTTTTTCTTTGTTACTAGATTAATAAATGATTGGTGTGTTGTTTGTACTTGTTAATGAGTTATTATATTACAGTTTTAAAGCAAAATTTGTCATAAAAATCTGTTGATTATTGAGTTCTTGGGGTACCAATGACTATGCCCATGTTTTGTATGAGAGTACAGTTTTTTGGCACGGGGCCGGGGGCCAATGAATAGATAACGGTTTAACAATTATCGATGTTAGATTTTGGACTTTATAAGACGTGTATTAAAAGTTCTATTCATAAAAAGCCATATTATGGTGATAGTGAGTCTGCATCCAAATTTTGGCAGGGCCAATTATTGTACTTTTAAGGCTATAGGGCCAATCATTATACTCGTATGGTGCCAATAATAATTATACCTACTTTTAGTGAGGAGTAGTAGTGATGTGCTAACTTTCATGTGATTTATTAGGTGAATACCTAATTATAATAACAATAACAGGCCTGATAGAAAGTAACATTGCCTCCTACTGGACTGATACTGGTACTGGATTTGATTTCTTCATAACAAAATCATGTTGTGTCTAAGGTGCTATAACATGTAGGTATAATAATATGTAATTAAAAAAAGGTATTTAATTTAGGTAGTAAACACAATGTTGGATGGTGCTGTGTGAATTAACCCAAATTTTTTTATTATTATTCAATTCAACAAATATATTCAAGATAAATCATTTTACACCTTGCATTTTTTTCAATCTCTATTATGGCTGGTTCACACTTTGATTAGTGCGAGTGCAGGTGATGAGTGCAGGTGTTTAGTAACTACGTGTGGACAGCGACTGTTTATGGCTGGTTCACACTTTGATTAGTGCGAGTGCAGGTGATGAGTGCAGGTGTTTAGTAACTACGTGTGGACAGCGACTGTTTAGTGCAAGTGTTTAGTAGGCTGTGTAGTAAAGTGAATAGAAGCGTGTTCTATTTTTTTGCGAGTGGACTGCGAGTAGCCACGTCCCGCGCGCCCTCCCTTCCCCCTCACTCGCAGTGTGCCTGCCTAAACACGTCTGGACAGGAGTGTTTAGTGTTTAGTGTTTAGCGTAGTGTGTAGCGTCGCGAATTGCACCATTGTCCTGCACTCGCACTAATCACCTGCACTCGCAGTTGAATTGGACACTACTCGCACTACACACCTGCACTCGCACTAATCACCTGCACTCGCACTAATCAAAGTGTGAACCAGCCATTAGTGCAAGTGTTTAGTAGGCTGTGTAGTAAAGTGAATAGAAGCGTGTTCTATTTTTTTGCGAGTGGACTGCGAGTAGCCACGTCCCGCGCGCCCTCCCTTCCCCCTCACTCGCAGTGTGCCTGCCTAAACACGTCTGGACAGGAGTGTTTAGTGTTTAGTGTTTAGCGTAGTGTGTAGCGTCGCGAATTGCACCATTGTCCTGCACTCGCACTAATCACCTGCACTCGCAGTTGAATTGGACACTACTCGCACTACACACCTGCACTCGCACTAATCACCTGCACTCGCACTAATCAAAGTGTGAACCAGCCATTAGGGAGAGCGAGAACGTATGCAAGGCGGACCAATCACGAAGCGAGCGGATGCCATTTTCAATTCGATTCTTTATCTGTATGGCTTATAATAGGTACCTAGCTACTATTTGTTGCAGCATTTTATTATTACAATCCTATTCCCAACACTATTTGTTCTCTGTCGTATTGATTGGCATACCACGTGTATAATGATTGGCAGTGCCAGTCATTGTACCTTTCACTATGTTAATCACTATACCAACGAGTGCCAATAATAGTGCCCTGGGGACTTTTTCAATATTTGTTTAATTTTATCATATTGTAAAGTCTTATTAATACAGCTAAATTTTGATTCGAAATGGTTCCTAATATAATATTTTACAATCAAATGCAATAAAGTGTAGGTCACTTTTACAAACGGTTGATTTTATTCAAGCGTTAAAAGTCAGGAAATTGCTTTAATGCGGTGCCAATCATTGTACCTCTTCCCCTACTTAATTTTCGTTTTAAAGAATAGGTATATTACAAAATATTGTTATAATAATATGCTTCATGAACTTCTACTTGCAATCAGTGACCACCTTAGGTATAAATTATGTTGTAAATAATGTAGCTATCAATCATTGGGTATCATAATATAACTTTCAAACCATTATCAAACATTAAAATGTATGTAGGTAGTAAGTATATCTGGGAATAAATTTCGTAATTTTTACAGCGTGGAGTCGGCTGCTAAAGGCTTAATTGAAGCTTGCAAACGAGGCGAAAGTGCTAGTACTTGGCTCGTTATCAACGACAAAGAAGCCAAAGATATCACTCCTGCGGTGAAAAAGGCCTACTCTATACTCCTTGAATCAATATTGTAGATTAAAAGGTCTAATGTGATTGAGGATTAAAGTCACTATTTCGACGCATCGCCAGCTTTATTTGGCCCACGACATAACTTCATAACATTATTTTCTTTACCTACATAAGCACCTTATTAAGTTATTTTCAAAAAATAAATAAATTACTTACATAGATGCTTGTTTTTATTAATATATATATTAATTGGTTTCAATTATCTTGTCTCAAATATTTCAAGTTAGTTCGCTAATGAGTGTGCAGTGAAACATACTTTATGTTTCACTGCACTCTTGCATGTTTTTTTTAATCCTGATGTTTTTTTCCTTGTTTTTTTCTTTGGTTAATTTCAAGGTTACAGCACAGACGTACATATATACACTGTAAAAAAATGTGTATATTTTTAGAAATGGGTATTTTTAATAAATAATTAAAATATAATAACTATATCCTAAAAAAAGAAATACTAAGAATTTATTCAATAACAATTCAGTGATTTAATCTCGACAATAATAATTATTATACTCAGAATATTACTGTAATATTATTATGTACTCTACAATTTCCATGACATGAAAATTGATGTTGTATATTTTCTACAGTCTACAATGTAGACTGTAGAAAATAATAAACAACATGTCATGAAGACAAGAAACATTTTATCGTAATTTTGTTAACTACCGGGAATATAAACACATTTTTTTAAAAGATTTCTTTTTCATACTGGCATCACAGCAATTGTTATAATTTACCTACTTTAAGATTGCGCCTAAAGGACTTGTATCCATGGTTATGAATAAATTATTTAAAAAAATATATATATACTTGAATTTAAAGTCCATTTCAAGAAAGAAGTCCCGCAGACGCAGCGCTGTATGCGCGCGTAATAATGTTGGCAGGGTTAAATGTGGGGAAATCTGTGAGGGAAATTATGTATCGTTCATTTAATTTCATTTTATAAACTACCTACTGCGACTCGAATATTTAGATAAAAAAATTGATATATGTAATGTATTGGCCGATCTCCCCATCTCTTAAATTAGTTCCATAATTGTCCGCGGGACTTCTTTCTTGAAATGGACTTTACCTGTTGCAAACCTGTTGTCTCGGCCTGTTGTAAATTGTCAGTTGTCACTGTCACTGTGTGACAGTCACAGAGTACTTTCAGTAGGGATGGGCAAATGGAAAAAAAATATCGATATTTATCGTATCGATATTTTTCGAATATATCGATTTATATCACCCAAGAAATATCGATATTTCGATATATCGATATTTTTTGCCCAATTTGCATTTATTTATAAAAATTGCCTAAATTATCGAAATTTTAAAGCAAATACACATCTGGCTGTTTCAACATAAGTTTTATTTATTAAAAAAAAATAAAATACAATACAATACAGTCAGTCCAGTGCAGTGATACCAACCAAACCAACAAGCAATGTCATTGTCATAGCAAGGAAGTCATGGAGAGTAATTTTTGTAATTTGTTTGTGTTTTGAGCAAAGAAACTAAACCCATACAGGCTAGGTACTGCTATTTTTATGTTAATTTTATTTTTTAAATTTAAGAAATCGGATTGGTCGAAATCATAAAGTGACGCATGAGCAGACAGCAGAGCTTTAAAAATATATCGATTTTGATATCTGAAAATAAATATCGAAAATTGATATATCGCGGGAAAAAATATCGCTAATTAGTATCGATATATTTCTGAAAAAATATCGATATTTTGATATATCGATATTTTTTACCCATCCTTTGTGTGACAGTCACGTCCTATGGCCGTACGCGTCGCGTCATTAGTCCATAACTCATAGAACCACAGAGCCATAGAACTAGGTTGAATCCTACCAAGAATACTTGTGTTCTGATCGCTCGCCAGCTCATTGTTCACGAAAAGTTTATATTTATAGTGTTTTAATTCTTATATATCAGCATTAGTACTTTTGTACTTACCGTGCTGATTTAACGTGTGTACCCATTTTGGAGATTTGTGCAACGTATTCATATAAAATGAACCCATACCAAGTAAGTAAATACGTGAGTGTAAATGCATGGTCGGTAACCTTGTTTTGTTTATCACAAATTCAAACAGAATCGAGAGAGATTTAACACCGCTTTCGTTTTAAGGGGCCACCGCAGTATCTACACAATATCGGGTTTAGCAACAGTGCACCACAGTCGTTTGGAAATCCAATGCCAATGCAGGGTTTCCCCACTATGGGTTACCCGGCGCCACAACAGGGCTACCCGAATGCTCAACAACCGTATCCACAAAGTAGTTATCCTGGTCAGGGGTATCCACAGAGCCAGGGTTACGCACAGCAGAGCCAGGGCTATCCACAACAGAGTCAGGGTTACGGTCAACAAAGTCAAGGCTACCAACAACAGGGTTATTCAATGCCAAATACTGCTCAAGGGTACCCAAATGCTCAAGGGGGGTACCCCACAGCTCAACCTGGGTATGGCCAAGCTGCATCTCAGGCAAGTGCTGGCTATCCCCAGTCAAATCAATACCAAGGATACCCTCCTGCTCAAAGTCATCAAGCTTATAATGTATCAAGCCCAGTAGCTAGCCAACCTAAGGTATGTTAACTTCATTTTCATGTGCTATGTGCTAAATCTATTTGTGATAAGCAAAACATTGGTGCTATGACTATGCTTTTGTGTGTAAGACTAATTCGCTTGAATCCTTTTGGCAGAATGTTTTAATTTGATTACAATTTCTATATTAACTGTTCTATATTATGCCTCCCCGTGTTTAAAACATTGTTTGTATTTAGTTAAAATTTCAATTTGGTAACAGAATTAAAGAAAAATTGTAACTATTAATATTGCATTTCCTCCTCGAACACAAAAATAATGTGTAACATCTTGTTAAATGATTACTATTATGTTTGTTAGTAATCACTACAGAAAAAGTTCTTTTATTATAGAATAGGTTTTTTTTTCTATACTTATGCTCATTATAAATTTTAATAACAAGTTCTTCATATCTCAACATAACAGTAAAAAATAATTAGTACTTTCTTTTTACCACATTGAATTATCTTTTAATTAAATATATTAAATATTCATAATCATAATTAGAGGTGGTGACTAATTGTCAATTGTTTTTTTTAAGTGCTATAAAGTAACAGTAATTTCATCACCTGTTCTGTGAATTTCATAATTATCACTGATAGCCCAAAATCTAGGTCTTGGTCTGGCATGGTGAAGGATGCCGGTTCGAATCCCACCTTGTGCTCAATTTATTTCCATTTCTTTTTTTAATTCCCTATTTATAAAGCATTTTAATGCTATAAAACTAAATAAACTATTATGAACTTCATTGTTACATTATCTACATACTCATCATAATTTATAATTGTGAAATACTGTCTCATTATAATATCAATGAAATGATACATGTTATGAGTCAGAATTTACTATTTGTAATGTTAATTTGAATCTAACTATCTGTACAGTCTCACATGGCATATTGCCAGCATTTTTTGTTCTAGCAAATTTTTAGATCTCAATTACAAGCAAGCTATTTATGCTTTAGATCTAAGCTATTACAATAATTTCAAGTTTTAATGCTATCAACCTAATTATATTTAACTTTCAATATTTTTTTTTACATCATAAATTAATTAATAAAATAAAATCATGTTATACTTTTAAAAAGTTGAATAAATACTTAAATAAACAAGAGAGATCAGATCAGACCTAGAAAATGCTCTATTTAGTTTTTGTTGTTGTTATAAATTTATATTTAATTAGCTGTGCTCGGCGGTTTCATTCTTCCGCTCCTGTTGGTCTTAGCGTGATGATAATAGCCTATAGCCTCCCTCGATAAATTGGCTATCTAACACCGAACGAATTTTTCAAATCGGACCAGTAGTTCCTGAGATTAGCGTGTTCAAACAAACTCTTCAGCTTTATAATATTAGTATAGATTAATTATGCGTTATTATTTATATACAAATCCAGACTCAGGGTTATTTTTCATCAAATAGATGTGAAAAATAACATTTTGGAATATATGTTAATCATCTCAATAGATGGCGCGCGGTGTTTCCCTCAGACACATAAAACTGAAAGAATAGAATAAATTCGATTGCTCTGGCGGGTCACGAGTGGCTGAATTGGTCAGGCATCCGCCCCGGAATGGCGCGAAAGGATGCGGGTTCGAGTCCCGCCTCGTGATCGAATTTTTTCTATTCTTTATAAATTTATATATATGTTTCCGTTGTAACAGTAACAAAAATTCTCTGGTTGTCACAACAGTTCAAAGATTTTGCTTTATATTGATAAACTTATTCCATATTATATTTTGCACATATAAAAACAAAGTGCTTTAAAATTCCTTATAACTCATAACAAGTGGTTTCTCCATAAATAAATTATCCAGTATGTAAACAATATGATAAGAGGTTGTTATCATACAGAACAAGGACCTTTATCAATCTAACAACACAAGTACTTGATGAATCACTAATTAATAATGGCATGTTTACACAGTTGAGGTGTTACGAGATACAAACAAAATTACCATGAAACTACACACAAGAGTCCTCATTAATTCTAAACTATATTGACACTTGACTTTCTTAATATGAACTACCTATATGTTTTCCTTATTGGAAAATTTGTATGTAGAATGCTTTTTAAAACATTCCATTTTAAGTTAGATTGTTCTAATATCAGTAAGTACACAATTGTGTCTGTTCTATAAAACATTTCGAAACTGTTTTACTGTTCTACGTTAATGCTTCGCCTTTCCTTAATTCTTTAATTTCCTCCTACACGAAGTTTGCACTCTAAATTTGGTATAAAACACCTTCAAAGACGTTAAACAATTTCTATTATACGATGTTGGTGATACCTACACTCGTTTTGACTCTATTCAAGGAACAGTTTACGGCAATTACATTGTTATGCTCACTTCTCCTGCACACATTTATCACAATAACCTACGATTCAGTCTTGACTCCGATCTTCTCTATAATGGATGTAGAATCAAATAACCGTATTGTTTTCAAAATAAACGAATAATTGTGTTACTGTGGTGATGTAATGCGTATGTATTTGGATGCATGTGACTTTTGTATTAGTGAAAGTTAAAAGGGAATCAATTAATATGTCCTCGGCGACGTCTAATTCCAAACGGAGTGCTTATAGAGCGTCATTGGGTGGAAGGCGTGGATATAAGTCATTTCGCTATACGGTATCTGCCTTATTTGATACGTTTTATTGCTCTGCTAACTGCTTTATAGACTTTTCTTTAATCATATGAGATCTGCGTTAATCGCCCAATAAAATGAATGCAACATAATGACTATAATGACCAACATTGGAAGTTATAGAATTTATCAGAGTGTAAAGATACTTCCGTTACAATATCTATTCTTGTGTACCTATCCAATTTATACTTACCTTAAAAACATCATGTTTCCGAATCTTGCAATCCAGCAAATAGTAAACACAATCGAAATTTGTAAGCTCTATGCATTGTTAATGCAGTTGTGTGTAATTCTCTAATACCAAAAAATACTAATCATCGCATACACTATCATCCACATAACCACCGCCTTAACAATTCGAACCTTATAACTTAAAAATATCTCAAATAACCCTACTAATTATTATTATTTTACAGTCAAAACCGACAGTAGTGCCAGTGAATCCCTTCGATCCCCGTGAAGATGCGGCCGTTCTCCGCAAGGCGATGAAAGGCTTCGGCACTGATGAGAAGTCCATCATCCAAGTACTGACCAGACGCAGCAATGAACAACGTCTCCGGATTGCTTTTGAGTTCAAGACGTTGTATGGAAAGGTTTGTATTCACTTATGTTCATGTTTACGCTATTTGTACTAATGTTTCTGTAGTAAGTCTTGAGTATTTAACTCCAGATAAAATGTAGGGTTATTATTCATTTTTACATAATAATATAAACGACAGTTTAGGAAATTTGAAACTAGTACTTTTGAGCAAGCTAACTTCTCTATGACACAGAATATTCGTACTTACCTAGAAATCGTGAGAAAATAAAAACAAAGAAAATATATTCTTTTAATAGAGTTCTTATTTAGTACGTGGTAAAAAATAGTTGTATGAATGTTCTGTATCTATGGGTCAATCAACTTTTTTACCGACACTGAAAATAGGTTAACATTTTTTTTTTCTGTGTTTTTTCATAATGGAATATTTGAATTATTTCGGTTATTTTCGGTAACACATTAAATGAATATGTGTTTTCCTAAAAAAGCAGCTAAATTTTATCGGATATTTTTCTTAAAATAGACTAAAATATCTACCCAAGTCATTTTTTTTGTCACTTGCGTTACTAAAAAATTGATCAGTTTATAAATAAAAAGAAAATCATTTTAATATATTTTTTTAATGTATTTATTTTCTCATGCAAAATCACATCATTTGGCACCTATGCCATGGTAATCATTTTACCTGTTTTACCTTAAATTATAAACAACATGTATGCTGCGTTACCAACGTTACATAAACATGCTTATTTTCTCTATTATATCTTTTCAAGATACCGTAACTTGCTTAAATTTTCTGAGATCAAAGGAAATATTCTACTATTATGATTAAAATAAAATAACAATTCTTAGAAAATCAACAACACATTAATTATCATTACAACTGTTTATAAATTATGGGACAAAACGTAACTCTAGAGACAGATTTGGTAACTCCAGAGACAAATTTGGTAACTCTAAAGACAAATTTGGTAACTCAGGATAATATTTACTGTGTTTATGTGTTGAACCATTAAAAATAAACCTTTATACCTTGTGAATAAGACTTAAGTATTATAACAAAATAGTTTAATCTACCTATCTTTGTCAATTTTTTGAAATATTCTTTGAGATCAAGTAGGAACCTATCATTTTTCAAAAACATCTATTGCTGTATTAAACTCATAGTATGTCCTGTGACCTCTCTTGATAACAGCAGGAGCTGGCAATATTTTATTGACATCATCGTAACTGATGTAGCAGATATCCATCTCATCCAGCCTGAATCTTTTTGCGTCTTTGGTAACAGCTCGAAGGAACATGACTTTTAATTCGCCGTCTTCTTCTACATCAGTTAAAGCTTTGCATACATAAGAGTACATTTTCTTTTTTGTAGCGCTTGTATGAACATAGACATGCAGAAAATCTCCAGCAGACAATAGTTTCTGGTCATTTCCATAACTTGTCGATGGTCCTAGTCCAGGATCGTCGCAATCAGTGTTAAAATTCTCAGTAGTTTGTGTGACATTTTCTTTGTTGCTTGTCTTAGCCCGTTTATTTTTATTTACAGTTTCTTCTTCATCTGAAGAGGATCCGTAAATTGCTTTGTATATACTTTGACGTGGCACATTCTGGATTTCCTGGAGAGCAGCGGTGGTTATATCTGGCCTATTTTCAGCATTCTGGATTTCCTGGAGAGCAGCGGTGGTTATATCTGGCATATTTTCAGCCGAAGAAGTGTGACTTTGACTTTCAACATCTTGAGGCGTAGCAAAGGTACTAAGTGGTAAGTCGTCGTCTGATGAAAAGTGATCAGCCTGATGCACAGTGTAGGTCTGAGGATTGAAGCAGTTGCAGAAGCCTCGTCTTGATGATTTACAGAAGCAACTCAGTATTCTGTGTTTCAGTTCAGCCCTTTTATCAGCATAAACCTGATGAACTTTCATCGTACCGACAAGACGTGGAATAAATTTTGGAAGTGTGCTCTCAATTTGTGTGATTTTCTGATTGTCAATCAAGTACAAGTTTATTTTGCTTGTGGTTCTCATTGTCTCGAAAAACTGATTTGCATCTGAAATATCTTTTCCGCTTGCTACGATACTATCTGCAGTACGCTTTAAAAAACCACCAATACCGTCTGCTGGACCTTTTCCGTGTCCCGCTTCAAAGAAAGACCAAGTCGTCGCGGAAAAGCCGAAGTCAAAAAATCGCGTACAAAGCAAATAAAAATTTTGCTTTTGACGGTATTGGGTGGCTGGTCCATCCGAGAAAAAGTGAACTGTATCGACAGACGTATATTCTTCTTTAATCCACTCCAAAATTGGCTCTAAATGAGCCCAAATTGCAGCAGGTGTGTGACAGCTTGAAGGAGAAACTGTGCAGAAGGAATGTGCTGTATATTTGTTGTCTGCGTCGTAAGTATAAACCATGACTGTATGCAGAGATATTTGATTTCTGGAGCTAAAGTGATGTGCCTGAATCTCCTCGTGATATTTGCAGTCGTAATTTTCACTGAAATCCACGACAATCAAGCATTCATTTCTTTGAAGTTCATTCAAACATCGATGAAAGTTGTGACATTGTGTTTTAATATTGTATATGTGCTTCTTAAAATCTTTCAAATCTGTCTCAAAGGTCTGTATAAAATGTGCTGTCTCATCCTGTTTTATCTCTTTGACATTCTTTATTGCGGTGCGTTTTTGGCCATCTTTATCATTATACTCTACCTTCTTCCTAATCCATTCACTGTATTCAATAGTGCCAGTTATGTTCTCCTCGTTATAATTTACTTTTTTGTTCTGACATTCTGCACATTCACTATACATACAATTTTTAGAAAGGTCGTCACACACAGTTTCACGAATTATTGTGCTAGAATTGTCATCTTCAATAACTTTCTTTTTTTTTCAGAGCTTCTGATTTGTATGAAAAATTTGAATGTCTTTTGCACAGACACATTTCTCGTGCATCAACAGACGGTTTTACAACGAAAAAAGGACGATTCTTTGTAAAATAGTAGTAAGAGCAAAGGAGACCCGGATTTTCTGTCCTGAAAATTTTGTATACGTTTTTCTGCGTTTCAAGCAAGTACCTCTTTTGGACTTTCTCTCCATTTCTTGTTACCGTCTCCTTTTTGCCGGCTGTTGCCCTGGAAATATCATCGCGTATAAAGAAGCTCTGAATTTTTTCTTTCAGCAAATGAGATTTTCCTGAACTTTGCTTTTGGGTCTTGTACTCTCTGTTAATTCCGAATACTTCCTTCAAAATTTCCGTTTTTTTTCCAGACTTCTCTACTTGTTCAGTATTTAAAATACTTTAAAAAAAATTTTTAGAACTTCGTTCCTTATTATCTCTTTATAGCTTTTCTTGATGCTGTTAGCCAAAATGTCATATTTTTCACAGGATTTCTTTGGTTCGTTTAAATCTTTTAAATCTCCCGAATCTGTCTTTGCTTTTCTACTTGCCCTTTTCTTATATTTTTCAACCTTTCTTTTTAAATCTGAAATTTCTTTCTTCAAATGCTCATTTTCCCTATAAACTTTACTTCGGTCTTTCCTTACTTTTTTGCGACCCCTAACTTTAGCTGAATCTACTACCGGTGATGCTGGTGGTGTTTGTTGATGTTGCTCTACTAAAATGTCATGTAAACTGGAAACTGGTGAACTGGGAGGTGTGGTGGCCATGAGATTTTCTAAAGTTTTTTTGTTTTTGCGGTATTGCCGCTGTCGCAATTTCCAAATAATATTAGCATTACGCTTTTCTTTTGTAGTCATGTCCTTAACCAGTCTTTTAGTTTTATGATACAGTTCTCTGTGCTTTCTTTTAGCCTCTTCGTATTTTTCTGGATTCTTTTTAAGATTCTCTATATCTTTTCTGCTTTTCTGCCGCCGTTAACGCCATACTTAGTAGATGTAATCTGAAAGTAATTACGTGACTTAATACCTCACCATAAACATAAAACACATCACAATTTCATTTGCTGTCTCAGGAGTTACCGAATTTGTCTCTAGAGTTACCATTTCAGTAACGCAGCATACAAGTAACTTAGTAGACATTTTTTAAGTAACACCCTATTAAATAAAATTGTCGCATCACATGGTAAATTTATCCTGACCATTTAAAATTAAAACCCAACAATCTTCGAAGTTAATTTGATTATTATTAAAATATTTACCTCTTTATCGAAATAATCCGGTCACTCCGTTGACACCGAATAAACACACGCGCACTCCGCAGATAGACAGTCGGCAACTGGCGGCGTTTGGCTCACGTCAAAGAGATGCCGACGCGCCGACAAAGACTTTAGGCGACACGGGATTCTATTCGCGACAGCTAGCGATATCTAGCGTATCTTTTCTAGTAGTTTTGGCAGGTAACTCAGCATACACATTGAAATGTAATAAATTAGGGACAGAACTTTTACATTTTTTAAAAATGTAATAGAATATGATTGTTCCACTTTTTACCAACATATAATAAACTTTATTTAATTATGCAGAATATTCACTTATAATACCACAAGAGCTTCAAAATTATCGGGTATTTTCCGATAGGTTCGTTGCAAACAAATGAAGGAGTCAAGTTTTTAGTCAAGGTTAAAGATTTTTCCTGAAAAACTTGACGACTTTATTTGTTTGCAGGGAACCTTGAGGGAAATGCCAGATAATTTTGAAGCTCGTGTGGTATTCGGGGGATTATTTTTCCATCCCAAATGTCGGCCAATAATTTCACAATTGAATTCAACCTGTCAGTTTGACGTCAACGACCAGAGAAAATTTTCAAAAAATTATCAGTATAATACCATGTAGGTTGTACCACGTGACGTCGAATGGTGCAATTCTATTGGTCGATATTTGGGTCGGAAAAATAATCACGAATAACTATGAGCTATTCCATAGAATTTCTTTTCAGCATGCAGCAATAACTAACGTTACTTCTCTCTGGGGACAGCTCCGTTTTATATGGGAGGCGAGAAATAGTATACAGAGTTACCATATTTTTTCTGTAAATTTAATGCTTATTATCAAAATTGACTGTGCATTATAATCATTTAGGAATGTATCAACCTAAACGTAAATTATATTTTTAAGAAATATTTTAATTTTCTGTAATTTGAGACCTAAAGCAGCTGGGACATGGTAGTGTCGGTTAAAAAGTTGATTGACCCCTATATATGTAGTAGGATCGTCATAAGCAGTTAGAAATTAAAAAGCAGAATCTAATTATATCGGGTGCCATGATTTAGTTTTTATCCTTCTTTATTTACCTGTTATTTCATTGTTATTAATAGTTAATTGAATACTCAGTAGGTACATTACACATCGTCATTGACATAAACATAAGCGCATACGTGAATGTGGGAGTGATGCTTTTTTCTTTAAAGTTAAATGAATCATAAAATCATCAACCGGCAAGGAAAGGAGATCTGCGTCAGAGTGAATCATAAATTTGTTAACTAGATAGAGCGTCATTGAACGTTTAAAGTTGTGTAATTTAACTAAATGTTACATTACATTTACCGGTTGACGTAGATGGTCGAGATATTGTCAGGGGTCAGAGCAACAGTCCTTATATGTACTTGAATAATTTATAACTACATAATTATTATAAATCCGAGTGTTAATATTTTCAGTATGGAATCTGTCAATATATAAATGTTAAATGTATAAACCGTTTTTCATTATAGCGCTTGCCAAAGAAGAACATAATATTATACGATACGCTTTATACATTACGCTCCTTGCTTTGTCTTTTAGTTAGATGATAAGAAAATATGAATCGGAAGGGCTTTATGAAGGTAAATACGTGCAATGCATGTATACTAGAGGTCGAGTACACTTTCGATTACTTAATATTCGCGGCGAACAATCGATATAATAGATCCTCATATTACATGCGTTACATAATGATTACAAGACTTGGAAATATACTAGAGGTATACAACAATAAAAATGAATGAATTAAATTAAGTGCCCAAAATTTAAATTAAATAAAAATATATTTTTTTTTTTATTTTTATTTAATAAGAAAAAAATAAAAAAAAAATAAGAAATTTTTTTTTAAAAATTAGAAATTTTTTCGTAAAATAAGAAAGGTCGTTCATGCCTATTTGTGTTCGGATGCCAACTTTGCATAAAACTGGACATCTGAAAGTACCATTTTTATTTGAAACTAGACATATGTAATAGGTTTTAGACACATGGGTCTATGCGTAGGAATAAAATATATTATGACGTAAAACCACGTACCAGACTTTCGTCGGATGTCGTGCAATCGTGGTTGTCGTGGTTAAGGTCGAAACCACTGATTATGGTGCAATAGCCCACAAGTACCATTAATTCGTCAAATATTACAATTTACAGTAAATAGTACCTAGGTACCTAATGCTTTTATATTTTATCTAGACATAAATTTTCCAATTTTACGATGTCGCCGTCAACACACGCCTTCCATTAAGATATTGCTTTTACGGTTGTAAATTACTCGTTTTAATTAATAGGCACTTATAAATTGGTGCCACGCCTAATTTGACAATGGTAACAAATATTAAAGTGATCGTGAATATTGTAATTTACATAATTTAATTATAATGATTAATATTATGTTATGTCCTAGGTTTAATTTCTATGTTAAATATTGGATTGTAATTTATTATTTCGGTGTGAATTTAAATAAGCAATTCTTTGACTCTAGGACTGCCCCTACTGGAAGAAAAGTACGGACTTTTTAAAAATACCTAACTTCTTAATATAGACTACAAGCCGGCATAGGAAAAAAATATGGGTCAATTGAACCACCAGGGGACATATCTAGAACGATAGAAGAGCATAAAATAATAAGATTCATCACCATGCCGTCACTTGTAAGCTGTCCAACTGAGTGCAGATGAGAATTCAAAAGTACAGGTAGACTCGGTAAATTTTGGTCATATATTTTTGTACGGCATTCTTAACCATCGATAGATCCATTAAAAATAATAAGAAACCGCTCAGTGCCGTACAAAAATGGTGGTCCACAAAGTCGGAATTTTTATTTAATTTCCGAGAGTTACCGGGGGTAAATTTGGTCATTTGACCATGTACGGCATCTGTGTCATACTATTTCTATACTGCTTTTAATCCATTATTCCGCAACGCCGTACAAAAATCATGGGGACAAGGGGAAAAAATCGAGAGTTGCAATCCCCTCTCTTTCCCCACTCCAGGGGGTCATTTGACTAAGTACGGCTTCGGTTCCAAAACATTATCTAGCACTCAAAAGTACTATTAAAAGCAATGCCGTCAAAAAATAATTGTTCTTTTAAATGTATACCAATAATCATCTTAATTTCATCGAATTCTTGATATAAAGAGCTGTAAGGTCATTTGACCCTGTACGGGAACTTTTTTTTTAACATGATATTGTAAAATTCAATTGTTGCATAGTATTGCCGTTCAAAAGAAACCGTTCTAAAAAAAGTTATAGAGAAATGCAAAAACTGAAATTTTGTAAAAGTTTAAACATCGTAGATTAATGAAATATAATAGTTTTCTACACTTTATTCGTTGTTTTAAATAGTATAAACATAGATAAATTAGGAAAAAACGATGCCGTACATTTTTGTGCAGACCACATCTTTTAGGCTGATGAAAGCGACGAAAGTTACAATTTTAAGGGTGCTTTATGGCCATCTGATACAGTACGGCATTAACATATTTTTACCCGACTACGGCAAAGCAAAAGGAGGGTTATGATTTTGACAGGTCATGTATGTATGTTCATCTATTCCCTCGTAACTTCTAAACTACTTATCAGAATTCGACAAATGACATATCATTAGAAGCGTCTGAATTGTTCACTGGATAACCAGCGACCAGCTAGCTAAAGGCTATATGGGGTTTCACAAAATCTAATGTGGCGCCCTCTAGCGGACAAAACATACGGAGTAAAAAAATTAAGTTAAGATAAATATGCCGTGTTTGGTATGATTTGAAAGCGCTTTACTTGTACATTTTGAATATGTATATATTACTAGCATTTGCTTGTGACTTTACCTGTATTCATGGGCTGATTGCATATAATTCACATCTTTTCGTTCATAGCTTCTTTATTAGTTCATCAATTTAACGGAGTCCATTCCACCTGACTCCGAATTTCCAAGGTGATAATTAACCACCTCGAGCTTCTTAATATTAATGTATATTTATATTTTATTATCAAAATATAAAGCAAACATTTCGTTATATGGATTTTTTTCTTTTGCACGCCTCATAAGCGAAGCGTTGAGGTGGGTACTACTGTCACTTCGCGCAAAACATCTGATTTTTCAAACTTAAAATGTCTTTATGTATCATACATTGCACTTGTAAGATAATACATACACACACATATTAAGAAAAAACACTATTTTTAACATTCATGATATTTTTGATGTCATTTTTGTTATTTAAACTAGTTAAAAAACAGTTTAAAAAAGTTCTGTCTTGGACGTCCGTGTGTCTGTATGTGCGGAGGATTTTCTTGTTAACACGATAGCGACCGAAATACTTTACTAATCGAGTCTTTTTTTTTCTCTTACGCTTGAGTATGCTCAGGAATAGAACCCTTTCATTTTTCAGGGTCTGATTCGATGTGGTTTAATTGTTATTAAATAAACAAAAATAATAATTAATAAATAATTATTAAAAAAAAATTATGAGGCGTGCACTTTTGGATTTTCCAAATTATTTCAGATTTTTCCCCTTTGAACCAACGAAAATGTACGGCACATGAAAAAATATTATCTATGCATAAAATACTTTAAAAATAAATTTATTTCGTGTTGTGTCAAATGACCCCCTGGAGTGGTGAAAGAGAGGGGATTGCAACTCTCGATTTTTTCCCCTTGTCCCCATGATTTTTGTACGGCTTTGCGGAATAATGGATTAAAAGCAGTATAGAAATAGTATGACACAGATGCCGTACATGGTCAAATGACCAAATTTACCCCCGGTAACTCTCGGAAATTAAATAAAAATTCCGACTTTGTGGACCACCATTTTTGTACGGCACTGAGCGGTTTCTTATTATTTTTAATGGATCTATCGATGGTTAAGAATGCCGTACAAAAATATATGACCAAAATTTACCGAGTCTACCTGTACTTTTGAATTCTCATCTGCACTCAGTTGGACAGCTTACAAGTGACGGCATAGTGATGAATCTTATTATTTTATGCTCTTCTATCGTTCTAGATATGTCCCCTGGTGGTTCAATTGACCCATATTTTTTTCCTATGCCGGCTTGTAGTCTAATATAATACATGTGCTTATACAAAATTATTAGATACTAGCGGTCCGCCCCGGCTTCGCCCGTGGTACATATTTACGTTTTCTCTACATAAAAACCATCCTCGTACTTCAAGGAATATAATAAAAAAAGAATTATCGAAATCGGTTCAGCCGTTCTCGAGTTATGCGCTTACCAACACATTTTGCGATTCATTTTTATATATAAAGAAGATTATTTACCTGTATCCTAAAGATGACAATACAGAAAGTATATTTTTAGGCCAATGTCTTATAATTTAGCAATTACCGCTTAGAATTAATTCCAGCATTATTTAAACACTACCTACATTCACAGGAACTCGTATCCGACCTAAAGAGTGAGACCAGCGGGAAGTTCGAAGACCTCCTGGTAGCGTTGATGACACCATTACCCCAGTTCTACGCCAAGGAGCTGCATGACGCCACAGCGGGGATCGGTACTGATGAAGACGTGCTCATAGAAGTCATGTGCACTATGTCCAACCATGAGATACATGTCATCAAGCAGGCGTATACTGCCAGTAAGTTTGCGTACCATTAGGTTGAAGTAGGAAAATCCGTTCAGATCGTTTTTGTTTGGATGTCTATAACATCTGTTGATAACTATTTTTTGCTAGGCCTGTAGAATTCACATTCGGTGAATACAAGTGGCCCAAATAAACAAGACTTACATAAAAAAATCGAATTCACGATATATAGGCTTATATTGACTAATTAAATAGATTGTCTAAAAAGGACCGAGTGTTTGTGTTTGTGCTGAAACTGTTTGATTTTATGAGACAAATAAAAATGACAGAATACAAATCTGTTTAAGACGATACACAAAAAAAAATCCACTGCTTGGCGGGCGGAGTCTAATAGCTCGCTATCGCGAACGCGGGTGTGCGCGAAGTCATTCTTGCAAACTCGCCGCGCTGCCGCTGGCCGACTCGGGACAAACATGTATGGAGTCGTCATACAGTTATAATATTGTTATACATTTATTTAATTGTTGATTTATTGGTTTTATTTTCTTGCTTATAAACAAATAATCTTCTTTTTAACAACTACTTAGACATTATTAAGTGACTGCAGCTGCATTATTATTTCGTAATGTTTACTTTATTACAAAATAATACAGGTTATAAATAATCTTTAAAATAACAAAAAATATTGTTACTCTGAAAAAATGAAATGGTACTCAATAACGCGGACTACTGATTTAGATAGAATTTGATGCTGACGTAGATATTACCTACATCATGCCCAGAAATGAAAGGTACTATTTCTGAAAGAAGTTATAAACCCTAATTCTTCTCAGTCAAAGTCAAGAGTGGAAGATATCACTAATACAGTAAAACTGATGCGAAACTTTGGATGTTAATTTGTATATTTTTTTGTTAGTTGTTACTTAATCACGTCAAGACTACATTACTAATTTTGATAAAATATAGCTAATTGCCTGGATTTACACATAGGATACATTTATCCGAACTGAACACTTCTGTGGGATAAAACAGGATTCACGATATAACCTAATTCCACGCGGGCAAAGCCGCGGTCGGAATGATATTTTTTTAAATAAAAAAATTGTTTAAAAAAAACACAAAATATATTGACGCATGTATTTATTTTTTGCACTCTATTATAATTGTAATTATTCATTACAAATAATCAAAATAAAATAGCCAGAAAAAAGTTAGGCCCTGGTAGGGTAGGTAGGCAGGTACAGCAATGTGAGACGAACACTGGCTTATTTATACCAATAATAATGTATTATAAACATTAAATTAAGTTTACAACAAAAATACATAATATTAGCTAATGTGAAAACGAATCAACCAATCATCCCACAACAATGAAATGTGCACAAAATATTCATCCAAATCGGTTCATGTGATTAGGAGGAGTGACTGCAGCGCCATCTTCCGGGCCCAATTGTGTTTCCAGATCACCCAGGAACTCAATTTAATATACTTACATAAAATTTTTAGAAATGAAAACTCACATTACTATGTAAATATGAATATAAACCTGTTTTAGTACTAAGCAATTTTCCGCACAGGTGTAGTAAGTATAATATCATATAAATGTCTATCATATATAATGAAATAAATATCAACATCAAATTCTTTATACAACATACTTATCTACCACCTACTAAGAAATGTAATTCTTGAAATTTTTTCGTATTTTTTTTAAATATAATACTACTCCAATGAGCTCCTGTTCCATATTACGTCCACCATACTTCCACTAAGTTCACCATGATTTTTTATTTCTTTGCACTTTGTTGCTTTTTGCTAAAAATGGAATCATGCGATAAAACCAGTAGAGCGTTGATAACATACATTTTTGACTGAATAAAGGTACTTACGAAGGAGTGGGTTCACATTGTGAACAATCAGTGGGTTTATTTTCCTTCTGGATTCCGGATTTCTGAAAAGATTATCTATGCTATAAATGAAAAAATCTTACACATTCGTTATGTACTTAAAACAGGGGTACATATCAAACATCGTCTATAATACAATTATCATCAAATTTAAAATAAAACCAACTTACTTCATTAATTTGTTCCAATTGTAAGCATTCTTTTTCCTCCAACCTTTATGTTTCTTCTTCTTATTTTCTTTATTGTCCCCATTTGTCTCATTTTGTCTTATCGTGTTGTCACCCTTTGTTACGATTGCGCGAGCGACACAAGTTCCCCGTGTGACGGCCGTAGCGATCGGGGTAGGAAGGTACAGGGCGGCTCTCGCTATATTGGCTGGTCGCGCGCTAATTTCAAGTATTTCTTGTTTATTTCAAAACCATCGCATATTTCAAAATTCTAAATCGGTAGACGTATAGGTTGTATATTTTATAGTTAATATCCAAAAAGTCGTAACTTTACGTTTGTTATTTTGAAGATGCCAGAGATTAAAAAAAAATAACAATGAGAACTTTGTATTTTTTTTCTATCGAGAAAATATCATGGAATCATGTTTCTAAAACGGTAGACGTATTGTGTTACTATTGAACTTTCTTGTCAAGAATTTTCATCACGACAACTTTAATAATATAAAAATTACGAAGGTTTAAAAAGGGCCGTAAATGTTAGAAAAATTAATTCATCACCTTAATGGTTGCAGAATTGGCATTTACGTTCATTTTTATTAAAATAAACATATAAAAACATTGTAGTACTCCATTTATTTAGGCCGTGCTATCTGCATAGTGCCACGAGCATTATTTTAAAATACAGTTATTTGAACCGCGATGCATATGTTGATAATGTAAAATGGCCTTGATTTCCAATGAACAGTTTCCTGTCAAAGTACATGAGTGCCGGCAGAACTGGATTTGCAATAAATGGAAATTATCTGCTTGGTTACTTCCCCGATTTTAAGAGGATAATAGAAGATTCTGAGACTGCTGTGTTAATCATGCCTTGTTATGAGGAGTTCAAAAATAGACCCTAAGTACATGCTAAGAAGATCTATTTTTCAATGGTAGAGCCATGAAACAATGTAATAAAAATGATAACGTTGGGAATGGTACTGCAACAGGAAGGAAAACAGTTTAAATTGATATTATGTTAGGCCAGTCAGTCTTCCCGTACTTGTTTTAATTTATACATCAATACATATAATAAAATTCTAGAAAAGTGGTGTCTGTACAATGAAAATATGTAAAAAAAATTAGCAGGGGTTATTATTAAATCGATCCCAAACCCAAAACTGTAGTTAAAAAATTTTTTGTCTGTTTGTCTGTTTGTCTGTTTGTCTGTATGTTTGAACACGCTAATCTCAGAAACGGCTTATCCGATTTCGATGCGGTTTTCACTAATATATTGTGGTAATCTTCATTTAACATTTAGTGTTTATTTCATGTCAATCGGTTCATAAATAAAAAAGTTATGACCATTTAAGTACTCACGGCGAACATTTGCTAAGGCATTCTATGGTACACATACAGTGTACGATAAAACGTAAGTTATCTGTTATACGCTACAGTTATGTCCAAGTGATCATATCGAAAGTCCCCAAGGGTGGGGGGGTAAGCTGAGGTAGTAGGGGGGAGGGGTCAAATTAAAATTATACTTATTTCTAGGTAAATTTTATACATAAAATGTCCTTTAAATTATGTCGTATTTATAATATGTATTATATTTTTAACCTCCGATGCAAAAATATGGGTGATAAGTGTTTGACCGCTGTGTGTGTGTGTGTTTGTGCCACCGTAGCTCGCTAGCAGGTAATCCGAATTAGATGATGTTTTTTTGTTAGGCAGCATATTTTCCGACGCTGGTTCTTAAATAAACTGTATCAAAATCGGTTCATCCATTTATTGTGTAAAAGTGGGAATGAAAATAACTAAAGTTGTCGAATATACTTTAGTGATATATTAAATGAAAGTGAACGACCTATCAGTAAAAATAAGTCAAATTTTATCAAAATCGGTTCATCCATTTATTTGATATAGGTATAAAAGTGGTAGATAATAAAAAAAGTGAATTTTGACTCAAGTGACATATGAAATGAAAGGGCATGACGTGTAAAGTATAATTAGACATATTTAATCAAAATCGGTTCATCCATTTACTATACCTATATACAGGGTGTAATCGTTAAGTGTGCACAGGCGATTTTTCCGTAAGTATTACAGATAACAAAAAACTTTAAACTGATATCGAAAGTACTTAACCTAATGAGTAAACTGGCGGTAATAAATTTTTAAAAATAAATCGAGAAATATCAAAAAAATTATCTTTAAACCCTCCCATACATTAAGTATGAAATATGAATATCCCATATACATTTAATATGAAAGATTTTAGCTTTCTTTTTCTTTTTTGGTTTTCTGCTTTAATTACTTCGCAAATTTGAAGTGGCATTTTCCACGCTTTTTCCGGACATTTTCACGCATTTTCCGGATATTTTCCGGGGATTTTCCGAGCATTTTCCAGGCATTTTCCACGCTTTTTCCGGACATATCCACGCATTTTCCGGATATTTTCCAGACATTTCCCTGGCATTTTCCGGTTATTTTCCGGGAATTTCCGGGAATTTCCCAGGCATTTTCCGAGCATTTCCCGGGGATTTTCCGGATGTTTCCCAGACATTTTCCGGACATTTCCCTGGCATTTTCCGGGGATTTTCCACGCATATTCCGGACATTTTTCAGGCATTTTCCGGGGATTTTCCAGGCATTTTCCGGATATTTTCCGGACATTTTCACGCATTTTCCGGATATTTTCCAGGCATTTTCCAGGGATTTTCCACGGTTTTTCCGGAAATTTCCACGCATTTTCCGAGCACTTCCCAGGCATTTTCCGGGAATTTCCCAGGCTTTTTCCGGGGATTTTCCGAGCATTTCCCGGGGATTTTCCGGATGTTTTCCAGACATTTTCCGGACATTTCCCTGGCATTTTCCGGGGATTTTCCGAGCATTTCCCGGGGATTTTCCGGATGTTTTCCAGACATTTTTCGGACATTTCCCTGGCATTTTCCGGGGATTTTCCACGCATTTCCCAGACATTTTCCGGACATTTCTCAGGCATTTTCCGGCGATTTTCCAGGCATTTTCCGGATATTTTCCGGACATTTTCACGCATTTACCGGATATTTTCCGGACATTTTCACGCATTTCCGGATATTTTCCACGGTTTTTCCGGAAATTTCCACGCATTTTTCGAGCATTTTCCGGGCATTTTCAGGCATTTTCCACGGTTTTTCCGGAAATTTCCACGCATTTTCCGGATATTTTCCAGACATTTCCCTGGCATTTTCAGGCATTTTCCACGCTTTTTCCGGAAATTTCCACGCATTTTCCGGATATTTTCCAGACATTTCCCTGGCATTTTCCGGTTATTTTCCGGGATTTTCCAGACATTTTCCGGGAATTTCCCAGGCATTTTCCGAGCATTTCCCGGGGATTTTCCGGATGTTTCCCAGACATTTTCCGGACATTTCCCTGGCATTTCCGGGGATTTTCCACGCATTTACCGGATATTTTCCGGACATTTTCACGCATTTTCCGGATATCTTCCAGGCCTTTTCCAGGGATTTTCCACGGTTTTTCCGGAAATTTCCACGCATTTTCCGAGCATTTCCCAGGCATTTTCTGGTTATTTTCCGGGAATTTCCCAGGCTTTTTCCGGGGATTTTCCGAGCATATCCCGGGGATTTTCCCGATGTTTTCCAGACATTTTCCGGACATTTCCCTGGCATTTTCCGGGGATTTTCCAGACATTTTCCGGGGATTTTCCGAGCATTTCCCGGGGATTTTCCAGACATTTACAGGCTATGTCAGGGAAATGTCCGGAAAATGCCTGGAAAATTCCCGGAAAATATCCGGAAAATGCGTGAAAATGTCCGGAAAAATGTGGAAAATGTCACTTCAAATTTGCGAAGCAATTAAAGCAGAAAACCAAAAAAATGTTGTGTGGTTTTATGAAACCACGGTAAAAGTGAAACTGTTCGAACGGTTCCGAACACTGCTTTGTGTAGCGCATGTCGCGTGTCGGTCGGCTGCCGAGTAGGTATACCTACTCGGCAGCCGCGATACACGCGACATGCGCTACACAGACCAAAAAGTTTGAGACGATGTAATAAAAGTTTCACTTTAAAAAGAAAAAAAAAGCTAAAATCTTTCATATTAAATGTAGGTATATGGGATATTCATATTTCATACTTAATGAATGGGAGGGTTTTAAGATAATTTTTTTGATATTTCTCGATTTATTTTTAAAAATTTATTACCGCCATTTTACTCATTAGGTTAAGTACTTTCGATATCAGTTTAAAGTTTTTTGTTATCTGTAATACTTACGGAAAAATCGCCTGTGCACACTTAACGATTACACCCTGTATAGGTATAAGTGGGAATGAAAGAAACGAATGTTGTCAAATATTGTGATAGTACCTACCTAAGTGATATATCAAATGAATGTGCATAATGGGTGAATTACAATTAGTAATGTTTTATCGAAATCGGTTCATCCGTTTTTTACATATAGGGCACTTTAGGGGTGACAGTGGTTAGATAAATAAACCAAATGGAGCATCAAACGATAGGATATGACGTGTACATATAGGTACAATTAGATAATATTATTTACATCAAAATCGGTTCTGCCATTTACTAGGGATGGAAAGGGAAGGGTTGAAAGTCTGTGAAAGAAGAGGGGGACATGGGAGCGAGAGGATAGCCACACCCTGGAAATTTTGAACTCTTCTCAAAGCCACATAGGCCTGGCCCTTGGCAATTTTTTTTCTTAAATATACCACTTCTTTTGCCACTGTGGTCCATTACAATTTATGCACGGTTACGGCCCAACTTAAAAGATGTCAGATGTAGGAATGTATTATGGAGGTAGAGGTAGGTCTCGCTCACTTGAAAATATTAAATGAAAATAAGAAACCGAAGTTTAAAAATTAAAAAAAAAAAACCCAACGCAACGAAGGAAAAGGAATATATATAATTTTACAAACTTCCCGACGATCTTTAAAATTAAGTACCATTATAAAAAAATATATATATAAGATATATTATTATGATAATGATGGTATGGTATGGTATCCTTAACTTTTACCAAAATTGTAGATTATAAAATTATCTTTAAAAAACTTCACATACATTTTTTTCTAGGAGCCACTGTTTCTACGAAAAATCTATTTTTTCATTCATCGTTGATCTCAAAAATAAAAATTCCAATCACCAGAACGACAGGAAATTTTAATAATTGATTTTTAATTGTGTTTTGCACAATTTTATTAAATTGCGACTGGATGAAAATTTTGTTCGTGGTCGTCGTCGTCGTTGGTAGGGTGAACAAATCCTTAGCAAAACATCATACGCTTATGTCAATTAGTATCGATAGCGGATTCTATTCCTTTACGTTTTGACGTTTGCCTCGGCACTCAGTTGCTGCACAATTTATTGTCAAAAACATCCATACAAGGAAGGAAGGTAAATAAATTTGCTCCTCTCCCTCCTGGTGCCTAAAAAATAATATGCCATAATTTAAAATAAATTTTACGTAGAAAATTAATTAGGCACTTATTTTTTTATTTTTTAGCTCAGTTTAGTAATAAATTTTACTAACTGTTCTTTTCATTATTTATGGTAGTACGTGTTTATTCAATAAAAGTTAAGTAGTAACTACTATGCAGTCACTATTCCACGCGGACGAAGTCGCGGGCACAGCTAGTCTATAAATATATTTCTAGTGATTTTACGTATTGACGTATACTGTATAGTACACGTTTTTCAGAACAATGTAAACAGAAATGTAAAACTATAAAATAGTAAATGTAAAACATAAAATGACATAGTCGTTTGCCTATGAGACTCAGAGTCACAAAAGCTATAATTTCCCGTACAATATGAGATAAAACTTAACATTGGATTTATCGTCATGTACCAACAATAATACCAATTCGTAAAACCAGTCGATCTTACGAGACGGGGAAACACAATCGCTTGGTTGTCAGCCAAACGGTGACGTAACATGCTCTTACAAGCTCGTGACTCATGCCTACGTCATGCTATTGATTTTTCAAGTTCGCAATGCCTATAGTCATTATGGAGTTGATTTTTTGCAACGAAACTAGTTCTTATTTCCTAGTCTTTGTGGAGTATACTTAGCCATAGTTTTATATCATCTGTATAGAAATATGGTAACTTTGTTCAGATTCAAAGCTCTAACTCAAACATTTATTTATTCAATTAGACTTCTTCTAGAAGCACTTTTGAAACGTCACAACATATTTTTACCATTGACCACCGATACAGACAGCTGTATCTATAGTGAAGAACCACCAAGAAACTCCATAAGTTACCGATTTATGACATGTGCAAAATAATGTGACTTTTTCTTAGCTTAAAGCGCTATTACGTATAACCGACTTCAGGAATACTGCTTTTGAAACTATAACCAATTATTATTTGACAAACATACAAACATATCCTTATCAGTAACGTATATTTATTAAACATTTTATCGCACGAATAATTATTATTTTAAGGAAAAAGTCTATTTTTTTGTGGTATGATGTTTGAGTTCATTAAAATTAACTCACTAGTTATCTAGTAACCGCTATTTTTTTTATTTTTTTTTGGTTTGTTTGTATTATCATTATATTTTATCTGTTGAATGATAGAAAAACATACAAACAACTAATGCGGTTCTTTGTCACTTTCCAAAATAGTTTTTTAAAGAACTATAATATTTTTTCCAGTATACGGAACGCTGTTGGAAGATGATTTGCGAGGCGACACATCGGGCAACTTTAAACGGCTCATGACCTCTCTGTGCATGGTAAGTTGAACCTTAACACCTATAAAATAAAGAAGCATTTTGCTTTAAAATATATTATGCCAAAAACATACACCACATATGCCCAATGATATTTTATGTATAGATACGTTATATACTCACAATATATCCAAAAAAAATGCTTCATATGCAGTGTCAGGCACACACAAATACAAGACGTTTCATTTTACTTAATTTATTACATTGACAGACTGTATAAGAGAGATGGCTCTAATAAAATGATATAAACAAAAAAGACAAAGATAGTTTGTCACTTCCGCGCAGGTGTAAGCAAACGTGGTCGCGGAAGAATTCTAACAAATACCCGCGGCCCCATCATTAAAGCGGCTCGACGGAACACAGTGGGGTTTTAGTCGGTAAGAATCCGACATAACCCACGGCTCCTTCCCCGGGGGCCGTGGGTATCTTTGGAAGATTTCCCCACTATAAAAAAAAAAAAAGGTGTAAGCAAACGTCATAAGAATTCACCAATTAAATATAAATAAACAAATAGTTGCCATGGTAATTGGCATAGACTAACGACACAGAAGGTTCAATGTTATAGATGTTACGTTTCCTGCACAAGTAAACAAATGTGACAATTTCATTTACTATTTAATTATTATTATGATGTTGTATTAAAGTGAAAAAAACTTTTTTGGAGATATAACTGTATTAAGTATTTATTACTAGCTGTGGTGTTCGTTTTCGGTCATCATCATTTCACCCGATAAACACCCACTGCTGAGCATAGTCCTCCTTATAGAACTCCATAAGGAATGTTACGCTATACGTTTCAAGGCAGTTCCCGGAACTCGTACAAGGTCATCACTCCAACTTGTAGGATATAATAATAGTGGTACCTAGATGAAAAAAAAGATGAAATAAAAGAAAGGATGAAGTATAAGCCTTTTTTATCTAAAACACAAATAAAATTAATGTTCAATAGCTATTTACAGAAAAGCAAATAGCATTTTTCGTCAGTAGCGATAATCTTTTCTTTAATGTATTCAACATCATTTTTGCAAACAAACATTTTTGCCATCACGATTTCATTGTATATAATAAATAGATATATTTGTTAATTACATGCACTGTGTGGATTTAAATATAAAAATAATCAAGTATTTACCCAAATCGAAATTAATAAAATAACCGTTCTATTTTCAATAATCGTATCTACATGATAATCTTTGAACACAGTGTACGCTAGCTTTGTCACACTAGTGATTGAAGCAATGTTTTATCCCTTTCATTATTTCAATACAAGTGTCAAGCAAGTGTCATTCATAAAGAATTTTAAATTGTTATTTTTAATCTTAAACTGTAATAATTTAATATAATATTTTCCTGTGATATGATATTCCTTTATCTTTCTTTATTTTTTTGCACGAATACGTGCACTTTCTGAACACACAGGAAGGCATTTTCGACAACTTTAATGTACCTATCGGCACATGCGCTCACTGGGACCGGTTACAATCTGACTGATTTTTGACTGATTGCATTGGTCCCAAATAGGACCAATTCACGGAATCAGTTTTGGTGCGTTGATGACGTATCTACCTCTTGTTTCTATATATAATATCATTGCATATGCCTATCAAACAACACATCACTCCTGATTCAAATGAAGATATTAAAACAGCTTTTTTTTAACTTTCAGGGTAATAGATCTGAAGATTTCCATGTTGATCAAGCGAAGGCGAGGGAAGATGCAAGAAGTCTGCTACAAGCCGGTAGGTTTATTTAAGACACCATTAAATTTACCTATTATTACAAACGTTTATCGTGATTTTGTCGTTATCGATTATAATATGTCAAAAAATTAATCGTTTAAAACGACCATCCAAGCCAAACGACTGTCAGCTATTCAGATGTTTTTCCTCGCGTGAAAATAAATATCCCTCAATATTATATAATATTTAACCAATTCCCAGGTGAACTGCGCCTCGGTACAGACGAGTCGGTATTCAACGCGGTGCTATGTTCCCGCTCTTTCCCGCAACTGGCGGCCATTTTCCAAGAGTACCAGTTCCTCACTGGACACGACATCGATGACGCGATCAAGGCTGAGTTCTCTGGCGATTTGGAGAAGGCTATGCGTGCTATTGGTAAGATATTTTTAGTATACATGACTTAGTAGTCATTTTATTTTGTATTCTTATTAACTTAAACGTAATAATATATGGTTCTTTAATTATAACATCTCAGAATTTGTATAGGTATTACTGATTATATTATTTAATTCCAAAATTAAATGATAGATTCTATGGTAAAATGAAAAGCGATGATAACTAATCGGATCCATTTACTTGCCAGAAAAGTCAATCACAATAACATTGAGGTATTATTACTACTTATAGAGAGGACACCACGAACAAAATCTGTGCGACAATCGCGGCGGTGCGGGGCGCGCGTGGGGCGGCTTGTTAGTCATAGATATAAGCGATGTTTGAGACCCTTGGCTCTAACTCTTAATACAAATAGTGTAGTAGCGATGCCCTCTCTAGTACGTAGTACATAGTAACTCAATGCACAATAATTGATGTGTATTGGATCTACCTATTCCAATTACCGACTTGATATTCATGAAAGTCTTAAAATTTGCTACATGTCATTTTTACTATAACTATACTCGGCTCGGCGAATGATGATTCCTATGGCACTGACAGTTATTCTCAAGAGACAAACTTGTAATGGCGTCACCATTAAATTAGAAACGTATTGGAGGCGTCTAAAAATGACATTTATTAATTTTTACGTAGCTTAATGAAATTACAATGATATTCGGATATTCCGTTGGAATTATAACAATTCTTAACATTTACGAGAAATTATTTCAATCTGACTTTACGTTTACGTCCTGCAAAACTTACATCGTTGGCATTTATCGACTAGTGTGGAAAGTATCGATAAACAAATGTCGATAATGTGAATGAGTCAATCAGACAAATTAAATGGGGACATCCATTTTCATGATAAAATATACACTAACGCATACGTGTTTAACGGGTTAAAAATTACGAGAAAATGATAAGGGGCATTTTTATGTTTTGGAAGACTCGTTTTACTTACCTACTTAATCTATGCTAAAAAACTTAAATCAATGCAACAACAACATAAAAGACGGCAAAAATTTTAGTTTATAATATTTGTAAAAACATGTTTACCGACGTGGCTGAATGCAAGCCACGCCTTTGCCTATAAAATAGTAAAGTATCGACACGACCCATTATACGAGCAATCACTAAGACGAACTGTCATAGGGATCAAGGTTCGCCGTGCCGAGTATAGAATGAAATAAACGTAAGAGGGGAATGATAATTTAATTAATTCGTACGTCCAGTGAATCTGATCGCATAAGCTTGATATCAACACATATATTATATCGTACTTCTCCCCCACCTCCCATTTCTCCAAATATAACTATTTCGGCGACTTAATACAATGTTAAAAATAATTTTCCAGTGAAAGTGGTCCGCAACAAGCCGCTGTTCTTCGCGGAACGGCTCCACAAGTCCATGAAGGGTCTGGGCACCAACGACCGGCAGCTCATCCGCATCATGGTGACGCGCTGTGAAGTAGATCTGGGCGATATCGCGGAGATGTTCCAGGCCAAGTACGGGGAGTCGCTGCAGAGCTGGATAGAGGTAAGTGTAGGCTTTAAAATGACAATATACCCAGAAGATACTTTAATTCTCCATGAAGATTGCTGCCAAGGATATTCTTTAAAACTCCTTAAGGCGAGGTATTTCAACGCGCCGTTTGCGCGAGTCGCTCCTCGCGTCGGCTTGTCAAGAAAACGCTGGGCAACGTTAAATTCGAGATATAATATTATGTAATATTACAGGGCTTCAGTTGAAAACCAAAATTTAGCACGTTTTCTGCAGTACATCAAAATATATATACTTATATAAAACTAGCTGTTGCCCGCAGCTTCGCTTGCATGGAAAAGATAAATTTTCATGGTATGAGTTTTCATCCCCTATTTTACCCCCTTAGGGGATGAATTTTCTAAAATCCTTTCTTAGGGGATGCCTACGTCCTAACATCTACCTGCATGCCAAATTTCAGCCCGATACGTCCAGTGGTTTGGGCTGTGCGTTGATAGATCACTATATCAGTCACCTTTGAGTTTTATATATATAGATTATTTGCAAAGTCAGAAATTTCATTATTAAATAATTCGTTTTCGATTTTTATTTTAGCATATTTTTATGATTTTATATGATCGAGCAAAATTCACGTGGTTGTGTAACAAATTAGCACACTTTTTAGGCAATATCTTGAAGTGTATTGATTATTTTTTCTAAAAGCGTCATATAATTGCAAATACATGAAAAATTTGGTCTTGCAAACCAATTTTACTCCGCTTCGCTGACGGGACTCCCCTTAAAAATAACTACCGAATTTCGTGTTCTGCGAAGGACGGTGACTCGACAAAATAATAAATAGTAATAGACAAAAGTAAATAAAATAAATAAAATGTCTGGTACAAAAATCCTACGCATCCATTTTCATCATCATTTTATAAACTTTGAGCTTTACTACATACCTCGAAGTAAGGTGTTATTTTTGATGAATGGTTTTTAAACAAGGCTTCTATATTTTGGACGGCCTTATAATAGCCTCATCTAAGTTCATATTTGTAGGAAGTAATTTTATTAAATGTTTTATTTTCTTTCAGGGTGACTGCTCCGGACACTACAAGAAATGCCTCCTGGGATTACTAGGTTTATATTAACCTAGCTTAAAATCACAAATAATATTATGCACTTACATGCATAATTATTTAATAGTCTAAGAGCTAGTTGCTAATAACAGAACATAATATAAGATTGTCTTTGTCGTTGTTCCATAGTGTAAGTGACTGTTAAAACCTTTTTTTTACAAGTATTTTGGGCATTAACTAAATTATTATTAGGTACTACGTGTACTGGATTTTGTTAGCTAGCTCTTGGACTATAAGTATTGTGTCAATCTCAAATTGTTTTTAGGTTATATTTTTATTAATGTCAGTGTCATCTATCGATCTGTTTCGCAAGTTGCTTAAATAGGTGGCAATAATTTGTAACTTGATTTTACAGTAGGTTTAAAAAACTATATTTATTGGTATTTTTCTATATAGTAGAAGTTTCATTTTTGGCTTTTACCGTCCAATTTGATCTGATGAATATATTAACTCCATATTAACGTTTTGATACAAAATTATTTTATTATTGATTAAAATATAATACACTACTTTTTATTTAAATAATATATCTGAAGAAATATTCTGTTATAATATTCATAGAAAAATTAAGTTCTATAATAAAATAAGTACAATTAAAATACCTAAATGTCTTGTGTCTAATTAGATTACTGTGCCTTGTGATCTTTATGAATATTTGAGAAAAAAAAATTCATGTTGAAGTAATTTTACCGGATTTAAAACGCATTCTCGATTAAGATGTCTCAATATTTGTGACCACGCTCGCTCTTATAATTGCACAAAAAGCTGTTTATTATTTAATGGGAATAAAACGCGTTTTAAATCCGTTAAAAGTTGTTTAAAATATTTAATACTCGCGTTAATACAATGTGTACTGTGAGACTTGAATTTTATGCCCCAGAATGTTTCAAATTATAATTATAAGAATTAATATTTTTAATTCACATTAAAAAATAAATCCCAGTTTTAAGAAAATTTTCTACAATATAATAATTTCAAAGAATTTATATGTTCTCACACACGTTGGTGCATTTAAAAAAGACTTAAATTTTGTATTCGTAAATTTTAAACCTATACACGAACCCAGCGATTAATTGTAAAATTTAACATTTTTATAACGCCTATTGCACCTAACCCTGTAAAATAAGTTATATTGAGAGGAATACGTAAACTTGAGAGTGAGCCTACAGGTTCTGAAAATTATCTATAGGCTTTTATATTTTTATAAATTGTAACAATGTTTTTGAAGTGAAACTTCTTTAGGCGCGTTTAGAGTAAAATTTGAAGGTCGCATTATGACAATACCGTCACTTCACACAGAGTAGGCGACGATTTTGGTATCTTTGAATATGCCAAAGAAGTTTCACTTCTAACACGCTCTTTTTTGTTTTTAACAATGTTAAAAAAATAAAACCACGCCGATTTTAATAACACATACACATCACTTCGAAGTAAATACTTTTTTTATTGAAACACATAATTTTAATACATATAATTATTTACAACTTGGGCTCACTCTATAAATATATAAAAAATCACAATGTATCTCATATTTTATTCTCCTTTTTTGTGTTAAACAGCGAATCTCCTTTATAATATGATTAATATATAATATTCCTAAATAGTAAATAATTTACCTAGTTACGCTTCATGTGACTTTAACTGTTCGCGGCCAATATATATTTTCAGTGTTATATTTATGAATATTTTCCATTGTACACTTAAATGTTATTCGATATAATAAATGGATCTATTAATATTATTCTTGTTTTATTTTGGTTTCAATTTAATGATAATAGTTAAACTCTTTTATGAATTTTTAATCTTCATTTTTCGTGCCGACTTAATCTTCATTTTTCTTGACACAGCGACTTGTTTCAATCTTGAAAGTTTCTTCTCAGGAACTCCTGGTTCGAATTTAAAAATATAAGTGTTTTGATAGCTTATTTACCGAGGAGAGCTATTATATAGGCTACTTAAAACGCTACAACAAACAAGAGTAAAGCGCCAATAAAAAATATTGCAAATATAAACCGATCTTCGTCAATCGAAATCTCGAAAACTTATTAAATACAATACATAGAAGTAAAGTTCCCTATCCCTTGTGGAGTATGGGACAGATGCATTATGCGTCTTATTCACTTATCCATTTTCTTAACGTATAAGTAGGTGATCAACTTTCTATGTCCTACCAGACAGAAAAAGAATTATCAAAATCCGTTCACCCAGTTGAAAGCTTAGAGTATATATTTAGTATAGAGCGCGTGTATTGCACAAATTGCTTAGTGCACATCGTAGGCAGATGAGCTATAGATATTATATAGATTTGTGTGTGACCAATAGGGATGGGTAGGTATCAAATGCGTGTTGAGCTATCGATAAGTTATGTAAATAAATATATGTATCTTAAGTAAATTTTATGTTCAATATGTTATTAAAGGAGAAATGTATGAATAAAGTATAAATATGTAATTTTAAATTTGTTTACCAACTGAATAAAGTGTGTTTATTCCATTTGAATATTTCTTGTATTAATTATTATAAGTAGATACTTTAAAAAAATATGTTTAATTGGAATATCAGAAAAACGTGTGGACTCTACATAGTATAAAACAAAGTCGCTTTCTCTGTCCCTAGGTATGTCCCTTTGTATGCTTAAATCTTTAAAACTACGCAACGGATTTTGATGCGTTTTTTTTTAATAGATAGAGTGATTCAAGAGGAAGGTTTTCGTATATAATTTATTAGGTTTTAGACAAAGCGGGCGAAGCCGCGGGCGGTAAGCTAGTCTTAAATAATAAAGTTAATAAAATAAAAGATCGGGTTTAGTGCTATTTTTTTAATAATAAACCAAACAATAATAAGTAATAATGTTTTAAAAATGTTAGTTATAAATAAGAAATAATTTATAATTAAATAATAAATTATATTAATAATTTTTCTATTTAATTTTATCCATTCTATACCTACAAAAATCTTCAAAATCTATACTTTACATTTACACTATATGTAATACATTCGTATTCATAATACAAAACACACCACAAAATTATTTATAATACATTTTTAAAAGAGTTTTAATTTTAAAGTTAAGAGCGCATATTCAATTTAACGCAAGTCAAAATCTCCGCGATCTATTACGATAGATCGCGGCTTGCGCTATCCTTTTACTATGAACAGCATAGGTCCACAGGAGAGCGCCGAGCAACATGTCCTCTCTCTGGAAAGGCTCGCTGCCGACTGATTTTAATCGGGTCGCGCGCAGTGTTTTATAGTACTTTAAAAAAATTTGTAGAAAAATACTAGAGGTACCTTAGTTGATTTTTTAAATTTTATCTTATAAGTAAGACATTCTTTTATTGCAATATGTATAAATTATATTCAATAAAGTCAAATATCTTGGTGAAAATAATCATTTTGTCGACTATAATTTCTAAAAAAATTCACATTGTTCGGATTTTAATTTCGTAAGTTAGGAGTCCAAAATAAAAAAATCTTTTAACTAACTATTTTAATAAGGATTTTTGCAGTTAGTTAAAAATAATTGTGTGTTAGATCTGTCAGCAATTTCAGATATTTTTAGCTTCGAAATTGACACTAAAAGTGAAATCAAGTAATCATCGGCTCAGTTATCTTGATGGTATTCACAAATACTGTATTAATTGAAAAAAACCCTTAACTAACTACATAGATAATAAAATTTCCTAAAATTATTAGTAATTCATATGTTTGTAAGATAAGTGGTTGATGGACAATCTGGTTTGAAAAATCACATATTTGAGCCAAACAGCGCACGGACCGCGTACACGGCCTTAAATAATTAATATGTTAAAATATAGTTCTTCTTGTAAACTATCGAGTACAGCGTTGGTCAAGTCACATCACTACGATCACGTGGCGGCAGTGAGGTGCGCGAGCGAGCCTGCGCGTGTCCGCCTCCCACCTCGCCTTCACCCCCGCGATGCTAGATTTATTTTCATAAAAATAAGTACAACAATCGACTTACCGATGAAATGTGATACTGGATTTCAATTTTGTGTATTTTCTAGTATCGATTTTGCAAGATAGAAATACACATTTCACGATGTTTATTCGTAAATATGAAAAAAATTCCAGAGCAACGCACTTCGTCAGCACTCAACCACGACTACGAGCGCTCGCGGCGGGAACGTCGTGTTGTTCCCACCTGTGCCTACTGTTCCCACTTGGTTGTTCGCACTCTATAGATAGTATATAATATACTCTAAGGTTGAAAGTTATCTAACAATCCCAAACAATAAAATCAGGCGAACTGAGAACCTCTTTTTATTGAAGTTGTTTGAAAATTAATTTTAAAGACGAAGGTACGAGAATCATGTTATAAAATATAAATGGATTATGGTATATTGTTTTGTCACGGGGTATTATATGCCTACTCTTTATCCGATGTTCAATCCCCATGGATTTTCGTTTTCAGTACCCCAAGTGTATCGGGGTCGCTTGACATGAAAGACTAATTTTTAGATTCGGGATTTTCTTCGGTTTTTTTTTAATTGAGATGTTACTTAGACACTAAAAAATAATATAAACTTATAACTCTAAGTTTATAACTATAATAATCAAAGTATTAAGTTTTGATTATTCATTTATTGACTGTAAGTAAGACTGTTAGGTAACTATACATATATTTTTCGTTACTTTTCATGAAAATAGTTAATATGTTTAAATATGAAGCAATGATTTACGAAATTAATGCCTCTGGTAAGTAGGTACTTTTTTTTACTTTGATGAAAAAGTAAAAAGTTACACGAGACTATTTCACGCCATAAATATTATTACAATATAATATCTAAGAGCTTTGCTTGATGGATCGTCTCAAGCATAATAAAAATTAAATAATCGAGTAGGCGCCAAAAGCTCCTTGATGAATGGGGTATCAGATATGCAAACAAAATGCAGGCAATCAATTCCACGGGAACGACGAGCTCTCGTTTTTAAGGAATTTCAGTTACGCTGAAATATGACGCAATTTTATTTGAAGGGAAAGTAAATGGAAAAAAGAACTCGTATTTTTAAAGACTTAGTAGTTTTATAAACATACTAGCGACCCGCCCCGGCTTCGCACGGGTGCAATGGCGGCCGGCCGGTACCGCCGCAAACGTTATGTCCCGCAATTTTTAAATCTATAATATCTTCGAAAATATTCACTTAAATCATACAGTGTAAAGGGCCATATAGATCTATATTAAATGAACAATGTATTCAAGGTATTTAATTGGTTAAGGATTAATGCTGTATTGGTTAAAATCGCTTCGAAAATTAGCCATTATTTGTCGTAAAAATTAATGACAAAAAAAAAGTTATTGTGGGTTATCCATAAGAGATAGACATATACCATCACGAACTTTTCTGTAGACCTTTTCAATGTGTACAATAATTAGTACATTATTTTGATAAAACTCGTAGGGTTCAGCCTGCGTTTGCAATGTAAGCGGAAAAAATGTAATTATTTACGACATCACATTAGAAACCTCAAAAATAACAGTACTTCTCCACTATTTAATGGATGTTATTATACATATAAACCTTCCTCTTGAATCACTCTATCTATTAAAAAAAACCGCATCAAAATCCGTTGCGTAGTTTCAAAGATTTAAGCGTACAAAGGGACATAGGGACAGAGAAAGCGACTTTGTTTTATACTATGTAGTGATTTTGATATTAGGCGCGTAGATGAAGATTAATTAAAAGTTTTCACTTGTTTTTTTATAATCAAATGTGGATGACCAAATCGTGAAACGTTGACGATTTAACGATCTGGCCAAACTAAATTGGCCATTTCATGAAATGAGCAAAACTGCGATATGGCCACGACATACCTACCAGCTATCTTATTATCCTATGGCAAATAGGAAACATTTTTTACACGAAGCTTATTACCTAACTACCTACCTATAAGATCGACAATATTACATCATTTCAATGCCAGTCTATACTGAAAAGTTTTATTCTAAAAGTAATTTCGCAAACCCGTAAGACGGTCCATAATAATTCAACACAACACTTCATACAAGGGTCGATTTACATCAAACGAGCGACTGCTCGTTCTACTCCCACTATGTTAAATTCCTTTAGTATAAACAGGCGTAGATAATTTTTTCGTTGTCCTTAGTGCGTTTTAAAAGATTCTATGCAATGTTCTAATACTGAACAACACTGAATACGAGTTTTCGTTTACATTAGAAGATCACGAAAGAATGCTCTTACTCTAGTTCTAGCTCTATGTTCGTTTGATGTAAATCCACCGTAACACGCATGGAGCGTAGGCGTTGATATGCCTTCAGAAATGTAACTCGGCGTAATTTATTGTTTCGACTAACTCAGCTCTTTAGACGAATCACATAATTTAAACTTTATGCGTAACAGGATTGTGACAAATTGTACGAGACGTACGATTGAGCTTAATTATAATTCGAGTGTTATAATTACGACTTGTGACATTTTCAATTAAATGAAGTGGTGACTTTATTAATTGTATGGAGTAGATTTAGGTAAGTATATTAAGGTAGGTAGGTTACCTATGTTGCTTTGAAACCGACTTTCATGAAATACAATATACATATTATCTACGATAATAATATCTACCACAGGTCACTACGTACCTACCTACGATTGTGGTGTATTCATTTTCGATAAAAAAATATCAATATTATGAAAAATTAAAAAATACGTATAGGTTAAATTTTATTAACGTTAATAGAAAGCCTACCGGCTTACGGCTACCTAGCACTTACTAGAATATATAACACAACCAATACTACCATGGGCGTAGCTAGCCATGGGCACAGGGTGGGGCAAAAAAAAACCGGCCAAGTGCGAGTCGGAGTCGTGCACCGAGGGCTCCGAACAAACCTACTTTTTATTATGTTGTAACCCTAAAATCACTCTAAAATGTATGTTTTGGGGTGGTTTTGGCAATTTTTCCTTTATCTGTGCTATAAGACATTGCTTTTAACCAAATTTCAAGACTTTGTGTTCACGGGAAGTACAATGTAGGTTTTGATTCCCTTGCGAATGTCGAAATTTGCGATAATTTGCAGCCGTTTATGTTGCAAATTTCATCCATTTCAAATCTTAGAGCATTCAAATGCTCTAAGTTTCAAATGGTAGACATAACTCAGTAAATAAAGCATTTAACCTCGCACTTCCGATTCAATTTCATTTTTTTTTTTAGGTTAAGGGTCACTTATTGACCATAAAAATACATAATGCTGATAGATCTAGGTGGAGCTTTGCTTGCAATCTTATAGTTTTTGACCGATATCCCGAAAACTATCCACTTAAGGGCAAAAGTTACATAGACTTTTTTGTAGAAAGTCAAATTTCGCATCTTTTATATTCTAACTTTTTTGTAAAACTTACTGCTTACGGTTTATGGACTATTTAGTGAACCGGTTTATTGTTTTTGGCTTATTAGCCATATTTGATTAATCCAATATTTTACGAGTTATTACTCGTAAAATATTGGATTAATCAATAAAATGCATGTATGTAGTTTCTAGATAACTTTATTCTCTACAACTTTTGTTTGATATTTTTTCTAGTGCCAATATTTAGATATTATATATTATCACAGACTAATAATAATATACTACGTATACAAATATTATCATGTAGAAATGCCGCCGCTCGGCGGGTGACGTGGCAGGCCAAAAGTTTTTTTACGGATGAAAACGAAGAAGAAATTTCCAATGCAAGTGGATTTTCGCCGTTTTCGAAACTGCAATTTTTTTTATTTTTTTTACTTATAGAAATTTTTTTAATACATTTTTTTAAATATTTTCCTTTCATTTCCTTTTCTTTCTTGCATCCGAATATAAAATAACTACTCAATATTATTTAGTTGTACCGTGTACGAAATATATAAGAAACATACATACCTTGAAATTTTCTATTTTTCGCCCGGTAATCCAACATTAAACGTTAAATAACTCAAAAAGCATTAGAAAAAAGTTTCAAATAAAGTAATCTTAAAAAATGGATATATGCATTTCATTGATTAATCCAATATTTAAAGAGTTACTTGCCAAAAACGATTAACCGGCTCATTAAATAGGCCATAAATCGTAAACGGAGTTTTACAAAAAAGTTTACAACGTATAAAAGATTTAAATTTTACTATCTTCAAAAAAATACAAATATTTTTTGCCTTAAAGTGGATAGGTTCCGAGATATCGGCCAAAAACTTTTATTTAAGATTGCGAGCGAAGCTCCACCTGGATCTGTCAGCTTTTTGTGCTTTTATAGTCAGTAAGTGACCCTCAATCTAAAACAAAAGTGAAATTGGATGGGAAATTTAGTGCGAATTTGGCTAAATAAAAACAGCTTTATTTAATGGGGTAACAGTACTACACTACTTTTTCTGTCACCAAAGGTGGTTTAAATCATGCAACATAGAAACGCAAGCTTTTCGTGTCGACTGACAACTATCGAGTGAGAATTTTTTAACGGATATTAAGTTTTGTAGTCGGTACCTAGATAATTAAGTTTTTTAGATTTGGTTAGGTACCTTCCAGGTCAGAGCCAGGGTGGGGCAAGCGCCCCACCCTGCCCCACCGTGGCTACGCCCATGAATACTACAACATTACTCTTCCTTCCGAAGCTTACTTCGGGGTAGGTTAAAAACCGAACCATATTAAATAAAAGAAGTGCTCCTTTTATGTTTGATACTCTTAAATGAGAGGAAGTCGAGAACCCTTTTTAAAAAGAAATCACAAATATCAGTATTTGCAAAGGTTTCAATCCTATATAATTTTGCGTAGGCGTCTCCTTGTTTGATTCGTGGCTATAATGACATACCATTCAAATATACCTACCTATATAAAACATCTTTAAACTCTACTCTAGCTTACTCTAGATACGTCTACTTTAATTACCTATTTATCTGTTTGTTAAAATATTATGGCTTAGATTAATATCCATGGGATTTCATAGCAGCTCAATTGAGCTAACATAATTACGTTAGATGAAAAATCATCAATCAAGAGGACCTAGCTCTTGATTCAATTTGTATTTGAGTAAGTAAATCAGTTGAATAGTGTTGTAAGAGGCTAGGCTAGCCTAAGTAATAAAACTGCTAATTAAGAACATTTATTTTATACTTAACAAAAAACACTAACTCATGTCCTCCGAATCAAGAAACCCAAAACGCAAAAGCCAACACAAACACACAATGAGCCTCATCATACGCTATTTTAGTATTCAGCCAACGAGTTGACAACGAATTAATCATTCGATTCCATTCCGATTCCGATTATTCGAGTCACCGCTGGCGAAAACAAATACTGGCCGTTGTAAATTAACGTATGGACAGAATTTCAGCAGATTGCCAGTGTTAAGGGGTCATGTGGACATAGGGAATGTGACATTTTATTTATGCAATTACGCATAATTATTATGCGGGAAGCATATTGATTGTTTAATAATTATGACGAATAGTGGGTAAATTGTCATGGAAAAGGTTTTTCTCAGTACTTACTTAATGAGAGAAAAGAAAAGCGTTATTCCTTAACAATATTTTACTACAAATTTAAAAATAGATATACCTATGTAGTTTAATATTAGGGAAAATACTTACCTATTTCTCGTATATTACGTATATTAAAAATATAATCGTAGGAGGTAAGATGTTTTCATTAAGTAAAGAAAACCCCTAAGAATTCCGAATAGGTATTGTTATTGGGAACGTCAGTTAATAGCACAAACCAAATATCGAGATCTAGATATATTATGTCTGTAGTTAAAAGTAATAAAATATTGTTAACCATCAGTGCCACCACGCTTCAGTAGGTAGAGGTACTCTTCTAAAAACGGTATCGTATTATTACATACCAGTATCTTGTTTTATGAGAAATCTGAACCAGAGACAAATTCCTAAGAAAAACTTGTACTGCTTTCCTTTGACCTATTGTCCATCAAAAAGATTCGGTTTAGAAAACATGAAGGTTCCAATATTATTTTCAAAGCAAAACACACTACTTCCTCAAGTTATAATTGTAAATTTCACAGGAAGTTATTTTGCATCAAGAATATTATTTCCTCATCAATTTCAAGTTACCGTGTATAAAATTAGCACAACTTGGAAGGTGAAATGAATGACTTAAGCTTAATGAGCAGAAAAACATACAGGTGCTAAAGTTGTTTTAAACCGCCCAATTAAATTTAGATAGAATAGTGTGGGGAATACCTTGCATAATTTTATAAAAATTTAGATGTTGGTGGAGACATATGCATCAATGGAATTAACATAATACATACATTGTCCGATGCTTGATTGCAAGGAGTAGGTACGTATACATCCTAATTTCTAAAAGTATCTAAATATTATTTATTTCCATTGTGCAATGATTATGTATAAAATGACGGTGCAATTCATTATTAAGCAATTATCTGAATAGCGCAATAAGACAATAGTGATTCTCAGTAAATACTACCAAAAGCCAATAGTGATTCACATCGCTGTTTATTAGGTATTTGAACACGCATACAGCATAACTATACACCCCTTACAAACGCCGCGTTTTATAAACAACTTGTGTATTTTCATCTGAACGATGCCCAATTTTCTACTACATGAGTAAACCGATTGAGCAATTCGTAGGGTTGCGCGCAATGTACAGAATAATGTTTTACTTATTTGTCCTTACATTACTATTGCTTTCCAAGCTAGTGGTAGGATTATCAAAATATACCTATAGTTATAATTTATTTGAGGATAAAGTTCATTTAAAAGTTGTAAAGCTTTTTGAGTAGGTAACGTGTATTTGAACGAATATTTTTGTTTTAGTTTGTTAGATATTGTTGAAATAAGTTAAACAGTTTACGTAGTAAATTAAAGTAAAACCTACCTTATTACGAGTATTGTTTTTGCAACATTACCTGCTACACAATTTAAATAAAGGTGAATTTTAATTCCACATTTTTTTCTATTCTGCACCTTTTTTCATTCAAGATAGTTAGCTATTTTCTAATGCTTTTTATAATAAAAGAAAACCATAGACAAGACCGGGCCATTGTCATTTCTCATATAAAAGCGTAACTTTTCATAACGCAGTGTAGAATGTACGAAGTTTTGTTTCCTTTCCCCAGGTTACCTTTTGTTTCAGGCCATACAATTTATTTTTACACTTCTCATTGAACGAAATAAGCCTTTGGGGTCAAGTTTAATAATTTTTATGTGTGACTAGCTCGTGTAGGCTTTACAAAGGAAATCCTTGTTTTAGTGATGTTGTTATAAAAGGGATAAAAAATTCGTCAAACATTAATTATTCAGCTCTACATTTGGTTTTACATATTATTTTCGTATTTATTTTATACCGTTAATTACAGTTAATTTTACTCAAATCAAATTATAAATTAAAGATAAGTCGAAGCTCTCTCAAAAAAGACTTTTACTTACGGGTTAATCTTCGTACTACGTAAAACAACTTCGTTCTTAAAGATGACACAAAACTCATTTCTCATAGAGCAAAGGCAAGTACATTTATTTCCATCAAAGTAGTTATAAATTAAATGTTCTTGTGAAAAACATAAGCGCTGTTTGCTAAAACATTGTGAGCTTACTACAGCAGTGAGATAGGATACACTTTAATCCAAGGTAGCTTCGTATTTAAGATTTGAGCAGGGACGCATTCTGTGAGTTAAAAGCCCTGCAAAAAGCTCTTGAAAAATTAAGGAGTGTTATTTTTTAGACTGGAATAAATTGATTAGTGTAACAGTTCCCTTGATTGATATAAGTAAAAAAGTACGTATGTTATGTTTTGATAAGGTACGGCTGCACCCTTAGATCATTAAGGCGCTACCCGGCAATTTCGACTATGTTCAACCTCTATAAAGTCTGGTACAACACAAAGCACAATACCGAAAAAAATATATAAAATAGGATGGTCTTTGATCTTTAATTGCTCGCGAGGACTTTTTTCCAAAGTTAATAGATTTCTAGAAAAAAAATGTGCCGTGGTCATCGATTTTTCCGCAAATACTCTATAAACTTCGTAACCTGCTGACTTAGAGCTCTGAAAATTTTATGTTTAATAAATTATCAGTTACACAACATTCCCTGACGAGGATATTTTGTTTCACTGATTAGTATCTTTTTAAATACAAAATGCGAGGAAAAAAGAAGGTGCAGCGGGAGAGGTTTGAGATCCGTCAAGTATGGTCAAGGTTATTAGCGCATGTAAAAGCCTTAAGTGCTGCACCACAGAATACATGGCTGCACATCAACATTAAATATTACAGATTAATTATTATTATTAAACAAAATACAATGGTACCATAAATTAGTTTAATGCTACAAGCCAATATCGAAATATCGTTATAAAATAAATAATTTTGAACCCTATTCAGGAACAGTACATTTTTGAAAAAATAATCCAATTAATGAGAATAGAATCTCTAACAAGATGTGATGTTTTTCACAGGTAAAACTTTTATACTGATAATAATCAATGCTTTCATACCTAATTATTTAGAAAAAATACACGATAAGGCAAGTTATTTTCAATATTATCCAATTAAAATATTGGTTTTATTAGATTATTAAGATATTATATATAAATAAATATATAAATGGTTTACTTTTTTGGCTCTTGAATACTTCCCTTTATTATAAAAGAAGAAATACTGAGAAATAAGTTTGTCTTCAAAATGCGAGGTTCATAATTATATTTTGGCATGTCTATTAAACATAATTTTTGTTGAATAATCTCCTTGGTTTTAAGTTTTAACGTTATCGTACCTATTGTTTACTTACGTATTTTAGTTTATGAAAGCGATTCATATATTATCCTTGTTTTTATATTACAAAGAATATAATATGTCGAATGTATTTTACCTTATATCCTATCCGAAAGAATAAGTACCTAAAATAAATGGGATATTCATGGCCAGTCCAAGTTTTCCTAGTAAAAGATCTCATTCGATACTAAATGCATAAGAACACTTCATTTTAGTCAGCCAAGTCTATCCAGGTAGAGTACTGAGTAACAAAATATGTTCGTTCATGTTTTGTTAGTTTATTGTTAAAATTCAATTAGTTTGCCATTGGCAATTACCCTTCAGTTCACAAAGAGTTAATTTAGTGTCAATTTAGTTATTGTAAAACGATGTCAATTAACGTCGATTGATTTAAATAGGTACAGTATTTTATTGTGCTTGACATTTTGTAAATCTATATATATAAAAGAAAGTCGTGTTAGTTACTCCACTTATAACTCAAGAACGGCTGAACCGATTTAGCTGAAAATTGGCAGGGAGGTAGTTTAGACCCAAGAGAAGGACATAGGATACTAAATATGTACCTACCACGGGCGAAGCCGGGGCGGACCACTAGTTGTTGATATTTCTAGTTAATAGGTTAGGTATATTTAAAAATGTTGGTTCATAACTCTAAAAAACATCCGAACTGATTAGAATGACGAAATTCCATAACATTGATTTTTGTGACGTAGGCAACCGGCGCAGCAAAGAATGAAAAAAAAAACAACGCAAAGAGGTTTAACATCCACACCAGAAAATAACTAAAATAAGGTAAGTTTATAAGCATCCATCTCATGTGTGTCGTAAGACCAACGCCACCAAATAAGCAGTTAAAAAAGAATAATAAACAAAATATATACCAGCTAAATCGAATAAAAGTTCAAAAAATAATTAAGAAATCTCTTCACATTCCAATCCCTAACGACAAACAAGCATCCAAAATTAATATTATCCAAATGTTCCATTCGATGACTCCTCAAATATTTGCTCAGATTTCCACCCTCGCGGTGATGGACGACAAAAATAATGCCATTTTCATAATTCGTTACTGAAACGACATTTTTCAAGGGATATTCGTGAATTTTTTTTCTAATAATATTTTTATTTCTCAAAACATTTCCAAATATAGGTCAAAGTAAGTATTTTAAGTGGATGATACTAAATTTACTGTTTTTACGATTTAATAAAACGCTATGATAAATTCTTCTTTAACCACGCAATACTAAACAATAATATTTTCAAACATGGAAAAATAAAACGTCATATTTCTATTAAATTGCATACATACCAAGCGGGATAATCTTGGGATAATATTATTTTTAATTAATTTCCAACGGTTCCTGTTTTCTCCGACTGTACGTACAGAAAATATTAAAATTCCTGTATTATAGCCACAAATGCAGGTGGTTGGAACGTATAATATTTAAATGGACTTTATTCATTTGAAACTCTGGCAAAAGACTTAAACCATGTATGTATAAGCTATTCAAAATGTATACCAAATAATCCCGAATAATTTAATGAATTATTTTAAAAACCAAGATGGAATTGTGTGTATCGTGGAATATTCTTTGTTTGGCTGAGACGATTCTAATGATCCGCAGTAGTCGGTCTTTTCAATAATAAAAAAATATTATACACTGCTCTATCTAATTGTTTTCTCTATATTTTTATTTCAATAAATAGCAAACCCCATGAACATACCTCTAGCAATTAAGAATTTATAAACGTGAATAAGAGTGCGTGGAGCACTCTTCTAAGAACCCGGTAGCGAAATCAGTAAGATTATTGTCGTACAACTATTATGTTTAGAAGTCACCAAGCTACAAAAAGTCAAAAGACGTCCCCGTACAATAGAGAAAATGTCTCAAACACAAATTCGCAAATCCCCCGTTTTATGAGGGGTCGACTTGACATTGAACATGGCATGTCTTTGTGTCGTCTGATTATAAAGAAAAATCCGATTTACAGCATCCTCCACGCGAAATTCCGTACAAATCTGTTGGGCAAACGCGCGTGAGATTGTTTGAAGCCAATTGTATCGGTATGTAAATAAAACAGATGTGAAAATATAGTTTTATTGCGTTCCGCGAAAACGAATATCTATAGTGAGGATACAGTTTATTTCGTCGTGTATGTAAACAAGTTTATGAGGCGTGTCTGCGTTTTATTTACTTGTATTTTTCTTACAATAATAGAACTGTATAAATATAGACATTTTGAATTTAATTCGGTCATTCCTCTTTCGTGCAAACCGGATACATTCTTAGAAAAATGTAATTAAATTAAATACTCAGAGGAGTTGTTTTCGTCAGTCACACTGAAATGTCTTTACATTAAAACTTTCTACACCAAATCGCATTGAATTTGTACCATATTATCAATTCTAAGATCTGTCACGTGTAATTAGCGTACTGTGAGTAACTTCTTAGCAGAAACTTCTTGAAATTCAGCCGCTCAATGCGATGATTAGACGCTTGTTAGTTGCATTATGCAGGGAATCGAGTTCATCTGATAGGGGAATATACAACTAGAAACCAGGATACACGGGTAACCTAATATGTAGCCTAATCTGTATTCTCACGTACATAAGTAAGAATATGGAAGTTTATTTAAATTTTAATTGTATTTGTACCTTAATATTACTATCTCATTTAACTTATAAATAATTTAAATATTAAATTTGTATAAATTAAATGTTCCTAATGTGTTTGTGTATTGATTAATTATCGAGGGAGCGATAATTTTTTTAAATTCAAATTAAAGATACTGATTAATAGTCCTTTTTATTTGAATTTAGATATACTAATACTTTTTGCTAATTCCACTGATAAATCCCTATCTAGCTTGAAATTCAAGGGTTCTTCTATTAAAAAGATAGAATGGTTTTTCAATGAATATATCATTCAAACCCTTATATTATGTCCAATAATTGAGACCAGCAATCCTCAAATAATTTAGACACTATTGAATTAAATTTCATTACGTATTTTCAATTAAAATTTAAAAACCTATCGGAAATAAAATCGCACATTATCTGTTCTTTGAACAACAACTATTAAAGGGTTTCCATAAACTCTACATTTTAAATCTTTTTATTTCATAAAAATTAGTATTCTGACTTCTGAGTAAGAATTCAGAATACTCTTATAATAATTATTGATACATTATTTTGCAACTATCTTAATGAAAATAAATATACAAAGCAATTCTGATGTATTCCAATTTTTATTACATTTTTACAGTGTTAAAGTACCTAGGTACTTTTCCTAAGACACTGGTTCCAAATACACACAAAGAAATAATAATTTTTACTAAAATTAATAGCTAAAAACATTTATCCTTAATCCCTTTGGGAAAATTCACTCTTATGGGCTTAAATTTACTCTTTAACCCGACTGTTTTAACTTCTTTGCCCTCCATAATTAATCCATTAATAGCTTTTAAAATCATTTAGTTTCCAATAATTATAGCTTAGGATAATTATTATTAATATCCATAAAGTTGTAATGTAAAATCAGAATGGACTAAATGGAGTTCTTGTGTTTATTAGCCATATATTTTATTATTAAAGACCGTAACAATCTTATTTCTATATTCACAATATGATAGAGCGACACGCCATTTCTTCGAATTATTCTTTTAACGTGGGATATATCTAACTTTGAAATATTATAATTTTTTGGACTTAGTTATAAATATTTTAGCCAAACTTCTATTGTACGTTGCTTTACTTGCTTATTTGAAACATATACGTGCTTTTCAATAAACATAATATGAAAAATATTATCTCCAAAATTTTCAGTTTTAAATCAGCAACGAAGTATTTTTGGAGAACGCGTTTTTATCATGCAAAACATAAAACAAACTTTACATTACATTTGCTATTATTATTCATGAATGCAGAAATAACATGCAGTTGTACAACACGTGGCAACTAAATCAATCCAGTAAATATTTTCATAAGCTCTGAGAAAACGTCTACGACCAGGCATTAGGGATTTGATCTGTAATTTCGGGTTTCCACTCCTATTCCAACTCTACTAATAACACACTTATCTCTAGCAATTAGAGTACATTTTCCTGTATCAAAATGTTGGTAGGTAGAATTTAGGGAGTCCACACAATTAGCCTGATGACTAGTGTTGACGAATTAGCTCACAATTCAGCGAATGCCTGTTGATTTATATTGTACTATTTAATCTGTGGTTTGTTTCATTCTGGATATATTTAATACGGGAAAATTCAAACAAACCGCTTGATTTATTATGTCCGAAATACAGAATACTAATTATAATACGAATGACGGTGGTGAAAAGGATTAAAGTTGCATAAAACCAGTAATATATAATTATAATTATGTTGGCTTAGAATTATTATTCTTTCTTATCTATTTTAATTTTTATACTAAATTATTCTCTTAGAGATAAATCTGTATGCAAATGCAGTTTTCTGCAATGAAGGCTTCTAACCATTCATAGAAAAATAATCGTCCAACGAGTAGATTTAAAAATGAGACCTCTATACTCTATCAAATCAACTAATTCCTTAATTCTTTATTTTGTTCAACCCTCATTCATGCAGCAACATCAAAACAACAAAATTCTTAAACATTCCAATTACATTAACAATTAAAAACCGTAATTTATTCACAAGTCTCCAGTATGAAACGTTAAGAGTAACAATTTATTCGAAACAACCGAAGTGAGGTGATGTTAATGGGCAAAGTTCCCAGTATTAGTTGCTAGCATATTAGTTGCTTTGGAGTTGCCATATTTATATATGTGTCTTTCTCATTCCCTGGATGCATAAACTTCAAACACTGCACTGCGCACTGATTAGTAGGTAAGTCCTTTTAGATCCGACTTTACATTCTATAATTAACTTATGTCAACTAAGTTTGAGGCTGTGGCTTCGTTTAAGCGTTATTTCGTGTAATCATGTGATGCATTTCATTTGTATGGAACAAATCGTATTGCATTAGCTTCAAGTTTTAGTCTGTGAAAAAAAAACCTAGGTCCTTTACAAGGTCTAGTAGACTAGATCTTGAAAAGTACCTAGGTAGATCTTAGAATAAAATTTAATTAAAATCGTTTTCTTTTTTGTATATCAGGCGTTCGAAAGAAGGTGTCAGACTGACCGGCTATTTGCTATTAATTTTATATTATTAAAATATGCTAGCAAGAGAGAAGACAACATAATATTATTAAGTTTGTATGTATTAATATTCTCCACTGTTTCACATACCTACATATTAAAGTTTGTTTGCATTTCAAAGAAATAATTGTAAATGAAATATTATAAAACTGCATAAAATTTGAATGCTTATCCTTTTCACTTATTTTCTCATAAAAATCGGATATCAATAAGCGAAGCTTAGCACCAACAGTAACACCTGGCATTGCAGTAGAATCAGCAAAAAACTTCTTTGTTAAGAGAGTCCAAGCGTAAAGCTTAAGCTGAAGTATAAATTTTATTGAGCATGCACTAGTTTTAGCAATTTTGTATGATATGGTATATAAAATGTTATGCTCTACTGCCCTGCCCTAGAACAAAATTCAACTTGTAATTCGAAATAACCGTATTATTAGGAATTATTTCAAAGAGTTTATTTTTACTCAGCACTTTTAGGGTAAGTCTCGGGTAAGTATGTCATCATTACTGAAACTTACCCTAACTGTACAGTTAATTGTTAATGCCAATAATTTCATATTTTTTTAGGGAAATATAACTTCAAGAAATGGCTAACCAAAATCAAAATAAAATGATCACTGATAATTTATACTACCGATCGTTTGATCTGTCCAATTTAACAGGCGACCAATAATTAATTTTGCTTAGATTGTTAATAATTGGAAAATGCCCTCGAAAATATAATTTGCGGGAGATCAATAAATGGTTACGCTGCACTTAATTAAACCTCGAGTTTTCCAATTAGTTTGAAGATTAAAAATGTTATATTTTGTTCTATGTAAATTGCCTTTTAACCTTTATTGTTAAGGCTTGAACTTCATTATAATAACACAATAATAATTAACGTTATATCCACTTCAATAGGTACATATTGCATACTATAGTGAATAAGATATTCTTGCAATCCGACATATATCGAGATAATGAATAGTAAATATATTATTATGTTGGTTCTACTCCACCATGCTGGTTCATTGCGTGATTATTGGCATAAACTTTTGGAGATGAAATCCAGTGGCCATACTAAAGTCAGAAATGGAACTTAAAATGAGTACAAAATATTGAATATTATGCTGATTATTTCCTGCAAAAAACATTTTCTCAATTCATTTCAAAATTTAATTCAAATTCCGCCATTTTCCTCGGCCTCGAAGCTTCGCGAAGCAATTGCTTCGCGAGGCAAATCACTCTCAGTGGACCCGCTTATTCAAAAACTAAATCGTTTAGTAAAATGTTTAGCGAATGAAATGTTTTTAATTTTACTAAAATTTAAAAACCATCCACCATAGTTTAACCAAATTTTGCCTAACAATAACAACCCTTGTTACGCATTAAATGCTTAAAAAGCTTATCCACACTCCTCTATTAGTCTCACAATGATTATAGCTAGTCAATTATACTATACCGTTATTACAGTGACCGCAGAACACAACCACGTGATGGTATAATTAGCTTGTATGTAATTGCTACTCGTTAGTACCCGATAGTACCTAATTAACACGTTTACTCTTTTGAAGGAAAAGCTCCGAAGTATCTAATGGTGTATTTTCTTTTTTTCTTTTACCTGTTGTTGTGTTCCTTTGAGTTGAATTTGTGAATAAGATTATTAAAAAACATGTGAATAAAACATAAAATTTTTTCAATGTTTTGTTCTTTTGGTTGCATTTTCGCTCTTTTTTTTTGGAGCTTTGAGCACTCAAAAATAAGATTGCAGGAATAAATCGCAAGTAGATTTTACATGTTTTAGTATTTTTTGAAGTTACCTAAAATATCTTTTAGAGCTTTTTCCTTACGAATGCAATTATGACGTGCAAAAAACGCAGCATTTCTCAAAGATTATAAGAGTAATAGGAACACTTCAAATTGCTATTAAAATAAACGCCCGATAATAGGTTCCGGTGAACTTTGAATCGTTTTTATGTTTTCAAGTTTTAATTAAAATTCTTTTGAGAATATCTTAAAGTCAAATTTAAAGGAGTGTCTTAATTATCTATATTGAGGTTCATTATCATCTTAATTCATACTCAGACCACTTTGATCATCTCGATTATGTTTCATTACTATCTAACGACATCGACATCGATTGCGATTTGCTACTTCTGCCGAGTATTTTTTGGTGAACTCTGCACCCATACCATCCTATATTCACCATCATAATATTAAAAAAAATGTTTATTGTTTATATTTATGTTTTCATCATTTATTTTATTGCAATTAACATTAAATCCATTTAATTATGTGGTGACAAAAATTGACTGAATATTAATGCATGTAATATTATACTCTATAGGTACCTTATGATCTCTATATATACATGTCTGGCAGATTCGAAAAAGCCTTTTACAGAATTGGTAAATTATAATAACTACACATACATGTATAGAAAATATACTGTTTCACTGACCCGGTACAAATATATTTCTGACAAATGTTAGCCTAATATTTCACGTTTAGGTAAAACGAGACCTTCCGCCTGACATTTCCTAAGTAATTTTGGCCATGTGTTGTTTTTGCACTAATATTTTCTGATTAATTTACACGATATAGCCCTACCCCTACAGTAAATATTTACAAATATATATTATTTAAACGTGGTTTTACATAGTCTTGGATATCCTTGGTAACTGTAATTTATAACTAGCCTTGCTGTAACTGAAATATTTTGTAACTAGTTGCTCGCTCCGGTTCCGCCTAGGTAGGTTTTTTATAATTTTTTATATTGTTTACTGCTAAACATAAACGACGATCACGACACAAATCTAACAAAGCAAAAATAATTAAAATCCCTTCAGCCGATCCTAAGTTATAATTACCACGACTTTCTATAAATATAGGAAGAAAATAATTCCAACATAATAGCACAACCCGTAGGTAACAATAAACAAATAAAAAGCTTTCGCAAAATGTAGAAGTACCTACCTACCTAAGCTTTCCGGGTACATTTCATATTTCCTGATAATTATTTTTTGTTTATCCAAACATACATCATGCACATTTAAAACAGGTGAAGAGGCTGGTTGCGGCTTTGGGGCTTCGTCGCCGGTGAAATAATGAAATAATAAGTCGTAATGGTAGTTCAAGGTTTATATTTGTGCTCGGCAATTTACATAGTACAGACAAGTACAAACAAATTGTAATTATTAATGCGTGTGTTCGACTGTTCGCACGAGCCGCGGAGCTGAGAGTGCCGGTCGCGGGATCAGGCGCGCGGGGCGGGGGGGCGATCGGCCGATGAGCACTCACGAGCCTATATGTGTGTGTAATTTTAATAGTTTTGCACACAAGGCGTCAACATGTTGCCGGCCCAGGAACGGAGTTCTGATCTTCTATGGGTAGGGGACACAGTCGGTTAAAGGCCCGTCGTTGTATCCCTGAAGAGGTGAGGACGTCAGCTACGCGGGTCACGCCGTCGGAGCCGGGGTGGAGGCGAGTCACTCGTCCCAGAAGCCACTGGTTGGGATGCAGTCGATCATCTTTTACTACGACCATTTCTCCAAGTTTGAGCTGTCCTCCATCTTTGCGCCATTTCTGTCGTTTTTGAAGTTCTGTAATGTATTCTTTATGAAATCTATTCCAGAAATGGGTTTTCAGTTGCTGTGTTCTCATATATCGTGAAAGAGTGTGCACATCAGTAGTTTCCTTGACCTGAGGAGTAGGCAGAAATGTTATTGTTCGTCCAATTAAAAAATGCGATGGTGTGAGAGCTGTAAGATCCGATGGATCTGAAGAAATAGGGGTGAGGGGTCTTGAGTTCAAGATCGCCTCAATCTGTACAAGAACCGTATTCATTTCTTCATAAGTTAAATTCGTACAACCTACTACTCGCTTCAAGTGGTGTTTAAATGACTTAACCGAACCCTCAGCTAATCCGTTAAAATGTGGACTATAAGCTGGTGAAAATCTAAAGTTAATTGACATGTTCGATGTTTGTGATTTAATAGCATCAGAATTTTGTTTAAGGAATTTAGATAATTCGTTACATGCGCCTACAAAATTTGTTCCATTATCAGAAAAAATGTTTGTTGGTTTGCCCCTACGAGCAATAAATCTATTTAATGCAGCTAAATATGACTCACTGCTCAGATCGGTCACAAGTTCTATGTGCACGGCCTTGACGGCTAAACACACAAATATGCAAAGATAGGATTTCATGGTTCTACTTCCTCTCCCCTTACGGTTCAGTATCATGACCGGTCCGGCGTAGTCAACAGCAGTGTTTGTGAACGGAAACTCAGCATGCAAGCGCTGTTCGGGAAGATTGCCCATGATTGGTTGTATAATCCTTCCCGAGAAACGACAACATTTTTTATTAATACATAAATCTTTATAACATTGATTGGTCGTCAATCACTTAACAACAAAATATAATATCTAGAACAAATAGACTTTTACATATATATATCAAAATAGTATCTAAAAATGTTTATATAACTTGGCACAACAACAATCTGCAGATATATTATTTTAAATAAAATATGCATACTTTACTCATCTACAAACATTGTCTATCCTATTTTATCTTGACAATTACAGTCTATTTTATGGTTACCTATCTTAATCTCGAATTTTAATATTCCGAATATCATAATCCAGAAAACGTTTGGACATTTTTTCATAACCCCGAATTTTAAAATTTCGAAGTTTTGTTTGCCATATAATCGCAACTCCGAATTTCATTTGCCCATTTCTTTATTTGTACGACGTTTTACAATCCAGACGAATGAGTTCCAGACATACGAAATCTAAATGCACAAAATCCAGATAACCGTAATCCATATGCACGAAAGCCAGATTTTTAAAACACAAATTTTTGAAATACAGTTAATTGATATCCAGACAAACAATGTCCAGATTTTTGAAATTCAAATAAACGATATCCAGCAAAACGAAATCCTTCCAGGGGGTCGCAGCACGAACCTAACCTAACCTACTGAATAGATTTTAACACTTTAACCTTTCTGTAACGGGCAAGTAAAACAATAGCGAGTCGGTTCTGGCACTCGCCGGCCGCTGCCGCGGCACGCTCGCTTCGCTCGCTCGGCTCGTGCATGGGGGGTCACACTTCAAACCTAACCTAACCTACTGAGTCGAATTTGACACTTAAACCTTTCTGTAATGGGCAAGTAAAACAATAGCGAGTCGGTTCTGGCATGGGGGGTCACACTTCAAACCTAACCTAACCTACTGAGTCGAATTTGACACTTAAACCTTTCTGTAATGGGCAAGTAAAACAATAGCGAGTCGGTTCTGGCATTCGCCGGCCGCTGCCGCGGCACGCTCGCTTCGCTCGCTCGGCTCGTGCATGGGGGGTCACACTTCAAACCTAACCTAACCTACTGAGTCGAATTTGACACTTAAACCTTTCTGTAATGGACAAGTAAAACAATACATTTACTTACTGACAATGTTTCTTTTCAGTCGATAGTAAAGGTATAATCACGATTGTATGGAAATCAAATAAAAAGATTATGAAAATCTGGCAATAGTTTATCTGTTATACGATTATATGGGAACCAAATAAAAAGATTATGAAAATTTGGCAATAGTTCATTTGGAAAATGGTACGATGGGAAACAAAAAAAAGTATTCTGAGAATCTGGTATAATGAGATCTGTATTATGAGAATACGGGAAACAAAAAAATACTTTTTAAAAATCTGGTTTTGGTGCATCTGGAAATTGATTCATCTGGGAAATTAAAAAAGGAATTTTAAAAATTTGTCATTCATTACATCTGTCTTTTAAAAGTTCTAACAACCGTTTTCGGGGTTTTAAGATTCGGGTAATAGAAATTCGAGTTTTTAATAGGTTACCCTATTTTATCATATACCTTTATATTGAACTTAATTAAATTGAAGTAATAATGAAACTTTTAGCCTTTTCTTCAAACTCGCAACATAGTAGTAGTGTGTAATATTTTCCTACATAGATTTTGTTGTTGAATTTTTATACATAGGTAGTTTTTTTCTTGAAGTGTATAGAACTTGGCTAGAATACTAGAGACTATAATATTTTATTTTGTTTATTTGACTTCTTTGTACTTTACTTATCACAACCTAAATTAGCGGCAAACTAAATATTAAGTTCTCAATAGAAATAAGAGCCACTTGAGAAATCCTTATATTGGCTAAAATTGACACTTTGTCACCAAAATTAAAAAAAAAAAAAAAATGTTTATTATATTTTTGTTCGTTTTATCTCAAATATTACATAATATAAGTTAATTGATTTTCAACTCCAAACAATAATAATTATTCTAAGTTAAAATATGGTGACCCTTATTTTCTTTTGCTTGGTAGCTATGTTATAAAATTAAAAATAAATGATATTATTATGTAGATAGATTGATATTTTTGGGGTAGGTACCAGAAAAAATCATACTTATCTAATTTTATGGTATTGTATCTTATAATTTTTAAATTCTTTAAGCTGCTTAATAGTTTAATATAGTAGTAGTGTCCATTCTATTTTCATCTGATTATTTTTTTTTATGAGTAGGTACAGTTTCATGCTCAAAAATTTGTAAAACAAGATCGTGAAGTTGATTATCATGAGACAAAGTAATATGATTGCAGTGGACTGTATTTAAATTATTAGGTATCTGAACTAGACCTGATATTAACCAACCAAGCGTGGTCTGGCTTAATGTGGGCATATTTTTACCTAAATATATATTTTTTGAGCATAAAACACTCCAAAATATGTCCGCTCCAAGCAGCATGTCTACCTGAGACGGCACATTGAATGTAGGATCAGCTAACTGCTAAAGTAATGTTTTCTGGTATATTTAATAATTTATAGTTAATATACGCAGTGGGTAAGTTTTGAGTAATTCGCGGCACTACAAAACAATTAATATTCTGCGTGTATGAGTTGATAAGCGACGATATGACAACTTCACATCGTTTAGTTAATTGTGATGATTGGGAATTCAACCCTTCAACTAATGACGAAGTCGAAGCGGTCGGTAAGTTAAGTTTAGTTAATAAATTCTCGGTAATAAAGCTTGATGTGCTACCATTGTCTAATAAGGCTCGCACTGTGTGTTTGTGGCCATGCTTATCCTGCACTTGGATTAAAGCAGTGGACAGTAAGACACAATTATTATGAATTGATGATAAGACGATATTGTCTTCTGTATTATAATTTTTAGGTGTTTCTGTTTCAGGTTGCATCTGTGTGGGCTGCGCCAGCGGCGGCGCTGCGCATAGAACAACATTTTGATCGGGAGCTGAGGACGTCGCATCCGAAGGTAAGTGTCTATGTAATAAGCTGTTCAGTCTATTGTTACAAAAACGGCAAGATTCGAATTTACATGCGTTGGCATTGTGCCCTTGACGCAAACAATTTAAACATAATTTTAAGCCTTTAGCTTTTTGCATTCTGTGTTCTAATGAAAGTGACTTGAATTTCTGACAACGGTATATTGGATGATTGTGCTTGCATAACGGACAAACATATTGTGGTTTATTATTAGTAGTAGGAGGAGATAAAGAATTGACAACTAATGATTTCTGACGATTATGTGTGACGTCGCTGTGCCGGCGTTTAGCGCTGGCTTCCTCCATTGTTTCTAGTAAATCAGACCGGTTTTTAAGAAATGTAAGGAGATTCTCAAGCGTAGGTAAGTCTTTAAATGTGTTGCGGTACGTTTCCCATTCGCGACTTGTAACTGAATCTAATTTATTCGACAAAATATAGATGATAAGTGCATCCCAGTGTTCAGTAGGTAAATTCAGTGTCTTTAGTGCTCTACGATTTCTATTTACATTATCGATAATATTACGCATACCCTTGGATGATTCCTTAGTTAATATTTCGATATTAAAAATTGACTGAATGTGATTATTGACAAGAAGTCGCTTATTGTTGTAGCGATCACAGAGTAGATCCCAAGCAATACTATAATTATCAGCTGAAAAATCTAGCGCTCGAATAATCAAAGCTGCACTATCTTTTAGAGATGCGCGTAGGTAATGAAATTTTGTAATTTCATTAATTGATTCATCCGAGTGTATGAGTGAACTAAATGTGTCATGAAATTCAAGCCAGTCCTGATACCGACCCGAAAAGCTAGGTAAGTGGATAGTAGGAAGTTTAAGGTTTGGCCTACCTCCGTGCACAGAATTAGAACCTGAGACCGATAAGTCGACGTCGCCTGGGGCGCTCTCGCCGCTCCGCGCCAGCGCCTCCTTGGCAACCGCGAAAGTACTAAAATACTTGCTCTCGAACTCCTCGCGTTCCTCGTCTGAAGAATCACATAATTGTTCTATATTAGTTTGAACATTATCAAATTCGGTATAAAGTTCTTCGAATCTTGACAAACGAACACTAAGTTCACTTGCTTGAAGTCTAGTTAATGATTTACACTCATCGAGAGGATCTAAAAATTTTTTAAAATTTGTTAATTTCTGTTTACATGTACCGCGTTGTTTCTTTAAAACTGAAATATCCATTTTGTATTTAATAATTGTAGTTGACCTACTTACGATAGAAATATTAATTTACTTGAACTATTAATTTAGCTAAAGCACACAACTCTGATACTAATCAATCACAAAAAACACAGAACAGCAAAAATAATTATGAAATGAATAAACGAAAATACTTATATTTATGAATATGAAGTGAGGGTGATTCGGTATAATAGCGATCGGTTACCGCCGCGTTACCACCTGAATGCAAGTCACGTTGCGCTGCGCGTGATTCGCAATGGATCAACTGTAAAACGAAAGTAATAAATTATAATACGTTTCTAATGAAATATGTTTTTTAACAGTTTATGTACAGACGACACAATCTGAGAACTAGAAAATGATTTTATGAGATTGTATAGCAATAAAATGCTGCAGTTAATTTTATAAATTAATGAGAAAGAAAAGAAATAATCTTTAGGTAATGTTTTTAATTTAATGTTATTCAAATGAGATTAACCGCAGTTAAATCTCGATGTAATTGGTAGATAATGATTTAATGAGGTTTCCGCATATATCAATGCACGAAACAAATAATAGATAATAATTGGTAAGGCTTTTAGATCCGCACTAAAGGCGAAAGTAAAAAGCAAAATGAGATATAATTCAAATGAGATTAACCGCAGTTAAATCTCGATGTAATTGGTAGATAATGATTTAATGAGGTTTCCGCATATATCAATGCACGAAACAAATAATAGATAATAATTGGTAAGGCTTTTAGATCCGCACTAAAGGCGAAAGTAAAAAGCAAAATGAGATATATTTAATGAGTTTCAATTGAAATGAATCGGAAAGATTCAATATTAAATTCCTAATGGAAAAAATTGGAACGAACTCACAATAACGCCACTTCCCCGGTTCTCACAAATATCCCATTGAAGTAGGTGCGAGTTCGATGCTTCCAAATCTGGTGACTCTCAGCTCCGCAGGTATGTCTTCACCGGCGAAAAATGGCTGCCACGTGCGCGATTCCTTCCTCTGTAGGTGCTGATTTTGATCCGGTTCGTAAGGCCCAAAATGAAGAGGCTGGTTGCGGCTTTGGGGCTTCGTCGCCGGTGAAATAATGAAATAATAAGTCGTAATGGTAGTTCAAGGTTTATATTTGTGCTCGGCAATTTACATAGTACAGACAAGTACAAACAAATTGTAATTATTAATGCGTGTGTTCGACTGTTCGCACGAGCCGCGGAGCTGAGAGTGCCGGTCGCGGGATCAGGCAGTGTTGCCAGCAAGAGTAACATAAAATTTGCTAAATGGCTGTTAAAATTTTGCCAAAATTTTGCTAAAGGATTTATAATTAAGCTAAATATTTTGCTAAAAATTTTTAATGTCAAATAAAACGACATTTTACTTAAAATTTTATTTATCCAACACATTTATTTACACATATGTAAATAATGACATCATAAATAATAACATCTCTTATTCGAGTGTGTTATTATCAAATAAAATATTAATATGTATCTTGGTCTTCATCCGCAGCCGATAATGTTGACGTAGACGTGGAAGCCTCATTGCCAAGACTATATATTTCCTTGGTGCCTATAGAGCGCAGTACATTATCCGGAACTGTGTAAGAGTAGCAGCATTTTCCTGCCCTCTTTAGGCCGAATCTTATGTATAAAATGGCATTTAAAGTTTTTACCGACAAACGGTTGCGAAGCTTAGTTTTGACGACATTCATTTGGCTAAAAACACGTTCTATTTCCGCGTTGGAATGTGGTAGTGATAATAATGATATTGCCAGCTGTGATAAATCTGCAAAAGGGTTATTACCAGCTGCGTCTTTATAATCCATTACTTCATTCCAGAATTCCAAGGTGGAAGTTGTGCATGTCCATGAAATGTCGACTAAATTTACGTATGCAAGGTAGCAAAACTGTAGTTGGTTCCATATGGTTTAACTTTTATTATATAATATTTTATATGCTAAAAAATAAGCTATATGCTAGACAACAAATAAAAATGCTAAACAATGTAAAAATATGCTAAATTTAGCATAAATTATGCCAAATTGGCAACACTGGGATCAGGCGCGCGGGGCGGGGGGGCGATCGGCACTCACGAGCCTATATGTGTGTGTAATTTTAATAGTTTTGCACACAAGGCGTCAACAACAGGTGTTAGACATATTTAATCAAAATCGGTTCATCCATTTACTATACCTATATACAGGGTGTAATCGTTAAGTGTGCACAGGCGATTTTTCCGTAAGTATTACAGATAACAAAAAACTTTAAACTGATATCGAAAGTACTTAACCTAATGAGTAAAATGGCGGTAATAAATTTTTAAAAATAAATCGAGAAATATCAAAAAAATTATCTTTAAACCCTCCCATACATTAAGTATGAAATATGAATATCCCATATACATTTAATATGAAAGATTTTAGCTTTCTTTTTCTTTTTTGGTTTTCTGCTTTAATTACTTCGCAAATTTGAAGTGGCATTTTCCACGCTTTTTCCGGACATTTTCACGCATTTTCCGGATATTTTCCGGGGATTTTCCGAGCATTTTCCGGGCATTTTCCAGGCATTTTCCACGCTTTTTCCGGACATATCCACGCATTTTCCGGATATTTTCCAGACATTTCCCTGGCATTTTCCGGTTATTTTCCGGGATATTCCAGACATTTTCCGGGAATTTCCCAGGCATTTTCCGAGCATTTCCCGGGGATTTTCCGGATGTTTCCCAGACATTTTCCGGACATTTCCCTGGCATTTTCCGGGGATTTTCCGAGCATTTCATGGGGATTTTCCAGACATTTACAGGCTATGTCAGGGAAATGTCCGGAAAATGCCTGGAAAATTCCCGGAAAATATCCGGAAAATGCGTGAAAATGTCCGGAAAAATGTGGAAAATGTCACTTCAAATTTGCGAAGTAATTAAAGCAGAAAACCAAAAAAAGAAAAAAAAAGCTAAAATCTTTCATATTAAATGTAGGTATATGGGATATTCATATTTCATACTTAATGAATGGGAGGGTTTAAAGATAATTTTTTTGATATTTCTCGATTTATTTTTAAAAATTTATGACCGCCATTTTACTCATTAGGTTAAGTACTTTCGATATCAGTTTAAAGTTTTTTGTTATCTGTAATACTTACGGAAAAATCGCCTGTGCACACTTAACGATTACACCCTGTATAGGTATAAGTGGGAATGAAAGAAACGAATGCTGTCAAATATTGTGATAGTACCTACCTAAGTGATATATCAAATGAATGTGCATAACGGGTGAATTACAATTAGTAATGTTTTATCGAAATCGGTTCATCCGTTTTTTACATATAGGGCACTTTAGGGGTGACAGTGGTTAGATAAATAAACCAAATGGAGCATCAAACGATAGGATATGACGTGTACATATAGGTACAGTTAGATAATATTATTTACATCAAAATCGGTTCTGCCATTTACTAGGGATGGAAAGGGAAGGGTTGAAAGTCTGTGAAAGAAGAGGGGGACATGGGAGCGAGAGGATAGCCACACCCTGGAAATTTTGAACTCTTCTCAAAGCCACATAGGCCTGGCCCTTGGCAATTTTTTTTCTTAAATATACCACTTCTTTTGCCACTGTGCACGGTTGTACACAATTTATGCACGGTTACGGCCCAACTTAAAAGATGTCAGATGTAGGAATGTATTATGGAGGTAGAGGTAGGTCTCGCTCACTTGAAAATATTAAATGAAAATAAGAAACCGAAGTTTAAAAATTAAAAAAAAAACCCAACGCAACGAAGGAAAAGGAATATATATAATTTTACAAACTTCCCGACGATCTTTAAAATTAAGTACCATTATAAAAAAATATATATATAAGATATATTATTATGATAATGATGGTATGGTATGGTATCCTTAACTTTTACCAAAATTGTAGATTATAAAATTATCTTTAAAAAACTTCACATACATTTTTTTCTAGGAGCCACTGTTTCTACGAAAAATCTATTTTTTCATTCATCGTTGATCTCAAAAATAAAAATTCCAATCACCAGAACGACAGGAAATTTTAATAATTGATTTTTAATTGTGTTTTGCACAATTTTATTAAATTGCGACTGGATGAAAATTTTGTTCGTGGTCGTCGTCGTCGTTGGTAGGGTGAACAAATCCTTAGCAAAACATCATACGCTTATGTCAATTAGTATCGATAGCGGATTCTATTCCTTTACGTTTTGACGTTTGCCTCGGCACTCAGTTGCTGCACAATATATTGTCAAAAACATCCATACAAGGAAGGAAGGTAAATAAATTTGCTCCTCTCCCTCCTGGTGCCTAAAAAATAATATGCCATAATTTAAAATAAATTTTACGTAGAAAATTAATTAGGCACTTATTTTTTTATTTTTTAGCTCAGTTTAGTTATTACTAAACTGAGTTTAAAATGAAATTTATTAAATTTTACTAACTGTTCTTTTAATTATTTATGGTAGTACGTGTTTATTCAATAAAAGTTAAGTAGTAACTACTATGCAGTCACTATTCCACGCGGACGAAGTCGCGGGCACAGCTAGTTAAAAATAAATTAGTGAATACTGCGGCTTAGGGTATGTACTTTTATAATGCACTAGCTGCGCCCCGCGGTTTCACCCGCGTGGCTCCGCTTCTGTTAGTTTTAGCGTGATAATATATAGCCTATAGCCTTCCTCGATAAATGAGCTATCTAACGCCGAAAGAATTTTTCAATTCGGACCAGTAGTTCCAGAGATTAGCGCGTTCAAACAAACAAACTGTTCAGCTTTATAATATTAGTATAGATTTAAGTATATTATTTTTTATAATAATCTAACTAGAACTCGATGATTTAAATATTTTAATGCAATATTGAAACGTAAACGTGTAAAGCCGGAGCAATCAATATAGAGCGATTAAATTTTAATAGATATCATGTTTACTATCTACATTTTTCTCTCGATCAACTTATAGATGGATGTCTTTAATGTCATTAAGAAGCAATCCAATCTATCACCATATTTAAGTACCTACCAATATAACTGTGGTTTTACTACTAACCACTCTACCAGGGGTCAAAATAACCAAAATGATATAATATAGCACCTATAATCTATATAATACATACGCTATTAGCAAGATAAACTAGCGCTTACTAATTAATAGTTATAGAATGGTTATAGATAAGCCCAGTAGGCGTAGTCTCGACACATCAGTCGACATCGATCTCGACCGAAATCGGTCGGTAACTAACGATTTTCAGTAACTATAGTATGGACCTAAAAAATTTAGTGTTGTTTTTCCAAGAAATTTACCTTGATATTATGGAAAATATAGTAAATTAAAATTAGTTACATAAATTTTTCGCATTATTACAAATACAATTGCATATGAAAAAAGCACATGTTATGCACAAAAAACATGGCAGTAAATTTAATTTTAATCAAATTCGATATTTTTTTTATATCAATCGTTTAATTAATGTTCTATTTATTACATATTCATGGAATTCAAAATTCCATGTATGGCAATCTCCTTATTTACTTTTTTACATTTGAGATCAATCAATCAAAATAATATTTCTATCAAAATAAATATAAATTTTGTGTTTTCAAGAGGATAATTTTTAATTATGTTCTTAAAAATCCTATAAATCTATGGGATAACAAATATCCTAAGAAAATATCAATCTGCGTTATGTTTTTATATAGTTAAAGCTATTAGTTTTAGTTTAGTAATATTTTGTTATTTGTGAAGTGCAATAAAATTCTAATCAAAAGACTCTAAAAGCTCTACAAGATAATTCTGCTCAATTCGAAGCCTTTCGAGAAATCTTTAAGACATTATAGAAACGGACGGAACTAAATCTAAGGACGGAACGGATAATTTGTATCACTTGTATTTTTAGCTTGTATTATTACATATATTATATTATGTGCATCATTGTATATTTTATTACAGTTAATAAGCAAAGGATGAATATATGCAATTGATTTAGCGGTTCACGGGTAATTATTTATGTGTTAAATATAAATATTTATCTATAAATTTTATAATTTACAGATAAACAAGTTACTAGAATTATGTTGATGAGAGTGGATGGTTTTGAGCCAAATTTTCAACTACGCTATTATAAACTGTTAAATTAAATTTTTCTAATAAATTTTTTTCTTAATTCGATCGTTATTTATTTGTATTCATCTGTATAATTTTATTATCCTAGAAGTTCAGAAAGAAATAAATCGAATATGAATGCAATAATTTAGGCTGAATAAATGCAGACAGCAGTACACTACATATTTTAATATTTATTTAATATAATATAAGAGGCTTCTTAACATTTTCAATAAAATTTTGAAACCATCTTAAAAATAAAACATTATTTGTTTATTTTATTTTAATTGCAATAACATTAAATAAGAGAAAACAATATTGCAATAAATCATGTAGCATCGGAAGTGTGAAATATCTTTTTATTATAAAATTATAATAATCTATAATTTTTCCGACATTATCAACCGTATCTACAAACCCACACAAACCGTAAGGCCTTTCTCCCATTACGATACTTCTAGAATACGATACTCGAGTAGAATACTAGTTAGATATTTGCTCGCTACCCGATGCTCGCATATTATGCGACTGAAAAATGACTAAATTCATCATTATTGTGCCTCGTTTTTGTAGACGGACGCTATGTCGAGCGATTCCAGTGACGACGTAAAAGTAGGAAGTAGGTACTGGATTCATCCATATATTGAAAGAAACATAAATAATTGTAGAGTTTTTATAGCCGCACGAGAACTACAACATGATGATAAGAATTTTTTATCTTTCTACCGAAGATATACGCGCGAAACGCGACGCAAAAGCGACCAATTAAACTAGTCGCGGACGTGTAGGATACCGGTAGCGTAATGGGAGAAGGGCCTTCGAGATCTTGTCGAGATCAAACGTCGGTATCATAACGATTGACAATGTCAAAGAATAATTTGTTTTGACAATATTCGAATGTGTTGCAAAGAAATGATTTTCCAAATCCATGAAATCTATATTTTATTTATTTTTCATATATCTACGGAATTGAAATAATGATGTTATTAATTTAGATAAAAATGCATTACTACAAGGCTATTATTATATAAATATTTTGACGCATTACGGAAAGTTTTGTGAAGAATAAAAATTATAAACAAATATGTATCCATTGTATACTTCCATCAAATTAGGGAGAGGTATTAAGCGACATCATTTTCATTGCTGAAGACGGGACTATAAATTAGTTGTCGATAATTACCGACTAATGTGTCGAGACTATGCCTACTGGAGCTCTCAACTTGTAAACTTAGTTCTGACATCTCATTTATTACCGGTTCGATCGTATGACAGGCTGGACATTTCGTTTAGTTATTTCGTAAATAATTCGTCGTATTTTCTGTTAGGTTATTATTATTATATTTATAAGTACCGGAACATGATGTATGAAAGGAATGAAATATGTTTGTACAGTGTAGTGGTAGAAAATTCGTAAGTGTAATTGGCTTATGTTAATGTAGTTACAATGTTTTATGAAGTGAAACTCCTTTAGGCGTCTTGAGAGTATCAAGGTCCCGTCATGGCAATACCGTCACGTCATAGAGTAATGCGACGATTTTGGTATCTTTGAATCTTGCCAAAGAAGTTTCACTTCATACACGTGTGCTTGACACACGCTCTTTTTTAAATTATTATTACCTACGTAGGTAACGTAATTAAAAAAAAAGAAACGAATAATTAATAACGATTATTTTAATTCTAACTTCGTTTTGAAAGCTTTAAAACATCTTTAACTTGTCTATTCAGTCTAGGCCTGAGAATCATATGTATAATGTAGGTAAATGCCGATGGTAAATGCATTGAATCGAAAGGTAGAGATAAAAATGTTCGTTGCATTGGAAGAAAATATTTATATCTAATATTATGTATGACAAGGATAAACTTAGCGAGAACATTGCGAAGTTTGATTTGGTTTTATATTCCTGGAACAGAATGTTGAATTTATAATATAGTCTTGCGAGTTTTATACAGTTTTAGCGTTATAATATGTATAATGTATTAGGTAAAAGGCCACAGCTTTTTCCAAACTAGGCTAGATTGCTAAAATTTTAGCAAATTACCGCTGTAACATAATGATTAGACTATCAAATCTCTAGAATAGCTGAATAGATTTAGGACAAAAGCTTAAAGAAATAAAGGTCTACATAGCTCATGACCTGATAAATTATTATAGTTGAAACATGTCAAGTGCAGTACTAGCAATGTTCAAGTGATCTCAATATTCATAAAAATGTTCCACCGGTTATTGAAAAACAACAATGTCTCACAACATGTTGTTAGAAAATCTAGCGCCTGATAGGAAATATGAGCAACAAAACTAGCGCTGTCTCAGTAAGTTATAAGAGGATGTGGAACTTTGCTTATTTTCTCGCATAATGCAAATTGTACTCGAGCAGAATTTAAATGTGCGGAAAATTTTGTGCCAACCACTTGGGTACCTAATATTTTATTTTAGACATAAACGCGACATGTAACATACTATTTTGAATACCTCTATATATATTTAGTCGTGCGAAATTATTCAAATAGCCTATTTCCATATAATGTGAGAAATATGAGACGGATTTTAAATGTTATACACTGGGTCTAACTCTAAAACGTAGCACGTAATTAAGTCCGTTATAGACTTCACACATATAACAATGTGTAATATCATGTTACATTCATAAAATGTAAAATAATACAGTAAAGTCTGCTGTCTTATAATACAGTAGAGCCTATCACATAATTAAAATACAAACAATATCGTGTGTTCATGTAAGTAATACCAATTAAAATACAACACAGAAGTACATATTGTACTTCTATATCATATAAAAACTGTCATTGGTATTATAGTAAGTAGTTATTTATGCCAATACATGCAAATAATTACATCTGTATACACCACAACCACAAATATTTTATTAAATATTCATAGTTCTTATCTTATTGAACGTATATCAATTCTAGGATATGCTAATTACCCGGCAACACAATCGTGTACGTACCTAATTGGGCCCCTTGTCGAATACCCATTTGCATTTGAAAGTAAACTGATTTATCATACACAAGCCTCCGTGGTATTGTACGGAGGTTCCTTTGAACTGCAAAATTGATAGAAATGCGTGTAAAAAGGACTTGAAAGTCAAGATTTTATACGCAGCGAGTTAGATGAAGTTACATAATGTGTGGAGGGAACAGTGTGGAATGATTGTTGACTCTTTTGTTTTTGATGATTTTAATAGACTGATGCAATAAGTTAAAAAAGTACTACGTAGGTAATAAAGCTAAATAGGTACATATTATGTTATATAGTAAGTGACTTCAAAGATGTTAACGCCTGATTATTATAATAAGGGGTGAACGTGTATTAATGGTACCTATTAATATTAAATGTAAAACATAAGAAAATTATCATATTTTTCATAATAAACGTGGTTTAGTGTCCGTGGAAATTTCAATTTTTAAGCACAATAAGTTGTTGAAAATATATTAATTTAAATAAATCTTACGTCAAAATCGGAAAGCTCTTGCAATTGCAATCAAATTTTGAAAAGTAGACTCAGCATCTTCAAAAACCACATCAAAAATATATTTTTCAATATATTATGTTATCACTTTCAACATACTTATTATGTTATTAATGATATTATCTCTAAGACGATAAATATCATTATTAAATAAAAAAACTCTAAGCGGCTTGTAACTATAATTAAACTCAATTTATTTCTAATACTCAAAGCGTGCGTGAACCGGTACCTTCTGGGGAAGCGCGTACCATCTTAGACAACATCTTAGCTTTCGATCAGACGAGAATGTGGTCAAGCGCTTCCCATCATGAATAAGTATTAAAACCTCAAATTACAATTCACATCGATACATCATATACCAAGAGCTAGTTATATAAAATACGTCTTATTGTGTTCTCTATCTATCTCTATAATTTTATTTAATGAAGTGAATAGAAGTCAGTAGGATATACGATTATGAGGATATTATTTACAAATTGATGACGGTCACCAAAGAAATAAAAAAATCTAAAAATATAATATTCTATGCATCTCAAAACCGCTTTTCTTTGTGCATTTTTCATATTGCATAATGCATATCATAAAAAAATAGTTGTATGTTTTACTTACTTTCCAAACACTTCTCGGACAGCTTCACCTGCGTAGCCAAAGGTAATTTACATTTTAACGAGATTTTTATTTATCGCAAAAAATAGCCTATGTCATTGTCTAGCTTACCTATCTCCAGATAGGAAATCATACCATATAATCGCTTCGTTTTGACGTGAAAGAAACCCAAATAAACAAACTTTTGCATTTATAAGGATTGTAAGAATTTCCATTGCCAAAAGCACTAATATTACTATCTTTTAAGCTATTAGGTGTTTACCTCCATCCAGTCGATATAATGAATCGTAAGTTCTAAAACTTTCACAGGGATAAAATTTGAACGGCATAGTTCACTAAGAATCTTCTATTCTGAGGTCTTATATACGTTAATTACAAATAGTTTTACTTGTACTTCGATTCGTTTTACTTTATTCGAAGTTAATTTAGTAGTACGTATTAGGGTGGAGTTCATTTTGCTATAGGCTTTAGAAACGAAACTTTTCAGTGGGGTGTTTAGAGTAAGGCCGCCTTTCCACCTGCAAGAAAACTTCCGACAGTCTGTCTGACAGCAGCTTGCAAGTCTAATACCGCGTTTCCACCTGCAAGTGATATTTGATGTTTTGGATTATGTTCTATTTATTAATAATCCAAATCATCATTCAGAGGCGGAAATTCTCACCAATAGATGAAGGAAGACTTTTAACATTTGGCGTGATTTCTGTCACACGTGTTTGGGTTATTAATTTAGTGTTTTGGCTATTTTAACAATAATATATTCACTTTGAGCTGTTTTGTGTTCGTCTTTAAGTGTTTAGTCTGTGGTTAAAGTGGTAAGTGTACTAACAATTCACTAATATGGGCCCTGATCCACCCGATCCTAAGCCCCCGGACGTCCAGGAAAGAAGCATGGAATTGGACATCTCTCAGAATAAGAGGCAAAGGTGTCCGTCACCTGAGTCTACAGATGAATCTCCAACCAAACGCTTTGTTCCATCTGATCCCATTTCACTTGTTAATCCGTCTATATTTGTTGATCCTATTTTAAATAATCCTATAAGATATAGTGGTGATGAAGTTGGACCATACAGTGTCCACGTATCTCGCGTAGAAAACGATCCTTCTGCCGGCCTGTCCATCCGTCCGATCAAATTTGGATCTTTCTTATATAGCCAAAAAGTACCTAATATTTTAAGAGACGGAGTAAAATCTGTTGGCCGCAACAGGATATCGGTTGAGTTTGCATCAGCTGAGGATGCTAATAATTTTTTATCTTTACCTGCTTTGGCCGAAGCTAAATTTAAAGCATTCATTCCTACCTATCATATCACCCGCATGGGTATTGTAAAAGGAATACCGATAGAATGGACCATGGATGATTTGGTGGAGTGTGCAGAATTCCCTAACAGGCACGGTCGCATACTTAAAGCACGTAGACTTAACAAAAAAGCTAGCCTTGATGGAATTACAACTTGGGTTACATCCCAAACGGTGGTTCTAACTTTCTTAGGTCAAGTAATGCCATCAAAAATCTATTGTAGATACACTTCACTTCCTGTAGAAATTTACCATTACCCAACCATCCAGTGCCACAAGTGCTGTCGCTTTGGGCATATCCGCGACCAGTGCCGCTCAAAAGAGAGGTGCTACAAATGTACACAAAACCACTCGGGTGACTCCTGTCCCATTCAAGAATCTCAAGCACTATGTGTCCATTGCAATGGCACTCACTTCGCCATTGACAAAAATTGCCCGGAACACAGCCGGCAAAAGTCAATTAAACTTTTGATGGCCACAGAAGGTATCTCATTCGAGGAAGCCTCTAAGCTTACCCCTTCAGTGTACAGACCCTTTTCGGAAACAGCCAGTTTCGTTTTTGCGCCCAGATCACAACAATCACCTGTTTTCCCCACCCCTTCTATGAAACAATCCAATAGTGTTCGTCAAACTCGTCCTCTTAATAAAACTTCATACAAAAAGACCTATTCTATACCCCCTCGCACTCATGCACCACTAGGCAAAACATATGATGTAGCTGCACACCGCCAAATAACTCAGGAATTACCCTCTACTCAACCGAATGGTTGTGCCTTATCCCAAAACCCAGACCCCCCGGTTGTACTTAGCTCTAATGTTGAGCTTTATGTTTCAGCCTTAGAAACTTTTCTTAAAAAAACAGATTCAATACCGACCAACGTTGCCCATAGACTTATAAATCTCATCTCTCTATTTAACAGTAATGGCCCTCACAATCCTCCAGTGGAACGCTCAAAGCATTCGTCCGAAATGTCATGAAGTACTTGACCTTATTTCAACCCACAACCCTATAGCTTTTGCCATCTCGGAGACATGGCTAGTTCCCGGAAGTCACTTTCGGATTCCTGGCTTTTTCTGTCTGCGAGATGACAGAGCCGATGGGTATGCTGGAACAGCACTTTTACTTAAACATTGTTTAAATTTCTCTCATATTCTATTGCCTATGCATGATCAGCGTATTAACGCTGTGGCTGCAAGATGCAATAATGTCTCTATTATTTCTGTCTACATTTCTCATCCTCATCCTTCTATTATACCTGATCTTTCACTTATACTTTCCTCCGTACCGTCTCCTCTTTTAGTATTGGGCGATTTTAATGCTCAGCACACTTCTTGGGGATCTTCTGTTTGCAATACATTTGGGCACCTGCTAATGGATCTGCTTGATGACCTTGACCTCTGTGTAATTAACGATGGATCTCCCACTAGGAGAGTCCTTCCTAATCAGAGTCTCTCCTCTGTAGTTGATCTATGTATTTGTTCTTCCTCCTTGGCTCCATCCCTCACCAATTTAACTCTTTCTAGTACTCATGGTAGCGACCACTTTCCTCTTCTCTCTTCCCTTTCCCAGTCTGTTATCCCATTGACTTCCCCTTTCCCACCCCTACTCATGTATAGACTTTGTAAAGCAAACTGGCAGAATTATGCTACTGGTCTTGACAATCTGGTTGAGTCCCTTCCTTCCGTTTCTCTTGATAATGATCTACGTACTTATTCTGACTTTGTGGATTGTATTAAAAACGCAGCAGCGAATAATATCCCTTTTAAATCCGTTTCTAACTCTGGTTCTCGCAAAGTCTCTCCGCCATGGTGGGACGATGAATGCTCAGCTTCTGTCAACTCAAGGAGAGAGGCCGAAATTCAGTATAATGCTTCCATGTCCGTTGACAATTTTATATATTATAAAAGAATAGCCGCTCGTACCAAGCTTTTTCTTAAAAATAAAAAGAAAGCAGGCTGGCAAACATTTTGCGAGAGTCTGTCGCCTAGAACACCTGCAACAGTTATTTGGATGAACATACGTAAATTTCGTGGCTCTCTTTCTTGTAACGACATAGATTCCAATGACTCCTCAGTGTGGCTTGAAGAGTTCGCTGATAAGTTCTCCCCTCCCTTTGTCCCGTCTTTAGATTCTTTCCCTATGGCCACTGGTCCGCTCGTCTCGTCTCATGATAACAGTATGGAAGCCATATTCTCCCTGGAAGAGCTAAATGTAGCCCTCAGCGGTCTCTTAGACTCCTCTCCCGGATTAGATGGCATTCCTTATTCTTTCATACGCCAATCCGGTCCCATAACCAAACAGTACTTTTTAAACTTAGTAAATTTATTTTATGAATTCGGTTACATCCCTGACTCTAGGAAATCGCATCTCATAATTCCTATACTAAAACCAGGCAAACAAGCCTCTTATAAATTTATAAAGAATAGAAAAAATTCGATCACGAGGCGGGACTCGAACCCGCATCCTTCGCGCCATTCCGGGGCGGATGCCTCACCAACTCAGCCACTCGTGACCCGCCCGAGTGATCGAATTTATTCTATTCTTTCAGTTTTATGTGTCTGAAGGGACACACCGCGCGCCATCTATTGAGATGATTAACAACCATTTCAATCAATATGAAGCACTTTTCAGTGAATACAATATTGTAACGATGGAACACGACCTTTTTTGTTGAATTTATATTTTTGGTTTTATGGCATTCAAATGCTTTATAAATATAAATTTATAAAGAATAGAAAAAACAAAAATACAATATTGTATTCACTGAAAAGTGCTTCATATTGGTTGAAATGGTTGTTAATCATCTCAATAGATGGCGCGCGGTGTGTCCCTTCAGACACATAAAACTGAAAGAATAGAATAAATTCGATCACTCGGGCGGGTCACGAGTGGCTGAGTTGGTGAGGCATCCGCCCCGGAATGGCGCGAAGGATGCGGGTTCGAGTCCCGCCTCGTGATCGAATTTTTTCTATTCTTTATAAATTTATATTTATAAAGCATTTGAATGCCATAAAACCAAAAATATAAATTCAACAAAAAAGGTCGTGTTCCATCGTTACAATATTGTATTCACTGAAAAGTGCTTCATATTGGTTGAAATGGTTGTTAATCATCTCAATAGATGGCGCGCGGTGTGTCCCTTCAGACACATAAAACTGAAAGAATAGAATAAATTCGATCACTCGGGCGGGTCACGAGTGGCTGAGTTGGTGAGGCATCCGCCCCGGAATGGCGCGAAGGATGCGGGTTCGAGTCCCGCCTCGTGATCGAATTTTTTCTATTCTTTATAAATTTATATTTATAAAGCATTTGAATGCCATAAAACCAAAAATATAAATTCAACAAAAAAGGTCGTGTTCCATCGTTACAATATTGTATTCACTGAAAAGTGCTTCATATTGGTTGAAATGGTTGTTAATCATCTCAATAGATGGCGCGCGGTGTGTCCCTTCAGACACATAAAACTGAAAGAATAGAATAAATTCGATCACTCGGGCGGGTCACGAGTGGCTGAGATGGTGAGGCATCCGCCCCGGAATGGCGCGAAGGATGCGGGTTCGAGTCCCGCCTCGTGATCGAATTTTTTCTATTCTTTATAAATTTATATTTATAAAGCATTTGAATGCCATAAAGCCAAAAATATAAATTCAACAAAAAAGGTCGTGTTCCATCGTTACAATATTGTATTCACTGAAAAGTGCTTCATATTGGTTGAAATGGTTGTTAATCATCTCAATAGATGGCGCGCGGTGTGTCCCTTCAGACACATAAAACTGAAAGAATAGAATAAATTCGATCACTCGGGCGGGTCACGAGTGGCTGAGTTGGTGAGGCATCCGCCCCGGAATGGCGCGAAGGATGCGGGTTCGAGTCCCGCCTCGTGATCGAATTTTTTCTATTCTTTATAAATTTATATTTATAAAGCATTTGAATGCCATAAAACCAAAAATATAAATTAAACAAGCCTCTTGTGCCGACTCCTATCGACCAATCGCTCTTTCTTCGTGTCTGTCTAAGATAGCTGAACACATGGTTAAAAATAGACTTGAGTGGCTTGTAGAAAATAGGGGACTGTTATCCAGGTCTCAATTTGGATTTAGAAAGGGTATGAGTGTACTGGATTGTTTAGGCATTTTATCCACAGACATTCGATCGGCCTTTGAAAGAAAACAGTATTTGGTAGGCGTCTTTTTAGATATAGCGTCAGCCTACGATAACGTACTTCTTCCGTTACTCAGAAACAAATTGTTACAGCTGAGTATCCCAGTGAGGATGATACGATTTATCTGCAATCTTTTAATGTCAAGATCCATCCAAGTGCGCCATAACTCTCATATTTCTTCCACTAGGCTTACCTGGAAGGGGCTCCCTCAAGGATCGGTATTAAGTCCTCTCCTATATGCTATCTACACTTTCAACTTGGACACGACGGTCACATCATTCTGTGACATACTTCAATATGCAGACGACATAACCTTATTTGCTCAGTCCCATGACATGGATGAAATCACCTCGCGCCTTAATTCAGCTTTGTCGTATCTTCGTGATTGGCTGTCGGATCATGGTATGACTGTATCTGTACCAAAATGTTGTGTTGTAGTTTTCACTAAAAAGCGCCACATTCCCGCACCAACCTTAATACTGGGCGATGAACCAATTCCAGTCACTAATAAAGTTAAGTATCTAGGCGTTATATTGGATTCAAGGTTATCTGGTTCCCCACATGTTAACTACATCAGTCAAAAATGCGAAAAAGGGATTAATATATTACGATCTCTGGCAGGAGTATGGTGGGGGGCCCACCCATACTGTCAGAAACTTATTTATAATGCTGTGGTGCGTAGTCACTTAGACTATGCTTCTTTCATACTCGATCCATGCAATAAGACGGCACTGAATAAACTAGACAAAGTGCAATCTCGTTGTCTACGCTTGATTACCGGAGCAATGAAATCTACCCCGGTTAACGCCCTGCAGGTTGAGTGTGTTGACCCTCCCCTAGCTCTCCACAGACAGTATCTGTGTGATAAATATTTTTTTAAATCCATCTATAACTCTTCCCATATCCTTTGGCCCAAACTCCATAATCTCCTTCAAATCTCCACTAGTCAAAATCTCCGACCCTCTGCTAATTTTTCTTGTTTACTAAAAAGCTTCATAAGATTCACCCGTCTGCCTGATCATACTGTTCAGTTTGAACTTTATCCTCTCTTCTCCGTTAACTTCCAGTCACTTACGTACAATCCACCCATACTTTTAAATTGTGGCATAACTAAAGATACAATTAACGCTAATGCTACATTTAATGAAATTGTAGCCAATAAATGGCCCAATTGGCACCTCTTTTTTACCGATGCCTCAAAAATGTCCGATATGTCATGTGTGGGAGTCGCTGTTTGGTACCCTCAATCCAGCATTATTCTTCAGTTTAAGTGCCCCCCTTTATCTACTGTTTACACTGGTGAAGCTACAGGCATTCTCGAAGCCCTCAATTTCATTAACTCTCACAACCTTGATAAAGCGGTTATATTTTCCGACTCATTAAGCTGCCTCCAAGCCCTTCTATCTTATCCTTTTCGATCTAAATCCTGTCACCCCTTGATTTTAAGAATACGTGTGGTGCTTCTAAATTGCCTCAATAAGGGTCTCCACATTCAAATCACTTACATACCAGGTCATATTGGTATAGGGGGTAATGAGATGGCTGACTCTTTGGCTAAGTCTGCTACGCAAGTGGGTTGCAATACTCACTTCAGTAATTATAGTCAAGACCTTGTTCCACTATCAAAATTGCGTTTGGATGGGAAGTGGTTGAATCTTTGGCAAGAGTCCAGCCGCACAAAAGGTAAATTCTATTGGGATATTCAGCCTACTATTCCACACAAACCGTGGTTTTTCCGTTTTCGCAAATTTGACAAACTAGTAACATCCACTATCTGTCGACTCCGCTTCGGCCATGCTTGTACTCCTGTCCACCTGGCGAAAATTAGAGTACGTGATCACTCTATTTGTGAGTGTGGTTTGGATGAAGGTACTACTGACCACCTATTCTTTGAATGTACCAAGCTTCGTTCTTCATTACTGGATGTCCTCCCTCCTGAAATCCCTCGTCCCACAAATTTTAAATGTTTGTTGACATTAGTGCCTTCCAAATTTGTTGAAATTCTATCTAAATTTATTTCCTTTAACAAACTAAAGTATTAACCCCTTATTATATTTATAAACTATATTAGTGTATCCTGTAGTCTGTAATATATATAACCTGTATTGTCTTATGTGTTTGTTCTAGCCGCTCCAAGTTGATCAAAATTTCTGCATTTTCCCACTCAGTTCCAAATGTTAAATGCTGTGGTTAAATGTCACAACCGAACAAGTCTAACTGGCTGAAATTTGAGTCCTGTCTCTCCCATATATACTGGACATTGGCGAAGTCCCTTTTTATTGGGTGGAGCCATTAATTAAGAGAAGAAGAAGAAGAAGATGAAGGAATGTTTTCGGTTGATAAACGATGAATGTATTTAAAATATAATTTTATATATATAATAAACATTTTTATAATAGTTAACTACTATTATAATGATTTTTATACACTTTTTATACAATATAAATATTAATATAGACCAATAGACTAACGATAAACAAAAAGGTAAATCCTACTCCTCCATTACAAAACCTATCTATAGAATCACAGTCAAGAAGCTTATATCTTATACACTGGAGATTTCGGTATGAACATTTGACGTGTAACAAGAAAATATTGCCCAGTTGTTGTGTTTTATCACTTTCACACCTAACTTGGTATTGCCACTGTTAATACGAAGTTTTCCCAAGGCTACTATGTATGCTGTAATATTCTGTGCAAAAGGTTAGTTTTTGTACATGAGTTTGTTGATAAATTGCCAACAACGTCATTCAGAAGCATTGTTGGATGAGACAATTATTATTTATGCTAAATAAAATAAGTATCTGAACCAATTATTAAAAAGCGATACTCCCTGATTATGGGTAGTTACCATAATAAAATTGTAGCAACTCTCACTTTGACAATATGGCATAAGTGTCAAAAAAATTGCGTCGCTTCGAATATTTAAGTTAATATTGTTGCGTATTTAATAAATATTTTCCGAATATAAATAATGTATTGCATTGTGAAAAATTGCAGAAGTTTTTGGACACCAAATTCTGGCATAAAATTTCACAGGCAAGTGTATATTTACGCTATTTACAATATTCCTCAATACTCATGCATTTACCTGTTTAGAATCATTTTCATGGCAAAAATCGTCAATTTTATCATCATTTTAGTAATCAATCATGCTAAATATCTTCTATCTATCTTCTTTTCCTAATAATTTCATCATTTTTCAATAAACCAATTTAACAAGTAAGGTAACCATGATGACGAGTTTTTACGGATAGCGAAGACAAAATATTGTAATAGTTAACAAAATTATGATGAACATTTAGAACACCATTATAGATTTTTATACTAGTAATGAAACAACGCACGACATCGATATTGCACTCACATGTGGTTTTATGTTTGTTCTTCTTTAACATAGAAATTAATAGTTCTTTTAACTTACCAAATTTTTTTTGTTTTACTTATTTCAGCTTTCCAAAAAATGAAATAAAAAGAAATAAATGGCTGTCCATAGTGCCTATCAAGGGTAAAATTTATCAACATGCCAGAATATGCAGTTTGCATTTTAAGCCTGAGGATTACGGTCCAGAAAAAAATACCTTTTGAAAAGTGCTATACCTACCTTTTTATTTACCACTTTCTTGTTACTGCGTCTCAACTGTGGATAAAGTAATTTTAATTATATTATAATTAACCACCATGAAACCATTATATTTCACTGAATATTTATACTAAAACTAGCGGCCCGCCCCGGCTTCGCCCGTGGTACATATGAAAAATAGATGTTGGCCGATTCTCAGACTTACCCGATATGCACAGAAAATTTCATGAGAATCGGTCCACCCGTTTCGGAGGAGTATGCAGACTAACATTGTGACACGAGAATTTTATATATAAGAAGATAACAAAAGTATTTACAAAGTACCTATATAATCTGAAAATGTTTTTAGGCATGTAGTGATTGCATGGACCTTTCTACGAGTACAAATAAAGAAAATAATAGCCTTTCGTTGTCCGTTGATATGAATACAACTCAAAAAGAAACAGCTCTGGAAGAATGTAAAAATAATATTGTAAGTTATTAATAATTTATTCATTTATTTATTTATGGCTTTTCTCCACCGATACTGCTTTCCGAATCGGTGGTAAATGTTAAAAATATGTATTGACGTTTCAAAAGTGCTTCTCGAAGAAGTCTAATTGAATATAAATAAATGTTTGAGTTTGCGTTTATGCATACAAAGGGACATAACAGAGAAAGCGACTTTGTTTTATACTATGTAGTGATAAAGTTTTCAATCATAGTTTAAATTAAAATCACCATTCAAAATAAATTGTATGTACAATGATGATAATTATGTATGTAATAGTCTGTATAAAGATGCCTCTACCAGTAATTCTTTGTAAATACTGTAAAAAAGAAAGATTGTAGATTTATAATATTGTATACTTTGTTCTTGTTGATTTATTTAAAGATAAGCGAGTTAAATTATATTACAGTACATTAGTATAATAAATAATGTGGATATTAAATATTGAATGTATTATTTCGCATCTGATCACCTATATTACAGTGATGAACTAGCGAACGTGCGTACGTAAGTACAGCTCCTGAAAGACATACGAATTTCTGAGAACTGTAATATCGTTACCACACATCAACACTAGCGATGCAACTCTCCCTTTGGAATATTGAAAAGTTTTAGACTGAAGCTTGAGTAACCAAAACGATGTTTGAAGTGAAACTTCTTTATCGGGGTTGGACCAAAATTTAGTGTAACGTTTTTGCGTTACGCGCCATCTTTTTTTATTTTACAACCTTTACAACTTGATCATTAGGAATTTATTACCTATAATGTTCGAACAAAAATAAGTTACCGCCTTTAAGAACTTGCCGACAATGTAAGTACACTATTGTTTCTTAGAAAACATTTTAGGAGTATACGATAATAAATCTATGACTCACGTAAACACGTGTTTGCTTGATTGGTGTTCAATTATGATTTTGTGAATTCAAAATTTATAAGAATAAACCTCAAACTCTTTATGTCCAATCAAAATCCGCCTAAGTCGAAATCCTTTATAAGTTGAAAACTCTATAACTCGAATTTTTTGGCGTCTCCCTTGGTCTTTTGAACTACCGCACGAGCGGAGCGAGCGAGTCGCGGCAGTGGCCGGCGTAAATATTCAAATAGGTAGCGAGGAGCGAAGCGACGAGCATCTTAGGTTAACTTTTGAACTACCGCACGAGCCGAGCGAGCGAAGCGAGCGAGTTGCAGCAGCGGCTGGTGTAAATATTTAAATAGGTAGCGAGGAGCGAAGCGACGAGCGTGTTAGACTAACGTATTTCTGTAATATTGTATACAAGCTGTGTCGCGCGGTTTCACCCGCGTGGCTCCGCTCCTGTTGGTCTTAGCGTGATAATATATAGGGTGTAATCGTTAAGTGTGCGATTATTCCGTTACTATTACAGATATCAAAAAACTTTGATATCTGTAATAGTAACGGACACACTTTGTGCACACTTAACGATTACACCCTGTATAGCCTATATTACTCGTGGATAATGTAGCTTTCGAATGGTGATAGAATTTTTAAAATCGGTCCGGTAGTTTATGAGCCTATTCATTACAATCAAACAAACAAACATACAAACAAAGTTTTCCTCTTTATAATATAAGTGTAGATAGTAAATTATTTTTTGAAAAATAAGGTCACAAAGAAGTTTCACTTCTTACGTGTGTACTCTAGTACACGCACACATTTTTTTAATGTATGTAGCACTCATTTTAATTAAAAAATCGTAGTATGAGATCAAAAGTTATCAAGCGTTATTTAAAACTATCATTCTCTACCAATTAAAATGGTATGTACCTATAAAGATGATAATTATTCATGTAAGTTGACCAGTAATATTATAATACTAGATTTCCGCCCGCGGCTTCGCCCGCGTTTTCAAAGGAAAACCCGCATAGTTCCCGTTCCCGTGGGATTTCCGGGATAAAACCTATCCTATGTGTTAATCCAAGTTACCCTCTATATGTGTGCTAAATTTCATTGTAATCGGTTCAGTAGTTTTTACGTGAAAGAGTAACAAACATCCATACAAACTTTCGCCTTTATAATTATAGTATTAAGATAAATACTGTTAAAAATATATGTCGTTATTATTTATAGACCATGATTTTTAGTTTTTTCTATTTCGAAAAATCCTGAATATACAAACCAGTGTGGTCACCCACAGAAAGAGACAAAAAACAACACTGACGTCATTCAAGGTTATATTTTCTTGTGACAAGTTAATGGTCATAGTGCAATCTCCAGTGTATTAGATATAAGCTTCTTGATCACAGTATAGAATATTTGACATCAAACATCAATATAAATGTCAAGACAAAATTATACAAAACATGCTTTTATATACGAGTTTTTATATTTTTACACATTAATGCCCAAAGAATTGAACTGAATTATAGTTTTACAAGTACCAGGCTAGCATAAGAATGGCGGAGAAGAAGAACGAATACCCAGCCAGCGTAGAGGCGGACAGGCGCCTGTTGCCTTTCGAGTCGTGGGAAGATTATTTAGATTCACTCATTGAGATTGCTGACCTGCGAAATCTCAGGAGCATCGGCTCTGCTCGAACAATTGCCGCGTTTGGTTACAGGTAATATTCACGTATAGATCTACGTTTTGATATGCATGAGTGAATGGATTTTTCAATTTGTTGATTGTGATTTTGAACTTATTCAATGAATGCAGATCGACCAGACTTCTATGAATTAATGTTTGTCATTAAGTTTATATAAGGATAATCTATATAAGAAAAGAAGATTGCCAAAATATGTGCTGCTTAGCGTAAGTCTCGGAAACAGCTCTACCAATTCGCAAATTTATAACTTTTTTATTAAGGCACTAGAAAGGTTCTTATTGAAAGAAAAACGAAAAATGGGCAAAAGGATAGAACAATGTCTAATGGGGCTATTATACTGGGGCTTATTTAACAAAACTATTTACCTATTTAACTTACTTAATACTTGTTTTAATTACACGTCTTCATCATTTATAGAACGTGGTCATTTATACATTATTATATACAACTAGCAAACCAGGCGAACTCCTTTTTGCCACCAGAGACACCTTTTCTTTGCTATAAACCTCACGGAGTCCGAGACCTTTCCAACGAATGCAAAACCGTGGAAATCAAATACTACGTGTGAAAATCGGTTCGTGCGTTCTGGAGTTATAACGTCAGGAAGGAAAACCCGACTTATTTTTATATAGTAGATTAATAACAACATTACTTAAGAAACAGCTGCAAAAATAACCCAATTACAATTTGCCCTTGCTCAGAGCCAACGGAGACACATTACAAGAAAAAGAATTCTACAAGCGGCGCAAGGTAATCCACAGTATAGTGTTCCCGGTGGTCCAGCCGTACGTGCTGGTGAGCGAGGGAGCAGACCTTGAGGACCCTTTTAATCGGGAACTAGCAGTCAGGGAACGGGCCAATAGGGTCGGCATATTGCAAGTATGTATTAAAATATTTAGGGATTTTCTTTAGTAAGAAGTGAAAAAAAATTATGTAACGAGTTACTCAAATGAAGCGATCATTTTGCGATTTGTGTCATTGATGTTTCTAAAATATAATTTTGCACCACCACATTTTTACAAGTTTATAAGAATGAAACCAAAACGAAAACATACGTCATACTAAAAATATGTTATATACTAAGTAATGTGAGTTGAATGTACTAAGTACTTAGTTATAACAATTAAATTCATTAGTGTGACTTAAATAATATCAGAGTCTGCTTAAAATTTACATTTTCGGCTTTTAAGAAAATTACACTTTAAAAAATAAAATCTAGCTTTGGTTTTGTATGTAAAATGTTATTATAATTATGAGAGCATTACTATAAAATCACTACTACACACCACAGCATACTGATAAAATAAAAAATTGTCCTTATATTCATTGAGTTTAAAATTATCTGTACCAAATATCGTAAAGATTCGATCAACTGTTATTCCTTGAAAGCGTGCCTAACTAATATCCTTCGTTCATGCTCAAACTTTCATATTTATAACATTAGTAGGATACAATCAACTGAAACACGTCACACTCGATATATTTAACTCCCAAACGATTAACACCGACTATTGCTCTTCCGCAGTCGATAATTTTCATTCGCCACTTCACTAAGGGTGGTTTCGAAATATCCGGCTACATAGATTACGCGCATCGGTTGATCTCAGAGAATTGGGGGCCGTTTTTCAAAAGCAACAAAATGCTCTGGCCAAGGGACAGTGACCTTGGGTACTATCATTGGAGGCATGGAACTGTGAGGAGCAATATTAGCAGGAATTATAAGGTGATTTTTTCATGTATTTGTAAGTGTAGTCGAATTTGTTGGCTGGAGCAGTTATGTCTAGCCAGGATACTTTTAATCTTCGATTGATAAATTGTTTCAAATATACTTTTGTCAGGATAATTATTTAACCTTGTTTTATAGTTTTAGTAATTACTTTGAAACAAAATGAAGTACCTATTATAAAAAATTACAGCTGTTAAAATCGAATTGAATGATATAATGTAGGTATAGAGCAGAAAATCAATACAGATATTTTGAACTCCGTTCATTATTCAAGCTTAAAACAGATTGGAAAGGTTCCCAACTGCCCATATTATTTTATTAGAACAGCCTCCCCCTTTAATGGATCTACCAAAAGTTCTTAGCGATAAAGCTTATAAATTTCATATCCATATGGGCTAAATTTTTGATCTAAATTTTGTCCGAACTACACTCTATTGTAAGTAACTATGATAAAATATTCCCTTTGCAAATGCAAAAGTATATCAGTGGAAACGATGAAATGCAAATATACGGATACAAGGGAATTTCTACCTTTTTTCTCACTTTCTGACATTAATATACAAGTTTCACTTTGATATCTCAATAAACGCCGTATAACTTTTCCCGGGCATTTATTTTTTCATCTATAAAATATATAGTTCCAGACGCCAAATATGTATGTATTTCTTAAAAATTGAGTATATAGGGCGTTTTATAATCACAATCATACCATAATCGCACATCACGCTTCTATAATTTACGAATATATAGTTAATTAGCACCTAATTAGTTTATTATAAACGCGTCTAACATAATAATGGTAAACCTATATCTATATCGCTAAATATCGCTAAATGGAATCATATATGCCTGGATGCGTTCTATATCATAATACTATATTATAGTCCTTTTCACCTATGATGATTCCTATGACACTTCATCGTGTTCCGAATTACGTATTTTATGTTTAAAAAGCAAACATAATTTTAGTGCATAATATTTTTATTTTATGGCGGCATTATTACCAAAAATATAAAAATGAAACATCTTAAGTTAATAAAACAAAAATAGTATTGTTTAGTTTAATATAATGAAAAATAAAATAAAATAACACAAAAAAATAATACGTACGCAATTCGTGTACATGAAATGGAACGTTGAAAAATTACAGAGTTGGAAAATCATATAATCGGCGCCCATCTTGTGATCGTTTGTCAATCGCGTCAATCGTCTGTACGTATGCGTCAGCCTTGTATACAAGTTGCATTTTTATATTGATACTTTACGTGATATTCTGTTATTGTTTCTAATTATTATTGTTGACTCTGTTGCTGTTGTTTGCTAAGTTTCCTTAGTAAATTGTTGGTGAAATGCCGAAAAAACTAATTTTGGTACTTTATTCAAATCGATTTCATTTCCATATAAAATATTATCGATTATCGGAAACAACTGATATACGATTTCAGTAACCGACATATCTACACGTGTCAAAAATCGATATGTCTCAGAAATCATCTTAGGTGAAAAGAACTATAACATTTAATAAGGTTCACACATAATTATTGATGTAATAATCACGAAATAAATTGTGCAGTAGTAGTATTGTACTTTTCTATTGAACTAAAATTTTCCGCATATGTTTTTATCGAGTAAACCCCTTAAAGTTGAATAACAACCCAATGTATTATTAAGTAAAAAATGTATTTTTAATACACGTTACATACTATTTTCACAAATGGAGAGAGTAAGTACCACGTCTATAATATTATCTAAAGTATACTGTGTTCTAGTATTCATTTATTCATGGTGTAACAACACAACAAACAACATAAAAACAAAGCTAACCAGGAAATACATTTACTCTGAGTAATCTCAAATAAATTGTTTATTCATTATTAATTTAGTATGATATTGTCTTTCATTAACCGCAAGCCTGTATCGATATAATAGGATGCTTTGCGATGTTATTGACAGCTTATTAGAGTCGACTGGGTCTGAGATTAAATCACTTTGATACTTTTGATTGGATGTGAGAACATACATCTATAGGTTTTATATTACGGGCAATGAAAGTTGATTGATGTCGATCGACTTTTATGTAGTGTACCTACAGTACCTAAGTATACTTATTACATTGATTTTTAGGCTTATCATGTAAAATAATAATTTGACTGTCTTATGTTTGTTACATATTTGTGCTACCTACCTAAAAGATTTAGTTATGAAATTACTGTAATTTCCAAATTTCCATACTTTTTTACATTTTTTTTAAAGTACTTAAATCTAAAAATCATTACTACTTAGTTGTTTATGAGCTCATGATGATGTGCTAATTCTAGTGTTATTGAGTTTAATCTCAATTAGTTGCATTTGTATCCAATCCCAGAGGAAACTGGGAAATAATGGGTCGGTTTTTGCGGACGGGGCCAAGTCGAAATCCATTCCAAAGGTGTCGATCGAGTGGTAAAGTTTACAATGAAATTCTTGCATAGTTCTTGTCAATGCAATTGAGAGCCAAATTAAATTTGGTCGGAATTTAGAACTTGTTACAGTTGTTAGTTGTTCCTCTTTTAGGTGTTCAGGTAGTGTTATTGAAGAGGAAGTAGTGGCTTCTTTTGTATGTTTGATAAAGTATATAGTGTGTGTGGAGGTTTTAATTAATAAGACTGATATTATATGAATTTATGGGGTTCTTTAGGCTATGCTGATAATTTCTATGGTTAGTTCTTAAACATTACAAGTCAGAATTTTGGTATTTTAAATTCTTGGAGAATTATAAAGGTCTCGATCTGGTAGTATCAAACAAATCTGCGTAAATAGAGCGTTTCAATTATTTTGGAATCCCTACAAAAATTATTTTTTGTTTCCACAATTTGTGCTTGGTTTTATTTTGTTCTGAATTTCGATCAAAAACTTATGTTTGCTATAAAAATATCATACATAAATAGAAATAATTATAAAATACTATTATGTTTCAGCCCGTAATGGACCCAGATCGCGGCCTCCTGTTTCAAAACCGGCACGACCATAAAATAATCTGTCCCGACCCTCAGCAAGACCCAGGTCAAAATACCACGAAACAGCGAATATATTCTCCGAGATACACCCAAATTGAACTATATGACCATGTAGTGAGAAGAAAGAGCTGATGAAGAACCTACAATAATTGATGAGTATGAAACATGACAAGTGTAGCTAAATTTATAATTTATATTCGATTTCGATTTGACAGTTTGCATAAGCTACATTCATCTTTGCTGATAAAATAGATGTGTTCAGTAGAAGTTATTTTTGACACATGACTAAAAGAAACTTTTGTCAAAGCAAAAGTTTAAAAATTAAATCTACCTACAGGTAAATTAGCTTGGAGAAATTTTTGCGTTTGTAGTAGTGTATGGTCAGCAAATAAAATAAAACAACATTTTATTTTTAGTTTTTATTTTATACATATATATAAGGGATTTTAAATTAAACTATATGTGTTTCTCCTCTGAAAAAGATGAGACTTTATTTTAATATTTGCACATTTAACATACATATAACTTTTACATTAACAATGTTACTAAAATGAAAAATTTACTAACCTGAAAAAGAAACGACATTTAAAGTTTAATTCTTTAGTTTGAGAAGTCAAAGGCTTGCCTCGACCATGTTTTAACACTGGAGCCATATTGAATTAACAATATAAAGTTACAACACTTACACACAAATTAAACACTAGTTATGGCCCTGCCTTCATACAAAACTGCTGAATACGCCGTTCGCACGGGAATAGAATGTGGATGCGATTTCCCTTAGTTAGCATCCAAGCTTACGTCTTTATAATTATTAAACTGTATAAATTCATTCTTTAACTCCGGTCTGCATCGTGCAGACATGGGTGTAAAAGTCTCATTTTAGCTATTAAATGTAGTTTTTAAGTACATCTGAGTTTTCATTTGGGGCCTCCGGCTGCGGGACATGTAATTCACTTCAACAAATATTATAACAATAATAACAAATAATAACAACAATCAACAAATACAAAATTTATCAATTAAACTACGTACATAATAATTATAAATTTTGAATGAAATGTGCTTTATGTTCTAACGGTACCAAACGACTGCACGTGGCACCTGCGGACAGCGTAAACTGGTTTATTCTGGTTTTGTGCGTGTTTCCACTTTCCACTATCAAGTGACGATTTATTTATTTGTTTTGTTTCGTAATTATTATGGTCAAATATTAATTATGAAACAAATTATTATGGACACGATATTTTATTGTTTCACGGTAGTCGCCTTGTCGTTTGCTCAAGGACGTAAAATTGAATGATATATTTTTTTTTATAAAGTCAAAACCATTTTCTTTCAAATAAAAACTTGTTTTTATTGAAAACAAAAGTGTTGCTAGGAATAAGTATAAAATTAAATAGTAATATTAGGATATCGAAACATTTTTGTATAGGCCAGAACGATATAGTGGAAACGCGCTCTAAGATCTGAGTAATATACACACCACTACATATGCAAAAATTTCTCCAAGCTAATTTACCTGTATGTAATAAAATTTGGGTGAATAATTTTGGTAATATCTATCAAATGGTTTATTTTTTGATAAATATGTTGTAAAAATAAAATCAGACGTTGAAATGAAATGTTGTTTTATTATAAGAAATGCTTTGATTACAATATATTTATTATTCGATACAAAATGCTTCAAGGTTTTGCTTTGTCAAAGCTAGTCTCATTAATTTGGAACATTATTCCTGCAGTTTATGATTCAACTGATTAATTACAAAGGTAAAAAACAAGATTCTTAGCTTAAATATTAAGCACTTATACACTAGTTTTGTCTTTCTAAAGGGACAAAAATAATTTATTATATACTTAATTTCTAGTGTATATTAATTATAATCTTAAGTAACAACGTAATAAAAGTATATTCTTAAACATTTACGTTTTAAGTTCAAAAACAATGGTCTCATTGAATGCGTATACTATCAGCTGTAATACTTATAAAGGAAAAGATTCAAATCTATGCCTGAGATTGCACAGATTCTAGCCTAGTTCTTTTTGCAGTTTCTCGAGAGGCTGTGTGTACGATTGAAGTGCGCAGCGTGATTCCGAAAATATCTTCATGATATCTGTTTTCCTCCTGCAAAATCATAATAAAATATATTTATATGAAATTCTATTAATATAAAGTAAAATAAGGTTCTCTGTAAAAAAAAAAAAAAACTATTGACCAAACAGGTTAGGATAAGCAGGCTTTATTCATTTCGGGATTTAATAATTTATGTGTGAAATGGCCAAATATCTTGTATTTCTTTATTAACACTCACCATCAAGCCCAAAATAAAGTCATCGACCTCTGTGTCTGTCAATTTTCCGTGCTTTTTAATTATTTCTTTCAACTTTTGTTGCACTTCTTCCGCCATCTTACAGTCACCGCACACGTAGAAATGTCCGCCTTTTTCTAGAAGTGTTTTAGTTATTTCAGGACCTTCATCTTCTAACAGGGCTTGTACATGTTTCTGAAAATAAATTATTATTTGAATTCTTTCTCTTTTAGAATCTCTCAAACAACAATTACAACTTTCAGCCTTTATTACCTTATTGATACATTCTTCTCTAGAATATGCCACCATGGCTTTTGTAATAACTCCATCTTTAACCGCTTCTTCTTTCTCGTCTTTATACAAATCCATTCCCCTGTATCTACATCCAAAGAACAACCACAACGGACCAGCTTTTGAACTGTTATTTTCCATTAAATGTCTTCTATGATGCCAGAAACCTCTGAAAGGTGCTATACCAGAACCGGGACCAACTAATATAAGTGGAACGGAAATATCAGATGGCATATGGAAATTAGGAGCTCTGCGGAATAACAAAAATGCGTTAATAGTTTGCTTCCGTAATTAAATTTTGTTGAAGCGCACAAACGATATTTACCTTCTTATAAATGCGATGACCTCGTCATTTACTTTAAGACTTTGTAAATATGTTGAGCAAACACCGTAATGAGTTGAACCTTCGCCACCTGTGATCATAATTAGCAAGCAATATTATTGATTTATTAATCATGTGGATATTGAAAGGAATATTATACCAACAACAATGCTTACTTTGAGTTTTATATTGAACAACGGCGACAGTGACGTGTATTCTTTGAGGATGAGCCAATGGTGATGAAGATATAGAATAAAACCTAGGTTGTAAAGGAGGCAATAATGCAACTAAGACTGAAGCCTGAGGTCTACACGACGGTATTTGAGTTAACACTTCAGCCAAATGAGGGTAGTAATGGTATCTCCAATCATCAAACTTGTTTGAATCCTGAAAGTATAGTTAGGTTATAAAAATGTCAATTCGGTATGAATGTAAACCAGAATACAGTACAAAAGACATTTAACTAATAACGTACCTCTATAAGCTCTTTTATACATTCAGTGTCACTTTTATCAGTACAGGCACTCGCTAAGTACTTCAAAAGCTTCGACGATGGTGGAGTAGTAATGTCTAGGAATCTGGTAAACAATTCTCGTACTGTTACTGGCGGTAGCCGTTCATGTTTCTCCCAAGATTTAATAGCACCTTTAAATTGCAAACAAAATTAATAAAAAGAAACACATAAATTAAAACTTTCCGTATTATGCTTTGTTTATGGATTTTACCTGTAGGTGTAAGAGTTTCTTTCATCACTTGCAACTGCACTGGCTTGTCATACACATCTACGTCTTTCAGTCTTGATAATACGATGTCTACAATTTCCTTTCGATTACAAGCCATAATACCGACATGGTCTCCAGGTTCATATTTAAAATCAGACTGAAATTATATCGAAAAGATGAAGTGATTAAACAATTTCTTCTAACATTATCTTACTTTATATATTAAACTCACATCAACTTCCATATCAACAAAATATATTGTTGCTCGGTCTGATGTAAAATCTCCCAAAGGTTTATTTTCTTGCACTCTGCACGTAATATAGTGTTTCTTGTAACTTTCTTCAAGGGCCTTTTTAATTGGTAAGCCCTTTTCAACGTTACTGAATCGGACTGTATCTTTAGTGATTGGAATCACTCCAAAGGATTTTTTCGCATCTTTGATTATGTCATTTTCTTCCAAGCAGAATGTTTCACACGCAACCTAAAATATTATATTATCAGTAACAAATCCTTTATAGTTTTATTGATACTTTTTTTTTTTGATAAAATGAAAATATTATGTGAGACTTACTTGGAATATATTGGACGACCAAGTTCTAAATTGCTGTTCTTGGCCATACATTTCATCTCCGCAGTTTACTTCCAATAGTCTTTCCCCACCTAAATCTTCGAGTACTCTATCCACGGTTTTACCGAAACAACAAAATTTTGGATACACGCTTGAACCTAACGCAAAAACGGCAAAGCAGACATTGCTCAAAGGACCAATATTTTCTGCACTTGATGTTCCTCCAATGCTACCTGTTTTTTTGGGATTAAAATTTAAATGATCAATAATTACAATTTATTAACACTATAACACATAAAAGATTGGATAAATGATTTTTTACTCTTTCAAACTGAGCTTACAACTGGTCGGATCTGAATGAAATTTGGAAGAGATACAGAATAAAGATATAAATAGGCCACTACGTGGGAATACCGTGAGCCAATCTGTAGTCATAGAGCGCTGATATAATTTACTTATCAATTTGCATTGCACTAATAGTTTTTACCACACTTAGTAACGTATTTATTAATCGCTTAAAACACTTGAATCTAAAAACTTGATTTCATCACACGAAAATAAAAACAATTCTTCTAAATAATGGAATTCAAATAAATTACTTAAAATGAGCAAAACTCATAAACAATGTTTTTCTTACAGTGAACGTTTTCAGAGGATTGAGTTAATGCTATGACCAAATCCGCTAATGGATTGAGGGTTACTTAAAATCGGATAGAGCAAAACATTGTTTAGATATTTCACTGAAATTATTATAACATTTTTTTGTTTTAAGCTATTTAGGGTAATGCTTTAGAAATTTCACTAAAATTTTTATATAACAATTATTAGCTGTCTTGCCAAACGTTGTTCTGCCCCTCTTATCATTTAGGGGTATGAAAAATAGATGTTGGCCGATTCTCAGATCTACTGAATAGGCGCACAAAATTTCATGAGAATCGATCTAGCCGTTTCGGAGGAGTATGGTAACACAAGAATTATTTTATTTAGAGATTTTGTTTAGGGTAAACTTACTTTTATTTGATTCTAAACGTGTTAATTGCCGTTTGTCTTCATTGTTGCTTCGACTGGACTCCAATCGCGACAGTTGCCTTTTGTATTCGTTACGTGGCGTCATCACACTGTTTGCTCTCATTAATGACTTTGGTGTGGGTGTTTTGTAACTAAAAATCAAATTGTATATTTTTATCAATGTTTTATTTTGTGCTTGGTGAAGGTTATCTTTGTTGTGATGTACATATCCTTTTTTTGTTTTTAGTGATATTTATTTATTTTATATGCCTATTTTAAATAATTAGGTACTGATTGATATCTATTTTTAAATATTAATAATGATCCAAAAATATGTAATACACTTCATTGCAATCAATGAAATGTAAAGCTTTGAAACCATCGTTCAATTAAAATGCAAAATAAACTTTTAATAATTCTTTTCTACCCTAAAAATAAAACCTTACCCTGCGCTCTCCACCTGATCATTCTTCTTTTCATTATACAGCATTTGGAAAAGATGCTCCGCGAACGTCTGCAATGCAACACTAATTAATATTCCGTCAAGTAGTGAACACATCAGTGACAAAAATAACATATGAACCACAATATAAATAATTAATTAACCCGCTGACTAAATAGTAAATACGTCGCTAAGTAACAAACTTCGCAGTTTTAACAGTGGAGTAATTATATATTTACAGCGTATACTCGAAGTCAAATACGAAGCCCGAGCATAGTTAAAACAAATAGTCCCTTATTTTGTCAAATAACGAACGTTCTAGAAATAATATTTGCAATTTACTCACGACGCCATTCGCAGGAGGCTCGCCGTTGCCAAAAGTTGAAGTTACGATGAGGAGGAGTGTTTCGTGCTCTATCGAGAAAATATCGTAGTCTGACATACATTGGACCTGGGGAGAATAGGACAGATAAGATTGTGGCCTTTTGTAGTGGTCTTAAACTTTTGTTAAGTGCCATTTGTTTACTATTTACTATCTGTGATTATTCTTTTTTAAGGAATATTGTACATATTAAAGAGCTATATAGGAACATTTTATAAATATGCCATTGATAAGCGCTTCAAATTTGTTTAAATAATTGGACATTTCTAAAATAAGGCACTCCAAAAGCATTCCCCAAATAAGCAAACATAATTTTCACTTCAACTACTACAGAAGAAACCGATGGAAGAAACACATTCCGTGAATAGGTTTAATCAAGAGCGCAATATTCTACAAAACTTGCCTGTACGTTGAACGCGTGGCCGAATATGGTCCCTAGTTCCTTGGCATAGAGTTCAGATTTGCCCGTCTCTGTCGCGTACAGGATAGTCGCTTTGATGCGTTTAGACAGCGCTTGGCTGAAGAGTTTGGATGTAAACTTGACGGCCCTCGCGATCTGCTTGAAGTGAAACTTACGCCGCACCTTGTTGCCGTCAGACTTGCTCCAGTGGTGGGTCTTCCATGCGGGTTCCTGAAGCCCGGTAAATGTGTTCGTGTAACTTTGTAACGCAGTGACGTCACGGATAATATTATGTGTTTATTATCTATGCATCGTCACTGCTGCGTTATGGAGTTTTTATTGCTTTCGATTAGGTGCTAAGTATTTTATTATAGAGCGATTTGATAAGTTATGTTTCCTATGTAGTTTCCATAATTAATAGTTATGCTTATTGCACAGTTTTTTGACTTTTATAGGTGACATACCTATTTGTGAAATAATAAATAATGTTATTCGACTTCTAAGAATATTTATTAAATGTTTTTTTTTTATTAAAATGGCAAATTACTTACTTGATAATCATATGACGGTCTCACATAATACAAAGCCATTTCTTGATGAAACACCGCGGTCAGTGATGACGACATTGGAGGGACGATCCATATCCAATCAGACGGACAACCGCCCCTTAAATAATAAGACAAATGAATGCGAAAGAATGTAGATTATCTTTATGATGAACGGCAGAGCCTTAAATCTAAATCCGTTAAGTTTTTGTTCTTTTTTTTTTGTGTTTATGTGTGCTATTCTGAATTATAATTTAAAGGTTTACGATGTTTGTGTTTCATATACTTAAATTACATCTTTATATGTACTGATCAATCTCTGCTCAAATTTTAACGTTTTAGCAATTAAGCAAAATGAATATAACATTATAATAAACATACCTGCTTCTATTTTCATTATCCAAGTGTTTGATAAACTGTTCCGATGCTGAATGATGATCAACTATAGATGCATTATCTCTATGAAAGCTGTGTAGTACAGCGATGTTGACTTCCACAAGAGCTTTGTCCTTCCAAAGAGAGACGTATGAACTTGTGTCTAATCCCATTTTCATTGCTACCGACTACAACAAAATAATGTTTTATCATCATCATCAATTTATTTTGTTATTGATAGTTAACAGAAACAGTGATAATATTATAGCATAACGAATATTAATTTATGTCAAAGCATACTTTACATAAAATTAAGAAAAAAACTCTCGTCTCTACCGAAAGTAATAAACACTAACAAGCGTATATCTACTGTCTTTTCGCTAAGTAGATACATTCGATAAAAGTCTTCATCAATAAAAATAATACAAGGCCAATCATCACCAACCTACACTAAGCCCAATCAACAACAAAATAAAGAAACAAATAATATTTAAAACATAGTATCAATAGTTTAGTATCAAAACTTTTTTTTTGTATTGATTTTCACGCAAATACACACCTCAACAATATTTAATCGATTTGAGTCGCACAAGTTCCGGCAGCCAATTTCCGTGCCCATATACCACCCGTTGAAGGCAGTGGCTGTGAACTCCAGACCACCACAGTCCAACCGCATGTTGGAGACCGCTGGTAGAGCGTACCATTTGAGACCTAGGTCTATGAACCAGTCGTAGCTGGAAAGGAAGTAAATTTTAGCGTTCTAGTTCGTTTGTAGAGGGAAAGAATGGCTGCTTCTAGAGAAAAACAACAAGTTAATTTTTTTTTTTTATTGGTATAATAGGGAAGCGCTTGACCACAATCTCGCCTGATGTTAAGCTGAGATGTGTTCTAAGATGGAACGCGCTTCCCTAGAAGGTACCTGTTCACTCAAAGTTTGGTAGTAAGATTGAAATTAAAATGAAATAATTACTTTAAACTAATTCTCGTCTTTACGTTTTGTCTTGTGATAAATGATTTTTTTTTCGCGTAAGTACCAATCAATTTATTCAAGCAATTCATTAGGGCATGCATTCAATTTATTTCCAAAATCAAGACAGTTTGATATAATTAATAGAGAATAATAACGACATTCTCCATACCAAAGAAATAGTCAAAAAAGCACAACATAAAAAGGGCTAAGTTCTTACAAATATTAGATTACATAACTAAAACTAACCTGGGATGTTCAATATTAACTTCCATGATGATCTCACGAGGTATCTCAAAGAACTCAGGGTCTCTCCCATCAGCTGACAGCACCAGGGGCAGGATGTCCCATGCTGTACGTGGTGGTTTCCAACCCAGTTGGACACATACCTACAAGAATTGTAGGACTGAGCATGTTTGTCTATGATATTTTTGGAAAGTGATTAGTTCAATTTTTAGGACCTTACTGTGAAGAGAATTATATTTATAAATTTTAATATAGGTGCAGGATTATTGAGCTTATTTTGTCCCTCGCCAAAATGCACTTTGATCAAATCTAGAATCATATTTGAAGCAATTTAGCAATATATTTTATTTAATTTTTCAAAATCATAACATCAGAAACTCGGTAAAGTAGACAATGAGAAGTCAAATTTCATAATTAATTAAAACTAAATTACACAAACCAAGAAAAAATAAATATCCTGAATTTATTTTATTAAAAAAATAATAAACTAATTACAGGTATAATACTCATTGATCGAACTTCCAAAAAGTATTAAATCAAGCGGTTCATGGCCTTCGATACAATCTCAGCTGATCTAATTTCCTTTACACAATGGTTAAAGTGTAATTAAACTAAGACAATAGCCGGTTTTACCTAATTGACCACCTGAGTACAATACATGGGAAAGTTTTCGAATAAAACATATTTTATCCTTTTGTTAAAAATAAAACATTACGGTATATATTCCGGTAAGTAATTTTAATTATTTAATGGTCCTTTGTTATGTATTAATGTAGAATAATGCAGTATTAGTTTATCTTACAAATAAGACAACTATTTTAAACTAATAATGATATAATACAGGCTTCATTACGTAGACAGGCATTGAATATTAATTTATAGTGATAATCTCGAAATAGTTTATTGTCTTGAAATTGAAAACACTGATATTATAAAAATATATAAATATATTATGTTGTCAATTATAAGTATTTGAAATAAATAATTATTACTATTAAAATAGTACTTCTATTAAATGGTGTTATTATACGATACACACACAGTAGATCTACAAATTATTATAGTAGAGAAATCACAACCGTGAATAAAACAATTAATTTAAATGTTGTATCAAAACTATATAACGAGGTTGTTCAGGTGCCGTAACAAAGCACATCAGCTTGCAAACCATTTTACTAAATGCTAGAAGGCCTAATCTTTTAATCACACAGAGAAGCATATTGTAAGTAGTGTTTTTTAGCAATAATAATTAATTTTTGTGAAACATGAAACTTTTTTCATTTGTTAAACTGTAGTCGAATCAACTGTGGAAATTTAACACTATCTACGCACTACTGAAGTTTTTTTTTTTTTGGTTTCCAGTTTTATATATTTTTATTCACGATATAAGAACATTGCAATAAGCATCTAACGTTCTGATTTGCAATTTCATAAAACAAAATCAAATTATTTCTAACTCCCAAAAAGCTTGTTCGAATTGTCATCAATTTCATCCAGACCAGAGCGACGCCTATATTAACTACTACCTATAATAACTACGAAACTATAGTTTCGGAGTTTTAAATTTCCGTCTCAATTTCTGCTCTTTTCTTGTATGCTTTACCTCAGTGAATTCAACTCTAGCGGGGTCACCGAGCACGGTGCCGTCCGGCTCGAGGTACCCGGCGTAGGTGATGAGCTGTGGGTTCCATATCCGATAATCGTGTTTGCCGTCCGTGCGCTGCGGGAATATGGTTATCGCTGACCTGAAATGGACTGTGGGTTTAACAGTGTATGGGTGTTAAATATAAATTGACTAAAAACTTTAATTGCTATTATGCTAGTACTTGACGGCCCGCGGCTTCGTCCGCGCTGTGTAAAACTTAGCAATTTATAAAATATAGGTGTATATATACCTTTCCTCAAGAACCCTCTCGTCATTTGTGATCTTATTATTCTGATCCTGATGGTTTATCCATATATCGCAATTCATTTCGACAAATAAATGAGAAGAAAAAGTTTAAATTATTAACAGAGTCTACATGTTTATGTAGATCCTGTTAATTGCAAATATCTTAAGTCAATTCTAAAGATCTCAAACTATGTTTGCATGCAAGATTTGTTTTAATTGAATTGTTTTTGATTTAGTATTCAAGATGTGATTTACAACTTTCGTTTGTTTCTCATTATTTAATTAAAGAACCTTCCAAGAGTTCCAAGAATTCTACTATAAATCTGTGAAAGTTATAATAGAATTATAGTTTTAAGATTCATCTTTTTCTGTAAACCTTTTTGATAAGCCAATTTGCTAATGACAAAACTTTACTATTAATTATGCTACTTTTTATTTATAAGTATTTCTCCAATTTAGAACCTATTAAAGTAAAATATAACATCTACGAGAGTAAATGTATTGCGTTTTCGTGCAAAAACTACGAACAACACATGACATAACTATATTTTACTACCAGTGCCCCGTTTTGATAAATAGCGTGATAATAAATCAGTATGCACATACAAATGCGTAGGTGAGCCAGAAATAGAGTTATTACCTTATATTTCCTTTATTTGTCGCGTATTTGATATGATTGCATAGCGCTTCAAACATTCCACTTGCGGTAGTTACTTCTCTACAGTCGAAGATCTGGAAAAAACAGTTAAATGGGGTTTTTGAAATTATTAATATTAAAGTAAAAGTCCTTAGGTATCCCTAATATATACATGTATACAGTATATTATGTAGCTGCTATGATAAATAGACAAATTCGACTTTAATGGTTTAAAAGTTCAGTGAATGATTGCCGTATATGATGTAGCTGTACCTGTAGCCATGAATCTTCTTAGTAGCAGTCCACACACTACTCAAATGTTGTACACATCGAAATATATTTATATATTATGTTATAAACTAACTTTTGCCTATTTAAACTGAATATAAAGAAGACTGCATTTGTATAATTTATGATTATTGGTATCACTTGCACTTCAGGTTAACTTATGTTACAATCTTTAATAACCTTATATATAATAAATATATAAGGTTACTGTAATGTTCAATATGCACGTTTAAATTGTTAAGAATTATAGTAAAGGTGTAATTTAATACCGTCAACGATTTATTATTATCATAATAACTTTTTGTAGATCTACTTTTTTGTACTACATATTATAATGTATTATGGTCTATGTGTGTTTTTATTGATTTTAATTGATGGCCTTTTCAATCATACGCCTTTATTCATCTTCTATCTAAATGCCGAAACATAATATTTGGATAAATTTAAGCTTTATATACCTATAACCTTTATATACCTAAAACTTTGTACCTATAACTGTAATTATACAACATAAATGTTGTTTTGTTTCTCGTTATGAAGCTTAGCGATTAGGCTCGTTAAAAGTTTTAGTGGTTACGTTTACAATTTGTAAGTAAGAGCCTTTTTTACTTGTTTATATTGTACAATGAGCATGTTTGATAAATCTCACATAATAAGAAACCAAACAGACAGAAAACAAGGTTAGTTATCAATTTCAAACATAAGATTTTAAGTGACATATTTATTGTTATTATATTATATCCCATTGGTCCTAGTTTATATTCAAAATAATATCTGATGGGCTGTAAATATCGAATTGGAAGTTGTGCCCTATATATTTTAAGACACTAATAAAATAGCCACTAATTAGTGTCATCAAAGAACATATAGGTAGCGATATAACAGATACAGCTAAAAGCTCAATTTTTTACATTTGAAAGGGGCACAATAGAGTTTGGAATAAAATTATTTCTTATCATATCAAATACGAAAAATAACATATGTATACCTGTAACTTCTTCCACTGTATCCTGCCAATGCACCTAGCTGCGTTCCTCCACGCTAGCTTAGCTCCGAACACCAGCTCTGGAGTCTTGAGCTGATATGTTCCACTTGCCTGTATCTCCTTATCGACCTCTCGTAATCTTGCCAAATGGGCGTCTGAATTTTCTCTATGGACAATTTAGAGGTTTGTGATAGTTCTTTAAAGAATTTTGGAACGATTTTTTTTTTCATAAAATGTGTTAAAAAATTTGTTGTAAAATACAAGACTAAAGGATCTTATGAATCGCTTTCTCGACGAAAAAAAAAAATTATTTCTACCACAGATCACAGAAACTAAAGGGAGATATGGTTAGGGGGCGGGGCCGGTGTTGCAGCAATATGCCCAAAAAAAGAACACATGCTGTTTGTTGCATTCAGTTGACGTTCGACCGACGGCCGGGTATTATTTGACAATGCCGTGTTGTTCCGTTAAAGTTTGTAAAAACCGAAGTGAAACCAGCATCTTTAAGTCAAATGGAATCACATACCATCGGTAAGTACTGAAAATTATACGATTTTCTTACTAAAATTTCAAAAACAATATTACGTAGAGTGATTTCTTGGTTTCTTATCTTTTATATTATGTGACAGAACGACAGTCACAATAATTTATGTAAATAGTTTACAGTGCTTCTTCTGTACGTGACTCTATTCAAACGCGGAGTTCGAATACCGCAGTGTATAATGAACATACTAAAGCTAACAATTGTGTAGTACGGCCGCTGCTTGCGGTCGTAAGTTAAGGATGCGAATCGAGTGTGTCCATGTCGATAAGATTCGGAATTTTACTACCTTACTACCTTATTTTTATATCATAATGTATAACTATTAGCTTAATATCTGATTGTATTATTATTATTTGATAGGTACTCGAGCAATAATTTTATAGTAATTATTTTATAGTATTATACATGGATTAAAAAAAGAAGTCACTTATTTCATACTTATTTTACTTTACAATAAGTCAATAGGCAATGCTTTATGGACTTCATCACCATGAATGTTACCATCAAGGTGTCCATTTCTACCTAGTTACTGTATTGCCTATAAATTGTTTTAATTTTAACGTTTCATCATTTTATCGACAAGCAATCCCTATCATAAACGCATATCTTGCGGCTGTAGTGGGCTGTATACGTACGTCACTTACGATCTAGTGTGCGAACGAATAGTCGCTCTCAAATTTTTGTGTGATGACACGCACACAACGCGAAGTATTGTTTTTATTTTGTTTACTGTTGTGTGCGTAAATTTGTAATGAGGCACCAGGTTTCGTACTCAGCGCAAGCGATTGGCATCTCTCTAGATCTCTATGATTTCTACCTTTTAAATCATTGCTTACAAATAAAAATACATATTTTCCCAAGTATTTCATCATTGCAATTTGCTTTACCATACAAATCAATTCTTAAATACCTAACTATTAATCTATACCTATAATAAAATTACATTTAATTACGAACCTCTTTATAGAAGAGAAGTACTGTCGTATAAACGTCTGTGCATCTTTGAAGACTTCCTCTGGACTCCTTGGAGTGTTCCCTCGACCAGGGATATCCATAATGCTGCTTTGGCATACTTTCTCTGAGCATTTTGTGTTCTGTTAACAAGATGTATTAAACAAAATGTTAGTCTATGCATTAAGTTGAAGACTTTACGTACAGTGATAAAAATGTTTAGATCCTCGGTTCGATCTCAGGTGGAAACTAGAAAAATAATTTATCAGTTCAACATCGAATATTATACCTATAAGAAAAAATGGAATAAAATATGTAAACAGGTTTGCATAAGACGTACCTCATACGCAACAAAGGCACATTTTGCGTGTATGTAAAATTAAGGTAATGTTTACGTTAGTAAAAAAATCTTCCCATACCATGTAAGTAATAGCTTGAATAAGCAATCTTTTAAGAAATAACTCATTAAAAAATGAATTAATCATTTTAAGATCATAATGACGATATTTCGTGATCATAAACAAAAGCATTATCTCATAATTTTAAAGTTCTTTAAATTATATTAATTTGCAATGTGATATAATGATAGCGGTACGTTTAGAAAATTCAAGAACACTGATTAAAATGTTTCCTAGGTTTAGCTTAGCTTAAAAGCGGCTACCGAGGAATGCCTTTGAGCTAGATTATATAGGAGATAGAAAGATTTAGTTGCAGCAATTTTCATGCTGTATTAACGAAAATATATTCGCACTAGTTGGATGCTGTGGCTGCACTCGCGAGTGTACATAATATATACTTGTACGTTAGAAAAATGATAATTAACTAAAGAACTTTAATTTTAAATAGCTATTACTTTAAATGTACACGACATGACATATACATATATGCATATTAATATCGAAAACTTGAAGATCAAAAAAGATATCTATTACTATATTCAGATTTTATTAAAACAACTTTTCAGGCCAATAAATTGCACACAGTTCAAGAATACATGATATTGTATTGTCTTACGTTTCCAAATAAACACAGACAAGTCAAGTATCGTTTAAAAGCAACTCAATAGTAACTTACATTAGCTAAGTAAGCAGAAGTGTACAAATTGAACTTGATGTAGAGGTTAAGTTAGAAGTAGGAATCTAATTGAAAATGTATTTATTACATTAATGTATTTACATTGTGGTCAATTTTATTCATTGATTTTCACTTTTCAATTTTACTTGGACGATGATTAGCTGTAATCATCACGTGGTATTTTACTTTGATAATTTAATTTGATATATTTAATAAATATTTTTTAGATATAATGACGTTGCATTAAAAATTGCTTCGGAATGCAATTTAACCCTGTGAGTTTTTTCTTTACCTAAATATTCAAATTTAGCCATAAAATGATACAAAATTTCCACAATAACTAAACTTTTTACTAATCATCCTTGATATTAAATACAAACATTACATCTCTTACGTGTAATTTATATTACCTATATCATAGCTCTATATTACAAAATGAATATAAAGGAATATTTGATTCTCAATGTGCATAGTCATCGTAGATTGCAACAAGTCACAATAATTATATCGTTAATGCATAGTTCTTTATCTTTATCTCTTTGTAATAGACGTCCTGTGAATTGATATCTCACAAAAAATCAAATTGAATCATAACACATAACTTCTCGCTTCGATGTATGTTTCGACTACTCGAAATTACATGAACAATAGGACAAGAACAGTAACATATCATAAATTATTATTTGAATATCTTACAACCAATCTCTTCTAAGACTAACCAAATGTACAAAATATGTTAGCATGGATATTGATGATTATTTACAGAATAAAAAACAAAATGTCTACATAATCCTAAGACATAATCAGTCTCATGTTTCACAAGGAGGTTCGATACGACCTCTCTATAGAATCGTATAGAGACAGAGTTCATGATTCAAAAATTCATCTAAAAGTCTAATCAAATGATTTATGTTTGAGTTTGACTGGAGATGACGACTTTCTTGACCAATTAAGGACCTCGTCCACATACTTAAGATATCATTTATAATTTAAAAACCGTAGTTCAATGAACTTCATTGTACAAAAGTTTAATCACTTAAATTGTACGCCAAATTGCTAGTAATAAAAAACACCTGCCTTTAAACACATTTATTTTACTATGTATCATTTAATTATTCTTAGAAAAGTTTGATTACTCTATCTTGCTCGCTAAAATAAATTATTGTCCTTTTACTATAATGAAAGATACGGTTCATTATAATCGACATAATAATTTCATCACCAATTTGATTGACACTTTGATCAATCAACTCGTTTCTATCAGTAGTCATTTCAGTGATATGCCTAAAGTTCCAAAGTTTAAATGATATTTATAAGCAAAATTTATCTAAAGTATTCAAAATTCAAATTTAAATTAACTGTTATCATAACACGGAAGGTGAATGTTAGATAATTACAATGATGTTCTTTTAAATTATAGAATTTTGTTACTAATCACTAACCGAGAAGGAAAAACTGGTAAAACTTTCAGGATAATTTTAAACAGAATATCTTCTAAGAAAGTGTTAATGCTAATAATGTAATCAGATCAACATTAGTCACGTGATCATTGACCTCATAATTGACTCAATCTCTTATTCTCGTACGTCTATCAGCCCTTTAAAAGGGCTGATAGACGTACGAGTAAGTACGCGAACTTGTGGCTCGACGACCTTTTTCGCTCATGTATCACCCCAAGTACGCGTACTTAAAAGCCGTCGAGTAAGTTCGTTGACGATCCAACATGTTTGAAATTTTGCTCGTAACCCGCCTTCACTCGCACGTCTGTCACCGCCGCGAGCCGCGAGCCTAGCCTGTCTAGCTATAATAGGTGTTATTAAGTGCAAAAGTTCATCATATAACGGCGCAGGCATCGTCAAACAATTATGCAAGCCTTCCTTCTCTTCACGTATTAGCTACTTCACCAAATTTACGTGAGATAAACGCTCTTTTTTGAAAGTCAGTTTTACACCCTCTTTTGCCGATTTCGTCTTCTGCTTTTATTTTTATGGATATAATATAATATAATTCCTGAATAACACAAAATTCCCTCCGTTGATGACAAAGTGACGTCCGATATCGGTGACACGTGAGAAGCTACTGACCAAGCTCTATAGTTCATTGAAATGTTACATTTTTTAGGCCTAACCTTGCGTTTTTTAGAGGACGCAATTTTGTTTTTTTGATATGTAGGGGGGGTCAGTGTGAAGCTAAAACCAAGTTTGTGGGGTCGCCACCCTTGTCCCACGGCCGCCATCTTGAAAATAGCGGTTGAAATGGTTTTTACGACATATCTCTTAAACTATTTATCTGATAAAAAAATATCGTTAACATTATTTGTTGCAAATTAAATTCTCTACAACTTTGGTGCAGTAACTTTTTGTCGTAGAACTATAAATAAAAAAGTTATAAGCGAAAATGTTCAGAAATTAGAGCTATTTGTATTTTTCAATAAAACTTTTTTTTATAATTTTACGAAGAAATGATATCAGACCATTTTTGTAGATTGTTTTTCGAGGAACAACTTTTATATACAACATTTTTTCATTACGTCAATAACTAAGGTTTTACAGCGCTCTGAAGTGAGTACTATTTTTCAGTACTCTTAACTATACATATATTGGCTATTGGCTCTTTTCCCATACTCCAGAACAATAGAAGCACACTGCAGCAGCAGCAGAACATTTCAGCCCTGATTTTCCACGTAAAAAAAAACGCGCTACCAGACTCTACCTCCTGGGTGGTGGGGAAAAGATTTAATAATTAATTATTAATAATATTGCAAAATTAATTATTAAAAATATTATAATAACAAAAAAAAACAATTACTGATGACAAATTATTATTAGTACACACATAATATAAGTATAATGTATAGTTCAGAGTACTGAAAATTTGTACTCACTTCAGAGCGCTGTAAAACCTTAGCTATTTACTTAATGAAAAAATGTTGTATATAAAAGTTGTTCCTCGAAAATCAATCTACAAAAATGGTCTGATATCATTTCTTCGTAAAATTATAAAAAAAAGTTTTATTGAAAAATATAAATATCTCTTATTTCTGAACATTTTCGCTTATAACTTTTTTATTTATAGTTCTACGACAAAAAGTTGCAGGACCAAAGTTGTAGAGAATTTAATTTGCAACAAATAATGTTAACAATTTTTTTTATCAAATAAATAGTTTAAGAGATATATCGTAAAAACCATATCAACCGCTATTTTCAAGATGGCGGCCGTGGGACAAGGGTGGCGACCCCACAAACTTGGTGATAGCTTCACACTGACCCCCCCTACACATCAAAAAAATAAAATTGCGTCCTCTAAAAACTGCAACCCCAAATGTAACTTTTCAATGGACTACTACGTGTGTCACCGACGTCGAGCCGAGTAAGTACGCGAACTTTAAAACCGCGATTTTAAAGTTCCTACGTCTATCACTCGTTTAAACAGTAATTGACTTCATTTCGATTCGCAGTTATCAATTTATTTCATGACTGTTTCTGTCCCTGACCTTAAGCTTAGTACACAAAAGCTTAATAGAATAAGCACGAACTAAATAAGAAATACTGTAACACTATAAAGTATAGAACACAACGAAATGAAACAAAAATGCTTTTATACCATGCTTAATTCATATTATCTATACTAATATTATAAAGCTGAAGAGTTTGTTTGTTTGTTTGAACGCGCTAATCTCGGGAACTACTGGTCCGATTTGAAAAATTCTTTCGGTGTTAGATAGCTCATTTATCGAGGAAGGCTATAGGGTATATATCATCACGCTACGACCTACAGGAGTGGAGCCACGGGGGTGAAACCGCGCGGAGCAGCTAGTGTAAAATAAACAACATTGCACATATGTAAGTATCACTAATTCAGTGTGAACTCTTCTTAAACCACAGTAAATGAAGAGAAGAGTCATTTATTGTGTTTCATTTACAAAGTCAAACGTCAACATTTATAAATTGACAACAGGGACGTATCGAACGTATTCTAAAAATAATAGGATTCAAAGACGTTGTACGATACCTTGAACTTTAAATATTTTGTAAAAAACTTATAACTATTATACATCAAATTACAACTTTAATGCTGACATTATTTTAAAATGTGATTTTCCCGCACAAACAATAACTGCATAACTTACAAATTAGTTCAACTGCAATACTGTGCAGTTCTCTCCAGTATTTATGTTAGAATATGTCCAGGAAAATATTGGAAACGATTTGTTTACATTTCAAAGAATTTCTGTTGTTCTTAAACACACACTCTCGTAGAAAAAAGTTGTTATCGTTAAGTTTGGTGCATTATTCAGTAAGTTCGTCCCTGTGCTGAGGTCAGAGCGATCCCTGGAGGCGAGTTGGAGTCAACTGGTCTCAAACGCAATACAAGGTGTTACCAAGAATATTAAGTATGCATTAATGTAAATCGAAGCATTAACATTGTCGTTATTCCTCACTCTTGACTTCATTGTCGACACTTTCTTTTGTACCTGGTATTACAGATGATAAAAGTTCAAATTAAAGATTAACGAGATATTGATTTTTTATATAAAAACTAAACTTAATCTACATGTGTTAGGTACTATTTGATAATTATCCGACTGCACTTTTTTCAAAATAAGATTGAGTGTATTAAGTGCCTTCGCCTTTTCTATTTAAACGGTGTCATTTCCAAAACTTACTTGCGATAAACCGAATTATAATAAAGCCAAGTCTTAAATTTGCTTGATCAAATAAATCTTTCAACACAATAAGAATAAAGACAGTAGTGTACCAAATTTTCTTATTGACCTACAAAAGCCTACTATATCTCTATTTTTTTTATAGATTTATTCAATCAACATCAATTCTATTTACGGATGTAAATACATCCTTTGCATATTTTTCTTCGCAGTAGATAATTACGATTGCTATTCATATCCTATTGATATCAATAACAAAGAAGCAATCTGATGACAATTTGAATACGATGTGAGTACATAATTGTGTAATTACAGTTATAATGTACTAGGAAACGACGATTATCACGCCTCCACGGAAAATCTGCTTTGTGGCGAATCACGTTAGATTGATTAAATTTCGTAAGGTGTTTAGTCAAACGCATAGGCAAGAAACAATTATATTTAGTTCTATGAACTTTTAACTACGTTTTGAGCCGATTTTTCAATGCTTGGATAAAACTTATATTCGTCGAATAATGTACAAAACTACCATTTTAAAAACGTATTCTAATTGCCCGTATTTGACAGTTTACGTGACATTTTAATATTTATTGGACGGATAAGTTTTATCCAAGCATTGAAAAATCGGCCCTTAGTGTGATATTTTTAATCGGTTCATATTTAATTTTTGTTAATAATATTATATTTCTGAAAGATTAAATATTTGGAAGATTTCACTAACGTGACGTATCATGTATTGTTCTCTGTTTAAAGTTAATAGGGGGTTGGTTATTGAAGTGTAGTATGCGAATGTAATGAGATAATTTTAGGAATATTCTTCACTCAATATTTAAGTAACAAATTATGTCTTTGTACAATTATATTCTCGGCATTCTTGTCTAACGTCATGTTACAAAAAAAAACGTAAATTAAACTAATTTTTACTGGAAAATTGTATGTTCCATAATCGTAGGATTTCCCCTTTACGTAATTAGGAAATTCAAAGTAAAATCTTGTAAAGAGAACAATCGTCATATGTGTATAAATAAATAGTTAATGACAAGCAACCGGATCCAACCTCAGAACAGATTATAAAATCCCCATAGAAACTACTTACAGTATGATTTATTTTTTATTAGTTAAATGATAGGTTATTTTATAAATAATTTGCAAATGACTTATCATACCCATTCTAATGGTAGGGAAAAAGCATTTAATATTTTTAAATTATTATTTTTCTTTAAAAGCAACTAGGTATACTTATTGTATTGGATTCAATGAAGCAATAGCAATGCTTTATTGCTAGAAAAATGTTTTATCTCTAACTATAACGAAAGCCCATACTAGTGTTTGTATAAAACATGAATAGCAAAATGATAGCAGAATTAGATTCGAATTATTTCAACGCAAACTAAAACAAACATGAAACCGCACTGTGTTAACGAAGGCTTTATTTGAGCTCAATTCGGACAGGATCGAGTTCAGTGAACGACATATAGGTAGTAACTAGAATATCATTTATCATTCGTTGACTTGTTGGAATGTGTATTGTTATTTTAATCGCTTCTATAGAAGCTGAAGTCTTAACGAGGGTCACCTTATTAGAAATACAAAGCCTCTGTTTTTCCGTTCTTATTGTATAAGATTTGTTTTTCTTAAAACATTTTGACTAATTTTCGCATTGTAATAACGGCCAGATTCAAATCATTTTAATTTTTGTGTTTCATTTATTGCATATAAATATTTAAAATGAATATATTTAATTTCGTAACACTATTAAAAATGATTAATATTTGTAACCAATTTTAAGATTAATATTAACAGCTGTATATATATATATATATATATATATATATATATATATATATATATATATATATATATATATATATACTCCTAAATTCATTCGTATAAGAATCATTCAAAAAAAACTATTACACTATTAAAATAATACACACATTAATGTATTTTCTAACTACAAAAGCCAGTACAGTAAAATAGAGTTAAGTGTTGTCGATTACACTTGTTATACTTACGTTATTATCAGGCGTCACAGATCAAACAAATCTGACCAAACATTGCCACAGATAACCATAAAACTGATAACACCATGAATTGGCTATACTTACGGCTTAATAGGAAAACCTTGTTTATTAGAGCGTCATTGGTTCCGTGTATCTATAGATAAAATATGTACTAGGATAGTTTCATGATTAAACGACCTTCTCGTTACAACTACTCTCACTTAAGTTCCACGAATCTAGTTGAAACATATTTATGGCGACTCATTGTAAATTAATCTATACTTAATATTAAAAAAGGTGAAGAGTTTGTTTGTTAGTTTGTTTGAACGCGCTAATCTCAGGAACTACTGGTCCGATTTGCAAAATTCTTTCCGTGTTAGATAGCCCATTTATCAAGGAAGGCTAATAGGCTATATTATATCATTACGCTAAGACCAACAGAGGCGGAGCCACGCGAGTGAAACCGCGAAGCGCAACTAGTATAATGATAAAATACCTTATTTATGAAAGTAAATGGGAACATAACAACAACTTAAAAATATATATTATCATGCAATAGGCATGACGAAAGATTTTCAAAACCTCTTCCATAATATGTGTATACGTTTATTAAACAAGAAAAACCCTATATTTCGCTAATATACTTAAATTTAACGAAGATAAAAGCCATTTTTCAAAAAATATTTATTAACTGTGCCAAAACAGCTCACAGGTGTCATGGCGTAGGCGTGACGTCACTATTACGTAAATACGTAATTATCTGTATGCATAGCGAAGCAAAATTAAGCAAATATTTAATTATTAAGTGTTATAGAATCTAATTTCAAAGTTTATAAGTGGTGTGCGGTATTGCAATGTGAATCTACATAAAAATAATACCCAAAAAAAGTGTTAGTAATTGTTTAAAGCGAGAAAATAATATGAAATGATTGTATAAATTGGACGGAGAGAAACCCGAACCACATATTCGTGAATTCGCAATTATATTTCTGTTCTGAGTCGATAAAGCATACGTGAAAAAATAGAAAATAAATAAAAATGCGTATTCTCAACATATTCATAACAACAAAATACACCTGACGCGAAGCTGTTTACATAGACGTGACGTCACGCGTGTTTCAGTCAAAATGGCCGACTGCAGAATTCCAATGTTTTATTTTATTGATAATCTCATTAATCTTAATGTTTTTACTATTTCTAAGTCACTATTTTTAATTTATTTATTATACATTTTCCCTTAAAAACACTAATTCGATCATTTATGGATACTGTCGTCATGCCTATTATAATCGTTAAGATTTAATAGCTCCAACTTCTGGTGAAGTTTTAAAATATAATTCAAATTATACAAATTTTAATCTTGTTTTGACATATACACCTTGTTATGATGTTCTAATGACCAGTATTTATCACCCAGCTCTGGGTTACGGAACTTCTGTTTTTTATTGACATATTAAATAAAGTTTATTGCTTTATTAGGAAAATACTTTAAATACCTAAGAATCGTTCGTTGAACCTCTATATTTAAATACTAATCTGGACAATTTTTATCTTAATATAATATATTATAAATCTCGTGTCACAATGTTTGTCCTCAATGGACTCCTAAACCACTTAACCGATTATAATAAAATTCGCACACCATGTGCAGTTCGATCCAACTTGAGAGATAGGATAGTTTAAACATGTAGGTACCACGGGCGAAGCCGGGGCGGAGTATTTTTAAATAACTTATTTCCTTTCCATTATCAATGATTTAAAAGTAATCAATGAATAATAAATATCAATTACTTGCTTATGAAATCCATTTAAGAATATATTGTGGATTAGGCTTGGCTTATAACTTATATTGTAAATTTATGCATATTATTATACTAGCTTTCCGCCCGCGGCTACGCTTTGTCTAAAACTTAATAAATTATAACATACTATAACCTTCCTTTATCTATTAAAAATCCGGTTAAAATAATTTGCGTAATTTTAAATTTCTAAGCATACAAACACATAGACGGCGAAAAGTAACTTTGTTTTATATTATGTAGAGATTAAGTTACGTATATACAATGCTCTTAGCAAAAAATAATATTTTGAGAACTTATTCTCAAAATATTAGAATCTGCACTGCAAAAAAACTGGGAGTCCTGGATTCAATTCGCAAGCGAGACATAAAAATAAAAGACAGTGAGTAAAAACCACGAACGATTCGGACGATCATGTTGCATGGGGTCTAACTGGGGAATAAAAATTATCCACACGCAAAAATGGACGTGGGAAATGAACATTGTGCTTAATATAAGCTTTATTTGTATAATAATAAAGAAACAATTCAAGTGATTTGTAGATTTGAATGAATTCTATAGGAGGATATTGAAGCGTAGAAAAAAAAAATTCAACCTAAACTAGATTGCGATAAAATCCCAGATAGCTATGGGAAAATAATAATTATTATTTAATGGATTACAATAATTTATGATTTCCACGCATATCTAATTTAAAAATATCAAGGAAACAACAACACACGTAAACCATAATAGATGTTACACTGTTTATTTACTCATTTGAGTATCTATATAAATCTATATTTTATTAATGTCTTAATGAAATAAGGATTATGATATAATAATGTACTAATAGAATTACCCAAAGCACGGAAAAATAACCAACTATAACCGTCGTGGTCCTGCACTTGAATCAAATTTCCTGGTAGCCATTGTGTCATCCGCAAAAAAAGCGTCGCAAATTCGATCAAGATTGATACTGAATACCAAATGCGCCCGCGATCCAGGGTTTTCCCGTGTCCGGTTCCCAAAGATTGGTCATGCAACGTTGACGGCATCAAATCGATTTATCTCTCGATCGATTAGTTATATCATAACGGTATTGTTGCTAGGGGCAACAGGTAGTGGAGCGATTTCTTGTGCGTCAAATGAGACAATAGTTGGCGATTGAAAGATTGCTTATTATTTGAGAATGACATGCATTTGTAATGTTATCTAGAATATTAATCAATATTTGATTAATTTAACGGATCTTAAAGTTTATTTATCACATTAACTGCCAGAGTAATAATGACGAAAATCACAAAAAAAATTTTTAGTGCCAATTGATGTTATGGGTCTACATATATATAGTATTAAATTTTGGGTTCAATCGGACGCAGGGTTCCGTAGAAAATTAAAAAAAACTTCACGAGGTCACCGGTGCCCTACATGGCGTACAGAAATAATTAAGTTGATTTCTGTTCCAAGGCGCCGTGCGGTCACCTCTCCAGGCCTTTAGGGTGACAAATCAACATCGAGCTATGCTGCGCTGTACTGCGCTGTGCTGGGTTTGGTCAACTCGCTCGTTTAATATTTTAATGAGGATACAAACAAACCATGCTGTGCTGCGCTGTGTGAGGCTACGCTCTGTTTAAAAACGCAGCAGTCTCGAGCGAGGCGCGCTACCCGCCGTGCTGAGCCGCGCTGTGCCGAACTGTGCTATGTTTTTATGGAGCTCTGCCATGCTGCGCTGTGTCTTAATTCAATTCTTCAATTAAATTCTCCGTATTTTTCACGTATGGTGTGAGGTAACAAGCTACCGTGACTGGACTCTTTTAACGAAAAAAAAACACATAAAATATCCATATCCGCTTCTTCTTCACTTTCATCTTCATCGGATTCAACTATGTCGTAATGTTTACGTTTTTTTGAAAATAGGGTCATATTTGACGAGATAAACGACTACACGAGCTGCTGATTACTTTATACTGAGCTAGATTGTTAAAAAACGTAGCTTAAGAAAAACAGCACAGCACAGCGCAGTACAGCCCAGCATCGTTTAATTGTTAAAAAAACGTAGCTTAAGAAACACAGCACAGCACAGCGCAGTACAGCGCAGCATAGCTCGATGTTGATTTGTCACCCTAAGCTCCGGGCACCCGCGCACCTCAGTCAAAGACAAAAAGATTAATTAAATTACTCGTCGATTTAACTACTCGTTTTATTTTTCTTCCTATTGTAATGCATTCACAACCATTTTTAAATAAATACGTTTGAATTAAGAAAAAATTTTATGTTCTGGGCATTTTCACGTTATTGAAGGTTTACCTTCACTAATTCAAAATATTCTTACGTTACATAGAAACCATGCGAAAGTATTACACCTGAGCGCCATTCCGGTCACTTAATAATAAGAAATCTACGGAAAACGCGTCCTACGGCGCGTAAATCATCTCTGAAAACAGGTTTACCGTGAGGTCACCGGTGTCCTACGCGGCTCCTTCATACAAGTCCGCTTCCGGTCACCGGTGCCCTATATGGCAGTCAATGTGTTAAGTATAATATTAGGCATGTCTTGCCATACCTCTCTCATAGTTTTTTTGACCCACAAGTTTCAAGATTCTATTGTAAAATTAGATCTTTTGTGCACTTTGATTAAAATCTTGGTCCTTTAAGCAAAAATGTAACTATACCTAAATATTATTCATAATTCAGTTCACATGGAAACGTTTTATTTCACAACAGTCCTTCAGCCTTGCGCAATATAAAGGTATTATTTGATACCTTTATATTCCACATGGCTAGAGCATACTAATTATTGTTTTGGGAATAAGGCTCATTATAATAAAAGGAGCGACCGTTAATAAGTAAATTAATAAGTGGTCTTTGTTCCAAAATTAACACTGCTCATGGACCAATTCTCACGAATAAAGGTCTTCGGAAAAGTCATTGTGTAGTCATGTTACCTAATATATTAGGGCGTATTAGTTTGATGTATTAGGTGCTAATAAACGAATTGAGATGAGTGATAATAGTGGTTACTCATATTTACCTGATTTTTTAGCGTATAGCATATAATTTACAAACTCTAGTTACTCTTATGCATCGATTTATAAATATGGGCTGTGACATGTGGATGTTAAACATAGATACATTATAATTGGTATTACATTACAAATGAATTTAATATTTTATTGTCTGTGCAAACAGAACTGTAATGAGAATCGTGATTGTATATAAAGATTAGGATAATGTTTATAAAATTTCCCCTATTTTTGGACAACCAGGACGAAAATTGGAGTATAGGATATCACTATCTAAATTACGCCAGCTATTCTAGTATTTCTATATCCACGATTTTCTACGTAATGTTGCTCATAAAAGGAAACCTGTCTCACTACGTACACAGTATTTATCTAAGATTAAAATATTAATTTCTGTTTTCCATTAACTTCAGTGATGTCATTAAATAATTAATGGACTTCGGTTCAATAACTTCAACGTGTGTTTTTTTAACTTGGAAATTATATGTTTTTGGTTATATAACACAAGTAGTAATTATTAGAATATATGGACTTTTATTATGATTTATTTCATACAAAAGTAGCCGTTCGCCTCGACTCTCTCCAAGTTCCCGAAATAAAGAAAGAAATAAATATCACAAGTCTTTTGCAAAGAGTAAGTTAAGTAACTTTTAAATCAAATCTTTCCTCTTCATAATATTGTTAGATAAAAAAAATGTAGTTCAATCAAATATAATCTTGGTAGATCAATTTTCAAGCCTTTATATTACGTTTAACTTTCTCAACACCGACCTTTAAAGCAAATTTGTCAGTCAACCAGCATGTTGAAAGATAACATCAGTCATTATCTATGAATGGACAAACAGACAGCTAATAGGGAAGGTTGTATAACTGGTCGACCACAATAGAAATCGAAATAATACGTCATGTGTTAACGAATTGTTTAATCGAATGCGTTTCCTTATTAAGTTTATTCATTACGCTGATCAGTTTCAAAATTCATATTAATGACTTTGGATATTTTAGACATTTCATTATGATTATATTGAGATATCCAAAGTAAGGAATGATACCCAAAAATCTTAATGGATTAGTGAAAGAACGTTTTTGTCCTCGATTGTCTGATGTGTGAATTAAAGAATTACCTACATGTGAATTTGGAATTCTAAAATCTTTTGCTAGCACATGCAGAATATTTTAAATTACTTGATAGGAATTGGCAGCTTTCCGACAGGAGTTTATACCAAGAAATATATGTATAATATTACATGTCAATTATTTTGATGCCATAAATATCTTTTACGAAGTCATTGTAACTGCAAGACTGCAAGTATATCGTATAATAATGCGTGAATAAGAAAAACAAAAATAATATATTTTAACAGTAGGTAGGTACCTATGTATGAACTACGAAAGTTATGTAAGTCTATCAGTTGTACAAATAAAATTGCTCAAGCGAAGTTAAAGTTATAAAAAAAAAGACGTGTGGCACTCGGGGACTGCCGCGGTAAAGCTATTGCACAGCATGCCTTCAAGCCACACCTCCGAGCCCGTCGGAGTGGGGAGCGTGAGGTTTTTTCATTACGGAATTTCTCGATTCGGTCCCCGCGCTCAAGGCCCGCGATAGAAGCTATGCAATAGCTTAAAAATTATTTTCTTACGTTTTCCTTCAACTACTTACTACCTACTTTGTTGTTAAAATCATATCAGAGAGGTAAATAGCAACGTCTTCATCTTATCAATAACTTAGTTCTTGAAGATTTTGCGAGAAAGTATTTTGTTTGTTTTTAAGCGATTGCATAGCTTCTATCGCGGGCCTTGAGCGCGGGGACCGAATCGAGAAATTCCGTAACGAAAAAACCTCACGCTCCCCACTCCGACGGGCTCGGAGGTGTGGCTTGAAGGCATGCTATGCAATAGCTTTACCGCGGCAGTCCCCGAGTGCCACCACACGTCTTTTTTTTTTGTATTCGCTATTGTTAAAACAATCATGATCACGATTCACGGATGAAATGGTCACGAAATGACTTAAAATAAATAATACTTTTTTAATGACGAACAATTGAACAGTCGCGGTCGTTATAAAACGATAATTTATTTTAAATTGTCGGACTATATTTTGGCCCAATACACTTGTAGAAATTACAATGTAATATATTGTGTTCACTCAATAATATGTAAAAATAACTTATACAGGTTATAAAATGTACAATATTGATTTCCCGTCCGACTAGGGCCCTTCCGGCCTCCTCCACTCAAGCGACAGCCCAAGCCGAGGTTCGAGATCCCCGTCAAGGGGGGACGCCCTTGCGCATGTCGCTACCAGGGTGAACCTTCAGTTCACCCACGCGTCCGCCTTAAGATGTAGAAGCCCTTCTGGCTAACATCGAGAGACACCACACAAAAAAAAAAAACAATATTGATCGCCTGATCCCCCGTATGGGAGGCCCGTGTCCCAGCAGTGGGAACAGCTAAATAGTAGCGTTAGCTACTATTTAGTATTCTGAGATAATGGGCTGATAATGATGATACAGTACCTGATTATAACTATGGTGTACCCAGTCAACGATTATTTCAATGGATCTAAGTTTCAGTTGACTAGATTAACAGACAATAAGAGGAAATTGGCATCTATCAGCGTATGTCCGCTAATCAAGAACCGTTGCAACTAAGCCTGTTACCTTGGAAACTGTACCTATTTTTATTTTTATATTTTACTTACAGATTATGTATGTGCATAATCTGTAAGTAGAAATAATATAGTGAGTGTCTTGACGTCACAGATCGGATTAATTCTCGTAAATACAAGTAATAAATTAATAGCTTGCATTCATTTCAAATAGTATTTTTGCTACAAGGGGACTATAAGAGTGAACATTTTACTATACTATACGTGTAGATAATGTTTTTCCCAAAGTATTATTATATTATAAATGCCAGTTATTTTCAAGTATTGGTTGAATGATAACTATAATGAAACCATTTATACGTTGCAGGCTTCACTGAGTATAACTATTTTCCTATAAAAAATAAAAAATCATACTTACATTTATTATTATCTAAAATGTGATGTGTTGATGCTATGATTTCCACATAGAAAAGGAATTTTTCGAAGAACTGCCTTAAATATATGAGTAATTAAAATTACTCATATATTTGACACCTTGTAACCCAAAAACAAAAAGCAGTGTTTGAATGTGTGAAAATTATCATATTTCACGATCATACCAGAATTCAGTGTAACCGTCGCTTAAGTAGTTTCTCAGTTAGTGGGTATAATAAGGCGTAATTTGCACTTTAGTTCGCAACTTGTTCTCAAATTATACTCAGATTACATCCATCGTCTACGCTTGGTCTAAGATTCCTCTCAATTGTTAGTGGATATTTTCATTATTTGTTTTTGTTTTAATACATTGATATCAAAATCATATTTATAATTTAACTGACCTTTGTTTTTTTAACATTATGTTCATCAAGGATATGATTTTTTTACCAATTTATTTTTGAAAAAATGCGGATTTTTCTTTCTTTAATATTTCTTCATAGCATAAGTCCTTCTAAATTTATTCAACCTTCAAGATTGTCTCGGCATCAGTGGGCGATTCTCACCAACATAAACATTTTGTTCTGCGCAAGACCATTGTGTACTTGGAATCACTTGCAACAAAAATAGACATCACAAGAGTTCAATTACCGATCAGAATAACCCACTATTTGAATACACATTTAATTTCATATTTACACGCATTATGCCCGCTATCGTATTTATATTTTTCACAGTCCATGGACGTAAGTAAAATAAGCAGATTACTGTTTCTGGTCTCAGATAAACAAACAACAGACTGTTTGTAATGTACTATTAATATGGAAGCGATAGATCAATGCATATGGATCATGTATTTTACGAACACGCATGCTTTATACACCTCTCGTCATATAAGCTTAGTAAGCAGTGACGTCATCAATAAAATATTTAATAACATAATTTGAGAAGACAATCATTTTTGTAGTTTTGTTATATTATTATGCATCCATAATTCCATTCTATCCTTAAATAGCTGTGCCTCGCGGTTTTATTCGCATTACTCCGCTCTTCTTAGTCTTAGCGTGATCATATATACGTAGCCTATGCCCTATAGCCTTCCTCGATAAATGGACTATCGAATACCAAAGAATTTTTTCAAATCAGACCAATAGTTCCTCAGATTAGCGCGGTCAAACAAACAAACTCTTCAGCCTGATAATATAATATTCACACTTTTACAAGAACGTCTGCAATTGAACTATAATATAATTATTTTTCATATTTCCTGTAAATAAATCAGGTCAAGAATGAAGAATTCTATCATAATTTCAATTGTAGATTGCACTTTCTTCCAAGTTTATTGACATAATAGTAGGGGAGCCCAAGAGGGGATTTTGGTATTTACTCGAGCGCGTCAGATTACTATAAGGGAAGGTACCTTAGCTATTCATTAGAACATCTAGTCAATATGAGCCGTTATGGTTGGTGGGTGCGCTCAGGGGCCCCGCTGGAAAATTTGAAAAAATCTATAATTCCCTAAGGTTGAGCTCGAATCGTCAGATTAGCGAAATGGGGACTTCTTGTATTGTAATAAGCCCCCCCATATATTAATCTGACTCGCTCGAATAATATTACTTTAATTTTTTACCCTTTCTTCATAGCGATTAAATCGCCACTTAAATATTCAGATTAACGTATATTTTATTTCAGTGACGTCCTGGAGCATGTAAAATATCAATATCTTACGCGCGTGAGTATTTCCAAGCCAATTTTTTTCTTTTTTAAATTAAAAAAAAATCAAAAAACCCTTCCCCACCGCTAAAAGTGAAAACATTATAGGACCTTTTTTTCTCGCTATGGTCTAATCTACCAATTCTAATAGGTTCCCGTGACGCTCGAGTAAATCCACATTTAGCATCATGGGCTCCCCTACTATAACAAAACAATGGTGCAAGGAATTATTCCGAGAAGTGGAAAAACTTTCAGTGAATGAAAAACTTTCATTTAAATACCAATGCAGATGTTTATATATTTTATATTATTCCCACAAAAATTTTCCGCAAAAAACAAATAAAAGTTTATATAAAAACTTTTAAATAATGGAATAATGATTAATTACCGTCCTATGTCCATCCACATATAGGGTTCAACAGTAAGAAAGATTGTTAAAAAGATACACACAACTAACAGTGTCTGTTGTCACAGGAACCTTTAATTCATTAAAAAATATTATGTTATAAATAGCACCCATGATGGAAATAATAAAAACGTATGAAGAAAACGTAAGTATCTATTAAAATTTAAATGATGTAGAGATATTTGTAGCACACTCTTAATGGACATACGGTTCAGCTCAACCTTAATGTAATAATTATGAACAATATGACGTCAGTTCATTGAATAAAATGCTGTACTCCATTCTTATAAATAGACAACAATCCCTTCTTAAATATATCATACCGTTTTTTAGATGTGACTAAACATTTTTGGGAAATCATAAAAAGTTCATGTGTCCGGTCTTTAATTATCATAAAAAATAGGTTATACATAACCTATTGTTGTACCACGACATGATCGTGAGTGAATCAATGGCGATTTTAATTATGATAATTTATAAGAATGGAATGAGCAAGTCGTATTATGTAATCGTTAACAGAAAAACTCTTGAGACTTGAGGACCCATTCTTATGTATACGTACGAATTTTGTTGATTGTTATCACTATCACTACATACCTAGCATAAAACAAAGTCGCTTTCTCTGTCCCTGTCCCTTTGTATGCTTAAATCTTTAAAACTATGCAACGGATTTTGATGCGGTTTTTTTTAATAGATAGGATTATTCTCGAGGAAGGTTTTAGTATCTAATTTATTAGGTTTTAGACAAAGCGGGCGAAGCCGCGGGCGGAAAGCTAGTTTAATTCTAAACCTTCCCCAACTATTTGATCACAAAATATTGATAAAAATAGTTGAAAAATGCTTATCAGAGATCTTTGCTTAAATAATACGAAGTTTAAAGTGTATTCGATATAATTTTATACTATAATTAATCTTATTTTAATTAGGGCAAGAAAATGCTAGAAATATGAAAATTGAATAGTAACATGAACCTTCTTCAAACAGCATAATTTCCTTTTATCTTCAATATAATGAACCAAACGCGATTCCAGATCATTAAAACTTTAAACATTCTCGTACTTACTTCTTGTTAGAACGAATCATTGTTTTGCATAATACTGCACAATGTAAATTGTAAATATTGGAGTAGTGAGCACTTAGCATCTATTCATTAATTGCCATTGTTTATGAGTAATCATTGAATATGTAATTATTGCATATACATTTTATTAAGACCTCCATATTCATCATAGAAGAATGTATTGAATCTGCTTTTTACACGACTTCAAAAAAGGATATTCTCAATTCAACTGTATTCTTTTTTGGTTTCTCTTATCTCAGAACTTTTGACTGGGTGAACCGATTTTATAACAATTATTTTTAAGTTATGTTTATTCCTGGTCATGTCAGAACTGCGATTAGTATGTATAAAAACTATATTTATACGCTATCATGAGTTTCTTTCGTTCATTTGTAAAATAATTACGAACATTTTAATTACACGTATACAAGCAACTCTTCACGCTTTTTAGATTGCATCGTATGCATTGTAGATATTTTTAGATGAAGTTTCAGTGTGTAAATAACATAACCTTACCTAACATCATATTTTAAGAAACAGTGCTTCATTTTAAGGTTTCAATTTTAACACAAGATCTTAAAGATTTTGGATAAACGACAAGATAAGACTTATCGTAAATAAATAAAAATATTTAGATCTCTACCGTTTCGCTCGACTCTACGTTAGATTGAGTGTTGTGTGATAAGAAATTCTTAAAACTATCCAAAGTGATTTATAGTTTTATAGATAATTTTAATTACTTACAAAGTGCGTAACATCATCGATGTGCGAATGTAACGTATCCACGTTCTCTTCAGCAAACATATGATTCTTCAGCCGTAACGGCTGTGGAACTTTCAAACGTAAGTTGGGTTTCACTGATTTCTTCTCATTCTCACTATCAACATCCACTTTCTCACTAAAAGGACACCCGTGGTATCCATTCATATGTTCGGTTTTAGGTACACCTCTATCAACTATATCACAATCTTTCATTTTATCTAAATTATTTTCCATCGTAGCTACTTCCTTATTCATCCCGTTCAAATCCCTGGAATCTGTATCTTTTGCGCAACAGTTAAATATTTTTGACATTTGAGCACTGAAAGCGATCACTGAAATAATGCTAACCCGTGCACCGTACTGAGTTGATTATCGAGTGCAGCATAATATATATGTATACGGTAGTAAGACTCACAGCGAACTGACAACTAGTTGTCTCGGCAACCGGTCCGTGGCTACTCCAAACTTCAAACACCAAATTATATCCGCAAAAAATATCAACAAGTGTGCGTCACGCTTTATAATGAAAATCCAGTGTCACCGAATCACGACGCGGAGTGGCGGATTAGGAAAATTATTTTAATTGACACTCACAATCCAATGTACGGTCGTAAAGTATTTGTTACGTTGAATCTACATCGAGTATTTACGGACATTTTTATGAATGAAATAATAATATGCAAATATAAATAGACGATTATTTTTATACTTGCGTTTAACAACTAGCGGGTGTAAGATATTGATTTTTTTACTTGAAGATTAGTCTTCATGCCTAGTTATTAGACCTACTTACGAAGGATGCTTGATAAAGCAACCTATTTATAGCGAAGGCCGTGGCTAGATTATCCTCCATTGTAAACTAGGCATTATTACGTGAAATTGTTTATCTTCTTATAAATTCTTTTACCTCGAATACCATAATTAAATATGAATTAAAGAAATGCAGTTAAGATTTCTTATAATATTATCTTCGAAATTGTTATTCAACGTATTTTTCCTTATACTTACTGTTCAGGAGAAATCGATAAGAAAATCATATCATTGATCTATGTTACAATACATTTGTTATACAACAGTACTGTATGTATTTTTCTATGTTTATCTAAAAATATGGACACTTACAAAAAAGTGATAGTAGAATTTTATCGTACATCGATATGTATTCTCAAAGACATTAATTAACTCAAATCAATTATTATTCATGATGGGGACTTTTGTTAGGGAATTCCAATTCATATTTAGGTACGTAATCCTAATACTTTAAATCGCAGGTAAGATATTGCAGGTTCTCCCCGGATTCGAATGCAACTTCAATCACTTCCCAGTAAAAATGAATGACATATGACGAAATGTATACGTGAGCTTTGTCATACAGACGCGAATTGAACAAGGTCTCTACTACCGCTATTTAGACCGCTAAGTACAACCTTATAATTTCATGGAACTAATACATAATAAATGAAAGTGCAGTACAATCTATTATGTGTTTCCTACTCTATATTTTACTAAAATAATGTAGATCAGAGAGTCTTAATTATGTCAATTAGTGATAGCAGTTCAGGCTAACGATAAAGCCAATAAAAAAAGTATATCGCAATTCTACTATATATTTACTATACGCGACTGTATATATTTTTTTTCTATAATTTTTACCACGGTCTTCGCATGTTAATAAATCCTCTTGGAATATGTTCAAAATCAAATTTCATATTAACATATGAATACATACAAATAAATAATTTTAACTGATCAGCAAGCGACTGGAAATCGACTCTTACTTGAGATCTCCGATTTTTTTGAAAAAATCCTAAATTTAAATAATTGGTGACCTCATGCAACATTATGGACGTAATGTACCTACTTACGTACATTCGTTATTTTTTTATTTATGCATAATTATTATATGTGAGTATAAAAAATATTTTATGCATGAACAATAAATTGTTGATTAACAAAGGCTTCCGCACTAAGATTGTTATGCAACGCTATTTAAATAAGCCTTTAAATAATGCTCGTTTTATCTTTGAGCAAATTGAATTACACGTTTACTTATAATAACAAACATAATGTATATAGTTGAAGAATAATATTTGCATATTGATCAGAATATGGACAAATTATTTCGTAATTCATCAACTATATTTGATAGTTTCTTTTTTTGTAGATTTGTTTTAAAGGAAAATCTTATAATTTAAAAAGTTAAATATTATACTTGTAAGGTAAGGTAATTAAAAAAAATCACAGGAAGATATCTAGAGATATTTTGTGGTGCGTAGATGCTCTTATCTATATGGCGTAAAAATATAGGGAACCTATATAATATTATTTACTTTAGTGACTGACCAGTCACTTAGGGATCGTGTATAAAATTTTACAGACTGTGGGTAATAGAGGGAAGAGAATAAATAAAAATACAATTGAGTACGAAGGAACTTTATTTGATCAATACAGACAAATATTTCATTTTAATCAAATTTTGCAACTAGATTTATATTTTATTTAATATAATCTCTTAAATAGCTGAAACGGTGCGAATAAATTTTGATATGAACGTCATAAAATTTTAGTCCCAAACGTGCATCCAATTTTACAAGATATGGTATTATTAATTATTAAATATCTGTTACATTTAAAAATATTTAAATTTGAAACATAGCTATAAGATGTATATTTTATACTTATAGAACAAGAGTAATAGAAAATATTAATACATTTATTAGGACTAGCTTAAAGAATCACAAAGTGAACGTTCACGATTAATATTAAAGTATAGGACAATAAAAATATTGAGTGACGATATATGCTAAAACGTTAATAAAGTCTTACAACTACCGATTATATATTTAAATATTTGGGTAAGGATGATAATATAAGCATGAAATTATAAATATTTTAATACTTGGATTAATCTAAGCATAATCTTAATACAAGCTAGAAAAAACACTAATCATATTATGTACAAAACACATATCAATAATAATATTAAAAACTTTATACAAAAATGCGACATTACAAAACCTAAATGATTAGATAATATAATATATTGAAATGATACAGTGCGCGTGTAAACAAAGATTAAAAGCAATTGTAAAACCATGGGACATTCATTTAATATGGATATTTTCAATTGCGTAACAAGAAAAAGATATTTCCATTTTCCATAGTTAAAACAACAAACATTATCTTTGCTTAGAATGTCCTATGCTGTTAGAACTGCATAGTATTATTAACATGATTTCTTTGTAAACCTATACATATTTCAAACGTAAAAAATAATTCTTACACAATAAAAATATGGCATAGACCTTCTTTGACATAAATATAATTTATTACTGAAAATAAAATTTATTTCTATTTTGTGCGTTAACACGTCTTTTTGACCCTGCTTTAAATTCATACAAAAAAACAATAAAAGTATCGTTAATAAAATAGTTTATTTGAGCAGTTTTAATTCCAAAAATAGTTAGAGAAAGGAATAAGAAGAAAAGGTTATAACTATTTACATTAAAATACAAAATCCTGCACAACCACCTCGAAATATTCTAGATGAAGCAAATGCATTTAAAAAGCTAGTACAGCTCTAATTGACTCCATTATAAATACAATATGGAAGTAGTTAAAATGGAAACAATTTAATATTTAAAATCCATAAAGTTATGCATTAAATTCACAAGTAATTACAAATTGCTCGAAGCATTTTTCAATGGTAAGCAACTACATTTGACAATCGATCTTTATCTTACGTTAACATGAAAAATGCAGAAATGAAATAAGATTTTTGAAAGCATTTCTTTATATCATGAACCAACATTATAATTGGTTTTAGTCCACCAATTCATTTATAATGTATAACTCATTTGAACAATCGCTTTCTAAACCTTACTTCTATGTTCTTCCTCACATCCCGCAAGCATATTTCGTGCAATCCAAGTAATTTATTATTTAATACTTTTCAATTACGACTTTGAAGGCTTTGTTTACCGTAGATATTAAAATTTAAAAGTATTTACCGTATGAAAAGTTTAATAGTTAATTCTGGTCACTGGTTTGATTTAACGAATAAAGGTACAATTTTAAAACCTTCGACCATAATTCGAAAAATTTAAAATAAAATCGATCAAATGGGTAATACAAAATACTTGTTTATCCAAATAAAAAGTGACAACAATACACCTTTTTTTTAACATACAGGTACAATGTACAACATCGTGTTATTAACATGTATTGAGTGTATGACATGTTTCAAGTTGTTAGTGCTTATCTATTGACGTGAATCTAGCTGCTTTTGAGTTTTTGTAGTGAAACTTCTTTATCGGGGTTGGAAAAAAATTTAGTGTAACATTTTTTCGTTACGCGTGACATTTTTCCGTTACGCGCCATCTTTTTCTTATCCCTACCACGCGTGATTCGACGTATTTCTGTAAAGTTGCATATATAGTAAATTATTTTTTGAAAAATAAGGTCATAAAGAAGTTTCACTTCTTACGTGTGTACACTAGTACATGCACAATTTTTTTTTATTTATATCTTAATATATATAAATCTCGTGTCACAATGTTTGTCCTCAATGGACTCCTAAACCACTTAACCGATTAATAAAATTCGCACACCATGTGCAGTTCGATCCAACTTGAGAGATAGGATAGGTTTTATCCCGGAAATCCCACGGGAAAGGGAACTATGCGGGGTTTTCTCTGAAAACGCGGGCGAAGCCGCGGGCGGAAAGCTAGTATTTAATAAGTATCAAGTCGGTTATGTGTGCGGTCGCGGGGCTCGCTGCTCGCGGCGTCAGGGCAGCGCGGCGACGCGGTTGCGGCGCGCGGACTCGCGGGACGCGCTGTGCACCTCGGCGGTGCGCAGCGTTATACCGAATATGTCCTCGTGGTAGCGGTTCTCCTCCTAGCGTGATCATGTTTTTTTATTACTTTTGATTTAATATTTTAGTGGATGAATAGTTGTCATTATAGTTGCCACTATTTCCTGTCAAAACATGCTAGCTGTCGAATAAAATAAAAGTTGGATCGAACGTCGTATAAACAACGTCCGAGCCCCTAGGCACGATTCGTACGAATGCGCCACGAGTCAAAGGAATGCGGCATTTTATAGTATTCGACAGCTAGCATATTTTGACAAGAAATAGTGACAACTATAATGACAACTATTCATCCATTAAAATATTAAATCAAAAGTTACGTCTAACAATATATTATGTCAAATGGCTAAAATATATGTTGAATTTACCATTTGATTGAATGACTAGGCCGAACGTTGATTTAACAAGCGACACTCAACGTCCAACTAGTTAGCGGATTGTAACATATCCCTTTGAACAGAGCGAATATAATGCTCGGCATATTGTTGAAGAACTAGCGCGTTCTATGAGGTCAGAATTTAATTATATGTCCACAAGAAGACGGTTGCGAGTCGAGGAAGCCCCGCTTCACGCTCCTATTTCTGTGTAGTAAAATAAAACCACGAACCTAACCTAACTAAATAACAATCAGTCGTATCGTCGTAGTAATCATATCGTCATTCAATGAACGCGCTCGATCAAGTCATCCAAGCAAATAGCAGATTCAACTAGACGACGGCGACATAGGTATGAGCTCTTGATACTCAATAGTGAACAATATCGCAAACATAAATAGAAGAAAATATACAAATTCTAAAAATATGAAGATGAACACTAACCTTTAATATGAACATGAAGTTTTGTGCTTGCTCATCGGTCATATTGCCGTGTTTCTTAATAATCCCCTTTAACTTTTGATGAACATCTTCCGCCATCTTACAATCACCGCATACATAGAAATGAGCTCCTGAATTTATTAGCAAATCGTGTATTTCCGCTCCCTCTTTTTCGGCTAATTCCTGGACGTACATCTAAAATACCACGAAAAATTAACCAAATTTATCAACACATAATGTTTTCTTATCCATTATTTTGACAGCAAAACTTACTTTTGGAATATTCTTTTCCCTGGACAACGCAAGAAAAACTTTCGAAAGTACGCCATCTCTCAACGCTTGTTCCTTTTCCTCTCTATACAGGTCCATGGTCCTGGTCCTGCATCCAAAGAACAACCAGACAGGACCGGCGTTTGGTCGAGCTCGAGTATTGAGCAGCGCTTTTCTGTGATGCCAGAAACCACGAAATGGCGCTATTCCTGTACCCGGACCTATCAGTATTAGGGGCACTGATAGATCTTGGGGTAGGTGGAAGTTGGGAGCACTGAAAATTATTTTTTCTATGAAAATCGTGTTAAAATCGAGAAGCACTCAATAAAAATAATTCATAAGAATTTTAATTATACATAGCGACAAGAGAATATTATTCAATAAGTAGAAGGATGTAAATAACGAAAATCGTGTTCAAATACGCAGAAGTACTAGGAACTGAATAATAAAGGTACTTTAATATTAACATAAGAATTTGAATAAAACATAGCAACAAGAGCTGGATACTCAATAAATAGGAGGATGTAATAAGTCAAGATATTATTGAGCAATCAATATCTTTTGTTCTAAACATGTATTATCACAAGTGTGCTTATGACTCAATTACATTAAGAGCGATGTAAAAAATACACGCTGTTCATCATTACTGGCCACTTTTAGTATATAGATAAAATATTCATAGTTGTTCAATATTGACTGATGGATAATAAATAATGACCCAATGCTTATAAAATTACCTTCGTATAAAGAGATAAACCTCATCCCCCGGTTTACGATCCATGAGATAATTCGAGCAAACACCATAATGTACTGGGCCTTCACCATCTAAAACATTACATCACCCACAATATATAAATAGGTAACAATCTGAGATTTGACTCATTTCCGTGAGTGTTGAACATCAAAGCGAAAAAAATTACGTTCTATGAAATTTCCATTGGAATTCATGTGTGGGAATGCAAATTACGAATTGATGAGGTTAATATAACTGAGACTAATGTTTCTTCACACGCTGGTCGTTGGATCAGATAGCCCAGTTTTCGTAACCGCAAGTTCCGTAGATAGTATTTACCTACCTCAATAAATCAGAATTGTTGTCAAGGATGATGATTATTTATAGCGTGCGTTCGTTAGATATTGTTTGTAAATAATTATGATGGTTAATTGTTATATAACGTTTTTATATTGATTTTTTCTATTATAAAAGTAGGTCACTTGTATTACAATGAATGGCGCTCTAAAATTTTACGTACAAAACTAATAAATGATAAAAAATGATAGTGAAAAACTGTTTTAGACTGTCACCTAACTTTTTAGAGCGTAATGCATCAAATATAATCAAAATTTTACGGTTACTTTCGGAAACAAATCAATTTTTCTTAGAAATAACGATATCTCATTAAAGAATATTCTGGATCTCAAAAATAACGGTTCTTCACTATTTTACTACCGTAGCGATAAGTACTCTAAAAACATAATCTATTTTTTAAGAAATGACTCGTTAGAAAAGCCTATAAAAATTTGGAAATTCCAAAAGCGCACGACTCATAATGCTCATTCGTTCGACGAAAAGAAGAAAATAATTTGAGTTTTTCTTTAATTACTACTAAACGACGCGAAAGGGAATAAATATTTTCAATACCAATCTCGGTATAGCAGAACTAAAGCTAATAAAAAATATGATTAAATTAATTAATTTTACGCTATCGTGTTTCAAACGAAAAAGGTGTTGTTTGACAAGATTTTTTTATTTCTATTTTTTTCCAGTTGTGTTATCTTAAATCAATCTTAGAAGTGACAGAATTAAAATCCATTAAATCTATACTAATATTATAAAGAGGAAAGGTTTGTATGTATGTATGTATGTATGGTTTTCACGCATAAACTACTGGACCGATTTTGATGAAATTTGGCACAGACAATCTTTAGACCCTGAGAAAGAACATAGGCTACCTTTTATAGCGAAATATGTACCACGGGCGAAGCCGGGGCGGACCGCTAGTTATCTATAAAATGGTGCGCAAATTGCGGAGATTACGTGGATTATCAATCGAGTGATTAATTAAATAATTGCGGAACTGAGGCGAATTTTTTGTTAATACAATACTCAATACAAATCTTTCTATATGAGTAAGGGTCAGCGAAAACGGGCCACCAACCATAGCCACTAGTGGCCAACGAAAGCCACTTAACACGGTCCGCGACAAAATATATGAAAAAAATTGTCAAGTGTCTGATGCTGGCTATTCCCATGGGTCCCAAGACACAAGTATTTCACTTAGTTTGAGATGGGTCCCAAGTAGGTCCCTGTAGTACAGTACTCCAAAATTAATAATGCGCATGCAGATCTTCGCTAATTATCGTATTTCCAGAAACACCCGAATCACCCCGAATCATTGAATCGTAAGTGCCCTAAACAATGCACTTGCATCTTGCACCTTGTTCGAAAGAAATAGGAGTCAATTCAGAGTCATACACAATCGAAAACAATTCGGGCGATAGGTGACGGTAGCCTGTCAGTCAAAAAATTCAAAAATCCGTCAGTCGTCTTTATATATTGGTGGTGACCGCACGGATTATCTCTGTATGGAATTATATAGAGCTGCTGTTACATACCCTTCTTAGTTTTGTTTCAAAGTTGAATTTTCCGGTAAAATGATTATTTACACAGGTAGCAGATAGTTGGGGTTGCCAACCGTACTATAATATATAGTATTGTACTATATTTCGGGTCTGCGTACTATATACTGTTGAAAACATATATAGTACGCAAAAATACTATATTTTCAACACCGACAAATGTAACAAACAAATCCTTCATTAAAAAAAAAATAAGAACGCGCCTTTTAATTGTTAAGATGGCTAAGTCATATAACCTATTGCGCATATATACCAATGGCGAGAAGAAAGAAACAGAAGTAGTGTAGTTTTTTTAAATGTACTATATTTTTTACACCTTATTTTGGAAAATACTATATTTTGATGATGAAGTGTTGGCAACCCTACAGTGAGATAGTAGTGGGGAAAGTGAAAATTAATAGGAACATAATGAAAGTTCTGATCATTCTACGATATCAGAAATAGAGATAATCCCTGATTCTGTAAATCCTTTGGACTGAGATTTTAATGATTAGATTTCACAATTTAAATGTAAACCAGTGTTTGAAAATAATTTTTTAAATATAAACTTTGTCTTATTTTAACCTTCCATACATCCATCATTACGCCAGCTTCAGTAAGACACTTTAATAGTTCTAAGTATAGAATTTTCCGAGTAAATCAATACAACAAATATATATTCGCAATCGTGTGGCTTATCCTCGCTATTAACTTACATTGAATTATCGAAACAAATTTCGTTACTTATCTCTTTTACCATAAAACCACAATAAAACTCATAATTCTAATAAACTATGCATGAAGAAATACATTTAACCACTCTATATACATATCGTCTTCGGAGGCTCGGGGAATATGACAGTTGCCGAACAGTGACGAATTTTTCTATGCGCATTATCAGTTTGGGAGTATACTACATTAATTGTAAAACATAAATGGACAAATAAATTTAATTCATTTCATTTCATTAGTGGCTATGGTTGGTGACCCTAAAACTACATGACCATATTCACTCACCTTGAGTTCTATAAGTAACAACAGCAACCGTAAGATGCAGTCTCTTCGGATGGGCGAGGGGAGAAGAAGAGATGGAATAGAATCTCGGCTGTAAAGGAGAGAGAAGAGCAGCAAGAAGAGAAGCGCTTGGTTTAGCGGAGGGGAACTGATCTAGTACTTCAGAGAGGGTGGGGAAGTAGAAGTGCCGCCAGTCTTCGTAGGCTGAGGGGTCCTGGTGGAGAAATTAGTCTCTATTTGAGTATTTAAATTTAGTAAACAGAGATAAATAATTAATTGAATGGTAAAAATGGAAATGATAAAATAATTACTGTGAGAAAAAGATTTTTTTATTTTGATAAAAAAAATTATATTGGTTAAAAATATTATATGACAATAATAAATAAGTGTTTAAAGTAGAATTGTAAACATTTGTTATGACAATTATGTTGTAAGTATTGTGAAATATAATTTTCAAAGCTGCTGCCTTTGCAGCAGTAGCAATTATTCATTAACTATCAAAATCAGAAAATAGCAAGAATTTACAAACTACCGTATATTCTTGTAATTTTTTATACATCTAATTACCAAAGCGAAATCAACAATAACTGTGGCTAGCATATTTAGGGAACAAATCCCGGACACTCACAGGTGGCAGCCTCTCGTACTAGAATCCTACTAGGATTTCACTGGTCCTGATGTTAATATTAACAACAGTTTGATTATAATTACCGTGGCCAACACAGTGAGTTGTTTCCTCTCAGTGTCGTCACTACAAGTCTTGGCCAAGTACTGCAGCAGTATGGTGGTGGGTGGTGTGGTGATGTCCAGGAACCTCGTGAACAGATCCCGGACACTAACAGGTGGTAACCTCTCGTGCGGTTCCCAGGATTTCACTGGTCCTAATGTTAAAATGAATAAATGTATATGAGCGGAAGGAAATAAAGTCAAACATTTAGATAATAATCTACAACTTTTTTTTAAACAATCATCAAAATACGGAAATAATTCTACCGGTATGCGTAAAACGGATGTTTAATGACGCAGTGTTTGTAATTGGTTCTAATTTTATTACTTTCTCGCCAATACACATATGTGAAAGTCTGTCTGTTACGCTTTGTCGGGTAAATCACAACACTAACGTGAGATTTTGAATTAAAATATTTAAAACCTTCGAGTAAGACTTAAAAACACAAATTTCATATCAATATGAATCCCTCAAGGTCTAATAAACGTCAATCTGTTTTAGTAGAGCAAATAAGAAATTATTATTAGGACCCAAGGATTTAAATGACCAATGAAAAAGAAAATGGATCATTGAAACATAAGAAAAAATTAAACATAAACATACCATTAGAAGTATGAGTCTCTTTCATTAGTTGCAAATTAACTGGAGTATCAAAGTCTTCAATGTCCTTTAGTCTAGCTAGCAAATTGTCTACCAATTCCTTGCGATTGCAAGCTATTATTCCAACATGATCACCTGGATCATATTTAATTTCACTCTGCAAAGAAACATATTTATCAAATCTAATATTATTGAGAGACGTATTATTTTTTTTGCATTCTTCGTTATGTTTAATTACCTTTGGTTCCATATCAATGAAAATGGTTGATCTTTCAGCTGTAGAATCTCCTAGATCCTTATTAGCTTTTACAGTGCATGTAATTAATTGTCTATTTAATGCTGATTGTAGGCCATTCAGTAACGTTGGTGGTTTTCCAGCTGGATACGCAAATCTAACTGTTTCTTCACTCAAAGTCACAGTTCCTAACGCTCTTTTCGCTTCTTGTAATGTCTCGTCATCATCGAGACAGAATGTCTCACAGGCCACCTTGATTAAATTAACGAGAAATTTAACTTCTTAGAATCGTTTGTTAACGAAAATTTAAGAGATGATTGATAAACTATATCTTTGATTTATGAAACATACAAACGTAAACACGGATAAGCGTGATATAGTGACAATATCAAGATTAGGTATACAAATATTATGTTTTACAAGAATACGACGTCAGACTTTAAGATTTATCTTAATTTATTGTATATATTTTGCTCTACCATAAATTTAACTTTCGCTCAAAAACTTTCCAACCAATCAAATAATTTCCAAATACACCTAGTTACCTGAACTTGATAAAAGACAGGTGAAACCTTTTGAATATCACTTCTAACACCAACTATAATATTTATACCCGGTATACCCGAAGTTTAAGATGTTCGGAAACCCAATAACCAGCAGAAACAATTTTATCAATACAAGGAATAAACCAAGTCTTCTTTATCTGCTGACAAAGTTCCAAAGACACCCTTAATATCGTGAACTTTCTCAAAGACTTTCTAACACCATTTTCACTATCTCCGTTATACTCACATTAAACACACTGCTAGCCCACTTCCTGAACGCCTGGTCCTGGCCACACATCTCATCTCCCGTAGCCACATCATGTATCCTCTCCCCTCCCAGTTCTCCCAGCAACTTGTCCACATACTTCCCGAAGTTGCAGAAGTTCGGATAAGCGCTGGAACCGAGCGCGAATACCGCGAAGCGCACATTGCTGAGGGGACCGAAACTGTCTATGGAGGTGGCGTCTGTTGCGCTGCCTGTGTATTGGAAAGTTATTATTTATTATTTATTTATTTACTCTTTATTGTACAACATATTAAAATGAAAGTACATAAAACAAAACCATTTAAAATGTACAAATGGCGGCCTTATGGCTCAAAGCCATCTCTGCCAGGCAACCTTCAGGCAAAGGACAAATTATATTTATTATTCGTTAGTTATTATGGTTTTGTTTAATTATTGGTAAGGTCCTTTTTTAACATCGTATGGCATATTTTTCTGTGTAAAGAGTTATTTTTCAAAAATGGTAATATGATAATGTTATTTAATGGTAAGTCGGAACCTTAATGAGCGGACAGTCGATAATAATTATAAATGGTAGCCACCTAATCAGTTTAAAAAATAATTAGCTATGTAACTGATAAGTAATATTAACCTGTCTACAGTGAAGGAATTTGAAACCTAATTATTTTCTTTGACCTGCAAACATTTGTGTATCAAGTTATTGTTCTAAAATAGAATGATTTGTTTAAGTTAAGCCTGTGGTTAATCTAAAGAGAATGCCATGACGATTATTCAAAATGTTTTATTACATTTTGGGAAGTACGACAATTTCGCATTTTTATTCATAAATTGAATATTAAAATACGATGACATAAAACGAGGAAAACAAATTAAACCGTCTGAGAGTTAAAAAAGTAAATATCTTTCAAAAATTTACGTTTTTTCTAATTTTGAATGTCCGCCAGTTCTGAGATTTGTTGAAGTGACGTCAATATTAGGACTTTTTGTTGAAGTTATTATTAACTCACCTTTCAAAGACTCCAAGCGGCTCAATTGTTTAGGATTAGTCACCGCGTATCTTTGCAATTCGATTTGACTGTTTGCTTTTATGAACGACTTTGGAGTTAGCATTTGTGAGGCTCTGTTAAAAAATTATGATTATTATTTTATTAATTCCTTAAATATTACTTCATATTATTTCAATTCGTTCGTATTTTAATTCTTTTAGCAGAAACTTACCCAGTGCTTTCATCACCAACTTGATCTGCATACAATAGTTCGCAAAGGTGTTCAGCAAATTCCTAAAAAAATGTTGCTTTTAATTTCTGTATCGTAGTTATAAGACCCAAGACTGTGTTTAAAGTTTCTAGATTTTATTTTCATCTTTAAAATAAAAAGCTTAAAAATTATTCAACACTATATTATCCCCTCTAATATAGCAGGTATTATATAAAATTTAGCACATTCAATATTTTTCGGATATCGGCTACTAACCCAAATTAATCTTGGTTCTTTTGAAATGGTACATAAACTACCCGTTCATAAATCCAGGCGTAGTTTTTGGTAAGGTTATATTGGTTTGCTTTATATTGCACTGATACAATCAATTGTGGTTAATTCGTTCTAATGTGATTCACGGATAGATAAATACTTTAGTGTGTATTTATTACAGCTATAAAACTTACCGGAGCCTGATAAAGGTTTAAATTTTTAAATAGTTTGAATCTTTGTGGTTTTCTTTTGTAAGTGTTTATCTTTGCGTTGTTTTCTATGAATTGTTTTTTTTTTTAATTTGAAAGGTCATATAAATTAAATTGATTACATACCTAATTCAGTTTTTCATTGCTATAAATGTATCAAATAACCATAAAACGACCCAGATCAAAAATTTGTATATAATTTTTAAGCTAAATAGCTAAGCTAAATAGCTAGCTAATAATTAAAGATAATAATTATTGGAAACGTGATACTGCTTTTTATTTCTAACTAGTAACTCAATAGTATTGAGGAAAATATCAACAAACGATGCATGCATGCTTCTGTCACTTGTACAAAAAGGTTACATTTTTATATATATACTAAACATTTATATTTTTGTATACGCGTATTGTTGCAAATTCTTAAAAGTTCAATCAGCATGCAAGTGGCATATTCTGAAGATACCTTTAAACTGGAATTTTATGTCGTGATTGTATTATAAATGATTTAAAATTCAATAGGAATGGCAAAATCTAGAAGACAATAGTTTCTAAAGGAATGAATCATATTATAATGTATTAATGATAAAAAGTTAAAAACAATGTAATGATCATCTATAAAAAAAACATATTACTATCACAAAAAAATATCAATATAATAACTTACCACTCCATTCTCCGGCGGGTCACCGTTCCCGAAAGTAGACGTTACCACCAACAATAGAGCTTCGTGTTCAATACACGTGATGTCATAGTCCGACATGCAGTGTACCTGTGAAAGAAATATCATTTATTTTTGGTGGATTCTCGTAGTAAATTAATATGCATTAAAACAATAGAAAAATAATGTGAGTAATCTGAATTATTTTATTTTTTGGAACGAAGTTCCTTATCGCGCGTTGTGAAAGGGGACTAGACGGAAAAATTCTTACGAAACGTTGTCACGACACTTTTTGCTAGAGTTGTAAGCCGTGCGGCGTGAGCGTGGTTCTCTGTCTGTCTCTCTCTAACTTAACACTTCGTTCCATCCGGATGTCCCTTGACATCGCTCAAGTTTTTTTTTATTTCTGTAGTATGTTATAATTTCGGCTACTGCTCCGACTTGACCGTCTCAATCACAAACAGCTCAATCAAAAACTATACTAGTACTTCTACCATCATAACACATCTCACAGAAAAAAATCTCCCTCACATTCTATACCAGAACATTCCATAGCAGAACATTCCATAGCAGAACATTCCATAGCAGAACATTCCATAGCAGAACATTCCATAGCAGAACATTCCATACCAGAACATTCCATAGCAGAACATTTCATACATGAGCACTGAACGCATGCCCGAATAATAGTGCAGTCTTGTCTTTAATCCTCTTAAAGCGCTCTTCAGAACAGTTTGGACATGACCTTATCCGACTTAAAATCAGCAAACATACCTCTTCCCTCTACCTTCTACCAAAAAATCTATCAATTCTAGAACCTTCCATACCTGAGCATTAAAAGCATGTCCAAATATAACGCCCAGCTCCTTAGCATACTGTTCCGACTTGCCCGTTTCCGTAGCAAACAGTACTGTGGCCTTAATCCTCTTAGAAAGTGCTCTTCCAAACAGTTTTGATGTGAACTTGACAGCTCTAGCTATTTGCTTGAAATGGAACTTTCTATTGATTGGCCGCTTGCCTGTTATTGGCTTTGATTTCTGCCATTGATGTGTTTTCCATGCTGGTTCCTGGAATATTTTTCTTGTTATTTGGTGGAAATAGCTCAAATCATATGAAGACTTCTAGATGATGATTGAATCGAAATAGCTCAATTAATGATAATATGAAGACAACGTTACATTAATTTTGCTATTTCCTTAATATGTGGTTAGTTAGATAATGTTAAATCGAAAGCAAAAGGGTTTAAATTAACAGAAACGTACAATAATTTAGCCATTTCCCTGAATTTGGATAGTTCGATAAAGTCAAATTGGATAATCACAACAATATCATCGTGGTACTATTATTAACAATGAGATGCCATTATGACGCTGCGGTTGGAAGAGTAACTAAAGTTAAGCAAGGGTTAGTGTTATAAGCTCATAATGGTAAAGTTAGATAAACTTCAAAACAGCAGCGCATTGTTAGAATAAATCCACTCAAACTACCGATGTAGCCTGAATACATTGGAAATAAGCATTATCGTAACTTTATGGTGAAGTTAGTAAACAATGTTCTGATGAAAGGAAAATCTGAAGCAAATCCTTCCGAGGAAGTTTAAAAAACAGTTTATTCAAAATTCTGTATAAAGGGAAAATATCACAAGTTAGCAGTTCAAAATAAAATTGCATGCATATAAAAGACTCAAATAACCTGATATTCATATGCAGGGCGCAGATAGTACAGCGCCATCTCTTGATGGAATACTGGAGTGATGGATGAGGACATCGGCGGCACGATCCATATCCAGTCCGCGGGGCAGCCAGAACTGTTGCCAATATATTTTAGCTTTTAGTATTGGCGGAAGGAAATTAAAACCTAAATTGCTAAAACATAGGTTTTTCTTTAATAATAAAATGATTCGGTGTGAAGAGGTGGTTTTATTTCATGTTCACAAATGCAATATGACTAAGTAACTATCAAAAGTGATGAAAAATTAGTATGCTAATGATAGACTTACTATCCACACTTCTAAAAAAAGTATATCACATTTATAGTAATGCAAGTGTCCCTACACTGCAATAAAAGTGGTTTTTTCAAAACTTTAGGATTAACTTTAGTAAGCCGTCTTTGATATTAATAAATAATGTATTAGAAACAGTACTAGAAGACTTGTTTAATTTGTAATGGGGTCAATATTGAATAGCGATGTACAACAAAAATCGTTATCTAAAAACAACACCAAAATCTACCCAACAGTTCGCATACTTTGAAGTTTATGTTTTCGGTGTCGTATTTATTTACATACAAGACTCCCAAATTTGGTAAACTGGCAGACAGTTCACACGTTACGTGTTTATGTACTTAAGAACTGTTTACAGCGCGTCTGCAAGGATTCAGTGCTGATAGTTTAATTATTCCGCGGTGTTTGTGTTTATGATTAGATCACTTGTTATTAATACGCAAAAATAAACCTTAAGTTATATACTGATCAGTGTGGAGTGATTTAATAAATTTATTTTTAAAGATGAACAATTTCTCATGCTTTTAAAGATACCTGTTTTAACAATTCTAACATCCATCCTCTAACATTTAAGAATTATGGTAAGTAGGTATATAATCTAAAAGTATTCGTTTGGAGTCTAAAGTTTTTAGCATAAAAATACAAAAATACGATTATTGTGTAAAAAATAAGAGAAACAAGAATAAGAAGGGCTTTTTCACAAATTTCCTTTTTCGTAAGTATAAAAAGTCACATCAGATATCACACTTAAAAAGCAAAAATAAACCACGATTAAACATTATACATCCATTGTGATAATTTGAACGCTATCTCTTTGAAGTGAGTAACAAGCAGCTAAAGCCTTTGGCACTTTTCGTTTCTATAGCATTCCGTAAAACTGTGTTCGGACTTTAACTTTTTGTACAAGGCTAAAAGTATAATTATTCGTGTGATTTATAACACGGGCCTTTTTAATTTGGTTGTGAATAAAATTGTAGGTAGGCTTTCATACAATTGGGTTTAACGGTTGAATATTCATTAAATTGAGAGTAATCGCAAAGCTTTATAGTGTCACGTTTTACATAAAATATAGGGAAGTGCATACAGCAGAGGCATTTCTGTTTGTTCCGGTGATCGATCTGAATATTTAATTGCTAAATTTAGAGCAAACATTATGAATATGCATGATGCTTTTAAGTTTCATGCGGATGCTTATTCATAGTGAATTGTTATTTTTCAATACTTTGATTTACTAAAGATTTTCAATACGCTTTCGTACTTAAAAAAATGTATGACGCAGTAAATATTAATTGAAATACTTAAATAAAATGTAACTTCAGTAAACACGAATGTATGGTACCTACTTTGAAGAAAGTTTTAGAGCATTTTTTTTAAACAAGCCCAAAATACCTTCCGTATCCTATTCACATTGATCAGGTTCTTATTGTAGCTATAAAACTTTTTTTTCTAACTAATCCCAAAACTCTTAGCAAACTGTTTTCAATGGCCAGATGCTAATAAATACATTTTTCCAACTACCCCCAAAACTTACCGCAATCTGTTCTCATTGTCCAGGTGCTTGATGAAGCTCTCGGAGGCCGTGTGATGGTCCACGATGGTCGCGTTGTGTTGAAAGCTGTGCAGCACGGCCACGTTCACTTCCACTAGGTTTTTGTGCTTCCAGAGGTTCACTAGTATACCTGTACCTAGACCCTATTTGAAACTAGCCCATAATACTTACCACAGTTTGATTGTCCAAATATTGAAGATTCTAAAGAAACTTTTCCTTAAATTTTTCCCCAACTACCCCCAAAACCTACCACAATCTGGTCTCATTGACCAGGTGCTTAAAAAGAGAACTATTTTTGAAGTGAAACTTCTTTATCGGGGTTGGACAAAAATTTAGTGTAACATTTTTGCGTTACGCCGTACGCGTGACATTTTTGCGTTACGCCGTACGCGTGACATTTTTGCGTTACGCCATACTCGTGACATTTTTAAGGTCATAAAGAAGTTTCACTTTTTACGTGTGTACTCTAGTACACGCATACATTTTTTTTTTTTATTTTTACAACTACCCCCAAAACTTACCGCAATCTATTCTCATTGTCCAGGTGCTTGATGAAGCTCTCGGAAGCCGTGTGATGGTCCACGATGGTCGCGTTGTGCTGCTGGAAGCTGTGCAGCACAGCTACGTTTATTTCTACAAGGGTTTTGTCCTTCCAGAGGTTCACTGGTGTTCGCGTGTCGAGGCCCATTTTTTCCGCTACTTTCTGTTTATGAGAGAGAGTTTTTTTTTTTATTTTAGAATATTTTTCAATGCAAAAAGCTTACTTCGTAAAAACTTTTAAACCGAATTTGATATTTATGAGATTTGGTTTGTAAAATTATCAAACTAAATTCAAAATCTGCAAAGTTTTCAATGCTTGTAAAATTGAAACCACAATATCGCTAAACAATTTTCTACAACAATTAATCATCTCAAAAATAAGGTATCAATGTTTTACTAATAACCACAACTTTACTTCTAATCATACCATTTTTAAGCACTATCATTAATTTATTTAACACTTTACACAATACGAACCTCAAGCATATTCAACCGATTGGTATCACAGAAGTTCCTGCACCCAATCTCAGTGCTCATGTACCAGCCGTTAAAAGCATTGGCTGTGAACTCAATACCGCCGCAGTCAAACCGCATGCTAGATACCGCTGGTAGTGCGTACCAACGCAGTTGTAGCTCTTCGAACCATTCGTATCTGTACCGATATAATTTGACTTATACTTCAAGTTTAAAACGATAAATTGAAAATGTTAATAACATGATATTATAAGTTATAGTAAATGGTATTATAACACGACGATAACTTCATACTGCCGCAGTCAAACAGCATACAAGATACCGTTGGTAGTGCGTATCAACGCAGTTGTAGCTCTATGAACCATTCATATCTGTACCGAAATTTTCTTATCATCTACACTAATATTTTATAGACAAAAGATTTGATGTTTTGAATGAAGTCATAAACAACTAAACCGGAAAATTCGTTCAGCAATTTTTTTTCTTCATGTCATATTATATTAACATTAAAAGGCAAAGAATTAACTGAGGCAAACGGATTCAACCTCTGGTAGTAATTTATCACATAAACTTCAGTTTTAATTATACCTACTCGTACGTATAGAATTATAAATAATTCATTCATTTATGCAAGTCATAAATGTATTTAATAAAAACAAACATAAATTTTACAATGAACAAATGGATATTATATAATTTTTATTACGACATGGTATGTGATTTAGATGTTATATTAATTGATATTTATAACTATTGAATGCATTGTATACGCCCACGTGTTGAGCGTGCGGTATTTTTTTAAGCTTTTAAATATTTAGTAGGTTTTTTTTTATGATTCCCAGTTTATTGACAACTTGATCGAAATGAATCAATAATTGAAAGAAATCGAAAACTGCTGATAAATATTTTAACAAGGAATTTCAGTGCAAATACAATCTTATAGAAAATCGTCATACAAAGATCGCATACGCAAATCACGTAATTTATCTCTCGAATTATCGCAAAATTTTCATACAAAGTGTCTAATAGTTTGATGGCCATTGTACCTTTGTACGCAACCGATTAAATCAATCAAAAGTTATGAGTCCATTCGCGAGACGCCAGTTAACATTATCAATAGCGTAACATTATTGAATGGGCCTGATTTATGGGCAGTAAACACAGATTGGAGATCACTGGAGCAAAGTTTTACGATAAGCAATCTGCACGGTGTTTGCCAACCTTTCGTGTGATACAATAATGCATTCAACGAGTGTTTATGTCCGCATAAAGTTGATGGGGAATGCGAAGCGTTTGTGGCCGGCCTGCGTTTATTGGGATCGATCATTCGTGAATTGATATTTTTGGTAGTGTGTTGGTATAATTGAAATTCATTTATTTTTGTGTTAAAAGATAATAAAATGATACCGTTTAATCTCTTGAAACTACCTCCAATGAAAATATGAATAATAAAAACAAACGAAGTGAATGTATGCGAATTTATTGAATATTTATTCTTGGTATGCAAACGACTCTGGAAGGACTGTTTACTCGAGGATATATAACCTTTTACTGGCTTTTATGGGTCAGGTTAAATATGTTTAAATATAAAAAACCACTATTAAGACCTTTTTGTATAGATTTCTATGATAATAATGAAAATAAAATGAGGTTAATTGTCATACCATTCTACTAATAGGTTTGAAAACTCAATTGTGCAAAAACGATGTAGCAACCTTGTATAGTTTCGGATGTAATTGAAAGAACTAAATGACTATTAATATTTAAGCCAACTACCAACTGAAGTACAATAAAGACGATTAATATAAATTTAATTTGCTATATGATACACAAGAACAAAATAAATATGTAATGTGTAAAGTGCATACAGCACAAAATACTTTATGAAAAATTTTAACATTAACACGTAGGATACTTTTTCTACCAAACAAATTAAATTTCGACAGGCTCTTAACTAGCTTTTAATCATAAATACATATAAAACAAATATACTTACGTTGGATGCGTCATATGAATCTCCATGACAAGTTCGCGAGGAATTTCGAAATAGTCCGGGTCCTTTCCGTTCGCTGACAGCACGAGGGGCAGGATGTCCCACGCCGTTTTAGGTGGTTTCCAGCCAAGTTTCAAACATAACTAGGGAACATTTTAAGAATATTGTAAACATGTACAAAAGAATTTCCTTCTTTTGTTTGCCTTTTAGTAATGTTCGTCCCAATTAATAAAATTCTAGTTTTTTATTCTGTTCAAACTAGATAAATCTTACTTAAATGGAACTTCTTTTGTGAAATTTACTAAACTGAACCGGGTTTAAAGGAAATCCGTTCACATAATTAAAGAAACTCACATAATTACGTTGGTAACAGTTGAATGGAACTAATTAATTCAAATTTAAAATTACATTAATCTTTTCTTAAACTAAAGCTTTACAATGGTTTAAAAAGCGAAACCAATTACCAGTAATCTTTTAAAAGATTAACATTTTTACTCAAATCAGGTGGTGTTAGTGTCAGTTATGTCGATAGAGATTGATTTAGGATATAGGCTTTTGCGTGAAAGGCTTTTAAAAAGGCTTTAAATATCGTTCAAATTTTAATTACAATATTAAACGAAGAACATTAGATTGTGAATAAAAAAGGCATGAAAAAAATGTACCTATATAGTTTCACGCCTGTGACTGCGTTTTCAGTATGTTGGACTGTTCGTGTTTTCTATTCGTAAATGTAGGTACTTGATTTCTACTACTGTTAATGTGTACAAGATATTGGTAACCAATAAAATTAAATAAAAAAAAGCATTTGAATACGCATTGACGCACTACGCTGCGTGGTGCGGGGCAGTGTGATAGACGCAAGAGACAATCTCATAGAAGTTACTTCTATTTCTACGAAAAAGACACCACATGCCATCTATTGAGACCATTTTAATTTTTTTTTTATTAATCTATACTAATATTATAAAGCTGAAGAGTTTGTTTGTTTGTTTGAACGCGCTAATCTCAGGATCTACTGGTCCGATTCCATTTATCGAGGAAGGCATTTATAGCCTATAATAAATCATCTCGCTAAGACCAACCATCAGGAGCGGAGCACTGCGGGTAAAACCGCGGAGTACAGCTAGTGTTTTCTAATGCTACCTACCTCTGTAAATTCACAATGCATAGGGTCTCCCAGCACCGTGCCGTCGGGCTGCCGGTAGCCCGCGTAGCTGATCAGCTGGCTGTTCCATATCCTGTAGTCATGCTTGCCGTCCGTGCGTTGCGGGAATACTGTTATTGCTGATCTGTTGTAGGACATTTAAAATAAAATATATATTTTTTTTTAATAAGTGGATGTTAAATTACTGAAGTATGGTCTGTAACGTCAATGGGTTGCAGAGTTATCTTGAGATAATATGAGACGTTATAATAGGTAAGGAATCATAAAAAAGTTTTCTTTTTTTTTCAAAATAAAAAAGACGTGTGGCACTCGGGGACTGCCGCGGTAAAGCTATTGCATGCTATGCCTTCAAGCCACACCTCCGTGCCCGTCAGAGTGGGGAGCGTGAGGTTTTTTCGTTACGGAATTTCTGGATTCGGTCCCCGCGCTCAAGGCCCGCGATAGAAGCTATGCAATAGCTTAAAAAATTTAAAAGTAACGTACGTAACGCACTCTAGTAACTTAGTCTTACATTGATTGCTACAATTGTTTACTTAGTTAGAAAGGCCAAGAAAAATCAAGGAGCTCTTGTATGAGCAACAAAGTAAATAAAGTGGTTTTTAACCTACTTATTCCAAAGAATCGATCAGTGCAACAGCTGTATCGTTCCGAAGCTACGTGACTCGGGACTTTTTACACTGAGTCAGGTATTGTTTAACTTCAATGTGTAACACAAAGTATTAGATGTATAAACAAAGGTTATTTACCTGATATTTCCTTTATTTGTACTGTACTTGATGTGATTGCAGAGCGCTTCAAACATCCCGCTTGTAGTTGTGACTTGTCGGCAATCGAAAACCTGTTAAAAAGTTGTTGCATAAAAAGTGGTGCTACAAAATATTTAAAAATAAACTTGGTTGTAAAGAATTTTCTTGCTATTTCAACAAGTTATGAAAAATAATACAAAAGATCACAATAGCTTTTCTAATTCCAAGATTCGTCTTGCTTTGTTTAAATTCTATACAAGGTTTTAACCTAAAATGTCTAAAAGCAAACAACAAAACAAACGACTGTGAGTAACATGTTTATTGAAAGTCTTACATTTTCGGCGGTAAAATACCTAATTTGATAAGTAACGTTAACAATAGAAAATATTATTCGGAACAGAAAATACTTTCTAACATTCAAATAAGCTAACAATTGTCGAATTTAAATTGTAACCATTGTTGTTTATAATGTACCTACGCACGACATCTTAACAAAACAGTATTGAAGGGCCTACGAATTTTGTGAAATAAATCATGAAATTCTGCGAACCGCGAACGAGCCGAGAGCCTCATTCTGATTAACCCAAGCAATCTGTTAGCAGTGTAATTACGAAATGTACTCTCTACATCAGATGACTTAAATTTAGTCCTGGTAATGCCGATTTAAGTCCTCGTCATCCGTCTAACCGATGCAATGCGAACTGAATGGTGAGCGAATAAAGTCGCTTAATGTCGTTACGTCGCCTGCTACTCAATCAACCGACTTAATTAGAAAAATATTGAGATTTACCGCCTTTCAATCGCGGAGCTTTGCGATAATTGTAGGATTAAGTGTTTGTAATCAATTTAAGCGAGTTAATGCATTATCAATGTCGATTTAAATACGAGGTGAGTTATCGGGGGCGTAATTTTATAAAACTCCTAAATGGATATTAAATGCGTAGTACTGATGGTTCTTTTTCATCATTATTATATTATAGCTATAAATTCTGCAATTTCTATTCTCTAGTACTCAATTCACGGACGCATTTCTACATAAATTTCAATTACTTTTTATAAAAATGTGTAATCGTTTTTTTAGTTTATTTAAATAACAAATCCCACATCCTAAAGTCATGTGACACGTGCGTTGGATGTTTTAATTTACTTAAGCAACGTCACAACAATATTTGTCATACCACATCTTGTAGTCATTAACATGCATAGTACGCAAAAGAATCACATATTAAATAAAGATCATGTGATGAAATTCCAAGCGATATTGATTCTTACTTTAATGAGAAAACTATATGGCAAGTTAATTATGCGTAAGTTAAAGTGATCATTTACATGGTTATCTTTAAAAGCGTACTCTGTTAATGCTATGGTGATTAAGCTACCTATAATAAAACATTTATCATAGAGTAGTACTGTAAACCAATATTCACTAACCATACAACTTTAAAATGAAATTCGAAGTAATACCTACGTTTCAACGTATTTCATTTCCAATCATATAATGTTATAATGTAAATATTAACTGTACAATAGCGGTTCAGGAAATGTTATTTTAAATTTTGAATAACCATTCCAATACTCGTTCCATTTTAAATAATAAGTTCCTAAAACTCGTATAGAAGCGTAGTGGCATAATGTAGTTAGCCTCTGAGAGCAAACAGAGGACGTGGCAGTTAATTAGTAATATCCTATGTTACAAGGCGCTCTTGGCGTGTTTGTAACGCTTCGGCTTATTTTACAACTATACAGTCAAACAACGCCAGCATTCATACAACATTTACTTGTTTAACAGTTTTGGTTAAATCTAGTTCGTGTGTGTTCTTTCTGTGAACGTTATTAGATAGTACGTCCGTTTTGAAGTGGAATATTGTTAAATAAATTAATACATGGGTCATTATGTTCATTATTAAGACTATCCTAATCGATATTAAGTCCTATATCATTAAATGAAATACTTATATACTACGCAAAAAAATGCGCGTGAGAGTGAGTTAAAGGAATAGAACTGTTTTCACTTTCACAGGTAAATTCAGAAGTTATTACTTATTAGTAGAAAGGCGAATTTTGTTTAACTTTACAAATAAATCATTTGATTAATTTCACTAATTTTAAATTGCATAATCAAAGGGAACTAAAATTGTCAGTTAAAAAAATAATAATAAAAGAACGCACCGAAAACTCAACAGATCAAGTAACCATAACACAAACGCAAGTGGACACTCGTTCAATTATTTTAATACCAATTTGTATTTTATTTCGGCCTCCAAAATGATTTTAAGCGTAACCCTCCCATATTCCTTTTTTGTGTCCTAGTGCGAAATGAGAGTTTTCTCATTAGAGCCAGCAAATTCATTTTGCCCTATTCCTCGTAGTTTCAAGCAGTAAGAACGAACATAATTGATTTTACTGCCAATATTGTTTTAGTTTCTTGTTGATTTTAATGAGGTTTTTTTTGCCGCGAACAAGGAAGTTGGGTGACCCAATAATGAAAGATCACCCCAATCTATAATTTGTATAAATAATAAGTTTTCACGTGATATAAGATTTATTGCGAATGCATACTATAAACAAAAACTCCGTGAGAATCACCCAGTAGACGACCGTTCCAGATGTTGAGAATGTACATAGATGTAAATATAATATTTTAATCTATGTTAAACTGTGGTACTGCGGGTTACTCGCTGTTTATAAAGGAGTCCTCATAATTACAATTCTTAGCCTTTAAGGCTACGTAACTTAATGCTAATTTATTTTAATCGACTTTCTATTTAGGAAAAATAACAAGAGAAACAAATTGTTTCAAAACAGAGCAAATAAGAAAAGAGGTTGAAATTGAAATACCTAATGGATCAAATTATTACATAATATGATAGTGAAACCAACCGGAAAATAAATCCGAGTTATATTTTACATCAAATTTAACATAAGCACGAAGGCTTTCTTTGGTTGACCCTTACGTTGATATATACCTACTAGTAATATTATACGGTTTTCCTTGTAACAGTGTAAATAAATGAAAAAAACAGAAAGGCAGAAAATTGCATTTTAACAAGCTTTGATAGCGCCTGTAGACTCTTATCAAACATCTCTTCTCGTGGAAATAATAAAATGGGTTTTTAATTATATCCCTTTGGATTTATCTGAAGACAAATTGTTCCAGTAAATTTCAAGCATTTATGAAAAAGCAATGGGTCGAAAATATAAGGCTATAGATAGGTACTTAAGTAGATAATAAAAACATTAATGGTTCTCTGAAAATTTATGATTGAGATCCGACATCAAACATTAATAATTTTGCTGAAATTAATTTGGAATCTCTGGTTTACAATGTAAACTTCATTTTTATTACTTTCATAACACTTTCATTCTACCACTTAAAACTCCTACTATCATTATTTAGACCACGATCACGTCAATAAAGAAATCAAAAGGAAAATTAACTTAATGGCAGGTATATTCAGTTGCATTTTTTTTTATCGTTGAAAAGCAAAGTAGTAGGTGGGGCACCTGAAATAATGTCATCACCACCACCCATTAAAAACTTGTAAAAGTTCTTTACATGCAATTGGAATCAAATGTATCTACTACCGTGTATTTTCCATAATACCAATCTGTGTAAATTGCAAAATCTTAATACTATTATAAAGGCGAAAGTTTGTAAGTATGGATGTATGGATGTATGGATGTATGGATGTTTGTTACTCTTTCACGTAAAAACTACTGAACCGATTACAATGAAATTTAGCACACATATAGAGGGTAACTTGGATTAACACATAGGATAGGTTTTATCCCGGAAATCCCACGGGAACGGGAACTATGCGGGTTTTCCTTTGAAAACGCGGGCGAAGCCGCGGGCGGAAATCTAGTACTTTCATATTTTCAATACACTGTAATCAAACAAACGGCCATTCTTTCCCGTCGAGGCAAAAGTGAAATCTCACGTGAGTGTACCTAAATAATTCAGCGCACAATCAGTCGTTAGTACAAAACAAAACAATGGTAGAAGGCCGTATTTGCATGTTACTTTTTACAACAAAAGATAGATTTTCCGTTTAAATAAATGATGTCATACTGTTGTATTGTATTGGTTTATTCGGTTTGAAACAAGCAGATGAAGTTTTAAACAACCGGGGGCCAATTAAGGACAACATTAATTTTAAAGTGTTGTAACATAATATATAAAACATTCATTCAATGTTATATATTATGTTCTTTAGTTTCTACCATTTCTATAATATGTAATATACATACTAATTTTATATAACAGATTCTGCCTCGAGAATGTGTCGGTAGGTGGGTTTCTTTACGACCCATCTTATACGACGATTGCGTCAACGGTTTTCATCCGTTTTCTTTCCAGTAAACAATTAATTATCCAATTTAGAATTTACTTTATTATTGCTTTTATATTAAGAAAAACTATGAAAACACCAGTGACGAGTTTCTTTAAGACTAGAAAAGAATTTAGGTAGGTGTTTTAACAAGGTATTCCGGTCACGTAAAGGAATTTCGACATTTACTTGGAAAATAAAAATTTAGGATATTATTATGATGTCATTTCTATTTGGTCACGTGCTGTCCCTATATAAACGATTTCAGAGATTTATCGCAATTACTAAAATCAAATTATCTTTTTTACTATGAAAAGATTTGGTACGTTTATTTACGCATATTACGTAAGGAAAAGTCAACGAAGAAGAAAATTCAAAGGCATGACACTGAAAATTTGTTTCACGAAAGTTTAACAAAGATAACACAGAAAGAGATGTATTTCAAGGTTTTTCACGTTGATCACACGTAGACTTTTTATTCCTTTAACATTATTCGTTACATTTTTGTCAAGAAAAAATATTCTGAGATTTCAGAATAAATTATTGTCTGCTAATAAGGGGTAAGCTGATATGTTCCTGTCTGTGCCACTTCTTCTTGTACCGCCTTCCAACGCGCTTCATAGCATTTGCTCTAGTATAGAAATAACTTAGCCTCTATAAACTGACCTGTAATTTGGACCATTGTATCCTGCCAATACACCGACTTGCATTTCTCCAGGCTAACTTGGCTCCGAACACCAGCTCTGTGGTAGTAAGCTGATATATTCCTGTCTTTGCCACTTCTTGCCACCTTCTATTGCGCTTCTTAGTATTTGCCCTAGTATAGAAACATCTTAGCCTTATAAACTGACCTGTAATTTGGACCACTGTATCCTGCCAATACACCGACTTGCGTTCCTCCAGGCTAACTTGGCTCCGAACACCAGCTCTGTGGTAGTAAGCTGATATGTTCCTGTCTTTGCCACTTCTTCCTGTACCGTCTTCCAGCGTGCTTCGTGGGCTGGCGTGTTTGCTCTAGTATAGTAAAACGTATTAAAAAATATACGTAATGCTAATAAAGGTTTTGTAATTTTTTTGTTCTTATTATAGAAGTTTATTTATTGGTTAAATGGTATAAGTATGTACATTAAAATAATTCTAATGCGGGACAATTTGATTACTATTGATATGTACAGTAAATTTGTAAACAAATATCGGAGTGCTATTTACTGTAACAATGTCGCGCTCACTATCAGCAATTACGAATTAATGCCAATAATGTGGTGCTTGGTAGATATTACATTTACAGTATCGATCCATCTTATATAACTTAAATTACATAAAATAATGAATATATGTCCAATATTGACCAAAATTTACAAATGAAGTTATAACAAACAAAACATTAATTATGAAATCTAATATCAGATAAATATCACACAATTAATTTACCTTCGTATTGAAGCGAAATATTGTCCAAGGAAATCTTTAGCATCATTGAGAACTTCTTCAGGATCCCTCGGCACGTCTCCTCTTCCGGGGATAGCCATCAAACTGCCCAGGCATGTTTTTTCGTTGCATAGTGTAGACTGGGGACAAGCAAATAATGTTTATTAGTTAAATTGTTTTTTTAAGTTTTGAATGCTTCACTGCAAATATCTTCATATTTTGATATTGTAGTACTTCCGAAGTTATGATTTATATCCAACTAGCGACCCGCCCCGGCTTCGCACGGGTGCAATGCTGATACTAAATACACTACAGAAAAACTGTGAACGTTGTATATAAAAACATAGCGGCCCGCTCCGGCTTCGCACGGGTATAAAATAGATAGCCGGGCGGCCGGCCGGTACCGCCGCAAACGCTACGTCCCGCAATTTTTAAATCTGTAATATCTTCGAAAATATTCACTTAAATCTTACGGTGTAAAGGGCCATATAGATCTATATTAAATGAAAAATGTATTCAAGGTATTTAATTGGTTAAGGATTAATGCTGTATTGGTTAAAATCGCTTCGAAAATTAGCCATTATTTGTCGTAAAAAGTAAATGACAAAAAAAAGTTATTGTGGGTTATCCATAAGAGATAGACATATGCCATCGCGGACTTTTCTGTAGACCTTTTCAATGTGTATAATACTTAGTACATTATTTTGATAAAACTCGTAGGGTTCAGCCTGCGTTTGCAATGTAAGCGGAAAAAATGTAATTTTTTACGACATTACATTAGAAACCTCAAAAATAACAGTACTTCTCCACTATTTAATGGATGTTATTATACATATAAAGTATAAACCTTCCTCTTGAATCACTCTATCTATTAAAAAAAACCGCATCAAAATCCGTTGCGTAGTTTCAAAGATTTAAGCGTACAAAGGGACATAGGGACATAGGGACATAGGGACATAGGGACATAGGGACATAGGGACAAAGGGACATAGGGACAGGGAAAGCGACTTTGTTTTATACTATGTAGTGATTAGTTTTATTACGTGAAAGTTATATAAAAGAAAATTCTAATGTGTTCACATCAAGCGAAAGAACTAAAACTATTTTATAGAAGGAGGCACAGAAAAACAAATGAGAATAATGACTTGAGGATTGCTCTTTGATAAAAAACAATCAATGATACAGAAAACAAATGAAACTACCGCAATAAATTCTAAATATATGAGATTCACTTTCTCCGCCTACTACTTACTAAGACGTAGCTAAAGTCTATATTTTTAGTAAGTAAAAGAGTCCATTTGTTTCTTATTCTTCTAAGTCTTGAATTTTCGCAATGTATGTTCATTATTACGTTTTTCCTACATGACAAATCTACCGCACAAACTTGTTTTTCTTTTAACAGAAACGACATATTTATTTAATGGTACAACTTTGTAATGCAAATTGTGCATCCCATATATTTTTCTTTCATATCAATTTCCTATTATACCAAATAAATTTATGTTTAAAATGTGCGCCTGTTTTAAGTTTTCCACTTATTAAAATTTTCAAGGAACATTGATCAAATAAATGTTGGAAAATTTTCAATACTAACTACAGAAACTCATAATGGCCACAAGGGTGTACTTACGCGAAAGTTATCATCGATAGATTCACAATAAATTATATTAAAACGAGATATTTAAATGTGAAATCAAATTATTAACTTCAATATTTTACACATTCACAAATTAATTATTATACCTATGTCATACCTATGTACGCATTTCGCGCTAAATAAAACGTGTCACAGATAATGAAAACAAAACATTTTTAAATTTGGAACGAAATGTACTGCGTGGTCACCATAAAATATCTTTTTTTTTTTTATTATGTTTTCTAGTGTGCCAGTTGCTTATTTTTTTATAAGTTTATGATTAAACAGATAATGTAAAAATGAAATGTATAAACATATTATTTTACTAACCAAATTCTATTAAAATTTTAAATAAAAGCGATTTTCATTAATCTGAATTTGTAATTTTTGTTAAGTTCATTGATAAGATGAGAATATTACTAAGTAACATGATGAGCCTTAATAATAACAATGTCACTACTGTTGCAATTTGCAGAAGATTGTTGAGTCAAAGTAAGTGATTGAATTGTACGTAGGTACGCTAGATAGATTTGAATCTCGTTAGGCAGGGAAATAGCCGTATTTGTCGGGCCATTTCCCCTTTTTATTTCCACAACGTATTAGATGTAATACGTATTTTATTTACCGTTACATTATACATGTTATGGAATAAACGAATACATAAATATACAGAAACTAAAAATAGACTGGTGTTCGTTTATAGTTGAAGATATTGGTATACGTTTCATGATATCTACATAAAAATATGAGACTATATTGTGACAACCCGTGAATTACTATTACATGAATAAAAACGATATCCACGTTATTCCAAACTTTCTTCTGTAAATATAATCATTTTTATAGCAAAATGAGTGCTATAAAACGCTATTAATGGTTATACGGAGCCGTTAACGAGGTTCTACATATGCGTATCGCGAGCTTCCAGTGACAATATTTTTTCTTGAATTTGTACTTTACATATGAGAAGATAATATTTTTCTTGTAGAACTTTCAATATGCTCATAGTAATGCAGCACGTATACAAAATCGTTGAAGCATGATTTCGTTGATGACGCTCATTCATGACTGAATATATACTTTAGAATATAAATTTTTTTTATAATATACTTACATACATACATATTCGTGTATAGTAAGATACAGTGTATGGATTTAAATATTACGATCACTCTGGGCATGGCATAAATTTTCAAATATAATTTAATTTGAAAATTTTTAATGTAAAAAAGAATGAATGAGCTGTAGTTATCTCTAAAAAAAGACGGGTTGCACTCCGGGAGTGCCGGCAGAAGTGAAAACTTGATTATTAACGTTCAGTATGTTTGATATTTTGGAATGGTATCCGTCTTACGCATGGAATATACCTAAGGGCTAAAAAAAAAATCCGTCTTACGCTTTTTCGATCAGGCCACGTGTCCTGACGCGAGTTTAAGATTTTATACCCAACGCCGCTAAAGAAGTTTTCACTTCAAAAATATTTTTAATTCAATAAAAGCAAATATAAGCTATTTTTGCTTTATTAATGCGGGAATCATTGATGCTGTAAATCATTGTTTACGTTAATACTAAAATAGTTCTAGAACATTCCATTTTCAAACAATACCAAAGTTCATGCGAATCACAGCTGCTAGGGGTTGTTTACATTACAACTACTACAAATTAGTGTGGAATTCATTATTTTGTAAATAAAGGTTCATGTTTTATCGAATGAACATTTTATTGATTGATATGAGTGTAAATAAGACTATTATATTCATTGATATAAACGTTATAATTTTAAATGATACATTCCGGCGTTTATATCGGTGTTAAAACCTGTGTTTATACTTAATATTAAAATGTGAGCGCAAATACAAAGATATTTCAATAAGCCTCAACCGAGTTTCTTCATCATTTTTAACCATTCCATCTACAATAAATAAAAGAATCTCTAAAACACACCTGTAATTTGGCAGCGTTCACACCGATCGTCGATAAACCTAACCTTCAATAAAACCATGTACAATATGAACAAAATAAAGAATAAATAAAAGTTTCATTGGTGTAACTTCAGCCCGGGGCAATTTGGATCGCAACTCCCGGATACAAACGCCTGGCTGCTCGCGCCCCGGCATAGTTTGCGAGATAAGCACCGTAACGAAGATGTATTTTTGTTCAACATACTATAATGTGCTAGGTTATAGGAAATAGATGCAGATATTTAGTTTTCTGAGCTGTTATAACTTATATCAATAATCAATCAGAAAAAAAGGTAAAATTTAGCATTTAAGCCTTTGAATTGTGTATGTATTCTAACAGTAGGTATACTAAACTAAGGACTGTAAGAACTATGTATTATATATATTACGAACCAACTATTATTCTGTAGTTTAATATGATAATTGATAAGGTATCTATTAAAATTATAATATTTCATGTACATATAAAATTAAACATTTCATGAACTGCGTTCCTTAATTCAGAGATATTTCTGCAGCAAAATTAGCCGGCCAGTTTATTATTAGTAAAAAGCTAATCTAAGTACAAATACCAAAAATGAAAATATTTAAATAACACATGTATAATACAAACAAGAATTAATTCTAATGTATGAAACGGACGTTATTCGTAAATAATAAAATTAGTGACGCCTCCGTGCCTCATTCAAAATAAACTGAGAAACTGTACAAAAATATTATTTCGTAAAAAGATTTTTTTAATATTAAAATATTTCGAGTAACAGGTTAATTAAAATTTATCTCTATAGTTAAATGTATTTTCTTTCTTTCTAGATAAGCAGTGTCATTTATAAGCCTGTGCATGCATTGTAAATGTGCATATTATTTTCTTGTTTTCAAGTTATTTTGGGAGCGTTATTTTAAGTGAAAGTCAACATTCATATTGTTATCAAAGTGATATCATATCTATTCAACACAAACAATTTGAAAAAATATTCTTTATACGATTTGGTAGCAGTTCTAAAGCCTCCCAGAAAATAATAAATTGAGGGAAGATTCAACTCAATGCTAGATGAAAATACAAAAAATATGAATTGAAATTATTAATCATCAGTAATTACGTATCAGTACATTTTGTCGTCTCGCTATTGCTCCGTGAATAAGTAAACATAGCGATAAAATTTTGGAGGACATGAGGCATCTATCGACTCAGTCATGATCAGCGTAGTGGATTATGGCCTTAACTATTACAGCAAGAACTTAGGTACTGAATTCAGGACGGTATAAAGTAGAGATGAAACGGATATCCGGTAACTATCCGGTATCCGGCCTATCCGGCCGCCATAATACTATCCGGCCGAATACCGGATATCTACTATTCGGCCGGATATACATCCGGCCGATTAAAAAAAAATAGCTGGATAAAAGAAACATATTTTTGAGTAATTATTTGCTTTATTTATTAGCAAGAATCACATTTCCCCGAAATCAATAATTATTGAATATGTTACGAAACTTGCAAGATATTATTTTACTTGATAGGTATTAAAATTATTGCAATTAGATTATTTATTATTAGATACATTATCTGCTTTTTTCGTTTAGATACATTATCTGCTTTTTCCGCCACGAGAAATACAGTGCAACCTCGATATAACAAATCTGAAGGGAACAAATAAATATTCGTTATATCAAGTAATTCGTTGAACTGTGTTCCATAAATAAATAAATAAATAAACTGAGGTTCGTTATGTTGAGGTTAGGTTGGTCTAAAATTCGTTATAAAGAGGTCTTTTACGTTTCTGATCCATTTCAACTTGAATCTTTAACAATAGTGACGAGCAGCAGTGTTTACATTACTTTCCAATTTAAATTAAACAAAAATGATCGTTTTGCGAACAAAAGCATGTCGAAACCTGTCGCGACATGAATCACATACTATGAGATTAAGAATCATTACATTGGTTGGAACTTTATATAAAGGTTTTGGGTTGACGAAATTCGTTAATTAGAGGTATTTATACTTTTCTTGATAGTTAAAAATTCGTTATAAAGAGGTTGTTCGCAAAAAATGTTCGTAATGTAAAGGGATATTTTATATTGAATCTTATGGATAATTCGAGGGGATTACGAAAAATTTGTTGAATCGAGGAAATCGTTATATTGAGGTACGTTATATTAAGGTTGCACTGTATTAACATTGCATAATAAACAAAGAGCTAACTTTTTATTTTCACTGCTTATGTCAAAAATAATAAGAGCACAAATAAAATTATAACCTAAAAACGATCACGCACGTGTCTGCCCTGCATGCAATCGACACAATAATAAAATTGTACAATTGTTAACTTCACTCATCAACGAAAAGACCCGAATCGAACCGAGTCCATCCTATCGTTCGCGCGACGCCTACGCAAACGGCTAAGTTTCGCCGGATATTCGGCGGCCGGATATTCGGCTATCCGGCCACTTGGTCGGCCGAATATCCGGTATCCGGTATCCGGCCAAACTGCTATCCGTTTCATCTCTAGTATAAAGTATAGACCTATACAGGGTGTCCCACTGTTGGTATACTAAGCTCAAAGGAGGTTATAGTTTTGCATACGCTGAGTACGTAAAAAATACTTCTAAAATTCCAGACCCATTTTTTTTTCAAATAGATGAATTCTTAAAACTCTATGTGTACACCCAAAACAAGCAACCCGACCAACTTTGCCACCAGCACGTGACCTATCGTTTAAGATTATGTTTTCATAGACAAAATGCTCACATTAGAGTAGCGGTATATGCCGGCTGCGCGAAGCTAGAGAAGAAAACATGGATTTTCAGGAAAAATTTAGGAAACAATTTTTGACGTAATTTTATTGTTTTAGTATTTTTAACGTGATCAGTGTATGCAAAACTACAAGTCCCTTCGCGCTTAGTATACCAATAGTGGGACACCCTGTATATTTACTGAATAAAAATATTAAAAATAGATGATGCGATAACATTTTTTAAATGAAACCGTAAAATTTCAGATATAAAATTTTCGAATACATTTTTCACATAGGAAAAATTTAAATAAACAATTTCGCTTAACCAATGGTACAATACAAAGTAGCTAATAACAAATACAGTGTACAATAGATATCTGTCTTAACATCGTTACGTAATTGTTTTATGGGTGAGACAGATTTATGTTACCTTTTAGTTTATTAACTACCTGTTTAATTATTACCACAATGTTATTCTTTGAATATATGCAAATGTATTCAAGATAAGCTTATTTATATTTATAGTTTAAAAAATAAATGTTTTGTAAACAGGCATTATGCGTGCACACCATAAACTAAAGATAATAAATGGAAAATAAGCTCTACAATACATCCAATACTTCCGGAATCAGTCAATATTAAATTATTCATTTCCAATAAGTATCTATTCACAGTTATTCACTAACACTTAGCAATTATATCATTTTAGTTCTCATTTTTTTATATAATCAACGCTGAATCGCCATCATTTTTTTAAATATTTCCATGTATCTCTCTATTGTAATGGAACGATGACAAAGTTATTAAAAAACTTGAGATGATACGTAGTTACATGTCCGATTGGTAAACATTAAGTATGTACTTACCACTCTAGGGCAAGTGGTATCGTAGAGCCGATCGTACAGGTACTCCCTCGACTCATGGTTCTTTAGCACTTTCGGTCTAACAACTTTACGCGGCTGTTTCTTATCTAGCTTTACTATTTTCATCCCCACGTCATTCACACTTGTATCATTGAGATGATCTATGGGACATGATTTGGGAATCGATTCTTCGATTTCCGGGATTATACGGTCATTTTGCGCGATGACGTCAAGCGGTCCGTTTATCATGACGTCAGGATTGGGAACAACCCCGGGAGCCATTTTAATTTTAAGTGAGATCAATGGATGTGTAAAAAATGTATGAGGCGCGTACCAACGCGGGCGCACTAATCACAAATAGGTGTCACCGGTGTATTTATAACAGTTTTATCGTTTGTAGCAAAGTGACTAGTTTGTTTTTAATATTTGCCGACGAAGATTCGTATCTTGACAGCTTAAGTTAGTATAAATCAGAGCAAATACGTTTTGTTCAGACATCCTTCACTTATTGGTCATGTTGTTTGTTAATTATGAGAGTGTAGCGTACATTTTATTGGTTTTATTGACAAGTATTATCTGAATATTTTAATAAAAACTAATTGTTATAGTCTTACACTTTCAACACTTAAACATAGGCAAGGCCTTATTATTTTCAAAATTAACTTATAAACTTTGTACAAAAATATTTTTAAGATAACGCAATACGCACACGAATGTCGAGTATAAACTAATGGTCAGTTTCTACATTCATCTTTTTTGTCATCTCATTCTCGTAAATTTGTTTTTCCCCAAATAATTATATGGAAATGTAAACAGATGAAATAATATAGTAGATAATATTGAGTATTTCTCGCTTTTATATTTTGTTTTATTGACATCATAACCATTATATCAATTACAGTTTTTTAATCACTTTATAATATCGTCATTATTCACATAAAATATATAATTTTCTAGGAAGAAATGAATGACGTCGATTCGAAGTGTTATATCACCTAAATACCGTGTAGAGTTTATTCAACTTTGTATTTGTTGCATTTTAATATAAGTTTTTTAACAGTATGTGTTCAAGTATCACATTTTCTACAGAAAGAATCACTATCAGAGGTGTACTTTACTTTTCATATAACAAGGTCAACCTTAGATCCATCCAGAACAAAACATTTATTGAATTACTGATTTCGTAGTTTATCACGTGACACGAACAAAAATAACTACAAACATCTGAAAAACCAGAGAATCCATACTAAATACAAAGGTAGGTTAGTTTTTATATTAAAGAGTAACATAAATTTAAATCTTTCCTATTCTTAAAAACCGATTACCTACCTAGTAACAATAACAGTAATGAAAACCTTTTTTTGGCAAACAATTCAAAGATCCATGATTTTAAGGTAGCATTGTGTATTTTTAATTATAATTATAAAGATTTTTACACAAAACAATCATTTGGATCGAAAGTCTAAATTATTTTCGATTTCGAATACAATACGATACCTATTTTGTTCAGAAAATGCATAGTTGCCAAGATCTGTAACACAAACAAAACCATCTTTAAACAATGGCTGTATTTAAAAAGTTTCATTCTATAAAGGATAAGTTCAGATTAAGGGCCTCGTTCACCATCTCCAAGTAAAGCGTTGATTAGTTACTTCTTAATTAACGTTAATCAGCAAGTAAAGGTTACGAGTATCTTTTGTCAATTTCACAAACGAAAAATAAGCTCCGAGTAACAACTTACTGGTTAAATGAGTAACGGAACAAATCGTACGTCACATTCGTTCAATATTACGTCAATGTCACTCGTCAAACGTCATTGCACTATTGCAGCTGTCATTTATGCATTGTTAATTTGATAATTGTTGTGGATTGTCTGTAGGGTTGGAAATACGCGTGTGATTTTAATTTGTTAAATTATTATATTAAGTACTCACCTATTTAATTATCATGGATAAAGTTAAAAGAGATAGAAGTGCAAACTTTTCTTTGAGGGATGGGAGGGATTAATATGATTTGATAGGTTATCTATAAGTAAAATCACTTCAATAATTAAAAAATACCACTCACCTTTGCAATGTAGGCATTATTTTATGTTTTATAAAGTTATGCACTTGGTTAACTGCATATTTCGATAGACGAAATCTAGCGAAAAAATCAGTTTCATCGAGGTCCGTAAAATAATCAACACGGAATTTAAATACACGAATCCTTGCTATTCGTTGTGTCGAATAATATTCTAATTCATCCAACTGATGATCAATTAAATCAAATAAATCCATTTTTATTCGTTTATTTTAAAAAAATCGTTGGTGATATGCAAGAAATGACAACAGACAATACTTAACCGTCGAGTAAAACACGCTAATTGGCAGAAGACGTGGCAAGTAAGTTACGGGTCAGTTAATCTTATGATTAGTGCTACTCGGACGTCGTGAAACTCGCACTTGAAGTTACGGGTCACTTTAACTGGCGATTAGCCTACACGACACTTTACTTGAGGGTGGTGAAACAGGCCCTAAGAGAATAGATAATAATTAGTTGAAGCTTCGGAAAAGCTAAACAAAGCTTAGGTATCAAACTTATAGCTGTGCGGAAACGCTACGGTTTATCACAATGTTTTTAGAAGCAAATAAACTTTTAATAATGTAGGTATACAACTAATTTTAAGATCATCATTCTTCTTTTCTAGAAACACATGTGTAGTTGGGCCAAATAGAATAGGTATTTCACAATAATCATCCAACTCATATTTAGTTCTACGACGTTTTTCAATCGATGTTTTTCCTTCACCCTTCTTCAGTGTATAGTAAAAGTAAACAAAATTAGTATTTCATAATATAAAGCAATAAAATCAATTTAGTTTTAAGTTGTTAATTTAAAATTAAATTAATAAATTAAAAAAAAATCAAATTGTAATAAAAAAAAGCCGGACCTTGAAAGTCCGTAACTTGCTATGCTTTTTATTTTTATTTATTGATTACATTTTCTGAAAACATGGCCGGTGAGATACCAGCCATGTTTTCTCACCACTCAAACAATGTGTGAAGGAAACATATTTCCGTCTTATAAGACGGTGTTGTGGACGTGTTGTAGTTGTTATTAATGAATTCTAATGATTATTTTTCCGACCCAAATATCGACCAATAGAATTGCACCATTCGACGTCACGTGGTACAACCTACATGGTATTATACTGATAATTTTTTGAAAATTTTCTCTGGTCGTTGACGTCAAACTGACAGGTTCAATTCAATTGTGAAATTATTGGCCGACATTTGGGACGGAAAAATAATCTCCCGAATACCACACGAGCTTCAAAATTATCTGGCATTTCCCTCAAGGTTCCCTGCAAACAAATAAAGTCGTCAAGTTTTTCAGGAAAAATCACTCGCGCTTCGCGCTCGTGATTTTTTAACCTTGACTAAAAACTTGACTCCTTCATTTGTTTGCAACGAACCTATCGGAAAATACCCGATAATTTTGAAGCTCTTGTGGTATTATAAGTGATTATTTTTCCGACCCAAATATCGACTAATAGAATTGCACCATTCGACGTCACGTGGTACAACCTACATGGTATTATACTGATAATTTTTTGAAAATTTTCTCTGGTCGTTGAACCTGTCAGTTTGACACTGACAGGTTGAATTCAATTGTGAAATTATTGGCCGACATTTGGGACGGAAAAATAATCCCCCGAATACCACACGAGCTTCAAAATTATCTGGCATTTCCCTCAAGGTTCCCTGCAAACAAATAAAGTCGTCAAGTTTTTCAGGAAAAATCACTCGCGCTTCGCGCTCGTGATTTTTTAACCTTGACTAAAAACTTGACTCCTTCATTTGTTTGCAACGAACCTATCGGAAAATACCCGATAATTTTGAAGCTCTTGTGGTATTATAAGTGAAAATTCAGTGAGCATGATTATTAAAAATATTTTAAATAAGCTCGCTATTGCAATATCACAGTACGTTTACAATGTATTCCTCATCACAATTTAAAACAATTTGTAGAACAATTAGTAACCACAGACTAAAAATAGAATATCGATATCAATAATAAGTATTAGTAAATATATGTTATACAATAAAACACGAACATTAATCAAAGCACGTGAGCGATGAAGCAATCCTATATTGACACATTCCTTATACTTAAACAGCTGATTTCTTCGAGTGGATTATCAGAAAGCTATACTTCGCTCTAACAATATAATAAGCAAACGGGTAGTATTTAAACGAGTGACTGTAAATTAAAGTTTTAGTTAACAAAAATAATTAATTGGGGTAACAGAATTACTGAGTGAGCGACTGACTGCAAGCGATGAAAAATTAATAGATCAGCAACTAACAAACATTAATTTGCGTTACATAAAATACAAAATGAGCAGCTTCATAATATTTGAGCGACCTAATATTAATTGTTTGAGTGACAAAATTACGTCTTGTATTATTTTCATTATTTGGCATATGATTTATTTATACTGAGTGGCATTTTATCTTAATCGAGGTATTTCGAATAGAAAAATCACTTTGAAAAATACTATAATGGACAGAGTAGGTACTATCAGTTCAATTTGTTTTTGAAAGTTTCATCAAATAACTATTTGAACAATTTATTCTAGTGTTTTTAGTCGCTCTAGATGAGCGTAATTTAGTCGCTCACTTAGTAATCTATTCGCTCAACTAGTAATTTAGTCGCTCATATAGTAATGTAATCACACAGTTAGAATTCTAATATATCAAATGGATTAATCACAACCCTCCTTTAGTACGCTCAATCTGTATTTTATTATCAACCAATATTCGTTGCTTGTTTAGTTTATTTGTCGATTACTCAAATTCATACCGCTCAAGTTATTAAATCAGTATCTCATAATCAGTCGCTCACTTTATTTTCAGTCGCTCGTTTTATTATTCCCCTAAGCAAACTATGTTCCCTGGATGTAGGCCAAATTTTATAACATTACGACCAGACTTGCTTCGAAAATAGTGTGCACTGTTCATAAATGAAATTCGGTATGAGAAGATAAGAACTTCCTATTACTTCTATTATAGACAAAATTTTATTTAATAATTGCGACTAGACTTTAGAAAATAATGTGTAGTATTGATTATAAATAACATTTAAATGTTAGTTAATAGGATTTTAGGAATACTATTTTTATTTTTTGTTGGAATAAGGAAAGAATTAAGGAACTTAAAAACATGTATTACATGTCTATTTTTCATATTGTTAACAATTTTAACTTCCGTGATTGCAAGAAGTATGTAAATAGGTTACGCCTGTAACCTCTGCTCGCCGAAGCTCCCCAAACCGCTTAAAACAATATAAAGCAATCAATATTAAAAAAAAAAAAAACAAAATCGATTATATTCACGCGTTTCTACATATTTGGCTATCTCAAATCAAATATTAACAGATCAAATAAACATAGCCGTCATTATAAGCTGATAGCAAATACAATCGTTATCGGTTGTGTAAACCCAGGTACCCCGTTGGTAGTCATGTGCTGTTTTAATAATATTTGAATAAAGTCATGCATTTGTTGCTGATTTCGCGTCACATATTTGCTTGTGCCCGGTGAAACATCCTTATTTGGATAGAATTTGCGCTCCGAACTTTTTCATTCGTCTTCGAGTTGAGGAGTTAGTTTTATAGTACTAGCGAGTAGCGTATCGCGGAAATACTTTCTAATTTGTTATCTATCAATGTAGATGGTTAGATTTCTGATGGTTAGATGGTTGAGGTCAATTGGACAAGTGTTTTATTCAGAATTAAACCAAAAATGGAAACATAACACAACAAAGTTATAGGGGAGTCTAAAAGCGCCAGAATTACTTCGAGAAAAGGATGGTCGACCGTGCCGTTTTTTTGCTCAACTTGGCGGGGGCACGGCCATGCCCCCCAGATAAGTAACTATATATTATACCAAAATAAAAAAAACATGATCTAAAAATTTATATCGTCGCACATTACAAAGCATTTGTGGGACTTAGAAGAAAATAGCTACGTACCTAGCTATTTTACTAGCTAGATACCATCATTAATAATAATATGTCACCTTCGCTAAGGAATAAGTAATTTAAATATTGGTCATTCAGAAAGGGATGAAAATGTTATCAAACTATTTAAAATTTTATAATGAGATATGGCTATTCTTCCAGAGAATACCGAATATCAAAATTCACAAACTTACAAAATTTAATTGATTATTATACAAGTGTAGAAATCAAATATGCAGTTGATCAAATAAGACCAATAGTTAGATAAATAAAAGGTGCTTGAAACAATACTACACGCTGATAAGCGTTGTTAAATTGGATCAATTATAAGTTATTTGTCTTAACGTTGCCTTATATGGAGCTCCGTATTATTTTTTATACAATATCTACTAATTTTCAGTTAGATTTTGTATATCTGTTACCGGAAATGTATGTAATCCGTCATTGTATACAATTCCTAGGAAATGTATATAATTCCTAAAATCGCACGGAAATGTGTGAAATAAATTATTTTATACACATTTCCTAGGAAATCTATACATTTTCTAAATAGCTATCGGAAATGTAAAACATTTAAGATATTGATATGTCGCAGGCAAATTGTATATAATCTGGCCGTTTACAAACGGTCGGCATTTTGTAGTAACTATGCCGATAATTCGTAATCAGAATTTTTTTGGTTTGGATAAGGGGGTAGGTTAGGTTAGGTTCGTGTATTTTAAAACTACACAGAAATAGGAGCCCCACGAAGTGGGGCTCCGTCGGCTCGCGACCGTCTTTTTGTACAATTTTGGAAAAAGACGAATTATCGGTATATTAAAACAGCTAGCCGTAATGTAATACGGCGGATTATACAATCCGACTGCGCCAAATATACGCGGGGACAGCGGGACGAGGGGACTGATTAGTTGCCAAATGAAAATTTGATTTTATAAGATTAAATATAAGTTGATTTTGTGATATTTACATTAAAAGTAAGATAATTGATTTTTAAAATGTTAATTAGTAAGATAATAATATTGAACATAATATTATTACAATTTTACGGTATGACTGTTACCCGATTGTATCAATAAGAGCTATAATAAAAAAAAATAACAACGTGTTTTATTACAGAAAGCATTTACTTTATACATTTCCTAATACGATATTGGAATTGTATACAATTCTTAGGAAGATTATACATTTCCTAGGATATGCATGCATTAAATAGTTTTTTAAACAATATTTTATACATTTCCTAAATGGTATCGGAATTGTACACATTTCCTAGGAATTGTATACAATTCCTTGATTTCATACATTTCCGGTAACATATCTATAAATTAATCCATACCAGTGGCAGATGTACAATGTAGCTTCACACCTCAACCTCAAATTCGATTCAATTAATTCTTAAGATTAAGGGACCTGTTACTGTCTCTTATCCAAACTAATATTATTATGAAGAGGAAGCATTTGTATTTGTAACATTTTCACGCAAAAATCTACTGGTTTCATACTTTATAGAGCTTTTCTTTTTTTTAACTTACAACATTGCAGAATCTTCTCCTCTAGACCTCTACAGAGTGACTGGGCTTCACTCAAAGATAACATAACATCAGTGGTTTTGCGAAATGAAATGTTAAAGAAGTGCCAGTCACGGTTAACCAGATAGTTATTTAACTAATGATTAAGAGCAAACCTTACAAAAAGGCAACCAACGAAGTGAACACTATGAATATTCACATTTTGCTAGGTATAGTAATATTACGAGAACATGAATTATTTCATGCATGGTGATGCAAGAACTACTTAGTTAAGCAAAACTAGGGAACTTACAAATTACATAATAAAAATAAATTTGAACAAGCTTAGTAACAAATATATTACTAGGTAGTTACTTATTACTTCTGGTTCACTTGACCAAAGATAAGGGTTGACATAATCTGTACACTGATAAATCCATAAAATGCTTTAAAATTATCTTACTTTACAAAAACCTATTAAATGTTGTATTTAACAAGCATCATTTCCAAAAAATTCTTGTGTATGGATAAGCAATTTTTTATCACCAAGCATTTTTTAATTTTTAACTCCCGACTCTACATCTTCTATAGTAGTAGAAATAAAATCAAAAAGCCATTTCATAAAAAATGGTTTATAATTATCGAAGTGTTCTTCAAAAAGGTAGCTTCCTTTTTGAACAACATTTTAAAACCATAACTTTTATCAAAATAAATTGCTCCACTTTTACCGCTACACCCACGTATCAAAACGGAACAGACTTGAACTCGTGTAAGCACTCATGTTTACGAGCAGAGTTCCTAAATAAGACATTTATCGATGCTTCCAGACAGAAGGAATGAAACTTCAAACAAAAGGAAAATTAATTATGATTAAAACGCGAAACAAACAAACTCTTAATACTAAGGGCCGGCGCCCACTGCCGGCACGGCATGGCATGGCAGGGCAGAGGTTTTTATTACTAATGAAGTTATTTTGAATCTTATTTCAATCAGTTTAGAATTCAAGTTACTTTATTTCGATGCCACGATGCCGCGACGTGTCGCAGGATGCTGCAGCATGACGCGGCACGCCGCAGGATGCGGCGGCATGACGTGTCTGTTTCATTCCAAGGGATGCCGCGGCGCGCCATTGCATCCCGCGAGGCGTATGCGTCACTTTGAGGTCGAGGAATTATGATTGCTAGCTAGTTGAAATAAGGTTGAAACTTGGCTGGGCTTTTAGCAGGATGCCACGGCATGCCACTGAATGCCGCGGGATGACGCAGCACACCGCGGGATGCCACTGCACAAACTTCCGTGCCATGCCATGCCGTGCCGGCAGTGAGCGCCGGCCCTTACTCGGCGACAACTTTTCTGCGATATAATTATTGAGTACGGAATGAATTAATTTAATCTTAATTAATAACTTTATTTGGCTTAATGGCTTTGTCATTGTTATGATTATTTGTTTTACGGCGATCGTAATTTCAGTTGAAGTTATGAACTAATTAATTATTATTAATTCCTCAAGTCCTTCAGACTACCAGGCTACATATAAAAATGTAATTGTTCGTTGTGTATTGAATTCATAATAGAAATTCTGGAGAAAATATTTTTTAATCAAGATTGTCTTCTTTATTCGCCTCACAAATATTCTGAATGAAGAAAATGTAACAATGTTCGATATCCGAAGGACGTACAAAAATTTAAAAATAATAATCGAAAATGCCCGTTACTAATATTTGTGTAGTCTGTGGAAACTCTGGCTATATGCTGCGTTGTCAAAGCTCGATGGATATTAATAAAAAAGTTAATCGCGCGTAAAACCGACGCAACGCGCCGTGCTACAGATTAAACAGATTTTAATTTTTAACAACTTGCTTTTAATTGGGTAATTTTTGTCCTACAACTATGGAATCGAGTATCAGAATAATTGCGATAATATTTAATTTGAATACAATTTCACAGACAACATAGCAATGGATGTAAATTGTTTCAATCTAGTCTTGGAAAACATTTCTAAACAATAAAAATTTTATAGAATGAATGCATAAAAGACGAACATATATGTCGGATAAATACATAAATTGTATAATTTAAAGGTTCGTTTACATGTTAAACTGTCTGTTAATAATTAGCAATAAAACATATGCACAATGGACGTATTTTACTTGCTGCTAGCACGGACATCGACACTGTCGACACCGAATGATAATGGCCGATAAAAATAAGCCAAATATACCTGCGCAGGAAACAAAAGACGTATATTTTCATGTGTTTCTGTTGTTTTGTGTAACTGGAGTGTGCGTGGAATAAAGGCTATATGTGGTATGTATATCAATGATTTATGAATGAGGTCGCAAAAACACGAAGATGTTATTGTTACTGTACGTTATTTATTTGGTATCTTGTTCATTAATTAGCAGCTACTCCTAGACACTAATTGGACAATACGTACTTGGCTTTTTGGCTATAAGGTCAAAGGACAAATTGGCATAATATATATATATATATATATGATTATGATGATTTATTTTCATCAACCATAAAAAACAAATGCAAAAAAGCAATTTAGGTCGTATACTGCGAATATCAGCCTGGGAACTGGAGCGTAAAATTCTTAATTTTACAGGAGCATACTAACTATTACCGCAACATCGAAGTTTCACTGTAGGAAAGGAAAGATGTTTTTTATTTATGAAAAAAGATTTATAACATGTTATGTTAGTTTACAGGACAAAAAGCGATAAGAAAGTTACGATATAATTTCCAATTTTAATAGTATCTCGGAAGGTGATTATGCCATCGTGGCCCTGCACCTGATCTTTCGTCTTATCTTGCTTCTATGTTATCAGATCTTACAACCCATTGGGCCATAATAGTGATGCAATAGGAGGTATGCTCGTATGTGTACTTGTACACTACTAGCCTGCCTTGTCTTTATCGTGAGTGGCCGTTGTACCCAAATAATAAGAAATGATATTCATCAGTAGGTCCAGAATACACTAAACTAGGTGACCCACGAATTTCCACTGTTCTCGTATATTTTTTCCTATTTTTGAAACATTTTGCACTTTTTCTGCACCTGTATTAGGCGTGATAAATTTAGTCTAAAGGATTAATCGATAAATAAACTATCATCCCATTTGATCCTAAGATTAGCTAAATAAATAGCAAATAAATAAATCTTTATTTTGCTAAAACATTTTATCTTACAAAACTCTGTACACTGACTCTTAAACTACAAGAGCTCTATATTTTCAATAGAACAAGCAACCTCTTCAGTTTTACTATATGAGTATAGATTATAATGTTATACCTATGTATATTTTAACCGTAATGTATGTCATAATGCTGCAAATACATATAAAAATAGACGGCGCATGTAACTTCACTCAGACGCCTTTTCAAGATAAACGACTCTAACGGTCGCCGCTCTTGATAAAAAAATATTACAAAAATACAGGGTTAGTTTTCAATGACCGGCCAAATTTTCAGAAATGGTTCAGAATCGATAACATTTTCGATCTAATGAAAAAAAAAATACGTTTTTTTTTTAATTAGATTTCATTCCTGTCCGCCACTAAAAAGCGAACGTGTGGACATTACAAAAGAACAATTCAGTTCAACAACCTAGATAGGTAGAAGTTAGCACACACATAAATTTGGCGATGCGCGCACGCACACAAGTGCATTGATTCTCAATAAGACGCCGGCACACCCCCACCCCGCGCGCGGGGGACGCTCTGGCGGCTCGCACGAGCGAGGTCGTTGAAGTTATCGCGTGTTTACGATTTAGGAAATTTTTAAGACATTTTCAAATGAATGCTATTATTTTTTTTTTTTATTCGACAATAATATTTCAAATGTACCTTTGGTTTAATATCTAGATCTTAATTTTAAATTTTGGCTGGTCATTGAAAACTAACCCTGTATAAAATGACTACCTACAAAATATTTGTGCATGTATTAATTAATAATTCCTCTTCAACCTTTTTCTGTTCAATTGATAAATGAATATTTATAGAACAAATGAAATAAAAGAGATTTCTTAACTTTCCGAATATTAATGTCTTGCTTGGAACTCGAAAAAGTCTACAGTCCTGCGTAATTAATATCACGAGACAGCTTCAAAGGTACGTCGAGTAAATATTTAACAGATCTTACGGTAAGAAGTTCATGATAAATGCAGCAATATGACAATAGAAATAATACTTTGTACAAATAAAAATAACTCCGAGGCTCTGTTCCAAGCTTTGTAGACAGGAACTTTTAACTGTTGCTTTATTTCTCTTATTTGTTGTAAATAGTTTACATGAAAATATTCTCATCTTGGCAAAAAGCTTTTATTGTTCATCAAGGATTGACCAACCACATAAGTTTAACACTATAGTAGAGCCATTTTAATAAGCAACATTTGACAGTTCAACAAAATTCAACAACGTAACCTAGTACATAACGACAACTTAAAATAACATGATATTTCGTTTTGTTAGAACTGCATATTTGCTTAATTTTTCTTCAATTGAGATTACATATTTATAATAATAATGACCGATACAAGTAATTTTAAGATGTGATTTTACTGATAAACCATTATAATCATAATAAACAATTTCTGATTTAAAGAACTGACGTCGCAACAATTTTGTGTCAATAAACCGTTTTTCTTTTTAAATGCTAGAGACATTACTCTAAAAAACGAAATCTGACATCTAGAATCGAATGCATTGATTACTTATGAATAAAAATTATCATAAATTAATAAATGCGTTGTGTTTTTTTTAATTATGTATTATACTTGACTTATTTTGCTCCTTAAATTTACAAAGAAAGTATATTACTGGGACAAGGATTCGCCTGATGAATTTAAAAATTGACATGTGTTTCAAGTTCGATTGACAAATGTTTCCAGTCCGTATCGATTAATCCACTTTAATCGATGTTTTTATGCAGGTTACCTCTCTTCGAAGATAAAATTGATAGACGTCAAATGTTGCCTATTAAATTGGCTCAACAATAATCAAACGATAAAGGAACACACAGCATCGAAACCAATTTATTTTAAAACGTAATTATTAGCATAAAAATTACAATGCATCCAAATGTTTAACAAGAGTCACTAATATAGCATTAGTGACTCTTGTCTCTTGTTAAACATTTGGATAATTTCATCATTCATAATTTGTACTGAGCAAATTAAATTCAAAGTAAACACATTTTACTATTGTGATACTTTTAAAGCGGAATGATAAACAACCGCCTTGTGACTTCCAATGCAAATAACTGAGTCATTGCGTCATAATTTGTTTAAATACATATCACCCAGTTATCTACTTCCAACTTGCTTTTTCTGAAACAAAAATTATAAAAAAGATTTTAAAACGCATTTTTATTTATTAAACCTAAAATCGATAAAATTTACTTAATTTTGAATAGTCTACTAATAAATCATCGAAATTTATTGAAAGTAACAAATAAACAATATAAATAATTGATCATTTAGGTCCCAATCCTAGCAGTCACATATTTTTATATATTCTTAATTGATAAGCTTTGATTATTTGGATTGGAAAGCAATACATTACACACACATAAACTTAAAATGTATCCTCTTTCCTAACTTTAAGAATCTGAATCACCCAATATTGTGTACATCTAATTTTCTCATGAAGAATACTACTAGTTCATGTAGCGACGTTCCCATTCACTCTTGTCACTTTAAAAGTGTTCACAAATTACAACCACGAAATATGTAATACGAATTTGCATGACATACATACTCTAGTATGATTATTTAGAGAGAAAGAACATTTCGGAACGTTGGCGGAATACAAAATTAATGTTTAACCACAGCACTTTACGAATTGCACGTACGAATGCATAACATTCCGCCATTTTTTTAAAGTACACGATCATACGTAAAAGTCCTGACACATATGACCGTATATTTCAGATTTTATGCATAAAATTTTCCAATCGAATCTACCTATTGCGATTGGAATTATTTATAAGATTCTAAACCTGTAGTATATTTTATACTAGCTTCCGCCCACGACTTTGTACGTGCATCCCCGTTTTTCCCCGTTCCCGCAAGCATTTCGGGAAATCCTTTCTTAGCGGATGCCTACGTCCTAACATCTACCTGCATGCCAAATTTCAGCCCGATACGTCCAGTGGTTTGGGCTGTGCGTTGATAGATCACTATATCAGTCACCTTTGAGTTTTATATATATAGAAGATAATACCTATAATCTATTCAGAATTCACGTGTGTTGGTGATAGTTTTTTATTTATTTATTTATTTAACAGTTTTATGTACCATTACAAATTTTACAATCTATAATATTAAAAGAAAAGGAAACATTCACAGCACATAAGGCAACCTTATCGCTTATCAGCGATCTCTTCCAGGCTGCCCAAGGTAAAGGATAAAGATTAATATTAAATGGGTACACGGGTGGCAATGAAAATAAAGATAAAAGAGAGTAAATAAAATACATATTATATGAAAAATAAAAGAGGATATAATACATACTATTATTTTGAAGGAAAAGCTAAATCAGAGAAATGTTTATTTAAAAGAGTTTTAAAGGAACTTTTCGAGGAAGCTCGTCTTACAGCTATAGGCAAAGAATTCCAAAGTCTGATAGCGGTTATTACAAAGGATTTACCAAGGAAACTAGTGTTGTGAGGAGGAAAGCTAAGGAGAAGGTTATCAGCGGAACGAAGAGTATAAACACCTGAATCTAGGAAATTAAATTGTTCTTTTAAATAGGAGGGAGAATTGGGATCAAAGAGGATGGAAAATAACAACTTCAACGCATTTGCATTCCGGCGAAGTCTTATAGGAAGCCACTTGAGTTTATTACGAAACTGGGAAACGTGGTCATATTTACGAAGACCGTAAACAAAACGAATGCAGAAATTTTGGAGACGCTCGAGTGTATTTAAATGCTCTTCACTAAGATCAGTGGTACAAGCGTCAGCATATTCAAGGAGCGGAAGAAGTAGGGATTTAGCTAACATAATTTTGGTAGAAATCGGTAAGAAATGCCGTAAACGTCTTAGAGAACTAGCCGCTGCGTAGAGTTTGCGACTTGTCTCTTTTACGTGGTACGACCAAGACAAAGTCGTGTCAAAGTGTACCCCCAGGTTTTTACAGACTTTTGAAATTCAATGACGGAGCCATCTATATGAACTTTGGGGATGTATGTCCAGTCAATCCGCGAGATTAAATAGGGGCTACCAATGATTATAACTTGGCTTTTGCTTGGGTTAATATTCAGACCGTACCTCCGGCTCCAATTCAAAATTCTCTCCAAATCGGTGTTCGTGTTTAAGATTGCGGAGGATAGGTTCTCGAGGGTAGACTGGGTGTATATCTAGAGATCGTCGGCATACATGATACATGATATTTTATTATAAAATTCGATAATGATATCTAGGCTTAAATTTTTATAACATAAAAGTAATTAAAATTTGATATTTTCGTATGAAAAAATAATCAAAATAATGTCTAAAGTAAGTCCATAGATAATCTAAATATAAAGATTAATCCTGATTTAAAAACAGTTAATTAGGAGCCACATAAAGTCAGATAATAGCAACTTTGAAACCAATTATTCCAAAAAATAGCAAAGAAATGAGATTATGAGCATAACATTAAAATCAATGGAACGTTCTAACGGCACTCAACAATTAGCCAATGGCCTCGTTTGCTGCTAGTAAGCAATAAGCATATCTTCTTTTCTACGAAAAAGGGTAATTTGCCGGTCAATACTCCTTAGCAGAACTGTTAAAAGCTCTTTTAGAGTTTCGTGACAGAGAAAATTAAAGGAAAGGGTTTATCGAATAAAACTAATTGAAAACTCAAAGAATTATTTTTTAACAATAACTAAATCGAATTCAGAACTGGACAATTTAAATCACACCAACTGAAAGCACCTTGCTGCAGCCTTCAAATAAAAAAAATAATCATCAAAATCGGGTTACCCAGTCGAATGTTCTGAGGTAAGAAACAAAAAATACGGTCGAATTCAAAACCTCTTGTTTTTCTTGATGTTGATTGAAAATAAGTTGGATGTTCTTATCATAAGATAATGTGTCTTTTTAAAGTAACTACTTATTTATTTTTTATGGAAAAGTATACGTAAATATATATGAGCACCTTCAAGAAGAAAGCCTATTCCTATCTTAAAAACCAGCAAAAAGCTTGTAGAGTCCCTGACACTGCGAACGCTCATGGGCGCAACCGTCGCGTCGCCTGCTCTTTTGCTGGAGTTGACATAAAAAAAAAATATTTTTTTCTTCGTCCAAAGCAATTGAAAAAGTATAAAGTTTAAAGAGATTAAAATTTCACATTCAACACACGTTTCGTTGCATAATTAATTACGCTAAAGTCGAGTGTCAAGTTTCTGTGTGGATTTTGGCATTTCAATGTGTGTAAACAATATTATTTATTTATTCATACCTATGTATAAATAAATAAAATGGTTTACACCATTGTTAGGTTTTGTGAACACCTGAATAATATTTGATATTATTTAAACTGTTTTCGGCTTATTTCACGGTAAAGAAGTGTAATTTTGAAGAATTTTTCTTTCATTCATCTTTGACTTTCTGAATTCTCACTGTAAAGTTTATAAAACGTTGAATTCACTTGCATTATTACTTGTATTATTTATAAACTCCATTTTAAATCTTTAAATCACTACATAGTATAAAAAGTTTCCTCAGCTTTCTCCGTCTCTATGTCCCCGTGTCCCTATGTCTCTATGTCCCTATCTATGCTTAAATCTTTAAACTACGCAACGGATTTTGATGCGGTTCTTTAAATGGATAGGTATAGTTATTCAAGAGGAAGGTTTTATTAGGTAAATATATAATTTATTAGGTTTTAGACAAAGTATGCGAAGCCGCGGAAAGCTAGTTATAAATAAAGATGCATCATAATTGCGACCTAATAGTTAAATATAACCAAATCCAATATATTATTCGGATCATATGGTTTCGTTCAAGTGAAAATTATAAAATGGAAAATACTAACCAAAATACAAATTAATTGCCTTATATTTCAAAATTGTAACTTTTGAGCTGTGAAGTCTGTTTATCGATTAACAAGCGAATCAAGCCTTTGGGGATTAAAGATAAAGCACGCATCGATTTTGCATAATACAGACCCGTATATTTTTATCCTGTAATAAGTATGGTACTTATATTTTGGTCAGAAAGAGTTTAATTTAAATTGCTGAAAATAATGTTAAAGGAATTAGTGAATAATTTGTGAATTAATGTTACCTACCTTTAACTTCACATTTCAATGTTTATTTTTCTCGGCTCGTGAATTTGTAAACATTAGCACACATACACACTTAGTTAATAATGTAATGTACGTAAATATGTTTTAATTGTTTACAATAATTATAAGTAGATACATATTGCTTGTGAAGTTAATTCATCGACAGTTCCTGCGGTGTATGGTATAGAGTTGGAAAATTGTATGCATGTAAACTGGAAAAATAAATACCTATGAGATTCTACGATTTACAACGTACAATAAAATTCCTAAATTAAGAATAATATAGGTACATGTAAAAATACATGTACCTATATTATTCTTAATATAGAATATATCACTATCACTACATAGTATAAAACAAAGTCTCTTTCTCTGTCCCTATGTCCCTTTGTATGCTTAAATCTTTAGAACTACGCAACGGATTTTGATGCGCTTTAATAGATAAAGCTTTTTTAATAGATAAAGTGATTCAAGAGGAAGGTTTTAGTATATAATTTATTAGGTTTTAGACAAAGCGGGCGAAGCCGCGGGCGGTAAGCTAGTATAATAATAAAAATATGAATGCGCTATGGAAATAAAATCTTCATTGCATAAGTGAAGAACTCGACTTAAGATTCATACGCTCCAATGGTTATAAATATTTAAGATAAAATTTATGGTAAGTAATAAATGTATAAAATAACTGTATGTAAAAATGTTAACCCGGTAACCTCTCATAAAAGTAAATAGCCAAATTGTTTCAGGAGAGTAATTCAAACAAAATACTTTGTTCCTGACCGACCTTTAAAACTTTAGGTTTGCCGAAACATTATTCTTAAACTTGGAACAATTTTCTTTTCCCTACAAAGAATATATTCGGAACTAAAAAATGTAAGCTTAAGGAAACAAATTCGTACTCGTTTCTCCGTATCACATGACGGCATTTGTCTTTTAGCTAACTAAAAAGACATAAGTTTTCAGGCTACGTCATTCAAATTATAGGAAAGTTTACGTAAAATATGAAAAATAACTTAAACAGAAGCAATAACATCCTTAACTGAGTACTCATTTGACAATTTTTGCAATGAATTGATGATAGATACTTCTGATGTTGATAGAGGAAAATAACGTCGTAGTCATAGTTTATACTTTGAAAGTTTGGTCACTCTTTTTGAATATTGTCAATAATTTTGTTCGTAAAGTAATATTGGTATTATTTTTGTTCAGTTGTCAGTTGTGAGTAGCATACATACATAATAATAAATAATTAAAATACACTATGAACAACATTAATTTCTCATGATTCATATTCGTATGTATGTAATTGTATTGTTACAATTTCAAAAAGCTCTTCTTAAATATACTTAGTTACATTCGTAGCACAATAAACGTCTTACCAACTTAGTGTACTAACTGAAACGTACAATAAATAAAACTAAAATTACGTCCCAGAAAATCAATTTCCTTCATACATATCTGACAATAACGAATAGATACATTGTCATACAATTCGAAGCAATCCCGGTACCAACTGAGTCTTACCGCACACACTTGCGGTCGGCGACGGCGGTTACAAATGCTTTAATATAACATTGAATAAATTCCTTGGAAAGGCGATTGTCCACGTCAAACGTATTAGAACTCTTTATTTTATTGAATGAATATGCTATTTTTAAATGGAAACTATGAATAAATTTAATCGAGTAGTAGGAGTGTTTTATCTCGTATGAATTTTCGTAGCGCTATGCTACAGTACTACAAATATTTAAATACTTCTTTCATCAAAAATGATTAAAATCACTACATAGTATAAAACAAAGTCGCTCTCTCTGTCCCTATTTCCCTATGTCCCTTTGTACGCTTAAATCTTTGAAACTACGCAACGTATTTTGATGCGGTTTTTTTTAATAGATAGAGTGATTCAAGAGGAAGGTTTATATGTATAATAACATCCATTAAATAGTGGAGAAGTACTGTTATTTTTGAGGTTTCTAATGTGATGTCGTAAATAATTATATTTTTTCCGCTTACATTGCAAACGCAGGCTGAACCCTACGAGTTTTATCAAAATAATGTATTAAGTATTGTACACATTGAAAAGGTCTACAGAAAAGTCCGTTATGGTACAGTACTCTGAAACTGATAATGCGCATAGAAAAATTCGTCACTGTTCGGCAACTGTCATATTCCCCGAGCCTCCGAAGATGATATGTATATAGAGTGGTTAAATGTATTTTCTTCATGCATAGTTTATTAGAATTATGAGTTTTATTGTGATTTTATGGTAAAAGAGATAAGTAACGAAATTTGTTTCGATAATTCAATGTAAGTTAATAGCGAGGATAAGCCACACGATTGCGAATATATATTTGTTGTATTGATTTACTCGGAAAATTCTATACTTAGAACTATTAAAGTGTCTTACTGAAGCTGGCGTAATGATGGATGTATGGAAGGTTAAAATAAGACAAAGTTTATATTTAAAAAAATGATTTTCAAACACTGGTTTACATTTAAATTGTAGAAAGCTAATCATTAAAATCTCAGTCCAAAGGATTTACAGAATCAGGGATTATCTCTATTTCTGATATCGTAGAATGATCAGAACTTTCATTATGCTCTTATTAATTTTCACTTTCCCCACTGCTATCTGCTACCTGTGGAAAATTCAACTTTGAAACAAAACTATGAAGGGTATGTAACAGCAGCTCTATATAATTCCATACAGAGATAATACGTGCGGTCACCACCAATATATAAAGACGACTGACGGTTTTTTGAATTTTTTGACTGACAGGCTACCGTCACCTATCGCCTGAATTGTGTTCGATTGTGTATGACTCTGAATTGACTCCTATTTCTTTTGAATAAGGTGCAAGATGCAAGTGCATTGTTTAGGGCACTTACGATTCAATGATTCGGGGTGATTCGGGTGTTTCTGGAAATACGATAATTAGCGAAGATCTGCATGCGCATTATTAATTTTGGACTACTGTATATGTCTATCTCTTATTTATAACCCATAATAACTTTTTTTTGTCATTTACTTTTTACGACAAATAATGGTTAATTTTCGAAGCGATTTTAACAAATACAGCATTAATCCTTAACCAATTAAATACCTTGAATACATTGTTCATTTAATATAGATCTATATGGCCCTTTACACCGTATGATTTAAGTGAATATTTTCGAAGATATTACAGATTTAAAAATTGCGGGACGTAGCGTTTGCGGCGGGTACCGGCCGGCCGCCATTGCACCCGTGCGAAGCCGGGGCGGGTCGCTAGTATACTATAAACTACAGCGGAACTCTTCCATCTTCGATTGCATTATTCAACTTAATCCATATAATTGAAACACAAATAACCAAATGTTTCTTGCGAAAAGGCAACGGGCTAACGTAGCTAGACTAGACTTATGAATCGAACAATTCCTATTTCCTACTAGTATAATTATAATACAAGTTCATGAGCTTAATATAAAATACCATGTACTATCATATGCACCCTCTATCCTCTCATAAGAAAGAGTTCTTACATATTTTGACAGCGTTTCACCTGGCAGCATAGGAAAACATTTGAGCAGTAAATATTTTATGTTGAAGCTTATCAACTTGTATTTTTATCATAGTATGTACTCTTTTTTATATAATGTAGCGTCAAGCAACATTATATAAAAAAGAGCGTGTGCGCCGAGCACACGTGTCAGAAGTGAAATTTATAGATATCATAACGTCGGACGAACTTTGCGAGGCTCCGGGCCCTACTCGCTTAGCCCGTCCCTTTACTAAAATACAAATGAATAAATACTAACCCAGCATATTTCTATACAAAATCTAATTGCGACAACTCAGCCGAAACTCGACAGTCATATTATTCACGTCACTGCCATTCCTCACGTAGGTATTTACTGAACATTGTCGCGATAATTTAATCCATCTGCATGCTTCCGTCACACGTCACGGCACGTCACGTCACGTCACGTAATGAGAAGAAAATAATTACAACGTATCCAACGATACAATGAACTGCCGGTTAAATTTTATCGCCGCCTTATGTTTGATAGGCTGCTTTATTAAATGTAAGATTTACAACCTGCGTATAAACGATCTTGTGACGACTTGACTTAGTATTAATGCAGATTGTGTATACAATTGGTTCCAAAATTGTTATATGAGTTTGTTAGGTATAATATTATATTCAATTGTTGAAGTTTTATTTAGTAGTCCCGAATGCCATCCCTATTGATGAATATGAGTCACTAATGAGAACTGTAACTACAGTTGCTTGCTTCAGATCGTTTAACCAAAGACACGGGAATTATCGTTGACAGTTTTTTTCTTTATTAGTTACTACACCCAAAGTTATAAGCAGATGCTTATTTACAACCTATTCGACCATGGAAGCTTAATATCAATGTGTCATTTATCATCATAAAATCTCTACGTTTTTGTAAAACTTACAAGTAAACGTTTAACTATTGAAAAATAAGAGTTATTTCTATTTTAAATCTAATTTTTGTATCGGTCAATCGATCGATATCCACGAAGTTTAGAGCAACGAAAACGTATTTTTTTACCGTTAAAGTTGATGGATAAAACTTAGAAATGAATAACAAAACCTACGCTATACTTATACTCTATAATAACTGAAAAATACGGGCGATCGAGATTCGCACACGAAAAGCTATAGTTTCAGATGAGGCGCAAACAATTCCTTATAATAATGGTCTCATTACCAAATATACCAAATAGAGCCTTAATCAAGTACTGTATACAAGTACGAATATAGATCTTAATCATGTTGATTTCCATCTAATTGAACAAAAAAGAACTACACTTGCAAAGTTTCTTTGCCGCCCTTGTTGCCGCCATACAAGCGACTTCTCGAACTTTCCTCGATAACATCAAATCGTGAAAAACTTTCCCCTACTAATGTCAATGGTGTAAAGGTCACGGGTTTTATATTTTAACGCCTCTTTTCCTGTAATGTGAAGGAATTACATTTTACTGATTGTAAGAAATGGGAGATAATAAACTTTGATGTGTTAAGATACGACGTCTTTAAAACGTCTTAGGTACGTTTATAAGTGTTAAATGATAACGGTTGGTAATGAAAAGTTATTTTATGAATTAAAAAGGAAAAAGTATATAATGTTCTTTTTATATAATTTAGGTAGTAATGGTGAACAGAAAGACAATAGAATTGTGTTGCTCTGAAAAAGAGATTTTTATTACATCAACATACATGATACAGTACATTAATTACACTTCCAAGACATTCTTTAATCTAAAGTTAACAATAAAAAAATGCTGTTAATAATCACTTTCACATTAAATTTTAATAACCGTTTACTTTAACAATAGAGAAAATAAAATTCTTTCATTGAAATTAATCGGTGCGTAAAATGCAATTTAAAATAATTTTGCAATACCTCAGACTATTATTATAATTATTCAACCGCATCTCATTGGTTGAACACAGCCATTTAACGTTCATGGATAAATTGTCGATAAAATAGTTACTTACACAAATATTTTCAACTATACCCCAAATTTCATTAGTAATGAAGTCCCATGTCCCCTAGTGGGGTAAGGGGCAGATGCATTATACATCTGTTTCACTGATCGATTTTCTTTTAGGGACAAGTAGGTGATCAGCCTTCTGTGTCCTGCCAGACCGAGACATTTTTTTTTCGTCTCCACCGGGAATCGAACCCAGGACCCCTCGGTGCTACGCTCACGCGTCAACCACTGTACCAAGGAGGCGGTCAAATTCCCCCAAATTTCAGTAAAATCCATTATATTTTAGCATGTATTAAACGGTTTTATTACTCCCTTATTCCATGCATTTATTCATCACTATCAGTACATACCTAGTATAAAACAAAGTCGCTTTCTCTGACCCTATGTCCCTATGTAGTATATAATTTATTATGTTTTAGACAAAGAGGGCGAAGCCGCGGGCGGAAAGCTAGTTCATCAATATAATATACTTACATCCAATCATACAAACGTTTGCAGTTTTTTATAAACTGTTACTCCTACATTTTGTTTGTTCTAATCTGACATATTATTTATTCACTGCTTTCATCCATAAGATCAATTTAAACAGAAATACAATGAACATTTGTTCGAAGAAATACCAAACACAATGTATTCAATTTTGTTTGATAATGTAAAAACTATTTGTGTATTTTTTGTTCGTGTACTAGATAAAAATAAACTTAATACTCAAATTAAATAAACAAATTAAATTTCTTTGAAAGAACGTTGCAGCAACCACGAGGAAGCGGAAAAATTATATTTTTTCTAGTATTTTCTTTGTGTGTGGTAAATCGTGGGTAACATATAAGATTTGTCTATTAATTGGTTAAACATATTCTAAGTCTATATATATAAAAATGAAACCCGTTTTCCTTGGTCACGGCATCACGCGTGAACGGGTGGACAGATTTCGATAATTATTTTTTTATAATATTCCTTGAAGTACGAGGATGGTTCTTATGTAGAGAAAACGTAAATATGTACCACGGGCGAAGCCGGGGCGGACCGCTAGTTTCCTATAAAATAAATGAAAATTCGAAATAAAAACAAACGACAACAAGCAAACAGAATAAAAGTCGACTCCAATTGTTGAAATACACAAATCCGTTACAGTGCATTTCAATAAAACTAAAATGACCCAAACTCGAGCAAATCGGTTTTTATTGCTGACTGTACAAAAGCAATCCTTTCTGCACATATATGTATTTACGACGACCTTCCCGGGAACACCTGACTAGCTTTTGCAAGCTGCGAAATTATGTTTGTCTCGTAAAATTTTATCTTGTTTTTATCGATTGCTATTCGAACACTTGCAAGCGAATTTTTGTATGTAAGTATATGTTAAAACGAAGTTACGAAATTGACAATGTAATTTTTTTATGATACACTGCATATTGGTACTTTACAACATCTTGATTCGTTTGGAAGCGATTTCTTATAACGTTTTTTCACCTGTTATAAATAACGATTAATTAAAAAAATTTGATTTCATTGAAACAAAGATAGCATTCAATTGCATATATCAAATTGTATCACAGTCAAGTAGTTTGCTACCGAAACAGTAAATACTAAAATTTGAATTTCTGAAAGCAAACGATTGGCTCCTTCATCAATATTCTGAAGAATACATTACTCATTCTAGTTTAACGCTTAATATTCGCTTTTCTGAATATTTACACGGGTACCGCAATGTTTTTCGTATTTTACGTCATCATAATTCATCTTTTTTTTTTCACCAATACATTATTTTTACATTATTTTAGGCATAAATAAGCAACGATTCGAGACCGCCTCTTCAGTCTAGTTAGAAATGTGAAAAGCCGTAAAACAATCTGAAATAACTGTGTTTACATGTGAAGTAAAAAGTACTTTGTAGAGCAAGCTTAATAGAACAATTCTTTTTTTTGTCATCGTCTGCCGAAGAAGGATCTTTAAAAATATTATATATGTACGACAAATACAGTACCACAAATTCATTCTTCTATTTTATGGTCGGAATAGCAAAAACGTCCCTTATTTTGAAGAATATGTCATATTTTTGTAGACCGATCGGTTTGACCTGCTCTCGTAGAAACTTGTGATAGCCTTAATAACGTATCGTAGCTTATCCTTATTTCTACTAATAGGTATTGTTTGTATTTGTCATGACTCGACTAATAATAGTTCTATTTAATTAAGTTATACTTGTATACAAATTAGTTGGAAAAGCCAGGAAAGCCTACAAATAACCTCCGAACAAATCATATTCAATTTTTACACTACTCTATATTTTAAAATTTTATTTCACAAAAACATTAACATTGATCGTTGTTTCAATTTTTTCAATTGTTTTATTACAGTTTCTTTGCTCCTAACAGCACGGTCATGCAATGCTCACGTTAGTGGCAATGACTCAAACAAATCTTAAGTGCTTCTAAAAGATTTCTCTTAAATGTCTTTATTTTAAAATAAAGCTGGTGCTTTATATTTATTGTTTCTTCTTCGTGTATTTAAGACCCATTATTGTACTCGTGTTAATGAAACACGTCAAGATATTTAATTTTAGGACTTTTTTAAGGTTTTAGTTTTCCTACGCGCCTTTTCATGTGTATAGAATATAATTAAAAAAAAAATGTTCCCCATTCACCGTTTTACGCATAAAATTCTATAAATCCCTATATTATTTTCAAAAATTTTTCTACAATTTGAGTAAATAAATATTTTTATAGAGTCAACAAAAAGTTGAGCCAAACTAACCCTTAAAGATAAGTTCCGTTCACGCAGTGCTCGCAAGCGGTCGCGTACTTAATTATTATTCAAAAGTTCATGTACGCAAATATAACCTTTAAATCAGTAGTAACTGTGAATAAAGTGGCGTGAAACTTTACAAGTCGAGAAGTTCTCCGCGGCCCATACTCACTTCTGCGAAACAAGGACAGCTGTCATAATTGCTGTCTCACCCGACTGCCGCTTCAATTGAATTCGAAGGCGATAAATAACACTGACCAGTGTATTCAAAGGATTACAAACATAATAATATTGTAAACTGATTTTTTACGCAAATCAGTTCTGACATTCCGCCCGTTGGAGCGGACGAGAAGTAGACGCTGCCGCAACACCGCGCCAGGGATATTGCAAGACTAGTAGCCCCAATCTACTTCATTTGCGTAAACAGAACACGAACTTGAAATTATATGTGAATTTTAAAAATCATCCTATTAATATATTTTAGAAGACACCGCCGCAACCGCAGCATTTTACATTTATTTTAATTAATAATTTGTTTACAGACCAGTAGCCCCTATTGAAGCTACTGTTTAATTGTTATAAGTGTAATTGTAAATCGGAGAGCATAGGAATATCCCCTATTTATTTATATATATATTATAAACACACCACAAAGTATTTATTAATATATATATATATATATATATATATATATATATATATATATATATATATATATATATATATATAATTATATATATTTTTTTCAATATTTTATTAGATTAGGTCAGTTTTTCCCTATTGGGGCAACTGTTAGGTTTCTTGTTTGACTCTTTAGAAATAATAAGTATTATAATTATTTTATGACTTTTTATCTTTGACTTTTACTTTTTTGAGAAATAATTATTATATTATTATTTTACACAACTGTCTCCCTATTGGAGCAATTGTTTAGATTAGTGTTATATATACTTTCTTATTTTAATTTTAGGTTAGATCAGTTTTTCCCTATTGGGGCAACTGTTAGGTTACTTATTTGACCCTTTAGAAATAATTATTGTAAGTATTATAATTATTTTATGACTTTTATCTTTGATTTTTTACTCTTTTGAGACATAATTATTATATTATTATTTTATACAACTGTCTCCCTATTGGAGCAATTGTTTAGATTAGTGTTGTATATAATTTTATTTTATTTATTCCGTGACAATTACATATTGACAATTTATATTATTAGTAATATAAATAACTTTATTTTATTTCTTTAACATTTTATTAAGGTAAACGCAGGTATTAACGACCCCTCTAAGGCAATTTTCAAATCAACCATATTTTTTAAGTATACTGGTTCTTCTAAAGATTTATAGTTTCATTTTATATGCTAGTGTTATGTATAAAAAATGTTTTTATTGAAGCAAATACATTCTAATAAAGGATTATCTTGTAAAAAATAATTTACAATGTGACTTAGTCGATTGTTGCAATTACCGACCCATAAAAACGGCTGCGAAGCTATTAACGATTTTTATGCAGCTATTCCCGATCGTATGTGAGAGGAGGCCTTTTTCCAGCAATGGCTAGTGATGATGATGATTACCGATCTTAATAAAATGAAATAAAAATGCAAATATATTCGTATTTTTTTATTATAGTTATTTTTAATAAAACAAATGAGTACTTCTTAGTAATGAACTAAATAATTATAAACTTTTAAATTAATCAACATAATACTATTAATATATGTACATATATTCAATTAAGGATTTCAAACTCTAGGATATTTCCTTATGCTATTTGATTGATTGCTTCGGCGAGTTGTGTTTTACTGTATACTTTTCGCCGCTTCTGTGGCTCCATATTTCTGGAAAAAAATATAATTATATGTTTTATGTTAATTTAACCATGAAGAAGCATTTTTTAATAGGCACCTATTATGTCATAAAAGTATGTAGTAAAAATATATTTGCACGCTCAACTACGAGCAGAATGTTTAAGGATCGATATTATCTGTATCTACAAACATCTTTATTCTACATTCTGCAAATAAAGCAATTTGAATTTGAATTTGTAGATGAGAAACTAAACAATCTATATTCGATCGGTAATAGCTTCCTATAGTTGCTATTGCCGACCCACATGGGTCGGTAATAAAGTATGTAAGTATAAACCTAAATTGTATTACCGACCCATAAAAAAATGGTTATTTTAATTCATTTGACCATCAGACTATAAAATAGATTATAATTGATTAATGTCATACAAAATATGAACAAATGCATATTGTTTGAACAAAAAAACAATGATTTACTACTGTAACTATTCGATATCGATCCTCGAAAAATATCATAACTTTGTATAAATTGACAACGCTAAAAGGTAAACACTAGACAAAAAAAGTTTAGTCGCTAATAGATTTTTATGAAGACTCATAGCTTAGATTTAAACTGGTCCATAAAACCACTTGTGTTAGTGTGATACAATAACATAAAAGAAAATTTAAACAAAAAGTTACGTTGCTGCCATTGCCGACTTACGGGTCGTTGATACCTGCCACGACTTAAACTGGTGAAGCTAACACCGTCCCATTTTAATTTAAAGTTTTATCGTTTCAAATTACTTTTTATTAATAAAATGTTGTAAGAAATGAAAAGTTGACACTAAAATGCATTGACATTTAGTAATATAAATTAAAGTATAGATGTCATTTGTTTGTAAATGTCTTAAAAAGATAAATCACAGTACTTACCCGAAGGAACAACGGAACAGTACGAAACGTCCTGCGTCCACGCTACCCCGCAGCAACTTACGTATTTTTACTATTTTTTGCACAGCTACTCACACTAACTTAAAAGTATACGATGCTCAAGTAATACATTCGTGTATAACTTTGCCTACCTATAGCTAGAATAGTTCTGGAAACGTTTAAATTTCGAATTACTTTTATAGGTCGGTAATACCTTCAGATTTTCGATGGGTCGTTGATAGCTGCGTTTACCCTATTATAAGTTCTGACTCAACTCATAACGATGTTCCACACACCCCAAAAACGTATAAGCGACACGAATGACGAGACAATGACTACGACAAGACCTGCGGAAAAGCATTGACAAACTGGAGGCTCTGAATTCTATCGTTTCACCCCCCACCCGAGAGCCACCAGCTCTGAAAAAGAAACTCAGTAAGAGGCAAGCTGAGGACAAGGAGGGAAGCCCTGCAACGACCGCTATAAAAAGCACAAAGTTGATCGAGGGTAAAGCCTGTCTACAAAAAGCTAAAAATCACATAAGGGACTCCCGAAATATGAAAGTAGAAAGGAAAGAGGGACTCATCGTAGCGGTAGACAGACTCTATCAAATAATTAAAGAGTTAGATGCAGAACTCACCAGTGCTAGGGCTGGGAGCGTTGGAAGACAGGGGAGGGACTCTTTACATCCACCCCAGCCGTCCAACGCAAGTCCTACGATATTTGACGACGTACTGGTGAGGAACATGAATTTGCAAGAAAGCATGAATGAGAGAATGAAAGAAATGACGAAAAGGATGGAAGAGATGAGCGGAAGTATTAAAGAGAGTGAAGTAAGAATGGAAAAGCTAAGCTCGTTGTTGGAGAGCAATATGACTGTCGCCAAAACGGCAAGTTATGCGGCCGTTGCTTCGAGAGGAGTCGCTGAGCGTCTCCCCGAAACAAGGGCCCTGCATTCGGTCATGGTGTCCTCCAAGGACGAACAAGAAACGGGAGAAGAAGTATTGGAGAAGATTAGGAAGACTGTGGACGCAAAAGATGGATGGATAAAAGTGGAAAGAGTAAGAAAGGTGAAAAATAGAAAAGTAGTCGTCGGCTGTGTGAGCGAAGAAGAAAGAGATAAGGTGAAAGAGAGATTGGGAAAGAATGAGGGATTAGTTGTGGAAGAAGTGAAAAACAAGAGCCCTCTCCTGGTCTTCAGGGATGTGATGAAGTGTGACACTGGCGACTTCATCACTGCGCTAAAGAACCAGAATGCAGACATCCTTGAGGGCTTGAAAGGGGATGAGCGAAAGGTTGAAGTAGCGTATGTGATGGGAGCGAGGAACCCCCTCCAGAACCACGTGGTGGTCAGAGCGAGCCCACAGGTATGGAGAAGATGGATGAATGAGAGATACGCCCACATAGGGTTGGGAAGAGTGAAAGTGATGGACCACAGTCCGCTGGTGCAGTGCTCCCGCTGCCTGGGGTATGGGCACACAAAGCGCGTGTGTAGTGAAGAGCAGGTACGATGCAGCCACTGTGCCGGTCCTCATATGAGGACTGAATGCGACAAGTGGCTGCGGGGAGAAGCGCCTCAGTGCATCAATTGCACGAAGGCCAAGAAAGGTAGCGTGAAGCACAGTGCCTTTGACCGCGAATGTGTGGAACGAAAGAGGTGGGACGCTCTAGCCAGGTCGGCGGTAGCGTATTGCTGAGGTTGTCCAAGGTGAGTACTTCCAGTACCGAATATTGCAGGCCAACCTCCAGCGGAGCCAAATCGCCACTAAGGAGCTATTGCTCGAGGCCACCAAGCGTAAGGCCTGCGTAGCGTTACTTCAAGAGCCCTACGTAGGTGGGGCACGGAGTGTGAGGACATACAATGGAGTGAGGGTCTTCCAGAGCGATGGGGAAGGGGGCGGTGTAGTTAAGGCGTGTATTGTAGTACTCGACGACTCACTGGACGTCGAGCTACACGCACGCCTTAGCAACAACAACATTGTTGTGGCCACCCTCAGAACCAAAGCATGGGAGATGATTGTAGTGTCCTTCTACTTCGAGCCCGATAAGCCAGTAGGGCCCTACCTGGACAATCTTATGCGGATAGGAAGAAAGTTAGGTTCCAATAGGATGGTCCTGGGAGGTGATGCGAATGCAAAGAGCCCGTGGTGGGGTGGTGACAAGGAAGACCAGCGAGGTAGGGATGTGTCTGCTGTACTGGAAGCAATGGGTATGCACATACTCAATACCGGGGACATCCCGACATTCGATACCATCAGAGGGGGGAAAAGATACTCCAGCTACGTGGATGTGACAGCATGCTCCGACGATCTGCTGAACCGAGTGGGCGACTGGAGAGTAGAGGAGGGTCTCACGAGCTCGGACCACAACGGCATATCATTCGGCATCAGACAACAGAAATCCACAGGCACGAACATAATACGAACTACACGCATATTTAACACACGCAAGGCAAACTGGACTCAGTTTCATGAGAAACTGACCCAGCTGATGTCAGACGGACAATTGACTTCACACGACATAGACACGATACACAGCACACAACAAATAGACGAGGTAATAGACAGATACACACAAGCAATCACACACACATGCAGAGACACAATGCCGACCAAAAAACACACACAGAAATTCACCTTGTCGTGGTGGAATGATGAGCTCGCGCAGATGAAAAAGGAAGTTGCCACGAGGAGACGCAGGATCCGCAACGCAGCACCTGTACGCAGAGACCGCGTTGTTGGATTGTATTTGGAACAAAAGGAGAAGTATGAAAAGGCGGTGAAAGATGCGCAATGTGAGAGCTGGAAGGAGTTTTGCCGGAAACAGGATAGGGAGGGGGTCTGGGAGGGCATCTACAGGGTGCTGAACAGGGCCACAGGGAGAGTGGAGGATCTGCCCCTTACGAGGTGCGGTGAAACCCTCAATGCCCGAAGCTCTGCGGAACTGTTGGCGGACACCTTCTACCCCGTGGACCTGGAGAGTGGTGAAAGTGAGGAGCAACGTTTGACGCGCCGGCGGGCGAAGTCCTTGGACACCGAACCGCCGATGGGTCCGGACGATCCTCCTTTCATCATGGAGGAGTTGAAGGGAGCCGTTAGGTCCTTCAATCCCAAGAAGGCCCCCGGGGCGGATGGCCTCACGGCCGACATCTGCCAGCACGCTGTAGATTGTAACCCGGAGTGGTTCCTTGCGCTGTTGAACAAGTGCCTCACTGTCGCCTACTTCCCCAAACAGTGGAAGTGGGCGACTGTGGTGGTGCTGAGAAAGCCGGGCAGGGAATCATACCGGGTACCGAAAGCCTATCGACCGATCGGTCTCTTACCTGTTCTCGGCAAAATCTTCGAAAAGATGTTGGTCGCCCGACTCAGGTTCTACTTGCTGCCCAAAATAAGCCCCCATCAGTATGGTTTCATGCCACAGAGGAGCACCGAAGACGCCCTCTATAGACTAGTGAACCATATCAGAAATAAGAGGGAGGAGAAGAAGATTTCTGTTGTGGTTTCGCTGGACATAGAGGGAGCTTTCGACAGCGCCTGGTGGCCAGCCATAAAGGTGCGGTTGGCCGAAGTTGGGTGTCCGGTGAACTTGAGGCGGGTGATTAGCAGCTACCTGAGTGAAAGGGGAGTGAATGTAAGGTATGCAGGTGTGGAAGTGAGTAGGGAAACCAACAAGGGGTGCGTACAGGGGTCCATAGGTGGACCGCTCCTGTGGGACCTCTTGTTGGATCCCCTGCTGTGGATGTTAGAGGAGATGAAAGTGTTCTGTCAGGCGTTTGCCGACGACATAGTGTTAGTGTTTGATGGAGATACGGGTTTAGAAATAGAGGTCAAGGCAAACCGCATATTAGGAATAATTGACGAATGGGGTGTCAGAAATAAGCTGAAATTCGCGCCACATAAGACGTGTGCCCTGCTCTCGACACGAAAACTAAAATATGACAAGCCACGACTTACAATGGGTAGTGTGGACATCCAGTATTTCGATAATATTAAAATACTGGGTCTTATTATTGACGGCGGCCTGACATTCAACGATCATGTTGGGAACGTTTGCAAGAAGGCAATCGCCCGCTACAAGCTATTAGCGAGAGCAGCCAGAGTAAGTTGGGGGCTTAACCCCCAAGTAGTTAAGACTATATATATCGCAGTTATAGAACCGACTATCTTGTATGCATCAGCAGCGTGGGCACCCACAGCGGAAAAGATGGGGGTCCAAAAGAGGCTTAACACCGTTCAACGGGGTTTTGCCTTGAAGATCTGCAGAGCATATCGGACTGTCTCCCTGAACTCTGCGATGCTGTTGGCTGGGATTCTCCCTCTTGATCTCAGGATACTCGAAGCTTCGAGGCTTTATGGGATCGGGAGGGGTGTGTCGCACCCGGCGGTGTTGAGGGACAGGGAGGTGGAACGAATGGCACCCGCGATTGAGGACCCACATCCGGCAGAGCAGGTAGAGCTGGGGTTCGGCTTGGTAGATGAGGACACCTATGCCGACGTGGTTGACAGCCACGTCCACAGGGTCTATACGGATGGCAGCAAGATTGAGGGTCGCGTCGGAGCCGCCCTTTCCGTATGGAAAGGTGAGGCCGAGACAAAGGCCGTTAAGCTTGCGTTGCCACCGTATTGTACCGTCTATCAGGCTGAGCTCCTAGCGCTCAAAAGAGCAGTAGACATAGCCTGCAAGAGCGGAGCGGCAAAGGTCGGTGTCTTCAGCGACTCCAGATCGGCGCTCCAGGCGGTTACCCTGAGTTCCCGTCATCCCCTGGCTGTGCAAACACGGGCGGCCCTCCGAAACGCTGCATTGCAGAGGCGGGAGGTCTCCCTGTTTTGGATTAAGGCGCACGCGGGGCTTAAGGGGAACGAACGGGCAGACGAGTTAGCCAAGGAGGCCGCTCTGGGGTTGAGGAGGAAACCGGATTACGATCTGTGTCCTGTTTCATTCGTCAAGCGTATTTTGAGACAGGATACGATCAGCGAATGGGATAGGAGATACGATGTAGGAGGAACGGCCGGAGTCACGAAGCTCTTTTTCCCAAGCGCTGCTGCTGCATACAAGGTAGTCGGGAAAATAAACATCACACACCACACCACACAAGTACTGACTGGTCACGGCGGATTCGCCTTCTACTTGAACAGATTCAAGCTGAAGGATAATCCGTCGTGTCTATGTCAGCCTGGAGTTGAGGAGACGGTTCCTCACCTGTTACTCGAGTGCCCAATTTTTGCAAGCAATAGATATGCTATTGAACAAAAATTGGGCATGGCGATGACGGGTGAGAATCTGCCTTCTGCCCTGGGGGACAAGTGTAGGGATGCGTTCCTACAATATTGTAGAAATATTGTAGTCGTAGTCAACCAAAGGAATAGTGTGTGATATTAGTTAGCTCTTTACTGTGATATAGGATTAAGTTGAGTGTTTTTGTGCCGTGTTTTTACCGAATTTTTTATAATAATTTTAATTTTACAGCATTTTTAGCAATTATTGTATAATATTTTAGTCATTTTATTTGTAATTTAATCCAGTATTTTTTATCTTGTTTTAAAGTAGTATGTTATATTGTATTTTTTTTTATTGTAATTTAATATTATCCATACAAAAAAAATTAATAAATAAAAAGCAAAAAATGTCTCTGGACTATAATCCAGAGGTGGCGCGAACACCCTGTGATGACGGGTGCCTTAAAAAAAAAAAAAAAAAAAAAAAAAAAAAACCCTTAAAGATAAGTTGATCCAAAGCGGGCTAAATATTTTCATCACCCGAATTTTCTGCTTTCAGGCCTTTTAAAGGCATTTTTCGTTAATCAAAATTTATTGGAAGGTCATCCTCATAATTTCATTACACTAAATTAACTTTTCACATTTTCATCGATTCCTTAGAGACAACCTAAATAAAATTACTGGCACTTTAAATGCAAAGGTTCGCTACGAACTAAAGACTTTTTTTATTAAATTTAATTAAGTGTCATGTTCATGCTCTGCTTTCATAACCAGCGTGTCGTGGCTTATTGACCGTTTTCTATGACTTCCTCTTTACTAAATAAACATTTACAAACTAGATAGGTACTTTTTTATGCTAGATATTATAAAAATATGTTACCTACTCCTGGATGAAAATGTATTTACGAAAACCAGAACAGTCTATGAATTCTATTTATAAATGTTTAATTGGAAAAAGTTATTAGATCGAAAGGATTTATTATAGAGGCATTGAAGCTAAGCGATCATTATCAATAACCCAAAAAGGTTTACTCATTTGTACTATGAAAAATAATAAGGATCAAATTATAAGAGCCGAATAATAAATCTGCGGCAACATCGCTCCAAAAACCCTATTAATTACAACGTAACTTAACGCTTTACTAAAATACAACACAATTAAAAATTTAGCAAAATGCTTCCAAAGCGTTCAATAGCATTCTTTGTTTATATCATAAAGACGTTTTGTGTAAAAAGTTTTAGCGAAAAATTAAATTTCCTTGACACTGACGTGCCCTTTTGGTGGGGACCGCGAAGTGAACGAGATTAAAATATATATACATTTTACCTTGCGAAAATTTGCCCACCGTTGCCGTGTAAAACAAACTACCATATTTCAATGGACCCATTATTCCCAATTCCCAATTATCCCTTTCGAAGTTAGTCACGAAACAAAGGTGAAACAAGTTATCGACTTAATCAGTATTGTGGCAGAAAATTCGGAAGGTGTATTCAAAAACGTTTTCATGTGTCGCCCAATGGGCCCTTTGTTGGTATTGTTTGTCGAGGGACCGGCGTTTATTTTGTAAGTTAAAGCGTAAATTTAATATGAGGGCCCTTCATCGCGTTTGTAATTGTAAGGTTAATATCATGATTACCCGGTGGAATGACTCATTGCCTCCACCTGGCGTATATTAAGGACTGCAGTATAAACGCAATCTGGGACGAATTTCAGATTTATTGCTTACTTACTGTCACCAGCGACTCTGTATTGTTTAAATTAAATATTCGCAATCTCTTCAATTATAGTTATTTATTACCGAAAGTACGTTTGTTACGATTTTAAACAGAAACTACTTAATTAACAATAATTGGCAATAGCACAGGTATAAATAAATCTTGAAAGTATAGAAAAAAATATTGAACTATGAAGCGGAATACTAAAATGCATTTACATATCTTACGTATACCTATGCAATATGCATATCTTATAATAATGTATTATTGTTATTTTCATAGTAATCAATATATGGATTTATTCACAACACAATATTAAATTGATTTGACTTATTTCAATTCACATTTGGGCGCATTTCGGCATAATTAATAAATACCAATTGTAAGGTTCCACTCCATAATACAAATAAATCAAAGGGTTTACATTCCATTCGAATAACCTTCACCGAAAATATGTTTATAATTTGAATTTAAATTTTAAATCATTCATATAGAATATTCCCAATAATAGCCGGTAATCTGAGAAAAAAATTGTAGCTAAAATTGCGATAATCACATCAAAAACTCTACCTATAAGTACACAATATAGATACAGAAGATCTAATTATTATATTTACCAATTCACATATCATTTTATTAAAACGCTTTTAAAGACCTAATTATAACCTCAAAAAGGCGAACTACTTCTAAAGCGTCATTCATTCCACAGTTCAAAATAGGATCAAATAAATGAATATTATCTCACTCATTTAAATCTCAGAGGAAAAAAGACAAATACTTGGCTAATTCTTTTCAGAGCAATTTTATTCGTGAAGTATTTGCGGTATCTCCAGATTAACGGCCTAGAGGAAGTTAGGTAGCTAAGAAATTCATGTCTCATGAATAATAAATTTTCGCCTATTGTATTAGTCGTATGCCTTTTTACGTGACTTTTGCGTGTTTATGAAAGAAAAGCAACCCTTATCAATAAAAAAAAATTGGTTGTCTGCAAAGTCGGTTTACTGACGATAGTTGAACGTGACAACATCCGATTGCGCTTCTTTGTCACTCGTTCCGCGCTCTCGCTTGCACGTCAAGCCTTACATGGAACGCCTCAGAGCGAGGTAACGCCACATGAGTCATGTTTTTTCGTGCGTGCAGCCGGCGCTATCGAATTATAAGACGTTGTCACGTCAAAAAATAATCTGGAAACTCTGAATGTGCATTGACCAAAGACGACCATAAATAAGTGTGTCAAAATAAAACCAGTTAAATAAATTATGTATTAAAACTTTTAAGAATACTCAGTCTATCTGTTGAATAATAAACTTAACAAAAAAAAATCATAAGGGTTAAAGTCATAATTTATCACTCTTGCTAAATACGGATTGGTAGATGTCCCATATCATTGATCTATTTTCATAATTGAAGGCTTTGACTACTGAGCTAACGCTAAGTCCGTTTTAAATTTAATAGTGAATAAAAAAAATGTTTTGTAAGAAAAATATGCGTTGAAACTTTGAAACTAGATGCTTAAAGTTTAACAGAAAACTACTGAACTTTATTTTCATAACTAAATCCTTCCGCACTATCTTCGACAAACTTTTGGCTCTAATTGCGAAATCCTCAAATTCTCAAGACGTCAGATACGAACAGTTGCACCTTTGAGCGGAGAACTATGCAATTACAGCACAAACTTTGGAAATAGTATCGGATTTTTTTAAAGAATTTACACCAATACTATTTATTCTATTCGTAGAACAAGAAACATAGGAATACTTATTCCTATGTTTCTGTTGAAATAAAAATGGTATAAATATGAAAATTTCTTATAATCGCGAATTTCTTTTTTCGTATGTATACTAAGTTATCTCTGTCTCATTTCAAAAAAAATCGAACTAAATAGTAATATGTAGTTTGATTAAATATCTGTATTAAATTCAAATCTATAAAACAACTTCTGTAACTTTTATTATTTTTTAGATTTTGCACGACTCATGATGCGAAGCATCAGAGAGTGCTTTACGATCGAAAAATTTTTTTCGCCTCATTTTTGCAGCTATTCTTATTATTATAGCCTTGTTAGTTCACGGAATCAAGATATTTTGCATACTATTGTCGAGATAATTTAATGGAGATTAATCCCATACTTTTTAAAAATTGATTTACTTCAATAGAATTGGAAAAAAACACCAAAATAGGTCAAAAAATTTTCCTGTCCCACATGTGTAACCTGAAAACACTATAACTTGTGAAAAAATCCATCATTTGAGTTAATTTTTTTTTTAAATATTCTAATCGACGATTGTAGGTCACTGAATGCGAATGATTAATTAATTCAGTGTCGTTTAATTGCAATTAATAAAAAACGAAAACTACAATAAGTTTTTTTTTTTTTTATATTTCATAATTAAATGAGCATTATGAGTCGTGCACTTTTGGATTTTCCAAACTTTTGCTTTTACACTTACAGCAACAAGAAAATATAAAATTATATTCTTCATTGTCCTCTACATTTTGGAAAGTCTATATTATATCCAACATCATATTGGAAAGTCTATATTATATCCAACATCATATTGTTTACTAATAAACTTTCGATTGTATTAATTATAACAACAGAGAGCTCAATATGTATGTGAATTATCAAACTAATTCAACAAATCTCCAGACAATACAAGCTTCAAAACCTTTAGATAATAATCCTGAAAATCATAATCAAATTATAGAATTGAATGTATTTCGAGTTAACCATATTTCATTCCGTATCCAAACTTTTGACTATAAAAACTTTGCTCAGATAAAATCCAATATTTGTATGCAAAGAGTTTAATTTTAGGGGCAAATTTTTAAGAATAGCATTCTTTAAAAACTTTGGACGTTAAAAAAGAGTTTATAAATATTAAATGCCTGGTAAGCAAATCCTCATTTCCTTTTTATCTCAAAACTTTTAATGTCATTAATTTTCCCCACTTTTTCGGCATTAATAGACAATAAGTACACAAAGTCGGTATTACATTAATAATTGGTGATTTAATATCCAAGTCCAATACCATATATTAGAACATTAAAATAAATTTAAAGACAGTCAAAATCTAAAAGATATGTATTCGATGGAATCATCTTATTAATAACATCAGAAAAATACGGCATCATACCCTAATAAAAGAAAAGAGTCTTATACTTCGCCAATAGTGCGTAATCGAGCTTCTTAGCCAAGTTTATCAAAATCCTTTCGTTTCATAGATTTGTATTCCTATCACTTCAGGACATCATTAATTCTAAGAACCCTCAAGCAGAGACATTGCTTAGTACAGCGATATATAATCCAGCTTCATAACAAACTTGTAACTTATTGTAACAATTTGTTACGTAGCTGTCTTTGTTATTTTGCTTAACATTATTTAATAATACAGCTAGGCACTTAATTACCTATTCTAGTACTTTGATAGATTACTCTTGGGTGTCGCATTATCTTAGAGTAGCAATGTTTCGGTTGGCTTCTTCGGTTTACTTTGACACAATTCAATTTAGGAAACATTTCATCGAGACGATAATTACTTCGATAAGAAAAGGATGTTTGGTAAGATTGGTTTGTATAAAACCATTCTCAAACCAATATTCTTTCGATCTAGGTAGGTAGATCTTATCATGATAATATGATATTTAATTAGCTATCGTGGGCCGTGGCCTTTGTCTTTTTGGTAATTGTTTCGTAAATTTAATCATATTTATATGTAGTATATAGTATGTAGAATTGTAGAGTCTTATAACGTTCTTATAGTGCTTATTCATAGGTTGAAACCAACGGTTGAAACATTTTTGACGGAATTTAAATCAAATAAATAATTAATAAAAGTTATATGGTTTGGTATTATTTAATCAAGAATTATGAAGTAATAAAACTTATTTTTACTTTTCAATAACCGAAAAATAACATCAACACAAGCTACATTCGTTTACAGATTGATTCCAACGACTCTATAATCGCAGTAATTAATCGCAGTAATCTCCAATAAATTATTTCACAGCCGCAAACTTAATCGAAGGCTTATTGACTTGGTTAGCCATTTTAATCATATCATAATTGGAAGTTTCAGTTGAGTTCAGTCACAGTTTTGAATAGAGGATTTAATGATTAGACTTATAAATTACATAATCAGTATTTATCAACATAATAATAGATACCTATATGATATTGTTAAATTGGTTTTAAATGGACATTGTATTGCAGTAATATTAACACGAGTAAATATGATAATATACAAAATCATAAAAAGTATTTTGTTACTGCACTACAATAATACCAAGTAGGTAACAATTTGTATTGGTATGACCATTGAAGCTCTAATAAAAACACGATTTCATATTTTATTTACAAACCAATCAAGTGTTTTGTAACAAAATTAAGTTTTTCCAAAACCAATATAACCTATTGTATCAATATTCAATATCAAAAATAACGCTAGGCCTGACATAAAATAAAATCCTTACACTTACCATTAATGTTTAAATCCCTAAACATCTATACATGAAATTCGCATCCTCAAATGAATTTTAACTGAAAACCTGCCATTAAACGTAATTGTACCGACCACGATTGGCCCTCAGAGGACAAACCGATATTCGTATTAGACCGTAATATAACCAAAATAAAAGGGCCCATTAAATAAATAATAAAAGCTGGACAACCAAACGGGTGTGCCGTTAAATTTTATTTTATGACACGGAAGCTGTTACAACTCATTTTCAAGGGAGAATATTAAAAAGTTAAAAACTAGTTAGTAATAGTGAATTATGAATGTACATTACAAACTTTTGGACGGTAATTTATTGAGGAAGTGCAACACTGTAGCGTAAAAATTCTGTCCTAACTCAAAAAAAATTAACAGACTATTCTGTTAAATACCTTGTTTTAACTTTTACTAATTTCCATATTCATGTGATGTACTACGAGTAGTATCCGTGTTCTGTTTATGCAAATAACTTGAACTGTTCGAAACTTTTCTTAGGCCAAACTTCTTGCAACAAAATAACAGCGTATGAACTACTAGAAACGGAAAAATAAAGCTTCTGTATATTTAAACTTTCGTTGCATTAACGTGATTATACTAAAGTATTGCAATGATCAACAAAGTTGAAATAATAATCAGAATTTGCATATCTAAGCATAATAATTTAGTTTAAGTGTTCGATAAATTCTTATTTATAAAGACTGTTGACAGTAGATACATTTATTAGTAGTCCATTTTCCATAATACGAGCACATGTGTGTTTAGTTTTATCCTAGATAGCATTGTATAGAATACTTAGGAATGTTTAAACATCCCTGAAGACGTTAGAGCAGAAAAATCCATTATATTTCAATAAGAACGTGTTTAAATAGTTATATTTCTTTTAGTGTAATAGTAAGAAAGTAGCAAGCTCCCCCTTATAAAAAGTTATTACTCTGGAGCCATTCTTAGCGCGTTATTTACACACAGGTGCACAAACATACGAAGTGTTTCATAGGAAAATACAACGAGTGTGTATCCGCTGAAATTCAAACCGTCCCAGTTTATTTAGGACAATTCAAATAAGTATAACTCGAACATACACTGTGGTTTTATGAAGGTAGAAATCAGTAGCGGGGAGGCTATTTTTATTCGGCACGTTATGGTCTGAATTCAACTCACTTTTGCATGTAAAGTCTAGTCGCTTAGGTAGTTAATATTATTTAGCTTTGTTCATTTAATACGTGTGTAGTTACACTTCCAAAAAGTAGTACATTGAAATTAAAACTATAAATGCTATCATCATCATCATCAGCCTTTTGTTGTCCTCTGCTAGACGTAGGCCTTTCCCAATGCACGCTACTAAGTCCGGTTGTAAATAAATGCTATACGAATAGTCAAATATATGAAACATTTCTATATAATAATTGACTCAATAAATATGGTAAATAAGCATCAGCGTAACATCCTACTCGATAATCCAAACGTCACCGATCAAGATAATTCTTCACTTCAGCTTCATCTTCTCATAGTATACAATAACCTACATAGGAAAATACCAGTACAATTTTCCTCCAAAATTTGACATAAAATCTTAAACAAGCGGTACCAACAATTTCATTTTCATCTATCCCATAACTAGAGTCCCGTGGGCCACACCCGCGGCAGTCCGGCAGTCGCTCCAAAATGCATTACCTCCACGTTTTTGCATCCATACCGTATGTACGTTTATTAGATTTTATTTAGAGCACGGGTTTTGATATGATAATGTGGGGATATGATCCATTGAACGTTGGCGTGAATATTATGTTGAACCGATATCAATATGAATTTATGACAGTCATAACCGTGCTCAAGTAGCGTTTAATTAAAATATACATGAATATTTTATTTATTGAGGATAATGTCTACTAATGCACTACGAAAACGTAAATTTGATTCTGTGCAATTTTAAATAAGCGACGCACGAGACCACAATATAGCTTCACGGAATCTTTTATTGTTTTATTTTCCTACGTGATTTTCCAGAAAAAAAAACTCATTTCCTATAATGTCATACCTACCAGTGATCCCTCACTTAGAGAAATATGATTTTAGGTATAGATATCTTAGTTAATATTACTTGGTTATTAAGGCTAACATCAAATCATATCACATGTCGCTTTTAGAAAGAAAATACTCATTTACATGTAGCATTTTTAACATATTATTTTTCCAGCATTGTATATTTTTTCTGTCCATTTTACTCAGTAGGTAAATAGGTCGAAGAAAATAAAGACAGCAAAATATCTACCCATGCGCAGCTGGTGTCAGCAGTAAATACAATACATTTCTCCTATCCTTAATTTTAATCAATCGCTATCTTTCACAGTAGGACTCTACAAAATAATCCTGAAATAACATATGTCCCCTATTTACCTACAAACATCTAACTACATAACATAACACAACATTCGTTTGCCTCATTTAAACCTAAGACAAATTTTGTTTTAAGTGTTTGGCAATAAATGTCTTTTCTTTCTTTTTGCAATTTTCTTTCTTACTACCTACTTCTTACTACGTATTCTTCGTTATAAGCACCAAAGTTCATTACAATTTCCACCTACATCTCAAGACTCAAGTCTGAAGAGTCAAAGCTATTCCAACTATCATGTCCCAACTCCCAACTCCAAGTATTGGAGGCTTAATAAATTCATTGTCAGAGACACAAACAACAGTAATGAAAGCCTTATCGACGCCTGTCACAGATACCAGCGCTGTAATGGGGAAACCTTTTTGTTACGGTAGGAATTAAATGTTACTGGTTAACTTTACAGTTGTTTTAATGTGTTCTTGTAATAATTATTATTTTAAATTGTACTTATAGGAAAATAAAACATCAAATTTTTAAGTGGGGCAATTTTATTATTAAAGTATTAAGCACCTATGCTAGCACAATCCCTTCTACTTCCTATTCTTGACTACGCTGATGCATGTTTTCCTGATTTATCAGTAGAGCTAACTGATAAACTTGAGCGACTCCAAAATTTTTGTATTAGGTTTATTTTCGGCCTTCGGAAATACGATCACGTTTCTATTTACAGAAAAAAGCTCAAGTGGCTCCCCATCCGTTTTCGCCGGAATCTTCATTTGTTGCAATTACTGTTCCGTATCCTTTTTGATCCTTCTACTCCTATTTATCTCAAGAACAATTTTTCCTTCCTGCGCAATGAAAACTATACTCTTCGCTCGGCTGATAGACTCACCTTGAGTGTCCCTGTTCGACGTACTCACTTCTTTGCTAAATCGTTTGTTGCCATTGCTGTCAATCTTTGGAATTCTTTGCCACTACCTATTAGACAAGCTAAAAATGTATCTTCCTTTAAAAACCTTTTGCGACGACACTTTCTCAATACTGCTTTCAACTCGGCACATTAACTATGTATTCACATATTATTATCTATACACAGATATGTATCTATCTATGTATTTATAGTATTTTATATTTGTTTTATGTAGTATGTATGTATTTAATATTATTATATGGTATCATGTATATAAAAATTATAGTCATCTAAGTATATTATATTGTGTAAGTAATTTGTATGATGTATATATTATTAATAATGAATAATATAATTGTATATATTCGAGTGCAGTATATTTATCCATATGTATCTTTATTTATATATCTATCTGTTAATATATTTTAATTATTAATTTTATTTTATTTATTTATTATTATTATTTTTTTTTTTATCCTTGCCATTTTTTCTACCACCTACCATTGTCATTTAATAAGCTTGTTACCTTTTGCCCAGGTTGCCTGGAAGAGATCACTTCTAAGTGATAAGGCCGCCTAATAAACTATACTGTTTTTTTTTTTTTTTTGTTCTGTATATTAGCAATAAGTTTTCTATGTATAGTTTTATTGAAGAGTAAATAAAATAATAAAAATAATAAAATAATAGATAAGATTCATACTTTTGTGTAAGATTAAAAATAAAACATAAAATTTTAATTGATTTGGAGAAAAAAAAACGCTTTTAATAGAACACTCAGTTAAAAATAATCGTAATATACCACACAATTACATTATACCTATATACTAAACAAACAAATTGCCCGAAACACATAATATGTAATACTCAAATTGTATAACAACAAATTGTATTAAATATTATAACAAATTGTATAAATATTAAATGACATTCCACACACCATAAAACTTTTCATAACTAAACGCGAATACGGGTTGAGTTAAACTTTACTAGAATGGCTTAACTATCTAGAACTACTTGATCGGATTTGTAAACGTGACACGGCTTACAAACGGAAATCTAAGAATATGTCTGATATTTTCTCCTGCAATTTACCGCGCTCATATTTCTATGAATTTTATGCACTTGGGGTTAGTTTGAAGGTGAAATTGTGACCACGTGTATAATTTTAAAAGTGGCGATCTAAATAATATAGAAAACTTCAATAATGTGACCACGTGTATAATTTTAAAAGTGGCGATCTAAATAATATAGAAAACTTCAATAAAATTCAAAGCTTAAAAACCCTGACGCGCGCTTGTTTGCAATGAAAAATAATATTACTTACTTTTGCGGATTGCTTTACTTGGATGTTTAAAATATATTGTAATGCTTTACATGTCTTTCTATTCTAAAACATAAAAACAATCCATATAGTGCATATTGAAAAAAATATTCAAAGGCACTCCTCACTAAAAATATGAATCTCGTGTAGAATTCATGAAGACGCAATATTATGATTCCAGGGAACGAGACATTTCTTTGCATATATATTATACTTTGAGAAATTACACCCGCGTTGGTTCTCCTGGCTCTATGATATGATGACAACACTTGAAAACATTTTATCTGACTGTTTATTAGACCATATTTTAGAGATCCACTGTACAATATCGATAGCCATTATGACCAATAATTAATTATAATAATTATTAATTGTATTCGTAAAGAAGTAATGTAATTACTAAAAAAATCTAAACCACCTCCAAAAATCGTCAGAACTTAGCCAAATTAAAATGGGACCACATGGCAGGCACACAGATCTGGCGGACAGTCATAGACGAGGCAAAGAAAATCGGGAAAACATGGAGCGAGATAAAAAAGGAAACTCTCGATAGAAACACCTGGCGGAGCATTGTGTATGACCTCTGCCCCAGCTAGGGGACACAGGAACATAAGACAAGTCAGTCATATCGCAGGCACCAGCTTTAAAAAAAATTATCAAAATTGGCTCACGCAACCAAATAATAGATGCTCCCAGAAAAGCATACCACAAAATAAACAAATTATATATACTATTAACTTAAAATTAGCATCGAAATAATTATTCAATAAACAGAAAGCTCTAATATTAACTCATAAACGTTCGGATAATTAAATACTTAATCAGGCACAAATTGATAACAATTTTCAATGCAGTGGATTTACTTGTAAAAGCTAATTGATTGGATTACACTTGAACGATCGCTATTATTGTTGTTGTTATTAAATGCATTAAATTTACACTGCCTTTATTTGCAACCAGATAACACTATATTTGAATAACCGCAATGATTTAAATATTCCTGAGAGATTCCGAAAATAACATAAGGCTTCCTTATAAAATATAAGAATATATTTAATTTTTTAAAAAGGACATTGATTAACTTAATTTATGCTAAGATTGTTATGATATCAAGTTATTTAACAAAAACGATGAAATGTTGACAATTTAATTCATATAAGTTCGACATAAACAAGATAACATAATATTATATTGATAATATAATAGAACGTAACGTTGAAATAATAAACAGAACTCAAAACCGTATCCCTTGTGTTTTTAATTCTATACACGTGCCTAAGAATCTTGCCAATAACAAACTTGCAAACAGCTCTCAACTTAAAGTTCATAGTACCTACTTGAATTTTTGAACGTTACAAATTAGAAGACTTGTAGAAGAACTTCAATAAATCAGCGTTCTTTCTTCATCCCGATAAAGTACACGAGAGATTCAAACACGGCTCTTTATTTGTATAGTCGTGCAATTTGTTCCATACGTTAGGAGCTATTTGCTCACAAATTTATTCAGTGCAATATACACATATTTACGTGTTAAAGTATTGCTAATTTACAGCCGAGATATCTCGTTTGATGTTTGTACGACACTTCAAATCAGGGATAAAAATTTATTAAATATTTATCCGATATTGAAGATAAATTCCTTTCTTTGTTATTTAGGCATAATTAGAACAGTGGATGGAATTTATTTTCTGGGTTATTTTTATTTGTGAATCAACTACCATATCTACATAAAAAGTATCAATATTTATTTAAATATAAATATGTACAGCCAAGTAACTTTTTGTGTGTAGGTAAATAGGGATGTCTAAAACTTTATATGTAAACTTATACTTCAACTAAAGACTTCAAAGCTACAAGAATTTTTTATATGTAGATAGGTAATAAGATTGTTAGAGAGTTTTTGTTGGAGGCAAAAGAATGTAAATAAGAATAGTAAAATATAAGTATAAGAACTCACCCCTACAAAGAAATATTGCTCAACATTACAACTTAAACTTACTTCGGTTGTTCTTACATTTTTTTAAGCTTTTTAATAAGATACAACATAACATAGAAGATGATTATGCAATTTTACTCGTAGCATTATAAAAAAATTAGATAGAACTAAATTCAAAAATATGTGGAGGTGTATTAAATCGTAACAATTTTTTTTGTCAATCCCTATTGACAAAAAAAAATAGTTACTATAAACGCTTGACCACAATATTGCCTGATGGTAAACTAAGATCTGGCCTAAGATGATACGCAATTCCCTAGAATGTACCCGTTCACTCTTCGTCTGAATGACCCCTATATTTTACGCGTACCTATAATTTAATTATAGATACCCAATACCTAAAATGTAGTCATTTAAACTACTATTTTGCAAACCAATTAATATTTGTTATCGAAAAGGTACTCTCAAATGAATGAATTTCATTCTCAAAATAACATTGCAGTCTAAACTGCAAATATAAATGAATAATATAAATATTTCAAGGCTATCGTAAAACTATATATAGACATAAGTTTTTAAATCTATTTAATCGCACATTAATTTATAAGTGATATATAAAAAGGTTTGCTTTGGCTCTACTTCCTTTTTAATCTAGCCCAATTTATGAAAATTTATTTGCGTTGTGTTGTTCAAGTTAATAATTCTCTGTACAAATCCATGAAATATAACTCAGAAATATAATATAACTTTATTAGCAACAGAGTGAACTATTTTATTTCCTGCACTTTGCAGTTTATTGTGTTACTAGCTGTTGCCCGCGACTTCGTCCGCGATTACGTCGTTTTTCGTCATTCGTCGTTTAAAAAAAATACGTGACACGTTATTTTTGAATTTTTGAATGTTCTTAATTGTCTTATAAAATTTAACTACATTAAAATTGAACACTCTGATAAGAAAATCTTAAAATCGGAGGAAATCGAAAATCTGAGGAAAACATGAATGAATGTGATTTAAATTCTACATTACTTAGTATTTCAAATAATAATCTAAATTAAATGTAGATTAACAGTTTGAGCGCACCATTATAGAATATTCAGAATTCTATTAGATATTCTATTCGAGAAATATTGATAATTCTTGTATTCGACTATTCGTTGTAGTCGAATACAAAATACATATATTTAAAGAAACTTAGGTTGGCCTTCAGGCAAAAGGGATCCTATCAAATGGTAAACTTGACTTTGTATCTGAAAAATAAGCATGAAAGGACCTTCTGATAATTGTTGAGCACCAAAGGATCATTTGAAACGCACTACTATAAGAACGAATATTTTCTAAGAACTGTTTAGATTACACATATTCCTCTAAAAGTAGTGATTTCAAAGGTTCCGGTGTATCTTCAAACGAAAGCCGACTCCTTACTCCACTTTAAAGCATTACAAAAATAACATACTACGTTAATATCGCCTATACAGAAGATGATCTGTAATCAATTGTGAGGTTATAAGCAAACCCACTTTTATATTTGTTGGACCCCACCACCGAATTCGTAGATTGATCTTCTATGTTTACCTCTAAGTCATTAAGACTATGTCGAAATCTGTCTGCAGTAAGAGGGGCCTCTCGCTATTCGTCCGTTTCCAGAGACCGAATAGTTTCAATTCTTAATCTTTCATTACACAAACTTATTAATCGTTCTTGTCTCAATTAATTGTAATATTCGCGTCCCTACTCTAGTCATTGCTTATGCTCAAGTTCATCTTCAAGAGATCGAATAATATTATTATGGTGCACCCTATCATTTGTCAAACGGTCTTCATATTGAGTAAAAGTTTCAGATTCTCAAGATAAAATATGACGGCCGTGATCAGCTGTGAGACGTTATACCCTCGCAGTGAAGGTTTCGGTCTCACGGGATAGTACATGCCGTTCGCGGTCAGCTGTGAGCCGCAATTCTCGTTGTGAAGCGGTTTCAGGTTCTCGGCATAACACATGTTGTTTTCGGCCTCTAAGCGTATAGTAAACCTCTTACCTCTAACGATTCTTGAGAACTCTTATTCTCTCATTTTCTTAGCTTTGCTCGAATTTCGAGATAAAGATTTTTTAGGTGGCACTGATGCATGAAAATAAAAATTGAGTTAAAACGGACCGAGAGTGTTATAGACAAATATAATCAGAAAGCTTCGAACTCCTAAGCTATCGGAAGTTACACGTGTTATTGTGAGTCAACCATAAAAGATAGCCCTTTATAATGTCGGGAGATATTTTTTATATAATAAGGAGAACATTTCTTTCATACATGATTTCTGTGTAGCTTTAACCATTAAGGTTGCGCACGCGACGAAAGCTTAAAAATGGAGTTACTGCTCTGCTCAGGAATATGAAAAATAATTGTACCAAGACGTCTATAACGGTTATACGGACAGACAGACGGACAAAATTTTCACTGTTTGCTTCTTTGGCATCAGTGTCGATCCCTAATCACCCCGTGATAGTTATTTAGGAAATATATTTCATGTACAGATTTAATATAAGTATACTGTATACATAATATATTAAGAGTCCAATTTCCATGTAACGTTAAATTCGACTATACAATAACTAACAGACAACGCAGGTTACTCTCGTTTCCGTAAGTTGAGGCGGCTACATATTCGGTCCTCATAACATCACTTCTAGTGAACGAAACGACAGCGCGGTTTAATTCGATGCCAACACCATCAGAAAAAAGGAAATATTTTTAATTGTGAAAAAATATTATGATTTACACTATTAACACTATTTTAATTTAAAATATATGGCTGTGAGTGTGTAAAAATAAATCCAGCTAGTTTCATATCACACTTATGTTTATACTTAGCTATACGACATGAAAATATACATATTAATTACCAAGCAATAATCATACAAGTAAATACTGAACAAAAGTATTAACAGTCAAAGTTTATTTTTACTAACATTTAACAACATGTAAATGATGAAGAAATAATAATTATCAACGAACTAACCTTTTCTATAATACTTAACACAGCACATTTTTTAAATTATCTTGCTCAACTCTGCTCAAAAATTTGAGGGTTTTGTTGGAACTTTAATGTGTCAAAACTATGATATATCTAAACTAAGATACAACTTGCATGCGGAAATGCTCACTACAATCTGTGAATTTAAAGAATAACTAACAACATACTATTCAATTTTATTGAGCTGATGAATATCTTTTGCCTAATAAATATACTGTGTTTTCTTATAAAATCGTAACATAATTTCTTTTATCTACTAAATTTTAATAAATAAGTTCTTTTTATCTAAAAATGAGCTTGAGCTTATATTAGGCAAAAGTATACATTAATTAACTTTTTATAATTTCAGGACCGCACCTTAAATGGGGCGCTCGGAAAATATGCCTACGGGTTATTAATAGAGAAATGATACACAACAAAGTTATGTTGGTTCCATTTTATTTATAAAATATAATGAAAATGGGCAAATATAAAACATATTATGTAAAATGATTAAAAATAAATAAATCAAGCAACTACGATTCAAAGAAATCATCTTTTTCAGTGTGAAAATGCTCTAAGCAATTCTGGATGATGAGTATATCATGTACTCTCATCCCAGTACGGTCGGTACCTCGATAGCCATAACGATAAATATTATAATCAGATTAAACAGCAAAGTCAGAATATAAATCATAACTTGTACAGTTGTGAGTGCAAAATTTATGTTTCATTTGGCAATAACATTTTTTTCGGTACTAAAACATAGTAGTTTGATATGTGGTTGGCTGCCCCTTCTCTCCTTCCTCAAAAATATCCTCCAAAATTACCCGAGATACTTCCAATGATTGAACCATACGTTGGACATTATCTTCAGTCAAAAATTGACGAAGCGGATGATTACTAATTTCCACTACATCCTCGCTGCCATTATCTTCATCATCAAATCATCAATTTTCAAGTGGTGTTGTAAAACTGTCAGCAGAAATAGTCTTCCAAAGGCGATATAATTTTATGAACATTGAATCTGTAAATAAAAAATCAAAAGTTAACTGTAAATCTATAAAAAAGCTACTTACAAATAAAATTTTATCAACATACTACTGTTCCCAACGCACCTCAAAATCTTGTAAAAGTCAAAAATAATTCATTATTTTATTATTTCATTCTAAAAGTATAATATAAAACCTTAATAAAACCAACAAAAAACATGAATTGCTATCATTATAAAAAATAAATACCTATAAAAGTATATAACAACTTACCTTTTGTGGGAACGCATGGTGAAAATTCACAAAACACGAAGATTGAATTTGATATTTTTGGTTTTATGACATTCAAATGCTTTATAAATATAAATTTATAAAGAATAGAAACATTCGATCACGAAATTATGCGGGTTGGAGTCCCGCCTCGTGATCGAATTTTTTCTATTCTTTATCTATAAATTTATAAAACACGAAGATTTTAAAAATGTTACCAATGAACACAATCAATATTAGATTAATTGTAATGGTGTCTAGTTTGACTTAAAATAATAAACATCTACCCTCACTTTTAAAAATGTAGTATATTCACACGGAATATAAGCGCACCTTATAGGGAAGGGAAGATATGGGTTAAAGAGTTAAATAAATAACATTATTATATTTAAATTATTAATTTTCAACAGTATGTTCAGTAGTGTTAACATGTAAATTGATTTGATTTTTACGAAATCTCATAGATGGCGCTGTTTCAAATTTGTCTTTATACTACTAAATTCATTAAACTGTTTCTCTGCCCAAATTACGTAAATGACATAGTTTTTATTTTGTAAAGCTAGACAATAGCATGGCTTACTCGAAACCAACATTTAAACATGAGTCTTTAGATTGTACGCTGTCGTAGTACACAGAATATGTAAGAAAAATAAAGGTTCACAGCTCCTCCCCCGAAGGTGATATCGTGATAATATGTTTAAACTATCCTCACCCGACCTCTTAGGAATATTCATGCAAAATTTGAAGTAAATCTATGCAGTACTTTCTGAGATTAGCCCGGAAATTCATACAGACAAACAGACAAACAGACAAACAGGCAAAAATTCTAAAAACTATATTTTTGGCTTCTATATCGATTATAAATCATGGATCAAGTATTCTTTTAAAAAAATATTCAATGTACAGTTTTGACTTTCCTACGATTTTATTATATGTATAGATTATTCTTGAGCCTACCTAACTAAATTGCGGCAGTCCAAGCTCAGTTCAACTAAGGAATTGTTTTAAGAAAGTAAATAAAAGGCAGGACTAATTCACTTTGTTCTAAAACAAAATAAAAATCGCTTAATATTCAAACTTTTCTGCTCGTAGGCTTTATAAAATATTTTGACGTAAAAGTAACAAAAGTATTCTGGACTCCCATTACAAATGAATGATTCCTTTTTATAAAATATCGATTATTATTCGGCTTTATATAATCATAGATACAATGCTACGAACATAATATGTGTTTGCCTATCAGCTATCTGTGATTTATAACTTTTTCTGTTAAACTGGCTTTATAGTGTTACTAACTTTCCGCCCGCGGCTTCGCCCGCGTTTTCAACGAAAAACCCGCATAGTTCCCGTTCCCGTGGGATTTCCGGAATTGCGTCATTTTCCCGGGATAAAAAGTAGCCTATGTCCTTTCTCGGGTATCAAAATATCTCCATACCAAATTTCACGAAAATTGGTTCAGTAGTTTAGGTGTGATTGAGTAACAGACAGACAGACAGAGTTACTTTCGCATTTATAATATTAGTATGGATTATAATAGTCTAGAGTCTTAGTAGTGCCGTGTTAGTAGTCAGTCAGTATCTGCATACCTACCTCCGTCAAGAATTGGCATTTTATCAGTCCCACTATAAAATAGTGGCTAAAACTAAATTCTATCACTAAAAATCTAATTCTAAACAAACTTTCATACTTCATACTTCATAGCAAATACAACAATTGTAACAGTTACTTAATTGACAGTCCCAGAGGAAATACTTTGGAACAATGTTGACAACACCTCCGGCTTCTCGTTTAAACGTATTTGTAGAAGACGGCTTAAATGTTTATTGTTTTCCTTTCTTTGCTTTATAAAAAGAACGTTATATATATTACTTTTTGGATTTACAAAAATTTTAACAAGAAGACTATTCTTCATAAAATACCTAATCATATTTATGCGTAACAAAGCTTAGACAAAAGTTCTGTTAGCAGACTGTAATCTAATTAAGATATAATTTTTAACTATGGCCAGTCAACGTAAACCTTTATAAATTACTTATAATCAGAAGTAAGTATACTCTTGTACGCTTGTTTTCTTTAACTACCGAACTAAAATTGAGAATAACTATTCTGTAACTAATTCGTAATAAAATAAAATATATAGGTAAGTGTTCAATAAAAACATTCTTCTAGTCATAGGACCATAAAAAATCAATAAGCGTAATACAAATTATATAAATAGGATAGGTCGTAGAAAGTGTTTCCAACAAATCCGTATAGATAATTCAGGTGGGTTCGTCCAATTAATTTGGAAGAGGAAATAGCCTGAAATTTTTACGAATCTCAAAGGATTTCGTGAATCCAACATATCCAGTAAAGCGGCAATAAAAGAACCCAATAAAGTCTAAATTTACTCGTTCGAAAAAGTTCTGGAAAGGCTTGAGGACTAAATCAAATATTTTTATGAAATTAATATGCATTGCTTTTACATCCGGGGCTTTTCATTTTTCTTTTCCATTTCTACGATTTAATAAAGAGAATTTTCCTGAAAATTATAATTACGAATTAATCAAAAGTGGATTAAAATCCAGAAATGTCATGACTATCGAAAGATACCAATATAACGTACTTGTAAGATTTTTGTGTTTATCCGTTGGTCTTGTTCTTTCTGTACACTAACAATAAAGTTTTTAAGTTAGTAAGTTAAAATTAGAAAAAAAGTAAAAAAAATTTAATCGCGTAATTTAAAAAAAATCTTGCTTATATAACTGCAGATTTACACCTAGGTCCTGAGATACTTCTCATATCTAATCTAATGCATGCAATGCTACTTGTGCTAAACCTTCTTGGTCTATTGTCTAGTTTGTACCCTACTAAAACATTATTGAATCTTCCACTTATAAGAACAATTATATAGGTACTGTTCCAGACCAATCATACGTAAATTAAAGGTGAATTAACATAATATATTTTATATTCAATATAAAAAAAATCTGATCAATGATAATTTTTGTTCATTTTCCGATGGCCAAATACATATTATAATTTGTACAATTTTCATACAAAGGTTAAAGATAAACCACGGTGCAATACCATAATATTTTATAGCAAGGGACCGTGTAGCTTAAATAGGGTTAGATTTGGAGAGGATCAATAGGTTTTTGATAAGAGTATCGTTTTTAAGTGAATTTGCAATAAAATTGAGGATGCTTTACTACATTCACTTTATAGAATACTTAATTAAGTAAGAAGAATTTTATGATGACGATTATTACAATAACTTATTTCTTGGTTGTTATATACGGCTAAAAAAATAACCTAAAATAATTCAAATATTTATAACTATTTTATTAAAAAAAAATTCTCCTTTATAAAAAAAAACCATAAAGAGAATTATGCAAATCCGTGTGATAACAAACACACCGTTCCATTTAATCTGCAGCCTACGAAGTTTTTCCAATCGTAAATTATGATAAACCCGCAAAGCAATAGCTATCCATATGAAGTGAAAAGGCGGGTCTACACAGAGCGAGCAGCCTCGCGAATCATTTGCCGAACTAAGCAGCTTGATACAATACAATACAATATCCTTTACTTAACACACATGTAAAGAAGAATAGAAAAAGAGAAATGGACAACATTAAAGATATAACATGTTAAATAGGCGGCCTTATCGCTTATAAACGATCTCTACCAGGCTGTGTGGCCTTAGCTGGAGAAAATAGCGACTCCCGTGTTTTCGCGTGTGTTCGCGAGGCTGCTTGCACTGTGTGGACGCGCCTTATGAAGTTGCAAGTCACGTGGCACTACGTGATCCCGCCCTACGAGCTGTTAGTGAAACTTACTGATAATACAGATAATAAAACACTGTCCTTTTACGTGTATTGCTATATCTACTTATCTTTTCGCCATAGTAGAACTGTGACCACGAAATACTATGACTGGGTACAAGTAATGTTTGTTTATGCCACATTTGTATGAGTTTGTTTACTGGAATTTAAAGGATTGTAAACTTTTTGATTTGTACTATTAGTATATTATCTAGATGTGCTCATACGATGACACTTTATGGGTCCATAATGCCAAAAATGTTCAATACAGTTTAACTTTTATGAATCTATGTTGGTATATATTTTGATATGAGAGAAAACTTTTCTTTATGATACGATATTTAAATATCAGTTATCTTCTCTAACATAATATATGTACAAGAACTGAGATGATAAAATTAAATTCTGATACTTTTTAATACTTTAAGCTCTTAGAGAAGAAAAATGATACCAATTTCATATCGCATTTAACTTATTCATGTTCTTCTATTTTATTATCCTGTCATTTACAACAAAGAGTAATTTCGAGTAATCAATGTTATTTGGAACTTTGATGTACTTAATAATGAATTTTATAATAAGCCAAAAATGTTATTACTTACAATGTAGGAGCTTACGAATTAAATAAGAAAAGTGACTGTTGTTGATTTTGTTTGTCCTTCTTTCACGACAAGTATGAAAAAGTACTTGACGAGGTTTTGTGTAAATATAGTCGAAGGGCTGTAAAATCACATAGGCTTATAAACAAACGTAGAAGGGTATGATATTAAGGGTGGTATTATCTAGGGGAAATACTTGTAACGTGAAGTGCATACGAGGGCTCAAGGGCCGAAAACTGTTTCTAAATATGTCGAAATATATGCTTATGTGTATAGATAATGAGTGATAAATTGAACAACGTTTGGCAATTAACTAATCTTCTCCTGATATACTAGATTATAATGAAAATGATTAATGTTATTTCTCAAAATTTACAAGAACCTTATATATTCTATATAGTCTATCCACTTACCAGTGTGCTATTCCCATACAGAGAGTCATACGACTCCGCCTTCGAAGCAACGTTGCGCAACTTGCACGGTTTCTTCAGGGGCGGTGGCGGCGCCTGCTTCGGTGACTGCGGATTCCCCACGTGATTAGCATTCGTCTTGTTCTCTTTTTCCTTCATCGACTTGCTGTTTGGCGTCAAATTGTTCTTTGTGAAGTTGCCGAGCTGCTCGAACATGCTCGTTATATGTTGGGACATCATTTTGATCGATTTTCTACACACTTAGCCGAGATCGAATACGCACACTTTCATGATAGTCTCAAAGTAATGTAACTACATATTGGTTTGTATTTGTTGTTAGAGTCAGTATGGAAATTCGTTTTTGTTAGTTGCTGGAAATATTTAAAACATGCTTAGATTTAGTTAAACTTTATGTTTTACTAGCGACCCGCCCCGGCTTCGCACGGGTGCAATGGCGGCCGGCCGCGGCCGGTACCGCCGCAAACGCTACGTCCCGCAATTTTTAAATCTGTAATATCTTCGAAAATATTCACTTAAATCATACGGTGTAAAGGGCCATATAGATCTATATTAAATGAACAATGTATTCAAGGTATTTAATTGTTTAAGGATTAATGCTGTATTGGTTAAAATCGCTTCGAAAATTAACCATTTGTCGTAAAAAGTAAATGACAAAAAAAAGTTATTGTGGGTTATCCATAAGAGACAGACATATACCATCATGGACTTTTCTGTAGACCTTTTCAATGTGTACAATACTTAGTACATTATTTTGATAAAACTCGTAGGGTTCAGCCTGCGTTTGCAATGTAAGCGGAAAAAATACTTTTATTATTTACGACATCACATTAGAAACCTCAAAAATAACAGTACTTCTTCACTTTTTAATGGATGTTATTATACATATAAACCTTCCTCTTGAATCACTCTATCTATTAAAAAAACCGCATCAAAATCCGTTGCGTAGTTTCAAAGATTTAAGCGTACAAAGGGACATAGGGACAGAGAAAGCGACTTTGTTTTATATGTACTACTAGCTTCCGCCCGCGACTCCGTCCGCGCGGAAAAATTAAGAAAAATTAATTAATATTATTTTTTTTTCTACCTATTTTTCCGGGATAAAAAGTATCCTGTTTTATGCCCGGGATAGTAAGGTATAATTATACCAAGTTTCATTGAAATCGAACCGTTAGTTTTCACGTGATGCCTGAACATACAGACAGACAGACAGACAGACAGACAGACAAAAATTTTTTTAATTACATATTTGGGTTTGGTATCGATCCAGTAACACCCTCTGCTATTTATTTTTTCAATATTTTTAATGTACAGAATTGACCTTTCTACAGATTTATTATATGTATAGATAATATTATTTTTTTTTCTACCTATTTTTCCGGGATAAAAAGTATCCTATTTTATGCCCGGGATAGTAAGGTATAATTATACCAAGTTTCATTGAAATCGAACCGTTAGTTTTCACGTGATGCCTGAACATACAGACAGACAGACAGACAGACAGACAGACAGACAGACAAAAATTTTTTTAATTACATATTTGGGTTTGGTATCGATCCAGTAACACCCTCTGCTATTTATTTTTTCAATATTTTTAATGTACAGAATTGACCTTTCTACAGATTTATTATATGTATAGATGTAGTGATTTACATCTCTTCATTGTTAATATAATATTATTGCGTTCATAATAACTTTAACACATGTATTTAACGAGATTATATAATCACTTTCAACTTATGAACTAGTTGTTATCTACTTTGCCTAGATGCCTTACTAGTGCTACTGCACTTTCTAAGAAAATGAAAACTGCTAAGTCGTGTCTCAAATTTCTCATTAAAACCTAAGTATTTTGCGGACTATCTTCCGCAAGATTTCATTTTGCGTTCACTGAAACACTTATTACTGGTTCTACGATATTGTTCTTACGATATTAATATTTGTTAACAAGAGACAATACACAGGGGAAATTCGATAGTTTATATTCGATGTCGTTATCGAGCAAAATTTAACTTACAATGTGAAATTGACACCAATATAATTTCCATCTTCACCTTGACATAATTTTCACTAAATTCAGTTCTCAAGTTGTAAGAGTGTCAAACATCTGGGACAGTGGAGGTGTGAAACATTGAAACAATGACGTCACAAACATTGATACTGTCTCCGCATCCGGCGCTCGCTAACTTGGGGTTTAAACTAAGATATGAATTTCAAGAATACGCTATTTGCTTGTATTTTTTATTGTAAAGAGTTGTACTAAAATGATTCGTGTAAAAATTTGATGTATTATAATTAACCGCAGAATTAAAGTGAATACAATAAACGAAGTAAACTTTAGAAGATTTTTCTATAAATTGAACAACAACCTTGAATTGCTCTTGGTATCTTTAACTTTGAAGTGTCATTTTAAAATAAAACGATTTAACCTTAAATTCTAGCTGAATGATTAATTTTTATTACAGAATAGAAGTGTAGCAGAATGGAAAATATCAGACTTAGCGTAAAAACATTACGAGCCAATGAATCTTTCCCAAACGAAAATAATATCACGGTATAGAGACACAAATGACTAAAGATAACTCAAAAATTTTCTGTTCCATATATTTGATTTAACACTCATATTTAAATGTCATCTAATAATAGAATAGCATTCGTACGTAAAAAAATCTTGTAAAAAATATAATATCTAACTGTCATCATAATAATCTAAAGCATCATAATAATCTATCAGGTAAACGTAAACAAGCATAGAATAATTGAAATTCCCTCTGTATCTTGCACTTATAAAAGTTCGCTTCATCTTCGAGTTGTTATGCTGAAGTTGTATGAAACAACACTAGAGCAAGCTCTACTTCCAAAACGGTAACAGTTCACAAACCCTCCCGAGCATGTAACAACAATTTCATATTTATTCCCATATTTCCTGTCCACTGGCTGTAAATCTTATCTGTTCACAGAAGCACATGAGAGATCAACCTTATTTCAAATGAACGAATTTGTCCGCTGTTAAAGGAACACAAAAAATAATGAAACAATATTCTCTTAGAGGTTTAGGGCAAGGCTGGGCTACTAAAGGGCGGAGTTCCGTCAAAGGAGACATATCGCTGGCAAAGTTGCCTTATCGGGAGTAAGTTTGAAATGACACTTATCCATTTTGTCACGAATCGATTGGGCACGTAATGGAATGGGAACTCCATGCTGCGTAATTGTTATTAAATATAAGAAATGGTTGACGATGTTATTGAAAAACATACACGATAATATCTAGAACCTCTTGAGTCTTGTCTTTAGTCAGACTAGTATATTATTTGCGTTATAGTGTTTATTTTCACGTCTTGATAACCAGAGACCTGATAATAATTGCTGCTTTCAATTTGTAAAACATTATTTCAAGAATATCTAACCTCAAAAGTACAAGTTCAATTATGTATATAAAATATGCAGAATTTCAAACAGATTGTATAAAGTTAGAACACTGAATATAAAGTTATCTGAGTTAGAACTCCCTTCAAATGTTCATTATCAGTTAAGAATCGAAGTCAAAATTTTAATCCATATTAAATTTGACCTTTTCGAAAGATTATGATGAATAGTGACATTTTTCACTAACTTTGCAGTAAGATGCCAAAATCTTTGTGACAAAATTGCAATTCTTTAAGATTTCGCTTTTTAGTAATCACGCCTCTTGTCATTTTTAATTATTTTTAATCAAGTGATAACGAAATCCATTTTATTATTAAAAATTGGGCTTCGATCTTTTTGACTTTATTTTCTTTCATTCTTAGATTTTTTTAATGCGCTACACCGGGGTTTTCTTTATTCATTTATCAGCTCAGATAAATTATGTTTAATATTACCATTTTACCCATTGCATCTACCACGTATATCTAATTTGATTCATACGGCAACTTACCAAAGGAAATAAACTCAATTATTTATAGAAAGTATGCAACTGCAAGTTACGACAGAAATCTCATAAAATTCTAGTTCATTCCTATCAATACATAAATCTCCATAATTCAATAATTCTTGATAAATATCTTTCGATCATATAAATTTATAAAGAATAGAAAAAATTCGATCACGAGGCGGGACTCGAACCCGCATCCTTCGCGCCATTCCGGGGCGGATGCCTCACCAACTCAGCCACTCGTGACCCGCCCGAGTGATCGAATTTATTCTATTCTTTCAGTTTTATGTGTCTGAAGGGACACACCGCGCGCCATCTATTGAGATGATTAACAACCATTTCAACCAATATGAAGCACTTTTCAGTGAATACAATATTGTAACGATGGAACACGACCTTTTTTTGTTGAATTTATATTTTTGGTTTTATGGCATTCAAATGCTAATTTTATAAATTTTTCTATTCTTTATAAATTTATATTTATAAAGCATTTCATTGCCATAAAACCAAAAATATAAATTCAATCTTTCGATCATGTTTATCGATTGACCGCTGACAAATGAATTACTTAGTTTGTGATTCGTTTACATTACTCGAATAAAGTATTTACCTATTCAATATTAAACTCCTGATTGACATATTATTTATTTTGAAATAATATTGGATTATTAAAATAACCTCCAATGTAGGTTACCGGGTCGGTATGGGTGAACGATGATTACTGTTTAAAAGTACTGTCATAATAAAAAATGGAGCTTTTATTTACTATTAAAAAATCATTTTGTAATCGACTTCGTAAAAACTTTTGTATCGACGACTCATATAAATCTTTCAAATTATTTAAATCGATTATTTAAATTAATTCCCGAATAATTATTATGAATTCATTTAGAGGATATTTTGCAGCCTTAAATTGTAGAATTTAATGAAAATTTATAGGCTACAATTTAGTAGGTACTGAACCTTACTTATAAAAAGGTCTTTAGGTCACTTTACGTCAGCCTATGCTGAATGTATCAACAAGTGATGGACGTATATATCGATTATATGTCTCATTCGATTCTATCTACGTCATATATATCTTTATTCCCCTGGCGTTAAAAAATGTGCGTAAACACGACGCTTCTTAAAAAATGACTCGATAATCTCATCACTTATCGATAATAGTCTAAGCTCACTTCACTTAGGAAATTCACTTACACTTAGGTATTTTTATTTAAAATTCTAAAGGCAAAACCATGAGCTCTACCTCTCTGTATATGGTATAAGATATATATTATTGTATGTAGAATAATTTGCCACAGGATAAGTATATTAAATATTTATATCCTCGTACATATTTAGCTGAAATATTATTAACTCCACTATCCATTTCAGCTTGGGAGCAATTTTGGTTAAAATACATCGCCTAAACCACATTAAATATAGCTCACAAAGAATGGCTCGTTATTTACGCTAAAGCCCTCTAGTGCCTCCTTAAGTCAATATAGTGCATTCTACCCTTTCCTTTCCGTGCCTTTTAATTACTTTGGGTAATTTTAGTTTTAATATCGTCAATTGAACTTATTTTTTAGAATCAAAAACTTTGAACTGAACCAAATGTTCTAGCTACCAAACTACCTACTCATATTTTCATAACAGGTTTTATTAAAAAAATGTGTATTTCCCTTTTTAATGTTTATTATCTGTAAGTTAATATGAGAGAAGGAAATTTATGTAATACCTTGCTAATTATTCTTGGAATAAGATACATTCGTAATCGGTTATATTTTAAATTATAGGTTATACTTAAGCTCTTACTTTTCAATCCACGTGTTTATAAAGTTAATTGAACCCACTATATTTACATATAATTACGTATTTATATTTATCTTCCACAAGAAGGCTTGCGGCTATAGACCGGAGTCTCCTTGACCGACAGCTGTCGTTACCAGTGTACCACACCCTTACAATTCCTAGTCAATATTCTTTTGTTAACTATACAATAAATTCTCTAGAAATCGCAAATAATGGGCCTTGTTGTGATGGGAATCGATCAATAGATTTGCATATAACTGGGATATAAGTAAGAATGACTATCGGCTGAGCACAAAATTTTCACGCATGATATAAAAACAAAACTTGAGTGATTTTTAATTATATTTGACGTAATAATTACTTCGTTTATCACAGAAATTAGTTATAACTGATAATTGAATAGTTTTTGTTTATATTGATGAGTAAGAATAAAGCTATCAACATTATATGCACTTTATCCCTTCGGATATAATTTAAATAATAGTTAACAAATATGTAATTTAAAAATTTGCCATCTTAGGTATATTTTGTTTTTGAATATTTTCATAAACAAAAATGTTAATCGTTTTTATTCAATATTATTTATGAGGTTTATTTAAAATCAAGCGGAGTTTAGTCTCAACTCTCAACTTTTAAACTCAGATTTAATAAAATGCTCATCTTTGAAATTCTAAAGTCCTGAAAATAAAGTAAAAAAATTCAGACTGGTGTCGTGCGAAAATTTCAGAAATTTTAAATTTCCTCAAATATTTTCATAGCGTGAAGTTAAAAATTTGAAATTTTCTTCGTAATTACTCACACAGCGAAGCTTACTCCTAACGAAGGTGCTAAAGAAGTTTTTATTCATGAGATGTATTTTTAAACGACTTCATGCCTTCAATTTCAATGCAGTATCTATATTTTTATCAGTAGCCTTAATTTATTTAAGGTTAAGAGACACTTTTACTACATTTACAGAAAATATACTAACTCTACCATTATGAGATTAGTATATTTTTCTTAATAAAATATAAACTTTTATGTAATTTTATTTAATTCACAATGGATTTAATATTCGATAAAACTAATAATAAATAATTAGAAATGCGATTTAGTTGTAATTTAATCAACATTTTTTGTATTTACATCCTATGATTAATTTTTCAAATTTCTCAAAAAATTCTGAATTAATTTACCTAAAATTTGCATTAAGCTTTTAGCCTAGAATAATATATTGACTACAGGTATTGTAACCGACCGCGACGCGTGGAAAACTATGAGCTGGGACTACGAGTACGTAAGTTATTTTTTGTAATTCTCTTACGCTATTAAAATATCAGTTATAGTAGCTGTTACTGGGTAAGGAATATTGTATATTTATGGCCGATTTTTCTAATGAATACTTATTAGTCAAATATCCTATTAAACAACCATTTCCAAAATGTGTTATAATTACCCGTCTTTTGTTAATTAACTATAGAAAAAAACTTAACTTTACCCACAATAGTTGAGGTTTATCGATTTTTTTTTTAAACAATTTTAAATTAATTAAATATCTGCTATATATAAATCTTAATTACGACTATAAGTTATCAAGATGTAGAGAATGCATTGTGTAATATAATATTTCTGAAACTTACAGCTACATACTACACAGCTTCTTTTTATATTAAAAAACCTATCGTGTTCCAATTATCATCTCTAAAATCGTTTGCTAATAGATAGAGCCTTTTTGAACATCTACCAATATCAGCAATATTTAGCGTAACAATTGAATTTGCTCATAAATAAATCTTTATTATACAATATATTGTTCAGTACACGTTGCATTTTCAGCAAGTTAATGTAAATATATGAATAGGACCCCAGTTTGTATACTTAGTCAGCTGTCTAAAAATTAATTGACGCCGCAGTTAGCCTGTGTATTGCTACGTAGGTGTAATAACCTGTAGGTTCTTTATTTTAATAAACATTTAAGTGTATTTTATAGTAATATTGGCTTTATAATAATTTAGGAAAAGTTTAAAAAATAGAGCATAATATTATATTAGACTTTTTTTTCTTAATTTAGAGGTCAAATTATTTTTTTACGTAAATGAATAAATAATTATTCTTATTTAAATATTAATTATGTAATCATAATTCTTAATTATTTAATTAAATATCACCATATTAAGACACTTTTGACAATTAATTTCATAATTATCTCTAATTTATGTATAGATATCTATTTATTAAGTCATATTTTTTAATCAAAACGAATTTCCATCCGACAATAAAAGTTTTTAAATTCTGCAAAAAAGTTACGACAACTTACAAAGTTCGAAAAAGTAATCAAGATAATTCCGAATATTGTTACGAATTATTTTTACGATTTTCCCGTGCGGACTCGCATCCCGGGACGTCCGCTTATCTTGAGGGATACGTGAATACTGCTGAGTGCTGCTTGGTCATCCACCGTCGACGTCGAAAGCATGCAGCAAGTCTTCAGCGGCCGCTCTGCGCATGCGCGGTTAGGCCCCGCCCACTAAACTTTTCATTGAGTAAACGAATGCCGCGCTTTTCTCAACCAACTTTGTTGACACTGTGATTAAGCCCACGCAGCTTTCGAATGCTTTTATATACCTCGTTTATCGAGTAAATATAGGACGTTTTCAATACGATGAATAACCAGCAATGTAGAGTAAATTTCAAATAAAGCGTTTTGCTACTTCTGGAAATCTTAGTTCGAGTCAAGTAATAGTTGTTGACTGTAGGATGCTTGTGTTCATTTAATTAAAAAAGTTTCTCCATTCTATTTTTCATAGGTTCAAAGTTAACCATAGAAGTTAAAGTACTAAATGCACCTTTTTTTTTTTTTTTTTAGTGTGGAAATCTTGCATAGATACCCACGGCCTCCGGGGGAGGGGCTTGAATCTTAAAAATATTTGTTAATTAATCTAACTCTCTTAAACGTTAAATCTCTTAACATCTATCTATATATCTAAAAATCATCTTGTATGATAAATGTTAACTACATAATATTGAATATTTGAAAAAAATAGTAAAAAATGTGACCGAGGGAAACCGAGGCTTAGTAGCAATAAAATTTACTTTATAAAAGCGTATACAACGATTATAGAATTATCTATAGGATTATAGAATCCGACCAAGAATAAAAGAGGGCATGCTGTTTGTACGTATATCTATGCGTACTTAAATATTAATCGTATTTATGGTAGAAGGGTGTCATTCAAAGCTTTTCAAGCTCGCTTCTTGTCAACCCGTCTATCGGAAATGTTACGGAACGTTGCTAAATACAAAAAATAAGGTCACCATAAAAATAAACTAGAATAAAAACTGTACAAATAACGAATATTGAAACTATAAATTTGTTCAATAAATTCTAGAATAATATAAACTTTATGGACTGTTTTCTAAACGAACAGAAAAGAATAAAACAAAATATGAACTTAACGTTTTTCATCATTAGTTTTACTTTTTAATTGACTATAATATAATATTGAACGCGAATGGAAGAAAATGGATGCTGGTGGCGAAGAACAGAAAAGAATGGCGTGCCCGTGAAGAGGTCTATACTCAATATTATATGTATTTATGTAATTTTAACTCTATAGTATGGATTATAAACGAAACAAGATGGATTAGAGACAATTAAATTGGTCAAATCTAAATCGTGGGTCGTCACCCGAAACTCAGGAACATCTTTAGGCTTTAGCGGTCAAGGTCAATTAATTAATGATATCTATAAATTCAAACTATTATATTTGTAGCTAAATATAATTTTATATTTTCTTGTTGCTGTAAGTGTAAAAGCAATAAAACCTATTATATTGGTAATACATAATATTCATATTGCAGACTGTTCGAGTCTGTTTGTTGTCTGTTTGTTGTGTGTTTCTCGAAGTAAAAAATAGGGAAGAAAATGGGAAGAAATTATTTTTCTCTTTTTTATTTATAGCCTTTGTATGACAAAGCGTCGTAGAACAGTTGAAGTTCTTGATTCAACTGGACTTTCGACTTCTTTTTTCTCATTTATTACCTGTAAACAAAAACAAATTTGGACCCATTATGCCCCTCACATATTTCACATTCGAACCTTCACACGAAAAAGTGTTGCACGAGCGAAAATAAAATATGAAAAAAGCTGTAACATTATGTGACGTACAATTTGCAGGTGCTTTATCTTGTGGTTTATCCGAGATCACCGCTGACATTGTTTTTTTTATGATGACACACACGCGTAAACCGGTTACGGATTAGGGACGGTCCCCGAACACCCATCCACCGTAAAAAAACCCGCTTGTCCATGCTTTATTATGTGAATGTATACTTTCTTTGGGATGTGTGATTTGTTGCATGATCTATGTTTTGGTTTGAAAACGGAACATAGATACACTGATGAATTTGGATTAATTAGTTGGTATAGTGAGCATATTCGTTTAAACTTTCATATGTTTAAACGGGATTGCCTGGTCTTTGTGCCTTGAAATTTTCAGTGTTTGTATGTATACCTTTTTTGCTCGTCTACATTGAAGCATTCTTCATATATTCATAATTCATAAAAAATGTGAGCCGTCATGGGACGCCTGGTAGATGTGAAACATCGTGTGTGTACAAGTAATATGCATAAAAGATACAAAACGGTTTACAAGTGAGCCTATAGATGTGTATAGCGTGGCGACCCGTCGCCATGGCAAGCGTCGCCACGTCAACAATTCGGTTTACAAGTGAGCCTATAGATGTTTCACATCAAAAAACAGTGACAGGTCCAACGACATCAGTTGGACAGTTCATTAGACAATAAGTCTAATGAACTGTCCAACTGTATAGCTAATAAGGCACGCTAATGTTCCATATTACGTAACAGGAACAAACACACTCGATAAACAAACGTTTATATTACCGGTAAAACGGAATCATTGCATATAATATTTCGTTCGTAGGTGTCCCTGTATCGCTTAATTCCCACATAACACTCTGAAACGGTGTAACTCCCGAGCTAAAGTACCATTGTCTGTTGTAAACCGTTTACAGTTTACATTTATGGGTTTTGCCCAATACATGATGCCAAATGTTGTTAAGGTGGCTGTTCACTGTCGCAAAATAAAGCTGCAAGTACACGAAACAGATTTTGAATAAAATTTGTATGTACGCATACAAATTTGTATGTATGTTTCTGATAATAATCAGAAAACGTTCCTTTTCATTAATTCATTCCGTTCCTCTCATTATGTCATAATGTAAATATGCCGGTTATTTTTTTATTTATTGAATCCTTTGCTCATACTTAATTGAACAGCTATACGTGCCCTACATCGATTTTGTTTAAAATAGATTATATCAATCTCCTCTGACTGAGCAAAAAAACTTAAGGAATTATAATCAATAACCTAGCTGAGTTTTCTGTTATTTTTTTACTGAAGCTAAAGGTTACGTGCATAGTTAGAACATGAGTGTGTTGATAAAGATGAAGGCCAGAATAGATCTGCACAATATAAAACATCACATTAACTTGACAAAATACTTTCTACTTATTAAAATATTTTGATAATTATAATAAGCTTTAAATTGCAATAACATCAAAAAAAATACATTCAAACTTGTTTTACACGTATAAATAAAAGGCATTTTTTCAAAGCATATAAAAACAAAGTTAATAACTACACCATCCTATTTATTTTAACACAAAAGAAAGTAGTTATTTCTTCTTTTAGAGGTTATTTTAGAAAGCTCTCGCTGTAATGTTTCGGTACATTTCCTAATGTTCAGTTTCATCTTTCATGTTGGACATTACTACACGAGAGGACAATGCCCCTACATTTTCTAATTATTATATCTCTAGTACGTGCTTTTATGCTTTTACAACGTATTATACGTTTATTTTTAATACAATAAAAGGGTGTTTCTACTACGTTATATTTCCTGGTGGTTTACATTATTTTAATGACTTAAATGCAATAATGTTTATAATAATTTTGTTTGAATAAAAATTAGAAAAATAATTTTTATATGGTGTCTATTACCCTTTTCTTTTTTATAATATTATATATTTATTTATAAAGTGAAGTTGTAAACATTCATGGAAGCTTTATATAGTAGGTATCCATTATGCATGCAAATACTATCTATCGAGTAGGAAAAATAGAGTCATGAACGTCGGAGAAAATCATACTTACTAATTTTTCACGCAGTAACTTGTAGCTTACTGTAAATAAGGAAAATTTTGCTTAAGGCAAAAGTAGAGCAAAAATTATGAAGTAGAGCAAAAATTATGTATATTGTCATGACTTTAACAATTACGATAAAATACTTGATAATATCAAAATAATACAACATATAGGTGTAGGTAGGTACATAATCAACGGACAATAAAAATATTCTCAATGTCACGTACCCGCTTCATTTTTAATTATTTATTATCTGTGTTCCAACAGGACTATTCTGAGTCTGTAGTCCACGTGGTTTGTAACATGGCTCGTACAAATCTGGTTGAACTATAAACATGAATTACATGACACATGCAATGTTCGTAGTTGTACCGTGTAACATGTTAATACCCGTAATGATTATTATTGTTGTAGTATTTAAATAATAATGATGAATGTACAATGTATGCTAATTCTAATTTGTCATCCGTATTATAATGAAAGAGACATTTTAAGAAATTGTTTAATTCTTCTCCATAATTATAACTCATAAATACACATATTAAGAATTACTGTCCTAATTTTTGGAGACATGCTGCTTAATTTAGAACGTATCATTTTGCCTGCCAAAATTTGCCATGTAATAAAGAGAAGTGAAATTATTTATACTCAGGGGAGACTAATCTATTAGTATAATCTTCTTAATTTAAGTTAGCTATTTAAAACAAGCTGTTTCGTAACAAAAACAATATTACACAAATTTCAAACTTACGACTAAAGGCTTAAACACACAGGAGTAAATCCGTAGCGATTACCTACGTTTAGAAATGCTTACCACAGATTATATATTTCGAACTTTTAAAACACTGTGAAGACTTAGAAATTTTCTTCCTCGTTATTGATCAATTATGCCTGTATATACTACAGTTCTTTTTCTACAACGATGCGTGCAGTGTTATTCATTACTACTGAGAAGAAAGAATATCTGAAATGCATATCACGTGTGTAGGGGAGAGCGGGGATGAAAGTCACATTTTTAACTTTTTTTATATAACTTCCAAAATACGTTGTTTAGGAATGATATTTGTATACCAAAAGATAGTGTAATTATTCTGTTACAAAAGAAATAAACGTATTTTTGTGTAATATTATCGGTTGTAGAAATATTTTGTATTTTCACTCTAAAGAAAAATGTGACTTATAACCCCGGGTCAGGGATGGTTGTCACAATGCCTAGGGTAGGTAGTCACATACTAAATAACAGGCAATTTATAAATAGAAAGTCACACTTTGGTCTTATAATTTTACGGAATAGTTTTTAATTAAGAACTCTTAACCAAATGAAACCGTGTCTACGGTCTTTATTTCAGTCTGAATATTCATCAATCACAATTTTAACAAACAATAATAATCGTGAGTCAATATAGAGTCATCAAGGACAGATGGACTTCCAGCAGGTTTGTTAGGGTGATTTTCCGGTGTTGATTGAAAATTTACGGCTAAAAAAAACAACCTCAAAACGCAAATAAAGTCATCTCGCATACCGGGGGCTGGTTGATATGTGACAACCAGCCCCCAAAAATTTGTGACAACGAGCCCCATAACACGTTTTAGAAAAAAAAATTGATAATAAATTCTGATCAATGTATATCTAAAAAACTATACTACGATATTATAAAACACATTTCATCATCATCAAATGAATTGAAAGATTATTACTGTAAAACAAGAACGTATAATTACGAGGTTCGACACAGCAGCACAAAAATTTACTTTTGCTGTGCGAAAACAATAAACACGTGTGAGGCCCTCACGGTAGATCGGAGCGGTCTGACGCGAAGTTGGGACAGCGTTGTCACTGTATCGCTCTTGCCACGCTGTTCAACAGACTTATTTGATAGTTCAGTTTTGTGTCATGACCGCTGTGACAACCAACCCGTGAGACAACCATACCCGGTCTCCCCTATAAGCTTTAATCATGAACATGTAGATGATAAAACTTAATGGAAAAAACATATTCATTATGTAGATGTTAAAGCCAATCACACAGATAACTATGGGCATAAGGTCAAGCGATGACTCTATTAATATAACAACAAGCAACGAAAAATAAATGATAAAATACGTCCCATATTATTAAACAAAAACCTATTCTTGACCATTTATTAATTCATTCGGCACAGCAATCGCATCGAATTTATAACTTTGCGATTCAGTGACGCATTGTATCGGATCAGTTTGTTAGAGCCTGAAGAAAATAGCGGACTAAATCGTGTCATTTACACTTAAACGACATCGCTTCCATAATAGCTTATTTTTTAAAACAAATTATTGTTTCGGAATTACAATGCGGCCCAGTCGTGCGGGGTTTCGGACAATATGGAAGCAATTTTTGGAATAATAAGTCGGTTATGAAGAAAATTGAATTTTTGAACGTAAACATGAAAATATTACAATCTGTGTATTTTTAGGATACGGAAATAAAGTGAATGAGGGACGACGATGCAGTAATTTTGTTAACAATGAAGTGTCTTGAGAACATTATGATACATATTCCAAAATGTTAATACATTTGTCTGTCATGTTACGAACAATCATTTTAATCATCTATGAATTTCGAAGGAATACTTTCATTAAGATTGAAAAATGAAATTAGATATTTCAGTTTATAATTTCTTTTTACAAAAAATGTTACACGGTATCATATTTTTATAAATATGATTGAAGTATTTTCAGTGATCGCCTCAGTTCAATTGTTTAACCTGATTCTTTTAAACACAACAGAATTTTATCTGATGAAATAGAGGACAATATTGACTTTTATCACACCTTGATCCTATCCTCCTCAATTCCTTAGGATAAACTATACAAAGTTGCATTTCTATTAAAATTAACAGGGTTTCAATCACAACCTTCAGTAAACGAATTGTGCTTACAATGTAAGCTGTTGGATTTATTGCCAATAAAAATTTTGCTTCGTCAGAACTTTTGATCAACGTTCATGAAGCAATCGGGCCAACGTTGCAATATTGGTTTAAGTCAACAGAACAACTATTTCCTGTTTGCTGTAAAATACTGAAGTTTTTATTACCTGTGCTTATATTCAATATTTCTCTATACAATTAATTGTATTTATTTCAACAATAAAATTTAAGAATAAACCATAAAATGTACCTATTGGATCATGGATGACCTGCCAGGTTCAAAGTTAGCCTGATCAAGGTTAACCTATTTTTGAACTATATGCGCGACTTGGTTAATGAAAATGAAATTTCAGGCTATATTAACAGCTTATTTATTATAAAACCTTCATAAGTTTTATAATCAATTAGTGTCCATATCATAATTATAAGCAAAACAATTTCTTAATGATTATAGATGCTCCTATGCTCATAAGCACTTTATTTATTTTATGTACCTAGTATATTTTCTTGAACATAAGAACCAACCAAAACGTACCACGATTATTCAGTAGTAATTATAACGCCAAACGCCAACCAGAATCAGTGAACCAACACCTGACCTCGCACCGCTGTATTCCCCATAGTAACAAACATTGACCGTGCTAACTGAATAAATAGATCAAGTGCATTATTCAGTCGGTATCGTAATCGTATGATGCACTACGTCTCGAAAGTTGCCGCTCCATTACGCGTGTCTATTTTCCGCAACATGTAGCAGTACGCCCCAGTAACACTACTCGCTGCAGGGACGTCTATCTATAATTTGGTCTATGCAAAGACAGTTTATAGTTTACGACTAGAACTAGTAATGTCGGATATTAGGGGATAGTTTGGCTAGTTAGTTCTCAAATCGGTGCAAGCAACTACATATTAAATACATGTATTGTGATCTACATTCTCCTTCTTCTGTTTGCTTTAATATAATCTTTAGTTTCTCCAATAAATTAATATTGAAAGTAAAATAAAAATAAAATAATATTGAAAGTTTTTCGATAAAGATTTATTTATTTGTTTCTTACAGATTATATATATAAGAGTGGTATTTTGAGTGATCTAGATTGAATTTAAAATGCCCTTGTTCGAGTAGATTTATAAATCTATGTCTATCGACGGTTCATTGTTGCTCAACGCAACAAGTATCGATCAACAACTTCTATTTACTGTCTTTTCCTTGCGAAACAACATATGAATTGATTATTATAATATGTATCAATAAATAATGTCATATTTTGAAAGATTGAATCAAAAATCTGCAAAGATGTAATAATGTTATTACATTAGTAGAATTATTACAGACTAGCTTTCCACCCGCGGCATCGCCCGCGCAGTCAAAGAGCAACCCGCATAGTTCCCGTTCCCGTGGGATTTCCGGAATAAAACCTATCCTATGTCCCGGGGTAAAAAGTAGCCTATGTCCTTTCTCGGGTATCAAAATATCTCTATACCAAATTTCATGCAAATTGGTTCAGTAGTTTAGGCGTGATTGAGTAACAGACAGACAGACAGAGTTACTTTCGCATATTAGTATGGATTAAAAGCTGTCCCGATTATTTTATAATTGTGTTATGCTGAATTTTATTACTAAAAAGTTATTCCATTAAATTTACCTAACATGTTCTTAACTAATGCCTGAGGTACGGACTCGTCCAAGTTTATGAGTTTTGATCATTTAGAATTGCGTTTGGAAGGATACAGAATTTCTGATTAGTTTCTGAAATTCAGGTAAGAATTTAGAATTTCATATGAAATGTTATTACTTCTTTGTCATAATAAAGTCTTTGATTTTTTTATTCACATTTTGGTACACGTATGCTTAACATAAAATTAAAAAAATATGTAACAGTTATCTAATTTCAATATCACCTGCCTTATTTCTAAAACATGCCTAGGTATGTGTATTTGTATTTCTTTATTCACTGAAGTTCAACAACCACAACAACCCCATTTCTATAATACCTAGATTACTGAATAAAAATAACGGGACCTTTTTTCATAAAATACAATTTCCATATTTATCACATTGCACTATAAATATCCCAAAAAGTGTCACTTGTAAATGAAATTCCGGTAATAATTTACTGGCAGAGTGGACTTAACATACGTCGAAATGTGTTATTTACTCCTAAACCAATCTTTGAGCTGAAAAGGTTTTTTGAAAGTGAATACTTTGAACTTTTTTTCATCAAATTATATAAGTAAATTTATTTAAAATATGGGGTGACTTGATAATTTAACTTATTTTATGACTATTTTAACATTATACCATTGGGATAAATGAAACTCGAAATTAAACTAACTTTGTTTTTTGTTGTTGTTTTATTCATAAACATGAACATGAGAAATATCAGAAACGTAATTAAAAGTCTACATGCAGTGTACCAAAACAGGTGTATCCTTTTCGTTCGAACTGAAAGTGACTGAGCAGCATGCTTGAATCGATATTCCCTAAGCGCCAGAAGGACCTCAAGTGGTTGTGCCGAGCACACGTGTCAGAAGTGAAACTTCTTTGGCAAAATTCAAAGATACCAAATCGTCGCCTCCATGACGTGACGGTATTTCCATGACGCGATCTTGAAATAGAGACCTTGAGAAGAAGATTCAATTCAAAATACTTTTAAAATATTGATATTATTCAGGTTACAATTCATCTATATATTACTAAATTCAGTCTGATTCAAATCCTATCAGAGTGCAGATTTGTTCGCACATCCATAAAGTACAAATAAAGCTTTCAATTCACATGTGCACAGCCGATGGAACGGGCCAATCGGTTTAGCTCGGGCGCCATCTTGGCGGAAAATTAGGAAATACTGTTACCATGTGGCCCTGCAGGAAATGTTCTTTTATAAGACTATGATAGAATAAATAAAAATTTATCTTGATTTTAAAAGTCTCGATAGAGTACACCGAAAAAACGCGCGATCATGAATTGAGTTTCAAAAATATTAAGAATACTTGCGTACTATCTATGACACATGATTATTCTCTACAGTTACCTTTTACAGCTTTCATAACTAAAATTGCTAATTCACTCAAACAACTAGGTATCAAACATTCTTGATACCTACTCTACTCTATTCTATTATTTTTATTTAGCTAGAAAGATTTATAGCTAGCTTTCCGATCGGATCGCTTCGCCCGCTTTGTCTAAACCTAATGAATTAAATAATAAAACCTTCTTCTTTAATCACTCTATCTATTAAAAAAAACGCATCAAAATCCGTTCCGTAGTTTTAAAGATTTAAGCAAACAAATAGGGACAGAGAAAGCGACTTTGTTTTCATACTACACTAGCTGCGCCCCGCGGTTTTACCCGCGTGGCTCCGCTCCTGTTGGTTTTAGCGTGATTTTATATAGCCTATAGCCTTCCTTAATAAATGGGCTGTCTAACACCGAAAGAATTTTTCAAATCCAACCAGTAGTTCCTGAGATTAGCGCGTTCAAACAAACAAACTCTTCAGCTTTATTATATTAGTATAGATAATATGTAGCGATGTATGCAGTATGCACAACACAGACATATATCGGTAACCGCAATCTACTGCAATGTAACAAGGGTGACCAGAGAATTGTATAAAAAGATTCTGCGGTCATATGACCAAAGCAATTTATGTTCTATCGATTGGTGATACGAACAAAAGATAGTGAATAGAGAGCTGTAATTAAAAGCAAACAAAACGTGGTAAGAAGCCACACTTCGAGGAATATTCGTTCAATTTGTTACGGTATAATGAAATGGGTCATTTAATTATAGTGATAGGCTCGTAATTATTATGTAACAAGTAGTATTATGTACATTTAGTTGCTCTCTTTTTTATTAGTATTTAGTGTATTGGATTTCGCAGGTAAGTTTGTAAAATGTAGGTATTACGTTAATAATTGTTTGTTTTGTAGGTATTTTTACGTTTTATACATCAAACACTCTCCTAATATCTATTTATACAGGTTATATCAATTTTATCGGTCGCTTTAGTCTGATGTTTTATTCGTGTTTTGTAAACTTATAACTACTAATAAAACTTTAAAACACACTGAGTTGAGAACAAAAAGGTTTAAGGAGTGTGTAAGATTACATACAAGAATACTTACACACACTACACTATTTGTATATAGTAAAATATAGTATAGCAAAACAAGAGCAACATAACAATCCATATTATAAAGCCCAAATTCGGGTAGATATCTCTTTAATACTGTTTTGCTACACCGTATCATCACACAATAATAATTGTCATGCCTGTCACATGTCATTCAGCAGAAGTCCCCGCAATAAAAAGAGATAAAAGTCTTTGAGATAACGATTGTACCAGCAAATGGGGCCTAAACCGGGATATCCTTTACCCATAATATTTGTCGAGAAAATAATGTGGCGTTGAGTTTATATAAACAACGTTTTTCCGCCCAAGGAAACCGCTCCCCATACAATATTCCATCGCCTATTTCTCTTTTAAAAATTACTGTAGTAACCAAAATTAGAGTCCTCATCTATGATTCCATCTGTATTCAAATATAGAGCGAATTCTAAACATTAAAAATATGTTTGTAAACTATTGCTTTGAATTACTGAAAGGTTATCACAATTTCCAATCACCAATCTACTTATTAACGTTCATAATATATTATCTAGTACTTATTTTACATAAAATAAATCTATTTTTAAAGCATATTATATGTACCTCAAAAATGATATTTGAATGGCCAAAAAACGTAACCATCAAATCAGGCTCAAGTACTTATGTTTACTCCATCTGTTTATACGTTTATACCTTAAATTCCGTAAGCAAATATAAATGTGCGATATTTTTCATACATTCCTTGTTATTGTTACCAGTACCTTCTTCAACTAAGACGGGGTTAAACCCTTATTAAATTTGGGTCGGGCGAAATCTCAACGGTATATCGCTACGGACAATTTTTCACATAGTGTTTAGTGTACTGTGTAATTTATTTTATTAAGTAGTTTTTGTTTCATGAACTATATGTATATTTTTTATATATTGCTTAATATGAAAATTTTCGATGTGTACGTAACATAAAGCAAAAACTATAATCGATAAACAAATTTTTCACTAACAGATATAGACATTTGTCAGTACAGAAAATATAAATTTGGATTTTAAAGCTTGAGACTATTTTTATTACGAGCTTTATCCTGTGCAATGGACGTGCATAGAAAAAAACAGTTCAAATTATAGCAATATCATTATCAACTAAAAACCGCAAGATAAATATTTAAAACCAGTCAGTAATCTCAATAGAAGTGCCCAAAAATAAAACCGAGTACATCACTTTTTAAAAGCAATAAGTTAACAACATTTCGTCAGCACACGCACACTCCAAGTAATTGCCTCTCAGAGATCGAAGCTATGCATAGATGATGCGAGATTTTAGATGGATTCTCCACGGGAATGCTATATGTTCGGCGTATTTAATGAAAATGTGTGCGTATTTTAAGGTAATTTGCTTCTTCCTGCTACGTTTTATTTAGCTTAATGTAATTAGGAGACGTTTTTTACACTTACCAAATCTTTCCCCCACATTTTAAATTCGATAGATTTAAAACTCCATATACATATTTAAATTTATACAGACTACTTTATTCATATAAAAAAACACATTAAACAACCTATACCTACGTAATAAGATCTAAGTTATATTTTATCTTTTCGATTATCATCATCAATACATATAATAAAATTGTAGAAAAGTAGTGTCTGTACAATTGAAATATGTAAAAAAAATTAGCAGGTGTTATTATTTAATCGTGCCCGAATCCAAAAATGTTGTTAAAAAAATTTTTGTCTGTTTGTCTGTTTGTCTGTATGTTTGAACACGCTAATCTCAGAAACGGCTTATCCGATTTAGATGCGGTTTTCACAAATATATTGTGGTAAGCTTCATTTAACATTTAGTGTCTATTTCATGTTAATCGGTTAATAAATAAAAAAGTTATGAACATTTGCTAAGGCATTCTATTGATACACTGTACAGTGTACGATAAAAACACATAAATAAATTTATTACTTAAGTTATACGCTACAGTTATTCCTTGACAAGTCCAGATTGTCATATCGAAAGTCCCCAAGGGGGGGCGGGGTAAGCTGAGGGTGCAGTAGGGGGGGAGGAGTTCAAAGGACCTTTATTTAGATTTTTGCTCAGCCTAAAACCTGCACAAATTGCATTATAGTTACTTCTAGGTAAATTTTCTACATAAAATTTCCTTTAAATTATGTCGTAGGTATTATATTTTTAACCCCCGACGCAAAAAGAGGGGACGTGTTATGACCGCTATGTGTGTTTGTGTGTCTGTCTGTGCCACCGTAGCCCGCTAACGAGTAATAAGAATTAGATGCGGTATTTGTGAGGGGGAATATTTTCCGACGCTGGTTCTTAGATATAGTTTATCAAAATCTGTTCATCCATTTATTATATATAGGGGTAAAAGTGGGAATGAAAAAAACGAATGTTGTGATTTATACCTAAGTGACAAATCAAATGAAAGTACACGACCTGTCAGAACAATTAGTCAAATTTATCAAAATCGGTTCATCCATTTATTTGATATAGGGGTAAAAATGAGAATTAAAAAATGAATTTTATCAAATTTACCCAAGTGACATATCTAATGAAAGGCATGACGTGTAAAGTACAATTAGGTTTATTTTATCAAAATTAGTTCATCCATTTATTGAATATAGATATAAAAGTGTGAATAAAAAAATGCACTTTGTCAAATATACATAAGTGACATATCAAATGAAAGGGCATGACGTGTGAAGTATAATCAGGCATATTTAATCAAAATCGGTTCATCCATTTATTATATATGTCGGAGTATTGATTTATTCAGTTGGTATTAACGCCATCTACTGGTAAAGTTGTGAGTATTTTTAATATTGACATGGTAAGACTTGAAGTTTTAACGAATGAATTTATGACAATGACAAGTGACAATAACATTTTCCTTGAGTCAGTAGTTTGGCAGGTTGGGGGGTGTCAGTTCGAACGACACTTGCCGCCCGACAGCCAACCGCGCCAGTTGTGCGCACTGATTCTTTTTATTATTTACGATCATGGCGGACGTTGAAATTAATCGCGAGGAATCTCCGAAAGCAGCGGTGGGATCTGACCATCATTCCTCCAGTGTACTTAACCGACACCCTGCTACTACGAGCGAGACATATTTCCGAGAATCGGCGAACCAATCCGCCGAATCAAACTGCGACGAACAATCTACGCCACGAGGTACCGAAAACCGTAACGTGCCTAATAATAGTGCTTTTCCTAATGTGCCTCCTGAGATGTGGGCTTCGTTTTTCCGTGGAATGGCGGAGACTTTTCACATTAACGAAAACCAAACTCCAAACTCCAAACCACCTGTGAAGAAGATGAAACCCACTGAAGTGTACATTCCGTCGTTCGATCCTGACGATTGCGAGTTTACGGCGGCGCAATGGTGTGCCGAAATCGACCACCACCGGACACAGAACTCATGGACGGATTATGAAACGAGAAATGCTGCTTTTACGCATCTACGCGGCCGAGCACGCAAGTGGGCGTCCAAATCATATCCTTTGTGCAATACGTGGGATGAAGCGAAGGAGCGGTTAACAAGACAATTTGCCTCCATCAAGCGTTTCCACGACCTTTTCCGGGACATGGTGCAATACACGAGTGACCGCGCCGCTAGCTACGTGGAATACTCCACCAACAAGCTGGCGATGATCGATCGACTGGAGACGGCGTGGAGCGAGGCGAACAAGATCGAAGTCGTCATATCAGGTATCTCTGACAATCAGGTACGATCAGATTTATTAAAAAATACCCCCACGGACTTTGTAACATTGAATAGACACCTTGCTACCTACCCTCAAATTAATAAAAATAATAAACGACCTTCAACTTCGAGCTCTTTTTGTAGTGACTTTAAGCAGCGTAAAATTGAAACAAATGACCATGTTATGTGCCACAATTGCGGCAAAATGGGGCACTATAAGCGAAATTGTAAATTCCGTTCGCACACTAAGGTTTCACATTCGGAAACGTCTCAATTAAAATGTTCCCCGCCTGTCGATAAAAATGTTCAGTGCACTTATTGTCGCAAATTGGGGCATACAGAGGAGGTGTGTTTCTCTAAACAACGCGACGAAAAATTCAAAAAAAGTAATGATATAAAGTCCGTTAATGTGTGTGTGTAGTCAGAATCGCCGCTTGTTAAAATTATTGTTGGTAGATTTCAATTACAAGCCCTCGTAGATAGTGAATCTAACTGCTAGCTCATTCGTAAACCTATCGCTGACGTTATGACCGGTGTACGAGATTTTTTTCATTTTTTATTTACGCGTTTAACTGGTATTGGTTCCACTTTCACTCATTCTTTTTCCCGTATTTCTTTGCCTATTGAGATCGATGATGTTTAAAAAAAAAATTTTGATGTTTTTACGCGACTCGGGGTAAACTTAATAATTAAAAATAAAGGCGTTTACGTTTCCCGCGATGTTCGTGCGCACGTTTGTGCTTTGCAAAATGCCGATGTAGAAGCAATCGATACCTACCTTACAGACATCCAAGATATTGCTCGTTTACGTGCTATTATTGAAAATTTTAATGAGAACTTCGTAAAGGGGAACTCTCAGACAGTCGTAACAACAGGTGAGATGGAAATTAGATTATAAGATCCGAACAAAATAGTGCAGCGTCAACCTTATCGCCTGGCCCCGCGGAACGCAAGGCCATGATTGACATAATAGTTGACCTCCAGTCTAAAAACATTATCAGCGAGAGTACGTCACCATTTTCGAGCCCGGCGATCCTCGTGAAGAAGAAGGATGGCTCTAACAGGTTGTGTATTGATTTTCGTGATCTGAATTCGAATACCGTGCGCAATATGTGTGTTATGAAAAGCTGAGTAAATATCCTATGAGTTTACCAGAAATGTCTAATCAATTTGATGATTTGTAATAAGAGTGAGTTTTATTTTTCTAATCGGCTTTAAAAATTAATAATTAAATATTGAGTTATGTTAAAATAAAATGATTAGTCGCCAAAGTAAACGGCATTTGTTGAGATACACGATTGTATTTATTATGTCGACGGTTGCGATATGATGATTTTTCCATTATTTTTGTTGTTGATGTTTTGGTTAGTAGAAATGTTTACAATTTATTTTGTTGATCAATGCTAATAAAGGATCGCATCTCTAGACGCTTGTTTCTTTTTCCTTTCCTAAGAGGAGCTGATGGCGTAAATTTAGCATTGGAAGCTCCGCGCTTCATGCGAAAGTTTAGCGTTGGAAGCCCTGCGCTTCACGCGTAAATTAAACATTGGAAGCTCCGCGCTTCATGTGTTGGCCTTACATTGGAAGCTCCGCGCTTCATGTGTTGGCACTACATTGGAAGCTTTGCGCTTCATGTGTTGGCTCTATCTACATTGGAAGCTCCGCGCTTCATGTGTTTACTCTAACTACATTGGAAGCTCCGCGCTTCATGTGTTTGCTCTGACTACATTGGAAGCTCCGCGCTTCATGTATTGGCTCTATTTACATTGGTACTACATTGGAAGCTCCGCGCTTCGTGTGTTGGCTCTATCTACATTGGAAGCTCCGCGCTTCATGTGTTTGCTCTATCTACATTGGAAGCTCCGCGCTTCATGTATTGGCTCTATCTACATTGGAAGCTCCGCGCTTCGTGTGTTGGCTCTATCTACATTGGAAGCTCCGCGCTTCATGTGTTTGCTCTATCTACATTGGAAGCTCCGCGCTTCATGTATTGGCTCTATCTACATTGGAAGCTCCGCGCTTAATGTGTTGAATCAATCTACATTGGAAGCTCCGTGCTTCATGTGTTGGCTCTACATGGGAAGCTCCGCACTTTATGTAGGTTCTACGTTACAAACCATGACGAAAAGTTGTGACCAGAGCTAAATAGGTTTAGAAATCGCGCGAGAACGCGCTAATTGTCAGAATGGCCGTGTCGGAGTATTGATTTATTCAGTTGGTATTAACGCCATCTACTGGTAAAGTTGTGAGTATTTTTAATATTGACATGGTAAGACTTGAAGTTTTAACGAATGAATTTATGACAATGACAAGTGACAATGACATTTTCCTTGAGTCAGTAGTTTGGCAGGTTGGGGGGTGTCAGTTCGAACGACACTTGCCGCCCGACAGCCAACCGCGCCAGTTGTGCGCACTGATTCTTTTTTATTTACGATCATGGCGGACGTTGAAATTAATCGCGAGGAATCTCCGAAATATAATATAGTGTTAGACGTAACTTTTGATTTAATATTTTTGTGGATGAATAGTTGTCAATGTAGTTGTCATTATTTCATGTCTGAACATGCTTAGCTGTCGAATACTATAAAAAGCCGCTTTCCTTTGAATTTAGTTGTCATTATTTCATGTCTGAACATGCTTAGCTGTCGAATACTATAAAAAGCCGCTTTCCTTTGACTCGTGGTGCATTCGTACGAATCGTGCCTAGGGGCTCGGACGTTGATTATACGACGTTCGATCCAACTACCCTCACTTTGCTAATAGTGGTTGACTTGCTGCGATTTGTTATCAACTACCTACATCAATTAGGTAGCTGTGTAGAATCGCAGTACATTCTTATTACATTCAAACTAATATTTAACCCGGCCTCGCGTGATATTTCTTACATCAGAAGTGGGATAGAATTCAAGCCCATACTTTTTAAATGTGTTTAAGTTTACGTCAACATCAAAAGAAAGCTTATGGACATGTGTATTCTTCCTATCTTGACTTATGGTGCGCAAACTTGGTCGCTGACAAAGGAACAAAAGTCCAAACTGAAGGTCTGTCAAAGGGCAATGGAGCGAAGTATACTGGGTGTTAAATTAACAGATCGTGTTCGAAACACCGAGCTGCGCTCCAAAACTAAAATTGCCGATGTAGCGCAAAAAGCCGCTGCGTTGAAATGGAGTTGGGCAGGGCACATAAGTCGCATGCCGGACGAACTGTGGGCCAAGATAACCACTTTGTGGAGCCCAGGAACACATAGAAGACATCGCGGCAGGCCGAAGAAGAGATGGCGAGATGAACTTCACCAATTTAAAGATGACTGGTTCTCATTAGGACAAGACCGCGATTCGTGGAAGCGACTTGGAGAGGCCTTTGCTCAGCATTGGGACACGACAGGCTGATATAATAATAATAAAATAATAATAAAAGTTTACGTAGTTTTGTAACGGCATACAGGCGTTTGTGTTTTTTCGTGCGTTGTGTAAAGTAAAAGTTTGTTACGTGGATTATTGTAACGGGAATGTAGTTCATCGAAGGAATTGTGTGTGCTATCTGGGCTGCGGTCCAGGGTAGTTGTGTCTCTTTGTGATAAGCGATCCTCGATGCCTATGTCACAAATGAGTTGGTGTTGTTCCCATGATACGCTAACGAAGTGCCTCTGTCATGTGGAGTGATTGGTGTTCTGTAAGATCAGTGTGGCCGAGGCAGTGTGTTTTTGAAATCCCGAGATGAACTACCGTAGTATTGTAGTACGAGAAAAGGCGTACGAGGACGTACGATTGTCAGTATGGCCGTGTTAGACATAACGTCAATGTAGTTGTCATTATTTCATGTCTGAACATGCTTAGCTGTCGAAAACTATAAAAAGCCGCTTTCCTTTGACTCGTGGCGCCCCGTCCGATTAGGGCCCTTCTGGCCTCCTCCACTCAAGCGACAGCCCAAGCCGAGGTTCGTGGTCCCCGTCAAGGGGGGACGCCCTTGTGCATGTCGCTACCAGGGTGAACCTTCAGTTCACCCCCGCGTCCGCGTTAAAATGTAGAAGCCCTTCTGGCTAACATTGAGAGACACCACAAAAAAAAAAAAAAAAAAAAAAAAAAAAAAGACTCGTGGCGCATTCGTAGGAATCGTGCCTAGGGGCTCGGACGTTGTTTTTACGACGTTTGACCCAACTACCCTCACTTTGTAAATAGTCGTTGGCTAGCTGCGATTTTTTATCAACTACCTGCATCAATTAGGTAGCTGAGTAGAATCGCAGTACATTCTTATTACATTCAAACTAATATTTAACCCGGCCTCGCGTGTAATTTCTCACAATAGGGTTAAAAGTGGGAATTTAAAAAACGAATGTTGTCAAATATACCCAAGTGACATATCAAATGAAAGTGCATAACGTGTGAAAGTACAATTAGTCATATTTTTATCCAATTCGGTTTATCCATTTATTGGATTATAGCAGTAAAAGTGGGAATGAATAATCGAATGTGGTCAAATAATACACTCAAGCGGCATATCAAATGAAAGGGCATGACGTGTGAATTACAATTAGTCTGGTTTTATCAAAATCGGTTCATCCGTTTATTACATATAGTGCACCTAAGGGGTGATAGTGGAAATAAATAATCCAAATGAAGCATCAAAGGATATGACGTGTACATATAGGTACAATTAGACATGGTTTACATCAAAATCGGTTCTGCCATTTACTAGGGGTGAAAGGGAAAAGTTGAAAGTCTGTGAAAGTAGAAGCATATGGGAGCGGAAGGATAGCCATACCCTGGAAATTTTGAACTCTTTTGTACCTAAGTTTTTTAGCTCAGTTTAGAAATAAATTTTACTAACAGTTCTTTTGTGTTATTATTTATTTAATTTATTTTATTTCTTAACTGTAAAATAATCTGCAAGTGCTTATTATTTAATTGTTTATGGTTGTACGTGTTTACTCAATAATTGTGTGTTAAGTAGTTTACTATGCAGTCACTATTCCACGCGGACGAAGTCGCGGGCACAGCTAGTTAAATAATAAAACTGTATGTTTGATATATTTTCCTAATATAAAAAGTTTACAGAATTAACGTTTGTTGCCAGTAACGTAAAACGTTTCACCACTATAAACTAATATATTCGTAAATAGAATTATCATTACAGATCAACATTAATTGTTACTTCAATCTTATTCCACCACTCGATCCCAGTACCTCCAGACCTGAACCCAAGGAATTTATAGCTTGTATACTTTACGAGGCAACCCGTACTGTCCAACACTCTCCAGGGAAACCTCATTGTTTTATTTCGGGGAAAACGGGCCAATTTGTCGCTCTATCTGTCACTCTTTGAGGAGGATGCAGTGAGAAAAATGATCCAGACGAAATACTTGAAAATAATATGGAAAAAATGTGAATATTTCTGTTGTGATATAAATAGAAGCAGGAGGAATTTAAAAGACATTTTGTTGACTGAGGTGAAAGTGAGTATTTTATTAGGCATCATGGCAGAAACTTTTCAAATACATGCAAACAATTGTACAGTAATTTCATTGACCATGTCCAACAAATTGATATGGAAAATATTGTACTATTTTTATTGTATATCGTCTCATTTATCGTCATACAGTACAATACAACTGAAAATTTTAAATTGAAACATTTCCCCAACATAAACAAGAATTACTATTTTAGTATCTTTACGTTCTGTTAAGTGAGCACTTGTCGAAAACCGGGTGTATTTCCAACAATTTCGCTGGAACAAATATTCTTTATTCCAATACGCAATTTTATACTGCTGTTTTATCTCTTATATTTCTTGAGTGTTTGTTTGTATAAAAGCCAGACTTGTTTAAACTCTTGTAAGGGATTATCTTTCAAGCAAATACAGTAAGGGGTGAGTAGCTTTAAACAAAAAGACTACGAATGTATTGATAAATTAGCTTCTCCTTGTATGCGAACTTAGCAAAAAGTATTTAGTGCACAAATGTAATAAATCTTTCAGGCGCCTTTTATTAAAACATTGAAGTCAGACTCATTAGTTGCGTGACTTGTGATAGACTGGATTACCAAGAATTATACATGTGTTTCAGTAATGAATATTTTATCCTACTACTTAGATACTACTTATTAGGGATGCGCCGAATACCGAATACATATTCGGTATTCGGCATATTCGGCATCTTTTTCACTATTCGTATTCGGCCGAATTATTCGGTTTAGGTGCCGAATATATTCGGGATGAGTATTTCTACTTTCTTGGCTATAGAACTAAATAAATAACTTCATATTATGAATGATTTATGTCATATACTATACACAAGTCAAAGAAATCCTATGAAGAATGTGTTGAACCTAAGGTATATAAAATAAAACAATCATTACATTTCAAATCAATGTTTATTTTGTAAATTTACATCAATATAATTTAATCATGTTTATTATTAGCACTTAGTCAGTATTTAATATTTATTATACTTTAAATCCTGAAGTCTGAAGACAATGCTTTTAGTCCCAATAGAATATGACATTATTTTTTTAAACTATAGTCAACACTCAACATTCACTGGCACTGCGCCCTACTACACCACGAGAAATAACACAATCACACAAATTACACAATTAACTTTTGTTTTGTCATCTTGCATTTCATCAAAAAAGTCCCAAGCTCGCGATCTTTTACGTCCGCTCATATTGCAAACACTAACTTATAGTAAAAATATAAAACTTTTAAACAATATAAAAATTTTAATATTTTTTTGTTTTAATTTGTAACGTATTCGTTCGATGTTTCAACACAACTGAAACGGCACGGAGTGCGCACTGCGCGGGCGATATACGCGGGTGGCGGGCGGTGAGGTAAGGCTCGCTCGCCACCGAGCCAGCAGCTACTTGCTACCCGTTAGAACCGGTTTACGCATCAAAATACGTCAAAACATTGAACCGAATAATTCGGCCGAATATTCGGTTCGGTAAGGTTTTAACCGAATAGTATTCGGTATTCGGTTATTCGGTGAAACCGCTATTCGGCGCATCTCTACTACTTATTAATTATACATAATATATTTCATGTAGCATTGAATGGTTAACTACACCATAGATTCAAAATTCGAGTATGTAGGAAAATAATTCCATATTTGTATCAAAACATAATTCGGTTAATTATATCAGTGTACAATCTATATAAAAAAACATAGTAGTAATTATACATTTTTGTCTTATATTACCTATCATGACATAAACATCTGTTAAAGCCGTAACCGTAGTGTACAAAAATATAATGGTAATCACTACTAAATAAGTTAATCCATGAGTCATGTTCTACATAAGATAAACCTCATATCACTTTTATGAGCAAACAACAATCACCATTTGTGATTTGCGAGGTCAGGGAGTAGAGTATTTTCGGACACTGCCAAGAAGTAATAACATAAAGGCAATGACATAATTCAATACATACCATCTTAAAAACATGTAGGTAAATTATAATTTTTTTCTACAAAAGCAGGGTAAATCTAATCTCTAGTTAAACAACAGCCTTACTTATAAACGTCTCTCAAATTTAAGAGCCCCTCTTAGCTGTTGATCAACGTTTTTTTCACTTATAAACCCAATTCAGTGTTGAGAGGTGTTTAAGTAACAGTTAAATAATGTCAAAATTTAAGAAACGTCCGACCCTGTTTTAAATCTATTTGAGAGACATCATGGCGGATATATTGTCAAACATTTGACGTTTTGTAGTTGCCAAGAGTATATTATTTGTGTTTTTATTCACTTCGCAGTAAAATAACTGTGGTAAAATGGATATTGATAGTTTGAGTAAGGATTTTACGAATGATGTGTAGGTGCTTCGTGATTTTAGAATTCGTAGGCGTCAAAAAAAAGTTTATAAACAGAGCGTGAATCCTCTGGACCTGAAAGAAGAAGAATTCGGGCTCTTTCAATTTATGCGTTTCGTATCGGACCGCTGCCGCACGTTTTCCGTGCCGCTAGTTATAACCCGCTGCCGTGCCGTTGCAGTACGGTAGCAGTCCGTTACCAAACGCTTAAATTGAAAGCGTATCTGACTGCCGTGCGTTTGTATGCTAGTGCTGTTTTAAATTTATTTGACACCAGTTAAGCCATGGACTCTGACGAAGAAACATTACTGTTAGTGCTCTTCAACTGCCCGTCCGTATTATTACCACGACTGACTTATATATTATAACCTCAAAACGCACGTATTTCTGTATGTACTTGAGTACCCGTAGAAATGTAAGATGATTGAATTAGATTGGCCCAAAAAATTAATTTTTAGAGCACGAATATTCTCTGTCAAATCATACCGATATATCGATATTTTTTAATAAAAATATCAATATCGATATTTTTTAATAAAAATATCAATATCGATATTTTTTAATAAAAATATCAATATCGATATTGATATTTTAAAAAAACATCGATACGATATATATCGATACTTTATTGCATTTCCGACATCCCTATGGGACTTACGACATTGCCGTCCTGCTGTCGAGCGTTCGCGGTACGGACGCCGCGCTGTTGCCGCACCGTGCATTTTGTATGAAAACAAACGACCGGCCGTGCGCCGTACAACAAACGCACCGCTTCGGCACTGTAGCGGTCCGATACGAAACGCATAAATTGAAAGAGCCCTTCAGGTCGTAGTTTTGGGAAGCATATACGATCTGAGTCACATGCGAACGAGGAATAATTACTATAACTGTCGAGCGTTGCTTCGGGGTGTGGAAGCGAAGATTCCGCATTCTTAATGAAACGATGTGAGGATTCCTCCACGTGATCAAGATCACGATTATTACTGGTGCAGTTTTGCACAATTTAACAATACTAATTAATGAGCCTATTTTACATCAAGGTATTTACGCAAACTACTTTCTTATGCAAACAAAGTACTTATATTTAATAATGCCAATACATAAATGCTATCCATATTTTTATTCTTTTTTTTTTTGTTTCTTTCTAGATCCTACAGGCATTGAAAATCAATTAACAAATCCAACTGTCCCTAATAATGTAGAAGAATAAGAAGATGAATGCGAAAATCAAGGGAAAATATAAACACAGTCATATTGAAACTTATTTTTATAATTAAATGAATATTTTCAGATTTTTGTAAATTTATTATTGTTTTCTTATAATATTCCTCTTCCAAAGTAAGTATTTAGAGCCTTTTTTCATGAGTCTCCCTTTCCTGTTGGATTCTAATTTCATGCAACTCTTGTTGTTGCTTCATAAGTTCTTCCCTGCTTTTTTTGCAAGGAGGAATAATAAATAATTGATGCTCATTTTCACAGTTATTTGATTTTTCACTGTACAAATATGATAAACATTAAACATAATCTTACATAAATCACAGCTGTAAAATAATTGATATTCCTATATTAAATAACAAAGAAATAACATATATATTTGAAAGTTTATTGGCAGTTAAATGTCATACAAAATAAAGTCTACCATTCATATTTGTCAAAAAGTACATTAATTTTAGTCAAGTTTTACGTGAATATCGGGTTTTATTTCGATAATGTTACTAGAAAAAAATATATTTACGTTACTTAGTTGAGAGACTGCTGAGACAGGTTTATAAGTATGATTATTTTAATCATTGTTTAAGGAGTTGAGAGTTATTTAACTGAGAGGTGTTTAAGCAACAGATCAGTCAGTTTTTATAAGTAAGGCTGGAAAAGAAATGCAATAGGTACTATATTATGTTCTGTGTCTTATTTTTGTATTTTTACTATGTATACTTACAATATGCTTCACTTTATAATATTTGCAACAGAAAAAAAAAATATAACATTTGTGCTTTCTCAATCTAACCTCAAACAAATTTGCTATCACAAGGATCAGCGCTCTCAAACATACAAAACTTTCCTTAAATCATACATCAGTGAAAATAACCAGTAATCAAATCAAGTCTAGATAAAGATTTATAGTCATGGTGTACATTTATCACCCGCAAATTGTTTACGCACATTTGAAACATCATGCCGTCTGCGATCTCCCAAAGATCCGTTAGGTGACCCCGAATCATTGATTGATGTTCCCGCTGACACTTGCCCCAAATAATTTTTGTATTAAGTAATAGTTGACATAAATGTACTTGCAATTTGCTCCTGTTTTGCGTTACATAAGCTGTTGTTTTGTTTATGTGCACAATTTAGAGGGCGCGAAACGACGCAATAGGCTTTTTTACATTATTTCATAAATACGGTACGAATAAGCAGATGTAACCGTTCGCGTTGCTCATAGCAATCAAGGAGAAATATAGCAACAGTTATTATATTATAATACAATAAATACTAACTATGTAAGGTTTACTGTTTCTGTTATGACATATTTTAACAGTTGGGAAAAAAGTAGAGCCAAAAAAGGTTATTTTAATTTAGGTAACCCATTTTTCGCTTCTATCTTTAAGTTGTAAATCAACATCAAAACATAATTATTAAGTTAATGTATTCCAACTTTGCGATACTGTATTTTCAGGACGTCGTCGTCGTGCACGTTGCTCTAATAAACGAGTATGATATTTTATCATTACCGGCAGTGACTTTCATTTACCTCTAAAGATAACAACGTTCACTATTGCACAAACCACCATAGAACTTGATGCATTACTACAAAGCGTAACGTGCGTGACCGAAATATGCCACTAAAGGTTACACGTAACGTGCTAAATGATATCATATTATCACTAGTATGCTATCTTGTTTCACTGGGAAAGGCCGGCTTAGCCCTTCTCTTCCTAGTTGAGAGAATTTTCTTGTAAGTTAAAAAGCCGTAATTAAGTTTGGGTATATACATGATACGAGTCGACAGAAGAATTTGCTGGTCATGGTGACTTATTAGAAGACAAACAATATGTCTTATTATAACAATAAGAATGGATATACGTCTTCAATCTAACTAAATCTTGTCATAACAGGCCCCAAAACTTTTTTAACAAAACTAAACTTTAATGTTATATTCATAATGTTTTAATTAGAATATTTTTTTCTGTTGCGTAATATTTAAATGTAACGTTTAGTCAATTCCGGGGACAAGAAGATCGGTACTTTACTTGTGTGACTAATACAATGGTTTAATCACAATTTAAATTCAAACACAAGCAATAAATATTTATAAGCGGGATGTAAAACAGGAAAATTGAACAAAACACAAGTCCAAGGCTCGAATTACGTTTTGGCATTACATAATAAGCAATATAAATTCAATTCACCTATAATTTTGATAAAAAATAACCAAAATTATTTTTGAAATATCCATCATGTCACAGGGGTTTTAATGATCCATTGAAAACGACGGTATTTGAATTTAAAGTAGTATTAATGGTATTAATTCTATAGCCACACAGCATCATAGAACAGTGTTTAAAAAAATCGTGACAAAAACAATCGGTATATAATAAATAAACATAACTGTTTTACTACAAAAAACTTTAGACAGTATTTAACTTTAAGCGCGGGTACTTTTTAATCTGGTTTTGTCGTATTTCACATAGACAACTATTAAAGTGACAGATCCCTGATTTAAAGTTGGACTGTGTTTAAATTGTTTTGTGGTAAGACCTTAAAATCTATGTGAAAATGTTTGGTGACACTATTCAAAATATGTGAGCGGAAATAAGTACCCATAAGCATTTGCATATTGACTTTTGTTCAGTTCAGTTTCACATAAGAAAATAGGTCATAAAACTACTACTAACTAATATTTTTAGGGTTCCGTACCTCAAAAGGAAAAAACGGAACCCTTATAGGATCACTTTGTTGTCCGTCTGTCCGTCCGTCCGTCCGTCCGTCTGTCAAGACCCTTTTTCTCAGGAACGCGTGGAGGTATGAAGCTGAAATTTATATCAATTACTCAGGTCTACTGTCCCTTGAAGCTGTGAAAAAAATCAAACTTCTAAGCCAACGCAATCAAAAGATACAGCCGTTTATGCCGCAAATTTTCGACACTTGCAAGGGTATCAAAACCTACAGGATGCTTCCCGTGAACTCAGAATCTTGAAATTTGGTACGAAGCAACGTCTTATAGCATAGATAAAGGAAAAATTACGAAAACCATAAAATTTTAGTTACATCACATAATATATTTTTTTTTTTAATAATTTTAAACTTACTACCCATTTCCTCATAAACGGTATTAAATTGAAATTCATACCAAATACTCAGGTCTATAATACCTTTAAGCTGTAACAAAATCAAACTTCTATGTCAACGCAATCAAAAGAAACAGCAATTTAAGCTGCATATTTTGAAACTCGCAAGTACTCGCAAGGGAATCAAAACCTAAAGGGTACTTCCAGTCGACCTAGAATCTTGAAATTTGGCATGAAGCAACGTTTTATAGCACACATAAAGGAAAAATTCCGAAAACCTTAAATTTTTAGTTACATTACAAAATATATATTGCAGGTTTGTACGGAACCCTCGGTGCGCGAGTCCGACTCGCACTTGGCCGGTTTTTTTTTTAAATCCTAGTCCTATTGTTACTTAAAACACAGACTAATAATAATATACTACGTATACAACTTAAAAAATTACATAATACATAATAAGGTCGACTAAGTAGGTAATACAGTCATTGAAAGTTAAAACTGCATTCAGCTCTACAAACAATACTATTCTCATTTTCATCAACATCCTCCTACTAATATTATAAATGCAAAAGTTTGTGAGGATGGATGTGTATGTGTATTGTGTACCTATGTTTGTTACTCTTTCACGCAAATACTACTTAACCGATTACAATAAAATTGAGCACACATATAGAGGGTATCTTGGATTAACACATAGGGTAGTTTTTATCCCGGAATTCTCAAGGGAACGGGAACTATGCGGGTTTTTCTTTGAAAACTTTGAAAAACTAGTTTAAATATATACCACAATTTTTTAGGAGTGCAATATGTACTTTATACAGTCTTTTTAAAGTACAAAATATATTATCATTACACAAACTTTTACCAATGGTACTTCTAACAATTTAAACCGTTACTCAACATGATATATTGTAGCTTAGGTCTAAAGTTATTTTACCAATAAGTATTACATCAAGATAAAGTTTTGTTAAGCTTCCAATATGGCAATAGCCAATAGGTCGTCGAAAACACGTGAAAAGAGAAGTGCATTCGCTAGCTAAATGCCATGAATACTACCTAATAGCACAGATATCTAATATCATAATATACTAGCTAACAGTATTCAATGCTATAATTATACTTAACTGTATTGATTTATATTCAAATACTAAGGTTGTTTTGTAGTGTTAACTAGAAAGAATAGGTGTTCATCACAACAAACGTTATTGTTATTAGCATTATGTGGGTTATTGTGTCATTTTACTGAAATACAAAAAAATAAATTACTTAATCATAATTAAAATTTGCACGCTAATATTTTAATGCAATGCTCTATTACGACGAGAAGGTCAACAATAAAAAAAATCCAGCTTACTTACCTTCTAGGTAAAAGAACAAAATATAATGTATCATGCTGAATTGGAATTATCAATTAAATTATTAACGAAATCCATAACCTAAATAGTACAGTGTACAAAATAATTTTTCAACCATTCCCATCAAGGTTAAATTGCCTTTATGCGCCACTTAGACACCTGCTCAAAACAAGACAGCATGAAATTACTATATAGGTTATAACGTATAAATTTAAAATATATATGTGTTTTTAGGTTCAGGTGTAGGTAGGTACATAGACAATTCCACAGTAGAATTATTATTGTGCTTTTCAAGCATTTTTTTTCGCAGTTGATTTTCTTCTTATAAAACTTCTCAGGGTAGAAATAGAATATAATTTCAGGAGGAACTTCCACGCGTTTAAACATAAAGTTGACGCGAGTAAAACTGCGTATTTAAAACTAGTCTACATATAAGAAAAAAGACTTTAATATCAGATATTCTCAAACTACATATGAATTAACTGGTCTAATAATACCCATTTTTAATGGAGACAATATGTTAACAGTCCCGATGATGTCCGTCCCCTCAAGCGTTTTATCAAGTTGATGAGTAAACCAGCCCTGCGAGGCCACAAGGTCTGGCTGACCCTTTGCTCCCTCGCTAAAGATAAATCTCTTTATAAATTAAACGAAATTATAACTGACTTGTCATACTACAATTTGCTAGGAAATTAATTTGTATTGATGGATAATAACAGACCAATGTGAAGGGAATCGAGAGCTAATTTTATACGATCATTTGAAATGTTTATTTGTATCGTACCTACCTATGATTATGTCTGGTAAGCCGCTTATAGATTTATTATGGTTGAAATAATTGCTTCACGAAAATAACTTTATGGTTTGGATAACAAATTATGTGTTTTTATTTGGATAATGACTATCTACTGTTAAGTAAGTACCTAGTTATTATCAAATCTTTGTTATTCATCTTCTACCCCCATAATGTATCTAAGCTCGAAACAAAAACGACTGAAATAACTAGTACATATATCTTTAGTCGTTAATAACTTTAGTGCTTGACACTAAGAGGCTGGAGAGGCGGTGCTAAATTTTTTATCGGCGTTTTAGATTCATTCCATATGCACAGCTGCAGCTGTGTATAATTTTTCGTAACCCTGAGCAAGCTTGGGCGGGCGGGTAACTAAGAAATAAGTATATCTAAAATAAGTTGCATACATTATGGTAGATCATGTACCAAGATATCTTCACTGCTTACACATCTTCGCATCATCATAATATTAGCTTATTTAAATAGCTTTGTATTTCTTTAATTAAAAATATTTATTTGAAATTTACCCAAAAAAAACAAACGATTAATTTCAGTATAATTTATTTATAACTTAACAATATGTACAAACAAACTTACAATTAAACCTAATGTATAACAATAACTTTAAGCTGTATGTTCCAAGCTTTGGTATAATTTGACAAAATTTTCACTATGATATTACACTAACAAAGTGTGAATTTCGATAAAACAGATTTTAATTTCATTATAATATAGCCTTGTCTTTAATTTTCATTAAAATGCAGAATAAATGTGACACACTGAAAAAAATTCGATCAGATTGACGTTAAATTTCACTAAGTACAAAAAGCCAATTAAATTACGGATCATCGCGTGTTCTATGCACTGTTTGTTTGTTTATAAAATCACTAATGTCACCTAAGTTTCGATACGTATATCACACTATGAAACTATCACAAGGTTATCACGCAAGTCGAATACACACACAATTACACTATGTACACGTCACATACACGTCACACCTATACTTATTGTAACAAATTGGAGTTGGAGATCACAGCTTTGTTTACGAATTACTATAGCAATTAAACCGAACGGTTTACAACGCCAGAAAGAAAAGGCGTGGGGGATTAGCCCATCCGCATTATGTGTCGCCGGCGGAGGAGTCTCTCCATTGCGTAGAACACGCGATCTGACCCTCAGTAGGGGCACACTATCCCGCCCGCCCCCGGGTTAGCGACAGCGTCGGGGAAGTGCACCCTGCATATCTCCTTATACGTCTTCCCTTGTCTCTGCGGCCGCTCAGCGTGTCGGTAGCCGTTGTATCCGTTGTTGTACCCATTGTTGTACCCGTAGTTGTACCCGTTGTTGTACCCGTAGCCGCTGTATCCGTACGATCTCCTGCCGTTCCCGTTGATCGCGTCGTAGATCGCGTCGAAGAACGGCGCGGCCTCGGTCGCCACCACTGCAATTAGCAGGACGATTATTAAACTTCTCATGGAAGGCATCGCGGAAGGGTGCTAAATGGCAATTGTATCAATTCAGTTGACGGTCAATACGGCCTCGCCGGAGTGTCGGAGCCCGCGGTGGTTAAATCGCGAATGATACCGGGTGTCTCTCGTTGCCCGTTTATATACCGTCCTCGGATCATCCGGAGATAAATATTATGATCGCACGCGCCGGGTTCACGGTCCGTTCCCGGGAATCGCAATGAAGTGTTTACCGGCTAGAAGGGTATTACATAGCGATAAGACGATATTCGGCTGGAGCGGCTGACGCGATCCAATCGGCTAATGGGGTCACCCTGTTATCAAATTTAAATTATATCCGTATGCGTTGACAAAATGCTTTTCGTCTCACAATCGCTGGAAATAATAAGAATACTACATATAGTTACAGCTTCCGCATAGTTCAAACGAGTTTTTAATAACATAAAACATAAGTAGAGTATTACGTTCACGGCTGACAAGAAGAGCAATTTTGCAGAGCGCAATGTTAAGGTGTATTGGAGTCAAGATCAACGGCGAGAACGTTCAACTTTGGCCGTGAATTTCTTCTGAAGATGACAATGCATATAATAAAAGGTTTAATTAAAATCTAATAATTATACAATTTTGTAACAAAAATAACAAAATATTATAAATGGTTTGTGTTTATTTATTTTGCACGCAAATGTTATCTTTAATTAAATTTAATTTGTTTCGTGTACCTGATACATAATTGTTCTTATATATTGCTTAGTATAAAAACATGTTATTTTTAAAGTTGTAGTCATAAATAAAGGGACAAAATAACAATTTTTTATATTTAAATAATGGACCTACTTTGAATTTTATAAAAATAGTTTAAACTAACCAACCATAATATACCTACTAGGATATTATCATACATATTACTTATAGCCATAATCAATTTAGATATATTTATGTACTCTAAACATCAAAACATAATATTATGTTCACTTTATACTGCAAAAGCTACTTTATCTTAAAGCTCTAAACAAAATACATATTACTTTCATTTGTGTAACTCTATTCATTATAACCTTTGGGCTGATTTTTCAATCCTGGGTTAAAGCTTATTCGTTGAATAACGTATTAAACTACCATTTCAAAAATGTATTCTAATTACTTGCATTTGACAGTTTACAGGTGACATTTTAATATTAGGTATCGTGTAATACTTTATTAGACGGATAAGTTTTAACCAAGGATTGAAAAATCAGCCCTTAAAGGAACTAACCTAACTTCTACTAAATCGAATGAATATTACAAACACAAAAACAAAAAGGAACATTATTTTATTATTCTTATTCTCTTTTATGTAATCAACCGTAGCAAGGGTGAATACTAGTTAAAATAAACCTTTTAAAAACCTACTTCATTATTATATCAAAACAATGTAATAATACGCTCAAACAAAAATTGCATTAATTAAAATTAGAATCCAATTCGTGTAACTAATGTTTGCAATCAGTTTATTTAGGCCAAGTTCGTTAAAGTAATAAATTTAATCAGTGTGTAAAAACATATTATTACGGGAATAATATTGATATAAATAATTATTGAAGGAAAACATTATTGGTATTATTCTTCGAATATGAGACAGATAATTCAATGACATCATAGGAAATACGCTAGACTTACTAGTAATGCTTTAATGTTCTTTAAATCCGTTCTTGGCATTAAATATTATACATAATTTGTGACTGTCTAATAACTAATTGTTTAATGGCATTAAATCACTCGCATATGTTTATGAAATAACAAAAGCATCGTCTTCTATTCGTTGTGAGATTATTTATAACGGTCTCTATACAATCTTCCAAGATTACATCCTACTAATATTATAAATGCGAAAGTTTGTGAGGATGTGTGTGTGTGTTCGTTACTCTTTCACGCAAATACTACTGAACCGATTACAATGTTTAGCACACATATAGAGGGTAACTTGGATTAACACACTATGCGAGTTTTTCTTTAAAAACGCGGGCGAAGCCACGGGCGGAAATCTAGTATATGATAAAACAAATTACACTTGTTAATATTACTCGTATACAAAATCACATATGAAGTTTAATGAATAAAAATGTAATATAAAGAAAATACCAATTAATTCGTAATACAATAAAATAAAACATGACGATTCTCCTGAGTATTAGGAACCTAACTCACACCCTCTGACGCTATAAGATAAAATACAATGCTAGCACTGCACCAACAAGTTTGCTAAGAAAAATATGTATAATAGAATAGTCAAAGAAGCATTAATTACACACACTAGTAAATTATTGTTCATTTACTTTAATTAATGTTTTAGCAAAGATTTCCTTCTTCCTACCTATCATTGCATTTTAATGAAGCAGACTGCATATCTCACAATCCATGTAATGACATCAAAACACAAATATGAAATATCCTACAAAATACATAAAGAAGACACTAAAGAAAATAGGAAGGAATATGAAAAACCGCGACTTAGCACTCAAATAACCGCAAGATAATAAAATGACATGCACACTTCAAATTAAACAGAGTTTCTCAAACTTGCACAATTCCAAACTGTTTATAGCCTAACCGTATTTTATAATGGACCTTATACTGCATTTAAACATGAATTTCGACAAGCATGAAATACTATTACAGCTCAAATAGATTGTCCCAATGTTTGTGAACTTATATGGCTAAGTTATGAAACGCCGGCCGGGTGTCCTCCAAGTATAAAATAATTGTTTTAAACAAACTTCATTAGTAGCATATTTAACATTATATTATTTTTTAGCTTATAAGAATATATCGCTACTATACTTTTTTGTTTTATTCTTACGGGTTGAACTAAGCTTTGGATGCAAATTACAAAACATAACGTAAGCGGTGAAACGTGAAGCCAGCCCGCAAATTGAATAAAAGCTATTTATTCCAATACATTCAATGTATTGGAATATTATTGATTGTTAATGTTAAAAATTCAAATTTGACATTAAAATTAATTAATTCGACATATCAATTAATTACCTTATTTATACATTTCCTACCTTGCGAAGATAGTACAAAATTTTTGGTCACTCTCATAGATCGACTATTGGTCCAACTTAGTTGCAAAAAAATACGTTATAATATAGAGATCTTAGTTTAAGTTAAGTATAACATGATGTTTCATCAAATGGATGATGTTTATAATAATGATCGACTATTAGAGAATATGTAATTATTAATAATTCAACCGGTATCTTTAGTTTATTAGGGCTGACGAAAAACATATTTATGGTAAAACTATTTTGTTATATTTTCTACGCATTGTCCCGGATAAATAAATCGTCAATTACAGTTATTATTATTGGTACATTTAGTTTTATTCATAAGAAAGTAAGATTCATCAAAATAGGTTCAGTAAAGTGAAGGAAATCAATTCAGTAGTTTTTTCCGTGCGTCGTCGTAGTTCAAAAAACGTATATTAGGATTCACAATTGCACTGTGTATCCTGATGAAATAGAATATATCAATATTACTAAAATTGAAGCTACAATTACATTGGGAATAGCGAACGTATGAATGAATGAATGAATGAATGAATGAATGAATGAGAACTTTATTGTACACACCAAATTACAGACATTACATAAAATAGAATACACATAAATTGCACAATGGGCGACCTTATGGCTACAGAGCCATCTCTTCCAGGTAACCCAACCAAGGAAAGCAATGACAAAAACAACGAATACAACGAACGTACTATGTTCGCCAATTAGGCCTTATCATGTTTCAGAATCCCGATGATATAGCACGTAATATTGTATTAATAATAACAGCAATGTTATTGGCATTTAATGGTCAATACATGGACATAACAACACAACATATTAAAGATACTTGCAAACCTACCTTAAATATAATTCATTTCATTTGCTTAAAAAAGCTCCACACATAAAATGTTATTAAGATAAGAGAACAGTACCGATTTCTATAACTTACGAAACCTTATCCGCTTTATGAAAGAAGTGGAACATTAATATGCATAATTCAAGGAAGTTAAACGTAATAATTTTATTGCTCAGTAACGTACGTTTACAACAAAGCTCAAGTTTACTTTCTACAGAATAAGACATCGGGTTCAGTCACGAGACTGTAGGATGCCCAAAAATGCAATCTAGCACGAAAATTGTTCAGAGAATTATCACTTTCAAGCTTAGCCATTAAGGGCCAAATTCCTGTGAAGATAATTTGCAAATAGAGAATGGTGTATGCATAGATACAATTGAAAATATCAGGCTTTACTGTGCTAATTCCGTTCGAGCAGACACCACCGCAGTACAAACCATTTCACAACAAAATACCACAAACGCATTGATCAACACCAGCCGAGCCAATAATTAGTGTCCACGAATTGATCCGTTAATGACCAAAATCCTAATCATTCTGGCAATTCTAACATCTGATTTAATAATAATGCCTCGTATAATGATATTAATTTTGAAAGGTATTCAAGTATGAAGGCCGAAGGGTATTTATGGTCCTATCGTAAAATTCATGTAATAATCAAATACATCAATTGTAAGGATTGCAATTAAAACTATTCGCAAATTTATTTAACTATGTGATAATATATATTTTGTAAACCTAATAATTTAAGAAGTTGACCTGTGAACCCTCATAAAGAGTTTTGTAAAAGTTTAACATTAACTTCGAGGTTTTTTATTCCATGTTATTTTCAAATTTTAAAACATAAAACGCTAATAATAAAGAGCTCTTCATAGAGTCATCGAGGAATATATTTTATATATTGTATTCTTATATTAGTAATTTTAGTATATAATTATATTCAAACTTGCTAAGAAATTATATTAGGTACACTAGACATTTCATCGATATCTTTGTGTCGCAGATTAGACGTGATAAAATTATATTATATTTTAAAAGGCCCATAAAGTTGCATCACTTAATAAAATATGCATTGCACCTACTTCCTTTATGTCGTCCTATTATATATCTATCACAGCCATCAACCAGTACGATTTATGAGATAATAAAGTTATTATTTTACTAACAGGTGTATATGTTATTTCAACTACTTACAACATATTATATAAGTACACTTTTAACTCAATCTCTTCTTTCGCAGAGCAATACATTTTTTTCTACTGCTATAGTTATATTGTTTTATAATTTTAATCGAAAATAGTATCCAAATGTTCCATCAATTGAAATGCACATTTCCTTTAGTCTATTGTAACATTTTATTTTCATAAACAATAACTATTAAAGCAGCATAATATTTTCTTTAATCTTTCTAAAACCGCGCTGGTTTTCAAAGAACGAGATAATCAGATTTGAAAGGACGATGTTAGTACGGTATTTTATTAAAGATAATTATGTTGTAAGGAAGAATTTGATGTAGGTAGTGCGTGAAATCCTTGTTAAATCTTACTAAGAAAAAGCGTCTGACGAATTTCATTTTCCAATGATGTCAAGGTTTAAAAAACGTAATCAAGCTATACGTTAATATACAAGGAAACAATATAAACACCACATACTAGTAATTAACGGTATGTATCCGAGTTCTGATCATTTTATTATACACTAAAGCACTTCTTCTAATGGCCGGAGATCACCACTCCGCAGAGCTATTAAAACAATAAACTTTTGCCAGCAATACGATACTTTTGAGCTTTGCAATCTAAAAATGCATTTACTGCACGCACTTGTTTTCGTCCGTTATTTTAGACGTTCATAGAAAATGTACATGTACATTAGAATTTAGAAATCCAATAAAATAGCTTTACTAACTAATAACTTATTTCTTAAACTTAAGCAACTGTTAATGTAAAACGTAAAATATAATAATTGTATATAGGTTGAACAATATGTATTAACTATTAGGCGCGGGACATATACAAGCGGCGCGGCGCGCATCGGGCGCGCTGCCGGCGTGCATCGGGCGCGCTATTGGCATTTTGTATGAAATAATTTTGGAAAGGCGGCGCAACCGTGGCACAACCGTGGCGTGCCGTCTCGACGCCTGTCCAAAATTCTTTCATACAAAATGTATAAGAAGGACGTGGTGCAAAACAGATTCAAGAGGTGCGCTTATGGCACGCCCGCGCCCGCGCCGCTTGTGTTTGACCCGCGCCTTAGACTTGACACAATAGTGTCACACTTCACACACACTACATAATATATAATGTAGTGTGTCTTGATAATTTAGGTTTTGCGTAGTATTTATTACATTAAATTAACTAAGGTTTACAAAAGCACGAACCTATCTATTACCAACTAAATAGCACGTCAGGCGTTCACTTCAATTGGGTCATTACTCATAATAGTCCAGTCTGTGGGGAAATGTAAAAGCCTCTGCTCTACAAAAGGTGGCGTAGAAAATGTTTTGAAACAATATTGTTTAGGTATGAAAGGTTAATAAAAATCCAAGTTTTCGACCTTGACGGACCCAGGCGCTAGACGCCATCTTGAATTAAAGGTGCTAAAATTAGGTATATTTTAAATAACTTCTCAATTGTTTACTAAATCACAAAAGTGTCTATGAGGGGTTCAAAGAAGACAAAATTACCTACATTTTTTTCATACATGATTATTCTGTAAGTCTTAAAGGTAAAAAGTTACAAGCGACGGAAATAGTAATATTTACAGAAATCATATAATTTTCATTTTGTTTAAAAATTGTGCAGCTATAATTTTTTAATTCTTTTTGATGGCCCGGGCTGGTTAATGGTGGCTTCTTCATTATCGTCGCTGAAATTTTCTGTTTCATTGTCTGTATTTTTAGTTTCCAACCATGAAATTTCGTCGTCATCACAGTCTTCGTTATCTATCTGAATCTCTACTGCATTTTCACACAGTTGACCACTACAGAATCCACAAACAATAGAGCATTTTAATCCAGCTTTTCTGCAACTACATGCTTTGCTGCATCCTTTTTTACAGTGGCAAGAAATTACACTTAAAAGCATCTGAGGTGCTGCTTTCTCTGTCGTTGTTATTGGAGTGAGCCTATTGGTGTCATATCTCCAGCCCCAGTCTTCTGGATTTTTTTCAATTCCATACCATTTTTGGACTTGGTGGTATGTCATATACGCATGATACCATGCAGCGTCCTTTGTTGGCGGCAAAGAAGCAAGTTTAAATTTACTTTTTATTGATAACTAAGGATTCTTTATCCTTGTCCCCTTTGTACAAAGTTACTAGAAAGCGTGCTCCAGCGTCTTCGATTTCTTCTGGTCATGACGACGAAATTTCATGGTTGGAAACTAAAAATACAGACAATGAAACAGAAAATTTCACCGACGATAATGAAGAAGCCACCATTAATCAGCCCGGGCCATCAAAGAGAATTAAAAAATGATAGCTGCACAATTTTTAAACAAAATTAAAATTATACGATTTCTGTAAATATTATTATTTCCGTCGCTTGTAACTTTTTACCTTTAAGACTTACAGAGTAATCATGTATGAAAAAAATTTAGGTAATTTTGTCTTCTTTGAACCCCTCATAGACACTTTTGTGATTTAGTAAACAATTGAGAAGTTATTTAAAATATACCTAATTTTAGCACCTTTAATTCAAGATGGCGGCTAGCGCCTGGGTCCGTCAAGGTCGAAAACTTGGATTTTTATTAACCTTTCATACCTAAACAATATCGTTTCAAAACATTTTCTACGCCACCTTTTGTAGAGCATAAATACCTACAGACTGGATTATAACCACTTCTGTCAAATATTGGAAGCGTGGGAATATAATTATCGAGCTTACTTCGACAGATCGCGCGTAAAATTGATTGCTTTATGTCTCTGAATGTTACAAATTATGATTTTAATATAATTTGTTATAAATTTTCTTAAAATACCAGAGATGAAATTGGAGTGATGCGGGTTAAACACGCTTCTTTCATTTATCCGTAATTAATTTAAAAATAGTACATTCAAAGTTGACCTTTTAGGTAATCTCATAATTCTTCTCGCCTATAAATCTAACCCTCTTCTAGACGTTATTATGTACAAATGAGTTTATTTAATTAAATAACAATTCATTATATTTTCCATAGTCTAAAAATTATATATAAATAATCGAAACTCTACGTTATTATTGCTATAAACGTAAACTTTTTACTTATTTTGCTCTACAAGCTTTCATGTCCAACATGAATTTGCAGCGGAAATTTCAAAGTAATAGAAGAAACCGAATGGGCTGTAAAAAACACAAGAGCACACATAACGACGTATAAACATAGCGTAAACATCGGTTAGAGCATACGCTATACAGCCTAGACTTGAGATAAAAGTCTGCTTTAGCTCCGAACCGCGCGTTCAAGCGATAAATAGACTTCTTTTAAAGCCATAATTTAAATGGAACGCCAACAGCTTCTTTCACTCCATTCATGAATATTTTTAATAGAATAATCAATTGCGTCGTTGAAAACGAATCTTGTATTTGTAAGAACAGATTTTTTTAAGTTGGTTTTAATTTGCTGACTCTATAAATATAAACGCTGCAGCTATCTTCACTAATACTACTTTCACATATTTCGACTGCTTAAAATGTCGAGATATGTGTATAATGTAAACTAATTAATATCGGAGTACCTAATCATTTTAATAAATAATTAATGACATAAAAATCAATTAGTACCTAAGTATGAGATTTTTAATCTTAAAAAATTAAGACGAACGAGGCATTTTCTGAAATAACCTGAAAATGACACAGATAAATACAGTTTGTTAAGGATTACTGTAAAGTAGGATAATTAAATGTTTTGCTATAAATTTGATAAGGTAGGTACTCGTATAATTAAATTAAGTAATTTACAAACAACAAAGCGTTCATTCGGCTTCATTACCATTACAATAAATACAATCTCATTTTATTTTGAACTCCGTGCATATAATCAAAATATTCTACTCATATGCTAATATGAGGAAGCGGGCCCTGAGGTAAATTTATGCATATTTTTGTTAAGATAGGTAATTCAAATCTTTCTAATATACATACTTACTTTTATTACTTTTTTCTAAAGAAAATTAAATTTCTGTGTTCTTCATTCATACATTTAATGTTCATGAGACATCTAAAGTTTCTAGTTCAAGGATATTTTTCAAAGTTCTGTTTGAAAAATATCCCTCTTTAATTGATTCAGAATCATACTTGGGAATTTTTTCCAAATAATTACTATAAACTTCGTTCAAATGTATATTCTAAGAACTTCGTTTTTACTCAAAGATTGACACGCTCCGTTTGGAACGCAATCGTCTGTAATAAGACAATAAAAATTTGTTTTCATTAAATTCCTTAGTGTTCCCAATCGACGTGAATTTCATTACATACATCGTGTTTGATGTAATGAAACCTTTATTTAAAACAAATCTTTAAAAAGTATTAGTCTGAAAATTATAAATGCCAATCAATAAACGTATTTCTAAAAGTATCGACTTGAATGGGTCAAACGCTGTAACTTTTTTGTAATGAGTGGGAGTCAATTTGTATGAAGAATTTAAACAAGAAAATAATTTTAAGAAAATTTTTTCTTATTTATATCAAAACTAGCTTCCGCCCACGACTTTGTACGTGCATCCCCGTTTTTCCCCGTTCCCGCAAGAATTTCGGGAAATCCTTTCTTAGCGGATGCCTACGTCCTAACATCTACCTGCATGCCAAATTTCAGCCCGATACGTCCAGTGGTTTGGGCTGTGCGTTGATAGATCACTATATCAGTCACCTTTGAGTTTTATATATATATAGATAAACATTTCCTAATAAAAAGTACACTACGTATATTTCTTAAATTCCAATAAAAGTTCCATTGCGGGACCGCGATAGGCCGCAAATAGCATAACAAACAACATAGTTACTGGTTTAAAATAATTCAATATAGTTGAGAGTTGAGACTGTTTATATTTAGATCCATTATGGTCTTTGTGGGTAAACGCATCATGTATCTTTTATATGCGTGCGTTGGTATACCCAAGACAATATGCGTAAATAATATATATGCATAATTTTATGATCTCATTCAATAGTTTATCAAGCTCGTATAGGTATTCAATATTATAAATGGTGTTCCGCATTCTGGATTCAATTCCTCAATAAATTTAGAAATATTACTTACTACAACGCGTTCGCGTTGGTAACAAAGACGTTGTGTATTGCATTCATAATAATTTTATTTTATGACCTCAACCACTCCCGACTTCTTTTATAAATAGATAGGTACCTCATTTTATATCTTATTTTAGTATCTGCAGCTATATTACCTATATCTATTACTTGCTTTCTAGTAAATAATACTTTCATTCAAAATTAACTTCGTTTGAATTTGACCTTTACAATTTGATATAGTGTAGGACGATAAGTGTTTAGAGTTATCAAAATTCTGCATATTTTCTTCCAAATTAAGGCTTTATAAATAACTTTTTAACCTTAAAATATTTTACAACAAAATTAAGTTTGACAATGGGTGCTACAACAGAGACTTGATGTTCTATAATAAAAATATTATAGCGCTTCACCACAGAATACATAATAGTAGCTAAACGGCTTCACGAAAGCTCTTGCTTTTTAATTGGGTACAATAAACTTGTTGAGATATGTAAATAATAAACACAGTGGCTGTAACAAAGCTAGGAAAAAAACAGTGGTAAATAGAAATTTTAATTGAGTTCAAACCGTTCTGAAAAACATGTGAAAAACCATGATACCTATTTAAACATATGTAGTTAGAAAATATAGCATATCTTTCTACATTATACGAAACCAATCGAAAGGAAATATGTACATAAAAGGAAATAAATTGGAAAGCTATAGAGTGATTAGTCGTGTAGCCAAACGTCACATTCCCTACGTAAGCTTTTAGACAACTTTATTTCTGTAAAATACAAGTTCATCTTAAAGCATTTGTAATCCAAGCAATGTTACTGACTTAGTAGATAAAATTTGTTCCAGATAATAACCATAATAAACTCCACATCGATACTTTTAAATTTTACTGTAGTAACTTTACTCTACTATCTTTTTCAAATAATAAAAAATGGTGTTTTGTTAAATACGTAATTCCTCGAAAACTGAACGATAATCGCCAACAATACTATTTATGTATTGTTTTTCGATTCTAATACTTTTTTTTTTGATATTAACTTGACCAGTATCTACCTTCATAGATTTCTTCCCCTCCCGCACAAACATTGTTTTTACTGCCTACGATTTGCAATCCCTTCGCTCCAAAGCGAGGAATAAAACAGATTATTATAAAACAAGGAAGACAATACTAATAGCGGTATTCCTGGTCCAGAACATAACATCGGTTATTTCATACGGCCTCACAAGTTCATTGGCAACGCATCCATAATCACCTTTCAGGGATTTCCCGGTTCGCATGAGATATTCACCTCGTGTCATCAATTATTGTGCCAAAATAGTATTGATGAGTTCTTGAAATAGCGTAATTATTATAAGGCAAAAGAAATGCATAAATATTCCCAAAAAAAACTTGAATTCATTAATGGATAATTTGAGATAATTTCAAATTTGTATAGGAAGGTAGGTACTATCTATGAAATTAAAAAGTCAAAACTGTTCTTTGCTAATTGAACTTTTATTTTCATGTACCAAATACTAAAATGTAGGTATATTTAATGTCCTTTTTATGCATTATGGTATTATATGAAAAAATGAGCTGTTATATTTTAAAGCAAACATTATACGCGCCATTTATATAGTATCGTGCTTAGATCAAGGTTTCGAAATTGTTATTCTAATAATTAATGACTTCGATAAAATTAATTTCGGCGTACACAGCTCGAACCCCTTAACCCTTACGTAACTGATCATGCGGAAAAACATATTATCACTCATTGCCAAATGAATTTTTGCGTCAATCATCTTAACGGCCTTAGGCTATAATCGATGAATTCACTTCGAGGCCATTACAGGAGTGGTTTTATATAAAAACCGTATGTATAATGTAATATCGAATATCCTAAGGTTAGGCACTGCTATTATTTTGTTATGAAATTGTAGTACTAGTAATTACTAATTGTAATTAGGTAGTACAGCTATCTTTCGTACCCATAAATATCTAGTATAATAAAAAAGCCACATTAGCCATGAAGCACTTTTAATCGATCATTCTAACATATTCCATTGAAGATTGAAATTTTTAATGTAGGAAGGAGTTAAAAATGGACACACCTCGTCATTACCATTTATTTTCAAGATAGCTTAGGTTGTACATTCTAGCTCGTGATTTTTTTATTGCGAGAACAATTTTTCAGCTTGCTTAGAGCGCAGACTCCAATGTGTGCTACGACTACTATAAAATATTAAATCGCTCGTTTTATGGCGGCGTCTAATATTCTGACCTTAGTCAAATATTATGGTTAATTGAAGTCAATGCCGCCCTGAGTTGAGGACAATATTCACGAGTCTGAATCATCCGTAAACATAACTTATTTTTAATCCGCCATTTAACTAGAAATGTTCGTCATTCATCTTCTTAGCAAAGCGGTGCTTCCCGCATTCGAGCCGACATTCAAACCATACCTATATCATAGCTGTACATGTAGGGATATTTTACGTGGTACGTCTTTGTATTTAGTAATATGTGATATTATATCCAGTGATATTAATAGGTAATTAAAAAAACTCCCTTAGCCTTCCAGAATCAAAATACTTTTCAATACATAGGTATCTAATCGATAATTATTTATAAGGCTACACACATGTGAGTGAAGTCCCGTGTCCTCTTCTGTCTCATCACTTATGTTATGCACATTACTCATCATCGGTTTCAATAATTTGTTTTATTTATGAACAATTAGGTAACCTAGAACCCCTATGATCTACTCTCACGATTTTACCCCTGAGACAAAGAGGAGGTCAAATTTGCATATGTCGTGGCCATATCGTAGATTTGCTCATTTCATGAAATGCGACCATTTTTGTTTCTTTTTTAAAAAGCGATTCGCTTCTGGCACTCGCCGGCCGCTGCCGCGGCACGCTCGCTTTGCTCGCTCGGCTCGTGCGTTGTTTATTAAAGTCTAACCTAACCTAACCTAACTGTTTTCTATTGAAAAAAACCATTCGCTTCTGGTATTCGCCGGCGCTACCGCGGCACTAACTTAAATGACAATAAACAAGTTCTTAAAATATTCTGAATTTTTAATGTTTTATGGACTCTCTAAGATATTTTATACGATCTGGCCAAATGTCGATGACCAAATCGTGAAACGTTGACGATTTAACGATCTGGCCAAACTATGTTGGCCATTTCATGAAATGAGCAAATCTACGATATGGCCACGACACATATATATTCAAACACATAATAAAACGAAATACAATCTGTAAGTAGTTTTAATTCATTTAATCATTAGATTTAATCCTTTTGTTTGTCGCTAATTCAGAAGTTTGTTTTGCATAAAATAAATTTAAATATTAATCAACAACAATATCTACAGACCTGCATATAAATTATTATGTAGTTCCTAACTGAATAAGGATAAATACCCAGGTGCTGGAAAAGCCTATCTTCATTTCACAATAGTTTTTTCCGTCATAGGGTTAGAACCTATATTCTCAGTCGCAATAGTACCTACGCGTTATTAATTACTGTGCCAACCATGTGCCAACCATGTGCCAACGATCATCAATGTTTATAGGTGCTGAAACGTTGAAAGCTAAAAGCTATAAGCTTTATACAAAGGAAAGTACATTAATTATAATACAATATTAGGTATATTTTATGAAATTATAAGTAATTTTAATAAACATTTTCCTAAAAATAAATAAATTTTTCTCTAGATAGGTAGTCTACATGGAAAAGATTAATAAGAAAGCTAGCTAATCCTTTTTCTTTTTTACTAAAAATATACCTGCAATCTTTTTCAATAAATAAATAAACAATTTAACAACAACATAAAATAGTATTAAAACCGCTAAAAGTACAGCAAAAAGCACACTATAGACATCTAGTAGTGAACGCTGGAACCACGTGCTACTTTTTGACGGCAAAGATGGCGGCGCTGTTCTATGACGCGCTACATACTCCGTCCAATAGATGGCGCTATCTAAAACATTCATTGGTCTATCGTGCCATAGTTTAGAAACAGAGCGCGCGCTTTGCTGCATCCTGGAACATTAATTTGTAATTAATTTTAAAATAAACTTGGATAGAAATAGATACGAGCATCTGTTTCAGATAACAGAGGAAGACTTGTGCTCGTTTATACCCTTTTCTAAAAAAACAGTAAAATATGAGGGTAATTCATGAAAACTGTTCAAATAACACAACAGTGTTCGTAAATATATAGCTTATTATATTCTCTTTGGTTAAACTCTCTTTGTAGAGGGGAATTTAAAATACAATCCATAACTCGTAAAGCAACCTTAATAACCATATACGAGCCAATTAACATATATTTTGTTATATTTGATTCGAAGCCCGAAACCAAAAAAAATTGTGCTACATCATAAATTCATAAAACCTACTATTGCGATAATGGTGAGGAGGCGAGCATGTTGCAAAGTACTCTAATCAAATTAGAAGATTTAGAATAAATATTCTCTCTTAATTTTGTAGTAAACACTTACTTTTCAGTAGTCAGATATTCGATGGAATCCTTCAAGGAATCCGCGCTGACATGGTCAAAGTAAAGAGTAGTTCCCAAGCCAGAACTTTCGATGGCCGCAGCATTAGAAAATTGATCTCCAAAGAACGGTATTGCTAACAACGGTTTTCCACAATGTGCCGCTTCGGAGAGACTGAGCATACCCCCATGTGAGATGAATGCCAGGACTTTTGGGTGACCTAAAATAATTAAGTGCGATTATAGCATAAGAGATTGGCGCGATGCCCGATCCGTTGATTACTAAGGGTCCTTTTAAGTGAAAAGAGTCCTCGACTACAAAGTTTTAAAGAGCTCTAACCAAGGATCTTTATTATGTCCCCTATTATCTATTCCAGTTACGCCAGAAACATTGTTGTAGTGTATTTTACTTAAGTAAATTTTAATTTAGCGCATATCCTATCACAAATAATGTATGTGGTTATAGATAAAATATTGTTTACAAACTATTACCGTTAAATGATTTGAATTCGAAACAGTTTTATCATAATTAACACAATTAACAAAAATAACATATTTATGTTTTCATGTTCCGTTCTCTTGAAGCCTACGCTTCATTATGCTAAGTAAAGTCGATTCTTTAACCATATTTATGAAATCAATATCATTATTTTTTCTTTATCATGCATGACAAACACGCTAGCAATGGTTAATATAACCGGTTATGAAGTAGATACAGTTATGTTTACGCCTCTATGAAGATATCAATTTATCTAAAAATACTATAATTATGTTACGAGGTAAAATCAATATTACAGATAGGTATGAACAATACTAATATTCTTTGAGCATTAAACCAACCTAATATTATAAATACGAAAGTTTGTGAGTAGGCATGTATGATATTTGCTACTCTTTCACACAAATACTGAACCGATTACAATGAAATTTAGCAAATAGAGGGTAACTTTGTAACACATAGGATAGGTTTTATTGCGGAAATCCCATAGGAACGGAAGCTATGCGGGTTGTTCTTTAGCCAGTTTTATGTTCGCATGTTACGTCCGTTTTGACCAGGGACAGCAAGCAGCCTAGCGTTACAGCCGCCACTTCTAGTGCTCAAAATTCAAATAGCACTCGTATTTGTTTTCACACATATCAAAGCAAACAAAAGGCCAAATCATAGAAGTTAGAATCAAATACTTACACAAGATATCACGTTGAGGAAACCAAGGGCGAGTCAATATGTTCCCGTAATCCTCGTTTAACGTAATATTCTCCAGTTTCCATAGAACTTTCTGTGGTATGCGTTTGAAAGCATCTAGGAACTGCTGCATTTTTTGTGCGCTCATAGTACTGGCTTTTAAATTAGAGCCGAAACTTACGTAAATCAAACCATGTTTGGCGGATGCGAGAAATTTTTCTAAGTCCTGTAATAATATAGAAATGTATTTAAATTCAATGCGGGGGTGATTTCGACTTAAGAACAAATTGAGGTATTACAATAACAGGACAATAATCTAGACTGTAAATGAAACAAACAATATTTACTTTACTGTAAACATAACAGTGTCTTGAAAATACCAGGAAATGTATTTTATCCGCCTCAATGCGCTAGCGAATTTTATTAATTGACTTAGATAGTAATTACAACTTACAAGTTACAAATTTACCTTTTTGTTCATATAGAATTGAAGGATAAACTAAATATATTTAAATAGTAACTAATACATGTTTGATTTTATTAATCAGTCAGTTATTGAAACTTGCCTGTGGAATTGGTTTGGGTTTATCAATATGTATACCCCCGATTTCTAGAACTTGGGGTGAAAGAAGTCGCGCTCCAGTCACAGAATAATGCTGATACACAAACATCATCTTCATTCTTTCTTTGCCAACCTTTTGCATATCAAGGGGAACATCTGGGAGGTATTTATTAAAAACTTTGTACACATTATCATGTACCAATCGTTGTGCAAGATACGTTATGTAGTAGTCCGCTAAATACGCTTCTACCTTATTATACAAAGAGGGATTCGGCCCTGAACGAGAAAAGTAGAACGCATCAGCCGAAAAGTCAAATGGAATACCAAGACGATAATAAGCCCAGGGCAGCAAAGTGTGAGATGTGATTCCAATAATAGGAGCATCGTATAGGGCAGCTGCAAATGCAAGCCCGCAATCGCTCATAAATTGTTCCACAAATATAACATCAATCTTCTGCTTCTTAGCTAAGAAATCTTGAACATTCTTATTTATGAATAAGTTTTCACAGTCTTCTATCGTACCAGGGATGGTTACCACAAAGTGTCGGTACAAATTGATCAAATGAATATAATTTGAACTGATAGGTTCATAATCAGATATAGGTGGCATCATCTTCTTTCTGTCTCTATTGAGCGACAGATCTACAAAGGTCATGTTCGTTGGCGGATTATTTTCCAAGTAGTTGTTCATGACCGTTACAGAGTGACCTCTGGAAGCCAATTCTCGGAAAAGCCTTTCAAAGGCCATATAGTGGCTTTTGAGAGGTAGAGTCACAATAACGAGCACATTTAGAGCGGTAGCATAGTTCAATACTTGAATTAAAGTTAAACTAAAAAATAAAAGTACGAAGAGCTTTCGCGGAATCATTATTCGCACGCGGTTTAGGGTCAACACTCTCGAGTGGCGTTGAATCACAAGTCACACTCGGACGAGGGCCTACAACCAACTGATTTATATAAGAGCAATCAGCAAAGCTCCGTTCAGTAATAGTCCAACGCAAATTAATGTATTACTTACTTGATACGCTCTATTGTTTATTGTATAAATAGTGAATATTGATATGGTAATCTGTAGTGTAAATAGGACAATGTGATCGTACATCACAAAATGTGTTCTTGTATTGTGTAGTAATAAATAAAGTTAGTTTTAAACAATGTTTAAAATCAACTATCCGGTTCCGATAGATGCCAATAATAATAATAATATGTATAGGTATTATCTGCATGTGCAGCTATAAGGAAAACGCATCCGCACCTTTAACGTCAACAAAAATTGTTCGCAAATTACCAATGTTGTACGTACCTTGTAGTTACGTTGGTTTTGAATAAAAAAAATACGTGTGGCACTCGAGGACTGCCGCGGTAAAGCTATTGCATAGCATCGCATCGCTGTGCAGGTTGGAGTAGGGGTGTTAGGTTTTTTCGTTACGGAATTTTTACATTCGGTCGCCGTGCTCAAAGTCTAAGATAAAAGCTATTCAATGGCTTAAAAATTATATAAAGTAAAACAACAGAAATGCTTTAACATTTTTATATTAGAAATAAATAAATACCATATTTACATTTAAGATTACATACATTATTAATTACAAATGAATCACAAGCAATCAAAAGAACTGATTTATAAGTGACCATCAATATATTATGTATAAAAACGCTAATACATAACAAAATTCATTTTGAATCATAGAAATAGTGTTTTATATCACTCGAAATAACTGCATACGAACATAAAATTTACATTGTACATATGTCATGTATCCAGTCCTTGTACCCTCCAAGAATCTATTTAAACATAGAAATACATCAGAAGTGGGATCTAAATCCATAAAAAAAAGCCTATTAGAATAATAATCTAAATTAAAATAGCCTTTTCTGCAGTATATATAGACAAACAGCTAGAAAGAATAGAGCAGCAAAGAAAATGATGACTTTATCTGTGAATTCTCTGCGGCCATACTTCTTGAGAAGTTTACTGGATTGCTGGATTGTGCTACTTGTGTTTTGTAACTCTGATTGTGTGCCCTGTAAGAAATATTTGTTATGCTAACTCATTTTGTATATGGTTTTTTTTTCTACTATTTTTATTATTTTTTTTCACGTCTGTTTTCTATGTAATTTAAAATATGTAAAATCACAAATATTTTTATCAATTTGAATAAATTACATACATATAAAAAACTATTATTTGAACATAAATTTGACTCACATGAACAGTTGTGCTAGATGAAACAAGATTGTCAAGTGTGTCCTGACTCCTCTGGGTCGTGGCTGCTAACTGCCGGCTTATTGTTAGCAGCTGTTCTGTCACACCTAAACAAAATGAAACATATTTTACACAAAAATAACACAATAAAGAAGATACTATACAGGAAATTAGAATTAACGTTATAAATATTAGCCATAACGTACAAGAATACAAGCCAATAATGAATAAGTTGGTTACAACTAGGGGTGCATCCGATACCGATACCGATATATCGGCGATACTTCGGGTTAGCCGATATATCGGTATCAACGATATTTTTAAGACCGATTCAACGATACTTTTTAATTTAAAAATGTAGTGTAAACGAGCGTGTTGTCTCGTCTATTCCGTTGCAAACGAGACATGAACTATGCTCGGGGAAACCCCGCGCTTGTGAGTGTGTTGTTGAGTTGTCCCAATATATCGAGAGGTGCAGATCCATTCGTTTTCTGGCGCAATGACGTTTTATACCCAAACTTGAAAAAAATTGCGCAAAAGTACTTTAGTTTCCAAATGAGAGACTATTTTCCAGCGCAGGTCTTATTCAAACAGACTTGCGAAATCGCCTTTCTCCGCAAAACTTAAGATTACTTTGTTTTTTAAACAAAAATCTTATCAATGTTAATTTTAATTACTAAAATTTTTAATTGCCTAATTATTAATCTATGTCTCTACTTTTTATATTAATAAAAGAAAAATCTGACTTGTGATTTATTTATTATACCTTCATTTTTGAATTCACAGTAAGCGTATCGGTATCGGTATCGCCGATATTTTTATAAGAGTATCGGTATCGGTATCGTATCGGCGAAAAGGCGTATCGATGCATCCCTAGTTACAACTTACCCGTTGACACTTTAAGCAATCCATCTCTATCGACTTTTTTATTTCTCAATCTCAGAACAGATTGCTCTCCTTCTGGTGCATTCATTAACTCTTCCCGTTGCACCTTTTCAATCTCTAGCATACTATTTATATTGGCTTCCTTGAACTCTTTGAGGAGGCTTCAAAATAAAGAAAATTACAGTGTCAATTTTTGTATGACCGTCAAGATTCTATATAACTTCTTAGTTTCCCCGCGACCAAACTTGATGTAAAGTGTAAACCGTGGAGTTGAATCCTTATTTATGCAATATAGAAATAAGCTATTACAAAAATTTATTTCATCATATTTTTTTAATGTTGTACACTTTTTTTGGTGTGTATTATGATCATATGAAAACATGGGCCCTATGAAATTAAATTTGGTAAAAATTATGAATAGAATTAGAATAGTTTTTTACATTAATTTGAAAAGTAAACTACTCATAAAAACGTCCCATTGACCTTTAGCTACAAGAAATCATAGCAATGGAAAATAAATATAAATCAATATAATTTAAAGTGATATAGAGAAATCATAATATTTACCATGCCTGCAGATGCCGCTGAGAAACCAATTCAATGCCAAATTTTTCATCTCCAGTTTCCTTTCCATGTAAGTCTAATTTGTCCAAGAGATCTCTTAAATTTGTGATAACTTTTCTTCCCTTTTCATTCAGTTCATTCAATTTGTCCATTGAATTGGTGCATTTTGATATATCCTATATTGAAAAATATTCAGACATAGAAATAATAAGGCAATGAAAACAAAATAATATTAACCCATTGAGCCCCGAACGGCCCGATCGGGCCACGAAACAATAGATTTTCTATTGTGTCTGTGATTCCGGGGCCTGATGGATTAAGTGTATATTTTCTGGGTTAAAAACCTAACTAAACAGAACAATTATGAAAAAAAATCTATTAATATCGATAATAATAGATGTAAATCTTATACAAGTGCAAATGAAAATAAATGCAAATAATTATCTCATAAAAGATAACTGATGGGGTTAATATAATGTCCAAAATATGTTTTTTCTTTATATTTACTTACGTGTATAACAGCTTTCAATTGAAAGTGATATTTTGCTGCTGTTTTTACAAAATTCTGATAAGTTATATCAGCATTATCTAATTTTTCAGTAAATTTTCCATATGCTTGCTGACTGCTAAGATCAATCATCATTAAAATATGATAAATTTATCATAAAACAAGCCTTTAAATTATAAATATCAACATCCAAACGCAAAATCTGCGATTTGCGATATATTTATTTTGACAAATGTTCAAAAAGTGACAGTGATGACCTCAGGTGATGACTGAAAAATCAAGAGTGAAGTGGGACGTGTGTACGTCAGTCGTCAACCTCAACGTCACAATGACGGGTTATTTTCAGAACAAATACATGCCCATTGGACATACGTTTTTGTCACGGATCCTAGTCTATTGGCTTTGCGCCCATAAAATTTATTTAATTTAGAATTAACAATATATCCGTTGTTATTGTATGTTTTTGTTTGCGTGAAATGAAGATATCATTTCACGCAAAATAGGCGCTTGATTTATACAATTATTTGATAATTTATATAGTTTTTGAAAAATTGTACGAATTACCAAAAAGAAAAATGTTATGATATCTAAAACATTTCTCATCAATGAATATGGTAGGTATTACAAAGGTTAAAAAATTGTGGGATTAAGTGTAAAAAAAATAATAAAAAGCTTTTAAATTAAGAAAATTTTATTGAAACACCACACAACATTTAATTCGTTACATATACATGACGATTTAACCTACCAAAAGCATTGCAATAATTATTCGTGATTCAAAAGAAAATTTGTACCTACAATCCATGTGTCTATACTAAAAACGAAGAATAATAATTCAAGGGCTATTCCCATTCGTCAAATACGCAGTTTTCAAGATACAATAGATGGTGTGTTTTACTGCTCCTCAAACTTCTTCTACACGTGGGACAGGCTGGTCGCATCTTTATAGCTCTAATTAGACATTCCGTGCAAAATATGTGACCACATATGGTTGAGGATACGGATTGCTTTGCAAAGTTTTCAAAGCATATAGGACATTTAATTTTTAAGCATCTATTACGTTTAGATTTTGTCTGAAAAAGTAATAGCAGAGTCAGTTTTATTAGATAGAGAATAATTAATCTAGTGGCATCATAACAGTCTAGATACGATTTTTGTTTGGGTGAACTATTGTATACGTATACGTGTAGTATACAAACAAATTCAATAGATGCTAGTTACTTTTGTGACTTTCGTTTTATTTCCTTCTTTCTTAGTCCGTTTCTTTTTGCCATAAGTGGGTTTAACCACTTTGTTATCGGGCGTCATCACCAAACATGAAGCAATTAAAGTTTTGTTATAATAACATTATATCACCAATAATTTTATACATGACACAATACTGCAGTTTTTGACACAATCCATTGATACCATTCTTTCTTTCATTCCCAATTCCTTTCATTTCTGCCATCACAAGCTCTACTATTTATGACCTTTCCAAGGAGTTTCTCTAATTTACACAAGAAGAAAGACTCACTATGAAGACTCACATAAGCACTTACTCAATAAAAGAAGGAGCACCTTCTCTAATCTACAACATCATTGAGCACGGCAAATATCGAGTAGGCGTTGTAAAGTGCCTGAAAATTAAATAATTACATTTTCAAATTGATCGAAAAAAATTGTCCAATCCTCTAAAGTTTCAGTCAACCTTTTTTTTATAGAAATGTTAAAGGATATGAAGAAATTGAATCAGTCAGTTAGTATCTTTATTATATAAAGTCTTCTAGTCTGACCATTTTCTCATTATCATCTTGTAAAGGCCTACACAACCAACCTGACTATACGTTTGAATGCACATAATAGACATGCCTCCAGCGCTGAGCTTAAGCGGTTTTTGTGCGGCTCTGATCACAATCAACAAATCTTTTTGAAGGTCCACAGGCCAAGATGTCCACGGAGATTCGTAAGCGGCCAGTGCTATACCTTCACTCTTTGCGTAAAATATTTTAGGTTAGTAATTCACTTCTTATATAAACATTATTCTAATTATTGTTTAGTAGGTAACATAGACTTATCGGATGTACTATCTAACAGATTAATTATATCAGACTTGAGAATAGCAGCTTGAAAACTGATAAACACGACCAAATATGTATAACGTTTCTTTCAGATAACATATTTTCCAAAAATTCAATTCAGTTATGGGAATCGAACCGACACCCTCTCAATAATTGAGTTCACTAATCGCCACGAGGCATGATTGTTTATATTTCAATGTAAATATAATTTTGTTTTTTCCCTATGCGCATCCATATGCTTCGTTATGCTTTTAATGTTAATGATGCATTGAAACGCATATGTCGACTTGTTTGCTCACATCATTGGCTTTCAAATATTGTGGGAACTAACAAAAGCAATGAAATCTAAATACTTATCTTACTTTTGCGATCAACTCATCCCCCAAGAAACAAAATATGTAAGCATTTAACAATGCAACGAATAAAAATGCTACAAAACTTGCTAGTAGAGTTTTCTGTTCAAAACCAACCTGAAATTAAATAATAATCCCAAATTTTTTAACATTACTCTTTCAAAGCTTAAGGAAATGTTATCATTGATACTTTCTTCTGATTGCATGTATTTAGTCAATAGTAATATTGCTTAGTGCTTGCTACTTGCATCATAACTTCTGAATAGTCGCCCCTGCTAGCAGGTATTTTTATTTAAATGAAATAAAAAGTTTACTCACCACGGTCACCATTAATGCGTTTAAGCACAATTCTATAGTCACAGCTAGATTTTGTATTAAAAAGAATTCTTTGAAAATATTCGTGAAAGTATTTGAATATCTGAAACAGAGGATCATTAGAGTAATATCACTCTAAAACATCTTTACAACCACCCCAGCATGCTTTTATGCGTCTTTCAAACTTCCGTCTCATTAAAAACATTACCTCATTAAGCGTACATGTTTTTTAATTATTTCCTTAAACTCCATCCTCATTACATTTTCATTTCGCACAGAGAAATTCAAACCCCGCATTCTGTTCTGCAATTCATCCAACTGATCGCAGAAATACATAATTATCGTGCAAACGAGTCCCTGCACGGCGAACGCTCTGTACATACACGGGATAAAAGTCAGTGCCAATATTTGACCCGCTAGCATCAAGTTCATTTTGCTCTTTAGTGGATCGAAGGGCATCCAAGCTTCGACCGTCATCTCGCCTTTGTACTGGGCCAGTAAGCTGAACGCCGAAACTATGGCCGTAGACAGAACTGTTATAAAAATTATATGTAAAGACATAAACTTCTTCCGATCCTCTGTAACTATATCGCCAGAATGTTTTATCTCAAATATCAAATCTTTCAGCTGTTTTCTTTTTAGAATAAAGAAGACTGCCTTCAATCCGAAATTATAAGCCACGAGCGTTTTATCTAAATTGGACATTAGAACGATTGTATCATCTTTATGCTGATATGTCCCGATACCAGTTATAACGATATAAATGATAGAAAGAAGGTGTAGGATAATTTCAAATATTTTGTATAAAAATTCTTGAAGATTGGATTCATGTTTAGGCCATAAACCAACATAGTACAAATATTTTTCGTTGAAATTGAAAAAGTCTTGCTCTGCATTGAACAGTGTTAACTTGAGCGCAGCCATTCTGCAAATAGCGTCCATGAAAATTACTTTAAATTATGTGACTAAACTAATCAATTGCAAGTGCAGGTTAAAGTTTTAGCCACAAAGTTTCTTAAGCAAATTGTAGCAGGAAATGTGTAATCATGAAATATAATTGAGAATAATTTAAACTAAATGGAAAATTACAAATCGAACTAGAACGAGATCGTTATATGAAAGAAATAGGCGTATAATTAATTCTTATTAAATTTAGTTTAGTTTGGTCAGGATTTTACGATATTATTTAAAGAGATAAAATGAAACTCAGGTAAATAAAATACACTATATTTTATTAGTCAGTCGATACATGGAATACAATCAAGAGAAAGCTTCGTGGATAAAAGACAGCTTCGTCTTTGTGTTCATGGAAGTGTATTTACATTTATTCATTAATAGTTTCACTAATTTCTTTGGTCCACAGCAGTACAGATTTATGTGATGTCTGAAAAATAAAATGAAGAATGAATGAATATGAAAATATGAACTTAAAACCTGATCCCTCTCTGACATATTTCTATTTCGAAAAAATAATCCTTTTACTTCCAAAGTAGGTTAATAATTTACAATTGAGGAACTATCGATGTTTTTGTATAATTTTTTAACTTGAACTGTGTTAAACTATGTAGAGCCAAAAGGGAATATTCTGACCTAAAGTGAAATAATTCTTTTCAAATACATGAAAACTGATAAATTTAAACAAGGTATGCAATGAAAACAGACTTACCCTGGATACAAATGAACCCAGTACCCAAAAACTCGATCCCAATGCGGTCTTCCTCTTCTTATCCTACACCCAACTAACGGATAATCCTTTATAACATCACAACCTGCATCCACTTTAATGTTAACTTTGCCCAAATTCGCCATTTTTATATCAACTAAATTATTCCGTTTAAGCTTAGGAGTTAGAAGCGTAGCATTTTCATCCCCCGATCCATTTTTGCGTGCATTTTTGTTCACTGGTTTCTTTGCACTGAAATTATCTTTGTAAATCTTAACATCTATATCTATAAAGCTATTTCTTTTGATTTTAGGAGTCAAAAGTATTGTTTTCTCAGTATCATTAATTTTGTCTCTTTGTAATACATGAGTGAGATTGCCTTTATCATTAACAATTATTGTATGTGTTGCTTGAGTGCTTTTATTTTCTTTGGAATTAGTAACGTAAAATTCAAGATGGAGTCTGTCTGGTCGATTTGCGTATCTGAGCTCACTTATGCATTTATTTGCTAATTCTGCCAGCCAATATACTTCACGCTCAGTTCGGACAATCCAAATTAAATGTATCCTTCCGGGGTATCGACTTCTGGGATTTCTGTTGATACAAACAAATTTTTATTTCTTTTAATATAATTTTTCTTTTTATTATGACAAAACTAGTCTATTACCTTAATCATTACATTTTTATTGGATGTAGGATTTCCAAACAGTATCAATTGACGAAAATATTTACTGGAATCCATTAGAATAAGTAAGATTACCTATAAGATTAATCTGCTTTGAGCTACGAATATTTTTCGATAAATTGTTTATTATGCAACAAAAATGACATTATATTTTTAAATTAGAATAGTAAATTACCTGCAAATATCCTCCAACATGGCTACAAAGGGAGTTATTCCCACGCCAGCCGCCACGCAAATCGCTATATCACACTTACTCGCGCCCTCCATTGGACTCGAAAATGGCCCATCTATTAAAACGCTGTCCAAAAACAATTATAAATTAATAAAACCACTATTATACTTTTACTTATCATAATGAAACAGTGCTAGGAATTGAATAACATTGTTGCAATGTAAATGTAGACTTCGAAGAAAATCACTTAGAAGCCCTTGTATTAAAGTTAGTGTGTCAAGTAAGTTATAGGTGAACATTTCGGTATGTAGGTATCGAGTGTTTGTTTGTTAAGTACATCTAGAACAATGACGCTATTAATTCCTGCTATTTTAATTAAAACACAAATAGCTTTTGAGGCTTTTGAGGCAAAAAATGAATGGTACAGAACTGAAAGCACATCCTTATATTTTACATATCATATGACGGAGTCCTAACATCTTAATACTATTATAAAGGCGAAAGTTTGTAAGTATGGATGTATGGATGTATGGATGTATGGATGTTTGTTACTCTTTCACGCAAAAACTACTGAACCGATTACAATGAAATTTAGCACACATATAGAGGGTAACTTGGATTAACACATAGGATAGGTTTTATCCCGGAAATCCCACGGGAACGGGAACTATGCGGGTTTTCCTTTGAAAACGCGGGCGAAGCCGCGGGCGGAAATCTAGTAACAAAATAAGACAAAAAACACATAATTGAGCACCCTATTTAGCACTTTATTAAGACGAAAAAGTCCCAAATGTAAATCACCTTATTTGATTATGTTCCCGCTCCAAAAGCACCTTTTCCAACGCTTCAGTCCAGTCGCCTTTGACTTTGACCCACAGTTCAAATTCCTGTTGGTCACTCGTTGGAATCTGGAATACCAGTGGTGTACATTGTAGCCAAATATACCTACGTGTTAGGTACTGCGTTGTTATGTGCACTATTTTAAAATTAATTCATTTGAATACATTACTACTATGTATAAGTACTTAGATATAGCTATCAACGTATAATAATGTGAAAGTAACAATGTTGCTTTAGACCAAATACTAGGAAATAGAAAAAAACTTTCGGAGACGATGGACAGGCAACTTTTCTTTCTTAAATTTTCATCACTATAAAAAAGGGGGAGTATTTTTTAAATGAAAGCCCCCCACGAAATTTTAATCGACAACAGAAAATAACAATTCAATGAAATATTACAAAGTATTTCAAAGTGATAGACCACCGAGACTCGACTTCTATAAAATTCTACCAACTATATAACTTAAAGCAAAATAACATTCTTCACAAAGAAAACTACTCTAAACCTAACTCTAAATCCAATCTTACCTTAACAACAGTGAATGGATGCCACTCTATCATGGACACATCCAAACACTGAAGTAGAACATACTGTCCCATGCGACACGAGAACTTTTCTTGAGAAGTTAGCACTATACTGAGAGTCCTACCTGCCATGTGGGATACCTGGAAGCGTGATTTGTTATTGCTATGACGTATTAAATATATAAATAAATCATTTATTTTCACATAATAATTTTACAAATCAAAGTGACCCAGGCTCCTAAGAACTGTTTTTCAGGCAATGAATGGCAAACACTTTTATGCGATTTTGTTTCTAGAGTAAAGTTTTAGTGAAAATTTATTGCGTAAATTGAAAATAAGAAATCGTTATGGGGTTTCATCAAATTTGAACACTCGAAACTGAGATAAAATTTGAAATCTATCGTTTTTTATCGAAATTAAATTGATAAATGCAACACCTAGATTATAGTAACCCGAAAACAATAAATAGAAAATTTATTGTTTTCGGGATCAAAATGGAAAGAATTAATTTTCGATAGGTATATATTTTATGCAAAATTTTTGCAAATAATTGACGCCATACCTAAGCCACTTTCACTTAGGCTAAGTGACCAAACATTTTTGAGATTAATATATCTATAAGATAAATTAATCGCAACCTTAATAAGGTAATGTAATTAATAAAGCAACAGTCAGCAATCTAGAAGGAATCCATCGTTCGCGGCAAAGCGGATTATGTTCAATCGGTTACTGGGCTACATACAGTTGGAGACTCTTTACTAAATATTTTATAACGTTTTATTTATTATAAGAGAGATATGATACGTAATATTGTTGTAAATAATAAATACTTAAGATTTTGTTTTGTAAAAAGTTTGAAAATGAATAATTTATTAGAAAAATATTGAATGAAAACAACCAACTCAAACAAAATGAAGTTCATGTTAAAACATCTCTAACTAACAAAAAATCGATGTTGAGATATCGAGGTACTTATAAAACACCGAAGTACTTAAGAAGTTGAAATTTAATATCCCCACTTACCCTAACTATCGCCACTTTTGATAGGTTTCTAACAAAAATCCTCCACATCAGATCCACAAAATAACAACTAAGCGGTAGTGCCATCCACAGCCAAGTCTGAAAATAAATAAATAATAAACCATCTTGATTAAAAAATGCTGTATCTATCTAATATGTAATAAAATTAGCTCTTTTGTTTAACTTATTGGTACTGTATCACAAATTTGATATGATAAAGCAACAAGAATATCGGAAAGAGATAATGAGAGGTCCATGAATCGTATTTTGAATTCTCCAGCGTAGTATTCAAGTCAATAATAATTAGTCAAAATACCTAATTCTAAGCAAAACTTTCATATTCATCTCTCTACATAATAATTGTAAATCGTAGTGAGTCAAAAGCAAACTTTTGTCATTTGAAACAACGAAAGCTGGATACGCATGACCCTTCTATAGGATAAAAATAGATAGGTGCATTAATTATTATTACGCCCCTATTGTTTCAACGTCTTTTCATGTATGAACAAAAATTATTTTGAAAAATACAGGGTGCCCACTGTTGGTATACTAAGCTCAAAGGAGGTTATAGTTCTGTATACACTGAGTACGTAAAAAATACTTATAAAATTCCAGACGCAGTTTTTTTTCAAATAGATGAATTCTTAAAACTCTATGTGTAAGTACACCCATAACAAGCAACCTGCCCAGCTTTGCTACCAGCTCGTGAGCTATCGTTTAAGATTATGTTTTCAAGAATAGAAAGACAAAATGCTCATATTAGCGAAGCGATATATGCCGGCTGCGCGAAGTTATAGAAGAAAACATAGATTTTCAGGAAAAAAGGCAAAATTTTTTTTATGTAATTTTGTTGTTTTAGGAATTTTTCACGTGATCAGTGTATGCAAAACTACAAGTCTCTTCGCGCTTAGTATACCAATAGTGGGACACCCTGTATAGGTATCCCCGATTTTATCCCACAATCACGACCATGACAATGAGACATTTACACAACAAATGCTATCAATTCAAAGCAGTCAATACACTGATTGAATCAACTTTCAATGTATTACGTTTTCAGGGCGTATAAGGTTAAATTTGAATACAAGGTCACCAGTGAATCATAAATTTCAAGTTGACATACTTATTAATGGTTAACCAGCGGGATTGATTAAAACGAATTGCGTTTTGAAATTCATTGGCTTGTAACTTATGAATCCTTTTAAATACATTAATGTAACAGAGCACTTTGGATATAGTTAAGTTCTATAAGTGCTGTGGTTTTATATAGCTGACTCACCTAATTGAAGTAATGTAACACCAATATTTACGCGTAATAAACATTTTACTATTAAAGGGATAAATGAGATAAAAAATAATTAAAAGCTCGTCTCGTTCCCTAAGTATTCAGATGTGTATTTATCCCGACATAAAATAATAACGCTCGCTATTAAAACCTCCATAGAAAGTGATAAAACTCTCACATAAAGCATAACGTACAATAAATATCACTTAAATGTCTGGAAGCACAGCTTTGCATACGAGACAAATTGGTACATTAAGTCCATTATTTAATTCCCCTATCAAGTGCTACTAATGGCTCCCTCCCCTTTATATCCCCTTAAAAGCAAAACCGTTTCTATTTCAACGAGATTTAATCATGACGTAATAAGCATCGTTTGCAGGAAATGGATATTAATGACGGCGATCCTGTTGAAAGACAATGATAGATATGCAAAATGCTGAATTGGAATAATTTTGGGTGCGAATATCAAATTTGATATGGAATCTAATACTGTGATAATAGACGCCGAAATTCTTATGCCATGCCATATGAATGTATGCCTTTACATCGTATAGTGCTAAATTTTAGAAAAATCAACTCGTAACAGGCAAAATTGAAAAATCGTAAAAATCAGTTTGATGCAACGAATAATGAAATAGTCACTCACCTTTGATTTAATAGCTGAAAATTTTGGCACAACTACCTCTTCGGAATAATATAATAATTGACTAGTATTAATACTGTTCATTTCATTATCTAAAATCTCCTCTTTCAGGACTCCACTGAAAACAATGTTCTATTAACTTATACCACCTCATAGATACAAAAAACAAAATCAAACTGAACTCGGCTGCTTTTAGTTTGTAGTTTTTTACGAAGCTTTAAAAGTTTCAAGGGTATAAAACAGCTATAATAGCCATAACAAAAAATGTAGAGTACGAAGACTAGAAAAGAACAATATATCATTAAACACATTTTCATAGCCTTATGCCCAAATATTTTACCTCAATGGATGAATCATCAGCATCACCATAAAAGGCAGGTACAAGTGATGCGTATACCAGAAAGCATTGTACACTCTACGCCTGACCACTCGCATGGACGTTATGCCCATACTTAATATTATCAACAGCATTGAAACCCCAGACACGCCTGCTACACTCATCAATAAGTTTAAGGGACTCTGAAATGTTCGGAGTTATTAAAATTTGATATAAATTCTACCAACAATATTGTTAAAGTTTAAAAACTGAATCCGACTAATAAAACACAAACAAATAGTCTCCGCTGATAGAGATTTGTTTAAAGGATAGAATATGTGATCGTATGCCACTTTAATTTTATTTTATTATTATAATGATTCTGCTTTTGCTACAGTAGGTGGCATTCAAGCACGGCTAGGCTAGTTTTTATTTTGGTAAAAAATAAGAGAACTAAATTTTAAGAAAAAAACATGCTGCTCTACAAATTCGATAGGTGGTTTCGGAGGTAGGTATGCTTATTATTTACACATTCAAGCCTGTATTACAATCTATTGAAAAATATTTTCCTAGAACAACATTCGCGTAAAAAATCACGGTATTCCTTATTATGCATTCCGTATGAAAACCTAAAAACAAAGACCTAGAGAGCTGGAGTGGGTCTTTTTTGTAGGTCTCTGAATAAACAGCAAAGTTACGAATATACGGTCAACTAGCACTTGTAATATTACTACTAGACGCTCGTACTACAAGCGTACGTACTACGTACCTAGTACGAGTGAATAATTACTCCTGGGTGTGTCCTTGAGCTAGCTTGCCTAGATGCTAAAGTTTCTAAAGCTAATTATAGTTCGTATAATATATAGTAACAAATTATATTATATTTCTCATTTAACCCGACCATTACTTTTGCATTAAAAATTATCAACATTCTATTTTTTAATATAAATAATTAGATATTTATCTTTAAAATGTAGATACGTATGAATAAAAATATATATATCCACCATGTTACACACCATAAAAATTCAGTTCATAATGCCTACTGAAACAGCATATGCCTTCTAAATATCCTCATTAAAAAAGCAATTACGTGTCCTTTCAGTACCTAAAGATAAACGCATATAACTCGTCCTGGCCAAAGGTTACGTTCTCATTTTAATCACATCCAACACTCGAGTGTGTTTGTTCATCATGCAGCTCGGAAACAAGACAATCCACTATACCCCATACGAGGACTCGACAATGCGTGGCCCACGTTTAGTCATTTTGCACATGAGTTTTGCTCAAGCGTTTTTCATTCCATGTTGCATAGTCACCTTTTGCCCAGTTTTACCGTGTTCCGAGGAACTGTTATTGAGACTTGCATTCTTTGTAAAAAATTGTTTGCGAAGAAAATAGCCGTTCTGTTCATAGTTGAATAATTTGTATTTTAATAGAATTTCCGAATAACTAAACATTGTTCTCTAGGACTTGACCAGACTATTGGCATTTAAATATTTCAAAATAACCTAAGCATTTTAATACCCATTATACCAACCCATTGTTCCGCTTCATAAGATATCTATGTAAAGTAGTTTAAATAAACAGTACAAGTTGCTTTATTACGGTCGATTCACAATACCTAGGTAATTCAATAAATAGGATTAAGAATGACTCACCTCATTTTTATATCTAGCTAGGTTTATTTCTATCCTTTCCTCGTCATAGCTCCGGGAAAAATTCCATAGGTTTACAAAGTGAGATATGGAATGTATGACTGAAAGAAAATGTAAAAAATTTATGCACTGAAGAGAATTTATACGTCATTTCAGTAAACCAATATGTAAGAGGAATTTAGAATTGTAGATGAAATAGTTAGAATATAGATACCTATACCTAAACCCATAACTAACATTTTCTTCTGAATGGATGACTCTTCTCCTGTTACATTTTTTAAGCTATCAGCAGTACCTACCTTTAGGTTGAGGTGTAAATATTTGAAATTTCCAAACGCATATAGCAATTACAAATGCGCCATAGAGCTACCAATATAATTGATGTATCGCTCCCAAAAGCATACCTAATAACCACTGGTTTATAACAGACACTGCCTTCCCTGCCTCCTTTCACACTAACCCATGTCCCATGAAACATGGAGGGTTTAATATGCGTCTATTTTCAAACATTCTCGCATGCTTTCGTATTAACTTTTGTACGCTTACTTCAATTCCCAAACGGTGTTGTACCGTCATTAGCCTACGTCTGAAGGACTTAATCGTGTTCTGAGGGACGTTTTAGGTCTTAAAAAGATGTAAGGAGCTTTGTGAGCAAAGCTACTAATATTTTCACTCTTTTTAAAATAAATGAGTGGACGTCTAGACCTTTGTTTGAGTTCCGAAAAAAAATAAAAAATATTCGAGATGTTGGTAGAGACGATTTTGTAGAGTTATGTCAACTTGAGGTTGTTCTTTTATTATTCCGTTTTCAACGCAACAGCAATGTGAAATACCGAATAAGAGAGTATTCGGACGATAATAACTCAGCGTTTTAGACATAACAAACACTTGCCATAGCTTATGTTATGTTCCTAGCTAGTAGTAAATTGACGGAAATTTCGTTTCGTTTGTAAAATTAGAATTCGCTCTTTAGAATGGGAGTAAGGAGCAGTCAAAGTAGAACAGGTTAATGTCGGCTCTCGTAAAGTGCGTACGGTAAGAACTTTGAACTATTTGCAAAGTCTTACGTAAAGCTGGCTGCAGAACTTTCTAGAGAGCGTAGTAAATTCTTAAAGTTAAGTTTCGGTTAAGTGCCTCTAACACTGTAAATTTGAATGAAACTTTCTGAGTTGTAGCTGTGAGCATGCTTTGAAAATTTTGATCTGCATTTAAGAGATTAACACACTAGAACAGAACAATGTTAATATGGAGATTAAGAAATGACTTTAATTCAAACTTCGTGCCACTTATTTTGTCATATTTTAAGTAGTATAATATACTGTAACTAAATTACACCTTAAACACCTAGAACTTACCGCCAAATATCAGAAGCGTACAGGCTACAGTCATATGGAAACTTTTCGCCCTCTCCAACCAGAAGAAAAAGAGTCCTGGGCATAATTTTGACAGGACACGATACAGAATTTGATTCAATTTTTTACATAGAGGCAACAGTACAAGCGCACAACAAACATTAAGAACTGTCGCTGTTCCCCTGGATACGCAGAGACCTGACTGTGAAAGAAATATTAGCGATATAATTTGCATTCTTTTAGCTTAATCTTGATGAACAACTGTACGTTAAGTAGGTACGTGAAATAGTACGTAGGTAATTGCGACAAATCCTTTGAAAAAATAAATAACCGAGAAAATATACCAGTAAAAATGTATTTTTTATTCACTATTTTACAGGGACAAATACATAAAAAATCTTACCCCTAGCATTCGCCTTAAATAATAAAATTGTCGTCCGTTCGAATAATAAATAAAACTGCTATAAAAAAGATAAATGACTAGTGAGATCCATGATATCTGAAACAAAAGAAATATCTATTTTTAACTTATTCTACACTTTTTTCATTTTTTGTGCCTTACAAATTATTATTAAGTTAAGAATTAATTTCAAACTTGTTTCAAATGGGTATTATATAGTCGTCAAAAGAAGTGATGTACCTATTCAACAAGGAAAACGCAATGTGTAAACTGTAAACTTATAAAATTAGCAAGATATACGAGGTTGTATCTAGGCCACAAGTCATGATACAAAATATATAGTATATTATAGAAACTGAATGTGCAAATTTATTATGTAATAAATTACATGATACATCATGCACATGCGCACGAAACAAACCAAAGTAACTTAAGTCGGTACAATCTAAAGTACCTGAGAGATAATAATGGAGATTTAATTTCTTATATATTTTTGACTTCTAATAGATAACTAATAAAAAATCATCGTAATTTTTTTCAAAATTGTCCGGATTACTAAGTAAATTTGTGTACAAATTTTGTATTTAGTTTCAGTAACCCTGAAATTTTTGACGCATCTGTTTATTTATGCGAACATGATTTAAAAATAAACCGCAACATGCACAATTTATCTTCTGAACCTAGCAAGACTGTTTATCTCACGTACAAACAGTATTGATAAACTCCAATATGCTCTAACGATGACTAGCTGTTAATGGTTACTATGTACCAAAATATCCTCGTACATACCTAAAACATTCGCTATTACTTAGCGAATGTTAAAGAATTCTAACGCACTATCATAACCTTACCATTTGGAATGGTATTACATTGATAAAAAGCTCCTTACGAGACATGAAGCGATAAGCACTTACTCATATGTTTATCGGTTCATGTCGCGTGTCTATAAACTTATTTCTTAAATTCGGTAGGTTCGCGTATCACATACATTAATTAATTGATAGTAAATACCTAGCCTTATCTTACAACGAGCCATGAAGTTAAAACTTTTCTCAATAATAACTCTACGTATCAATTGCAAGTAAAAGAGGTGCTATCGTACGGTCGTACCTTTGTACAGACGTAAGAACATAAATCGCAGCAATCTAACGTCGGATGCAAACTGTACTCTAGACTCTAGAGCAGACTCTATTCAAATGTTGTGCGTAAAGACAACCTATACAAGTGCTTTGACAGCGCACTCCCATTGAACATATGAATGGGGATATGGGACCGATGACAGCTCGCTTGAGGCCCGGGTGTGGCCCCGCATTAATTATTGGATGTTGAACGCGGTGTTTGAAATCTCATTTGCATTTGCATGCGATGAGATGACGTTTCCGTACTAATCCACACGCATAAAGGTTTTTGATTGCGTAAGGGCGCGGGCACACGATGCGTTGCGGTGCCGCACCGCAAAGATTTCACCGTGTCAGTGGGCACACGAGTGGTGCGGCGCCGTAACGTTGTTCTGTCGCAGCGGCGTCGTAGCAGCGTTGCACAACGTGTCCTTCCTTGTGACGCAAAACAACTGAGCGGTGCCGCTCCGACATCGCACCGCATTCACCCCTCCCCGCCTCGTCTTGGTGGTTACAAGTCCGCCGTCGGCGCCGGAGCGCATCGTGTGACATGCCACAGATATTTCTATGTAAGACGACGCAGCGACACCGCTCCGGCGCCGCACCGCCGCCGCAACGCATCGTGTGCCCCCGCTCTTAGGGATTGAGTACTAATGTTACATTGTACCAATTATTTAATGTATAAATCAATACATCAAAGATGTCGTATTACTTTGAAGTGATAAATCTTCTACTATATAAAAATAAGTCGGGTTTCCCTTCCTGACGCTATAACTCCAGAACGCACGAACCGATTTCCTCCGGCTGGGTCCGTGAGGTTTAAAGCAAAGAAAATTCGGGAAAATTTTCAACAGAAAAGCGGGAAAAATGAAATGTTACATAAAACGAAGCCATCTGGTGGCGAAACGGAGTTCGCCGGGTTTGCTAGTTACCTATAAGATTATAATTTCTAACACTATGACTATGTCACGAAATGAAAGACTTTCTAGTAACCAAATGTATAAAGAAAAATATGATACTCATTTTCATCATCTCTTTATTTAGATTAAAGCTATTTTAAGAATCAAGTCAGTCATTAATCTAGATTTTAAAACAAAATATAGGTCATAGTAAGGGTCATAGATTATATCTGGCTGACACTCGAAGATATTTTTCTCTAATAATATCAAATAATAAATTATAACAAAACAACTATTTTAATTAATATCCAACAATTTTTAATTATTTTGAAATGTTTCAATTATGTATTTTTGTATGATAAGAAATAAAATCTCATGACTCTATGTCCTCAAATTACGATGTAGAGCATTTTTTGGAATGTAGAGCAATCTACGCTAAACAAACACATGAGGTTAATGTCCTTCCACTTAACCCAAGATTTCAATTATATAAGATATCAATCAACACATAGAGCTATCTAATTAATTAACTGTGACCTAGCAACGCCTAATCTTCGAGACACCTGTCTACGTGAAAAAACAAACACGGTCAATGCCTCAACGCGTGCGTAATTCATGAAAACAGATAAATTAAACAATGAATAGGAAATTTGTTATAAAACACATTTCAAGGATGAAGAATGAGTTTAAAATCTAGGTAATGTGATAATTTTTTAACTTTGCTATAAGTACATACAATTGTAAAATGTTAAAAACACTTAATATTATTTCATTGTTCATTTATAAATAATTTGGTAGTTTAAAAAGAAAATAAAAGAAACTATATAACACCCATACTTTACAAAAAGATAATAAGATAACCTCATCGAAAAGATCCAAAGGAAAAGGAACAAAACCTAACCTAACACTAATCAAGGTTTATAATAAATAATAATAAATTTTATTTATTTCTTTCCAGTACATGTAGTTTACCTGTATTATCCAGACTATCCAGTTTTAATTATATTTCTGGGAATTATAAATTATAATAGTTTTATCCTGCGATCTTTTTCTAATTTATAGCTATCAATAACGTTGAAGAAATAATAGGACGCAGTTTTTTTTTTTTTTTTTTTGATAAGTAATAGTAAATTAAATTATTTTAGACGGGTAAGAACATTTCTTTTAAAAAAATAATATGCATATGAATAATATGTGGAAATATGTAAAATATCCCACCTTAAAAATAATACAACTTATTTATCAAAATAAAACTTTTTGAAAATTGAAAACTTTTTTCACTAGATGTTATAATTTTTTCTATGGAACTGCAAGTAATATAGATATATACATTGAGCCATTTATTTTATTGGTAACAAAATTTATTACCACATATTGTGATAAGGATTCTCAATAATATATCATTGGCTTTTAAAGAATGCAACAAAACCAAATCACGCTTCCGATACCACACCGTTACAACAGAATCCCTTGCTCACGTTGCAAAAATCTCGCTTGCTGTTCACTGCCCTTGTACAATGCAAGCTCTGTCTATATTCGCGATATATAACAGTAATGTACGAAAATACTTTCATAATATCCATAACAAAACGCGAAGTTGACATCACCGATTTCTTGGAATTGTGTAAGCCAAGTGATTTCATGTTAGCCGCTTTTATGTAAAGTAACTGGAACTATTTTGTAATAAATATAAAGTAAGACATCATGAATGAAAAGTTTGATTTATTTAAATTTATATAAAAATATATACAGATACGTACATTGAAACTTGAATGGATAAATAATGATAAGTCATAAGTTAAATGTTTTACTCACCAAAAAGAAACGCTGCTTTAAAAATACACAACCGACATTCATAAAACGTGCCATTACGCGAGTAAAATAATTTAAAATTTACAAAACACGCGCTATTTCATTCATGACAAAAACATTTTTCGTTTTAAAAAATTCGAACAAATATTTCCCGCCTTAACTTTTTTTTTTTTAATAATGTCACGTATGGCCGAACATTATACAGCCGCGGTTGTGCGAAGGAGAGCAACGTGTGACCACGTGTGACTGCCTGACTAGTAACTGCCGCGTAAAACGCCAGAGCATACGGAGATAGGTCATCGTAACGTCCCTGCTACAGTGCAGTCCAGCTGTTGTCTTAAATTGCCTGAAGACTGAAACCAATTAACTACTTCTCGTTTAAAGTTGAAAAGAAAGGCTCGCGTACCTACCATTTTACTTAACCATATAATACAACTGGAAATTACGGTACTTAACTTTTAATTCAAGTAGCCTTTTTCATTCTTCTATACATTTTCTACAATTAAATTAAAATACTTAAAATTCAATAGGTAGTTAAGTATTTTTATGTAAAATTGTCAGTTTAAAAAATCGGTATTCAACATAAAATTTCAAAATCATTGATCAAACCTATCTAATAAGTATTAAATTCCCTTTTATAATTTTATGACTTGCTCTACAAAATTTTCTAAGCGTGAAGACATGCGGAAAAACTTAACAGCTATAAAGTTTTAAATAATGTTCTTCAATGATGATGATTAAACGGGTATCTTTTTTTATTAAAAATGTTTATGGAAGAATCACTAAATTAAAACACAGTTAGCGGAATGATTCATGGCATATTTATTGGGCAATAGCCCACGATATTGTGTGGGCAGACGACAGATCAAACAGCTGATATAAATAGATTATAGAACATACGGATTTTTGTGTTTAACTACATAGTTTAAAAAGCAATCTTTGTAAGAGAAGTGATTAATAATAATATGGATCCGACTAATCTTATTAGTATTATAAGCCGGACCATTTTTTAAGGGATAGAAGTATTTGATTATAAATTTATAAAGAATAGAAAAAATTCGATCACGAGGCGGGACATTTGAAGCATTTGAATGCCATAAAACCAAAAATATAAATTCAACAGTATTTGATTGTTACTCACAAACACGTGAACAAAAACTCAAGTACTTTCATTTGTATGAAATTTTGACAAAGAAATAGATTAGTTTATGTATTAATAACACAGAAGTATGGTACTTTTTATAACGAATTTCACGCGAGTGTTACCGCAAATTCCAGCTAGTATTTCATAAGCTTACTAAGAGTCTTAATTATATTTAATATTCTTTGCAAATACGTTTAAATTGGTATCTTATTTGCTATGTCTCATACCTTGATCTATGTAATATACCTAAGTGTATATTAAATAAAAATAACTAGCTTTCCAGTGCTTTCCAGCGACTTCGTCCACGTAATCGAAGAAATACCCGCATAGTTACCGTTCCCGTTGGATTTAGGGGATAATACCTATTCCATGTCCTTTCTCAGATCTTCGTACTAAATTAAGCAAAGAAGTAAATACATGCAGTACTTTTTGAGTGTTGATAGGACAAGGGACATACATACAGACAAACAGACAAAAATACAAATATACAGGCAGCCAAAAATTCTTAAACTATATTTTTGGCTTCGATAGATTGATTGTAAATCAGGACCCAAGTAAAAGAATAATCTTTAAAAAAAGACGGGTTGCACTCCGGGAGTGCCGGCAGAAGTGAAAACTTGATTATTAACGTTGAGCATGTTTGATATCCATCCGTCTTACGCTTTTTCGATCAGGTCACGTGTCCTGACGCAAGATTTTATACCCATTACCACAGCCCATTACAGAAAAAGTGCTCAACGCCGCTAAAGAAGTTTTCACTTCAAAAATATTCAATGGATAGTTTTGACTTTCCTACGATTTTATGTATAGATAACTTAATAACAGATATTGTTTTTTTTAGATAACTAAACAATACAATATCTAAGTAGTAAGTTTAAAGTTAAATTATCATCATTTGCATCATCAGTCCATAACTTGCAAGAACAAAGGCTGCCTTAGACTGTTTAGGCCTATTTCCACAACCTAGAGCAAGTGCGGATACGGGTGTAACTTTTTTATTCCTAAACACGCCTGATGGTGATTTCCATAATTAACTTATATTATCATTGGACATTTTTAACAGCTTACCTACCATTTATTATTGTGCTATTTGGTTATTACTTCTATGAAATATGTCATCAGGCATTTAGCGGTGTTTGACATATTCAATACTAAGCATCGAGATATATGTACTACTAGAGAGGCGATCGCTACTACACTCTCTTTACAACGAGCTAGAGTCAAAAGTCACGAGTCTCATTAGTCTGTGCCGGACTGTGCTCCCCGCTTGCCGCGTCAACACGTGTTATTGCTCTGTTCAAAATGCCTTCGTGTGTGCTAAGATATTGTTTTAACAGTTCCTATAATACAAACAAAGCCCGAGGAGTGACTTTTCACCAGTAAGTTTCCTTATTATGAGTAAGTCATGCATTTTACTAATATTGTTATCATTTTGCGAAAAATCACCACGCGTTCTGCGTTTCGCGCCATTTTTCATAGACTAACAGCACAGACGTGACACTATCGATGAGTCTGTTAAAAAAATGCAACTGGATTTTTTAACTATGAATAATGAATATACAATATATACTAGGAAAGATTACCGTGGTGTAGTACCTAAATATTTATACTTTTACCCGACTACGCAAAGTAAAACGGTAGGTTATATTAAGTAATATGTATTTATTTAAGTACCTATTTTTATTTATTAAAAAAAGGTTCATCAACAGTTGTTCCAATAGGATTTATAAATTATTATGCACAACAATTACAAATAAACACAACATTCACAGAAACTAATACAGTAAAAGTTCCTTAATCGCGCTTCCTTTATTCGCGTTTTCACTATTCGCGGATTAAAAAAATGCGACCCAATTTCTATATTCGCGACTAAAATTTTTTTTTATTCGCGGATTTAATAAGTACATACATAATAATAAAATTATTCCAATAGGTATCTTAACCAATATCCTTGTCAAATGGACTAATAAGAAAGTAAAATAGATCTTATTACAAGTTTGCCTAAAGTACACATTATGTTGTTAAATGATATCGCCGAGGCCTTTGACACAAGCCGCCTTTGTCACAAGCCGCCTATGAAAGGAAAGGTCTGGCCTCTAAATATGATTACAATTATATAACGGCAAACACCCTGAAATATTTCATCGGGAAAGAAGTATTTTCAAATTTAACCCAACATTCACTGAATCAGCCATCAACATTGAATCATCGTATCCATTTAATTAGGGCTATTATAAACCAATACTCCAAAATTCGATTACATCATGAAGCAAAAACTGATAAAACTATTGATTACTACACAAAACGACAAAAGCTTACTAAATTGATATTATTTAAAGGAAATTAAAATACATAGTTTAATATAAAATCCTCTTTTTATTAATTCCCTAGTATCAGTACCACCAGATAGTACCGAGTAAACAGATTGCACAATGTGTCGCATCTGCACGCATTGCTTAATCTTTGAACTTGAAGCCACGCCTCGCTCGTTCCACACGTACCCCACCACATCGGCCGCGCGCAATGTTTTTGTTTGGAATAACCTCTCTAGTAGTACATATATCTCGATGATACTAAGTTAAAATGTGAATGCATGCAGATAAAACCATGGTTATGGTTTTGGATCTCATATTATGCGGTCCCAACCAGAGGTCCCAACTAAAGATGTTTTTTCACCTTTTTTTCACAAAGTATCGTCTAAATTTTAAAACTTCGGAATAAATTATGGCAACACATTACATATGACATGTCACATGATATGACATAATGATTTGTTGACATTCGGTAACGGTCTGAAATTTGTTTGACATTACAATTTACAAACATTGTTTTAAAGTTTACTTTACACCTCTATTTCTATGAAAATATGTATTAATAAATCAAGAATTATCATAAAATTAAATATCAGTGTTATCAATTTTAATAAAACCATACAGAAATTTAATTTATTTTAACAGTTTATATACTTTTACTAAAAATTGTGAAAAGAAGAAATGGATCCCCCATCGCCATGGAAAACACCAAACCAAGTTATGCAACTGCACAAGCTTAAAAAGAAAAAGAAAGCTTTACAAGTATGTATATGCATTTAATTTAATAGTCATCAATAAATCGATAAAAATCTCGCGTTTTTCAGTATACACTCATGTGAATTAATACGTGATCTAAAGAAATATCTAGGTCAAAAAAACAGCTGATCTAATACTTTAAACGAAATTTCAATTTCAAGTTAAGCTTCATCCATCACCTTATTTGATTACTCTGTAAGTTTGCACTGCATGACATAGAACAGTAAACATTTTTCGTAGTTTATGACTTATATTGCATTTTTCTCCTTAATATTTGTACTATTATAAATTTACAGGAGCGTATGAAACAACCACTACAATCTACTGCCGAAGACACAACACATTCTATTAAACCTGCAGTTGAATTAGATTTCTCCAGAATTCTCAATGGTGACAAAAGAAAAAATCCATTTTCAAAGTATGTCAGGTTTTGAAATAAAACAAGTAATAATTTATTATGAATTCATTTATTTACAAAAGTAAATCATTGATTGATTGATTGTTAAACAACTAGACTCACAATCAAACAATAACTCAAAAATCAGAGCAAAGCCTTTATTAGACAGTTTTCTAATGAGTGATACAATAGACTTTAAACATGAAATAAGTTGTTAATTTCTTTATTTTACAATGCTGTTGGTAATTTTCTATTGTGAGTCTAATTGTTTATAGTATGCATAGATCTTTATGAATATTTTTTTTTTCTTAGAAATGCTGCAGAACAAAACAAAAAAGTTAAACTGGAGGAGGTACCACAATTAGATGAATCCAATGACAAAACACTATTTGCATTATTAAAACTACCGGCTAAAGTAGTTGAAAAGCCTCCACATGAAGTAGACACAGAGAAGTTATCTACATTTTCAAATTTATTACAGAAATTCACAGCCGATCATGCTGTAGAAACTGTAAGTGGATATTTTATAAGTTCACAAACTTTGGCATGATAAATGAATTTATTTAATATTGATCTATACATGTTTTATCTGATAATAGTCAATTTTTTCATAATTATTATATTCTAGAAAATCACAGAACAAAAATATAAAAAATTACCCATAGATTGGGCATTAAAAACAAAAGTGAGATTAATGTCACCGAAACCATTCCCTTGGACAACTAAATTAAAAGCTAGTGAAGAAGCTTCTGGAATAACAGGGTAAGTTTTTAAACCTTGGATTTCAACATTTTTGTATGCTAATTACATTTAATGATGAGTTTAATAGTAAATGTACTTTTACAGCCTGCATTATTTTGGAATTTTGTCATTGTAAAAGGTATTTCACTGATTTACACTTTTTGAAATTAGTTAATAATGTATTTGTAACAAGTAGAAATGCATAGAGCGTATAAGAGCTTGTTTATCAGTACTAAAAATATTTCCCAAATAACATAGTAGTATTTGCTGTTTTAAGCAATATCTGCTATAGAAATAGTGAAAAACATGCTCCACGTTATTAAGGCGTTATATCAGAGTGCTGTCGTTAATCCTATTATTTTATTAATTAACTTTACATATCTAGGTTTGTCCGTTGTCTCGACACAGCATCGTCATCCACATTGGACACGTCTCCACGAGCTCGCTTCCACCAGACCTGCCTCTATTGGCAGCATCCACACTTACCATGGCTGAATCTCTTCCCTCGCTCCTCTGGTAAAGTAGCCGCCACTAGCTTCATGGCGACCAATGAAGAAGTCAAGCAGGCCTTGCTTACGGAATGGACAGAAAGCTTTCGGTCTTTGTTCCAGGTAGTTATTGTACCTCCTCCTCATACCTTCATTTTTGTGTGATTGTGAGTTTAATTATTGTTTATTGTATGTCAATGTTAAGTCATTACTCTAGAGAAAGTGAATATTCTTATTAAGTTTTTATCCTATTTCTACTCCATCGAATAATACTGTTAATTTATATCGTTAGTTGCTCCGCGCCCTCCACTGCCCATACTTCTACGTGTGCGGCAATACATTCACGGTGCTGTTCGTCGCGGCCGGGCTGTGCGGGCTGGCCGAGCCGTGCGCGCTGGTGGCGCCCACTACACGTGGTTTTCGAAACACGCTGAGGCAGGAAGGTAATATGCTGCACCTTATGACGAAGGCAGGAGGGTTAATAATACCATAGCGATGTAATATGGGAGCCATTTGGGAAATAAACAAGTTTTTTCTGTTTTCCCAACCAGCTTTATACTGTCACATTGTCAAGAAATCTCTTACGTTACAGTACATAACATCGTTTCGTGTTCACACCCTGACAATTTTCGTGCTTGTTTTGCTCTCGATACTTTACGCGTATGATAGGAATTACAGAATTCTTTTGTATAAAATTGACAATTATTACAAAAACATTTTTTTCCGTACAGATGTAGAATTCACAATGCCCCTCCGGCCGGACTACAAGAAGAAAATGAACACATCAGACGAAGATCGAAAGAATTCCTCACACGATAGCTGCTACGACACGATGGATGAAGTGAAATCAGAAAATAAGGAGTCGGGGGATGAGGAGGATCCTGATGAGTTCCTGTCGCAAATGGGACTTGAAAGTGAGGAGCTGAAGAAGATAAATAACGCGCAGGTTATTATGATGTTTTTTTTTTTATTTCTTTCTGAAATAACGTTACTTATTTTGATGGTAGAGATAGATATGTTTATAAAAAACAACCGACTGAAAAGCTTAAATCATTGACATCGACTTTAAACAACCTCACACAATCGCCTATTAAAAGGCGACAACAACAATTTCCAAGCCGTGTCGATATAAAAATTTCATTCAAAGTCTAATCATAAGAAAACTGCCTAATACACGTATAGGCAGAATTTTGCGTCAGATATGTTTGAGCGTGATTGTGTGTCTACTTCTTTGTTGTACGTCAATGACTTTACCTTAACTGATTATGTTTGAGCTGTTGACAGTCAATGGCTTCATAATATATTAAGCTGAGAGCCTATTACAGCATTAACGAATATATGGAAGATGACAATCCATGGAGGGTTGTTGCGTAAGAACTACAGGACAGTTCTTTGGCATATTATGATATATTATGTAGTTAGATATAAGTTAGTAACAGTAACAGAATGTAAAAATTCAATTGTATATTGATATGATTTTTAAAGAGCAACTATGGAGTTTCTTGTCGGTTCTTCTTCATAGATATTGCTTTTCTAATCGGTGGTAAATGTAAAAAATATGTAATGACGATTCAAAAGTGCTTCTAGAAGAAGTCTAATTGAATAAATAAATGTTTGAGTTTGAGCTGTATCTTAAAAATTTTAAATGTATTGGCAGGCGCGGCTGGCGCACGTGGCGGAGAGCAGCGTGGACAGCGCGGCGCAGTCGCTGGCGGTGGTGCGCGGCGCGGACGCGCAGGCGCTGTTCAACTTCCTGCTCAACTGCCGCTCGCTGGTCGGGCCCACGGGCGCGCTGGCCGGCGTGCCGCCCACGCTGCTCGCGCCCACCGCCTTCCACGGCGGCACGCTGCACTCGCTCAAGGTCTCTCACAACTTCCTGCTCAACTGCCGCTCGCTGGTCGGGCCCACGGGCGCGCTGGCCGGCGTGCCGCCCACGCTGCTCGCGCCCACCGCCTTCCACGGCGGCACGCTGCACTCGCTCAAGGTCTCTCACAACTTCCTGCTCAACTGCCGCTCGCTGGTCGGGCCCACGGGCGCGCTGGCCGGCGTGCCGCCCACGCTGCTCGCGCCCACCGCCTTCCACGGCGGCACGCTGCACTCGCTCAAGGTCTCTCACAACTTCCTGCTCAACTGCCGCTCGCTGGTCGGGCCCACGGGCGCGCTGGCCGGCGTGCCGCCCACGCTGCTCGCGCCCACCGCCTTCCACGGCGGCACGCTGCACTCGCTCAAGGTCTCTCACAACTTCCTGCTCAACTGCCGCTCGCTGGTCGGGCCCACGGGCGCGCTGGCCGGCGTGCCGCCCACGCTGCTCGCGCCCACCGCCTTCCACGGCGGCACGCTGCACTCGCTCAAGGTCTCTCACAACTTCCTGCTCAACTGCCGCTCGCTGGTCGGGCCCACGGGCGCGCTGGCCGGCGTGCCGCCCACGCTGCTCGCGCCCACCGCCTTCCACGGCGGCACGCTGCACTCGCTCAAGGTCTCTCACAACTTCCTGCTCAACTGCCGCTCGCTGGTCGGGCCCACGGGCGCGCTGGCCGGCGTGCCGCCCACGCTGCTCGCGCCCACCGCCTTCCACGGCGGCACGCTGCACTCGCTCAAGGTCTCTCACAACTTCCTGCTCAACTGCCGCTCGCTGGTCGGGCCCACGGGCGCGCTGGCCGGCGTGCCGCCCACGCTGCTCGCGCCCACCGCCTTCCACGGCGGCACGCTGCACTCGCTCAAGGTAGAGCGCTAAGGGCGGGGATACACGTGCCAGTAAATCGGGAAAGTACCTGGTATGAAAGTTACTGGCATGTACGAGTAACTAGCAAACTGCGGATACATTTGCAAGTAATACTGGCATGCATACTGTGCCCTTGCATGCCAGTATTACCATCGCGTATACACAGGACAGTTCGTGAGAGTATTTCGTACCTATTCTTGCACACCAAACATGGATAACAATCGACGCGCGCCTACGGCCACAACGAGTCGGCTACTGGCATGCCCGTAGCTGTCGCGTCTGTTCACACGTGCCAGGTTAGCAGCCCCCCGCGTCCCCTCCCTCAACGGGCATGCAAGAAAATCAAATTTTGTTCCAGCTATAATGCCACCGGCATATTCCCCGTACTTTTCGTACATTTTATATGGACTCGCCGCACACGGTTGACGCGAGCTCGACCTCGCCGAGCGGCGGGTGAAGCACACTCGAACATTCTCCCCTGCAGCAGCTCGCGGGCTGGATCGCACTGCAGCAGGATACCTCCCGGACATGACACCTTGGACCATCCGGTCCCTCCCAGTGCCCCGCCTGTATTAAAGGCAGGCAGGCGTTGCCACCACTGAACAGTTACCCCGAAGACTGTGAAGGCTTGCGTGGCAGACCCGAGTAGTAGTACGGTTGACGCCGGTGGCCGCCACACGCTACACGCTTCTAACTTCTCGTGACAGCGCTTGTGGCTGTCGCGAGTGGCTCGTGTGCGGCGACACTAACTCGCACCAAACCTTTCCTTCGTTAATATCTACGAAAGTACAGGCGCAGTCATCTTAACATGACAGGAAGCTCAAAAAGAGGCTGTCATTGTTTCTGTGCGAGCTGAACGCATTATACTACACAAGAGCGACAGAGATACGTAATTACAGGTTTGTATGGTTGTGATAGCGTACATAAGTTTCGATCAAAGCGGCATCGTGCAATACGGATCCGCTGATACCGTATTTTTTATTGAAAAGCAGTAGTCTCTGATCATACAAATGATCGATGCAAACAACAAAACAATTTTATTCATAATTCAATATAAAAGCTAGTTACGATTTGAAAAACTTAATTTTACAAACAACTAATATCACACATTTACAGGTTCGCGAGAACGTCATCCTATCGGACAATAAGAAGTTCTACTCAATAGAATTGCGCGGTCCCATACTACCGACAACCATACATACACTATTCAACGTGCTGAAAACGACGTCATCAGCTCAGTTCAGCGCAACCTTCGCACACCACCAGCCGACACTTGCGTTCTCTTGGGCTGCTAGAACTCTTGCTGAGGGTAAGATCTTAAGAAGCCATTAGGCTAACAGGTCAATGTCCATACTTCAGATACACAAATTTCAAACAAGTAGACTCACAGTCGCCTAAAAAAGTCGTCGCCTAGCGGCGTTTCTTAAAACATTCATTCGAATTAACACCTTATTTCTTAGCAGTAATGTTTAAAGTCCATTGTATAAGCTCATTTGAAAATTCTGTCTCATAGCTTAGGCTGTTTTTCTTTTCGAACAATAATTATTGATCGTGGTTGTTTAACTTGGTCTAACTCCTTAATTTTTTGAATCGGACATCATATTAACCATTTACCTGTCGTATTGTAACTGTTTTACAATATTAACTAGGCCATACTTTTTCAGATGAATGCACGAAAGAAAACGAACCAAATCACTTCGCAAAGGCGTTCAAAAAGGAGAATCTATCAGACTGCGGGATCAGTGAAGACTTATTATTGCATTTTTGTTCGTCAGATCCGAATTCGATAAAATCATTGGACAGTGTTAAATATAATGCAGAAGACGATACTTACACTTGGTGATATTATGTACTTATGTATTGTGTGAATGTGCATGAAATAAATGTTTTTGAAAACCTCTTCTTTGTTTTTATTTTATTCCTCCTAAACTACTACATATGTCGCAGGCAAATTGTATTATTTCGCCGTTTACAAATGCTCGGCATTTTGTAATATATTATCGAGAATTCGTCATCAGAAATTTTTAGTTTTGATAAGAGGGTGGGTAAGGTTAGGTTTGTGTTTCGTTTTTAAACTACCCAAAAATAGGACCGTCTTCTTGTGGACATTTAGAAATTAAGTATATCCTCAGCATGTTACAATAATATGCCGAACGTTTGTAAAGTGACGGACGCCTTTTGTAAATGAAGGAAATTTTACAATTTACCTGCGATATAAATATTACTTTAGGTCAGCAGTTATCTGCTTCCTCAATAGCGTCTAATAGCTTTTTACCTAGTTTACAAAAGTCAGTCTTGATTGCACGAAATATTTTTCTTACTCGCTTTTTTTATACGAAAATTTCATAGTAACTAGGTAATTACCAAATTCTAAAACTCAATAATAAGGTCGTTTAAACAAAAATACGGCCGTTGTTCAAATCAAATATTTCCTGTTAATCATATACTAGCCTCGGCTTCGCCCGAGTTGATAACTTTTATTATGATAAAATGTTGATACCTTAGGTTACTTTGTTCCAATAATAAAGATAGGGACCTCATTTTTTTACTCGGGAGTGATGTAGCTTTCTCGGTAAAACTATTTGAAAACTAAGAAATCGGTAATCGTAACATAAAAAACAATTATTTCCTCATTATACATAATATTAGTTTAGCTTCATATACAAAATTCTCGTGGCGCTGTGTTGGCACACTCACCGTGATCGATTTTTATGAAAATATATTAGCATGTATGAACCTGTGGTATGAACTCATAAGGGAAAGAAAAGTACCTAACTGGTAGAACAATGTTTGCGGGGTCATTAAGGAGGCATTAATATCCTACATATTTTTTTTCAATAATAGACAAATGAAATTCATATTTTATCTTCTCAAATCATTATTTTTACCTACAAAGTAGTGAAGAATATAACAGGTAAATAAATAATTTGCCCAAATAGTCACAAGATCTATAATCTCTACCATAGCTGTGTCCTGCTCTTGCTCACATGAAACATCAATCATTGTTGATGCATGGTTATTGCAATAACTAATCCATTGCAAAGCGAATGGGTAACATTTTATTACCGTTAGTCTATTTTTAATTTATAACTTAATAAATTAATCGAAGGTTAATATTTCGTTGAACATCAACTAATACAAAGCATGTACTTTTTTCATAGATGAATGATTTACCATCATATTATATCTGAGGTGTAATAATATTTATAACTTCAGAGATCATAATATATCAACGAGGGGAATATAAATAAAACGAATGTATATACTTAACTGTATGATTTATTTTTTCATTTTTGGTAAATTAAAAATAAAGTTTTCATAAATCCACAAACATGCATAAATCAAGATTCATACAGGTAAGGATGAAATAAATAATATTGTGAGTTCCATTTCAAAATGACATTATTATTGTGTTACTTAACATAACTGCACTAAATACTAATAATTATCGCTTAACTCCAAGGTGGAACAGTAATCTTGGAAAGCTTATAACTAAAATTTTCGTCTATGCGCTTGCGGTACACCATATGCTGGAACAAAAAATAAACAAATTTTAGTATGATGAAAACATTTGAGTAAAAATAAATGTATATGAAATAAAGATCGTAACTTACCTGTTATATTGGTATAAAATGTTTTTCAGCGCGACACAATCCGCTAGCTTACGATTTCTGAAAAAGAAAAGCCAAGTATTATTTAAGATCCAATTCAAGCTTACATTTAAACGTTACGTTACGGACATCACTTTGAAAATATACCAGAAACTACGAACTTATAACAAAGGCTTAAGACTACACACTACATTATAAATTACTAACTGTTCTTACCGATGGGCGAACCCGCTACGCGGGCAAAAGCAAATATTTCTATAATGTATGTGATTTTCTAATAAATAACCTACATCATTGCCAAGTATCATCAAATTCCATCCAATGATTCTTATAAACTTTCACCTTTACATAATATAAAAGTAGAACTCACATTAGAAGAGGGCGTGGCGGGTTGTCCGGGCACAGAGTACTGCGGCCGGAAGTTGGTGAAGTTGGCCGCCGCGGCCGCCGCCGAGAAGCCCGGCAGCGTGCCCGACTGGAACCCGCCCGGGAACTGCGCCATTTGACCTGCACACACAACATTGTCTTACAATTAGAAATTAAAATAAACTTATCGACACACATACAATTTTCTAACATTATAGTAATCGTACGGCGCGTTTTCAACCAATACGGAACAAAGCACGCAATTGACAACACTGCGTATAAACTATGGATGCGTTGTGAAAAATAAGATCGCTGGTTGATATTTAATTTCACACCATTCAAATGGTTTATAAATGAGATTTTCTTTAAAGACTAGAAAAAAACGAACACGAGGCGGATTTCAAACCCGAGTCTTTCTTCCAATCCGAGGCGACGCCTAGCTTTTCCAGCTAGCTGGCCACCCGTGATATTTTTCTTTTCTTTAAAATAAAAATTTCTTATATCAACTATATTAATACGCAGTATCCACGTACCGGCGGGCACGGGGTTGCCGGCGGTGGCCGCGAGGCGCGACAGGATGGACCGCTCGGACATCTGCAGGCGCTGCGCCACCGGCGGGATGCGCGCCAGCGTCGCCGGCAGCCGCGACACGTCCGACTTCATGTCCGACAGCAACTCCTCCAGCTGGTTCAGCACCTGCAACATATACATCATATGTACCACATGTGTTAATTGTTTTGTATGGATAAGTCAAAACAAATGTGCATCAAACTACAAAAAAAATTGGTTGTTTGTAAAGTAGGTTTACGATCGAGATGTTTACGTGATAACATAATGCAGTGGCAGCGCTCGAGATGAGACGGGAGATCGGTCCGTCTCTCTCTCGTTATACCTGCGATCGCGCTCGTGAGGTTTTGGGGTGACACAAGTTTCTGAACATGTCACCCGACTAAAACGATTTTAAAAACGTTATCACGTTAAAAACACGTGTCAGAAGTGAAACTTCTTTAGTAAGATTCAAAGATACCAAAATCATCGCCTAATCCATGACGAGACGGTATTGCAATCACGCGACCTTGAAATTTTACTCTCAACGCGGCTAAAGAAGTTTCACTTCAAAAAAAAACATCTGACAAGAGCGGCGGGCAACTTTATACAGCATTATAATTGAAATTGTTTATGTGGAAACGAACCTTTCAATGGGCAATAAATACCAAATACAAAATCACATAAGAATTACATTATAAAACAAGAACTAAATATATTATTCCCAATACAAATGAACAAACAGCATCATGAATCATATAACATTGACGCACCTTATGCAGCACCGCGTTGGCCGGCTTGTTGCCCGCGAGCGACTCCTTGCTGAGGTGCTGGTGCGACTCCGCGAGGCACTCCACCTCCGCGAAGCGCGCGTTCAGCGACATCGCCGGGTGGTTCGGGTCCTGCGTCAGGTTCAGGTACGCGGCGCGCCGGAGCTGCTCCTCGATCACTAGCGCTTGCTCGAGGAGCTGCAATAGGCATGACGAAACATTTTGAAATCCTCTTCCATAATGTGCACATACGTTTACTATACAAGAAAATCCCTTTATTTCGATAATATACTTAAATTTAACGAAGATAAAAGCCATTTTTCAAAAAATATTTATTAACTGCGCTAAAACAGCTCGCAGGTGTCATGGCGTAGGCGTGACGTCACTCTATAGTCTTCTCAACGTAATCTTAGCAACAAAAATTACAAAACACACCTGACGTGAACTTTTTTACCTAAGCGTGACGTCACGCGTGTTTCAGTCAAAATGGCCGACTGCAGAATTTCAATGTTTTATTTTATTGATAATCTCATTAATCTTAATGTTTTAAATATTTCTAAGTCACTATTTTTAATTTATTTATTATATATTTTCCCTTAAAAACACTAATTCGATCATTTATTGATACTGTTGTCATGCCTATTAAGTGTAATTTTGGTTATTTTAATGTACACGGTGCTGAAAACTCCAGTATCTATACTGATGTGTTTGAATGGAACTCTGAAACTATTGTTTTTGGATATTGAAGTGAACTACAATATACATTAGTTGCTCAAATTATACTAATATAAGATTTTGTCTGAATAAGCTACAGATAATATAGGCTATGCGAAAAAAAATGCATTAGTTAACGAAGAGAGCTATCTACACCGATAATATTGTTATAAAACAAGGATATATAAACAGTTTAAAGTTAAAAGAAGATATTATGGTATCATTTTTGATTACGAAAGAAAATCTATGTTATCAACTAATAAGATACATTTGTTTAAATTACCTTAAATCGCCTCGCCAGGAACTTATTCTTAATCTCAAGGAAGTTGCCCTTGCCGACGTCCATCTTGAACGGCTCATTGATGATCGCGAACCGCAGGTCATTCTGAATGTCTTGCCATCTACCGTAGCCGTGCGTCACGATACCAGCCAGCAACCAGTAGTCGTGCCGCCTGTGCCAGATCTCGTACTCTCTACCAGGCGCCGCTGCTCTTTCTTCATTCAGCCACAACGTATGCAGTTCTGTGAAACCACCGTCAGCGATGTTGAACATGAACTTGCGGCGTTCAACCTTGAGATCCTCCTCCTCCTTGACGAGCACCACGTCGTCGTCGTCCTCATCTTTCTTATCTTCTTTCGGCTTCTCAGAAGCCTCAGACTCAGCTTTCTCACTCTTTACGTCATCTTTTTTGTCATCTTCCTTTTCTGGTTTCTCCTCTTTCTCTTCTACTTTCTTTTCTTCAGGTTTTTCTTCCTCTTTAGGCGATTCCTCGTCGACGGACATACGACGCTCCTCCTTAACTTCTTCTTTATCTACCTTAGTTTCCTTCTCTTCCGGTTTGATATCCTCTTTGATGTCGCTCGTGTCCATCGGCTCGTCCTTATCTTTGCTGTCTTTTGAATCAGACTTGTCATCTTTCGTCTCTTCTTTCTCGTCCTTTTCTGAGCCACCCGGTGTAGGGGCTTGTCCTGAGACTTGTGTGGCTTGTGTGGGGGCAGGCGAAGGGGCAGCCGAAGTGATAGGCGTGGCGGTAGATGGCGCGGGGCTTGGAGCCGCACTTTCCGCTCCCGCAATCTTTACTGGTTCTACTGGTTTTCGAACCAATTCTGGCATGCTGTAATAGCCATTAATATGTTCGAACTCCTGAACTTTCTTTCTAATCAGACTCATAACACCAATCCTCGTCAGTACGTGTTGGCGAGATAGACCTTCTCTGGGAACACCATCTGCGAATGTTTCCGCGTTATCTGCGCCCGGTTCACATAGATGCCTCATGAACAACGACACGTAGGCTTTGAAATTTCGTTCTGACTTGCCTCTTAAATCTCTAACTAACCATTGCGAATTAAAGGCATCTTGCGGCGGCATACCATATCGCATGATCGCGTTAAGGAATGATTTTCTTTGTCTGGCGTTGAATCCGAGGACTTCCATGTTGCCTCCGACTCTGGCAAGTAAAGGTGGTAGAGGTCTGTCTCTTTCCTCTCGCCTTTCCAGTCGTCTCTTGCTTCTGCGGCTAAGGAGATCACCATTATCGTTCTTTTCATCGAAGTCATCGTCTTCTTTGTCATCTTCACTTCCCTGTGAGAAGTCAGAGTTGTAATCGGATCCATTTTCTTGCCATGTCGAGTCTTCCCTGTTTTCAGTTTGCGCAACACTGCCGTCATTATAATTAACCTGTTTACGAACTCGTTTACCTTTTCCGAGTGTTCTAGCCTGGTCTTCTTGGTGTTGTTCATAATGATGTCTGAGCAGTTTGATCCAGTAAGCGGGGTCAGTATTTTCGGCTTCTTGTTTAATAATCTCAGTATCAACTTCCTCTTCCCCATCGCCTTCCTTTGTTGAATAACTTGCCACTTTGAAGGAGCTAAGATATTCATTAGCCCAGGATTCTTTCTGTTCAATACCTTCTTTCGATCTGTCGAGTAGCTCAGCTACAGCTTTGTCATCATAATGAATAGCTTCTTCTTTGCCTTCCTCTTCCTTGAACAATTCTTCGGTACCAAACCTTAAAATATCATCCAATTCTTGCTTCGTAAAGTTAGCGCCTTTTCCACCCATACCGGGACGTACAACCAAGTGAGTCAACATCATCTTCCTTTTAGCTACTTGCGTTACTCTTTCTTCAACACTGTTACGTGTCACAAATCGATAGATCATGACTTTATTAGCTTGTCCGATACGATGAGCTCGAGAGAAGGCCTGGATATCGTTATGCGGGTTCCAATCTGAATCGTATATAATAACAGTATCAGCTGTGGCCAAGTTAATACCTAAACCACCAGCTCTGGTCGACAGCAGAAACACAAACTGCTGAGCGCCGGGTGCATTGAACCTATCGATAGCTTCTTGACGAATTGTTCCCGTAATACCACCGTCAATCCTTTCGTATTTATATCCTTCACCTTCCAAGAAATCTTCCAAAATATCCAACATTTTTGTCATCTGTGAGAAAATTAGAACTCTGTGGCCTTGCTCTTTCAGTTGTCTCAACATCTTGGACATGAGCACAAGTTTACCTGAAGCCTTAACTAATGCCTGAGTGTCGTAATTACCGTGAGGACCTAATGGAGCTTCTTCAGCGGCGACAGGGAACAAATAGGGATGGTTACAACATTTCTTCAAATCCATCATCACGTTAAGAAGAGAAACTGTTTGACCTCCGCTCTTCGGATTCAACGCCTCATAATTCCTCGTCAAAATGTACTTATAGTATTTCTTTTGCATTGGAGATAATTCCACACGCACAATAAACTCAGATTTTGCAGGCATGTTTTTGAGTACGTCGGCTTTGAGACGACGCAACATGTGCGGTCCGAGCATTTCGTGAAGCCTCTTTACTTGTTCCTCCTTTGACACGTCGGCAAACTCGTTTTGGAATGCAGCTAAGTCATTAAATTTATCTTTGTTCAAGAAGTTGAGGAGATGGAAAAGTTCCTCCAAGTTATTTTGCAATGGAGTACCAGTCAACAGTAACTTATAATTAATGTGATAGCCAGCCAAAAGCCTGAAGAATTTGGACTGATTACTCTTTAACCTATGAGCTTCGTCTACGACAAGAACGGCCCAATCGATTGAACCGAGGCAAGTGGAATCAATTGAGATCAATTCATATGAAGTTAATAGAACATTAAATTTGACTTGAGACTTAATCTTTGATGGTCGGCCGCCTCTGTTTGCACCATCGTCGAAAGTAAGCTCATTCTCTCGAATAACTGCTCGAGAATCTTTATCACCCACATAGGTAATACAATACAAGTCTGGCGCCCACAATTCAAACTCTCTCTCCCAATTGATGATAGTGGACAGAGGTACAGAAACTAAGAATGGTCCCTTGCAGTGACCTTCCTTAAATAAGGAGTACAAAAACGTAACTGTCTGTATAGTTTTTCCGAGACCCATCTCATCGGCCAGGATGGTATCGATTCCTTGGCCCCAGGAATACCGCAACCAGTTCAACCCTTCCAACTGGTACGGATGCAGCTGCATTCCCGTCTCGTAGACAAATGGTGGCTGGTCTTCGTACTTCTTATTCAAGTTAGTAGTCGGCCGGTCAGGAGGAGGGTTGTATTTTTTGTAACCCTTCCCTTGAACGCCGCTGCTATTTTCGTCATCGTCGGTATTGTCCTTATTCTTACTCTTGCGTCCAGCTTTCTTGCCTTTGCTTCCTTTCGTCTTGCCTTCTGACGTTATAAAAGCGCGCATGTCCTGCAAAAAGCAATTTCAATGATAAAAAGAACTTTAAGTTACATAAAACTAAACATAATTATTTATCAGCATTTTTCATTCATACCTGATAATATTCTATGGCGTTTTTTAATCCTGCTATATCTGCATGTTCAGATTCCCATGTAGCTTGGTCGTAGGAAAGATCACGCCACTTGACCAAAAAGTATGTTGTCCCATCCCGAGAAGTACGATGATTTATAACTCGGTGAACTATCAGCCATTCTGGTTTTACACCATACCTGTTATAATAATGTTTACTTGTTATAATGTTTACTTTTACTATATGATAAATTGTCAAAAAATCGGTTTGGCCAGTTCAAATTTCGCTTCCAAGTCTAACGGTAAAGGTAAATCAATCCTAGCATTCATTACTTTATAGTTTATTCATAAACCGAATAGCATCGGTAACAGTGGTCAATATCGCAAAACAAATCCAACCTTCTTCCAATGAAGTAAAGCTCGACTTGCAAGGGAATTTCCCATGTAAATCTTGTCTCTGACTGTTGTTAAACAGTTTTATAGTGACATCTTTGCAATCGTGCACATAGGGCGGCCGTACACGGACCGGTTTAAGCAGTTGAGCCCGACGGCTTGAAGCCGCGACCGCGCGGTGAACTATAGACATACATTCACTGCCGTACACGGACTACTCGAGCAGTCTTTGAAGTAGTGTAAACTGAATTGTGTGTGATAAGTGTGTGATATAATCGTGTTAATCGTAGTGCGTTCGCGTAATTGTGAAAATTGAATTGTGTGTACATTTAAATAATTAGACTAATCAACTGTCTTTTTCAATATTTGCACACCCAATCAATGGGTAGAATGTATTAGCCACATAATATTGTAATTAAAACATCTATAATTTGTAACTACATTCTTGCAAATAAATATAATTTGAATTTGAATTTGAATTTGAGTCGTGACTGCTTCAAGCCGTCAACTGCGCGGTTTGTAGCGACAGCACGAGCAGTCAACGACCGACCGCTCGAGCAGTCCGTGTACGTCGCTCAGCCGCTGCTCGGCCGGGCACACAGAAGGTACATATTGTATGGTCACACTGAACGATGTATACGGTAGACTCACTTGTAGTACTTCTCCTCGAGCATCTTCTCGTCGGGGTCGTGGTGCGCGTGCTTGCTGTACCGCTTGCGGCCCTCGCGCTCCTCCTCCGCCTCCAGCTTGGGCGGCTCCTCCGGGTCCGACTTGCGCATGTAGTACCGGTACATCAGCGGGTGGAACACGTCCAGCTGCAATGTGGTAATCGTGTTCAATACTAACTGTTCCTCGCGGTTTTACTCGCATTGTTCCGCTCCTGTTGGTCTTAGCGTGATGATATATAGCCTTCCTCGATAAATGGGCTATCTAACACGAGTACGAGTTTCAAAGGTAAAGTGATATTTAGTATGAGTTTCGAGTGGTAAAGTGATGTTTAGTACAAGTTTCGAGTAGAGAAGTGATGTTTAGCACGAGTTCGATTAGTAAAGTATTGTTTAGTACAAGTTTCAAGTAGTAAAACGTTGTATAGCGCAAGTTTCGAGTGGTTAAGTGATATTTACACGTGTAAATATTTAGTACGAGTTTTTAGGATGAAAGTGATAAAAAGTAATTTTAACAAAAAACATTACTTTAAAATAGTAAAGTTTGGTTCTATGTGAGCTTTAAGTAACCCAAAAGAATCTTGTAAAAATTGTGCAATGAAAATATATGATTATTTGTATCATGTTTCCAAAAAACAAACATTTGTTATGTGAATAGAATTTTACAAACCTGCAACTCAGATATCCAGCTACAATGCCAATACGACCGTTCATGCCATTTCACAAAGAATTCTCTGGTCCTTGGGCATTTTGACTTGCCGCTCGACTCCTTCCATCGCCATGTGAGAATTTTCGCCACTTTTCCGTCCATAGGTGGACACTGCAAAATTAAAATTGTTGTACAAATGTTTCAAAAAAGTAAATTTTAATAATTTAACTGAATAATGCACAAAATAGTATGAAATAAGTTTTTTTTTTTTTTTTTTTTGTTTAATCTGACAAAGAAAACAAAACAAAATAATAAACTCACACTACATCTAGGACATTTCCACTCCCCATCTGGCACCTCTTCCAACGGCGGATTCAAACAGAAGCGATGGTATGCAGACGGACATGAGTCGCAGCATAACAACTCGCCGCCGTCTTTGCAAATTCTGAAAAAAAAAACACGTTAAATAATGTTGTATTGTTACAGGTAGTGACACCTCGCTCTGAATGGTCCAAGCAAAATGTTTTTGCAACAGAGCATATTATATACAACTTTCCGGCATCATTCATTGGGGCCTTAACGGTCGGCCAGTCGAGTAGACTGGTTGAGGATCCTTTTACGATGGAGAAATTCCACCTTTCTTCATCCACATTACACAATCATAGTAACAAAATGGACGATCTAATAGTTATTGACGGCTGTTATTGCTCCTGTGCAAACGGCAAACATTATTTTTACGCAAGAGCCACAGAGATAGGTTACCAAGTCAATTTACAAAATTCTTCGTCGTTCGCAACTGTTGTATAGTCATGACAGGGAACAGGACACGTGAATAAGCTACATACATATTACTATAGTTCACAGTTCCACTACCCGCCCCCCCCCCCCCCTTTTTTGTATGTTCTAGTATGTAAGTCTGTTTAGTTGTATTAAAGAGTAAAATAAAAAAATGTGTGCGTGTACTAGTGTACACACGTAAGAAGTGAAACTTCTTTATGACCTTATTTTTCAAAAAATAATTTACTATAAGCAACTTTACAGAAATACGTCAATCACGCGTGGTAGGGATAAAAACAAGATGGCGCGTAACGAAAAAATTTTTTCCAACCCCCATAAAGAAGTTTCACTTCAATAAATAAATACCCGTCTCCGCACTCACCTACAAAACTCCTGGTGCTCATCATCGTCGTCCTGGTCCTGGTTCCCCTCGGCCTCGCAGTGCGGACACGACCAGCGGCCCTCGGGCGTCTCCTCCAGCTCGGGCTCCAGGCACACCAGGTGGTAGGCGCGCGGGCACGTGTCGCACAGGATTATCTCGCCGCCTTGTTGGCACACCTGACGCAGATAAATATAAATTTATAAAGAATAGAAAAAATTCGATCACGAGGCGGGACTCGAACCCGCCCGCTTTCATATTGGTTGAAATGGTTGTTAATCATCTCAATAGATGGCGCGCGGTGTGTCCCTTCAGACACATAAAACTGAAAGAATAGAATAAATTCGATTGCTCTGGCGGGTCACGAGTGGCTGAGTTGGTCAGGCATCCGCCCCGGAATGGCGCGAAAGGATGCGGGTTCGAGTCCCGCCTCGTGATCGAATTTTTTCTATTCTTTATAAATTTATATTTATAAAGCATTTGAATGCCCAAAAATATAAATTTGACGCAGATAATTTAGTTATTACGATGGTTTGGACCACTTCCATCACAAGCTATAATATTTCCGAGATAGCCTATTTGCTTCACCATTAATAACAAACGTGAAAAACACATTAATAACAATAAATTCCATTTAAGTGCATTGTAAATTGAACTTTAATTCATCCGAATAAGGTTGAACTTGTTTTGACTATGATAAGCAAATGGAACATAATATGCAGAAATGTTGAAATCTAACATTAATCTATGATAATGTATCTTGAGGAAGAGTGTTATTTTTAAATTATGGAATTAATTTCTGTTATTTTCCAATGTCCAAAATATTCAACATATTATGCCCTTTTAAAAGAAAATTATAAATGAAATGAAATGAATATGGTCAGAATTGTGTTTACAAAGTTTTATAACATTTTATTTTACATCCGCACAAGTCGCCAAAATGAATAGATAATATGAATAATCAAAAAAATAATGGTATTTCCAACTCACCTCACAATAGTCCTGGTGCTCTTGCTCCCCTTCAGTGCCATCGGGGAACTTATTTGTTGTTTTCATTTTCTTCTTCTTCTTGCTCTTGTTGCCGATTTTCGTCTTAGCTTTCTTTTTGGGTTGTGGCTAAGAAATAAAATTACATTATAAATTAACAATAAAATTATAATGCATATAATTTTCAAGGGCAACCTCAAGAACATCATAAATATCAAATAAATTAGTTCTAGAAGTGATTTCTTCTAATTATTTATAACTTCAGCCTGTTTTTTTCACATAATGATCCATTAACAATAGCTTCTTAAGTCATTATTTTTAATTGCAATTACATTACACACGACTTTAACAAATAAAAATTCAATATTCTATAACATAAAAGTTACAAGTTCTTACCGGTAGATTAGGATCTTCCTCCTTTACTGGAGCTCCTGGTTCGTCCGCGGCGGCGGCCGGTTTGGTCTCTTCAGCCTCTGCCAACATTTGTTCAAACTCGGCATCTGAATCCGAGTTCGCACCAGCGCTACCTTCTTGATCTTCCTCCTGTATAAGATACATTGCATTATTTATTAGACACTTACTTAGCTCTCAAAGGAATAGTGTGATAAACTTATGAATATGAGTATAAGTATTTTTAAAATCTAAATGTATTAGCAGTAGTGGCTACTGGGGAAAGAATAATTGAGTTTATTAAGTTTGTAGCAGAGATCATATAAATGTTTTCCTATTTTATTTAGTCACGGCATCAGGCCAGAATAGCTGGACCCACGTCATTAATTATTTTTTGTGCTGTTTGTTATCAACAAATGAAATTTGCTCCAAAATGTCCAGAAAAACACAAAAACCTAGCGGCTATTAAAAAAGTGTTCATGCGACAAAGCAGGATCAGCAGTTACAAATAAAACTATAGTAAATTGCGACATAAACTCACACTGCTAGTGCGCTTCCTCTTGCTAAACTTGATCTTCAATGTGGGCACTTTAGGCTTCCTGCCCGGTTTGCCCCGAGGCGTGGAACTAGTACCGTGTTTGGGCTTGCGGCCGCGTTTACGAGGCGCCGGCGTGCCTTCATCACTGATACCTTCATCGTCTTCCTCTTCTGGCTCGTCTATTGAGTCCTCGATCTGTAGAAGGAATATTTTTATAAACACTAGTGTCCGAACTTGTATTTGATAATACTTTAAATGGAAAATGCTGTCTCTCTGAATATGCTGTTGTGTTCATTTATTTTACACTATTACTATTCTATTATTCTATTTTTACAACTTCATTAGAATTGAGATAATCATTTTTTTTTTCAATGATTTACGATAACTTTTTATTGCTACTTTAATTGAAAATAAAATAATGGAGAAGGAAAGGAGAATGGCAAACTCCCATAGGACTCTGGGCCTGATCGTTACACTGATGATTTATGGGGGATTAAATAGATAAAAATATACAGAATCTATGAATATAATAATTATAGATCTGTTCTATGGGATAGAAGAGATATTGGGGTGTAAAGTAACAAAAATAAAAGTTAGTTTGCTTGAATTAAATGAATAGCATTGCCTTTTTCTAGGTCCAGGTAAGTTTATTTTCTATCTACATTGTCTAGCTAATAATAGTGTAACAGTAGAACAGTCAGGTAATAGAAATATTATTAGAATATTTATTAATAGAAAAATTGTATTTCTTCTTTTTGTTCGTTTTTTTTATTTAATTACATTATTTTTGTAAAAATTTGGTGCCAAATAAATGAGTTTGAGTTTGAGTTTGAGTTTGAAATATTGGATCCAACACATATTATTCAACAGACATTTTAACTTACCAAAACATCAACAATCACTAGGTAGGTACATTTCTTATATCTTTATAAATGGATGAATCAGGATTCGCTTTCATAATAAGACCATGTCTGGTTCACTACATACAAAAGACGATTAATGCCATCCGTCTACCAATAGATGCCGCTAAGTGTATCATTTTAACCAGCAAGAAACAAAATTAGATTTAATTGCAATTTCATTGCTTTTTATAATTTTTTACATACTTTTGTAAATGGAACCTACCTATTTAATTTAATTTTCACTCGATTTTAACTAATTTTACAGAAAAGTTTATATTCAAAACAACGCCATCTCATGAAACTACTATAAACAAGTTATTCTCCTCCGATTTGGCGATGCTAAACGAATACTAGATGGCACTAAGACGTTTTTACGTTACTTTTCACGTTTTTAACACAGACTAATAATAATATCACAGACCACAGACTAATAATAATATATGTGTACTACGTTTTTAATACATAACCTCATTGCCTTTGCAGTACCTATAAAAAATATTGTAAATGGGTTAAAGCCGTTATTAATTATTACTAACTGCGTTCCTGTAGCGGCTTATATTAGGTAGGTACCTATAGTCTGTCCACTATAAGAATTGCTTTTTGACAGCTCGACGGGTGATACCAGAAGTGATGTTCAAAAGATTATCGATTGTGATACCATTTCAATTATAAATTTAAAATATTATCATAAATCGAATCAGGTACGTAAATAATAATTACAACGTAAACGTACTAATAAGATATGTAATAATAAGACCACATATCTATGCATTGTATGTTAAAACTAAACTAACCACATATTTTATTATTTATTGGTTTCTATCTTACAATTCGGTTGTCTTTACGTTTAAATTATATAACATAATAGAAGAGTTTTTCTGTATCGGATATATTTTACAGAGTATTTGTATCGATTATTCTAATCTATCGACCCATTATTGAATAATTCTGTGTAGGCATCACTAAGTGGGCGGGACCTGTCCATGAAGTACGATAATTATTTGTATGACATTTTAACATAGACAATACAATCCTACATAGGCGTGAAGCTGTCAAAAAGCAAATAATAATATAATGGACAGAGTATAGGGTATTGATCGTTTTCATACGAAAAATGAATTGTCGGAAAACTTGCGAGATTGTGTGAATATTTGATTGCAAGATCTCATTACAAAATAATAATAATAATACAACCTATACTTAAACCGTAGTAAGTATATTATTTCTAGTCACATTTAATTATAAGTATATAAATTATAAATAAATATTAAAGGACAATATTACACAAATCGACCTAGTCCCACAGTAATCTCAATTAAGGCTTATGTTGTGGGTACTAGACGATGATAAATATAATTTAATATTTTATAAATACATATATAGATAACACCCAGACCCAAAAACAAATAATCAAGTTCATCACACAAATATTTGCCCTGACCGGGGATCGAACCCAGGACCGTCAGCTCAGTAGGCAGTTACTTTACCTCTGCGCCAACCGCGTCGTTAAGAATATCAAGAAATCATCATAATGATAATAAATCGAAACTAAAGTTAAATACCTACCTACGTCATCTTGTTTTATTTTCTAAATAATCCTATCAGATTACCTTTATATGAAGTATGAACCAAAAAGTTTTGAGATTTAAACCGTAGAAAAGGTTTTGAATGATCCTTTGCGTTTTTTTTCTTTATGCGCTTAAAATTAAATATTTCGACATCGATTCCCATAAGAATGAAGTATTTTTCCGTTATAAAAAGTAGCCTATGTTCATCAGGTAGGTATAATTTTTGCTTCGAATGGTGAAATAATTTTTCAAATCAATCCAGTAGTTTCGGATCCTATCCAATACAAACAAACAAACAATCAAATCATTTCTGTTTTGTAGATAAATACGAAAGTTACTCCGTCATAGTAGGACAAAATAGAAAATAGTGGGACCACGAGAAAATAGGTATTCCCGCACGCGTCTGAACCGATTTTGACGGAAATTTCGATATACATACATACACGGTACATACCTACGTTGAAAAAGGACATCTCAATTTTGTTGCATAAATAGGATTCAAGGTGTAGGAACAGGGATTGAATAAGGCACACGGTTGAAGCCGTAGAATGAAAGTTGGTAATTTATAAGATTAATTTATTGTAAAATAAACTACTTCATTTTACTTAAACATATTCTATTTATCATTCATTGACTTATCATAAACTTTTGAGTCTAGTTAGGTACTAGTACCTATTATGTGAAAATTTTGAAAAAAATGTTTTCTTTAGGAAATTATTAGCATTAATTACCTTGTCTTGTCATTAATTTATTTACCTACTTGGTAATAATCGGTCGAACACTTGTTTAAAGTTTATTTTCCTTGTCTTTTCCAGGTAATCTAAATTATTTAATTTTTGCAGTAGGTAATTAATTCATTTCGGCTTGAACAAACAAGGCCATTAGGTGAAGCGAGATTGCCAAATATGGGTGATCTGTAGATTGCCGTCCTGCTGTCGAGCGTTCGCGGTACGGACGCCGCGCTGTTGCCGCACCGTGCATTTTGTATGAAAACAAACGACCGGCCGTGCGCCGTACGACAAACGCACAGCTTCGGCACTGTAGCGACTAGCGGTCCGATACGAAACGCATAAATTGAAAGAGCCATAAGTGTTGGAACAACATTCCACCACCATTTAACCAGTTTGACAAATATTAATAATTTTCGTTTCCAATACCGGAGACATATTTTAAAATCCTGTTCTAACCCTGCATTTGTATCGAATTACAGTTTACACATAAACTTTAATTAAATATTTATTTTATTTACTGGTTATAATATAACATAACATTATATAGACTGTTATTTTCTGCCTATTTATCATTATAATTATAAACATTGTAAGTATATGTTAACGGAAATGTATGTAATCCGTCATTGTATGAAATTCCCAGGAAATGTATGTAATTCCTAAAATCGCATGGAAATGTGTGAAATAAATTATTTTATAGTACACATTTCCTAGGAAATCCATACATTTCCTAACTAACAGTCGGAAATGTAAAACATCTAAGATATTGGAAGGTACGCGGGACGAGGGGTATGTATGTCGCAATCGGATTGTATAATCCGCCGAATTACAAACGGCCGGCATTTTGTAATATGCCGAAAATTCGTAATCAGAATTTTTTGGTTTGGATAAGGGGGTGGGTTAGGTTAGGTTCGTGTTTTTTAGAACTATACAGAAATAGGAGCCCCACGAAGTGGGGCTCCGTCGGCTCGCGACCGTCTTTTTGTAGAATGTTTGAAAAATACCACAGAACATTAAAAACAAATAGAAGTGCAATAATGTCATAATTACTATGAAAACCAGTGTCGCCAAACCCACACATTTAAACCGATAGTTATACAGTACACTACAAGTAATCTATGCCTTTGATTGGACAGCTTAATTTGAGTAAAAACTGACTTAGGTTATAAATTCAGCATTTCAATATGTACCCTAACGCACCATGTTACGGTTTATTTTAGTATAACATCCCTAGGTATATTAGCTGTTTTGTTTCTCATTCCACAGAAATTCCAAATTCGAAAACATCCAGCTACTCCACAACAGAGGGCGTTAGTTTTCGATAGATATAACTTTGAACCTCAACTCATAGAGATAAGGTTGAAATTTGTGTCACTCAACATTAATGACATTAACTTGATATTTATCTGATGCTATGCCCTGAGGGATGTCAGCCTTGTTATCGATAATTCACAAATAAAAATTTTTTGTGTATTTTTTTTTCTTTCTATTATATGAGTATAGTATAATGTGTCACATTTTGGAGTATGTTTATTACTACTAAGTACGTCTTTTTATATTATTATTATTAAATAAAAAACGGAATAGAATAGTATTAATCTATATTTACAAAATACAAAAAGAAAATATGCATTATTTTAAATCTTGGGACTGCCGTAGGTTTGCTGTATCGGTGGCCTTTGTTAGACCGCTTAGTGCTGTTCGGCATCCAGTTAACTCGTCACGTTGCATTTATCCATTTCTCTTTTAAATTTGCCTCTTTGGGAAATCTATAAATAAATTGGACAAATGAAAGCTAAGGAAAAATAAAATAAAATTTAATATTTATAATGTTTGTCTTTTCTAAAGTATCGATACTGTCGATATGCGCCACAAGCATCACTAAAGCGACATTCGTTTGTTTATTGCAATAATATTCCAGAAAGTCTTGTTTGCTGTTCAATCTATAATAGTACTAATTTCTTACAGATTAAGGTTCATTTTGTCTAGATATTTGTATACAATTTTGACAAATTACAAGCGAAGTTATAACATAAAATATTATATGTAAAATAAATAAAAATAAGACTTACCGATGGTATGAAATGCCTCCATTGCTGATATTATTTCGTCTGCTATCATTTTTGCACTCTAATACCGAACAACACGTCCTAATTAATTAATAAATATGGAAAAAAGGTTTGACAGCTGACAACCGACTCGAATATTTTTCTGCGCACAACTGAGAGCAAGTTAGGTGATCTTACCTTACAAGTGACACGTGGGCCACGCCCACATCACACTTCTATCTACTTTACTGTTCTGTGAAAAAGACGAATTTCGGCATATTACAAAATGCCGGCCGTTTGTAATACGGCGGATTATACAATCCAACTGCGACATGTACACGGGGACAGCAGGACGAGGGGACTGATTACCTTAAGGACGCTGTCACAAATCTGCGTTACTCAAATTTAGGTATATTTAACGTCGCAACGTGGTTCGCGGGACATCACGCTCACGTAAACATAGCGCAATCCATTTTATAGACCATCTTCATACTTGATATTTTTTTTTATATTTTTATTGAAATTGATTCCAGAAGATTACTGGGAACTTTAAAAAAATCATTTTGTTACTTTTATTAGTAGGTACGATCCTTATAAGTATTTTAGTGTATTCAACCAACTTAAAAAAGTGGGACTATTTTACAACAATTTGAATATGAATTGTATTATTGTATACAATATCGAAGCTTTTTAAGAAATGTATAAAATACTTTTTTAAGAATTATTATCATACATAATATTATGTTACCGGCAATATATTAAACCCGACATTGTATGCAATTCTTAGTAAATGTAGGTATGTTATTCCGAGAAACAGTCGGAATTAAATAAATTAAATTCGTCACATTATCTATATCTTTAAATCTGAACTTTTCCTAAGTAGCAAACACATTTGCAAATGTGGGTGGTTTTTGGGGTAGCTATTAACCAATATGAGGTCAAAACTAAAATCCAAGATGGCGCCGACGAAAATTTGAAATCTTTTCGTCATGGGTGTCATTTTCAAGGAGTTGGAGTAGCTATTAAACAATATGAGGTCAAATCCAAAATGGCGCCGACGAAAATTTGACATCATTTCGTCATGGGTGTCATTTTCATGGTTTTTGGGGTAGCTATTAACCAATATGAGGTCAAAACTAAAATCCAAGATGGCGCGGACGAAAATTTTACATATTTTCGTCATGGGTGTCATTTTCATGGTTATTGGGGTATCTATTAACCAATATGAGGTCAAAACTAAAATCCAAGATTGCGCCGACGAAAATTTTACATCTTTTCGACACGGGTGTCATTTTCATGGTTTTTGGGGTAGCTATTAACCAATATGAGGTCAAAACTAAAATCCAAGATGGCGCGGACGAAAATTTTACATATTTTCGTCATGGGTGTCATTTTCATGGTTATTGGGGTATCTATTAACCACTATGAGGTCAAAACTAAAATCCAAGATGGCGCGGACGAAAATTTTACATATTTTCGTCATGGGTGTCATTTTCATGGTTATTGGGGTATCTATTAACCAATATGAGGTCAAAACTAAAATCCAAGATGGCGCCGACGAAAATTTTACATCTTTTCGACACGGGTGTCATTTTCATGGTTTTTGGGGTAGCTTTTAACCAATATGAGGTCAAAACTAAAATCCAAGATGGCGCGGACGAAAATTTTACATATTTTCGTCATGGGTGTCATTTTCATGGTAATTGGGGTATCTATTAACCAATATGAGGTCAAAACTAAAATCCAAGATGGCGCCGACGAAAATTTTACATCTTTTCGACACGGGTGTCATTTTCATGGTTTTTGGGGTAGCTTTTAACCAATATGAGGTCAAAACTAAAATCCAAGATGGCGCGGACGAAAATTTTACATATTTTCGTCATGGGTGTCATTTTCATGGTTTTTGGGGTAGCTATTAACGAATATGAGGTCAAAACTAAAATCCAAGATGGTCGTCGAATTTCAAGATCGCGTCATGGTAATACTGTCGCGTTATGGAGCAAGGCGGCGATAGCGATTGAATATAAGTTGATTTAAGAAATGTTAATTAGTAAGATAATATGAACATATTATTATTATTTTACGGTAAGACTGTTACCCGATTGTCTCAATAAGTGCTATAATAAAAAAAAATAACAACGTGTTTTATTACAGAAATCATTTACTTTATTTACATTTCCTAATACGATATTGGAATTATATATAATTCCAAGGAAGATTATACATTTACTAGGATACTAGCGGTCCGCCCCGGCTTCGCCCGTGGTACATGTTTACGTTTTCTCTACATAAGAACCATCCTCGTATTTCAAGGAATATAATAAAAAAAGAATCATCGAAATCGGTTCAGCCGTTCTCGAGTTATGCGCTTACCAACACATTTTGCGATTCATTTTTATATTTACTAGGATATGTATGCATTAAATAGTTTATTAAACAATATTTTATACATTTCCTAAGTGGCATCGGCATTGTACACATTTCCTATTAGTTTGAGACCCATTCGTTAAAAAGTCTTCAAATAACGTTTGTTTTATTATCTCGAAACTGCAATTAATAAAAAATGAAAATAATTTTTTTTTAATAATTAATAAAAAATATCCTGTCCAGGATTTTTCCAGTCAAACCATTTTTAATACACTTAATTTATTATAAAATTGGTCTCATTCTATTATCACGCCGTTGCATTTCGACTTATATTCGGATCTTAGACCACTAGGATTTGTATACAATTCCTTGATTTCATACATTTCCGGTAACATATACATAATTTCATTTTATTTATTTACATTAAGTATATACATAATTACATACTGATATTATATCTACCTATACATATATATATATGTATATATATGTATATCATGTTTTAACTGATGTATTTATTTATTAGTATTTATCATATTAATAGAAATATATCTTTCACATAATAATATGATAATTTAACATGAGTATATTATACTCATGTTAAATTATCATTATATACAATTCTAGACTGAAACTCCAATAGTCACTTGGGGTCACTGAAAATCAGTGGTGGTGAGGTATTAATCACCTTGCCATCATATACTGAGTTGGCTCCATTTGTCAGGTCACTCACTGCCACATTACAGTTCTTAGGAATAAGATTATTTTTATTTAATTATTTTTCTTTTTATTTCTTTTTGTTTTTCCTTCGTTTATAAATGTATCTCGTGTTGTGATCTTGACAATAAATGTGTTTTATTTATTTATTTATTTAATGTCCCTTACTGCATGCTTTTCATGCAGTTGTCCGCACCATATGTATTGTGGTCTTTGTCCATACACACTTTCTCCAAAGCCCTGCTTTGGTCTTGTTTGATGTATATAAGCTCCTGTATATTAGTAAAAGTTAATCAAATATTTAATTCTTATTTCTTGAAATTTGGTATAGTATTCTTTGTGTGATACAAATCAAAACCAACAGTCAGGTTAGGTAGACTACAATTTACAAAACTGGCAGGGTTGCCATGCAATGGTTGGTGGTTAATGAAACACTTGACTCGACTGTAAGCTTGTATTGAACTGCTTAAACTGTAGAACAACAGGACTATATATTCTAGACGCACACATACAATAGATTACACACTACACTGTAAACTGTAGAATTAATATTAAAGACATAGTTCACTATATATTTTGTAGTCTTTGATTATTTATACAACAGACTAGAAATAAATACTATGTATGCGATTATACCTATTCTAGCCATCCATTTTAGTGTTCCTTAAAATTAAGTACATCTTAGTCAAAGGACAACTTATTGTGTGTTTGCCCGTAATGCACTCATAATAATTTTAAGTTGAATGTTTGTCATTCTTTATGTACCAAACACAGTCACGGCCACGGCGCTCATTCCATTTTACTGGTATTAAAACAGATGAAATCCTTCATGATCCCATATCCTTCTTAGTAGCAAATGTAGAAATCCCTTTCTTGTGTCTACAATGTTTTTGTGGAGAATCGTATTTACATTTGGGATGGATTAATCCTTCTCCTCTCTTGAACAAATTTGTTATTGCGAACGTAAGCAATAAGTCTGTAATAAAACAATCTTATATTGGGTTACAAATCCATAAACCAATCATTAAAAATCATGTTTGTAAAAATTTATGTTCAGAGAAAATATCAGTTTACCATATAAAGCTTATTTTCTGCCGTTTTTCTGCCTGTAGATTCTACATAACCTCACAGTCCATCAATCATATTTAGCACTTATTTTTCAACAATTAAAAACGAAAACAAACAAAGCTTCTCGTTTTGGTTTTGACAGAATCTCGTAAATAAACTGAACTAAATACCAGTCATAATAATGTAGGTACTCTGTGAGTCAGCTTTGTTTAATTAAAAATCCGAGTAGGTACAAAATATTATGTTGACAGTTGACAGTTGACACTTGACGCCAAAGACTTGAAAATAAAAGGTACGTGTACATATATTTACATTAGTGCCATCTAGTGGCTCTGGAAGGAAAAGAACATCAAGTCAGTGTTTAACGTGCCATCTAGTGTGTTAAAAGCAAAAGACTAAGAGATATAATCGAACATGTAGTACGTTATTTCCCCACTGGCGCTTTAATTGCGTAAATTCATAGTGCAACTTTTTTTGTATGGAGTGCACCGTCTGTTGTATACGTAGTATATTATTATTAGTCTGTGATAAGACTAATCAATTCAAATAATATCTTTAGAGTAAAAATAGACGATTAAAGGCAATTTTGAATATAACGTTACTAAAACTTCACTCAAAATTCAAACAACATACATAACAAATCACTCATCACTGACACAATTATGATTAATAATTTGACATTTATTAATGGCCAGCTACCTAAATAAAAATGTTATAATTATTATTGATTAAGTAAAATATGTTTTTATTTTATAGAATGACCCACAGAACAGTAAAGTAGATAGAAGTGTGATGTGGGCGTGGCCCACGTGTCACTGGTAAGGTAAGATCACCTAACTTGCTCTCAGTTATGCGCAGAAAAATATTCGAGTCGGTTGTCAGCTGTCAAATCTTTTTTCCATATTTATTCATTAATTAGGACGTGTTGTTCGGTATTAGAGTGCAAAAATGATAGCAGACGAAATAATATCAGCAATGGAGGCATTTCATACCATCGGTAAGTCTTATTTTTATTTATTTTAATTATATTTTATGTTATAACTTCGCTTGTCGTAATTTGTCAAAATTGTATACAAATATCTAGTCAAAATGAACCTTAATCCGTAAGAAATTAGTACTATTATAGATTGAACAGCAAACAAGACTTTCTGGAATATTATTGCAATAAACAAACGAATGTCGCTTTAGTGATGCTTGTGGCGCATATCGACAGTATCGATACTTTAGAAAAGACAAACATTATAAATATTAAATTTTATTTTATTTTTCCTTAGCTTTCATTTGTCCAATTTATTTATAGATTTCCCAAAGAGGCTAATTTAAAAGAGAAATGGATAAATGCAACGTGACGAGTTAACTGGATGCCGAACAGCACTAAGCGGTCTAACAAAGGCCACCGATACAGCAAACCTACGGCAGTTCCAAGATTTAAAATAATGCATATTTTCTGTTTGTATTTTGTAAATATAGATTAATACTATATTATTCCGTTTTTTATTTAATAATAATAATATAAAAAGACGTACTTAGTAGTAACAAACATACTCCAAAATGTGACACATTATACTATACTCATATAAAAGAAAGAAAAAAAAAATACACAAAAAATATTTATTTGTGAATTATCGATAACAAGGCTGACATCCCTCAGGGCATAGCATCAGATAAATATCAAGTTAATGTCATTAATGTTGAGTGACACAAATTTCAACCTTATCTCTATGTGTTGCGTTTCAAATTTATATCTATCGAAAACTAACGCCCTCTGTTGTGGAGTAGCTGAATGTTTTCGAATTTGGAATTTCTGTGCAATGAGAAACAAAACAGCTAATGATGAAAAGATGTTATACTAAAATAAACCGTAACATGGTGCGTTAGGGTACATATTGAAATGCTGAATTTATAACCTAAGTCAGTTTTTACTCAAATTAAGCTGTCCAATCAAAGGCATAGTTTACTTGTAGTGTACTGTATAACTATCGGTTTAAATGTGTGGGTTTGGCGACACTGGTTTTCATACTAATTATGACATTATAGCACTTCTATATGTTTTTACTGTTCTGTGGAATGACCTAAATAAATTAAAATGTGTGTTAAAAAAAGTTAAGTTTTGTTTCTGATTTTTATAGCATTTGAATTCAATAAAACTAAAAATGAAAAATAAACATTCATTCGTATTAATCTATATATTTGATATATTTTACTTCTGACAACACTGACATCTCTGCTTGATAAGACCGGTAGTGAACGAATTATCTTTTTTTCAAAGATTTGTTTTCCCATAGAATCAGAATTCAATATTTTACAAATAATTATTAAAATTAACATAATGAATTTTAAATATATTATGATTTCTGTAACAGTTAGGCCCAGTTTCGCCATTCTCCTTTGTACATGAATTGAGACTTTTTCCTTATGTGTATCTATTCTAGTATTTTACCTTATTTTCTTTTGGCGGCCGTCCACCTCGCTTCGGCGCGTAATCTGACGCAGTCGAAGTATTTGTGTTTTCTTCTGAGCCGCCAATGTTCTGATTGTTGCCACCATCGAGATGTGGATTTGTTTCACAGAAAAGTCGCCATTTTGCCGCTACCAACATCATCAATTTTGAAACTGGTACCTGTTCCAAGGAAAATAAATTTTACATATGCAAATGTGAATATAAATCAAATATCAACTACATTTTTTTTTTAATTTAAAGCATATTGAAATACTTATATAATTATTTATTATATTTTAATATAATACAAAAAAATACAAAAAAAAATTAAAAATTTAATGAACAACAAAATGCACACAATACAATTAATATAAATTGAGTTACCTTTGGATTTTCTTTAACAATAAACGGTCGCACATGTTGCTGGAACAGTTTGTAACTAGTCAAATTCTCGAGGTCTGCATCTGTATACTGTATGTCCACATCTGTGAGACCAAAAGAGGAGCACACCTCTTCCACTGTTGGCATACCTGTTAAAGATAAACAAAGTTAAAAATGGAAAAATATAATTTTTTAAACATAGATTTATAAATTTGAATGCCATAAAACACCAAATATCAAATTCAATAGAAAAGAAGACATGATATTTGAGAAATATTCATACTGAAGTATTTAGCTCTAAAATGTCTTGAACCAATAAGTTACTCAGAAATAATTTAATATAGTAATTGAATTTAAATCTAATAATTTATAATAAAGCTATAAAATCTGTGATATGCATGTCTTTTTAAAAGTATCTGCTATCATTTAAGCTGAATTATCATTTCTAATGACAATGAATGAAATGCACTACAGCTTTTTCATTACCATTACACATCCATTTTTATCTTCTACTGTTATATTATATTCAATCAATTTCTCACATTATTTTGATAAACAATGCATTTTTTATTTCTTATCACATGGAACTGAATAATAACAGACATGATGCGAAGATAAATGATACGGAATGCAATGATTACAATTACTACAATGTTTTACAACTTCAAAATTTCAGCTATTAACATCTATACTAATATTTAAAATGCGACATTTTATTTTATTTATTTTCAGAGAAAAACCACTGAAATTTTTTTGACAAATTTGGCCATGATGACATTCTAACACTTATATTTCCTAACGAATTGAACACATTTCCTAACATTTCTTAACCTAGCAAATTTAATACAGTTTTTAACAAATTTATTTATCTCAAGCAAACATTTACCAGATCCTGAATCTGAAGCCACTGGATTGGATGTGTTGTGTTTGCTGCCACGGCCCTTGCGAGACTTCTTGCTGGACGAGACAGCGCTCAGTGCATAATCGCTGTCACCCTCCGCCTCAACCTCCAGACCAAAGTCGTCATCCTATCGAGAAAATATTATTTAATTACTAGCGACCCGCCCCGGCTTCGCACGGGTGCAATGCTGATACTAATTATACACAACAGAAAAACTGTGTACGTTGTATATAAAAACATAGCGGCCCGGCGTACCGCCGCAAACGCTACGTCCCGCAATTTTTAAATCTGTAATATTTGAAAATATTCACTTAAACTATACGGTGTAAAGGGCCATATAGATCTATATTAAATGAACAATGTATTGAAGGTATATAATTGGTTAAGGATTAATGCTGTATTGGTTAAAATCGCTTCGAAAATTAGCCATTATTTGTCGTAAAAAGTAAATGACAAAAAAAGTTATTGTGGGTTATCCATAAGAGATAGACATATACCATCACGGACTTTTCTGTAGACCTTATCAATGTGTACAATACTTAGTACATTATTTTGATAAAACTCGTAGGGTTCAGCCTGCGTTTGCAATGTAAGCGGAAAAAATGTAATTTTTTACGACATCACATTAGAAACCTCAACAGTACTTCTCCACTATTTAATGGATGTTATTATACATATAAACCTTCCTCTTGAATCACTCTATCTATTAAAAAAACCGCATCAAAATCTGTTGCGTAGTTTCAAAGATTTAAGCATACAAAGGGACATAGGGACAGAGAAAGCGACTTTGTTTTATACTATGTAGTGATCATATCTTACTTGTCCATCTTGAAACTGTATGTTTACTTTTTGTAAGCTGCCTAATACTGTTTTGTGATTAAACATCACTTACATACATAAACAAAGTTAGAAAATGAATGTCTGATAACTGTTAAGATGTAGATGATCAACAAGTTTCAATGAATAAATTATAACAATAAAAAGTACATATTATTTGTACAGATAAGATAAAATTATTTAGTCATTTTGAAAAAAGGAATAACAACTAAGATCAAACAATACTTATATGGTGAATCTCTTGAATAGACATAATATAGAAGAATATGATTATGTAATATTGTCATTACTAGTACAAATTAAGTCTGTTAATAAACTAAACAATATTTTAATTTGTGACTCACTTCTTCGCTTTCATTCTTTCTCTTCTTTTTCTTCTTTCTGCCTTTCTTTTCTTCACCTCTGGCTTTTCTTTTCTTTCCTTTTTTCTTCTTTCTGCCGTCCTCTGGTGAGTAGTCGTCATCCTCCTATTCAAAACAAACAATTCATGTAGATATTTACACTATGGAAACAGTCACGTTATGTGTTTTGATTTTGGTAGCATCTGATTTTAATAAATATAATAAATCATATCACAACAGTTATAATTAATTAAAAGTATTGAAATTTGATTTTCAGCAAAAATTTCAGTTACAGTTTCAGTTCAGTTTACTTTTAAAAATTAAACTTACTTTAGGTGGTGCTTCATCACTTTCTGCAGAATTCTCGTTCTGACCCTCACCTTCCTCAACATCCTCGTCACCTGCAATCAATTTCGAAAATTACCACCAGAATAACGAATGATGCTGTCCACCTTGTCAAATGCTAGCACTTGGCTTAATTTCGCGACACATGCACATTTCCACCGGTAAGGTCACTAATCCCTTTGTTTGGCGGCGTCCATTTTGTTAAGTAGTAATGAGGGGATAATGCATGTTCTTTTCTGTCACAAACTGCCACATAAAAATATTTACAACCAAACCACAACAAATATACCACTGAAACACTTCATCACTCACGATTAATGCAGAGTAGTACTTTCAGGGGTTATATTTTGATCAAATTTATCACCAGCACCAAGATTTTTAAAATTTTAATTGCATACCGCAAGTAAACAGATGATACCGCTATTCACATTTTAACTATGACATGCTAGATCTGAAATTGGTCGTTTACCTGCAAAAGAACCGTCTACCTCTTCGTCCGATGCCATTTAGATCACAATTTAACACAACCTAAACGAGAAGAAAATTTTAAGTATAGAAAGGCAAAGGACGCGCAGTTTTTGCGACAAATGGTAATTAATTCAGAAATTGATGCCGCCGTCACTACGATGAACTAGCGTAGCATGAGAAGGCCGGATTTTATGTCTCGCTCTTGCAAGTCGTGCATGTATCGAAGAAAATAATAATGTTACCAGATCTATATACAAAATTTACCATAGTTTTTGTAAGGCATCTTAGCAAATGTTTGGAAATTTTTAATTATTCAAATTTTGTAGTATTATCTCGTTAAATCAATCAAAACACATTTCGATACCTAAATATATTACTTATTCTGAGAAGAAAACTGTAATTTTCTCAGAATTATATATCGTTAATTCCTGTGAACATTGCGTCTACCTACGTATGAAGATAATATCTTTATTTTTTAATATAAATTTATGTTACAATATTATAGTGCAGTATTCTGTATCACAATAATGAATAAATTACCATTTCACTTACATACCAAATATTTAAAACGAATGAGTTTGAGAGTATTTTTTTGCAATAAATTGTTAATCAATTATGTGTGGTAACATTAATTTGTTGGCACAGAGTAAAATCGATCAATCCATGAAACAGATTATACAAAATGTCAAATTCAAAACGGGAAAATCGATTCTGCGAATCGAATGAAAATGTATTACAATTAAAAAATATAATATTTATCAGTGGGTGTTCTCAAAAAAGCCAGCAAAATTCACAAGAACTTTCCAATTCTTAATTTACCTATATACTTAAGTTGTAAACATGGGACACACTTGTACTGTTTGAAAATGTAAATCGTCATGTCGTAATAACAAGATCTGCCTTTTTATAATTACTTTTCTTACTTCTTATTCTTAGGCCCCGTTTCTATCTGCAAGAAAACTTCTGGAAGAAATGTCCGACAGTCTATTCAACAGCTTGCAAGTCTAAACCATGTAGCAAATGCTGTCACGACAGTTTGTCAAGAGCTTCTTGAGTGTTCTTGAGAGTAGTTGCGGAAGAGTGTGTAAACATGACTGCATCGACTCGCGACAGATCTCGCTGCTTATCGGTCTAGTTTCGTATATCTCGCAGCAAGCTGCAAGTATCGCACGCACGGCTTTTGATTTTGTTTATTTGAAAATAATGAGTCAACGACAAAGTCGTGAATGCTCTCGTGAAGAAACTATAATGTCAATAGGATTTTATGAGATCTTAAGATGGAATAAAGTGATTATTTGGATTTATTGAAGTGAAAACTTCTTTAGCGGCGTTGAGCACTTTTTCTTTAATGGGTATAAAATCTTAAACTCGCGTCAGGACACGTGACCTGATCAAAAAAGCGTAAGACGGATACCATTCCAAAATATCAAACATGCTCAACGTTAATAATCAAGTTTTCACTTCTGCCGGCACTCCCGGAGTGCAACCCGTCTTTTTGAAGTGAAAACTTCTTTAGCGGCGTTGAGCACTTTTTCTGTAATGGGTATAAAATCTTAAACTCGCGTCAGGACACGTGACCTGATCGAAAAAGCGTAAGACGGATGGACAGTAGACAGCTATCCCCTCTCTACTACGCGCGTTTTCACTTCTGCCGGCACTCCCGGAGTGCAACCCGTCTTTTTTTTTATATATTTGTTTTTATTGACCATCTTCCAGTTGTATTTCGCGTAATAAATTATGGTAAGCATGCTCGCAACTTCACGTCTCCTAGAAATCCAGTCTCGAACCCAAATTGATCTTTTTTTCATTTTCGACACTAAAATTGTTAATGTAGCTGCTACACGTGCGCATCTTGACGGCATTATTTCACAGAATAGAATAGAAAAATTTTGTCCGTATGATGTGCCGGGATAGGAAGTAATTCCTATCCCGGCACTCGTAAGATCTCGTGTGTAAATACCTCCGCGATAAGTTGCGATAGTATGATCCGCGAGCTTCTCGCAGGACGTGTAAACGATATAACAAGGAACTCATGCAAGATTTCCGCGAGTTTACTTCTTCTTCTTCTCTTAATTAATGGCTCCACCCAATAAAAAGGGACTTGCAGATGGAAACGCGGCCTTAGACTTGCAAGCTGCTGTCAGACAGACTTTGTACATTTCTTGCGGAAGTTTTCTTGCAGATGGAAACGCGGCCTTATATACTACTTTTTAGCGATCAGTGAATGAATGGACTACTTAATAAGATTCGATTCAATCAAAAATCGATTTACCGACATGTACATGAATTTGCATTCACTAAATTTATTATCTATGCGCAATTTGATGTTTGAGTTTGACGACTGTTTGACGTTTGACGCTTCGCTTGATCATGATCTGTCATGATACTCATGATCATTGATGCCTATCAAGAGCGCCTTGTTATTATTTATAAATGTTTTTCTTGATTATAAATTATTCACTTTCCTCTTGACCTTTTTATAATCGCAAAATAAATTAGACATGAATGCTTTATTGGATTATGGGTCGTCTTCGAACGAATCCGATACCGATGATAGTGGAGAAGAAGATGAAAAGTTGTAAGTGATTTCTTCTTGCTTCCTTGTTAGTCAACCGATTATAGATGTATTGTTTGGATATAATATGAACATATGCCACTTATGTTAAGTTAAGGACGTATTTACAAATTGACGCGCATCAATTTTAAGTTTTGAGTCTTACTACTACACGTGCACGGCTCACACACACAGCGAAATGCGAGAAACGACGAAATTATGACTAAACTGACACGACTTGATAATTGAACTTATTTTTATTGCAATATTTTTTTTTTATAATTTACTTTGATTTGTTTGTAACGTTGAATGGTCACAAAAGTAGATACCATTTACCTAATTTCATGGGACAGTGATTGATTGGTAAACAAGTACATGCCAAAGTGTACTTCGGAACTATTATTCTTCTGGAACTATTCTGGAACTATTATACGAGTAGAACTAGATGTGTCGAGTTTAGGCTCGTTTTGTTAGTTATGTCGAGACCTTACCTCCGGACTTGATGGAGTGACCTGAAGGTGTACTTTGAAGACTGCTACTGGGACTAATAGACGATTAGAGCTAGGTATGCCGAGTTTGGGCTCGTTTTGTTAGTTATGTTGAGACCTTACCTCCGGACTTGATGGAGTGACCTGAAGGTGTACTTCGAAGACTGCTACTGGAACTACTAGACGATTAGAGCTAGGTATGCCGAGTTTGGGCTCGTTTTGTTAGTTATGTTGAGACCTTACCTCCGGACTTGATATAGTGACCTGAAGGTGTACTTCGAAGACTGCTACTGGAACTACTAGACGATTAGAGCTAGGTATGCCGAGTTTGGGCTCGTTTTGTTAGTTATGTTGAGACCTTACCTCCGGACTTGATAGAGTGACCTGAAGGTGTACTTCGAAGACTGCTACTGGAACTACTAGACGATTAGAGCTAGGTATGCCGAGTTTGGGCTCGTTTTGTTAGTTATGTTGAGACCTTACCTCCGGACTTGATGGAGTGACCTGAAGGTGTACTTCGAAGACTGCGACTGGAACTACTAGACGATTAGAGCTAGGTATGCCGAGTTTGGGCTCGTTTTGTTAGTTATGTTGAGACCTTACCTCCGGACTTGATGGAGTGACCTGAAGGTGTACTTCGAAGACTGCTACTGGAACTACTAGACGATTAGAGCTAGGTATGCCGAGTTTGGGCTCGTTTTGTTAGTTATGTTGAGACCTTACCTCCGGACTTGATGGAATGACCTGCAGGTGTACTTCGAAGACTGCTACTGGAACTAATAGATGGTTAGAGCTAGGTGTGCCGAGTTTGGGCTCATTTTGTTAGTTATGTTGAGACCTTACCTCCGGACTTGATAGAGTGACCTGAAGGTGTACTTCGAAGACTGCTACTGGAACTACTAGACGATTAGAGCTAGGTATGCCGAGTTTGGGCTCGTTTTGTTAGTTATGTTGAGACCTTACCTCCAGACTTGATAGAGTGACCTGAAGGTGTACTTCGAAGACTGCCACTGGAACTACTAGACGATTTGAGCTAGGTATGCCGAGTTTGGGCTCGTTTTGTTAGTTATGTTGAGACCTTACCTCCGGACTTGATGGAGTGACCTGAAGGTGTACTTCGAAGACTGCTACTGGAACTACTAGACGATTAGAGCTAGGTATGCCGAGTTTGGGCTCGTTTTGTTAGTTATGTTGAGACCTTACCTCCGGACTTGATGGAGTGACCTGAAGGTGTACTTCGAAGACTGCAACTGGAAGTAATAGACGATTAGAGCTAGATATGCCGAGTTTGGGCTCGTTTTGTTAGTTATGTTTTTTTGGCATACCTAACTCTAATCGTTTATTAGTTCCAGTTGCAGTCTTCGAAGTACACCTTCAGGTCACTCCATCAAGTCCGGAGGTAAGGTCTCAACGTAACTAACAAAACGAGCCCAAACTCGGCATACCTAGCTCTAATCGTCTATTAGTTCCAGTAGCAGTCTTCGAAGTACACCTTCAGGTCACTCCATCAAGTCCGGAGCTAAGGTCTCAACATAACTAACAAAACGAGCCCAAACTCGGCATACCTAGCTCTAATCGTCTATTAGTTCCAGTTGCAGTCTTCGAAGTACACCTTCAGGTCACTCCATCAAGTCCGGAGGTAAGGTCTCAACATAACTAACAAAACGAGCCCAAACTCGGCATACCTAGCTCTAATCGTCTAGTAGTTCCAGTAGCAGTCTTCGAAGTACACCTTCAGGTCACTCCATCAAGTCCGGAGGTAAGGTCTCAACATAACTAACAAAACGAGCCCAAACTCGGCATACCTAGCTCTAATCGTCTATTAGTTCCAGTTGCAGTCTTCGAAGTACACCTTCAGGTCACTCCATCAAGTCCGGAGGTAAGGTCTCAACGTAACTAACAAAACGAGCCCAAACTCGGCATACCTAGCTCTAATCGTTTATTAGTTCCAGTTGCAGTCTTCGAAGTACACCTTCAGGTCACTCCATCAAGTCCGGAGGTAAGGTCTCAACATAACTAATAAAACGAGCCCAAACTCGGCATACCTAGCTCTAATCGTCTATTAGTTCCAGTTGCAGTCTTCGAAGTACACCTTCAGGTCACTCCATCAAGTCCGGAGGTAAGGTCTCAACGTAACTAACAAAACGAGCCCAAACTCGGCATACCTAGCTCTAATCGTTTATTAGTTCCAGTTGCAGTCTTCGAAGTACACCTTCAGGTCACTCCATCAAGTCCGGAGGTAAGGTCTCAACATAACTAACAAAACGAGCCCAAACTCGTCATACCTAGCACTAATCGTCTATTAGTTCCAGTAGCAGTCTTCGAAGTACACCTTCAGGTCACTCCATCAAGTCCGGAGGTAAGGTCTCAACATAACTAACAAAACGAGCCCAAACTCGGCATACCTAGCTCTAATCGTCTAGTAGTTCCAGTAGCAGTCTTCGAAGTACACCTTCAGGTCACTCCATCAAGTCCGGAGGTAAGGTCTCAACATAACTAACAAAACGAGCCCAAACTCGGCATACCTAGCTCTAATCGTCTAGTAGTTCCAGTAGCAGTCTTCGAAGTACACCTTCAGGTCACTCCATCAAGTCCGGAGGTAAGGTCTCAACATAACTAACAAAACGAGCCCAAACTCGGCATACCTAGCTCTAATCGTTTATTAGTTCCAGTTGCAGTCTTCGAAGTACACCTTCAGGTCACTCCATCAAGTCCGGAGGTAAGGTCTCAACATAACTAACAAAACGAGCCCAAACTCGGCATACCTAGCTCTAATCGTCTAGTAGTTCCAGTAGCAGTCTTCGAAGTACACCTTCAGGTCACTCCGTCAAGTCAGAAACTAAATATGAAATTTATAATCCCATAAGTATAAAATACTATAAATAAAATCTTACCTTGTTGTGCCTTGGTTCTCGGTGCAGAATGCGTGAAGTATCAAGTTTGACCTTGTCAACTATTTTGTATACGTACAGCGATCTTTTCGTAAACGAGGAGCTGCTTACAAGCGTCACAGTGTCTACTCACAACGGCGGCCGAGCGCAGACTAAATTACTAAAATATTTCATTACAAATTTTTGTGCAATAAATCAAGATAGTGACAAATAAAATAACCCTTATTTCCATGCAATAAGTATCACGCGTTACAGCTAAATATGTGAAAAAATAGGATTTGATTTTAATTTTTTTCTCAGCTTATTTGTAACATTTTGATAGTTTTAGTTCCTACCTTTTTGAGTTGGACATGTCTGCTTACTTAAAATATTTTTAAATAAATAAATTTAGTTTATTAAATAATAGAAAAATGCTTTTATATTCAGCACGATATTGTCAATTTTGTGTGAAGAGGCAACGGAAATTATTTTTTACAATATTATAAACCAAAATTTTCGACTAAAAAATTCCTACCATTTAAAGATTAAGGAGTAATCTATCTATGGTAATTATTAGTCAAATTTGGTTTTGTATTATTTTGCCGCAAAATGCATCGAAAAACTGCTTATTTTTGTCAGATTCGTAAACGCGTCCTTAAAATACAGGCTCATTGAATATATGCATACTTTTTAGCTTTTCTTACGACCTTAACCAATTTCGTAGTAAGTAGATAATGAATTATTATTATAGGTTGCTCTTTACATTGACGCTTTATTTTAGGATAATAAAAGAAGAGGAAACGAAAGATATTGAAAAACCTAAGCTACCAAAACCAGCACTTGGCGAGAGTAGCCTGCAAACATCAGTTTTTTCCAACCCATTTGTAGAAGCAGAGCTAGCAAAAGCAGCTATATTAGAGAAACATGTTAAAATGGTATATGTTGACTGTCCTTTCTTAAATAAATCTGTGTTTTATAATTTAATATCAAGTTTTGAATAACAAGTCAGATCCTTGTATAAGATCTTAATTCTTAACAAATATTTTAACCACAAGTATGTGTACTATGATAATTCATATCCCCCTTTTTATCATGTTCAAATTATTCATATATTTTTATTTTAAACTAGCTAAATGGACATTGGTAAATTAATATTACCTTAAAAAATTACTTATACATAATATATTGTTTTATATAAACTAGTTGTGTTGGCATAGGATGATATCCAATTTTACATACAATCGTCAAGTACATAGGCCATGACTGTTAAGGTTCCAGGTAAAGGGAATACCCAGATGATCAACGGGAAGAAAATTTGTTGGAATTTTAGAAAAGGAAGGTGTAGATTTGGACATAATTGCAAATACGCACATGATTCTGATATACAGAAGACAGCTGAGGAGTTAGATGCAGAAAAACAGGTATGAAAGCATAAACATATGATATAATGCACTTTAAATTCTAATATAGTTAATCTTAAAACATGGACTCAGTAAAATATTTATTGTAAGTGGAAATATAGCTGCATATATACTTAATAAGGTTTTATTTAGTAGTACATATATGTTATATAAATATAAAACATTTCTTATGTATTAATGTAAAGCAATTTGTAAGATGTTCAATGAAATAATTAATAATTCATTGTTTTAGAAATTGAAGACAGTGGTATGTGAAGGTGCAGGAACAATGTCATGTGCCGTTCCACCACCAGTAGACGAAACTATCAACCCAACAGATGACAGCTTATGGGAGGGCAACACAAAGAAGAAGAAGAAAAGACCAGGCCTGAGCTCAGGGCTCGTACCTAGCCAGAAAGTTATCAAAATGTACAAACAACAGAAGTTAAAGGATGCTTTATCAAAATAAATATATAACCAGTAATGAATGTGCGTTTTCTGTGACACTTCACTATTTTCATTTAATCAAGGTAGTGCATCATCTACAAAAAGAGATATATAATGAATTAACTACTCAACTAATTGTAATAATTCATCATTTAAATCTCATTAAGTGTCATTGTCTACATTTTTACCCTATCCCTGGTCAATGTATGATACAATCAACGAGTACAATACATAAATGAGTAGGAACCATCTTATATTTCTCAAAACATTTTTAATGTTGTAAATGTCTTGTTCTTATATTCGGATTTTATGTGAAATTAAATTTAGCAGGCATAGCCTTTACAGGAGTCAATATAGTTGTGAGTGAATGAATATTGTATTAAAATATACAAAACAAAAACAGCAAATTTAACTCCTCCAATTAATTTTATTTTTAGGATGAACTTTTCAGGTGTACTTGCTATATTTTATGAATAAATAAATAGTGACAAAGAGAAGGACTTTAGTCTAATTAAAACCACATTCAATAGTAGAGAAATAAAATACATAAATCCTTCAAACTGTCTTTATTTAGGAAACGCAGAAAGTACATGCACTTTTTGATAAAACATTATTTATGCATAAAGCACTTAAGAAAAACTTCATTCACTGGCCCTTAAAAATAAAATTAGCTCTAAATCATAGATGTAAAATTACTCATTAAAACATTAAATAATACATTTCAAAGACGCGACCAGTGAATAAGTTAGCATGTGTTTCACAATAATTACCTAAGTAAGCAGTGATAGCTCTTTCCGTTTCGTACATTAGTTGTAGCACAGCCATTTACAATGTTCTTGTGGCGTTTCGCCAAAACATTTGATAGCCTTAATGCTATTTATATATTCGCCATTATTTGGTCACAGATGACGCAATCTCGCTAACCCTTTAAATACTAGTGAGAAACTTTAATAACAAAACAACTGATTTAAACGATTCCATTTACAACCTCATAGCTGTTCCACGTGATTTGTAGGCTTAACATTATCAGACTAAATAAATTATATCTTTAACTAAGATCAAACTATAGAATGACGACACAACATCGAGATATTAAAATTTTACATACTATATGTTGTCTAATCAAATTTGCAACAAAAATATTTATTTGTAGCCAAACCAAAGTCGCTACACAATCATCTACTTACACCGATATACTGTGACGCGAGCTTAATTTTATTATTGCAATTAAGTACATACTACGTAGATTTGCGAGTGTCAAATATAGAGAGTGAACATGTAATATTTCTAAGTCGTAAATCCAGACATCCATAGTTGCTAATTTATATGCTCATCTTCAAGAGGGACCAATATCAAGCAGTTATGGCTATCTGCTAGCGACAATTATAAATACTTCAAAAGGCACAAAAAATAATTTTTAAACATTATACATTGAATGATACTCAATTTCATTATTTTATTATTCATATGAAAAAATATTCTAATGAAGAAATATAAAAATAGTTATTTCATTTGGCATTAACAGTTACGATATAATATAGCCATGCATATTCTATTATAATATCATTTTAAGTACATCATAATATATTAGTTTGCTTTTAATTTTGTGTATATTGAAACATTACAAAGTGGAATATTACAAAAAGTTCTTATGGCTAAGTATAAATATTTTAGTCTATGTTTTAATAGCAACTTTTTTCATCTTTGGTGATGGGTGCAATCCATTGCTTTTGAGGTGATCTATATCCGTATCGTGTACGCCGTTGGGTACTCCATTACTTAAGGGTGCGTGACCATTCATCTTACAGTGTCCGTTCATTTTGGCGTGTCCATTTAATTTGTGTCCCGTGTGTCCGTTCATCTTCTCGTCGCATCCGTTGATTTTTATGTGCCCGTTAACTTTGATATCACCGTTTTGCATTTTATCCACATGCCCGTTAATTTTCTCAGCTTTATGTCCATTTAGGCATTTAGGTTGTCCTAATAAAAATAACCTCAATTAGTAAACAACACTCATTTTTTATCAACCGGCGTAACTGGGTCAGTATTAAATAAAAGATTGAAAGTTATGGAATAAAGTTGTTTGGAATAACATTTATTGAAGAAATACAGAGTATAGGGAATAGTATATTTATATAAAAATATATAATTTAGTCAAAGTGCATTACTTAGGCTTACTACAGCAAGACGACGTTAGCGGTAACACTCACTACTGTGCACAATCCGGTGACTAACACAACACAGAAACACACTAAAGAAATCCAGATGAAAAATTATAATTCTAGCAATACGGACACCAATGCTAATAGGGGCTAGAAGATCTAACACAATTACGCCAGTTCGAGGAACATGCAACTTGTACACATTATATAAAAATGAATATCAACAATAAAAATTATCAAAACTAAGTCTTGTCAAAGAACCTTTTTTGCTGACTCTGAATGCATGCAAGAATAAAGACGTCTGATCATATGAATATTGACAATATCATAGGTGAATAACATGTTTCTGATAGATTTAAAACGTATTGCATAATTTGGGCTGGACTCACCGTAAACGCCAGACCCGGCGTAGTACCTTTTTGAGGTTTTCCAATCTTCTTTTAATGATAAATTATACATGGAATAAGCTGGGTCACCCGTCACTTCTTTCTCGATCAACAGAAACTTGGGCAACGATGCCAATAGCGCGTCTTGGTCGTACGCCGCACTATAGGTCTCAAGCAAAACCATACCACGACATCTGAAATATTACAACGAAATTAATAAATCACCCAATTCAATTTGTACCAATATATTTTACACACCCTAATAATTTACCTTATATGACTGCCAGATACATATAATAGGTATAGGTAAATAATAAATAATAAGATTTGCTAAATTTATTGCTATAAATATATACATAAATACTGGATATGTGTAACATTGAACATAATATCACCTTGGATGCGTCGGTTGTCTGTATATATCCAACTGGTAGTACTGATTGTTGTAGATGAAGCAGCGTCGCTTTTTGAATATCGTGAAATGCGCGTCGTCCTTTTGCGGGAGCATGTTCAGGTAATCTCTATGCGTCAATTGTGTCCTGACCTCCACGGACTGGCCGTTGGTGGGGTGGAACTTCCTCATCGTGTGAATATAAGACCAGTGGCCCTTCTGTCCACGCTTCCGTAACCTGACTTGCGCTTTGCGGACGTCGCTCTGCAAGTAGTTGTGTTCCACGTCGAAGTCTTGGAACGGTGGGAACTCCGCGTCGGTCGGGAGGGGCGTCTTGACGAGGAACTTGCGTTTCTTCGCGTTGACGTTGAGCCGGTCGCCGGTATCGATGCCGATCTTTTGACAGACACAGGCGATGAGGCGGTTCATCTTTTTGTCGAAATCCGTCGAATTGTCGATGACATCGAAGTATGGATGCCCCACCCAGGCGGCTGCCGCATTGTAATCTAGCTCTCTCGCGAGCTCTACACCTTCAGAACGACACGCATGGTCCTGGAAAGATATCATAAATATTAATTTCATACAATTTTAGCTTGTGTTAAAATATTAGCATTATTATTATGTCATTCCAGGTTGTCCAGAGACGGCAACTTTATCAAATATCAGTCAAATGTATTTAAGTAGTGGATTTTGCCCAAAAATAAAACAAAAATAATCCATTTCAATTGTAGAAATTTCCTTATTTATTAAGATTTGCGGAAAAGTAAAAATAAAACAGTAAAACATGCTAACAATGTTTTCAATACATCAATCATCGACAACTTCACGTGACATTGATAAGGCATAAATTTCGATTGAGATGGCACAGTGCCAAATCGACGACAAAAATTCAAGGTCGTTTGAATATCCTGAAAGTGTACTTTTTACAAAATACTTTGTTTGCGTATCATCTTACAAGGTTAAAAGTCGTAATTAGATTTACGTTATGTAATAACAGCCGCGATTTGTCTTTACATCGACATAAATAATTATCAAGTAAATAATTTCCTACGGCATTAAAAAACGAATTTGAATTTTTAATATGAAAATAATTTTAAAATTTTGAAACACGTTTATATTCTTATCAACCACAAGTACCTACTCATATCTTTATGTCGTCTTCAGTCGTCGAGTCATTAAGAAGATGTAACCATGCATTAAATTAGATAGATAAACGATTTCATTGTTGGCCATACAACGTCACTACAAAGTAAGAAGCAACCATCTTCATACATCAAATACATAATTCATGTCAATAATATATTATATATAAATTAGAGCTATCGGGAATTCCCATCCATTCAAGTCACATTGCAAATCACATGCATACATGATATAATGTATGTGTAGTATATCCAATATAGATACTACATCGAGTACTAGAATATACAAAGCCAATCTACTAATGGGAAGCTGTCGTACTCGTATAAGCTGACTATATACATAAAGCGAATAATGCCAAGGCTGGGCCTGTTGCGTAACTTATTGTACTATATTATTTACACATCATTTTACGGTACATGCAATCTTTATAGCTATAAATCTTACAATCGAGTGAACATATGCCATATTGATTTTATGACAATGAATAATAATCAACGTGAATTTCTCGAAAATGCATCGAACAATCGAGTACTGTTTACGTATTATGTATGCGGAATAGCGGAAACTACTCGACACTCCACGTATCGAAAAGGGAAAAACGATATTCCCATTTCCATAAACTGAACTGAAGTTTGATATATTATATGTATATAGCAATTTGGAGAGCAACAACGTTTAATACTATTTTTTAATTTCATTGATAACAATTAGAAAGCACTCTAATTAGATTGGTAGAAATTTTATATTCGTATTCAGTAAATAGCTATAAACTGGACAGCAATTTAGTTATTAACTTGTGTACATTTTATGACAGCGATGGCAAAGTAATAAAGTAATATCGTGGTAATCGATCAAACTTTGTGTTGGATTACTATCTAAACATTAATCTACATATTGATTAACTACCATAATATGACTTTAGTTAGAAAGGTGTATTTAAAGATAGCTACTGGAGTGGTTTCCAATTAAAACCCTATTCTATGGCCGCTAAAATAAAACCATCAAAAAGACTTTGACTCAATACCTTATATGCCTAATCTAATCAAACTAGTTGACCAGAAGTTGGATTATCCTAAACCCCCATAACGACATTTTCGATTTCATAAAACTGGTACCTTTACATAAATATAATCAAAACAGCACTTCTTTCGTTAGTCATGGCTTGAACAACTAATATTTACGTACCTCAGTGGAATAAAAGTCTTCAGCCCCGTTGGCAGCAGATACCATATGCACGATATGGTTATATCTGTTGTCACGCAGCTCCACACTGTTCCAGTTGTTCGCGTTCAGCATAGCCTCCCACTTTTCTTTGGAAATAACTGCAAGGGGAAAGATATTGTCAATCTTTGTAGAAATATGAGGGTAGATTGATGGAAGATAGTTTTCGTATGAAGATTTGACATTGAGGAAAAGAAAACACGATGTTATAAACTATGCAAACTAGATTAATTTTATAAAACTTAGACTTAACCTATGATTCATAAGAAATGGGGAAGTTATATTATTTTGCCATAAGACATCACGATAAATAGAGGCTTTAAAGCCTCGTGTTCAGTCAAAAGCAAGCCTCATCTAAATAAAAATCATTTAATTACTTTCGATTTCTTTGAAAGTAAAATTACACAGCATGTAGGTATTTTGTATACATTGGCACAGTGTCGATTTACCCTAGCCAAGTATAATACAACGTCTAAACTATTTTTGCCCGGACGTAAAAACTCTCTAACTATTGGCTATTTTGCCACACCCACTGTTTTGTTGCCAAAACTTTTTTTTTAATAATAATAAAAATCGTCAGCTCTTGAGGGTCAGCGTGGCATTCAGTTGTTACGCTATTGACGTATCAAAACATGCGTGAATTAAAATAGACTTTATATTCACGATAGAATCGAATAGCAATTCTACTGGTTATTGTTAAAAATATAAAAACGGTAATGATGTATAATGAAACACGCAGAAGCAATTATTGTTACTTTAAAGTACCATTAGGCACACTTGTAGACACTGTTGAGTTGTTTATAACAGTAAAAAAAAGCAGATGGATTCAGCGTGTTATACAGTATACCATGAACTTTCAACATTTTTTACTTGCAAAGCATAAGAACAAATACAAAGTAATATGAGCAAAGACATTCTAAGTCTATTATGGTCTGGATGTAACGGTCTTTGACCTGCAAAGTGAGTCAAACATTGACTATGACTTGGAGATACGTCACATGAAGAGGTAATGAATATATTTAAGTCTAACGTCAGTAGGATAAAAATGCGATAGCGATTACTGTATTGAATCGAATCCTTATAAGTATTGCTAAAGGTTTACATAGAAATACGATATGCATAACAATTTTGCTTATATACCATATCATATTATTGAAAAACTTTCAACGCTTCATTTATAACAAATCCTCACAATTACGTAACTTCATTTAATAATATTATATCACATTTCCATGCCAATAAAAATAAATTGAAATGTGCTGAAACGAAAATATAGATACTAATAAAATTACATAACAAAAACCTCATTGATGTTTCATTCTTGGACGCTCGTGATGTGTATTAATAACATAACCATTGAACCAATAACTAATATAAGATTATTGAAATTGATATTTTTTGTTTTATGGCATTCAAATGCTTTATCAATATAAATTTATAAAGAATAGAAAAAATTCGATCACGAGGCGGGACTCGAACCCGCATCCTTTCGCGCCATTCCGGGGCGGATGCCTGACCAATTCAGCCACTCGTGACCCGCCAGAGCAATCGAATTTATTCTATTCTTTCAGTTTTATGTGTCTAAGGGACACACCGCGCGCCATCTATTGAGATGATTAACAACCATCTCAACCAATATGAAACACTTTTCAGTGAATACAATATTGTAACGATGGAACACGACTTTTTTTTTGTTGAAATTGATATTTTTTGTTTTATGGCATTCAAATGCTTTATAAATATAAATTTATAAAGAATAGAAAAAATTCGATCACGAGGCGGGACTCGAACCCGCATCCTTTCGCGTGAACCTTTTTTGGTCAAAGGTCAAAGTTTGAAAAAGGTCGTTTTCCATCGTTACAATATTGTATTCACTGAAAAGTGTTTCATATTGGTTGAGATGGTTGTTAATCATCTCAATAGATGGCGCGCGGTGTGTCCCTTAGACAAATAAAACTGAAAGAATAGAATAAATTCGATTGCTCTGGCGGGTCTGCGGGTTCGAGTCCCGCCTCGTGATCGAATTTTTTCTATTCTTTATAAATTTATAAATATAAGATTAATTAGTATCACGCATGATCCAAAAAAACACGTGATAAGTTACGTACTTTGTTAGAGCGTGGGTCACGATATGTTTCGAATTCAGATAAATATTATATTTTGCTAATTGTTGGTTAAAAATGTTTTGACTACGAGGTACAACTCAAATACATATGACCCAAAAGTGTACAGGATAATAGAAAAATTATAGCGTGTCTAAACTGTACCCGCAAACAAAACCGGGGTCTAAAACGTTCATAAATTTCAATTCATTGGGATTTTCAAAAAAATAAGTGGTCCTTGTTTACCCTAGATTCTGCATGTATTTTAATCTCCAGCAGCCAGCTGTGGTTTAGCCGCGGAAGCCTAACAGACAAACAGGCAGATATTCTAATTTATAACATTATACATTTTTACAAATTGCGGCCGCCTTCTCGTATATAAAATAAGATCGCAAAAAGAGCACTTCAAGAACATTTTGTCTGTGTAAGAAATACATTGTTTACATATCAGATATTTGGAATCCACAAAACAATGTGAAAGATAAATACTGTCGTCACAACATCCACGATACGGATAACCAGTGTTATGTATACTTATGCGAGACAGGAAAGCCATATCACTTTATTATCTCAATCCATCAAAAGACTGGATATATAAACGACAATTATTGCGACTTTATATGCAAAACCTACATTTTTCTATTTTGGGACATGTAAAATAGTATTTAAGACCATCGACTTTGTAAGTTTGTAACGGAATGGAATGTCCCATGCTTTAGTGTTTAACTATTTAACACTGAACTACATATTAAGGCGGTCATTTTTTTGGGCGAAACGATTCGAAATTCAGAGGAAAAAAAAAAGACCTTCAGAGCATGGTCCTTGACTGCGTTTATTACGTAATGCTGCTCTATATCTATTAATATGTATACTTGAACAATTGTAAACACCTTGTGTATGAATTGAATGAATCATATCAGTCTCACATAATAATGGAAAACCTAAGACAATCAAAGATATTAATTATGACACAAGATATTATATTTTACGATGTAGAACTTAAAAAATTGTCAACCCGAGTGCCTCAGGCATGTGACTTACATGATTATGTTTTACATAACAAAACAATTAAAAGATCTACGCTACAAAGTTAATTAAATGATTAGGAATACATATAATATCTTTATTGTATTTTTTCCTGGTGGTTGGATTTCACTTTTAAACTTGACGAACTATAAGTACTATTTTTTTTACCGCTATTTTTTAAATCTTATTTGGCTTGGTAATCTAGAAATACATATAACTTTCTGTATCTACATTAAAGTGAATTTCTTGAAATGGCATGGAAATGGAAAAAAAAGTTACTTTTATAGGAAAACCACTTTTGTGTTGGTAGAGAAGCAAGTTTTCTTATCGGACAATCAGTATAAGGATTGGTTACACATGCCACACACCAAGGTATCATCTGTCCTAATAATAAATGTTATATTCTTACATGCACTAGCGTCCATGGCTCCTCGGTCGCATATGATCAAGCAGTTCCTTTGACACGTCCTGCCTAACTCGAAGAAAGTGTTTTCGATCTGAATCATGGTCTTCAACAAATTCTCCTGGAACTTATTAGCTGCAACAAAAGGTTCAATTTAGAATACCACTTCTTTTGATCTTAATAAATGGGTTTCATAGGTTATAAACTTTGTTCGTCTATTATTACGAGGTTGGGAGGGTAAAAATACGGTATTCTTACACTGAGAGAAAAAATTTCGGCGTAATTAATAACAATGTTATTAAATGGCGTTATTATCAAATTTTATCAATTCCTATGTATTTTTAATGAAAACTACAAAAAATTTAATTTCAAGTACAGTTTATTAATTTCGCAATATATTACCAATAAACGGGTTTTATTAAATGTCGAAATTAATATTCTTTACTTGGGATTGTAGGATTTTACATGTATTAATAAATATTCCTTGAATTTGTAGGTACTGTACTAATATCAAGAGGTACAGATTAGTTATGATTATAAAAGAGTTTTACTAAAGTGACCGATTACAAAAAACTATAATATCTAATATGGCATTTCTTATTTCTATAATTCGTGAACTTGTAATTTTTCCCTCAAGAAGTAAACTATTATTTGTCATTACAGTTATGGCTATTAGTGTTTATATATACCTTTTATTGGAATTAGTAAAGTTTACTAGTAACAACATACATGCCTACTTTGATCTGCCGGCGGCCGGAGCGGCCGGGACGTTGCTGCTCAATTGCTCATTTGCTTAGCGTCAGTGAGCGCACGTGTGTTTAACACACAAGTGAAAATAATTTGTGCAGTGCAAAAACAATTGAATGACTCGAATAAAAAAATACTCATGGATCAATTAACCAGTGATCTCCTTAAGAGGTGGGGGTTGCAGGAGTATGTAACCCAATTTCGTGGTAAGTACCTAATCAAACTACATAAGTAGATAGTTAGAAGCTAGATAGTTTTATTTATTCTTTGCACCCCAGAACACAGTACCAAACTATTCTTTGTCAGAACAGTCGATGTATTAATGTTCATAATATTACCTTATTCATACTTAAAGTAATTTGGTATATTGCGTTGTCTAGATGGAAGAGTGGATTCTGGAACACTCAGAATTTTAACCAACGATGAAATAAGTCAGTTGATCAGTAAACTAAAACCGTTCTACTATTTCATACTAAATGTAGGAGTGTTTAATGTAAAATTTTTGGATATTTCACGTTCTATTTTTAAAAAAGTTATTATTAATGCCATTTTACTCATTAGGTTAAGTACTTTCGATATCAATTTAAAGATTTTTGATGCAATCACCTGTGCACACTTAACGATTACACCCTGTAGATATGATGTACACTTATGGCCTTCTTTTAGTCATCATTCAAATCAGTGTTATTATTTTAGGTTCTGAAAACTTTGAAGTCTTGATGGTTGAAGAAGAATTGATGGTAGAGCAGTTGCGTAGTCGTGGAATTATCGAGAGGGCCCGTTCACATTCCTTGACAAGAACATCATCTTCGTCATCGAATTCTGATGTAGCTCCATTAATACGATTGCCAGCAGCATCAGCAGGTAATGTATATTTTAATGAAAAGCGAGTTTGTTTACTTTTACGGGTATTGCTGTTTTCAATTTAAATGATAAATGATTCCTTTCAGAATCCGACGAAGAATTAAGGGAGAAAGTCGCATGGCTGCGGAATTCCTTAGAGCCGTAGCACCTAGTGGAAGAGAAGTGGGTGGCCACAGCGGCATTGAGACTAAATACAAACTACTTGGCTGGTGGCAGTGTTGTTGCCTAAAAACTAAAAATTCAGCATCGGTTGGGCAAGTTGTTTGTTATCATGAATACTATCCCCAGGATTTTTTAGTTTATTACTTAAAATTATGTTGTCAATGATTATTTTTTGGTTAATTAGAATAAAGTTATTTTAGGAAAATATCAAATTTTATTTATTATGTCCACCTATCTGCAAATGAAGATTTCGAACAATTTTTCACTGTTACTTATCTGAACAATTTTAAAAAACAATAAAGTTTTGAATTACATTAGTTATTAGAGCTTCGTATAATAAGAAGAAAGTTGATCGAAATCATCAATATGTAAAAGTAATTAGTAACGTTACTATACTTATACCGCTAAATTTAAATACCCAAAAAAACTTTTGGAGGAGAATCTGCACATGAATATGAACAAATTTAATTATAGGACCGACTCTAAAAGCACACAATATGTTAAGTAAAAAACATGATTGTTTTTCGCGCTTTTTGGAGTCGGTTCCATAGTTAAACTTGTTCATATTCATGTGTAGATTCTCCTCCAGAAGTTTTTTTGGGTATTTAAATTTAGCGGTATAAGTATAGCAACGTTTCTAATTACTATTAAACAGAATACTAGAAATTATATCACACCTCAATGAATTTCAATAAAAGATATTAATTACAAGTCAAAATTTTAATAGGGCCTATAAAAAAATACTGGTTATAACATCACTGCTTTATTATTTCCACACATTAAATTGTGAATCCTAGTCACAAGATTCTTAAGACAAGTAACAAGAGTAGTAAAACCCAAGAAAAAAAGTACTAAGAATAAAAAATATATTACGTGTAACCAATATTTATGATATTGGCTTTAATAAAAACATATTAACAGAAAGTATGTTGGATTACTTGCACTTAAATAAACTTTACTCGTTAGTAGTAAACAGGCATTTTTTCTCAGTGTATCGATCAAGTTATAGGTGACACTAGTTCAACCGGTTATAAACACATGTATACTATAGAACTTCGTATTTTATAATATAACATAATATGTATATTGCATATATACAATTACAGTTGCAGACTTGTAATTTGTCTTTGTTTTAAATACCTTTAATTATGCGTTATCGAAATATTCCGCAGTCCTTATTAAAATTAGACATTTTTACATAGTTGCTACTTAGCAACTAATATTAAAACGTTATTTTATTGATAATATTTAATACCGGTCAAGTCCTGATGTATCCAATAGATACTGGTTTATAATGAATGTTCATTTAGATCATATTATAAGCTATAAATAATTGATGATAATTACAATTTATTGTAATGCATGTAATAGATATAAGGTACGCAGGCAAATACTTGGATTGCTGTTCTCTTTAAATATTATAACAATATGAGATATGTCTTTCACACGAAGAAACACATATTTTGGACAGAAATGTAAAGAAAATGTTATCAAATTGCCTTCAATATTTACGCTGATTTACGTTACATTATACGAATGACTCACTCGGCAATTACGGTCAAAATAAAATAATTAAAATAGGTATTGTGATCAGATAAAAATCAAACTTCAAAGTTCAAGTAAAATACTATCTTATAAGGAGAAATACGCATTCATGTGAAGTGGGCAACTATCTCTATCAAATAAAATCTTTGATGTCCTTGCCTTGTGTGAATGTCTCGATAAGGAAAGTGTAAATTTAAAAATGAATCACATAAAACAGTCGCTTTGCATTTTAATAATTTTCTTGTAGAAGTACATTCTAGATACTTTGTATAGTACAAAACTATTATTTTAAAATTTAAAGGTTACGGAGGATGGGGAAGTGAAACTGAAGTGATGAAACTAGCATTAACGTATTTCAGAATTGAAGGTAATTTAGCTATTTAGGTAATTTGCTATATATGTATATATATATTTTTTTTGTTTAATGTAATCAATTACTATTTTCATATAAAAATCAATATTTAAAGAACAGAAAACATTCATCCCGAGGCGGGATTCGAACCCGCGTCTTTCACGCCAATCCGGGGCGGACGCCTGACCAATTCGGCCACCCATGATCCCGCCAGAGCAATCGAATTTATTCGTAGATAATATAAGTAGATAATGGCTTTCAGATGTACATAAAAAACGAATTTTAGTCATTAAATATTGATTGGAATTTAGAATTTCTTGCGAAGACCGGTATATTTACAAATAGCATACGTCTACAAAATTAATCTTGTGAAATTTTTAGTAATTTAATATCTACGTAATAAACAAGTATTATATTACGAAGTAACAAGACATTACGATCTGCAATAATATAAAAAAATGCACTCATGCAGTACTGTTTATAATTAATAATGGCAAGGTGCGTTATTACATAAGTAATTCTTCAATTTAATTTTACATATATTGATTAGATATACATATTATGCTATAATGGTTACTAATATAATTAGGTAAGTATGTATAGCTGTAATATAATATACACATTAACCCGCGGAATCAAGTACCTATTTGTATAAAATCCGAGGTTTATATCATTCTAAATCCATCTAACCAACTAATGAAGCTACAGAGACCGTGAATTTCTCTCCCCGTTTTATTTTAGTTGTCTGCCAACGAACTTTTGTACAATTGTACGTCCGTCGCATATTTTAACAGTCAAAGAGGAAAACTAGAGCGCGGAAAAGAACTGACGTACATAAGATAAATGGAATAGAAAAACATCGCTGCCGGCTCGTGACTGTCGACTGAGGTCGTCAGCTGCCGAGACAATTTACGAGGCACTCAAGAAAAAACTAATAAATAACTAATTGCTGTGTTTTATGACACTCATCGCGCATTCTGGAATATGAATATTGAATGATTCATTTGCAATCATAATTTCTACTTTATAAAGGAAAATATATAGGTACTTCTTACATTTTATTCAACATCGTTTGTTATTAATGGATAACATTATTAACCGCTACGATCTTCAAAGGTGAAAGGCTATAGTAAACACGTACAAATGTTGAATAACATAATACAATAAAGTGATTACATCCCGGCTATCAAAAAAATTACGAGCTCATTTATATACGCTTGCGGCTTGGCACGTGCAATATTTATTAACATAATATACGTAGCCGCTGATAACAACAACAGCCATGAACTTGATAACGATTTTATATCACGTCTTTACTGCACACTCTACTCGTATCACCATAGATCACTTGGGTAGGTGACAGTTGACACGTCACCGACTCCTCAAGTAGGGTAATTGCGCCGGTTTGCCGTCCAGTTTCGGTTTTCGTTCATTTGACTGACCTGCTACAATCACGTGCGTAAAACTTGAATACAAACCTACCTTCCCGCGTAAGTTTGCACTTTTTACGTTCCATAATGTGTAAGCAACAGTACTATCAACATGAAAATTTGATTTGACAAGAAGAGAGTTCAAAAAATTAACGTAAAAGTGGCCGCTTCCCATCCGTGCCTTGCAGATGTCATCGCGCGAGAGAAAAATTTGCCGGCGAGAAAAGTTCATGGTAAGTTAAATCACTGTTTTAGCTAGTTTACGTAATGTTTTTGGTACGTATGTTTAGTTATAAGCCTATTAAACGCATTAGAAGTGTTTATTATACTTTTTTTATAATACTCTTCGAAAAATTAAGTGGACGGATACTAGGTTACCAAATTCTCAAAATATTTGGTTTTCGTCCAAGTGGACGAAAACTCAAACAGCTACGTGAATATTTGTTAGGTTCTTTTTACTCTATCGGACCTTTAAAATACTGAATAGTTTCTCCAGAAGTGATCTTTATTGCTATTAGTTTAGATTTTTTGGTTTCCGTCCACTGCTTTGTCAGTGCTGCCAAAATAAAAAAATATTTAAAGAAGTGGACGAAAACTAAATTTAGCTTTAAACGTTTTAGTTTTCGTCCATGAATGAGTATTGGAGTGGACAAAAATTAAAAATAGCTATTCTTTTGCATTACTTTTCGTCTTTTTTACGTATTGAAAAGTTTTCTATTCAGTATCTTCCTTATAAATAATTGGTGAGGGCCAGAGTGCTGTAGGTACCTAATATTGTCATTCATTCAGTCATGTATCATTCTCCTTATGTGAAGTAGAGTCAATTATTCGTAGCATAAATGGGGGTAGGTCAGACATAATACACTGTATTTTTCTTGATTATCATTCACTTGAGTATCATCTTTTATTCTAGGTCTGTTTTGCCAATGCAATATTTTTTTATTCTACTTACTCAACGTATCCTAAGAAAGATCTTATTGTTTTTAGATGGCCTCGAAGGAGTCTAAGAAAGCTAGAAAAAAAAAAAACGCTACATACACTGAAGAATCTTTAATAAAGGCATCAGTAAGACAATAATGCATAGTTCAGTAAGGTATAGTATAGTTTATTTTAGTAGCTAAAACGTATTATTATGGCTGTGTTTAATATAGTACGTTTCATTTGATAAACAAAGTATAAGAATGAATATTTCTGTTTTTTGATGTAATTTCTCAGTCCTATAATTATTACTTTATTCATTTACATTGTAAGTAACGCATTCCTTTCTTTATTACGAATGATTAAACAGTCATCACTAACGCATATAAAGACTGCCAAGTGCTACATAGATCTCAGTGTTGACTAGTTATATTGATTATTATTAGTAAAACTAAACCTGTAAAGGTAGTGAGAAATTGTGATGTTGATTAAATAAAAGTATATATTTACCTGTAATTGGTTTTTAACTTAATAGTTGACCTACCCTCCTTTTTCTACACGGTGGTCGAAAACTAGCTTACACTAGGACGAAAACCAGTTTTTTTGGACGAAAACTAGCATATACCCTACTTTTGCAGAAAATAATTTAAATAAAAAGATACGTCAAAATGATTTATTTTCACTTAATATTATCTTAAAGAAGACTATATAAGGACTAAATAAAAATATTATATGTTTAAGGAAGGGTGCTCCAAAATATTTATTTCGCATCACAAAGTTGGCAACTCCCATAACTGGACGAAAACCAGCGCAATGACCCTATACACAGTCCATATAATTGTGTTAAACACCGGAGCCCGATCGTATCACATAACAAATGTGCAATACTAACCGCAAAGTAAACATTTTAACCGTCTCTTTAAAATCTCAATTAATAATTTTTATAAAGCCAACCGCTTACAAGAGGTAGCCACAAAACAATATCTACAAAGAGAATGCGCAAACTAATCAATCGTTATCATACAACCCAAATACCTATTATATTAAAAATTATTCTTACGTCTACTAAAAATGATAAAGGTTAATTATAATATACATCGATCCTTTGTTTTTGTTGTTATCAGATAATAAATATGTTGGTATTTGAGTGATGCAGTCTGGAGAAGATTATAGACCACACTACACTACCAATTAAAACATTTAGAAAACAATTATTTTAATGTCGTATACATATTTTGTTTAATGAAATGTAATATGTAAAAAAAAAATAGTTTCATAAGAATCTAATTCGTCAAGCGATGTAAAAAGCGCGCCCACGAGAACAATTTCGCATGTCTGCTTCGTCATTACAATTATGTATTTATTTTTAATATTACCGTGATCAGACCGTAAAATTACTTGTAGTTTAAAATAAGTACACTAGTCACTCATATTTGGATATACATTTTCAGAATGCTGTACCTTTTTGAGTCCGAAAAGTTTGTACCTACTAAGTGGGGATACTTTGCAAAAACGGAAAGTAATGAATATTATACAATAGGATGTGAATGGTATATGGTTTTGCATTAGACTCAATTCCAAAATTTATTTTCTAAGTATAAATACTGTATGAAGAGAATAACTGATGGAAGAGAATATAAAATATATATTATTATCAATACCCCACTATGGTTTACATATCGTACTTGATAACGGCCACCTTGCTGTTAGCCCAATCAAACATTCGATAAAACACAAATTTGCCCGAGGAAACAAAGTAGCAGAAGTCAAACAGATAAACATGTTTGAGATAAATTGTAACGATTAAACATCAATATATTTCCTATAATTTAATAATAATTACTGTCCAACGCGTTAGGCTGATACCGAACTTAATTATACCTATTCTTTGTCTCAACGTACAGACGATGTCGATGACTTTGTAATATAAATAAATAAGCTTATATTTAGGTTACCTGCCTATCAGTTTCAGTAGAGTTAAATTACCTCTCATATAACGTCACATTTAAAAAGCTCTCTCATTTAAAAACGAGATGTTAGGCGCGGGTCAAACACAAGCGGCGCGGGCGCGGGCGTGCCATAAGCGCACCTCTTGAATCTGTTATGCACCACGTCCTTCTTATACATTTTGTATGAAAGAATTTTGGACAGGCGTCGAGACGGCACGCCACGGTTGTGCCACGGTTGCGCCGCCTTTCCAAAATTATTTCATACAAAATGCCAATAGCGCACCCGATGCACGCCGGCAGCGCGCCCGATGCGCGCCCGATGCGCGCCGCGCCGGTTGTATATGTCCCGCGCCTAAGATTTGTAAAAATAAAAGAATCGCTTATGTTTTGCTTATTGTCGTTATTTTGAAACCATTACATACAAAACGAAACGGATATCATTAAGTATTCAGAAATGTAAGATATTAAAATATTTGCATTTCAATTTCCTTGATGCGGTAAAAAATATCTTTCCCCATTACTCAGATGTTACGGTGTAGTTACAAACAATTATCGATTTGTTGTAGAATTTTTGTTATTGAAGCCATAAAAAGTAGAAGAAAAGTATTTACAGTAAAATCTGCCTGACAGTATAGGTACATATTTAATTTTTTTACTGCAAGATCATTTTGAAGAGTTCTAGGCTGTGTTGTTTTCAATAAAATATATCCATCGTCTTATATCATGAAAATCCACAAACTAAACATACTGTAATACGACTACGTCGCAAAAAGTATATTTAAAATTACCGTTGGGTAAAATGTGAATTTCAATTTTAACAATTCATTTTCAAATTTCCTGTCAGCCAAGTTGTCTGCCAATTTGCCTTGACTTTCAACATCTCTAACGAACCGATGTATTGTTTGCCAGAAAAAACTCGAACGACCATAAAACGATTTTGAACATCGCGTAGGTATGTAAAACGTTTTTGACTTATACAGTATACTCATTAATAATTCACTGACAGAACCTATAGGTACATGCTATAATTTACCCACGAATATTTCGTGGCTCATTACAAATCAATATAAAAGTACCTAAGTAAGTATCGTTAAATGTTACAGTCAATAATAAAAGGATGAACCGAAAGCTTGAACAAAAGTAGAACACGGAAGAATAAAATCATCATATCGCGTGCCTTGTTTATTCATCATTTGTAATCAGAGGCGGCGTAAGGCGTGGGCGACGTGGGCCACCGCCTACGGCCTCGCGGTACAAGGGGCCTCGCGCCTCAAAATTTTTTAAAGCGAGAATAAAATAAAATAAAAATAACTACGTTAAAAACAACCGACTTCAAAAACGGAAAAGCAAAAAATAAAAAAGATTTGATATTATTAATTACTACATATTATTATTGCACGCCTCATAAGCGAAGCGTTGAGGTGGGTACTACTGTCACTTCGCGCAAAACATCTGATTTTTCAAACTTAAAATGTCTTTATGTATCATACATTGCACTTGTAAGATAATACATACACACACATATTAAGAAAAAACACTATTTTTAACATTCATGATATTTTTGATGTCATTTTTGTTATTTAAACTAGTTAAAAAACAGTTTAAAAAAGTTCTGTCTTGGACGTCCGTGTGCCTGTATGTGCGGAGGATTTTCTTGTTAACACGATAGCGACCGAAATACTTTACTAATCGAGTCTTTTTTTTTCTCTTACGCTTGAGTATGCTCAGGAATAGAACCCTTTCATTTTTCAGGGTCTGATTCGATGTGGTTTAATTGTTATTAAATAAACAAAAATAATAATTAATAAATAATTATTAAAAAAAAATTATGAGGCGTGCACTTTTGGATTTTCCAAACTATTTTAGATGTGCTATTTACTAAAAACTAAAAAGGTTTGATGTCGGTACACGGGCTTAATACTAAGTGCTTAGTGCTTGGCACCGACTTCAAACCTATTTAATAAATAGCACATCTGAATAATATGTAGTAATTAATAATATCAAATCTTTTAATTTTTTGTTTTTTCGTTTTTGAAGTCGGTTGTTTTTAACGTAGTTATTTTTATTGCACGACTCATGATGCGAAGCATCAGAGAGTGCTTTACGATCGAAAAATTTTTTTCGCCTCATTTTTGCAGCTATTCTTATTATTATAGCCTTGTTAGTTCACGGAATCAAGATATTTTGCATACTATTGTCGAGATAATTTAATGGAGATTAATCCCATACTTTTTAAAAATTGATTTACTTCAATAGAATTGGAAAAAAACACCGAAATAGGTCAAAAAATTTTCCTGTCCGTCATGTGTGAAACCTGAAAACACTATAACTTGTGAAAAAATCCATCATTTGAGTTAATTTTTTTTTTAAATATTCTAATCGACGATTGTAGGTCACTGAATGCGAATGATTAATTAATTCAGTGTCGTTTAATTGCAATTAATAAAAAACGAAAACTACAAGACTGTATATCTAACTATATATATATATTTTTTTTTTTTTTTATATTTCATAATTAAATGAGCATTATGAGTCGTGCACTTTTGGATTTTCCAAACTTTATTTAATACTTTTTAGTGTATTTTTCAACACGAATCAAACGAGCCCAAACTCGATAAAATGGCCACCCTCCGATTCCATCATCAAATCAGCTCTATGTCATGATAATGTTTAATCGCTATCCAATTTATACACGTAGGTATACAAAATTTCAGCTCAATCGGTTATCGGGAAGTGAATCAAAGTTGGGCCTATCTGAATAAAATTTTTATAGGACCAAATCGACAACATTCCGTATCAAACAAAAAAAGAATCGGTTCAGAACCCTCGGAGTAGTACATACATAAAAAGAAAATATACCGGCCGAATTGATAACCTCCTCCTTTTTCTTGAAGTCGGTTAAAAAAGATATAAATCAATTTTGTTGTGAAACATGGTTTCTTAGTCTGGCAACATTTGCCGCCGACCGACCAGAGTTCCAATGCCTTAATAAATTAAAAAAAAAACAACCAGAGTGCCGGGAATCCCTGGTTTTATTTGTTTACTTTCTTGACTAGGAAGACAACCAATCAAATCAAAGTATGCAATAAAAACTTGGCAGTGTTAATTGTTTTTATTATTTTATAAAATCCGTCTTCAGGTCGCCATAGAACAGGGCCTCGCGAAATCTGTCTTGCCCACATCAAATTTAGGTCTTGCCCCGCCACTGTTTGTAATAATTTCCATTCTTGGTTTTATTAACTTTCAATTCAAGGAAACGAAACAACTAAGCCCTAACTACCTAGTGGTTTCAAAATGAGACTAAGTAATCACGTTATACGTTAAACTTATTTAATTTCATGAACTAATGATATTTATAATATACTTACATTTGCACCGGTTACAGATACAACATTGTATCAGACTTGACTTAAATCTTTCATATTGGCTTTAAATTGACTGTGAAATGCAAAGAAATTTTAAACAAATAGTTGTTTAGGTTTACTCATATAGAATAACATCAGTAGGTATATTCCACCTCATCATTTACTCGAGTGACGCAAACTAATATCAGTTGTACGTAACCGTCCACAAAATATGAATGATCAGGCTTATTGTAGTCGCTTAAATGCTATTCAGGATTTTATTATGGAAATTAGAAGCTTCTAGGTGGTAATTTGGCAACGAGCACAAATGGACATTGTCTGCAACATGTCATTTGAGACTGTACGTAATTACCGTAGAAATTATTCAACACGTAACAAATTCATAGTTTACTGAACACAGAATCATCTAAAACGTAGCGATACATTTGACATTAAATAAAATTAATCACATCTTCACGACTTAAATGACAAAACAATTAAGATCGATAGCGTAATTACAACAAAAATAAAAAGCCTAAAGATGAAGTGCGTTCCACAAACAGATGAACAATCTATTTCGTATTAAGGTTTCAGAGATAACGTTTAATTAGCCCAATGAGAATGATGTTTTAGCAGGACTACCGGTGACCTTTCACTCACCACAGTCACTTTGGTTCCCCAGAGCTAATCCTGCTGCGGCGCATCTTATGCAATCCTGACGGCATTTACCGCCAGCTATATTAAGCCGTGTTTCTGCTACAATATTATTTCAAGTAAACATTGCGTAACGATAAGTTATAAAAGACACAAACAAAGATTTCTAATCATAATTGAAAATAATAGGCGCAAGGTCGTCCCATGAATTGATCGCTTTTGAAATCGACCAGTTACGTGCGTCAGTAGACAATTCAGAAAAAAATGATCATAATTATTTCAACTTTTGTGAATATTCGGAACATAGATGTTAAAATAATAGTTAGAATTCAACTTGGCAAGTTCGTGCTCCATTAGTAATTTGCGGGAACATTGTACAACTTCTTTATCATTATTTAACAGTTGTGTAGGTAAATACCTCTGAATGAATTTAGACGTCTACCGAAAAAGCATACAAATATTGGAAGGAGAAACGTAAATGAGCCGAATAAATTAAAGGCCGTAAATCATAACACTTTTATATTGAGGAAAACAGAACTCTACAAAAATTACCGCTTCCGCCTAACATCATTCCAGCAAGACTGAAAAATTTATCGGAACCTAAATCAATATACAATAGATCTAGTAAGTTTACAATCTTGATATGTATCCGTAGTCTTCAAAGTCTACAATATAATACGCTATAGAAATGGAATCGTACAAAGGATACAGATAGTACATGCACAGATATTACATTGGCTTGTCAGAAATCAACACAATGCAAACACGTCGGACTAACATCCATGCGGACGGATGTAAACAGATGCTTGCGTCAGTTTGATGAAAACTGAATACACTACTGGTGAAAACAAGACACGGCTACACGAAGACGACACTATCGGGTTCGATTCAGTTCATTCAAGTACGATCGATGCCGCTTGCTAATCGAATGAAAACGAATTCGCCTGAATGAGCAATCATGCTAGTAATAACCGTGTAATTCAAACAACTGAACATTTTAAATTGCACCAATTAATGATATAAAAACAAAGGTTCTGCGGTAATTGCGGTTACGTAAGATATACATTTTTAAATGGCACTAAAGGATTGTGCTGTTCATTATGCATTGATAATTGCTATGATTGCATATTAATATACAGCGATTATTGCAATATATGACTCCCTGCTGTGAATGTACTAATAGAAGGTTATAATAAAACACACAATGTGTCCAAAGTACCAATATAAAGTTTAATTAATTAATGCATATTATGTGCCACGCGTTATAACAATAATAATAAATAAATCAGTACCATTCATGCAAGATACATGGCTATACTTTCATAAAATAATGTTCTCAACTTCTCACGTAGGTATACAATTAAACCAAGAGTATATATTTTATATCCCGATTCCAGACAAACCGTGAACATGACCGTGAAGCGAATGCGTCAAACAACGTACATCGTGTAGCCACCCGTGAAGCCCCATAAGAACAACACCGTCTATTATTATGCATTTCTATTCTATTATTGCATTATACGCAAAGAGTGCATTGTGATGGAATTTTAAATGGATCTGATTTAAGCTCCAACTCTCATTATGAAATGCTTGGCAAAAACTGAAATTACGGCGTTGTTAAATTATTGAGGCAAGTTTGTTTTGTATTGCATCATTATTCCAACATCATCCATTTTCTATCGTTTTAATATTACTTTGTATTGTAATAAATTGAGAAATGAGACATATTCATGATGTTAATTAGTAATTACTGACTCTTATCGAAAATGAAGCGAAATGAATACGTGTACTATACTTGGAATTGAGCGATCCTTTTAAAATGAGATCACTGTGGTATTCAGCAGAGATAATAGCAAAGTTCAGAAATGAAAATAGATTGACACGTGACTACAATAAACTTGATCAGCAGTCGAAGCTCGGCTTTGAGAGCTTTAGAAACGAAAATAAACGTCACGGCAGCACGTGACGGGCGTCCGGGGCAAGCGCAACGTCATGAGGACAAACGATGTCTTATTTAAACCATTTTATGTACCTCCAATAGACACGCTGTTTCGGAATCCGGTTCTGCGGAAAATTTTACAGCAGTATTTAAAGCTTTTGCGTTTTAGTTTTGAATAGCTGACGCTATTTTATTGTAGCCAGTTTTCCTAGTTTTCCTCTCCTTGGCCTACAATTTTCGTGGCACCAAACTCTATTTCTTATGTTTGCTATACTGCCCTATAAACTCAATATATTTTTAGTTGTTTATCGCTTTTTAGTTGAATGCGGGTACAAAGTGTCATCCGAATATTGATGTCATTATAATCCCTCTTGACGTAATCTATCGCAAATAGTGTTACATAAAAATGCTAGTACGCTGAAACTGCATCACGAATATAATAGTTGGCAATGACATATCATTCAATATAATGACAAACAGCTGTACAAACATCAGCCTCACATGATTTATTATTTGTACCTACTTATTAGTTATTACTGTGAACCATGTAGTAAAAAGTACCTACATTCATACACACATATTTTTGTTTAATCCTATCTAAATCGCAAAATTTTTGAGTTCGAGGAATTTAATAACATTTAATCGTGGACATTCATAAATTAAATTTAAAGAATTTGAATTGACACAGTTTTTTACATTATGAAAGTTGTAAATTCTAATTCAAACTCTTAAAAATTATAATATTCACCTAAATATATTTACGAAGTACCTATAGTTATGTTTTTAGCCGATTTTCACAATCAAAAGGAGAAGGTTCTCAATTCGTCTGTATTTTTTAGTCTATATAGAACGTGAATAAGCATGTACTGGAAAGTAAACTTTTAACACAATATTTTATTATTGTTTATGTTGTTAGTTGTTTACACTGCTAATTAAAATATTTGGGACATACGAGTGTCTGAAGCGGGTGATCCACTGGCGAGCAAAACCGCTGGTACGCTAACGAACTCGCGAGCCAAAGGTCTAAACCGCCAATGGAGCACTTAAAAGTCTGCGGGCTTAAAGAACGGCGAATTTGCTCGCTGGCTCGTTGTGCATGCTTGAAATTCTAAGTCCGCGGTCCAGAAAACCGCCAGTGGATCAGGCGAGCCGGCGAGCCTACAGTCTTTTTGCGACTTTCGTGTAGACCGCACGCGCTGCGTCTAGCTACAAAAATGGATTTACGCTCGTTTCGTCGCGAGTTTGTGTCGGAATTTATAAAATGTTTTTAAGAACATGATTGTCTATGGAAGTACATCAGCAGAGACTATAAAAATAAATTGCTAAAAACTTCCGCGTACAATAAACTTTTAGAGATCTACCAAAAACATGATCCCAACGGTACAATATCTGATATTAAAAACACCATTCAATATCTGCGTCTTTTCTTCTTTTTTTGTTCTTTCTCTTGATTTAAAAGTACCCCCAAGTAACACGCCATGACTTCGCCAACGATGAGAGTAAACTGTTTGGTACGCTAATGGATCACCAACGCGATTCGACGAGCCAACGAGTCAACGATCTAAACCGTCGGCTCGTCGGCTCGCCAGTGGATCACCCGCTTGAAGGCGCGGAACTTCCGCGACGTTTTTGATACATTCCGTTTTTCGCGTCATTTGCAACAAAATACAGTTTATTGCTGTTCTAACCACTTGACACATACATGTTTATTTTAATCTGGACCACGGTTATCGTACTGACTGAAGGAAATTGATATTATTTGGCAATCGCCACGCTATTTGTAATTTGACCTACCTTACGCATTATATGTATATACGTCCAAATAAGTGATAACTACATGAATATTATTGATCCCCGTTCTATTTAGATCACGTTTTGAAAGTCAGCCAAATGTAAGATCGGAAGGATATAGGGGCTTTGTCGGATTTCCATCGTCCTCACGAAAGAAGAGCGAATTTATTCAACTCGAAAAAGGTCGACTAATTCGCATACGACAATATTTTTTAATTTGGTATTTAAAATTAAAAATGACAAAAATGTTATTAATCTGTCATATGCTGATTCATAAATTAAAAAAAAAAAGTTAAAATTTATTCATGAGGCTTTTTTGTCATAATGGATTTTTCAACTTATTTGAATTGAATATAATTTAAATATATTAGTAGTTAAGTATGTGGAAAAATTTTTATAAAGGTTTAATTAAAGCCATAACGGCAGGCATGAAAATCGAGTTATGTATGGGTCATTTGACTTTATCAAAGTAAAAATGATATGATTTGATGAATAATTATTCTACTATTTATAGAATGAAAAATAAATTTAACATACCTTCCTCGGGGCTGAGATCTACAAACTTCACACCACCACTGAAAAGAAATACATAAGTTGAAAATAATCCATACATAAAAAATAGTGAAAAAAAATCATAAATTAAAAAAAATATCAATTATTGATAAAAGAGCAGATGTATAGAATTAAAATCAATGTTAAAACAGAACCAATTCTGAAAGTTTAAATCAGAAGAAATATGAATGAGATTTTTTGTATGTATAAAGTTCTACAGTATAGAGACAAGGATTGGTGGGTCTTTTACAGTTTGTATTTAATAAATAATAAGTAAAGTTCATATCTATGCAACATGCACTGTCTCGGTGTAGGTTGCACTTCATACCTTAAGAGGACGGTAGCCGTTTCCGGCACCCGGAACACCTGGAAACAAACACAATGTGGAACCATGTCTTATCGGATCTCCTCTTGGAGAAACCAAAACCCGCTATCAGCCACACATACAAACACTACTCAAGCTATCCATTATCAAATTGTTTATTGATTGTAGGACACATTAACAATCTTTTTTTTATCTTTCAATTAATAAAAATTTAACAAATTTCATGTTTATGAAACAAATTATTGTATCAGATAATGTTGTTTTGATAACAAAATATTGCAACAAATTGATTGAAAAAAATAATAAACATTTGAGACTTATAGAACGACTTTCGTTGAACAACGTCGATTTTAAGAAAGCCAAAATTACGAAGCCGACACACATTTTCACACTGAAGATTTTTAATATATTTAAAAAAAATAAATAGATAAATTTACCTTCCATCCCAAGTTTTCGAAGAATGTACTAAGTCGGGACTGTCCAGTGGTTTTTCCGCCGCAAGGCCCTGTTTAGGTTAAAAACACTATGCAATCAAGAAAACGGTGCCAAGTTTCCACGTGTTACAATATACAATTTATTAAATTAAGTCTATATTTTAAAAATCCTCTTCATAACAAAATATTTTCAGGCTATTTTTTTATAGTAAATCGATGTGTTTCTGTCATTTTCAATAAAAATAATAATTTCTTACCTCCGGTTAGTACCAGCTTGTATACCATTTTCTGGGATTGATTCGCCATTTTCGTAGTACGCTTATAAATAAATTATTTAAACTATATTACACTAAACGGGACACAACGGAGATTGAATATCATAAAATTGACGAATATACATAAGTAAGCAAAAGAGCCATCACAGTTTATAATGCATCGCCCGATAGGCGTGCCGAGGAAGGAAAGAATAAATCGAATCGGACGACGGACAAAGGCAATAGGCATGAGCTCTAATTGTGTCACTTGTCAAATGTCAATCAAATCAAAATGTCAAAGATACAGAGTATGTCTAGAGCACAGAAAATATAAATCAAAATTAAATATATATAAAATAAAAATCACGCATTTATTCATGGACTCATGGTAAGCTCATGGTAATTGTAAAAGTTACGTTTAGGTTTCTAAAAACTTTTAAGATAAGTTACTGAAATCCTTATTTATATACGGATAGGTATAAGGATTTCATACATGAGCCTAGGAGTGCATTTTCAGCAAAATGTTGAATAGACATAAAAAAAGGAATTTAATAAAATACATTCCAAGTATTTGTGAGAGCGTTTTAATCACGTTTATTGCACGAACTTTCAAATATATATCTATGAAAAATTTGAATTTAAGGACAGATATCAATACAGGCCACTGAATAATAAATTGTAAATGTTACTTATTACTTTTAATAGAAATATAAGTATTATTTTGTAATAACTTTATTAGGTTACACCTGAACAGCTTATATTCATAGAACATTGTGAATTCTGGTGCATATTGGAATCTATTACATTTATATTAACATTTTGATTCTTAGTATCATTGCTTGTTGGCATAGATTTTTCAAGTAGCAAAACAATTAATGGAATTTGTCGCCAATATTTTCCTAAACAGCGATTTTTTGTTTCAACATACACATTTTCTTTAGATGTTGAACATGTGGTGTCGCCTGAAAAGAAAAATGATAGTAAATATTTTTTTACTGTCTACACATTTTATTTGCTCACATGATGAAAAATAAACATTTAATCCATACTACTATTATAGAGCTGAAGAGTTTGTTTGTTTGAACGCGCTAATCTCAGGAACAACTGGTCCGATTTGAAAAATTCTTTCGGTATTAGATAGTTCCTTTATCGAGGAAGGCTATATATGATCACGCTAAGACCAACAGGAGCGGAGCCACGCGGGTAGAATCGTGGAGCGCAGCTAGTTTGCTATATACACAGTTTATAAAACCTGCATTTCAGATCTGGCTAGGCCTGTGTGATAGAGGAATATAGAAAATTTATAAATATCTCACATCCTCTCTAAATATACTAATCTCACATAATATATAATATGAAACCCATGGAATTACTTTTAAATCTTACCATCTGCATCTGGTACATCTTGATCAATCCATCTTGTTTCAGTATTAACACAAAGTACACACATATTAAACTCTTGACATAAGTATCTAGCATGGTTTACAAATATATTCAAAAATTTTAGACCTGAAAAATTGGATAATTTATAAGATTATGGTAAAAGTGTTTCAATATAATGTTAGGCATATACAATAATTTAAACTATGGTTGTAAATTTGATCCAAGTTAGATCATTCATTTGAATCTTTATTGGCTTTGAACATTTTATACAATGTGTACATGGTAAAAAATTTATTATGAAATTTTTTTTATTAAATTATTTGTATAAATAAAATAATTTTTAAACTATGCTTGTAACTAAATTTGATCCAAGTTAGATTATTCATATGAATCTTTATTGGTCTTGACCACTTTATACAATGTTTATAATATGGTAAAAATTTTATTGTGAAATTTTTTTAATTAAATTATTTGTCTAAATATATAAAAAAATACATCCACACATTATGGTGCACCAGTATGTTTGTTAATACACTTAATCATAATCAAATAACCAATCCTTAAAGAATAATCCCCATTCCTTACCCATTTTATTGTCATCGCCAAAGTGTTGAAACATCAAACTTGGCAAAGAATCTATTATTATCAATGACAACCTATCCAGACATATTTTCTTGGCTTTAATGCCTTGTAATAACTGTATTAATTCTTCCATTGACCATATATAAACTATTTTAATTTTCATCATGATTATTGCCATTTCCTGCAAATAAATTATTAAAATTTATTTTAAAAGTAAGAAATATAGTTAAAAGTTTAGTATTACAGTTGTAAAGTCAAGTAATAGGATATTGACGAAAATTAAATTACCTTATGGGAAAGCCCATATGCATCTAAAATCTTTTGTATTCTTACAGCTGAGAAATCTCCCTTTGTATCAATGTATAGAACTGTTTTCTCACTTAGATTCACACAATTTATAGCTATCTGCATACAGAGTTGTGTTTTCCCTGATCCAGCCAAGCCACATACTTCAGTTATATATCCAATGGGTATACCACCATTTAATACTGTGTCTAAGCTGAAATAGTATCACAAACATTTATTAATATTAGAAAATTTTACTTGTTAATCAATACGATGTAAATAAAATACCTCTTTATACCAGTTTTTAGGAAGATTTCTTTTACTGCAGTTTCGGTAAGGTACGTAAGTCCTTTTTTTACAGGCGCCGAATATAGTTTAAAAATACTATCTCTTATTTCTATAATGCTTGGAATGTTCAATCTAGTTATATGCGTCAACTTTTCAACGTCCTCCTGAATAAAATCCCGTATCGTAAAAATTCTATTTTGCGATAACTTTTTCATTATTTCAGGCGACAAATATGCACTAATTGAGATATTCAGTTTTTCCATTTCTTGTACCACTTTCAAAGGTAATTACTTAATAAGAGGGGGTTTTATTAATACAATAAATAGCATGAGGCAAAATTTCATCTCTGAGTAATATATTGCACATATGTATTTTCAAAATTCAAACTTTTTGTTTTGTCAACTTAAAAATTGTAATGTTGGTCAGCCCTCATTTCTGTCAAAATACTGTCCACAGAATAAGTAATTATTTTTTGCCAGGTACAGATAATCCCTGATCAAACCGGAATCGTTTTCGTACTAAATAGATGTTCCCACACACAGAACAGTATTCCCACAGGATGTTTCATTTGTCGTAACGAGGAATAATTAAATCAAAATGATGATTCAGTACATTTATTTGCAGTTTCCCATGTTTTAAAAGATTAGAAAGACTCCCGCAAGACACTGGTTCGAATCCCACGTTGCAGTTGTGATCGAATTATTCTATTCTTTAAAAATGTATTTAAACACTAGCTGTGCCCGCGACTTCGTCCGCGTGGAATAGTGACTGTATAGTAGTTACTACTTAACTTTTATTGAGTAAACACGTACTACCATAAATAATTAAAAGAACTGTTAGTAAAATTTATGACTAAACTGAGCTACAAAATAAAAAAGAAATGCCTAATTAATTTTTTACGTAAAATTTCTTTTAAATTATATCATATTATTTTTTAGGCACCAGGGTCGAGGGGAGCAAATTTATTTACCTTCCTTTCTTGTATGTGTGTTTTTAACAATGTATCGTGCAGCAACTGAGCGCCGAGACAAACGTCAAAACGCAAAGGAATAGAATCCGCTATCGATACTAATTGACATAAGCGTATGATGTTTTGCTAAGGATTTGTTCACCCTACCAACGACGACGACGACCACGAACAAAATTTTCATTCAGTCGCAATTTAACAAAATTGTGCAAAACACAATTAAAAATAAAATATTAAAATTTCCTGTCGTTCTGGTGCCTGGAATTTTTTTTGAGATCAATGAATGAAAAAATATATTTTTCGTAGAAACGGTGGCTCCTATAAAAAAATGTATTTGAAGTTTTTTATAGATAATTTTATGATCTACAATTTTGGTAAAAGATGATTATATGATTAACTTACCGTCTATTTTTATATTAATTATCCTCGAATTTTTTTTTCTTTTCGAGTACCAGTATGACGGGAAATTTTAATATTTTTTTTAAACCAATTTTGTCTGGAGGACAATTTTGGTCGTAGTCGTCGTCGCCGTTGGTAGTGTGACCGAACCATTACTAAAATATCATGAGTTTATGTAAAAAATTAGCGATAGTAGTTTCTATTCTTTAGCGTTATTCTATTCTCTGACATAAGTCTTGGCCTGCTGATCAGCTTAATCGATACTCAGTTTTTATCAAATCCAGCACCAAATCCAAATCAGATCTTTCCTGTCTCACGCATGTAGTAATTAATTACCGTTTAGACCATGCAATAAAAATTAAATTAAAAAACACCCAACGCAACGAATAAAAGTGCATAGAAAAAGGAATAAATAATTTCACAAACTTCCCGACGATCTTTAAAAATAAATACCATCTATACTGATATTATAAAGAGGAAATGTTTGTAATTATGTATGTAATGTATGGTTTTCACGCATAAACTACTGGAACGATTTCAAAAATTCTTTCACCATCAGAAAGCTGCATCTTCACTGAGCAAAATAGGCTAGGTTTTATCCCGGAAACGGCCGCAGGCGGAAAGCTAGTTTTAAATATTTATAAAAATAAAAAACAAAGTCGTCGGGGCTGCCATGCCATCATTATCATAATATGTATATCATATTTTTTCTTTTATAATGGTACTTAATTTTAAAGATCGTCGGAAAGTTTGTAAAATTATTTATTCCTAAAATTTTTTCTTCATTGCGTTGGGTTTTTTTTATTAAATTTTCTTTCATAATTTAATTTTCTTATTTTCATGTAATATTTTCAAGTGAGCGAGACCGAGCTATCAATTCTACCTCCATATTACATTCCTACATCATATTGATATCTATAAGCTTTTTGCTCCTTGAAATCTTTTAAGTTGGGCCGTAACCGTGCACAAATTGCAATGGACCACAGTGGCAAAAGAAGTAGGAAGAAGGTATATTTAGGAAAAAAAATTGCCAAGGGCCAGGCCTATGTGGCTATGAGTAGAGTTCAAAATTTCCAGGGTGTGGCTATCCTCTCGCTCCCATGTCCCCTCTTCTTTCACAGACTTCCCTTTCCAACCCTAGTAAATGGCAGAACCGATTTTGATGTAAACCATATCTAATTGTATCTATATGTACACGTCATATCCTGTCGTTTGGATTGGTTTGGAAAAAAAATTTTAACGACAGTTTTGGGTTTGGGATCGATTTAGTAATAACCCCTGCTAATTTTTTTTTACATATTTTCATTGTACAGACACCACTTTTCTAGAATTTTATTATATGTATTGATGATGATTGATGATTATAAAAAAAAATGAATGCTATACTTGATACTAATTCAGTTATATTTACAACTAGCTTCCGCCCGCGACTCCGTCCGCGCGGATGTCGGTCTTCGCGTGGATGGTTTATTTCTCCATTTTGAGTAACTCTGACAATGACATCTTATAAATATCTATTGGACCCAAATACCTATAATAATTAACGCAACGTGTGTTCTCGGTTCTACAGAACAACGTCTATGGATAAAACTGAAAAATTAAGATTTATTTTTTTCTACGTATTTTTCCAGGATAAAAAGTATCCTATTTTATGCCCAGGATAATAAGGTATAATTATACCAAGTTTCATCGAAATCGAACAGTTAGTTTTCACGTGATGCCTGAACATACAGACAGACAGACAGACAGACAGACAGACAGACAGAAAAAAATTTTTTTAATCACATATTTGGGTTTGCTATCGATCCAGTAACACCCCCTGCTATTTATTTTTTCAATATTTTCAATGTACAGAATTGACCCTTCTACAGATTTATTATATGTATAGATATAGATTTATAAATTCTCTGGGAGCATATTGTAAATTGTTTCTGCAAATATTAATTTAGAAATTGTTTTTAAAATGGAATCCAGAATGATTAATTTGTTGTGCTTCTGAATTCTGATTATCAATGATTATTAATTAGTTTTCTATGAATGCATAATACCTGTGATAATACCTATGTGCCAAATTATTACAGATTTGGTCTTATTATTTCCGTTTTATCTGTTCTCTAATTTAAAATTTAAAAAGTCCACATTTCCAAAAAAGGTGTTTGGCCGCGTTTCCATCTGCAAGAAATCTTCCGCAAGAAATGTCCGACCCTTAGATCATTAAGTAATGGATGGAGCACGCTGGCAAAATAATGTTCTAACTAAACTTTCTGCCGATTTTGATGCGGGGAGGGTAACTCACACTTTGAAACACAATCACACATTCACAAAAATAATTTGTGTCTTTACAAACTCAAACTATTACAAAATTGACAGACTAGCATGTTTTTGCACACATACATCGATTACACAGAAAAATCTCTGTACATATACGTAATAATACAATCGCTCTAAAGGGATGTAACCATATCGATATTACAAAAATAATAATTTTGTTGAAATTAGAAATAACATTAATATTATATTCATAAAAAATACTACACAGGTCATTTGTAACGTTTTCATCATTATTATATGCATACGAAAAAACAATAAAACGCCATTTTATTTGTATTTGAATATGTATTTATTCAACACATCACATATTATATTCAATAAAATAAATATCGGTACAGAAATTTTTATTATTTCTGTACCGAGGTGTCCATTCTGATTTTCTCCCACAGCATTCAATCCACCTTAGCCTTAAAGCAGGATTTTTTGTAAATCTGAAATATACGCAATATTAATACATACATATAAACAAACTAGCTGCTCCGCGCGGTTTCACCCCCGTGGCTCCACTCCTGTTGGTCGTAGCGTGATGATATATAGCCTATAACCTTCCTCGATAAATGGGCTATCTAACACCGAAAGAATTTTTCAAATCGGACCAGTAGTTCCCGAGAATAACGCGTTCAAACAAACAAACAAACAAACAAACTCTTCAGCTTTATAATATTAGTATAGATTACATAATAGAAAGGTTACAAGATTAACATTACAAAAAAGTGCGAGTCGGACTCGCACACGAAGGGTTCCGTACCATTAAAATGTTCTGCCAGTTAAAAGTAACCGAGCGTAGGTAAATTTTAATAAATATATACAAGACTTACAAAATAAACATTATACTCCTTTTTATGTAGTTGTGTAAAATTTTAATATAATAAAGATTAATTCTCATCTCATTTCAAATTATACTTAGAAAAATATTTTTTATCGACGTTCAAGTTAAAAGCAGTCCGTCACTAAGAAAGTCGTAAAAATTTACGACCTTTTAAGCGACGAGTTTTTAAATTCAACTCTATCACTAAGTTCATAAAGATTAAATTTGAATTTCTCTTCAAGATAGTCTCGCTACATCACTTTATAGTCTCGTGGGGAGTGCGGTTCAATATCGCGTTCTAAATTCAACTTTATCGCTTAGTTCATAAAGATTAAATTTGTATATTTTCTCTTCAAGATAGTCTCGCTACATCGCTTTATAGTCTCGTGGGGAATGCGGTTCAATATCGCGTTTTAAATTCAACTTTATCTCTTAGTTCATAAAGATTAAATTTGTATACTTTCTTTCCATGATAGTCTCGTGAAGCCGCATCAATGATCGAGTAAACACATGACTCGATTATTTGTCTTGATCATATCGCTAAACGATACATCGACGATTAAGGCCTATCCGCACTCGCACTCGAATCACGGCGCGAATCGCGCCGCAAAGCGCGGCGTGGTTCGCGCCTCGATTGCCCAACAGTCCACACTCGCAGGGTTCGCGCCGGGCTCACAGTATAGTGCGCGCTTCGCGCCTGCGAACCCTTTGACGCGGGACAAAAAACCGACAATTTTCGGGGAACAAGCCGCGAAACCGCGAAGAATATGCGAATCGGATCCACACTCATGCTTCGCGGGTACTTCGCGCCTTCGCGCGCGAACCGTGCGCGAGTGTGGATAGGCCTTTATTAGAAATTGCATTTAAATTGATATTTACGTAAAAAAAAATAAAAAAATACTTACAAATGAAAGGTTATTCCATCTTTTTTAATACTTGATGTGTTTGACTTGATTCTGCAAGACTTGACAGCACAAAACGGCATTTTAGCGGAGCACTCGCAGACGTCCTTTCGATGTTTTACGAATACGCAGAGTGTTTGTAATCGATTACGCAAATAGTTTTTATGAAAGCATAAGACTTTTCGATTCGAATAATCTTATACCTCGGCAAAAGGGGAAGCGCCTGAGTGTTATCCATTACTTAATGATCTAAGGTCCGACCACATGTCCGACAGTCTGTCTGAAGGCCTATCCGCACTCGCACTCGAATCACGGCGCGAATCGCGCTGCAAAGCGCGGCGTGGTTCGCGCCTCGATTGCCCAACAGTCCACACTCGCAGGGTTCGCGCCGGGCTCACAGTATAGTGCGCGCTTCGCGCCTGCGAACCCTTTGACGCGGGACAAAAAACCGACAATTTTCGGGGAACAAGCCGCGAAACCGCGAAGAATATGCGAATCGGATCCACACTCATGCTTCGCGGGTACTTCGCGCCTTCGCGCGCGAACCGTGCGCGAGTGTGGATAGGCCTTTACAGCAGCTTTGAATAGATACCATAGACTATGAGATACAGATAATAAATTTAAGCAAAGAGCTAATACATCAGAGCCAGTAAAACGCCCGCCATTCTTGTTTGCTGTCAAAAGAGAAGCTTTGCCTAATGTCGTGAAATATTCATTTATTCGTTTTTTAAAGCGTAGTTGTCCAGTTCTCTTAGTTTTTAATGTTTTATTATAAAAATCATCATGTCTAACATATCGCTTGATAAAGAAACATTTTATCGGCGCATGAAAAGGCTGTACGCAGCGTGGAAGGTGTGTATCAATAACCACAATAACTTTTTATGTGCCGTGTTCGCATGAACTTTTCTGATTAATTTAATGTTTATAGGCTGCAGCAGCGGATTCCAAAAGTGAAGATGCATTGGCAAAAGTTGATTGCTTGGTTTCCTGCGTTGGAGTCGACGAAGATACACTTTATAGCAAGTCGACTGCTTTACAGGTTTGAATACGAAAACATGTAATGCGCATAAATCATACAGTCCTGTACTTGTATTATTTTATACTTGTCATTATAATTTTACAGACTTGGCTATTTGGATATGAGCTACCAGACACAATTACTGTTCTCACAGAGCAAAGCATGTGTTTTCTTGCAAGTAAGAAGAAAATAGAATTTCTGAGACAAATTGAAAATGGAAAAGAAGAAACAGATCTACCTCCAGTAAAATTATTAATAAGAGACAGAGTAAGTCATCACTTTTGTTATGGAATATTTTTAATAATCCTAATTAGAAAGTTTTTCTTTGTATACAGAATTCTATAAGAATTATCTATTATCAGATTAGTATTATCCCTATAATAAGACTTACTATAACTTTTGCAACTATAATGAAAAAATATTTTTATTTCTATCAAAAACCATTTACTTTTTCTTCTAGAATGACAAAGATAAGGAAAATTTTAGTAAACTAGTACAAGAGATTAAAAAATCAAAATCAGGTAAGACTCTTGGAGTATTTGCCAAAGATAATTATCCTGGTGAATTTTGTGAAAGCTGGAAAGGAGTCATGAAGTTGGAAAAGTTTGAGAATGTTGATGTAAGTTCATCTGTTGCCCTTTTGATGGCGCCAAAGGAAGACCCAGAGGTTATAACAATCAAAAAGGCTTGCTTGGTCACTGTGGATGTCTTTACTAAGTACTTGAAGGATCAAATTATGGAAATTATTGATTCAGATAAGGTGAGATTTTGTTACTATTAATAATTCAGTTACTGATAATTTTAATTATTACTTGATCATCACCCCTATTGTGTGAGTGTCTTAGCAATAAACATATAACAATCAATCTTCCAATATAATGTTTTTAGTAAGCTCATCTGTATTTGCTTTTCAGAAAGTAAAACATTCAAAATTAGCGGAAGGCGTAGAAGCGGCAATATCAGATAAAAAATATGTAACTGGGGTGGACACTAGCCAAGTGGATATGTGCTATCCACCCATCATACAGTCCGGTGGCAATTACAGCTTAAAATTCAGCGCTGTATCGGACAAGAATCACTTGCACTTTGGGGCCATAGTGTGTTCACTGGGTGCAAGATACAAATCCTACTGCTCAAATATAGTTCGTACATTATTGGTCAATCCCACGGATGAAATACAAAGCAATTACAACTTTCTCGTCAATATGGAGGAGGAGGTGATGAAAAGTTTAGTGGCTGGGGCCAAGCTGTCTTCGGTTTATGAAGCCGGATTAGCGTTGGCTAAGAAGGAAAAACCAGAACTTGTTGATAATTTGACTAAGACATTTGGGTATGTATTTATAGTATATGAATGCTGAATAAAAGATGGCATTTTCAACTAATTTATGTTCTTCATTCTAGTAAAGTAATATTATGTGTTGTTTATTTGGAAACTTGAAATGCAGCATTTCAGTAGTTATGTTTGTTAATAATCAGTTTCACTTCCATGATGCAATCAATCAACATTATGTTCTTCATATTTTATAGGTTATCTTTTAAAACCGTTTGAAAATGTGTTTTATATTTAATTTTTAGGTTTGCAATGGGTATTGAATTTCGTGAGAGCTCCATTGTAATTGGACCCAAAACGTCAATTGTTGCTAGGAAAGGAATGGTGTTCAACATCAATATTGGTTTAGCAAACTTGACGAATAAGGGTGCGTCTGATAAAGAAGGCAAGGTAAACACGAGTTAATGAATGAATTGATTTATATTTTACTGTTATTTTTAATGCACTCCATCTTATAGATATTTTTAATAAAAAAACATTACCGTTACACTAACAGCTATAGACATTAATTTGTTTAAAAAAAAGTATTGAGAAAATTGTGTTTCATTTAAAATCTAAAGAAATGATTCAAGATTATTTTCTAGTGGACATTAAATTGGAATATTATTTTCAGACATATGCCCTGTTCATCGGTGACACTGTGCTAGTGAATGAGGAGCAGCCTGCGTCACTATTAACACAATCCAAGAAGAAAATCAAGAACATTGGTATCTTCCTCAAAGATGATGATGAGGAAGAAGAAGAAGAGAAGGAGAATAAGACTGAAATACTCGGTAAGTGATCTGCCCCCCTAGACAAGTGGCTTTCTATTAGCGTATAGTTCAAAAGAATAGATTATGAATGTATGAGATTGACGTTTGATTACGACGACGACGACGATTGATTACGTCAATCTCATACATTCATAATCTATTCTATTGAACTTTACGCTAATAGAAAGCCACTTGTCTAGGGGGGCTGAACTCTTATTTATGTGATTTTTTAATTCATACTCGGGAAATTTTTAAGGCAATCTATTTATATGAAATACTTAACACTGCACTAATCTTTTGCATTGGACCTTGACTCATTTTAAAGATTATGAAAGTAATCTTGTTATTAGAAATAATGGTCTATATGTTCTAGGTTTATTATACAAATTAATTATTTACTTTAACTGTTTATTTAACAATTATTTTGTAAATATTATTGCTTATTTGTTTTGAATAGACTGTCTTAAATATCCATCATTTTTCATCTGTCATTAAATTAACTTTTATTAATATTATGGACTATTATTGTACAGTTAATAGAAACAGAAAAAGTTTATTAATGAAATGAGCATTCTTAGTGGACAATACCTTTAGTACTATATTAGTATCTTCGATCAATTGTATTAGTGTTTTGTATGGCATTCAAATAAAAAAAAATTAGTAATTTTGCTTCAATAAATTAACTATATAATGTAAGTTTATCATATGAACATGTTTTATTGATATAAGATGCTTGTCTTTCAAGTATCTCTACCCCATATATGGGGTGTCGAAATTAATCCATAATTGTTTGCTCAGGATATAATTGTGTTTATATTGTGTGTTTTCTTTTTATTTTATGATGCTGTAAAAATGGAATGTGCTATAAATTATACAATTAATTTACATGCTACCATGGACGGATAGAAAATGGAGGTGAGTTGGTTTTAAATAATATGCTGCATAAAACAAAGCTGAGATTTTTGATTTGTTTGTCTTAACATATAAAATAATTGCAATATAGGAACCTTATGATTCAAGATTATTATCATATTCATATTAAGCATGCTAAAAATATACATTTTTCTATTTAAATAATTTTAATTCCTTAGCCTGGAGAGGCTTGGAGTTTACACAAATGTGCAAACTAGTCTTAAACATGTATAATGTATATGTCCATGTATTACTTGTTGCATAATTCATATATATTTTATGTCATATATAAATAAATATTTGAATTTAACCTTCAAGTCTAATAATAATTGTTTTAAACCTTTATTAAAAAAAGGTATATTTTGTCACATTTTGTTATATTATACGCTACGAAAACGCAACTGCGCTATGCTGAATCAATTTGCTCATAGTCAAAATTAAACCTAAATCACTGCATTTGTTCAAATAGTACTCAGAGTTGTATGTAAACAACACTCTTATAACCCATTGGCCCCAAGTGGCCCGATCGGTCCACGACACAATAGATTTTCTATTGTGTCTGTGGATCCGGGGCCTGAGTTAATAATTTAAACCGATTTTAGGAAGAGGCAAAAGAACTGCAGTCATCGAGTCGAAACTGCGTACGGAACATTCCTCAGAAGAGAAACGTAAGGAGCATCAAAGGGAACTGGCTATAGCGCTCAATGAAAAGGCAAAGGAACGTCTGGCGAAACAGTCCAGTGGAAAGGAAGGGGAAAAGATAAGGAAAAGCACTGTTTCATACAAAAATATCAGCCAAATGCCGAACGTGAGCGAAGTTAAAGAATTGAAGTTATATGTTGGTAAGAATACTAAAAACATGATTAAATTTAAGTAAAAATGTCTTCAAAATAATATGTTTTTGTGTTTTCGTCTTTCAGATCGGAAATACGAAACAGTAATCCTGCCAATATTTGGAGTTCCAGTGCCATTCCATATTTCGACGATAAAGAATATCTCGCAATCAGTGGAAGGCGACTACACTTACTTGAGAATAAACTTCTTCCACCCTGGTGCCACTATGGGCAGGAATGAGGGGGGAAATTATGCTCAACCTGATGCTACTTTTGTTAAAGAAGTGTATGTAATGTTTAAAATATTAATATTCGCGACATTTAACACTCGAGCGACCATTCTCAATGTACCAGAAATAATAATTGAGTTGGAAAGAAACTTAGATTTTATATTGATTTTGACATTAAATAACTATGACCACAATATACAGATACATACAGTAAGGAAACTTCATACAAAATGTTCGAAATGGCTCCCCCCCCATCAAGCGTGTTTACGAGGGTATTCAGGGGGATCGATAGTAGCGGGTGACACATCCACAGATTTTGAATGACAAAGATACATAGTATAGAAAAGTGATGTCAATGACTTCACGTTAAATAAATATCGATTGTTTCAGTTTGTAGCCTAACTATATTTTTGGCTTCGGTATCTATTGTCCCAAGTATTCTTTTAAAAAAATATTCAATCTACAGTTTTGACTTTCCTACGATTTTATTATATGTATAGATATTAAAATAACCATTACATAAATATGCCTTTATTCGAAAAAAAAACAAATTATTTACTGAAATATACTTTCGTCTACTACGGTCTACGACTAATTCGGAATTTATTGTTAAATTTTATAATGTAAAATATTCTCAATCCTATGAACAGTTTTAACGTGATAACGTTTTTAAAATCGTTTTAGTCGGGTGACATGTTCAGAAACTTGTGTCACACCAAAACCTCACGAGCGCGATCGCAGGTATAACGAGAGAGAGACGGACCGATCTCCCGTCTCATCTCGAGCGCTGCCACTGCATTATGTTATCACGTAAACATCTCGATCGTAAACCTACTTTACAAACAACCAATTTTTTTTTAAGTAACTGATTATGTTTAATTCGTTGTAAATTAATTCAGCCACTTTACAGTTTATGTGTTCTCTCTTAAAGCAGCAACGAAAATGTTATCCATTTTCTCGACATATTGAACAAAATCATCTGGTGGTATAATAAATAATAATAATACGGGCATTTCTCCGCAACTCGACGTCTATGCGCCTATTTTGCGTGAGAGAGGGAGGTGGGGGAAACCAGCTAAAACTGAAACCACCCGAGCTCCTCCATGAAGCCAAGCAGCTTGTGAGGGCTGCCAAAGGCTTCAGGGAGGGACCCGGGAGACCCCAGGTGTCTTGCCCTGTACTCCGCAACCCCCTTACATTCCATGATGACGTGGGCTGCCGTTTCCTCGGTCGCCATGCATGCTCTGCATAGCGGACTGTCTGTGATCCCTAGATTGAAGAGATGTTTGTTAAAGGGGCCGTGCCCTGTGAGGGTCCCTGTTATTACGCGTAGTTGCACTCTACGTAGGTTGAGAAGCCGACGTGCAAATCTCGAGTCAATGTCCGGTAGGGCTTCTCTGGCTTGCTTGCAGTCAGATCTGCTTGACCATTCTGCTCTCTGAGCAGTGCTAGTGAGCTGGGTAATAATCATCCGGGTCCAGCTAGCAGGTATCGGTATAATGGGAAAAGGTCCCATGACCGGTGTTTCAGATGCCCTTCTGGCTAGTATATCAGCAGCATCGTTTCCACGCGAGTTACTGTGTCCTTTTATCCATTGTAAAACTAGGGAATTTCCCAGTTCACATACCTTAGTTAGGGCTAAGTGACACTCAAGGGTCAACCCTGAAGTGATTTCATGGCTTTTGATTGCCATGAGTGCTGCTTTGCTATCCGATAAGATCCGAATCGAATAGTTTGTTACATTTCTTTTAATTATGGCTGAAGCTGCAAGTAGAAGTCCTAGGCATTCAGCCTGAAAGACTGTATTATGGGGTCCCAAGGGGTGCGAGATGTTAATGTTTAGGTCCTCAGAGAAGACCCCAGCACCCGTACCATTTCCAGTCTTGGACCCGTCCGTGAAGATTAGTAGGTCTTCAACGCTGTTGTGTTCTGACGTGTATTCACGTAGCTGTATCTTATATTTCTTGTCAAAGATGAATTGTTTTGGGATCTTATCACTTATGGCAAGGAGTGAGGACTCCTTCTCAGCTGCCATAGTTAAGATCTTACTGTGTGCTGTAGGCAACATTCTCCAGAGGTTTTGTGTCTTTAACCTTACAGCTGTCGCTAGAGCTTCTTGTCTTACAAAAAGATGTAGGGGTGGCAGGTCGAGCATTGCTTCAATTGCAGCAGTCGGTGTTGTGCTCATGCTGCCAGTGATTGCCAGACAGGCGAGTCTTTGAAATCTCTGCAGTTTGCTTATAGCCACCGATTGTTGTGTCTTTGGCCACCAAACCACAGAGCCGTAAGTTAGCATTGGTCTTATGACAGTTTTGTAGAGCCACATTGTGACTTTCGGGGAGAGCCCCCATCTATTACCAATCATTTTGTGGCACTGCCAGAAAGAAATGCTTGTTTTTTCGATCTTATTCTCAAGGTGTTTGTTCCAGTTGAGTTTATCGTCTAAGGTAATCCCGAGGTACTTAACCTCTTTCGATAACTGAAGTACGGAGCCAAATAGCTTTGGTAGCTGGTAGCTTCCTAGAAGGCGTCGGTTAGTGAATAGAACAAGTTCCGTCTTGCGCGGGTTCACTGAAAGGTCATATTTGTTGCACCAGCGCTCAACTATTGATAGAGCTCTCTGTGTAATTTCACAGACAACACTCGTGAACTTACCAGAGATAAGTATTACTAGGTCATCTGCATATCCAATGGTATGGAATTTGTTTTTGTTTAGTGTGCTGATCAAGTCGTTCACAACTAGGTTCCACAGGAGCGGTGAAAGAACTCCCCCTTGTGGGCAGCCTCTGGTGACCAGCACTTTCTTTGTTTTATCCTTGCTAAGTTGTATCTCTCTACTGCCTAGCATGTTTATAATCCATGAGGCTACTGTGGGGTTAACCTCATGCTGTGATAGGGCGTTTTGTATACTTGAGTAGTGTGTCTTATCGAAAGCTCCCTCAATGTCAACGAAAGTGCCCAAGCACATTGATTTTTCTTGTAGGGCTTCTTCTATTTTGGACACCACACCGTGTAAGGCCGAATCGGTAGATTTACCATGGCTGTAAGCATGTTGGTTCCGATGTAGTGGAATACGCACGAGGGCAGTATCCCTAATGTGTCTATCACAGAGCCGTTCTAGTGTTTTAAGTAAAAAGGATGTGAGGCTGATAGGTCTGTGGGCTTTCGCATCCGTGTAGTCTGTTTTCCCTGGTTTAGGAATGAAAATAACGTCAACAGTCCTCCAGCCGGTCGGTATATAGCCGTGAGCAAGACTGGATGTCAGAATGGCAGATAGATGAGACGTGAGTATCGGTCCCCCCCATTGTAGTAAAGCCGGGTATATGCCATCTGGACCAGGTGCCTTGTATGCTTGAAAGCTGTCGATTGCCCATTGTACTTTTTCCTTACTGACTATGAGCTCAGCAGTACTCCAGTTTTCCTCACATGGTGTGTGGGTTGCTGTGTCCTTCCTTTCGTGTCGTTGTATGAATTTGCAGCCGGGGAAGTGTGTCTGCATCAGAGCAGCTTCCGTCTCAGCTGGTGTTTTTGTAAGAGTGTTGTCGCCTTTTTTGATCGATCCCAGCTTGGACATATTGCAGCAGGAGATGACTTTGCGCACTCTGTTTGCTTGATTACAGGATTCAATGCCATCACAGAATTTCTTCCATCCTGCACTGCTTCTGAATCTTATTTGTCTTTTGTATTCAGCTTTGTTTTCTTTGTAAGTGTTCCAATCATGGTCGCAGTTAGTGTTCATTGCACGGTTTAGTGATCTTCTGACCAATTGTCTTTGTTTGGCAAGTTCCGGTCCCCACCAGGATTGCTGTTTGGCACCTGTTGCTTTCGTTATCCGCAGTGGGCAGGCAGTGTTATAGCTGGAAATAATATTTGTAGTTAGTTGCTCTGCCAGACGTTCTAAATCCGGTATATACATTATTCTATCTGGAAAGCATGAATTCGTGAGGAGATTTTCAAGATGGGCCCGGTAGAGTGCCCTATCAGTTTTCCTGGGATTCCTTGTAGGAATGGGTGTAATAGTGTTAACCTGTAGGTTAAAGCGTAGCCACCTGTGATCGGAGCAAGAAGCCTCCTTTGACACGTGCCAGTTGTTAATGCTACCTATGATGCCAGGGGTCGCCAGTGTGAGATCAATGATAGTTCTACATCGGCGAGTAACGAAGGTTGGTTCGGCACCTGTATTGACTAAATTAAGACTAGTTGTAAATAAGTATTCAACAAGGTCTCTGCCTCTGTTGTTACCTGTAGGCATCCCCCATAGGGGGTGGTGTGCATTGCAGTCTGTGCCAGCGATTAGTTCCAGACCCTCTCCCGCGCAGTACTCCACCAGCCTGGCAAATTCTCGCGGTGGTGGGTCTTCGTCTGCCGGCATGTACGTCGAGGCGATCACAATGTTGGGCCTGTGGTTGTTATCCCCTAGTAGTAGGATGGCGCACACATCCCTAGAACAGAATTCTGTTAGTGCATGCACTTGTAGATTATTAGAGACATAAATACAGGATCTGGGTTTATTAGAACCTGTTATGGAAATAATCTTACCTCCGATGTTAGTGAGGCCGTTGATTTTGCCAGAGTTGCTTACCCACGGCTCTTGGATAAGCACAATGGCCGTAGTGGTTACCTCCAGCCATTTCCTGAGCTGAGCCGTAGCGCTCTGACTGTGCTGGAGGTTTGCTTGTAGAAAGTGGCATTCAGATGAGGGGTTCGCCATCATCAGATAGCAACCCCCCTTCTTCCTGACCAAGGGCCAAACCACCGAACCTTCTGGTGTACTCATCACCACTCTCCGAATCAGCCGACTCTAGGTCGCCCGAATCTACTGAGAGCAGGATGAGTTCATCGTCAGGCGTCACCTCCATAGGCGCATCAGTTGTGTCGCGCGATGTGGAGGGAGCTGTGGCTTGCTCCTCACTTTCTGTCGTTAAGCTAGGCAGTGTTGCAGCCTTGTTTAAGTCAGAATCCGACTTTGCCGACGTGGTCACGTTTTCCACCGTTGGTTTGTCCCATTCGGGGGGCCGTTCGGTATATTTACCCTTTGGCCCCTGGAACTTTATATAGACCGAGCCAAAGAAGAATCCTAGGCAACGGTTATGCTCCATGACCGTAGAGACCAAATCCTCCGGTATGCTGACGACAACAAACGTTTCCGCTTCCTGTACTTCAGCCCGAAGGAGCAACCAGCGGTGTACCTGCGCCCAGTCATTGTGGTACTGGAGTTGAAGGCCGACAACCTTCATATCCTTCCACACACCTGGGAGCAGGATGCCACAGCGCACTCTACGCGGCACGTCCGCAAGTCTTCTGACGCAGATTTTGTCACCAGAAGGCAATGTAACCTTTTTGGTGGCTGCTTTGAGCCAATCCACCGTCCTCGCATCATCGCACCATAGCTTAAGGACGCCCCCCTTAAACATGGGTTTGCCCTTAAATAGGATGCGAGCGTCTCCTTCCCTATAGTTCAATGCTTCCTGATGAAGCAAGGGTTGGAGTGATGCCAGGATGTGGTCGGCTTGTTCTTGGTTAAGGTGACCAGTTGGTGTGTCAGACGTTATCGCCACAATTAGATCACCCTTAACTGCATCCGCATAACTCGCGGAATGGACAGCCCGGGACTCATTAAGGCATGGCTTCTTTTTCGCCCCTCTCGGTGATATAGTATCATCGAGACGCGATCGTTTAGAGCCAGCAGGGTCTCTCGAGCTTGTCTGAGCGGGTTTTGAATGCCGATTTGGCCCTGGTCCGGAACCCGCAGCAGCGGCAGCTGAACCGCTCATAGCCGCGGGCACATGCGGATTTGGGCCAGTAGTTTTATCCAATTCGGATTGTAGTTTATCACGAGCCATTAATTTGCGTCGTCGTTTTCTGCTCAATCGGTTTTTTGTCGTACCGTCGCTCGAGTTGGAGGTCCGCTTCCCTGGAGGGTCGCTTTCCTGGTGTTTCCCAACTGGTGCATTCTTTACTCTGCGACTCTGTTGGGGAACAACGGTCCAGTCCGAGGACAGATCGCCACCGACCGATGACTGTGGGCGACACGACTCAGGCCCCGCAGGAGATTTCTCCCCTGAAGGGTCGAGGGTCCCCCGCAGCCCAACCTTCGGCGCAGTGGAGACAACCAAATTTGAAGGGGGGCGGGAGCATGATTGCATCTCAGTCACACCCACTAACGGATTCCCTTCAACCAGTTCCATCGGGCCCATCAGGCATTCTGAGGTCCCTCCGTGCGTGGTCGTCGGTGCACCATCTGGTCGCGACTTTGACGCAGCAGCTTGTTCCGCTGTGAGATTTTGTAATGTTGTAGGGGGGCGGGAGTACGATTGCATCTCGGTCACACCCAAAGCCGGATTTCCTTCAACCAATTCCATCGGTCCCGTCAGGTATTCTGAGGTCCCTCTGTTCATGGTCGTCGGTGCACCGGCTGGTCGCGACTTTGACGCATCAACTCGTTCCGCTGTCGGTTTTTGTGGTTTTTGTTTTGATGCGCTACTCAACTCGTTCACCACGTCAGCCGAGGCTTCAGTGTAGCTCAGCGGAGAAGCGCACGCCGAGCTGGCCAACTTTTTGGGTTTTCCCTTAGGTTGGCCGTGTTTTGAACGAGGCCCCGGCTCAGCCGCAGGTCGGCAACACAAACCCGAGGGTGGTCGCGTCACTTTGGCCGAAGCAGAGCCCCGCCCCAAATTTGCAGGCTTTGGTCCCTTGGGTTTCCCCGGGGGCCCAGCGCCTATAACATTAATAACGTTTATCGGTCCAGTAGTTTCTGGCACCGAGGAGGCCTGGGATCCCACCTCCTCAGTGACGGTTTCTTTAAGCAAGTTTTTGCCCCCCCCAGAATACGTGGGGCTGCCTGAGTTAGACTCAGGGAGGGATTCTCCACCCTTGGTGGTACCCTCCTGGGGTAGTTTCTTTTTATAACCTGCTTCCATTCTTCTCCTCCTCTCCCCTCCAGTTTGCAGTACGCCTGCCGGGTTAAAACCCGCCAGCCGCTATCTAGGGCTGGGCCCTTTCGGCTCCACAGCGGCCTCATCGGCCCCAACCCCAGTACTAGGTGATGCTGCGCACATACCATCACCTAGGAGTATTATTTAGCAGCCCTCCGGCCAGTTGTCACTCGGTTGGCACCACCCGGGGGGCACGTGTAGGGCAGGCCTATTATAATTAGGTGGTTAGAACCTACGGACGCGAGTGACGCCGCCAAACCCCCAAATCTGGTGGTATAATATAGTTGAATTCAAGCAGCCGAATACTGCGCAATTAGTACGTGGCATTTTTAAAATGATCGCCGAAATCAACTTCATCTATAAGCACGTGTTTAAATTAAACTGAAATAATATATTTCACCAAAATGTTTAAACATAAACACATAAAAGATATGTAGATATTATATGTAATTATTGTATTTTTATCGATACGTGGCGTCACCACTTTGTCAAGCACTAAGCCTGTCAAACTATTTTCTTTTTCATCTTTTCATCCTAAAACAAAAAGGTTAAAGTTACGAGGTTCTATGCTCGTATAATAATAATTTTAATTTATTTCTGTATATTTTGTGTTTTTTAATTTAATTTAATTTATCGTTTTAAAAATAATTTAGTAGGTATACCTACATACAAGTATTGTAAATTCTGGTTTAAAATAATTATTGAATATATGTATAATACAAATATCAAGCATTATAAATAATTTAGGTACATTAAAATATAACCTTCGGCGTCCATAACAAAACAAGATTTCGAAATATAGCACTGATAAAAACGTATTTACTTTTACAAGGTGTATTAATTCGGATTGTTTCTTTTTGTAAATTCATATTTAGGCTACACCATTTTTGTATTTTAACGAGTTTTAATCTAAAAATTACCACAAAATCGACTGTGAAAAAAAAGCAAACAGAAATATACAGGCCGAATTGATAACCTCCTCCTTTATTTTTGAAGTCGGTTAAATATCAAAAAGGTAACAGCCCTATAGCTATACGTCATAATTTCATCGCAGGGGCTTAGTTTCCTAACTGTATGTACGTAGTATATATCTGTCAACTGTGCTATGACTAAATTTTCTGTAACATTTTAATTTACAGAACATACCGAAGTACAAACACAAAAGAACCAGGTGAAATATCGCCGCCATCTGCAAATCTCAACACAGGTTTCCGTCTAATTAAGGAGGTTCAAAAGAAATTTAAAACGCGTGAAGCAGAAGAGAGGGAAAAGGAAGATTTAGTTAAACAAGATACTCTAGTTCTCTCTCAGAGTAAAGGCAACCCGAAACTTAAAGATCTGTACATAAGGCCCAATATAGTTACTAAGAGAATGAGTGGCTCACTCGAGGCACATTCAAATGGCTTCAGATTCACATCAGTAAGAGGAGACAAAGTGGACATACTGTATAATAATATTAAAAACGCATTCTTCCAACCCTGTGATGGTGAAATGATTATATTGTTGCACTTCCATTTAAAACACGCTATTATGTTTGGTAAGCATTCCAAATATCTTAGATTTCATTCCCTATAATCTTGAATGATTGTGTGTGAAAAAAAATATTTCTTAAAACCCTAATAACTGTACCTTAACATATTGATACTATACTAAACTGTACCTTAACATATTGATACTATAAATAAAAGCAAATAATGCAAATCTTAACTTCTATCAACGATTCAAACAGGCAAAAAGAAGCATGTGGACGTCCAATTCTACACAGAAGTGGGTGAAATCACAACGGATCTCGGCAAGCACCAACACATGCACGACCGGGACGATCTCGCGGCGGAACAGAGTGAACGAGAGTTGAGACACAAGCTGAAGGTCGCGTTTAAAAGCTTTTGTGAAAGGGTGGAGAACATGACTAAGCAAGAGGTGGAGTTTGATACGCCTTTCAGGTAGGATTTGATAGATATGGCTGTATGTTTTGAAAGATCTAACTAATGTTAAATATTCTCTGGACAATGATTGAGATGTGAATTGTGTCTTTGTTAAGTTATTAACATAAATAATCTGTGGTAATTGGTAAAAATTTGTGAGTTTGTAGTTGAAACTCTTTTCATAAGTGATCTTTTACCATATATATTTGAAGGGTACTTTACATACAGGGTACTGTATATTCTATTCATGTTTAATTTTATCAAAATACTACAATTCAAACTATTTTTTAATTAATTCCACTCCATCATTCAATTCCTTAATTTTTGCAAAATTTCTGAAATTCGTTCGAAATGTTTAAAGAAATTTTTACAAATTTTCAGAGAGCTAGGATTCCCTGGAGCGCCATTCCGCAGCACAGTACTCCTCCAGCCCACCTCTGGAGCCCTAGTGAACCTTACAGAATGGCCGCCATTTGTAATAGCATTAGAAGATGTTGAACTGGTCCACTTTGAGAGAGTACAATTCCACTTAAAGAACTTCGACATGGTGTTCGTGTTTAAGGATTACGCTAAGAAGGTCGCCATGGTTAACGCCGTGCCTATGAACATGCTGGACCATGTGAAGGAGTGGCTTAAGTGAGTTTTTAGGTTGTATCTATAAAGAATTATATATGTTTCTAGAACTTTAATTTTGGAATTTTTTATCTTAATAAAAGAAATTAAATTTTTAACAAGACAAATTTTATGAGTGTTAAATTTTATCTCATATTATGTCTAGTATTTATCTCTGAAAGTTTTAATGAAACTAACTTTTACTAAGTACATAATGAATTATATGTAATGTTTATTTTCACAGCTCATGCGACATACGATACTCAGAAGGTATACAGTCTCTCAACTGGACAAAAGTAATGAAGACAATCACAGACGATATTGAAGGATTCTTCGACAATGGTGGATGGTCTTTCCTCGATCCTGAATCAGACGCTGAGAATGAGCAACATGTAAAGTTTTTATTGCTTATATTATATTATTCTATAGCAATCATTGACATACAATAAACAACTAGACGCACAATCACGCTTAAAGATTGCCCGAATCAAAACTCTGCCCAACACGCGTAGGCAGACTTATCTAATGGACGCCACAAAATTCTTTGAACTTTTCTTGCTACCAAATAAGATGTTTATTTCAATGAATGTTTTATACAACGCAACTATGAAATATTGTGACGCCCATTGGCGACGGCGGTTTTGAGTGTCTAGTTTTTAAAAATAGATCAATTCAATCAAATAATAATATATTTTCTTAGTTCACTGCAATTTAATTGTCTATGTTTGATTTCAAAATAACTGTTTTCTCATGTCCATATAGTTAGTTATTTACAATCACAAACTTGTTGTAAATATTGCAATGCTATGGATTTGTAAAAGGCTTAGAGAACGTATTTAAATAAATCTTAAATTAAATCGTTTAATAAATAATAACTTTTATTTCAGGACGAAGAATCAGAAGAAGAAGATGACGCGTACGAGCCGACAGACGCAGAATCGGAAGAAGAATCTGAAGACGACTCGGAGTATGACTCTGAGGCGTCTGATGCCTCTGAGGGATCGGGTGATAGTGATGGTTAGTATGGTAGAATTACCTTTCGGTGTAACGATTTTTACTTGCAATCCATTCTATGTTTTACGATATGGTACGCAATACGTGTAATGGGCGTATATTACAATTCACGTCATTATAAATCTGTGTTAAATACCATAACAACTGTAACACATGTTCACTTTATTTGTGCAATGTTTCTTTCAAAAGAAACTGTACTGTATTGTAATTGATATATAAAGCAAATATGCTTCAGTGAAATATGCCATAAAGTGTTAATTGACAGAACTTGCATTTTTATTTTTAAATATAATATACATTTTAAATCTATATTTAACCATTTACAGAAGAAGACGAAGAATCCGGCAAGGACTGGTCAGATCTCGAGCGGGAAGCTGCGGAGGAGGACAAAAAGGAGCGCACCTTCGACAGAGGAGAGGACTTCGATCGCAAACGAAAAGGCGGTAGGGATAGACCGCGGTTCGAGGACTCTAAGAAGAGCAAACACGACAAACATGATAAACACGACAAGAGCGATAAGCACCATAAAAGCTCTAGCTCGCACAAGAGTTCCAGTTCGAATCACAAGAGCAGTTCCAATCATAAGAGTCCGTCGAAGCATAGTAGTAGCAGGTGAGATTTATGTAATAAAAATTTGATACTCGCCTTGAATTATTACGAAATAAACCTCAATTCTTAATGATTTCTCAAAAGTTGAAGCATGATAAGACTCAAATTTGAATTATTTTAAATATTCATTGAGTGAAGAGAATAATTTGTACTTGTACATGTTATTGACTTTTACCTACATTTTAAAATATGTGGTTCCAATGAAACGAAGTAGGCTATTTAATTTTTCAAAATACACAATACTATAATAAAATACATCTACCCGCAGTCCATCAAAGAACCGCGACAAGCACCACAAGTCGTCGCACTCGAGCGACCGCAAGTCGCACCACGACCGGCGCTCCAACGGCGACAAGAAGCACGACCACAAGTCGCACAAGCGCTCGCGCGACGACAGCCGCGACCACGACCGCACGTCCAAGAAGTCCAAGTGAGTAGTGTTTGTGCTTAGTGTGCTAAAGAAACGCGACAAGCACCGTAAGTCGTCGCACTCGAGCGACCGCAAGCCGCACAATGATCACACCCCTAAATCTTATTGAGTTTAGATTACTGTATTCTATGATATTGATTGTAGTTTATATATTTCATGTACTGTAAACAAGTTTTCATATGTAAACCATAGAATGAAAATCCTGGTTAAATTGTTTGGTTCTTTCAAAGTTTATCTTATGAAGTGTGTAATTATACAGCGTGTCCCAAAACCCAACGTCAAGCCAAAACGGGGCGACAGGATTGATTGTAACCATCATGAGAAAAATCTGAAAAAAAAATCTATCCCATGCAGTTTGAAAATTATGGGCATTTAAGAAAAACCTAACAATTTGGTCAACCTGTAACTATTTTTCGGTTATTGTGGTTAATTTTTATTATTTTTGTTCATTTAAACTTTGGAACCGTAACCCTAAATAACATTTCTAGAATCACAGTCAAAAATAATGACACAATTGCCCCAAGTTTCCTTGAATTGAAGACTATTTGTTAAACTATGAATTTAAAATTTTCAAAATTTGTCGACTTTGACGGCCCCTCCTTTAAAAAAAATGTACCTTGGCAAGTGCCATTAAAAGTTGGCGCATTTAATCAGGATTGTAAAAAAGTACAATACTTGTTAGTTTCATACTAAAAAAAATGAATGAAAAAATAAAAACCTCAAGTAACCCGATTTTTGCTAACCCATTTTATTCAGTTAAAATGTTTTTTATTCGCACAAACTCTTGGTAGGTTCTTAGTTTTACGGCAAAATGATGAGAGAGATGGATAGTGGACATGTTTGCCATGAGTGAGCGAGACAGATAGTGACGCCACTTTTACCAAAGTCAACAAAAGTAAGTAAAATTAAAAAAATAATTAAAAATCTTGACCTAGTTTACTTTAGGTTTATTGAAATAAAAGTCAGATAGGGAAATAACATTTTTTATTACAATAAATGTTCAAATTGTTTACCATCAGCCTCAATACACGCCCTACATCTTCTTAAAAAAGATCTACTTATTAGCCGGGCATATCCTCGAGAGTTGGTGTCCTCAGCAGCTTGAGAAATTCGTTCACGCAGCTCGGCTACGCTCTCAATGGGCTTTGAATAAACTTTTTCTTTGAGAACGCCCCAATAAAAAAAATCCAGGGGATTTAAATCTGGGGAACGGGCTGGCCACGAGATAGTGCCTGAACGTCCAATCCACCTTCCCGGATATTCCTGGTCAAGGAAATCTCTTACTTGCACTAAACACGATCGGAACGAAACGGCGTCACTATCTGTCTCGCTCACTCATGGCAAACATGTCCACTATCCATCTCTCTCATCATTTTGCCGTAAAACTAAGAACCTACCAAGAGTTTGTGCGAATAAAAAACATTTTAACTGAATAAAATGGGTTAGCAAAAATCGGGTTACTTGAGGTTTTTATTTTTCCATTCATTTTTTTTAGTATGAAACTAACAAGTATTGTACTTTTTTACAATCCTGATTAAATGCGCCAACTTTTAATGGCACTTGCCAAGGTACATTTTTTTTAAAGGAGGGGCCGTCAAAGTCGACAAATTTTGAAAATTTTAAATTCATAGTTTAACAAATAGTCTTCAATTAAAGGAAACTTGGGGCAATTGTGTCATTATTTTTGACTGTGATTCTAGAAATGTTATTTAGGGTTACGGTTCCAAAGTTTAAATGAACAAAAATAATAAAAATTAACCACAATAACCGAAAAATAGTTACAGGTTGACCAAATTTTTAGGTTTTTCTTAAATGCCCATAATTTTCAAACTGCATGGGATAGATTTTTTTTCAGATTTTTCTCATGATGGTTACAATCAATCCTGTCGCCCCGTTTTGGCTTGACGTTGAGTTTTGGGACACGCTGTATAAAATGTGGTTTCTAAATAAAAATTCAATCAAATCCATCTAGATATTGCTAAAAAACACTTCCCATGGTATATAAGTAGGAATGAATACTAATTCTGTTTCTGTTTGTTTTCAGGAAATAAGAAGATGTCTGAAGAATGTTACTTATTATGTTTGATCAATGGGTTTTTGTTACTGCACAGAACTCCATTTTATCGCGTTTCGTTAAACATTACTTGTCACCCACTGTCCGTCTGTTAGATGTTCAAATCATTGTCTGATTGTTTTGTATGTATGTAGATTAATTTTAATTCCATGTCTAACTGTAATTTAAATTATAAACACAAATGAATAAATTTAAGGATTTATTAAACGCTGTATTTTATTTGCCGTCCTGATTCATAAATTAAAGTGACTACAATGTATTAACAACATCAAAAAATATAACTTACAATCTCGTGGATCGATTTATCTTACACAAGCTCTATAAATAAAATCACAAAATGACATTGTACATTATTTACAGAAAAAAAAAACTACTATATTCTAAAATCCAGTGCTTCGGGTTCGGAAGTTCGGAGTAAATTTTCTTACAATAACTATTGTAATAATGGAAATTTTGAATAGGTTGTGACTTCTGTTGATATTACAGGATTAATAAATAATAAAAACTACTAGGAGTGGTTATGTATAGCTCTAATTAAAGCTACAATACCACGTTGGCGGACATACCTGCTATAACAGTCGTTTGAACTTAGATTCAAGGACGCACCTGCCATAGCATTCATTATTTGCTCTATAGTTTTTGACGGAAATGCTATAGCAGGGTTCTTTTAGTATGATTTTGTGACAGCTACACTTTTTCTGTCCAATCTTACGCAATTCGAAGGTGTTTAGTGCCCTATAGCACACAAAAAATGCGCGAGCAAAATTACCCTCCCCCGCTATACCCGCACTTCTCACACACACGCACGCCTTGTATAGCAGGTGTCAATGTATGAAAATTTGTTCAGTCGCGCGGTAACTGCGCCGATGTGCAAACGCGTGCGTACGGAGATTTTTCGCGCACACAATTCAGTGTTTCGATAATCGTAAGTAATGTGTTTTGTTGTAAAGCATAGCATAGCAAAAAGCATAAAAATAATGTTGTCATGTTTTAAGATGATAGTGAATGTATATTACAAGTAAAATTCGATAATTAATACGTAATCAAAGATACACAAGTTTGTTTACTGTTTCTTTTCTTGCACGTCTTATGAAGGTAGGAACCCACCTATATAAATAATTATAAACAGTGGTATGATTTGCAGATGCCTCCAAAATACAAGAAAAAACGCGACTATCCTGACAATGAGAAGCCTGGATGTAGTGGTGTTTCGGCTAACGTAAGTCTAAGTTATCTAAACATAATATTGATGTATTGTACTCGTAAAGCAGTTACTAGGAACAATGCCTTAGCGTGTAGTCAGTAAAAGTGATATTCGTTTCGTTATTTACAGGTCCCTAGAATTAGAGAGAAAGTCAATCCATTGGATACTGATAAATTACAAAGGCTTTTTGAGGAGGCCTCATCGTCATCTCTGAGTGGTTCCAGCGTTCATGACGTTCTCGAAGAATCAGAAAGATCCGCTGACGAGCAAGATCCACGATGCGCTATGAATAGCGATGAGTCTGGTTCTCGGGAACATGATCCATATTCAGATTCTGCTGGAGAATATGGTTCAGTCAGTGAATACAATCCAGCTGAAGACCAAACAGTGCTATCCGATTCTTCTGATCATCAGCAAGATCATGGTGATTCTGATCGTACAGTAAGTGATATTCCTAACCAAGAATTTTCAGACATGCAAGCAAACTTACGCATGACCCTAGATCCAACTTTGAACGATGACATCGATCCCATGCCACCAAATTCTACTAGAAGTGTTTTTTATCCTCACTCACCTAACAGAAATCATATAGTACCAGACGAAACTCTTCCTGCTTCATCTTCCCAAGTATGCGTAGAACCATTGTTATTGCAACAAAGTGTCGATGATATAAGCCCAAATAATAGACAGGACCCACAAGAACATCACCAGAGTCATCAGAGCCTTTCGTCACCAACAATAAATGTTACGAGTGATTGGGAAGAGAATACCGAACCTAATTTAGAATTTGAGTTTGATGTGACCAATGCAGGAACACAAGTAAACCTAGATGGGACTACAAAACCCATACAGGTTCTAGATTACTTATTTACCGATGAATTGGTTGATTTGATTGTATCCTGCACAAATGCATATGGCGAAGCTTTATGTTCCTCCAACAGACCACATACAAGAGGTTCCCGAATACAAACATTTAAACCTACAGATAAAATAGAAATGAAAAAGTTCTTGGGATTGTGCTTATTACAGGGACACCTTGAATCTCCAAGTATAAGAAAATCTTTCACCATCACAGATCCATTATATTATCATCCCATTTTTTCATACAGCATGTCAGGCAGGCGGTTTGAGCAACTTTTGCGGTGCTTGTGCATTTCTGATTTGGATTCTAAGGGGATGGGCAAAGTCAAACACTTTGCGATTAAAGTGATAAATAATTTTCAAAACTTGAACCATCCTCACAAAGAACTATCACTGGATGAATCTTTGTTACAGTTCCGGGGACGTTTATCTTTTCGACAGTACATCAAGTCGAAAAAAGCAAGATATGGCATAAAATTCTATACATTAACGACTCATGATGGTTATGTCCTGAATTTCATCATTTATGAAGGAAAAAATACAGTGGATGAAGACGGCGATGGATCAAAAACTGCAAAACTGGTCTTCAAATTAATGGAGCCTTATTTGGATAAAGGACATGAGTTATATATGGATAATTTCTACAACAGCGTAGATTTGTCCAAAAAACTTTTATTTCACAAAACTCGCACGATAGGTACCTTACGAAAGGACAGGAAAGGAAATCCGAAGACAATGTTTGGAAAAAAAATTAAAAGAGGAGATCACGTTTGGAGAAGGAAAGGAAATGTCTATGTATCAATGTGGAAAGATAAAAGGGTTGTGTATATGCTAACAACAAAACACCAACCACGTCTAATAATAACTAGAAACAGGTATGGGCAAGCAAAGAAAAAACCAATTGAAGTGAGTGAATATAACAAATTTATGTCTGGCATTGGCAAGTCCGACCAAATGATTGCTAATATTATTCCACTCCAAAAAAGACAATCAGGTGGTACAAAAAAGTATTTTTTCATTTATTGGACATGATGGTGTGGAATGCGTACTATATGTTCAAAAAGTATTGTAACTCAAACACAACCTTGCTGAGTTTCCGAGAGAGTATAATAAATTCATACCTACAGGTGACTGATAACACTCTAAATGATATACAACAAATGAGACTGGCAAAGACTTCAAGCAGGCGAAAGAAAAAAACTACTGATAGTCTTCTTCAGACGGTGTCTGAATCTGGACACTGGCCAGTAGGTCTACCATGAGTTTACGCACACGATACTCGCTAGCGATTGTAGTAAGCGGTTTGTATGAAATGTCGTTTTTTTTTTTTTTTTTTTTTTTTTTGTGGTGTCTCTCAATGTTAGCCAGAAGGGCTTCTACATTTTAACGCGGACGCGGGGGTGAACTGAAGGTTCACCCTGGTAGCGACATGCACAAGGGCGTCCCCCCTTGACGGGGACCACGAACCTCGGCTTGAGCTGTCGCTTGAGTGGAGGAGGCCAGAAGGGCCCTAATCGGACGGGATGAAATTTCGTACAGCGCCCCTAGTGTGCCGTAGCGGAACTAAAAAGCCTACCATGAGGTGCATTATAGTATACTACAGTAGATAACGTATAGTAAACTATACTACACTCGCTGTAGTAACCATACAATTTTTGCACCATGAGTTCTAATTTTGACATATGTCATAGTTTATAACTATTCGATGATAGATACGTCATTCACGGAAAATAATCTCGTGAACTATTCACGTTTACTATTGTAGTTACGTTAGACGATTTAACTATGTCAACTCATGGTAGAGGTACAGAACTCATACCACTGGCTGAGAACGCAAAACGCAATAAAGTTTTCTTGAGATGCCGAGTTTGCACTAAAAACAAACTATCAAAGCAAACGAGCTATCGCTGTAAAGGTTGTATTGACAAGCCACCTCTTTGTCCAAGTTGCTTTGAAGCATGGCATATGGTTAGGGATGAAGCTTGAAGATTTTTTCACTGTTTTGGCATTCATCTGATGTAAACTCTTTTTGATGTGTTTTTTATCTCTTTTCTAAGATTAATATTAAAGCTTAAAATGTCACAAAATAACGGTGTTTTATTTTTTATCAAAAAGAAGTGGCATTACCATAAAAACAGCCTATGGCAGTCAACTGCTATAGCACCTGTATATATCCTATTTGATACCAAATTCGTCTGCTATAACAGCTGTGTCCCATTTTACTACATACTTATTATTAGATAGGACGTACCTGCTATAACAGACGAATGCTATAGCAGTTACGTCCTATCTAGTAATGATTATTTATTAAAATAGGACACACCTGCTATAACAGACGAATGCTATAGCAGTTACGTCCTATCTAGTAATGATTATTTATTAAAATAGGACACACCTGCTATAGCAGACGAGTGCTATAGCAGTTACGTCCTATCTAGTAATGATTATTTATTAAAATAGGACACACCTGCTATAGCAGTTACGTCCTATCTAGTAATGATTATTTATTAAAATAGGACACACCTGCTATAGCAGACGAGTGCTATAGCAGTTACGTCCTATCTAGTAATGATTATTTATTAAAATAGGACACACCTGCTATAGCAGACGAGTGCTATAGCAGTTACGTCCTATCTAGTAATGATTATTTATTAAAATAGGACACACCTGCTATAGCAGACGAGTGCTATAGCAGTTACGTCCTATCTAGTAATGAGTATGTATTAAAATAGGACACACCTGCTAAAGCATTCCATACAAAAAAATACTGCCCAATGAGGGTGACTGATTGTCCGCGAACGTGATACTATGTTAAAGCTAACATTTTAAGCATAAACATTGGACTTGAAACAAATTATAATCATTTCAAAAGAAATTTGATAGTATTATAAATCAAAGCTTACGTCTAACATCCAAACAACATCAAGGAAGTCGCAACCTTTATCGATTAGTGAATAGCACTGGAACATTAAACTATGTTTTAAAAGAAAAACATCATTTATCATTATATTCAGCCTCTTGCGCGGCGACAACCGGTCCACGTGGCAACACTGTTATACGTTTTGTCTCTGGTAATTTCACTTCCGGTTTTTGTAATTCATTTTCCTGCGTATCAGCAGAGCTCCAATATTTCTTATTGACAAGCATAAGTAACATAAGTGCTGGTAAATGTATTAACGAAAATCTGAACAGTTTTCTTGAACTACTACTGTCTGATTTTTTGTAGAATTGCCAGGCTGAAAAAAATAATAAAAATTAATACAATATAAGATTTCATAATCAAATTTATGGAAAGACTAAATCACAGGAATGAAAAAATCTTAATAATATAGATGGCTTACCTAAGTACGAAAAGTATATATTTAATGGTAAAGATTCGGCCGCAAACCACATGTTGGTAACACCGAGATAGGGCGCCGCAAGACACGTCGCTGTTATTACAGCCGTATGTCTTAGAGCAACTCTTCTGCATAACGCTGAAATAATTAAATTAAATAGTTTTGATTACATTTTAGACTGCAGAATTACAAGAAAATCGATAAAAAAAATTATTTTTATGGAGTCTGGTCTTTGGAAAATATAGAAACAATATTTATTTAAACTCTGTTCACTCTCTTAATAACTCATAAAAGAGGAGTGGCGGAGAAAAAGTAATATAATTTGCAAAGTCTTTGCTTACATTTGTAGTCAATTAGTGTTTCTATTTAAATACATACTCAACATAGGATGCATATTTCTTACAAATTAGGATTTTTTTTATTTTATTAAGACGAGGCTCCCTAACATAATTTCTGGCACTGAGAGACCGGTTACGGTACTAGACGCTAACACAGCCGAAATAAAGTTGAATATCGCGTGCGCTCTTTGATCGCGTTCGAGCTCGAAAAGTAAGTCTCAATTCTTATTTCGTTTATAACTAAAGTAATAATTGATCTAGAGAAAAAATATCTTGGGATTCGATAGTAAACTCTATTTTCTTACTGTTAACATTTATTTTAGACATAAAGTCCAAGTAAATCTTTAAAAAAATGTTATAATCCTTAAAAAAGGCATAATTTTTGAATAAAAAATGAATCGAGCGAAAATGTTACAATTACGTAACTGTCTTGTACATCGAAAGAAAAAGACCCAATAAATCATATACTAAAGTTCCATTTTGATTGTATGTGTGACTGTTTCAGAATATGAATGCAAATTCACATACAATTTAGGGAGCCTCCCCTTAAAATCACAATTTCTAGAATGCGTTATGCTTATTTAAAAAATGAATTCAACATTTAAACTGCACTATAAGTTATAAATCATACCAGGATCAGTAACCGCCATCATCCTATACCCTGCTCTCGAGTAGTCTGGCCTCAGGTTCCACGACAGAGCGTTGAAGTGGGGAAACTGCCACGAGTACAGTATAATGCCGAGTACTAACGCGCCCATGTCCAGCGAGCCTGAACATCCCGCCCAACCCATTAGAGGGGGGATTGCACCAACTGGAATTGAGAAATTAATTTTATTGTGAAAATAATATCAAATAAATGCTGTTTTTGATGCCTCATGGAGATAGTTTACTTAGAATAGCAGTACTTTGAAGTTGCATTAAAAAAATTGGGAATGACACAGACCTTAGCAGTCCTGTTACAGTTAACAATATAAAAAATAATTGTTCGATTTTTTTTGGATATTGTTTCTTTTTTTGTAATTATTAAGGGATATACCTATTTTACTTTTGATAACAAAAAACAAGGAGGAAACAGAAAAACATAAAAATCGTATCACTTTACGATAAAATTTAAAATACGATAAAATTTAAAAGAGGAACTCACCTACAGATCCCAACCAAGTATTTAATATGGACATTCTTTTCATAGGCGTATATATAGAGGTATAAAGCACCAAGTTCGCTGCACCCAACGCCGCAGTGAGAGGATTTACTCCTAGATAGAGGATACCGAGCCCCGTCGCGCTAGTCACTGCTGCGAAACCAATTGCGTGCGCTGGCCTGTAATAATGTCAATTTATTAAGGAATATTGTACAATAAAAAAAAAAAAAATTTACTTACACTATATTGAATACAATTTCCGTTTCCGGCGGTCTTAAAGTAAACACGTACGTCAACGTCCTCCGCAAATAAAAATCAATAATAGTGAAATAAGTGCTCCTTTGTGGCGTTACGACGCATGATCCGCTAAGTGTGACCGTAAACGACAAAATTGGATAATAATCACAGTGCAAAACAAAAATCTATCAGAAAAAACTGCAACTAAAAACCAAACATAATTTGCAAATCATTCAACGATCTATTGTGTCAAATGTCAATCAACCGTCAACGTCATTTGACATAGACAAGTTGTCACTTGTGACAGGGTGACCATCATTAATAAATAAATTTCCACTGAGTAGTATTGTTACGATAAATAAATAAAATGGATAAAAGTATGGAATTGCTTTTTTCAAAAATCGACGAAAAGTTGAATCAACAAACAAAAATTTTAACTGCGGCAGTAACAAAGAATGTTATGGAGGCAATAGACGAGAGGTTTAAAGCGATAACGGAGGAGAATACTAAACTCAAAACCAAAATTTCTTCATTGGAACAAAAACTAAACACAATAGAACTAGAAAAAAGAAAATACAACCTAGTCTTCTTTGGAATTGAGGAGTCTGGAAAAGGAGAAGCAGAGATGGTAGATTACATAAAGGATATAATAATAGAAACAGGAACATACATTGAAAGCCATGAAATAAAAAACATATATGTATAGAATCGGTAAAAAGAACAATAAAAGCCGTCCCGTCGTAGTAACCATCGCGTCTATATGGAAAAAACATATCATATTGAAAAATAAGACCCATCTCCCACCAGGTATATACGTCAAAGAGGATTATACTAGAGAAGTGCTCGAACAACGGAAGCAGCTGCAACCACAACTAGTGAGGGAAAGAGAGAAAGGAAATATCGCTTTTCTCAAATACGATAAACTAATAGTGAAGAAACCAACAGAAAAAACCAGAGATAAAAGAAAGAGAGAAGAAACAGGCTCACCCAACTCACACAATACATCAACCCAAAAGAAAATAAACTCGAAAGAAATGACAAATACAGCTTTTCCCAAGAGTAGCGCAGAGATTATAAAACCAAATATTTTCAATTATGTTGAACGTGGAAGAACAGCCTCATTATCTGAAATTTCAAAAAACTAGAAATGACCACCGGCAACAGAAACATAACTAAAACAAATACTAGAATATTAATTAAATCAACCTTCAAAAGAAACACCCCAAGCCGCCTGGTCAACGTGGGGCAAGACGACCACTACCCTCCATCAAATAAAAATAAACAGAATGATATAAAAAAACACAACATACGCAATAGTTTAATGTCAAGAAGAGAACAACATCTCATGATATGCACATTTAATGTAAGATCCTTATCTACTAAAGTAAGGACTTTAGAACTAAACAATGCAATAGATAAAATAAAATGGGATATCATAGGACTCGCAGAAATTAAAAAGGTAGGATACACCATTGAAGAACATAAAGAATACATATTTTGTTATATGGGAGAGACTCAGGGTCTTCATGGTGTAGGATTTTTAATAAAGAAATCGCTAAGAGACAACATATCGGGCTTTCTAGGAATATCAGAAAGAGTGGCTCTGCTAAAACTGAATTTCAAGGAAGGAACACTATCACTGATTCAAGTATATGCTCCCACAGAGAGTTCAAGCGAAGACGAAATCACAAAATTCTACACAGACCTATCAAGAGCGCAAGAATTAGCGGACAATAACAGATTAATCATCGGAGATTTCAATGCTAAAATTGGACAACCGAAACCACACGAAAATCTCGTATTGGGCAATTACGGTTATGGCATACGGAACGCAAGAGGTGACCGCTTAATACAATACGCTCAGGAGAATAAGCTGTCCATCATGAATACATATTTCAAGAAGAGAAGTTCCAGAAAATGGACATGGTTATCACCAGATCACAAAACAAGAAATGAAATCGACTTTATATTGAGTTCCAACCCAAAATCTGTAACAAATGTTGAAGTCCTGAATAAAATAAGCTACCCATCAGACCACAGAATGATAAGATGCTCTTTAAAAATACAAAATCCTAAAATGAACCGTCGAATATTCAAAACCATGCCCAGCAAATTGAAGTATACACACGAGACAGAAAACTACATACAAAATCTAAAAGAGAACTTACCAATACTCCGAGAATTCCTAAAAGAAGATCAGTCTGTACAATCATTCAGCAACAAACTGGAAGAATTAATCATTAAAAGCCTTAAAATGGATAAAAACAATAGACAAAAAAACAAGATCATTAGCGAACACACACAGAATTTAATCCGTAGAAGAACTGAACTTATGTTCACAAAGAACAAATCGAAAGAAACAAGAGAAGAACTCAAGAATCTGTTCAAAGAAACCAATCGAGCAATCAAAACAGATTATGCTAATCATAGAAGAGCAATAATAGAAAAAAATATGACAACTTTCCGGAGTTCCAAAAGAGCCTTTAAAGAATTATCAACTCATAAAAATTGGATACAAAGTCTGAACAGCGAAAAGGGTGAAATCAAAAATAGAGAGGGCATCATAGAATGTGCAACGGCTTTCTATACTTCTCTTTATGAAAAACCATCACATGATACAACACAAAATAACAAAAACGATAATAGTATTAATATCAGTGGAGAAGATATAGCAAAAACAGCACCAGACCCAATAACAGAAAGTGAAATAATAACTCAAATTAAACAACTGAAACCCGAGAAAAGTCCAGGTGAAGATAATATCACAAATGAAGCCCTGAAAATCGGTGCGCCATACCTAGTTACATACCTAAAGGATCTATTCAACTTAGTACTGGAAAAAGAGCAAGTACCATTGCAATGGTGTAGATCCAATATAATACTGCTATATAAAAAAGGGAACCCGCTAGACATTAGCAATTACAGGCCCATCAGCTTACTATCTACAATATATAAACTCTTTTCGTCAATCTTACTACGAAGGATAACACCAGATATAGACAAGAATCAGCCAATAGAACAAGCGGGCTTCCGGCCGCATTTCTCAACAGTAGACCACATCCATACAATAGAACAAATCATAGAGAAATTTAGAGAATTCAACAAACCACTTTACATAGCCTTTGTGGACTATTCCAAAGCATTTGACAGCATAATACACCCATACATTTGGACAGCCTTACAAAACAACAATGTTAACAATGCTTATGTAAATATCATAAAAAAACATTTATGCTAAAAGTGTAAGCAGAGTAAAACTGGAAAGACAAGGGGAAGAATTCAAAATTGGAAGAGGAGTACGCCAGGGTGACCCATTGTCTCCAAAGCTATTCATTGCCGTCCTTGAAGATATTTTTAAAAACATTAAGTGGGAAAACAATGGCATATGGATACGAAATAAAAAACTTACACACCTAAGGTTTGCTGATGACATTGTTCTTTTCAGTGAGTCTGCAACAGGGCTAGAATCAATGCTACAAAAATTAAATTCTGAAAGCATAAAAGTCGGCCTACACATGAACGCATCTAAAACTAAAATTATGTCAAATAGTCAAAAGAAAACAATTAGAATAGAGGAAAACCCAATAGACTATGTAAATGAATATGTGTACCTTGGAAAGTTGGTTTCTTTTGATGCAAAAAGCAACGAAAACGAAGTAGACAGAAGAATAAGTACAGCCTGGAAAAAATACTGGGCCCAAAAAGAAATTCTAAAAGGTAATTATAGCCTTAAAATAAAAAAGACAATAATGGATTCCTGTATTCTCCCAAGCCTTACTTATGCAAGCCAAACATGGGTCTTCACAGAACAAGTCAAGAACAAAATTTCATCATGCCAACATGCTATGGAACGAAGTATACTGAAACTAAGAAGAATAGAAAAACAAAGGAACGTGGACATTCGCAAGAAAACCAAACTAACAGACGCACTTAATTTCAGTTTAAAACAAAAGTGGAAATGGGCAGGACACCTCTCCAGATATAAAGATGACAGGTGGACATACCATACCATTAAATGGCAGGGCCCAATCGGCAAAAGGAAAGTGGGAAGGCAGAAGAAAAGGTGGGTGGACGACATAGAGAACATAGCAGGAAAAAACTGGATGCGTATGACCCAAGATAGGGATCTTTGGTACAAGATGGAGGAGGCTTTTACCCATAAGGGGCCACCCAACAAGGAATAGATAAATAAAAATAAAAATAAAAAATATATACTTATTATAATAATAAAAGGAAAAAAAAATAACTGAAATGTAATATGTATAATTTATGTATTTATTAGTAATTGTAAGGTGGAAATAAATAAAGCTTATTATATTGAATACAAATTAGATTTGACGAGGAAATTTTTGTAATTGTGTACAAATTTAATTTATTGAAAACATTGCATTTATGTATTTTTAGACCTAGTCCATTGAAATGTTACATTTTTTAGGCCTGACCTTGCGTTTTTTAGAGAACGCAATTTTATTTTTTTGATGTGTAGGGGGGGTCAGTGTGAAGCTAAAACCAAGTTTGTGGGGTCGCCACCCTTGTCCCATGGCCGCCATCTTGAAAATAGCGGTTGAAATGGTTTTAACGATATATCTCTTAAACTATTTATCTGATAATAAAACAATGTTAACATTATTTGTTGCAAATTAAATTCTCTACAACTTTGATTCAGTAACTTTTTGTCGTAGAACTATAAACAAAAAAGTTATAAGCGAAAATGTTCAGAAATTAGAGCTATTTATATTTTTGAATAAAACTTTTTTTTATCATTTTACGAAGAAATGATATAAGACTATTTTTGTAGATTGTTTTTCGAGGAACAACTTTTATATACAACATTTTTTCATTACGTCAATAGCTAAGGTTTTACAGCGCTCAGAAGTGAGTACTATTTTTCAGTAGTAACTATACATAATATATTGGCTATTGGCTCTTTTCCCAGACTCCACAACAATGGAAGCACACTGCAGAACATTTCAGCCCTGCTTTTCGACGTAAAAAAAAACGCACTTCCAGACTCTACCTCCTGGGTGGTGGGGAAAAGGTTCAATAATTAATCTTCTTATATATAAAAATGAATCGCAAAATGTGTTGGTAAGCGCATAACTCGAGAACGGCTGAACCGATGTCGATAATTCTTTTTTTATTATATTCCTTGAAGTACGAGGATGGTTCTTATGTAGAGAAAACGTAAACATGTACCACGGGCGAAGCCGGGGCGGACCGCTAGTTATTAATAATATTGTAAAATTAATTATTAAAAATATTATAATAACAAAAATAAAATAATTACTGGTGACAAATTATTATTAGTACACACATAATATATCGTATTCTGTATAGTAAAGAGTACTTAAAATAGTACTCACTTCGGAGGGCTGTAAAACCTTAGCTATTTACTTAATGAAAAAATGTTGTAAATAAAAGTTGTTCTTCGAAAAACAATCTACAAAAATGGTCTGATATAATTTCTTCGTAAACTTATAAAAAAAAAGTTTTATTGAAAAATATAAACATCTCTAATTTCTGAACATTTTCGCTTATAACTTTTTAACATTGTTTTTTTTTTAATAATGTTAACATTGTTTTATTATCAGATAAATAGTTTAAGAGATATATCTTAAAAACAATTTCAACCGCTATTTTCAAGATGGCGGCCGTGGGACAAGGGTGGCGACCCCACAAACTTGGTGATAGCTTCACACTGACCCCCCCTACACATCAAAAAAATAAAATTGCGTCCTCTAAAAAATGCAACCCCAAATGTAACTTTTCAATGAACTAACCAGGATATTCTATTCCTTCTAAACTTTCATCATTATTAACTACAGCTTGTAATATACAATACAAAAGAAAAAAAGTTGTTACTAATGATCAAAGTTTTAGAAGAATAAATCATTAAAAAAAAATCCTTACTCCAACAGTCCCTTCACAAGCACCCTATTCTTAGTTCTCGACATCTGAGCGTCAAATGGTACTTCATGGTACTGATTTATGGAATTTGCCGCAGAACTGACGAGCCCTGTGCCTACTGCACAGAGGGCGAATGTCGTGAGCTCGAACGGAGCAGGCGCTAGGGCGTAGCCCGCCATTGATGTCATTACTACTAATGCTGAAATATAAACATACAATAATATTTATTTTTATTTTATTTAAAAAAATATAAAATAGTATTTCAGAGTACATCAATTAATTACTTGTTGAGAGTTATTCATGATAAATATAATAAATTCCTTTATGTAGGTCCCAAATAAAAATATTATTTGAAATTTCATGTAAATGTATATTTATTGCATTTCTTTTAAAAAAGTTGTGACTGATATTATATATTTTTAATTTGGATGCAATTGTGGATTAATGAACTGATAGAAATAATATAGTAAAATTCTATAAATAAAATAAATATTGTATGCCATATTTAAACTTACAAGTTAGCCGAAACTTCGACAGCATCATACAATATTGGACTAAGTTATTCTTAACATCATGGGTCGGAGTCTCCTTCCACACTCTCGTATCTTGAGGAACATTTTTACTTTTCTTTTTGGTAACTGCGGGCTGTGTTTGGCTTGTCAACGGTAAATTACTGCTAAGGTGGTGTGTTGTTGATATTCTAGCGATATTGGTTTGTTGTCCATTCTGAAATTAAATTCATATTTTGTAATTAACAGCATATACATATACATCTCTCATTTATACAAATTATCAGATTGTTGTAAATAAATTATACCTTCATTAAAAAATGCTATTGCTAGTTTTAAATTCAAATGTTTGTAAACTATAAAACTAAATCTATACTAATATTATAAAGCTGAAGAGTTTGTTTGTTTGTTTGTTTGATTTGAACGCGCTAATCTCGGGAACTACTGGTCCGATTTGAAAAATTCTTTCGGTGTTAGATAGCCCATTTATCGAGGAAGGTTATAGGCTATACATCATCACGCTACGACCAACAGGAGTGGAGCCACGGGGGTGAAACCGCGCGGAGCAGCTAGTTTTATATAATTATAATATAAATACTTACACCAATTTTTAATAGCACTGATTTTGGTGAAAGGTCTTTTAAACCAGTTTTAAAATATAAAGTACATCGTATAAGCTTAAGATAGGTCATGGTAAGGAATTTGTATATTTGTTTTCCTTTTAGGTTAACATCCTGTAATAACAAAATTTTAAATTAATTATAAAGGATAATAGTCTGATAACATTTAAAACTAATCAAATAGGGGTTTCCTAGTTTCAGCACAAAATTCAATTCAAATGAAATAAAAAATAAATGTTACATAATTGCACAATGTTTGAAAACATAGGTTGGAATGTTTGTTGTAAACTGCACGTCAAAATGTTTTTGATAAGAATTGTCCGTAATTTATAGATAGCTATATAAATAATATGCCTACTAGATGTATAAATATTTTCATTATTAAGTATATTATAATTAAAGAAGAAACAATCGTAAGGGAAGTAAACTTAAATAATAAATAACATAATATGTATGCGTACCTGACCACTGATTTTATAATCAAGGTTGTAACTTAATAGTTATATGTGTTTCACTATAATAATAATCGATATTATTATATCGAATTCTATTTGAATTAGGTTATTTTGTTGCCCTGCCGAGGACGTCGTTTTAAAATGTGACATTTGAGTTTTGACGTAACATACGTCAGTCGGCCTACTTTAGTCTTTGACACAAAAAAATTGTCTATGATTGATGAATGACTAAAAATTCTAATAATTATTTAATTAATTTTTTTAAATGGGGTTTTTATAACTTGATAAATCGTGCATTTGGAAACTTTTCTCCTATCTTCAGATTTCCTATCGTATCCACACATTTACAAGGGTTTCATAAATTTCCTTAGAAAATGTGTAAATGTGATTTCCTATTCTGGCAACAATTTTTTTTTTGTTTTTATTTTGATTCAATTCGAGATTGGAAAATGGAAATTGGAATACGGAAGTGGTTGTTGGTGTGCTAAGTTGTCTGTTGCAAATTATTAATATAAAATGTTATGTTCCTTTTTTGAAGATTTCAAAAATGTCTAAATTATGGTGAGCAGTAAAATTCCACCGTGGTACGGGTAGATTATTCGAAACATGGCTTCTAGAGGAGATAAGGGAAATGGAAATGGCGAGGAGCAGATTGTCGAGGTAAATCGATTTGTCCTACATAGAATTGACAGTTGCAAAGGTTGTCATGATCCCATTGAAATGATGATATTGGTGTTTACAGACACTGGCCGAGGTGTTTCGATGCTTCATTTGCATGGAAAAACTCGTAGATGCCCACCTATGCCCCCATTGTTCGAAACTCTGCTGTTACGCTTGTGTGCGACGGTGGTTAACCGAACAAAGGTCCCAGTGCCCTCACTGTCGTGCTGCTCTCCACCTCCATGAGCTGGTTAATTGCCGATGGGTGGAAGAGGTCACGCAGCAAATAGAAACAATGCAACAGACGAACTCTGCCACCCAGAGAGAAAGCTACAGAGATAGGTGAATCTACCTAATGTTTAATGATTCTTGTCAGGTCCTTGACACACTTGTAGAAAGTTGGCTAAATTTGTGAAAAATTTGCCTCAGTATTAACTGTGTCTTAAGGCTTAGCAATCTTATTTGAATTGGTATTAAACATGTAGGTGTTTTCATTGTTTTTGTAAATGTTTATCAGGTCTGTATCTCAACTGATGTAAATTAACTGGTATAATGAATTTATACAATTAATATACTGAAATGCCACTGTGTCTTTGAAAAGTTCAAGTGATCATTGAATAAAATTATAATATCTTTTAAATGAAAAAAAGTGTAATATTAAATTTTTCAAATACAATTTTTTGTACCTTCTTAAAGTGGTAAAAGAAGAATTACTTTCTTAAATATTTAATAAACAACAGGATAGGTAATAAAATTATTTAGATCAATCAATTACAGCATAAATTATTTTAATCCAATTCATTGTTGTTCTTTCATTTACATAATTCCAATAGTTCAAAGATTAGATAGGTAATTTTATTTTAACTAGATAGTTGAAGGGTTTCAGTTGGATTCTTATTACATTTAATTTATTTTTGTGTTCTATAAAAAGATGTGGTGCATCTTTTAATGTAAAAATACAAGTGCATAACTTAATAAAAACTGTAATTACTGATTATAATAATAATAAAGAAATGTTTAATAATTACAATAAATTCCAATTTATGTTATATATTTGAAATCGTGTTTATTTTAAATAATCACTAGCGGTCCGCCCCGGCTTCGCCCGTGGTACATGTTTACGTTTTCTCTACATAAGAACCATCCTCGTACTTCAAGGAATATAATAAAAAAAGAATTATCGAAATCGGTTCAGCCGTTCTCGAGTTATGCGCTTACCAACACATTTTGCGATTCATTTTTATATATAAGATTATACATCAACAATGATTAGGCTTCAATATCAATTCTATTAACACACTTCTTTTGTTTTTCTATTCTTTAAAAATGTATAACACACACTAATCTACATATTGTATTAATAACAGATGCCCCACACATCAAGAGAAGCTAACTGTGTACTGTTGGACTTGCCGTCGCTGTATCTGCCATCAGTGTGCATTGTGGGGAGGCACCCACTCGGGACACACCTTCAAGCCATTGGAGGAGGTTTACGAACAACATGTGACGCAGATCAGGGATGAAGTATCCCAGCTGAGACGGAGACTGATGGAACTGATAAGCCTTGTGCAAGATGTGGTGAGTTTTATAATATTAGTAAATGTTTATATTAATGGTACAGCCAAAATTCTGAATATATGGGTGAACAGAATTTAAGTAACATAATGTTTTATGAATCTATTGAAATAAATATTTATCATTTCACACTTTATGGGCTTGTACACAAAACTGCGATGCGACGCGATGCGAATTCGCAACGCAGAAAATTACGACACGAATTGCTGCGATGCGATTTCGTGCGGCAAGGCGTCTCCCAGGGTGACCATTCTTTCGACGACCGATAACCGTTATCAGTTTAGTTTTTTCATTGTTTTCTTTTTCCTCGAAATTTGGAAATAAACTTTTACACACGTCCTTCCAAGCATCTTGTTTGATGAATATGTTTTTATAGTCTTCATTACTAGTGTCAATGAACAGGGCGCTCCTCAATCTGTGATATTAAAAAATCAACGTCGAATTCTGTCATTTTTAAAGTACACGTATTGCCCACACGCTGTCCCTGAGCGAACTAAAATGGCGTCAACAAGTGTGACGCAACATCGCAGGAATGCGCGATGTGAATCAATTCGCAAGTTCTTGCGATGCGTAGAGGGAGCTCGCAGATTTTTGCGATGCGACGTCGCATCGCAGTTTTGTGTACAAGCCCTATGGAAGATTTCCACTGTTTGTCTTTGTTTGTTTTACAAACGTATGTGTAATAAATTTTCCTTTTATATTTACATGTTATTGTTAGTCATTCTAATCACAATGTGTTACAACAAGGATATAGATAATTAAATAAAAAAATTTATACAGAAAGTCCTTGTAAACCTAAAGATAGCAAACATATATGAATATGTCATTTTAAACTGGGATACAAAAATAAATTAGGGTTAAAACACTATTATAAATAGGATAAATTATTTAATAATATTAACTACATGTTTTGTTTAACACATCTGCACAAACAAAATATACTTTCAGACCATGATAATGATATAATGTTTTGGTATAAAAATGTGGTATTGAAGTTCCTACATCATTGAAAAATTATCATGATATCATCTATTGTAATTTATTATTTAACAACTCATTGAGGAAACTTGTAAACGCTTGTAATAATAGTAAATATAAGGTATAATGTTGTCTTTTCTTAATAATAAATTTCACATTATTGATGATAATTTGTTTCATCTTTAAGGAAAGAAATGTAGAATCAGTGCGAGCGGCTAAAGACGAACGTGTCCGTGAGATTCGTAACGCAGTGGAGTTGATGATATCGCGTCTGGATTCAGCGCTCAAAGCAAAGCTCCTCACTCTCATGGGCCAGAAGAATAGCCTCACGCAAGAAACTGAACAGTTGGAGCATCTCCTGCAAGAGGTGGAACATCAGCTACATGCAAGCACTAGGTGAGCTTATAAATCAATATTAAATTTATTTTTATTCATAATTAAATAATGATTTGATTTTGTTCATTTTTCAGATCTGAATTGATTGCGAAAAGTGGTGAACTATCGAAAATGATACATCAAGTTCGCAAGAAGCCTATGGCTAGCTTTGTTACTGCACCAGTACCTGCTGATTTTCATAGGTAACATTGATTGAATATGTTTATACATTTCTTAATGAGTTTAGATTATTTGCATTTGAAGGTATAAGTTGTTCTCATATTTAACTTTTAAATATTCTGCCATAGCATGTAGCCATTGACATACAATAAACAACAAAATACCTATGCGTGTATTAGGCAGAGTTTTCTAATGAGCAAGGCAAGCTATTTTGAACATTATTTTAAGAAAATAAGGTGCATATTTCAATTAATGTTTCATACAACCATCCTTCAATTTTTTTTATATATCTTATAAGAGCAACTTGATTTTATGAAATTTATAGTTCTGCTATTCTTTAAAATATTTTAATAAGCAAATTTGCTCTAGTATGTATGTAAATGTCGTCATTCAATGAACGCGCTAGTTATTCAATCAAATAGTAGATTCAACTACATTACAGTGACATATATAAGACTTAAAACGGCAATCCTTTCGTCACGTCCACAGCGAGATAGTGCCTCGCTACGACAGCAGCACGTTCCCGCTGGGCAAGTTCACGCAGCTGCAGCACGCGGCCGCGCCCGTGTACTCGGCGCCGCTGCACGTGCACGGGCTGTGCTGGCGGCTCAAGGTGTACCCCGACGGCAACGGCGTCGTGCGCGGCAACTACCTGTCCGTGTTCCTCGAGCTGAGTGCCGGCCTGCCCGAGACCTCCAAGTGCGTGACAATCTTGCCTTTACTAATTGTAGACTACAAGCCGGTATAGGAAAAAAATATGGGTCATTTGAACCACCAGGTGACCTATCTAGACCCCCTGGAGTGGGGAAAGAGAGGGGATTGCATCTCTCGATTTTTTCCCCTTGTCCCCATGATTTTTGTACGGCGTTGCGGAATAATGGATTAAAAGCAGTATTGAAATAGTATGACACAGATGCCGTACATGGTCAAATGACCAAATTTACCGGGGTAACTCCCGGAAATTAAATAAAAATTCCGACTTTGTGGACCACCATTTTTGTACGGCACTGAGCGTTTTCTTATTATTTTTAATGGATCTATCGGTGGTTAAGAATGCCGTACAAAAATATATGACCAAAATTTACCGAGTCTACCTGTACTTTCGAATTCTCATCTGCACTCAGTTGGACAGCTTACAAGTGACGGCATAGTGCTGAATCTTATTATTTTATGCTCTTCTATCGTTCTAGATAGGTCACCTGGTGGTTCAAATGACCCATATTTTTTTCCTATACCGGCTTGTAGTCTATTGTAGCCCGATTTGTCTGTACGGGCGTGATGTGCCCGCGATGTCCAAGTGCGTGTTCCTTGATCTAGCTGTGTATGGGTGCGGTGGTTTGCGGCGCAATTCCAAGCATATGCCGCCTCCAACTCTAGCTCACTTTGCGGCATCTACGTAATCCCGGAGCGGTGGTTAACGTTAGAACCCCAAGTGCATGCCGCCTTTACTTCTAGCTCACTTTGTAGCCTAGAGCTGTGGTCTGCGGCGTAGCTCCAAGTTTTGCCGCCTCTAACTCTCGCTCACTTTACCGGTTTTATGTGTTCCTGGTACGGTTGTCTGCTGCAGAGTTCAAAGTGCGTGCCGCCTTTAGCTCTATCTCGCGATATCTCTACATGTTTTTTTTTCCTGGAGCGTTGATTTGCGTGAGACCTACAAGTACCTGCTATATGCAGGTTTTGTGTTAAATTTAGTCTTATTCTAAGTGTCACAGTTTATTTTTATGATGATTAATTCACAGATTTGAACATCATAAAAATGGTACTACTCTGCTATATTATTATCTGCAAAATGTATGTCCTACAAAACAGAACGCAGGGGATAGTTTTAGGGGACCAAAAACTACATATAAAAATGTGTAATTTATTAGTCTGTATTTCTTAACGTTTTTATTATTTGTTAATATATTTCAACGGAAATGACACTGTTATGAACTGATATTATAATGCTGGTGTTTAATTGCAAGCATTTCTCGATTCAGTGTAGGCAAGAGGTGAGTCAAATGGATTATTTACTTAATTGCAGTGTGGGCATGACGCTGTTAAGACATTGTGTGCGCTGACTTCGCAGGTTTATCTGTTTTTCCATCGCAACTGAAATGGCTGTGTGTAAAATGATGAAGCTTGTTCAATTTGATAATTACGGAATACTCAACATACAAATACATGAGTATCAAAGACTCGAAAAGTCTATTTGCACTCTAACTGTCGGTGTTTACTCATAATAATCATTTTTTTTTATTGCAGTGATATATTTTGCATAACTCTATAAATAAGGTTGTGTAAATTGTAAATAAGATTTGATCTCTTAGCTTGCTTACTTCTAACTTGTTCACGTGTGTTTTTTGTTGTAAATACGATTTAAAATACGGCAAAATGTAACAAAAAAAAAAAAACAGATATTTCAGTTGCCTTTTGAGTTTAGCATTTCGTCTTCATACTTAGAGGAAATCTCTAGGCTTGTAATCGATGTTTTTTTATAAATAGCTGCTGTAAATAGGGATCATCTGCAACACTTTGCCATTCATCAAGCGCCTTAGTGATTTGATGTCTCTCGCTTTGCTTTGGTCTTCTAGCGAAGTTTAGCTGATCGTTCATCATGTTTTACTTGTTTTTACCATATTATCATACTTTATTAAGATTTGTTTTGAAATTTGTTATCACTCAAACTTTAGTGGTAGCAAAAAATCTAAAATTACGACATATTTACTTCTTGTGTGAGAGAAAGTGCACACTAAGAAAGAAAATTTTTTTTTTACTTTTAAATTTTTATACATTACTGTTCAAACTCGCTTTTACGGTGTATGTGTTGACAGCTAGCTATCACGCCATACAAAACGTCTTGTTAATTTTTCTAGTTCTAAACTCAAACTCAAACATTTATTCAATTAGACTTCTTGAAGCAGTTTTGAATGGTCAAAACATAGTTTTACAACCTAAAATGAACTCTATTCCCCAGTAATAAGGTTCAATTTCCCCAGGTACGAGTACCGCGTGGAGATGCTACACCAAGTGTCCCGGGATCCTTCCAAGAACATTGTGCGCGAGTTCGCGTCTGACTTCGAAGTGGGCGAGTGCTGGGGGTACAACCGGTTCTTTAGGCTTGATCTATTGGCCAGCGAGGGGTATCTCAATCCGGACACGGATACGCTTATATTGAGGTTTGTGTTTTTGTTTTGGTTAAAAAAATGAGGGTAATTTTAAAGTTAATATAATTTAACGGATCTTAGAATATAACAATAACATAGCAGGATAAGGAAAATGTAATATTATATTTTTGACAGAAAAAATTCGGGCGTAGTTAGTTTCTAAAAATAAATATTATGATAACTTTGGGTATTCTTTTATGTTGGCTAAAATTCAAACACTATTATGGCAATTTAAACTACATCCTCTTCTTTTATAAACTGAAGAAATATGTTTTATGGGGATTTTTTGAATAATCTTATTAGAATTAGTGTTGTATCGAGTAACTTTGTGTCGTTTTTAGGTTCCAAGTGCGTCCGCCAACGTTTTACCAACGTTGTCGTGACCAACAGTGGTACATCAACCAGTTAATTACGATGCAGAATCAGCATATACTGCAAATTAATGATCTCAAAGAGGTATATTGTTTGTTGCATTCTTATAAACGAACTGGTATAAACTGTATCCATGCGAAAGCAAATTTATTTTGTAAAAAGATTATTTTATTATTTATTGATGGTAAAAATAATTATCCTTACCGAATTTCGGCTACGGTGTTCTTTGATCGTGATTAACGTACCTAGATTTAGCTGGATAAGTTACCTAGATTTTAGCTGATAGTATCATCATTATCATAAGGCCGCCTGTCCATCTGCAAGAAAACTTCCGCAAGAATGTCCGACAGTCTGTCTGACAGCAGCTTGCAAGTTTCCACCTGCAAGTAGACTTGCAAGTTGCTGTCAGACAGACTGTCGGACATTTCTTGCGGAAGTTTTCTTGCAGATGGAAACGCGGCCTTAGTCTTGTATTAGAAAATTATTAGGCAACACAAAATAGGGCATAATCGTTATCGTAATCGTTTCGATCTTCGGGCCAAGTAAAAGCTTATTTTCGTGTTGGTATTAAATTATTTCTATTATTTGCACCTACAGCGCCTCAGTCTAGAGATGTCGCGAAACTCGATGGCTGCAACCCGCGCTTCCAGCGGTTCCGTCGGCTCTCAAGATGCTGAAGCGCAGAACGATAACAACGAAACACCAGTACCGTGGAAGTTCACTTCACTACATGGGATAGCACCGAGGCTTACTAGTCCAGGTGACTGACTAGATGCTATTTTTGTATATGTTCTCACACATAGTGGTGAAATATAGACATCGCGCAACTTGATTACTTTAATTAGTTTATAGCGCTCTTCAGCCCCTTAATCCATCAGGCCCCGGAATCACAAACACAATAGAAAATCTATTGTGTCGCGGTCGGATCTGGCCGCTCGGTGGTTGAGAGGTTAAATATCATACCATACGTAAATCATACCTACCTAATATATATAAAGTTAGGATTAAACAAATTCAAGACATTGTCTGAGCGTGTCGATTAATGTTTGAGCGTGTCGATATATTTACTTATATCACATTTGTACTCCACAGGTGTGCTAAACAACTCGTTATTCGAAGAAACGTGCGCAAGTGGTGCGTGTCGGAACATGAGCGCAGCGAGCGCGGGCGCAGTAGCGGGCACGGACGCGTGCTTTGGAGACTATGCGCATTTTACACGACGTGCTAACCAACATGCGCTCGATGCGTACAACCTGCCTTCTACCTCCAGGTGACGTATTGATTGTAAAGCTTAATTAATGCGTAGGCGAAAATTTAATATGAAGCAGTGCCCGAATGTATTATGTTGAGTAGAATTGATTTCCAAATAAATTGTGTTAAATAACAATAAATAATCCTTCCAGATCGGCGAGCTCGATCCGCTCGTGCGCGGACGCCCCAACGGGCCCGCACTGTACGCTCGGTGCGCACGCGCACGCGGCCCGCTTGCGGCGCGAGCGGCCTGAGCGCGCTGAGCGAGCTGAGCGGGCTGAGCGACCCGAGCGGCCGGAGAGGTTGCCGCCGCCTGATAAGGATACGCATCTCACTGGTTAGTTACGAGTTAGATTTCGTTGATGGAACTTAAATTTGCTTTCACATTTAAAAAATCAACGTAAAACTTGTAAATTCACTGTTATGCTCTATATTTTTAGTTAATTAATAACTCAGGCCCCGGAATCACAGACACAACAGAAAATCTATTGTGTCGTGGACCGATCGAGCCGTTCGGGGCTCAATGGGTTAAGTAATAAAATGTAAATACAATTATGCAGTAACAAAGTGTAAAAATTTGATGTCATGGAAAACATTTCTTAACCAACAGCTGTTAATCGTTAATGTTACTGTATACCGTGTTTATATGTTTACGCTCCTCGAACGAGAACATTCCAAAATATACAACACTATTGTCAGCAACTCGTCATGATTCAATATTGTTGCTGAACAAATGTATACATACCATGCCTGCGGCGTTTTAACAGATCCAAAATTATTTATTTCCAGCTGTAGCGAGCACACCTATAACAGAAGGGCACAGTGCGTGCGCAGGTGCATTATGCACATCGATCTCATCTCCCGAACTGCACAGCACGGCCAAGAACGAGTCGGGCGGCACACTCTTGACCACTGCGGCGCATTCCCCCCGCAATGCGCATGCGCACTCAGAATCTAGCAGCGATACTGGGGTGAGTGACGTCACTATTCTTACTTGATGGAATACTAAGCGAGTAGGTGTTTTCGGGTGCTTTTCCACAAATAATGTGCGAGGATGTGTAGCGAGGAATGTTTTTGTAAATAACCAATAGCATCGCTTCAAACTTCAAACTAAATGAAACGATATGTTTGGTACTTTGCAAACACATTCCTAGCTACAAATCCTCGCACATTATTGGTGGAAAAGCACCCTAATGGAGAGGTCCATAACGTACGTAAATTCTCAACTCCTTCATTTTCGGGATAAAAAACAAAATCGTAAATAAATAATAAATAATAAATTGATGGACACACTGATTATATTACAACAATAAAATTATTTTATTCCAGGACTTAATGTTTAGTGAACTTGACGGTTTTGTTGACGATACCAATGTGAATCATATAGAGGAAAATTCCAATGAAGAAAATGACGTTGATGAAGAAACTATGTCAGGTAAGGAACAAATTGTTTTTCTGTTGATTTTAAGTGTTCCTCTTTCTGCTCCCTTACACCGCACCGCGATAGCGACGCGGTGATTTATTTCTTAAGCTTATTTTAAGTTAAATTTTTAAACAGTTTGTTGAAATTTTTCGATCGCTTTTACTCTTTATTCATTGTCGTGTCGCGTTCGCGGGTGCGGTCTTATAAATAATTATGATTATGATTAATATTATTAAAAATATTGTACCAAAATTGAAATTATTCCTCATAATACGTCTTATCCCTATGACCTGTACCCACTGTAACCTACCCAATTCCCAATCCTACACGCACCTATTCCCACAGACGGCTCGTCGGCGAGCGGGTGCTCGTGGTGCGCGCTGGCGGAGTGCCCCCCATCCCCAGCCCCGTCCCCATCCCCATCCCCCTCGGCATCCCCATCCCCATCGGTATCCCCATCCCCATCCCCGCCGCAGTCCCCGCCCTCGCTGTGTTCGGACGAGCCGCCGCGCAGACGAAGACGCTCGTTCCGCAGACCGCACGCCGCACGCGACACGCCCTATACTATACGAAACCAATAGATAATAAAAAAATAATAAAAACCAAAAAGTAGCTATAACGTTTTTAATATAAATATACCATTTAATGAAAACCAATAATTCATTTTTTTAATATAAATATGACTTGTAGTAAACCCACAAGTAGCTATTACAATTTTAATGTTAACAGTAGTAAAAAATAACTGATGTTAATCACTATCAAAACAGTTTTATTGAGCAACTTCAAAATGTTAATTTTTGTAAAAATTGGATTATAAGAAATTTTCATACATGACTTCATAACTATTTAACATTATACTTCGTACTCAAAACTTTTAAATATATTTTGTTTCTAATGTTCTCACTATTTTATTATAAGATATTTTATGTTTTCTATAATAGTAAAAAAAAAAACGACTATTGATAAATTCCATTTATTTTCTTTTCATTTCTCTTATAAGTAGTAAATTTACTCCATTTTGTAAAACTTTTGTGATTGTATTACTGATATTATTCATAATAAATACTATAAATCTTTTAAAATAGTCCAATGTTATTTTATTCGAAATGATGCACAACTGAGATAATATGAAAGGTAATGTATTTCTTTGTATCCATAAAATTTTTGTCCTGAAATATTTTTTATGACATAAAACACTGACACCATAGAAATTAACAACAAGTCTTGTTCAGTTTGGTAGTCGATAAGTTTTGTTTGTTTATTTTTAATCATACAAGCTTTATTAAGTACTAGCTTTCCGCCCGCGGCTTCGCCCGCGTTTTCAAAGAAATCCTGTTCCCGTAGGATTTCCGGGATAAAACCTATCCTATGTCCTTTCTCGGGTATCAAAATATCTCTATACCAAATTTCATGCAAATTGGTTCAGTAGTTAAGGCGTGATTGAGTAACAGACAGACAGACAGAGTTACTTTCGCATTTATAATATTAGTATGGATAACATATTAAATGTAGCGCTCACATCATCTTTTACCAATTAATATCACCTTTTACATCAGGCGAGAACGACATAGAGGGCGCGATGGGCGCAATGGGCTCCAGCAGTAACGAAGCGGACATTCTATCCCGTTTACTTTGTGCGGTACACGGGCGCGGGGTAACGCCGGCCGGTAGCGACGGGTCCGCGCCCACGCATGCGCACACGCACGTGCCCCGCAACGATGACCCGCAGCTGTCCACCGCTGCGCACACGGACATGCTGCTGCTGAACTTGATGAAGATTAATGGATTGACGCCCAAATGTACCCGGCCGAGGCACAGTGAGTACTTGTTTTAGTGGTTTTTACTGTGGTACTAGTTTATTTTGTTTCGTGGGATATGTAAGAAAGGTATATTTTTTTTTGCAATGATTTCTCTGATGTCAAAGTATTTTATAACACGCTTTTATTACCTTCACCTGTTTTTTTGTATGCAACCGGCTCTTTTAGACTAGATTTTGACCCATTTTAATCCGACAGATTTAATTTAAACACAGTCGGTGACGACATAATAATTTTAGTGAGCTTGTGTGTGTAAGGATTTTTTTAATGTTAATAATTTGCTTGTTTTGTTTTGGTATATGTATTGTTCTACGATAATAAATATAATTGAAGTGAAAACTTCTTTAGCGGCGTTGAGCACTTTTTCTGTAATGGGTATAAAATCTTAAACTCGCGTCAGGACACGTGGCCTGATCGAAAAAGCGTAAGACGGATGGATATCAAACATGCTCAACGTTAATAATCAAGTTTTCACTTCTGCCGCCACTCCCGGAGTGCAACCCGTCTTTTTTTTTCTTTGCAGGTCCGAAGCGCAACTGGTCGTCCCGCAGCACGTCAGTAGAGGAGGTGAGCGGTCGGCGCGGCGTGTGCGCGGGCCGCTCGCGGGCGCCCCGCGCGCGCCGCTCGCACGCACTGTCGCCCATCGCGCTGGCGCCGCTCGACCCGCTCGAGCCGGGCCAGCTGCCGCCCGCGCCCGGTACTGACCCTCATACTTGTTTGGATAGTCGAATTTATAAGGAGAGATGCGCAGACGCAGCAATAGTGGAATAGTTGGTAATGTGGGCCAAGGTGTGAGTTAATTCATTAATGCGGCTCGACGGAACACGGACGGTGGTTTTAGTCGGTAAGAATCCGACATAACCCACGGCTCCTTTCCCGGGGGCCGTGGGCATCTATGCAAGATTTCCCCAATTTAAAAAAAAAAGTGTGAGTGAATTAAAATGATTCTTGCAAGCGGCACGGTAAGACGTGACCAACGGAAACGGGAAAATGAAATAGTAGGTACATATTATAAAAAAAAAAAAATTGGCTGTCTGTAAAGTCGGTTTACTGACGATAGTTGAACGTGACAACGTCCGATTGTGCTTCTTTGTCGCTCGTTCCGCGCTCTCGCTTGCACTTCAAGCCTTACATGGAACGCCTCAGAGCGAGGTAACGCCGCATGAGTCATGTTTTTTCGTGCGTGCAGCCGGCTCTATCGAATTATAAGACGTTGTCACGTCAAAATATGAAACGTGGTACAGGTGCCGGCGATATCCACTGTGAAACAACTGGCGGCGTAGGACAATTAGCGTGACACGCGGCCTCGACGGGCTGCGTGCGGTGCGAGTGTAACAAATGTACTGTCGTTTATCGATGTGATATCAGCTCAGAGACGGCGGTGACATCGATGGCAGCGTTCAGCCATCGCGCGTTCATATCGAATAAATGTATTTTGATTGTGTTTAGTATTCAATAAGCGTCTTACTAACTTTTATCCTGTAAATGTCATTTAATTTGGATATTATTGCACAGTTTCAGAACGAGTAGTGGGAAGTCCAGCTCCGCACGATTACTGGGCGCCAGATCTCAGCGACAACGACGACGTGGAAGTCATATTGGATTATAACGTGAGTGCTGTGTGTTAACTGACAGAAATTATTTATTTAAAAAAAATACAATCGGAATGATAATAATCGATAGTTCTGGGTTGTAAAGTTAATTTTAAAAACAATATTCAACGAAAAAAATAATTTATAATGTTTCTATTTATCCAGGACACCCTATTCGACATGCTGCTCAACAGCCTGTCCCTGGAGGGCGGCGGCGGGCCGGGGGCGGAGGCCCCGCCCGTTGCCCCGTGGAGCCCCGCGCGCTCGCCCGCGGCCGAGCCCGCGCAGCACCCGCAGCACCCGCCCGCCGCCCGGGACTGACCCTACCTGCACCCCGAGTACCGCCACTAGCTGACAACTACCCGCAATAGACCCGCTATCGACCCGCTATCGACCCACTATAGACCCACTATCGACCCACTATAGACCCACCATCGACCCACTTTAGACCCACTATCGACCTCCTATAGACCCGCTATAGACCTGCTATAGACCCGCTATCGACCCACTATCGACCCACTATCGACCCGCTATAGACCCGCTATCGACCCGCTATCGACCCACTATAGACCCGCTATCGACCCACTATAGACCCACTATCGACCCACTATAGACCCGCTATCGACCCGCTTTCGACCCACTATCGACCCACTATCGACCCGCTATAGACCCGCTATAGACCCGCTATCGACCCACTATCGACCCGCTATAGACCCGCTATCGACCCGCTATCGACCCACTATAGACCCACTATCGACCCACTATAGACCCACCATCGACCCACTTTAGACCCACTATCGACCTCCTATAGACCCGCTATAGACCTGCTATAGACCCGCTATCGACCCACTATCGACCCACTATCGACCCGCTATAGACCCGCTATCGACCCGCTATCGACCCGCTATCGACCCACTATAGACCCGCTATCGACCCGCTATCGACCCACTATAGACCCGCTATCGACCCACTATAGACCCACTATCGACCCACTATCGACCCACTATCGACCCGCTATAGACCCGCTATCGACCCGCTATCGACCCACTATCGACCCACTATCGACCCGCTATAGACCCGCTATAGACCCGCTATCGACCCACTATCGACCCGCTATAGACCCGCTATCGACCCACTATCGATCCACTATAGACCCACTATAGACCCACCATCGATCCTCTATTGACCCACTATCAACGTGCTTTGGACTTGCAACCTGCCCGCTATCAACCCGTTACTGCATCCAATCAACTCACAACGTGCTCGTAAACTGTGCGTAATCTGTATATGATAAGCTCGCAACGTGTCCGCAATATTCCCGCTACTAGATCGCAAACGGCCAAATAATGGCCACCCGCAACAACGTCTTGCGACTAGTCAACTGAAACTGGATTCATAACTTTTTGGTTTAAAATAAATAGGTAACAGGCTTCCTGCATAAACAAAGAAATAGTTTTACTTGTTCAGAGGCTCCAATGGCCAAGATCTAAAAATATATGGATACTCTGGGTACTCTTATCTCATTTACATGTCGCTACGTGAATATTCTGCTTTAAGTCCGAATCCTAATAACGTGAATGGTTTCTTTATTCTATCTTTAACCCATACCAATGATTCTCTCCTACTACGCTTAAGCTTTGTGAAAATAAAATTTAAAGGAAAAATCTTCAAAAAAAGTATTTGAATCTGTGTGTGATTGTTGCCTTTTAAAACTAAGGAAATATTTCAATGCGTTTTTTTATTTCAAAACGGTTTTGATTTCGAAATATTTCACAATGTTTTTAAATATCTTCAATCGTTAAGCGCTTAATAATTATAAATTAAATCACTGTGATGCATTTTTATTTTATTTTTAATGTAACAAGGACAGATTCGTGAGTTTTTTAATGAAATTTAAAGAAAATAATGATGGGTCATGAAATGAAAGTAGATGAGGCAAAAACGTTTAGTATTTTATCTAAATATGCGCAAAATTAAGAGAATTGACTGAATGAAAGTTGCTCGATCTGTAAAAAAATAGTTCTTTAAAAAGTGATTGTGGGAAAATTGCTTTTGGACATACATATATTATGTTATATTCGCGTGAGGCTACATTAGCTATTAAAATATATGCGGTACATTCGGGTTCGCATAAAGTCACATTGAAATCCAGAATTTCATTCATTTTAATAATAAAATGTTGCTTTTCTAAAAAAAACAAACCGGTTAACATTACTTGTGGGTAAAATCTCCTCGGCAGTACTTAATGGAAAATAAAAATAAAAAATCTGTAAAATTATTTATAGTTCATTTCAAATATGATATTTTTGGTGAGACTAAGGGTGTGAGGATAATTTTAATGTTATGTTAGAACTCAGTGAATTATTTAGTGAAGTGTGTATAATTATTAATTATTTATTAATACGCTATGCGTGTAACATAGCATCGGTGATTTATGTCATATTTTAACCTCTTCAAAAGTATTTATTGACCCGCTTTTTCGTAATAGTACAAAGTAAATAATAATTTTATAATATAAAAGTGGATCTTACTAATTTTATTTATAAGGAATTCTAAAATGTTATAAAATTTTCGGACATCTTGTTGAAATACTATTTTTGATTATTATTATTTAATAATGCAATATTTTTATAACTTCAGATTTTAAAGGTCACGTCCATATTGAGTGATGGTTGAGTTAGTGTGACTATAAATACTTTATTAATAGAAAGTTATCGAATATAATATTATATTCTGAGTCGTAGGAATTTTTTAAAGCAGAAAATTTCCATTTATGGGAGCATTCCATATACTAAAATAACGTCCAGTGTACTGCACTTTCTATTGATACTGTATCCTAATAGATTTCAGAACGTAATTTGAAGGATATTTCTCTTATATAAGATATCTCATTAAGTTACGGTGCTGATGTATTCGCGCGTGAAGTTGAATTTGTTGAACGCATAATACTCGCTGTCGTAGAGAGCAAGACTTGCCTGGACTCGTTGAGAATGAGTCGCCGTAGTTTTATATTAAGCTTCTCAGTCTTACATCGGACCATGTCGACTGGAAACGCTTTATATTGTTAAAATATTCATTTTACTAACGGTTAGTTTTCTAACAAAAGTAAATTTTAATTTATTAAAATGCGTCACTGAAAGTGTGTAAAATCTCACTGCCATTAATAATATATCTTTTGAAATTGTTTAAATTTGATAATATTTTTTATTGAATTCATACTTAATTATAATTCTTGTTTATTCTGATATAATCTCCTATATATATGTACTATACAAATTTTTGCTGTCGTTGTCTTTTCTAAACATGGTATTTTCAATTTTTATGTCACTATAGCATGATGTTATGATACCATTGCATTGTTAAGTCGAAATGGTCCCATAGAATCTTTAGTTATTCTTTTTAGATTTTACGCATTGTGTGGTATGTTTTCGGGCATTAAGTATATATTACTCGAAATTCGATCTCTTTATGTTGCAAAGTTTGCAAGAGAATGTTTGAAGCATTTAAAGTCACTAATGTTTGAATTGTGTAGATCTTATAAGTATTATTTGATATTAACTGTATTAGGTGTTATGCGGTCAAGCCGCATTAAGTGAGACTGCATTTTTTGTTGATCACATTTCGGATTCACAAATGTTTTGGATGAAAATTTAATTTACACAAAATTTAGCACTCGTTTATAAAATATAGCCTTTCCTTTGGCTAGTTTTAAATGTTTAGTAATTTAGAACAATAGTAGCAGTTTGATTAGAAATGGTTCACAGTTGATTGTAAATGTTAATGGACTTGTAGTTGACTATCGATACATTTTGATTTTATTATGATGGTAATGTTTAGTACAACGTCTCTGTTTTAATTATCGTTAATGATTCCCGATGTATGATTTCAAAATATGCGTGTTAGATGAAATTAGATGAATGAATAATATATAATCAATAAATAAAAGTGTGTTTTATTTCCAATCCTTTTATCTTTTTAGAACCCTATTGATATTTTATGTAACGAACATTGCAATCGATATAACCATAAAATTTCTGGTGAAATTACCATGTAGCCAGAAGGAATTACAGTACAGTGAAATTTGATGAATATGGCTGCGCTCTGCCATAATATGTGCTCTTGCATTGCACTATCCTATCCTACTAATATTATAAATGCGAAAGTTAGTGAGGATGTGTGTGTGTTTGTTACTCTTTCACGAAAAAACTACTTTACGAATTTAGATGAAACTTTACATTAATATAGATTATTCATCAGAATAACACATAGGCTACAATTTATTATGATTTAATGTAATTTTGGTCATAATATAACGATACGTGTCAAGTCGGAAAAAAATCTTCTAGCTATCTTGGGTGCGCTGCCTAAACCAATGGAGTTACATAAAGATGATGTACCGCAGGATTGTTGTCTTATAGGCCGGAAGATACTGACACAAAATTTCGGGTCATTTGTAACAGGATGGCGGTTCTACAGGGGTCAATAGTACGCAATGACAAAAAGAAAAATGATGGTCAGAACGCTGGTACCGGGGGCCCAGTCGCGTGGGCGTTAGTCGAACTCGTCGGATAAATTACGGAAGTCAAACGATTTGTAACACAAAAATTTGAGGATTTACCGATAGCCCATAAAAAAGAAGTAGGCGGTAGTGTCAGAAGTAGGCGTGAATTTATTTCATTAAAACATAGGTATAGCGTGTTACAATTACACATAAATGCAGCGTGTGCACATTATACATTTGACCCCACATATTCGTCGGGGAACACAAGATTCGGAAGCTTGTTCCTTTCCTTTGCGCTTCGAATGAATGTTGAGTCGAATCGCTTTTACCGGCTACATGGAATGAATAGATTGGGATGAAAACTACTTAATCTAATTTAATAGGTATAATATACGAAGAATATACGTATTACTTGTATGACAGTATTTAATTAATATTTTGTCTTAATTTTTCATAGCCCAGTTAATCAATTTATTAAAAACAACTATGTATATTTTAAATAGTAACTTTTTATGTAACAACTCAAGAGGTAGGTTGCAATATGGGATGAATAAACCGAGAGGTTTACCATAGTAAAAATAGCCTATGTTACTCAGTACCTAAAGATGTTGAATTTCTAATGGTTAAATATATTTTATATATACCTAAATCTACAGTCGTTACAGTTCTTATGTTCATTCGTTAAAATTATTACTTATTAGTGTACTTTTCTGCACATTTAAAACTAATGGACTGTTCCTAAGTGTTCATTGCTTTTGTCTTGGCCGATTTATCAGTTTTTTTTAGCACCTGATATCGATCGACTAACATAATCAAAATTACTATAGGTACTAATCTTTTTTACTGTAAATTTTTTCATCACTGAATATAATAGCTATGATTTCATCTATACAGGGTGTCCCACTATTGGTATACTAAGCGCGAAGGGACTTGTAGTTTTGCATACACTGATCACGTAAATAATATTTACGCAACAAAATTACGTCAAAAAATTTTTGCTAAATTTTTCCTGAAAATCCATGTTTTTTTTTCTCTAGCTTCGCGCAGCCGGCATATACCGCTTCGGTAATGTGTGCATTTTGTCTATAAAAACATAATCTTAAACGATAGCTCATGTGCTGGTGGCAAAGTTGGGCGGGTTGCTTGTTAAGGGTGTACACATAGAGTTTTAAGAATTCATCTATTTGAAAAAAAAAAATGCGTCTAGAATGTTATAAGTATTTTTTACGAACTCAGCGTATGCAAAACCTAACCTCTAACCTCCTTTGAGCTTATTATACCAACAGTGGGACACCCTGTATTATTGTGTAGTGTAGGGTATTGAAATGATACAACATCTTGAAATTGATTCAGTTATTTATTTTCATTTTTCCAAAATATACACAATGAAAATTATTGTAAATCTGGTTTAAACCAAACTTGCATAACATCTTAACGTGTTTAATCGAATTTCATAGCAGAATACACGAAGAGCATAAAGTTAATTTGTATACAAATTGTAAACGGTCCTACGAGCGTGTCTCAGCGTGACTTGTCTTTTATTGTAGCAATGCCGAGGCGCCATCTACTCTACGTAATACAATGCAGTAAAATTAGTAAATTCACTGTCACTACATTAAAAGATATATTTACAAAATAAAACTTTAAAAGGAACGCTTTGCAAACATTCAACAAACTTGAGATCGTCTTAACGTAAAGATGGTAATAAAATTTTTAAAAGTTAATGAAAGTCTAAAACGTATTTCAACTACGTAATATTTACATAAAAATCCTAATTGCATACATTTTTTAAAAGGAAATTGTGCCAAATCACTTCACATCTTTCGCAAATAAATAACAATTGAATTTAGCCTAAAATACTTTTCCTCGATAAACAAAACAATAAAAAAATAATTGCATTCAACAAAGCTACGATAACAAAATTTAATATAAATTAATATTAAAAGAAATGTACAATTTATACAAAGCTAAAGTGATCATTAAAACATTATCACTGAATATGTGAACATCAGCTTTTAGCGGATCACTAGAGACGCTACTGTAAGAGTATATTATTATTATTTATTATAAAAAAGTGAATAATAATTATATTGCGTCCATTATTTACAAATAAAAGTATAATATGTACATTTTACATTAAAACTCATAGTAAAAACTTAAAATGTATATTTGACTATTCGCCAAAATTCTTTCAAACATATAATAATTTTCACACCAGACTTCCTCGCTGAAAGAAACACTATAAGGTAACTTCAACTCACAAAGTGTAAATAACTCTAGTGAACAAAAATGAGTCCAAAACCATACTTCTAGCTTGACATCTTAAACATTGATATTATTATTAGCGTAGGTAAGAAAAACAGTATGATTCTCTTCGTCATTTTTAATTACGAGAGTTTCTAATATATTCGATAATATTTATTGTGCACATACATAGTTCAAATCGCTAAAACTATCGCGAAGGCAAGGAGGTGATGTATGCTTTCACTTATTACTATCGTCGAAATCGTCATTACCTATATCTTACGTTATCATCTTAAAATTATCGTGGTGTTACATATCTGGTCATATTTTGAATACCTTCTGGTACAATTCACTTAACTACGAATAAGCCGTCGGCTTTTCTCATTGAACATCACATACGAGTAGCACTAAACGGTTGTAATATTATATTGTTTCATTTCGCACTCTTAAAGTACCTCATCCACCTTAACTCCGTAAAAAGTAGTTTACACCTACAAAGGGAGTCGAGCTACATCGATTGAGTAGATTTGTGGGAATACAGCGTATTGTGTGCATAATTAAAAAGTTGAAATCTTAGTATAAGTGTCCTCTCAACCGCTCATTCACTCCGCTCGCATCGCTCGTCGCCGTCCGCGACCGCGTCTCACCGCGGTCCGGGGTTCATTCTTTGGCATTATTTAGTGAGCACGATTTCATTACAATCTATAGTTATCATCGCTATTTTATTATTAGCTATTGCACTATTTTATGATAAAATTTCACGTCAATCATTTCATTAAAATAATTTTTTTTCGTACGGTATCCTAAAATTTCAATTTCATCGCGGTCGCCGCTTTCGCGACGCCCGCCACTGATCGCCTAAAGCTCGAGTATTAATTTCATTAAGATAAGCGTCGATACAACTACTCAGTCAATTGAAACGAATCAAAATTATAGCCTCTCTCTGTGAACGTTTCGTAGGAGGGGGAGCCGGCCGCTCGGCGGGGATAGGGAGCGACGTTCGCTCGGAGCACGTCAGATCAGCACCAACTAGCGAGGCACCAGTACAGCACTGCGGCGGTCACACGTGCGACTCGAGCGGCGGGCGCGGGGCGGGCACGAGCGGCGCGGGCCAGGCGGCGGGCCGGTCGGCGGGCCGGTCGGGCGGCGCGGGCCAGGCGGCCGACAGGTCGGGCGACGACGTGCGCGTGTGGCGGGCCGACCAGCCGTCCTTGTCGAAGTCTTTGGTGCCGCCCACCGTGTGGCGCCGCTTGATGCCGCGCTCGGGCATGCCGTTCTTGCGCTTCAGCTTGGTGGAGCGCCACGCGCCCGCCTCGCGCCGCCGCACCACGTTCCACTCGCCCTTCTCCAGCTTGGTGGGGCGCTCGCCCTTGCCGAGCGACTCGGAGCGCTGCGGGCGCTCGGCGCGGCAGTTGAGGCTCTCGGAGCGCAGCACGCGCGCGGCCGGCTCGCGCGGCAGCGACTCGGAGCGCGCGAGCTTGGCGCCGTCCCCGTCGGCGGCCGCGGCGCGCGCGGGCTCGTCGCCCAGCGCCGCGCTGTTGCGCTTGCCGCCCTCCGGGTTGGCGAGGCGCAGCGCGGCCGGCCGCCGGTCGTTGTCGGGCAGCGGCCCGCCGCTGGAGGCCTGCGAGCGCGTGTCGACGTCCTTCTCGTCGGCGCGCGCGTCCTCGCGGCCCGGCTTGCGGTCGCAGTTCTCCTTCTCGGAGTCGTCGGCGTAGGGTGCGGGCGGGGCGGGGCGGGGCGCGCGGGGCCGGCGCTCGGGCTCGTCGGCGCTGCTGGAGGACGAGTGGCGGTGGTCGCGCGCGAGCCAGGCCGCCTTCAGCTCGCTGGCGCGCAGGGCGGGCGACGCGCGCTCGGGCTCGTCGCGCTCGGAGCGCTCGGAGCGCAGGCTGCCCTCGGACGGCGTGCTGTCGGCCGACTTGCTCTCGTCGGGCTCGTCGTGGCCCTCGTCCGCGTACGGGATGCTGTCGTCGTCGAGCGGCGACGAGTTGTTGAGAGTCCGCAGTTTCTGATCGAAGGTGCTCGTGAGAGAAGACACTAAATCTCCGGTTCCTATAACAAAGATTGCGGGTCAGCTTTTCGAAACGATAATGTTTTTGTTAATCACGAGTACGAAAGCGTTAGGTTGTCGTCGCGTCGAGTGAGAACGTGATGGATGAATGACGTGGTTATGTATGCACATGATGGCTCCAGAAATGCACGAGCGTCTCAAGCCGTGCTGTCAGCGGCTGCCGCTAAATCGAAGCGTTAGTTAGTTAATTATGACAATCGCAAAAGTTTGTTCACACTCACTCAAAAAACGTATGATATTTTGTTCGATGGGAATAGTATTAATCGTAAATCACTAAATATGACATATCACGCGAGAGATAGCACTATGATGTGTTTTACATGAATGCATCGATTATTGATGTTTAAAACATCCTATCTATCTTCCCTCCCAATTTATAAACGTTCCTGGATGTTATATATACTTTATATACAAACAAAATTTTTAAATTTATTTTTTGTATGCAAAACCTTTCAACAAATCAGCCAATGAGTGAGTATAAACAAGTGATATTTTGCATTAACATCGTCCGCGTACACGCACACACTTGCAAACGCACGCTCACATTCCTATACCTTTGAATGTGGACAAAAGAAAGGGATTGCTGTGTCTACTCTCTGACGTCAGAACTGGACACCTAATGGGGCAAATAGCAGACACGTTTACACAAATGTATACAGACAAAATATGGCACTTTTATTTGAGGTTTAATTAATAGATAGATTTTTTATTTGGGATTTACATATTAGTTAAATTTCAACACGAAGATACTTTGCGCACTAAAAAGGTCCGATGGCAATGCAATTTAATAATATCACTGAGATTTTTCAAGTACCTTAAACCTGTCATATATTTTCATATCGACTTCTGTTTTGTCTTGCTTCGTATCTTGAATCATGTTTAATTATTATTCTTTAGCTATGCCAATAAATACAACGAAACTTACCGTCTATAGAGAAGTTGTTAAGCGAGTGTGTGTGTCGCGAGATATCCTGTCGACCACGGCTCATTGAATCCAATTCGTTTCTGAAAATTATAATCATTTCGTTATTATTTTAGTTTATTAAACATACATACATGGAAATAAGATCAGCAGATTTTTTTATGTTTTTACTTTTTATGTTGTAAACAAATAAATAGTATCGGCTACGCGTCGGTAATATAGCCCCTATAAGCTTAACATAACGTTGAAAATCGCTTGTCATGTCAGTACGACAGCGAGAGGCACAGCAACGCGTACTTATAGAAATATAGTTCTTATTTCTTATCGCTTAGAGTTTTAACTCACTTGTCCGTCTCGTAGGGCGGCGAATACGAGGTGCGTCATGTAAATATAGCCCTTATTACTCTAGAATAGAGTTGAAACTCACTTGTCGTCGTACGTCGCGGCGCTGTGCGCGGGCGGGGAGCGCGGGGGGGAGGCGCCGGGCGACGCGTCAGCGCGCGTCACCTCCCACTTCTTGTCGCTCTTGCGCGGCTTGCGCTGGATCTTGCGGTTCGCCGCCGATATTATGGACGACACTATGTCGCGCGTCGACACGTCCTTGCCTAGGGATAACGCTGGGTTAGTGGGGAAATATTTTAGAAATTATGACGACTATATGTTGTTTTCTGTTTTATTGTAAGAAAAAAAATAGTCACTATAAATTGAATTTTCTTGTTAAACAATATTTTGCTTGTTGTAAAAAAAAAAAATTGTTTCCGAAATGTATTAAATTTAAATGGTCTGAATTATGAAAAAGAAAAAGAAATATTTTAATGATGTTAGATTTTGAATATTACCTTCGATCTTCTTGACGTTGTGTATGAGCAGGTCCCTTGAGGGCGCGGGTGACAGCGGGTCGGCGGCCGGCGGCTCGGCGGGTGGACTGCCGTCCTCCTCTTCGAAGTACCACGAATACTGTAACAATAAATAAAATGATATTTATTTATCACGCTTTTGGCTGTAGTACTAGACATCTAGTAAAACTACATACATACAAACATACAAATATATACATACAAACTACATAGTTTGAAATCAATGTCTTTGCATAAAATATTCCAATGTATTTTTTAAAGATTTAATAATTGTATTAAAAAAATAAAACTAGGTTCGTAGCTTGGTCTATTAAAAAAACCTTAACACTTAATAAGATAATGTGTGTCAATTAAAATTAGATTACACAGTCCCTAAAATTATTTTTGACTAGCGGTCCGCCCCGGCTTCGCCCTTTTATTTCGCAATAAAAGGTAGCCTATGTTCTTTCTCAGGGTCTAAAGATTGTCCGTGCCACATTTCATCAAAATCGGTTAAGAGGTTTAGGCGTGAAAACAATACATACATACATAATTACATAATTACAAAATTTTCCTCTTTATAAAATTAGTATAGATGAATGCATATCGGACGATGCGTTAATTTCACAGAGTATATACTAACATGCGTGAGGAAGGACTCGATGATGCGGCACTGGCTGGACATGTCGTTGACCATGGCGAGCATGTCGTCGCTGGCGGCGCGCACGAGCGTGGGCCCGAACACGATGGCGAGGTTGCGCGGCTCCATCTTGTTGGCGGGCGCGTGCGCGGCCACGCGGCGCAGGTGCCGCACCAGGTAGTGTAGTGTGGCGTAGTGTGCGGGGGGGAGAGAGCGCACGAGGCGACGCAGCGCCTGCGCGCGGTCCGCAGAACGGTCCGCTTCTGCAGGACACAACATTGCGAGTTAGCGAGGTTTAGTTGATAGGGAAGCGCTTGACCACAATCTCGCCTGATGGAAAACTAAGATGCGGTCTAAGATGGTACGCGCTTCCCTAGTAGGTACCGGTTCACTCTTCGCTTGAAGACTCCCATATTGTTCTCGTCGGGGAACACAGATTCAGGAAGCGCGTTCCAGTCCCTTGCGGTTCGAATGAAGAATATGGAAGGTATATAGATAGCACAGTTCAGCTTATGAATTATTAAAGAAGAGTAAAAGGATTAACATTTAGCTTACTGTTCATACTGTCTACAGTTAAGTTTCAGCTTAAATCCCATCCAAAATATTCCAGTAATTACTGGCTATAGGTATAGTACCTACATATTGCATTTAGGCAAAATTTGTTGAGTAATTTCCGTTCTAAATTTCTATTTCCATCTTACATTATTTATTGTGAATTAGCTTTCCGCTCGCGGCTTCGCCCGCTGTGTCTTAAACCTAATAAATTATTTACTAAAACCTTTCTCGAGAATCACTCTATCTATTAAAAAAATCGCATGCGTAGTTTTAAAGATTTAAGCACAGTTTGAGATTTACACAGGGATATAGGGATAGAGAAAATGAGTTTGTTTTATACTATGTACTATGTAGTGATAGTGATTAGTATTTTCCAAAACTCACCAATAAAAGCGGGATACAACTCTGCAGTCAGTAACGGGTCGGGCAGCCTCCGCAGGTACGCTTTGAGCAGGCTGGACGCGACGTGCACGTCGGCCCAGCGCGGGTCGCCCTCCGGCGGCGGCTCCCCGCGGTCCAGCGCCGCCGCCAGCGCCGCTACACCCGCTGCGTTGCCGGGCACTCGGTACACGCCTACTGTGCGGAGACCGTATGCCTGGAATTGATGATTGCTCGATTAGTATTCAGAATCGATAAGAAGAAAATCACCGGAACTACAAAACCATTTAAATGTAGATTAGAACTCAAATATTAACTGTTAGATATATAATAAATTTGAATAATAGCGCAAATCCACAGTTCATTTAGTCAATAAGTTTTTCGACAATTATAACTGTTCAAACTATAGATCCAAATTTACACAGGCTGTTGTTTGAAAAATCAATATTCTCCTGCCAATTAATTCTATCTTCTCCATCTATAGAACTAATCATTTCGTGCTATCGGACACTAGCAGTACAATACAGGTGATAAAATTATTCTATTGGCTATTTAAATTGTAAGTCTCACCTCCACAGCATCAGCAGGCAAGGTAACAGCCTTCGGCACGAGCGGATGGTTGGGGTCCGTGGGACAGCGCTCGAGCGGCGCGCCGAGCCAGCCCGTAGCAGCTGCGGGTGCTGCGTGGGCTCCACCGTGCATGCGCCGAAACTGCTTGGCCACGCGACCCTTCCACGTCTTGTTCTTAGGGGACGACGGGAGCGTGGGCGTGGGCGGGCCCACCATGGACACTGGAAACGATTCTGTGTTAAGTAGATAGTATTAACAATAAGTTGCTGGCGTTAACATTAAGTTTTTGATGATCTCACAAGTTCATATGGGTACAGTAAAATTGATTTAGTATGAACTATCTTCATACTTCATAATCATACATAAATCAATTTACTAATTGCTATAGTTAAATTCATGACTGCTTTAATATAATAGCGAGATTCGAACATATTCGTACTGCGGATTTTTCAATTGTTTAAATTGCAAAATGGCACCATGATAGAAAATACTTATCCTTACCTGTAGGCGATCTATTCCTGCCGATCTTTTTGCTTCTCTGTGGGGGGAGTGGCGATGAGCAGTCTGCGGAGGCCGGAGGGGCGGTTGTGGTGGGAGGTGCGGAGGAGGGAGGCTCCGGGAGTGCTGCTGACTCTACGGGAGGTTCTGCTGAGTGTCGTCTGAGGGCGGCTAGCCATCTTTGAGCATCTGCTGCGCCATCCGCCTGCAATTATTGGGATTTAAGTCGTTATTGAATAATTCCAGGAATTGTTTTGTTCAACTTGTCTTTTCTTTTCATTTAAAATAGTTTTGTAGGCTATTATTGCTCATCCAGTATCCGAAGTTGATGAAACAGCATCTTACCTGTAATAATAACTCAGCGCCCGCTGCCGTGGTCACTCTGACGACGTGTTTTCGCTTCGTGTAGTCGTCAGCGAGCGCGGCGAGCGAATAGCGCACGTCGAGCGCGTCTCGCGAGCTCTCCGCGTTCGTGCCCGTGCCCGTCACTGCACCGGGGCTCTGGAACAAACAGACATACACATTAGATACATGGTATACAACGAACATTAAAAAAGCAGGCGTGTACAAGTTAGACTGTGACTGTGGACTCTCATACATCGGCCAAACAAAAAGAAGCATTGCCAACCGACTGAAGGAGCACATTGCGGATATCAAGCATCGGCGTCACAAGAAGTCTGCGGTATGTGAACACACACCTAACAACATAAGATTCATAAGATTCGACCAACCACAAATCCTTGCCTTAAATTTTTTCCAAGACTGGTGCGCGAGGCTATTGAAATTAAAAAACACCCAAATTTCAATAGAGAAGATGGTTTGAAACTTTCTAACACCTGGGATCCTGTTATTAAGAATTTAAAACCCCATGTCAAACATACCAAAAGACTAGAAGACACGATCAGCCAATACTGCCAACATCCGGAAAAATACTCCACATACCAACTACGGAGGAATAGGTGGAGGTAGTTTACAAACAGCAATTTTTGAATGACCGTCAAGACGTATTACATCTCAGTCTCCCCGTGACCACGCTCGCTGTAAAGTGTTCGAAACGTCGGGAAAATAATAGAATGAATAAATCGCGTTTAAAATCCGTTAAAAAGTCTTTAATTTCTAAATTAAAAAAGTAATTCGAGAGTTCTTAGTGTGTGTGATCATACCTCGCTGTGGGGCATCGGCATCGTACGAAATGCCTCATTTTTCATGAACAGAATCATGTGATGTCGATATTTATATTGTGAAACTTGTATAAAACAATTACGTAAGAACCGATCATGACTTCAGACAATACGTGAAGCGTTTACGACGATCTGTTTCTTTATTTTTAAACAGCCTTTACAAACGTATTAAACGTGCTAATTTAAAAGCACTGAAATAAAACACATAAAAGCAGTAGTTTACATATCATTGAAGTGAACAATACCGGAAGAATTTCAACATTGTCCTTGATAACGGGCGATCTCGTATTTCTATCTCTGATATCACTATTTACTTCTCGAGTTCGATACGCAGTTAACTATAAGCAAATTAGTATTTTCTTTGATGTTCGTTTATATATTAACTTTTTCCTATAAACACGGTTTCGGTATGTGAGCTCGCGTGTACGCGCTCCTCTTACCCGTTACTATGACTGGATTGTTTTTACACTAACAATAATTCTGATGCTTTGCCAATTTCTTGAATTCTTTTCAACAATGCCGTCCATTATGCGGTGGGTTGCCACATTTTGAATGGTATGTGGTTGATTCATTTATACTTGCAAATAATACTGTATCAATTTTCCTTATTGTTTATTACCTTTATCAATTAATTTATTGCATTTATGGCAACAAAAAGAGATTTTACTTTTTTTTACATCAATTATTATCCAAACATTAACCCCCCATCTCAAAACCAAGCTAAAAACTAACCTCAATACAAAACCCAGTTACGATAATTCGCATGTTTTAGTTCAATGAAAAAATATTTCAGTGTGTCAGTCGGTTGGCGGACGCGCAGACAATAAATTTCAATTTCAAACAAGTACACACTGTTTAAAATCTAGACACCGGTCCTTGCCCTACAATTTTGCGAATTAATATGTCGCTCCACCTTTTAAAGCTGACGTTCGCAATGTTTGACTTACGTACTTGCACTTTTTAATGCTCGAAGGCAAATATGACTTGCGCTTTCAATATGCGAGTCAAGTTCACGGGTGACCCTAAGTAAAAAGGAATTTGTATTGTTATTTCGATATAGAAAATGCTGTTTCATCTATACTGTACAAACGTTACTTGCTAATACTATAATAATAATCTCTACCAACATAATTGGACTTTGTTATCAAATCGATACCCATCCACGCCCATAATTGCTTGCGCGCAATCATCTATTTATTAAACACTTTCATATGCAAGAACAATTAGACTTGTAATTTGTAATCGACATATTGTTGATCATGTACAAGCTCAGCTCTCGCGGAGCTTTCACTATCTAATTATAGTAATAAATGCGTACACATTGTCAGACACAAAATTGTGGCGCATTACAAACATTTGACGTTTATTGTTTGGGATCGCGTGAGTTATATGTACTCGAAAGTTTTGATGAGCTTCACTTTGATAGTGTCGTGATTTTTGAGATGAGTGGAATTGGACGTTGCATAAGCTGAGTCCATAATCACTGGTTACTTTTTATTGTAATTCTGTTCATAATATTCTTTAAGAAGAGTTCAAAAAATCCCGATTAAACTTATTGCGAAATTGAGTAGTCCTTCCTTTAAACAGTTTGATCAATGTTTAAATTTACAAAAGCTCATCAAGCCCAGTTGAATTCTGTTTATCGCCGACAATAATTTCTCATGAACATTTAAATAAAGATATATTAGTAACTAAATGAGTGACTAGATCTCAAAGTCTAGAAAGCCAAATATTTATTAATCTTGGCTAGCATATAGTTCGAACAATTAAGTGCGTATTCAGTGTTCCTAGAAATACAAACTTCCGGGTTACTCTACACGTATGTAGGTTACATACACAAGTGCGACAGAAATAAGTAAACAAGGGAAAATTAACAATTAAACATTTTTATTAACTGACATTAACACGGTTCTGATTACGTATTACGTGGTATAACAAAGCTTTAGTAATCTAATTAGACAAGAAAGATCTAAATACAAAAATAATACTTTTTTATTTGCATTATTGTGTAGATTATACGATAGAAAATTGGTAATAGGAAATTAATTTTCCTTTATAAAATTACTTGAAACTTCTAAAACTGATACGATGGAATAAAAAAGATCGCCCACGCAAATCAATTGCAAAATAAGTTTATAAGCTGTGGCGCCTCGTTGACAAAACTTTCCATTCATGAAAAACAAGTTATCTTATAAAGTGTTTGTATACATTGTTAGTATCTTAATAACCTACATTGCTTTTTTAAATAATCATAGACCTACTTCTACGGAACTAAATTTACGATTATCGTATAAAAAGTTGATGATACAGCAGTATTTTGCTAAAATTAGATTTTAATTAATAAGAAACTTAGTTTCTAGAAAATTAATTTTATTAATTACATATATTCATGAGATGACTAACGAGTCGTACCCACTTTTACTCGTAAGATCGATATTGCTTTGAGAGCGAAATGAATATTCATTCCGGTCTAACCTCAATCTTCCATGAGACACGTCAATCAACGCGCAACCGATTTTCACCGTAAAATTCTAGAAAACACATTTTGGTACGTTCTACACGAATTGTTTCATTTCTATTGTTAGTTCGCTCTTAAAAATAGTATTGAACAAAGATGTAAATATAGGAAAGTAAACCCTAAAAAAAATGTAAAATTTCTTATCAGCCGTCAGCTTTAAAACTTCTTTGTGTAAGCAAAATTTTAAATTTAATTAATCATTTCAATCTCGAGACAAATCCCGTCTCTACAGCTATATAAACCGCACATTCCTGTACATACAACCACTTCCGATCTCGAGATACAGTCATTTCACGAGTCATTATTAAATTTTCGTGATGCGATACAATCTAAACTTTGATTATGTGAGAGAACAGACGTGCTTTCAATAGTCTCAGAGATCGTGATAGCAATCGATGATTTATTGCGTCTGACACACTTTTCCTTGGCGAGAAAAAAAAATAGTTTCGCTCTTGACCCAATCGCGTTGCATTTATCGGGTCGGCCGCCGGTCAAAAGCCGGTGATGTAATTCGTATGAAAGGCTATGACAATTAGCATAGACCCGTAACAGTTTGGACTCGTTCGTATGTATAGAAATCGATACGTGTTATGTAAATGGGGGTGTGATTAAAGCGTGTTGTAAAGATGCTTTTGCAATTATATTCGGTACAATACAAGAACCATTTGAAGAGCGTTTAGAGACTCAATTTTTGGTACATGTTAAACGAGAACTCTTCGTTCGTGCTTCGGAAGTTTCGAGCGGAGTTTGGTGTAATCGTGACTGCTGTTTTAGCTAAAGTCTGGTAAATTTTCTGTCGTTCATTCAACTCACATCCGTTTTACAAATACGTTGTTACATTTTTCTTTTTCATTACCAACACCTCGAAGCTAAATTAAATTGGAAAAAAGTCAATTTGCGGTGCGCATTAATGCTCTCTCTAGTAATTACATAGAAAGTGTATAAAAAATTGGAAAACCATACATGGCGAAATTGGCCCGATAGATATGTAGGCGAACCTCGGGCAACAAATAACAATGCATTCTGGGTCGGTTCTCTATTAGTAGCTTATAATTATCTGTAATGAGTGAGCGATACATCAATCAATGTTTATATAATCGTTTATTTTCATTAAAATTATAGCCTGTTTGCGCTGTATTGGAAAGCTGCAACTAAATAAATTGAAAATTTATGTGTTTGTATATAATGTGTCAGTGTAAGCTTGCATTTTACTATTGTCTGTACTGTCTGACTTTGTAAATAAAAATAAATCAAGTAATCGTATAATAGGAAGAAATCATTTCATTGAAAATAAATTTGCGTTAACTTCTCATGTAGGTAACTCAGATTAAAATTCTGTAATTAAACATTATTTTGTACGCCAAAAATAAACTCTTACAAAATTAATGTCGTCAAAAATAACTGTTACGAATACATTCAATTACACTGTACGTTTTTAAATAAACATTTTTACGGTTTTCAAGTAGTAATTTGAAACAATCCTTACCAATATATCGGTGTACCAAAGGGTCATGGTTTGGCCAGAGTCCATCTGCGTCAGTGCAAATGCGGCGTGGTCATTGTCAATGGTTGGCATTCGAACCACAATCAACCAATTATTTACCGCACAATCAATTTTACACTTTTTTGTCGTACCGCAAAAAAATATTCAAATAGCTCGACAGTTATTCGCGAATCACTATTGATTTATTTCAATATCAAAAGTCACATAAAAGCGCACAAAATAAATTGCGATAAATGTGCGCGTACAATATCCGAAAATGCGAGCGTCGTGATGCGGGCGGGCGGCGCGCGTGCGCGTCTGCAGGATTATGGCGCTGCGGCGATCTCCGTCATAGCAGAGAAAGTGCTCCGGCGCAGACTCCGAGGCGTCTGCCAAATCGCCGTTTTCACGGTTCAAAAATCGATTGTCTTTTCCGGACAAATCGTTCGCTGCATCGGGGACAATAATGACAACAATGTCGAGGCGCCGTCTCCACTGTGCCACTTAGCGGCCGGCAACCGTTTTCTTTTCGAGCTACGACTATTAAAATTTTACGCGGAAGTGGCAATTGTATAAGCGATACAAAGATCGAACTCGATTATAGCACGCACGATTCTTACGACACAGCCGCGACCATAAACACGTAACACATCATAAAAATGTTACGATCCGCATTTGTCATCAACGGTTAATTAAGATCGGTCGATAAATTTAGCAGCTCGTGGAGATTGCAGTTTATTGCTAAGTTGCAGATAGATATACAGGTTCAGTCATTTAACAAAGCACAACACCGTGAGATGTATGCATCTCCAAGTGAACGCAATTCGTCATACTTTCCTCCGCGCTTCACGCTTTGAAGGCTGAAGCGATATTTTCTATTCTGAGTTGTCATTTGTCTGTTAACCTTAAAGTTGTAAGGTTTCTATAATGGGCTCGTGGAAATAATTAATTTCCTATTTTGGAAAGTTTAAAAAAATCGAAAAAGGAGTAAGTACGTAAATGTTCATGTATATGAGAAATTTTATCTATTTTGGCGTGAAACAGTTTATATAAGTGTTACACATGACGATTCCTTTTCACGTAAAAGGGAACGCTGCTGCCAAAGACTTCGCAGAATTCATTATAAATTCTGCGTGTCCCTGTTTGAAAATATTTTGAGACCAGACTATATCCTGGATCGAGTAATTGGATATTCCTTTTAAATTTGATAGATTAAAAAAGATTTGAAATGGTTTATTGCTCCGTTATTTTCTCGAGTTCAATGAACACATTCGTCAAGAAGAGATTTAATGCGCGGAGTGATCACTTCCGCTGTCACGGATGTGTCGCAGTTCGGCTGACAGACGTTAATTCGGAGGTTTTCGCACTTTCCACCAACCGTGAATTGGACCGAAGAGAACCGTCCATCCGTTAAACCATTCAGGGCGTTCACCGACCGCTCCCAACTATTTATTTCTTAATAGCTAACACTCGGTAAAAATCAACAAGGTATCTATTCAGCGAAACTATCTGTGTTTATCTAACGCGCCTCTGCTGCGAATATAATGAGCGACTGTACACTAAATATTTTTAAAACCGACCGCTCCACGATATTCCATTAGCGCTATTGTGAGTGAATTATGATATAAGCGATTATGTCCTTTTAAATAAAGTGCATTAAGTGTTTAAAAGCGAAAGTGAGCTCGCATTGACATCACAATTGATCGATCGCTATCTTATTTTCGTGACGTCTCGTGTGATTTATGACGAAATCGACGACTTACTCTGACGCTATTCTCTACGCTCTCCGCAAATAAACTTTACATGTTTCCGTCATATTTACATATGTGTTTTACGTAACGCTAATGTAATGGTGATTTACGATATTTTAACTTTTTACTACTGACTGTACTGATATGACTAAGAGCCGATAAACAATACTTGGATGATTCAACAATGGCTTGTGATGCAAAATACCGAAATTGGAGTAACTCATAGACATAATGGCTAATGTGTTCTTTAGTTTTAAACGTGTACGGCTAAACAAAACTTTTCATCGTTTGAATGGATCTAATGCATTTTGTTATCTAATCGATATTATTGCGGTTTCGAAAGCGTCTAGTGGCTCAAATAAAGCGTTTCTTGAGCATTGTCTAGTCATTATGGCAGAGTAGACGAATTTGTAATATGTATTACTAAGTTATATGCGTGGGCGGTATAATGTGCCTCTCATAATTCGGTAACATTGACTCACAGCTTACATAATGCTGAAGAAAGCTTGTTAGATTCGCTACTCCTGTTATTTTGGAGTATTGTTATACATAAACTATTAATTTGATATTGCATAATCGTAACAACCATTATAACAACTATTACAATTAATCAACATCTTCTTATGTATAAACTCTAAGTAGGTTTATTTATTTGTCTTATTATTTAATTTAAAACGTAAAGATAATGGTTATTCTTCTTATCTATTTCTTAGAGCGAAAATGAAGTGTGTCGCGTGGGTCGATCGGATTTTTTACAAGAAATCGAATCTAGTACATCACGAGACAATTTAAAATATATTAAGTGTGAAATTGAACTGGGTGTTAGACATTTATACAGAATGTATTGCTTAGATAAAATTCTATACATTAATATATTGGAATTGTAATGGGGTCACCTATTGTGTGAGTATAACTAAATTTAGATAGATCTATATTTCAAAGTCAACCGGAAATTGATTTTATAATCTAGGCAATGATTGGAAAGTTGTATCTACAATTCGTTTTGTATACGCAAAAGAGTGTATAGAAACTAGGATTGAATTACGTACTAAATAACCGAAGATGTGTTCGTATTGAGAATAACGACCATGGTATTAACTCTGGAAGCCAAATCTTTAAAATATCAGTAAGTATAACACGATACAAAACACAGAAATGAGGTCTCTATAATCCCACTTATTATACGGGATTTCATAACACTATCTGGATCAGTTAAACTCAAAGAAATGAGTTCATCTCGTGTGTATATAGCCGTATGACTGCCCGTTACGTCACGCTGACGTCACAACACATTTGGGTCAGATTTTATTAATGCGTGTAAACAAGTTACTGCCTATTCTCAGTACACCCATATCGATATCAAACTTGTAAGGCTTCGTTAGACATAATGTTTGGATGAATTTTCATTGCGGATTGAGATGTCTGTGTTTGAACGATGGACAAGGTCAAACAATGATTGGCCTTGATGAAAACTTTTACAAATAAAATCTAAAAAAAGTTTATATGTATACATAAAAAATATATTATAAAGAAATGTATTTGGGGCAGATTTATTTCTAAAAGCGATCTATTTCCATACAATCCGTAATATGCGATAACACTTGAGATAAAGGTCTGTATGATAAAAAATATAGAATGTAGCATTTCAAATATGAATATGACCTAATATGAAATTTTAGCATCATTCATTTTTTATGTTTATTTTACATTCAAGTATAATATTATGGTTTAATTTACCCCATTAATTAAGCCAGGATTAACTCGAACTCAATCAAAATAAGTCTAAACTGTTTTCATGAAAAAACGTAACATTATCTGTTTCGACGTAATAACAATAATAACATTAACCTCCTTTAGACATGTAGTTTTAGATCGCGTTTTTCTAACCTCGTAACTATAAGCTTCTGGTATCGTGATAAATTACATGGAAAATACGATATACGAACTGTATAGTTACCTACTTATTTGTAGGATATAGACAGGCACAATTTTGTATGAAATATTATAATTTCAACTTCTTAAAACCTAGACGTTTAGAAAAGCTTATAATGTTATGAGGGAAAACAATATTCAGAATGTCTTTCTTTATATTTTAAATGAAAAAGTCCTGATTTAAATACGAATTAGTTAAATGTACATATGGATGCGTTGTTAATAAGACAATAAAATAATATGCCTTAAAACAGGATGAAAGATTAACTCCACCAACTAAACAAAGGCTAAAACTAAATCCTGTGTTCTTTTGCAGTGTATCGCTCGTTGAGAACCCATTGTTATAAAATTCTATTCTACAAGACTCTTGACCCAACCGCGATGGCTTACAGCCAACTTAAATGTCATAGTTTCATTAAAAATAGTAAATTTTCATAGCTTAGTTAAAAACGAAAGTACTAAATTTGCAAATTAAGTTATACTACGTAATATTATCTTGTTTGTAATCAATGTATAAGGTAATAAAATAGGAAAAAAGACGTCTCGGCTAAATGGATGGTGTAATCACATGTTCACGACTCGCGATTAGTTTTCGACAATAAATGGCAATTAGACATAGAAAGTACACTTGCAAGCGTCCGCTTTCAAATGCAATGGATGATTAGTTTGGATTAATTTCACTTTTACAACAAGTTTAGGAAATTCAATCCATTATAAATAAATTGAGTAATTGTTTTACAAGATACTTCGTGTAACTATAGTGAGTGGTAAGGACATAAACTTTTAATATTTAATCACTGGTATATGTTTAAGTGATAGTGTACAACTAAAATTAAGCACTTAAATATAACCTTTTATTTATCTTAGAATCAGTTGCCAATAACGCTCGACAGTCACAACCATACGTTATTTGCTTTGTACGCGTTGACTTTTTAGCAGTCGCCTCAATATGGGAACCTTTCATTAGATAACCGCGTGCATCAATAGAGTGCGTTATTACAAGCATTACTCCATCGTCCGTCGTTCACTAATGACGTATTATTTCGCGAACGGCAATCTCGCGGCTATTTCCACTAGGGCGTTCACCCCGAGTGCACAGCTGATGCGGGACTGACCGACAGCCAGATACTCATTTCCTATTTAGGGAATACGTGTACGGTTAGATAACTTCGAATAGCTAAGTGCGTAGCGGGATCTCTGGGCAAACGATTCGCGCGTGGGATAGGTTGCGCTATTAATGTAGCTAGGAGATGAGAATTACGTGATAATACGTAAGGGTTATAATGTATGAATTTTATTGCAAGAAGTTTATGAATAGAAAGGTCGTGACTTACAAGAGGTATTCACGTAAGTTACTTAGAAGGTAAAAAATGCTATATCATTAAAACGTGTCAATCAAGCCAAGTATTTACAATGCTCGATTAAAAAATGAGTATGGATTAGACATACAACAAATAAAAGATTAACTAATTAAACACTCAATACTCTAAGCTCATTTCCTAGTAACAATTTTATATGTGTTTACTGTTTGGTTAAATCTAAAACGTAAAATAAAACAAATTAATAGTAAGTACACGTCATACAGTCTATTCTTTAAAAATTTATAGTACACATACAGTACAACATCCAACAGATGTAATTTCCTCAACATAACATTATTATCCAGTTATACGCATAATTAGGGGGAGGAAGTTGCTCGCGTCCGTAGGATTTACCATCTATTCCTAGACTCACCCTACACGTCTCCCCTGGGTGGTGCTAAACGAGCAACAACGCCGAGTCTCGGGCGGCGGTAACTAACCCGATGCAACCTGCCTAAGAAACAAGTTATGATGGGGGTAGGAAATGACCTCCTCAACCCGCAATCTCATGGTCTAGTCATGGGATCGGGGGCATTGGCTTAATCGCCCGTGTCACGAGGTAGAAAGCCTCTCTAAAAATTCACCCTAATCCTAAGGTGGGATACGCGCCGAAAGGATGAATGGCTTGCAGGTAGCAAGTTGATAGCGCCAACCTCAACGGACCCGGCCAACGTTGTTGTATGGAGCCTTCTTGGAGGAATAGGCGTCACCCTTCAAGTGACTACTTAGTTCGTCCTTACTCGTGGGAACAATATGAGCGAAACCACCCAAAAAAATTTTAGTCCTAAGAATAATATGATACAGCAAAAATTAAATAAAAATATCTTCATTAGAAATCGTAGTAACAGTTTACCAACAGTAAATAAAACTGGAGACAATAAAATAGAAAATGAGAAATTAGACACTAGAGAAGGTACAGTGATCAGTTCGATTCAGTGGCAGAATGACAAAGTACCTCTCATAAGACAAAAACGAAAAGAAACAAGCCCAATAGATAATGAGAACATAAAGAAATCAAGGCACACGTCTTCAATCTTCAATGTACCTACACATAACAAATACGATATTCTAACTGATGAGGAAACAGAAGTACCTGACAAGGATGTGGAATATGTACCTAAGCCTGAACCAATTTTCGTGACTGGAGTCATGGATGTCACAGCATTAAAAGCTACTTTAAATACAATTGTGGATAACAAATCATACAACATGACAACTTTAAGATCAGGGCATATTATTAAGTTAATGCCAAATGATGTTCAAACTTACAAAGCTATCCGAGAACACTTCATCAAAAATAATATATCGCATTACACTTATAAATTAAAATGTGAGAGAGCATACAGAGTTGTATTACGAGGACTACATGCAACTGAAGACATTTCTCTAATTAAGCAAGAATTAAGAGAGCAAGGTCATGAAGTTAGACAAATAGTAAATATCTTACATAGATCAACCAAAAAAGCATTACCTGTATTTTTTGTGGACCTAGAACCAAACAAAAATAATAAAGAAATATTCAAATTAAAATATTTATGCCAAATGAAAGTTGCATTTGAAGCTCCCTATAAGAAAAATGAAATAATGCAATGTAAAAGATGCCAAAGGTTTGGACATACCAAAAACCAGTGCCTTAGACCATTCAGATGTGTTAAATGTGGCAACGAACATCCCACTTCTGTATGCACTAAAACACCCGAAACAGATCCCACTTGTGCGAATTGTCAAGAAAAGCATCCTGCAAGCTATAAGGGCTGCATTAAATATAAACAATATAAGGAAAGACTACTAAAAACCAAATTAAACATAAAAGAAATCCCAACCCAGTCTATTACTGACACAAAAACACAAGAACAACCAAGACCTAATCCAAGACAGTTTAATTACAGACAGAAGAGAAGCTATGCAGATGTAACAAAAGATCGACCAATCAAGAATTTATATGAAACTGAAAACCCTTCCGACAGACTAGAACAAATGTTCGCTAAATTCCAACAAATCATGCTTAGCATGATGGACAATATGATGGATCGTATGATCCAGCTAGTGTCAAGCCTAATTACAAAATGATTAATTCCATTCGAATAGTCACTTGGAATGCCAACGGCTTAACTGAACGCCGTCGTGAATTTATAGCATTTCTTAAAACAGAAAAAATCGATATAGCGTTAATTTCTGAAACAAGATTCACCGCAAAATCTTACTTTAAAATACCAAACTACACAGTATACACAACTAACCATCCCTCAGGTAATAGTCACGGCGGAACTGCAGTAATAATAAAAAGCAACATTAAACATTACGAACTAGAACAATACCGTACAGATAAGATACAGGCAACTTCAATAAATGTTATGATCAGTGAAAAAGCTGAAACAACTTTTTCTGCAGTGTATTGCCCACCAAGACACACGATAACCAAGAATGACTACATAGAATATTTCGCCCTTCTGGGCTCCAGATTTATTTGCGGTGGGGATTGGAACGCAAAACATACCCACTGGGGTTCTCGATTAATCACACACCGTGGAAGGCAACTATATAATACTATACTTACTTACTTACTTACTTACTCCTCTGGCGCTGAAACCCCAAAGTGGGTCTTGGCCTCTGAGACGAGAACTCTCCATCTTCCCCGGTCCTGAGCGGTCTCTTGCCAATTATTATTGGCTCGTAGCACGCGCAGGTCCGCTTCTACTCGATCGCGCCAGCGATACCTAGGTCGTCCAACCGGCCGTCGGCCCAGGGGTCGCCCCAAGTATGCCCTCTTCAGTCCTCGTTCCTCACCCATTCTTTCTACATGACCGAGCCAACGGAGCCGTTGTGCTTTTATTTCTCCAAGTATATTTGGCTCGGCCATTAGTTTTTCTAGATCGGCATTTGTTCGGACTCTCCAGCTTCCATCCTCTCGTCTGGGGGATCTTGCGAAGAAGCTTTCTTTCGGTGACTAAAAGCTTGCGTTCTTCAATCTGGGTCAGGGTCCAGGCTTCACACCCATACATAAGTATTGGTCTTATGACCGTTTTGTATATACGCAATTTGGTGTTTTTGCTCAGAAGCCTGGACGCGAGCACCTTATGCAATGCTGCACCACATTTCAGGGTATTTTGGATCTCCCTCGCGCTGGCCCTCGCGGCGTAGGGGAGCGTCCCCCGGGTGGCGGATGGGGGGATGGTCGGTAGTACAGCCTAGCTACGCTACCGGCTAAGTCCGATGGACTCGCTGACCAACGATGGGTGTGGTCCTCCAGCAATATGGGGGTTGTGCGGCGGGTTAACACCCCTCCCACGTAAAAATCTTTATGTTACGAAACTGAGTACGAGAAATATAATACTATACAGGATTTAAAACTAGCGTGCATCGCCCCTCAGGAGCCGACGTATTGGCCAACAGATCACAATCGAATTCCTGATCTCCTCGACTTTTATATAGCCAAAAGTGTAAGCCGCAATTACATGACTGTTGAAACTTGCACGGATCTTTCTTCAGACCATACGCCAGTCATATTGAATTTTAATACAACAATAGTGATGGTGAAGCCAGCAGAACGATAGTACAACAAAAGAACTAACTGGAAGATGTACCAGGACGCAATTACTAGCAGAATTCAGCTCATACACCCGTTCAAAACTATTGAAAGCATAGAAGAAGCCATTGAAAACCTCAATAAAACAATTCATGAGGCAGCAGCGATATCCACGAAACAACGAAAAAGGTTACCTCTAATGAACAACGAATACCCAAAAGCCATTAGAGACAAAATACTCGAACGTCGTAATTTACGTAAAATATGGCATAGAACCAGATATCCCTCAGACAAAACTGTGTTCAATAAATCATCAAACGAACTCAAGGAACTAATAAAAAGTTATACCAACAATAATTTGCAAGAATTTTTATCTAACCTAACCCCGAGTCCGGACACAGACTATTCGTTGTGGAAAGCAACACAAAAACTAAATCGTCCTAGAAAACAGATCCCTCCCATCAGAAAAGCCAATGGGATGTGGGCGAGATCAGACCAGGAAAAGGCTACAATATTTGGTGAACATTTGTGCAACGTTTTTCAACCATTTCCAGAATTGAGACCGGAGCATAGCTCTGAGATACGTATTTATTTGGAAAGCGCAGATCAAATGTGTCCTCCATTAAAATACACTAGCCCTTCCGAAGTAGCGGATGAAATACGAAACCTTAAGGATGGAAAATCACCAGGATTCGATAGCATAGATAGCGTTCTCTTGAAAAACTTACCCAAAAAGGGTATAGTAGCAATCGTCAACATCTTTAATGCCTGCTTAAGAATGAATTACTTTCCAGGTCACTGGAAGATAGCACAAATAATAATGTTACTCAAACCTGATAAGACACCAAATGAAGTTGCATCATATCGGCCCATAAGTCTTCTACCGTTAATGGGTAAACTTTTCGAAAAGATCATACTAAACAGGTTGAAAGTACATCTTAACGACATCACCCCGGATCACCAATTTGGATTCAGGGAAAATCACGGTACAATTGAGCAAATTCATCGTATTGTAGACGTTATAAGCAGATCTTTAGAGGAAAAGAAATACTGTTCAGCAGTATTTCTAGATATTAGCCAGGCCTTTGATAAAGTGTGGCATGACGGTTTATTATTCAAAGTTAAAAAGATGCTCCCTCACTCATTCTTACACATTATCAAATCCTATCTCTACAAACGTTGTTTTGAAGTAAAGTTTCATGAAGTGACATCAGAACTGTATGAGATCAAATCAGGAGTTCCACAGGGAAGCATACTGGGACCGATTCTCTACATTATTTACACAGCCGACCTTCCAACTTCAGACAACACCATAGTCGCAACATACGCGGACGACACAGCCTTGTTATCCACTCACTCTAATCCAACAATAGCGTCAGATCACCTACAAAATCACATTTATAAAATAGAGGAATGGCTTAAAAACTGGAGAATTCATGCAAATCAGAGTAAATCAAAACATGTGACATTCACACTCAGGAGAGACACATGTCCACCAGTTAAATTGAACAATGATTACATTCCTCAAGAGGATAATGCTAAATACTTAGGCATGCACTTGGATAGAAGGCTAACATGGCGAAAACATATTTGGACAAAACGGAAGCAACTGGACTTGAAACTTCGTAGTCTTTACTGGTTAATTGGACGCCATTCACAAATGAGGACAGAAAGCAAATTAGCAGTATATAAAGCCATCTTGAAACCCATATGGACCTATGGCATCCAACTATGGGGTACAGCTAGTAATAGTAATATAGAGATACTGGAGCGCTTCCAAACAAAAACTTTAAGGACTATATTTAACATCCCATCATACATCATACATCAGTATGGGATGTAAGGGAGCACAACAACACCTCTGTGCTCCAATAGTCAACCTCACCTTCCCGCGGTGCATCCTGTTGAACAACGGACGAGGCTCTGACGTCCGACTGATGGCGGTATAACCATCCGAAACAGCATAACAAAATGTAACAAGACAGCAATGGGCAGCAGCATTGCTGTTTCAAAATGTTATGCACTGCGGTCGCCAACCCGCATGCCCAGCGTGGCGACTATGGGCATTTACCAATTATGGCAAGCTATTCCCAACCACGGCCCCCAGTTCCCGGTAGTTCTACTATTCCCGGCTACGGCGGCGGTCGTGGTAACGGTAGAGCAGGGGGTGCGAAGAATCCCCGGGTTACGGTAGGCCGCCAAATCCAACTGACCCTTGCAACATATAACGGACGCACGCTGCGGCTCGATGAACACCTTGTGCAGCTCGAAGAGGAGCTAAGAAGTATAAAGTGGCATATTCTCGGTTTATGCGAAGTCCGAAGAGAGGGAGAGGACACCATAACCCTTGAATCGGGTCATATTATGTATTTTAGAGAAGGAGATCGCCTCTCTGAAGGTGGTGTTGGGTTTCTGGTCAACAAAGTCCTCTGTCCCAACATTGTTGAAATCTCAAGTGTGTCGCCAAGAGTTGCGTACCTCATAATCAAAATCTCCAAGAGGTATAGCCTCAAGGTAATTCAGGTTTACGCTCCAACTTCGGCACACTCTGATGAAGAGGTCGAAAGACTTTACGAAGATGTATCCAGCGCCTTGCATAGCACCAAAAAGGCGCACTTCAATGTTGTGATGGGGGACTTCAACGCTAAAGTGGGAATACAAAGATGCAGCGAATCGGCAATAGGACCGCATGGTTTTGGCGACAGAAACCAGAGGGGTCATATGCTGGTCAACTTCCTCGAAAAAGAGGGACTGTATTTGATGAACTCTTTTTTCAAGAAACAGCCCCAAAGGAAGTGGACCTGGCAAAGCCCCGATGGCAGAACCCGAAACGAGATCGACTTTATCATATCGGACAAGAAACGCATATTCAGAGATGTGTCAGTGATCACAAGGTTTAATACCGGCAGTTATCACCGTTACCTTAGAGGCACTCTGAATATCAATTGTAAGCTAGAAAGAAACCGATTGATAAAGTCAATACTCCGGCCCAGTATTCTTCAAACTCTTGCCGAACCTGAAGTTTTCCAGCTAAAGCTAAGTAATAGATTCGCTTCCTTAGAGCCCACAAATAATGTTGATCAAAAACTTCAACAAGTCATTGGAATTCTAAGGGATGAGGGCACGAGCTTGTTTAAAATAAAACCCACCGGCAGGAAGTCAAAGCTTTCGCGGGAGACTCTGACCTTGATGAACGAGCGACGCGACAACCCACACTCAGCTTTGTCATCTCAAAGGATACTAAATAAGAAAATATCTAAGATGGTTCGGCGCGACCTTAGATCCTACAACACTCTTGCGGTCGAAAAAGCAATCGAGCAAAATCGTGGATCGAAAGTGTTCGCGCAAAATCTTGATAGGTCCTATCTGACAAAGTTGACCACATCCACGGGGAGCGTCTTGACATCAAGACCGGAGATTCTCGCGGAGGTTGAACACTTCTATGGCCGCCTGTACACCTCACAAACACCCAAGCCGGCACCATCAAATAAAGATCCCAGATCCACCTTAACTCGCCACTATACCGATGAGCTTCCCGAAATCAGCTTAGACGAATTGGAGTTAGCCCTGAGACAACTTAAAAACGGAAAAGCCCCGGGAGAGGACGGAATAACCACGGAGCTTATAAAGGCAGGTGGAGCTCCTGTCCTAAAAGAACTGCGGGACCTATTCAACTCTGTTCTCTTTACTGGGAGAACTCCGAGGGCGTGGAGCGAAAGCGTCGTGGTGCTGTTCTTTAAAAAAGGGGATAAAACCCTCTTAAAGAACTACAGGCCCATTTCGCTTTTGAGCCACACCTACAAGCTGTTCTCAAGGGTCATCACCAACCGTCTTGCACGAAGACTCGATGAGTTTCAACCTCCGGAGCAGGCTGGGTTTCGTAGCGGTTACAGTACCGTAGACCACATCCACACTGTGCGGCAGATTGTGCAGAAAACAGAAGAGTACAATCAGCCCCTGTGCATTGCTTTTGTGGACTACGAGAAAGCCTTCGACTGCATCGAGACTTGGTCTGTTCTGGATTCCTTGCAGCGCTGCCAGGTTGACTGGAGATATATCGAAGTGTTGAGATCTCTGTACGATGCCGCAACCATGTCCGTCCACATCCAAAACCAGCGTACCAAGCGTATCCAACTACGGCGAGGGGTGAGACAAGGTGACGTTATCTCACCGAAATTGTTCACCAACGCGTTAGAGGATATGTTTCGGGCGCTGAATTGGAAAGGACGAGGCATCAATATCAACGGCCAGTACATCTCACACTTACGATTTGCTGACGACATTGTCATTATGGCTGAATCGCTGCAGGAACTTAAACAGATGTTGAACGACCTAGCTGTATCCTCCTTACGAATCGGTCTCCGCATGAACACAGACAAAACAAAGATCATGATCAACGACCGTATTTTACCGGAGCCGATAGTAATAAACGGAGTCTGCCTAGAAATTGTTCAGGAGTATGTATACCTAGGGCAAATGCTCCAACTAGGTAAGAACAATTTCGAAGGCGAGATCAACAGGCGGATACAGCTGGGTTGGGCGGCATTTGGTAAACTCCGTCGAGTCTTTTTGTCGTCACTACCACAATGCCTTAAGACCAAGGTTTTTAATCAGTGCGTCCTACCAGTTATGACCTACGGAGCCGAGTCGTGGACACTGACAGTACGACTGGTCCACCAACTTAAAGTCGCTCAGCGAGCTATGGAGAGAGCTATGCTCGGTATTTCTCTGAGGGACCAGGTCCGAAACGAAGTTATTCGCCAGAGAACGAAAGTTACCGACATAGCTCAACGAATAAGCAAGCTGAAGTGGCAGTGGGCCGGTCATATGTGCCGCAGAACGGACAACCGCTGGGGCACACATGTCTTAGAGTGGAGACCGCGGCTCGGTAAACGTAGCGTAGGACGCCCTGCTACACGGTGGAGTGACGACATCCGCAGGGTTGCTGGTCAAAACTGGCGACAGCGAGCAAACGACCGGGCTCAGTGGCGTGCCATGACTGAGGCCTATGTCCAGCAGTGGACAAGTGTAGGCTGAAAGTGATGATACATCAGTAATAGGATCATATACTTAGACTTAAAGCTACCTACTGTCAAACAGGAGATAACTAAATTTAGTGACGCCTACCAGAAAAGACTTTCAAATCATAAAAATGAGCTAGCCTTCAAATTAAGCGGAGATCAAGGCCTTCAATACAGAAGGCTAAAAAGACATAGTGTGCCAACACTACAGGGCAGATTTGTAAGGATGGAATGATACATCCATTTGAGATGTGTCCTTCTAAGCAAAAAAAAAACCCTAACAGATATAAATATCACACAAATTAGTGGCTTATTGTTGTGATCAACAGATTGCCATGAAGCAGTATATATATAAAAAAAAAAAAAAAATACGCATAATAAGGGCTAGTTGGCGCAATTCCGTAGAGCGCAGCCACTCAGTCTGCGCAGGCGCACAAGTGGCGAGCCATGTGCGCTCGATGTATTGCGCATGCACTTAACAATATATATGCGTAGCTAAAGTCGCGTTCAGATGATTATTGTTTATATTCGATAATTGGATATAAATATATTAAATATAGAAAAATTATTGAGCTCTATAAAGGTCGTACACTTAGTCGTACAATGTACATGTCATGTACATGTCATGTGTTTTAGACACAGCTAATCTTTATAATAACTTCTGTAGTTTATTTGGTCAATTTGATAGCAATATTTACTTACTAGGTTTTGGAATCATATTATATTGCTATCTTTTATTGAATAATTTCATGATAAATGTTAACACGTTTACCCTCCACAGTCCACACGCAATCAGGTATATACAGATTAGAATATTTGTTGGAGTCATGTCAAAATTTTAGCGAATCGTGAAAGATAAGTAAATAGATTTTTAAGAAATTATAGAGCAATTTGAAATGAAATAAATAATTTCTTCAGATTATGCCATAAACAGAATATAAACACGACCTTATCAGAGCTCTGAACAAGCCCCGTTGTTACAAATGCTTCATGTCGATTCAATTTAATTAAGTGCCAAGTGTACATTACATAAAACAATGATTGGTCGCTCTCAGATGCGTTATTTATGCGTCCATATTGACATTAGGCCGATTGCTTCTGTGATATGTCACATTAAAAATGCGATACGTTCTTTAATATGATAAGTGGATGCAGTTTGCTTTCAACACTTTTATTTACTCTCCTTTCTCCGTAGATTTTTAAATGGAATAAATATTGTACATAGGCATTGAAATCTTAAAGATAAATCTGAAGTAAGGTTGAATCAATTAAGTTATTAATTACATTTTTAACATATAACATTATAAACGTGTAATTGTGTGTTTTCTTAACCTTGAAAGACTTGCATCGGCTAAACTTTTATGGCTTCCAACGGTTGCACTTTTATCCAACAAAAATACAATTCCACGCTAAAACAAGAACCCTAGATATTTAAGTATGTATTATCAAATACATTGATATATGATCTCAAAGCATCCTTATCGATTTCCGCGATGGTATCTAGTCGTAAATTCCGTCTAACATAACTCGCTTCATCCATATATTAAACAGTAGGAATATCAATAGTTCAGATGAGTCGGAAGGCTGAGACGTGCTCCGTTTGCGAAGCGGCTGCGGGCTGCTCTCAGCGGTCCCTTGGCAATATTGTATAACCGATTGAACGCAAATATATTGCTAGTAAATTCCTGGGAGTATTTTCTATTTTATGTAGTGTTGACTGTTGTAGTAAGTTAAGTCCGAATGTGCTAGAGAGCAGTTGCAGTACTTTAAAGTGATATCACTGATCAGTGGTACTGGTAATGAAAAACTAAATAATTTAAATTGTCGAATATATTCCTGTTATTCTTCACATAAAATAGATAAATAAAGTTATAAAATTTTTACGTTTCAATCGCGTGTATTTAGATGTTATCTTTTATTACTTCAATTTTACATTTTGGATTGCCTTGATAGTAATTACGAAATTGGAGTTTGTGCCAATGCTCTTATTTTTTCAATATAATTGACAAGATATGTTTTATAAATAATCTTGTTTACATGTGGAGCACCACAAATCACAATATAACCTAACAACATTAATTGACTAATATTGTAACCTTGAAAATGGAGCCAACAATATTTCTTCATCGCAGCATTTTTAATAGCTATTAAAATATCACCTCACATCCAATGCCACTGCTATAATTTATGTGAAGTTAATTGTTTAGAATTTATGAAAATAGATTTTTCTTCATTATCTATGAAAAAGATCAATAGCTTTCATACAAAATGCACAAAAGTTTTGTTTTGCTTTAATTAAAAGTATTAAATCAAGTATTGATTGTACATAGTGTGTTTTCATGTCATAAACATAATGCATGGTACCTGTAGATCAAATAAAATTGTATTCACAAATAGTACTGTGGCGTTAGCTATGCTCGTATAGTAAGATGTAGGTATATCCATATATCTTAACTCGTAAGAGAGATAAAATTTCGTTTTCAATGACGTATTGTTTATGAGTTGAAAGATCGACTGTAAAAGAATTTAAGACGGCATGCTAATACTCACGTAGACACCACTGAGAATATTACACACTCTTAGTTTTAAAATATACAAAAATATCAAATTATTTAGGACAGCAGATTTCTATATATCTAACTGAAAGCATTAAAACTGCTTTAAAATTTTCAAACGAATAAAAGAGGGTACTTTGCTACACATTTTGCAGTTAAAATGTCGACTTATTTAACATTTTATGGCATAAAAATATTTAAAAATTACGCATGAGTTAACAGTATTACACGCTTCACCTACTTTGTGGGTCGTATTAATCTTTTTAACAGGCGATCATATTTCTTATAAAACCTGTATATTAATGTTTACGTATTAATCTACTTAAGTGCATACTAGAAAACAATACTTAATAATAGCACTCATTGTCTTATTGAACATTCATTAAAAGGAAGAATATTATGTCATGAATTTTAATTAACCTGAACGTTTCTAATAAAGATTTTTCATAATGTAGGTATCATGTACCATGAGTTGATATATTGAATATGCTTTCATACAAGGTACATAAAATTGAATATACGAACAAAAACATAACCTACAGAAAACATCACAATACGCAACTATCAAGCAATTATTTACAGCTCTCAAGCGCCAACTCAGTCCCACCATCTTTACTACACCTTCAGTACCGCTCGTTTCGCTTTAAAGCTGTCCCGTAATCTACATAATTCCGAGTGAACGCCTCTGCACAGAATACATTAACGCTGCAAACGGACAGGAACAAGTGATTTATGTATCACACACGCAATGTAAATCAACAATTTGCATTGTAATTTAAAGTGTCGATTTAGAAGCGCAGTCGTGCTCTCAAGCATCTATGCTATGATGTATATGAAACATACGTTCAACTTTTCAAATTGCTGCTTTTTTCGATTACTCTATATGTCTTTTAGTATCGACGAGTGTCTCCTAAGTAACGCGTGAAGCGCAAAACGCGCTAACTTTGTATTATATCTATAACATAAAATTAACATTCTTCCTTTATAAAAGGCGACAAAATAGACAGCTGTGGATGATTTGCTATTCATCGCTTGTCCTGTTGCGTGGCAAAGAGCGACGCAGCATACAAAACGACTTTGAAGTTATGAAAGCTGGCCTATATCATATCAACAGCTATATGATATCGACGAATCAATGACTTACAATGTACATAGTAACTTATCTTATCTGCGCATTTGGGTAAGTTAAGCTTTAACAGACAATCGAAATATTAAGGACATAATTACATTAAGGAATGAAGTAAGCAATTTTGGACGTCTATCTCGAATATTTTCTAAAGACTGCACCGAATGCAAATGAAACAAAAAGTTATTTCTGAATTAAACCATTTTCTAGGAATTCAAAATAATAAAATAATTCTTAAAAGGATTTATCGTCGACATACCAACATGTTAATGACCACATTGCATGCTCATCCACATCTATCGATTAACACCAACGTTTGATTATTTAGATAACGTTGATTCCTAGATCGGAATGCATTTGAGCACGCATAAAAATAATAAGGAATCGATCAATGACAAGCGGGCAATACAATCCACACCGCTTCAAGGATGAATGGCGATTGCGAGCGCTATTGGTAGGCGGCTCACGCGCGCGCACCGCCGCCGGCATGGCGTCACATCCTCGACTGAATTGGCCACTATAATTAATAAAAGAATTGCGCCCGCACAAGGCAACACTATGTTCGGTAATCGAATTGTTGACGTTCTTGAAATCGAATTGTTGCCTGACAAAAAGCGCGACGTTCAATCGAAGGGTTGGTGAATCATTCCGCCGCTGATGGCGCACCATTTTGAGAGCTTTCTTTGTTCGAGCGCTTTACGGGGAATTCGATTTGTGGTGGATATTTTTCTTCAAATTTTGTATCTATTGTTATAGTTCGAACCTTCAGTACGCTGTAAACGTCCTGTCAACGTTCATTAATAATAAACTACAGTGCATTCGCCTAGTCATGCCCCAGCAATGAATCAACGTACAATGCAACAATCGTGTAGAAATAAAAGAGTTTTCGATCTGTAATTTTGTATCGATCCATCACACACAAAAAGTCCAAGATTTGACGTCAACCACGCCGTCTCGTACAGCCTCCAACTTGACAGGTTTCCTATCAGGGCTGTCATCTCGCCCATTATGAGTCGAGAACTGACATGCGACCTCAGTAGGGTGGGCACAAGGCCAAATCATCCTAACCTTTCGTTTTGTCGATAGGACCATCATTCTATTGTTTTTGCTGATGGCTATTCAATTTGCACATTGCTATTTATAATAACTATTAATAAACGGAGTTTAATTCAATACAAGCTTTGGCACGAATTGAGGGTTCAGCATGATGTACGTTCATGTATAAGTAAGGTTAATTACGAAAGCTGGTCAAAATCCCATCTTATCATCTTTCAGGGATCAAAATGGGTCTGTTAACAGAATGAAATATACGTTTCTTTTGATCGTGATATAAGTTATCCCTTTATTATTGATGAGACATTGCATATCCCAAGTATTTTATATATTTAATATTTTCGAGTGTCATCTGCATACTGTTTTCAAATAATATATTTAAAGTTTATTGACCTCAATATCCGAGATATATAGCCGGTTGACGATAAAGTTCATCTGTTTAGTCGCAGATGACAAACATATGTATAACCGTTTTGATGGACGGCGTGGCGAGCGCTTTACTCGTGTGTTTTATAATAAAAATAAGTTTCCTCTTATTCTTAACATCTTTATTTTCTCTGAACTTGAACGGCTCGTTCCTCGGTATATAATTTTCAGTCAAATAAGACGAAATGTCACTTCACAATATTAAGTGGTGTATGAAATAATTGTGAAATGTGAATCAGGCAGAATTATGCCTTTGTTTGTAGGTCTGGTTATATTTTTTTCATATTGCCGTTTTAATCCGTCTCTCTGATACTTAAGGTTAAGTCCTAAAAGTATTTGAACTCTTTTGAGATGCTAACAAAGATAATCCACTAAATATAAAAGCAGACTCTTGATAAGACTGATGTTTATTTAATTTGAAACAAAGTCTTTATTCCTGTTAAAAGAGCTTGAATGCTATTTATCTTATACGAGCATATTTTCATAAAATTCACTGCGGATAGACATAAAAGAGCAAAGGCCGATCACCTTAAAATTAAACGGCAATAAATCTTTATAAACGCTTAAACGATAAATAAAATTTCTTTATAAGTTCGGAGATAAGTTTAATTTGTGGCGAAAATCTATTCACCTCAAAGTATTGAAAGGATGAAAGTGTAAGAGCAATGAACTTGGGTACGAAGGTATTTTAGTTAACAAAAAGTTAAAGGATTATCAAAAGGAAGTTTCAGCGGAGAGTGATGAGCTTTAATGGCTAAATCTATTCATAAAGTGCCTGGTATTATTACTGAAGTTTACCATAATTTCAGGTTCAATAACCCCTTTTAGCATATTTATAAGGATATAACTTATTTTTCAGGCTATATTTTACCATTGATTTATCGAGCCTGCTACTTTGAAAACGTAACAAATACAATAAAACGCGGCATATTCCGGCAAACATTACCATCATAACCGATGCCTACAATTAAGTGGGTCTCGCATGACGGCGGATCAATCGGCATGCATGTAAACGCACAGTTTAGGCTTGCGACACACGCGCGACAACTGGGCCGTGATAATCGCGACGCGAGTGCCGTTGCACAACCGCGGCGTATCGTCGCAGACCGCAGTGGAAATCTCAGAAGGATACCCACTGGATATCGGGTGCATCTTGAACATTCCACGCGTGTTCGCGGTGTTCTCGAATGTTCCAGAAGATCTATAAGCGATGTTTGAGAACTAGCTGTAAACCGATACAAGCGTGCGAGCATTGCTGTTATTAATGGTATCTCAATCTTAAACAATGTTTTAACTACGAAATAGAATTTATTTATGCCTGATTGAATACAACCTAAAAACTATACCCCAATTAAGCATCTAGGTGTAATATTAATAGATTCACATTTTAATATTCCTTTGTTCTTTGTTTTGGATCGTCAACCAATTAAGTTCATAAAAATCCCGACCATAAACGACCTAAGTCACGATATCAATCGCATTCAAATAAGCCGTAGTTAAAACATAATGCAATACTTCCTCAATTTAGACCCAATAAAGTTTCATATGTACGTGTTTAAAATATGCAAAAAAGTGTTATAAAAAATCGTTCATTAGTAAACTATGGCCCGTATTGTGCTGGCACATGTACACCAGGTGTCCTATACCCTTATCAGATTAGTATACGGGTGGTTAGCATTTGAAAAGTATTTGAATATTTGCTTTCCATATCTCTATTTCTTAGTATGGTATCGTATTCGTTAACGGTCAAAACCGTTCCTTGTGTTAAATGGGTTATATATCTATTTTTAGCAACAGAAACTGTATTTACGATTCATATTAAAAAGTACCCTTAAGCCAAATTGAAATCACTTCATGCTTACATTCTTAGATGCATTCTAAGAGTTCTGGAATTATATCTTGCACAGTATTTAAAAATAGTCCCGTAATACTCGTGTATTAGAGCATCAGTGGTAACTTCCAACTAGTAAAGCATAGGAATAGCACAGATATTGGTAAACACTTGCGGTGATTATCAACAAGTCTATCACACTTTGCCAATCGAAGCATTCCTCCGCCGTAACCAAATAAGGCATTAGCATATATGAATATAATATGAAGTTCCTGTTTGTTATACATTATGTGGGTATGTGTGCTCATGCGATTTTTGTACAAGCGCCTATTAGTGACACTTATGAAAGTTCAAATATTTTCTTGTTTATATTTTAGATAAGGATCTTAGTTCGGTAATATTTTTTATAGTTTTGAACTCGATATTGCATCATTATTATATTCGAAAATAAAATTATATTATTTTGGACTACTTTGCGAACTTCTTAAAATCTGCTCTTTCTACAAAAATCTTTTCCTTTTAAATAAACATTAAAGTACCTAATAAACTAATATATACATAGTAAGAGAAGAACAGTGATTTTTTATTCTACGTTTCCAATGTCAAGTTATTAAGCTTGGTATAAATAACAATACTATTGCTAGCCAATTGATAAATGTTATACATAGGATTTATTGACGACGCGGTTGGCGCAGTGGTAAAGTAACTGCCTACTGAGCCGACGGTCCCGGGTTCGATCCCCAGTCAGGGCAAATATTTGTGTGATGAACTCAATTATTTGTTCTTGGGTCTGGGTGTTATTATCTATATATGTATTTATTAAATATTATATTTATCGTCGCCTAGTACCCACAACACAAGCCTTAATTGAGCTTATTGTGGGACTAGGTCGATTTGTGTAATAATGTCCTATAATATTTATTTATTTTAAAGTGGATGTCGTGACTTAAATTGCTCTACCTATATCTTTTCAACTTAAATAAAAGCAGAACCACAGGCTAGCAATTTGAGACAAAGATTCCGTCGCCCGAGGAGCTCGTAATTGTAAAAATGTTTAAACCACAGCCATTATGCAAATGCAAGCCTTTGGTATACACTATACAGCATACGAAATTTTAGACCACTGCGTCTGGACGATTATTTCTTTTGTTTTTATTTATGTCCTACAAAAGTTGCTGATTTAATGTTCGAAGAAATAAACTGAATAACATTTTAAGGCTCTTATGTTTTTAAGGCATTTCAAGATAACATATTTGTTAATGTTTAGAAAATAAACTTATCAAACCCCATTTAAAATATTAATCCGAATATCCTTAGTTATAGTTATGCATGTAATTTCAATATTACACCGTAAAGGATCTTACAAAATGTGTAACTACAAAATAAAACAACGAAACGAGTGACATAATGCCTACTTATGTAATAATTACACGTAAACATAGGAAAATATCTATTTTTGTTCTTAGGGACGTTATCGTTCGACCGGTTTGGTCATTTGCGTATAGATAGGAATGTATTTGTATTCGACAGTATCTTGAACACTTTGTGTAAGGATACCATATCTCAAACATGAATATATCCTTTAGATTATCTTATCCAACAAAAATGTTACATTTTTTTAATGGGGTAGGTCCGATTATAGGCGATCCATTTGACTGCAATGACATGTATGTAAGTGACAAATATTAACATTAGTTTATAGTTTCTTGAGAAACAGATAAAAAATAACTATCACAGTGTTATTTACAATACACAGAAAGGAAGAATACCTTCAGACACTTTGTTGGAAATTGTCAATACATTAAAATATTGATGTCAACTATAGTACAATTAACTTCCTCATCCCATTTCTGACTTCGCAGATCAATAAACTGAACAAAGATTAAAAACTGCAACTCGTAGAAGGAAACAAAAACATAGCGTGGGTTCACGTAATAGACTTTCCCACACGGTAATAGCTACATGTACTTAATGCACGCCATTATCTTCGCATCCGAAATCGACAGCTACAAAGAAACATTAACCCTGATATACCGACTTTTCAATAAAATCCCATTGTTTGCCGAAATGCGAGAGAAACAACTGTCACTATTGTTTTGGCTATCAACTTTCAATTTCACTGATAGTATGTGCTATGTTGTAATCATAATTAATATGTCATGATTGTTACACGCATGGGCGCTCTGTAATACGAGGCGTGTAGAAATACGTGGTCGAAACCAGTCGAAGTGACGGTTATAGGAAAATTTTAAATAAATACGTTGGGACTTGAACAAGTTGCACGGGATTTTTAATTTTTATTGCAACGTCTGGAGCCCTTTGAAGTGCTTATAGGGACTGTTTTTATTTTCTATACAGAAAATTCCATTAAATATAAGAACGACACTAAATAACATATCTAACAAAAATAAGAAGCAACAATGCAGGAAGGAATACTTAAAATCTACTCACATAAAAACCCACTACGAACATCATAATGTCAAACACATCTCAAAAGTCCAAATAAAGATTAAAAACATCAAGAGCACTTCTAGCTATTCCTTTACGTTAACTATTTACAGATGAATATAAAACATCGTAAACTTGGCTTTTAAAGATCCTTCCTTTACTGGGAATAAAATACGTTGTCAAACGCTCAAATTAAAAGCACCTTAGATGTATACAACATATTACTTTTGGAAATTGTAAACACGTCAATCTATTTCAGAACTAATTATTATACGAGCAAATATAATACATCGTAGCTCCGAGCTGTGGGAGTGGATATTATTTATGCAACGTTAAAATTAACTTACTTGCGATGAGCTATAAATAATTTACAAATGAACAATACAGACTTTCACTTTTGAATTAAGGTACCTACATTGCTTTTTACACTAATTTCGCTGCAATTTAGATAAGCACGTCAAATTATATTATTATGTGCTTAAACTTTATTAGGTTCCTATATATTTGAAATGCACGTTTAATACTACAGTGAATTTAGAGCCTATTAAAAATTCCTAATTTAACGGACCTTTTAACCAACAAACGTTTTTTGATAGGTAGTTGTTTAAAGACATATTAGGAAAAATGCAATATTAACCTGATATATCTTTTAATAAGTCGAGAAATTTTGTGATAGAAGTATCACAAAATTTCTGGACTTTTTGCAAATTATTTAATTTGTTGAGATATTTCTCTACAAAGAATCAATAAATGTAACAGAATATCTAAATAGTCGAATTACGGAAATCCACGGGGCGTTTGCTTGAGCTAGAACCTGTTATTAGACCTGTTTCAGTGAGCAAGGTCCCGTCACAGATCGGGTCAGGCCTAGGGACGTTACCCTGGCGAAACTAGTTTATTATTTTTACATTTACACCCCGGGCTGGGCTAAAAGTAGCTTTAAATGCACGATCGGCTTGTATTTCTAGTAAATTGCCTATGGAAATAGATTTGTTTTTATTTTCGTGCGAAAATAGAAGGCTTTATGTGATTGGTTTTGTGTACAAATTTAATCGTGTGTTGCAATATTTTACTTTATAATGTAATTTACTGTTATGATGAATAATAAAAATAAGTATTCACATATGAATGAAAGTACTTACTGGTAGAGAAATAAACCTCAATCAAATCAATGAAGCTAAATTTATTATAATTAAATTAATTAATGATTGCGGTAACAAACGTCAGTTTGAACATCTAAAATGAGTACCAGGCGCACAGACCCGTGTTAAGAGTACACTGAAACCACAGCCTGTGACGTCACGTCACGCGAGAGTCACGCTTCTAGCACGCGCCACCCTCACCCCTAGAACTTTTGTGACTTCATACGGCTATGATTGAATGTCGCGGTTTGTTTGGTTTTGCTTCAGCTATTAGTAATTAAAGGTTAACAGTACTTTTAAAACAAATTGTAATACAATGTTTTGAATCAATTGCATAAGTCTGTATATTTACACGAAGGAGCAACGTTACGATTTTTAATAGGTATATAAAATTCGAAATTATGATTTCATTAGAAAATATGTATAAATAATAATAATAAATTAACAGTTCTTCCTAAAACAATTTGGAATACAATGTTTTGAACAAATTGTATAGATCCCTATAAATACACCAAAGAGCGAAAGTTTTTTTTTGTGTTCATTATAATTTTATATTCAATTGGCGTTATAATTTTATTATAAATTACGCTGTACGTTTTATCAAGATAATATCAACTAGAGGTACAATATGATCTCTTTAATTTATGCACTGTTGCACTTTACATAATATGAGATTCTTGACTCCATTTGTCATTGTTTCTTTATTATTACGTAGATATATTGAATCTAAAACGGAAACATATCCATGTAATATTTATTTAACAACATAAAAGTTACATAATTATGCAATTTCAACATAAAGTACATGTTTTAAATGATATCGTATAGACTATAGAATTTAATACTATTTAGACGAAACACAAGATGAAAAAAATATACAAACATTTTCAACTCTATATAAATAAAACAAAAGAAAGCTGTAAGTTTCTACCATTATAATTTTAATTCAGACGTTATAAATTTTGCATCACAATGCAAATATACTGTCCAAAGTATTATCCATTTATCAAATATCTAGTCCCTCCAAGTCCCTCCTAATGTCTTAAGCAATTTCGTTAATCGTTTATACCATTGTCATCATCGATTATTTTAAATAATAGGTAAGTATACTCAAAATGGAATGACGAAATACACTTAATTTGAAATAGGTACATATTTAAACGCAACTTTAATCTTATATATAAAAATGAATCGCAAAATGTGTTGGTAAGCGCATAACTCGAGAGCGGCTGAACCGATTTCGATAATTCTTTTTTTATTATATTCCTGGAAGTACGAGGATGGTTCTTATGTAGAGAAAACGTAAACATGTACCACGGGCGAAGCCGGGGCGGACCGCTAGTTTATAATAAAAATATTAAAACTCGTGTTTTGACAACGCACATATAATTCGCAAAATATTATCATTAATTCATAAAACATCTATTAGCCAACATAATTTACATGATGTCCGATATGATTACCCTTTTTTTTTTTTTTTTTTTTTAAGTGGGGAAATCTTGCATAGATACCCACGGCCTCCGGGGAAGGGGCCGTGGGTTATGTCGGATTCCTACCGACCAAAACCCCACTGTGTTCCGTCAAGCCGCATCAACGACGGGGCCACGGGTATGGTAGAATTCTTCCGTGACCCCGTCAGCGGCTGCCCGTCGCCGGGCCAAAACAAATTGTGAGCCAACCAGCTCTAACCTCATGGGGCGGCGTGAGCGGAACACGTCTCACGCCACCACATCTCTCCGGACGATGGACTCGATATGATTACCCTACTAATACACGACAAGATCATTCTGAACTACTACAGGAACATTAAAATGCGTGTTTGCAAATATATCCAGTTTTATAATAGCGTACTTAATTTTAAATACACCGGTATCTAGAAAATAAATAACATCTATGCGACTATCTTTTATTTGGAATTTATGGAGCTATTTACGCGGCAAATTTATTAATTGCTATTTAATTTTATATCCACTTTCAGATTTTATCGATATTATTATTTATGACTGTATTTATTGTTGAGAAGCTGCATAAGCTATTAACAATTAAATTATTTTATTTTATCTGTATTTTCTTTTGATTGTTTGTAGGAAAATGTTTAGCAGATAGTTGTTGTTTTTATTTATAAACATAAATTCGAGCTTCCGCGTCGTTTGATATAGTTTAGATCCAGAATTGATAAGACTTGATGATTTCAGATAAAACTTAATAACTGATTATTCTAAACTTAACTACATAATACGTCAAATATGAGCAGAATCTCATAGGACGGAAGGATAAGATGCATAATCTTACCCACGATCCCGTGGAGCCCCAGCGCTTAAGCCTCTTCCCGAAAATGTTTTGGCACTGCGACAAGCAAGACACGGACGCGGCCGGTTGGATTTTGCCACCGAAACTCTCAACCCTGTCCAATGTCATTATCACTAAACCCACTAATGTTCAAATCAGTTCATAACTTCACTTGAAAACGTTAGACCCCGTATTTCCACGGGTTCGCGGTACGTGCGCTCCTCACGCCGGTTAGACAGCGAATGAGGACCGAGGGCCCATTTTCCGAGTGCCGGGAAAGTTTCGCCCGCCCAAAAGTACGTAAGCGGCCAAGCGCGTGTCTGCGCCGTGATGGGCGAGTGACGTAGACAAAGCTTACAACATTAGCGTCTCAATCAGTCGCTCGTGAAAAGCGTGCACCGTGATGTATCGGCGACGACATTTCAGAATTTAATTAAATAATATATTAACCAAGAGCAATTCAGTTTAGTTGTATGTTTATTTTTCTTATTATTTCCAGTATCTAAATAAAGACTTTCTTGTTATCCAACCTTTCGGATTATAGATATAATCGAATAGAGATAACTCGATCGTATAGAGCGAACTTTAGCACAAAAAAAAATCATTGTTAATTTTGTTTTAATTGTTAATGAAGCAGATGTTGCGAAAGTTCTTCATTTTAAAATGCTAGGTGTAAGGTACAAGGCCATGGCATTAGACAGCTCTATGATTACGTACCTTACAGTGAATCTTTTGTACCTGTAACTTTGATGACAAGGCCATATCAATTAAGTAATTAAAATATCTATCGACCTTTTAGATAAATAGTGTGGGCTTAAACAATTAAGCAAGTTTTATATTCAAGAGTTCTTTAAAGACCTTTCCTTAGAGTTAAATTTACTATTAAGAAAATATAATTTGTACGTAATTAAATGTTATTGAACATAACAATTGCAGAAACAAACACGTAAATTTAAATAAAATTCTAAGAAAAACACGTAAAATTCCAGGTAGGTATAAAAAAAATCAGAATTTAACAGAATCGTTATAAAATATTGCAAAAATTATTAAACATTAATATAATTAGAAACACTCAAGCTAACACTAAATAAAAGAAAAATGCAAAAAAAAATCATACTAATTACGACTCGGTAATGAATTAATTAAGGATTTTTATGTTCGCCTCTCATCCGGGCATACACCTTACCCTAAGCACGGCACGAAACCTCTTCACTTTGGTAGCATAATTATGCATATTGGATGAATTCCATTAACTTTGTATACAACGTTTTGCACTAATTAATACGATCTGATTAACCGGAAGATTGCGAAAGGTAAAAACTAAAATCCTTCACTGTACCGCTCGGTACGAGTCGGCTTATCTTTTTATTTCATTACCTATTGCTTATATGATGATTAGTTTGGTAACATTGCGCTATATGTTACATAAATATATTTACGTATTATGCATATAAATAATTTCAAAATTTGAATGCTGTAATATAAAAATTAAAAATATGTAATATGTTAATTATTATTTTTAACAAACAACTAAACCGCTTCAAATTGTTCAACTTTTCAGAACTCAACACAATTTTTCTAGGACCAATCGGAAGACACCAGCTTTCAAATACAAAAGTAATAAATCAAAATCTGTTCAACCAGTAGAAAGTACTGAAGTTATAAACTCGAAAAAAAGTTCTAGTAGAAAACCTCCTTTTTTTGAAATCGGTTGAAAAGTAAAGAATAATTTGGAAAATCCAAAAGTGCACGCCTCATAATTTTTTTTTAATACATAAATATTTATTAATTATTATTTTTGTTTATTTAATAATTAAACCACATCGAATCAGACCCTGAAAAATGAAAGGGTTCTATTCCTGAGCATACTCAAGCGTAAGAGAAAAAAAAAGACTCGATTAGTAAAGTATTTCGGTCGCTATCGTGTTAACAAGAAAAAGGATCCGCACATACAGACACACGGACGTCCAAGACAGAACTTTTTTAAACTGTTTTTTAACTAGTTTAAATAACAAAAATGACATCAAAAATATCATGAACGTTAAAAATAGTGTTTTTTCTTAATATGTGTGTGTATGTATTATCTTACAAGTGCAATGTATGATACATAAAGACATTTTAAGTTTGAAAAATCAGATGTTTTGCGCGAAGTGACAGTAGTACCCACCTCAACGCTTCGCTTATGAGGCGTGCAATAAGCAGAAAAATATGGCAGTACATTGTATCCAGGTATAAGTGTTGTACTCAGGCATAATTCCCCCTCGACCCAAATACTTCCCGAGTCTCTTCACAGCACAAGTACATAAGTAAGATATTGTATTTCAAGAAAATCTAGGTTTAAAATAGCTACTAGATACTTCTGTGTTAGTAATTATTTGCGTTTACATTCTACGTATGTGGGCTTTAAAATGTCTGTAAAGTATTCAAGATTTAACTACGACTTCTATTACTTTGTGATTATAGATTTCAGTGAAATCAAGCATTTCGTATGTTTGTAAAATAGTTATTATCATCCATTTTAATAATGATCATTGTTGGCATTTAGTTAATCGACGATTAATTATCCGTCATAAATGTATTTATTTCCTATCGTCTAAAAATTCATTTTCATACATGAAATCTTAGACATTTGACCAGTCTAATAATTGTTTATTCATAGATATTTCACACCAACAACGCTTTACTAACCTGATAACATCCACTATAATAGGCTGATAATTCGAAAGTTATTATAACTATCACAAACGGTATCTTCGCTGATATGTAGAATGCTCTGGATTCTTGCAAAATGAGCTAACGGTACCGCTATGTGTTAGATACACTAACGCCGGGAGTGCAACTTTATCAAATTCCTATCAAACGCTTGTCATTTTCACACCAACCATATTGTAGTTTCGAAAATACAACGGTATATATAATCACTGCCTTTTAATGTAGGAAAAAATAAACGTGTCATCCGATGCAGTTTCTTTGAAATACAGATGAGCTTCAAATAGAGAAGAGTTAATTAACAATAATACGATTTTCTCGCATTGCATGTAACATTTTAAATTGTTTGTGATAAATGCGTATTCGATACTTGATAAATCGATGTCTAGTCTCAGGTAAATGGTAAATGAATCTTGTTCAACTCTTTAATTTCAAAGTAAAGGTTCATTTAATACGACCGAAGTACGCCCACCGATGTAGCCAAGCCAAACCACGTGGGCGCACCGCGCAAGTCTATCGCCTTCAATTTATTTACTTCTTAAACAATACCTTCGATAATAAATTCTGAGGTTTTTGAATTTCTAAATTAATTTAACGTATGAGAAATTGTCGAACATACATTAATTCTACATTAAAAACTCTCGTTTATAAGAATTGCGCAGAAAATCTGCAGCAGTCGTAAAAAGCGATTTCGCGAACCAATCTGTTTATTGGGCAAAGAGGAAAAATTTAGACATTCACCTTGCGAGACCTTAACGTAAATAAATAAGATTTGAAGTGCACTGACGTTTATATAGTCATTAAAAATAAATAAACATAGTGACGGAGGCAACTCGGTGTCTGATGTTTGTGTGCGTGTGTTGGCGAGTGGGGAAATGGTCAAAACATATAAGCGGGCAGCGGCCTATTTTGTTATTATCTGTTGAGATTTCTTATGTATGAAGGATTTAAGTGTTTTAAGTAGGTATACATCTATGTTAAAAAGGGAAAATCTTATAATAATAAATTTCATTCATTAAATATGTGTAAGTTTTCTATTATTTTTTTATTAACGTAAGTGATGACGTAAGTATAATACGTTAAAAAATTAACCTTAAAGTTAAAATAGGAAACAAAATTTACGAAAATGCATCGTATTTATAAAATAAACACACATTTTTACATAAATGAATTTATAGTTAGAATGCTTCCGTACTTGTTACAATAATTATAATAGCAATGCCCTGCGGTTTCACCCGCATAGATAGTGATAGACAGTGAAAAGTCTGCTATAGGTCGGACTATAGGTTTAATTTTTAATCACATGAAAATCACCTTTCCCGCACTTCCCGCCGCTTTCACCCGTCTCGCACTACGGCCTTTTTTTATTTTAGTGTGGAAATCTTTCATAGATACCCACGGCCTCCGGAGGAGGGGCCGTGGGTTATGTCGGATTCCTACCGACCAAAACCCCACTGTGTTCCGTCAAGACGCATATTGGTAGAATTCCTCCGTGACCCCCGCACTACGGCCTGCTCGAACAGTATACCTACTATTTTCTGTAGATTGACACTTTTAAAAATTCGTTATATCTTTTGAATGGAATATCCAATTCTTTTCATTTAAAAAGTATTTTGCTGGTATTGAAACAGTCTATAATAAAACATCATTTAATGGGATAAGGATTAATATATGTGTATGGATAACATGGTTTGATTACTGTCGGCACTTCTATTTACTTTGAAAACGTAAAAAAGTTGTTGTAGTAACATAACTACTGAAGATGGACATATGATATCGCGGACTTTCTTGTAGATATTGATCCATTCTATAATACCGTAGAACATTTTTTTGTTCTATCTTCAATAGATTCCGCAGCGCACGCGATGACAGAAATTTTATTGAGGATTTTTTTACACCTTGGGTTACATTATTGCATTTTTGGTAAGGATCTCTAATTTTTTTGAAAATGCAATATAGCCTATGTTGCTCAGTAAAGATGCAGCTTTCTAATGGTGAAAGAATTTTTGAAATCGGTCCAGTAGTTTTTGCGTGAAAACCATACATACATACATACATACATACTTACAAACTTTTCCTCTTTATAATATTAAGTATAGATAATTGGTCTGCAACATATGAAAACATGTTATTAAAAATTAAGAGGAATTATTATTTATAATAATAAAATCTGAATGGTCAGTGCTCTCTTATGATTAAGTTCAAACACCTCTATTTCTGCTGTACGACACAGTTTTTACAAAATTTCAAAAGACTTCAAGCATCACTGAATTTTTATTGACGACAACTATTCTTAAATATTATTACGACTATAGTTAAAGCCGCTTGCCTAATAAAAGATAATCAAAATGTCTCAATAATAAAAATGTCGTGTATTTTCGAATTTAACGATTTGTATACAAACTGGCGAAAATTTATGAAGGTTTAGATAGGAATAGAATTAGAATTTTCATCGAGGCCGAAATCGTCTTATTGTTCATATCAATACTTTTGAATCATGCACGTGATTCATTAGCTGTTTTTCATTTATATTCCTATCGCGATTGTATTTTTATTAGTCACCTAGCTTAGCCTCTAAAGAATTGTATTTAATATACATATCAATAACAAATTCGTTCCTCACCTGAATTTAAAAATACGATACAGAAGTTTCAGTCGCCATTTCTCCTCTAGTAACTTTAAAATGATATATTTCATAGTAGAGCAGATTAAGCGTCCATTTAAATAATGATTGCAATTTTAACATTGAATCAGTTATGAATATAATAAATAATAATTCACACAAACCATTATTCTCCCTAATACATGGTATTTCTTTCATCTTCTAAGCCAATACGTCATATAAATAATATTTCAGCTCGAATGTAAAATGTCGTGACCACTTTAACGACCACGAGCCACCATCAATCTTTTTGGCCGTGAAGTTTTTATTACGAAAATGTACTGGTGTTGTGATAATCATAATAAATTATGAATTCAAACATTTCACTACAACGCGTTCTAGTCGAACGTTTAAATGTATCTATTAATTATTTCATTATACGCGAAATTCCTTTCGCTAGAGCAATAATAGGTCACATTTGATATTTAATGAGTGTTTAAATTCTGTTCAAACTTAAAAAATTTCAATACTTTGTCATTGCTCTGGCCTAGTCAATAGATATTAATAAAAACAATATCGTTTCCAAATCAAATTACATTGTGTTCAAATTAGTATCGTCAATTTTTTTTGTTACAACAGACGAGACAGCTCGTTAAAATTACTAATTACATACGATTATTAAAAACGAAAATCAAATTTGTACTAAAAACTTGAACCGATACGCTTCGTTCATGTAATACATTCCACTGAACAAAACATACTGTAATAGTTGCATAGATAAATCTAAATTGCGTTAATTGGGGCCGTTAATTATCTGTGCATCACCTTGCCGTTACGAAAGCATCTATGACGAGGCATAGGGTTGTCACAAACTATTGTTGTCACAAAAGTATAATTTTTGAAAGCTTATGATGTATATGACGTATAAATATTGAACCAACTTATTTGATCGCAATGTAAAGTGAAAATTAATTATTTGTTATATAAAAAGTTTTGCAAATTTTTACGTTCAGTATTTCATCTTTATAAATCAGAAGAATCAAAATCTTAATTTTGATATGTAAAAGAAAGAACTGAATTGTATTCATCCATTTTAGTTCTTATACACGACGTAAATATTACAGTGACAGTAATCGTTGTCATGCACCATAGATTTCTCGGGTTAATGTTATAGTTAAATTACGGAAACGCAGTTCCAGAAGCTTAATCATATAAGACATATACTCCAAGAAGTTTGTCGTTATTGTCCGGCCACGACTAAAGGTATTTATGTATTTGAATTAATTGCTCGTCATATCGCGGCTGTGGTCACACCGCGATTGTTACGAACAATCTCGTCATATCTTCATTACCTTACATAATAATGAAGTACATTGATATAAAATACATCAAATGAAACATAAAATTAGATAGAAGTTTACTAAATATTATATTGCGGTATAATTGCTACAGTTTAATATATTTTATAGAGCCAAATATTCTGTAGATCTTTAAAAGTATTATTTTAATTTTACATATCCTTAAAATTGTTTTAAAAAATTGTAATTTATTATAAAATGTGGCAACCCTTAAAGCTACACGGAACACGTCATAAGAAAGGACGTTTTTACGGCAATGTTTGTTCCACCATTGCAATTTAAAAATTAAGAGTTAGTCAACAATTTCATGTTCGTATTAAGCAAGATAATTAATTCTATTATTGTTAGATTTACATAATCAGATAATGAATATAAAAATTGGCTTAAATTTTTGAAATGACTTAAAATGGCTTAAATTTTTGATTGAACCTTTTGACGTCATAATAAAAAATCATTGGCGTTGATGGTGTATTCTGAAATTCTATTCTTACATACCAATATATTTTTACTTTTTCCCTATGGAAAATCCCTTGCGACATACCTGGAACAAAACACATAAAAATTAGTAGACAGTCATAAAAATCGTATAAAAGTTACCATTTAGTTATGCGGTACGATCGTATACGAACATCCAACATGCTATAAAACAAGATCGCGTTGAAAGAGAAGAAATTTATATCAAATATTTTAATACTTTTCATAAAAATTGTGTCGGTGACATTCGCTCGCCCTAAATATGAAATGTGTCAACCATTTTTCCGTATGCACATAATTTTTTAACAACATTACTTAAACATCGCTGCAAACCGTAAATATATCACGCTCAAAGAAATCCTAAGTGTGATGTGACTTTGTTGATATTATAAGTTAAAAATTTAAGTATTGTTTGCGATTCATTATACGCAATAAAATGTTTTGGGAGATTCGGATACAAATAAATGCATTTGACCCACAATTCGGTATCGTAAATTTAATTACTTTTTACGTAACATTGGTTTGGGTTAACATGTGAAAGATTTTACATCAGACAGGAAAATTGTGTTGGAAACTGACACAGACACTGGTAACGACATAATTTAAAGTTTTTTGAAAACCGCGTAATATTTAGTCTGCGTAATGTAATAAGATAATTTATTGGATTGGCTTATTGAGAGCAGCGAAGCTTATACAATTTTAAATCAAGATAAATTCTGCGAAGATTCAATGACATGGTATAAATACTTGTACTGAACATTAATAGAAACTGTAACAACTGTATCAGTTCTAATTAAGCAAGAAATAACGTCGTTCGGGCGACGACTCCGGCCGCCGCCCACGGCATCTTCTCAATTCTCGTAACATGTGTAATATTATCACGGGATCTGGATGTAGGTCAAGTGAGCGAAAACCGCGGATTCGCAAGTTTGTTTACCTCGAGGGTTACCTTGAGAACTGTTGGGAAAACTATTAGATCGAGCAAAACAAACGCGCAGTATGAAGTGTTTGGACAGTACATATTTGTGATAAAGACGGAGCTTTTTTTACAGTATTAGATCATCCTTCATCTTAATAGTTAATCTTTAAGTTATTTTTTTGAGTAAATAAATATTAAATGTATAACTAAATTTACCGGACATCGTCTTATTAATTAAATTAAGACTAATTTTTCTTTATATTAACTGATAGCTACTTACTCGAAATAACTAATTCAACTATAAAAAAAAACCATGTGAACAAAATATAATATGTATATTTTGTTCTGTAGAAAATATTATTAAATCCAAGTATATAAATTAATAACGGCGTATAAATACTTTTAAAGTAAGACACTACGATCTCACGGTACATACCAGATCAAAGCTTGGTACGAAATATAAATTGTTTAGCGGCGGACCGAATTATTTAATTCTTAGAAGTTTTTATGAAATAGACCAATTTGTGAGCTAGCGAATATATTCTGTTTCTAGTGCATGACGGCTTCGTATAATCAGCTTCATATGGGTCGCTGTCAACTGCCTAAATAATGATTGTTATTATGGCCATTTGTGTATACTGTATAGGTACCTACAGTAATTAGTCGTACCCCACGATTTTGCCTGTATTTCTCCGCTCTTATAGATATTAGCGTTTTGTAATATAACCTGTAGCTTTTCTTGATAAATTGGCTATCTAACAATGAAATTATTTTTCAAATCGGACCCGTCTTTCCTGAGATTAGCGCGTTCAAACAAACATTCTGCTTATTATAGATATTAGTATGGACTTTTCTGTAAATCCAGCGGCCTTATTCAATTTATACGTAACTCGAAATTAAAAAGAAAGAGATTAAGCGCAAATCAAAACCCCACAAAGCTCTAGTTGATTAAAATCGCTTCGACATAAAACAAAGTTCTCCGATTCCGTCTTAATCAGTATCAAATGGACGAATAACAGTAGGGCAGAAGTTCGATTCTCATCAAAATCTCCAGACGACCTTTCGCCCGACTTTCATAAGGCTTTAGAGGGCTATCACGTAGTGTCGATGGTAAATAAGGGATGTAAGAAATTCGTATGAAACTTTATAGACCTAATCTGCAAATAATTTGGTATTTGGAAGACTTGCGCGTTTACAAAACACATGTATAGTTTATAAAATTATAATATTTACGCATATAATTTGACTTCAAAGCATATATTCAGTGTTCATAACATATTTTGCTTGTTAAATAAGTGTAAATGTCATTGTTGATTTAAAGTTCTTTTTGTTAATGATGATAAAGTCAATTCACCTAGATTCCCGGAATCGCATCGTAACCTTTTTATAGTTGAGTAATTCGTATATAAAGAAATAAATCAACGAGCTGCGTAACAATGTTTATTGCAGTCTAAATATAGACGGATTATATCGTATCTAGTACGTACTCGTATAGACAACAATTGGGCACGGCCACGCCCTTCTAAGTGTTGATGTTAGCATTGATTGATGCAGACCATTTTAAAACATTGCCGTCTACGCGCACGGATTGTTTAATTTCCAAGCGTTGCGCAAATAAACCGACAATCGGATTTATTTTAAGACAATTATCAGTAAATACTTTTAAATACATCAAACCTTAGATTATGGATTGGTCTCCGCGCGCGCGCTACGACTAGATACCGCCGGCGTACTTGAAAAATGCGGCAACTTATAGTACGCCGAATTCGGCGTACCCAAGCCCATCCCAAGCCAGTCGTGTCACAAGCATTGTGTGGAGAGGGTGAACCGATAATTTATAAAGATTTTGAACAAAATCTGAAGTAAAATGCCTATTTGTGTCATAAAACTATTTAAAAATAATACAACAAAAAATAAGAAAGACACTGGGATCACGTACCATCACTAAGTATCGTATTATTCGAAATTTCTCCTTTACTTCGAAAAATTTTTCTACGAAAATACGACGCCATTCAGTGTTGCCGTATTGCATATCCAAAAAAATACACGTGGTTGAGGAAATATTTTAGCAATAATTTGAACTTTTTTTTTCAATACTATTACTAACACATGTATAAAAAAGTATAATACAATAATTTATTTCTGTTTAACCATGTTTAACTGACTCATATAATATGTTTTTTTTTTAAATTTCCGCTTTTTTACTTTTAAACAACCTTTGTGACTATAGTATAGTAGCGTCGCAAGTGGTGCAATTTGAGTCACATGTTCATGGATTCGATTCCCGGCCAGGTCAGGATGAAAAAAATATTTTTCAAACTTCTTTCCAAGATGCCAGATTTCCCATTTATGAGGTAAAATTTATGTAGCTGGCAGCCCAATTCTTCACACACACTAGCGTCTTTACAAATTGCCTAAAACACACTACAGAAATGAGTTGCCGCACTCACAGAGCTATTGTTTTTAGGTGGGGCGGTATCTAGTCGTAGCGCGCGCGCGGAGACCAATCCTTAATCTAAGCATCAAACGGATCTGTCATTGTTATATAATGATTTAAACTTACTACAATAATATACGTATTTAAAGAACTTAAGAGGTGCACACCACATCATGCTAATTCACTTACTCATAGTAATAATGAATTCTGTGGAGGAAGAATGTTGTCACTTTTTTAATATGAGAGGATCCTTTATCAACCTGTGCTATACTTATTAGTACTGAGCTACTCATTAGCCAGAAGAAGAATATTTTAAGGCCTATAATATCGTAGACATTATATATTTCATAAATTAGTATACAATTCTCGTCGTCGGTTCGAAGCTAAGAACAAAAGGCAGATGTGCTGACACACGGTAAGCTGCAAACCTACAAAGGTTTATGATGCGCTCACTTGTCGACGCGCCGCGTATGGGATCCGTCATAAAACACGACTGTATTCAATTAATTAAAATACTTCCGCGCTTTTAGGAATATTTGAAGAGAATACAAAGAAAATTTACGTTATTTCTCCTTTTCAAAATTCACTAATACCGGGAATATGAATAGTTATACTATTAAATGTAATTCACTATTGACTTAGAAATACAGTCAACCTTACAGTATAACCTTGTTTGCGAATACAATATTATATCATAAATCTAGCACCGAAGTAGTTGTAAACGAGAAACAGTTCGCAAGCTCCCAATACAGTACATAAATTAACCACATAATTGCAACTGAGAGAACTCTACGTTTTCATAGCTCTGTCGTTTTTAGCGTCGTATGTAGGTTTATAGATTTTCAGAAACTATCAGAAATAGATTCACTATATTCTTGAAACTAATAAAACGTCCCATATCATTTTTCTATATTAGTTGCGAGCGTAAATATTTAATTGCCCTCTTAAAACTACAGTTAAGATGTGTGAATCGACGTTAATTACATCGACATAAATGTATCGTATGTGCTTTTAAACTAAATTTGCAAGCTTTTCTCGGAACATTGTACTAACTAATCACTGCAAGTGCACAGGCCGCTGAAAATTTAACCGCCTTTATCGTCACTCGCAGACATTCCATTGTGTTGCCAGACAAAGCTTACGTTTGATGTTTTTCTTATTCATCCTCCGCTCGACATCCTATTTTTCCAAATTAAGGTTTCGAGGTCGACTCCCGTTACCTGTTTTTGAAATATTACACATCGCCGCACTAAATACTTCGTCCTTGATTCTATCATTAATTATTGAAAATAGGTTGGCATTTTTCATAGTAAATACACAATTAATCTTGTGAGATAGCGTCGCAAAAGTGTTCGAGTGAGCAATATTTAAGACCTAATTAACGGTTGAAGACACCGGTCTATTATTGAGATACGTAAACTAAAGCTTTAATTTTAGATGTTCGAGTCTAAAATATTTATAGATAATTGCAAAATACATGGCCGAGTTATGTCAGACGATAGGCGTTAACGTAGACGGGCGAAGCTAATGCGATAATACGAATGTTACTAGAAGATCCTACGCTCATTCAAATCAAATTATTATAATTTGATGGATACTAATCCTTCTTGGTCCATTGAAAAGTTACATTTGGGGTCGCATTTTTTAGAGGACGCAATTTTATTTTTTTGATGTGTAGGGGGGGTCAGTGTGAAGCTATCACCAAGTTTGTGGGGTCGCCACCCTTGTCCCACGGCCGCCATCTTGAAAATAGCGGTTGAAATGGTTTTTACGATATATCTCTTAAACTATTTATCTGATAATAAAACAATGTTAACATTATTCGTTGCAAATTAAATTCTCTACAACTTAGGTTCAGTAACTTTTTGTCGTAGAACTATAAACAAAAAAGTTATAAGCGAAAATGTTCAGAAATTAGAGATGTTTATATTTTTCAATAAAACTTTTTTTTATAAGCTTACGAAGAAATTATATCAGACCATTTTTGTAGATTGTTTTTCGTAGAACAACTTTTATTTACAACATTTTTTCATTAAGTAAATAGCTAAGGTTTTACAGCCATCCGAAGTGAGTACTATTTTAAGTACTCTTTACTATACAGAATACGATATATTATGTGTGTACTAATAATAATTTGTCACCAGTAATTATTTTATTTTTGTTATAATAATATTTTTAATAATTAATTTTACAATATTATTAATAATTAATTATTGAATCTGTTCCCCACAACCCAGGAGGTAGAGTCTGGAAGTGCGTTTTTTTTACGTCGAAAAGCAGGGCTGAAATGTGGAAGCACACTGCATTCCATTGTTGTGGAGTCTGGGAAAAGAGCCAATAGCCAATTTATTATGTATAGTTACTACTGAAAAATAGTACTCACTTCTGAGCGCTGTAAAACCTTAGCTATTGACGTAATGAAAAAATGTTGTATATAAAAGTTGTTCCTCGAAAAACAATCTACAAAAATAGTCTTATATCATTTATTCGTAAAATGATAAAAAAAAGTTTTATTGAAAAATATAAATAGCTCTAATTTCTGAACATTTTCGCTTATAACTTTTTTATTTATAGTTCTACGACAAAAAGTTACTGAATCAAAGTTGTAGAGAATTTAATTTGCAACAAATAATGTTAAAATTGTTTTATTATCAGATAAATAGTTTAAGAGATATATCGTTAAAACCATTTCAACCGCTATTTTCAAGATGGCGGCCATGGGACAAGGGTGGCGACCCCACAAACTTGGTTTTAGCTTCACACTGACCCCCCCTACACATCAAAAAAATAAAATTGCGTCCTCTAAAAAACTCAAGGTCAGGCCTAAAAAATGTAACATTTCAATGGATCATCTAAGTAATCCTCTATTTGTTTGAGTGATTACTCAAATGTCAAATGGCGATGGAATTTAGATTTCTTAGAATCTCCATAGACAATAGAGTTAACGTGTGTAACTATGTTATTATTGTATTGTATGTTTCTATGTAGAATATATCAATTGCAATTAAGATAAATAATGATTTTATAACATCTTCAAACTTTTTGAAAATAAAAAGCAGTGGTAACAGCGGGACATTATTATAAAGTTTTGATATAGAATAATTTGATGTGTCAAAATAGTTAATAAATAACTTCATGTCGATTTATATGTTTAGCAAATTATACTATGATATAGTATGAATAATAAAATTATAAAAGTTCGTGTTTTAAAGGAACCATCTAAATTCTCTGGCTCGTAAGGGATTTGGCGCGCGTATTCTGTTAATCCACCTTTATCTGCCTTCAGAACGGATGTATAAAAAAATTGTAGTGTCTCATCATAAAACATTGTGACGCATGCACTATTCATTCATGCGAATATTCATGTACTACACGATATTTAGGACGTTTTATTTTCGCGTGGAGGCCACGTGGCATCTAATTCTGTATCAAATTGTATACATTACTGTTCTAGTTTTCAAGTTAAATAATGTACTCCTACGCGACACCTTTGTACGTTATAAAGTTACTCTTAGCGGCTAGTACCGATTTAGGTATCCTAACAATAATATTGTGCGTTTATTGGACAGGGCTTTAATTAAATTCGCTTATCTATAGGAGAGTTTATATGTTTAAACATAAATTGGTTTTGGAAATACGTAATAGTAGATTGTATGTTGAATTAAAAATTACGTTTCCGTTGAATACGTAAAAGGTGTACAATATTAATTAAAAGTTTAACAATTATAGTTTTATATCAACTCACCATGTGTTAATTGCTACGGGTGTGTTCGAAAAACTAAAATTTGCATAACCTTGCCAGCTTAAATTGCCTTGTATCAGGTATCTGATGTTAAGCAAATATAAACTTCGCAAATAGACCGCATGCTTCGATAAATGGGGTGTTGACTGGTCAATATCAATGTGAATTACAATGTATATGTAATTAATAACCATGTAAACAAATATGTATCTAAGTTAAAGACTTGTTTTTTAAATTAAAAGTCAAATTTCATAAAATAATAATCGTAATAAGCGAGCGAATGAGACACTAAATTTACATATTACTGAAAACATTACAGTATCATATTAGAATATTATAAATAAACACGATCAAATTATACGCAATCTATTTGTAATATTAGTCCATTGAATGAGTCCCTCCAAGGGGGGTCTAGAGTGCGTGAGTTAGTAACGTAAGATGTTTCTTCGGAAACATGTCAAGAGTCCCTAGGTAATAAACATACTAAAACCCCGGGCCACTAGGAGGAGCCCCGGAGTGGGGGGAGGGGGGAAATGGGTCCATTTTTTCATTTTTCGCTTAAATCTCAAAAACGGTACATGTTAGAGAAAAATTTTCAAGGAAAAGTTGAAAGGCCATAAAATTATCTACAAGTTGTACCTGAATCATTTTTTCCTATATCCTACCGTTTCTGAGTTATACGCAGTAAAACATGATTTTGGCTCAAACAATTTCCACATCAATCGATCAAAAAATATTTCTTTCTTCCAAAAAACTCAAATGTGCAACTTGTGACCAGTACTGATAGATTGCTCTTAATTAGTTCTATAATTGGTAAAATAAACACATTCCTCCATGGAAGCCTTTAGGAGGAATCGATTGTCAAAATATTATATTGGGGCAGTTTGAGTTACTGAACTTGATCTTTTTATTTTTTTCTTCCAAAAAACTCAAAAGTGCAACTTGTGACCGGTACAGATAGATTGCTCATAATTAGGTCTATCATTGCTAAAAATACCAGATTCCACCACGGAGGCGTTTACGGGGAATTGAATTTTATCAGGGTAGTTACGATACATGAACTTTTTATTTTTTTTCTTTCAAAAAGCTCAAAAGTGCAACTTGTGACCGGTACAAATAGATTGCTCATAATTAGGTCTATCATTGATAAAAATACTAGATTCCACCATGGAGGCGTTTACGGGGAATGGAATTTTATTAGGGTAGTTAGTTAAAAAGTTCATGTATCGTAACTACCCTAATAAAATGCAATACCTCCTAAACGCCTCCATGGTGGAATCTGGTTTTTTTATCAATGATAGACCTAATTATGAGCAATCTATCGGTACCGGTCACAAGTTGCACTTTTGAGTTTTTTTGGAAGAAAAAAAATAAAAAGTTCAAGTATCGTATCTACCCTAATAAAATTCAATTCCCCGTAAACGCCTCCGTGGTGGAATCTAGTATTTTTATCAATGATAGACCTAATTATGAGCAATCTATTTGTACCGGTCACAAGTTGCACTTTTGAGTTTTTTGGAAGAAAAAAAATAAAAAGATCAAGTTCAGTAACTCAAACTACCCTAATATAATATTTTGACAATCGATTCCTCCTAAAGGCTTCCATGGAGGAATGTGTTTATTTTACCAATTATAGACCTAATTAAGAGCAATCTATTAGTACCGGTCACAAGTTGCACTTTTGAGTTTTTTGGAAGAAAAAAATAAAAAGATAAAGTTCAGTAACTCAAACTACCCTAATATAGTATTTTGACAATCGATTCCTCCTAAAGGCTTCCATGGAGGAATGTGTTTATTTTACCAATTATAGACCTAATTAAGAGCAATCTATCAGTATCGGTTACAAGTTGCACTTTTGAGTTTTTTTGGAGAAAAAAAATAAAAAGTTCAAGTATCGTAACTACCCTAATAAAATTCAATTCCCCGTAAACGCCTCCGTGGTGGAATCTGGTATTTTTATCAATGATAGACCCAATTATGAGCAATCTATCTGTACCGGTCACAAGTTGCACTTTTGAGTTTTTTGGAAGAAAAAAAATAAAAAGATCAGTTCAGTAACTCAAACTACCATAATATAATATTTTGACAATCGATTCCTCCTAAAGGCTTCCATGGAGGAATGTGTTTATTTTACCAATTATAGACCTAATTAAGAGCAATCTATCAGTACCGGTCACAAGTTGCACATTTTAGTTTTTTGGAAGAAAGAAATATTTTTTGATCGATTGATGTGGAAATTGTTTGAGCCAAAATCATGTTTCACTGCGTATAACTCAGAAACGGTAGGATATAGGAAAAAATAATTCGGGTACAACTTGTAGATAATTTTATGGCCTTTCAACTTTTCCTTGAAAGTTTTTCTCTAACATGTACCGTTTTTGAGATTTAAGCGAAAAATGAAAAAATGGACCCATTTCCCCCCTCCCCCCACTCCGGGGCTCCTCCTAGTGGCCCGGGGTTTTAGTATGTTTATTACCTAGGGACTCTTGACATGTTTCCGAAGAAACATCTTACGTTACTAACTCACGCACTCTAGAACTTTTTATTCAATGGACTATATGTTATTCTTGTTTTACCTCACTAACAAAATAGTTCCTAGACGCGATAATATCTGAAACTCACTCAATTTCGAAGGAAGACGGATGTTTTGCAAACATTCGGGTTTTTATGATAATGTTATGCAAGACTTTTGTTTTTGCCTGTGTACAAAATTGGTGATAATATTTTACACCATAAATGAAAGTTAATTTCTAGTATCAATTAAGATATTAAGTATAGGTGATTGGTTTTACGACATAACTATGACATTACGAAACTTGGCCAATAATATAGTTGAATTTTTGATGATGAACCCCAGATAAATTACACCAACGGCTTATAATTATTTATGTTGATATTCTTTCATTCTGAACAAGAAAATCTAAATTATAAATAGCATATAAAATCAACTTCATGTCATATTATTTTTGGATGTAATTTTCTTATGAATTCACAAGGTTGATAATAACGCATCATCTCACATTACACGAACCATACGTTACATTCGTCAAATTCGGTAAACAGGAATAAATAATAAAAAAGTCGACTTCAAGGAACTTTTTTCATCAAGGAAGTGTCTTCTTTACCTCCATTAGGTAAATTATTATATTATTAATTTAGAATAACACGGAAGATAAAATTGATTGAAGGCTCTGTAAACGTTATGTTTTGCGTGTTATCATAATTTTGATTCATGTTTGGTAAAAACAATTTTGGAGCTTACGAGAATGAAATGTTAGCTGCTAATACAGACAGCGTTTAATATGAAATCAACATTTTAAACTGTACAAAGACATATCAATTACGGCTTAAAAATATTTTTACGCATTTAAATCATATAAAGTGTTATTGACTCTTCCGAGATCTTCGTTAATCGTTTTAAGTCGTTTATATAACGCCTTATAACGTTAAACACTAACAAAACACGTAATTTAATTACAAACAAAATTTCCCATGCGAAAACAACATTCCCGATTCTAGCGAATTTCGGCGAGTGTAAACAATAATATAAATATATTTGAAATCAGACATGATAACGGAAATGCCGGATTCCAGCATTGCAGTCTAATAATATCATCATTACATGGGGAAACCCATTCTCATATCCTTTCTGTCAAAAGCTTAAGATGAATTATAAGCAGATAAATAAGTGTGTTTATAAGTTTGAATGAATTTAATACAAACATTAAGTTAGTGTTATTCAACATATTTAGTAAATCCTGCTCAACTTTCATGTCTTTTTCGTTGGTATCTTTTATATTTTGTTTCAATAACTTGCAATATCAAGTGTCATAAAATGAAGCTTTTCTATACATATAGAAAAAAAAACTTCAAACAAAATCTAAGTAGTTGAAAAATGAACGGTAAACTTTGCTATTTGTATTACTAAATTATCAGACTTCCCAGAAGTATGCAATATCCCAACGATTACATAAAAACTGTCGTACCACACACGTAGACTGGTCACTGAACAATTTTCTTATAAAAATTATGCTCTTTGCATCTCGACAGTCCAGTAAATAACGGCATAAAAGTTATTTATGTTTCCGACTGTACTTGCGTATTGAGTTGTTGCAGATGAAATATGTTAATAGAGTTATTTTCATAGATTGGCATTCACACTTTGTCTCTCACCGTTGTATTTGTGATTGCAATATACGTTGTTTCGTTGAAAAACAATAGTTCAAAACATATGAGTAACAATGTTATTATTGTACCTTTTTGCTTAGGCGTTATGGTGTTAAATCTTAATAAGAATAGCTAAGAATTCCAATTATTTCTTTTGGTTTCTAAACAACTATTTGTTCTTTATCTTCTCCAAATTTTCATATAGAGAACAATCAAACTCCCGCGATTAGAACCTAAATTAGTTTCCTCCACATATATTGACTTCGCAATCGACTCCCGAACAGTCAACGACCCCTGCAGGATCCCATTAGAAGTTTTGATTCGCAAACAATCCACACATTCGGCAAACAACTCTGAACGAAACGCTTATCTCAGGCCGTTGACCCCCTATCATCTCACTTGTTATACAATAAAATCTTCAGGGACTATGTTGCTATCCAGACCCATTGAAAATAACAAGGGGATTTTCAAGCGAAGGTGACATAACGAGCTAGGGTTGACTCAAGTATCATTTACCTTTTGATCGACGGAGATCTTTACATTTTACTTGTATAAAATATTACCTATGTATGAAAACAGGGTCTTGGTCTAGTCTGCGGACTTTAACATAACACAAAAAAATTTCAGATACCTAGTAATAAATAAAATGAGAGAGAGTAATTTGAAATAATCTTTAAATCTTAAAAATTGATTAAATTATGGAAAAACGTTTTAAATAACTTAATAGAATGTTACAATTATACAAATCGTAAATGAACCACCCCTTAAATGATGTCATTGATCTCTTTTCGCAGCTCCAATGATTTTCCTCATTAAATGTAATTTGTCAATTTTCTTGAACCCTTCGAAAGGTCGAAAACGTAATATCGCACAGATTGGAATACTTATTGATTTTTAGAGTTATTTTAGAATTGTATTCGTGCGATAAAGTAGATATTAACATGTTTACCTAAATTGATTTACTTTCAGAATATAATATAATATTAAATTAAATACAAACGACTTACTCCTCAACCGCGAGAACTGAAAAAATGGGACCAACCAAGAAAATGATTCAATTTGAATGCTAGCCATTTCTTGGCTAGCTTTAAAAAATCATCAAAATCGGTTTAACCAGTTCTGAGATAAGAAATAAACAAAATATCCAACTAAGGACATCCTCCTTTTCTGAAGTCGGTTGAAAGTGTTATTGAATTATATTCTAACGACTTTAACGTATTACTTGAAAGCAAAGTGCGGATAGGCGTCACACAAATTGTATTAGGACGAGAACGCAATCCAATTGAAACCAACCTTTACAGTGAAGTGACATTTGAAAATGGAGATATTTTTAGAATACCATCTACCAAGAAAAGACGATGAGATAATAGAACATATTCTGATAAAGATAATTAGAATTGGTCACTAAATTACACGCGTACAGAATTAACACATACATATACAATATATTTATTTTTCTACTAACAATTAATTACGACTAGTGATTACCCTCTCGCACCAGAGATTCGTGAACACATCAAGTGCAATCAAAACAGTTATCGCTTACAAAGACGCAGCGCAGTTGCATTCAGTCGCTATATTTAGACGACAATACCTCCTGAAGCGCGGTAAGCGTCACCCGGGATAATTTATGGGAAAAGTCGACGGGAGCGTTATTTGACGACAATGATGCTGTTTACTTGCCGGTAGTGATACCTCCGAGCGTTTATAAATCATTGCACACTATTTATGCGGGATTAAAACGGTTCGTGACATAGACATGAGTCCTGTGAGCGAAAACGCCTCGTAATTCAGCGAGCCAAATGAGCTGACAGCGTCGTGTGAATCAGTTTATACCATTTATATTAAATATTTATTATTTTGTTAAATGTGAACATGAAAGTGTAACTAAGAAAATTCTAGAACTCGTATAAAGAAGTAAAAATAATTCTGATTCTAAACAAAAGATTACTATTAAAGAAGGCTTTGTAACAACAGTCTAGAAAGAAGAAAGTCGATTTCCATAAACTGGAAATAAGCTGTATTGTCGCGTTGACATTGAATGGAGCGAATTAAAGTAACAAGGAACTTTCCGGAGCGAATTGTAAAACATTCTTGGAGATTCATAAAGTGTATAAATGGGATATAATTGTCGTATAACTCCAGTGAAGCGTAATACATAACGCCTCAGCTTTGTTCTACGCGTGCTACGAACGCTACGCGGGTCATCGAACTGTATTTCTTATTTATTGTGAAATGTTTCGGTTGAAATCAAATTAGTTTTGTTTTGATGTGAAATAAGGCGTATGAAGGAGACAATATGGAAGCGCTGTGTTTGTTAAGATATGAAGACAATATAATTAATGTATCGCGCTTTTACGTATTTATTCCATATACTTTTCACTTGTTTTATTATATTCTCTGATAATATGATTATGAAAACATACGAACATAACATTTCTAAATGATTTCACTACATTAATTTCAATTTCGTTTATTTCCCATCAAATTTATTGCTAATATTATCCGCTTATTAGCAATAAGTCGTATTTTTCGGATCAAAGTATTGAGAAATTTACGCAACGACGCGTAATCGTGTCGACAAATGGCCGCAATTATTTTCGTAATAAATTACAAATATTATTACTTCATTTCGGAATTTGAAGTATCTCTATATAATTTATAACTGTCGAATTGTGGCCTGACTTTATTACTTACAACGGACTAGTTTTTAAAATTTCTCGTAAATACTTTAACTTTAAACATTATAACATAAGGATAACATTTTACTTCAACTAAAATACTGGGGCAGTATAAAATACTGTTCTGTACATAACAACGGCCTTGAAATAAAAAGCCTTACTGAAGGTCGCATAGTAACAAAGCTAGGTTTGTGGTCTTTGTATTGCGTCATCCGCCTCACCCTCCGAGTCCAACCACGTCGATACTGTGGCCTTTGATTTGGCCATAAAGTAACATGCTATTACGTATGATGTCACGGGAAAACAAGCAGAGTCGTCACTGTGTACCATTTAGGAGTAACCTTGAACTTTACCGAAATGGGAACATATGTACCCTAATTATAATATAAATGGATGTTTATTTGGATGGATGCGCGGTCGTGAATATGTTTTTACTTTTTATGGAAAATTTTCAATTGATACTGGTTAATTTTTTGTATCGAAATTATTAGGGTAAGAAATATTATTTATCCGGTACTCTGTATATGCAAACGCCAGCGGAAGCTAATACATAAATTATGAATAAATATAATAATTGTAGATATTTTAACAACATTAGTTGGTTCAAATTCTAATTATTCGAACTATAGCATTAATTTGTAGGACGACACTGCTTAAGACAAGAAAGGTTTCCCGTTTCCATAACACAAGAGAAACTAAGTATGGGATTAGATCGTGTCATGTGTAAAAATTTTCCTGAAATATTTATTTATTTATAAACAAAACACACAGGATATGTCAAACAACAATCTACAAAACAACAGAGCGAGCACATGGAAAGCTTTCGCACTAAGCTAACAAAATGCTATCTTTAGCTAGATAAATTTACGGCCACTTTGCTAATTACACCGCGGCATTGAAACGTCTGGCCTCTTTGCATAATGACGGGATATTTTTAATTTATGCCTAATATTGTACTGTAATAAATATGCTATAACGGCGTATATATGGTATCTAGATGTTGAAGGACAAGTAACTAGGAACTTGGAAATACATATATGAGAAGAATTATAGAGTGATGAGGTAGAAATTGTCACCCATTAAATTTGTCTGCTAAAAGTCTAAAACTATCATTTTAGATTTTCAAAATAATAATTCATATGTTACACACATGATGTGTATTGTTATGTTCGATGTAGATATTTTGGGCGGGATGTGTTTTAATGTATTTTATGTTTTTCCATGAATATCATTATAAAAATTATTAGGTATAACTATTCCCGTGTACCGTCTGTGCACTGAATAAAATGAATATTTTTAGAATTCTTCAGCTGTAGACAAATTAATATCAAGCTGTGTAGACTCGATAAACAACGATCAATCAATTAGCTTACATCTCGTAAATAAAAACATTGCATTAATTTTGACGTCATCTCCGCTTTGTTATGTTTTCTGAACAATTTAGGTCATTTGGTGGATGAACTTTATCAATTTCTTTTCTTTTTTGTTTCAAGATACTAAAAATTGATAAACAAACTAGATACTTATATGAAAATAGAACAATGTTTATCGATTTCTAAATGAGTAATTGTATCGTCAAATAGAAAGAGTTGAAACTCAATCAGAGCTTTAAATATAAGCTATTCGGGTCAAGTGTTGCAGTGAAAACAATACATCAAAGCAAACAAAACAAAGCGAATTTAACAAAGAGTTTTGTATTTTTGGACAAGCACATCAGTATAGTGACGACTGACAATAGAGGATCATTTGAAAAGGTATATGCGAATATTATAAACTTTGATAAACAACCAAACTACATAATATGAACAAATCTTTGATATGAAAAATAGACTGGATGCAAATTTTTCCACAAAAGAAAATTCAAAATTAGATTGAATTAATTAAGATAAAATATTGAGTTTAGATAAGGATAAATAAATAATTCTATATGAATGAGATTTATTCTTAGTGTTTAAAAAAAAACAGTGTGTTAAATCACACAGTAGTCCATTGAATAAAAAGTTCTAGAGTGCGTGAGTTAGTAACGTAAGATGTTTCTTCGGAAACATGTCAAGAGTCCCTAGGTAATAAACATACTAAAACCCCGGGCCACTAGGAGGAGCCCCGGAGTGGGGGGAGGGGGGAAATGGGTCCATTTTTTCATTTTTCGCTTAAATCTCAAAAACGGTACATGTTAGAGAAAAACTTTCAAGGAAAAGTTGAAAGGCCATACAATTATCTACAAGTTGTACCTGAATCATTTTTTCCTATATTCTACCGTTTCTGAGTTATACGCAGTAAAACATGATTTTGGCTCAAACAATTTCCACATCAATCGATCAAAAAATATTTCTTTCTTCCAAAAAACTCAAATGTGCAACTTGTGACCGGTACTGATAGATTGCTCTTAATTAGGTCTATAATTGGTAAAATAACTACATTCCTCCATGGAAGCCTTTAGGAGGAATCGATTGTCAAAATATTATATTATGGTAGTTTGAGTTACTGAACTTGATCTTTTTATTTTTTTCTTCCAAAAAACTCAAAAGTGCAACTTGTGACTGGTACAGATAGATTGCTCATAATTAGGTCTATCATTGATAAAAATACCAGATTCCACCACGGAGGCGTTTACGGAGAATTGAATTTTATTAGGGTAGTTACGATACTTGAACTTTTTATTTTTTTTCTCCAAAAAAACTCAAAAGTGCAACTTGTGACCGATACTGATAGATTGCATTTAAAAAGGTCTATAATTGGTAAAATAAACACATTCCTCCATCGAAGCCTTTAGGAGGAATCGATTGTCAAAATACTATATTAGGGTAGTTTGAGTTACTGAACTTGATCTTTTTATTTTTTTCTTCCAAAAAACTCAAATGTGCAACTTGTGACTGGTACTGTTAGATTGCTCTTAATTAGGTCTATAATTGGTAAAATAAACACATTCCTCCATGGAAGCCTTTAGGAGGAATCGATTGTCAAAATACTATATTAGGGTAGTTTGAGTTACTGAACTTGACCTTTTTATTTTTTTCTTCCAAAAAACTCAAAAGTGCAACTTGTGATCGGTACAGATAGATTGCTCATAATAAGGTCTATCATTGATAAAAATACTAGATTCCACCACGGAGGCGTTTACGGGGAATTGAATTTTATTAGGGTAGATACGATACTTGAACTTTTTATTTTTTTTCTTCCAAAAAAACTTAAAAGTGCAACTTGTGACCGGTACCGATAGATTGCTCATAATTAGGTCTATCATTGATAAAAAAACCAGATTCCACCATGGAGGCGTTTAGGAGGTATTGAATTTTATTAGGGTTGTTACGATACATGAACTTTTTAACTAACTACCCTAATAAAATTCAATTCCCCGTAAACGCCTCCATGGTGGAATCTGGTATTTTTATCAATGATAGACCTAATTATGAGCAATCTATCTGTACCGGTCACAAGTTGCACTTTTGAGCTTTTTGGAAGAAAAAAAATAAAAAGTTCATGTATCGTAACTACCCTGATAAAATTCAATTCCCCGTAAACGCCTCCGTGGTGGAATCTGGTATTTTTAGCAATGATAGACCTAATTATGAGCAATCTATCTGTACCGGTCACAAGTTGCACTTTTGAGCTTTTTGGAAGAAAAAAATAAAAAGATCAAGTTCAGTAACTCAAACTGCCCTAATATAATATTTTGACAATCGATTCCTCCTAAAGGCTTCCATGGAGGAATATGTTTATTTTACCAATTATAGACCTAATTAAGAGCAATCTGTCAGTACCGGTCACAAGTTGCACATTTGAGTTTTTTGGAAGAAAGAAATATTTTTTGATCGATTGATGTGGAAATTGTTTGAGCCAAAATTATGTTTTACTGCGTATAACTCAGAAACGGTAGGATAAAGGAAAAAATGATTTAGGTACAACTTGTAGATAATTTTATGGCCTTTCAACTTTTCCTTGAAAGTTTTTCTCTAACATGTACCGTTTTTGAGATTTAAGCGAAAAATGAAAAAATGGACCCATTTCCCCCCTCCCCCCACTCCGGGGCTCCTCCTAGTGGCCCGGGGTTTTAGTATGTTTATTACCTAGGGACTCTCGACATGTTTCCGAAGAAACATCTTACGTTACTAACTCACGCACTCTAGACCCCCCTTGGAGGGACTCATTCAATGGACTACAGTTTGAGGAAATAACACGGAAACGCTCTGGATAGTTAGTAAAGAAAACATTACGAGACACGTTCACACTTCGCGAAACAATGTTCTAGTTTAGAGTGCGATAATTCTTATAATAACAACATTTGAATATTTAAACTTAGGTGAATATTATTTTAAAGGCATTTAAATTAAATTAATAATTGTGATTAATTTTCTCGCAATATGGTTTGAAACTTTCTTAATTAAAAATCATTATATCGAATTTTCCAATTATTTCTAGGCGTTAATACTTGATAGAATCTATAAAACTAAAGCGTGGAGGGTGCGTCACGTGTGAAACGTGATAAAACACGTTTTTTGTACTCAGGTATACTAGCATCTAGAGTTTAAAAGAGCTTTCTATACCTATGATAAATTTGATATTTTTTAAAGTGACTAGGGTTGATGACTGCTTAAATATAAATTTTTCAGAAGTCTCTTCTGGACTATAGACTATAGACATATGGAGCAATGTATTTAAAGGGAAGAAAATCTTATGATTCACTATCTAACGGTCTATATGAAACCCAGGTCATACATAAAAGGACATGATTATTTCTAAATAATCTTTATTTTAGAGCATACTAATTATTTTAAACCCAAAAAAAGACATCGCAAAAATTTCAACATACAATTTAAAACTGATATGGACAGCAATAACAAATTAATCCGATACACTGTGGGTGTTAGAGAGTTAGGTATTTATTGAAATCTAGAATTCAGGTCAGATGGCGGGTTAAAGGCCGCAATATAACATAAAAAGCTGACATTTAAATGATTGCTCGGGATGAAAAGCCTTAACGAGGGATGGATTTCGGTAACCTCGATTTAAAAAGGCCGGGCTTGGGCGGTGATTATTCAATTTACTATGTAGATTATGGAGCTTTGGAATATCTTCTTCAATCTATACTTAATATTATAAATGCGAAAGTGACTCTGTCTGTCTGTCTCTTACTCAATCACGCCTAAACTACTGAACCAATTTGCATGAAATTTGGTATGGAGATATTTTAATACCCGAGAAAGGACATAGGCTACCTTTTATTGCGAAATATGTACCACGGGCGAAGCCGGAGCGGACCTCTAGTATTATATAAAACGAAAAGGTGACTGACCGACTGATCTATCAGCAAAACTATCTAACTACCGATACAACCGATCAGGCTGAAATTTGGCATGCAGATAGCCACTATGATATTAGGCATCCTCTAAGAAAGGATTTTGATAAATTGTGCCCCCAAGAGACTTGGGGGATGAAAGTTCGTACATGTATTTTGCAAAGCTGCGGGCAATAGCTCGTTGATGCATTTTGTCTATATGTATGACTATCTTGTATGTACCTATACTGTTCGACACTCCGACATCGAGCCTAGGTTCGATTCACACGTAGTACTTTATTTCAATGGTATTTAATATTTATATGTAGTTGTTTGTAATAATGACCATAGTGTTAGTTATTGCCTATAAGCAAATGTAAGAGAGGTACGTCAAATTCGTGCGTTATTGAGTTTTAACGATCCTGAGATGTTCGAATATATTCGCATTTACCTTATAAGTAGTACTAAAATATATATGGGAAATTTTTATGGCTATCATTAACAAAACAATAAAGGAATTCGAAGAAAATAATATTTATTATCAAAAGTATATTTGCAAAGAAAACAAAAGAAAATTTGTCCACGTTGTTGTTCATAACACGTTTTTATTGCACGTGGTGTGTCTGCAATCACGTTCTCTAAACAGTCCTTTCGATACAATACTAAACTTTTATATTTTTTACTGAAAAACATTGTTAAACGTTTCAAAACCCACCTGACAATGATGTATCTAATCCGTTCACAATTTGTTGTTAATTTCATGAATTATAAAAATAATTTGCACTAGAAAAGTAAATTTAACGTTTCCTTTCCTAATTTTCAACAATTCCCTGAAAATTTTATGTAACAGAATATATTTAAATTCATAAAAAATAGGTTGACAGTCGCGTCGCGGCGTTTAAGCCCCAATTAACTATCCTATACCTCTCGAGAATGTAACACGGCGTGATAAATGGTTAGCGAAATTGAATAATCAGTTACAAAATTTCAAGAAACCCGAGCCGTATGTGGGTCATGACGCACAAGTATGTTGTTCCCGAAGAAATTAAAAAGGAAGCGATGCGGAATGTGCTCCACTTGCCGTTCGATGCTCGGAACGGGATCTCTTTTGCACTGTGTCACGAACGCTAATGTTTGCGAAGTGGGCCGGAGCCTGAGGTGTGATTTACTGACCTCATTATGTGTCCTTTCAGGTCTGCAGTTTGTAGAGATGTAAACGAAAGGAGTGTCAATAGTACATGTCTTTGTTCTTAGATTAACTGAAGACTTTGAATGTCTTACAGTCTTTCGAGTAACGTTTTCCTTTGTGATTATATATTATATTTGATGCAAGTACACTAGAATATTATAGGAATGTATCAATGATGAGGAAAACATAAAGTTTTTATTGTAGCGTGAAATATATAAAAATTTCTATATATAAATTGCTCTGAGAAATATTTAAATACATCGAAGAAATACAATATATTTTCCTGTTTCCAAATGAACTTTTGCAAATGCTTTTAGGTATGTTAAAATCACTGACCGTTGCCAAATATTCCTATCATCCTTTTTTCTCAACGCACTCGATAGCACAAATGCTTTCTGGATAAAAGATGAATCAATTCCTTATCATGTAATATTTCTGAAGTATAACTAATTATTATAACTAAACTATAATTTTCAAATTAACATTAAAGTTAAAAACTTCCTTCAATAAAATCTATCCTATATTTTTCCAATTGAATTAAATTATATGAATGTATGAACATATTTTTACAAATGTGTTTTAATAAAGTATTTCAACTACATTTGAATTTATTTCCGTATGAAGAGATATTACAGTGAATCGTAAAACAATTAACACCTAGTTAATAGCTAACTTTGTGCGTCACTAGAAACTAATCCATCTTTAATTACTCTGATGCGCCACGATTGTAAATGACGACCACTTCGATGCACACCTAGTACCTAATATTTATGAATATACTAGCGGTCCGCCCCGGCTTCGCCCGTGGTACATATTTACGTTTTCTCTACATAAAAACCATCCTCGTACTTCAAGGAATATAATAAAAAAAGAATTATCGAAATCGGTTCAGCCGTTCTCGAGTTATGCGCTTACCAACACATTTTGCGATTCATTTTTATATATAAAGAAGATTCCTACCAATATTATAAATATGAAAGTAACCCTGTATGCCCGTATAATGTAACTGTTCCAAGTCTACATGGATTTGGTATAATAGATTAGTTTTGTCAAGAAAATAAAACTTGATTGGAGTGAAATAGGATGGAAATATGTGTAAGGCTGCCGACGGCACGCGAGATGCACGCGAGTGAAGCCGCGGGCGAAGTGCTAATGAAATATTATATCCAACTACAAATAGTCATAAAATATATTGAAAAATGATTTACAACATGTAATAAAGTGGTTTTTCCGATCACGCATCGCAAATACTTATGACAAATGCTGGTTTGGAAAATGTAGCTCAGCAAGTCTTATCACGAACTGTCGAGATCGAGGGCAAATCTAATTTAATCTTAATTCAATACAACCCAATTAGTTGATAATACGTGTTTTTCTTAATTGAAACATTCTGGTTCAATTTGTTTGTAATCTATTTCTAAAAACGTTTCTTGTTTACAGTAAATTTCGAAAGTAGGTACCCAATTAAAAAGCTAGACGAGACTATGGACAATATGTGGTTGGTGTTTTTTTCCACGATCCTAAGCAAAATTAATAAAATAAAAAATCGATTACTGATTATTATTTTAGTTATAAAATTAAATAACTACTCTAACACTATTTTGTATGATTTCTTCATACAACGTTTGCAGTTTGCAACAAATGCTGTTTGTTATTTGTAGCTAACTAGGAAAACATTGCTTATACCTGTGAATCTATATCTATGTTACTATAAATAACACTGCAATGAAGCTTTCCCTCACCTCGATCCAGCCTGATCCTGAGTTACGACATTGACCCAATTTCTAACAAGAGCGAGCCCAAGGACTTCGTTGATGGTCAAACTTTAAATCGTTTGTTAAGCTCCTTTCAATTCGAAGAGCTGAATTATGAGATTTAGATCGTTTATTTACTTATAATAATTAAAGTTATAACTGTTTTGTAAAGCTTGCTTCCGACATTAAATACCATTGTTTATTGTGTTTATTATTCTAAGGGTCGGTTTCACACTTGCTAAGAATGTGTATAATAACCTATTTAACAATTTTAGATGCGTAATTTCATAAACAGAATATAGTATTCAGAAGCTGATATAAGTCTCACTAAATGTTGATAAACCGCTATAATGATAACAATATACTACCATGTTAATCACATTGATCTCATTCTAATGCCGGTCTAATTCAGCAAATTACACTAAACCCCATAACCCGATACCATTATTCATATTTTATGAACGCTTAACTTTTGATAGACGAATAAAAAACAATGCCGAAACCCGTAAAACGTAGAGAATACTCAACCGCAAGCAATCCAAAACAAACCGGTAACAGGGACGATTATCTTTTGAATATTCACCGCAATTTTACAAGGAATTAAACGAAATTGCCGCTATCGAAACTTGTTACTGTAGATGGACGATGTGTCAATAATTTGTTCTTTTTTTGTGCTTTTATCGGGAGACGCTCTGCGCCTTAAAAGGACAACCACACACGATGCTGCTTACGTGTAGCACTCGAATCATCATATTAAGGCGTTTTCATCAGTGCTCTTTTTCTTTTCTTTTAATTTTATGTGGCTGCAGTAAATTGTTATTTTTGTGAATGTTTTATAACAGTACGAAATTTACCTCTGTGAAGGTGATAATGAAATATAATTTGTTAAAAATGTAATGTAAGCCTGTACAGTAATTTATAATTTTATAACTATTTTTGTATTAATGTAGACAAAACAAAAATAGATTTCAAGGATATTTATTTACTTAGCGATTTGTGGTATTTTACCGTTGTTACGCATCAATTAATATATTTTTACTACCAATGAAAACAGCCTATTTAATTGAGACCGTTGTCTGACAGAGCCTTTAATCGATCGCCGCGAAGCCTCATCGTCTTCACGAAGGAAGTGATTATTGTTTATTTTAATAATTACCACCGGTAGGAAGTGCGGGCGGCGAGTTGAAACATACGCCACTCGCATGTTAAAATAAATAAAGCAATTTATCAGAGCTGATAATTAAGTAACTCCGCTCGTCTGAGCAATTTACGTCAATGAATTTTGCCACTTTTTGCCCTACGTCGTTATTCGACTCTGCAGCCTTTTATGGTGTTCAGCACTGGAGATGAAACGTATAGGAAGCGTGTTTAAATATTTAGAAAGCTTTTTTGTTTAACAGGAAGGAGACTTGGTGCTAGCTGTAGTGCTCGCACCGTCTACAGACGTCCTTATAATAAGAGGCAAGTAGGGAAAGGAAATTAACGATACAAGTCATTTTTTCATACTAAACATTTTCCTATTTCCTTCAGTACCTCCAGATGTCCGAAGGAACAATTTACCTTATGTTTTCGATGACATTTAATTACAGTTCGTCGAACTCACTTGAGGTACGTTGTTTTTCTTATAATTTGTGAAAAACTCTTCGTTCCCAGAAGGTGAAGGACCCGGTTCAATCGTACAATAAAATGAGTTCGTTTCTCTGGTATTTGATACGTTCTGATTGAATTTCGAGATCAAAAAGGAGATGTTTCGTAAGAATATTTTGGACTTATTTCATTTTTTGGAAACGTTGCTTTATTTCAAATTCATTATAGCTATCTGATATTTTACATTTGGCAGTTATCTTATCCTTATTCTTTTCTAGTTATTATGCACTACTTATTATGCATGCTTTGATAGATTATTTCGACACAAAGGATATTATAGACCGGGAGATACTGACACAAAATTTCGAGTCATTTGTAACAGGATGGCGGTTCTACAGGGTTCTTAGTACGCAATGACAAAAAGAAAAATGATGGTATGAACGCTGGTACCGGCGGCTTAGTCGCGTGGGCGTTAGTCGAACTCGTCGGAAAATAGCGAAAGTCAAACGATTTGTAACAGTATGGCACTTATTTTTCCTGTAAGTTTGAGGATCAACGAATATAAATACAAAATTTCAAAGATCTAGGTGTTGGAAATCGTCACTTATATAAATTAATAATAAATTTATTTTTCAAGTATGACAGCACTTTTTCCCCCTACTAGAAGTATGGCAAATATAATAATGGTCACATTTTATCAAATACTCTCCAAAAAACCAAATGCAATACTGGTACAAAAAGATAGGCGAAATAAAAAAAAATTGCAGATTTTCGGCGGTATGGCGACCATTTGGAATCGTCCGAAAAGTATGGCATGGCGATTTTCGTAAATGGCTGCACGACGATGGTTACCTGTGCAAAAGTTAGCTTGGTACAAATGGTTGAATAATTGTTTTTTTTAAATCAACACATTCGCGTCGGTATGGCGGGCTGTAAGTCATACCGGAAAAGTATGGCATGACACTACCGCCTACTTCTTTTTTATGGGCTATCGGAAAATTCTAAAATTTTTGTGTTACAAATCGTTTGACTTTCGCTATTTTTCCGACGAGTTCGACTAACGCCCACGCGACTAACCCACCGGTACCAGCGTTCACACCATCATTTTTCTTTTTGTCATTGCGTACTAAGACCCCTGTAGAACCGCCATCCTGTTACAAATGACTCGAAATTTTGTGTCAGTATCTCCCGGTCTATTAGTTTTGCAGTCGGTAGTTGTTATGTATGAACCGTTTTTGATTCGTTAATATCAAGAACTAACGTTTAATGTATTGCTTCCATAATTCATATAGAAGATGCGTCAGAGTTCTGGAAAACAATTTAAACATACTATCTTTTACAACATGTCTTATACAATATAAGTACCAGCAGCATTTCCTGGTACTGATAACTTCATATCTCCAGAACATCTAAATATATCGGTATTGTTCAAAGCTATTTTAACCGGCCAGCGTCATTAAAACGCATGCATTTATTTCGGGCGTATAGGAAATATTGCGTATATCATAATAATGCAACAAAGCGAAAAGGTCGTCTGTTTGTTTGCACCTGACTTCGGCATTGGAGTGTTGACGTGCACGTGGCTCCTCTGTCCCTCTCTAACGTACCCGGAGTAACAAGGAGGGCCATTTAGAACGTGCGAGAGTCCTTAAAGAGAACAATTGATGTCTGTTTGATCAGCTAATTCTTTTATAATGTGTTCTCAAATCGATTTAAAGTTGAATTGAATTTGTGCACGTGCAAATTTCTATGATTATTTTTGTTAGCTATCTGTGGGGGCTGTTTTTCTGCAGTGTCCTCGACATTGCTATGTCAAGGAGGATCAATAAATAAATGGTTCATGGAAGGAATTTGCAGCTTTGTTTTAGAAGAGACCTTAATCCATTTCATGCGGATTTCTATTTAGTCTAATCTTAATAGCGATACACCAATTAAGATAAATTTTTCAGACCATAGCAGTAGATATAATCTAAGCATTTTGCCTATTGCATCATCCATGTATTCCAGCCTTTACAAAGTACATAACACAACTCAGCACATATCCGCAGTCATGTTTGCTAACAATGATCATTGTGCGTGCGCCTCGGTGGATAATTGTGAAGCCCTAGACAGGGGGGTGTCTGCGGTGTAATTACTCTGTACCTTGTGGGAGCACGTTCGAGATCCTTCTGGATGCCTTTATATGTTAATTGCACAGTGCACTTAACGATATAATGGTAGAGATTTATAATTATAGTTTCTATAGAGAGAATTATCAAGACTTTTTTTTTACTTCTTTGGCCTCTAATTTTATTGTGCATGTTTTCTAAGTGGTTTTTAGATTATATTTTGCAATACATATCAATTCTGAAAAGTTCGTAAGAGAAATACATCTTATTTAAGCAATCGACAAAAGGATTTTAATAAGTTCTGAAAATATACGTAAATTAAATCGAGGAAATAGGACTGCAGGAAATAGAAGACAGTCTATTGTAAATTTATCGTATTAATGTACTTTCTTTTTAATTGCTTTTTGCTTTTCTTCATAAATTTCACAGAAATTCATCGGAAGTATATTGAGAACGACCATTACGATATGTTCCCGATAAACTTCCGAAATGCAGAGGCGTTAAGTGTTCTTGAGTAGGCAATTTATATATAATATAATATATTGGGTTTAAAATTGATAAACATGAAAATCTATTTATTCCAAATTTCGTGCAAAACAATAATCTACTTTTAAGTGAAGCTTTTGATTTTTCATAAATAACTCGTATCTTCGGAAACTGTTTTTAGACGTAAAGTTTGACGCAATATTTTTTTTATGGTTGTACATAAAATCTTTCTATTTGCGTAACTTACGAGTAAAGTAGCGGTCCACAGCATGTATTTTACTTTATTATTTAAAAAGGATATTCGTTAAGCCTAATCTAAACTTCCACATCAAATCTTTTGCGCACATTGTATCAGATTTGAGATCGCCAAGGTACCGAGTGGGTTTATCGACGCATCTGTATGTAATTCGATGCGTGTGCGCATTCTGAGTCTATCTGTTACATAAATTGTTTATTGTGGTCTGTGAACATGCCACACTTTGTGTTTGCTGTATAACTGTATATTATCTATTTGTTTTGTTTATGTTGTTTATACTTTTTTTTATAATTAATAATGTTACGCAAGTAAACTTGTTTTATTATAAACTAGCTTACCGCCCGCGGCTTCACCCGCTTTGTCTAAAACCTAATGAATTATATACTAAAACCTTCCTCTTAAATTACTTATCTATTAAAAAAAACCGCATCAAAATCAGTTGCGTAGTTTTAAAGATTTAAGCATACAAAGGGACAGGAAAAGCGACTTTGTTTTATACTATGTAGAGATTAACAAGTAGGTACTTTTATCAATAAATATATTTTATCAGATATACGAGAGAATATCTAGACATTTAAGTGATAATATTACATATAGGAAGAGGTTTTATATTGTTTGATATAATCTCATATAAGCAAACTTTTATGTTTACAATACTAATGCATTACGTGAAGGACTATTGTATTAATTATTAAATCCTTTGTATGTTTTAAAAATAGTTATGTTAGAGTTCGGAATGAAATTTTTAATTACAAACTTGTTATGATAATCAGTATAAATTAGTAGTTCCTTAAAATGATTTTAACAATAAATCTTATCGTAGGTTTAGAATGCTAGGATCATTTAAATAATTTATCTATAAGGCGAGTCAAGGTGAAAAGTAGGTGTTAGTTCTTAAATATTTACTTAATTTTTTTTATGATTGTATAATACATGTAAATGTAACTGTATGAGCTATAACGGTAACTACTAGACCGATTTTGATGTTGTTTTTAAAAGCATTGTCAATATTTTGTATATAGATTTATAGAAATTTCTATCATTATAGATGACGAGAAACCATAAATTGACTAAGATTTAGTATTATAATTATTGTTTTTAATATTTGTGACCCTTATGTTCTTATTATGGAACCGTGTTAATGTAATTAAAAAGTATAATATTAAAACACTTAAAAACATATTAACCCACTAAGGTAAGGTAATAATATATATTTTTACATCAGACATAAATCTTGCTTACATTATCTCGTAACTTTTAACAATGAATCAAGATAACCCGGTAAAATATTATTTATGGAAATTTTCAAATATTTTAATACATTAGATTATGTTATATGAGTTTTCTGCTTAAATTTTATATCTTGGTTAGTGAAGCGCATCCAGGTCAAAGCCTATTTATGAGAATTGAGCATTATGGAAAGATACGAATTGATTATTTTTGCAGTCTACAATTCTCAATACAAATACTATTTTAGTTTCCTGTTCTAATAACAAGTAACGCAGCCTTTTCCAACCTTTTACAAAGACCTCTAGCGCCACCTTACTATACACCTTACTATCGTCGGAGCCCTAAAAAATTTAATCGCATAAATCAAACTTTATTATTTTGCAGTGTTTTTGTATGAAATAGCTTAAAACTGCAAAATACAATGTCCGGCCGTCAGAATAGTATTGTCACAGGCTTTCGTAATTTTTTTGCTTTGTCTGTGGACCCCATGTTGGAAAACGCTGCAGTTACGTATTAAATTCTTGGTAAATTAAGAAAATATCCTTTTTTTTATTTGTCGATTTATAAATCTCGACATATTAACTACTATTTATAATCACATTATTGTAACAGTATTTTATCTTCTTCGTCAATTATTCAATTGTTTTATTATTATCATCGTAGATTAATTGTCACAATTCACGTAGGAATTAAATTATAACGTTAACAAGTCTATTATGTTAATAGCAAATCGATTGAGCTCAATAACTTTTGATTGTAAATATTTCACTGAAATAATGCATTAATTAGATTTTAGTAATCGGAACTGGATTGACAACTAAATAGACTTTATCATAGCAGTTAGGTTTGTATTAATCTATGAACTGTCCAGCATTGTTGGGACAAATTGTTTTAGTTGGAATGAAACTAAATACCCGTAGAGACATAAATTTCTACCAAATTCGACAGATACGTTTCTTACCTAATTCATTAAATCATATTTACTACGTAACCATATTATAGAAAGAGTTAGCTCTTAGTTTGTCTTTGTTAGCTATAATAACCGATTTAAGCTTTCATCTTTCATCAAAAAAGCTCTACGAATAACACAACAACATTTGATTCGTAACTTCACATAAATTATTCTATCTTTCAACTCTGAAACCATATTTTAATTTAATTTTATTTAAAATTATATTAAAAAATATAATATCCCTAAAAGCTGAGACGAATACACCTCGTTAGTAAATAGTGGTCGGCAAACGAGATCCATGAAAAGTTGTTTCACGCCTTTGACGTTTTAATTAATATTCATATTGCGTCTCGTTTATACGAGAAAATATGCGTTTAAATTCAATTATATTTATTATATAAACACGTTGGTAAAGTTTACGTTTATTTATATAAATAAATATAAGACGCGCAAACAAAAATATGTAGTTTAACATATTAGCATAAGCATGTACGGAATTAGGAAATACGATTTATCTAAGAATCTAAGATCAAGAATTATCGTTTTAAACAATTTAAAAAATATAATTAAAAAGTTTTATTTACTGCATTTACTTTGCAACAACTTCCTCCATCCAATATTACTCAAATAAACACTATAGAACGACGTGCACTAAGAGAGAAAGGAATCCCCGATCCATAACTTTGAGCACTAATAAACGCCTGAATGCAATGACTGTTTTCTGGGAACTCCTAATTCTACTGCGCCGTCTTCCTCCATCATAAACATGATTTATCGAATTTGATCTTTACGGCTCTTGTGGTAAGTCATAAATTATTTATATCCTGGATATTGGAACATCGCTTGGAATTGCGTTAATTGTACTTTGACGTCTTAATTATTTGGATGCGAGATAGTATGACTAGTATTGCCTTTAGTTGTGAAATGTAGAAAGTTGCTGTAAATAGAATCGTATACAGAATAAGAAACAATATATAACAATATACGTATCATGCATACTTTTTTAAATATTTATTGGACAAATATTATTTAAATCCCACCAAAAATATTTGTTCGTGTGTAAATTCTGGAGCTACTGAACTTATATTAAGGTTATCATAACGCGGAATTTATTATTTTAAAGTTAAACCATCCTTTCATGCAAGTACAAACTGACAAGGCATAATATATAAACTGGATAAATAAAGTAAATCCCGAATATCGGAATAGATTGTGCCCAAAAGCGTGCTTACGTCATAACTTGATACCTCTAGTATTATATTATCTGTGATAGTGAATTTAGTCGATGTATACCACAGATGTATACCTAGGCAGTGACACATAACAATTTGGGGGAAAGGTCACACACGTGAAAATAAATCACTGTAGGATTTATCGCTTGCGGTTCAAGAATGACTGACATTCGGAATTTTGATATATTTTGACGTGAATACTCGATGTTTATTTTGAGATCTCGTGAAGAGATAGTTTAATCGATGTTTTGAAACGAATTATTTAACTTTTTATCACGCTTATTCTTGTGTAGGATTGGAAAGGTTTATTTATTTTCAAGATTATGTTTTCAATCTTTTTTATGCGATATCTAATGTAATAATAAACGAAGCACACAAATTATTTATCGAATGCTTATTTTGCTGTTTTCGATGTAATCCTATAAAATACTGAGCTCCAAAGTCGTAAACTTGACTTATTAATTTTATAGTTCTGAAAAGAAGGTATATATTGTACATTATTATGTGTTTTACTTAATTCAAACGCACATGCACCAACGACCTAAACTTCCATATGATCACGCTACACGCTTTTATTACAAATTCAAGGACATCAGAACCTCATATCGTACCAACAGTTTGTTATCTTATATCTTGATAAATAATTAATTTATATTAAGAATTCAACGGTTGTAAAGACAAGACATGAAGGACGTAGCATATGGCGACCAAAACTTTGACCAGCTGTACTTTTGGCAGGTGAGGTTTGTAAATATGGTGTGCAGGATATGTTTAATTATTTATGTGATAACGAAGATAACCAGAACGAGTGGGGAATGACAATTGGTGTTCATTTTTTGTGATATAATCTATATGACGATATTAGGTGATATTAGTTAGTAGGTATACGTCGCATGGGATACTTATACATAAGAATGATTTTTATCGACTTTCAGTGGTAAGGTTAGAAAAAGAGATATCGTTGATTGGAGTAGCTATAAGGAATATATATAAATTTTCTAAAAAAACAAAAAATTGTGGAAGCAAATAAGCATCAGTGTAACACGAAATTTTCAACTGTTATTCCACTGACTCATTTTAATTATAGGAATACGATCCGTAATTTTTATTTCATAAATTTATATTTCTTTAACCTCAATAATTAACATTTCGAGTAACATTTATAATATTTTAAAACCGACAACAGCAATACTCATACATTGTATGCAACACGCCTTATAATTTAGCAAAAACATGGACAAAAAACCGGAACACAGCACGTGTTAAATTAAACGCAATTAATGTGAATAAATTCACAATACAACCGTATGATTTAATTTAACTTCATTTAGTCGGATATCCGATGAAGTTATGCGAATCATATGCAAATTTCACTACATAGTATAAAACAAAGTCGCTTTCCCTGTCCCTATGTCCCTATGTCCCTATGTCCCTTTGTACGCTTAAATCTTTGAAACTACGCAACGGATTTTGATGCGGTTTTTTTTAATAGATAGAGTGATTCAAGAGGAAGGTTTATATGTATAATAACATCCATTAAATAGTGGAGAAGTACTGTTATTTTTGAGGTTTCTAATGTGATGTCGTAAAAAATTACATTTTTTCCGCTTACATTGCAAACGCAGGCTGAGGCCTACGAGTTTTATCAAAATAATGTACTAAATATTATACACATTGAAAAGGTCTAAAGAAAAGTCCGCGATGGTATATGTCTATCTCTTATGGATAACCCACAATAACTTTTTTTTGTCATTTACTTTTTACGACAAATAATGGCAAATTTTCGATGCGATTTTAACCAATACAGCATTAATCCTTAACCAATTAAATACCTTGAATACATTGTTCATTTAATATAGATCTATATGGCCCTTTACACCGTATGATTTAAGTGAATATTTTCGAAGATATTACAGATTTAAAAATTGCGGGACGTAGCCTTTGCGGCGGTACCGGCCGGCCGCCCGGCTATCTATTTTATAACCGTGCGAAGCCGGAGCGGGCCGTAATGTTTTTATATACAACGTTCACAGTTTTTCTGTAGTGTATTTAGTATCAGCATTGCACCCGTGCGAAGCCGGGGCGGGTCGCTAGTTGTATAATAAAATAAACAGATTTGGTAAAATAGCCAATTGAGTTCGTGCGGATTGTATTTATTTACACTTGAAAGCGAGATAAAGATATTCGGTTTCCTAATAAGTGATGATATAAACGTTTTAAGACTTTATGAATATCTGGTGTGCTGTGAACGAAAATAATCGATGCACGATCACGAAATGAAATGGTTTAAAGGTCTTCATTGGAAGAAGGTAAAAGATAATGGATTAAATTGAAAATTGTTAAACACAATATTAATGGATTATTTATTTAGTGAGTAATCAGATGCATGGAAAAAGGAGTTGCAAGATATCAAGGAAGCTTCCTTTTATTTACTTTTTAATCAACGGTTAATTAATTACGCAGCCAAAATATTACCTACTTACTAGTGGTCCGCCCCGGCTTCGCCCGTGGTATATATTTTGCAATAAAAGGTAGCCTATGTCCTTTTTCGGGTATCAAAATATCTCCATACCAAATTTCATGTAAATTGGTTCAGTAGTTTAGGCGTGATTGAGTAACAGACAGACAGACAGAGTTACTTTCGCATTTATAATATTAGTAAGGATTATGTACGCTCGATGAAAACAAACTTATCAAACCAAATCACAATATTTTTCCATGAAAACCTCCAACTCTATTAATTCGTTCTCAATTCCCATAACCTATATTACACGGCCACCAAAACGTATAAACAAAGGCGCCGAAAAATTCCGCAAAACAATATTCCATTAATATCTACGCGAAAAATATTTGTCCACTGCCTTGTGTACATATTATGTACACATATGTACTATGTATGTACTATGTACATAGTTCAAAGGAAGTTTGTTCACGTTCTGTATACATGAGCTACACTTCTATACTATATGATTTAGGACACCACGTGTCTAGAAATGGGTGGTGAAAATATGTTTTGTCACCACTTTTAGTGGAGCAAGAATGTGAAAACATGAATTCCTCATTTTAAAAAAAAAAATATCTTAACTTTGGAAGACCAATCAGACCAGACAATTAATTTTACATTTCAAACAACTTTAAAAAGTGCGGTGTTAATTGACACGCAATTTTTTGTGTACATTCTACACTTTTAAATATAAATGTCCGTATAATATTATATATACAAACTATACATAACCTTTAAAGTATAATATATGTAAGTTTAAAATATGTAGTATAGGGGCTCAATGGCAATAGCCATTTAGCTGTAGACTTAATTAATTTATAACTAAATTACATAAAAATATCGCAAAATATTTTATTTCCCGCGCTTTCTGCTCCACATTTACCATACACATTTATTTATATTAAAAACCTACCTGAGTAGGATTGTGCCGATACAGGTACAGCTTGGTCCCGTGCAGCACCGCCCAGACTTGCTTCCACGATCTATCGCTGGCACGCTAAGAAACAAATTAATATATTATTTATTGCCATGATATAAATACTCTTTGCAAAAAAAATAGATTATTTAGGCACAGAAAGTGTGTACTTGAAGCACTCGTCAGTTTAAACTACATTCAACATTCTGGTAAATATAAAATATCCAATATTGCCACTTTTTATATGACCAACCTAGTATTTAATTTTTATTATCACATATTTTTCATACATTCCTCAATTATATTTGTTATAAAAAATAAATCAGCATTATAGTATAAAATATAAATTATTATTTTTTTTTAATTATGCTTACCTTTCCATTACTAACCACCATCTTTATTTGCACGTTGCCTTGCACATCTCCTTCTAAGGCCTCTACATTGTCTGACGCCTCTTGGTCTTTCTTCTCTGAACTATTAATATAAATGCAAATTATCTTACTGATAAATAGAAAATACAAAGAAATATTTGATTTACATAGAAAAACAATGAAATTTCTTCAATTTGTTGTAGAATATATTGGCACTGCAATATTATGTACTGCTCAAATGATGAGGTATTAACAAATGCGGTGTCTTTTACAGATTTATAACAAAGAATATCCAAGAAAACCAAAACAACATGCCTTTACAACACCGAATGTTTATTTAGCAAACATCTAAAACTCAGCATGCAATGTATTTCGGGATTGTCATGCACACGAAGATTCAAAGACATTCCTTTGCGGCCTACATATAACGAGCTATGCTTCAATCTGAAAATATGTACAATATGAACGGACTATCCGATGACGAAAGCGGAGGCGATATCTCAATCGAGTATGCTTGATGAAGTTAGTTCGACGAGAATCTATGAAAGCTCAATTTGTCGCAAAACATTGATTTTGATTTCAGCGCCATCTATTGATCTAAAACACACATTTGAATAAGCGCCATCTAACGGCAGGTTGCGTAACCGCGACGTCATGCGACGTACCGAGTGGGGGAGGTCGCGTGCGGGTCGAATATCCGCAGCAGCGGAGTTATGTCTTCGGCGAACCGAGGGGGGCGCCACTTGCGGTAAGCACTGCGTTTTTGTACAAATGATAAACCCAACATATATCCTGACGGTTATTACAGTTCAAAAAACAGTTATTCACCGCTAAACATAAAGGGAAATGATTATGTCTATCTACTCTGAGTATATCTTATGACCAAGATGCGTCACAACTACTGGGTTCTAGTCGTGTTAACTTTTAAACGGAAATTTTAACTGAAAATTAACTACAATAGAACTACTAGGGAAATGAAAAGGATAAAACAGAATAGTAGCAGATAATGATACATTAAAAGAGTAATTTTTTTGTAGAAGTGTTTGGCTTTTAAAAAAAAGAGTATTTTTGGTGTATAGTATTCAGCTTTTTACAGGGTAAGTGAATCAATGTAATAATAAATCATCTGATATCTCATTACGAAAATTTAATAAATGTAGTTCTGTTCAATAAAATCACTCCCAAAAATGCAGTTACCATTTCTAATATACCCACAAATGACATACATTTGATAAAATATAGATCACATAAGCCCTGGATGAGATTCTAATGGCAGTTGTAGTTACCAAGTATGTAAATGAAACTATATGAATGTTAGATCATACCTTCGTAAGGCGTGGTGGTCGATTTCTGGCTCAACATCACTGTCTAAGTGCAACCGATCACCCCATGTTGCTTTTAAGTAAGAAACTCTTCGCATAGCGCGTTCTTCTTCTGCAAAAAAGATCAGGATTTAATAAAACAATCATTTCTTTCTACGCAAATCAGTGTCCCTAATTAAGGATAAGCAATAGTAAAAATAATTTAAATAAATTTTTATACGATGATAAATTGATATAATAAACGATATATTTCCTACCTCCTAATTGTGCATCTTTCTTTTGTCGTCTCGTGACGAGATCATCAGCAAAACCTGTACAGAGAATACCATGTAATTGCTCAATTAGACACATTATATCAGACACCGATGCACGGAATTAGTTTGCATTAGTAGCACACCGAGAAGCAACGCATTCAGTTAGTGGCCGGCGTTATGTTAGAGACAACCCCCCCTTCTTGCGCGGGAGTCATGCATGTGAAATATGAACAAGTTGGCAAGAAGATCGTACAAAGTTAGGAAAGGAGTAATATCAATTACTTTATTAGGAAGTAAGAAATGACGTTGATTAATGAGATGCGAAACAATAACAAGTTTTATCAATATTTGTTTAAGAAATTCCCATTCGATGAAGGTTAAAGCGTCATGCATTGGGCGTGGGCGTGGGCAGTGGGCAGGAAGCGCTGGGGGGGCTCGCAGTGAGTTGGACCTGAGTCGGCGGGCGTGCTTGGCGTGGGCGAGGGCGAGCCGGACGCGGGGGGCGAGGGGGCCAGGCTCAGCTGCGTGGGTCTCTGCGGCCCCTCGTCCCGCCCTAGCGACACTCGATTCATCGCCTCCATTTGCTCTCTGTTCAGCCCCATACGTCGCTTCGCGTGACTGCCATCTTGGGGCGGAATATAGTGTTAGGTGCGCGCGTGTTAGCGGTACGGTTTTGATAATTTTGTCGAGGTATCGAGGGAGTTCGGCCTTGAAGAATATTGTATAAGAACATAGGTTCATAGGCTATTCGTGCGCAATAAACTATATTGAATAATAGAAATGCCTTTTTCTTTTGTAATGTGTCAATAGAAACTATGTCATATCATTGCAAAAAATTGAGATTGATGATAGTATGTTGATAGGAAATAGAAAATAATAATTGATAATGGTTCTATATTAATTGTATTGATGTATGGATGTATCAAAACAGACAACAATTAATGTTAGAACATATCTAACGACCTACAGTTACACGTAGAAACAAAAAATAAACTAACAAATAATATGAATATTATTTACGGATTCTAATGTGTAATTAAAAGGGACAAAAACCTACATTTAATATGAAACTATAATTCAGTAAAAATATAAGTCCTTTAAAATAAATGTATAACCAAGTAATAAATAATTGAACAGCTTTGCAAATGCAGCAAGCGTAACTTAATGGGCAATAGCAGCTGTGCACCAATAGATGGCGTTATTTCAAATCACGCGCAACCCAACTGAAAATCGACCAATCATATCGTGTATAAGGTAGCAAAGCTTGATTCCTATTGGTCCAAAATAAATATATAAATATTCCGAAACCAGCTGCGTGGTACATCCACCTTATATGCGCATGTCAAATTCATTCTTTTTTGGTGATAAATTTAAGCAGTGCCTTATTTACCTGTGGCATGATGTCTTCTAATAGGTAATCCTTCACTGCCGGTACTATTCGACCTTGTTCGCATTTGAACCTTTTCCGTTTCTAAAATTGAAAATAGAAATATATTAATACAAATCGTATCTATTATTATCAATCCACACAACACTAATTTATATTGTATGAATATTTGTAAAACTGTATGATGTTTCAAATGAAATTTATGCGAACTGCAAACTTCACAACTAAACGTTAGTTTGTGCATGTGCTCGCTGATTTGTGCGAACTATCGTTGTGACCATCTTTTGTTTTTATTACTATTCAATCTTTAACTTTTAGATTTCTACGTGATCCAACTACTTCTTTAATTCGAAACAAATCATAAGTTATAGTTTTGGTTCATCATAAAATGCAGATTACGATAACTATTTTCGCGAATATTGTTTCTATTATATTCAAAGATCTATTGGAGAAAACATGTTTATTTAGCTTTTAGTTAAAACGAGTACACTAACCGGGCACATATCCATCGGGAGGCGGACAATGCAGGTGTTTGCTGCCGGTGATCATTAGCTGGTTGCCGGACAAGCTGCCGCCCAGGGGCGTCGGCTCGTGATCTAGATCTGACAATAAATTCTATGTTAAACTTTATCAAGTAATCAAGAAAAATCTTAGGGCATATACTAGTTATATATATTTTAACTGGTCTATTTTGATATTACTATGTAAGCACAACACTTTAAGGCATCTTTAAAAATAATCATACATAAAACATCTGGTTTATTGTTATAACTAGAACGAAAGCCTTGGGGCATCGAACCACGCAGCACGCTTCACAGATCTCCGCGGCGCGGGTTTTCTGCGGTAGCTGTATTCCTCCGCGCGCTACTTTTTTCGTTTCTCTCTACTTCTTACCTTGTTTTAACCACGAAGCTACAGGTGACAGCTAGTAATCTAACTACTTGAAATTGATATTTTGGTTTTATGGCATTCAAATGCTTTATAAATATAAATTTATAAAGAATAGAAAAAATTCGATCACGAGGCGGGACTCGAACCCGCATCCTTTCGCGCCATTCCGTGGCGGATGCCTGACCAACTCAGCCACACCCGCCAGTGCAATCGAATTTATTATATTCTTTCAGTTTTATGTGTCTAAGCCGCCCCGGAATGGCGCGAAAGGATGCGCATTCGAGTCCCGCCTCGTGATCGAATTTTTTCTTTTCTTTATAAATTTAAATCTAACTACATACTAAGTAATCTAACAGTGTTTGACGACGCGGTTGGCGCAGTGGTAAAGTAACTGCCTACTGAGCCGACGGTCCCGGGTTCGATCCCCGGTCAGGGCAAATATTTGTGTGATGAACTCAATTATTTGTTCTTGGGTCTGGGTGTTATTATCTATATATGTATTTATTAAATATTATATTTATCGTCACCTAGTTACCCACAACACAAGCCTTAATTGAGCTTACTGTGGGACTAGGTCGATTTGTGTAATAATGTCCTATAATATTTATTTTATTTTATAGTGTACCTTGTTGCGGTTGCACGTCGAGCGAGCGGGCCTCCCTGCGGCCGGCGCGCGTCTCGAACTCCTTGCGGCGCAGCGCCACGCTGGGCTCGAGCCGCGTGGCCGACAGCCGCGCCAGCTCACTGCGGGCCACTTCTGTGCGCTTCTCGCCTACACCGCGCGCCTCTTCGAGCTGCCGGGTCCGCGCTGTTACTAGCTGTAGTTCAGGTACTGGGTATCTGGTGGTGGAAGAAAGATATTTAGAAGATTGAATTTGACTAAGTATGCGGATTTTGCAGTAACACTTCTAGTGTTACAAGTGTTTATGGGCGGTGGTGACCACTTAACATCAGGTGGCCCATCTGCTCCTTTGCTTGCTCTGACATAAAAAAAATTTAATGTCAGATATTAGTTAAAAGTGTGGACTGTGTAATTTGGGCATATAAATTTTGGAAAATTTTTGAATATTTGAAATAAACATTTCAGCGGTGTATTTGTGAATATTTTTGTTATCTTACCTATTATCTTGGTTATTTGAGTCATCTTTGTTGTCACCATTCGTTCCATTACTGACTGTCCCCACATTATTGCTCTGAATACTTGGCGCCGTTTCTTGTATTTTTGACAGTGTGGCCACGAACTGGCTCCTGTCCTGTTTAATTTTCTTTTCATTATTGCCGTTCAACTCCCCATAACCACTGTAGGTGCCACTATCGACGCTTGTGGCGCATTCTTCTTTTCTTTCGTGGTGTTGCGGCGGGGGTGAGGCAGCGAGCGGTGGGGAGGAGGGGGGAGGTGGCCAGGCCGGCTTTTGAAGTTTCTGCGGTCGAGCGTAAAACTCCTTCTGTTTGATCGGTGGCGGCGCGTCCGGGGTCACCCATCCCGTGGGTTGGCTGGGACGTCTGAGGAAAGCCTCCTTCTGTTCGAGGCTCTTTCGTATTCGGGAGAGGATTATCGAGTCGTCCAGTTCTCGGCCCGTGAGCGTTGAGTTCGAATCGAATGAGCCGAGACTGTCCTTGCTCTCCGTTGCTGATGATGGCAGTGATATGTCGGATTCCCGCCTGCTGGAAATATAATTATGTATGTTATTTCAATGTTATATTTTATGATTATTACAAATTGTCATAAGAATCAATATACAACAAGTGAAACGAGCTTTAGTAATACAGTAAAGAAAAAGCTTTAAGTAATAGGTACAAATGTATATTTGTATCTATTATTTGAAGCTTTTTTTATTACCAAACCGAAGCTTTTTCTATAACCAAAGTTCACTTAATTTTATGTTGAAGCTTTTTCTTTCTTGAAAGCTCACGAAAATAAAGAAAATAATAACATTAATATATTCGAAATTATTGCACTAAAATCAATGTACTCACCCATCATGTATAATATAATGCGGCGCGTTCGCAAGCCGTGCGTCGAACCTAGGCGTTGCGGGCGCGACGGTCGCGTACTCCGGGTCCTCGCGGTGCCGCGCGGGGGCTTGCGGGCCGGCCAGCGCGGGCAGGCTGGCGCGCGGCCGCCGGTACGCGTCGAACAGCCGCGACTCGTGCTCTGTCATCGGAGCCGGCATGTCTATTGGTCGCTGGTTCGTTTCTGGGTTGTACGCTGCTTCGCTGAAATACTGAAAAGTGTGGGAGGTTAGTGTTGTCTTCAGGAAAGTTTGGTGTGATGTTAGTGCACTTGTGTGTGCACTGCTATTGTGTAAATACATAATAGCATTGGAGATAAAATCTCTAAAATTATTTAAATACAGGATATTTTGAAATTGTTTATGTACATAGTACATACTGATTGTTTAAAAAGCTTTTACCTGACTAAGTTACGTGACGAGCTTATTATAGCTATATCATTTGAATTCTACAATATTCTTAACGTCTATGGTCATTCAACGTATTCCCTATTCTTAGCATTTGCATCAAGCTCACCCTCTGCAGCAGATCGTGGTCCCTCGGCACCACGGTGAGCCTCAGCACGCGGGGCTCCCGCTGCGCGAGCTGCACGACGCGCGCGTAGGGCGCCCGCGCGCGGCCGCACGCCACGGGCTCCCCGTTGACGGCGAGCACGCGGTCGCCGGCCCGCAGGCCCGCGAGCGCTGCCGGCCCGCCCGGCCGCACCGACCTCACGAAGATCGTGTCCATTGGCGCGCCCACCGCGCCCACAGCCAGGTGCCGCGCATCCTCGTATAACTCCTGCAATTTGCAATACGATTTTACATTGGTTTCAATCGCAAATGAAAAATCGCAATGGAAAGTGTATAAATGTGTTCTAGCACTGTCAGTAGCTCTATATTTACGAACTTTTCTATAAAAATATAGCAGCAATGTAAATTAATATCTAAATTAAAAGCCATATAATAATAGATACAATAGGTACATTCCATGATACGTTTTGCAAATGATGTTTATGTGTAGTATGTATTCATTGGCTCTTTTAATTGATATTTTTTCTATATCTGCAGCCTGGTTAATGATTTCATATATTATATGTTTACTACTTAGTAGTAAATCGTTGCTTATGACTGTTTTTTTAACATGTGAGATCATCACTAGAATCATTAGTTTCATTATTAGCTTATGGCTATAAATTGTTTAAATTTCCTCTTTGTTATCAGTCATTGTCGTTTCTCGAGTTATCGCAGATTGCAGAAACTGCATATGAAGAAGCATTATCCATATTACATTTCAAAAACTATCTCATCAATTATTATTAAAAACAATAACATACGACACTGACACTCACTTGTAAAGAGTCCGGTGGGTAAACAACAAGATGCCTAAGGGTGAAGCCGAAGCCGTGCCTGGCGTCCGGCCGTTGGATGACGATGGTGCGCGGCGCGGAGCAGTGCGGGGAGGTGGGCGCGGGGGCGGACGCCTGCGGGGGGAGCGCCACCGGCGGAGCTTGCACTAACGTTGGGGGCTGCAAATAAACAACAATACATTTCAATTTTCAAATAAATTCACTGTTTTAAGCACTTCAGTCGTACATCCTACACTATAAAGATAGATCACCTATATGCGAAACCTTATCAGTAACGTGTTTTGATAAAAAAATACCCACATAATTGCTTATTTGCGCGGGATTATCTGGTATTATAGTTATTACGTATGCGACGTCAATCACAGAACACTATCAGCTGTTTATATACGTATGTACGTGTTCGTTAAGGAGTCTTTAGTATTCATTAGAGAGTCTGTGCCTATAATATAGGCGATCATAACGACTTAATATCTTTCTCCGTAGCCATTTCGAAATTATTATAGCCATATTGAATAATTAACAATTCATAAACGCTAAAAACTAACGAGCTACGATTTCAAATGACGATCAATAAAATGATGAACATAGAACGTCGAAGCAGGTGGCAATACGCAGATGCCTGGACGGCGACCAATAAAAAATTGATTTAAACATTTACAATAATAACTAATGCGAACTGGACATTTGCATCTAGTTAAACTAGTCTGAGTATCGCATATAATTTCCAACATACGTAACATTCATTTAACCAATGCGATAATTTCACAATTATTGGTAAATAATATTTGCGATAATATTCACTTAAAGTCTTTAAAAGATAACGCGTTTACGTTATTAGTTTCATAATTTCTATGTAATCAAACAGTCAAACAAATTAATTATGTAACAGTTTCCTTGTAGTATTGAGGTCAAAGTATTGAAGATAATGTTTCATTGTAAGTGGTTTTATTTCCTAAGTTTTTGGTCATTTAAAAATTGCACTCGTCAAGTTTCAAAGTAAAACCTGTTCGTGCATTACAATGTAATATTTATAATTTTATAAATAATGAATAGGAGATGAATATCTTTGCGTTGGTTAACTAGAGACGACGTGTAAATAGTTAGAGGTAAATTATTACAAACCCAACATCATCTATACGTGGAGCGGATACATTAGTTCAAGATAATCGCTGCTTGAAACTTGTTATTAAAAATAATTCTAAGACTTAAACCAGACCTGTGTTTCAATAAGCGGACTTGGGATTATTGATATTTGCGGGTAAATCTTATGAAATGTATACTGGTTATTAATGCTTTGATTGTTTTAGTACTTTTTTACGCCATTTATTTGGGAGATATTGATTGGGGATATTGGCAGGGTTGTAGTAACTAAGATCGAGAAGCTTAATTACGGTATATTTAATTAACTATTCTTTTCGTAAGTTTGCAATGCATAGACTCAAAAACTGCTTTATCCCTTTTGCTAATTATTTCACCAGAAGAAATATATACTATTCCTGAGCGTCACTCACAATGTGTTTTAAAAAAATTTGCCCGAACGTTTTTCTTCTTATATTATCTATCAAAATGTTCTAACATTTTCACACAAATAGTATCACAGTCAGACAGAACCAGAGAAGCCCTACACTCAATATCGCATTACTGAGATTAATACAAGCAGCTGCGTCCAGATTCCGTCCACGTTCCCTTCCGTCCTTGTAGGGCTTGAAATTACCCTTTAACTTAAGGATCGGTTACCGGCTCCTGTGTAACTGGAAAAGTGTCCTTTTTTGTCGGTTTTTCGATAAAAAACTTGTACATTTTTAATGTTATATATCTTCAAGTACCAAGGACACATAATTTGAGCCGATTAAAAGGGTACATTTACGAAGGATAAAAATATAAAATTTCAACTGAGTATTCAAAAATAAGCGCTATTCTGTAACAAATAATAAACTAAAAACAAAATATTTGACCTCCTCATTAAGTAATTTTCTGGTGTGTTAAAGATTTTATTACTTGGTCACATGCTGTGACCCGTTATTTAAATTTTCTGAGCAGATTGTATAATTATTTCGTCGCAGGACAAGTTTAACCAGCACAAAGTAAGGAAGAAAGCCAGTCACGGCGTTTTAAGAACACGATTTGTTAGATATAACAAAATAAATTGAAAACCATTTCCAGGCGTATTCCTACAAACTGGCTCTTACTAATAATCAATTCAATAGATTTTAAGTTCCATGTTGCCTTTAGTACCAATTACTCGGCCCATTCTGGTTCACATTAATCATTTCAGCCGACGGGAGCCAATATTTACGCGTTGGGTCAAACCATTAGCCAGAAGTCATCTAATTTCATGAGCACGCAAAAAATCCCCCACCGAGTAACATTTTCCCGTTGATAAAGTTGAGAATTCCGTAAGAGAAATATAATATAGGCAGCCTCCTGAAGTCAGGTGGGTAATTTGCTAACAGCTTCATCGATGTATTGCAGTAATATTTACAACTAACAGTATGTTCGGATTACTTGACTATAGTGGCCGTAAATCTAAAGATGAAGTAAGCAATTAACAGCAAATAAGCATAAAGTTTAATATGTATATTTAGAAATTATTATCACGTTCTTTATTGACGATTTACAAGCGAGATGTTCATTCGAGTTTATAGTTAATGCTATAATGTTAAATGCAATTCTATATGAGTTACATACTTGATGAAAATACAAGATTCACAGCTTGGTGATAAAGGAAGATTTAAGTAACAATCTAATCTGTTGTTCGCAATAATATTAGCGATGTAATACAGGAGAATCCGCAGGTTATAAACCATGGAAAACTGTCTGAAACTTATCTACTGTTAAATTGGTAAAATATGACATGTTAATCTTTATATTAAAAGCCATCTTTAACCATCCATCATGAAATTACTACAGTACTATTAAAATTTGACTTAAAATTCATGAAAAGCGCAAAATAATACCATATACGAATACAAAAAATTTCAATTAATAATTAAATATCTTTTGCAGACACTAACACAATAATGTAGAGTAGGTAGGTATGCTTTTCATTTCACATCAAGATGTTTATCTATCGAAGCTCTCACAAAAGAGCAAGGTCACTGCAGGTTCCCTCGTGCCCAGGAGACTCGTAAGGTGACTAACCCGACATAAAAAAGGAATTTATGGCCCTCCCGACCTTCGCTTTATGTTCAGTTGCGAATATAAACACAAATAAATGCTGAGGTTACGGGCGCAATCGTAAGCTTGCATACTGTATTTTGTAATGGATGTCTATTTTGTAGCCATGTAATGGATGAAATATATTATGCAGTGAAAGATTCTTTATTTTTATGATGGGCTTGAAAGTATTTCGACTCTAGCTTGTTACGATCTTTTTCATTCAGTTGAATAAAAGTTTTTACTTAGGGTATTGCAAATGTAATGGGTATACCATTATTATTTATTACTCTGAAATAAAAATGAAAATACATTTTACTATTGCAAAGTAATCAAATGATATCATATCGTTGGGTCATAAACAAAAAGATACGACGTTAGTAATAATTGATGAGAAGTGTGACTATAAAAAGTCATACTGTCGTTCAAGTCGAATCCCAAGGCTTCACACGCGCGGTACCCATTTAAAAAATAATCTATCTATCCAGATTGATCCATTTCTGTACCAAATTTTGAAAGAGAGTTCAAACATGCTTACATTATGAAAAACTTTCGCGTTTATAATATTACTAGGAAGTAAGAGAGTATATTTCCCTTTGTAGCCTAGCTCCACACCAGTACACATAGCATACACAACGCCAAACTCAATATCTAGTTTCTCGTCAATTTCCAAGCCTGAACATTTCTCTGTAACACCGTTAATGGGATCCGACAGATGTTATCATTTAATTGAACTGGGACGGAAAGTGCTTGAAACGGTTTAACTGCTAATTTAAACATTTTATTATTGTGCGCCGATTTGTAAATAAATAAACATCATGATCGGTGTATCGTTAAGCTACTTTATTGATGGTTTTCTGAGAATTAATTAACAAAGGTTTTATAGACTTGATGGAAAATGGCATTAATTGGTAGAGAAAGTTAGTTTGGTGATGTTGACATAAAATTATTGGTACCTAATTACCTATACTTTTAAAACAACCCTTTAATAATTAACGTATCTATTTTATATTAACTATACAGAAATGAACTTTAAAATTTACGACATCTTATAATAACAGTTATTACAATCAATATAAGGTTCTGTTATAACATTGTTTTATAAGCATAAACAATAACGAATTGTCTTATATCAATTTCATATTATAAGTCTTATCACACAAGACGTGACAACAAAGGAATTATATTTACACAACAAGCTAATGAAGCAATCAATATAACATCATTGAAGATCATTAAACGCGTTTGATTCTGATTAATTACAAGTAGAATGTATGTGCACATAAAGTTAATTTAATGTTCTCACTTTTTCTAATTGAATGATAATTTTAATTGCCTGTAAATAACGCATTCTTTGTTTGTCAGCAACATGTCACTTGATGAGTGCAGTCTTTTATGTACATGTTGCTATTTTTAATAATAACGAGTGTATAGATATTACATTTCGTTAATAACAAGTTTCAGAATAATCGGAAAAGTAGGTTTTTAACTATTACTTATTATAGTTAACAAGCACGTATGAAATTTACACATCAGTTGACTTATATGAATTGTATATTCTATTAAACTGCATTATGCATTTTTTTAAACCATGTTAAACAGTTATAATTCAAGCAGTCTTTATAAGCATATTTGAAGCTAGAGTTGCAAAAGTAATCTTTATGTTCCTCTGATAACCTGCACATTTAAATTGCAATGTTTTTCAAAAGGATAAAGTAAAGCCAATTACGTAGATACTCAATAAATAGATATTTAAACTAAAGCCTCGAGAAATAAAGAGCTCCTGCATTAAAATTGTCTCCGATGTCACGTTAAACTCGAACTTTATCGTGAAACGTGATATTTTAAAAGTTAAGCTGGCAATATACAAGTACACTGTTGTAACTAAACAATCGGATTACATGCAACTGCACACGCGATTCTATCCTCTGCGACATGTGTAACACGAGACATATTCGCTCGCAGTAATTACGCTGATGACATTAAACTTGTACAACCGTCACTTGAACTCATGTATTGTACGGTTTCTGACTTATTTAATCACATTACAGCTTATAGCAGAAGCCTGCGCAGTGAAAATCATTACAGTGATATTGTTCGGCGTTTTGAACCATTCTATTGTATGGAGTATGGACACAATATGTGCATAAATTAAATACGCGAACAAATGTTTTTATGTGATGTCAAATACTTATTACTTGTTTTGGAGTCATAGTTTTACAAACGTCGAATGATACTTTAATGCATAAGCTCGTAAATATTACGTGTTTATTTCTGGTGCCTTCCAAAAAGGAAAAATAAACTATTTCAATCAAATCGTGAATTTATTATATTATGTTATTGTTATCTGTATAAAAAATTGAAAAGTGTACCTACCTATAAAAATTACATCATCTTTAATATATCAGAGGGAAAACTAGCCACACTGCGAACGCCTCTACAAAGAGCCCTCAGATCAACAGACCCACTAAAAGGGTAAATCGCGTAAGCACTCACAATCGCCTGTCAGCAGCAAAGTGAAGGCTCAGCTTCCTGAAGCGAGCCGGTCAAGCCCATTTCCCGCCACTAAATCAATCGCACTGCTCCGATTATGCCACCTTCAAATTGATTAGAGACATCGAACGAAACTCGAGTCAGCCGTGTCTCGATTACACGCTTCGTAGATAGTAAATTAAACGAGTGTAATAAATTAAAATTTTAAACTCCGTAATCGAATAGATTGGATATCGATTCGCATTCATCATGTTTAAGATAAACTCATTGCGTAAGTTAACGGGTGAGACGGTTTGGTTAAATAATGTTTTTGCAAGTTAGTGAAATAATTTATTTGATTTGGAATAAGAGATTTTCCGGTTACGGTGATTATTAATATGGATTTGGGTAAAAATAAAGATATAATTTATGTATTGATATTTATAATTAAACGACGTGGTCTTGAAGAAAATGTACTCTTTCAAAGGATGTAATATTATAGTTAAGAAAGGAACATAACGTCAAAATTCAATAACAATATATCAGCCACATCTATATAAATTACTAGAAAGTTCTAGACTCTATACACATTTACAATATTTAACCATTAAAGAAATAGGTTACGACTTAGGGTTACGATATGTCGTTTTCGAAAGGGAATCGTATAAACGGAGTTCGTTAAATTAGTGAGGTGCGTTCACAATCGATAAATATCTATCGATATATACGTAATTAGACATCTAGCCGTCTAGATAGGCGCTAACTAGACAGCTGGAGAGCTAAACACCTGTTACCGCAGTTATATCGTGGATCTAACGTAATGTGGAAACTAATTAGACGTTAACCGACTTGAATGTTGACAATGTTGCTTAGACTAACTTGTATGGTTTAGAAAATGGTATGTGGTGTTGAAATAATGGGTCATGTGTGTAATAAAATAATCGGAATTGTTGCTATGTTCAAACAAGAATCATTAGTTAAATGGTTCCACAAAACCAGGATGAAAGAAATCAAAGATATGCACTGCATTTTATAACGAATGATATAATTAAATGAATTTGTTAAAAATGAATTTTATGATAAATAAATTATTTACTTATGTAAACAACGAATGACCTGTACATAATAGTAATTTGAAAAAGCACAGCTATGCATAATAACTTTTACATTATTTATTTATTTCAATTGCTACAACAAATTCAACATTTCCTCAGTCTCTACAGCACTCTACTCTGTGTATATCACCGTAATTGTCACTATAGCAATAATAATCGGCAGCCGCAGTCGACTTTCGATTTCAGTTCAGCACAGACGAGTCAATTTAACTCTCACCAGCTCTTTGCTGTCTATATTGCTATCATTATTATGCTTTGATTATGTAAGCGAGTGCATTATTTTCGTTTTGCACTGTACAAGACATATCTCATTGACACATGTAAGATACACGGTAATCAAGTATAATGACTAAAGGTGTGCATACGATTTAATTGAATAATTAATATAATATCGCAAATGATATATTTGATTTTGAATTTGAATATAAATTATGTGAATTGTTATATGTGAATATAATATTACAATTAATTTTCAGAGACTTCAAACATAACACACGTTTTTCAATTTTCAACCCTACCTTTTCAAATAAGAGCAAAACACGTCCATTCACCCTTCCCAGTGAAAACAGTTTACAGGCAAATTACTGATAATGCTCGGCCACTCCGCGTAATGACCGCAGCCGTTTACACAGACTCGTTCCGACGATGTGAAACTAAATAATCACTGCGGCACCACTAATGAGCCATTGACGCTAATTACAACTCACTTTTGTTAATACCTTTTTACCTATTTATTTATAATACGGCCTATGTTTAAAAAAAAAATTAATTTAATAGACTAAAAAATTGTACGAGTAAAGTTATTTTGGTGATTAACCAGCGCCATTGCAATCTATTAAGAATAAATTTATTGAAAGCCACCGTGTTTACAAACACATACATAATTCTGCAAATTTCATGCCGTTCACTTAAACCTATTCGAATTGCATCTAATACAAACCATTTGTGGTTAGTGTTCAGTCAAATTTCTAGCAATTTCCATGTAATACAGATAATAACCGCAGCGTTTAGAGAACGGCTCACTCAGTCGATGTGTAACTACATATTACCGCGTCAACTTTAATGAGCTAACGAAGGTTAATAACAAACGCACGCGACTTGCGGTTTTTACTAGTTTATACTTGTATTTTTCTAGTAATTTACGTTATGGCCTCCAGCACATTTTGTAATATATTTAAATTATACGGTAATAAGATAATTTTAGCTGTATTCCTCGAAAGTTCTACATACGAAAGTTAGGTGAGCGTAAATCGTAAGGTGATAAACGTATTTGGAACAGCGCCGACACGATATTTTGTAGTCACGATCTATTGCAAACGGGCACTATAAATCAATTGAAAGAAGACGATCAATGAAAAATGAACTCCACTACATTAGGTTAAAATCGATTTTGGAAAGGGGGCGCGGCGAAATTTTTACATAAGTTCAATTTATTACGAGAACAATAAACAAAACGGTCGAGTGTTGTAAACGACTGTCAATTATGTGGTACGAGACGCAATGTTTCATCAACGTCTATCAGTGATTTATGGAACACTACAACCTACATGTGGAGTGTGGACTGTGGACGCTAGGACAATGTGTGATGTAATAGTACGCATGGGGCAATAGTGAATATAGCTGATGCTTTATTGAGAAATTAAGCCTTTGTGGATTTAAGAGTTAATTGAATATATATGATTAATATATTATGTACCTGCTAAGGATTAGCAGGTACATATCATATATTTCGTGTTGTTATTAATGAGACTATTAAGATGTACCTAATAAAATGTATTTAAAAGACAAAATAAATAAATAAATAATAAATAAATAAATATTATAGGACATTATTACACAAATCGACCTAGTCCCACAGTAAGCTCAATTAAGGCTTGTGTTGTGGGTACTAGGCGACGATAAATATAATATTATAAATACATATATAGATAATAACACCCAGACCCAAGAACAAATAATTGAGTTCATCACACAAATATTTGCCCTGACCGGGGATTGAACCCGGGACCGTCGGCTCAGTAGGCAGTTACTTTACCACTGCGCCAACCGCGTCGTTACAAAAGTATTAATTTCTCATTGTTATTGGAGTTGTAATTAAACAATACAAAAACCAATAGGTAGTCCGTCGGTTATGAAATCTATTATAATCGAATTCAAATAAAAACAAAAAGCTTCCTTATTTTCATTAAATCCTACAAAGTATACGAAATTTCGGTCACCAATACTAACACTAGTCCATTGAATAAAAAGTTCTAGAGTGCGTGAGTTAGTAACGTAAGATATTTCTTCGGAAACATGTCAAGAGTCCCTAGGTAATAAACATACTAAAACCCCGGGCCACTAGGAGGAGCCCCGGAGTGGGGGGAGGGGGAAAATGGGTCCATTTTTTCATTTTTCGCTTAAATCTCAAAAACGGTACATGTTAGAGAAAAACTTTCAAGGAAAAGTTGAAAGGCCATAAAATTATCTACAAGTTGTACCTGAATCATTTTTTCCTATATCCTACCGTTTCTGAGTTATACGCAGTAAAACATGATTTTGGCTCAAACAATTTCCACATCAATCGATCAAAAAATATTTCTTTATTCCAAAAAACTCAAAAGTGCAACTTGTGACCGGTACTGATAGATTGCTCATAATTGGGTCTATCATTGATAAAAATACCAGATTCCAGCACGGAGGCGTTTACGGGGAATTGAATTTTATTAGGGTAGTTACGATACTTGAACTTTTTATTTTTTTTCTCCAAAAAAACTCAAAAGTGCAACTTGTGACCGATACTGATAGATTGCTCTTAATTAGGTCTATAATTAGTAAAATAAACACATTCCTCCATGGAAGCCTTTAGGAGGAATCGATTTTCAAAATACTATATTAGGGTAGTTTGAGTTACTGAACTCGATCTTTTTATTTTTTTCTTCCAAAAAACTCAAAAGTGCAACTTGTGACTGGTACTGTTAGATTGCTCTTAATTAGGTCTATAATTGGTATAATAAACACATTCCTCCATGGAAGCCTTTAGGAGGAATCGATTGTCAAAATACTATATTAGGGTAGTTTGAGTTACTGAACTTGATCTTTTTATTTTTTTCTTCCAAAAAACTCAAAAGTGCAACTTGTGACCGGTACAGATAGATTGCTCATAATTAGGTCTATCATTGATAAAAATACTAGATTCCACCATGGAGGCGTTTACGGGGAATTGAATTTTATTGGGGTAGATACGATACTTTAACTTTTTATTTTTTTTCTTCCAAAAAAACTCAAAAGTGCAACTTGTGACCGGTACCGATAGATTGCTCATAATTAGGTCTATCATTGATAAAAAAACCAGATTCCACCATGGAGGCCTTTAGGAGGTATTGAATTTTATTAGGGTAGTTACGATACATGAACTTTTTAACTAACTACCCTAATAAAATTCAATTCCCCGTGGAGGAATGTGTTTATTTTACCAATTATAGAACTAATTAAGAGCAATCTATCAGTACTGGTCACAAGTTGCACATTTGAGTTTTTTGGAAGAAAGAAATATTTTTTGATCGATTGATGTTGAAATTGTTTGAGCCAAAATCATGTTTTACTGCGTATAACTCAGAAACGGTAGGATATAGGAAAAAATGATTCAGGTACAACTTGTAGATAATTTTATGGCCTTTCAATTTTTCCTTGAAAGTTTTTCTCTAACATGTACCGTTTTTGAGATTTAAGCGAAAAATGAAAAAATGGACCAATTTCCCCCCTCCCCCCACTCCGGGGCTCCTCCTAGTGGCCCGGGGTTTTAGTATGTTTATTACCTAGGGACTCTTGACATGTTTCCGAAGAAACATCTTACGTTACTAACTCACGCACTCTAGACCCCCCTTGGAGGGACTCATTCAATGGACTACACGATTAAAAGTGAAAACTAATATAACAGTCCCCAATAATCCGCTCGCACACCTCCGTCCTAAATAAATATTCAGTGATGTTACACAACCATTGTATATTATCGATAATATAAGCAATTTACCTACTTGTATGTAATTACACGTTATTCAATTAATATATATTTGAATGTAGTAAGTATATATGTATATATAAACAACTTGAGCAATAATATTACGTATAGCCTTAAATACAGTAGACCCGCGTTACTCCGGCCCCTGGCCTATCCGTCGCCCCCTGTAATCCGACATATCTATAATGTGTGTAACATGAATAATAATAGTTTAAAAAAACTAAAAAACACGCTTTTTATAGAAACTGAACTAAAAAATGGAATAATTTTATCAAATTATTGTATTGTCATTGGTCCTCAATAAATCTACAAAGTTTGAACGATATCTGGCCGTTTAAAGTGGGTCAAAATCGCGCCCAAAGAAGTCGGTTACAAACATACAAACATACAGGTGAAGCTAATATAAAGCGTGTAAAATTGTCAAAAAATAGGTATTCAGTACCTATTTTTTGACAATTTTCGCGTCGATTATGCATTATTGAACAGTGTACAACATGTACAAACACGTGCCACCACTACTGTGCTCTTACTGGAAGATATTGTTTTAATTCCCACATACACACATACACATCCGACAAATTCGATACTCCAACACTGCCCTGCAAAACGATTGTCGGAATACCTCGGGTCTACTGTATTACGCATTTATAATATCGGTAGAGTATAGAATAAGAAAATGATTAAGCTGTTATGCTTTTGCATATTTTTTTCATCTTGTTAAATAATAAACACAATACAAACACATCAATTTCTATTTTATGGTTTATAAATAAACAAAGACAAGTAAAAGCATAGCTAAATAAACCTTAACCTCACGAATCTAGTTATAATGGATTATACGTATAAATTAAATACGCGTCGTAAGACCTCAGACGTCGTAAGAAGAGTGCACCTCCCCATGAATCAGCGTGTGCTAGCGCATCCAATGTGCTAGATCCGAAAATAGGCCAAGTTGACACACATAAACAATAATACAGTATTGGAAATATTTGACGGGTGACGATATGATATGCGAGGCGTATTTTCAACCGAAAACGTATAGTGTTCTATTTTATTTTCCATCAATGATGAAAATATGAAATACCTATTCTAATAAATAACTGCCGTGTATGAGAAAAAATTAATGTTTCCACTGTTGTTTGTTAAAGCGCCTCCGATACTAAGAAAGAAATATTTGACAATATCATTATACTTACTATGATGCAAGTTTATCATTTTTAGAATTTATAAACAACTAGCATTCACTAAATTGCAAGAAATTGCTAAAACGTCTTAGAGGTGCAATCTATAGCCACAGTATTACCATATTTCCTACAGTAGTGCGACGAATGTACTTGTGCAGAGAAACGGAGGGGAACTGGCGGGGGTCGGGCGACGCGGGCCGCGTAAAGCAATCACGCTGAGATTGCTTTACCTATCGCGAAGGGCAGACGCTTCAGAGTTTTTTTGTGTAATAATTTATACTTACGTATTCTATAATGGTGGGCATAAACTGTTGTGTTTATGGATGCAAATCTACATTTAAATCCAAGGACATAAAGTTTCATAGATTTCCTCGCGACGAGAGGTAGGTTTTTCAAATTCTGTTTAGTACCAATTCAAAGATGTTGAAGATGTTTTTGACTATACATATTTTAAGTAGCTATAAGATATATATAAAATATATTATTGATGATTTTCAAGAAAACCAATTTGTTTCTCTGTTAATTCAAAGTTTTTATTTTAAAGTTTTCACAATAGTTAACATACAAATAGTTTGTTACCTACTACAACAACTTAAAATATGTAATCTCACCTGTAAATTCAAAGAAACGACATTTAAAGTCCACTTATAATAAATCCTCAATTACAGTAAAAGTTCCTTATTCGCGGGGTATATGTTCCATAAATATGCCGCGAATACAGAAACCGTGAATACGGAATGGTAATTTATATGGGATTATAGGGGATACGTTCCTAGGTGACGATTGAGATTTTTTTCGTGTCGAAAGTTTCGACGAGTTTCGACTCGAAACTCGTTTCTCATTTTTTTTAGTTGACATTATAAACTAGGAAGAGTGCAGTGGACGTTACTCGATCACAATTTTTGTAACGAATGTGAAAGACGAAACAATAAAACACGCAAAGCGGCTTTTACTATAAACGGAACTACATTTAAAAATATACTTTATTTATTGAGTTATAAGGTTGCTTCCATTCTGTTTATTTACATTCTCAAAAACATCAATCGCAGTAAAGGCGGCTTGCGACAAAGGCGGCTTGTGTCAAAGGCCTCGGCGATATCATTTAACAACATAATAATTATGTACTTTAGGCTAACTTGTAATAAGATCTATTTTACTTTCTTATTAGTCCATTTGACAAGGATATTGGGTTAGATACCTATTGGAATAATTTTATTATCATGTATGTACTTATTAAATCCGCGAATAAAAAAAATTTTAATCGTTTCTCGCCATTTTTTCTTTCTGCTACGTCAATCCGAGCCACAGATAACATGAACACGCGAAGCGCGCCAAATTTGAATAATGATGAAATGTTATTTCATTAATCATTACATATAATATATGTTACCGGAAATGTATGAAATCATGGAATTGTATATGTTACCGGAAATGTATGAAATCAAGGAATTGTATACAAATCCTAGGAAATGTGTACAATTCCGATACCATTTAGGAAATTTATAAAATATTGTTTAATAAACTATTTAATGCATAGATATCCTAGGAAATGTATAATCTTCCTAGGAATTGTATATAATTGCAATATCGTATTAGGAAATGTATAAAGTAAATTTGAGAATAAGTAAATTTGGTTGTTAATAATTAATCAATAGGCAATGACAATGTCACTGCGGCGACATATTATACTATGTTTCTGTATAAATAATTACATTAGATTCAACAATCACAATTATTTTTAATGTACATGTGAATAAATAATTACATATTAATAGCTATGATAAAAATTGTTTTATTTCCCATTTGGTGACAACCCTAGCATATTTACACGTGGCAGCGTGAGTACCTACACTGGCGGCGGCATCGCGCGACATCAAAGGCGATTCCTTACTGTAGGAAAATAATATTGTAATACTGTGCTATAGCTGTGTCAATGTATCTTGCATGTATACTTATGCAGCTTTTACTCTACTTTACGGTTTTCCGGTTGAGATCCATGAACCGCCTTCCTGTGCCTTTGTTTTTCTTTTTGTATTCTCTTTATATGGAGTAATATTACTTCGGTTTGATAAATACTGCAAGTATCACGCAACAGAATATGGAACTCAAATAAGATTCACAACGAAGTATCTGCATAACAAACTGCAAACTGAAATTTCGAAAAAAATATGTATTAGATACGTATCGCATCACTGAAACCTGCCCACAAGAATATAACTTCCTCGACATCGCATGTTGCACATCACTAGCTCAACGAATGTCCACTATTCCGTGACTGGCATTACGAATCAATATATTCGCTCGTAAAACCAAAATACTCATTCGATTCTCGAGCAACGCTTTCCTGTCCGGTGGCCTGGGGCTTGCGTGATTCGACGCACTCGATACTGCGTGATTTGCCACTTTCCTGGATCGCTCGAAAGTATCGATATATTCGTTATATTATTTGCACGTCCCTACTGGTAGAGGCGTACATCTGGGTATGATGTTTTAATTAAAGTATGTACGGGATTAGCACAGATTTATATTTTTCATACATTTTTGTTTTTTTCCAATGTAGGTTAACTATGAAAACTGTAGTTAAAATATAATAATTAATTCCTTCTTATATAATGGCTCGTAATATAGTAATGTTTATTTCGTAAAACAAAATTTATGAAAATACCTAACCTACCTAACTCATAATAATTAATATAAATTAGCGCTAGAAATTCTCTTGTAAAGATGTTCATGCAATAAATTTTGTGTGTCAGGTGCTTATTTACCGAATACAAGCGTGATGAAATTCATCGTGATGTTGGATTTATTACCTGAAACAGAGAAATGATATTATTAATTATTGTTGAGTAGAAATCGCAAAATTCTTGAATTATTTTAATAAAGCTGTCAGTTAAAAATGGGCATTTTAATTAAGATTATCATCGGCAGAAGCGGCAGTGGTCAATAAATCAAAATGGCGAAATTAAACAAAACCTCCGATACTTCCTTTCTAAGCATCTATTATAATAATAAATTTCATAAACGAATACAATTTTATCATTCTAAAAATTAATTAACAGCAGTCAGTTTTCTATTGTGCCAGTGTCAATGATTGCAATAAAAAATAAACTGACATAATTAAAAAAAGCTCACCGTTCGAAATTCAAATCTAACAAAATGCATTAATGATTAAACTCGCTATTCCGATTTACTATGTATTTCAAATCGATTACCGCCAATTTTCCCTTCTAATTCGATTTTCAAGTTTTGGAATGTTTTACTGGAACACGATGTAATGACGCAATCATATGGCTGCGAATATGCGACTTATTATGCGAGCATTAGTGGCGAACACAGAAAGTCGCTTAGCCCTCAACAAGTTACTATTGATGTTTTCGACACTTCAACACTACGCTTGCACAGATAAGATAATATTTAATTGACAGTGAAGTTACTGGAATGTGAATATTTTTTATATTTATTTATCTTAAGCTCGTGGTAACCGACTTGGCTATTTATTTTTGCCTATTTCTTTATCCATATAAGAATTAAAGTACCTAACTTGATTTATACTCTTCGTACTTATATGTTTGTTCTGTATCCTTTCTTATTTAAACTATGAATAGTTCTAATTAAATAAATTAAATATTTTCTTGTTCTAAAATAGACCTTTATCTCTATATTGGTGACAGGTAAATAATCAGGTCAGGTAATTCATATACGAACACCAAAAAGTAGGTCTCTTTCCTTCATAACCTTTTATCTTAGCAAGCTATCCACGTAAACCGTAAACTATTATCTAAATCAGATTTTCCCACGTATATATTTCAGTTGTATGCACTCATCCAGCTATTTAGAAGCACCTAGTATTGCAGGTCTATTCTCATATCCAGGTCACCTGCGTCACGATTTATATTTTGGGCGTGTCTGTCAAACGTCACCGACCACCGTGACAGCTCTAATTTGTTACCAGAATATAGGAGACGGTAACGTGGGAATGATCGTGGTTATTAATATGCGATGTTCTGAATTATGATGTGCCCTGACGCGTCTTTCATCATGGAACTTATGATTTTTACATGATGAATGTCCGGTTTGCGCGGTCATTGCTCAAGTATGAAATTATTGCGAGAATAATATTGGATTGTAAGGTTCAGTATTTTTCGAATAATTACAATTAATTAATAAGTAAAATAAACGTAGCTATTTCATGACTTCATTATAGAAATGTGTTACGTCAAAAATTATCATTCCACTCGCGTAGTCGAGATAATAATCTAATAACCGTAGAAAGTAAACGTTTCGGGCATCTGCCATTTGTGCCAATTATGAGTAACTCAATTAGCTACTCTGCAAAGGAGAGAACAGATCCTGAGAATATAAATCGACCTCTGTTTGACATTAACATTTTTAGATGACTCATTGTACTCGATACATATTATATAATTTATAGGGGCTAATTATGCATTTACGTCTATTTCACTAATCAATTTTATTTATACTTATCTGTTTCAATAATCAACTTATATGATAAAATTATTCATCCAATCTATACTAATATTTTAAAGCGGAAGAGTTTGTTTGTTTGAACGCGCTAATCTACTGGTCCGATTTGAAAAATTCTTTCGGTGTAAGATAGCCTATTTATCGAGGAAGTCTATAGGCTATATATCATTACGCTAAGACCAACAGGAGCGGAGCCACGCGGGTGAAACCGCGAAGCACAGGTAGTACTTTATATGTCGATTAGGATCGAAGTACCATTACCATATCCATTGTTATTTGTTATTTTTTGCGGCTGTAGGAAGGTAAAAGTAAAATTTTAGTCACGATGCTTAAGATTCTTTGTAGTTAGACAAATATGGTCCCCAAACTACCACAAATCACAATTACTATACATTTATATATTGGTCCCCAAATTACCACTAATAACAAATCATATACAACAACCTCTCCTCCCAATTTGTCAGCAGACAATACAGACATTTCACTCCATTATCTAATAAAGGAACATTCGAGGAAGCTTCGTACTCTGTCTAATAAAGTTCCCCACTACTGCCGAATGGACGCTGGAATGCGGAATGAGTGCCAATTGACATTAACCACTTAGACTGATACGGTTCGGATTGGATTAAGTTACAGGCGAGTTGAATTGGCCTTTTTTCCGCTATACGAGTGAACTAACTGCGTGCCGCGGTTTCACCCGTGTGGCGCCACTCCTGTTGGTCTTAGCGTGATGATATATAGCCTATAGCCTTCCTCGATACATGGTCTATCTAACACCAATAATTTTATAAATCGAACCAGTCGTTCCTGAGATTAGCGCGTTCAAACAACTTGCACTGCCGAATAGAAGAAGGCTTCTAATAATAAGATGCTTTTTAACTGATGTTGTTTATTTTATTATCGTCTTCTCAAAGCATATTTTACGATAATGCTTTTAACAGATAAAGTTCAAAGGCACAAGTATTATTCTTCATTAGTATTATTAAACACTTGACCGTAATTTGAAGCTTACTTATTGAGAAGGCACCTAGCTTTTTCCGCCTATTTTTCCCTCTCTTTCCGTTGTATGTATGCTATCTCTCTCGCACACCTCTCCACCAGGTGGCGGGGCGCACGATAATGTGCGGGCGCTGGATGTTTTTCATTGGCGTCTAGCTTCCGCCGCGAGAAGGTTGTCTACAAGACTACAACCTTGGTGCTATTAAGTTTTAAGTATTGCTTAAAGCAAGTGCTAAAAGTGTTAAAAAGTGTATCCCGTCGGATCGGTACAGTGAGTTATTTTTACATCTATTCTAGTAATATTTTACTTAAAAATGAGTAAAAATCTTTAAAGTCAACGGTATAATCGTTGGACTTTATTTAAAATGCTGAGGTTTTTAATGAATCCTTCAGCAATAGTTTATTTTTCAATATGCTTAAATACTTAATAGCATGAATAAAGATATTTAAAATTAACGATACAACCGTTACATTTTACTTGAAATAGTAACTTTTCTTTTGAAATATTTCATTATGCAATATGTACTAATTAATATTTGCATTTTTAATACTGTACTGAGTAAAGCTATTTTAACGGTGTTACCGTTCGGCTTTACTCGAATCATTAATATTACTTTTGTGATTATTTCATATTTCTAAATATATCAAATACCCTCTCTTGTATATAGATATTTTTAATATTTTATTTCATTTTTAATAATGTGTTTTTATTACAAGGTTACAAGTGAATTTTTCGTGGAAAAATTACAATTAATACTTAGTATGGATATGAGCCAACTCAAAGCTTTACAGGCATACAATCCATTGCTACGACTTTATTACATTGTCGTTATCGCTAGGAACGGTTCGGAATTCCTATCATAGTTTATTACTAAAAATTATCGAACGAGATGAGTCAGCTCCAAGAAGTCACGACATGTCAGAACATGTTGTGATATTATTTTATAAATCGTACGGGAGTTACCACTCAACTGAATAATGATGGAATTCGCTCATGTATAGTAGATACGTACCATGAATGTTCCACACATTCAAAACTATCCGTAGTCTATACGTGTCCTTTTATGAGTATTATTCTGATCCGTTTTTGTGAAAATAGACATATTACACACGGCTAATTTGATTGAAAATTACGTTTCCTATGTTCAAATGATGCAACTTTTTTGTTAAAACGAGTAAGTACCAAAATTTTACAATTAAATTCTTTGGTTTACTGAACTTGTGCTGAAAGGGTTATCGTATAATAATTATCGAGATACCTTAATATAAATTAGATTTAGATACATTTATTTCAAAGGATTTACAATTCACTTTAAACGTTTTAGAATAATATTATAAACTTGTACACCTTGACAAAAAGTAAAAAATTGCGGGTGAGTGGAGATTATTTTGTGCAATTAAATATAACGTCCTACGACGGTATGGTTGCGTTCGTAAGGAATGTTAACGGATATAAAGCAACTAAATGTTACATCGATTGCATGAACAAAAATAAATATGAATCGAAGTTCATTTTAAAATTAAGTGAATTGATTTGAATTATGAATTTATTAAATGTCGCTAACATTGGAAAATAAGTTAAAGGACCTTGTTAATTGCTATATTATTTAAATGATTATTTACTGCTAATTTTATATTAGCACTAAGGTGTATTCTTGCTCGAAGCAGAATACATAAATGTGGCCACTACTCCTCGCAGGGGTTAGCCAGGTCAAATCCACCGTCGCAGAGTGTCTCTTAAGCATTTTTTGGCAGGCCCTACTTATTTCTAGTTACAAACATCCCTCGCGCAGCTGTCGCTCGCAGGGAAATGGTGCAAATATACATATATCGGCCCTCGCGGGGCTTTGATTATAACCGTCCCTCACGGAAAAGATGGTGCGAATATATATCAGCCCTCGCGGGGCTTTGATTACAACCGTCCCTCACGGAGAAATGGTGCAAATATATATCAGCTCTCGCGGGGCTTTGATTACAACAGTACCTCACGGAGACATGGTGCAAATATATATCAGCCTTCGCGGGGCTTTGATAACAACCGTCCCCACGGGGAAATGGTGCAAATAATATATATCAGCCCTCGCGGGGCTTTGATGGCGATTGGTGCAAATATACAAAGGATTGATCATTAAAATGATCATAGATATTTGCTTTCGTCAACGAGGACCCACAAAAGAAGTTTTGGATATGACCGTATCGGATCTTCACTCTTCTAAGTAGGTAGAAAAAGGTTTTGAAATCTACTTCACAGTGGGCAGTATAGTAATATGACCTAATAAATACAATAAAGGTTAGAGACGTCTAATAATGGGCGCATGAAATTGATACTTCGTATCCTAAAAGTTTACGCTTCAGGAATCAGGAAACCACCATTGGTTTCCAATTATGGAAATTGGAATTGAACAAATCGTATTTACCAATGCAAAGCCTATTCACAACAAAGGAAGGCGAGTCGGATCAAATATCATCTCGCAGATGATTTGTGGCGGTGGTTTCGAGGATTGTCACCAAGCCTTGTGTCAACGGTATGTTTGGTATCGTAATTCAATGGCACTAGCCGACCAATTTTCATATAAAAACATCGGAAGAGATTTTTTAATCGCAAAGCGATTGAATGTAACAAATGACGATTGATTACGTATACAGTCATAAATGCAATGCTATACAGAGGATATACTGCATTTAAAACATGACAAAGTCTGGTAAGCGAACTAAACTTTGCTAGTTTAGTTCTTGCTATATCGCTGTCCGTGGCTGCCTCGCGTGTTTACGGATGAATAAAGTAATGTCCTGTCTTCGCATCTACAGCTAACTGTCCTATACTGTCATAATCTTAACACAGATTCATTCGACATAGCTCCCCACGAGCTCAGTTCTTCATTTTTGCACTCGCACAACTGTGGACAACACAAGAGCAATGCCTCCATTGGTAGCAGTTACAATCAAGGGCTAGCAAGGTAGGCTAGCCATATTACGGATGTTGGAACAACGGACTATATTTAGGGCAATTTTCTTTGTCCAGTGTAACGTTTAGACTGTCGTAGCATTCCTACGGAACAAAGATGGGATCAGATCTGCATCCTTAATGAAGTTAATCGAAAGGAGATACTTTCAGACGACGATAGTATTCAAAATCCACCATATTCCTGAACATAATAATGCATAGTTAAGCTTATAATCTCTCTTGCCATTATCCTGCAGCAGAATTCCTTGGCGATAATTTGTTCTCGTTAGAACGAGCGAGGTTGTTACGATAATATGAGAAATCCTGTCAGTTAGAGACCTGAAATACGCGATAGAGTACCGCTATTTCAGTAGTAGTAACACCTAGAAGGGTGAAGGTATTCTGGAAAGCGGAACTGAAGGCCCGGTCAGCAGCACCAGCCACCTAATAGACAGTGTTCAGTGCTGCACCACTATAATCTGCAAAATGACTCTGACGGTATGAAAATGTGGAGTACATTTTCAAAATATCAAATGATATAGTTGGAATAAAAATCCTATTTGCCTCCGTCTACCCAAAAGACATACGGAGTAGCTAGTAGTAGTTGGTTGAATTAGAATAAAGTACCTATAGTTAAAATCCTTTGTTACTGACTGGATAAATTTGGCTCTTTTCCTATCTGACGTTCATATAGCTGTTGACTGCCTAGTGTTATGCACAAACACTATTATTATAAATAAGTCACGTTATGTAGTCCCGAGGCTTTCGGTATATAAGTTCTGATGTAAATCATAATTATATCTTAAAACCGAATTGATTAAAAGTAACGTACTTGGCTGTAGTAATTGCAGTTTTGGGACACAGATCTTATCATTTTAGTCTCTTGAGTTCAGTATATTTGTTTCCAGTACAGAGTTTATGACCTATCAGTTTTAAATAAATAATTCATGCATTGTACTGAAAGTACTAGCCATGTTTAGATTATGATTGGTGGCGTTGGCTCTAAACATTAATAGATACCGCACGGTTTGGTTGGATGTTAAAAATCTGTATTATAATTAAAACCGTTTACCTGTTTTGATATTTTATTGCCTTATTCAAGGGGTGACCTTTTAACACGTTCAGTACGGCATCGGGTCGAAAACACCTGAATAGAACTATTCGCGCGGGCCGGAGAGAGATTTCTGTTGCTATCGCATGGGCCGGGGTAGTTTACTTTAGGATTTTTTGTAGTGAGAGTGTGACAGATATATTGACTGGTATTCTGCCACTAAATAGTACCCATAAAAGGAAAAATATTGTATCGGATCTTAAAGACCTGATACGGCCTGCAAAGAAATTTTGTCCTTGCAGGACGGATATCGGATCTAAAGGACCCGATGCCTGATAACCCGATAGCCGGCCCTTGGTGACAGGTCAGTTAATTAGTGATGTGCATAATAATTAGACGTTGCGATATTGTATTGATATCTATTATTATATATCTAACAAAATTTTACGATTATGATGCGGCAATGGTAGCCGTGGTTGAGATTTTTGATAGTTAGAAAAAACATTTTTTACAAAGAGAAAAACAAATTTTGGAAAATAGATTTTACATTTTTATAGTGATTCCAAGAACTTTTTGATTCACCCTCGTATTGTCATAACTGTTATAATGAAGCGCATACTGTTTTTGAGGTAAAAATGAATTGATTTTTTTTAATTATATAGTCGATTCATTTGACATCACTAGCAATCATATTCACTAGTGCCGGGATCAGGTGTATAAGATCCTATAATTTTACTACTAATTTAACCTCCTTTAATGATATTTTTTTCAAAAACGGGTCTAATGTTGTTATGCAGTGATTCAATAACAATACATTTCAAGAAAGAATTTTCAAAAAAGTCTTCAACTGGATGACACATTTGATTTTAATGTCAAAAGGTGTAACAGGTCCTTTCCACCTGATGCCGGCCGTAAATGAAGTTCACCAACAGGTCTTCTAAGCCCTATGCCGGCCCAACGATAAGTAGCCAAAATCGGGCCCCGTCTTGAACGTGTTAAATTTATTTCTGACCCCAAAAGTAAGGACTAAGGTCTCTTCTTGTCCGGTTGGGTTAATACTGTGTGAGTTGAGACAGGTGGTAATTCTATGTTAAGATGATACAATTGTGCTTCTGCAGAGTTCTAATTGAATAAATAAAGGTTTGAGTTTGAGGTATTTTTGCCTCGTCGGGATCAGCTGTTGCTTCATTTTGTAAGTAACATCTAAATGCGTAATTGAAAGTCGTTACTGGCGCTTTCGCAGATTTACGCTAAAGATAGTGGAAATTGTAGTAACTTTAACTTTTCAAGCCTAAAAGGTTAACTAAGGTACACTTGAACCAATCTCATAAGTTCTAATACTTTTAATCATTATGATTAACTTTTTGGTTCTTATTTGATTAACTTTTCATCTGGGATTGTTAATATATTATATAATACTAGCGGCCCGCCCCGGCTTCGCCCGTGGTACATATGAAAAATAGATGTTGGCCGATTCTCAGACTTACCCGATATGCACAGAAAATTTCATGAGAATCGGTCCACCCGTTTCGGAGGAGTATGCAGACTAACATTGTGACACGAGAATTTTATATATAAGATAAAAATTTGTGTGATTTATTGGTAGGTATACTATCTGCACACCTTACTCTTTCAAATAAAGAAATAAGTAATTACTTATGTATTCAAATTCACATTGGCGTCCATATATTGTACACCAGGTGGGTAACAAACAGGTCTCAATAAGTAAGCTTCAAATTACGGTCAAGTGTTTAATAGCTGTGTTTTACCTGAAAATAAAACACATATTAAATACTTACCTATATTTGAAGCTTACACTTAACGTCCACCTGTTGTGGATTTCGACTCAATGAAAAACATCCAGCGCCCGCACATTATCGTGCGCCCCGCCACCTGGTGGAGAGGTGTGCGAGAGAGATAGCATACATACAACGGAAAGAGAGGGAAAAATAGGCGGAAAAAGCTAGGTGCCTTCTCAATAAGTAAGCTTCAAATATAGGTAAGTATTTAATATGTGTTTTATTTTCAGGTAAAACACAGCTATTAAAAGAACGTTGATACAATTGGTAAATATATAAATTTATAATTGGGTAATTTCGACTGTCACCACGTAATAAAGCACAGCACATTAATCCTCGTAATTTATATATCCACGAGTAAATAGAAATCCCAATAAATAAACATCTTAAATATCACAGCTGTATTGTAACTCGGTACATTACTGTGTAATTGGAACATGATTTATTTCATCTGGAGAGATCGTGGCTGGGGACTGGGCGCGATCACGAAAGTGGTGAGCTGTGCAAATTTCACTTTAGTTTAAACAATTGTTTTGTTAACTGTATATAGTGATATACATATAATCGCTTTAAGGGTCGGCAGTATATCAGTGTCTGCAATGTGATGTATTTGGTTATTTTGTGAGTTTTAATCTTCTTATATATAAAAATGAATCGCAAAATGTGTTAGTAAGCGCATAACTCGAGAACGGCTGAACCGATTTCGATAATTCTTTTTTTATTATATTCCTTGAAGTACCAGGATGGTTCTTATGTAGAGAAAACGTAAACATGTACCACGGGCGAAGTCGGGGCGGACCGCTAGTTGGATATAAATATTTTGAAAAATTTAATTAAATGACTGAAAATACAGCTTTTACTATGTTAAATTAGCGGTTATTATTTTGCTTTATAGCTACAACTAGCTAACCGCCCGCGGATTCGCCCGCTTTGTCTAAAACCTAATAAATTATATACTAAAACCTTCCTCTTGAATCACTCTATCTATTAAAAAACCGCATCAAAATCCGTTGCGTAGTCTTAAAGATTTAAGCATACAAAGAGACATAGGGACAGAGAAAGCGACTTTGTTTTATACTATGTAGTGATGAAAAATTATTTATTTCATAGTAGATAGAGAAGTTAAAAACAATTAACTTAAATATATAGCGCAGTATAATACATTTCCACAAGCACCAAAAAGCATTTAATATAAGCCAGGTATCAACTCAGCTACATAATACGATTCGCGAGCAAATCTCACATCAACTAAATGGCGTATAAATTGCAATAACTATTTGATACATTTTATATTATATTGCATTTTCATAGATCAATTTAAATTTTAATTCAAACTGTTTATTTAATATTCGATCTAGAACATTTTTAATGTATTTTATTGAAAATACATCCATGCAAACTAGTAATGTGAATTTTCAGGCTATGTTATTTTTGCTCTCACTCACTAAAGATACTTTATAGTTTATAGCGTAAGAAACAAAACAGTTACACATTAACTTCGTTTCCAGACTTTATCGACATCAATCCTAACATTAATGTCTTTCCTTGGAACCGTGAACTCAATTCAAATTAAACGATAAACCATAGAAACAAAAGGTTGCGCAAGCGCAGAGAAAGTGACGAGATGGACCTGTCATCATGTTCATTATGTTTGTAACAATAACATTGCTCTACAAACTTAATTACGGTGCTACAGGAAATGCCACGGTATTGCTCGACTATTGTGTTATGCGTATTTTATATGTACGTACATTAAATCAAATTTTTTATTGTCTACCAATGTAAACAGGAAAAGTAGTACAAATGAAAATATTCGAATTAGACAGCTATCATATAATTTTGTGGGTAATATGTTGTACAATACAGTATGATTGTAATTTTTAAACTAAACTTAGGAATAGCTTTCATGGCAATGGAACATCTTAAAATAAACATACCTATTATTATACATATATCCAAAACTCATATAATGCAGATAACAATTTACCTCCTTGTGTAAAGTCGGTTAAAGAGCACTAGAGTATATTAAAATTCCATAAAGCGAGTGTCTACTTATCATCGTTATTACAAATAATCGTTATTTGTGGGAATTACAAAATGTTATACAAAATACAATCCGATTACACAGATTACGTTGTATTCCCGTATATTACAGCTTAGAAAGTAAAATTAAACCTTCCTAAATAATGTAATGGTTATACTCAATTGCGACGTAAGCTCCGGTTGTTGGTTTTTGTGAAATATTGCTTGGTTTTCATCCGTCGTTTATGTAATTTTATTATAGTTCTACAATCTAAGGATTTAGAAGTTCCGTGTTTCTAATATTATGTATTTATTTTTTAACTTATCGGAAAACAAGAGAAAATTTCAGCCACTAATAAAATAGCTCGTATCAGGCGCATCCTTTTTAAAGAAAAGCATTTATATTAATAGAAATACAGAAAAGAAAAAAAATGCCAAAACAAAATTACTTTTATACGTTTGAAGTTTGAACCTTTTAATTTGTGTAATAATATTACACACATTGTGTTACGTTAAAAGCTATAATCAGAGCTCATAAAGTTATTTAAGAAACCGCAAAATGTCGGACTGAAAATAAAAGGGTGAGCGCTCCAGAGATTGACGTGTGTGGTGACGTCACTGATGTTGATGACGTAAATTCGCTTTTAATTTAAAATGTTCTAATACGTCACCTGTGATTGTTTGCTTTATATTGAATCGAATACTTTTTTAAACAATGAGGGAATTTTTAAACATATGTGCATTGATCGTCAGAAAACCTACACATTTCTACACTTTCAGCCAACATATAATTCACGTGAATGATGCTTTAGAAATAGCTTCGTTTGTGAGTTAACGTTATTTTCTTCTTCATTATGATGTGTATTAATAAATAAGCACACATTAAATTTTATTATTAGGTTATTTTCAATATTATAATAGACTTCAAAAAGATATCGACAGCTACGTAACGAAACCCGGCTTCCCACACAAGTACATAACTTAACATCTCTCCCATTGTTTTCCCTCTAACCCGTAACAAATGAAGCGTAGAAGCCCACTGAATCGTCAATAAGATTTTCCATAACAATGATTCACGATTAAACGGTAAGTTACGTAACACGAAGTTACGTAAACTTTCTTGTGGTCAATGTCACAGGGGCAAATTTGACCTTAAAAATTATTATCGACTTTCAATTTCGATGTATCTATAAATATATTAATGTCACCACAAGGCCGGTGCATTGAGTTTTTGGTTATTCATTAACTGATATTTTTTGTAGTTGTAAATCGTTTAATTAGTCATCACGGTAAATGACGATAATGCGAAGGTATATTAAGTTGTATTAATAAATTGTAAAAAGCTGGCATTGGAGTTAAGTGTTGACTATAATAATATATTCTTCTCATAAAATTCAACGGTTATTTATAAAATGTTAAATGTTCTTCGTGAACTGAATCTTTTATCAGCATTTTAAATTTATATTTTCACAATTTATTTCTACTGATAAATTGCAATTCTTACCATACAATATGTTGTACTGAAAATTTTCTTTAAAACAGGCAATAGACAACGGAGTATTTATGTCGATAGTTATTTTGTTATCGTTCAATTTCAGATGAATTTATAAATTTAACTTAAGTTTATTTCTTAATCTATCTTTAGTTCGACTGTTATTCCAAAACATTATTATATAATACACAATCATATTATACATGGTACTTCTAATGGCGGCTGTACACACTCGCCGAGACACACCCAGACAGGCCGAGAACGAGTATGTACACGGTGCATTCGTCTTGTCTCGCTCTCTCGTGTCTCGCCTCGGTTGTCTCGGTCACTGGTCGGTTTTTTGCGTCCGAGTCAAAGGGTCTCGTTGAGTCTCGCGAGGAAAATGAGAGCGAGCATGTACACACTCGTTCATGGAAGTTTTAATATTTATTTACCTGTTTCTACTGCGGTGCATAGTAATCATCCACCATCTTCTTTTTCTCCATGGTTTGAGAATTTTTTTTTTATAGTAAATGTTTAAAAAATTATAATAGCTCACGGCACCAAGACAAATAGCAGCAGCTATTTCTACGTCCATTCTCGTGTAAGTCTTCAGTTCAAATGTTAGAACGAGTGTGTACAGGCATGCTCTCGACGAGAGTCTTTTCGGCCGAGGCTCTCGACGAGAGGCTCTCGACGAGTGTGTACAGCCGCGGTAAGTGTATCACTATTATTTAATCCGTATTTTTTATCTTCTAAACTAGTTCATATCAGTTACAATCAACAATAGCACCAAACCAACCTCAATTAGTGTCTACATGACTTGCCCTTATTGCTATATTAATAAACAGATACCCTATTGTTATAAGATATTGCCAAGACCGCTGTTTATATTGACGTGTATTCCGTACATGACGGTATCGTTATTTTAGTAGGATTATTGTTATTGCTTTATTGACAGATGACAGAGTGAGGAACATTGAAAGCCAGTAAGTAATTCGTTTCTATGCAAATAATAATGAAAATATAAAAAGTATAATATGTATAGAATAATAGATAGAGTTGGTGTTACAAAGTACACTTTGTGGCCCTTTATAACGTCCAGTATTTCCTTGTTATTTTACCCAAATATATTTGGGTAAACTTTAAACAGATTATAGGCCCGATTTTCTCTGGTAGTTCTCTAATTTAGTAGTATTATTTGACGTTCTTGTCATATTCATTTAATTCCACTTCACGTACAATAATCCTAAATTTACATACGGTGCCCTAAAACAATGACGAATCTCATGTCACAAAATACATTTAGCTTATTGACACGGGTCGTTGACCCCTATTGATACATTTACATCATCGATAACGGTGATGTAAGTACTGTAATTGACTGAAGGCGTAGAATGGCCATTTGGCTAAGTCGATCCATTATTTTTTGTTACGATGTTATCAACGCGCAAAAACGTTCATCTTCTGAGGTCAGTGACTTATTTAAATCTATGGGCGTGTAATAAATTATATTACGTATAAATTAGTTGAATAGTGAAACGTGATGTATCATTTTTTAAGATCTTTTACGATTTATGAATGAGCACTATTCGATTATTTATAAAAAATATCATATATATTGTATCCTATTCATGATATAAAAAGTGTACCTATTTATTTAATCTGTTATTATTAGAAATATAGGTAATTAATTCAGCAATGTATTCTATATCTCACTAAGGATCAGTCTTGCTTTCCTAATTTCTAAAATATGAGTAAAAAGTGATTAGTGCCTTATGGCGAACTTTTACTTAATTTTCCATGTTATACAGCGTGCACATAACAGTGATGTTTCTTTGAATAAATGTTCAAACGTGTAAATTATTTTTTATACCAAGACTGCTCGAAACACGAAGGAAAACATAAGAGATAATTAAATCGGCAAGTTTTAAAACCAAAATAGTTTAATAACATATTGTGTCATCTACCATTCCACATTTATTGTACATATTTTAGCTAACGTTATGGTTTATGGCCTCATAATGCATGAAATAGGCTGTATACAGCGTGTTCACATTACCTAAGCGGTTACATAAGTGGGGCGATAAACGTATCAATTTGTTACCATCAATCAGATCTCAAGGAGCAAGGTCAGCGTTTTTTAGCTTCCTGTCATTGGCTGCAATCCAACATACCTACCGGACGTTGATTCATACCAGTGTATTGTCAGCTGTCAGGCTAAAATAGCAAGCTGTGCGTTTCGTATGGTATTAGTCTTGAATCTTGATACAAGAATATTGCCGGGAATTTCAGTGATACGTCTTTCTATTTTTAGTGGTAGTTTGTTGCTTTTAATTAATTTGGGACGGTTTAAAAGGTGTAATATATCTTAAGGGTGAGCGCGATAGGATGACATCCTAATTTTTTCACTTTTTTAGGTTTAGACTTTAGAGGCTTTAATTTTAATTAATAATTGTCATTTTGGGAATTGAAAACATTTAGACTGACTTTGTCGTACGATACGACCAAACCATACCTATTCAATATATTTAAACGCAATATATTTAGAAAATCGAAAGCGCCCTGCCACGTTACACGTATTACTGCGTCGAGATAATATCGACAAGGTTCCGATAAAAGATCGTATAATGTAAAAGTTAAGGTCAACATCGGACTAGACCATCTGGCATCGTGAAAGCCCGCGAATTCATTAAGGACGCTGTCACAAATCTGCGTTACTCAAATTTAGGTATCTAACGACGTAACTTTGTTCGCGGCAATATCACGCTCACGTAAACATAGCGCATTCCATTTTATAGACCATCTTCATACTTGATTTTATTTTTAATTTTTGATATTATGTATTTTTATTGAAATTGATTCCAGAAGATTACTAGGAACTTTAAAAATTCATTTTGTTACTTTTATTAGTAGGTACGATCCTAATAAGTATGTTAGTATATTCAAACAACTTAAAAAAGTGTGACTATTTTACATCATTATTTCATTGAATAATAATCTATGAATTGTATACAATATCAAAGCTTTTTAAGAAATGTAGAATTATTATCATACATATGATGTTACCGGCACTGTATTAAATCCGGCATTGTATACAATTCTTAGTAAATGTATGTTATTCCGAAAAATAGTCGGAATGAAATAAATTATAGGTATTCGTCACATAACACATTACCTAGGATACTCTTAAATCTGAACTTTTCCTACGTAGCAAACACATTTGCAAGTGTGGGTAGTTTTTGGGGTAGCTCTTAACAAATATGAGGTCAAAACTAAAATCCAAGATGGCGCCGACGAAAATTTGACTTTTTTCGTGATGGGTGTCATTTTCATGGTTTTTGGGGTAGCTATTAACGAATATGAGGTTAAAACCAAAATCCAAGATGGCGCCGACGAAAATTTGACTTTTTTCGTGATGGGTGTCATTTTCATGGTTTTTGGGGTAGCTATTAACGAATATGAGGTTAAAACCAAAATCCAAGATGGCGCCGACGAAAATTTGACATCTTTTCGTCATAGGTGTAATTTTCTTAATAATAAAGAAGTAAACTAAAATAAAATAACAGATTTTCGTCGGCGCCATCTTGGATTTTATTTTTGACCTCATATTGGTTAATAGCTACCCCAAAAACCATGAAAATGACACCCATGACGAAAAGATGTAAAATTTTCGTCGGCGCCATCTTGGATTTTATTTTTGACCTCATATTGGTTAATAGCTACCCCAAAAACCATGAAAATGACACCCATGACGAAAAGATGTAAAATTTTCGTCGGCGCCATCTTGGATTTTTAGTTTTGACCTCATATTAGTTAATAGCTACCCCAAAAACCATGAAAATGACACCCATGACGAAAAGATGTCAAATTTTCACCGGCGCCATCTTGGATTTTAGTTCTGACCTCATATTGCGTAATATCCACCCCAAAAACCATGAAAATGACACCCATCACGGAAAGATGTAAAATTTTCGTCGGCGCCATCTTGGATTTTATTTTTGACCTCATATTGGTTAATAGCTACCCCAAAAACCATGAAAATGACACCCATCACGGAAAGATGTAAAATTTTCGTCGGCGCCATCTTGGATTTTATTTTTGACCTCATATTGGTTAATAGCTACCCCAAAAACCATGAAAATGACACCCATGACGAAAAGATGGCAAATTTTCGTCGGCGCCATTTTGGATTTAAGTTTTGTCAAATTGCTTTACCCCACCAATCCGTTCAACAACCCATAAAAAAGAGGATCTCAGTCAACATAATTTTTAAAACATAATTTTAAATTACAAATAACTGGAATATGAAACTTATACAGTTTACTCTTATAAAGTATCAAATATTTCAAATCACGAAAACGACAGTATACGCACAATAATCTTTTTCTAATTCGCTTTTATTTTTGGGACGAGGAGCGATACACCCGTCCTTCCAAGAGCGCTTCTGAGCGCGGTCTGACGACCCGCGAGAGCAAAATGTATGAAGAAATCGACAAGTATTTTTAATTTAGCTTATAATTGAAATAAAATTTTGATTTAGATACAAAAAAATTATCACAATCTATAAAGGACTATATATCCCTCAATAATTTATAGGTAAGAAGATAGATTAGGCTTTTAATTTTCTTAAAAGTGTACCGGTTTAGACCCCATTTTTTTGCATTTTATGCGATCATTGTGCTGGGAAAATCGTATTTCAGTGACAATTTTGTATGACGTCGTACAATTTTTATAAGATGATCGTAGAACTGAATATATTATCTTTAAATTAAGATATTACTTTGTTCTCACGTGTAAGTGCTTTGAGTTAAAATTGTACCGTAAAATAGCGGTTTTTGTTAAAAAACTGTTATAGCACCCTTAAGATTCGAGCTGTATCTCGGAAAGGAGAGTGTCTTTATGTGTTCATTATGAACACTATTTAGAGATTACAATTTACATGTCACGACATGAACTTATAAGGCGTGTTTACATGCCACTGAATTATTTATGCACTTCGTACTACTTATGGTCGGTCGTGCACCGTTTGAAGTTTGTAGTGACGCTGAAAATTGGTTTAAATTATTCATACCTTTTGAGGGTAAGGGAAAATCTCCAAAGAATCATAAGTAAAAGTGTAGTATTTGTATAAAAAATTAAACTGATATACTAATTAATCTTGTATTTAATTCCACACTTCGTAAAAATAAGGCTGCACAAATAAACATTCATTCCAGTTTTATCAAATTTCGCGTGATGAAAACTTATGTAACCCTTAAATTTTCTAGTTCTATGCTAGAAGCATGAAAAAATTTTGTGCCTTTATCATATAAACTAAATAGATCTCAACAACAATGCGAAACCTACAAGTAATTCAACCAAACCCATAACTACAAATATTTTACCTAATGATAGCTTACACAAAAGCACATCAATAATTACTCCTCTCAAATTTTACGACCATTAATTACAGTCACACGAACAAACAAATTGCCACACACAAAACACCGTAACAAACATAAAATGACATTCGCTTACAGCCAAGTTCGAGGGTCGTTAACCGCTTACATAAGCGACGCTGCTAATATAATATGAGCCCAGCGACATACGAGTATTAGCATAGTGTCGTATCATATCTCACAATCGTGTGATGGTAGTGCGTAGGGTTGGTACGCTAATTTATATGCAAATTTTGTGGCAACCGATTGATATGATCGAAATAGCTTTTATTATAGACAGATAAAGCGATCTTTCTTTATGATTCTAGATGGATGTAGTTATATGCTACAAAATATTCCATTTGACATCGCTTAGCTACAACACTATGAAAACATCACCCTTTATATTTCATATGACTTATCTTTAAATAAATTCATTTGAGCTCACAAAACTGCATCTAAGAAAGAAAAAAACTAAGAACATTAAATAATCGCAACGAAAATATAATCAAATAACAGGTAGATCCAAAGATGGCAACCCTATTTATCTAGATCTATCTCCCGTAGCTAAGCGTGGGCCCCACACTGTCTCGTACATGTTCTGGTTCTCTTACTTTATGCTCTTGGCAGATGAGCTATGACGTCATGTTGACCTGCGATTGCATACTATTGTATCTAAAGATGTAAGTGCAACACCTTGAGACTCTGTGCAGTGTGCACAAGGGTTGTCAACTTTATTTTTTTTAAGTTGTTGTATATATAAATATAGGATTTTAAAAGTAAAAAAATATTACAATAATTTCACATTATGAACTCAATAGATACGTATAGACATACTACACTTTCTCATGCAGCAAGCTATTCGTCGAAAAATCACTTCATTAAAAAAGGTCCTTACTCCTTATTAAATTTTTAAACTAACGATTTTGCAAATAATAATTTTCTCATAAAATTATATCACGTTAATTGCAATTTTAAATACTTATTTCCACAATCTGCCAGCCCTACTTATCTCGATCTGCCTCCCGCAGCTAGGCGTGGGCCCCGTACTGTCTCGCGCATGTACTTTATGCTGTTGACGAATGAGCTATGACGTCATGTCGTCTTGCTGATACTCGCGATACCATCGACATGATGTTCTGTCCGCGGACCATGATTGAAGGTTTAGTATTAAAATAACGTTGGATTGGATAAATAATGTACTTGTTGAAAGATCGGAAGATTATGATTATAAATAAGTGTACTTATGCTGAAATAAAATGTACGATCATACGAATTTGTTCATTTCTTTTAGTACTTAAGTAAATATTTGAACTTCTGAATTGAATTGAATTACCTCCCTATATCATATTATATATGATTTCAAAAAAATATACGATAAGTAGATAAACAATTTATTCAGTAATACTTGTGATACACGTCAAATCCATTACCAAATACGTAACGTTTATGAAAACAGTAATTAAAACTATGTAATAATTGAAGGCGTTTACCATTCTTGCATAGACCAAGACCTAGTTTACAGTCTCATAATCAACAATTCAATATATATGAATAAACAAATACATAAATATTAGCCAATATCATAAATAAAGTAAGTAGATCTTACTGCATTGAGCAACTAAATTTATTGAAGTAAACAAAAACTGCATTCACATTTCGAAACAGCATATCACACCTTCCTGATATTTACAAAGAAATGGCCACTAATATGGGAAACTAGGAAGGGTAAAAAGAGTAAAAGAGTGTTGCCATATCTAAATATGTATAAAGATTAACATTCGAATGGATTGTGGTAATTATTGGCGATCAATCTTAGCTGTCATTACCTATCGGGTTTGGACGAGAAAGTGTTATGTAAAGCACATGTGCTAGTCATCCTAGATTGGCTAGTGCTTACATAACACCTAGGATATATCGCTTCGATAATCGCAATTAGTGTTTTTGTCGCGAGCCGGATGGACACTTTTTGCCCTAAACTATTTGCTAATTGATATAGTATTTTGACATTTCAAGTATCGATTATTTGCAGATTAAAATTAAATCTAATTCTGAATACAAATATTTTAATTAAATCTGATATTTTGAATCGGTTACCACTTCTAAAACTTTTTTTGTTTTCATAAAAATGCATGCGATTTCGGTTACATGTTTGTCCCAAAACAGCTTGACCTCAAATTGATCCCTTATAAGTTATAATATATTTTTTATATAAAAACGAAATATTGAACTTCAGTGCTAAAAGTGAAACTGAACGAACTGGCTGAAATTTAAATAAAACAAATAGATTGTGGCATGTTAAAAAAACAAGTTATTTTTGCTACCCTTGTATTAAGATCACGCAGAGGTAGCTTGCGAGCAAAGTCACGGTCTGCAGTTCTACTTAGCCTTATAAGAAAAAATAGTCTAGCAAGGTTGATACTATAACTGCACTTAACATTAGTCGTCATTGATTACATCATTCCACAATTTACGTCTTCATATCGTTATCAGAGCCTTAAATGGCTTGAAAACCATCTGTTGACTGTATGTTCTTAATCATATTGGACAGCTTTCACACAATTCCAAACCCTAATCGAAAGTGATAGGTCTCAAAATCTATTACGTGTTTACGATAGTTGCCTATTAAAGACCAGTGGTTACTCAGTTACAACTCTGGAGTTGATTGATGGATGGAGTGACAGTACCAGGTGCGTAAGGGAATATCTTGGTGTATTTGACGTTTAATTGAATATATAAAAATTTCAACCGGTATAATATTCTGTTCCGTGTTTTATGTAATGGAAAATGGATACGAAAAAATTGTTATGATGTTATATAGATGCGTATATCAACGATAATTAGCTATTTATTTTTTAACATGTTATAAACAGTTCATTGATTATGATTTACTGATACCCGCCGTCAATTCTTGATCATGTCACGTCTACGCAGACAGACATTCGCAAACTTTTAATAGAAAATTGTATTTGAGAAACACCCCATATAAAGTTTCACATTGTTTTATACGCAATAAACAAGGCATAGTTTCACCAAGTTGGGAGTCGCGCGATTACATTGCCCTAGAGACGCAAACTTTTTGTCGCACCCCACTTTTCCACTGCAAGGAAAGTCGGCCGTTGTATTGATGTCATGTTCTACCCTACATGGAGCTACAATTTCCGATCTTTATCCGATTGGATTTTTAATTTCTGTCACAAAAAATTAACCGCGAAGAGCGTGACTGCAATACGTTGAGAGAAACACAGCATTTCTCGGTTTTTTCTAAACGATTATACTTTTAAATAATAAATTATTGTGCAGGATGAAATAAAATACATTTAACACTATAAGATATAAGTTACACTTCAATAAATGTCAATAAGGCTGCGGGCATCCACCCCTGTTTACAGGGATTAAGCGTATCGTACAGTAATGGACATTACGGTAACAACTTTACGATTTTTTTGCATGCTTGAATAGGTAACAAACAATCAACTTAATTTATCAAATTTAATAAGAGAGCTACATAAATAATGTATCTCAAAATACAGTTAAAACATCAAAGATGTCGTTCTAAATACTTCAATTTAATATCAAGGAAATCGTTGTAATTTTAGCGTTACAAATAATAAACACAGATATTACATTAACATCGTGTTCAAACAATACAAATTACGATCTCGCCTTGGAAACAGATAAGCGTCGTAAATTTTAACCGACACTAAATCTATAATTCCTATTTGTTTACATATTCGTTAATGGTTTGTAGCATGCAATGTGTCTATTAAATTTGTCTTTTATAGTTTGTGATATAAATATATGGATGTGTGTAACTGGTGTGTAATTAGGTCACAACGTGTATTTTGAAAGACGATGTGTTGACATAATTATCAATAATCACAACTATTGACATACGAAAATCGATTTCATCGTGTTGTGAATGAAATAAAATATAATGATTTGACCGTGAATATACTATACTTATTGACTAAAAATATCTAATTAAATTTATTGATAATTGATTTGAGAAAAACAAAATACTATAATTGTTCAACGAAATTTCCTTCAGTTAATTTCCTTAACTTTTTAAGTTCTGACTGCAAATATAGTTGAAGATAGTTAAATTCACAACACATTTACCTTACTACAGGCGAAATGGGACAAACGTATATCATTCAACACAAGGATCTTACCACACTCTACGTTAAAATAGTTTTATTACAGATTCAATGCAACCCACATACCAGCACATAAAAACTACGAATGAAGCCGCGCAATCAAACCACTACAAACATACAATGAAATACTATATCGTAAAAATCACAAGGTTCATTGACGTCTTGATTCATACTCGTATATCACTCATAGACAATGGCTGGAAAAAGTGGCGAATAAAAAAGCTAATAACAATTATTAATCATTGTTTCTCCCGCCTTGAAATGACACCACAGAGTATAAAATAATAGGTTATCTGTGATCAGTGATGTTACGTGATTTTAGGTAACATTGGATTTAAAAATATTTTACCACATGCAATTTATCTCGGTCTTACAATCCAATGATTATTCGAACAAATTTTTTACATTCTCTGAATGATAAATAAAAAAAGCAGTTACATAGAAATGTCTCAAAAATGAACGATTTGAATCCTAATCAAAAAAAGAAATCAAATTTCGTAACGTCTACAATTATATAAATATAAACCAATTTGAAGCTAATTATTCAATTATTACAATAATAAAAGGAAATTAAATTGCATACAAAAGAGTATAGTAATTATTTAAAATAAAAACACGTGAAAGTTAATAACATTTGTGTATCACACGTGCATATATTTTACATAATACTGTCTGCATTAACGGTGTTCAAACAACTTTCTATAGTAATGATGAATATGCAATAATTTCCTCAACCGTATCATTCAAATTCAAACAATATCAAGAGAGAACATACCATTGACAATAAGTACGGACAACATAATCAGTATGTATAATGTATTAATTTTTTGCTCCATATCTTTCTGTTGTTAACATAGGAAACTTTTAATGCATAAATACATTTCCAGGCCCTATTTACTTATAATAAGAAACCTTAATAGAAAAATTACTTTCAGTGAATTGGTAATTGCTTTTCGCGCCTTGATATGGTAGTTATTTATTTTATTAAATGTTTATGCCTATAGAATGATGTATAAAACAATAAATGAAACATGCAAGATATTGGAATGCATAGCAAGAATTAAACCATGAGAAATTCGCCAGCCATTATCAATTTATTACGCTGACGGTATAAGGCACTTGTTCATGAAGCGAATCTAGCGCTCTACAAATAATGATTAACAAACGCATTACTCGAAACGAGCGCTTTATCGCTTGTTATCTCGGCGAACAGTTGTAACGAGAGGCAAGAGGTGTGAAATACCGCGGCCCGGACGCTAAATGCACTGTGAAATGTCGGGTAAGTATGCAACATTCTTGTAAAGGGGAACGTAGCAAGCTCTTTTGCAAGATTAAGCGATTCTGAGATCTAAGAGCGCTGTTCGATATCAATGTGCGATAAATCACATAGTGATGTTTTCATTTAGAGATATCGCTTAATAGGGCCGTCGGGTGAAATACGATCGAGGAATTAGATTCGCTAATGGTGCTTGTTATGAAATCGCTCTCTGTATGTATAAATTCTATATAATGTGGTTGCTGCTATTGATTTTATATTCCCTATATACACCGGGTTCTTACTAAGAGCTTTCAGCGCTATAAATCTTTAAATACATGAAAATAAAGGAAACAAACGGAGGCGAATAAATATACGTATGCTTTTCTTTGTGAAGAAATACGCAACCCAGAGTTAAGTATTTAATTTTTAATGAGCTTGCTATGGTCATTCTGAAAGTAATTTAGTAATACATTTAATAAGTGAATGCTTTAACGCCCGAAATTAATAATCAATCTTGATCCCGTTTTGCCTATCTCTGATTGATATATCAATCCATTTTTCGCATAAACCATGCCAATAAGCGATCCCCGGATTGAGTTTGCTATCTCAAAAATCAGTCAATCTTTGGGAGGGCGGATCACAGATTAAAGATTGGCCTCTGTTCGAAAGTGACAGTTTGTGCTTGCCAATAACCAATCCGTCCATTTTGACATTTACTTCGATCGGTGTAAACAATCGCAGATACCAATCCTTAAAATTGTACGGTTTGTTGCAAGCTTGTTGAAGTTTATTGTACAGAAACATAAAAAAATGGCAAATATATTATTTAGCGACGATAGTGATGATAGCGATATGGAGCTACTTGCTCTGTTATCGGACTCGGATACCGAAACCGATAGCGAAGCTGATGAGGAGAGACAACGCGCTAGTGCTCGCAGGATCAAAAGGGTCAACTATATGCAGAGTCTCGATGATGCTGAGTTCACCTTCAGGTTCAGATTATCTAAAACTGTAGTGAATACTCTGTTAACACAATTGATGCCTTTAGTCCGTGTAACTTCCACCAGGTAGGTACCTACCAACCTATGTAATCTTCAGAAAAATTAAGTTATCATTTTTCATAGATCTTAATTATCCATCTTTTATGTTTTTATTTTATAGGAATCACGGAGTTTCACCACTACATCAACTGTTATTAACATTGAGGTTTTATGCATTGGGCACAATGTTAATTTCTGTAGCTGACTTTGTTGGAGTCTCTACATCAACAGCAGGCCGAATTGTACGCGATATATCATCAGCAATCGCCAGCTTGTATGATGAATACATTGCTGTTCACCAACAAAGTGCAGAAAAATTTTACAGAATTGCTCGGTTTCCTCGTGTTCTTGCTGCAATTGATTGCACTCATATACGTATTCAGTCACCATGTAAGTTTTTGATAGCTTATTACACTTTTGAGTTTGTTATTATTTAATTACTGACCTAAATTATGGTTACATGCAGGTCAAATAATAGGAGAAGAATTTAGAAATCGCAAGGGTTACTTTTCCTTAAATGTGCAAGCAATCTGTGATGCTGATCTAAGATTCATGAATGTAGTTGCTCGATGGCCAGGTTCAACACATGACGCCACAATTTTCAACAATTCTGTTCTTAGAGGTGTGTAATGTGCAGTTGTGCATTAACTTTTACTATACTCATTTATCTTTTTAAAAGTTGTAAGAAACCTTAGTAAATATCTATAAACATATAATATTGTCTACTTGTTTACAGCTCAATGTGATGCAGGTCTGTTTGGTAACCGCTGGATGCTTGGTGACAGTGCCTATCCAAATAGATCTTATTTATTAACACCTGTTTTAAATTCTGTTAATGAAGCAGAACAGCGATACAATGAAGCACACATAAGAACTAGAAATACCATAGAGAGGTAATTTCATAAACAACTTTAATCCCTAGGATTCTAAAGTTAATTCAATAGTTTAACTTGATGGACTCCAACACAATCTTAGTATAATAGGACCTACCTAGGCTAGTAAGGTTAGGAGCTACACAAAATTTTGTGTGTAGTGAAGCAGTTCACCGTAATATATTATTTCTTTTATTTCAGAACATTCGGTGTTTGGAAGCGACGATTTCCTGTAGTGGCACTTACATTGCGCTTATCCTTACCAAAAGCGCAAGCAGTAATTATTGCCACTGCTGTGTTACACAACATTTGCAGGAACAATAATTTGCAAGAACTTTCTTCTGAAGTAGATTTACCACCAGAAGATACTAATTTGATAGATTTAAATAGTGAAGTCACAGATGTCCAACAAAGAGCAGTCCTTATTAGTAATTATTTTCAGTAGATTTTTAGTAGATTTTAAAACTGACTTTGTAATTTCTAATCATATGCATCATCTTTGTTAAAGTATAAAGATGAATATTTTGTCTCAGTCTATATTATTATATTATAAATATACTGTGAAGAGGTACAGGCACACAAAAGGGTGACTCAATAAAGAAAAACAAAGTAAGGATATTGTATCTAGCTTTATGTAGAATTTTAAATAAATTATATACAACAAATAATAGTTATATTACTGCAAAAATACAAAGACAGAAAAAATATTATGAAGAGGAAACATTTTCTGTATTTCCATTGATTAATTATCAATGTATTATGAAGTACATACTATTAATGTATCTTTAATAAAACACATGTAAAACAAAAATCTTGAATCTATCTAAATAGTAAATCCACTGGCAGTACTTCCTAGTAAACCAGAAACTCGGTCCAGTATGTCATCTGGGGGTATATAATCAGCAGGACCACCACCAGTCTAAAAATTCAATGTAGGTAAATAGAATTAATAAGTCATTACATTCTGAAGTCCAATAATTAAAAACACAACTATGAACGAACACGACTAGCTAACCTTAATTTGGTTCATCCTTATTTTAGTGCTGCGTTTGCGAGAATTCTTTTTTAAATTTTCCCATTTCAAACGCAGCTGCTGAGGTGTCCTGGGACAATTCGTAGCCTGGGCATTGAACCGCTCGGTCAATCTAACCCATTCCTCGTTTTTTAGTTTGTTATTGGTGGCGTTCGTTGTTTTCGTTGTTATGATTTTACTCCCTTCTATTAATTCAAGCAAGAACTTGGATTCCTCTTTTGTAAGAGGCTTGCCTTTTACCTAGAAACAAAAAAATAAGATTTAGGCGCGAAATTGAGCGTAAGTTGGGAGCACAAAAGCGTCACCTTATGAAATAACAAAAAGGTACTTACGATTTCGCAATCCATTATTGATAATGAATAATAGGTAATTAATGACTAACTGTTATAACTTGTTTTACTTATTTATTATTTGTATGTTCGCAATATTTAAACGCATAAACGTTCACAGTTTGATAGCTGTTGTCACTTGCCACAGAACAGACCAATACACATTCCGTTTTAGGTAAAGTATTTTTACTTGATATCATATTTTATGTGATAAAATATAATTCCTAGTAAAGTTTTTACACGCTTTCACAAAATTATTTGCTTTTAGTATTTTGGATATTCTTTATAATATTTTAAGACTAGTTTGTTACTATTAAACATTTAGCCAAACGTATTGCATACATCAAACATTGTGCTAGGAACGGAACGGTCAAGAGGGAAAAGATCGCCACTAATCCCGGTATCACAAAAAATTTGGATTGCAGTCATTTGTTATTGGCACGCAGATCGGAGATCAATCGAGCAACACGCAGTAATCCAGGATTGGTCATAATCTTGGATAGGAGATACATTATTAATTTCGGGCGTAAATGTATCGTACTAAGTGCGTCCATTGTACGAATGACATCAGAAAGCTATTCATCATATAACCAAATGTTTTGATCACAGCTAATCTCTTTTAACATTTTATAATTGCTCTGTAATAGACGTTAAAATCACCCTTATTCCCTAAAGTATAAAGTTTAATTTATTGTGTTGAATAAAAGATTAGTATATTGTGAAAGAGGACATTCAATTGAATACTGTGAGGTAATTTAGATCGCGAGCCATGTCGCAATACGGAGATAGAAAACTAGTAATTTTGGTTATTACAATAATTTTCATTCCCACGCTTTCGTTTGATGGAAATTTCTATAGCAATTGTATTGTACAGGTGAATTATTTGTTTGGTCAGTGGTTTACAAATATTGTGAACACTTCGATGAATATTTTGTAATGCATCGACAACATTTTGAATGTGACATAGCGCTTATCTATAAACAAACTTAAATTGAAAAAATGAAACAATTTATGTTATTATCAGAGTAATGGATTTCTTTAAAGAGAAGTGGTTGCCAAGATCATTAAAAGATAAAACGCTTGATTTGAAATAAGTTGATTTTAATACAAAGCTTGAAATGGATTATCCAACAAGAACACCAGGAAAGTTATAATCACCCTAATTCCCACTGCACTTCGATCCATATTCCTTCGCCAGCTCACCCGTAAATAAGCTTGTTCCTGTCTCGAGTTCATAAAATAATATCTATTGAAAGGAGACAGGAAATTTCCCGTTAATTCGACCCGACGACCGACAATTTGTCGGATTAACCGTGCACCGTCGTAAATCGAAATTAATTAAACACTTTTGTACGAGTCTCGTTCCATTGACGTGTGAGAATTGATTATTCACTTTTTGGTTGATTTGTTTGTTTACCGTAACATGACGGTTGAGCAAGTTCATACAAATACAAGGGTTAGCGCAAATTAGAAAAAATCATCACATCACCTAATATTTACAGTACCTAGTTTCAATTATAGATATTATTTCTATGCTCTATTTATAAAATTATCTGTATTCAGCTGTATATTACACGTAATATTCACATCATCCAATCTTAAAATATGTATTCTTTGAAATGATTTATACACAAGAATCCCAGCGTTTGATAGTGACCCAAATATTCCCGGAAATACTTATCCACGGAACATGGCAGATTTATTCACGCGTTGCTAGTTTTGACTATTCTGTAACATCAGAGGCGAGTTCGTTCACCCCACCACGTGGTTCTAGTGTCAACAAACATATATAATTAATAAACATCGAGCAGGAAACCCTTGGAGATAAATATAAATATAGGACGAGCAGACGCCGCGGCGACCGCCTGAAGCGTGCAAATGTTTGTCTTTATATGTATGGCTGTTTTTCAAGTCCTTGTTATGTTATTTAACTTGTAACAAAGGAACTCTTGAGTTCATGGTTATTACTTATTTTGATTTTACAGAAAAGTTTGAAAAGCATTTTTACGTAGGTATTCAAAAAATAGATGCAAAGACCTTTTGTTCTAAAATTATACACAAAATTGATACCTTCTAATTTGAATTAGATTAATCCTAATTAATTTTACTTGATAAAGCATAAATTCAATGTTCAAACAATAATACATTTCGCCATACAACACAGAAGTGGAGCATTATTCTAAATCTAACGTGATGATATATCGTGATAAGCGAGGTCGTTCTCACCATTCATGCGGTCTCACATACCTGTTGACAATGGAATCGACAATCGTATATTAATTTCGTAAACACAGGTTACACATAAATGGAATTATATCTATTGCTTAATGTGTTGTGTGATTCTTATATTGTGAATCATAAGTGTAATAATTGCGTTAGTGATATTATGTTGTCACTTAATCTTGGAAATCTTGCTTTTTGAAATATGTTTACAGCAAAAGTTTATTGATTCTATTGAAACTTAATAAGAAGCTCATATATATGTAAAGTCACCAAAACCAATGATTATTATTATGTACCTAGTCTATGTAGGTATATATAGAGGTAAGAACATATTATTGTGTTCTTAACGATCCGTTAGTCCTTATGAAGTCCAGTTCCAATTTCAATAGTAAATGTTTAGGTTTCCGATTCATAAAATTGTGTAATAGTTCAGCAATTGAAATATAATGTCACATCGAAATAAGTATAATTTTGCACCAAATACATAGATACCTATAATCTGATGTTCGCTTCATGATTTAGCTATCTATACCGATAATTAAAAACTTCTTACTTACCCAACCAACAAATCGTTGCTCTATAGAAGGGATAAGAACGTTTCAGAGGTGCTAACTGGTAGTTCTATAAGGGTGATAAGAACGTTGTATAAACCCCAAAGTGGCGCACTTATAAAGCCATTTGATGGTATTGTGTTGCTGTAGCAGCAACTCAGATGCCAATTGGACCTATAGAAGAGTACACTTATAGAATCGCGATGCTGTTATAGAGCGAAGTAGTGATATAAAAGGAACCGCGATGCTGTTACAGCGCGAAGTTGTGTTTAAAGAGTAACCGCAAATCTTTTGTAGCACGAAGTTGCGATGTACAAGTCACTGCGACGCTATAATTATAATACAAAATGGTAAATCGTGTACCAATTGATAATACGAGTAAATGACTATAGGAACCATCATCGTGGTGTCGAGTATTAATTTTTGTTACACTGTTAATTATGTTAGATACATAAACTGACTTGTGAATGAAATTTTACTGATAGATTATATGCATAATTACGCTGTTTTTTTCATGCCCCCCTCGAATTATTGAGTTTTAAGTAATTAAAAAACTAATTTTACACCAAATTGCTGTATAGGATGCCAAAAAGCAACTCCGTGGCTATTATACGTCCGCAAACGAACGTAGTTTTGACAACTGTCATGCCATATACTGGATTAAATTAGTAGGGTTCCCTGATGTAAATAGAAAACCCATAACATGTTTTATTTTGTATTTTCTAGTGTAAATTCCGATTTTTAGATTCCGATCCCGAAGTGTCAAGCAAAACACTAGTGTCTGAATGGTCTGCTTCTGAATTATCACAAACCACATGATGGCTGTTAACTTGGTTTTGTTCATAGGATGTAACAGATTGTACGGAATCATTGTCCGTATTCGAAGCCTCACCTTGAATTTGTCTGGTGTCAATCGTTACTGAAGCTGCGATTTTTTTAAATTCATTCAATCCATGATTATTAAATAGAACCCTTCATTTATTTACGAGACGGTGCTGACAATATGGCAGGTTTTTGTTGTTTTAAAGTGAAAGAAACTCTCTTATAGGCCGTATATCTCTCGTAAGTGTCGCATTTTACTACATTAATACGCCGTTTTTGTTACATAACAGAGTTATTAACTCTTTTATACAGTAAATCAGTCCTATAACTCTGACCACTCAGCTATTAAACCACTGCGTTATAATGGGCAGAAAAACACTAATATAATTCAATTAGGTTACAAAGAAGTGATATAAAACTCAGATATATCACCTAATTGCTGTATTATGGAGTTTCAGCAACCATGAAGATTCACAGTGCTATAATAGTAATAAGGAAAACCATTACAACACTAAATTGTCCTATTGTAGATTTTTTTACGCCTCTATAGGCATGGGACTATAAAGGTTACCCTAGAATCGTTTATTGCACTAATTTGCTGTAAAAAAGAGACCACCAGCGCTGTTATGTGATAATATCGTCCTGTTATTGCTGTACCAAAATCTGGATAAGAGCTGCTCTATAAACGCCGTATAAAATAGTGATATAAACATTTACATCACCTTGTTATGGGACAAATTTGCTGTGTATGATTATAGAGCAAAATCATCTCATTAAACGCTATTATACAACAAGCTTGTCACCGCGACACTGTTATACGTCATTTAAAAAGCTTTTTAGTGATGTAAGTTATTGTTATAGGACATCTTTGCTGGTTGGGTAAATACAACAACCTTTTCTCAGCAATCAGACCAAGGAACACATATATGCAAATAAAATAAAACAAAACATATACATCTAGATGATCCCGATTCCTTAACGTGGGAATGAGCGGCCTGCGGGCCGGCGCCCGCGCAGGAAGTCGGGACATGCCATTACCGCGCAGGTCAACCGTACCCCGGGGCACCTTCATCAAATACGAATTGGGATTTTATTCACATGTTAAGTGTAGTGCGGTCACGTTGTAGGGTACGGCATGTGACATTGAAAATTGAAGGGTTAGGAGTTAGGACATGTTATTAAATTCTTGATAATTAATCCCTGTTTCGATTTGGATACAAAGTATAATTAATACGAGATTAAGAAATAAGGATGCCATTATTGGTAACATTTTGTTTATTTGGTTTATTTCGATTCATGTTATTTTTATTGCATTAAATGCAGTTATTGACACATTTATCTCGATGGTATTTAACCCATTAGTGCATAAAGTTAATTAGCGCTTTTTTCATTATGATCACTATAATATATCATCATTTAGAGTATCTTTAATGATTAAATTACATAAAATATTTAGTTTATGTAAAAGTTCAGATTTTATAGCCCGTCCGATAAATCGGACGCTATGCATGGCGGACACAATTGATGTTAAAAGGAGGTTGAAATAAAAGTACGGATTTTATGAAGAAATTTATTATAAAAAGCAACAGAAGATAAACGTATTATAATGTACGATGTTATATGCCATGTGGTATTTCGGGTGAAGACCTACATCACATTTCTGACACTGAAATTTACTTTGCCCTCCACATTGGTTTGCACACCGACGTTCAGTACTTATTGGAACCAGCCTATGATCTTTACCGTCGTACCTCATTGTACATAATGGTTTCGCTGGCTTGTGACCTTGATGGTGGTGGTGTGCCATGTGACGAAAGTAAGCTTCTTGCTATGAAACGTCTAAAAACGAATAAGGACTCAGTGTCTCTTGTGCAGCCATTCTTCCGAGCAAGTAACCAGGCGTTTACTACTGAAACGTCTACTAAATATGCAAATATGGGCCACCACCACTTCTTTATATACATTCGAGTTCTTAAATTTTCAACAGCCTGGTCGCATTTGTCTACTCCACCCATATACTTATTGTAAATTGAAATAAGTGATGGCTGAGGGACTTGCACTTTGGCTTTTTTTTACCAGCGGGTTGCAGATGCAATTTCTAGATTTTGAAAGTTAGTGGCTACTGTGACAACATTCTTATCATTCCACCGGCATACGAAGACATCATCAGCTAGTACCAACTAGCTGATGATGTCTTCGTATGCCGGTTACCGAATCGTAATAACCTCGCACCTCCTTCTTGAATTTTTTGACGTCTTTGACCGGGCAGTTCTCAGTGCGATTAGCTCTCAAGGCCCCTGTAGCATAATAGCCAAGCTCCTTCAGGTGTCTCATCAGGCTCAAAGACGTAAAATAATTGTTGAAAAACAATTTTATGCCACTGTTAGGCGGAAGTTTGCTCAATGTAATTAGGCTGAGAATCCGATCCGATCAGGTCTGTCTTCGTCAGTGACCTGATCGGCATTCTTGATGGGGGGCTCAACGTAAATTATATTTTCTGTATAATCATCAACCTCCTCACACTCCAAAGCAGATAATATTTCATGAACTTGTAACCTGTAACAATTCAACAAAACACGACATGCAGTGCCCACAGTGCATAACGTGCGATAAATCGGACGGTACGAAATTCGCAAGCATAGTATTCAAAATGACAGTGGCTACGTAAAAATTACATTGAAAATAAATAGTCGAATAGTTTAGCAATCAAAATATCCATTTATTACCCATAACACTAAAAAAAATATAATAAAAACACAAAATAATCTTACCTTCGCCGCGAAGAATTTTGACCGCGTGCCGCCATTTTACGAATTGACAGCTGTCACGCATGCGCGTTAATATATTTTATAACAACAGTGTTTCCGAGCTTGAAAATATATTCAACAACTGTTTTAAAAAGATAAATCTTGAGTAAAATATATAATACTCCTAAAATAACGATTTTATTGACGTCCGATTTATCGAACGTTATGCACTAATGGGTTAATTGTTATCTCACTAATTATTCAATATAAAGCATAGCAATCAACAGCCGTGTAAACTCGATCGTTAGCACATGGTGAAAATTGATGTATGTGTAATTAAAGCTGCCAAAGACTCCTGACATTAAACATTTTAATGGTCGCGATAAGAGCCAATAAAGATACATAATACAGTGGGTAATTCAATAAATATTCATCCTCCATTCCTCCCAATATCATTTAAAAACAAAGGAACAATAAATGCTTTTGAATCGATGATAATATAAGGCAGTATCGAATTTGTATGTAATAAATCCGATTCTATATCTATTGCTACACTCTAAAAGAACACTATATAAAAGAAAAAACAAATTAAAATACCTATACATAACCAGCATAAATCTCAGTTATCTAAGACGCTATCGCGATCCATCTCGAGTTATTTCCAATCAATTGCGAGGCAATAAACAATCGGTGACCGCTACTGTCTCGTTTGTTAGCCTTAATCTATTACTTAGCCCTTATCCCCACCATTTAAGATTTACAATCCTTTACAGCCGCCACATAATTACCTCAGCCTTACCATTTACACATGCGGTTAACCTAACCTTTATGCTAATGGACATAGAGCTGGAATTTGTTCTGACACGTGTTTGTCTATCTTTGTAGCTCGGGGCATGGACACGCATATCTTAGCATCTTGAGGTGAATACGGAGTGAATTCATTAACCGTAGGTAGTCAGTATGTGTGTAAATAGAACGGAAGCTGTGTACATAAGTCTCTCTGACAGTTCGTTTTATGGTGCTCCCTTTGCCTTTATGGTGCGTCTACACGGTGCAAGACGCGCGTCGTATTGAAAAAACGAAGGGCCAGTTTGCGCAAACGCACGCCGCCCGTTTGACCTGGCCTTGCTATAGAGTAATTGTGCGACTTTAACAGGTGTCACAATATTTTGTAATCCGACCAAAACTGCCTATTAATATCTGCTTAAACTTTTGTAATAGTATCTCTTCAAAGGAGAAGTTTTCAATGTAGTTAACGACCGACATTGAGTAAAAATGCGGCTACAAATGTCAGTTATTCTATACTCAATAGCGTAACTTCTTGGTACAAATACACGTCGGTGCGTCGGAATTTAGTTGCATCGCTAGTAACTCCAATAACGCGGGCCGTGTGAAACCGGCATTACGGCGCAATGCGAATTATAAATCCGAGCATACTTATAGCTTTTGAAGCGAAAATTTTGAAAAACATCGTTAGCGCAGACATTCAAGAGGGCGGAAAAAATTCATTGCAATTAAAACGAGGCTGTGCAAAAACATTCCGTATTCCGGACAGAAAAGGTGTAAAAAAATGTTTATGTAAGTTATGACTTTTTCCCGTCTGCATTGAACTGGCGGGTGAAAATGCAGCAATGAAAAATGCATCCTACTTGAAAAGCGGAGGCTGGAGCGGTCCTCGAGACGGTCTTTGTCTCATTTTATCTCCGCTCATCAGCGAAGGGTGGCAGCCATCGGGGTCAACGGCCGGGAGATTGCGGTAGGTCGGAAAATCGCAACCCAGATAGCGATGACGTCATTATTGGAGATGAAAATTGCCGGGGCAGTTATAATCAAATCAATATGTATAGAAATATAGTGCCTAGACAATATGTCCTCTGATGCAGAATGCAGATTAAGTGATTATAATTAATTGAAAACGTTATTGTTGTGACTATATTAGCACTTTAGCAGTTGGTAGACACTAGTCAAAATACACAAAATGCAGAAAATAATGCAAGCCTAAAATACATAAAACAACAAATTAGAACAACCAACCTAGGATAATAATACTCACCTATATATTAAGATCAAACAAACACCAATTGAGATATATTAATATAGACGTCGCATAAGTTCCACGGAAAGGTCACAGATTTGATCCGGACGGGTCAACGAGGATCATATAAACTTTATTTATGTGAAAAATTAAAAAAAAATGTCACGCCATAAGTGAGAAAAAATATCCTATAACAATAAAAATTAATGCGTTTGCAGATGCAATATTTTCTGAATCTCCCATAGATATGTTCATTTCAGGTTACGTTCGAATAATAATTACAGAACTTACGAATTGAATGAATAACCTTTATTTTGCCTTAAAGTTTTCAAATACACTACCACAATAGGCAACTCGTCCATTCAAACAAGTTGGCTCAACTCGTGGGCACTTCATAATAGAAACTCAAGATAAATACGCAAAAAACACAATGGATGGCTTACATAGTTGCGAGCGCTCCATTTTTACAACCACTGAGCTGCATAAATCGTTGCCCAGATACTTATGCTTCAATAAATCTGGGACAAATTATGAAACACGAGAATAGAGGACTTTTTAATATTGATCCATGGTTAAATTTTATCCAGAACTTAATTTCCTAGCCATTTGACAATAATTGTGTGAAGCTCTTGCTTTATTTGCTAAAGAAAAGGATAAAATAGGATAAAAGTTAAACAGTGTTTGGAATCTTAAAAAATATTAACTGAATGAACAGGCAACATCTAGAAAATCCTGTACGAGAACTTTTTAACAAATTAACGAAACACTATAACGTGATAAAGTCTTGAGCAAAATAAATAAGCTTAAAGATTTGACGCCGATAAAAGGTTCACATAACTATTTTGACGTTAACAATATCGCGCAATGGTCCATATAAAAACAGTTCGTAAAGGCAACACTTGTGAATAAATGAGTTGTGCAATAATATGAAAGTGCCTGTTATTCATAACGTCGCAGCAGGTTACGAGTACACAAAAAATGAATATGCCCATAGTGCGGGGAATTGAACTCTGCTGGAAGCCGGCTGTTGAGAAAATATATCGATCGTTATGAATTAACACTGAAATTGTTGACGTAAGAGGACGTAATGCTTTGTTTACGAAATAATAGAATTATAGAACTGATAGTTGGATTGTGATAAGTGTGGTAAGAATAAGATTCAGAATTGAAGCAGTGTGTTTATGGTCTGCTGTGAACCGAGGATTTGTTAGAATAAGAAGTAAGGTATTTCATTAGATTTCTTACTGCTTAAATTATGGGTAGTAATAATAGTCCAAATATTTATAGCTAAAAAACTGGAAGCTTATAAATTTAAATTACTAAGGAACATAACAAAGCATTGAAATAGGAAACCACATAAACATACAAGTCTTATAATTATTATTACAGAAAGGCCACTGTGAGAGAAATTGCTATAGACTGAGAAAAAACGCCTTTGGAATTAAACACTCGAAAGGGTTCGAGTTTCAAAAGAATGGTCAATATTGTAATCATATTTCAACTCGAGTAACAAAAAAGTCTGGCATAATAACGTCACCAGCATTCGCCAAATCACAAACTATTGAAGCACCCTTCACAAGTATGGGTGCTTGAGTTACAATGGTTTTGCTCATGGCGCGAGTATTTCTAAAGGGTTGAGTCTTTTGTTGGCAAGAGTCCTAAACTCTCGTTATAGGGATCTCATGTAGACCTCCTTCATTGATAGAACGAGGGCCCCAGCGTGCACCCTTGGGGCACTACGAATGAGGGAGGTGTGAAGATTTAATGAGAGCTAAATAAAGTATCTAGACTTAGGGTTTATATTTTCGAGATGGAATCAATGCATTAATTGAAGAGCGCCATATACCGTTTTTTTTGTATAACTTGGGGATCCAATTGCGTATTTTGAAGTTCAATTTCTCTAAAAGCCTCAGAAGGGTACCAAAGTGGATATTCATTTTATTTAATTAATTTTAGTTAGTCTTTGTTTATTTCATATCAACATCAATGACATCTTCTTGGCATTTTTCTGTTTGTTGCAATCTATTTCTACCACAAATCTATGCACCACACCGCGTCACTCTTAAATTTTAAAGGTGTTATCTATTACTCAACAGAGCAACTCCTCTCTCGTTTCCCATAAAACAATAACCCACCACGCCATCACGCATAACACCAACACCCTATAAACACTTCACCTGATAAACTTAGCTACCGACTGACACGCAACAGTCTAAAATAACGTACAATCGTAAACAGAAGCCGTAAACCGAACAGATGTTGTAACAACAGGAACTGAGACCGAATGCTATGTCCTGGACCAGAATTACGTTATAACTGCAAGTACCACTCGCTTCTTTAGTGCGTCATCGTGCAATTTGATCGTCTCGATACAGATTGTTTTTTCCGCCCGCCTGTACTTTAGTTTTGGTGTTGTGATTTCAACATTGTTGATTTCCGATTAATGTTGTAGATAGTAAAATAATACACAAGTTTGTAAATCGTTTTAGGATTCGCTATAAAACGATTAAAATTTCTCTAAACGAAAAAACTGTTTCAAAAGTCATAATACTCAGAATTATATCGTCTTTTCAATGCGAATGCATGCAACAAAAAAAAATAGGAAACTTTTAAAGTAAACATAAAAGACCCACGTATATAAAATATTAAACCACAGGCCTTTCGATACATCATAAGATAATCTTGGAAGCCCAATTACATGAACAATCTTTTTGCTACCGAGTCTCATTACACGCGTATTTTTACTGTACACACTTATCATTTTCATACAATTACAATTCGCCATGCACAATAAAAGTTGACTACGCACGATCTATTTTTATATATCAAGTAATTCTCTTTCTGAGTCACACTTGTAGTAAAAGGTCTATACATGATTTAGGTTCCATTATAAAATAATATGGACTGTCTGTCCTTGTCTATAGGGTCGTAATTCCCTAAAATCGTCAAAGGGAATTATGTATTTTATAAGGCAATAAATAATAATGGATCGTCTTTGGCCTTGGTGAAATTAGTCAGCGTCTCGACGCAGTAAATTGTGAATTTATGCAGTTAGGTGACATATGACCAATAACTGGCAACTGACACTCTTAAAGGTTAGGTACCTTAGTACCTTTGAATACTAATATAGTTTTAATCATATCGTTATTACATTATTTATAACGTGTGTACAAATAGCTAATTGAAAATATTGTTTTTATAATAGATCTTTTTTTGTTGTGTTCTCAATTACTTCTTTTAGAAGCAAATGTAAATAAATCTAGCAACATTTATGTTCCGTAAGAAGGATGTATATTTTTAAATAGTATACCCGTAATAGGATTGACGTGACGGTTCAATGCAAAGAGCGTGCCCTGTTCCACTCGGTTAGATACTAAATCCTATTTAGTACTACAACGTGACGTCTTCACTCTTCACACAATCCCTGCTAATGTTATAAATGCAAACGTGTTGTTTGTTGCTAGTTTACACAGCTATAGAATATTTTATTTCAAAGTCTTGTTATATCAAAATATACGGTATATGAGGTACCTATATCATTGTTACAAAAAATATCAATAACGATATTATTAAATGTGAAAAATGAAAGCTTCATACATATATAAAAGTGAAACAAAATTATGAATTGTTCCTGTACTGTTTTACTTATCGCTTGTCCACTTAAACAGGATTAGTTAAAATTTTAAATATTTCTTCACAACATAAGAAAGAATTATTTCATTCCTTGGCACCGTGTTTCAGGAAAGGAAAGTAATTAAACCCGCTATTTAAGCTAATAAAGTTGTCACAAAGCTGAGCAGCAGCTGTATATTATAGACTTATAGAGACGAATCATCAAAGCTAGTTGCGGCCCCTTTGAAGTAGTTTCCCAGGCAGGTAACCGGGATGAAAGCAATTTGTAGGTTTTTAATTGCGATAATTCCACAATTGCAATTTAATCACACGTGATTTATTTCCATGCTTTTAAGGCCGTAGGCGCCAAGGTTAGTTTTATATAAGAAAAGTATAGTATATAATTTTCTTCGTGTAGATATCTTTTTCCTACACACCAGTCAGTCACATCAAAATGTACTTAGAAATAGTAAACCAACTTCTAGTAAAACCAACGTTTTTAATAAGATTGTCTCAATTTATATTAATGTGGGTGGATTATGGTCAATGTTTTAACAGAGTCTCTAGGTATTTTGTTAAACATTATAATACGTTCTGTATGTGTACAATATAATGTGCCCAAAATATCTTGTATAAGATATCACACATAAAACAAAAGATTTCATCATCGCCTCCCAAGTCCCAGATAGCATATAAATTCTACTTTAAAAAACTATTTCACGTAAAATACTAGGACATCATAAAACACATACATCGATATCAGCAATGTACTCAATAAACTCATATATGATATAATTTACATACTAAGTAATGTACTTCTTTAAGGATTCACTTCTCTAAGGCGCTGACTCCACGAGCGAGAGAATCGCGGCGATATTATCGTCGTGCCACGTATTTCTATACACTCTCTATGGAACCGTCTCCACACGGCGATATTATCGCCGCAATGCGACGAGTAGCAATGAGCGCGCGAAACGTCATTACATCGTCGCTAGCCCGCCGCGACTAGCAGCGGGCGCGCTGTCAAACGCAGCGTCATTTCAGCGTTGCCTCTGGTCTTCTCGTAGTTCTCTTCAAGGAAACGTGGCGATACCGTTACGACTCGCGACGATACGCGGCGGAATTATCGCTCGTTCGTGGAGATTATCCGACGATATAAGGGCGGACTCGTCGCGATTCTCTCGCTCGTGGAGTCAGCGCCTACGGAAGCGACCAAGGAAGTAATGATGCCATATAAATTATTTACCAATACATTAAGGAAGTGCACTAATTATGCAATTGAACAACACTTCATTATGCTGAAGATGTTTTTGTCACTTATATGTTTGAGGATGTGAAATTGTGTGATGAACATAAAAAGTATAAATTACTTCTGTACGATTTCACGCCAGAATTTAGACATTAAAAAGAAAAACAATATTTTTGTTTGCATTGGTAAACAATATTTTTGTTTGCATTGGTGAACAATATTTTTTATAATTTAATTTGATATTGTAATTGCACTTCATATTATGGAGGCTTCTTAAAATTTATAGCAAATTAAATCTTTCCAATTTATACAAATTTTAGAAGAAATTATTAGTTGAATTATAATTCACCATTTAAATGAAAAACATTTGACCACACAGAGAACACATGAAGTAGCAAATATAACTAAACTATTAGTTATTACTATAAGCTAAAGAACATCTATAGATTACATCAACGTCTTTAAAAAGACCAAGCATCTAATCACAGTGTCAGTGAACCGTCACTATCGCGGACCTTCTCGGAAACTCATCAACAGAAGCTATTTCGAAGAGAATGTTTAAGAATATACTATTATTAAGTATACATTTATTTAACATATTGTTCACACTATAAATATGAACTTTAACTTGTTGCTAGAAGTCCAATAAAGTTAAACTAACCTTTTATATTACGATCATAATTTAATGATCATATAATATTAATTTTTAACTCGAAATAAAACACAATGCATTGTTTTCCAATAAAACATTTAAAAGCATAGGCGATAAACTAAAAGTAAGCAATTGTGTAAAACCCACGTATAGATAATTTTCATGCGCCATATAAATACTAGAAGTCGCATTCAGAAAAGTTAATTTGTTTATCTCATTGCTAAGCTGTCGTCATTCTTTCTCAGATCTTCAACAGACCAGCTGATAGCAATACATGGGAAGGAATTTACATTAAAAATAACATTTGAATGGTCCATAATGCATATAAAGGCGGGTTTGAAAAACATCCAACATTTGCGTATCTGCAGAAAGAATTGTTTCTAAAGAGATTTATAAGCAAATGTTTTATGTATGCAAATTCTTAGTTTTTTCGATTCTCTTTCTTAGATAGGTATAGCAGTGGTCAGTATTATTCAGTAGATAGATATTTCTAGATTATTAAAAAAATATAATAAATGCGTATACTATATCGATGGCACAAAGCAGACGCTTTCGAATCTCATAAATACTTCGTAGAACGGCGCTAAGCAAAGCGTTCATATATTCAGCACTCCCTAACGAAGTACCAGGCACCAGCCCATACATAGCATATTTTAATAAGATATCACATTGCTCATCTACCCGACGCGTCGACTGTAATGAATTATTGACTAAGATGACTCCATCAAGGCGCTACTACTGGGAAGCTAAACTCGCTCTATTTATAATGTTCTCATTTATGTATTACTAGCGGTCCGCCCCGGCTTCGCCCGTGGTACATATTTCGCAATAAAAAGTGGCCTATGTCCTTTCTCGGGTATCAAAATATCTCTATACCAAATTTCATGCAAATTGGTTCAGTAGTTAAGGCGTGATTGAGTAACAGACAGACAGACAGAGTTACTTTCGCATTTATAATATTAGTATGGATGATATAACAATGTATAGTGTACGTATTGTTTTAGTACTTTGAAACACATCATCTTAGGGAGGAATTTTGCTGTTTATGACACAATAAATGAGAAGTTTTATTATAATTTCAAAATATTCGTTTTGATACATTTTACTTATTTAATTCGATATTTCCAACATCTTTCAGACCTAAGACAAAGTTACCCCGCTCGTTAGAACTCTGTCATGTTACAAGCCCGGCTCTTAAAATATTAGATTGTATGTATGTCCATTCTATTGTTCGATTCTCGTCCCTTTATACTCCAATTCAAAGCTCGACCTTGCGGTGATATGAAAATTGCATCTTTATTAGTGCACTATTCACAAGAAACGACAACGGAATTCGTACAAGTGAACTATATCTTGCACGTTGGCGTGACCTATTTTTATAGAACAAGGTTAGGAGATAACCATAGTAGACTCTCGCCATAGTAAGTGTAAATATTATGTGTTTATATGCAAATATTATACTATAGGTTGTCTTCTTCGTAGTTTCGAAGATCAGCCCATTGAATAGATAGACAAACGGACGAATTTAAATTAAAGGGTGTTTTGTTAATATGCATGAAATAAAACCGACATTAGCACATAAAATAATAAGATTTATTTCTTGCAGGTGAGTTAGTTCTTAGTGAAACACAGTATTAGATGAATGAAAATTCCATTTTACTACGCATTAACCTTTACATAACGATAAAAGATAGATATGATATCTTGAGAGCTCTTTACGATCTGGCTCTTAAGTATTGGCTCTCACATTTGCAAATATCATGTCTTTTATTGCCTGAATATATTTAGAATATAAACAATTTATTGCTTAGTTTATTGATAGTAAAAAAGCATTTTATTATCGACGTAATATAGTTTTGCATTATGTTCCGTGTAAAACTTTGTTGTACGTTATAAATTTATAAAGAATAGAAAAAATTTGAACACGAGGCGGGACGTAACATATGGAAAAATGTAGCCATGAAGTAATATTTCATAGCATTGTATTGTTATATGATCCAAGTGTTGTTTCTGCTTTAAAAACTACTATTATTGTTTTGTTATTTACTTTCTAGATACACGTTATCTTCAGTGCCACTATTTGTGAATCAAATATCGCATCTGCCCTTTTTCGTTTCTAAATAAATAATTTAGAAGAAGGAAATATATTTCTTCGAAACCAAAGCATCACCGACTATACAACCTTCAGCCGTCTATTGAATTATATATTATAGCTGTTGTATATTACATACATACCTACAAATAGAATTCAATAGTAGGTACGCGATTTAGTATTAAAGTCGTAAGTTGTACATTGTACAAGGCAAATTTATATACTAGGTATATTAAATCGGGTTCTGATACTAATAAATAAATATTAATAAACAGTGATAGTATGTTAGCACCTCGATATTGCATATAAATGTCAATCACGGCTCACGGTTTAACTCCTCGTAAATAAACACACAATTAAATCATTTTATATCTATCACTCATACTCAGAGATACATATATTTTTTAATATAAGTATGTACCATGTACCTATACGATTGTTATTATTTCTGTGCTTGAAGTGTTTGTTTAAAGAACATTATGCAGTGAGGTACCTACATAAAATTAGTACATAATATTATTCTCTATAAAAGCAATTCTTCTTCTTATTAGCCTTCATCAATTTCGTGTCTTAAATAGACAGTATTTTTTTTGTTAGTGGATCTTTATAATTATAGGAGTAGAACTTAAAACCGGCATAATTCTAAATGCTAGAATATGGTAAATAACTGCGTTACCTACCCTACTTCATATATAAAATGTGCAAATTTTACCGTCCAACCAAATTTTCAACGGTTCTTTGTTGATTAATGTTCCTTTACCATTCTCAATTTCTGACCGATGGTTTATTTCACGCTCTAATATCGTAGCCTAACCTAAAAGATCAACGAACTCCGAAGTGTAACTAGAAATTAGCATAAAATGAGGTACAGCGTATAAACAATGCTCATTTACACTTTTTATACCATTTACGACTCACGATCACTGTACTATTTCATTGACTGTGTTTTGTTGAGAACACTGCTAAGCTAATTTGGAACTTAACATTGAGGTATAAAGTTTAAATTGGTAAGAACTGTGTGATACAGTTTTGGTGGCTATCAAATCAAAAATATAACATTCGTAACGCACCGTGCACATCTTAGATAAACAGATAAAATTATTGCGTACAGTTATTACATCACAGCGGAAGTTTCTAATTTATTGTCTGCAGTAATTCGAAATAATTATTCTATAATTTTATGTTTTACTTTTATGTTTTACTTTTGCTTTTACTTTATAGTCGTTGTGACTGTGAAATGTTATTACGTATTGAATAAATATAAATTTATTTAATTAATTAAATTATATAATTTTGAGTAAATTTAAACCGCCACAAATTAAAAACACCAATTTAGTCTATGATAAACATCACACTCTTGAAAATTGAGCAAAAATATTTTTTATTTATTATATTCCCCAATTAAAAAATTCGTTTTTAGCAGAAGTAAATAATTTCTACGCATCTTACTGACCAACCAAATAAAAGCGTTTACTACACGCAATCCCCCACAGAAAAACCGTCACGTTTTTGTCTGTACCAACTCTCACTGGCCAATAAATCCTACCTACCAATAGCCTAAAGTCATTGATAGAAAAAAAACCCTGAAATGCTTCGTCACGGGCCTCACGGCGTATCCCGGCTCCGTAACACCGGTTGCACAATCTGTTGAATATTCTAGTGGGACTTAGTTCAGACGCTTTGTGCACGGTTAATCTCTAGTTCCAAAGAGCCTCTGCGACTACTCTTTAATTCTAAATGAGCATTTTACTGGATTACTTTCGATATGGAAATAATAAATAATATATTACTTTCTTTTTTAAATAGGAATAGTAATGGCTGTAATTATTATTAAGTAGAGATTCGTACTTTACACGGATACAAAACCTATGTACGTGTCATCATTTCATAGTAATTTATAACAACTGTTTTATGTATGAAATCTACGTTTAAATTTGCGAGTAGGTATTTAGATGCATAGAAATCGCTCTATGCACAAATTGTTCATAATCTATTGCATGATTTAAAGTTGGTAATACATTTCATTTTAGATTCCATCCAAATTTGTTTATTATCACATCAATGTTTTTAGAATCTCAAGAATACGAAAATAATTTCAACCATTAAACATCTATAAAGAGTTAAATCTAGAAACGACGGAAGCAAGCGAAATATCACCCACAGATCGAAATAAACTAAATAACGAAGAGCCAATAAAATGTCTACCTACGCTTCCTTATATCTGGCACCATCTCGGTAATTACGTCCATTGCTAAGCGCAGTTCAAAAAACCTATTAGACCAATGAAGATCCGTTCTATTCAGCATCAAAGATCCAACGACAAAGTACAGTATGAAAAAAGGGAAAATATTTGACGCATGAATAGATTTCATTAATCAATGGAGACAGCCGTTGAAAGGCCCTATAGAAACACTTTCTCTGCATCATTACCATAACTCATAAGTGTAAAACCGCAGGTGAATTGTGAAATTCAAGGCTATAAATTATTAAATGTAACAGGTGACATGTTATGACGGATTGATGGCAATTCTTACATACTAGAGCACTAAATAAATAGTTAATTTCTGCCATTTAACTTTGTATTTCCAAACAAATTCCAACTGATGTGGAAATTAATATAACTCAAAGAATAAAATACACTCCCATGAATTGTAACTCAACCCAATACATTAAAACACTAGCTACTAAACGTTTTCAGTACCAACAATTTTGTATACATTTTAAGGATAAATGAATAATGACGTCACTAACTAGGTCTCGCGTCTAATTGAGCAGCGGCGTCACGTCAAGTCGCAGTCCACAACAATTACCATTGAATTAAGGGCAAAGCGCCACAACATTAGTTCACTAGTAACTAATACCTGTACACTGAATCATCTCACACTGTAGAGACTAATGAAAAAAAAACGTGACTCACAGCAGTAAGGCAAATAAAAATACCAAATCGAGTTATTGCAAAACACTGTCTACACTCGTAGCCGTTTGATTTGTGTGTCACGTATTGTGAACTTTATATGGGCTATTTGATACACTTACTAGACGGTTGCTTTTATAAGCTTTTGTTGGTAATTAATTGAAGGCTACTTACATTGTTGAGTAAAATGTAGTTTGAGGTTATTGATGGGGACATACCTGAAACAAAAAGGAAACAAATTAATAAACACATAATTGATGATCAAACATTTGTACCTATATTTTTCAGTGTAATAAATCTAATTACTGCTAAATTATAACATTGAATCATCATACAACTAATATATTAATGTATTCATTCCATTAAACCAAAGAAAGACGGAAGCGCGCAGTTCTCGACAGAAAATGCAAATGGAACCACTTTCAATACCATAAGTCAATCAAATTTAATTTTCAAATCAATTCGTGCAATTACATCGCATCCAATTTGTTATTATCTTGTCTGTAATACTGCGAAGCAAAGGGCACGCAAATCTCACTATAACAGACACAAATAAGTTCCAAATTGCACTCTGCGGCTTGAATTACATCATGATTACGTCCCTATCGTGACTGCACAATAATTCGTCATTATATTCATATAATGTTGCTCTATTACTAATTATTGCATCACTGTTGCTAATTTCGGTTCCTATTCGTAAACAAAACATGTTTTCTTATCCGAGTTACATTAAAACAAACAACAACTAACGTTAACAAAAATAACGCAATTTATTTTGGGTAATTTAATATCTTAGCGGAAAAACGTATACATTTTTTAGCATACAACCCTAAATAAACAAAATGTTTGACCAAAGGTCAGTTACACCAATTAAAAGCTCCAAAGCGCTAATTTACAATCCTCATTGAAGTCCGAATGATTACAGCAAATAAAACGAGATTCACTGTAGGAATGTTTGTTATTAATTAGAATTAATTATAAACAGTATACAGTTATATTTATCTTAGTACATTTTTCATCGTCAGCTTTTGACTTATATGGTGATGCAACCAAATGCTAAATAAGCTGTTTAAAACTCAACAAGGAAATAAATTTACTATAGTAATGAATTAGGGGCAAGTAGCGCTGAAAACGTAGTTCTGATCAGTCTAACCTTTCTCCTGAAGGTTATCTATCTGATCTGTAGATACTAATGGTATTAGAAATACAAAAATATAGTAATTATATATATTAAATTTATCTATCTCTCTATGTGTAATCAAAAATTAATTGTTCAATTGTATCAACTTCATAGTTAGGTACAGCGTCCACGTAACGTTGTACCGAAGTGAGAGAAGAATGCGCCCAATTCGGGGCCAATTTTACTCCAACCATATATGAATAAAAATAACATTTGGAGAACAAAGTAACCAAGTGACTCGTGATATTTAGCAAACAATTTTGCCCAACATAAACACATAATGATGCAAGACCCGTACATCCAGTTATTTTGGTGAAAGTTTATGAATAACAAGTAAGATATTTATCTAAAATTGGTTGATATTTGTTGGACATTGCCACATATCCTATTGGGATTTTTAGGCTCGAATATTGCGAAATACGTTGGTCATAAAATACTTATGGAAATTCGTTTTAATGCCGATTTAATTTGCAATTAAACGTCTCTATTACTTTGAGTCAGTTGCCAACTCGGCAATAAATATTGAAAAGAATTTATCATTGCAGACTGCAATTCATACTTCAATGTATATGGGTAGAATTATTATACCTCATTTATAAATGAACGAGGTATACCTATAATCATTTCGAGGTATACCTCAAAATAACAACATTAATAAAATAAAACGTAACAATATACCTTCAAATTGTAACAAACATAAACACCACTAATTTCAACAATCCAACTCGAAAACATCCGATAAACTAGTTACTGTTCTGTATAATTAATAAACACTGCTATTTTAGTTCCTACGATAAAGTCATTAATATTCATATAATGAAATATTACGAGAAAAACTACGTTAACATTTCCAAAGCAATAAAACATAATTAAACGTGACGCAGATTATAACAAAACACGTTTATTCGGAATCATTTCAATTTCATATCACTTTGATCTTTGTATGAAAAAGTTGAATCAGAGAAGAGTTGGCATCTTGAACATTGTTGCGTCACACGTCGGTGTGTTTATGAAATTGTCTGTCTTCTTGTATGGATTGAGAAAATATTAATGTGTAGCAGTGCTGTGAGCAAGGTTCTTATTTCAACCAATCACAAGGATTTTTCCCGAAGTAGATAGTTTATTAAAGATACTTTTTAATAAATATAAAAGATAGAATACGAACCAATACATTGTTTTTGCACTTTTTTTATTTTGTGATTGTTTGATCTATTTGTATTAGAAAGGAAAACTATCGAGTTGCTTGCACATCAAAATTTATCTTTGACTTGTAAGTATCCATATTTTTGCAGAAAACTATTTTTAATATGTTAGTAAAATTCAAGAAGAAACTATAAATTCGAATAACACCATGATTTGCGTAATCTTTGCGACGTAATATTAAAACTGTTCAAACAGTTTGTTTAAATAATGTAGTCTAGTTTTGTGACACGTATTTTTAATCAAATATATTTAAAGAAATGTATTCAAAACGCCTTTCAAACATCTAGATTAATGAATCTCTTTTGAAAAACGATATCGTCAATGTCGACCAAGATTACTATCACGTGCAAGTTTTAATCAAAGAAATAAAAACAAATATCTAGTAGTCTATCTTTTAAAACAATTCAAATAGAAGTATAAAACAAGGCACCTTTAGTTATTCTAAGAGTTGTATTCAGACGTTTTTCATTTGCATTGTACTATCTGTAAGTAAAAGGAGAGCATTCTACTGCAAGTCACAGCAGACAATGGTCAGTGTGCGCTCACAATGAGCGCGGAAGCTGGCCTAAGTTATAAGATCTAAGCTTTTATTACTATTTTAATATGAGTGAAAATAACATTCATATCAATGTATTATTCTTTGCATTTAACGATCGATTACTGCCTAATAGTTTTCTAATATCTTTAATCAGTTATGCTATGTTCTGGGATATGCAATTCTACAGGACTACTTCTATTTTATTTTCTAATTTATATACCATTTTTAAGGTAATCCATTCATTAACATCCATTCAACCCGTCATTTTCCAATACATTAGTTATCTATTTAAGTACGGTTGTGCAACGTGCAATATAATTCATGAAAAATATCCCGATTGACAACTTCATTTTATTTTGAGTTTCATTATGTCTGCTACTAATTTGTCTCAATAAAGAGAAGTTTAATAATCCTTATAAAACACTTCCAAAAGTTTATCACTCGTACCGTTTCCCAACCAGAGCTATCCGATGCGATAGAGCACTGAGTTTCGTAACAGCCGATACGATCTCGCTCAAGATGTTCATTCCTTTGGATAACAAAAACTAATCTTATGTAACTTGTAAGCTTTCGCAGTGGAATATATTTTTAATATCGTATTGGGTATTTGGATTCTGTTTGTTTATGTGCGAGATTGTTCTGGACATTAAAATGCGATTTTTGAATGAACTTGATTAGAACTAATTAATTATGCATGTGGCTTTTGGAATTCTTAATTTATTCATAAATTCGATAGCTGTGCAACCAAACAAACAAACTGTATATCAATTAAAAAATCTATTTACGGAAGACGTGAAAATCTTCCTGATATTTTTTCATCATCTACACTAATATTATAAAGAGGAAAACTTTGTTTGTTTGTTTGATTGTAATGAATAGGCTCATAAACTACTGAACCAATTTTAAAAATTCTTTCACCATTCGAAAGCTACATTATCCACGAGTAATATAGGATAGGTTTTATCCCGGAAATTCCACGGGAACGCGGAATTATGCGAGTTTTTCTTTGAAACCGCGGGCGGAGCCGCCGGCGGAAAGCTAGTACATAATTTAATATAAAACGAATAAATATTTATAAACCATTTAATATTTAATATCTATTAAGCAAGATTTACAAGCGGAGCGTTGGAAAATTATTTTAATATTTTATACGGTATCGTTTTAGGGCTTATCTTTTAAGCTTTTTTGTCGTACAATTTTTACACGTAGATTAAGGCATTATATCTTAATTGAATTTAGGTAATCCTTTAAGGCTATATTTTTGATTTTCTTTACTTTAAATTTGTTTAAAAAATACTCACATAATAGACGACAGTAGACGCTATATTTTACAGAAAACACACGAATACTTTTAATACTACAAACTATAATTATGACATTATTTGATGAAAAATAATATCACCAAAAGGCCAAGTTCCTACATACACACAATTAATTTGTGTTATCATAATCACATAGTATGGACAGTGAAAAATGATCAGAAAGTGCGAGTGAACGGTAGCAGTTCGTGAGTCACGCCTCGTGCTCATATGATAATTACTGTATATTTACGTAAATAAGCTTATTTCTTGACGTTTCACGAAGCCCTATAGCAAGCCTCTACCAGGTGTAAGACGTGGTATAATTGTAAGTCCCAATTTAGGGTATTACTATTCCTGGCTATATTATTTTGAATCGGTAAAAATTATGTCTATTTGTATTACCTACTTAACAAAATGCACACCAAAAAATTTCAATGTTTACAAAAATATGTCGACTTCAAAATTAATGAAAATCGCTTCATCCGTTTCAATACAATAAATTTGAAAGAAATATCAACATTCCAAGTTAATAACAGCTCTACCCTAGCTACATTATCTGCAGACGCTTGATACTCATCAATAAATGGAAATCACTATAAACATTAGCACTCATATTAAAATTTATGCATTCAGCCATCAAAACCAATTGAAGCTGAACCGCCCACGCTAGATAATTCATCAATAGCTTAGCTCATTTGTATTTTGGCCGAAAACTCCCATTACTATGATGCAAGAAACCGCTGACGTCTTAGATAATTCCGCATTCGTAAGTTTAATCGACTGAATTAATGTCTGCAGATAAAACGAACGGTTAAAGGTGCTCCGATAACACCGGGTTACGTATTCATTCATAAGATTTAACCGTGGGCTTAATACCGCTATTTTTACAATAGATATAGGCCAACTATGTGCAGTGATAACCTTTATCAACTTTTTATTGTATTGTAAATTGTGTGTTAAATAAATCATGATTGGACGTGTAATTTATAATGCTTATATTGGACTTTTTTGTCGCTGCAGATAAAATCTGTGTTAACCTTTAACGATACAAACCATTATCTAATAACTCACAAATGGCGGTCATTGCAAAACACTGTTTTAATGTTAAATTGTATTTGCAATGGCTGTTTTACCTACAGACTTGTGGGTTGGTCTCCCGATTCAACAACATTTCATATTTTTCTTACATCTTCCAATGTCTATGTTACTATACAATAGATATTTCGTAATTGCAGATATTACCTTTTTACTATTTTTGTTACTACTGCTTTTGTTACTATGTGACCCAAGCATATTATTTCCCTTATCATAATCACAATCTATAAGCCAAACTTTCAATACAAAATTATAATCGATATAAATTCATTAGATCCCTTCATCAGCGGCTGCCCTGAGGATTATCTGCGCTTGTAACAGACGGTCCATTGTGCTGTCAGCTTCCCGCCCAATAAATATGCAGAGGATCTGGCGCGAGGTATACGGTATATACAATATGCATGTATTATTTCTCTCTGTAGCTACTACCTATAAGTTAGGTGTAGTGAAAGTGTAGTACAGTAGTGTATAAATTAATGGAAATGTAATTTTCGTAGATTTTAGTTTTGAGGATGTTGCAACCAAAGAAATCTATTAGAAATCATCTAGTAAAATGTTAAATGGTTAAATAAAACCTCTCTCAAACGACCTTTTCAACATAGCTATCTATATAATTTATGAATATTCAACGGCATACTAAAGCAGCAAAAAGCATAGCGAATTATTGCTACATTTAATCCAAAACTACACAAACTACAACTCCTTTTAAAAGCTGCAATCCAACACCCAAAATTACAAAAACGTTTGCAAAAGTCTCTAGTCATTAAAAAGCTCTCAACCTCTCGACCTTTACGACATTAGACATGATAGAAGCTGCACTTGTCGTGCTCCCGATGCCAGATAATCGGCGCACGCGACCACGTCGCATGTCTCACGATTTGGGTCAAGGCAGCACTGGGTTACAAATTGCATGCGGATTTTGAAGCTTGATATTACGTTTGACTTGATATTCTAGTCACAATTCAAAATTGAAAAGTTAATATTCCTTTTTATTTGATGCATTTACCATACCGTCACATGTTTCATGCTCTACTGATCAGTGGGAACAAAACACAGGTGTCACAGGCATGTGCAGTTACGGAATGTGAACAGAGAAATGGTTAGGGGTGATGTATAGAGTAAAAATACGGATATGACGTGTAAGAATAGTGGGAAGTATCCGTTTTACTGGCGAGGTGAAGATGTTTGTCATGTCACAGATAAATTATCAAAACGAAAAAAAAAACCTTTTTTTTTTAACCAAACTCTTCGGAAATGGCTTTAAAATGTTTTAAAATTATTTGTGTGCAAACTGTTTTAAATGGCAGATGCATATTTATTTACCAAAAATGTGTTGCAACGAGTTGAGCAATGTTTTTAAATGTAAAATTAATTTAAAAAACATGTTTACCCAAAGCGTCATCTTTCTTTGATAGTTTGAACGTTTGTTATTTTTAAAAGAAACTGCGTTTATTGCAGTAAATATAAGTTAATCAATTTGATGAAATTTAACGATTCACAAGTTAAATCTACATCTAGAAATAAATAAACTATAAATTCAGGAGTATTAAGTAATTTTATGATCACTAGCAGTGATGCATCACGTATAGCAAGTTCCTACGAAGCGAGTTTGGCATCCCATCCGAAGGGTGGCTGCTCAACTGTGACCCCACTAAGATGTACTTAGTACCACGGCGAAATGTGTATCCGTTAAATTATTTTACTGACCATGAACTTATTTAGTTCATTTTCGTTAAATACAATAAACAATGATCTTACATTTAGAAATAAATAATTGTGTACTTAACTGTTTTTGTTAAACATAATTAGTCGTAATTAACTAAGAATTTTAAAAACTAGACACGAAAAGAATGTTGGCTTATAATAATCACGGAATATCTACCTGGAACTAAATAAGTACCTATATATAGTATTCAGTATTCTACGTCATGTTTAATGAAATTTAATTAAATCGTTCAATTTAGAGATCAAAGAAACCAAATAATTTTCATTAGTTAAAATTATTCCACAGTTAGCACAACAGTTTGAAGCCAAATTGCCTGTCTAAAACAAACAACCACATTGTAACATAATATACCCTAAATAGATTACAATACATATCATAATCCATTGAATCATGAACCAAAGATGAAAGCATGTTACCCGTAATTGCTTTGTTCTACCCACACAAAGGGATCACATACAAGTGTTTGTACCTGTGTAGTATAGTACCTATAGTACAAGGGTAATTCCCCTAGAGACAGCGGGACGTCAGGTCGCCAGATGTGGTACAACGCTGTTGAATGCTTTTTAACCGACTTCCAAAAAAACGAGGAGGTTATCAATTCGGCCGGTATATTTTTTTTTTTTGGATGTATGTACACCGATTACTCCTAGGTTTCTTAACCGATTTACGTGATTCTTTTTTTGTTCGATGCGGGATGGTGTCGAGTTGGTCCCATAAAAATTTTATTCGGATAAACCCAGTAGTTTTTATTTTATGAGCATTTTTGTCTGTACTCGATGACTTCATTGAAATGTAGCAAGTAACTTTGATTCACTTCCCGGTAACCGATTGAGCTGAAATTTTGTATACTTATGTAAATTGGATAGCGATGAAACATTATCATGACATAGAGCTGATTTGATGATGGAATCGGAAGGTGGCCTTAGGAACTCAGTAATATATTGACTCAATTATATCGAGATTGGGCTCGTTTGATTCGTGTTGATAATTTATACACTAAAAAGTATTAAATAAAAATAACTGCGTTAAAAACAACCGACTTCATAAACAGAAAAGTAAAAAATAAAAAACCGGCCAAGTGCGAGTCGGGCTCGCGCACAAAGGGTTCCGTAGCAGCAAATATAATAAATTACAGTTAAATCAACCTATCTCAAAAACTATAAGAGATACTTTGATCAAACCAAAAATCGTTGAAAGAGTTAATTAGCATGCATCACCTCTATTTTTTTTAGAATTTTATACCCCGTAGTTATAAAAATAGAGGGGGGGGGACATACTTTTTACGACTTTGAGAGCTGATATCTCAAAAACCGTTCACTTTAAGAAAAATGTTTTTTAGAAAACTTTATATCATTTTAAAAGACCTTTCCATTGATACCCCACACGGGTATGTACATCGAAAAAAAAAATTTCATCCCTCAGTTACATGTATGGGGGGCCCCACCCCCAATTCTTTTTTTTACTATTTAGTGTCATATTTTTGTAGCGGTTCATACAACACATATTCCCATCAAATTTCATCACTGTAGTACTTATAGTTTCCGAGTAAATCGGCTGTGACAGACGGACAGACGGACAGACGGACAGACGGACATGACGAAACTATAAGGGTTCCGTTTTTGCCATTTTGGCTACGGAACCCTAAAAAAGATTTGATATTATTAATTACTACATATTAATTAGATGTGCTATTTATTAAATAGGTTTGAAGTCGGTGCCAAACACTAGTATTAAGCCCGTGCACCGACATCAAACCTTTTTAGTAAATAGCACATCTAAATAATATTTAGTAATTAATAATATCAAATCTTTTTTATTTTTTACTTTTCTGTTTATGAAGTCGGTTGTTTTTAACGCAGTTATTTTTATCTGCATTAGGATTCTAATGTAGAACATCAACCCTTACGTATATGCTGTGTATTTAGAGATTGCATGGTTCCTATATTTGAACAAAATACTAGACTACAAATTTTTAAGAAAATATGAAATGTATTTAGCAAATTTTTGGTAGGTATCATTAGATAATAAAACTGTTGTTCTGTTAGTCTTTTATACGCAATACCTAACATCGTAATCCTGGTTGTTTTTATAGTTTAGTTTTAGTAACAACTAAAATTGTAACAGCATTAATACGAGGCGTCAAAAGTTTGCACTCTGCTTTGCGAATCTAATACTAACGTTATCCTTTTAACTTCAAATAACATGCTCATCAACGTAACCTTAACTAGTTAACCTAAAAAGATGTACTCGGTCAATTCAAGGAACAATCTAAAAGCGGCCATTACGAAGCACGGACCGTTTCTGACTAATGAAACAGATATTATTAGATCGCGATCCACTTGACAAATGGATTTAAGACACAAATCAGAATCAAAAATAACCGATCGCCCGACCGTCTGTGGGAATACGGGAGATTAATTTTTCATATGGGGGCGCGTTTTGAGCTACGAGAAAGGGTTGTCAAAACTCTGTTATTTAAAAAAACATTTTAAGGATTAAAACAGCACAAATTATATATTTCTATAGGTACACAAAATAGCATTACAACATAAATAATTTCAGTGTGCTCCGAGAAACATCCACAATCTGCGACTCAAAATCAAGAAAACATAACAAACGTATGGCACAATTAAAGTTATTTGTGTCAAGAGTAACACAATCAAACATTAATAATTTGACAATCAAAAAACTTAAAAACAAAAAGCATCGTGCGAAAAATCAACCAATTACTTGTCATCCCTATCTAATCTGCCCCTACGTAACAATGCTAACAAAGGCGCCTGCGCAGTGCATTGTGCGATTTCGACGCAAAATTTTTCCCTCGAAACAACAAAGCGTTGGAACAATTGGCCGCCGGGAGCTCACGCTTTACGCATTATAACAATGACGCTGATGAAATTCGTCATCATTTTTGACCAATTTGTTACCAGATTTGTCAACGAGGAAAATGATGGTGATGTTTTAATGAATTCATATATATGTATTTCAAACATTAAAACCCAATATATTATGCGTCTTTGATCTATAAATAAACTGAATTATTGAAGTAACTAAGTTTTTTCAATAATAACAGTACCTAGAACTTGCATATTACACTCAGGATCGAAACAGTAATACCTTTATATGTCTGAATTTAAGTTTAAGACGAATGAAGAGGTAACCTAGACTTACTACACTATGAGCAAAACATTTACCACCCTGTGCCCAATCTCGCAAACAGCGCACCACATATTACAAATATTTAATCAGACCAAACCAATCACAGAACACACTCTATTCACAATTTAATTCCTCGACCAGAACGTTCGCCTACACCCTGTATACCAGATATACACATCAATCGCACGTGACCCCTTCCCCGCGGGGTGCACCGTATTTAGGCATGCATGCACTCCCCCGGGTCCATCAGTTTGGCACTCGGATTCGATCGATGATGCTGCATCGTCTGACCCTGTTTGCAATGCGCCTATTGAGCCTTACATTTATACGACCAATATATATTTAGAAGACTTTTTATTTTAGTAGTGCTATGCGCTATAGGCATCTTCTGTTTCTGATTTAAAATACGGTTTTGAAAATGATTAAAAATCTGGGCAGAAAAAAAGAGAAGCATAGGAAATTGGTTCCTTTTCTATCTTATCTTAGGGACAAAATAAAATTACTTAATTCATATTATAAATTATTTTTTACAACTGACCATTGGTAATGTCAGCTTAAAAATAACCATTATGTTTTAAATTAGATATTTTAAAAGTCACAACTTTCAAGCAATATACTCACGTTGAGTCAAACAAAACACAATCTCCTTTCTCCCATAAAAAACATTAAAAACTTTACGACATAGCTTCCATCCCATAATTTCATAAATCAGTCGATACATAAACGTTTTGTACGCAAGGAAAGTTTTCATAAGCTTTCGTCAAACTAATCCATAAGTATTAATACGATTTATAGACCGGGAGATACTGACACAAAATTTCGAGTCATTTGTAACAGGATGGCGGTTCTACAGGGGTCTTAGTACGCAATGACAAAAAGAAAAATGATGGTATGAACGCTGGTACCGGTGGGTTAGTCGCGTGGGCGTTAGTCGAACTCGTCGGAAAAATAGCGAAAGTCAAACGATTTGTAACACAAAAATTTTAGAATTTACCGATAGCCCATAAAAAAGAAGTAGGCGGTAGTGTCATGCAATACTTTTCCGGTATGACTTACAGCCCGCCATACCGACGCGAATGTGTTGATTTAAAAAAAACAATTATTCAACCATTTGTACCAAGCTAACTTTTGCACAGGTAACCATCGTCGTGCAGCCATTTACGAAAATCGCCATGCCATACTTTTCGGACGATTCCAAATGGTCGCTATACCGCCGAAAATCTGCAATTTTTTTTTATTTCGCCTATCTTTTTGTACCAGTATTGCATTTGGCTTTTTGGAGAGTATTTGATAAAATGTGACCATTATTATATTTGCCATACTTCTAGTAGGGGGAAAAAGTGCTGTCATACTTGAAAAATAAATTTATTATTAATTTATATAAGTGAAGATTTCCAACACCTAGATCTTTGAAATTTTGTATTTATATTCGTTGATCCTCAAACTTACAGGAAAAATAAGTGCCATACTGTTACAAATCGTTTGACTTTCGCTATTTTCCGACGAGTTCGACTAACGCCCACGCGACTAAGCCGCCGGTACCAGCGTTCACACCATCATTTTTCTTTTTGTCATTGCGTACTAAGAACCCTGTAGAACCGCCATCCTGTTACAAATGACTCGAAATTTTGTGTCAGTATCTCCCGGTCTATTACGATCATACTTTAATAACGTTGTTATGCCCGTTAACAAAATCCTTTTGGGCATGGCATAGAATGCGAGAGACTTTATCACGCAATAAATTTTCTCTACCATTGTGCAAAGATAGCCAATAAATTGTCACGCTTTTGATCAAAGCGAGGGGTTGAAATGCCCTTATAATATTCGCGTTACTTTGGATAGAGCTGGGGTGAAATGTAGCAGTCAGATCGGTATATTACAAAATGATTATTTTAATAAATAGATGTTGATAGTGTATTGATGATATTTGTTTAGCTTTGGACATAATAGGTACACAAACAAATGTCAAAAAAAAAATGGAAATGGAATGGGAAAAATGTTGCAAATTTATTACAAAGATCATTACAACATTACAAACCTCTACATTTAACGTTAAATTAAAAAAAAAATTGATATCCAAAATACACTAAAGTTTAATTCAAGGATATGTCTCCTTAACTCTGAGAAGGGATCTAAGTCAGACCCTTTGTAAAAACATAAACAACACGTGAAGGGATAACAAGAGCAGGGATGACTGTGTCTTTGCATATTGTGAGTAAAATATTCGTTAGTTTCCTACATGAATTTGTGTAAATATGACTCTACATTATCTATGGAACAACCTATAGGTACATAATTTATACACAAAATAAATATTGAATCCAATTCCAAACCGTCAGTGCCAAAAAAGGTACAAAGAAACGAAAAATAAAACATTTTTGAAAAAAGAACATCAACATCGTTCCAAATACGTCACACAATTTAACCATCGAGTGATTCGTATCAATACCTACTAGACCATCAATACAAAGGCACAATACTATGACAATACTGTACCTTTTAATGTACACCGCAGTGCAACGGAAATTACACGCACTCGGGCACAATTAACATGAACCGCACTATATCCTGTAGGCGGTGCTAACAGTACGTTGTTGTACTACCGCTATCTACAACAATACAGCGATGAAATTTTTGAGATAAAACTGCATTTTAATGTACTCTTTATGAACCTTTGTAATTATTTGTGAGAAATTTAAAGCGGAATATATAATTATAGAGTACCGACATAAACATACGTTAATACTAAGATTAATTTGTGAATGTCAAAAATAGTTTTAATGGCAGAGTTAATTATTTTGAATCTCAGTATTAAGTCTTACTTTTAAGAACCTTTTAATACGTTTTAAGAGGTATTTCATAGAACAGGAAGAGTCAGATGAAAGTGATTGATAGAGAATTAGTACCTAATACCTTCAAGTACCAATCGCCCTCAAGGTCACGGTTATCAATCAAGATAAGATAGCACGTGATCAATTACTTAAGACGCCTTTATACTAACGGAAAAGGAAAATAAAGTGTAGGTATGTTTTAATTCGAGAACATTCATGTTAGGGAAGAAGTTTTATCGTCTACTACAATTATAATAACAGGAAACAAGCTTCTGTACAATATTAATTATAATCTATACAAATATTATAAAGAGGAAAGGTTTGATTTTTTGTTTGTTTGTTTGTTTGTATGAATTGAATAGGCTCCGAAACTACTTGGCAGATTTGAAAAATTCTTTCACTGTTGGAAAGCTACATTATTTCTGAGTGACATAGGCTAGGTTTTATCCCGGAAATCCCACGGGAACGGGAACTATGCGGGTTTTTTTTGAAAACGCGGGCGAAGCCGCAGGCGGAAAGCTAGTTACAAATAAAAACGAAGTTCACACAGACGACGATTCGATTTTAATTTAGGTACTAAAAGGAGAGCTTTTTATTACTACTACTACATTCAAATAATAGTTTAATTATTGTGTTACACAAACTATAGTAACATATCTTATTTCCAAGAAGGTTACTAAAATTATGTCTGTAAAATCTTTATTTTCTAATTTCTATCCTTTCACAACATTAAATTTCTACTTCATTCCCGATTCTTATCCCAACCTCTATGTTTCTAACAAAATTTAAATTATAACACATATTTTGTAGGACACCATTACCGTATTTATAAACTATATCTGTATCAAACATTCAGAACTACAACACATGGCGTCATGATTAGTAATACGATGTTATAAGTGATCATGACATAAGATCGAAAGATAATGCGTACTTCATTGTTGAGATAATTTCAATATCTTGAAGATATCATTTCTATGTATTACAAAACGTAACACATGTTTATTATGGATTTGATTTAGTATAGAAGCAAGAACAAATGAATCTCTAGACTCTAGATTCTAGAGCATAGATGAACTTGCATTTAATAACATTAATCATCATCATTTTTGGCACTAACGAAACTAATGTTTGATGTTTGAGTATTAAAAAAATATATTTTCAATGTTATAAATAATAAACAAACTTGGAATAATTTTTGAACACATACTGAATGCCCATTTATGTTTGAAGTTAAAGAATATTGAGCTCAAACTTGCATATTTATTATTTGTTCACTATTATGTCAGCATGTATAGGAGAATATACAAAATTGATAAAAATCTATTACATAATTTCAAAGCATCTTTAATGCATCTAAGAATCAACATAATACGCTACAAAATCTATAAACAGATAATGCCCATATCCAGGCATGTTTTTTCATCTCTTCGAGAAGCGACTAACGTCTTACGACAGGCATCGCTCGCATAGCATCTATTTGTTATATCAATTTATTCAATTGCATTGAATCGGTCGGCATGACATGCGGGCTGGATAAGGGTTGTCACTTGTCAGAAAGAATGGGCCAGTGGATATGCGACTGTATGAATAATTTAGTTTTACAATTCAAATGGGTCTTATACATTTTTATAGCGATTTTAAAATATAATTTTTCTTATTTTTTCATGAATTTTACAAACAAGTTTAGTGAAATGAAGCGGCTCAAATGTAATTTCTTTTTGGTACAATAAACGGTCCAATATAATGTATTAAACCCTGCTCAACCAAATCCTATTTAGATTTTTATACTGCGCGATTACGACTTATTTTAAAATTAATAATTACATAGTTGACAACCCTGTATCCACGTGACACGAGCCCGAATGAATGGACAAATCACTCGGCCATTTCAGCACTCAAATCTGATTGATTTATTGTTGTTTGTAAATCACGACCGCCACAGCCAATGGGACACACATGCCATTTGTATTGAAACAAATACGAGACAAATATGGAATTAATGAAACACTAATAACTAGTGAAACAAATGGTCACAGATTATATATTCCATTGTGAAACATATGGTGATTAAAAATTGATTCATAATTAATGGTCGTTTGCAAATATTAAAAAACATAAATGGTAAAAATGTATTCAAACTTTAAATTAATAATTTTATTGCGTATGCAAATTTGGATTTTTTAAAGCACATTTCGCAATATTACGTGTTAAGCCCATGTATTAGACCGTATTATAAGTTACTGCTATTAATAAATTTATTTTTAAGAACGGTAATAAAATTCTATGTTTCTAAAATTATAGTCTATGCCCATGTGTTTGATAATTACTTATAATTTTTAGAAAGTTAGCCATTTAAGGAATGCCAAGGTCTATATCACTGATATCATTAGATCGAATAATCTATTTTTCACACCTGTCGCTACAAGTAATATAAAGCATATACAATATACATATATAAAAATAATGTTAAGCACGACATTGTACTGTATTTGACCTTTGCGCTAAATATTTTCAATCAATGTCTCATTCGTTAATCCATTTGACATAAGTGTTACGTTATATTGCACGGGATAGTATATTTTATTACTATCACAATAGAAGTTAAATTAGCTTGAATTGAGAAGTCGATAGTATGATTGATAATGTAAGTGTAGACAGCCTTCAGGCAACATTGGGGTCAGAGGATGACGGTTTGACATTTCGGCTTTATAAAGGAATTGATGGTGAACCTGACCCAATAGATATTATTTATTATTTAGATACTACATATTGTAAAAATTCTTAGATAATATTTTAATGAATTTCCCTCATATTAGGAATGAAATAAAATTCAATAGGTTAAATATATTATGTGATCATGTGATAAACATATAAATATCCTGGCTGGTGTGTTTATGAATAAATTATATAAAATAACAGTATTTTAAACTTGTACAAAAGATAGAAAGTTATTTATTTAAGTTATAGCTCTTTATTTATTTTAGAAATCTCTATAACATTAAAATTTCTCTGAAATATGCGTTTTAGTTAAATCGAATAAAAGTCAAATCTGGTGAGTTTAACAGTGAACTTTGCTTGTAATAAATTAGTTAATTCGTCAAGGCCAAGAAAATCGAGAAAGAAGTTATAATTAAAAACTGACCAGAGCAGAAAAAACAAGGTCTTTGGCAACAGAACCAAGTGAACCTAAATAATTAAATTCTGAGAACGTCCGGCAACATTTTATGATGAATTCTAAATTGTTAAACAAATTAATTTATTCCATCAAAATTGAACATAATTCATCTTCGCTAAATAATTGATTATGCAAATCCAATTTTGGTCGCGTTGCGAAACATAGAAAGTTCCATTTAGATTAAACAACAAATAACTCTAATCCATATTGCAATTTTCAATTACAGCGCACCTACGGCTTACGCATTAGGGCGCGGGCACACGATGCGTTGCGGCGCCGCACCGCAAAGATTTCACCGTGTCAGTGGGCACACGAGCGGTGCGGCGGCGTAACGTTTTTATGTCGCAGCGGCGTCGTAGCAGCGTTGCACAGCGTGTCCTTCTTTGTGATGCAAAACAACTGAGCGGTGCCGCTCCGACGTCGCACCGCATTCACCTCTCCCCGCCTCGTCTTGGTGGTTACAAGTCCGGTGCGGCGCCGGAGCGCATCGTGTGACATGCCACAGATATTTCTATGTAAGACGACGCAGCGACACCGCTCCGGCGCCGCACCGCCGCCGCAACGCATCGTGTGCCCCCGCTCTTACGCAACTATTGATGCAGAAATTATTCGCGTACGGAAACATTACGAGTTATTCATATTCGAATAACTGATGTCGCACAAGTATGCGGAACTTTTCATTTGGAACAATTGCGTTTATTGGGATTCCGAATTTAAAATATCGCGAACGGCGAACATTAAATATTCAGATTACCATATAAAGACATTCCGTTATCTTCGATAAACAATATAGCAACTTTTATTTTTATAGCGCGTTACAATAATATCGGCGCTGATACGGTGATACCCGTTTCGAAACTGCGAACCGAACAACGGCGCCGGCATGTCATTGACATGGCATTTGAGATTATAACTAGTTTTTGTGTCTTCTGCTATCCTACGAGCTGCTGCTGCTGGCGAAGATGGCCCGTTATGGGCGGTGATAGTAGGTTAATTAATGAATAATGGATGCACTGCAATATTTCATGAGTTGCACCATCTGTTCCCGGCAGGCGTGCGCGGACGAGGAAGCGCAAATTTGCGTTTTAGATTCGCAACAGTGTTATGTCCGTCTGACACGTCAACCGCGCATTCAATACGCTCTCATAAAACCACACGACGACTTTTACGCGCAATTGACAAACATGTAACCGACCAGATCTATAAAGCGAGCTGGTTCAAAAAATGGTTTCTTCCTTTTACCGCTACTCGCTTGGAAAATGTTCAATATGAAATTAATTAATTGCGCGTCAGCGGAGATTGATGTGATTACGCGATAGAGATCTCTAATACGAAAGCCTACTGGTCCATCCAGAAACTAATCAATAATGTTACATAGCCCACAATTAATTTACACCTGAGCTTCTGTTGGACGTAATTCGCCCGTAAGGTTATCGTCTCACGTAGAGCAGGTTGTGACTTACGCCACCTTTCGCTAAGACTGCACTAATATGGAGACGGGCAGCTGTCGTTTTTTCAATGATACCATAAAAGCTCCCGGCTCACCTGCGCGACCCAAGTTTGTTCTATTGCGATGTACGCCTGTCCGATACTACCTGACGTCTTGAGATAACACCGTGACGTTTTGTACTATTGACTAGCCATATCGACATTTTTGAATGCGTAATAGAGGGCACTCATGGTTGACATATACGCTTTTAAGGTCAAAATATTTATTGAAAATTGAATATTGGAAATATAAGTGTTACACTTTAAAAGCTCTTTATTCCTTTTAGCCCGTAAAGTTGGCCATTACTATGATAGCGTTCCAATAGCCGTCGAGAGCTCTCGTTTTACTCCAAGGTACTTTTATGGGTTAGTCAGCTACGTTATAAAGTGTAGGATAGCGCCCTTCCAAGAAGTGGTTTGATGAGTTTAACACACATTCCTGGGTTACGGGGCTGATGCGCATCGTTACCTCAGCTGTTATGATTGCCGCACCGTTAGACCGTGTCACCGCTATGTGCGAACATTATAATTGTACTTTAAATTATATAGCTCGGAAAACGTAATACATTAGATCATATCTGTGCAAACGATTTGGAAAGATTCCTATTTGATACGATATCAAGTTTCAAGTTGAATTGGAAAAAAATAATCATGTGACCTTTGAATACAATCGTTTAGAAATAGAACCGAGGTGAATCATAATATCTTGGACACCGTTCACGTAGACAACGAGGAGCAAAAAATAATAAACCAATAAAATACGCAGCAGACTACATTCAATGTAAAATATAAACCCCATTTAAATATAAGGCATCTGTGCTGCCTTTTAAGGTCGCCCATCTTCCCTTTAGGGACGTCTCCATCGGACTGCATTCCGAATGCTCGTCACCAATTATACAACAAGAACTGAAATCGCTTTTTTTACTTCCCGACCGTTATTCGATCCAAACTCGTTCCCTTGGCCAAAAATGGCTACCGTGTACCAATTTCCTAGTCCCATTTTTTACACAAATATCCATGTCAATGCAATAAAAGTTCACGTGCAATTTCCATAAGTTTCGAGAGAATAAATTGTCGCTGAAGACGTGTTTACCGATAGCCGACCTCTTAACCAATATTTGTCAACATTTAAAAATATAATCAACCACATTTAAATCAATATTCAACAGTTTATTTTTATATCTGCTCGCGAGCAGAAATTACTTAGAAAATATTTTTGTTAAACTGTTGGAGAAAATAAACAACGATAATTTATGAATAGGTCGCTATGAGGTTAATGTGGATAGAATTTTTAACAATATTCTATTACAATCAAAAGTCTATAATAAAATTCAAGTAAAACTATCGCCAAGTAACCCAACAGGATAGCAGAATAGATGATCTCAAAATGAAACCTGATCGTCAATTAAATCAATTAGTAAGACTCGCCGATCGAACCGGCAATGTTCGATACACTTTTTGTTTGCATGACTCGAATAATTAAAGCCATGGAACTTTCGGCACAGTGATCGCATTGTTTCGCTGCTCGGTGGCCTGATGACACCATTAGACCTATTGACGATAATCCGTGCGTTATTGGTACAGCAATGTAATATACTTCTACGTAATATGAATCTTGTGTTGATGGGATGATGTCATTTACATTTAGAAATACTGTCCATGGAAAGTTAGAAAATTTGACATTGGCCTCGGCTCTGTCCGGGTTGAAACCCTCAAATATTATTACGAGATATAATTTCACCACTTCGAGTAGAATTGTTTCTTAACAAAAACTGCAATTCACCGTATCTCTATCATTAAAGTATGTGATATTACTTCTGCATATTAGGTATGCATACACATAATGAATCTAATGCTTAATTAGGCCAACACTCAACAAACGCCAGCTGTGTTTCATAACATAAAACGGTATAGTTTACAAATAAATATTAAACTGTACCATCAAAGAAAACAAGGAAAAGTACAATACAATAGAACTAAAGATATTCTAAGAAATAACTGTTTTTCGGTACGTAATCCAAGGTCAGATTTAGTGATATTAGTGTGACTGCACCGATGGGAAGTAATAATAAACAGAACAATGAGTGTTCTGATTGATGTGTGTACGTCATAGCAGACTCGTAAACTGGCTCTGGCTTTGTAGTACCGGCCATAGCGATAGCGGTGTTTAATTCACAAGTTCGTAATTCAGATCTTCTGCTTTTAGATTTTCTGGTGTAAATAACACATTCGAATCAAATCCTACGTCTATTTATCGATTTAGTTTTTTAAAGTTCTGGTTTTAGATTTATAGAAAATGGATGGATGAATTATAAAGAAGTGAAAGTATTAGAAGTGTAAGTACTATTTTCGATGACTTCTTTTCTTTCGATTATGCAGATCTGACGAATTGTTACATATTCCTTAATTATGCTCACTCAATTAACATCTGCTACTACTTTCGACTTCAGACGATATAACATATTTACATAAAATTCCATTGGTAGTATAGAACAATATGTAGCACGATATAAATACGTATGAAATCAACCAATAAACTGTTTACGCGCACGCATTAGCGATGCAAACAATTTCTTTTCGTGCGGGCAATGTTGTATAAACGTCTTTCAACCGTTGCCAACATTGTATACTTTTTATTCGCCAATAATGTCCCGAGGATAACACGGCCATTAAGCGATTAAGCGCCACCTCGGATTCCTGTCTAAACTAAGCAAATGTGACTTTATTGGTTCGATTTAAGGGTCAATTTAATTTGGATGGTGGTGTGCGTTATCCTGGACGAAGGCCAACAGGCAATTGAATGAGTGACGGTGGAGAAGACGGTCACGAACTGACTATTTCGGGGAGGTCGAATGCTGAAGTGAACCTGAGTCAGCTCTTGAGTTGCCCATTGAGGTGGCTACGGGTGTTTACGATTGCTGGAGCTCTTTGAGTTTCGCGGACCATCTGTTACGAGATGATTATACAAAGTTAAATTGTAGTTGTTGACCAAGTGTTATTTTTAATTTACACTTGTGTGACGTGCGTATTTGAAACTGAGAAAGCTATGTTGGTATAATTATGAGTTAACATTCCATACGCAATAGAAATAGAGATGATAGAAAAAGAGATCATCTTTATTTGTAACATCAAATTCTGTATTGGTATTAGAATTAGAATGTTTTACATGGTCTGGATTACAAAAGTAATACAGGGTAAAATCGAGTGTCAATACGCGATGTTTGAACAAATCAAGTGTGTCAAACGTGACTGCGGCACTAAGGAGCACATTACTTTAAGGGCTGTACTGTAAAGATTTCTTATGGTAGAGTTAGTTTCTGTGAAACATTTCTATAAAAGGAAAAAATAATTTAAGTGTAAAGTTAAATAATTTGGAAAATCCAAAAGTGCACGCCTCATAATTTTTTTTTAATAAATATTTATTAATTATTATTTTTGTTTATTTAATAACAATTAAACCACATCGAATTAGACCCTGAAAAATGAAAGGGTTCTATTCCTGAGCATACTCAAGCGTAAGAGAAAATATAATTTGGAAAATCCAAAAGTGCACGCCTCATAATTGTTTTTAAATAATTTTTTATTAATTATTATTTTTGTTTATTTAATAACAATTAAACCACATCGAATCAGACCCTGAAAAATGAAAGGGTTCTATTCCTGAGCATACTCAAGCGTAAGAGAAAAAAAAAGACTCGATTAGTAAAGTATTTCGGTCGCTATCGTGTTAACAAGAAAAAGGATCCGCACATACAGACACACGGACGTCCAAGACAGAACTTTTTTAAACTGTTTTTTAACTAGTTTAAATAACAAAAATGACATCAAAAATATCATGAACGTTAAAAATAGTGTTTTTTCTTAATATGTGTGTGTATGTATTATCTTACAAGTGCAATGTATCATACATAAAGACATTTTAAGTTTGAAAAATCAGATGTTTTGCGCGAAGTGACAGTAGTACCCACCTCAACGCTTCGCTTATGAGGCGTGCAAAAAAAGACTCGATTAGTAAAGTATTTCGGTCGCTATCGTGTTAACAAGAAAAAGGATCCGCACATACAGACACACGGACGTCCAAGACAGAACTTTTTTAAACTGTTTTTTAACTAGTTTAAATAACAAAAATGACATCAAAAATATCATGAACGTTAAAAATAGTGTTTTTTCTTAATATGTGTGTGTATGTATTATCTTACAAGTGCAATGTATGATACATAAAGACATTTTAAGTTTGAAAAATCAGATGTTTTGCGCGAAGTGACAGTAGTACCCACCTCAACGCTTCGCTTATGAGGCGTGCAATAATCAAACCATTTCTATTATTTATCAACCATATTGAACCGTGCTAAAAGGTTAAGGCGATTATAGAGTTAGACAAAATTCGTTTCTATTTGAAGCGATAGAGCAAGCTATTTTTCATATACCTATTATAAAAAAGCGTAATTATATCGTTTTAATATTAGATATATTTATCTCAGACTTAATATCTGCAATAATAATATCGTTGGCAGCCCTAACTCCGCACGTACATCTCGTCTAGATCAGGACTTATCCCTTTGATAGACAATCATCTCTTCATTTCTATTGAGATTCGCTGAGTAATTGGAGTCATGCTGTCTCTTAGATACATTGCGACATTTATACCGTTCGCGTTGTGCTGAATAATATGTTAAAGCATTCCATTTAAACGTTTTTCAAAATAAATAAGGGCAATAAATAACTATAGACCAGAGTTTGTACCATATAAAATAATAAATTATTATATTAAAATTTAAAATTATTATTATATAAAAAAATTAGTTTAAAATTATATTTTATTTTCAGTAAATTGACATATTGAATTTAACCTAATGTAATGTTGTATTTTCCTGTTATTGAAGGTGCAGTAGACCATATTGTATTTAATTGTAAGCTATGTATAATAATATAGACTGTATCCTTTGTTGGAAAATCATATAAATAAATAAATAAATAAATAAGAACAGCTCTACGTTGAACTTTCGCGAAAGCATTTGAACTCTACCGTGGTTAAAAGTCAGATAAAAATTTATTTAGTCAAATTTAACCATTTTCAGTATGAATGAAATGTATTCAGGGTTTATAATCAGAAATATTTTATTTTCGTATTATGTAACATGCAGTATTGTAACGGCATTGGCGTAGAGACGCTATGAATCATTTTAATACATTTTTTTATCACATTCAGTTGAAGACAACAGTCTGAACAAAATGTTCGCTCATCGTTCTTTAAGATAAATTTAACTGTCGGATTTGCGAATAGAGTAAATGATCTGTGAAATATAATAATATCGAAAAGGATTATCATATTATTATTGGCATATTATATTATAGGAACGACACTATAAATATATTTTAAAAGGAAAATGTTTCTTTTTTTATAATAGAAGATTGATAAAAAATAATGAAGATTGAAGTGGTGGGTACCTCTAGATAGGTTGGTACCTCTGTTTTAATAATATTATAACTATGAAATCGTCGAGCGATACGGATATCGATTTTTTAATTGCTAACAATATAACACTAGAGAGAATGATAGAGACTATTCAGATTTACACAAAAATATTATTCAGTAGCAATTTCGGCACAAACAGCTGTAATATACGACACAAACAAGTCAATTAGTTAAACGAACGGGCGGGAATATGATATGACGATATAGTTAAGGTCAAGTTACAACATAGAGTGGCCTTCGGTGTACTAGTGATGAATATAGGCCGATATTTTGAGTGATTAATTCAATCACATAATCGTATTCGTTTCTATAGCTCACGATATACACGGAAAAACGTGTCAAAACTGGTCGGATTTCGATAAAATGTCTACAAAATTACTCTATATTACGGCATATAACTAATGAATTCAATCTGACCTTCCAAGAAAAATATTTAAATTATTTTTCTGTTCACGCGGCGTAGTTTATCAGCTAATGGTCACTACATGAGTAAAACAACAATGATCGCATGTGGCACGGTATTGGCAGAGCAAAATGTGTACGCAAGAAATATTACAAATATTTGATAAAAAGTGCATGCACAGCTATTAATTGCGAATTCCGATGAAAATGAAGAGACAGCACGCGTGCAGTTTTTGCAACGTTCGACTAATCCTACGCATTAGCTGAAGCAGAAAACGGAAAATTCTGTCATAATATTACTTGATAAGACTAATAAACAGGAATCGTGTAGCGTATTATCAAACTGTAACCGGCGCTTTGTTTAGATAAGCGGTAGGTATTGTTTTAGATAACATTGGATGGTGTTCGAATTTATCGCGAAAAACTGCGTCAATCGCGGTATTTTGATTCCGCTCACCTTAGCTCCAATATTGGCGTTCATCCAAGCTCACGCGCAGACGGCTGTGACTGCAGATACCGTCCAGTATACTCCACAACACAGATGGTTCAGAACAGAACACACAACAGCAACCGGAGAGTCGCGATAACACAGAACAATAACCAATGTTGATCTTTCACATCACAACTATCACAGGTGCACGAATTTTGTAAATACGCTCGTAGCGACACGTGCGCTCTCGACAGTATACCGCGCTAAATTCGATAGCGTCTCGGACGACGAGCGGCACCCCTACTACACGACTGCCGTACGCGGATGGTACAGCTCGACTGACGTGACGCCGGCCGCCGGCATAGCGCACTCGGTCGTTTTCCCAACCCCTTGCGCTCATCCCTGTACCGAGCTTCTTGCAGCGAGCAAAAAATGAGAACGTCATACCGTACCACGTTTCAGTCGAAGCATCTTACCACTTTTTCACTAAATCGCGTAATTATTCACGCCATTTAAGGCGCTGAATTAACGTACGAGCGTAAATAGTATCGTCTCGGGTCGGATTCTCATGTGAATGTTGCCAGTGGAAACGATAATCGTCCGGCGATTATGGGAATGCGAGTTTTTAATACAAAAACATTATGGTAAGTAATTGTGCGACGATTAATAAAACCAGAAATAATTATACAATTGTATGTGTAATAAGATATGATTAATGGAAATGTTAATTTACGAAATACTGATCATTTTTGCGATGTTAACTTTATAAACAGTTTTCAGAAGTCATTATTTAAGGAGAACAATAGTGAAGTTCTTCATACAGGTAATATTTATTTTTATAATTGCCAGTTACGATAAATGTCCCAATTAAGTAAACATATAATTGTTAATTATACATTTATTTATCAAGATTCTATTCTGATAATCTATCCAACAACTCCAATGCGAACGAACTTTATTAAAAACATAAGTATGTATTATAAATTGTATTCATGCAAGTTTGCAAATAAGTTTTAAAAGCTCCTTGGAGATCAAACGTCGCATTTATTTTACTTATTATGAATTCCTAATCAAATTATCCATTTATTCAAATTAAGCATAACGAATGAAGATAAAGATAGAGTAAATAAATAAACCTTATTTATTTTTTATAAACAACCTAATCTTGTTAACAAATGTTTTCTGGATAGGTACATATAAGCAATCAAAGAAAAATAATAGGAAACAGAACCATCTTACCAACACTCTTATAAAAAAGAGCGTGTATGCCGAGCACACGTGTCAGAAGTGAAACTTCTTTGGCAACATTCAAAGATACCAAAATCGCCTTACTCCATGACGTGATCGTATTGCCATGACGTTACCTTGAAATTTTACTCTCAACTCTAAAAAAGTTTCACTTCGAACATTCAATGTCACCTAGACAATACAAGGAGAGTGTGCAATGGGCGGACGGGTGACGCCGAGTGTCAAAACTAGCTATGAGCTATCACGTACAAGCAACGGTACCAGTGCACTCATTTGAATTTAGTCGCACTGTGTTTTGAGGACGCGATATATTTAGAATAAACAATAATAGTGTTTCCTTGTGTTTTACGCGATTTCAGATATGTGACGGTCAGACTGCGTTACATGTTTGGGGATAGGTAATCGCCAATGAAACGTTTTAAAATTTGGAAATTAAAATATGCAATTTTTTTGTTCTTTTGTACTGACTTATTATTAACAGTCTCATAGTATTTATTCAGTTAAGTATGGATTAAACTACATGCTAACAGAAAACTGTGAGCAAAATTTAAGCTGAGATTTGGAATTGAAATTAGTTAAAATAAATAAACGCATGCTAAATAAAGTTTCAATACAACTGTCCGACAAAGCGATGTACGACGTACATTAAAGGTTTTATATACCGGTCAAATGTGGCTACTTGACCACATTTTTTTACTTTTTCTTAGCTAACTTATTTATATTAAACTTTTATTAATATTTTATGATTTGTTCATGTCATGAATGATTTCATCATTCACTTTTACTAGGTATTTCTTTAAAATATATTGAATCTGACATTATTTACAAATAAACGTAATACAGGTCAAGTTGACACTGATGTGGTATCTTGACCTTGCACATCAGTTTTCATAGGTAGATGCTTAACATTCTTGTTTTAGGCTAAGTTGCTATTACTTTTTAATTCTTCGACTTTTTAAATATTGCAGCCCGAAGCTTTACAATAAACTGTTAGGCTCTGGCTACCAGGTCAAGTTGCCACGGGATTTGTAATGATTTCATACAAAGCATTACATGTCGGATAGGGTTGTTACAAACAAGACACAAATTTTAATGAACTATTTATTTATTAAACTAAATTTAATACATATGTATATGTATTATGTATATTACTTAATACTTATTTATTAAAAGGGAGGAAACATTTATTTTTTATTAGAAATATGCTAAATCGTTGTCATCAAAGAGAGTATAAGTATCTGGATTGTCCGAAATTTGCAGCAAATTTATTGATTTTACTATGCAAAACTCGAAACAGATAAAAAAAAGGAAAAAATGCAGTCACGTTATTTTTTGTGTCAACCCTAGGCGTCGGTCAAGTTGCCACGCAGCGGTCAATGGCAACTTGACCTAACCTGAGGCATCAATGCCCAAGCAAATATTTCGACAGATGAGCCTAAAATTGGATAGTTCCCACTGTAAAATCAATCTCTAGGGTTTATTACACAACATATCAAAACTGTACTTACCTGAGATGTGCAGTTTAAGCTCTACAAACATAATAATACTGACACCGGCAAAAGATCCTTAGTCACAGTCACACTTCGATACGTTATATTGCGAGAACCAACAGCGTTACCGCTTTAATATTAAAATATGTTGCCAATTAATATTTTAAAAACCTACCAACATCGATACGTTAGGTCAATTTGCTTTCAATTCTACAACATTTGATATTTTGTTGTTAAACGGAAGTTGTGGTCAAGTTGCCAAGTAAAGGTCAAGTAGCCACATTTGACGGTACTAGAATAAACTATTAATACATTATTTATAAGCAATGTGAAAGTAACACACTGAAAGTTAACGATCTATATAATTTGTACTTATGTAAAGTAAACTTGGCAGAATATAAACGACTATAATATATTGTAATATAAAACCTATGATATATAAAAAAGCTAGATATACGTTATCCGCTCTCTATTTTGGCAAGAAAAAACTCAGCTAAGTGCCCGAGTTTCACTTAGTCACGCACCATTCAGCGTCGTGGCTGGACGTTCTTTTTATATTTTAATCGGCAGTTGTTATTACGAAGTACATGAGTGAGACATGTATTATGTCTCGTGCGTGAGAGTGAAAGAGAGAACAACTGTATTGGTGATAATGCGTTAGTAAGTAGGTATTTATTAATTACGCTGTTTTTTAGTGCAATGATGTTGGCGTATGCCGCGTCTACTAGTATAATAGAGTCATTGTATAAAACAATTCGAATAAAAGGAAACCATTTGTGATGTTATCAAACAATTTAGTGATATAATTTTTGTGTTTTTGACTATTACGAAAATTTAAATTAACATACTTGCATAATTGTTTTGAAAAGCGCATATAAAATATCTGTTATACACAAAACAACTAATTAAACTGCTGATATATTTAAAGATAAAACATATTCGATCTGTTTTGATATCTAGATAACAACTTTAAATACTTGCTCTATTAGGTAGAGGTTTGTGATTATTCTAGAAGATTTTTGAACAAAATTCTTATACGTACACAAGTACTTGTTCATTAAGAAGAACCTACAATTAATCTCGCAAAAGGCCGGATGACCAACCACTACACATTTATTATGCACGAGAATAAAGATAAGACGAATGAATGAAGATTATCGTTTATAGCATCGATAACCCGACCGTGTGAAGTGAACACGTAATATATAGAGCGGATCAAAGGATGAAAGCGTACGTAATTCGATCGCGTTATACTTGATTGATAAGTAGAATAACTGCGCTTGCTTCCTTATTATTGTCATAATTTTCTATCGTAGTTGATATAAGTCATGTTTGTAAGAGATTATTGTAGACGTCCTGTTAATATAATGTACACATTAACTAGCTGATAGGTATTCCCAGGGTTCAAATCAACGTTCAAACGGATTAAAAAGAACGATTAAACAAATATATCTGGAAGTATAATTTAACTACAAAATTTCATTAGTTAATTTTAGTAGCAGTTTTACTAATGAAAAATCTCCATAAGTTTAAAGTAAATTAAGGATTCATTTTGCTCTACGATTTTCAGTTGAACTTATACTGTGTTATCGTTAACTACAATTCAATTTTAATCCATAAAAACCTTCACTTTCAAACCGCTCGAGCTCATTACAAGAAAAATGCAATCCCAATAAATACGTCGCACATTTTCAGCAATCGTTAAGCATTTCCCTTACTTTCTCCAAGCATTGTATCGGAGGTGTCGATTTATCGACGTGCCGTATCTGCAACACGGGAATCGAACCTACGCCCAACGTGAACAAGTTTCAGCGTTGACTCACGGACTATGGTTATCGAATTAGATTGTGGGGCAAAAAGAGAAATACTGTGAAGTAAACAATAGTACTTGTTTTTGTCAATTGCATGTTTGGGCAATGGAATTGGCAATGGACTACTTATACCTACTGAAAATAAATTTAAATGAATAAAACTTTTTTTCATACTGCTTTTCATTGCGGTATCTAATTTTAAAGTTTAATATAACGCGCGGCTATGGGTGCGTTAGCTCTCCTTTTTAGTGAGAAAAAAGTAAAAAGTTGTTTCTTTTTTGCAGTAGGCTATCTTGTTTCAATTGCATATTTCATTTTTAGATATCGGTAATAAAAACTTTATAATAGTTTGCATTATGCGTTTATTACTATTATATAATATTTTATTATAGCAATAATTAAGCCAAGAAGTAAGTTTGTTTCCCACAGCAAAAACATGGTTTAATTATCTATGATTATACAATACGAAACACTCTATTCACATTTTATACTGATATATAATATAATATTTATATTTTTATGTATTATTTACTACTCAATTCTATAACAGATGACGCGTCTTTCTTTCAGGATCATAAAATGGAACAAATATAACCTAAACACCAGAACAACAGCTAAAATCCAACAATGTCCATCACACTGTATTCCTCCAGTGATTATCGAACCTAAACTTACACGCATTCGAGTAACGACCTACTTACTAATTACTAACTGGTGCACCAATCTCAAACAGAACAGATTTTACTCACAAAATATACTGTATATTTTGTGAGTAAAATCTGTTTCACTTACAACTGGCTAAATATGCCCAAGGGAAGAACGGACAGGAGATTGAAAACCCTCTCATTTCCCTATGTAAAGGAAATGAACGCTTGTGATAGCAAGGTTCCATTCTCGACACTACATGTGTTATAAATCTGTTTATTCTATATTCATGTATGTATCGGAGGCTGCATAATTAAGATTGCAACGGCGGGAGATTTTTTTTTAAACACTCGAAGGTAAAGCTAAGGCGATTACATCATTAGTCTCTAACTGTAAGGCGTTTTTACACGATTCGATTTATGGTACATACTATGTTTTCATGTACGCGACTTTCAGGAAGTATAAACCATTTTTACTATGTATAAACTGTGTCAGGTTCTTACATAACCGTACCCATGAAGTATTCAAGTTTAGGAAAATGTATCGCACCAAAATAAATAATTATTATTAGATACACATAACATAACTTAGGATATAAATACTAAGTATTTAACGTGTGCGTACCATGGATCAAAACTATTTATTTATATAGACTTGAAATAGCTAGTACATTCAAAAAGCTCCGACAAGGAAAACCCAGGGTATAAAATGTGCAGTGACCCCATTAAAATATTTTACTGTTGAGAGAGCAAGGAAAAGTTCACAATATGTAAATAACTTCTAGGGTTTTACGTTTGTATTTTAACATTAAATTTTCAGAAGTTGAAAATCTCGTTCGCAAGAAGATATTCAGTTTTAATAAGGTAAGGTAAAGTAATGTAAAACTCACATTGCAAATATATTGTGTTCTTTCGTTTTTACGTATATTATATTGGCCAAATAAGTAAGGTAAGGCGAAAGTTTGTGTATTTGAATGCATTTTATTTTTGCCCTAACTGTTTTTTGGATAACTTGGTACATTTTATAAATGTACATTTTGTAGACTTCGGAATACATTTTTTGTCACTAAAGTAGATACTAATAATAATAGTACGTACCGTGTAGTAATGCAGACTTTATTTTTATTATTTCCGAAATAAATACGTTTAAACTTTAAACCTTTTTACAAAGGTATTATATCCATCATATTATAACACATTACAAAAACTTCCCTTTATTAAAAACATGTTAAACACTTAAAAAAATACACAAAAAACCCCAGTGTACACACGCCCTAATCTCGAACACATCTACAAATCCGTCGGAAATAGCATATCACGTAGCTGTCGATAATGCAGGCAATTAATAGTGCGCCGGCGCAGGTATCAAGACAGGTAGTTGTAGGAAACATTCCTACAGTTAATTGATATTTGCATAGTTAGTCGCTGTAGTGAGTTCAACGAGTCGTGGTTAGCGGTTGATGAGGTCAATTTTTTTGGTTTAATTTGAAGATTAAAAAGAATATTAAATATAGATATGCATAAGATTGATGATAAAAAAGATTGTTATCTATGTAGATATGTAGTATTGTATCATGTTTTCAATTAGTGGAGCATAGAACAATTACTTACGTAAAAACGATTCAATGTGTACGGTGGTTTAAATAATGTAGAGTGCATTGTATAGTTATGTTACTTACAGTATTTTCAAAATTTCTATATATCTGTTTAAAGTATCTAAAGTCTTGATTATTAAGTGTGATGTTTTTTTTAACCAAAATTTATTTGTTGACTTAACGAGAATTTAAAATTTTCAGACAAACCTTGTTACTTGTTTTCACTTTTTACCAACACACATGGTTGCCATACATTTTCTCACCCTTCAAAAAACCACACATTAATAAATTAAAAAACTACCCTACAAAACAACAAAATGCCACACCGCGATGCGCTCACTATACTCGTTAGCACTATACGCGGAAGTTGCATCTGTGACCTATCCTTAGCTTAATTTACAGCATCCAGTACTTAAGGCTTTTCATGTATTAGCCGATGACCCCACTTTGCACGTTGTGATATAACCGATTATTAAATAGAACTAAAGTTATAGGGCATATGTTTCCTAGTTTCATAGTATATTTTATAAGTAGGATACTGACATTTCATATTTTTGTAATTTAATCTATTGTTTTATTGTATTTCCCTTTTTCAATGTGAGAAAGTTGTGTATTCTACACTGGATGATATTGTCAACATATGAATTCAATGAATTTAAATTTTAACTCATATTTACTTGGTTTTTTTCCGTAAGTATCGAATGATATTGAGAAATTGCTATTCAATAAATCAACTTTGTAGATTGATATTATACAGTAAAAAGGTGACTGCTCGATTGATTTACGCATTTCAACAAATAATACAGTACAGTTAGCAATTTAGTTTTTCAAAATTTGTCATAGAGCAACGGCCTCAGTTTTAATTCGCAGAAACGAATCATTTAGTTTTCATCAGTTTTTACATTAACCCATTTTAAAGACAGTTATCTGCCACAAAAACATTACAACGGCAACTGTTTTTGTCAAATTGCTAATTGTTTAATGTAATTGATTTATTTTGCACAACTTCCAAATTAAAAATATTGTTGAAACAGTTAGCTACTAGGTTTACTTTGCGGCTTCGTTTGGGGTTGCAGGGGTAAGTGTCCTCTACAAATTTTTAAATGCAATTTTACCTTGGTAGGTTGATAGTTGAAAAAACAAGCCGATCGATTCCTTGGCATCAAAATGGGTACAGCGGTTTATCGATGCAAAGGCAGTTTCCAATATACATTAAATAATTTATAATATTAGTAATATGTTATAAGAACCTACTAATCTTTGTCATAAGGTTACGTATGGATTTTTCCACCGATGCAAAAAGTTAAAAACACGATCGGATCATGTTTATAGGTCATCTTTAGATCTTATAAGCTAATTGATTGGCCGACGACGTTCACGCTTCATTTGTTTAAATCGCATCATAATCGACCTAGTGAACTCGGCTTCGAAACCTTTTTATATTTATTTCATCGGTTAGTGATACACGGGTAACCTTTACACTTTTTCTCTATTTTTAATAATAGGGTAAGTTATCAAATCAATACGGTTGATTATTTATGTCTGTGGCATTAAAATAATATGTAACTCTGAACGTGTGTTTCTGAACGAAGTCACATTAGATAATAGATTATACTGTTTACCTACAGCTATAATAAAAAAAAAGACGTGTGGCACTCGGGGACTGTCGCGGTAAAGCTATTGCATGCTATCCCTTCAAGCCACACCTCCGCGCCCGTCGGAGTGGGGAGCGTGAGGTTTTTCGTTACGCAATTTCTGGATTCGGTCCCCGCGCTCAAGGCCCGCGATAGAAGCTATGCAATAGCTGAATAAGCTATAATATATAAGTCTACGTTTTGCCTAATCTTCTCCCGAATATGCAATTTCATCTAATCATAAATTATAACTGGATATTTGTAACATCGACTCGATCATAACACTCACAAGTTTATGTGATTGAAAAGTTTTGATTATTATATCCAGGATCGAATACAGGACATAACACATTTATTTTCGACCACTAGGTACACCATCAAGACAAGAGACCTAAATTATAGGACACCTACTAATTTATCGAATCCCACATTTACACGCGGTAATTCACATATTCTTTATTTGCATCTAACACGCTATATTTTGAGCAGCTGACATTTATTACAGACAAATGCGTTAGTTCACGATTGAGACAAAACAGTCAAGGTCAGATACAGATCGGTTCACATGACGTGCCGTGCATCGTGAGTAAATGCTAATGTTTCAAACTTATAATGCTTTTAATATAATTATAACCATTGTTTGTTGGGTGTATTAATTTCGTGTGATCGATGTTTTTTTTATTTATTTCGTGTATGGAAAGTATGATAAAACAGACGTCCGCGTCGTTTTAATTGTGATATTTCGTTTATTGTTACATGCACTGTATAAAATTGTTTACGCACACTTTTTAAACACAAGTGATACTTGATTATTGTTATTTAAATAACATTGTAATAAACACAATTTAGTGTCTAATACATACACGAAACAGAAGGCTTTTAAATGAATTTAATAGATAAATTATATCCATTTTACTTAATTCAAAAGCTTCATATATTTAAAATATAACAAAAACAAAAAAACTACGAATCAAGAACCTCTATCGTAACCTCTTTAAAATATATCTATGTTTATCATATTAGAACTATATATTTATAATTGCGTATTACAAACCCGGTAGCCATGAAATATCAGTAACTTGACACTCGGACCACGTTCCGTACCTGAAACAAAAAATATCATTTAATTAGATATTTATTTCTCAGACGTGTTACCCCTCGTTTTCACCAAAGTATAATACGTGTATTTTACAAATTTGATGCAATTTTTTCGTTTCTCATAAGACATGTGTAAAACATGTTGTATACAAAATTTGATGCATGTAGGATAACTTATATGAAACTTGTTGGTTGAAAACTTCTAGTTGCCTACATGTTTATGATCTCTTGTTTTTGTTGTAGCAATACTTGTAGAATTCGAGACAAATTCAGTCGTACCTACTTTTATAATTTCTATTAATAAAAAAAACTTTTGAAATGTATGTAGGTATGTTGAAAACTTTATCCAACAAACATGGATAAAGTTTAAAACTTGTTTGTTACTAGTATTATACAGAAATTGCAATAAAATAAACAATACTTATCTAAACCACGACTGTATTTTGTAGGTGAGAACGCTATCAATGGATCAGACAAGTTCTAACCAGTCACAGACTTCAGTGTAAACGCAAATGTGTTTTATACTTGTATAAATACTTGTTGGCTATAAAGTGTGAACGAAAGAATGTTTGAGACAGTCTCAATACACACATAAAACAAATAATTATGTTTTGAAAAGTATTCTACAAGTTTTGTATCAAACTAGTATTTAACTTGTTTCTTGGTGAAAACGAGGGGTTATAGTAACACGATACAGTCGTTCCTAGTTTTAATCAAACTAATCATTATATCCTAATGTGAAATGACATGTGTTTATACGAACCAAACAACATTCATTTGACATTCAAAGGTGAAATATCTTAATACTATTATAAAGGCGAAAGTTTGTTTGGATGTATAGATGTATGGATGTATGGATGTTTGTTACTCTTTCACGTAAAAACTACTGAACCGATTACAATGAAATTTAGCACACATATAGAGGGTAACTTGGATTAACACATAGGATAGGTTTTATCCCGGAAATCCCACGGGAACGGGAACTATGCGGGTTTTCCTTTGAAAACGCGGGCGAAGCCGCGGGCGGAAATCTAGTTGAGAAATAAAACAATAACTCTTAATTTAATATAAATTGTATAAATTATTAATTATTTTACATATTATCATATAGGTATGTATCGAAACAATATTTGTTATTAGTTATCACACTGATACTATTTTTGGATAACATATAATATTGAGGAGTTTTAAAGAGCTAAAAATAAATTCACAATTTCCATAACCATTGATATAACAAAAAGCTTTAAAAGCCTTACAAAATAGGTCCTACTTGAAATAAAATACAAATTGAGTAGCCCACAATGCATAAAACAAACAAAAAACAATTCGTACTAATCTTATATATAAAAATGAATAGCAAAATGTGTTGGTAAGCGCATAACTCGAGAACGGCTGAACCGATTTCGATAATTCTTTTTTTATTATATTCCTTGAAGTAAGAGGATGGTTTTTATGTAGAGAAAACGTAAATATGTACCACGGGCGAAGCCGGGGCGGACCGCTAGTAAGGTAATATAAAACAAAGAATAAACGCGAACATTTCATCTGATAGCAGACCATACATGACAGGCTTAAAAATAGATACACTGAATCAAAGATCCAACGTATGGAAGATTGAACGAGAAGTCAGCATTTTTAACCAACTGTGGTTGAAGGAGGGTAAAGTTTTTCGAGTGTATTTATGAATGTTACATATTTCACACGCTTTGTAGCGAAACAGCTGGAAAAGATTTGTTAAATTTTTCTTATATGTGCGACAATCATCAACACCATCAAAATTATGAAACTTAATTTTCATAATTTTGATGGTGTTGAGTTGATATTCGACGAATAAGTTTTATCCAAGCATTGAAAAATCGGCCCTAAATCTAATAATAATATCCATACTATTCGAGCCTCTGGAATAATTCAATCTTGTCTGTTATAATTGCATGTACCTATATGCATTTTCAAGACAAAACGAGTGAAAATATTTTTGTGAATTATATCGTAGAAATGGATTAGGCTTGGCGTTAACATAGGGTGGAAATACGTATTGATTTCAAAAACAGATATCTCGATATGACTTGTAGTATTTTGTAAATTTATGAAACGTTATTTATATCTGAACGTCTTCGATTATACATGTTTGTACTCATATCAAAGTATCATACAATAACAATCGAAAAAGTTCGTGGGCACCGATTTGACAAGCAGGTAAACTTTACACAAACATTCAAGTATATTTTTATTGACTGTAAAATACTATTTAATTACGACAGCAAACAAACACGATATTTTATTTATGAAATATGACTGCGTAATGAAATGATAATTCAGTCAATAATATTGAAATAGTTTTATTCAGTTGATTAATTAAATAAATATAATTGGAACATGAATTTATTAATATCAAATATGAACTTCTTACAATTAGTGTACTTGTCTATCTCAAATAAAAAAATAAGAATAATATTTTGCCACCGTAATAAATGTTATACATTTATAAATCAATAATAATGGGAATGGATGTGGCTGAACTAATCTAGACCCAGATACACTGATAGCCGACTTGTAAATAAAGCCTACTTCACACCGCATCCATCAAGATGCGAATCGTTTTAACGCAGGCCTTGTTACGACAATGTGTAGTGTGTACACACCATTACATTGGACATCATTAATAATATATGAAAAATAGATGACGTTGCAAATATTCAGCTCTTCCCCAACATATATTACCGTAATTGAAACGAACACCGAGAAAACAGATGTAAATCAGCGTATGGCAAAAGATCAAGGCCCCTGCGATTATATTGTTTCTTGAATATATTGTTTTAAACAATGAATAAGTCATGTCGGAAAGCTTGTTCGATAAACATCTTTAAACTTGTCGGCCGCTATCGATAAATCATGTTAAAATTACTTTAGTTTTACGTGATTACGCTTCCTCAAGATTATATCAGAAATGTGAATGTTTTTCAGCGATGCGTGAACGAGTATTGATTTTTATCGCGTTCAATTTCAGAAATCATAATTTTAATGTGATAGAAATAAAATATCCAATAAATTGTTTTCTCAAGTATAAAACCACATGACATTAAACCGTTATTGAGTCCAACATTTCCACGGCGGTCCTAAATAAATTTCCGAACCTTTAACCTATATTCGCAAAACAAAGGTCACTTGTAGCAAAGCCCAGAATCGCGTGGCGGGGATCCAAGAATTTGCTTCTTTTTCGGCAACTCATAAACGCATACTTGACATATCGTCGAAATTTCTTTTTGCAATCCGACCAAATTTGGTAAGGCCGGATCGTCAGTAGCTATACTATGCGGTCATTAAATAAAAATACGGGTCGATTTAATTTACACGGCAAATTCTGAATCGCCAGAAAAATATATAATAACTTCACTATATAACATATTGATAGTGACGTAAATGGAATAAGGAATTCAAGAATTCGGTATCGATAAATAAATGACTGAACATTGGGCAATCGATAACGACTTCAATTACAAATTCCAATCATACGATAGTTCAATATTTTTTGCACTGAACTGAACATTGTTAATTCGTAACTGACTTATGAAATAATTAACTATAGCAAATTATTATTTGAATAATGTATTAGTTTGAGAACTTTTAATCGAGTTTTTATTGCGGCTGCCCTCTATAAAAACTTCATTGACAAAATATGTTTTTTGTACTGAATTAAACTCATTCGTAAAAAAAAATTTGATTAATTTTAGGCAATTTATGACCGAATAATAAGAGCATAATTCTCAGGTTAATCTATTCGTAATAGATAATTTAATTATTCAAGCCAGCCTTATTTATTGAGCTTACGTCATTTCTACAACCTAAACAGTTTTGATGTTATAGCTTATGACTTTAGGTATTCACGTAAAACCTTGATCAACAACTATTGCAAAAGTATAAACGAAGAAATTGTCATTAAACAGTTAAAGCACCCAATAAATTTGCATATGACATTAAAATCGATAATAAAATTAGCCATTAATACTTTATTTACTCGAACAATTTACGAACTAGAAAGTGCAAGTGATAGAGTATTTTATTAGATAAGTGACTATCGAAGTAGATAGATAAGGAAGTCGAATTCACGTTGTACTGCAAGCAATACTCGACTTTAATGGCCTGTAAAATTTTCATTGCAATCCGCTTTTCATTGTGGGTTTACGATAAGGGCTGCAATCGCAAGTGATCGACCGTTAATATTGCCTTATAGTCATTACTCGTGTTATGAGGCTTTTCACTATTCATTTTATCGCCTCTGCAAAGTTTGTCGACTTTTACTTGCGTAAATGTTATAAAGGTTTAATTAATTAATCCATTAATATTTATATATTTAATAGAAAACAGTAATTTATGTTTTAATAAGGTACGACTGATAAAGCATTGAAGAAATTGTTAGTTTTGTGTGGTTTTGTCTGACCCTATGGAACTTCTATAAACATAAACTTTTCCATTAATTTAATTCAATTTTCAAGGGGAATTAAGTATTTAATTTATTTGCTATAGTTTCCCACCTACCCATTTAAAATTATCTAACAAGCAGGATTCTAAACATTTAATATTTCATAGGAAACAAAGTTTTTACTACGCGCCACAATCGAAAATCGTGCATTCGCATTCCCAAATGAAACATCAAGGAACTCACGACCTTATGAATATAACGACCTTGGCATGTTTCGAAATAAAAACTAGGGCTTTTTCGATGCGAGAAGAACGTAAGCGATTTAGAATATATTGTCTGAGATTTATAACTTAAATATTGAAGAAATAATAAAATGTTAACTTGAACTGAAATATACATTTTTTTATTTTAAAAGACTATAGAGTCCGCTTTTTTTTCCAACAATTTAGACCAAAAAATAAATTGATGAAATAGAAAAGTGACAACTGTATTACGTTATGACCAGTCGCTTGATAACATTTCTTGCAATTGAAAACCAACTTCAACATTGAAAAAAATATTTTTAGCCCCACAACCAGTACACGGTTTTCTCTGTCCCGCGTCACGAACACGTATCGATGACTCAGTTGAAGGTATCAGGACGTAGGCGAACAGGACGGCAATTAAAATCCTCCCACTGTGAGATAGCTGCTATTAAAGACCATTATTTAGGGATAAGATGTGTATCGAAATTATCAGCCTTGTCATTTATAATCTTGATTGAATTTGGAACACATCCTGGTTATAGAAATCTGTGTTGTGAATGAAAAAAGCAGGATCTGTATCCGTGTCTTTTGCTTAGCCTTGCACAACTAGATCTTTCACGGATCGACGTCGATGATCGAAATTATTGTATTCTCTTTATTGCTGTTTTTAATATTTTTCGTAAAAACTAAACTAAAATGAAACTAATTTTTTTTTAATAAATGTTATAATAATCATCAATCACCAATGGTATTGTTGTTATATTTGGTAATTTAAATAAAATCAACATATTATTAATAAATGAAATTTATTTAACTTCTCGGACATTTCTACATATAAATTTTATATGGTTCCCCCATAAAACAATGCCAAGAAAAGATTAACTTACGCATCAACTTTATCGTCTTGCGTTTTGTTTAATTTTATACACAATCGGCAATAAAATCAACATCAAAATTAAAACGTGAAAGTTCCATAAAAATTACGGCTCATCGTAAAAATTAAATACACATCCCATAATTTTAGGTCGAATTAAGTCGAATCGTTATCAATACATCTTATTTGGTAAACAATAGCTTGAACGGACAATTTTACTGTCAGCGCCGATCCATTTTTGGTTTTTACCGGCAGCTATATCGAGACGAATAATCGACTTCAATTCGATTATTTTAATCGAGTCATTTATCTCTTTACTGTTACCGATTCCGCGTTTAACGACATCTTCATTGAGACAGTAGTTCGGACAGATATGTAATCTTCAATTAATCGGTATGTATCTGCTTGATTTCGGCGATGTAAAATTATCGATGCATCGATTGAATATTTTATATGTCCGTTAAGAATTTTTGTGCGGTCACTTGGATGAGGTTGCTTTTTGTGTACTTAACCTTATTTCAAGTGGGACATAATATGCGTATAAATAGGCCTGAGTCGTATTTTTTTAAGTAAGTCGAAAAGATCTAGCGCCATTGCAACTTAACTTAACTATCTACAAAAGTAACTTCACTAATTTATTTTTTAAATTATTGTAATATTAATTCACATCTCTTCATATATTTTAGAATAATTTTGTTAAACAGTAACATATGATATAGGTATACGGTTGCTCAACACTATTTAGTATTTACCTCTACCCTACCAACAGATTTGGATAGGAATGTATAGTTAACATACTTTCTTCGGTATAAAAAACATTAAAAACTGCTCATCATTAAAAAATCAGTGCTTTATAGATGAATACAAACTAATAGTGGGTTGCAATGATACGATAATTCGATGTATTTGGAACAGCTGACCTATTACGCTGATGCAGTCTTAAGCTAGGCGTCCATTACAGGCGGATCGGGCCGAGCCGCATCGCAACGGGCCGTCTCTAATGGACGCGCTGTTTGCTCCTGCGTCCACCTGTACGGGGCGCGGCGGACCGCCTAGGCGGATTTTATCTAACAGACGCTCGCCGCTCACATCCGCCTGCCTGCGTCCACTAGACGGGTCGGGGCGGGCCGGGCCGCAGCGCACCGCCGGCAGAAATCCGCCTGCGAAGCGATATCCGCCAATGCGTTGCGGCCCGCCCCGGCCCGATCCGTCGCTAATGGACGATGTTTCATACAAAACATAGGCCGGCGTATTTTTGCGTTGCGATGCGGCCCGGCCCGATCCGCCTAGTGGACGCCAGCCATTATCGCGGACTAATAAACTTGCATTCAATGTTTAAATGCATACATTAGCATCACGGATTTTACTTTCACGGCATCAGTTTGATTTTTATGTAGTTAGTATTGGAAATAAAAACATGCAGTTTAAAGTCAACATTAATTTTATATTATAGGTACCAAAATAAATTAACAAAGTAAAAAAATGTACAGCCATGTATGCTTACTACCTATTACCTAAACCTATATGAAATATTTTTATATTTATTGATATTAAATGTAGGTACATTATAAATGTACCTATTCTTGTAAGTTTCAGTCATAAATTCACTTCAAATAAAACTAAAAAATGTCACGCGAACCATTAAAATATTAGCAACAACGAAGCGCGTGCGCTTTCACTCTCGATAGACCGGTCCTAACGACGGAGACACGACCGGAGACAAATTATTATTATTAAAAAAATACTAATTATTTATTTCAAACTTTTTTTCTTAATCGGTTATTCGCGGAACTCATAGTAATATGCAAGAAGCTTATAGTAATATGTTAATCTGGCCACTTCCTGTCATTTATTGGTGTAACTAATGCGTTCTATTCGATACCAATATTTTACTTCAAAAGAGAGTGCTGTAATATAAAATTGAGACGCACATAAATAACGCTTTAATTCGATTTGAAAACATAAAGCAATAATAATAAATTTATGAGACGGTTTCCGCGTTTATGGATGAGCAAAATTCTTAATTTGAATAAAATTAACGACAGATTAACACAAATTTGCATAAGTATTTTCTAATTACAACAATGTTTATCATGAAAGATCGATTGAAGTCTATTTTATAGCCTTGTAATTATAAATTCGTAGCGATGTCTGCAAATTTATGACAGTTACTTGTTTTGATTATGTTACGTAAACACAAATTTAATTAAAATTCCTAATAATTAATAAGTATGTTTATCTTTATTATATTCACAGTTATAATAATTTATGGGTAGTATAACTGCTGGTAGCAATAAGCGGCGTAAAGCGCATTAGGAGAGTCCAACAGTGAAAGGAGAGAAACAGAGAGACTGAAGAAAGAAGAGAGAAAATAACAGACATAGAACTATTTTTATACGACATTTTCTCTCTAGCGTAATTTTAAAACTTATAAAAAAATCTATAACGCAAAAGAACGTGCCTTCTATTTCTACAGTCTACGCAGCTCTACACACTCGTCTAGTCCACCAGTGGGTCGCAAGTCGCACAAATTGCATTCAATTTGTTAGATAATGTAATGACGAACGACGTGTCCGCGGGCTCAGTTAATTCGCGTCTAGCACGCACACGCTTTGAATTATTTAAATGCTCTTATCGTCCTCTGACCCGCATTAATAATGTATGTGAGAAAGGACATTTGCTACTGAGCCACATATAAGTAATTATTGTGTAGCCGTTTTGGATGTGTGCGTGGTTATATCTAAGGGCTGGACATTCGGTTTAAAAGTCCTCTTGCAGATGTATATAGGTATATAGAAAAGATAATGCTATGTAGGTACACCATATTGTTCGCAAGGGCTTGAAGTAGGTTGGTTTATGTAGCTATTCACGCACAGTGCAAGTTCTTTTCCAAGATTCCATCTGTCTCAATACCCAAATGTATTCATCGAAAGCAGAAACAAACAGGCGCGCGAAACAGAACTGCTTTAATTAACATATCCCACATTCTTTACACCGGTCGACTTCTAAAGCCAAACGTCACGCCATCATCGAAACGAATCGAGTCGTCAATCGATATATTATCTAATCGATTAAGTTCATATTAAAACAATCATGTTCACAAAAGTGCCGCCTTCGAAGCGTGGGCATCGATGTTAGATAACTTTTGGCCGAGTTAGTCGAGTCACAATTCGAGTTATGCAACTCGTATAATCGATAAGTTTTACGTGTTCACTAACGACCGCCCGCGGTTCTGCTTGTATCTGGCGATCTTTACACGCTTGTTACGGTGTAGTTCTAATTCCTAATGGCTGAAATGAGCCACGCTTAGGGTTTGGCAATCTTGGATACAGATCGTTCTGTTTGTAGGAATTTAATGGCGTTTCAGTAATCTTGATCGGGCACGTAAATTTAACAATTATTAATAATCGCATTGCCCTGCAATGGTTAATTGTATTATGAGTTATTGCTTTGTGTTTCTTAAATGTTTAAGTAGAAAATTGTTTCTCCTTTTATTTCATAACTTTTATCTATACCTACATCATCGATGATATAACCAATTTCATTGACCCATTAACAAATGACACACAACTTCCTACAACCTTCGCTTCGTCAACCACCCTGAAAACGTCACACTCCTATACTAAATCCAATTTTAAACCAACCACTTAACAAAAAATAATTACCCTAATCGCCAGCCACTAAACCACGATAATTTCATAACATTTTTCGTTAAGCTCAACCAAGGAGAAAGGTAACAATTAAATCACAATGACACACCCGGTAGTGCACGAGCCGTGTCGCAACATTCGGCTTTGCACATGTAATTTTGATTGTTACTTAAATCTAATTTCGTTGCATTAGTTTGACCTGCGACTTGCTGTGTGGTATATCATGTTTGTACACTAATTGCGTCTGATACCAGTATCACGAATTCGTCATTCATACAAGTTAGTTGTTATTTTTTAACAAATTCACTGTCATTAAATGGGTTTTCATAATTATTGTACTCTCTTGAAGTGGGCGAAACATATAGGGAAAATAATAATAAGTCAAGTTTAGAATACTAAATGGATGATTAAAAATTATTTCCAAATAACCATAATTTTAGCTAATAATTATTTAATTTGCCACACTACACCCAATTCACATATTCGTATTAGCGATTCATAACTTGGTTATATATTACATCATTTCACAATAGACTTAATCAATATAAAATCTTCCAAATGTAACTTTTACAATTTGGCACTGTATGCAGTTCAGTGACCAAACCTACTGCATCAAGCGGCCGCGAGCCAAAATTTTCATGTAATTTCAAATATTTCACAATAAACAACTGTTTTTGGCAGCGATCCTGGCATCGATTAATTGTGTCGAAATATATTTTAGTGGACGTTTATAACAATATGGTTACCTCCAGTGCCCTGCCCATTAATGTATCTTTAATGTTCGAAAAGTTAGTATAAAAAAAAACAATGAAGGAATCATTTTAAACCATTTAAATGTAGGTGTATAAGAACTTATGATATAAATCGCTTTTTTTAGGTGTATAAATTTGATACGCAAAAATTTAAATAAGACTTTAAAATGTCTACTCGTAACTCGTAAACGCAATATTTTACTTTCTTTATTTTTACGATTCTATTTATAATTATCACAGTAATAAAGGAACTATCTTTAAATAAAATAAGAACCATGAAACAACATTTGCACGAACCAATCTTGCAATAAATTACTTATTTAATTAACTTTTAATGAAGCCTCAATGAAGAACAATAAATAACTTTAACTAGAACACAACTACCTTTCAAATCTTTAAGAAGACATTGCGGAGAAATTTTACCAAATATAAATTACTAGCTTTCCACCCGCAGCTTCGCCCGCGCAGTCAAAGAAAAACCCGCATAGTTCCCGTTCTCGTGGGATTTCCGCGATAAAACGTATACTATTTCCCGGGGTAAAAAGTAGCCTATGTCCTTTCTCGGGTATCAAAATATCTCTATACCAAATTTCATGCAAATTGGTTCAGTAGTTAAGGCGTGATTGAGTAACAGACAGACAGACAGAGTTACTTTCGCATTTATAATATTAGCATATGGATATGATGAGAAATATATTTACTTACTTTAGAAATAACTATATTCTTAGCACAAACTGTAGAGAGTTATAAGTTAACGGAACTTTTGATATTTTTACAAAACCTTGATGATGTCAAGAAAACAGATGATTTATTATCAACTAGAGGTCCGCCCCGGCTTCGCCCGTGGTACATATTTCGCAATAAAAGGTAGCCTATGTCCTTTCTCGGGTATCAAAATATCTCCATACCAAATTTCATGCAAATTGGTTCAGTAGTTTAGGCGTGATTGAGTAACAGACAGACAGACAGAGTTACTTTCGCATTTATAATATTAGTATGGATTATCGCGTATAGTTGTATATCATTAACCAATGTTAAACTGAAACAATTGGTTATCAAAAAATTTGGGTTATAAATTTCATTCAAATTTACAGGCATAATGCAGGAACAGTGAGCACCCAATGCAAACGAAGATGCATGCAAAATAAGACTATAGTGACTTGAGATCTTTCGATAGAAGGTATGTCTCGAAGGTATGAACTCGACGGAAGATCAGTCACGACAGGGCAGATATTAAGCGCACTATTACCAGCTTTGTAAACCCTTAGTCATAGAAGCTCATTAATAAATTATTATACTACTGCAGCGTTGTTATTCAAATAAAAAAATCGACTTTTCCTTGCGACCTCACACCAGCCTCTACAAAACTGCTGTACTACCAATGCGGTCAACATTTATATCCCATAAAAACATAAAACAACAACATAAAGAACGAACTTTAAACTCAGTAAAAGCGAGGCAGTTTCATACAATGTAACTCAAGACCGCCCTCAGAGCGTGGCAGAAGGAAAACAACTTAAAAGTGGTAACTATTAATTTTATTTACGCCGCAGATATAATTGCGGTTCATTGATAACGTTAATACGTTTCGAATGATGTAATTTAATTTATTATTATTGATATTGAGCGTAGAAAGTTGTTCGCGGCCATCGGAAATCGCTTACGAGCTTGGCACATGAATCGTTATTTTTTGTTTATTTTGTATGCGGAAAGCTTCAAAATGTTTTTATAATAGCGGATACAAGATTATCACCTATAGTAATAGATGAACAATTAACTATTATCAATATTAACTTCCTCTTGGATTAACGGTAGAACTGTACCTGTATTTTATAGATCGAGTCAGCCCACGCCAAAGAGTAGTCTATATGTTATTCCCGGATTCAATTGCAGTTAAATCGGTGCAGCATTATTATATACGTATAGAGTATATACATTTATCATAAAATTAGACTTTCGGATTTATAAAATAGTACCTAGTCTATAAAATATTTTTATGATAGTTTTTATCATCATCTTATTTTTTATCTGATGGTATATGTCTCCTATGTACGAAGCTCAGGCACAGATAAAAAAATGGCGTGCGTTAAAAGATTATAGATATATTTTATAGATTTTCACTTCTCAGATAAACTTGTAAAGTAGTTTCACTTGATTTATTATTATTATTCCATATAACATCTATAGGTGTGCAATAAAGTGAATTCATTAATTAATTTAGAATAAATCACAACCGGTCTTGGCAATATACTTGGGACATCTTTCTTCTTATGAAATGATAGCATCCTATCATGTGTCCTGTGAGTGTTCTTTCGTACCTAAAATAATATTTATTTCACTGTATGTCTTATTTGAATTTCTGTGTTGTTCACAAAGTAATATTTTTACTGTAGGTATGTCTCGGAACATCTGATCTTCTTTTATAGGGAACGCTTTTCATACTATATTTCGAAAAGCAATGTTTTAATCACGCGATTTTGTATGAAGGTATTGCATTGATAATTTAAACCGTATCCTTACTGTTTATTTACTCAACTCATACCAATAATTAATTAATAACGGAAGAAAAGCTTATCTTGTTATTTTCGCCCGAAAACGTCCTTATTACAGTGAAAGTACCAAGGAAAACATCATATGATCTTGAATTTATTTAACACCTATATTTATATTGAATAGAACGTTACAACACACAACCTTCATACGGTAATTTTCTTAAATAGAACATGTAACAAAATCACCTTAATTATACGTATCTATTTGTAATATGAAAATTGTTATGTGGTAACGAGAAATCATTTGCTGGCTTTACCCTTGACTCTTGGCTGTTCTAATTCTCTCATATGTTTACAAATAATTTTATTGAAGTTTTGTTTTTGTGCTAAAATTGTAAAAATAGTTCACTCCTATCCTATATATCCCGTATATTCGAATTTTTCATATTAGTAGGAACTAAGACAACAGAAGGAAAATGTCTGTATACTAACAAGAAAATCAACGGCACACCTATGGCTTTCCGAGAAATAACTCTACCAGTAAGTACCAAATGAGTAACGAGCTTTAAAAACATAAGAGTACTTTATGTTTTTCCTCAATTTGTTTGTAAACATTAACACCAAACGCCAACGTAAATGACTGAACTAAGCCACGTCTATCTACAACTAATATCTATCAAAAAAATATTATACTCTACTCAAATAAAATAATAAGTCCGTCACACGGATTAAGAACTTTCGCGAATCAAAATCTCACCATCAAAAAGAGCGTCAACACAACACCTACATATAAAATCATTTATTCCATCCAGTCGAGTTGATCCAACTTAGCATTGAATAGGTATTTTTTACTTTAATACCAGTCACGGTAACTCTTAATACGGTCAATAGAAAGAGCAGATGCCTATCTAGATGTTTTTCTGAGAAGCCACATTACACGCTGTATGCTGTATGACGCTCCTCGCAGATGTGTTTAAGTTTTACAATGAATTTTGTTGCGTAATTACATTTTCCTTGTATAAAATTCGGGATATATATTTTAATTAGAACCAGAAATTGACCTATATCTGGGTGTAAGATCAATCTAATCTAGTACGAATTTTCTTAAATTTCGTTGAGCGTTGGTGGTGTAACAATGAGAGTTTATTGAAGGTAGACTTTCCTTTGAAAATTCCTTCCTGAAGTTTCCTTTGAAAATTTAGAAGTTCTTAATTTTAGCATCTTCGCATTTCTCAATTGTGAATGAACATCGGACACTATTGAACATCATACAAAATATGGTATTAATTTCGAATCACGGATCTGTATGCGTATTGAGCAGTAATCAAGGATAATTTCACTGAACAGAAGAAATAGATAGTTACGACACAATGATGATTATTAATGATCAGATATTGAACGATAATTAAGCGACGGACGGGGGCATGAGCTTCAATTGTAAATCACTCAAGCCAACAATGATTTCGGCTATTTGGCTGTTCCCAACATTCTCGTACTTTCTATTCGGGGGCACAGTTCGCCGGAACGATCTATCATCAGACCGGCATTTAGCGTCACCGTTCCTCACTTTCACTGATTAATTTGGTTCCAATTATGCATTTGTAAGGGATACAGCGTTGCGTCAGGAATCGTGTCCTCCGATGATCAATTGTTAGACCCTTAATTTAATCTTGTGAGAAATTAAAGGGCTAAGGTGAACGACGTTTCGCTTTAATGATGCACGGTCTATTCTTTGTATTACAAATCGTATTTGTAGTACCGTGTTGTGACATTTATTGCTTGGTATTTAAGTTAGAGTATAACAACCTTTCTCGGCATCACTGCAAGTTCCCTCGTTCACTAATCATCTCATTGTTCGGTAAATTATTTAACCTTACACTACCTCTCGTTAATCATTTTCGTATTATCAAGACTTAGGGCAATAGGATTTATATTTGCGAAATAAAATGCCAATTATTGTCTAAGTGCTCCATAAAAAAGCACAATTATCAAACACAATAAATAAGAACCACGATTAGTAAAGGTCAAGTCATTTAAATGATCTCAATCCATATCCAACGCCGCTTAAAAATACAACCGTACTTAATGGATTCAAAGCAATAGCATAAATTAACAAAAAGGTCATTGCTAAATTATGAATGAAGAGCTTAACTTTCTAATTGCGGTCTGTAAAACGAGACAAGTATTTACACCCACTCAGTTACTAAACCTAATTAGTGCTTTCGGACTTTTGTGTCGGTTATATAAGCAAGAAACTGGAGCAGTCTGAGCACGCAGCCGCATGAGTCATGCTCAGTCTCAAGGGGGACTGGAAAAAATGAATGAGAACCTAGTTTCGCTAATTGCCGATAAAAATGGTCGCGAACCATAAATCACGGCACTTCGACAATTTCCCTTAATTGGAGTCGTTTCCCAATCGTTCAGGTATCGAGAGGATTGCCCTGACACTGACCGCTCCGGCAGTAATTAGCCCACAGAGACCACACACGTACGAAAACAGGCGCCTGTTTTCAATTTCGGAGCTCTGGGTCATATGAATCATAACAAAATAAAATGAAGGGTTGTAGCGTAATAATTCAAGGATTTTTGGTGTTATCACGATTTATATGAGCAAAGCTTTTGAAGTTTTGTTATTATCGTCTTATAATAGTTATTGGAAGCATCTGCATTTTTACGTTATGTACATGTTTGATGAAATGCGTTCTTATACATTCAGTTACGCATGCAGTGCTTTTTGGCACAACAACTTGCCCTCAACTACTGTTCAAAGTTCCGACGAACCCATAAAGCCTGTCAACCCAGACAACAAATAACATGAAAGTGACAAATCAGAGCGGCTCAATATGATATACGGGCATGTAAATCCAGCTGACACCAATAGAGCAACGTAAGCGCGATGCGAACAGGACGGGAACACTAGGAAAACACCGTTACTTCGCACAGCTTTGCACCAATTGCGGGAGCCGTTCGCGTCCACTTTATGAACTTTATGTTGATATAAACATTGATTTCGAATTGAACGGGGAAGTGGGCAGCCCAACAGACCATTATAACGCCGATTTAGACCAACTTGAAGAGGACAAACGAGCGGCTATAAGCACTGAGCTTGGTACTAACAGTTAAATAACTTACGACATTGTAGCGGGAACTACATCTGGATTGAATTAAGAACAAAGACCCGTATTTTCTGTAGGATATCTTTTCTTACACATCAGGGTGGTTGTTAAGAAATAAACGAATGGTAGATTGATCGATAGCGATACTATGTGCATGTGTTTTTGTTATTTAAGTGTTATAGAAAGATTTAAGATTTAAAAAAATGCATACACGTACATGGATAAAAAATACGATATATAGTATAAATACCTACAGCATAGATTTCACACAAAAGAGTCTTATTTCGAAGCTTCTTTACAAAACGAAAATCCAATAATAAGATTAAATCTTTTACCAGAACTTACGACAACACCAAAAATGATTTCAACACGTTTCGCAAAAACAAAATGACTAAATATTAAATAGGAAATATAATAAAGCGTGACTACAAGTGGCGGGCCGGTTGACATATCACGCGACCCCCTTATCAGCTGATATCCAGCTACGATTCGACCATTGTCTTTCCACCAATTAAGGGCTTGTAAAGGGATTATAGTGGCCAGATTACACTTTTCCTTTCCAGTTAATTGCTTGACTGGGTAATTCGATTACCTATTATATTACATTCGGTTACTTTGTAAAGTGATTGTTTTCACATAAAGAAAAGGTGATTTACGTTTTTCATCTTTTAGAATGATTAATTAAGATTTGGTCCGAAATAATGAATGTAGTATAAAAATGTGAGATATATTTGTGTAGCCTTTCGAAGTTGCTCATAATAAATACGATAGAAAATGAAACTTGATTCACAGTATCACGTTTTGTACAAACAATACCGTTTTAAAGATGACTGATATCAAAATATTAATGACAAGCAGCGGATCGCTTGAAACTCTCTAGCTCGACAAATTTTATCGAGTTCAAACGGTCAGATCGTTGATTGCGGTTTCCATTCCACAATACCAGTAGACTCCATTCACTAGCAGCTCATAAAATTTATTCGCGTATTATCAGTCGGTCGTTACTGATTTATACGCTTTGCTGCTAAGCATCAACAGCTTAAGGCTACTTCACAATTAGTGGCCATTCATGCGATCGGTTTCAAGGAGCGCGTGTGAATAGCTTCGATTTCGCGATGCATTTGAGTGTCATGACTTCGGTAGATTGAATTATACTTTGTATGAAGTGTGATTTTTTAAAATTTACTATTTCTAAATAATATGATTGCCGGATCAATGGTGATGTGTCACTTTGGAGTTTCCTGCCGGTTCATCTCCATATATACTGCTTTCTGAAACGGTGGTAAATTGTAAAACTGTTATGACGATTCAAAAGTGCTACGAGAAGAAGTCTAATTGAATAAAAAAAGACGGGTTGCACTCCGGGAGTGCCGGCAGAAGTGAAAACTTGATTATTAACGTTAAGCATGTTTGATATTTTGGAATGATATCCGTCTTACACATGGAATATAAGGGCTAAAAAAAAATCCGTCTTACGCTTTTTCGATCAGGCCACGTGTCCTGACGCGAGTTTAAGATTTTATACCCAACGCCGCTAAAGAACATTTCACTTCAATAAATTATTGTGTTTGAGTTTGGTTATTTAACACTGCGAAATTTATATCTGCATTTTTCACACGGATTTATTTCCGTACTTTTCAACGTACAGAATATTGTGATAGAAATCACTATAAATTATAAAGCAAAATAGCCTAGTCAATGTTCACTTACATTAGACCACATGATCATTTACATACTAGTTCAGTCTCCTAGAGATACCGAAATCAACCGATTGAGCTACATTTCTGACGGCAGTTACATAACCAGCGAACAATAGCAAAAAACGATTAACAATTCCGGTAATGCACAGCTGATGTTACATGATAATCTGCGCCCATCTAGACTTAAATAATGCCCGTGAAAGCAAAGAGAGCTCACCTACAGTTTCACTTGTCATTCCACAAATGAGTTTTGTGCATCATTTAGAAAGTAGATCCTTGTAAATTGAATTAATGGTCCGCGTGGTTCTGCGTTGATGCGGATTACGCGTAGCGGTGAAATCGAAGCCTGCGTTTACACGCTTCTGATTTTATTTAGAGCAAACCTTTAGATACAAGCGGGTAATTGAGAATTTACGGCTGGGTTTTACTGAGTAATGTATTTGTTCTAACTGGTTAACTAGGCTTATATAGAGGGCAAAAGCCTACGGCTTATCGGAGGTTGCATCGAAGATAATCGAAGCAGTTTTAGCACTGACTTCTACGCTGCTAGTTTGATATTAATTAACATTTTAAAAGCAGGTATTAAGTGCTTATCTTTAAAATTAAATAAATAAAAGCTTTGGTCATGTTGAAATATACATTTCGTTACTTTTGAAAGCGTATGAAATTGTGACAGCACAATTGTTGGTAGTGCCCAATTATTTTTATTTTCTGGACATATTTTATGGCTATTTTAGTGCGCATTTCATTCGTTATATCATATACATTTTGTTTAAAGATTTCAGTTTCTCCAGCTTTATCAATAATCATATCGAATTGGCTGCTATAAAAATGGGCAATGTTTTGTTGAGAATGTTTGCAAAACTTTTTCTCGTTTTATATGTACTTGGAAATAATTGGCAAGAAATTCAATGGAGACAGCGATACATTATATAAACTGATTGATAATGAGTGTGGATAATATAGTTACAGAATTGAATGAAACAGAAAGCTTTAAGATTGAACTGATACATAAATTAGTGATATCAATACGGGAAATTTTCATAATACCACAGCCAAGCAATTACTCAAAATGTCTTTCACTGCATAGGTACTTTTACAACACAAACAAACAATTTTCTCTTTAAAATTATAGCTTGTGTGCAAGTGTCACGATAAGAATCTATGAAAGTCTCTTTTTCTAATCCTGGTGGCCATCAAACAAAACACCAAAGGAAATGCCATACAAAATTACATTTGTAAAAGGCAATCTGTGTATTTTCTCGCTGCGTTGGCCAGACTTCATGTCGGCTGTTGGTCCATATACGGGTAGGGAATCTCATCTCTGATAGCATGACTGTTATGGTAAGACGTGTAATGATTTATCTCCCTCTCGGATGCACTTAGAACTTATGGTACATGCAATGGGATTTTTTATAGCTGGAGGTTTAGTGAAATATATATACTGTTAATTCAGAGTAAGGTGTTTATGAAATAAACGCCTTATCCCACTAAGGATTATAATGATAAGAACATGTTAGAGCTTACAAGGACAAGATGATTCGCCACAAAACGTACCTGTAACAAAAAAAAATAATTTATTATTAATTGTCAACATTTAACGGTCATACATTACTTTTGTGCTACAGCATTTTTTTATATTTATAACAATAACTAATAGATAACATTATACAGTAAGACACATTTTCCTAAACCAGTTGTGTATTATATGTATTGCAATATTTCAAAATAAATCATTGATATATAATAATTGAACATATAACATAAAGCGCCCTTTAAATCATTTATATAAGATCTCGGTGTTTTTTCTTTTTTGTAAGAAAAACTAAGCTTTGATGGTTAATATTGTGAGAAATGCGGAAACTTCTATTATTTATAGCTTTTTAGTTCAATAATAAAGCAATATATATAATTCCTTGAGTTATTACTATCGTGTATGAAATATCAAAGCCTTAAAAGAGAAATTAGGTAACAGATACGTTTGTTTTCTTTTTTTTTTAATCTACAGCAATCTGTGATAATGTGAATAAACGTAAGAATGATCCCGAAATTTTCTATCATTTCGACATACATTGTACCAGATTTTCAGCAAATGTTTTTTAAAATCTCACATTATGTCCCGGGACTTTATATAGGTCACTTTTTCTCGGATTTATTATTTTATATTTAATATCAATAATGTACCTGGCGAAATAGACACTAAATTAATAGAGTTCATAATAATAGGTTAGATCAGGGATTCATATACATATAATGAATACTACTTCACAGAAAAACAAATAATCTACACCAATAGCTTATAACATACGTAGCTCTTATAATACATACTATAATTATCTTCCACGTCCAATGCAATATTGACAAGTTCAATTAAAATCTATACATTGCAATGTATTAAAATCACCAGTCATAGTATTCTAAAGAGACCAGCAATCAAAGTCAGACAGGAAATATTAACTACATTTACACCTATCATCACTATTATAAGATGGTCTAGTGTGAGAGCCCGCAGTGTTCTGTGTGAATTAATCATATAATGTGTACAATACGTATTACTTCTGTCTCGGTTGTGTGGTTTAACCGAAATCAAATTAGTCAAATCAATTGTCTGGTAGATGTAGTATCTGCGTTATAATATTCTTATTTCGATGAAATTAACACACATTTATTTATATACAGTATTTATTCTAGTGTTTATCAATACTTTGATAGGGTTCTAATAGTTATAAATTTCTTTCATATGCGTAACAAAGTCTTAATAAACATGATTTGATGAGTCTGTTGCAAAACAGTTAAACACAACAATATTGAATTTGAACGGTCAAAAAAAAACTTAAACGAGACAATATAAACTTTAGAAGGCCTATAAGTTATAACCAACCAGCTCTCGTACTACACACCATTTTACCACAGTCACGTACATTCGCAAAACTGCTGAGCGTATACAGTTCAGCAAAAAATATCTAAATGCGATGTTATTTAATAAGAAAACTTGTTCGTTTTTTATCAACGTGTGTGTCTTGCTTTGTAATTCCGATTGTAATTATATAACTAGTTAATGATGTCAACATGATTTAGTCGTATCGTGTGTGCTTTCATCTATAATTCTATAATGAAAAAATATTAACGGTTATAAACATTGGTATTGATTGAAATATACTCGACGTGTTACTGGTACTTGGCGAATTTTATACAATCGGTGTAATGCCTATCTTTTCAATGTGATTAATAGAAATGACTTTATAGTCGTAATTAACTTGAAATGAAATTTAATTAGATGAATACATAGCAATTATACCTGTAACATTATTTCAATTAGTAACAAAGTACTTAACTACTGACGTTAGAAACTTTTGGCATGTTCAAAGTTCAGAAGTTTCACAATTTTACGGAAATTTCAAAGATATCAAGATAAGTACCTACTTCTGCAAAAGTGCAGCGGATGGTATTAATGGAGACACAAAATTTTGTCTACTATTATTAGTTATTACATTTCTTGAGTTCTGATACAATAAGTTTCAAAGAAGTGTCTTTGACAATATATGTTATTATTATTTTGAAAAAAGACAGAAAGATCACGTAGTAACAGATTCTCTTCATTATCCGCAACAAATAGTACCTACCTATACTATAGCATTAATTAAATTATACCAAAATATACGGAAACGTTACGTAACCTCCGTTTTGTAACTCACGTGGGCTATTAATTATTCATGTCAATACGAATTAAATGAATTGATTCTATTTAGTTCCGCAAATAGTCATCTTAATTAATTTCATAGTACTTTCCAATTGTTTTCATGCAAAAATGAACTTTATGCGCGAATTATGTACGGTGATTTTTGATTAAAAAATTGTTTGAAGATTTATAGGTATGTACTTGACCGATGTGTAAATTTTTTTATCGACGTACTTTAATGCTAATACCGAATGTAAGAGATAGCTACTCATTATGCGTATATTAAATAACTAGATTTCCGCCCGCGGCTTCGCCCGCGTTTTCAAAGGAAAACCCGCATAGTTCCCGTTCCCGTGGGATTTCCGGGATAAAACCTATCCTATGTGTTAATCCAAGTTACCCTCTATATGTGTGCTAAATTTCATTGTAATCGGTTCAGTAGTTTTTACGTGAAAGAGTAACAAACATCCATACATCCATACATCCATACATCCAAACAAACTTTCGCCTTTATAATAGTATTAAGATCATACAGGTATTAAAAATAAAAAGCTTTCTAGGAGTTATAGTTTATGTTTTATTGATTTATAAATCTAATTTAAATCTCAAATTTATAAATTTGATTGTAAAATGGACTCTTAATTGAATGTTACGTCATGCATGATTTTAAAAATGACTTATTCAAAATCCATCTTCTAATTTGTTATACATTTATTGATTACTTTTTCCTTACAAATTTGTTTAGAAAAGCTTGTTCGCACTGTACCCGTTTCAATCTTCAATCGCTTCAAACAATAATTTCCACGCATAACGGTCGCACAGTCAACGTTTTGTCCCACTACCAAGTACAAGCAATAAGCATTTATTAGTATTTACTAATAGCATCTAGGGCGAGAATGAACCGATTAAGATATCGATTTCACGGGCGAATAAAGCCGGTGCTATGATTAAAATATCAATGCTTTCTCCTTGATTGTATGCAAACTAGGGTACCATTTAAATAAACAATGTAATTTCCTTGCGCTCGGTGCGAAGATTTCCAAATATGGGTGTTTATGTGAGCGGCTATGGGCGCTACTTGTACACGGTTCACGTGAAATCTGGATGACTTGAAGTCCTAAAACCTTGTATGGTATTAACGTATCTTTATCCTAGCTATACAGACGAAAAAGCGCGCTTGATGCAGAGCCTTATGACCGATTTAATATTATTGCATTGGAGGAACAGTATAAATTTAATTTAATTTAGATGTATTAAAAAGAAAATAGGTATACAGATGATATATCAGAAAAAATACATTACAAAACTAAGATTAGTGACGGCGGCAAATCTTTGCTACCAATGGTATTGTAACGACATATCTATGATGCGGATACACTGCTGTAAATGCTATAAAAATATGAAATTACATGTGATAGGAATCACACATGTTTCATTAAAACTTATATAAGCTTATACATGCGTAGGTACTTAACAATATACGAAAGTAGAATATACTATTCCTACGCAAATTCTGAGCGGTCAGCGCAATTATAATTAATTGTGACAAGAGGGGTCAGAAAGAAAACCTCTTGTTTTCTACGGATTACCGTAATCTCAGTAGTACACTGATCGATGTTAACGATAGGCATACGTGGAGGTATTGCGACGTCGTTATCAGAATAATATAAATCTTCTCAATTGAATAATGTCGACATGCGTGGAGAAAGCCCTCGCTCGGACCCAGTTCAGTCCAACGGCGGCCCTTTCAAACAATTATATATGTCAATGCGTCCGCGGATCAATCATTGATAAGTTATCTAAATATGGGTGAAATTGCAAATTTCAAATTCAGTTTTCTCTTATAAGTGAGATGTAATGAGAACAAATTATACTACCATAAGAGATGGCAATTCGTAATACATAGAATATCGAATAATAATAACTAATATACATTTGTTTTGTAACTTTCACGCCTTATTTAGTGATTCAAGTTTCGTAACTTTTCTTTCTTAATATTAACACATTTGTAACATTATTTCATTGAGAACCTCTGCAACCATCCACAAAACAGCGCACTACGCAACATCAATCTAAACGACTAAATCCTCGCCATTCTTATTCTATAAAGCCTTATAATAATTCAATAGCCATTCCAGCTGCTAGATTCACGTATTCAAACGTCACAAACAGCACTAAAACATTTAAAATATCACCATAAAACCGTTCCTCGCTGACCGACTGCGCCGGTTACGTGACACTGCAATGGACGCTGCAGAATTTCACGTTTCCAAACTGAGGGCCGAGACAAACGTCAAAACGAAAATGAATAGAATTCGCTATCGATACGTACTAATTGACATAAGCGTATGATGTTATGTATGCCATTTGTCCGAGACAAACTTGGCATCCGAATAGCTGCTGATGTGTTCTAACTTCTATTATTTGTTATGATGCGTCTGCAAAAGTGTAGCGGATATTATAAATTATTACATTACTTGAGTTCTGATACAATAAGTTTAAAGAAGTATTGTTGACAATGTTCATCATTATTTTGATGAAAGATAAAAAAATCACAAGTAACGAATCGATGTGTTCTTTTATTTGTTGCGATTATAACAAAAATATAAACAAAGCATTTTGAGAAATGCGCTTACGGTGTAAGAATTGTAAGATTGAGGAATGAAAAGAAGAACGAATAATGGGGCTATGTGTTTAATGTGTGTTTAATGGTGCTACTGTCTATAGTCTATACTGTAATTACGCACTTGTTAAAAAAAATACGTCTTTGATTACATTCACTTAGGGCCGATTTTTCAATGCTTGGATAAAACTTATCCGTCCAATAAAGTATTACACGATAATATTAAAATGTAACGTAAACTGTCAAATACGGGCAATAAGAATACGTTTTTAAAATGGTAGTTTTAAACATTATTCGATGAATAAGTTTTAACCAAGGATTGAAAAATCAGCCCTTAATACATTGTATTCCAAAAATTACCTCTGTCCCTCCAAACACACATATACATTAGGATTTAGAAAATAGATTAATAAATAACTGCTTTTAGGATATTACTCGGAATATAGCCACAATTTTCATTCGACGTCCTTTGAATTTTCAATAAGTGACTATCGGAATTCGAATCTACGATATACATTTTTTTATGTGTCGAACATGATAAAGTTGTATCAAGTAAACCATCAATACACACGAATGCCACTTGAAAAGTATGCCACACGCGACTACACTTTGGAATAAAAAATGCTGTTATGAAAAAAGTTTAACGCGCTCATAAACAAGGGTTATTAAAAAAGTTGATTAAAGAGTTTATTCAAACACTCCACTTATAATACTCGTATATTTAAAATTAAAACACGTTGAAGTATGCACTATACTTGATTTATTAGAAATTACTAATGAATAGGCACACGATTAAAGTAAAAAAAAAACTGAAATATTGCCGTTCTCTTTCTATGACATACACACAAATAACTACGTATGCAAATATGACTATAAAAATTAATAAGTGATATGTTGGAGCTGTAGACGTTTAAACAAAACTAATTGTAAAAAAAGATCACTTAAATTGTATTTTAAACAAGATTTAACAATCGCGTATGCAATTTCGTATTTTACAACACTTAGTAAGGAGAGAAACACATGGAATGCCGTAATAAAAAAAAATATGTAATACATAAAATATTTTTGATTTATTAATAAATCACATTCGCCTTAAATCAAATAGTACACCAAAATACCATAATTATAGTTGATTACACGTAGTTGCCATGGCAACAGACATTGGGTGGGCTTGTTCCCACGTGTGGTATGAGACGAACAAATATTGTCCGACTACCGAATTCACATTGGCGATAGTCGAGTGTTTAATGTAAATAAACATCACAAACGAGTGTTGATATAAAAACTGTTGGTACTGAGTTTCATAATATGTACCACTTTTTTGTGCTGTTAATTTTAAGATACTACGCTTTTTAACAGTGTCTTGAGTAGCACTTATTTTTTTGGAGTTACATAAAGCATGTTTACAATGTTCTGGTAGTAAAATTAAATTGATTTAAACGCAAACAAATCAATAAAATCCATACACATTGCGAAATAATCGCACACATACACCGCTACATACTTGATAAATAACGATGTAATAATCAATTAATTGCTAAGTTATTTGTATAAATGCCTGACTGCCATTTAAACGATTAAGAGAAACTATTGCAACCGTTCATGTTGGACCACCGGCGCAGTAAACCTTTCTTCGTAGTAAAAAATACGTCACATGCTCGGACCATAGCAATCATTTACATGGATAGAGTAAATCATAAAATTTTATCGATCGGGATTGCATTCCTTTAAAGGCTGTGAGATATCGTTTGCGAAACCTATTAGCTGACGGGTTTCTCCTCATTTCGTTAATAAATCTATGACGCGGGTATAAATTTTATAAGCTGGGCGTTTATGGCGTTTTACTGGTCCATTAGTTACGGATCTCGCATACGATATCAACGGATCAGGATGGACAGGTATGTGCGATTAATGTCGTGTGATTGATAAATTAGTAACATTGGAATGATTGCACAGTAATTAAAAGGGAATTATGTTTAAGAATATTGCATACAATAGGTAACAGTAGATATTTTTATGACTTAGATGTGTAGAGAACTGAAGAGGGGTTGTTAACTCAAAGACATTTCTGATTGTAATCATTTTATTTGTACACAGTTCCCGTATTTATACAAAAAATCGACCAAAAACAAAACTAATCAGAATTCTAATTTTGAGATTGAAATTTAGAATGCGCTCTGATTAAGAAAAATAATGCGCCAGCTTGTACACAATATGATATATATATACTCTATGCATGTCTCCCATAGTGTCCCCCCTCAAGCGAAGCGAACATTTTTCTTGACGACGCGTCCACTTCTTGTAGTGTAGGGACGTGCCTTGTCCGTGTTGTAGTCTGAAGCAGGCACTGACGTCGTAGCACTTGTAGGAGTAGGTGTGGATGCTACTGCTGTGCTTGCCATACCTTCAAACTCTTCGTTTAATATGTATGCAGGCTTGAGTCACTCAATTTCACTCTTGAGCGTCATATTGTTCTCCGTCAGTTGTGCGATCCTCTGCTGCAGCAGCGCCATCTGCTTCTCATCTCCTCCACTCTCTGGAGGTTTTGCTGGCGGTTTCAAACTGTTGTGCAGGAGCACGTGAACCTTCTCCCTTGCTGAATTCAATTCCCTAGCCAATTGTTCTGCATTGTGTTCAGCTATCGCCTGTGACTGTTGCGCGTCCTTCAGTTTCATCTGAGTCACCTTCAAAAGGTATGGGAGCTAACTCTTGCAGTTTTTCTTGGAACTTCAACTTCACTTTCTGTATTACCAAATTGATCTGTTCACTGATTCTAGAGTTGTCCATGTCCATCATGTCCATTTGACGCTTGACGCCGTTGTCCCTCTACTAATTGTTGCGCTTGGAGGTACTTTAATCTTTCAGCTGATCATTCTGTTTCTTCATCAACAGCCTCAGTTCATCGATTTCTTCTCTCGCCTCCCTATAACACTGCTTCAGAGCCCTAACATTGACCTCTTGTTCAAACGCCTGTTCCTTTGTCCCCATCATCATGTTTGTTTGTGTTGTCAAACTTTCGAACTTCATTTCTAATTCCCTAAGCCTGTTTTGCACTTCACGGTGTTGGCATCTCACTTTTTCTAACTCGTCAGTAGCTTCTGAGTAGCTCTAATACCAGGGTGGCATAGTCCGTGTTGAGCGTTAAATGCCATATAACGGTATGCCTTCGGTAGAAAGGGACGGGGCGATGCGCTTGATAGCTTGCACGTACAGCGCCGAGACTATGATCCGAGGCGTCAGTCATGATGGCAAGGGAGCAGCCAAGAATGGGAAAACATAATGTTGTCGCTTCTGTGATGCTTTGTCGGCATTTCTCAAAAGCTTCAATTGCTGCAGTAGTCCATTCGATAGGCGTTTTGTCGTTCTTCTTTTTATTATGTAGATACTTGTTTAATTCATTCTGTAGATGTGCTTGGTTCGGTAGGCAGTCTCTGTAAAAGTTGGTAGCAGCCTGGACTGGATGGAGACGGGGGCCAGCTCGCAGTGCTTTTCTTCATGGTGTTGTTAGTCTTCTTCTTCCATGTTTTCTTTTTGCTCCGTCGGAGGTCACCAATTGTAGAGAACTGAAGAGGGGTTGTTAACTCAAAGACATTTCTGATTGTAATCATTTTATTTGTACACAGTTCCCGTATTTATACAAAAAATCGACCAAAAACAAAACTAATCAGAATTCTAATTTTGAGATTGAAATTTAGAATGCGCTCTGATTAAGAAAAATAATGCGCCAGCTTGTACACAATATGATATATATATACTCTATGCATGTCTCCCATAGATGTATTTTTTTAATATCAATCGATCATTACCTGTGAAAATATAATATAGTTTCATGCTTCCAAATAAAAATGAATAAAAAGAGCTTGTTATTATGAATGCACTCTGATTATGAACATTAAATTTTAAACTTTTATCATTGTTCTACTTAAAGTTGACATTTCATCATCAGTTGACGTTTCATCATTGTTCTACTTAAAGTTGACCCTGAAAAAACATAAAAGCATCTTGATAAAACATACACTTTTGCATAAGACGACTTCACTATCTTGCCTATCGAGAACCTAATCCAACGTCCATGTCAGAAGAAACCACCTGGGTGTTAAGGACTTAGTCACCTAGTCAGGGCTGTCACACAGTCAACCAATTCCATATAATTCACCTGCCCCTAGCGACCTTTGTAAATCAATCGTTTCGCAAGCGCCACACCCCTGTTGTGAACATGGCTTTTGTTGTAACAGTAAGTTGGTGATTGATTGCGATACATTGAGCACTGCTGGTGGTGTTGTACACGGCTGTTAGAATAAATTACTCGTTGGAAAGCGAACAGACAATGTTCACGAGAGTCTACTGGCTTACATCAATTTGAATGAAGTTTAGAGGTAGTTTGAAGGTTTGGTAGCAGATCAAGAATATTATTGGACGAGTAAATGTATGCAACATTTTTAAATATATTTTCCTAAGTTTATATTAGGGCGAATATTATAGAACGGTTGGTTCAAGAACAGCTAAAACATGAGCTTTGAATGACTAGCATCGAAGCATGACCTCTCTGAAATGTATTATTAAATACTTTTAATGTCGAATACTAGGAACAGATACATGCAGCGATAACACGAATTTTGATTACAAGGTCTGCAAATTATACCCATTTCAAATCGCCAAGCCAAATATATTATTGAAATTTCTCATTGTCTTCTAACCTTTTGTCAATCAAGCTAAAATCTTTGAACACAATAAATTTATGATGTCTATGACATTTAAATCAAAATGCAGTTTCTCACGACACCACCTTCAAAACAAACCCATTGTCTGCAATAAATTATGCATCAAATTATAAACAACGAGCAGAGAAATATAGATTTTTAAATTGTTAATCAATACGAAATAATATGTTGTCGGAAGTCATTAAACTTTTTGTAACGCAAGCCACTTAATTCTTTCTTAAGTACTGTAGTTATTTGTGCTTAAGTTTTATTAATGTGGTTTAATTTTACGACTTGCAGTTCCTCAATAATTATAGATAGTTAATACTCACTTGGAATATTCATTGTTATTATTTTTTTAACTGCGTCTGTGCTTTGTCTGCATTACATTGTATGCAGCGAAAGGGGTACTAAATTCAATTAAAAAAACTAATTACTTACACAACATAACTAACTTTAAGGCGTTACCCGGCAATTTCGACTATGTTCAACCTCTATAAAGTCTGGTACAACATAAAGCACAATACCGAAAAAAATATATAAAATAGGATGGTCTTTGATCTTTAATTGCTCGCGAGGAATTTTTTCCAAAGTTAATAGATTTCTAGAAAAAAAATGTGCCGTGGTCATCGATTTTTCCGCAAATACTCTATAAACTTCGTAACCTGCTGACTTAGAGCTCTGAAAATTTTATGTTTAATAAATTATCAGTTACACAACAGTCCCTGACGAGGATATTTTGTTTCACTGATTAGTATCTTTTTAAATACAAAATGCGAGGAAAAAAGAAGGTGCAGCGGGAGAGGTTTGAGATCCGTCAAGTATGGTCAAGGTTATTAGCGCATGTATAAGCCTTAATGTCAAATAGCTCTCCAATTAAAGACAACATTAAAATAAATAAAAAATCGCCACTTAAAAGCGGGAAGAGTAAATTAATAAATAATCCACTTATTATCCACTCATTATTATCTTCCATAATTACTATAAAACCAGATCAGCTTCTACACATGTTAAGGCTTCTAGAAAGATCTGGAGTACCTATAAATCGGCAGGATCTATGAGATACAAGTTAAAAAGTATGGTCGTGTTAAACGGACAATGATTCTTTTTGTCATTACACGCAACAATGGATGCAATGAATGGGTCTAGTTACAAGGATAGAATTACCGCGCAAGTTCGAGAAATTTCTTTTGTTTTTCGCAATTTGTTTATAGGATTTATATGGAACAGTGTATCGGCTATTTGTAACTTTATACAGAGTGTCCTTTTTTGAAAGGTTGTTAATAGCTTCGCTAAAATGCTTCGTGTAGAAGCTTCAACTTGTAATTGGAGAATGTAGAGTAACATTGGTTTTATTGGATATTGTAAAGATTATATTTTTATGTTTTTACTCTTATTTAGATACTTATCGTAAAGGATTTTTAAGAATAAATAAGTGTATTAAATTTGACGCATCAACGGGTTCATATCCGTCGATACGATTACCTATTTATTGCTACGTTCATTATTTTACTAATTCTAGCTCTGAACTAATAACTTTCTACATTCTACATAGGTACCTATAGCCTACTAAAACCTCATTTATCAAAAACAAGTTACAACCAAAAATAATTACCATAGATTATCAAAAAACAAAAACCGAAATAGGCCCATTAATTTACATAACACGGTAGCTGTTTATCATTACGAATTAGGGCCTCTATTCCGGCATCCAATGTAAGTATCGAGTAGCAGTCGACAAATCATACAAGCGCATGCGCCGATAAATCGTCCACGAACACGGCCATTCATCTCGCAGTCGACAAATTCTCGAGTGATGTCGGGATAAATAACATGCTCTCGTATCGGTTTTCAAACAGGTGTGAAAAGCGATGAATAGTCGGTTACAACGTAGTTTGTAGTTAAGTAAATAAAATAAATAAAATAATATGTTTGGTGTTAAAATAATGCAAATTTTAACATGTTACTGTTTAAATGAAAAATAAAAATAAACAATTCATGCAGAAATTGTTCTATTCATATGGTTAACACATTTTAACCCTGAGACATTAGACAAGTGAAAAATGTCTAAACATGTCTACGTATCAATCGTAGTATACCTATTTGCTACTGAATACTCAATATGAAAATTAAAAACATAAAAGATACAAGAAAGTACATTACAAAACCTCGTTTTCCCCTCACTTACATCGTATTACAATATTAATAACATAATTACGCTCGGCCGGTAATCCCGTTGGCTGATTGAAAATTTATAAGGTTCTATTGAGAGGCCGCAATTAGCAGCGCTATGGGGAACTTGATTGCTTTTAATTTATTTATTTTATTTATTTATTTATGCTTTATTGCTCAAGATAAATTACAAATTGAGACTTAACCTAGGAAACATTGTAACAAACGGCGGCCTTATCGCTAAATAGCGATTTCTTCCAGACAACCGGTTGTACAGAGAGATATTAAGTAAAGGATAGGAGTAGGGCAGAGCACAAATAAATATATACATACAAAAATAAAGTAAATAGGTAATAATTAAAAAAAAAAAGCAATAGATAAAATAATAACAGCATAATATACAAGCCACAAGAATGAGATAAATAATATACATATGTTCACAAATAGATACATACATACATATGAGAAGAAGAATAATATATAATATTTCTATAAATATAAATGAAATATATATAAATGATTTAATGTTAGGAATTGCTAAGTAAATAAATAGTGTATAATTATTACATGTTCAATTTGGTGTCTTATACTTTCTTTTTATTTAATTATTATTTATGGCTGTTCAATTTTGCTAGCATCCACATTGTAATTATAGCAGATATTTTTTAGAAATATTCGATAAAATTAATCTCACTCCCAATAATGATGTAAATATTCGATATTTCTTATTTAAGTGTTTTAAGGCATATTGCAAGAACGATAATAGTGATTAGAGCTGTTTAACCAAATTCCTGGCTCAGCAGGATCAAAAGAAAAGAAAAATGAAAGGAATTTTTTTGTGTATTGAGCCTGCGCGTCACCGGACAGAAAGCGATGATTGGGGCCGCCCATGAACAACCACAGACTGGAGTATTGTGGGTGCGTTGCCGGCCTTTGAGGAAGAAGTACGTTAATAATTTTAGAAATCGTGCTAGTACCCTAACTTTTCCTCCTTGCAACTCAGAATATAGTACCAAATAAATTAGCATAAACAATATACTAAACAAATAATATGCCCATTTATCAATCCACAATTCGCAAGCTCCATTGCTTAGCCAGACTGTCACTCACAAACGTCTAAAACTGACATTATCAGATGAACGCTATCGTTGACCCTCTTACGGGGCCACGGGGACAAATGACAGTGATATTTAAGTATTTAATAAATAGCATTATTTAAATTAAGTTTGGATATGCTGGATTAGGTTTAGACATTTGGATTTGAAATGTGATTTGTTTATTATATTAATGGGATACTAATTCAGTTAATTAATACCACGGTAAATGTACCACAGTAAAAGTATGTACTTACTTGATTTTTGTTTGATTCTATTGCGCATAATTTTCAATCTTGCTAGTGGAAGTTTTTAATAAATTATTAGTTTTTCATAAATCCTTCTCCTTTCAAAATTACATTATTAAGTTCCGTGACGTCACCGCATGTTCTGATTCCTTGATAAATTGTAAAGGTAACAAGTCTCCATATAATTACAGCTTCACACGGGACCGATCTTTATGGCATTATTATCATCGGCCATTTTATGTAATAAGCGCCGATTTATTGTGCTGCGCTTTCCGGGTGAGATGTACGTGACTCTATGATACGTTGGATTGCCTGTCATGGATAGATTTATTTTATCATTTTAAAAGGCAATAAAATCGAAAAAATAAGAATTGCCTGCCCCATAATATACACTTATTTGAACAAGACAGTGAACAAAATTTCATTTTCATTTATTTAAATTCTTCCACTTAAAAACTAAAAAAATATAAATACAGAAGATAATATGGTGACTTGTAGATAAGTGTTTGAAAATGATATTAGATAGCATTAATTAAAAAAATAAACCCTATGTTATGTGTTATCTGAAGTACCGACTCCGCTAAATAAATGGGTTTCTAAGATCACAAAGTTCGACGTACAAACTTTTCCGAGACAAAAAAAGTTTTCAAAGAGCTAAGACTTGCACCAAGAAAGACCAGCAAGAATCATTGCAAAAAGTCGTTCATAAGTTAAAACGTATTCACCGACCTACCTTCCTTTTTAAAGTCAAGCCATTCGCATTGGGCAATAACAGTTAAGCAAGCATTGATTCCGTAAATGGTGTATCAGTTGAGATGTCACTCGAAGGCGACAAAATTTCAATGCGCGGAAGCCATGCCTTATTCCGAAAAGGAATCATTACATGCATTTACATAAAATAATGGCCCAATATTGGTACTTTTTCGCATCACACGATTTCGAATCATTTAAATTTAAATCGAGAATTAAATCGAAACGATTATGTAAACGGGTGAAAAAATATCGCTGTGTGATTGTTATATTTTATTTTTATGTTTCGTCTCCTTTATTTTATGTCTGCTTAACATTAAGTAACGTAAATTATGTTATATGAGATACCTTTTAAAGCAAATTGCACTTGATACAACATTATTTAAATACGTAAAAATGAAAGCTCGTAAAAAGCTCATGTTTAAACACCTTATCATTTGTACCGCTGCAATTTTAACATTTTTTTAGAGAGCACTAATATTATTTACTAGATTTCCGCCCGCGGCTTCGCCCGCGTTTTCAAAGGAAAACCCGTATAGTTCCCGTTCCCGGGGGATTTCCGGGATAAAACCTATCCTACGTGTTAATCCAAGTTACCCTCTATATGTGTGCTAAATTTCATTGTAATCGGTTCAGTAGAATTTGCGTGAAAGAGTAACAAACACACAGACACACACACACATCCTCACAAACTTTCTCATTTATAATATTAGTAGGATAGGAATAAAATATAAAAATATAATAAAGAATATTTTAGCAATAAAAGCTCAACTTTAAACACCTTACAATCATTTGTACCGAACCGCTGCAAGATTAACATTATATATTAGAGAGCTCGAAAATTAATGACGTTTACCAATAAATTATACTTCAACAAAGTCACCCCAAAACAATATCCGATACGAAAACCAACACCTCACATCATTGATATCGACAGAGTATAGCAAGTGGACAGTCCATAATAGATGGCTACAAATAAATATCCCCATTGAAATTGCCTTTCACCATAAATACGGGAAATTCGCTGAGCTTTATAAATATTGCTGTCATCATAAAGCAAGCTATTGTATCATTCGGGTGACAGCAAAGGCGGTAAAGAGGTTTCGAGTAAATCTTTTGGTGTGAATAGTGTGAAACCGCGTTCACGACTAAATTTGTTTATGGCTGCGTAATCTGTCTTATCATGTTATTTCTATTTAAGTGGTACTTAAAATGATTGTTGCAGAAATGCATTTTTATTGGAGGAATTAGTCCTTAATAAATGCCAACGTGTATATAATTGTTTTAATTTATTATTCGTTATTTTAATTACAATTAGTCCAATGTAATAATTCATATAAAATTTGTTACAAATATACAGCCTAGATTTGAACAAACTAATAATAATAATGAATACTTTTAATTAACAGAATTACGTAGAGCGTTAATAAGTGACTATTAGAAGCTTTAAAATTTAGATTATAAGGTGAAATAGGAGAAGAAGAATTTAAGCCTACAAATAAATCTCACGAATTGCGAAGTTTCACCGAATTTGAGAACTTTAAAGAGAAAACTTTGAAATTACGAGCTGTAATTATTGACAATTAGACAACTGCACGAGAAAGTTAATCTATTTTTAATTTTGAGTAATTAGAGAATCGTGAATAACATTGGCGGCATATGAGTTTGTTGTGTTTGATATATATACAATTAGGATTGCAGACACAATTTATGTATTTTGAATCTAATGCTCAAGACAGAAAAAATTACTTTCGATTTTTGATTAAACTTTAAATACACAAAAAGTTTTAACAATAACATCAAATGTATCATTAATTATTTTTAATACTGTCAGTTTTATTCATCATCTACTAAAAACTACAAACCATCAGTGAATCTCATATTGTGCGTTTCACGAGAGAGTTCCCCTGCCGTTATGTTGGCATACCTGACTGTCAAAAACGTCAAAGAGCTAAGAAGCGTTACAGAGTTGTCGAGGTTTTCCGAAATTTATAAATGTTTTAGAGATTGGCATCATGCTGCATACGCTTAGAAGTGGTGAAAGAGAAATGGCTCTGTAACGCTTCTAAGCTCTTTGACGTTTTTGACAGTCAGGTATGCCAACATAACGGCAGGGGAACTCTCTCGTGAAACGCACTATAACAAGGAGCAAAGAAAAAGAGGTACGTAAAGCTGGCGATGAAAAATTAGCGAAATTAAAAAAAAACAACACCAGAATTTGTTGCTTATTTGTTGCTAATTAGTTGCTATAATGACGATTTTGTTGCTCAACCCGTTCGCTGAAAATCAGCAACAGTTCTAGCTTAACGTTATGGTAGCGTGAAGAAATTGGAAAAAGGGATGGATCGTTGCAAAAATGCAGGTGAATTTGTTGCTAATTTGTTGCTGCATAAAAACAGTGAAAATTTTGAATTTTTTTCATTGGCGCCAAAAATAACACAGGCCACGTCAACTTAATTGTCGATTTTCGGTAGTGAAACATAAAAAAAAATTTGTTGCTCCTCACATCGTTTACTGGCACAGTGTACAAAGCCAGCAACAAAATAGAAACCAGAAGTAGAGTTAATTTTGAAACCGGTTTGCTAGAAAATCGTCCACGCCAGCTTAACTGTCGATTTTCGGTAGTGAAACATAAAAAAAAATTTGTTGCTCCTCACATCGTTCACTGGCACAGTGTACAGAGCCAGCAACAAAATAGAAACCGGAAGTAGAGTTAATTTTGAAACCGGTTTGCTAGAAAATCGTCCACGCCAGCTTAACTGTCGATTTTCGGTAGTGAAACATAAAAAAAAAAATTTGTTGCTCCTCACATCGTTCACTGGCACAGTGTACAGAGCCAGCAACAAAATAGAAACCGGAAGTAGAGTTAATTTTGAAACCGGTTTGCTAGAAAATCGTCCACGCCAGCTTAACTGTCGATTTTCGGTAGTGAAACATAAAAAAAAATTTGTTGCTCCTCACATCGTTCACCGGCACAGTGTACAGAGCCAGCAACAAAATAGAAACCGGAAGTAGAGTTAATTTTGAAACCAGTTTGCTAGAATATCGTCCACGCCAGCTTAACTGTCGATTTTCGGTAGTGAAACATAAAAAAAAAATTTGTTGCTCCTCACATCGTTCACTGGCACAGTGTACAGAGCCAGCAACAAAATAGAAACCGGAAGTAGAGTTAATTTTGAAACCGGTTTGCTAGAAAATCGTCCACGCCAGTTTAACTGTCGATTTTCGGTAGTGAAACATAAAAAAAAATTTGTTGCTCCTCACATCGTTCACTGGCACAGTGTACAGAGCCAGCAACAAAATAGAAACCGGAAGTAGAGTTAATTTTGAAACCGGTTTGCTAGAAAATCGTCCACGCCAGCTTAACTGTCGATTTTTGGTAGTGAAACATAAAAAAAAATTTGTTGCTCCTCACATCGTTCACCGGCACAGTGTACAGAGCCAGCAACAAAATAGAAACCGGAAGTAGAGTTAATTTTGAAACCGGTTTGCTAGAATATCGTCCACGCCGGCTTAACTGTCGATTTTCAGTAGTGAAACATAAAAAAAAAATTTGTTGCTCCTCACATCGTTCACTGGCACAGTGTACAGAGCCAGCAACAAAATAGAAACCGGAAGTAGAGCTAATTTTGAAACCGGTTTGCTAGAAAATCGTCCACGCCAGCTTAACTGTCGATTTTCGGTAGTGAACCATAAAAAAAAATTTGTTGCTCCTCACATCGTTCACCGGCACAGTGTACAGAGCCGCGCAACAAAATAGAAACCGGATGTAGAGTTAATTTTGAAACCGGTTTGCTAGAATATCGTCCACGCCAGCTTAACTGTCGATTTTCAGTAGTGAAACATAAAAAAAAAATTTGTTGCTCCTCACATCGTTCACTGGCACAGTGTACAGAGCCAGCAACAAAATAGAAACCGGAAGTAGAGTAAATTTTTAAACCAGTTTGCTAGAAAATCGTGAAAATCTAGCCAGTGAACGATGTGAGGAGCAACAATTTTTTTTTTATGTTTCACTACCCAAAATCGACAGTTAAGCTGGCGTGGACGAATTTCTAGCAAACCGGTTTCAAAATTAACTCTACTTCCGGTTTCTATTTTGTTGCTGGCTCTGTACACTGTGCCAGTGAACGATGTGAGGAGCAACAATTTTTTTTTTTATGTTTCACTACCGAAAATCGACAGTTAAGCTGGCGTGGACGATATTCTAGCAAACCGGTTTCAAAATTAACTCTACTTCCGGTTTCTATTTTGTTGCTGGCTCTGGTCACTGTGCCAGTGAACGGTGTGAGGAGCAACAAATTTTTTTTTATGTTTCACTACCGAAAATCGACAGTTAAGCTGGCGTGGACGATTTTCTAGCAAACCGGTTTCAAAATTAACTCTACTTCCGGTTTCTATTTTGTTGCTGGCTCTGTACACTGTGCCAGTAAACGATGTGAGGAGCAACAAATTTTTTTTTTATGTTTCACTACCGAAAATCGACTGTTAAGCTGGCGTGGACGATTTTCTAGCAAACTGGTTTCAAAATTAACTCTACTTCCGGTTTCTATTTTGTTGCTGGCTCTGGTCACTGTGCCAGTGAACGATGTGAGGAGCAACAAATTTTTTTTTATGTTTCACTACCGAAAATCGACAATTAAGTTGACGTGGCCTGTGTTATTTTTGGCGCCAATGAAAAAAATTCAAAATTTTCACTGTTTTTATGCAGCAACAAATTAGCAACAAATTCACCTGCATTTTTGCAACGATCCATCCCTTTTTCCAATTTCTTCACGCTACCTTAACGTTAAGCTAGAACTGTTGCTGATTTTCAGCGAACGGGTTGAGCAACAAAATCGTCATTATAGCAACTAATTAGCAACAAATAAGCAACAAATTCTGGTGTTGTTTTTTTTTAATTTCGCAAATTTTTCATCGCCAGCTTTACGTACCTAAGAAAAAGTCGATCGATATGACATGTTCGTCTTATTTACATTCGTAAGGATCAAACCACTCGAACGATCTAGACGTTTCAATCCACACAATCGATATCAAGCCATTGAACTCTGATAATTGCACCAAGAACAATACCCTGTATCGCTGATAAAAGAAAGTTATCTTCGGATAATGGTAAGTGACAAAAAATATAACAAAAGGAGTGAAAGCACGACCATTATAAGGAGTTTCTTGTACCATCTGTCAGGTTACAGTGTGTTTGATGGATAGAACAATCGCGTGGGATAATTTATTCACGACCATCGATACACGACCATAATTGGTCGCACCGTGTGACCCGAGCCTTACATCTTAAGTGAGAGAAAGGCTATTTTGTGGCAGGTTTTATATTGAAATTGATTAAAATATATTTTTATTATTGTGTTACTATAATATAAAAAATTACCTACTATGTAATAATTACGAAATATTTAAATCAATAAGGTTTAACATTTGCCATTTAATAATAATTACAATTAATATCCTCAAATTTTTAAATTTTAGCACCCACTGTTAATTAAGCCAAATTTCATTTAAAATATGTCCCGCTCAATTCATACCAGGAAAGGCAAGAATCATGGACCATATTATCTGTATCATAAGCGAAATCTGGCGAAATCACAGACAGTAAACCCCATATTTACTCTGTGGTCAATTGTCACAAGTGATATGGCGGGAAATTGGCGGGAAATATTTAATGACGTTGACACTAACGTATTGGTCTATGTAGTCTGTAACGTTATGACAATATCGGTTAATAGATTTGATAACAAACACGTAACTAATTGGATTCCTTGGCGCCAATCTTGTGTTTAGTTTTTTATATAATCAATTGAAAATATTATGCGAGTGTATTTATGAATTCATTTGAATTGAATAACGTATATTTTTAAGGAAATGGTTATTGTATATCGATAATTTTATTTTGTTGTTGGTCACAGGATTAAAAAGGTTTTCTTTTACGTGATGACAATCCATAAATTGCATTGTAAAATACTTGCAAATCATCACAAAATTATGTCATGGATCTTATAAGTTGTTTATTTACAATTCATAGAAACATTTTGAATCAATACCCCACTGTTCAAATCGTATTTCCAGCAAAGTGAACTGAAGATACGAGTCTCGAAAATTCTAGATTTCTTGATAGCAAAGTGAATTCTTGTTAAGATAAGTGGCTGCGTCTCGAGCGTGTAATCCGATGCTAGTCTGCACTCAAAGGGTAAATATATTGACTCATTTGATACACTTTCTAGCGGTTGAAAAGTTTAACTTTAATATAACGATTTATTTCTTGGCATGATGACCGTAATAAGGGAAATTGCATTTATAAGCTTTGAAGTGTTTTAATTACTTATTAATAAAAAATAGTGATGATTTGAGACAAAGACTTCGTAATAAATAATAATGCACTTGCTATTTAATCTATTTTTGTACATAACAAATTTAATTAACATAGGTTCTATCGACTCCCATCCCTTACTGACATTTAAACATATTAATATTCTTCCGTCTTACGATTTATTGTATTCATTCAATCTCTAAAAGGCAACTAATAAGGCGAGTAAAGTTCACAATACACCCATTAAAATACAATTACACAGCCAATGTTCTTATCATCACAATTACAGCAACAAATAGTTGTCCATCGAATTAATTATAAGATTTATTACTCCACAACGGTTAATAGTCATGAAAACAATTTACGTAATACTAGAAACTACTAGACGTTAAGTGAAGGATTATTGGCCCACGCTCTGCACTCAATCATAGGGTTTACAACTTAGAAATTTTATTGTTCAAATTACTATGGCTTTATGATTATTGTTGTACTTTAAACGTTATTAGAAAGTTGGAGATTGTTACTGTTCGATTTCATGTACTTCACGCGTAAAGCTATGAAATAGAGCCACTAAAAAGGATTTAAGAGCTGATCCCGTGAAAGCCTCATGTGGGCCGTCCCACGTGGCAGAGATGGAATATTGCTTGAACGAGTATTGTAAAAGTGACGAGATACACTAGTAGGTGCTTAAGGAGAGTTGTAATTCTTCATTCTAGCGAGAGAAATCCCGTCCAGCCTGACACATATAACAATCGCATTAATTCAAGTGTACAAATGACCGTCAACATATTCAAATGCGTACATAAACGAGGTAAACACTTTCCTTTTCAACAAAGACATTACACGGTCTATGAAATAAGCTATAACACTAGGGTCGCTCCACGATTCTCGATTATCGATAAACACAGAATCGATGTTAGGCTCATTTGTCGAGTTAATATGTTAATGCGGGCGTCCAGTCACGAAGCCGTGCCGGGTTCAAATACAACTGGTTCTATTGCTAATTTTGTTTACAGCTTTGACACATTTGTAAAACACACTTTCCTGCGATGCAGGTCTCGGTATCGATTGTAGCAATCAATAAAGCTGTCTGTTTCGTGAATTATATTTACAGCTTAATAAATTTGTTAGTTTGTTACACGGCTGACGTTATTAATGGGGAGCGACGGATTGAAAGCGGGGCGCTGCTATGAAAATGTATATTTTTTATGAATCGTTAAAAGATGAAGAAAGTAAGTAGTTGTTGTTGTATGTTGCCATAAAGTAAATTGATAAAGAATGTACGGTACGTCATACATTCTACGTAATAAATTATTGAAAGGCGAAAAAATAAAAAAGCTGAGTATACCTAATTATTTTACTAAGAAAAATATTTTAAATCCATAACATTTTATATAAGCTCTCTTGTTAAAATAAATCGCACAAAACAAACGCAATTCAATATTAAGCAACTAAATAAGACACTTAACTTTTAATCACCGTGTAGAAATCTATAAACAGACCAAGTTTAGCAACGGAAACAATCGTTTAATAGAACAACGGTAGCAATTTTCGTCAGATACCATGATACAATCGAGAGGCCGTATAAGGACGTCAGTAATAAACCGTTACAGCTCAACAAAGCAACACCGATATCGATTTCACTTTTATCGATAAAATCGGATCGATATCGAGTCGATAGCGGTGATTCACTACGATAAAGGCGGAGTACAATGCACTATTTTATTACGAGCATAATGGCTTAATCAAGTTTGGAGTAGAAAGTGCTCTGCGTTCGACCACATCACTAATACTTTTATGCAATGAATTAAATCGGTCACCTTATGTAATGTGGCGTAATTAAATGTCAGCCTGATTGTTGTCGGAGCACAATGATTCATGATTTAGGCGATGAGCGGTTTATTTGATGTTTTTGTGTTTTTGTGCAGATTCGTTACATCACTAATCACAAAGGAGTATTAATGCGATGTCGGTTTGCCGATTGAAGTTCGTAGACGAGGGATATGTTCATGAATTATAATTTAAGGCTTATACATAAACTATGTATGAATTTTATAATTATTATGATAAATCTTATCAGATAAATGAAAGAATTTGTAAACACAACAATTTTGAACATATCTATAGCGAAAAAAAAATTCATAACATATAGCTTAACATTTATAGGAAAAAATTCATACATAGATACTGCTTTGCAAAAAAGTCTACAATTCCCGCCCTCTTACCATTGTTATCCAATAATATAACCTATTTCTTAGTTGCACCTACATACATACATTTCAAATGTTCCCACAACCTACTAAGGTCTCAGAACTTCCCTATATTAATTAAAGAAATAGTCTCTATTAAAGCAAGTCTACTAGCATATAAATTATTAGTTGCCATGTAAACACAGATAGGGTTACTCGAAAGTGTATGAGATGTGCGCATGGGCGAACACTACCGTTTTAATTAATACCTAAATGCATTTGTACGGTGAAACCAGGGTTTTGTAGGTGACATACATAAATAACAATTAGAATATAATAATCCTAGGGCAATGGTTGTAGAGACAAAGTTATTGTTTTGGACTATTTTCGTGAATGTGTTCTGTAGTGTATTAGTTATTACATACACAGAAATAGGTACTCAGTTGATCCGTATCTTGATTAATATAAATCTAGTTATCTGTAAATCTAAATGGAATATGTATGGTAAAGTGTTGGCATGATTCATTAGCCGGGTCACCATAGAGCGAGCAGCCCCGCTATTGACAAGATTTTAAGTAAGTACCTATCTAAACTTTTTCTTATACTTTTGCTATTGTCCATGTGCGAATACAATAACTCTTGACTTTAATTGACTACAATATTTCATATGATTCCAAATACCAACAAGCACCAACACCATAGACCAAAACATACATATATGTACACATAACTATAGACACAGTATACCCATATATTCTGAATCGTGAGTAACCTGTATAATAGTCTTGTTAAGAGCAAAGGATGAGAGCTGATACGGGGTTAAAAGTCAAAGTATAAATTTAAATCATAGCGTTAATTACCACGGGGCGAATCGCACAAGATGCGAACAGGGTTATCCACTTAGATAGCACATGACTCCCGGCTTTGGCAAGTAGGCAATAAAATAATAACTTTCGCCACTTAAGTATGGCCTGGATCGGCTTCTTGCGGAAGACATTTATTAATTGTTAAGTAGCTTTGTAATGTTTGTTGTTAATTACTTCGAAAGACATGTCAAGGGTTTTTGGTTGGTACGTAAGGTGCGATGTGTCGTGATGCATTTGTTTTCTTTTTAATCTGTATCTATACGATGAATATAATAAAATAGCTTATCTATTTACATGCAGTCTATAAATAAATAGAATCAACTTTAACACGAAGCTAAACGATATTTTGTCAACCAAACTTACGTTTATCCAACTCGAATCTCATTTAATTCTAAAATAGAAAAACAATACATTAGATACATGCAGCAATACATTTTAATTAATGGTTGCTGCTTTGCTGACGACTTTCCTTTTTGCCACCATTGCTATATTTTTTTTTCTGTTCTGTGTTAGGTTATTAAGATTTATATTTTTGTACATGGTGGCAAATAAAACGCTTTCTATTTCTATTTCAAAAAAAAAACGTATTTTTATAACATAATATGTATATTGTTATAAAAATACGTTTTTATAACAATATATGTTATTAATGTTAAGAAAATTAATAATTTTCACTCATTAGCTCTTATCAACCACTATAACATACTATATTCCAGTGACCTACCTCGCATCAAAGCAAACCTCTCAGATTTGAAGCACTCGTCTCGCGTTACCGATAACATTGATTTACGATCCGACCTTTATCCGTACGATAAATTCGCTAAAAGCATCGTGTATCTTTACATTTATCGTCCCTATCGGATGTAAACATGTGTAAGTTATTTGGAAGTGGAGTTTGTAGCAAATGTAATGTGAATATTTTGTGGAGTACAGAGACGGAGTTAACGTCAAGTTCGGAATATTTTACAATATACGAGAAATTGCATATTATGCTTTAAAAAACAATAACAATTTCACTGGTAAAGTTCATGATATACTTCTCGTGTATATGATTAATATTAGTTTTTAACAATAGTTGTTTTTACTATAAAGAAATACATAGTAGGTAATGATTTCAAAAGTACATTTCGCAACATCATATTTTTCACGCTCATAATTCTTTCAAGTCTGACTTACCCAACCTTACAACACCCAACTCCTAAAGTCTAAGCTAAAAAACCGCTTACAATCTATACAAGACGAATACGTTATACGTTACATAAGCGCAGTTTCATTCCTATCATTAATTAGCAGAAATGTTAACATGGCAGTGAAAGCATTGTGTCGATATGACCCGTAAGCTGTGGGAAGACTACGCGAATTGATTATGCTATTAGTTCTTAATATCGATAGTGTCAAAGATCGTTATGTAATATTCAGACCTCATGCAACTTAGAACATGAACAATAACTAAGGAAGTTAATTAAATGTGAGAGCTTTAATTTTGAGAGCTTACGTTTCATTCTATCTATTAAAATGAAACCCGTTCGCGTTGTCACGGCATCACGTGTGATCGACTGAACCGATTTCGATAATTCTTTTTTAATTATACTCCTTAAAGTACGGGGATGGTTCTTATGTAGAGAAAACGTAAATATGTACCACGGGCGAAGCCGGGGCGGACCGATAGTTATTAATAGTAATACTATGCTATTAAATAAAGCATTTATGTTACCTTAATATTATAAAGTGGACTTCTTTATGTAGAGATGGTACATACCTAAAACAAACAAAAACATATTAGTGCATTGTAATTATATAAGACGACCGATGTATTTGTGCCTACACGGATTAAAATAATAACTGTAAAAAAACCTTTAAATTGGTCAGGGCGGGCGGAGCTGGAGTCGGGGCGATCGGCTAGTATTAAATAAATGTTACTCGATGAATAAAACATAAGTTCGGTGAAGGTTGGGAAATAAAATACGGAGCCAAGGTCAAGATCGAGGGCAAAATATCGATCACTACGTTTCTGTTGTACGTTAACATTAGACTAAATAACGCGTCGTTATAAAATAAGAAGATCATTAAACGAGTATTAATGTAACAATCGCGTGAAAAAATAAATCCTTAAGTTTTAATTCCCATTTATTTTCCTCAACCACCTCACTGAATAAAACACATGTAAAGAATTGTATCATGAATTCAATTATTCTTTTATAGCTAATACAGTCTTAAAATAAATTTATGAATTAGTAGGCTCAAAACTCAATCCTTCAATAATTTACGCAAAAATTTCTCTTAATAACAAACTTACAGTACCTACATGCCAAAATACGCACAGACCTACAGTATACGATTAACCTTTTCAACATTTCATAGTAAAGGTGAAGGCTGTGGCAAGGTCACGGAACAAAGGACAGCTAACTAGGTCAACGGGGCTCTGGGACTTAAGGCACAGATTAGAGAATAGTTACTTCGTAACAGATACATCACTCCCATACAAAAGCTAAAATACCTACGCTATATTTACCTACAAAATGCGCCGCAACTCGGCTGCAGTAAGAAATGTACTCTACGAACACGCCAGGGGCGTGCACAGAGTTTTTGGACAGGGTAGGCAGAAATATTGCAATGATAATAAGTCATAAAAACTAATATTTCATATTGCAGTACTTGATTATTATATTACAGTATTTGATTGGAGATACATAGTATTTCCGCAAAATAATGGAAAACATATCACGAACATAGGTCATATTATCTATAAAATAATTGTCAAAGTAGGTATGATATCCTAACTAGTATTCTATATTATATGTAATTAATGATTAACTTTACCTTTGTGTATTACAAATTCCGGTATAGATCCATTTATAGATCGGCCTTTTTCCTATCACTCTCTGTTTGATAAAAGTTTATTCATAAAACAAAAATAAGAATTTTTCGTTAAATTAGGTATGCCTTATTATCTTACAAAATACACTGATGATATACATAGGGGTTTCTTTAGAGAACTGCCGCACGTATTATAGGTTTTTTGTGGGTGGGGGATGGGGGGGAGGAGGGGGGGACCCTCCCACCAAAAGGGGAAAGTTAGGAAACCAATAGTTTTGGAGAAAAATCAATTTTCCTATTCTAACCTCAAAATGTATGGAATTGGTGTAACAAAAATTTTACGATACATAAATAAAATACAAACAAGTTGTGAAAACCTACGTAGTTTTTTTTATTTGAGTGGGAATCGCCCTAAAGTCGCTTCTGGCACTCGCCGGCCGCTGCCGCGGCACGCTCGCTTCGCTCGCTCGGCTCGTGCGGCAGTTCAAATGTTAACCTAATACGCTCGACGCTTCGCTCCTCGCTACCTATTTGAATACTAAAAGTTTAATAGTTTTTTAACCTACGTAGATTTTTTAAAGCTATTGCATAGCTTCTATCGCGGGCCTTGAGCGCGGGGACCGAATCCAGAAATTGCGTAACGAAAAACCTCACGCTCCCCACTCCGACGGGCACGGAGGTGCGGCTTGAAGGCATGCTATGCAATAGCTTTGCCGCGGCAGTCCCCGAGTGCCACACGTCTTTTTTGTTTGAGTGGGAATCGCCCTTTAGTCGCTTCTGGCACTCGCCGGCCGCTGCCGCGGCACGCTCGCTTCGCTCGCTCGGCTCGTGCGGCAGTTCAAGAGTAAACCTAACACGCTCGTCGCTTCGCTCCTCGCTACCTATTTGGATATTAAAAATAAAAGTTTAATAGTTTTTTAACCTACCTACGTAGATTTTTTTTTGTTTGAGTAGGAATCGCCCTAAAATCGCTTTTGGCACTCGCCGGCCGCAGCGTAAAGTCACAGTACAGTGAAATGGAACGTCTTGGTCCGCTTTTTTGCACAACAAAACGGATAAATGCACTTTTTTCGCACAAAAAATTATTAACTTTAAAAATTAATAACTAAAAAACTACAAGTTTCCTAACGATAATATTTTGGAATTACAATCTTACATTACCTAGCTAACTAAAAATATAAATATTTCCAACAAATTCGTGCGGCAGTTAACTAAAGCCAACCCTATACATAATCTATTTAGTTACTCTCAAAACACTTCACTTGCAAATTGTCGTAGTAAACATTATTAATTTTCTGAAAAAACAAATTTAACCTCAAAGTAAACGTTTGTTATTTCCAAAACAAAACAAACGAATAATGATACTATTTGCAGAATATGGTCTTTACCGCTACAAAATTGTATACATTATCACACTTCTTAAATTGGTCGCATATTCAACTTCAGTTTCGACTTTCGATGTAGTTCCGAATTCGGTTCGTACCTAATTCGTATATCTTCGTAAAAAGACACTGCCTACCTTGTGTGTTTGTGTGCGTGGTTTTAATACATCAGTGTGCCGTGTTTATAGGCACGCACACATATAAAATATGCGTAGACACGCAGAGCACACATATAAAAACTTAGACACGGATAGTTTGTGTCTTTGCCGTCCCGTGACGTACTGGGTCCTGTGGCGGCGCTAGTGCAGCGCATGAATAGTGACTTGAGCCGAGCCGGTGTTATAGAAATTAGATAATAATGCTACCAAAATACCGATAGATGGATCTAAAATATATTTGAAATATATTTTTATTTCATAACTACATTGCGCAATTAATAAAATTTAATGACGCTGTGAATTTCATTTATGCATTTTAAATATTGATCAGAGTTTGGTAAATGGTAGGGTAGGCAGTGTCTTTATGTCTTTATGGAATGCACGCCACTGGAACACGCACCGAGAAGCGAGTTTCCCGCGCACGCCGCGTGATTGCGTCATCAAACGAAAACTTTAGGGTTGTACCGAGCGCGTAAATTAAACACAGAGTTGCTGAAACACTTAATTTTTTATTGTTAATTATATTTGTTACATTATACAATAAAAAAATGAAATCTTATTGATAGTAGTTGTTTCCTTCGGTTTCACCCGCGTGGACCCGCTATATGTGTCTTTTGGATAAAAAGTAGCCTGGTAGGTTTGTGAGTTTCTTTGTTACTGCGTGGCTCGGGGGCTGCTGACTATATGGCTGAGATTTACGGGTTCACGGGCAGAGGGTTCATTCGGGTGAATCTGCGGCCACAAGACCAATACAGATAAAAATTATATGTGCTTTAATTTTATGAAATGTGTCGCAATAACCGGGCATCTTGGTAGCGAGCGCGGGAAACGTGACGCGGGTGCGCAGTCTCGCGTGTGCCAACCAACTGCCGCTTGGGTCGGTACCGACCTACTGTGCGGTAGGCACTTATAGCGCGACCTTGAGCGAGTGATGGAGGCCTGCTTAAGGTGATGAATTAATTTTTCTAACATTTACGGCCCTTTTCAAACCTTCGTAATTTTTATATTATTAAAGTTGTCGTGATGAAAATTCTTGACAAGAAAGTTCAATAGTAACACAATACGTCTACCGTTTTAGAAACATGATTCCATGATATTTTCTCGATAGAAAAAAAATACAAAGTTCTCATTGTTATTTTTTTATAATCTCTGGCATCTTCAAAATAACAAACGTAAAGTTACGACTTTTTGGATATTAACTATAAAATATACAACCTATACGTCTACCGATTTAGAATTTTGAAATATGCGATGGTTTTGAAATAAACAAGAAATACTTGAAATTAGCGCGCGACCAGCCAATATAGCGAGAGCCGCCCTGTACCTTCCTACCCCGATCGCTGCACGAGTCATTCCCGCTACGGCCGTCACACGGGGAACTTGTGTCGCTCGCGCAATCGTAAAAAAGGGTGACAACACGATAAGACAAAATGAGACAAATGGGGACAATAAAGAAAATAAGAAGAAGAAACATAAAGGTTGGAGAAAAAAGAATGCTTACAATTGGAACAAATTAATGAAGAAGTTGGTTTTATTTTAAATTTGATGATAATTGTATTATAGACGATGTTTGATATGTACCCCTGTTTTAAGTACATAACGAATGTGTAAGATTTTTTTCATTTATAGCATAGATAATCTTTTCAGAAATCCGGAATCCAGAAGGAAAATAAACCCACTGATTGTTCACAATGTGAACCCACTCCTTCGTAAGTACCTTTATTCAGTCAAAAATGTATGTTATCAACGTTCTACTGGTTTTATCGCATGATTCCATTTTTAGCAAAAAGCAACAAAGTGCAAAGAAATAAAAAATCATGGTGAACTTAGTGGAAGTATGGCGGACGTGATATGGAACAGGAGCTCATTGGAGTAGTATTATATTTTAAAAAAATACGAAAAAATTTCAAGAATTACATTTCTTAGTAGGTGCAGTAGATAAGTATGTTGTATAAAGAATTTGATGTTGATATTTATTTCATTTATACTTACTACACCTGTGCGGGAAATTGCTTAGTACTAAAACAGGTTTATATTCATATTTACATAGTAATGTGAGTTTTAATTTCGAAAAATTTTGTGTAAGTATATTAAATTGAGTTCCTGGGTGATCTGGAAACACAATTGGGCCCGGAAGATGGCGCTGCAGTCACTCCTCCTAATCACATGAACCGATTTGGATGAATATTTGTGTGCACATTTCATTGTTGTGGGATGATTGATTGATTCGTTTTCAGATTAGCTAATATTATGTATTTTTGTTGTAAACTTAATTTAATGTTTATAATACATTATTGTTGGTATAAATAAGCCAGTGTTCGTCTCACATTGCTGTACCTGCCTACCTACCCTACCAGGGCCTAACTTTGTTCTGGCTATTTTATTTTGATTATTTGTAATGAATAATTACAATTATAATAGAGTGCAAAAAATAAATACATGCGTCAATATATTTTGTGTTTTTTTTTAAACAATTTTTCTATTTAAAAAAATATCATTCCGACCGCGGCTTTGCCCGCTTGGAATTAGGTTATATCGTGAATCCTGTTTTATCCCACAGAAGTGTTCAGTTCGGATAAAAAGTATCCTATGTGTAAATCCAGGCAATTAGCTATATTTTATCAAAATTGGTAATGTAGTCTTGACGTGATTAAGTAACAACTAACAAAAAAATATACAAATTAACATCCAAAGTTTCGCATCAGTTTTACTGTATTAGTGATATCTTCCACTCTTGACTTTGACTGAGAAGAATTAGGGTTTATAACTTCTTTCAGAAATAGTACCTTTCATTTCTGGGCATGATGTAATATCTACGTCAGCATCAAATTCTATCTAAATCAATTCAGTAGTCCGCGTTATTGATTACCATTTCATTTTTTCAGAGTAACAATATTTTTTGTTATTTTAAAGATTATTTATAACTTGTATTATTTTGTAATAAAGTAAACATTACGAAATAATAATAATTATTAATAATGTCTAAGTAGTTGTTGGAAAGAAGATTATTTGTTTATAAGCAAGAAAATAAAACCAATAAATCAACAATTGAATAAATGTATAACAATATTATAACTGTATGACGACTCCATACATGTTTGTCCCGAGTCGGCCAGCGGCAGCGCGGCGAGTTTGCAAGAATGACTTCGCGCACACCCGCGTTCGCGATAGCGAGCTATTAGACTCCGCCCGCCAAGCAGTGGATTTTTTTTTGTGTATCGTCTTAACGTAGAACAACCCTTTTCACGTATAGTATTACGGACCTACAACCACCCTCTACGTAGCCTTGTATAATTAATATTAAGATGGATACGTGATTTTAAGTGTCTCTTTATTTGAAGGGTAGGTTTTAGTAATCGAATTGGTCCGCGTTTTTCACGTGTGACAGTTTATTTAATCAATTGCAGGATAAGGTAGAGTATTTTCCAATATTCAATCTAACGAAATCAGTGAAATAGAAAGCATAATTTGTAGCTTTTCCTACTACAATTAAAACACAATTTCTTCATTTATAAAACGCACTTTCGCCCGCACTAAATAACCATCCAATGAAAACACGGTCACCTATAATTATATCTTGTCCTAAAATGCGTTATCCATGTACGTACATAATTGCACACAAACAGTTTAAATACACAAAAAGTCGATCTCCTGAAGCAATAAATAAGAGAATGACATCACGACCGAGTTCGTCATCGGTCTTCATTACTCATACAAATATCAATTTATCGAATTAAACAATGTAAAAATTTATAGTCCCGGGGACCACCGACAAGTCCCTGCCAGTTAACAATAAAACATTGCCTGTTAAGTGATTTATGAAATTGTAATATTCAGTGTTCTTTCATGTTATGTACGTATATGGCAAGTTTCAGTTGAAGGATTGACTCTTAAATAGTAATTATTGATATATTACATAGTGAATGTAGTAACAAGTCATATTTATTTCCGAAAGTTTAACATAAATAATTTAAGAAAGATATCGTAATTTATTTTCAGATCAATTAAGAATAGACACATTACTTTTGGTAATTCATTTTTTAAGCCAACCCTTAGACGTTTTATGAAAATATAGTTTGTAGGATTATATATAATTTTCAAGCATTTCCTTACGTAGAAGAATACGATTAATATTCTCGGTTGTTTTAGGTGTTTTTATTTCCCTGTTAGTTAAGAGTATTTAATGAAGAACCAATGTTATTTATATATAATAACCTTACAAGAATGTGATGTCGCTATCACAAAATAAATGTAAAAAGCTTCGCCAGCTCTCGAACTACAGTCATCTGTGGGACGCAATCAGACTGCAGTTTGTTAATATAAATGGGTACAACAAATTGATTATCAGTGATGTATCGATCGTACTGCTAGTTATCGAGTGGACAAACAAAAAGCTGGCATTCCTTTAAAAGATTTATTATGAGTGTTTCAAGATATGAACTACGTATGAATGAAAATTATATTTAAAGCCTAAATAAAATTAAAAAAGCACGGGTGCTTTTTTAATTTTATTATGACAATCATTTAATATACCAATTGTATAATGAGGTAGAGGTTGACACTCATTAACATTATTTTGTATGAATAAAATATGATCTCAAAGAGAAATAGCTAAAATTACTAAATTTCAATATTTTATCTTAATTTACAAATACATAAATTTTTATAAATTTATAAATATAGTGAAATTTAAACAGCCATCTTTTGCGATCTATGTAAAGCTTATTTCATTACAAGAACATCGTTTAATCACAATGCGCTTACTGCAAAACCGTCGTTCATACCCCAACATTAATTTCCATTAACTAACCTTCCCGTTGCAACCGAACCGATTAATCAAAACGATCCTGTAGAACATTTAAAAGAACACAAACAAAACATTGCACGGAATGCAAAAAGAATTCGGCAATACATTCAAGACGAAATTACTGATCGCAAGAAACAATGGTTGATGCAAATTGCGAGCGGCGCACGAGCAAGAAAAAAACATTCGACATGTTCAATTCAGTGTACCATAAAGGGTCTACGCTTTTAAGGCAGCCGTACCATTGTCAGGGCAATATTGAAATAAAAAGTACGCGACCCGGAAAGGTTGGGCGGGAAGGAATTCTGCATAAAAGCTTTACGCGAAATAGTTCGTTTTCTTATGGGAAAAGGTATACATTTTTGAGTAAAGCAATGAAATTTCGTTCGAATGTTGTACTTGTCCACCTAAGCCCAAATCGCCTGGTAGCCAGTGTCTACTCCCCGGCAGAAGGGAGGGAGGGGGGGGTTATAGAACAGAGCGCCCGGCGCTCGGAAAAAAAATTCTGGCGGATTCATTTGGCCCTTTGAGTCGAGTTTGGTGTTGTTATCAGGTAACTAGATGATGCCCGATTCATTCCCCATACCAGTTTTTTAGGGTTCCATAGCAAAATATGTCACAATCTTTAAAATAATAAACTTTTGGCAGTGGCAAAATCCAAACAAACCAGTATATTTTTATATTTTTGTATCAAACTTGGTTTATAAAAAAATAGTGTCTGAAAGGCCATTTCATGCAAATTATAAAAACATTAACATGTAACATATATCTTACCATTTTCAATGTGAAATAAATTATAGAAAGTACAGGAACGTTCGCCAGCGCAGCGTAGGGGACGGCTAATAGACCCGAAAAATAAGCAATAACATAAAACAAAAACCAGTCAAGTGCGAGTCTGACTCGCCCATCGAGTGTTTCGTACTTATTTGTCCTATACCATGTTATCTTGTCTGGTAGGACCTGGTTAACTGATACACACACACTTTCGTCTTTATAATATTAGTGTGATTTTTAATCATCTTTAAATTATAAATGAAGTCAGGTAACATTGTTAAAAATAAAGATATATAATAATAGAACGTTTTTGTATTAATAATAATGACAACCACCTCCACAATTACATAATTCGGTACATTTGAGCTGGCGTATAAAACACTTCAATCTGGAATTGCAAGATTTCACGCACCGACATCTTATCAATTCAAAGCTTCACTTTTCTTTGTATTTCAGATGGGCAAGGAATATTTTTATTTTTTTAGGTCCCTAAATATATACAGCCTGTAAAACTGCCCTTAAGGTGTGTTTTTTAAGGGCAGCTTCTGTGGGAGGCAAATTTTCGATTTGCCTGTCCGTTTTTGTTAAAAATTTGTTTGCGACCCTCATTTACTGTCACAGCGGGGTACAATGTGAAAAACAAACATGTACTTATAATAATTATAAAAAAAATATAAGTTCTGGATAAGAGTATCCTTAAAATATCGTGACCGTCCTTACCTATCATGCATTGTAATCACAAACTTTTCAATTTCACTGTCTGCATATTTGCCACTGTAAAGTGCTTCAAATCCTCGTGTGACATTCGGATATACCTTCCATACCTCAAATGCAGGTGTACCTATAGTTCTTTTAGACCTTCTAGCTTGGAATACATGATATTCTGTACTAGCCATATCTGTCGACTGTTCTTAACATTATTTTGGCTACTACTACTATATCGTGTGTTCCAAAGCTAGAAGGTCTAAAAGAACTATAGGTACACCTGCATTTAAGGTATAGAAGGCATATATCCGAATGTCACACGAGGATTTGAAGCACTTTACAGTGGCAAATATGCAGACAGTGAAATTGAAAAGTTTGTGATTACAATGCATGATAGGTAAGGACGGTCACGATATTTTAAGGATACTCTTATCCAGAACTTATATTTTTTTTATAATTATTATAAGTACATGTTTGTTTTTCACATTGTACCCCGCTGTGACAGTAAATGAGGGTCGCAAACAAATTTTTAACAAAAACGGACAGGCAAATCGAAAATTTGCCTCCCACAGAAGCTGCCCTTAAACAACACACCTTAAGGGCAGTTTTACAGGCTGTATATATTTAGGGACCTAAAAAAATAAAAATATTCCTTGCCCATCTGAAATACAAAGAAAAGTGAAGCTTTGAATTGATAAGATGTCGGTGCGTGAAATCTTGCAATTCCAGATTGAAGTGTTTTATACGCCAGCTCAATGGACCGAATTATGTAATTGTGGAGGTGGTTGTCATTATTATTAATACAAAAACGTTCTATTATTATATATCTTTATTTTTAACAATGTTACCTGACTTCATTTATAATTTAAAGATGATTAAAAATCACACTAATATTATAAAGACGAAAGTGTGTGTGTATCAGTTAACCAGGTCCTACCAGACAAGATAACATGGTATAGGACAAATAAGTACGAAACACTCGATGGGCGAGTCAGACTCGCACTTGACTGGTTTTTGTTTTATGTTATTGCTTATTTTTCGGGTCTATTAGCCGTCCCCTACGCTGCGCTGACGAACGTTCCTGTACTTTCTATAATTTATTTCACATTGAAAATGGTAAGATATATGTTACATATTAATGTTTTTATAATCTGCATGAATTGGCCTTTCAGACACTATTTTTTTATAAACCAAGTTTGATACAAAATATAAAAATATACTGGTTTGTTTGGATTTTGCCACTGCCAAAAGTTTATTATTTTTAATATTGTGACATATTTTGCTATGGCACCCTAAAAAACTGGTATGGGGAATGAATCGGGCATCATCTAGTTACCTGATAACAACACCAAACTCGACTCAAAGGGCCAAATGAATCCGCCAGAATTTTTTTTCCGAGCGCCGGGCGCTCTGTTCTTTAACCCCCCCTCCCTCCCTTCTGCCGGGGAGTAGACACTGGCTACCAGGCGATTTGGGCTTAGGTGGACGAGTACAACATTCGAACCAAATTTCATTGCTTTACTCAAAAATGTATACCTTTCCATACAAGCATGCCCATAAGAAAACGGACTAAAATATGTTTTAAGCGCCAAATTCTTCGAGCTTCGAGCTTTTTACTTATGCCAATATAGGACAACATTTTACAGAACGCCAACAACACACGATTTTAATACAGCAAAAAGCTTGGGAAGAACGGTTACAGCACCTTTAGTGTTCACAAAAAATTAGGACGATCTACTTTGTCAAATCAATAATTTCCATTCCTTCCACGATGTCTAATACATTAAAATCCAAACACAATGATACGCTGCTACAGATATTTGTATGTATTTATTCCACGACCGTTATAAGCAGTGGACAGTCAGATAAATTATGCATCAGGCGCGGAGCCTATAATTCAAGCTATTAGTCGAATTTCGTGTTTTAGTGGCGAAGAGAAAGTTGCTACCAGTCTTCACTACGCCCTATATTGGTGGGTGGTCCAATTCAATAAACTATAACGGAAATTAAGGGACTATTCAAGAATATTTTTATGAAAATTGAATTAATAACAAACCGTCATATTATATCATATCGATGAAATTACTACTAAGTAGGTAATAACTCTAGGTATTTTACTAAAGAACTTCAATAATAAAACATTGAAATTTCTTTTCAGCCTGAAATTATAACTTAACATTAAACAGGGTTTATAGTAAGTATATTAATGTTTTACAATTCTATATACAATCTTTTAAAGTGAAACTTTTATTACATCGTCTCAAACTTTTTGGTCTCGGAAAACACGCGACATGCGCTACACAAAGCAGTGTTCGGAACCGTTCGAACAGTTTCACTTTTACCGTGGTTTCATAAAACCACACAACATTTTTTTATTTTTGAAATAAACAACCTCTAACAGCATTTATACATGTAAACGCTTCGTGTATTATTATTAAGTTTAAAAAATAGTAATGGGAAACAAACGATTTTACCACTTTAATATGAATCTCCCATGACTTGCCCCACACACAAGCACGTGCCACAGTCGATGTTTATCTGCCGTTCAATGCTACATTAACTTGTAAAAACCCTATAATTTCCCGCTTGATCGGTGAAAAATAACCTTAGGCAAGGATTTGTTCTCATTTTATTACTCGCTTATATGCAACCTTAGAATTATTGAATCTTAAAGAAATTTCTTTGAAGGTCAACTCACTTAAATAGCCGTAATTCTAAGAAAACCCATTGTTGTAAGAAATATAGATACATGACTACAATGCTCATATATGTATATGTATGAATAATAAATAATTAGTCAGTATTTAAAAGTTGAGCTTCGAACAAGAAGCTTACTTCTCAGATCTTTTAAACTTCACTGTTATAAAAATAGACTAAAGGACAGGCTTTATCCAGAATATGAAATAGGATACAATATAGCTAAACAACAGATTTATTCCTACATACGGAGTAATTTGCTAAAATGAATTTAATCAAATACACAACAAGGAAAGGCCATAACATTGAATTACATGTCGTGCTTTCTCCAGCCAACTGAACCAAAATTGGCAAAACCTACAGGCAATTTGAAATAGTAATTGTGGCCAGATAGCATTAGTTTCTGTTCAACAGGTGACTTATCAGCCAGATCGGCTGTTTCCGTTAACTAGCTGTACTACCATAATGATTGGTGGAATAACGTGCTGTCTTTTGTTTTTCTTATTATACACGGAGATTGAAAGATTAAAGCGCGTCACACACGGTGAAGATACTATAGGTAATATTTTATGTTAAGATTCTCTAATATAAAATATTACAGTATCTTAAGGTATCCGGTATCAGCGTTCTGACCATCATTTTTCTTTTTGTCATTGCGTACTAAGACCCCTGTAGAACCGCCATCCTGTTACAAATGACCTGAAACACTGTCACAAAATTTCGGGTCATTTGTAACAGGAACCGGATACCTTAAGATACTGTAATATTTTATATTAGAGAATCTTAACATAAAATATTATAGTATCTTCACCGTGTGTGACGCGTTTTAGGAATCGGATTGAAAGATGAAGCCTTATATTTCCTTCTCCAGACAGTTCTTTTTATAACAAAATGCAATCACCATCAATGCTAATAGATGATGCGTTTCCTTTATAGGTAGATGATGATGACGCCGAGTTCATGTGAATTATTGTGAGTTCATTGTGAGTTACATAATATTAATGAAGAATTTACGGTTTTCGTCATATAAGTATATCTACGTATTAGACAACAGTTTAGTAATTTATAAGACGTTACAAAAACATTTGTTAACACTCACAACAATAATGTTATAAGCCAATCTATCTCTAAACAGTAAACAAAAACTCAACTTCACAACCAACGCATCGTCTATAAATCGTTCTAGAAAATTCTCGAAACAATGCGAATCGGGAAGAAGCATGGTTAATGGGTGAGATCGCAAGGGTATGAATCACCCTGTGGGCGATACAGGAAGTCGCCCACGGGAACTGGGAGCCAAATGATACAGCCGTGCCTGTCGACAGATTATATAATGCTGCAGATAGCTTTGTCGAAATAAATACTCCTTGCTGATAGCTGGCTGTTTATTCTGTTAATGGCTCGTGATTATTTAGTAGTGAGTGGAATTGATATTAATAGATTGGTTAGTAACAGTCAATGATAGATCATTCCTTAGAGAAGATCGTTCCTTCATGTAGATACTTTTCAAACATTTGAAATGTATTCGTCTTTATCTACATCTACTGGGTTTCATCCCAGAATGCTGGAAATAATATAAAAATGTAGTCGTGTAAATATATTAAAAGCTTGCGGCGTACATCCAATTTGTTTTATGACCATTTTATAGCACTGTTACATTTTTAAACAACCCTTAAAAGCCCGACCTCGTTCCCATTAAAATTAAAAATGTAGATTTCATTCCCAAAGTGCAATTTTAGTAGATAAGTATATTTTATAAGCATATTTATTTCAGACGTAGCAATTTTTTAAACTATCGAATAGCTTTTTCCCATTACCTACTATATACTATGTAATTCATTGTGAAATAGAATTAAAATCATTGCATTTTTCTCAATTATTTTCTCATTAAATCTTGGTCAACACTAGATAAAAATCTTGTAAAGGGCTGGCGATAGGGCCGTTCGTTTCGGTAGCGTAACGCAACAATTGCGCAACCAATAGCGATGAGATCACCGCGCTGATAATTCTCTGAGGCAATTAGGGCTTGTACTATCGGACACTGTTAGCTAATGACTACAATGCATTTGTTTCGCAAATTTCATTATTGTACTGATTGTGGAGTTGGTTAGTTTTTACGAGAGAGACCAATCTTTATAAAATAATGGTGATTCAAAGCGCTTCAAAAAGTCTAGTTGATAAATTGTAAAAATAAGTGAATTGCAGTTATTGTAAATGTATTTCTATTTTGGTATATTTATTCATTATCCACATTTAAACTTTGATATTTATTATCTTGTATTCGGGTATAATCTTAATGAAACCATCTTCACCCATTTCATGGATTAAATAAAAGTTTACTCAAGTTTACTCGAGCTTATCCACATAATGTGTCTATTATGACATAAACGCGACAATATTATTTTATAGATTTGTTGAAAGTAGATACATACCATAAAAGCGAAATCTTGGAATAGATACTCACACAAAATCTACCCAAATGCCCGTTTTGTGGAAGTGATAATGCTTACAGCTCGAAGAATAGATAAAGTACTACAGAGCGATGCGATAAAATCAATCTCAATACTGAGAAGTCGCCTATAGACTTGTCAAACAATATTTCTACTACCTATGATCATATTTTTATCATATCAGAATGGAAAGTAACTTCTCTTAACATTGTAGATAGAAGATTTTACTGAAAAAAATTATAGTAGTGGGTTTATAATAAGCCTTTACAGGAATACAGTTTCAAAAGCAGTATTCAAAAAAAGCACGTAAGTATGCACGAGTCAAAGAAAATGTATCCTTATTCGAAACAATACAATGAGGTACCGTAAGCAAAAAACCTCGCAGGTCAGTGCGTGCGTTTTTCAAGAGAAAGGTCCACAAAAACGCAAAAAAACGATTTATTACCGTACGGAAGCGCTGTTACGTCAACATTGATCGTAAATCTGATGACATTATGAATTTTAATACTTCCTACAATTACGGGACAATCGATTTATCGTTTATTTGATTTTCGTGTTGACTCTACGATCAATTATCATATTTATGAACGAATTATGTGTTAATATTCATAAATGTTTAATAATTTTTACAGTGTCAATATTGTTTCGCAATTTAAGCGTGGTCTTTATCGAATATTTGTTAATATATAAAATTGGATTTTTTTTTTTTTTTTTTTTTTGGTAATAGGGAAGCGCTTGACCACAATCTCGCCTGATGTTAAGCTGAGATGTGGTCTAAGATGGAACGCGCTTCCCTAGAAGGTACCTGTTCACTCTACGCTTGAAGACCCCCATATTGTACTCGTCAGGGAACACAGACTCAGGAAGCATGTTCCAGTCCCTCGCGGTTCGGATAAAGAATGTGGAACCGAACCGCTTAGTCCGGGTACATGGAACGTCCACCATATGGCGATGCCTAGAATCTGTGCGCCTCGACGATCGATGGAAGAATTGGAAGATCGATGGATGGATTTCAGAATACGTGCTTTAACTTGTAAGAGGTTGGATAAACGAAACCTTTCCCTTTAATCCAATAAAATTTCATATAACTTTCATTTACTGATGGATTCTACGTTACATATTGTTATCATTTTATAAGTTTAAAACGTTCTTTTAATATTTGATTCTAAAAAAGATTCTGGTTAATTAAATATCAAACCTATATTAGTTGCAACTTTAAACTTATAAATCACAATGGAAACCCCTATAACTATTTCCTCACACGTGACTATTTTCAAGCACATTGACTCACAATTTCATCGTATCGTGTGTTAAATGATAGTTATTTAGTTTTTGCACAGCCATTAGATAAAGTTAACTCATAAAGAAAATTACATGCAATTTGCCTTCAACGTGCGAGTAAACATTTTCTTGGTCGTGAATAATTTAGCGCGTGCAGAACGTCGTGTTTTTAAATGATTTATAAGTTGCATGTGGAGATATAGAGATATCGGTGAGATTGCGATCGTGATCGTCTGTAAAATCAATACGGCGAAGGAATCGTGCTCAAAGTGGGCGTTTAACCTTTGGCCGAAGGCGTGCGGCGCGGGCGCATACGCCGCGTCAAACCATCCATCATGACCACTATCTGAGGCAAATTAACCCAACACAGACGCCACTGAACCTGCTCGTCCAGTACTTGTGATCTCTCATTCAGTACTGGGTGCGACACACCTGGGATCAAACACAATGGTTACTTTTGTATTTTACTACCCGAATGGGACATTTACAAATCGCTTTGCGCTGAGCACGTCACGCTTTACTATTTGACTTTCCTCCTCTAGTTAAGAATCTGCGATTGTATCGGCGCGACTTAACTGATGGTAATGCATATTGCTATTTGAAATTATTATAAATAACTTCGTGCAATTATTCGCGCTTGTAGGAGTGTTCTTGTATGTGTTTACTACTGTTAGTATTACATTAAATACATATGTGTAATATGGTTTAAATATAAAACACATGAGTAAAGATGTTTTATATGCATCGTCTATATATTGTTACCAAATATAGTTATTATAATGTCTCCATAAGGAACGTTATTACAAACTTTGAGACACCTTCGCTCAGAGCTTCCCACCAAAATCACTCCAGACATTCAAAGACCCATAAATATCACTCCAACAACCAAACACAACACAAATTACACGAATTTACCGTTCATTTATCACTTTCCACATCGCCAAGCCCTTAATCTCGTCGCGACATATCATCTCGATACCAATTACTAATGTAAATAAGCAAAGGTAACCTTGATAGGGATATACTTGATAAATGGCAGCAATTGGCAGTTATTGCAAGTCATAACTCGACTGGAGACACGGATCATATCCTCGTACGGGCGAAAAATAATGATTGCCGGTACGTGGTGATCTGTCGAGATATGCTATCGACTACCTTTATTTTTTGGGATGCTTTTGATCGAGTTTATTTATATGCAATTTTTACATTTCGTTATGTATTGGCATTTTATATTTCATGTACCTACACCGTACATACAGATACAGTTCAAACGCATCAATTTTAATTATTGTACCTACTTATTCTTCAATAACTATAAATTGTATATCAACATCAAAGCCTCATCATTTCACCGATCTACGATTCCACACAATGCCGCGACCAGCCTCTACAGTAAGCTTGATAAAGATAACATAACAATTAACAATTATACTTCTAAATAAGTAGGTACGTAATTCTCTACATTTGATAATTACTGGGCAGAATCGTAGACTGAAATACTCGTAGTAACTAGTACTACTCTCTTATTTATAGAACGAATTCGCCAGTTCTCCATTACAGCGTTCCTAAAATAATGAAGCGTCTCACGCTCAATAGCGAAGAGTATTGAAATACGTCAAACGCACGTCGGGTATCGTATTAATAAATAATTATTATGAAAGCCAGCGTCACTCATGATTATATGCGTGAAGATACAATGATCCGGCCCGGTGCTTTAGCGAGGCAAAATGGCTGTAATAGCGAATAAATACGCATAAACGTTCATTAAAGTACTAGTAATAGATTTATGTTTGATATAGTGTATTTGTGAGAACGCTGTTTAGAATATAATGTCTTTGTAGGTATAAAGATGAGATTTTGTACTAAAGTGGAAAATTTTTACGTATTACGTATAACAAGAACATTACTTGGTTTCTTTTTGTTAATTTTGCGAAAAGTGTGCCCATTGCCATAATCACTAAATATTTCTGGAAGAGCCTATTTTAGAAATACTGCCATCGCAAAGTATTGTAGTTTTTAAATTTAAAAATATACCTACTAATTATGTTCACATAAGTACGATCAATATAATGCCACTATCAAAACTCTTTACCCGAACTTCTACCAACCAACCTACTCTGTAATTCAGTGATAATTCCGGATACCTCATTAAATACATTATCGGCTCAACAAAAAACAGTTACAAGTTCGCTCGCGTGATAGATAGCGATCGACGATACTATCAAGGGTCAGCACAAGCTAACAATTATTACTGTAATGCTACCGCAATTATATTATATAGCTCTCATAAAGAAAAGCTTTTTACCTTTATCGCTAAGTTCTTATAATTTCAATCGGTGCGCTTATCTCTGGAAATTATCTGAGTTATATCAATTATCGTGTTAGTCATTTTGTATGTTGTTTATCGCGTGCCTTAGCTTTTCGCTTTATAGAAAATTATTTCTTGGTAAAGTTCTTTTGAACTATCGTTTACTTATCTTCCTACATCGCTTTATCGAGGTATTTCTGGATTTTTTTTGAAGTATTATAAAATTATATTATGAGTATTATCACATTTGGTTTATAATTTTAAATATCACCTGACTGAAATAAACAAACAATACCACATGATGGAAAAGCATACACATGTAGATAATATGTATATTGTATAAGCTTTATCACGTTGTCATCATCGCTAACTTATAAGTATAGCGTTAGCTACTATTAAGTATTCTGTATATACCTATGTGTCTAATGTTTTCTGCCTAGAATACACCAACGTTTCCCTACCATTAACTTCACCGACACAACCAAAACACACACATTGTCATGTAAAAGCCTAACCTTATCTCAATCCATATCTCTATTACATTATACACAAAACACATAGTTTGCGGGTTGCGACATGGTCCCCATCAATCACAACTAGTCACGAAACACTTACAGCTAATACCACTCAAATTGACAGGAATAACGCTACTCGAACTGTCAAAGGACCAATTTCTATTTGATATAGTGTGCCAATGCAGTGAACAAGCAGTTATTACACTGGTTAGACATAGAGTTAATATTTAACATTGGAAATTGTTCTAAATGTATGACAATCCTTTGTCGGTATCTCGGAGTATACAATCAAACATAATAAAAATATACTCAAATATCTATTCAAAAGAAATCCCAAAAGGAAACCAGATATATCTCTCGGTACTTGCAACTCGAATTCCCTAAAAGAAAGCTCCAGAAATATCTCGTGAAGGTACTGCATTCCGTGACCATGCAAACCCATTGAACTACAGATAACACGAAGAAAATACCCGACCACGGCACTTTATCACGATCCCCGGATAGAAAGTAGCGTATGAAATGATTCATAATGACAGATAGACTTATTAACAATCCGCCACATATAAATCAATAGCCAACATCGACAACTGCACGAAGAGCGAAAATGTGAATCGGGCTTATGATTTATTTGTTAAAAGATAAAGAAAGCCTTTTCCCGCCGTTTATTGCCGTGTAATATAATTGTGATATATTTGCTGACTGTACATACTCGGTTATGTGTGTGTGTGTGGTGTGTGTAGAAGGAATCGTGTTGATCGTTAAGATTGCACTTAGTATTTAAAGACAAGGATACATACGATAAAGGATACTACAGAATTTTTATCAGGTTTAATCATTTTGAAATTATTTTTGCAGAAGTTCGTAAACGTTAGTTAATTTGTTGTAAGTACTAGACAATCGTACCTACCTACTCATATAAAGAAAATGTTTAAATTGATGCCTGCTGATCAAACTTTAGAACTTTACCTCCTTAATTCTAGACAAATTTGAACTCTAAATAAATAATTAGAAGTTCACATTCTCTGAGCTTTCCTGTCCCTTAACATATGAAATATATAAAAATCCCAAACAGCTCCAACTTCATGCTGTACCCACACCGTGACCAAGCATGATACGCCATACGCCCACCGCCTGACTCCAATCGTAAATCGATTGACGTAACCTAAGTAGGCATACATTGCAATGATAAATGTGCGCCCTGAGTAAAGCTTGTTAGCTCGAGATGCAGATAAATAAGCACTTTTAACACGCAACCAAACGAATCACCTGTCATGCCGTTAATCTGTGTTGCTTTATACTCATTTTTTAATGCTTACTAGAGCAATGTTGGTTTAGTGGGATCTGTTTCATTAAATCTCAGGTGAATAAGTGAGCATTATTTTTCAATTAATGAGCATACATATCGTTACTGAAATATGTGAAAGGATAAATCGTGATGATACTGCCAAGTGCCATGTCGTAGTTCGATATTAAATTATTTAGTAAAAATAGGTGCAAAATTTTGGAAGTATATAGAAAAAAACTAGATCATGAGGCGGGATTCCGCTTCAATTATTCCAAAAATGCGTATCTTTGTTAAGTTAATAAGTTCTGCATTAAATCATAAAATCAGTATCTACTTACACAGACTTATTTATTTTATCAATACCTGCGATGAGTCAGCCAAACAAGATACGTACGTAATTTTGCCCTGCATGCAGTCCCTTTAATCTGCCTTCCGACACAATAAAAAAGCGACAGCATTTAATCACATCTAGACCACACAGTTTTTCACAATGTACAATTACAGAGCCGACAGCCATGTAACCATCCTATAAATTAACCCTATTAGTCTAAGATCCCACAGCATTTTCGTGCGTTCATCGTTTTTTTTTGCTAAAACCAATTTTATGTTTAAATAAATCTATTAGAAAAAAATTTATTAAATATGCTTGCGGCCAAATTTTGACTGGCAACCTAGTCGATATATATTCTACTAATTATAAATATACATAAAATTTTGGGTTTACCAAAAAACGATGAACGCACTAAAATTCTGTGGGATCTCGTACTATATCGACCGTGACATTTGTTAACAACCACTGTTTATCTGTGCATAATAAAATCAGAGAATCACCCGTCGATCGTCGTACAATTGGCAATTAATCACCACGCTGAGAAGTAATTATTTAAATTATAGTCTTCTTCAATCAGTGCTCATTACTAGGTATGATTTATGAGGCGGTTTTTGCACGATTCGTATCAAAAGTTGCATACATATTTTATGATCGGTGTCCTCCTACGTAGATGTTACAATGTATTGCAGCTAGTTATTTAAAATGAAAGTGAAGCTAGTTTGTAGTTTTTTCTAAGAGGAAGCATAAAAATCTATGATGTAAAGATTGTAAATAATGAGTGGGTGTCTTTGCAAGTACTGTAAAAATGTTATTATGTAATCAAGTAATTATGTATAGGAACTAAAAGCCGTATCAACGACTTTTCTTTTAGGAAAAAACATATTATATAAACGGAAGGCCATGATCACAGATGTTGGTATAAAAATAACCCATCATATTAATCTTGTCCGAGTTTCATCTAGTATCCAATTGGTACCTAAAAAATTAATACACTAACCATAGATTCTATCATGAAATAGAAGTTTTAAAGAGAAATTCAGAAACCTTGAACCTGACACTCACACATACATTACCATGTTTGAAAATCACGGTCACGCAAGTATTACCACATCCACATCAAAACCACATCAAAACATCGATAAAATAACATTAAACAAGTGTGCCAGCAGTTATTCCATTAATTTGAGCAAACACGACGAGCTTAATTGAAATTTTAATTAATTTTGATCGGAAACAAAGGAAGACGCTAATCAAACAGGAAGACATTACCCGCTTTACGCGAAACCGGTTAAGATCGATCGTGTGAATATACCAATGTTTTTGGAGACAGTCATGTAAGTATTACGATAAATATGCATAATAATTCTTAGACAAGATAGTAATTATGTGGAGTCCTTCCGTCAAAGATTCCAATATTTATTTTTATATAATCGTTACGAAAAACTGGATTTGGAAGGAAGCATACATTGTTAATGCGTATATTAATTTTTATTTAAAGGATTGTCTATTTTTGCAGACGACAAAATAGGTACGGAAGCATTAATTCACCTTTTATTTTTAGCGAAGTTCCTTTTTATAAGGAACCAAAAAGATTTATATACAAATATTAAACGACGCACATATCAAAGTAACATTACTTAAAATATCTAAACCGTAGACCAAAAGACCATTCAGTCCAATCAATGGAGCCATCTTCACCCAATACCGAGTTTCACTTAATGATAAATGAAATCACCGCATATGATTTATTCCGCAATGAAAACCTATTCACACGTTTTCTATGCAAATTTCTAATTCGAAGTTTTCAATTAGTTTTGCTTTCACCATTCAATGGAAAATGTTATGGGCACCGGAAAATATATACACTTTGAGGTTAAGATGAATTTGCATTTCTGATTATTGCGCTTTTAGGTAATGAATCTGTACTTTCAAAACCATTCGTTATAAATATCTACGTGTCGTGTCAATTTAAGTACATATTTTTATTTAACCCTTAAATTATATTTAAAGGCAGCTTTTACAGTGCATTTATGCTTAACGATATTTCTGCAACAAAATAAAGTACTCTAATTCGTTAAAAAAGAAGCTAAGAAAATAACATTATAATTGGATCCCTATTTGTATCAGCATCAAATATTAAACAAACTGTCTACCTTCTTTTGACTCAGATCTGACGTAAAGCCAAGTCTCTCAGAAATAAGCTAATAAAGGAAGCCGGCCTATAAAGCGTATAAGATGCGATTAAAAAAGCATTCCATTGAAATAGCAGTAAACCGCGAGATATAAACTCCTTAACGTCAATATAAACACCAGACATTATAAATCATATGCAACTGAATGTGTCACTCGGGACTCCAAACACGTAGGTACATACCTAACAAAAACGTCTCAAGGATTACCGAGTCCAGTAAACTTGTTTCTTAGCTAGAATTAAAAGAAAAATTCCTTTTTATTGCCACCATATAAATATCTCGTCGACATAAAGATCGCTTTGTATCAAGCCAAACAATGGCGTGTTTCATTACAATGTTAACTTTGTGTCGTTTATGGACTAGTCTTCAGATATGCCTTAGACTTGGCCGTAAGAAGGATAAAAGATAGCCTGTACTGAGATCTCGCAATAGAAAGCGATGATAAAACATTAATGCTACAATTATTCCTATATGTAAACAACTTATGCGCTTGAAGCATGACGAAATGTAACAAATGACGAATCACAATGCTGAATTTAAAATTATAATGTTAAATTCTAAATGTCGCATGTTTATACATTAATTTAATTACAATTTAACATCAAGCCATTTCAATGACGAAATGGTCTTAAAAACTATAACAAAATACACTCATTAACTCGAATATTAATCTACTTAAAATTTAACCATACCCTAAATCTCACATTACAATACTACCTCAAACTCAACTCAAACATTTATTTATTCAATTAGACTTCTTATAAAAGCACTTACGAATCGTCATAACATTTATTAACATTTACCACACATAATAGGTATACTTATTGAAACTGGTAAGTATTCTTAAAAGTTTAACGACTCACAAAGTGATTTAAAATCAAGAGCAGAATATTTATAATAGATAGAAACAGATTTCCAAAAATATCCAGATCGTAGTACCTCCACATTTATTTTAAACCTATTAGTCTAACAACAAATAAAACATAAAATCTCATACAATTTCATAAACCTATTACGAACATTAAAATAACGTATCTGAAATTCATATGAGGCTCAGGTATGACCTACAATTGTGCCTGTATAAGGCAGTGTGTCGTGTACACAAGAAGTGATATTTGCATAATCATCCTATACGGAACGAATTCATTATTGTATCGCGTGTCCGTTGTACGACACGACACGTTACGCTTTATTTTATTGATTTATTTTTAAATGGTGTTTAAATCTTAAAAATAAATGTATGTGCTATGCTAAATAGAGATACCTAATTTAAGAGTTAGTAATGGTTTGATAACAGAGGAATTAGAAAAGAGTATCGAGGTTGAAAAACACACAAGAAATTTTTTGATAAAGACTGGAATTAGTGAAATCATTGTATTAAATTGCAAACATGTTAAATTTTATAATTATTAATCAAGTAAATTTGATAAATATTAAGCATTAAAAAGTTCCAGTATACCTACTAGAATAATAAATTTATTTTAATGTTATTCATAGACTGAAATTTGAAACCGTCCAACCACAAGCTTTGAAGAAGAACATATAATACTAAATAATTCTGGACATTGGAAAGCTAGCATTTGTTATTCGATATTTTATAGTAATAAATAGAGACAAGTCAATTATAAACTGTCTAATAGATTACGCTGATATGTATCTATAGAACACGTTTTCATGATTCTCAGCGAACCCACTAAAACGTGACGATTATTGTTGGCATTAAATTGAAGACATGACTCGAAAGTCATGTTATTTAGCTGTACGGTAACCTGAGACTGATTTAAAGAGCCCAATAGCTTACTATTGTCGACGTACAGATTAACTGACATCGTTAAACTTGGCTTCACACAATATGTCGAAACATTACAAATTATTATTGATAAACTTGGATAATATGAGAGTTTAGAATGGGTTAAAGTTTATGGTACTTATAAAGACTGTTGTTTTATATACTTTCTTGTAATAATTACTAATTAAGACAAAAAATAATCATAGCAAAAATGTCAATTTAAATTTATTGTGAGAGCCTACAATAATTGCAGCATTATTTACGTTTGTTCGTTAAAAGTTCTATAAAACCATAACAAAAGTCATAACAGCTAATCTAATAAATGAATAACCAGCTCATATGCAAAAGCTGAAACCATCCAGCAACATAGTTAAAAATAAAAAATATATTAATTACACTTTACATTGCTACCCGAATCGTTTAACAAATTCATAAATCAAACACTTTATCATATACCTAAATAAAATAACTTTTTCGGCTAGATTCCCGTAAGACAATGCAACCGCGCACACTGTCTCCTGTCAATCAGGTTATTAAGGGCGCTTTGGTCGCCCGTGGGCGGACCGCGGTGACAACTGAAAGTAGCAGACTTTGTTCTACTCGTTAAATCAATACGAGATTTTATCTAAACACGCATGCACTCGGAGAATGGGTATCGAAAATCACGCAATCGAGTAGCCAAAATTGTATCGATGGATTGTGCATTTGGCGCGAAAATTTTAGAATTCAAGTGAAAGATAATCATTGGTGTTATAAATGCCTTGGCTTATACATTTCTTGACTGTAAATAACATGGCCACTGTGAACATAAAATAAATTATTCGATATGCATTATGCCTACGAGAATAAGAGAAAACAACATGCTCCGATAAGTAAATTAATCATTGGATGAAGTCGTCGTCGGACTTAGATTTAAAAAGATTTTGTTTATGCACCAATGCCCAAATAAAAACGAAAACTATGTGTGTCTTTATCAACACAGCGTCATTAAATTATACGTAAACCTTACTCATAATAATATATTAAACACACTCAAGGGAGCACTCAAGGCAATTAACAAAAGCACACTTCATGCATCCATGTAAGCTGATACATTGACTCCAGCGAGTTCTTCCTTAATAAGATCTATTGAGCTCAAATACTTACCGTCTAACACCGATATTGAGTTTATAATCGTGTTTAGTTACAATTTACAAGACACGCGATTTTACAGAATATAGGAATTTACGAACACTATCTTATTATCTTGAATTGCTGCTTATGTTATTACAATTTGTGAACATTCTTTCAAAAACGTAAGACTCTTCCAAAAACATTGGTATACTTTTAATCCCTCTTCACAATCGGTAAGTAGAAGCAATCACGAAAGTGTAGAGTGTAAATGTCTATGATCGGCCGTCATTGTAGATGTACTTTATTCACCGTAATGGCGGCAAACATCGTCGATCATTTGTTGGGCCAACGCTCTCGATTGTGAAGAGGGCCCATAAAGATCACAAATGCGTCAATAGCAAAAAGCTGGATATTTTATGCTAAGTGTCGGTAAAGAAGAGTTTTTCTTCTATAGCTTAAAAGGTAGAGTATACACATAGAACTCACAAGAGATGTATCAAAGATAGCCTTATTATATCTCTAGAAATGGATAGTTATGTTACGTGCAACTTAAACAAAACACGATAGGTATATTATAATCACGTTGGCAATAGAAGTGTGTTAAACATCTGAGGCAATAAAACATATGGATGGAATACAGATTAAGTGTAACTACGATTTAGGGCCATATATAGAACATTTTTACATGCTTGTAACGTCAGGACTGGATGTTTTATTGTATTACCTATTAGATACCTTTGCTTTTGTTTTGCTCTTATAAAAAAAAAGATAAATGAAACCTTTACATCGTAATTCGTAACATATTTTATGCCTACTTGTGGATGCAACACTCCTTCTGCATTGTTACCTGAATGATTTATGTTCTACGATTTTAAATAATGGTATGTTTGGTAACTATTTATAATTAAAAATAGCCAAATGTTTAATTCATTAATTTTCGAATGCAGTCAATCAGGGACGCTTTTACACGATTAATAAAATAGCACAGACAGACTTATAGCAGTTATTTATCGTATTCAAATCTATAACAAATATAACGAAAACAAAAATAGTAATAAACAGTTCCAAGCCTAAAGCCGGTTATTCCAAAGTGGGTCAGTTTAACAATTAATACATCTGCATTTAAACGAGCTCTCAAGATGCGCACGCGATCCCGAGGTGATAATATAATAAAGGGCTGTAACATTGTTGATGAAACGTGGGTTTGCACGCCTTCGCGTTGCTAGGTTAATGGAATATCTGATTTGAGATAAAAACATAATATACAGAATTTCCTAATACAGTTATGAGTAAGTGATCCTAACACTTGTTTAAATTTGACCAGAATTTCCTAACAGTTGTGAGTTTGTGATGAAAAAATGATCCATTTTTTGAAGATTATTAAAAACTGAATATTGGATTAGATTAAATACTTAACTCTTCTACTTCCCTCTCTTTTATTTCCCTTTTTTTTGAGTGGTTATTGTTCATATATTTTTTGTTGATATAAATAGTATCTACTATCTAGTAACAATATTTATATGTTCTTCAATTTACATAACATAAAAGATTAAATAACTAGCGTAACCATTGATAAAGATACAAAACATAAGCTTCCATGATAGAATTTCAAATCATCTCGCCCAGACTACGTCTATATAAACATACCAGCTCTTTATAATTGTAAAATAGATGTATTTAGAGGTTGGGAACAGCGAAGGGCTCAAGATCTCCACTTTCTATGTGTTCATTGGGCGGCTGTAATAAGCTATTTTTCAATTGCACAGCTTTCGGTTCACTTTCCAACTCGTGTCGATGTTCTGTTATCTCATAGCCTACAATAATTACAATAGAATGTTAGGAGCTAAATTAATTTCAGTATTTTATGGCCGGACGTTTTTAATTGAAAAACGTAACGATTCACATTTTTTAAAGCTTTGTCTTGTAAAATTATAGGTTGTGCAGAGAAAACTATTAAAACAACTATTCATCATCATAATTCTTATAAGACTATGCAATGTTTATTACGCCAAAAAATAAACAACGATTTCGATATCACAGTAATTATCGCTAACTCATTAAAAACGTGCTAATGTAAATAAAAACGCACCGTTAACTTTTCACTCACCCCAGGCGATCCAAGGCTTTTAAGTTTTAACCCGACATGACCTACGCTAATACGATTCACAGATACACATATTACACCGAACATTATTAATATCATTAATATTAAAGCAGTGTAGGCGTAACTGCTTTTCTACGTAGGCTATTAAAAGGCTAATGCACTCACAAATACAATAAACCGTCGATAAATATTGATCTAACCGCTGAATATAAACAGTCGATTTATGCATCGGTCTCAGCGATCAATCATTAAATTAACTACGAATAAGGACTCGTATTGTGATATTATGAGGCTCACAAACTATTTATCAACCAATTGTAGTTGTGGTTTGACTTGGAAATTGGAATAATGTAATAGATTTTTGGTTGTTATATTTTATTATCTATCTATCGTGGCTACATGTTCGTGGAAGTCAGTTAAGTTCATTCTTTACGCACAGTTAAAATTAGGTAGGTACCTACATATAAAAGAAAAAAAGAAGGACATTGACAATTATTTATTAACTGTTTATAATTATTATCATTGATAAGGCACAACAAGTTAGAGACATATAACTAAGATATACTTAAGACTGTGTAATCATAAAATACTTACGAAATTTTTCTAAATGCAATCTCTACGATTACTTATTCATAAGCCCGTAACAGAAAATATTTTTTCAAATACCGCAGCATCAGCCTACGCAATTAATTCAAATCCTTTGAGTGTATTGTATAATTTTTCATTATTTAGAGTGCGTGTCATACTCTCTGTGGATCTCCCACGCGACTGATGTTAGACTGAGATCACGGCTTTAGCGATAAGCGATAAAATTATTAATTTATGTCATAATTCGTATAAAATTGTTATTTTTTTTAAGTTTTTTTAGAACAAGACTGCTAAATTCGTACAAATCGTACAAAATTGTACTTAGGTACATATTTTTCTTCCAGAAAAGGACTATAAATACCTATCAAAAGATGCATGTACCAATAATAATAATTATTATTATTCTTTATTATGTAAAATTATCAATGCAAACCTAAGATAGGTACTAAGTGCAATTAAATTTGTTATATTTTGTTTTAATTGTAAACATGGTCCAATTAAATGATTTTAGTGAATGGATTTCATCTATCACCATAAACACATTCCTATTTCACGCAGACCTTTTGACTCCATCTCATTCATATGACGATAATAATTATCAGAAGTTCGTAGTGACTTTTTTAAATTATTTAAAAAATTCACTACGAACTTTTTTGAAGTGAAACGTCGCGTCATGGCAATACCGTCACGTCATGGAATAAGGCGACGATTTTGGTATCTTTGAATTCTATCAAAGAAGTTTCACTTCACGTGTGCTCGGCTAAATAAATTAATGGTTAATTTTTAATCAAGTAATTACTTTACTTTTTTCTCCACAAACATCAAAATCAATAATAATCGTAACAACATAATGTAAACAAAACAAACACAACCCACAAATAAAACGTAAGTAGCAACAGCTAGCAATCGTGTTTCCGATAAAATCCACATACCGTTCCACTACCGTTACGATCTCGTGTCGGAGCGCCATTTAGCGTTCGACAATCGCAAGTAATAAAAGCAAGAACGATACATTACTCGATAGCTTGTCGAATATTCACTCGATCATGCTAAACAAACCGACTGACAGCCCTTTTGTAGGTCGCATTCTAATTGAATACTCCGATATGAGATAACTACCGTCATTATTTAAACGATAGCGCTCTCTATTCGTAATAGACGAGACGGAACTGGTTACATGTATTAACAATACGATGTGTTGAAAGAATTCTAAGTGTGTTATTAATAAAGCTTTGTTTATCGGAATGATAAATAATTTCAATTTGTACGTTTCATGAAGAAATTTGTAAAAAGATAATTTAACCGATGATATTTTAAACATTATCAGATTTCGTAACAGCTTCATTTAACGGCCGCTTACATAATGTATTCTTATGCAGCTGAAAACTTTGTAGTAATCTATACTTATAATAAATCTGTAGAGAGGCCAATTCTGTACATGAAATATATTTAAAAAAAAACTATATACTTAAAATAAATCTGTAGAGAGGCCAATTCTGTACATGAAATATATTTAAAAAAAAACTATGAAGGGGTGATAAGGGATCGCTACTGATGCCAAAAATGCAATCAGTAAAATTTTTGTCTGTCTGTCTGTCTGTCTGTCTGTCTGTATATTCGCTATAGAAACAGAAACTACACGACGGATTTTAACCAAATTTGGCACAATTATTCTTCATACTCCTGGGCAGGTTATAGTAAAAGAATCATGTAAATCGGTGTAGAAACACCAAAGTTATACATGAAATACGCTATAAGTCATCGCGCGTGAATACGAGAATCATGCCCTAAGGATTATTTTTGTGTATCAGTTGCCGCGTTCGACGCGCTTCGCGGCGGGAGCTATAAAAAGGCGGCGGGTCTGCACCCGTTTCGCGTTGTCACGGCATCACGTGTGAACGGCTGAACCCATTTCGATAATTCTTTTCTATTATATTCCTTGAAGTACGAGGATGGTTCTTATGTAGAGAAAACGTAAATATGTTCCACGGGCGAAGCCGGGGCGGACCGCTAGTCTCACATAAACGTTAAAAGCATTTAACGAATCTCACGCAAATAGCTCGCAAGCGACATTTGACCGCTCTATTCACTCGTCGGATCTCGTTCAAAGGCATTCCTGAGCATGTCGGCTGCCGGCAGCTGATTCCGCGTGTTTTTACTTTTTAGGCCAAGGACCTTCCTCGCTTGTTAGGACTAACGAATTTAAGCCCTTAATGTAGGTCACAGAATTGCATCAGTTTATTGCTCTTAATGATATTCTTTGCGGTTGACTTCATCGATTCGATACTCCCTTTTTATAGCGTTCACGCTCGTTTGTTGCTTAAACAAAGTTTTCAAATAAAGTCAATGTTGACAACAGTATTATAAATGGCGTTTGATCTAACTACTTCTACTAGGTTTCACAATTTCAGCAGCTAATTGTTGCTACGACGACGTCACGTTACTCCTAACTTTAGTCAGAAATTATACGTTCCAAATTCTGAATGACATCATAAATACACTCGTACGGATTTACAAAACAAGGAATGGGAAGTTGTGAATGAACTGCTCTATAGAGTTACAACACCGCATGAGTCAAAGCATCACGATTGCACACAAGGATTTGGCGCCATCATATATCATTGTGACTCACGGGCTATCACTTTCGCATCGATACACGAATCGCTGCATCATCGTTCCGACTATCGCTAACACGATCGCGTATGGAAAGTGTCGCCCACTGCTGTCGCAATCAAAACAAACTTATTGTTTGTCTTTTCTCGGTACTGACTTTGGCAATATCCTTTGTATCACGAATTGTAACATTTATAGTTAATTGGAATTTATCGATGTGCAATAAATGTTAATGAATGCATGTTTTATATTGAGTTGTTCACGTAGTTGTCATAAAATACTATATCTCATTGTTTGGTCGCCAGAATAAACTGTTAGTTTTAGGCATTAGCGCTAAACATCTTCAAATGGAAGTCCAATGGAATTTACTCCAAGATGTAATCCAGAGAAGTCCGTTACTCGACCGGATCCTTACAAACGAAGAGGATTTAGTGGAAAAAAGTGTATCATGCTGCGCTACAAGACCTCACGCAGCTTCACAGTTAGTTACGGTTTACTACGGAATGTCTGAGATAAAGGAAAAACTCGATCCAAGGTTCTCACCAGCCTTCTAATTGAAATTATTAAAACATGATGCTTTTAATTAAAATGAGATTAAATGAAATGGATCTTTCTTAATAAAATAATTTTCTTGCTAATTAATATTGAAGTTGATATCGTTAACATAAACATAAGAGTAATTATATGTAAATAATTAATTTGTTTGTACTAATTATAGTATCGCCGTATTATATCTATGTTATAAGTTATAGCAATGTTTTATTTCAGGAAAGTAACACAGGAACACAGAACAATGTCTTCAATAACCAATGAGGAACATACCTGAGGATTTCTCGGTGGTTGCGGCAGCCTCATAACAACTGGATGAGCAGGAGCTGGCATTCTCGTGGGCGGTATGAACGGCCGCGGTGCCGGTGGTGGCGGCGGCGGCGCCGGCCTCGGCCCGTGCAGCACCGTCACCGCCGGCATGAGGGGCGGAGGCCGGCGCTCCATCGGCTTGTCACCCATGGGCCTCGCCATGGCCTTCTCTGCCATTGCTTTCTCGACTATCGCCAGGTGTTCTGACGGTCTTATGAGCCGGGGTGGGGCAGAACGGGGCTTCGGTTCGGGGCGGACGCTCGGGCGGGGCGGCGGCGCCGGCGGCACCCCGCGCCCCCGCCGCGCCGCCTCCGACTCGTCCGTCATCGGGGCGCGCCAATCTGGAATCAAATAATAACGTCAGTCTAGACTCCAGACTCATTTTAGGTGAATCAGAAGAGGAATGATCATTAGATAAACAGACCTGATTGTATACAAACAGACAGTATTTTCGTGTTTATAAATAATAAGCATTTTGAAGGACACTATAATATTATTAAGATAGAGATTGACGTTTTATGCTACGCTAGCAATTGCAGAATATAGTTATAACTCATAGGTCCGATATAACGATAATTATTAATTATCATTTTGAATAGTATTTGCATTAATCTATATCTCAATAAAAACTAAACTTTATAAATCCAGGATAACGTAATAAGTTTTTAAATTTGTAACAGCGCCATCTATGCGTTTAACGTGGAACTAGATCAAGCGAAGCATACACGTACTATCGCGATCGTAGCGAAAAGCGCGCCAAACCGGCGACGTAGCGTCTGCACGCGTCAGTGCCTTAAAAAATAACCTTTTGTGTAAAGTATTTACAACTACCGTTATTCAACTTATTGTGTATTATTCATCGAGGCGAACCATCTGTTCGCATTTACGTAAATTACGTTCTGTACCGTTGAAGGATGTAATTAAGTATTTTATACTTAGTCATTTATTATGAACTTTGATTACTTACGATTAAAAATTAAATTACCTACTTATCTCACGTCGTAAATTAAGATTTATCATTACTAAAACCTCTCGTAAAATTAAAATTTAAATTACGTAAAAACATATGTCGTAGCAGATTTAAATATGCACTTTTGAATAAAATGCAAATGAAATTGCATTTTCCAGTTTAACACGTTTGATGATATTTTTAGTAAATAGTTTCATCATTATGGAAATAACCTAAGCCAGGTTAGGAGGCTTCAAAAACAGGACTTTTACATGAATACAAATTTCAGCTGAAATGATAGCATTAACATTTAACAAATTATTAAAACAACAATAAGTAGGTATAACCGCTATACAAACTTTAGTAATATCAACATTTAAACCCTTTCTCTATTACATACAGTTCTATATAAAAGCTGCAAGCCCTTATGTAATTATTTCAGCAACTGCATTGAAACAAAGAGCATTGCCAAAGGGACTGCATGCCTAAACACCCACATCCCTCACTATACAGACGCATGAATAAAACATGAAAAATATCGCATTTGGAACCGTTTGTTATACATACTTTGTGCAAGCAGAATAATGGTTCATAGAGCAGGCGTAGATAAAATTTTAAAATTCAAATGACGGATAAAAATTAACCGAAAGTAATGGTAAGTAAGAACTTATGTATGCATTATAATTAACTATTTACCATTTATTTGCAATTTTGCACATTGCACAATACACATGCTAGTTTATGGATAATTTGTTTAAACTCGCGATTTCTTTAGTTACCTATATATTTATCTTTCTCTGTATCTAAAGTATTTCCCTTGATTCAATATATTTTCATTGAATCTATTTATTTCAGGCACTGGTAGCAGAGCTTTTTTAAACAATTCTGTTCACCCTGACACTCACATTAACATGATCATAACTCCGGTAGAGTTATTTCATGAATAATTCCTGAACATCTATAAACAAATAAAAACAACATAAAAATCCTTGCAATTACATAACTCTAGTGATATTGTTGACAATGTGTCTATTTCCACATCTTAATGTCTGACTTGGATCCATTTGTGAATCAAAACCAGTATTTGCATAGCCAGCTCAAATATATCAACTGGCATGCGCCCATCTTTATTTTGTGCTAAACTTTATCTTTAACGCTATAATAAAACTAGATTTTATACCAAGTAAAGCGGACAAGATTTAGGTATTCAAAAGTGTGTGTTCATAGAGACGCTTATTGACTAAAAGTTGACTAAATATTATGTTGTTGCAAAAGTACTAAGAATTGATAAAATAAATTCATCCTTAATTCATCATCATCGTCATTGATCATCACCCTCCCACTGCTGGGACACGACCCTTCGATAATCATTTAGTATTAATAGTTATTTCAATTACATCTAGAACATTCTATAAATAATTACAAATTGACGAATAAAATGCGTCTTGAGAACAAAAATTTCACGTTTCATAAATTTTCGTAATATGGGCCCCTGAGGGGTCGCTCGGGTCGCTCGTATGCACTTCATGTTATCGCGAAAGCCGTTACCCATGTAAATTTTCACCCCTTATTTCACCGTCTATAAATTTTATTTTCGCGAACAAACATAGTCTTCTAATCTCGAAGGTTCCTGCATTTCTTACATCTATTTGAAGTTTCTAAATGAAAAAGACATGAAGAAAAATTACGATGAATGCAACAAGAATGTATCGCAGATGTTAATGTAAAACATAAATTTTCTCTTACATATTCAGATTATTTACTTCATATAAGTTTTTGAAATTATAAGGTGTGTACACTTTCTACACACCATGCATTCATGCAATGTTGCATTAGAATTCTAGTAATTTCTACATTTCTCAGTCTGGATTGCGGTTGCGTTTATTTTTGAACTCGTATAATTTTCCAGCGATTATCATTAGAAAGTTACATTAAATTAAGTTGATTGTAAGCATTTAGTAATTATTATTTTAATTCGCATTTAAAATTATTATTATTAAAATTATTACAGAAATCGAATATTACGCACAATGTCAATATTAACCAAACGAATTTTCTCCATATTTTGGGAACCACTAAATCTAACTATCTTCGACATATCTTCGACTACCATCTCACAATTTTTTTCCATACTTACTTTTCAACCCTCCACTGCTGCCTTACAAAAGCGTCCAAAACGTAAAAAGGCCATTTAGGCACTTACAAAGGCTACCAAGGGTCTAATTGACACAGGGGCCGCGGTCCAGCCGGTACGACCGGTCCAATAGTTAGGATAAGCGAAGCGGAATCAATTATGTGTTAATTAGCGTCCGGGACGGGTTTGGAACTAGCCGCGGTTTAGGTCAAAAAATCCTAAACAATACTGTTAAGTATTGTTTAGGATTTTTTGACTGATTTTAATCGCGATTTATTACAGTTATAACTTTACAACGAGCGAGAAGACAGGCTAAGATTGATAGATGAGATATTGTTACTGATGTGATTTTGAAATAAAATTAACTTAAAATATTCAAAAGAATCCATACATTAATATGACTAACGATTAATACCGGTTTGGCCATTTTATTGGCAAATTTGCTATCAGATTAAATAAGTAAACATCACTGAACAGACTGCGCATTATTATTTAATATTTATTTATCACTCAATAGCTAAAACACACAAATACTTCAAAGAAACGCATAACAAGAATTCGTGATACAACAATCTCGAACACTCCAACAAACATAACAAATTCAAACATCACACATACCTTGTTCAACACTAATATCGTCAATTGGTTTACGTAACGCATCCAACTTGTAACTAAGAGAGCTTTTTGCACAGACTACAAAGCCGTTGTCATGACAACCGTGTTTACATTAGGTACTTTCCCTCCAAATATTCTACGCATGCGCCTTGAAAAAAAGCAAAGGAAATTATGTTCTATGCTCGCGTAATGGGCCCTCTTCACTTTGGGCAGGGTTGGACGAGAAGAGGCAATCCCGATAGTGTAGAGGGCCCATATTATGTCGATGATCGGCCGTCATTGTATATGTTTATTCATAATCGCCGTAATGGCAACATTGACGATCATTTGTTGGGCCAATGCTGCCCATTGTGAAGAGAGCCCACTAGAAACCTTTCGAACGTCTACGAATCTGGCAAGTGGCATTGCGTGATCGGCTCATTTCACTGATCACAGCTTACAAAAGCAATTTTATTTTCCACTACGCGTTGATACGAGAGGGATAATTGTGGGGGCACTTTCTCGTTTCCTATTACAAACAAGATTGGTTTTTGTATCATTTCCAATGTTTGTGGCCATTGTTAAAGAGTACGGTGAGATTTTACCATTGTTCGTTTTAAATGAGGCTATTTTCGATTTTCCCTATACCTAAACTTATTACTGGGCCGGATTGGTATTGACAGTAAAATTGAATTGAAAGTAAATAAAGAATAGAATCATAACTGCATGAAATTACTTAATCTCGTAAATTTATATTTGATGTTAGTTTTTATTTTCCTGAATTGATGAAATCAAATGAACTATTCTGAGATTCTGTTTGATTGCCATCAATCCGTTCATGCTGATAAAACCAGCATAAAAATAGAATTAACACTCTTATACAACGAAGTTCTCTAAATATGTATTTATTAATCACTAGCAGTCCGCCCCGGCTTCGCCCGTGGTACATATTTACGTTTTCTCTACATAAGAACCATCCTCGTACTTCAAGGAATATAATAAAAAAAGAATTATCGAAATCAGTTCAGCCGTTCTCGAGTTATGCGCTTACCAACACATTTTGCGATTCATTTTTATATATAAGAAGATTAAATAATAACATAAAAATAGCTTGATGTTTCAATCTATTCACTTTCTTTGTAATTAAAACTTTAATTAACTCCCCTTAAGCTCCCCATAAGAATATTAAAACTTTATCAGCAACAAGTCGTCCTTTGAGAAAAAAACTGGGGTTCTTAGTTATTTATAAGAACACGAGGCTTAAGTAATGTAATATGTAGTATGTAATAAAAAAAGTTATATTTAAGAATAGAAATAACTTCGTTTTTTATACTTTCATTTTTTAATCAAGTCGGTGCTTATTAAGTTATTTCACTTATTTATCTAAATGTAAATTATTACGTTATATAAATCACATCTAAGTATAAATCATAGCAATAGATAAACTACTGAAAGTCACTTCTGTGGCCAATAAAGCCACAAGCTTCCTGAATGGGATCCCTTTACGGCACACACTTACAAATACATTTCAAATACATATATAATATAATCTATAATATGTTGGAATTGTTATATAATACACAGCATGTTTTTTTTTTCTTTCAAAATTACAGAGCGTATTTGAAGGCAAAGCTCCCTGAAGAAATTAAACAAGTCGCTGATAAAAGCGCCCTGTAGTTTTATTTGCATACTAGCTGTGTCCTGCGGTTTCACCCGCATTGTTCCGCTCCTGTTGGTCTTAGCGTGATGACATAATAATATAGCCTATAGCCTTCCTCGATGTATGGGTTATCCAACACCGAAAGAATTTTTCAAATCGGATCAGTAGTTCCTGAGATTAGCGCGTTCAAACAAACAAACTCTTCAGCTTTATAATATTAGTGTAGATTGTTTAAAAGGAGGCAATATTATTAAAGTAATAAGAAAAATTCTACTCTTGACTTTACGAAAGACTTACTACGACTTTACACACTATTCTTTCTATCGATCCGTCCGATAAGTTACATGCGACGCCGAATTTTTAATTAAAGTAACATGTTCTTAAATCGGATTATAATCTATTAATTTAAATTTATCAGTAAACATTTTTTATGAAGATAACGGCGGCCGCCTATCCATCAATGTTAATATAAATATGCTAACTGTGGGAAGTAATTTAAACTTGTATAAGCCATAAATATAACCGTTTTAAAGCAAATGCGAAAGCAAACTAATTAGCTCTAACGATCATGACAATACGATATTTTTGAGAAAAGAGGTGCATTAAAAAATATTGAATCGAATAACATTATGAATTTGCGAAGCTTTCATGTTTATGTGTATTTTATTTAGGTACAGGGGATAAATACTTGCACACTTAACATTTATAATTTTCATATTCCTTATAGGTTTACTTTTTCCATCATCTCTTGTATTTAATGCTACCTTATAAGTTATAATACACACAGCATATACCAATTAAAACAGCACAACCTCAGCTAGCGGTAAAGCGAATTCAAACGCATTAATTACAAAAACCCCAACGACATTAGCGATATTTTCTAATGATCTTTATCATGAGTTTTTACCGAACGTGGCTAATCAATATTCGAGTCACAAGTAATTATCACGACACATATCGTGGGCGCACATTAGTGGGACCACCCCGGTGCATACGTGGGGCGAATCAGACAAAGGGCTGTAAATGAGTTATGTTCTCCTGGTACCGTCCTATCGTGCAGGCGATGCACGTACGGACAAACATTAAAATTTTATTTATTTGTGGCTCCACTTTCTTAATTAGGATAGTTAAGGAGATAACGTCGTGAATAATAATAGAAAAATAATAAACGAGCGTTATTGTTTTATGGGTTTTTATCGGCTTTACATGTTAAGTGTTTCCACATAGATTAAATATCTTACACTGTTTTTATAGTGCTTTAATAAATACGCAATAGAATTCCACACATAATAGCAGTGGTCATTCAAGTCCATCGATAATTTACAATTACTGTATGAGATTTTTCTACCAAGATCGTTGGAGGAAAAAATGTTTATGGACGGAGATGTAAGATATCACTGAAATAAACGTTTTAATTGATCTTTATAAAGTATGAATAATCGAAATGATTGGCGCAATACACACGCCGCGTATCAGATGCGTCGACCGGTCGAGCGTCCGCGTCGGCACGACAAAGTCGTACGTGAGCCGTGCCAATAACAGTTCAATTCGCGACACCTCGTCGCCAGCTTTCATGATACAGGTCCCAACTGCATAAGAAAATAAAAACTATATGCGAGAGGATGTAGTACAGTGAAACTGTCATTGGATGTCAGATATGCAACTGCACAACGAATATTAACTACTCAAGCCGCGACAGATGACGCGATAGCGGTGTCGCGACCCTGCGTCGCCAAGTTTCGTAATACGGGGCCCTGGTCATCGTATGAAAACTTTTACTTCACAGATTAATCTGCTTTAAATGCATTTATAAATTATCTCTGTGGCTAATGAACGTTATCTCTTTAACGTTCCGTTCCTGCGATTTATATCCAGTAGAAAGATTAGGTGTGAGCGATCAATCACTTGCATTAAGATTTACACTTTCTACGTTTGTACTGAATAAGCTGCGCAAACCGCATTCTACTTGTACGAGTCATATCCCGTAGTTATGGAGTATTTTACCTTTAGAAGATAACTAGGTGCTTAAAGATAAATATGTCTATACATAAAACGGCAAAAGATGAACGGACTATAAAAGTAAAGACAACACTGAATACATCTAAAGGGTTATACAAAGAAAACAAATGGAACAGCCATAAATGATATAGTGGCATATAAACAGAATTCACACTCCCCATAAATCTTCGGTAAACCCTAGCCTCTGTACTTAATTGAATCGAATAAACGAGGTATCGCACACATAAATCTATCCACAAGATAAATGCGGAATAGAATTATCCGGCGAGGGAATCTGAGATGATCACGGTGGTGTGAAACCTCGTGATTGCATCGCCGTGAACCGATGGCTCCCGTGATATGCCCGAGCACGAACCAGTGGAAACCGGAAACAGAACAATGTGAGCTTTCTCCGGGAGATAAAAACTTATGTCCCTACTGACACGGAAAGGTTAAACCGCGATAAACCCTCAAATTTGGCAACGTCGGCACAATCAGTAGCAATTACTCGTTTATTTGAAAATAGTTTGTCTTATGGTGGATTGCTGAACAAAATTAACAAACACTTCGCCAACTATGAAACAATATGAATTACCGCTGCCGCGCCGTTCTTTCCCAGCTCATTATCAATTTCCATAGTCAAATAAATTAAATCGAACAAAATTCTTCATCGATTTATTACGTATAGTAAATAGGGTTCATTTAAATGCAGAAATTCACTTAAATAAAGACAAATAGCATTCGAAAAGGATAACATTAAGTATTAACGGACCAAGAAAATAAATTAACTTTCTCTGTAAGGTCAACTTATCAACCCCGCGACGTGCTGTCGTAATAAAAATGAAATTCGGCATGTGTAAGATGCAATTCCTTTGGCATGACCGTTAGTCCACTGGTAAGAGCTAGATTCGGCCCACGATTGCGTCTCGGGCGAGGAATCAATCGCCTTTCTCTCCACTAACAAATGAGTCGGGATGTAACGTGATTTATATATTCAAATCCGATACCCTGATGCAGGTCACGTCTGCCGTCGGTTTGCATTTGAGGCACGAACCGAGGTGTTGTCGATCTGTGATATTCTTGAACTAGTTATAGAGTTCGAAAGTGCATTTATTATTTATGGGGTGCCGTTGCAAAAGGTTATCTGCGATTGTCTTATTGTTTTACTGCGTGGTAAACGTTTCTCACATTCATTTAACGTCATCAGATTTAGGTGTTTCGCTGGTTTTCTATTCCCCGGTTGCGATGTCGACGTTTGAGCAATCGCCGTCTGGGTCTGAGCGAGCGCTTTGTAACGAGATAATACGTCAATACTGTGAATTCGAGGAATGTAGTTAGAAATCGCGAAATGAGCATAACCCCGGCTGACCCCACGTCCAGCAACACAAGCGCGGTCGGTAAGTGAGAATTTCGCAAGCGTGCCCCAATCCAAATCCCATTATCAGTTACAATACGTCGGAAATAACCCGCAGCGCGAAATTCATAGGCGTTTGATTGGCGATGCGTTCAGAACGATTGCCAAAGTTCAGTCACGAGCGAGGATAATTTGCCGGTTTCGGCATTTGTTTGTGTAATGATATGCGTTTGTAACTGACAGCAACTAATTTAGCAGAAATAAACTGTTAAACGCATAACGAGCGGATGCGTCGGAAAATCATAAAATAAATTGAGATACTGCAAGGAAGTATGTACATTAAACCATAATTTGGAAACGTTTTGGTAAATTTGAGGCAATAAATAAGAGTTAAAATGTACATGAAGTAATAAATACATTAAGGATAAATTTGACGTAAATATTTGCTCTTGAAATGAGTCAGAATTTAATAGATAACTCTGTAATAACCCTGCAAGTAATCCATCAATTATTGGTTTCTTAATAACAAATAGATATTTATGAGCGGTTGTATTAAAAAAAGGAACGTTTACTATGATTGATGATTTTAAAGATGAGATCAAATACTTGTAAAATAAAGATATGTCTAAAGGCAATAAAGTGTTTTGTTTAGAGACATAGTTAAAGATTATCCTGCTTAAAAATGTTATCGAAAGAGACACCATTTTGCTATCTTCTATAGAATTGTTCCTTTAGCTAACAAGCTTTTTTCTCATATATTAACACTTTCATACATATTTTTTACATTGACTTTATTAAAACAAATCCATCAATTGGATTATACATGCAAATCGACGGTTTTAGTTCCCTACAAAACATCCTTTGTCTAAGTATTATCCCCAACACAAATACGCTATTACACGATTAAAACGTTCAAAGGGTATTCCCCCTTCATGTCACATCGCTCGTCAAAGGGTTGATGCGTTTGCAATTTCGATCCTGATAAATTGTCCCTTCTATGCAACCTTTGTTTGGTTAAGCCATGTTTATTAAATGTATGCAAATGTACAACGTGTAATTACAATAGCACATCATTGCGTTGTATTGTATACATATTTATTTAAATTAATAAATTATACTACTTTGCGAAGGAGGGCATCAATTTGCTTCAATATGCTTAAAAAGTTCAGAAATTTTCCCTATATTCTCTATTTGATTTTGATTAGATTAAAGAATTCATTTGAACAGCAAATTTCCCCAATTAATTATTGAAATAAATTCCTAAGATTAAGTACCTATATTCGGAAGGAATCACGAAATAGGTAAATCAATCAGAAACTTCTTCACAAATTAAATTGAGACAGGCAATAAATGTTAATAATTTACATTTTTCATTGTTACTTAAATATTCGGAAAACGTAAATCACACTGCACTACTTCTATTCACTGTATTTGTAATTAAATACATTAATTGAGTTTAGTACCGGTTTCGAAACATCAGGTTAAAGTAGACCAATGTGTGATTTACAGTTTCCTTTAATCTTTAATATTGGTTTGAATATAACGATATTGATGGTAATAAATTATATTTCACGTTATATTACAGCTCGATTGGAACTTTTAATCAATTGATAAACTGTACAGTAAAAAGTTAAAACTTCTGGAGTAGGAAAACTTTTCCCACACTATTGTTGTTTTTTTTTTGTTGATATACCTGTAACTACATGAATATTTATAGTTATTAAATATAATACATATTTCGATAAATTCCCTTTTTTCCAGATCTGAATTTTTATAACGGTCGAAAAGAAAAGCTTATAAAAATTATTATCAATATTTTTAACAGACTCCAAAAGTAAGTGTGATACAATTGAAATTTAAACTACCTAATGAAACTAAAATAGTGTATTGCCTTTACGGCAATATTATTAAAAACCAAAGTAAAGGAAGATCCTATATTCATTGAATCCCATGGGATTAGAAGAAGCATATCAAGACACTATGGTATCTTATAAGGTATAAGTATTAGTAAATGAAAATTCTCAATTCGTGAGAGCATCTATAGCAATTAATAGCTATACGTATCGTGTCGCAACAGCCAGATAATTGTTTGCTTAGTCAGTGCGATAGCGTGCGCGTGCGCAAGCTACACCTGATAAATGCGCTCTGTGTCGCTAGAGCTGGGGGCTCATTAGCTTATCTGTTGTGTTGATTCTTCTGTGTGATAGAAGGATTTTCAAAAGTTTAGTGAAATTCAATATTAAAATGACTATGATATTAGTACTTTATATATTAATGTAAAAGTTTTACGACCCTTTTACTTCTTCCTTGTAATGCCTTCGTCCTATGTCCTATGAAATGAAGTGAGTTTGAAGACTTTACTAGGCATATACACTTGAATCGTCAGTATCTTCAATGCTATAATATAAACAAATTTTAAAATCCATAAATATGGCTAGATTACACGAAATATCATCACATACCCATCAGACAAGGGCTACATCTATAAAGCTAGGGGAACATCTATAGACTAAGGGCCGATTTTTCAATGCTTGGATAAAACTTATCCGTCCAATAAAGTATTACACGATAATATTAAAATGTCACGTAAACTGTCAAATACGGGCAATTAGAATACGTTTTTAAAATGGTAGTTTTATACATTATTCGACGAATAAGTTTTATCCAAGCATTGAAAAATCGGCCCTAAAGCTACTAAGAAATAAACAAAACTCGAAGTCCTGTTATCACCACAGCTATGAATGACGTGAAATGCCAGCAAGCTAGCTAGGTGTAGCTAATGAAGTCGGGAATCTGATAGGATCGTCATTAGCGATCTTATTGGATAGTTAACGGTTTTGGTAGTTCTTGTATTAGTTCTCCGTGTGAAAGATACATTGAATATTTATGCATATACTAGCTTCCGCCCGCGGCTTCGCCCGCGTGGTGTTTTGATAAAAGGTAGCCTATGTTCTTTCTCAGGGTCTAAAGATTGCCTGTGCCAAATGTCATCAAAATCGGTTGAGAGGTTTAAGCGGGAAAGCATAACAGATAGAAAGACAGACAGAGTTACTTTCGCATTTATAATATTGGTAGGGATATTGAAACCAAGTTCTAGTAATAGTTAATATTATAAAGGTATTAAGGATGGCCTCTTAATGATAAAACAAGGGTAACGTATAAATGTTCATTTTTCTCTGTAAAGTTTGATTCTCTAGACGAGGATCTCGGTCATTAAACAATTATTTATGACCGGAAATCAATCATAGAACATCCCGGTTACGCAAATTTATTACTGTAATTGTGATGTAATTGCATAATTATATGCATATCCGACCAACATTTTTCTTTTACTTCTATGTTATGAGCGCTATTTGGTACAGAAATATGTAATTAAAAACACTTCACTAACAAAATAAACCCTTACTCATCTATCCTATATACATCATGTATCCAAATATATTCAACTAGGTATACATATGTTATGATAATGAAACTATATCACGTACTTGAAGTCTGCATAACCTTCTTTAGTTTTCGTTAATAAACAACAATAACCCTCAACAAACGTTAGAAAACAATAAATAATTTCAATTCGGCCATAACGCCCACGAGCCGCGTCACTTCCCGTTTCGTAACGTTTCATACAACCGAACAACAGTTCATTATGCAAATAACTTCCTGACTGAACCATAATTACTTTAATAACATTAATTATATTAAACTTAGAAAAAGAAAGAATATAATTGTCGTGGCCAATCATCTTTGTCTGCAGGAAATATTTTCTACACTATTTTTGTTAATTATAGATGGTGAATTGTTACCAATTTTACAATTAGTTGCAAAAGAAAGTTCTTTTTAACTGTGGCACTTCCTGAAAAAAGAACTTTCTATTTGCTTTGTAGCAATTCGATAATATTTAAACAAAAATCGTACCTACAATGTTTCCAATACCTACTGGATTTAAAGCAGAAATTAGACGGATAGTAACTAAAAAATATACACAAATACATTTTTAAATTAGTATCAGTTACCAACATTAATATAAGCCTAATCAAATATCTGATAAAATATATCATCCTAAAGATTAACATCTAAGAAGACATTGTCATCATTGATATTCTCCACAACACCGATCTAAGCTCGTATTTCATTTTTAAATTGTCGAGGGTTTAAAAAATACATTAAAGCTAATAATACTTTTATCTGTATCGCACAGACACAAACCTACCCTAGTTAATCAGATCAGGGTTGCTGCGATAAATATGCAAACTTTCTTCAAACACACCTTACTTAGCTATTTGCGAATTTAAATTGCGATGGCATAGGGAGATGGATCGGCATAGAAAGGAGGCAATAGGCACTTTTGAAACGCGAATTTGATTAAGAGAAGTATACTGCGAGGAAATGACTTAAAAATAAATGGTAGGGACTAGAAATAATAGTGTAAATGAATTTCTTGCTAACGCTTTGCCTTTGACAACTTAACAAAATATTGTTTTTTAAATACCGACTGAAATACTTAATAGTTTTGCCCTTAACACTAAGCTCGACACGCTCCCTTGTAATTTAGGTACCTATTGAAAATATCCATTTAAAATTATGATTAGTTTACCTTAAAGCAGTTAGAAAGTCTTCAAAGCATATTACTGTTCTAATCAAGAATACTTTGAATCTACGTAGGACGTTCCTAGGACGTATAGTCTAGACTTAAGACTATAGCTAGATCGAAAGTTATAATCTAAGATCGATGCATACAATACGCTCCTTGTACCGTTAACTTCAGTAAGATATCATTAATATCAGTTAATGATTTGATAAGTTTGATTTCTCTAAGCGGTTATTGCTGAATGCTGTTATCTGTTATTTATTCGCGTAGATATTACATTGACATGATATCGGTCTAGAAATTAATAGAGAGTGGAGTTGTGTATGAATTATTATTAGAATCGAAGCAAATTTTTGTTTTTCTTCTTCTCTTTTAATTAAAAGAAAAGACTAGTGAATGTCTTGATAGATATATTAAGGTGCAATGGAGTTTAAATTATAATTTATAAAGAAAAATGTTTTCAAATTTATTGTATTTTTTAATATCATAAGATCATTAGAATAACATAAGGTTAAGCCGAATTAATATAAATTTATTTTATACATCGGTACATCAGATTATCAATATGGTGATTTGAATTTGTAAATGACTACCTACTGACTTATGTATGTCCATCTCGGTTTTAAATAACATCCATAAAATTTAACGATTTACATACATTATTATAAAATCGGCATTAAGAAGAATTGTTAAGTCATAATATTGCTAACATGAACGAATAAACAAACAAAACTGCATACGTAGTATGTTTGAAGGTATATTAAAATATTGGAAGCTCAACACGAATCATTCTGTGGGACAATTAAATGCACTTGCGTGCCTCCTACCCCATCATGTGTGCAATAATCACGTAAAGAACTAGATGTGACTATATTTTTTAAATATATTTTTATTTATACAAAAAAATATTAAAATATGATGTAATATGTATTTCGATGTAGGTTTTAAAAATGAATATTTTTTAACATTCGAAACGTTTTATATTTTAATTTAAAAGTTGCCAAAAATATCGTTTTAATTTATTTAAGTATCACATCTCTATTCTCTATCTTGTTTTAACTCATCTATAGGAAATACGAATGACAAGTGGTAATAATGATAAAATGATCGACTATCTACTTAAAAAAGAAATAAAATGAACCTACGTAGAGAGAACCGAGTAGGTCCAATTTGATACTTATTATATTATAAAAAACAATCGAAAAATAACTAGTGTACTATGATAACATACTCTCTGTGTAGGTAGGTACATAGTACAAAGAAACAAAATAGTGCAAAAGGAATGAGCACCTAGCAAAATTGATTTTTTTTATGGTTTACGCTGCAAAAATTTGCAAGGACAAAACAATTGTTCTCTCCAGTAAAACATAATTATTCTTGCGTCTAAAACTCTTCCATTAAAAATATATCTGTCACACACCCTTTCGATTCAAGACGTTGTAGTAAGGGTGTACTTCCCCAAAAGTAACTTATAGGAGGGTGGGGTAACAAGGTACTCCCTGAATTTAGTAGATAATCGTACGTCAAACTTAATTTACTATATTTCATAAGAGCTTATTTAGCTGTCTATTGAGAGCTTTTATATTTATCAGTATTTAAAGAGTAACAATTTACGCATAGGAGGGCCGTTTCCTTGCAGTAAGATAAAAAGTAATGGTGGGGAAATTTTAACATTGAATTTAATCTTCACTAGAAAATCATTTAGGTACTTTATTCCCCTACTCAAAAACGCTTTCTACAAAACCATAAGATTATGAATGCGAGCTTTTGTTTTACTTATATCGTTATTTTGCTAGATTTTAACATCATTTATCATTATATTATTCAAGAAACGACTAAAAGATAATAATATATAGAACTAGCTGTGCTCCGCGGTTTTACCCGCAGTGCTCCGCTCCTGTTGGTCTTAGCGAGATGCTATACCTATAGCATATAGCCTTCCTCGATAAATGGACTATCTAAAACCGAAAGAATTTTTCAAATCGGACCAGTAGTTCCCGAGATTAGCGCGTTCAAACAAACAAACTCTTTAGCTTTATAATATTAGTATAGGTTAAAGGAGGTTTTTCCTTAGTTCTTCAACAGCCTACAACCAGCAAAAACATGTTTTATCATCGAAGTAACTTATCAAATAATAGCAACATGTTATCGAGTGCAAACAAAGCATTCCACGTAGATATCTTATCAGCTGTGCAAACAAGGCACTATGGTGATATGGTAAATGTACGAGGTATCTAATGTTTGTTGGTAATACAGACTAGAGCTTAAAGTTAACTAAAAGAGCAACGGTGGAGTTTCTTGCCGGTTATTCTCCATAGATATTGCATTCCGAATCGGTGGTAAATGTTAAAACTATTATGACGATTCAAAAGTGCTTCTAGAAGAAGTCTTATTGATAAATAAATGTTTGAGTTTGAGTTTATACGTATGATACGTCGGGAAAATAATATAATCAATAAATCGCGTTTAAAAATCTTTAATTACCATAAACAATTCAAACTAAATGTATATTACAAGCTTACATTGAAGAAATGAAAACATTAATATTTTGCAAGCGTAATGTAATTTATAAAACTTTGAACAAATATAGAAAAAGTATTACAAAAGTAACTCTAAAAGATTAAACCCGACTGAGGAAAATGCTCCCTAGAGGGCGCTACATTGCAATAAGTGTAGCGTAATATCGTATTTTTCTTCTGTTATATACGCGAAGGTTTGTGAGGACGAATGCTTAAATATCTTGGATGTTGTTGTTTTCTCTTTTATAAAAAAAGTATCGTCTTAATAAAATTCGGCATTGCGCTTGTGCACAGGTTGACTTTTGAGACCTAAACGATCAATCGTAACAAACAAAAAGCTTGGAACTAAAATAAGTTCATAATATGACAAATTACAGATTCAAAAAGGATTCTAGATCATAAGAACATACCTAGGTAGGTAAATACAAATAGATAGTGTATTATTGTGCACTAACTTACAAACGTAAAAATACACATATCACATCGTCGCGTTGTAGTAAAAATCATACAATCACTACAAAAGAACGAATTTCAAATGCAATACTATAAAAATACACTGTCCATTCTCAAACGCGAGTTTGCAAAGTGACTCAGTATGACGTCATAAAGCAGCCGATACCATCGACAAACATTGTGCTCGAGAAATAAACAAAAAATGTATTTTTACGCTCACTTGAGGGACAACTAAGAGCAATTTACCGAGAGAACAGATTTTACGCTTGGTTTAAGTTACAAGCGTAATTAATTGTATTTATAATTATGTCAATGTCAAATACAATTACTATGCAGTTATAAACAACACAGTAGTTAGGATCCTCAGTTTTTAATATGCACTAATACCCAGAACTGTCTTTTTAACCTTACCAATTTTACCCTACCTAACCATGTCTTTAGTAACTTAAGTAGTAACTTAAATATAAGATAAAAATCAAACTGGATCTGATTCACAGACTTTCCGACAGCCAGATTATTTGCTCAAACGACCATATTTTAATTGCTAAAAGCATCACTTCACACTGCTATTAATCGTTAATTTTGCAATCGCAATAGATATATCAAATATATTATTACAAAACAACAATCCCATTGCTCTCGATTTAAGCCACAACCACACCTTGCAGTAACCAGTTGGCCGGTAATTCGGTTAATTTAAAGAAACCCTAATAACGCTCTATATTCCGCCAGAGTTTGCCGTTTCAGTACATCAGCTATGGTACCAATTATGGTACTTACAACAGCTGCTGTATCTCGTACCGTAATACCTACCTAGCTAATACTTACAATACCTGCTTATTTCAACCCGGACCTATTAGAGAACCGTAATTTTTACAGGATATTACTTATTCTCTTGGTATTTTGTATTTAAAAGGTAGTAAAGATTTTAAAGATTACTGTAAAATATGTAGTACAAATAGGATAAAGAATATAGATGCATTTATAAAAGTACCTACTGAACAGTGACGTTGAGATTTCTTAATATAACGGTACAAGAATAGGTAATAGAATAACCAGAATTATGTAAGGAGGTATCATATCACTTTCGTATTTAGATACCAGGATACTGTTATCGGTTGTTTAACTTGAAAACAAAACGTGTGATAAGTAATTTATTGGATGGATCCAGGATGTACTCCGAATCTATTATTACACAAGTTTATAGTAAATCATAGTGATAAATCCAATAAAAATAACCATTATCTATCTGTGAACGCAACGACGCGTGAATAGTGATAATTGACGAAATGATTAATGTGCTATTATGTAGTTTTTACAACGTGATATCAGATCTTGGTATTATTCACTCGTTAGTTCTAATGGTGCGGGAATGTAACCAATTTTATTGCCCAATTTTTGTATAAGGCAAACGAACTTTTGTAATATGTGGTAATCCGTAATATATAATGTATAGTAATGCAATCATAATATTATATTGTGCATAGCAAAAGCAATAATCTAGAAAAAAAAATTATGAGTAGGTTTTGACTTTTGACTGGTAAGGATTTTTAGACTTTTAAATTAATATGAAAAAATTATTAAATGCATTTTTATTGCCAAAGTCCGTTAACCTATAGATTTCGCACCTGTTAACCAAAGAGCTGTTTACATTAGTCTTATTATCATATAAGTCATATTCTCTCTAAAAGAAAACCCAAAAATAAACCGAAAAATTATATATGTATAGGTATTCACATGTAATAAGTTATGTATGTATTTTTCTCGTCATAAAGCATGTACATTATTTTATATGTTTCATATCATATTACCGCGAGTTGGCTTGCGTGGGAAACCACAAAGGTTTTTCCTGGTATTCTAGTGAAAGTCTGATTCGTCAAAGTCACAAGTCAGTCCCAAAGTTACATTGAAATGTGTTCCATTAAAACATTTAAAAATTAACTGTTAGTGAGATATACCCCGACTAACCAAAAGACAAATAGATCGATTTTCTTAAAGTTTATTGTGCAGCAGCTGCACCTGTTTGTTTGTATGACACTCTTAATATCACTCACTCTAATACTTGATTTTGGCCCACTTTAAACGGATGTTTTTAATTTAATACATTAATTACATGGGAGAATTTCATAAGCGTGTTTTTTTTCAAACTATACCGATATAAGTTAATATTTTTAAATTACTGTGGCTAACACACGATAATAGTTAAAATTTTCCATTTCATGAGTATAGGCTCTGATGTTGTAGAAAGTAGGTACCTATAAATAATCTTATAGCAAGGCTTATCGACGGTATTCGATTAATTAATTACTTATAAATTATAATTACTAATATATTATATCCACTCTAATAACCGCCGAATATATCCCGTCATTAACTCATGCCAAGGAAGTCATTAAAATTAACCGTTACTTTATATTTATAATTCAATTGAGTTCATTTTACTTTTAAAACGGAAGGATATAACCTCAATTTTTATTTTTTTACTTTCAATCTTTTGATTAGGTACCTACCTATGTATAGAAATTCAATAATATAGATTTTTTTAAATTTAAACTAGGTATGTGGCAAAGGTAAAAATGTTTTCCTCCGTATGTATGACGTCATTTGGCGCTTACGACATTTTAGAATGAGATGATTTAAAAACTCAAAAAGATGAATGAAAACTTCAATATTTAGAAAAAGCAAAATTTATATGTATCATTATTTTTGATCTAGTTTTCGTTAAAATAAAAAAATAAGTAGCTTAAAATTTTGAAATGTTGTCAATTAATAATTAATAATTATTATTTACATAAATTAATTAAGAATTAAAGAAGGTACGTTCCTTTCTCTATTATTTGTTCAAATAGCACCAACTACATAGAATATTTTCAACACAGACACACAAAAATTCATACAATCATTACCGAACCAATGTATTAATAACAAACATAATTACATGTTTAAAATATCTAACGTAAATATAATGAACCCAGCCGGCGCTCCGCCCACAACTCTTATGACGTCACAGCACAAAAGAATAAACAATTATGTGTAGTATGACCACGTGTGAATTCTCTAACCGGTCCCCGCCAAATACAGCTTCATAATATGAACGGAAGTACATATTCTATTCTTTCAATCTTTTGTTCTATTTATAGATGGATGTTAGATAAAATACCATTCCAAAGATAGAGTAATAATGAACATGATTACCTAGTAATTACTAAATTATTTTCATCTTAGGTCATGTTTCTGTTATAAATAAGAATTAACACATACCTAACTTCCTATATGACCTCAGGTTTCGTATGAGTAATAAAATAAAAATAAAACCCATAAATATCTACACAATATTGATGTTTTACATTAAAACAAAACATGTATTATGTGTCGAATAAAACACACAGCGTTGGTGAAGAAAGCTGTCTATGAATCCTATATATCTCTATGAAAAAGGGTCACCTTACCGAATATCAATGGATCTTTCACCTCACTAGCAAGAGCGCGTCCCTAATATGTCATCTGTCATCGCCAATTTGACATCACCTTTGAAGCGCTGTCATCTGCCTCTGCCGGCATAGCATCTTCATCAGCAAGCAGTAAACTGCAACGCTGTGTGTTTTATTCGACACATAATACATGTTTTGTTTTAATGTAAAACATCAATATTATGTGTCTTTCTAAAACACACAGCGTTGGTGAAGATGTGTTTGATATCTGCTGGTGAAGAAAGACATACAAACGCTATGTTGAAAATAAATTATCTTGTTAATATTGTAATACCTAAGAGTATTAACAACTTAAATTTCATTCCTTTCAGAATGTTAAATGAACCTCTTGTATTGTAAAATAAAGTTATATTTTAAATTCTAAAAACAATACAAGGGGGTTATGTAGCAACAACAAAAATTGTTTTTCTTTCATGTAAGAACTAACCATATATCCTCTAAATTTTAAATTATTCTCCTCAGATAATCATAAGCCAATACTAATGAACTAAGTCCTAGAACCTAAGAACTGATTTATTATTTCTCTGTATCTTTGAAACAAATCAAAGTTCAAATAATAAGATAAAAATAACATTTTAAAAATTATAACTCAAAGGAAGATCAATGTTATCAAGGATAAAGAATGGAGCCTCTAAGGCTAAATACTACAGTAAATAACATCTGTATATAAAATAACTATAATACCAATGTTAACACAACTGTACCTTAAGCTTTAAGCATGTTTGTTACACATTGATCATTACTTGGATCTTAAATCAATTACAATTAATTAAATAATTAATTAAACAGTTTAAGGTTACCTTAAAGTAAACCAGACTCACTGGCACTGGCTAAATTGACTGATTGACAGTAAAACTTTATAAAGGACTGTATGGTCCTTCCATTGCCTCAACAGGTTGGTGCCCTTACCACCTTCTTGAAGCCACTGCTGGACAGGGTTGCTACTGTCTTTAAGATCTGGAAGGACCTAATCTAGCCAGACATAAAGGTTTGTGTTGCAAGCTTAAAGGGTCCGCCCCTCTATAGATAAGAATCAATTATCTACTTTTAAGACTGAAAATCAGTCCTTTGTTACTTGAACCAACCCTTCCACATGGGTCACTGGGCATATTTATGTGTCTGGTTGTCCTCACAACCGACCCCTGATGGATAATATGTTGTTGTATCCATTTTATATCCAAATTCAGGTCAGGTTATAATCTTATTTTGCTGCGATAAAAAACTCTATTTTGAGATCTTCAGAAGTCATGTTCATGTCATGAGCTTCTCGGCCTGACCCCAGTAATAGCATAAGAGCTCCTGAGAGAATAGGGTCAGCTTGCTTATGATAGACCTAGGCTAATTAAAATTAATTAATTTAATTTAATTAGCTAAATAGAATCTCTGTGTACTAGATTACATACATTCTTCTATTTTTTTTTTTTTTTTTGCATTATGAAAGTCACCTCCTGCTTGGAGGATCATATGTTGGCACTGTGGAGGGGCACCACTATCTAACTGCTCTTTCCCTTTGCTCTACAATGGGCTTTTTTCTCCCCCCCCCCTTTTCTGACTGAGCAGTTGGGGGGTAAGGCCATTCACCAATGGTCTGAGTGCTCCTGACTTCCGGGTCAATAACCATATATAACCATAATAGTCAATAACCATAAGCCATCTTTAGGCGCTTGACATCGAGTTGCGGAGAAATGCCCGTATATTATTATTATTTATTATATTAACCATAAGCCACCCTTGGGTGCTATGTCTCTGCCCGGGTCCCGAGGTGCGAGGTGCGCTAGTACACTTGGAGGATTATCCTTGGAAGGGAATATTCAGCCTAGGCGTCAGCTCCATCAACGACTGCAGATGTCGCCTAATTCGAAGCAGGCTTTGGCAAATATGCCCTGGCACTAAAGCACCTCTTTGGATAGCGGAATGGACCATATCAGGAGCCTCCGAAATATATTTCCTGTTGTACAAGGTAGGAGAAGCCACTCCGGTACAGGTAGATTTCTTGAGAGGCAATCTAAATCACAAGCCATTTAGGCGTCCTGGAAGCGTGCCAAGAGTTATTCTCAACTTCTCATCTAGGTACAGTTACTCAGTTGTGAGGGCTAAGAGAATTAGCAACCTTTGTATGTGGGCGACCAAAGTCTGATTGGTTGCTTGGGCTACAGGATGTGCGCCCCTTTCAATCTACTCAGAAGCATTTTTATTGCATACCTATGGTACACTACATATAAGTCAGAAATTCTAAGGCCAAGTCCCCTGCTTCCCTCTCCATTTCTCTGACAGGTAAGTACTGTTCAGATGTCCTACTCAGCCCGCATCCGCGGTATCTGTAGTTAGGAAGTGACAAACTTGTTCTTTTACAAAGACTATGACATCTCTGTGTATGTTGTCTTTTCCACAGCTCGTAAGTCTTGTGTAGCATGTAGAGGGAAAGCCTTTCTCTCTTGGTCTGCTGTGCGCGAAACTCTAGAGAAATACCTGGAGGCGACAACTGTACAGTCCTCTCAGTGTTAGATGTCTAGAACTGTCTGCAACTCTTATTTAGTGCAAGACATGGTCCTCTTAATGACTACCACAGTATGCTCTATCTTTGAAGCTTTTGGGACTAGCAATAACACAGACATTTCTATACTATCACACATGAGGCACAAGTACAGGTTTACAATGTACATTTTGTAATTGATGTGCCAAACCTGCTTTCCCAAAATCTCTATGGTCTCCGGGACCTGTAAAGTTAATTGGAACAATCCTTGTAGACAAAAAGATAATTGTCTAACTAGAAGGCTGTGGCTCATTCTGTGGCTTTACTAAAATCTCCATGGTCTCCGAGACCTGTGAAGTTAAATTATTAGAATAATCCTGATAGTCTAACTAAATCAGAGGGCTGTGGCCCTTTTTGTGATTGGAGTGCCAATCAAGCTTTACCAATATCTCCCTGGTCTTCGCGACCTGTGAAGTTGAATTGGAATAGTTCTGCCCATCAGGCTTTACCAAAACCTCCATGGTCTCCGCGACCTGTGAAGTTAAATTGGATTAGTCATGGTAGACCCAAAAGATAATTGTCCAACTAAACCAGAAGGCAATGGACTTTATGTGGCTGTAGTGCCAATCAAGCTTTTCCAAAATCCTCACAGTCTACAAGACCTGTGAAGTTAATTTTGTAACGGTCTCAATAGACCAAACTTAATAGCTTAAATAAAACAGAAAGAGGGCACCTCTAGCTTGTAGGGTCTCCGCGACCATTTGAAATGGCTGCAATATGCAGGCAGAAAATAGGCCAATGATGCCTGATTGTACAAGCCAATCCTGGCCTTGGAAGAATCTCATTACTGTTACCAATGATGTCTAATTTTACAAGCCAATCCTGGCTTTGTAAAAATTTAATTACCGTTATAACCTGTGATATGTATCAAAATTACCTGGTTAATACCTAGGTGTTTAGGTGTCTCAGATTGAATATCAACCTGGCGGAGCCATCAGCTCTTATTGCCAGAAGCATATCTGAATGTAAGTATGGCATATATTTTTCTGTGTCTTTCTGGACACTCAGTACTTTCAGCATAACCATACTAAGCTAATCATGGCTAAGGACGCCTTGTACATATTTTCAGTACATATTTTTGTAGAAGATACAAATAAAAAATACAAAGATTTTGGTTACTTTACTGTTGATATTATAAAAATTTTATCACGCCTGAGTGTTAATTTTAAGGCAAGCTCTTTCACTTAAGTAAGAAAGGAACTAGATAAACATCATTATCATCGGTAACATTATAAGCAAGAATGATATCATTCAACTGTTCGGGGACATGGTAAATATGGGTCCTTGATGATGATAACGTATATAAACATATCTACATCTCCTAATATGCAATGTCTATTTCTTATGATTTTTCAATACTTATTCAAATAAGTACCCATAGAATCAAAGCTTATTCTGGTATCAATTGACTATGAAAACACGCTCTTTATGTTAAGAATTATTTACCATAAACTAGGTAATCTCAACTTGTAGTAATCAGTCCCTCATACTGAAAATTGTGTGAGACCGTTGTTCACATTATACATTCTATATCATATCTTAAGTAATGTAAAATCTATATGTGACATGCTTGATACATGATAGATATTGAAATTATATTATAATAGTTAAAATTAACAATTTCCTCTCTTAGAATATTGTGACAGACAGGTTTTGTACCTATCTAAAATATAAGTACCTCTTAATTGTTTTGAACTAATTGTGTAGTAGTGGGCACTAAGTAGTAGGTACTCACTTTTGTTGAGGTAGTTACAACTGAATGGTCTAAGTGATTGAGATACCTCACTACCTGCTGCTGGGGCTCGTTAGTCATAGGGGATCACGGTCGATTCCATAAACCTAAGTACCTTCTACCTAGGTAGCCTAACGATATCTCACAATTCTGGTTAAAAGCAATACTTGACACAGTAACCAATGTGCCTGTGTATGATAAATAAACCCGATGATAATATAGCGATCTCACTATAGGCATGTATTGTGTTTTATTATTAATTACCTACATCTAAATATTGATGTATTTGTGTCAAATACTGTGAAAATATGTATGCCACGTGTTGCATGGAATTCTATGCACGAGTCCGGACATGTTATGACAAGTCTGATTGTACTTACGGAATTTCTCGTCTCCCGGTCTCTTGGGCAGTGACGAACCATTGCTTCTCTCGTCCTCCGAGGACGAAAAAGAGTTCCCGCCACTATTATACATACCAAAGCACCGGTTTTCGAATTTTCTTCCGACAACGTGGTCTTTTGTGTTTCATATTGGAACTAATTCCGTTCCTAAACCAATTACTACTAAAATTTAACGCTTTATGTGTTTTATTCAGGTAAAAGTAACTTAATCTGATCACTTTTACTAGAGATAAATACTAATTATATTCTGCGCGATGTTATTGCGCACGAATTCATAAACGCTATGCCGGCAGAGGCAGATGACAGCGCTTCAAAGGTGATGTCAAATTGGCGATGACAGATGACATATTAGGGACGCGCTCTTGCTAGTGAGGTGAAAGATCCATTGATATTCGGTAAGGTGACCCTTTTTCATAGAGATATATAGGATTCATAGACAGCTTTCTTCACCAACGCTGTGTGTTTTAGAAAGACACATAATACATGAATACATGATGCGGTTACTACTGTAAAATCTTATTTAAAACTAGAAGTGCTCCCCGGTTTTACCCGCAGTGCTCTGCTCCTGTTGGTTTTAGCGAGACGATATATAGCCTAGCCTTCCTCGATAAATGGACTATCTAACACCGAAAGAATTTTTCAAATTGGACCAGTAGTTCCTGAGATTAGCGCGTTTAAACAAACAAACAAACTCTTCTTATAATATTAAAGTATAGATTTACATCACTATGACAAACCACTTGAGAATAATTAACATTATCAGTGTCGTCTCTTTTACTCTCAAAATTGGATCTTAATAAAATTGAATTTAAAGATTTTACACCAAAATAAACAAAATATTGATCCTTCTTACTTTGGGTATAATTCAAAGCACTAAAAATTCCAAGAACATTTAGTTATAAGTTAAAACGAAATCCGGCACGATAACAATCTAGACATAGGTCATACTATTAAGTATTATACCCAGAAGCATGTTTTATTTTTAAGAACTATTAAATCGTTCATATATAGTTTATATATAGTTTTATCGCGTGCTTACACTGTACGTAACGTACCAGCATTTGTAAGGGCACATCTATAATAGGACGTCAAAACGTTGCAGAATTTGTAACAATACCATTCATTCAATTTTTTATTTTACACGAAGATTATGTTTGGCATTTGAAAACAACCTTTTAAAATGTAACCTTAAATTTCAATTGGCATAGTAGGAAATATTAAAAAAAGTTATTAGGTAGAAGTAATAACATGGACGTTAGATACAATTGTAAATTAAAATATGTACCAGTACTATAAATCGTGTTCAAATATACACAAGTTTAAGTATTCCTTCTATTTACTTCTACAGTGACGCACTTATGTTTCAACGTGTACCTACGATAATTGTAAACATCTTAGTATGTAAAACACGTTCGATGTGTAATTTATAAAAATGCAGACAATGTTGTATTTTTATTGATATCCACTGTGAAAAAATATACCGCACCCGTTTTATCTCTGCATACAATTTCGGTTTTTTACGATTGTGTCTCATCTTGTAATCTTATGAGAATATCGTATGTTGCATGCAAAATATCACCACCGTATTTATTTTTTAAGTGATCTGTCAGTCATACAAATTGATGTTTTTATATGGTCTCAGAAATAATCTATACTAATATTATTATTATAAAATTATAAAGCTAAAGATACTGTTTGTTTGAACGCGCTAATCTCAGGAACTACCGGTCCGATTTGAAAAGTTCTTTCGATGTTAGATAGCCCATTCAATAAGGAAGGCTATAGGCTATATATCATCACGCTAAGACCAACAGGAGCGGAGCCACGCGGGTGAAACCGCGGAGCGCAGCTAGTGTGTGTATAAAGTATAAACGTTATGAGCTATCAAAGATGTTTATTTAACTATCCCTTATTATTATTTATTACCCATCAATAGAGCATTAATTTGGAAATAATTCGAAGTCAGAGAATGACACGAACACCGTGTTGTTTACGTCGTAAAAACGTTAAAATAAATACATTTTGATTTCAAGAATTAAATTCAAGTCTTGGTCATTTAATCATCGTAATAACACGATGCAATTATTAAAAACAATACCACTTCAAATAACTGATTACCTCGCCATCATTAAGAGATAACGACCTTCTTACTATGAAGGCCTTTGTTTTCAAATCTTATTTAGTTACTCACTCGAAACGTCAGTCGACAGGGAGCCTAAGAATTACTATAGCACGCTGGCAAAATGTCGTCGACCCCGAACAAAAACTATTATACGTAAGCTAGCCATTATTAGACTTAATTCGCCGTATGCTACAATAAGCGCTCTTTATACACTTGGCACGACTATATAAAGGTTATATACTTAAATGTAACATTAGCAAAAAATATGATTACACGTTTTCGGCGTAAGTCGTGACTTGCTATACGAAAATTGATCGATTTTATTGTCACTGTGTCACGTACTTTAGAATATTATAAATCATTTTAACACTTTGGCCTTCTGACGTGACAGGGTCAGATTAATAATAATAAACTAAACTTGATTAACTTAAAATCCTTCGAGACGCAAGCATAGAAAATAATAAAATATCATAATTACTTGAAACAGCGTACTTCGCTTTACCGTAGAAAAATACCAAAATAATAATAAAATGCGTGTCAAAAAATTACACTTACTGTCCCACCTACCACAGATGCTGTTGTCGAGATTCCGACTTGATAGATTTAAAATTTTTATGCGTATCAATTCAGTTTTACTTAATCATGCATTTGTCAAAGTCTTTGTTTATTCAATTAAAAGATAATTTATTCAAAAATTCGTACTGTCATTTTGGCTGAACTAATCACTTTTTGTTGTGTTTGTTTACACAACCGACTGCAAGTTCACTCAACCAGCCACTCGACTTCAGTGGAGCGTTGTCCAAACATGATCCATTCACAATCTCACGCAAATCCCAACTACGGCAAATGACATCACAATCAAAATACTATCAAGTGCTACTGTGTACACTCGCCGTTATCCAAATAAAAGCGAAGTGCCAATTTTATCACCTGCAGTGTGTGGAACGGGCCTAATTCGAGTCAATATTTATTATGCACAGCGTAAGCAATTTTCAAACGATAATGACCTCTTACGATTTACGCTGAAGTGGCTGGTAGTATTTATTACTTTTGTGTGGTATTGCCTTTATATACTTTCGTATGCAAGCGATAAACGAGTGGCGTAATTAAAAATTAATGACATGTGATATTTTAAATTACTTATTTCGGCTATATTTTATGTTGAAATAAGAGATAAAGAAACCTGTATTTAAATTTTATAATGTGTATAAAAATACCTACGTGTTATTGTGTTTAAAACAAAAGAATGTTTCTCACATCTACTCTGCTCACAATTTAGTTTTTTCAACGCAAGAAGTATATTATAGTTAAATAGATGATCTCTAGAACACCTACAAATCAAACAAAACTTTAAGTTTGCGTAAAAGTTAATAAGAAACTGAATGAAGTCGAGTTCGATTCTTGTCAATAATAATCTACCCATCAAATTATAACAACGATTTTAAAACATTAATTTAATATTGCAAACATCCACACATATCACATTACAATATTTAACATTAAATCTAATAATAATCATACTTAACAATACTTAGTATTTCTCAGAACATGTAAGGTTTTTATCCAATTACATTAAGACGATACACAAAAAAAAATCCACTGCTTGGCGGGCGGAGTCTAATAGCTCGCTATCGCGAACGCGGGTGTGCGCGAAGTCATTCTTGCAAACTCGCCGCGCTGCCGCTGGCCGACTCGGGACAAACATGTATGGAGTCGTCATACAGTTATAATATTGTTATACTGTATTTATTTAATTGTTGATTTATTGGTTTTATTTTCTTGCTTATAAACAAATAATCTTCTTTTTAACAACTACTTAGACATTATTAATAATTATTATTATTTCGTAATGTTAACTTTATTACAAAATAATACAGGTTATAAATAATCTTTAAAATAACAAAAAATATTGTTACTCTGAAAAAATGAAATGGTACTCAATAACGCGGACTACTGAATTGATTTAGATAGAATTTGATGCTGACGTAGATATTACATCATGCCCAGAAATGAAAGGTACTATTTCTGAAAGAAGTTATAAACCCTAATTCTTCTCAGTCAAAGTCAAGAGTGGAAGATATCACTAATACAGTAAAACTGATGCGAAACTTTGGATGTTAATTTGTATATTTTTTTGTTAGTTGTTACTTAATCACGTCAAGACTACATTACCAATTTTGATAAAATATAGCTAATTGTCTGGATTTACACATAGGATACTTTTTATCCGAACTGAACACTTCTGTGGGATAAAACAGGATTCACGATATAACCTAATTCCACGCGGGCAAAGCCGCGGTCGGAATGATATTTTTTTAAATAAAAAAATTGTTTTAAAAAAAAACACAAAATATATTGACGCATGTATTTATTTTTTGCACTCTATTATAATTGTAATTATTCATTACAAATAATCAAAATAAAATAGCCAGAACAAAGTTAGGCCCTGGTAGGGTAGGTAGGCAGGTACAGCAATGTGAGACGAACACTGGCTTATTTATACCAAAAATAATCTATACTTATAATAAATCTGTAGAGAGGCCAATTCTGTACATGAAATATATTTAAAAAAAAACTATGAAGGGGTGATAAGGGATCGCTACTGATGCCAAAAATGCAATCAGTAAAATTTTTGTCTGTCTGTCTGTCTGTCTGTCTGTCTGTCTGTATATTCGTTATAGAAACAAAAACTACACGACGGATTTTAACCAAATTTGGCACAATTATTCTTCATACTCCTGGGCAGGTTATAGTAAAAGAATCATGTAAATCGGTGTAGAAACACCAAAGTTATACATGAAATACGCTATAAGTCATCGCGCGAGAATACAGAATCATGCCATAAGGATTGTTTTTGTGTATCAGTTGCCGCGTTCGACGCGCTTCGCGGCGGGAGCTATAAAAAGGCGGCGGGTCTGCACCCGTTTCGCGTTGTCACGGCATCACGTGTGAACGGCTGAACCGATTTCGATAATTCTTTTCTATTATATTCATTGAAGTACGAGGATGGTTCTTATGTAGAGAAAACGTATATATGTACCACGGGCGAAGCCGGGGCGGACCGCTAGTGTATTATAAACATTAAATTAAGTTTACAACAAAAATACATAATATTAGCTAATGTGAAAACGAATCAACCAATCATCCCACAACAATGAAATGTGCACACAAATATTCATCCAAATGTTCATGTGATTAGGAGGAGTGACTGCAGCGCCATCTTCCGGGCCCAATTGTGTTTCCAGATCACCCAGGAACTCAATTTAATATACTTACACAAAATTTTTCGAAATGAAAACTCACATTACTATGTAAATATGAATATAAACCTGTTTTAGTACTAAGCAATTTCCCGCACAGGTGTAGTAAGTATAAATGAAATAAATATCAACATCAAATTCTTTATACAACATACTTATCTACCACCTACTAAGAAATGTAATTCTTAAAATTTTTTCGTATTTTTTTAAATATAATACTACTCCAATGAGCTCCTGTTCCATATTACATCCACCATACTTCCACTAAGTTCACCATGATTTTTTATTTCTTTGCACTTTGTTGCTTTTTGCTAAAAATGGAATCATGCGATAAAACCAGTAGAGCGTTGATAACATACATTTTTGACTGAATAAAGGTACTTACGAAGGAGTGGGTTCACATTGTGAACAATCAGTGGGTTTATTTTCCTTCTGGATTCCGGATTTCTGAAAAGATTATTTATGCTATAAATGAAAAAATCTTACACATTCGTTATGTACTTAAAACAGGGGTACATATCAAATATCGTCTATAATACAATTATCATCAAATTTAAAATAAAACCAACTTACTTCATTAATTTGTTCCAATTGTAAGCATTCTTTTTCCTCCAACCTTTATGTTTCTTCTTTTTATTTTCTTTATTGTCCCCATTTGTCTCATTTTGTCTTATCGTGTTGTCACCCTTTTTTACGATTGCGCAAGCGACACAAGTTCCCCGTGTGACGGCCGTAGCGGGAATGACTCGTGCAGCGATCGGGGTAGGAAGGTACAGGGCGGCTCTCGCTATATTGGCTGGTCGCGCGCTAATTTCAAGTATTTCTTGTTTATTTCAAAACCATCGCATATTTCAAAATTCTAACACGGTAAACGTATAGGTTGTATATTTTATAGTTAATATCCAAAAAGTCGTAACTTTACGTTTGTTATTTTGAAGATGCCAGAGATTAAAAAAAAATAACAATGAGAACTTTGTATTTTTTTTCTATCGAGAAAATATCATGGAATCATGTTTCTAAAACGGTAGACGTATTGTGTTACTATTGAACTTTCTTGTCAAGAATTTTCATCACGACAACTTTAATAATATAAAAATTACGAAGGTTTGAAAAGGGCCGTAAATGTTAGAAAAATTAATTCATCACCTTAAGTGTAAAAGATATACTCACAATGGGGTGGCCTTGAGAACAAATTGAACAAAAAACTAGTACCTTCACGAAACACTTTAATTTGTTTTATTGTTATGAATTTGTATGTTTTTGTTAACACGTATTAATCGTGATGGCCTTCATTTTATAAATGGAGCAACATTAAATTTGGCGTACTAATTATAAACTGTCGATTATCGTGTTTTCATAACAATACGAGGAATAAATATTTTATGTGTCATTCGACAGCCATGATTATTTTACATAAGTGCTTCGTATATATTTCCCCATAGAACCAGGTATTATCTTCTTATATATAAAAATGAATCGCAAAATGTGTTGGTAAGCGCATAACTCGAGAACGGCTGAACCGATTTCGATAATTCTTTTTTTATTATATTCCTTGAAGTACGAGGATGGTTTTTATGTAGAGAAAACGTAAATATGTACCACGGGCGAAGCCGGGGCGGACCGCTAGTTTGAAATAAAATATGTACGTAGATCCAACAATATTACCTATAGATGCAAAAGTTTGTGAGGATGGATTTCAAGCGGGTTCGTCCGTGGAAGAAACCGCGCTACACAGCTAATAAATTATAAAAATTCACGTCATTTTCGATTTTGCAACAGGTACACGTTATTTCTTATGTTGTAAATCCATGCCAATCTTTCCTATCCCCTTGTCTCATATTAAGACAAGCCAACATATCAACTCAACTACATCACACTAAACGTACCATTCCGTCTACTAACCTAAAATTGTGTATCACTCGTACTATCCATACTTAATATTATAAATGCGAAAGTAACTCTGTCTGTCTGTCTGTTACTCAATCACGCCTAAACTACTGAACCAATTTTCATGAAATTTGGTATAGAGATATTTTGATACCCGAGAAAGGACATAGGCTACTTTTTATCCCGAGAAAAGGACGCAACCCCGGAAATCCCACGGGAACGAGAACTATGCGGGTTTTTCTTTGACTGCGCGGGCGAAGCCGCGGGCGGAAACCTAGTAGTCTATAACCATCAGTTGCTAATAAAACGTATAAATATCTTGCTAATAGAAATATATAACGTATTGGCGGGTTCTATGTCAAAGTCAACGCCCGTATACGGTTACCGCATGCTGTAGGTCATGATCGCTGACTTTACGTGTGTATGTTAATGGGAATGTAAACGACATTGTTCTACTACCATATTGGATGTTTATTGAAAATAGAAGAAACAGATTGGTTGTTAGAGCAACGGGGAACATGACTTTTGATACAATTTGTTTGATATTGATAATGAATGAAAACGGAAAATACGACAATTGTTCTTACTTAAAGAAAAGTAAGAAAAATTAACTTTTTTCCTAGAAAATTGTTACCAAATTAGGTACTACTTACTATTATTAAGGTACGTTCCAACCACGTAAATCGAAAGTATTTGATCAAAATATTACGGTACGGTACTGTAGCGGTAACTGTAGTAAAATGTCTAACCTCTTCAAACGACTTTTAGTATCTGCAAGTTATACTGTTACAAGTACATTACATGTATTAGAACGTAACAAATTATTCCAAAAATTCCATTCTTGCTTTCCCCAGGTACAAGGACGCAGTACTCCAAGACGAAGGCGCGGGACATATACAAGCGGCGCGGCGCGCCGCGGGCGCGCTGCCGGCGTGCATCGGGTGCGCTATTGGCATTTTGTATGAAATAATTTTGGAAAGGCGCAACCTTGGCGCAACCTTGGCACAACCGTGGCGTGCCGTCTCGACGCCTGTCCAAAATTCTTTCATACAAAATGTATAAGAAGGACGTGGTGCAAAACAGATTCAAGAGGTGCGCTTATGGCACGCCCGCGCCCGCGGCTCTTGTGTTTGACCCGCGCCTTACATACGCCTGCCAATATACGCGTGACTGTCGAACAGTATACATTGATAAGAATAAACGACAATCGCATACCAGCCAATAAACATTTGGCACGGGCCCGTCTTTCGGCGCGTTTGTGAACTAAATATACAAGTCGCAGACAGAGTTATCTATTGTCGAAATAGACACAATACGTGCTTTGTTGAACCGTGGGGGTTTCGTCAAAAATATTGTAGTTTGTATTCCACTAGCTGTACCCCGCAGATTTACACGCATTGCTCCGCTTCCATTGGTCTAAAAGAGATGATATAACTATAGCATTGAAATATTTTTTCAAATCGGAACAGTTCAAACAAACAAACTCTTCAGCTTTATAATATTAGTACAGATTCTAGATTTGAAGTTAGGTAAGAGGTTGAGCAATCAAGAAATCCCTGAAGCTCTGTAATTACATCTAATGTTATGTGATATAAAAACTACGAATTTCCGAAATGCAAATTAATATAATCAAATTGTTCTCAACTAGTCTGACCTTTCATAAACAACACAGTTACTTTATTAACATTACCTCTAACCTTCACATGACTACAGCAAAAAAAGCCTAAAACACACGTACTTCGAAATAGCATTTGAATATGAAGCCACAAATAGGTCTCACCAAAGCAAGCTATTATATCTTCAATACAACGTCAACCTTCAGCAGTCACGCGAAATAGTTATTAAAACGAAAAGAACAGACCGGTTGGTAATAAACAAATGTATTTTATCTCTATTATAAGCGTCATCAATCATAGAGTGTGTTAGACTTATTAAAAATGAATTAAGGGAGTCGAAACGCAATAAGGGCCTAGGTCACGTTGATATGATAGATTGCATGCGTAGTTTATATAAATTATTAAAAAGTTGTTTTTCAATATCATTATGTTTATAAGCCTAAGTCATAAATTACCAATACCTACATGAAAATAAATAAGTAAAATAGAAGTAACATGCTTGTATTCTATCCTTACCGAAAAAGGAAATACTTCCAAATACAGACATAACCAATCGAAATATTTAAGTACTTAAGCAGAGTAAACGTATTCCTCAATTTATCGTGCAATTAAATAGTAAACACCGTTAACAAATCATTATTATGTTTTAAGTATTTGTTTACATTCTGATATAGGTACCGTTTGACCCTCGATCGAAGTAAACATTACAATTATAACTGTATTTTTGATATCGTACTGTCATTATTATGCATCACATGAAGGCAGGTACTTTTACATATGGGTGATTATACAAAAATGGGGTAACTTTTGAGGATATTTTGTTTACTATATTTTTTATATCAGATTGTTACAAATTAGGGTTTATATGATAGCTAATCTAATGAATATATTGTACCAAATCGGGCCAGCCACTTTTTTAAGTAGATTGTGAGATATTTGAAATTTTCTGGATTTGGTCTCCAGGGGACTGACGAGGCTAACACGGTACTGATAAAAACACAATATTGTAATATTCTTAAAGAAATTCAATGAATTTTACTACAAATCTCTCAGTTTTAATAATGGCACATGTCTTTTAAGTATTAAAATCACTTAGTTACGATTAAAAATGATAATTAATAATATGTGATACTGGGAAATAACAATGTCTCAATTTTCAAAACAGCCTTCTGACATTTAACGCAATAAATGTCAGAAGGCTGTTTTGAGTGAATATTCTTACTCTTTTACTTAACTTTTACTACTTTGGCTTAGTTTTACTTAATATTTCAAGTAATTCACAAACAATAGAAACAAAAAAACGGCCAAGTGCGAGTTGGACTCCTAACAAACCTATTTTTTATTATGTTTGTAACTTAAAATTTACACTTTTAGCAATTTACCTTTATATGTGTTATAAGACGTTGCTATTTACCAAGTAGACTATATAGTTTATAGTAGACTGTATACACGGCAAGCATTCTGTGTGTTTTTTATTCCCATGCGAATATTTAATTTTGCGGAAATTTGCAGTATTAACGGATGTAGGTATCTTTTGATTGCGTTGCGTTATAAGTTTGAGTTTTTTACAGCCCCAAGGGTTCTTAATCTTGAGTATCCAATATAAATTTCAGATTGATACCTCCACGCGTTCCAAAAAAAAACGTCTTAACAGACAAACGGACAACAAAGTGATCCTATAAGGGTTCTGTTTTTTCCTTTTGAGGTTCGGAGCCCTAAAAATCTAACAATATTTATATTAAAGGACTAATTATAATAAAATTAAAAACCAAAGGCTCGAATGAAAGTCTCATCTGAGTTTTCATAAGAGCCCCTTGACATTTTTATAATGTTGTTAGGCATATTAATTAACTTTTATGTTATTTTGAGGTAATTTTACTTCACAGTATTATATATATAGGTATTTATCTGATAAATATAAAAAGCTATGCCCTGAAAGCATCAAAATCAATAATTAAAATAAAATAAGATCTTTTTAATAAAATTATTAGTAGTTTGTTTCAATAGCTCTTTTCTTTGCTGCTCTTTTTTAAATGTTTCTTCCCTAGTCAAATTCAGTTTCTTTTAGCGTGGCGCATGGTGTTTTAAACTGAAATATAAAATAGAAATGCTTATACCAATAGCAATCAAGATAAAAGTTCTCAAAAACGATAGAATCATCAATACTATGGGGTCGCGTCAGTCCTCTGGCGCGATATCTGACAAAGGACTGATGCCAGCGGATTGATGAAAAGGGTTATAATATGAGGTTATAATCACAAATTATGTTTTTTTGCCTAATTTCTAAAATCAATAAATTATATTTTTACAAATCAAAGTTAACCATTTATAAATGAAAATAAAAATCAGATTAACAATAAAATAACGACTCACCATAGGACTGAAATGTTGACTGGCCCAGCATGAGTTTAGAGGACAAACACAACCCAAGCGCTGGTACAGTAATGATGGCCGTCAAAATATGCAGTGCACAAGTTACTTCATTACCAACATTAATACTTAGACAGGGATTTGACCTCGACTTGGTGATATTTAGCGAGAATTTCAAATTTAAAAAACACACAACGGACTGACTAGTGAAAACGATGACAAAGTTTAATTTTATTTTTTAAATAAAATGGAAAACATTGCGTTATGAAAGTTGTAGTATATAATACTATGTACATCAAAGATTGTAGTGAATTAGTAAGTTTTCTTAAATCGATGATAATGTTTAAACGATAGTCACTTGATTGTTGGTTTTCGGAGTTGTGACATGCCAAAGTACTGACGTTTGAGGTATTAATTTTTTTTTTATTCATTTGTATTTTAAATAAAGAAGTGAAATTGAGTGACCAAATAAAGGACGCTTCATTGTTTTAAAATATATTGTTATTTGAATAAAATATAATAAGACTTTGTTTAAATTGGCTGATGACATCGAGTTACCCCATTTTTGTATAATCACCCATATATTATTAAGCGACCTTATAAATAAAGTATGAATCCATATTTAAAATTCGGGCCTGTAGCCATCTCTCAGATATTGCAGTACAGGTCAATACTAAAGTACCTATTAAATTCATATTAAGAAGGTAAAAAATCTTACACCAAACTCATACACCGACTGCACTACATTTTCTTTTGGAAATCTGAATAATCCTGTCTATCTCTGTCATGCTGAATTACCTGAAACAAAGGAAACAATAGAATTATTAATTTATTTATCAAAAAGTAAAACATTAATAGAAAGTATAACATCAAAGATAAAAAACAATTGCAACAGCAACTGCATACCCTTTTGCTTACTTAAAAGTTAAAATGCCACACACGTTCAAATATATTATTAGAAAATAAATGTAAACATTGCAGTCGATCAAAACACGAAGACAACAATGATTTTGTAATAAACAAAATTCCTACACGTGCCATCACGTTCTCAATCGATGAACATACAAACAAATTACATTGCTTACACGAGTATATTATAACCCCACTAATTTTAAACTAGCTTACAGCCGCGGCTTCGCCTGTGTATTTAATAGGAATTCCCATAGCAATGAGATATTCCAGGCAAAACTTGCCTATGTAACTCTCTATAGTTTCCTGTCTCCAGATACCTACAAGAATCATATCATAAAATACGTCGTGAATGTAAGACAAACACACACACTAGCATTTATAATATTAGAAAGGATAAACAACGCGAAACTTTGTAAAAATCAGTGGATGAATTTATTATTTCATACAAAACCCGATAATCAGGTCTGAATGAACTCTCTGTACAAAAATTCATAATCTGAAATTCGGTAAAAAGAAAAATTACAGTCTAAAGATGGCGATATATATAGCGAAAGAATTTAATCGAATGAGAGAAAAAAAAATTTATGGGACCAATTCGACACCATTCCGCATCAAACAAAAAAAGAATCACGTAAATCGGTTCAGAAACCTCGGAGTAACCTCCTCCTTTTTGTTTGAAGTTGGTTAACAAACATTCACTCACAAATAGTTATGAGTTATGACAAACTCGTTACAGAACTGGATTTGTTGACCCGGGATAAATGTCAAAACTGAGCTTGGCTCATTATCATTCCTGTACTCAATTAAAGGTTACAGTTAACGAGTTGTAATGAGGCGAGTATTGGTATTGATATTGCTTAACGATTAACATTCCTATTTAATTGTTCTAGAACGTAGATATAAATATCCTCTATGAGAATTTTTTTTTCTATGAAAAACTGTACATTCACAGACTTTCATAGTCCGTTGAATCAAGTCAATCGCCTCAAAAATATCTCCATACTCTCATATAAATCTCTATATCTATCCATCCAACGGAATTCGACGAACTACCGACAAATAAGAGTTGAAATTTTACGTTTGGAAATACCGAGTAAGAAATATTACTGCTCGCTAAAACACACAGACCAGCGGGCACACGCAACAGCAATGTAACTTATTCGTTTACAATTCGGTGTCCTGTTTGCTAACCGGTCAAACGTTGGAATCGAAAGCAATATTTTTGAGTTGACGCCATAATCTATAGGAAAGCTTTCTCTAGGCGATGTGTACACAAATCACGGGGTGTTTTAGCAAAACCGCTCAATTGTAGAGTAAATTATGGCCGATTCGAAACCAAAGGGCAGCGGAGACAATAGGCATGACGACAGTATCCATAAATGATCGTATTAGTGTTTTTAAGGGAAAATGTACAATAAATAAATTCAATATAGTGACTTAGAAATCTTAAAACCATTAAGATTAATGAGATTATCAATAAAATAAAACATTGAAATTCTGCAGTTAGCCATTTTGACTAAAACACGCGTGACGTCATGCTTAAGTAAACAACTCGCATCAGATGTGTTTTGTTGTTATGAATATGTTGAGAATACGCATTTTTATTTATTTTCTATTGTTTCACGTATGCTTTATCGACTCAGAACAGAAATACAATTGCGAATTCATGAATACGTGGTTCGGGGTTCTCCGCACCAACTTTATACAATCATTTCTTATTATTTCTCGCTTGAAATAATTACTAACACATTTTTAAGCATTATTTTTATGTGGATTCATACTGCAATACTGCACACCACTCATAAACTTTGAAATTCGTTTCTATAACACATATTAAATAAAGACTTTTTTAATTTTCTTCGCAATGCGTACAAATAATTACGTATTTACCAAAGTTTGACGTCACGCCTACGCCATGACACCTGCGAGCTGTTTTAGCACAGATATTAAATATTTTTTGAAAAATGGCTTTAATCTTCGTTAAATTTAAGTATATTACCGAAATATAGGGTTTTTCTTGTATAGTAAACGTATACACACATTATAGAAGAGGATTTCAAAATCTTTCGTCATGCCTATTGCCCGCGGTACGTTTGTACGGCTTTGCATTGTAAACACGATCCATTTTCATATACCTTACAGTTACAATGCAGAAACACAATCGGACTAAGGAGTACACGATAGTAACGGAATAGGCGACGTCGAATCAATTTAATCGTTAAATAGATGCGAGATATACAATCTTAACAATATTAAGCTATTTCACAAGGAACAGTGATGTGCAAAAACTTTCTGCTAACTCAATCTAACTATGCGAATAATATAAATCATTTTACGAAGCCACTAAATAGATTAACACCTAAATAACATTAACATCTCAACAAAGGTGCTCAAAGTCGTAGATGATTTAACTAACGCCGATATTTGAATTGAACCGTTAATGTATAGGTGCGAGCCGAACACAATACTGTAATACATCTTCTTGTGTGTCAGAATACAGAATTTTAACGATGTATAGTGAATGTAATATGCCATTTGCATGATATAGCGAATGATTCAACGTCAATTAAATCAAATGGTACTGATGAGCTGTAGGTATGAATGGATGAACGGTGACGAATGCTTTACAATGCTTAATTTTGAATATTCATATTGAATACATGAGAACACGTTCTGTTTATGTTCATTTCCGTGTTTATTTGGCTTTTGAATGGTATCGTTTACCACAGTGACGACTGACGGATAACTTCATGATGAACATTTACCAAAAGATAATTACATTTATTAAAGTAGATACCTACTTATTGCTCTTTCCCCAAAATTCTATAAGCTTTCTAAGTATATTCAGTAATAAATATCATTTTTACCCGCGATGAACATAAAATGTAGTTAGATATAAGTTACATATTATGTAAATTTATTGACATTATTTAAAAGAGCAACTATGGAGTTTCTTGCCGATTCTTCTCCATAGATACTGCTTTCCGAATCGGTGGTAAATGTTAAAAATACTATGTAATGACGATTCGAAAGTGCTACTAAATAGTAGTCTAATTGAATAAATGAATGTTTGAGTTTGAGTTTGAATAATATCAAGAATACAAATAACGTCATTTCAACATTCTCTAATACAAACGCTACACGCAAATAATTTGAACATAAATTCGTATATTTCTCGTAGAAGGTAAGTTATGAGAAGAAAGATCAAGTCGAGATAAGGAACAAACGTAGCCATGAAATTGACTTTTTAATAAGTTAATTAAAGGTTGTAAAGGAGTCCGTGAGAAAATCGTGTTATACCAAAATCCTTGACCTTGACTTTTACCAACATTTACCTCCTAAGATGTTCGTGATAATGCACCACGATATAAACTAAAATTATTTTATCATTTCCCAAACGCTGAGAATTATGTCGATTACGCTTATTATTAAGATTTTATTGTGAAAACAAAAACTTTGAAAAGAATTAAAACTGACTTTATAACTCACAGTTCACACTAACTGTGGTTTTGTAATGATTTACATGTTTCTAGCCCAAATATATAGTATACAGTTGAAGTTCACTACGTACTCAGTATTGCCATAAAATTTTAGCAGCCACTACGTTCACTATTCCGTAATCCGTACTTGTCAAAATGTATCCTGCCAAAAATTTTCCTCATAAACACCACCTATATTTTTAACTTTCTACCACTTCTGTATTCCAGCTTTACCTTGTATATTTAGCACTAACGGTCCGCCCCGGCTTCGCCCGTGGTACATGTTTACGTTTTCTCTACATAAGAACCATCCTCGTACTTCAAGGAATATAATAAAAAAAGAATTATCGAAATCGGTTCAGACGTTCTCGAGTTATGCGCTTACCAACACATTTTGCGATTCATTTTTATACAGTACGTAGACGTTATGTCTAGTGCCTTTGATGTTATCACAAACGGATCCACTAAGCAATGGACCTTGGCGTCTTCGCCCACGCGATCAAACGAATTCACGACAGTGTCGCGGACATTATTTTATATTTAGTGTTTTTGAAATGATTGTTACGAGTAATTATTTACTCGTAACAATAAATGTAAGTAGAAACTAAAACTTCAACAGCCAAGAATATTTGAAGAAATTAAGAAGAAATTAGAAACCTTCACTACCTTAATAAGGAGGTTTTATCTTTTTGCGATGAGTAAAATAAGTGTCTAAATATTTATTAGCTATCAAATTGATATTAAGTAAATAACGACGCTCAATGTGATAAAACGTAATTTATCAACATCAAAAACATTCATTCATATGTTGCAAAACTCGATAGCAAGTAAAAGGTAGTCGTATACACAAGTGGGGGCGCATAAAGCAAAATAACCAATCTTCTATTAGATGATACGTGTAATATGCAAGACCAAATCTAAAAAATAAAATATATATCAAACTAGATGATATGTTCAACGATTCTGTTTAATCAAAAACATAAAATATTAAAATTTACTCGATAAAAAAAAATCACCAAGTTAGCTCTAATTTTCACACTTTTACGTTTTCTACTTGACATGGTAATACTTATTATGATTTTTTTTTCATAAACAATTATATTAAAACATTTGCAAGATATTTGTCAGAGCATTTTGTGTAATTACTTTTAGTTTTGGTTTTATCTGCGATAAACCACTTTTATCGTGACAAAATCAAACGTTTATCTCGAGAAAAAAAGAGCGCCAAAAGTGGTTTATCGCAGATAAAACCAAAACTAAAAGTAATTACACAAAATGCTCTGACAAATATCTTGCAAATGTTTTAATATAATTGTTTATGAAAAAAAAAAATCATAATAAGTATTACCATGTCAAGTAGAAAACGTAAAAGTGTGAAAATTAGAGCTAACTTGGTGATTTTTTTTTATCGAGTAAATTTTAATATTTTATGTTTTTGATTAAACAGAATCGTTGAACATATCATCTAGTTTGATATATATTTTATTTTTTAGATTTGGTCTTGCATATTACACGTATCATCTAATAGAAGATTGGTTATTTTGCTTTATGCGCCCCCTTAAAATGCATTTACAACCCGACGAAACACGTTTATATATAAAATCTCATGCAAAATAAACGTTACAAGAATGGCGGTTAACGCCTTAGTCAAGAAAAAAAAAACAATTCTGTATAAGGTTTCAGTTTTGGCGGGAAACGCTTGAGATTCTGGTCGGGCCTGTTCCCTGTTTTTACGAGGTCATTGCCTCACATAACACTAATTAGTCATAACTTTATTATTCTTACGATATTTAGCAATAGTGCCATTGTTATTATCTTTGACCTTTCACGTTAATACTTTGAAAGAAAAAAGATAAGTCCACAAAGCACCTTTGTTCGTAGTAACGCACAATGAGCTTTTAACTGTGCAAATGTAAAATATATTTTAGCCTGGGTCATTTGCCTCTCTGCATCACAATTGACCTTGGTACAGTGGTTAAGCTAGATTTACAAACGAAAGATATAAGTTCTTATCCTCTTTGGAGGACAGTATAAAAGTAAAATCAATTACACATGCATATTCTTGTTAGAGACTTCTGGAGACTTCATCACATAACATTTGTGATTTGTCCATTTCTATTCAACAAAACAAATGTTAACATAAACAAACACGTCAATGAAAGTCGTAAAAAGATTACAACATCGTAAAATTTCGATTCAATATGATAAACACGTATAAACGAGAACACTAACACATTCAAATGCAAATCATTAGAACGCATAGCGCATAATAATTAAACCGAATCGTATCATTCACACGAAGTCACTAATTATTCATTATAACAATATAACATAGTGAATTCACTTCCTTATCGGAACCATGTCTATTTATAAGTTTTTAATGACCAATAGGCGACGCACACGACTTCGTTTGAGGTAAATTACATTTTGCAGGTTTATTCTTTTTCCTAAATAAAAGTAGATCTTACTCAACAACATGTTAAAAATGATTGTTGTTTTGTTATTGTTACCGAGCAGACAACTAAAGGTAATTGATATTTATATGAATGAAATTTACAAATTCACTGTAAATGTGATTTTTTGGTAGTTACCTGTTTTATTTCTGAATAATCGATAAACTTTAAAAAAAATGCCACGAAAGTTTGAGAACCTCCTCCGTTTTTTTAGACGTCAATTTAAAATATCTAGAGCTTTCTCGAACCTTAACCGCCTTAAAGATTTGTGACATACTTTCAGTTTTATAATCGTTGCCTTTTAAACCGAATTACCTACACGAGTGAAAACATGTCACTTAATACGATATTGCTAAATACTTATTATATTATTAACTAGTCAGAGATAATTTTGAGTACATTTAAATTATGCACGCCACTGACAGCTCAGTCATTTTTGATATTGAAGCCATTTAAAATACAGTTAAAAATTAATTTTTGGGGTTACTCAAGCCTAAGGCGAACAAGGGTTTGTTCGCTTTAAAATAAATAAAAAAAAGTTATATCTAATTATAACCCGTTTGTTTTTATCTTTGCATAATACTTCAAGGGGAAATATAAACGACACATTTTAATTAATATTTTTTTTACAAATAAGGAATCTTTTGGCACTGTAGATAATTAAAAAAAAAACAAATCATATATCTTATCAATATAGAAAAATTTAAAGACAAATTTTATATGAAGAGCAAAATAAGTAGGTTACAAATCTGTTTTGACGTTGCGAATTCTAATTATATAAACACTTGAAATCTAAAGAACATTTTATTGAATCAAGTCTTATGAATCAGACTCGCACTTGGTCGATTTTGATTATGAAGTCATAAAGTACAGTTAAACTTTAATTAAATTTATCGTGTTTAATAAGCCCCTGCTTGCTCCAGTTTTGATTTTGATGTCAACCCACTTATTCTCGAATAAAACAAAAATTACGCAACTCAAGTGAGATAAACTTAATAACAAGTTAACACCTTATCATTTTCGGCGTGACACTTCGTAACTTATCGATTTCCAAATGCATATTTACTTAAGCCATAAACAAACCGGATAATCTTTGGTTTCTTAGAAAATTATTATGATAACAGCAGAATAACGCTAACCGAAAGACAGCAAGAAGAATCATATAATTGTGAAATATTAAGAGCTTATAGCATTCACATTTGTAATATTTTAGTTAGGATAGATATACCATAAGCTGTTAAAGCCTTTGATTCAATCTATACTAATATTATAAAGCTGAAGATTTTGTTTGTTTGAACGCGCTAATCTCAAGAACTACTGGTCCGATTTTAAAAATTGGTGTTGGATTATTGGATAGCCCATTTATCGATGAAGGCTACACTATAGTTTATATAAGCGGGTGAAACCGCGGAGCATAGCTAGTAAAAGATAAGCCGCATTGTTTCTTTAGCATTGTAAATACGAAAAAAAAATGAACAAGCATTAACGTAAATGTGCACATTATGTAAATGTCACGGTCCTGTTACCTTTCCATTATATTGTAAATGATACCGTTTATCGAAAACCAAGCACCTTATTAACTGCTAAAGACAATCGGCTTTTAATAATGGCTGATTAAAAGAGCTGATATGAAATACTCAATTAAATAAACTTCTGTACAGTATTAAAATTCTTTGCCTTCTGGTTAATCGCGTAATAGTCGAAGTGCAGGAATATGTAACGTAATGTTTGCATAAACAGCATACGTAAGCCACACATTAGAATTTTGTAGGGAATATGAAATGCACTTAGCATATAATATCATCTACCTATCAGTCAATTCCTCTTAAAACAAAGCTTCTAGTGAAACACCTATACCTGGACAAATTGCATTCTATCTAGTCAAATGAAGGTCTATACTTATATAAGAAAATCTCCAACTCAACGCCTCAGTTACCCAATAGCGTCACGCAGTTCCACTTTTATCCCTAAAGCGCTTCAAGCACACAAACAACTCTATCTATTTCTGAATCCGTAGTACTACCTCGGGTGTCAATCATCGAAGGAAAACATCGAACAACAAGCGACTGCGATAGCTCACTTGATTTGTTGTCACGCCGTGACGCCAATTGGCAATCCCGCCAATTTTGCGTACTTTTGAAGTTCCTCGTTCTAGTACTAATAGAGAATATTTTTAAAATTGTGGTATTTACAAATGGTCTGTTTAAAGTTGTTTATTAATGTTTAAATTGCGATGTATTTATGCGACATTTCGTTTTACAGCTACCGTGGCCACGCGTAGATATTCCTTCTAAATCTCTAATAGTTAAAACAAAATAAACGATCAAACACACATTACCTACCTACTATAGGATTGATGTTATCTCTACATAACAAATAAATCAAAACCACCCAACCATACATACACATTCTCTAACAAAGCTAAAGCAAAATTACTGGTATTAGCGAAATATTAATTTACTGATAAAAATCAAACAGTCAGCTATTATTCATATGCTAATTGCTGATCACAATGGATCTATTCACTGTAAGTCGGCCTTGCGGGTTCAATCACGATCTCGTACACCTGTACCTACCGTTATACGGTAACAAAATTAAGACTTTAATACAAAACTCAATTTAACCTCGATTTCCGCTATAAAATAACAAGGTGCGCCCTGATTCAACAGCTCGTGAGAATTATCCTACGTCTGGTACCGTTTTTTTATTTATTAGCAGGTGAAATCAAATCTGAAGTGTAAATTGATGCAATTTTAAGTTTGTGTGAATGTGATATGAATACAAATTCAATATAAAAGAATTCTTACGCACAAACACTATGCCATCTTTGATATAAGATATAATATTCAACCATACTATTAACATCTAGGTGCCAAAAGATATAAAGAAAAACAGAACTATCACAAATTACAATAAAATTATACAAGCGTATGAAATGTGAGAAAAACTGGCTAATAAAGTAGGCATGATTAGAATCAAAGACGCGTTACCTTGTACCGTTTACATTTTAACCAATCTTGCATATTTTATATCCATGCAATTGCATCGAGGTGTTTGATGAAATTAAATAAACAACTATTTTGATAGCTTCTTGTTTTATTTATATTTGATACAAAGAAAAGTAAATTACATTGTATTGAAATTAGATCAGTAACTAGAATTAGCTTTCGTGTTGGTTTTCCATTAAATCGTTAAATTGTTTCTGCGTATAACATGGTATAACATTATGTTATGAACGTATCTTCGAACGGGTAACTTTTTACCTACTGCGCAAGATGAAGGGTTATGTTTTTATTTTTATGCATGTATGTTTATTTACTTATCACGTTATATGTAAACGGCTTGTATTTAGAGCTGTTGGTATTAAGTTACCTTGTATCATTAAAATTATGTAAGAACAATTTTAACAACATCGTAGTTTTATAAGAATGAGTAACAGGAAGAAGTTCAAGGTTTGTGCATGTTGGATATATAATGATTAGGTATGAACTATAAGTTATTGTTACTTACACCTTTATACCACTAACTCAGTAAATAGGTATATAAAATAGTAAAAGAGAACATGACATTGAACTCAGATAAAATCTAGCACGGGCTGACAATAGCAAAGTCGTTATCAATGTTAAATGCCAGTATAATTTCGAAACGCAACAAACAGAAAACGATAAAAACGAAGACAGCCGATAATTTTAATAACTATTTTAATAGACATGTAATAAATTGATGACCCGAACATTAGACGGCGATAAAACAACAACAAAAAACCTCATACATGAAATAGCCAGTTAAACAATTCATCGTTACTCCGCCCATGGCGAAATTGGCTTATAATAATTATAGTTGGAGTACTCAGCCGAAAATATTATATAGGTACTCGCTTCGCCCGCGGCTTCGCTCGTATGTATGTTACTTACGTTATTGCGCGATTCTACAAGTAATTTACTATATACTTTTTCCATCTTCTAAATACTCTTGTTTTGTTTCTGGTGGCAAAAATGTGACTACATGTCTCTTTCCAAGGTCTAGTCTCTGTACGAAATATCATCCAAATCGGTAAATTGGCTTAGACGTGAAAGCGTCACAGACAAACATAGTTATTAATAGAGATGTATATTATAGGTACGTGAATGTTACGAATGTTTGTTGAAAAAATTCAGACAGTACAGATTTATGATTCTAGTTCTCGGGACTGACGGACAAAAAAGTTGCCACACGGCTTAAAATATTATTGCTCAGGTGTTTCATTTACCTCCAGTTAGGTGAGCTGTCTTTGCTCTTTCTATAAGTTTTTACTTTGTACTCATAATGATCTACTTTGACGGTATAGCATTTTGTTATTCTAACTGGATATAAACACCTACCGGTGAATATGAAAAGGTATTTGTAATTATTGCTTTAAAACAATATATTTTAAGGTTTTTCTAGCATAAACAAAGGTTGAGGTGAACTAGGCAGTTAAAATTTGTACGGAAACTACAGTCACGCGATAATGTGAAGTGCATGCAAGCGAAGCCGCCGGCGCAAAGCTAGTAACACAAAGTCCAAATGTTATTCACATAAATAGGAAATGTTTGATTTATAAAAAAGCGTGTTTATTGTTCATTACAAATCTATGAAGGTGCCTTTAGTCAGCTTCCGTGGGTGGTATTCGTGAGGTCAAACAACGCTTTATTCTTTCAACGCACCTTTGATCAAAACAAATGCAAATAAATCAGTGCTCTAACAATCTTACCTGAATAGATCTTGTACAGAGAATCCAACAATCCTTGCATCATTTTCGCTTTTTGCACACACCACTAAACTACACACACAAACTTGTTGAACAGCATTACTTCATTATAACTATCATAATGTGACGTGTTCATCTGATCATGGACAACCATAGGTGATAACGTTAATAATCCATTAGTTCCACGTTCAAGATGTTACCAAAACGAACCAGAATACAACATGAACATAAACAAAAATAAATCGAACGCGATGTAAAAAACAGCTAGAAATGTCTTCTTTATAAACTGTATCAAGGTGAACGAACCTCATCGAACGAAACGAAAAGACGGTGGCCAAATTGAGGTAACGGTATGGACTTCGATCGTTATCATCAATCAGTTTTGCGTAACTATCTGTTAGCAATTACTTTATACACTCACAAATCGCTGAGTTTGAGGAATGCTCGTACAGTTAGGAGAATGTAAGATTCAATCATAGATATTGGCGACGATGTTGCGCTACTCCTTGCCCATTAATGCGGAGGCCGCTGGAAAAGTTTAAAAATTAGCTACAGATTTACGACCATAAAGATAAAGGGCCACATTATGAAATATATTCATAAGATTGTGTAACCATTGTCCAAAATCTACGCCTACGCAAACAACTATAAAACTATGAAGTCATCTTGATTAAGGTGGAAAATTTTACTAATCTAACCATCTGCATCGTTCATATTTTTTTTAATTATCGATTCTGACAATAAATTTAATAAACCTCAAACCCAAATAAATACAATTCAGCGATAAGAAAAAATATCCTGTAATCATTTAGCTTTTCAATTGTCTTAACTCTGTATATAATGAAGACAAAAGATCACTACTTAAATAATAACTCAATGTCAACTCGTTGAAGTTGAGTTTATTGCAAATAATAATGATTGATAGGAGTGTTCTCGTAAACGGGGACATCGTGAAATAATAATTCAATTTGTACGTCATTTTATAGTAGCTTATTACATATAAGTAAGTAGGTATATTGATTTATTTATGAAAGTTGAATAATTAAGCGAGATAGATTATTATTAACAGATACAAAATTAAAAAGCGTATAATAATAATTTAAGGAAAGAAAAAACAAATGCATCATGATATTAACCGAACCTTTACCAACGTATTGCTCAATATAATTTTTCATCGATCGTAATAATCGAATATCTCTGATAACAGATACTATCGAACTCTAAAGAATCTCGGATCAGAGATAACAATTCGATTTTACGGAAGACATTCCAATAAGTGTATGGACATATTGCATTAGTGACATACTTGGCCGTCTCGATGTATTTATGGAGACGCGTTCAAGAGTCCTTAACGAGGAACTAAGTGAGATAAAATTAGATATCCTAATGCATTCATCCGTCGATCCAACAGAATCACTCCCTGAAATCGAATACGACTTCCACTAACGTCGACCAAAAAGAACCATCATTCATTAAAAGTTGAATGAGATCCGTGACTTCACTTCATAAATCACACGAGGAAAATTTCAAAAGTGTCAGACATCTATTCACTCTTCAGCAAATTGGAAACGACAGGTTTGCTTAATCAGATGAACACGAGAAATCTTTAACACATGTGCAAATACTGAACGTCAAATATATAAGTCAATTATTTGATGAATAAATAAAACGCTAAGTGAACCGCGTAGGGTATGAGCGGAAGCGGTTTTCCTTATATCACTAAAAAGGTCACAAATCACCGGTTTCACTCGCGGTTCGGGTCGCTTGCCGTCAGCGCTACATCGCGGCAGGTCCAGGTTTCCGAGGGGAAAACATTTCGGTGCGCTCCCGCGCCGTCCGCGGTCTGCCGCACCGTCGCGACCACTGGCCATTCGGGATTATTTATAAATTGAAACAGACAGGGGTCGTAGAAATTTGCACGACGCGTGGTATGCCAAAGCTAATGCATCAGGTCGCAGCGGAAGCGAAGTCACGGTGTCTGCGTCTGAATCACCCGACTACACGTTTCCTTGAACTTTGCTACTTAGGCATCGATTGACCGAGAAAGCATTTCTTCGATTCTATTGCGTAATGATAACGTTGTATTGAATACATATCATGAAACCTTTGAATTGGTCTACTAGAATTTAGCAGAAGCTTTAAAACTCATACATGTAATGTTGAAGTATGTTTGGCTGTATTAGTACATTTTAGGATTAATAAAATTATAAGTTTCCAAGTATATTTATATGACGGCCATGACAATGCCGCCCACCTGAACAGGTGTAGTTCATTCCAATGACATCGGACGAGCGTTTGACACATTGGCAAACGTGGGCGAAGAAACGTGAACATTTTTAAATGGCATGTTAAAGATGTGGATTTTAATGAGATTACGATTATTCCAACGGTGTAGAATTGTATAGAATCGTATCGCTTTCAATTCTATTTATGCTTCTGAGACGGGCGTAATGTTAAAAAGCAATATCAAGTGTCCATTACCACCATTACTCTCTTTCAATGCAAAGGTGATAAAAGTCATCATCAATACACATCTCAGCTCTCTAAATCAGTTTTCTCAATAGTGTATTATAATATAATAGTATAGCTGAATCACTCAATCCAGACTCATCACTTGGCATGAACTAACATCTCAATTTCTCGACAAGTGACATCTAAAATTAAAGTAATGACTCGTAAAATAGCGGAAACGTGAACATAACAATACGCCCGTAATATTAGTGTATTTAAAAATCCCTAGTAACAGATGGCATTGTCTCAGCATGTTCAAAGTAACACGGAGTTCATAAATTACAGTCGTGTATATATAACAAAGACATTGTGGCTTTACTGTTTTATAATGAACTAGTTATTCCCCGTGGTATTGCTGTTGCTTAGGGAATTCGCTCAATTTATGAAAAGACATTTGATTTTATTCTTGAACTTATGATAGATGAACGACAACATTTATTACAGATGAATTTTCTTAAAAATACCTACGAGATTATTTCTAAATTATCGTATATTTATGAAATGGCTAAATCTATCATGATTAGATTATGAGAGGCATAAAGAGAGAATTGTAATTTAATTTCAATGATCGAAGTAAAAACGAGCATTGTGAAACTAAACCATAGTTCTATTGCAAGAATCATAACTTTCATTATCATTGCAGACATTAAACCCGGTAATATCAAGCTACAGATATACTATCATTACGTTGCTATTTAGAACCCGGAATCATTAATTATAGTCCAGTTTATATCCAATATTATTTCAACAGCTGTGGCCCCAACGATTCGTAGTAAGCTTTATGGCCCATAAAGCATCTTCCCTTCGTCCATTGTATTGTATTTTAAGAAAGAATGTGAGGCGTAAAAAATTATGAATTATTGTAAATCGTCGGGCGTTTTAAAATTTTCCGATGGACATTCGGAATGTATTTGAGTCAGCCTTCGACGTCACGTGATGTACATAGATTGTTTGTACAAGCTGTATACGGCACAGGTGCGGTAAATTTACGGGAGTATTTTTGGATTTTAGCTTTGTGGTGAATTAACATGAATAAACATTTGATGGACTCCGATCTGGTTGTTTGTTTGTTTGCCTAGCGGTATGTATACACGTACATCCGTTCGGGAGAGTATGGGCTACTTAGTGCCACACACGTGAAAAATTTCTTATTTTCAAACAGATTTCTTTCGGTTGGCTGAAGGCCAAGCAGCTTATAGTCCGGGATACATCGCCCATTTTTGCAAGTGATTACTATCAAGCTAATTTTTCGTGAGTAGCTTTATTTTGATGAGATGCCCAATAATTTCATGTACGAAACTCTCGATTGTGGTAGCTTACAGAGGTAACAAGGATAAAAATTTTTGATTTGACGGTTCTCAAATATTTATTACGCAATTTGTAGGACAATATGTCTGTTGAATTATATAAGTATTAAATAAGTGAAAATAAAAAAATCCGCTGGTTAGTAATCATTTATGATGACTTCGTTATCGATACACATTGGAAAGGGGGACTCTTTGATCAAACCATAGATTTTATAGGACAAATATTTTTTCGAATAATTTAGATAATTATCTTGAGATTGAACAAAAAAAAAACATTCAGTTAGTAATTAATATTTGAGAACCATCAAATCAAAATATTTTATCCTTGTTTCCTCTGGTAGCTACCACAATCGAGAGTTTTGTACATGAAATTATTGGGCATCTCATCAAAATAAAGCTACTCACGAAAAATTTGCTTGATAGTAATCACTTGCAAAAATGGGCGATGTATCCCGGACTATTACTTCAAACGAGGGTAATAACGTATCACACGTTACGCGAAATCCAGATATATTAACAAGAATGTTACATGTAAAAATTATGTTTTTTCTACAACGGTTTACAACAAGACGGTATAAATTACACAGTGACATTGATTTAAAAATATTGCACTGGGTTTCTCCCATTATCTAGAACATCAGAAAGGATCCTCGCTACGTTTACCACGTGATTGACAAACATAATATGAATGTATCTAACTGTTACACTGCACAATATTAACCTTATAAAATATAATATCCACCTAATTTTTAAAATTCTGATACGTATTTTGTACATACATTTACAATAGGTAGTTTTCAAAATATTTTTATGAATAATATGACCGACAAAAACATGTAGCCCATATACGTTTTAAAACAAAGCTCTACAAACAATACAAAAAGCAAAACTGAAAACCACACAATAGAAGTGACATTAAAAACGTACAAAGCATAATATTCTATTCTTATCAAGAAATATTTGTCACGAATGACTGAAATAATTAGCAATAAATAACATGCAGGCGAGCTTATCTTAATACCACCATAAAAGAAAATAGTTCGCTGCTATCAGAGATTGTTACATTGGAAGGTTGAAAGAATGTATTTGCAACCAACGGTATGCAAATACACTCGTAATTCATGAATTGAATGAAAAGAGCTTATAATGCAGAGTTATGATCACCTTATGTCAATTACTTATCTTCGGGCCGTATAACCTGGCTAAAATAAATAAATAAATAATAATAAATATTGGAATGATGAATAAATAGGTAAATTTATCACTAAAATGCTGGTAACAATTGAGAACAAACGTGTATAAATGCACGTTTCCTGCATGATGTCACAGCTACAACGACCCATTTCGGAAGCACATTAAGGTCGAAGCAATTTTACACTTTGCGAATGTTATGCACATTTTACGCCGCTCCCACAACATCCGATATGGTCTAGTGGCTAGGATACCTGGCTCTCACCCAGGAGGCTCGGGTTCGATTCCCGGTATCGGAAGATCCTTTTTTTGTTTTATAGGTAATAATTATCATAATTATATTAGTCCGGGATACATCGCCCATTTTTGCAAGTGATTACCTACTATCAATCTAATTTTTCGTGAGTAGCTTTATTTTGATGAGATGCCCAATAATTTCATGTACGAAACTCTCGATTGTGGTAGCTTACAGAGGTAACAAGGATAAAAATTTTTGATTTGACGGTTCTCAAATATTTATTACGCAATTTGTAGGACAATATGTCTGTTGAATTATATAAGTATTAAATAAGTGAAAATAAAACAATCAGCTGGTTAGTAATCATTTATGATGACTTCGTTATCGATACACACATTGAAAAGGGGGACTCTTTGATCAAACCATAGATTTTGTAGGACAAATATTTTTTCGAATAATTTAGATAATTATCTTGAGATTGAACAAAAAAAAACATTCAGTTAGTAATTAATATTTGAGAACCATCAAATCAAAATATTTTATCCTTGTTTCCTCTGGTAGCTACCACAATCGAGAGTTTTGTACATGAAATTATTGGGCATCTCATCAAAATAAAGCTACTCACGTAAAATTAGCTTGATAGTAATCACTTGCAAAAATGGGCGATGTATCCCGGACTACATCTTTTTAATATCAAAATTTTAAAAAGCTAAATCTTATTTTTATTTTAACATTATTTTCATCGCCTATTAAATTTTTTGCCATAATTAACTCAGTGTCCATTCGAACTGAATGTGGCAATTTTACCACCGCAATTTTTAATAACCGGACATCGCTACCACAACGCATTCGCTTCGCTCGCTCGCTCTCTAACCTTTCTAATATTCTACGAAACAGTCATATGACGTGCAATAGTTTAACAATAACCGTGCGACAAGTACAAAAGCCTGTAACATGTCTTTATCAGCTATAACGGTGATCCTTAAACAGTCCAAACGGACCATATTCGGCAGCCTCCCGGAATGGCGCTACAACTTCATTATTCACCGTTCACTTTCCATCTTCACAACTTGGGATTTACTGGAGAAAGTAGGAAACTGTACTTTGCAATTAAACAATTAATTCGCCTGGCCTTTCAATTTGCGATTGCTTTAATAGTTTTAGCACAATAAAGCTTGAACAATTATTGTCTTATCATATTTACTCATAGCCTGCAGTAGTAACACACTCTGCGCTATAAATGAATTAAGATGAAATAAATTTACTTAAATACATGTCTACCCTCCAAATTACGAAGAAAAATGTACTAATGTGTTTTCGTGATCAGAAAACAGTGATAAATTCTTTGAAACAAAGCTATCACGTTCGCAGATCGCCATTACAATCATTGCGTTCTTATAAATCAGTCTGTTTTAAAACTCCAACACTTAACTCTTAACTAGATAATGCACAGTGCATTAAGCAAATGCGACTGAGTTATTTGTGGCTTTTATCTCACTGGGTCACCGATAACAGTGGCTTTGCTTCTAGTTGACGATTTCCTCGAGTTTCGAGATGTCAAATCTCGTGGTTATGCAACTTGCGCTAAGCCGCTTAAGCCCCAAGACTGCGTACAATATTTTTTGAATCACTTTTTTGTAATAGGCTACCATTATACCTATCTAATTTAGCAGGGTTATAGAAGGCCTTTTTAAGTATCAGTGTAGGTATAGATACTGTGAAATCTATGTACCTACTTTAAATCCCAAGGCAGACTTTATGTCTCAAATGCGACTTAACATTTTACATAGTTATCATAAGAAAAACTTCTATCTGTGCTTCTATCTTCACAATTCCCTGTTTCTTTACAATCCCTAGGTTACATACATAATACATATTATTTAGAAGACATCTACCGACTTGGATATACATAACTATAACTAATATACAATTACAATTGCAAAAAACCATACAGGCCTTGAAAATAAATTCTCTTATCACCAACTGCATATAAAAGTACACAGCGTGTTTGTTTCGTGTTCGATTACAATTTAATAGAACACGTCTATTATTGTTATGACTCTGATAAGGTGGTGCACTCTGTAATGCAAGGTCGCAATAATTATTGTATTTCTAATTAATCCACAGTGATAAGGATAATTAGTTAAATAGGCGTTGTTTGTAAATTCAAGATTAAGTTATTTATGGTCCAATGTTATGTATAACTAGCGGTCCGCCCCGGCTTCGCCCGTGGTACATATTTCGCATTTCGCATAGAATAAATTATGTAAATATGTATATTCAAAAAGGAGTTAAATATCATTTTAGCTGTACATTTAGTTATATAATTATATTGTACCGAAATTCTAATTTACGTCAAATTTTAATAGTTAAAGTACTCTGCGCTTTGATAAGAAAGTCCATCATTCTATATTTTGTAAAACAAATTATTTCTCTTTGTGCAATGGGAAAACTTTTATACGCTAAGTTACAGAAACTCATTAAAAACTATACGCATAGCTAGTGCAGGATACGAAAACTTCGCTAACGGGATATGAGGCAAACTTTTAACAGTACTGGATTTCACAATTTATACAACGAGAGATAATTTATTACGTATTTCTTGCAAATATCAACTCAGTTTAACTCCAAAAACACTAGACTTGAACACCAAAACCGGTTAAAAAAGCTACAAAAAACACCTTTATAGTTTGGCCAATCTCGTCACAAAAAGACCGCTTAAAGGAAAGCTTGAGAAGTACCCATTTACATACAAATCACCGATCATTAACGACACGTGGACAGCACAAAAACGTAAAAATCCCACAATACAAAACACATCGAACGCGATAATCGATTTCACTTTCACCATTGTAAATAAACACAATGAGTTTAAGGCAATTTAGCGGCAACACCGTCACTCCATATGGAGAGGTCACACGTCGTTGGTCACTGCCATTTCTCCCCATTTAGGGAGTACTACCACACCTTTTGTACGAATGTTTGTTAAAGATCACCTGTGCGTAGACGCTAATGACTATACAATCTTTAAGATATACCTACCTCTCTGAATTCAACAGGATTCTATTTCTAGAATTTTCAAATCATTTAAGAATTTAAGCTGTATACTGCAAGATATCGGATATCACTGAAATACAATGTCACTAAAATATTTAAAAAAAACCGTAATGCCGTATCACAGAAGATCTACACTACTTCTGGGCACTTATCGTTTATCCACTATCAACACCGATATGCCGGCGGTATCATTGAAAGGCAGGATAAGTGAAATAACACCAATTGAGAGCAGTTGAATGTATTTCCTTTGGCACAGTTACAATGGAAATAAGTGCAAAGCGTGAACCGCTCATTGACATGACAACGTCGCAGAATAGCCAGCCCATTATAGTTAATAACAACAGCATTTGTGTAATTGTGCCTTGAACAAGGTCGCTAACCGTATTGTTGCTCTGGAAATGGCAAAGCAAACATTTCGCAATATTAAAGTAGTTATTGGTAGTGCATTTAATAAATGTTTGGAATCACGAAATTATAAGCTTGAAATCAAAGTTTAACCATGAAACATTTATCGATTTACGAAATTCCCTTGCCAACCGAGATTGTTTTTGTATTCTGTGCCATAGAATCCTCAACTTCTGTTGAGAGTTGACCATTGCACAATATTATTTCAAGCATTATTTTTTACACACATGTACGAGATAATACCCGATATAGATATAGTCCCATATGCCTATTGAAATATGTAACAAAATTCTACAATCTAGCCTAGCAGCGATAGCCGACCGTAAGTGAATTGAACAGAGACAGCATAAAAACGCCTCCCGCACTTTACAGCCGCATGAACCATAAACATCAAAGTTAAAACTACACAGTAATGACTTCGATACAATCTTTATAGCCTGCAGCGGCTAAATTGGAGTACCCTCAGTTCAATTCCTTACGCAATCACATACAATAGATAAACGATCGCCGCTGTTAACGTTTTATCATTGATGACATTGATAGCGTGGCAATTTAAATCTCGCCCATTACATTCTATTCAGTAGTTACATTATTCTCTATTCAGTAGTTCGCTGCTATCAGAGATTGTTACATTGGAAGGTTGAAAGAATGTATTTGCAACCAACGGTATGCAAATACACTCGTAATTCATGAATTGAATGAAAAGAGCTTATAATGCAGAGTTATGATCACCTTATGTCAATTACTTATCTTCGGGCCGTATAACCTGGCTAAAATAAATAAATAAATAATAATAAATATTGGAATGATGAATAAATAGGTAAATTTATCACTAAAATGCTGGTAACAATTGAGAACAAACGTGTATAAATGCACGTTTCCTGCATGATGTCACAGCTACAACGACCCATTTCGGAAGCACATTAAGGTCGAAGCAATTTTACACTTTGCGAATGTTATGCACATTTTACGCCGCTCCCACAACATCCGATATGGTCTAGTGGCTAGGATACCTGGCTCTCACCCAGGAGGCTCGGGTTCGATTCCCGGTATCGGAAGATCCTTTTTTTGTTTTATAGGTAATAATTATCATAATTATATTAGTCCGGGATACATCGCCCATTTTTGCAAGTGATTACCTACTATCAATCTAATTTTTCGTGAGTAGCTTTATTTTGATGAGATGCCCAATAATTTCATGTACGAAACTCTCGATTGTGGTAGCTTACAGAGGTAACAAGGATAAAAATTTTTGATTTGACGGTTCTCAAATATTTATTACGCAATTTGTAGGACAATATGTCTGTTGAATTATATAAGTATTAAATAAGTGAAAATAAAACAATCAGCTGGTTAGTAATCATTTATGATGACTTCGTTATCGATACACACATTGAAAAGGGGGACTCTTTGATCAAACCATAGATTTTGTAGGACAAATATTTTTTCGAATAATTTAGATAATTATCTTGAGATTGAACAAAAAAAAACATTCAGTTAGTAATTAATATTTGAGAACCATCAAATCAAAATATTTTATCCTTGTTTCCTCTGGTAGCTACCACAATCGAGAGTTTTGTACATGAAATTATTGGGCATCTCATCAAAATAAAGCTACTCACGTAAAATTAGCTTGATAGTAATCACTTGCAAAAATGGGCGATGTATCCCGGACTACATCTTTTTAATATCAAAATTTTAAAAAGCTAAATCTTATTTTTATTTTAACATTATTTTCATCGCCTATTAAATTTTTTGCCATAATTAACTCAGTGTCCATTCGAACTGAATGTGGCAATTTTACCACCGCAATTTTTAATAACCGGACATCGCTACCACAACGCATTCGCTTCGCTCGCTCGCTCTCTAACCTTTCTAATATTCTACGAAACAGTCATATGACGTGCAATAGTTTAACAATAACCGTGCGACAAGTACAAAAGCCTGTAACATGTCTTTATCAGCTATAACGGTGATCCTTAAACAGTCCAAACGGACCATATTCGGCAGCCTCCCGGAATGGCGCTACAACTTCATTATTCACCGTTCACTTTCCATCTTCACAACTTGGGATTTACTGGAGAAAGTAGGAAACTGTACTTTGCAATTAAACAATTAATTCGCCTGGCCTTTCAATTTGCGATTGCTTTAATAGTTTTAGCACAATAAAGCTTGAACAATTATTGTCTTATCATATTTACTCATAGCCTGCAGTAGTAACACACTCTGCGCTATAAATGAATTAAGATGAAATAAATTTACTTAAATACATGTCTACCCTCCAAATTACGAAGAAAAATGTACTAATGTGTTTTCGTGATCAGAAAACAGTGATAAATTCTTTGAAACAAAGCTATCACGTTCGCAGATCGCCATTACAATCATTGCGTTCTTATAAATCAGTCTGTTTTAAAACTCCAACACTTAACTCTTAACTAGATAATGCACAGTGCATTAAGCAAATGCGACTGAGTTATTTGTGGCTTTTATCTCACTGGGTCACCGATAACAGTGGCTTTGCTTCTAGTTGACGATTTCCTCGAGTTTCGAGATGTCAAATCTCGTGGTTATGCAACTTGCGCTAAGCCGCTTAAGCCCCAAGACTGCGTACAATATTTTTTGAATCACTTTTTTGTAATAGGCTACCATTATACCTATCTAATTTAGCAGGGTTATAGAAGGCCTTTTTAAGTATCAGTGTAGGTATAGATACTGTGAAATCTATGTACCTACTTTAAATCCCAAGGCAGACTTTATGTCTCAAATGCGACTTAACATTTTACATAGTTATCATAAGAAAAACTTCTATCTGTGCTTCTATCTTCACAATTCCCTGTTTCTTTACAATCCCTAGGTTACATACATAATACATATTATTTAGAAGACATCTACCGACTTGGATATACATAACTATAACTAATATACAATTACAATTGCAAAAAACCATACAGGCCTTGAAAATAAATTCTCTTATCACCAACTGCATATAAAAGTACACAGCGTGTTTGTTTCGTGTTCGATTACAATTTAATAGAACACGTCTATTATTGTTATGACTCTGATAAGGTGGTGCACTCTGTAATGCAAGGTCGCAATAATTATTGTATTTCTAATTAATCCACAGTGATAAGGATAATTAGTTAAATAGGCGTTGTTTGTAAATTCAAGATTAAGTTATTTATGGTCCAATGTTATGTATAACTAGCGGTCCGCCCCGGCTTCGCCCGTGGTACATATTTCGCATTTCGCATAGAATAAATTATGTAAATATGTATATTCAAAAAGGAGTTAAATATCATTTTAGCTGTACATTTAGTTATATAATTATATTGTACCGAAATTCTAATTTACGTCAAATTTTAATAGTTAAAGTACTCTGCGCTTTGATAAGAAAGTCCATCATTCTATATTTTGTAAAACAAATTATTTCTCTTTGTGCAATGGGAAAACTTTTATACGCTAAGTTACAGAAACTCATTAAAAACTATACGCATAGCTAGTGCAGGATACGAAAACTTCGCTAACGGGATATGAGGCAAACTTTTAACAGTACTGGATTTCACAATTTATACAACGAGAGATAATTTATTACGTATTTCTTGCAAATATCAACTCAGTTTAACTCCAAAAACACTAGACTTGAACACCAAAACCGGTTAAAAAAGCTACAAAAAACACCTTTATAGTTTGGCCAATCTCGTCACAAAAAGACCGCTTAAAGGAAAGCTTGAGAAGTACCCATTTACATACAAATCACCGATCATTAACGACACGTGGACAGCACAAAAACGTAAAAATCCCACAATACAAAACACATCGAACGCGATAATCGATTTCACTTTCACCATTGTAAATAAACACAATGAGTTTAAGGCAATTTAGCGGCAACACCGTCACTCCATATGGAGAGGTCACACGTCGTTGGTCACTGCCATTTCTCCCCATTTAGGGAGTACTACCACACCTTTTGTACGAATGTTTGTTAAAGATCACCTGTGCGTAGACGCTAATGACTATACAATCTTTAAGATATACCTACCTCTCTGAATTCAACAGGATTCTATTTCTAGAATTTTCAAATCATTTAAGAATTTAAGCTGTATACTGCAAGATATCGGATATCACTGAAATACAATGTCACTAAAATATTTAAAAAAAACCGTAATGCCGTATCACAGAAGATCTACACTACTTCTGGGCACTTATCGTTTATCCACTATCAACACCGATATGCCGGCGGTATCATTGAAAGGCAGGATAAGTGAAATAACACCAATTGAGAGCAGTTGAATGTATTTCCTTTGGCACAGTTACAATGGAAATAAGTGCAAAGCGTGAACCGCTCATTGACATGACAACGTCGCAGAATAGCCAGCCCATTATAGTTAATAACAACAGCATTTGTGTAATTGTGCCTTGAACAAGGTCGCTAACCGTATTGTTGCTCTGGAAATGGCAAAGCAAACATTTCGCAATATTAAAGTAGTTATTGGTAGTGCATTTAATAAATGTTTGGAATCACGAAATTATAAGCTTGAAATCAAAGTTTAACCATGAAACATTTATCGATTTACGAAATTCCCTTGCCAACCGAGATTGTTTTTGTATTCTGTGCCATAGAATCCTCAACTTCTGTTGAGAGTTGACCATTGCACAATATTATTTCAAGCATTATTTTTTACACACATGTACGAGATAATACCCGATATAGATATAGTCCCATATGCCTATTGAAATATGTAACAAAATTCTACAATCTAGCCTAGCAGCGATAGCCGACCGTAAGTGAATTGAACAGAGACAGCATAAAAACGCCTCCCGCACTTTACAGCCGCATGAACCATAAACATCAAAGTTAAAACTACACAGTAATGACTTCGATACAATCTTTATAGCCTGCAGCGGCTAAATTGGAGTACCCTCAGTTCAATTCCTTACGCAATCACATACAATAGATAAACGATCGCCGCTGTTAACGTTTTATCATTGATGACATTGATAGCGTGGCAATTTAAATCTCGCCCATTACATTCTATTCAGTAGTTACATTATTCTCTATTCAGTAGTTCGCTGCTATCAGAGATTGTTACATTGGAAGGTTGAAAGAATGTATTTGCAACCAACGGTATGCAAATACACTCGTAATTCATGAATTGAATGAAAAGAGCTTATAATGCAGAGTTATGATCACCTTATGTCAATTACTTATCTTCGGGCCGTATAACCTGGCTAAAATAAATAAATAAATAATAATAAATATTGGAATGATGAATAAATAGGTAAATTTATCACTAAAATGCTGGTAACAATTGAGAACAAACGTGTATAAATGCACGTTTCCTGCATGATGTCACAGCTACAACGACCCATTTCGGAAGCACATTAAGGTCGAAGCAATTTTACACTTTGCGAATGTTATGCACATTTTACGCCGCTCCCACAACATCCGATATGGTCTAGTGGCTAGGATACCTGGCTCTCACCCAGGAGGCTCGGGTTCGATTCCCGGTATCGGAAGATCCTTTTTTTGTTTTATAGGTAATAATTATCATAATTATATTAGTCCGGGATACATCGCCCATTTTTGCAAGTGATTACCTACTATCAATCTAATTTTTCGTGAGTAGCTTTATTTTGATGAGATGCCCAATAATTTCATGTACGAAACTCTCGATTGTGGTAGCTTACAGAGGTAACAAGGATAAAAATTTTTGATTTGACGGTTCTCAAATATTTATTACGCAATTTGTAGGACAATATGTCTGTTGAATTATATAAGTATTAAATAAGTGAAAATAAAACAATCAGCTGGTTAGTAATCATTTATGATGACTTCGTTATCGATACACACATTGAAAAGGGGGACTCTTTGATCAAACCATAGATTTTGTAGGACAAATATTTTTTCGAATAATTTAGATAATTATCTTGAGATTGAACAAAAAAAAACATTCAGTTAGTAATTAATATTTGAGAACCATCAAATCAAAATATTTTATCCTTGTTTCCTCTGGTAGCTACCACAATCGAGAGTTTTGTACATGAAATTATTGGGCATCTCATCAAAATAAAGCTACTCACGTAAAATTAGCTTGATAGTAATCACTTGCAAAAATGGGCGATGTATCCCGGACTACATCTTTTTAATATCAAAATTTTAAAAAGCTAAATCTTATTTTTATTTTAACATTATTTTCATCGCCTATTAAATTTTTTGCCATAATTAACTCAGTGTCCATTCGAACTGAATGTGGCAATTTTACCACCGCAATTTTTAATAACCGGACATCGCTACCACAACGCATTCGCTTCGCTCGCTCGCTCTCTAACCTTTCTAATATTCTACGAAACAGTCATATGACGTGCAATAGTTTAACAATAACCGTGCGACAAGTACAAAAGCCTGTAACATGTCTTTATCAGCTATAACGGTGATCCTTAAACAGTCCAAACGGACCATATTCGGCAGCCTCCCGGAATGGCGCTACAACTTCATTATTCACCGTTCACTTTCCATCTTCACAACTTGGGATTTACTGGAGAAAGTAGGAAACTGTACTTTGCAATTAAACAATTAATTCGCCTGGCCTTTCAATTTGCGATTGCTTTAATAGTTTTAGCACAATAAAGCTTGAACAATTATTGTCTTATCATATTTACTCATAGCCTGCAGTAGTAACACACTCTGCGCTATAAATGAATTAAGATGAAATAAATTTACTTAAATACATGTCTACCCTCCAAATTACGAAGAAAAATGTACTAATGTGTTTTCGTGATCAGAAAACAGTGATAAATTCTTTGAAACAAAGCTATCACGTTCGCAGATCGCCATTACAATCATTGCGTTCTTATAAATCAGTCTGTTTTAAAACTCCAACACTTAACTCTTAACTAGATAATGCACAGTGCATTAAGCAAATGCGACTGAGTTATTTGTGGCTTTTATCTCACTGGGTCACCGATAACAGTGGCTTTGCTTCTAGTTGACGATTTCCTCGAGTTTCGAGATGTCAAATCTCGTGGTTATGCAACTTGCGCTAAGCCGCTTAAGCCCCAAGACTGCGTACAATATTTTTTGAATCACTTTTTTGTAATAGGCTACCATTATACCTATCTAATTTAGCAGGGTTATAGAAGGCCTTTTTAAGTATCAGTGTAGGTATAGATACTGTGAAATCTATGTACCTACTTTAAATCCCAAGGCAGACTTTATGTCTCAAATGCGACTTAACATTTTACATAGTTATCATAAGAAAAACTTCTATCTGTGCTTCTATCTTCACAATTCCCTGTTTCTTTACAATCCCTAGGTTACATACATAATACATATTATTTAGAAGACATCTACCGACTTGGATATACATAACTATAACTAATATACAATTACAATTGCAAAAAACCATACAGGCCTTGAAAATAAATTCTCTTATCACCAACTGCATATAAAAGTACACAGCGTGTTTGTTTCGTGTTCGATTACAATTTAATAGAACACGTCTATTATTGTTATGACTCTGATAAGGTGGTGCACTCTGTAATGCAAGGTCGCAATAATTATTGTATTTCTAATTAATCCACAGTGATAAGGATAATTAGTTAAATAGGCGTTGTTTGTAAATTCAAGATTAAGTTATTTATGGTCCAATGTTATGTATAACTAGCGGTCCGCCCCGGCTTCGCCCGTGGTACATATTTCGCATTTCGCATAGAATAAATTATGTAAATATGTATATTCAAAAAGGAGTTAAATATCATTTTAGCTGTACATTTAGTTATATAATTATATTGTACCGAAATTCTAATTTACGTCAAATTTTAATAGTTAAAGTACTCTGCGCTTTGATAAGAAAGTCCATCATTCTATATTTTGTAAAACAAATTATTTCTCTTTGTGCAATGGGAAAACTTTTATACGCTAAGTTACAGAAACTCATTAAAAACTATACGCATAGCTAGTGCAGGATACGAAAACTTCGCTAACGGGATATGAGGCAAACTTTTAACAGTACTGGATTTCACAATTTATACAACGAGAGATAATTTATTACGTATTTCTTGCAAATATCAACTCAGTTTAACTCCAAAAACACTAGACTTGAACACCAAAACCGGTTAAAAAAGCTACAAAAAACACCTTTATAGTTTGGCCAATCTCGTCACAAAAAGACCGCTTAAAGGAAAGCTTGAGAAGTACCCATTTACATACAAATCACCGATCATTAACGACACGTGGACAGCACAAAAACGTAAAAATCCCACAATACAAAACACATCGAACGCGATAATCGATTTCACTTTCACCATTGTAAATAAACACAATGAGTTTAAGGCAATTTAGCGGCAACACCGTCACTCCATATGGAGAGGTCACACGTCGTTGGTCACTGCCATTTCTCCCCATTTAGGGAGTACTACCACACCTTTTGTACGAATGTTTGTTAAAGATCACCTGTGCGTAGACGCTAATGACTATACAATCTTTAAGATATACCTACCTCTCTGAATTCAACAGGATTCTATTTCTAGAATTTTCAAATCATTTAAGAATTTAAGCTGTATACTGCAAGATATCGGATATCACTGAAATACAATGTCACTAAAATATTTAAAAAAAACCGTAATGCCGTATCACAGAAGATCTACACTACTTCTGGGCACTTATCGTTTATCCACTATCAACACCGATATGCCGGCGGTATCATTGAAAGGCAGGATAAGTGAAATAACACCAATTGAGAGCAGTTGAATGTATTTCCTTTGGCACAGTTACAATGGAAATAAGTGCAAAGCGTGAACCGCTCATTGACATGACAACGTCGCAGAATAGCCAGCCCATTATAGTTAATAACAACAGCATTTGTGTAATTGTGCCTTGAACAAGGTCGCTAACCGTATTGTTGCTCTGGAAATGGCAAAGCAAACATTTCGCAATATTAAAGTAGTTATTGGTAGTGCATTTAATAAATGTTTGGAATCACGAAATTATAAGCTTGAAATCAAAGTTTAACCATGAAACATTTATCGATTTACGAAATTCCCTTGCCAACCGAGATTGTTTTTGTATTCTGTGCCATAGAATCCTCAACTTCTGTTGAGAGTTGACCATTGCACAATATTATTTCAAGCATTATTTTTTACACACATGTACGAGATAATACCCGATATAGATATAGTCCCATATGCCTATTGAAATATGTAACAAAATTCTACAATCTAGCCTAGCAGCGATAGCCGACCGTAAGTGAATTGAACAGAGACAGCATAAAAACGCCTCCCGCACTTTACAGCCGCATGAACCATAAACATCAAAGTTAAAACTACACAGTAATGACTTCGATACAATCTTTATAGCCTGCAGCGGCTAAATTGGAGTACCCTCAGTTCAATTCCTTACGCAATCACATACAATAGATAAACGATCGCCGCTGTTAACGTTTTATCATTGATGACATTGATAGCGTGGCAATTTAAATCTCGCCCATTACATTCCTCCGTTGAATGTACCGCTACCAAATCTTCTAATTTAACAAATGATCCGGAGTCATAAGCAGAGGCGGCTCGTGACAAAATTTTATGGGTGTTCACTTGAAATAAAACACTGAAAATACATGGTGTAAAGCAGTACATTTATCAAAAAAATTACTTATAAAGGAAATACCTACATACGTCTTTCTTTTTGGTGTGCAAAAATATCTATAACTTAAAGCGACAAGACATTCGTAAATATCTGTTGTTGCTTTCATCACAACCACACAACCACGGTTTTTTTTACATATTGTTCAGATTTAAACACACGCGTATATGTTTTCGTTTTTGTCGTACATTTTTGCGTAAGATCAAGTTCAGGCCGTGGCGGTCCCTTAGCTTTACATTCAAGCCGAATTTGTAACGTTTTATCACACTTTTTAATGAACGCCACATTATAATTATTATTGTTCATTTTAACACTCACAAGTAATACTGATAAGTACAGGCTATTTCAACACGTATTTTATAATTTTAATTAGAAAATTGCATGAATCGCGCGCGTGCATTGAAGTTGACTCGAGAGTCGAGTGTTTGTTTATATTAATTATTATAGACGTAGCAACTGGCAACGTCGCAATCGCTGTCCTGCCGGGCGGTAAAAACGAACCGGCAACGTTTGCGGGTGCGGCGCACCGAATTTTGCTACTTTTCCATAGAAAATCTTTTGTTTCACGCGCAGGGCTCTGGCAAAACCCTCTCTTTCACTCCTATTGGATTTCGTATTAGGAAATGTACTAAATCTTTTTTCATTGGAGCGCAATCGTGAGCGCACCGCTTCGCGCGTTACATAATACAGTAGGTATTATACAGGTGTATGGGATGATGGAATGATGGATATATTCATTGGTATTAACAGTAGTTTTAAAGATTACGATTGATTTTAAATAGTAATAATTAATGTTAATAATTAAATTAAGGAGTATGATTTTATTATAAATAATTTATGGGAGTTCACTGCACCAGCGCTCCTTAGGGCGAGCCGCCTCTGGTCATAAGCTCTAGTGTGGCTGTCCTAATTAATATCTGACCTACGATGATAGAACTTGACTTCTTTTATTAAATGTACTGTCTGTAAGAAATAGTTGCACAAATGCATAATGGAATTGAAAGTGTTTAACTATCTTAAAAATTAATATCAACACATTAAACGAAGCAATCAAAATCCCATGAAACATTAATTTTAATAAGACATTTATTGAGTCAATGTTAAGCGACAAGTTTCCGAAGATCTGATAATGTAACATGATACCGTACCCATTCCGTCAAAGGTAGGCCAATCGAAATATTCGGTTACTGACCTCCTTTCCAAGTTTTCAAAACCGAGTGCCTACAAATTTCAACGAAAACCGTACTGCCGTGTCAAAGGAGTTGTTGCGATGTAAATAATTCTCAAAATGGTCACCGATAAAAAAGATCGAAGCAGAAATAATGAGGCGCCTGTATATGTGCCATGGGCGGTAGCAGGCAATATCGAAATACAATGTACAGTTGTAATTAATTGGATACAGTTAAGTAAAATACGTAATGAATACTGTCATATAAAGGCCTGTCAAAATAATTGTTTTTAATGCGAAACAAAATGTAAATTGAAATTCGTGTTTTTCGACATTGAAGACAGCAAGCCAATAATTTTATTTACCCAAAGTTTACAATTTCACAAGTTACTCGTTTAAATACAAAAATCTACCTTTTTACATAGATGGAAATCATCATAAAACAACATAGATCCAGACTTCACTCAAATCGACAAAAACATCCATTGAATCGGCAATCCTCTTACCGCAGCTTTTTCAAATACCCAACGGCAGTGTAATATGAATCAGGCATTACAAAGAAGTCCTTACGAATTACGATGGTGTAATAGTTCCATGAAAATACCAATTTAGCACCGATTTCAAGTAAAGCGTTCTTGCTAATTTCTTAGAACAAAGCCTATACTGTTGCCTCAACGTTGCAGAATATTTAAAGCAGACTTATGTTCCGACTCGTTGTAGTGAAAATAAATAAGGTTCATTATGTAAATGGCACCATTCTATTTTGATTTAATAGGTGCTTTATCTTCGGGGCGCATTTGAAAATTACTATTAATATATTCCATAACGTTTCGTAATATATCATATTGGGGTGACCATCTGGTGGAATAAATTTTTGATCAGTTCAACGCCTCTTCATTGTTCCCGCCTCTTTTCTCCACACACATTACCCAATTGGCATGAAAGAGAGACAAATTTACGTAAACATAATTAATGCAATCAAATCAACTGAAACAATTAAAAAATGGCTGTACCGAACTAATTAAATACAAGACGTAATACAAATGTATTTACTATTTAGTATGATAAAATGTTTTTAAAAGTAACTCTACTTATATTAACCATCGACATATCTTATGGCCGTTCCCAATATCGTATCTATCAGAACCTTACTAGCTATCGGAGATAGCTGTCTATCTATAACCGAAGTTTGAATATTAGGAACGGCCATTAAAGTCTGAATAACAGTCAGTCAGAAAACGCATGTCAAATCCTCATAATAAAATCGTTATTAATTCATAATCTCTGAAGAAACATATCCAAGCTGGTAGTGAGTAGGTCCCAAAATCGATACCCAAAACCACGCAACCACGAAACCTTGATATCGATCCAACCGCAGCAGCTTCGTACAAAACCTTTACCACGTATTATTTTCGTCATCGTAATCCTACCCCGCGGCCTAAAGTAATAATAACTCAATCTAATCGGTACAAACAATACATAATTGTTCAATTTATACGACAACTAGCTCGCGGATTTGCCCGTATGCTCAAAGTAAAATAAAAAGTAACCTACAGCCACTCTCTAGCCTCCTAAACCTGTCTCTAGACACAAAAATCAAATCATAAGATGGCAATCTTAAGATAAAAAGAAAGATAAATACACACAATAACGCATTCATAACATTTAGTAAAAGTATATAACGTCATATGAAATTTGAAACAAGAACCTAGGCATTAAATAGAACCTATTCGAATAGAGGGAAAAATACCTCGGCTTATCTCTGCAGGCATGCCGGATATCCGTTCCATCGGACTGCAGAGCGAGTGCAGAAATAAAAAATGCTTTTCATATATTTTTATGCGAATATGAGCATTTTTATTTTGCATTTAATAGATAGATTTAGAAGCAGTATAACAATTCAACCACTTTCCTAATGGGCAATTAAGAAAATGTTAAAAATATTTAAAAAAAAAAATGTATCTACAATTTACATACAACATAGGACACCTCGGAAGGTGGTCTCCAATCCATAATTGTTCCTTAAGCAATAACCAACATTTTCGGTACCTAATCATAATAGTTAATACTGAAACAAGTTCAACTCATGCTTGGTTTCATTTAACAACTTTCTACGGGACACGAACATTCCTATTGGAAGTCACCTTGATACATTGTGGTCACTCAGCTATCAGCTTATCTGTTATGATGTTGTGGTCATGGCGTGGGCTGCACTATGGGCTTGAAAACGAAAGTCAGTATAACCATGAATGCTGTGAATCGTAAATCATTCGACGGTTAAACACTTTCACTTTATGAAATATTGTTTTTTCGAATGCAATTCTCTTTTTGCGAGCGTAGTATGGCACCACATTTGGGATAATAAGCCAATTAGCCTGGATTCTTACGCACTGGCAATCGAACTAAGTGACAGATGTAAGAAGAAATAATTGATTTACGCCACGATTGCTATCAGCAGAAATTTATATTTACGTTTATGTGAATTTTGAACGTAATAACGTTATGATAATTTTGAAATATTTAGCACCGCAATTGATTTTTGTGAGCTGATTTGTTTTATTTACAGCTAAGTCCAATAATAAGAACAAATTAAGGTAAAAATAAAGGCAAGATAACATTTTAATATAGACATTAAGATACTGCTAATAAATGCAAAAAACTATTCGACTTTTATTAATCTTAATCCTGACGATCTCCCGTACTTAGTTTAAATACGACCAACTGATAACACATTGCAAAAATACCTTGAATATTTTCATTCCAGTTCAACTAAAGAGAATGAATGATGTTTAAAAATTGTAAGAGCTATTTGCAAATCCTTAAGAACTAAGAGAAAAGAACAAAAGATGTGTAATAATATAAATTACAAATGAATGCAATAAATTGCTAAATTACATTTCAAAAGCTTTGAATCTCAACTGAATAATACAGTCTTCACAATGCACTTACATTAACTTCGCAACTCTAATGATATTTGAAACCAATTAAAAATTAACGAGGCTGAAACCACCAGGTTATTGGCACATTTCATTATAGTTAATATACCTACAATCATAACACTTAATTAAAATTTGACTGACTGAACTTCACTGAACCGTTAGCCGTATTAAAAATTATTTTGTTTCTATAACAATGTTTTGAGTTCGACGGACCATACGAAAGGTTAATTATGAAATTACTGATAAATTCTTATACCTATTTGTATTATGTAGGTACCTACGTCCAAGCTAAGTAGGTTTCCAAGCTAGCAACCGACAAAACTTCCTTTATGTCAATAATTTGAAACTTTTTACAATTCAATTTTATTTATTTTAGATAAGAGAACTTTTTCAAGATAAGCGTGAACTAAAAGCAAATATATTATGGACGATAATTCAGAAGAATGTGTAAAAGCATCGCGGGTATTTTATTTAAATCTTCCAGGTTCGTTGGATAATTTTATTGCTTATTTCAGATTATTTAGCAATATATTTATTTAATATGCGAGACATACACATGCACATTACATATTAATTATTGAACGAGATAACAAATTATTATTCATCAAAATACACATGTTATACAAATAATTAATATCAATTTAAAATTAAGCTTACAAATATTTAATACAATATTACTTTACACTTTAAACCTTAAATAGAACTTCATAGAAAAAGCTATAGTGAAACAGAAAGTAAACAGGACACAATGAATAAACAACTACGTTACACTTTGTAACACAAACCAGATTTTGTTCTGTTCAAAGTTATCTAAAAAGTCAGTCGAAACCCACAATATTCACTTTTTTTTTCTGATAGGTAACGAGTAACGAAGAAAGATATCAATACAATCAAGTGTTTGTAAATCGCACAGTTGATTGAATGGAGCTACTGATTACCAACTTAGCTATTAATCGTATACTTGCTTCTTAGTAGTCGTTTTGTTAATAATATAATAAAACTAGCGGTCCGCCCCGGCTTCGCCCGTGGTACATGTTTACGTTTTCTCTACATAAAAACCATCCTCGTACTTCAAGGAATATAATAAAAAAATAATTGTCGAAATCGGTTCAGCCGTTCTCGAGTTATGCGCTTACCAACACATTTTGCGATTCATTTTTATATATAAGATATAGGTACTATCTGAAGTAGTAGAATAAATTAGGCATCTTAATCAGTGCCCAAAGAATGAACCATGTGAAGATGATGTTATAAAAAGACCACATGCATTCCTTATCCTCAAATACCAAAGCTAGGCAGATGAGGATACCATATTCCAGAACATTCCATGCTCGTTCTTGATAAAAGTTATAATAATCATCATATTATTATGTCCAAAGGTAAGAGACTCATCCACGCGGTGACGCACCGCGCATGCCCTATCTAACCACAGTCGTAAGTAACCTGGGGCCTTAGACAAAGTAACATTTACAAAACGATAACGAAGTTAGAAATCGCAAAAATGTATGGGATTGACATTAGATAGACCACGTGATCTAACGCGGCGTATGTCAATCCCATACATTTTTGCGATTTCTAACTTCGTTATCGTTTTGTAATTGTTACTTTGTCTACTGGGCCTGAGTAGATAACAGTCACGTCAGCTGACGATCAAGCCATTTGAGACAAATCGCTATTGACTGAATCAAATCAACATTACTGTAACATGAGAATCGTTACAGCTCGATGATTTTTATATGACCCAGTTTGATGCTTGCTCTCATTTAGTTGGGAGTGTGTAAGTTGACATTCATATGTGTGTATTTTAACATCGTATGCGCCAGAATTTTATTTAGCATTTTTTAAAATTCAAGATGTTTGTTACCTTTGTGCACCTTCCCAACTATGGATCTTCTATAATAATGTGAACGGAATAAAGTTACGTAAACGTGATAACTTCACGATAGAAATAACAAATTCACTGAAAATTGTGTACGAAAATTTTTCAATCTAACCATATAATATCCTTTTAACCCATCTAGAAATCACAACACCAATTTCCAGCAAACTGATCATTCTAATAAAATGATATAAAATAATATAAATGTCGTAAACAAAAACCGCAATACGAAATTCGTGTACTATCTCCCAAACCATAACCATATTGTTATTACGAAACCGCGATATCTCACGGGCGGAACTATCGACTTTGCGCTAACAACACAACATTCGTGGAACTAAGTATTGTCAGAATATTAGCCTTGCAAGTTGCACGTGTTCCAGTAAAACTTTATCGCAAACTGAAAATAACAATGCAACTATATACACTGGCAGAAAAGTTATAAACAGATTACAAAGGCGTAAGACACGGAAGTCTGTAACAATAGTAATTGCAGTGTCAGAACTTTGCTTATAAGTTATAATAATTAACCAGATATAGATTTCCCAATATTTTAAGCCTAGGCTTAATTCTTATAATCGTTGCTATTTAGTGTAACATGAAATAATTCATGAAGCTGAATTCATCTACAAAACGTAACCTTATTTATTATTCGAGTTTCTAAGAAGTATCGATGAGAGGTCACATTGCATTTGCTTTATCATATCAAGGACGTAGTGACCAATCACCGGTGACCTATATAATGCATCAGACAAACAGATACGCATAACTAACCCTCAAACGACTCATCAATCATTTTCATTGAATGCTAATTGAATTTCACTCATTCTTTACAGTGCAAGATAAATACCCTGCTAGCTGTGGAATAGGTGTAGGTAGGTAATAACTATGACGTAATTGCTTGCTAGTAAAGCAAAGGATCCTGAGTATCCATAATTATTTCTATATAACATAATAATAATTAGTGCACCACCAAATGACGTCACCAAATGCATCAATACTTTATCGTAAATCTCGACCAATTCTTGACCCTAACTGGGCGCCAACAGAAAGATACACATCTGACTTTTCTGACCCCAGACTCCTTATGAATATTAATCGATCATCAATATAGAGCTGGCCTTAATTATTTCTATTTACAATATTCATGATCACGCGCGTGCTTGTTGGATGCTGTGTTGGATCAAATCAGGATTGCTTTGACCGAGATCCAATAGTGACGAGTCTTTAGCTCAATGGAAATAGCTATTCGATTAATTTCTTAGTGCGTATTCGTAATTTCAATGACCATAATATTATACAAATATACAGATCTTATAATAATTTACATATTATATTACATAACCTGACTCAAAACTCAAAGTTGGTTATGATGTATTTTTAATTTCTAATTTATTTTAATTGAGAGATAATAGTCATAATTTAAGAGGCCATTTCATGATTTCCGAAATAATGGAAAACGGTAGCCTGTAAACTAATATGTACCTATTGTAATTCGTTTTAAATTAGCACTAAAGTGTTAAATTCAGCAGTAGTTCAGTAAATAAAAATTAGAACATATATTTCCACGGATTTATTTACCTTGAGTGTCAGATTAATTGAAGTCTTGTTAGAAATCATTCAATTAACGCGAAACATGTAGAAGTAACAAATAGCTACACGTCACCTTAAGTCAAATAGCTTCCACACTTCGAACGCGTCCCGTAATTGCTCATAAGTCCTGGAGCGTCGTGAGTAATTACTGGTAAATATTATAAATTGTCTCGTTGACACTAGTCCATTCGGAGGCTCGTGTGGAAGGCCGAACAGCGGGAAAACGTTGACTAAAACCTTTTATAGGAACTTGTCGCGCTGACAATCCTTATCGAACATCTTGTCCAACATCTCGCGTAGATGGATATTGCAAAACACCGAGATCGACTTCCACAATATACGACTGAGCCGAGCTTTAGTACAAACAGTAGCTAACACCTTTAAAGTAGCTCTCGAAACCGGTCTATAGTAGTGGAGGAATAACAATTTACGGCTCCTACAAAACATCAAATCAAGAGTAAAAAATAAATTGAACGTTAGCAAAAAAATGAAATTACACAACCGTGTGGGCTTTTCATGGAATACGCCGTGATTCATCGGTGTAAATCGATTTGATCGACGCTATCAATTTACTGGATTAATGTTACAAAAACACACCACAAGGTTTCAGCTGCAATTGGGGGCATGCAAAACTGGATACACGATAGGCGTTGGCCGGCTTCTTTTCGTTGCTTATCCGGTATAGGTAACATATAGGTACATTAAACACAGACATAATGTTCAAATTATCAAATAATCTGATTTGAAATATTTAAGTTTCATGCTATGGAACAAACGTATTCTACATTTATTACACATATTACATACTAGCGGTCCGCCCCGGCTTCGCCCGAGGTACATATCCGAGGTCCTGATGTTGAGAGCCACACAGCCAATTGCTTGGACCTTCTGACAACAGATCCAGACCGTTACTCGGTAGCGATTTCCTCGCCGCTTGGCAGCTCCGATCACTGTCTGGTGAAATCTGTATCTGTCTACTCGCCACCCGATCCCAGTCCTAAGGGCTCTCGGCGCGTGTGGCAATACAAGTCAGCAGATTGGGATGAGATGCGTTCCTTTTTTGCATCATATCCTTGGCGGCCTGTCTGCTTTTCTTCTGAAGACCCCTCGACCTGCGCGGATGCTGTGACTGATGTGTTGCGACAGGGAATGGAGTACTTTATTCCATTCTCCGACGTAGCCATGTCCGGCAAAGCTCAGCCCTGGTTCAGAGCCGATTGCAGACGCGCTGAAGCGCTAAAGCAAGAGGCGTATCTGGCTTGGGTTGACGCTCGACACCGCAAAGCGAGGGACGTATCTGAAAAGAAGAAAGCCTTTAACCGGGCTGCCAAGTCCTGCAAGAAGGCTCTACGGAAAGCTCGATTCGACCACGTTAGCCGCATAGGGAACAAACTGGCTTCTTACCCCTCCGGCAGTAAAGCGTTTTGGTCCCTGGCAAAGTCGGTTGAATCGAATTTCTGCCGCCCCTCACTTCCTCCACTGCTGAAACCTGACGGGACGCTGGCTCACACCGCCGTAGAGAAAGCGAACCTATTTGCTTCTCTATTTGCGGAAAATTCTCGTCTGGATCCCGCAAGCGCGAAACCTCCCAGTCTACCTGGATGCGAGGCGAAAATGCCGGAAATTCGCATCCGTCAGACGGAGGTTCTTAAAACGCTGCGGAATCTTGATGTGAATAAAGCCAGTGGCCCTGATGGAATTCCAGCCATAGTTCTCAAAACCTGTGCGCCTGAACTTACTCCTGTTTTGACACGCCTCTTTCGCCTTTCGTTGACGACTGGAATAGTTCCGAAATCATGGAAACTTGCCAACGTGCAGCCTGTGCCCAAAAAAGGCAGTCGTGCCGATCCTTCAAACTACAGGCCAATTTCAGTCACGTCCATACTCTGTAAGACTATGGAACGTGTACTGAACAGCCGGCTCCTGGCACACCTAGAAGCAAACGACCTCCTCAGTGACCGTCAATACGGGTTCCGCCGAAACCGGTCCACTGGGGATCTTCTAGCGTACGCCACCTACATCTGGAGCGAGGCCATCGAGAATCATGGTGAGGCACTTGCTGTCTCCCTTGATATCTCAAAGGCCTTCGATAGGGTCTGGCATGATAGTCTTATTGGCAAGCTTCCATCCTACGGTCTGCCAACTGGTCTCTGCGCCTGGATCTCAGATTTTCTGAGGGACCGGTCGCTCCGGGTAGTCGTTGACGGCTGCTCGTCCGACCAAATGGCTATAAATGCCGGAGTCCCTCAGGGATCAGTCCTCTCCGCAACACTCTTCCTGCTACACATCAACGATCTGCTGAAACCCGGTATCTATGGGTACGCAGACGATAGCACTGTTGTGGAGAGATATGTATCCAGCGCGCGAGCCAGTACGGCACAAATTCAGTCTCTACGGGAGGCGATGGTTGATCGCATGAACTTGTCCTTACAGGCGGTCTCCGACTGGGGCGATGCCAATCTGGTCAAGTTCAATGCGTCTAAGACCCAGGCGTGTCTATTCTCCGCTAAACGGAGTCCATTCCACCTGACTCCGAATTTCCAAGGTGTATCCGTGCCGATAACTAACCACCTCGAGCTTCTTGGTATCACCTTAACGCCTACTCTGAACTTTGGTTCCTTCATTGAATCAAAAGCCCAAGTAGCCTCAAAAAAGCTTGGAATTCTGGCGAAGGTGAGACAGTATTTCAGCCCGGGACAGTTGCTCAACCTTTATCAAGCACAAGTCCGATCGTGCATGGAATACTGCTCTCACCTCTGGGACGGTTCCGCTAAGTACCAGCTGGAGGCGCTTGAGGCGATAGAGAGGCGTGCCAAGAGGCTCATAAACGACGATGACCTAGTAGGCAAAAAGCTCCAGAGCCTCGGTCACCGCCGCAGAGTGGCTAGCTTATCGGTCTTCTATCGGATACACTTTGGAGAGTGCGCTGCGGAACTGCACGATATCGTTCCGCCATCCCCGTTCTTCTATCGATCGTCGAGGCGCACAGACTCTAGGCATCGCCATATGGTGGACGTTCCATGTACCCGGACTAAGCGGTTTGGTTCCACATTCTTTATCCGAACCGCGAGGGACTGGAACATGCTTCCTGAGTCTGTGTTCCCCGACGAGTACAACATGGGGGTCTTCAAGCGTAGAGTGAACAGGTACCTTCTAGGGAAGCGCGTTCCATCTTAGACCACATCTCAGCTTAACATCAGGCGAGATTGTGGTCAAGCGCTTCCCTATTACCAATAAAAAAAAAAAAAAAAAAAAAAAAAAATATTTCGCAATAAAAGGTAGCCTATGTCCTTTCTCGGGTATCAAAATATCTCCATACCAAATTTCTTGCAAATTGGTTCAGTAGTTTAGGCGTGATTGAGTAGCAGACAGACAGACAGAGTTACTTTCGCATTTATAATATTAGTATGGATTTAAGGATAATAAATTATAAGGATTTTAAGCTTCAGGGTATCATTTCTACTATCATTGTGTTCGAAGTATTTAATTATTTTTTGACCCATACAAACATGCTATCAAATTTTGTCCAGACTGCTTTAAGTGATCTTTACTAAGGAAGTTGGCGCCGGCAGCAGGGTCTAATAAAGGCTTGTTATGCTAAATTTTACTGGTGCATTGCACTGCAGCGGTTCACAGTAAGGTAATTAAGGGTCGGTGACCGAGGCAATTCCCACATAAGCACTTAAGCATGTTTTGATTGCGTTATTTTAAACCGAAAATTCTATTAACTAAACGTCGAGCACAACCTTCGTTTACTTCGTGATTTAAAGGTTGGTAAAGGTAACGTGTAAGAACGTGCTCATTAAAGCAATTTAACTCAGTATCTCAGGTAGCTATTGAACGCGAATAAGTTCCAGTCTCCTACATTCCACATATTTCTCCAGCGAAGCGGCACGAGATGGTAAACGCATCGGCATTCAAGTGCCACGGCTGGGTATTGTCCAAAACGAGTCCGCCCGTTCCCGCTTTTTGTTCAGATACATGAGACTTTACGGCGCGTCTTAACGAGCATCAAACCAGTTCCACATTTCTTCGCGTCACGCCAAATCTGGTAGTAAATACTTCAACACTCCCGTTTGTTCTCACGATTTTTTCCTACGAGTTTTATTGCGTTATCTATATAGTTTGAGACGATGATCCCCATCATTACAGACGAATAATTACGTGCTTTCACTTAATTGACAATACCAAAGTAATTGGTTGGGAGCAAGAAACGGATCGCGGAGTGCCGTAAGCGAAAATTATCTACATTACATATATAACCAAAGGTAGTTCAGAGAAAAAGAGGATCACGCGAAACTTTCCTTTCACCTTCTTGGAATGTAACTCGCTAATTACGGCGTTCATCGTTCTCGTATTACAGCCGGCCGGGTTTTGGCGGATCCGTATGACCTAAGCGTTACTAACACGCGCATAACATATTCGTATCATTGCATTGGTTTATTCATATCAATAATATTTCGCTTCGCTCCACTGATTCTATTGTATTACCGAAATTCTTGCTAACATTTTTACGTCATTGTGTTGGAAATATGTGCGCACATGACAGTATGTTTGTAATAGGAGTATAATCTTTCTCTTTGTTACAATATACCCCAAGTATATGATTTCCTCCAAGAATTCGACATCAGCCTGTTTTTGTGCAAGTCGCAAGACAATTAAGTCGTATTTATTATACATGTAATCTATGTAGTTAACATTCATAGCAAGGTTTTAATTGACTCTTGGCTCGACAAAACGATGTTTATTTAGCCATAATTAAATCGGAACTTTGACAAGATTTATTTGCAGCAAATTAGCTTAGCCCAGTCTGACTGGTTAAGGCGGAAATCTAGGCGGTTGCTTAATGAACCGCATCCTTACTTGTCGCGACACTCGACAGCATCAACTTATTTAGGCAACGTAACCTCATTCGCTAGCAGTAAAACATTTTAATGATGACTACATTTCACATAAATATGGCGGAATTTAAGTGCTTTTAGAGTTTTAATGCCATTTTAGCTGACTGAATGCTGATCTAAATTGTAATACGGTTTTTGTTTTAAAAATTTTTACGGATTCAACAATCTGGTATTCGTCACTGACGTGTTAAAATTTATGAATAAGTCCGTTGTTTTATATCATAGGACGTTATCCAAACAGGTTTTGACTGAAGTTAAATTATCCGAATCCATCTAAACATCAAATCTCGTGACTTAATACATTCATTGAATTAAAAATACATTGCGACCGGACATAAGACAATAAGTGACGATAAATAAAATGTATATTTTATAGCATACGTTGTATACGTAAGGAAGTAGCTTTTATAGTGGTCCAATTTTTTCAAGTAGGTCACTCCATACTCTTTGTATTAGTCAATCACGACGGACACGACATCGTGATTAATCCCAGTCGGTCTAGATAATTCAATCATTATCTAGATCTTGCCCATTAAAGAGAAAACTTGCGCTTGCGATCTGTCGTGTCATGTATGATTGAGACATTTATATACCAATTATTTATTATATACGAATTAATAATTTATCTAAACGGAATACCATAGATAGAAGAATAGAGATATCATTCGAGTGTCAGACGCCGTTACTCCACCATTTAAGAATCAGTTATTAATTATTATAAGACTTACGTTAAGTGAATACCGATCTACACCATCCCAGGAATCAAATCATTATGACTTCAATATAACTGTATCGTTAATACGTATCACAACCTAGTTCACTTCTAACTTCATTAAAATTTTAAAACGAATACCGCCCTATTTGTCTAAATTAGGTAAAAACTAACAAGGTGCGAAACGAGAAAACACCAGTAAAGCAAGTCAACTAAGGCTAAATTGAGATTGGCTGCATCCATTATTCGAGTCAACATTAATGCATCCAGCTGGCAATCTTGAGTGGCTTTTAAATTGATAAAGCTAGTGAAAACCACGGCTTTCAGAACAAAATCTGATAGGTTCGCCATTATAGCTTTCTAGCGAACCGGCTTATTGCCAATTCTGTGGGATTTTTAACGAGGCTGCAAATGCAATGCTGTTGTTCTGTTTGTTTTGTCGCAGATTGATCGAGTCTATAGCGTAAATTGGAATTGTAAAGGGCAATTTAATTTTGATATGTTACCAAACTCCATTGCAGAGCAATATTGTATACGTGACGATGATATAATAATAAAACTGTTTCTAGAAGTAAATTATTAAAGATAATATTGTCTGGATCTATTGTTTTATCTCTTTTATCATTAAAAAGCAGTACCTATGTAATTTGTGTTTTAGCATAGACATTTTAATGTGATACGATTAAGAATAACTAATATTAAATATGATAAAAGGTGATACTAGATAACATAGATTACACCCATAGATAACACCTTATTATAATGGAATTCCTATTTCATTTTAATTAATTATTTATTTATTCGTCTAGATTCTAGATCTAGAAGACACTATTCGCTAAATCATATGACGTAAATAATAATTTATTTTTATTGATCAATTTTAACCTACTTGCAAAACACTTATTTACATAATCGTCGTAATATCACTGACCGCTCTGCAAAAGCCAAAAATAAACAATTCCAGTAGGTATCAGTATTAAGAAATAATACCTACACATAATATCTAATTAATTAAGGAACTTAATTTTCGACTCAAAAACTTACCATGGGCGATGTTTTCTTTCTTGAATAATGTGTACATCATATTAGGTACATTGAGAAGACTGAGGTTTCTCAGTTTAAAAACTGCTAACAAATATTCTTCTATGGAGTATGGACAGAACTTCCACAGCTTTATAAAACTCACTAAAGAAAATATTTCAATATTAACATTTCATTATTGCAAATCTTGGTAAGTACCTAATTACTAGAACTGGTATTTAAAACTAGGTAATTCTTATTTAACCTTAATGCCATTTTAGTTCAAACTTCGAATGTAAATGTTGCCATTTTTAACGATAACACTTTTAATTAAAAAAAAAATTCCACTGAAAAAAAAATTTTAATATTTCTGTATTTTTTGAAAAATTGTAGAAAATATAGCTAAACGCAACAAAACAGAATTATTTCTTAACAATTAAAAAAGAAGGTTACATGCAAGTTGATAGTAGGTATTTCTTTTCATACCTAATTTCATTTCATTCTGGCCATTTACAAAAAAGAAAAAAAACGTACCTAAATCGTTCTTTTTTCAAATTTTTATAGAACCGTTTATTGTAAGTATAATAACTGGTGAGTGGTGATCATTAGATTGTGAAATCATTAAAATCAAATCCATTTATGAATATTTGCGACTTTCAAGCATTTATAATAGCCAGGTAGGTGTCAAATATCGCATGTATGCTAGCCCTTGTTTATTTATAGAAGATGCAGCCTTAGCGTTTAACAGGATGTATGACGTAATCAGTAATATATTGTGCATGCAGCAATTTCGTACAATAATACCATACATACTAGGTATAAGGTACTATGAACTATCTCATGTTATTCAAAGCATGTAGGTATTTTCCTTCTATTGTAAATTTGGTAGTAAATAATAGCTACCTATGTTACCCAGTGCAATAGTACAACTATTCCACTGAAATTACCGAAATTCCAGGTAGATTAAATACTTAGTAGGTAGGTATGTATATACAATATACATATCTATTTAATACAATTTTTGGCGGGAATTTCTCAATTTGTTATTGTTTCACTCAACTTTACGCTAATTCGGTATTTTTATTTTTTGTTGAAATATTTTAAACATTGTGAAGAATTATTATTATAATAACCTTCACTCTTTTTGGGTGCATGTTTTCAATTTTCAAACGATGTAAGTTAAAATTCCGTGTCTTAATTTTACTTCAAATACTCGACATGCCGGTAGCAACTACGAGATTTAAAAACAAAAAATCTGTTTGGATAAGTAAGGTCGTGCCGTCGTTTACATTGTTTTTGGTTTAGCTCCTTTTTACCAATCATGAAGGTTGCATTCCCGTTCCCGCCGTATGGCCCGGCATGACTGCGCGCGCCTTGCACAATAACTTGTTGAATTTTAACGTATTTCGACTCACACAAAATTAAATGTGTACTTCCTTTACGTTTCTATATAACTTTTAATACAATTATTTAGTTTATTACAACAAACAAAAATTTATGCGCTCGTTTATCACGACATCACTATAGCAAATTACCGGTCACGCAAATGTATTTCGATAGAAATGACCGTTGAGACAAACAACACGAATGTGGGCCACGAGATAATACGTAATATTATCATCAGAAAACAGATAAAATAACTAACCTGATGGCTCGGCGCTGTCGTTTATAATCCAAGCTGCATCTTAACCTCAAAAAGCACCTTAAACACAGTCACGAAACGAAGGTCACGGTTATGGTAACTTGCATAACACCACACAACCTTTACACCAGTTATAACGCATGGGATAAAAAACAATATACGACCGAGGATTACTGTTAATGCTGTTATCATAAACACACAAATGCACAGTTCGTTGCACGTTTATTTTTCAACAAGCGACACGAGTGTCCATTCGGGACTCCATCAGATCGCATATTTTGTTGTCCCGTATTAAAAACTAGCACCATTTAATACTTGTTGTCATTACTTTTATGCAGTTTACGATAAAACATGTCACAGCCGTGCACTGCACTCCGTCTGACACGACGAATATGGCCGATGAATTTGAACTACGCTTGCGTCGAGCAGGCAAGCCGTTTATCCAGGTAAGGAAAAAAAACGTTACGAACCCAGTGCCATCTAGCGCGCGACGCTTGAACTAAGTAAAGAGTAGTGGCCGCGTTAACTTATCCGACCCAAGCCAAACTTTGATTATAGTACTTGAGTTACTTAAATGTTATAACGATAGATGGCGCAACCATCGTTTCTTAACATTATTATAAAATTTTATTCATTTAAAAAAATTATGCTTTTGCCTGTTAAATGTAATCTAAAAAACTGTACATGTTCTGGAAAGAAATAAAATAAATTATTAAATTGCTGCTTTAACTTTCGGGTATTTTTAAATGAAATAAAGCACTTAGGTAGGTATTTTGATATTATTTTATCTTACTTATTGCACGCCTCATAAGCGAAGCGTTGAGGTGGGTACTATTTAGTTTTATCATTTGTGTGTGGCGTTCATTCATGTAACTAACTTGATGATAACATTCATGAATAATTAACAGATGTAATATATTTGACAGATACACAAGACGAGAGACCGCCACAGTTTCAGCGACCGCCAAAATCTACCCGCCTTAATTGAATAGGAAAATCCATACATAACCAAGTTAAAGCATTGCAATTTGCGTGCTCGGAACACAGCGCGGAAGTCATGAATTTCAAAATGTGTATTGTGTAAGTACATAGTTAGTTGATAATTTCTTTTGATTACCTAGATAATTATTATATTATGAATTCAATCACAGGCACATTCTCCGTATTAGCTGTAAGTAAGGCTGTAAGTAATATCAAAAAGTAAATCATTTTTGTATAAATCTTAGAAATTTCGAATTCGAATAAGTAACGTTCAAAACAAGATAAGGTAAGATATTTTATGACATCGTATTTTCTCGAAAATGGATAAGTCCATTGAAGTCAATCAGTGCACAGTGTGGTACGTATTTGGGCTATAATTACTAATTAGGTAGGTACTTATTAAATTTAAAATAGCCTTCAATTGACATCATTTTGTATAAATACAGTGCGATCATGAGTTCTCGTTTATTGCCTCTGGATCGTTTATTGCTTCTGAATTTAGTACATATACGTAAAATTTGCGGATCGGATGACGGAATTAGATATGTAAAAGACTTTCCAGTTTTCAATATCGAAAATTAAGTGTTCGTATCGGATAAGGGGGTGGGTTAGGTTAGGCTCGTTGTATTTTTTTTTTAATTTTAACTACACACTCGCTCCGTCGGCGTCGCGGTCGGCTCGCAACCATCTTGTCAACCGTCAATGAGCACGCTAGGTCATTCATCAATAGGACGAGCGTTATATTATCTACTTTTTTTTATTGGAATTTTGATGGAAAGCTAACATGTGGTCTAAGATCTTTCCATATTAGGTACCGGTTCACTCTTCGCTTTGTTCAATCTGCTAATTAAATGGACGTTGAGTGACGCTTGTTATATCAACGTTCGGCCTAGTCATTCAATTGAATGTCCTCATTCAATAAACGCGCTAGTCGTTCAATCAAATAGCAAATTCAACCTGATGACGGCCACATCTTTACCATATTGAAAATATTATGTACCTACTTACAAAGTACCAATTACAATAAATAAAAACATTGTATTTCTACTCGTATGAACAAGTCTCCAACTTGTTTGTGTGTGTATGAGATAATAACATTAACACTATAATAATATTATGTTCGATGCATCAAGATAATCAGTGTGGAAAATGTATAAATTATAATACTTAACTATATATAACTGTAACAATAACTTTCTACTTTCCTGTAATCCATTTAGACACCAAGTTAGATACCAAGAAAAAAATGTAGGTATAAAAAAATTCTATTGCATTAATTTCATTTTTATAATGGTCTTTCTTATTTTTTATTGCAAAGATAAAGTAGTTAGGTAGTTTTATACAGGGATAAGGCTAACCTTGATTAAAAAATAAATAAAAACAATCCATTTGGCACTGTATTTATTAAGCAAGGCAAAACTAATATTGTACAATATAGATTAACAATCAATAACTTATACAACTATTTGTAATATTCTCTGTATTTAGGTACAATCGTAACAGCAAATACATAAAATGGCAAGAATACAAGGCTAAAATGGGTAAATAACCTTATTTTAATTAAGGTAAATATTAAACAAAAATATATAAACATAAACAATAAAAAATATATTACCATCGAGTAAAATCATCAAATTATTGTGATAAAAAAATATATTTTTAGTTATTCTGAAAACCAAATATTATAAGATATAAAAAGAACATTCATGCTTTATAAGTAGGGAAATACATAGTATAATTTTTGGAATATTTACAAAATATATTATCACGGACAAAATACTATTAAAGGTAATTATAAAAATATAAACTAACTACCGAAAGGTAACATCATTTAGTAGTGAAAACTAACACACATAACTACGTCCTACAATCATCTTATACTTAAAAATAGTGATTTTAAACAAAGTATAGACATGTATATTTAATTGAATGATACAACTTTTTATGCAATTAAATATGTAGTAAGGAAAAACGTGTAGAATTTATCAATTCACGATTCAGTAACCTACTGAATCCCTATAGGTAAAGTTAAATACAAAATTATAATATCAGGACGTAAAGCATTGCAATGAACACAAAATGTACCTACATAATAATATGTTTATAATTTAAAAATTCTAGTTGTACAGACCATGAACAGAATTATTTAATGAAATAAAAAATCATAATACTTAATAGTTAATTTACAATCATCTCAATACTATCAATAAACTAAACAAAAAATAATACATTTTAAATTCGAGTTGCATGCATAATCAGTTTCTATTTAATCAGATTTGAATGTAATCAAATGAGTATAGAAACCATTCGCTATTAATTTCAATGAATATTATTTTATAACTAGAGTATTGTGTTTATTTTCTCCTAGTGCGGTATCTTAGAGCTACAAGGGCTAGCAGGTGGAAGGCTACGTATAGAATAACAAGGGCGACAATGTCTGGCCAAAATTCGTTGCTCGTAAAATCGTACATGCTGAGAACTTCGTCGCCTGTGCTCAAACATGGAGCCCCGTTGTCTTCTGGCGCGCAAGCTAGAAACAGATAATTTTTTTAGTTACTGACAAGCTTTGATTGTAACCTATTAGGAAAAAAATGTTGTGTGGTTTTATGAAACCACGGTAAAAGTGAAACTGTTCGAACGGTTCCGAACACTGCTTTGTGTAGCGCATGTCGCGTGTCGGTCGGCTGCCGAGTAGGTATACCTACTCGGCAGCCGCGATACACGCGACATGCGCTACACAGACCAAAAATTTTGAGACGATGTAATAAAAGTTTCACTTTAATAATATTGTAATACTGTGCTATTACTAAGTATTTAGCACAAATATTTTTGAAGTGAAACTTCTTTGGGCGACAGTAAAATTTCAGGGTCGCGTCATGGCAATACCGTCACGCCATGGAGTAAGGCGACGATTTTGGTATCTTTGAATCTCCAAAAAAGAGCGTGTCGAGCACACGTATCATAAGTGTGCTCGGCACACACGCTCTTTTTACTGTCAAATCTACTGCACATTGTTATACTATGTGTTATAATATGCACGGTATGCATTGTTATCTATTAACAATACCGTCTCATAATAGTAATAGAATTCAAAAGCCGAAACTGTTTGTCAATAAAACGTATCTTCCCTTTATTGAATGCCAAGTAAAAATATTCTTGTATAGTAAACCCGTTGCCTAATTTACACCTGTTATTTTCTACCTGACTGTTTTTATTGGGGTTTCCCTTGGCGCTTGTTTTTTTTAATCTTCCTAGAATCTCGTATGTCCCTTTTTAAACCAGTCACAAATTTCTTCTATGCCAATGAATTATTGTCGCGACAACAAAAAGCTTTTAAATATTGAACGGCGCTATTCCACTAATTGATCAGATAACCATCACTCATTATTTTATTGCTGATCGATGTATGTAGTAAACGAAATTTAATTTAATTGTTTGTTTAGGTAAATAACATAATACATCCGTTTCCGAATTACATTTTGACATAGTTCTTACGAACTCATTATTCTATTTGAATATTCGGATTCATATTTTAAATAAAATATTCATACAAAGCAGGAATTTCATACAGTTTGTTCTTCTTCATCTTCTTATTCTTTGGATTTGCATTATATTTTTGAGACATAGGCATAAATAAATATAACTATGTAATTAGAAACTCACTTATATTCTGAACTCCGTCCCACTGGAGGATGGTCATAGCTTCATTGGAATACATCAACCAGGAGAGGTGGCGAATCCACGATATGTACTTTGGTATTGAGCTGAAAATATATTCATTGTTATAGACTTCTATACAACTTGAAATTTCGTCTGAGGACAAACATTAAAAGAATTAACAATCTATAAAAATGAAACATGAAAATTGGAAAATAGGTAAAATGATAGAACGTAACTGCACAAATTATTTACTTATTTTAAATAAAATTTACCTTAATTTGATGAAGAGTCCCGACGTCATCATAAGAGAGTAATCAAAAGGCACTAGGTATGCGATCGCGACGGGCATCGAACCGAATGCACATGAGAATAAGGACCCTGGAACATAAAAATCATAATATTCTGTAGTCACTCCTGTTTCTATATAAAAATTATAGGCTACCAATTATAACAATCTTGTTATTCAATAATTTGAAAAGTGCATTAAAAATTTTGAATAATCGACCACGTGGTCAACCAAGAGGAGAGATATATTATGTGGTTTAAAATAAACAAAACATCGAACTTAACTTACTAAATGCACACTAAAATTAAGTTCTAAAACAGAAAACTTACCACAAGCAATAGCGACATTCAGAACCAAAATGGAGAGGAACACGGTGAAGCCGAACGCGTAGAAGGTGCTGCGGAGACCAGCGATCCAGTACACCACCAGTGTAAACAGCGTGGGTTCTACTACTAAGCCGGGGAACTGAAAATAAAGGAAAATATAACTAAAGAAAATAAACGCAAAAAACGGATAAATAGAAATTTTGCTTAATGTCAAAAATGTAGTTCGTTTTGAGGTTAGAAATTGCCGGCCGCATGTGACTTTGAAATTTGTAATTTATCCTGAAGATAGTGCATGAAAATCTGCACTAAAAAAGTGAAATATAAAAGTCACCTAAAATGCTTAGTTTCATTGTGTATACAATCCACCTACCACCGTAATTTCGAGAATTTTTTATTAAGAGTTAAGGATACACTATTTTCGTTCCATTGTGACGTAATGTAAGTCAAAATATTTTTAAGTAACTGCCTTTTAAGCCATTAAGCTCTTTAACAAACAAACAAAGGTTATGGACCTTACCTTACAGCGCGTAAGAGAAACAAAATTGTAACCCAATTTGCATAACCAGTTTCAATTAAACGTGCACCATTTTTTTTTATAAAAACCGACGTAACTTTACATCATCATTTTTTCGCAAAGTAGTCTTTTTAACCGACGTTCTAAAATGTTGCAGGTACTCAATTCAAAGTTTGAGGTTTCTCAACCAATTTTTATTCGTGTGTTGGTAGGTAGGTACCTAATAGAGAATTTTTATCGTCTCATTTAGATAACGTCTTCGCTCTCGAGGTATTTATTAACCACTTAAATATTTCTAGTTCTAACCAATATACATATTATATTTGTATCCACGTATTTTCTTATACAATTATTAAGTCTGGCTTTCCTACCACTAAGAAAAATATTGGTGCCAAAAATAAGAATAGCTAGGTACTAGAAAAAAAATACGTAAACTAGTAGTAAATCTTGTTTGATCGATACAGAGCAATTATTTTATGTACTGCATAATTATATTGTCATTATACTACGTCTATCATTCATATAATGACCATAAATAAGTATAAACAACCTACCAACGCAATCATCCTTGCTACATAATACACAGGTGTATTATACAATCCCGCTCGCAACTCCCTATACAACAGAGGGAATTCCTCTGGGAATATATGCAGCATGGAGTACATGGGGCTGAAGGTGTTCTCTGCTATGATGATAAAGAGAGCTCCCTGGACATCCTGGATGCCGGCCTGCGTGAGGCGTGCGGTGCCGATAAAACACAGGCCCGCTGTTAGAGCTATAGCCTGAAAGACATATTGTGGATTAGATATGATATGAAAAATGTTGTGTAATCTTCGTTTAAATAAATAATAAAATTTTAATGGGTATTAATAAATTAGAAAATATCTAGACTAGATTTAAAAAAAAGAATCAAGTAGTCAGCTTTTCAGTACAACACATAATTTATTTGTTTTATTAGCAATTTTTTTTTAACAATTCAAGGTTTTTCCGCAGCAACATTTTAGTAGTTCATCTTTATGCAAATAGGTACATATTTTAGAACGGAATGTAACAACACATATTTACCTAGTTCTAGTGGCATGAAGCTTAACTAATCAGTATTTATTTATTCTATGATAAAATTGTTTTTTATAACCGGTATAAAACAGTTAAATAGAAAAAAGGGCTCTTGGATCTTGATGTGAAAACCAGTTTGGAATAGAACTTGACACATTTTTGTGAGTTTGCTCCGAAATGTATATTCAAAATAGTAAATTAAATAATTTTGGGTATATATTTAATTAAATATATTTTGTTTCAGATAATAAAAAAAAAACTCTACTGCTATTTTATTTAAACACGGGTTCAATCACAACTCCCCTAATCCAATTAATAAGGCGTATATAAATATAGACTACAGGCCCGTGTTGAAAAAATTATGGGTCATTTGACCCACCAGGTGACCTATCTAGAACGATATAAGAGCATAAAATAATAAGATTCAGCACTATGACGTCACTTGTAAGCTGTCCACCTGAGTGCAGATGAGAATTCGAAGGTTCAGGTAGAGATTTTCTCCCTTTGTCTCCATGATTTTTGTACGGCGTTGCGGGATAATTGATTAAAAGCAGTATAGAAATAGTATGACACAGATGCCGTACAAAATCAAATGACCAAATTTACCCCGGCAACTGTCGAAAAATAAAAATAAATTCCGACTTTGTGGACCACCATTTTTGTACGGCATCTGTGTCATACTATTTCTATACTGCTTTTAAGCCATTATTCCGTAACGCCGTACAAAAATCATGGAGACAAGGGGAGAAAATCTCTACCTGAACTTTCGAATTCTCATCTGCACTCAGGTGGACAGCTTACGAGTGTCGTCATAGTGCTGAATCTTATTATTTTATGCTCTTATATCATTCTAGATAGTTCAGGTGCTGGGTCAAATGACCCATAATTTTTTCAACATGGGCCTGTAGTCTAATAGAATATTCTTGTCAGAATGCATTTGAACCTGTCCCTATTTAAATAGAAGAAGTAAAACAGTGAAAGGGTCAAGAAGTCAGATACAAATTCTAGGCGATACTATACTATTTATGATACTCACCAATTTCTGCACTATTCGTAACAACTGCACATTCGGATCCCTCAAAACCATCAATAAATATCGATAAACCAGCCATATAATCTTCGTATGGAAAAATGGTGCTTTGAAACTGCTCACTTTGGTCCGCTTTGATTCCTGGAATTAAAAATATCGCTAATTGATCACGAATACCCTTTCCAGAACAACAATATGTCATTGCATATCAAGACAAGTTCAAGGATTGGTTTTTTATCTAAAAAAGGTTTACTGAACTCGATTAGGGATCTGGTAAGGAACCAAATTTATACAGGAAAGTTCTGTAATACTTATAAATGTCACGACGAAGATTTTTTGCTTGTTAACCGATCGCAGTACCGGCTTAATAGCGTCATAAATCTTCTCGAGAATTTTAACAACTTCATTTCAGATAACAATGGGATTTATTTACAAATAATCCAAAATGTTGTATACCGAGTTTAAAATATTGCATTTTTAACTGTTACGTGACATAATGTTTAATTTCACGAAAAAATATTATTCAGTCTAACGTCAAGAGTTACCTAAATTTAAATTCACCTGTATATGGTTCACATTAAAATTTCAATGTATCCGTGAAAATAACATTTTTCAAAAACATAATGATTACATTGATCCTAACGTAAAATAGACACATTAGAAAGAGGTGTATTTTTAATATTCTACTTCCAAGTCTCAAGGAACGTATTAAAGCAATTAATACCTGATCCTGATTATCAATCAAATGGAATTCCAGATGAATCTCCATATCCAATTCTTTAGCTGCGTCGCTGACAGCGAATCTATCGCAGACGCTCTTGATAGCATGGCGTGACGCTCCCTCCGACCCGGGGGTGAGAGCCAGCACTTTGATGAAGTAGTCCGTGGGATTGTATGTGATGGGGCACTGGTAGCCGAGGCTAGAAAATGAAAATAGGTTATAGCAGGCATCGACAAATGGGACAAACTATAGTAGAATACAGTCTTCACTATATTATATTTAGATATGAAAAGAAAATGAGAAAATTATCCCAACCAAAAGCCATTTTATGTAACGTACAGAATTAGCGATATTTTTCGTAGTATTCAAAATTTTATGCGATATATACAATGCTTTTAAATTTTTATGGGACTTTCTGAAGATGACGATAATATTCGTCATCGGACTAATGTGATTACTGCTTAGCTTGAAAGTTCTGTCAGGAAATTACATAAACTTAAGTAGGTATTCAATAAACTATCTATAAATTCACAACTGCACAAAGCCCTTGAAAGAAACTATTGGTCTATTCAGGTCGGAAAGACTTATTAGGGTCAATGGTTAGCCTAGATCGTTAGGACGAATTACTAAGACCTATTGAACTAAAACCACAATGATAGTGGAATAAATACATGATTTAATTATGAACATGCTAAAGCGGAGAAAAACGCAATTTTGTTCGATATTTTATTGTCATTTTTAGGTACTTAATAAAAATTTGGTGTCAATTTTAAATGGTATAACAAAATTTTATGAATACATAAATTAAAAATACGTTTACAGCCATGTTTCTGTGTAGGAATTAAACCAAATTAATACTGAGACGGGCTTCGACCTGAAGCCTTACATCGCGTTTTATTTTACACAGTGGCCTGTTGTGGAAATACTCTAAGCTGTGTCGTGGTTGGTAGATTTCTTTCTGTTTTTCTAATTATTCAACTGTCGTATACGACTTCACTTGTTATATTTTAATAATAATTACGATTAGTTTGATAGAAGATTAAGAATTTATGCCAAATATTTTTGGTACAATTGCTATCTGCTTTTTTGAAACACTATACTATTTAACAGTGATATTTTTTGTTAAATAAAACAATTCATTCAAAGATCAAATCATAATAGTCCAATAAAACCTCTATAGTGAATTCACTCACCTTTCAAAAAACCCTAACGCGCCGGACGCATTGCCAGCGTATGCCACCCTCCCTTCAGCCAATAACACCAATTTATCAAACAGAGCCATCAACTCAGAAGACGGCTGGTGTATCGTGCATATAACCGTCTTGCCTTGCATTGCACTCGCACGCAATAAGGTCATTAACTTCTGGGCTGATGAAGAGTCCAGGCCAGTGGTCGGCTCGTCGCAGAAAAGTAGTCCCGGATCAGTTAAAAGCTGTTAAAATATATAACGGTTAAAGTTTAAAGAACTGCAACATATTATCGATCATATGTAGCTCCTGGTTATTTGAATACCAGCTAAACCCATTCCGTAAAGTCTCCGGTCTAAATATTATTGACTTTGAATTGATGTAAAGATGAAATGGTTATAAGAACTCAATCACAATTTTATGTATGGCTTCCACAATCACGAGTTGAAATGTTAAATTAAAAAGCATAAAATGAATATAAATTCTTTATCCATCGAAAATAGCGTAGAACTGGGTTTCTAAAAATACATTCGATGTTAAAATGAATATAAATCAAGAAACTGCTTCAAAATCGACGAATAGAACTGAAATATTTACATTATCATCAAACATAACATATTAAATTAGATGAGCTTCTTTTATCATATTTAGCAAAGATATTTAGTATTTCAAAGATCTCATTCAAGGGCTAGCAAATTTATAGAATTTTGATTTTTAATAGAATTTTGAAGTAAATGTATTCAAACTTTGATAGAACAACAAGATAAATTTAATTTGGGCATCAAAAGATTATTATCAGCATATTAGCCACAAAATGTTACGAGTGAGCTCGTGCAAAAGGCATTAAATAGAGATAACGAATCTATCGGCAATAATTTATATTCATAAGGAGTATTTTATGAATGAAACATGATTTAAAAGATAAAAATAGTATTTAAGTAATTAGGTACTTACAGTGCATCGCAATAAAACCCAAAAGATTGAAAGATTGATTCGAATAATAAATATAATTGAATTTAAGTAATTGATAATTCATAATTTCCTAAAAGTAGATAACAAAAATTGATCTGTTTTTTTTTTTATGTCAGAGCAAGCAAAGGGGCAGGTGGGCCGCCTGATGTTAAGTGGTCATCGCCGTCCATAAACACGTAAGACTTGCAATGGTCGTTTGGTGTTTTTATGAGAAATATAAACATAGGGAAATCTTATCCACACGATAACTTGAAATTCTAGTGTGCTTATTACGAACATAAAGCTTATATTAGTAGTAACTATGTAATGTACATTTCTGAAAATCAAACTCACCTCTGTAGCAAAAGCGAGTCTCTTTCTCTCTCCACCAGAGAGGGTTTTCCTCCCATCCAGCCCTCCTATACGAGTGTGTCTGGTTCCGTACAGAGATAGCTGTCGGAGCAATTGATTCACTCTTCTTTTCCTGGCCAATGATGATGTTCGCCTATCCATGCGTAAGCGAGCCTGTTGAGGATACGTGAAATCGATATAATGGGTTTCATGGATATGAGACCCATCTCATTATTTTTAAATAAATAATAATTATGAGTTATATGAGAAAAGATAAAAGTTAAAAATGATAGGTTTCTCAGCAGTGAGTATTTCATTTCTTCATTAAATCAATTTTGTTGGAAAACTATCTATCGAAATTGATGTATTATGCCCCTTTTTAAAGCGCTTTAAAAAGGTCCATATTTTTTTAAATGTTTTTAGTAGACTTATAGTAGATATTATATAAATTCTGCCCTGCATTCTAGCTTATGTGCAGCGAATACAATGAAAGAACGCAACGAACGGAATGCAACGAACGAGAAATAGATATTTGGTAATTATTTCTGTCTCTATGCGATCATTATTACATAGCAATAGGATTTAGTTTCCTAATAAGGTAACAAGCTTATCGGCGATTAGGCACAACGCCTACTTTAATTTGGGTCATTGACTATTTTTGCCAAATTATTTCTAATTGAATATTATTGGTAACATGTAACATTTGATGGTTGACCGAATTCCGCCAAATGCTGATTAATATTTTTCAGATTTCAAACCAGTCCATTTTTTTAATAAGTCTTGTCTTGTCTAACTTGATAAGATGACTCTCTCAATCCGTAGTCAAAATAAAACAGCATTCACTGTCCAGTTATTTATCTATGAAACAATAAAGTCTTTATTTCTGTAAACTTTAACTTTTATGACATTATACCTAATCTCAAATCTGAAAGATACTCTACACTCATGACTTTTCATTTAACCCTAAATGATTTACACTTCTGTAATTCTCAGGTAACAAGGATTTTCAAGCTTAGTAACTATGAAGAAACCTTCAAGGGAAGTTCCATAACACTTACCATAATAGTAAGATGTTCCATAACAGTAAGGTTCTCGACGAAGAGCTCATCTTGGTGCATATAACCGCTTTCCTGATGCATGAAATCTCCTACCGGCCGCCCATTCATTGCTATGGCTCCATCCACCACCGTGCCAACTTTATGACAGAAATACAATAAAAAATAAATAATTATAAATAAATAATAAGATGTTACACAAATCTTTAAATAATTTTTAATTATTTTACAGGAAAATGGTGAACGAATTGAATGTAAAAACAAAATCGCATTTGAAAATAGAGCTTCGGATTATACGAAATTTTCATCACCCGAATAAACAAAAATTAAAAATATGAATGTTTTAGAATTCAGTTAAATAATTTCATGACCATTTAATCTTTTATCTTTGTAATTCATAAAACTAATAGGTAGGTATAATAAATGTAGCTTACTTGGACTCCTATGTGCTAAGGCTGTCATTAATGTAGTTTTACCAGCGCCACTGTAAATACACTTATTTTTATTATGACGTATATTACTCTCCAGTAGTTTTTCCACAATCCACACCAAATTCTTACCATTATTTTTCAAAATCATAATTTTAGTAGAGATGTTTCTGGATACGATTTTAAAATAGTAGATAATAAAAAAGTGAATATTAATGGTGCTAAATAATATTATAATGATAGCTCATAATAAAATGTTTGATATTTATGTTCCATAAAGATTTGATTTCAATCTCATTACCTACTGAAACCAACCAAAATTTTGAATGCTAAATTTTATATTCAGATCTAACTAATATCAATTTCCAGCATTAGAAATGGATTCGTGTACAAATATATGATTTTTTAAGCTTACCTTGGTCCCATTAGTGCCACCAATGATCCAGGTTTTGCAATTCCATTTACTATTAACAAAAAAATGTCATTTATTATTTCAAATGTATAAAGGCATAAAGCTGCATTGTTCCTGACATGGGATAAGCCCTACTTAATGCTATAATTTTAAATTTCTGTAAATATCATGATATAGTAGTTGGCGTTGTGTAGAAAACACAGCAAACGTACAGTGTAGAAAATAATGTTTGCATTTTCTCTTGTATTTTTTACGAAATAAGTATTTTGTATTATATTTCTCATTAGAAGCTGTAATATTATGTAATAATTGCAATTAATTTAATATTTTCAATGAAATTTATTGCGTATCACTTCTTAATTGACCTTTTAATGTACTTAACATAATATTGTAAATTATGGGTATATTTAATGCAAATATAAGGTTAGATTAAGTTAAGATTTTGTTGAAAAACTTTACTTAAAAAGGTTCCTCATCTACAGACTTTATCAAATAAAAAAAATATACTGTGGTTAAAAATATAATTATAGGAATGTTCTGATAAAAATAATTAATGTGTCCACTTTCATATAATTTTATATGAAAAATGTATAGTAATAATGTTAAATGTAAAACAACTTACCACTATTGACTAATCTCTTCAGTTTTCCCTCCTTTAATTTGATATGTACAGTTAGATCCCTCCAGACCAGCGTGCAAGGCCTCGGCGCGGGAGATGTCCCCAAGAGTTCCTCAACCTCCGCGAATTCTAAAGGTTCATTATACTTTGGCTGCATGATTCCACTATCTACGTATATTATATCGGCGGGTTGCATTTCCTGTTAAAGAAAAATGCACTTTATAAACAATAAGGTCTTAAAGATAAATACAAAAACGTCTTTTTATCCGCTTTGATCGAATTGTTTGTCCTTTTGATCTGACGTTTTCTGATTAACTTCTTAATTGATGTTGTTTTTTTAAGTTGTATATGGAAGAATAATTTAATCGACTGTTAAACTTGACCGTGTTTGTTGTTATCCCGGATATATTTTATAATCTTATAAGACTACCTATATAGCAAATTATTAAGATAAAAAGTCTTCCAGCTATGCATGACATAATATAAACATTAATTTAAGGGCCCTCAGCTCTAACCTGATATATGGAAGCAGTTACCAATAATAGATAATCATAATAGCCGGTTCATTGACACTTCAGGCAAATTTTAAAATCTATAACGAAATGCAAGTCTCAAAGTAAAAGATCCAGTTAAAACTACTTTGATTGCATTCTTCGCCGCATTTTGAAAATAATTTGTATCCTGCTGCGATTATTACTTTTACCTAAATTACCTTTATGACACTAACTTCCGAAGATCATTATTTAAGCCCTAAACAATTTTAGGGACATAATAAATATTTCATATTATGTTTTTAATAACGCAGCATCCTGAATCCATAAACACATTCCATATAAATATGAAATATTATGATTACTTATGAAAATACCACGCAGCATCCTGAATTCATAAATGTATCCCATGTAAATATACCTATGTCCTATTACCATGAAACTACATATGTTTCTTTTCTTGGCTTCATTATTAAATGGGAATAAATTAATCTGTACAAAAAATGTGCAGTAATGAATTTCGACTTATAATATGTTTGATGTGATGATTTGTGTATTTATATTATGTTCTTGGATAAAATACTTAAAACAAAAAAATGTTAGTTAAATCCGTAAATTAGTGAATGTGAAATGCATCTGCAATGGTCTCTCTTCCATTCGTATACAATTTCTGATAATGTTTTTAAACTGCATTTGAGGTAGAAAAAAGTTCTTAAGAGAAGGGAATGAAGCCGACGGTTTTAAATTTTAATTGACAACAAAATTATAGCTAATTTTTCGTAAAAGTTTAATTTAAAAATGCGTAAAATTTTGGCAAGTAACCGTGCACGTGCCTAGTTTTGACACGACAGTACCTAGTTTTAGACCGCAGCCTTACGTTACCCAGGCATATAGATAGCTTGCGACAATACTCAATGTCTGCGGTCAGTAACCCGATACTGTAACATGAATAAGTAGCATAAGGATCCTTGTGGCTCACTTCGTAAATATTTCATTAGTTCTAGTTTTAAGAAATTTATCGTTTTCCTAATAATGGTAAATCAATTCACGATTATTGAGAAAACGAAGACTCTACAAACAGGTTAAACTATTCTGTGCAACTAAACTGTCCAACTAATTTCGTATTTGCATTTATTCGTGGAAAATAAGTTGAAAATGAATTGTTTTTCTACGTCACATGAAACTTCTATCTTCCGTAGATTCATCATTTTTCTAGTTATAACGTTAAATTATTCCCGAGTAGTCAAGAGGCTTTGATTTTCTTTATTTTCTTTCTCCACATACGCCAGGTCAACCTGCACGGAGTGTGGGGGTGAGTGTAGTAATACATAATGTATCTATTCATAATATTCATCATAGGATATTATTCCCTATTTTATAATTACTAGCTTAGTACGAGGTAGTAAAATAAATTAAGTATGTATGTGGTATGTATTTCAAATGTAGATTCGTACAATATCATGAAACATCATCATCATAACAATATCGTTTGTAATATAAAATGCAACTATTATTTATTAATTAAGATAAAAGAGATTAAGATAAAAATACATAATAGCATGTAAAATTAGTACAATACTGTTTTATAAAGACACAAAACGATTGAAGATAATAATAATTATAAGATACCTTATGCGTTTGAACGAGGTATTGTTGTAATTTCATACTTCTTGAAACAAAAAAGCATTCTTATTTTTTTATCTTACATGCCAGGAACGATTATGAGGTAAAATACTAAACTACATGAATTTTTGTTTTTCCCTCCATTGAGTAATTTTAAGTCATATTTTTGTAAATTAACACACCAAAAACATTTTTTCATTTTGTATTGATTTATTTCTTCTGAGATTATCTATAATTTAGTTTACTTTTACCGCTAGTAGTCATATTGTTGTTTCAACCATAAATCTATTTTAAGACTACTTTCCTATTGGTTGCATGCACCACTTTTATTTATTATGTTATAGATACTACACATGGTATAAAGCAAACTATACGATATAACTTTGTTAGCATGCAATTAGCAGGTAATTTATTTAATGATATCAAAATTATATTGGAATTCTGTAAAATGTGAAGCCAACCAGAAATAATAACCGAGCGTGACTGCACGTCGCGTCGGATAATTATTTTTTAAACACTTGATTGAATTGCTGTTTTTTTTTTTCATTATAGCATGATACTGGCAGCCATCTCCTTGGTACAGTGCATGCGTGCGCGTCCTGGGATCGATTCCCGGTGAAGACGAAGCAAAAAAAATCTCGCTGTGGCAACTGGCAGGACACAGAAGGCTGATCACCTACTTGTCCCTAAAGAAAAGTGATCAATGAAACATCTATGCATAAAGCATCTGCCTCATACCCCACTTGGGGATAGGTACTTTTTTTATTTTTTTATTATTTGCACCAATTTTTTATTTAATTTAATAATACTGGCCTTCACTTTTATGACACTGGCAATATTATTTCCTATCTAGATATTATATCTATTTTAGAGCGCTATTTTTGACACAATACCTGTATCAATTCATTCCGGCATGCGAGTCAAGAATTTAAAAGCTATGTTATTGAGGATTTCAAATATTTATTATATTTTAATTAGATCAAATTGCTTACGTCTTCACACTTAAAAATATTGCAACAACGTAATTATTTTTGTAATTTATTGAATGACATCTCACTTTAAAATTATATACTTAAATGAAATTATTTTAAACATTTTAATGGTTTTCATATTCAAATACACAATTTAATTGACATTGGCTTATAAGAATTTCTTAATGATACTAGATAATAATATTATATTCTTTTATTTATAGATTAAATTGAGTCATGTTTGAGTGAATGACGACAATTTTTTGTTGTTAAGTTAATACATAGTACCTACCATATGAAATCTATAAGCTGTAAAATGTTAATTTATTTTATGTTTACATGTTTAGTGTTTACCTATGTTCCCGATTTTTTATTTGAAGGATTCGTATCTTTAGTTCTTGATTAATCTAATTAACTTTTTTTACTAAGCTAGTCGTTGATAAATTATATTCTACGAATACGATTTGTTGAGTGACAATATAATTATTAACACCCGGTGCCGTAATTAATGATTTTTTAATGATTGAATAAATAAAAATTATAAAGAAAAAGTTATTCTGGCATGTGCGTTGCGTGTATATTTCAAATATTGCAATAAACATTCAAGATGTTAAAAATATAGTCTATCTAGGTGTCGTTACTAGTATTAGTAAAGTACAGAATGAAACTACTTATAAAATGATTTAATATGCGTACATACCTAACTAGTTTTTGTTACAATACATTATCGGCATCATTAGGTTAATTGATAACTCATAAAAACCGGCTTTTGAGTGATATAGTTAAAGGAATTTCTATAAAACTTGCCTACACATTTTTTACTGAGACATATTTATAATAATAAAAAATAAAAAAAAAAATTGCGCAACATTAAGAAATCTATCGGTAACCACCACCGTAACAATCGAAGTCTACACGCGACTCGCATGCATAAATTAGTTTGAATTATTAATGAAATACCCATCTTGTAAGATGTGAAATCTCTGTAAATCGTCTCTTATACATAGAACTCACGTGGCTATCCCCGGGGTCGGCGTTGGAGTTATCCGAAAATCCCGAAGAGTGTACCGAATGTTCATCGCTCATACTCATGTTGGACACACAGAACTAATTTATACACACTTTAACTAATCGGCACATTTTCCGGCGTCAAGTGACGAGGCTCGCTGGACCGTCGGCGGTTTAAACTTTAATGACTATAGGATACGCGTGGTGCCGTGCGTGCGTAGCGGCAGACAAGGACAGGCACTGTAGACAAAGACGGAGGAGCGATAACATCGAGATCACAATGCTGAAGTGGACGGTGGATGCCGTGGATGCTGCTAGTAGAACCAATTTCTTGGGTGCGTGGGCTTTGCGCTCTTTCAAGATTACGAGCTTTTGGCGCCATAATCTGTGTCGAAATATCTCTTCTTACTTCTATTTACACTAAAAGTATGGAAAAAAATATTTTTGAATTGTTTCTAGTGATATTAGGGCTAGCTTAAATAGATAGTAATAAATATTGTAATTTGCTACACTTAACAAACTAAATAAATCGACAATACCAATAGTAAATAGTTCGGTACTTTTCTAATACATAGTCACAATTTTTTAATGGTCCCCGACTTAAAATAACGAATTAACATTTATAAGATTTAAAACGGAGCTTAAAAGCTTCGTTGTATTTTTCAGCGATGCCTGCCAGCGATAGATACCTACTGTAGAACTTAGTAATCTCCGTAGATTAAATAGAGCAAATATTGTTTGGATTATGTTGTAGAAATTATATTTTATAACAAGAAATAGTTATACCAATTAAATACTAAAAAAGAATTTCATAATCGTGTGTTTTTTGTAGACCCGTGAGATTTCCGATAAAAACCTATCCTATGTCCTTTCTCAGGTTTTTGGTTTTATGTTTTCATTTGTTTTCTACCTATATTCTACTTTTTGCAGACGCAGGTGTAAAACAGCGAATTTTATGTCTTTGTAATTTTATTTGTAAATACATCGTCTCTATATTTATATATACCAAAAATTCTCTAACTTAGTTCACAATGTTAGTTTCCATATTCCTCCGGATCGGATAGACCGATTCTCCTGAAAATTTGTATGCATATTGGGTAGATCTAAAGAAGTGCCTATTACTTTTATATATCTTATTATATCTATATTATAGGTAGGCTAACATCTATTTTTCATACCTCTAAGTGGTAAGACTAAGGCAGAACAACGTTTGTAGTAATAATTAATACATCTAGTAATAATTTAAACAGCTAGTAATAATTTAAATAGAGACGCTTAGCTTCATTGGTATATTTAATAAGCAACATATACAATTTAAATTGGAACATATTGATTTAATTTTTTGTGAGAAAATATTTTTAGTAAAGCAGTAGGTAAAGAAAAATTCCCTTAAAACACCATCAAGCCATAATAATATTACGAATAGGTATACATTATAATATTTTAATTTTTAACAAATTCAATATGAAATAAATTTTAATAAAAAACTCAGATAAGAATTTAAATTTACAATAAGAACCTGAAATTGTATTAATGCCTTATTTAAAGCGATATAATATTCAATCGTGTTTTTAAATAAAATAATAATGTATATATTTTTATTTGGATTCTATTTCTAGTTTGCAAATAGACATAAAAGGAAAAATTTAATGTCCCTGAACCCAATATTATAGGCAATAAATATGTGTGCCATGTACAAAAATGTTAAATTCATGAGACTAGGTACACTAATTACTAATTTATTAATTAAATATTTTATTGCACAAAAGTAAGAAATACAGAAAGAACATAAGAAAAAGAACACGTACAAATGGTGATGTTATCTTATAGGTAGTGATCTCTTCCAGACTACCATAAATTAACGAATTTAAATATAAATACATTTAAGAAAGATAAATATACCTAGAGAGTGACTTGAATGAAACACGTAATATTCCTCATCAATAATATTACTATTACATATATTAATTACATTATCACAAATTTACGCATAGATAATAATAAATCTCTATAGTTAGTTCTTTTTGTATCCTAACATACCCCTTAGCAACTAGCTGGCATTGTTAACAATTTGTTCGGAATAAAGCCAAGTGACAATAGCTTTATTGGGCTTCATGCATTCAATATATCATATTGTCGTCTTCACTTCTAATTTATATCTTATTTCGTATAATATAGAGTTCATATGTGCTTATATCTAATGGATTGACTAGTTATTTGATATGTTACTATAGTGGGTCAGCGGCTTCTAAGCTATGATAACGATTAGTTACAAGTCCCCCAAAATAAGGGACACCGCATTTGGCTGGTTCTGAACTTGATATTGGTATAAACAGACCCTTCCTTCCTCATTCGATGAAGCTTTGGAACGATTTAGCATCTGTGGTGTTCCCAAAACAATTAAAACATTAGGGAATGGGGTCTTCAAGACAAGAGACTAAATTATGTGTCCAAAAATAGCCGGCAAAATACCGCCACGCCACCAGAGTATTCGTGGTTGGTAGTTATCTCAGGCAGTAGGTAAGTACATTTTCCGCTGCGTGTCAAGTCAAAAAACAATGTACAAAATCTCTAACAGTTATTCTAAGGATTATTTTCTGGCATGTGAATAGGGTCAGTTGTATCTTGTATCATTCTGTGACCACAAATTTAATTTTAAACTAGATTTCTAAATGCAAAGGTTTTTGATACGCAATCTTACTCAATAGCGTTAGGTAAGTAAATATGAAAAATTGGCAAAAGGTTTTTTTTAACATCATGTTCCATAAATTGAAATATGTACAATATTAATCCTATAAATACGTACTTGAGACATTCCTTCCAATTTCCATATTTTTATCTTCCAAGGGAGAATAAATAAAACAACATAATAAGATACCATATCATATTTATTTGCAGGTATATTGTATGAAAAAAATTTATCAAACAGCAAATATTGTGTAGTAAAATGTGTCGTAAACTAGAACCCACATTACGCGTGATTCTACCTCTAGTAAAATTATAATCTAATCACAGTTCACATATTGCCTAGTTCATTAAGGAAATAATGCTTATGATACATACGTTAAGATATTAGCATTGATATTTGCATATTATGCTAAGTTCTGGGAAACGAAAAATGGTCGTTATTTTTAAATAATTTCATCATCATCCGCCTCGATTGGGGGTCGACATCTAAGAGAAAATAGTTTTAAAATCGTAATCATGCACATAGTTATAAGCTACTAAATCTAGTTCCGTTCTATTGCTGGTTTGAAAATTTCAGAGGTAGGTAACATGATTCGGCAGTGATTGTTACTTTTAATTACGATTTTTTCATTAAACACTATTGCAAATCACATTGCTGCTGTACTGAAATGAAGAACATACATGTAAACTAAGAACATCCATAACAATATGACCTTAAGGTGGTGGTTTGACCACATGATGATAACGTCACTAATAGACACTTTATTTTCTACGCTTCGCGGTTTCACCCGCATGGCTCCGCTCCTGTTGGTCTTAGCGTAATGATATACATATATAGCTTATAGCTTGCCTCAATAAATGGTATTTATCACCGAAAGAATTTTGCAAATCGGATCAGTAGTTCCTGAGATTAGCGCGTTCAAACAAACAAACAAACTCTTCAGCTTTATAATAGTAATAATTAGTATAGATTGATGATGGATAGCGACGATTTCTCATAATATCCCATGTCCTGTATTATTTTGTCTCTGCGTGTTACTACGTCAACATTCCTTGCTGCGTCTGATTAGTCACGCATCGTCATTTGCCGTGACAGCACTTATTGTAAACAACTGAATTACGCTTACAGTATCGAGTGAAAGTAATGATTGTTCTAGATTGCTCCTGCGTGCGGCGTCTTCTTGATTTGAAACTAGGTATTGTTTGAAAAATTGGCAACTACTTGGGTGTTTTCGAAGAATTACTGCAGAATCCAGCCATGCCGCCAGCAGTACCAGTTAATCACGAAAGCAATTTTACCATGTCATATCAGCCTTGAATTATCAATTAAATTAGAATAAAAGTCTTTGTTCTAGCATCTGAAATTTCAGCAAAATTCAATCTTGTAGTTATGTGTAAAGTAGGAAACTTTCCTACTTAGAATTCCTAATTCCTAATAATTTAGGTATTACATGTAGATGAAGTGGTTCTAAAGTAGTAATGTCTCTCTGTACTAATAAATATTGCCAATGATTGAATGCGGAAAGTGGTTTTAGTTTAACCCTTGTCCTAGTTACACAAATACCAAGCAATTGTAGGTTAGTCTACTTACAAGAACTAGATAATTATGAATCTATGAAATGAAGATGAAAATTATTGTGCTATATTTTAGTATAAGTTTAAATGTCGTTCATAATTTGGAAAATATTATATGAAATTACATTTTCTTATAACTTTTAAATTTATAATAAGTTCAACTATTTCTTTTGAGGATTTCGAACCTAAAAAGTAATAAGAACATAAAAAGGAACCATTATAGGATCACTCGGAGCCCTCTGCGTGAGTCTGACTCGCCCTTGGCCGGCTTTTTTATTTGGTTTTGACTTTACTGCATTAAATCAAAAAATATTCGGTAATTTGAGTACGTAAATAATTAATGTCCCTTGCTTTTAAGATTTGTGTGTAGGTATGAAATATGTTCAATCGGTACAAATTATTTACCAAAATTTTTGAAATTAAATTCACTTTCATTAATATGTATATAATATAATAATAGATATGTATATCATACGCCGACTTAAAACGGTGAAAATAGGTAATTAATTGATACACGCTGCATTCGAGTTTGATGGTTCGGAACGGCTATGACAGGTAATTTCAGTTGATTTACATTGCGTGTGAATAGGCCTAGGTACTCCCGGCATGTTTAGACGTTTTCTAAGTATAGACATTTCCTACAGGTGGTGTAAATCCATACTAATATTATAAATGCGAAAGTAACTCTGTCTGTCTGTCTGTTACTCAATCACGCCTAAACTACTGAACCAATTTGCATGAACTTTGGTATGGAGATATTTTGATACCCGAGAAAGGACATAGGCTACCTTTTATTGCGAAATATGTAGGTACCACGCCCAACGACCGGGCGAGTTTATGCGTTCGCTAGCTATGCAGATACTGAGCCATTCTGCGCACGCGCGGCCTGTGGATAGAGAGCAATAGCGTACGGGATGTGGGTGGGAATAGGTGGATGGTTTACTTTAATCAGTCGTAAAAATTTCCAATTTTAGGAAGATTAGAAAAATGATTTTAACAATAGTTAGGGAAATTTCGATTGACAGAAAAATTACTATAAGTCAGGAAAATTTCCATAAGTCAGGAAAATTTCGATAAGCTGGAAAATTTCCATAAGAAAGGAAAATTTCTATACGTCAGGAAAATTTCAATAAGTCAGGAAAATTTCTATACGCCAGGAAAAATCCATAAGTCGGGAAAATTTCTATAAGCTGGAAAATTTCTATAAGAAAGGAAAATTTCTATAAACAAGGAAAATTTCTATACATGAGGAAAATTTCTATAAGCCAGGAAAATTTGTAGAAATCAGGAAAATGTTTATACGACAGGAAAATTTACGCCATAAGTCGGGAAAATTTCGATAAGTCAGGAAAATTTCCATAAGTCAGGAAAATTTCCATACGTCGGGAAAATTTCTAGAAGCGGGAAAATTAAAAAAAACCAAAATTTCTATAAGTCAGGAAAATGTTTATAAGCCAGGAAAATTTCTATACGCCAGGAAAATTTCCATAAGTCCGGAAAATTTCTATAAGACAGGAAAATTTCTATACGTGAGGAAAATTTGTATACGCCAGGAAAAATCCATGTCGGAAAAATTTCTATAAGCTGGAAAATTTCCATAAGACAGGAAAATTTCTATAAACAAGGAAAATTTCTATACGTGAGGAAAATTTCCCTTTGCCGCATAATAAAATAGATAAGGAAAATTTGTATAAGTCAGGAAAATTTCTATACGTCAGGAAAAATCCATAAATCGGGAAAATTACGATAAGTCAGGAAAAATTTCTGTTAGGAAAATTTCCATACGTCGGGAAAATTTCTATAAGCTGGAAAATTTCTATAGGAAAGGAAAATTTCTTTACGTCAGGAAAAATTCTATAAGCCAGGAAAATTTCTATACGTGAGGAAAATTTCTCTTTGCTGCAAAAATTTCTATAAGTCAGCAAAAATCCATAAGTTCCGTACACTTAGATTGTTTGCAAAACATTGTTCCGGACTGCGGACAAGGTTGCAAAATGAAATTTATTGTCGTCCCAATGTACCATTCACTTGACCGTAGTTTGAAAATTTTGGAATTATTGTGAATTGATTGTCTTGACTGACTGGAGTTATTGCTCTCAACCGTTGTTAGGCGATTGTGAAGGTAATATTATTATTTATTTAATTAAGTATTTAATTTGATAGATAAATAAAAAATTAATCAGAGAGATAATGTAAAAAGCAGTTTTAATCCTACTAATATTATAAATGCGAAAGTTTGTGAGGATGTGTGTGTCATGTGTGTGTGTGTTTGTTACTCTTTCACGCAAATACTACTAAACCGATTACAATGAAACTTGTATTAACACATGGGGTAGGTTTTATCCCGGAAATCCCGCGGGAACGGGAACTATGCGGGATATCCTTTGAACTAACTCAAACACGAACACGAACACAAACAAACACAAACACAATCAAACAAGAACACGAACACGAACACGAACACGAACACGAACATGAACACAAACACAAAAACACACAAACACAAACACAAACACGAACACGAATACAAACACAAACTCGAATTTTAATTCGAACACAAACACAAACACGAATAACGAACATCGAACAACGAACAACGAACAACGAACAACGAACAACGAACAACGAACAAAGAACAACGAACAACGAACAGCGAACAACGAACAACGGACAACGAACAACGAACAACGAACAACGAACAACGAACTACGAACTACGAACAACGAACAACGAACAACGAACAACGAACAACGAACAACGCACAACGAACAACGAACAGAACAACGAACAACGAACAACGCACAACGAACAACGAACAATGAACAACGAACAACGAACAAAGAACAACGAACAACGAACTACGAACAACGGACAACGAACAACGAACAACGAACAACGAACAACGAACAACGAACAACGAACAACGAACAACGAACTACGAACAACGAACAACGAACAACGAACAACGAACAACGAACAACGCACAACGAACAACGAACAACGAACAACGAACACGAACACGAACACGAACACGAACACGAGCACGAACACGAACACGAACACAAACACGAACACGAACACGAACAACGAACAACGAACAACGAACAACGAACAACGAACAACGAACAACGAACACGAACACGAGCACGAACAACGAACAAAGAACAACGAACAACGAACAACGAACAACGAACAACGCACAACGAACAACGAACAACGAACAACGAACAACGAACAACGAACAACGAACAACGAACAACGAACAACGAACAACGAACAACGAACAACGAACAACGAACAACGAACACGAACACGAGCACGAACAACGAACAACGAACAACGAACACGAACACGAGCACGAACACGAACACGAACACAAACACGAACACGAACACGAACAACGAACAACGAACAACGAACAACGAACAACGAACACGAACACGAGCACGAACAACGAACAAAGAACAACGAACAACGAACAACGAACAACGAACAACGAACAACGCACAACGAACAACGAACAACGAACAACGAACAACGAACAAAGAACAACGAACAACGAACAACGAACAACGAACAACGAACAACGGACAACGGACAACGGACAACGGACAACGAACAACGAACAACGAACAACGAACAACGAACAACGAACAACGAACATCGAACAACGAACAACGAACAACGAACAACGAACAACGAACAAAGAACAACGAACAACGAACAACGAACAACGAACAACGAACAACGAACAACGAACAAAGAACAACGAACAACGAACAACGAACAACGAACACGAACACGAGCACGAACACGAACACAAACACGAACCACGATCATCGAACAACGAACAACGAACAACGAACAACGAACAACGAACAACGAACAACGAACAACGAACAACGAACAACGAACAACGAACAACGAACAACGAACAACGAACAACGAACAACGAACAACGAACAACGAACAACGAACAACGAACACGAACACGAAAACGAGCACGAACACGAACACGAACACGAACACAAACACGAACCACGATCATCGAACAACGAACACGAACACAAACAACGAACTCGAATTTTAATTCGAACACAAACACAAACACGAACCACGAACGTTGTTCTTCGATGATCGTGGTTCGTGTTTGTGTTCGTGTTCGTGTTCGTGCTCGTGTTCGTGTTCGTTGTTCGTTGTTCGTTGTTCGTTGTTCGTTGTTCTTTGTTCGTTGTTCGTTGTTCGTTGTTCGTTGTTCGTTGTTCGTTGTTCGTTGTTCGTTGTTCGTTGTTCGTTGTTCGTTGTTCGTTGTTCGTTGTTCGTTGTTCGTTGTTCGTTGTTCGTTGTTCGTTGTTCGTTGTTCGTTGTTCGTTGTTCGTTGTTCGTTGTTCGTTGTTCGTTGTTCGTTGTTCGTGCTCGTGTTCGTGTTCGTTGTTCGTTGTTCGTTGTTCGTTGTTGGTTGTTCGTTGTTCGTTGTTCGTGTTCGTGTTCGTACAACACGTTACAACGAACAACGAACATCGAACAACGAACAACGAACAGCGAACAGCGAACAGCGAACAACGAACAACGAACAACGAACAACGAACAACGAACAACGAACAACGAACAACGAACAACGAACAACGAACAACGAACAACGAACACCGTACAACGAACAACGAACAACGAACAACGAACAACGCACAACGAACCATGATCATCGAACAACGAACAACGAACAACGAACAACGAACAACGAACAACGAACAACGAACAACGAACAACGAACAACGAACACGAACACGAAAACGAGCACGAACACGAACACAAACACGAACCACGATCATCGAACAACGAACACGAACACAAACAACGAACTCGAATTTTAATTCGAACACAAACACAAACACGAACCACGAACGTTGTTGTTCGATGATCGTGGTTCGTGTTTGTGTTCGTGTTCGTGTTCGTGCTCGTGTTCGTGTTCGTTGTTCGTTGTTCGTTGTTCGTTGTTCGTTGTTCTTTGTTCGTTGTTCGTTGTTCGTTGTTCGTTGTTCGTTGTTCGTTGTTCGTTGTTCGTTGTTCGTTGTTCGTTGTTCGTTGTTCGTTGTTCGTTGTTCGTTGTTCGTTGTTCGTTGTTCGTTTTTCGTTGTTCGTTGTTCGTTGTTCGTTGTTCGTTGTTCGTTGTGCGTTGTTCGTTGTTCGTTGTTCGTTGTTCGTTGTTCTTTGTTCGTTGTTCGTGCTCGTGTTCGTTGTTCGTTGTTCGTTGTTCGTTGTTCGTTGTTCGTTGTTCGTTGTTCGTTGTTCGTTGTTCGTTGTTCGTTGTTCGTTGTTCGTTGTTCGTTGTTCGTTGTTCGTTGTTCGATGTTCGTTGTTCGTTGTTCGTTGTTCGTTGTTCGTTGTTCGTTGTTCTTTGTTCGTTGTTCGTTGTTCGTTGTTCGTTGTTCGTTGTGCGTTGTTCGTTGTTCGTTGTTCGTTGTTCGTTGTTCGTTGTTCTTTGTTCGTTGTTCGTGCTCGTGTTCGTGTTCGTTGTTCGTTGTTCGTTGTTCGTTGTTCGTTGTTCGTGTTCGTGTTCGTGTTTGTGTTCGTGTTCGTGTTCGTGCTCGTGTTCGTGTTCGTTGTTCGTTGTTCGTTGGTCGTTGTTCGTTGTTCGTTGTACGTTTTTCGTTGTTCGTTGTTCGATGATCGTGGTTCGTTGTGCGTTGTTCGTTGTTCGTTGTTCGTTGTTCGTTGTTCGTTGTTTGGTGTTCGTTGTTCGTTGTTCGTTGTTCGTTGTTCGTTGTTCGTTGTTCGTTGTTCGTTGTTCGTTGTTCGTTGTTCGTTGTTCGTTGTTCGTTGTTCGTTGTTCGTTGTTCGTTGTTCGTTGTTCGTTGTTCGTTGTTCGTTGTTCGATGATCGTGGTTCGTGTTTGTGTTTGTGTACAACGGACAACGGACAACGGACAACGAACAACGAACAACGAACAACGAACAACGAACAACGAACAACGAACAACGAACAACGAACAACGAACAACGAACAACGAACAACGAACAACGAACAACGAACAAAGAACAACGAACAATGAACAACGAACAACGAACACGAACACGAGCACGAACACGAACACGAACACGAACACAAACACGAACCACGATCATCGAACAACGAACAATGAACAACGAACAACGAACAACGAACAACGAACAACGAACAACGAACAACGAACAACGAACAACGAACAACGAACAACGAACAACGAACAACGAACAACGAACAACGAACAACGAACACGAACACGAAAACGAGCACGAACACGAACACAAACACGAACCACGATCATCGAACAACGAACACGAACACAAACAACGAACAACGAAAAACGAACAACGAACAACGAACACAAACACGAACACGAGCACGAACACGAACACGAACACGAACATAAACAAAAACTCGAATTTTAATTCGAACACAAACACAAACACGAACCACGAACAACGAACAACGAACAACGAACAGCGAACAGCGAACAGCGAACAGCGAACAGCGAACAACGAACAACGAACAACGAACAACGAACAACGAACACAAACACGAACACGAGCACGAACACGAACACGAACACGAACATAAACAAAAACTCGAATTTTAATTCGAACACAAACACAAACACGAACCACGATCATCGAACAACGAACAACGAACAACGAACAACGAACAACGAACAACGAACAACGAACAACGAACAACGAACAACGAACAACGAACAACGAACAACGAACAACGAACAACGAACAACGAACACGAACACGAACAACGAACAACGAACAACGAACAACGAACAACGCACAATGAACAACGAACAACGAACACAAACACGAACTGAAAGCTGAAATTTATATCAAATACTCTTGTCTAAGGTCCCTTCATGTTGTGAAAAAATCAATCGTATAAGCCAACGCAATCAAAAGATACACCCGTAAAGGCTGAATTTTTTTGCAAATTTCGACATTCGCAAGGAAATCAAAACCTACAGTTAGTTCCCGAATACACAGGGTCATTAAATTTAGTGCATGAAATTAGGTGCTATATCTGTCTTAAAACACAGATATAGGAATAATTGGGAAATACATTAATTTTTAATTAGATTATACTATAAAAAATATTTTTAAAAATTTTAAACTTACAGGAACTCATGAACGCTTACAGGTATTAAATTGATATTCACACCAAAAACTCAGGTCTATAATATTTTTGAGCTGTAATAAAATCAAACTTCTATGTCAACGCAATTAGAAGATACAGTCGTAAATGCTGAAAATTTTCGGAAATTTCCAAATTCGCAAGGGAATCAAAACTCAAAACCTACAGGGTACTTCCCGTGATCTCAGAATCTTGAAATTTGGTACAAAGCAACATCTTACAGCACAGATATAGGAATAATTGCCAAAATAAAAATGTATAATTACATCATATAAAAAATATTTTTTTTATAATTTTAAAGTTTTTCTGTCTGTCAAGGCCCTTTTTCTCAGGAACGAGTGGAGGTATCAGGCTGAAATTTATATCGAATACTTAAAACTACGGCCTCTATAAGCTGTGAAAAAATCAAATTTATAAGCTAACGCAATTAAAAAATACAGTCGTTTATGCTGCAAATTATCGCAAATTTTGACATTCGCATGGGAATCAAAACCTACTCGTACATTGTACTTGTTGATAGTCCTTAAATTTGGTAAAAAGCAATTTCTGATAGCACAGATAAAGGAAAAATTGCTAAGACATACATTATAGTTACAACATAATAAAAAGTAGGTTTGTTCGGAGCCCTCGGTGCCCGAGTCCAACTCGCACTTGGCCTGGTTTTTTTTTTGTAAAATATAAAACTCAAACTCAAACTCAAACTCAAACTCAAACTCAAACTCAAACTCAAACTCAAACACGAACACGAACATGAACACGAACACGAACACGAACAAACACGAACACGAACACAAACTCGAACACAAACTCGAACTCGAACTCGAACTCGAACACGAACACGAACACGAACACGAACACGCAACACAAATTATCTTTTTTTTCTATGTTTGTTTGTAACCGACTTCTTTGGGCGCGATTTTGACCCACTTTAAACGGCCAGATTTCATTCAAACTTTGTAGATTTATTGAGGACTGATAACAATACACTAATTTGATAAAATTATTCCATTTTTCAATTTGCAAAATATGATTTTTGTTAATTTAAGTATATAATTTTCATCTATAGTCGATAAGGTAAGAAAATAATTAAAATTTTCTATAATTTTTCTCTACAGTCGATAAGGCTCGAGGTCGATAATCGATGTTAATTTTTATTTCCAATTATTATCTTTAGCCGTTTTCTCTAATATTGACAAATTTTTGTATACTAAAGAGAATTTTAATTCTACAAAACAAATAATAGTTAAAAAAAAATTAAATATCATATGTTCACTCAACAAAATTATTTCGTTATTGTAACCGAATCCTTCAATTATTTAACAAATAGTTTTGTTGAAGTAATAAATCGATTTGTTAACCCTTAATAAGGCAAAGGGATATTATTTCCCACATGGTTCTTTTTCTTTCTGGTTCGAAAAATATTATTTATTCCTTACCAGAAAATGATATGATGAATGCAGCCACGCATTACTATTTTACGGAACATTTTTTAGTTTTTCTACTGATAACATTTACGATAGTACTGTCAAATCCTACGAAATCTCATCGTCAAAGTGAAGTCTTGAGGTAATAGTGTGCCAGAGACGGTATTTTTTTATCATTTCAGAGAAAAAGTAAAAAATTCTGTACAAAAAAATACCGCAAGTAGATAAATGTTTTATATATATATATATATATATATATATAGCAACGGAATAGCTTGTTCAAGTAACAAATTTTATTGATAAGAAAACTATTGAGTTATTGCAACAAAAAAATTCATTACAATAACAAAGCGATTTTGTTAAAACAAAATTAACTTCAGAGCAGTGAAAACTCATTTGTTATTGCAACGTAGTTCATCTTGTTAAATAAACTAGTTGATTTGTTATTGTAAGTAAATTCATTTTTTATCACAGCATATTTTTTTGTTATCCCTGGTTTTGTTGTCCTAACAAATAATTTTTATGCGTGCATGTAACTTAGATTTCACGAGCCACGAAGAGTCCGCCACCGTCTCTGTGACTTGGTTTAATTATTTTCCGTTTCTATTGCACTAAATTAATTTTTAGCAAGTATAGAATTAATCTCCGTTAAATTATCTCGACAATAGTATGCAAAATATCTTGATTCCTTTAACTCAAGGCAATGCTTCTTAAGATATTATCTCAATGATAATCACTCTACTCATATCTGTCAATAAAATATCTAAGTATAATAATATATAACCATTGACACCACGCGACCCACGCTTTTTTTTAAATAAAATAATTTTTTTTACTCACACTATTATTAATTTATATTCATTGAAATTTTTAACACTATTTTCTTAATTTAAATTCATTTAAATTTATTTTCTATTTTTTAGTTCGGTTTTCTATAAAAAGCGTGTTTTTTAGTTTTTTTAAACTATTATTTATTCTGTAGTGTATTTAGTATCAGCATGGCACCCGTGCGAAGCCGGGGCGGGTCGCTAGTTAACAATAAAACACAAAACATATTAAAATATTTTATTAAAATAATAACAAACTAAAACAGTATAAAATGGCATTGCAGGAATGTATTTTATTTATAGTAACGAATTACACGTAACAGTAATTATTAAAAGACGCTCGAATTACTCATTAGTTGCAAGCAATATACACTTATCTATAAAAAAAACTTAATAAACACTAGGTTTATACAGAAATCAATATAAGGTGTTTGTACAGAGAATAGAAAACATTAATTATAACAAAAATAATACAGTACAAAAAGTAATGCGCTTGAAACATTGATTCTCAAATCAATTTCAAATTTCGTGTTAATAATTTACTATTAATTCTTATTTTCAGAATTAAAATCAATCATTATAATAATAATTGTTATATAGAATCGAATCGTTCCTTATAAAAATGCAAAACATTATTAAGATTATTATAAAAATTCATTCGAGTGCATGCAAAGAAACATATTTTTACAAATTTTTCTTTCACCAAAAAATATTGAAAGAAACATGTCATCATACACACAGACGTACGATACAGAACTTATCATTACATTGGTCAAAATTCTGTATAAAAAAATTAAATTCGTAGTTTCCAGAAGGAATTGACATTTATTTTTTTCGACTTATTCAATTTAACTATTAATCCGATATTAATTAAAAAAATTCGCAACCTGATTTATAAATTTAATTCAGATAAATCGGATCAAATTGAAATTCGTTTTATTTTCCCCTGCGCGTGCGCCACAAAAGTGCAAGATATGCGAGGAATCTGAATCCTATGAACAGCAGCACCATGTTTATCACGTCCATGTTGAAATCATCCTGAGGAACAGACAAATATTATGATAAGATAAAATTGTAAGAATAAAAAAAAATATAACGAGTGAAGGACAACACACAAAATGATCTTTCTTTTTTTGTCACGTTGGAGATGATAAAATTATGTAAATTTTAATCCAGTTTGATGGAAAATAATTGATATATGCCTACCGGTTAGAAAGGAAATTTTTAATTAAATGTGTAGGTATATGTTTTTGTTGGTAGCCTCAATGATATTTGGAATTTCATTAAAAATTTTTTAAAGAAACAAATGTTTGTTTAATTCTCACCAACTCCCCATTTACATCACCTGGGTTTAATTCTCGGCACGTAATATTACACATTACATACAATAATTTTTATTTTTTCATAAGCTTACCTTATAAGCTATTGAAAGCTTATGAACAATATGGTATGAAAAGTGAAGTTAGAAGAATTAAACCTCTTACTCTAACATAAACAACAATTTACCTCCGAGAAGCTCAGTGTGTCCAGCACGACCTTCCCTGAAGCAGGGCAGGTGAAGTTCTCCCTTGTGCAGGCGATGCTCTCGATACCGGTCCATTGGTTCACCAGCAACGCTTCGTTACCGTAGCGGAACCAGGAGAGGTATGATATCCAGCCTAGGTATGGAGGCACCGAACTGTGGACGAAATGTTTGGTTATTAAAAACTTTACTATTACTAAGGTTACGATACCTAAATAGTCACAGAGAAAAGGGTTATTTAATTTTTTTGCAAAATAATTAATTAGTAGGTAAAAGGTTCTTGAAAAATAATCAGTCTTAAGAACTCTAAATTGTTGTCATAAAATAGAGTTACCGAAATTTAAGTGATTCACTGAATTCCTAATTAATATTAGGAATACAAAATGCTCTTTCGACTAGATACGGTAAACAGCCAAAAATATTTCATTTCATCACATTTCATATAACCAGCACGAACTAATTAAACAGTAAAAAAATGCCTCATTATCTTAATCCTTAAAAATCATGACAGGAGTCGGGAACCTAAAGAATTTAATTCATTTCAAAGCTGTTAAAGTTCCAAGAATGCCGAAGTACAGATAAATGAGCTTGTCATGGATAAACCTGAAACCGGTCGCGAATTTACAGGTAACGGCATACTTATATCCTTACGCAATAATCGATAAGGCCATTGAACGGGATGGTTAAAAATATCCTTCTAAATATAGCATTGTTAATATTTACGGTGCAACGAACTTGCATCTGCAAATGATGTTATCTTATCTAAATCATCACGGTCTTCAGGTATTAACGATGGCTGGAGCAGTGATGCCTTAAAATGTATCAATTTAGGTCAGGTATTACAGTTTTTTTGTTTATGCCTAACGGTGTTCATTCTGTGGGTTAGAGGGTCACAATTTTGTATCTAACACTGCGTGTGCATTGAAGTAGACCGTATATATTATATTATGATGAATCCGGAAGCCTATACACGTTTGTGCATAATATGGTATCTTAAGAGTTGTACCTTTATAAGTCTAATTATTGTGTTTAACTTGTTGTTAATGTATGTCAGTGTTGTGTATATTATTAAAATAAACCATATCTATGCTAAGTATATTATAAGTATCAAGCACTTACCCAGAATTGAGGAAGAAACCACCGAACAACATGAAGGGTATGATGATGGGCGGGCCGACGGACGCCGCCATGCTCACACTGCTGCTGGCACACGATATTAGGTAACCTGTTCAAATAAATATGAATTAAAATAAAGTGTAAAATAGTTATTGTTTTCAACTTAATAATCTAAACTAAGACTGACATGTTCCGCTGCTGAAAATTCTCAGTGATTCTAAGTAGTTCGTTTCAAAAGTTATTATAGACATTTTTTGTTTACATCCGTCAAGCCAAAATAAAGCAAAAGAACAAAAATAAATTATAATGATGTCAAAAAATAGTCAAAGAGAAGTGTATGTCACTGGTTAGGTAAGTAGTGTAGGTAGTTGCAAAATCCGACCTAACTTGATGCAAAAGAGTACTTATCATACTAAGACGGTACCGAATTAAAATTATTTAGATTTTACCATATTCAAGTAATTACAGTACCTACCTATAACATTTTATAAATGCTCAGCAAAAACAAAACCTATGTTTTATTTAATTTTGTATTGCATTCCAGAATCGCATGTAATAACTTCCTATAACGTCATAGTAACACATTCATTTATTTCACAATTTACAGTAATTTATAATAAATATTATAATTGATCAATCCATCACTCCACAAATTGAATTTTAAGTGATTCTGACTAAATATTTATTATGATAATTAATAAACTATTATCTGAATGGGATTCTTTATTTTTTACATCATTGACATTATTTACGCAAAAATATTAAAAATATCGAACCATGAAAAGCTGAGAATGCTTATCCATATAATCTAAACTAATCTTCACTTTTAAATATTATAAAGTTATAAATATTCCTCATCTCACTAAGATAATTGAGTGATTAAGTTTTTCATCACAGTTACTACTGGAACATCTTTTTACAACATAAAATCGTAAACAAGCAATGATTGCTCAACATGCTGTTAATTGAATTATTTCATCAGTTTATCTCATAAAGTTTATTTCCCAGGCATCACGACTGTTTCTTTCGCAAGAAATAGCCCTTTACTGGAAAACCGGATTCCATGTAATAGCTACTACATAATGTCTAGGACATGGTCAGAATAAATTTAAAGGTTGATTTTTAATTCTTACATTAGCATTTAAAGACTACAGTAATGACCAAGAAAAGAACAAGTATCTAAACGATATAGCAAGATAGATGGTCAGCGCAGACAATCGAGACCAATGATCGAGACTCGATGAATATCTTGTTTGGGCTCTTTGGTGTTATATAAAATCTCTCTATTGCTAAATATAATACCAGATCGGTAACAATAATGACCACAACTAGAACTCTTATCAAATGTACTAACAACATTAATAGATCAGCGCAACCATATCAAACGAGTTTCTGGATAGTATAATTATTATGAGTTATTGCAAGCCTCACTTAGAAAACTTGCTATATGAAGGAGCATCGTTTGTTATCAGCACAGTCAATCTAGAACTGATGTGAACCTTTTCGGGTACCGCTTCAGCTTGTGCCAAGTGTGATATAATAGACTAGCTATGCCGCTCGGTTTCACCCGCATTGTTACGTTCCTGTTGGTCTTAGCGTGATGATTGTATAACCTATAGCTTTCCTCGATAAATTGGTTATCTAACACTGAGATTAGCGCGTTCAAACAAACAAACTCTTCAGCTTTATAATATTAGTATAGATTTCGCTAATAATCACAATATAGGGAAAACATGAAATTCTTACCAAACGAAGTAGCCACATTAGTAATCAGGGCAGCCAATCCCGACGCGATAAAGAACCGCTCCGGTGCCGGGTTGAGCCCGATCATGTAATACGCCACAGTGGTGAAGACGAGCGGAATGGTCGCGAACACGGGCGCCTCGGCGAGCGTCTTCGAGAGGAAGTACACGTCCGCGCGGTACATCCCCGAGTGGTGCTCGCGGATGAATATTGGTAGCTCGGAGCAAAATACCTGTGCAAAAGAGTTTACATTGTGGCGCATTGTGGTTAAGTTACAAAAGCTGGCTTCGACTAGCTGATTGAACAACTTCGAAGGATTTATTATCTGGGGTAATCACGAACATTGACAATTTGTAAAATTTTCTTTTACCCGGTGATGCTCTCTGATTAGTATTGATAGCTTCGAGCAAAATACCTTAATAAACGTACATTTATGCATAATGGTTTTGGAACTAATCAATGTTCTGGGCTAACTTTCACATGAATGAAAAACCAATAATAAAATAATACAAATAAAATGTATTATTAATATATTTTATATAAACAAATAGCGTTGAAGGGAATAAAATTTTTTTAATAACATGGGACATTTACGAATTATTTCAAACTTCTGATCCTTTTTTATTGCTTAAATCATTAAGTAATTTTATTGTGAGTTTCTGAAAGTATCATATACTGTTGTATTCCCTAACCTATTCAAGGATAGAAAACTTACTTTCGTATTATATTTGTATACTTACATTTATGACGGCGAAAATGTTCTGGAAGGTCATGTTAGTGAGGAAGAGGAAGATAGCACCGTTGATGTTCATGACGCCATCTTGGTCCAGATTTTGCCCGAAATATATCAAACCAATTAGAATTGAAACCATCTGAAACAAAAGCCACGATTAAAATTTATTCAAAGCATAATGAATACTGTTTTTACTATAGAAAACACCCAAGATTGATAAAAAATATGAACAAATTAGACAAGAAGTTTCTTCACATTGTTCACGGTATTTTATATTATAGGTATTTATTCTTATAGGTGTTATAACTATGATGTAATAAAAGGTAAACTAGCTTCCCAGAGTTCCCACCTGTAAGTTCGACCGCGTAGTTGAAGAAAATTCCAAGTGAATGATATATTTAATTGGGGTGAAAAGAAGCCAAAAACATAATGTCTAAGACCTAAGTCATAAAAGAAGCCTATGCCACAAGAAAGACGAACAAAAACACATCAGGAATTAAATTATAATAAAGATAAAGATACTTACAACAGTCTGCAAGAAGCGCACTTTGATGAGCATGGGCTCCTTGGTAACCGAGAGCCAGGAGCGCCACAGCACGGCGCGGAACTGCGCGCACCACGACGCCTTGTACGGTGAGCGACGTTGCCGGAACGCTGCTGCGTTCGACCAAGCGGAGTCTGCCCAGCCTTTTGATATCTTGCGCTGGAAGTAGTTTTTATTTAATATGTGTATATATCTATTTAAGTGATCTTGGGTTTTATGGTTAGAGAGGTAACATCAGGATGAAACAATATTGGGGTATACTTTACCGATAACCGAGTCAGTTAGGAATTAGGATCGTTTTGATCGTAGAGTTCGCCTAGTTTTTTTATACCTTGCGTTGGGGATTGTTTCATTTTTCTATTTTTGTTGGATTGATCAGACTGTTTCATAGAAGAATATGCTCGATTAACTAATAGTACTTATATGAAGAAAGAGTTTTCTTGAGATAGGTTAAGGACGACTGAATTTATGATCGTGATGGCTAAATGCACGAAGCTTTTCTACATCTTGCGCTTTCTACACTACGCTTTCTACGCTGCCTACACTTCTAATGCATTTTTAATGTTTCCTATAAAATTTCCTAGGTTTACATTATCTCAGGTACATAAATACCTAAATAATAGGACTACATAAAATACTCATCGCAGAAGCACGTACCTCATTGAAGAGCGCGTTCTCCGCCTCGGCCGCGATCTTGCAGCCGATCTCTGACTTGGCGAAGGCGGTGCACACGGTGTCGATGGTGTGCCGCGTGCTCTCCTCGCGGCCCGGCACGCCCGCCAGCAGCTGGATGTAGTGGTCCGCCGGGTTGTAGTTCGCGGGACAGGCGGCTCCTAACCTAGAATTGTTTCGATTAGAAATTTCTAGTAAGATATGTCAGCGAAAGATTGTAAAAGCATTACTATTATGGTCTAACTTGCGAAATTGCAAGAATTCTACCTTTCGGTTTTCACAATTTTAAGCAAGTTTTTATTCACAAAACAACTTCAAATTCCTACATACTTAAAATGGTGGTTAGACGGCATATTCTTTTCAATTACCTAAAGTAAGATTCAATTGTCAATTTTAAGAGCCCTAAAGCATAACATAATAAATGATTTTAAGATCAAAAAGGCTTTTATTTTCTACTTACTCCCTAAAGAATTCCGTAGCTTGATCAGGTGAGCCAAGGAAGGCAACTCTTCCATCAGCCATGATGAGGAGCTTGTCGAACATCGCGTATAATTCTGATGAAGGCTGGTGTATCGTGCATATTACCGTCTTGCCTTTCTTTGCGAGACCGCTTAAAACCTGCGAATAGAAGTATAAGTATAGCAATATTTTTGGTACCTTCCTAGGTAGGTACACTCTGACCAATTTAATACGAAATTGAAAGGAGAATTGAACAATCAATGGAAATTTCTAATGTACAATTGTAAAAGTTATGCAGAAGTTTTCAATTTATAGAGATTGTTTTATAGTATCGAAATTCAAAATGGGCTTACCTACATAAGGTTATTCACAAGATGCACAATAAGTGTATTTTCGGAAAATTGCACTTATTGTGCATCTTGTTCTGCTGATTTGTGCCGATTAGAATATTGCCTCAAAAAAAATAAGCTATTTTTTACATTGATAAAACGAAACATCTTACCTGTATAACATTCTGTGCCATAAATGAGTCGAGACCCGAGGTGGGCTCGTCGCAGAACATGAGCGGAGGATCTGTCAGCACCTCACTGGCGAACGAGAGCCTCTTCATCTCACCACCAGATATACCCTTGAGCCGCCCTGTGATACCTATCACTGTGTTCTGGCATTTTGATAGCGCCAACTGGAAGAATAAGGTATAAGTTAGGTTCGTGGTTAGTCCACGGAAGATTTATTTTTTTTTCCTCTAAAAAGAACTTATATTTTAAATTATTTATTTTAAAAATAGTTATGTTTAATACTAGCCAGTATGTGAGGTACCTTTATATGAGCTACATAATTAAAAATTAACATAAGAACGAGAAGTAATTCTCGATTATGTGTCTCAGTGAGTTTAATTATTATCAGTCCATCTAAAAACGTCTAGAGTGTAGACTCTAGAGCCTAAGTACCTACTGTTGAAAATGATTTATCTAAATAACGTTTACTTAGTCGATAATTTCATCCAATGCATGTCCAATGCAGATAGATTTAAACGCACTATTAAATTAATAAATAGTTTGAAAAGCGCCGGCGGCAACCAGCGGAACGGATTTATATCACTTTAGCGTATTTATTAAATGCCCACTAAACTGGCCATAAATTATTCAAACTGTGAATAGCTGCGGATTAATATATTTATATCTATCTATTTATTATCTATGATTTATATGTTATATAAAGAAGACATATTTTAATCAAATAAATGTAGGTAATAATTCTATTATAAACTTAACAAAAAAACCACAAAATCTGTATTGGAAGGCTTTTATATGATTTCCTTTTCATGCAAAGTGGTTTCTGTAATGCAATAATAGACAATCTCATTCATCGACTAATCTTCTAATTTCAGGTCTGAATAAATATTTACTTTAATACACATCAATTAGTTAGTACATAATATTTTCTCCTGTCACACAAGTATTGTCGCTTTTTTACTACAATATGATATAAATATGACGTAGTTAGTAGTTGAAATCAATATTAAAAAATCTCTTCCAGTCTTATTTATTCTACGTATATAATAATTGTAGACAACTTTTCTCTGTACCATTCACCAGTGTACAGATAGTTGTACATAATGACTCATTATATACAAGGATGACTACCTGAGATAATTGAAACAACGTTCACTAAGATAATATATATATTTTGTCTTGTATTATATACAGGTATATAAATATTACATTATAGAAATAGGACTGTTAAGTATGTATTTAATATTCTTATTATGTAAATAGAAAATTAGTGCAAATTTAAATTGAGAGTATTTAAGCTGCATTAACATTTATGCAAAAAAAATTGTTGAAGTAATACTTGTATGCAAAAGCATTAAAAAACCAAGATAATTAAGTCAAGTTTACATAGATTCTCCATTAGTAACACACGATTGAATCGCTACATTAATGTTTTTTGCTCTTAAACAGTGAACAAAGTGATATAAACACATCGCTGAATAAAAAGAAATAACGCTATGAAGTTAATGAATAATTATTGTTTTGCTATAAATAGAAATAAATAAGTTTATCTATTATTCTGCGTTCTATTGAATAGAATCACATCAAAGAATTTCGTATCTTTCATTTTAATGAAATCAGATTTTTATAACAACTGTTTTAATAAAAGGTATAACGATTTAATAAATATTTGAGGTATGCTTATTATTAAAGCGAAGCTCTCGCAGTTTTCTAATGAATACGAATATATACCTATAGGTGCCTAATTGGGAGGTGGGTTTCAATGCTTCGATTTTGCCTATCGACTCATGTCCCTATCCCACCCACGTGATTAAGTTTGTTCAATCCTTTCTATTTAAGTACCTTATTATAATTTTCAATCGAATATCGAATATCAATTAGTTCTAGACTCTACAGACAATCAAATATCAATTAGTTCTAGGCTCTACAGACAATCAAATATCAATTAGTTCTAGGCTCTACAGGCCTTTCTAGCTATCAATTTAATTACATCACTTGCTAGGTATTATTTACTAAGAAACCCGATACATTAGGTGATTGACCTATTGTTGCATGACTATTTCAGTAAGTAATGCCATCCCACAATCACGGCCTTGTTATATTTGGGCCAATGTGGTTTTAGACCACTTAAGGTCTTCTGTGGTCAGCCTAATGAATAAGTATCGTATTAATTATAGTATCGATCAAATATTTTGTGGTAGATTAATTGCTGGACGTTTGAAATAGTATATTACACAATTAGACCAATAACAAATAAACTAGTAATAAATAAATAATGACTTTAATTATTATAACTGTGTCGTAAGGAATATCTGAAATGATACAGCTAATTATTTGATACATTAGGTATAGTTTTATATTAGACATAATAGTATTTTATTTATTTCAAAAAAGCTTCTGGGATCATTAAAAAGCAGAGACCTAAGCCCAATTAAATGCTAAATTCGTCAATAAAAGACTATGTATAAGCACTGCTCTTGATTTTTGCAATGTCTCTAATTAGTCTCCTAAACATACAACTATACTATTCTGACAGCAAATTAACGTTAAAATGATTTATACTGATCATCAATTTCATTTCATTTTAACTATAACAACAACTGTATCAGCTTGCACACGTAAATTTCGTATGAATTTAAAATTGAATACTTGTAGAGAAAGTTGTCGTTTATAGGGCAAACGTACAGAAAAGCTTCGAACGAACTTGAACAACTTTAAGAGGCTGGTCACTTCCTTATCAAATAAACGTTAATAAACATCGATTCATAATGGAAGAAATTGGACATTGAAATGGACGTTCTTTAGAATTTTACGATATTCTTTTCTTTTTTCACTAGTAGCATGAAATTGAAAAAGTGAAACTAATAAACATGAAGCATATTATAGGTACTTCAACTTGTCTTGGAATAAATATTTGGTGTTTTTATTGTTGCTATAAGAATGATTTTTTAAATAAAATACCTACCAGTTTACCCATATTATATGTAGGGTAGGTATATCTTGCCAAAAAGCACTTGCGCAGAACACTTATTAGATTATAAGATGTTATCCCATTCTCTGATTTCATTATTTTCAACATCTCCATTTAAAGATTTTTAAATGTACACTAGGTATGCAGAATTTGAATTTACTCAATGAGATCTTACAGACATAAGATTATTATAAATTTATTCAAATGTTAATGATAATAATATACTGGTTGACAACACACATACTTATTTGATTCGCTCATTTAAATTTAAAAACGTCGCCTTGTTCTCACGAAAAGATTATAGAGATATACTTAGCAAAGTGTTCGACGTCCATTGAAATATTATACAATCAGGTTTTATATGTATTTTAATCAATTTATTAGAAGAAATATATTTCTAATCATGATGTTTTGAACAGCTTCCTAGTTGCAACGAAATCTATTCTTAACTCCACAACGAAATAACATTGTAATCTAAATAAATTAAATGTTAAACTGTACTTACCTCTGTTATAACTTCTTGAACACGACGCATGCGCTGTGCGTAAGGTATGTGCCGATCCATCCGTACCAAAGCCTGTCAATCAAATATGATTTTTAATTAGAAATATTACTATTTTATAAAATATAAACGTGCTAAATAATAAGAACACACTTTTGAAACGAATATGTATTTAAATTGATTTCGTATACAATAGTTTCTTCGAACCTTTGTTTTACACGTAGGTAGTATATTATTATTAGTCTGTGGTTTTACATATAGAATTTTTTTATTGTAGGTAACGCATCAAAAGGAACATTAGTTGATCAGGAAACTAGATAGAATTGAAAAAGTCGTCACAATCTTTCATTTCCATCCTTGTTGGGAATGAGGCAGGTGTCACTGAAGACCACGAACAAACCAAACAATCAAATTAAACAAACCTGGAATATCAAATGTTCCTTCACAGTCAGAGTGCCGATGAAGAGATCCTGCTGCTGAACATACGCTGACAGCGCTGTCAGCGCTTCAGGTGTAGCTGGCTGGCCGTTCAGCGCTCTCGTACCACTGGAGACAACACCGCTTGGAGTTCTGAAGGTCAGCGTGTTGAGGAGCGTGGTCTTTCCAGCGCCTGATGAACCCATTATCGCTAGAAGCTCTCCAGGGTACGCTGCGCCATTTACTGAAAGATAATACGAATAATTTTAGATGTTCTGTGGTAAAAACGGTTTTATGATAGCAGACTTCAGCTTATCGGTAAGCAGCCTGTAATGTATTAAGTTTTAATAAAAGTTTGTAGATATGAACATAATTGTAAACTGTAAATGACTATTCAGTGTAAAATGTAAATGACTATTTAGGTTTGGCTATGAAATCGATTTTGTGTGCAGTTAATAAAATAACTACGTGGGTAAACATTTACTTTTATAATTTTTACTATTATTTATTTTAATATAATTAAATAAAAAGTATATTTCAACGCAGAATAACACTCGATTAATTAACTATTAAAAAAACAGAATCGTAATGACCTTGTTGCCTTTTTCGCTGTTACCCAAATATGGTTCATTGTTTATTTTCACTGAAACACCAAACAACTTGTTTCTTTTAAATGAGATTCAGGTTTTTTTCACACAACGGGACAAACGTAAACATACTTTCACATTATAAGATTTAAACTTATTAAAAGTCTTGCATTAAAAACATTAAACAAACATTAATTATGATCGTCAATTATTTCAAAACTAATTTTCTTAATATCAGGTGTCATTAGCCCCTGATAATAAAATTGTGATTATAATATCGAAAGAATGAAGTGCGGAAATATAAATTACTCGGGTAATTTCAAGCGGCATACCAATTTCACTGGAAAAATTTAAGCATTGGATTATTTCATAAATTGATGTAAAAGACATTTAGTATTGGGACGTTACTGACTTAAATGTTTCAATATCCTGCCAAACGGAGTCTTTGTTTTTTAACGGTTGCGTGTCTTCAAATTTTACTTGAGTAAAAGATGCATAAAATGAAATAAGTTATAATATCAGCGTTCTTTTGAAACTATACACATTTCTCATTATATTTTCTTTATATAGCTGTTATTAATAAAGAGATACAACGTGATATGAGATGGATAGTGAAGTATTTGCTTTCACTGCGTTACGATCAGTTGACGAGAACGCATCGACATGCAACGCTGAGGCAATTTTCTTAATCTCTAAAACATAAGGCGATTAATATTATATTATGTTGCAGTTTCACATTCCCTATTAATAGGACTTTCTTTATTATATAAACAACATGAATACTGGATAGCCTAGAATTTAGTCAACAGTTTATAAGCAATATCACGCACAGGGATTATTCATTATTGTAAATTATTTGCACATTGTTAGTATTTTAGTTATTTATTAGCTTACTTCAATAGCTAAATAATTAAACAGGTTTACACCTAAATAATTTTAGCGAAGATCCTATCCTATCCTACCCTTACTGTAAAATAAACAGCAGATATGGTACATGTACTCACTACATAAAATGGATACGATTTTTGCGCCAACACGGCAAATATATGTAGATGAAGGTATAAATTATATGTAATATGAAAGGTGTGATCATTTGTAAAATATCCCGACCAAATTAAATCTCACCATTTTTCAACAACTGCTTCCTCTGTTGGAACATTCGATCCGACGAGTTCCTCCAGAAGTTCCAGATCCTCTTGTTCCTTGACCTGGTTTCTGTGGCGAACGCGTTGATGTCCGCCCAAGTGTAGGTGACCTTCTCGATGCCTCCGATGGCGCCATAACTCCTGTTCTGTGGTATAGCGAGGGTTACTTCTCCACCACTGATGCGAGGACTGCCACTTGGGGAGTTACCATCCTGGAACAAAATGTTGATTTAATATATTGGTAGAATGTTGGTTGACTGTAAAAAGGAAAAACTAATGTTGGTACACCGTTGCGCAATTTGAAATGGGCAATTAACTTTTTTGGTTTGTCAGGCAAAATGTAATCATCATGAACAAAAAAATTGACAAGCATAAATACAGATATTTCACCTCTGGAGTGGAGCTTACTTTAATAGAAAATATGCATATCATTGCATGATATTTAAGTAACATTTAAGGCATAAAATAACTATGAATTGAAAGGGCCCTGACAAGTAAAATGAGTTTTGTAATAACCGTGGTACGAAATAATTTGCCGTCTTTGCTACGAGATTTTAACTAAGTATATTAAATTTGAAAATGTATTTCGTATGAAAAGATTACGTATAAATTATTTACGAGATGCCAAGTACCATAATAATTAATAACGTCATAATCATGGACGTATAAAAAAAGACGGACGGTATATCGCCTAAACATTGAGTGATGCCTAGTAATGGCGGCGAAACATCCATGTGTGTGTGCCATGTTGCCATGGCAACAGCTGTCCTGTTGACAATGGCGGCTGTTTTTTTTTCTATAAATTTTGCCGTAATAATTTTGGCATTAAAACATAAAAGAAATAACTTGCTTCCCTGTGGAATGTAATCCCTCGTGTTTTGCTATTTAAAATTGTACTGTTGCGACACCATTTAACCACGCAAGACGGCATTTTAAATATTTTTTGTGAAACTGCAGTGACGCAGTTAATCAGTCGGTAGTTCACGACGTAATGGCGGCCGACTAGCTTACTATGGTGAGAGTGTGTGTGTGTTTATTGTCTTTACACGATCGCTAGCTTACTATGGTGGCTTCACGTTGTTTGTTCGTAATACGGCGTCCGTCTTTTTTTATACGTCCATGGTCATAATTAACAAAATTACTGTATCACATAAACAACATAATGAACTTTCAATTATATTTCTTACGAATATTCATTAAAACTCACTTTTGGAAAAAATTGTTATGTAGTTTTATTTTACAAAACAATAATAAGTATAATTTGGTAAAATAATATTTACTTATGAATAAAATACATTTCCTGATACAATTTTAAAAAAAAAAAGTTTGAATGTCATAAAAATAAAGCATAAGTTTGGGTAAATTGTAGACGGGTTTGTATGACGCAGGCTGATAATGACCTTATTATTATTTACTGTAAAGTTAATAAAATATAATAATATTTATAAGACAAAAAGTACTTCTTTAACTGTTTGTAAAAGTATAAAAAAGATTAACCGTATTGTCCGATAATTCTGAAAACTAGATATCCATTAAATTCGATCATTAAACTTCTTGAGACTAAAATTATTTACAATTTCAAACTAAAGCTTTTTGGTAAAAAAAAGCTTTATTTTACGTTTAATATAATGTAGAGAATTTTTACATTTTAATTGATATACCTTTTATTTAGGGATGTAACGATACATGATTTTGCCGATACGATACCGATACCGATATTTGTAGTAATGTATCGGCGATACCGATACCGATACCGATATCGATGGCTTGGTAGAAAAATAAATAGTGAATTATGCATAAAAAGTTACCAACATTTAACAGAGACAACTGTTAATCGTATTCTTTTAAATAAAAATGCCAAATCAAAAAACAACAAAACCATTTATTTTAGTACTAGCGGTCCGCCCCGGCTTCGCCCGTGGTACATATTTACGTTTTCTCTACATAAGAACCATCCTCGTACTTCAAGGAATATAATAGAAAAGAATTATCGAAATCGGTTCAGCCGTTCACACGTGATGCCGTGACAACGCGAAACGGGTGCAGACCCGCCGCCTTTTTATAGCTCCCGCCGCGAAGCGCGTCGAACAACTGATACACAAAAATAATCCTTATGGCATGATTCTGTATTCACGCGCGATGACTTATAGCGTATTTCATGTATAACTTTGGTGTTTCTACACCGATTTACATGATTCTTTTACTATAACCTGCCCAGGAGTATGAAGAATAATTGTGCCAAATTTGATTAAAATCCGTCGTGTAGTTTTTGTTTCTATAACGAATATACAGACAGACAGACAAAAATTTTACTGATTGCATTTTTGGCATCAGTAGCGATCCCTTATCACCCCTTCATAGTTTTTTTTTAAATATATTTCATGTACAGAATTGGCCTCTCTACAGATTTATTATAAGTATAGATTATTATTTTACGAAGTCAGTTAAACTTTAAGTAATACACATACAATCAGTACCTAATAAAAGTTTACTATTGGTAGAGTTTTTTCAGAAAACAAAGTGCGCACGCGCGGGCGGCCTCCCGCATCGTTCATTGGGCGCGGGTTTTTGAATTATTTGATATCAAAAAAATTGGTTGTTTGTAAAGTAGGTTTACGATCGAGATGTTTACGTGATAACATAATGCAGTGGCAGCGCTCGAGATGAAACGGGAGATTGGTCCGTCTCTCTCTCGTTATACCTGCGATCGCGCTCGTGAGGTTTTGGTGTGACACAAGTTTATGAACATGTCACCCGACTAAAACGATTTTAAAAACGTTATCACGTTAAAAATTAAAAATATTCAAAATTATTTATATCTTTCCTTTACATAAACAAATTTGTGATTGGAGCACTCCTAGTAAGCAAATAAAATGCTTGTGTCAGTAGGTTCCGCTCTTCCTTAACACTATTACAGAAACAGAAATAAAACAATATGAATGAATACAATGCAAAAACATAAAAGAAAAGAAAGAATTTAATAAAAAAATATCGGTATCGGCTGATTTATTATCGGCGACACCGATATATCGGCTTGCCGATATATCGGCCGGTATATCGGTATCGGTATCGGTATCGTTACATCCCTACTTTTATTATATACCTAATTGTTATTATTTTTATGATAAATATGAAAGTATGAAACTACAAATATATTTTAATCGGTAAACAATTAGTTGATACGAAACAACAAAAAAGCAATGAATTTGGCCTCGGTCATTTCCTTTAATACAAGCTTACTTACATATTAATAAAATTTAAATTGCGCTAGAGATTTATACGGTTTTGATGTTTATCTCAGCAGGCGATCGAATTTTGATCTTTATCATCTGCGATAATTGCTTATGGTAAGTATGCTTTTTAAAATAAAACTAATCCTTGAAACTGGTTTACCCGTGGTCATTTAATAATTATAAAGACGTGACTGACAATTTATGTATGTCCCGTTTCCATGTCAAAACCTCATTCAAAACTAGGGAATTTCTAAATAATTCTTTGAACTAAAAAAAACTTTTACCATCAGGAAACTACAACTGTATACCGAGAATACATCAACCCCAGTATGTATATTGTATATAGCTAGTTATTTAAAAAAATTAAAGAATTTTATTATCCTGATGTTTTCGTACAAAACAAAATTTCATTTTCGAATACCCTTCCCTTTCGACATGATAACGAACAATAGACAGTAACTGTCTGTAAATGAATGCGTAGTTTTTTGTTCACAAAAGGATCAAGCGCCGTTGCATTTTTTAATTTTTTTTTTTATTCGGGTCTCGATCGGGAAGTTATTTAGTATGGGAAGCCCGGTGTATTAGCATAAGGAACAGGTACATGAACACATTTATTGATTCTGATGTACCTATATTAGAATTGATTTGAAATATAAAGAATTTAAAGTTTACATAAATCAATGCTGATATGAAGAGTATGTTTGAACGAGCTAATCTCATGAACTACAGCGTGCTACAGCTTAGATATTATCACCAAATAAATTACGAGGCACATTAGCCTGTAGGTATCTTCGAGATTTAGCTTTCATCCCCAGTGTCGAAATCAAAGCCTATAAAAAATTTATATGTATATTATTTTCCGGCTCTCCAATTATCTCTTTGCAGAAATTCATCTTTTAACGATTACTTACTTAATATTACAACTTCAGTAACTCTATCTGAATGTTATATTATATTTCTTCGGATATAGGCATTAGGTATGTGATAGCCAACATGCTGACAAGCCGGTAAGCCGTATCGATCGGATATGGAAGCCCTTCGCCACGTGACATCAGTTAACTGACCTTAGGATGCGAGGTATTTAACACTTGACTTGCGACTTATTAAGAAATTAGGGTGATTAGCCCGTCTGTTTAGGGGCTTTGTTTTAGGCTATGACAGGTAGGTCGCGGACGAATTCTACCAATACCCGTGGCCCCCCGTCATTGACCGGGACACGAAACACAGTGGAAATGGGATGCAAGATTTCCCCACTTTAAAAAAAATGCTATGACATGGTTACGATTCAATTACCTAGTATAAAAGCTGTAAATACTAATGCTAGTAGCATTAAGTATCCTGTGCTAATGCTTTGCCAAGTATAGGGGCTGTTCAGTTTAATTTGTGTTCATTAGATTCTCATTTATAAGCGTCCCTATCACATCACCTAATATTGTCACAGTTGAAAATTGAAATATTTTGTTTCCCACATTACTCATTTTAGCCCTTTAGGCGTTAATGTACCTTATTTTTCATTTTATCAATTTATTGAAGTGAACTCTCTCAAGCTAAACCCTGAGAAGTAATTCAAGTGTAAAAATGAAATTTAAACATATTGACAGACAGGTTTAATGTTTAACCTTCGAAAGAGAATGAGATTTTACTTTTATATTAATCTTCTTATCGACATTATATGATGAAATTAATAAAATTATGCATTGTTAAGGCTTTATTATACTCAACCTTGTTTACATATTATATTACACGCACCAAATTCATTTAATATCTACTACAAAGACAGCATGTACATAAATATCAAGGTCCACACTTTGGCCATACCATGTATACCACCATAAGTTCAAATTACTTAATCTTAAACTTACTGTAACTTAATCAATTTCTTCACAGATGGATTTCTTAAAGAATATCATATCCTCTACACGACTACTAGGGTCTAGACCGAACTTATCGTATGGTCTACTTTGTATTGTAACTATACTATTAAATCAACAATACATCTACGTATTATAATAAAATATCAACATTTCTATTATTCTTTTATTTCTTGTTGATTGTGATACCTTCGTAGAATTCTTATATATAATTGTAAAACTTCATTCACGACCTCCATGCAAGCTAGCATACTAAAAAGAAATAACACAAATGCAATACATACTATGTACATAATTATTCAGACATTAAAATAAACAGGTAATAACTGTTGGTATGTACAATTATATAGACAGCACTGGTATTGAAAAACATTTCAATAATTAGTACCTCGAGGCAGTTGTAGATGTGAATGACAATATTTTACACGTGTTTTCATGCAAATATCTTGCTATTCTAAGAATATTTACTTATACAATATTTATATTTGCAGTGGATTGTAATGCACCTTATCGTGTGAATGTGATGGTATTTATAATATTACGGATTATAATACAGATTTGGGGAATGTATAACTTAGTATGAAAAATGTATTTGGGTAAGGTAGTGATGGCAGATGCAAATGATGCTGGTAGTATCCGATTAAAAAATTACAAAAATCTCATTTTAGTATACAAGTTATATATATAATACACAAACTTAGGAATTTCAAATATTATGTTCAAAAATAACTTGTTTTTCCTCCCGAAATTGCATCTCACAAACAGTGTCTTCCCTTAAAAAGTTAATTGTCATATAAATTTGAATATACATAATATATTTATGGACATATTTAGTATACACAGGGTGACCTTATCGCTTGGAATGATCTCTATACGTTTTTATAGGACAATATTGAATAACTAAGCAGGTGCAATTTGACTAGGTACCTACCTAGCAAATTTTAGTAAAATTGTGGATGAATGAACAAGTTGCTTCGCGTAGAAAAAAATATCAAACGGATTTTTGTACCATTTGTGGTAATGATTGTAGGTATTAATTGTTTGTTGTACTTAAATGACAAGTAGATAGGGAAGAATATAGGCAAATAATAAATATAATATTTAAGTATGACAATCTTCGCCCAAAATTATTGGCATAATAGAATTTTTAATTATTATTGCAACTTGCGTAATGTATTTAATTTAACGATAATGGTTCCATGTTTTCTCCGAATCAATTAAGTAATTTTGTCATTAAATTCAAATTATAACGCATTGCACATTGCTGTCTGTGATATATTCACAATTTTTTTTAATTAGGTATATTCTATAATTCTAAAAAAGCCAGTCCAGCCTAAGACAGCTATTTCCGCAAAAAGCTTTATTTCTGCAACTTTCTGAACATAAGATCAACAGTTTGTCAATAAAATAAATGTTTATAAACAAACCTGTTTAGGAAAAGTTATAATATTCGCATTATAATGCTGTTATACATAATATTGCCCAACTACTACCTACTGGAAAGGCAAATCCAAATATCTGGTGGATCGAGACAAGTGTCTTCTAATGCGCAATTTTTTCCCAACACAGATATTTAAACAGGTGTCTATTTTTTCCTGTAGATAGGTATGTAGGTACTCTATGTTATGTTACCTGATATATTCCTCGCATGAATACGCGGTCGACGCCCTATGATTGGTCGGTTGGAACGTATTTTACTATTTAGTATGGGGTTGGGAAAGAGCTTATTTGAAACTTGTTTTTATCGTATTTAAAGTGTCTCTTGATCCTGTTTCAGAAAATCGTAGGATATTGTAAATTTTTCATATTGAATTGAACAAGAGGCATTGGTAGTATCTAGGAACCTAGGTACACCTAATTATATTTGTATATGTGCTATTTATTTTCTCAATTTTTTTTATGTTTATTTTTGCCAAGATTTCAATTCACATCAGGTTAATTAATAATAGAATTAAGATTCAATCTGTAGGTAATTACTAAATTGACTTTGATAAACTTTAATTATTTGAAATGAAATGAAATGAAATGAAAAATGAAATGAAATGAAATGAAATGAAATGAAATGAAATGAAAATAAGTTTATTATGGACACAAAAAAAAGATACAATTTAGTTAAAAAAAAAAAGGAACTTAAAAGATAATATGCCATAATTAGGCCAACCACTCAGTGTGTTATCACTGATTTTCAGTGGCCGCCTTAGGATGTCTTATTGACAGTAGATGTATTTCCGTTCAGGTATCCAACAATATGCAAGTATAAATATAATTGAATCGATATATATACTTTATAAATATAATAAGTAAATGAATAATATATAATATATTGTGTATTAAATTAAATTTGTGCACATTTAATATACATAAATAAAAGTCAGCAATATAATATATTCAGATATTGATACATACATATTTATATTTATATGAAATTTGTATAAGTGAGTGTATTTTGACAAAAAGAAAATTGATCAATAAAGGACAATTGGATGGGGTTAAAATTTCTGATTGCGCTTTTGAATGTCAAGAAGATAAGACTTCAGTTTGTTTTTAAAAGAGAATAAACTTTGCTGGGAACGAATAGGCGGCGGTAGGTCGTTCCAGCATTTTGAAGCTTGGTATCTAAAACTCCCCCTAAATGCGGATGTTCTGTGAAGAGGTATTTCTAATAAAGAAGTTGCGTGACGAGTCTGGTAGGCTGTATTATGATCCGCCAGCCATTTCAGTTTGTCGTACAAATACACAGGCACTCTGTACTTTAAAACATTAAATAGAAGCGTGGCCAGATGCACGTGGGTACGGTACTCCATTTTTAGAGAATTGTTATTCGACAAAAATGGTGTTACATGATCACGGTAGGGTATTTCATAACAAAAACGGGCACAGGCGTTTTGCACCCGTTGCGCAATTTTTTTCGTGGATGTAAGCAATCTAGGCCCAACTACCGTATCAGCATAATTAAATTTGGATAATATAAGTGATTCACATAACAATTTTCTAACATTAACACTTAATGAATGTCTAATACGATAGAGCAGTTTTAGCCGATAGAAACAATTTTTTGATATGTTTAAGATATGCTTGTTGAATCTCAAACCCTCATCGAATATAACACCAACAACAACATTTATACTTTCACTTTATGTATTAAAATTGTTTTGTTGTAAACATAATGTACCTACACTATCGATGAATAAGGGTGCAATTAAAAGCAAATTTTATAACCATAAAAATTTCTAATTCAAACTATTTTTTAATAATTTACATTACACATTATTATAAATCATCGCACAACCAAAATTTTAAACAACGCTCACCGATAAACTTTACCAGTGTTCTGGTGTTTTCCAACATTTTATGAAATTGTATTCAAATAGGATTAGAATAAGCGTTCGATACTATGTTGTATGGATTCTGTCTATTGTACACTACGTCTTTATACTACGAGCTACCAACCCGTCAGTATTCCGAGAATCATTTATAACGATTACAGCGATGGACCGACCGACGAAATGTTGGCCAAAGAATGATATTGAATGAAGATTAGCTAATAGAAAACTTGCAAGTGAATTACAAAACGAGGATGTGTTTTGTTTGATTTTAGTGATTATGGTATTGCTAATTGCTATTGACATTCGTGCAAATACAAATATCAATGGAGGAATGAATTGTATCAAAAGATACGATTATTTTTTAAGTACATGTAGGATATTGCAGTCTTACTGAGATCTCACTCGGTGGATAATTTGAAACTAAGGCTTTTAATTCATAAGCAAACATCGTTATCTTTGTTCTCAATACAGATATTGTTTTAAATAAGTATTGTTTTCACAAAAAGGTCATTTCACCAATTTTGTTAAAAGCAATTCTCCTCGCGCCCGAAATAACTGAAGGTTAACTTAAAATTTTATTAAACTAGGTATTAACATTGTTCCAACATTAAATTGTATATGATAATATCTAAGTTCTGTATGTCTAGGAATTTTTTAAAGACAAAAAGCAAACACGTAAATTTGTATTTGTAATAAATTAAAATAAATAAATTGTAATTGTAATTGTAATTGTAATTGTAAACACGTAAATTATTATTAAATCCCACGACTCGACAACCTTAGAGCACATTCACTTTAAGAACAGGAAATGAGCATTTGTACTGAATTAGACACAATTCATTGAAGCGCTCTCCAAATCAATCGACTTTGTAATAATATATTGAATGTTATATTTGATACTAATCTCTGCTATAAAAAATCGTTAAAGTTTAATAACAAAAGAGCGTGTGTGCCGAGCACACGTGTCAGAAGTGAAACTTCGATGGCAAGATTCAAAGATACTAAAATCGTCGTCTTCTTACTATTCTTCTTACTGTTCAATTCTAGTGAAAGTAACCCCTAATAGTGGTGTTTATTTTACACAATTCATACATTATAATTATATATTATAATTTTTTACATTTCTGTACATAAAAACATTGACTTACTATACGAATTAACATTTAAAATTATATAGGTACATTTTTCTAACGTGAGTTTTTCACAGGTTCGACTCGCATTCTGGGTTTATGAGGCTTGAGGCTCTCCCGTCGTTTATTAACCCGTTTCTTATCTTTATCTCATAAAATAGATAGACTCTGGCTTGAACAAGTCAAGCCTCATATAATAGCAGAGCTCAGAATAAATGTATAAACACAATGTAAAGCATTTTAGTTATTAATTGTAATATATATGTATTTTTAATGAGGATAAGTACATGTACTTTTTACACGTTATATTCATATCACCAATATTGACGAATCAATTTGTTGATAAATCAATACATTTATTAAATATCAAAGCAATGATACAATTATTTAATACGATCGCACATTAGAGAGGCATTCAAAAACTCGTGGGACGAGCGCATTATCAAAACTAGTTTTAAAGTTTTTATAGACCGGCCAGTGACTGATGAAATTGGAATATTTGGCCTTGTATCTACTACTATTATTATATACTTAACATTTTTATGTTATCTTTGAATATGATTCCGGCAATTTTTTTTAAATATCTAGTCACACTATTGTCGAAAAAAATTGCAACAAGTTGTTTTGCAACTTTTCTATGAAAAAGGAGAAAATAAATTTCAGTGGTTTCGATTTTTTATAGTTACATAGTCCAATAATTTTAGATCTTAATTAAAAGTTTGTATATAACTTGAACTTAAGAACTTTTGAAAAGTGTACCAAAGTATGTAAGCATTAAAACTATTCACAACGTAGGCTTTTTTAATTAATTTATTCCTATGTTCCGCCTCGGAGTTTTTATGGAATTGATCTCATGCTAATAAGGTATTTTTGTAGTTCATTTTAAGGTTTAATTTCATAACGCAAATATTTAATTGTGTAATATTTCCAATGAAGGAATTTTATACTCATCACGTTAGTTTATGCGCCACGCAATTTGTAACAAAAACAGAGAAAATTAGCCTCATGTCAGCATTTTTAATGCAGTTGAGAATACTTTAAATTTGGAGAGGAATTTTACTACTTTAGATTAGAAGTGGTTGAGACTAGTTTTACATCTACTGTCTTCGGCATTTCTATGTTGATGAGAAATTTCGAATTCAGATATAGTTAAGTACCTAGATTTATTCATCCGAAATTCATATAAGAAAACAATTTTTTTTAACAGATTGACAGATAGACATCATAGAATATTTCGTGTTATACATAGATGTATGTAGATTTTAAATGAAGGCTGTATTCAGGTTTTTTGTGTCTTTTATAGGTATCAAGCTGACAAATTACCAGTTCTTACTTCTTTCTCAGATTGATCGATTGATTTCAGATAATGCAAAATCTGATCACATTTTTCTAGCCACAAAATTAAAAGTTTTAAAACTTACAAATTTCATTCATAAATTAAAGATATAAGAACGACTGAATGTTGTTCGACATAAACTTAGTTATATTTGGCCAACCCTCGATGGGTTCTAACTTCTAACTATGGTTCTAACATAGGTAGGTACCTAGTATTTTACTTCTAAATATTTTTATACTTTTGGGGGGATTTTCATTTGAATGTACAGTTAATAGGTAGGTATAGGAGATAGGTTACTAGGTAAGTTATTGAATTAGATATGTCAAGAAGATTCACCAATTAATGTTCAACTTTGCCTCGATTTCTTAGCTATTTACCATACAGTTTTAACTAAAGTTTGCATCCAGACTCCAGATATCATCAGATCAGAGTGCAGTTAACTAACCGGTTATAACGTGCATGCCTCGACCAGCGTGATTCGGTATAATTCCACGCTAGTGCGGTGATTGTCAGGTGATTTCATTTCCTGACTTTTTGCATCTTTTGCTTACAAATTTTATAACCGTAATGAATAGGCTTGTTATAAAAACAAGAAGGAATCCTGTTTTTGGGTATGAAATAAAAAAGGAAATTCCTTAAATATTCTAAGTACTTATAAGTAATTATGGATGATCTGTACACTTAACCAACGATATTTGTTGTAAGAATATGCAATGCAAACATCGCTAGCTAGTTATTTAGTCAATTAATGGAAAGCCTAGCCTCTTCATTAAAAGCGCCACTTATCTAGCGGACTAGTGCTATTCGGCTACACTACTGTGTAAGATGTAACCTCTTCAAAATTTTAGACTTCCGTTCGAGCCTTCACAATAATATGCCTATATGAAATTCTTGTGGTTAAGTAAGGCATGTGAATAAATATAATACGGACACCTTACATTATGACAAGTGGTTATATTACGGAAATATTATTAAAACAATTTTACTATAAATTCTTCATGTTATATCTAGCTAGTTATGTATTTGAATTTAATTATGTTTCAAACAATGATTTTAAATCAAAACACACTAAGAAACTTGCGATAAAACCATGAAAACAGTTCTCATAGGAATATATTAAACTTAACAAGAGCTTTCGGATAAGTTCGAAATAGTCAAACCGGAACGTATCCGGTAGTTGCGACTTGAGAAATAGAGCTTCCAAAATGAATAATAAGGTAATTGCTCGTTAATAGTTCTCGTGAAAAGCGTAATACTTATTTAAGTATTCATTAATAATTACTTGCTTTATATTACTCTGGTTTTTAAGATTACTTCTTGAAGTTGCATAATTTACATATAATTATTAACTCACGTGGTGCTACGTAATGAAGGGAGACGTAAGGCCACATTGTATATGTAGTAGAATTTATAGCTCTATTGCATATCAATATGAATTAATTGTAAACACTATTAAATACGCTATGTCATATAACAAATATAATTAATAGATTAAATTAAAACGATCTTACAAACTGTTATGAAATCTACGATAATAACTGATCGTAGTTAGACATTTTTTTTCATTTCAACGTTAATTGGCAACTAAGAGCCTTTATTTTTTATGTATTCTGTGAAAAAAAAAATATACCTGCGGAGAATTATTATAGGTGACCCGCTGTTGATCCACAGAGGAGGTAATTAGAGGCTCGTGTTCTTCCGATCCGGCAGTCATCTTGATTTTTAACTTTTATCCAATTAAAAAAAAAATTAAAACACAAACATCACACACAATCCAGTAAACAGGTTGCACTATTGTTTATGGTTGTTGCTATGGGGTATCTACTTGGCGGGAAGTAGGGACGGTGACAGCGCGCGCTCGTCTACAGAGCGATGCGTTCTGATAGACGTTCCACGCGGTACTGTGCGACTCCGCGGAAAACAACGCTTCCACCTCCGAGGATTGTGAACACAATTTTACTATTTTGTTGGTCAATATTGAAACATTGATAACAATTACTAAATGAGACGAGGCTCTCATTTTAATTACTACACATCGTACTCGCCACTGAGTAGATAGGCGACGATGGAATCTCGACGTCGAAAGAATTAGTAAGTATTGTTCTAAGCCCTTCGAAGGTTTCTTCGTAAGAATTCCGAGCGTCATTTGACGGGTCTCGTTAGTTACGCAAGATCTCGATAAAAGGTTACAAATCAAAGAGGTCACTATGTATAATATGTTTATTCAAAAAAATCATATTTGAGATAGCAAATAAAATTACTTGGTAAATTATTTATACAATAAACGAATATCCTTTACATATCTTCTGTAACTCGTATATGATAAATGACACAACAAAGGAACTATTATTGTATACAGACTTGAGATGTATCGTGAAACTTAAATAACCTTAAAACATAGCTAATATAGTCGTTTTAAAAATAAACCTTAGAAACTATATCTCTCGTACCGTAATTTTAAAATATTTGGTGAATTCTATACAAAGATTCAACTGTTTCCGACCAAACAAACAAAATCTTAAGGTGCTACTTCATAACGTTCATTTGACTTAATAAATGGTGGGATTTATAAGGAAATAAACAGACGTAATCTATGTAAACAGATATGCTTTAGTGTATGTATATATTGTATGAGACTTAAAAGTAATATGGGAATCTATTTCAATGTACAGTACAATATAATAACAAATAACTATGTAAGGTATTTGTCATAGTTTTTGTTTAGAAATACGATAGGTAATAATATAATGCTATGAACACTGAAATCGGACTAAGACTAGCTACATATTGTAATATTTTTCGAACAAAATTAAAAGGGAGGGTGCTTTATAGAATAGGTGCAATAATAATAATCAAAAGCTTAAACGGATGTAAATTCGATAGTTTATGAATTTATTATTAATTTAAAATACTTTTTCCTGATCTATTTTCATATTAACCTATAAAAAACATTAACGTTTTAGGTAGCACCTTAAAAATATTCAACTAAAAACAAGCTCCCATAATTTGATAAAATATAAATAAAGACAGTATTTACATTGCACAAACGCAGCTCGTGTACTTAAACTTAAACCTTTTTTACGACAATAATATATATTATATTTAGCACTATATGGAAGCGATCTTGGTTATACACGCCAAAAATCTTTTGATAATATAACGATGCGATAGTATAATGTATCGGGATATAATTATCAATAATATACAGGGTTTATTTTTAATTTTACACGAATTAGTGGTATTATATTCACGACAAACAAATGCATATCAGCTTTTAAATCTCCAAAATGTATTATTTTTTTGGGTTCACACTCATATAACGTAGTTAGTTAACAAAACTATAAAAAATAAATTTAAAACGTCATCTATAAAATTGGTAAAGATGGTAATGATAATATAACAACGATTGTATTCAGCCAGACGTAAAAAGATAAGTGAGAAAAGAAAGCTTTATTCTTGAAACTGGAATAGTGAATGAACCATCTATTATTATTTTATGATGTCAATGACATACACAAACATTTTTTTAAACAAACATAAATATCGCTCATATAAAGTTTTCATATATCTGTCCTATATAGAATGTATCCACTAATTCGTATAAAAATAAAACTATTAACAAATCAATTGCAAAATACTTAAACAGAATACCCTAAAGTTCAGTACACGACACCATGAGGTAGCCAGACGTTATAAAAAATTAAAAACAAAAAAACTCCAACCCTACGATATAATACTGCTACACCTATGATATCTATCAACTACCTTACATCATGGTTCGTATTAAAAAAGCTAATCAACGCGTTCGCTACTTACACCTAAAACTTGCCAATGAGAGCGTTTCACTAAATTTTAATTAACGTCGGGTTCGAGCGGTGGCAGCCCTTACAATAACCTTTTCGATATCTAAAACATAAAAAAATCTATAAATAACTCGAGTATACGGCACCTAAATCTAACGAGCCGACGGCTCAAACAAAATCTACCCTTAAAGTACGAAAATACGATTGAAATTTCACTGTATCCCTTTCGTCTCGCTTAGTTATTATTATTAAACGTTATACAATCAGTCTTCCAACTTCATTCCCAAACCATCATTCAATTTAGAAATTACAATATCAAAATTCCATTACCGCAAAAACATCAAAGAAAATTTATCAGAGAGCACTGTTAAACAATCACTTTAACGTTGCACTCGCATCAAATGTTCCAAATGAAAATAATTATTTACCTATATATTTCCATCCTTACCTAGCTCATTCCGCAAGTTTTCACTCGTCATGAAAACGTTCGAATCGCGCGGACGCAAACCGCGCTAATATATCACAGCCAAAATGGCCGCCACACGCTCGTGTACCCTCCGCATTAGGGCTAGTTCTCACAGCGAGTCAACAACCAAGAGAACTTTCTGATTTCGATACTGAAATCCAATTGGTTATTTCAACAATTCGCCGTTATTATATGTATAACAGCCCTTGCATCGCATGCACGCATCCACTTTCATTCGTGCGTCGCCATGCGTGCGTGACGTAATCCGACGCTGTCTTAGAAATAAGCAAATAAGGCTATTCATATGTGCCTATATCCGATCTAATTTGACCTCTAATACGATGATTATAAAGTGGATAATAGCATTGTGAGAGCTTAGCTAACGATAATTCGACTCATCGATTTTGGCTAAAAGCCGGTGTTCTGTGAATATCCTTGATTCTAAATGTCATTATTGGTATCCGCTTTCGATCGCATTCTTATACAAATAGTAGCCAAGTGAATTTTGACTGTAAATTAATCGTATTTATTAAAGACAAATACCCATTTATTATTATTGTGTACCATACAATTTATAGAATATATTATAATTAAAGTATAATTATATGTATATTATACTAGCTGTTCCCCGCGGTTTCACCCGCATTGTTCCGCTCCTGTTGGTCTTAGCGTGATGATATATAGCCTATAGCCTTCCTCGATAAATGGGCTATCTAACACCGAAAGAATTTTTCAAATCAGACCAGTAGTTCCCGAAATTAGCGCGTTTAAACAAACAAACAAACTCATCAGCTTTATAATATTAGTATAGATTAGTATAGATGTATATTTATTCGAATATCATGTTTTTTTTTATAAAACCGTTTAATAACGTCATAATTAAAGCGACATGCTACATCAGTCATACGAACACGTGCATGACATTTGAAAGTATTTTCTCCTACATAAATGCACGGTTACTTTATACATGAATATTATTAATAAATATCGTATTTATTTCATTTCCTTGACTTTAAAACGTAGACGCTATCTTAGATAAAACGATTGCAATCTTAAAATATGCACAGAATACCGGCTTGCGCTGTATTATAATATTTTAACAATTATTATATTATATGTATATTGGGTATTGAAGTATATAAATACTTATATATAATATGTGCTAGCGATTATACTTTAATATACTAGATATGTACCTAAAGGATAATACGAATAATTTCCTGAAGATTTAAGACACTGTCATTTAAAACCTCGCCTTTTAATCGCACTATATCAAATTACAAAACGCAAAGACAATCTTTTTATTTAATTAGTATATTATAGTATTATATATTATGTATATGCGATAAATTTATTGTATGTTTATATGACTATTATAAAAATGTGTTTGTCTGTCTGTTTGATATAGTACGATTAAACGGCTTCGCATCTTAGGCACGATTATTATAATAACGTTGTATATTTTGCTTCGATTTATATTTAGAGTGAAACTGATTGATATTTAAATATTTTTAACTAATTTATTTATGTAATAACCCATGCCATTAGAATTGTATTAAAAAAACAAACAAATTGAGAATCTCATGCGGTCTTGTTTCTGTCCAAATATAATATATTGTATGTATTTATATTATAATGTTTATGTAGCCTTCCAGTATATAATAATGTATTTATGTAATATTTTATACGTTTTAAATATAAGTATTCTGCAATAAGAGTAATGTTTAATTATACACATTTCATCAGTGTAAACAATTATTTATCTTTTTAAATATGTTCTATTTTCCAAAATTTAATCCAAAAGATACTTCTAAATGTTTTGTGGCCTAAAAATAAATATTGCTATTTGTGAAGTGCGTTGATACAATATTCGGAAATGAGTAGTATAGTGAAATCCCATGTCCCCAAGTGGGTTAAGGGGCAGATGCTATATTATACATCTGTTTCACTGATCGATTTTCTTTAGGGACAAGTAGGTGATCAGCCTTCTGTGTCCTGTCAGACTGAAACATTTTTTTGTCTTCGTCTCCACCGGAAAACGAACCCTTCGGTTCTACGCTCACGCGTTAACCACTGTACCAAGGAGGGAGCCAATTCGGAAATGAGGGTAGTTAGAAATTATGAAATTCTCTTAGGATAAGTTCTAATTCAAGAATCATGGAAATGCATAATATACATGCATTATATAATTGTTTTTTGTCCCAATGCAAGTTATTGTTATAAACTTTATTATTTTTAATATAACTAAACAGTATTCTGTTGCAGAATCGAGTAATAATTATAAATTTAACAACCAGAGTACACTATAATATTATATTACTTCTAACGAATTTTCGACTTTAGATATTCGCAATGATTTAACATCGAGATTATAAATAGAATATTTCTACAGATAATAATTTTAAGTTATGCCAAAGATTGAAATATAAGAGTATCTTTAATATGAATATTAATAATTTTGTAACTTTACACAAAATCATCGAAGCATGCATGTTATGATGTCGAATATACTTTACTATATAACTTCCTCAATATTTTATATTATTAAGCTTATAATAATCGTTTATTACTGTTAAACCAAAGCTCTTAACAACACTACGGACCCGTTTCACAATCATCAAGTAATTTAAATAGCAATGCTATCTCTTTCATTCCCTTTTAATAACATGAGATAGCATTCGATTTTTTCTTTAGAAATACTTGAACATTGAAAAACGGGCACAAATCATATTTGAATCAAACTCATCTTTGAAATACAACGTTCGAACGTTCTAGAATCATTCAAAATCGAGTTCGAATTTCTAAATTTCGAATTTGTAAGCGCACAAAACGAATCGGCCAAACAGCGTGCATCACGATCACTGACACTCGTTACACTAAACTGAGCTTTATTCTATACATATTAGAGTTCAGTTTACAATGTATGGTGGCATATTATATTGGCTATATTTCAGCCGTTGCACGGATCACTCTGCTATTTCAATAAACTGAACCTTATTTTATACGCATTAGAGTTTAGTTTACATTCTCTGCGGCATGTTTTTCGACCGTTGTTTTTTCTACGTCACCACGGTCAGTTGATACACTAAACTGAGCTGAATTCTAAACGCATTAGAGTTCAGTTTACAATATTTGTGGGCTGTAGTTCGACGGCTATATTCAGCCGTCGCACAGACTATCAGCTGTGAACATAACTGACCTAATTCTATACGCATTAGAGTTCACTTTACAATGTATGCGGAGTATATTTCGACGATCGCGCTCAATCGATACACAAAACAGACCTTATTCTATACACATTAGAGTTCATTTCACAATGTTTGTGGATGTGTTTCGACTATCACTCTCAATCGATACACAAAACCGACCTTATTCCATACGCACTAGAGTTCATTTTTCAATATCTGCAGCATATATTTCAACGATTGTTTTTATCATCACACTGCCAGTTGTTACACTAAACTGAGCCTTATTCTATACGCACTAGAGTCCACTTTACAATGTCTGTGGGGTATATTTCGACGGCTGTTTTTTCAGCCGTCGCACGGATCACTGTCAGTTGTTCTTGTCGAAGTTGTGGAACGCCCAGTTGAAGGACGTCGTCCATGAGTTCTTTTGCGCTTCCAAGAACTTCATACGGAAATGCTCGATAGCTTTTTCTTCGGAGAGATCCATTACCTGTGTGATTTTTAGAATGTAAAATGCGCTCGTTTTCTGGGCAAAATGTAAAAATAATTTAACTTTATAATTTGATAAAGGTAATAATGGGACCATAAGTTATAAAAATAATAACATAATTATAAAATAACTATAACTTTTTATAACAAATTTTACATTTTTACATCAGTTACATTTTATACAGCAATATGAACAGATCTATTCACTGAATATAAAGTATCTCACCAAAGTCTCTCGTAAGTATTGCAAGTCCTTCTCTGAACTTAGCTCCGGCAGTCCAGTTGAGATCATCATAGAAAACAATGACAGTATAAGATGGCCGTGCTTTCTGAGTATTTTGAAGGCCTGCAACAATGGAAAAATATTAATTTCATAGCAATTTCAATTTCGGCTCTTTTTTGTTTGACAGTTGAATAAATACACAGTGCTTTATTTTATAAGATGTTTTTCTAAAAAAAATGTTTCTACGTTTTAGTAGAAATTCGTCACACAAAAAAGTAACAGAACATAATAAAAAAATGGTCACAAAAAATAATATATCAAAAATATTTACAACATCCGCATGAAATTTAACCAAATTTTTGCTATTTTATATATAGATACCATCTACCATACTCACAGTCTCACACAGCTCTTTGAATATCTTGAAATCCAATTGTTCCCCCACCCCTCCCCTTTGTCCCTTATTGATCACGTGGATAAAGTCGTGCGTTAGTACGAACGGCACGCGTTCCCGCTTGAAGCCGTACTTCTGCTTAAAGTGGCCGAGGAAATGGCCGAAGTCTATGTGGAACAACTGTAAGAAAGGGGTGATTACTATTTTATGTTGATTAAGGTAAGGGATAAATTAGTATTTCTGGTAGATTACAATACTATAATACTACTAGCAGAGTAATTTAAAATTACTCAAAAAATATATTTTAGGATCTATGACAAGATTTAAAAACAATTTAATTGGCCTTATAAGGATTGGCTTTAAAAATTCAAATTAAATATTGACGCAAACGCAAACGTTTGTGTGCAGCGTTGCGTCGCACTTGTCTTTGTGACGTCATGTACTCGTCAATAAGTAAACAAACATTACAACAGATTTCTATGTGATATATAAGTACGCGAATTGAGTCAAGTTAAAGAAAGTGTACAGTTAAGTACTGAAACAATAACACAAAGTGAATTAAAAACATTCCAATATGGTACATATTCCTATTAATCCTTACTATTTATACAGAAAATAACCATATTTTACATCAATTAAGTGCACAAACACTCACCTGACCAGTCTTTTTAACCATAATATTATCTGGATGTCGATCCGCGATACCGAGCACGTAAGTAGCCACGCAGTACCCCGCACAGCTCATTGTGAACTCTTCTACTGCTTTGTTTAGAGCGCTTTCACTTTGGTTCTGCTTGCGAAGCCATTCTGTGGAAGATATTTTGTACGTTATAGCTGATATTTGTGTTTCAAATAACCAATTTTTAAAGTGTTTATGGATAAAATTGAAATAATTTCAATACTTTTTTACATAATTTTTAAATGATAAATACACTGCTACATTTTTTGTTTTGTATTTCTCGTGATTTTTTGGCCGTTAACTCAAAGTTCTCAAAATCTCAAACTTCTCTAATGATAATCAAAAAAATTCCAGTCTGTTGAGATACTGTGCCTACCAATATAATTATGTCAGCAATATTCTTCTAATTGCCTTTCATTGAACTACTATGTACCAACAAAAAGGCAAAATACGATAGAAGAACTCGAATTTCTACATCCACAACGTCCTTTTAAAATGTATTTCAATTTTTCTTCCCTCCATAAACACCACCATATCACAACACATCATTACATCTAAACTAATACACAAAAAACAAGGAATCACTACAAACTCACGGAACAAATTCGCCTTAGAAATCGTGGATGCGGCATTGAACAGCGCGCTTTGCTTCTGTATATTCGCTACTGTCTCAGCCTCGTCGACCACTTCGATCATGCCCACTGCGTACTCCATCGATATGCAGTTGTACGGGTTCAATCTGTGGAAATAAGATAATAATTGAGCTAATCAGGGACATATTAATACATTTTATATCTGAAGAAAAACAAATAAATTATTGAGCTGATAAGGGATTTAAATGATGTGTTTCCTAGTTTTTAAGTAACATAGTTAAACATCAGAGTATTTTCAATAAACAAATAGACACGCAATCACGTTCCAAAATTGTCCGAATCAAAACTCTGCCCTTGTTTGTATTGGACATAGTCTCTAAGTAAGCAATATAATAAAGTTAGAACATTACTGCCACAAAATAAGGTGCTAATTTCAATGAATGTTTTATAAATCAGACATTTTTAACGACCTTTTGATACGACCTTTTGAAAGTTTATATTTATAAAACATAACATGACACAGTGATGTTCCATAAGTACTAATAAAGAATCGAAAAATACTTTCTTAAAGACCTTATCTGCTATTTGGTCTGTTTTATAGTACACAGATAATAAATACCACATTTATATTTATAAATAAAAACAAATACTCACCTAAAATCATAACCCGCGTTCTTCCATATCCTATCCATGATCCTGAGCATCTGTAACGTGAACATGTCTTGTCGGAGATCATCGCCGATCTTCAATATGATCCTTATGTCCGTACCGGTAGGGTCCAAATTCTCAAACTCGAGTAAAAGTGGCCGCATTTTACTGTCTTTTACCGTGCATCGGTCTGGCCTATAATCAAATTTAGTTATTAGGAGGCTTTGCAGTATCTTTTAATTGATTAAAATTTTAATTGGGAAAATATATCGGAATTGACTTAGATATAATAATATAATATAGAATAGGCATATGTCGAAATTGTAGTCTAATTTCATGCCATCAAATTTATATCATAGCTAGCTTATTTTCTTTTTCTGTTTAAATTTTAACTTGCGTCTTGTCGAACTGACAAACATTTTATTTTATCATTTAATAGTTTATCTCAAAAATTACAACATTTTATGAAATTATTTTTTATTGTATCCCTATTAAAAAACAGATAATAAAAAAACTACTCACTTAATCCGTTTACAAACAAGACTAGGAGTTAACGGAGACACAAAATCACAGAGCGTCTCCATACAATGCGGTTCTTGTAAATGCTGGTTGAGCGCCGCTCGAGCTTTCGATATCTCCTTCTTTTTGCGGATGCATTGACTCGCCCCTGTGTGAGATAAGTATTGTGTTAGACATTTTGTACAAAAAATATTGTGATGTTTTGTTGTGTATTAAAACTGACAACTTGAATCTTACTTCGATTAATGGAAATAAATTAAAATGTTACGTGTGCATAAAAACATCAAAAAATCTTCGCAAATATGAATAAGAGACAGCTGAACTAGCACTAATCGTAAAAATATTTACTAAATAATCATTTTTATCAAAAATTATTACACCAATCGCTGTCGTTAAATATTCATTATAAACTGCCACATTGCAATAATTTTTTTAACAATATATGGCTTTATATACTATAAATATCCCCACACATCTAAAATATATAAAACCTCCTTTCTTGCCAATAAAAAAAGCAAAAAAAACCAACACTTAAGCTTATCCAAGCACGTGATCTGCCGCATGAGCGTGTTGATGTGGTCCTGGCAGCCGCGGCAGTACGCCTCCAGCACGAGACCGAACCGCACGCACACGGACGGCACGTGCATCTCCGAACTGAGGATAAAAATGTGTAAGTTATGGCGCCAAGCTTAGATCATTAAGTAATGGATAACACTCACAGGCGCTTCCCCTTTTGCCGAGGTATAAGATTATTCGAATCGAAAAGTCTTATGCTTTCATAAAAACTATTTGCGTAATCGATTACAAACACTCTGCGTATTCGTAAAACATCGAAAGGACGTCTGCGAGTGCTCCGCTAAAATGCCGTTTTGTGCTGTCAAGTCTTGCAGAAACAAGTCAAACACATCAAGTATTAAAAAACCGGCCAAGTGCGAGTCGGACTCGCGCACCGAGGGTTCCGTAAAATTTAAGGTTTTCGGAATTTTTCCTTTATGTGTGCTATAAAACGTTGCTTCATGCCAAATTTCAAGATTCTAGGTCGACTGGAAGTACCCTTTAGGTTTTGATTCCCTTGCGAGTACTTGCGAGTTTCAAAATATGCAGCTTAAATTGCTGTTTCTTTTGATTGCGTTGACATAGAAGTTTGATTTTGTTACAGCTTAAAGGTATTATAGACCTGAGTATTTGGTATGAATTTCAATTTAATACCTCTACGCGTTTATGAGGAAATGGGTAGTAAGTTTAAAATTATTAAAAAAAAAATATATTATGTGATGTAACTAAAAATTTATGGTTTTCGTAATTTTTCCTTTATCTACGCTATAAGACGTTGCTTCGTACCAAATTTCAAGATTCTGAGTTCACGGGAAGCACCCTGTAGGTTTTGATTCCCTTGCAAGTGTCGAAAATTTGCGGCATAAACGGCTGTATCTTTTGATTGCGTTGGCTTAGAAGTTTGATTTTTTCACAGCTTCAAGGGACAGTAGACCTGAGTAATTGATATAAATTTCAGCTTCATACCTCCACGCGTTCCTGAGAAAAAGGGTCTTGACAGACGGACGGACGGACAACAAAGTGATCCTATAAGGGTTCCGTTTTTTCCTTTTGAGGTACGGAACCCTAAAAAGATGGAATAACCTTTCATTTGTAAGTATTTTTTTATTTTTTTTACGTAAATATCAATTTAAATGCAATTTCTAATAATCATCGATGTATCGTTTAGCGATATGATCAAGACAAATAATCGAGTCATGTGTTTACTCGATCATTGATGCGGCTTCACGAGACTATCATGGAAAGAAAGTATACAAATTTAATCTTTATGAACTAAGAGATAAAGTTGAATTTAAAACGCGATATTGAACCGCATTCCCCACGAGACTATAAAGCGATGTAGCGAGACTATCTTGAAGAGAAAATATACAAATTTAATCTTTATGAACTAAGCGATAAAGTTGAATTTAGAACGCGATATTGAACCGCACTCCCCACGAGACTATAAAGTGATGTAGCGAGACTATCTTGAAGAGAAATTCAAATTTAATCTTTATGAACTTAGTGATAGAGTTGAATTTAAAAACTCGTCGCTTAAAAGGTCGTAAATTTTTACGACTTTCTTAGTGACGGACTGCTTTTAACTTGAACGTCGATAAAAAAATATTTTTCTAAGTATAATTTGAAATGAGATGAGAATTAATCTTTATTATATTAAAATTTTACACAACTACATAAAAAGGAGTATAATGTTTATTTTGTAAGTCTTGTATATATTTATTAAAATTTACCTACGCTCGGTTACTTTTAACTGGCAGAACATTTTAATGGTACGGAACCCTTCGTGCGCGAGTCCGACTCGCACTTTTTTGTAATGTTAATCTTGTAACCTTTCTATTATGTAATCTATACTAATATTATAAAGCTGAAGAGTTTGTTTGTTTGTTTGTTTGTTTGAACGCGCTATTCTCGGGAACTACTGGTCCGATTTGAAAAATTCTTTCGGTGTTAGATAGCCCATTTATCGAGGAAGGTTATAGGCTATATATCATCACGCTACGACCAACAGGAGTGGAGCCACGGGGGTGAAACCGCGCGGAGCAGCTAGTTTGTTTATATGTATGTATTAATATTGCGTATATTTCAGATTTACAAAAAATCCTGCTTTAAGGCTAAGGTGGATTGAATGCTGTGGGAGAAAATCAGAATGGACACCTCGGTACAGAAATAATAAAAATTTCTGTACCGATATTTATTTTATTGAATATAATATGTGATGTGTTGAATAAATACATATTCAAATACAAATAAAATGGCGTTTTATTGTTTTTTCGTATGCATATAATAATGATGAAAACGTTACAAATGACCTGTGTAGTATTTTTTATGAATATAATATTAATGTTATTTCTAATTTCAACAAAATTATTATTTTTGTAATATCGATATGGTTACATCCCTTTAGAGCGATTGTATTATTACGTATATGTACAGAGATTTTTCTGTGTAATCGATGTATGTGTGCAAAAACATGCTAGTCTGTCAATTTTGTAATAGTTTGAGTTTGTAAAGACACAAATTATTTTTGTGAATGTGTGATTGTGTTTCAAAGTGTGAGTTACCCTCCCCGCACCAAAATCGGCAGAAAGTTTAGTTAGAACATTTGCCAGCGTGCTCCATCCATTACTTAATGATCTAAGGCGCCAAGTGTAAAAAATAATAAAGAAAACAAGAGAATTTTGCCAAAAAAACAAAGAATAATAAAAAAGCATAAAACATTTTTCGAAAGGTCAGGAAATATTATAGTAGTTAAAGGAAATTTTAAATCAGGATAAAGTCAATTGAAAACAAAAGAAATACAACTGTGGAAAAATTACATATCAAAATTAAATTGAAAACTTTTCTTTCAATGAAGACGTCCAGCGACGCTTCTCAAGCCGTTCACACTTTTGTGTTAAATAACAATAACAAATAAAATATAATATAACAGATAAATAAAATAACTCACCGTAAATGCCAAAAGAGGTAGTGTCCAATGGTCATGTTTTTGAAAGCCCTCTCGAGGAGAAACCGAGCGAGATCACACGTCAGGTACGATTCGTGTTTTAACGCTTGCACTAATTGTAATAAATATAATAATAAGTCTTCGTCACTGTAACAAACATGTTTTCTTTAGTAAAGTTTCCTAGCAATTTGATTATTCCTAGTTACTAGATTTATATACTTTGAAGGTTATATGAGAAATTTAAACAAAGAGAGTTCTTATATTATGTTTGAATAAAAAGTTGCTTACACAAAACTATAAGAAAATAATGGCAAAAAGCCTCGTCATGAAAACTTTAGTAAGGCTATATTTGACCAATTTTTTATTAAAATATTTTTATTCCCATTTGGACAAAATGTACAAATGTCGAAAAAAATTAAACAAGTTAGTTTTTCGCAACTATATCTACTACCGACTACAACAGTAACTGAAATCAAGAATAACTGCAGTTTTCTTCCATCTAACCATGATTAGAATACTATACTACCTTTTTTGTACATACACACAACATACAGTCACTTATTTACCAAATAAATGAGCACTTTACCTAATCTTAGCCAAACACTCGACCGCGAAGCTCCTAACAGCCGCGTCCGCGTACGCATAGTCGAGCAGCTCTAACGCAGACTCCACTCTTAACATCGGCCAATTGGACAACATCTTGGCCACTCGGGCCACTTCTGCCTTTTCTGTCCATTCGACACATGAGAGGAGCTTGGGTAATAATTCTGGTGCTTGCGTTTGAAAGTATTCTCTGGAAGAAGAAAAATAAAGTTATGGTAAGGGAAATTTAAGACAATTATTAAAGGAACAAAACATTGTATTTTAGGTCTTCAATATACAATTGTAGACAATAAATCTAATTAAGAAAATTGTTTGATAATCTTATTTATTTCTTCTTTAATATCGGAAATTAAATTCAATATGTCTGTGAAAAATTGGCAATAATTTCAAGTGTTCAATTAAAAAATATTTGCAATTCCTGTAATACAAAAATCTCAAAAAATTTACTCTACAAAATATATTTTTATTTTAATATATGAATACACATACCTGGCAGCCCATATATCTTTCTTGTCTTGTTCATGCATTTCATACATGGGATCCTTTTCCGCTGTCGTTCTAAGTTTCTCAAAATCATCTGTTAATCGCGCCATTTCTAACGAACCATTTTCTAATTGATCAGCGTACGATCTTATTGCCTCTTGTTTCGGAAATAGGATTGGATGTTGACAGTCGTAACTAGAAATAAATAGGATATTGAGAATATCACAATGGTGATCATTGAGGTTATCTCTATACTTCATTATAACACAGGATCAGAATTTCAGCAAGATTTTCCTATTGCAAGAGTGTATGACGGCTCCAAACACTTATTAAAATTCAGAGATTTCATGGGTATAAAGCTGCTTTGTATGTCATACATTAAAGCGGCTTGCCGGAACACAGTGGGGTTTTAGTCGGTAAGATTCCGGCATAACCCACGGCTCCTTAACCGGGGGCTGCAGGCATCTATGCAAGATTTCCCAACAAAAAAAGAGCGGATGTGCCGAACACACGTGTCAGAAGTGAAACTTCTATGGCAAGATTCAAAAATAACAAAAACGTCGCGTTACTCCATGACGTGACGGTACTGCCATGACGTGACGGTTTGTCATGACACGACCATGAAATTTTACTCTCTTAATGAAGTTTCACTTCAAAAGTCAATGCTTCGTACGTAGCTGGTCTACCAAGTCCATGCAAGATTTCCACCCTATTTTAAAGTCTACCTATAGCAAAATCAGTATCTTATCTGTACAGCCTGAAAATCAGCGCTGCTTTTGTGCAGCATTTTGCTGAGGCTGTATCCGTTTGCCTAATTGTCAGATAAATTGTATAATGTGTTTGGCTGTTTTTTTTTTGGCAATAAATTTCTTTTCTTTCTTTCTTTCTTTTCTTTCCTATGCTTCGTGACTAGCCGGTCTACTCACTTGGAGAACCTGACTTGCAGCGCGGCACACGAGTCCGTGTTGGGGTTGGACAGCACGGTGCCCAGCGGGTGCAGCAGCACGTCGTCGCCCTGCGTCTCGTCCGCCACGTGCGTCCACATGAACAGGGTCACCGCATCCGTGCGGAGTTGCTCCTTGTAGTCGAACACCATTGTGTTCACCCACGCTAGGCGGTTTATTGCGTCCTGAAAGCAATATGTGAATAGAATGATAAAGTAGCAGAGCCACGCTTTGCTATGGCATGGATTATTATTATTATGCGTTTATAGTTGAACTACATCAATGCATCCACGTTTTGAATATGTAAAACTTTTACAACACGACCAAACAAAATTCCAAAAATAATGTATTTTTTTTAGCTGCTGAGATTATAACTGAATTTATCAATGATTAAAACACTATATACAAATATAGTATGTGTAAATTGGTCAAGTTTCATTACATCAATTTACAATTCTTAATAAACTTAATCTAATTAAATATTTTTGTAGAATTAATAAGAAATACTTTTGACGTCATCATAACTAAAAATTCGCATCTACTATTCATAACATAAAAAACACCTACCTTATTATCCTTCCCTCTCCGTTTATTCTTAACCTTGGATATTTCATAGATAACAAAACAGAGCCTAGCCATGCGTGGTACATTGCACACTTTGATCGGAAACTGTAACTCTTCATCCCATTGAGCCTCCCCCTCTTTCGATACCACTGCTACTTTCGTCTTTTGGGGTTCGCATAGAGATTTACCACCGTGGTATATACCAGCTTGGCAGACAACCTAGAAATATCAAAACAATTTTATTAAAATCTGACTTAATCTTTTTATTTCGGCATTTCAATCAGAAATCAGAAATATATCATTTCGGTAATATTTTAATTCACAAAGATTACTTTAAGGGCCGATTTTTCAATGCTTGGATAAAACTTATTCGTCGAATAATGTATAAAACTACCATTTTAAAAACGTATTCTAATTGCCCATATTTGACAGTTTACGTGGCATTTTAATATTATCGTGTAATACTTTATTGGACGGATAAGTTTTATCCAAGCATTGAAAAATCGGCCCTAATTAAATCAAATACATGATTCTATTTATTTTCATTTCAGTTTGAGCAAAATCAATCATGTTTACATTATTCAAGAGGAAGGTTTTATATATAATTTATTATGTAGGTATGTATTATTCAAGGTTATTTAGTATATAATTTATTATGTTTAGACAAAGCGGGCGAAGCCGCGGGCGGTTAGCTAGTATTACATAAGCACTTAAAAAAATATTTGTACCTCAACAAGTCGTCCAGGATCGACGTTAAGCCCGCCAACAGTCTGTACCATACAAGAGTAATTCCTATCAATTTTCCATGAGGATTCGTGGTTTTTCTTCTTACGTATTGTATTTGACTGTTCAGATGTTAATCGTCTTCGCTCCGGTAAAGCATAGTATTGCATATCACAGCCTAAAAAATTAAAAAAAAATTCTATCAATACAATCACAGCACATAAAAATTGCCAAATCAGCACTTGTAGTAGGCACTTTTTTTTAATTCTTATTTTTAATTGATTCCTATGTACATTATATAATATTTTTTGTATTTTCTCGTCGATTCATGAAGTAGAGTTAGTATAATTCTTATCAAACGAGAACTAAAAATTCATTGAGCACCCCCCATTATGGGAACATCTGTTAAAATTAAACTTAATTAAACATAACAACCATACGTACACGTAATCTTATCCATACTGACGGTCATGACCTGCGGCACTCCGTCCTTAGCTAGCATCTCTTGTATATACAGGAACTGTATGAGCGGATAGTCCCCCAGCAAGTACTCCTCGCGCCCGCACACTTTGAGCACGTAGTTGCGCGGTTGTTCCCCCCGCATGTTGAGGGAATTCGCTTTTTTACGGAATATCGTGTCTACGTGCTGTTGGGGGGTGAGGTTCACTGACACGTTTGAGGTGAATGAGATCTGGAAAGAATAGTGAGGTTATTTTAGGTAATTGAAATAGGAAGTTGATAAAAAAATACCATACTGTTTGAGTGAAACTTTTGTTATTCGGAATATCCTTTTCTATTTGGAACAAACAGATTTAAAATTATTAAGTATTCATAGTTATAAGATCAAAAATTTACCAAACATCAAATCATTTTATACAATTACTACGAAAAAAACTTTTTCAGGGTATTTATCTCCTTGCTGTAAATACACTCACCGGCACGGAATCTTGGCCACTGCAAATTTTTGCGTAAAATAACACTATTTCTTTTCTACTACAAAATTCAATAAAAATTTAATCAAAACTAGTTACTTTAATGTTTTTACTAACTTTTAGTAATAATTGGACGTTTATAAGATGTACTACCGCGTAGATATGAATTAAACAAGAATTTACGCTTTTCCTGTGAAATTTTAATGATTTCTTAAAAAATGCACAAAAATTAGAAAGAACGTTTTGTATGAAAAAAATTGAAGCTTTTAATATAGGGTGTTTCCTTCTCTTGCCTTTAACACTGTTTGCATCCAGTCTGACATACTCCAGAAGACATTTTTGATGTCCACTTGAGCTATAGTGTACCAAACGGCCTCAGCTGTATTTCTAAGCTCATCTAACATTGGTGCTGGGTTGGAATCGAACTTTATGTTTCTTTTAAGCATGTCCCATATGTGTTCCATTGGATTAAGATCCGGGCTACGAGCTGGCCACTCCAATTTTACAATAATAACCTCTTGAAGGTACTCTTATACGCATCGTACGTCACGCGGACGTGCGTTATAGTGTATTAGTAGCAAATTTTCTTCACTGATAAACCTGTAATAGGGCTGAACATGTTCCTGGAGAATTTCCTCGATGTACCTGATCAAATTTAAGCCATTATCTACGATAACTAACTCCGTACGAGCATCGGAACTTACACCTCCCCATACCATTATTGACCCTCCATGAAAAATCGCAGTTTGAGTGTGGTGATGGGTGAAAACCTCTCTTCTCGTCTCCTCTATACTGACTCTTGGCTATCAGAAGCTCGTAAAGTGCCTTAGCAGTCATCTGTGAACACCTCACGAGCGCACTGGCTGTGGGTCCAGTTTTCATGTTCTCGTGCAAAAGGAAGATGTGCTTCTCTGTGATGTCTGAGGAGTTCTGGACGGCGTGCTGGTCTGCAAACCTTCAAATTAACTTCCATCATTAGTCTTCTCACGGATTGCTCACTCACATTTATTATCCTGGTGTTTTAGAGCCGGTGGCGTATCTCAAAAACTGTCAGAAAGCCATTTCTGAGTATCTCTGGAACAATAAACGGGTCTCCTCGAGCTGATGAGCACCTAACGCCTTCATTTCCTGGTCTGCACGTGTAGCTGCCAGTCTCCTGGTATCTTCTCCATGCATAGTGCATCGCTGAACGTGGTACGTACTGTACATTAGGTACTTTACATTGCGGCAGTCATTGGTCTAACATTATGATGGCCTGAGCAGGTTGTTCAGATGTAAACGGCATTTTTTATTGTTTGTTATGATCATTGACTACAGTACAACAATAACAATATCTTAAAACGGCATAAACGATATCGAAAAAAGTTTAAAACGAACAATTCGTAACTTCGGCTTAACCGCACAAATCACAAATTTCGAGTAACTCTTAAAAAGTGGTAAAAGATTATTCTGAACTTAATGATTTCTTACCATAAAATTTAACAAATAATATGTTAACATATCTGCATACAAAAAAATCGTGAAAAACACTTCAAACTTTTTTTATCGGCAAATTTGTAAGTGGCCAAGATTCCGTGCCGGTGAGTGTATCATATTACAATCAATAAGACCTATTTGTAATTTAATCAATGAAAATAAAAACTTGTCAACCAAACGTCAGCCGCGTCATTGTCACCACAACAGTAACGATGTTAAAATCGCATTTCAATTTACAACGAGATGACAATGAAGAAGAAATCGAAATAGTTCCCGAAGAACAAACATATCATGAGCATGTTGGTGAGGAAGCTGTTCCTGACGAAGAGCCAATAATACGAGCGCCAGAGCGTGTGCTCAGTCGATCTGAGATAAGCATTCGATTGAGTGTGCTAGGAAAGACTGCGGCTGGCGATGGGTATGTGTATTTTAAACTCTTGACGGAATGTGTTGTTTTTAATAATTACAAGGTGTAACTCCTTTACCCATTGAGCCCCGAACGGCCCGATCGGTCCACGACAATTCCGGGGCCTGAGTTATTAATACATAATCCTCCCTCCTTAATATTGCCAAACTAGGCGATAAACTAGCCCACATTCCTTCTGGAACAAAAGCTTTTTGGGCTCTCGCCAAAGCCGTTCAAGGCAATTTCTGTCGCCCATCTTTTCCATCTTTACACATGGGAAATGACCGGTTTACCTTTTAGCTAGTTTAATCGAACGATATGCGATAAATAACTAGCATTTCTGATAGATAAAAAGATACGTTACGTATTGAGAAACTCCGAAAATATAATACGAATGCACTGCATGACGAGCATTCGTTTTTTTTTTAATCAGTTTATTTATTTCCATTTAAATAACATGACTAAAAATCATTTTAATTTATTCAATTCCAAAATTGCTTTTCATTTCAGGTACACATATTTAAAGGCAACTTGCACAAACATGAATTTAACAGAGATTTCAGCACTCAAATCATTCCATCATCTACAATACATTGATGTATCCAACAACAATTTGACTACAGAAAGCTTACAAGTTTTATCCGAACTACCCTTCTTACTATTAATTCACGCTGATAAAAACAATTTGAATTCAGCTTATTTAAAAAGGATGAAGTATCTACAAGTTATAATTTTCAATAACAACAGAATAACATCTGTGCGTGATGTATACCATCCAGAAATGAGCACAGTTGAAGTGGGCTATAATAAAATACTCAATGTATATTTCGAAAACCGAATGCCGAATCTCAAATGCCTCGACTTCCGATATAATTCCATACATGATATCTCCGATATAGACTTTCCTAACTTGGACAGTCTTTATTTAGCTGGTAATAGAATCACCAGTTTAATTGGTATAGAAAAACTTCCAAACTTAAGGATTCTCCATGTAAGAAATAATCCTATAAAGTTGCTAAATGGCTTTGACCCAGTTCATAAAAAATTGCAGTATCTCAACTTGAGGAACACCAAAATCGCGACGTTGAAACAAATCAAAAAGTTAAGGGTATGTTTTTAAACAAGATGACTAGATCATAATTATAATTAGTTTATTATTTAATAGCTGTTCCCCGCGGTTTCACCCGCATTGCTCAGTTCCTGATGGTCTTAGCGTGATGATTTACAGCCTTTAGCCTTCCTCAATAAATGGGCTATCTAACACTGAAATAATTTTTAAAATCCGACCTGTAGTTATTGAGATTAGCGCGTTCAAACAAACAAACAAACTCTTCAGCTTTATAATATTAGTATATAGATTTGTTTTATAAAGCACTAGCTTTCCGCGCGCGTCTACTCCCGCTTTGTAGTTATTGTATACTTTAACCCATTGAGCCCCAAGCGGCCCGATCGGTCCCAGACACAATAGATTTACTATTACTGAGTTACTACCCTTCCTCTTGAATCACTTTATCTATTAAATAAATAATGCATAGTTTTAAAGAAATTAGCCTTATTTAGGGACAAACAGAATATTTTAATAACAATCGCCTTCAATCCTATCAACTAAACACTGCTTATCATTAGGTATTGCCTGCACTAGAAACATTAATTATAAGGGGATGTCCATACATGGGAGGCACGGGTGAAGAAGACGCCGAAGTAGCTGATGAGGAAGAGAACCCTGAACAGAGAGTGGAAGTGCTTGCTTCGTTGCCAAGACTTAAGCGTCTGAATAAAGGAGTCATAACTCCTGAAGAAAGGTAAACATTACTGATTGCTTGTAAGAAACAATGTAGGTTTTGATAAGATGGAATTTAAAACCAACATGACACGCTTCTTCACATCCTCAGTAACTAGGCAATTAAAAGTAACAAATCAAAATTAAAAGTTCTATTGTTTTCATGATTTAATTACATTCATAGATCAACTGTTATTTTTCTAATTTGTATGTAACATTTACAAACCCTTTTTTAAGTACAGTCTATTTAAACAATTATTAATAATTTATTGGCACATAATTTTAACTATAACTAATACTAATGAAGTTTCCCCATTTATCATTTATCTAACATACCATATTATGAGTTTATTATTTTAAATCATAGATAGATACAAAACAATAAGAATTAATTGCTTCTCTATTCATCATTCTTCTCTCATTTTTTTCAGAACTGAAGCTAATGACTTGATCAAACAGTGGATAGAAGAAGGCGAGAATGACGAAGAAGAAATAGAAGATGAGCACAATGAACTGGAGTCAAATGATGAAAACTAAGCAGCATTCTGTTCATTAATTTAATTCTTAAAGCTTTTCTAAGCTTTTCTTTAATATTGCTGTTTTATTTTGTCAGATTTGAGTATCAAAAACACTTCTTAATAATTGAATTTATTATTTATTTTCCATTAAAAATATTTTATCAGATTAACCTCGACCAGTAAACAGATTGTAGGATGTAAATATACTTTTTCAAGATTTGAAAACATTACCAAAAATTATTTTTCTTTTTAGCAACATAGTTAATTAACATTAACATTGTTGATAATATAACAGAGGTATAATACTTTTTTAACAAACCATATGACAGGAAAAAATAATGAGATTGAATACTCAATACAACTAATGCACTTTTGTGTTATTATATGTTATAATAAAATTAAAAAACACAACTGTAACTCACCTCTGTATTGGCAACCTTAGTAACAAGTATAAAGCAATTATTATTTAAATGGCTATTAAGTGTAGCAGGTACGGAAGAACTGTCGGCCAGTCTAGGTGGGCAGTGGTATCTTAGTCTCTCTAATCTTGTACTTTGAGCTCTTTTGAGTAGACTCTCTTCAGCCAAACATCGCATTCTCATCCGAAAGTCGTTCACTTCCGAACTTCTTAAACTATCAAATTCATTTAAACCTGGAATGAGATAGAAAATATTATTGCAGATATCACCATAATTCAATCACTGATTATAAGAATTTTAAAGTCGGTAAAATGCAAAATATAACACCAAGTATTATTACAATTAAAGTCCAATTCCTATTGAAGTAATGCTAATCTTAAAACAATGTTGTATTTATTATAAACTAGCGGTCCGCCCCGGCTTCGCCCGTGGTACATATTTCGCAATAAAAGGTAGCCTATGTTCTTTCTCAGGGTCTAAAGATTATCTGTGCCAAATTTCATCAAAAGCAGTCCAGTAGTTTATGAGCCTATTCATTACAGTCAAACAAACAAAGTTTTCCTCTTTATAATATTAGTGTAGAAATATAAGCAATCGGAATCAAATTCAAATTATATTTATTTGCAAGAATGTAGTTACAAATTATAGATGTTTTAATTACAATATTATGTTGCTAATACATTCTACCCATCAATTAGGTGTGCAAATATTAAAATAGAAAGCTAATCATGAATAAATTAAAAAATAACATCAGCAGAACATAAATGTAACCAAAATAAACATAATCCTCAGAACCCATAACAACAACATATACATAAATGGACATTCATACCTTTTCCAATTAAATGACTTATTTGTGTGTTCAACAAATGTTCCCCAGGCCTCTCAATAGAACGCTCTATTATCATAAGCACACCAAACACAGGCCTAATGTCTCGCACTCTCTTGTTCTCATCGTTAACCTCTTCGGGAACTGACAGTGAGTTGATGAATTGGAACACATAGCCATTCATCTCATGCAGCATCCCAAAGAGGGGCATCTTCCCCGCCATGTCCCATAGCTCCTAAAATGTGTGTTCAATATTTAGTTTTTGTATCAGGAAAATGTACCCTACTTGAATAAGTTTAAAAAGTTTATTAGAAATAAGCATTGAAGACCTCAAAATATATCCATATTTTTATCTTTATTATTATATTAAACATCCCTTTACATTTTGTAATACATTTTTAATAACTTCTATCACTACCAAATCAATAAATCCTTCAGCCAAAACATAATTAATTGTAATAACAGTAGAAGTGCAAATCTTGAGATGTAAACAAAGCTCATAAATCACGATCTAGCATGGGGATACAATGATGTAAACAATGTGATCCACTTTCTAAAAAATAAAAGTCATATCTTTGTACACATTACACAATAGATTGACCCAGTTGTCTGGAACGAATGTATCAATATGTACCGAGTCGTGACTCATGGTCTCATCGGGTAACCACTAACCTCCTTGACATCTTGGAGAGTTGCATCCCAACTGACTGTTACAGGCAAGTAAATGGAATTCGGCATCAAGCATGTCAACTCTACGTAGTCGGACGGCGTGGACGTCCAATAATCCCACGTATATGGGCAACTCGGCGCAGGAACCATTGTTTGGTTTATTCTTTGCCTGATTACACAAATATCGACGGTGCTCGACACATTTTAACAACTTTCACTGAAAAACGTTCTCGGCGCCAGTCGCGCCTTAAGGTTCCAACTGAAAATGTATACGGAATACATTAGTCACTGTTATTGAATTCGCGATGTTGAATCATAACATTTCCTGGTATTTTGATTAGTAGGGGACAAATCGCCATTCGAAAAGAAACTGTCAATGATATTACACAAACAATATTATTTTCGGAAAAAAAGTTAAAATAATTGTAGCACCATGTTTACCTTAACGTGAAACATGAACATCGTTTAATCAATAATTCAAATTAATTAATAAAATCAGCAATAATCACTTTGATGATAAAGTAAATAAAGAAATAGAGATTTCGTTACGTGCAAGTAGGAGTATAGTTATAGACTAGAGTAGAATATTAATCACCATAGATGATAGATGTACTGCAGATTAATAATTGTTATTTGTCCACGTAGACAGAGAAACCAATAGACAAATTGATATCTTATGTCGCATTCACACAAGAAAAAGAGCAACTTATGCCGGTGTTGTGTAAAGAAATGAGAGAGAACGATAAAATTTTTTGTTTCACGCAGCGTGCCACTTTTTTCAAGAATAGCAACCTACTTTGATAAACAAAGTTTGACAGCTAGCTATCGTCTTCCATAAAAATATAGTTTTTACATGTTTTAAGTTACGTAATTCATGGTATGTTTGGTTTTGAATGATTTAGACTTACTGTTAATACCTTATAAAATAATACCATGGTGCGGTGTAGCGTTAAAGGGTGTAAAAGTGATAGTGGAACGAAAATGCCTGGATTGTCTTTTCACTCGTAAGTATACAACTCTTTATCAGTTTATAGGCCTTCATGATATTTCAGCGTGTTAATATATTGTGTATCACGTGCTGTTGACTTGAATACATTGTTTAAAAACCACAAAAATAACAATTATAAATTTTAACCTAAAAAATTTAGTGTTGCCAACTTTTCTACAAATTGTTACCCACTATTATGGGAAATAATAATATATATTCTGCAGTGTGTATTTAATTAAATATCTGAAATATTCAATGGCTTGTTCCAGTTTTCCTGAACCGGATAATTTACGACAAATTTGGATTGTAGCTACAGGATGAACAGATTGGAAACCAAAACCGAAGGTTAGAAAGTATTACGGCAATCACCACCACCGCGACGCTGCCCCGCCGAAGACAATGGACACTCTTGGTTCCATCATTGAACCGGAGGGACGTAGTTAATTAAGTTAGAGATAATTTAAATGTAATTTTTTTATTACAATAAATTATTATTAAGTAAATTTAGTTTTTTTTTTGCGCCTTCGCGGGTCGGTCAATATAATTAACGTGTGTATCTGTTAATACTTACGAAAATAAACATTCTTTTATTTTTTTTATTTTATTTTATAAAAAATAATAAACAATCGAATTTTCATCTACATTATCATTACATACACATTTTCATATGGGATTATGATAATGATATATATTCATATTATATAATATATAGGTATGTGTTTATACATAATATGTATTACCCATCTAAAAGTAATATGTTTATTATATACTAGCTGCGCTCCGCGGTTTCACCCGCGTGGCTCCACTCCTGTTGGTCTAAGTGTTATGGTACAATATAGCCCACTATAGCCTTCCTCGATCAATGGGCTATCTAACACTGAAAGAATTTTTCAAATCGGAATCAAAGTAGCTCCTGCGAATATCCCTTCCCTCCTCACCTTCACCCCGTCCCGCACTACGCCTCCTCATTGTATTACACAGTATACCTACTATTTTCTGTAAATTGTGAAGAAATGGAGAAAATAAAATTGCAGCGTAACGACACACTTCTTTAATTTGAAAGTTTTAACAAGAATGATCCACGTTTAACAATGGCTAGCTAATATATAGGCTTATCCCCTCCGCGTGGCTGGCTGGTAGGCATGGCGGTGGCATGGCGGCTGGCAGGAGGGGATGTCAACATGGCGGCTTGGCTTGACGGAGGTGACAGGCGACGTCACGTCCGTTACCACAGAACACATATTACTGTCCGTTACACTCGGCCATCCTGAAACAGTTGTTCCCACAGGAACAACAAAAATAATTAGCTCTCTAATAAATCAATAAGATCTTCGGTTTCCATTTGCTCATCCGAACTGCTAGCACTATCAGAAACTGTAACAATACTTTTATAGGGCCTCAACGAATCTGCAGCTACTAACCCACTAAAACTCTTATACCCACGTAAACCCTATATACTTCTAATTTGGTACCTATCATTGCCCAATACTTTCGTTACGACATAAGGACCGGAATGCAAGTCGTCAAGTTTAGTGTTAACTTTGGATGCTGAACAAGTAGGTGCTTGACGCGTTAGCAATAAATCACCCTTCTTATATATGTGAGCGGATTTTTGTTTCCTATCGAAGTTACGTTTCATTCTAGCGCTCGCTTTTAGTATCCTGACATTGCACCATATAAAACCAATCCGCTACTTCGAGACGATTCACGTTCATAGTGTCTACTGGATGTCTACTTAACGCATCTACATTCTACATGTTTCATTCGTTCCCCCGGCCTATACTCTACGCTTATATCGTAATCTTGTATAGAAAGCCACCACCTTGCGATACGTGGTATAATGTCACGTTTAGTAAGCGTAGCGCGGACTGTTGTACAATCAGTAACAATCTTAACCTTTTTTTCCTACTATATATACGCGAAAACGACGCAAGGATTCTACAACGGCAAGAGTTTCCAGTTTATAACCTGAACCTAATATACATGCTTTCCTCTTTACTTGTCACCCTACTAAAATATAAAACGGGTCGCAACGTACCATCAATCTGCTATTCCTAATTTACACGCGTCAGTATGTATTTCCGTACAAAGCACAGGATCGTACAAAGCTAACACAGGCTCGGAACACAAACACTTTTTTAATTGTTCGAAACTATTGTTTTGATCACTACTCCATATCCACGAAGCTTTCTTTTTAGTTAAATCGGTTAAAGGGCGGGCAATGATAGCAAAATTGTAAATAAACTTACGAAAATAACTACACAACTCGATAAATTGACGCACACTATGAACATTGGTCGGTGTTGGAAAACGAGACACCGCTAATAACTTTGAATCGCCCGGTTGAATACCCTTAGCCGATATTTTATGACCTAAATACGTTATTTCATTTTGCAAGAACGAACACTTACTCATGTTTAATTTTCAATTTTCTACTTCAAGTTTGACAAGTACCGCTTGCAAAATATCTAAGCCTGACATAACGTCATTCGAGGGTAAGAGTAAATCGTCCAGAAATGCCAAAATTTCACGTTTATCATGTTTGTTTTTAACATTATTATTTTTAGTTCTACCTACAGATTCAACTATTTTATTTATCAACCGCATAAAAACGGATGGCGCGTTCGCTAAACCGAATGGAATACGAGTGTACTCGAAATGACCCTGAGGTGTTATGAACATATGAATGCAGTTTTGTGTGTATCTTCATTACTAACACCACAGACTAATAATAATATACTACGTATACAACACGTAATTATTGATGATGGCCTTGAACCATATCTAAACTCGTAAAATATTAATTGTGGCCCGCTAATTTCGAAACCTGATCGTCTATGTTTGGCAATGGAAATCTATCTTTTACGGTAATAGCATTTAAGGCACGGTTATCAACACACATCCTACTGTCACCGTTTTTCTTTTTGACTAAAATGACCGGAGATGCATAACTAGATTCAGACTCTTTGATAATCTCGGCATCTAATAAATCACTTTAGACTGAACTACTGCTTGTTCGCTATGCGATAATCGATAAGGCTGGCGGTAAATAGGCTGATCACTAGTAAGCTTTATTTTCATTTGCACTAAACCTGTGCACCCTAGATCTTTTGTACCATTGTACTAATAAACTGATAAGATCTGAATGTTGCTTATTATTTAACGGACCTATTTTTGTCGTTTAATTTTACACCTCCTGTACATAAGTCAGTAGTTAAGGGTTGACCTATATTATTAGCATTATAATCGGCAAATCTATGGCAAGCAAGGGTAAGTACCTGGCTATTTGGCTGTAGTGGAGGCTCCTGGCAGCTTTCAGCCCTGGTTAGGACCTCTCCCGGCGGCCACACGATAACCTCGCAGCCCATGTTGATGACTTTGATGTACCCGTCTTCACCAGTGAACAGAGTGGATGGAAGAGAGTAGGCCACTCCCTGCAGCTCATGATGCCGAGGCGGTGTAACCGCATCGTTGCCGACCTTATTTCCGAGAACCCGCACTTGAATGATGGAAGAGCCAGGTGGAAGTCTCTCTTCGTTGACTGTGACGACTTTAAAGCGATCATGGTCTTCGATAGCCTCAATATCGCAAATGGGATCTTGAGTACGATTAAATTCGACAAAGCCTTTGCTAACTGTCAATGTCATACCTTCGCTGTTGATGACAGGCTGACCGATTAAAAGATTAACATCGGCCATTTTGATGTTAGACAAGTAGGCGTGGCATTTCATGGTTATACCGTCAATTTCTAATTGAAATTCGACTTCTCCACGACTCGTTGAGAGTCCACCGGAGAATCCTTTTAAAATGACACTCGTCGGTTTGACATCCAATGACAATGCGTTCGATACTTGATCGTTTAAAACGTTGACTTGACTGCCGGTATCAATGTATGCTTTCACGTGGATGCCATTGACTTTAACGACCTTTTTGTATATTTCATTATAAGGGCGTAGTACATTTACTTCTTTTATGTTGTCGGTTGAGATAGATCTTCTATTTTCCGTGGCAATTGTAGAACAACGTGAAGCAATGTGTCCCTTATTTCCACATTTATAACATGTACGTGTGTCAGGTAGGGAGCAATCACGCAGTAAATGACCAGTTTTCTTGCATCTCGGACACGGGTCTGTTTCGACATTGGGTGGCATTGACTTTTTATCCAGGTGAGATGGCCTACTCACCAAATTTTTATGAAACCTTGTGTCGATAGGTAAAGTACGGTAGTCGTCAAGTGCACATAAAAATCCTTCGTAAAGCTCTCCTGGCGTGTGGCATTGGAAGGCTCGAGCGTTAGCTTGTAGCGATAGTGGCAGACCACGAATGATACAGGAAACGCTGGCGCTATCGGATAACTTGCACCGGAAGCACATGGCGATTTTATCTTGATAGTATTTTGTCATCGTCTCTGTAGGTTGCTTCTTCCTTTGTAGTAATTCTTCAAGCATATTTCCATAATCGCGATATCGAGGAAATGCTCGCAATAGCATATCCTTCCATTGTTCCCACGTGTAATCGTAGTTCTCTAGACGATTATACCACTTCTTTGCTTGACCTCGCAGCTTATCTTGTAGGTAAAATGATTTAGTTGTATCGTCCCATCCATTTATTTCCCCAATTTGGTCAATTTTACGAATCCATGCTTGTACCGTGCATTCCTCACTATCAGGGTCAAATTCCGGGATTAAAGATGCAGCACGATGGACTTTTGACTTATTTGGAGCTTGGGGGTCATCTTCCAGGTTGCGTAAAGCCTTTACTACTTCTTTTTCCAGCAGATTCTTGAGCAACTTCCGTGCAGGCGGTGAAGAAGTACCCTCATCTTCCTCCGACATTGATTCGTCAGGAGGTCGACAAACTTGTGGTCGATGTCGTTTCATCCCGCTTCTGATTTGTGAAGAAATGGAGAAAATAAAATTGCAGCGTAACGACACACTTCTTTAATTTGAAAGTTTTAACAAGAATGATCCACGTTTAACAATGGCTAGCTAATATATAGGCTTATCCCCTCCGCGTGGCTGGCTGGTAGGCATGGCGGTGGCATGGCGGCTGGCAGGAGGGGATGTCAACATGGCGGCTTGGCTTGACGGAGGTGACAGGCGACGTCACGTCCGTTACCACAGAACACATATTACTGTCCGTTACAAAATTGACACTTTTAAAAATTCGTTATATCTTTTGAATGGAATATCGCGGACTTTCTTGTAGATATTGGTCCATTCTATAATACCGTAGAACATTTATTTGTTCTATTTTCAATAGATTCCGCAGCGCACGCGATGACAGAATTTTTATTAAGGATACATTATTGCATTTTTGGTAAGGATCTCTAATTTTTTTGAAAATGCAATATAGCCTATGTTGCTCAGTGAAAATGCAGCTTTCTAATGGTGAAAGAATTTTTGAAATCGGTCCAGTAGTTTATGCGTGAAAACCATACATACATACATGCATAATTACAAACATTTCCTCTTTATAATATTAGTATAAACATGTAAGTATGTAATGTGGATATCTCATTATTATCCACTGAATAATGATATTGAGAGATTTGCATCTTACAAATTGCGGGGTAAATTTTCCCTCGCACGGTAACCCTAAATATTGTGACGTATTCTTTTTTATCCCTTTCTGCGACACGCATTGCCGGTGTCTATTGGATTCTCTGTCTACGTTTGTCCATAATCAACTTATTTTGTGTGTTACAACTTTTTTTCATGAAAAAAGTATTATATGTATATGTGATTTTATATTATACTAGCTGTTGGTCTTAGCATGATGATATATAGCCTATAGCCTTCCTCGATGAATGAGCTATCTAAAACTGAAATAATTTTTCAAATCGGACCAGTAGTTCCTGAGATTAGTGCGTTCAAACAAACAAACAAACTCTTCAGCTTTATAATATTAGTCTAAATATTTAAGAAAATAAATTCGTTTAAAAAATAGTTTTTGCATCTTTATTATAATTATACTCCTCTTTGGTTTCTATTCTCTCGGTAAAATCAAGAAATCACTTTTTTAACACTTCCCTCACGTGTGGTGCGTGTGATTCTTTTCTGTTCTCACACATGCAAAACTTATTAGACAACACTTAAATATTATTATTAGAAATCAACGATGATATATTATATCATCGTTGAATCAAAATATGATCAATGTTTATAATTATAAAAAACTTACAGTATTTTGTATTCTTCAATTGTTATTATAGAAAAAAAATCCATAGTGTGGTGGGATTTCGGATTCGAACCCAATTTCTGAACGACCATTTGATTTCAATTTTCAAATCAGTGAGGTTATTTTTTTGACATTGAAGTTTGTCTCGTGATTATCATTGAGAAAGCGCGATGCACCTTTTTTTAAACTAAAAAATGTTTGAACACTCCGTTCGAGTACCAAGAAATTTTAAAATATCTGCAAATATTGTAAAGAAAGTAGCTACTGAAGGCGGCGGTGTAAAAAATTTATTGTACGATAACAAGTTGCGACATTTCGTAAGTAAACTTTTTTGTTTATAATATCTTAAATATAGAAGTTTATTAACTTAGAACACGTAATTACAGAGAACTAATGTTATATATGCGCTTATAACGGAAACTTTTAAACATGCTGCTCATATAGACAAGCTCTTCGAAGCTACTGGCATTTTAGAAAAAGAACAGCGCTTAGATCCATGGCTAGCCCGAGTTTTAACTACAGAACTGTTGTTTGGCAAAAAGGAGTTGCCTGGGCTCAGCAAACCCGAGCAAACTATTCTGAGTTACAAAGAACAATTCGAGAAAATACCACTACAACTTGATGAAGTTAAATCTGAAGGTAATAATATTTCTTTTTTTCAGATATAATTCTACTTATCAACAATGGCAGAGAGCACTGAAACGGGGCCCTTAATTCCGAAACAGACAAAGCAAGCGGTGTTTGTTTTGGCGAATTTATTTTTATATAGTGTTGCTATGTTTACCTTACCTTTTATCGCTTTCTTTGGAATGCGGCACATACTTACGGATTATTATCCAGTTGATCCATTTATAAGGACCGTCTGGTCAGTAGTGTCTGCTGTTGTTGTGGTGAATTTAATTATTTGCTTATATGCATATAAAGCGTATCATGAAAAAGAATATGACGAGCATGGCAATGAAATTGATCAGCATTCCTATCAGACGCCAAAAACAAAAGAGTCTGAGAAAAGTTCATTAAACTTAAAACAAGATTAACATGCAACATTCCAAAGAGTTTGGTCCAGTATTACGCTAAGTTTGTAAATTGCTAGTGTATTTGTTACGCTTTAGCAATAATAAATATTTAAAAATAATCTTTGTTTTATTCTTCTATATTCCTTGTAGATAGAACATTGTCAATTTAATAATGAAGTATAACTTCTAGAACTTCCAACGCAACAATAACTTAATTGAACAATAAACTGTGATTATTATTTTAATCTTCACTGAAAAATATACACTATGAACTATTCAAAGCATTATCAACAATTCCTTTTAAATACCATGTCATCTGACCTATATACTACACCTTCTAAATATACTAATTTAGTTCCTATAAATCTTTCAGTTCGCAGACCTCGCTATGTAAGGATAAACACCAATCTCTTAACCACGTCAGATGCCATCAGAGCCTTCCAAGATGAGGGCTACAAGTTCATCAGATGTACATCAGGATCATACAATGATTACTTGCAACAGATACTGGGTTTATCGGAATATGATTTCACACAGGACTATCATGTGAAAACAATGTTTGTGTTCCATCCTGGCTCCAAGTTCCATGATCACGATTTGTACTTGGAAAATAAGATTATATTGCAGGATAAGGTAATTAATTGTACCTTCTTTTCCATATTGCAATTAAATGTATTTGAAATAAATGCAGTAAAATAAGCTCTGAAAAGTCTTCATTTTTTAATATAATTTAATGACCGGATCAAACATAATAGTACATCATATCCTCTGAGTTATCTATCACTATTTAATGAAAAATAATTTTTAAAACAGGCATGTCTATTGTTATAATTAGGGATGCATCGATACGCCTTTTCGCCGATACGATACCGATACCGATACCGATACGCTTACTGTGAATTCAAAAATAAAAATAACTACGTTAAAAACAACCGACTTCAAACCTATTTGATAAATAGCACATCTAAATAATATGTAGTAATTAATAATATCAAATCTTTTTTATTTTTTACTTTTCCGTTTTTGAAGTTGGTTATTTTTTAGTGTATTTTTCAACACGAATCAAACGAGCCCAAACTCGATAAAGTTGAGTCAATATATTACTGAGTTCCTATGGCCACCTTCCGATTCCATCATCAAATCAGCTCTATGTCATGATAATATATCATTCACACACACACACACACACACACACACACACACACACTCACACACACACACACATACTCACGCTTATCCACCTGTCCAATTCATGTATCGTCATATATATATATTTATAATTAACTAGTAATTTTTATTCTTTAATTGTTATTAATCTGTAACTAGAATATTCTGTTTACGTATTTTATATTACTTGTATGAACTCATAAGGGAAGGCACTGTTTTCTGAGACACAGGTATTAACCTAGTTCAGAAGGCAGAGCAAAATTGTGAACTATGTAAAAAATTTGCTAATAAATATTATTTTATTTTTTTTATTTTATATTTCATCGCTATCCAATTTACATACCTATACAAAATTTCAGCTCAATCGGTTACCGGGAAGTGAATCAAATTTACTTGCTACATTTCATATAAGTCATCAAGTATAGACAAAAATGCTCATAAAATAAAAACTACTGGGCCTATCCGAATTAAATTTTTACGGGACCAATTCGACACCATCCCGCATCGAACAAAGAAAGAATCACGTAAATCGATTCAGAACACTCGGAGTAATCGGTGTACATACATAAAAAAAATTATACCGGCCGAATTGATAACCTCCTCCTTTTTTTTGAAGTCGGTTAAAAATGAAGGTATAATAAATAAATCACAAGTCAGATTTTCCTTTTATCAATATAAAAAGTAGAGACATAATTAGGCAATTAAAAATTTTAGTAAGTAATTAAAATTAACATTGATAAGATTTTTGTTTAAGAAACAAAGTATAGGTCTACCAGAATCTGATGGCATATTTATATTTATAAAATAAAAGATTTTCATGTGGCAACTTTATTTGACAACTATCAAATTGGTTGTCAAATTATTTGTTTTCTTCGCATTTGATGAATAATTTTTAGGATTTTGTCTAAAAAATCTTCGAACATGTCGAAAAAGCGGCTGCGATCACAAGCAAGAGGTGTTGTTTACAATGTGTATAGAAAAATATTCGATGAAGAAGGGTCAGAAACATAAAAATTTTCAATTTTCAAGATTTTATTGGTAAATTTGACTTACCCGTTTTGATACTTTTAATTAAAAATATTATAAGTAGGTAACTATAATATTTTTTGTTGATTACAATATAATTTTATGAAAACTTATTACAGGAGTTTACAATACGGCTATTCGTCAAGTCTAAGCTGTCCAAGTCAACTTTATAATGTGTGTATATCTGTTAATACTTAAAATAAACATAGTTTTATTTTATTTTTGTTTTATTTTATAAAAAATTATAAGCAATGAAATCTAGTTTTGATCTGCATTATCATTATATCCATATTTTGACATGGCATAATGATAATGATTTAAACAAATATAAGTATGTGTAAATAATAATATGTCTAATATACATATAAAACTAATATGTATATTATTTATGTAAGTATGTACATACATAATATTAGTGGATATCTCATTATTAAGTACAGTATTGTCCACTTATGTAATGTGACTAATGATATTGAGGACAAAATAAAAAATAAGAAGTATCAAGATCGTTCAGTCCATTTTCCCTAGGGTTGCACACTCAAAATTTTGATTTCCCTAATTGCCATCAGATTCTGGTTTACCTATACCTACATAATCTTAAGTTTTGCGGAGAAAGCGATTTCGCAAGTCTGTTTGAATAAGACCTACGCTGGAAAATAGTCTCTCAGATGCAACAGAACTTATTTGGAAACTAAAGTACTTCTGCGCAATTTTTTTCAAGTTTAGGTATAAAACGTCATTGCGCCAGAAAACGAATGGATCTGCATCTCTCGATATATTGGGACAACTCAACAACACTCTCACAAGCGCAGGGTTTCCCCGAGCATTGTTCATGCCTCATTTGCAACGGAATAGACGAGACAACACGCTCGTTTACACTACATTTTTAAATTAAAAAGTATCGTTGTATCGGTCATAAAAATATCGTCGATACCGATATATCGGCTAACCCTAAGTATCGCCGATATATCGGTATCGGTATCGGTATCGGATGCACCCCTAGTTATAATCAATAAAAAAATTATAAGTTTCCATATGTTTAATGTTCTCAAAAGCAAAATATGTGAGATTGACATAAGTTAATTATTTGGGTGGTTTTCTTTTAAAAAAATGTTTACAAACTTACCAATATTTCATATAATAAACATCTATTATGTTTTAGGCTACAGCTTTACCAGTGCAATTGCTGGCGCCTCCACCAGGTAGTGTAGTTTTGGATATGTGTGCAGCACCGGGCATGAAAACAACACAAGTTGCCGCTTTTATGAGGAATCAGGTATATTAATTGTTTTAAAAAAGATTTCGGAACAAAATAATAAAAAAACTAAGGGAATACCACTTTTATCATCCGAGTGTATTTTTTTTACGTAGTTGTAATTTGCTGGTACATAATATATTCATTAATTAATTTTGAACCAAAACACAGATTTACTGTTATATAGTTCAAATATAGAAAAATTCAATGTGTTCTGTTTAATGAAGCGCGAGCACGCCTTCATAAATTCTCAAATAAGGTTAACAAAATCATGCTTTTTAGTAAAAAAATATTTTTTTTCCAGGGAAAAGTTTATGCCGTTGAAAGAAATGAAAACAGATATCAAATGCTCTGCGATTTTGTTCAAAAGACCGAATCTAAATGTGTGACCACAATGCACAGAGATGCATTGGAAATTAAAAAGGGGGAGTGTAAAGATGTAGAATATATTATTTTGGACCCAAGTTGCTCTGGATCAGGTAATAATTAAATTCAATTTCTATCTTCCATTCCTATAAAGTTAATTATTCAATTCATTAGTCTTCATTAGTAGTTCTTATAACAGCTAATTAGATGCTATTAATTGGTAGTAAATCGTAAAAGTTTATCACATGTAGTAGCAATCATTTATTTATTACTTATAGAACAATACATTTATTCAAGTCATTTTAAAAACAGGTATGCAACTCTCAGTACACAACTACGTGGAAGACGTTAGACTCGCTCGTCTAACATCCCTACAAGAGAAATTCCTAAAACACGCCATGAATTCGTTTCCGAAAGCCAAAAAAATTGTTTACAGTACATGTTCCATATTTCCAGAAGAAAACGAAAGAGTTATATCCAATGTAGTTAAATCTTCTCGTGCTAAATGGAAAGTTCTAAATGTTAAAGATCTGTTGAAGGAACAATGGAATAATTATGGTTCAGGAATGTATGGTGAAATGGGAACGCGCTGTTTGTATGCACGACCTGAATCGGATATAACTACGGGATTCTTTTTAGCAGTGCTAGAAAGAGATCCTAAACAAGTGGATAATACAGAAAGCAATGAAGCGGTAGACGAAGAACTTACGCAGAAGAAAGAGAAAAGTAACAAAAAACATACAAATGAAGAAACAACACCAGAAGCGGAAAATAATGAACAAGATGGTGATGAAAATTCCGAAATTCAAAAGAAAAAGAAGAAAAAATCGAAGCATAAAAAAGATACAGCAGATAACACAATAGTGGAAAAAGAAACCACCGTTGTCGATGAAACGAGTGAGGATATAAAATGTAAGAACAAAGCAGTTGAAGCAAGTTCTGAAAATGGAGTAGATTGTATAGAAGTAAATACTGAAACAGATAAGGTAAAACAAAAGAAGAAGAAGAAGAAAAAACGAAAAGATTTGAATGAAGTTTCTGAAAATCATGAAATTAATTCGAATAATGATGAAGTGGTTGGCACAGAGGTTAATTCAGAAGAAACTGAACCCAAAAAGAAAAAGAAAAAAAGTAAAAATAAAGAACTGATAGAAAATGCTGTACAAGAACAAACTCAAGAAGATATTCATAGAGAGGTTGAAACAGAAACATCGACAAAAAAGAGAAAAAAGTCCAAACATTCTCCCAAACAGGTTCCGGATAATGATGAAGTTGAACCAGTAAAGAAAAAAAATAAAAAGCGTAGCAAAGAGTAGCATTTAGCTATCGTATTTTGTATGTTTTTAAATAAAAATTTATTGACAATACTTTGTTTTTATTTTCCTTAATTATTGTAGATCTGGCTTAATTTAAGTACGCTTAAAGTATGCTAGAAAATATTAACAAAAATAAAATAGGTGCATGCATTCACGTATGAAACGCATGATGCGTTAGTAAGAATGTTTGGTTGAAGAGATGTATGGACTTTTGGTATTCACAAGACATAGTAACAAGTCATCTATCAGATAAGCACATAGGCTACTTTCGACCCAGGTACTACGCGGAGAAAAGCCGCATGTTATTGTTAGTTTTAGAATAAATAAATTTCGATTAGAATCGAAAAATTTTGATATAGGTACATATTTACTTTCAAAATTAGTATCTAATTATTATTAAACAATATACTCGAAAAAGTTTTCGTGAATCGGACTCTATCGGCAGAATAATCCTTTGTGATTACGTAGCGTCGTGGACAAAAAAAAAACAATATTACCTAATCTTGTGAAATTAATATTTGTCTAGCAAACCACTTGTCGTACAAACAAGAAATATTTATAATTGTACCTACATATTGTACTAAGTAACGCATTTATATAAAAATACGTTTACGATTGATAAATTGGCTATAACCGTTGCATTGCACGCCAGACCGTCACGAACTGTGTCGTGCGTCCTTATTTTCAACACCCACTCTTACAAAAAATATGTAGGTACTTTTCCTATAAATGACTCAAAGAAATGCATATACAGGGTGTCCCAAAAAGTAGTGATGAACGGAAGCTGGAAGGTAGAGGACCTAGAGAGCTATCCGAATCACCCCCATGTATGTTATGCGATTTTTCGTATTTTCGGAGTTATGACATTTTTTTCAATTTTTCATCTATCGCTGAGTACGATGAGATTTTTATTTATGGTGACGTGAATTATTACGCTAGATGTTTGATTTTTTTTGTGTGCTAAGCTGAAAGATAGGCCAATTCAGTATGGTAACATTTACTATCGTTAGATCTTCGAATGGAATAAAAAAACGAATTAAATGTCAAGGAAGATAAAATTACCCAGTACTTTCACCACTTCAAGGGCCCGTAAAAAAATAAAATCAAATAAAAAAAGTTTTCCGTTTGGCTTTTAAAAACTTTCTCTATCTATCAGGTAGCTACCCTGAAAATTTCATTTTATTATTCAGAATGCTTCAATCGAAAAATTGAATTCTAAATGTGGTAAGTGCAAAAATTTTATTAACGTGATGATCATTAAAACCAATAAATAGGTGTTTAATTACCTACCAGAAATTTTTAAAATAACCCGGCTGTTGCTCAATGCAAGTGCGACATCACCGTAAAAATTTGTCTTTTAAATGTCTGAATGCCCTTTTATCATTTTTAATGGTTTCTTCTGCTACTATGAATTTCAGGGTTATTTCGTCCAAATTGTGGCATTCTCTTAAGTAGCCGAGGTCTTTTTAGTATCTCCATTGAAACAAATCAATGGGGTTTAGGTCGAGGGACCGTGGAGGCCAGGCTTTAAGGCAGGCGTCACCGGCGCATGCGCAGGCTGCAACGACCAATCCATCTTTCAGGGTATCTTTGCCCTTTAGCCTCGCCTCCACGGTTCCCGGACATAAACCCTATTGATTTTTTTTCCGTGGGGATACTACAAAGACGAGAGACTGACACAATTTTGACGAAATAACCCGGAAATTCATAGTAGCAGAAGAAACCATTAAAAATGATAAAATGGCATTCAGACATTTAAAAAACAACTTTTTACGGTGATGTCGCACTTGCACTGAGCAACAGCGGGGTCATTTTAAAAATTTCTGGTTATTAAACACCTTGTAATTGGTTTTAATTCTTTTTATGAATCATCATGTTAATTCAATTTTTGCACTTATCACATTTAGATTTCAATTTTTCGATTGAAGCTTCCTGAATAATAAAATTAAATTTTCACGACAGCTACCTGATAGATAGAGCAAGTTTTTAAAAGCCAAACGGAAAACTTTTTTTATGTGATTTTATTTTTTTACGGGCCCTTGAAGTGGTGAACGTACTGGGTAATTTTATCTTCGTAGTGTAGTTACTCCACTTCTTCATTGTGCCTGAAAGTCTAGTCTAGATGTATTATTATGTAGTATATAATTATTATGAATGAGTGAATGGGGTCAAACTACAAAACGACCGTTTTGACGATTGTAGCACATGTGTGTTTTCTGTATTTTTTAGCTATTAGAAATAGGAATCAACAAGGAGCACTGCGTGGTTTAATTCTATTTTCATATCTGATTGTTTTTCTTACGTTAAACTTGGGTAAAGCATGCTTAGCGTTCAATTTTATCAATAATTATTGGATTGAGTTAAAAATCAGTTTGTGATTTATTTTTGTTTCAGTAAACATTCGTCTGGTATGAAACTTCATAATAAGAAAATATAGAAAGGTATCCTTAAATTATAATAGAGCTACGTGAGAGAAGTTTTTCTTTTCCATTTTATTTCATTTAGCGTACTCATTATAGAACTTATCGCATTACAACTGTCTACAACACCACATGAAACGTAGTTACCTAGAACAAAAAATGAATTTATCTATTGAGTACTAAGGTACTATAGCAGTAACGACTACATGGATTTCATTATTCCATTTACACACCAATCGTGACGTGTTGCTATTTGGGTTAATGTGTCCTTCAAATGTTACAATTTTACTGATATCTTGCAGCCTTGGGCTAAATAGTGCGTAATAGTGATTGAGATAATATTTATAAGTTTATTTAGATGGCCTATAATACGCTTAATTCCCCTCTCTCTTGTACCATACATTTCCTTCGACATTAGAAGAGCATTGTAGGATTACCTTCTGAAAGTAAAACTTTTCGAAAGCGTAGATAAGTTTCTAAATAACAACAGAACAACAACACAAATTTTGCTTGCTTCTAGAAATAACACACACAGTTATGAAATTAAACATAATATTATAGTAGGTTATCTTAATATTTCAATGTTATCGATCTTACTACCAACTATCATTTCGCTTTTCATTGACCGCCTCCTTGGTACAGTGGTTGACGCGTGAGCGTAACACCAAGGCCGAGGGGCCCTGGGTTCGATTCCCGGTGGAGACGAAGAAAAAAAAAATGTCTCGGTCTGGCAGGACGCAGAAGGCTGATCACCTACTTGTTCCTAAAGAAAATCTATCGGTGAAACAGATGTATAATGCTTCTGCTCCTTACCCCACTAGGGGACATGGGACTTCATAACTATCATTTGCAATTTGAAATTGCTTACTTCACGTAAGAGTATTATTTCTAAGTTTAGTTATTTAATAATACGATAAAAATGTCGCCTGCGTACGTAGCCGTAAACAATAAAATTGATTTGTCTTTGTATTTATTGTCTTAATCGCAATCTTTTGAAATAAAACTTCTGCGCGTTGAGAGGAAAATTCGAGGTCGCATCATGGCAATACCGTCACGTCATGGAGTAAGGAAACGATTTTGGAATCTTTCAATCTTGTCAAAGAAGTTTCACTTCTGATACGTGTGCTCGTCACACACGCTTTTTTTTACTAACACGGTCGAATCGAAACAAATCATAAATCCCCTTTATTTTATTACTAATGTACCTAACTACGAATATAAGTGGTTTATAAGACAAAATTATTAAAATGTTTAAATATTAATTAAATTATTGAAGTGAAACTTCTTTATCGGGGTTGGAAAAAAATTTAGTGTAACATTTTTTCGTTACGCGTGACATTTTTCCGTTACGCGCCATCTTTTTCTTATCCCTACCACGCGTGATTCGACGTATTTCTGTAAAGTTGCATATAGTAAATTATTTTTTGAAAAATAAGGTCATAAAGAAGTTTCACTTCTTACGTGTGTACACTAGTACACGCACACATTTTTTTATACAAATTTAGGGATGAATCAATGGATGAATCCGTTGCCTAGCAACGCTGTTTTTCTCAGCCTATGGCGTACCATCATTTGGGCGGCGCCTACATTTGATCTAGTTTCAGCCAATCACAAGCGGAAACACTCTATTATGACAGTCCTGTCACTCAAATTATCATATAGTATGATACTTTTAAAGGCAAACTGAATCATGTGTCTTTACAATAGGGTAGAATTTTGCTTGATAGCTCTTGTTTAATGAGCTTCCGTTATTGAACTGACGACCGAGTGGCGACACTCCCAATGAATGGTGTAGGTATTTATTTCTATAGGTTCTATTTTTCAACAATATAGAGATTTAATAGTTTATAAATATTTCAAATTAGGAAATATGAATCAAATAGCATAAAATAAGAAATATAATGTTTATAAGAGTGCTACGATATTTCGTAGCACTGTGCTACGACGCAGTTTATTACGTCCTTAAAGATGATTAAGTTTAATTGACATTTAAATTTTTAATTAAATCGAATAAATATGTAGGTTAAAGATTTTATTTCTTTTGCATAAATTACCGTCAAAGTCTATGAAAAACAGTAATAATTGAAAACAGGGTATAATTTATAATAATGACTGTTGAATGTGGGTAGAAAATCTAGAAATATAATTTATGCTATACTCATGCTCTACTTTATTTAATTACAGTCGCTAGCTGTAACTTGAAATTATATGGAATATAAAAATTATTTATGTTCCTAAGGAAAGACATTTTTTTTCATGAACGACCATCACTACATAGTATAAAACAAAGTCGCTTTCTCTGTCCCTATATTCTTCTGTATGCTTAAATTTTTTAAACTACGCAACGGATTTTGATGCGGGTTTTTTTAAACAGTGATTCTAGAAGAGGATTTTAGTATATCATTTATTAGGTTTAGACAAATTAGGAGAGGCCGCTGACGGGCGGAAAACTAGTTTATGATAATTCTGGAAGATCGAGTAAAGCTCGAGTTGTCATTGCTACAATGTTAGTGCCTTTATGTATCACATCACTACCTGAACATTTTTGAAACAATACAGTTACTTTGTATTGTTTTAAAAAATTGCGTAAAAAATATTTCATAATTTATGTAAATTCATGACGCAATTTACAGCGATTGTGAAAATGCTTACACGTCGAGTATGAAATATTTATCAAGGAATTTAACATCATTACCGCAGAAAATAACATATAATTGCAGTTTAGTGTGCTTACAGTACTTAGCTCGAGTAAATTCGTGAAATTCTAAATCCCTGTTTATCGTGAATCGTTTTGAGGTTAGGACACACGTGGCATCGTTAAGTATGGATTTACATTACGCATTTTTAGAGAAAGAATTCAAAACAGAAGTTTATTATAATTATTTACCTTGAGTACATAGTTTTCAAAAGGAGTAATTCTGAAAGGATGCTTAGAAAATTGCTGAAAGTATTATTTTAGAGCAAAACTTATCTAATAATATACTATGGTAGACTTATTTTTCAGTAATGTTGATAATAATCGACATGGACTTTCGAATTGAAAACGAATTATGTATTCCAATAATTATTTAGAATGCGAAGCTGTTTTAAAACCCACTTATTTAATTAAAATTCTATTTACATATATAATTTTTTGTATTTTTATGAATATTGGTGACTAAATCAAATAAGAACAATCCTGTTGTAGGTAATATCAATCTTTATTTTTAACATCTCTATTTTAAAGTAAGTGTCTTAATCGTTACTGTTGTAGGTTGAAATCGAAAAAATGTTCTAAATTAACTTTAGAACCATAATAAACAAATATCCATTATAAGCCTGTAGCTTGTAGGCACAGAAACTTCTAGAAACAATATGTATTCGATTGTTTTGCCAAGTCATTCGCGTGTTTCATATCGATATTGAGCTCGCATTCGTCTCAATTACGCAGCTTATTATATTGAAATAATGTTCATTCGAACACCTACTATTTGCTCTAAGTTCAATTATGATTCATATTTCATATATCTGAAAATGGCCAATTATGTAATATTAAGTATTGTTTATTAACAACAAGATAACAATTTAAATTAACGTCTAAAATTCCATTATATTATCATAGGCACATACTAAAATTGCAAGCTCAACACGGCAGCCTATTTAGGTTATTGATTATTATGTCCTGTTTATTGTAGCCTACGTCAGGTGAAAAGTTCCTGAATTCTGAAAGCTAGCTCACGTAAGCTAAAATACAGTTGGAAGGGCTATTTAATATTTTGACCTATATTGTATAACTAGCTTACCGCCCTCGGCTTCGCCCGCTTTTTCTAAAACCTAATAAATTATATATTATATTAAAACCTTCCTCTTGAATCACTCTATTAAAAAAAAACCGCGACTTTAAGCGACTTTGTTTTATACTATGTAGTGATAATAATAAATTCAAATTATGATAAGTATAGATATACATAAACATATGTAAATATGTAGTAAATACGTACTTACTATTGCATAATATGTATTGGCGTTCTCATCTTGAAATTTATTTAATTTTATACTATCGATAATAACACTTGAAGCACGAACAATAAGTGTTTTAAAAGAAAGCTCAAAAAAACATGGTAAAAAAAAGAAAGTTAACTTTGTTCGGTATAGAATAAAAAAAATAATGGCGAATATGTATTTATAAAAGTTAATTTACGGAAACATGAATTGATAAGTCCTCTGTATGGTTATTTACTCACAAAAACAACACTGAAAATTTATCTTGACTTTCACCGTTTTACAAAACATCAGCTTTCGGCCATAATTCACTAAGGAAATGGCACCAATTATAGTCTTTATAAACATCGCAAGGAACGAAAAACTTTAAGTTTCTATTGAGGCCTGTGGCGCTAGGTGTAAAGTGTACGTTAGGTTAGCGAGACTACATCCTGGCCAAATTGAAGTTAAATACAAAGAAGACTCATAAATGTAAAAATTTTTTATTAAATTCAGTATATTCACTTTATTTTAATACAGAATGTTTCCATCGGAATCAGTTCAAAATAAGTTTTATGCCGCTATTTAAACAAAGTACTGTATTTATTGTATTTGCAAAGTTATGTGGCCTGCTGGCATCTCCATCGAACGATCTTATTCTTTACTTTAAAATAACAAATATTATAACATGCAATGCTATAACAAAAAAAGAACATTGATTGCATTTTAATACGCCTAACAATTTCAAAGCATAACCATTTCGTGTAACCGCCCCAACGCACACGGGTGCGCTGGCCTGACCACCCCGCCATACCGCGTACAATGGCGAACGGTCACTCGAACGGTCTCTCAAAACATAACCGGTCGACTACCGTTCCATTATAATTACCCATTTGCATATACTTTAACTCAAGAATCAACAACTTATAAACATTTCCAATGAACAGACAGTGAATACTTTTATGTGTCATTTATTTTCCCGCGCTTTTCTGTCAGCGTACAGATTAACAATTATTGTTTATTCCGCGTAGAATGAATCGTGCGTAGGAACTTTAAAGCAATGTTTTAATTGTGTTTCATATTTTTTAAATATCGACATGGCATCAGAAGAGCCTGCTGCTGCAACTGTGGTGAGTGCCTTTATTATTAAACTAATAAAATAATAATAAATAGATATTTAAAAAAATATATAGGTCAGACCTTTTAGTGTAATTTCTTTTACTTGTATTCTTCTTCTTCTTTAAGTAAAAAATAATAACCAGTTTTAAAATATTAGTATTTAATCAACAATGCTAATTTTTGGTTATAACAAAGCCAATACAAATATTTTCTCCTTAATCATTACTCATTAATCTTAATAATTGTTAAAGTACAGATAATAGTTATTCATTGCCTAGATATATAATGGAGTGTTAATTATTCCAAGTTTATTTGCAAAAGTAAAGAATATTTTAATTACTGACTACCCAGGTATATAGAACAATAAAATGTATTTCATGAATGAATCATATTATTATTGCAGTATTTCTAATAACTCCAAGCCCGCTCGAACCCTCGTGGTCATGCTTAAAGTTACTTAGTCACGCAGTAAGCCTACAACTAGTTAAAGTTATCAAAAAGATCTATTGATTACTTGACGTTAGGTTAACTTGAAAAATTGCAGTGCTGACCTAATATTAACATAATTGGACATAATTTTACATTTATAAATGTCTAAGTTTCTTACTCACGAATGTTGTATAATTAAATACAATTTGTAAAACCGTACTGTATACGTCTTTGAGTTCGACACGTGTTACTATAATATAAAAACTTGGCAAACTCAAGGTCATGCTAGAATTAAATAGCATGAATGAGCCTATCTATTTCATGCGTAGTCGACGGAGTAACCGCAACGTCACTGACCACTCATTGCCCAGTCGACCGCTGAATTTTCGCGCGTAATGTCGCGTCGTCTGCAAAACAAACCGCGTCCAAAACCACGCACTCGTTCGCAGGTCGCCGAGCCGCCCCCAGTGGACCCCGTGCCGCAGGAACAAGACCAGCAGGCACAATCTGACGATGAAAAGGAATCAGAATGGCGTGCATCCCGCCCAGCGTCTCCACCGCAAAGAACAGATGATATATCCGAAGGTTCCGAAGCAACAGTACGACCAGTTAGACCGGAACCGGTCAGTCGATACGCAAACCTCAATTACTGGAAGGCCAGGCGGGTGACGTTCTATCGGAATGGGGATCCGTTTCATCCCGGCGTTGAATTCCGATTCAAGCCGGGTAGAGACTTGGTGTCCATGGACGCGTTGCTAGATAGATTGTCTGAGAGATTGGAGCTTCCACGTGGTGCAAGATTCATCTTTGGGATGGACGGCGATCGGAAATATAGACTGGAGGAGTTAGAAGACGGGGCGTCCTACGTCGTGTCGTCGTACAAGACATTCAAAGTAAGTATTTCATATCTGACCTCGTTTTATTTTCTTGGTAATAGGTTATAAATTAAAGGTAAGTTGAAATAATTAGTCATGAGCACATGTGCCGTGCGTGACCCGTGCCAAAAGAAGTATATATTTATAAGTTAACGTGGCGCGATACGATCACACCATTTGCTTTACTTATAATATTTTAATAACACGTAGTAAATAATGCCACGTCCTGTCTCATTTGTTTCTACTTAATTTTTGTATTTTATAGCCAAATTATAAGCCTCGAGTTTTTTCATACAGGTACAAAATATTAGGACGTTAGTACCAACAATATAAATAATTATATAAATTGGCTTCATAAAAAATAACGATACTTAATACGCATATGATAATATCAATTAATTTTGTAAATTACAATATATACAAAGCTAACTTAGGCAGTCAGTAGATATTGCAAACAATGTCCCATATTAGCTAGCTCTCATCAATCCTCATCATTTGGCCCTCATCAAGCACCCAATGATCGTAATTATAATATTTAGGGTATTTAGTTTAAATCACTCCGTTCGAGGCTACGTCCTTGCCCAGATTTAGGTCACAGGATAAGGCACGCACCGTTCGAGTCCTCACTATTTGCATTTTGATTACATAACCAATTTTCTTCAATACAAGAAACTAATTGCAAACAAATTCAACATAAACGATGTTATATCGTTTAAGGAAACCGAATGATTACGCAGAACCTAATGTTTGTTGTATTCGTTTCTGAAAACTCTTGATTGCTCTGATTATGTATTATTATTGTTTATTTAGTTGCATAGAAAATTGGTGCGGGTATACAATTCTGCAGTTTGTTTAATTGCATAACAGGGCACGTTTTCGTGAATAACTTTTACAGAATATAATTATGACATATTACCAGACAGTATACACGACATCGTACTAGATATATATACATTTTTCATTATTTTCTTTTATTGTTTTTCGAGGACGAGACGTAACGAAGTAACTAACGAAATAAACAAAATATTGGTAGCTTCTTTATCTTAAATAACAAAAACTTGATATCCTGTGTCAATAAGCTATATCCAATTCCACCTTTTCCAAGACAACACTAACGTTCAAAACGTTAATTATTTAAAACTTAAGTGAATAAATGAATTCAAACTAAGCTGTATATAGAATATGAACACAAGCAAGCGGCCGGTTGGCATCGTTTCAGAGGGCAATGCTCCACCTTGCACTTACAATGCATCACGGTAGAACCTTAACATCTAATCTTTAAACGCATGAGCTATTGCCGCAATGAAATTAATGCTTTGTGTTCATTATACGTCCTGTGGAATGAAATGTTTCTTTGTTTAAAACACGTTGTTTGTGTAACACAGTTTTACTGGCTTCGGTTTGATAACAATATGCTTGATTAGTAATAGCCTTTTTTAAAATTGTAAAATGTTTATGTTAAAATTTGAAACAAGCTCGAGTACATGGATAAAAGTGTGATATCTATGATACTAAATCTATATATTATCTCAATTAATAAATATTACTTATTTTTGTTTAAGTATTTATTTCTGTTCTCAATTCAAACTTGATCTTATACTTACAATTTATAAATTGCTTGTTTGGCGACCCTTTTAATTAAAACTACTATAATTAACGTATAACGTATGAAATTTTCATAATATCAATTACTACGCAAATGTAAGAATCATGAATTACCGAGTGAGAAATGTACATAAATCTCGTTTATTCAAGTTGCGTAGCATATTCGTAGCATCGTAGGTGACCGTAGCGTTGTAGCGGCGTAGAGGCGTAGCATCTAATACGCGTAACTTGTACTAAAGCTATAGTAAATCGACGATTATTATAATTAAATGTGTGATTATTATATTAGTGATATCTTACCTAAACTAGTAATGGATCGATAAATTAAATTAGAGGGATAGTGATACATATTTGTAGTGATTTGTTTATATATTATATTTCATATATTACATACATCAATATACGATTGTTTGGAAATTATAGTTTATATTAATAACTTTAAAGTAAATATATAATATATAGTTCAATGATATTCATAATATTTTTCAAAAAATTAATTATAATTTGAAAAAATCCAAGAAGTTAAAATCAGTTCGTATGTACATTGTAAATGGTAAAATAAACTTTGTTTAAAGTACATTATATAATATATTGAGTTCAGTACGACCAAGATCACGTGCTATAACCAGTTAACAATAAATAGCCTCTAGGTTATTATATTACTTTAGTTAAATGCCTTTCACACCTTAGTTATGATAAAGTAAAAATGCGGCATCTTAACGACCAAGGCGTGCCTGTGAAGTCATGTTGCAGATACAATTTCGATCAAAGCTGTTATTTATTTTACTATTACGTTTATTATTCTTGTATTGTTTTGTTTTATGTTATGTTGTTTTAATTTTAATTATTGTATTCTGTGTTAATTGTGTTTATGGAGTCAAATAAATGATCTTTCTTTCTTTCTTTCTTATTTAAGACTCTGAAATTTAAGCATTTAGTAGCCAATAGAATATGAAGTCATGTTGCAGATATTTACTATATTAGCTATTATTTAAGACTCGGATATGTAACCATGTAGCATGATACAATTGATTAAAAAAAAGAGCGTGTGTGCCGAGCACATGTGTCAAAAGTCTAACTTCAAAGATACCAAAATCGTCGCCTCCTCCGTGATGTGACGGTATTGCCATGACGCGACTTGAAATTTTACTTTTAACGCGCCGAAAGAAGTTCAACTTCAAAAATAAAGAAATATTGCATAGACGATTAAAAAATGCATTTCTAATGTAAAAACTCAACAATTATTAGTTGCATTTATATTAATTAATGATCAACTATATTCAGATTGAACTATAAAACAGTTACATAATATATTGGATGTTTGCAGCTATGTAACCGAAACATTGAGTGTCATTTTCGCTCCCTATAGATTAATTATACCATCACATCCATGTGGCAAGGTACATAAAAGAAACCGACTGTAAAACATATACACAGGTATATAATATCTATTTACTTTACATTCATAAAAGCTTCCAATAAACAGATCCTCAGTAATATACAAATTTCAATTACTTAACCACAGTATTACAATATTATTTCCTACAGTAAGGAAACGCCTTTGATGTCGCGCGATGCCGCCGCCAGCGTAGGTACTTACGCTGCCACACGAAAATACGCTAGGGTTGCAACAAATGGGAAATAAAACAATTGTGATTATTAATATTATGATGAAATCATTTATTCATATGTACATTCAAAATAATTGCGATTATTAAATCTGATGTAATTATTTGTTCATAAATATACATATAATTACAGATATTGCACTGCTAAATATTATTTACGTGGACACTTTATTTTTGGATGTTCTTAATTATTGTATATTATAACATTTAACTAAGTAATGCATTCGCATTGGGATGTACAATCTGATTAGAAAATAATGAGGACAACATATACATAGCTTTGATTTTAATTCAACAGATACAATTAATACAATCTTTCTGAAATATTGTTTCCTTCTGGGATTTCAATGTAGATTTACATCTGTAAATGGAACAGTTTGTGCGCGCCATAATAGAATATGTAAGTACCTATGTATAATAAAATTATTACACAAAAAATACGACTGCGTCGTCCTTTCGCGCTAGGTAATGCAAACTAAGCGTGTTTGCATTACGCGGCCCGCGTCGCCCGACCCCCCGCCAGTTCCCCTCCGTTTCTCTGCACAAGTACATTCGTTTCCATACTGTATAGATATTGTAATACTGTGACTTAACTATTAATAACTTTAACTGTAGGTCAAATATAAGGCGGTTAAAGAAAACACAAATATTTGTTAATTGAAGCAGAGTCATGCGTCACAATATTGCTATAAAACCTTAACGTTTATTCCGCAATACAATTAACATTTTTGTGATGGTAATAACAAATCCTACAAATATTATAAACGCGAAATGTGAGGATGGTTGTTTGTTACTCTTTCGCGCAAATACTACTGAACCGATTACAATTAAACTTGGTATGTAAGGAGCCGAAGACCCAGAATAAGGCATAGGCTACTTTTTATCCCGGAAATCTCACAGAAACGGGAACTATGCAGATTTGACGGGCGAAGCCGTGGGCGGAAATCTTTTCATAATATATAATTATCTTAGGCTAATGATTTTCTTATATAATATATCTCCAAACGTATAATTGAGTAGCAAAGTAATTTTGTAAATATTTAGGGTGAAATATTATATAAACATTGGTGTCTAATGAGGGTTTAAAAGGGTACGAGAGAACTCTTGGTAATACTGTATCTTTCGGTTACGTAAAAACGACGTCTACCCTATTATATATTATGATACTGAAAGAATAAACAATCATGACTCTACCTCTAGATAGCTTATAAATGCAATGCTACAATGATGAATAACTATTAGTAAATATCAATTACAGAATTCGATTACGACAATCTATGCAATGTAACCAACTGGGCATTTCCCAACAAAAACCTTATACATTCAATGTTATAAAATAACTAAAATGAATCCCTTTATTGAGAAGAGCATGAAAATATTACAAAAGATATCTCCTAAATGTAAAGTCCATCCTCTATGTAAAGTGAGGCTCTCCAAACCTAACCTACAGGAAAAAGTTTAGAAATTCCTTGAAATTTAATACGTTATCGATACAGATTGCATGGCAATGAATAAACTGCATTTTCCGGGCTCGGAGCGATCGCATTGTATCGGGCAGGGCCTGTCGAAATTAGGGATTTAGGTCAGACGTCCGAACGGTCAGTAAATCGCGATGTAAGGCTGTGAACACATGTATTGATGTATTGCTTTATTATAATACTTAATGTTTTTAATGCACATTTAAACTAATAAAATGTATGAAGTATAGGCTGGTAGGAAACAGTAATCCGTGTGTATTTTTCTTGTAGTCAGAAGTTTGGTAGAAATTTTATTATCTCATCGCAAGTATCGAATTTCATTCGTTTTCTTTGTTAGATCTAAATAAAATTATCACTTGATTACCATGCGTCAAACGCAGAATAAACTAACAAAACTGCTTAAACTGTACCTATAATTTATTTTCTAACAAATTTACATTATAAAAAGAAACCATTTTAACCGAATTTATGTATCTCAAATCCTTGGTTTGGTAAAATTGCCCTATTAACCTATATCAACCCGAAATTAATTTAGGTTAATAGAGCGTTGTAACTGAAACGTATTTGTTTTATTTCCCCACGTCGTTAACAATAACTGCGTATTTATTATTAGAGAAAATATTATCACGAAAACCAACAATATTTCATTATGTCACAAGTACCAAATTTAAAAAAAATGGATCAAGGTCTCTCCAACCTTCGCCTAATATTCTTAATTTCGTTATGCGTAATCTCAAGCTTATCGCGCGGTCCCTTCGTGACATTGTGGCTCTTAGTTACACGTGAGACCTCCATAAAGGGGTTCTAATTGTATATCGTCGATGTGTATCAGGCTTTACTTACGGTGGGCAGTATAACTTGCGTGGACTGTAGAGAGCGACCTTGGACAGAACCAGCCCCTCCCAACAATGTATTCAAATCCAAATAGTTGATCGTTACCCGCCGTCTCATTCGCATACCTCGTAATGGGAAATAGGAACTCTATTTCATTAGCATAAAGTTTATTTCCGCGTACGTGATGTTGGCGCTGAGTGCCTTCTGTGATAAGTCGCGGTGGCTTTGTTTTGTTAGTGCGGTTTTATCAGCTGTTGTGGGGCCTAGTACCCCATATGGAGTCTAGGAACTACGACGTTTCTTTTATATGGTCTTAATTGTTCGATAGAGCTCGGTGCATTCAGTGTCTTAGTGATAGTGATAAAAGTCTTTGCGTCTATAAAAAAAAACCTTAAGCCCTCGTATACCAGTATATATAACGGTTCTTAATCAGAATTTGGAAAATTTAAATTAAACACGTAACGAAATTCTTCATACTTCATAAATATTTGAGCTTCCATTGCTTGTAATTCATACATTATAGCATTCGTTCGTTCGTGAATTCATTTTGTTTACGAGCTCATATATTTAATACAAACAATATTAAATTAAAAAGCGAATGCATGGTATCATTGAATCATATATCTTTTGATGTGAAGTTGCACTGTATGCAAATTGTTTCATTTGCATTGGACCCACGTCATATCCGTTTTATGTTAAATACTAAAAAGTTATCATTATACTAAACCCATGATCACATAAATATGAAAACAATAACGAATATTCTATCCATGTTTCTCATAAACCTTCTTTGTTAATACATTCTAATAACATTTTTCTATTAACTATTACATAAAGGAAATCTAGTCTTGTCTACAAGATACGTAAAAAAGACTGTTAAAAGGCTTATAAATTGACCTACAACTACTGAAAAAATAACTAATCAGCCATGAATCAATCGCCAATTTAAAGCAATCGTTAAACAGACATACAACCATCTTCATAAACCCTACGCTTATATGTAGAAGGAATCTTTCAGTACAACGCTGGTTCATTATGAACAAGGCTTTACTCAGAGCATGATAGCTAGGTACTTGAACTTGAGTGGAGGTACTGAACGCGAGTGACATTTAAACGAGTAATTAAATAATTATTTATTACTAGGTTTCCGCCCGCGGCTTCGCCCGCGCAGTCAAAGAAAAACCCGCATAGTTCCCGTTCCCGTGGGATTTCCGGGATTACGTCATTTTCCCGGGATAAAAAGTAGCCTATGTCCTTTCTCGGGTATCAAAATATCTCCATATCAAATTTCATGAAAATTGGTTCAGTAGTTTAGGCGTGATTGAGTAACAGACAGAAAGACAGAGTTACTTTCGCATTTATAATATTACTAGTATGGATTCAGCCAAGTCGGTAAATACAATCTCGTGTTGTAAAAACATTTGGAAATTTCGACTATGAAAATTCGGGGTATTTGATGTAATAAAATATAAAAACGTAAACCACAGAATAGCTGTGTATTTAAAATTGTTTCATATTATACCTACATATATAAAAAAAATCATATATGATATTATAGCTACTTACGTGATTTTTAACATCATCCCTTCCGGAGTCAAAACATGTATAAAACAATTAAAATTCGTCAACTTTAAAGATATACCTACTGCTCAAGAATTTTGGTAAGATATTTTTAACTGTGTTTTTGGATAGATCTGTTAATTATCTGAACTATCTGAAATCCTTTTTAATTTGGAATTTGAGTTCAAATCTTTTCGTGAAAAACTTAAACAATAGAGAAGTCGTTCAAAAAGTTAGAGTTATCCAAAATATTTATATGAAAGCTCGCGTGTGGATTTATTTATAGATAAACGTGAAGAAATATTATACATTTTTATGATATTGAAGTATGACGGCATTTCAAAAAGTCTAACGTCTAAAGTCGCTATTAACGAATGATTTTTCTAGAAAGCTTTTCTTTGCTCATAAAATTGATATTCATATTTTAAGTTTTAAATTGCACGTTCGTTAAATATTTATGAAATTGCTAAATCTTTCCGATGTGGTAGTTGTTAATATATTATATTTACCAACCAAAAAACCGAAGTTCCCAAACTTTAATAAACAGAAAAATAATAATGTCATACGCCATACATACATAACACGGTACAATCATATATAGATTAACAATTTACTCAATACTTCTACATTCATTTCATACAATACATTTCAAACACGCAGTATCTTGGCTGCGCACGCACATGGTACCTACATTTTCATTTACTAACCATATCAATTCATACCTATCGTTGTTGTCCCATTCACAGAACCCCTAAAACATATTTAAAATAAAAAAATTGTAAAAAAATCCAGCGTAAACGCGCTTGCATCCAAAATTACTAGACATTTGCATCGTAAAAAGCGCTTAACTTTGTATCTTAAACCACGCAAATAATCCAGCGTAAAAGCGCTTGCATCCGAAATAAGAGATTTGCAGCGTAAAAAGCGCTTAACTGTTTATCAAAAACCACCAAAAAATCCAGAATAAAAGCTCTTGAATCCGTAATAAGAGATTTGCAGCGTAAAAAGCGCTTATATTAAAGACGTTAGTTATCAAAAGAAATAAACGTGTGGCGCCCAAGCAGATACCGCTGGTTAGCTAATTCGATGGTGGACAGCGACGACGACGCCTTCACCGTCATTTCACTGCCAGTCTACACGCCACCACCAGTAAGTTGTATTTTATCGCATACATTTCACATGTAGAATGATGTATAATAAAGATCACGTAGATTGGTATAGTGTATATTTGGGCTTATGGTGACAATAATCACACATACAAACACTCACAACAGACTGTATGGTATTCAAAATTTTAGGGAAAAAGCGATAATCGGCATTACATAAACGCTTAGCTAAGGCTTAGCTTGTTATAAAAATACATTTTAATGTAGCGTCAATTGAAATTTATTCAAAAATATGACCCGGCTTTTCCAGAGCGCCTCAGCAACCTAACCTAAGATATTTTCTTTTTTTTCGTATACTTTAGCAAAGGGAAATTAATTACCGCCTTATATGAATACAAATTATAATCTATTCTATGTTTTATCTAGTTATATTTTAATTATCTCATAAAATCTTAAGAGTAAATGAAATACAAAAACACCTACCAAATGAAGCAAATTAAGTTGTACAAAAACGAAGATCTAATATCTTAACGATCTTAATTGTTTCTATACTGTGACACACAACACAAAGAAGTCAATTAACTGATATACCGAAAGTATTAATCGCGTAAAACACCGCAGTCCGTTTTCTATGCAGCAATTTCTGACGTGACCTCGCTCGCGACATATTCCCTCATCGCTTGTACACGCTCTAGAGTAAAAAAACAAAAACCACTACAGAAGACCCTTTGAGAGAAACAAAGCATTCTTAAAATCCACCGAAAGTTTTTACGTGACGGGTACCAAGGGGTCATTCGGGTTGGATATTCTAATTGCACGCGTGGAAACGATAAGCTTTGTCCTTGAGGTACGGTCGGCTATCGGCCAAGGACTTATCCAGTCGGATTTGTTTACCCCGGCCAGTGGTCAGTCGCTCGCCGTTCCCTACACTAGTGCAAAATATCACGAATAAGGATCCGTTATTACGCGAAAAGTGCAGAGAATTTGAGAATCACTGACAATCTCACGGTGAGTTATACTGGCAGCGGTGTATCATGTATTTTTATTTTCAATAATAATTTTATAATTTAATTTTAAACAATAATTTGAGCACATAGGTAATTTTTGATAACTATAATAGTGGTAGGTGTAGAGATATAACTTAACAAGCCAAATAATTTATGATGCCTTGTTCCTACTATACACATTTAATATACCAATTACAAAAAAAATAATTTAATTATATATATTCATATTTTATAATTAATTTTTGTCTTGTATATATATTTTAAACATTTTTACAAAAAAAAAGATTGTAAGTGGGTATAACTTATAATATATGCATAATCCTTTTAAATTTGCCAATACAACAAATCAATTAAAACGATCTCTACGTAATGTTCAATCAAAAATATTAATTGATTTTATGTAATATTTTATGTGCGCAAACCATCTGCGCAAACACAAAACATAATCAAAATCGCAACATTCTTTAAAAATATTTTTCGCAAAATATTTTGTCGTCTTTCTTGCGTGGTAATAAACATTCCTTCGTATAATTTGCTTGGAATTAGGTTATACAATCTGGGTTAAAAGCCGTAACGTTGAGAAATTACAAAAAACATCTGAAATTTAACAGCAATGTTTCCATAAGGTTATAAAATTTCTAATAAACTACGATAAATGTGTTACGTCCAAGTCGCACGCGCTCAATGAAGTATCAAAATGATTTACATAAAACTCACTTTAAAGGTTAATCACGAACTGTATACTGAAACATGATAAATTACTTTCACTTTGTTAACTATGTATTAAATAATATTAGCGGCTCGGTTTCAGAAACCTTTGTTTTGCACTAAGTGTCTTGAAAGTCTGAATTATAATTTAAAGCTTGATGTTTCTTATTAAGTGAGAAGATACTATTCATAGATATATGTACTTAGATATTCTCTACAATATATTATTATTTATTAGGCTAAAGTTTTATATACTACAGGCAACATATAATATAAGTAAATCACACTCAATTACTACCTACTTAAAATTTTAGTTTTAGGTACAACTTTCCATGATGGTATGTTTAATTTTCAAAATTTATTTTACGACGATTCTATGAATGGAAAACCCCCTTTTGTTAACTTTATTTTATTGCCACTAGATTATGCAATAATGCCTACAATCTCAAACAAAGCCACAAAACTATAATCTATGCTACGTCTAATTACTATTGTATTCACCAAAAAACTAACATAAAATTCATGTAAATATAAAGCCCACTAAATAACACCACCACCACCTTTAAACATAAGAGTATATGCCTAAACTATGATAATAGGTACTTTCTTCTTCTTTGTTTATCTCGTTATTATTTAGATTGAGCCTCTTAACACAGGGGATCCTAGTGTGGGGTTCAATGCAACATATGTAACATTTTTTTGAAACAAATAATATTTTTTTATACCACCTAAAGCTCATATCCTTCCACAGGCCGCAAGCTACGGCAAAAAGAACGGCATGTGGTACGGTGGTACAAGCACAGCTAGCGGCTGGTCCCGCGCCGGCACTCGTAAGCAATCGGTAGCGGAGTCAGACGCCCCTCCCCCGGGGGGTGGCAAGCCGTCGAGTGGACGAGTGATACGGATCATTAATAATATGGACCATTCTATACAGGTAATTTTTATTATGTTTTGATTAGCTGTAACTGACTCGTCTTGTGTCTATTTTGACCAAATTTTGACACATTTTAAGGGGACTGGCTACAAAATTTGTAAACTTAACAAGGATCGGTGGCAATACAATCATTTCATACGTTTAGGCGCGTTTTTTTAATGTTTAACTATAGATATTAATTATTTTAATTTTATCTGTATTTGGAAATTTATTATGCGATTAAACTGAACTTTAAAAGGTAATTTTATGTTAACTGTTCAAAAAAGCCTTCTGAATCATGAAGTTGTGAATAACTTCTGAAAATTTTTCTGATAAGATGATAACGAATCGTCTACTGTGTACAAAATATGATATAAACTCATAAATTGAATTTGCCTTCCATATATTTGAGCTTTTGTTCACGTTCACTTTGTTTCGTGAATTATTTCATACTAGAAAACCAACATACCTATTTTTATTAAAGACAATACATTCGTGTCTAAACATATTTTACAGCTAAGGTACGTGTTCATACTGCATATTGTACAATTTTTAATTTTATTTTTACGTTAGAAACTTCTAGAAACAAATACTAAATCCAGTGTGCTGATTAAAGGTGAGACGTCAGAAAATAACCAGTTTCAATGAAACAACTTGGATATAAGTCCTATTTATAATAAACTAGCACGAAACGATTAAAATTTGATTAAGTAACGTGTACTTTTCTGAGCCCTTATCGCTACTAAATTGAAGGGTAGTGGTGGCGCTAAACGCGAAGCCAAAGTAAGGTTTTCATACCGTTTATTGGGACGGTTTCAATGCAAAAACCTTGGCGATAAACTACGTGAAACAGTTTCAATTTCCACATTTAGGTCATAAATTATGTGCCGTATAGTTTAGTTTTATGGCCTTGGTAAATGATTTTATTAAAGTCCCACTTTTGATATTGTTTTGATGATTGAGGAATTAAATTTATGATTTAAAAATTTATCGTTTTTGTTGTGAACGTTTTATTATGCTTGCATACAATTTCTAAACACTGATTTTATTGCAGTGTCGCGTGCTATTAAATCTAAGGACAACACAACCATTCGAAGAGGTATTAGAAGATCTCGGTCAAGTATTGAAAATGAGTGGAGCTAAGAGGATGTACACTATTAACGGACAAGAAGTAAGATTACTGTTAACTTTATTATTTATCCAAATACAACAAGAAATAATTACTTACTTAAATTGATTGTATATTTAAATCAAAACGAAGAAGCTCTACCTAACAACGCGATATATTTATGGGCAGATGCATTTCAAAAGTGTTTCACTGATCGATTTACCTTTTGAGCAGATTGACCTTCTGTGTTAATTTGAGTATATTTAGGTATCATCTTTCGACACTTACATGTTTTCTTTATAATTTTTTACACATTTTTAATGCTAATATATTTGTTTACTAGCTTACCGCCCGCGGCTTCGCTCGCTTTGTCTAAAACCTAATAAATTATATACTAAAACCTTCCTCTTGAATCACTTTATCTATTAAATAACCGCATCAAAATCCGTTGCGTAGTTTTAAAGATTTAAGCATACAAAGGGACATAGGGACAGAGAAAGCGACTTTGTTATAAACTATGTAGTGATTAATAATTAAATGTTCTACAATAGGTACGAAGTTTCTCCCAACTCCGAAACGAATTCGCTGACGTGGAAACATTCTACTTGGGGAATGTGATGGTTCCACCTGCTCTGAGTCCTGGAGTAGCAGCTCTGCCTATAGAATCACCGATACGACGGTAGTATATTATATTATTTATTTTTCTTTGTAGGTATTGTATTGATGACTAGTTAATTAACGTAGAATGTTTTAGCAGTTTTGGTGACATTCGATTGAGAAAGTTCGTAGCATACGTACGTTCACAGTAAATATTCGTTTTCTTTTTGGTCATCAATTCATGTTTTCTGAAAAGTTGCGGTTTTAAAATAGATTATGTTAATGCTCATTACTTTAAACAATATATAAAATTGCATAAATACCTTTCTTTTGTCGATTATTACATGACGTAAATTTTTATCCCGAACTTTGTGTACCAGTGGTCTTTCTTACACAGAAAGATCACTTGCTCTACTCAGCTTACTACTAATAGTGTACTTGCTGTGTACGATAGCGTTAAGCCATTAAATTATGGTATTAAAGTTTCTACGAGCTCTTAACTGAATTTTTCTTTTAAATTATTTATACTCTAGATCCCGTTCAAGGGCGAACGTAGCAGCGATCCCGATATCGGACGACACGCGCGGGAGACGCGCCCGCAGCAAAAGCAGACCACGCGTACTGTATGCGCCTGAGGGAGAAATTATCCGGAATTCTGGTCTGATTGATTATTTTTTATTTGTTTTGTTATTCTGACTATTTATTGAAGTGAAACTTCTTTATCGGGATTGGAAAAAAATTTAGTGTAACATTTTTTCGTTACGCGTGACATTTTTTCGTTACGCGCCATCTTTTTCTTCTCCCTACCACGCGTGATCTGACGTATTTCTGTAAAGTTGCATGTAGTAAATTATTTTTTGAAAAATAAGGTCATAAAGAAGTTTCACTTCTTACGTGTGTACACTAGTACACGCACACATTTTTTTATTTATTATTTTATTTTGTGAATAATTGATATTCTAGATGTACCTCGTGCTCATCTACATTGTATATTAGTGCATGTTATTCTATAATATTGTTTAGTTGAGAGGAATTATTATTCGAAATAATAACAGTTAGAGATTCTACGAATCTGATTCATACCTTTATGTTTTCAGTTTATATTACCTTAAGTTCAAAATAATTTGATTTTCGTCGTAATAATTCTTATTTCCACTAAATGCTAGAATTTAGTTTATTCTTTCGATAACAATTTCACACGATATAAATTTTATGGGAGGTTCTTATTAGAATCGTCACCGCCCATTTGAGTGACATACGCGCGGCGTCTGATTAGTCCCTGACATGTCATACTTTACCAGTATTGGCTATCGATAAAAAATAGTTGGCTATACTTATACTTACTTAAATTAAAATGTGTTTGTTTGTTAATTTATCTTTCTTTCACGTCGCAACGACGCGATGTATCTGGAGATAGTTAAGAGGCTCGATAGTGACATAGTCAACTTTTTACCGCGGTAAAAGATCGCGATCTGATGGGAATTTCCCTGAAATGACATGGTCGAAGCTGCGGGCGGAAAGCTAGTGCTAATAAGGTTCAAATAGTATTATAACCTAAACAAAATCATGTAAATCTTACCATTGAGATGTAATATTTTAACCTCTGTTCCAAGCATTATGAAAACTATAAATTTTTATTTTAGACTACACCCTCTTGGAAGTATTGAAGGAAGAACCAATGCGAGTGACGATCCGTGGTTTCCGACGAACTTTCTATCCGCCGATACACCATCCTCCTATAGATAACTCTCCACCCGATAAGAAAATGCAGTTAGATTGGGTGTAAGTAGAATTTCGATATTAATTTATAATTATGTTACTAGCTGTCCCGGCAAACGTTGCTTTGCCTTACTCTTATTATTTAGGGAGTCGAAAAAAAGATGTTGTCCGATTCTCAGACCTACGCGATTTGCACAAAAATTTTATGAGAATCGGTAGTTTCGAAGGAGTTTAAGTACAAACACCGCTATATGCGAATTCTATATACAGGTTGTCCCACTATTGGTATACTAAGTGCGAAGGGACTTGTAGTTTTGCATACACTGATCACGTAAAAAATACTTAAACAACAAAATTACGTCGAAAAATTTTTTTGCACAATTTTTCCTTAAAATCCATGTTTTCTTCTCTTGCTTAGCGCAGCCGGCATATACCGCTTCGCTAATGTGAGCATTCTGTCTATGAAAACATAATCTTAAACGATTGCTCACGTGCGGGTGGCAAATTTGGGCGGGTTGCTTATTAGGGGTGTACACATAGAGTTTTAAGAATTCATCTATTTGAAAAAAATGGTTGCCTGTAAAGTCGGTTTTACGGGCGAAGATTTTACGTGACAACGTCTTTTTCTCGGTAGAATATTTATGTGCTGCGCGCGCGGCAGACCGCGGGCCTCTCTCTCGTTCGGTGACTCATCGTAACGTTACCGAGCGTTACACTTTTTCATAAGTGACTCCCAGTCGCAACCTAATTTAAGACGTTGTCACGTCAAAAAAATGCGTCTGGAATTTTATAATTATTTTTTACGTACTCAGCGTATGCAAAACTATAACCTCCTTTGAGCTTAGTATACCGACGGTGGGACACCCTGTATAATTAATGCCGAAAAATGTTTATGAATAAAGACCTCATTTCACATTTAAACGTTAAAAACCGTTGAATTTGATTTACCCAATGAATATAGACCTTATTTTATACTACAGTAGGCATTAATTCTTAATTCTAAGTTAGGATTGGTAGAATTTTTTCATATTAAAATATTTCTATACTATTGCTTCATACTTTCAGAGTTCGGCAGTTATTATTTCAACAAAATTTAATATACATTTAGCATGTTCGGATTTAGCACAAAAAAGCTTACTTGGAAACTAAAGACTTGGCAGTAGTTGCACTTTGGAATGTATGACGTAAAACCAAATTCATATCATTTTCGACGAAAGTAAATTTTCTTCCTTTCAACATAATATGTTCCGAATCTTATTAGGAAGCCTAAATTATGTTGAAGGTTTTTACCATATATTAATTATGATTTTTAACTGACATACTTACGTGATTTAGGTACCGAAATAATAATAGTCAAAAGCCCTTAGGGAATACTGGAATAAGTGCGAGAACAACCTATTCCTATAAAGTATTGATTAAAGTAAAACGTATGAGAAGACCCATTGCTTATGATATGATCCCTATTTCCCTTGGTACCGCATCACGCGTAAACTACTGGGCCAATTTCAATTTTTGATTTCTTTTATTTTCTGGAAAATAATCTTACGCAAGAGGAACTTCAGAAATGTATGCCTAAGAAGACAGATTTCGCAAATAATTCTTGAAGAAGGATCTTATGCAAAAGGATCTTAAGGAAAATATGCCTAAAAAGAGCGCTTGAAAAAAAAAAACTTAACGGCTATTTGAACTTTACGCGCTCTACAAGTTAGTGACGTCTGTCGGGTCAGCTAGTTCATTAATATAAAGAAATAAGAAAACTTAACGACTGTTTTCTCGCGTTTCACAGTTCGCCCGAAGTCAAGACTACTACTTCATTAATAACTAATTCATTTATATCAAAACAGGTATGGCTACCGAGGGTCAGATTCCCGTAAGAACCTCTGGGTCCTTCCCACGGGTGAACTACTGTACTACGTAGCTGCGGTGGCTGTTATGTATGATCGGGATGAGGACTCACAGAGGCACTACATTGGTCACACTGAAGATATTATGTGGTGAGATTTTGATTATAATTTACGATTAGACTGATACAATTCTTTTCTATGTTTAAAAGCGGATGTTCATAATTTTATACGATGTGATATATTTTGTGATTAAGAAAACTGCTTTTATAAAGAAATTGTTCATTGAGAAATCGAATCCAAATTTTTCCAAAAATAAAATGCATTATTTCTTGAAATTGATATTTTTGATTTTATGACATTCAAATGCTTTATAAATATAAATGCGCGGTGTGTCCCTAAGACACATAAAAAACTGAAAGAATAGAATAAATTCGATTGCTCTGGCGGGTCACGAGTGGCTGAATTGGTCAGGCATCCGCCCCGGAATGGCGCGAAAGGATGCGGGTTCGAGTCCCGCCTCGTGATCGAATTTTTTCTATTCTTTATAAATTTATATGCATTATTTCTATTTATATATTGATTGTCTAGAACTTTTCTTTGTCCCACCTTACATGAGAACGGTACTACGAATATTTCTCTTCTATACTAGGTATATAAAACTATAAATTTATAAAGAATAGAAAAAAAATGATCACGAGGCGGGACTCGAACCCGCATCCTTTCACGCCAATTCGGGCGGACGCTTGACCAACTCGGACCCGCCAGAGCGATCGAATTTATTCTATTCTTTTCAGTTTTATGTGTCTAAGGGACACACCGCGCGCCATCTATTGAGATAATTAACAACTATCTCAACCAATACGAAACTTTTTTCAATGATTACAATATTGAATCGATGGAACACGACCTTTTTGTTGAATTTTATATTTTATTATAAAATTATATTTATAAAGCATTCGAATGCCATAAAACCAAAAATATAAAATTATACTGGACTTTAAAACTTTATACATTATCATATTGTGTCGATGCTAATACAAATTCTCTTTGACACTTAGTATGGAACTCCACCCCTCGCGCGAGCTAGTAGCTAGCGGTCAGCGAGCAGGCCGCGGGCGACGCGCACAAGCACACGTGCGCATCTGGAGCACGGACACGCTACAGACGCTCCACGTGTTCGGCATGGCCGAGTTCGAGGCGGGCGTCGCTGCTGTCGCCTTCTCGCAGCTCGTGAGTGTTATAGCTCCCAGTGTGCCCGACCCTTGCAGTGCTATAGCCACAAGTATAGCGCATCTGGAGCACGGACACGCTCCAGATGCTCCACGTGTTCGGCATGGCCGAGTTCGAGGCGGGCGTCGCTGCTGTCGCCTTCTCGTAGCTCGTGAGTGTTATAGCTCCCAGTGTGACCGACCCTTAGCTACATTATAGCAATGAATGTATTTAGCTAACGTGCAAGCGCAAATCCAACAAACCAAAAATCATTTAAATCCCTTCTGTCGTTCTTGAGTTAACTCACGTAATTAACAGAACTTTCTTTCAATATACATGCAGATATCCCATATTTTTTATGTATTTCTCTCTTATATTATCCGGAATTTTCATTTATTATGTCAACTCGTCAAACGTACAAAATTCCTTTTCTTTTAGAACGGAGGCAGTTATGTTATGGCGGTAGACAGCGGGCGGGAAAGCATACTGTCTGTGTGGCAGTGGCAGTGGGGACACTTGCTCGGAAAAGTTGCTGTAAGTAATCATAAACATTAAATACGCATTCATTTTTGTCTCAAAATATAACTTTTTAGCTATTGCATAGCTTCTATCGCGGGCCTTGAGCGCGGGGACCGAATCTAGAAAATCCGTAACGAAAAAAACCTCACGCTCCCCACTTCGACGAGCACGGAGGTGTGGCTTGAACTTTGAAGGCATGCTATGCAATAGCTTTACCGCGGCAGTCCCCGAGTGCCACACGTCTTTTTTTTAGCCTTTATCTATACCTATATGGACACTCAAAGATTGCGGTTAGGTAAATAAAACTTCTGGGATGAATAAAATTCCATTAAACATAATATGTATAATGTAATGTTCTCGATTATTGTTCCAATCTATTTTTATAGCAATGCACTTTCACAGACATGTAACCAGATGATAAGCGACACACGCCCATTTCAATGATATGCAATATTATTTTACCATTACGATATAATAATAGCCTATATTTAGCGGTATCACGAAATAACACAATGCATTCCTATCAACATTCTATGATTTATATCCAAATACATAACAAACAATGACGTGATCAAAAACCTTGTAAGTCTCAAGGTTCACCGTAAACTTAGATTGAGCATGCGATTGTCGCCATTGTGCACTTTCGTTTTATCACGTGATGTGTCAACTTATAGACGAGATATATTTTTATGTGTCTCGTTCTTTAACATGATTCGTTGGATATTGGTTTGGAAAACTCCATTTAGGGCCGATTTTTCAATCCTTGGTTAAAATTTATCCGTCCAATAAAGTATTACACGAATATTTTAAAATGTAGATAAAATAATATATGCCGTTGTTTATCGCTCCCATACTTCAGACCAGGGCACAACTAAATTCTTTCAATATCTCAGCGTGGCCGCTGACTCCGTTCAAAAGAAATTTCCATCTGCTCAACTAGTTCTTTTGGGGGACTTTAATGCTTGTCATCAGGACTGGCTATTTCCCTATAAGAAAACCGACCATGCTGGCAGAGACGCCTACAATCTGGCTTTATCCCTTAATCTCACACAACTCGTCAAAGAGGCAACTCGTATTCCTGACGTTGAGGGTCATACGGCTAATTGTTTGGATCTCTTACTAACCACTGATCCTGATAGGTATTCAACCAGTGTTTCATCGCCCTTAGGTTCCTCAGACCACTGCATTGTCAAAGCTGTTTCTGTATATTCCCCACCAGAACCTAGCACTGTGCAAACTAGGCGTATTTGGCGTTACTCTCAAGCGGATTGGGATGAGATGCGTCATTTTTTCGCATCTTACCCTTGGCGGCGAGTATGTTTTTCCTCGAACGACCCATCGACCTGTGCTAGTGCTATTGAAGATGTTGTCCGGCAGGCTATGGAATATTTCATTCCATTCAAAGACGTATCCTCCGGAGGTAAAGAACAGCCATGGTATAATACCGAATGTAGACGAGCTGAACAACGGAAACACGAAGCTTATCAAATCTGGGCCGATGCTAGAGCACGTAAGGATCCTGACATTACAAGCAAAAAGAGAGAATTCAACAAAGCTGCTAAATCCTTCAAACAAACGCTTAAAAGAACTCGCATTGATCGGATTAGGCAAATTGGGGTCAAGCTTACTTCCTACCCTTCTGGGTCTAAAGCTTTTTGGTCCCTTGCAAAAGCGGTTGAAGCTAATTTCTGTAAGACGTCTTTACCACCACTACAGAAACCTGACGGTGCACTCGCTCACACTGCAAAAGATAAAGCGGATCTCTTTGCAAATCTCTTTGCTAGTAATTCCCGTCTGGACCCTATTAATAAGGTACCACCTTCGCTACCTCACTGCGGTCAAAATATGCCTGAATTTCGCATTACTCAGAGAGAAGTTCTTAAAGCTCTCCAATGTCTAGACGTGAATAAGGCGAGTGGTCCGGACGGTATCCCAGCTGTGGTACTAAAATGTTGTGCTCCTGAACTTTCACCCATACTAACACGATTGTATCGTCTCTCATACCATACTGGTAAAGTTCCCAAGACCTGGAAAATAGCCAATGTCCAGCCAATACCCAAAAAAGGAAGCCGAAGCGACCCAGGTAACTACCGGCCTATCTCAATCACCTCCATTATCTGTAAGGTTATGGAGCGTATCTTAAACAACCGGCTTCTGAGGTATCTAGAAGGTAACGATCTCCTCAGCGATCATCAATACGGATTTCGACGTAACAGGTCTACTGGGGACCTTCTGGTTCACCTCACTCATACTTTTGGCTCTGCTATCGAGAAGCTCGGGGAGGCAGTAGCCGTATCCCTCGACATTTCGAAAGCATTTGACAAGGTTTGGCACAGTGGCCTTATCAACAAACTTCCAGCATATGGGATCTGTCCTAGCCTGCGCAACTGGATCTCTGATTTCTTGGGAGAGCGTTCGCTTCGTGTTGTGATCGATGGTTGTGCGTCTGATCCATTAACGCTGGAGTTCCTCAAGGATCAGTACTGTCTGCTACTTTATTTCTGCTACATATAAATGATCTGTTAGGTCCGAGTATATATGGTTATGCTGATGACAGCACAGTTGTAGACAGTTACATACCCGAAGCGCAGACGGGCAATAATGTTTTGGCGGCACAAAGAGAGGCTATGGTTGAACGGTTGAACCTTACTCTAAAATCGGTGGCCGAATGGGGCGATGCCAACTTGGTTAAGTTTAGCTCTTCGAAAACTGCTGTTACAGCTAAACGCACCGACTTAAATTTAACACCTAGTTTTCAGGATGTGTCCTTGGAATTGTCCAATGAACTGGAGCTTCTAGGCCTAAAGCTCTCCTCTAACCTCAACTTCAAAACCTTCATTGAGTCCAAGGTGCAAGTTGCCGCCAAGAAGCTGGGAATTCTCTCCAAAGTGGCGGAATTCTTCACACCGGAACAGCTCCTAAACCTTTATAAAGCTCAAGTTCGGTCGGGTGTGGAGTATTGTTCTCACCTTTGGGCTGGTGCAGCAAAATACCAACTTAGCGCCTTGGACTCGATTGAAAAACGAGCGATAAGGCTTATCGGGAATGAGGCCCTCACCACCTCGAAATTACACAGCTTGTAACATCGTCGAAAAGTGGCTAGTTTGGCAGTCTTCTACAGGATCTATCATGGTGAATGTGCTGAAGAACTGCACAACTTGATACCTGCTTCTCCTTTTTACCACCGGTCGAGTCGACGCGGTGCTGGTCTCCACCCCTATGTCATCGACATTCCACCTATACGCACTAAGCGTTACGCTTCTTCCTTTCTCGTGCGTACCAGTAGGGAATGGAACAATCTTCCAGCCTGCGTGTTTCCTGATAATTATAATCTGGACTTATTCAAAAGAAAAGTGAATAGGCATCTATTAGGTCAGCATGCTCCATCCTAGACCATGCTTATCGCTTTCCATCAGGCGAAGCGATGGTCAAATGCTTGCCTAATCTCGAATAAAAAAAAAAAAAAATGTCATCTGTAATCTGTCATATACGGACAATTAGAATACATTTTTGAAATTATAGTTTAATACGTTATTCGATGAATAAGTTTTAACCAAGGATTGAAAAATCAGCACTTAGATGAATAAAAATCTAAACTATCTATAGTAAATTCATCTCGGAAACCACGCAATCCATTGGAGAAAACAAAATGAAAATACATATGTGTAGTCATTTTTGAGTTTATGCGAACAAACAGACGCGGCAGAAGACTTTTGTTTTATACTATAGCGATATGTGAAAATTCAATTTAGGTCAATATCCGTTTTGATTTTAGTAACATGAAATTGTTACTTTAAAGAATTTATATGCTATCGTAGTGTCAGCTTAACATACTTTTGAAATTATAATTGTATAAATAATGGTTACATTTTATATACAACACATCTTTACCATACAAATCGGACATTGATAAAACAATGTATGATACGATATACAAAAAACATAAAATACTGCACGTGTACCTTAACGCATTTCAAACAATAAAAATGGCGATTTGATAATGAACCAACGAATACTAAGAATTAGTTTATTTCTGATTTGTCACGCGACGCCTCGACAAGCGACCTCCTTCTCTATTGAATTTATTTAAAACATACGAAATAAAAGTTGGACAGTCATGAACTTTAAATGAAAAAGCATTGTACTTTTTATCATGTACTCACAAAAAATAACACTTATATTAAAATTTAGTGTCCTGTGTCAAGTAACAACCTCAATTTCTTTTGTTTTCTCCGGGAGCTTTTTGAGAGATAGTAAGGTTAAAAAATTAAAACGAGAAGTCTATCCCGTCAATATCTTGACTTACTTCAGTGATATTTTCACAAATTAGTTTACTCTTTGGAATGTCATCATGTAAATGTCTTCAAAACTACCCGCTTTACATTTTGTTTTTTCGCGCATTATATTTCGCCAATATTTCTACGTGGATCATCAGCATCTTCTTTACAGACACTTCAAGAAGAGCTAACAGGAGCGGCTTTCCATCCTCTCGACGATAACTTACTCATCACGCATGGTAAAGGACACCTCGCGTTTTGGAATCGGCGCAAAGACGGATTCTTCGAACGGACTGATATTATTAAACCCGTGAGTATAAATTAAAAATATGTATGAACTAAAAAAGTGACCACCTTTGTAATAGGTAGTTAACTAGGTATCTATGGAAATGGTGGTCTCTTCTTTAACTAGAAGAAGAACTTCAACTAGTCTAGAGGTATCATAAAGGATATCAACTGCCTTCTTCAAGAAGAGCTTCAACTAGTATAAAGGAATCATCAAGGACATCAACTAAATTCCAGAAAAATCTTCTTAAGCTAGAACACAGAATAGAACAAACCCTATTGAATTTTTCATCTATTTTTCTTTACTATTTCCTTTATAGTTAAATATTAATCTTTTTAATAGCCGTCTCTTATAATGTCAAATTACTATATTTAGTGTTAATAGAAGCTCTCGAATAAAATCAGATTTAAGAAGAAGAAGATAGTAGGATTTTAAAAATAAATAAAAATAAATCGTTTATTTAGTACATATACATTGACCTAAATTTAAACTCGACGATCGCCTCAACTACGACGATCGACGCCTTCCACACAGGACATAGACAGTAGGATTTTAACCAATGTGAATATTATAAAATCGCTTAAATTTCAGCCATCTCGAACCCACGTGACCGCACTACAATTCGAACAAGATGGCGACGTGGTCACAGCTGACAGCGACGGCTTCATCACTATTTACAGTGTAGATAGCGATGGAGCGTACTTTGTTCGAATGGAATTTGAGGTAAATAAGTATTTTATGATGGTCTCATATTTTGTAAAATTGAATATATTAAATGAACTTATGACGAATGGTCCACCTAGTAAATATTTGACTCTTACAGTTCAAGTTAGATCACAAATTAATACAATATTGTTAGACGTAACTTTTGATTTAATATTTATGTGGATGAATAGTTGTCAATGTAATTGTCATTATTTCATGTCTGAACATGCTTAGCCGTCGAATACTATAAATTGCTGCTTTCCTTTGACTCGTGGCGCATTCGTACGAATCGTGCCTAGGGGCTCGCACGTTGTTTATACGCCGTTCGACCCAACTACCCTCACTTTGCTAATTGTCGTTGACTTGCTGCGATTTGTTATCAACTGCCTACATCAATTAGGTAGCTGTGTAGAATCGCAGTACTTTCTTATTACATTCAAACTAATATTTAACCCGGCCTCTCGTGTAATTTCTTATAATATCATTATTTTGCTTATAAATTAAAATAGTAAAACTAAAATATTAAAAAACTTTTCATTAAAACTTCTTTTTTTATTTTAAATTTGTGTTTCAGGCTCACATAAAAGGAATTAGTTCACTGGTCATGCTTTCTGAAGGAACTCTGATATCCGGGGGCGAAAGAGACAGAAAGATTGCAGCTTGGGATTCGTTACAAAACTATAAGAGAATAACGGAGACAAAGGTATAACAATATTCTAAAATCTAGTCTATTAAATTTTCTTTGCGAAAATAAAAATAAATTCATAACTAAATATTGCTAATGTTTTATTAATGGTTGTTAATTTTGTTTATCGTTTGCATGTTTCTTTTGAAGTGAAATTTCTTTAGGTGAGAGTAAAATAATTTAAAGGTAGCGTCATGGTAATTTAGTGTACAGAGGCTGGGGTCTTCAAATTAAATACCGGATATGCTGAACTACTTTATTACACGTTAACTTAGGTAGGCGGCGAGGAGGATACAGCGGACCACACGCTGAGTGTGTGTCCTGCGTGGTCCGTGGCTAGACAGCGACTGGTCGCTGCTGTGGGGCCGGATCTCTCGCTCCCGTCCGTGGTTCGCGCCATGGTTGGAGGCTCCAGGTCCTGGCGTGCGGTGGTCGCCTTCTGTGAGGAGGTGATGGTGCGAAAAGAGGAGGCGGAGCGGGTTCGTGAGGGGAACCCTCTCGCGGACCCGATGCGGCGCCGGCGACCCTTTAGGCGCCGACGCCGAGTCGCGGTCGCTAGCGATCGCGACCTGCCTCCCTAGCGAAGGGCTCTGGACGATGGACCGGGGACATGCTCCATCGTCCGGGGCAGTGAGGTGACATGAGACGTGTTCCGCTCATGCCGCCTCACAGAGGAAGGAGGAGGCGCGCGCGCAGCCGTAGGTGGTAACGGAGGTGGGCCCGTAACCGTGGTCGTGGACGATTTCTAAGAGTACCCGCGGCCCCGGCTAACTGCGCGGCTCGACGGAACACAGTGGGGTTTTAGTCGGTAAGAATCCGACATAATCCTTGGCTCCATCCCCGGGGGCCGTGGGTATCTTTGGAAGATTTCCCCACTATAAAAAAAAAAAAAAAAAAAAAAAAAAGGTAGGCGAGTGGCAGGCGACTGACTCTCGCAGGAGTGTCGCCATTCGCCGCGCCACAAACATCGCTGAATTTACAATATTCGATTACTGCGAATAATAACACACACTACGGTAATATCGTCACGTCATGGAGTGGTGACGATTATGGTATCTTCGAATCTAGCCAAAGAAGTTTCACTTCTGACACGTCTTTTAAAATTGAAATCTTTTTAAATAAATTAAAATTGGTTTTTAGCTCCCCGACTCAGCGGGAGGTGTTCGTACCATCTACCCTCAAAGACCGGGAAGAAATGACGGCAACCTTTATGTGGGGACAACAAGGAATAATATCATGGAGGGGTCCTTACAAAGGCGGTTTAACCAAGTAAGTGCAGAAATTTAAACAGAATAAATCAATTATTTATTTGGATAGTAAATAAAGAGACGGTAAGCTATATTTATTGTCATAAAACTATCAAGAACAATCCATAATATTATATGATCCACAGATTACCGAACATGTTGAGAACTGTTTTGGTTGTCGAATATCTTCCTTTAAATTATGTTACAATAAATTTTATACAATATTAATCAGTAATGATTTTAAAAGATCTGAAATTGGTCATTATTATATCCTGTAAATTGTAAAAATGTTAAAATGTTTTTTCTTTCTTTCTTTCTTTCTTAAATTGATTAAGTATAGGAATTGAGATTCATTATTGATTAACTTTGTAAAACAAAATTAAGAAGAGAAACAGTAATTAAAAAAAATGTGTGCGTGTACTAGTGTACACACGTAAGAAGTGAAACTTCTTTATGACCTTATTAAAAAAAAATTACTTTATGCAACTTTACAGAAATACGTCGAATCACGCGTAGTAGGGATAAGAAAAAGATGGCGCGTAACGGAAAAATGTCACGCGTAACGAAAAAATGTTACACTAAATTTTTTTCCAACCCCGATAAAGAAGTATCACTTCAAAAATATACGTGAACATCAATAGCAATAAATGCAATGTTTTAGGTGGTATTCGGTCATTACAAATCACTAATGGGTGTAGCGGTTCACCCTGATGACGAAATGTTCGCAACAGCCGGACATGACAAGAATATCGCCTTGTGGAAAGGACATAAACTTATGTTTGCTACACAGGTGACTATGTAATTATGTTAACTGGTATTTAACTGCATTCTCTTAATCTATTTTGTCTCAAGTTTCCCATAATATGTTGGTGGATAGATTTAGATTTAAAAATCTTTTTTGACGTGACAACGTCTTATAATTCGATAGAGCCGGCTGCACGCACGAAAAAACATGACTCGTGCGGCGTTACCTCGCTCTGAGGCGTTCTATGTAAGGCTTGAAGTGCAAGCGAGAGCGTGGAACGAGCGACAAAGAAGCACAATCGGACGTTGTCACGTTCAACTATCGTCAGTAAACCGACTTTACAGACAACCAATTTTTTTTTTGCTTTCTCTTCTTGTACGCGTTAGCACAGAATAATAACTAGTAGCTAGCTACAGAAGCTTTTCTATGCAATGGTTTTCAAAGAAATATGTACTCAATCTGATAAACAATATGATTTAATTTAGCTTCCCGTTCCAGTCGAGCACGTGTTCATTTACAAACCTATCAAATTCTTTTTGAGGGAATATAGGCCTTAATTCACGGGAGAACGGTTCATAATAAGATATATGTCGCGGTCTAGGGTTGCTTATGTGCGTGTAAAAATATCTGGAATTGTTTATGTTTCGGACGAAACATAAAAATTGTAACTATCATTGTTACCTCTCAAGTAAATTAATTTATTACTGAACTGATCTCTTTTGAAATATGTAATCCTACTAATATTATAAAGGCGGAAGTTTGTGAGTGTGTACGGATGTATGTATGGATGGATGGACGTTTGTTACTCTTTCACGAAAATGCTACTGAACCGATTACGATGAAATTTTGTATGTATGTAGCTGAAGACTCAGAATAATACATATGCAGGAATTTTTAATATGGATGTTTCTTAACCGATTTTGATCAAATAGGAACATAATGTTATTCAATCAAAGTATATTTTACCTGTCTTTAGGAAACCAATAAAAAGTTAAATTTTGATCACGATCCGTATTTAAACAAATCAATACTGTACAGTATCTTTTTGCTTTTTTTCGTTTTGTGTCCATCTTGCAATTACCGAGAAAGTTGAACGTGGTCGAACAAATAGCGCGCGAGCGTGTGTCTTTTTGCGCTTGCGGCAGCCTTAGCCAGTTTAGCTCTTGCGCAATGGCCCTCGCCCATAGAAATCTAAATAACAAGACACTAGAAGTCGTAAGCACGTGTGACCTTGACTCAGGTGACTTCCAAGCCACCAAAGCGTTCGTCGCTATTCAGTTGCTCTCGAGACGTGCGTGTGTAAACATAGTGTGTTTCATCATTTCACATTGCGGAAATTCATCCTGCTATACTAATAAAGGAATAACATTTCATCAGTAATTATTTTTTTTTTTTAGAAATAATGCCGTTTTTCCTTAAAATTAAAGAATATTTACAAGTAATACTTGTATACGTAGTATATTATTATTAGTCTGTGGTAATACGAATGTCACCATAGTAATCTAAATAACAATGAATGACACAGTCGACCGTTCTTATTATCACGTTTAACACAAATTTCAACCTTATTTCTATGTGTTTAGGTCAATAGATATCTATTGAAAATGAACACCCTCTGTTGTAGAAAAGCCGAATTTTTTCGAATTTGTATTTTTCTGAGCAAAAAGAAACAAAACATCTCATGTACCTGGGGATTTATTTTTTAAAGTTAGTTTTCACTAAAATGAAGCTGTCCAATAAAAGGCATAGTTTACTGTTTAGCTATCGGTTTAAATGTGTTGATTTTGACGACAGTGGTTTTCATACTAATTATGACATCATAGAACTTCTAGTGTCTTGTTATTTAGATTTCTATGCCCTCGCCTGTAGGTATGTTTTTAATACCTACACGCGGATATACACAGGCCTGGCGTAAGTAAGCACGTAGTAGATATATAAGTATAATTTTCATCGCTTTCATTCCAACGCGGATGGGGGGGGGGTATTTTTCATATTAATTAAAATACATACAATACATGTATCTAGTTTATAACTTGTTATGTCACACATGTCTTTAATTTACATGTACGTAGTACTACCACAGTATTACAATATTATTTCCTACAGTAAGGAAACGCCTTTGATGTCGCGCGATGCCACCGCCAGCGTAAGTACTTACGCTGCCACACGAAAATACGCTAGGGTTGCAACAAATGGGAAATAAAACAATTGTGATTATTAATATTATGATGAAATCATTTATTCATATGTACATTCAAAATAATTGCGATTATTAAATCTGATGTAATTATTTGTTCATAAATATATAATTACAGATATTGCACTGCTAAATATTATTTACGTGGACACTTTATTTTTGGATGTTCTTAATTGTATAACATTTAACTAAGTAATGCATTCGCATTGGGATGTACAATCTGATTAGAAAATAATGAGGACAACATATACATAGCTTTGATTTTAATTCAACAGATACAATTAATACAATCTTTCTAAAAATTGTTTCCTTCTGGGATTTCAATGTAGATTTACATCCGTAAACGGAACAGTTTGTGCGCGCCATAATAGAATACTATGTATAATAAAATTATTACACAAAAAATACGACTGCGTCGTCCTTTCACGCTAGGTAATGCAAACTAAGCGTGTTCCCCTCCGTTTCTCTGCACAAGTACATTCGTTTCCGTACTGTATAGATATTGTAATACTGTGGTACTACTTACTCCTTGGTAGCATGTAGAGGCGAGCGCCGCACGACAAACACGTGACGAGCGGCTGGCGCGATGTTGCGGCGCCGTAGCCATAGATAATAGTGTTATAATTGTTTCTACACAAGATGTAGGCATTCTGTTGGCATAGTTGCTTCGGAAGAATTGTTTATTCACTAATAAAAAGATCCAACATTACTGAGTGTTATAGACTATTCTATTTTCTATTTCAGAGCCTTTTAACCTTTTGTTTCCGGCGGAGCCGGATCGAGAAGTTATTCTAGAGGAAAGAGTTTTTATTTGTGACAATTTAACACAAAAACCACTCGGCCGATTTACGAAATTCTTTAACCATTGGAAAGTTACATGTTTATCGAGTCATATAGACCATTTTTGTATTGTATTGTTATTTATGTGTAATTATAAGCGATATAACGTTCAGGTTGGGTACGAATGTGTGTCGCTGAGCTGGCACCCGAGCGGCGCGGCCCTAGCGGCGGGCAGCGCGGAGGGGCACCTGGTCGTGCACAACGCGGACGCGGGCGCGCCCGTGTGCACCGTGCGCGTGTGCGGCTCGCCGCTCAACTGCTTGCAGTACAACACCGGTGGGTATAACGCCGATACAGTGCTATAACGTGGAGAACATATAGACAACGTGATACACATTCAATGATATAATTAGTACCACAATATACAGATACAACCAGATAAAACTTCATACAACACGTTCGAAATGACTCGAGCACACAAGCAAGCGTGTTTACGAGGATCGTAAGGGTATTATGACATTTGACAGATTTCAAAATACTCTTTAGATTCTCGTAAACGCTAGCTTGTGCGCGTGTGATATGAAGTTTCCCTACTGGTTGTATCTGAATATTGTGTTAGTACCTACCTACAGGTGAAGGTAGGTTGGTACTTGGTAACCAAAAAGAACGAGGTGTAAGGTACTAAAACATATCCAACATATTATTAACAAAATAAACATATCATCACGTCTAAATTAGGTACTTTTTCTGCTTACTATTTAAATTATATTAAATAACAATTCTTTCTATTCTAGCCGGCGATGTGCTAGCCATCGGTTCACAAAACGGCAGTATCTACTTATTCCGAGTGTCCCGCGATGGCTTTTCATACAAAAAGTGGAATAAAATCCGCGGCGCGCAACCGCTCGTCCAACTCGATTGGAGTCTGGATGGCAACTACTTGCAAACGGTCACTGCTGACTATGACCTTGCATTTTGTAAGTACCCTCAATTGTATTTAATTTAAGAATAATAAGGTACAATAATGATTCATTTTAGCATTTATGTTATCATATTTTTCCATATTTTTAGGGGATATTAAAGCCTTATCACCAGAAAAAAGTCCAATGGCAATGAAAGATGTCAAGTGGTCTACATACAATTCGACCATCGGCTTCCTTGTATCAGGTAAATTTCAGCTTTGAATATACAATTTTGTTGTTTTGGTAGTACAAAATACATGTACATATTTTTATTTCAACTTTTACAGGAATGTGGAACAATCGATTCTATCCAATGACGTCATTAATAACTACCTCAAGCCGTTCTGCTGCACATGATCTTCTTATAAGTGGAGATTCTGATGGTTATCTTCGATTATTCAGGTTTTTATATTTTGTTATAATAATATTATTTATGTTTTACTTATATTTTTACGCCTCAACTGCTGAACACATTGGCATTATTTTATATAAAGTTAATAATAAACGGCTTTAGTCGGGTTTAATTGAAACTAATAACATGTAAAGTAGGGAAGAAAAGGTCATTTAAGTATCTTTCAGTTGTATTAACTAAAATGAACTAGTCACTACACGAGACTTCTTTTTGGGGCTACATCCCGCCGTGTAATAACGTCACCAAGAAGTTCATACGTTTACGATTTTATACCAGAACATCTAGTTTTAGGAAGTACATTAAATGGAATAAATGAATTTCCATTTTTCATTTATTTCGCACCAGGTACCCCTGCGCCAGTCCGAAAGCTGAGTACAACGAGGTAAAAGTATACACTGGATCCGTATACTCCGCGCGGTTCCTCTTCAACGACCGCTGCATAGTCTCCTCCGGGGGCAGCGACGCGGCCCTCATGCTGTGGGAGCTGGCGGACGACTAGCGGTGGGGAGCGCGGGTGCCCGCTGTTATACTCGACCCCCCCACTCCCCCCCACTCCCCCCACTCACACCTCCCCGCACACACCCGCACCGTCCTACCGTGTGATGAATATGGAGGTACTGGATTGAAGACCGCGTTGAACTGGATTGAACTAGATTCCATTTATCGGTGAACTTCGACTAAATGCTAGGAGGTGGAATTGAAGACTGTGATAACGTCGATTTTTATTTAATACTAGCTTCCGCCCACGACTTTGTACGTGCATCCCCGTATTTCTCCGTTCCCGCAAGAATTTCGGGAAATTCTTTCTTAGCGGATGCCTACGTCCTAACATCTACCTGCATGCCAAATTTCAGCCCGATACGTCCAGTGGTTTGGGCTGTGCGTTGATAGATCACTATATCAGTCACCTTTGAGTTTTATATATACAGGGTTACTTGTAAAACACCAGCAACCTCCCAGGACAAGATAGCTAACATCATAAGTAACAACATTTGTTCTACGGCTTTTGATAATTTGTTAGATTTATTTTTCATACAAAAATAAATATTCATTTACTTTTCCGTTTGAATATTGTAAACTCTACGCGCATCCCAAAAATTACGTAAACACACAGAACAGTAAAGTAGATAGAAGTGTGATGTGGGCGTGGCCCACGTGTCACTTGTAAGGTAAGATCACCTAACTTGCTCTCAGTTGTGCGCAGAAAAATATTCGGGTCGGTTGTCAGCTGTCAAACCTTTTTTCCATATTTATTCATTAATTAGGACGTGTTGTTCGGTATTAGAGTGCAAAAATGATAGCAGACGAAATAATATCAGCAATGGAGGCATTTCATACCATCGGTAAGTCTTATTTTTATTTATTTTACATATAATATTTTATGTTATAACTTAGCTTGTAATTTGTCAAAATTGTATACAAATATCTAGACAAAATTAACCTTAATCCGTAAGAAATTAGTACTATTATAGATTGAACAGCAAACAAGACTTTCTGGAATATTATTGCAATAAACAAACGAATGTCGCTTTAGTGATGCTTGTGGCGCATATCGACAGTATCGATAGTTTAGAAAAGACAAACATTATAAATATTAAATTTTATTTTATTTTTGCTTAGCTTTCATTTGTCCAATTTATTTATAGATTTCCCAAAGAGGCTAATTTAAAAGAGAAATGGATAAATGCAACGTGACGAGTTAACTGGATGCCGAACAGCACTAAGCGGTCTAACAAAGGCCACCGATACAGCAAACCTACGGCAGTTCCAAGATTTAAAATAATGCATATTTTCTGTTTGTATTTTGTAAATATAGATTAATACTATTCTATTCCGTTTTTTATTTAATAATAATAATATAAAAAGACGTACTTAGTAGTAATAAACATACTCCAAAATGTGACACATTATACTATACTCATATAATAGAAAGAAAAAAAAATACACAAAAAATATTTATTTGTGAATTATCGATAACAAGGCTGACATCCCTCAGGGCATAGCATCAGATAAATATCAAGTTAATGTCATTAATGTTGAGTGACACAAATTTCAACCTTATCTCTATGTGTTGAGGTTCAAAGTTATATCTATCGAAAACTAACGCCCTCTGTTGTGGAGTAGCTGAATGTTTTCGAATTTGGAATTTCTGTGCAATGAGAAACAAAACAGCTAATATACCTAGGAATGTTATACTAAAATAAACCGTAACATGGTGCGTTAGTGTACATATTGAAATGCTGAATTTATAACCTAAGTCAGTTTTTACTCAAATTAAGCTGTCCAATCAAAGGCATAGATTACTTGTAGTGTACTGTATAACTATCGGTTTAAATGTGTGGGTTTGGCGACACTGGTTTTCATAGTAATTATGACATTATAGCACTTCTATTTGTTTTTAATGTTCTGTGCGTAAACAAGAAGCGAACGAGAGGGGGAGGGGGGCATCGCGTTGTCCTTTCGATAATGAATAGAACATAGACTTACAAATGTTAGGAGAGTACAATAAAAGCTTAAAAAATAATTTAAAAATAACTTATTGCGTTATGCCAAAAGTTATAGAACAAATGTTGTTACTTATGATGTTAGCTATCTTGTCCTGCGAGGTTGCTGGTGTTTTACAAGTAACCCTGTATATATATAGATTATGGGTGAACTGAATTGAAGATCGTGAACGGATGGATGACGTGATTGGATGAACTGCATTGAACTGTCAAACGTCATTGAGATATGAATTCACTGGATTGAAGACACATTGAAATAGATTAATGATACCGGCACTTCGTTCGAACGTTCTAATGCGACATATTGATGAAATCACGAACCTCGTCTGCATACTAGATATAAATGAATTAGATTAAGGACCATACCGGCAATCGAATCCCGGTATGGTCTTCTTCGCATGGTTTTCCGCATTATCATCTAGAAATGTTGATTCTCAATTCGTTTTTCATCTGACTGACAAATTCTGACTTTGGCTCTGACTTTGGGAATCGTTCTCTACTGGGGAAGTCGGTTTGCGGTCATGTCGTAATGTCCGCCCATTTAGATGGATTATTGTTATAGTGTACCTTTACACTAAAGTAAATATCCTGAGAAGACATTATAGACAACGTCGTCTTAGTTCGTTGTGCATTCGATTTCCTAGTATTCGACTAACAAATCGACACGATTTTGTTTCTTAATTCGTTGCGTATTCATTTGTTATATTGACTGTCAATAGGCGGGTTCACATAGATCGAGCTGCTTAATTGTTTCGCGAGGCTACTCGCTCTGTGTGGAACCGCCTTATGCATATGCGATCTTATGAATTTCGATGCGTAATAAATAATAATAAATTTTCGATAGATGAATTGATGAAGTGATTTCGTAATTGTGATGTTTGAGACCGATTTGTAACCATGAATCTACTTTAGGTGTTCTAGATAATACAAGAAGCAGTCGTACTTTTCAGTAAGTAAACTTTGCTATACAACGAGTCACTTAAAATATTATGTCGAAGTTACGATATTTCCTGCGAAGAAGGTTAGGGTAATGGTGAGTTATCGCGTATATGTCCCAATTTAGGAGTTTTTAAAATGTATGTCTTAAGAATTGCGATCTGTCTTTGTGACTGAGGAAGACAAGAAAGGAATGAGATTTTCCTACCTTTATAATGAAATATTGTTCATTATTAAAAAAATCCTATGTAAAACAAATGGACAATTTTTAACTGTTTAACATAAATTACATTATCTATGTGAAAGATTGAGCGTAAAATTATGCAATCATAAAAATTTCCATACGAATCGTCTCAATTGCAAGATATCACAAAAGGATAATAATAAAATTAATTTATAGTCCATCTAACTATGTGACTTGTCTTAAATCTTACAAAAAAATAAAACACAAAATTTTAAAATCGAATTAAAGTTGAATAATACGTACTATACTATACGTACTAAGAAACGAATAATAATGTCCCAGAAAAATACCATAACAAAAATTTCTTCGTATATATATTTTAGATTAAAGATATTACTAAATTTGATTATCAAAATCACGTTTACACTGCCATTGATAATTCGTGTACCTACACATGACTTCTTCAAATTCTACAAGGAACGAGATGTTATTAAAACATTGTTTCTGTAAATTGTAAAATGGCAAGTCCATAAAAAAATATATCTTTCGAAGCGTAAGCTTTTAGTATTTTAATAAAAATAAAAATATTATAGATGGGTGCATACATAGCATCTATTTTTACATAAATTAAAATTGTAATACATTTTTAAATTAGATATTATATATAGGAAAAAGCTTAATTGCATTTATAAATCTGCACAAAGAGGACGTAGAGTAGACATGCTTGTTGCAAACTGCAAAATGTGTAAAAACGTTACTTGAAAGTGGCAGGTCCACATTAGATATACATTGTTTTGAAAACAGTTTTTCACCTCAAACACTTTATACGATCACTTTAGTGATATAATTACACTTTAAAGTACTAGATACATATATAAAATTATATGTGCAATAATATTATCATTGTGTATTTATTAAATGGACCATTACAGCTATTTCAGATATTCCCAAAAAGAATTGGTCTTCTCAATTTGCAGCTTACTTTTCGTCCTAATAATATTTGGAATAAAAGTATTTTCAATTACTTTTTGCATTTATTCAGGAGACATTTTAACAAAGAAAACAACAGATGACTTCAAGAAGACTCACATCAGTATTTGCTATTTGCGTTATAATATGTCTATGTACGTTATACTCATTTCATCGAAGTCGAAGCAATGAGCAAATGTTCCAAACCCGAAATTATTATAAAAAAGACGTGTGGCACTCGGGGACTGCCGCGGTAAAGCTATTGCATAGCATGCCTTCAAGCCTCAAAAAAACCTCACGCTCCCCACTCCGACGGGCAAGCAGGTGTGTTTTTTTCGTTACGGAATTTCTGGATTCTGTCCCCGCGCTCAAGGCCCGCGATAGAAGCTATGCAATAGCTTAATAAATTAATAATTAATATTGTTCTTTATTTTAGTATTAATACTAACTAAGTAGTCATTAGAGTGAAGAGTTATTGTTAGTACCTAACTACCAAGTAACTACAAAAAAATCTTGTCACTGAACTAAATTATCTAAATTATAATAATGGCATAATTTCACAAAAGGTTTTTAATCATAGTATTAAATTATTATTGAAGTAAGTAAAAGAGCATATTATTAAATTTATTTGTAATATCACTTTTTCTTAAAACTGGACAGCAAATTAATATGCTATAATATTTTAACCCCATAACTTCGTTAATTCTTGTGGAAAAAAAGGAAATACTGTTGGTTTAGAACTAATGAAATACAATATTGTAAAAATAAACTATATTTTGTTTTTATAGGACTGTGTGAAAGCTGTTACAAAGGCCTTTGTAATTCTATGAAGTTGCAGTGCTAAGAAAACTGTGTTATGACAATTTTTCTTGGTTTCATCTTATACTATTATTTCAAGGTAAGGAATGAAATGGGATTTCTATTTTAATATTATTATAGAATCCTGGGCATCCTACAACCTTTAAACATACATGTTTATAATTGTGTATTTTACAATAAGCCATGCATGACAAACCAAGAGTATATATTATTGAAAATATGTATAATGTTAACGGTTATTAAATGATAAATATGGTTCTTCAAAAGTTTGTTATAAGAATGTTTTTTATTGCAAATAAAGTTCATATAAAGTAACATTGTAGTTAGTTTTATTTAATAACTTGTAAAATAGTTAAGTTACAGTATACACACGTACTGTCGCAGCCTAAAATTTGTAGGAGGGGGGGGGGGGGGGTGTTAAGTCCGTAATTTAGACATTATTGCTACAATACACAACTTTATTACACTGATTTATACCAAAACAATTAACATGCAACAATTAATATACTAAATTACAAATCTACCTATATGCCTTATGTTTATTTGTAATAATTGTTATGTACCTATATATCTTACTGAAACGCATGTAACATGTTCTTTGTAATAATAAATAAATAAATAATAAACCCCTTGCCACTCTTCTTTCTACTAACTGGTTATGTCTTATATTAACGAACGTATAGTAGGTATTTATATTATTTACTTCTTAGTAAGCTGTAAGGGTCTATTAAGATAGTTGACTCGAAATGAACAATAGTACCTACCTCAATATGTTTTTTGTGTCATAAATACATTAAAAGGACATTAAAAAAAAAAAAATAGTGCTTTAGTTAGATAATTTATTCAAAATTTATAACTCATATTACAACGATCATATTACACAATTTTTACATAAAATCACATTTATTTTATTCTATTGACAAAATAGTAAGACAATTTATAATAATGGATTACGAAATGACGTACCTTTGATTAAATACACACACATTAATACATACATAATTAACTTATTCTAAAAACTATACAACTTATTAAACAATACCTATGAAATCCGCCACCCAACCAGTCCCACCGTTATTCATTGTAGTAGTGAATATTACCTTAACGTAATTATCTGGGCTTGTGTAGTCTGCAGGAGTTTCATCACAAAATGTGGATACTACGTTTCCATTTCTATCAACTATACTCAAATAATTTTGGTCACAAGCAACTCCTAGGTCAAATTCTGCGAAATGCAATAAAAGACGTGTGTTAGGAGGCGTTTCTATTTCCCATTCACAAGAAGTTCTCTTCCTATATATCTCTGGATACATTGGACTAGTAAATCTTCCTAATTCATTCACTATCTTTCCACCACAACCTCGACCCTTATTTGTAATAACATAATTTAAATCATAAATAATCTGTTCGTTACTATTTATCACATGGTTATGCATCAAGACATGTCTACCTGTTGAAAACACGGAACGAGATTCATAATCACCTTGAACTCTAATTAAAAGTGGTGATGTTGTCGTTTTACCATCAAAAATAGCCAAGAATGCTTGAGAGTTAAAATAATCTGGAAATATTGTTATGATATAGATTGATATTGTATAATTTTCTGGGGCGGTAATAAGTGTAAAACAATCATTAATATTATGGGGGTCGATGTTGTCACGGTATACCGTTTGAATTCTACCATATGATTCTGTGTAATTTCTACCACAATAACCTACCTGCGAAACTTGAATATCTACGCCTTTATGTTTTGATAAAGACTCAGGAGACGTTATTAAATTTATACTAACGCCGCCATTTACGTAAAAATCTAACGATGAATTGACTCCACACAAAACAAATTGCTCTGGAAAACTTAAAGTCGAATCATAAAAGTATGCATGACTAAAGAAATTGTCTGCGTATTTATTTAAAACATAATTTGAACCTAACGACATATTATGTATTTCAGTAATACTTCTAATTATTAGTCTATCATTGTCACATTTGTTACCGTTTCCTGGTTGCAAGTCAAGATGATTAATTCTTAAATGTACGGTTGCATAAGTTTCGGGACCATGTAAGACATATGTACAATGAAGTCCTCTTGGTATTACTCCTGTCTCAAAACCAGGAGAACGGATCGATTGAATATTGTAATTTACATTTAAAGATGATTCACCACAAGTAGAACGCTGAGCGCTTAGAAGTAATTCAAACCCAGAACTGACAATCTCTCCATCAGTTGATAATCTAATCCCCATCAAATTGCTAGACGATATTATTTCAGGCGGAAGAGTATGGCCGCAAAATGTTCCAATAACCAAACTATCAGGATTTATACCATCTTTTATTTCAACGAAATCACAGTCACATTTACTTATTCCGATAGCGGTTTGATTAACTTCGGCACACGGCGATACGTGGAAAGAAGAAAAACTGACTTTTACTACGTAATCTTTTGGTGCTCGTATTGACCAGTGACAGTCTAAAAAGTTTTCATACACCACTGCTCTTCCTACTAACGGGGATTTTAATGTATATTGAGAATTAGGTAGTAGATTTACAGATCCTCCACAGCCGACAGCTTCAGAATAACTAAAAATAATCTGGGCCTGGAAGCCTTTATAACTGAGGTAGGCATCTGATATGAATTGAACAACCGCATTCCTATTTTTGCTCTGTATTACAGTACTTGAATTGATATGACCACATAGTAATGCAAGCTGCTTATCAGTGTCTATTTTAGGACCATCATACACTGAAATATAATCATTAAGGCAATTTTCATGACTCTCTAAATCAATATAAAAGAATTTAACTACTACTACCTTATTAGTAGGAGCCTCAATCAACCAAGTACAATTCATAAGATCGTAATAAGTGTCTAATAGGCCAGATTTAATTGTTGTAGGTTTAGTTATTTTTCCTCCACAGGTATAAATTGAGTATATAAGTTTAAACCCTTTTCTTTGTCCTATTCTATCGGTTTGAAAATGTATATTAACTTCGTCAAAACTTTCTAAGAGGGGTGGCATATTCCTTCCACAATAAGTCTCAAATAAATAATTATAATCGCTCTGTGCACGTATAGTCACATTATCGAAACGACAATCAGGATATGTCCCTTCAAGATCGAAATCTACAAACTTCACCCATAATTTTCTGTTCGAAGAGACTATTTTATAAGTACAATCTAAAGACGGTCTATATTCATCGGTATAGCCCGGACTATACAGAACTTGTTCTTTTTCTGTCGCTTCAAACGTTCCACCGCAAATTGGAGACCACTGAGCGGAGAATCCATCAAGATTTACGTTTGCATCTGAACGGAAAATAACTTTCATTCTATTTAAAGATGAATTATATACTGGTGGAATTGTACGCCCACATAATCTTGCAATTTCACTATACGTCTCATTTTTCCAATCGTAAATAATTACCACATCTTTGGTGCAATTAGCTGTATCTTCTACTACAAAACGGTTTATAAACGATAACGATACTCTATAGCCTATTTCGGCACTAATGTCCCACACACACTCTTCATTTTCCTGATAATTTTTAGGATAATGTGGAGAGGTAAATATACGATCGTACTTAGTCAAATACCCTCCACATTTATCACTTACAGTTTTTGTTATTAGCTTAATATTCGATGTCGGTCCTTTAGAATGATACTGAATATACGTATACTTATAAGTGGAAATGAACGAACTTTGAGGCATATTCGTTTTGCAGTAATTTAATATCGATTGGGACTCCGTCAGACCTTGACTGATTTTTATGAACTCATCCGAACAGTCCAAGTTAAACTGCCCTTCTATGGAAGTCTCTGTTTTAGTTCCACTCGGTGCGACAATAACCCACCCACAATCTAATGTGCCATTATGTGATGTATGAAGGGTCATATTTTTTGTTTCTTGAGCAGCATATACAACTCCACCGCATGGTTGCAATTTCCATTTAATGTTAAACGTAAGAGGTTTTTGAGCTAGTTGAATAGCTTTAAGCGTCATCGTTGTCAATGGAATACTATAAAAGCTTTGTGTATTGTTACCACACAAGGAAAACATCAAATTTCTTCCTTCATTTGTTATCGGGGCATATATCATCAATCTTGAAAAACCATAGCGACAGTTAGAATTTATTGTGCTACTATCTACCGATAAAAATATGGTATTATATGCCGATGAATTAAGATAATCGTCTGTTTTAATATTATACGTCCATTTACATACATATGAACTTTGAATATCCGGAGCCGATATTTCTCCGCTATTTCCTTCAAGAATGCCGCCACAAAGGGCGGGTTCATTTGAACTAAATTTTGCTTTCATACGATGTGGACGATTCTGTTTTAAATAAGTTTTAACAAGTAAATAAACACCGAGTGTGTTTCCTGTTGATTCATATATGATTGTATTAGTTCTATTGTCAACAACATTAATAGGCGATTCAAAACTGACGTCGTTATATACTCCTATTCTATCATTTTCATTGTGATCCATGATTTCAAATCTTACTCTACGCGCCACGTTTGGAACAATAATAATCCATTGGCAATAACGTAAATTCGTTTCACGCGGATAACCTGGTGTTGTTATAAATCCTTCGGATTCTTTAATTACACCACCACACGTTGGCCTCGTTGAATTAAATGATAATTTAAATCCTCTATATTCAGAAACTTGATTCCAAGGTCCAGGTTTTCCTATGTAAAGTTTAACGACAGCTTCATTAGTTAATGTCTCAATTACACCATACGCTATTTCATCACTACATAACTGTTTTAATACGACGCTTGTTTTATTAGCTGGTATTATTTCCTCGATTGTCAAGTTTGTTTGACAAGATTCTTCAGACGAAGGAAGATTAAAATCTTTTAAATCAATTTTTATTACATGTCTGGACGGAGAAATTATATGCCATTGACAAAATGTTCCACTTGGTAACATCAACATGTGTGGGTACCCTGGTGATACCAACTCTCCAGCCTCAGCTACTATTGTGCCGCCACAAATATCAATCGATATGTTAGCTTTAAAACCATTTCTAGGTTCCGCTAATCGGGTCGTATACTTTATGTATAGAGCATTACTATCAGTCTTAATTGTACCAGGCTTCTCGCCACAAAACAAGCCTTTGCTCGGAGAAAATTCCGATGTTCCATCACGTATTTCAACAGACTCAAATTTGCAGTCTCCTTTGCCATCAACATCAAATCTCTCCATAAAGTCAACTCTCAATATTTCACCTGGTGGCGCTGTAAATATCCAAACACATTCCGAAAAGGGCATAGGTATAGAAGGATAATTCGGTGAGCTTATTACTTCCCATTTATGGCCGTTATCCAAAGACGAAGTTAAGCCACATTCGATATTTAATTCCTCATATCTCAGTTTGAAAGTCATAAATTTACGGGTCGAAAGTACGCGATTGTTGCTAAAATAACTTACGTGCACAGCGTTACTTGTCGATATTAAAGCGTTCAAAGCTTCGTGTGGATATCCGCAGTATTTTCCGACTCCTAATATTGGAGACTCTATACTTTCTCCATTCCGTATCATAACATACCTCGTGCACTCGTTTTCATTTGTGATGTTAAAATGTTCAAAGCTTAGTTTAATAATACGCCCCGGTCGCACTTTTATAGTCCAATTACATCTTTTGTTCATCTCAAACATGCCTCCCCTATCCTCCCAGGCTAATTCAATGACGCCAGACTCGCTATTAAGAATTCCACCACACTGAGTTCGCACCGTCGCTGTAAAACCTTTGCGAGCTGTTGTCGAGTCAGATTCAAATATAACTTTTAAAAATTTTGACGTCTCCATAGCCTTAGTCAAATCCTCCTTTAAGCAAACTTTTTGTTTTAGCGGTATCCACGCCTCATTGTCATTGCGCGTATAAATTGAGATATAGTCGGCATAACAGTCACTAGTTTCTTCCAACTCAAATTGATCAAAGGTGAGGCTCAAATGATAACTTGGTTTAGCTTCGAAAACCCACTCACAAAGCATATTATTGCCGTAGTCCTCTGGATAGTTTGGTGAATGAAATGAAACGCTATGTGCATTGGTGACTATTTGTGTTTGATTATAACCACAATTCTTTTTAAGCCTATTTTCGTTATAATCGTCCGCTTGCGACCATTTCAGGTGAAAAGTAGGACTCATGTGTCGTTCTGTTATTACAAACTTGATGAACACAATCGATGAAGATGATTGTAACACTTTAACTTCATTTTTCAAAAACCCACACATTACGTCGAGAACATTTGCTTCTTCATCGTATCCATCATATATAATGAGCTTACTGTCGCAGGATTGTCGTCGCTTTTTAATAATAATCTCATCAATTCTAATAGTGATACTTCTCGAGCCACTCGCTATAATGCGCCATGAAAATTCACCAATTTCCTCATACGCATAGGGATAAAGTGGAGATGAAATTTCACCATTATCTAAACCAGTTATTTCATTGTTATGTGAAATTCCGTAATGTAGTAGAAATCCATTTCCAGCTTCTTTATTGTCACTGTGGAACTTTAAATAAATCCTTGTACCTTTCGTCGTATTTGCCGGTATTTCATCTCCACAATACACCCCTAACAAAGTTCCAGCACCGTCGGTTTCCCGTATTTCTAAATAGTCCTCGTTACAGCGGTCGGAATAAGCAAGGTCAAATTTTTCAAAATTCAAATACATAGAGTTGCCCGGAGATGTATTAATAATCCATTCACAGTCCATTGCGTGCGGATAAGATAGTGGATAATTCGGTGAAGCTATAGAACCTTCTTCAGACGATAGAGTTCCCCCACAGGCGGTCGAAAGAGAAGAGTAATGTGCAGAAAAATATCCACTTAGAGAATCGGTATATGTGCCATGTACAACAGTGATTGCACTGCCGTGACTAACGATCATAGGAGGTACCTTTCGGCCACAATATTCTCCGATCAGTGGAGCATTTACATCGTCACCATCAAATATTTTAAGAAAAGAAGATGGGCACTCTTTGTTGGTTACAATATCCATATCGCGAGGCAGTGAAATATGTTCCAATGTAAGTTTAATCTTTTGATCAAACTTTGGGGACTTGATAACCCAAGTACAGTTATGATTGTGATAGCTAATATATTTATCGTTAGTGATTATGCCATCGTTTTGGGCTTCTAAAACGGCACCACATGTCGCTGAGAAATTAGCTTTGAACCCTTTTGCTGTGCCATAGTTGTCAGTAACAAATTGAACAATTATGTTGGGAGAATTAGTTATAATTTGCGACAAATTAGATGTTGGACAAATTAGATAAGAGTAATTAGAATGCAGTAAATCAGTACCTTCGTATATCTTAATATTGTCGCTACAATCTTCTTCGTCATTATTGTTATCTGTATAAAGGTCTAGATCTAATATATTTACTTCAATTCTATGATTTTTCGGTACAGATATATACCACAAACAATCCATGTTATCATCATAATTTTTTGGATAATTCTTTGAATGAATCTGACCGGACTGCGTTTTAAGGCGGCCACCACATCCAGATGTAAGTGATTGAAAATTACCCGCAAAATAAACACCTTTCAGTGTAGATTTTTTGATAAATTTTAATAACATTACATTACTACCAGCAGCTTGTAAAGTATGAATATCACGATTACATACTCTAGCTAACAGAGGAGAAGCAACATTCGGTCCGTTATAGATCTCAATTGCATCTATTGTGCAATTTTTGGTTTCTTCTAATAACACATCTGTGAGTCTCAAATAAACATTTGTTCCTGGAGGAGTGACAATGGTCCATTCACATTCTATTTCAGTGCCAAGATACCTTAGATTGTTTGCAAGTGTTAATACCCCAAATTGTTTACGAATAGTGGTACCACATCCATCTTTAACCCATTCAAGCCGAAACCCCCTATCAGAATTATAAAGTCCACTTACAAACTTTATATCAATAGAGTTACTTTTTGATTGTATTGGCGATGGTAAAATTGTTCCGCAATACTTTTGAGAGAAATTGTCTTCGTTTGCTTGCTTGAATTGTAAATAATCAAATTCACATGGATTTGTATATCCTCCTTTTCTTATATAAGAAAAAAACGGATATCTGCTTCCTCTCCTATTGTAATATAAAGGGAGTCGTATAGGTTTAATACTAAAGTGACTAAAAGTAATGTTGATTTTGTTACCTTTGCCAACCGTTATCGACCATAAACAATCTATGTTCGTAGGATAATTACCAGGAAAACCAGGACTTTCTATAACACCAAAACTACCGCTTATATTAGTGTGACAGATAGTTTCATAATTAAATAAGAAACCTTTTCCACCGATCAAAATATCTGATCTAAATTTAATGAATGCATAATTACTTGAAGTCTTTACATCAGTCAAATTCGCAGTCATCGAACAGTACTTGCCCAGACTAGGAGAATATACATCGCGACCATCAAATATTTCCACATGATCATCTTTGCAATGTGTTGTTGTTTCCAAATCTAAATCTACAAATTTGATTCGAATTCTTGAGCCGCTGTTTGTAACTATTTTATAAAAACATTCCGCATTGTCATAGTAATCTTCGGGGTAATTTGGAGAAGCTATAGATCCGCTGATTCCAGTTAATAATCCCCCACACCCTCTTATGGTTCCATCCCATTCGATTTTAAATCCTCTCCCGGATATATAAAAATCAGAATAAAATCGCAAATGCAATTTATGAGAAGTCGAGATAATCTGTTTCGATTTAAACTTGCCACAATATTTTCCAATTAGTGGTGCATTCTGACTCCCACCATCCCTTATTTCCAAATAGTCACCTAAATCACACTTTTCTCTTATAGGTATTTCTATATCAAAGTCAGTTATGTTAAGAGATATCTGTTGACCTTCGGGCACTGAAATTGTCCAAGTACAATCACGATTAGCTGGGTAGCTATTTGGCCAACCTGGAGAGTATATATATCCATGAGTTTTGACATACAATCCACCACATTGCGAACTTTCATCCAGAAATGCATATGACATAGAGAATCCTGAACCTTTTATGCTATTATCAGATACAAATTTTATCAAAAGTTGATTTGTAGACGTTGTCAGAGCAGGCGGAGCTGTAGCGCCACAATATTTTCCTAAAGTGTTGTTTTTATTATCTGCCTCAATTTCTACAAGTTCAATATAGTCGAATTCACATAAACTCTGTTTTTCAATGTCAAATCTGTTCCATGTTATTTTTATAATCATTCCTTCGGGTGCAATTAATAGCCAAGAACAGGATTGATCATTACTGTAAAACCTTTCATCGTTACCCTGTGATGAATCAGTATCCGGATAATTTATCAGACCAGATGTATTTCTAAATATCCCTCCACATGCTGTATTTAAACTTGTATAATTTGCATAAAAACCAGAACCAGTGAGACTAGCGTCAGAATGAAACCCAATATACAGATAATTATACGTGGACGTCTTTGTTGGTGGTATTCGTTGTGATCCTCCGCAATACTTACCTAACAAAGTTGAATTGATGATAGGCCCGTCTCGAATTTCTACATAATCGTACTGGCAATTAAAGTATACATTATCCTCGATATCGAAATCTTGAAATGTCAATTGTATTACTTTTCCAGGAGAGGTTTCGATAACATATTCGCAATCAGTATTTTTTGGGTATCCAAATGGATAACCTGGAGATTTTAATGTACCACTGTCGCCTGTAATTGTTTTGTGACAAATAGATTCATACGATATCTTGAATCCCTGAGATGATACGCTTTGATCCGATTTGAACTGAATAAATAAAGAATTTGATGTCGATGTGAACGTGTTGGGAACCGTAGTTCCACAGAATTTTCCAACGAGGCGAGAATCTGATGATGGGCCATCATATATTGCAAGGTAATCGTACGTACATCTAAACGATCGCTCTAAATTAAAAGACTTCAGTGTTATCCGAATTTTTGTGTCGCCCCTTGTTTGTATTTTATAATCGCATAATAAATTATCTTGGTACTTATTGTCGTATAGTGGAGGAAAGATTTCACCTCTCTCTGATGTGAAAAATCCACCGCAACCTGGAACCCCTTCAATTGGAGCATATGTAATTTGGAATCCTTTACCGCTCCCATAGGCATCGGAATGAAAATGAATAAGCATTTCCGAACCGATAGACTGGAGAGGTGCTGGTTGCGATGAATTACAAAATTTATTAATCAACGCGTCTTTTTCGTTTAATCCATCGTAAATTGCTAGATAATCATAACTACAGTTTGCATGTGATTCTAAGTCCAATTCAAAGAAATGCAATTGAATCCTTTTACCCAATTTTGTAACTAGCCGCCAATAACAATCTCGATTTGGAGGATATTTTCCAGGTGAGCCTGGAGAACTTATGTGCCCATGGATAGTCGCGTTTACGTAGCCCCCACATTGAGGTCTTATGCTTGTCCAGTGTAAAGCAAAACCTTCCCCTGCTATAGTTTGATCAGATCGGAACCAAAAGTACAGATTGTTGTGACTCGATATAATATTACCGCCTTTTGGAAAATCGCTCCCACAGAATCTACCTATTAATTGACTAGCAGAACTTCTACCATCGTGAATTTGAACAAAATCGTAATGACATTCTGCATTATGCTCTAAATTAAATTTACTAAAAGTAACATTAATAACTTTATCTGGCGAAGTATGTATAACCCATGCACAGCGTGTATTATGCCTGTACGTTGTATTAGTAAGAGGATATATTATACTACCTTCTTCAGCATCCAACACTCCCCCGCAAGGTTCAGATCTGAATTCACACGCATCACCTGTAAACTGTGCTAAACATTCACAACGATAGCCTCTCGTGGCTCTCCCGTCCGGTCTGCATGTCCCGCCGTTTAAACACGGATTACTCGAACAATAGTCACCTTGTCGATCACAATAAGCACCACTATAGCCCGGAGAGCAAATGCAAGTGTAGCCCACGTGAAGTGGATGGCACTGACCGTGTAAGCCACACGGATTAGTTTCACAACCAGTATTATTATTCGTCGGAACAATATAACATCCATGTATCCCGATGCCATCGCCAGACATACCTCTAGGACAAACACATTGCACCGCTTGTACTCCGAATCCAGGACCATCAATACAGAAGGCGGAAGGGTGACAACCACCTCGATTGATATTACATGAACCTCTCCAGGTACAAATCACACCGTCACCTTGATATCCTGGTGGACAGGACCCGCAGACTCTTGAACCGAGGGTGTTGTAGCACGATACCTTCGGGCTCAAGCTGCATCCACCGTTTGGCTGTGTTAGACATTCATCAATGTCCCGGCAAATGAATCCATCTCCTTCGTAGCCCGGAGGGCAATGTTCGCATACAAATGACCCGGGGAGGTTGATGCACTCAACTGGAGGATTAATAGAGCATCGTGGCCCTTGCTTCGAATCACACTCATTTACGTCCGTGAGACATGAAAGACTTGTCTCATTTGTAGTCCATCCTTGGTCACACATACACTTTATTCCTACTCCTGTATTTACTTGTAAACATGTTCCATGTCCGCACATTTCGAAATCATTTCCGGAACAGTTTCTTTCTTTTCGCGTGCAGTGGATTCCATACCAGCCAGACTTACAAATACATTCATAAGATCCAGGTCTGTTGATGCATGTTGCGCCGTTTTGACACCCCAAGTCAGTGCCTTCATACATTTTACACTCGTTCACGTCTTCGTCACAATTTTCTCCTTTCCAATTTTTCGGACATAAACAATAATAACCACTGGCTAGATTCAAACATGTTCCTCCATTTTCGCAAGGGTGCGATTGACATTCATCTGATCTTCTTATACTATTTACAGTTGACTGCAACGTGCGTACTCTATTAGCTAAAGTATTTATTCTCCTATTCAAATGTGTAAAATTTACAAGAACAGTATTTGGCACAGTCAAACTCACGCTTTCTAGACGTTCAATTCTTTTCAATATTTCACTTACATCTTTATTGCTATTTCGATCGTTGTTGTAATCCGAAGGCGGTATCGAAGGCGATAGTCCATTATTATTAGTGATATTCAAGTCTAAGATATTGGTGTTTCCAATAAATATACCAGATCGAGGACCATTTGGTTTAATGTAAATGTTTTTATCGTAAGCTGATTCCAAAATGAGATCTCCATCAGTAGTTTTAATTTTAGGCCTGTCTTGGTACGCTTCACAATTTATATGCACAGAATATAATAGAAGTATTGTAAAATATATGACTAAATTAGTCATTGTCCACGACCACAACGATGAACGAGTCAATTTGAACTAAATTCTGTAAAACAATAATAATATTTAAACATAACATTCATTAAAGTAATAATAAGGGGGGCGTTCCAACGCCCAACGTGAAGTGATAATATGGGCCATGTGGCTAAGATAACAATCATAATAGTCGTCAAAATATCAAGCATTTTAGCAGATTGAATAACATATTGTTTTCGTGAAATTCGGATTTTCATTTGAGTCTACAGTAACTAGAATTCCTTTTGTGAGTTAATTACTGTCGACTTCTGGGATAACTAAAAGGCTCATGCGTTTACCCTTTACCCATTGTTAACACAGATGAATGTGGTGCTTTATGAAATTAAAATGTTTTTGGTTACTTTGATTTCTTAAAGATTCTGAGTTCCGACCACGCAAGACCTTGCTTGACTTTTGTTTCCCATATTTCCCCCAAAAATAGCCTTTGAGCTTCTTGTACAGAGGCCGGATAAGGCCGCCATCTGCACATTATTAAACATGTTATAAAGTTTATTAATTGTTTCCTGTATGTTTTAAAATAAATAATTTTTCATTCATTCATTCATTTCTTTTCATTTCATATCAAAACTGCTTAAAGTTTTATCGACTATTATGTCAGCTTTTTGGATGACTTTTGTAAATATTACTAAACAATTTTATTATAATTTCACATCGTCGACATATTATCCTATTAGAGTTTTCGATGGCCACATGAAACCATGTCTCTGGATGTTGCATGCTATTTAACTACACATTTCTTCATTTAATGATATAAATGCTCCCATACATATTTTACACCGAATGCAATTTATCAAAGCTGCTTGCAAATAACAGTTCAATATCCTGTTAAAATTTTAAATTAAGTAGATGATTAAGATTTAAGTCGTTGTATATGCCTTAAACTTAAATAAATAGATCTTTATTTCAGATACTAAAATCCATATTTATATAATTACAATTACATTTACAATTTTGAATATTTTAGGAACACTTAACTGTTTCATTTAAAAAAAACCATTAAAATTCAACTATTTACGGTTCTTATTCAGATGAACACATAACCAATACTTAAGAATGGGACTGTTCAAGTACTTAAACTTTCTATTTATTATTTATTTATTTCATTGAGGATCACCAACATGACATACCCTGATGATATAGATAAAAGCTTATAGTAAACTAGCTTTCCGCCCCCGGCTTCGCCCGTGCAGTCAAAGAAAAACCCGCATAGTTTCCGTGGGATTTCCGGGATAAAACCTATCCTATGTCCCGGGGTAAAAAGTAGCCTATGTCCTTTCTCGGGTATCAAAATATCTCCATACCAAATTTCATGCAAATTGGTTCATTAGTTTAGGCGTGATTGAGTAACAGACAGACAGACAGAGTTACTTTCACATTTATAATAGGTATTAGTATGGATACAATCTTAGACAAAGTGCAGTCATAATTATAGGCAACCACCTCTAACAAACATAACATTAAATTCAAGACACACAGTCTGCAGCTAACTGCAGATTAGGTAAAAAATACACATACATAGTTATCCAATTTTGACGGAAAAAGAATCAATTAATGTTAAAATAAGTCTACATTTGATCACGTGGGTTTTGGCAATGGTTGAATCGTTCTAGTGAAATTGCTATGCCTATTCAGAACGTCGCTCTCAATCAACCTGAAGACCGTTAGAGCGGGGGCACACGATGCGTTGCGGCGCCGCACCGCAAAGATTTCACCGTGTCAGTGGGCACACGAGCGGTGCGGCGCCGTAACGTTTTTATGTCGCAGCGGCGTCGTAGCAGCGTTGCACAGCGTGTCCTTCCTTGTGATGCAAAACAACTGAGCGGTGCCGCTCCGATGTCGCACCGCATTCACCCCTCCCCGCCTCGTCTTGGTGGTTACAAGTCCGGTGCGGCGCCGGAGCGCATCGTGTGACATGCCACAGATATTTCTATGTAAGACGACGCAGCGACACCGCTCCGGCGCCGCACCGCCGCCGAAACGCATCGTGTGCCCCCGCCCTTAAAAATCCGTTAAAAAGTGACGAGAGGTCACGATCCTCAACTGTGAGGAACCGACTGAGGAGGAGGTATATAGAATACTAGCTTTCCGCCCGCGGCTTCGCCCGCGTTTTCAAAGAAAAACCCGCATAATTCCCGTTCCCGTGGGATTTCCGGGATAAAACCTATCCTATGTGTTAATCCAAGTTACCCTCTATATGTGTGCTAAATTTCATTGTAATCGGTTCAGTAGTATTTGTGTGAAAAAGTAACAAACACACACACACACATCCTCACAAACTTTCGCATTTATAATATTAGTGGGAAATCGTTCACATTAATTAAAAAAATGTTGTGTGGTTTTATGAAACCACGGTAAAAGTGAAACTTTCCGAACACTGCTTACTCGGCAGCCGACCGTCACGCGACATGCGCTACACAGACCAAAAAGTTTGAGACGATGTAATAAAAGTTTCACTTTAATAATACTAGCACTTAGCAGACAGCAGCATTTCTGCTGTTCTATTTCAACGCTACGGCTAAATAGCTGTGTGTCTAATTTCACCTTCATGTTATTTTGTTTGAACTGAATACACTTAATTCGCTTATAAGCAAGGTAAAATTGCTCCTTGTCTTGTAACTCTTGTAGGTATTTGATATAATTCCACTCATTTTGCGACCCTTATCATCTATTCCTAGCGTTTCTAAAGAGCTTTATCATGTGAAGAAAATGTAAATATCATAATTTGTGTTCGCATGTTTAAAATTGGTTTTAAAGTTTTTTGGTTTTAGAACACAACCTTCGATATTGTTAAATAATCGAAGGTCAAAACTTTAAGGCGATCTTCACACTGCCCCGCATAATGCTGCATACTGCGTGTCGATGCACCTACGCGCGTTCCTGCGGGAGTGCAGATCTGCATCATCGTGCGGGTTTTTTGCGCACTCACGCGCGTAGGTGCGTTTGTAGATTCACGCACGGCGGCTCTCATTTATTCGCCGTTCTCTGTGGTGGTCGTGCAATACTGAGCATCACGACGCGCGGCACTGCGGGATTCGGTGTCGCGTCCTTGCGTCTCGCCCCGCACCTACGCGCGGGGATGCATGTTTCTCCGCGTGTATGCGCGTGATCCGCATGAACGCGCGTGGTTGCATTTTCAGTGTGTTGGACTGTGCGTGTTTTCTATACAAACGGAGATACTTACAAGTAACGTTAAACACGCAGTCACGCAACATGCAGCGTGGTGCGGGGTAGTGTGAAGATCGCCTAACTGTCACTTTGCTCCCATAACATAATTTAAATGCCTGTAATACTAAATAGGCTTATTAGTGCCCAGTTTTTGTCAAAAAGTAGCTTAAGTATAGGTATTTTAAATCTTTTGTTTTAATGGCTACCAAGAAAACTAAAGCTCCGGTACATTCATATTTACAATCTGTTTGAACTTCTCCAACTAAATCCACATATCCAAAAGTACGTTGATTAGCGTTTATAAGAAGGAATACCTACTCTCGGTTGTATTTTTCTTTCTTTTTGGAGTCACTAGAAGATTTGCATTAGGAACGAATGGGACAGAATTTTGTTCAAAGCATTTTTTTGGCGTGCACTAATTTAAAATCAACCATATTAGTCTGCAAATGAAACGAAAAAGTTTAGTATATAAGTATATTCAATCGACTTCAAAAAAGAAGTAGATTCTCAAATGGACTGTATATTTTTTCGGTTAGTTCTTTTGTCTCGGTGAACCGAATTTCATGATTCATTTTTTAATAACAAATCCAAAAAAAAAATCCAGTCGGATTGAGAATCTCCTCCTTTTTTTAAGTCGGTTAAAAATATAAATAAGTTGATATTTCTGATAATTTTTTTTATTACTTTTTAGGTACGATAATAGAATTATATTTTACTGCATTTATCAAATTTTTAATAGTTTGTCATTATGTCGGTTGTAGTGAGCGCTCCGAAGTCAACTGTCTGGTTCTTTACAGTTGCTTGAAAATATTCGATAGAAGGAGAAGCTGAAGAGATAGATAGTTAAGGTAATAAAAAGAGGACGTAAGAAAACACAAAATAGTATTTAGAAAATTTATTCAAAATTTAATATTAGTCGTACAAATATTACAATGTTATTGTTAGGAACCAAAAAAAGGAATATTATTATTACTATTCTAGTAATACACTATCAAAATGCAATCAGAATCATAATCAACAAATACACTCGGCGGTGTAAATAAAAAAACATTATTTGACTTGATCATTTAAAATTTAAAAAAACATGGTGATCGAAAAGTATGTACACTATACATATTCCACGGATAAACACAAACACCCTATAATATTTCACAGGGTAAAGTTAATACTGAATATAATTTATATTTTTTTCTTGAATCTGTATCATCTTCCCAGCTTGATACTGGAAGAATTGTACAAAACTGCCCTTTAATAAAATTAAAAGTTCAATAAAAACAATAAAAATAACATAAATCGGTGTCATAAATAAATGTAAAACTGTTTCATTTTAAGTACATTAGTGTCCGTTTCGCCACGTGTTGCTTAAGTTATTGATAACCTATTTAACACCTTTTGACGTAAATTTAGATACAGTATTCTACGCCATTTTAACAAACAGATAAGCTTTACTGAAATGATGCCCAGGTTATGAAACGGGCTATAAAACTTCATGTTAAACAATACCTATGAAATCCGCCACCCAACCAGTCCCACCGTTATTCATTGTAGTAGTGAATATTACCTTAACGTAATTATCTGGGCTTGTGTAGTCTGCAGGAGTTTCATCACAAAATGTGGATACTACGTTTCCATTTCTATCAACTATACTTAAATAATTTTGGTCACAAGCAACCCCTAGGTCAAATTCTGTCATGCGCAGTAATAAGCGTGTATTGGGAGGCGTTTCTATTTCCCATTCACAAGAAGATCTCTTTCTATATACCTCTGGATACATTGGACTAGTAAATCTTCCTAATTCATTCACTATCTTCCCACCACAACCTCGACCCTTATTTGTAATAATATAATTTAAATCATAAATAATCTGTTCGTTACTATTTATCACATGGTTATGCATCAAGATATATCTACCTGTTGAAAACACGGAACGAGATACATACTCACTCTGAACTTTTAGTAGAAGCGGTGATGTAGTCTTATCGCCATCAAATATGGCGAAAAATGCTCGAGAGTTAAAATAATCTGGTACTATTGTTATCATATAGATTGATATTGTATAATTTTCTGGGGCGGTAATAAGTGTAAAACAATCATTATTTATCGGGTCGATGTTTTCATGGTATACCGTTTGAATTCTACCATATGATTCTGTATAATTTCTGCCACAATAACCTACCTGCGAAACTTGAATATCTACGCCTTTATGTTTTGATAAAGACTCAGGAGACGTTATTAAATTTAAACTAACGCCACCGCTTACGTAAAAATCTAATGATGAATTGACTCCACACAAAACAAATTGCTCTGGAAAACTTAAAGTCGAATCATAAAAGTATGCATGACTAAAGAAATTGTCTGCGTATTTATTTAAAACATAATTTGTACCCAACGACATATTATGTATTTCAGTAATACTTCTGATTATTAGTCGATCACTGTCACATTTGTTACCGTTTCCTGGTTGCAAGTCAAGATGATTAATTCTTAAATGCACGGTTGCATAAGATTCAGAAGCATGTAAAACATATGTACAATGAAGTCCTCTTGGTATTACTCCTGTCTCAAAACCAGGAGAACGGATCGATTGAATATTGTAATTAACATTTAAAGATGATTCACCACAAGTAGAACGCTGAGCGCTTAGAAGTAATTCAAACCCAGAACTGACAATCTCTCCATCAGTTGATAATCTAATCCCCATCATATTGCTAGACGATATTATTTCAGGTGGAAGAGTATGGCCGCAAAATGTCCCAATAACCAAACTATCAGGATTAATACCATCTTTTATTTCAACGAAATCACAGTCACATTTACTTATTCCGATAGCGGTTTGATTAACTTCGGCACACGGCGATACGTGGAAAGAAGAAAAACTGACTTTTACTACGTAATCTTTCGGTGCTCGTATTGACCAGTGACAGTCTAAAAAGTTTTCATACACCACTGCTCTTCCTATTAACGGGGATTTCAATGTATATTGAGAATTAGGTAGTAGATTTACAGATCCTCCACAGCCGACAGCTTCAGAATAACTGAAAATAATCTGGGCCTGGAAGCCTTTATAACTGAGGTAGGCATCTGATATGAATTGAACAACTGCATTCCTATTTTTGCTCTGTATTACAGTACTTGAATTGATATGACCACATAGCAAGGCAAGCTGCTTATCAGTGTCTATTTTAGGACCATCAAATACTGAAATATAATCATTAAGACAATTTTCATGATTCTCCACATCGATATATAAGAATTTTAATACAACTACTTTATCAATGGGAGCCTCAATCGTCCACGTACAGTTCATAAGTTCATAATAAGTTTCTGATAGACTAGATCTGATCGTAGTAGGTTCAGTTATATTTCCTCCACAGGTATAAAGAGCAAATATAAACTTAAACCCTTTCCTTTGACCAATTCTATCAGTTTGAAAATGTATGGTAATTTCGTCATAACTTTCTAAAAGTGGTGGCATATTCCTTCCACAATAAGTCTGCATTAAATAATTATAATCGCTCTGTGCACTAATGGTTACATTATCATAACGACAATCGGGATATGTCCCTTCGAGATCGAAATCTAAAAACTTCAGTCCTAATAATTTATGGTCTGTAGAAACAATTTTATAAGTACAATCTAAAGATGGTCTATATTCATCGGTATAGCCCGGACTATACAGAACTTGTTCTTTTTCTGTCGCTTCAAACGTTCCACCGCAAATTGGAGACCACTGAGCGGAGAATCCATCAAGATTTACGTTTGCATCTGAACGGAAAATAACTTTCATTCTATTTAAAGATGAATTATATACTGGTGGAATTGTACGCCCACATAATCTTGCAATTTCACTATACGTCTCATTTTTCCAATCGTAAATAATTACCACATCTTTGGTGCAATTAGCTGTATCTTCTACTACAAAACGGTTTATAAACGATAACGATACTCTATAGCCTATTTCGGCTCTAATTTCCCACACACACTCTTCATTTTCCTGATAATTTTTAGGATAATGTGGAGAGGTAAATACACGATCGTACTTAGTCAAATACCCTCCACATTTATCACTAACAGTTTTTGTTGTTAGCTTAATATTCGATGTCGGTCCTTTAGAATTATACTGAATATACGTATACTTATAGGTGGAAATGAACGAATTTTGAGGCATATTTGTTTTGCAGTAATTTAATATCGATTGGGACTCTGTCAGACCTTGACTGATTTTTATGAACTCATCCGAACAATCCAAGTTAAACTGCCCTTCGACAGTAGTCTCTGTTTTAGTTCCACTCGGTGCGACAATAACCCACCCACAATCTAATGTGCCATTATGTGATGTAGGAAGGGTCAGAATTTTTGTTTCTTGAGCAGCATATACAACTCCACCGCATGGTTGCAATTTCCATTTAATGTTAAATATAAGAGGTTTTTGAGCCAGTTGAATAGCTTTAAGCGTCATTGATGTCAATGGTATACTATAAAAGCTTTGTGTATTGTTACCACACAAGGAAAACATCAAATTTCTTCCTTCATTTGTTATCGGGGCATATATCACCAATCTTGAAAAACCATAGCGACAGTTAGAATTTATTGTGCTACTATCTACCGATAAAAATATGGTATTATATGCCGATGAATTAAGATAATCGTCTGTTTTAATATTGTACGTCCATTTGCATACATATGAACTTTGAATATCCGGAGCCGATATTTCTCCGCTATTTCCTTCAAGAATGCCGCCACAAAGGGCGGGTTCATTTGAACTAAATTTTGCTTTCAAACGATGGGGGCGATTCTGATTTAAATAAGTTTTAACAAGTAAATAGACACCGAGTGTGTTTCCTATTGAGTCATATATGATTGAATTAGTTCTATTTTCAACAACATTAATAGGAGATTCAAAACTAACGTCGTTATATACTCCTATTCTATCATTTTCATTGTGATCCATGATTTCAAATCTTACTCTACGCGCCTCGTTAGGAACAATAATAATCCATTGGCAATAACGTAAATTTGTTTCACGCGGATAACCTGGTGTTGTTATAAATCCTTCAGATTGTTTAATTACACCACCACACGTTGGCCTCGTTGAATTAAATAATAATTTAAATCCTGTATATTCAAAAAATTGATTCCAAGGTCCAGGTTTTCCTATGTTAAGTTTAACGACAGCTTCATTAGTTAATGTTTCAATTACGCCGTACGCTATTTCATCACTACATAACTCCTTTAATACGACACTTGTTTTATTAGCTGGTATTATTTCCTCGATCGTCAAGTTTGTTTGACAAGATTCTTCAGATGAAGGAAGATTAAAATCTTTTAAATCAATTTTTATTACATGTCTGGACGGAGAAATTATATGCCATTGACAAAATGTTCCACTTGGTAACATCATGTGTGGGTACCCTGGTGATACCAACTCTCCAGCCTCAGCTACTATTGTGCCGCCACAAATATCAATCGATATGTTAGCTTTAAAACCATTTCTAGGTTCCGCTAATCGGGTCGTATACTTTATGTATAGAGCATTACTATCAGTCTTAATTGTACCAGGCTTCTCGCCACAAAACAAGCCTTTGCTCGGAGAAAATTCCGATGTTCCATCACGTATTTCAACAGACTCAAATTTGCAGTCTCCTTTGCCATCAACATCAAATCTCTCCATAAAGTCAACTCTCAATATTTCACCTGGTGGCGCTGTAAATATCCAAACACATTCCGAAAAGGGCATAGGTATAGAAGGATAATTCGGTGAGCTTATTACTTCCCATTTATGGCCGTTATCCAAAGACGAAGTTAAGCCACATTCGATATTTAATTCCTCATATCTCAGTTTGAAAGTCATAAATTTACGGGTCGAAAGTACGCGATTGTTGCTAAAATAACTTACGTGCACAGCGTTACTTGTCGATATTAAAGCGTTCAAAGCTTCGTGTGGATATCCGCAGTATTTTCCGACTCCTAATATTGGAGACTCTATACTTTCTCCATTCCGTATCATAACATACCTCGTGCACTCGTTTTCATTTGTGATGTTAAAATGTTCAAAGCTTAGTTTAATAATACGCCCCGGTCGCACTTTTATAGTCCAATTACATCTTTTGTTCATCTCAAACATGCCTCCCCTATCCTCCCAGGCTAATTCAATGACGCCAGACTCGCTATTAAGAATTCCACCACACTGAGTTCGCACCGTCGCTGTAAAACCTTTGCGAGCTGTTGTCGAGTCAGATTCAAATATAACTTTTAAAAATTTTGACGTCTCCATAGCCTTAGTCAAATCCTCCTTTAAGCAAACTTTTTGTTTTAGCGGTATCCACGCCTCATTGTCATTGCGCGTATAAATTGAGATATAGTCGGCATAACAGTCACTAGTTTCTTCCAACTCAAATTGATCAAAGGTGAGGCTCAAATGATAACTTGGTTTAGCTTCGAAAACCCACTCACAAAGCATATTATTGCCGTAGTCCTCTGGATAGTTTGGTGAATGAAATGAAACGCTATGTGCATTGGTGACTATTTGTGTTTGATTATAACCACAATTCTTTTTAAGCCTATTTTCGTTATAATCGTCCGCTTGCGACCATTTCAGGTGAAAAGTAGGACTCATGTGTCGTTCTGTTATTACAAACTTGATGAACACAATCGATGAAGATGATTGTAACACTTTAACTTCATTTTTCAAAAACCCACACATTACGTCGAGAACATTTGCTTCTTCATCGTATCCATCATATATAATGAGCTTACTGTCGCAGGATTGTCGTCGCTTTTTAATAATAATCTCATCAATTCTAATAGTGATACTTCTCGAGCCACTCGCTATAATGCGCCATGAAAATTCACCAATTTCCTCATACGCATAGGGATAAAGTGGAGATGAAATTTCACCATTATCTAAACCAGTTATTTCATTGTTATGTGAAATTCCGTAATGTAGTAGAAATCCATTTCCAGCTTCTTTATTGTCACTGTGGAACTTTAAATAAATCCTTGTACCTTTTGTCGTATTTGTCGGTATTTCATCTCCACAATACACCCCTAACAAATTTCCAGCACCGTCAGTTTCCCGTATTTCTAAATAGTCCTCGTTACAGCGGTCGGAATAAGCAAGCTCAAATTTTTCAAAATTAAAATACATAGAGTTGCCCGGAGATGTATTAATAATCCATTCACAGTCCATTGCGTGCGGATAAGATAGTGGATAATTCGGTGAAGCTATAGAACCTTCTTCAGACGATAGAGTTCCCCCACAGGCGGTCGAAAGAGAAGAGTAATGTGCAGAAAAATATCCACTTAGAGTATCGGTATATGTGCCATGTACAACAGTGAGTGCACTACCGCGACTAACGATCATAGGAGGTACCTTTCGGCCACAATATTCTCCGATCAGTGGAGCATTTACATCGTCACCATCAAATATTTTAAGAAAAGAAGATGGGCACTCTTTGTTGGTTACAATATCCATATCGCGAGGCAGTGAAATATGTTCCAATGTAAGTTTAATCTTTTGATCGAACTTTGGGGACTTTATAATCCAAGTACAATTATGATTGTGGTAGCTAATATATTTATCATTACCGATTATGCCATCGTTTTGGGCATCTAAAACGGCACCACATGTCGCTGAAAAATTAGCTTTGAAACCTTTCGCTGTGCCATAGTCGTCAGTAACAAATTGAACAATTATGTTGGGAGAATTAGTTATAATTTGCGACACATTGGATGTTGGACAAATGAGATAAGAGTAATTAGAATGTAGTAAATCAGAACCTTCGTATATTTTAATATTATCGCTACAATCTTCTTCGTCATTATCGTTTTCTGTATAAAGGTCTAGATCTAATATATTTAGTTCAATTCTGTGATTTTTCGGTACAGATATATACCACAAACAATCCATGTCATCATCATAATTTTTTGGATAATTTTTTGAATGAATCTGACCGGATTGAGTTTCAAGGCGGCCACCACATCCAGTTGTAATTGATTGAAAATTACCCGCAAAATAAACATCCTTCAGTGTAGATTTTTTGATAAATTTCATTAACATTATATTGCTACCAGCAGCTTGAAATGTATAAATATCACGGTTACATACTTTGGCTAACAGAGGCGAAGCAACATTTGGCCCATTGTAGATCTCAATTGCATCTATTGTACAATTTTTCGTTTCTTCCAATAACACATCTGTGATTCTCAAATAAACATTGGTTCCTGGAGGAGTGACAATGGTCCATTCACATTCTATTTCTGTGCCAAGATACCTTAGATTATTTGCAAGTGTTAATACCCCAAATTGTTTACGAATAGTGGTACCACATCCATCTTTAACCCATTCAAGCCGAAACCCCCTATCAGAATTATAAAGTCCACTTACAAATTTTATATCAATAGAGTTACTTTTTGATTGTATTGGCGATGGTAAAATTGTTCCGCAATACTTTTGAGAGAAATTGTCTTCGTTTGCTTGCTTGAATTGTAAATAATCAAATTCACATGGATTTGTATATCCTACTCTTCGAAAATAAGGAAGCCGACCATACATAGGATATCTACGTCCTGTTCCATCATAATATATAGATCGCTGAATAGATTTAATATTAAAGTGACTAAAAGTAATGTTGATTTTATTACCTTTGCCAACCATTATCGACCATAAACAATCTATATTCATAGGATAATTACCAGGAAACCCAGGACTTTCTATAACACCAAAACTACCGCTTATATTAGTATGACACATTGTTTTGTAATGTAAAAGGAAACCTTTTCCACCTGAGGAAATGTCTGATCTAAATTTAATGAATGCATAATTGCTTGACGTATCCACATCAGTTAAATTTACGGTCATCGTACAAAATTTACCCAGACTAGGGGAATATACATCACGGCCATCAAATATTTCCACATAGTCCTGTTGCAGACAGGTGTAGTGTAGTAGTTGTGGTGTAGTTTCCAAGTCTAAATCTACAAATGTAATTCGGATTCTGGAGCCGCTGCTGGTAACTATTTTATAAAAGCATTCCGCATTATCATAGTAATCTTCGGGATAATTCGGAGAGGCTATAGATCCAGTGACACCTGTTAATAATCCTCCACAACCTCTTATTGTTCCATCCCATTCGATTTTAAATCCTCTCCCGGATATATAAAAATCAGAATGAAACCGCAAATGCAATTTATGAGAAGTCGATATAATCTGTTTAGTTTTAAAATTGCCACAATATTTACCGATTAGTGGTGCATTCTGATTCCCACCATCCCTTATTTCCAAATAGTCACCTAAATCACACTTTTCTCTTATAGGTATTTCTAAATCAAAGTCAGTTATGTTAAGAGATATCTGTTGACCTTCGGGCACTGAAATTGTCCAAGTACAATCACGATTAGCTGGGTAGCTATTTGGCCAACCTGGAGAGTATATATATCCATGAGTTTTGACATACAATCCACCACATTGCGAACTTTCATCCAGAAATGCATATGACATAGAGAATCCTGAACCTTTTATGCTATTATCAGATACAAATTTTATCAAAAGTTGATTTGTAGACGTTGTCAGAGCAGGCGGAGCTGTAGCGCCACAATATTTTCCTAAAGTGTTGTTTTTATTATCTGCCTCAATTTCTACAAGTTCAATATAGTCGAATACACATAAACTCTGTTTTTCAATGTCAAATCCGTTCCATGTTATTTTTATAATCATTCCTTCGGGTGCAATTAATAGCCAAGAACAGGATTGATCATTACTGTAAAACCTTTCATTGTTACCCTGTGATGAATCAGTGTCCGGATAATTTATCAGACCAGATGTATTTCTAAATATCCCTCCACATGCTGTATTTAAACTTGTATAATTTGCATAAAAACCAGAACCACTGACACTAGCGTCAGAATGGAACCCAACATACAGATAATTATACGTGGACGTCTTTGTTGGTGGTATGCGTCGTGATCCTCCGCAATACTTACCTAACAAAGTTGAATTGATGATAGGCCCGTCTCGAATTTCTACATAATCGTACTGGCAATTAAAGTATACATTATCCTCGATATCGAAATCTTGAAATGTCAATTGTATTACTTTTCCAGGAGAGGTTTCGATAACATATTCGCAATCAGTATTTTTTGGGTATCCAAATGGATAACCTGGAGATTTTAATGTACCACTGTCGCCTGTAATTGTTTTGTGACAAATAGATTCATACGATATCTTGAATCCCTGTGATGATACGCTTTGATCCGATTTGAACTGAATAAATAAAGAATTTGATGTCGATGTGAACTTGTTGAGAACCGTAGTTCCACAGAATTTTCCAACGAGGCGAGAATCTGATGATGGGCCATCGTATATTGCAAGGTAATCGTACGTACATCTAAACGATCGCTCTAAATTAAAAGATTTAAGTGTTATCCGAATTTTTGTGTCGCCCCTTGTTTGTATTTTATAATCACATAATAAATTATCTTGGTACTTATTGTCGTATAGTGGAGGAAAGATTTCACCTCTCTCTGATGTGAAAAATCCACCGCAACCTGGCACCCCTTCAATTGGAGCATATGTGATTTGGAATCCTTTACCGCTCCCATAGGCATCGGAATGAAAATGAATGAGCATTTCCGAACCGATTGACTGGAGAGGTGCTGGTTGCGATGAATTACAAAATTTATTAATCAACGCGTCTTTTTCGTGTAATCCATCGTAAATTGCTAGATAATCATAACTACAGTTTGCATGTGATTCTAAGTCCAATTCAAAGAAATGCAATTGAATCCTTTTACCCAATTTTGTAACTAGCCGCCAATAACAATCTCGATTCGGAGGATATTTTCCAGGTGAACCTGGAGAACTTATGTGCCCATGGATTGTCGCGTTTACGTAGCCCCCACATTGAGGTTTTATGCTTGTCCAGTGTAAAGCAAAACCTTCCCCTGCTATAGTTTGATCAGATCGGAACCAAAAGTACAGATTGTTGTGACTCGATATAATATTACCGCCTTTTGGAAAATCGTTCCCACAGAATCTACCTATTAATTGACTAGCAGAACTTCTACCATCGTGAATTTGAACGAAATCGTAATGACATTCTGCATTATGCTCTAAATTAAATTTACTAAAAGTAACATTTATAACTTTATCTGACGAAGTATGTATAACCCACGCACAGCGTGTATTATGCCTGTACGTTGTATTAGTAAGAGGATATATTATACTACCTTCTTCAGCATCCAACACTCCCCCGCAAGGTTCAGATCTGAATTCACACGCATCACCTGCAAACTGTGCTAAACATTCACAACGATAGCCTCTCGTGGCTCTCCCGTCCGGTCTGCATGTTCCGCCGTTTAAACACGGATTACTCGAACAATAGTCACCTTGTCGATCACAATTAGCACCACCATAGCCCGGAGAGCAAATGCAAGTGTAGCCCACGTGAAGTGGATGGCACTGACCGTGTAAGCCACACGGATTAGTTTCACAACCAGTATTATTATTCGTCGGAACAATATAACATCCATGTATCCCGATGCCATCGCCAGACATACCTCTAGGACAAACACATTGCACTGCTTGTACTCCGAATCCAGGACCATCAATACAGAAGGCGGAAGGGTGACAACCAACTCGATTGATATTACATGAACCTCTCCAGGTACAAATCACACCGTCTCCTTGATATCCTGGTGGACAGGACCCGCAGACCCTTGAGCCGAGGGTGTTGAAGCACGATACCTTCGGGCTCAAACTGCATCCACCGTTTGGCTGTGTTAGACATTCATCAATGTCCCGGCAAATGATTCCATCTCCTTCGTAGCCCGGAGGGCAATGTCCGCATACAAATGACCCGGGGAGGTTGATACACTCAACTGGAGGATTAATAGAGCATCGTGGCCCTTGCTTCGAATCACACTCATTTACGTCCGTGAGACATGCAATACTTGTCTCATTTGTAGTCCATCCTTGGTCACACATACACTTTATTCCTACTCCTGTATTTACTTGTAAACATGTTCCATGTCCGTACATTTCGAAATCATTTCCGGAACAGTTTCTTTCTTTTCGCGTGCAGTGAATTCCATACCAGCCCGACTGACAAATACATTCATAAGAGCCAGGTCTGTTGATGCATGTTGCACCGTTTTGACACCCCAAGTCAGTGCCTTCGTACATTTTACACTCGTTCACGTCTTCGTCACAATTTTCTCCTTTCCAATTTTTCGGACATAAACAATAATAACCACTGGCTAGATTCAAACATGTTCCTCCATTTTCGCAAGGGTGCGATTGACATTCATCTGATCTTCTTATACTATTTACAGTTGACTGCAACGTGCGTACTCTATTAGCTAGAGTATTTATTCTCCTATTCAAATGTGTAAAATTTACAAGAACAGTATTAGGCACAGTCAAACTCACGCTTTCTAGACGTTCAATTCTTTTCAATATTTCACTTACATCTTTATTGCTATTTCGATCGTTGTTGTAATTCGAAGGCGGTATCGAAGGCGATAGTCCATTTTTATTAGTGATATCACAGACTAATAATAATATACTACGTATACAACAGACGGTGCACTCCATACAAAAAAAGTTGCACTATGAATTTACGCAATTAAAGCGCCAGTGGGGAAATAACGTACTACATGTTCGATTATATCTCTTAGTCTTTTGCTTTTAACACACTAGATGGCACGTTAAACACTGACTTGATGTTCTTTTCCTTCCAGAGCCACTAGATGGCACTAATGTAAATATATGTACACGTACCTTTTATTTTCAAGTCTTTGGCGTCAAGTGTCAACTGTCAACTGTCAACATAATATTTTGTACCTACTCGGATTTTTAATTAAACAAAGCTGACTCACAGAGTACCTACATTATTATGACTGGTATTTAGTTCAGTTTATTTACGAGATTCTGTCAAAACCAAAACGAGAAGCTTTGTTTGTTTTCGTTTTTAATTGTTGAAAAATAAGTGCTAAATATGATTGATGGACTGTGAGGTTATGTAGAATCTACAGGCAGAAAAACGGCAGAAAATAAGCTTTATATGGTAAACTGATATTTTCTCTGAACATAAATTTTTACAAACATGATTTTTAATGATTGGTTTATGGATTTGTAACCCAATATAAGATTGTTTTATTACAGACTTATTGCTTACGTTCGCAATAACAAATTTGTTCAAGAGAGGAGAAGAATTAATCCATCCCAAATGTAAATACGATTCTCCACAAAAACATTGTAGACACAAGAAAGGGATTTCTACATTTGCTACTAAGAAGGATATGGGATCATGAAGGATTTCATCTGTTTTAATACCAGTAAAATGGAATGAGCGCCGTGGCCGTGACTGTGTTTGGTACATAAAGAATGACAAACATTCAACTTAAAATTATTATGAGTGCATTACGGGCAAACACACAATAAGTTGTCCTTTGACTAAGATGTACTTAATTTTAAGGAACACTAAAATGGATGGCTAGAATAGGTATAATCGCATACATAGTATTTATTTCTAGTCTGTTGTATAAATAATCAAAGACTACAAAATATATAGTGAACTATGTCTTTAATATTAATTCTACAGTTTACAGTGTAGTGTGTAATCTATTGTATGTGTGCGTCTAGAATATATAGTCCTGTTGTTCTACAGTTTAAGCAGTTCAATACAAGCTTACAGTCGAGTCAACCAACCATTGCATGGCAACCCTGCCAGTTTTGTAAATTGTAGTCTACCTAACCTGACTGTTGGTTTTGATTTGTATCACACAAAGAATACTATACCAAATTTCAAGAAATAAGAATTAAATATTTGATTAACTTTTACTAATATACAGGAGCTTATATACATCAAACAAGACCAAAGCAGGGCTTTGGAGAAAGTGTGTATGGACAAAGACCACAATACATATGGTGCGGACAACTGCATGAAAAGCATGCAGTAAGGGACATTAAATAAATAAATAAATAAAACACATTTATTGTCAAGATCACAACACGAGATACATTTATAAACGAAGGAAAAACAAAAAGAAATAAAAAGAAAAATAATTAAATAAAAATAATCTTATTCCTAAGAACTGTAATGTGGCAGTGAGTGACCTGACAAATGGAGCCAACTCAGTATATGATGGCAAGGTGATTAATACCTCACCACCACTGATTTTCAGTGACCCCAAGTGACTATTGCAGTTTCAGTCTAGAATTGTATATAATGATAATTTAACATGAGTATAATATACTCATGTTAAATTATCATATTATTATGTGAAAGATATATTTCTATTAATATGATAAATACTAATAAATAAATACATCAGTTAAAACATGATATACATATATATACATATATATATGTATAGGTAGATATAATATCAGTATGTAATTATGTATATACTTAATGTAAATAAATAAAATGAAATTATGTATATGTTACCGGAAATGTATGAAATCAAGGAATTGTATACAAATCCTAGTGGTCTAAGATCCGAATATAAGTCGAAATGCAACGGCGTGATAAAAGAATGAGACCAATTTTATAATAAATTAAGTGTATTAAAAATGGTTTGACTGGAAAAATCCTGGACAGGATATTTTTTATTAATTATTAAAAAAAAAATTATTTTCATTTTTTATTAATTGCAGTTTCGAGATAATAAAACAAACGTTATTTGAAGACTTTTTAACGAATGGGTCTCAAACTTATAAAATGGATTGCGCTATGTTTACGTGAGCGTGATGTCCCGCGAACCACGTTGCGACGTTAAATATACCTAAATTTGAGTAACGCAGATTTGTGACAGCGTCCTTAAGGTAATCAGTCCCCTCGTCCTGCTGTCCCCGTGTACATGTCGCAGTTGGATTGTATAATCCGCCGTATTACAAACGGCCGGCATTTTGTAATATGCCGAAATTCGTCTTTTTCAAACATTCTACAAAAAGACGGTCGCGAGCCGACGGAGCCCCACTTCGTGGGGCTCCTATTTCTGTATAGTTCTAAAAAACACGAACCTAACCTAACCCACCCCCTTATCCAAACCAAAAAATTCTGATTACGAATTTTCGGCATATTACAAAATGCCGGCCGTTTGTAATTCGGCGGATTATACAATCCGATTGCGACATACATACCCCTCGTCCCGCGTACCTTCCAATATCTTAGATGTTTTACATTTCCGACTGTTAGTTAGGAAATGTATGGATTTCCTAGGAAATGTGTACTATAAAATAATTTATTTCACACATTTCCATGCGATTTTAGGAATTACATACATTTCCTGGGAATTTCATACAATGACGGATTACATACATTTCCGTTAACATATACTTACAATGTTTATAATTATAATGATAAATAGGCAGAAAATAACGGTCTATATAATGTTATGTTATATTATAACCAGTAAATAAAATAAATATTTAATTAAAGTTTATGTGTAAACTGTAATTCGATACAAATGCAGGGTTAGAACAGGATTTTAAAATATGTCTCCGGTATTGGAAACGAAAATTATTAATATTTGTCAAACTGGTTAAATGGTGGTGGAATGTTGTTCCAACACTTATGGCTCTTTCAATTTATGCGTTTCGTATCGGACCGCTAGTCGCTACAGTGCCGAAGCTGTGCGTTTGTCGTACGGCGCACGGCCGGTCGTTTGTTTTCATACAAAATGCACGGTGCGGCAACAGCGCGGCGTCCGTACCGCGAACGCTCGACAGCAGGACGGCAATCTACAGATCACCCATATTTGGCAATCTCGCTTCACCTAATGGCCTTGTTTGTTCAAGCCGAAATGAATTAATTACCTACTGCAAAAATTAAATAATTTAGATTACCTGGAAAAGACAAGGAAAATAAACTTTAAACAAGTGTTCGACCGATTATTACCAAGTAGGTAAATAAATTAATGACATTTCCTAAAGAAAACATTTTTTTCAAAATTTTCACATAATAGGTACTAGTACCTAACTAGACTCAAAAGTTTATGATAAGTCAATGAATGATAAATAGAATATGTTTAAGTAAAATGAAGTAGTTTATTTTACAATAAATTAATCTTATAAATTACCAACTTTCATTCTACGGCTTCAACCGTGTGCCTTATTCAATCCCTGTTCCTACACCTTGAATCCTATTTATGCAACAAAATTGAGATGTCCTTTTTCAACGTAGGTATGTACCGTGTATGTATGTATATCGAAATTTCCGTCAAAATCGGTTCAGACGCGTGCGGGAATACCTATTTTCTCGTGGTCCCACTATTTTCTATTTTGTCCTACTATGACGGAGTAACTTTCGTATTTATCTACAAAACAGAAATGATTTGATTGTTTGTTTGTTTGTATTGGATAGGATCCGAAACTACTGGATTGATTTGAAAAATTATTTCACCATTCGAAGCAAAAATTATACCTACCTGATGAACATAGGCTACTTTTTATAACGGAAAAATACTTGATTCTTATGGGAATCGATGTCGAAATATTTAATTTTAGGCGCATAAAGAAAAAAAACGCAAAGGATCATTCAAAACCTTTTCTACGGTTTAAATCTCAAAACTTTTTGGTTCATACTTCATATAAAGGTAATCTGATAGGATTATTTAGAAAATAAAACAAGATGACGTAGGTAGGTATTTAACTTTAGTTTCGATTTATTATCATTATGATGATTTCTTGATATTCTTAACGACGCGGTTGGCGCAGAGGTAAAGTAACTGCCTACTGAGCTGACGGTCCCGGGTTCGATCCCCGGTCAGGGCAAATATTTGTGTGATGAACTTGATTATTTGTTTTTGGGTCTGGGTGTTATCTATATATGTATTTATAAAATATTAAATTATATTTATCATCGTCTAGTACCCACAACATAAGCCTTAATTGAGATTACTGTGGGACTAGGTCGATTTGTGTAATATTGTCCTTTAATATTTATTTATAATTTATATACTTATAATTAAATGTGACTAGAAATAATATACTTACTACGGTTTAAGTATAGGTTGTATTATTATTATTATTTTGTAATGAGATCTTGCAATCAAATATTCACACAATCTCGCAAGTTTTCCGACAATTCATTTTTCGTATGAAAACGATCAATACACTATACTCTGTCCATTATATTATTATTTGCTTTTTGACAGCTTCACGCCTATGTAGGATTGTATTGTCTATGTTAAAATGTCATACAAATAATTATCGTACTTCATGGACAGGTCCCGCCCACTTAGTGATGCCTACACAGAATTATTCAATAATGGGTCGATAGATTAGAATAATCGATACAAATACTCTGTAAAATATATCCGATACAGAAAAACTCTTCTATTATGTTATATAATTTAAACGTAAAGACAACCGAATTGTAAGATAGAAACCAATAAATAATAAAATATGTGGTTAGTTTAGTTTTAACATACAATGCATAGATATGTGGTCTTATTATTACATATCTTATTAGTACGTTTACGTTGTAATTATTATTTACGTACCTGATTCGATTTATGATAATATTTTAAATTTATAATTGAAATGGTATCACAATCGATAATCTTTTGAACATCACTTCTGGTATCACCCGTCGAGCTGTCAAAAAGCAATTCTTATAGTGGACAGACTATAGGTACCTACCTAATATAAGCCGCTACAGGAACGCAGTTAGTAATAATTAATAACGGCTTTAACCCATTTACAATATTTTTTATAGGTACTGCAAAGGCAATGAGGTTATGTATTAAAAACGTAGTACACATATATTATTATTAGTCTGTGGTCTGTGATATTATTATTAGTCTGTGTTAAAAACGTGAAAAGTAACGTAAAAAGTAAAAACGTCTTAGTGCCATCTAGTATTCGTTTAGCATCGCCAAATCGGAGGAGAATAACTTGTTTATAGTAGTTTCATGAGATGGCGTTGTTTTGAATATAAACTTTTCTGTAAAATTAGTTAAAATCGAGTGAAAATTAAATTAAATAGGTAGGTTCCATTTACAAAAGTATGTAAAAAATTATAAAAAGCAATGAAATTGCAATTAAATCTAATTTTGTTTCTTGCTGGTTAAAATGATACACTTAGCGGCATCTATTGGTAGACGGATGGCATTAATCGTCTTTTGTATGTAGTGAACCAGACATGATATTACTTATTCAGATGTGCTATTTATTAAATGGGTTTGAAGTCGGTGCCAAGCACTAAGCACTTAGTAATAAATGCGTGCACTGACATCAAACCTTTTTAGTTTTTAGTAAATAGCATATCTAAAATAATATTATGTAGTAATTAATAATATCAAATCTTTTTTAATTTTTGCTTTTCCGTTTTTGAAGTCGGTTGTTTTTAATGTAGTTATTTTTATTTTATTTTATTCTCGCTTTAAAAAATTTTGAGGCGCGAGGCCCCTTGTACCGCGAGGCCGTAGGCGGTGGCCCACGTCGCCCACGCCTTACGCCGCCTCTGCGTGGTGGTGGATCAATCGAAGATTCGGGAATTTCTCTATAATAATATATGTAAGTAATAATAAAATGATGTATTATTATATTTGTGTGATCAATGATAATATAAATTTACAATACATGATATTACGACAACTATACTTTTATCTCAGCCACATGGCCCAAGTTAGTCACTATTAGTTGGGTGTTGCGACGCCCCTTTAAATAAATTTAAAGGGGCGTCGCAACACTTTTGTTAAAGTTTTACAAAATTTAGTTCAAATTTACTCGTCCATCGTTGTGGTCGTGGACAATGACTAATTTAGTCATATATTTTACAATACTTCTATTATATTCTGTTCATATAAATTGTGAAGCGTATCAAGACAGACCTAAAATTAAAACTACTGATGGAGATCTCATTTTGGAATCAGCTTACGATAAAAACATTTACATTAAACCAAATGGTCCTCGATCTGGTATATTTATTGGAAACACCAATATCTTAGACTTAAATATCACCATGTCTGGTTCACTACATACAAAAGACGATTAATGCCATCCGTCTACCAATAGATGCCGCTAAGTGTATCATTTTAACCAGCAAGAAACAAAATTAGATTTAATTGCAATTTCATTGCTTTTTATAATTTTTTACATACTTTTGTAAATGGAACCTACCTATTTAATTTAATTTTCACTCGATTTTAACTAATTTTACAGAAAAGTTTATATTCAAAACAACGCCATCTCATGAAACTACTATAAACAAGTTATTCTCCTCCGATTTGGCGATGCTAAACGAATACTAGATGGCACTAAGACGTTTTTACTTTTTACGTTACTTTTCACGTTTTTAACACAGACTAATAATAATATCACAGACCACAGACTAATAATAATATATGTGTACTACGTTTTTAATACATAACCTCATTGCCTTTGCAGTACCTATAAAAAATATTGTAAATGGGTTAAAGCCGTTATTAATTATTACTAACTGCGTTCCTGTAGCGGCTTATATTAGGTAGGTACCTATAGTCTGTCCACTATAAGAATTGCTTTTTGACAGCTCGACGGGTGATACCAGAAGTGATGTTCAAAAGATTATCGATTGTGATACCATTTCAATTATAAATTTAAAATATTATCATAAATCGAATCAGGTACGTAAATAATAATTACAACGTAAACGTACTAATAAGATATGTAATAATAAGACCACATATCTATGCATTGTATGTTAAAACTAAACTAACCACATATTTTATTATTTATTGGTTTCTATCTTACAATTCGGTTGTCTTTACGTTTAAATTATATAACATAATAGAAGAGTTTTTCTGTATCGGATATATTTTACAGAGTATTTGTATCGATTATTCTAATCTATCGACCCATTATTGAATAATTCTGTGTAGGCATCACTAAGTGGGCGGGACCTGTCCATGAAGTACGATAATTATTTGTATGACATTTTAACATAGACAATACAATCCTACATAGGCGTGAAGCTGTCAAAAAGCAAATAATAATATAATGGACAGAGTATAGTGTATTGATCGTTTTCATACGAAAAATGAATTGTCGGAAAACTTGCGAGATTGTGTGAATATTTGATTGCAAGATCTCATTACAAAATAATAATAATAATACAACCTATACTTAAACCGTAGTAAGTATATTATTTCTAGTCACATTTAATTATAAGTATATAAATTATAAATAAATATTAAAGGACAATATTACACAAATCGACCTAGTCCCACAGTAATCTCAATTAAGGCTTATGTTGTGGGTACTAGACGATGATAAATATAATTTAATATTTTATAAATACATATATAGATAACACCCAGACCCAAAAACAAATAATCAAGTTCATCACACAAATATTTGCCCTGACCGGGGATCGAACCCGGGACCGTCAGCTCAGTAGGCAGTTACTTTACCTCTGCGCCAACCGCGTCGTTAAGAATATCAAGAAATCATCATAATGATAATAAATCGAAACTAAAGTTAAATACCTACCTACGTCATCTTGTTTTATTTTCTAAATAATCCTATCAGATTACCTTTATATGAAGTATGAACCAAAAAGTTTTGAGATTTAAACCGTAGAAAAGGTTTTGAATGATCCTTTGCGTTTTTTTTCTTTATGCGCCTAAAATTAAATATTTCGACATCGATTCCCATAAGAATGAAGTATTTTTCCGTTATAAAAAGTAGCCTATGTTCATCAGGTAGGTATAATTTTTGCTTCGAATGGTGAAATAATTTTTCAAATCAATCCAGTAGTTTCGGATCCTATCCAATACAAACAAACAAACAATCAAATCATTTCTGTTTTGTAGATAAATACGAAAGTTACTCCGTCATAGTAGGACAAAATAGAAAATAGTGGGACCACGAGAAAATAGGTATTCCCGCACGCGTCTGAACCGATTTTGACGGAAATTTCGATATACATACATACACGGTACATACCTACGTTGAAAAAGGACATCTCAATTTTGTTGCATAAATAGGATTCAAGGTGTAGGAACAGGGATTGAATAAGGCACACGGTTGAAGCCGTAGAATGAAAGTTGGTAATTTATAAGATTAATTTATTGTAAAATAAACTACTTCATTTTACTTAAACATATTCTATTTATCATTCATTGACTTATCATAAACTTTTGAGTCTAGTTAGGTACTAGTACCTATTATGTGAAAATTTTGAAAAAAATGTTTTCTTTAGGAAATGTCATTAATTTATTTACCTACTTGGTAATAATCGGTCGAACACTTGTTTAAAGTTTATTTTCCTTGTCTTTTCCAGGTAATCTAAATTATTTAATTTTTGCAGTAGGTAATTAATTCATTTCGGCTTGAACAAACAAGGCCATTAGGTGAAGCGAGATTGCCAAATATGGGTGATCTGTAGATTGCCGTCCTGCTGTCGAGCGTTCGCGGTACGGACGCCGCGCTGTTGCCGCACCGTGCATTTTGTATGAAAACAAACGACCGGCCGTGCGCCGTACGACAAACGCACAGCTTCGGCACTGTAGCGACTAGCGGTCCGATACGAAACGCATAAATTGAAAGAGCCATAAGTGTTGGAACAACATTCCACCACCATTTAACCAGTTTGACAAATATTAATAATTTTCGTTTCCAATACCGGAGACATATTTTAAAATCCTGTTCTAACCCTGCATTTGTATCGAATTACAGTTTACACATAAACTTTAATTAAATATTTATTTTATTTACTGGTTATAATATAACATAACATTATATAGACCGTTATTTTCTGCCTATTTATCATTATAATTATAAACATTGTAAGTATATGTTAACGGAAATGTATGTAATCCGTCATTGTATGAAATTCCCAGGAAATGTATGTAATTCCTAAAATCGCATGGAAATGTGTGAAATAAATTATTTTATAGTACACATTTCCTAGGAAATCCATACATTTCCTAACTAACAGTCGGAAATGTAAAACATCTAAGATATTGGAAGGTACGCGGGACGAGGGGTATGTATGTCGCAATCGGATTGTATAATCCGCCGAATTACAAACGGCCGGCATTTTGTAATATGCCGAAAATTCGTAATCAGAATTTTTTGGTTTGGATAAGGGGGTGGGTTAGGTTAGGTTCGTGTTTTTTAGAACTATACAGAAATAGGAGCCCCACGAAGTGGGGCTCCGTCGGCTCGCGACCGTCTTTTTGTAGAATGTTTGAAAAAGACGAATTTCGGCATATTACAAAATGCCGGCCGTTTGTAATACGGCGGATTATACAATCCAACTGCGACATGTACACGGGGACAGCAGGACGAGGGGACTGATTACCTTAAGGACGCTGTCACAAATCTGCGTTACTCAAATTTAGGTATATTTAACGTCGCAACGTGGTTCGCGGGACATCACGCTCACGTAAACATAGCGCAATCCATTTTATAAGTTTGAGACCCATTCGTTAAAAAGTCTTCAAATAACGTTTGTTTTATTATCTCGAAACTGCAATTAATAAAAAATGAAAATAATTTTTTTTTTAATAATTAATAAAAAATATCCTGTCCAGGATTTTTCCAGTCAAACCATTTTTAATACACTTAATTTATTATAAAATTGGTCTCATTCTTTTATCACGCCGTTGCATTTCGACTTATATTCGGATCTTAGACCACTAGGATTTGTATACAATTCCTTGATTTCATACATTTCCGGTAACATATACATAATTTCATTTTATTTATTTACATTAAGTATATACATAATTACATACTGATATTATATCTACCTATACATATATATATGTATATATATGTATATCATGTTTTAACTGATGTATTTATTTATTAGTATTTATCATATTAATAGAAATATATCTTTCACATAATAATATGATAATTTAACATGAGTATATTATACTCATGTTAAATTATCATTATATACAATTCTAGACTGAAACTGCAATAGTCACTTGGGGTCACTGAAAATCAGTGGTGGTGAGGTATTAATCACCTTGCCATCATATACTGAGTTGGCTCCATTTGTCAGGTCACTCACTGCCACATTACAGTTCTTAGGAATAAGATTATTTTTATTTAATTATTTTTCTTTTTATTTCTTTTTGTTTTTCCTTCGTTTATAAATGTATCTCGTGTTGTGATCTTGACAATAAATGTGTTTTATTTATTTATTTATTTAATGTCCCTTACTGCATGCTTTTCATGCAGTTGTCCGCACCATATGTATTGTGGTCTTTGTCCATACACACTTTCTCCAAAGCCCTGCTTTGGTCTTGTTTGATGTATATAAGCTCCTGTATATTAGTAAAAGTTAATCAAATATTTAATTCTTATTTCTTGAAATTTGGTATAGTATTCTTTGTGTGATACAAATCAAAACCAACAGTCAGGTTAGGTAGACTACAATTTACAAAACTGGCAGGGTTGCCATGCAATGGTTGGTTGACTCGACTGTAAGCTTGTATTGAACTGCTTAAACTGTAGAACAACAGGACTATATATTCTAGACGCACACATACAATAGATTACACACTACACTGTAAACTGTAGAATTAATATTAAAGACATAGTTCACTATATATTTTGTAGTCTTTGATTATTTATACAACAGACTAGAAATAAATACTATGTATGCGATTATACCTATTCTAGCCATCCATTTTAGTGTTCCTTAAAATTAAGTACATCTTAGTCAAAGGACAACTTATTGTGTGTTTGCCCGTAATGCACTCATAATAATTTTAAGTTGAATGTTTGTCATTCTTTATGTACCAAACACAGTCACGGCCACGGCGCTCATTCCATTTTACTGGTATTAAAACAGATGAAATCCTTCATGATCCCATATCCTTCTTAGTAGCAAATGTAGAAATCCCTTTCTTGTGTCTACAATGTTTTTGTGGAGAATCGTATTTACATTTGGGATGGATTAATTCTTCTCCTCTCTTGAACAAATTTGTTATTGCGAACGTAAGCAATAAGTCTGTAATAAAACAATCTTATATTGGGTTACAAATCCATAAACCAATCAATAAAAATCATGTTTGTAAAAATTTATGTTCAGAGAAAATATCAGTTTACCATATAAAGCTTATTTTCTGCCGTTTTTCTGCCTGTAGATTCTACATAACCTCACAGTCCATCAATCATATTTAGCACTTATTTTTCAACAATTAAAAACGAAAACAAACAAAGCTTCTCGTTTTGGTTTTGACAGAATCTCGTAAATAAACTGAACTAAATACCAGTCATAATAATGTAGGTACTCTGTGAGTCAGCTTTGTTTAATTAAAAATCCGAGTAGGTACAAAATATTATGTTGACAGTTGACAGTTGACACTTGACGCCAAAGACTTGAAAATAAAAGGTACGTGTACATATATTTACATTAGTGCCATCTAGTGGCTCTGGAAGGAAAAGAACATCAAGTCAGTGTTTAACGTGCCATCTAGTGTGTTAAAAGCAAAAGACTAAGAGATATAATCGAACATGTAGTACGTTATTTCCCCACTGGCGCTTTAATTGCGTAAATTCATAGTGCAACTTTTTTTGTATGGAGTGCACCGTCTGTTGTATACGTAGTATATTATTATTAGTCTGTGGTAATATGTAGTAATTAATAATATCAAATCTTTTAATTTTTTGCTTTTCCGTTTTTGAAGTCGGTTGTTTTTAACGTAGTTATTTTTATTTAATCATTTTAGTGTATTTTTCAACACGAATCAAACGAGCCCAAACTTGATAAAGTTAAGTCAATATATTACTGAGTTCCTATGGCCACCTTCCGATTCCATCATCAAATCGGCTCTATATCATGATAATGTTTAATCGCTATCCAATTTATATACGTACCTATACAAAATTTCAGCTCAATTGGTTATCGAGGAGTGAATCAAAGTTACTTGCTACATTTCAATTAAGTCATCGAGATTAGACGAAAATGCTCATAAAATAAAAACTACTGGGCCTATCCGAATAAAATTTTAATGGGACCAAATCGACAAAATTCCGTATCAAACAAAAAAAGAATCCCGTAAATCGGTTCAGAACCCTCGGAGTAATCGGTGTACATACATAAAAAAAATATACCGGCCGAATTGATTGAAGTCGGTTAAAAAAGATATAAATCAATTTTGTTGTGAAACATGGTTTCTTAGTCTGGCAACATTTGCCACCGACCGACCAGAGTTCCAATGCCTTAATAAATTAAAAAAAAAAAAACAACCAGAGTGCGGGGAATCCCTGGTTTTATTTGTTTACTTTCTTGACTAGGAAGACAACCAATCAAGTCAAAGTACGCAATTGTTTTTATTATTTTATAAAATCCGTCTTCAGGTCGCCATAGAACAGGGCCTCGCGAAATCTGTCTTGCCCACATCAAATTTAGGTCTTGCCCCGCCACTGCCACCACGACACTAAAAAATAACATAGGGGAAAACATCATTGAGTTACAACGTGTAGAGGAGACACCATGAACAAAATCTGTGCTGCAAGCGCGGCGACGCGGGGCGGCTTGTGAGTCATAAATAATTAAGCGATGTCATCGACTCACCGCTATAGAGGCGAAACTTTGTAAATATTTTGCCTATTACTTATCAATTAGGAACAATCAATGTAACAAAAAAAATATAATTAATCTAATATAAATTATTAATAAACTTATCAATTAAATCCAATCAATTTATTATTATATATATTATTAGTCTATGGCAAATGACGTAAAATGGCGCTCGCCAAAAATTTTGCTCGAACCAAGTTTTAAAAATGATTATCTAATTAATTACCGATGAAAACTTATTTCTTTGCACTTTGCCGCATTACTTGAATTATTAGTGCAATATCGCAACACACTCGAGGGCATATTTGATGAGTTTCTTGGTTTTTTGCTTTAAAACAAACAAGACATGAACGCGACCATCGCGCTAAAGCGACTGAGTGTAGTGAGGCCATTTGACATTTGTTGAGCGGAACATAAGTGATGTAGGCGGTGTCGTCTCCATACGTAGTAATATTATCTCAATGGAAAACATTAAGGTTTTGCATTACATAATTACCTACTTTGGTGGAGAGCATTCCGCCTTCCTATGATTTACGTTTCCCATTTCCCCTACATATTATATTATTTAATATAAATTAAGTCCTCCTTCTAATTCACATAATTTAAGCTTTTTATCTTTTGCCACGAAAAATAGTCTCGATCAAAGAAAGGAATGAGGCATAGTCCAGGTAATCTGCCGTCCTTTAACTAAAAAGCCGTTAACCAACAAATGGTAAATTTTCAGTTTTAAATGTAGGGTGACAGAGTTCAAAATTCTCTATCTTTCTGTCTAAGAATCATTTCTCTAGCATTAGGCCGGGACTCCACCAAAGCAGAGATGTGTGCGGTGTGCTGTGTGCTGTGCGAGAAGAGATGTTTTTCAGCTCGCGGGACTCCACCAAAGCGGAGATGTGTGCGGTGTGCTGTGTGCTGTGCGAGAAGAGATGTTTTTCAGCTCGGGTGCGGGGCGTTGAGTGCTCAGTACGCATTCTGACACGAAAGGTAGACGATGTCGCTATTATTACAAAAAAAGTATCTTCTTTTACTTGAAGAAGAACTACAGTCTGAAGAAGCAGAATTGATAGCTTTATACTACCTAAACAAAAGAAAACATCGGTTTTGGAAAAGAAGTCACTTGTATTACCATACCAGTCATGGAGAATTTTTTACTCTGTTTAATGAGTTAGATGATGAAAGTTTTACCAAGTCCTACAGACTACCGAGGAATATATTCTACGAACTACATAACTTAATTAAACCGCATATATTTAAGCAAGATACTAACTACAGGAGATCTATCTGTACCCAAGAGCGGCTAGCAGTATGTTTGAAGTAAGTACCTACCTAATTATTTTTTTGTTAATGTGTGTTTGTGTTTATGTGTGTTATCTGCGTTTGAATGTGATCAGTCTTTTTTGAGTGTTTGTTTTTTTTGTGTAAAAGGGCTAAGTGAGAAGTACTCAAAACGAGAATCAAGAAGTACGAGAATACATGAAAAATATTATGTAAACTGAGGTATGTAAGGATTACGAGAAATCGAGATCCGTTGTCTCTTTCTACCCCTCCGGGAGACTGGAGTGATGCATATTATGTAAAAACCAAATATATTTTTATATTATCTTATTTATTCATAAAGAAAACAAAAAAATCAACTGCCGTTCTGGCAGTAGCAAAAAAAACGTAAGGTTATATTAGAAACATAACGTACAAAAAAATTATAACAGTAAATCACATGAGACATATTGCTTTCTTTTCCATATAGTTACAAATTATCATATGTGTCTTCTTCGTTTCTGAATGCTTCTATCTGTTCATCGGTCATGTGCGTATCTTCCAAGCTTGGAACAGGTGCCTGTGTCGAACTTGGACCCGGTATTTGTGTTGAGCTAGGAACCAGTGCCTGTGTTGAGTTAGGACCACCGGCCTGTGTAAGAACCGGTGCCTGTGTTGAGCTAGGACCCGGTGTCGAACTTGGACCCGGTGCTGAAGTGTAACCGGGGGAATACCAATTATTTTCATTTTGTGTTATACCATGTGTTTTGTAGCTCAAGTTCTTCCAATTATAAAAGAACATTGAAAATTTTACGTTTAGCCTGAAGCTGCATATATTGAGAAAGCTTTTTTACACTTTTTGATATCGACAGAAAAAAAGTGTCCATTTCGTCAAGGGTATTATTTTTCTCTATCAATGATTGTATTTCTAGTTTTTCTTGGCGTATTCTTTCACGGTTTGCATGGTGCTGTATAAGTAAATTACTTATTTCATCCGATTTTCTTGTTGCATTTCTGCATGTCGAGGCTGAGACGCTTGATGTCGGTGACGGCGAATGTTGTACAGATGGACGATCTTCTGGAGTGCTTCTTGTATGATTGCTTGATGTTTCAAAAAACTCATCGGTTACATTACTTTCCAATGAATTTGTTTCCTGTTCATTTATATTTGTTTGTGAGGTATAATTTGTAGTCCTGTTTCTATTCGTCATATATGGTATCAAAAATTCCATTACCTTCTCATATTTCCATTCACGAATTTGTTTACCACTCTGTCCACTTCTAGTGGCATTCTTCCTTTTTAATGCGTCCCGGTGGCTGTCTCTCAACTTTTTCCACTTAGATTTAGCCGTTTTTACTGAAATAAAAATAATTGAAATCATTATAAATATTAAATGTTGACATTGCCATAGTCAAAATATACTTACCGCATTATCACTCATGCAGAATTTATAACCATTATAAATATTTAAAAAATACCAGAGTTTCAAGGGAAACCAATTTATAAAAAAAAATATCTGAAATCAAACAAACAAAACGGATTGTATCTTTCGTACGTGGTCGCGGCAGACGGCGGCGTCGAAATTTGAAATGTTAATAAATAACGAGTGATAAATCCATTTTATTTGTTTGATTTCAATGTGTTGTGCTCGTGTGAATCTTAGACTTTTAATTGTTTCTTTTCTATTATTTAAAAATGGCTATAACTTTTGAACGAGTGAAAATTCTGTAAATACATAATTTCAGTAATGCCTAATCTTTTATAGTTCCGGAAACAACACGACACTGATTAAGATATTATTTTGAAATGACCCTTCTATTCTAACTGAAACCACGACACATAAATATAAATCTATAATATAATTATTACAGGTATTTGGCGACTGGTTCAAAATTTTCACAAATAGCTGAAAATTTTAGGATTGGAAAATCGACTGTTCCAAGAATTATAGAAGATGTCTGCGATGCCTTGTGGACAGTATTACAACCTTTGGTTATGCCAGAACTTAATGAAAATGATTGGAAAAAAATTTCAAAGCAATTTGAAGAAATCTGGCAATTCAAAAACTGCGTCGGGGCCATTGATGGCAAGCATGTGTACATGTTTGCACCCCCAAAATCTGGGTCCTCATATTACTGTTATAAACACAGGTTTTCAACTGTAATGATGTGCGTAGCCGACGCTACCCGAAGAATAATTATGGTAGATATAGGTTCAATGGGAAGGTTCAGCGATGGTGGTATTTTTGCTGATAGTATATTCGGAATTCGTTTGAGAGAAAACAGACTAAATCTACCACAGCCACAACCCTTGTACCAAAATGGAGAACCTGTACCGTTTGTTTTTATTGGAGACGAAGCTTTCCCTTTGATGACTAACTTAATGAGACCATATCCACGCGATAATTTAAATAACGAAAAACGAACATACAATTATAGACTTTCAAGAGCTCGTCGTATTGTGGAAGCTACATTTGGTGTATTATCACGGAAATGGTACGTATACCGTAAAGAATTTGAATGTAAAATAGAAACAGTGGAAAAAGTGATAAAAGCAACGTGTGTTCTACACAACTTTTTAATTGACAAGATGCCTGGCTATCTAGATAATAATGAAACGGGTTTGGCCACGACTATGTTTAACGACACAAACGTGGAAAATCTATTATCGAATGACAATATGGATGCCTATCAAGTTCGAGAAAAATTCTGTAGTTATTTCAACAACGAGGGCGCCGTTCCATGGCAAGACACTCGTATTACAACATTACTTGAACGAAATACTTAATATAATAAATTGCACTTACCGTCAGATAATTGAGTTTCTTTCAAAACGTTCTCCCAAGCTGCATCTTTGACGTCAGTAAGTTTATAGGTATCTATTGATGTGTTCCATAGACATGGATATTTTTTTACTGATTCAATAAATTGTTCATCCATTACGTTTTATTTAAATTAACTAATTGTTTACGTTGAAAAATACAAACTGCACAAATTATTCACGATAAAAGCGTGTGCTCGCGCGCACGGTACTAGCAAGATGGCCGGACGGCGCGCGCGCGGGGTTCTGCGGGTTGCTAGCGGGCGAGAGGGGGGAGGGTGACATCGCTCACTGCACGCCGCTCACATCTCTCGTCTCCACTGCGCGTCGTCCGCGCACAGCTCACATCTCCGCTTCCATCGCGACATACAAATATTACACATCTCCGCACAGCGATCTCCACTGAAGCTGAGCGGAGAGGAGACGTGTCAATAACTCAATTCTATTGGTTGTTTAAAAAACATCTCCTCTCCGCTCGTCTCGTCTCCGCTTTGGTGGAGTCCCGGCCTTAATAGTTATAGAGATATGAAAATATTGTAAGCCGTTAAATAACACAATTTTCAGCGATTCCATAACTTGAAAGCGTCTAACCAACACTACTTCGCTAAATTTCCTTTAAAGTACCTTAACCGCCAGATTTAATAATTATTTTTTAGCTTTTTACTTGACTAAAAGTACGTTATCAGATTATACTTGACTATTATTATAGAGACGAAAAAGGACTATAACTGCTTTATGATAAGCTTTCATATAACTATTCCAATGGAAATCCTTACCTTATTTGCAGTTACTCGCCCTTAGTTAAGTAATTTTATTTAGGACAAATTCTAATAACACTTTTTTGCTTAGCTACAAAGCAGCTAACCCTCATTTTTTAGCTAAAAGGCAGTTATGGCCGATTCTGGTGATGCATCAGTTTTGGGGATGAGAGTGATGATGAAATAATGTCGCCCCCAAGCAGAGTACCGATTGCTTTTGATTTTCTTTTACAAAACGTATTATTTCTGATCAAGTTTACTAAGTTTTAAACAATCTAGCAGCTAAATTACGGAAAATATAACAAATCAAAGTTACGAAAATTTGGTAGGTAATGGTTACGACAGTGCGAACTTTCAATCGTACTTCTCTGTTTAGACTCTGATTTGTCTCTGTAACCGAGAAAGAGGACATAGGCAGTCTATACTATTTAATTTATAAAACGATTTATTAATTATGTAATTTACCCCTTGGGTGGAATTAGTAATCGACTGTCAAGCAATGTACTAGAGATGGTGATACAAAAATTGTTATGAGTACCTAGGTACACTACCTTTGACCCGCTGACGGGGAGACCATTTTGCCACTATTGCTATTTTTTCTTTTCTTTATATTAGATTATTAAGATTTGTATTTTTTTACATGGTAGCAAATAAAAAGTTTTCTACCTCCTGCTATTTTCCACATATTCTGGTATATTATCTATACTAATATTATAAAGAGGAAAAGTTTGTATGTATGTAATATGTATGTATGTATGGTTTTCACGCATAAACTACTGGACCGATTTTGATGAAATTTGGTACAGATAATCTTTAGACCCTCAGAAAGAACATAGGCTACCTTTTATTGCGAAATATGTACCACGGGCGAAGCCGGGGCGGACCGCTAGTATTTTCTAAATGTGGATGAAAGAGTCTTCTAATCATTTGATAAGCGGTTCTACATTATTTATTAAGAGCATCCCACATGTAAGAGCTTGAAGCCCTATTGAAACCAGGGTGTTTTTTTCAAAAACCACGTGCACAAGTCTTAATTTTTTTTTCAGGAAACGATTTATGTTTACATTGTTTGTGGTTCTATATGTACTCACATATCCGTGACTCGTATGATGGCTTCGCAGAAGAGTATTTATAAAATAACGTTATAATTGCAATTCTAAATGAAAATACGGTTCCAAAAAGAAAAGCGAGAAGATTTATCTATAATCCTAACCCCTTAATGAGCCTCTGTAATGAAATAAACGTGAACATGACGAGAAATAAAGGTTAATTTTATCAACAACTTAAAAGAGTCATTTAGTAAAAGAGTTACAATACTTGTTACTCACAAACAGACGCAAAAACTCATTAATTTAGATAGTGTTTAAATCCTTAATACTTAAACCTAAAAGCTTTTGATCCTTTTCCTTTCCATTGGTTGACCAAGAGGATGTAATTCCCGAGAGAAAAGCCTCAGACAGCAGCAAATTTTTAACATTAGTAAGAATAAAATTTAGTACAACTATATAGAATCATAGTACAAAAGCATCTAAAAGCCCTTAACCGTTGATTATAAAGTTTTTGAAATTTAAATTAAAGCGAAAGTCATAGCTTAAAAGTAGTTATAGTAGCTTAACGACGTTTTAGGTAAGCATTTTATTACTAAACTAGCTTCCACCCGCGACTCCGTCCGCGCGGATGTCGGTCTTCGCGTGGATGGTTTATTTCTCCATTTTGAGTAACTCTGACAATGACATCTTATAAATATCTATTGGACCCAAATACCTATAATAATTAACGCAACGTGTGTTCTCGGTTCTACAGAACAACGTCTATGGATAAAACTGAAAAATTAAGATTTATTTTTTTCTACGTATTTTTCCAGGATAAAAAGTATCCTATTTTATGCCCAGGATAATAAGGTATAATTATACCAAGTTTCATCGAAATCGAACAGTTAGTTTTCACGTGATGCCTGAACATACAGACAGACAGACAGACAGACAGACAGACAGACAGACAGACAGACAAAAATTTTTTTAATCACATATTTGGGTTTGCTATCGATCCAGTAACACCCCCTGCTATTTATTTTTTCAATATTTTCAATGTACAGAATTGACCCTTCTACAGATTTATTATATGTATAGATAAAAAAAAATCACAAAATGAAAATAAAAATACTAAATTACTTAGCTAAAAAGTCGCTATGGTATGGTAACGGCCGTCTTGTCCAGTAAATAGTTAAAATTTTCAGATAATATGCTGAACTAAACGAGAAAAATTGAATTTAAAAATAAATTATAACAGTTTCTGGGTAAAAACTATTATTTATATATAATATAATTAAATTTCGATCGATGTATCTCACAATAATTATTCTAAGTGTCATAATTTTTAAGAAATAACGATTTCCGTGTTTTTTGCCATTTACTCGAAACTCACTTCGTGGGCTTAACCATAGACTATAATATACTTATGCTTAACGGCTTTCTAGTTAAAGGACGGCAGTAATGCGCTTATTACACTTCACTAAATTTAGAAGCTCATTTAGAAATGAGAAGCTTCGTATCACAATATGTCCTTAAAACGCATTTCAATAAAGAAACGAATCTTAAATGGCGGCGCTTATCATTCCCTCTCGCTTACACACGGCCGTACGGCATGCAAAAAAAATAGGGAAAAGTAAAATCACTAAAATGTATTTGATTTTCCCTAAAATAGTTTTTATCATAAATTTACAATGACAATTATGTATTTGCGATAGTAAATAATGTTTTATTGGAATTTGATATAATATGTTCTTTGGGAAAAGTTGTTCAGTTTTATGGGCTCATTACGAGTATTATGGGGATTTTGTTGCATTCTGTATACGTAAATATGATGATTCACATAAATACACAAATACCATAACAAAACAGTTTGTCAACAAACAAAATGAAATAATTAATAAAATAATATACGTTATTTTTATTTTCTTTTTTACTGACCCTACCATATGTCAGTGTCAGCTTTGGCCGCCATTGAAGATTCGTTTCTTTAATGAAACGCGTTATACTTTAGTAGCTAAATTAAGTAAGGAAGTTATATGTGTGCTATGAACCAACGGATGCAGAAATTATCTAACAATTACATAATTCAAGATCCTTTTACATATTATGTAATTTATCTCGTGACATTGATAATTCAAAAAAATTGGTTGTCTGTAAAGTCGGTTTACTGACGATAGTTGAACGTGACAACGTCCGATTATGCTTCTTTGTCGCTCGTTCCGCGCTCTCGCTTGCACTTCAAGCCTTACATGGAACGCCTCAGAGCGAGGTAACGCCGCACGAGTCATGTTTTTTCGTGCGTGCAGCCGGCTCTATCGAATTATAAGACGTTGTCACGTCAAAAAATAAAGTAAACAATTAAAAATAGTAAATAGGAAAAAATTATAACCGCATCTAACAACACACTCAAAAATCTGTCACCGCTAAGCAGCAGAAAAAGTACTCTGTCTTTTCGACAGGCGACAGCTGTCAGCTATATGTTTTTTGTCATTATTTTGTCAAATCAAATCCTGAATGTCAATTGTCATTTGTCATTAATGTCATAATGTCATATCATAATAGATATTTCATGATTTTATAGTTAGTTTTATAAATTATTTTGAATGAAAAACGTACCTAGTCATGTTGTTCTCTTTCAAAGAACAGTTTATATAAATTATTGAGTAAATATAATCAAAATATATAATGAAGCCTCGACCGTGCGGCTGCAAAGGTTGTCGAACCTGTTTAGTTTGTGAAACTAAGTACGGTGCTGCAGAATTTAAGCCAACAATAACACTAGACAAAACAAGAGGTTATGTGTATTGCCCTTATTGTTGTAAAGCTTGGCCTGGATGGGATATCGATTCGTTTAAAGAACATCCAAATCATAGAGGCGAATCATTGAGTTTTCCTGGAGTGTTTATACAATTAGATTTTATATCGGAAGACGAAGAGAATGAACTAATGAAAGCAATTGATGAAGTACCTTGGGATGTATCACAAAGTGGCCGGCGAAAGCAGAATTTTGGACCAAAAACAAATTTTAAAAAGAAAAGAATAGTACCAGGTAATTTTGACGGCTTCCCGCAATTCTCTAAATATTTGCAAGACAGATTCGAAACAATAGAACTATTGAAAGGCTACAAAGTTATAGAACAATGTTCTTTGGAATATAATCCTATCACAGGTGCGTCAATAGATCCACATATAGATGATTGTTGGATCTGGGGAGAGAGGGTTGTGACTGTGAACTGTTTATCGGACACTGCTTTAACCATGACTTTATATAAAGGTGATAAAAATAAATATAACTTATTGTCAGCTGAAGAATTTCCACCGCTGGTGCAACCTAATGGTTATATAGATTTAGAGTTTAAGAACAATCAAAATATGTTGGAATCATGTAGACCAGTCATCAATAGTGATGCAATTGTAAGGATACCTTTAGTTCGGTAAGTGATCACTTCATAATGTTGTGCAATATCAAATTATGTAAATACATTGCTTCTACTATTAAAAACTATCTCTGACATTGAAACATTCAATGAAAGATTTTGATATTGAAGGCAATAAAGTTGTGCAAAATTTCTCAATATATTAGAGGTACAAAATATGAGAAGGAACCATAAAAGACTAAGACTGTATTTAGTAAAAATGAATAAGTTTGAGTATTTAAGTACCACCACACTAAAATAACAAAATTATTTTTTCTGTACATACTATTAAATTAGAATGTTGTGAAATGACATGTAATAGGGACTAATAATATAGATATGATCATTAAAATTATTTAAATATTTGTAATTATCATTTTCACATGTTGTTTTCAAAGTGTTGTTTTTACTGTGAAATTTTTATATCCACGGATCCACCTTATAATAAAAACATATCTTGCTTTTCACAGCTAATACTTATAAGTTATAAGTAATAGCTTATAAGTAATTTTTAACTGGTCTTGGGTTCGATTCCCACCCGGGGCAAATATTTGTGTGATGAACATAGATATTTGCTCTGTGTCCCAGACACAGAGCAAATATCTTTTAGCTGTTAATTATCTATATAAGTATTTAATTAAAATTATATATCTATGTTTATCAGCCATCTGGTTTCCATAACACAAGCGAAAGCTTAGTAAGGGATCAGATCGTGCCATGTGTGAAAATTGAAAAAAAAAGACTATTTTCTTTTGCAGGCGTTCCTTGACCGTGTTGTATGGAGAACCAAGATACCATTGGGAACATTGCGTTCTAAGAGAGGATATAAAAGAAAGAAGAGTATGCATAGCATATAGAGAGTTCACTCCCCCATACATGCCTAATGGCTCACACAAAATCATCGGAGATGAAATAAGAAATAAAGCCAAACAGTTTTGGGATCACAGATCGAGATATAAGAACCAAATAATTGATTGAAGACTTGAATAATTGATTGAATAAGCAATACTATTTATGTTTACCTGAATAGAAATTTTACTGAAAGTAGGCAGGGACATAGTGTGGCCACGTTACTCGTCATGCCACTCGTCGTGCTCATCGTCCTGCTCACTGCTCCCTATTTTGTCGGCTTTTGCGCGCGAGTCAAAGGACCGGCAATACGAGTGCGAATTAGGGATGGGCGTTGAATCAACGGACTAGTTAAATAATTAACCGTCTATGTACACTCAACGATTCGACTAGTCCATCGCTCACCAATGCACTAGTTGAATTCAACGGCTAAACAGTCTTATTGATAAGAATAAATTCTTTTCTTTGAAGTTTTAAAAAAAATATTTTTGGTTTACAATACCAATGTTTTGAATTTTTTTTTTTTAAACTATAAAAACAAATGATAATATGTTTTTGAGTCATACTTTTTTTAGGGAGTATAATTTTTGTAAGAAAGCATAAACATTTATTAATTGTTTTATTGAGATTAGAATTTATTGTTTTAAGAATTTATTTAATAATAGTTATTTATTTTATAACACTAAATTATAATATAGGTATACATATAATATATTAATGGTATTTTTAGATTTTAACTGTTGAATTTGAATTTTGTTTGTTTTTAGTTAACGCGCGCGTATCGGTCGACCGTATCAATCGTTGTCAATTCATTTCAGTTTACACATGGACTAGTCGAAGATTTTAACTAGTTGAACGACTAGTTGATGAACGACATTTAACGATCTAGTCTCGTTGATGAAAAATACGTCGACGACCCATCCCTAGTGAAGAGCGTCGCGTTTAATCGCGCGAGTAGAGCAGTGTGTGGCCAGACGGCAATATCGAGGCGAATAACGGCAGCGCGATGAGCAGGACGAGTAGCATAGTGTGGCTGGGGTATAAGAGACGGCGCGCGGCCTACTGCCAACGTTGGCAGTAGGCTTTTTTTATAAATATAAATTATAAAAAAGCTGTCCAATTTTTTTTATTTTTTCTAGGTACAAAACTTAGAGTATATATTACAATAGTATAGAGCGCGTGTATTGCACAAATTGCATAGTGCGCATCGTAGGCAGATGAGCTATAGATACTATATAGATGTGTGTGTGACAAATAGGGATGGGTAGGTATCAATTGCGTGTTGAACTATCGATAAGTTATGTAAATAAATATGTATCATAAGTAAATTTTATGTTCAATAAGTTATTAAAGGAAAAATATATGAATAAAGTATAAATATGTAAATTTAAATTTGTTTACCAACTAAATAAAGTTTGTTTATTCCATTTGAATATTTGTTGTATTAATTATAAGTACTTTAAAAAAATATGTTTAATTGGAATATCAGAAAAACGTGAGTACTTTTTAAATACTAAAGTTAATAAAATAAAAGATCGGGTTTCGTGCTATTTCTTTAATAATAAATCAAAAAACAATAATAATGTTTTAAAAATGTTAAATAAAAATAATAAATAATTAATAATTTAAAATGATAATATAATAAATAATATTAATAATTTTTTTATTTAATTTTATCCATTCTACTATCAAAATCTTCAAAATCAATTTAGCGGTTCAGAAAATATATCGTAACATTACATTCTTTACATTTACACTATAAGTAATACATTCGCATTCATAATATTAGAAAGTGTATCATACAAAACACACCACAAATTTATTTATAATATGTATATTTTTAAAAGAGTTTTAATTTTAAAGTTAAATAAATAATTTGTTAAAATATAGTTCTTCTAGTAAACTTTATATCGAGTATAGCGTTGGTCAGGTAACATCACTACGATCACGTGGCGGCAGTGAGGCGCGCGAGCGAGCCTGCGCGTGTCCGCCTCCCACCTCCCCTTCACCCCCGCGATGCTAAATTTATTTTCATAAAAATAAGTATAACAATCGACTAACTGATGAAATGTGATACTGGATTTCAATTTTGTGTATTTTCTAGTATCGTTCGACAGCACTCAACCACGACTACGAGCGCTCGCGGCGGGAACGTCATGTTGTTCCCACCTGTGCCTACTGTTCCCACTTGGTTATTCGCACTCTATAGATAGTATATATATACTCTAAGGTACAAAATATCGCCGTATTTTTTTTTTTTTTTTATTAATGCGATTATAAAATGAATAGGTCATAAATAGCGAAATGAATGTAAGACAAGAAAAAAGTTGTATAAAATATATCTTCTTATATATAAAAATGAATCGCAAAATGTGTTGGTAAGCGCATAACTCGAGAACGGGTGGACCGATTTCGATAATTCTTTTTTTATTATATTCCTTGAAGTACCAGGATGGTTCTTATGTAGAGAAAACATAAATATGTACCACGGGCGAAGCCGGGGCGGACCGCTAGTTTATAATACAATAATTAATACAATAGTATATTAAACAATAAAACATGACTATTATCATATTTTCATAATGATGAATTTATTATTATAGATCATTGAGTTACTAATCGATTGAGCCTGATTGAACCACATTGAAAGTTATTAATAACATCTACACAGATAATAATATAATACTGAACTAGAATCAATAAAATATACAATGAATCCACACGAAAAAGTCGAAAAACGGATAATAATAATTAGCATAACTGTTGCTTGCTTGCTAGGATTAAAGTGTGCACACGGTGTGCAATGTGATTTATATATTTCTGATTTATTGTCTATGGTCTATGCCGTGCTTGAGTCAGGTTGAGCAATATAGACTGTGTTATTATCACTAGTGTTGTCCTCCTCCGTTTTTCGCGCCATAATCATCTGTTCTTTGATTGTCCATAGCATTAGAGCCCTTTCGCTTTTCATTTTTCGGATGCAGCGAGCTAAGAGAAGCGCAAAGATGATACCGAGGATCTGTAATGTACAAATAATAACATCAAATTATTAGATATATAAACAAAATGAAGGCCACTAAAAATATTGGTCCCTATTTATGTTATACGAGTATGAGTACGAGGTCAATTACTAGGCTTATGCTAAATGATAACAAATTTAAAATTGTTTACGTAGGTACCTAACTATGTACCTACTAGGTATCATGAGTAATAAGATTAACTTAAAAAAATATTATCTAATCCATATTTTAATTTTTTAATCCTCACTAATAGCATAACTAACTATATGTCGCGTCGGTATAAATATATTTATTGCAATTTACAAATCCCTAATGACTGACTATCACGCTATAATAAAAAGTTTGTTTATGTTAGGTACCTACTTCTAAAATTTCACAATTAAGTAGGAAGATAGGTACCTACTGATAACATCATTATTTTTTCCGATAAGCGTTATCCTATGTTTTGGGCGTTATCTGTGATTATTGATCTATTTAAATTGATGATCTACATTCTACATTTTGTAGAGCCGTTCGCTGTGGAATTCACCATTTTGGAAAACAAAATGAGTATCTATTTAGTAAATAGTACCTGCTCTACTAAAATAAAAATAACTTCATTCAATTCTACCAGGCTCAAATAAACGAAACGATAAAAGTGAACTAATATTATTAAACATCCTTACCTGTATAAAAGTGACAGACACTCCCAAAACTCCGATAACACTAGAATTCTGTATAAGCATGTTGACCAAGGCGGATTTGCACCCTGAAGCTCTCAGCCTAGTGCAGTACACCTCGCCTGTAGTGACGCAGCACGTCGCAGGGACCACCACAGAGTCGGCATAGGCGCTGGCTATTATAACAGTGGAGTCGTCGCTGGTGAAGTTCATGCCAGCATAATCGCGGTAGGATGTACTGCCGCAACAGTTCAGCTGAAATCAAAATGAAGATTAGATATCCGATTATATCCGATATTATATCCGATTTACATCTTTAAATTCTAAATAATTGTTTTCTTTTAAAAATTTGAAGCATAAAATATGTAATGGTAAAACGTAAAGTTATTGAAACGTAAAGTTGCATAAAATCTAGCAAATACTTCGTATAGGCACATTAAAGTCTCAATTAAAGAAACTCAACATAATATGTTTTTTTTAATAACACTGGCTGAAATGTCTGAGGGGTGCCTCATAAGTCATAATATTATATGCAAATAATTTTGTACATTGTTTTTTACTTCTCGTATATTTATTTTGTTTATTTCTCGTCTGAATCGTTATCACAAATCTGTGACAAATTCTGAATGACGCGTAAAATAAAACATTACTTACTCATACTCTATCTAGTAAATTACCAAACGTAACCGAAAGCCAATTGAATAATTAACCTACTTAATACTTATTATTATTATCCCTATACTTATTATGTGTATCTCATTCCATAATACTCGGGTACCATCATAAGGAAGGTACCCGGTCCTTTGGAAGGCTTACGTGGGGACACGGATCCAACACGCAGAGGCCCTTTAGAGAACTTTACTGTGTTGTGGGACACCAGCCGCAGCCTGCCCATGACTGCACTATAGAGATACAGTCCTAGGCAGTCCGCGGCCGATGTAGGACTATTTCGAGATATGGAAAAACAAAATAAACTGGGCTATGGAGTGGGATGTTAAATGGGCCGGTATTTGGGGACTATTGGAAACTATGGCACCTGCCTTTCTACTAAAAGAAAGTAAAAATATGTTGGCAGGTGGTGACTCGCCCTCTCACTGTATGGGCCCCCGAAATAAGTCGCTGCAATAGTGCGACAAGGGGGCAACATATTGCGAGCAGCTAAGGGTGGAGAGGCGTCCCTGGACTTTAAACGACGATCACGCGCTCCCTGAGGGTCCAGCATCACGTGCCCACTCGCCACTTACGCTTCGCATCCACCATTCGAGCTAAAAGCTCTCGCGACTCCACTCTGGCCGGCCGGTTAAGGCAAGCCAGAGGTGGGGGTCCTGTCCTCGTCAGGCTTCACTCCGACCGGCCGGTGAAGGCAAGCCGGAGATGAAGACAGGGTCCTCCCCCGGGAGCACTCGGTTCCCGCGGGGTCGCTACTCCCCGACACCCCGCCACAAGGTGTCCTGCGGGTTGACTGATTGCACGGGTGGAATATCTATTGTCACGTAGACAATAGATATTCCAACCGTGGGCGATGGGGTCGTCACATCCCTACGCCAATTATTATCCCTATACTTATTATTATTATTAACCTACTTAATACTTATTATTATACCTACTTAATATTATCTTTAAATATGTAATTTTTACACTTACCGTATTTTGTAAAATATCAATTTCCACTTTAATTTCGGGGTCGTTGACGTAATCTTCGACGGGCACGCTCACATAATTCAATAGTTTGTCGGCACTCAATGTGAACGACATTATTACAAGCACCAGTTTTAAAATAACCATCAGGAACAGGAAAAACGCATACTGAAAACGAAATATACATCAGCAAAATACTACTCGGAAAAGAATAGATAAAATTTTAAACTAATTAGATAGGTACTAAGATCATCCAGACATTTTTAAATATTACCAACTGTGATATTACTTTACGAAATTCTGACGTTATAAAAATTACGCTTAAAATTTCAATTTCAAGGTGTGAAAAGGTGTCAAATTTCCTAGTGCCATTTATTTTTTTAACTGTAACTACTTATATTGATATAATTTTGCTACCTACTACCTACCTATTTATATTTAAATATCAAAGACGCAATATTTAAACTATGCCATGACAAACAACATACACAATATATTAGGCGCTGACTTACCAAATTAACCAAGCATGTGCTCTGTTTCAAGCTCCCAAAGAAACCGAACAGTGTGATGATGAAGAGCATCATCCCAAACAAAACGCACATCAACGAGGGAGTCAGGAACCTGCCACTTTTAGCGGCTTCATAGAAAAATGTAAAATGATGGTAATGGGTGTATACTGTGATACCCAGAACTATCATCAAACCGGCTATTATCTGAAAGATAGAGACGTAAATTCAAAGGCATGTTTATATATGTAAATAGACTGTTATAATATCAAATTGAATACCTAGTAGTAGAAGTGACTCAGTATTGAAGCGATTGGCAAAGGCCAAAGAAAAAGCTATAAAAAATCAAATCGTATGCCTTTTAACAAAATGCAAATGTTTAAAATTATCTGCACATTATCCATACATATATATATATAAAACTCTAAGGTGACTGATATAGTGATCTATCAACGCACAGCCCAAACCACTGGACGTATCGGGCTGAAATTTGGCATGCAGGTAGATGTTAGGACGTAGGCATCCGCTAAGAAAGGATTTCCCGAAATTCTTTCGGGAACGGGGAAAAACGGGGATGCACGTACAAAGTCGTGGGCGGAAGCTAGTCTAGTGATAAATCCTACAAACTGTAAAGACACGTATAAAAATCAAAAAGGACGCGTAATGATAATAATAATAATTTTTCAACTCTTTAAACAAATAGGTAATATACCTATCAGCTAATTTGCTACAAAGAACGAGAAAAACCATCATAAGAATACTCACTACTAGCCCTACTACTATTTTCATTAAAGTAATTGTTCTTCTCTATATAATTATTTGTTTATCATGTTATCTTTAAACATCGTTACATACTAATTTACTATTTCTAGTAATTTTAATGCAAACGTTAATGAATTATTTATATTCATCAAATGACAACATTCATTTAGGGCCGATTTTTCAATCCTTGGTTAAAATTTATCCGTCCAATAAAGTATTACACGAACATTTTAAAATGTCACCTGTAAACTGTCAAATACGGACAATTAGAATACATTTTTGAAATGGTAGTTTAATACGTTATTCGATGAATAAAAACCAACGATTGAAAAATCAGCCCTTAGCCGTTTAGTAATCTATCTATCATGTAACGGTGCATTTACATCAAACGAGCGAATGCTCATTCTAACCATGTGTTCTAACCCCGCTATGTCAAAATATTTTAGTGTAAACAGGCGTAGAGCATTCTTTCGTTGTTCTTAGTGCATTCGAAATAATTCTATGCAATGTTCTAATACTGAACAACACTGAATACGGGTTTTCGTTTACTCTAAAAGATCACGAAAATACTACTAAACCGATTACAGTGAAATTTAGCACACATATAGAGTGTAACTGGGATAGGTTTTATCCGGGAAATCCCACGGGAACGGGAAATATGCGGGTTTTTCTTTGAAAACGCGGGCGAAGCCGCGGCCGAAAAGCTAGTGTATCTATAATTGCGACGGATATTAAACAACATCAGTAAACTGTTTGTATAAAATCTTTATCTATATTGTCATCTCGTTTGAAATGAAAACTTCCATGGCATCAAAATTAAAGAGATAAGAGATTATACATGACAATAGACTTGTATATTTTAGTACAATTGAATAGAATTGTTGTTAAAGTTTGATATGTTTAGCATTCATAATTTATATCAATGTTTCAAAATTGACAAATATAAAAAATACGAAATGCATGTGGAGTATGTCATATTATATGGCATTAACGCCGTTAGTACACCTACGCATTCGCGTGCGGCAGCGAATCTCTGCGAAACTACTGCGTAGCGAAATATCTGCGGAACGTTAGTACACAGCAATGTTTTCGCAACTTTTTCGCAATGCGTCTGTGTAATGGCTATTTCGCAGTTCCTTGCGAAACAATACTGACAAGGACGCAACTATTTCATCTATCTATGTGCTAGAGTGAGACATATCATATGCGAAATCCTGCCACACTACTGACAGATTTTTCGTTGTTTCGCTGCCGCACGCGAATGCGTCGGTGTACTAACGCCGTAAGTGTGGCATATTTTAAGAAGTTTGGGCAAATGAGCGTGAATGAAATTTATTTTTTAATTTTATTTTTATTTTGTATTTCTTCTTTTTGTTTGTTTTTTATTTAATTACCTTATTTTTGTACAAATTGGTGCCAAATAAATGAGTTTGAGTTTGAGTTTGAATGCCTAAAACTACATAATTAAAGTATTTTTTTAGGTTTTTGTTTTCAGGCAATGCTTTTTATCGTATTTTAAAAATATTTTATCGACCGGATACTATTATTATCGATAGATCCAATGTAAATAAACAAACAAATAGATCTAGATAATATCTAAATAATTAATTAATCACAAATAAAAGCGGATATGCAATAAAGGTACTCGATTATGAAATCAAAAAGTCTACTTAATTTATTAAGATGTTCGTCTGTAAATAAATTCTCAAGTAAATAAATGATAATAAAAGTACTTAACTAATTCAAATGACTAATGAGTAATCCTTATTAATTCTCTACGAGCGACAACTACTCCATAATTATATAGATTATAGGTAGATAGGCCCACAAGATATACGTCTTGCACATGCAATTTCTAAATTGAAGAAAATGAGAACGAGATAATTTTTTTAGAATGAAAAAAACATTGAATTACATTACACGATATAGTGTTTAATTTAATTATTAACTTCTTATTAACTATTGACATAAACGAAGTCACATTTCCATTCATGTGCTAAAATAACTACTTACAATAAACATAGTAGTGATAGTCAGCAGTAGAAACCGTATGGATTTCATGTTGTATTCCGATTCTGTTTTGGTGAATTTCATATTTTGTGTACCAGCTGTGGCCACAGTCATTTTGTACAAGTATACGCTCTGCTTCACGTACTCTAGTATACTGATTATTAAATGGCTAAAACTGTACTGATAAGGTGATGATTTGATAAAGTTTTCGGATAACAATAGATTTACATATAAACATAATGAATGATTTCCAGAAAAAACCCTTAAACTTACGTATTTAAACTATTTTATAGGTTTATACAAAATAATACATTAGATAATCTGTCTGTAGATTCATTAAAAACATTGAGAAATCATTTTACACAAAATTGCGCAACTTTATGTTATTTTCTCATTATTCCTTAGCTTTTTTATTATTTTCTTTAAGGTAATAAAATCATATCAACTACCTTTGACCCTCATTAAAATAAAACTATTATAGTGTTCCGCTTGAATACAGGGATGTATGAGCCATGAAGATTTACAGATATTCACAACCACAGGGTTAAATTAAACAAGGCTAAGCTAGTCAGTTACCACAATGTCAAAACCGCAAAATCATTGTTAAAATGCCTGACTCAAATAACCCACAACCATACGAGCATTTGCTGGGACAAAGTTCGTGGCTCTAACATAAAAATCTTAAATATTTTTTATAAAAAACTAAAAAAAAACGCTATAATGATAGAGTCAACTGAATATTAAAAATATTTAATATATTTATTGTATTTATAACTTACTTTAGCAGAATAAATAAAGACAAACGTATTAAATTATTGTATTGTCACCGGTCTACAATAAGTGTGCAAAGCTTGAATTAATCTGTCCGTTAAAAGTGAGTCAAATTCAGCCAAAGGAGTTGGTTAAATACCTATATATAATTCCTAGCTAGCCCGTGGCTTCACCCGCTTTGTCTAAAACCTAATAAATTATATACTAAAACCTTGCTCTTGAATCACTCTATCTATTTAAAAAAAACCGCATCAAAATCTTTTGCGTAGTTTTAAAGATTTAAGCATACATAGTGACACAGGGACATATAGGGACATAGGGACAGGAGAGCGACTTTGTTTTATACTATGTACCTATGTTATAGTTTACGTCACCTTTACTCGAACTTTCAAAGTCATCCTTCCAAAAACTTTTTGATCTGACTCAAAAGATAGCGCAATTAGTACGTTAATAACTATTATGTATTATCTTTAGAGTCAAATCGAATGCGATGACCGACTATTTTGTACAATCAATATTTTTATTGCTTTTCAGAAAAGTTCTAAGGAACTACTTGATGTTGTCATCTTAATATATATAAATCTCGTGTCACAATGTTTGTCCTCAATGGACTCCTAAACCACTTAACCAATTATAATAAAATTCGCACACCATGTGCAGTTCGATCCATCTTGAGAGATAGGATAGTTTAAACATGTAGGTACCACGGGCGAAGCCGGGGCGGACCGCTAGTACAATATAAAATATTGATTTCAATAAGATATTTGAGTGACAATTTATCTTCAAATCATCTTAATTTAGAACATCTCTTGTCTACTTCATGTCGCAGTTATCTGGTTGAATGTGCTATTTGATTGAAACACTAGCGCGTTCATTGAATAACTAAAAAACAATTCGCCAAGTTGTTGAAGTGACGCTTGTTAAATTAACGTTCGGCCTATTCTTTCATTTGAATCGAAGGGCGTCATTTAAGAAACGCGCTAATCATTCAATCAAATAGCATATTCAAACAGATGACGGTGACACTTTTATGTGCTACATTTACATATTTTTGATTTTGTTTCCAACATGTTATATGTACTTTCTGATATAGGACATTATCTCTGTGATACGGTTTATCGTTCTTATCTATTATAATCCGCTGAAATGTTATCAAACGCAGCGCTTTTTGTAGATTGACGAGCGATGACACATTTTTTCATATATTCCACTTTCAATAATTTCCCTACATTGAACAAATACATGTGATCTTATTTATTTATTTTGGTAATTTTGCTCTACATTTATTAAAACAAAATATACTACGTAGGTTGGCAGGTTTACATAATTTTGGTATTTCCTATAGTATTATATTATCTGTGGTATTACGGAAAATTGATAATAATGATATGACTATCAAAAAATACCTATTTTTTTTAATTTCTTTGACACAAACTTAAAATATAAGTATACTAGCGACCCGCCCCGGCTTCGCACGGGTGCAATGGCGGCCGGCCGGTACCGCCGCAAACGCTACGTCCCGCAATTTTTAAATCTGTAATATCTTCGAAAATATTCACTTAAATCATACGGTGTAAAGGGCCATATAGATCTATATTAAATGAACAATGTATTCAAGGTATTCAATTCGTTAAGGATTAATGCTGTATTGGTTAAAATCGCTTCGAAAATTAACCATTATTTGTCGTAAAAAGTAAATGACAAAAAAAAGTTATTGTGGGTTATCCATAAGAGATAGACATAAACCATCGCGGACTTTTCTGTAGACCTTTTCAATGTGTAGGTACAATACTTAGTACATTATTTTGATAAAACTCGTAGGGTTCAGCCTGCGTTTGCAATGTAAGCGGAAAAAATGTAATTATTTACGACATCACATTAGAAACCTCAAAAATAACAGTACTTCTCCACTATTTAATGGATGTTATTATACATATAAACCTTCCTCTTGAATCACTCTATCTATTAAAAAAAACCGCATCAAAATCCGTTGCGTAGTTTCAAAGATTTAAGCGTACAAAGGGACAGACAGAGAAAGCGACTTTGTTTTATACTATGTAGTGATGCTACTTTTTTTTCATGTACTTAGGTATTTATTTTGTTTTATTAAAATATATTTTGCTGAATACCTACGGAATTTTTATAAAGGAAATATGGGAAGAAATGAAACGAGAATAGTTTACAAAATTTAAATGGCTTTATTCCTTAGATTAATTTTATAATAAAATACATTAAAATATAAATATAATATTAAAAGAATCATAGAGCTTATACTTTTGAATTTCTATTTCTTTGGGTTTATAGCTCAATTTATTATACTATGTATCTAACCACGTTTAAACTTATATTATTAAAGACTTAAATAGATACTTCATTATAACGTGATTTATTTCTCCAAATTTCCTGTGCGGCAAGACATTAAAATAAATGTATTTTCTTTCTTTCTTCTTTCTTCCAATTTCGTAAAAAAATAACCTTTAAATAAAATACTGATGTTAGAACGTAGACTGTGCTTTTTAATGTGCTGATCCCATTTGGCGGGAAACTATTTGGCAAAAATAAATCACAGATTAAAAATGTCTATGCCGTGGTTTGTCCGTGGAACGGGACATAGACAACTGGTTTCTTTTCAGTGTCCGGATTCAGAGAAGTGTAGGCGTTGATCATACGCTCTTGAATCTCCCAGCGGCGGCGTTCGCGCTCTGACTTCGCTTTGCGGATCGAACTGGCCAGCGAGAATGAGAACACTATGCCGATTACCTGGAAAAAAGATTAAACATGAGAATTTTTTTAAGAATAGGTGTAGAAAATGGTAATTTGTTGGACTTGTGAATAGAATATTGTAGCTGATTTGTATTCAGCTAGGTACACCTATTTCAAATAAAATGGAAAATATTTATTTATAAATTATAATATTTATAGCGACGTATAGCTTTCGAAAGCGATTGTGAGTTATTTATTAGTAACATTTTCTGTAATTTTAATTTACTTGTCATGATAATTTAATTTATAACCTTATTCTAATTTTGCTATTCAAAATTGTCTTCTTAAATAATTGTATTCACAAAAACACAATTATATTGTGATTAATATTTACTGTTCATAAATTAAGTAGGTATTTGTTGACTCCTTAAAATACTAAAATAATATTTCATTAAAATCGAAAAATGTGATACGACCATCTCATCTGATTAAAATATATAGATAGCCACGTCCACGTAGACGGAGCAGCCTAGTGCGGAAAATGCTACGAGATGTTCGTTCTGTGTGGACATGGCTATTGACGTAAAAACTCCTTTCGCTATTCAACCACCTAAATACATCACACGCCACTAACCTGTATATAAGCGCAATAATCATAACGCCAGCGCCCAACAATCCTGCGCCCTGGTACACCGAGTACATAATCCTAGGAAGATATCCATTGTCTTATAGCTTCTTGCACTCCTACACCACATCACACCAGAAGCATCATACTACCAATACAAACCTGAATGAACGCAATAGTCATAGCGCTAGCGCCCAACAATCCCGCGCTTTGGTACACCAAGTACGTGATCCTGGGAAGACACCCATTAGCGTACAGCTTCTCGCAATCCTCAACCTCCGGTTCTCCAACAAATTTGTGTACGGGTTTGCGCACAACAGCTGTATGGACTACCTGTACTATGTACGACCACATACCTGAATGAACGCAATAGTCATAGCACCAGCGCCCAACAATCCCGCGCTTTGGTACACCAAGTACGTGATCCTGGGAAGACACCCATTAGCGTACAGCTTCTCGCACTCCTCAACCTCCAGCTCGCCTACAATTTGTGTACGGGTTTGCGCACAACAGCTGTAAGGGACTGTGAAGTTGGACACCGCGATGCCCTCATTGGCGGGTGCGTTGTGGACCTCGTTCCAGTCTAGATAGCTGTCCACACCGCAGCAGTTTAGCTGAAATTTTATTATTCATTTATCCATTTACAAATTGCGCCATCCATTTACTAATGTTATTAAGCTGAAGAATTTGTTTGTTTTTTTGAACACGCTAATCTCAGGAACTACTGGTTTGATTTGAAAAATTCTTTCGGTGTTAGATAGCCCATTTATCGAAGGCTATAGGTTATATATCATCACAGTAAAACCAACAGGAGCGGAGCACTGTTGGTAAAACCGCGGGGCACAGCTTTTTTTTTGAAGTGAAAACTTCTTTAGCGGCGTTGGGTATAAAATCTTAAACTCGCGTCAGGACACGTGACCTGATCGAAAAAGCATAAGACGGATGGATATCAAACATACTCAACGTTAATAATCAAGTTTTCACTTCTGCCGGCACTCCCGGAGTGCAACCCGTCTTTTTTTTTATAAATTGAGTTGACAAAATGTAGTGCAGCTAAAAATCGTAAAATAAAATTAAAAGATTTGTCGTTTTCCACACCTCAACTGAAGAATCTTTAAATTTTACTGATACATTTATTTGCGTATATAGTTACCTATCAATTTAACTTTTTTACGATTCCTCAGTTAAAACTAAAGCACCTATTAACAAACTTTTAATTAATTTGTTAATAAGATCGCTACAACATATCACTTAAATTAATTCATGAAATTCCCATTTCAACAATAAATGTGACCGCAAATTTTCTCTGCATGACTGAAGACTCTAACAGTATTTAATACCAACTTTTAACTTTTATTAATTTATTTTATTTACATTATACACTCACTCTGCTCTGAATGAAGTCGAAGCTGCCAGCGACTTCAGCATTGCTGTAATAGTACGGCATGGTCTCTCGAAGGTTCTCATCGAGCATGCCTGTGACTTGTGAACGAAGGGTGTACGCAGCGATCGCAGCTGCCAATTCCAATACAAGGACCAAACTGAGGATTACTGCGAACTGGAAATTATGTTTTGTGAGAACTCTGTGTTGAGCATTCAAATCTATATTATAATACTAGATTTCCGCCCGCGGCTTCGCCCGCGTTTTCAGAGAAAACCCCGCAAACCCCGCAAAAACCCTGCTATATATCATTACGCTAAGACCGGAGCGGAGCGGAGCCAATCGGGTGAAACCGCGAAGCGTAGCTAGTGTTTTATAAATGAAAAATTTTTGAGAACGGGATTCGATTTCCGCCTCGTGATCGAATTTTATCTTTTCTTAAAAAATGCTTTAAAAGTTCAACTAACTATGCTTTGGTTTAATTTTTCCAACTTAATTGAATCGAATTTGTTTTATATTCCAGGTTTTTCGTATTCAAGTTTGTTTTTACTGTTCTGTGTATTCAAGTTTTAGACCTTAATTAAGTACCCTTCTAAAATAATTCATACTCGTTCAAATCAGTTGTTACTTTACTTTAAATTCTGCACTAGATGGCGTTGATAAAATACCTATAGGTACCTATATAAATGTGTTTTGTTATCAAGGAGTCATTGTTTAAATGAATATGTAATTAATTATATCCAATATCATAACAAAAGTAAAAGAACTTTCTACGTAGCTGTAAGTAAGTACTAGCATTTTAATCTTTAAATTTTATATCGTACATGATTGTCTGTAGACTAAATTGCGAAGAAAGCATATAAACATGGTATTACGATAATAACAAAGGAATAAGATCATTTATTAAACTTGGACGTACCAATTTACAATATACATGAACACAACACAAAAATGTACGTGAGTCAGATGTTATCTATTGATTATACGCTTATCTCTGATTTCAGGAAAGGTGAAACATTGATAGCACTATGTTTTATGAAAACATTTTGTTCAATATTGCAAATGGGACATAGATTTTCTCTATTTTACGTTGTTAAGCCACACTTTATGAACGAAAATTACGACTATTATTGAAATGAATAGTGGCTAAATGGTGACACAAACCTATTGGCTATTTACATAATTAGTAGAATTTTCCTTTAACATTTCATAGACGATGATAAATATTTTTTTCATACTTTGATTTCTAAGGTTTAGGATTGAACCTTGCACTTTCTGCATTCACATTATACATGTGAGAGAATTATAACAGAGTAGTTGTTATGTACTCTATGGTGTACAACATAATGTCGATATTGAATTGATATGAAATGCGTGGGGTTACGGGCTACGGCCCATGCTATGGTTTATATTCCTTGAGTCAGCTCGATGATATAGTCTCGGTACTACCACAGTATTACAATATTATTTCCTACAGTAAGGAATCGCCTTTGATGTCGCGCGATGCCGCCGCCAGCGTAGGTACTTACGCTGCCACACGAAAATACGCTAGGGTTGCAACAAATGGGAAATAAAACAATTGTGATTATTAATATTATGATGAAATCATTTATTCATATGTACATTCAAAATAATTGCGATTATTAAATCTGATGTAATTATTTGTTCATAAATATATAATTACAGATATTGCACTGCTAAATATTATTTACGTGGACACTTTATTTTTGGATGTTCTTAATTGTATATTATAACTAGGGGTGCATCCGATACCGATACCGATACCGATATATCGGCGATACTTCGGGTTAGCCGATATATCGGTATCGACGATATTTTTATGACCGATACAACGATACTTTTTAATTTAAAAATGTAGTGTAAACGAGCGTGTTGTCTCGTCTATTCCGTTGCAAATGAGGCATGAACAATGCTCGGGGAAACCCTGCGCTTGTGAGGGTGTTGTTGAGTTGTCCCAATATATCGAGAGATGCAGATCCATTCGTTTTCTGGCGCAATGACGTTTTATACCCAAACTTGAAAAAAATTGCGCAGAAGTACCTTATTAGTTTCCAAATGAGTTCTGTTGCATCTGAGAGACTATTTTCCAGCGTAGGTCTTATTCAAACAGACTTGCGAAATCGCTTTCTCCGCAAAACTTAAGATTATGTACTTTGTTTTTTAAACAAAAATCTTATCAATGTTAATTTTAATTACTAAAATTTTTAATTGCCTAATTATGTCTCTACTTTTTATATTAATAAAGGAAAATCTGACTTGTGATTTATTTATTATACCTTCATTTTTAAACGACTTCAAAAAAAGGAGGAGGTTATCAATTCGGCCGGTATAATTTTTTTTTATGTATGTACACCGATTACTCCGAGGTTTCGGAACCGATTTACGTGATTCTTTCTTTGTTCGATGCGGGATGGTTTCGAATTGGTCCCGTAAAAATTTAATTCGGATAGGCCCAGTAGTTTTTATTTTATGAGCATTTTTGTCTGTACTTGATGACTTATTTGAAATGTAGCAAGTAAATTTGATTCACTTCCCGGTTACCGATTGAGCTGAAATTTTGTATACGTATGTAAATTGGATAGCGATGAAACATTATCATGACATAGAGCTGATTTGATGATGGAATCGGAAGGTGGCCATAACTCAACTTTATCGAGTTTGGGCTCGTTTGATTCGTGTTGAAAATACACTAAAAAATATTAAATAAAAATAACTACGTTAAAAAAAACCGACTTCAAAAACGGAAAAGTAAAAAATAAAAAAGATTTGATATTATTAATTACTACATATTATTATTAGATGTGCTATTTATTAAATAGGTTTGAAGTCCGTGCCAAACACTAACGAGTTTGGGCTCGTTTGATTCGTGTTGAAAAATACACTAAAAAGTATTAAATAAAAATAACTACGTTAAAAACAACCGACTTCAAAAACGGAAAAGTAAAAAATAAAAAAGATTTGATAGTATTAATTACCACTACATATTATTTAGATCTGCTATTTATCAAATAGGTTTGAAGTCGGTTGTTTTTAACGTAGTTATTTTTATTTTTGAATTCACAGTAAGCGTATCGGTATCGGTATCGGTATCGCCGATATTTTTATAAGAGTATCGGTATCGGTATCGTATCGGCGAAAAGGCGTATCGATGCATCCCTAATTATAACATTTAACTAAGTAATGCATTCGCATTGGGATGTACAATCTGATTAGAAAATAATGAGGACAACATATACATAGCTTTGATTTTAATTCAACAGATACAATTAATACAATCTTTCTGAAATATTGTTTCCTTCTGGGATTTCAATGTAGATTTACATCCGTAAACGGAACAGTTTGTGCGCGCCATAATAGAATATGTAAGTACCTATGTATAATAAAATTATTACACAAAAAATACGACTGCGTCGTCCTTTCGCGCTAGGTAAGGCAAACTAAGCGTGTTTGCCTTACGCGGCCCGCGTCGCCCGACCCCCGCCAGTTCCCCTCCGTTTCTCTGCACAAGTACATTCGTCGCACTACTGTAGGAAATATGGTAATACTGTGGTACTACCATCGACCGCGCAAGGCGTGCGCACTGAGTCATTATTTAATATTATTTCACATATCTATCTAATTATTGTATCTAAGGAAAGAAAAGTATTCAGATTTTTACCCTACAAGTTCATTGAAAATGCTACTGAAGGAAAATAGCTAATCCGTGCTTTCCTTACTACAAAATGAACATAAATCATCATCATCAGCGTTTACGGATACGTTCCCACTGCTGGGTCACGGGCCTCCTATGAGGGTACAGGCCATAATCCACTATTATAAATACTAGAATATAATAGAAAGTGTGTTTGTTTGTCATTCCTACACGTCATAACGGAGAAAATTATGGTACATAGTTAGTAGACAACAGAGTGATATAGGCTTTGGCAACGACACGAGGGCCAGAGTTATTATAGTATAAAAATGTACTCACAATGTTAACCAAACACGTGCTCTCCTTCAAAGCACCAATACATCCAAACAGGGACACAAACAGCATGATAACCCCGATCACGATGATGAAGGTGGCCGGCGAAAACATCTGGTCGTACAGGAAGAACGACACATCGTAGTATATCGCGTAGATCGTCGTGCCCACGGAGATTATGAGCGCTGAGGTTAGCTGGAACATAAGAACATGAACATGAATTATATAAGACTAGCTTTCCGCCCGCGGCTTCGCCCACTTTGTCTAAAACCTAATCAATTATATCCTAAAACCTTCCTCGAGAATCACTCTATCTATTAAAAGAAACCGCATCCAAATCCGTTGCGAAGTTTTTACAGGGACATAGGGACAGAAGCGACTTTGTTTTATACTATTTAGTGAAATAGAAGGACGAGGAAGAACACCACAATGATAACAATATAAAAGTCTATAGAGAAAGTATATAGAGTGGATATAGAACCTCCTCCTTCGAAGAAGTTATAAAGAAATAATCAATGTGTGGTGCTACATGGCTTTTTTAACCGTACTCTGAAGCTAGATAACGTTATTTTGCACCAAGTGACTAAATAAGTCGTTTTAAATACGGCTTGTTTATGAAATTTTACTGGTACATTCTCACAGCCGTTGTTTATAAGTGTCCAATTCATCTTATATCCTAACTCATCATCGACACCATCAATTATATAAATGCATCAAGGTCCATGTTGCATCTTTTAAAAATGTAGATTAGAAATTCGTTACGTTTGATTTATTACAGTTCTAATATATAATAGGGGTCCTAATTATAGAAAGGGACAGGCAATGAATATGATGTAAGGCTTTCTAAAACACAATAAAGGGCTGCCAAACTATTGCAAAATAGCAAAGAATATGCAAAAAGAGATCGTGTGTGCTGAGCACACGTGTCTGAAGTGAAACTTCTTTGGCAAGATTCAACGATACCAAAATCGTCCCCTTACTCCATGACGTGACGGAATTGCTATGATGCAACCTTGAAATTTTACTCTCAACGCGCTTAATGAAGTTTTACTTCCAAACTATGTTCATAAAATCTCTAGTTGCATTCGGACATTTTATAATCCTTCTCAAGAACATTCCATCTTAGATAACATGCGTTACTCCATTTAATCCTCGTCTTTAAATCTCATGAATTAGAAAACCTGCAACATAATACGTATCGTGACAAGTTGAGTGACCTTGCCGGGCTGGCAAGGACAGTGGTTATGCGGTCTCACATATTGTTATTGATTTTACACACCGTAAACGGTATAATGTTCGCCTTAGACTTTATAAGCATGATAGAGAAGTCTAAAGATTTCAGAAAAATTTAAGGAAGTTTTTTTACAGCCAGAGAATCTTTTTCGGGTTCATATTGTTAGAGTACCTATCAGTTATCACCCCCCTGGACTACGGAAAGGGAGGGGATTGCAACTCTCGATTTTTTCCCCTTGTCGCATGATTTTTGTACGGCGTTGCGGAATAATGGATTAAAAGCAGTATTGAAATAGTATGACACAGATGCCGTACAAAATCAAATGATCAAATTTACCTCGGTAATTGTCGGAAAATAAAAAAAATATTCCGCCTTTGTGGACCACCATTTTGGTACGCTACTGTGCGTTTTCTTATTATTTTTAATGGATCGGTGTAATATCGGTGATATCGGTGGTAAGAATGCCGTACAAAAATATGTGACCAAAATGTAGAGTGACTACCTGTACTTTTGAATTCTCATCTGCACTCAGACAGCTTACAAGTGACGGCATAGTGCTGAATCTTATTATTTTATGCTCTTATATCGTTCTAGATAGGTCACCTGGTGGTTCAAATGACCCATAACTATTTCAACATGGGCCTGTAGTCTAATACGCCACCAACAAGCAACTCGTAGGTAATAATTTGCATTCTATAAAAAAGTCCAGTAAAACAAAGGTTTTTCAAATCGATTCTACACTTCCTATCGTGTTTTTCAAACCTTTTCAATGCACGACCTTGTTTGTTGTAAAGAAACGGTATGTACTTTACTAATGATTTGTTTGAATTGCTCATTTTATCACTGATAACGAGGAAATAAAATTGTGAGACTTGTTCTTCTAATTTACCTTATCAATAATAAATTAAATTAAATAAATATCTAACTTAATAAAAGTAGGTACCTACTATGCAATTTACTGATAATAGAAATAATCCTATTTTTAATATATCTTTATGTACCTACTCTGAAAAACGAACGTCTATCGATACAATATGAATTTGATTAGCTACGGATTACTTTCCGCCAGTTACCTAGGTAGGTATATGAAATCTTGAAGTTATTTCGCTCTTAGAATGAAACCATTTAGTAAAGACGTACCCAGTTACATAGCATAAACTAGAAACTAATAATATAAAGAATCAGTCTGACTCTGATATCACACCAATCTGTTATCTGTTTATCATCACTACATAGTATAATAGTAGCTCAATCTGTAACATAATAATATTACTTTAATAAAACAAAGTCGCTTTCCCTGTCCCTATGTCCCTATGTCCCTATATCCCTATGTCCCTTTGTACGCTTAAATCTTTGAAACTACGCAACGGATTTTGATGCGGTTTTTTTTAATAGATAGAGTGATTCAAGAGGAAGGTTTATATGTATAATAACATCCATTAAATAGTGGAGAAGTACTGTTATTTTTGAGGTTTCTAATGTGATGTCGTAAAAAATTACATTTTTTCCGCTTACATTGCAAACGCAGGCTGAACCCTACGAGTTTTATCAAAATAATGTACTAAGTATTATACACATTGAAAAGGTCTACAGAAAAGTCCGCGATGGTATATGTCTATCTCTGGATAACCCACAATAACTTTTTTTTGTCATTTACTTTTTACGACAAATAATGGCTAATTTTCGAAGCGATTTTAACCAATACAGCATTAATCCTTAACCAATTAAATACCTTGAATACATTGTTCATTTAATATAGATCTATATGGCCCTTTACACCGTATGATTTAAGTGAATATTTTCGAAGATATTACAGATTTAAAAATTGCGGGACGTAGCGTTTGCGGCCGCGGCGGTACCGGCCGGCCGCCCGGCTATCTATTTTATACCCGTGCGAAGCCGGAGCGGGCCGCTATGTTTTTATATACAACGTTCACAGTTTTTCTGTAGTGTATTTAGTATTAGCATTGCACCCGTGCGAAGCCGGGGCGGGTCGCTAGTCATAAAATAAAATGCATCTGCAGGCTTATACTTCACAAGGTTACATTCAGTCTCATTAGCGTTTGTTTTCATTACCTATTTAAGGCACATTTAAGTGACTTATTAGAGTAATTCTTAGTCTTACCTAGTATAGTATTATACTATCTAGTATCTGCGGTCTTACTATTAGTTTTTTCCGCGACTGCGACCGTAACCCGAACCACGAACTTGCGTGGAAACATTTGTACAATGTAAGTAGTAAGTACGAATGTTTGCCCTTACGTAAAGAAAAAATATTTGCGAATATAGACCTACACTGCGTATTCGTGTGAATGTGACCGACATATACGTAAAAATTTGCATGTATAACATGTTAATGTATTGTTTATTTCACGTTTGATCTCAAGCAGTACTTTAATCATAACTGAATAGACATTAGACACATAAAAACTGCAATTGTTATAGATTTTGTTCCTCTAATAGGGATTGTGCGATTTTTTACAAATATCTTTAATGCACAGACATTTTTATGTATAGGTACTTATCTTCTGTATTCTTAGATCATGGTTCTAATGGCTAATTCATGAGAAATGCATATCGTTCTCTAATGTATTAATTAATACTGTGGTGTATTTTAATTAAGTTAATATAGCCTTACAGGTTGTTATTAAGTCTATCAGCGATTTATTGATAATGTACAATACTTTGTTCATTAGTCACATAGATAAATCCTACAAATGATAAAACGGTAAAAATTTACGATCGTCGTTCAAAGACAGAAGAGGTAGAACAAAATTCGATGAAAATTGGCGCATTGATACATAATACATTTTAGTCTGGAATTACAAATTAGTCTAAAAAGAGTACCTAATATTTTAACGAAAGCCTTTCGCTCTCGCATCTCTCAAAAAGTTTTTCAAACAATTAGGTACATCCATTTTTCTTGATTTCGTCTACATCCTTGATATATTATTGTGCTATCCACATTCCATTAAACTAAATACAATTTTTCTCGTTTTATTATGCGTATTATTTATTAAATCAGTCACACTTAAGTACACGTGTACGTACCTATATACATTATTAAGAATTTTTTTTTAAATAAAGAAAGAATATAATGTACGGTAATCAAATATCTGTAAGATTGTTAATCCCCAGTATTTATCCCGACCTCTTTTGTAAATAATATAAAAAATAGGGGTCTATCAAAATGAGAAAGTTTCACCAAATAAGGTGTAATATATCGAGTATAAGCAGCTCCAATAGTAAGGCAAAACAGTGATAAGCAGAGATAACGAATGACGTCATCATAATGTCTTTATTGCACCTCTATATCCCTTCATTTTCAAATCAAATACAATAAAATCCAGGTAACTTAGGGGACTTCCCCTCACTTAGTTTGTAAATATAAGTTAGGTAGGTACTTATGAGTTATGACGTTCTTAGTTGACATTGATAACAATTGACCCTGGGAATTTTTTTATGCGTGTTGTCATTGCAGGTGTAATAATCGCAACTGATTCTCATACTAAATTTAATCTCTTTAACCCTCTTTCACCTTTAAAAATAAATACTGACATATTTGTACAAGAAACAAACAATTTAAAAGCTGATAAGGAGTTTTCGTATTCAGTTTTAGATAAAGGCACATTTATGGGAAATAAGTTAAGGTAATTAACACTTTTGTACGCTATTCAGCCACTTGAAGATTACACAGATAATTAAATAGATAATTCAACGACGCAATAAAATTTAAACTCACCACAAATATTGCTGTAACACACAGCAGCATATACTTTATGCACTTCATCCCAACTTCTAGATTATTCTGCGCCATGTTTAAAACAATATCACGTAACGAAATTCAACACAGTACTGAACGATTTTAAGTCTTATCTACGTTATCAAGGTATCGAACGTTCGTACTGCGAGTCGACACAACACAAATGCCATGAAAACTTGTTTCTTTCAGCGTTCAGGCAGGCTCGTATGGCGTCATGCAAATTACTGAACATTATTGGCTCTAGTGTTGATTGGAACGTTTTAATTGGCCGTGACTTCACAAAATACCCGCACTACCTTGGTTATTAGAACCTCATTGTCTATGATGGATACAGATAAAAAATTCGAATGTTACTTTTTTAAATTTGAATTGCGCGGTTTTGTTGCCAGTATCTTCGTGTTATCTTTTCACTGCGTCGAAGTAATTTCATGTCGACCTACTTTTGTAACTCAAGGTGGAATTATCTAGTTAGATTAGAATTTCAGGCCGTCTTATATATTCTGAGTTTGAATATAAGAAGGTAAAATAAATAAGTTGTACTTATATCTAATTTTCTTTAATTATATTTCTGAATTCTAATGAAACAGTATAGACTTTAGAATTTAGATAATGCTCGTAGAATATAATATAACTAATGCCCTGCATTTCTCTCTACAAATTCTACTCAACTTTGCTCGACTAAATTTAATAATATAATATCTATTCTTAATGTATAGTATGATTGTACAGTCAGAAGCATAAATATATTACTATTTGCAGATTAGCAAAAATATCTGTCACAAGAACGAGTTCAATAATATCTGTCTGCCCGTATACAGCAAAAATATCTGACATTAGTAGGCAGCATAATAAAGTGGCATCAAAATTATGTGACGAATATGTACAGCAAATAAATGTGATAACCTTTCGAAGCATAAATATGTGACGTCACCTAGGAGGCAATAATATCTGACACAATTTTATCCATACTAATATAATATAATAAATAATATTATAAATGCGAAAGTAACTCTGTCCGTCTGTCTGTTACTCAATCACGCCTAAACTACTGAACCAATTTTCATGAAATTTGGTATGAAAATATTTTGATACCCGAGAAAGGACATAGGCTACTTTTTATCTCGGGAAAATGACGCAATCCCGGAAATCCCACGGGAACGGGAACTATGCGGGTTTTTCTTTGACTGCGCGGGCGAAGCCGCGGGCAGAAACCTAGTATATCTATATTTCGATGTGATTCCTCATATAAAGCATAAATATGTGACATCAACTAGGTGGCATTAATATCTGACACAATTTTATATTTTTGCATTTTGCATTGATTCCTCACAAAAATCATAAATATGTGACATCAACTAGGATGCAATAATATCTGACATCAACTAGGAGGCAATAATATCTGACAAAATTTCATATTTTAGTATTTTGCATTGATTCCTCACAAAAAGCATAAATATTTGACATCAACTAGGAAGCAATAATATCTGACATCAACTAGGAGGCAATAATATCTGACAAAATTTCATATTTTAGTATTTTGCATTGATTCCTCACAAAAAGCATAAATATTTGACATCAACTAGGAAGCAATAATATCTGACATCAACTAGGAGGCAATAATATCTGGCACAATTTCATATTTCTGTATTTTGCCTTGATTCCTCACAAAGAGCATAAATATGTGACATCAACTAGGTGGCAATAATATCTGGCGTCCATGACATGTTTGATATATTATAACATAGAGCGCCGTTATATGTCTAACGCGATCATTGAATGACGACATTCAATTGAATGACTAGGCCGAACGTTGATTTTACAACCGTCACTCAACGTCCAACTAGTTAGCGGATTATAACATAGCCTTTAACGGATATAAGGCTCGGCATATTGTTGAATGACTAGTGCGTTCATTGAATAACAAAAGTTGCTGAGAATTTACACTATCTACAAGAAGACGGTTGCGAGCAGCGCTGGCGCCTATTTTTGTGTAGTTAAAAATTATAACGAACTCAACCAAACCACCATATCTAGACCAACGACTACTGTGCTAAATGACGTTTAGAAATTGACGAGTTGTCCTTTAGTCATTAAATAAATGTCGCCATTCAATGAACGCGCTAGTCATTCAATCAAATAGCACATTCAACCAGATGACTGCGACATAGGTATATATTTATTAAGTCAAACGCCGTCTAACGTCAAACACAACAAAAGAAATTCTAAATGTGACATGTTAGCCGCAGATAAAAAATATCAACCCACTTAGTGAATATTTCAATTTGATCGTGAATCGTGATATAATATCATATATCTAGACATAAATTTGGTATGCATACAATAAATAACGTAAAATAATATTTATTATACTGAAAATAAATATATATAAATTATACTGAAAATATAATCGTGTCAGATATTATTGCCTCCTAGGTGACGTCACATATTTATGCTGTGAGAGGTTATCACAATTATTTGCTGTACATTTTCGTCACATAATTTTGATGCCACTTTATTATGCTGCCTACTAATGTCAGATATTTTTGCTGTATACGGGCAGACAGATATTATTGAATTTGTTCTAGTGACAGATATTTTTGCACATCGCCCCCTAGGCATATATTATTGCTCGTGACTGTACTAATGGTTTTACCAACCTACATATTATTCATGTTCTAATTACTAGTAGTTTGATAAAAGCCTGAATCACTTTCTCTGTAATAATTAATGACAAATATACCTATAGTTATAACTTATAGTCGTATAGGAGGTAGCAACGTTGACAAGAGAGAATTTTAGAATACTTGGTTCTTTGATATAGGTACTGTTTCTCTTCCTATTTCGGTTAGAGTCCGGGCTGTCTGGCTGGCCGCAGTGGTTGTGTTTATTAGTGCGCATCTTATCTGCACAGGAAAATATCCGTAATTTAAAGTCATTTATTAACGCGTAATTTTTAATCTTTTGCCTTTAGATAGATCCATCAGACATAAATTTTTTATTGCAAGACGTTTTTTTCGTTGTTAAATAGGTGCCATACGCAATTTTTTATTTCAAAATAATTAAAATGTCATCGAAATAAGTGAAATTCCATCGAGACAAACACACACACATCCTCAACTTTCGCATTTATAATATTAGTAGGATGGCTCATGGCATAAAGGTTCATCATCATCATCAGCCCATATACGTTCCCACTGCTGGGACACGGGCCTCCTATGAGGGTACAGGCCATAATCCACCACGCTGGCCAAGTGCGGGTTGGCGGATGACACATGTCGTCGAACTTTTGATTCTTCGACATGTCGGTTTCCTCACGATGTTTTCCTTCACCGTTCGAGCAGTGGTAATGTTACAACATGCGCAGATAAATTGAAAAATCAATTTTATTTCCTGCGCGCTCGCCCGGTCTCGAACCCCGGACTTATGGATTCGAAGTCCGAGGTCTCACCACTGAGCCACCACTGCTCTATACATAAAGGTTCAGTGGGCCATAAATCCACACGTTGGCTAAGTGTAGGTGACATCTTGTGTGTGTGACATCTTCCAGACTTCCTGGAAGATGTCACATGTCATTGAACATTAAATTTTAGGATATGCCAGTTTCCTCACTCCGTATTCCTGGAGGAGTAGTGAGGTGGATAGTATACCAATAAATTAAGTTTTGGCAAGCTCGTCTCGTTCCGAAGTCCGAACCGTCGACATTTTGATTGAAATCCGTGGTCTTAACCGCTTATCCACTGCTCGTCAGTTATCAATAATATTTCCTGTGATATATGTGTAAACAATTCACATAAAACAAAATATTAAACAAATTATTCTCGCGACTTGCCTTATAATTTTAATCCTTAAAATTTTTCTTTAGAACTTGAATTTGAACAACAACAAACAAAAACACAGCGAATTGCATTGTGTGGTAGCTATTATTAACAGTGATATCGGTCAATTAAGGAAAGCTGGCATGTTCACAGTACTCACACTTATGCAATTTCACTTACAGTATGTTCAAAAATAAATGCGACTCTAGTTTCATTTTAGACTTGAATTGTAAAATGGTGCGTTGTAGATAAATATATGCAAATATAATTATGAAAGCTCTCATAATTTACCTGTAAAATTATAATTTAAAAGTAAATCAATTGATGAAGTTAATTATTTATTCTAATAATAATCAATTGGATAAAAGTATTAATAATCATTCAATTATCAAATAATAATTAAATTTCAGGTCATAAAAACAATACAAATAACACGTGCGCTCACTCCCAACACACGGATGGTTGTTTTGATAATGATTTAAATAACGGACGTCTTCTGCAGTTGCGGAGCAGTCTTGTCCTGACTTTGGTCGAGTAAAGATATATAAGAAATATTATATTTGTAGTAAGTACGTAATACCTACCAATACGCGCTAACAAATATGTGTTACATGTTTATTGTATAATTTTCACATTATTGGTTTTAAACTCAAACTCAAACATTTATACAATTAGACTTCTTCTAGAAGCACTTTTGAATCGTCATAACAGTTTAACAGTTTTAACATTTACCACCAATTCAGAAAGCAGTATCTATAGAGAAGAAGAAGAATCTATTTAATCATAATCGTAATCTTCTACTTCACTGAAACTTTCATCGCTCGAAGAACTCGCCGTCGGAATTTCTTAATGTTATTATAAATGAGTCAGTGTAATTATCTACTTTTGGTTCTAATTGAATATATTTTTCCTCATGTTCTCGCGTCTTTCTCCAAACGTCACTAAACATATCCAGACTAATAGCATTTGCTTCCTTTCTAAATAATTCTTCCACAGTTTTCAAGTTAAAGTTCACATTTTGTGATGCTACTTTCCCTTTAATTATGCCCCATAGTAACTCTATTGGGTTGAGTTCTGGATGGTATGGTGGAAGGCGCAATACACTATGTCCATGATCTTTGAGGATTGCATCAAGTAAAAATTGTGTATAGTTTGGCTTATTTTTTTTAATAATGTGATAACTCTGATTATTAATTAGTAATTTGATTTTTGAAAAAAAAAATGCCGATTTTAGTCAAAATTTATATTTTTATAACAAGATCCTTATCATCCAAATTTCCACCTTGGTGAGAAAAATTGACATTTCTAATGAAAATGAACAAAAAATTAAATGATTTTATTAAATACTGTAAAATAGTCTATAATTCTTCCATTTACTGTATCACAAAATTCTTCATAGATTTTTAGATATTCGTACTACACCAATTACATCACCCTGTATTTATAAACAATTGCAAAATATGACACATACATAGGCCGGGAGATACTGACACAAAATTTCGGGTCATTTGTAACAGAATGGCGGTTCTACAGAGGTCTTATTACGCAATGACTAAAAGAAAAATGATGGTCAGAACGCTGGTACCGGCGGACTAGTCGCGTGGGCGTTAGTCGAACTCGTCGGATAAATAGCGAAAGTCAAAGGATTTGTAACACAAAAATTTTAGAATTTACCGATAGCCCATAAAAAAGATGTAGGCGGTAGTGCGGTTTGGAATCGGAATCGGAATTGGAATTTGGAAGCGGTTTGGAATCGTCCGAAAAGTATGGCATGGCGATTTTAGTAAATGGCTGCACGACGATGGTTACCTGTGCAAAAGTTAGCCCGGTACAAATGGTTGAATTGTTTTTTTTAAATCAACGCATTCACGTCGGTATGGCGGACTGTAAGTCACATCGTAAAAGTATGGCATGACACTACCGCCTACATCTTTTTTAAGGGCTATCGGTAAATTCTAAAATTTTTGTGTTACAAATCGTTGGACTTTCGCTATTTATCCGACGAGTGTGACTAACGCCCACGCGACTAGTCCGCCGGTACCAGCGTTCTGACCATCATTTTTCTTTTTGTCATTGCGTACTAAGACCCCTCTAGACCGCCATCCTGTTACAAATGACCCGAAATTTTGTGTCAGTATCTCCCGGCCTAACATGTGCAATGTGTAAATGTGTTGACGTTCCAGCTCTTCTTAATGGGCCTTTACGATAACTATGTTATCGCTTATATCTAATGCTCATGAATTTTAATAAAATTATCGTGTATTTATCACCTAAAAGAAATAAGAGGTGTTGTGTAAAACAAAAAAAAATGTTAATCCTCTTGTATAGCATAGGTAAATGCTATTTTCAAAGAGTTACCTATGTCACCTACCTATACCATGGACCCAATGGTCCATGCCTATACACTATTACCTATGTTTTTTTTAAGAATGTGTTCACAAAAACGGAATTAATTTTTGTAACAGTGTTTTTAACAACTAAACATAATTCAGAGTGATTGCTATATAACTAAAATTAAAGGAAAATAATAATTAAAAATACAAAATTAAAGCCGTGGAACGATATTGTAGACGAAGAAACTTATTTTGACACAACGCCATCTATGACATAGTTTGTCATAGATGGCGTAGTAGGGAAAAACAATGTAAAAAGTCATGTCAGTACCTACTGACATAATATTTTATATTATTAGTAGCACAGAACAGTAAAGTAGATTAGTAGATAATAATCTTGTACTTACCCAATAAACTAAGAATAAGGAATTTTATATACACGAAGAAAAAATGATATCAAACATCTGTCTTAATTAGTTTATTTACATTAAAATTTTAAAACACAACAATAATTTATATAGTGGAACACAAAATATCTTTAATTTATTTCTAAATAATGACTAAGCAATCACTTGATTATTATTTATTAATAACGTCAACAAGACATCACACAATAATACCCGACTGCGCTAAAAAGGGTTATGTTTTTGAATGTATGTAATGGTACCTATGTAAAAACATTTTTTTAGTGCAATTTCTTTTTAATTGTTTAAGAGTGGTGTATAAAAATCATAGACAAAGTAAAACATTTTCTTTTTAGTGCCATATGTCAAAACTCAAAAGTTTTCAAGCAATCGGGTTCTATATTTCTTTAAATAATAATTATTTTAATGAATTATAATCTACATAATATCTAATTAGGGAATTCTCTCTCTTGCCGCGTTATGTTCGCCAGCCATAACGCTCCAACCACCGCTAAAGCCTGAAAAAAATAATTTTTAAGTAAAAAAATTAAATTGATACCTTTGTAGATATCCTAATTACTAGACACCAAGAGATATCGAACATTTTTTTATTAAGTAGGTATTATTATAAAAAAAGGTTAATTGTAACCGAACAAACTATGTACATATAATTATAAAAATATTTATCGCGAAAAAGCCGTCGAGGAAGGTTTTAAATGAAAATTTATTTATGTTCAAAAATTAAATAGTCCGGGATACATCGCCCATTTTTGCAAGTGATTACTATCAAGCTAATTTTTCGTGAGTAGCTTTATTTTGATGAGATGCCCAATAATTTCATGTACGAAACTCTCGATTGTGGTAGCTACCAGAGGAAACAAGGATAAAATATTTTGATTTGATGGTTCTCAAATATTAATTACTAACTGAATGTTTTTTTTTTGTTCAATCTCAAGATAATTATCTAAATTATTCGAAAAAATATTTGTCCTACAAAATCTATGGTTTGATCAAAGAGTCCCCCTTTCCAATGTGTATCGATAACGAAGTCATCATAAATGATTACTAACCAGCTGATTTTTTTATTTTCACTTATTTAATACTTATATAATTCAACAGACATATTGTCCTACAAATTGCGTAATAAATATTTGAGAACCGTCAAATCAAAAATTTTTATCCTTGTTACCTCTGTAAGCTACCACAATCGAGAGTTTCGTACATGAAATTATTGGGCATCTCATCAAAATAAAGCTACTCACGAAAAATTAGCTTGATAGTAATCACTTGCAAAAATGGGCGATGTATCCCGGACTAAAAATAATCCAAATATAGAAGGCGCACTGTATTAGCTGATGACGTGTAAAATAAGACGATAAGTCATGTGTGTGTGTGCGTATTTTATACTAGCTGCTCCGCGCGGTTTCACCCCCGTGGCTCCACTCCTGTAGGTCGTAGCGTGATAGTATATAACCTATAGCCTTCCTCGATAAATGAGCTATCTAACACCGAAATAATTTTTCAAATCGGACCAATAGTTCCCGAGATTAGCACGTTCAAACAAACAAACAAACTCTTCAGCTTTATAATATTAGTATAGATGTAGGTATAGTAAATGTGCAACACAATTACAATAATTAGACTATTAATAAAACAGAGATAATAAGATAATACTTTAAGTAGGAATTGGAAAATAGTATTCTATAAATTATTTATTTATTTCTTATACATATGTGTATTTATATAATCAGTAAGTAGGTACACATTTTTATACGCACTTCATGTTGGAATTTCCTGAAAATAATTCATATTATTCGCAAAGGCAATTAAAATTTCCCTTATAATTGCTTATTAGGCAATTTTTGTCGAATTCCGCCAAAAAGTGTTTCCGAGTAACTTATTTTATTGCTTGAAACTTCAAAGTGAATATTTAAAAATTTTTGTGAAAATTTTTGCACTCCTAATAGTTCATTTACATATATCATGAATTCGTTAGATAATTTTAGTTTTAAGGAAAATAGTATTGTTATTATATTATACGGAGATAGTTTTAATTTAAAAAAACATGACATTGATATAGGATTTCAAAAAATGTTGAAAATTAGTAGTGAGACAAAATGCAAATTTATGTTGTGTACATTGCCATATTTGCCTGGTTTGACACAAAATCAAAACAAATTTATCTATAATATTAATTTAAAATTATATAATTTAACAAATCATCATAGTGATGCATTTATATATTTTGACATAAATTCTTGTACAAAATCTTTTTGTTTGACAAAGAATACAGTGTATCTGCCATCTAGATATAAGAGAGAACTTGCTATGTTAATAGCACATAAAATTACTAACCAGTCTGATACATGTTCAGTAGCAGACCATCGATCTACTATAATTTTATGTAGTAGTAATTATATACATCAACCTAGGTTAAGTTTTGATAGACAAACTAGCCCTAAGCTAGATTTAAACTAGTATGTAAGACAACAGCTAAGCAGCCTTTTTCCATTGTACATCAAAATATTCAAGGCTTGGCTAGCAGATTATTAGAAATAGAATTATTTTTAAATCATAATAGAATTAAAATATTTTGTGTAACAGAACATTGGCTTAAACAATGTCAGTTGTTAATAAATATTGATAATTATAAATTAAAAAGTATATACTTTAGGACAAATGCTATTCATGGAGGTTCTCTTATTTTTGTACACAATAGTTTAAAATGCAAGGAACGAACTGACATTGTTAGCCTTTATACAGACCTCCTTCCAGTGACTATAATTTGTTTGAGACAGTCATGGAAGAAATATTAAAGCGTTTAGGCAGGAGTAAAAAGAAGGTAATAGTATGTGGTGATTTTAATATTGATTTACTTTCACACACACAAACGGCAACACGAATAGTTAATTTGTTTCATTCATTTAATCTGTATAAACTTTTTGATGAACCCACACGAATAACACCTACTTCTGCAACTTGTATTGATAATATATACTGTGATTGCAAATGTTTAGAAAAATATATTCTCAACACGCTAACTTCGGATCACTGTGGCCAGAAAGTAGTTTTTGAATGGGATTGCATACCTACATTTAAAAGAATTAATGTTAGGCCTATAACGAGAAAAGGCATTCATACATTTAGAAATAATATTGATAATAAACTGCCTGACCTGAATAATCAATCCTTTCATAAAAATCCTTGTGAAATGTTTACAAATCTTTTTAAGTTCATTCATAGTGAATATGAAAAAATATTTAAAATTAAATCTTTAACTATTACCAAGGATTTACCATTCAGCCAATGGGCAACTCCTAGTATACACAGATGCAGGAACGTTCTTTACGAGTTATATGGTATGAAACAATATAACAAAGACTTGTCATTTCTTAGTTATGTTAGAAATTATTCAAAAACATTTAAAAAAGTGTGTTTCACTGCCAAGAGTTTGTATGTCAGAGATAAAATACGCAACTCTGACAATAAAGTTAAAACGGTTTGGACAATTATTAATGGTGAATTGGGCAAAATCCGATCAAACGATAGTACCATAAAACTTGTCAATTCTGGTAGGGTCATTGACAAAAGTGCTGATGTTGCGCTTGCTTTTGAAGATTTCTTTAGTAGTGTCCCTGCTAGTTTAACTAAGAATTTAAATTCGTCTTCAGCGCTTGCAGAGTCTTTATTGAGGGATCACGTTGCTGAGTGTAACAAATTATTTGAATTGCGACACGTGACTGCTGATGAAATTGTTAAAACTTTTAAAACATTAAATTAAAAAAAAACATGTGATCTCTGGGATATGTCTGTAAATTTAGTAAATAATATCATAGAAAACATTGCCAATCAACTAGCGTTTATATTTAATCAGTGTTACGACTGTGGTATATTCCCTGATTTACTAAAGTTTAGCAAAGTTATTCCTTTATTTAAAAGTGGTGACCAAGAAGACAGTAATAACTATAGGCCAATTTCCATATTACCAACTTTGAGCAAAGTCTTCGAGAAACTAATTTTAAACCAATTAAATAGTCATTTTGCATCAAATGGTTTACTGCACGCCAAACAGTTTTTGTTCTTAGTGTATATTAATGACCTACCTTATTATTTGCAGGATATGTGTGAAATAGTACTGTTTGCAGATGACACCTCATTAATATTTAATGTGGATAGACATGACACAAATGTTGACGAAGTAAACTCTGCTCTTTTACGCACATCCAATTGGTTTAATGCTAATAATTTACTATTAAATACAAAAAAAACAAATTGCGTAGAATTTATCCTCCCAAATGTAAAAAAGGTGAAAAGGAATATTATTTTAAACGGGGAGGTGTTATACCCTGTGGAATCGACTGTTTTTCTTGGTTTGACATTAGATGAGAAGCTTCAATGGGGGGCCCATGTTACCACCACCGCTGCTAAGCTCAGCTCAGCTGCATATGCAGTTAGAAGAATAAGGCATCTCACCGATGAAGAAACGGCTAGATTGGTTTACTTTAGCTACTTTCATAGCATAATGTCCTATGGAATTCTGCTATGGGGCAGGGCTGCAGATATAGAAACTATATTTATATTACAGAAAAGAGCCATACGCTCTATATATAATTTGCGTGCTCGAGACTCACTAAGAGATCTCTTTAAGAATACTGGTATCCTTACTGTACCGTCGCAGTATATATTTAATAATATTTTATGTGTACACAATAACGCTTACTTACACACAAAAGTAGGAGATAGACATTGTTATGACACAAGAAACAGAAATAAAATTGAAATGCCATTTTTCCGGCTAGCTAAAGTTAAAAATTCATTTATGGGCCAAGGTATACGCTTTTACAACAGAATTCCTCATAATATTAAAGAGTTTAGTAGTTCTAAATTTAAAACTTATATAAAAAATGTACTTGTCCAGAGAGCCTATTACAGTATTAAGGAATATATGGACGATAAAAACCCATGGAGGGTTGTCGCGTAAAAACCACAGGACAGTTCTTTGGCATATTATGATAATATATTATGATATTACATATGTAATTTGTAAAATTGTAAATCTGACATGATTAAAAAGAGCAACTATGGAGTTTCTTGCCGATTCTTCTCCGTAGATACTGCTTTCCGAATCGGTGGTAAATGTTAAAAATATGTACTTAATGACGTTTCAAAAGTGCTTCTAGAAGAAGTCTAATTGAAAATATATATGTTTGAGTTTGAGTTTGAGTTTGAGTTTAAAGAATATAATATTATGTTACATTGTACAATAACTGTATTGAAAAAATACTGTTTTAGTCAGACTGAATTATTTAGTTATAATAATATTACTTGTTGTTAGGCTAGCTAATAACGTAACAAATTAGGACAGAAAGGTATAGAATAAATTATAAATTACCTAAAGCGACTTGGAAAATTTTTCAACTTTTTTGTAAACGATAAAAGAACTGCCTTGCTCGACTTGATTTTACAAGTGTTTTTTTATGGATCAAAAAAATTACACTGGCTAACAATCGAAATCCCCCGAAATCAGTACAAATTTTAATGTCTAACAAATCCAGAAAACAAGACCAACCTGCATCACCACTAAGAACACCCCAGCAAGGCCAATAGTACCAGCGTGCGACTTGACCCAGCTTCCAAACGCATCAGAGCATCCAACATTGTACGCGATCGTGGTATTACAGGTCAAGGTCTGTATGGTGCCGTATGGGTGCTCACAGCAGCTGACGGGCACACCGAGCGTGTCTTCTGTGTTCAAGTGCTGGATCCAGTCGCTCGAGTTGAGGACACCGCAGCAGGTGAACTGGAATCGTGTGTAATGTATACTAATATTATAAAGCTGAAGAGTTTGTTTGTTTGAACGCGCTAATCTCAGGAACTACTGGTCCGATTTGAAAATAAAATATGACTTTATTTGTCTCTTCACAACATTAGGTACATTGCTCGAAAATACATAGTGATTAGTGAGTGAGCACATTTACCGCGCGTTAAGGCGCGTGTTATCATATACCAATCACCACATCATGATCAATTTTTTTAACGATAATTACACGTAGGTAGTTTATAGTAGTTTGTTTTGTTCTTTATCTACAAATGCTTAATATATAAATATTAATTTGTTTGTGTTCAATTAGTTATTATTGTTATCATTATAAAGTATAGCATAGCATGTTATTAAAAATGTAAATCTCTTGGAGCATAGGTATACCTAATATCGTTCTTTGTTTTGTACTAACGAACTTTCATTCGCTCTTGATAAAAAGATATCAACAAATACCGACTCGGTTATTCATATAATGTATGTATAGTACATATTATGTACTTATGTGTATATAATAAGATAGCAATGAATACCTAATGATTCATCTAAAAAAAACTATTTTATTTAATGTTTCATATTGATTCATAATTTACTCCTTTACTACGCCGCGCCGTACCATGAGACACGATATGGCGATAAAAATAATAATATTTACACAAGGTAAGTGAGTGAGTAAATAGAGATATTAGAATCGGTCATTTTGCTTTTAGAGCGCTAATAAGGAAGTACGAAAAGTGAAAACTATCAATATATTATAAAAAACGCAACTATACATACTAATAAAAGCAAAAACAACATATAATTTCCATATTTTTTGGTTACATAGGTAGTTTTCATACGAGTTTTTATATGTATGCTTAAATCTTTTAAACTATACACCGAATTTTGTAGCAGCTGTTTTAATAGATACAGTGTTTCAAAAGGAACATTTATATGTATGTTACATCATACATGCCCCCGTGCGAAACCAGGTGGATCGCTAGTTGTTGATATGACAAGATATTATAATAACCTTATATAGTAACAAATTTCACAATGCTACTCACATCCTTCTGTACTTCATCCCACAGCTTGGTGACCTCAAAGTTAGGGCCGTATAAATCCATTGTGTTCAACAGTTCCTTCTGCACAAGGGCCACTGTATTTCCTTTCAGTACATAACCAGCAATGCACGCGGACAGTTGGAATACGAACATCACTATTATACCTCCAATGAACTGGAAACATATAAAATGTATATGTACCTAATAAGCTACAGAGCTATAGTAGATGACAAATTGTTTATGGCCTGTGTTTTTAGCGAACAATTAGCGAATCAACATCAGGAGCCGCAGTCTGTACATTAGTCGGTATTTATCGACAAACTAATTTATAGTCCCGTCTTCAGCAATGAAAATGATGTCGCTTTATACCTCTCCCTAATTTGATGGAAGTATACAATGGGTAAAATTTGTTTATAATTTTTATTCTTCAAAAAACTCCGTAATACGTCAAACAACACTAAATTTTTTTAGGTCCATACTATAGTTACTGAAAAACGTTAGTTAACGACCGATTTCGGTCGAGATCGATGTCGACTAATGTCGACTAGGGTTGCAGGTTACAGGCTTACATTTTGCTTACTCTGTCGTAATAATGCCTATTTTTAATAAGTATGGTACGAAAAAATAAATAAATTTATGAAAGTCATCTAACCACGCAATAACTATCAAAATATAGCAACATATCAAATATGCAATTTTACGATAAAATAATAGATATAATTAAATGATAAGGGTCAAAAGTAATTCATTTGTCGAAATGCCGAGCCTATTGACATAAAAAGTATTCTTAATTACGTATTATAATCATCCTTGTAATGAAGGTACTTATATTGCTTGCGACAGTAGCAAATTATTGGATTTCAATGAAATCCAACACGAAGGCTGATTTGTTTGGCTTCATATACATTAGCGGAGAAAGTGGGTCGATTAAATATTTACTATCGATGCCTGCGATATATTATTATTACCATCCTACGTTCTTCTTCATTATATGCACAAACTACTACTGTGCCCGCGGTTTTACCCGCTTTGTTCCGCTCCTATATTGGTCTTAGCGTGATGCCTTTCATCTTCCATGTATCAATGGCCATCTAAGTTCTATAGCCGAATTTTTGAAATCGGACGGAATAGTTCCTGAGATAAGCGCGTTCAAACAAACAAACTTTTCAGCATTATTAAGTATAAATGATGCATTATTAATTTTTCTTCATGCCTCCCAAAGATTTGGTTTATTTTTATATAATCGATTTTTACTTAAAAATCCTATGCTATTCCTAATTATATATACCTACTCGTATCTAAAGAAATACATATTTTGAAAGGCAAGATTATTAGTGAGTTAAAATGTTGTAAACAAATAGATATTATATATTGACCTTGAATAATAAATAGGTTGTATTTTATTGGAATTTTTATGGGGACGAAACCAGCAGTTTCTACAAATTCTAAAGGATATTTATCAGCGTGGGTAATTCATAAAACATTATAAACACAACGGAGATAAGAAATAATATAGTTTCTACTTTCAACATTATTTTAAACAAATTCTTACAGCCAGAATTGTATTATCATTTATCACAATAAAACAGTAATGCCTAAGATACATATTACAATAAACATCGTCATAGAGATATTCTTAATAGTAATTGAAAATAGAATAGTCTGGCATTTAGAAATTGGAACACGCGTCAACTATTAACGTTCAATTTAAAAAAAAAAATACAGTCTCATTTCCGTAGACAGTTTTCTCTGTCTACGCTCATTTCACATTTGGAACCATAGATAATATTTTCATAATCTGTGGTAGCAGCTACTTACCACCATTATCATATAATAGTTTTCCATGAAGGCTCCATAGAACCCGGCGAAGGCGATGAGGAAAATAATGACTCCCGTTGCAACACAAAACGCGGGAAGGGAAAAGAACCGCTCCGATAAGAAATGGTGGTATCCATTGTATGCAGATTGAACTGAGCTACCAACGGCCAAAATAATTATGCCCGTTATCTGAAACACGGTTGAATTCACTTCGTATATTCACTGAATAATTTTCACATTTTCTTTATTATATTTACACGTATTCACTTACCAAGAAAAGAAAATTCACTGAAACTAAAGTATATTTAACGGTAGTAAAGATTTTGCCTAACATTTTGACGTACGCTCGCAGCACCCTCGTGATAAGTAATAGACTATAGCTCTGTTTGGCTCGGATATTTTTATCGCTCCAATAATCTTGATAAGGAAAACAAGCGGATTTATCTTGCCCGAGGCACCCGTTCTGTCGTTTGATTTTCCATAATTCGAAAATACATATATACATATATCTGACGTAACCTTGCTGCTTTTGAACCTTGAGTCGATATTAAACTTTTTAAATATAAGACAATATTTCTTACAAATTATTTTTTATTTTTGTGTACTAATAGGTAAATTAGTCAAGTCCTCAAATTATTAAGTTTATATATTTTTATATATAACGTTTTTTCAATAAAAATACCGTATTCAAAGGTTCAAACGAGTACAACAAATGATATAATAGATAATTGAAGACTTAACCGGTCTGAAATTATGCGTGAAGACAAGAACACTGTAATAAACAGGGTTGTGGAATCATTATTTATTACGGAATCAATTTATTTCGTCGATTCGGTAATACTCTATTACTAGGTACTCTATATTTTGCATAATTACAGAAACAAAAGAATTTATAGCAATTTTTGGTACCTTTATAGTGTAAGTGTCTAATATATCTCAAATACATCATAATTAATTTAATATATGAATCAAATAAAACACACACACACACACACTGCCACTTTATTTTGTGTAAACTTACAAGGCTACATCTAGCTTTATTTAAAACAACATAAAAATAATCTTCACATTACCACCATGAGCGGGGAAATGAATTTTTTTTTATTTAATCGTTTAAAAAAAGAACGATCCTAAACTAAATCATATTTTTTACAATATTTAGATTGAGGAAAGTAGGTACTTACCTAAGTATAAAAATAATTTTTGTGTTAAACACAGACACTAGTCACAACATTAATTATAAAAAATCTGATAAATTTAGTAATATACTGCGATATTGTTATAAATATTAATTATTTACTAAATTTAAACAATTCAAGACAAATTTTTAATAATAGCATTTGACTGTAACTCCTTTATTAATGTAGGTAAAAGAAACACAAAGTTTAAATTAGGTATGTCACTTTTCATATACATATATGTATTACTAAATATGTAATATATATGAAACTTTTACAGCACCCTAAACTTTAATAATTCGTAACCTACAATGTATTGAATAAATCGCCTTCCTGTAATACTTTTCAACCGTGTTTTGTAATGTTAAAATTGCACAATTCTTGGTGTTGTACACACGTATTGAAGAAACATCGTTTCTGAATACTTTACCGAATTATTAATATGTAAATTCACTTCTGCGTGAATAAATAAATGATGATGATTAGAATTTATCAGACATATTTTATTACCAAAAAAAAAATAGATAAGTACCTATTATATTATGTATTACACCAAATATTTCTATAGAAATACTTTATTGAATTTCTATATAATATCCATAGAAACAAAGGTATTTAGTGTAAGTAAAGCCTTTAATAATTTTCGGGATTAAAAAAATGGACAAATAAATAAATTTATCTGTTTTAATTACACAAGTTAACTAAAATAATTTTACAATAGGTACTTTTTAATGATTATTAAATAATAATAAATAATTTATTAGAAAAACATAATATTTTAAGACTCCAATTGAACTTCTTCAAATTTTGATCTCCATGCCAACCACCCTGACATTGCCGTTAATAGCGCCTGAAAAAAAGTCACATATTAAAATTATTCACTCATCAAAATATAGAAACAAAGATCATCTTTCATGTCAATGCCAATTAAAAAAATCGTTCCATCAAAATTAAAAAAAAAAATCCGTACGCGCCAAACGAAACGTCAAAAATTTCAACGAACCTGTATGCATGTGAAAAGCGCGCCAATGACACCAATGGTAAACGCGTTCTTACTGAGAGAACTGCCGAGTGCTATTGCACAGCCCGTGACGTGTGCGTTACTTAGGTTGCAGGTGAATGGTGATACAGTTCCATAGTCAATGTGGCAACAGCTCACTGGGATACGACTTGACGCGAAATCATGGCGGCCTGCAGCACCGCAGCATTCGTACTGTAAATGTTACTCATACTTATAAAATTGTAGTATCCGTTTGTAAAGTCTATAGAATGTTTTTGTAGTTCAGTTTTAAGAGCCAACAAAACGAGTGAGAGAATTCAAAATTAGGTTTTCCTATTAACTATTGCTGTCGCGCTATGCCTCAAGCCTCCCCCGTAGAGTGCGACAGGGACAACTGCAGCTCGGGCCGAAAATACCTAGGAAAATTTTACGCAAATTCGACGTTCCGTAGTCCCCTGTTTCCTCCTCCAATACTGGACCGATTTAATTACTTTTTTCATAATTTAGTAGAGTACATTAAAAGTATAGGGCTATGTTCCTACGTTTTGCTTTTTTTATATAATGTTCAAAAATTCGTTTTATTGAAGACGGAACATAACGGAAAATCTGTCCTATTTCTTACGTTTTGAAAGATTCATATCTTTTTTAATAATTAAGATATGACAAAAAGGAAAACGTAGGAACATGGCTAAAGTTACCATAGATTAATAGTAAAAAATATATTGCTCTAGTGGCACAATCCAGGGAGGAAACAGGGGACAACGTTTGTATGGAAAACGGCTCTTTTGTTTGCTCTTATGCTAGGCGTCCACTAGGCGGATCGGGCCGGGCCGCATCGCAACGCAAAAATACGCCGGCCTATGTTTTGTATGAAACATCGTCCATTAGCGACGGATCGGGTCGGGGCGGGCCGCAACGCATTGGCGGATATCGCTTCGCAGGCGGATTTCTGCCGGCGGTGCGCTGCGGCCCGGCCCGCCCCGACCCGTCTAGTGGACGCAGGCAGGCGGATTTGTGCGGCGAGCGTCTGTTAGATAAAATCCGCCTAGGCGGTCCGCCGCGCCCCGTACAGGTGGACGCAGGAGCAAACAGCGCGTCCATTAGAGACGGCCCGTTGCGATGCGACCCGCCCCGATCCGTCTCTAATGGACGCCTAGCATTAAGGCTGTTTTGCAAATCGCAACATATAAAAGATTATTATAGCAGTTATTAAGAGAAAATGCGAACCGTTTCCCATGAAATTTCCATCTTAAAAGTACCTCCTCATTGTCTCCCTTTCAAGTATTAGTTTTAGAGACAAAAAAATGGATGCCAACCTTTTGAAGCTCTATTTTAAAATCGTCCAAAATCCCTTCAGATATTTCAGCGGGAAATTAAACATTCAAACGTATAAATACCTCATCATCAAGGATATAGTTACCGGCATGTAACTTGACCACATTTTAGCGTAGTGGGGGAAGCTTGCACATACAAAAATGTACTAAAACTTGATGCGCAAACTTCCCCCCTACTCCACTTTATGTCCAAGAAGTTTGCCAGGCCCGGGCGCTATACCGTCAAAATCTATTACGCGAGAGAATTCACAGTTGTCCTTTATCTATTAAACCTCATACTTACAGCCATTTGCATATCATCCCATAACTTGGCTACTTCTCGTCTACTCTCATACAGACTCAGACTCTGGGCCATTGGGTTTCTTATCTCGGCCACCGCATCATTGCGAAGGCCAAACGCGACGATCGTTATCGACATTTCAAATATCAATACCACTAACATGAATGCTGCGTACTGAAATATACATATCGCATATGTATCTACTAATAAATGTATTAAAACATATCCCCTCTTTTTTCCCTTTTTTTAACATCGATTCTAATATATATATATATATATTATAAAGGCGAAAGTTTGTAAGGATGTATGGATGTATGGATGTATGGATGTTTGTTACTCTTTCACGTAAAAACTACTGAACCGATTACAATGAAATTTAGCACACATATAGAGGGTAACTTGGATTAACACATAGGATAGGTTTTATCCCGGAAATCCCACGGGAACGGGAACTACGCGGATTTTCCTTTGAAAACGCGGGCGAAGCCGCGGGCGGAAATCTAGTACTTTATAAAAATTAAAAATCTTTAATAATGCTGAAAATTTGGATCTGTTATGAATCAGAGAAAATTAAATTTTAATATACCTAAATTTAATAAAAATTACACCTACACTAACCCTCATCATATCTTTAACATTAATATTTTTAATACTGATTTTAATTTTGATCAAAATAATCATTGAGAAAAATTATTAAAATAGATGCGCCTACATGAATAAATGACGCTAACATTGCGTCACGTTATTTCTACTACCTATATTTCTAGTTTCTACTATATTCAACTTACTGCAGCCACGGCATAAAAGTGTTCTGTGAATGCTCCATAAAAACCAAGTGCAAATATTAAAAATATAAGGATTCCCGTCGCTATAACAAATGCTGGTAATGAGATAAATCGATTTGTCAATAAATCTTCATACGCCTTGTGATTCACCAAAAACGCTATTCCAATTACGAGGAGTATCAAACCTGTAAACTGGAAAAAATACACAGTTACTAGTTACATACATTAAAAATAAAGAAAGTCTTGTTATTTAGCTACACAAGTTAAAATATTTAAATCTCAATAGAAATAAGACAGTTACTAATAGATAACTCCTGATATCCTGAATCTACTTGTGCGGATATCCTCGGCCTATATAATTACTTCCGGGAACTAAGTATATATTTTAAGTACGTCAGTTGATTTTTATCGGTTTCCGTCAGTTTAAATTTGAAATTGCATTTTTTTTTTAGATTAAATATATATGTAATCTGTAATCTATGAATGGTCATCATTATCATCACATTTCCAACAATCACAAAATGAGTATCTCAACTCTCAAGCTTATCAACGTAACCTTAAAAAATATTCACAATTACACTCCAATTGTCCATTTATACACATAAAAAAAACATCTCACCATAAATAACAAATTCACAGCGGCCAAAGAATTTCTCACTGATTTTAACATTTTTGGGGCCTTTACGCCGCCAATATTTATATTCATAATTCTCATCTCAAACAATATATTATAACGAACTAGATATTGTAACTGAAAAACTGAGATGTTTTATCAATCATAAACCAAGTCAATATCTCTCTTATCTTGACATGTTCATCTAATCTTAACCGATATTTTTAAGACAAAAATGAACTCATATTTAAGTAGTACCTACGAACGTTTTTACTACATTTATCTCAAGCTTTATAATTTTCTATCACACAAAACACAGACACAAAAGGAATCAGCAGCTTTATTTAATTAAAAAAAAATCCTAAATATTTTAGGAAAGATAATGCAGATTTTTATTCGATGCTCAGGCAAAATCAATTGCAGAGAAAAATGGACGACAGGATTAAAGGAATTGACTGTGTTTATCCTTTTGAATTATGTGTGGGAGTGGTAGGTACCTTCCCGGTGGGAACTGGCCCATCGTGTTCGACTCTCACATTGAAATTGAACAACAAAATCTATTTCATAAATAAGTTAATTCATTTATATTTCGTCTTTAATTTCATACGGTTCAAAGTGTATACGAAATGTAAAAAGATGCAGAAATTTAAACAATTAACAAAAAAAAAGATATTTATAAATACCACAAATCCTAAATTGTATCACTGTCCAATAGACTAGTATCTTATCACTTTTTCCATCATATTTTACTCAATAGTAAAAAATATTAGTAAAAATAAATTATACATAACAAATATTAAAGTTATTTAAAATGATATCAAAAACTAAGATCAATGAAATTGTAAGTCTGTAACACAAATATTATTTTTTTAACTGGTATCTCCCAAGCGAAATGCACAACAATCGTGAAGTTTTGAAAACAGAAGCTGTAAACCCAGCAGTGTTGCCATATATACAGATTTATCTGTATCTATACAGATTTTAAGACCACTATACAGATTACAGATTTGGCTTTACTTTTATACAGATTTTAGGTAAAGGACACTAACTATGATAAAATAATTGATAAGCAAAGTAAATTTTATACATTTGTTAAAACCTTTTTTGGATAAGGACATATACTATGATAAAATAATCCATTATCTAAGTATATTATTTTTATACAGTTGTTTAAATCTGGCAACATTCATGGCGTACATCGGGGATTTCCCTCGGAACAAACAAACAATAATTGTATATTCTTCTTGGGGATTTCCCGAAACATGTATTTTGTTAACGAATGAATGTATTTGTTTCTTTTTATTGTTTCCAAATCAATCAATCGTTCCTTACGATGATTACGAGTCGACTACGTTTTCTGATTACATTGATGTGAACAAAATAATCAATATGTTAGCGAAAAAGTCACGGAAATGGAATATGCAAAAGTTTAATAAGTGCTGGCTCGAAGAAAGCTGTTTTAAACCATAGTTAAAAATAAGTCAAAAGGGAGAGGATTACGCTTTCTGTAAGTTTTGTTTATCAGATCTTAAAATTTACGTTGAAAGGATTTTTTCATCTATTAATTTAATTAAAACAAAAACCAGGAACAGTTTAGGCACCGAAACGATGGAGGGGCTAATTTTGACAAAACAATTATTGAATAACGAGCCATGTTTTAAGCTCAATGTTCACAAGAAATTGATTAATAAAATTAATAAAAGTATGTTTAAAAAGTAATAAATAAAGTTTTAAGTACAATCCAATGTTTTCTTTAACAAACATACCATTCAGATTTTAAACAGCTTACGGTTTGATTTCATACAGATTTTATACAGATTTTTAGACTACTATATCCAGATTTATCGATTTGGCATGTGGCAACACTGAAACCCAGTTAATAGCTGTTTGTGATCTGAAGTGGACTGTTATTGCTGCGCTCAGATTTTTCGACCACATTTTACTATTGGTAAGTGCTCAAAAATATTTAAAATACACTTCTTCTTATTCATGTTGTTATTAAATAAATAATGTTGTATTATTGATCGTATTCAACGCTTGTTTTCTGCGTAATGTCTATCTCCGCGCCTGCCGCCTACCTGTGACCTGTGTCAACAACGCAAATCGATGTTTTCATGTCTTTGTTAATTTGTCATGTGGTGTGGATATAAAATTATCTCTTTTGTTCCAGATTGAATTTAAAATTAGAATTTAGAAGTGTCAAAATGGCTATCGGAGCAGGGATGTCGTGTGTTAAATACCTACTTTTTTCTTTCAATCTGCTATTCGCGGTAAGTAATTCTAGAACGCAATTTTTCCTTGAAGGTAGATAGAGAGGGATATGATTACCCTACTTAATTCTTAAACATGCATAATTATAGTATTGCAAAACTAAACTCGTTTTTGTTCGGAGAAATTATAAATTTTTGCTAAAAATTGCACAATCGACGGTTTTAATGAGTGATTTGCTGACATTATTGCAATTAATGGTTCTTGTGTCCGCTGAGTCACATGATAATATTAACTGCACTTATTTATTGATAAATATGTTTTCTTTATTGTTTGAGTAGATATTGGAAACAAGTTAAATAAACAACGCAGTTGTAATGACCATTAATTTTTAGGAAGCCATATGATATTTTCGGTCACAACAACTTATTTTAGCTTTTTAATTATTCTTATTGCATGTAAACTACCACTTACTCCAAATACCTAGAAGGCCAAGGCAACTTTTTAAAATGAAAACCAGTTTTAAGACTGCAAGTTTTTTTAGTAACTAAATTCTTATTGGTCACATGGTTACTCAATTTGTATTACTGCATATGAATATTTTCATAAAACGTGAATAGGTAGCTGGTATGCAAAAAGTTTCCTAAAAAATAACCAAATAATGACAGCATTTTATGTAAGAAAGGTCATTGATCAACTTAAAAAATATATCTCTCTTTTATAGTTGTTTAAAAATGGGAGTTTGTTGACTTGTCCTTTAAAAACACTAGTTTTGTTTTAGATTGGCTCTACTAAGAGCCAATCTATAAAAATGTATCAAATAATAATTTGAATTTAATTAAAGCAAGGTTAAAAATTGATCAACAAACAGTCTCATTTCTTAAACTTAAATAGCCATATGAAGAACCAAAGTCCACAGTATGAAAAATTTCAACATCTTATGAAAAATAAATAGTAAGTATTTATTTTTCATAAAATGTTGAGGCTCTATTTTATAAGCAGACCAATAATAATTAGTAATGTGAACCGGTTTCATAAAAACCTAAAAAAAACCGGTTTTTGTGAAAACCGATAATCACCGGTTCTCATTCAAAAACCCGAGTCGTCAATATGTATCCAAATTTGGATCTGTTCCGTCAAAAATGTTGTCTATGGTAGGGGAATCACCCGATATCCCGTTTTAATACGTGTCTAACTTCACTACACAGTTTTTCCGACTGTAGAAACTTTTTCTTGCGAATTCTTTGGAGTTGACATAACAAGTTTATTTGCGAAAATAATTATGCCTAAAGTAAAAGGTAAATCTATTACCAGAAATCATTTTGAGAAGATCGATAATGTTAGTGCAAAGTGTAAGCTATGCGCTAAAGTGATTAAAGTTGGAGGAGGAACCTCGAATATGTTGGCACATATTAAGAGAAGTCATCCTCAGGCTACAGTGGAGGTGGATCGAGGTGAAGTGGGTGATCAGTCAGGTGACACACAGGGACCGTCTACTGGCACAATACAAGTAAAACCAACGGAGACTCCGCGCCCCATATTTCAGACTACTCTGAAAATGACCGCAGCAAGTAACAAAAAGAAAATTGATAAATATTTAACTATGATGATCGCCACGGACTTTCAGCCGTATTCTATTGTTGAAGACAAGGGTTTTAGGAAGCTGGTTGAAGCATTGAATCCGGGCTATAAACTACCAAGTAGACAGAAGATCAGGTATGACCTAATGCCTGAACTTTACCAAAATGCAAAGTTACACCTAACTAACATTCTTGAAAATGTCAAATATGTTGCATTAACAGCTGACATGTGGTCTAATCAAAACATGGATAGTTTCCTGACTGTAACAATACATTTTTTTGACCAAAGCATTTTAAAAAGCTATGTATTAACTACATGTGATGTTCCAACTTCACACACAGGTGAAAATCTAGCTGAAATTATGACTAATTTACTAACAGAATGGAAGATTTTAGGAAAAATTTCTGCTATTGTTACTGATAATGGTACTAACATGGTAAAGATGTGCAATTTGCTGGAAATACGGCACATGCCGTGTTTTGCCCATACGCTTAATTTAACTTTGGATGATTCTATGGAGCTTTCTCAGGTGAATGACATAGCTAAAAAATGTAAGGCCGTCGTAAAATTTTTCAAGAAATCATCAGTAGGGTGGCGAGCGCTTAAATTAGCCCAGAAGGAAAGAAACCCCGATTCAACTCCTTTGAAGTTGATACAAGAAGTATCTACACGGTGGAACAGCACATTCTACATGCTGAAGAGAATACTACAGTTAAGTGACGTTCTCGCACTAGTGTGTAGGAAATTGGATCAGGCACCAGAATTCTTAACTGCTTCCGAAGAAGAAGCAGCTAGAGAAGTTATCAATATTTTGGAAATATTTGAGGAAGCTACAAAACTCGTTAGTGCTGATCAGTATCCGACTAGTTCACTAGTCATTCCGATAATATGTGGACTATTTGAAAAATTGAACACTATTGAAATTTCCCTGAAAACAGATATAGGCAAGATGTTTCACTCATCAGTGAGGCGAAACATAAGTAGCAGACTCCTGGCATATGAGACAAGAAGTGTATCTCAAATATCTACATATTTACATCCAGCGTTAAGAACTGGTTTTCGTCAACCGGAAAACATGCTGTCGGCGAAAGAGTTAGTCAGAAGAGAATTGTCTCAAAACATAAAAGATTCCGACAGCTGTGTGCCATCAACTTTGGAGCAAGCAAGTACAACTTCGAGTGAAGATGTAACACCACAGAAAAAACCTGGACTGCTGGACTTTATAAAACAAAGAAGACCCTTTATAAATTCAACTGCTTCTGCTGTTAATATATTACGTATGTATATGGAGACAGATCCTCAAAGCGAAGAAGCCGAGATCACAAAAGCAGCTAAAAGTGCGGGAGCTTTTTGGTCCAGCAACAAACACTTAGCGCCGTTAAATACAATAGCGCTAAAGTATTTGGCCATACCAGCGACATCGGTACCTTCGGAGAGGATGTTCTCCAAATCAGGATATGTATTGTCTTCTCGAAGGAGCAGGCTACAAGCAGATGCTGTGGACCAAATTTGTTTTATAAATCAGAACCACGATTTGTGTGACACTTTGTGATTTGCACTTTGTAAAACTAAAAGGTGAAAATTAAAATATGTTTAAAAAACTAACACGCTTTTTCATTTATGCTCGAAAAATTGAAAATCAACTTGCCACTTCCAAAGCGAGGGTACTTCAGCAGTCAGCACTTCTTGGTTATTTTTCAGTTTCTTTAAAGCTCTCCATGGCTTTTGGCATTTTTTAAATGAAAATCTGAAAAAACCTTAAAAAACCGGTTTTTTTAAATAATTAATCGGTATATACCGGTGTTGAAATTTGTAATCGGTTCACATCACTAATAATAATAAATGTGTGATACAGCTCATAATCAATATTTCATATAAATCACAAAAATAATTGATATATTAATTAGAAGGCAATCAGATTTAGGCTTTTTTTTTTAGGCAGATTAGACTATAATTTTCCTGGTGTAAACGAGACTACACCAAAATAGTGAGAATTTATTACATACTTCGTGAATAATTTTTTATCACTATTTTCATGAAATTTGAAAGAGGGATTTTTGTATAACCAAAGTATATTCATACATGTGTTCTTGTAAAATTTATTGTAATAAAAGAAAATTAATGCTAAATTACATAATATTTCATTATTTAACGATCTTTCATAGTCATCTATGATAGTTACAATTTTGAATATAGTTATGAAACTCCTAAAAGTCGGAATTATAATATTATAAGCATTTTATTTGCTTACTAGGAGTGTTCCAATCACAAGCTGCCGCCCGCGGCTTCGGCCGCGTGTTGTTTTGATAAAAGGTAGCCTATGTTCTTTCTCAGGGTCTAAAGATTGTCTGTGCCAAATTTTATCAAAATCGGTTGAGAGGTTTAAGCGGGAAAGCGTAACAGACAGATAGAGTTACTTTCGCATTTATAATATTAGTAGGGATAAGCATTTTATTTGCTTACTAGGAGTGTTCCAATCACAAATTAGTTTAAGACCTGTAAATGAAAGAAAGAAAGAAATTATGATATATATTTTTTTTAGATCACGGGCCTGATAATCCTCATAGTAGGAGCAAAGTCAGAGATAAACGCTTATCCCTATGTCAACTTGACTGATGAGAGCTTCTACACATCAGCTCCGGTTATTCTGATCATCGTTGGCTTGATCGTCTTCATCGTTGCATTCTTCGGCTGCTGTGGTGCTGTTAAGGAGAACCATTGCATGATAGTTACGGTGAGTTTATTTTATTATATTGTTACAGTATTTAACCCATTGAGCCCCGAACGGCCCGATCGGGCCGCGACACAATAGATTTTCTATTGTGTCTGTGATTCCAGGGCCTGATGGATTAATATGTAAACTAGCGATCCGCCCCGGTATCGCCCGTGGTACATGTTTAAGTTTCCTCTCCATAAGAACCATCCTCGTACTTCAAGGAATATTATAAAAAAATAATTAAGTATGTAATTTTATTTATTTTTTTTATTTATGACACTTTATTGTACAAGTACCAGTAATAAAAACATAATTTAACAAAAAAACATGAATACGGTAAGTGCACAAAAGGCGGCCTTATTGCTTAAAGCAATCTCTTCCAGGCAACCATATTAATAAAGGACATGTACGATGCTGGTTAAACGCGAAGGCGCAATCATAAAGAAAATAAATAAAATCAAGGTAATTGAAATTGGTTCAGAAGTTCTTATGTTATGCGCTTACCAACACACTTTAAAATTCATTTTTATATTATAGATAGGTAATAGTTTAAAGTTGTATTTATAGAAATGTCAAAAATAAGTATATTGTTATAGCGAGAATATCTATCTTCTCTTTACTACTTTGACTTTAAAAAAAATTTATATGATCACTGTCTATTGTTACAAAATGTATGAATCTACAACCACCTGTAGATAATAAACAGTGAATAATATTTTTATATATGGCTCGATAAAATAAATAAAGAGATTAACCCATAAAGATAAAAGAGCTTAATAATCCAAAGCATATCATAATATGCACTATGATAATTTCTATTCTAACGATGTATTGTAAATTGTATTTATGAAATGATATTAGATTACAAGAAGACATAATTCAACAGAACCTCAGTAATATTGTCTTTTGTCCTACTTTTAAAAGTATACATTTCATAGCATGTTAGATAGCCCATTTATCGAGGAAGGCTATAATAGGCTATACATAATCACGCTAAGATCAACAGGAGCGGAGCCACGCGCGTGAAACCGCGGGGCACAGCTAGTCACTGATATATCTGTTACGAGACTGGTAATTAGATACGAAAGTACAGGTAAATTAGCTTGGAGAAATTTTTGCGTTTGTAGTAGTGTATGGTCAGCAAATAAAATAAAACAACATTTTATTTTTAGTTTTTATTTTATACAGGGTTACTTGTAAAACACCAGCAACCTCGCAGGACAAGATAGCTAACATCATAAGTAACAACATTTGTTCTACGACTTTTGGCATAACGCAATAAATTATTTTTAAATGATTTTTTAAACTTTTATTGTACTCTCCTTACATTTGTAAGTCTATGTTCTATTAATTATCGGATGGACGACGCGACGCCCCCTTCCCCCTCTCGTTCGCTTTTTGTTTACGTAATTTTTGGGAGGCGTAGAGTTTATAATATTCAGACGGAAAATTAAATGAATATTTATTTTTGTATGAAAATAAAATCTAACAAATTATCAAAAGTCGTAGAACAAATGTTGTTACTTATGATGTTAGCTATCTTGTCCTGCGAGGTTGCCGGTGTTTTACAAGTAACCCTGTACATATATATAAGGGATTTTAAATTAAACTATATGTGTTTCTCCTCTGAAAAAGATGAGACTTTATTTTAATATTTGCACATTTAACATACATATAACTTTTACATTAACAATGTTACTAAAATGAAAAATTTACTAACCTGAAAAAGAAACGACATTTAAAGTTTAATTCTTTAGTTTGAGAAGTCAAAGGCTTGCCTCGACCATGTTTTAACACTGGAGCCATATTGAATTAACAATATAAAGTTACAACACTTACACACAAATTAAACACTAGTTATGGCCCTGCCTTCATACAAAACTGCTGAATACGCCGTTCGCACGGGAATAGAATGTGGATGCGATTTCCCTTAGTTAGCATCCAAGCTTACGTCTTTATAATTATTAAACTGTATAAATTCATTCTTTAACTCCGGTCTGCATCGTGCAGACATGGGTGTAAAAGTCTCATTTTAGCTATTAAATGTAGTTTTTAAGTACATCTGAGTTTTCATTTGGGGCCTCCGGCTGCGGGACATGTAATTCACTTCAACAAATATTATAACAATAATAACAAATAATAACAACAATCAACAAATACAAAATTTATCAATTAAACTACGTACATAATAATTATAATTTTTGAATGAAATGTGCTTTATGTTCTAACGGTACCAAACGACTGCACGTGGCACCTGCGGACAGCGTAAACTGGTTTATTCTGGTTTTGTGCGTGTTTCCACTTTCCACTATCAAGTGACGATTTATTTATTTGTTTTGTTTCGTAATTATTATGGTCAAATATTAATTATGAAACAAATTATTATGGACACGATATTTTATTGTTTCACGGTAGTCGCCTTGTCGTTTGCTCAAGGACGTAAAATTGAATGATATATTTTTTTTTATAAAGTCAAAACCATTTTCTTTCAAATAAAAACTTGTTTTTATTGAAAACAAAAGTGTTGCTAGGAATAAGTATAAAATTAAATAGTAATGTTAGGATATCGAAACATTTTTGTATAGGCCAGAACGATATAGTGGAAACGCGCTCTAAGATCTGAGTAATATACACACCACTACATATGCAAAAATTTCTCCAAGCTAATTTACCTGTATAGGTATATTTCTCTCCATGGAATAATGTTACGATTAACTATTATTTATAAGTCATCAATATTATCGTTTGCGAAAATAATAACAATATGACATACCAATGACGCTTTATAAATACATGCTCATGCATAATCGTTTAAATATGAACAAACAAGTAAAAAGTAAAGCATAATAATTAAGACTTTCATTCGTTCACGTAATATAATGAAAGTTATACATTATTTTTATATAAAGTTAAACGGTACTAAGAAATGATGTGTTTAATTTTTAGTAAATAGTGGTTTGATTTTGATAAAAATCTAAATACTATAGATACATATTAGGTTCAACGTAGGTATTCAATATTCATACGTAACATACCTATTACGATTTCGCTCGTGTTGCACTGCAATAAAAGTATATCACTCGAATATATTATTCAAGAGCATTTAGCCAACAATATATCCAATCCATATTGTATATTGTATCAAAATACATATTGTATAGGTACCTAACATAATAAATATTTTAGTCCAACAAACATGATTTCGTTAAAATAAGAGAGGACTTACATATTAGAGGCGGGTCTCGGCAAATGTTTAGAGCAGTGCTGGGGCCGTATTATGACCTCTTATTTCCAGACAGTTTACGCCGTGAATTGAATTGACTGGCAAATTCATATTATGATCGCAATAACAAGCCATAGTCCACCCATCGTAACCATCAGGCGACCCAGGTCCTTTATCAACCCTTACATAAAAAAACATCCTCATGATAATATTATTTTTGAACAATAACATGGTACTAATGTTATCCTTATTATTCATGGGAAAGTACCGTCAACAACAAAAGATAAAACAGCTACGTAGGACAGATGACGCATATATGTACCATTGTTCCTAACGTAATTAGGAACAAGCTGAAAAATTATATTTGACGTGCAGAAATGTACAGCACGCTATTGTTATTTAATCAATTGTGAATAATTACGTTTTCTTGTTTTGCTTGTTATTTATAAACAGAACAGTTTAAAGACAATACTGATTGATGTTATGATGATTATTATTTTAAAATTTTACGTGACAAGCTAGACTGATCTAGATTTTCCAAAAGCAGTTTCACAATATTACTAAAACAAAATTAACTAATATTAATTCATAATAATATGATTTTGATAAGCACACTTATGAATAATTTACAAGCATTTCAAGCTTATAATCTGAACATTTGTGTCAAACCTGACTTATCAAATTTGTCAAATTACCTCACTAATAAAAAATCCCAAACCTTATCACATTATTACTTTTAACTTCCGCAAATGGTTTTTTCAATAAAATTAAGCATGACAGGTTTCTTGTGGGCGTATTATTGGATTGTCCAAGTCTGCGGTCGATAGATCGGTAAACGGGACACTTGGTTACTTGACCACTTTACCGGGGTGTGAAAAATACTTGGTTAGCGGGGATGTGGGTAATTTTCTATGAATTATCAATTTAAACTTGTGCAGGACGTAAGGCTGGTTGAGTACTTTAAATATACTAAAATAGGATACAATCTAAATTCTAAATGATGAATAATATATACTACTACTAATATTATAAAGCAGAAGAATTTGTTTGTTTTCTTGAACGTGCTAATCTAAGGAACCACGGGTCCGATTTGTAAAATTATTTCACTGTTAGATAGTCCGCATTGCTTCGCTTCTATTGGTCTTAGCGTGATGATGTATGGCCTTTAGCCTTTCTCTATAAATGAGCTATGTAACACTGAAATAAATTTCAAAACAGCCCCGTGGTTCCTAAGATTATTGCGTTCAAACAAACATACTCTTCAGCCTTATAATATTAAGTATATATTATGTGATATCGCTACAGCTTTCGTCATCTTTGCAAAAATGTATATAATACCTACATTATATAACGTAGCGACGCGACGGTCCACGACAAGAAATACAATTGCAATGGATAAGTGCCTTGTCCTCGATTGTAACAAGGTCGTTCATGGAAGGTTTTGGCGACATTATATTTTTATAAATGACGTTTATTTTTATAAATGACGTTTCTTCATGATGTTAACGCTAAAACAATGACAGCCTTACTTATAAACGTCTCTCAAATTTAAGAGCCCCTCTTAGCTGTTGATCAACATTTTTTTCACTTATAAACCCAATTCAGTGTTGAGAGGTGTATAAGTAACAGTTATATAATGTCAAAATTTAAGAAACGTCCGACCCTGCTTTAAATCTACAGGTAAATTAGCTTGGAGAAATTTTTGCATATGTAGTGGTGTGTATATTACTCAGATCTTAGAGCGCGTTTCCACTATATCGTTCTGGCCTATACAAAAATGTTTCGATATCCTAACATTACTATTTAATTTTATACTTATTCCTAGCAACACTTTTGTTTTCAATAAAAACAAGTTTTTATTTGAAAGAAAATGGTTTTGACTTTATAAAAAAAAATATATCATTCAATTTTACGTCCTTGAGCAAACGACAAGGCGACTACCGTGAAACAATAAAATATCGTGTCCATAATAATTTGTTTCATAATTAATATTTGACCATAATAATTACGAAACAAAACAAATAAATAAATCGTCACTTGATAGTGGAAAGTGGAAACACGCACAAAACCAGAATAAACCAGTTTACGCTGTCCGCAGGTGCCACGTGCAGTCGTTTGGTACCGTTAGAACATAAAGCACATTTCATTCAAAAATTATAATTATTATGTACGTAGTTTAATTGATAAATTTTGTATTTGTTGATTGTTGTTATTATTTGTTATTATTGTTATAATATTTGTTGAAGTGAATTACATGTCCCGCAGCCGGAGGCCCCAAATGAAAACTCAGATGTACTTAAAAACTACATTTAATAGCTAAAATGAGACTTTTACACCCATGTCTGCACGATGCAGACCGGAGTTAAAGAATGAATTTATACAGTTTAATAATTATAAAGACGTAAGCTTGGATGCTAACTAAGGGAAATCGCATCCACATTCTATTCCCGTGCGAACGGCGTATTCAGCAGTTTTGTATGTAGGCAGGGCCATAACTAGTGTTTAATTTGTGTGTAAGTGTTGTAACTTTATATTGTTAATTCAATATGGCTCCAGTGTTAAAACATGGTCGAGGCAAGCCTTTGACTTCTCAAACTAAAGAATTAAACTTTAAATGTCGTTTCTTTTTCAGGTTAGTAAATTTTTCATTTTAGTAACATTGTTAATGTAAAAGTTATATGTATGTTAAATGTGCAAATATTAAAATAAAGTCTCATCTTTTTCAGAGGAGAAACACATATAGTTTAATTTAAAATCCCTTATATATACAGGGTTACTTGTAAAACACCGGCAACCTCGCAGGACAAGGTAGCTAACATCATAAGTAACAACATTTCGACTTTTGATAATTTGTTAGATTTTATTTTCATACAAAAATAAATATTCATTTAATTTTCCGTCTGAATATTATAAACTCTACGCCTCCCAAAAATTACGTAAACAAAAAGCGAACGAGAGGGGGAAGGGGGCGTCGCGTCGTCCATCCGATAATTAATAGAACATAGACTTACAAATGTAAGGAGAGTACAATAAAAGTTTAAAAAATCATTTAAAAATAATTTATTGCGTTATGCCAAAAGTCGTAGAACAAATGTTGTTACTTATGATGTTAGCTATCTTGTCCTGCGAGGTTGCTGGTGTTTTACAAGTAACCCTGTATAAAATAAAAACTAAAAATAAAATGTTGTTTTATTTTATTTGCTGACCATACACTACTACAAACGCAAAAATTTCTCCAAGCTAATTTACCTGTATTTGAGAGACATCATGGCGGATATTATTGTCAAACAGCTGTTGTCAATAGTTGCAAAGAATAAAGTTATATTAGTGTTTTTTATTATTTTTGCAATAAAATGGATATAAATGATACCTTGATCGACGATTTTACCAATGATGTGCAGGAGATTCGTTATTTTAATATTCGTAGGCGACAAAGAAAAAATTATAAACAGAGGGTGAATCCTTTGGACCTCGACGAAGAGGAATTCCGGTCGAGGTATAGATTCGGAAAGAATAACATGCAACAAATCATTAATTTGATTCGGGATGACCTTCGCGTGGACACTCGAGGGGGCGGTATTCCAGTGGAACTGCAAGTGATGGCAGTTATTCGATATTGGGGCCGGCATGAGGTAGATGTGACTTTTGTGCTCTAGTTTTGGATATATACAATAGAAAAGCCTGTATAACGATCTATTACATTACAGATCCAAGAAGATTGTGCTGACATTCACGGAATGAGTCAACAGACACTTTCCCGTTTGTCCCGAAATGTTGCTATTGCGTTAGCTTCTAAAAGTTCGCGTTATATCAATATGCCGTCGAACTCAACCGAGGAAGCCAAAGCAATTAGGAAATTTGAGGCCATATGCGGGATGAAGCGTATCATTGGTGCAATAGATTGCACTCATATTAAGATACGCAAAGTGAGTGGAGAGGCTGGACAGTACTATGTTAATAGGAAGGGACATTACTCCATTAACACTCAAGTATGAACATTGTATAATAACATTTTAGTTTGATCATAGTGTATTTAAATTAATAAATTTTCATTGTTATGTGTGCTATTATGTGTTTCTAATTTATAATAATATTGACAATAATTACAGGTAGTATGTGACTCTGACCTTAAAATCTGCGATATTGTGTGTCACTGGAGAGGAAGTACACATGATTCCCGCATATATAGAGAAAGCTCAATAAAGCGGAGGTTTGAGGAGAATGAATTTCATGGGAAGCTGATTGGAGATAGCGGGTATCCTTGTACTTCGCATCTTCTAACACCAATATTAAGTCCAAGAACACAGGCAGAAGAAAGGTACAACCTGAGTCACATACGAACGAGGAATACTGTAGAGCGTTGCTTTGGGGTGTGGAAACAAAGATTCCGCATACTCAACGAAACAATGCGAGGGTCTCTGCAAGTGATCAAGACCACTATTGTTGCTTGTGCAGTTTTGCACAATTTAGCAATACTCTTTAATGAGTCTATTTTAAATCAAGGTATTTGTGCAAACTAATATGTAAACAAAGTATATTTAATAATGCCAATACATAAAAAATAAGCATATTTTAATTCTTTATTTTGTATTTTTCTAGATCCTTCAGGCCTTGAAAATCAATTATTAATCTATCCAACTGTCCCTGATAATATAGAAGATGAAGACGAAAATATAAACAGGGCCATTTATATTGAAACTTATTTTAATCAATAAAAACCATATTTTATTATTTTTCAAAATTTATTTTTTTTTTAAATATTCCTCCTCTAATGCAAGTATTTGGAGCTTCTTTCTCTCTTGTTCTATTCTTAATAGGTGAAGCTCCCTCTCTTGTTCTATTCTAATTAGATGCAACTCTTGTTGTTGCTTCATTAATTCCTCCCTGCTTTTTTTTGCAAGGAGGAATAATTGATGCTCGTAATTGGAATTTGATTTCCCACTGTAAAAATAACATAAACATTAAACATTATTTCACATAAATCACAGCTGAACAATAAGCACAGGAAATTTCATGAAATTCTATTTTCAACATTACATACTTACGTTTTTTTTGGTTTAGCTTTGAAAATATGATGTGTAGGTTTTGTTATTCGTGGCAATTCAGTGGAGAAATTTGGCAATTCAGGCTAAAAATAAAAAAATAGTAATTATTTTAAAATAATATAAATTTTATTTATAATACTGATATTTTTGTATAACATAACTGATAAAAATATTATACAAATTATTATATAATATGATTACCTTTGCATGTGCAGTGCTTTCATCATTTTCATTCAATTTCAATGTATCATCAGCAGACTCCTTAGTAACTTCCTATAAATATATAAAATATAATTACTCAATCTCACAATAAAAAACTATATATGCATAGCGCTATTATCCCTTAATGGATATTCCAAATTAAGGAATAATAGCAGTAGAAAATGTAAAAAATATAAACCTGTTGGCCATGTGTTGCATCGCTATCAAAAGGGTTGTTATCAACCACAAACTCATTAGGAAGAGCTGCTATAAGTTCTTGATCTTCAGGCGGAGGACTTGGTGGCGGAGGTCCCCCGCCTGTCATGTTTCTTGCCGTTCTAAATTTGTGTTCCGAAGCCTTAGCCCGATTCTTCAAATTCCTCCACTGATTTTGTATTTGGCTTAAGTCCCTTTTATGGAGTGAAATGATATTATAACTGAAATATAAATACAATAATAATGTTATTACAGGTAACAATTTATTAAATACAAGAAACTGTTAGAATAAGTAAAACTAAAATAACCAACACCAACCAAGACAAAACATCTTCCCATGCAAGTTTTTTTGCTGTATTTGTGTTAGTCGACGTATCCTTATTCTCTAATATATGTGCTCGCTCGAGCACTAATTTTCGAAGCACTTTCTAAAGAGCAATATATAATTTATTAATAAGCATTGTTTTAACATGTAAGGAAATAAGTACATTCTATTAGATTTCTTGTGTACATTACGTACCTTATCCTCCTCACTCCAATTCGTCGAACGAGAACGTTTATTGATCATTGAACTCATTTTAAATTAAAACTGAATTTGAATTTATCAAAAATCTCAAATCTGTGTTAACGACAAATGTTTGAAATTTGAAAGTTATCAATATCCTGTCAGTTAAACGTCATACAAAATAAAGTCTACCATTCATATTTGTCAAAAAGTAAATTTTTAGTCAAGTTTTTCGTGAATAGCGGGTTTTATTTCGTTAATGTTACTAGAAAAAAATATATTGACGTTACTTAGTTGAGAGACTGCTGAGACAGGTTTATAGGTAAGATTATTTTAATCATTGTTTATGGAGTTGAGAGTTATTTAACTGAGAGGTGTTTATGCAACAGATCAGTCAAAATAAGATGACTCCCATATTTTGTTGAAAAATTACAGATACAATATTTATATAGGTCTTAAGGTACGGACGTAGTCAATAAAATTATCATAAGTTTATATGATGAGTCACTTAAAAAGGTAAAATAGTAATTCGTGGTGCAGTGATTACTGATTAATGTCAATTAACTAATACTGAAAGCTTAATTAACATCTGAGAAATCCATTCGTAATGAGTTGTTTTTAATGTTTTTATTTTAGGATTTTCCAAAATAACTATCATAATTGTTTAAATAATTAAGTCTCTTCGTCATGTCTTTTCCATAGCCAGTGTCAGAATAGAAGAAAATTTTAAATTACTTATATCATTATTACATAAGTATCATTTTCCTATTCTAATTTTTCTTTAAGTAATTTTGTCTTTAATTTTATACCCTATATTAAACTAACAACTAATTTATTAGTGCACTCGGCTGAAATTGAGTATGATTAATTAATCACATTATTTTATTAAATACGTACCTAATACAATTATCTCTCTAAAGTTTCTCTAAACTTTAAGAGATATGCATACAATTTTTTACACAGAAGGGCAAAAAACTCGCATAAAATCTTCCAAATCTTGTTGAAATGTCATCCTAATTTCTTAACAATTGACTCAGCTACAATGAACTTTGACACGGCTCCTGCGTCTCACTAAACGAATACTTCCTTGTTAATTCGTTCATAATAGACCTATCTCGATTGTACTCAGTTTATACTTTTTAAGTTAATGTATTCGTACATGCGATTAAATAATTATATAGTTAAAAACAGGTTTGAACTCATGAAATCAGTCACCGATCCTTGATAAGTGTACAAAGTTTGAATTATATATCTCTGTTTAAAATTAGTCGAAATCGAGTCTAAAGTAGTCATTTACATACAAATTACAAACTCACAAACATACATGTGAAGCTAATATAATAAAACTTGTAGAATGCAGTTTATTGATTAATTTTGTACTGCTGATAAATAAAATTACGAAACTTTTATAGGCCGCTCGAAGCAGACGCTAAGTCAATATTTTCATAAGTTTTACTTTTTGTTTACTGCTATGAAGTAGGCAATCTATAAACCTAGATAAGCCCTAGAAAGTTAAATAAACCCACGGCAATAAAAATATATTGTTTGAATTCTAATCAGTAAGAATATTTTTCTATTCATTTTTGGCACTTATAATTACTTCAGATCAAATGTTGCTCAAATTCATTTCATTTTTTTTTTCAATAAGTACATAAGTAAATTATTTATGTACATTTTAAACTCCATGTTTTAATATATGTAATATATTATTATAAATGTATATTTCAGGAATTTCCATTAAACAAATGTATATTTCAGGAGGTAAATCCCTTGGATTTTATTTAAAATATTTACTACAAGTGTTCCTAAATGAATCACTTATTCCACAAGTCATATGAATGAATCAACAATAGTGGTTGTGTAAATCCCCGCTACGTATTTCTATTTTAAACATTATCCTCTGGTATTTCAAGCGTAGCGAAAAATCCTCTTCACTTATTATTAAATTAAAGACTAACTGTACTAATAACAAGTTTAAGGGCCAGTTTCTCAAATTGCATTAAGTCTATTAACTTTAACACTCAGACATATTATAGGGATGTCTCTCTCATACTCAGAGAAATAACTGAAGGTCCAGTAGCTTTTGCTTTACTCACATACAATAATACAAAACTTTCTCCTGTACATATAATAGCATTATAAGTATAATATTATGAGTATAGATTTTTATCAGTAATATACCTACTGTTTTCAGTTCTCTGTGTTCCTGCTAATGATCTTCATAGCTGAACTGGCGGTTGGCATCGCTGGTTACGTGAAGCATCAGGATCTAGAAACTTCCATCGTGCGATCTCTCAACGAGTCTTTGAAGCACTATTCTACAGATACCGATATCCAGAAGAACTATGACATCATTCAAACAGACGTATGTATACTTTTTAGTATGTAAAAAAATATTTAGTATGTAATTTGATGGTTAGACGGGTCACGGGAGCATTTATCTTGAACATAGCAGAAACTAAATAAGGAATAACTGTAAAATACTCAAATACTTCATAGGGATAAGTTCTTGTTCCATAAACTAAATTAATCTAGATTCGAAAAGGGTTAAGCCTTGGTTAAACATATTTATATAAAATTCGTACTTAGCTTTCGAATAATAGAAATATTTGTATGATATAATTGCTCGATAGACATTAAATTTCGTTAATACTCCACTGCTAAGTTTGGAAAATTCATACCAAAGAAAATAAGTGTTCTATAACACTGCATTTGTATGCAATTTCACGACGATTGAATATCAGATATACTACATTGTGATTATCAGTGCGATAACAGACGTGAATTATTAGGCCATTCTCCCATTGCGATACGCACAGGCGATTCAAGTATCCTGCAAGTCTCTTGAGACTAGTCGCCGCGGAATATCTCACACTAGCGACCCGCCCCGGCTTCGCACGGGTGCAATGCTGATACTAAATACACTACAGAAAAACTGTGAACGTTGTATATAAAAACATAGCGGCCCGCTCCGGCTTCGCACGGTGCACGGGTATAAAATAGATAGCCGGGCGGCCGGCCGGTAGCGCTGCAAACGCTACGTCCCGCAATTTTTAAATCTGTAATATCTTCGAAAATATTCACTTAAATCATACGGTGTAAAGGGCCATATAGATCTATATTAAATGAACAATGTATTCAAGGTATTTAATTGGTTAAGAATTAATGCTGTATTGGTTAAAATCGCTTCGAAAATTAGCCATTATTTGTCGTAAAAAGTAAATGACAAAAAAAAGTTATTGTGGGTTATCCATAAGAGATAGACATATACCATCGCGGACTTTTCTGTAGACCTTTTCAATGTGTATTATACTTAGTACATTATTTTGATAAAACTCGTAGGGTTCAGCCTGCGTTTGCAATGTAAGCGGAAAAAATGTAATTTCTTACGACATCACATTAGAAACCTCAAAAATAACAGTACTTCTCCACTATTTAATGGATGTTATTATACATATAAACCTTCCTCTTCAGACAGAGAAAGCGACTTTGTTTTATACTATGTAGTGATACTTTACAGCTCCAATGCTGCGGTATCTACGGTCCTGGGGACTGGGCGAACAACAGCCTGCCGATCCCGACCAGCTGCTGTGCGGCTCGAGAGATCGCAGACAACAAGCCAGCGGAATGTACACCTGCGTCTCCTGACTTCCATACCGCGGGATGCTTGGATAACATACTGATGCACTTGAAGGAAGTCGCTTTGGTACTGGGAAGTGTTGGCATGGGTATCGCCTTTGTACAAGTAAGTTGAGGGGAAAAGTTTTCAGCAGAACAGAAAATTCGAGATTTTAAGGATTTTGCAACTGCTGCATGATATTTGGCTGGTCCTGGGTGTTTTGCCCGCGCTTGTTCATATTGAGCAACCTTAGAGAAAAGGTATCTTACGGTAAGTCTGTGGAGTGTACACTAGCGTCTCTTGACTTCCATACTGCGGGATGCTTGGATATTAACTGAAGCACTTGAAGGAGGATGTCGCTTTGGTACTGGGAGGAGTTGGCGTGGGCATCGCTTTTGTACAAGTAAGTTGAGATGTTAGGAGATCAGAGAATTCGATATTTCAAGTATGTTGTAGACTGTAGTGCTTTGATCGCGTTTTTGTAAGTTATTATTTGGCACTAAGAAAATGTAATACAATGAGTAGGTACTCATAAAAAGTGATACTAGAAAATCCTTGAGGTTCAAAATAATCTAAAGAATTTCTGATGAAGAAGAATCTACAATCTACATAAGATTGTAGATTTGGTATGCAAAGTAGAAATAAATAAATAATAAATAAATAAATAAAAAAAATATTAAACTATAAGAACTCTTCCTTTTCCAGTTGCTGGGTGTCATATTCGCCTGCAGCCTCGCTCGCTCGATCCGCAGCCAGTACGAGACTGTCTAAACTACTTAGCATTACGTTTGATCACAATTATACCTGCGTATATATTTATTGTTATAAGGATAAGTCCCATTCTGCATAGAGATAATTGTTATTTTGTTTAATTTTTATATATTTTTTGTAATTCAAGTGAATCTTTTTCCCGTAAAAGATCTCAAACTCGAATATTCTTTTTTATGATTTATTAATGTACAAGGAGCAGGGCAACAGCCGTGTGACGTTTTGGCGTGAAATGCACAATGCACTGATTGTATCTATTTTCAGCTTAGTGTGCTCAGTGTTAAGACTGATTTTCGAATAGAAATGGTGACGATTGCCAAATCTTTCTATCTGTCCCCCTATTTTTAAATTTACGCCGTGGACTTATAGTACAAAACTTCAAAACACATTTTTCATATATGTATGTCCGATTCTCAGACATTCCACGGTGTAAATATATAATTAATGGATGTTATATAATCTTTGTCGAACTTAGAGATATATTTAATATTATATTTCGTATTTGATGTAGAGAAGGTTGCTATTTCCTCCATAATTTTTCATTACTACAATACATATGACTGTAAAAATTCATTAAAATTAACACTTGAAGTAGTGACAGTTTAAAAAAGATAAAATGGCAGCCTCTTATAGATGTGGTGCACTTTTTAGAAATTGTTTTGTGTAGATGCAAAGTGCGGTAGATGTACCAGTTGAGATTAACTTGCATCATATGAAACAATGTATTGGTGTTTAAATCTTTTCTTGTACCTATATTTATAATAAACTTCATACGATATATTATTGTGGTTTTATTTTAATAATAATTTATGAACCCATTGCCCATTGGAAATCTCGTGTTCTTAAAGTATGGATAAATTAATTACTGAATTAATTTTAAACTTTTGTTTTGTAAAATTAAAATATTTTGGAGTTAAAACAACAGAAACAGTTGAAACTACAGGTTTAAGGTGATCACTATGGTCAAAACCGAAAAACACCTTATACATATTGAATTTTGTTGAGGAAACTGTTGGTACGATTGTCTTAAAAAAAATATATGTGATACTCAAGGATATAATGAACAAAGTGTATTGTTTACTTTTCAGTTTAGAACGGCCTAAACATAAAAAAAAATACATACAAATCAACCCCTTTTTGAACATAAAACGCATTTTGTTAGGAAAACGGCTACATATTTATACATGAAATTTATACCAAAAAATATGTTATGATATTTGTAACAATTTGTATTGATTGTTTTTTCAATTTTCATTATTATCGTTAAATTATCAAGAAAAAACTCGAATTTATAATAAAACCCACATAAAACCTCACCTCTATTGCATATTTTCGACGAAATTTGACGGTGTCAGTTCGACTCGGACGGGGGACTGTACGTGCGGTTTTTTTTGCAAAATAACGCTAAAATTCACCGAATTGAATGTTTTGTTAAATTAAACCAGATTGTAATAGGTATTTACATGAGCAGTTCATGAAATGAAAGTTAAAAATAGGTATGTAAAGATATAAAAATCTGTTTGTAAATTAGTTTTGTTTTTGAAAGGCGTCATTGAATAATATCCAGTGTTGATAATTTTTGACAGTAAAATATTATCAGAAAACACATACCTATAAAACAGTAACCAGACTTTCCCTGTGCCTTGAATATTTTTTAAAAAAGATTAATTGCTGTTCTATCGTATATTTTAAGGGTCCAAAACAATCCAATGCCGGGAGATACTGACACAAAATTTTGGGTCATTTGTAACAGGATGGCGGTTCTACAGTGGTCTTAGTACGCAATGACAAAAAGAAAAATCATGCTCAGAACAGTGGTACCGGCAGACTAGTCGCGTGGGCGTTAGTCGAACTCGTCGGATAAATTACGGAAGGCAAACGATTTGTAACACAAAAATTTTAGGATTTACCGATAGCCCATAAAAAAGAAGTAGGCGGTAGTGTCATGCCATACTTTTCCGGTGTAATTTACAGCTCACAATACCGACGTGAATGCGTTGATTTAAAAAAAAAATTCAACCATTTGTACCAGGCTAATTTTTGCACAGGTAATCATCGTCCAGTAGCCATGTACGAAAATCGCCATGCCATACTTTTCAGACAGTTCCAAATGGTCGCCATACCGCCGAAAATCAGCAATTTTTTTATATTGTATAAAATCATTTAATTTTATATTATTGTATAAAATCGTAGGAAAGTCAAAACTGACATAAACGTATAGCAACATTTTTAGCCGACGCCATTATAGGACGAAATTCTCAATTCAACTGAATTTTTTGTTGGTTCCGTTACCTCCGCACTTTTAACTGGGTGAACCGATGATTTCTTCTACACTAATATTATAAAGAGGAAAACTTTGTTTGTTTGTTTGTTTGATTGTAATGAATAGGCTCATAAACTACTGGACCGATTTTAAAAATTCTTTCACCATTCAAAAGCTACATTATCCACGAGTAATATAGGATAGGTTTTATCCCGGAAATTCCACGGGAACGGGAACTATGCGAGTTTTTCTTTGAAACCGCGGGCGGAGCCGCCGGCGGAAAGCTAGTGATTCATAAAAATATAAATTATATAACAATAATTCCTTTGCAGTGACTCTCCGAGGAAAAAAGAAATAGATTCGTGTTACAAATTTTAAAATCATACATAGAACATTTCCATCGACAAGGTTTTCTGGTATTTATAATCTACCGCCTGACAACTTAACCTCCCCTCCAGTTGGTTAGTTGTCAGTCGATCGCTTACATTTTTTGAAGAGACGATCAGCGAGCCAATTGATCTTAAACAGCCGACCAGTGCGGTCTATAAGTGCCATAGCCGTGCCTTGTGATTTATGTAAGATTTAAGAAAACTATCAAGTGAATGTACCAAGTGAAGGAATAATAAAATATGAATTGTGACGAAGGCGTTTTTATTCTACAACCCAACATTCGGGATAATAATAATCAAATAAGGCGTCATTATAAATATATTTATAAGAAAAACGAAGGCTTTTTCAACCGGAAGGAAGTTAGCGCGGAAAGTTTTTTTTTTTTAATTATTAATATCTCAAAAAATTGCTCCTTAAATGCTCCATCAGAAACTGTAATTGCTCCACTTCTATAATTATTAGTTTATTTATAATTAATTTTTTAAAAAATCCAAATACTGAAAACTTGATTTCCCTATAGAATGAAAAATATTCACTTTTCATAAAAAAATTTTTTACAAAAAAATTGCTCCCGATTTGCTCTATCAATTACAAAAAAAAATTATTTAATTTTGATAATTTTTACAATAATTAACTGAAAAACTATGTTTGCATAGTTAACTACCTACTGCGCTGTGACGTCATCAATTGTCGTTGCGATGCATAAAGGCCATATTTACATGTATCAGCACTGCAGCGATATCTATAGACCTTAATGTTTATGTTTTCTTATTTATATTATTTACTAGATTTCCGCCCGCGGCTTCGGCCGCGTTTTCAAAGGAAAACCCGCATAGTTCCCGCTAACGCAAACGATAGCAACTTGACACCGAAACATGAAACAAGCGACTGAAACACAAATTAATTAAATATAAATATTTCAGGACAGTTTTCACACACGGCACAATCTGATCCCATACTTAGCTTTCGCTTGTGTTATGGAAACCAGATGGCTGATAAACATACATATATAATTTTAAATAAATACTTATTTAGATAATTAACACCCAGACACAGAGCAAACATCTATGTTCATCACACAAATATTTGCCCCGGGTGGGAATCGAACCCACAACCTCTGGCTTGGAAGGCAGGGCCACTACCAACGCCAACCGGTCAGTCAAAGTAATTAAAAAAAATTACTTGAAGTTTTAATATTACGAATAAACGTGATATGCGAGTTTAGGGATGGGTAGGGAAATGTTTATAAACATACCTATAATAAGAATGATTTTAAATACATACATAATAATATCTGTTCGTTTCAACATTTGCTAGATGAAACTAAATAATGAAAATATTATGTCGCATAGATATTATTAGCCTTTTAAAAATACGGTTCCGTTGTTTATTTAATATTCTATTTTACTTATCTTTCTAATATAAAAATAAATAATTAAATAAAACACAATCATATTACAATTTAATATAAAAGTACCATGAAATGACATTAATAAGTTTTATCATTTAATGCTGGGAATAATATTATTATTTAAAATTTACCTTATGTTGCTATTTATACTCTATATCCATGCGACATATTTTAATTATTTAGTTTCATCTAGCAAATGTTGAAAGGAACAGATATTATTATGTATTTAAAATCATTCTTATTATAGGTATGTTTATAAACATTTCCCTACCCATCCCTAAACTCGCATATTACCTACGTTTATTCGTATTATTAAAACTTCAAGTAATTTTTAATTAATTTGTGTTTCAGTCGCTTGTTTCATGTTTCGGTGTCAAGTTGCTATCGTTTGCGTTAGCGGGAGCTATGCGGGTTTTCCTTTGAAAACGCGGGCGAAGCTGCGGGCGGAAATCTAGTAAATAATATAAATAAGAAAACATAAACATTAAGGTCTATAGATATCGCTGCAGTGCTGATACATGTAAATATGGCCCTTATGCATCGCAACGACAATTGATGACGTCACAGCGCAGTAGGTAGTTAACTATGCAAACATAGTTTTTCAGTTAATTATTGTAAAAATTATCAAAATTAAATAATTTTTTTTTTTGTAATTGATAGAGCAAATCGGGAGCAATTTTTTTGTAAAAAATTTTTTTATGAAAAGTGAATATTTTTCATTCTATAGGGAAATCAAGTTTTCAGTATTTGGATTTTTTTAAAAATTAATCATAAATAAACTAATAATTATAGAAGTGGAGCAATTACAGATTCTGATGGAGCATTTAAGGAGCAATTTTTTGAGATATTAATAATTAAAAAAAAAAAACTTTCCGCGCCAACTTCCTTCCGGTGCTTTTTCAATATTATTTTTTTGTTAAATTTTTACTTCACGAAAGCGAAAACTCTTCTGAAGACGTCAACTCTCTGGAAAATCTGTTTAATCGGAGGATTTTAATAAGATACTAGATAATATGTCGCAGTCATCTGGAGGAATCTGCTATTTGATTGAAGACTAGAGCGATTATTGAATGACCACATTTAATTGAATGACTAAAGAACAACTCGTCATCCAACAATATGCCGAACGTTCTATCCGGTCTGTTCAAAGGGCTATAAATTCGCTAACTAGTTGGACGTCGTGAGTGATGCTTGTTAAATCAACGTTCGGCCTAGTAATCCAAACAAATATCAGATTTAATAAGATGTCGGCGATGTCTTATAGACACAAATAATGGAAACAATGCTAAAAAACATAAATTTAAAGTTACAACATCATAAAAAATAGATTTGATCGGAGCCCTCAGTGCGCGAGTCTAACTCGTACTGGGTCGGTTTTATTTCCTTCTCGAATACCTTTAATCTTCAACTGTACTATAATTTTCCTGTTGCCATGACATGGTGGTACTGATCTACACACGTCACATGCATTTTTTCCAAAGCCACAACAAAATAAATTATCCAAGTTTGCACCCTTATAAAACCAATTCCAAGTTGCCCAATTTCTTCCTTGCCCGCGCCAACATAATATGTAACTATAGCGTTGAACATTGTAATAGACCATAGATACCGACACAACTAACACTGTATTCTTTGAACGGAAGGTATGACCCATATCAGTCATAGTCATAGGCTCTGGTAACTTCAGTCGCAGGAAAATCACTCATTTTGTAATGTGTTCAAAGATAAACAGTAGAAAAAAATAAACTCAGTTTAAAACACGTTATAATATTTTCAGCAAACTCTTAAAGGGGTATAATATTTTAATGTTTAAAAATCGAAACACATTTTTTTTCTCGTCATCCTTCAAAGACGTAAGGGATTTAAAAAATTAACCCCGAACTAACTACAAAATACATAACAAGTCGAAAAAAACGTGATTTCTTGTCCGTTCCCCTATTTTTTTTCGGTGTGTGTAGGTTGCATGCATATATTCCTACTAGGTATGAAGAGATATACAAAGAACGCTAAATACATTTGCCTGGTCACCATTACCATTCGATACACCATGACATGGTAGAGGCCGTTCTATAGAATTACGTCAAATAATGTACTCCATCTTTTATATCTCTGTAGGTGAGATGTTCTCCACCCTAGTCATCATCAGGTCTCCAGAATATAGTAGAGTGCGTGTTGAATAAAATTAATTTCTAAATCGGTGTTTTCTTAACTGTTCCCCACTCTAGAACTTATAATTACTTGCTTAGTCATCTTAAGGTCTCCAGAATGGGTCATGTAGTAGAGACTTTGCTTATAATGTTGAAAGATGAGTCTTCCTACATTACATTTACAACATACATAGTACACAATATTTACTATTCATAAATGTAATATGTTACTGCCTCTCAGAGAAAACATAAATTAGGTAGAAACCACTAACACATTACGATACAATACGATACAGTATACAATTCCATAATCTTTGGTCACTTTTACTTCAACAACAATGTATATTTATAGAGGGCGGTTAAAAAAACAAATTCAAATGTAGTGACAGAATCATTAAGGTCGTTGAACCGTGTAATTGCCTTAAACAAGAATAACAAATACATCGTGAATTTAGTAATAATTGTAAATTTTAGTAGAGGAATCCTTTTTATTATTAAATTTGACCTGTGTTACCTTGTCTTTGTTTTAACAAAAATAACTAATAGTAAAGGTAACTAAATAAATGATAGAAATACTTGTATCTAAGGTACATACTTAATATAACCAAGAAATGCTTATCGATAATGTTGGTACTTGATTAATACTATTTCGTAGAAACGCAGAACCTTACATTCGAATACAACTCATTACCTACTTAATACATCGATTTTAATGTTAAAATGGAAAACATTCGTACCTATCTAATCTCATAAAGAGAAAGTTTTTTTCCTTGGTTATGATTTTATTAAAACAAATTTGACGGCTTTTCATACAAATATCACTTGAGCAAGTAATACACATATTTTCTGGATGATTTAAGGAAGACTACCGTCTACCTCTACCACTTTACCTGATAACATTGGATATATTTAGTACCTATTTTTTATCTCCGGTCAAACCGGGCGGAGCTAGTCTCAGACATTAGTACTCTGTACTACCTATCTAGTATAGATGAGTATAAGATTATCTGTACTACTACTATACATAAATATTTGTATAAATTAATAACTTGCACATAATAATATGGCTTTACAAAAATAGTTTTCAATAAAAGCTCACAGGGGACCCATCACCAATAGATGTTTGTCTTTAAAGAAAATTTATCAGTGTAACAAAATTTAATTGCCGTAGAGCTTTCGTAATCTCAATAATTATTTATGTAACTTTTTAAGAGATTCAATTCGTAAATTATTTACGAAATTTAATCTGTAAGGTCTAAATTGCGATGTCATAGGAAGGTAGTAGGTACTACAATACTTATAATATAGTCGCTATACTTACAGTTACGTATCCAACTACGTAACTTCGGAACTTCCAGTCACCAAAAATATGCACAAGTCAATACGAAACAACGCCAGTCGCCACCAGGTGGCGCACGTCGGCGGCTAGGGCCGGCTGTGCGCACCGCAGGTTTTGTTTGAAAAACGGGTACTATTCACGTAGCGTACCTAGTTTTGAACAATTTCTAAATGAATGATAATTTCTGAATATTATATTATGATGATAGAGATACATAGCATCTTTATGAACAGAATATACGTAGTTTATTCCCATAATGAACACTTACCGTATGTGGTATTTCCAATACCTTGGCCCTTGGGTATCTTATATTTTAGGATTATTATTATTTTTTATTTAGCTGTGTTCCACACGTTTTTAAAGATATTATGTACGTAAGTGGATTACTTATTTTCTTTTTCAAACGATTTTATGTACCTACTAACATACCTTATTTTGAAATTTGAAAGCAAACACAATATTTCTATGCATTAAAACTGTCCAAATTAGCAATACTTCTCCAAGAGAGAGATAATATTTTATCGGTTCATGTAGTTTATTGCATTTAAAGATTCCAATGGTAGAACAAATAACTCTGTCCTGTGATTCCAATGTTATAAGATCATATTTCTAGTGTTATAAGTTCAGTTGTATGGTAGTATGTAATGGAATTGACTAGTTGCGCCACGCGGTTTTATCCGTTTCATTTAATTGTTCCGCTCCTATTGTTCTTATTGATGATATTATTCGCCTATCTTACACTCAAATAATTTTTCAAAAGGAGTCGTAGTTCCTGACATTAGCGTGTTCGAACAAACAAACAAATTCCTCAGCATTATAATATTAGTGATTAGGCTTAAAAAGCAGTAGGTAGCTTTTGTTTATGAATAATTAGCTAGGATTTTATAATTGTAGAGGGTAAAAAATAAAACAGCAGTTAAGTGTTCTAGTTACACACATTTTTATTTTCCTATTTTATACCTTGATATAAATTTTAACAAAAGATGATTAAATAAGAGTAGAATTTATGAACATCGAGTTTCAAGGAACATCAGTCGCGTCGATAACAGCTGTTGTCTTGCAAGCAACACATTAGGTCACAGTTAAAAAATAATTAAAAAAGACGGGTTGCACTCCGGGAGTGCCGGCAGAAGTGAAAACTTGATTATTTAACGTTGAGCATGTTTATTGTTTGATATCCATCCGTCTTACGCTTTTTCGATCAGGTCACGTGTCCTGACGCGAGTTTAAGATTTTATACCCAACGCCGCTAAAGAAGTTTTCACTTCAAAAATCACATTGACAAAATATATATTATACCAGTCACGAATACGGGTGTGGTATTCAGTATTCACATGTATCGTATGTCGAAGCGATCTGACACCCACAGCACCAAACACACATCGTAACATGATCACAAGTTTATCAATTCCTTTAGCTATCACCACAACATTCACATAGTCGCGACATACGCTTGGCTAAAAATTATATAGCTAGTTACTATACTTTAAAAACTAGGGTTAAGACATACATTATACATTACCTAAACAATAAAATAACTTACGACTAATAACTGTTTACATACTAAACGGAATATTCATGAAAATGATCAGTGATCTATGAAGTGGAGTGCCTTTGCGCAGATTTGGCACTAAATAGTAAATACCGCGAAACAGTTTAACATTTATATCTTTTCAAAACAAAAATATGATATGTTCACTTTGACCAAAAATATAACTATTGACTTCTTTAAAAAAATAAATAGTCATGACCACAATGTAATTATTAATGTAGAATTGAATAATTTCGTGAGACCTTAAATACTATGTCCAAAGTAGTATTTAGATATATCAAACTAATAGTATTTTACACAATGTAGTTTTAATTTCATCATCACTCTTTTAATGCCTAAAGGAAATAGCGAATTCTCCTAAACATTTTTCAAATAAGTCAAAAGTTCACAAGTTTCTTTTCTAATTACAGACTAGATATTGAGCCAATTAGAAAAGTAATTATATAACTACCTTTAAATTAAAAAAAGTTATGACTGAAAATAATTAAAAAAAAAAAATTTATTCTAATGACAAGGAATTGAAACCTTTTGAATTCACATTCAACACCACTACAAAATTTATAAATTCTTGTGCTTTATGAATCTTCATTTATCCTTCTTCCTTCCTTCGCCCCACATTCGGATCACTTTCCGTCGCATGCGAGTCGGGGATCCCACAGGGATTTTGTGTGCTCGGAGTCTTTATGATGATGAGGGAGTTCTGCCCAGACTTCGTCACCTTGTAATTGGAATTGGAAGTCTGATTTATCCAATTCATAAAAGAGTAAAACCTCTCCTGTTCAGTCGAACTGATATTTATCGCGAACGTAGTTGTTTTCCCGGGGAGATAATGTGTCCTCATCTCCTCTATCGCGGATTGAATCCCCGGTTTCCTTTTCTCCAACATCGGAGCGGTTGCTTCGCCTTCTAATGGGTTTTCAGGAGTCTCGATTGATTCGTCAGAATTCTTAATTGGGGAGCTAGGATCATTTCTCTCAAATTCCTCGCACTCAGGATCTTCTTTCCCGCCACTCTTCAACCAGTCAAACCCTGATACGACTTTCTCAGATACTGCATCCAGAACCGCCCCAATTGGCTGGGTGTCTTCTTCTGAATCCTCTTCCACTGACTCCTTATAATCCTTTTGCAATTTAGCTAGATACCCCTTCTTATCAAGCTCAATAACCTTCTTATACACTTGAGAATTTCCGTCCATACTTATGATTTAGTTCTGTTAGTTTTTTTCATAATATTATATGAAATATCAGGAAGGGTTCTTAATTACGGGATGTGTATATGGGTGCCACCGACTTGAGATAGTGATCTATGGTGCCCTCTCTCGGATCATGGATTTTCTTTACAATACTTTCTATAAATCCCTTGACCTTTTTGGGTAACTCTCCCTTAGAAGATCTTATTATGAATATCCAATCTACCGGATCTTTGGACCTTAAAGCTTTTTCAAATTTGTCTTGATTGTGTGAGATTGTCTGAGATTCTCCATCTGCTGTCACTTTATTGAATGGAACAACGTTTGCATATACATAAGCAAGACATGCACTGTTGGCAAAGATGTCTGCGGCCCTTGCAACTGTGGTATGTCTAGCATTGCACGACCTCTTAGAACGCATCATGGCTCCGACCAAGTGTACCCATTCGAAAAAATAAGGATTTGCAGATGCAGAGTAAGCTGACTTCATCACGAGCCCTAGGTCCACATGATACGGAAAGTAAGAGAAGTCGTCTAAAAGCTCATCATTGCTTGTCATCATACGGTCAATGTCTGTACCTACCTGCTCTATGAACACCCAGTCCATAAGATCTGTCAACTTTGACATACCGAGCAAGGATGTTATATAACCATATGACATCAGAGCGGCGCAGTCTCTATGACGGGTCCCTGTAGTACTGATTCTTAAATTGGCTAACGGATGCTTTGGAAACTTGTTAAAAAACATGTCATAACAAGCCACTAAGGCGTTGTACGTGCGATTATTCTGCCAACCCAAGTAGATATCCACCTTGTCGCTGATACCTCCTGAGTTCTTGCAAAGGGAGAGCAACTGGGCATTAATCCTAGTGACTAATGAGGTCTTATAGTCTGAAGAGGTCGTACGAATCAAACGATATATTCCCAATACAGCCCCCGCCATCCAGGCATCATGTTCAGAGCTGACCTTGTCTACTCCAGGGAAGTCTCTCTTGACTAACTTAATTTTGGGATCAATAATCGATATAGGCGTTATCTCTTCTCCGGATCTCCCGATGGAAACCTGATATGAACTCCAGTCTTCATTGAGAGTGTCATTAATGGTTGACCCGTATAGGTACAAGAATGTGCAGGCTATTCTTATGTCTATTTTATTATCCAATATAGCCTTCTTAATCATTCCCCTAGCTATCTTTATGTCATCAGTAACCAACTCAATAGGAACCGGGGGTTTCAGACCAGGATTTGCTTCAAACCAGGTACGAGGATATTGCACGTCAATGGTTAATTTTGGTACGTTCACTACGATAATTTTCTTAGTTGAAACTCTAAAAAGACTCATGATGAATAATTTCAATTATAAGTAAGTCCTTTTCGGCACAGAGCAAGTAATATAGTAAGAGACACAGGTAAGAGACGGCATTTATACTTCGATTTCGAGCTCACGCACACATATGCATGTATTACTTAGGTTAAATCTTAGGGCTCTTTCAATTTATGCGTTTCGTATCGGACCGCTACAGTGCCGTAGCAGTGCGTTTGTCGTACGGCGCACGGACGGTCGTTTGTTTTCATACAAAATGCACGGTGCGGCAGCAGCGCGGCGTCCGTACCGCGAACGCTCGACATCAGGACGACAACGTCGCAAGTCCCATAGAGATGTCGGAAATGCAATAAAGTATCGATATGTATATCGTATCGATGTTTTTTGAAAATATCGATATGATTTGACAGAGAATATTCGTGCTCTAAAAATTAATTTTTTGGTCTAATCCAAGAACTTGCCAAGTTAAGTGTGAAAGGGATAAAAAAACATACAGGCGTCATTCAACGTCATATTTTCTTGTTACAAGTTAATGGTCATAGTGCAATCTCCAGTGTATTAGATATAAGCTTCTTGGTCTAATCTAATTCAATCATCTTTTACGGAGGCGTAGTTTTTGTTTATTTTTTTGTTTGATGTTTTTCAACAAGAGCACTAACAGTAACGTTTCTTCATCAGAGTCCATGGCTTAACTGGTGTCAAATAAATTTAAAACAGCACTAGCATACAGACGCACGGCAGTCAGATACGCTTTCAATTTAAGCGTTTGGTAACGAACTGCTAACGTACTGCACGGCAGCGGGTTATAACTAGCGGCACGGAAAACGTGCGGCAGCGGTCCGATACGAAACGCATAAATTGAAAGAGCCCTTATATACCAACCTATGAAAAGCACATTGCTGCCAACATTTAAAAGTTGACATTGCTAGTGATGTATCTTTATGAGTGCTAGTATCGATAAAACTTCATATCGATATCGATAAAATTTAATCCTTATTCAAATTTATAGGAAATTAAAAATAAAACACTAACAATGTAGATCAATAAGTTTATTATAATATAATATTAATTATATAATCTCATTTTTATATAATATTAAAACTCACTATTATCAGCAAAAATGGATAATTCCATTTGAATTTTACTGAATATCTTTATTTAGGCATGTAGGACTTAATTCGACTTAAATATTATGTGAATACAACTAGATTGACATTATACATTTACTTGAAATATTTTGCGGGATTTCAATTTTGAAATCTCGTTCTAAATTTCGATACCAATATATTGTTAATCGTTGCCGTTCGGACCGCCTTAATGGAATTGTATATGAAGAAGCCATTGAGGTATTATTATAGAGAGGACACCACGAACAAAATCTGTGCAACAAGCGCGGCGGTGCGGGCCGGCTAGTGAGTCATATACTTTGTAGATATTCTGCCTCTTATTACTTATAAATTAAAACCAATCAATGTAACAAATAAATATTGTTTATCTTATTAAAAAAATATGAATAAAATTATCAATTAAAACCAATCAATGTAACAAAAAAAATGGTTGCCTGTAAAGTCGGTTTTACGGGCGAAGATTTTACGTGACAACGTCTTTTTCTCGGTAGAATATTTATGTGCTGCGCGCGCGGCAGACCGCGGGCCTCTCTCTCGTTCGGTGACTCATCGTAACGTTACCGAGCGTTACACTTTTTCATAAGTGACTCCCAGTCGCAACCTAATTTAAGACGTTGTCACGTCAAAAAATGGTTTGAGACGATTGACTTTATTTTAATTAACTCGTGTTACAAATAGTTTAGTTGTCCTCTCTAGTACGTAGTACATGTAAGTTGTAACTCAATGGAAGAAGCCGTTGTTTTCTTTGGACATAACAATAATATCCCTACACATCCATGTGTGTGTGCCAGGTCGATTGCCAGATGCAATAAAATTACCCCACACTTTAGTATTTTTATTTTTCAATTTGATATACTTTTTATGTGTACTCTAAGTATAAGACCTATGCATAAATACAATTACTATTTAGCTTTGACAAATCAACCACTGGACGCGAAACCAAAGTAAAATGTATGAAAACTATTAATTATTATCAACCAATATTGGGGGGAGGAGAGGTAATGTCTCCTTAATTATTATTAAAATAAATAAAATAAAATAAATAAAATGTCAGTTTATAACCAAACAAATAGGAAACATACTTCATACGATTTCAGTATACAATATATACTTGAAATTTTCAAATTAACTGCCTTATAACAGATGTCGTAGACAGTATTAATTGGCTGTGCTATTTTTTTTAAATATGGTTGTTATATAAGGTTGTTGTTGTGTTATATTGTTATATAAGAAAATGCAAAAACAAATTTGCATTTTATATCAATCTATTTTATCGTATTTTTAATATTAACTTTACATCAACTCCCTGACTTTTGGGAGAATGAAATTTTGAAATAATGGCAACACTAGTCCTGATGACAATGGCGGCTGTATTTTTTTCTATAAATTTTGCCGTAATAATTTTGTCATCTATATATATAAAACTCAAAGGTGACTGATATAGTGATCTATCAACGCACAGCCCAAACTACTGGACGTATCGGGCTGAAATTTGGCATGCAGGTAGATGTTAGGACGTAGGCATCCGCTAAGAAAGGATTTCCCGAAATTCTTGCGGGAACGGGGAAAAACGGGGATGCACGTACAAAGTCGTGGGCGGAAGCTAGTTAAAACATAAAAGAAATAACTTGCTTCCCTGTGGAATGTAATCCCCTGTGTTTTGTTATTTAAAATTGTACTGTTGCGACACCATTTAACCACGCAAGACGGCATTTTAAATATTTTTTGTGAAACAGTGACGCAGTTATTCAGTCGGTAGTTCACGACGTAATGGCGGCCGACTAGCTTACTATGGTGAGAGTGTGTGCGTGTTCATTGTCTTTACACGATCGCTAGCTTACTACGGTGGGTTCACGTTGTTTTTTCGTAAAACTCGAGCGTAAAACGGTGTCAGTCTTTTTTATACGTCCATGGTACATATTAAGTCTTTATTAAGTGATTACTTTTTTTCTTTTTCAAACGATTTTATGTACTTACATACCTACCTTATTTTGAAATTTGAAAGCAAACACAATTTACCTATGCATTAAAACTGTCAAAATTAGCAATACCTACTTCTCCAAGAGAGAGATAATATTTTATCGGTTCATGTAGTTTATTGCATTTAAACATTCCAATGGTAGGTAGTACCTACAAATAACTCTGTCCTGTGATTCCAATGAATGTTATCATATTTCTAGTGTTATAAGTTCAGTTGTATGGTAGTATGTAATGGAATTGACTAGTTGTGCCCCGCGGTTTTATCCGCTTCATTTAATTGTTCCGCTCCTATTGGTCATATTGATGATATTATTTGACTATCTTACACTCAAATAATTTTTCAAAAGGAGTCGTAGTTCCTGACATTAGCGTGTTCGAACAAACAAATTCTTCAGCATTATAATATTAGTATAGTTCAGGCTTAAAAAGCAATATCTTTTGTTTTAGAATAATTAGCATAATTATTGTAAAGGGTGAAAAAATAAAACAGCAGTTAAGTGTTCTAGTTACACACATTTTTATTTTCCTATTTTATACCATGATATAAATTTTAACAAAAGATGATTATAAGAGTTTAGAGTTTATGAACATCGAGTTTCAAGGAACATCAGTCGCGTCGATAACAGCTGTTGTCTTGCAAGCAACACATTACGTCACAGTTAAATAATAATTGAAAAATCACATTGACAAAATATATATTATACCCAAGAAGCTTATATCTAATACACTGGAGATTGCACTATGACCATTAACTTGTAACAAGAAAATATGACGTTGAATGACGCCTGTATGTTTTTTTATCCCTTTCACACCTAACTTGGCAAGTTGGTGTGAAAGGGATAAAAAAACATACAGGCGTCATTCAACGTCATATTTTCTTGTTACAAGTTAATGGTCATAGTGCAATCTCCAGTGTATTAGATATAAGCTTCTTGATTATACCAGTCACGAATACGGGTGTGGTATTCAGTATTCACATGTATTGTATGTCGAAGCGATCTGTAACTCACAGCACCAAACACACATCGTATGATCACAAGTTTATCGATTCCTTTAGCTATCACCACAACATTCACATAGTCGCGACATACGCTTGGCTAAAAATTACATAGCTAGTTACTATACTTTAAAACTAGGGTTAAGACATACATTATACATTACCTAAACAATAGAATAACTTACGACTAATAACTGTTTACATACTAAACGGAATATTCATGAAAATGATCAGTGATCTATGAAGTGGAGTGCCTCTGCGCAGATTTGGCACTAAATAGTAAATACCGCGAAACAGCTTAACATTTATATCTTTTCAAAACAAAAATATGATATGTTCACTTTGACCAAAAATATAACTATTGACTTCTTTAAAAAAATAAATAGTCATGACCACAATGTAATTATTAATGTAGAATTGAATAATTTCGTGAGACCTTAAATACTATGTCCAAAGTAGTATTTAGATATATCAAACTAATAGTATTTTACACAATGTAAAGTTTTAATTTCATCATCACTCTTTTAATGCCTAAAGGGTAATAGCGAATTCTCCTAAACATTTTTCAAAATTTCGTTCAAATTAGTCAAAACTCAAAAGTTCACAAGTTTCTTTTCTAATTAAAAACTAGATATTGAGCCAATTAGAAAAGTAATTATGTACCTTTAAATTAAAAAAAAGTTATGACTGAAAAATAGCCAAAAAAATAATTTATTCTAAGGACAAGGAATTGAAACCTTTGAATTTACATTCAACACCACTACAAAATTTATAAATTCTTGTTCTATAAGAATCTTCATATATCCTTCTTCACTTTGTAATTTAATACAATCACACATTTAAATCAACATTAAATCACATACATAAGACTGATCACATAAATAAACCCTGAAAATATCGAGATAGTGTAGACCAATACATATTAATTATTTATCATTAAGTAGTTATCGTTTGCAGTTGCGTTTGAGATCATCGCTGTATTGCGGCAAATATTGACTCAATTCAATACACAGAACAAATAATATAATAGATATTAAAGTCGCCTAAATTATACAAATGGACATATCCAAGCTTTTATTCACATTAATTGCAACTAAATACCGTAAAGCCTTACAATAATGCATCTCGACATATACGTATTGAGCGGACTCGTGCGATCCCTAAGACGATCAAATTATAATCTAATCACAGCTATATTCACGGGCGGAAGAGGGGTTCTACAACCAAGCTCTGTCAGAGATTTGAGAAAGACATTAAACATTTGTTCGCTCACAAAATCCAGACTTAAATTACAAAATTACACGGATAATACTAAAGAAGAAATTGAACCCATATTCTGTCCGTGTGCAGCAGATATGTCGAGAGCATACAGGAGGTGTGTACAAGCGTTGCGTGGGGATGGAGGCACGGTTGCTAGGCAACGCAATCATGTCGCGTAGCGCTTGGTCCACAGGCGCGCGATGCGGTCGTGCTCCTCGCGGTTCTGCAAGTACTGCGTCGCGATGCTGCCTACAAGCGGGTCCGCTGGAAATTACGTAACACATTGAATATACGAATATTGTAAAGCTGTAATTAGTTTCTTTTATTTTTTTTGTGAAGCTAAACTCTAACTACTCTTAAGGTGATAATCAGTTTAATTTTTGTATTAAGTGAAGTCCCGTGTCCCCTAATGGGGTATGGGGCAGATGCATTATGCATACATCTATTTCACAGATCGATTTTCTGTAGGGACAAATAGGTGATCAGCCTTCTGTGTCCTGCCAGACCAACACATTTTTTTTCTTCATCTCCAGTGGAAATCAACCCCAGGACCCATCGATTATACACATGCTCATGCATTGCACTGTAATAAGCAGCAAAAAAAAAATGGAAATAACTAATTTTATTTGTGTAAAAATAACTTCTGTATCCAGACTTTTGAAAGAAGTTTGGTATGTTTACACCATATAGGATTAGCATGTTAAGTTTTGAAATTAATAATATATTGTTTCTAATTATCTACAAAATTAAAAAAGTGATGCTGTGAATTAATACACTTATTACTACAATAAAAAAGGCTACCGTCTTATACTTTATTGTTTTATTTCCTCACATGAATATTTCTTATCACAGGAAGCCCAAAGCAAATCAAACTTATCTTATTTATAAAAATACATCATGAAACATTATGAAATATATAGGTAACTTTTATTTATTAATTATAGTCTACTAATATTATAAATGCGAAAGTATCTCTGTCTGTCAGTCTGTCTGTTACGCTTTCCCGCTTAAACCTCTCAACCTATTTTGATGAAATTTGACACCACGCGGGTGAAGCCGAGGGCGGAAGCTATTAGTCTATAAATACTAAATTTGAAAGTCTATAAATACTATTTTTAAACTAACCTGGATTACAATCAGTCAGTAATGAGCAAATGGAGAGCAGTACTTTAGATATAGTGAGTGCGGGCGACCAGTTGTCCTTTAGTATGTCCAAACATATCACACCCTGGCTGTTTATATTGCAGTGGTATATCCTAGTTCGGAATGTCACCTGAAAAAAGGATAAATAAATATTATTTTCAAAGCAAATATAAATTATTTGTTATCTTGACAGTAAAAAAATACAATATAAAATATAATATTCTGATCTCTTGAAGATGGTAAATAAAAAAAAAGAGATTATGAAGTTTAAAGACTACTTGGAGGTATTTTTATCAAATATGGTTATAAAGTTGCATTAAAACTAAAAATATAAATATTTACTCATAATATAGTGTGAAAAAAGGTTCATGTTTCTTTAATCCCTTTTTAAACAAATTATTAACATATAATAGGAATTTTTAATGAATATTTTAAATTTCACACAAAAATGACTAAACATATTATATTAGTAACAAAAGGACACACAAAAAGGTCAAATTCAAAAACTTATAAACATTAGTAAAAACCTAAGCTTATTTCCTGAAACTATTATATTCTTTTTGCTAATACAATAAAATTTTTAAGATATTTCAAAGGCAAAAAAAGCTGTTTTTGCAATAATTTCAATAAATCTACAAATTAAATTGATACATGTTAGGTCCAGGTGCATCAGACTGGTTTAAGGCATGCATTAAGTGTATAAATCATCAGGCATTAGATTACCAGGTGCTTAGAGGGCATTCAACTTGTTAGGTATTTATTTAAACAGTATATAAGTATGGTATTTGAGGCTTAATTTATATTAAAACACAAGGATGATGCAATCACTTTTATTTGACACAACAAACTGACATACGATCGGTCATTATTTGTGTGTACCCTCACTAATATACTACAATCCCTCCACCTTTAGTTACAACTTAATGACTAGGTATTACAAAAATTTACGTTTTTTACGTATACGCAAAGGATATCTACGAGGTGTCAACTGATCGTCACTCCGGGGGTCTATAGGGGCGGAAGGAGAACTCACGCTAGTAGTGACAGAGCTTCCTTCAGAATCTGAGCCAACTGGTACCGACTCACTCCTCTCCTCCTCTACCTGTTCTTGTTGAGGAGCTGGCGATGACAAGACGTTTGAATCATGAGGAACCCCCTGCAATTGCGGTGGATCTTGTTCCGTAACATGTTCCCCAGGAACTGAAGATTCAGTCACCTCATTAGAAGTGTAGTCCCCGAAGCAACTCACATCATCAGAAACATGTTCATTGTATTTTTTAGAACCCTTATAAATCAAAATTTGGTCTATATGTTTGCGAACGTAGACATTTTGTTCTGGTACATAAACCAAATACATCCTTGAGCCAATGTTTTTCTTAATTATACCAAATTTATAAGTATGTTTGGTTCCATTTTTATAATAGTGTTTAAACAAAACTTCATCTCCGGTTTTAAATATAATTTTACGATGACCCCCATAGGCGTTACTTTGTGAAATCTGTTTAGCATGAACATTATCCTTAATGACACTTGACAAAGACTCTGAGGTTGGTGAATTGCCACCAGCCACCGTACTACGTTCACAAAGTAAATCTAAACGGCAACGTAACTTACGGCCAAACATTAACTCTGCGGGAGAGACACCGGTAATGCAGTGAGCCGAATTTCTATAATTAAATAAATAATCGTATAATTTATCAACCAACATTTTGGAGCTGCCTTCGTTTAAAATCACCTGAATGCTGCGTTTAAATGTTTTCACAGTATTTTCGGCCTGACCGTTAGACGCTGGGTGGTACGGTGCAATAGTTACATGTTTTACTCCATTGCGTTGACAAAAATTTTCAAAATAAGCTGAACAAAAATTAGTTCCATTATCCGTCACTATAACTTTAACTAAACCAAATCTACTAAACATTTCACTGACTTTCAATACCACCGCTTCACTATCTGTCGTTGACATGATAAAACATTCTACCCATTTAGAATATGCATCAACTGCTACTAAAAAATTTTTATTGTTCAACGAAAACATATCTAAATGAATGCGCTCCCAAGGACGCTCGGGGTAGGACTGCTACGAAAAACATTGCAAATACTACATGAACCAATTTTTTGCTCAATATGTTTATCGATGTTAGGCCACCACATACGAGTGCGCGCTTCATTCTTAGTTTTAACGATTCCAAAATGAGAACTATGCAATTCATTCAATAAACGTTCACGTAAAATGGTAGGAATTACAATCTTATGGCCGCGCATAATGCAACCATCTTCATATGAAAGTTCATTTCTACACATAAAATACGGTTTTAAATCTAAATCCGCAAGCTTTTTAGGCCAACCGTGCTTAATGAAATTTATAATTTTAAGGAAAATATTATCATTTTCAGTGGCGCTCTTAATTTCGTTAAAAGATATAGGTTTTAAAAATAAATTCGCAATAAAATTAACGTATGAACATGAGTCGGTTGTATTTAAATCACATTCAGATTCAGACGGAATTTCTAGAACCGATCGAGACAAAAAATCTGCAACATTGTTATTGCTATTAATATATTCGATATTAAAATTGTATGCCGATAAAAACAACGCATATCGCTGCAAACGGTTCGCAGCGAGTTCGGGAATACCCTTTTTTGATGCAAATATCGACAACAAAGGCTTATGATCAGTTCGTAAGGTGAAAGGAACAGTACGACCGTACAAATAATGATGGAATTTTTTTATTGCAAAAACTATAGCAGATGCCTCTTTCTGAATCTGCGCATAATTACGCTCCGCGGACGACAACGACCGCGACGCATACGCCACTACCCGCTCAGCGCCGTCCGGCTGCCGCTGTGCCAGCACGGCGCCCAGCCCCGCCGGCCCCGCGTCTGCCGTCACTATCGTACACAGCTCGGGGTCGAAGTGGGCCAGCACCCGATCCGATGATAATTCTTGTTTAATTCTACAAAACGCCTCATTCTGTTCACGGCCCCAAAACCATTTTGTATCTATTTTTAGTAACAAATGTAACGGATCCAAAACACTCGATGTGTTTGGTATGAAACATCTATAATAATTTACCATACCTAGAAAAGATTTCAACTCACTAACGTTCTTTGGGCAACTTGCGTTTAAAATAGCTTCAACTTTTTGTTTTGATTTATGTAGACCGTTTTTATCTATGACGAAACCGAGATATTCGATAGATGTCTGAAATAATTTACATTTCTCTCGTTTTACACGTAAACCCGCATCCTGCAATCTACTCAAAACCAGCTCCAATCTCTGCAAATGCAATGCTTTTGTAGGACCCGTTATCAAAATATCGTCCAAAAAGACGCAAACTCCCTCAATACCCACCAATAACTGATCCATAGTACGCTGAAAAATGCACGGAGCGTTCGATAAACCAAAAACCAGTCTATTGTATCGAAAGAGACCCAAATGAGTGTTGATACATGTCAATTCTTTGGAATTATCTAATAATAATTGATTGTAAGCCCTAGAAAGATCTAGCTTAGAAAATTCTAACCCTCCGTGTAATTTAGAAAAAATATCTTCGATCCTAGGCAGAGGATAATTATCGATGTACAGCACTTTGTTTAAAGTTACTGAAAAATCCCCACAAATTCTTATATTACCGTCGGGTTTTAAAACGGGGACGATAGGTGTTGCAAAATCAGAGTAATCAACCTTTTCCAAAATACCTAAATCAAGTAAACGATTTAATTCCGCCTCCACTTTAGTTTTCAATGGAATCGGCACCGGTCTAGGTTTAAAAATAATTTCAATTGACTCCCTGGTTTGATTTTTAAAGTCACTTTATATTTATTAAACGTACCTAAGGTATCACTAAAAAGTACAGAATATTTATTTAAAATCTTATCTGCAAGTCCGTTTGATTCTAAACTGTTGTAGTTACACGAACTAAACTCCAAACTAAAAATAGAAATAAAATCACGACCTAAAAGTATCGGTAGGTTTTTGTGTGTATTTACAATAAAAAAATTAATCGGTTTAACGATACTATCATAGGTAACGTTCATACAAATATAACCCAATGGGTTAATTCTAGTCCCGTTATAACAATTAAACACCACACTACTCGGTTTTAACAACAGTTTACGTTTAAAATATTTTTCATAAATAAGATATGGCAAAACGGATACTGCACTACCGCTGTCGATTTCACAAATAAACTTTAACGAATCCAACAACACCGAAAGACGCATAGGTTCTCCATTTAAACATTTAATATTAAATAACTCACCAACTTCAGAGTCCTCGCCGTGCATTTCTACATAATTATTACGCTTAACATTAACGTTACAAACTCGTTGTAAATGCCCTTGTTTACCGCACTTATTACAACTATAACTTTTAAAACGACACTGCTCTTTTGAATGGCCTTTACCACCGCACACTACACATAACACTTTCTCACTGAAGCTGGGGCCCCGGGCCGCCCTCCCGGGGGCGCCGGGACGGACGGCGAACACACCAACCGGACCTCGTTCAACTCCCGGTTGCACACTCGCCGATGATGCCGAATCAGCACTTTGCAATGCCAAGCGGGCACACTGCACGCTTAATGCCATCTCCAACGCCTTGTTGAAAGACAAATTATCGATATTCTCAGCGAATAACTTTTCTTTTTCTTTGGCATTTACTAGACCCAATACGAATCTATCACGTAGTGCTGTGTCCAATTCGCCCTTGAAGCCACAATGTTGCGCTAAATGTCGTACTCGCGCCGCCCATTCAGTTAAATCTTCCCCCGGTCTTTGTTCAGCCTTATAAAACAAACTAGCTGGTGCGTTGTGCGCGGGCTGCAAGCAGCCCGCGAGCCCCTTTTGCCCCTGGGTTGAAGCAATAGGGCAGTCATTTGAAAATGCATTCGAATTTTCTGTCCATTTGTTACATCTGCTAACAGCGAATCTACAGTCAGTCGGTAATGCTTATAAATTCCCCATTCAAGTATTCTCCACTCAACAAATATCTTTCAGCAAAAGTACTTCTCTTCAAGATAAAATGATCGTTTAACTTCTGTACGAGTGTAGCGTACTCGATGTTTTCTAAATCCGAAGGAAATACTAAATCTTTAGCGACGCGATAAGTGTCTTCTACCAACGCTGTCAACAACAACGCGCGGCGCTTCACCCCGGCTTTGTCTGTATTGTCATCAATGCTGTTAGCCGTACAATACTGCTTAAAACGACTAATGAATATACTCCATTCTTGCGCGCGGTGGTCGAACGTGAGATTGCTGCCAAATGATGCATTTCCAACAAAAGACATATTTCACTGTATTCTTTGTACTTTTTCACGTGTGAATTACTATTTCCTCGTCGCCAATTATGGTATTTGAGGCTTAATTTATATTAAAACACAAGGATGATGCAATCACTTTTATTTGACACAACAAACTGACATACGATCGGTCATTATTTGTGTGTACCCTCACTAATATACTACAATAAGACTAGCCAAGTTATATACAAAGCTTAAGTATGAGAATGTTCATATGTATATTTAATACATATATATTAAAATAATAATATTTTCAATGAAAGTATGAAAAGAACTATACCAATATAAAAGTAAATAAACTTATGTTTGTAATGTTTGATTGTTTTTTTTACTCAAGTTATTTTGACTCTTCAAGCTGTATTTAGCTATAAGCATAGATCACAGAAACTAAAGGGAGATATGGTTAGGGGGCGGGGCCGGTGTCGCAGCAATATGCCCAAAAAAAGAACACATGCTGTTTGTTGCATTCAGTTGACGTTCGACCGTCGGCCGGGTATTATTTGACAATGCCGTGTTGTTCCGTTAAAGTTTTTAAAAACCGAAGTGAAACCAGCATCTTTAAGTCAAATGGAATCACTTACCATCGGTAAGTACTGAAAATTATACGATTTTCTTACTAAAATTTCAAAAACAATATTACGTAGAGTGATTTCTTGGTTTCTTATCTTTTATATTATGTGACAGAACGACAGTCACAATAATTTTTGTAAATAGTTTACAATGCTTCTTCTGTACGTGACTATTCAAACGCGGAGTTCGAATACCGCAGTGTATAATGATCATACTAAAGCTAACAATCGTGTAGTTAGGGTTGCCAACTTTTTTTACAAGAAATAAAGTATATTCAGGTCTATGAAGATTATTAAACAGTATTTTATCAAAACAAACAGTATTTATTGTAGTGTGCGCCCTCTGACTAAATAAAAAAAAATTGTGAGCGTCTAAATGTAACACATAATAATGTGTCTGCACTTTGATGCTGAAAACAGTATTTTGTATACTTTTTTTTTGTTAAACAGTAAAAAGTATAATTTAGTGAAAAACAGTAGAATACTGTTTAAAACAGTATAGTTGGCAACCCTACGTGTAGTACGGCCGCTGCTCGCGGTCGTTAGTTAAGGATGCGAATCGAGTGTGTCCATGTCGATAAGATTCGGATTTTTACTACCTTACTACCTTATTTTTATATCATAATGTATTACTATTAGCTTAATATCTGATTGTATTATTATTATTTGATAGGTACTCGAGCAATAATTTTATAGTAATTATTATACATGGATTAAAAAAAGAAGTCACTTATTTCATACTTATTTTACTTTACAATAAGTCAATAGGCAATGCTTTATGGACTTCATCACCATGAATGCTACCATCAAGGTGTCCATTTCTACCTAGTTACTGTATTGCCTATAAATTGTTTTAATTTTAACGTTTCTCATTTTATCGACAAGCAATCCCTATCATAAACGCATATCTTGCGGCTGTAGTGGTGCTGTATACGTACGTCACTTACAATCTAGTGTGCGAACAAATAGTTGCTCTCAAATTTTTGTGTGATGACACGCACACAACGCAAAGTATTGTTTGTATTTTGTTTACTGTTGTGTGCGTAAATTTGTAATGAGACACCAGGTTTCGTACTCAGCGCAAGCGATTGGCATCTCTCTAGATCTCTATGGCTATAAGTGAACGAGTTCTTATTGTACATCTTTGGGATATGTTTTGTACCTTATAACAATAACTCTGTTTCTGTGTATGTTTGAATGTGTATATAGTAATTTATCTAACAAGTGAAAGCACAACTACAAATGATAGTGAAAATAAAAAAATAGTAAATAACAAAATACAACACAGACATTCATCCCAATAATAATAAGCAGAAATTCATATGTTACACAAAAATAGTTATCAGTCGTGATACAAAAATAATATCAATAAATACTACCACATAAAGCTTACCTTAGGTGGTTTAAAGGGATATTCTGGTGAGAAGTGTATATCTAGGAAGAACACACCGCCTTCATACACTGAACCAGGTGGTCCTAAGATGGTGGAGACCCACTCATATAAGTTGTCTCCCTTTGGCCCAGCGCTACAGTTTGGCGGTGGGTCCAGTGTGATTTCCGCCAACTCTTTCTGAATCCTCTTTGCTGAAGTACCCAGTGCCTTCGACATTTTTGGGTTCGGTTTGTTCTCCTTTGAATCCGGCTTCTCCGCTACTGTGTTTCCTCTGCCTCGTCCCGTACCACTTCCTGATGAACCAGATTCACCAGACATTATCTAAAAGCAATACTAATCTAAACCACATAGCGGATCGTTAATAAGCGTAAGCATGACTCTAAATCGAAATTAATCCAACTCATGCCATGAGTTATATAATTATGTACTATGAAAATGATGTGACTCAAATGCAAACAAAATCGTTACTTGCTTCAACGTGGGAACAATGTCCTATAAGTCAAAGCAGATAATGTCGAATTCTATGTTGCAAAATCATAAATAAACTTGTTTGTCAAACAAACAAAACCTCTTACAAAATTAAACACAATATAATCAATAAGTGCGGGGACAAAGGGTTGTCACGCGCTAAATTTAGACACCAACATCAATAATAAAATAAAATTAAATAAAAAAACATCAAAAGACAGAACTGAGTGGTATTTTGACAATTTTTTTAAATGTTTTGAGAACAAAGACCGAGCTAATTTTCTAAATAAAACAACTCGTTTATAGCAATTACATGAAACCAAATGACTAAGTTGATGAAATGAAAGAATTGAACAATAAATAAGTGATATCATAAACACAAACAGACAAATGGAATGGAAAAGAAGATTTAATACCTTACGAATAACAGTCGGCCATCTTGTGGGCTGGCGTTATCCGATAATTTACAATTTTTTTGTTCACCAATGACCCAATTAACAAAGAAATAGATGGATCTCGATACTTAAAAAGAAACACGTCCAGAATATATACTACTCCTGTGAAAGATGTTATTCAAAAGTCCGTGTTAGTGGTTGATCCGTACTGCAAAAGCACAAGCGTTTTACTTTCCCAGCAACTAAACAATCAATGTTAACTGATTAACTCTCGTTTGACGTATCTAGAAAGAATTAATACCTTGTTATAATAAAAGGATGCAAATTTTCTCTTTTCTAGAACTATTTAAAATCAAAGCTTCAAAACTTCTACCACATCAGTCATCACGTCCATTTGTACTATACACTCACTACCACACTGCAACAAAAATGCATGCAAGTAAAAAAAAAAACAAATTATGATCATACAACAAATAAACAATAATATTACAAAATATACTCACAAATAAGTATGACTTAAAATTAATAAGCAGAGGTTTATGAAACTCAAATCTCTAAAGCTAAATTAATGTTTTCACAAATTCATGCACAACCACTTTCCGACATGTTTATAAAAAAAACCGGCGTGTTGCTATTGCAATAAATTTTTTAAACACTATGATACACTGATACACTCTATGTGAACAGATGTGAACGAAAAACTTTTTGGTGTGTTTGTTTTTTTTTTTTACCTAAAAGTTATATGTTTCCACTAAACATTCAAATAACTTTCACTCCAAGTATCAACTAGGTATCAAAGTAACATTGTAATTGTAAATATGTGATTGAAAAGTTAAAATTTTTCACTAGACACCAAAAATTAATAAATTAGTATAGGTATCACAGGTCAGTTGTCACTGTCAGTGTCAAACTAATATATTACTTGCTCTGTGTGCCAAACTGCCAACTGTCAAAATATATTGTGTCTTGTTTTCATTTCCGTGATTTCCATCGTATTTCGTACAAAGTGGATTCTACAAAAACATTAAATACTTTTAAACTAAATACTGTAACTCAATATTATTTGAAATAAATACTCTTTATTTAAACGGAATAACACACTAGTAACCATGGGTAAACGACAGCATCAAAAGGATAAAATGTAAGATTTGGTAAAACTTACTGTTTATATTTTATTCTAAACAAATTCTTAATAAATATTATTATTTTAGGTACTTAACATACACCGAATGGACAACATTGTACGGTGGTAAACGATCGGGTACAGCAGTGGAAGAGGACACATCATTTAAAAGGCTCCCTTATGATCATTGCTGTTTATGTTTACAACCTTTTGACCAGCCTTACTGCGACGCTGATGGCAATGTGTTTGAGTTGCAGGCCATAATTGAGTTTGCGAAGAAGTTTAAAATCAATCCTGTGACTGGCAAGGTAATGAAGATAATTGTACTATAATTTACTCTACATAACTATGTTTATTAAATAATAATAATATACATGAATTAACTATACCACACAATTATTGTATAAACTTTCAGAAAATCGATTTAAAAGGCTTGATAAAGTTGAACTTCTTCAAAAATGCAAAGGATGAGCACCATTGTCCAGTATTGTTCAAACCGTTCACAAAAAATTCTCACATTGTCGCAATTCGTACAAGTGGTAATGTCTATTGCTATGAGGCAGTGGAACAGCTCAATATCAAGGGAAAGAACTGGAAGGATCTCATTGAGGATACACCATTCGTGAGGAGTGATATAATTACGATACAAGACCCAAATAACCTTGATAAGTTCAATATTTCTAAATTTCATCATATTAAAAATAATTTGAGGGTTGAAACAGAGGGTACGAATTCATATTGCTCGCTTAAACTATAAAACATTTTGTAACTATAAATCCTGTGAATATTAATATTAAATATTAAATTTATATTATATTAAATTTTATGTTCAACAGAGGAAATAGCTTTAAGAAAAGATCCACATGCCAGGCTAAAAACAGTGTCATCTGAAACCAAGGAAATTCTGCAAGAATTAGAGAAAGAGTACAAGGCACCAGAAGCAAAGGAATCTAAGAAAGAGGTTCAATATTTTAATAGTTGTTGTGACTTTGTCCATCTGGAAATTACTTTTTGCATGTATTTGTCAATGTTATGATTACATTTTAAATCATGAATTGAATGTAATTAACTACCTAAATGATTTAATAAACCCTAAGTATTGGATGAATTTACTATAGAGAAAGTTGTTCAACGTCTCTGAGATTTAAATAAATTAACTAGCTAAAATAAAAAGGTTTAAATTGCAAATATCAATTCAATTTAGTTCTTTTTCTATTATTGCATTTTTTTAATTGCCTCATGCCAGGTGGCTGATAAATTCAATGCAGCTCACTACTCCACGGGCATGGTGGCGGCCAGCTTCACGTCCACGGCGATGGTGCCGGAGACGAAACACGAGGCTGCCATCATTTGTGAGGATGAAGTCAAGTATGAGAGGGTTAAGAAGAAAGGTAATTGTGCCAAATTATTCCAATCAAAACTTATTCTAAACAGTTTAAAACTTTATTTTAATAATCACTATCCCTACATGTTATATACGAAATATATAAAGTAGTATGCCATGTTTGTCTGTCTGTGATAAACTCAAAAGTCACAAGCAACTCAGTGCAGTAGCACTGATTTCTTTCTGTTTTCACTATTGGATAGCATGATTGTCGAGGATAGTTTTATATATAAGTAACTAGGCAGTGGAGATCAGTATAACAAAAAGACACATAATGTATTTTTATTTTCGTAGGATATGTAAGATTAGTGACGAATTTGGGACAGCTAAACTTTGAGTTATATTGCGATGTGACACCGAAAACTTGTGACAACTTCATCAAACTCTGCCTCAATGGATATTATAATGGAACTAAGTTTCACAGGTCTATAAGAAATTTTATGGTAAGCATATACATATACATATTTATAATTTTTAATTTTTTTTTAAGTTTGTAAAATATTTGTCGTAATAAAGAAGACATTTCGATTTAAATGAAACCTTAAAAATATTTGTTGGAAGAAGCTAGGTTTCAAATGATTTAAATTTTATTGAATGAACAAATAATATAAGTACTTATGTAAAAAATAAAAATACGTTTTTCACTAATGCTATTCAAGATTACAAATATATGTAAAGATAATAAAAAAAATTGGTGTTTTATTAATTAAATTTTTTTTATGCTAATTTCATCACTAGATACAAGGTGGAGACCCGACTGGTACTGGTTTAGGAGGAGAATCAATATGGAAGAAACCATTTGAAGATGAAATTAAACCAAACTTGCATCACACTGGCCGTGGTGTACTTTCTATGGCCAATTCGGGACCCAATACAAATGGCTCACAATTGTAAGAATAAACTGTATAAATATTGTATTTTTTACGGTTACGAAAAATATGGCTTGGCTATTCTTTATTTTTCATTATTTTGACGTGATGAAAACAACAAAAAATATATATCTTCGATTTAGATTATGTTGATAATCTATAGATTAAAAATATGATGATATTGGAAGCTTCATTCAAGATGCATTTTATTTTTGATATCTTTCTTATCTATAACTTAATACTCACAATAGTAATATCTCTAATATCTTCCAGTTTCATAACGTTCCGATCATGCAAACAACTAGACGGCAAGCACACAATCTTTGGCAAACTCGTCGGTGGGTTAGACACACTCAGTGCTATGGAACAGATAGAGGTGGACAATAAGGATCGGCCCATTCACGATATTGTTATAGAAGTGGCTCAGGTGTTCGTTGATCCGTTTGCTGAAGCTGAAGAACAGGTAAACTATAAAAATTATATGACTTGGTGGTGGTTTGCTTATGTGAGAGTTGAAACCTACAGTAGTGCTGTATTTCAATTTTATATAAATTATACATAAATTGTTCGTTACTTTTTATATGGAAATATACAACACCCATACACCTGTATTCCTCACTATACACTTCTCTATACTTTTCATCAAATCATATAATAGTGAAACATATTTTCAGCTTGTCGTAGAAAGGGCTGAAGAGTTAAAAAGGCAAGCTGAAGCAGAGAGCCAAGGTATAAAACCGAAGAAAGCCAACAAACAACCCCTAAAAGTATTCCGTGAGGGTGTCGGCAAATATCTGAACTTACAAGAACTGACAGAACCAAATAAAAGCAGCAAATCACAAGAGGTACCAGCTAAAAAGACGAAGAAGGATAATAAAGGAGGGTTCGGTAGTTTTGACTCATGGTAAATTCTGTGTAAAAAGTATAATAAAATATGAAATGTTTTAAGTGTTTAATTACAACATAAGTTTCCCTAATACCTTACATTTGTGATAATTTCCAACATATATAACAATGCAATAATGATTTTTTAATATGCTTATAACTAAATGTCAATAGATAAACTATGAAAGTAAATGTGAATTACCTAATTTATATGAATTGGAATATTTCAAAAATGCTCTAATACTGTAAGTACATAGTCTAATTGTGCCTTAAAGCTACCAATTAATGAAACATCAACATAAAGATAGTGTTGAAATAAGGCAATCATTAAATCTTAGTTGAGGACTTGACTAAATAATTTACGAAGGTACTTCATAAGTATTGAATTATTTATAACATTAAAGTTATAATATTGACCATAGACAGTGGTTCTAGAATTCAAAATAATGGAAAAAGCCTCTATTATGATTTAAATGTAACCTCAACATAAAGAAACACTAATACTCTAATCATAATTCATAACAATATTGAACACTAGCTGCAATAGCTCAGATTAATTGTAATTCGGTCGTCGTCTAGCCGTTCTCTGCTTGTCAAATCTCATTTCCATTTCTTCCAATACCTTTGGTGTGTAGCGAACAACGAGTTTAACTGATCCCACAGCTTGTTTGAGTAATTCTACAGCTTTTTCATGGTTCTCGCCTTCAACAGATACACCATTTACTGATAGTAATTGATCACCCCTTTTTAATCCTCCGTGTCGGTCAGCAACACCACCAGGAATGATTCTCGAAATGTAAATCGGAGAATTCTGCTCTTTTCCGCCCATAACATTGAAACCGAGGCCTTCTTCGGTCTTAGGAAGTTCAACTACGCGAGGATGGGCATGACCTTCAGCGGCTGCGAATGCTGCGACTGTAGCCTTGGCTGTGGCCGAGGCACGGATATCCGCAGATCCCTGAATATCCACAGTCTCGTAAACATGTTCATAAACTTCTCTCACAGCATTCAAGAAATCACTTTGAAGAACTTTTTGTAACGCAGCTAGTTTCGTAGCGGGAACTTCCCCACTCTGTTGCAATTTTTCTAACAGTTCTATTGCCCTTTTAATATCCCTTGCTAATGTTAACTGTTCACCAGTATTACTCATTTTGTTTAGAAAGTAAAAAAGGGCGTTTTATGTGCCTAGAATCAGATCAATACACAAAACTAGCGAAGGAATGATAAATCAGATGTGTCAAATGACAATTGACATTTGACAACATTGTTGAGTGTTTACATATTTTGGAATTGTACCAATAAAATCATAAAAAGTTCGTGGAAGGTTCGTGGAATGCAATATGCAGGAAAATTTCTAAAATGAAAAATAAAAAATTATCGAACATTGTGGTGCACTTACACATTCATGCGAATAACGAAAGGAATAACGAACAAGGAACACACGTGTACATAATTGAACATAATTAAAAAATAAAATATTATCTCAATGACAGTGAATCGCTATTTATTTTAGACTAGCTTACCGCCCGCGGCTTCGCTCGCTTTGTCTAAAACCTAATAAATTATATACTAAAACCTTCCTCTTGAATCACTCTATCTATTACAAAAAACCGCATCAAAATCCGTTGCGTAGCTTTAAAGATTTAAGCATACATAGGGACAGAAAAAGCGACTTTGTTTTATACTATGTAGTGATATACAGATCTAGCGAAATCATTGCTTGCTTTCGCCATAAGAGCATATCGGACGTAATCAAAAGGAGCAAAGAAGCAAATGGCGAACACGAACTTACTTTAGGTACTAGACCAGGGGTTCCCAACCTTTTTTTGTCTACTGCCCACTTTAAGAATAAATTATTTTTTAACGCCCCCCTTTTTAAACATACTTAAAAACCGCTAAGTACTTATAACTGATTATTGAAACGCAATTTTATAGTATTCGGACAGAGTATCTTTTATTGAAAATAAAACAAACATAATCAATTCTTATATAAAAACTAATGTGAAGGTTGAATCTGATGCTGTTCAATAAGTTTGTTGATATCAGGTTCCAATTTACTCAAAAACAGCCGCATGTCGCCACGTTCGGTAACACGCAAACGATTTCTCTTTTTAATAAGCAGCGTTGCCACAGCACTAAATCCACGTTCACACAAATATGACGATGGGAATGCTATCAAGAATCGTTGAACAATTGACCACAATCCAGGGTACAATTGCGGGATCGGTTTTTGTAGCCAAAATTCTTGATATCCATTTTTGAACTTGATTTTTGTTTCTTCGTTTGTTGTCAATTCTATAAGTTCTTCTTCCAGCTGAGGTGACATTGCTGTGTTGACATTTGAAATGGATCCAACACCCAGTCTGGTATTTCCAAGTTTAAAATGTCCTGGTATCGTTCGGTGAAGTCAATGTGGAGGTTTTCCAAATGTTGGCAGTAGGCAAACAAGTCGTCGTTACTGCAGAATACCGATAAATTCGGAAAATTGTGAAACTCACGTCTGCCCATATTCTTTTTGTGCAGAAGCAGTTTGGCTGCGAAAGCAGCAACGACATTTTTTGTTTTAATTAAATTTAGTTCATCGCCTTGCAGTTGGAGGTTCATGTCGTTGAACAATTTATACAGGTCTGTCATGTAAGCTATATCATTCTTTGATGTTATGAGCTTGTTGCGCAGTTCTGTATCTTTAGTTTCCAAGAACTCTATCACAGAGTCAAACAGGTTGTAAAATCGCATCAGACAATTGCCTCTTGACAGCCAACGAACTTCAGTATGAAGCAACAAACGGTTGAAATCTTCGTCATTAGTAGCACAAAGTTGATGAAATAATCTATCATTCAAAGAGCTGCTACGGATTTTATTGACTGCTTTGATGACATATTGCAGTGATTGAAATAGTCGTTCACTTAAGTTTCTAGCAACCAAATGTTGTCTATGAATAACGCAATGTATAGCAAGGACATCTGGAATTTTATTCTTTATGTATGCTATGAAGCCTTTATGGCGCCCTGTCATAGCCGGAGCGCCATCCGTAGCAACTGATATAATATTTTTCAAAGGAATCTTTTTCTCTTCACAAAACTTTTCCAATGTATTGAATTTGGTTTCGCCTTTTGTATCTGTCTCCAAATTTCTGGCAAACAATAGTTCTTCACATATTTTCTCATCTTTAATAAACCTCCCATAAGATAGCAACAACGCTTCATTAGTTGGTAAAGTGGACTCATCGAGCTGAATTGAGAATTGACTAGTCCTCAGATGATTGCACAATGATTCTTCAATGTTTTCAGCCATTTCATCAATTCGTCTTTGCACAGAATTATTACTCAAAGGAATTTACCGGATAATATCTGCGGCCGGTTTATGAAGCACAGCAGTTATTACTTCCTTTATAGCTGGCAATATTAACTCTTCTCCGATGTTGTGTGGTTTGCCTTTTTTGAGCAATTAACAAAGAGATATTGTACGAAGCTCGAAGTCCGTCGTCATCTTGCTGAGCAGCCGCCGAAAATAGTTTTGATACACTTGGCTGAGTATTATGCTTCTTCTCTAGGTCTTGAAAATATGCTACATTCTTGTCTTTCTTATCTGGATGCATTTTATTCAAATTATCTTGCAGTCTTGAAGGCTTCATTGCTTCGTTCGAAAATGTTTTTAGACATAGAAGACACAAAGGCGACGACGGGTTTGTGGGATTTTCAATAAATCCGAATTTAATATATTCCGCAGAGTATTGCCGTCTCTTCTTTTTTACTTCCGACATTGTTTTGTTTTGAGAAATACGTAAGTGTTGAAATCAAGTACTGCTTATCTATTATGCGCGAAACCGCAAATGAAAATAAAATAAATTTACGTCGTTTATATAGGATTGCATAAGCAGCACGCACCAACAGGAATAAGACAAACGTGCTTAAACTCGTTTATCTCATTCGACGCCCAATCGTACTCGACAAGCAAGAACAAGTATTATAGAACCAGCCGATTGATACAGGAATGTACAAATCGGATTATTTAACAAAAACTTGTTAAAACATGATTGTCCGCGGTCTATTATATCGAACCGAGTTTGAGCTATATCTTAATAATTAATATTAGTTGATGTTCACAAGATGTCGACTCTCGAAGTCGAGAGCTCAGTCGGCGTCTAAAAGTCTTCCTAGCTAGGTAGATGAAATTATAAATCGACCCCAAAGCCCTACACAACGCCCCCTTTTTTTATGGGTCTCTTACCGCCCCCCTTTAGGCCTGCAGCGCCCACAAGGGGGCGTTATCGCCCACGTTGGGAAAGACTGTACTAGACGAATGTGGGAACAATGGTTTGCGACGTTACATTTTGTACATACGAATGTTTCGTCAAGTGATGAATCGAAAACGAATTTGTAAATGCACATTGCAATACATATATTTGCACAAATACTTTTAAAAGGATACCATGTTTATTTCAATAATATAAAAAATTGTCGGTTTTTAATTTTGTCATGATTTGACACCAGATTTTCATATTTGCGGAGTGCCAACATTACGAAACTACAAGTCTAGATTTATTTGCCAACAGCCAAATTGTCATTTAGCAATTAAAATATTATTGACAAAAATAAATAAAGGTTTTTATTATGTTAAATTCTGTGATAGTTTAGTAAGAGGTTGTGAAGTGTTGAATAAGTGGACTTTTTTTGGTGATAAACATAGAGAGAAACCATGGATGACCTGGGTAAGTCGTTTGTTATCACCATAACCTGTTTGGCGAAGTCTCAGCGAAATGACGTGTTTATGTGATATATGCTGTTTATATTGTTATGATTAAAATACAATTCTATAATTTCAAACTCACATCTCCTACTTTCAAAAACAATCGTGCTGATAACTTAAAATTTATTGTTTAAAATTTGCATACCTAGTTACCTGTTAAAATTTTGAAAAGTACTTTTTGTTCTTTACGCCCTTCAAAGCGAAAATTTTTGATAAAGTTTACATAAACTTAATGTATCAGAATACTTTAATACGCAGTTGTTACTATTTTAAGAAACATTACAATTTTCCTTAATTGTTATTGCCTGAAAATAAGAAATAAGATGAGCATGAGAAATGTATATAAATAAGCTACACAAATTTTATATCACTACACAGAATAAAACAAAGTTGATTACCAATTCTGTCTGTCCCTATGTATGCTTAAAAGTTTAAACTTTTTCTTAAAGATTTTGATGCAGATTTTGTTATAGATTGATGGTTTTAGGTTTAAGTATATAATTTGATAAGATTGAGATGAAGCTGTCTAAGCCATGGACGGAAAGTTAGAAAAAAAGAAAATGATTATCTCCCCAATTAATATATATATATATATATATATATATATATATATATATATATATATATATATATATAAAAACTACTATAACATATAATTAGTATAGTATTAAACTGCGGTTGAAAGCATTAAGCATAGAGTGTTATGTATAAATATTGCACAACCCAACTTACATCCACCCAATGTATATGTCGTGGCCATATCGTAGATTTGCTCATTTCATGAAATGGCCAACATAGTTTGATCAGATCGTTAAATCGTCAACGTTTCACGATTTGGTCATCGACATTTGGCCAGATCGTGTAAAATATCTTAGAGAGTCCATAAAACATTAAAAAATTCAGAATATTTTAAGAACTTGTTTATTGTCATTTAAGTTAGTGCCGCGGTAGCGCCGGCGAATGCCAGAAGCGAATGGTTTTTTCAATAGAAAACAGTTAGGTTAGGTTAGACTTAAATAAATAACGCCCGAGCCGAGCGAGCAAAGCGAGCGTGCCGCGGCAGCGGCCGGCGAGTGCCAGAAGCGAATCGCTTTTTAAAAAAGAAACAAAAATGGTCGCATTTCGTGAAATGGCCATCCACGTTTGGCCAGATCGACGATCTGGCCAAATGTGGATGACCAAATCGTGAAACGTTGACGATTTAACGATCTGGCCAAACTAAATTGGCCATTTCATGAAATGAGCAAATGAACGATATGGCCACGACATATACACTTTGAAGAAGAATATTATGTTATATGTAACAATAAGAAACAATAATTGGTAAGAATATGTCTGAATATTTAGTTTTTTTAAATGAGAAATTATATTTTCATTGAAAAACAAGCCAGTATGGCCGAGCTAGCCCAATTTATGTTGCAGCATGCTCTACTTGCGCATTCAAAATATTTCTTTTATAACTAAGTAATTTACTTAGACATTAACATATAGTAATAAATCTATACTAATATTTTAAAGCCAAAGAGTTTCTTTGTTTAAACGCACTAATCTCAGGAACTACTGGTCCAATTTGAAAAATAATTTTGTTAGATAGCCTATTTATCGAGGAAGGCTATCGGAAGGTTATATAACATCATGCTTAAACCAACACTGCGGGTAGAACCACAGGGCACAGCTAGTATTATATTTAATATTCCATAACTAATTATCTAATAGCAGATTAATGTTCAAATTACCTTTATTAACCTGACCTCTATGTTGACCTTAGGTGTGCAATATTGTATATTAATATGCTAAACTACTTATATAGTTAAAGTAAATAACATGAAGCGCTATAAGAATGATTAATGGCTGTAACCGACACTACCGCACCTATAAAAAGAGTGATTGGGGATATACAGTATACTGAAATTTGGGTAAATTGTTGTTATAAAACTATTTAGTAGTGAATATTTAAATGTTCCTTTATAATAAAATATTAAAATATAGTTCTTAGATCAATAGCCAATTCAAAAATTGTTGTTTCTATAAAAGATAAATACAACTTTTATTTTAAAATACTCAAGAAATACAAAATTTCATATTTATAAATAGGATTAGTGTTATAAGTTGTACGTTGATATCTGTCTATCTGTGTGTGTATCTGTCTAATGCATCGTAGCTATCAACGGATAGACTGATTTCGATGAGTTTTTGCATTTGAAAAATCAGTTTCCTTGCTATGGTTCTTCACTATGTTTGGTTAATACATATTGGTCGAACAGTGTAAGAGTATCAGCTCCTTGCAAAAATGATGAAAGGGATTTATGGCGTATGATTGCTCGATTGAGGCTTTAAGTGTGGCAGTATATAAATATTAAATGATAATAATTATTTATTGGGCCGGGGTATTTAAATTTAATTTTCGAATGAGGGAGAAAAATAAATAGTTGACCCAATTTGTTTAAGGACATTGGGATCCAGATGTTACCCCAGATTTTTTCTTGACGGAAATAATAGGATGGTGGTGATTTACGTTACGTAACTTGAAATAAATTACGTAAATGTAGTTGACGAATAATTATCTTACAAGTGCGTCAAGACGGTACTCGGAGTTCGGACATGTGACACATTCTTTGGAAGTGAAAAGTGTTTTCTGTGGAAAATTAAAAAAGTCGGTTACGTTAAGAACTACGAATAATGATATTCGTATATTTTAATAGATGAATTATAATAAAACAAAAATGGATCAAAAAATATAGATGAAAAAAGGATGTGAATACATAAGTTCCACCCACGGTTTCGCCTTCTTGGTCAAACGAAATTACTATGGAATGAAAATTTCCTCGTCGGTAAAAAGTAGCCTATTAATTATAGCCTCCGATTTTCACAGACCTAAAAATCATATCATAAAAGCGCATCTTTGCGTCGTGATTGAAACACTTTCGCATTACCATAGTTATATTAGCAAGGAAAACAATTAGAGTTAGTGATATTCCATGAAAACCTCTCAGCATTAAAGTAATTACATTACTGCATGCAGGAGAAGTGGTTGCATCGTCCACTTTTAATTAGCTTTATTATCTATCGTTAAGGTTCGTTTAACATGAACGAGACTATTTGGGACACACCTTGTGTTGCATTTAAACCGTGTCCATTAGACACGAAGGACAATTTTTAAGTTTTTCATTTCAATTAAATGGATTAAAATTACTTGAGACCAAGATCGAAATTCATTTTATCAAAAACAAAATCGAGTGTCACTTATTATCTCGTACGTGCGAACTGAGACATCAGACAGGTAAAGGAAAAGATAGGAAAAAGTCAGTTTAACTGAAAGTGTCTTAAATTTTAAAACATGAAGAACTTAGAGAAATATTAAAAGTGCATAACAGTGGCACATAATAGCTTCTCGATAAATTATTTCTTCCCTTGTTTTGGAATACAATTTCTAGCGATCCAGTGAAAACATTGTAAAAAATACGCGATATATATATAAGGCGATTATGCCATTAGCGCCACCGTGTTATGTCTATTATCCACGTAACAACTCGTCAAGGGTAATTTTTCGATGAGGTGCGTTCCTCAGTCCCCAGTCAGTCGATCGCGTACTTGGGTTACTATCGTACAGTTCCTATATTTGGTCAAAATTTGACGCTCCAGTATATCCTATTCTTTGTGGACTTGTGGTGTAGTGAACGCGGAATATTTTAAAGTTATTGTTTATATTTTTTTTATTCTTTATCGACAATGCCACACTAGGAATTATATGTGTAGTATTTATTATTATACTTTGTCATTATACTGGCAACGTTTAATACAAAATATTCGCTATGCAGCACATACTATATAACATAAATTGTAATTTAATTCAGGTTTGAAAGTAAACGAAACATTCATAAAGGGCTTCTGTACATTCGCGGTACGATCAGAAAAAAAACGGATCACATCTGATTGTTAGCGTTGGCACAGATTCAATGTTTACTATTCAAGTCTTGAGTCTAGACTCAAGATGATATTGTATGTTCTGTAAATTGATCAGCAAAATGACGTGTATGCGAATGTGAGATCACTCGCGGAATTTATTATCATACAATTATGATACCACGTGGGGACTATCTATACACGGTGTAATTAGAGGCGCCATAAAGGAAAATCCAGGTCAAGTCGACAGCCTTGTGAGATTACTAGATTATAACGTGCATCTGTGCTCTTAAATTGACATAGAAATTATAGCTAATCTATGTTGAACTAAATGTAGAAAGGAATGCAATCTTGCATGCCTTCCCTTTAACACGGCAATTTAATTAATCAATTGAGATATTCAATAATATAAATATATTTAATAAGTTTAAAACAGAAAACAGCAAACATCTGTGGGCTGCTGTTATGCTTATTCTGGTTAGTTATTCAATATTACATAGCACGTTCTCACGTTACGATTTATCTACGGCAATGAGCATACAGTCCACAGTTAACTGCGGTGATGACTACTTTTCAAAGGTATATATTTGCACGTGCTACATAGACCTGTTGGTTATATAAGTGGGTTGTGCTAGCGCCGGGTTTGAGACTAGAACAAATATTAACTTCCTTATTAGAGCCCTCGCTAACATCAGGAACAATGGTTTGCCTCTAGATCGTAAAGTGCTAATTGCATTCATAAGTCAGTTTTCTAGAACGTTCCACAGATCTCGAAGATTGGTAAATAGTGTTACAAATCACATACAGCCGTATTACTTTCGTAAATCATTAATATCCCTTAAGTTTTACGTTTGATGGTATTAAGTATCATGAGTAAAAGATTATTCGTTCGAAGTCTTGGAAGCAGTCAATCACGCATTCCCTAGCGATAAATTCTAATTTAGCTTCTCGTTCCTGTCACATCTTAAAGTTTCCCAACGTTGAGGGCATATTTAGCGCGTGTGACATTTCGTCTGTCTTATTACAATCCTTAACCTAAATTAAGACGACACACTCTCTGTATTAAGAAGCTTAACTAATTAATGATTGTTGTTTTCACTTGCGGGCAAATCTCTAAGTTTATTGCCTAGTACAGGCAGTAAACTTAGTCTAGTCACGTAAGTGAAATTTGAATGGATGTTTTGTGTGCGAGTACTATTTGTCGTTCTTCGATTCGAAGACGTTTGGATGTAATGTTATGACCAGTCTGTTAGTATTTGCCACCGAATTTCGGCGCATCCGGTGTTACATGCACAAGAGTCGCCACATTTCCGTTCGTTACTCTCACTTGATCACTTCACGGTTTTACGACGTTCATTAAGAAGAAATCTTGAATGTTTTGATCTACGATCCACATCAATGTCCAATCGTAAATGTTGTTAATTACGTCCTAGCGTCAGATTAACATTATTTTAATTAGCTACATAGCTACATTGATTTTTGTCATAAATTAAATGGGCGTGACACGCATATTTATGAGATAATTCCTGATCTAAAACGGTGATATAACAAAGCGCTCGATCATTATTTGTTAAGTAGTATCATATGTTATTCATTGCTTGAATGACTACCGTGTAACTTATATCTGATCCAGCCGGCGTGGCTGAAGTGGCGTGCGCTCGCGCCGGCAAACTCATTCAACGATGTATGATGTTTTAGTTGTGACTGGGACGCGTTGACGAATACTCTACTCGCACGAGCAACGCGACCTCGTCCTTTTGACATTGTCTTATCACTTATCAGCGCTTATCTACGATCAATGAAACGGACCTCGATGTAGAGATATGACCATTCGTTTTGGCAATTACATTCAGTGAATTCATATTCGATGCACATGTTGTACCAAACATGTTATCAGCTGATCCTAATTGATAATTAATTGTCGTGCGTATCGTGATACTTGGATGCTGTTTATCATATTGGTGTAGGTTGTGATTATGGCGCGTTAACCGTAGTGTCGTACAAGTGGGTGGCATAATTTTCAAAAACGGTTTCTCGATTGGCCGAAGATGGATAGGACAATGTACGGCAAGGTGCTGCCAGGCACTTATTATCCATTCCGCTGCGCTATGAAGGAGAACGGAATATCGCCGGGCTGTGAGTATTATTTATTTTATTACGTTTAAATCGATTGGTTAAATATTTGTGTAGTTGTTTGTTTACTATCAAGTGCATCACAGCTGTACGTGTTTTCGTTACAAATGATCGCATTCACTCGGGGTTTCGTATATCCATCCGGTGCACTGTATCCACTGACTATCCATTGAATGATGGTTACGGTTAGTCTATTTACTTTTGTGATGTCGGAATAGATTGTGGCGTTCTCTTTTGTGAACCTCGTGAACGTTGCCAACTCTTTTAATTTTAGATGTTTTAACTTGTACGTTGAGTCGTTTTGTAATATTTATTTGTCAATTCGCCTACTTATGTTTTGTTTTTGATGTTTTTAATTTATTAATAGATTTTAATTACGCATTCTATGATTAGAAGTATAGTTCTAATCGTAGACTTACATATTTAAATCATTCAATTGATAACATCGTAAAGACTTCAGATTATGTTAAGTTACCTATAATTGAGTTGGAAAAACACATGTACCTACCTACCTATTAATTAAATAAAAATAATTCAAAACTAAATGAAATATTACGATCAGAGACATGATAGGGATTACGTCAATAGCTCATTGTTTTCGTGCTGTATTTAATTGTGTAGCATAGGATAACAGATTAATACAACATCTGTTAAATTGGCTCCATCCGTGTGTGCAACGTGTGCCCTTAATTATAATGAATATAATCCTTGACAGTATCACTTACATTAAGTGTCACCGTGAAACCCCAAAAAAAGGGGACAAGAAAATTTCCAGTAAGTAATCATTTCATTGGAAATTTTAGATATATATGTACGTACTTATTGTGTCTTTTTTATTGACCTAGTAAAGATAAAAGATATTGCTAAATCTAAATCTGTCCTAATTGGCAGTAATTAATGATAACACGGGCCTTTCTAGATTGAACGAAATGCGATGTTTCCCACAGATTGTTTTAGACTTTTAGGCCGCGTTAATTTGGCGCCATTAGAGCAAGCTAACCGCGATTTCTTTCTTTGCTCGTTTTACGACGACTATTCCGGGAAGGTCTTGTGGGTGGAATGATTTTATTTTTCTGTAACTATCGCGTTTTATTTACGGCCTTTTATACGTCTATGGGGTTTTATATTTGTACTTTACAATTTTATGGGCTATATAGCATATTTATTTAGCATCTATTTATGTGCGTCTCGTCTTGTTTTAGGAATAATGCCTCAAACCTACCCCACTAGGGGACACGGGACTTCATTGTATGTGTGTCTTACGTGCTTTGTGTATATAAATTTATTCCGTCAATTTATAGAAAGAGCCAATCAAAAGGAGGTGTGTAAACTAAAAAATCTAGCTTATCGATAGTCTGATCTAAAATAAATCTTACGGTAGATCGTAAATCTTCAAAGCGTCAGTAAATATACATAGTAAATTATTTCAAACTATGAGATAAGCTAGTTTGATCGTGTTTATCTTCAGGCATTGATTAACTGAGGCAGTAGCCAAGAATTCAATTATAATGGTTAGTTTATTTTTCAAAAGTTTTTGTTTGTAGTTACGCGTAATACACTCTAAGTTATTTTATCCTTATATCAGCAGTAATTACACAATACAATTATTCACCTCATTCCAATTTTTCCAAAAATGCAGAAAAAAATCTATATCTTGAATAATGAAATCTCAGAAATTTTAAAGGAACTTCGATTTCCTATCCGATACAGGTACCGAGTCTTACTAGTAAGAATTGTAATGTTTATCCTGAACTGTTTTCTTCTCCAAATGAGTCTACATTTTACGTTTCATCACTGCGTAGGTATATCTAAGTGGAATCTTATTAAGGCATAAACAAGTTATTTTTTTATAAATCACAATAAATTAATTACATCTGTTACTTGCGAGGTTACCACAAACAAATATGAGTCAATGTAAATTCAAGGATGGCCACCATATGTTATGATTCTGTGGTTTTGTCTCTGTACGCTTCTAGGAATATTTGGTTACTTTGTAAAAGGTGTGTAAATCCTATATCTGATTCATTACTGAGAAGAATAAATATATCCTTGACTATTCAACCATAGGCGTGAGGCTTCTTTCGTAAAACAACATATTGTTATGTTCTTTTTAATGACGGCGCCAAATATTTCCATTTATAATCTATATGTATATTATATTATTTAAATATACCTGTATTTGTATACGAGTTTATATATTTATTTGGCACGCTCGGTAACGTAAATTATGGTTATGGTTATCAGCTTTGTGTTGTCGCGTCTTTATATTATTTTCCTTCATTGTGAGTGTGAAATTGGTTTTATCATAATGTCAGTTTTTTTGTGCTAAATTATGTGTTGTCTATTCTTTCCCCATAGGGGTAAAGAATTCTATAAACTGACTACTTAGTAAGAATGTTCTATCACATTTCTATGTATGTTTGCAATATTTCACTCTGATTGTGCCGTGTTGTTTTGTGTTTTTTTTTTGGCTGTTTGTGGTTTTTAATTTTTATTGTTCTTTTATTCTATTAGGCTTATAAATGGATTTGTTATTCATAAATATACGAGCCAACAACAAAACGCTCACACACTGTATTATGTAATCTAGCGGAATTCGTGTTTTGTCGTTTTGGAATAGGTACACATAAATAGTACCTACATAGTAAGTAAATAGAGAGATGTTGGCAGACCGTGATACGATAAATTAAGAATATTTCGTAAAGGGAAACCAGTTCCCATTGAACTGTGACGAGAATAAACTTGACTCAATTTCATTACGAGCTGACCTTTGCGAGGTCGGCTGACATAATGTTATGTGTGCTGTAGCTAGGGTTGCCAACACTTCATCATCAAAATATAGTATTTTCCAAATTAAGGTGTAAAAAATATAGTACATTTAAAAAAATATAGTATTTTATGGGAAAAACAAAAAAATAGACAAATATATATTTATTTTTATAAAAACTATATTTTTTTGCACTTCTTGCACTGTGTAACAGCTTTTTTAACCGACTTCAAAAAAAGGAGGAGGTTATCAATTCGGCCAGTATAATTTTTTTTTATGTATGTACACCGATTACTCCGAGGTTTCTTAACCGATTTACGTGATTCTTTTTTTGTTCGATGCGGGATGGTGTCGAATTGGTCCCATAAAAATTTTATTCGGATAGGCCCAGTAGTTTTTATTTTATGAGCATTTTTGTCTGTACTCGATGACTTAATTGAAATGTGCCAAGTAACTTTGATTCACTTCCCGGTAACCGATTGAGCTGAAATTTTGTATACGTATGTAAATTGGATAGCGATGAAAAATTATCATGACAGAGAGCTGATTTGATAATGGAATCATTAATTACTACATATTATTTACCGACATCAAACCTATTTAATAAATAGTACATCTAAATAATATGTAGTAATTAATGATATCAAATCTTTTTTATTTTGTACTTTTCCGTTTTTGAAGTCGGTTGTTTTTAACGCAGTTATTTTTATGTTTAAAATAAAAGTGTCAAGCTTCTTGTCACATTCAATTTTTAAATTAATATAAATCAAAAGCTCATTTTTTATTAATGATACACTACTTCTGTTTCTTTCTTCTCGCCACTGGTATATGCGCAATAGGTTATATGACTTTGCCATATTTTTTTTTTTAATGAAGGATTTCTTTGTAACATTTGTCGGTGTTGAAAATATAGTATTTTTGCGTACTATATATGTTTTCAACAGTATATAGTACGCAGACCCGAAATATAGTACAATACTATATATTATAGTACGGTTGGCAACCCTAGCTGTAGCCTGTAGTAGTAGCTGTGCATAACATATATTACGTTACGAATATACGAATTTATTAATATCCTTATAATGGTATTTTTTCGTAACACAAGGCTGTCGTTTGGACTTTGGATTGTATCTATACTAATATTATAAAGCTGAAGAGTTTGTTTGTTTGTTTGTTTGTTTGTTTGTTTGTTTGAACGCGCTAATCTCGGGAACTACTGGTCCGATTTCAAAAATTCTTTCGGTGTTAGATAGCCCATTTATCGAGGAAGGCTATAGGCTATATATCATCACGCTACGACCAACAGGAGTGGAGCCACGGGGGTGAAACCGCGCGGAGCAGCTAGTAATAGAGTAAAGAGTAAAGAGGAATTTGGCATTTAAATATTATGCTTCTTAGCATATTTTCTGATTGTGTAGATTTACATATTAAGCAGTTAAAAGCACAAATATTTTATTATGTAGGTATTCTATAAATTTCCAATTCAATGCCCGAATTTATCGGTTATAAAAATAAATGCTCATTTCACGGTCAATGTCTGTGTTAATTGATTGTTATGTAAGAACAGCGTGAATTATAAGAACATAAGACTATTGTCGTAAAATAATATACAAATCAATCAATCTTCAACGGCCCATGAAATCGAAAGTTATTTATAGAAAGGTCTTATTGGGGATCGAACTCAGGTCTAATTAATAGTTTATTTTTATCTCCACTAATTTAAGGTTATTTTAGTAAAAACCGCAAATTTCCAGTTAGTGGACGAGTAGGTAATGAATGGATATCGAAACATACAAACATCATTCTTATTTATTTAAGACTATTATCACAGCTATTATTTTAGTTGACATCATTCATAGAACCATAACATCGTGTCTTTGAATTAATTATAATTATTATATTCATGCTAATACTGTATTTAAATCTCTTTGCGATTACATTATGCAATGCATATTATATTATGTAGTTAGAGTTTTTAGGATGCTTGTGTGTAGGAATCGAGGAGGTTATATGTATATCACTACATAGAATAAAAAAAGTCGCTTTCTCTGTCCCTATATAGGGACATAGGTCCCTATATAGTATGCTTAAGAGCGCTTATTCAATTTAACGCAAGTCAAAATCTACGCGATCTATCGTAGCTTGTGCTATCCTTTTACTATGAACAGCAAAGGGGCCAAGGAGAGCGCCCAGCAACATGTCATTCTCTCTGGAAAGGATCGCTGCCGACTGATTTGAATCGGGTCGCGCGCAGTGTTTAATAGTACTTTAAAAAAAATTGTAGAAAAATAATAGAGATACCTTAGTTGATTTTTTAAATTTTATCTTATAAATAAGACATTTTTTTATTGCAATATGTATAAATTATATTCAATTAAGTCAAATATCTTGGTGAAAATAATCATTTTGTCGACTATAATTTCTAAAAAAATTCACATTGTTCGGATTTTAATTTCGTAAGTTAGGAGTCCAAAATAAAAAAATCTTTTAACTAACAACTTTAATAAGGATTTTTGCAGTTAGTTGAAAAAAATTGTTTGTTAGATCTGTCAGCAATTTCAGATATTTTTAGCTTCGAAATTGACACTAAAAGTGAAATCAAGTAATCATCGGCTCAGTTATCTTGATGGTATTCACAAATACTGTATTAATTAAAAAAAACTCTTAACTAACAACACAGACAATAAAATTTCCTAAAATTATTAGTAATTCATATGTTTGTAAGATAAGTGGTTGATGGACAATCTGGTTTGAAAAATCACATATTTGAGCCAAACAGCGCACGGACCGCGTGCACGGTCTTAAATCTTTAAAACTACACAACGGATTTTGATGCGGTTTTTTTTAAATATGTAGATAGAGTGATTCTCAAGGAAGGTTTTAGTACATATACATATGTATAATTTATAAGATTTAGACAAAGCGGGCGAAGCTGCGGGCGGAAAGCTAGTCACAATATAAGTAGAAGATTACATTATATTATTGTCTATATAATATAATATTCCAAGAATACTTCGGTGAGGTTCAGATAGTAGTACATAATGTAAGAGAACCAATTTAAAAACAATCTAGTACCTACTAGTGTAAATACACTAAACCCAAATATGTTTTATTGTGTGGGTTTATATATTATGTATTTCTTTAAATATGTGTATTGAATAACAGCTAGGTTCGAAGGTTTAAATAATTATTTAAAATAGCTACATAGACTTACATATCGATCATTAATTATTATTATTAGTGTACCTACATCTAATTCATAACTTCTCATACGCACACAACATTGATTTATCACAATGGATGTGTATCACCGGAGACTGTCACCGGTTCGGAAGGTTATACGTGGTTATACCCTATATGGTGTCCCTTCTGCGGACGCGGTTCTACCGAATACCCGCGGCCCCGTCAATAAAGCGGCACGGCGGAACACAGTGGAGTTTAGTCGGTAGGACCCTGCACTCAGCAGGGTGAGTCCGACATAACCCAGGGCTCTTCCCCCGAGTGCCCTGGGTATGCCTAAATGCATTCTCCACTATAAAAAAAAAAAAAATAAAAAAAAAAAAAAAAAAATATGGTGTCCCTATAGTGTAGGTTATGTAATTATAGCGTGATATATGTCACCTTGCAGTGTGCAGCGAGGGTAACCACTAACCAGTGCTGAGTGCATGGCTGCACGGTAATTGACTCGTGTTTCAATGAATAACCAAAATTGAAAATAGTAAGGTTGGGAAGTTGGTTTGGTTAATTCGGTGAATACCCATGAAGTTGGATTGTCTGGAAACGGTTTCCCTTTTTCACAAGACTCTATAAAAGTTAGTTTACGATGCTCGAAACAAATTACAATTGATGGATTGAAAGGAAGTCAGTTCTACTTCCATTAATTTTAAAAATGTGTATCGACATAGACCATTTAAAATACATAATTATATAATTAAAATTACCTACTCAGTAGTAATGGAAAAAAATATTACAAGTAGAATCGCCTATCAGATGACCTAACTTAATTAAAAAGCTTTTTCTTGTTCGTTTACTGTTTACAAATCAATTACACCTAGGGATGTCACCAAAATTATCTAAAAATTTGTATCTTGACATGACCTCGAGTGTGGGCATCTTAAAAATTGCTCACGATAGCCAAATATGTATTATAGTAGGGGAGCCCAAGAGGGGATTTTGGGATTTACTCGAGCGCGTCAGATTACTATAAGGGACGGTACCTTAGCTATTCATTAGTACCTCTAGTCAATATGAGGAGTTATGGTTGGTGGGTGCGCTCAGGGGCCCCGCTGGAAAATTTGAATAATCCATAATTCCCTAAGGTTGAGCTCGAATCGTCAGATTAGCGAAATGGGGACTTCTTATATTGTAATTAACCCCCCCCATATATTAATCTGACGCGCTCGAATAATATTACTTTAATTTTTTACCCTTTCTTCATAGCGATTAAATCGCCACTTAAATCGTCAGAGTAACGTATACTTTTTTTCAGTGACGTCCTGGAGCATGCAAAATATCAATATCTAACGCGCTTGAGTATTTCCAAGCCAATTATTTTCTTTTTTAAATTAAAAAAAATCAAAAAACCCTTCCCCACCGCTAAAAGTGAAAACATTATAGGACCTTTTTTTCTCGCTATGGTCTAATCTACCAATTCTAATAGGTTCCCGTGACGCTCGAGTAAATCCACATTTAGCATCCTGGGCTCCCCTACTATTAAAAACCATTTAGTGATATTAATTATAAAATAATAATGTATAAAGTAATAAAAATAGTTTTTTATTAGGATTTACTGCGTCACAATGGGACATTAAACACGAAAAGGCTTTCTCGTTTGTTGTGAATTATGACAAGTTTGAAGGTAGCCTCGCCCGTATCTCATATGAAATTAATTATCTACAGGGTTGGCAGTCATTACTTTTTAATATTTTCCAAAAAAATATATACCTAGTATAGTAATTTTTTGCTAAAATCATGAATCAATTTATTAATTTTTAATCCCTCTTATTAGTCATGTATCAATATTTAATATCTTTGAAATATTAAAAACATTTATATTTAATTTTAATTTAAGTACATACTAGTCGTATGTATATGTTAAATCTCGAAAAACTACGTGTTTTTCTTTCATACTTACATTCAGTAACTCGATTTTTTAAATCATTATTTTCTAAGGATATTTTAGATATTTGCCAACCCTAAAGACAACTAATGTGGCATATAAATCTTGAATATATTTTGCCTACACAATAAGTTAAGGTAGTCTTTGATCTTCTAGCGGCTATTGTCGCTTGACGGGCCTATAAATTATATTATCTTCTTATAATATAAAAATGAATCCCAAAATGTGTTGGTAAGCGCATAACTTGAGAACGGCTGAACCGATTTCGTTAATTCTTTTTTTATTATATTCCTTGAAGTACGAGGATGGTTCTTACGTAGAGAAAACGTAAATATGTACCACGGGCGAAGCCGGGGCGGACTGCTAGTGAGACTATAATTTGCTAAGTGCAAGAATAGAATAGATATTGTAAAATATATGTAGACTTTACTAGCTTTCCGCCCGCGGCTTCGCCCGCGTTTTCAAAGAAAAACCCGCTTTTTTTTTTTTTGTGTGTGGTGTCTCTCAATGTTAGCCAGAAGGGCTTCTACATTTTAACGCGGACGCGGGGGTGAACTGAAGGTTCACCCTGGTAGCGACATGCACAAGGGCGTCCCCCCTTGACGGGGATCTCGAACCTCGGCTTGGGCTGTCGCTTGAGTGGAGGAGGCCAGAAGGGCCCTAATCGGACGGGGGAAAAACCCGCATAGTTCCCGTTCCCGTAGGATTTCCGGGATACAACCTATTCTATGTGTTAATCCAAGTTACCCTCTATATGTGTGCTTAATTTCATTGTAATCGGTTCAGTAGTATAAAGTATTTGCGTGAAAGATTAACAAACACACACATACACATCCTCACAAACTTTCGCATTTATAATATTAGTAGGATTAGATATTATGTATGTTGAATGTCTGTGTGCTAATGGGATAGTGGTTAGACCAATAGTGTGACAAAGGTACGAGGTTTGATGTAAGGAGATAAAGAAAAAGTGAAGTCATAGGGATTGCCGATAGTATTGAAATTTTTTAAATCACAGTTTAAGGTTTAAACATTGAAATTTCATAAATTACAATATCGGTGACGTAAATACACACATAAGATTACCTCCTACAAAAATCTGTTGAACGTGGCTATAGAAGTTTTCATTTCAAAAATCGTTTACAAGTGCAGCAATTAACCCATGTACACACTGCAATAGTCCTTGCTAGTTAAAAATTTCAAAGCAGTAATCCTATTTGAAAATAAACATTTACGGAACTTAACGGATTAAAATAGAAATCATTATAAGTGCTATTGTATCTTTTTCTGAAAATACTTCATTTTCTCAACAAATCGGTGAATGGCCTCATTAAAGCACTGGGCCATGCCAACCACTGTATCATTTTCTTTTATTTTTGTCTCGGACATTATTAGTTCTTAAAAGCCCACTCAGTCATTTTTCAACACTATACGACTATTTTTAAATAATCATGCAGGATGTAAATGGCTAAATGGTTTCATAATATTTAAATGATTTTGTAAATTGTAAGTATCATAATAAACCTAGCTTCTTATACTTCGTTATAAATGCTATCAAACTTCGTTTAGCTTATCCACGCCAATTCGTCTGCGGAGATTTTGGAAAAAGTTATATTTTTGCATTTTTTTTCCATTGAAGCTCAGCTCCCATTGGTCGTAACGTGATGTTATATGAAAAGCCTTCCTCGACAATTAATAAAAATGTCGTCCGAGGAGCGACAAAATTTAAACAACATTTCCATCAACTTTCTCACCCAACTTATAACATCACCCTTAATCGACGGTGTTTATCAACTGTTGCTAAAAAATATTTACCATGAATACGAGGCTTTATAATACTTCAAACTTCAGCGCCATCTTATAAACTTTTCACAGACTAAAATTGACAGCGGCGCGTTTCCACATCACGGAGCAGCTGCTCCGTGTACCACATACGTTCTTAGTGTAATACTTCTCAACCAGATGGCGGTTTACTCAAACATTATTTTTAAACAACCTTTCCTAGTATAAACTTTTCCAATACCGCAATGGATATTATTACACATCAATGTGTATTTTTGTATATGTTTACATGCAATAAAGTATAGCTAATTAGAAACCGCATAATCGGATCGATATCAGACGCATCCTGCGATGTCAAAAGTCCATTGACCAGTGCAGTACAAGGTGATAAACTGGGATAATTTGCGCACCATAGGGTGGCCCTATGCCTAAGTAATAAATTCATTAAATTATATGCTTCATTGTAATGGTTCACGGTGAACCATTCGCCGGAAAAACAGGACCCTTCACCGCCTTCCCTTCCATTTTTCTGCCTTATCCTAATGAAAGAAGTTTCACCTGATTTTCTGTTTTAATATCGTATTAATAGCTCTTTAGTGGTGTAAAATATTCGACATTTACCGTCAGTTATAGACATAGTAAGGCAATAAACAAAACATGCGGTGTGTGGATTCATAGTGATCCTAAATAGTCTGGAACGTACGTTCAGTGTTATAACGGTTTTCAAGAGGAATGTTCGATTGAAATAGTCCAGATCGATCATTTTAATGTTCGAGAAAATGGCAGGTATGATTTTTCTTTTAATATTTATTTTTATGAAAATTATTTTCGTATGAAATAGATAGGTACATTTAAATTTAATGTGGGTACTTTAATAGACGCTTTCTGTTAATTAAAGATAAATAAATAAGAACAGTCGAGCCATAACAAAAGCGTTCTAAGTGAAGAACAACCAAGTTCAAATAGGTAATAGAAAATTATTTTTTGCCAAAATAATAAAATATAGGTATATTTAAGTAAGTATACAAATTTGGTGTTTCATTAGCGCTCAAAATTAGTCTATGTAAACAAACCAAAATCGGATGGAGGTATGAAACTATTGATCCATGATTAATGTTGCTAACATCTATCAAGGTGAGAGGAAATTAGCGGCAATTAATTGTTATTAGTGTTGTTATTTTGAAAAATGTGTGTATCGATAAAGGTATTTACATAAACTATTTTCTGGATTAAGAAATGTCAATGATTACTCAATAATAGTGAATGAGAATTACCTGTATTATAATAATAATAATTAAAGATTTCATTTGTTTTAACCAAATAATACATAAATGGTTTTTAAAACTTACTGAAATGACTTGTCTACGTGTAGAGTTTATTATAGGTATTAGGTACTGTATTTAATTTAAAAGTTAACAAATATATATCTAATAATATAATACAAAGAAAGTACAAAATAAACAAAAGTATATTCTTTGCTCGACTTGGCGGATAAAAATCTATCTCTACCTGCCTATATCAAAACTCCATATTTAGAGAAAAATAATACAGATTTAAACGTTTTTGGAGAAGTATCTTAATGCGTAAGTTTTATTGTTGGATGCTTTTACCCTTTCCCTGAAAAGATAATTTTAAATTGGTTTTAACCATAACGTTCATTAATTTTATGCGCGTCTCTGCTCTACAAGTTTATAGTGCTTTTTAATGATGATGATACCTTAAATAAAGGTGATAATATTCTGTTAGTTTATTTGTAAATGTAACATTTTATAGCGTTTTAACTGGGCTACCTAACACCGAAAGAATTTTTCAAATCGGACTAGTAGTTCTCGAGATTAGCGCGTTCAAACAAACTCACTTCAGCTTTATAATATTGTATAGATCCTGTATGCGCTTTGAGTATACAGTGTGTCCGGACATGACATACCGATATTTGAAGGGGCTATTCTCCAGGTATTTTTATCGACAATTATTCAACCCCTCTACAGTCCCCTACCTCACCCCCCTCAAAATGGCAAACCTATCAATTCGGATAGTGAATTTATGAAAATTGTAATAACTTCGAAAGTGAGTGTCACAAAATACTAAATTTGGTTTTATTTGAACAATAACAAGTTATTCTAGGGACCACTAAACAAATTTAATTGATAAGAGTGATGAAACATACTTTAAAAAATTCGAAAACCATTTTGAGGGGGGTGAGGTAGGGGACTGTAGAGGGGTTGAATTGTCGATAAAAATACCTGGAGAATAGCCCCTTCAAATATCGGTATGTCATGTCCGGACACACTGTATTTATCAAGCTTTTTTGATCTGATTTATTTCTCCATATATGTTTTGTGATAGGTCATTGTTCTTAATGATGATGGCGGCAATATTTTTGTTCAAACGCAAAGGCTACCAAAAATGGAGTCGCCCACGGTTTTAGTCTTCGTGTCTATTAATTACATTTTGTCGTTACCCGCCAATCACTATGTTAACCTTGTTTTAATTCAATGCTATAATTAGTACACCATAGTACCTACCTACGCTTTTCCGATTTTTGGGACACTAAATATGTTAGGAAGAAATGGACGTAAGTATACCTTTATATTCTATGCAGAGTTCCATGTTGTGAAAATATCTGAAATATCCCTAACATTGCAAAATATTTTTCAAATATTATTTTTAATAGCGTCAAAACATTCAGGAGTTCATTAACATATATTCTATGGAATTGTGATTTCCGTCCGATATTTCCTTTTTTTTATAATTATGTTCATAACTCATAATATAGTTACTTGATTGCTCTTGAGATATCGATCAAGCAATTATATTATTTAAAATGATCATGTGCGGTCACAATGGACTCGTGTTTGAATTCCACAGAGTATATAATTACGAATGTCGTATGCTATTTAATAGGTACCATTTGTCTTAACGCTCTGTTGGCCAGGGAGCGGCAGTGACCACGATTCGCTACGCTTTAGTTTTCGTCATTGTCGTTTGAGGCCTTTGTTTCGCGTTTTGGATAAGCCCTTTATAATCTCTTATGGAAAATAGGTCTTTATTTTGAGCATTGTTAGATTATCACTACGTAGTATAAAACAAAGTCGCCATTTCTGTCCCTATGTCCCCATGTATGCTTAAACCTTTAAAACTAGGTACGCAACGGATTTTGATGCGGTTTTTTTAAAAGATAGAGTGACTTACACTTAAGATAATTCTTTATTTTTGAAACATTTCAATGTTATACCGTTTGCGATGTGTGTGATCGTTAAAATAATGATAATGTTCTGTTTCTTGCATCAGTGTAGAGATTTTTTCCCATTGCAAATAGGAAACGAAACGGTATCAACACAGGCACCGGCCGCGTCCCGTATTGCCATTCCCGGCCTTCGCAGAACTGCTCCGAGATCCGCTAGTCTATGACCTTTCCGGGACTTACTAGTTGCCGATACGATTATCGCCCACACGGCCCCATTAGCTGCCACAATGTATCGGAGATCACGGCGACCCACAGAATGGTGCGCCTAGATTCAGCGTCCGAGCCTCGTCAGTTGCAGCCTCGACAGCCAATCGGTAACGTCTCCGCGCGCGTTGTTCCTTTTGGACATTTTAATTACATGACAAGAATAATTTAAAGCTTTGTATAAACTGCCTATTGATATAGGCGTTCTTACTATATCGCGCTCGTAAGTGGCAACTCAAAGTTTCGCGCCAAAATGTGTTTACGTTCGAAAGTGCCAGTACGTAGTCATAAATAATACATATTTTTGAAATTCGAATCGGAAATAGAATGAAGTGTATCGAATGTGAGTGTTGTCCCGGTCAACTTGAAACGATTGGCAACGGCCGGTGTGATAGATGTGAAACGAATTGGGCAATTTGTGTTCGTTAGCGTGGCCACACTGCGAGCTGGATACGTCCTTTTGTGGAAATTGTATTTGGAACGAGTGAAAAGCGCGCGAAATGTTGCTCGGAAAAAATATTACGCGATCAGTTAAAACCTTGTTGGTCTACATTGCCAACCCTCTTGACCTATTCCCGTCTAGATTGTGAGGCTTTTTATAGGAACATTGGTGTTAGTTTTTTACTTTGAGATTTGAGTGTTTTGATTGCTTCATTGGGTCTTTACAAGAAGCTTATATCTAATACACTGGAGATTTCAGTATGAACATTAACTTGTAACAAGAAAATATGACCTTGAATGACGCCTGTATGTTTTTTTATCCCTTTCACACCTAACTAACTACCTAGGTGTGAAAGGGATAAAAAAACATACAGGCGTCATTCAACGTCATATTTTCTTGTTACAAGTTAATGTTCATACTGAAATCTCCAGTGTATTAGATATAAGCTTCTTGGGTCTTTATGTAAGCAAAGTTTGACGTTGTTCCCTCAAATGTCGACAGATAATAAAAAGGCATTGAATCTGCTTGGCGCCACGGGACGCCTCGATTACGCGGTTGTAAACAAAATTAGGACGTAGCGTAAATACCAAGAGAAGTGTTGGCATTCGCTTTAACTTTCAACACTTGTAGGGAAAAGAGGTCAAATGTTTACATGCAAAGGGGATTTACGTGAGCCTGTTGTGTTTTGAAGTGGCGAGATTTATAGAGCGTTTGGCCTTTTGTGTTAAGTATCTGACGGTAATTCATAATCGATATAAATATTATATTGTCTGAGAAAAAGTTATTACCAAAATTTACGATTGTACGTATGTATAATATTATACGACCACGTTATAATTTGGAGATAAAAGCGAAATGGCCTGCGTTAATATGCCAAATAAAATAAAGTTTCGTTCATTATGAAACCTTATTACGCTTTAATAATCCATACTAATATTATAAATGCGAAAGTAACTCTGTCTGTCTGCCTGTTACTCAATCACGCCTAAACTACTGAACCAATTTGTATGAAATTTGGTATGGAGATATTTTGATACCCGAGAAAGGACATAGGCTACCTTTTATTGCGAAATATGTACCACGGGCGAAGCCGGGACGGACCTCTAGTGACTAATAAACGTTGCTAATAAATCTGTGTAGATGTATTTTGTAATAAAGTATAAGCATAGCTAGGTACATTCAAAATCGTGTCAGGATTTAGTTGTTGTATAAAATGTACAGACAACAATTATTATTGTCGTAATAAATGCAGCTCATATCATTTACATTACATAGTCACAAAACCATAGTTTAACAGTAATACAATATCAATGTAACATTCAATCGTATATAGTTTCTATCTAGTCTCTCAATTAACAAGTTAATAACAAAGATACTATAGGTCTAGGTGCAACGTTACAATACCTAAATCTACACTCAACAGTCTACACTAATATTATAAAGAAGATCAAATATTTGTTGGTAGTATTTTTGGTTGGTTTATATTGAATAGGCTCAAAAAGTACTCGACCGATTTTAAATGATCTTTGCACTAATTATTATTATTTAGGACGAAATATAGGCTAATAGGCTATGTTTTGTTGATCAGCCTGGGCGGCTAGTCCAATATATAATATTGCATATAATATACTGAGCTTTTTCTACGATATGTCGTCACATGTACATTTGTTTACATTATAGTACTAATGTTTAACTAAAATTGTACACAATTTGTCATGTTCATTGACTATATTACTCATACATATTGAATACTACCGGTATGTCTGCAACGGCCTTCTCGCTATGGTGCGAAAATTTAACATGTACCGATTATCACTTATAATACCACAAGAGCTTCAAAATTATCGGGTATTTTCCGATAGGTTCGTTGCAAACAAATGAAGGAGTCAAGTTTTTAGTCAAGGTTAAAAAATCACGAGCGCGAAGCGCGAGTGATTTTTCCTGAAAAACTTGACGACTTAATTTGTTTGCAGGGAACCTTGAGGGAAATGCCAGATAATTTTGAAGCTCGTGTGGTATTCGGGGGATTATTTTTCCGTCCCAAATGTCGGCCAATAATTTCACAATTGAATTCAACCTGTCAGTTTGACGTCAACGACCAGAGAAAATTTTCAAAAAATTATCAGTATAATACCATGTAGGTTGTACCACGTGACGTCGAATGGTGCAATTCTATTGGTCGATATTTGGGTCGGAAAAATAATCTATACTATACATTGACAGATTAATGTTTTATTCATATGTATATGTACATACCTAATTCATGGCTGTTTAATGTTGCGATAATATTTTTAAACAGCTCAACTTGCTAAAATAGTTTACAAATTACAACTAGCTTCCTAAAGTGACTAAATATTACGTAGTGATTTATGCTGAGGAAAGTAAAAATACGTTCTTATATGTAACTGTCTGGCTCATAATGTCTTGCATTAATAAAAATCATAATATTAAAATTAAACAATAATCTTACTCTGCATAAGACTAAAAAAGATGCATGTCAAGTCTGTTCACCAATAATTAAAATTGGCACACGGTTTTGGATAGTATTCGATTTATAGTATGCTGTACCTATAACCCTTTGTTCTCACGAGAAATTCAATGCATATACTTATAGTAATAATTTACAAGTATCAGGATAGTATTCGATTTGTAGTATAGGCCCATTTAGAAGAGCTGGAACGTCAACACATTTACACATTGCACATGTTAGGCCGGGAGATACTGACACAAAATTTCGGGTCATTTGTAACAGGATGGCGGTCTAGAGGGGTCTTAGTACGCAATGACAAAAAGAAAAATGATGGTCAGAACGCTGGTACCGGCGGACTAGTCGCGTGGGCGTTAGTCACACTCGTCGGATAAATAGCGAAAGTCCAACGATTTGTAACACAAAAATTTTAGAATTTACCGATAGCCCTTAAAAAAGATGTAGGCGGTAGTGTCATGCCATACTTTTACGATGTGACTTACAGTCCGCCATACCGACGTGAATGCGTTGATTTAAAAAAAACAATTCAACCATTTGTACCGGGCTAACTTTTGCACAGGTAACCATCGTCGTGCAGCCATTTACTAAAATCGCCATGCCATACTTTTCGGACGATTCCAAACCGCTTCCAAATTCCAATTCCGATTCCGATTCCAAACCGCACTACCGCCTACATCTTTTTTATGGGCTATCGGTAAATTCTAAAATTTTTGTGTTACAAATCGTTTGACTTTCGCTATTTATCCGACGAGTTCGACTAACGCCCACGCGACCAGTCCGCCGGTACCAGCGTTCTGACCATCATTTTTCTTTTAGTCATTGCGTAATAAGACCTCTGTAGAACCGCCATTCTGTTACAAATGACCCGCAATTTTGTGTCAGTATGTCCCGGCCTATGTATGTGTCATATTTTGCAATTGTTTATAAATACAGGGTGATGTAATTGGTGTAGTACGAATATCTAAAAATCTATGAAGAATTTTGTGATACAGTAAATGGAAGAATTATAGACTATTTTACAGTATTTAATAAAATCATTTAATTTTTTGTTCATTTTCATTAGAAATGTCAATTTTTCTCACCAAGGTGGAAATTTGGATGATAAGGATCTTGTTATAAAAATATAAATTTTGACTAAAATCGGCATTTTTTTTTTTCAAAAATCAAATTACTAATTAATAATCAGAGTTATCACATTATTAAAAAAAATAAGCCAAACTATACACAATTTTTACTTGATGCAATCCTCAAAGATCATGGACATAGTGTATTGCGCCTTCCACCATACCATCCAGAACTCAACCCAATAGAGTTACTATGGGGCATAATTAAAGGGAAAGTAGCATCACAAAATGTGAACTTTAACTTGAAAACTGTGGAAGAATTATTTAGAAAGGAAGCAAATGCTATTAGTCTGGATATGTTTAGTGACGTTTGGAGAAAGACGCGAGAACACGAGGAAAAATATATTCAATTAGAACCAAAAGTAGATAATTACACTGACTCATTTATAATAACATTAAGAAATTCCGACGGCGAGTTCTTCGAGCGATGAAAGTTTCAGTGAAGTAGAAGATTACGATTATGATTAAATAGATTCTTCTTCTTCTCTATAGATACTGCTTTCTGAATTGGTGGTAAATGTTAAAACTGTTAAACTGTTATGACGATTCAAAAGTGCTTCTAGAAGAAGTCTAATTGTATAAATGTTTGAGTTTGAGTTTAAAACCAATAATGTGAAAATTATACAATAAACATGTAACACATATTTGTTAGCGCGTATTGGTAGGTATTACGTACTTACTACAAATATAATATTTCTTAGATATCTTTACTCGACCAAAGTCAGGACAAGACTGCTCCGCAACTGCAGTCTGCAGAAGACGTCCGTTATTTAAATCATTATCAAAACAACCATCCGTGTGTTGGGAGTGAGCGCACGTGTTATTTGTATTGTTTTTATGACCTGAAATTTAATTATTATTTGATAATTGAATGATTATTAATACTTTTATCCAATTGATTATTATTAGAATAAATAATTAACTTCATCAATTGATTTACTTTTAAATTATAATTTTACAGGTAAATTATGAGAGCTTTCATAATTATATTTGCATATATTTATCTACAACGCACCCATTTTACAATTCAAGTCTAAAATGAAACTAGAGTCGCATTTATTTTTTAACATACTGTAAGTGAAATTGCATAAGTGTGAGTACTGTGAACATGCCAGCTTTCCTTAATTGACCGATATGCTAGTATGTTATGCCCTTTGTTCTCACGAGAACTACAATAGTAATACAATAACATATACTTATAGTAATTATTTATAAGTATCAGAAAATAATACAAATATGTAGTAGATACATTAAAGAAAGTATTGGAATCAGTGGGAATGCGGTTAGGAGACCACTGTAAGTGCACACTTGCACACGTAATTGTACTTGTGACACGAGTGAGATAGCAAAACAAACAGCTATATTATAAGTACATATATGTAATTATTTTCCATGTGATATACGTAAGAATTATCTTTGTTTGGCCTTAATAACGCGTGCAATTATATTCTTGTACAGTTAATGTAATATGTGTACAATTATTTGTTTCTTATGTTATACATGTCTTTCTGTGACAGTAATAACATATGCATGTACTCTATTACTATGTAATGTAAGTACATATAATAGTATACACTATAACTGTAACTTCTTACCATCTAATTGATGTTCATTTTGTCATATTATCGAAGTTATGAGCTAAAGATTTTAAACTTCTGACTTACCCCTGACGACAAAGTGGAGTGTAATCAGCTTAAGCTCAACCGATAAACTAATTTATTGTAATTTAATAAATAGTCTAGACTCCAGTTTATCGATATACCTACCTACATAGTTCTTTTTTATAAAGAAACTGAAGCAGTTGCCTATTAGATGACAAACTATTTCTATAGCTAAGCAGAAATTAAGTTCTACTGAAACCTCACTTACAAGTTTGGTTCCTACCATGAACTTTCATGATTTTTATTCATTTCTTTTTTTATTTAGACATTCAGCTTTTACAAATTCATCACTTTAGTGTGCAAATTACTTACTCAAAGATAGTATAAGAAGAACTTGCGTAGCTGTGGTAACTTTAAACTGTGCTACAGATAGGTACTAGCTCATATTGTAATTTGTACACATAAGCCGTAGCAACCTTTTTAATTTCATATTATAATATTTTAATATTAATAAAGTATTAATATATATTCTACTATTAATAAAGTTTCACATAACTTCCTCACGGCCAATTTTATACAATACACATAATCGCTTGTACATGAGTGGCCTTGATTTATTCCTCCCACTCTAGGGCACCTACGACATAATGTCTGCCATAAAAAGCTGATTTAATTGAAATATTTCCTTTTAAAATCGCGATAATGATATTAATATTAAGGTTCTTTTATAGGGAGACAGGTACAACGGCGTAGAGATGTGTATAAAAATAAAATAAATAATAAAAACTAAAACCCAACTACGACAAAAAACGGCGCTGAAAAAGTATAAAACAAGATTTTCAGAATACTGAACTGAACAAAGTTGCTAATGTAGTTGCAAGTAAATGGACACAGTAGACTCTACCAAGATGCCTTCGTTGTAAATTAGTCCATTGAAATGTTACATTTTTTAGGCCTGACCTTGCGTTTTTTAGAGGACGCAATTTCATTTTTTTGATGTGTAGGGGGGGTCAGTGTGAAGCTAAAACCAAGTTTGTGGGGTCGCCACCCTTGTCCCATGGCCGCCATCTTGAAAATAGCGGTTGAAATAGTTTTAACGATATATCTCTTAAACTATTTATCTGATAATAAAACAATGTTAACATTATTTGTTGCAAATTAAATTCTCTAAAACTTTGATTCAGTAACTTTTCGTCGTAGAACTATAAATAAAAAAGTTATAAGCGAAAATGTTCAGAAATTAGAGCTATTTATATTTTTCAATAAAACTTTTTTTTATCATTTTACGAAGAAATGATATAAGACTATTTTTGTAGATTGTTTTTCGAGGAACAACTTTTATATATAACATTTTTTCATTACGTCAATAGCTAAGGTTTTACAGCGCTCAGAAGTGAGTACTATTTTTCAGTAGTAACTATACATAATATATTGGCTATTGGCTCTTTTCCCAGACTCCACAACAATGGAAGCACACTGCAGAACATTTCAGCCCTGCTTTTCGACGTAAAAAAAAACGCACTTCCAGACTCTACCTCCTGGGTGGTGGGGAAAAGGTTCAATAATTAATTATTAATAATATTGTAAAATTAATTATTAAAAATATTATAATAACAAAAATAAAATAATTACTAGTGACAAATTATTATTAGTACACACATAATATATCGTATTCTGTATAGTAAAGAGTACTTAAAATAGTACTCACTTCGGAGGGCTGTAAAACCTTAGCTATTTACTTAATGAAAAAATGTTGTAAATAAAAGTTGTTCTTCGAAAAACAATCTACAAAAATGGTCTGATATAATTTCTTCGTAAACTTATAAAAAAAAAGTTTTATTGAAAAATATAAACATCTCTAATTTCTGAACATTTTCGCTTATAACTTTTTTGTTTATAGTTCTACGACAAAAAGTTACTGAACCTAAGTTGTAGAGAATTTAATTTGCAACGAATAATGTTTACATTGTTTTATTATCAGATAAATAGTTTAAGAGATATATCTTAAAAACAATTTCAACCGCTATTTTCAAGATGGCGGCCGTGGGACAAGGGTGGCGACCCCACAAACTTGGTGATAGCTTCACACTGACCCCCCCTACACATCAAAAAAATAAAATTGCGTCCTCTAAAAAACGCAACCCCAAATGTAACTTTTCAATGAACTAAATTGACAATAATGTCATACAATACTATTCTGAAGTACCTATTAGTTCATTGAAAAGTTACATTTGGGGTTGCATTTTTTATAGGACGCAATTTTATTTTTTTGATGTGTAGGGGGGGTCAGTGTGAAGCTATCACCAAATTTGTGGGGTCGCCACCCTTGTCCCACGGCCGCCATCTTGAAAATAGCGGTTGAAATTGTTTTTAAGATATATCTCTTAAACTATTTATCTGATAATAAAACAATGTAAACATTATTCGTTGCAAATTAAATTCTCTACAACTTAGATTCAGTAACTTTTTGTCGTAGAACTATAAACAAAAAAGTTATAAGCGAAAATGTTCAGAAATTAGAGATGTTTATATTTTTCAATAAAACTTTTTTTTTATAAGTTTACGAAGAAATTATATCAGACCATTTTTGTAGATTTTTTTTCGAAGAACAACTTTTATTTACAACATTTTTTCATTAAGTAAATAGCTAAGGTTTTACAGCCCTCCGAAGTGAGTACTATTTTAAGTACTCTTTACTATACAGAATACGATATATTATGTGTGTACTAATAATAATTTGTCACCAGTAATTATTTTATTTTTGTTATTATAATATTTTTAATAATTAATTTTACAATATTATTAATAATTAATTATTGAACCTTTTCCCCACCACCCAGGAGGTAGAGTCTGGAAGTGCGTTTTTTTTTACGTCGAAAAGCAGGGCTGAAATGTTCTGCAGTGTGCTTCCATTGTTGTGGAGTCTGGAAAAAAGAGCCAATAGCCAATATATTATGTATAGTTACTACTGAAAAATAGTACTCACTTCTGAGCGCTGTAAAACCTTAGCTATTGACGTAATGAAAAAATGTTGTATATAAAAGTTGTTCCTCGAAAAACAATCTACAAAAATAGTCTTATATCATTTCTTCGTAAAATGATAAAAAAAGTTTTATTGAAAAATATAAATAGCTCTAATTTCTGAACATTTTCGCTTATAACTTTTTTATTTATAGTTCTACGACGAAAAGTTACTGAATCAAAGTTGTAGAGAATTTAATTTGCAACAAATAATGTTAACATTGTTTTATTATCAGATAAATAGTTTAAGAGATATATCGTTAAAACCATTTCAACCGCTATTTTCAAGATGGCGGCCATGGGACAAGGGTGGCGACCCCACAAACTTGGTTTTAGCTTCACACTGACCCCCCCTACACATCACAAAAATAAAATTGCGTCCTCTAAAAAACGCAAGGTCAGGCCTAAAAAATGTAACATTTCAATGGACTATATGCAATATTCCACTATGTAGAGATAAATTTTCATGTTTGGAAAACCGCAGTCACACGTTGTCAAAGTGCTACGGTAGATAGGTATATGTAACGTGTGACTACGCCTTTTGCTTTGCCGTAGTCGGGTAAAAAGTATAAGTGTTGCTAAGGCATATTCTTACGATTATTTTGTTACTTGATTCAAAGTTTAAACACATCGCCAGGATTTCAGCTTTTGAGTGATCTTTTCCAACATTTTGAAAATCTTTAAAGATTCTTCTTTTAATAATAACTTGTAACAACATAAAAACCCACGAAAAACCAATCCGCCCTTGTAAAAATTAATTAAAACGTAACTATTGTTTTGTCCAACAATAGGAAATTAGCAACATAATTAGACACGTATGTTTAAATAAAACATAACTAAAATATATACTCGCTTCACTAGAAACAGGTTAATTACGTGTGCCAAGACCATGTCATGTTTGGTCGTAGGGCGACGCCCGCCCACAGACGACGTTAGCGTAGAGCCAACGCTATTATGTATTCCATAGCTTATGTAACGTCGCGGTCGTGTACGCAGGTATTCACGTGTAAACAGGAAATCGTTTTAATTAGCACTCTATTGTCCGGCTTGTCTGTGCAATTTGCTTGTGTAGGGTTTTAATTAACTTGCTCTCTTGATGCTCTTGTTTTTGAAATGAAAATAAGTATAGCTAGGTTGAGATTTGGTCTATTCAATAATAAGTTGTTAGTTTATTCACGAAGAAGTACTATTTAAATCGTAGGTGAAACAAAAATTAATGAAAAGCGCTAATGCATACGATTTTGGAACGATAATTTCGCAATTAGTTTTGACCTGATTTCGATTGATGAAATCAATGTCCACGTTGATGATGCGAGTTGACAGTGTTATGAAATAGAGCGTCGAAAAGCAACAACCTGACGGGAATAGCATGCGTATCGTCGCCAGCTCAGCAGTGTGACCGCACTATCATCCGGCATCGCTCGCCGATAACCCATAGAGTCGCAGACCGAAATAACCAGTCAATCCTCAGCCGCAGTCGATATACGACTGTCGACGTATTCACCTCGTCGCGTCTTATATAGTCCACCTGTGAGGGATGGCTTCCGTGCGTACGCGTTCCGCTTCCCCCAAGTCGGTCTCGTTCTCCCCCGTGCTCGAGCGGAAGTACAGTGCCGAAAGGGGACCCTCCTACCCCCCAGAGCTGAGCCCGAACGAATGGAGGAAGTACTTCAACGACTTTAGCTCATATCTAGGTGAGTAGAACGGGAGTGACGTGCGAATGATTCACATGCTTTTATTGAACGACCTTGTGCTATATCAGATTCGTTGTTTGAGCGTTTCGGGAGTCGCTGTAAACAAACTTCGCTCAATACCAACTTATGAGTTCGGTTTCTTAATCACTTTCTCGATTACTTAAAATTTTATGAACATCTATGATCTAAATGGCTTTTACCTGTTTTTACAGTATGATTAAGTACAATTGCTTATATTCAAGTGACAACAACACATATTTATTTATTTATTTATTTACTCTTCAATAAAACTATACATAGAAAACTTATTGCTAATATACAGAACAAAAAAAAAAAAAACAGTATAGTTTATTAGGCGGCCTTATCACTTAGAAGTGATCTCTTCCAGGCAACCTGGGCAAAAGGTAACAAGCTTATTAAATGACAATGGTAGGTGGTAGAAAAAATGGCAAGGATAAAAAAAAAAATAATAATAAATAAATAAAATAAAATTAATAATTAAAATATATTAACAGATAGATATATAAATAAAGATACATATGGATAAATATACTGCACTCGAATATATACAATTATATTATTCATTATTAATATATACATCATACAAATTACTTACACAATATAATATACTTAGATGACTATAATTTTTATATACATGATACCATATAATAATATTAAATACATACATACTACATAAAACAAATATAAAATACTATAAATACATAGATAGATACATATCTGTGTATAGATAATAATATGTGAATACATAGTTAATGTGCCGAGTTGAAAGCAGTATTGAGAAAGTGTCGTCGCAAAAGGTTTTTAAAGGAAGATACATTTTTAGCTTGTCTAATAGGTAGTGGCAAAGAATTCCAAAGATTGACAGCAATGGCAACAAACGATTTAGCAAAGAAGTGAGTACGTCGAACAGGAACACTCAAGGTGAGTCTATCAGCCGAGCGAAGAGTATAGTTTTCATTGCGCAGGAAGGAAAAATTGTTTTTGAGATAAATAGGAGTAGAAGGATCAAAAAGGATACGGAACAGTAATTGCAACAAATGAAGATTCCGGCGAAAACGGATGGGGAGCCACTTGAGCTTTTTTCTGTAAATAGAAACGTGATCGTATTTCCGAAGGCCGAAAATAAACCTAATACAAAAATTTTGGAGTCGCTCAAGTTTATCAGTTAGCTCTACTGATAAATCAGGAAAACATGCATCAGCGTAGTCAAGAATAGGAAGTAGAAGGGATTGTGCTAGCATAATTTTTGTGGGAATGGGCAAAAAGTTACGAAGCCTTCGGAGCGTAGCGGAAGCGGCATAAATCCTACGGCTCAATTCCTGGATATGATTAGACCAGGACAACGTTTGATCAAACAGAACGCCTAAGTTTTTGACTACCTTTTGGTAAGGCAAGACTACGCCACCGATTTTGACGCTAGGCAAAATACCCCAGTCGATTTCAGAAATAAGATAAGGACTACCGATTATGATGACATTGCTTTTAGAAGGATTTAATTTTAATCCAAAATCATCGCACCAACTAAGTATAGAAGCTAATTCATTATTACAAAAATCTATTGCCTTAGGTAAGTCATCGATAGTAGACTGGGTATAAATCTGTAAATCGTCTGCATACATATGGTACAGAGCCGTCAATCGGGAACATAAGGAATTGATAAAAATGGAGAAGAGGAGAGGAGACAGGACACCGCCTTGCGGAACACCAGCAGAGACTGCGCACCAAGACGAGTGTTTAGAACCTATCATGATACGCTGCCTCCGACCGGTAAGGTAGGAACGAAACCAGTCAGTTACCGAAGGAGATATGTTAATTAAACGCAGCAAACCCAACAGTATGTCGAAGTCAACGGTAGTAAAGGCATTGCTGAAATCCAGCAGAGTCAATACTGTGAGCTGCTTATTGTCAATACCAGCACGAATGTCGTCAGTAACCTTGATAAGAGCTGTAGTCGTACTATGACCAGGACGGAAACCAGATTGGAAATCACATATTATAAAGACTGCAAGTTGACTGAGCAGTGTGCCGAGGATATAAGATAACAATCTATTGTAATCATCTCATCTCACTTGATACTATGCATTTAAATTAACTTACGAATGTGCTCATTCATGATCACTCCTTGCAAAAACGTTATTATTTCATACTAGCGGTCCGCCCCGGCTTCGCCCGTGGTACATGTACTTACGTTTTCTCTACATAAGAACCATCCTCGTACTTCAAGGAATATAATAAAAAAAGAATTATCGAAATCGGTTCAGCCGTTCTCGAGTTATGCGCTTACCAACACATTTTGCGATTCATTTTTATATATAAGAGATTATGAACCTCGTATTGTTGTATGCTACATGGCACAAAGCAAATAATAGATAAAATTAAAGGCGCGATCATTGTCTAAAATTAGAAGCATTACAATTTATATTTAAACATTTCTTGATGAAGGCAGTGTCAATTTGCAGATAACCTTGCGGTTCCGTATGCACGCTTGAATGTTTTGCTACCGCGATATAATTTAGGAATATTTACAATTTACAATGTATTTATGTACTTACTTGTTTTTCGCACATAGAGGAATTTCTCGTGGGTATAATATGTTTTACCGCGGTAAAAATTAGCCTATACCTATCTCTCTAGCCTATCTTTAGATACAAAAATCATATTATAGCGGCATAAAAAAAGACACAAACAAATAAGCAAACTTACTTTCGCATTTACTAACTTTTCCCCCTAGCCTTTACTGCTGTAAGAAATACCCCATTTATTATGTAGCTTCCGTAGTGCAAGAAATACAAACAAACAAACACATTTTTGCATTCATTATATTTGCAAGAATAGTAAGGATTTATCATAGTAATGTTAGGGTAGAAGCCCTCGCCCTTCCCTGAAGACGCTCAATGTGTTTATTAACTAAATTTTTTGAATGTTTTTCCAATAAAGATCTCCATAAGAAATTGTTATTGTATTGAAAAAATGTTGAGGTCGAATATTGTTTCTTTAGAAGATTACAAAAATAAATAAGTTGTATAAAAACAGTTATGAAAAGCTTATGTTTATGGTGTGGTATTAGTTATTATCCCGGATGGGTTGTGGTTGCAGTAATGGTATAGGTACACCTCCACTCCCAAGTCAATATCGACTGCACTACCCGTACACTGTACAGTCTGTACACAAAGTACCTACCTACCTACATTTAATTAACGGTTGCTAATATTTTGCTGAGTTATTTTAGCTTCCTCGTTAAAATTATTTAAAATAATAATTCCAAGTTCTTTTAATAAAATTATTTAAAATCCTTGGAATAAAATCACAAATCTAATTATTTATAACTAAATTTATGATGTATTTTCGTATTAATTTTTTTTTCCATCATATTTTTGATAATCTTCAGCCCTTTAAGCCATAATTTACTTTCGTATGAAAAAGCAACGTGGAGTCTACGTCGCTTTTAGAATATTTTTTGTAGTTGTTTGAGAACATCAAATCTGTGTCATAATTATTACATATATTAGAGCGCAAATTATACGATGAGATATTCTGCTCATGAAATATAAACAGGGGCATTTTTTCTGAATAGCAACTAAACTAAGCTTAATTTCTACCTTCTACTTATGCTCATCACTATGCTCTTGTTGTGAAGTGAAGGGCCAATTTATGACTGCTTTAAAGTGTCATTAAGCTATAGGAAATTCCCTAAAAAAATATCAGCGAGCGAAACGACCTCTCTTGTACTAGACGATCTCTGCATTTTGGCACCCTTTACTGATAAACTACCATACTTTCAGGTTTTCGTCTTTACATAGTCTATTTTATTTATGCCTAAATGTGATTTGTGTATAAAAACTACATCTGGCGCCAAATTAAGATTCACGGTCCCAACAATGTTTAGCTTATAAAGATACTAACAATTTATAGAAAACTAGCTTTCCGCCCGCGGCTTCGCCCGCGTTTTCAAAGAAAAACCTGTTCCCGTAGGATTTCCGGGATAAAACTTATCCTATGTCCTTTCTCGGGTATCAAAATATCTCTATACCAAATTTCATGCAAATTGGTTCAGTAGTTAAGGCGTGATTGAGTAACAGACAGACAGACAGAGTTACTTTCGCATTTATAATATTAGTATGGATTCAATAACAGTTAATTATATTTTACATTGTACTAAAAATATTTCCCTTGCATTGTAAATAGAAAAAAAGTGCGCCTATATGCACAAGACGAATTCCGCGAGGCAAGCGTCATCCGATGACGCCTCCTCATTATCAAAGCGGCGTCAGCGCGTCCATTCATGGACTAGCGCTATAGAGCGATTTAAGCGCTTTCAATTTCTTTTTTTTATTTAAAAATCGAACGTCTTGTCAGCCAGTAACGTAAAAGAAAAAAAAATTAAGAACAAGAAGGTTTTCCTGTAAGTGTCCTTTATATTCCTTTAGTTACTTATACCTTGAAGACTTCTCCGAACTTTATAAAGTACGCAAATCAGACAACAAAATCGCATTACCGTCTAACAGTTGGATTAATTTAAGCGACTTTGAGGTCGAGGTGTCGCGGTATTCCATATATTTATGTGAACAATGTGTTCTAAGCGATTTTTGCGGTCCGCGCTCGAAAGTCGAAGCTCGGTGAATCAGTACCGCATTAGGCTATATGAGAGTCACCCGCGTTTTTTGTTAAAGGATATATCCGTTAATACGAACATCGCGATACATTTGTTTACATACAACAGCTATACGATAATAAGTGAACGTTACGCGTTTTTTCCTAAGTGAAAATGTCAAGAGCGCATTACTCAGTGAACGACGATGTGTACGGGAAAATATTAAAAACACATGCAAATTTAGAACCGCAAACGGATTATGCAGAAGTTTTCGAGGCGTGCGAAGGATTGGGTAACCTTTCTGTTTATTATAGCCCTTTCTCTGTTAACCTATTTACGGACAAAGGATAACTGTGTTCGTCTGTGCTTTTTGTGACACAATCTATAGCGTTTTAACAGCATCTTTTAAGACCCACTTGTTGCATCAATGTAAGCATTGAAACCGCTGACCGATAAGACGTTTATTGCTCAAATGTCTTGTAAAATTTCGGTTGTAAAAATAACATTTGGGTACGATGGTGTTTTTGGAACGTTGAACTCCCGAAAAACAAGTTTTTTAATATGACGTCAAGGCCGACTGGGATCTTTTGGCGAACCATGGACCCGTTGGCCAGAAACATGTACTCGGGTTGCGTTTATTCAAATTCGATGTCAATGGACGATTTTGCGATTTTATTCCTTGAAAAAGATCTGTCCAAAGGCTTGGTATGTCAAGTTGTGATTGTAATTCGTCAGATTAAAATTTATTGATTCAAATGAATCATACGTTAGCTAATTTGTTATTTTTCGTTTTTAGGAATGCAATTTTAAACATATCAAGTAATGACTAACAAGAACTAGTTACTAGGGTATTTTTTTCTTAAATAGGATATTTGTTATTTGAGAAAATAAATTAATTTTCAAATATGTACTTACATTAATTGCCCAAGTGTTATCGAATAAATATTTTTCTATTGTTGATCATTGACAATTGTTGCGGTGTATTATCATGAGTCATTATGAAATTTCTTAATTTATATGGTTAAGGCTTTTAAATTATAATAACAGTTTATAAAATTAATTCAGAATCTTGATGTAAGTGTAGCATCTTGGATTTTATTCTCCAAAATTATTTGAATCTTGTTATCTTGAAAAAAAAAAATACCATTTAATTGTTTCCATTTAATCCTGATACCACCAGGCACCAAGTAACTATTAAGTAATCTGTGATTCTACTTCAGACAATTTTGCTGCTGCTTTAATTTCTAAAATAACAATTAGTCACACAACAAATTAAAGTTAGTCTTCCTCGCTTAATTGTGAATCCAATAAATTATTATAAACAGTCGATTAGATTTTCTCGATTTTTACGAAAAAGCTACAGCTTTGAATTTCCGCGTAGATAAACGCATACCATACAACAGAACTAATTGATTATTATTTATAGCATACCGGCACCCTATATTTATTGCCATAACTGTAAGATTTAATCATTAATGGCAGCTAGTGTAAACTAAAATTTATAGCGATACAGGCGTCGCAGGCTCATTGTGGCCAATTAGGGAATGTGTAACTGAGATGACATCACGGCCGAGTCAACTCCAATAGTAATTAACATGGTATAATATGTTATCTATGTTTGTTTATAACAAGATATAGGTGAATTTGGGTATATCTGTGTATATTGTATAGCGTAAACATAGATATGCGAACTCATTGACAGGAAAGTATAGTCTAATAAAGGAAAAGGTTATAGTGAAGGGTGAAATATCAGGCGAGAAATGTTATTAGGTACAGTGTTTGTTTTGAAATACATCTACGGACAAAAATAGCTGAGTTACATATATTTCATATTGACATGTTTTAAATGAAGTCAAATAAAATTACAATAAATAATTACTATTTAATAAAAACAATTCTAAGTAAATTCCTTATCATTTGAAAGGAAATATAAACCATAACACGGCACGTGCTGACTTGCAATTATTGTGAATGTTGCTCCATGCCTCTTTGTTATCTATTGCATTTTATATTGCGACGAGAATAATAATTGAAACAAAGGCATTTAACACACATTCCTCTTCAGAATTTATTTGTTTCAGAAATTTTGTTACCTTGACATGCATTTAGTCCACCTAAATATTATATTATCCAGGATCCCTCTGTTTTGCAGATTCCTTTATTTCCATTACTGGTATTTCCATTGCTGCTAAAGATTGTTAAATAAGATAAAAGGTCTGAAATATTCTAGTTGAAGAATAAGAACACTTAAGACTCGCTAAAATTGGTCTATAAAGTAGATATGAAGTGCATATGCCAGGCACAGTCACACTGACTAGTCTTTATTGACAAAGGCTGGACTCCTAAGTGTTTACAATATGACTAACCAATCGTTTTAGAATAGTTGTCATATTTCCAACCCATCTATAGCTGTTCTTAAAGCATAATATAGTTGCTGGAACGTGACTTGACCACTTAATAGGTTAGTGGGGGTAGTCTGCGAATATAAAAATGTACTAAGACTTGATGCGCAAACTTCCCTTACTACGGCACTTGACCAAGAAGATTGCCGGGCGTTATAGAGACTATATAGTTCTTTAAGCATTGATACTCATTCTTTTATCTCTTTCCAGATGCCCTGTTAGCGGACTTGCAGAATTCCATAAACCCGGGTCGAGTTAGCAGTCCCATCGGACGGACCACGTCACCGAGTGCCCGGACGAATTCCCCGGGACGAACCGCGTCGCCCATTGGCAGGGGTGGTTCTCCTGGTAGATTGAGCTCTCCTGGTAGATTGAGCTCTCCTGGTGGAAGTTTGAGCTCCCCCACGTCTACAGGATACGGCTCCATCAATGGCTCAAGGAACATTGGATCTGATTATGCTAAACCGGCATCGGTAAGTTACATATTATGGAGATTTGATCTCTAAAATTTGATCTGATTGATTTGACCCATATAATGGGACGTAATGATGACCTTACCATGATTTTTAAGTACAACTTTATTTATTTTCTCGGTATGGTAATTAGAAAAAGTGAAATAATTATTTTCAAATAGCTACTCCTTTGGTCTGTTACACGTTAGGAAAATCTTCCCATTTGGTACTGATATTAATAAAATATCCTGTTATGTCAAGCTTATGTTACGAAAAATGTAGCTAAACATATTCAAAATGATCGTCAGTTTTAATTATTTTATCTTAAGGTATTTTGTTGATAACAATAATTGTGGTAACGAACGATAACGCACTCCCCATGATTAAGTTTCTCGACGTGATGATAACGTCAATACAGTGACGACGTTACATTGTTAACTTTGTATGTTTGCGTGGTAGGATGTGAACTATGACGTCTGGTATTAGCATAATGAACAAGCTGTATGAAATTTTTGACACATCGTATAATTTTTGTATTCCAAGTAGCTCTGGTCAATTTAGCACTGGCCACTATAGTATGTTCTATGATAAAATTTAAGATTCTGTAAAATGTCCCATATACATATTATTACACTTCTGAAGTCATACAGAGAACAGGGTATTTCAATATCCAATCAAAGGTCGTGTGCATCATAAAAGTTGTTTATTAAACAGAGCTAATTGTCAACTACACTTTCTTATCAAACGCACACAGCTTTTGTAAGTACACACATTTGCATAACGAAACAAGCGAATAAATTGACATTTAAAACCGTAACCTCTTCATCCTGTGCACAATTTATTGGCCGGACCAGTCTCCTTCAAGCGTTCTTGGAATAATGTTACTGACCCACGTACAATGAAATTATTCAAGATTCAAGACAATGTTACATGCGCCAGTTTTAAATTGAATTAAGTAACGCGAATGTACACTATAGTGTTCGTTTGCAAATTGTAATTGAGTCTATAAAACAGTACACCGCCAAATATGTTATCGTAAACGTTATTTATTCTTACATTAATAAACGATTTTTCTGAATAATATATACATATACTATACTATATGTCGGAGACGGTCAATAGCGCGGATGTAAAACGACTCGAAGCACGAGTTCAGGGAGGTGGCAGCACAGTGAAGTTGGCGGCTTACTTCATGCTTGTACCGGGTCGAGCCGGTGAAGGCTCGCCCTCGGGACGGCACTTCACATTCGAACATCGAAGAGTTCGGACCTTCCACTATTAGGAACTGTTAACCTTTTCTTTGCTAGTGTTTAATTTAAATGTGTAACGTAACGGTTATTAAAAGTGATTGTATTAAAAATGACTGTATTGTAAAACTGACATGATTAAAAAGAGCAACTATGGAGTTTCTTGCCGGTTCTTCTCTGTAGATACTGCTTTCCGAATCGGTGGTAAATAAAGAAATGATTGAGTTTGAGGTGTTTCTTTGCTCGATTACCCAACGCAACGCCCACAGCTTGAAAATAGATTCACATTCTACACCTTGCTCCGACATCAGAATTGGGATCAAATCGAGCAAATGAGAAAACACGTGGCGATAACCTCGATACGATATACGATAACCTGATTAAAAGTCAAAGGGCCGCAACCACGTGGCACTTCGATCCAGTTTCAACGGGAAGAAGCATCCTACAGATCTACGAGCATACGTGTCACTGAGCAGCCGGTGACAAAGGGAGAGCTCGTTATGTGCGGGCAGGGTGGCAACTTCGCCTCGCGCTGCGCGGATGCCACTGCTGCTCGAATCACCGCGTCGGAAGCCGTGTCATCATGTCGTGCACCGTGCCATCGCGTCGAGCGTCCGGCTTCGAGCATCGTGCGTCGATCGTCGAGCATCATGCGTCGAGCATCATGTGTCGAGCGTCGAGCGTCATGCGTGGCGCCATGTGGTGCTGCATCCATACTGTGCGCCGCGGCACCAAGCTGGGCTCCGCGACACCACGCCAGGTGTTGCACATCCACGCCAGGCACCGCAATACCACGCCGGGCGTCGCGCTACCATCACTACCATCAACACGTCGGGCCTGAGATCACCAGAACCAGAGCGACGTGTCGACGTGTCGTCCTTCAATCTCATACCAAATCGGTCAGTAGATAACATTTCACTTTTAGTGTACAGTTAGATAAAGTTTCAAAATGTAGTAAGTTTTTTGAAAGAAAAAGAAATTTATTGCCAAAAACATTAGTTACAAAATTTATTTTAAAATTAAAATTGAGGAAAATGGTCACAGCCTCGGCAACATGCTGCACAAAAACAGCGCTAATTTACAGGCTGTACCGAATGTAATGATTACAGATTTTGTTAAAAGTTGTAACCTACAAGACCAGTGTATAGTTTAATCTTATTGCATTACATTTTTTAACTCAACTTATTTCCGCAGTGTTGTTATTATTAGGTCGTGCGATATTGCTTTACGGTTTTGTAGTTAGTTAAAACTTATTCTATTACATTCAGCCCATCTTAGTTACGCAGTAATAAATTATCAGTACCTATTTCACTAATTCAGGGACGGGTTTACTTTAGTAGGTAATTCACGTTATATTAAAAATACTTTGTGGCGTAAGCACTGCCATCAAGATAAATTAAGTAACGACTTGCTTTAATGTTTGTTAGTTGTGAGCTACCACTAAAGAAAGAAAGCACATTAATTATTTGTACACTGCATCCAGATTCTTCAATCGAACGTAAACAATAAACATTCACTTGTCCGTGTATCAGAACAAAAACAGTATGTGAATTACTTTTAAATTAGTTTCTTAACTACCCGCGTTAGTTTCTTGACTACCCGCATTAATTTCTTAAACTACCTGCGTTACTTTTTATTTAGGCTATAACAATTGACAAATAGCAATTAATTGCTACACAGAGACAGCCTTATTGCTATTCGATGAAAAACGAGTGCATTAGAGGTTTAAAAACTTTTCGTAGGTTTTATTTAAGGTGATATTTGAGGTAATTTCTTAAAATAAAGTTGTGAACAATTCACAGTATACAGTTTTTAGGATATGAAGTTTTATGAAATGTTGCAAATTTAGTTATATCGAATAAAAGGTAAATCGAGGCATTTAGTTTTGAATTTTTACAGAGAATTTATTAGGTCCTTATTTAGGCAGTTCATAATACAATGTCACAGATAATTAGCGTGTGTTCAAATAAACATCTGGCGTAAGATAAATCTTATAATTGGATCTACATTTGGTTTTAGTACATTAGATTGCTTTAAAATTAAGAACTCTCATCAACGTTAGGGTACGTTAAATGTTAAGATATTAAGACGGTTAAAAAAAAAGAATGAAAATAATCTTAAGGTTAATAGCGCCTTTACAGTTTATATAATATCGTCAGATAATGTCTGTTTAATTGCATAGAGAAAAGAAAAACCCATCCATGTTTTCTGAAGGTTTTTGAAGTGAAACTTCTTTATCGGGGTTGGAAAAAAAGGAGGATGGCCACATATGACCTGAATGCGAACATTAATCATCGGTGTATCAAAAAATAGTAATTTATGCGTGCTTTTACTAACGGGGTCTAACTTATTTTATTCGGGCCGGGAAAATGTTATGTATTAATAATAAATAAACTCAAATTCATAACATTGTTTGAACGCATCCAAACGTCTTTCATTTTTACCTGTGGTATGCGTTTCGTTTTCACAGCGCAGCGGGAGTTAATTAGCGATTACGTTTAAAAAAATACTAGAATAATAATATGTATTTCTTTGTTTTATTTCACCTTTCATATTTTATAGCAAAAACAGTAAGAAAGATATAATTTATAGATTTAAAAAATATTTTTTGCCATAAATACATTTAATAATATACTTGAAATATGTAAAACGGAACGTATTTTTTACCGGCATAATAGACACACAGGTTAGATGACACATGACTGATGACACGCGTAGCTGATGAACATGATTTTGTTTATTACTTAAGTCACTACAGTGTTGTATTGGCTTATATAACAATCAAATAAATAACATAGGCAACGTCGTCCACCCTTAGAATTTAGTTATGGCTGTAGGTATAACTCTAAACCATATTCATTATATACGTAGCCATAACCTCAAAAATGGCAAATTATGTAAAAATTCTAAGCTCCACCAGTTTCAAATAATATATTTGCAATGTGGGATTGCTAAGGGTGGTTAGGCGAACCATTTAAGCCCTATATTAATCATGGTCGCGACATTTCATAGTCAGGTCTTGGTATGTATGGGCAGTGGCCGATGTCCTTTTAGTGTAACATTTTTTCGTTACGCGTGACATTTTTCCGTTACGCACCATTTTTTTTTTCTTATCCCTATCACGTGTGATTCAACATATTTCTGTAAAGTTGCATATAGTAAATTATTTTTTTTGAAAAATAAGGTCATAAAGAAGTTTCATTTCTTACGTGTGTACACGTACGCGTAGTACACGCACACATTTTTTTTGTTTTTTTAGCTTCAAATAAGTCCTAAACGTGGAGTATTCGATAGTACCTAATCGATTTACATTGTGTGCATTTAATGTAATTTCTTGATAATAGTTTTTGTGACTAGCTGCAGTTGGACATCAACAGGTATACAGAATACATCAATTAGGTAGTTGTACAGTAGTTGTTGAGCAGTTCATTCTTATTACGTTGAAACTAAAATTTAGCTCTGCCCTTTTGCCGTACGATATTAGATTCACAGATGAGTTTAAGCCTACTCTTATTAATTGTTTTAAGTTGAGTTTTCAAAAGTAAACATACCGTTAGGAAATTTAGCCACATGTAAATTTGCCGATAAAAAAGGGTTTTGAAGTGTTTCTCGCGATTTTTATTTGTAAGCAGATATGTTAACACATGATTACTTTAAATTCAAGTTGGTAAATATTTAGTTGAGAATAAGCTTTTAGAGTGTTTTCTGCGGTTAAGTTACGAATTATTCGTTTTAAACTTTTTAAGGTGTTGTTTTTGTGTTGTATTTTGTTTGTCAATGATCATAACAACAAAATAAAACTGCTGTTAACATTTGAGCAAGCTGCACAGGCTGTCACTATGATAGACTTGGGAGGTATAGTTCAGTAGAGTTGTAGTGGAGTATAGTTGTAGCATACTGATGGTTGTGTTGTCTCGTACGTTGTGAAGTAAATGTGTGTTGCGTGAAATAATATTGTGATGGTAATGTAGTTCATCGAAGGATGGTGGTGTTCTATCTGACATGAGGTCCAGGATAGTAGATGTGTGTTCTGACCGGTCAGGAGGACCGGGGCAGTATGGTAACCCTGTAAGGTCAGTGTTGGCCGAGGCAGGATAGTAGTTATTTTGGTATCCCGAGATGAATTACCGTAGTAATGTAGTGTGAGAAATGGCGTACGGGGACGCATGATTGTCAGTATGGCTGTACAGGAGATAACTTGAGTTTTAATATTCTGTTGGATGAGTAATATTCAGTTCAGATAAGATTTCACTTTTTTTTAACTGTTGAGCTATTGAATCCTGTAAACACCAATAATCACTTTGAAAAGACAGATTTTGTTTATACAATGTTCGGGTAACTTCACCTTGTTAATATATTGAGGATGCCTGAGGGCCAAGTACCACTTGAAGTTGATTAATGTTTGAAACTTGAGTTTGAGTTGTGTGATAGCGGTGAATCTTAGTTCGATTGGTCAGAGTGTGCCAGTAGTCATTTCGTAGCCGTAGTCCGTTGAAGTCGGTGTCTGCTATAAGGGGTTATGGCTGCTTATAGTAAACCGTGGATGCGCGGTTTTATCGTAGTCCGTTGAAGTGCTATTAGGCGTATCGATAGCTGCTTGTAGTAAACCGTGGATGCGCGGTATTACCGTAGTCCGTTGAAGTCGGTGTCTGCTATTAGGAGTTATGGTGGCTTATAGTAAACCGTGGATACGCGGTATTACCGTAGTCCGTTGAAGCCGGCGTCTGCTATTAGGAGTACAGATAGCTGCTTATAGTAAACCGTGGATGCGCGGTGCGCGGGTGACGCTGGCGGAGGTTGGGTCTTGTAGAGACCATTGGAATATGGGAGTCCGTGGGACTCGGCATTCGGAGGAATGCGTGTGGAACAAACATGAGGTTTGTTGTTGGGCTTAGTGAAAAGCCAGAGTTTGCATTCGGAGGAATGCGTGTGTGTTGTTGGGCTTAGTGAAAAGCCAGAGTTGGCATTCGGTGGAATGCGTGTGTGATGATGGGCTTAGTGAAAAGCCACAGGCCTCGGATAAGATTCATGCTCTAGTTTTTTTTTGTGATACTTTAATAATGATCTGCTGATGACAATAGCAGTGAAAGTGGTATTTGGTCGCTTATGCGTTATTTTCTTTTAGTAGTAGTTCATAAATTTAATTGAAATGATCAGAATTCAATGTTTCATTATTTTAATCAAAATGGTTAATTTCAAAGGGTTGAAGTTGGAAATTATTTTAGGATATTCAAATTAAGAAAAAAACCTGTTTTCATATGAACTTAAATTTTGTATTATGAGATTCTTTGCTATAGGACGTTTCTTGTACAAATTTCATGATTCTGTGTTCACAAGAAATATCCTGAAGGTATTGATTCCTTGTGTCCCCTGCGAATGTCGAAAACTGCTATCTTTTGATCGACTGTTATAACTTTTCAAAGCTTAACGGGACGATGGTATGCGATATGAATTTCAAAGGTCTTGATAGATAGACTGATAGACTTACGGACAACTAAGTGATCTTAAGGGTTTAGTTTTTTTTAGTTTTGTGGTTTAAAAGCCTAAAAATTAGATATCAGAGTTTAATTGTAAAAATTTGTCAGGATTGGCCGAAGAGCATGTACTGTGCGAGATGTTTTCTATGTTACAGCACACACATACACGAGGACGTGTTCAGCGCAGGATGGCCGTGTCGGAGACGGTCAATAGCGCGGATGTAAAACGACTCGAAGCACGAGTTCAGGGAGGTGGCAGCACAGTGAAGTTGGCGGCTTACTTCATGCTTGTACCGGGTCGAGCCGGTGAAGGCTCGCCCTCGGGACGGCACTTCACATTCGAACATCGAAGAGTTCGGACCTTCCACTATTAGGAACTGTTAACCTTTTCTTTGCTAGTGTTTAATTTAAATGTGTAACGTAACGGTTATTAAAAGTGATTGTATTAAAAATGACTGTATTGTAAAACTGACATGATTAAAAAGAGCAACTATGGAGTTTCTTGCCGGTTCTTCTCTGTAGATACTGCTTTCCGAATCGGTGGTAAATAAAGAAATGATTGAGTTTGAGGTGTTTCTTTGCTCGATTACCCAACGCAACGCCCACAGCTTGAAAATAGATTCACATTCTACACCTTGCTCCGACATATATATATTTCACAATTGCCTTTTTTCTATCTTTACCGGTAACGTTCTACATCTTTAATTTCTACATTATTCAGCTGCAAATCCATAATTATTTATTAGTCTTAAAATTAATAACTTAAAAGATTTTAAAAACCGCTTGCAAACAATAAGGCCAAGTAAAAAGGTACGCCGTAAAGTACAAAATTACTCCTGTTTAAATTGTGATAAAGATAACGTGTTCAATTATAGAGCATCCCAAGATGCCAAAATCGTATTCATAGTAACGCCATCTAGTATCGTAGTCAATGAACGTCTAGTATTTGATTCACTCGCATCCCACAAACTACTTGGATATCATCCAACAGTGTTCTCAATGAAAACTAGATGTCGTTTAAATTTATACAAGTAAAAGTTTTATTGTGGCCTGACGGTCTATTTCGGTGTCTATTACTGCACAGGCAAATTTATAGTCAATAAAAAACCACTATGTTAATATACTATTTTTAATTTTAAACACTATTCCACATGTTATTTAAGAGGCCCTTCTACTACTTTAAAAAATAATACGGCATTGAAAAATCTTTATAATTTAAAATAAATATCTTGCAAAGATCTTTTAATGAAATATTTACTTTGAAAATAAAAATAACCATATTAGCTATACTCGGCACGGCGAACCTTGATCCCTATGACAGTTCGTCTTAGTGATTGCTCGTATGATGGGTCGTGTCGATACTTTACTATTTTATAGGCAAAGGCGTGGCTTGCATTCAGCCACGTCGGTAAACATGTTTTTACAAATATTATAAACTAAAATTTTTAACTTAAATTGTCTGAAAAACTTTTGTTATCATAGGTAAATGGATATTTTTCAGGTATAGTCTGACTATTTGGTTTGATTTTTCGGTTTTAAAAATATGTACTCATTTCCATTATCGACATTTGTTTATTGATACTTTCCGCACTAGTCGATAAATGCCAACGATGTAAGTTTGGCAGGACGTAAACGTAAAGTCAGATTGTAATAATTTCTCGTAAATGTTAAGAATTGTTTTATAACAATTCTTAACATTTACGAGAAATTATTTCCAACGGAATATCATTGGAATGGCATGAAGCTACGTAAAAATTAATAAATGCCATTTTTAGACGCCTCCAATACGTTTCTAATTTAATGGTGACGCCATTACAAGTTTGTCTCTAGAGAATAAATGTCAGTGTCATAGGAATCATCATTCGCCGAGCCGAGTATAGCAATTCATCCAAATTGATGAAGTTAGTTAAATTATAAAACTCAAGTTTTATTTATGCAATTACTGTTGAATTAAATGTGCCTTTACACATCTCTCCGTCTTATAGGACAGCCATCTAAAATAAATTTTTCTCTAATTTTATTAGCCAATACCCTGAGAGAAAAACAGACCTTTAACCATTTATCTATAGAAATTTTGCACATTGATTAACAGGAAACTTGCCATACTAAATCACCATCTCTCCACAGCCGACGTACCAGAACACATCGTCGTTACACGACAAATCCACGCCGCTCAAGTACACAAGCACGCAGACGAACTACGCGTCGCACACGCCCAGCTACACGGGGCAACCGGGCTACGGCAGAACCAGAGGGAACCTGTCCGAACTGGACACCCTGCTCGACGACCTGAGCAATGCGAGATACGGGAACTATGTGGAGAAAAACTCGTATGCGGATAGAACAGGTAATTACAATTACAATGTACACGGGGCAGCCGAGCTGCGGCAGAACCACGAGCATGAGTAAAATTTGGCTCGACTTTGACTGACCTCTAAATTCGTTTAGGTCTATTCCATATGTTCGTTCTGCAAATTTAGTTTTAAATTAAGGATATTTAAGTGGTAAATGTCATTGCTGTCTATTTTTTAACTCTATCTCCCCTTTCAAGAAGGTTAGGTTATCTGCTTAAAACTTTAAATTATTCTCGAAATATGCGCAGTGCGCATCCATAAAGAAATGCGTAGAGAATTTTGTGCATAAATTGATCGCCCAGCAACTATAACATCATCACTCTTAATTTTGAGAAAAACTTCATTGCTATTTTTATGCAGTCTTATAAATAACATGGATGTTGTTGATTTCTTGTTCCTAGGATATTGGAATCTTAGGATTTTAAAGCATTCTAGATTAGATAAAGATTCTTTTCCGCGCAAATGCTTTTCATGTTTATACAAATTACACTTATGTATAGTAATATCTTCTATATCTTTCTGGAATACTTTAACGATAAAATTTAAAATACAATCAGATGTATCAGCTTTCAGTTGTGTTACTTGATATTTTGGAACCGTAGATATTAATGTGTATGGCTCCAGAATTTTCTACAAACTATCAAGAATAAATTGATTCAATTTTAAACAATCAATGTTTGCCTTGAACTCATAAAAGGTGTATAAAGGTTTCAAGATACGTAAGCAAACAATTTTAAAAGGTTCATCCAAACCGACCACTCGAAAAATCTAGCGTCTGCGTTTTCCCAACAAAATTAAAGACCACAGATAAAATAAAACAACACGTATGTTTTTCGAAGATCTATAAAAATTTAATTATCCAATATAATAATAATCCATACGTACAAGAGTGCCAAATGTTGTTCTTGGCAAGGCCGCTATTTCCCCTCCAGCAACTGAAATAGATCAATGTTATTAACTTTACGAAATACGCTCAGCCATTTGTCTCTGCTGAGTTTTGTTTATGCCCTCACGTGCTAACATCGAACAGGTGCGAAATTTATAGTTCGCTGCAACAAGAGAGATTGTCTGCGCTCGTTTGTGCGCTTGTCACTATAATTTTCCTGTTTACTAACTTCGCATTTGTAATATGACTCTTGAAATTGAAGCAATTGAAGAAAATTAATTCTGGCATACATCCTGTACTGTACTGATTTTAGGGATGCGTACTCGCATTCACATAGCCTATACAAACCGTCAACTCTGATATTATTTCATTAAATGAATTTGGTATACAATTACTCTTTTTTTGTCATTTTTGTGTACATTAACTTACAACAGTCGAGAAGACTGATCTAGGATCCTCCTTTCTTTGAGGATTGTAACCTTCTTTCCTAAAATGTAAACTATTTAAAGCATTTTAACAAGTTAATTTTTCGATTCCCTATAGATTGCATATGCAATAGGAATATGCTGCGTGCAGAAAAAGCAGAACCTATAAAATTTCAAGAGTTGCATATTACGTGGAACATGATATAGGTTATCAGGGAAGATAAGAATTTTAATGTTTACAATATTTGCATTATTATGAAACTGTATACGTACCCAGTTCTAATTAATAGACTCCTAACAAACACTTTTTCACTACACTTATCAAATCAAATCAGTAATACCGATCATTATATTGCCTGATCTCAATTTTTCTTCTATTACTTCTGATATAAATCGAAAATTTTTGGCATAGCCATAAAGAAAACTCACTATTCTAAAACTCGGTTAAAATTTTAAGGTAAATTGGGTAAATATACTGACATCATTGTAGTAAATATTGTCGTACCACAGATGTTTTATTTTGACCCAACACAAACGGCTTGTTACTTCACATCATAGAATCATCAAAGCATGAAAGTACTTGAACATTTTTTGGCAATGAAATGGTTGTAAAATTCACCTCAATACACTTTAGTTTATGTGTATCGTGGTTAAAAGTTTCGCTTTTCTGTTCTCATGTTCTTCTAAAGGAATGGATTCAAGTTTTTTAAATATTCTTATATTGTTAGAAGAATTAGAACTACTATATGATTAGTTTGAAGAAACTAAAGTGGTATCTTACAAGCCAGAAATTAAAAACGATTTCAGTTCTTTCGTCAAAACTTCAATCTTTTGTAATAAGTTTAGATTTTCATATGCCTTATTTAGTGGCAAAAGACGTCATCTTTTATAGGATCTACTTGAACACGAAAACAATATTATATGGAGGTCCTCTTATATTCCCGCATTTTTTTTGACATAATATCATAGCCAATTAGTTACTATACCAGATTACTTTTATATTATTTATACTTTTATATTAAGGTGATTGCTACGATCTGTTCCCAGCCAATGTCCCGCTAGATGGCGCTGAATTCTACATTTCTAGTTTATTTGAGTTTTTGCGTAATTGGAAAACCTTAAAGTCGTAGGAATAGTCATGGCGGTTACTGAATATTATATTTTATTGAAATATGTCATATCATTGCCTTAAAATCCACCCAATTCGGTAAAAATATGCGTTATAACATCTGTCATTGCATACAGGGTCGTTTACACACACAGACGTATACAAAAATGATAAAGATTTAACTCTAGATGGCGTGAATGTAAAACAAGTTTTCCATTTTTCTGTATGGGTAGACAAAACTTCAAAACGCCACCTGCTACGGTTTATATTATGAACGAATAGCTTTCCGCCCCACAGACATATATTAATATATGTCTGTGTTCCGCCCGCATTTACAAAAAAAACCAGCATAGTTCCCGTTCCCGTGGGATTTCCGGGATAAAACCTATTCAATGTGTCCAAGTTACGTTCTATATGTGTGCTAAATTTCATTGTAATCGGTTCAGTAGTATTTGCGTGAAACACCCTAACAAACTTTCGCATTGGTAGGAAGTAGGATTGTTATAAAAATAAAAGTTATATTTGTTGGCGTAAACTATTTTATTGTAATTTTGGGAAATAAATAATGTCAAAATTGATTACAATAAAACGCAGTTTTATTTTATTACATTACACTATTGTTTTTTTTTTTATCAAAACATGTACATATTTGAAGTAGCATATATGATATATGTAATATAATGCTGATCCAAGCATTTTCACTCAAAACTAATATCACTAATGATTTGTAAAAGTAAATTATTTCAATATACATTTTATAACCAACAAGTAAGAATAATTGAATAATTATTCTGTGTTTTAGATTTGTTGTTGTATGAATATACAACAACAAATCTAAAACACTATTTACTATGGAAAAAAAACCAGGAAGGTGAAAAACATATTTACGATTTCGACGCACTCGACTTTTAGTAAAATATAGGTAGTAGGTAAAAATATGGTTTTGATCACAGAAAATATATGTCTGTGGTTTTGATTTTAGCTACTAGTATCAGAAAGCTGCGTGTTCAATGCACGTCGGGGTCACACGGGGTACATATTTCGCAATAAAAGGTGGCCTATGTTCTTTCTAAAACAAACTAATAAAATTGTGTGTCTGTCTGAAAATTCGGAAAAGCATATTTTGCAAGTTTGTGATTACTTTGATAGTTTACCGATTTATAATAATTGTAATTGTAATTGTATAATATATCATTTGCAATGTGGTGAAATTTCATAAAAATCACGGGCCAATTTTTTGTTTTGAATCCCACCGAAAATATAATTGCGTAGAATAATTAATTACTATACCTACCCACGATCAATTATTACAATATAGTCTCAAATGCATACTAGAGAAATATTGCAATTTGATTCAATGCATAGCATACAAAAATAAATTCACAACACAAGAAATTCCGCGCGCAAATCATAGCGCGTGTCATCAAGCCGACGACGACGCGACGCCGAACAAAAGTACCTACGACGGACGACCACGCTTCGAGTTGCCAAGTTACAACAATAATGAGTAATAAATTGTTTACAAAAAAAAAACAAGTTTTCCATTTTTCTGTATGAGTAGACAGAACTTCAAAACGCCACCTGCTACGGTTTATAACGATTGTTATAAAAATAAAAGTTATATTTGTTGGTGTAAACTATTTTATTGATCAATAATTTTGGAAAATAATAATTGTCAACATTGATTACAATAAAACGCAGTTTTATTTTATTACACTATTGTTTTTTTTATCAAAACATGTATTTGAAGTACCATATAATATTATGCTGATCCAAGCATTTTCACTCAAAACTAATATCACTAATGATTTGTAAAAGTAAATTATTTCAATACCTATACATTTCATAACCAACAAGTAAGAATAATTATTATTATTCCTACCTACAACAACAAACCTAAAACACTATTTACTATGGGAAAATAACCAGGAAGGTGAAAAACATATTATTATTTACGATTTCGACGCACTCGACTTTTAGTAAAATATAGTAGGTAAACATAATATTATGGTTTTGATTTTTGCTACTAGTATAAGAAAACTGCGTGTTCAATGCACGTCGGGGTCACGCAACTGTGGAGGAAGGAAGGTGATTTCCTCCATCGAATAAGTGAAGTTTCTCAACATACTCGATTGGCAGACCGGCCTCAATGAAGTATGTCGGAAAGTTGTTTATGTTCTGTGTAATGAAAAAATTTCGCTTGCGCGATTCAGATTCAGGTGTCGTACAGTATACCTAATGAAGTTTTTCACTTTTTGATTTTACAGCAAATACAAAATAAAAAATATACAATGGATAATATGTAAATTCTAAACAAACTACTACCAAAATACAATTAGAACAAAAATCATTTGACTTGTTGATTTCGGCCGCGGCGACGCGACGCGTGACGTGAACGGAGTAGAGTATACTAATTACTGATACCTACTTTGATAAAACAAACTACTTGTTTGTCTGTCTGAAAATTCGGAAGTACTTTGGTAGTTTACCGATTTATAATAATATTGTATATATCGTTGTTTAAAAAATATTCAAACACAATAAAATATGATATACTGATTTATCACTGGTTTCAGTGATGAACTGATGAGTCAATGTTAGCCACTATACTTTCGTCATACGTGTGTATGATTGATGTGATTTGCAACGTGGTGATATTTCAGAAAAATCACGGGTCAAATTGTCCCACCGAAAATATAACTGCGTTATAAGAATAACTATACCTACGATAAATTATACATAATACAATATAGTCTCAAATGCATACTAGTGAAATATTTTATTTGAATCAATAAAATAAAAAAAAATAAAAAATAATAATAATACAAAAATAAATTCACAACACAAGAAAATCCGCGCGCAAATCATAGCGCGTGACAATGAAATCAAGAACTTTCGAGCCGACGCGGACGACGAAGGAGCCTAACAAAAGTACCTACAATCATAGGCGGCTCGTGACAAAATTGTATGGCCGTGTTCACTTGAAATAAAACAACGAAAATAGGTACCTACAATAGCGTTAGCAGTACAAAAAAAATGAGCACCACATTATAAATGTCTATTTATACACTAAAAATTATAGAGTATTTCAAAACGAATTCAATTATTATTTAGCAATAATTAGAAAATCCCCGAATTTGCATTCGTGATCGTATTCATAGTGTTTGTCTACACTAATATTATAAAGAGGAAAACTTTGTTTGTTTGTTTGATTGTAATGAATAGGCTCATAAACTACTGGACATTTTACCAATGTTTGCAAGTTTGTGATTACTTTGATAGTTTACCGATTTATAATAATTGTATACTTATATCATTGTTTAAAAATATTCAAACACGATATGATATAGGTACTGATTTATCACTGGTTTCAGTGATGAACTGATGAGTCAATGTTAGCCACAATACTAATCACTTTCGTCATACATGTGTATGAACTATGATTGATGTGATTTGCAATGTGGTGAAATTTCATAAAAATCACGGGCCAATTTTTTGTTTTGAATCCCACCGAAAATACATATATTACTAATTGCGTTATTAGAATAATTAATTACTATACCCACGATCAATTATTACAATTTACAATATAGTCTCAAATGCATACTAGAGAAATATTGCAATTTGAATCAATTAAAATGCATAGCGTACAAAAATAAATTCACAACACAAGAAATTCCGCGCGCAAATCATAGCGCGTGTCAATGAAATCAAGAATGTAATTTTATATCAAGCCGACGACGACGCCGAACTAAAGTACCTACAGTACCATTTACCTTCAGTGTACAATACAGTTTACAGACCTACGACGGACGAACAATAATGAGTAATAAATTGTTTACAAAAAAAAACATAGTTTCTAAGGTCATTAGTTTTATTTTATTTTATTGTTATTTTCTTTGAACGATTGGAAATGAAATTACTCAATTATTACACATAGAACTTTGATTTATTAGAATTATGCGAATTATGTATAAGATAACGAACGCGAATGCACGACATCTAGCGCGTCAATGTCTAAACATCGCCTTTCGTTTAGACATGACGCGCTAGATGTCGTGCTTTATGTCGTGTTTCGCTTGGCAAAAGTCACGCACACTACTGTAGAAGTGTCAAATTTTGCCGGTATTTCACTGTTGTTTTTCTAAGTAAATAATGTAAGTTATTGATTAAAAAGGTCGAACGCGGACACATTTCATTGTAGAGAAGTGATAAAATGATTAGTTTTAAAGAAATAGTGTCTGTGTTAAGTGTTTAGTCGTCATCAAAAATGTATGGAGGGACGGTCGGAACATCCACCTTAACCTTTTTTGTTTGTTCACAGATACTTACAACCGCACAAACGGCGCGACCAGCCCAGCGTCAGCGAGGCCCACTGTGGATTCGCTTCTCGATCAACTGAGCACGGAAGTGCATAATGGGTAAGAATTGTCTCTTATATTAGTTAACTTTAGGTACACATTCATAATATTTTAAAGCGTAAATGTATTCAAGAAATATATCACACGAAATAAACAGACAAATTCGTAGTTTTCCACTAATAACTATGAAGCGATCTCTACCAGACCACCTGAATAATTGAAAGAAATTGATAATGCAAGGAGATCCTAAAATGAATGACTATGTACGTCAGTATACCAAACTGATTGCCTAAACAAAATGAAAAATAGTAACTGTCAATTACACATTCACCATTTCCCAAAAATTACTGCCTAGCCCTTTAAAAGTTGACACACAGTAATTATCAAACAATCAAACACTAACGACCTCTACAAACCATTTACAAACCACACAACAAAGCGCTCCAAATATAAAACGTAACAATATAATAAAACAACACAAAAGTGCGGACGGCAACATAAGCCGCCGTGGCCCGCGAGTTGGCGCCGGACCGCGGGTCGTGTGGAACGGACGGAAATACGCGTTACGTCACGTGCTGATGAGATGATGGTTGAGAGATATAATATGTATCGTTTAGACGATTTTTTTAGGCATCTTTATGTTAAGAACTAGCCGCTCCGCGCGGTTTCACCCCCGTGGCTCCTCTCCTGTTGGTCGTAGCGTGATGGTATATAGCCTATAGTCTTCCTCGATAAATGAGCTATCTATCACCGAAAGAATTTTTCAAATCGGACCAGTAGTTCCCGAGATTAGCGCGTTCGAACAAACACACAAACAAACTCTTCAGCTTTATAATATTAGTATAGATTAGGCCTCTAACTCTGACTCTGGTGGGATTGACCCGCGATAAATATTTAGATTACTTGCTGTCCTAGCAAACGTTGTACTTACTCTTTTCACTTAGGGCCTAGGGGTATGACAAATAGATGTACGATTCTCAGACCTACCCGCGATATGCACACAAAATATCATGAAAATCAGGCAAGCCATTTCGAATGATTTTAACACCGTTCCACAAGAATTTTCTATATAAGATGTCAATTAGTTGAAAAAGAATCTTCAAAATCAGTTTAATCAGTCCCGTAGTTTCGGAGCTTATTTGATACAAACAAATCTTTCTTCTTTTGTAGTTTATAATTAGATTTACGGCTTACGCCCTTGACTTTGTTTGCGAACCTTCAAGTTTTGTTTTCAGGACTAAAATAGTACTTAATACACAGCTTTGATCGAATCCATCGACAAATGATTCGTAAAAATCGATGACGTAACAGCTTTTGATTTTGCGTCAATAAAACTTATCCAGATTAAAATAATGGAATAAACAGATCGATTCTATTCCATACATTTACTTTCTGAAAGGCTGCTTGAATCAGCAAATATCATTAGATAAATATTTTTTTGAAAACCTAACATCTAAATCATTATAATCAACTGAACAAACATTACCTATTTATGAACCTTGAAAGATATTTGCGTCAAATTTTATGAGCGATGGGCGAAAAATACACATCAATATCGATGCTGTAAAATTTCATGGCAATAGAACATAGATAGCTGATTTATAAAGATCTTGATTAAACTGAACTCTGTATTGAATCTTAATATCTGTAAAATAATATCGCTTTAAATCTATACTTATATTATAAAGCTGAAGAGTTTGTTTGAACGCGCTAATCTCAGGAACTACTGGTCCGATTTGAAAAATTCTTTCGGTGTTAGATAGCCCATTTATCGAGGAAGGCTATAGGCTATATATCATCACGCTAAGACCAACAGGAGTGGAACACTGCAGGGCACAGCTAGTAAATAATAAACAAGAACATATTGTGTTGAATAATACAAGAAATATTACAATTGATATGAACTAATAAGAAGAGTTTAATCAATATCCTCTAATTATTATTATGCTTGGCAATACTATTTTAAATAAGTATCTCCAGTACAAGAGTTCCAAACACAACATCATTTGCTCCTCGAAACATTCGACGTAATTACCGTTTTGTATTTAATAATAGTCCAATGAAGTATAATTAATTGTCATATATTCAGACATTGTACTAATTGTTCTTGGCACATACATTTCCGACTGTTTGGAACACACCTGCTATAACTAAGTATGAAGTACTATTATTTACTGGAACTATTAGTACTGCGATGGAACCTAGACTGGGACATAGATTTATAGCTGTTCCATTCGTCTGAGAGATCCTAACAATTCATAAGTCGAAATGCCAAATAAAATGCTAGTGTGCCAAATTGTCCCGTTATGTGAACAATTATTATACTGTGTTTATAATTAAATGTGGTTTAATTATGTTATTTATATTTAGAATTTTTAAATGATATTTAATTATTGGTGCAGAATAGCACATAATACCTACTGAACATTGTCAAAAAATATTTTGAAAACTGTATTGAGCGCGGCAGAATATCGGCTCAGTATAATATTTATGAAACACTAACAGCCGTACAAATAAAAACTTGCTTATTCAAACCTTATGCAATGAATAGATATGATAAGAATAAATAAAGAATAAGGATGTCATAATTTCTTACAAATAAATTTGGAATAACGTCGATGTAACCACAGTATTACAATATTATTTTCCTACAGTAAGGAATCGCCTTTGATGTCGCGCGATGCCGCCGCCAGTGTAGGTACTCACGCTGCCACGTGTAAATATGCTAGGGTTGTCACCAAATGGGAAAAACATATACAATTCCTTGATTTCATACATTTCCGGTAACATATATTATATGTAATGAAATAACATTTCATCATTATTCAAATTTGGCGCGCTTCGCGTGTTCATGTTATCTGTGGCTTGGATTGACGTAGCAGAAAGAAAAAAATGGCGAGAAACGATTAAAATTTTTTTTATTCGCGGATTTAATACGCGGATTGTACATACATGATAATAAAATTATTCCAATAGGTATCTAACCCAATATCCTTGTCAAATGGACTAATAAGAAAGTAAAATAGATCTTATTACAAGTTAGCCTAAAGTACATATTATTTTGTTAAATGATATCGCCGAGGCCTTTGACACAAGCCGCCTTTGTCGCAAGCCGCCTTTACTGCGATTGATGTTTTTGAAAATGTAAATAAACAGAATGGAAGCAACCTTATAACTCAATAAATAAAGTATATTTTTAAATGTAGTTCCGTTTATAGTAAAAGCCGCTTTGCGTGTTTTATTGTTTCGTCTTTCACATTCGTTACAAAAATTGTGATCCACTGCACTCTTCCTAGTTTATAATGTCAACTAAAAAAAATGAGAAACGAGTTTCGACACGAAAAAAATCTCAATCGTCACCTAGGAACGTATCCCCTATAATCCCATATAAATTACCATTCCGTATTCACGGTTTCTGTATTCGCGGCATATTTATGGAACATATACCCCGCGAATAAGGAACTTTTACTGTAATTGAGGATTTATTATAAGTGGACTTTAAATGTCGTTTCTTTGAATTTACAGGTGAGATTACATATTTTAAGTTGTTGTAGTAACAAACTATTTGTATTATTTGTACTATTGTGAAAACTTTAAAATAAAAACTTTGAATTAACAGAGAAACAAATTGGTTTTCTTGAAAATCATCAATAATATATTTTATATATATCTTATAGCTACTTAAAATATGTATAGTCAAAAACATCTTCAACATCTTTGAATTGGTACTAAACAGAATTTGAAAAACCTACCTCTCGTCGCGAGGAAATCTATGAAACTTTATGTCCTTGGATTTAAATGTAGATTTGCATCCATAAACACAACAGTTTACGCCCACCATTATAGAATACGTAAGTATAAATTATTACACAAAAAAATGGTTGCCTGTAAAGTCGGTTTTACGGGCGAAGATTTTACGTGACAACGTCTTTTTCTCGGTAGAATATTTATGTGCTGCGCGCGCGGCAGACCGCGGGCCTCTCTCTCGTTCGGTGACTCATCGTAACGTTACCGAGCGTTACACTTTTTCATAAGTGACTCCCAGTCGCAACCTAATTTAAGACGTTGTCACGTCAAAAAACTCTGAAGCGTCTGCCCTTCGCGATAGGTAAAGCAATCTCAGCGTGATTGCTTTACGCGGCCCGCGTCGCCCGACCCCCGCCAGTTCCCCTCCGTTTCTCTGCACAAGTACATTCGTCGCACTACTGTAGGAAATATGGTAATACTGTGATGTAACTATGGTCACGCTATGCAATAGGCGCGAAGCGGCAACGTAGCAATTCATTCACAAAATTATGAAAAACATTGAAATTGTCTACGGTTAAGCCTTGGTGCTGTCATTTTGACGCTCGTTTGACTTCGTCGAATTTGTTGTGAAGTTTCATCATACGATGTTCTGTTTATTTATTTTTTAAATATTTATTAGAAATAATTTAAATATATCATTAAATATGCAAGCAAATGAAAGAGAACGCTATCCAATATCTGGAGAACAGAAGATAAACCCACCTTGAGAAAGAGAGTTGCCAAATAACTGGTACTCAAAACATACAACTCCAGGCTTAGAAGATTTATATTTTCAACGAAAGTTTATATTATTGTGATAAGTTTAGAAATAAGTGTTTTATGTACGTATGGTTTGGCACATGTCGTAAATAAATAAATCATTATAAATATCAAAAGGGTTTTTCATAATTTCGTATATTTTGACATTTCATACAAAATTTTCCATTTCAATAGGTACCGTACGTAATGAAATTATTAATATGCTCAACTTTTTCTACTTCTCGTATTACTCTCATTGCTATTACCTCAAATTTAGATTGAAAATTGGTTCTAAAACTTGTAAAACACAGCACAATGTACTAAAAGATACGTTATAACTCGGTTATGTCAGACTTATACTAGGGTGGTAGCCGGAATAAGGACGAAATAGCATTAGTATGAATACTTATTACGAAGTTATACTAGGTTTCATTTATTACGTGTTTATTTGTATGATTTTTCCTTATTCTTAGTTTATTCTTTTCATAAAATGTTATATCTCGTTTATTTGTACGGCTGACAATGTGAAGTATGTGGATACACAGCATTATTATTTTTAAGTACCAAAACTTCATAATATTAACATGTTTAAAAAAAGTTATACACAAGATGGACTGATCTGTGGAAGTTCCTTAAATCCCCTAATCATCAATTCGCCCTTTAATAAACTTAGGGCCGATTTTTCAATCCTTGGTTAAAATTTATCCGTCCAATAAAGTATTACATGAACATTTTAAAATGTCGCCTGTAAACTGTCAAATACGGACAATTAGAATACATTTTTGAAATGGTAGTTTAATACGTTATTCGATGAATAAGTTTTAACCAAGGATTGAAAAATCAGCCCTTAAACATAGAATTGACATATTATGTACTTCAATGTTCTATCCATGAGTACAAATTTAAAGAAGCAGAACTTGAACGTTGCATGAACTTATAAGCTACTGTATAAATATAAATATATTATGTACCTTCAACAGCCGCGTCTCAACATCCCCCGTACCACCATCAGGCACGCTACCACGCCCCGGTACCAAGCAAGTGACAGTAACAGTACAAGAAACAGTGGTGGAACCGGCAGCACCACCACCCCAACCGCAAGTCACCACCACGCACCGTCACCACGCCTCCAGCGCCACCAAGGAGCTGGATGATCTTATGGCGTCACTTTCCGACTTTAAAGTGAGTACTTTTTAAAGAGTTTAGTATAAGAGGAGTGATAGTACAAGAAACGGTGGTAGTACCGGCAGCACCACCACCACGCACCGTCACCACGCGTCCAGCGCCACCAAGGAGCTGGATGATCTATCTCGTCACTTTCCGACTTTAAGGTACTTTTGACTTTGACAAATAAAAGTCCCAGCGATTAATTTGCTTTTAATTCATTAATTTGCGAAAACAAAAACTTCAGTTATATTTCTAAAGGTTTACCAATTCTACCATTTCCAAGTATAAAGTACCATCGCAAATTATCATCTGAACTTCAAACGACAATTTGTAAATGTAACAACACATTAAACTATTGTTTATGTTACACTCGCTCTATTACAAAATGCAGTAGCCCGATAATCGTCTATTCGAGGCCAATCACACTTGGCACATTGTCACTTACGACAGTGAGATAATAAAATCGAACATTATCTATTGCACGATTTTAAGACCATCCAAGAAGAAATCTCCATTCATAAAAAAAACAAATCCCCATACTTTATGAGCAAACTCCATTATATTTGATTACATACGCAAACAATAAATTGAGTCATCTTTTTAAATTTTCGCGTAGCTGTCATGGCTACCTCGGCACACTGCACTACAGAGCAGATTTTCCGTTTATTATAATATTTACTAGTCGCCTTTCTTGGGCCACGTCTATTTCCAGCGTCCGACCGTCACTCCAGAGAACTAGGGTCGTCTCCCTCGCACCCGCCGAAAAGCTCGCATCTAAATATAGTATCGCAATTACATCACGGGCGTAGTGGGGCCGGGAGCTTATAATATTAGAGTACATAGTCAAACATTTCACTCGGCCAGCATTCGCTTCGTTTCTTCCCAGCCGGCCGGTTTTGCGTACGTTTCCACACTTCGATCGTTCAAATAATTTCGTAATGTATCGATTTATGTTTCGGCAGTTGGGTAAATAGCTGGGTGTTTTCAGGTGAGCGGGTCAGGGGCGCCCCCAGAAGTCGAAGGCACTCAAGTGTATCGGGAAAAGCGCGGTTGGCAGGAACACTACCGCAGCAGCCCGCGGCAACCGGAGTCAGCGTCGCTTGAACACATGCTCGGATCTCTCCGGGCAGACATGAGCCGCCAAGGAGTACAGACCCCGCAGAAGGGATGCTGCAACGCCTGCGAGAAACCCATCGTCGGACAGGTGCCGATCGAGTCAAACCACCTTTTTTTTTTATAGTGGGGAAATCTTCCAAAGATACCCACGGCCCCCGGGGAAGGAGCCGTGGGTTATGTCGGATTCTTACCGACTAAAACCCCACTGTGTTCCGTCGAGCCGCTTTAATGATGGGGCCGCGGGTATTTGTTAGAATTCTTCCGCGACCGAGTCGAACAACCTAATTGGATGTCGATTGTAATAGTGTTGTGACATAAAATGTTTTCGCAGGTGATCACGGCGCTGGGCCGCACTTGGCACCCGGAGCACTTCACGTGCGCGCACTGCAACCAGGAGCTCGGGACTAGGAATTTCTTCGAGCGCGACGGAAGGCCATACTGCGAGCCGGATTACCACAATCTGTTCTCGCCGAGATGCGCCTACTGTAATGGACCGATCCTCGATGTTAGTGTCGCAACATAACTTGGTCTATACGAATGTATGGGAGTTTTGTCTAATAAATCTTCTGTTTCAGAAATGCGTGACAGCGCTGGAAAAGACCTGGCATACAGAGCATTTCTTCTGCGCTCAGTGTGGCCAGCAGTTCGGTGAGGAAGGTTTCCATGAAAGGGACGGCAAACCGTACTGTCGTGCCGATTACTTCGACATGTTCGCCCCCAAGTGCGGCGGCTGCAACAAACCCATCATGGAAAACTATATTTCCGCCCTCAATACTCAGTGGCATCCAGATTGCTTCGTGTGCAAGGTTCGTATCGATATCGACTGTTTAAATGTGGATAAGTATATAGCGCGTCTACGCCAGGTTAAGTATGAAAACTTGGTAAAAATTCGGTAATAATAAATGGTTTTTATACAGGATTGCTCAAACCCGGTAAAAGGTAAAACTTTCTATGCCATGGAAGGAAAACCGGTATGCCCAAAATGCGTCGGAGTCGATGAGGAAGAATAATGTATGATATGCGATGCCCCCAAAATGGATGCCCTCCCCTTTTTTTACAGCTATGACAGCCTAATGGCACACACAGATGAATGTAAACATGACACGAACACAGATGTTACTCTGACACACAACACATACACACAATGTAACATAGTATTAGTATACGTAATAGGGAATAATATTATATTGTTATATATTTTTGTATTATTATTGTTATGTTAAGATTTATACAATAAAGAGAACAAAAATAAAAAAAATGATTGAAAAAAATAACAACAATAAAAAAAAAAAAAAAAAAACACAAAAACAAATATCAGATACAATAAGTGCGGACGCTATGCGTTGCGTACGTAATGCGTCAAGGTCACGCGCGTACACGCATCTCGACACGATAATGAACTCTTATCAATCTATTGTTCAGGCAAAAAAGCTATAGAAACTTGAATGGGGTCAAGTGCTAGTCGTATAGGGTTTCCCTTTGGTCGCATGTGATTGGTTATTAATAGCGATGACGTCAGCGACCGCAGCCACACCGGCTGATGTAAATGAAAGCGTTTATAGGCCATTGGATTAGGTTCTATTTTTGAATTGCACTCCAATGCCGTTGCCACGCGCGGTCGGTGGATTTAAAAAATAAATATGTCAAGACCATAGACACGATTAGTCGTAATTTAAAAAGTTTAAAAATAAATGTGTATACATGGACGTATAAAAAAAGACGGACGGAGTATCGCCTAAACATTGAGTGAAGCCTAGTAATGGCGGCGACACATCCATGTGTGTGTGCCATGTTGCCATGGCAACACTATGGCAACAGCTGTCCTGATGACAATGGCGGCTGTATTTTTTTCTATAAATTTTGCCGTAATAATTTTCTCATTAAAACATAAAAGAAATAACTTGCTTCCCTGTGGAATGTAATCCCTTGTGTTTTGTTATTTAAAATTGTACTGTCGGCCGACTAGCTTACTATGGTGAGAGTGTGTGCGTGTTCATTGTCTTTACACGATCGCTAGCTTACTACGGTGGCTTCACGTTGTTTGTTCGTAAAACGGCGTCCGTCTTTTTTTATACGTCCATGTGTGTATATTTTTATATTTTGCAAATGCAAGATTTTAAAGATCTGTTTACAAATCTATGAGATTTATGAATAATAAAAATTTCAGTAATATATTTTTTGTTATTACAATGCTTGCCAGTGATATGGTTAATGGTTATTCCTCTATAAAAGAGTAAGTTGGTTTCTCTCCAAAATCGTGTCGGAATTTAGAAATGGTATTTAAAAGCGTGTTCGTCCATCAAGTCAATGTCAGGGATGTTTGTAACACGATAAACACATTAACGCAGTTTACTAATGCAAAAATAATGTACCTACATACTTTCCTCGAGGACAACCAATGTTTTTGATCTAAATAATATATTGTTCAGTATAAAAATAATATATTGTAGAGTGGTAATTAGGATACAGATTACAGATCTAAACTAAACTAGTAACTAAGTTAAAAAAATACACTTTACTTACATAACACTTATTTTTTGTGACATTTATATATCCTAACTTATTTTTAGTAGGTAACATATAAATTTATATAATAATATTCGAATGCAAAAATACTACAGTTACATCTATTCTTTCTATACATATTACATTACTATTTTGCACATAAAAAGGTTGAGAGAAGTTGCAGTTAACAAGAGTCCACTTGACTATGTTTCAATTAAGCCCGTCAATATAGATTTATTTGGGAAATTAAAAAATAACTGGTATGTGTGGGTTCATAAAGTTTAACAATCTCAAACGATATTAAACTTAATTAAATTGGATACACTACACACATTTTATTCACGAAAATAACAAATAAAGAGCAGTCGACATATAATATACAAAACACACAGAATTAAGGACACTACACATAAGCACACTATAATTCATTAAGTTTTAATTGATACAGATAGACTAGTATTAAGTATTGAAACAACTAACAGGACACATATGTATTTCTTAAACATAAACATACAAATGACTAGAATTTACCATTACACTAACGAATTTAAAACGGATGTAAATGTAGAGACTTCTACGAAATTCAAGCAGAAGATATTTTAATCGCATATAAATACACTATAAATTTGTACCACACTTATCTTAATTCTTAATTTATAATGGAAATAGAATAGTCTTCATATGTGGGAGGAGCAACTGAAAGTGACCGGGATAGATCTCACAGAGCGTTATGGTGTTTAACCTGATTATTGTAAAGAGTAATTTAATTATATCCTTTTTCGCTTAAACTGTCCCTGAAGAAATTTCCCAATTATTTAAGAATTATTGCAGTCTGCACCGTCACAAACAAGTGCGGCATATATGCAATATTACGTCCCTCAAAACCAAGGGACCTTTGCCTTCCATACTTTCCAATGTGTTATAACTTATAACATTTTTAATGTAATTTTTCATTATAATGAACTTTATTTCTCAATTCCAGGAGTGTCGCGAGCCGTTCCACGGCGGCTCGTTCTTCGAGCACGAAGGGCAGCCATACTGCGAGACCCACTACCACGGCAAACGGGGCTCCCTCTGCGCCGGGTGTCACAAACCCATCGCGGGAAGATGCATCACGGCCATGTTCCGCAAATTCCACCCGGAACATTTCGTCTGCGCATTCTGTCTCAGACAACTCAATAAAGGCACGTTCAAGGAACAAAATGATAAACCATATTGCCACGCCTGCTTTGACAAACTTTTTGGTTAAAAAATATAGATGGCGCGCTTTTCAAAGTCCACAGATTATTTATGTCTTCTAAAGATGAACTGCCATATGTAAAATATAAGAGGGGATGTTATTGATTCTTGATTCTAAAACTTCAGTAAGATATATAAATGTATGTGAAATTCTAAAATTCGTAGATTTAGCGATGGAAATAATGATGTGATGATTGAATTAGTGTTTGTACTAAAATGGTTCTAATATTAGATAGAAAGGAATTGTTGGTCGTATAATTATTATTGTAACGTGCAATTGGTCTAGTGTTGAGAACAGTAGTTGTAGGTAGTATTTTTGAAAATATACTTCTATGTGTAAGTGCTTCAGATGTTACTCACAAGATTTATTACACAAATTTTGAGATTTTTTTTTTATATTATGTCATAGAGATTTTCAAGGCATAAGTAAACCTTATAAGTTACTTATGTTGAATTGAAAAATACTTGACTATTATTTTAAACTTAAGTTTAAAGGCCATAATAGCTGCATTTTAACAAACGCTTTATAAATGAAAATGTTTAGTTTCTGTTATTTGTTTATGTAATATGGGCGGGTTTCAAACCTGACCAATAAGTTCTTTCGACCATAAAATTCATTTCTGTAAAAAAAAGTATATTTAAATTGACTCTGACCTTCTTAAATAGGTCCTCACTCAGTGCCATAACAGAGAAAAAAGTAATTTACTTATTTTTAATTTTTTCTTCTAATTTAAATACAATTTTCATTTACTACACTTCAGTACCTTTCCATTGGAAAACTGAAGCATACAAACTTTAAAATTCACAAATAAATAACAGAAAGTATATCTATATAACTTGTTAAGTTCATATCTTCCATTAGTAATTACACCTCGGTTGTACAGTTTGTATTATTTTATATTATTATTGCTTTAAAACCGCTTAAAGCTAGAACGGTAGTCGCGAGTGCCAAAATATACATATGTTACATAAACTCACGAGTGTTTATTTTATACAAAGCATAAATATATTTGAATTGAATTGAATTGAAAAAAAAAGACCTTAAAGTGTATGTTTTAAGGTTCATTTTATAGTTCTTTTATTTTTTTATTATTAAAATTGTGAATAGTGAGATAGCATTATTATTAGTATTCAGTTTCATTCTTCATTTCAATATTGTATTTACTTTTAGTGATGTATGATTTGAATATTAAATCTAATTATTTAAACATGTTTTTTTCGATCGTATATTTTTTACAATTTTGTATTTTTTTGCTTTATCTGAATATTCTTAGAATTGTATTTAAAAAAAAACTGTAAATATATATTAATTTTTCTTTATACTTAATGTATATTTACTTGAATAGTAGCTTTGTTTCGTCCATTTTTTTTTTCAATATATGTAACTAAGATAGGTATATGACATATGTATTTCACATTAACACAAAACTCAACTCAAATTATTTTAATTTTATGTAATGTTCTACAGCACAAATTATTTTTTTGGAAAATTATTTTTCTTTTGTATTCACCGTGAGTTGGCACCGTTTTGTTTCGAGGATATGGGGTCATTAACCGCAAGTTAACGTAATTATTATTATTGTATGTATGTAAAGTGACATGATTTTATTGAATCTGTAATATTTTAACAAATATATTTAATGTTTTCTTATGATGGATTTTTATTTCAACCGTGTACGAAGTGAATCTACAAGCATGTGAGAATTTATTTATGTAGAGATCTAATATATAATATTCTCGACGAAAACGTAATATAAAATATATAACGACCGTTTCTCACACCCAAATATACATATAAAATTTCATAAAAATCGGTTCAGTCGTTTCTGCAGAGTATGGCAGATAACAATGTGACTCGAGAATTTTCTTGCTCTTATAGAAAACAACAAAACACCTACATACACAATTTTTTATCGATAATGATGCAGCGCTTTTAGAAAAATTTAAAAAGTACCAAACGTGATGACGTTATTGACGATGCGATGGGTAAATTCAAGAAGCTTATATCTAATACACTGGAGATTTCAGTATGAACATTAACTTGTAACAAGAAAATATGACCTTGAATGACGCCTGTATGTTTTTTTATCCCTTTCACACCTAACTTGCAGTGTATTAGATATAAGCTTCTTGGGTAAATTGAACATAATATTAGATACTTTTTTTTAATCTTTTTAATGTAAGACCAAAAGTCGAAAAGAACAGCTGCCTTTATTATCATCCCTCTCAGGAATGCATTTATTGCGAATAACGATTTAGCTTATCAAATATATTTCTTATTTTTTCAAATTTTATATTAACTAGCTGCTCGCCTCATTAGATATTTTTGTATTCTATTTCAACTAGAGACAACAAACCAATTATCCTTAAAATCGGTTCAGCGATTATCATTTTAGGTGGTTTTACTAAAACTAACTTAAATAATTGATGATAGAACAAAATGAGTTTGGAAATACCATTTCTTGGATTGACCCAAATAATCTTGATAAAATTATCTTTACATGTACCCTTATAGATAAATGATATTACGAAATGGGAAAATATACAAAAATACAAACGCTAAATAACATACTTATCTGTAACTTATCTATGTACATATAGGTAGTTTATATATATAATTATTTTAATTGCGAGTGTAAGAATTTTGATTAGAATATAATTTGGAGGCTATAGCTTATAATTATTATATCTAGTAAATAAAACGTATTACATATGTATTCCATTCTCATCTGAGCAACATGACTCTGCACTGGTTCATTCGACATCTAAAGCCGGGTGTCCACTAAGTTCGAGAAATTATCACTACGCACTTTCGCATCTGCTCCACTAGGACATACGTTTGCTCAGTGCTCCAATCGGTGGCAGTTTGTGAGCGAACATAAAGGAGAGCTTGATTGAGAGCTGAAGCCTGAATATTATCATACCTAGTTATCTGTGGTGTCCTGGTTGAGAGCATGCGAGATGAACGTATCGGCGTCTGTGATCGGCGCGGGCGTCGCCGTCAGCGGTTGCAGATGCGGGGAACACAAGATAGTGGGCGGCACGCCACGGGTCGATAAAAACTTATATTGATAATGAAATATCAATGATCTTATGATTAAGTCTTCATTTTATTTATTTTTGATAAAAAAAGCTAGATTACTTGCTCTAGATTACTGGATTTGACATGAAATACAACGAAGACAGACAGTATTTAAATTATTTTTCTAAAATCTAAATAATTGCATAACACCTGTGTAATGATTACTCGACATTACATCAGAATGCCAACGCATGCAGATATTTACACAGATCAATATTTGACCATTATTTGACCTTGTTTGCTATTATGAAAGGAGGAAAAACAAAAATTGTCATAACCCATAATTATTTAAAAATTTATTTATCGTACACGATACATAATTATTAATTAGGTACTTTTTTCGAGCTTAGGTACTTTTTTAAGTAGGTACTAGGTACTCATTATGAATTTTTATTAATTTCGAATCGAAAAAGAAAATCGTTGCTACCTTATTGATAAGCCTATTAGCCTTGAGACGTTCGTAGAATATTCTACGCGCGATCGATAACAACCATCAATTATTTCTTATCGACTGTTAATATGCATTACCAGATTTATGGCCCAGTTTTATTATTTTTGTGTAATAGCCTATTGTTTTTATAGTCATTACAAACCTAATACTTTCTATTGCATATTTCATTGTATGTATTTCTTATCGGGTTACTGAAATAATTTAGGGCAAAATAAAAGAAAACAAATCTTTTCAAGTTGTTTAATAACAGCACTTACACATAACGTCCCTACACTAACATAAAATCACTTACAGAAGTAAAAATAACTTAACAATAAATATAAATCTATTTAAACTTAATTTGTCATTCAACTTAACAATCTAGTCAGTCTTTGGTGAGAATACAGTTTTTGTATAATTTACGCAAGAGCTGGGAATAGCTCTGAGAATGATTCACACCAAAAATCTGACAAATCCAAAGAGTCAGGTTCACTAAATGGTGAGGACAAAGATTCATATGCCAAATCTGAGCTTAAATTCGTATGCGATGGTGACACACTGAAGCTATCGTCAAAGGATTTGGGCGACATGCACATTGGCGATAGCAGCTTCATGTCACATTCCAATGTTATGTCTGAGCAATTGTTTGTTAGTTCACTAAAGTCCATTTCACAGTCCAACGCTGTTTCTTCCACCACTTGTTCATCGCAGGGGACTTCCACTGTGACACAATCATTTGCTTCATAACTCGCATAGAATATGTCACCTTTGTCACCGTCTTCCTTGACTTCTGTATCTGTGACTTGTATGGTGGGGTAGGGATGTGCGTAGGAGTGCTGTTCTAGTATCCTGTCCACGTCATGTTTAAGGTTGATCTCACTGTCTAGGACTCTACTTTCACTGGATTCCATGTGCTTTGCTGCGGACCCCACCACTTCAGATCCTTCAGTACATTTTCTATTTTCCCTGACTGAGTTCTGTGAAGAAAAAAATAACATTTAAAATTACATCATACACAATGCTATGTTGTAGTTGGTATTGTGTTAATAAATCTTTTGTCTAGTGATGTATTGTAATAGTCCTTAATGGGGATAGATATGTCTATTTATCTAAAGCCGGCGCCAGACATGGGGATCAAAGTTTGAGCAAACATTTGTACAAACTTTGAAGTGAAAACTTTGACGCAAACACGATAACAAATATGCCTGCTAGACTTGTTTTCAAATGTTTTACGGCACAGTTGTTGCAAAGATGGCTGATAGATCGGAAGACGATTTTTGTTGTCTCTTTAATTTTTTTTAAATTATCCCTATACTGGGTTAGAAGGCTATTTCTCTTTCTTTTTAGTTCATCTACCGTAAACGGTAGTGATAAATTATTTTTTATTCGGACCCATGCGTCGTTTACAACGTTACGGTTTTTGTGGTCTTTGTTTTTTGGATCCCATATGGAGGGTTCCGCTTCAAGTAGCTGAAGAAATTCGATAACTACATCATTACTCCACTCCATTATGACACTCAAAATATACACACACAACTGCTCCGGTCAGCGGCGCGCGCGTTACTAAGCATTGCAACAAGTGTGGCAGGGCGCACAAACTTTGAAGCAACTTTGAAGTTTGATTACTTTGATGTTCGCAGAAAAACCGACTCGACTCGGCAAACTTCAAATATGTGTTCAAACTTTGAACAAATAGGCAAATGTCAGTGCCACACTTCGCGACTTTGTAGGTATTTGCGTATTTGATCACATGTCTAGCGCCTGCATAAAATGAAACATAAATATTCATAGTACATTTTGTTTACAATGTAGCTAAGACATGTGCCTAATAGGCGTGACTTAACGCATGATGCAATATTGTAATATGTTGCACAAAATAACAAACTTACATCTTCAGGCGCTCCTGCAGCACCTGCATCAATCTCTTTGAGGAGGGAGTCTGCAAGTTGATGGAGGGTATCGAGGTACTCGTCAGACTCGAGGTGTGCGAGGAGGTCTGCGAGAGGAGACACATCGCCAGCAGCAGGCGCACCGCGCGGATCGCCGACGGAAGCCCCTCCTTCTGCTGAGGATGAGACTCTGCTGGTCCCGGGGCTTCCGCGACGGTCCGCGCCGCCGCCTCGCTTCTCAACGATGCGTTCTCACTCAACAAACGCTTGTTCATCGCTTTCAACTCCTCCACCTCCTTGACGAGCATCTCGTTCACCTCCATGAAGTGGTTAATCTTGCTTTCCATTTCATCCATTTTCGCCTTCTTCCGGTCCCGCGACGTTTGCGCTGCGACGCGGTTCTTCAGCTTCCTGCGTGGACAAATGTTATTGTTTTGTATAGTGACCGAAATTTCGATAACAAACTTTATTGTAGTCATTTTGGTACTTCGTAAGTCAAAGCCGATTTTATGTATGCTGAGGGACATGTTTAAATAATAATATTTTGTATTATGAAAGAACAGGTAAATGAAGGTAAAACACCTTCGTAAGCACTACTAACAAAAAATATATTGATCATTGTGTATGTTATTGAATTTGTAATAATGATGCAACTGTGCAGTTTTACATCCCAAATATTTCGTAAGCACTAAAGTTACTCTATTCAACAGGAAACCGGCTAGTTAGTGGAGGCCTCAATTAACAGATAAGCATGACACGCAATCAAAACATGGCTAATGACTCACTTGCGTTGCATCTTCTCTTCCCATGTGAGGTGGTCGAGCCTTCGCTTCCTTGAAGGTGTAGTTGGAGCCGAGTCGACCACGACCGGAGAATCTCCATCTTCCACCTCCAAGTAGCCATTGGGAACAGTGATTATTATCGGTACGCTCATTTTGTTTATAGCGTACGACGAATTTCACTATAACTCAACTTTGCCACTTTTTATTCAACACAGTACTTTATAGTCTTGACGATCGCATGCTCTTGTTGCAACAAGACCGCTAGAAAATAGTTCTATGATATTTCATCACACTTTTACACTTCTCTTTCGCGTCGTACATACTCGAGCTTACGTCAATACTCAATAACTATTAATTATTGAAATAATAAAGTTCTGGAAATGTTTACGTGCTTTTACGCGATTGGTGGAATTGCCAAGTGGGCGGATACACCGACCGTCAACACGATGAATTTTCGTTCAATAATCCAATGTTTGCTGTGGTCAATAGTTGTAACTTGAATGAATGAATGAAATGAATGGTACAAACATTGAAATGAAAATCAATGAATAAAATATAATGAATGTTTTTCTTTTGAAGGGTTTTCGTTGTAATTTTCAATGACGAAATAATTAATTATTCTTATAGTTTTGATAAGGTATCAGATTTTGTACAGGTTTTATTTTTCAGTATTTGAAGAATTTGTACTTTAAAGCAGGCATAGTAGCTGTACTGTACAAAATTTAAATATAATCATCTGTGATATAACTCAAAGTCAGACAAAGTCCCAAAAAAAAAAAAAAATATACCGGCCGAATTGATAACCTCCTCCTTTTTTTGAAGTCGGTTAATAAAAATTATCTCTAGCCTTCGCCTACGCCTTGTCAATGTCAAAAACTGAAAACATAGTTCATTGTTGAATTGAATGTTGTCTCATGTTTTTAATTTCAACCGTGAACGTGAAAATATAATTTGGAAATTGATATTTTAATATGGCTTCAACAAGTGCTGATTCACAATGCACTATAGCTCAAAAAACTTGGGCAATGGCAAATAACATCGAAACAATTTCAAGTGTAGACGAAATATATCGCTATGACAAAAAGCAACAACAAGATATTCTCATAGCTAAACCATGGGAGAAAGAGTAAGTTCCTTTTCTTTAGATTTAAATAGGGTACAAAATGCATATCACTGCGGAGTGTTATAATGTAAAATTTCTTTCACAGCCCACATTTTTTCAAAGACATCAAAATATCAGCACTTGCATTGTTGAAGATGGTTATGCACGCAAGATCTGGCGGTACCTTAGAAGTTATGGGATTATTGTTAGGTAAATTCTTTAATATTAATTCGGAAAAGCGATAAACATTCCAAACATTTTTAGATTAGTTATCTGCATGATCACTGGTTTCTGTTTAGGATCTTTTTTCCTTAATACCTTACATTACACACATTTTCAGGTAAAGTCGATGCCAACACCATGATAGTAATGGATTCATTTGCTCTCCCTGTGGAAGGCACAGAAACAAGAGTGAATGCACAGGCACAAGCCTATGAATACATGACTGCTTATATTGAGGCAGCTAAACAGGTGACATTACTTTTGCTTGAATAAACACACTATATTTTATGAAAACCTTTTAAGGGACCAATATACATTTTTTTAGCTTCTATTTTTCAGTATAATACTAACCAGAAGCTCACATTCTACATCTTCTATATTTATTAGGATAAATATTTTAATCACTACATAGTATAAAACAAAGTCGCTTTCTCTGTCCCTATGTCCCTATGTCCCTATGTCCCTTTGTACGCTTAAATCTTTGAAACTACGCAACGGATTTTGATGCGGTTTTTTTTAATAGATAGAGTGATTCAAGAGGAAGGTTTATATGTATAATAACATCCATCAAATAGTGGAGAAGTACTGTTATTTTTGAGGTTTCTAATGTGATGTCGTAAAAAATTATATTTTTTTCCGCTTACATTGCAAACGCAGGCTGAACCCTACGAGTTTTATCAAAATAATGTACTAAGTATTATACACATTGAATAGGTCTACAGAAAAGTCCGCGGTGGTATATGTCTATCTCTTATGGATAACCCACAATAACTTTTTTTTTGTCATTTACTTTTTACGACAAATAAAGGCTAATTTTCGAAGCGATTTTAACCAATACAGCATTAATCCTTAACCAATTAAATACCTTGAATACATTGTTCATTTAATATAGATCTATATGGCCCTTTACACCATATGATTTAAGTGAATATTTTCGAAGATATTACAGATTTAAAAATTGCGGGACGTAGCGTTTGCGGCGGCACCGGCCGGCCGCCCGGCTATATATTTTATACCCGTGCGAAGCCGGAGCGGGCCGCTATGTTTTTATATACATTCACAGTTTTTCTGTAGTGTATTTAGTATCAGCATTGCACCCGTGCGAAGCCGGGGCGGGTCGCTAGTATAATCATATAAAAGCACAAGTAAAACAGTATTATTTCTCAGGTGGGCAGACATGAAAATGCCATTGGTTGGTACCACAGTCACCCCGGCTATGGTTGCTGGTTGTCCGGCATTGACGTGTCAACACAGATGCTCAATCAGAACTTCCAAGAGCCGTTTGTGGCTATCGTTATTGACCCAGTCAGAACTATATCAGCTGGCAAAGTGTGTCTGGGTGCTTTTAGGACTTATCCTAAGGTAAAAATTACTGTTTTGATGTAATCTTTGCATTTTAGAAAGAAAACTTACCACCTATAAGTTTGGGAAGTTATGTATATTTTATAATGTTTTGTATCAATCTCAAAGTAATTGGTGAAATATTCTATTTTTTTATTTCAGGGCTACAAACCAGCAAACGAAGAGCCATCTGAATATCAAACAATCCCACTGAACAAGATAGAAGATTTTGGCGTCCATTGCAAGCAGTATTACTCTCTAGAAGTGTCATACTTCAAGTCGTCCCTTGATCGGAGGCTGTTAGACTCGCTATGGAACAAGTACTGGGTGAACACTCTGAGCAGTTCCAGTCTTATCACTAATGCTGATTATACTACAGGACAGATATTTGACTTGTCTGACAAGTTGGAACAGAGTGAAGTCAGTTTGGGTGAGGAATATTTATGTAATTCCCTATATTAATGGTTTATAATTGTATATATAGTATGAATCGTGTTTTTGTTAAACATTTTCATGTTAAAATGGGATATACTTAAATAGTCACATCATATTAGCTTATTCTTTATATGCATAAATGATAAATCTTACAAATGACTATAACAAAATTTGTAATATAATGCATCAGTTATTTTACGATGCACATTTAAATTGCAGGTCGCGGTGGTTTCATAGTCGCCGGTGCGGATCCACACGAGAAGCGCACCGAAGATAAACTCGGAAAAGCGACAAAAGACGCGTGCAAGACTACTATCGAAGTTATCCACGGCTTGATGGCTCAAATGATAAAGGACAGGCTATTTAATAGTGTCAGCGGCAGACCTTCCCCAGCTACTCCTATGATAGAATAATACTCTCGAGATTTAGAATTGCAATGTATTGTAATTTGTAATGGTATAAATTGTAACCTGTTTTGTGATAAGTGAATAAAAGTTTCTGAAATATGCTTTGTTGTTTTCTTTATTCAATGTAAAATATTTCAGTCTGATGCAATTAAACAGTTTGGATATTATACACTTTAAAAAATACAAGAAATAAACATAAGATCAATAACTATATAGTTTAGTATGATTTTAATAACATGTCAATGGTGCTGGGCTAGGTTTTAAAATAAAACGAAACTGGTGATTATATAAACATTCTCAAATATTTATTAACCAATTTACATAAAATCATTATTATGTACATCTCTCACATAGCGCTAAATCATCTCACATCGTGGAGGGCCTTCTAGTTAGATACTTAGATAAAATGAAGCACCAAATTGCGATATATGTATCTTTTGCGAAGCTCTCTTTATAATGGAAAAATAAACGTAACTAAAAAATAAAACCGTCGTGCGAACACGTGTTTATTTCATATAAATATCTAAATATCTCAATTTAATGTGCTGGTTAGTGGCTAACATAAATAACATGAAATAATAAGCACTTACATTATGTCCCAAAACATGAAAGATGGGCTCTGGATAGCGTTAACTGTCTCTAAGTATATACTCTTACATATTATATGCATATCTATTTACATTGCCGCTGAATAAAAAACGTTTATCTTTTAAAGGAACAGTACTATTTCAATAATAGAATTGATAGCGTTAAACATTATGTAAAACTATAATGATAATTCAAAAATTAATAGAAAGGCTATTTTAAATGATAATGATGTGATTGTATGTTTAAAACCCTCAAGTATGGTCAAGCATTAAAACAATGACTAATTAAAATAACGAATATCATAAAATGCATAAATCAAATTTCAGAAATATCCAATAATATAAAATAAATTAAATATTTCATAATGACTACTATATTAGTTTAGGGCGTGTTATTTTTAATGATGTTAGAAATCTTAAATAAAATATGATATTAAGTACATGTCACATCCATTCCTGCCTACTATACATCTTATTATACAAATATTCCCTATATACATAACAGATGTTTTAGCCCACATTGAAATAAATCTACACCTTAAAGTTACCAACCGAGAAAATGGATTTACAATCTTTTAAACTATATAATGTAATGATGTTGGAGAAATTGATTTAATTTTAACGGAATTTAAGCAAACATAAAAATGCGAAGGTCCTGTATCATTTGAACTGTACCTCCGGAAGATATGAGGTAAACTGTATGAGATTTTAATAATACTGACAATTGAATTCTATGATGATGTAATTGAATTTTAGAAAATAATATTTTTTAAGCAGTAAAACTGATGAAGCTTTTATTAATTTTATTTTACGACTGCGAACAAAAAATTAACTATTTCCATTAAAAATTAGTCAGTTGTATGAAATTAATAATAAAATATATTGTAAAGACCACGTCCGCACGATGGGCCCCAGTCACACGAATAAGTCTTTTAGTATTTACCTAAAGTGGAATGTTAAACGAATCTCTAAGTATTGCCTTAAAACACATAAACTTAGCTAACTATTTAGAATATCTATGTGTTTTCAGGCCTTATGTGTCATCTGTAAATGACGTCACACATTAAATAGCCACTCGATATGGGATAAAAAATTGGGAATAAAATATGGGTATTGTACATAGCCAACAATATGTTTCGGATAGGTGTTCAAGTATTATTTCTAGCCCAATTATTAGAAACAAATATACAGCGAATATGTTTAAATATAAATAGCAATAAGAAGATAGAATGTAGACGGTAAAACACTAAACTCTGAATAGTTGGAAGGGGTATCTTTATACAAAAATATTTAATATTTTATTCATTATTTAACAATCTTTAGATGTTGCATAACATGTATTCTAAGAACCAAGATATTGATGATTAAAAGAAACGAATAAGTAAAGCGAAAACAAGCAAAAATATTTTAAAAAATCCCATAAATGTCATCTTAATAATATTATAAAGGCGAAAGTTTGTATGGATGTTTGTTACTCTTTCACGTAAAAACTACTGAATGGATTTGAATGAAACTTTACCACAATATAGCTTATACATCAGAATAACACATAGGATAGGTTTTATCCCGGAAATCCCACGGGAACGGGAACTATGCGGGTTTTCCTTTGAAAACGCGGGCGAAGCCGCGGGCGGAAATCTAGTAATAAATAAATGGTAAAAAATATGGGATTCTTTTGTATTTATTAATGTGTGACGTCATTACCGATGGTTTTCTACGACACTATGTAACACGGTTGTGTCTAATTTCACAAGTTGCTCAAGGAACGACCCACAAGCCAATATGGCCAACCGCTAGCTTTGTACAGCGTGTTTGTTTGTATGGCTGCTGTCATATACGTAACGTTCAAAATTAATTAATTATTGTCTAATCAAATTTAAATAAAAGATAAATAAATAAGATTTCTCTGATTCATTTTAATTATGGATGATTAGATGATATTTCAACAAGAATGTAAGTCATATTAAAGATATTAACAAATTATTTAAAACATGTTTTTAATACTAAATACTTACTCGAAATTAGTACATAAACTATATATAAAGCAGCCATACCACATAGCGACTAACATCTACCAATTATACAGTTAGGCATCACTATACAGGCGTCAGATAATTTTGCCAATGTTAATATTCAGATACATGTAAAAATTAAACTTTTGGGATATTCACAATGAATTAGTGATCATTATTATGTTGTATTTATCGATTTAATACATACATTTAAATTTTTAATAATACTTTAAGTTGAATTTCCTTACTTAATTTTCATCACATAATAATAACAGTCACAAAAGTATCTGACACTATCCATTTGTCCGTGTGTCCGTGCGTCTCCACAAACCGGTGACACTTATTGCTCAGTAGCCTATCGTGAGTACATGTGTCCCGTGGAATACTTTGCTCATAAGCAACTTGGCTTATGGGCCACGTTGCTTATCGGCAACTTGGCGAACGGGCCACTTGGCTCGTAGACAACTTGGCTTGTAGGCCACTTTGCTCATAGACAACTTAGCTCGTAGGCCACTTTGCTCATAGACAACTTGGCTCGTAGGCCACTTTGCTCATAGGCAACTTGGCTCGTAGGCCACTTTGCTCATAGGCAACTTGGCTCGTAGGCCATTTTTCTCATGAGCAAATTAGCTAATGGGAACTTGGATCGTGAGTCACTTTGCTCATGTGCAACTTGTCCCGTCAGCCACGTGTCACGTGGTCTATGGTCGCACGGACAGTATCCCCATAGGCCGAGAGTCGCCATCCGTGTCCCTAAGGCCGCGTCCCTTGTCTCATCGGCCACGTGTCCCTTGGGCCATATCCCGCAGGTCACGTGGCCCTTGTCTCATCGGCCACGCGTCCCTTGGGCCATATCCCGCAGGTCACGTGCCCCTTGTCTCATCGGCCACGCGTCCCTTGGGCCATATCCCCCAGGTCACGTGCCCCTTGTCTCATCGGCCACGCGTCCCTTGGGCCATATCCCCCAGGTCACGTGCCCCTTGTCTCATCGGCCACGCGTCCCTTGGGCCATATCCCGCAGGTCACGTGCCCCGTGTCTCATTGGCCACGCGTCCCTTGGGCCATGTGCCCTTGGGTCACGTGTCCCGTGGGCCGTGCCCCGCGGGCCATGAGTCCCGTGGGCCGTGTCAGTTGAACAGGTCCGGCGGGAAGTTGTTCACCTCCGCCTGCTCTAGTATAGGGTTGCCGTCCATCGTGTATGACACCCTTATCCGGAGACGCAGTGGTGTCTGTAATACAATATGTGTAATTAATTATATTAGCTATTTATTTAGCATTTTTCGTTGTTTAGAGAAGCAATAGTTGAGAAATCAGAAAAACAAATCTAAACAGGAGAACACGCATGCATTGCTATAACAACAGAAAACATGCTTTTATTTATTAAGTCATAAAAAAGAGCGTGTGTGCCGAGCACACGTGTCAGAATTGAAACTTCTTTGGCAAAATTCTAAGGTACCAAAAATTGTCGCCTTTCTCCATGACGCGGTGGTATTGCCATGACGCAACCTTGTAATTTTACTCTCAACGCACCTAAAGAAGTTTCACTTCAAAAATGTAGCTAGATATCGTTCAATGTTTTGGGAAAGTACGTAAAATTATATATTAATACAAAAGAAAGTATACAAAAGAAAATATAGTAATGAAGTCGGTTAAAAAGTATTAAATACCTTGGAGGGGTTGGTGACTTTCAACTGCTGCGTGATCTCGCCCTGTGGCGTCAGCACGCTACCCGACGGCGACATCATGTCCAGTCGGAAAGTCTGCGAAATAATAGTATAATTAATTTTCGTTACTTTTCATTGTTAGTATCTCGTCTAAAAAAATGGTTTCTGTGTAAATTACATAACATGACATTTATTAACTCTATAATCGTAACACAATTCAATGCGAATAGAAAAAATAATAATTTAACACGCCTGTTTTGATTCTTTACGATTTTAAACAGACAGCAGACAACACCGTCGCGTCGGCACGGCCGCCTTCACACATTATTTTGAAATCCAGCCAGCACAGCTCGCCTACTTTTTTTTCTTTTTTATTGAATCCAGCTAGTACCTCAGACAAGACTACTTTTTTTTTCAATCCAGCCAGCGTAGACAAAACTACTTTTTTTCCAGCCTTCACAGGCAACAAATTTTTTTCCTTTATTATATTCCAGCCAGAGCGCACTCACCATCAACACGGCCGACTAAACGTCATTTTCTTTTTTTTTTTCAATCCAGCCAGCGTCGACAAAACTACTTTTTTTCCAGCCAGCACAGGCAACATATTTTTGAAGTGAAAACTTCTTTAGCGGCGTTGGGTATAAAATCTTAAACTCGCGTCAGGACACGTGGCCTGATCGAAAAAGCGTAAGACGGATGTTTTTTTTTTTTTTTTTTTAAGCCCTCATATTCCATGCGTAAGACGGATACCATTCCAAAATATCAAACATGCTGAACGTTAATAATCAAGTTTTCACTTCTGCCGGCACTCCCGGAGTGCAACCCGTCTTTTTTTTCTTTTTTTTTATCTTGCCAGCCAGAGCACACTCACCCTCGGCACGGCCGCCTGGAAGAGGAAGTCCGTGAGTGCGGCGGGCGCGGTGGAGTGCGCGCGCATCGTGATCGCCGCCGTCTCGCCGCCGCGCCGCACCGCCAGCTCCACGCGGAGACCGTTGCGCTCTAGAGCGGTTACTATCGTCTCTGTAAGTGTATACGACATACGTCATTGTTATTAAATAAATAAATATTATAGGACATTATTACACAAATCGACCTAGTCCCACAGTAAGCTCAATTAAGGCTCGTGTTGTGGGTACTAGGCGACGATAAATATAATATTTTATAAATACATATATAGATATAACACCCAGACCCAAGAACAAATAATTGAGTTCATCACACAAATATTTGCCCTGACCGGGGATCGAACCCGGGACCGTCAGCTCAGTAGGCAGTTACTTTACCACTGCGCCAACCGCGTCGTCAACAGACACCAGATAAGCCACAAAATAAGCTATACAAAACTAGTAATTTCATTATTCACCAAAAAAAAAATACTTTTTGAAGCTATTGCATAGCTTTTATCTCAGACTTTGAGAGCGGCGACCGAATGTAAAAAATCCGTAACGAAAAAACCTAACACCCCCCACTCCAACCGGCACAGCGATGCGATGCTATGCAATAGCTTTACCGCGACAGTCCTCGAGTGCCACACGTATTTTTTTTTCACATATTTAACAACAAAGATATACATCAATCACTCTCTCGTTCGACAGTCGCATTAGAATAACAACAACTTGAAAAATAATAGAAACTTATGTCGAAGTAATTGAAATGACCTATGATATTATAATAAAAAGTATAATCCTACCAGCATGTATTCATACTTAGTATTACAACCTAACAATACATCAAAATAAATAAACAAAACTAACCAGGTGGCTCCGCAACATTAGTAACCGTAGATGGCGCTCCAAACAGTCCATCCAACAAAGCGGGCGCCATATTGTTGTTGAGTCCGCTCACTCCGCTCATCGCGCTCATTCCGCTCACTGCGCTCACGGGCGCGCTCGTGGGCATAGTACTAGTCGCGCTCAGGTCGAGACCGCTTAGTAGATCGAGAATATCCTGAAATAAGCAAAATTTGATACATTTTAATAAAATTTTACTTTCACTAAAAAAAAGGTTTTAGAGTTAAATTAAGTCATCTTTTATATAGGACTAGCTTCCGCCCACGACTTTGTACGTGCATCCCCGTATTTCCCCGTTCCCGCAAGAATTTCGGGAAATCCTTTCTTAGCGGATGCCTACGTCCTAACATCTACCTGCATGCCAAATTTCAGCCCGATACGTCCAGTGGTTTGGGCTGTGCGTTGATAGATCACTATATCAGTCACCTTTGAGTTTTATATATGTTACGGCTAAAGGTAGGTGAGAACATAAACTTAAGATTAGCCGGCTAAACTTAGGTTTATCTTCGACGAGGTGTTAATGTTAGTTTGTTCTATCTTTAGCCGGCTAAACTTAAGTGTAACCGCAGGCCCTTGGCTAAAAATGTAGAAGGAAATGGAAAAGGAAACAATGTAATAATGTTTACTATTTTGACACGAAAACTTTATTATAAAATAATCACTTTCATTACACATACTTTTATGTAATATGTAGGTATTCAAAATAACAATTACAAAATTTTAATTACTTAAAACAATATCAACCTAATCATTAAAATAAAATAAAAAGTAACCATTTGGTCATTACAGAATCTTCTGTTGGTATTTAAAATTACAAAATAAAACTTCTTCTTCTTAATTACTCAGAACAATATCAACCCAATCATTAAAATAAAATAAAAAGTAACCATTTGGTCATTACAGAATCTTCTGTAGGTATTTAAAATTACGAATACATTTTTAGCCGTTTCGTTTCGGTTAATGTGCACATTAACCGGCTAAAGATGGAATATCACGACGCAAACAAACATGTTATCGAACTTTAGCTGCTTCTCGAAAATAAACCTAAGTTTATCCGGCTAATCTTAAGTTTATGTTCACACCTACCTTTAGCCGTATCATATATAATATAGATTAACATCCATAGTGAATCTGTGTAGGTACCCATACCATTAACGTACAATAAAAAACTAGACTTACAATCACGCTCAAAAATGTCCGAAGCTAAACTCTGCCTCTGCATGAGAGGCAGAGTTTTGTAATAAATGACTTTGAGCATTGCCACCGCGAAATAGGCGTTAATTTTAAATAATGTTTTATACAACGTGACATTTTTTTGACAATCTTTTAATAGAGAATAAAAATAAATGAAAATGCATTAAACTCACATTGGTACTAGTATTGTTGTTAGCGGCAGGCGCTGCGTGTTCTACGTCACCATTGGACAGCGGCTCTGAACCGATGATGAGATCCAGTAACGCGTCCTGTTTATAAACAATTTACATATTGAATTGCGAAATAAACAATTTACATATTGAAATACGAAATAATATTGTTTCCATTTTTTATCAAATATATCACGAGGGAAGGAATGTGTTAAAATGCATGTAGGATCCCAATGAAAGAGAAAGATCATTTCTCATTCGCTCTCTACTTCACATTCACTCATTGATCCACTCATAGTCTATCGTTCTTCCATTCTAATCATCGTTCAGAAACTAATCTTACACACGTTCAGAAACATCAATTAATCATACATCTCACCTAATCATCCCACATGCATATTAGTTAAAAATTAATGCACGCACAAGAGGCGTGCAGATCGCGGCGAGACGAGTTAATTACCATCCAACTGCATGACGAGTCGTATGTCTGCTTGTTACGCGAATCTCTTCAGGTTAACAAAGTCAGTGGTGTGGGATTATGCTTGATTTGTAGTGAAAAAAATGTTTAATTTTTTTTTTGAAGTGAAGTTCTTTAGGCGCGTGAAGAATAAAATTTTAAGGTCACGTCACGGAGTAAGGCGACGATTTTGGTATCTTTGCCAAAGAACACTTCTGACACGTGTGCACACGCACTTTTTTGTAGATAAGTGAGATGATGGGCATTTTGTTGTTCTTAGTTGCCTGCACGGGACACACGTTCTTCTTCTTGCGGATAAATCAAGTGATTTTAAAAGAGCAACTATGTAGTTCATTGCCGGTTCTTTTCCATAGATACTGATTTCCGAATCGGTGGTAAATGTAAAAAAAAAATTGGTTGTCTGTAAAGTCGGTTTACTGATGATAGTTGAACGTGACAACGTCCGATTGTGCTTCTTTGTCGCTCGTTCCGCGCTCTCGCTTGCACTTCAAGCCTTACGGAACGCCTCAGAGCGAGGTAACGCCGCATGAGTCATGTTTTTTCGTGCGTGCAGCCGGCTTTATCGAATTATAAGACGTTGTCACGTCAAAAATATGTAATCACTATTCGAAAGTGCTTCTAAGAGAAGTCTAATTGAATTAATAAATGTTTGAGTTGGTTCTCAGTTGCCTACTCAGTACTCAGTAATAAAGGGGGCACTGAAAAACAGCGCTGGCAATGTTCCTGAACGTTGCAGCATATGCTGAGCTGTCTCCTTTTTGTCAGGATCGTATGACACACCTTAATAAAAAATACTGATTATTAATTTTATTTTCTCTACGTGCTTTTTTTATGTTATTAATTTTAATGTTATTGTTGCTATTTTCTTGTCGTGGTGCTTTCTTATTTATCTTTTACGGTTCTTTATGTTTTATGTGTGTGTGTTGTGCTGTCCTTGATAAATAAATGTTTCTTTCTTTCTTTCTTTCTTTCTTTCTTTACTCGGTGTACACTATACAAGTGTACAGTATGTACCTGCTCGGGCGGAGGGCCGGCGAGCGCGGGCTCGGGCTCCGCGTCGCTATCACCCCGCTCGCCGGCAGCCCCCCCCTCCATCGCCGGCATGCGCTCCAGTAACGCCGGCCGCAGGTTCGCGTACTGCCTGTCAACGTTACATTTTTAATATATAACGTGTCGTAAAATTGTACAAAAAAGACGTGTGGCACTCGGGGACTGCCGCGGTAAAGCTATTGCATAGCATGCCTTCAAGCCACACCTCCGTGTCCGTCGGAGTGGGGAGCGTGAGGTTTTTCGTTACGCAATTTCTGGATTCGGTCCCGGCGCTCAAGGCCCGCGATAGAAGCTATGCAATAGCTTAATAAATTAAATTTCGCCAGTTTACAAAATGTCGAAAAAATAGTGATCCGTAAAATCATTTACTTTACAATCTGACGCCCCTAAAATTGGCAACTGTCTTTGTTTCGACGGTCGTACGTTTGACTATAATAATTATGGTAGCTTACAAACGCATCCCAGTTATATTTCATTCCGAGAATTTACAATTCCTAATGTCCGTGCCATTTGTGAACCGACGGAACTCCTCTTCGCGGAATGTAGGCTTTCAATTCACACATGTTCAATATGTATAACAAAGTACTTTATGTGAAAACATCTGCAGTTAATATAATTTAGTAAATATTTACCTGAATAGCTGTGATAACTCGACGCCTCGTTGCTGCAGTTCGATGTGTATGTGAGAGCCGAACGTGTCTATGATCACGCGGATTTTACTGCAAACGAAATAACATTTTGTTATACCACCTTCTCATACGAATAATATTTAATACTAGCTGTGCTTCGCGGTTTTACCCGCAGTGCTCCGCTCCTGTTGGTCTTAGCATGATTATATATAGCCTATAGCCTTCCTCGATAAATGGGCTATCTAACACCAAAAGAATTTTTCAAATCGGACCAGTAGTTCCTGAGATTAGCGCGTTCAAACAAACAAACAAACTCTTCAGCTTTATAATATTAGTATAGATAAGTATAGATTAATTGTAACAAACAATTTATGAACTACATTATTCCTGAGTCGAGTTCGGACAGAGTGGGGATCTGCTATATGTGATAAATATTCTAAATAATTTATTTAAAAAGGTAACTCAAAAAGAAAAATAATTCCGCATTTGCAACATTATTTGTTTGCAATAAGTTCAATTTAATGGACTATCCAACCAGCAAATCTAAATAGAATTTTTTAATTCGAACCATTGAAGAAAACAAACTCTTTTTCATATTATTAGCAAAGATTAACATATTACAAATAAAAACTTACTCCTGACTCGGCTGCGTTGTGAATCTCGTGGACAGCTTAGCCAGAGATAACAGCAAGTACTCCTTGGTAGTTATGGATAATTGTGTCGACCACAAGAGCTTCTGGTACACGTCGATCACGTATTCCTCTGATGGCCGACTGAACTCGTCTGCGGGTATAAGGGTGGGTGGTTAAGCGTGTGTCGGGTGGGTGTGTGTTACATAAGAAAAATGTGACGCATCATTTTTAGTACATATGGTACAAATAGTTGGACATAGATGTTTGTCTCACAAAAACGATGACAAGACAAACTACTATAGTCGAGCCAATTTAATAGGCCACATTTGACGTCTATCAATTTTATCTTCGAAGAGAGGTAAACTGCTTAAAAACATCGATTAAGGGCTGATTTTTCAATGCTTGGATAAAACTTATTCGTCGAATAATGTATAAAACTACCATTTTAAAAACGTATTCTAATTGCCCGTATTTGACAGTTTACGTGACATTTTAATATTATAGTGTAATACTTTATTGGACAGATAAGTTTTATCCAAGCATTGAAAAATCGGCCCTAAAGTGAATAAATTGATACAGACTTCAAACATTTGTTGCCTATTAAAATGGCTCTACTATAGGTATGCAATAGAAACCAAAGTAATTCATTGCTCTGCTCATTATATTCTTGACTAGCTCTGCGCTCCATCAGCTTTATAATATTAAAATAAATAAAATAAAATAAATAAAACATTTATTGATTAGTATAGACTATAGAAAATAACCAACTTTTCTTAAATAAATTACATCTTTTAATAACATTATGTTTTCGAACATTTTATTTCAATTTTATTAAACATTTTTTCTAAAAAATGGTTGCCTGTAAAGTCGGTTTTACGGGCGAAGATTTTACGTGACAACGATCATAGTTGAGTGGGAGAGAGACGCAAGGCATTCGGCGGGCCTCTCTCTCGTTCGGTGACTCATCGTAACGTTACCGAGCGTTACACTTTTTCATAAGTGACTCCCAGCCGCAACCTAATTTAAGACGTTGTCACGTCAATAAACTATGTTCCCATGGTAGTAATAAATTATACATACCGACTCCATCATCATCGACCATAGATATGGCGTTACTGGCTTCCGACACCAACATGTCTCCGTATTCGCCTATCGTCCAAGCGGCAACCTGAAACAGTTTAATGAAATCTTAGTAAAAAGTTTAATTTCGGTCCTTCGAGGATTTGAGTAGATTTGGGAAGCTTTATAAAAAGTTCGTTCGATCTCTTTCGTTCCTCTTTGTATCTTTTAAGTTAAAAAAGAGCGTGTATGCCGAGCACACGTGTCAGAAGTGAAACTTCTTTGGCAAGATTCAAAGAAACCAAAATCGCGAATGACGCGATCCTGAAATTTTACTCTCAACGCGTCTAAAGAAGTTTCACTTCAAAGTTACGAAATTGCAGCACATTATTTTTTTATTTAAAGAGAGATTCAAATAAGGCAGCTTGTCTTTTGAATTGTAATGCTTATCGTAAGCGATTTTAACATACCGTATGCTAACTTGGACGTATTGATGTGCGGATGGCGCTGTTTACTAAGGAAAAAAATTAGCTTTATATGCCGACTGTATCGACTGGACATAGACGTATTGATGTGCGGATGGCGCTGTTTACTAAGGAAAAAAATTAGCTTTATATGCCGACTGTATCGACTGGACATAGACGTATTGATATGCCGTTGGCGCTAAGATTTTCTTTTTTTTGCCGACTGTACACGTATCACCCAACTTGTGCTGACGGTACCTGCACGAGCGGCTGCTTCTCGGTCGCGTCGCCGCAGACGGCACTGCGCTCGAGCGAGATCCAGAGCCGCATGGCCGAATTGGCATAATTTGAACGAATTGTTGAACCGTTGGTGCCGTTTTATATATTTTTTTGCCGACTGTACACTTATCACCCAACTTGTGCTGACGGTACCTGCACGAGCGGCTGCTTCTCGGTCGCGTCGCCGCAGACGGCACTGCGCTCGAGCGAGACCCAGAGCCGCATGGCCGCGTACGCCTGCCGCTCGCCCGGCGCCGCGGAGACTATCTGGATCGTGTTCGACACTGTGTCGTCGCGGAGGTAGTTGCCCGCCTGGAATAATGGAGTAACGATTTTAAATTAATTTATTCTTAATACTATTATAAAGGCGAAAGTTTGTAAGTATGGATGTATGGATGTATGGATGTTTGTTACTCTTTCACGTAAAAACTACTGAACCGATTACAATGAAATTTAGCACACATATAGTTACCCTAGATATAAGTTACCCTAACTTGGATTAACACATAGGATAGGTTTTATCCCGGAAATCCCACGGGAACGGGAACTATGCGGGTTTTCCTTTGAAAACGCGGGCGAAGCCGCGGGCGGAAATCTAGTTTTTTAATAAAAAAAAAGACGGGTTGCACTCCGGGAGCGCCGGCAGAAGTGAAAACTTGATTATTAACGTTGAGCATGTTTGATATCCATCCGTCTTACGCTTTTTCGATCAGGTCACGTGTCCTGACGCGAGTTTAAGATTTTATACCCAACGCCGCTAAAGAAGTTTTCACTTCAAAAAATGTGTATTTAGATTGGCAGTGTTTCGTTAAAGTGCTCTGCTGTGTGCTCATTTGGGCTTGGTATTGGTAATAAGTGAAGCTAGCTGCAGGCGATAAGCGCAGGCAGCGCGCCGGCCGTGTACCACGTGCTTCACGCCACTGCGCAACACGTTACTAAAGGCAATCACGCCTCTGAGCGCACACGCATTATAATATGGTACCATTCAGTTCAGTACATCGTGTTTTAATTCTGATGAGCGAGCGCTCGTTCCTTTCCAATTACTATATCTATAAACAGGCGTGTATCGCTTAACATCAGGCGACGCGTCTGCTCGTTTGCTATCCTACAGCATAAAAAAAAAAAAAAAAAAAAACAACTTTAATAATATATTAATTTTGTATTTTTTATAATTTATTTTTGTACTCGAGAAACACCTTTTAAAACATTGTTATAATGATGCTATGAATATAATAAAGAAAAAAGGCATTATCAATTTAGACCAAAAAACAATAATACTCTTAATTCTGTGACCTTCAAAAGAACTTGGAACAGCGTATCCAAGTGCCACTTGCTGCTCGGCGCGTGTCTCTCAGCGGCCAGCACCATCGCACTGGAGCAGTGCGCTTTGAACTCCGCGTCCGATCGCTCCAGGAACACGAGGAGTTCTTTCATCATGGCGCGAATGTTCTGCCCGTTGATTAGCGCGAAGGATAACTCCATTGCCCGCCGTCGGATCGATACGTCCGGATCCTGAAAGAAAGTTCCAGAAATATTATTTATTTATTTTCAGAAATGTTATTGGGCAGGTAAGGGGTAATTTTAAATGATATAGTCACATTTGATGTGAAGATCAATTGGAGAATATTTTTATCCGACTTCAAAGTTAGGAGAATCAATTCGATGGGTGTGAATGTCAAAATTGTACAGTTTTCAGGGTGCCAAAAGTGTTATTGGGGTGCTAATGGTGTAGATATAGCGGCATTATTTTTGTCACTGAACATATTTAGCAGAAAAATCTCTGTAAAGAAAGCAACAGGAACATTCAATAGACTTACAGCCTTACTTATATACCTCAAATTTAAGAGCCCCTCTTAGCTGTTGATCAACGTTTTTTTCACTTATAAACCCAATTCAGTGTTGAGAGGTGTTTAAGTAACAGTTAAATAATGTCAAAATTTAAGAAACGTCCTCTCCAAAGTAAGTATTTAGAGCCTTTTTTCATGAGTCTCCCTTTCCTGTTGGATTCTAATTTCATGCAACTCTTGTTGTTGCTTCATGCTTTTTTTGCAAGGAGGAATAATAAATAATTGATGCTCATTTTCACAGTTATTTGATTTTTCACTGTACAAATATGATAAACATTAAACATAATCTTACATAAATCACAGCTGTACAATAATTGATATTCCTATATTAATAATAACAAAGAAATAACATATATATTTGAAAGTTTATTGGCAGTTAAATGTCATACAAAATAAAGTCTACCATTCATATTTGTCAAAAAGTACATTTTTAGTCAAGTTTTACGTGAATATCGGGTTTTATTTCGATAATGTTACTAGAAAAAAATATATTGACGTTACTTAGTTGAGAGACTGCTGAGACAGGTTTATAAGTATGATTATTTTAATCATTGTTTAAGGAGTTGAGAGTTATTTAACTGAGAGGTGTTTAAGCAACAGATCAGTCAGTTTTTATAAGTAAGGCTGTTATACTGGAAAGTGGAAACTCACCTTCAAACACTCCAATATAGTAGTCCTGTGCCTTTGCACCGCAGACGTATCAACATGTACGGTCCTCAGCAGCGTATTCAGTGCCACGTATCTGATATTCTTATCGTTATTCAACAGGAACCGTCCCAGTATGTTGATGGCTAGCACGCGCAAGCTACTCTCCGACTTAATGTCCATGATGGAGAGCACAGTTTCGTATAATATAGTGTTGCCGACGTTCTTGCTGGTCTCCGTGTTGGTGGCCACTTGGGCGAGTATGTCGTTCATCGCTTCGGACGCTTCCGCGTCGTTCTTGCCCAGTATCCGGAGGAGACGGAGGATTTTCACCTGAAAAATTATAAACTGGTAAAATTTTCCCCAAAATAAGATGCCCTGGATGAAATGACTTGGAGCTAAAATGGCGCCATTTGTTAAAACTTCTGTTATTTTTTTGTTTATTATACAGATTAAACGGCAATAGGATAAACAAATAATAATAAAACATACAGAGATACTTAAATGTGGTAGATTTATAAATTCAGAGGTCTTATGACATTTTAGATTTTTATTTTAAACTGCCTACACTTTTAACTATTTAACTGATCTGTCCAAAAATTTAAATGGATAAATTAAAACTATTTTCAATGTCATCTAATACCTGTAGGAATGGATCAGAGACGCCGCTGACATCATGCTCCGGTGAATAACCAGCCAGGATCAAGTTCTTCAATATCCTCACCAAATTCGGCACAATCTAGCAGAAAATTACAATTAAAAATACCCTCTTATAAAACATTTGAAATGCGCACAATGACAGAAAGCTAAAGGATATTACATTTACTAATTATTTACACAACCAACAGGCGGATGCATCTTCTAAATACTCCAAGGATAGATAATAGAAATAAAACGCTGTGGCATAAAGGGATACCAAATTAAATACGACAAAAAACAACATTTACCCCCACCATTGCATTAGTTACGTCATCGAGTGCAAAATTCAAACGAGTGTCTAAAATTATAGTTAATACTGCATCTTGTAATTAAGAGTATTATAATGAACTGGTGTGTGTTCTTTTTGTATAAATAAGTATATTAATATGAAACCAACCATATGATGAGTACATTTAGAGCTGTACTGTACTATAACTGTACTCTTACAAAATTATATGCAAATGTTAACAAACCTACATCCACAAATTTTTTTTTATTTTTTTACCAGCCCATATTTTGAGATTAACATACATTAATCTACAACCTATTTGAAACTAATAGTGCTTATTCTCTTATTCCAACATGATGATAGTAATTATGGTAAATTGTTTGCCCATCATGAATACCAAATACCCAATAAATATTCAAGCTTCACAGTCGAAGGGTTTCGCATACATATAAATATATTCGTCAGGCTTAAACATTGAAAATATATCCACTAAGCTAGGGCAATAAGCTGAATATTATTTTTGTATAAATTTAAATTTTGGTCAACTCTATCTACTATTAAAAGCATCAGAATTTGAAGTGACATAACAATTTTGTATCAATTTTCGGGCATACAGATATAACCAAACTACTGTTTACAAAAATAAATGTTTTTGTATGTTTTTTAGACAATATATTTGACGGTGAAGCTTCGAAATACGCGCAATATACATATATAACATTCTTTCATACATATAACCAACACAATGACATGCTCAGATATACCACAGTGAGCCTTTTGATCTAGATACGCCTTTTTAAGTTTTTAACCAAGTTCAAAAAGGAGGTGGTTCTATTAGTACCTATATATTTTACGTGTTTAATGATTCTCAAATAATCTTTATCTTTAGATAAGCAACTGCTAGTGAAAAAAGAGCGTGTGTGCCGAGCAGCACGCAAGCACGCGTCAGAAGTGAAACTTCTTTGGCAACATTCAAAGATACGAAAATCGCCGCCTTACTGCATGACGTGACGGTATTGCCATGACGCGACCTTGAAATTTTACTCTCAACGCGCCTAAAGAAATTTCACTTCAAAAATGAAAAATCGCGATTGTTTTTTTATTAAATTAATATCTAGATCAACAGGCATAACTGCATAGTGCAAGGAATCATCGAACGGATTACCTCGCGTTGCCCGCTCTCCTATGGGACAACACAAACATACATTAGTTATATTCAATATATTTACATTTTTACATCACATACAAGATATCTAGACAAGGCAGGACAATAATTCTAATGTTAGTAGTAGCAGTTATAACTTTGTAGTTATTTATCATAAACTAAACTTTTTGAAGGTTTTTTTCTTAATATGTATTATAGAAGTACCTATTTGTCAACCATGTTGAAGTTTATACTAAAATTGTAAAAGTACAGTTAAGTTTACACATATAGTTTTTATTATTTTGAAATTTATAAAAACTAAAAATTAAAATAAGTTTTTGTTCCTTATTATTTGTCTCAATATATTTCGATAATTAAAAATTTAAAACCATGTACACATTGTCACATTTCAATACTTTATAACTTGGATATTTCAATATTATCGTAGCCTTGTTAGAATTAACACGGTTCTAATAAAAACATTAGAGCAAAAAACGATAAGCGGCGAGGCGTTGTAAGTGAAATCAGTGATAAGATTGGCTCGTATTTACAGCGTTTCAATTTAATTTTACTGTTTTTTTTTCTTAATATATTTCTTTTATTTTTAATATGTATTGTTATTTAAAAATTGTCTGGAATTGGAAATTTCTAGATCTTTAGTAACCTATGTTATTTGCAATAAAGCTCACAGTATTCATTATATTTGGGTAAATAGGTAACTAATAAGAAAATAAAACTAAAATTAATTTTGAATAACTGCGATTAGAAAATGTACTTTATTCCATTGAGTAGTCAGCATAAAGTTCTTTTAATTGAATTAATTTCATATTTTAAAATAATTTCGTAAAACATAAACAAATATACAACCAGATTAACAGAACTAACGTTATATAAAAGACAGGACTAAAGTGAAACCACAATTATAACCCGTTAAGCAGTACTTGATCAGTTTAATGACCGATTTATTTGTTACTCGTCGTTCCCAGTATGTTAGGGTTGCCAAAAATCACTTTTATACATGAAATAAATTCAATACCTTTATTAAATGTCATCTTTATTTTTAAACACTGGGTGTTAATCGTATTTGCATAACGTATCGCGTATTACAATGTTACATATGCTGTATGCATATCAATTAATCAAGAATTGTACTTGTTATTATACTCAAGGTTAAATGTATATAGATACTACATTTTGTATATAGTATCTTGATCCAAACCTTTGATCAGAATCATAGTGACCCACTAGCTTACAATCTACAATCCAAATAACTCCCCGATTTAATATATAAAATAATGTAAATTGAATTATGCCAAAGGATACTTACAAACAAATTTAATTTAAATCAAATTTTAATGGCTAAATAGCATGAAGAATTTTAATTAAACCAAACATAATATAACGAAGAGGTATAAGAAAAAGATTTTCATCGTACAACAAGAAAACTGAAACGTAATTTATTGATAGTTGGCAACCCTAACGACCACAGTGCCAGTTGATTTTTTACTGAAACTCGATCGTTTTACACCTGATTTATGACTCATCCGATGTTTTAGGAGTTTGTGAAAAGGTATATCACCTCTTTACACACTGATATTTATTATTTTCTTAGTTTATTTGGAATAAAATTTAAAGAGTTTTAATATAATTAACATTTGTGTATTGAACACAAATAAAACATACAAATTTAGATCTTTACGTCATTACAGAATTTATTTATTTAAGCAATGTAGCTAAACACCATGTGTTCTGACAATTTTGTCGAAAGTCAAGTAAGACACGTAATTATTTGTAATTTTACCAATTGCTTCAGTATTTAAACGACAACTATTATTGTCTACAGTAATTATTATTGTTAGAGTATCGAAATAAATATTTTCTTTTATTTCAAAAATAGCTCATTAAAAACAAAACAAAGATTTATGAAATCTTTACTCTTTCGGAAAGTAGGTACCTACATAGTAAAATAATTTAATATGATGAAACCCTACTGAATTTTATAACTACACAACCAAAATTGTAATATATCCACAGTCGCAGAGACCACATAAACATAACTACTATATCTTTATAATCCATGGTTAAAAATAAAAAAATCCTTAAAAAATTCATCAAACAATTACACCATATCTGTTACACAAAACGCAACTCTATTCCGAAAACAATAAGGATCAAAATCAAATCTTACCTTTTTGAAATGGTTAAGCGTGTCCGGACTGTTCTCGCACATTTCCGTGATGAGGGTCACGCCGGTGATAAGCACACCTGATAACAGTGTTTACATCTTGGTTATATATTGAGATGATTTACAAGGAGATCGAGGGAAAATAACTCGGTTTTTCCAATCGTTTATCTTAATTTCTAAAAGATATAGTACAAATTAACTTTGAAATTTTAATTTTAAGAAATGAAAAAATAAAACAAAAGTCTGAAAAAATACAAGTTTGGAAAAAAACAAAGGAAAGGACTTTTAAAAATAATTGGTATTATCATTCCAAGATAAGTGTATTTAAGGCCCAGTTTCATCAAGCTCTGTTAGTTAGTTTAACACGCTGTTAACTCTTTTAACGGGACATCAATGTAAGGGAGTGTCCCACCATGACCTAATCGAGGATTAGTTTCCTTAACACGGCATTATATTTAACCCGTGGCATAGAGGCTCTTTAAATTTTTAACAAGCGATTAGAAAAAATGATTTGAAGTTTTCTTGCTGTCAAGATGGACTCTGCATACTATTTTATTTTTGTAAATGAAGATGTGTTGGATGATTTGTATAATTTGGATTATATAGTGCGACCGCGACGGCCCAGAATTTATAAAGACGTCGTCATTGTTTCGAAGAATATGATGATGTTGATTTTAGTACAAGATTTCGTTTATCAAAACAATCGGTTTTGGAAGTATTGCAATTAATTGAAGATAAACTCGAATAACCGTCGGATCTGTAAGTAAAACTATCTCGTGAGGTAATATTTATATTTATGTGCATAAAAGGTTCCTTCCTACATACTGTATTATTTTCAATTAAACCATAATAATGCTGTGAGTCATGTCAAATCTAGTATTGAATACCAATATAGGTACTTAAAATGTAAACTTCACCACTACTCAGGTAAGGCTCAGGCCTCCTCATGATTATGAAATGTACTTATCTTAATTTTAAATTCTGTTTTAGGAATCTATCAGTTTCACCTACAGACCAACTGCTTATTGTAGTGCAGTGCAGTGATGGCTCAGTGGTGAAAAACATTGTGAGGAAACCGACATATCATAAGATAGCGTGGTGGATAATGACCTGATCCCTTACCGTGTTTAAGTTTAAGTTAGCACTACCAATCCCATGTCCCAGCAGTGAGAAAGTATATGGGCTGACGATGATGATGATCCTAATTTAATTTAAATGTGACATTGTTATAGAAATATGTAATTTTTCATGTTACCTAAATAAATAAAACTTGTGTTTTTATAAAACATTTTTATTGTACCCTTAGATTGTACCTATCAACATCATTCAATAAATAGGTTATAACAACTAGATACTAGGTTATTACAAACAAGAATTTACTATTAATTTACTTTAAATGTATCTTGCTGCTTTGTCTTTATTTTTCTTGTTTTAATTGCTCTTCTAGTATGAGATCTCTCGCACTTTCCTTCGGACTCTGAATTTTTTTTCGTAATTTCAACCAGATCCAGTTTACCTTCGACCAAGTGAAATTGAACCGCGATTTTTCTTCAACATTATTGTATTTATTCAACTCAAAATAAAATTAAAATAACACAAGAAAAATCACAACAAAACAATCTCCAAATAACATCAAACATTTGTAACCATGGTAACGACCAAATCGTTTGACATATAAACCAGCAAACGTAAAAGTTTCTACATGATTATTAAATTGTATACTGTGTTAGAACATTTCAATTTAGTCGAATTACCAAACACGACAGTTATTATACAATTAGAACAAATAGCCCCAACGTGCGAAACTATGGCATTGTCAACTATGACATTTTGTTTCGGGCGGTTTAAAATACGAATGAATGATTCGTGAGTCGCTCAGTTAATGGTCGATTTGATAATCGGCTGTTAGATTTCCTTCTTGGGACCTGTAGAGTTGACAACGATGTTAAAATACATGTTTAATTTGAAGCTCGATTAATAAATGTCTGATTTAGAAAATATTGGTGAAATTGGGTCTTAATGTCACAAATTTAATCATAGTTCATTTTAACACAAAAAGCCTGCGCAATGCCTCAACTCGATGATCGACGAATCAATCAATTTATGACAAAAGTGCACTCATTCATTGCATTTTAGACCTTATTCCTTACACATAAGAAATATATTTCTCAAGCTTTGCAAAGTGACATCATGCGACACGCCTATATTAGATAAAAATCAATTCAATTATTTATTAAAGGTAGAATAGTCGTTGTGATTGAATTATACATTGACTGGCAATTGTCTTTTTTGCTGAAAGGTAGAGAAATAAACATCGTTATAATTGATAACTGAATGATTTTATAACACTAACAATTATACTAATAGCCAATTAGAGTATCACAAACAATAATTAATTAATAGTTTGTTAGATATCGAAAAAGATAGATTTGTTATAGTTTTGAACGAGAAATCGCAACTTCCTTGAAGAGAAAGTTTGACAAATTGACCTAAATCTTATCTAAACTTTAAGGTCGCTGGCGTCTGATCTAATTAGTAGTTTAATCATCTTAAAGTTGTCTTCCTACTAATGAAGTCTACTAACTTAATGTGACGTATATACCTACAGAATTCTCATTAATTAAACTTACATATTCATGTAGATTTTTCTATGAAAATCCAAGTAAATTTATATGAAAGGAGCGTTATTCAAAACACGCATAACCTATCCTACACACTACTATATAAACGCACGTACTTTTTTTTAATTAACCCTGATGAAGTCTACCTTCCTATCTACATTTCTTAGTGTAAATTTGTATCTTTAACACATTTTTATATACAAAAGTATAACTCACCATGATTCTTCTCAGTCAGCAGACTCCTAGTAGCCGGTAGGAACATTTCCATCAGATCCGGGACTCGTCTTATGATCCTGAACGCACATAGTGCCGCTTTCTTCTTTATATACGCGTTTGGGGACTTTATCAGGCGTTCCACTTCTGACGCGAGGTCCCGTGCCATTTCTGGTGAGGCGATAGCGCCGAGCGTGCATAGCGCGAGACCGACGACGAACTGCGTGTTGCTGTTTAGGTCACTGCGGGTAGATTTGTGGTTAATAATATACCCATATATGTAAACTCTGCAGCTAGTATCATCCAGAATAACAATAAAAGTTATTCTGGATGATACTATATAGTATGGTAAGATAGTGCATAAGATCTAATTGGTTACAATTTATGCCGTTTTGAGGCGTTCCACTTCTGGCGGAACGCGATATCGTGCCATTTCTGGATGATCAATAATGGAGTTTTTTCATGAGATTTTTAATTATAAATCGGCAAATTAAATATTCAGATTCCGGTAGAAATTAAAATCCTTTTTGGAAAATATTTATCTCAGAAAATAGGCTTAAATATACCAGACATTTCGTCAGCGAACATGCGTCCAATATTCGAGTTGCCATCGCGATCGTAGCGATACTAAATAAGCCATAACATTTTTACACCTTGACATAAAAGGCAAATAACTTCATGCAATCATTGGCACGAGATAAGTAAAGCTTGGGTTAATTCATGTTAATGAACGTGCAGTTACCGCGCGGCAAACGTTTTCTTTATCAAGTAGAAAATGTACAACTACCATAGATAAAGGACATTATTTAAACGAAACAGTGCACGTATTTTCTTTACTATTTAAAATGATAATATAATGAATAATGCGCCTTTTCGTGAAAAGAAATGTTAAATATAAGAAGTGATTTAATATAGTCGTCTTTGTATTTGCTCTGATTATAAATATAAAAATATTGTAAAACACGAACAAAGTAGACGTTCTAATCGCTCATTTACGATATCAAGAGCATCTAAATTACATAATGAACCCGTCACCTCGCATCACAAAATGACGTGTTTTAATATTAAATTATCAACATGTAAAAGCCTTGATTGTGAATAACATGTGGTTTGAGAGTAGAACATTACAGAGGCTAGCTCGTATATAGTACAATAGCGCGTAATTTGAGCTAGGGTCGAGTTCCGATTGCAGTTAGAAGCCTTCTCATATCATAATACTTTAAGCCGCAAAGGACCTACGTGATACATTATTTGCTATGAAAGTTTATAAATTGCGTCTCTTGGTCGCAGTAGTGTTTATTAAATTGCGGTAAATAAAAAGTATATTTGAACATAAATTTAGTAGAGTAAGATCCGATTTCATTAGTTATTTTGCTTTATGTAATGAAATGGTTACTGTTTTAATAATTGAAAAAGTATAATATAAAAATAATATATTTTCATACGTCTTTCAGCACTTTTCTTTACTAGATATTAGATCCTCATTAATTAGAGCGTCCAAGGCGGACGCTCTAATTAATGAGGATCTAATATCTAGTAAAGAAAAGTGCTGAAAGACGTATGAAAATATATTATTTTTATATTATACTTTTTCAACATCTCACATAACAAAAATATGACTGGTGCGTAATTCGATTGCCAAACGAAAATATATTTAGTTTTTCGTGGAAAAAGCAATTTCCTCAGAGAATGCGGAGGTCTTCGGAGGATCGGCAACAATGGAAAGGTCAATTGTCTATAGAGGGCGAAGCGTCGAATGTATAGCATTTCATTCCTAGGGGAGTATTTGTATGTAGGCGTTATTGGCTACCTACTTGGCCGTTCTTTTAAGGACGTAGATTTATAAGTAATATATAAATAATAAATATATTCTTAAGCCGGGAGAACATGATTTAATTAAATATAGGACATATTTCTACAACAATGGTATTTGGAAGTTTTAGTCTGTATTTAGATAGAGAATCATCGGAAATAAATAATGATTAAAATAAAAAAAAAATCAATAAATTCAAAGTTGTATTGATAAAAAATCCATGGTGTTTTAAACTTAATATTAAATGTAATTACAATCCGTCCACAACCTTTTGACCGTGAAAACATAAATGATAGATAGCTAAGTTAGTTCATTGAAAAGTTACATTTGGGGTTAGGCCTAAAAAATGTAACATTTCAATGGACTAAGTTATTTTCGGATGACATTTAATTACACATGCATGGGACAGAAATGTGTTACGAAAATCCATGAATCTAATCAATCAGATTGAAGAAATACTTTCATACATTAGTTCAAGTTAAATTACAACATTGCTTTTATTTTTGGCACCATTTAAAGAACATTCTGGATCAGTGACCATTTTTATGTCTTTTCATAACTAGATAGAAATTATAAAATGGAAACAAGATGTCTTTCTATTCCTTTGGGAAGGGTTAAAGAGGAAATTGCAGTCCAGTCTTCGCTATGAATACAAATTGAAATTTTCCCAAGTATTTTTAAAGATCATTGAAATTCAAATGAGTTTAAAATCTCAAGTTCCAACGAGACGTTGATGGAGACTTTAAATGAACTCTGAAGAGTTAATTGTCAAAAGTATTTTATGCAGAGGTGTTGCTCATTTTTAATGAAGGATGAAAATTTGTTATGACTTACACGACTCTATTTCTAATTTAAAAGAATAAAGAAATCAATTATAATTCATACAAATTATTGACGATGGAGCTGTGCTATCCGTTTCAAATTTGTCCTTTTATATCGTTAGTTATTAAAACATGAACTCGATTATTATAATAAATACCCATTCAAACGTTTTACTATTTATAACCTCAATAAAATATCAAATAAAGCAATTTTTGGCACACAAAATACGGTTTTTACCATACAATATACTGCGGATAAAAAATTCAGCAGTCGACTTCTTTAATACAAAAGCTTCTATAAAAATATAACTGTATCAGTGTTTTCTTTAAAATATCATTCAGTATAGCAGCATTGGCCTTCGTACTTATTACTAGCACTAAATCATGTACGTCATGTGTATATGTATATACCTATATACCAACGGACCGATATTTATTACGGGGTCGACGGTCTAGGCTAGCTGCGTCTAGCGAACATGAGTTTATCGCGTTTCGTAGTATTCATATCGGTTTATCTGATATTGAGGAAAATTAGTTTTTCCTCGACGTTTTCCGAAAACTTTAACCCCTTTTGGTAGTTTTTTAGGTTTCCATGCTTAAAGGGACGAGGTCTTGTTTAAACGATGTTGCCCTTTCGGATTTTATTTCGTAGGTTCTCAATGTTTGAGGTATCCCAAAAAAAGAATCGAATATTAACATAATATTGTAGTTTGTATCGGTTTTACTTAAATGATGTAATTTTGTTAGGATAGTTCAATGTTAAAGGTTACCAAATTCTGACATAACACGTAAATAAAGAAATACAAAGATTTAAACAATAAGATGTACAAACTTATGTCTTAATCGTACATGTGTTGTTCAACTGATATTGAATTTTTTCTAACAAATGTGAAAATGACTTCAACTGCGTGTCTTTTAACCATTTACGCTGAAACCTCATAATAAATGTCGATAAAACAGACAAGGCCACAGAATTTCCTGGGCAATGACCTAAATCTTTGAAATGGACTCGAAAAAGCACGGATTAATGATCTTATATCAATGTTAGTCAAATTTTGATCCACAGGCAAATTGATTTAAAAATACAGAAATTAAGACAATCACGTAGTATGCGAAAAAGAGGCGTTAAATGTCTTGAGAACTACTTCCACCCATTTCTCCGCAGTTGCTTGTAATAATACAATTTATAAATCGTATTTAAAATTCGATTAAAAGTAATCACACAAGAAAATATTATTAAAAAGAACTGATATGTATCCACAAAACTTACTTCTTCAAGCAATTCGTGATCAGCAGATGTACGTCTTGCCGTTCGTCCAACAGCAGTATAGCTCCCAGGCACCCGCATGTACGCGAACCGGGGACTGGCTATCAACTTGAAGCACTCCAAAAGACCAAATCTATCCACAAAAACTTACTTCTTCAAACAGTTCGTGATCAGCAGATGCACGTCTTGCCGTTCGTCCAAAAGCAGTATAGCTCCCAGGTACCCCACGCGTTTGTCCGTGAAGCGGGGACTGGCTATCAACTTGAAGCACTCCAAAAGACCAAATCTATCCACAAAAACTTACTTCTTCAAACAGTTCGTGATCAGCAGATGCACGTCTTGCCGTTCGTCCAAAAGCAGTATAGCTCCCAGGTACCCCACGCGTTTGTCCGTGAAGCGGGGACTGGCTATCAACTTGAAGCACTCCAAAAGACCAAATCTATCCACAAAAACTTACTTCTTCAAACAGTTCGTGATCAGCAGATGCACGTCTTGCCGTTCGTCCAAAAGCAGTATAGCTCCCAGGTACCCCACGCGTTTGTCCGTGAAGCGGGGACTGGCTATCAACTTGAAGCACTCCAAAAGACCAAATCTATCCACAAAAACTTACTTCTTCAAACAGTTCGTGATCAGCAGATGCACGTCTTGCCGTTCGTCCAAAAGCAGTATAGCTCCCAGGTACCCCACGCGTTTGTCCGTGAAGCGTGGACTGGCTATCAGCTTGAGGCACTCAAAAATACCAAATCTATCCACAAACTTACTTCTTCAAACAATTCGTGATCAGGAGATGTACGTCTTGCCGTTCGTCCAACAGCAGCATAGCTCCCAGGTACCCCACGCGTTTGTCCGTGAACCGAGGACTGGCTATCAGCTTGAGGCACTCGAGCTGGCCAAAGTGCGCCGGATAGCCCAGCATGTGGATGTATAGGAGTTTCGCTATGTTGCGACATCTGGTGGAACAGTATGGTGTTTTGAAATTATAATATTTTGAAATAGATAAAGTTCTAACAGAGTCTAAATATCGGACCGCAAAAAAGTATCTGTGTGCATGGTCTGCTTTATTGTTCAGATATTGTTTTAATTCAATTGATAAATGGATCAATATCTTGTTCCACCGCTTCTCAAAGACCTAATAGAATAAATTAGACTTTATTTTCTACTCTATACTCTATATAAGACTAATTACTTTATGACAAAAAAGCCTGATACGACCAGAACGGTATTCAGGTTGGTCTTAAATGAAAAGCGACTCGCCGAAATAGATTTTTATCATTGCGTCTTTGGTGACGTTTTTTGAAATTTTATCGTCGCTGGCAAAATGCAGAACTTATGATTATTACTTTAGCCAAGTTTCCACAAAACGTGCATAACTTAACAGAGTTTAAAGTACGCTACTGTATTTCATACATTTATGCATGTTTTAATTATCAACTAGTTGGAGTGGAGAATATTTCGTAGAAAGTGTGAACTGGCTAATATATTATCAACAAAAAATGGCTTGTAAATCTAAAATCTAAAAATAAGTATATGTAGTTTTACTAACACCAGTTCCAAGTCAAGCACAATATATGTACTAAATAGGTTGCAAAACCACAATAGATACCACAATATTTCTTAGTACTCATAACTAGCTTTTGAATAGGACCTTTAAACTGAAGAGTGGGATTCAAAATGCAATCTTCATTAATCACGAACAATCCAATTCAAATCTTTCCTCACTTTCTACAGACTTAGCGTCTATACTTTCATCATCCCTGACCCTAATTGCTAACTAACCTACAAAGTCATCTCCAAAACAGCCACACCTGTAAACAAACATCACATCCTCACCTCCACACACTATCCTCCTCCCTGAACGTGGACCGTATATAAGCGCACTCCTTGTTGACCACGCTTCTTTCTTCCGCGGCGGTCCGTGCCGCGCGGATCTGACGGATCAGATCCCTGAGCCGCGTGGGCGTCTGCATCCGCACTGAAACCGGCGCGACTGTTACACGACACACACACAAAAAGCGTTCATCAGTGCATTGGTTAAAAGAGAAGTAAGCGTGTGTGCTTGCGTCGAAACTTAACACGCCCTACGCGTGTGCGGGTAGTTTGCACTTTACAGCTAGTTTAATAGGAACTACAGGCATTTGCTGGGCGGATACGGTTGCGTGTGGACGTATATATACGTATTACGTACACCATGTTTTTTTTTAGGTTATACGAGGCAAAAGAACATTAGACTCCAAATCTATTCTCAGTTTCATTTTGAAGTCTATTAATAAATCTAGTAATAATTAAAGATATGCAAAATAAATAAAAAAATCTTAGATAATAGATTTATATCATGCAGGTGATTATCAAAATGGTGTAAAAATACTTTCTAGTGTGCAAAAAATTCTGTTGAGTCTATTAAATTTCGACACAGCACAGCAACAAAGGTTAAAAATAGAAGAAGGGCTTAGTGTCAGCTACAGAAGAGTTATTCCCACTGATATATTAGAAATAATTAAAACAAGGCATTAAATAGCTGTCACCAAAGTTAATAAAGCATTAGCTTTTATTATAACTAAAAATAATTATATTAAAAATTTTAGAAGTAACTTTATTCTGTAGGCAAAAACAGTAAAATTAAAATTCTATGGCAACATAAATATTAAATATACAAAAGGACAAACAGATACAAGATCAGTAGGTACAATTATTATTATTGTAAATAAAAATAAATTATGTTTAAAATATAACAGATAAGGATTCTTATTATATCTATCACATTTTTACAATATTATGTACAATGTTTGGTTTAAAAAAGCACTAATATACAGCATTATTGCAGTTTTAATAATCAAGTGAGACAATTACCTTTTGTTTGATTCAATTTTTCATATAAAATATCAAATTCACATTGTCATATTTTCTTAAACTGAATAATTATTATCTGTATAAAAAAAAATAGAAAAAAAAAAGCATTATTCAGTACTCACCTCTTTCAATTGCTTCATTTACTACTTGTTTTATGGTGGCAATGTTAAATGCCGGGTTGAACCTGGACAAAAATTAATATATTACATATTTCTGCTTAACTAAGTCAAAGGCCCCTACAATTAATATATTAATTTGTAATTACTTTAAAACTAGATTCTCCTTTTAGAACACAATTGTTCTTTGAACTTAATAAATTATAATTTCCTGCATTGTTTCAAAAAACATCTCATAGCTATATTGACGGATTTGTCGTGAAAAAGGTCAAGGAATAGAAGTTCTTGCTTTCATCTATACTAATATTATAAAGCTGAAGAGTTTGTTTGTTTGAACGCACTAATCTCAGGAACTACTGGTCCGATATGAAAAATTATTTCCGTGTTAGATAGCCCATTCACCAAGGATGGCTATAGGCTATAATATAATCACGCTAAGACCACAGCCTTCTGTGTCCTACCAGACCGAGACATTTTCTTTTTTCTTCGTCTCCACCGGGAATCGAACCCAGGAACCCCTCGGTGCTACGCTCACGCGTCAACCACTGTACCAAGGAGGTGGTCAGTTTAAATTTATAGGGTAATACAAAATACTGAAGTATAGTTATTAAGCTGTTAAATCTTTTAAAACTTGTTTAGAATAATAAAATACAATAAAATTTACACTGGATGATTTATTGATATAACTTGTGTATTTATAAACTCATGAAATACTTGTTATTTAATTAAATTAAACATAGTACACGATTTGTAACATATTTGATTAAAATATTATTGTTTCTTGTTTCATTTGAACAAGTGTTGTAAGGTCAATAGTTGCAAATATCAACTTGCAGTAGGTATGTTGTTAAAAATGAAACTAAAAACCGGTTTTAATTGTAAAATGAACATTTGAGATTGCAGGAAGCCTGTATATCACACCTGTCACATCTATATTCATCTTTTTATTACAGACCCCTTTACTATCTGCTTCTCTTTCATATTTATATTGTTTAATCATTTTATTTTAAACATTACCATAGTCATTCCAATCACCTTCTACACCATACAACTCTACAAGTCAACAATTTTAAGGACTTAATTGAATACGCAAAAAGAATTTACTTTAGTGTAAGTATAAGGATAAATTCATAAGAAAATGAGACTGTGTACATATCAATTATATTGGCCATACTTCATTTATCACAATGGTGTTAAATTCCAAGGTCGACGATATTGTATTTCTTTTCATGCACATCACATATCAATTGTTCATGGAACTGGTCAAAAAATGTTTTAAACATAGCATATTTAAGCACAAATTATTTCTTTCTATGTTAGACTTTAAGCGTAATACCTTCTGTACTTTAGGATATTATTGTAACCTGTAGTTGTAAATGGTATAAACAAATTTTAAATGTTTTTTTAATGTTCAGTCCTTTTTGCCTCGATAGAGCCGAGTATATTTATATTAATTTAAACGTTATAACTTGTGAATCCCTGAGCTCTCTGTTATTAATATATTTTAGATGTATAATATTCATATAGTAAAGTTGTATGTATTTTAATAAACTCAATACTCATCTATTGTTATATATCTTCTTCTTATATATAAAAATGAATCGCAAAATGTGTTGGTAAGCGCATAACTCGAGAACGGGTGGACCGATTTCGATAATTCTTTTTTTATTATATTCCTTGAAGTACCAGGATGGTTCTTATGTAGAGAAAACATAAATATGTACCACGGGCGAAGCCGGGGCGGACCGCTAGTATTATATAAATCTAAGTACTATACTGAAATTGTAGCAGAGTAAACCTGTATTATTTATAATGTTCTAACTTATAATGCTTGATATTTTAATCAGTACTTAATGATTATAAGTGAGAGAGTCTTGAAATGGATTATAATCACTTGTGGTGTACTTATCTTTCTAGAAATTTTAACCTATGCTTATTTTTATGGTACCTATCTCAACTCTGCTGTTGGCGAAAGAAGTATTAAGTGATTAGTGAATAGAAATATAGCCTTAATAGTACTTAGCACATAGAGTAGCAGCAGAGGATATAGAAATGCCAAACGCCTAGTATTTTATTAAGGAGAAACACTATTTTCTTCTCTACCTTATATGGAAAATAAGAAGCGTAATAATTACCCGGATTCTGAACCGTTCATTTTGTGTATTTTATGTTGTTTGTATCCAAAATAAATAAATTATCTTCCTGGAGATTCCTGTTGAGCAGGTATCACAAATGTTCGAAGACGACAGGTGCAATTTCCTTCAGATGTAGGGTCGACGTAATGACACACTCTGTTTTATATTAACACTTAAATAATAATTTAATGAAAATAAACAATAATTAGGACAGTTCAGTCAGAGTTTTAAGCATTTTATCTCGTCACAAACCATAAAAATGCAAGTGAAATCGCATGCCACCTTTGACACAACAATTTCATATTTTCACTTTATATCAACATTCTACCATTGTGTTATTGTATCGCAGATTTTGATGATATATCACAGCAAACTTTTCGAGTAAATCTTTTATCACAGATTTTACAGTGAATAATTACGGCAACCGCCAGCTGACATTTCCTGCGTTGCAAGAAATTCAACATGGCCGCTAATCATGACATGACTCGTTTTATCGTTTACTCGCTCTTTCATTCAATAGATGACGTTAATGAGTCAAATGTGTTGATTTTAAAAAATAATTTATAAAAATATTTCATAATTAATTCGTACACTAAAAATTTTAATAATTTATTTCATACTTGAAATAATTTGAAAAATAGGTTTATCGAAACATTAAATATTTTTTTGGTTATTTTGTTATGATTTTGACCTAGCTAGCTACTTGCCGTATGTTGCGTAGGTAGGTATTTGAATACGAAGCTACGTGGAATTCAACTTAACTTTATCAAAATTCAAAATATTATTATCGAGTCATTCTGGTAATTAATTGAAATTATCGACAAACTTCTAAAAATCCAGTAATTTTCGGCTAAAACACCAAAAGTAGAATTTCCTACTTTTAAGGGTAGACCTACCTTCTATTTTGGTCTGGTGGCAGGACACTCCAATCCACTTCGTACATAGGATATGCCATAATGTTGAATTATCGCACAATAACTTTAATATTTTCACTAAAACATTTCACAAGAATATTCACAGTTACACGCGACAGTGCAAACCGAACTGTTATCAGGTGTTTTATCAGGTGCAGGTACTCCTCAAATATCCAGTAATTACGTATCTCTTATCAAAAGTTACATTTATCACTAAAAAGGGATAGCAATAGACACAATACATTTAATGTTTTATTTTCGAATGTCAATACTGTATGTACAAAACAATGGGACGCGTCACATCATTATCTTAATAGGAAAGCTAATTATTATTCATTGCGATTGCGAATGTAGTATTATAAATATGGTACATGTCGTAACCGAATCGCTTTACAGATTGTCGTCGTGGTTTCGCGGTGGCCTTTCAACACTGTTCCTTTTTATACAGTCCACAAGCCATCTTATGCCTTCGTCTACTCCATCACTAAAAAAAATATTCAATAGGTAGTTAATAGGTGCAATAAAAGTTATGTAAATAACTAACATAACACATACGCGGCACGTTTACTTATGGATTACCTCGTAACTATAGTATTTACTATGGTAGTTTGACTCAGTAAGAATAATGCTCTACTAAATTAAAACATTTAACGAAGGTGCAAGCCTTCATGCAAATTAATATGAAGGTTATTTAAATACCCAAGTTTGTAGATAAGCGACACCCATAATTAGCAAAAAGTATAACTAATTAAGTACTTTACATAGTAATTACTAATTACGTTCTAATGCGTTTGCGCATTACGGCGTAGAACAATCAATGATTGAATCATAAGTTACAATCCAAATCTGCTAGACTAATTATTTACGTATCTTAAAATATATTTATTTGTCCAAGCTAACAAAAATATGTCAAGAATCAAGATAAAACATCATTTAAAGGTATAAATAATCGTCCTTTATATCGCGCGCAGTCGTCAAAAATATCGCATTACAATTTACAATAAAACGCGTATTTAGTATTTACATCGTGTTAAGGTTGCAAATGATCGAGAATGTTTAATATGGAGAGTTTTATATCATATTCGAAAGATAAGGATAATATTTCATAAAAAATTAGAACCTAAAAAATTATGATACTGAAAGTTTAAAAGCGCGGGAATTTTTAAATTCATACAAGCCAGAGACACTTGAAAGAAAGTAAGTCATACGGAAAATAAAAATATTGCATGATCATTGTTGACTTGAGTAATGATATTTTTAATATTATTTTACAGCTTGAGTATCCAGATAAAACGTGCCGCGTAAAAACAAGCACATTGTACAAATTGCAATAAACTAAAACATCATTCACATGTAAATATTTCATAAAAAATGACGGGTTGCACTCCGGGAGTGCCGGCAGAAGTGTAAACTTGATTATTAACGTTGAGGCCCAGGCATACATTTTCGCCGCGCCGTAGAGAGGGGATAGCTGTCTACTCTCCATCCGTCTTACGCTTTTTCGATCAGGTCACGTGTCCTGACGCGAGTTTAAGATTTTATACCCATTACAGAAAAAGTGCTCAACGCCGCTAAAGAAATTTTCACTTCAAAAACCTTGGGTCATTAACATACAAGAAAATGCAAACAATGTCAGGAAAATATTCATATGATATAATATTCATCCACAATTTAGTTAAGATTTTTATTTTGAATTAAAATAGCTATTAGACAATGTTGCAGTTGGTAATATAATATTTTACATATAATATAATAACATAATTGAATATTTTTATATATTGTGATAAAGTTTGATATTAAAAAAATAAAAAGGTATCAGAATGTTCTTTCATTATAGTTTATCTGTATTGTTATAGACTACACAAAAAATATTTATAAAAAAAAATTACCCAGTCAAAGCCGACGTGGCCATGAGCATTATATCCCTTGCACCAATGAGATGGGCGTTCTGGTTAAATATAGGTTTGACTGTATGCACACCCATACAGTCTGGAATGTCCTGTTTATTGGCTAGTACTAACAGTGGAACACCAGTTAGATGCTCTGATGCTATCATTCTATCTGAAATTATTGAGTAAATCATCAATATTATTTTTAAATTCATAGTAAAAAAATAAAAATAATAGTTATAAACTTGTAATAAAATAGTGATGGATATAATATGAAAAGTGGGCTATATTATTAAGGTGCAATAGATCTCAAAGTTTCTTTGGTTACTTTTATTTTAACAACAAAACAGTATGGTTGTTGGGAAATAACAAAGAATTGGAGATCAAATCAAGGGCATAGTAGTTATGTGATTTTTATATGGTAATAATGATTAAAAATACTTAATTTTCATTATTTCTTAAAATGTTTCAGAAGATTTGGAAATCCTAAAAATACCATTCAATATAATTTCATTCCAAAATTTATTGAATTGAAATATATGTATTTTTATTTGTATTAACATATTTATTTCATTTTTATTATGAAATATATAAGTGTATGTCATCATTTCAAAACTCACCAAAGGTTTCTTTCGATTCTGATACTCTATCTTTATCTGAGGAGTCAACAATATAAATAACAGCATGGCATTCAGCATAATACTGGAATAAAAACAATTTCATACAAGATTTGTAAGAATACTTTGCAATATACAAGACAAAATGTAAATAAACAACTAAAAAAGTTTCACACATTGACAGTCTTATTACTTTCAGAATTTATATTTAAATGTATATATACAGTTGCTTTACACACCTTATCCCACAAGGACTGGAGTTCTTGTTGACCTCCGAGGTCCCAAAAGTTAAGTCTTACACCATCTACATCTATTTTTCCTATGTTTAGACCTACAGTCGTAGTTATTCTACTAGGATTCATTGCTATATATTTCTTAGTATATTTCGTTTTAGTGGCCTCCAAATATGTCTAAAAAATAAATTATAATTAGTTTCTTTATAGTTTTAAACACAATCAAACTTTCCAAAAATATACCGTTTTCCCCGCATTGTCGAGACCTAAGATGAGCACACAGAACTCGTCTTTCTGAACAACGTATTTATAAAAACCATGTAGTAATGTGTACATTATGGCTCATTTTCTTTTAGTTATCACAACTTCATAAGAAATTTTGTGAAATAAAAGAAAACAAACTAAAAGGAAAATAGTGAGCAGTTTCACATGTCACTGTCAGTTGATTGTCGTTGACACTTGACAGTTGACAACACGTTACACAAGTGACAGTCCCAAGCTCGGAGCAATTAACTAGCCTGGAGAAGTAACAATTAATTGAACATTAATAACACTAGTTTGGCCCTTTTAACTTATGGCAAAATGTCATGCGAAAAAAGAGGACCGATATATGTCAGTTCGACAGTTTGAAATGACATGTAGCCATTTCGTTTTGTTTTGATCACCAGTCTGGTGATCATCGCTTGGTGATTTTAATTAGGTATTGTTTTTGAAGTGAAAAACGCGTTTTTTAATTTCATATGTTATTTTCTGAAAAGATAATTTACTAAAGATTACATGGCTTGTGTTGTTTACGGCTGTAAAAGCCGTAGTACTGGGAAATCGGATGAAGATAGGAATTTGTCATTTCACAGGTTAGTGTTTTGATCAATTATTTTGTTAATTGTGTTATAAATAAGTGAATTTACGTTATTTTCATAATCATCTATGTTTTATCTAACCGTAATCATTGAAATCATAATCAGCTTAGTTTTTAGAAAAAATGCAAAATATAACTTCCATAGTGTTGTGCAATTATCGATACTTGAGTAGGAACGAAGTACTTCATTGATAATGACTGCTTTAAGTTAGGAGAAAAAAAGGTATTTAAGTATGGATTTTATTGTTATTTGCAGGTTTCCAGAAACCTGAGAAAAATTAAAAGATGTTTGGGTTAAAGCTATAGCACAGGGAAAATTGGAAGCCTTCAAAACATTCTCGGCTTTGTTCAAATCATTTCGAATCAGACGGGAAGAAAAATAAAGTGCTTTGCAGAGATGCTGTGCCACAAGTTTACGGTGGCATCTATTTTAAATAATAAATATTGTAATTTGGTAATTAAGTATCGAATTAAAATGTTGTAAAAAAAAATTAAATGTTTATTTGTTTTATTTGAAAAAATTTATTGGTGCCCCGCGTGTTCTCTGGGAACAAACTAACAATTTTTTCCCGTGGGAATGAGTTATTTTCCCGCGGTAAATTGTAGCCTATATGTTATTCTGATGTTTAAACTATAAATTAAAATTTAATTGTAAAGTTTCATAAAAACTCATTCAGTAGTTTTTACGTGAAATAGTCCATTCTTATATATTTTCGCTTCTATAATATTAGTAGGATACGATTATTGATTTGTAAAATGATCAACCAGGTGGAAGTCAGATTCGCGCACGAAGGGTTTCGTATAATTCTATGAATGAATCTATGAAAACAGGAAAAAATACGTACCTTTTTACGAAACCATAAAAACAACCTAAACCGAAATACCTAATAATATTTTTTTATAAATACCACTACCACACAATGCAAGGTAGTCAGTACGCATCGTAAAATATGAATAATTCCAAATAGATTCGTTTAAATTATCTTCAAGCAATTTTATAACTCAATTTTTTTATTTATCGATATTTTAGTATTCGATAAATTTGTGGCAAGCACTACCTTTTTAGAACAAAAAGTGGCTACATGTGGATTTGAATGCCAAGCCGATAACAGTGTGTTGTCTCTTTCTATCGCACTAATTAGGGTATTGAATAAAAGAGAGCCACTATATAAGAAACGTTCAATTAATTGTTACTTCTCCAGGCTTGTTAATTGCTCCGAGGTCCCAAGTGATGTTTACCTACCAAAAATATTTAAAATAATATTCTACAATAAAGCATATTGGAAGAAAACTTCCAATTTTTTAAATATAGTTGAACAACATTGTCACAAGGAACAGTAGTAGAAAGTATCAAGGGGAATCGTATCTTCAAATCTACGAATAACATTTTTTATTCGGAAATTGTAGTTTGGATGAAAATGTATAATATTATGTTCCTATGTTCCCTTAAAAACTACCGTCTGTGGCTACCAAGTGGCTACTGAATTGCTGACTCTCATTTAAAACATTTTAAAAAATATGTAAGACATTATCTAATTAGTTTATGTACAAAAATACTACTTATGCTCATAGTCGCCAATAATCTATTTTTCTTACTATGAGAACTTTTTGTCTATTTAACCTGTGGCTATAACTGATACAGTTTCCTATCAAATATGTTTTTAATTATTATTTGTCAAAAGTTCTTAGATCTGTTAATTTAAAGTTAGACGTTAATTAAAATTAATAAAAAGACACGATTATTTATTATCACAACAACCTTAATCATGCCTTCAAAAGATCCTAAAACAAGCCAAAAGGGATCAACTTTAACTCCTTTAACGAGTGTGTATGGAGAATTAGATGAAATGTTCCTTACACCCAGGCAAACAAGCGTCTCAGTTACTTTAAAAGGTGATGGCCCTGGTCAAGGCGAATGGTTATTTCTTGTTTTATTTGATGGTCACATTTTGTTAGAAACGAAATGGAGTAACGAAGCTGCTCATGAAATACAGGCACTGCCGATTGATCTTAAGAATGATTACGATCAAGGCATACTAATAGATCGACCCCTAACTTTCTTACTGCGACTTGCTGGAGGTAAAGGTGTTAAAGATCCGGATCCTTTGCTACACGTGGATAACCGAGCTGGTGGAAATGTTGATCTTTTTCCTTTAGTATTGGGAGAGGAAAAAGTTTACGTTACAGCATCTTTAGATTACATAGCTACAGGAGAAAAAACTGGTTGCTCTGTTACAGTCTACGCTAAAACGAATGGAGCCGTGGATAATAAACGTGTTCCACTGACAATTACTGCGATTTCTGCTCATTGTCTTCCTGTCGCTAGAGAAGGCACTGTATATTTAAACGCTATTGGTTTAAACGATATTCACGATCCAGTTGCGATTAATTTTGGTATGTCTTTAAGTACTTCATCTGCTAAAAAAGTTGTATGGTCATCGATTAGTAATGCTGGCCTTGCAGCAAATACATCAATAGAAGTTCCCAAAGAAGATAAGTATATACCTGACGACTTAGAACCAAGCGACTGTGATACATGCAATTCAGTATATTGGAATGCTATGAAACGCGTTCTAGTTGATGCGATTGCTCTGCGCGAGAGGCTGGAAAATCCTTTTCTCGTTGAATTAGCTGGTGTACCAAGACAAGGAAAAATTGATGTAAGGGGTCGATATATGACTTTTATTGACGCTCGAGTTTTATTAGAACCTGGGCAATTCGGGGTGACCACCTGTTCTAAGCTTTTTTATTTTAACGAAGCAGATTTACCTGAACAAATAGGTCCTTTATTAGAGTTACCACCTGCAAGCGCTAAGCCAAGTGTTCGGGATACGGACATCGTTTTAGATGAATTTAATCACCCAGCTTATATTGTTATGCGATTTGATTTATTCGAATGTTTAGTCCCAAAGGCTAAAGTTGCATCCCTATTTGAGATGATGGGGTTTCCTGTTCCAGAGGGACCACCCAGTCCTATAGACGAGTTACGTGCAGATCCAACTCCTGATGAATCTCAAATTGACGTTCGTAAAATAAGAAAGGAAGGGGGAGCCTTGGCGGTTCACAAAGAGCTTTGCAGTTTGTCCTGCAAAGGAACAATACAAATGAGTCAAAGTATTAAACGTACCGCAGCAAATCGTTTACTTTATCGATTGAGATCAATGCTCAAGCAATTCCAACCAAGTCAATGCTCAAATGTTTGTTTACAAGATACAATAACAGCACAGCATGTAGCATGTAGATATGCAGTTACTTCATCTTTTGCTCCGCAACCTCCTCCTCCTCGAGCGACGTCACGTGTTGCTGCTACTAGAAGTCGTATAGCTGGTGATATAAGAATTGGCAATGAACATATCGAGAAAAATTTAAGAGCCTTACCAAAACATCCAAGACCATACCTATGTAAAGCTTTGCGTTGTCTTGAAAATGAAAAGGAACAAGATGCTCGCGCTTTTCTTTTGAAAGCATTGTGTTTACAAGCCAGAAACAGATACCTTTTATGGGCACTTGGTGCAATAGATTATGATAAAAATGGTGATAAATTGGATGCTGCAAATGCAGCTTTTCGAATAGCAGTAAAAGGAGATACAACAGATGGTGTGACTAGTGCAATTGGATGGGCAGCTTTGCATGCATTTTACCATTTTAATAGAAATAACCATGCAGCTTTCGTGGCTGCAAAGAAAATGCGCAAGTCGTATGAACTGTCAAGAGATTGGAAAGCGTTTCTTCAAAGATGGGTTGAAACTAGTGGTGAAGAGGAAACATTTTGGATACCAGGTGTAATAGAAATTAATAATCCGATGCTTATTGCGTCAGCATTTTTTCTTTGTTTACGCAGTTATAAATTTAGTGGAATAATGCTTCAATGTGCGAAAAAAGGTTGTGCAACTCGAGGATCTCGTGTAAAATTACCTAATGAAATAACAATTGATTATTATTATGTCCAAGCTGCTTCATTATTATTAAGACAGCAAGTCGACCTAGCGTTAGAAGTAACAGAGGAAGGAATTAAAAAGTTTGGACCGTCTTCGAAAATGTCACAAATGCGGGCTACGTGTTTGGTGTACGCTCGTGGTTGGGATGGTGATTGTGAAGAAGGTTTAGTTATAGCGGACCGATTTGGAGCTGAACAGACGCCGTCCTTGCTTCTGCGTGCTGCTTTAGGAGGAATTAAGACAAATCCTGAAGGGTCTCTACAAAGAGCAGCACGTGCTCACAAAATAGCTCCGTCTGCCCACTCTGCATTAGCAATTGGCCGCATTTATATGACACTTGGAAAAGAAGCATTAGCAGAGAGATGGGTAGCTGCTGCAGTAAACACAGAACCGTTGTTAGCCGATGCGTGGGCAGTATTGGCTCTGTTAGCAATGAGAGATCGAAATATAGATAAGGCTCGAAACATGCTTCGATCAGCTAAACAAGTTGGTGCAATTAGTTCCGATATAAAAGATGAAGTAAAGAAAGCTATGAAAGTAGTGCATTTAGACGGACTGCCAGAAAAGTTGGTGAAAGAATTGTGTTTATGTGATTATTATTAATTAATAATTTATTTTTACTCTCATTATGATTTTTAATAATAGAAAAACATATATGAACTGAATGTGTTTTCATTTATATATGCAGTTTTTTAATTACTTACGCGTCTCTCATAAATAATTTTATTGAATTAAATTTGTAAATTGATACTATTAATTTGAGATTGTTCATTAGATACAAACAATGATTGATGGACAAGAACTGGTATATTTAACACCTTTATTTTAAATATGAATGTGAAGTAATATAAATATATTATTTAATAGCTATTATGTTTCATCGTTTCATCACCCGATTCTATGAAAACAACTTCCTTTTTATGATTTATCATTTAGACTTTAGAGTAGGTAATAAGTTATTATTATTTGTAGGCACTACACATCCTGATCGATTTTTCATTAATTATTATTCATGTATGGATGTTTAAATCGCTATAAATTATTAGTTTCCGTTAAAAGGATATTTACACTTTCTAGATGTGCAATAAACAAATTGAAGCTAGGTATGTGCAAGGAGAAATGTATTAAACGCATACCTGACTCTATCTATGTATTTTTTATAAACATTAGTTCTTATTTTTTAATGAAGGATGATTATTTTACTTTTATTATATGATAATCTATAAAAAAAATAATTTTTTAGAGAAAAAAGAGGGTGGAAATTAAAATAGGCAGCGACTGATGCACAATAACGTAGATAAACGAAGCCGCATATGAAAGCTAGTTTCATATAAAAATGTTATCTTTTTATTTATTTCTTGACTTAAAAAGTATATAAATTAGAATTGGCATAGTAGGTAGGTAGTAAAAGCTCAGGAACAAGTGCGTTAAAAATAGAAAATGTCGCGTGCTAATAATACTTCAACAAGCGAACACAAGATGAAAAGTAAATCTTTAGCAGTCGCGCATAAAACTAGGTTAGATTACGAAATGCACGGTACACTTATGAGGAACAAACCTTGTTTATCATAGCGATAAGCTGATAAGAAACAGCATCAAAACGCATTACACATACTTTCCTCGAATATTTTCAGCGTGAAAATTATAGATTTCAATAGATAAAAATACAATAATGTGAAGATAAATGTAGTGTTTAATTCTGTTCGTCGCTATCGTTGCATCGTCAGTAGCGATTGGCGCGGTCCAAGCGACATACAATCATTCGGTATTCCTTGAGGTGGAACGACCGTGCTTTTGTTTCAAGAGTTTCAAACAAGTTATAAAATCTCGGACATGTGAACGCTCGACACAATGGCTCTATCCTCGAATTGTTGGAAATATCTCGTGCTGACATTCAATGTTTTATTCGCAGTGAGTATTTTATTGTAAAATTTGATTCCGGCTTTTTGTTGTTCCCGTTATGCTGAATCAGCGTGGGTCTGTTGTCATAACAACTTGAACGATGTTCGCTCCGTAATGAAAACATGATTTATAAACATTATTCCAAGAATGGAGTTTAATATCATTCAAATAATAATAATAAATATAAGTATGTTTAAAAAATTTTTATACGCAAACTTGTGGTTTTGTAGCAATGTATTGTATCATCACTGATTAAAACTATTATTCAAGATAATTCGCCTGAATCCGATTGGCCCAATTTTCCTGGATTTTCTAACTTGACTTTATAGGGCATGTTTAGCTTGACAGGTGACATTTTTGTTTGGTAGCATTATGTATTTATCATGTTTCTCCAACTCGTCCACAGATGTCAGCAGTAGTACTGTTCGGTGCGAGTGGGTTCCTCTTGTACCGATTGTTCGTCTACCGTCATTTTATTGGCGTGAATGTGGAATATCCGGCTATATTGTTGCTAATGATGGCCATCATTACATGTTCAATAGCCTGGATAGGTTGGCGAACGGCGAAATCCATGCACCAGATACATGTTATAATGGTATGTTATGTAAATATGGGTATTTTAACATATTTTACTGTAGGTATTTATTACTGGCGTATTTTCAAAACAAGTTGAACACTAATCTAAAAAGTTTACCGGCACCGATTATATATGCACCGTTTGGATAAATCGCAAAAAACCTTACAAGGGTCAATGATCTTGAGTCCATAATATCTAATATCAAAGTAAATCGTCATGACACTGAGAAAACAAGTGCAATTCACATACAATTTTAACGCATTATTCATTAACATTGTTTCCATAGAATTCAATTAATATATGTAAACAAAATTCCACACTTTTTTGCTCCAAGTTGTTTATGCATGAACTTTACATATATTTTCTTGGCTCATTTACTGTACAATGTTTATAATATGTTAGCTCTATAAAGAAGTAATAGAGCTCTAGTAAATAATATTTGAATATCCTGAAAGTTTAACTTCATTAAGGACTTCTGATTGGACCAAATTAATATAATGTTGATTAGGTGCTTTTTGCACATGTTTTTATCGACAATAATAAATAATAAATCTGAGTAAAATTTATACAATTTAATGCATATTCAAATTCTTTGTCTCATACAACGATATAATATAAAAGGCGACCTATATTATATCGTTGGTCTCATCTATATAAAACTTGAAAGATTTAATATATTAGTATTTCGATTTCAGGCGGGAATATTAATAATGCTCGTCGTGGTGATCGAATTCGCTTGTTTCGTCTGGGCGATGGTTGTGTGGGATAACATCGAGATCGACATCAAGACGACCATGACAACATACTTTTTGGACACCTTAGATATTAAGGAAGCCAACACAGACACTATTAGATGGGATAGGCTTCATGTGAAGGTAATTTTTGGTGATGTTTGGTTGAAATGAATTGTGAATTTGAAATATCAAATGTTTTCGATTTAGTACATTGCGTATGTACTAAATTGCTTGTTTTTTGTTGTATTTGATCGATTTTTCAATAGGATGTCCAAATGACGAAGTTTTTTTATAACGCTAATATAAAAGTAAACGCGAATTTGTGTTGTCAAAAACTATTTGTTTTTTACATATAAAAGTACATGCAATAAAACAATTAAAATCGCTAATTGCAGCCTTCCAATATTGACTTTGCATACCCCTAGAGATGGTGTACTGCCACTTGCATTAGATTCATTATTTGTTAATAGTCGACCGACTTACCATACAGAGCAGAGTAATATATTGCTGTATGAATCACGAGTGCAGATCCATGCGACATGCAAGGCCAGAGAATAATGGCTAGTGTTTAATTGGTTGCTATAGATTAGCTTTTAGATGTACCAGGGAGTTGGAGAACAAAATTTAATATCATTTTTCATGGCCTAAATGCGCACCTATCTAAGTATATTCTCTCCGAAGTTTTTGCGTGTAGGAGCTACAATTTTTCTACACGATTTATAATATTGATTATTATAATATGAGTTACATAAATAACAAGAACAATATGTGGGTAAGAGTAAACATTCTAAGAGGTACGACAAATGAAACTCGATTTACCACTTATTAAATGTGTTATTATTTAGTTACTAGCTGTGCCCGCGACTTCGTCCGCGTGGAATAGTGACTGCATAGTAGTTACTACTTAACTTTTATTGAATAAACACGTACTACCATAAATAATTAAAAGAACAGTTAGTAAAATTTATTACTAAACTGAGCTAAAAAATAAAAAAATAAGTGCCTAATTAATTTTCTACGTAAAATTTATTTTAAATTATGGCATATTATTTTTTAGGCACCAGGAGGGAGAGGAGCAAATTTATTTACCTTCCTTCCTTGCATGGATGTTTTTGACAATATATTGTGCAGCAACTGAGTGCCGAGGCAAACGTCAAAACGTAAAGGAATAGAATCCGCTATCGATACTAATTGACATAAGCGTATGATGTTTTGCTAAGGATTTGTTCACCCTACCAACGACGACGACGACCACGAACAAAATTTTCATCCAGTCGCAATTTAATAAAATTGTGCAAAACACAATTAAAAATCAATTATTAAAATTTCCTGTCGTTCTGGTGATTGGAATTTTTATTTTTGAGATCAACGATGAATGAAAAAATAGATTTTTCGTAGAAACAGTGGCTCCTAGAAAAAATGTATGTGAAGTTTTTTAAAGATAATTTTATAATCTACAATTTTGGTAAAAGTTAAGGATACCATACCATACCATCATTATCATAATAATATATCTTATATATATATTTTTTATAATGGTACTTAATTTTAAAGATCGTCGGGAAGTTTGTAAAATTATATATATTCCTTTTCCTTCGTTGCGTTGAGTTTCTTTTAATTTTTAAAATTCGGTTTCTTATTTTCATTTAATATTTTCAAGTGAGCGAGACCTACCTCTACCTCCATAATACATTCCTACATCTGACATCTTTTAAGTTGGGCCGTAACCGTGCATAAATTGTAATGGACCACAGTGGCAAAAGAAGTGGTATATTTAAGAAAAAAAATTGCCAAGGGCCAGGCCTATGTGGCTTTGAGAAGAGTTCAAAATTTCCAGGGTGTGGCTATCCTCTCGCTCCCATGTCCCCCTCTTCTTTCACAGACTTTCAACCCTTCCCTTTCCATCCCTAGTAAATGGCAGAACCGATTTTGATGTAAATAATATTATCTAATTGTACCTATATGTACACGTCATATCCTATCGTTTGATGCTCCATTTGGTTTATTTATCTAACCACTGTCACCCCTAAAGTGCCCTATATGTAAAAAACGGATGAACCGATTTCGATAAAACATTACTAATTGTAATTCACCCGTTATGCACATTCATTTGATATATCACTTAGGTAGGTACTATCACAATATTTGACAACATTCGTTTCTTTCATTCCCACTTATACCTATACAGGGTGTAATCGTTAAGTGTGCACAGGCGATTTTTCCGTAAGTATTACAGATAACAAAAAACTTTAAACTGATATCGAAAGTACTTAACCTAATGAGTAAAATGGCGGTAATAAATTTTTAAAAATAAATCGAGAAATATCAAAAAAATTATCTTTAAACCCTCCCATTCATTAAGTATGAAATATGAATATCCCATATACCTACATTTAATATGAAAGATTTTAGCTTTTTTTTTCTTTTTTGGTTTTCTGCTTTAATTACTTCGCAAATTTGAAGTGACATTTTCCACATTTTTCCGGACATTTTCACGCATTTTCCGGATATTTTCCGGGAATTTTCCAGGCATTTTCCGGACATTTCCCTGACATAGCCTGTAAATGTCTGGAAAATCCCCGGGAAATGCTCGGAAAATCCCCGGAAAATGTCTGGAAAATCCCCGGAAAATGCCAGGGAAATGTCCGGAAAATGTCTGGAAAACATCGGGAAAATCCCCAGGATATGCTCGGAAAATCCCCGGAAAAAACCTGGGAAATTTCCGGAAAATAACCGGAAAATGCCTGGGAAATGCTCGGAAAATGCGTGGAAATTTCCGGAAAAACCGTGGAAAATCCCTGGAAAAGTCCTGGAAGATATCCGGAAAATGCGTGAAAATGTCCGGAAAATATCCGGTAAATGCGTGGAAAATCCCCGGAAATGCCAGGGAAATGTCCGGAAAATGTCTGGCAAACATCCGGAAAATCCCCGGGAAATGCTCGGAAAATGCCTGGGAAATTCCCGGAAAATGTCTGGAAAATCCCGGAAAATAACCGGAAAATGCCAGGGAAATGTCTGGAAAATATCCGGAAAATGCGTGGAAATTTCCGGAAAAAGCGTGGAAAATGCCTGAAAATGCCAGGGAAATGTCTGGAAAATATCCGGAAAATGCGTGGAAATTTCCGGAAAAAGCGTGGAAAATGCCTGAAAATGCCTGGGAAATGCTCGGAAAATGCGTGGAAATTTCCGGAAAAACCGTGGAAAATCCCTGGAAAATGCCTGGAAGATATCCGGAAAATGCGTGAAAATGTCCGGAAAATATCCGGTAAATGCGTGGAAAATCCCCGGAAAATCCCCGGGAATTGCTCGGAAAATGCCTGGGAAATTCCCGGAAAATGTCTGGAAAATCCCGGAAAATAACCGGAAAATGCCAGGGAAATGTCTGGAAAATCCCCGGAAAATGCCAGGGAAATGTCCGGAAAATGTCTGGAAAACATCCGGAAAATCCCCGGGAAATGCTCGGAAAATCCCCGGAAAAAGCCTGGGAAATTCCCGGAAAATAACCGGAAAATGCCTGGTAAATGCTCGGAAAATGCGTGGAAATTTCCGGAAAAACCGTGGAAAATCCCTGGAAAATATCCGGAAAATGCGTGAAAATGTCCGGAAAATATCCGGAAAATGCCTGGAAAATCCCCGGAAAATGCTCGGAAAATCCCCGGAAAATATCCGGAAAATGCGTGAAAATGTCCGGAAAAAGCGTGGAAAATGCCACTTCATATTTGCGAAGTAATTAAAGCAGAAAACCAAAAAAGAAAAAGAAAGCTAAAATCTTTCATATTAAATGTATATGGGATATTCATATTTCATACTTAATGAATGGGAGGGTTTAAAGATAATTTTTTTGATATTTCTCGATTTATTTTTAAAAATTTATTACCGCCATTTTACTCATTAGGTTAAGTACTTTCGATATCAGTTTAAAGTTTTTTGTTATCTGTAATACTTACGGAAAAATCGCCTGTGCACACTTAACGATTACACCCTGTATATAGGTATAGTAAATGGATAAACCGATTTTGATTAAATATGTCTAATTATACTTTACACGTCATGCCCTTTCATTTCATATGTCACTTGAGTCAAAATTCACTTTTTTTATTATCTACCACTTTTATACCTATATCAAATAAATGGATGAACCGATTTTGATAAAATTTGACTTATTTTTACTGATAGGTCGTTCACTTTCATTTAATATATCACTAAAGTATATTCGACAACTTTAGTTATTTTCATTCCCACTTTTACACAATAAATGGATGAACCGATTTTGATACAGTTTATTTAAGAACCAGCGTCGGAAAATATGCTGCCTAACAAAAAAACATCATCTAATTCGGATTACCTGCTAGCGAGCTACGGTGGCACAAACACACACACACACAGCGGTCAAACACTTATCACCCATATTTTTGCATCGGGGGTTAAAAATATAATATTATAAATACGACATAATTTAAAGGACATTTTATGTATAAAATTTACCTAGAAATAAGTATAATTTTAATTTGACCCCTCCCCCCTACTACCTCAGCTTACCCCCCCACCCTTGGGGACTTTCGATATGATCACTTGGACATAACTGTAGCGTATAACAGATAACTTACGTTTTATCGTACACTGTATGTGTACCATAGAATGCCTTAGCAAATGTTCGCCGTGAGTACTTAAATGGTCATAACTTTTTTATTTATTAACCGATTGACATGAAATAAACACTAAATGTTAAATGAAGATTACCACAATATATTAGTGAAAACCGCATCGAAATCGGATAAGCCGTTTCTGAGATTAGCGTGTTCAAACATACAGACAAACAGACAAACAGACAAAAAATTTTTTAACTACAGTTTTGGGTTTGGGATCGATTTAATAATAACCCCTGCTAATTTTTTTTTACATATTTTCATTGTACAGACACCACTTTTCTAGAATTTTATTATATGTATTGATTAACCGACTTCCAAAAAATGGAGGAGGTTATCAATTCGGCCGGTATATTTTTTTTTGACAAAAAATGTAGTTGCATTGAGCATAATTTATAAATTTTTGCCATGCTGCTGAGTATCATTTATGCAAAAAATATGCTTAGGTAATTAAACTAATTATATAACACGAGTCACGACTATTAAAAATTAAATTTACTCAAAATTTAAGATTTTCACAAATGTTTTTTTAAACCATTTTGTCTATTTAACAAAACAATTTCCTAATTCCCAGTTCCAATGCTGCGGAGTCAGCGGGCCAGGCGACTACAGTTCCTCAGGCCACGTGCCGTTCTCCTGCTGTGGGCAAGGCCCCCTGGACTCGATACAGAAGCCCTACGTGGCTGACTGCACCACGCTGTTCCAACGGGGCTGCGGGAATCCGCTGCATGAATACGCGAAACAGGAGTTGTTATTGGTCGCTATGGCGGCTTTGATAGCTTCTATTTTGCAGGTTAGTTAACTTGTAAAAATATTTCAGTAGATAGTTATCTGTTATAAAAGATATAGCAAAAAAAAACACGAAACAACAACAAGTATTGGTACTTATAGAGGTTTTTTTTTATGTAAATTGTAATGGGATTGTTATCTGGTATAAAAGAAATAACAAAATAAAAAAAAGAAACACGAAACATCAACAAATATTGGTATAGACACAGATCTAGTGGTATAGACATGGGTATAGACTATAGAGTTGTTTTTATTGTATTTTAATGTAATGGGACTATTTTAAATAAATAATTATAATACGATTTGTAAAAGTATAGTTACTGTAGAGACACTAGATGGCGTTAGTATACTTTTATGGGTGAATTTAATAGTAATTCGAAATATTGCAATAACGAATAATTTTTATGCCCAAATATTAATAATTATTTTATATAAGTATTAAATTTGTTTATACATAAATCAAATTTTATGTATGTATTACATGATCATAACATTTTTTATTATATCATTAACTGCAGTCTTGTCTTCAAAGAACGTTTAAATTCTAATACTTCGTAATTACAAACATTATTCCTTATATTTCTAGGATTGCATGATTAATTACAATAACTACGTGACCCATGAGTTTTAATTGTTTACTGCGCAGCCTATCGGTTTAATGGTCACTTTGATGGGTTTTTCAAGGATCAACACTGTTTTAAGGCTTCATGGCTTTTTAAAATTAGCGGATGTGTACGTGCTATTTTAGCGAAATTACAAATTAATATATAATTAACTAGTTAGTTTGAAGTTGTTTAAACATTTATTTTCATTTAATTTGCCATAATAATAAGTACAATAATTGTATATTGCATAATATGCGATTTTCATATCAATTTGTCATATTTATACTCTTCCAATTTACCCATTTACCAATTACCAAAAGGTATCGTATAATATAGGTATTTTAGCCCATCATGAATATTTCACTGGGTAGTTTTGAAAAACATTTAAAATGCATATTAAACATTTCACATATTATACGCCTACTTTTTGTATGTTATAATTTAGGTATAGTTACTTACCTACATAAATATTTCTTGAACCAGTTATTTTTATGTAGAGCACAGAGAGACAAGAGATCTTTGGCGATCTTGCGCGGACTTCTTAATTTATAGAGACGTGGACATCACAGAGCAAGACTAATATAGTAGTGGACATCTTTTGACCTATATGCCTTGTTGCTTTTTTATATGTACCTAGGTACATATAATTCTGTCATACAAGGATTTTTTTTAAATTTGAATGTTGTTTTAAATGGCTCTACAATTAACTGTATACAATTAGTATAGAGATTGTTAATTAGTTACTAAGAAAAAATGTGTTGATTTCTTCTTAATTCCTTGTTGCTGTTGAGAATTAACTTTGTCTAGCATGACTTCACATTTTTTACTCTTTCTTGAAGAATTATTTTTCCGATTAAAAAAAAAACTTCAAGTAGTTTGATCATCTAATGCGACATGCACACTGAATTAATCCTAATTGACATTTCATGATGAGAGTGGCACTAAAAGCTCAGCAGGTGACGTCATGTAATCAGCCTCTCCACGGGACCATTGCATTATTTAATTAAGCAGTAGATAATAATGTATCCTTATTGTCCTCGACATTTGCGAGAAAACTATGAAATATCACTACATAGTATACAACAAAGTCGCTTTCTCTGTCCCTATGTCCCTATGTCCCTTTGTATGCTTAAATCTTTAAAACTACGCAACGGATTTTGATGTGTTTTTTTTAATAGATAGAGTGATTCAAGAGGAAGGTTTTAGTATATAATTTATTAGGTTTTAGACAAAGCGGGCGAAGCCGCGGGCGGTAAGCTAGTATACCATATTTCATAGTTTTCTCTATATGGTATGGCTTTTGAGACTAGTATTGCTTGGTAAAAAATCTAAAAAGGATAGATATAAGTACATAAGTATAATAAAATTAAAAAAGGAAGTATAAATATTTAGAAGAATAGGGCACTCAACTGTGAAAAACTTTATGAAAGTGTTTAATGTACTTAGTACAATAACCATAAAGATTTCAAGTTTACGATTTTCAAAATAAAACATTAACATTTCACCAAAAGTAAAAAGAGTCCGACCGTTCAACTTTATGTGCCTTTGAAAACAGTAATTATAAAAAACTTGATCAATTACCCCATTGTTCACAAAAACAGTGGTCTTATTTCTTAGCAAATAAATAATAAGACATACAACAGTGGTCTTGTTGTTAATATCGCCTTGCTTCGGGGAACTTACAATACCACATTTGTATGCATTATTATAAATTATAATAATGTTGTACATTGTAACGTTTTCCAGTGCTTAGTTTAATAAACAAAGGATTAATTACACTGTATATAAATTCAGCTTTTATTCTTATCTTTCGCTAAGAGTACAATATTTTAATTAGCTCAGTGTTTATTATGTAAATAGACTTTTTTATTTTTATTCTAAAAGGAGCAGGCTTTTAGGTATCTTTTCTCATTTATTTTTTAGGTCCATGCCCATGATAATAATATTATCATTCTATAACCAGGCTTCAAAATTCATTGGTGGATATAGAACGTAATCTACGCCATCTATAGCAAAGGTATTATTAAGGTAAATACCTAATTAATACTGAATTCACATTCCACGTTTTAGCTACCTAATATTTTTACCTTTTAAACAGTTAATCATAATATTATCTATGGAATTTAGCGAAATTATAAACAGTTTTTAGTTATTCTTGTCCAAGATTTACAAAGTATACCCAACACAGAGACGTTAACCGCCACTCAATCAACGAGCACTATAAATATTTACCATTATTATGGTGGGAAGTTATTTTATAAACCTCGAGAAGTGTTATTAAGATAAGACTTATTTGGAACGGATATTTAGTACTTATAAAATTGTATATGTATCGTTTGACTCTGTTTGTTGACCAATATTTAAAACTAATACTGTATATTACGTTATATAATATGTTAGTACAAACATTAATTAACTCTATGCCTGGCAGGGGCTGTTATGGTTCGGAGGATATTAAAGTACTAGAAATGCATTTAAAACGGAAGAATATATTTTAGTTGAGTTGTTGAAAGTATTGCATATTTCTAGATTGTGCTAGTCAAATTTTGACAAGGCAACTGATACCATAATAATTTAGTTATAGTTATATTATATTCTTTATTGCACACAATTTTTAATTTTACAATACCAGGATATCAGAAGCAATTGGCGGCTTTATTGATAAATAGCAATTTCTTCCAAGCAACCAGTACCAAGCATGAAGTTTACAGTTGCAAATTTGGGAAGATAGTGTTCACATTAGAGAATCCCGACCCGATCCCGACCCTTTTCTGATCCCGAAAATCCCGGGACTGTACTTGGCTAATCCCGGTATTTTCGGGATTGATATAAACAGCTATTCTATTTTGCATTCTACGATCCGTTGCGCCTTAACTATGACCTAGCCTAGATTATACATTAGCATAAAATTATATAACGATAAAAAACAAACCTAAGGTACGATACGGATACGGACTATACTGGTACGGCCCTAATAATAGTAGACCTTAGAAGGGACTTTCCCACTCGGGTTTTTTTTCAATAAGGTAATTCCCTTTCGCTTAAGGGGCTGACAAGACCCAATTTAACAGTGATTGCGCTCTCGTTTACTCCCATACAATTGGACAGTGTGCGCAAACGAGAGCGCAATATCACTGTTACTGGGCGGGGCCAGGTCGTAGAAGAAAATAATAAGAAAATATGTGATTTAAGGAAAAGTGTGGGTCATATGCGAAATACGACTCGTTAGAGGTTCAGGTATGAATATGTTGACTTCGTGTTTTAAATTGCAGACCCGTACGTCAAAAAAATAGACATAGAATTGTTTAATGATGATTTTAAGACCAATCTTTGCAATTATTTTCTATCGAGCCGATTTCGTCCAATTATGTATGGAGTCCGTCCATGGTCTTCGAAATATGATGAATATTAAGATATATTTTTTTTGATGCTAGAATAAATATCTTTTCTTAAAAAACTGCTCAAATAACTTCAATTTTAACAAAATTGGGTCTTGTCAGCCCCTTAAGGTAACCCCCCGACGGGCTAACAGGGGAATCACCCGATCACCTCATATCAAAATATTGTTGCGGGGTAATTCCCCTTCGGGGATTCCCTGAACGAAAGTATTGGATGCTTTGATATTTCTAAAATTCTATTTCCGAAATTCTAAATAGTGCTTTTGATGTATATTAGTTATTAGTAGTTTTTTTGAATATTTTTTATTTTATTTTAGTATTATTGCAACTAACAATATTAAAAACATCTTTTGAGAAACTATACTTCAATTTTTTTTTATTAGAACCCAATTCCCACATAAGGCTGATCCCGGGATAGTCCCGGGATCCCGGGATTACCCATCAAAAATCCCGTAATCCCGGGATTGAAAAACATGCTCGGGATTGTATTCTCTAGTTCACATAAAAGTGAAATAAATCACATAAAAAGCAAATAAATTAATACTAAAAACATACAAATCTAAATAAATACCTACTACTTACAAGAGTAAATGTAAAATTATTATTTTTTAAGAAGGAAAACATTTTATTAACATAAATTCTACACATAACCTTGCCTTAAATCAGATTTGAAAGTTAAATACCAAATTAAGAAAAACTAGTAGTGAATAGTAAAAGACCTCGTTTGTAATAACTAGCTATTTAGATTTACTTATTGCAATAATTGATGGGGGTTCTAGAAAGGCCATAAAGTAATATAATATGCCTAATAAATAACGATATAATTATGTATTTACAGTACAGGTTCAATTTCTAAGACAATAAAAAATAACTCGCATGGGAGTAACTGAATTTGTTCTTTATCTGCTTGTTTTTAAAATAGATAGATACATTATTGATGTTTTCATGCAAAAAATAAGAATCTTTCTTAATTTTATCAGTAGGTATGTGTAGATTAAAGGCAAAATATTTAGTACGTTGTGCCGCATGGAAGTAGTTCGACTTTGATATAGTGCGTGATTAGGTTAAAAAGGTTAAAATTATAATGATGACCGAATATTTGACAGTACATTATTGGCGGGAAGGAAAAGCTGGCACAACAAACAATGACACAATACTCTATGACCTCACGACTCCTTACATGGTAGTGGCCTTTGAGCCATCTCAAAATGATTCTTCAAGGCAACAGTGTATATGAATGGCTTTTCCTCTGACGTACTGCTAGACGGTTTGTCATTCTGTATGTGGTTTTCTAACTGACTGGGACAAGGAAAGAAGACCTATATTGTGTCATTTATAAGACCCAATGAGGGAAGGATGAATTTGTGGATATTATAGAATACGCATTCTTATGGAGATAATACGAATATTATATTCTATTGTTTTACGTCCATTGGTACTTTCAAGTCGAATTTTTACCATCTTCTTATTAATAGATCAACCAAAAAAAGGAACAAATGAACAAATATTTTATGAAACTAATGGTTAACCATTAACTGATAGGCAACATGTTAAGGCAATAAATTCCATTAGTTATTAATCTTATACCTCTGTTAATAAGCAATTAGATGATGTACGAATTAATTAGAAATTATTTAATCAAGACTGAAATTACCAATTAATTAAATAAGTCAAGTCCTGGAAACCAATTTAATTATGAGTAACCATATTGTTCTTGGTAGTAGTACACCGTCTTAATAATTCTATGATGAGATGACGTCAGGATCCTAAGTGATGAAAAAGAGACAAAGTAATTAGAAAGGGCTTTATGTGCTGAAAATAGAAAATAGTGCAACGGCTTCTTTATGTGTGTGTTACACCAGTTAGAATTAATTGTAAGAGATACCCGTGTAGTCTGTGCTAAATTAAGACTGTTACCATTTTCTCTGCTGTTATCCTTACTTTATTATGTACTCGTCGTCATCACCCTATTCTCATTGAAGCATAAAGCATTTTTCTGAATAATTTCATAATGCATTTGTAATATGGAGATTTTACGAATGTCAGCAACTATGTATTTTTTTAATGAGTAAAATCCAACAAGAAAATACATCGTAGTTTCAATTTTACTATTGTAACAAGACAACCCAAACCAAAATGTTTGTCTATAGCGTTCTGATCAGTCTAGTTGTCTTCCAGCGACCTAAACTCATTGAAGATGACTAATATTCCCATGTTACCAAGGAGTAAAGACCCTGATGTTACGTAAGTGCCATAGTTGTCGGCTGAGAGTTAATTAACACTAATTAAAACGGCCATAGATGAGACGGTTTAAAGTCTCCGAGCCATTGCATTGGTTATAATAGTGTCTTGGTAATTTGCGTTCGTGATATTTGTAAATTGCCTATATTATTTTGTAGAAATAGCTTAGGATAATTTACCGTAGTAATAAGATTTGTTTATTCTCAATAATGATCTCGTTGATTTTTAAGGGCTTTATATGGATTTGGATTTTAAATCCTTATTTTGTTTCGTGTCCCAATTTTTTCATTATTATCACATTATTCCTAAAGCCCAAAAAAAATTATCGAGATCTCAAAGTTTGCCGAGTTCACAATAATAGAGCGGTTAGATTGTGAAAATCTATCTAGTCACATTAAAATAATAATAGGCCAGTGGAAATTAACATTAAATTCGCAAAGCACGATGTAGTGCTGCATTTTTGGTATGTTGTTTGGATCAGTTAGGGTGATGTAATCCCAATTTGTAACTTCGAAAAAGTTGTGCTCGCTGCGCACCACGTGATAAACTGCGAAAATTTTGGACTTTTTTCACTTTTTGCTCTATAAGTCATAAACTATGCGTTTCCGACAAGTAACATTCACTACATAAATGAAGGTTATTAAATTTGCAACAATTTAAGCCTAATTGCAGCTCTCTAAACCTTATAACTACTAAACTGTGGCCATTCAAAGATAGTCAGTTTTTCCCGAAAATTTGAAATTTTTAGTTTTGCTCCCGTTTGAAGCAAAATATTGGCAAAACCGCTCGTTCTATGAGAAGGTCGTAAAATAAAGTTGTAGAAAATTTAATTTTCTTGTAATAGAGCACAACACAATCACTCACAATCTACATATCAAAACATAAGCTGGGAGTACCTCCACGCGGTGAAGGCGGTAACAGTGTAAACTGGCTAAAACTCCCATCAACTAAACAAATGCCTTCGGGCTTATGTTTTGGTTTTGATTTTCGCACAAGATAGTAATTGGAAGTAGCCTACACGGTAACGCAGGGGAGCAGCCAAAAAACTATTATCTTATTAACGCGAACGAAGTCAGGCTAAATAGTCATAAAAATGTCGGTTCCACCGGGAGTCTGCTTTGTGTGTCGGCTGGATCTCAAGGAAGGTGACAGTACAGTGGTAATTGTAAAAAAAGTGGCATCCAAACTCTAATTAACTCGAGTGTGGAGCGTGGCCTCAAAGAGGATGAACGTGGCCTCATAGAACGAGCAGTTTTGCCAATATTTTGCTTCAAAGGGGAGCAAAACTAAAAATTTCAAATTTTCGGGAAATCTGACTATCTTTGAAAGACCACAGCTTAGTTGTTTTAAGGTTTAGAGAGCTGCGGTTAGGTTAATTTAATTAGCTTCATTTATGTATTGAATGTTACTTGTCGGAAACGCATAGTTTATGACTTATAGAGCAAAAAGTGAAAAAAGTCCAAAATTTTCGCAGTTTATCACGTGGTGCGCAGCGAGCACAACTTTTTCGAAGTTGCAAATTGGGATTTACATCACCCTAACTGATCCAAAAAACATACCAAAAATGCAGCACTACATCGTGCTTTGCGAATTTAGGGTTTTTTAGTGTCGATTTCTACTGGCTTATAAGCACAGGATATGAGGATGTACTCGAACGATCATTACTAGCGATCCGCACCTGCGTGGGAGCCAATTAACCTCCGTGATTACACCTTACATCCCGCTCACTTTCATACAATCAGACAGGGACTGAAACAGATACGAGTGATGTGGTTAAATTGAAGAGTGCGTCTCCTCAGGGGAATCGAGGTCACGCTAGTCCTGTTTAGAAATAGGCGGATTATATCACGCGATTATGTAATGCATGTGGGTGGTATTTTGCATATAATTGTTAATGTAAATGTTTGTGTTAATTGTGACTTGCTGAGATCTTGCATGTTGCGTACTAGACTTTGTGGAAGCATACATAATGTTTAACTGAATAGATACATGTTATAGGTACTTATGATTTTAAAAGTCGTCTTTATGCAAGTACAAGAAGGGCCAGATTCACCGCGTTGACATTATTGAGATTTGGGACATAACAACATAAGACAAGTCTACAACAGACAACTGTCAAAGGCTGCAATAAGTGCTTAATTAAATGTGCGATTAATTTATGTAATTTAAATATGAAGCAGACTCAGAATATTAACGATCGCGATATTATTATTCATCTGTTAATTATTATTTATGAACAACATACGTAGGCACGTAGCTGTTTACGACAAACAGAAAAATCTCTATTCATCTACATCTTCATCAGATAGATACTTAACTGATTTATATCGACAATCATTCCATCACAAGATATCCTTGTAGGGTGACATAACCTACGTGTATTTTTCCGTTCGTAAACAGGATTGTATCCTTTTGAAGTATTGTACAGATTACGTGTTGGGTTCTAGCTAAAAAGGTGTTATTATATTATCGTGTGACGTGTCATATCATGATACATAAGTCATAACAATGCTTATGCTACATAACTCTACCAATGCTTTGATAGAGTCAATTATTAATTGCTTTACATCTTAGGTACATCCTGAGCGTTTTATAGATAGTATCTTATATTATACTAGCTTTCCGCCCGCGGCTTCGCCCGCGTTTTCAGAGAAAACCCCGCATAGTTCCCTTTCCCGTGGGGTTTCCGGGATAAAACCTATCCTATCTCTCAAGTTGGATCGAACTGCACATGGTGTGCGAATTTTATTATAATCGGTTAAGTGGTTTAGGAGTCCATTGAGGACAAACATTGTGACACGAGATTTATATATATTAAGATATGTATACTTAGTAAAAATTGAAGTCAGATTTCCCCATCGTAATTGAAAATACTGAAACAAAGAAAATTTTTGTTATATTATGCGTGTGGAATGGTATAAAATTTGTCATAGTTAATAATAATTTGTCATGGACGGTGGAAAAATCAATATCTATCCGTCTACTATCTACTAATTATACGGGCATGAAACAGCCTTTTGGTGTTTGTTATGTGAGTTTCATCATAAAACAATACATTCAGTTATATAATTTTTAACATAGCTTATAATGATGAATGTGTGTATTAAAAATAAAACGAGTTTTCTAATAAAACAAGCAAGGTATTTCTTTTTAAACAGTTGAAATCAATGCAAACGTCTGCATCTGTAAACCATTGATACGCATTACAAAATATATATTTTAAAGGTTTTTTACAAACTGCCTGAGTTCGCAGTTATTTTTATTCATTAAGTTGTCATTATCACACTATGTCACAGTATTTTAATTATAATGTGTCTAGGGATTAGTTATGTGCTCATTGTGATATCATGTAGACAATACAACGTCTCAAAGTTAAGTGCGCTATCGTAATTCGGGGATAAATTAATGTGTTAACAGACAGTTACCTACTTGTGTAAGTTAGGGGCTTCTTAGAAGTTGTTCGTATAATACAGTATCTATATATTTTAGGAATAGCAATATAGAATGTATTTATTTTGTTCATTCAGCTTTTCGTTTTTTTTATCAAGCTTTTTCCTAGTCCATTCATTAGCCCCTAAGACTTAGGGACTAAGTTATTTGATATAAATTATAATATGGAAGTAATCTTAAATGACAAACAACACATCTCTATTGCAAATTTAAATCGATCGATGTTTACACAACTGCCCAAAGAAATGTAATTTTAGACGATGAGATTCAATATGCTATATTTTGTATGTGAATCTTTACAATCTAGATAGACCTAACATTCGAAATGCCTGGGCATATTTATTTGAAATAATTATGTTATTCGTGTTAGAATTTTAAATAGCTCTAGTCACAGTCCAAAGAAATTTTAAAAGCTATCTAGTTAAACAAACTATAGCCCTATTTAATACGTAGGTATGAGGAAATAAGGTGTCTGAGTCACTCTTATATTGGATCAATAGGCTCTTGTATGCCAAGCTCCAATTATATGTACTTCACATACTTAAATTTCATTTATTTCGGAGATATGTTAAGATATAATTGGAATGTCTCTAATATCTATAATCATCTAAATTGCCTATATTGCTCTTTAGTTTTTAAATAACACTTCCTTGTTTACTTAAGGAAGTTTACGAAAAGTTTACAAAAAAAAAAAAAAATACGTGGTCCTTGTTTATTGTATAATTTAATTTTATTGATTGGAAATTTATCCTTTAGCAACAAAATTACAGGAAAAAAGGAAAAAAGAAAAAATAATCGAACGTCCTCACTAATTTGAATATCGAACGCTAATCGATAGTTTTTTTCTTTACAGAGTACGGGTATATTCTGCACGTTTTTCCTTGCTCATGCTATACGTGAGAGGCGACGGGCGTCCATTCGAAACTCCACTATAGCCAGAGAGGCGACCTTCGCAGCTCCAGATGATTCCCTTCTTGCCTCGCCATCTGCGCCTGCCCCAACCTTGCCAAAATATTGAGACTTGTATATTTAAATAGTTTATAGTGTAGTTTGTAAATTATTAATTTTTGTGGTAAGACAATTCGTGTTCAGGTTGTTCGTAATATGACTGTGTTATTTTTTAAATTGCTCAGTTCAACTCAAGTATTATATTAGTTTTTCAGATCATATTTCAATCGTATATGCATGATCCTAGGTGTTTTTATTCCAAGAAATAATATTTCTTGTAAGAGCAATAAACATCTTTCAACAAACTAACAGTTTTATAATCGAGTAAGATTGTGATGAACAAAATATAAAATGTATAGATACCCATAAGTATATAGAGTATACTGCATATTATTATAGATATGTGGCTCTCTGCGTCTGGGTTCTCGCTCTTGGGATTTGGGGAAAGTTACAGATTAAATAAGATGTGTTGCCAGGCAGCTGGCAGAGGGTGCGCTCCCCTTTTCAAGATTTCAAGGTCATCTGAACGTACAACCTAATAATATTACTCAATTTATTAGTATGCATTATATGAACGATTTATTTATTTTTCTCCGTGTATATCCCTTAACTAGAGTCGTGGGTCCAATGGACCCAGGTTGAGTTTTTAAAGTCTCGTTTACTCCACGGCACTTACCGCAGAACCTCCCACTGCTCAGTACCTTCCTTTAGTACGCCGGAGCGTATCCTGTGAGACAGACGTGTTCGGCTCGGTACTCCTTAGGTAGGTACTGACCTTTACAGGGGTCCACTGGACCCACGACTATAGATACGTATCTTTTTTATTTTCGTTATTAAATTTATTATTGTATTTTTATTTAGTTTATCCCTATGTCGAATCCCAGAAGTGTATGTGTTGATAACGAAGAGATGTTAGAACAATGGTTAAATGAAGAATTGTTAAGAAATGATGAAGACTCCGATGAAAACTCAACACCTACCCGTATTGCAGAAACTAAATCAGATAATGAGTTTTCCGATGATGATGTAGATTTTGTTGTTAGATAGAAATAAAAGGAAGCGATGTTCATTCTGTTTGCCTGGCAAAAGAGCAAAAACTGTACATTTGTGCACTAAATGCAGGGAGCCCATATGCATGACTTGTGCAAATATAATTTGTAAATCTTGCACGTAATTAGGGATTGCTATTTTTTTTATATAAGAGTTTTTAGTTTGTTTTTGTTTTTTCTAGGAAGCAACATACTTTTTTTAGTTAGATAAAAAAAAATTGATTTAAAAAAAATAAAAATTTTGTTGAGACTTTTAATTTTTGTAAGACGCCTTTTTGTTGTATAAGAAAACAACGACTGATTTTATAAGTGAAATTATGTTAAGTAAATAAAAGTTCTAATTTTTGATTTTTATAATATATATTCTTCATATACTAAAATATCATATTTTATTTAAATTTAAATAAATAAATGCATAAATAAGTAATTATGACCATTTAAAAATACATGGGTCTAATGGACCCACGACTATACATACGTAACAATTGTTCACGACTCTAGTTAAGGGATATATTATACGTTATATTATCTTAATATATATAAATCTCGTGTCACAATGTTTGTCCTCAATGGACTCCCAAACCACTTAACCGATTATAATAAAATTCGCACACCATGTGCAGTTCGATCCAACTTGAGATCCAACTTGTTCTTAGTCAGCTGCAAGCGACCCAATGCGCGGACGGCGGGGGTAACAAACCAGTTCGGTCTTGTCGCTCGACTTCTTATATTATATCCTTTATTGTTTTTCGTAAAATAGCGGTAAATACTTAATTGTTAATAAGTGCGATTCAATCTAAAACACTTATATACACCACAGTAATTTTGTAGGGTATAATCTCAATTTTTCATATAAGATTCACCCGTTATTCCTCTGTTTTTATTTATTTCGTGCACAACTTCTATAATGATCTCATCTCAAAATCGGACTGTCCAGTAAAAATAGCAAATCGTCCAAAGTTTGCAACACCCGATAAACGTCGAACCGCTACTTGAGCTCGCGCGTCGGTGTGGCCACCGCGAGCGCCCGCTCGTCGCGCTTGCCACAGCCCACAGGCCGCCGCGCCGTCACCGCGCATTCAGTGTGGACGCACACTTAGATTACAAAATAAAAGACAGATGGAGCGTTGCCGAACTAAACCGAATAATATAATATATCGTCATTTCCATTAAGCTATGTGTGCTGTCATTTCGCCGCTGCACTGTACGTACACGGTGCTTCTGTGTGGGTGTTATGTTACCAGATATTGAAAATTTTCCCATAATTTTCCCCGACTACGGAAGAAAGAGGGTTATGTTTTTCGAGTGTATCTATGTATAATATTTATTTGGCACGCCCTGCAGTATAAACCGTTGAACCGATTTTGATTTATGAGGTGACATTGCAATCATCTGAATTATTATGGTAGTTGGCTAGATAAATTAGCTGTCAGGTTTTAATTTTAATATAAATTCTTGTTTATTATAATTTTTTATAATATTGTAAAAATTCATTTGTTACATAAATGATAAATTTTTAATTAAATAAATTACATAAAAAAAATGTTTCAAAATTACAATGATTACCTATATTATTTTTTATTTTCAAAATATATGAATGCGGATAGCGGTAGTTTTTAGTTGAGAACATGGGACATTTTATTTTTAGAAAGAAAGAAGGAAGAAACCATTTATTCCAATACACACAACAATAGCATTGTAAATTATGAATAATAGGTAATAGAAAACATAAATTTATGTATGGTTGCTTGCGCTAAAACAGGGAGCCACTCAGGATACCTGAGGTAATACCTTAACACTGATTTTAAGTGACACCTTACGACATCCACATTGTCAGCTGCTTTACTGGATAATAAATAAATATAATTCCTGAATAATAATAATTTTGTCATATCCATCACGGAGTTCAAATGAATTAAATCGCGGGCGAAAACGACTGACGTATTTAAGCTATATAAAAGTAACAAAAAAAAAGTATTAAGCTTATTAAAATTATCTAATAATGATGATGAACCTCTAATGTACTATACAAATACTTAATCACATTCAAGATCGAAAAGCACTACCCCGAAGATCTTTTTACCATTTTACCGTTTTACCCATAAAAATGGCAAATTCATTTTCATAATACTGGCAGCATACGTTGAAGTTTTGTATTCCTTCGTATATGTAAAATTATTATTTGTATACAAAATTATATTATAAGCCAAATAATCTACAGAAAACCTGTAAATCGATGTTTTATCTTTTTGTTTGTTTTCGAAAACAAATTTTACAGCGTTTTAATATCACAAGACAGCATTTTTTTACTAAAAAAGGCAAACGACTTTTGACGTATTGCATGACACTAGAATCGCTATAGCACTGGCGGAGGTTCGTATTCGTTTTTGATTTCGTATTTTCTTTGACAAGGGCGATGGATGATTGTCATGCTCCATCTGCCTTTTATTTTGTAATCTAAGGTTGTATCTTATTTTTTTAGTAATACATACTATTTATATAGGTATAGGAACTTGGTTGTGTGTTTTGGAATGTGTTTTTTTTATAACAGCTGTATTATAATTTATAAATATAAAAATAAAACTTTTTAAATGGTCGAATAAATATCTCGAAATTTTGTATTGTTTTCTTATTTATAAGACTATTTATTATCACAAAGTAAAGCGAGTGTCTTTTCGAGACATAAAATAAAAATAAATTACTTATTTACTAAGTACCTAGCATTACTTATAACGAACGTGTTAACTTATTAATTATGAACGACCTGACATAAATGCACATTTTTTCATATCGCTTTTTCATTGTATAATGTTGTATATATAAGTACTGAAATCACAATTAAGTTACATAATCATTATTTAATTAAATGCATAGAGTAATATGGCCAATTATTTGACATGTAAGAAACAAAATTTTAAACAATATAGGTATTTTATCTGTGGAATACAATACAGATTATATATAAGTGTGGCTTAGAATCAAATATCATAAGGGCAAAATGAATTGGAAAGTACAAACTGATACTTGCAGACTTTCTCTGTAGGCTCAAGTTGTTATATGGTATTGGTTACCCAAGTTCTGATAGAAAGTGAAATAAGAACGCTGCGAAAGTGCTGTGGGAGGTTCCTTTGGTTTATTGAAAAAAGGCGCTATACGAACTTGTTTAGATGTACCTTGTGTAGGATTTCTTTTTGATTTTTTTAATGAAAATTAAAATACCTTCCTACCTATATTTTCAGCAGCTGAAAATACATTGATTCCAATTCGATGCAGTTTTATTCGAATTTACGAGCACTCGTAACTAATCACTGATTAAGTGATTAGCAATATTTGTGAAAATATAAGGGAAGCTTTAAAGTTTGAAATCATTAAATTTAGGTACTTTTATCTATTTGACCATCGCATCTGAGTATGTAAATATGTATTTAAAATAGAGTAAACTGTAATAACTAATAAGTAATAACAAGACTATGCTGTAAGTATGCTTTTACTAATATCTACCTATCTACTTTCAATTATCTTATTAATATCCAATTAACAAATAGGTATAAATCTATACTAATATTATAAAGCTGAAGAGTTTGTTTGTTTGTTTGTTTGTTTGTTTGAACGCGCTAATCTCGAGAACTACTGGTCCGATTTGAAAAATTCTTTCGGTGTTAGATAGCTCATTTATCGAGGAAGGCTATAGGCTATATATCATCACGCTACGACCAACAGGAGAGGAGCCACGGGGGTGAAACCGCGCGGAGCGGCTAGTAAGGTATAAAGCATTTAAGTTATATTTTAATTTGTAATTATCGGAATAAAATTTTATTTATAATAAACTAGGTTTCCGCCCGCGGCTTCGCCCGCGCAGTCATAGAAAAACCCGCATAGTTCCCGTTCCCGTGGGATTTCCGGGATTGCGTCATTTTCCCGGGATAAAAAGTAGTCTATGTCCTTTCTCGGGTATCAAAATATCTCCATACCAAATTTCATGAAAATTGGTTCAGTAGTTTAGGCGTGATTGAGTAACAGACAGACAGACAGAGTTACTTTCGCATTTATAATATTAGTATGGATAATAATATTCTAACGACAGAGACAAAATAGTGAAAATACCTAGGTACTAGAAAAACTTAATTAATTTAAACTTTATAATGAGTTATCAGTTAAGTTCTGTGCTTACATTATCTCTATATATAAAAAAATGAATCTATATTTCTGATGGTTCTTATGGAGAGAAAACGTACCTAAACCATACCTAAACATGTACCACGGGCGAAGCTGGTACGGACCGCTAGTCATGAATAGGAACATATAATTTGAACTTATGCTTTTTGGTTTTAGTTTGATACTTTATGTTAGTTTTATTCATCATAATATACCTAATGTAATTTACATAATATGTATAAGTAATGTAGAGGATAGGACAGTCTGGACAACATAATATATTGAAGTACATACCTACTACATAGATCAAATATCATACTCGAGATCACAGACATACATATATCTATGCTCGAGATATAAAAGCTCACCAAAAATTCATTTGATTCACAATTTGATTAATACTATAGATGAGATGTCAGAACAGGACAGAGCTATTAATTGATGCCCTTTTACTGTACGTCAAAACGAGATGGCAAATAGATTGAATGAGGGGTCACGATTCATGAGTGCACGCGGGGTCGCAGGGCGGGGGAACGTCGCCATCGCGATCTCTCCCTCTCGTTTATTTTCATTTAGTCGCATTTCTTACGTCGTGTGGATAACGTCGTTTCGCTCCGCGCGCTCCAAACAAAATTGTGTGTGACCTTAACTTGTGTAGTTCTGTGTAAATCGAAGTGCGTTCAATATGGGGTGTGGAACGAGTTTTGTGAAATATGTGCTGTTTTTCTTCAACCTGGTTGTTGCGGTGAGTTTGGGTAAAGGGCGGGAGAACCGGTTTCATTTTGTTTCAGATGGTCAGCGATGAGTGAAGCCCATGGGTACGTGGCCCGCTGCCCAGTAGTATGTGACGGAATGCTTTTTTCAAAGCAGGTACTCAAATACCGGCCTCTAATATTGATCATGCCATAGCATAGCAACCTTTGTTCTATTGTTATTTTAATAGGAACTAATAGCACAGCTAATAGCAAGCTTTTAAACACGCGAGAGACTAATTATAAAATAGGTATATTCTGCTTGTATTAAATAGTTTTGTAATATTCTTTCTTATCAACGTTTTATTAATTAAAATCATTGAAGAAGTTCAGGCTAGTCTTATTTGAAAATAACGGCCGATTCTTCTGTTAACTACCTATTCGAAATTTAAATGTTTGGTAGAACATAAAAGTCATTGGCGGGAATATTTAATAAGATCCGGTACCTATTACCTATAGGTACCTATTACACAATGATTAAAATAATTAGAAATAAGTTCTTATGTACCTGCGATATGTACCTACTATATCATAAACTAACTGTAAAGATGCAGCTTTTTTGAAGTGAAACTTCTTTATCGGGGTTGGACAAAAATTTAGTGTAACATTTTTGCGTTACGCCGTACGCGTGACATTTTTGCGTTACGCCGTACGCGTGACATTTTTGCGTTACGCCATACTCGTGACATTTTTAAGGTTATAAAGAAGTTTCACTTCTTACGTGTGTACTCTAGTACACGCATACATTTTTTTTTAAACAGTTTTCCTCAATCGTCATGTATGACTGAGGACTTTCCCAAATTTAAATAAGGCGTCTGGAAATAAACTATAAACGTATCAACGTAATGTAGGTAACCTACCTACACGATAATACGACCTACAATAAGGACACAATATCATCGTTCTTTCATCTCACTTATTTTATGTTACTGTAAAAAGACGGGTTGCACTCCGGGAGTGCCGGCAGAAGTGAAAACTTGATTATTAACGTTGAGCATGTTTGATATTTTGGAATGGTATCCGTCTTACGCTTTTTCGATCAGGTCACGTGTCCTGACGCGAGTTTAAGATTTTATACCCATTACAGAAAAAGTGCTCAACGCCGCTAAAGAAGTTTTCACTTCAAAAATCAGAAATCTATCTAGGTCGGTATCATTGGTAGGTAGGTATTTGGTTTTTTATTTAATAGTAGGTAACTCAGTACTAAATAGGACTATGTTGTCAAGATGCTAATAAAATAAACAAAGTACCTATGTAGGTAGGTACAATGTAAATAAAAAAAAATATAGCTATGATGAATCCCGTGAATGCAATAATTGCACTAATTTATACATGATTCAATGCCAATACAACGTCACTTCAGTTTTTTACATATTATTATTCAGCATTGAAAATAGTGACTCATGTTAAGATGAAGATGACGTAACAAATGTATGCAAAACACTACGTGTAGCCATGAATTTAAAAATTACGTGTTTCAGAAATGCTTTGTTATTTTAACGTGATGTTTGTTTAAACGTATGATTTTTAAGCACGTACGAGTGTGCAAATTCTTTCATTGGAATGATATCTTAGATGAGTCTAATACTAATATTATACCTACAACTAGCCTACAAATAATAATGCTTCCACGATATTATCAATATTGATACGCTTAAAGCTCCTGTATGCAAAGTTGCAAGGAATATTATCTTCTATTTTCAGGATAGGAATGATTTTTTAAAAGTAATGCGCTCGGAGGGTGTGTCATAAAAATTCGATTATTTTTGTTCGCGTGCCGTGTCCCTTCGCCCTAGGTACTTGGTACGGGGCAACAGGTGTGTTTCATTGAATAATTAATGGCGAGGTACCTATTTTCGTGCGCGGTGCGAGGGACATTACCCTGACTTCTAGGGTAACATAGCCCATATAAGTCAGCTAAAAAGACATTTCACAGGTACCTAGTATAGTGTAATTTAGTTATGAATAATGATCGACACATATTTTGTATCTCTTTACTTGACACCTCGTCTCAACTTGGGTTGTGATCGGGTTTCGCTGTTTTAATAAGAGTAAACAATTATCACGTCTTTATTACAGCAATAGCTATATAACAAGATATTTATTTGCCTATTAGTAAATTTTAAACCCTAACATTAATAGAACTGAACTATAACCACCAGAATAGAGCATATTTCTGCTTAGAGATACGGGGAACATACGTACCGGTATACCTACGTGAAACTAAATTCAGAACTTTGACTACAGATTCCATATTACAAATATTTACAAATATTAAACATTCGGAAAGCGAAAAGTATGAAAATATTGGCGCAAACCAACAAAGCCACTTCAAGAAAATATGAAACCATAAATTTCTTTTGTTTAAAACGAGTTGGTAATATAAATACGCTGAGTTTCAATTGGGTCAAGGAAAAATCCTCGGTTCTGAAGGAAAACGTCTTGGACGTGATTTGGCTCAAGGTACTAGGATTTTCCTACTCCTTTGTTGAGGCATGTGAAAATCACAATATGTACATTATTATCAAGTCAAGATTTATAGTTTCATAGTATGATTCATTTTAAACGCGTTTTATTAGTTTCCTCATCATTGTTCTAGGGTATATTAGGTACCTACTTTAAATAATAAAAAGGACGAAATTGTTAAACGAACGTACAGTAATTTTTGTATTTTCAGTTAACTTTAAACAAAAGAAATAGTACTGTCCTACCTATGTTACTTTATGCCCATAAATTGAATAATGTTCGAATATTTAACAACTGGCAGTCCGCCCCGGCTTCGCCCGTGGTACATATTTACGTTTTCTCTACATAAGAACCATCCTCGTACAAGATTCAAGGAATATAATAAAAAAAGAATTATCGAAATCGCGGGTGGACCGATTCACACGTGATGCCATGACAACGCGAAACTGGTTTCAGATTTATATAGGTATTATATAGATTAGTAAGTAACAGGTCAATAGTATTTTTGATCCACATAGTAGGGTAATTGCGCTGGTTTGCCGTCCAGTTTCAGTTTTCGTCCATTTGACTGACCTGCTACAATCACGTGCGTAAAACTTGAATACAAACCTACCTTCCCGCGCAAGTTTGCACTTTTTACGGTCCATAGCAACAGTACTATCAACATGAAAATTTGATTTGACAAGAAGAGAGTTCAAAAAATTAACGTAAAAGTGGCCGCTTCGCATCCGTGCCTTGCAGATGTACGTAATGTTTTTGCCTTTTGGTACGTATGTTTATTTATAAGCTTAATAACCGCAATTATAAGTGTTTATCATACTTTTTTTATAATACTCTTCGAAAAATTAAGTGGACGGATACTAGGTTACCAAATTCTCAAAATATTTGGTTTTCGTCCAAGTGGACGGAAACTCAAACAGCTACGTGAATATTTGTTAGGGTCATTTTACTTTATCGGACCTATAAAATACTGAATAGTTTCTCCCGAAGTGATCTTTATTGCTATTAGTTTAGATTTTTTGGTTTCCGTCCACTGCTTTGTCAGTGCTGCCAAAATAAAAAAAAATATTTAAAGAAGTGGACGAAAACTAAATTTAGCTTTAAATGTTTTAGTTTTCGTCCATGAATGAGTTTTGGGGTGGACAAAAATTAAAAATAGCTATTCTTTTGCATTACTTTTCGTCTTTTTTACGTATTGAAAAGTTTTCTATTCAGTATCTACCATATAAATAATTGGTAAGGGCCAGAGTGTTGTAGGTAGTTACCTAAGATTGTCATTTATTCAGTCATGTATTGTGTACTCCTTATGTGAAATAGAGCCAATTATTCGTAGCATAAATGGGGGTAGGTCAGACATAATACACTGTATTTTTCTTGATTATCATTCAGTTAGGGGATCTTTTATTCTAGGTCTGTTTTGCCAATGCAGTATTTTTTATTCTACTTACTCAACTTATCCTAAGAAAAATCTTATTGTTTTTAGATGGCATCGAAGGAGTCAAGAAATCTAGAAAAAAAAACGCTGCGTACACTGAAGAATCTCTAATAAAGGCTTTAACGGCAGATTCGGAAAAATAAGGCATCAGTAAGACAAGTCTTTAGAGATAATGGGATTCCTAAATCTATGGTCCTCGATAGAATATACGGCAAAACAACTGATATTTTAAAGAAACGTGGGCCAGATCTCGTGATTATTAATGCCAAATAATAATCAGTAAGGCATATATTTTAGTAGCTAAAACTTATTATTATGGCTGTGTTTAATATAGTACCTACGTTTCATTTAATAAACAAAGTAGTTATTAGTATGAAAATTTTTGTTGTTAGAATGAATATTTCTGTTTTTTGATGTAGGTAATTTCTTAGTCCTGTAATTATTACTTTATTCATTTACATTGTAAGTATGTAACGCATTCCTTTCTTTATTACGAATGATTAAACAGTCATCACTAACGCATATAAAGACTGCCAAGTGCTACATAGATCTCAGTGTTGACTAGTTATATTGATTATTATTAGTAAAACTAAACCTGTAAGGTAGTGAGAAATTAACAATAAGACTAAGAAGCTACTTTTAAATAGTAGACTATATATAATGTTGATTAAATAAAAGTATATATTTACCTGTAATTGGTTTTTAACTTAATAGTTGACCTACCCTCCTTTTTCTACACGGTGGTCGAAAACTAGCTTACACTAGGACGAACAGGACAGTTTTTTTGGACGAAAACTAGCATATACCCTACTTTTGCAGAAAATAATTTAAATTAAAAGATGATGACGCCAAAATGATTTATTTTCACTTAATATTATCTTAAAGAAGACTATATTATAAGGACTAAAAAAAATATTATATGTTTAAGGAAGGGTGCTCCAAAATATTTATTTCGCAATTGATTTCGCATCACAAAGTTGGCAACTCCTATAATTGGACGAAAACCAGCGCAATGACCCTACCTAGGTATTCTACAAAAGTGTCACACTGTTGCTACCATTTAACATTCTGCATTATCTTCAACATTTTATTTCCCAGAAGTAAATACGCTTAAAGTTTATTAACTTACACGGATCTTAGCGTTACTTAGCGAGTATAGGTCAGTTAGATCGTTAAACGGTGACAAATTGTTTCAGTAACAGTGTCATAACTATAAATACATTGTTTTAAATGACGGACAACTCATATAAGTAGGTTTATTATTGTATATGAGGTCAGAGTTGTTCCATTTAAAATCTGCATTTCGACTGCGTATTATAATCTAGATTTCTTATTATCATGTGCTGACTTGGGAGAAAAAAAAGGCAGGGTTACGGAACCTGTGCATATTTCACATACGGTGACAAATTGGCTACATTTGTAAAAAGAACTAAGAAGTATCTGAATTTGGCATAATGTAAATCGTACCGCATTATCGTTTCAAACTCGGTAAACCGGTTGTAGAGTAATGATTTGAGTCACATAACCTCGACGTATTTGCGCTAGTTTAAACTTGTCTCAAAGCTCTATCACAGTATTACAATATCTATACAGTACGGAAACGAATGTACTTGTGCAGAGAAACGGAGGGGAACTGGCGGGGGTCGGGCGACGCGGGCCGCGTAAGGCAAACACGCTTCGTTTGCCTTACCTAGCGCGAAAGGACGACGCAGTCGTATTTTTTGTGTAATAATTTTATTATACACTAGCGGTCCGCCCCGGCTTCGCCCGTGGTACATATTTCGCAATAAAAGGTAGCCTATGTTCTTTCTCAGGGTCTAAAGATTATCTGTGCCAAATTTCATCAAAATCGGTCCAGTAGTTTATGCGTGAAAACCATACATACATACATACATACAAACCTTTCCTCTTTATAATATTAGTATAGATAGGTACTTACATATTCTATTATGGCGCGCACAAACTGTTCCGTTTACGGATGTAAATCTAAATTGAAATCCCAGAAGGAAAAAATATTTCAGAAAGATTGTATTAATTGTATCTGTTGAATTAAAATCAAAGCTATGTATATGTTGTCCTCATTATTTTCTAATGAGATTGTACATCCCAATGCGAATGCATTACTTAGTTAAATGTTATAATATACAATTAAGAACATCCAAAAATAATGTGTCCACGTAAATAATATTTAGCAGTGCAATATCTTTAATTATATATTTATGAACAAATAATTACATCAGATTTAATAATCGCAATTATTTTGAATGTACATATGAATAAATGATTTCATCATAATATTAATAATCACAATTGTTTTATTTCCCATTTGTTGCAACCCTAGCGTATTTTCATGTGGCAGCGTAAGTACCTACGCGGCTGGCGGCGGCATCGCGCGACATCAAAGGCGATTCCTTACTGTAGGAAATAATATTGTAATACTGTGGCTCTATCCACTTATGATTCTCCTCACATTAATCGTTATCTTAACGTAACAAGCAACGAAACAACGGATGTTTGCTTCGGTAACTAATTCCAACGATTCGAGATGATCACGTGACGTAAGCGGTGACATCATGCTGAGTTATGAGACGCCGTTCTGGCGCCCTGGGCCTTCAATAGGGGCGTTAATGCAGATTCTTTGGTACTTAAGTTACAGGACCAATGATATCATGGTATGATGCTAGGTTTAAGTGCTGGTAATTTTTACCATTACCATTTGGATTTCGATTTCGCAATAAATGGAAATCAACGTAATTTAACCCGTTGATTTTACAATTGGCCTAACTATATAAATAGGACTAACTTATCATTGTGTTTCAGGTCTGACCGTTAAGATTAGCTTATTGAGGTATATATTAAAAATCTGAAAATTTTAGACATAAAGATTGATTTAATGATATAGTCTGAAATGTTAAGCTACTTTTATACACACACTATACAGGTCATTTGCGTATATAGACTACATCTTGCCTGAAATATTTTGAGTAAGACTTGTGCATATCACATGTACAAAATACGAATGTGGAAACATGGTATATTGGGTATCGCAAAACGGCTTTAAAATTTTAAAACAACAGACAACCATTGAGTCTGCATACAAAGTCGCTCAAAGTTTAGAAGTTGACGGTTTGAATTGTAGGCCAGATTATTTGAACCGGAAAAACCGGATTGGGTCTCGTTTGCGGTTACAATCCCTACATATCTGAGATTACGTAACGCTTTTAATTTGTTCAGTTTCTGTCCTAGAAAATCTTAGCTTTAAGGACTAATAAATATCAGACTTAATAGCGAAAATTCTTCGAAAAGAAACGTCGAAAGTTAAGTTACAAACATGGATTACAAAGACCATATTATTATTTAGTTGATAAATTAATATGAGCTTTTATTAACGAAAGAGTCTGTTTAATTGAATTAAGCTCTGCTGTTTAACTGAATTAAATTGAGTGTTTTACTTTCAAAGAGTATTATTATTAGTGATGGGTACTCCGGTCAAAATTTTGTATTCATCGTGCATAAGCGTACTCCACTAACATTGAAAATCGTAAAGTTGAATAAACTCAAACTTATAAAATTTATTCATTAATTAACTACGTACTACCGGTTCGGAAAACAAAGAGAAATCGCTTAAAATATTTTTACAATTAGTTTCCTTTTCAAAAGTTTATTATTGGCAAAGGATTTTATTTGAGAATTAAAATTTTTATAAAGTTAATCATATGAACGTTGTACCTGGAGGTATAGTAATAATGAACCTAAGCACTTTTAGAAAGTGACAAGACCGGGCTCTACCATAATTACAACATTATCACCATTTATTTTAACATGTAACAATGGTGATTGAAAATTGCAATAGGCCATTAATGCTCTAATCTAGATTAAGTATTACGTGTGAGTGTGACCAGTTAAGATTCGGTTCGCTTACACAATTGACCGATTTGTTTCACATACAGTACTGTTATGTAATTGTAAATGTTACACCTGTGTAATCACTTGACAGCTTTAATTTTAAGCTGTTACATGGACGAGTACTATATGCTGTGGAAAATACAGCAATATGCTGTGGAATGTCTCGGCTTCGTATTTCATATTTTTGTAATTCCAAGATGGAGATTTAAATGGAAAACATCAATCATTCTTGTTGCGTAGTGTAAAATATACATTTTTAAAGTAAAAGACAAAAGAAGAAGAAACTTAATAATATGTGTCTAGTATTTTATTTAAACTTCGTTTGATAATGGTTAGATTAGTAGGTATTAAATTATTAATTAGCATTTTTAAAGCAACAAAAAGGTAGATATAGCTGTTGAGTTTTCTAATCCTCGATAAGTAAGGTTAGTTATTATTATCTCAAATATAATCGTTACAATCACATGTTAAGTAATAAAACATGCAAATATTTTTAACAAATGGCTCTCGGATATTGCGCGTCTTTCATAACCTTGTTAATTGCAATTAATTCATATGCAAGCGATTAAAGTTTTATTTGGGTTATCGCTTTAGTTATTTTCTGAAGAACAATAAAATGAACAATAAAATAATTCTCTTGTCCTTCATTGGTACTAGGAGAAAATTTATATTAATATGGTCTGTTATCAAATCTTAAACTATGACTAGTTTGTACTTACGTGTGAAATTATGTGTATGGTATCTAGTTATATTGTCACTAATTTAATTAATTAGTTGTAGCATATTATGTCTTTTAAATATGAAATTTGAGGAACTATGTTCAGTTTTAATATATGATGTGTTCATGTAGCTATTCGGTATAGAAGCAAAGGGGTAGGCATTTTATTGATACCTATAATACGTGATGTAAGGAATTTTCCCCTTCCCCTATTGAGGATGGTGAGGTCAGCGTTAAATCGCCATCCTGGCGCCGAAAGTGATGTGTGCGTGATATTTTATGTGACTTATACAATTTACATTTAAATTTTATATTCTGGGCTTAGTTTCACTGATTTAAAAGAGAATTAGATAGATAAATTATTTTCTATGCATTCTAAATGCTCCAAACGTCCACCATTAATATCCGTTATCTAAACGATAGCGAACACTACCAGTTCTATAATTGCTTAATAATTGGGTTTGTAAAGAAAGACAAACTTCCGTTCAGTATCTACCCACATATATTTAGTCTATTGGATATTTCCAAACAGAATTGATCTCTACCTACAGAAATTTCTTAATAAAACAACATCAAAACATCCACGTACGTCAAGCAAAGATTACGTGGTAATTTGACCATTTACGTCTGGGCTGAAATTAAATTAAAATGACGACCTTTTACTGCTACCTACTCAAGAGCAATCATCTTATCTGTTAAGCCAGAGAGATAACGTAATAAGACAAGATTCTTTATAGATGAGACTCTACGGTAAAGTATTATGGAGCTAACCTAAACCTATTGACGGACATGAAAGGACTAAAACGATAATATTTTATCCGTATGTTCTTCTGTAACCTGTTTTCTTTACCAGGAAAGGAAAAATAACCTTGTTGCTCTGCTCGTATGATACTTCAATTTTTTAATAATCATATGAATTTGTTAAATAGAGAAGACTCCCTTAGGAATAAGTCGTCTTTCTACATAAACGTTAAAAGCTAAACGAGCTGTAAAATTATCTTTTCCTTCTACTACTTCAAAAGTAAATTTAATAAGGATGCTTTCACCAAGCAAGCCTCCTTTGCATTCCTTTGTGAAACGGATCGGTAAGTTCTTGCCTGGTGAACACAAAGGTGACGGAGACATCTCGATACTGCAAACTGATCCCCCTCTTGCCACCGTTGTCAAACGGACGATGACCTTAACGTCTGAAAGGGCTACGCTGGATCTTAATTACCGTAGGTAATAAAATTAATAGAAGGCTTAATGTTCCGTTAAGAACTGGCATATTTGTAGACTTTACGCTTATATGAAAGTAAAATATCTAAATTAAAAGCATACATATAGGTACCATTACAAGTAAAATTTACATTTTTACTCATGATAAAAATTTACAGGAGAGATAAGATCTTCTATCATTGCTACATTGTAAAATGAATTCTAATTGCTACTAACTGTAACACTCTTACAGTACGTTAGGTATGTGACCTTAGCTTCAAGGAACTAGTCGTCCAAAGGTTCAACGCGTAAATGCATTTTTTTATGTTGATACGTGTTGTATTGCAGAATATCCTAGATTTTAGCTTTACCAAGTTGTCATAACCAATGGCCCTTAAAACATTAAATATCAGTTTAATCACCACATTTCCACATAAAACTTTTAAGCTTAACGAAGAAGTGCATTTCAAAGGTACCTCATTAAAAGCCACCCGTAAGCGTTAATCTTGGAAATCTCATTAACAGCGGTTTGAATCAAATTTGTTCGTCTATCTTAAACGAATGTAGGTCGTCACGGGAGGTGAATGACCGACGTAAAGGTTTTATCGCCCTATCCAATAGCTACCTGTGACTATTGTTTCTCTAACTTGGCTCTCGATCATGCGTGAAATTATTCCTGAATGATATAAGAAACGTACTTATCACACAATGTATTGAAGCAATAATTGTTAAACTTACATTTGGTTAAATTTGGCAAATAATAAAAGAATAGGTATATTTTTATTCGCTTTACATTTTTATCATTGAATTTTTGCCCTTCGTTGAACTTCACGATGATAAAAATGGAATGTTTAATAAAAATAGTATATTTCTGTTGATGATATAATTTCTTATTTCTGTTTCTTGTTTAATAAATGAAAACAAATGTATTTATTATTTATCATCATATCTATCCAGTATCCAATTCCAATGGGAAAATCGTTTTTAAGCTGCATATTCTTCTTTATTTGAGTTTTAAATTAATTAAGTAATTAGAGGAATGGAGTAATTAATATTCTAATTATAACGACTTAATTGGAAAAAAATAGGATTGGAGTTTAATTTAATTAATACTACTTAATTGGAAAAAAAAATAGATAAAAAGTCCGCGAATGATGCACTAAACTCACTGCACTCACTCCTATCATGTAGGCACTCAACTTCCATCCAGTAATTCGGTACTTAACTTACGTGTTTTAAAAATATGGTAAAAATTTTAAAATTTAATTAAAACTTGCGCATCGTCGGTAAAAGTATAAAGATAAATCTTTTAGTTTTTAACTAGTGTTCGCGTTCGTTAATTCGCGCAATTACCTACCGACAATGAGGGTTAATTGCTTATGTCTGCATTGACCCCAAGCTTATGGATTTAAATTTTAAAGTATTGACTTAATTTTAATAATGTCGTTTGTAGGACTAAAGTTATATACGGTACTAGCTTACCGCCCGCGGCTTCGCCCGCTTTGTCTAAAACCAAATGAATTATATACTAAAACCTTCCTCTTGAATCACGCTATCTATTAAAAAAACCGCATCAAAATCCGTTGCGTAGTTTTAAAGATTTAAGCATACAAAGAGACATAGGGACATAGGGACAGGGAAAGCGACTTTGTTTTATACTATGTAGTGATGTAGTGATTCCAAGTTATTTACTTTGTCCCTCGAAATTGGAAAATTTGTTGTTGTTTTGCGTAACTGCAATTAATTAATTAGCTTCAGAGCTGGGAAGCCCATGAAATAATTATGATTAAATGGGACTTTCGGAACGTTCATTTCATCGTTTATTAAATGTGAGCTTTTACAAAACAGCTCATCTATTATGGATTTTTTCTACCTATAAAACTAATTAACTAATGTATTATTTATCATTGAGATAATATTACTACGTATGGAGGAGACACCACGAACAAAATCTGTGCGCCATTTTTTTGCTCTAACTAAGTTTTAAAAATTATTATCTAGTTAGGTACTTACCGATGAAAGTTATTCCTTTGCACTTTTCCGTATTATTTGTATTATTTGTGCAATATCGTAACACACACCAAGGCATATTTGATGCGTTTCACTTTAAAACAAATAAAAAATGAGCGTGCAGTTACGCCATATGGCGTATGTTGAGCGGAACATAAGTGATGTAGGCGGTGTCGTCTCCATATGTATAAATATCTCAATGTATAAAACTAATTAACTAATGTATTATTTATATATTGTTTCACGTTTCCCTTACGAGTACCTCCTACCTACCTAATTGAATTTTAAAATGCATTCCATGAAAAAAACATGAATCAGAGTCAAATTAAAGTAACAAGGCAATATAAATATTTCTATTGATAGTAAGTATGTGGTTTCCATAGAGTTTCCATTTCATATATGTATATAGTGATATTTAGTTCTAAATTGTTCTAGATATCATATTCCATCTAAGTTCAATACGCTTTGAGTTCATGACTTCGTCTGGTTGCAGTCTAGACGTCTGGATTTGTTTGAACATTGTATTAGGTACTGTTTCTAGAATGGAAATGTATATTTATGATCTTTGAAATTTCTTACAGTTTATTCAGTTTCTGTTTTTAAGCTTATTGAAGTGAAAACTTCTTTAGCGGCGTTGGGTATAAAATCTTAAACTCGCGTCAGGACACGTGGCCTGATCGAAAAAGCGTAAGACGGATGTTTTTTTTTTTTAGCCCTTATATTCCATGCGTAAGACGGATACCATTCCAAAATATCAAACATGCTGAACGTTAATAATCAAGTTTTCACTTCTGCCGGCACTCCCGGAGTGCAACCCGTCTTTTTTTGTTTGAATAATGCAGTGTAAGTTATTTGTTTTTATTTTAATATTTCTAGTAGGTATCATATTTTTGTTAAGCCATTACTTGCATACATTCTTACGTTAGTGTGTACTTATCCAAATAAATTCAAAATTATTTTTTATACAATTTTGAAAATTGTATGTATGTTTTTGCACAAAGTTCTAAGGAACAATGGTTACACAAAGCATGTGTTCTTCAAGGCTATATAAACGTTAAAATAATGTGTAAATATAAGAAATTGTTTTGATATCGCCCAGTTGTCTATAACACTCTACAGCCGTTAAATCGGAATTCTATTTTAGTGTAGCGAGATTTTGCAAACAGTGTTATTTTTAGCTTCCTACCCGGCAACACGTGCTTGGTAATAGTTTTAGTAACGTACATTTACCTCGAGTTTGGATACCTTGTTTTTATGCTCTTCCTAAATGAATACCATTTAGTTTCTTGCTTATTAGACTACGACTAACTACCTACAGACTTCGGTTTGATCAAAGTTGCATACCAAATTTAAATGTTTAGGCTTTAGCCAGTCGTAATTTTAAAGAAAAAGTCTTTAGAATATAGTAATATACATTTTATAAATTATGCATAATTGGGTGTTTATTAATACTGAAATTTCGAAAGATTCATCATAAAACTCTTGAATATTTCCAAATCACTCAATTACGTAGATAGTAGATCTGTAACGAATTAAGATATGATATGGTACAAGGCAATATAAATGTTGCGGTTTCCAACCTCAAGAGTCAAGGTGCCAGATAGAGCTCGAAGGTCTACCATACCACAAGACCATAAAATTATCCATTAAGCGAAGCATTATTTAAATACATTTTCTAAGCAGAGAAACGATTATTTACGATGATTTATTATTTTGCTTATTCTGGTGTTTCTGTAGATACTACGACAACGTGACAACGTCCGATTGTGCTTCTTTGTCGCTCGTTCCGCGCTCTCGCTTGCACTTCAAGCCTTACATGGAACGCCTCAGAGCGAGGTAACGCCGCATGAGTCATGTTTTTTCGTGCGTGCAGCCGGCTCTATCGAATTATAAGACGTTGTGACGTCAAAAATGATTAAATGAAACGACCCCAAAATAAATATCTAAGTGAAAACGTGTACAGAATGCGAATTGCTATAAAAGGAGTGGAATTTCCTAACCGAATTTTCTGGATAGTTTTAAATCACTTTCGTATACATAATTATAACTAGGGATGCATCGATACGCTTTTCGCCGATACGATACCGATACCGATACTCTTATAAAAATATCGGCAATACCGATACCGATACCGATACGCTTACTGTGAATTTTAATTAATATAAAAAGTAGAGACATAGGTTAATAATTAGGCAATATAAAAATTTAGTAATTAAAATTAACATTGATAAGATTTTTGTTTAAAAAACAAAGTAATCTTAAGTTTTGCGGAGAAAGGCGATTTCGCAAGTCTGTTTGAATAAGACCTGCACTGGAAAATAGTCTCTCAGATGCAACAGAACTCATTTGGAAACTAAAGTACTTCTGCGCAATTATTTTAAACAAAATTTGGGTATAAAACGTCATTGCACCAGAAAACGAATGGATCTGCATCTCTCGATATATTGGGACAACTCAAAAACACAGCGCGGGGTTTCCCCGAGCATAGTTCATGCCTCATTTGCAATGGAATAGACGAGACAACACGCTCGTTTACACTACATTTTTAAATTAAAAAGTATCGTTGAATCGGCCATATAAATATCGTCGATACCGATATATCGGCTAACCCGAAGTATCGCCGATATATCGGTATCGGCATCGGTATCGGATGCACCCCTAATTATAACAAACACACGTTTTCTTATGATTTATTGAAACAATATTTCAGTGCTTGTTACAATTAACATAGCTAAGGAAATAACAGGCCGACATGACAGACAGGAAAAAATCATGAAAATTAATAAAAAAGCGTTACTTACTGCGAATTTAGTTGTACTTACTAGGCATTTAATGAATTTAAAATAATTATTGACTGGATTTACCCACAAGATGAATGATGATAATGCGCTGTAACAGGACATGATGTCACCTTCATCATGAAAATTGTCGTTCATATTTAATATAGAATCAATGACATTCCTACAGGATGAGATATCCAAATATGGTCTAAAGTCTAAATAATTAATATTAGTTGTATTATTGACTTAATTTTAATGATGCCTAAAGTTAAATACGGTCCATATCGTACATCTTTCGAGTTATTTACTTTGTCCCTCGAAAAGTGTTAAAAAACTTTCCGCAACTGAAAATAAATAATAATTATTTTTATAGTTTCTTCGAAATAATTCCATATTTATTTTAATTATAGAGTGAAGTATTATGAAATACTATAACTACTTATATAACTTATAAAGTTCATCAAATTGATTGATAATTATAACGATGAGTTCGTTTATTCCTGTTATTCTTATGAGTTATATGCTTTCCTTGTAAGTATTACTTTGGGATATCCCAAATTCCATATACTGCTATTTCCCCACTTAATTTCCGTTAAAACTTTTGGGGATTCCCTCATTAATTAGCCACATGCATTCTTAGAAATTATTTTCTATCGAATTAAAGTGTATTGTCATATATTTAATTTAGGTGTACATCTTTGTTGTCGATATTTACATCAAACATGATTGAACATTCGTATATATATTTATAAAAAATCATAAGATTCACATATTTTACGCAATTTGACTTTTCACTGTTGCTGCTTTGACCTATTTGTAAACCTACATGTGAACCGTAATATCCAACCTATCAAACTTATTCGAAAGACTGAAAATAGATTTATGAGCAAAAATGGCTCATGTTGCATTAATAAACATGATTATATGTTTATCTCATTGTTAGAGTCGCTAATGACTGAATCATTGTTTAATGACTGTTAATTGTGCTCATAAATCTGGAAACAGACTTGACTCAGCGGTTGAAGGCACTGTTATCTATAGGTCACTTTGATACCGGGAAAAAGTGTTATTTCTTATAATTGTATCATGTAGTCATCATGAGCGAACTGACCACAGTTCGCTTATGATGACTACACCAATATTGAAATTACGAATGTGTGATAGGTTTTTACCCGCGGAAAATGTTCTGTTCTTGATATACCAGATAAACATAATATTGTAAGCCTTACATACATTAAATTTCTTCAATTGTTATCCTACGAATTTTAATTAAGGCATTGGTGCTACGAAAACGTGATAATTATGTGTCACTATCATTTCCATAAAAAGCCTTTGAATCTCTAATTACCCTCAGACTGAAACCGTTTTCAAAGTTTACTCAGTATAGGTAACTTCAATTTAGTCAATAGACAATAGAGCTAAGGCTTCGACCCTTCACCTTCAAATCTAAAAGCATATCTGACAGTGTCCCGCTTAATATTGTGATAATACTCCAATTTCTAAAGTACGAACATTCAGGTCATTGCCGATAGCTATCAATTCGCTACGAAGTCATCATTCGCTAACATTGAGAAATACCACACAAAAAAAAAAAAAAAAAAATAGCTACGAAGTCTAACGAGTACGAGACATTTCTCAAACAGGCCTACAAACCCACTTGGGTGAACTCATGACTCTGTTATCAGTGCTAACAATAAACAGTTACTGATTTCAATTTGTGTTCTCGGAACAGTTTGATTGTAAAGTGTAATTTAATATGTGTCGTATGCTAACTTTAACCTGTGGGTCTACTAGCGTGCTTCGTGCATGAAAAGCTTCATTGGCTCTTGCACAATATTTTATATTATTGACTAAATATTAAAAAAAAAAGAATAACACTGTGGTTCAACTAGACGTTTGTAACACAATATTACAGACACAATAATACCATAGTATAAAGAGATATAATACGTAACACATGTTAACACGGGCTGAATGTGGACACCTACAAATAATACACTGAAACATCCTTAATAACAAGTTTGTTTCTCCAAATCCGCAATGCATAATGTATTACATGGAAGTGAAAGCTTAAGATATGTAATAAACGCAGCTGACCCCGATATCCAGCCATCTGTAGTCTTACGCAATCCGACACATGGGCTACCCGGCACCCGCCGGCTTAATAATGCAAACGAATTTGCGATTTCTAACAATGCATCATAGACTATAATTAAGTGCAAGTTTTAGAGACATTTACTTGTGTGGATGGTGTATAACCTAATTTGTTGGTTATCTGCGCACTGTTTGTCTAGTTCCGAAAACAAAAGTCAACAAGTAATTCTTAATTTCGGAGTATCATTTCTGAGATTTTGTTAATAGTATAAAAACCAAATAAGATGCGAAAGACATGGTAACTCCTGTAAAATGTTACGCTATGTTCTTATTTTAATAATAACTAATTAGCCTCTGCTCCAACTACGTCCGGGTTATAAATAAAAATTAAAAATATAATGTCGGAAAACACCGATCGGATTTGTACGAAATTTAGCATACAAATACTTATAACCTCGGTTAGCACATACATTACACAATATAAACGACATATTGTTTTCTTGGCACATCATACTTATAAATACATAAGTAAATAGAGACATTCAATCGTGTATGCAAGGTGTGGCTACATTATCTACAGTACAGCATACAAGATTGTTAGCGTCTCTTTATCAGTGTTGTAATGACTGCATTGTAAATATTGCATGTTTAATGAGCTGCCATGTACAATAACTTCATACTACTTACACTATGTAAATTTTAAAGGGCTAAATTTACCTTCATCTTCGCCCTTTACCTATTATATTATTTCGTTGTTGTGAAAATTTTTTTTTAAAAGTCAACAATAAATATGGAAAAGTACTCAAGATGATGATAAGAAGTAACGGAATTTAAATTGTGGCGATACAAAAAAAGCCTATGCCTGTAAGCTGGGCCTCTATTGCTTAATTATTTGCCAAACTGTATCTTAGTTAGGCTATTGTAAACCTCCGTACATAATACAATGTTTTAATTATAGTAATTTTACTAAATTAATTATGTAAAACCCAAAACAATATCTCGTTAATGATGTCGATGACATAAGCTTCACTACACGCGGGATGGGGTCAAGATATTTCTGGCGTGTTTGTAGTACAGCCGCCAATTCTAACGTAAATGTTTAAACAGTATAGTGTGCAAAATAAATTGGTATTTCAACAACATTACACACGATTTATCGACCAGAATAAGTAAAACATTAAAAGTTCTTCGCTCCCAAGTAACGTTTAAATACGTACAAGAGTTCTTATCGCAACAAAACGTATATTTTTCTGTTTTGAAAGTAGCATAAGGGCTGATTTTTTCATCCTTTTATTCGACCAATAAAGTATTTCATAATAATATAACACCATCTTTAAAATGTCTAAAGCTGAGCAATTATTACTCACTATAATTTTTAGTTTGAACCTATAAGATTGAAATAGCCCTTAGTTACTTCATAATATAACGTCATACCATGCCATTGAAACTTCCGCACCAGTGGTAAAGAATTACGATGATTGCAAAAACAACAAAGCGTAACGTAAGAAATTAATTTATTTGACAGAAACTTTAACGTAAAATCCAAGGATGAGGTTATCTATAGTCCATTGAATAAAAAGTTCTAGAGTGCGTGAGTTAGTAACGTAAGATGTTTCTTCGGAAACATGTCAAGAGTCCCTAGGTAATAAACATACTAAAACCCCGGGACACTAGGAGGAGCCCCGGAGTGGGGGGAGGGGGGGAATGGGTCTATTTTTTCATTTTTCGCTTAAATCTCAAAAACGGTACATGTTAGAGAAAAACTTTCAAGGAAAAGTTGAAAGGCCATAAAATTATCTACAAGTTGTACCTAAATCATTTTTTCCTATATCCTACCGTTTCTGAGTTATACGCAGTAAAAAATGATTTTGGCTCAAACAATTTCCCCATACTACACATCAATCGATCAAAAAATATTTCTTTCTTCCAAAAAACTCAAATGTGCAACTTGTGACCGGTACTGATAGATTGCTCTTAATTAGGTCTATAATTGGTTAAATAAACACATTCCTCCATGGAAGCCTTTAGGAGGAATCGATTGTCAAAATATTATATTAGGGTAGTTTGAGTTACTGAACTTGATCTTTTTATTTTTTTCTTCCAAAAAACTCAAAAGTGCAACTTGTGACCGGTACAGATAGATTGCTCATAATTAGGTCTATCATTGATAAAAATACCAGATTCCACCACGGAGGCGTTTACGGGGAATTGAATTTTATTAGGGTAGTTACGATACTTGAACTTTTTATTTTTTTTCTTCCAAAAAACTCAAAAGTGCAACTTGTGACCGGTACTGATAGATTTCTCTTAATTAGGTCTATAATTGGTAAAATAAACACATTCCTCCATGGAAGCCTTTAGGAGGAATCGATTGTCAAAATATTATATTAGGGTAGTTTGAGTTACTGAACTTGATCTTTTTATTTTTTTCTTCCAAAAAACTCAAAAGTGCAACTTGTGACTGGTACAGATAGATTGCTCATAATTAGGTCTATCATTGATAAAAATACTAGATTCCACCACGGAGGCGTTTACGGGGAATTGAATTTTATTAGGGTAGTTACGATACTTGAACTTTCTATTTTTTTTCTTCCAAAAAACTCAAAAGTGCAACTTGTGACCGGTACCGATAGATTGCTCATAATTAGGTCTATCATTGATAAAAAAACCAGATTCCACCATGGAGGCGTTTAGGAGGTATTGAATTTTATTAGGGTAGTTACGATACTTGAACTTTTTAACTAACTACCCTAATAAAATTCAATTCCCCGTAAACGCCTCCATGGTGGAATCTGTTATTTTTATCGATGATAGACCTAATTATGAGCAATCTATCAGTACCGGTCACAAGTTGCACTTTTGAGTTTTTTGGAAGAAAAAAAATAAAAAGTTCAAGTATCGTAACTACCCTAATAAAATTCAATTCCCCGTAAACGCCTCCGTGGTGGAATCTGGTATTTTTATCAATGACAGACCTAATTATGAGCAATCTATCTGTACCGGTCACAAGTTGCACTTTTGAGTTTTTTGGAAGAAAAAAATAAAAAGATCAAGTTCAGTAACTCAAACTACCCTAATATAATATTTTGACAATCGATTCCTCCTAAAGGCTTCCATGGAGGAATGTGTTTATTTAACCAATTATAGACCTAATTAAGAGCAATCTATCAGTACCGGTCACAAGTTGCACATTTGAGTTTTTTGGAAGAAAGAAATATTTTTTGATCGATTGATGTGTAGTATGGGGAAATTGTTTGAGCCAAAATCATTTTTTACTGCGTATAACTCAGAAACGGTAGGATATAGGAAAAAATGATTTAGGTACAACTTGTAGATAATTTTATGGCCTTTCAACTTTTCCTTGAAAGTTTTTCTCTAACATGTACCGTTTTTGAGATTTAAGCGAAAAATGAAAAAATAGACCCATTCCCCCCCTCCCCCCACTCCGGGGCTCCTCCTAGTGTCCCGGGGTTTTAGTATGTTTATTACCTAGGGACTCTTGACATGTTTCCGAAGAAACATCTTACGTTACTAACTCACGCACTCTAGACCCCCCTTGGAGGGACTCATTCAATGGACTACTATTCTGTTTATGACATATTTTTTTCTAAAAGCGATGATCATTGATTAATGTTTATACATAATGTTCAAACACTGCACGAATTGATTCGATTTGAGCTCAATTTATAATTATAATCACTCTTGCCAGCTCTATCCAAATACTACGCTTAGTCATCCTTAGCTGTACTCGTTTCAATTTATCACTAAAGTTAATTGCTCGGTAATGAGCACTAATAGTACCTGCTCGGTACACGTAATCTAAATATCCGGTCTTCTGAAATTGCTTTTGAAATAACAAAAAATACGTACCTACCTAAGTAATGATTAAATGTTGTTCAGTATTTTTCCTTTAAATATTTAGTTCTTGATAAATGTTTTAAATTTCAATTTGTCATAAACGTTTTGTATTTTCATTCGAATGCCCCAGAAGGGATATAAATTTTCAAATTAGTGATTAAAAAATAAATGAAACGCATCTGTGCTAAAGCTTTTATACTATTTGTTCTTAGTTTTGTAACGTACTGTTTTATTATAAAAACCTTTTTTACATCATTTATTTCATTTTTAAGCCGAATCATACAAAACACTAATAATTTCATTCGACCAATTCTATTCAATAATATTTATTTAGAAGTCACGTGGTTCGTGCATTAGTTCGTCTAGAAATAATTCCGATTGAATCTAATGGGGCGGCACTTGACACAAAAAGGCGATACTAAAAACGTGTTCAATGCCATCTTTTTTTAACTTTTTTATGTTTTAACTTTTAACATTGCTCTACGCCTTGTTCTTTTGTTCCTATTCCCGAAGCAAAACAATTCCGGTATGATTTCATCATTTCATCATTATTAATCTCTGAGGTTTCTCGGATGCTGAGATCCTTATCAAGGTATAAAATATTTACCTTTGTGTTTATGGCTTGTTTGGCGTTGTTAGAACTATAAAACTGCGCTATATTTATAGATAGGTCTATGTTAATTTTATAGAAACTGGTTGCTATGTTCGTTTTAGAGGTTGGTAAATTGCAACTTAGAAATCGACAACTAAACATGATTTTCTTTTAGTTTGTAACGATTTTTTTTATCTAAGATGCGTAAAATATTTCTTTAGATTTTCATTTCGTCTGATACAATCTACGTCTATTGAGAAATTGAAATGGAAATTTTTGATTCCTGCCGTTAAATTACTTAAACTATCAATTGAACTACGATACTTATTGGTTTATCCCTTAATTTAATCATTTCATCATGTCTTTGAAAAATGTAGTTACATTACTACAATTATGTAATACTTGAATACGAATTTAAATATTAACCACATAATCTATGCCGCTCTGTTATAAATTATATTATATTGTTAATCGTTTTTTGGTCCCGCAGGACAGGCTTCGCCTAGTGCGGGAACCAATGAATCTCATAATTATATTAATATCAAATTATTAAATTAATTAATATTGTGAAATACACCATATTGTAATAATCCTGTCTTGTTAAATAAAGGAATTATTTATTTATTATTACTCTTTCTAATTAATTTTCCTTTACTTAATTACTCCTATTAATCAGTCTAGCAAAATATTTCATATTTTAACTCATTTCCATCTTTCCACAGATCTTCGGTATAGCCATAATTGGTATCGGAGTAGCAGTACTCCTCAACTGGGCTCCTATCAAGGATGAGCTACAGGGCCACCTCACCGTCGCACCCTGGGTGTTCATCGTCATTGGAGCCATCATGTTCGTGATCGCCTTCTTTGGATGCTGCGGAGCGATTCGCGAGAGCCACTGCATGGTTGTTACGGTATGTGTTCTATTTATTCATTCAATTACACTTCATCTAGAAGAACTTTTAAATCTTTCATAATATAATAAATATTTACTATTTACCATTTACCACCGGTTCAAAAATAGAAAAACGGTAGGAAGCTTTTTTAATAAAATTTTAAAATAAGGCCAGTTTCACAGCATTTCTAGAATTTGGATAGTATCTACTGTTTAGTTCTTCTATTAGTTAAAATGAAAATCTATGTAAATATGGTATCAGTTATTTTTAGGAAGTACTTGGCACTAAGATATTTGTGATTGGAAATTTTCCTTGATTTTTGTATGAATGAATGAAAATAAGAGTGAATACGACGCCAGCTAAATCCAATAATAAATAACAAGCATCTTGTTTCAGTGTAATTATTTCTTAGTTTACGATAAACAAAGTTTTTTATGAATGCATTCATTTATCATTTGCTTGATATTTTTATAACACAGTTTTTATAATACGGAGTTGATTGTAAAATATAGCACGATTTCTTTTATACACTGGAAACGTAAGTTTCTCTCGGTTAAAAAAGAAAGGTGTCGTAAGAAAACACCCAGAAGGGCCAATTAGTGTCGGATATCTTAGATGTAGAAAAGGAAAAGGTTCGGATTAGGATTAACTCCACTCCTTATGAACTTACAGGATATATCATGTACAGGATGTTTTATTTTATTGTTATCCTGATCAGTTCAAACCAGACAGGGTGTGTCTTGTTACCATATCGACGGACCACACCCTATATTGTTTTTTATTTGCGTATTTTTATAGAATAAATAATATTGCGTGCTGTAAATATTGTAATAATATTTTGAAGGTGAAGAAGATGTTAGTTGTTGTAAATATTACAATAAGCTTTTATTACATTGGCATCATTGCTTTGGGATTAGTTGACGATGTTCTTTTTTTTACTATAAATATTGGTGGTTTAAATCTGCGTGTGTATATGTGCGTAAGAATGTATAATATTCTCAAAAATGATCGCAATATATTGTAAAAAGTATAAATAACTTGTATATAAATATGTCGATTTTCCTGTTTCTTTGTTTTTATTCTACATCTTATATTTCAAGTAATCTTTAGCAAATGTCCTTCAATTTATTCCGAGAAAACATTTTGCAACATGCGAATCTATTATTTCGATGTTATTTCTTGAACACGCGATACCTTATATTGAAAAGGACTGTTACGTAATATTTAAGTCATTTACTGCTAAGTAGCAACATTTTTTATGATGAAAAAAATTATAAATATTTGAGAATCATGTTTAAGGTGGATGTTCCGACCGTCCCTCCATACATTTTTGATGACGACTAAACACTTAACACAGACACTATTTCTTTAAAACTAATCATTTTATCACTTCTCTACAATGAAATGTGTCCGCGTTCGACCTTTTTAATCAATAACTTACATTATTTACTTAGAAAAACAACAGTGAAATACCGGCAAAATTTGACACTTCTACAGTAGTGTGCGTGACTTTTGCCAAGCGAAACACGACATAAAGCACGACATCTAGCGCGTCAATGTCTAAACGAATGGCGATGTTTAGACATTGACGCGCTAGATGTCGTGCATTCGCGTTCGTTATCTTATACATAATTCGCATAATTCTAATAAATCAAAGTTCTATGTGTAATAATTGAGTAATTTCATTTCCAATCGTTCAAAGAAAATAACAATAAAATAAAATAAAACTAATGACCTTATAAACTATGTTTTTTTTTGTAAACAATTTATTACTCATTATTGTTCGTCCGTCGTAGGTCTGTAAACTGTATTGTACACTGAAGGTAAATGGTACTGTAGGTACTTTAGTTCGGCGTCGTCGTCGGCTTGATATAAAATTACATTCTTGATTTCATTGACACGCGCTATGATTTGCGCGCGGAATTTCTTGTGTTGTGAATTTATTTTTGTATGCTATGCATTTTAATTGATTCAAATTGCAATATTTCTCTAGTATGCATTTGAGACTATATTGTAAATTGTAATAATTGATCGTGGGTATAGTAATTAATTATTCTAATAACGCAATTAGTAATATATGTATTTTCGGTGGGATTCAAAACAAAAAATTGGCCCGTGATTTTTATGAAATTTCACCACATTGCAAATCACATCAATCATAGTTCATACACATGTATGACGAAAGTGATTAGTATTGTGGCTAACATTGACTCATCAGTTCATCACTGAAACCAGTGATAAATCAGTACCTATATCATATTGTGTTTGAATATTTTTAAACAATGATATAAGTATACAATTATTATAAATCGGTAAACTATCAAAGTAATCACAAACTTGCAAACATTGGTAAAATGTCCAGTAGTTTATGAGCCTATTCATTACAATCAAACAAACAAACAAAGTTTTCCTCTTTATAATATTAGTGTAGACAAACACTATGAATACGATCACGAATGCAAATTCGGGGATTTTCTAATTATTGCTAAATAATAATTGAATTCGTTTTGAAATACTCTATAATTTTTAGTGTATAAATAGACATTTATAATGTGGTGCTCATTTTTTTTGTACTGCTAACGCTATTGTAGGTACCTATTTTCGTTGTTTTATTTCAAGTGAACACGGCCATACAATTTTGTCACGAGCCGCCTATGATTGTAGGTACTTTTGTTAGGCTCCTTCGTCGTCCGCGTCGGCTCGAAAGTTCTTGATTTCATTGTCACGCGCTATGATTTGCGCGCGGATTTTCTTGTGTTGTGAATTTATTTTTGTATTATTATTATTTTTTATTTTTTTTTATTTTATTGATTCAAATAAAATATTTCACTAGTATGCATTTGAGACTATATTGTATTATGTATAATTTATCGTAGGTATAGTTATTCTTATAACGCAGTTATATTTTCGGTGGGACAATTTGACCCGTGATTTTTCTGAAATATCACCACGTTGCAAATCACATCAATCATACACACGTATGACGAAAGTATAGTGGCTAACATTGACTCAGTTCATCACTGAAACCAGTGATAAATCAGTATATCATATTTTATTGTGTTTGAATATTTTTTAAACAACGATATATACAATATTATTATAAATCGGTAAACTACCAAAGTACTTCCGAATTTTCAGACAGACAAACAAGTAGTTTGTTTTATCAAAGTAGGTCAGTAATTAGTATACTCTACTCCGTTCACGTCACGCGTCGCGTCGCCGCGGCCGAAATCAACAAGTCAAATGATTTTTGTTCTAATTGTATTTTGGTAGTAGTTTGTTTAGAATTTACATATTATCCATTGTATATTTTTTATTTTGTATTTGCTGTAAAATCAAAAAGTGAAAAACTTCATTAGGTATACTGTACGACACCTGAATCTGAATCGCGCAAGCGAAATTTTTTCATTACACAGAACATATACAACTTTCCGACATACTTCATTGAGGCCGGTCTGCCAATCGAGTATGTTGAGAAACTTCACTTATTCGATGGAGGAAATCACCTTCCTTCCTCCACAGTTGCGTGACCCCGACGTGCATTGAACACGCAGTTTTCTTATACTAGTAGCAAAAATCAAAACCATAATATTATGTTTACCTACTATATTTTACTAAAAGTCGAGTGCGTCGAAATCGTAAATAATAATATGTTTTTCACTTTCCTGGTTATCCATAGTAAATAGTGTTTTAGGTTTGTTGTTGTAGGTAGGAATAATAATAATTATTCTTACTTGTTGGTTATGAAATGTATAGGTATTGAAATAATTTACTTTTACAAATCATTAGTGATATTAGTTTTGAGTGAAAATGCTTGGATCAGCATAATATTATATGGTACTTCAAATACATGTTTTGATAAAAAAAACAATAGTGTAATAAAATAAAACTGCGTTTTATTGTAATCAATGTTGACAATTATTATTTTCCAAAATTATTGATCAATAAAATAGTTTACACCAACAAATATAACTTTTATTTTTATAACAATCGTTATAAACCGTAGCAGGTGGCGTTTTGAAGTTCTGTCTACTCATACAGAAAAATGGAAAACTTGTTTTTTTTTGTAAACAATTTATTACTCATTATTGTTGTAACTTGGCAACTCGAAGCGTGGTCGTCCGTCGTAGGTACTTTTGTTCGGCGTCGCGTCGTCGTCGGCTTGATGACACGCGCTATGATTTGCGCGCGGAATTTCTTGTGTTGTGAATTTATTTTTGTATGCTATGCATTGAATCAAATTGCAATATTTCTCTAGTATGCATTTGAGACTATATTGTAATAATTGATCGTGGGTAGGTATAGTAATTAATTATTCTACGCAATTATATTTTCGGTGGGATTCAAAACAAAAAATTGGCCCGTGATTTTTATGAAATTTCACCACATTGCAAATGATATATTATACAATTACAATTACAATTATTATAAATCGGTAAACTATCAAAGTAATCACAAACTTGCAAAATATGCTTTTCCGAATTTTCAGACAGACACACAATTTTATTAGTTTGTTTTAGAAAGAACATAGGCCACCTTTTATTGCGAAATATGTACCCCGTGTGACCCCGACGTGCATTGAACACGCAGCTTTCTGATACTAGTAGCTAAAATCAAAACCACAGACATATATTTTCTGTGATCAAAACCATATTTTTACCTACTACCTATATTTTACTAAAAGTCGAGTGCGTCGAAATCGTAAATATGTTTTTCACCTTCCTGGTTTTTTTTCCATAGTAAATAGTGTTTTAGATTTGTTGTTGTATATTCATACAACAACAAATCTAAAACACAGAATAATTATTCAATTATTCTTACTTGTTGGTTATAAAATGTATATTGAAATAATTTACTTTTACAAATCATTAGTGATATTAGTTTTGAGTGAAAATGCTTGGATCAGCATAATATTACATATAATATCATATATGCTACTTCAAATATGTACATGTTTTGATAAAAAAAAAACAATAGTGTAATGTAATAAAATAAAACTGCGTTTTATTGTAATCAATTTTGACATTATTTATTTCCCAAAATTACAATAAAATAGTTTACGCCAACAAATATAACTTTTATTTTTATAACAATCCTACTTCCTACCAATGCGAAAGTTTGTTAGGGTGTTTCACGCAAATACTACTGAACCGATTACAATGAAATTTAGCACACATATAGAACGTAACTTGGACACATTGAATAGGTTTTATCCCGGAAATCCCACGGGAACGGGAACTATGCGGGTTTTTTTTGTAAATGCGGGCGGAACACAGACATATATTAATATATGTCTGTGGGGCGGAAAGCTATTCGTTCATAATATAAACCGTAGCAGGTGGCGTTTTGAAGTTTTGTCTACCCATACAGAAAAATGGAAAACTTGTTTTACATTCACGCCATCTAGAGTTAAATCTTTATCATTTTTGTATACGTCTGTGTGTGTAAACGACCCTGTATGCAATGACAGATGTTATAACGCATATTTTTACCGAATTGGGTGGATTTTAAGGCAATGATATGACATATTTCAATAAAATATAATATTCAGTAACCGCCATGACTATTCCTACGACTTTAAGGTTTTCCAATTACGCAAAAACTCAAATAAACTAGAAATGTAGAATTCAGCGCCATCTAGCGGGACATTGGCTGGGAACAGATCGTAGCAATCACCTTAAGGTGTAAATATTAATCATAGAGACGACTTTATTAGAAGATTTTTAAATTTATAATTGTACTATTTTGAGTTCCTCTTAATGTTTCCTGCAATAAGACCATTATTACCATTGTATACCTATGATTATTGTACAGCCTATAATATCATTTCTCTAATGGTGAGAAGAATTGTATGTAACTTAAAACAGCACTCGAAGAACATCGCAAACCGTATGCGAAAGAATTCCTAAACAGAATGTGTTTACAGCGGTGTCGGTAAAATCCAATTGTTAGTCAAACAAAGCATTATCACCGCTTCGAAAGCGACTTTCGTTCCACTTATATAATGCCACTTGCTTGCCACTTGTTTGTCAATCTTTGCCTCACAAAATTGTGTAAATAAATGCCTCGATATTTTACAAGTTACGAATACAAGGTTATCGGCTGTTCAAACTGATAAAAACGGTTTTGATGATAAAGTAATTATTTAAATAATTAAAAATTAATTTGAAGTATGTATTTAAAAATAAATCACTGCAGGTATCTTAAATTTTTATGAAAATAGCCCATATTATTATCCATTGCTTTCTGGTCTCGGCTGTCCCACTGATGGGCAAAAGTTTCTATTGTGTGTTGGGGACCACTAATTGTAACTTTTCTAAAAAAAAAAAATATATTAAATAACTTGAACACCAATGCAGTTGTTTCAAATACAATATGCTTTGAAACTAGAAATAAAGCAGATATATAAATCAACGTATTAAGAACGAATAATACTTTATATTCTTTGCTATAGTCATGTGGAAGAATAATATTATATTAGTAAAGTATCTAGCTATAGTATGAAGCAGGTCCTATAATTTATATGCTCCTAATGTAAATAGTAAAGAGTCGGTTCCTGTATTTTAACGTGACACGCTTACAAAGCGCGATGAAGACAAGTTCATATACTTATTATATAAATGATATTGATTTCTATAAAGCATCCAATTAGGACTAAAAATATTGTAACTGTATAATAAAAAGTTACTATAGTTTTGCTGACTTTATTAATTAAAGGGAACCTAGAGTTCTGAGTTACAATAGAGATTAATACCAAAAATAAATAAATAACTCAATAAAATGGACTTTAGAATAGTTTGCGTGAATTTTGTAGATTAAATTTATAAATTCAACAATGAACACAATAAATTCAAAACTCTCATTTCTACTGTTTGATTCCAAGGGAACAAAAGAGCAGATTTATTGACCCCTAAAGTTGGACACAATGGATGAAGTTGTACGGATGCCTGAACTTAATATCTGTCTTTTGTACAAAATTATAGAGCGTTTATAAACATTATCCAAATCCTAGATGATTATATGAATGGTAAATACTAAATACTATGACTGTAAAATTAACAAACCAGAAACAGACTGTTGAACATTCTAGTCATTAGTAGTTTTTGAATGTCACCTTATTGTCTTCATTATTCACTCTTTAAAGTGTTAAGAGAGACATTGTATGAAAGGAATCATAATTAAGACGTGTTGAAATACTATTCCTCTCTCTTTACAAAAAATTGTATATGTACTTACCTCTAAAACTTTAACACAAAATTCTTTACCAAACACCAAATAAACCATATAAATTACCATTCCAGTACGCAATCTTCCTGCTAGTCGTGATCATAATGCAAGTGGTGCTCGGAGTCCTCATGTTCACGTTTGCGGAGACTCTCAAGGAGGGCCTGGTCAAGTCAGTGAACACCGTGTTCGACAAGCGAGCCACCGACCCGGCAGCCAACGCCGTTTTTGACAACATTCAGACTCAGGTAAGATAGAGTTACCAACATTCCAATACATACATACATCATAATTTGAGATTTTCAGGTTCATTAACTTTCCTATATAATATTCATCAACATATCCTATGAATATATAACATCGTTAAAATGGAAAATTGAAATTCCATTTGGTTTGGTTAAAGGAAATGATGTAATAAACAAAAGCTGACCTTCCTCGAATTCATTGTCGAGTTTTATCAGGAGGATAAAACAAGTAGGTAGGTATTATAATATTCAATTCATTCAATATACCCACATCGTCCTCCATGGCGTAACTGAATAACAAATATCCTTACTTTCACATACATAATATTGGTAAGGCAAACCTGTAGCGAAGGCTTTCACTTTTTATTTCTTGGAAATGGTTTCGTAATGAAATCGACACTTTTTCAGAGACTTCTCTGAAAAACTTTCCATCCTTACAATTTTCCCTGTTAGCTTGTAGCTTGAACTCTGTTACCCCAATGATGTTTATATTTAAACAGGGTAGGTGTTGCTAAATTTCTTTTGTGAACAACCCTCGTAACGTATAAAAATCAATATGTAAAACACGTGTAAAAACTGCCCCCAGGCGTTGCTAAGGCAACTGGCTACTTTAATTTAAGTGTCTCTTTTTTCATATAATACAACAGGTAGAATCATGAGGATGAAGTCAATCTAAAATTACCTTAACATTTATGTGTATTCTGAATAACACTAGTAATAGTGGTGTGGTTGATCATTAAACCAAAGTTAAATTGCGTATGATAAATCATCATAATATTATCAGCCTATATTGTTTCCACCGCAGTGGCAAGATTCATATACAACATGTCAATGAGGAGCTGCTGACATGTTGCAGGCAACACAGTTTGATCACATATTTCTCAAATAATGTTTACCATGCATAGCAGGTTTCAAGTCAGAAATGGTGACTTTTACTATCCTGTCATACATCGGCAATATAAATCCCTACAATATTCACCCCATCTTTTCTAGTTGGAATGCTGCGGCAAGTACAGCGCAGCTGACTACGGACTCGTCCTCCCGAACTCCTGCTGCTCCCGTCTCAGCGTGATCGGCAAGGCTCTCCGCGACACTTGTACCGTCGCAGACGCTAATACGACGGGCTGCGGGCCCAAGGTCGCGGATTTGTATGAGAAGTGGAACAAGACGATCGCTGGAATTGCTATAGGGGTGGCTTGTATTGAGGTAAGATTGTTAGAGTAAGGAGGCGCAGTGAAAAAAAAAACAGTATTCAATATTGTTGGTGTGTATGCTGGTATAAGATTGTAGGGTATCTAATTATCCAAATAGAATGTTATTGTCATAGGATTGGTGAAGCTCAGTCCTCACAATTTTTTGCAAAACTGAAAGCAGTATATTGAAAATTTTAAATCATGCACTAACTTTAATGTTATCAGTAACAAATCAAAAAATCTAAGTAACCAATTTTGATAGGTTATTAATTATTTGGTTTGTTATTTTTTTGTCGTGACAACGTCTTATAATTCGATAGCCGGCTGCACGCACGAAAAAACATGACTCATGCGGGGTTACCTCGCTCTGAGGCGTTCCGTAAGGGTGACAAATCAACATCGAGCTATGCTGCGCTGTACTGCGCTGTGCTGTGCTGTGTTTCTTAAGCTACGTTTTTTAACAATCTAGCTCAGTATAAAGTAATCAGCAAGCAGCTCGTGTAGTCGTTTATCTCGTCAAATATGACCCTATTTTCAAAAAAACGTAAACATTACGACATAGTTGAATCCGATGAAGATGAAAGTGAAGAAGAAGCGGATATGGATATATTTTTATGTGTTATTTTGTCGTTAAAAGAGTCCAGTCACGGTAGCTTGTTACCTCACACCATACGTGAAAAATACGGAGAATTTTATTTTTAATGAATTTAATGCGGCGATGGAGGGGCACGCAGCGTGCTCCGAACCTAGCATAGCTCGACACAGCGCAGCATGGCAGAGCTCCATAAAACATAGCACAGTTCGGCACAGCGCGGCTCAGCACGGCGGGTAGCGCGCCTCGCTCGAGACTGCTGCGTTTTTAAACAGAGCGTAGCCTCACACAGCGCAGCACAGCATGGTTTGTTTGTATCCTCATTAAAATATTAAACGAGCGAGTTGACCAAACACAGCGCTGTGCTGTGCTGTGTTTCTTAAGCTACGTTTTTTTAACAATTAAACGATGCTGCGCTGTACTGCGCTGTGCTGTGCTGTGCTGTGTTTCTTAAGCTACGTTTTTTAACAATCTAGCTCAGTATAAAGTAATCAGCAGCTCGTGTAGTCGTTTATCTCGTCAAATATGACCCTATTTTCAAAAAAACGTAAACATTACGACATAGTTGAATCCAATGAAGATGAAAGTGAAGAAGAAGCGGATATGGATATTTTATGTGTTATTTTGTCGTTAAAAGAGTCCAGTCACGGTAGCTTGTTACCTCACACCATACGTGAAAAATACGGAGAATTTAATTTTCTAAAGAGTATTGCCACTGAAGACGATTTTTTTTTAATATTTGCGAATGACTAAAAATCATTGTAATTATTATTAACTAGCGACCCGCCCCGGCTTCGCACGGGTGCAATGCTGATACTAAATACACTACAGAAAAACTGTGAACGTTGTACAATATAAAAACATAGCGGCCCGCTCCGGCTTCGCACGGGTATCTTAATACTATTATAAAGGCGAAAGTTTGTAAGTATGGATGTATGGATGTATGGATGTATGGATGTATGGATGTTTGTTACTCTTTCACGTAAAAACTACTGAACCGATTACAATGAAATTTAGCACACATATAGAGGGTAACTTGGATTAACACATAGGATAGGTTTTATCCCGGAAATCCCACGGGAACGGGAACTATGCGAGTTTTCCTTTGAAAACGCGGGCGAAGCCGCGGGCGGAAATCTAGTAAAATATATAGCCGGGCGGCCGGCCGGTACCGCCGCAAACGCTACGTCCCGCAATTTTTAAATCTGTAATATCTTCGAAAATATTCACTTAAATCATACGGTGTAAAGGGCCATATAGATCTATATTAAATGAACAATGTATTCAAGGTATTTAATTGGTTAAGGATTAATGCTGTATTGGTTAAAATCGCTTCGAAAATTAGCCATTATTTGTCGTAAAAAGTAAATGACAAAAATAAGTTATTGTGGGTTATCCATAAGAGATAGGCATATACCATCGCGGACTTTTCTGTAGACCTTTTCAATGTGTATAAATACTTAGTACATTATTTTGATAAAACTCGTAGGGTTCAGCCTGCGTTTGCAATGTAAGCGGAAAAAATGTAATTTTTTACGACATCACATGAGAAACCTCAAAAATAACAGTACTTCTACACTATTTAATGGATGTTATTATACATATAAACCTTCCTCTTGAATCATTCTATCTATTAAAAAAACTGCATCAAAATCCGTTGCGTAGTTTCAAAGATTTAAGCATACAAAGGGACATAGGGACAGAGAAAGCGACTTTGTTTTATACTATGTAGTGATAAGCTCGACACAGCGCAGCATGGCAGAGCTCCATAAAAACATAGCACAGTTCGGCACAGCGCGGCCCAGCACGGCGGGTAGCGCGCCTCGCTCGAGACTGCTGCGTTTTTAAACAGAGCGTAGCCTCACACAGCGCAGCACAGCATGGTTTGTTTGTATCCTCATTAAAATATTAAACGAGCGAGTTGACCAAACACAGCACAGCGCAGTACAGCGCAGCATAGCTCGATGTTGATTTGTCACCCTAAGGCTTGAAGAGCAAGCGAGAGCGCGGAACGAGCGACAAAGAAGCACAATCGGACGTTGTCACGTTCAACTATCGTCAGTAAACCGACTTTACAGACAACCAATTTTTTATATATAAATATAAATATGTGATTCCAGGTGGTCGGAGCACTATTCGCGCTGTGCCTCGCGAACTCCATCCGGAACATGGACAGAAGGTCTCTAGGCTACTAATATTTAGTACATTAGAACTGGTACCTACACTTATATGGTTTTTTTTAATTTTTACCTAATTCTCAGCTAACTGTGGTCACTGCATGACTCTGGATAAACTCCATTTGCTGTTAATTAAAGGAGAAAGAAATTTATTTAAAAAAATGTTTTTTGTTTTTTTGAGTTTTTATATATTTTTTGCGAATGGAGTTTAATGAAAACTGATTTAAGGAAAACTGGTTGTTTTGTTAAATATAATAAAAATTATTTTGAAAATACATTTGGTAACTCATTTTTTTCTTAATTTTTTTATTAAATATTGAAAATAAACAGTTTTGTTAAACAGTGGGCACACAAATACATGTGGGTTTAATTTTTAAGTTTTGTGAAATGTTAAAATTTAAGTGTGGTGTTCAAAGAAAGACAGTTTATATAAAAAAGTTAAGATAAATATGCACAACATAATATAAAAACAGAGTTAATTTCGATTTTCTACAGAAAATCTTGAAATGTCAAACTATTTTTAAATACTTAGGTCTATTTAAAATTTTTGACGTGACAAAGTCTTATAATTCGATAGAGCCGGTTGCACGCACGAAAAAACATGACTCATACGGCGTTACCTCGCTCTGAGGCGTTCCGTAAGGCTTGAAGTGCAAGCGAGAGCGCGGAACGAGCGACAAAGAAGCACAATCGGACGTTGTCACGTTCAACTATCGTCAGTAAACTGACTTTACAGACAACCAATTTTTTTGTTAATGATAAATGCATAAATTATTATTTCTTTTAAATGTAATATAGCACAATAAATTAAATAAACTACAAGTACAATAAACTTTACACTTTGTATAAATTATTTACTGTCTTTCTTTCTTTATTTGTTCAAGAGCTAAAATAACCATCTCAAAAGTTTACAATTTCAATATTTAGCGTAGTACATATCAAATTAATGTAACATTTTCTTTAAATTATCAATATTTTAATAAAGTAAATAACATGTCTCGTCTAGTTACTTATAATGTAAGGGTTATGACAGCCTACATTACTTATTATGCCCAAGGGACATTTGGTTATTTTAGCTCCAACAAAACTTTGTAATTAATATGGCTTCAGCTTTACTAACATTTATGTGCGCTATTGAGAGAATGGATCGCTTTGGTTTTATCTCGAACATTCGAGAACATTGTGAATAGCTTTTGTAAACGTTTTAACTTTGATGTCGTAGTGATTTATATAACGATTTTGAGATATTTTAGAATTACAATTCCCGTTATGAGATTGTATTTGGGTACAAAATAATAATGTAAGAGTAAAATTTTATATTGTTAGTTTTCATAACGTCTCAAAGATTCATGTGCCAATTTTGTTTGATTTTGTTCCAATTTGTTCTGTTTTTGGAGTAAATATTAAAACAAACTATGTGCGTCTTTTTATACATCCGAATAAGGTCTTTTTTCCCCGGAAAACTGGTAAGTTTATTTGAAATTTATTCTGATCATAGTAAAAATAATACTTTAAAATAAATTTCCAATGATAATTAATTATTGAAATAGAAAAGTATTCAATTAAATAAATAAATAAAAGGGATGGCATAGGTTTTTTTAAGTATCTCGTTTTTATGGCGAGCCAGCATGACGTCATAATTTCTGGGAAGGAATTTTCAAGTAGTTGTTAATTTTAGAACAAGGTTACTGGGAATGTAATATGGGAAGTTTATCTACAAACTGGTGAATTAAAAAATTTGCACAAAATAGATATTTGTGGAGAGTGGCAATATTTGCATGATTTATGTTGGTTTTTGTGTGTTTTCTTGCAATTGTGGTTTGGTATTGAAAATAACACAGCTATATTACACTTTAGATGTGTTGTTTTATCTAATTAATTATTTGTGATTAATTCCCTCGACGGTACCAGTGACAATGACATTATATCTATTCTATATTTTGTACTTTATTATATTTTTTAATAGTTTAAATATTTCCAGGTACGCGTAAAAGGTGGCTCCAATAATCGACGTTATATTTCAAGCGATATACCATACTTTATGTACAATTTTTATAAGATCATACGAAACCAAACCCCACCTCTGTTAATTCTGTTACCATTAAATTCTACGCTTGCAACATTTGTTACAAGGCGACAGAGTTTTTTTGTAATTCACACGTTCGAATATTAACATTAAAATTATTTGTATGTTTTTAATTTGTATTATTTCTCAGTTAATTCTCAAAATATATTATCAATATTCTACTGGCATTTGCGCGTTTGCAAAAAGCTAATGCATTATCTGATATTTTCTCGAAAATTTAATGAAAAAAAAAAATGTTATAAATTTATAACCCAGAAAAACAAAATGTATCATATATTTTTTATATTTCAAGTAAAATATATTTGTTTTCTATTATATTAGTAGCACGTAAGCTATTAATTTAATTTTTCGATTCTATTAAGTTGACTTGCGCTAACTGCGTTATATTTGACTTTAGTTACGTAAGTATTGTTAAGTTAGGTAAGCTGTTTTTAATATAACGACATTGAAATTATATTGAACATTTTCTTAAAAATTGTAACTGTCTATACGTCCATTTTACAAGTTATAGAGTTTTAATATTTGTATGCATTTCTACAAGGTTAGTTAGTTTCACAGATTGTAAATAGTAACTGATACATCGGGAGTAAATGAATATCTATTGTATTTTGAATCTCTTGTGCATTTCCGAAGATACTGCTTTTGTGGATTTATATTATATTATTAATTAATAAATTTTCAAAGACAATCGTGTATTTTTATTTCGTCTATGTCCATAGTTATATGATGGTATTATCATAGTAATCTATAATATAAAAATGAATCGCAAAATGTGTTGGTAAGCGCATAACTCGAGAACGGCTGAACCGATTTCGTTATTTCTTAAAGTACGAGGATAGTTCCTAAGGAGAGAAAACGTAAGCAAACGGGCGAAGCCGGGGCAAACCGCTAGTTAGGGAATTATAAAAAAGAAAGATTTGTTAGTGTCGATATGAGACAAAAACTACATGGGCTGATTTTATAATTTTTTGAACTTTATACATCTTTATTGAGTAGCGCGTCACGTGGCTATATTTTGGAACGAAGTTCCTTATCTACCTTCTGTGTTTACGACCCTTTTTTAACCTTCGTAATTTTTATATTAATAAAGTTGTCGGGATGAAAATTCTTGACAAGAAAGTTCATAGTAACACAATACGTGTACTTTTTTAGAAACATGATTCCATGATATTTTCTTGATAGAAAAAAAATACAAAGTTTTCATTGTATATAACAATGAAAACTTTGTATTTGAAAGCTCATTATCACACTGTTTGTATGCATTTTCTGAGAACATTTCCTATGGTAATGTATATTATAATTTACACCATCAGAAAGTAGAAATTTCAACGAACAAAAAGCCCCCAAAATTTTTGAAAAAAGCTCTGATATTTTGACGTCAGAATTTTCGATTGAAAATTAGGTTGTTTTTTTGGTATTAAGTTGAAATAAGGCTAAAAAATAAATATTTTCAATCAAATAAATTACAGTGTATTTGGGACATAATAAAGTAAGTTTTCACCAAATTTCGTAGAAAAAAAATAAATTTTGAAGTAGATAAAAATAAAAAACCAAAAACTAGATTTTTTGAATTTTTCACCTAAATTTTGAGGTTATGTGAAAAAATTGTTAATACAAAAGTTGTAGATACCTTTTATTACCTACAACTTTGCCATTGAACTTTTTTCCATAGGACTTGTAGTTTTGTCGGAATTTAAGAGAAACCATTTTTTAGCCTTAAAAGCTCCCCCCCTCCCACTTCCCGAACTCGGATTGTCTGTAATTTATTTTTCCTTTAATTTTTATCACATTCCCCTCCTTTTCTAATGGGTTTCATCCTACTACTATTTTTTTTAGGTTTTTATAATTTTGGAAGGGATTGGCCCTGGTGTAGCAATTGATGCAGTTTTTTCAAGACAAGACATTTAAATAAAATAGAATCCCAAACATATGTTTCCTACTTCAGTTACCACAAGCCAATTATTACGAAAATTGAGCCTACTGATTAAGTTTATATAACACTAGCGACCCGCCCCGGCTTCGCACGGGTGCAATGCTGATACTAAATACACTACAGAAAAACTGTGAACGTTGTATATATTACGGCCGGCCGGTGCCGCCGCAAACGCTACGTCCCGCAATTTTTAAATATGTAATATCTTCGAAAATATTCACTTAAATCATATAAATGAACAATGTATTCAAGGTATTTAATTGGTTAAGGATTAATGCTGTATTGGTTAAAATCACTTCGAAAATTAGCCATTATTTGTCGTAAAAAGTAAATGACAAAAAAAAGTTATTGTGGGTTATCCATAAGAGATAGACATATACCACCGCGGACTTTTCTGTAGACCTTTTCAATGTGTATAATACTTAGTACATTATTTTGATAAAACTCGTAGGGTTCAGCCTGCGTTTGCAATGTAAGCGGAAAAAAAATGTAATTTTTTACGACATTACATTAGAAACCTCAAAAATAACAGTACTTCTCCACTATTTGATGGATGTTATTATACATATAAACCTTCCTCTTGAATCACTCCGATGCCTCCTAAGTATACTGAGTCAACTAACAAATTTAGGTATTTTCATATTTTTATATAAATGAACATGATAAATCGTGATCTTAACGTTCGTGTTAAAAAAAATTAAAAAAGTACAATAATTACCGAGATAATTTCACGTATACTAAATCAATTTCAACATCAGTTAAAATCGTACATTGTAAACTGATCTAAATAACATTGTACCAGTGTACGCGGGGCGAGAGGGGGGACACAATAAACTTGTATCGATATACAAGTTTATATCGGCTCAGTAGACTATTAATGGCGACAAGTAAGCACGCAATTTTAGGTAATAATTGTTCTTTAACATGTTAAATTAATAATATTAACAGAATGCAATCAAACAGGGCGCGAAAATTTAAAAAAAATACACAGGAATCGATGATATTGATGATTGATATATGATGATTGATGACATGAATTAATGATATTATGGTTATTGTTTTTTATGGCATCAACAGACAGCAAAGAGAGGCGCTAATGAAATTTCCAGCTGTGTTTTCAAGTTTATAGAAGACACGGTGGGTAATGGTGTCAAAGATTACCGGTTCAGGTCAGACAACTGTGGAGGCCAAAATAGAAACAGAATTGTATTCTTAATGTATTATAATATGTATAATATATCTCTAACAAACTTTGAACTAGCTAGTTGAAAGTTTGTTATAGATATTAGTCATAGCTTTCTATTAATGGGTCCAAATGAAGGCGACAGTATGCACGCTATAATTGAAAGACAGACGAAAGACAGCTACAGCTTTTAGTTTTGCCAAATCCGATGAAAAGCCATACAAAGTTACTAAAGTGTCTCACTCACTTTAAATAAAAGCTATAACTTATAAACAACTGGACAACTACCAATGATGGATCAAAAATGCCTTTGAATAAAGTAACAGAAGAACTAGTTTAAGCGGATTATCCATATAGGCTGTTTTGTAAAACGAGATACCAAGATGTTGTTACAAGTGGATAGATTGTGTAAAGATATCAAAAGCTACACGAAATAGAAAAGAGTTAAATATTGACGTAGATAATATTTCTTTAGCTTATCAGATACCCATTCCTATTGACCAAAATAAGCACAAAGATTTGACGGATCTTTGTAAGACACTGGTAATTCCTAAAGAGTATCATTTATTTTATAATAATTTGATTTCAACGAACTCTAATGCAGCTAACGACAGCGATTCTGACTTATGATTATAGATATAAGACTCTAATTTGTTAAAAGTGATATTTTTTGAGCATTAGAAATGCCTTAGACTGTTACGTTACATTGTTAATTTGTTAAATATTGATTTGTTTTTACTTGTAGCTTTTAGATAGGCTATAAAGAAATTTGTAATTAATTATAGCGAAAAAGAGAAAAGAGAATTTCATTTATTTTTTAATAAATTAATTGATTTCAACTAATTCTAATGGATCTAACGACTGATTTTTAATTTGTTAAGCATTAGAAATGCCTGGATTACTACGTTATTAATTTCTATAATTTTCACTATTGTTAAACGTAAGTTACCAATTGATATTTTTTAACAGCGATTTGTTCACGTTGTAGCGTTTAGTAAAGCTTTTATGTTAAAAAGATATTCCTACTTAATTATGGCGAAAAATACATTGTAATTCTTCAAAATGAGTTGTTATTGGTTTCTTATTCATGTTCTTCTTCCTAGCTTTTATTAATCCCACACATCGAAAGGTATTAGAAAAAAAAATCCTAAAAATAAACCTCAGTAAATTACATTGGTCCAGTACCTATACGTTGAGGTTTCAAATGTTAACTTTGCTAATTACTTTCCTAGTATAATGAGTCAAGTGACATAATTTCAGCCTTTTATTATATATTGAGATAGACAAACCCGAAAACAAACAAAAGTAAAATTAAATTAATAAAATGACAATCATTATTTCATGTGATTTTGGTGTTAACGATAGATTTTGATGAACAACGTACATAAATATAACTGGTAGTTAAACCATTTCACTATTGAGTCCCGCCGGCGTATACCCAGCTATCTACAAAAAATGCCATTTAAAAACAAAAATCAGCAAAATCATTTTATACCAAAGGAAAGGCTTACAATTTTTATTAAAAAAACATTTACTTTGTTTCGAATTTTTTTGATTTCATTAAAATATAAATGATTTGCCTTCAAATCACTCTCCTGTAAAATTACTAAAATGTCAGTTGACTCATTATACTTAGGAGGCATCGACTCTATCTATTAAAAAAAGCCGCATCAAAATCCGTTGCGTAGTTTCAAAGATTTAAGCGTACAAAGGGACATAGGGACAGAGAAAGCGACTTTGTTTTATACTATGTAGTGATGATTATATTTGTTAATACTTAATAAAAAAAATATTATTATAACTTAAAAAAAAATAAAATTTTATTACAATTCCTTCACTAATCCAAAGGAACTTCGTTCCATCCGGGTGTCCCTTGACACCTCTCAAGTTTTTTTTCTTGGTTCATTGGACTTAACATACTATGTTATAGTTAAATATTTATAAATCAGGAAACGACAATTAAAAGGAACATGACGACACCCATTTTCCCTTTCCAGTCCTCTAACGCTATTTCCTTCATTGTCTTTAAGTCGTATAAAAATTAGTAATTTTATATGTTCATGGGTATAGGTAAATTATATCAATATGTGAGTTGTGAGTTTTTTTCTGCTGAAAGATTTTAGGTATTTGAGTAGGTCGGTATGTATTCGTTTTAAGTTGCATATTTTATTCTATTCTATTGACTCAAAAGTTTGTCTCTGCTTATAGGAGAAATATAGAGAAAATAGCAAGCATCAGGTATGAGAAAAATATTTGATTAATCGGCCTATAAGTGCCATAAAATTGAATTTGTTATTTAGTAATTTAGCAAATAAATGTGTTCAAACTTAAATGTGTTTTTTTTTTTATATTATCCTTATTTTTACCCTTCTACGTTCAATTATGAAACTCTTCTTTATGAAAAGAAAGTGTTAGTTACAATATTTAGAACTCAAGAACGAGGACTACAAGAGCTAGCTGAACTTGAGTGACTCGCGCACACATTAACACAATCGACGACGGTTGATGCAGATCACGATTTTAGATTTTAGTCAGATTTTAGTCCTCTTGACGGGTTTTGTTTTATTTCCCATACTTAATATTTACAAAAATTTACAAAATTACAAATAATTTATCAGTTTTAAAGTAAGTAAAATGGATTCTAAAACAAAAAAAAAAAAAAACAATTCTGGCGGAAAAATATCAGCGAAACAAGCGACACGTCCGTCTAGCAACAGGCTTCGGCCGGTACTGTCGGTGCACAGGGGTCAGGGACAGGCGTTCACGCACACATGCGTACGTTTTTGGTTTGGTAATAAGAATTTGCGATTTATATGAACACTATTGATTGGGCTAAAAAAATAAAACACTATTATTCTAGTATGTTGCTTGTAGAATTATTTGCCGAAAAAATAGAATGATTGCATGTAGTTTAATATGGTTTTCAAGCATCAAAAGATTTTTTTAGAGGTACCTTTGTGATTTATTTCTATCGAGTAAAATAAGTTGTATTTTGTTTTCAACACACTATCTATTCTAGCTAGTCTATCTCCTGAAGAATATCATATATTTGTCTGAGATTTTTTACTGCAGTTAATCATATACTTTAAAGCATTATAAAACTCGCGTTTAGCTCTTCTAGTACACTACTATTGTGCTACCACAGTATTACAATATTATTTCCTACAGTAAGGAATCGCCTTTGATGTCGCGCGATGCCGCCGCCAGCGTAGGTACTTACGCTGCCACACGAAAATACGCTAGGGTTGCAACAAATGGGAAATAAAACAATTGTGAATATTAATATTATGATGAAATCATTTATTCATATGTACATTCAAAATAATTGGGATTATTAAATCTGATGTAATTATTTGTTCATAAATATATAATTACTAGCGGTCCGCCCCGGCTTCGCCCGTGGTACATATTTCGCAATTAAAGGTAGCCTATGTTCTTTCTCAGGGTCTAAAGATTATCTGTGCCAAATTTCATCAAAATCGGTCCAGTAGTTTATGCGTGAAAACCATACATACATACATACAAACCTTTCCTCTTTCTACTATTAGTATAGATTACAGATATTGCACTGCTAAATATTATTTACGTGGACACTTTATTTTTGGATGTTCTTAATTGTATATTATACCATTTAACTAAGTAATGCATTTGCATTGGGATGTACAATCTGATTAGAAAATAATGAGGACAACATATACATAGCTTTGATTTTAATTCAACAGATACAATTAATACAATCTTTCTGAAATATTGTTTCCTTCTGGGATTTCAATGTAAATTTACATCCGTAAACGGAACAGTTTTTGCGCGCCATAATAGAATATGTAAGTACCTATGTATAATAAAATTATTTCACAAAAAATACGACTGCGTCGTCCTTTCGCGATAGTTAATGCAAACTCAGCGTGATTGCATTAAGCGGCCCGCGTCGCCCGACCCCCCGCCAGTTCCCCTCCGTTTCTCTGCACAAGTACATTCGTCGCCATACTGTAGGAAATATGGTAATACTGTGGTGCTACTATCAATATCGGTAGGTTCTTCCTCATCAGGTCTTTGTTCCACAATCTTAGGGGCTGGCGGTATTTCCTAAAATACCTATCCTTTAAGTAAAGACGTAAATGTAGACGTACCTACATAAAAACTCGAATTTTATGATTATTATTTGATTTCATATAGGTAGTATAAATATACATATTATAATATACATGTTTTATCACATTCTTATATATTTCATTCATTTTTATAAATAAATTGTGATAAGCTGCCATAAGAACACTTTTTAGTGTTTATTTTCAATTTTTAATTTATATAAGATATGCTGCCATTAAAAAGCATTTTTTTTTATAAAATAGCAATGTGATTTCTTTCCTATACTTCATTATCACAACAATAAACAATTTTAATATATTCAATCGTGCTATCTCACAATATAAGATACAGATAAAAGATCGTTTAAGATAAAATTCACCTTTTGAAAGATAAAAAAACTATTAGTTTTTATATAAAAATGCGGGATTTGTGTTTGTATGTCATAGTCCTCTATTGCATCTCAAATTGGAGTGACAAGATGTATTATTTTAAGGTGAGTTTTCAATTAATTTAATTTTATATTTACTACAACTTATTGATTTTTATTGTAAAAATAATTTTTATACCTACTCAAAAACTTAAAACAATAAAAACTAAGCACCTGTTAAACCCCTTGGTAATGTCTCTGATAGCTTATTTAATACTTTTAAACATATTTTCATACATGTATACAATTTTAATTGACAGATAACACCTATCCATAAGTTGCGAAATCAACCCTTAAAAGATACAATCATTTTTTTTTCTTTGGCGTAATACATTTTCCTAAAAATTACGAAACGTTCTAAGTCATACATATTTTAATATAAATGTACATAAAAATCTTTAATAACTGTAAACAATTTAAAATCTTTACATCCAAACAAATTAAATGGTATTTAATTCGACAGTGAATTTGTAATTAAGTCGTTAATTTTTGCCTAATGACTTAACTTTACTCATCAAAATCTCTATTATCTTTTCTTTACGTCAATTTTTACGTTTTACACCTGTAAAAAATATAATTTTTAAGGGAGTTTAGAAAAGCTCTCCGCATACTTCCCTATAATATTTGTAACTACAGTTGATATTTTTTTTTCATAGATTTAGCTAATAATTGTATATGTGTTTTCGGGGCAGATGCATTATGGATACATCTGTTTCACTGATCGATTTTTTGTAGAGGCCTAACTAACAATTAGCCTTCCGTGTCCTGCCAGACCGAGGCATTTTTTGTTCTTCGTCTCCACCGGGAACCGAACGCAGGGCGGTTCTATGCTCACGCGTCAACCACTGTACCAAGAAGGCGGTCAAACGGTCATTTATACTTACAAATATTTTCTTTATTTCAGTTTGTATTCGTCCTCTTGCTGTTTGAGCCTCAGTCCATCTTCTCTCATACCATTGCTAAGCCAGAGGTAAGTTAATATTTTTTATATACTAAGAGTTAAAAAATATTGGAGGAGTAATGTAGTTTATGCAAAACTACAAACATTAGATATTTAAAAAATGTGTTTCAAATTTGCAATAAACTAGCAAAAAACTTTTCGAATATATCTAACGAAATTATAAAAAAACAGTACTTATTTTTGAAAGATTAAGAATATTTTTGGTAAATAACGTTAACTACGATATCGCTCTTGGGTAGCTTTTTACGTGAATCTACATTAATTTTTAGTCGGAATTGTAACTAAAGCAGTCTATGATTTTTACTAACAATATGTTCTTCTTCGAATTTTACTTGCTTCTAAATTAAGCAATGAATATAACAACAAATAATAATAGAGCCTCAGTTCATATATCTTTAGACTCTACATTCAATTATTTATCTATTTATTTTTACAGGATCAGTCTGCACATGACAGGAGAAAGAGAGAAATAAATGATGTGGTACGTTTAACTTTTATTTTACTTTAATTATATTAGAAACATTAATAAATAGTTATTTTTCGTATTAAAAAACAATTAACAAACAAACGAAACACGCTTCTTTTTTAAGATTATTTAAAAATATGAAAGTTTTTCATGGGTATATTTTTATCGTAAGATATTGAAATGTTGAACATATTGAATAATATCTACTTCAAGGAAATTATTTTTTTTATTTTACTGAAGTTTTTATTTAACTGTAGGCTTGCTTGCATTATCAATTTACTAATTATTATTTTCAGAATATTCCAGCAGCGCCAACTCTACCCGATCTTAATTTAAATGAATTACCAAGCGACGTTCGAAAAATCTATGAAAACTCCCCAGTAAGTATATATTAAATATATTGTATTACGTTCAAAAGAAAAAGCTTTAAAAATGACCTTAACTCTTATGGATGTTCTTATATTATTATGTGTGTGTAATATTTATTTATTTTTTCATTTATTTTATTTATTAATTTATATATTTTATTCATAAAAGGTACCTGACAGCTGTTGATAAGATAAATTATTATACTAATTACATAAAAAAACGCCAATTACAAGGCACACCGATAATAGTAAAATTGTGTGACAAAAACGGTAAACTACAAAGGTACAATAATTGTTTTCTTTTACTTAAAAAAAAAATACAATTATTCTTGATGAAACAAAAACATAAATGAATTAAATTGAATATATATATATATATTAAATTATTTTTATTTACTTCAGGATTTTGCCAAATTTTTCGGAGGAAGTGATGAGAATGACGATTCTGCTGTTCCCAAAGAAAATAATAACGTAAGTATTAAAATATATTAAAATTTTATCTAATTATCATTACAAATCGTAACTTTATTGTCATAAAAAATCTATAGTACAATTAATTATTAAAACCCTAATCTTTACTAAGAATAAGTGATTGTAAAACAATACGTAAATTATTACCTAAATGTTTGTGTCTTGATTACCAAAAAAATAAATCTTCAAATATATTTGATTTCTTCATTACTAATAATTATCATAACTTAATATTACTTTCAGCAAATCTCCGCAAAACAGAGTAATCACTTACCACAAAACCAAATCTACACAAGCAATCCTGAAAAAGAATTAATTCCTTCCTTCCTTCCATTTATTGTACCACAACATTAATTATCATTACAATGTACAGTATATATATGTAGTTGTATAGATACGACATATAATAGATATATATCTTTCAAAAATTAGGAAGATTTTTGAAGTGAAACTTCTTTAGGCTTTAGTAAAATTTCACGTCATGGCAATAATGTCTCGTCATGGAGTATGAGATTTTGGTATCTTTGAATCTTGCCAATGAATTTTCACTTCTGACACGTGTGCTCGGTACACATGCCCTTTTTTAATATTTATTTCTTAGAAACAAAAATAACTAACTTTTTCATGATAGTAATAATTCATAGTGCATAGGTGTAACATAATATTATATTTCTTTAGAAAATACCGCCAGCCCCTAAGATTGTGGAACAAAGACCTGATGAGGAAGAACCTGCCGGTAGTGATAGTAGTGTCATAGTAGAAAAACCAGCTGTAAAATCTACTGAAGAAAATGTACCTAAACATGATACCAATGTCATAGTACAACAACCTGTTATAATTGTACCTCCTAATCTCGACAATGTTATAAAAAATAGCAATGAAGATGATAATACTAAACCTTTGGTTAATAATGCAAATAGTGGAGAACCACTGGACGATTTTAAAGATAAAGCAATTGCCATGTTTAACAAAATGCCAAACGATTTTGCAAATAAAGAGGAAAAGCCAAAAACGTATGGAATGGATTTAGTAGGAAATAAGGGAGTTGTATGGAATGTGAGTATACTTTGTGAAATAATTTTAAAAAGCAGCTTAGTTAACTTTAGTTATATTAAATTTATACACGATAATTTGATATTTTTTTGGTTTAATGGCATTCAAAAGCTTTATAAAGGTGGAAGGCGCGGGTTCCAATCCAACCTCGTGATCAATGTTTTCTATTCTTTAAAAATATAAAGACAATAAACTTAATTTTACATTTTTAATTAAAAATATCTAGATTACCTTTAAACTAAACTATTTATTTTACAGGATTTGGACGAAACTCCCGTTGGAACCGACAATGTAGGTGTACCGAGCGTTAACACATATAAACCTCAAGAAACTGAAGTAAATAATCCTCCTTCAAAAAATATTATATACGAATATCCTAAGGAAAGCGATAGTGCAATACCCGTAGTAACTAAAGAGGTATGTTCGTATTATTTTATTGAAGTGAAACTTCTTTAGGTGCGTTGAGAGTAAAATTTCAAGAACGTCATGACAATACCGTCACGTCATGAAGTAAGGCGACGATTTTGGTATCTTCGAATCTTGTCGAAGAAGTTTCACTTCTGATACGTGTGCTCGCCACACACGCTCTTTTTTATTTATTTGTGAGCTTTTATGATTAAATTTTGATTTAACATTATTTGTATAAATACAATATGTCTTTTAACATTTTAGGTGACACAGCGTCCCGTAGTAGTTTACGTAGATAAAGTACCAGAAAGTAAAAAACCCGTTGTAATTGATTCCGTTGTAGAACCTTCTCAGCCAGTCATAATCGAACCGAAGCCAGAACCAATTAATTATGTCGTGGAAAAACCTAAGCCAGATTATAACAGCTATGAAAACACTATTGATCAACCCAAAAATAACGAACCAGACAGTAATGTTCTTAAACAATCATTTGATAATCTCCTGAAACAGATTCCTCCAGTTAAACCGTTTAGACCACAGGCAGTTTATAAACCAAAGGTTGAGGCTCAGCCAGTCATAATCGAACCGAAGCCAGAACCAATTAATTACGTCGTGGAAAAACCTAAGCCAGATTATAAAAGCTATGAAAACACAATTGATAAACCCAAAAACAACGAACCAGACAGTAATGTTCTGAAACAATCATTTGATAATCTCCTTAAACAGATTCCTCCATTTAAACCGTTTAGACCACACGCAGTTTATAAACCAAAGGTTGAAAATCGTCCTTCTTATGTTAAACCAGCTCCAAATAATAATGTTATTATAGTACCTGTTCAACCTGAGCATCATAACACATATGTATATAAGCCTAGAAAGGAAAGCCATCCTATTGTATATCACAGAGCTACTAGAAAACCTTACAAACCGACATACATTGTAAAACGTAATTATACACATGAAAGAAAACCGGTAAAGAAGTATAGAGAAAGATCTCATAAACCAATGTATGATGAAGACAAGCTTAGGAGATCGTTTGCAAACCTTAATAATCAGTTAAATAATATGCAGTCGAAATCTAAGCCCGTCGAGGCACTACCAGGAACATATGGAATGAATCTACATAACGATAAAGGATACATGTGGAATGTAAGTATTTAGAGAATATATTTTGTTAATTTTACCAAATGTTAGTATTAAACCAATTCTCTTACGAAAAATTTATTTTTTCAGGACTTGAATCCGCCACAAGATACAGTTGTTAATTTTGGTGAAGGTGAACCTAAGGTAAGAGAATATGTAATTGCATTTTATAATTGTTATTCCAAATGTGATATTATTCAACCGCACTGAATAATTTTAATTCTTTATTATTTATAGAATAAACCAGCACACGAAGGTTATTACGTAGCACCGGAATCTACTGAAGCAACCGAGCCCACATCACAGTCAGCCGAACCCAACAGTTCTGCAGAATCTCAATCAAATGAGCAACCGTATTCATCAAATGAGCAACTATCTTCGTCAAATGAGCAACCCTCATCATCAAATGAGCAACCATCTGAAGAGCATAAAAAACCATCTCCGTCATATGAAAAACCATCTTACCCGCATCGTAAACCAGAAAAACATCACCCAACTAAACATGAGCAAGAACATCATAAACCTACTGAAAAACCTAAAGAAAGTAAACACGAACCTACAAAGAAAGAAAAGCCTGAAAATCAAGAGAAGAACCCACAGGTACATATCATTTTAAAATAACTTATAGCTATATGAAATTGGGATAATTAACGTTTCATTTAATGTGAATTAAACGAAATATCAACTTTTCAGAAGAAACCGAATGAAGAGAAACCAGATTTCACCAAAAAGGACCTCGAAAATCTTTTGAACAAGGTATGTTTTTTAAATAATCAATAATCACATAATATGTATAATGAAAGCGAAATCTAACTGTAATAAGTTTCAAAACATCAACATTTAATTTAGTTAATTGAATATTCATGTATTTCTTATTGCAGAAACAATTTTGGGACTGGCTTGCTGGATGGACGAAAAAATATATGGATTTATTAAATAAGGTAAATTATTACTATTTACCTTCAATTTAATCTTGATTCAGCTTTTCTCAATAAGATAATAAATATTATCTATTGTTTTTGTTACAGCGCTTGAAAGATATGGTTAAACAGGAAGTTGCTTATCAATTACAGAAAGCTATGCACCAAAATCCTGAAACTGATAATAAAAACAACGGTCACGACAAAGATAACCAGCCAAAAGAAAAGCCAAAAGATGAAAACAGCAGTAAAGAAAAACCTTCAAGCAATTCTGATGACACCAAGAAAAATAAAGAGGAACCTTCAAACAAATCAAAACCAAAAAGGAACACTGAGAAAAATAACAAAAAAGACAAGAACAGCCCAGCTGAAAAATCAAGCAAACAGAAGGCAAATAATAGTGATAAACCTAAAAATAAAAATACTTCCCGTAATTCAAAACCCGAAAAGAAGAGCAACGAACCTGCACATAAGTCCCCTGCAAGTAGTAATGAAGACAAAGAAAAACCTTCGGAATCAAATAGTTCATCAAATAATAATAACACCTCAGTTGATGTACACGCTGGCACAATCTACGGAAACACAGTGGGCAAGGATCATATTACAAATGTATTTGTTTTCTATAATGGCAATGGTACTAAAGAAAATGAAGGTGCAAGTAATAATAAACCCGCAAACGATAATTCAAACGGCAAGGAAAATAAAAAAGCAGATAATTCTAAAGAAGAGAAACCATCTACTGAAGAATCTAATAAAAAAGACAACGATTCCAATGAAAAAATGAAGCCAAAATCAAAATCTTTCAAATCAAAAGAAAAGCCAATATCTGAAAATAAAAAAGATAAAGCAGAAAAACCTGAATCGAATACTGAACTAATTAAAGAAAAAGAGCCTAAAAGTGATAAGTCAGAAGCTGATAGGAAAAAACCTGAAGCACGGAAAGAAAAGCCGAAAGAATCTTCAGAATCTAAGAAAGCTGCGGAACCTAAAAAATCTAAACCAACGGAAGAAAAGAAGCCTTCGAAACCTGAAGAATCAAAATCTGCTAATAGAAAAAAACCATCAAGACCTAAAGAATCAAAACCGTCGACAGAAAAGAAACCATTCAAATCTAAAGAGGTAAAGAAATCTCCTTAACCTAAAGAATCTAAAATACCTAAAGAAACCAGCAAGCAAAAGAGCATAATCGTCTACCGGACCTCAAAAATGAAACAACATATTCAACGGAAACTCCAACAACTTCTGGCAACAGTTCTGAAGAAACAACAACTGATTCTTCTAACAGAACAACCAGAAAGCACAACCGTACATAGTAAATCGAGTTAGCATTTTCAATAAAATTAGTATAGAAGTAAAAGGAAAATTAATATCTCCTGCTATAGTATTAGTAGAAGTATGTAATAATATAATTAGTTAATAAAGCAGTTAATTTACAAAAAAATATTTATTTTATTTATTGTCCTAGCTTTCCGAGCGCGGCTTCGCAAACCCGCATAGTTCCCGTTTCCGTAGTATTTTCGGGATAAAACCTGTCCTATGTGTTAATCCAAAATATATTGTATTTACGACTTTTTTGCCCTGTTGGTCGTCCATCCTGAGTTAACAAATGAACTTAAGTACTTTACGTTTGGACAGCTACTTAAATATTAGTCACTTAAAATACCCTTCGGGCTTCGTTATTTAAAGACTTTTTTACAAATGGGTCTCACACTATTATGCTTTTAGAAATTATATATTTGGTTTGATTAAAGCGCCATAAAATTGAATTTGTTATTTAGTAATTTAGCAAATAAATGTGTTCAAACTTAAATGTGTTTTTTTTATTATTATCCTTATTTTTTACCTTCTCTTCATTTATAAAAACACTTCTTTATGAAAAGAAAGTCGTGTTAATTACAATATTTATAACTAGAACTACGGAATTGATTTAAATTATTTTTGGAACGAAGTTCCTTATCGCGCGTTGTGAAAGGGAGCTAGACGGAAAAAATTCTTACGAAAAGTTGTCACGACACTTTTTCTAACATTTACGACCTGTGTTTACGACCCTTTTTAAACCTTCGTAATTTTTATATTAATAAAGTTGTCGTGATGAAAATTCTTGACAAGAAAGTTCAATAAGTAGTAACACAATACGTGTAAGTACTTTTTTAGAAACATGATTCCATGATATTTTCTCGATAGAAAAAAAGTACAAAGTTTTCATTGTTATATTTTTTAAATCTCTGGCATCTTCAAAATAACAAACGTAAAGTTACGACTTTTTGGATATTAACAGCTATAAAATATACAACCTATACATGTACCGAGTTAGAATTTTGAAATATGCGATGGTTTGGAAATAAACAAGAAATACTTGAAATTAGCGCGCGACCAGCCAATCTAGCGTGAGCCGCCCTGTACGTTCCTACCCCGATCGCTATTCGCTAATCGCTGCACGAGCCAGCCCCGCTTCGGCCGTCACACGGGGAACTTGTCGCTTGTCGTCTACTACCATTGATGCAGTTTTTTCAAGACATTTAAATAAAATAGAATCCCAAACATATGTTTCCTACTTCAGTTACCACAAGCCAATTATTACGAAAATTGAGCCTACTGATTAAGTTTGTATAACATTATATTTGTTAATAATAAAAAAAAAAATATTATTATAACTTAAAAAAAATAAAATTTTATTACAATTCCTTCACTAATTAATCCAAAGGAACTTCGTTCCATCCGGGTGTCCCTTGACACCTCTCAAGTTTTAGAAGTGAAACTTCTTTATCGGGGTTGGAAAAAAATTAAGTGTAACATTTTTTCGTTACGCGTGACATTTTTCCGTAACGCGCCATCTTTGATTCTGTAGAAATACGTCGAATCAAAAATAATTTACTATATGCAAATTTAATAAATAATTTACTATATGCAACTTTACAAAGTTGCATATAGTAAATTATTTTTTGAAAAATAAGGTCATAACCTTAAAAACCTCAATAATAAAAAAAAAAATTTAATAATAAAAAAAAAAAAATATTATTATAACTTAAAAAAAATAAACACACAAGCCAATTATTACGAAAATTGAGCCTACTGATTAAGTTTGTATAACATTATATTTGTTAATAATAAAAAAAAAAATATTATTATAACTTAAAAAAAATAAAATTTTATTACAATTCCTTCACTAATTAATCCAAAGGAACTTCGTTCCATCCGGGTGTCCCTTGACACCTCTCAAGTTTTAGAAGTGAAACTTCTTTATCGGGGTTGGAAAAAAATTAAGTGTAACATTTTTTCGTTACGCGTGACATTTTTCCGTTACGCGCCATCTTTGATTCTGTAGAAATACGTCGAATCAAAAATAATTTACTATATGCAAATTTAATAAATAATTTACTATATGCAACTTTACAAAGTTGCATATAGTAAATTATTTTTTGAAAAATAAGGTCATAACCTTAAAAACCTCAATAATAAAAAAAAAAATTTAATAATAAAAAAAAAAAATATTATTATAACTTAAAAAAAATAAAATTTTATTACAATTCCTTCACTAATTAATCCAAAGGAACTTCGTTCCATCCGGGTGTCCCTTGACACCTCTCAAGTTTTTGAAGTGAAACTTCTTTATCGGGGTTGGAAAAAAATTAAGTGTAACATTTTTTCGTTACGCGTGACATTTTTCCGTTACGCGCCATCTTTGATTCTGTAGAAATACGTCGAATCAAAAATAATTTACTATATGCAAATTTAATAAATAATTTACTATATGCAACTTTACAAAGTTGCATATAGTAAATTATTTTTTGAAAAATAAGGTCATAAAGAAGTTTCACTTCTTACGTGTGTACACTAACTAGTACACGCACACATTTTTTTTATTTATTTTTCCCGTCATTACTAGTGCCACAGAATAGTTAATTGCTAGTGCCTAGCGTGTAAAGACTAAGAAAATTATGGTATTCAATGCTTCTGTTGCAAAAGACCTTATAAATTATACATTTTTAAAGAATAGAAAGCAGCAATTGAATGCTATAAAACCAATATATGTAACAAAATTCAACGCCTACCGTTCTGTAATAGTGGCTGTTGCGACTCGAACTTTGCTCATTAGTTTACAGAATAAAAATTTCACTTAAAAATTGTTTTTCTGAGTAATCAAAATATAAAGGTTATAAAAAATACGACCATTTAGGGGTTAAATATATTTTATAAAAATCAACTGACTTTTAAAAGTGGCGTTGTGAATCCAGATTCCAGACCCTGGGTTGACGATTGGGATTTCTCCATTTGCTTATTTAGAGCACGATTAGATGCTGATGGAGCCCTAATGTTATTAATAGTTATAGATTCCACGACATTAAATTTCGTGGAATCACCAGTACCTATCACTCATAAATCATAAATTTTATTGTTTTAATTTATAACGAAATAAGTTTCAGAAATAACTACTCCAATAATCAAATTACTCCACTCGTGTGATCAAATAAAATGAACACGCTTCTTCACATCATACACAATTTGAATATAGCGCTATCTATCGGAATTTATAAATTTTGGAGTTTTTCAAACAGGTCAAAATTAAGCCGAGCCCCGACCGGGCACGGCCGAGCCACGTTCAGGCGTGAATCACTTCATATAAAAAATATGTACAGTTAATCTTTGATCGATCCACGGACGGGGCACGGCCCGGTAGCGACCCTGCGTAGCGTATATCAGCCTTTCATTCAGACTGCTTCTGTTTTCATCAAAGTTCTATCAATAAACTAAGAAGAGTAGTTTAATCAGATTGAATAAATTAAATTGCCAGTATCCATATTATGGTAAAAAAAAAACACCTGACATTGACAGCGGGTAGGCATGACGTGTATTTCTCTTTCTGTCATGTGTCATTTGTGAACTTTCTAAAATTTTGCTGTCAATTTCAGTTGTCAAATTTATTGTATTGTGATTTCTGAGATTGTGTGTTCATAAAAATTTTACTTTCATGTTTTCACTAAACATTTTCACTATCAGTATTCTGGTGGAAGTTGTAGTATTCACGCTTCTGGTTATCGTATTGAAGACTGGTGATTTCGAGGAACAACGATTACGGGACGAATCGCACGTCGACCACAATCTCTTTGGGAAAACAATGAATTTTCAACAAAATAATTCATTCAAATTTGCAATAATATTTTAAATAAGCGGGTTTACTTATGCCAATAAAATAATAGTGTAGTTCGTGTTAAAGACAATTTTTAAAATGGTTCGAAAAAATTCGTGTGTTGTGTTTATTATTTTTGCTGTAGCGATAGTTCAAGCGGTGGGTTTCGACACGGAACTATTTGATACGATTCCTTGTGATAGCAATGCATGTTTTGACTCGCTTCATGGAGCTCTCGGAGATTGTTCATGTAACGTCGACACGATTGATTATTTCAATAACGTGAAAATATTCCCTCGCATCCAAAGCCTGGTAAGCAAAGACTACTTTCGATTTTATAAAGTTAATTTGAAGAAAGAGTGTCCATTCTGGGCTGACGACAGTAGATGCGCTATGAAGTACTGTCACGTCAAAGCTTGTGCAAAAGAAAGTGTGCCAGGATTCGATGGATATGACAATGAATATTTGGAAGAATCACCTGTGTTAAAGTACACTAAAGAAGCTCAGTCGCCGTGCAACGGAGACGCAGACCACGACCCGGACCTAGGATACTTAAATTTAACTATAAGTGCTGCAAGTCAATTCGAAATAGCTAAGTGGAAAGCCTATGATGATTCTGTTGACAATTTCTGTCAATGTGATGATAAAGACGCGGAAGCAGAGTATGTAGACCTCTCACTAAACCCTGAGAGGTACACAGGATATAAAGGGCCATCAGCTCACAGAATATGGAGGAGTATTTACCAAGAAAACTGTTTCCGTCCAAAATCTAATCCGTATGAATCATTTCCGTATGTCTTAAGTTCAGATTTGGGGAACATGTGTTTGGAAGAGAGAGTGTTCTACAGAGCAGTGTCTGGTTTGCATGCTAGCATTAATATCCACTTGTGTTCAAAGTATTTGCTGTCAGAAAAGAAGCTTGGTTTTGCTGCACCACCTGATGGTGAATGGGGGCCGAATCTAGAGGAATTCCAGCACAGATTTGATCCATCACAGACGCATGGTGAAGGACCTAACTGGTTAAAGAACTTGTACTTTGTATATCTATTAGAAATGAGGGCGCTCGCCAAAGCTGGTCCTTATTTGGAGCGTGAAGACTATTTTACCGGTAATCCTGTTGAAGATGAAGAAACAAGAGGTGCAATACGAAATATGTTAGGAGTCATATACTCATTCCCTGACCATTTCAATGAGTCACTAATGTTCAATGGGACCCAAGCTACCAAGCTAAAAGCCGAGTTCAGAGAGCATTTCTTGAATATTTCGAGAATTATGGATTGTGTTGGTTGCGATAAGTGCAAACTATGGGGTAAATTACAGACGCAGGGGTTGGGAACGGCGTTGAAGATTCTCTTTTCAGGTCGATGGGACAGTGAGGATAGGCCAGAGCAAGGGACGTTGACCTTACGGCATAAGGCACAGAAGCGTTTACAAAGAACAGAAATTGTGGCCCTGTTTAATGCCTTTGCAAGGCTGTCAAACAGTATCAGAGAACTGGAGAATTTCAGGATTATGCTCAGGTGAGATGAGATTTGTTTTTCTGTGTGATTATGGCAACAGAATTGGTTATCTTTTACTAAATTCTGCTATTACTTTTAATTCCAAAATGTATCTATAAACATTCTTATATAAATATTCCAATTAGATTGTTCTTTATACATTTCATATCATATAATTAATGTAATAGTTTACAACTTTAAAGTATATTCTACCCTTGAAAAAACATCAGGCTAATTTAGTTTTTTTTTTATTATTTCATGACATGGGAAATGATTACAGCAGTCATGTGAATGTTTGATATAATCAATTTCTGTTGTTATAATCACATTGACAACCTGTGCATTGTGTTTGTGCCCTAAACCATAGCGATCATGTTTCCATTATAATTTCCTCCATTTTCCATATTGTTCATTAATCTACAATAGTTTGATAATAATTAAGTTGTTTTCCTTTTATTTGGCTTTTTGCTAATATTTGTGCATGTGATTGGGATTGCTTTGTTTCTAATTACGCAATAAAATTAACTAATTAACCTTTCAAAATATTAAATGAATTGAACATTAATTCATGCGAAACTGTTTCGATTTCTAGTTTGCAACTATTTTAGTTAATTGAAAAAATATGACAAAAATACAGATGGACAAACATACACTTTTTTTTTTCTGAAATGCATGCCAGGGAAGTCGGGAGTGGGAGGTATTATCTAATCATGTAATGTATTGTAATCGTAAAATTATTTCGAAAATTAAGCGTAAAAAAATGTACTGAAAAATAAAAAAAATTAAGTGTGGTTTTATGAAACCACGGTAAAAGTGAAACTGTTCGAACGGTTCCGAACACTGCTTTGTGTAGCGCATGTCGCATGTCGGTCGGCTGCCGAGTAGGTATACCTACTCGGCAGCCGCGATACACGCGACATGCGCTACACAGCCCAAAAACTTTGAGACGATGTAATAAAAGTTTCACTTTAACAATTATTTATTCAGAAGTAATGAAAAAGTTTTTAATAACACACACTAGATGTAATTATTTACGCTTTAATTATTTTGCATGCTATAAAGCAATTTTCTTTTTTAATGGAATTTAAATTATTCCAATTTCAATGAAGTCATCAAGTATTTTAATTATGCTCCTTGAGTTATTTATTTAATTTAAACCATGTATAGGAAATTGATTCTACTTTAATGTAAATAAACTTTGTATGTATTATACTTATTTTTAAGTAAATAAGTTTAAATTGGTAACCTATTAAAAACTCGAATTTCTATTACCCGAATCTTAAAACCCCGAAAACGGTTGTTAGAACTTTTAAAAGACAGATGTAACGAATGACAAATTTTTAAAATTCCTTTTTTAATTTCCCAGATGAATCAATTTCCAGATGCACCAAAACCAGATTTTTAAAAAGTATTTTTTTGTTTCCCGTATTCTCATAATACAGATCTCATTATACCAGATTCTCAGAATACTTTTTTTTGTTTCCCATCATACCATTTTCCAAATAAACTATTGCCAAATTTTCATAATCTTTTTATTTGGTTCCCATATAATCGTATAACAGATAAACTATTGCCAGATTTTCATAATCTTTTTATTTGATTTCCATACAATCGCGATTATACCTTTACTATCGACTGAAAATAAACATTGTCAGTAAGTAAATTTATTGTTTTACTTGTCCATTACAGACCGGTTTTAGTGTCAAAGTCGACTCAGTAGGTTAGGTTTGAACTATGACCCCCACGCCAGAACCGATTCGCTATTGTTTTACTTGCCCATTACAGAAAGGTTAAAGTGTTAAAATCTATTCAGTAGGTTAGGTTAGGTTCGTGCTGCGACCCCCTGGAAGGATTTCGTTTTGCTGGATATCGTTTATTTGAATTTCAAAAATCTGGACATTGTTTGTCTGGATATCAATTAACTGTATTTCAAAAATTTGTGTTTTAAAAAATGATAATATTTTCACTATAGGTACATAGTGAAAATTATCGAAACACATTTATCAAACTGAATTAAAAAAATAAGCCGATATCTCTGTATTGATAACAGTCAACATACCAAAAAAGCAGATGGCCATATTGATGACGTATTCACGATATTTATACAAGTTTTGAATCGGGTTTATGCAACGTGCCGGAAGAAACTAGAAAGTGAGTCTCGTGTGTTAAGTAACAATATAGACGATTGCATAGTACATAATATGTATGTCATTTAATATGTCCTGTATTAAACACTAGATGCGCTCCGCGGTTTAAGTTTTAACCCGCGTGGCTCCGCTCCTGTTGGTCTTTGCGTAATGATATATAGCCTAGTTATAGCTTTCCTCGATAAATGGGCTATCGAACACCGAAATAATTTTTCAAATCGGACCAGTAGTTCCTGAGACTAGCGCGTCCATACAAACAAACTCTTTAGATTTATAATATTAAGTATAGATTTATAGAAAAAAAATGTGTGCGTGTACTAGTGTACATTTGAAGAAGTGAAACTTCTTTATGACCTTATTTTTCAAAAAATAATTTACTATATGCAACTTTACAGAAATACGTCGAATCAGGCGTGGTAGGGTCTAGGGATAAGAAAAAAATGGCGCGTACCTAACCGAAAAATGTCACGCGTAACGAAAAAATGTTACCTACACTAAATTTTTTTCCAACCCCGATAAAGAAGTTTCACTTCAAAAAAACTAATCGTAAAGACTTAAAAATATCTAATAAACTCAATGCACATTATTTTTGACATCGAAAGAAAAGATTAGAATTTGTAAAAATGCTAACTAAATTCCTTTCAATAGTTCTATGCAAAACCTCACGCCACCTTTTTTTGTAATTTCAATTAACTACAATGAAAAAAATCCTTTATTCTCAATTCTCAAACATTCAAGTACAAGTAAGACGTAGAGAATTCGAGACGCTGCAATTTTCACAATATCAGTTGAGATTTGCCTGATTTATGCTAATTTTTATTATTCAATATTAATGGAATTCTTTTGCTCCAATTTTCAAATGAATTCTATACATTCATGCGAAACCCGCATCTTCAATTGAGAATCATGAATATTTAGCCTCATACTATACTGTAGGAATGTTACCTATGTTGTTTGAAGGTCTAAATGTATTTTTGGAACGCATTCTTTTGTTTGAACCTTCGACATATTGTTTCATTTTCACAAAATCAATTGGCAAACATTCTTCGATAATTCATGCAATCTTATCAAGTTAAAATATAATATGGTCCCATGATAAAAAAAGGATCCAAAAGTGGACACAAAAAAAGAAAAATAAAATATTTTCAGCACCAAAATATAGGCGCTAAAAGGAAAAAAATAAAGTCAAGTCGAAGTAGAAGCCCAAAATAAGTAAAACACATGATGAGATCTTTCAAGATCCCAGTTATTCAGGTCTCTATCATCATCACATTGTCAAAATAAAACTCATTGATAGAAGAGATCCTTTTATTTTAATATATTATTGAACATAGGTAGATTACATTCAATTGGTCCGAACATATAGATATAACAATTCTATCTGCTTAATCCATTATCAAGGTCTGTACGTAGGAAGATATTTAAAAGAAATTCTTATTATAATACATATATTAATTTATAGTATTAGAAGCCAAAATAATTATCTTCACAGTTCTAGACTGTTTCTCATATGTCAAAAATACTGCGTAGACCTTAAGTTGTTTATGTATTGTTTTTCACCAGACTTTATTTATTTTTAAATTAAATGAAACTATTATCACACAATTGGAAACACACACAGATTATGCTAAAATCCGTGACTTATTCGAGTTTAAGTAGTTGATTTAATTATGACCTACGTTTATTATGCAATTTTATTATTCTTTACCAATCCAATTACTGGCCGTTATAAATAACTTGTTAGAAACATCGAGAAGAACGAAAATGCTAAATGAAACTGATTATCCGCATATAAGCAATTGATCCTGAGCCTACAAAATACTGTCATCTGATGTGATTCATTTATACAGAATTATTTAATTAAAATAAAGTTACTTATATTTAATTAAAAACAATAAAAAATATTTTGTAAAACACACACAATCTCAATTTGACACTTTTTCAGGAAAATGTTAAAACATGGAAACTAAAATTAGAAATGTTGATAGCTAATTAAATAAAATTCATTCAAAAGTTACAATTCCATTCAATTATATGTTCCTACTCCCTACTCAATGAATGCAATAGGAAACATAAGAAATTACTAAATTGTCTTTCCGCAATTCTCGTCGTTAGCGTTGCGTGGTCTCATAAGTGTTTCTTATACTTTATTCTACTTCTTCGATAAATCCTTTGTACGAAATATCAGGTAATTGTTTAGTCATAACCGTTAGGATACGTTTCGTGGTGCACGTAGGTGTCGCTTCTGACTCACGCTTGACCGGTTTGTCATCTGTTTACATGCAACTTCGCTAAATGTTATGTAAAATACGAAATTTCTAGTTATATGGAAATAAATATTTTTAAACCCACGTTTAGACGTTGATAAAATTTTGCTGGTTTCAAATAAATAGAGCATTGAGCTTACTGTATCTTCATATTTTTCTATCTAATAATACCGTTCCGGTCTAAAAATTCCCATAAAGAAACAAAAATTCGACTGTATTTTTCCTCATTATCATCAGCCCATATACGTTCCCACTGCTGGGACACGGGCCTCCTATGAGGTATTTTTCCTCAGCATCATCATAATTTGATAATTGATAATATAGATAGACACCAGTCTTACTATGTCCTCTCCTCTAGTTCTTAAATTTAATAATACACCATTAAACAAATTGCAAGTAATTACATCGTAATGTGTTCTTAATACAATGGCTTAATAATTGATGATTGATGACTTTCTCGAAATATAATTATGAGCAACATTACGAAATCGTTATCCACCGGTCGACTAACTGCAAGGTGGCTAAACATTGTCTTATCAGAGATAACAATAAATATAATGGACCTGTCTGATAGTGGAATGCTCTAGAGATATTAATATAGATTAAAAATTGCAATTGATAATGGAAAAATGAATTTTTAATCTGTTCGCATATTGTGATTAAAGGGATTTCCCATTTTGATAAAGTTACAAGTATAATGGATAATAGGATTCTGCCTGATGTAATTTATCGTTGGGAATTCTTTGGATGTTTAAGTCACGTTCACATAAATACTTTTAACTACTTTAATATGGGTTAATCTAAATGCACATACGCGCACCTCGGGTTACATTTCGGGTTCTTTTGTTTGCATGTTTTTGGGATTGAGTGCCATTTATTTCAACTGTGAATATAACTTGTCTACAGCGGTCACAAGGAAGAGACGAAGGCCAACATTTTCGCGGGAGATTCCAAGAAAATTGACGTCAGGAAAGAAAAATGTTCTTCGGGTGGTACTAAACCGAGGATTTGGAGTTAGTTTGAATTGTGGTTAATTCTACGTGTTAGTCTAAATTGTTAGTACATTTTCGTAATGTATGGATGCACTTTTGCTTAGCATCTATCCGCAGGTAGGCTGTGGATTTGAGAAAGTACAACTTTCTATAGCTCCTTTGTGGTGTATCGATTCCTACTTGACCTATAGTTATGTCACAAATAGATTAGAGACAAAAAGGATCTCTTGATTAAATTGTTTGTTTTTATTAATATGATGAAAATTATTTTGTTAATCTAGTAACATTCTAACGAAATTATTTTATAATAATTGATTGAATATTTGAAGTTAAAATGTTTAAGATACTTAACGGCAGTTGTGAAAATAGGATGCGTCTTTAATTCTTATTACTTATTCGTTTACATTTTAAATTATTATTAAAGAAATGTTCAATTATTTCAAAATCGTATGAAAAAATAATATTTATTAATTTGTGTCTTATATTAATTTGTACAGTTTACTATCTAATTTATAGGATCTTGTAAAATCTTTCATGCCTTGCCCCGATTTTTCATTACACATCTACGGAGAGTTAAAATTTGTTGATATGTTTTTATTATTATTTATTATCTGTATTATTAAAACTTGAATTTATGCCTAGTACTTAGCACCTTTTAGATATAGTTCATCACAATCATCCCAGTGCTACTCATTTAGATCTAAATATATTATTAACTATATTATTGTATTATATTATGTTACGTGAAATCAAGGTCGTTTAAAAATATTGTACACTTTACGCTATGAAAATAATCCACCTGTCTTCGCATAATAGGTAACAGTTATGGTAATAGTAATTCTTTTCATTTTTTCAGCATAATATATTTTATTTTAAACTTCTAATAAGTTTACGGGAAAATTCTTTGTTGGATTATTTTTTAATAATTTTGTATATTTTGTTGAAATAATACTGATCTTTAAAAAATTTCCATTGTCTAATGTATTTTTAATATGTATGTATGTAGATACCTAATATTTATAACGTAGATGCATACACGCACACGTGTAATATCTAATGCCGTATTTTCACTTGGTTCTTTAAAGCTGATTATAATTTATCTCCTAAACATTTTTAATTTTTATACGTTTATCACAAGTGAAAACGCGGCATGACACGACAAATCAATAACATACTCTTCTAAAAAGGTACAAAATGTCAATTTTAAAATATTTAACCATATTGAAATAGTGTCTGTTTATTTGTCAGACTTAGTTATGATTAACTTCTATTAGACAAAGGAGTCGTGAAACTAATGTTTTCAACTCAGATAAGCGTAGAGCCGACAATGGTCACGTCAATCAACAACAGATGCAAATATACCATTGTATGGCGTAACATCTGTTTTCACCATGTTTAATCACCTGATTTTATATATTTTTATTTTTTAGTATTTATGTTATGTTGAACTTTTTGAAGTGGAACTTCTTTAGCCACGTTGTGAGTAAAATTTCAAGGTCACGTCATGGCAATACCGTTACGCCACGAAGTAAGGCGATGTTGGTATTTTTGAATCTTGCCAAAGAAGTTTCACTTCTGACACGTGTGCTCGGCACACACGCTCTTTTTTGATATTATAATGTCTCGATACATGTCTCACAGTTTTAACAGTATACAAATGCGCTGGCGCTTTTTATTTTAGTCACAAATTTTTATTTTATTTCAATACTAAAACCTACACATCTAGTCTACTGATGCTGAATAAAGTGCAATAGTATTAAGGCTTTCTTTCGCTTTCTTTACTTTCATAGCTTCAAAAGTTACATAGGTACCTAAATATTCAATGTACATTATACATTTTTTAAATGTCATTGATACAGAATTGTTTCTTTGAACCATAGCCAAATATTTGCGTCTCTAAGGGCCAATTTTTCAATGCTTGGATAAAACTTATCCGTCCAATAAAGTATTACACGATAATATTAAAATGTCACGTAAACTGTCAAATACGGGCAATTAGAATACGTTTTTTAAAATGGTAGTTTTATACATTATTCGACGAATAAGTTTTAACCAAGGATTGAAAAATCAGCCCTAAATAAATTAAATGATAAAATCTTGGCCCAAATCTATAAGTAATAAAATGACACAAGTTTTTTTGTCACATATTTTCAGTTGTTTTTGTTAGATGTATTATTTTTTTTTTTACAAACAATGAAATAGTATTATGTATTTTTTCAATTCATATATTAAATAAAAAAAGAAATACTAAAATATGTAAGTAAGAATTTCTTACAATATAGCTAAATGTTATTTAAGCCATACCGAAACAAATTAAGATAGTACGGTCTTATCAGTGTACTGCCACTCGATTGATTAGATTTATTTAATTGATGTTCGTTAGCACTTTTATTGCTTATTCTAAATTGGGAGTAAATTTTATAAACAATTTTTTGTATGATTGATATTCCAATATAAACGAAGACGAAATTTGTAACGTCCGACCTTTTCATAGAAAAAAAATAATGAAAATATAGATACTAATCACTAAAAAGAAAAACAGACAAAATAGTTTAAACAAATTTTGTCATTTTTTCCACGTGTACAGTTAATGGTGAAGAGTTTTATACGAATTTTTATTTTATTTAATTTTATAATAAGCGTGAGATGTAAGAATAATTATGTGTTAATGTGTAATGTCTGTGATTTTTGAGGTCTATTGTTGATCATGACAGTTATTTTTAATTATTTATAATTTTATGAGAATAAACGTTTTACTCTAGTACCTCTGTTGTATTTTTTCTTACCTTTGTGTATCCCAGATGAGCAGAAGTAAATGAAAATCGTAGATAAAGGCATTTTGTATTGATATAAAATCAATGTACCTATTTTCAAAAGTTGTGTGTAGTTATTTGTTTTGAAAGTTCATATAGGTAACATTTTGAAAGAGATATTACAGAACTAAAACTATTAGTGTGGCGAAATGATATATATAATTCCTCATGGGCTATCTAACGCTGAAAGAATTTTTCAAATCGGTCCTATCCTATCGGTCCGATCCTAGTTCCTGAGATTAGCGCGTTCAAGCAAACAATTCTTCATCTTTATAATATTAGTATTGATTATGAACGTATTTAATAAAATGTTAAAAAATACTATGCTTTTGTCCTGCTCGCAATAATCTAATGCTATCAGTGTGTGTGCTTTGCGTGTCTAACTATAAAATTGAAAATAGACAAAAAATTAAAGTATCTTCTCCATTGCAGATCACAGGACGCAAAAATGACTATAGAGTATATCAGAAGACCATAGAGCAAGAATCAAGCTTTATAAATATTCTGTGATTGATGAAGCTTTTAAAGTTATATGTAGCTCTTTTTGGATTTACCCTTCTAATAAAATTGTAAAATTCCTTCCATAATGATTAGTTAGAAAATCTGATGCTTTTTTAAAGAAACGGCACGTTGATATAATGTTCCTAAAATTCAAAATCTATAAATTAATGTAGATCGTCTTCAGGTTGTGCAAAAATATGTGATAGGCCTGTGTAGTAGGTACCTTAATTATTAAATCTAGTCTTAATCATATCAATTTCGAAAACTATTGGAAATCAATATTAAAACCTGCTTTAATAAATTATTATTTTTTATTTCCACACCTTTAATTGAAACCACTGTACAGTTGTCCTGGGTTCGATCCCAGGTGAAAATATTATATGTACAGAAGATAGAATTAAATACATGTTTGTAATGATACTTGTTCAATGAAACTGTAGCCTATGCATTAATTGGGAATCTTAAAAAGGATTTTAAAGGGTAAGGGTATAAGAAATAAAACAATATACATATTATTTGGGAACGGAATCGTTTATTTAACCCATCTGCAATAGTATATAATTAAATTATACTGTTATTCTACACATTTTGTACTGTTCAAAGTACCTACCTATTTCAAGTATTTCTATCTTAGGTTAGAGTGTACGAAAAATGCACCCAATATTGAGGAATACGTTTCATATTTTCTATTTATCCGATTGTGCTTCAAACTTGGTAGTTACCAATCACAGTACTTCTGGATCCTACAATTACATAATTATTAGTTATTACAATGTATTAATGACAGAAATAAATTGCCAATACAAGTCAAGAGGTCAATCCACACAACATTACACCTACATTGACAGGAGTGAACTATTATTATAGGAACAGTGTATTTCTATCGCTTTAATCAGTTGTAAAACTTCAGGATCCTAATTTGAAGGTCTAGTTAATTTATAAATGAAATACATTAATATTTAAACCTTGTACAATGCTCGGATACATAATTGAATACATCTTACGTCTTCCAATAAATTGTCAAAAATATATTAATAATAATTGGTGTTTATTGCTTCGTAAAATATTTCTGATGATTTTAATGATCTAAAACAGCGAAAACTATTGACATATTGTATAGTGTACCCGAACTTAAGTATATACCAATTTTAATATAAGTACTAATAGAATAGATAATATTTTAGATATCGGTCGAGTCGACATTTCGTTTCTATTCATTAATATAATAGGTAAAAATCTTCCTTATTGTCTTCAACGTTTGCCATTAAAACAAAGCTGGGGTAACTAATAGTAAAACGGGCAATTTAATTTGTGTTTCAGCATAACAAGTGGTGGCAATATTCTGTATTTTGTGTAAATAATAGCTTTGGTTTCGCCATTACGATAGGTAAATATGCGTAATAATGTAGCAAGTCACTACGAATTCACAAGGTTCATAACCACATCCAATCTTATACATTCTGTAAATTATTTCGCAACTATATTAAGCTTTGACACGAGTACCTATTTTGGATTTAATCTTTGATTTGGCGCCAACTGAAACGTCACCTTATTCATGCCAACTGTCATCTTGACAGGTCCATCGCCAAAAAACAATCTTATTTTTAATGATTTACGAATAATGTTGAATATGATAAATGAAAAATGTAATAACCACATAATAACATTCTTACTTCGAGATTGTTTTTAATCGTTTTCCTCATGTCATTGCTAATAATAATTATTACATTGATACTTGAAAATAATACAATTTTATGATATGTTCCTAAGTATACACAAAGACAACGCAAATGATACAAAATAATAAATAGCATTCAGTGACGTCATAACATATATACACTTATCATATATTTTAGTACCCTTTGATTTAATGGATTTTATAAGATTATTCGACCATTATAGAATATGACTATTCTTTATAACTTTTAAGTGTAGTTACTAGCTCGATACGCAAATAATCGTCAATATTTACATAAGTACTTAAAATTACAATATAGTAAACCCACAAGGGAGTTCCCTTGTGTGTGCTAAGAGTACACCTTAATATAACAGCACACGTTTGGGCACACTAAATACACATTCTAAACCCAACAGTACGCTTCGTTCGAGTTCAAAGGAATCCATTTAAATGTATACGAAAATAAGTGGGACTTACAGTATATACAAAAATATCACATTACTTCGAGGCCGCAGCTTTCATTTACCTACTTAGTCATTACTTATCTTCTTACCTAGGTCGGTGTTACCGGTACGAAGCGTAAGCGAACAACGCAGAAGTAATTAATAATTTCGGGTCCTTTCGGATGTCAAGCAGCCGTTCGCAGTCTCATTATATCTCGTCACAAATGCAATAACTAGACCCGAAGTAAACATAAAATAACGCAGTCACTGACCGACTCGTCCTCCCCGAGCTTACTTAAGACTAGGTGATTCGTTAGATTATTAGAACGACTACACCTAAACTATTGGCAGAAAAGCTGCAGCCTAGTCGCAGCCGCCTACTAATTTGCGTCGAAAGCGAGACGCGACCGAGAGCGGAATATCACAACATATAAAAATATATTCGGTACGTTGCTGTAAAACTCCCTACAAGCAATAATACAAAGTCAGTTCTACAGAAAACAGATTCACAGATACATAAACCAGCTATATTCCCCCCTAATAATAACGTATCAACACAAACTGTCAAAACTGACAGAACCCAAGCGAAAAAAAAAAAACAAAAGGCGCGCAAATACACTTTATTCAGTCACACAATCAATGACAGTCTTTGGTGTCCGGCGACGAGTTGCCGGAGAGTTCGTCGAGGAAGTCGAATGAGGCGACGGCGGCTCGTTCGGGTTCGGCGAAGCGCACGAAGAAGTCGTCGCGGCCGAGGATGGTGGGGCGCGCGCGGGGCCGCCCGCCGCCGCGCCGCAGCGCCGCCGCTGCGACCACACTCCGGTTAGCGACCCCGGTTAGCTACAACCGACCGCCCGCTGGACGAAAGCGCGACTCGTGAGCACAAGCTCCGTCGCCCGCACGCACGCAACGCTCCTACCACTGCCGTATGCGAATTCTCAATGGCATGCGTTTTAATATTAAATTAGGACTTTTTTTGTGGTGTCTCTCGATGTTAGCCAGAAGGGCTTCTACGTCTTAACGCGGACGCGTGGGTGAACTGAAGAGACCCTTTTAGCGCCATGCGCAAGGGCCTTGACGGGGATCTCAAACCTCGGCTTGGCCTGTCGCTTGAGTGGAGGAGGCCGGAAGGGCCCTAGTCGGACGGAATGAAATTAGGACCGTAGGAAACGTTTAGATAGAACGGTGCTTTCAACCTTTTATGTTAAATTGGGTTGATTAGAAGAAATACTTGATGTATGAACAACTTCATGGTATGGTCGTATGGTACCAGGAAATAAGAGATTTAACATAGAGCACATATTTTTTAAATCTAATTTATAGTTCCGTTTGCGTTTGAGAATTCGCATATATTTGAATGTGGCACTAGGAGGCATTTAATCGATTAGATTCAGAATCTTAAAATGGTCACAAGTTACGATTAAATGCCTTTATGTGGTTTACCCCTGGGCTCTACTATCCTAACGCATTTGACCAAACTAGATGAAGTAAGTATAATTACAAAATAATCAACTTCAAAAACATCTTAGTTTTCAAAGGCGTGAGCACATTAGAACCATATTTACGACTTCTCTCCCAAATGACCAGCTTCATTCTAAATGAATTTTATTATTTTTTTTCCATTTAATTAAGATCGTAATTTTATTGAATGATCGAAAAAACTGGTCAACCCCTACCCCGGAGCGATGCGTCAAATAGCTAAAATGAGTGAGATGTGCGTATGAGCGGAAACGAGTGACGTGGCTTGTGACAACTGACAGATGACATGAGTACCCGAGACACAGATACTTAATACCTTTTGCTGTCATGTCACACTTTATTAACTTATGTCAAATTATATACATTATGAGTCAATACATACGAAATTATTTTCATGGGAAATAGCAAAAAGTATCAAGTTTAGAAAAGAAATCACATCACTAAAGCATATAGCATCTAAAACATTTATTATTAACATTTACACACATTTAAAGCTTAAATTGTATAAGAAGAAAAATAAAACGGCCATTTGCAAAATGCTTATTCAACTTTAGCTAAGATGCAGAGCAATTAACAACCATTTTATTTTATTTTTCTTCAAAAACTTAGATTTTATGTCCCATAATAAATTTTTTTAAACATTTAAGAGGTATAAGACAAAAGTGATCTAATTATCACCAAATATTGAATAAGGATTTTTGTTAAATTAAATAAATTAGAATTACTTAACCCTTGGTATTACATTAAAAACTTAATTGTTATAGTTTTTTAAATTAACACAATGTAATAAGAGTTACAGTGGAGGTTTTATTAAAGTTTATATCTTATGTTCTGTAAGTTTAAATATTAAATCTGAAATACTAAGCTTCCCAATTTACTTAATAATAATTAGATAGGTATAATAATTATATTAAACCCTTTATTATGGAAAATTATTTTAGTAAATTTAATTAAATAGTATAAACCACACACACACCTCTTGCAAAAATCGATAACCATTTAAAATCAATAACATTAGCTGTAATAATATTTTGGTTACATATGTCAGTAAATAATAATCTTTATAATAATATATATCGATTTAAATATCTATATAAACTAGCAGTATGCATGTACGATTTTTTTATTGTAAATGGAATATGATCTGAAAATTATGTATTGTATAAATGGTTATCGATTAGTAAACACCAAGATAGCGTAATTCTGAAAAAAATCGTATTTTGTGCTATGTTATTTTTGCCGTATCTATTTATTTATATTTTTTATAAAAATACGATTTTTTTAATGTTCATGCAGTTAACGAAGTAGGGATAAGCAGTTAACAATGAGTGAAAATACGTGCAATTCAGGAAAATATCGAAATTAAAACTTGAAGATAAATCAGTCAGAAAAGTGAAGGTATAAGTGAAGAAGTATACGTAAGGTTAAGTATAGTTGAAGGTGCAGATGTAAGTAGAGAAGATAAGTGTATGTCGTAATTATAAGTGTAGGTGTAGATGACAATATAGTAAGTATATTATATTATCTACACTTAACGACACACCTTGTATAAGAGTAAGTGCCAATATGTAGATAGGTGAAAAAGTGTATCTGCAAGCATAAGTATAAGTAAAAATGTTAGTGTATACGTGTAGGTGTATATGAGTAGTGAGAGTCGGTGCTAATAAACAGTATATGAATAATAAGTCCAAGTCCAAGTGTTAGTGTATACGTATTAGATAGGTGTATACGCAAAAGTATTAGTGTAGGTATACCGTATAGGTATATTATTTCATGTATATAAGGGTAGGTGCAAACATACACATGCAAGTGTATGTTTCAGGTGTAGGTGTAGGTATATATTCATGTTAGGTGTACACGTGCAAGTATAATTCAGGTTGTGCAAGTGTATGTTTCAGGTATAGGTGTAGGTATATATTCATGTTAGGTGTACACGTGCATGTATAATTCAGGTTGTGCAAGTGTATGTTTCAGGTGTGTATATATAGGTGTTAGTGTATATCCTCACCAGTTTTCTGTCGTCTCGAGCGGTGTAGTCTATGCAGACGCGAGTATGGCGGCGCGTCGGCGGGCGACGAGCCGCACGAGGAGGGGGACGAGTCGCTTGACGCGAGCATAACGTCTAGGAGGTTGGCGCGCGCCTACAACGTTGTGGTTATGTTTATTTGATACACAAAAAGTGATATTGTATAAGAGAGAACTCTTGATACATCACTTTTTGTGTATTAGAAAAAAATATATGTACCTATATTAAAAAAAAAAATTGGTTGTTTGTAAAGTAGGTTTACGATCGAGATGTTTACGTGATAACGTCCTATTGGTGGCAGCGCTCGAGATGAGACGGGAGATCGGTCCGTCTCTCTCTCGTTATACCTGCGATCGCGCTCGTGAGGTTTTGGTGTGACACAAGTTTCTGAACATGTCACCCGACTAAAACGATTTTAAAAACGTTATCACGTTAAAAAACAAAATAAGAATGTTTTTCAAATCATGAGTATAATATTATAGTTTTTAAAATGTGAATCTGCATGTGATTATCAACAATTTAAGTGTAATCTTTATTGTGGATTTTTTTTAAGTAATTTGAAGGGTTATTAATATTTAATACCGTGTAAAATTAATGGTTCACTTTCCCTTACTAAGAAATGCAAAATGAAACCTTCTTAAAGGCTAACAAAGAAAATTTACTGAAGAAAAATAAAATGTATATTGAGACTATTGAATATAACTGAAAAAGATATAATAAAGGTTAAATTTGATTATTTCTAGTAAAAAAGCAGGTTGCATTATATCTTGTAAACCAAAAAAATATTAATAGAACATACCTTAGGATCGCTGAAATCAATATCTTTCTCAACATGCACCCAACCGGTGGGCGCCCACAACGCACTATCCTTTTGAGCGTATGCGTTCTCTGTTCTTTCTTCATTCTTAACTTCAACCGGAGCTCCTTCGCTCTGACGAATCATTCTGAAACACAAATAAAAAACTATAACAAACATATCAAAAATTAAATAATAATGACCACGACAAACACTTACCTATTAAGCTCTTCAATGACTTCTTTAGACGTAGCCGCTTCGTGGAAACTCAACGTATGTTCCTGCTTAACTATAATCGACTCGGGGACTTGATTCGTTGCTTTATTCTTATCTGCTACGGGTATTTTGGATTTCGTCTTATTCGGGGAAGATGGCGGCCTTTTCCCACCCATTAATGTAGGGATTCGACTCTTTTCCCTTCTCCGTACTTCCTTCCCGTCATTCTTATTGCTTATTATCACAGTTTCAGCTGTAGAAGTGCTGGTCGTATTCGATTCAGTCATTTGAGGGGAACTCGTCTCAGGTGACGAGTTTTCTTCCTCTTCTGGGACGGTTACTAAAGCGACTGTGCTTCGCCGACAAGCGCTTAATATCTCGTCCATTAGAGATATTTCTGTCTCGCTCGTGTTCGGAAAACTCATTGACTTCGCGAGACACGTATCTATCTCTCTTTCATTTGGTACTGGCCTGTTTATTATATTTACATTGTTCTCTTTTAACGGGCAGTTGTCTGGGCGACTAGGTTCAGTTTCCGTTTTGTCGTCTCGTAAACAAGACGCCTGATCGAGATCTGTTAGATTGCTTACGTCGATTATTTTGTTGATTTCATTCTTTCTTTGAACTTTGAGCAAATGGTGTTGGTCTATTTCATTTTCCGTGTTGTCCCCTCGCGACATATCGACGTAATAATCTTCAGATTCAGCGTAAGGTTCTTCCCTTTCTATGAACCTTGGTGTTGATTTTGGCTCGGATACTACGTCACAGAATGCAACTTTTGGTTTATCGTGTATATCACATGAATCGTTTTCAGAGAAACTTCCGAATGAGTCAGGCCTTTGCCTGTCATCGGAAACTTCACTGCGGGGGTCGACAGATTCATCGTCGAAGTCAGCCGTAGCATATGGAGGAGGTAATTCTCGTATTTCAGACACGGGACGGGACGACATTGAATCGGACTCCTCTCTATCGCGGCAGTACTTCTGTTGCTCCGCTATGAAGTTGAGCACGTTTTGTAGCGCTTGCTCTCGGTCTTGTAACGCCATGGATTGCACGTCATGAATTCTCAAGTGACTATTTTGATCTTGATTCGGCACACTTCTTGAAGAATTCGACGCTAAGCTCTTCGTGCTTTCGTATTTAACGAGACGGTAGAAATCTCTTGTGAAATCTAAACCGACGTTTGCACAATCACCATCTTCGCTTAAAGCTGTGCTAGATCTCTTTTCAGGAGCATCAGAAGCACTCGACCACGATCCACCGGGAGAATGAGTTCCTGAGTACTCCCATCTCTTTTCTGAAGTTTCGTTATCATCAGCTATCCTACATTCGTCGATTTCTACCGTGGCGAAACCACAATCGTTCCATAAACAATCGCCTACATCTTCTTCTAATTCTAGCGCATCATCTTCCCTTATACTTGGTAGAGTGGATAGAGATATCTGCCCGGGCGTCGTTATTTCAGCAAAAGGTGATTGTCTATCTCTGAGATCTTCGCACGATAGCGACAAGCTCCAGTCTTCCAATTCTGCTCTATCGTATTCTAAGTCAGCTAAATCTCTGTGCCTCTGTTGTAAAGCAGATCTAGCGTCGTCCAGTTCTAACCAGTGTTGAACGTAATCAGAATCGAACTGCGACCCATCTGCTCTTTCATCGACAGTACTTCCCCAGGAGACTCTTTCTGAGCTTGTAGTGGAAGCGATAGCCGGCCTTCTTAAAGGTCTTTCCGGTGACGGTTTGAGATCTAGAACTAAAACTCCCGAACTAGGGGAGGGGGAATCTAGGCAGCTAGTTGGACAGGTTGTACCAGCGAGTAGTTTTAAACACAAATGAGAATCTGAGAAGCTGCGAACAACGTGTTGGAAGGGTAGAACTGGTCGGGAGGGTGGATAGCTGCCTCTTATGCCAGCAAACGCGACACCAATGGGGAAGTAAATATAGTCTGCTTCTGCGAGCAGTCTGGCGTGACGGCGCGTCTCCCGCGGGTTGATGGACACGATGGTCTGGTTATCTGTCTCGTCAGACGCTTCGTTTAGATCTGGTAGAACTCTGTCTACAGCATGATCACTCTGGCGTGAAGCGTCTGCTTGCACGTCACTAGACATGGTGGAGTAACCTTCGTCTTTGGCGCCGCTTTCTGGAGATTCTGCGCCCGCTTCACATTGCTCGCCCGTTTCTTCTTCCTTTTCTACAGTTGCTTCTGAAATTGTTGAATTCAATTGTTTAGATGGGTTGTAACTTGAAGTCTATCTCAATGGATGATATAGGATAATAAAATTTAAATTATTATTAACTATTTTTTTGTATTCTTAATGAATATTTTGTGGAAGCAGAAATTTTTAAATTAAATAAACAGAAAACACGGTCTATCTTTTAATAACACAATTAAATGCAGTTTTTGTTTATATAGGCAATTATTTTAATGGCCAATTTAGAGCTTCTGTTTTCAGCTTAACGGTGAGTTTAAAATGACAGATAACATATAAAAATATACATAATTCATACCTTTCCCCTTTTCCGCACTGGGTACGCTAAGACTGAGCGTGGCGGGTCGTGTGGGAGCCGCCCACAGCGTGGGGTCCACTGCTGACAACGCACGTGCTAGGTTCGCTGGTGTTACTTCCAGACCCTGGAAAAGATATTTGTATGGAGTTAGAAGTAATTTCTTAACGGGTTAACCCGTAACCGATAGAATAGTGGGCAACTAGTGGCAATCATCCATACTGTGAGTTGCAAGCATCGAGCAGTCAATTTACCCAAAATCTATAAATTTTTACTTCAAATTAATCTGAAGATATTCCTGTAATTATATCGTTGGATCTTAATAAATACCTACTCATCTCGTGTCACAATGTTTGTCCTTAATGGACTCCTAAACCACTTAACCGATTATAATAAAATTCGCACACCACGTGCAGTTCGATCCAACTTGAGAGATAGGATAGTTTAAACATGTAGGTACCACGGGCGAAGCCGGGGCGGACCACTAGTATTCTATAAATTTAATGCAGTAGTTTTACTCGAAGGACCATTTTTTTAAAATTCATGTAACGTGAAAATCATGTATGAACATACATATCATATATCATGGAAGCATTATGAAAAGCACATACTAAAACGGTTTTCTTGCCTACCTTGAGCTCAGTCCATATATCGGCTAGTATCTGATGTCGCCGCTTGTCGTCCTGACTGAGCGCGTGCGGCAGCTGTACTGGGGGCGCGGGCGGCGGCGAGTCGCGGAACGATACTAGCGACCCGCATGAACCCACGTCTAGGAGATGCACTGTATTGGCGAAATAATAGTTTTCTTTATTCGTAGTAAAATATAGTTATAGAAAAAATTGTTTACCACGAAAAGGCGTATGGACTCAGCAAAGAGTGGTCAGATAGAAATGGAAGCCAAAAAAAATGCAGTTATACAAAAAAAAATGAAAAAAGATGTTTACCGCGAAAAAACTCAGCAGAGTGGTTACATAGAAAAAACGATACGAACAAAAAGCTTCTGAAAGATTGTGATCTTGATAAAAGTTTCAATTTGAACTTTAAAAGTTTCATGAATAAAGCGCATCACACACGGTGAAGATACTATAATATTTTATGTTAATATTCTCTAATATAAAATCTGTGCCTCCAGTGAATAAAGGAGTAAGACGAGTTATTCCCTTTGGTTTTTATTGTACCATTGGATTCAGCTCGTCAAAATACACAACATATCAAAAGGTCATATCTCTAGCTGCGTCCTAACCCATTTTTTCGAATGACCCAAACGGTATAAGTAGGGTGTGATTAACGGTATAAGTTGCCTTATCCATCATTTTAGGCAATCACAAAGGAACTATTCGTCTCGAGTCAAAAGTACCCACGAACACAAAGACGTATGTGTAGTTATACTTTTTGAATAAAGACTTAATTCATTTTGTTTCATGAGTTCTAACTCTATTTTAGTATAAACGCATTTGTGTCATTTTTCTAACATGAGCATAAAGGAACAACTCTTTTAGTGTCATTGGTTCAAGTGACGACATGAGACAGTTTCGCATTAATGCCGTGTTGCTATTGGTCTATTTGAATACCTACTGCACGGAAACAACACAAACTATTCCTTATTATTTTTCAATCGTATTTTCAATAAATCTGCAACAACAAATCTTTATATTTTTTAAAAAAGGTATTTATCAGTTAACTTGGGATACTAATATATTTCTATGGAAATTAACTATTTTTTTCAATAGATATTAAAATTACAGTTAACACATTAAGTGCATTTAATGATATTATACTCTTTGTTAATTGAATCATCTAAAAAAAGCCAACAAAAATGTTAAACTTATATTTTCTTCTTATAATTGGGTAAGTTTTTAAAAAATAACTAGTTTTTAATCTTTTTTAAAAAATTTAATCTAACTACAATAATACTATAGGTAGTCTATAATAGTCGCATAAAAAAAGTATTTATAAACAGTCTTGACAATTATGAATCAATATTCTCCGCATATAGCGTTTTAGCCACTGTGCTTTGGTAATTTGCCTTTTTTATAGGAAAAAAATCCGCAATATCGATACTTCTTTGGTCCTGCATTTACGTAAACATATTATGGATACTCTGGTACCACATATTTTGAAAAAATTGGGCTATTGTCACGTAGAGTCTCTTCAAAGTGCGTGCCACAAGTCGTATTTGCATCCAAGGCACCTTCAAATCTGTGCTTAATTTTTTTATAAAATCTTTCGGCTCATTGTATTTTCTTTATTTATCTACATTATTTTGATATTATATGATATAGAAATTGTTAAAATTCCATATCATGCCGTAATATCGCCACTGACCACCTATAACTTTTCTTGTAAATGAACATACAGGAATATGGTTTTCGGGCTTCTCTTATCTCTTTATAGTGCTTGTATCCTCAATGTATACCACCATGACATATTCGGTTTTGCTCCGGACAACATCTTCAGCCACCCAATCCCCTTGCTTGGAGTCCAAATCCAGCGGAGGACAATAATCGTCATTTACTAAAATTGAAGGTTTTTCGTCCTAGTATAAAAGTTGTCTGGATCCCATTTTATACTCATTCTATAGTATGTATAATAACTATATCATGTGAAACGTGACTTAGAAAAAAAATATTCAAATAAATCACAAAATAAAAGTTTGAAACAATCTTAAAATTTACGAAAAGCCCAATTATACGTCAAAATGACGCACAACATCCTCTTTACAACAAAATGGCGGAATTTACCGGGATGAGCCAACTATGTACTGCTAGGTCTCGACGGCTAATAAGTTGGTTCTGGATTTTGCAGCGATTCGATGGTTAATATAGAAGAGAACATACGTCAAATTTACGTAGATTGGACTTCTAGGGTTAAATGCATAAATGTTACCTAATATAATACCTACATGTTGTTTTATTTTTATTATCTAATAACGATAAAAGCCCGTTGATTTCATTCGTTTTTCAAGCTACGTGCATAATTGAGTCATAAAGTACACAAATTTCAAGCATAATAAGTCACATCATTTCTATAAAACCAAAACTGCCAATAATATAAGTCGTGTTGTGCGATTATGATGATGATGGTATTTTAAGATATTGAAGGTAAAATATATATTATCTTCGTCGTGTGTTATGGCTCATATGATTTGTATGGCGAGCGATAATCGGAAATATGCTCTAAGATAATATATATTTTACGCTTAAAAGTAAAGAATTGATTCACGATTCCTTCTTCTATTCAATGCAGAAAGTAGCTATTATATTATTATTATCCACTTTCAGTAGTTACTTAAATTGAATGCGGTTAATAAATAATTAGACCAGGGTAGATAATTTTTGAAACAAAAAAAAATCGCAGTAGGATGAAACCCATTAGAAAAGGATAATGATAAAAATAAAAGGAAAAATAAATTACAGACAATCCGAGTTCGGGAAGTGGGAGGGGGGGGGGGGCTTCTAAGGCTAAAAAATGGTTTCTCTTGATTTCCGTGTGACAGTGTGATAATGAGCTTTTACAAAATCAGGCACACTTCTCGAACTCTATATTTTCTCTTGTATCGGCTTTTCGGTAACATTTCAAAAGAAAAAAATCATCTGATCAAAGTAACGATACCACAGCTAACATTTGACAGCATGTTCATAAACAAAATGTCGATAAAAACATTTCAGGTCGTTTGAGAAATTTGCCTGACTTAGTGAAAGCTCATTATCACACTGTTTGTATGCATTTTCTGAGTAAATTTCCTATGGTAATGTATATTATAATTTACACCATCAAAAAGTAGATATTTCAACGTACAAAAAGCCCCCAAACTTTTTGAAAAAAGCTGATATTTTGACGCCAGAATTTTCGATTGAAAATTAGGTTGTTTTTTTGGTATTAAGTTGAAATAAGGCGAAAAAATAAATATTTTCAATCACATAAATTACAGTGTATTTGCGACATAATAAAGTAAGTTTTCACCAAATTTCGTAGAAAAAAAAAAAATTTTGAAGTAGATAAAAATAAAAAACCAAAAACTTGGTTTTTTGAATTTTTCACCTAAATTTTGAGGTTATGTGAAAAAATTGTTAATACAAAAGTTGTAGATCTTTTTATTACCTACAACTTTGCCATTGAACTTTTTTCCGTAGGACTTGTAGTTTTGTCGGAAATCGAGAGAGACCATTTTTTTCTCTTAAAAGCTCCCCCCCTCCCACTTCCCGAACTCGGATTGACTGTAATTTATTTTTCCATACATTTTTATCATATTTTCCTCCTTTTCTAATGGGTTTCATCCTACTGCTATTTTTTTCACTTTTTATTATTTTTAAAGGCTTCTACCCTGGTGTAAATAGGTAGATTATAAAAACATAACTACATATTTGGTAAATTGAGGTGAGAATTGATTTATTTGTCCAGTGTACACCTATGCCAATTGTTTAGACCCTACTCATATATGTACATATATGAGTAGGTGTGTATAGTAGTGTTTATAGCGTAAGTGTAGGTGTATATAATAGTACCTCACCTTGCAAATCCCTATTAAGCGGTGTGACAGGCGTGTGCGGTGTAGCGGGAGTGTGTGCGGCCGGCGTGTGCGGCGTTGCCGGCGAGGGGCGCGGCTGCGGGCGGAGTTGCCGCACCAGCAGCGCGCTGAGCGCTCTGTTTTGTGCTTCTAGCTCGCGGATACGGGCTCTCGCGCAACCGAGCTCTTCGCGCACGCTCTGGAAAAGTGATGAACTTGATGATAGAATGTGACTAATAAAGTTTTATGGCTTTGAGCTTATTTGGCAAGTTCGACTTGTTGTTCTGTTGATGTCAAATTTTCGACACTTTATAGTTATTGTGTGAGCGTTACCGTGGAAAGCCTTATTTTATAGAGACGTTACCGTCTAGGTAGATGTATAGGAAAGGCATATGAATAGGTAATAGAGACTAAGAATGACTACTAGAACTAGTTTTGTTCTGGCAGGTTAGATTACGTTCGGTGATCACCAAAATACTATCGTGGAAAGCGCGATTTACTTTAAAAAAGAATCAAAATTTATGTTGATTTTCCACGATGCGATCTTCCAATTTCATTCTGTTCAAACAACTGAAATTTGAATGTGGTAGTTTGAATTTTGATGATCAATTTCCAATAATTATCGAGATTAGATCAGGATATCGACTGCACAGCACCGGTAACTTTATTACAAGCGAGTGCAAATCAGAAATGCACGTCACGGTGCATATTGCATGTAAATATACTTAAACTTGCAGACGAAATCAATAAAAGTACAAAGCGTAACCTTATTTAGCATACATCGTACGGATAACAAGCTGTTCCAGTGTAAAAATCTTCTCCCCCATACTCATTATCCGTTAAAAGCATCCCTGTCAGTTTCCGAAACAAATGCGTATATTTTAATTATACATCATTAGCCAAATTAAATTCGAGTAGCGTAATTGACGGGAGGTGATTAAAGGGGAGATCCGAGATAGAAGGAATTGTTCTTGGAGTTGCCAGATTCTGTATTAATTAATGTAATGTTGATATTTAAACATTATTTCTTATTGTTAACTGGAAGATGTGGCAAGCTTTTGTTTCTAGAATTAAATCTGTATTAAACAAAAGCATTATTAAAATGTTATGAAACGAATTTCTCCTTGTATAATTGGAAATATTCAAGAGCGTCTAATATAAAAGTGTTGTAGCGTGTTTGAGATATTTTAATCACCTAAGCGTGGAATAGCATGTGTTTATTAATAAGTATATTTCAACGTCAACGGCGAAATACTGAGAGCCAACCAAAGTAATAGTTAATATTTAAAACCACACACATCACGCTTCATAATTAGGTCACACTAAATTACAAAACTCAAGATTCTGTTAAATTGATAACCGTCACCAGCCCAAAAGTGATTACTGTCATTTTGACATTTGATAAATGTTTCCTCTTCAAAGGGAATACGTTGATTAACTTGGATAATATTCACGTGAGCCTCGCGAGTTTATGAAGTAATTAGAGGCAGCGAAAGCTTTTCGGATCGGTATTGAATTATGGAAAGCAATTTGGCTGAGTAAACACACGGCTAACAGATAAATAAGATGTTGGGACAATGACATTTCCCGAATTCGATTGCCATACAAATAATAGAAATGCTTTCGTCAAATATACAGTTGCTAAAACAATTAACGACTCCGATATTTCTACATCATGCACAGAAAAGTTGCTGGTCCTGTCATATATTCCGTGGTTAGAATATAAAATACGGACACCGAATTTGCGGCGCAGTAAACTAAACGCGAACAATTCGTACTGTCATCAAACTGTCAGGAGCACGCGCCGCCATCTTTATCCGAAAAGTTCGCGCCAAAACTAAATAACATGGCGGACATTTACGGATTTAAACACAAACATTCACATTATCGGCGAGATTATGCCAAGATTATAGTGGTCGGGCGCTCCGGTGGAATTATTACGGTGCTCGGTAAGGCCGAAGTGTCCCATTTCGTACGATTTATGTGCGAGACTAGCTGTTAGTAATCCGTAAGCGGAGCCTGCCTATAATTATGAGAAAACAATTTTCCAGTACCCATCTAAATACTCTGACCGGATTAAGAGATTCCGTTTCTGGTTTTTTTGCGCGAAGAATTAATTCTGCAGCGGTTTTTTAAGGTACTCGCTATAAATTAAAACGGTATTATCTCTGCTTTGCAGCTTAGTTAGCGCGTAAAGTTGTCGACGTCTTTTTTGGTTAAAAGGTATAAAGAAGGCATTGCAGCTTATATTAAAATATTCTCTTCTATCAAGGCAAGATTCTATTTTTTAGATCGTAAGAAGAAATGTTCATAAACATTTTATAATTTATCTACAATGTATTTCGCTTAGGTAGTTACGCTTTAATTAATTTAAATCATAAAGTAAGTACCATACTTAAAGTTTCAAGGGTTTTATTACGTGCCCTCATAATTCATATAATTGAATTTCAAACATAATATCTTCAAATCATATTATAATATATTTCACTACAGAAAACTATGCGTGAATTCTATATTTGAAAATCTACATAGTACGTATATACCTATAAAAGATTATCTGTATTAGATTACTATACCTTTTGAGAGAGCAGCGCTCGCACGACTTGTTGCGCAACATCGTCCAACTTTTTCTCATGCTCCCCGACCCCGAGACTGACTGACAGTGCTGACAACTGACCCCGCAGCCGCTCGTTTTCAGCTGACAGCACTGACAACTGACTTTGGTAATGCGCTGCTGACGCCTGAAATAATATAAAGAAATTATCTTAAAAGATGCGCTTCATAACGAAAATATGTCATAATTTATCGGATGAACGTGCCGAATACCCAAAAATGTGTCAGAACCAGATCTTGAAAAATTAAACCGCGCCTAAATAAACAAAACCCTCCTCAAATATCCTTTGTCTCTTCAGAGGCAGTTCTGAAGTAAAACTGCGTACATAATGTAAAAGTGTCAATTCATCAACACATCACGGATACTGTCAAAACAGCTTTAGTATTTAAAAAGTCCCCCAAAAGGGCCTATCATTCGCACTCTTAATTAAACGGGCTCCCGCAGTTAGGGTGAAAAATAAACAACCAGACACGTTTGACCCCTCTGCTTTTTCTTATCTAGTCTATTTTATAGTCTTTGAACGTTACAATGGGTCTACGTTAAATGGGCATCAATGTACACTTCAAAATTAAGTAAAGGTGCTCAAAGGTAAATTTAATTTGGACCTTATATCATTGCCCTATAGGTTCAATATTCCTCAAAAAAATCCGTAGTTCAATATTATGATAGACAAATATTTGTCATATTTGGCGGTAGTCGTACTGCAACTGTGACAGAAGGCTCTATAATTAATAAAGTAAAGGAAAAATATTCTAGAGCAAAATTAATTTAATTTACTTGTTCGTTTTTAGGTTATGCTCTTAATACAACCTTAACAACGTAGTGTTTTTAACCGACTTAAAAAAAAACGAGGAGGTTATCAATTCGGCCGGTATAATTTTTTTTTGTATGTATGTACACCGATTACTCCTAGGTTTCTTAACCGATTTACGTGATTCTTTTTTTGTTCGATGCGGGATGGTGTCGAATTGGTCCCATAAAAATTTTATTCGGATAGGCCCAGTAGTTTTTATTTTATGAGCATTTTTGTCTGTACTCGATGACTTAATTGAAATGTAGCAAGTAACTTTGATTCACTTCCCGGTAAACGATTGAGCTGAAATTTTGTATACGTATGTAAATTGGATAGCGATGAAATATTATCATGACATAGAGCTGATCTGATGATGGAATCGGAAGGTGGCCATAGGAACTTAGTAATATATTGACTCAACTTTATCGAGATTGGGCTCGTTTGATTCGTGTTGAAAAATACACTAAAAAGTATTAAATAAAAATAACTGCGTTAAAAACAACCGACTTCAAAAACGAAAAAGTACAAAATAAAAAAGATTTGATATCATTAACTACTACATAATATTATTAAGATGTGTTTTTTTATTAAATAGGTTTGAAGTCGGTGCCAAACACTTAGTATTAAGCCCGTGCACCGACATCAAACCTATTTAATAAAAAGCACATCTAAATAATATGTAGTAATTAATGATATCAAATCTTTTTTATTTTGTACTTTTTCGTTTTTGAAGTCGGTTGTTTTTAACGCAGTTATTTTTATTATGATGTAAAAGGGATGTAAAATCTAATGCAAATAATAATTGTGTCGCATTAGAAATATGCGGCAGCGCATTCATAATTTCTTTACCCACACTAGCTTCATTACTTCAATCGATACGTACTCGAAGTACGTATTGAGTGTAGGAATGAAATGTGATAAATTTCGTTATATCATCGAATTAACCGACCAAAAACACCTCAAAAACTTGAATGAATGTCGAGAAAATCAATATCCAAATTAAGATATAATGAATTCCTCAGAATTCGTTAAATTCAAAGGCACAACCGCAGCTGGTGTAAGGCAGGCAATTAAACTGGCAATTGGCTGTAGAATTGGTTTTCAATCAATGGAGACGCATTTTACAGGATTCAGACCTTATAGCATTCATCACGGCTTATTAATTAATTTTCATAAATAAACTCGGATATTGGCTGAGCATTTATTGATTTTCGTATTTCTAAGATTTCATGTGATGTTTAAATACTGGTAGGTTATACTGGTAGGTACTGGTAGGTACATAGTTGTTAAAATTACTGTTTAACCGCAAATATCAAAGATTTCAATAGTTCATTTATAAACTATACTAGCTTACCGCCCGCTTTGTCTAAAACCTAATAAATTATATACTAAAACCTTCCTCTTGAATCATTCTATCTATTAAAAAAAACCGCATCAAAATCCGTTGCGTAGTTTTAAAGATTTAAGCATACAAAGGGACATAGGGACAGAGAAAGCGACTTTGTTTTATACTATGTAGTGATTATTGTAAAATTTCATCCAAATCCGTCCAGTTTTCGAAAAAGAAGATGTAAGTATATTGTAGGATGTATATTGTATATCACATTCACCTGCTTAATTTAATTATTTTCATTTATCCTCAGCATACATATTACCATCATTAGTTGAAACTCATAATGGATTAATTCTTATAATAAATTACTAAAAGCGTCTACCGCCTGTTTTCCATTTGTATGTGACTATGTGTCAACTCTTTCTATATTCTGTTATAAAAATAAACGAGATTTTATTTTTGTATTAAATCTTTTAAATCATTGTTAGGTTTGGTAACTATGTAGGTATTTAGTTTATTACATTGATCTTATTAATCAATGGCACTGATTTAAATAATATTTAACTGCATTACGAATAATTATGAATAAGTTTAATTAGCTTCATCAATTTCTAAATTCGTATTTTCATTAGGTATTTATTATTGTTATAGGTCCTTAAATTATGTAAACGTACTTGTTCATTTTGAGATTTGTATCCGATTCATTACGACGAGACTAAATCTACAAGAACTAGTGTCTATAATCAAAACCTACACATCGTTTCCAACTCTTATTCTACAGTTCAAACTGGAATCTGATTTAATCATCCCAAAACTGAGCGTAACGTAATCTCATTAACATTAACACGGCAAAGTTGCAAGTTCACAAGATTAATGGCGGTGGTATCCAACTCGATTGTTGCTTATAGTGATTGGATACATAATCATTGCTAAACACTTGAGCAATTAGTCTAATAATCGCATTAGGTTTTATGCAAATGGGGTATCCATGATGAGTGTTTTAATTTTTGATCCTTATATAAAGTTAGGGTATTAGAGTATCGTGCATATGTTCTGCCATCATTTTGTAATAATTGTTATGCTTGTAAGAGGCCATATCGATTTTAGAGTGATTTTGACTTGTTTCTGTAATTCTTTAGGCGCTCGTTTAACAAAACTAAATTAGTAACAATGTGTTTTATTATCTTAAATTAAAGATTCATTCAATATCTAAAATATGTTCCAGACAATTTATTGATATTCATTGTCCAGTTTGTTTAATAGCCAATAACCTGAGGCGTGTTTCAATTTTTTCCATGCGGGACGTTCGTGTCTTTGTAGTTTACACGGAATTTAAAAGAAGAAGTTTTCATATAAAATATACAACAGTAAAGACACTGAGACATCCTAAAATATGTTCGAGGAAATTTAAGTACTTTTATTCAAAAATTCAAAATCTAAGTTAAAATAGCCTTACTTTGATGAAATTTTATGTGTATTTGGCGTCGAATTTCTAAAACATACAACAGAGTAAAAAATAAATAAAAAATACACATTAAACTATAGATTATGCTTAAAAATTTGCAATCAAAAAAATACATATTATATGATTTATGAAAGTAATGGAATATTTTAAAGTTCTCTAGAATTTTCGGTTATATACGGGAGCGCAAACGCTGTTACGGCAGACCGCGCTCCGCGCTTTAGGGAGTAGGACGTGTTGCGCTGCTCCGTCAGACACAAAATTACTAAAGTACGATTTTCCCGCGCGTAGTAGTCGGGAAGCCCACGATACTAGATTAGAATTGGTGGAGTAGACGATAACGAGATAATAAGGTCCTATAATGTTTCCACTTTGAGCACTTTCAGCCTTTGCTACTCGACTACACGATGATCGCGTTCAAACGTAAAAATACTAGCTTTCGTCCAGCGCAATTTTGTTTTAGGACTCGTAATCACTACATAGTATAAAACAAAGTCGCTTCCTCTGTCACTATGTCCATTTGTATGCTTAAATCTTTAAAACTACGCAACGGATTTTGATGCGGTTTTTTTAATAGATAGAGTGATTCAAGAGGAAGGTTTTAGTATATAATTTATTAGGTTTTAGACAAAGTGGGCGAAGCCGCGGGCGGTAAGCTAGTATTGTAATTAATTCTCTTTCAAAGGTACGTATACCTTAAAGTGTTGTGGTTTACCTATATTTTAAAGAGTAATGTCAAGGAAATTTACTTACTTATTTTATGTAGGCGGAAAACAGAATATTAATTAATAGGATTTTATAATATTCTATCCAATATTTTCAAAGGCTATTAAGTGTCTATGCTAACATATAAAACTACATAAAAGAAGAGAATGTCCTAAAATAAGAATGAAAGTGGAATATTTGAATAATCAAATCCAATATTCATAAAAGGAAGACTGTAATTTGATTGGAAACGCTTTATTGGAAGTAAGCTATCCAAAATAATTGCTGATTCGACGCATTCGAGTGGAAGAGAGATTAAACTCTAACGAAGCGGACGTCTATTAAAAAATTATTAATTTGTGTGCATAATGCCACTGTTTATGCAATAGTTGCATAATTCAATCTGCCCTGAGTCGCTTGTGGATAATAGCTATCTCTGGCGCGTTTCCATTGCTTGATGAACGTGACTACAGCTTGACAAAGAGAGAAGAAAATGTACTAAAACTTCGGTCGAAATATCTACCGTTTTGAAACTATGAAACTAGCGGTAGCTCTATTTTTAACACGCTTTTATTAGCTTCATTATAACTTCTCTTTATTAAAGTTTTGGTTTGAAGATGCATTATCAAACTATTGAGATCTTTGAAAGATGTTAAAAAAATATTTTCCTTCTGTAAACCTAACAGATAATGCCGAATGTAAATTGCGATAACAAAATGAAACTATTCCTTCCTTTGTTACGATCCCTGATGTTTAAACAAAATAATCGTGTCGTATCAAACAACGGACACTCTCTAATTGGTTTCGTTAGCGGACTATGGGGGTATCTGGAGTCTGCGGTAACTCAATTACGAAGATGCCTCTGCTCGTACAATGATTACCAGCTGTCTGACTTTTGGCGGATTTAAACATGTTTTATGCTTTTTATAGGGGCTTTATGGTATGACTTGTGTGGTAGAACTATAGGAATACATACAAAACTGTACTAATTTAATAAACAAAAATGTTTGTTTGCCCGTCCTTCGTGTCAGCATAGATGTTACGTGCCACAAGTGAAAAATACCAGCCAGTTGATGTTTTCTGTTATTAAGGTACCTAATCAAACAGGGAAATCGTTTTTTTGACGTGACAACGTCTTATAATTCGATTGAGCCGGCTGTACGCACGAAAAAACATGACTCATGCGGCGTTACCTCGCTCTGAGGCGTTCCATGTAACCGCGGCTGTACACACTCGTCGAGAGCCTCTCGTCGAGAGCCTCGGCCGAAAAGACTCTCGTCGAGAGCATGCCTGTACACACTCGTTCTAACATTTGAACTGAAGACTTACACGAGAATGGACGTAGAAAAAGCTGCTGCTATTTGTCTTTGTGCCGTGAGCTATTATAATTTTTTAAACATTTACTATAAAAAAAAATTTTCAAACCATGGAGAAAAAGAAGATGGTGGATGATTACCATGCACCGCAGTAAAAACAGGGAAATAAATATAAAAATTTCCTGAATAGTTAATGTATTTTATTGTATTTTTAAGGAATCAATAGAAACGCTTCTTTGTTTCAGAAGTACAATGGAAAATCAATTGGCTGAGTTGGTGGCAGAACCTTCTGGCCAATTTAAAATAAATCCATAAAAAATAAGTTCCATAAAAAAGGTTCTGTTTGATAACACTCCAAAAACTGTAATTCTCGTTCATTAGACCACATAGTGAAACACGTGCGTTCATAAATAACGTCAGCGAGCAACTAACTGAACAAGTGTGTACATGCTCGCTCTCGTTTTCCTCGCGAGACTCAACGAGACCCTTTGACTCGGGCGCAAAAAACCGACCAGTAACCGAGACAACCGAGGCGAGACACGAGAGAGCGAGACAAGACGAATGCCACCATGTACATACTCGTTCTCGGCCTGTCTCGGTGTGTCTCGGCGAGTGTGTACAGCCGGCATAAGGCTTGAAGAGCAAGCGAGAGCGCGGAACGAGCGACAAAGAAGCACAATCGGACGTTGTCACTTTCAACTATCGTCAGTAAACCGACTTTACAGACAACCAATTTTTTATATTAAATAAAGAAAGTTATGTAACATTTAATATTAAGTAGTATAATAAGTATATTTATATTTTCCAGTTTAGAAAAAACAGCTACATGTCTTTGTATCTCCCTTAGGTAGGTCCTCATTGAAATTCTACAAAAAGAACATTTTAGCACAATCATACGATGACAAAACCAAATCCGTTGCCATGGTAACCCTACTTCTAGCATGTTCTACAAAAAGCTGCTCCGTACAAGGAAGTTTCAATTTGCAATTTAGCTGCTGATTTAGGATTTACCAGTTTTCTGAAGGCTTTTGTGAAGGAAAATCAAGCTATTTTGTATGGGAATATATTTGAAAGATATTTGGTATTGGTATGAGTAATTAGTTTGAATGAAGATATAATTATGGAAGTCATAAAGATAATGAATTTATATGTTAGGTACACACTTTATATAGAAATCAATACAGTAACGATGCGTTCGGGGCTTATGAAGATAATCATGCTATATTTTAATGCGGTTTTATAAGATACTAGCGGTCCGCCCCGGCTTCGCTCGTGGTATATATTTCGCAATAAAAAGTAGCCTATGTCCTTTCTCGGGTATCAAAATATCTCCATACCAAATTTCATGCAAATTGGTTCAGTAGTTTAGGCGTGATTGAGTAACAGACAGAGTTACTTTCGCATTTATAATATTACTAGAGGTCCGCCCCGGCTTCGCCCGTGGTACATATTTCGCAATAAAAGGTAGCCTATGTCCTTTCTCGGGTATCAAAATATCTCCATACCAAATTTCATGCAAATTGGTTCAGTAGTTTAGGCGTGATTGAGTAACAGACAGACAGACAGAGTTACTTTCGCATTTATAATATTAGTATGGATTAGTATGGATTTTAATATATTTACCGAATTCTTATTGAAACCTATAAACAAGTACATACCACCATACCAGAAACCACAGACATGTATATTAAGACATGTCTGTGCCAGAAACCAATGAAGCATGAATGTATTAACTATTATTCATTGTAAAACTCTATACTAATTAAAGGCAATATTTTCTATAACAAACGTATTGATTTTATATCGTTCAATTTTCTAAAACTGTTTGTAAATAACATAACCGTACAAACGTCAAACACAATTAGTGCGTGTGTATTTGAGATCGGGGCAAAGCCGGGGGCTGAAACGATGCACCCTAGTGCTGACCGTTGCTAGTGCTGTGCTGCTAAATATCGATAATTGATTGTATAATTAATTAATTCTTGATAAATTGTAAAATAACTGTAAATTGAGGTACTTCTTGTTTAATTTAGACACAGAATCGTGTCTACATTTCCACTGAAAAAAATACTTATTCCTTTTCGATTTGAAAAATCTGTCTACATCTTTATTTATTTCACAGTATAACCAAATTGATCAAACCTTAATAACTAGACCCACAGCAGTACCTAATTATTTTTGCCTCCACGGCGAATAGTGAAACTTTACCATGAAATGTACCTACTACGAAATTTTCAGCAACTGTTTGTTTATACGTAGGTACTCTTCTAAGTGTATTTTCATACGTAGGTACTCTATCTACATCGTAATTATTTTCATAAGAGTTAAATCAGCCTAAATGATATTTTACAATATTAAATCACCGCTAATCCATACATATCGATAAAAGCGCATCCCTATCCCGGCACTGCGCCCTTGCACTTCGGAAGGGTAAAGTTGAATTATTGTTTAGAGGCGCGAGGGGGCGCTTTTAAACCGGGAAACCCCAGTCATTGTGCATAGCCGATTTACCGCTTTCCGCCATTTTAATGTCCTTACATCGCTGTTATGGCTTGTCTGTGTGAGTGCATGTAGCGTAAGAGAAAATATTCAGCGTTTTGATGGTTTAGAATATCTTGACTGATCGATCGACCGATATAAATCTTGACTGATCGCACTAGGTAGGTAGGTATATGTTTTTCTTTTCCTAGGGAAAGTAAATAAATCTATTTCGATGTTTCAATATTTTTAAAGTCTTATATTAGGTAACTAATATAGACATAGTAGACATTTGCTCGCAATATACCTGCTATACTATCATTATAATGGGAAATTCCGCTACCGCTTTTACCTTGTAACATATTCATAATTTTACCGTGTCTATAACAATACGTGTGTGTGTGTGTCAGTAACGATTTGTAGACTGAACTACAGTTCCGGGAACCACGTTTTGTGCAAAGGGCAGTGATGGTACCTTTTAGGGGTTGGGTTTTTTCAGTACTAGAGTGCCTCTTATCTTGCCTGTTTTAGAAGCTGAGGCTTGTGATTGTCATTGTAACGCTATTGTGAAAGCTTTGGAAGTGGTAATTATTTTGGTTTTAGTTGAAGTGTAAGATTTTGGGTACGTGATGAAGTATTTGAATGTTACATTTGCTGTAGATTTTACCAATTTATTGGGGATATGCAAAATATTGTTTTTAAGGGCAAGGTAAAATTGATAATATTTCATTATGTCCTTATAAAAGTGAATTACCTTTCTAAATTGTAATACTTCAAAGTCTTCCATTAAACTTAGTAAAATCAAACAAGACGTAACGTGATAAGGAAAACGTCAAAAAAGAAATTCATTTTAGCAGAGCGCTCAGAAATATCAGATAGAAACTTCGAAATATTCAAGTGCCCGACGAAATATTAACTCGCAAATTGCTCACAAAATATTCTAAGCCGTTAAATTAAAAAATTCAAGGAAGATTCTGTTACGAGCATTCACCCATTTTAAATTGACACCCCGTTGCCATCTTTTAACAAGTGCGATATTCGTTTTGAGGGATCTTGTGAATCTGGTGAAACAGGCATTGGGAAACAGGAATCATGAACAAATATCCGAAATATTTCATTAAACTGGACTGTTTTGTCTGCTCCCCTTCAATATGCATGTTTGAATACGTTATTCGAAAACTTTGTATGCTCACTGCGTTTGCCTTTTGATGCGGAGGGTCTTTAATGATGTCCAGAGGACAATATATCTCAATTACTCTATCGTGGGTATCATTTCAATTAAATGCGGCTTCATTTTAGATAAAAGCAAATTGTAATTTGCAAAAATTATTGCAAAGTATTCACCTTATAGGTATCTCGTATGAACATACTTGAAGGTGTTTGAAACGTATTTGAAGATGCTGCAATAGATTTTCATTAATTCTATTTTCTTTTATAGTTATTATCGTTACCAAAAGTTTGAACATATAACAGCGTTTTAATCTGACATCAGTGTTAAACGCTGAGAGAGCGAGATGGTTAAAATTCCAAACGTGAACACCAAATGAGTGGAATGTTTTGTATTTAGCCCGTTATTATTTCAATTCTGCCATTTCAACATTTATTCTGCTATCAGTACCTAACAATATTTGAATTTCAATAAAATTCACGATTCACCGCTATCTGGTCATCATTCCCCCGTCATTCCTATCAATTTTGATTTTTCCGTTTCCCCACCTGCCTTACAGCCGTCTATTGTGTGCCCCTCTTTAATATATTCTAAATATTTTCTATTGTCAGTCTCCTGGGCGACATCTTTTGTAACGGATATATTATCATTGTTGAAGGAATATTGAAATTCGCATGAAACTTTTCATACAATTTTATCAGAATACTCCAGACGTCTTATGTTGTAAAGTTGAGCATTGTTCATTTTTGGTATAAAATTATTTTTTGATGAAAATCCATAAGAAGTTTCGGCTTTGTGTCTAACCAAGTTGGTAACAGTCTATTGTGTTGTAGATAGACAAGTTATATAAATACGCTGGCTTAGAAGGTAAAACATACAAAAAGTATAGATAATTCGTGTGTTTTGTTTGTCTTCATATTTTCCCAACTAAAACATCTAACAAACAAACGACCAAACAAATCTATCTGTTTGTCCACACATTATCCCTACCACTCAATCAGGATCACAAACCAAACAGACCACACTCATAAGAACACAGCCACTAATTACGCAAAAACATTATCCCCTCTTAAACACACTCCGCCATTAATAATCCTTCAAAGAATGTCCAGGGGGCCACTATTATATCTTAAAGCAGTATTACTTCTAGTGTGGGAAAGTGATGGCGCTAGACAGCTTATATAGCGCTGTCTTTTTTCGACACTGGGAATAATACTGCTTAAAGACATCATGTTAGGGAGCAGTATAGACGGACCAAACTAATAGACCTCTCCGCCCTCCTTTATTTCCTAAAACGACTATAGGGAAGCTATCTATTTTGGGGGATCAAGTGACACTGGTTATGTGGTACTTTCGCAAATTAATTCCTATCTGCAGTGGCAGATATAATCCAAAAATAATCGCCTGTCCCCTCTATGCGATAAATGCTCTTTAATGCCGTTAAACGACTGCCCGAATTTGTCTTGCTCGTATCGTTTTGACATGTTTTGAGTTCAAAGAAATACTTATTTATTATGAATATTGTAATAATTTATTAGGTTTTTAGTGTTTCTTTTTATTACTATTGTGTGTTAGAACTGGAAATCGACATATTACTCATTTTTAGTGCAAGTTTAAGGATATAATACACATCGCATCATTATAGTTCCATAAAAATATTTTTTTGTCTTTTTACTGTGATTTTATTGATTCTATTCAATAGAATTCATACAGCAGTTATTTGATAACGTCAATCACGTATTGCACCGACGCGACGCAACCAAGATACCGCCAATATTGTCATCATATAAAATAAACAAATAAATATGAAACTCACCTCCAGCGCTGAAGATAAAGACGCTTTCTCTTGCTTCAAAGTTTCCACTCGATTTTTGTGTTGAAGCAGCGAGCGTACCGTTTCTTCCATTCTGTAACAATGAATAAATGAATGAATTAAAACATTTTATATGCATCAAAAGAAAACAATACAACGGACACAACAACTTAACACAACACACAGCATATTATAAGGTAAATGTTGAAAATATTTAATGACGATTCGAATTTCCTTCTAAAATAAGTCTAATTGAATAAATAAATGTTTGAGTTTTGAGTTTGAGTTTGAGTATAGGTGTTATTGTTAAAAGAGCGATCTCTTCTAGCAAAATTAGATCGAGATTATAGATTTATGTTTTATAAAGACTGAAGCATCAGAACAATTCAACGTATTTATGTTTTAAACAACAACTTGTTTCTGCAATTCAATGTTATAAGGACGTTTAAATACATAATGGGAAGATAATACTTGCTATTGCTACTGAAGAATCGTTTAGTTTTACATTACGGGTTGGTACCTTTTTACTTTCTGCATTATTGTTGGTAGCACCAACTTTGTATGAAATAACTGGGCAAGTAAGAGAGGAATTTTAAATACATGACTAACAAAATATTGCTAACAAAAACAAATAGATTTCAAGATTTTGATTGTTTTATAAGTTTCAGCACGCTTATCCCGCGACATTTCTTACCTCAAATTAAACGTTTCACAAACACAGTTTAAACGAGTCACTCTTAATGAACATCTTCTAAAGTCAACGAAGTAATTTTATTCAACGCTTTCCTCATAATAACTCCGTAATCCAGAGTGATAACCGTAATAAGCTCGGGAACAAAACAAAGAAGGCCAATCTTCTAAATCGTACTTCATTTCGGTCGTGGATCAAAGTCGCGCTATAATCTTGTATTTGCATATAGTATTTTAAAAGACACAGTATACAAACACGTAGTGCAAATAAGATAGGTACCTTAATCACAGAATATATTATAATAGGGCCTTAATGTTGAAGTTTGAAAATGTCAATTGAAAAAAGGCGGGAAATTTGTTTTTTTTTTTGGAATAATGAGGGCATTAAAGTTTTTATGGCAGTATATTTTTTTTTATCTGTGGTACTTGTGCATAATTTCTATCTTGTCTATCTCTTCTATCTCCTTTAATTTAAATTAAATAATATCATTATTTTTAGATTACGTAAAACAGATTTGTTGTGTGGAAATTGTAATTTCTTATTAACTTTAATCCTCGTTCTTCTAAAATCTTATTCCTTAAACCTTTGCGTTATCTAACTTTAATTATTTTTGGAACGAAGAGACAAACGAGGAACACTGTAAGAAATTGTTTTGGAAGTACTAAGCGAGATTCATGTTTCATGTAATTACTTTGCAAAAATAACATTAGGTATTTTTTGAACTTATATTATCATATTTTCAAACTCGTATTCGTTTTATAAAAATTCAGTTGAGTTAGGGAATTCGTGGTGGGCCATAGAGTTTATATAGCGTATTATTATTGTTGATTTCTTTTTATAACTAACAAATAAATAAATGAAATTGTATTTCTACCAATACTGCCGTAAATCGTCAACGTTCAGAAACGCGAACATAATTCCTTTCCCTGTCAAAAAAATCAATGGAAATCACTCGCCAACGTTCACAGATGCAAAATCATAATTCACCAGGCTGAGTCTCGAGACGCATCGAATGAATTAACTTTTCCAATAAACCCGAATGGAATTCCTCAGCTGTAACATTCTGACGTCGTTTTCCGTTTTCTGTAACTCCCAACGATCCTCATTGTTGAAAACCTTTTTTGAATTCTGACAGCTTGCGTAGGTATATTTTTTAAAAGCGAGCCATTTGAAATTAGAATGTTTTTGTGGTTATGATTTTTTTGTTATGTGCCAATGTTTCTGTGTTGAAAGATTGTATTTTTGTGCCTACCTAAAAATCATCATTGTAATGTGATTGTAACGTTGATTAAAAATTGTTAAAATAAATAAAATAGGAAGGGCTCGTATAGATAAAGTCATAGAATCGGCCTCAACATTTTTAATGAAACAATACAATCCATGGGCTCGTACATAATTTTCACTTTGCATTCGCGTATTTCCCATGCGTAAAATGTAGAAAACAAATTTGTTATTACGCGGGTCGATCACCGAAGTTTTGGCGTCCGCGGGCTTATTACGAACAATTTAATATTTTTTTCGTTGAACAATTTTTTTCGTACAGGCAATGTTTTTACTGCTGCCAGTCACGATAGTTTATCGACCGAGACTGGTTTCATTGTGAGGGTGGATTGCAATGTTTTTGGGGATTTGCCGCGTCATTGGTAATCTAGTGGTGGGACGGCCGCTGTTTTCATAATGTAATCTTAAAGTGCGGGTTACGTTAAGTTTATACGGGTTGCAAGGTAAAGGTGTTTTTTGGCGGCAAGTACTTTATCACGTATGAAACCGGGATTCACGTATATACGTGTGAAAAAGAGCGCTATTGTTAAATCAAAAAATAGTTGATTTTTTATTATTTAGAAGCAATAACGATACTGTAAAATTATGAATCCATGTATACGGTAAAAACTAACGAAAAAATATGAGAATAACATGAAATACCCTATACATAAAAAAATTAAAACTTTATTTATCCAAGCCCTAACGTGTTGCACTACGTTTCCACGAACGAACACGAAATTTATTTCAAACGTGTAGCCCATTCACATGGTTTAGATAGTCTGTGGGTAGTATTTGCATGGCAACCCACAGCGTACGGTGTATATAGGTAGTCTGTATCCCTTCTGTCACAAATTACGCGGGCCCCTGGCCAGATGAGCTCTCTCATAAATCTTGCCTATTAAAACCTGTAAACCCTAATTAAATCAGCCCGATGTGTGAGCTCGAATTAATTTTACGACGCAAATAATTCAATGATGAATTATGTTTTTTTTTTGTGTGTGGATCTGTAATTGGTGTATGTTTAAAATGCGACGCTGTAAATTTTTCATGGAATTATTATTTTTTAAAGTTTGATTTAATGAATTTCATGAAATAAAATTCATATTGTATGGGTATAATAATTTAACAAATATGGGAAATTAAAGAATTTAATAAGTACGTAGGTAACAACTGGTCGATGAAAAATTTATTCAGAACGGAGTTATATGCTTTATTTATTACGTATAATATTAATTTTATATCTTTTATCTTTTGTTTTTAAATGAGGTACTAGATTTAATTATCTTAGAACGAACTTTAAACCTTAACTATACTTAAATGAGTATTGTTTATAATTAATGTTAATCTAAAATAATCTACTTAGTCATAAATGATCACCAAAAATTAATTTTAGCATTTTATCTCCCACATATCTCGCTCGTACCTAACTTAGGCCAAACATGGGAAGCGATTACCTTAAACACGTGGATCGGTTGCGACCCGTCTCTACAACCCGATAATTTATTACTCGCGTGTTTCAATTTTAAAATTACTTTTTGCTTTATTGCATTGGCGATTGTCTGTGAGAGTGGTATGTTTATTTGATTTATATATTATGCTAGATATTTCGCTTTTTTAATTTTTTTCGTGAATTATTCTATTCGAAAAAAATTAAGTACCTATGTACATAATTTCTCTCTGACTGTCTTGCAATGTTATACAAATCTAAGGTTCATATCAAGAAAATAAGATTATCCAATACCAAATTGTTTTTCATACCAGATTCAAGTGACAGATTAGAAAAATTCTTAACCGTCTGAAAGTACGTACACTTATTAGAGATAGCGATAGTCAATTCATTATGGTTTCGCTAATCTCATTTGTATAATTTAAAATCTTCTCTATATATAAAAATGAATCCCTATTTCCCTTGGTCACGGCATCACGCGTGAACGGGTGGACCGATTTCGATAATTCTTTTTTTATTATATTCCTTGAAGTATGAGTTCTTATGTAGAGAAAATGTCAATATGTACCACGGGCGAAGCCGGGGCGGACCGCTAGTATCCAATTAACAAAAAACAAACGTCACATTAATCTATAATTAAATTAATCTATATTTAATTTACTCTCATAAAAATATGCGTGAAGCATGCAAGTATTGGCGAAACACGGCAATTCAACCCCACGCAATGATTCAAAGGTGACTAATGATTAAGTAATGACTGCCCTTTGACAGCTGAAAAATGTACGACTACCCTCCTGTTCTTGACGTTTATGGTGAGTCATTTGAGGTATCAGGACGTATGATTGCGCAATATAGTGTTGATCTTACTCTTTTATTTGTTAGGGTTATGAATTGAAACGTCTTTATGAGGAAGACATTATGATATTGTAGCATTATGCGGTAGAATTATAATAACAGCTCTTTTTTGAAACTGATGTATCCTGTAACGTTGATATAGGTAAATAAAACACAATTAAGTTGATTATTATCAATAGTGCTGAAACTAAAATTAAATGACATAGGTAGATTAAGCAAAATCTGTTCAAATATCGCAGAGAAATCTTGAGAGAAATGCAAAGAAAACAACCATTTATGACAACCAGATTTTCACTAGCGCAGCGGTTGGATTGGATTTCAACAAAAAGGCTCTATAGTTCTCCCAAATATTATATTTTTTCCAAATTCTTACACAGCCTTTCTCAAACACTCTAACAATAAATCTCATTACCGCATTCTAATCAGCAAATGAAATATAACAAAATCATGAGCGTGCGTGCGAGTGCCAGTAATAATCCCGTGACCCCCAGCATGACCTCCGCAGGCTCCGTAATTGGTTGTCGCTTCTAAACTAACCTATAAAGTGTTACAGGTTGGAAAGTTCATATATGCAATGCGGAAACTGTGTGGATGAAATAGTAAAGCCTACCTAGTTCGTTTCAGAAGCGTATAGTGTCATAAAAAGGAAAATTTAATTACCTTTCTCAATCTATTCCAGAATATTGTAATGGAGTTATTGAAGATCTTAACTTTTTTTATTAAATTGCGAAATAGTAATAATTCTCTAAAGTATAAGAGAGTACAGTTTTAAATTGAAATCGTACTTTACAAGAAATATAAAATGAAATGAAAAGCTTTCAATCAATGTTCATCCAGCTTTTTTACATTCACTCTTGTGGTGTACTAACTCTTGTAGAATTATTACATTTAACATGATATGTTTCGCTATTCTTTTCTTCTATGTTGTTTTCCATGTGTATTAATAAATATCATCATCATCAGCCAATATACGTTCCCTATGAGGGAACAGGCCATATTCCACCACGCTGGCCAAGTGCGGGTTGGCGGATGACACATGTCGTCGAACTTTTGATTCTTCGACATGTTGGTTTCCTCACGATGTTTTCCTTCACCGTTCGAACAGGTGATGTTACAATATGCGCAGATAAATTGAAAAATCAATTTATTTCCTGCTTGCCCGCCTGGTCTCGAACCCCGGGCTTATCGATTCGAAGTTCGAGGTCTCAACACTGAGCCACCACTGCTCTAACAAAAGTAAATGTATAATAATAAATATAAATAAACGATACTGTATTCTATATTAATCAAAACATCATACATTACACAGGTTGTTTTGCTCTTAACATACTAACATCCACACCCTCTTTGCGACCACAGGTGCGTTCTGTATTGACCCACTTCGCTAATAATGTATCCCGGAACGTGTTAATATTTTATAAACATGTACAGGAATTTTCTACACAGCCGTAGTGCTATTTTTTAGGTTAAGTGTATGGTCAGAACATGTACGAATTATAAATTTGTAGCAAATATTAATTATCGTAGATAATTAAATCGAATTATCGTAGATTATTAATATTATTAATCACTATAAATAATGATAATAGATAGAATAAACAACAAAATAAAAACTTTTAATTTACCCTATATATTTCTAAAAAACTAATTAAAAATTTGGCATTATTTGATATATTTCTTAATCACACACTTAAAAATGTAGCTGAAAACTTTACGTATATAAAAACGCTCTCAAACTATCACGTACTTTAAACTTCATCGCACCAATAAAGAGAATTAAACACAAAACGAAAGTTCCACAAAACTCCACTTCATTCATAGAACCACACGTTTTCATTACTTTAAAGCAGTCTTTCCCAACGTGGGCGATAACGCCCCCTTGTGGGCGCTGCAGGCCTAAAGGGGGGCGGTAAGAGACCCAGAAAAAAAAGGGGGCGTTGTGTAGGGCTTTGGGGTCGATTTATAATTTCATCTACCTAGCTAGGAAGACTCTTAGAAACCGACTGAGCTCTCGACTTCGAGAGTCGACATCTTGTGAACATCAACTAATATTAATTAAGATATAGCTCAAAATCGGTTCGATATAATAGACCGCGGGCAATCATGTTTTAACAAGTTTTTGTTAAATAATCCGATTTGTACATTCCTGTATCAATCAGCTGGTTCTATAATACTTGTTCTTGCTTGTCGAGTACGATTGGGCGTCGAATGAGATAAACGAGTTTATGCACGTTTGATGTCTTATTCCTGTTGGTGCGTGCTGCTTATGCAATCCTATATAAACGACGTAAATTTATTTTATTTTCATTTGCGGTTTCGCGCATAATAGATAAGCAGTACTTGATTTCAACACTTACGTATTTCTCAAAACAAAACAATGTCGGAAGTAAAAAAGAAGAGACGGCAATACTCTGCGGAATATATTAAATTCGGATTTATTGAAAATCCCACAAACCCGTCGTCGCCTTTGTGTCTTCTATGTCTAAAAACATTTTCGAACGAAGCAATGAAGCCTTCAAGACTGCAAGATCATTTAAATAAAATGCATCCAGATAAGAAAGACAAGAATGTAGCATATTTTCAAGACCTAGAGAAGAAGCATAATACTCAGCCAAGTGTATCAAAACTATTTTCGGCGGCTGCTAAGCAAGATGACGACGGACTTCGAGCTTCGTACAATATCTCTTTGTTAATTGCTCAAAAAGGCAAACCACACAACATCGGAGAAGAGTTAATTTTGCCAGCAATAAAGGAAGTAATAACTACTGTGCTTCATAAACCGGCCGCAGATATTATCCGAAAAATTCCTTTGAGTAATAATTCTGTGCAAAGACGAATTGATGAAATGGCTGAAAACATTGAAGAATCATTGTGCAATCATCTGAGGACTAGTCAATTCTCAATTCAGCTCGATGAGTCCACTTTACCAACTAATGAAGCGTTGTTGCTATCTTACGGGAGGTTTATTAAAGATGAGAAAATACGTGAAGAACTATTGTTTGCCAGAAATTTGGAGACAGATACAAAAGGCGAAACCATATTCAATACATTGGAAAAGTTTTGTGAAGAGAAAGAGATTCCTTTGAAAAATATTATATCAGTTGCTACGGATGGCGCTCCGGCTATGACAGGGCGCCATAAAGGCTTCATAGCGTACTTAAAGAATAAAATTCCAGATGTCCTTGCTATACATTGCGTTATTCATAGACAACATTTGGTTGCTAGAAACTTAAGTGAACGACTATTTCAATCACTGCAATATGTCATCAAAGCAGTCAATAAAATCCGTAGCAGCTCTTTGAATGATAGATTATTTCATCAGCTTTGTGCTACTAATGACGAAGATTTCAACCGTTTGTTGCTTCATACTGAAGTTCGTTGGCTGTCAAGAGGCAATTGTCTGATTCGATTTTACAACCTGTTTGACTCTGTGATAGAGTTCTTGGAAACTAAAGATACAGAACTGCGCAACAATCTCATAACATCAAAGAATGATATAGCTTACATGACAGACCTGTATAAACTGTTCAACGACATGAACCTCCAACTGCAAGGCGATGAACTAAATTTAATTAAAACAAAAAATGTCGTTGCTGCTTTCGCAGCCAAACTGCTTCTGCACAAAAAGAATATGGGCAGACGTGAGTTTCACAATTTTCCGAATTTATCAGTATTTTGCAGTAACGACGACTTGTTTGCCTACTGCCAACATTTGGAAAACCTCCACATTGACTTCACCGAACGATACCAGGACATTTTAAACTTGGAAATACCAGACTGGGTGTTGGATCCGTTTTCAAATGTCAACACAGCAATGTCACCTCAGCTGGAAGAAGAACTTATAGAATTGACAACAAACGAAGAAACAAAAATCAAGTTTAAAAATGGATATCAAGAATTTTGGCTACAAAAACCGATCCCACAATTGTACCCTGGATTGTGGTCAATTGTTCAACGATTCTTGATAGCATTCCCATCGTCATATTTGTGTGAACGTGGATTTAGTGCTGTGGCAACGCTGCTTACTAAAAAGAGAAATCATTTGCGTGTTACCGAACGTGGCGACTTGCGGCTGTTTTTGAGTAAATTGGAACCTGATATCAACAAACTTATTGAACAGCATCAGATTCAACCTTCACATTAGTTTTTATATAAGAATTGATTATGTTTGTTTTATTTTCAATAAAAGATACTCTACTATAAAGTTGCGTTTCAATAATCAGTTATAAGTACTTAGCGTTTTTTAAGTATGTTTAAAAAGGGGGGCGTTAAAAAATAATTTATTCTTAAAGTGGGCAGTAGACAAAAAAAGGTTGGGAACCCCTGCTTTAAAGTATCAAAGAAATGTTCATAAAAGCGTGTGTTAGAAACTAATATTAAAAAGGCGGAATGGCGAAGGAGTTTTCTACAATAGAACAATGTAAGCCATTTTCCGCTTTTAGTGAGACCATTCGCAGCTGTGAGCTGAGGTGTGGTGTAAGTGTAAGCGATAATTATTGTTACATTTTCTTTGTGAGTTACATGTAGTTTTGTTTTTCATTTCATTTTTTTTCCATATTAGGCAGGCCGTAGGGCTGATACAAAAAATCAGAAGGTTTTCGTCAAGTACTGCTATGTAATGATAATAATATGTATGAGAAGAATCATAATTATAATATTTTTATTAGCGCTAAATACGTATGATACTTATAATCAATTTAATCGTTAATATTTTCAAATTTCGTCCAGGGAATGTGTGTCTATGTGTGTATAACAGATGAGTTTCACGGTTTTATCGCGATAACAGTTTAATGATAAATGTAGGTTTTATTTAAAAGAGTTTTATTTCTCATGTACAGCTTCAATATCATAACTTTATCAAAGAAGAAAAATCCATATTTTTATTAAAATAATTACCTACCTACCAGATAAAGTCTTCCATGACTTAAAGCTGTTCTTGAGGCCTACTTTTGATGCTGACTTGACAGCGTCAAGTGTGAATCGATCTTACCCTCAAGTGGGTCGTGGATTCGATCCTTAAGGGAGTACCGAGCTTTTGGCGCTAATCGATTTTATGAATAAATTACGCTCCGTGTATGTGTGCGTGAGGCGGCTGTGGCGGCCGGCGCACAGTGGTTCCGTTTTAAAAAACAGTTGACATTAAACCTAAGAAACAAATCGATGTTCGCCAATTGATTAAAGGCTTGTTTCAATATCCTATCTACCTATGTAGTCCATTGAAAAGTTACATTTGGGGTTGCGTTTTTTAGAGGACGCAATTTTATTTATTTTATAATTTTGAAAGAAAAATTATTTTATAATTTTGAAATTTTAATTTTTTTTATGAAGAAATGTTATCAAACCATTTTAGTAGATTGTTTTTCGAGGAACAACTTTTACATACAACATTTTTTCATTACGTCAATAGCTAAGGTTTTACAGCGCTCCGAAGTGAGTACTATTTTTCAGTAATCTTAACTATATATAGTATGCATATATTGTGTGTGTGGTTTATACCTACTAATAATAATTTGTCATCAGTAATTATTTTTTTTTTGTTGTTAATATTTTTAATAATTAATTTTGCAATATTAAAATAATTAATTAATTATTGACTCTTTTTCCAACCACCCAGGAGGTAGTCTGGAAGCGCGTTTTTTTTTACGTCGAAAAGCAGGGCTGAAATATTCTGCAGTGTGCTTCCATTGTTCTGGAGTCTGGGTAAAGAGCCTGCGTGAAGATGTAAAGTCAATTTCATCGAAAGACCTCGAAGTGATATCATGTCAATGTAAAGCTGGTTGCCGTTCATCCCGGTTTGGATGTAGTGACAAAAAACAAAAGTGCTTGTAATGGATATGCCACGTCGGATACAAATGTTTTAACCAGTTTAATTATGTAGAAGATATTGAACAGAATAATGACGATAAAAATTAGATAAGTTTTTGCTCACATAAATCTCAGGAAATTTAAAAAAAAATATAAAATTGCACGTACTTTTTATTCAGAATTTTATTATTTCCTTGCCTTTTTTTCTACCTACCATCGTAATTTCAGCTAGCTTGTTACCTTTTGCCCAGGTTGCCTGGAAGAGATCACTTCTAAGTGATAAGGCCGCCTAATAAACTATACTTTCTTTATTTTGTATGAATTAGCAATAAGTTTCCCATGTATAGTTTTATTAAAGAGTAATAAATAAAATAAATATTTTACACAGCTTTCGGCCAGCTGCAGCGGCTTCGTCCGCGTAGTCAAAGAAACACACGCATAATTCCCGTTTTCGTGGTATTTCCGGGATAAAACCTATCCTATGTCTTTCCTCATGTCTCATAATATCTCTGTTCCACATTTGAAGTAAATCTATACAGTACTTTTTGAGTTTAACCCGGACATACATAAAGACAAACAGACAAAAATTCTAAAAACTATAATTTTGGCTTTGGTATCTATTGTAGATCACGCCCCAAGTATTATTTTAAATAAATATTCAATATACAGTTTTGATTTTCATACGATTTTTTTATATGTAAAGATAATTTCAAGATGATTCATACCAACAAAGGGCTAATTCGGCGCTACCGACGCTCAATTAATAGGCTGTAGTTCCGTTGTTTATTGCTCGATTATCAATATTGAAGGTTCATTAGAAACGTGATTAAAGTAGCTATATGTTTTATAATAAGCTAAATTCTCATAATTCTAACGGTTACCGAGTTTTTTAAATTAAAAAAAAATATTTTTTTCATAAAATGTTGTTTTTTGAAAATATTTCAGTTGTTACTAGTTTTACATTAATGAATCCTAGGAATCAAATAATGTTTATTTAATTATCTTTCAATTGACACACTTTTTAAGTAAATCGGTCCAGTAGTTATCTAGATATACCGCACAATAGAATGACCCGACGGCCATCTTTGCTACGTTATAGCTCCCCCCTCCATACCCCTAGGAAGTGACTACTGCACTTTTTGTGTTCAAAAAAACATGCCGATTAAGTGGATATCCGTAGTTCGTACGGCGGAGATAAGTCCCACGGAAATGAATTTTATTTCAATAATTGGGGACTGTACTATATAAAAATCTATTTCTCGTAATAACTTCGTGGTTAGAATGTGGTATTTTTGTCACATATAGACCTCAGTTAAAGGCTTCTTTTGGTACTAAACAGAGCTTTTACTAACGCCTGCATATAATATAAAAAAATAAAAACGAAAATCAATAAAAATTACAATACTTTCGCCTCTATCGACAATATCGAAAATTTCAAAAAGGGATAATTTGCGCCTGTAATCACTACATATATTAGCAATATAATAAATTATCTAGTGTATCTATTTTTTTTATATGAATTTATTTAGTTCAGTCGGCCGCGAAAATTCCAATATTTTAAATATTTTTTTAAAAATCGTGTTATTGAAATAAACCTCTGGGTGTTCTACTCGTGCATTTAAAAAGAGAAGCTCCTTAGATATTTCCAATAAAACAAGAATGTCACTTTTTCGGGCCTAAAAACATATAGTGAGTCGTGAGCATAAATTATGTTTGTATAGAATTAGATTTTTCGAATTTAATATTTTTTTAAATTACTTTTTCCGCTTTACTTCTGTCAAAACAATCGCGGTTAACTTTTGTTCCTTTGTTGCCCATTGTGAACTGACACCCAACTCTGTTTACGTAGCAGATCCGTGCGTGAGCGCAAGCGACACATCCTCCCCGTCTGACGGCCGAAGCCGGACTAATTTGCGGACTAACGCGGATACGGGGGCCACGGGGCGGCTCTTGTTAGACTGGGCGAAATACGCGTTAATATAAGTATTTTCTTCGTATTATTGAATTAAACACATATTATGAAAAATTAAATTGTATACTTTATCCAAAACGTTTAGTTTTATTACAATACAAAAACTCATAACCTTCCTTTAAGTATTGAAGCCATAGTTATGTTTCAGTTGGTTCTGGTTATCCGTTGCAGAGGTAACTTTGGATTTTTTTTCTATCGAGGAAACTAAAAGTAATTGCGTTTTCGAACTGTATAATCGAAAAAGGGTATTCTCAAATATATTATTATATAAATCTCATAGCTAAAGCCTTAGTAATAACAATACAGCAATTCAACAGACCAACGCAATTATTTCGCAATTACATATCGTTTGCACGATACTCCCTTAATATAACGGTCAATATCCTCTTAGATAATTTAAAAAATCTTTCTTTAGAAATAAAATAGCAGGATGTCTTTTATAGCTAATTTTTACGCTAGCTCTTCACTCTCGTCGAGGTTAGGCGAGGGAGCGCGAGCACAAGAGTGTAGTCGGAGCCCTCGCGTCACATCGCCGTGCCTCGTCTCGCCTCGTCTGGTCTCCGTCTGGAGTCGGTTTTTGGGCGCGAGTCAAAGGACGCGAGGCGCGAGAGCAGACGAGGCGAGGTGCGGCGTCCACATTCTCGCGTTCAGTCCATCAGTATATAGATGTTATATCATGCATAGATTTTATCCACCATCGCCTTCTTCTCCAACGCTTTTTAACTTTTTAAGTGTGATATACTTTAACAAAATTCATATACGCAAAGACGCATAGAGTTGCGGCACGTGTCACTTCGAGCACGTCCATTATGCTCGCGACACAGAGAGAAATGAACGAAGGCGAGAGTGAAGATGGATACAACCTCGTGTTGTCTCGCCTTGCTTAACCTCGCTAAACCTCGCCTCGCCTATCCTCGACGAGAGTGAAGAGCTAGCATTATAAAGTGCTTAAATTGTGTGTGTGTTATTATGTTTCCTTGGATTTACTTAAAATAAAAAATAGCCAATTTATCTATTAAGATATAGTCTTTTTAGTGGTGAAAAATTTGAAATCGTTCCCGTAGTTTTTGTGTGAAAACATTACAAACATAAATACACATGTTTCCTCTTTACATTACTTCAGATAGGTATTATGCTGAATTTTTTTATTAAATAAACTTTCAGGAATTTAATCGCAGCTTTGCCATTATTACTTCATTGAAAGTTTTCAACTAGAATTATCGTTCACAGCTCCTTAAAAACGACCAGTATAACTTGACCTACCGTTTTAACACCCACTTCAATTTTCTTCTCACTTTCCTTTTAACCCTACTGGGTGAGAGCTCAACGTTGCTGGCTTTAACACCTTTTCGTAAAATGAAAACGTAAGATTAAGGTTAAGAAAATGTTGTTAAATATAAAATTAAACTACTATTACTTAACTAAACTACTATTTATACCTTTCGAATACTTTATTAATTTTTAATGTAATATGCAGTATTGAATCTAGTTCACTACAACCATAGAGATCTAGAGAGATGCCAATCGCTTGCGCTGAGTACGAAACCTGGTGTCTCATTTCATTTGTCAATTTACGCACACAACAGTAAACAAAATAAAAACAATACTTCGCGTTGTGTGCGTGTCATCACACAAAAATTTGAGAGCGACTATTCGTTCGCACACTAGATTGTAAGTGACGTACGTATACAGCACCACTACAGCCGCAAGATATGCGTTTATGATAGGGATTGCTTGTCGATAAAATGAGAAACGTTAAAATTAAAACAATTTATAGGCAATACAGTAACTAGGTAGAAATGGACACCTTGATGGTAGCATTCATGGTGATGAAGTCCATAAAGCATTGCCTATTGACTTATTGTAAAGTAAAATAAGTATGAAATAAGTGACTTCTTTTTTTAATCCATGTATAATAATTACTATAAAATTATTGCTCGAGTACCTATCAAATAATAATAATACAATCAGATATTAAGCTAATAGTAATACATTATGATATAAAAATAAGGTAGTAAGGTAGTAAAAATCCGAATCTTATCGACATGGACACACTCGATTCGCATCCTTAACTAACGACCGCGAGCAGCGGCCGTACTACACGATTGTTAGCTTTAGTATGATCATTATACACTGCGGTATTCGAACTCCGCGTTTGAATAGAGTCACGTACAGAAGAAGCATTGTAAACTATCTACATAAATTATTGTGACTGTCGTTCTGTCACATAATCTATACATATATATACATATAATAAAATCGTAGGAAAGTCAAAACTGTACATTGAATATTTTTTTAAAAGAATACATAATCCATGATCTATAATCGATATAGAAGCCAAAAATATAGTTTTTAGAATTTTTGTCTGTTTGTCTGTTTGTCTGTTTGTCTGTTTGTCTGTATGTTTGACCGGGCTAATCTCGAAAAGTACTGCATAGATTTACTTCAAATTTTGCATGAATATTCCTAAGAGGTCGGGTGAGGATTGTTTAAACATATTATCATGATATCACCTTCGGAGGAGGAGCTGTGAGCTTTTATTTTTCTTACATATTCCGTGTACTACGACAGCGTACAATCTAAAGACTCATGTTTAAATGTTGGTTTCGAGTAAGCCATGCTATTATCTAGCTTTACAAAATAAAAACTATGTCATTTACGTAATTTGGGCAGAGAAACAGTTAAATGAATCTTAGCAGTATAAAGACAAATTTGAAACAGCGCCATCTATGAAGTGTTAGAAAAATCAAACACACGTTAACTATTGGAAATTAATAATCAAATGACGCATATATAAATGTTGTTTGACAATATCTAGATTGACACTATAAAAATTATGCCATTTAAGTAACTTGGGAAGAGAAACATAGTTTAGAATGTAAGTTGTATAATGTTAATTTTGTAACAGCGCCATCTATGAGATTTCGTAAAAATCAAATCAATTTAGATGTTAACACTACTGAATACACAGTTGGAAATTAATAATTTAAATATACCTAATTATGTTATTTATTTAACTCTTTAGCCCATATCTTCCCTTCCCTATAAGGTATATTTCGTGTAAATAATAAATATACTACATTTTTTGACGTGACAACGTCTTAAATTAGGTTGCGACTGGGAGTCACTTATGAAAAAGTGTAACGCTCGGTAACGTTACGATGAGTCACCGAACGAGAGAGAGGCCCGCGGTCTGCCGCGCGCGCAGCACATAAATATTCTACCGAGAAAAAGACGTTGTCACGTAAAATCTTCGCCCGTAAAACCGACTTTACAGGCAACCATTTTTTTGTTTAAAGTGAGGGTAGATGTTTACTATTTTAAGTAAAACTAGACACCATTATCTACAGTTAATCTAATATTGATTGCGTTCATTAGTTACAATTTTAAAAATCTTCGTATTTTATAAATTTACTAGCTTACCGCCCGCGGGTTCGTCCGCTTTGTCTAAAACCTAATAAATTATATACTAAAACCTTCCTCTTGAATCAGTCTATCTATTAAAAAAACCGCATCAAAATCCGTTGCGAAGTTTTAAAGATTTAAGCATACAAAGGGACATAGGGACAGAGAAAGCGACTTTTTTTATACTATGTAGTGATATTTATAAAGCAATTGAATGCCATAAAACCAAAAATATCAAATGCAATATTCGTGTTTTGTGAATTTTCACCATCATGCGTTCCCACAAAAAGTAAGTTGTTACTTATAGGTATTTATTTTTTATAATGATAGCAATTCATGTTTTTTGTTGGTAGGTATTATATTACACTTTTAGAATGAAATAATAAAATGATGAATTCTTTTATTATTTTGAGGTGCATTGGGAACAGTAGATAGTTTTTGATAAAATTTTATTTGTAAGTAGCTTTTTTTATAGATTTACAGTTAACTTTTGATTTTGTTATTTACAGATTCAATGCTCATAAAATTATATCGCCTTTGCAAGACGATTTCTGCTGATATTTTTACAACACCACTTGAAAATTGATGATTTGATGGTAAAGATAGTAGCAGCGAGGATTAAGTGGAAATTAGTAATCATCCGCTTCGTCAATTTTTGACTGAAGTTAATGTCCAACGTCCAATGGTTCAATCATTGGAAGTATCTCGGGAAATTTTGGAGGAGAGGAGGGGCAGCCAACCACATATCAAACGACTACGTTTTAGTACCGAAAAAAATGTTATTCCAAATGAAACGTAAATTTTGCACTCACAACTGTACAAGTAATGTTTTTATTTTGACTTTGCGGTTATCTGATTATAATATTTATCGTCATGGCTATCGAGGTACCGACCGTACTGGGATCAGAGTACATGATACAGTTCATCATCCAGGATTGCTAAGAGCATTTTAACACTGAAAAAGATGTTTTCTTTGAATCGTAGTTGCTTCATTTATTTATTTTTAATCATTTTACATAATATGTTTTATATTTTATAAATATAATATCATTTTCATTATTTAAGTAGATAAAATAAATTATGTAACGGTTTTATAAGAAAACACAGTATATTTATTAGGCGACGGTGATTTCTTCCAGGCAAAAGATATTCATCAGCTCAATAAAATTGAATAGTATGATGTTAGTTATTCTTTAGATTCACAATTGTAATGAGCATTTCCGCAAGCAAGTTGTATCGTAGTTTAGATATATCATAGTTTTGACATAAAATAAAAAAGTTAAAGTTCCAACAAAACCCTCAAATTTTTGAGCAGGGTTGAGCAAGATAATTTGAAAAATGTGCCGTGTTAAGTATTATAGAAAAGGTTAGTTCGTTGGTAATTATTTCTTCTTCATTTACATGTTGTTAGTAAAAATAAACTTTGACTAACAGTCAAAGTATATTTTAACTAATACTACTTAATATCTATTATACCTACTTATGTTCAGTATTTATCTGTATTATTCATCATCATCAGCCCATATACGTTCCCACTGCTGGGACACGGGCCTCCTATGAGGGTACAGGCCATAATCCACCACGCTGGCCAAGTGCGTGTTGGCGGATGACACATGTCATCGAACTTTTTAATTCTTCGACATGTCGGTTTCCTCACGATGTTTTCCTTCACCGTTCGAGCAGTGGTGATGTTACAACATGCGCAGATAAATTGAAAAATCAATTTATTTCCTGCGCGCTCGCCTGGTCTCGAACCCCGGACTTATCGATTCGAAGTCCGAGGTCTCACCACTGAGCCACCACTGCTTATCTGTATTATTATTGCTTGGTAATTAATATATTTTCATGTCGTATACCTAATTTTAAACATAAGTTTGATGTGTAATTAGCTGGATTTATTTTTACACACTCACAGACTTATATTTTATGTTAAAAGAGTGTTAATAGTGTAAATCATGATATTTTTTCACAAGTAATAATAATCCTTTTTTCTAATGGCATTAAATTAAACCGCGCTGTCGTGTCGTTCACAAAAAGTGATGTTATGAGGAGCATATTCGGTCCTCATATCATAAAAAATCTGTGCGAAAACAATAAACACGTGTGAGGCCCTCACGGCAGATCGGGGCGGTCTGACGCGAAGTGGGGACAGCGTTGTCACTGTATCGCTCTTGCCACGCTGTTCAACAGACTTATTCGATAGTTCAGTTTTGTGTTAAGACCGCTGTGACAACCAACCCGTGAGACAACCAAACAAAACAACAAACCCGGTCTCCCCTACTATCCCGTGAGACCGAAACCTTCACTGAGAGGGTATGACGTCTCACAGCTGATCGCAAACGGCATATTGTACTATCCCGTGAGACCGAAACCCTCACTGAGAGGGAATTACGTCTCACTACTGATCACGACAGTCATATTTTATCTCGAGAATTTGAAACTTTACTCAATATGAAGACCGTTTGACAAATGATAGGGTGCATCATAATATTATTCGATCTCTTGAAAATGAACATGAGTATAAGCAATGACTAGAGTAGGGACGCGAATATTACAATTATATGAGACAAGAACGATTAATAAGTTTGTTTAATGAAAGATTAAGAATTGAAACTATTCGGTCTCTGGAAACGGACGAATAGCGAGAGGCCCGTCTTACTGCAGACAGATTTCGTCATAGTCTTAATGACTTGAGGTAAACAATCTACGAATTCGGTGGTGTGGTCTGACAAATATAAAAGTGGGTTTGCTTATAACCTCACAATTGATTACAGATCATCTTCTGTAAAGGCGTAGTATGTTCTTTTTGTAATGCTTTAAAGTGTAGTAAGGAGTCGGCTTTCATTTGAAGATACACCGGAACCTTTGAAATCACTACTTTTAGAGGAACATACTGTGCAATGTAAACTGTTATTAGACAATATTCGCTCTTATAGTAGCGCGTTTCAAATGATCCTTTGGTGCTCAATAATTATCAGAAGGTCCGTTCATGCTTACTTTTAAGATACAAGGTCAAGTTTACCATTTGATAGGATCCCTTTTGCCTGTAGGCCAACCTAAGTTTGTTTAAATACCTATATTTTGTATTCGACTACAACGAATAGTGGAATACAAGAAATCAATATTTCTCAAATTTAAAACTAAACTCATTTCACAATTTTAGAACAGGTTAATTCGTATGTATGCAGTTTTAAATCAACATTAGAAGCTTTTCCTCAAGATGGTGATATCGGCACTCAGGAACTCCCTGGACGTGTTATAACGCCCAGGCCACAGTATTACACATTTTTCCTAAAATAGAGCAACGAATGTATTTTCGCATAGCAACGGAGGGGAACTCGCGGGGGGTCAAGTGACGCGTCACGCGGGCCACTTACCACAAACATGCTTAGTTTGTGGTACCGAGCGCGAAAGAAAGTCATCGTGTTTTTAGTAAAGTTACTATGTTAACTAACGTAATTTAATACTTAAGTACATATTCTATAATGGTGTGCTCAAACTGTTAATCTACATTTAATTTAGATTATTATATTTTGATACTAAGTAATGTAGAATTTAAATCACATTCATTCATGTTTTCTTCAGATTTTAAGATTTTCTTATCAGAGTGTTCAATTTTAATGTAAGTAGTTAAATTTTATAAGAGACAATAATTAAGAACATTCAAAAATAAAGTGTCACGTATTTTTTTTAAACGACGAATGACGAAAAACGACCTAATCGCGGACGAAGTCGCGGGCAACAGCTAGTATAAAAGATAAGAAACCAAGAAATCACTCTACGTAATATTGTTTTTGAAATTTTAGAAAGAAAATCGTATAATTTTCAGTACTTACCGATGGTATGTGATTCCATTTGACTTAAAGATGCTGGTTTCACTTCGGTTTTTACAAACTTTAACGGAACAACACGGCGTTGTCAAATAATACCCGGCCGACGGTCGAACGTCAACTGAATGCAACAAACAGCATGTGTTCTTTTTTTGGGCATATTGCTGCGACACCGGCCCCGCCCCCTAACCATATCTCCCTTTAGTTTCTGTGATCTGTGACTACAACTATATTTTTTAACTTGTCTTATTGGCTATTAGTCCAGTTATTTAAAGCCTAATTATCGTTATTAGGAATATATTAAAGAATTCACTATTGAATAATCTCCTCCCTAAATAAAAAAATTAAAAAAAAATCTTGTATTAATCGGTATTACAAACATGTTAAACAACTTATTCGCTATTGAATAAACTCATCCCTACATTAAAAATGTATGAAACAAAGATACAGCTAATGTGCAATCATTTACTAAATAACAACTAACCCACTTTCCCGGGACTGCAACAATACCTTTTTCCTTTTGTCCTGGCTTGCTTTCTCCTGAGTATATTTAAATCTGCTTCACTATTGTTTTGCTCCTGCTCTTTAAAAATGTATCCTGCATTATGCAAGGACGTTGAATGCTAAAATGTAGGAAATACGCGAATTATACTTTCTTTTGTTTAACATTGTTGGTGTATTACGAGTGATTTTTACACTATTCTTAATTTGATTACATAATTAAATTAATTTTATTCTACACTAAATCTTCTTTGCTCTTTGCTTTTCTGAATAATATAGGTAAACGCAGGCGCGGTCCCAGCCTGACATTTTGGGGGGGGGTCACCCGGCTGGAAAGGTATGCACTCCCCCCCCACCAATCGTACTCGTTAAAAATCGTATTCAATAGAAGTTGTATGTAAAAACTTGAGAAAATTTCTGTACATTTTTTTACTTTTTTTATATTTTACAAAAAAAAACCGGTCAAGTGCGAGTCGGACTCGCGCATCAAGGGCTCCGAAGTGAATCCGACCAAACCTACTTTTTATTATGTTATAACTCTATAAAATGTAAGTTTTAGCATTTTTTTTTTCTTTGTCTGTGCTATAAAACATTGCTTTTAACCAAATTTCAAGTCTCTGTATAAACGGGAAGTACAATGTAGGTTTTGATTCCCATGCGAATGTTGAAATTTGGGATAATTTGCAGCATAAACGGCTGTATCTTTTGATTGCGTTGGCTTATAAGTTTTATTTTTTCACAGCTAGAGACCGTAGATTTAAGTAAATTTAATTATTTTTAATTATTCGATAAAAACTTCAGTTCGATACTTCCACGCGTTCCTGAGAAAAAGGGTCTTGACCATTGAGGTCTTGACAGACAGACAAACTTTAAAATTTGGATTTTTTATATTATGATATTTTTTATATTATGTAATCAAAAATTTTTATTTTCTTGTAATTATTCCTCTATTTGTGCTATAAGAAGTAGCTTCGTACCGAATTTGAAGATTCTGAGTTCACGGGAAGTACCCTGCAGGTTTTGAATTTTGATACCCTTGCAAATGTCGAAATTTGCGTAAATTTTTAGCATTTACGGCTGTATCTCCAGATTGCGTTGACATAGAAGTTTGATTTTATTACAGCTTACAGATATTATTGACCTGAATTTTTGATGTGAATATCAATTTAATACATGTAAGCGTTCATGAGTAAACGGGTTGTAAGTTTAAAATTATTAAAAATATTTTTTTTTACATAATGTAATTTAAAATTCATATTTTTCAAAATGATTTCTATATCTGTGTTATAAGACGTTACTTTGTACCAAATTTCAAGACTCTGTGCTCATGGGAAGCACCCTGTAGGTTTTGATTCCCTTGCGAATGTCGAAATTTGCGAAAATTTTCAGCATGAAATTGATTTTTTCACAGCCCACAGCATCAAGGGTCCGTACACTTGAGTATTTGATATAAATTTCAGCTTGACCCCTCCACGCGTTCCTTCGGAACCCAATCTTTTTCTGTCCATGGCTTTCTTTTTATTTGACTGATATGGATATGTTACCTTTTATTAAATAACGCGTGGATTTATCAGACTGTTATTTTAATTGATTACTTAAATCTACCCTTGAAGCTGTGAAAAAATCAAACTTATAAGCCAACGCAATCTAAAGCTTAACAGCCGTTTATGCTGCAAATTTTCGCAAATTTCGATATTCGCAAGGGATTAAAAGCAGGTTTAAATGGAATTTTAGGTGTGCGAGTGACTCCGATTCGCACTTGGTCAGTTTTTTTTTATCGACTACGATTTTGGGGGGGGTCATGTCCCCCGTGACCCCCCCCCTGGGACCGCGCCTGGGTAAACGTCATTATGTTTATTTCTGGAGTTATTTACACGTTGACGATTTTAGTTTGTAATAAAAGTTCAAGGAGCCAAATTAAAGCTAATTTACGTAAAATTTAACCTATAATAATTTACATTCTGGTCAGTATCAGTATTCTCACATAATATTTCCATCCTTCAACACTCACTGAAACAGACAATCTCCAATCCATAAAGAACAGTCGTCGTGAAAAGCTGTACCTGTCCATTACCCACATCTGTTCTCTATCGCTCCAATATCGGTGACTAACGTCCACTTCGGATAGCCGAAATCGCCACGATTAGTGCTCTAATAACCCTGTGTAACGACCAAGGCCTCGCAAATAGCCACCCTTCTATAATATTGCGGCTAATTTATTGCAGAACGAACAATCGCGTCGGAAACGTTGATTGGGACCATTTCTTGGGAATACACGTATTTATTGAAGCACCTACTTTCTTTTTGAAATATTTTTTACACTTTCTGACGTGAATGCACTGACTCAGTAATATGAAATAATTTGAAGTAATTCAACAAATAATGTTTTATGTTTCAATTTTTGATGTGGTTACAAAGTTTATAACATTTAAACGATTTTTAAATTGGAAAATAGGAACTCGACACTTAGTAACTAAGTATTCAAACAAATAATTACAAAGCTATTTAAATACCTTCTTAGAGTCATTAAAGAACTTTCAGTCAAATGAATAATTAACAATAATTGTCGCCAACGTTTAACTGTTTTGCACCGACACCCGCCATTTTTAGCGAGGCAAAGGTCGCACAGCTATACAGCCAAGACATAAATATATTCTGTGACATAATAGACGCTGTTTTAACAAAGCGTTTATTTAAACTGTGCCTTTAAATTCCGCGTTCACGTAACAAGATTTCCTCTCATTAACCCGAGTCACACGTACGTTTGCTAATATGTTTTATAGCTAAAGCAGGAGTTATTTGGCGGGAATTAAAATAAAGGCGCCATATTGCTGAAAACTTCTAGAAGATTTTGACGTAATGAGCGCGACGTGTCGCCTACTAAGTGTGAGAGATGATTGTGAAATGTACGATTATTATTTATACATATTATGTTCATTAGTATCAACAGCTATTAATTTTAATGGTTTAAAATTAATAGCTGTTGATATTGTTGTGTACATAATATATTATTATTGTGCATATTTAGTCTCCTTACTATGTATATTTATAACGATAAAAAATATTTCCCATATTTTTACATGACATTAACAATTTTATGTATTAGTAAATAGATGTATAATTATTGTATAGCTTTAATAAAGTTTAAAAACAATTAATTAACAGAAGCTTACGTTACAATAATACTTCTGAACTGTATAACTTTCTTTGACTCTCCGTCTAAGCGCATTTACTTAAATTTCCTCCATTCATCTCGGCTTCAGGTGCTTTACTTATAGATTGTTTGACGAAATGTTTCATTAGTGAAACGTCAGGCTTTATATCGCAGAAATTAAGGGGAAATGTTATAAAATGCCCTTTATGAGTTCATTTATCTGCTATTTATAGAAAATTGAGAAAATGAATGGAATTACAGTATTTAAATTGTGTTTAATGGATTGATATATTGACAATTTAAGGATTCACTAATATTCATTATTGTTAATTTTGAAATACCATTATTTTGTTATCATGTTTGATTTTACCCGACTACTTATTAGACATTAGAAAAACATTATTTAATTTAGATAATTCTATAATAGCGTGTTATCTCTTTACACTCAAGTAAATAATATTTTACATCAAGGAATTACATTAGAACTTCATCATAGTATTTAACAAAGTCGTTGAAGCCGTCTGTCCCTATGTATGCTTAAATCTTTTTAACTACGCAACCGGATTTTGATGAGGTTTTTTTAACACAGAGTAGTTCTTGAGGTAGATTTTAGTTAATAATTTCTTAAGCTTTCTACAAAGCGGGAGCGTGGAATGCTAGTATTAGAGAATTTAGAACAATGGAGTCACATAAACGCTATCCAACACACATTGTATGCTCCGAATCCCTTTTAGGCCTGTAGGTTTTAGCAGGGTTTTATTCTGCTGAACTAGTGCGTACAATGCTAGAAAATACCTTTTTAATGAAACGATGATTTTAATTTAATTAAAATTCATATGTTACTTGCATTTTTAACCGACTTCAAAAAAAAGGAGGAGGTTATCAATTCGGCCGGTATGTTTTTTTTTTTTTTTATGTATGTACACCGATTACTCCGAGGTTTCTGAACCGATTTACGTGATTCTTTTTTTGTTCGATGCGGGATGGTGTCGAATTGGTCCCATAAAATTTTTATTCGGATAGGCCCAGTAGTTTTTATCTTATGAGCATTTTTGTCTGTATTTGTAAATGTTGCAAGTGCAAGTTTGAAGTCGGTTGTTTTTAACGCAGTTATCACTTGTAGGTACATATTGATTTGATATGTATTTTTTTCTGTCCAAGCCTCAGTTCAAGCTAAATCTTATACTTACATAAAAATGTTTATTTTATTTCTCATTATATATGAATATGTCTAATTAGTATCACATTCAATAGAGCACTGTTTAAATAAAAAAGAAATTATATAATTTCAAAGGACCCGTGAAGATAATATGAACTACAGACTAAGCAACTTATTTAACGTAAAAGACAATTAAAACCTCAAACTAAACTCTTTAAGAAAGCTTAAGCTCTTATAATAGTACTTACGTTACCATCAATAAACTTGGATTAGATTACGGGCAAGTTCCATCTCAGAGGGCCATTAGACATCGTTTATGTAAATTGTCCTCAGAGTGCCATTTATCATTAGCTGTCTATCAAATGTGTTGGAAGATGGCATTATGTTAATATTCCTGCACGTCTTGATTATGCGGGATTAATATCGCTGGGATGATGTTTAGAGGTTTTAGTGTTGAGCTCACGTAATGATATGGAGTGCAGAAGTGGTTTGTAATAGTAATGCTAGGTATTGCAAATTGGTTTTAGCGCATTGATAATGTGACTCTCACGACTAAATAATGTAGAAGTATTTTTCTTATCGAATATTTTTAATAGGCAATACGAAAAGGCTTTTTTGGGAATAAAATATTAATTTTATAGTCTGAATAATAAAACGATTTTTTAAAGGTAAACAAAACTTTTAACCAGAGTCATCATCATAATGAATTGAATTAGTATTAAATTACCTTTTAGTTAGTAAAATATACGACATAAATATATTAAAAAAATTTTTTTTATATAACTTACCCACCATTACCCTATTACCATAACTCCAAAATCTCTAAACTGACTTAAATGTTGCAAAGACGCTTCATCAACTATCATGGCGGCGCGTAAAAAGACGCGAGTCCCGTCTATTCAGTAATAAAGTCCTCAGTCCCTCAGATAACAATGGAACCGGGTCAAAAAGCTTTCTTACAATAGCACTTTATCTTTTGTCAGTTCCCTGCGCTTCCGACTTTTTAACTCAGCCGGGTTATACGTGGTTTCGTCTAATCGTAACAATAAAAAGTTTTTGGAACAAATTACGATTTTTTGGTATTAACAAAATAATGCTGGTCATGTAATGAGGTGTTCTATTATATACTAGAGAGTGAGGAATTATTTTTGTATCTAATCATGAATATATAGAATATTATTTTTAACCAAGTCTCAGCTATATTAATATTATCAATGACAATGTTATAACTATTTGTTGTGTACTTGTTTTTTAATATTTTCGTAGATGCAAGATTTACCACATTTTAGATTTCCAATGTTTATTTTTATGAAGATATCATATAAATCTTTTCACAAGATATCGATACAATCAAAGCAAAGAGGAAAATGTTGTAAACAATATATTGTATGTATTATACTTCTACCTGTAACTCATCTCTGTAACAATTTATCACAGTCCTCAATATCGTGCGAACGCTGAGAACACAAATCTATGAAAACACCAGCAGATATGGATATGGTTTTACTAAATACTATTTTTATTATGCTGTTTATGGGAAGAAAACTATCGTACTATTAACAATGTTTAATAGACAAAGATGATATAAATTGTTTATTAAATAAAATAGAATAAATATGTAGTATTATATTATATGTATATCTTTAGAATCATTCCTTATTATGGTATTTAAAAAGTTTATATCAGTGACACATGCAATAAACGACTACAGAATAATATAGTTCTTTCCTTAAATCCCAGTCCACATTTACAACTCCTAGTCACAAATAGAGTAGGTATTCCCAAAACCGCTCCCTCACGAGGGCTCGTCTGTCTCTGTGTTGTCATGTATAACTTCGCATTTGTAGTGTTAATATGCGTTTTAGTTGACGGGCAGTATGTTATTAACTATTTAGTATGGAAAAGAATTAACGTGGACTATATATTATGGAAATATACTATATTATGGAAATAATTCATTCATTTTGTTATAAAGCTTCATAAATGGTTATAATATAAATCATTACATGTTTTGTAATTATTAGAATTTTAACATTATAAAAGCTGAGATTTTTAAATTTGTGAAATGAATTTAGGATTAAAACTCTCACTTAGCGAACAAAAAATTACTGATATTATATAGTAATTTTCATTACAAAAATGTACAAGGTAAAAGTACCATATATTTAAGATGTGAAAAGTCAATTTAAAAACAAAACAAATAGATTTTCAAAAGCCAACCTTCTTCAATAGACATAAGGCTCATATTCGCATGTACACAAGTTACGTAAATTGTCCGTATTTATGCAAAATGGAACCACTCGACAAATTTCGTTTTTTACTTTTATTGAAGAATACTCATTCAAAAGTGGTCTAAATTCTTATACAAACAAGAACCACATGATTTTTACGTTGGAAACAAGGTATACTAAAAGCAGAAAGGAACCACCAGCAACAACGAATAATACCATATTAAGCAAAACCGAACCACAGCACCACGGGACTGCTTTGTTCAAACAAATAAACGATATTACTATCATGTCATTTTATACAAAACAGATCCACACCTACTTGGTACCATTATACATTACACATATTTCTATTAATAACAATTATTTTTAATACACAAAATGGAACCAGGTTTCTGTGGTATGGTTATGCGTAAAATAAATACATAATTTAATTGTAATTTTTTATTGCAAAATAAAACCACAAGCATTCGGTTCTATTATGCACAAATAAATATTGTAAAACATTCTGAAACCCATCATCGCTATATGGAACCAAATGCCTTGACTTGTTACAATGCTTCTCATCTTTAAACAACGTATTTCATTACTTAAGTGCAAAACTCCAATTTTTTAAGTAAAACGTCGAACATCTGTCAATATAGGTGACATTCAGCGAAGTAGTTCGAATACGTGACGGTGTTTTTTTCCTCCGCGAAGTAAGTTCTATTGTTTTTGTTAATTACCTTTAAAATTAAATGTGAAAATGTTTAGTAATAAATAAATAAGCAAGCAATTGGTAAGAAAAGCATTGGAGACGAACACCGAAGATAATAATGAAGATACAACGGGTAAGTAGTTTTATTTAATGCATTTAAGTACTTATTGAATCTGAGATGCAGGTACGCTTTATCCACTTTTGATTCATTCCCGATTGTGGTGTGATTTTAAGAAGATAGTTCATTAAGTAAGTACAAGAGGAATCCTCTGTGGATTTACGTATTTTAACGACAATGTCGTTGTTCACGAAGGCGCGGCGAGTCGAATTAAGAGATCATTTTGTTACGATTCATCTGTCATTGTGAGATGAAACTACTAAAGTCTAAACCCTGTTTTAAAAAAAACTGTCGATGATCTAGGTACCTACCTACTATTTTGGTAAAATACGTTTAGATTCAGATTCAGTACAGTACATTCAGCCACATCATTCAGCGCATATAATTATTTGTTTGATTTTAAAACTCGCGCGGCTACTGTTTTGACCGGAACAAGGCCCTAGCCTGCGAAATTCAAAATTTTAACAAGTTTATTTAATTTTTTGCTAGGGTTGCCACTGTTGCGTATGATTTTTAGGGTTCCGTACCCAAAGGGTAAAACGAGACCCTATTACTTAGACTCCGCTGTCCGTCTGTCTATCCCTCTGTCTCATGAACCGTGACAGTTAGATAGTCGAAATTTCATATGATGTATTTCTGATGCCGCTGTAACAACAAATACTAAAAAACAGAATAAAAAAAGACGTGTGGCACTCGGGGACTGCCACGGTAAAGCTATTGCATAGCATGCCTTCAAGCCACACCTCCGAGCCCGTCGGAGTGGAGAGCGTGAGGTTTTTTCGTAACGGAATTTCTCGATTCGGTCCCCGCGCTCAAGGCCCGCGATAGAAGCTATGCAATAGCTTAATAAATATTTAAGAAGCTCCCATACAATAAGCCGTGATTTTTTTGGCGTTTTTATAGATAATGGTACGGAACTCTTCGTTGCGCGAGTCCGACTCGCACTTAGCCAGTTTTTTGTACATGGCGCATGTACATACAACATACTTAGTCGTCTAGTAGGGACACGGCTTTATAAGAACTAATAATATTTTGCTGTCGCCATATACCTACCTACGTATAAAAGCCACGCGGCTTTATTATTTTGATTTAAAGCTTTTTTCTTTTTATTACAGAAGATAACGAAGAACCTTATACGTCGCTGCCTCTGGAGAAGCTTTCTTCACCTTCTAGCGATATTCAGTCCATATTACATCTCATTCCACAAGATGCACAGTTTTTATAACGGTCTCATTAGTGATGATGCAATAGAAGACCACATAGATGGACTAGACACGGTGGATTTCGAAATCCAATTTGATGATAACGTCGAATAAACGTCCTATATAAGTATTATTTTATATATTTTATTAATTAAAGCTTTAATTACGATATTATAAATACATAGTTTCATTTATATCATTAAATCCCTGGGATGTGGTTCCTTTTTGTATAAGAGAAAACCTATCAATTGATAAATGTTAAAAGGAACCACATGCACATTTTCTTAATTATCTAGAAAGTTTAAGAATATTCAGAGCAAATTTATATACACATACTTAAATAAGTAATTTATCAATGAATTTAAATAAAATAAATTTTAATTTTACTTCATCTAACAGAGCTGCAAATGTTTTTGTAAATCCTTTGATATCTCAGAAGTGCGTTTTTGCTGGGTGGTTCCTTTTTGCTTAAATACGGACAATTATCCTTTGGTATTTCAATTTCGTGAAAATTTCGGAGCGCGTCGCGAGTTTAAGCGTTTTGATGACGTCATAAAAGTCCTGTCATTATAAACCGTGTGCCCCACATTTTAACAACCAATTTTTGTAATTTGAGAAACATCTTTATTGCGAAAGCAATAAGATCCATTTTCAAAAGTGAGTTAGCACATAAACCAACTTCGCTGTCATAAAATCTGTTCCCAAATTACGCCATATATGTGATATTAAAACATAAATTTAATGGTGGACAGATTTTCTGGCAGCATTTATGTGGAAATATCGACGATTGAGTTACAAGAGTTGGGTATTCGGAGCGCACTTTTCGCATAAAATGGATAATAAAAATATATTATGTAAACGACGTTAAAATTTTAAATATATTTTCTACGCGTGATTAGTATAAGTAATATTAAGAAGTAAAAATCACTTAACCAATCAAGCTTTAGAACACCTTCGTAAAAAAACATTGCCTTATTAAATCAGCATCACCATAGCAACGCGTAAAAATATCGTGTCTTATAAAATAGCATTATTATGCGTTTCGTTTTACGTTCCTTTTATTCGACAGCCGACACACTAAACTATTCGCGAGCATAAAACGAAACGCGATCGTTCACTGTCATATTGAATTTTACGACGGATAAGTAACTTATTCGGGCTTGATTTTTCTCTTGATTTGAATTTTAGATCAATTTTTATGTACCTCCTTATTGAGGGATGAATGGACGCGAAAAAATATTTAACAGGATCCTTGCTGTAGGGAAAATATTTTTACGCATTGATTTTGAAGAATTTTATGTTGAATGCGTTCCAAAACGTAGCGTTTTCAATCAACTGACGATGTTGAGAAGACTTTGAAGAACGTATTAAAATTAATATTTAATCTATAATAATAGTATTTTAATAAAAAATTATCGTACATTTTCTTGTACCCATAGCCAACAGACTAATAAAAAATAAACATTATTCCTCCACGATTTCATAACTTCATCAACCTACACCGCATGTAACGGCCGTGAAACACGACGCACGCGCGAAAGACAATGGTTTCCTTACCGTGATGAAAGCCATAAATATTCCCCATCCGTCAAACTTCAAAGCTAGTGATTAGCCCATAAAGCTCGTTTGGGATACCTTCACAAAATTGCGTTAGGGCCCATCGGCACGCCAACCGCACGTATTATTTACGGGCCCCGTTTAGATTGGGTGTGTTTCTGAATTATGAATTTTTCGTGAAAGTTCCTGTGTGAAATGTTTATTAAAATGCTTGTGTTGTACTTATACATGTACATGTATCGTGTACGTGAAACTTGCTTCACAATGCTCCTACGTGTCTAGGGATGTGCTTGAATATACTTCTGATTTATCAATAGAAAAAAAGCTTTAAAACAGCGAAAAAATATTATATTTGATATTAAGTTCATTTAAAAACTGACTGACTGACCGGTTGGCTTGGTTGGTAGTGGCCCTGCCTTCTAAGCCAGAGGTCGTGGGTTCGATTCCAACCCGGGGCAAATATTTGTGTGATGAACATAGATGTTTGCCCTGTGTCTGGTTGTTAATTATCTATATAAGTATTTATTTAAAAATTATATATGTATGTTTATCAGCCATCTGGTTTCCATAACACAAGCGAAAGTATGGGATGAGATCGTGCCGTCTGTAAAAATTGTCCTGAAATATTAAAATATTATTAAAAAACTTTCTTTTAAGCACTTTAATATCACGATGCATTTAATAACTTAACTATGGTGGTTGATAGAAAACGAATACGTTTTTAATCTTTTCAAATACAGGAATATTAAATTAAAAATGATTGAAAAAATTCAATCACTCCTTTCTATAAGCACTTTGATTGCGAAATGAATTAATATTTTTCAATTTGGATTAGACGTTGGTAATAAAAAATTCCCCACGATTTGAAGAAATAATGAAAAAGGGGTGAAATGGAGTTTTTCCTTATTAATTGGAAAACTAATAGACATGTTTTCGACGGTGTATGACAAATTTTTTGTTATGATAAATTGTGATTTAAAAATGCGAGGGGCGATTGAAGACAATTTAAAGTTGTGAGTGAAGAAAAGAAATTTAAATTTGCGTTGAGAATATATTTGAATTTTCCCTTTATCCTTAGGTAATATAATTGCTATAATAGGAGAATATTGAAGTTTTTATGAAGATATTTAATATATCTAAATATGCTATATAGGAAAAACTTTTAAGCTAATACAATGAATACAATTTTTTTCAGATATTGTTAACGATTGGTGCGTATTTCTCTTCAAGAATAGGTATTTATTACGAAATAAACTGAACACAAAAGTGCTAGTCTTCTCTACATTGCCATAGTTCATCAAAAATCAAGTACTAAACTCTATCGTTTACAACCTAAACTATGAAAGGGGAAACCCCACGAAAAGAGGGAGTAAAGTCTCCGTAATTAAATATTTCAACTGATTAATAACATAAAGGACTGAAGTACTAGAGGGAAGGATAATTTTTAATTTCCCCGTAATAGCCAAGATCTGATGTAAGGGTGAAAAAAGATTTAATGGCCCCTGAAGGGTTGTCCAGGGTAGTTACAACCCAGTGTATTAATCCGATTATTTAAGGGTTATTCCTTGGTAATAATTCTTGTCGAATGAATTATGGTAACGAATGATTTAGAAGTAGGCAGTTGATTAAATTGAATTGGGAATAAAGAGAGATTAATATGAATGGGTAGATACTAGATTGTAATCTTAACATAGTTAAATCTCTTAGAAGAAAATTTTGACTGTGGGTGAAATACTAGATGCTCATGGAACTTCTGATATTTTTGGCTACAACCTTGTAATACTGGTTAGATAATTTTAGAACTTACTTTTTCTTTTCATGCATTATTATTTTAATTTCAACAGTCCCTTTCAAACCGGTTAAAAATTAACGATTTCTCGAGCTCGATTTTTAATATCAGAATGTTTATAAAAACAATAGCGACTTTAAGTAATGACTTATTTCACAGCGAAATTGGGACAGCTCGAAAAACTTCAAAAGATTCACCGTACAATGAGATAATAGACGAAGAAACAATAGGAATAAAACAATATTCACTACATAATGGGAAAATTAGAAATAATACAAATATCATTGTTCAAAGAGAAATGAAATTTGATATTTTTTCAGAACGTTGTGGAAACCTTTGAATTCGTTATTATTACAGCTCCTACATTAACAAAATAATTTGTAATTTGTAAATACAACACAATGAAATACATAAAAAGGTTATTATATATTCACATGTGGATAATATAAATTATTATATTTTCTTAAGGTATGAAAAAATACCTTCTAAAATGCCAATGTATAATATATAAAATATGTGCCTAAATCATGCCTAAATGGAAAATATAATTAAAATGAATAAAGAGCAATGAAATATAATATGTATAATCGCACAGATTATAAACACAATTTATAAATCTACATTTAAACTAATAATTTAAATTTTAATCAATGTAACTATGTAACCGCTGACATTTTATTATACATCAAGGCTACAGATATTCAAGAAGACGCAATAAGAGACAGACATTTTGCGAAGGGACTACTAGAAATTACCGGGACAATGTTTAATTATAACACTTCTATAAAGGCAAGAAGGGGGAAAGGGGAGTGGGGGGGGGTTAAAGCCTATTTAGAGGGTCGCTGCGAAACCGTCTCTTGAAGTAATTTCATTTATTACGAGCATTAGTTAAAAGTTTTATTTTCTTATAGGACTTAAAAGTTTGCGATTTCTACATTTTACTGCAGGTAATTAACGATGGCGTTAAGTCCTTTGGATTTTATGTTTTTTCTTGTCTGTCGTTAAGAATGGAAAATGTTTTGTTTGTTTACATTATAGTAAAATGCACGCTCCAGATTATAGTATCTAGAACATTATGTTTTTGTTACCGCTTAAAACTGCAACACGCTTGACCGTAAGTTACCTGTAACAAAAATAAAATAATTAATTAGCTGATTGAATACCTATGTAATAATGAAGACTAGTAACTAACTATATTAATTAAATATTAAAAATAATTAATTATAATATTAAAGTTGATTATTGAAATAAAATTAATGTTATAATAAAAAATAAAAATATAAAAGGCATTGCTTTCCAATAAACATCAAGTATATCATAATTTTCAATACATTTTCTTATAAATAAGTCTATTTATAAGTAAGGGGCAGATGCATTATGCATACCTACATCTGTTTCACTGATCGATTTTTCTTGAGGGACAAGTAGGTGATCAGCCTTCTGTGTCCTGCCAGACCGAGGCATTTTTTTTATTCGTCTCTACCGGGAAACGAACCCAGGGCCCCTCGGGTCTACGCTCACGCGTCAACCACTGTACCAAGCAGGCAACTCTATTTATACTGGCCATTATTGGCAGAACCGCAAGGATCAATTTTATGGTAGATTCGACTTGAGCACTAGCCATAGACTGGCTCATAAATAAAGGAATAGTCATAATTTAGAGGAAGTTATATCAAATAATTCGCAAGATTTGAATACAATTTAAATTTATATGAGCATAGTTTCTTGGACTGTTCAATATGAGTTTCCAAGTTAAACGCGACTGAAGAAAATTTAATTTCCTTTCCTTTGAAGTGCTTGAATGAATATCGAAAAGTTGGAAGTCAATTGAAATTATTATAAGTGGGGTTCAGGTGACATTTGCTGATTAATATTTCTCCGGTGTAATCCACTGTAGTCCTTATTGTTAATGGAATATGTTTCATTATAGTTTGAATAGAACGTGACTGTTAACTATCAAGTAAACGTTACCGTAGTTGACAATACATTATATGAATTTAACATCTATTGTACTTTGGAAACCTATTGAATAAGTTTCGAATTGATTATGGATTAATTTTAGATGAGAAAGATTTACGAGATACATTTAATAATTTTACCAAGTTACATATATTTCATAAAATACCACAAAATCTAATAATCAATGTTATGTTTCTTTCTGTCTTTATTTCTCAAAAACATCAGCAAATGAATATTTGAATGTTACAAATTATATCACAAGCTTCATTAATTCTGTAGAATATTTAATAAACCATTATAACTTAATAAAGTATGAGAAAGTGGGTACTCTTATTAAATTATATGCGAGCCAAAAAATCAGCCCCTCAGAGCTTCTCATGGGAAAATAATTTACAAGTTGGAAATTCATCTTAAATTCGGTTTATTTTGCCATTAAGCTATTTGACGAAAACACTCTGTATTTAGCGTAAAATTAATATTAAGGAGTTTTTGATGTTCTTCGTGTATGGTGCAAGTTATGAGAGATTCACATATATAAAATAATATCAAAACACAGAACTGTGTTCTTATTATCATACTAGCTTCCGCCCGCGACTCCGTCCGCGCGGATGTCGGTCTTCGCGTGGATGGTTTATTTCTCCATTTTGAGTAACTCTGACAATGACATCTTATAAATATCTATTGGACCCAAATACCTATAATAATTAACGCAACGTGTGTTCTCGGTTCTACAGAACAACGTCTATGGATAAAACTGAAAAATTAAGATTTATTTTTTTCTACGTATTTTTCCAGGATAAAAAGTATCCTATTTTATGCCCAGGATAATAAGGTATAATTATACCAAGTTTCATCGAAATCGAACAGTTAGTTTTCACGTGATGCCTGAACATACAGACAGACAGACAGACAGACAGACAGACAGACAGACAGACAGACAAAAATTTTTTTAATCACATATTTGGGTTTGCTATCGATCCAGTAACACCCCCTGCTATTTATTTTTTCAATATTTTCAATGTACAGAATTGACCCTTCTACAGATTGATTATATGTATAGATTTAAAGAGACTTATTTTTGGACGCAGAAATTATTAAAAAACATACAAAACACAATCACGATAGATAAACATCTAGGTATAGATAGATGATTTATTAAATGAATAAATAAATAATTACTTAATAAATTACTAATAACTAACTTTAGTAAATAATACTTAATTTACTAGGATATAAAAACGCTAACACTAAAGCCTAATGTTTATCCTATTATATTCATAACAAACGTTTTATTTTTATGACATGTAATTTATATCACTACAGATATTAACATCAAGATTAAGTAGTAAGTTTGAGCAATAAGAAATTTTGCCAAAAAATGTTGGCAACAATTTCTAACAGTTTAGCAAACTTTATTAGGTTATATGAATATGAAATAAGATAGGTCAATGTTCTTTCCTCTATATTTCTACAACAGAATAATAGTTAGTCATCATCATCAACATCAGCCCATATACGTTCCCACTACTGGGACACGGGCCTCCTATGAGGGTACAGGCCATTATCCACCACGCTGGCCAAGTGCGGCTTGTCGAATGTGTCATGTCGTCGACATTTCGATTCTTCGAATTCGAATAAAGTTTGCAATATTTTAATGTCTTTCCAAAAAGTTGAAAGAATTTATATTAATTTAACATTAAACTTTAACATAAGTCATGTAAAAATATTATATTAAATGATCTAAACTTTTTAATAAGTACAATATTGCATTCAATTTCACTTGTACCGCAAGCGACAAGATTTCCTCCAAAAGATTAACTTTAAAGAGATTTCAATATTCATGTTTTGATTAAAAGTTCCTTAATTACATTAAGAGAGGGCTTAACTATTTCTGAGAAACTTTTAATGAGATATACCTTGCTATTAATGAGTATCTTATATTCATCAATATATAAGCATATATTTATGTATTATATTTGAAATGTAAAATATATATTCATTTATGAATACATGTAATTTTGATCTTAAAATAAGAGATAAAGAGTAGTTACAGAAACTTTTAGCTTTTGTTAAATTGGTTAGTGAGAAAATTAGCCTTTTTGACAAACATACCTAAAACCGATTTTTATAACCAGTTTTGGGATTGTTACTTAGCTATTTTCTTTCTATTAAAGATAACTTTTATACTAGATAATTTTTACAATGATATTTGTCGTCGAATAAAATACTTTCTATGAAATATATTAAAATGAATCGCATAATGTGTTGGTAAGCGCATAGCTCGCGAACGGTGGAACCGATTTCGTTAATTATTTTTTTATAATATTCCTTGAAGTACGAGGATGGTTTTCATGGAGAGAAAACGTAAAAATGTACCACCGGCGAAGCCGCGGCGGACTGCTAGTGAAATATAAAGTCATTGCCTTATTAAAATGCTATGTTTGTCAGAGGGTTGAATAATGAAGACAGACATACACACAGAAAGGGTTGAGCTAATTACATTCACGTCAGCCGTGATTAATCAACACTTACTAATATGACGGCCCTTTTTATTTTCCTTTTAACTAAACGATAAATAAATTGCTTCCACGGGATTGTATTCGAATTTGTATTTTATTTTTTCGTAATAAAAAGGTGATTTGGACCTATTGTGTCAAAACCACTGGTTCGAAATATAGGCTTAAATATTCAGCAATGAGTTTTGGATAACGCAATTACCTATGTACATATTTAACTATTATATTGTATTAAAAGTAGATAACAGTAAAAAACTACGTTAGCAAAAAACCATCGTATATAAAAATATACGTTGATATATATAATTTATTCCCGATTCCCCAGCAATATCAAAACATTTATCCCTTAAATAATAATAAAAATGTTCTAGCAATGAACTTATATTTTTATAAATAAAAATACATATAAAAATATTATCGCTGTGTGTACAAATTGCAATCAAGATGTAATTCAGTGTATCTGATTGCTTCCATTGACGTATCTTGTATCTAGGACACGCTTGCGAGTCTTTGCCTTTCATATATATCCCGTCATTTAGTATATTATATTCATATACTACTTTAGTATTTATCCGAGTTTTCAATTTATTTATGGCGATACTATTACAGAAAAAGAGCGTTTAAATTATAATGATATTCTGTATGAATATTTATTTAAGAGTATTTGGTACATTAGTATTTATCTAGTCTTCGTATATAGTAAAAACTTTGTTACTCATACAACAACAAACATAAGTTATTGGAATGTAAGAAGCCCGGAGATGACAAACATATATTTTGTAATTCCGTAGAATCTCGTAGCAAGTTCGTAGCACTGTAGCAAACTTATTGCAAGTACCATCTATTCATTAGTTTATCATTATTCAAACTAACGCCTTAGTAACTGCATCTGTTCATTAGTTTTGCACACATAATTAAGCCAATTACTTTGAAGGATAAACGATCCTCTTAGTACGTTTAATAAAAATACTGCTCAATGTACTTATCCGAAAATCGACATAAATAAGGCAATTGCCTGACTGATACAAGATAAATATCCAGAAATCACAAGGGTTGAACAAACAGAGCAGATAATAATACTTCCTACCGGAGTTACAGACGGGCAAACAAACAGAAACCCAATTAAATGGCTCGCAAAGTTGTATGTTTAGGACTCCCTTTGATACACGACTTTTATAAGCTTATGGGCGGCTTAAAGTACGGACATTATAATTTAGTTTCTTCACTAAGTTTTGTTATTAGTCTAGTTTAGAGTAAGTTTTAAACTATTCATTTTAAATTAAAAATAAAACTATGTTTATTAAACTGAAACTTATTTACACAATTTAATAAATTTGTTAATTCACAAAAGTAGACCTAAACCTCTGAAATATTAAGTTTAAATTCAAAAAAACATATCGTTTGAAGCTTCTGTAGAAATTCCTCTCCGAAATGTTCGATGACGACTGAAAAGCGCAAAATAAACGATTGAGGAAAGTTAAAAGAAAGGTACGAAAATCTTTTTATATAATATTATGACACGTATAAAAACAGATACTGGGCTTTATCACATTCACACCAAAAACAATTCACCATAACAGACTATAACATAAAAAAGAACAAAGACCTTTCCGATACTACACACCAAAACCGTTTAAGTATCATTTGCGATTCGAGTTTCTTGATATTCAGTAAATATCGACTTGTTTACGAAGGCCATTCGCCGTATACTGTGGGCAAATATTTGTGACGTAATACGGTTATTGGCATCGAACCTTCTTGTATGACGTGATTTTGTAAACAATGTTATGTATAAATAGGTAAGTATGTAAGTATTTTTCTTTGCATTGGTTTTTCGATTCATGCAATAAATAATAAGATTGTATCTTATTTTCAAAATATGCAATTGGAATTTTCGAGAATATAAATAACACAAAATACTTAAGGGGGGTTAGGCGGTCAGCGAAAATTCAGCTATTCGCGCCTGAGGTAAGGGGTGAGGGGGTCCGCGTTTAGTATGGATATTAGTGCTCAAACTCAAAAAACTCAAACTCAAACATTTATTTATTCAATTAGACTTCTTCGAGAAGCACTTTTGAAACGTCAATACATATTTTTAACATTTAAGTACCACCGATTCGGAAAGCAGTATCTATGGAGAAGAATCGGCAAGAAACTCCATAGTTGAAAGTAGCTCGAAACTAAAAATCGTAAGCGCCATTCACATTTTTATCAAAAAGTGAATGAAAATATTTAGAATTTTCTAAATTTAAAACAGTCACGAAATCGAGAAGGTAAATACCTATGTATTTGTGATTTTATACGAATTATTATTGTAAAATACGGTTGTAATGACCTTTTATATGATATTTTAGAGGTAACTTCAGGATTTTTTTTATCGAGCAAAATTCTTCCAATCGTGTTTTGGAAACAGTCATCCCATCACACATACGTTTTGTAATACATATTAGAAATTTCAGTGCGAAAAAACTTCAATATTTTCAATTATAGCTCATAGATAACAGTCCATTTTGCCGTTTTCACCTACTAACCTACCTTAAACACTGAAAACATGCTGAGATCGATAAAAAATCAAATGGCCATTTATTTATAAGCCGTTCACAACCTTAATTTATGAATCATAAACATCCTTTATCTTCATCAAATTAAAACTTAATTAAAAACACAATCCGCCGTTTAACAAAACAGCTAAAACCAATCAAGCTCATAATAGTTCAATCAAGCTGAAAACCAATAGGGTTGGCAAAAAACATTTTCCAGTGGCATTGTGCGCTAGCCGGGGGTTGCTAATATCCGGGGAACAGTCCGAGCGCTCCGAAAACACCCAGAGGCGTCGAATAGAAGTGTTCATTGCGTTAACTTCGCTGCAATTGATGTTTGTGCTGAACAATAAAAGCATGAATGTACGATGTGATTATGACGTAATAGATCTTTTTTCGCAATTGACAGCCCTAGCATGTTTAACTTCGAGTATCGCTTGTTGAAGCTGTAATTTTAGTGGCAACAATGTACCTAAATTTTAGGAAGGATAAAAGCAGCTATATACGCTACGTATTGAAAACCTGCAGTTGTTTTGGGAACGGTTTATAATCAGATTATTGAAAGGTATGAAATTATGTTCAATTAAAAAGATAACACTTTTGTTATATGGAGTTATCGATATTAATAAAGTAAAGGAATATTAAACACTATATTAAAAAGATTAGAATTTTTCATTTTGAATGTGTTTTCGGAAATGGGATGGTTTCATTTAACATAAGGAATTTATTCAAAAAATAGAAATAACAAAGCGAAAGAGCGTCTCAAACGCTAACAAATACAATTAAAAAACTTCTCGTTCAAACGAAGAACGTGGAAAAATTAATTTCAAATGATCCCAACGTCTTGCGAATTTCAAATAAAAATTTCGCTTCAAAGTAGCTTGGCTAACTTGGCTTCTTCATAATACAGATTAAGACAAAAATTTCTTTGACGTTCGGCCACCTAGGGCGCGAACGATATTTTTTTAATTTTCTCAAACAAGATCACGAGGCAGTGGATTCGATTATACAGCCAAACGTCTGCCGTGTTATTAAATTTTGTTTTCGAGAGCGCATCGGGATTTTTGTCGGTGCATTTATTAATTTTGATCAAAACTAAATTTGTTGCTATCGTACTTTCATGTATTGTGATACATATTTGTAATAAATATATTATGTAGGTGTTGCCATATACCAAGCGATACTTAATTTATTTTTTAGGACCGTTTGAAATGTAATATTACGAAAAATGAATTTCAAAATTGTTATTAAAATACTGGAATAGAATAAATTCCCTTTTCCATTACAAGAACCGACGAAACCTTTCTACTAAACTTTTGAAGTATGAATAATTTTTTATCTGTGGCTTTATAATTCCCGCTCTTTTCTTCAAGTTCATGTTATGTTTTATGAGGTAGAAATTGGAAGATAACGAATTTAGAAGTGCAGGGGGGCTCCATTTGACGACTTTTTGTTTGATGATTATTGTTTTATTAAATTGTGAGGTAACTTATTGAGTCAATTCTTATAAAGATTTGATTCAGCTATTTTATTATGGAGTATTTTGTGCTATAAGTTATGAAAGTAAAAATGGTAAAAGTTATAAATAAATGAAGGTTTGAGAAATTGATACCTTTAAAATATATGATTTATTTACTCATTTGCTGTTTTATATAACGAGAAATAACATATATTTTAATTGTAATATTATTTTCATAGTTCATCCATAATTCCTAGACATAACTTATACCTATAAGTTCCTTTCTGTATGTATAACACACAACAATTCGAATCCGTCATCTCAAATTCATCCAGATTGGGGTGGATTATCATACGTATGAATATTTAATAAATTATCACGAAATCACATTAGTACCCGGGTGCATTTAAATTAGTCTAGTCAAATACTGCGGTTATGTTCGAGTTTTGTTCAAATACATTATAGCTTTTAAACTCATTTATTATGGCATATTATTTACTTAATTGATATAGGTATGCAGTGTTCAGTTTTAAATCTATATAATAAAATGAATCGCTAAATATGCTGCTAAGCGTAAAACTCGAGAACGGCTCAACCAATTTGGCTATCAATTCTTATGGAGAGAAAACGCAAATATTTACCACGGGCGAAGCCGGGGCGGACCGCTAGTTTTAAATACAATTTATTTTATAAGTGGTTACATTACATGACCGGTTGGCTTGGTTGGTAGTGGCCCTGCCTTCCAAGCCAGAGGTCGTGGGTTCGATTCCCACCCGGGGCAAATATTTGTGTGATGAACATAGATGTTTGCTCTGTGTCTGGGTGTTAATTATCTATATAAGTATTTATTTAAAATTATATATACCTATGTATGTTTATCAGCCATCTGGTTTCCATAACACAAGCGAAAGCTTAGTATGGGATCAGATCGTGCCGTGTGTGAAAATTGTCCTGAATATTTATTTATTTATTTATTATAAAATTTATTTTATAAATCAAACCCCGATTTTGTTAATAATGTTTGCCTAAGGGCTGATTTTTCAATCCTTGGTTAAAACTTATTTGTCGAATAACGTATTAAACTACCATTTCAAAAATGTATTCTTATTGCGTACGTTACGTATTTGACAGGTGACATTTTAATATTATCGTGTAATACTTTATTTTACGGGTAAGTTTTATCCAAGGATTGAAAAATTGGCCCTTAATAATACATAAGGAGTTCGTAAGACAATCTATTCTATTATACTTACTAATCTATTACAGTGTGTTTAAAAATATATATTTATTTATTATTTATAAACGTATTTAATTAAACAATCGTATACAAAATTAAATGAACTCTGCTAAGCTGGCGCACGTAAATCACGTCCTCACAATGTTTATTCATGAAATGGCTCCAACGAAAGTGAATCTTTTACTTTTACTTATCGTTGCTGTGGAATCCTCTTTTTGTTATATATTTTTAGAGCATTTTTTTGCTTTAATTTTTTTATAAGGCGTTGTAAGTGTTAGATTTTTCTATTACTTTAAATAAAGTCCATAGCTAAGTTATTAATTTCAAACTCAAACATTTATTTATTCAATTAGACTTCTAATAAAAGCACTTTTGAATCGTCATAACATTAAATATAAATTTATAAAGAATAGAAAAAATTCGATCACGAGGCGGGACTCGAACCCGCATCCTTCGCGCCATTCCGGGGCGGATGCCTCACCAACTCAGCCACTCGTGACCCGCCCGAGTGATCGAATTTATTCTATTCTTTCAGTTTTATGTGTCTGAAGGGACACACCGCGCGCCATCTATTGAGATGATTAACAACCATTTCAACCAATATGAAGCACTTTTCAGTGAATACAATATTGTAACGATGGAACACGACCTTTTTTGTTGAATTTATATTTTTGGTTTTATGGCATTCAAAATGCTTTATAAATATAAATTTATAAAGAATAGAAAAAATTCGATCACGAGGCGGGACTCGAACCCGCATCCTTCGCGCCATTCCGGGGCGGATGCCTCACCAACTCAGCCACTCGTGACCCGCCCGAGTGATCGAATTTATTCTATTCTTTCAGTTTTATGTGTCTGAAGGGACACACCGCGCGCCATCTATTGAGATGATTAACAACCATTTCAACCAATATGAAGCACTTTTCAGTGAATACAATATTGTACCTTTTTTGTTGAATTTATATTTTTGGTTTTATGGCATTCAAAATGCTTTATAAATATAAATTTATAAAGAATAGAAAAAATTCGATCACGAGGCGGGACTCGAACCCGCATCCTTCGCGCCATTCCGGGGCGGATGCCTCACCAACTCAGCCACTCGTGACCCGCCCGAGTGATCGAATTTATTCTATTCTTTCAGTTTTATGTGTCTGAAGGGACACACCGCGCGCCATCTATTGAGATGATTAACAACCATTTCAACCAATATGAAGCACTTTTCAGTGAATACAATATTGTACTATTTTTCTATTTTTCTATTCTTTATAAATTTATATTTATAAAGCATTTTGAATGCCATAAAACCAAAAATATAAATTCAACAAAAAAGGTCGTGTTCCATCGTTACAATATTGTATTCACTGAAAAGTGCTTCATATTGGTTGAAATGGTTGTTAATCATCTCAATAGATGGCGCGCGGTGTGTCCCTTCAGACACATAAAACTGAAAGAATAGAATAAATTCGATCACTCGGGCGGGTCACGAGTGGCTGAGTTGGTGAGGCATCCGCCCCGGAATGGCGCGAAGGATGCGGGTTCGAGTCCCGCCTCGTGATCGAATTTTTTCTATTCTTTATAAATTTATATTTATAAAGCATTTTGAATGCCATAAAACCAAAAATATAAATTCAACAAAAAAGGTCGTGTTCCATCGTTACAATATTGTATTCACTGAAAAGTGCTTCATATTGGTTGAAATGGTTGTTAATCATCTCAATAGATGGCGCGCGGTGTGTCCCTTCAGACACATAAAACTGAAAGAATAGAATAAATTCGATCACTCGGGCGGGTCACGAGTGGCTGAGTTGGTGAGGCATCCGCCCCGGAATGGCGCGAAGGATGCGGGTTCGAGTCCCGCCTCGTGATCGAATTTTTTCTATTCTTTATAAATTTATATTTATAAAGCATTTTGAATGCCATAAAACCAAAAATATAAATTCAACAAAAAAGGTCGTGTTCCATCGTTACAATATTGTATTCACTGAAAAGTGCTTCATATTGGTTGAAATGGTTGTTAATCATCTCAATAGATGGCGCGCGGTGTGTCCCTTCAGACACATAAAACTGAAAGAATAGAATAAATTCGATCACTCGGGCGGGTCACGAGTGGCTGAGTTGGTGAGGCATCCGCCCCGGAATGGCGCGAAGGATGCGGGTTCGAGTCCCGCCTCGTGATCGAATTTTTTCTATTCTTTATAAATTTATATTTATAAAGCATTTTGAATGCCATAAAACCAAAAATATAAATTCAACAAAAAAGGTCGTGTTCCATCGTTACAATATTGTATTCACTGAAAAGTGCTTCATATTGGTTGAAATGGTTGTTAATCATCTCAATAGATGGCGCGCGGTGTGTCCCTTCAGACACATAAAACTGAAAGAATAGAATAAATTCGATCACTCGGGCGGGTCACGAGTGGCTGAGTTGGTGAGGCATCCGCCCCGGAATGGCGCGAAGGATGCGGGTTCGAGTCCCGCCTCGTGATCGAATTTTTTCTATTCTTTATAAATTTATATTTATAAAGCATTTTGAATGCCATAAAACCAAAAATATAAATTCAACAAAAAAGGTCGTGTTCCATCGTTACAATATTGTATTCACTGAAAAGTGCTTCATATTGGTTGAAATGGTTGTTAATCATCTCAATAGATGGCGCGCGGTGTGTCCCTTCAGACACATAAAACTGAAAGAATAGAATAAATTCGATCACTCGGGCGGGTCACGAGTGGCTGAGTTGGTGAGGCATCCGCCCCGGAATGGCGCGAAGGATGCGGGTTCGAGTCCCGCCTCGTGATCGAATTTTTTCTATTCTTTATAAATTTATATTTATAAAGCATTTTGAATGCCATAAAACCAAAAATATAAATTCAACAAAAAAGGTCGTGTTCCATCGTTACAATATTGTATTCACTGAAAAGTGCTTCATATTGGTTGAAATGGTTGTTAATCATCTCAATAGATGGCGCGCGGTGTGTCCCTTCAGACACATAAAACTGAAAGAATAGAATAAATTCGATCACTCGGGCGGGTCACGAGTGGCTGAGTTGGTGAGGCATCCGCCCCGGAATGGCGCGAAGGATGCGGGTTCGAGTCCCGCCTCGTGATCGAATTTTTTCTATTCTTTATAAATTTATATTTATAAAGCATTTTGAATGCCATAAAACCAAAAATATAAATTCGTCATAACATTTTTTAACATTTACAACTGATTCGGAAAGCAGTATCTATGGAGAAGAACCGGCCAGAAACTCCATAGTTGCTCTTTTAAAATCATGTCAATTAAAAATCAGTGTTGATTTATTTGGAACGTTTCTTTTTAAATGGGGTTGAAAAGGGAGCCTTGTGTATTTGTTTATATATTAACTGTTATACATGTATAACTTACCATTTATAAAATCTTTAATATATTATAAGGATATAGAAGTTCAAACCGCCAATAATAACCTTGTTTTTAATAATTAAAGACAATTCAAAATATAGTTTGAAAATATGAAAACCGTATTCGATTAAAATACTTCAAAATAAAATGCAAAACCATAAAAACTCGACAAAACAATTAAACCAGCGTTTATATCGAGCGCCATCTTGACCTATTTTTATTTAGCAACGTTTTAAAGGAATTTGAATATAAAAAGTATCTCGCGGACGAAAAAATGCTTATTCAAAGTGTTATATTTTTTGAGCGGTAGTCGCTGTGTTGCGGAAATAATGTGGAGCTTCAGTGATAGCGTTTTAGAAGTTACTATCTCATTTTTTATTTTATGTGAGCTTCCACTTGTGTGTCTTTTGAAATGTAAGAAATTAACAGGAACATTTCAATTTTTGTGAATACGTTATAATTAGAATATCTAATAATTACAATGTAACATCGGATATCAAAAAGGTTCATGACTGCTCATTATGAAGGCATTTTCGGCCTCAGAAATGTCAAATATAAAGGTGTATTCCTTGACTCTTCAAATGGGATATTTCTTTAAGCAATATTTTTACTACCGCTCCGCTTTTAATGGTCGTGTCTTCATAAACTGCATCCGTAACAAAAATATCATATAAAATAAATTTTCGTTTATCATTCGAGGTCATGATCAAGTTGCTGAGATCAAGCCCCTTCAATGGTAATTAAAATAATCATCCTTAAAAAATAATGTAGATATTTTCAGTTCACCGCTAGCACTGCAGCTACCATTGAGTGATGGCTTATAAGGATTGCGAGGAAATGGGTCAGGCCAGGATTTGGCTCACACTTATTGCTGACTGATTTAAATATAACGTGGATGAAGGGATCTAATAAGTGACTGTATGGCTTCCAGTTACTGCTATAGAAATTGAATGCGCAGCCTTTGTGATTATTTTCCTATATGGTTTAATATTTGTAAAGTGCGTTATTGTTATTGTCGATTCTGGACTGAGTTTATCTATCTTTCTGATGTATATGTTGTATATTAATTATACAATACTATAGCTACTATTAAGTAAGTACGTATTTATAAATGTTTATTAGGTATTTTCTCTACACGTACAATTTTAAAAGCATTGATGTTATTATGATTCTTATTATAATAATACTCAAATAATTCGTGTCAGGTATTTTAGAAATTACACCTTTCCAATACTTTATTTTTCAATGAGTTTACAATTCAATTGTGTTTACAAGAAATTAAAGTAAATTTAATATGTAGATAATTATTATGAAAGCCTCATATTACCACGGTTTTAATTAAAACCAAAATCACGTACGTTTGTTATGAATCATTTCTCAAAATGAATATTCAAAAGAAAATGTTTTATTAGAAACGTTGGTTTAGTCTTACTTTCGGATCTTTTGTTTGCGGCCGCTGAGTGCTTCCTTTGTTTTTAATATTGTATTTCAAATAATACGAACGAAATAATTTATTTACGTGGGCGTGCTTATTTGTTTTCAGGAATAACGATGATTGAACTAAATTGAAAGGAATTATTTTGCACGATAAATGATATTGTTTAGAGTTGATAATGTTTGTACGACTTAATCTCATGAATTATTTTGTACTGAATAATCTATTTATCGCCGAAGGCGATTATATCTATCTATATTATTATAAGGCGATTTAACATATCTAACGCTAACGGCTAATTGTGGTCAAATAACAAAAAATGTCAGCGAGCCGAATTCTGGTTGATATCCAAGTTCTTTAATTTCTTGATTTTTTCGATTGATTTTAAAACACTCTCCACAACATTATATAAGTATGAATGAAAAAAAAAGAATTAACTAAAATGCAAGAAATATAATCCAATATCAAAGACCCGAACTTAGTCCATAAACAAAGCGACTCAAGATAAAGGGAAAGACAAAAATCTTCGACGCAATCAAAGAAATCGGTACGGCTTCGACGGTTAAGCCCAGAGCGAGTTATACTAAACTTACTGGACGTAAGACTCGCTTCACAATGGACCTTTTCAGTTTATTTAATAAGGAGTGTATACACAACTTTATCACCATGTACCAAGGATTTTTTCATAAACACCACACACTACTAGTTAACTTCCTACTGTCCATAACAAATGTATATAACCAAGAAGCGCAACTCAGGGTCCTAAGACACAAGTATTTCACTTAGTTTGGGACCCACTGTCGTATATTACTTGTAAAACATAAAATGGACAAATATATTTCATTTAATTTCATTTTCATTTTAAATATCCTATGAAAGATTTTCTCTATACATAACATATTTTATCATCTTCCAAATTATTGTAAATTTAACATTTAGCAAATCTTAAAACTATTTCTTAACAACCATCAAAAAGCTCAAAGATCACCTATTCAAACGAAGCACCGCTCTTTACTCTATAGTTTACACTTGTGATAGTCTATACTTCTATAGTCTATACCCTATTTACGAATTTTTAATATTTTTACGTTTTGCAATGAACAGCTACTCGCCCAACAGTCGAAACTTACCCTTAGCGGAAACGGCGACAATTTACGAAGGCAGCTGACTCTCTCTAATTCTGCGAAGCTCTCATTAAAGAAGACTAAACGCAGACCTATATTCACTTATAGAGGCAATTCTTTTCGCCCCGTTTTCCTTTTTATTTACGACGGTTTACGGCTCGGTTCGGTGCTGGGCTTTTTTATCTGGTTTGTGTGAACGAAGTATTCAGGATATAGTGAGAGGTTAATTTAGTTAGGTGTGATTACATGCAGATATGCTATTCGGTGATAAATCTCAATTGAGGGCATTTTTTATGCTTCAATTTTTTTTTAATTTTTAAAAATATATTGTGAAAACGTTCAGGAAAGATCCATCATTCAATTTTGATCAAAGTTATCTGTCTATGAAGATGTCTAATAACTAAATTATTAATGTAGTTATTAGAATAAGTTTACATAATATTATGCCTACGTGAATATTTTTGTTAAGCGTCTAAATTATGTAGAACGATTGTTTTTACTTATACTAACTACAGAAAATCATTTAACAAAATACTCGTATACTATGCGACAATTTCATATATGTATATGTGTATGTACGCCATGTTGTATGTTCACCAAACCCCAATCATAAATTCCAAAACAAATTCAATGTTCGCGTTTTAATTTTGTGTTTACATCTAGAGTGGTGTAATAAACGGCGGCTTTGCTGAAAGTCATTTACTCGTGCACTCTATAAAGTTTATACTCGCATGATCATTGTATAGATAAATTCGTAAATTAAATATGTCCTTCAAACCATAATACGCTTTATATACTTGTATACATGACAGGATTTCGCGTGGCAGAGGATTTTGGGCGTGCGTTGGGGTGGAAGTCGACTAGGTTCATCGTGTTTTAGATATAGTATGAGTTACATGTTCAGTAGGAGATAGTAAAGTACGAGATTTTTTGTGAACATAAAAAATAATCGTTTTTCATGTTAAATGATATCAGATAAAGATAGTTAATAAAGTTATATATCAATGTTTTTTAATTAATTATGATGGTGATACAAGGAAATTCCTATAATTTACAGAAATTGAACAAGATTTCTGATACATTTCCAACAACATAACTACTTTTTTATTTCCTTAGCGGCCTTGAATTAACCCTTAATTATATCAGTCACTAAACACGCCTGTAATTATTGCATAGCATGACCAGCAAGGTGTGTTATCACCTTTATAATAATGTTAGCTCCAAATACTGCGTGAGGCTATGTGGGTCGAATAGTGACACTTTTCTGGGTCATGATTTTACCGATGTTTTTGTAATGAATTATGTGGGATTTAATTCGGCAATTTATCGCCTTTGCCTTGTACGTTTCAAGGGGATTAAAATCTATGTGGTTATCTTTGTAGCTATGCAGAAGTAGGTTTTTACTGATTAGAAGTTATACCCTATATAAGATCCTAAATGTGAGAATAAAACGGTCTGATGTCGATAATGATGATACTAATTAAAAGTGTTTGGAATGTATTAATAATAATCAACATGGGCAACATCAAAGTAAATACAAGTAATTTATGAAAAAAAGCAAGCACAATTAAAGTACGTTTAATAATTATTATTTCGTAGCTTAATCTCAACACACCCAAAGTTAGTACTCTCTTTACTTAAGATGTACTAGAAGGTAGAAATAGCAAACAGTATATTACGTGGATTATTGTTCGGCGAGGCTTACAACCCGTAATCTCTTGCAACTTAGCTCGAGATCTAAGTTAAATTGTAGCAATCTAAGACCTTGGTCGGCAGTTATGGCTAGATTTTGCCAACTTCGTGCGGTGAAGTCGCTCTGCGGTCGTTAAAACTTGTGCAATCCTACTGTAGTCTACGTGAATTGTGATTTGTGAATTGAAAAATATTATATTTTGTAATTATGTGTGTATGCCACATATGCTTTTGATCCAATATCCAATATTATAATGGATGATATCGTTCGATTCTTCAATATCGTTACTATTGACTAATAAGTACCCGTCTTAAAAACGAGCGAAACGAGCGACAAAAATATCTAAAATGAAATATAAGTTTTATCTGATCAAATAATAAAAACTAATTCTCAACTAGGATATGCAATTTAATAATTTCAACTTAATAAAGCCGATCGATAAGAAATCGCATGAAGTTAAATTTTGTTTAGGTAAAAAAGGTGCAAAAAAGCAGTTTCCCAGGAAGCAACAATACAAATTATCTTAATATTCTTTCATAATCATATAAATAAAATCTCATATAAAGTAACTTAATATTCTCTCAAATTTAAAGCGAAATTATAAAATACGATTTTCAAGTAGTCAACCGACTATTTGAGTTAGTAATGGAATCCACTAACTCAAACTCAGCACACTCATACAACTGAAATATAGCGTTAGGGTGACAAATCAACATCGAGCTATGCTGCGCTGTACTGCGCTGTGCTGTGCTGTGTTTCTTAAGCTACGTTTTTTAACAATTAAACGATGCTGCGCTGTACTGCGCTGTGCTGTGCTGTGTTTCTTAAGCTACGTTTTTTAACCTTCCTATACTCGCGCGTTGGTCTGTGAGACCGACGAAACACATTTTCGTAATTATTTTTATGCAGGTAAATCCTGTGAAGTCGAGTTCCTTGCTAGTTTCCGGATTTGGGGCTAACTTCATTTTAGTGCAGGTCGCGGCGTGGTCGGCAGAAGTTCACGTGTCATAGCATTTGGCGCCAATCGGTCCTTTTAAGACTTTGAATACTTTATGAAGTATGTATAGTAAAATATATGTATGAATGTTGCTCTAAATTACATTTTGACCAATTTTTTAGGCCATACTTCATGTCAAAATGAACGATGATCAAATCAGATTGTTGCTGGAAGAATCAAGTTCTGTTTCTGCTATGAAGACGAAAATGACAGTGAGACATGACGAAGACAACGTGGAGATACAAGAAGAGACATACGAAACCGAGCAAGACGATGACAATGAAGAGATATCTGAAGTTCCCGTGATTTTTACTTGGGAAAAGATGGACAGACAAGGCTCAAAACTAAGCCAAACATAGATAAATATGTGCTTTGATATGTTTATTATTATTACTTAGAAGTTTATTTTGTTTTGAAAAAGAAGTTCTGTTTTTAAAGTGAAACTTTTATTACATCGTCTCAAACTTTTTGGTCTGTGTAGCGCATGTCGCGTGTATCGCGGCTGCCGAGTAGGTATACCTACTCGGCAGCCGACCGTCACGCGACATGCGCTACACAAAGCAGTGTTCGGAACCGTTCGAACAGTTTCACTTTTACCACGGTAAAAGTGAAACTGTTCGAACGTTTCATAAAACCACACAACATTTTTTTTAGTTTAGTTTAGTTTAGCCGGGCGGCCGGCCGGTACCGCCGCAAACGCTACGTCCCGCAATTTTTAAATCTGTAATATCTTCGAAAATATTCACTTAAATCATACGGTGTAAAGGGCCATATAGATCTATATTAAATGAACAATGTATTCAAGGTATTTAATTGGTTAAGGATTAATGCTGTATTGGTTAAAATCGCTTCGAAAATTAGCCATTATTTGTCGTAAAAAGTAAATGACAAAAATAAGTTATTGTGGGTTATCCATAAGAGATAGACATATACCATCGCGGACTTTTCTGTAGACCTTTTCAATGTGTATAAATACTTAGTACATTATTATGATAAAACTCGTAGGGTTCAGCCTGCGTTTGCAATGTAAGCGGAATAAATGTAATTTTTTACATCACATTAGAAACCTCAAAAATAACAGTACTTCTCCACTATTTAATGGATGTTATTATACATATAAACCTTCCTCTTGAATCACTCTATCTATTAATAAATAACCGGCCAAGTGCGAGTCGGACTCGCGCACCGAGGGTTCCGTACAAATAAGTTTAAAATTATTAAAAAAAAATATATTATGTGATGTAACTAAAAATTTATGGTTTTCGTAATTTTTCCTTTATCTATGCTATAAGACGTTGCTTCGTACCAAATTTCAAGATTCTGAGTTCACGGGAAGCACCCTGTAGGTTTTGATTCCCTTGCAAGTGTCGAAAATTTGCGGCATAAACGGCTGTATCTTTTGATTGCGTTTGCTTAGAAGTTTGATTTTTTCACAGCTTCAAGGGACAGTAGACCTGAGTAATTGATATAAATTTCAGCTTCATACCTCCACGCGTTCCTGAGAAAAAGGGTCTTGACAGACGGACGGACGGACAGACGGACAACAAAGTGATCCTATAAGGGTTCCGTTTTTTCCTTTTGAGGTACGGAACCCTAAAAAAACTGCATCAAAATCCGTTGCGTAGTTTCAAAGATTTAAGCGTACAAAGGGACATAGGGACATAGGGACAGAGAAAGCGACTTTGTTTTATACTATGTAGTGATAAGCTCGACACAGCGCAGCATGGCAGAGCTCCATAAAAACATAGCACAGTTCGGCACAGCGCGGCTCAGCATGGCGGGTAGCGCGCCTCGCTCGAGACTGCTGCGTTTTTAAACAGAGCGTAGCCTCACACAGCGCAGCACAGCATGGTTTGTTTGTATCCTCATTAAAATATTAGACGAGCGAGTTGACCAAACACAGCACAGCGCAGTACAGCGCAGCATAGCTCGATGTTGATTTGTCACCCTTAGTGGCTGAGCTGAAAATAGACAGTCGATTCTTAAAGTCTCATTGGCAATGCGCATAAATTGGTCCGCTACGGGCTACGGCGTAGCAGTGCTACGATATTTTCTCTTTGCTGATTTGTAAGGTCATTGAAACGATAAAATATTAGCTGTATTTTTTAATATTAAAGCGCTTTTAATATATTGAGTGTTATTTATTTGAACTGAGATGTTATAAGTTAGTTTTTCAGACTAATTTAAATGTACTTTTCTGTATCAGCTGCAATCCATATTTATAACAAAAAATAAACAATATAAAGGGTTCCATTTACAAAACGAATCGCAGTGAAATCACAGATAGAACGGAAGTGTTGATCGTACACCGGAAATAGGCGTGTGCAGTGTCACCTGGCGGGCTGGACTAGCGGATATTACGTGGGTTTACATGTTATTGTTTCAAAAGCAAATAGTACCTAAGTTGCAATACCTGTTCTGGAAAAAGTAATAATACTTTGTTTTAGGATTTTTTGATTAATGTTGAGATGATTTGAATTTTAACGTATATTAAGTTTAGTATTAAGATAAAATGTTTATTAAGTAACAGTTTTAAAAATTATTACGCTTATAGAAAGTAGTGCTGTCAGTATATTTTTAAATTAAGTAAGCGCAATTGAAACCTCGTTTTTTTTCCAAAACCTAGGACAACAGAAAAATAAATTATATTTAAGATATAATTTGTTGGTATCATAGACATATGTATCAAGATAGACTAAGCGAGTGTATGTACTTCCCGTGTCCAAACTAAGTTTATGAAACTTACTTGACGCTGGCCTACACTCAGTCCGCGCTTGCAGTTCGCCAAGGAAAGACGTGAAGCTGAATAAAGTAAAATGCCGAATTGCGCCGTTATAAACTGTTGAAACTCCACAGCCATGAGTGGCCGAGTTATCGGAGATGTTTCCTTCCACCGGTAAGTAATTTTCTAATCAGAATATGCACTATTTATTTTAAAATCAAATAAAGAATATCTGTGGAAAACGATCGTGACAAACATGGATACCAAACCATACGGAATGATTCGGAATACATTGCGGCTTTTACTTGGCACGGTAAAGATCGCGTCGTATGATAATAAGCAATGAATAGCGTCTTCTCATTTTTCTGTCCAATTTTGTGGTTAGTGATGTTCATTTGATGCAACAGTTCTCGATTCTAATCGATTTTATAATCGAACAGAAAAATGATAATTTGAAGGAGCAATTTTTCAGAAAAAAAGGCATAGATTTTTTTAGTCATTTAATACGACTTGACCTAGAACTTTTAAGTATTTTAATACAAAGGTACTAAAAATAAATATCATGACATGGACGCCATTAGTTAAAGTGTCATCTTGGGAGTTTTTTTAAGAAAACTCCTTATTGCTTAGACTATGTTTGTTTTTTCAGTTTTCCAAGTAACCCGAACATAAAAGAAAAATGGATCGATGCAACGGGACATAAAGATTGATTGATTGACAGTTTCATTACTTTCTTTCGATGGCCTCTCTAGTACGTAGTACATGGTAACTCAATGGGCATATGTAAGAAAAAGCTAAAACACATTAGTTTACTTGTTAGAATATTAAAAGGTTTATAACTTTATTTTATCATTCCTCTGTCTATGGTAATTATCATTTTTCTGTCTTGAATCGATTTAGTAATCGATTACGATTCATTTATTTGACTACCTCTTAGACATAGATCTAGTTTGATCTGATTTCTTTCGATTTACTTCGATGGGATAGGACGATACTAGAATCGCCGCGCGAGTGGCGTCCTAATCGATTTAGCGTAAAATGAAATTACCATCACTAAAAAGCGCTCGTGACGTCATAACGCGTCAAGGTCAGTACAAAAAATATGACACGCTTGGTTTTCATACAGATCGCGGTACTTGCGTTGTCTACTTAACCCTCAACTACCTGACCGGAGTCTCTCAGACTCCAGCAGTCTTATTTTTGTCTATATCTTTACAAGCAAGTGTCCTTGAACGGTGTACGTCCGTGTACCTTCGCCCCTCTACCCGAAGTACCGCGCCTGCACTCGTCGAGGTCATACGCGCGCGCGCTGTGTTTTGGTGAGTAAAAAACTATGTCGTGGAGTCTGAGAGACTCCAGGTAGGTAGTTACGTGACTTTTTCATGAAACTTTTTTTTTTTGTTTTAGTTCAAAATGACCTCGAATGATAAAAATATTGAGCGTTGGTTGGAGGAGGACCTTTCCTCGAATGAAGAAGAATGTTTTGATGAACAGTGCAGTGAACACGAGGAAGATATTGAAGAAAATTGTGTTCTTCCCTGTGATTCTGCATCGGATACAGAGATGCAGATGCAGGATGTAGTTATGAAGCACCTGAAAAGTTTGCAATACGCAAGTACTGCTTCACATGTGACCCGAAAAAAAAAAGTAAGACGCAGTACTTGTGTTTCATATGTAAGAAGCCTACATGCCTGCAGTGCTCCTACACGGCGTGCTCAATATGCCGGGAAAAATTGTAAAGTTTGAGCCTTGCAATTTTATAAAAAAAATTCTTTTTTGCCAAAAATTTGTGTCACATTATGTTGATTGGTTACTAAACTTTAAACAATTTATGAAGAGAGTCCCTAATTTTTGTTAGTTTTTTTAAAGATCTCATTTAATAAAAGTGTAAAACTTTTGAAAAAATTTTGCTTACTTTAAAAAAAAGTGTAGTTTTTAAGTATAAGCCATAAGGTTATATATATATTTTTTACTTTTAAGAAATAAAGAAGTATTCAAGCTATAACATGTTTCTTTTAATTTATTTTCATTTATAATAGTTTTTGTTTATTAAGAGTTCAAAGTATGGGAGTCTGAGAGACTCCAAGTAGGTAGTTACGTATAAGAAATTAGGGTCAGGTAGTAGAGGGTTAATATATGTCTGTGGTTGGTATGTCTCCCAACAAATGTTAATCAATGATCATCAATAACACAAAATTACAAATGGCTGTGTTTTTGTTGTATGCACAATCTTAAAAACAATCAACGGAATTTACTCATGTTCAAAAACACACTTATTCTGGGGGCAAGAAATCGATATCGCTTTATAGTCGTTTTATGATCGCATCGCGTTTTCACCTCGGAAGTAATTAGATGGCGTTACGTAGGTTGGCCAATAAATAGTTTCTTCATCAAACAAATGGAGTGGATGCGAGTTGCTTCGTCATTGTTGGGGAACAAGTTTCGGGAAACTCATTGAAATTGATACATCTATTTAATGACTGTATATTTTGTTTTGCGTAATAAATATTTTTGTTTAAATGATTTTTATACAGTTTATAACGAGTATATATGATAAACTGTAAATTATAATTTGTATTAACTATCGTGGTGGTATAATACTAATTACGTAATCAAGAAGGGTATCACTAAAGTTCTGATAGTAAATATACGCGAGTGAAAGTTATGTTTTTAAGTTTCTTCTACTTTTGCATAAACTATACTTCTCTTCTTCAAAATTGTTAATTTGTAAAGCTAGAGATTTAAACAGTCTTGTAGAATTAATGTGTTCATTCATAGCTAAAAAGTTCATACATAGCTACATAAATTTCACAAGATTACGTAAATACAAAAAACTAGGGGCGAGGTCTTAGCTCAAGATATTTGTTCGTGTTCAACGAATCGAGAATAAGGCCGTTATCTGCAGGCGATGGTAAATGAGTCCTAACTTACAGATCACTTAGAGCAAGATAAGGAACTAGGAAAATACAAGTATCACTGTATTTATATACTTTGTAAGGAAAAAAGTCAATTCTAATTTTATTATAGAATATCAAGAATTATAAATACGTTCGTTTCAAAGTTTTCTAAATTACTTGGAATAAGGTTTTTCGATACTCGAACAATTTGACTTACACCTCCATAGTTGTATAGAAACATAACCAAATCTTTGAAGAATTTACCTGAAAATAAACAAAAATTTTGTTAAAAAAGAATTCAGTATGAGTACAAAAAAGTATTGTTCGAAAAAATCTTTAACGAGACACCCCGGGCGTATTAAAAGTAAGGAAGGACAGACCTGTAGGGTATAAAATAATATAATGTACTCAAAATAAAAACATCACATTTAACTTTTTCGATACGGGCTGTATGCATACTTTTCGTCTTAAGGGAATTTCGATGACAACAGTATTTCATCTTTATTTATTATACCAGAAGGATATTTTGTGTTTATAGCTTATGTATTTGTATTTGTTGTTATTTATAACTCTAATGTAGTATTTTGTTATATTTTTAACCAATTAAATAGATATTTAAAGGCTGATCCCTGAGTGGATTCATGTGTCGATAATTTATATAATGCGTATTTTTAAGTAATTAGTATATTCGTATATGAAACACAACATAAACAATACGACTTGATACACGCATATTATACAAAGTTTGCAAATATTACCTATTCTTATAATAGGAATTCCTTTTTAAAGCGACAAAGTTTTCCCTGTTTCAGTTCTTAAGGGTTAGCTTTGGGCTATTTGATGCAAATAATGTTATTTTTAACAAATAACAATGTTTCATGTCAAAAAATTCTTACAAAAATCTTATACAGTAGATGTCGTAATCCGTTTACGTTCTTTGTGATCTGTTTTGTAAAATATTTGAAGAAGGATTTTATAAAATGACTTACAGGCATATTTATAAAAGGTTTTATAAGAAAAATATATACTTGTTAAGCCTGTTTACTTGGCATTTATTTTATCCTTATATCTTAAAAAATGTTCACGTAAAATGAAGGCGTTTTGGGATACCCTCTTACGGGCAGTTATTTAGAGAGTATTGCAGATATTTTTTTATAAAATTTTTTGAATAAAGCACACAAAATCAAGTTGTACATTTTGAATTTGTTTTACTTAGTAACATGTTTAATTGTTTCATGCATGAAACTTTAAAACTCATTTATTCACTTAAATTATTCGATTATTTATTTTTTTGGATTGTAGCAAACAACATATTTTATTTAAATAAAACTTAAGTGTCCAGACCTTAAAAAGCACAACTTTTAAAAATTGCAATGTATATTAATAATGCATTCATTTTATACAGCAGAAAGTATTACGACACAGAATGCATAATACATTCATGAATCTCTGCAGCGAACAACTTCTGCTTTATTTTAAGTAATAAACACCTTAAGAGCTAGTCGTTTTATACTTTGAAAGCACTGCTTTTGATGTATTATTAATTACATAAAAAGTTAAAAATACGGACCATTTTTTAGTTTACGGAATGGTATTAAATTTTTATCCATATACTAGCTTACCGCCCGCCCGTCCCTAATAAATTATATACCTACTTAAACCTTCCTCTTGAATCACTCTATCTATCAAAAAAAAACCACATCAAAATCCGTTGCGTAGTTTTAAAGATTTAAGCATATAAAGGGACATAGGGACATAGGGCCAGAGAAAGCGACTTTGTTTTATACTATGTAGTGATTTATGCACAGGTCGCCTTTGCGTGTATTATAGAGATTTCGTTCGACGTATCGCGATGATACATTCAAATTTCAAATTCAAAATTTATTTATTTTTTACAAACATATTAATACAGACCTATACAAAAAATAATATGTTATGTTTGTTCAATTTTAATACGTGTAGTGGAACGCAGAAACTTTGCTTTGATGTGTTGTTGCTACGTTCAAAACTTCAGATTATATATTGACAAAATATGTACATTGACTTTAATATGCCTCTTGTTAAAGTTGGAAAAGCCTTGATAAACGAGACTAGCAAGTTCCCCGCAATCCAAACGATGTAAAACTTAACTGAAAGGCATTCTTAAAGAAATTTCGCAAAAAATCCGTAGCTTTATTTCCGTCAGTATCGAATTCAAAGGAACAGTTGAAACAATGTTAAAATTTATGTATGTTACGCAGAGTTTTCAAAACTAATAGTTTTTCGTTCGGAATTTTTAGATTTTTCCAATGCATCTTGTTTGACAAACTGAATAGTGGAGAAGAATATTGAATACTATCTTAATATTTTAAAGAGGAAAAATATGTTTGTTTGTTACGATAACTCAAAAACTACGCGATTGATTTTAAAAATTCTTTTAGCATTACCAAATATGTCTTGTTTCAATCAACCCCAAATCGAGATAAGCGACTAGTATTAGTACATATTTGATTATTGTAAATTATCTGACATTCTCCATAAATGATAAGAGATTTCATGTAGGCGTAAATTTTATCACAAAATGGCTTCAGAGATTTAGAAGGCTTCGAGTAAATAAAACCTTTTTAAGGTCTTTTCATAAACTAATATTTGTTCAATGCTATTACTTGTTTAATACAATTTATATTAAAGAAAAAATTCAAATCGTTTTATATCTCATATCTCTTCAATTTATTAAAAGCTGCTGTTTGCAAAACATCTTTCAAATAAACGTATTAATAAATTGCATATGAATTTATTAATTAAATTGCAGAAACTGTACTTAATTATGAATGGAATCTCATTATGATAGGGACATAGCGAGATATGAGTAGAAATAAAAATAAAACCGCTAACGCATTGTTCCTAGTCTCATATGCATCAGACGTGAGAAATATTAAAAACTTAATTCGATTAGCTCTCACAATTTGCTTGCGAATGAAAATTGCTGAGCATTTACAATGGAAAATGAATCTTATGTTTCGGAGGAGAGGGTTCGAAATTGATTGAATATATTCCTATGAAAATTGCTGAGCATATCCAATAGAAATTGAATCTTATGTCTTCGAGGAGAGGGTTCGAAATTGATTGAATATATTCTCATTGTATTTAAGAGCGTTATGCAGTTTGAGTGAAACATTGTGCCAAGTTAAAAAATTAGAAAAATAAGCGCTAATTATTCCATTAGTACTGCGTTCAGTTATCGTTTACTTTTTTTTGTTATACAATAAGTACAGATACAAATAACAAAATTTAACCGGAGTGTTGGTACTAAAATTATAACACCACACTTATTGTTTTGGGACATTAACTTGACACGAGATGTTGTATTAAAGTGGGTATATATTATAGCAGTAGGTATACGTATATGCGTAAATCTATAAATATAAAAATGAAACCCGTTTGCGTTGTCACGGCATCACGTGTGAACGGGTGGACCGATTTCGATAATTCTTTTTTTATAATATTCCTTGAAGTACGAGGATGGTTCTTATGTAGAGAAAACGAAAATATGTACAACGGGCGAAGCCGGGGCGGACCGCTAGTGTTTAATAAAAACAATGCATTTACTAACTTCTACAATAGATGCAAAATGGAGACTATCATAGTATAATTTGTTCAGATACGCATTGTATACAATAAAAAACATAAAATCTTTCTAGAAATGGGCCAATTTTTACCACTCAAATTTAAAACACGAAATGCGTACATGAAAGCCTGGTCCGTATCAAAGGCAGTTCGTTTCGTATTAAAATCACATTAATGTTACCAGTGAAATGAATTCTAAAGGTTTCCATATGTATACAAAAATGTATTCGTATTTTAATTTTCGGCGAGTGAGCTTTTAAATAATATGTAAATAAAAATCTGTGTTCCGTTTCGAGCTCTTTTGAATGCGATTTAATTTTGCCTTGAGAGTCGTTGTAGCGGCGAGAAAACACGTGATAGGTTTATTTTCTTACAACTTTAAAAGTAGATATAATATGATAAATGAAAAACCAAAATTTATTATTATTAGAAGGATAAAACTGCATGAAAATTTAGGACGCAAAATTTTGGCGCTAAATATCCGCCATTGTTACCATCCCATAATTTAATATATCAAGATGATCTTTAACAGAGTAATATAGGTACTCTAACAACTAACATCAATCTAATATAATAATACCTCTCAAACTAAAATCTGCCAAGTCGCTTACGCCAGACAGCGGACTAAATATTTACACATAATATACATATACACATAATACACATAGTTTCATACATTTCACACATTAGTTTATGTTTCAATATGGAAATGATAGCTTGAAGTTACTACAAATATCCTTTGAAATACATTGCTTTAAATTAGAAAAAAGAAAATTGTCTATAATTATAGTCTATGAGGCGAATATTAGTTTGTGTAAAATATCAGTCCAAGAGTTGTATTTATCAAAAGTAGCCTGAAAATCTGCCCAGTATTTCCAATATATTTTCTTCTTCTCTTAAATTTCCGTGTTCAAATATGAGGCGGAAGAAGCAATAGTATTTGAGATACATTAATTTTATGAGGCGCATCGTGTGGGCACCTAATGTACTGTACTAAGACCTTAAGTGGAACGCTTTTAAACGTTGCTCTTAAGAATTAAGGAGCTCTCTCCAATGTGAGCGAAGCTTTATTTGGGCGTGAAATGATTTCTGATAAATTCTTGATTTACAATTGACAGTTAACAATAATAATATACGTTGTTATTAGGGCAATTTATAAGTTAACAATTAAGTACTCTCAATGTTTTGACTTATTTAAATCATCATCAGTCAAGAATAAGAGGAGATTATGATACATTGATTTATTAAGCTATTGCATAGCTTCTATCGCGGGCCTTGAGCGCGGGGACCGAATCGAGAAATTCCGTAACGAAAAAACCTCACGCTCCCCACTCCGACGGGCACGGAGGTGTGGCTTGAAGGCATGCTATGCAATAGCTTTACCGCGGCAGTCCTCGAGTGCCACACGTCTTTTTATTTGTAGTAACGGACTTTACGTGAATATAAAAAGTAAAGATTGGCTATAAGGCTAAATAAATATATGACAGCATATTTGTGAATGAGCAACTCGTTTACAATTTGAAAACCTTCATTTTTCTAAGCCTTGTAAAAATAAAGAAGGTTACTGAAATTCGTCAGATATAAACTGCAATTATAGCTACGCTTACTGCATATAGTATAGTATTCACTGTGTAGAATCCTGCCAATAATACAAGATACTATAAGGTATAATGCACATCCTTGATAGGGACATGGAAAGGGAGGATTCAGGAATGTTTGAGGAAAACCGCCATTGGACCATTTTATTTGATGTATTCTAGTAGGTACAATGGGTCTGCCTAATTATATATGTTTGTATTATATCTTGCAATGTTAAGGTATTCTTAACATTACAATATAATTTAATTCTGATAAACAACTTAGTCTAGCTTATATTAATATGTTTGTTATTCAAAAATATGAATTTATAAAAGACCCTTACTGATGTAGATCACTGTAGTAACTGAATATAAACCAACCTTTACACCCGAAATATTTAAATTCTAACTCGAAAACCACGGAGTTAACTAACTAGATTTTCGGATATATAGCAACCTCTGATGTGTACATTATTAATTGGCTGTTACGAGCATTTCCATGTACCTTAATAAAATCCAACATAAAGCCGCTTCCACAAACACGACTAATTAATAACCTTGTGTGTTTCATAGCGAAAATCCGAATATACTATCCATTATTTATTCACGACAATCTGTTAATGTAAACTCGCCCTTATTTGATAAGCAACCGTACCAATGTAAATACCTCCGTATTTGATGTAATGCCTCTTGAGACGGAGGCCAAGTATAAATGGTCGGGTTATACTTAGATTGTTAATTTGATCTCCTTAAGGGCAAGACGTACTCAGGCTTCAAATAAGCTCAGTTGTAGTGGATTTGTGTGACCAGTGTGTGTTGAGCCGTGCTTGAGTCGTCGGTTCGTTGTTTGGTATAAAGATAAGAGGCGCGGTTAGTTACAGAGGGGTCAAAGTATGCTGGTCGAGTGATTGACCGCAACTGCTTTTGGCTAACGGTGATACGTGACGTAAATTGACGACAGAAGTGTTGAGTATTAACAATGACGGTTAATATATTATTTTTCATCATTATTTGCCATCATTGAGTATCCTAATTAGTTAGAAATTATATAGTTCATCTGACCATTTCTTAATCTTTGAATAGTATGTTTTAACACGTGAATTTATATTTATTATCGAAGATATTGTACTTGGCATTAAAAAATACTAAAAGAAAAAAAGTGCATTGATTGTAGAGTATGTTTTAATAAGTTAATAATAAATAAAAACCCGATTTGAAAACTATTTACAAAAGAAAATACAGAAGAAAGATAAAGGAAATGTGCAGCAGGATCAGAAGTTAAATATGTAGTTTCGTTCGTTTAAAAATTCAACATGGCCGACAACCGTTTAGCTCGCAACCAACTTGTAACGAGTATTTTTTGCGTGCCAAAACGACAATGGAAGTTTAAATCAGAAATGGCTTCATATGACTGCAACATAATTACAATTCCACACAAATAAAACGCAAAAAGCAGACCACAATGAATTTGAATGTCAAGTTTCCGAACGATTTGACGGGAAACAGATGAATTACAAATATGGCCTCGGTCGCCCGCTATGGCCGTTTGTGTTCATTCATTTGGTTATAAAAGTATAATTTTTATATTATACAAACAAAAATGTTTTAGAAATATTAAATTATTTGATAGACAGTTAATTCAACGTTTACATTGTAATTAGAAGATATTAATATAGTTTTAGTTTCCTTAAAAAAAAATTGTAGGATCTGGAATAAAACAACAAAGATATCTACGATTTTCAAAAAAATCATCACGTCCGCGATATAGTCACATTTTAATTCAATTAAAAGAACACCAAGACATTGAGAGCTCAAATATCGAGTATTTTACAATTCCAGGGAAGTTACGGCAAAATCCGTGCCATTTTACTAGTCCATTCCACCCTTCAGATTTATGGCGCCAACAGCCTTTAACGAAAACAATATAAAGTTGATGTAAACAAAGGGGTTGTCTTTATAGAAACTGGCGTATTATTGCTGCAAAAATGGGTCAAAAGTTGCTGAACTTCGCTATTTTTAGTACGCTGCTCTTCATGGATTGGTCTACAATACTAAGAAAAGTGAAGTCATGGTCTTTGAGTCTGGGCGCCGAGTTACGCATTTTTTACCCCCAATACGTTTGAACGGAGTGCCATTGGGGAGGGTCTTTAAATTCAAATATCTCGGACACATATTGACCCCTAGACTCAGAGACGATGATGACATTGAAAGGGATCGACGGGCACTGGCAGTGAGGGCAAATATGATAGCTCGTAGGTTTGCACGTTGTTCTAATGAAGTTAAAAAAAACCCTATTTCGTGCTTATTGTACATCTTTCTACACGTGCAGCCTATGGGCTAGTCATACTCGACATTCTTACAGCTCGCTCCGTGTTCAATATAATAATGCGTTCCGGGTGTTAATGGGGCTGCCCCGTTATTGCAGCGCATCAGGGATGTTTGCAGAAGCCCGTATAGACTGTTTTTACGCTACAATGCGAAAGAGATGCACATCCCTGGTGCGCCGTGTGCGGGACAGCCCCAATGTAATCATGCGCTGTATAGCGAGTCGGCTCGACTGCTGGTATGTAAACCACTGCTGCAAACTGTCTGCTTCATTGATAGTTCTGTAGCAGTGGAGTGCATTCCTAGTAGTCCTAATAATTTGTATTCAATTGTATTATTTTTACTAACATAATTTTTAAGTTATCAATTATTGTTACTAACAAAATGAGTCCTGATGCTTGAATTAATAAATAAATTATTATTATTATTATTTAACCGACGTTCCCAAACTAAGTTTCACATACGTTGTTTTTCTCGAATTGAATTATCAGTTTTCTATTCTTTAGTAATCTGTGGTATTATGACATCTATATGTTACTAGATTTTGTCTGGTTTTGATAGTATGGAACCAAAAAAAGAAGCCTACAAGTTATACCAAGTTTGGAAAATTTGGTATGCAGATAGATCTGCATACCAAATTTCGGCCAAATCCGTTCAAAAGTTTTTGTGATTGAAAACAAACGTACAGAGAAATTGATACATATATGTATTTTACGTCATACCAATTTTTGGAATTGGTTATTTTAGTAGGCCTTTTTCGTAACTAATATTTATAGGACAATAAATAATATTATGTACTCATTATTTTTGTATTATTTTAAATAGCTATTATTTTATATAGGAAAGAGCTTTAAAACCATTTTTATACTCCTCGATAGTAAAAATTATCTAATGACTAATGCAGCAATAACTTAGAAGGAAAATAAATAAAGTTATAGATATCGCCTGTATAATCTGCTTTATATAAGCTCTCAATTTTTTTAACAATATTTTAGATTCAACGCAGTACTACTTAAGTAGTAACTTAGTGTTAGGATAGCTCTAGTTTACTGAGAATAAACGATCTACTATATCATGTGAGACCACAGATCACAGAAACTCTCTATGTGTGAGACGCTATATGCTTTGAGATTTAATATGCATTTTCGGAAATTTGCACAGCGACGTACTGAAGGAAGTTATTTTAGATAAGGAAGCAATTCTAGCCAGTGGTGAATGCGCAGGAAATAGATGTCTAGCTGCCTAGTATGGATAGCAAAAAAAGCTCAAATGGTTTTAATTATATTTGATAGAGGTATTGTAGATGCAATATCGTTTCTTATCATTTATGACCGTTAGTGACTGTGTTAAAAATTAGAGATAACTAAAATTGATTTCAAAATATATTTGTTAAAAATTATTGTTTTAATTTGTTAAAGAAATTTATCAGCAAATATATTTGTGATTATTATCTAAGTATACATATTTTTAAAATGTTTAATGTGAGTTTGCATAATGGTATTGACTGCGTTACGTCCTAGTCTCTTTCCATTTTCACATCTAATAATAAAAGATTGTAAATTGATTGGTTGTTGTATAATGTCACAACAGCATTATGTTCCTCACAATTTTTGCAATAGGTAATCAAAGTCACAACCACCGGAACTTCATTCGGCCCTGTCGTCGTCTTTACAGCGGCGGTCCCGATCTAATCTATATAATCTTAATAATTATTATCGTCACTTATTCTGCTGTCTGTACGCAATTCACGTGGAGATCTCTATAAGTCAGGCACGCGACGAGCTGTGAACTTTCTATTATTTCAAGCCATTGTGTCTACGCGATTTGTTCACATTCTCGCTTTAGTGTTCCCATTTATCCTGCTTAATCTAGACTTAAGGGCATACGAGATAAATACTGCGGAAGGTTTTTCTAGTGTGATAGAATTGTAAATAAATAAAGATATTTCTAGTACTGTTGTTAAGTTTTTTAGAACTTTAACGTATGTATTTATTGTACTTTTTTTATTAATATTTCTAGTCATTGTGTCTACGCGATTTGTTCACATTCTCGCTTTAGTGTTCCCATTTATCCTGCTTAATCTAGACTTAAGGTCATAGGATACAAAAACTGTGAAGGTTTTTCTATTGTGGTAGAATTGCAGAAATAAAGGTGTTTCAAGTGCTGTTGTTCCGTTAATAAGCACTATTTATGAAGGTGATTATTATAAAATATTTTCATGTTTATTTTTATTAGGAGTAGGATCATTTGCACCTTGATACGCGGCTGAATAAATTACTGTAGCATTTTGAAATCAAGTTACAGTGTTATTTGGCTCATCAGATTTAACTTAAGATTAGGTTTTCTAAGTTTGCACACATAATTAATTATAAGAAGACGACGCGGACGTAATCAAAAGTACACAAATTAATAAATAAATCTTTTTTGTAGCATTGATTTTTCAACACAGTAGCTGTCCATCAAGAGAAGTTACGTTTAAATCTATGCTGCTTTTTTATTCACAAGCAGATAGAAACATAAATATAAATAATTTTCATTTCAGTCAAGTGAAAATTCATTTTTGTGCTATAGTGTTTACATATTTATATCTTCAAAAATAAAACACCTACTTCCAGAACACGTTTGGCGAATAGTTAAATAAACTAACCGATAAGGGTATCGATTTATTCGGTTTTATCATTTAACGGACGACCGTAAAACCTTATCCCGGGCTACGGGGTCATCGCGTAAATCCCGAGTCCTATCTCGGTGGCTATCGTGCGAAGTGACGCCTCTTCTGTGTTCCGTGTTTTATGTCTTCTGTGTTAAATAATTAGGCTGGACGTGATGTTTTTATATGATAAGATTTAATTCGGAACGGTTTATAATATAGGGTGTAAGTATATGGTCGTTTAAACATATTCAAGAGTTTGAACGGTTTATAAATACGATAAGCAATAACATTGCGTAAATGGAAATGGTTCAAGACATTATCTACGAACGTAAGGTAAAATAAGCAATCTAGGTACATAAGAATACTATTTAAATACATACTTGTAAAGGAAAGTGTAGGAGAATACGCTTTGTTACATTATTACACTTATAATTAAAACAGCATAATCGACTTGAATACAAGACTACATATTTTTTATACAATGCTTTTCTCTTAAAACCTGAGCTTACGTAATATGTTGTTATTATGAATTAATACAGAGATTCATATTATGTAATTGTATTTATATCACAATATAATGAAGTTACTTTTATGATTCAAATGCAATAATTTAAACATTAAACGTTTCATATTGTAGGTGGCGTTTAACAAGAGTCAGAATAAAGCGTTTTATAGATTGGCGAGACAAAACAAAAACACTATGCGCATAGTTCCTACTAGCCCGTGTTAAATTGGAAAAGCCTTTGTGCTATGAACAAACGGGACTCAAAAAGTTCGTGGAGCGGTGAATTGAAACCGTGTGATAGAGCAAAGGCGCGAACCCTGTGGCGCGAACGGCGAAACAAAGTGATGTGTATTATTGTTTTATTTATATTAAAGACTAGCGGTCCGCCCCGGCTTCGCCCGTGGTACATATTTCGCAATAAAAGGTAGCCTATGTTCTTTCTCAGGGTCTAAAGATTGTCTGTGCCAAATTTCATAATTGCATGACGTGACGGTATTAGTAGTATGGCCATGACGCGACCTAGAAATTTTGCTCTAAACGCTCCTAAAGAAGTTTCACTTCATAAGTTGTTTTAAAGTAAACCTATACTAATCGCCTAAAACCAACCAAACAAATATACATACACACAAACAACTTCAACACAAACGCTTCATATTTTCCCCGCTATCCTATCCCGTAAGCAGTCATTTGGAATGGCCACTGCTCATACAGCAACCAGATAGCTCATCGATTTTGTTCACTTTCCACCGTCTCGACAAGTATGGATGGTTTGTGTCCATGTTGGGAAAAGTGGTAAAGAATTGTTGTGTTAAACAAAAGGCATTCAAATCTATACTAATATTATAAAGCTGAAAGTTTGTTTGTTTGTTAGATTTTTTGTTTGTTTGTTTGAACGCGTTAATCTCGGGAACTACTGGTCCGATTTGAAAAATTCTTTCGGTGTTAGATAGACCATTTATAGAGGAAGGCTATATATCATCACGTTAAGACCAACAAGAGCGGAGCAATGCGGGTGAAACCGCGGGGAACAGCTAGTGCTTATATTATGTATCTTATCCTAATTTTGAAATAGGTATAGGATAGTCCAGCAAGTTATTTTATATGATGTTTTTAACTTTTAATGCATAAGAAATCAATTTGAAAAATTACGTATATAGAATAGAATAGAAAGTATTTTGAAAAACTAATTTCTCAACAAACCTATAAAAAATTGAGAAAATATTTATTTTCTCTATAGTTCTACTCTTTCTTTACAAAAATAATTTTTCGAATATCCAGTTGGTTTTTGGGGTTATTGTTCCAGGAAATGTCATACAACCTGCGGGTTCTATTGTTTTTTAAATGACAACAGATAGGAAAAAGATAATTAAATTGTCCTTTAAATGTGTCTAACACAATGGGGGTCTGTTATCGAGGTGAAAGACCGACCGTAACGTAGATTTTGTGAAGTGTGTAGCTTTAAAAACATACATGCTATAATCAAATTTTAAATATTTGCTATTATATTTTGTATTCCGTTTGATTTAATAAATATTCCTTTTAAAAATTCAGAGATTTATTGGTTTCCAAAAGTGTAGATTTGTCCATATACTATCTCAGTTAGTATAAATCTATCAGGAGTAAATTTATATTATTATTTAAAATTTTATATTTTTTTTACTCTTACCGAATAATTACAAATTCGCCTTTTTAAATACAAACTGTTGTTAAATGTTAATAATTCCTGATTTTTCCTCTCTAATGCAACAATAGATTGAATCTTGGATTGAATTAATTACTATTTAACGTCACTCATAATTATTGGCGCGCAGTTTGACGGGCGTACCACAATCGCCGCAAGCTGTCAAACTCAGTGTTTGAGTTTACACTTAGTTGGTTCCAATGCATTAATGCTGATTACATGAGCGGTCATTGTTTAGTGCAAATATTTACTGTGTCGTGATGGTTTGGTGGTTAAAGGTTGTAAATAATGTAAAGTGTAGTTAAAAATAAAGAAAACAGTGTGGGTTTCGTCAAAAAAAGAAGAAACAAAATGGCGCATATGCGAATGCAGTTTTTGTATGGCAATATTTGGCGGCTATTGTGTTACAAATTTTTGTTGTATTTTAGACATTTTGGGCAAGCTATCCATATCGTTATATGATATCGTCTATTACAATGCTATAAAGTAATATATTTGTTTGTAAATTACTTACTATAATTGGACGTATTTATGCAAAAAGGGACCAACCCACACCGAATCAATTTCGAGAAAATGAGGTTTTTGTGAAAATCGTTTGCAAAAACTATATGTTGTAAAATTTGGGGAAAAAAAGTTGTTAGGCGTGTGTATCATATCGAATCCTTTCTAGGGATACCAGTTGCATGGATTTTTATTAAATTGTTACAAAATAATCGTTAAAAAACCTCTCGGTTCCATCTTGCAAAAATACATATTTGTGGGTTGGTTCTATAATGCATAATTAATTTTGGTTTTTATTGTTGCCATAATTAAAGAAAAACGTTAAGCATCCGATCAAAACAGGCTAAATAAAGCAGCGATAGCTCGCTGGAACTAATTGCAACTTACGAATGCCCTTAAAGTAAACAGGGAATATATAAAAATCCTTGATTAGACTTGTCGTACTCTATGGATTGGAAAGCTGGGCAGTGAAGAAGAAAAACAATTGCATTTAGCGAGGATGAGAATGTTGATATGGATGTGTGGGGTGACTAGAATGGATGAAGTAAGGAATTAATATATAAAAAGAAGATTTAAACTGGTTTTATTACAGAAAGATTGTAAGGGAATTGTCTGTCTTGGTATGGACATGTGGTGAGGATAGATGACACGCATATGACTAAGAAAGTGATGGATATGAATGTTGATGGATGCAGAATAAGAGGAAGGCCAAAGGAAAGAGGTGTTAGTGGGCAAAGTTATATTAAGAAAGAAAAAAGAGTAAAATATGCCCTGATATTTGTCAGGAGAATAGAAAAATAAACCGTGTTATACCGACTCTAAATAACATGGATTAAGGACAAGAAGGTCATGACAATATTGTAATAATATCAAAATACATATATTTGTTTCACTTTAATGACACTACTTTTGTATATAACTAAGATACAGTAGACCCATCTTCTGCTTTCATCTGTCTTCATGATAGTGATGATTCATTATGTTTTTATTTTTTTATTTTGAAGAGATTTGTGAAGACAGAGTCTTTTGTTTAAGTCTTTTTACATATTTAATGATTTATATGTAGTTTTCCAGGATATAAACAGCCTTTGTTTTATTGAGCTCAGTACTCAGTACTCAATCGGCCAAAATCGGTAGCTTTGGATAAAAAACTGTGACCAGACACAAAAAAAATAATGACTGATTTGTTTTACTGTTGGATGGTCAATCATGAATGCTTTAAGCATCCTCGTTAGTTTGAATTGGATCACGGAAAGATTAAAAAATGGTGTTGAGCGTTTAATACTCTGAAATAACTCCTGCGGGGCTCTGCTTGCTCTGGCCCACAACCATACGTACTCCCGAGGAGAAATTACCGGATTTAAAAAGTATTATGCATCTCATTCCGAGCAAAGCTCAAATTTTTTACAAAAAAATTAAATAAAAATAAAGACCAAAGATATTGTAGAAGATGATATCAATGGCTTTTCCGGGACTCCCGATTTTGAAGTAATAGATGTTTACTTTTAAGTAGCTACATTTTTTTTTGTAAAATTGTAGTATATCAATTTGAGAATTCTTATTTAGTGCTTTTTATAATAAAAACATGATTAAAGTTAAAAAAAATAGAACATATAAATCAAATTCAACATAGAACCAAGCCATTTGCTAACTTAAAGGCCGAGAAATTTCATTCATTTCAGGCAAACAAGAACCAAAGTCAGTTGGTTCTGGTTACCTTGAAAACGAATGAAGCTTTTTGTGATAAAATAGAACCAACCAATTTTGGTTCCATCTTGCATTATGAAAGTTGGCGAAATTGGGTTGGTTCCGCAACTGACATGTAAAAAACTGTACTTACAGTTATCAAAGCTCTACCAAATTTTTTGAGAAGGTAGAAAACGTTTTTTTAACACTATCTGTGTACTTAACTCAATTTCACAAAAGATGTGGGTTGGTCCCTTTTTGCATAAATAGGTCCAATTGCTCTAACAACTTTAAACGATATTTTGTTAAAATAATAATAAAGAAGAAAAAACACAACTTTCTCAATTCTAATTTAACGACTAAAACCGCAAGGGTCGCAGTAAATAACATCTAGTGGTTAACTTGAAAATTATGTTGTATAGCTATCCCGTTTACTCTTAAGAAATTTGTATTGATGTCTTGCTCACCCACCAAGTTTGTGGTCTCGGCGATGCGAGCGAAAATTGTGTTTATGATTATTGAATGGTTCAAACTTCGCGCCTTTTTATCATACGTATTATGTTTAGTCTGTGGAACGATATTTGAAAATTTAAAGAGAAAAAGAATGTTGATGGCCAGAATCATCTTGGCCATAAACAATTTAAAAAAATATTTGTAATGAAGATCTTATTTGTGATCAATAAACAATTTTATAATCCCTTCTTTAACTCTTCTGTAAATAACTAAGTACATATATAATATTATATAACCTACATAAAGTTGTGTTGTTTCACAATCCTTTCATAAGTTTATTTTTACTTAGTGTAAATAGTTAGTTTTCCGATAATAATTTTAAACATAAAGCTGCTCGACTTATAAGCTCTGGTTAATCTATGTACTGGAAATAACAAAAAGCTGAATTGCATTTCCTCGTTTGAACGCAAATAAAATAAACAGAATTAAACGAACAAAAACGTGAGGCTGGCAAGAATAAATATTTTCAAAAATGGAACAGACGATATAATTAAAAAAAAATCGAGCGCGCGAAAATTTTTACAATCCATGCGGAGTCACGTAGGCCGGAGTTTTGCTAACCTACGCAAATTCTGATAAAACTCACTTTTGGGGTACAATTTTAAGCTGTGGACGAGTCGATAGTAATAATTGATAGAATTGCTTTATATGTTATTTTTTAATATAAATATGATTATTGATTGTGAGTATTTTGCTCTGCAATATAAAATTTAATCAAATAGGTAATATTTTTTTGATATGAAACAGGCCTTAACAAGAAATATCAACCAAAACCAATTTTTGAGTATCATTTATGAATTATTATTATCCAATTAATTAATACATTTCTAAAGTCATAAACCCATAAACCTGTCATAAACAAAATTGGTGTCCATTACACTTACCCTGTGTTAATGACTACCGTTGATTGGATGTGACAATTGATTGAACCGTGTTTGTACCGCCCCCGGTAATAGTGTTCAGGGGGTGCGGACATACGTACATACGGATATGTGATTGAGTTATAAACACGTTTCATTGGAAACGTATGTTCATTAGTGAAGGGTTTTACAATAGTATAATACAAGTAAAATAGTAGTACAATCTATGAGATGCGTGTAGTTACGTTACTTCATAAAATAGTGGACTTAGTACCTACTACATAAGTTATAGCATATACTATGACTTGGTTACTATCAATTAACAATGGGTATTTTAAATGTATGATTTTATGATAGAATAATTGAAAAATTATTTGTATTAACTAGATAGGTACGTAGATACCGAAAACCTAAAACCAAAAACCTGCTTCGGACTTACTTCCTAATAATATTTATAATCTGTATCGAACAGTTGTTAAAATACAATTGCCTCAAGTATAAAAAAACAAAGCAAAAACCTAATCGACATGTACGTTCAATAGGCGACGTTAACGTTCCGCTCTTTGCTCACAATAATATCCTGCGATCAAAAAAGTCAACATTTGATCGCTTTGCCGTTCAAAATGTCTCTGTGAAGTCGATAGAAATCGGAGAAATAACAAAAAACCGTAATTATTTGCCGTCTGGCTATGACGGCGGAAGCCAAATCGGCTTTAAGGGGAACATTAAAAATAAATAAGGGGACCCGATTGAGTAATGTTTGTCTTGCCTTTAGACTTTCTTGTTTTTGACAGGTCCATGGGAAATCGTATTAGGTTGCGGCTAATAATTTTTTTGGATTTGATGAAATCACAATTAAAAATATATAGTGCAAAAATATAGTTTAAATTATAAGGTACGTTGTTTCGTGAATATTTGTCAAAACGCGCGCGCAAAACAACGTTTTTACATAATCTGTGACACAGTGTATCATAGAATATTAGTTATCTGTGCCGCCTTTCATCGGCGCTCCCGTAGCTATTTGCATGGAGATGGCGCCAAAACTCGACCCTTCCCGCCATAATCCCGAACTCGGCTAAAGTGATTTAAATTTCCGTCATAGAAACGTACTTCGCAAACAAGCGTATAACTTGAACCGTATTTTCAGTTAATAAGGGACACGATAGTCGCAGAAATATAGCAGTATCGTTGTAGCGTTAATTCGAAGTTTTCTTTTTGAAAGCGAGTATTTACATAAGAATTTGTTATAGAAAATTTTATACATTTCTTGGTGAGCGATACATTCATTTTTCTTTTTGACGATTTTTATTAAACGAAAGTGTAGGTGCCAAAAGTTTTTAAACAATAGTCTTTTATTGTAAAGATAGATAATATTTTAGATACTAGTTTTTAGCTAGTTTATAATTTGATAAAATATCAGTATGTGTCCATTTATGTGTCACGTCTAACATTGTAGGAAAAAATATGAACTAAATAATTTTCTTTATTTTTGCTACAATAGCCTTCCCATTATCCATACGATTTGAAATCTGTTTTCGTATTTTCATAAGGTAACGAAATAATCACGGCTAAAAAGGGTGCGTCAAATTCCGATGTCCATATTTTCGCAATATGTCAACACAGACATTCCCGTCCGTAAGGAGGTTTTATAACAAATATTTATTTTCCCCTAGTAATGGCACATTAATCTCCCGCCAAGTGCTTTTCGGTCATTTTGACATCCTGACTCTTCGCAGTTAGTTGCAGACACTCTGGCTTCTATCGATGTCAGGATTACTTTGGGGGCTTAAAATTATTTTTATGTTTTTTTTTCCTTACTCTGACCGGCTTATCCTCGGTAGTGTTGAAACTGTTGACATACCTGGAACCAAAATAGGTAGCTGATGTTAAAACAAGAAGCAGGGCTTTACTCCTTAGATAGAGTTATTTTAAATGCATTTGTTATATCAGAATCATATAAAAACCTGTCTAGGTTTACTTTATGGGCGACAGTTATAAAAAAATAAAGTTTGGAAAATCCAAAAGTGCACGACTCATAATGCTCATTTAATTATGAAATATAAAATAAAAAAATAAAAAAAAAATAAAAAATAAAATTAAAAAAAACAGCTGTACTAGGAAAGTGATGCACAGGCGCCTCTGGTGGAATAAAATGTACATTATATCTATAAATATAGATATATCACCATCCATGTTAATTTTACATGGATATATATAGATATACAGTCTTGTAGTTTTCGTTTTTTATTAATTGCAATTAAACGACACTGAATTAATTAATCATTCGCATTCAGTGACCTACAATCGTCGATTAGAATACATATTTAAAAAAAAAATTTAACTCAAATGATGGATTTTTTCACAAGTTATAGTGTTTTCAGGTTTCACACATGACGGACAGGAAAATTTTTTGACCTATTTCGGTGTTTTTTTCCAATTCTATTGAAGTAAATCAATTTTTAAAAAGTATGGGATTAATCTCCATTAAATTATCTCGACAATAGTATGCAAAATATCTTGATTCCGTGAACTAACAAGGCTATAATAATAAGAATAGCTGCAAAAATGAGGCGAAAAAAATTTTTCGATCGTAAAGCACTCTCTGATGCTGAGTCTGAGTCGTGCAAAAATATTATCGTAGATATCAATATATTAGGGACAATAATCTTCATGGTATCTTTGAAAATATATTTATGTTTATAACTTTGTTATTACTGTATTTCGGACCCTATAAAAATAATAGTATTTACGAATATCATAGCCAATAAATCAGCAATATCTCGCGACAAGCGCGCGTTCTGTCCGAATTTATGACGGGTCGCTGTCTGTGTGGCCGTAAAAATGATTGCCCATTGATTTTATAGGCACTCACACATGCATATACATTATACACACATGTATATTCCACCCATACACACATGTAAACACAAACGTATACACATACGCATACACATAATATAATGTTTACACACATGCTCATACGCACACATACAAACTTTGTAAATTACGATACGGTTTACAGCGATGAGTTATTGAAAAAAAGATTTAAGTTATAAAATCAATGAAATATTTTTATATGCGAATGAAATGTTCCGAACGTAGAGATAAATTCAAATAGATGATTTTGAAAAAAAAAGTGCATTTGTATGAATTGTATTAATACTGAGATATTTTATACCTTTTCATTATTCAAAGCTAGTAGGTAATTAAGTTCTCATGAACACGTCTCTTCAATTAACATCTATTTGGATATTATACCTATCTTATAATAATATAATATAGACATAGAGAAACATTAATATGCACTCTTAGTCCGTTTTCTTATTGGATAAGGTATACATTTTTGAGTAAAGCAATGCCTTTTGGTACGAATGTTGTACTCGTCCACCTAAGCCCAAATCGCCAATCGAAAAATTCTTAACATTATTTTGGCTTCTACTACTATATCGTATTTTGTCACTACTAAAAGTTTATTATTTTAAGGATTGTGACATATTTTGCTATGGAACCCTAAAAAACTGGTATGGGGAATGAATCGGGCATCATCTAGTTACCTGATAACGACACCAAACTTGACTCTAAAGGTCCAAATTTAGCCGCCAGAATTTTTTTTCGGAGCGCTGGGCGCTCTGTTCTTTAACCCCCCCTCCCTCCCTACTGCCGGGGAGTAATGAGTGGCTACCGGGCGATTTGGGCTTAGGTGGAAGAGTACAACATTCGTACCAAAAGGCATTGCTTTACTCAAAAATGTATACCTTTCCATACAAGCATGCCCATAAGAAAACGGACTATCTATCTTTTGCATCTTTCAATAATAATCCAATAATATTCAACACCAACAAAAATTGTTATTATGCAACGTAGGTAATTCACAAGGCTCTAAAGGTCAAGGTAAAAATACATGCTCGTTCGGAATTAACAGGCATGTGACGTGATTCCCACGAAGCTGAAATTATTAATTAATTCATGGTTTGGCCGAACGATTATTCAGAACCATGCGTCCGTGTTGTATTGTTATTCGATATTTGCGAGACAATAGTGCTGGTGATCATTGTTGGGTATATTTTGGTATTTATTCATTATTTATGGGGCCAGAGAGAGCTACAGCTAAAAGGAAAATATTGCCTATGGTAGATACAATAGGAATGGTTGAAGTTTACCAAAATAAAGCTTACAAAATATAATAAAATCTTTGCTCTTTATATTGATTTAGACATACGGGCATAATATCCATAGCATAGTATATTCTTGTTGTCTCAAATGTAATGAAGTAAATCTGTATCAAGATATATACAATAGTGGCTAAAGTCATTAACGAAATAAAAATCTGAAATAAAAAGCTGAATTAAAAAAATCTAACTACAAGATTTTTTAAACACAACCAACTACGAGTAGGTATATACTTAAATTCGTTACTTAAATTGATTTTAAAGGCTGTTATTATTTAAAAATCATATCGTTATTCTGTCCCTTTGTAGCATTTAGTAGTTTATAAAATTTGAAATGCAAAAAGATATAAAACATAACAATATTGAGGGAAAATCATTGCACTCGGTCGAACGTTGCATATTCAAGCGTGGATTGAATATTCATGTTTCTGTTTACTTCCCTTGATTTGTAGTCGGATTTCAATGTTTTCAAATTTTCATATCATTAATACGATTAAATATTGTTTGTACGATTGTAATAAGTAGTTATATATGCATAATAAATTACTCATAAATTCAAATTTAAAGCTAAAACTGAAGGAAAACAAAAATTTAAATTTAAAAGCCTGATGTATTTATTAGTAACGAGATTACCAGAGACAAAATTTTTGAAAATAAGCTTTTTACCAATGATACCAATATCATTGAATCTTGCCAAAAAAGTTTCACTTCTGACACGTGAACTCGGCACACACGCTCTTGTTTATTTCTTAAACGGTAAAAAGCTTATTTTCAAAAATTTTGTCTCTGGTAATCTCGTTACTAATAAATACATCAGGCTTTTAAATTTAAATTGCACGACTCATGATGCGAAGCATCAGAGAGTGCTTTACGATCGAAAAATTTTTTTCGCCTCATTTTTGCAGCTATTCTTATTATTATAGCCTTGTTAGTTCACGGAATCAAGATATTTTGCATACTATTGTCGAGATAATTTAATGGAGATTAATCCCATACTTTTTAAAAATTGATTTACTTCAATAGAATTGGAAAAAAACACCGAAATAGGTCAAAAAATTTTCCTGTCCGTCATGTGTGAAACCTGAAAACACTATAACTTGTGAAAAAATCCATCATTTGAGTTAAATTTTTTTTTTAAATATGTATTCTAATCGACGATTGTAGGTCACTGAATGCGAATGATTAATTAATTCAGTGTCGTTTAATAGCAATTAATAAAAAACGAAAACTACAATAAGTTTTTTTTTTTTTTTTATATTTCATAATTAAATGAGCATTATGAGTCGTGCACTCTTGGATTTTCCAAACTTTTTTTGAATCGTCGCGTCGTAACATATTTTAAACATTTACCACCGATTCGGAAAGCAGTACCTATATGTGGAGAAGAACCTGCAAGAAACTCCATAGTTGCTCTTTTAAAAATCATGCCAATATTATAATTTCATTTCAACAATTTCATTTACTGGTAACAGAACACATTATATTAGTCTATTGAACAGCCACAATATTGTCAAACATTCCGTCAAACAATAATCTCAATTGAATTCCAAGCTTTGATATATTCGTCCATATCCAGTTCTAACTAGAACAAACCAGTTACAGCCAGTTAGCGCCGGCTTTGACGTAAGTTTAACAAAGTAATTGTCGTGATTGCGAACGTTACGCTTGCAAAGGCTGACTGTGAGTAAATTTTATTATCTTTTACGTTGAATTTTATAAGATTTCATCGTAAAGCTTTTGTGAAAACAGCTGAAGTTTTTAAGTAAGTGTTTTTGTTGGGTGTGAAAATTCGATTTGATTCATTACGATCAGTCAAACTGTAAAAATATTATGTCAAGTATTATATCTACGTTTATATAGGTACCTACACTAGGTACAGCATAATTTTTAGACAATTTTTTTTATAATTAATGCGTATTTTACAGCTGTCAGATCAGAGCATTTCCATTGCATTGATCAAGTGTCTCAAAACCACCAAAAATAAGAATTTAAGTGGCTTGCAACACTAAATGAAGTCGCCATCTATCTACCACGAGTAGGCAATTAAATTTTTGTTCTCCTAATGACTGTAATTAGTCAGCTGAAGCCTGTACATCAATTTGTTTCTGTCCAACACAAACGACTGGATTTTAACTCCGACATCTTAATTTGGTGATTATTTTTTAAGTTAGTAATTTATTATCTTGTTACGTGTTCGCGATTGGCGTAATTCAATCAGGTTTGCAATAAAATTTATATCTGTAATTAAATTGAAAATGGTTACAAATTGACATAAGTTGTTTTTAGGAAATGTCGCGTATTTTTGATGTTAGTGCGTTATGTTAATCTATACTAATATTATAAAGATGAAGAGTTTGTTTGTTTGAACGCGCTAATCTCGGGAACTAGTGGTCCAATTAGAAAAATTCTTTCGGTGTTAGATAGCTCATTTATCGAGGAAGGCTATAGGCTATATAATATCATCACGCTACGACCAACAGGAGAGGAGCCACGGGGGTGAAACCGCGCGGAGCAGCTAGTGTAGAATAACTAGGTATGCATTGTCGCAATATTCTGATTGATATTTAATTTTTAAATTCTTTGTTTTGAATAAAAGTATCTGTTCGCATATGATCAGCCTAGTTATTTTTGCAGTATAATTATAAAGGATATCCATATATAACGTATACTTTCAATACCGTCGACGCATGAGTAAGACCTGTAATTTTTGCCTCGCGTACTGTTATTTGTTTCTGCTGCGGATTGTATCTCACGACATAATTGGAGATTAATCAATGCACTATAAAGATTTTTTAAGTTAACGACCCTACTGATTACTTCATATTTATAGATTTCTAGCTCTCGGTTCAGCAACGGACGAACTGGGCAAAACCAGGTATTAATATATAACTTAACTAGATATGTGTTAAGCGCGTCACACACGGTGAAGATACTATAATATTTTATCTTAAGATACTGTTATATTTTATATTACAGTATCTTAACGCATCCGGTATCAGCGTTCGGACCATCATTTTTCTTTTTGTCATTGCGTACTAAGACCCCTGTAGAACCGCCATCCTGTTACAAATGACGCGAAATTTTGTGGGTCATTTGTAACAGGATGGCGGTTCTACAGAAGTCTTAGTACGCAATGACAAAAAGAAAAATGATGGTCCGAACGCTGATACCGGATGCGTTAAGATACTGTAATATAAATTATAACAGTATCTTAAGATAAAATATTATAGTATCTTCACCGTGTGTGACGCGCTTTATTCTGGGGCATTACTACGAAGTATGATCAAAATCAGTACAGTTGTTTTCACGTATAGAAGTAGCAAACCGTTCACGTATAATATTTGTAGGAAACATCACTTGTCCATCTATCTTGCACTCTCTGTATTTGTGTAATTGGCAAAACATTCTACACATAAGTTACAATACATCCCTTGGATACAAATACTTAAAATTATCCACCATCTACTTAAGGGCACAAAGAAGGCGCATATAACAAGTTCGGCGAAGCCTTCAGACCCAATTAGTGTGAAATGGGACCCTTGCCAAATCGGGATTAGGGACATTTACTATTTTCTAACGTTTTCCCGTATTGCTTTGCGCTATACGTCAAAGCGTAACGTTTTTGTATTGATTTTGCTAATATTGTGGTGGAAGCAATTATTTGCGTGTTATTTACTTATTTTCTTCGTTAATCCTTAATGTTGTGATGAAGAATATAAGTATGATTTTCGCAATTTTCATTTTCGCATAGAAGTAAATCTATATACATATAAAAATGAAACCCGTTTTCCATTGTCACGGCATCACGCGTGAACGGGTTCACCGATTTCGATAATTCTTTTTTTATAATATTTCTTGGAGTACGAGGATGGAAAGAAAACATAAACATGTACCACGGGTGAAGCCGCGGTGGACCGCTAGTGTTACATAAATTATGCTCATAAAAATTATTTGAATATGAAATATTACACGTTTTCTATGAGGAATTAACTTATAAATGTAATAACGAAACATGAAACTAATCTTATCTTCGTTGAATTAACAAAATATAAATCTAAAGCTCAATTATCTAAACTTTAATGTAAAATCCATAATTTAATAATTTCAATATTCAAAACATTAATTAATTCCATAAAATATGCTAAATCTATGCTAATTAATACTTGTAAACTGTTAAAAAGGCGTCTACTTTAATACCTAGTCCATGATAATGTCTAGACGACCTAATGTCGACGCGCCTGTGGCTCCGCCTACGGATGTCTACGTTTATTATAGGTATACTTTCCATATAAATATTTAATGGTTTTCTTTATTTAGTCGCATTATAAATTAGTTTATTTTGGCAGTGATAAATAAAAATAATAGGTTTTATTTACACAATTATTGCTTCAAATAAGCTTTCAAAACTTAAGCATGGAGATACGTAGTTAGCGAGATTGGTAAACATGGCCTTAACCGTTAAATATTTTTATATAAAGTAATATTATTATGTGTGTATATACTATAGAACCTATTGAAACTAGTTCTTATAAGTTTATATTCAACAAAATAGGTAGTTACTTATCTAAAAAAAAAATAACTACGTTAAAAATAACCGACTTCAAAAACACAAAAGTAAAAAATAAAAAAGATTTGATATTATTAATTACTACATATTATTTAGATGTGCTATTTACTAAAAAGGTTTGATGTCGGTGCACGGGCTTAATACTAAGTGCTTAGTGTTTGGCACCGACTTCAAACCTATTTAATAAATAGCACATCTAAATAATATGTAGTAATTAATAATATCAAATCTTTTTTATTTTTTACTTTTCTGTTTTTGAAGTCGGTTATTTTTAACGTAGTTATTTTTATTTAATACTTTTTAGTGTATTTTTCAACACGAATCAAACGAGCCCAATCTCGATAAAATTGAGTCAATATATTACTGAGTTCCTATGGCCACCTTCCGATTCCATCATCAAATCAGCTCTATGTCATGATAATGTTTCATCGCTATCCAATTTACATACGTATACAAAATTTCAGCTCAATCGGTTACCGGGAAGTGAATCAAAGTTACTTGCTACATTTCAATTAAGTCATCGAGTACAGACAAAAATGCTCATAAAATAAAAACTACTGGGCCTATCCGAATAAATTTTTTATGGGACCAATTCGACACCATCCCGCATCGAACAAAAAAAGAATCACGTAAATCGGTTAAGAAACCTCGGAGTAATCGGTGTACATACATACAAAAAAAATAAAAAAATTATACCGGCCGAATTGATAACCTCCTCGTTTTTTTTGAAGTCGGTTAAAAATGCAACACGTATTCAAAAGCTCTTCCATAAACTAGGCCTTTATTACGCATTGGAATTGCCACTTCTTAGTTGCCTTTCATAGCATTACTGATATAAGGTTACTATAAAATTACTCCGAAAGACTTATAGTTCAAACATCCTATCGTGCATTCTAATATATTGAAGTTATCACGCGATTGGGGTGAACTATATAAAGAGTAATGATATTATGCTTTTCATTCGATAGACTAACGACCTGCAAATCTTTTAAAAGAATTAAATACCTACCCGTAATGCGGTACGATAAGAAGGTAACGAAATAATATTTAATGAATGTTTAATTTTACCCCTGTTGATTCAGCTTGAACTTATTCATCATCATAAAGGGTTAAGGGATTGATCAAACTCACTAGAAAGTGTCACGTACAATTATCATAAAAATTCACATACCTATTGTTAGTTTTATTTCTAACTAGCGACCCGCCCCGGCTTCGCACGGGTGCATTGCTGATACTAAATACACTACAGAAAAACTGTGAACGTTGTATATGTTATGGACCAAGTGATAAATTGGGCAGTATACATAATGCACGGTCATTATGAAAAATGCCCAAATTGAGAGTGTAATTTGATAATAATTATTCAAATAATCAAATTGACCGGGCATTATACATATTGCCCATCACCTTTTGGGCAGAGTAATACAAACATATTTAATTACTATTTTTTTATTGTTATTGTCATTTAACTTAAAATAAACTAAATATTAAACCACTTAAACAATCAGGCTCATTATTGGGATTAATTACCAAGGACTTCTACCTTAAAAATCCACTAGTTTTTGCATTTAAAACTTAAGGAAAGTCATATTACAGTACTCCAAAATTAATAATGCGCATTCAAATCTTGAGATTTTAATGATTAGATTTATATGGTTTAAATGTAAACCTGGGTTTGAAAACCATATTTTATACAATATAAATTTTGTGTTATTTTAACCTTCTTTTCTTCCATCATTACACCAGCTTCAGTAAGAAACTTTAAAAGTACTATAAAATTTTCCAAGTAAATCAATCCAACAAAGATATATAGTTATTCGCAATCGTGGGGTTATCCTCGCTATTGACTTTAACAAGGAATTATCGAAACAAAATCGTTACTTACAAATAAATATTAATCTCTTTTAGTACAAAACGCATAATTTGACTAAATTATGCAAGAAGAAAATGCATTTTACCCCTCTATATACATATCATCTTCGGACGCTCCGGGAATATGACAGTTGCCGAACGGTGACGAAAATTTCTATGCGCATTATTACTTTTGGAGTACTGTAAAAATATAACATAAAATATAATTAAATTTAAAACAAAAATTTCACAACATACCTTTGTTTTATAGAAATGACTTATTATTATGAAACATAAAATAAACTAAAGTTTAAGCAATCAGACTCATTATTTGGCATAATTAGCAATTACTCTTAATAAACGAAATGTAAAGAAGTAAAATAGAACATAAAATTGAAAACAATAATTATACAATATGTAGCAAGTAACAGGTTTATTTATTAGAACAACTGCCACTGTGATGGCATTTTGAGGTACACAACTTTTTGGCTTTGCGACAACTTTTCAAGCGTTATTATCAAATTGCCCAATTGTCATGTAGCATTATAATAATGACCGTGCAATGTGATAAATAATGAATTTAAGATAGTAATTAATCACTTAGCCCAATAAAGCTAGACATTATTCATAATGCTCGTGCATTATAAATAATGCCCGCATTAATCACCTGGTCCATAACATATATAAAAACATAGCGGCCCGCAGCGATAGCCGGGCGGCCGGCCGGTACCGCCGCAAACGCTACGTCCCGCAATTTTTAAATCTGTAATATCTTCGAAAATATTCACTTAAATCATACGGTGTAAAGGGCCATATAGATCTATATTAAATGAACAATGTATTCAAGGTATTTAATTGGTTAAGGATTAATGCTGTATTGGTTAAAATCGCATCGAAAATTAGCCATTATTTGTCGTAAAAAGTAAATGACAAAAAATATTATTGTGGGTTATCCATAAGAGATAGACATATACCATCTCGGACTTTTCTGTAGACCTTTTCAATGTGTATAATACTTAGTACATTATTTTGATAAAACTCGTAGGGTTCAGCCTGCGTTTGTAATGTAAGCGGAAAAAATGTAATTTTTTACGACATCACATTAGAAACCTCAAAAATAACAGTACTTCTCCACTATTTGATGGATGTTATTATACATATAAACCTTCCTCTTGAATCACTCTATCTATTAAAAAAAACCGCATCAAAATCCGTTGCGTAGTTTCAAAGATTTAAGCGTACAAAGGGACATAGGGACATAGGGACATAGGGACAGGGAAAGCGACTTTGTTTTATACTATGTAGTGATTTTACAAACCATTCAGGGCTGATATTTCAATCCTTGGTTAAAACTTATTCGTCGAATAATGTATTATATGAAGATTATATGTATTCTAATTGTCCGTATTTGGCAGTGTTACGTGACATTTTATTATCGTGTAAATACTTTTTTGGACGGATAAGTTTTAACCAAGCATTGAAAAATCGGCCCTCATATATATACCTATAATTAAAAACAAGCTCAGTCATCAGTGGCCAGAAAATATAGTTTTTTATACTTCCATGATTATTAACGTGATAACGTTTTTAAAATCGTTTTAGTTGGGTGACATGTTCAGAAACTTGTGTCACACCAAAACCTCACGAGCGCGATCGCAGGTATAACGAGAGAGAGACGGACCGATCTCCCGTCTCATCTCGAGCGCTGCCACCAATAAGACGTTATCACGTAAACATCTCGATCGTAAACCTACTTTACAAACAACCAATTTTTTTTCAACAAAAACGTTGTTTTAAAGTGATGTATTGTGTTTGATCATGTAAATAGATTTATTACCTAGAGGGTGTTAAAATAAAAAGCAATTTCGTTGTCCCCTTGATAAGTTAGCAAGATTAACTTGATACTACAGCTAGTAATTTTTTATTAAAAATGAATTAAGTTGTACTTTGTAAATATGGATATAATAAATGGCTTCATAGTCATTTGGTTTTTATTATGAGTCACGTTAAGGAGGACTAGGAAAACACTGTGATAAGGATACTCAAAAATAATAATAAATTTAGTTAAATATAAAACACGCTTTCAAACTCAAACTCAAACATTTATTTATTCAATTAGACTTCTTCTAGAAGCACTTTTGAATCTTCATTATATTTTAACACTAGCTGCTCCGCGCGGTTTCACCCCCGTGACTTCTCTCCCGTTGGTCGTAGCGTGATGATATATGTATTATAGCCTATAGCCTTCCTCGATAGATGATCTATCTAACACCGAAAGAATTTTTCAAATCGGACCAGTAGTTCCCGAGATTAGCGCGTTCAAACGAACAAACAAACAAACTCTTCAGCTTTATAATATTAGTATAGATTTACCACTGATTCGGAAATCAGTATCTATGGAGAAGAACCGGCAAGAAATTCCATACTTTGCTCTTTTAAAATCATGTCAATATTATTTTAATAAGATAGGATAAGCTTATGAAATTATTGTAACGTGACCGATAAAGTTTGAATTTATGTCCGTTTGAAGTGGGTCAAAATCGATTCTAAACGGTTAGGTACATACAAATATACAAACATATACATGAAGTCCATCTAAATGTGTCAACAAAATATTCTACTTACCACTTTGAGATATTTACTTTATCGTTTATAATATACTAGCATATACCGCCCGCGGCTTCGCCCGCTTTGTCTAAAACCTAATAAATTATATACAAAAACCTTCCTATTGAATCACTCTACCTATTAAAAAAAACTGCATAAAAATCCGTTGCGTAGTTTTAAAGATTTAAGCATACAAAGGGACATAGGGACAGAGAAAGTGACTTTGTTTTATACTATGTAGTGAAGTAGGATAAAAGATTTTGGTATAAGTACAATAATAACGATTTAACGTGTTTTAGGTAAGAAATAAATTAAAATTGCGCAGTCGTGCGCCGGTTACAGTTAATCTCAACACACGTGACTCGAATATTTAATAAATGAAAATATCTTATTTCTCACTAGCTACCTACTTGGCTTGGATTTGCATGCATATATTACATACGTACGTCATAAAATTAATTTTATGGTGATTTAGTATAGAATCGTAACTATTTAAAATTTGAATTAGCTTAGTCTGGGTTTAGTGGTTCCTAATTGCTTTACAATATGACTTAAAAACTTTTAATATGATGCTGCTTAAAATATGATTCAAAAGCTCTATGGAAAATAATGTTTAGGATTTATTATTTTAAAGTTACCTTTACCTTTCAAAACGTAAGAAAATAATTTGGACATTTCTTTCTCCGTACCTACCTTATCTTCTAAAATATCTAGTAAATAGCATCACCTCTTCTATTAATTACCTATTAATTACTACGTGAAAGCGTATGCTCTAAAACTATAATGCACAACAACATATACCTCTATTTCCCTTCCAATACACAATGTATCATTATGTTGAACGCAAACATTCAATAGGCCCGAGAGGCATAGTCTAGAATTACAAGCTATAGACTGTAATCTAGGCAATCCAGACCATAGGTCGGATAGACAGGTGTCTTTTTGAATGACTGGTTTCTCTTCCTTGCTTTGGATTGATGTGTTGTTTTGGTATATTAATTTGTTATGTTTTTGAGTTTATTATTAAGTAAAATTAAATCATAATTAGCTTCGCGCCCCGGCTCTATTTTGATCCTGGGTTTAATTAACGTAGTTTAAATAACTTAAAAAACACACCTAAGCTCCAGAAATTATTGTATTCTGGAGTCGGTTGCATACAATCATGTCGGTTACATACAAACATACAGGTCAAACTAAGAAAATCGTGTTAAAATACAGCTAAAACATTTTTGATTTAAATTTTATTTTTAGTACATTTACAGTTTAATTTTAGTATCTTAGCCACTATTAAGCACTCAATAAAAAGCCAACAGACTTTTAATACAAATGTACTTTTTACAATGACTCCATCAGCATTTCCCGGGACGCACAAAAAGTAGCACTCAACAATGTCCGCTATCCCGGTACACTGTCAAATGTAATTAGGGTGAAATTCGCTTAACGCTCCGCGAGCCAATTTGCCGAGTTCGCTCGTTACCTGGACACTGCACTTTTCTCTGTTGACGTTAAGTATAAATGCGCATTTTGCACAGATATTTCTATTTCCATGGACTGTGTTTTATTATAGGGATAAGAAATTACATAAAAGTGATATAATTTATTAGATTTTTTTATACATATTTGTAGCGAGTGATTTAATTTTCATAGTTGTATAGTTTCGTGCTGTAAAAAGCTTTCTTGCTTTCTGTGTCGCATATATTTTAAATAATTTGTCGGTAATATCAGCAATATAGTATGCTGAAATCATGTATCTTGTTACAAAGTTTTATTCACTTTTAAACCAAATTTACATTTTAATCATGAATATATAACTGTACATTATAATAAAAAATACGATCTTATTGTATTTACATACTATGATGCTCAATATTACAAAAATAATATGTACAATTTTATCTTGATTACACCCTTGTTTGTTCAACATATTTTTACATATATAATTATTATATTAATGTACATCTTGCTAAAATCCTTAATGAGATCTGGTAGCCAATTACCCAAGCCTGGCAGGGTTAATTTTAATGAGACGCCACCTACGTCACTAATACAATGAGCTAATATTTGCACCCGGCGCCTCTCACCTAGACCCTTTGTTTGATAATTTAATAGCCTTTATGTGCTTTAGATATGGGCGGTGGAAATTTTACTTGAAAGTCATATTTTAACGTTGAATGGTATAATCTTAATATATATAAATCTCGTGTCACAATGTTTGTCCTCAATGGACTCCTAAACCACTTAACCGATTATAATAAAATTCGCACACCATGTGCAGTTCGATCCAACTTGAGAGATAGGATAGTTTAAACATGTAGGTACCACGGGCAAAACCGGGGCGGACCTCTAGTTTGATATAAAGGTTTTTAGTGATTTATCTCATAATAGGTATAGACTTCTAAATACCTATATACTGTGTTTTAACTTCCGGTGAATATGCTTAGAAAGTTAGAACCCAAAAAGCGATAACCATGCTTCGAAAATTTGCGTAAAGTTAAGCTAAATATACTGACTAAAAACTCTATAGTTTTAAAAATACATTTTCATACCTACGTAAAATCAAACAGTTTTGTGAGCTTATCTCATGCGTTTGAAACTTAAAATAAAATAAAAAATACCAATATAAATAGGTAGGTACCAAAGATCCGTATGAAAACAGGATTTAGTAAAGGTTATTTCAAGCTTAATGCAGTTCTCGGTAGTTAATTATATTCCAGGTATTCCAGAGTATATACTGAGCTGAAAATAAGGATTAATGTTGTTTATAAATCCGTTCCAATAAAATGAACTGTCACAACAAAATGGATTTTGGAGCTTTTTCCACTTACATATACGTTATAGTTAAGTTCAAACTTATTTGTTTCATTTTTTTTCAGAAAATTCCAGAAGTATTTATATATACTTAGCACAACGGTCTTTTGAGCGAATGGCGAGGTCTTCGGTTCGATTCGCTATTGAGGCTTACAAGAAGTCTTGGTATGTAGAAAGCTGGTCACCTAAGAAAAGATACATAACATAATATCGACCAATGATATAGATATTATATTATGAAAGTATCCCATAAGCCACAAGTGAAAACGGGACTTCCAAATAAGTTAAAAGATTTTACGGGAAGTAAAAATAGCTAGGTATTTGCAATATCTTTCCATACTTTAATCAACCAAAGACAAACTTCATTGAATAATAATTCATGGAAGCCAATGTATCCTAGCTCGGAATATAATAACAAGATATTTACTAAAGAGGTGTTTAACCATCTCCATGACACCCGTTAATGAATGTTTACAATACCGGTGTCTTGTTAGCCGAGGATCAAGTTATACTGGTCGAATATTACAATGTTGGTTCTTCGTATACACATAGATTACTTGATAGGTTAGTTGGCGATACGCCCTGTGTTTGGATACAGATGTATTTGATTGTTCGGATTCAGTGGATACTGTTTATTTCAAGGGTATGCACAGATTAGTAAATATTTGGGATCAAAAGATTATTACTACTAAAATGAAAATGTAGAATATTATTGTTTTATGTATTTTTTATGAAAAAATGTTAAAAAGTTTCCTATCCAATTTCCTTTTATGGTAGGTTTATTTTGGACGTTGACCGAAATACTTTTCTTAAAATTTACATTTTCTTAAATTTTATTTATTTAATTTAGCGACTAAGTACTTGATAATTGATTATACGTTAACCAAGGTGTTCATTAATTATAATAACCTTGATAATAACTAATAGAAACAGTTTCTTATTGACGGGGAACAGAGAATCTTCTTTTTGTCCATAAAATAAATACGAAAAAAGTAACCAATGTGTGCGTGTGTGTGTGTGTGTGTTTCTGTGTTAATTCAATGTCTCCCAAAAGGAGGCATGAAACTATCTAAATACTATTTTATTACAAGCCACATTATTTTTCAACATTAAAACATTCACTACAAAATCGAATCTTACTGTTGAAACGAAGGCATTGTAATTACATTTAATTCTACTAAGTCCATAAAGGACTCAGCTAATGAAACCCTATATCTTTCTGTATGTAATTCAATTATATGTGGCAATCACCGTTGTATAACAGGTGCATTTTATACCACTGAAGGATCCCCACTACCATAGTTTAAGTGATACAAGGTATGAGCGGTAGCGGTTTTTATATGGATGGAACAGATTTACTTTAGAAAGACACAGAATTACATTGATTTTTATCAAGAGTCGTGTTTTTGTTCGAATATTAAGGATGAGGTTGCGTAAGGTTGGCCTGTTTTCTTAATATGTAGTTTAAAATTCAATGCGATTCATTTAATGTAGAGTTATGTTAATTGTAAAATTGTTGATTGAAAATTTAAAATTCAATAATTCAATAATTTTATTATCCAAATCGAATACGAGCATTTTCTTAATCCAATTCTTGTTAGTTTTCGAAAGAAATATTCATTACAGATATTTTATTTATCTACGAACTTTAACTAGGATCTTAAGCTCGCTGTATTCTATAACATATCCCATATAAACGACAAACCATAAATCCCAGAACCCTCGGGACTTCAGCGCGCCCATTAACATGGCCCGAGCTGGATTTTATGCCGGGAATAGACAACAGACTGCGGGAACTCTGCGACGTTGTCTGTGGTGCGCTGGTGTCATAATCATCTATTCTCTATGATTAAAGTGGCTGAAAAGTTTAGGTTGTAGAATTATTAAATTGCCTGAAAAGTGTCAGTTGAGGTTTTAAGAGATAATTGTGAACACACTTAACTTTAGGATGTTAAAGGCAGGTTAAAGAAAAGGCATGCTGCTTTTTCTGGAAACATACAAAAACGAATCATCAAAGTTCGACCCCATATTTTAAACTGTTATTTGTTCTTAAAAAATATTGCTTGAGCCTTGAGCCATGCTGTTTCTGGAGACATATTATACTCCATCTTATCTCCCATAAAGTTTCAAACTTCCGTACAATGGGAATAGAAAAAGGCTATGTTTACATGCTAACACCTGTCACAGGATTTATTACTCGGGTCAAATGATAGAGGACTCGCGGGAGGTTGTTGACACCTGCCCTCTTTAGCTGTTTTGAATTTGCCGTAAATATACATTTGGGGGATTACGAATTTGGCAATATGGTTTTGGTTTTGAATAGAGCATAGATTTGCATGTACAAATTCATTATTTTAAAGATTCAATTTCGATTTAGGTTGTCATGTGCTTTCAGTACAGTAGATGCCAGTTTTAAAATATGACATTACCCACAATGCTCTATAATTGAAGTGAGTAAACGTAAGTTCAATTCTTGGTTAAAACTTATTCGTCGAATAATGTATAAAACTACCATTTTAAAAACGTATTCTAATTGCCCGTATTTGACAGTTTACTTGACATTTTAATATTATCGTGTAATACTTTATTGGACGGATAAGTTTTATCCAAGCATTGAAAAATCGGCCCTTACACAAGATGTTATTCGCCTGATAACTGTTCGTCATAATATACACAATGATATAAAACATAACTCTCCTCTCGCGCAAGTTGGGAAAATATGGCAGACACCAGAAAATAAGCTATAAGCTGTCCCATTATCGATGAAGCAGTGCCCATTGCCACGTCAACTCTATCTAACAACGAAAGAGGTTAAATTATTTCAAAATGAACAAAAGTTGGACAGAACAATACTCTATAGAAAGCTATCTTAACCGACACCTCCGCTATAAAGTCGATATGGTTCCTATTGTTCCAGTGACATGAAAGCGAGTAATAAAAACCATGGGCTGTGGTGTAAGTTCGGAGAATCGACGTTTGGTTCAGGCAGGGCATTTGAATTTTAGTTGAATGTAAAATATATGCATTGATACGGAAGTTTCTTAAAGGACATAAGCTTTGTAATTTTAAGTTCGTAGCTACTGGAAAAATATTATCGTGAAAGGCCGAATTTGGTGTATGAAAGACGGAAATTATTCCACAAAAGAATTTTCTTTATTCAGTGCTCTTTGTAATGTTATGACTTCAAATAAATATATGAATTGATAAGTTTATTCCTTACAGCACATAACTTCCCGTAATGTAAAGACGGTATATTTAATGATTGCACTTCATAGATATATCCTTATTTTATACTGTCAGCATTGTAACTCCTAATAAACTCGACCACAACACGTATTCGCAGAAAATAGCGGCATATTTCTGCCAATCTCTTATTCCACACTATCGATGGCACGTGGTTCTCAATTCATGCGACCACAAGCCGATTAAGTAAAGGCCTACAAAAGGCGATAACCCTTAAATGCTAATGGGGTACCATAGACCGTAGAGAACAACAAAGCGCAAAATACTTCACGATACATAAAGTTTATTCAGGTGTGAGATTAAGATTACAGGAACGCGAATTGAATTTAGATTATAGCTTTATGATCATCTATTGTTTGTGGAATGAGATTAATGTTGTTTATGGATTGCGTAGACTTAACTGAATATATATGGGACAAAGCTGACTGGTATATCGCAGACGAAACATCTGCGTTTAGCCTGAAATTTTTACTTGAAGTTATATGGCGATGAGCACTAAAATAGATTGGAAAGCGTTTTAAGGGAAAAGGGATGTACCAGTTGAGGGTTAATATTGAAGAGAAAATAATATTTTTTGCAAAGAATCTTTAGAAGTTTTAGAGCATAAGTTTAATTATAATATTTATCTATTTGAATAATTGGTCGATCCAAGTAAATGATTTCAAAATAATGCATGAACATTGAATAGTAAAATTATACAAAACAATATGGGGGCAATTTAAACATATAAGAACCTACAGCAATATCTATTAGTTTGTAATTTCTAAAAATTATTTATTTCTTAGAGCCTATTATTGAAATTTGAATTACAATTGCGACAGTAATTTCCTAGCAAATAGGTACGATATATCTCGGTATGAAGTCCATTACAACCTGATACTTCACGCTCTTGTAGAACAACAGTACATTTTGTCCCGTCAAGTGTTAAAAGGGTTGAAAGCGTGTTTATTTTGGAACTAATACGTACAAACGTTAAGTGTTTGAAGTGTCACGCAAATTCTATTGATATGGAAATTTTTGTTATTCACCCATTTACTTTGTACTGGTCATCGAATAGAACAAATGAATATATAGGACCAATTCTTTGGCACAGTGGTTGTGTGGTCGATGGCACAGTCATTGGTGTTTGGACGTTTTTGTTAAGAGATATCTACATTTTTGTAAGAGATCATCATTTACTAAGTGTTTAAATACTTAAAGTACTTCTTAAATTATTGCTCAAGTTATATTTCCTTGTCGTAAGCTAGTCAAGATGAAAATATTTTGTCTTCAAGCATTCATCAAGCATATTAAATGTTATGCATTAACGTAGTTGGTTGAAATAAATATTTTTAGAACAAACAATGTTGAATAATACATAAATATCTCTAAATCCTTTCCAAAACAAACTAATTAATACCCCAAAGTTACTAAACATGTTACATCTCATCATATTTGGATGCTTCAAATTTCAAAGGGAGACGCCTTCAATATTTGAAAAGGATATTCCCGTACCTTAATAATTACCCAAATTAGGGGAGACTTTTACGCACGTCTAAATAAATGATGACTTTGCAAACTTACCTGAGCATCAGTCACAATAGTGCATAGAAATATGGTCTCTAATATCTTATAATATGGGTTAGAATCGTAAAAGCTAAGGTTAAAATATTGTCTCGTAGTAGGAAGCTGGAGAGATGAAGCCGTGTCAAATATTCATGGCTTTCGTAAGATATTATGTTTACTAATGGTTTTGGATGTTGTATGGAAGTTTTTTAAATTCTAAAGAAGAGGGTAGATTGAGGCCTATAGATTAAGTATTCTTTATTTTTAGGGCACAAAACGTGAGTAATCACTGATCAGAATAGGTACATATTGAATAGACATAAAAATAACATTTTTAATTAGGTATGTTGAAATCAATACTTTTTTAAATTAATTTCATTCTTTATTTTTGATACCTATTTATAAACATAGTTTTTATCGTCTAAATTTCTTTGTAAAAAATTTCAAATTCGTCATTTATTTCTTACGTTTAAAGAGATATATTATTAGTTAGTGTAAGATTTCTGTTTCAAGTCATTTTTTTTTAATTTGGAATTTTCCAAAAAATAGATTTATATTTAAATGATTTTTGAATTCACCTCGATATAAACAAGAGGGTTTTTCGTTTAATCTACATACGATAATGGAGGGGCGACATCTGTGTTGGATTTGCATAAGTTTGAATTTCGCACAATTTGATCTCGGCCCTTTGAATATATATCTTTTAAACGCATCTACAGGGTGTCTTACTGACCAAGATGGATAGCAGTTATGTAACAAGTATCATTTCTATGCTTTTTCTATGTAACAACACCTTTGTCTTAAGAGTTCGAAGCTGAGATGTGCTTTTAAGTCGATGCGGATGCTATTTATGTAGGTATTTAAAATGAATATCAGATAGTGTTTGAAAATAGTTTAATATTGAAACTTTCTGAAGAACATTTACTTAAAAGGTGCTTTAGAAGTTCGTTTTATGTTCTGTCAATTCTTTTTACCCTTTCGAAACATTTGGTTAATATATCAACCAGAATAATTACTCGTCGTTCATCACATAGACAAAAAAGCTGCACTGAGGGATGAAAATTTAATTTTATAAGTTACTCCTGAATTTTTCGAAAATACCACATCCTGTACACTCCAGTGCACCCCTATTATTATCATTTTCCCGAATTTTCCCTCAGGTTTTCATTAGTAGGGGTGCGTTTTAGTGAGTTACACAAACAAAGGGAAGGGTGCAAATGGTAACAAGCTGCACACTGCATCTTATTTCGTTATTATATAAACAGTTTATTTTGGAGGCTATTGACTGTTTGTAGAGCCTGGCCAATTGAATTTGAGGAACGTAGGGAATATTCTGAGTTGCGATGACGAGCAAATCATGTTAGTAAACAAATGTTCTGATTTCTTCAAAATACATGAATAAACAGAGGTACAATTTTAAGGTTATAGAGGGCTTCAAGCCGTGTACAATACAATATAATGTTAGTATAGTGTGTACTATAATTTAGTTACGCCAAATATTGACTATTAGCTTTAACTCAATTCTATTACGATTTAAAAATTATACGTATCGTTTTTCAGAACAATAAATGGGAATTAAATACTCCGTTGAACAGCGACATTTCCCAAGAAACAAAAGGGATCTTAAAATAAAATAAACTGCCCCAAAGTTTAGTTTCCGAAGTCGTAACAATTAACGAAACAATAACAATTTAACAATTAAAGCCGTTTAAGTACGAACAATATGCAAATACTTCGTAACTCCCCGGTCCATTTGCATTTTTATTATTTAAACAAAATCAATGTTTACTTTAATCAGACATTTTAATTGTTTACTTGACTCTTTACTAAAAAAACCACAGCAGGAATTAAAACAAGGGTTATTTTTTTTTTACAAAAATTATAATTTGATATTTAGTTTTATAGCATGCAAATATATGAGATTTTTTTAATAATAGAAAAAAAAAATCGATTGTGAGTCGGGATACGAAACCGCGTCTTTCGCTTTACCTTAAATTTTCTCATACATAATCATTCTTTTTCACTCAATCTTTCTTATATATAAAAATGAATCGCAAAATGTGTTGGTAAGCGCATAACTCGAGAACGGCTGAACCGATTTCGATAATTCTTTTTTTATTATATTCCTTGAAGTACGAGGATGGTTCTTATGTAGAGAAAACGTAAACATGTACCACGGGCGAAGCCGGGGCGGACCGCTAGTTTTAAATAAAAGAAAAGGGATGGCTACTCAACTTACCAGATAACCCGACCAATTGAAAAATCCCTCAAACTTCTAATTGCCCGAATAAAACTTCGTACAACTTATATGTGCATCTCACAAGTAAAAGGCATGCAATAAACAGAATCTTTGCGAAAGTTTCCCGCCTTAGGCACCTGTCTGGTCCGTGGAGTCTCACAGAAAGTTTTAAGTGCCTCTTATACGTTGCCAATCGGAAAAAAACTTACTCAATTAAAACAAACCTTTCGATATCGTGATGTTCTCTTACCTGAAAAAATACAAAAAAGTTTTATATTTTGTAAATAATGGTAAAGGGTGGCTAAATGCAGTTTTAGAATTACATAATAATACATAATGACATTGATATGTATTCGAGGATAAGAAATTCAAATTGCTGTGCGGGTTCTTTTGTGAGGTATAGATGCATCTCATAATTATGTGGGAAATAATATTCTTTATTTACTTTATCCTTTGATATTTATATGTTTAATGGCTAAAAACGTGCTATCGTTACCGTTCTTCACGCTTAATTTCTCTTTTATCTTTCGTATTTCAAAATGGATTAAAACTTTTACGTTTCAATACTCGAAACATCCCCGTGTTTGTCAGTACCACAAAACAGTGAATTTAAATTACATTTAACAAAAACTAGACTATTCGGAGCGTCAAGCCTTTGAGCTATCCCCTGTTTGTGGAAGGACTTGAACAGTGTATATTAAAACACTATTTGGACACAGCGGATATTTTGTTTTTCTCTTTGAAATGTTTTTGTGCAATCTATTTGATCGGATTGTTCGAGTGTGGAATTTGAATAGCTTTGTTTTATATTCTAGTATCCGATTATACATAGTTTCTTATTTCTTTATTATTCACAAATCATATGTTTTATTATATCATATGGTATGCACTTTTCGTCATGTAAAAATCAAAACGTTATGCCAAATTATTGAATGGTTAAAACATGGGTTTCAAACATGTTTCAAACGATACTTTTGGTTATAGAACATACTTATTAAACATAATCAAAAGTTATTTGCGTGTGAATAAGGATATACCCAATCGATTGCACATATGCCCCATTCACATATCATTATACATTTATTTACATCACTACATAATTGAGACGGGAAGCTTAAAGGAAAGGGCTGATCATTCGCTGATAGTTTAAGTGGTCAATTGGTCTCTGCGTGTGGCCCTTATTGTAGCAATTGTCCCTTACAGACGTTAATAATATTATGACTGCTGTGCTGTAAACGATGAAAATATTAGGTATAGAAATGTAGATACGTTTTATGAGGTTGGAGTATGAGTCAAATCAGTTCGACTGATTTGTAGGAGAAGCTGAAATAAACATAAAGTTATCATTATTGACTGAATTGTGAAATTTGAGGTATTCCCGATAAAAAAGAAGCTCTACTAAAAATAATGACTAATAATATAATGAGAATACTAAATTAGCATTCCAACATATGCTAGTTTAGTTTCTGTTAATAATATGATGTTTTATGAATTTCAATTATATTAATTCATAAAGTTGATTCGAGTTCAGTATTCTTTAAATTTTTTGATCAAAACTACAAAAAAATAAATAGCCAGTACTGCAGCAAAATTTAAAAATCGAACATCACGTGCGAACTGTCGTAAAATTTAATATTTATTAGCATTTCCTATAATTCCGACAGAGGGCGCTTTATTACGTTCGAACGATTGTCAGATGCAAATCAAGGGGTCTTTTTCAGGGGTGCTGAAATATGGCCCCATAAAGGAATAAGTGTTGGGAACACCTGACGACGGACATAGAGTTATAGCTGGCTATAGACTGCTATCCCTCATGTGAGGTCTGCTCTGATTAATCCTTAACTCTGTGGCTGGACACGCAAGGCTTTAAAGTTTTTAGAGGCTTTTTTCTAGGTAGTTAGTTCTGTACAGCATTGTATTGTAGGACTCATGATAGGATAAGAATATAGAGAATTTAATTTCAATGTTTGTGTTATCAAATGGGTAAATAGTTAAAGCTGTGCTTACCAAAAATTTGAAAACAATTTCTATATTAAAAAATACGACTAGATTCTACCTTGTAATATGGTAATACAATTTTATTAAAAAACTGAAAAGAAAAAGTAATACCCAATATCAGGGATAGTGTGAAGTCAAACTTTTAATATAAGTAGATAGTTTAAAAAGTTAGACGTCTTTCACGAATTCCTTTTTACCATAAAAATTGAAATAAACATGTAAATAAATAATAACGTGGGAATAGGGCGAGTTTTATCAATTGTTTCCGAATATTCTTACAGCCGTACAAATAAACGAGTTATAACATTTTATGAAAAGAATAAACTAAGAATAAGGAAAAATCATACAAATAAACACGTAATAAATGAAACCTAGTATAACTTCGTAATAAGTATTCATACTAATGCTATTTCGTCCTTATTCCGGCTACCACCCTAGTATAAGTCTGACATAACCGAGTTATAACGTATCTTTTAGTACATTGTGCTGTGTTTTACAAGTTTTAGAAGCAATTTTCAATCTAAATTTGAGATACATAATAGCAATGAGAGTAATACGAGAAGTAGAAAAAGTTGAGCAAATTAATAATTTCATTAAGTACCTATTGAAATGGAAAATTTTGTATGAAATGTCAAAATATACGAAATTATGAAAAACCCTTTTGATATTATTTATAATGATTTATTTATTTACAACATGCGCCAAACCATACATACATAAAACTTATTTCTAAACTTATCACAATAATATAAACTTTCGTTGAAAATATAAATCTTCTAAGCCTGGAGTTGTATGTTTTGAGTACCAGTTATTTGGCAACTCTCTATCTCAAGGCGGGTTTATCTTCTGTTCTCCAGATATTGGATAGCGTTCTCTTTCATTTGCTTGCATATTTAATGATATATTTAAATTATTTCCAATAAATATTTAAAAAATAAATAAACAGAACATCGTATGATGAAACTTCACAACAAATTCGACGAAGTCAAACGAGCGTCAAAATGACAGCACCAAGGCTTAACCGTAGACAATTTCAATGTTTTTCATAATTTTGTGAATGAATTGCTACGTTGCCGCTTCGCGCCTATTGCATAGCGTGAGCATAGTTACATCGACGTTATTCCAAATTTATTTGTAAGAAATTATGACATCCTTATTCTTTATTTATTCTTATCATATCTATTCATTGCATAAGGTTTGAATAAGCAAGTTAATTTTACTTAGATTTCTGAACAGATGAGTCAACATGATAAGCTTGTATTAAATAAATAATTCTACATCGTTTCAGTATTAGCATACTAAAATTGACTAATTGAACGAGTGGCTGGGGATAAATGATGGATTTCGTAATATCGCATGTGCCCCGAGGCTAGGCGTTCAACTAATCTGCCTTTGTCGCTTTTTTCATTACATTAACGGACATACAAAGAGACAGATTAATTGGTTAGATGGGAAACAATATTTTTCACCGATGTGCTTTTGATTATTTTTATATCGGTGATTTTTCATCAATATAAATTCATAAGCACGTTAGTATTATTACTACCGATTCATTTATAAACCACAAAATAGATCACAAAGATTAACTATAATGGATTATGTACATTTCAATCTAAACTACAATACAAAAATGAACTTTAACATTGTTAAAGTTCATTTTATCTCGTGGCTAAACAAGGAATTAATTTCTTCATAAGCATAACAATTGCATACCGACTAGATTCTTCTTTCAGGATTTATAGAAGACCTATCTGATAAAATAAATAGTTTGTTGTGAATTATCTCCACTCTTTTCTTTACAGTGTGTTGTACTTTTATAATTGAAGGTTTAACAGAATAATCTTGATAAAAAATAAATACATGCAATTTTTGCGTGATTATCAGTTATCACACATTCAAATACAAATACCGTAGCATATTATAATAATAATCGGGAAAAACAGTCAACATTTCACGCAATACCTCCTGTGGACTCAAAGTCGGTTTTAGGAAATAGTGATTCTATGAACATACTTTGCCTTTTTGTTTACGTGAAAGAATTATAATTGAACAATCAGAAACTTATAACTCATCAAACATTTTTTTCCACTTATTACAAGAATAGTAAATCCTTCAGGCTTCATCATTATGCTTCTATATGCGATACGGTCAAACCAAATACCTTTTTTTAAATTTCCGGATAATTGTTTTTATCGTGAGATATCTCAAATTTAAATAAAAAACCTAGAAGATACCAAGTGTTCCATAATATTATAAGTCGAAAATGAAGGAACTATAATACTAAAGTGTAGCTGGTAAACCAGAAAGTTATAGACTTAATTTGAAGATGGCTTGGAGCTCATCTCAGACAAATCTCTCTCGCTAGAGAATAGGTAGGTACCTATCTGTTTATGAAATAGACGTTGCTCGTCTGTCGGCCATTTTATAATCTAATTATTGTATTGTTAATATTAATCTACTAAGCTGTAAAAAGAATAGACGTTAGCTCTATTTTATATCCATAACTTTTCATTAATGTATAAATCTGTTTAATAAAAAATGCAAAAAATGTTGTATTTTCTTTATTTATTTTCTAGTTGATATGGCAATCAAAAGATAACGTTTCTTTGACATTAGTCATGAAATTACTTTCTTCATATTACGGCCGATTTTTCAATGCTTGGATAAAACTTATTCGTCCAATAAAGTATTACACGATAACATTAAAATGTCACATAAACTGTCAAATACGGGCAATTAGAATACGTTTTTAAAATGGTAGTTTTATACATTATTCGACGAATAAGTTTTAACCAAGGATTGAAAAATCAGCCCATAATAATTTAATATCACATAATATTTACAAGGTAATAAATATAACATTATAACGTGACCATAAATATGTTATTATTATTGTTCACAATAACATCTAAACAGTTATCTGACTATTAAATGCATCAATAAACTACGAAGCCGAGTCATTACGGGTTATCTAAACCAATCACGTATTAATTACTAACCCCAAATCTATAATTATTGTTTTATCTATTATATTTAATTATCCGAATTCACTTTATCCAGTATTCAACTGATATTCACCGCTCATTATTCGTAAATAAATTATTTGTGTAAGTAAATATTGTTTGTGTTTCTACAATACACTAATACAGTGTTATCTATTAGTATTTAATCATTTTCTAATACATCTCAACAATAGAAAATTAATCTCCCATCAACCGTTTAAGATTACACTGTACAGCTTCGTTTATTAAGAAACCGCTGCGCCATTTGCCACTTGCAACTAATAACGTCGCGCCGAGGCGCCATCTTGCGCGCCATTTTGAAAGATGACAGCTGACATTTGAGTGACAATTATTAAAATGGCTACGTTCTGGTCATCTAATAATAAATATGATTTGTTTATTTGTAGCAGCGTAATAACACGTCGTAATATCCACCATACTATCAAAAAAATTGGAACTTTAATTGTGCCTTGTTAGTTAAGTTTATTAGAATAATAATAGATGTTTATTTCTTAAGGTTCTGTTTTACGGTTTCACGATATTTTCTAAAATACTGCTTTATGTGAATATTTCAATGTTTTATTATGTTTAACAGTTTGTTTCAATGTTCAAACGAGATTTAACATTTATTTATTGAAACACTTATACATAGTAATACATTACAATACGTAAATCAGCCCTAAATCCAATCTTGTTTACATGGAGATCGGACAATAGAATAAAAGAAATTCCTCAACGAATCTCGAGCATACATCAAGGGCTCTCCCAAATGAAATAGCTAAGACGATTGCGCAGCCCGGAGGGACGGCCCTCCGTAATCTTGGCGATTATTAAAATCATACATCTCTCAGGAAATGCACCTTGATATTCTGAGGGTGCATTTGAAGATTTGTCTCTCCTTATTTTCTTTTTTCTGGCTTCTTGACAGATTACTTGATGTTGAGAGTGTTTTTGTGATATTTGTATTTGAAATGCTTCTAATGCTATAGGTGTTTTTGTATGGAAATGTTCGTCAGAATGAAGCACTGCTGTATTGTGTTTCTTTCGAAACTTAGAACATATTTATTTGAACGTTGAACGACATAACTTTACAAGTTTCACAGCAACTAAAGTTTAATTATGACTGAAACGTAAAATCTCTACGTTAAATATTTATTAAAAAAAAACACAAAGTAGATCTCTCTATTTCTCATATATTTATTTTTCTAGACTGTCACATTTCTAAACGTCAATATGCAACTATAGTCCTTTCCACCTAAGATGATTTCTGTGACACATTGATTTTTGACACGTGTAGAGATGTCTTTACTGAAATCATATCAATTGTTTTCCATAATCGATAATATTTTATATGGAAATGAAATCGATTTGAATAAAGTACCAAAATTAGTTTTTTTCAGCATTTCACCAACAATTAACTAAGGAAACTTAGCAAACAACAGCAAAAAAAAGTCAACAATAACAATTAGTAACAATAACAGAATACCACGTAAAGTATCAATATAAAAATGCAACTTGTATACAAGGCTGACGCACTCGTACAGACGATTGACTCGATTGACAAACGATCACAAGATGGGCGCCGATTATATGATTTTCCAACTCTATGATTTTTCAACGATCCATTTCATGTACACGAATTGCGTAGGTATTATATTTTTGTGTTATTTTATTTTATTTTTCATTATATTAAACTAAACAATACTGTTTTTGATTTATAAGCTTAAGATGTTTCATTTTTATATTTTTGGTAATAATGCCGCAATAAAATAAAAATAATATGCACTAAAATTATTTTGGCGTTTTAAACATAAAATACGTAATTCGGAACACGATAAAGTGTCACAGGAATCATCATAGGTGAAAAGGACTATAAAAAGCCCGCACACGAATCATAGAAAGAAAAACTATTCGACGAATGTCACGTAACAGGGAAACCCCGTTGTAGTATTTTTTATCTCCATTCTTATATTCGTACCACATTCTTGCCCCTCATTATTTGACCAGTTATTCCTTTAAGAAACGTTTTTCGTTGAATTTTAATTTTGAGAAAATTTACATCTAAAAATTTCAAAGAAAATTATATTAATGTTGATATGTGTGATGATAATATTTTAAATAATATGTTCACTTATCATTCCAAGTTGTAAGTAAATTACCTTTCTTTTCTGTAAAATCTGGTCTTAAGCCTAGAATGTTATAGTAAGTAGCTTTTAGATTTAGATAAAAAAAATATGTGAACAATGGTACTGTGAAAAATATAGCTAATGGAAATAAGTCGCTCTTCACAACCATAATATTTTTACTATGAAAACGAAAGCCATTTAAACATTGAACTAGATATAATTGTTGCATTGAATTCATTTTAATTGCGTTCACTTTTATCGTTGGCAAATCCCAAAATAATGAGAATTCTCTATAGCTACGTTTCCTAAGCTCTCGAAGGCTTTCAGTCTGCCTCAACAGGGTATTTGAGGAGGTATTAGGATATTGTAAGCGGTTTCACAGCCTTTTGAGGCTGAGATTGGAATCGGCTTTATATTGTGGATATGAAATCCAATTCATGCATACCTTGTAGTGAATGTTTAAGTGTTTTACTGCATGTTCATTGTTCAATAAAGCTGTAAAGATAGATTTGATTTTTATGTCTTTAATGTTTTTAGATTTTATTCAAGAAGATACATCATTATTGAATTACATACGCCTTACTTCAGGATTTATACCGGTTTATCCGAAGCGAACAGCCATTTTTATGGTACTTATAAAACGCTTAATTTACTTCCAAAAGCATAGTCAAAATACAGCAGTTTTGACGTTTACCTTTTACGTTATTTAATCATTGTTATTTTATTCCTTGGTACTAACTACTAAAAAAATATCTATACTATTATTATAAAGCTGAAGAGTTTGTTTGTTTGAACGCGCTAATCTCGGGAACTACTGATCCGATTTGATAAATTCTTTCAGTGTTAGATAGCTCATTTATCGAGGAAGGCTATAGGCTATATATCATCACGCTACGATCAACAGGAGTGGAGCCACGGGGGTGAAACCGCGCGAAGTAGCTAGTAATAAATCAAAAGCGTAGGAAGGAATAAAATGTTGACCTCAAAACAACTGAAAACAACGTTTAAAAAAGGTACAAAACTGCAAAGACAGTAAAAATTATTCCAGCAAAGTACCAGGCTCGCATAACACAGAGGGAGCGAAGATTGCAGTGCTCTTCAAGCACGTCCGTCACTCAGCCAGATATTCCTTTCCGAGAATATGAAAATTGTGACTGCGTACTCTTTGAAATTTCTGCAAGCTTATATTCTCTCCTAGTGGCACAAATTCCATGCTTTAGTTGTTCAAGTTTTAAAAATTATTTAAAAGGTCTGAAGCAAATTGAAAATGTTCTTCGAGTGCGCACGGATAGCTCGTATTCACTGGAAAGTGGCTCAGTGATCTATTTTTATGTAGCTACTTAGAGTATTGCATTACATCATTTTGGAAATGAAATTTTTGGCAGTTACATGCTTACTTTAATATCGACCATCCGAAAAAGAATTTTCATTAAGTTTAAGAGGCCGTAATAAGTGTTTCATCTTATGTTGTCTTATTAAGAGGGATAAGAAGGAAGATAATAATTAGTCGATTCCATTAGATTAAGATCACTTGAGATGAGGATAATTGTGACATCTCTATAACCTTCTTAATCACTTATGGATGTAATCGAAATGAGGAGAATACGTTAATTGCCTATTGAATTATATCCACATTATTTATTTTGCCTCTGTTAGTATAGACTGTTTTTAATTGTTGTGTTCCATTATTACCCTACATATTTGTATTTAGTAAAGAAGAAGTTTACGTGTTTAAGGTATAGTTTTGTTAATTGCTATATTTTACGTAAAGTGAAGATTTTGTTTAAAATTAATACTATGGTCGGGTCCGTGAGTATCCTTTATTGCAAGTCCTCAAAAGGTCGCTATAAATTATGAGACGAATAAAACATTATTCATTTCTACACTATTATTTTGCCCATAAATTCAAATACAAGAACGTCTCAATATTCTGTATACCATCATAGTTCTATCAGTAAATTTATATACAACAATTCTCTTTTCTAATCATAAACTACAAAATGCCACAGACAAGGAGGTTCAGTGAAACCGATGCATCAGTATTCCGCTCCCGCCTGCTGTATCGATCGCGCCTGACCCTCGCAAGGTTCAAGGTTTATAAAATTGTACTTTCTTTAGTTTTTGGTGAAAAGTTTTGTGTATTTTTAGTGAATAATTAGCTATTAGTCTTTTTAATCACACTTTAGGGATACTTAATCTTTAAAATTCAGTCGAGAGAAAGCAATCAACAAGCATATTAAATGCTGTGTTGAAAATATAACTACAATTATTGATATAAAAATAATTTATCTAGACGGCAAGTACAGGTATTTGTGTACTGTCCATAAGAATAAAAAGTTGTGTGGTTTTATGAAACCACGGTAAAAGTGAAACTTTCCGAACACTGCTTTATACCTACTCGGCAGCCGACCGTCACGCGACATGCGCTACACAGACCAAAAAGTTTGAGACGATGTAATAAAAGTTTCACTTTAATAATATTATTACTCAGATAAAGTCTAGCGTTTTTCACACATAATATAAAAGTGACAAATGACGTTTTTGTACATAAACATGTGTAGCTTAGGGTTATATTTCAAGTAGGATGTTTTTTATGTTTCTGAAAACCTAGTTTGTTTTTGTGTTCTTTTGGTTAACTATAATTTAAAAATACCCGAAAACTCCATAAAAACGACTATTGGCTTTAGAACCAAGATAAATAAACCCTTAATTCAAATGCAGGGGAGCAGCATTTGCATACAATGTTATTTTACAGTAATACAGATTTACCCTCAAATTACATAAATCACTTGTTTGAATAAAGCGTTTGTTTTGTACCCACCTTCGCGTTGGATAATTAACGTTTCTAGCGCCATTTTGGATGGGACAGAGATTTGGTTTAAATATTACAAAATAATGTATCAGGTAAAATGTAATTATCATAAAAACATATTTTGACTTGTACATGTTCGAGGGATTTTGTTGTTTTCTAGACAAAATTTTGCATTTTTATGTTATTAGGTTTGTTCTATTATAAGTAACGAAAAATGGAGAAAATAAGTAAGAGGCAAATGATACAAATGGAAGACATATAATTATTTTAGTGCAGGTGTAAAAATAAACAGCGCAGATATTATAGAAATGTTTTGCTCCTCAGTATAAATAACAGACATAAAGTTGATACCCATTTGATAAAAAAAAAATTTGCTATAATTACATAGTTTCCTTAGACATTTTTCTAGTATTCAACCACCATTTTCTATTTATAATGAAAAAAAGAAGAAAAAAATTATCCCTTGATAAATACCAATAAACTCTTAAAACAAAAAAATAATGGGTACATTAAGATCTTCCTGTACAGGTTAAAAAGTGAAAGAAACAACGATATGTACAGAGTTAATGCACCCATAGGTGCTCTTGCCTGCAGCTATTTGAAGCTAGCCCCATTATGATGGGGGTATCCATTCGTTTTGGTTTTTTACGCCTTTTTTGTTTTTTTGGTACAGTTCGCGATAAACAGTTTTGGACTGAATGGCTAAATCGTTACGGTGATTGTAAATTAGATGTGTAATCAAGTAGATTGTAGGAATTGATAATAATATTGGAACGTATTTACTTCATCGTTAAATATGTAAATTACATTGATTAGAAATAAACCTAAACTATATTTCTTAAAAAATAACACCAAGTATTAAAAATGCACACATATAATCTGTATTCGTGATTGTTAACAATGTGCCACTTGCACAACATAATATGACAAAAAATAAAAATAAAACCTAAAACACCAAACAAATGGTCACCCCACGCACGTGGGACATAAAACTTAACATTTTAAAGCCCCGCGGACACTAATGAAACTTTCAATAATTATGTTTCAATGAATTTTTATTGCTCTTTAAAACGTTCTAAAGACCTCGCTCTGTTTATTTTGGAAAAATGCACTGCATTTACGGAAATATAAAGAAATTGCTACGTTTGTACCTAGTCGATTTCTTTGTCCGTCTTGATGTGTTTGCTTGCAATTTCAATACCTACGTCTAGGAATTTATCATTTTATTTACTCGTCTTGCATGAATTTTCTTTAAAAAACTCACACCCGAGCAGTTGAAAGATGTTTCTGGTCCACACCTACTAACATACATTGATTCCTAATTTAATAGAATTGTTTAGTATTCTTTTTCTGTCTCTACCTATATCCTACATATTATATCCTGTCCTCTACATAATATATCCTGTCTATTTGATCCTATTGCAGTTCGAACCATTCATAGATATTGTTACTTTTACATATTTTTTTTTAAATTCATAATATTTATAGAAGGAAAGTTAAATATATTATAAACTGTGTTAATTTCCCTCATTTGAGTTTTTATAAACGGTCTAAAGTTTGATTGCAATTTGTATTTCAGCAGGATATTTCTTAAAACAAAGGAACTATACAACTATAACATAGGTTCAGTAACACACTACCACAAAAAGGAGATATTACCGCTACGTCTTGTCATTACTTATAAAGGTAAGCACACAACGCACACTCGTTAGAAGCGGTGTGTCGTAACAAAGGCGCGTTCCCATCAGACACACTGAATAATTACCTTGTAGGTATAGGAAACGCGTCCTGAAGTTTTCATGCTGTTCTTATAGCTAGAATATTAACTATTCATGAAATAAATTTATTATAATATACTGTACATACCTATATTCTTTGTTATACAAAGTTTAATGAAGCGAATTATTTTCAGTCTGAAAGTTTAGGTGTTTAACTATTTTTTGTCAGAATATCTAAACAGATATAGATTCGATATATCACAGCATTAGCAATACCAAAAATAATGTACTTATGTGACATTTTTCTTGAGCTAGTATTCACTGAAATTGTATTTCTCTCTTGGTATATACTTCTGTAATAAAACCAGTAATCTGTATCTATTCTATCTTTGGTCATTAGGTTAACCATAAACCATGAACGACAATAAAGATTCTATTATTAAAACTCTTTAGAGCTACAAATGCTGACTAATAGGGGAACGAAAATAAAACGATCGTTTGTACCATTTGTTGAGAATAAATTATTATCAAACGAATGTACTTAAACATTAACTAATTACGAACAACTGTATAGAATTGTTTGATTAATAGTAATTGAGTTAGAGGCAATTATTTTCTAAGTACTATTATAAAAGGTTTAAATATAAACGAATTGTTTATTGCATCTACTCCGTGAAATCGGACCAGTAGTTCCTGAGATTAGCGCGTTCAAACCAACAAACTCTTCAGCTTTATAATATTAGTATAGTATAAAATATGAACTCGTCAAGATGACGGTTTGAGATGTCAATTTAAGGAGCGAAATAAAAACAAGGGGGAATCAAAATCTTAGAGTCGGTTTTCAAATAAAACAGCTAAGGGTGAGACGTCATTATTGTGACGTATCGGATTGCAATAACAAGTTAATTTTATTGTCCAATTAAAATTAATTCGACTTATGAGACGTTTTTAGGAATCCATGCAAATTTAAATTTAAAACATTGTGTACAGCCAAAATCAATGGTAAGTATAGAGAGAGAAGTCTTTTAATATCTTGTTAATTTAAAAACTACTAGATTTCCACCCGCGGCTTCACCCGCGTTTTCAAAGTAAAACCCGCATAGTTCCCATTCCCGTGGGATTTCTGGGATAAAACCTATCCTATGTGTTAATCCAAGTTACACTCTATATGTGTGCTAAATTTCATTGTAATCGGTTCAGTAGAATTTGCGTGAAAGAGTAACAAACACACACACACCTCCTCACAAACTTTCGCATTTATAACATTAGTAGGATCAATATAAAATATATTGCTTGTTATTTTCCATATATCTGCAAATAAAATCAATAATAAAGCTTCACAATTGCTCTTCTTAATAATATATTACATGCAATTAAAAATCAAACTGCTATAAACCAAGCAATTTACGAAAAGTGTGCTAATATCCAACATGGCTACCACAAAAATGCTATTTTCAACTGAAAGCGCTCTAATACCTTCCGATGAAACTTCCCAGCGCCTCATTACCGAACAGTTTCGGTTTTTAATTATCGCCGACATGAAATCAAAGTGAATTTTCATTTTCAAGTATTATATTCCACCCTTAAGGGTGTCGAAGTGGGGAGGTATCGGATGTCTTATTATTTTTACTTGAGTGCGTAGAACGGAGCGCGATGGAATCCTGTCAACTTGACAGCTGTTTATTTTTTTTTCAATCACGCCAAGGCGAAGGAACGTCCATTTGAGTATTGGAATGACGTCTATTTCTGTTTAAATATTTTAGATAATAATATATAAAATATGTTTGGATGATTTTTTTAAGTAGCGGTTTAAATAAAACAATTTCTTCTTTATTTAAATAGTTTATTTTCATTGTAATTAAAATACTCTTGTTTGTCTTAAATCGCAATAAGTTGTACAATAATTATGTTCTGAAGAACACCTGTCTTGTTCTTTACAAACTCTTTCTTCCTATTTATATCCTACACAAATGTTATACAATCCTTCTTATTCTATTAAAGTACATGTCAATAACGTTCTCGTCATAAACCTCTATCAAAACAAAGCAATATAGACCAACATAATACAAAAATACCTTCCAATATCGGTTCAGTAACCATGAACTTAAGCTTCGGATCCAGGTCTAATCCTAACTTGTCTATTTTGGGCGCACCCCCGATCGTAAAACATAAATATTAACCGGCATGCGTAAATAAAGAATTTAATTGTAGCTTCTATTCTAATAGGCATAGTGCATGTTTTCCTGTGATAGGTTTATGGTTAAGACAATGGGATTTGTAGGAGTGAATCGATAAGGAATATTGTAGTTCGACATTGATACCAGGTTTTAAAGATTGTTTAAGCAGTGATGAAAAATGATGGAACAATGAATGGTAATATTTATGTAGTCTCTATTTGGGTTCCAATAAACTATAATGATTACTACAATATAAAAGAAGAAAAAGATCACACTAAAAACCATATAAATTACAATCATGATTGACTTGATACAATAGTAAACTAGCGAGCATTGAACTAAGTATCACAGGTTCAATCAAAAAGCTTAGACAAAGCACAGAATACTGATCATTTAAAGAAAACCGTATTGTAAAAGAGAACTAAAACGCATCATCTCCGAATCTTCACTTATCAAGTTATACAATAGCATCCATTTCAAATCAAACCGAGACAAACAAACAAAAATCTCCACACAATTACTCAAAACACGGCACTAATAAAAAATACAAGATACGATAAAAGGAACACTTTATCATCGCGTTACAAGGGAGTTCCCCAGGGAACCGAACCCGGGCCTACCGCACTGTACGTGATCCGCGTACTGATTACGCATTTTTGTTTATGGCGTAGGAACTGTGGTCGCGGTCGTTGAACTGGGTAAACAGTTTAATCGATAATAATTAGCATTGAGAATATTTATAAAAAAGGTGTCAATCGAAAAATAAAAATTTCGATTTTTTTTTCTTGAGGGTTTTTCTGTTTTCGAAGCTGTTGTGATTTTTTAATAATTTTATGTTTTGCTTGAGATGGAGTCGTATTTCCGAAGATTTTTATTCTATCTCGATCTCGTGCATGACTTGACAACTTGAAACGTAGCAGATTGAAATTACCTCAGAAGAATTACATCCTCGTATGAAGGCTTCAATCTTCATTCAGATATATTATTATATGTTTGTATTGTTATATGCAGTGATATTGTTGTGTTTAAAAACACCATAGAGTAATCGAAACACAGATCCCAAATCTGTCCGACCGCAAAATCGCTTTACCCATAAAATATTTTGACGAATTTATTTTCACGAAAAACCCGCCAGATGTCGCTTCCCAACGGATTGACAGACTCCATTTCAATTCACAGTTCACTGATAATATTTATATTAAGTACGCCGTTGTTTGAAGTTCAAAGGAGTTTATATAAAAAGGTTGAACAGTTTTCAGTCTAAGGGCTTTAGTCTATGCTTGTATGATTTAATATTATTTGAAGTGGGCGCATCTGTGACGCATTTTACGTGCGTTTAATGTAGATTTTTATGTGTCTTTAATGTTTTCTTGTACTGTATTTATAGTTTATATTATCACTATTTAGGGGTGCATGAAATGTTCGTTTGTAAGAACATCGGAACACATTTTAAGGTGACTTCTCTTGAATTCGAGCCAAAAGTCCACCATATTGCCATATTGTATTTGGGATATGTTTTAAACTTAAATTACTTATAATAAATTATTTACAATATTATGAATCTCATAACTTTTCCATTAGAGATGGCTATACCTTACTGTAAAATAACAAAGATTTCAAAAGCACCTCACTCAGCAAAAGCTATACATAGAAAGCAAAGTCGTTCCAACCAACTTAAAACTACTTGATGGAGTGCCCTTTAGCCCACTCAGTGACGAATCACCATAAATTTCAAGGGAAAAATCTCTTAGACCCTTGAGAATTGGGTCAAATCTATAACGGTTAAATCCATGGGAGTTCAAATTTCGAACAGTTACCCATCGGCCAATCGGACGCTTATCTGAAATCGAACCAATGATATCAAGCCGATTGTACGCGGGAACCGTAAATTTGATAATGGAACGCAAGTTCGTTAATTATCGCGGGAAAGTATTTGGAATCGATGGAATTAATATTGAGTTTGAATTTGGAATGTTGGCTTTCGTTTTCTGGCGAATTTGTTACTTTTTCCTTGATGTAATTGTGCATATTTTAATACAGTGACTATGTTGTGTTTCACTTCAAAAAGGGGATAGCATTTATGGGGATATAACTATTAGCCCTTTTTTATATTATAAAGCATTTATGTTCTATATAGCTTGTACTTATTCTAGCCACTACTACGACTGACTTATTTAACAACCTTTCTTCAATGTACCTATTATATTTTTATCATCCAACATTCAAGAGCCTCGTAAAACTAGATCACCTGATACCAAGTCAGTGCCCCCACTCCTGTGACGTCATCAAGGACGCTCGTCAGGACAATGCTGATCACAGGGTTCAGTGACCCCAGCTCAGTTTTATCCTCGTGTCCTATATCTTATCACTTAATACGCATTTTAAGGAGAACGTCTAAGAAACTGCATTATAAGCGATGTGTAAGAATAAAACTTAGTTGCAGGGGTGTAACGTAAAAGTATGTCAGAAAACGTAGGTACGTAGGTAGTAGGTAAATCAAATCAAAGCAAATCCAATCTGTTTATTTGCTCGTATATGGTAATTTAAAGGTGATAATAAACAATATTTTTATCACATATAATACACCCAGTACCTATATGTGATATGATTAACAGTACGTAAGCACATTTCTTATTAAAATGTATATAGAATATTCGTATTTCAAGACAAACAGATTTTTATAGACTTTATTCACAGATTGCTAAACTCCAGTTTCTCGATCAAAATATTTTTTCAAACAAGGTTATGAATGCATAACTCTATTCCGAGTGGGCGTGTTAAATTATAAGTACATATCAATACTTATAATTTAGCACGCCCACAAATCATTGTATAAATATATTATTTATATATAAATATTATATCACATAATATCTACAGTTTCGTGTTAAAATCTCCAAAATTGACGCATAATTGCCCATACATGAAAACGCCATCTTTGTAACTACACGTCCATAACTTTCAAGTATAAAATTGGCTACTCAATGTACAGACAGCAAAAAATTACCACTACAAGTAAAATGTGAGCCCTCTTTAGTTCTTTGTGTTAGGTTTAGGGTTATTCAAAAGTGCAATGACCCTTGCATTGTCTAAAGTTACTGCTAAAAGGTAGGTTTTGCTTAAAATGTTCGTACAAATAATGCAGCAGTTAATTATATAATCCATATGCGAAAATAGATCAAATTGCACAGGCTAATTAATACATCATTATAAGTTGTGTCAAATCAGCACAAAATTTTGCTGTTCAATTAGTACATAATTAACTAAAATTAATGAGATAATCTTAGGGATAAATTTTAGATTTGATTTGAAATATTAATTCGATCAAAATACCATGGGATAATTTTTATAATTTGCAAATTTATCAAATACTCAATCAGTCAATAAAGGAAGTGTTTTCATAAAATTAGTCATCTAATTTGTTACTCTATGAATGAAGACATCGAAAGTGAAGTAAATTGATAAGCTATTACAAAAAAAAAACATAAATACAGTTGCGAATGATTTCGTTCATACCAAATTAATAAAAAATCATAAAAAATATGGTCATAAAAAAACCTCTTCCGCATAATACTATAGATTCTTTGCCCTACTCCTGAACCGCTCCAGGCTGACTCTATGATCACAGGTTTCATCAGCCAGTCCTAGGAACCTCTTTACCCAGAAAAAGCTAGTATCAACAAAGGGAATACCTAATTTAGGTTAGGCACGCATTTCATAATAACAGCTTTGTGACTAGCTTTTGTGCGAAGGTTCTATTTTACTATAATAAAGAGTACATTATGGCCTAGTTATGTAGGTGATGGTTTCATAATATTAGATATTTTCATTTTCTCAATGGATATCTTCAAAACATCTTGGGTTGCGCATTTTCTGCTCATTTGTGTTTGTGTTTTAGAAAATATAATATGAACTATTATTCAAACAGTCACCTATTGAAAATTGTATGTAGGTAAGATGTTAATTATTTATCACAATCTCTGCATTATAATCTTAAGAATGATAAAATATACTGAGCCGACGGTCCCGGGTTCGATCCCCGGTCAGGGCAAATATTTGTGTGATGAACTCAATTATTTGTTCTTGGGTCTGGGTGTTATATCTATATATGTATTTATAAAATATTATATTTATCGTCGCCTAGTACCCACAACACAAGCCTTAATTGAGCTTACTGTGGGACTAGGTCGATTTGTGTAATAATGTCCTTTAATATTTATTTATTTATTTATTATACGTTAAACATCGAAGGTTTACTATAGGACATTACCAATATAGTATGAAAATAAATTAAAAGAAGATTTGATGCTAACACCAAGATCGACAAACACTCATCGCTTCAGAATCAGTGACACATATAAATTATAAAGCCTCTTCCACACATCATCAAAACATCATAAAGCCTCATCCATATACTCATCAACAAAACATTAAGCCGCATCCACACTCACCTGACAATCTCCCGTTGCGCGGCGTGCAGCTTGCCGGCGAGTCGCGCCGCGTCCGCTTCAGCGGCGCGCGCCCGCGCCTCCCAGTCGCCGCGCGCGCGACGCTCACGCTCCGCATCGTTGCGCGCAGCACCCTCGCGCTGGAATCATGTTATATTATTAGTATTTCAGTTAAGATAGCAGAAATAACCGATTCATTACATAATACGTCATCATATTGCAAGTCAACAACAAATATCGTTATGCGTGTAAAATAAAAAAAAAAAAAATATAAAAAAATAAATATCGTTTAAGGAAATAAATATAATAAACGGAATAAGTCACGTTTTTAAAACGTTAAATTTCGTAATGAGGTGACTCTATATTTTACAAGATAGTAATAATACAATAAGAAGAACAAGAACCTTTTAATTAAATCCGTGTACCTAATCCAACAGACATTTTTTTTCAATATTCAATATACCACTACCATATGCTTTTTAAACATAAAAATTAGTGCTCTATAGAATAATTATTGAATGTAAAGCAACTTCAGCACCAATTCGTTAAATCAAACACTTGCATCGTATTCAAACACTACAGCATCCCAACTTAAGGCGATCTTCACACTGCCCCGCATCATGCTGCATATTGCGTGTCGATTCACCTACGCGCGTTCCTACGGGAGTGCAGATCTGCATCATCGTGCGGGTTTTTTGCGCACTCACGCGCGTAGGTTTGTTTGTAGATTCACGCACGGCGGCTCTCATTTATTCGCCGTTCTCTGTGGTGGTCGTGCAATACTGAGCATCACGACGCGCGGCACTGCGGGATTCGGTGTGCCATACCTTGCGTCTCGCCCCGCACCTACGCGCGGGGGTGCATGTTTCTCCGCGTGTATGCGCGTGATCCGCATGAACGCGCGTGGTTGCATTTTCAGTGTGTTGGACTGTGCGTGTTTTCTATACAAACGGAGATACTTACAAGTAACGTTAAACACGCAGTCACGCAACATGCAGCGTGGTGCGGGGCAGTGTGAATATCGCCTTACAGTATGGCACTGGCATGTTATGTCGCGATCCGATAAAAATCCAATTTTGCGAACGTCGCGCTAGCAACATCGACATCATCTCGACACGTGTCGGCGTTTGATCAACGCAACACATCGAGTGTGTAAGTGTACGCAGTTTATATTCAATCATTTATATGTAGAGACGAGAAAACAGTAGTGATGTGATTGCAGAATTTTTGTCTACGAACACGTGAAATAGTAACAGCTAAGAATTAAATAAAATTATAGAGCAGTAGAGCACGATTATCTACTTACTACGTTTATCAAATTAAATGAAACATTATAATATTTGATTACATTATTATTTTATTGTATGTGTATTACTCTACTTACTACATAATAATTGATGTTATAGACGTCAAATTAAAATAAAAACAATATTGAAAAACATTTTTTTATTGGAACAGATACAAACGATATTATAATCATTATACCAATTTCGTCGTAATCCAAAAGCTTATAAAAGAAATAACAAGATTCAAGTCTCACACAGAAACAGCACAAAATGAAACGTAGAAAGCGTAATCCCAAATATTAAGTTAACAACCATTAACTGAACAATTATCATCCCGTTTAATGTCCTTAATTAATACATTAACGGCTGGGTTTGGTAATCGCGTACCTGTACCTTGCTGAGATTTTATCACTGCTTTGGTTTAAGTTGTAAACTTTATATATAATTTATGGTAATAGTTTTATGTGACTTCGATATCATAATCGGATGTACATCTCTCTGTATACGAGATAAATCTAAACAAGCATTATAAAAATTAATATAAATTTTAGATGTTTTAGTTTTCTCTGTGAACGAGCAGTTTTCTCATATCTATACTTTTTCAATATTATAAAGCTAGAGTTTGTTTGTTTGAACGCGTTAATCTCAGGAACTACTGGTCCGATTTGAAAAATTATGTCGATGTTAGATAGCCCATTTATCGAGGGAGGCTATAGGCTATATATCATCACGTAAGACCAACAGGAGTGGAGCAATGCGGGTGAAACCGCGAGGCACAGCTAGTTACAAATAAGGACTAGGTGCTCTCTTAAATCCAGTAGTTTATATTGCAATGACAGTGCTTCCGAGCTTTCGCAGGCGGCACATCTAACATGTGGTGCGTTAGCGATAGCTGTTTCTTATTTTTAAATTAAATTTTCATCCCCATTTTCAACGGCTTGTTATGTTACACTAGCGCTCTAGCTCTAGCACTAGCTTGTTATGTTGCGCTCCGCGGTTTAACCCGCGTGTTTCCGCTCCTGTTGGTCTTAGCGAGATGATATATAGCCTATAGCCTTCCTCGACGAATGGGCTATCTAACACCGAAAAAATTTTTCAAATCGGACCAGTAGTTCCTGAGATTAGCGCGTTGAAACAAACAAACAAATAAATTCTTCAGCTTTATAATATAAGTATAGATCTTTGTGTCATAAAGTAGTATATATTATATTAGTTTCCATATTTTTATGTGTCATAATTCATCTAAAACTAGTCAGCTTAGCATGAAAGCGTAACAAAACTTTACTATCTTATAAAATGCCACCTTAACCAACGTCTTATCCAAAACCTTAGCTTGGGACTCGAAGTTCCCAGCTTAAAGTTTGATGAAGTTTTAATTGAAAATTAGTCTTGGCCGTATCTTGGTTGCAGTTCATTTGGTCCGCGGGACTTGGAAGATTTACTCTCTTAATGAAACCGCTGAGTAATGTCCGGGAGATAATTTAAATCTATTTAAATAAAAATACGGTTTTTCTTACCGTAGTTGTTGGAATAATGAGGTTTTATTGTAAAGTTTTATAGCTTTAAAACTAAGAACGTTGTTGTATGATCATTGCTCATAGTATAGCAGAGGGAACTTACTCGGTGCATTCAATAAGTACCTAGCCTCATCGCCAGAGGGCGCTATTTTTTCAAAAGAGGTTTACCACAGTGTAGCTCATTCTTTTTTAATTATTTTTTTTAATTTTCACTTATAATACCACAAGAGCTTCAAAATTATCGGGTATTTTCCGATAGGTTCGTTGCAAACAAATGAAGGAGTCAAGTTTTTAGTCAAGGTTAAAAAATCACGAGCGCGAAGCGCGAGTGATTTTTCCTGAAAAACTTGACGACTTTATTTGTTTGCAGGGAACCTTGAGGGAAATGCCAGATAATTTTGAAGCTCGTGTGGTATTCGGGGGATTATTTTTCCGTCCCAAATGTCGGCCAATAATTTCACAATTGAATTCAACCTGTCAGTTTGACGTCAACGACCAGAGAAAATTTACAAAAAATTATCAGTATAATACCATGTAGGTTGTACCACGTGACGTCGAATGGTGCAATTCTATTGGTCGATATTTGGGTCGGAAAAATAATCATTGTAATCCCTTCATTTGTTTTAATTTGACAACTTATGGAAGCGAACGTGTCGATCGGTTTTGCAAAAATGGAAAAAGAGCAATATCGTTCGGTGATTCGATTCCTATTTTTGGACGGGAAAACGCGCATCGAAATCAAAGAGCGCTTGGATTCTGTGTACGGTGACTCTTCTCCATCGATGGCCACCGTCAAGAATTGGTTCAACGAGTTTGCACGTGGCCGTACGAGGGCCATTCAATAAATACTTAGCCTCCAAAAAGTAAACGAAAATTTTGGAAAAGTGGCAATTTATTTTTCAACATAGTCTCCTTTTAAATCGATACACTTAACCCAGCGATGCTCCAACTTTTTTAACCCGTCCGAAAAATAAGTTTTCTCAAACTCTGCAAAATAGGCCTCCGTGGCGGCGATAACCTCCTCATTTGATCCATATCTAATCCCGGCGAGTGATTTTTTCAGTTTAGGAAACAGAAAGAAGTCACAAGGGGCCAAATCTGGAGAATACGGTGGATGGAGCAGCAATTCGTAGCATAATTCGACCAATTTGGCCATGGCAACGGCAGACGTGTGAACCGGTGCGTTGTCGTGGTGAAACAGCACCTTTTTCTTAGCCAGATGGGGTCGTTTTATCTTAAATTCCGCGTCGAATCGGCCCAATAAATCGGCATATTAAAGCCCTGTAATTGGTTTACCCATCTCGAAGTAAACGATGTAGATCACACCTTGTGAATGTCAGAAAACGGTGGCCATAACTTTTCCGGCCGATTTTACAGTTTTCGCCTTCTTTGGAGCACGTTCCCCGGTCTGGATCCATTGTTTTGATTGCACCTTGGTCTCTAGTGTGTACCAGTGAATCCAGGTTTCATCGACGGTCACAAAACGACGCAAAAACTCCCCTGGATTCCGCTTAAACAGCGCCAAACACGTCTCCGATGTGGACTCACGGTTACGCTTGTTTTCCGGTGTGAGTAAATGCGGCACCCATCGCGCTGACAGCTTTCTCATGCCGAGTTCCTCGTGAAGAATATGATGCACCGTTCCTTCTAAAATGCCTACAGTCTCAGCTAGCTCCCGAACCTTCAATCGGCGATCTGCCAATACGAGATCATGAATTTTTTTAATGTTTTCCTCCGTAGCAGCTGTTTTCGATGCAAATGGACGTGGTTCATCAAAAACCGACGTACGGCCACGTGCAAACTCATAGAACCAATTCTTGACGGTGGCCATCGATGGAGAAGAGTCACCGTACACAGCATCCAAGCGCTCTTTGATTTCGATGCGCGTTTTGATGCGAGGCTAGGTACTTATTGAATGCACCAGGTATATGGGCTGATGATGATGATGATGAAACTAAATAGGATGAAGCTTTAGCCTTTTAATTACAGTTATAGTGCGAGCCATATTTTACAATATCTTATTTTATAAATCATTTTTTAATATGAATTATAATTATCATTTTGTCAGGCTGTCAACATTTATAAAAATAACTACGAAAAATGATTCTACCTTTCACCACAGACGGTATCTCGTCAAGTTAAAATCTACGTCATTTCCACAAATCCTCTAACGCACGGAAGTTTCCAGAAATAAATGAGCTTAAAAAATAAATACAGTTAGAGAGGATTTAGAGGTATGTTTATTTATGTCGATGGACTTTCGCGTTCATAATTTTAAATAATTGAAGTTCTCATGTTTCTTTTGTTAATCTATACTAATATTATAAAGCTGAAGAGCTTGTTTGTTTGTTTGTCTCAGGAACTATTGATCCGATTTGAAAAATTATTTGGCTTTTATATAGTTAGTCCATTCACCGAGAAAGGCTATAATATAGCATCAGATATGTATATAATATATCAACAAGCCAATGCGGGTAAATGCGGGTAAAACTGCGGGGCACAGCTAGTAAATAATAGTAGCGTAGCGAAGTCCAACTACATGATATTATAATGTATGTTTGAAACATAGTTATATGTATAACATATGTTTCAGTCAGTATGTTATGAATAAAAAAAATATTATGTAGTCTTCACATTCTGTCATATGCGTACTTACTAATTTACAATTTATAAGTGACTACAAAATATTTAAAATATCAATATGACTAGTTAATTTTAATATTTATGCGAATTTTAATTCAAACATAATATAATATCTACCATTTTAATAGTGTTTATCGGTAATTATTAATTATTATCAAAACTCATAAACACAAATTAAAATTACTAATTAAAAGCTACCGTCTTTGAAATTCCCTTTTCACAGCGGCGGGATATTTTAAGACAGGATAAAAGATTTGTATCTACAAAACACAGTTCGCTCCGTTTAGTTTGTTAATTTACTTAAAAAGTCTATGAAACATGAGATGAGAAGTTGCTTTCAGTTGCAAGACGTGCATTTTAATTGTGGTATTCTTGTATCTCGAATCTCGAGGTTAAATGTTTATACAGGCTGTTTTATTTATTGCTTGGGACGTTTATTTTTTAGGTTAAATAATATGATGTTTTATTATTTAGTATTTTTATATACTTAACAAATTTAATATATTAAGGGCTGATTTTTCAATCCTTGGATAAAACTTATTCGTCGAATAATGAATTAAACTACCATTTTAAAAACGTATTCTAATTGCCCGTATTTGACAGTTTATGTGACATTTTAATATTATCGTGTAATACTTTATTGGACGGATAAGTTTTATCCAAGCATTGAAAAATCGGTCCTTAATAAATTGTATATAAATGGAAAATTGACAACGTTAAATACGTGTGGAATTATTTCCCGTTTATACACGATTTTTATATATTTCGAGTACCTTTCGCTTTTCATATGGAAACTTGAACTATTTGCTCTTAGTCATCATAATTTTGTCAATTTGATATGTTACAAATGACCATCCAAAAGTCTAAATATATCAAAAGCTTTCCTAAATGCAGCAGATATACGTAGAAAGAAATTTAAACACGATTTATTTCCTTTACAAATAGACAAAAATTATCGCTCTATCTCTACATTGATATATTTCCCGCCCAACCCCGCCCGTCACCTAAGCGTAACCTGTCAAACTGTCAGTTGTATAGAGGTATATTTGAATTTATATATTTATCGATTGCTATGTGTTATAATGTAGCATCCATATGTAAAGTGTCGTCTTCTAGTAAGTATATCTCGTCTTCTACGTATTGCAGATTACAGACAGAGGATACCTACCACCTATCTTCTCGTATGTATAAATATTAATATTTTAAATGCTAAAGTTTGTCTTTTACGTTTTCACGGCACAACCTATGCTGGTAGAATTGTTCAATTTCAATTAAAAATTTGATAAAAACCTAAAATGTGTAATATAAGATATATTTTGCCCGCAAATTTCGATTTTTGCGATGACATGTCGTTGTTTTCGTAAATCTTTTGAATGTATTTCATTGTGCTGGGTGCAGTGGCATGCAAGGAAGTCCTTAGAATGGGAAGCTCAAATTACGACTACCTTTATTAAATTAATTTTTCAGCAGCCTCATAAGCAACTCTAAGCATGTTAAGACAATATAAATCTGTACTCAAGTTATATAAAGGTTTAAGGTAATTTGACTAGTTTTGAGTTCTTTATTAATATTGGTACATTTATAAACGAAACGGTCAAAGTAAATTGTACAAAATGATATTTAAGTACCGTGAAAAAGTTCTTACGAAGAGGTTTTAATAAATTTAAGAACAGTGATTTTTTCCACTCCAAGAAACTTGCTAAGCTCATTAGCTAAAAACTTTATCAAAGTATTTTTCTTCTAAAATAAGTATTAATAAGCGAAGGTACTTTTGTTCTGTAAGTATATCAAAAGCTCTGTACAAATTACAAGTATTTAGTTCCCTAAGAGAAAGAATAAAGTTCTTATAAAATTTTTAGTTTTTTTGAGGTAAGTGACTCTGAAAACATACAATATTACTGTTAATGTATGTTTTTAGAGTCGTCTGCTAGTGTGTGTATAATATTGAGTTTTAATGTGTAAATGTAATACTTTTTAAGGTTTAATCAGGCAGTATCCATCCTGAAATTCAAATTCATCACAACCAATATAACTGCTTTGTATGACATCGGAACATGCACACTTAAGTAATAGAGATTAACCACTCATCTATACTAATATTATAAAGCTGAAGAGTTTGTTTGTTTGAACGCGCTAATCTCAGGAACTACTGGTCCGATTTGAAAAATTCTTTCGGTGTTAAATAGCCCATTTATCGAGGAAGGCTATAGGCTATATATCATCACGCTAAGACCAACAGGAGCGCAGCAACGCGGGTAAAACCGCGCGGCACAGCTAGTACAAAATATACAGCGAAACGATAAACACACTCAAGATTAGCCGGAAACATGTGTATCGGACGGATATTATTAATTACACCTTAATTACTGCCTAATTGGCGTAATTAATCAGCCCAGACCAATGGACATTAAATATTGATGCCCATGTTTTTCGTTTACCATTGACAGGTACACAAATGGGTTCGTTTTCAAAGCTACAGATTAAATAAACGCAAATGTGTGGATTTATTGTTTTGGTTTTTTGTGTTTTTTATCTGTGCGATTGCTGCCGAATGTTTTGCCATTTGTTTTTAATTATTTGGTTACGAATGATTAATAATAATATAATTTTTGTGTCTACGTAACTAATAAGTTTGATGTACGTAGGAACTTGATATTTTCTATATCGTTGCAATTCCTGACAAGGTGCATAAGTTATGAGATGAATTTGAATTTTATGCTACCATAACTACCCCATGATCACACAATCAGTATACAATAAGTATGCCATTTGTGGCATACACAAGATTTCATACCCACAAAATACTGAAAGTTGACGCTACACAAAATATGTATCCAGTACCTCTACCATGAGTTGACATAGTTAAATCGTCTGACGTAACTACAATAGTAAACGTGAATAGTTCACGAGATTATTTTCCGTGAATGACGTATCTATCATCGAATAGTTATAAACTATGACATATGTCAAAATTAGAACTCATGGTGCAAAAATTGTATGGTTACTACAGCGAGTGTAGTATAGTTTACTATACGTTATCTACTGTAGTATACTATAATGCACCTCATGGTAGGCTTTTTAGTTCCGCTACGGCACACTAGGGGCGCTGTACGAAATTTCATACAAACCGCTTACTACAATCGCTAGCGAGTATCGTGTGCGTAAACTCATGGTAGACCTACAGGATAATCTCGAGAGAGCTAAAATATTAAACGCTATAAATCACAGCAAGCGATTCTTGAGATAATTCTTCTTGTTATTAAAATAGAAAGCTCTCAGTGATCAATCACGGCTGTCCTCACTCAACACTGTTATTTTTAACGTTTCTCTGTAAATTACGCTGTTGTGTGTCACATGTTTATAGTTTTATGTGCTACGAACTGTTGAAGTATATTAAAGTAATCAAAAATGAGTTCTTAATATGATTACGGCTTATAATAAGAACAATTTACGCAATTTATTTACTCAATCGCATGGTTATGTGGTTACATAACATTTGGAACTTCCCTGTTAAGTTAAAAATAACATGTGGTGGAGAAATACTAATATCTAAAGGTACTTATGTTTGTACTAATATCTAAAGCTTATAAGATTAGAAGTAAAGTACATGAAATTATTGTGAAGTCAGTGTATAATTTAAGCAACTGAATTAAGTTTATTGATGCAGTTCTATGCTATGCTAGAAAACATATAGCTATTTATTATGTGTGTTAACAATTTTGCTATTAAAAATGTTTGTCAAGTATTCAATACTTGTTTTATTAAAGTTTCACAAATATAACAATCTTTCCTCTTCAACACATAGCTTGATTAAATATATTATTACCAACACATACACAATTTCACTCAGTAATTTAATCAATAATACCCACCTTTTAGCACATCAAAGAGTCACTAAAAGTTTTTCCAAGAATTAAAACATCCCTCCTTATCCCTTATACCAACTAACAGTTTACTTACGAGTTAGCTAACAGGGGATAGACACAAACAGTATAGGGTACAGTGGGGTGAGATTGTGGAGATTAATATTTTCAGTTTATCATTCACCTGTCAACTTAACTAGTACGTTAAATTGAGAGTGGCTGTGACCTTGAAGACATGAGTTAGGTGGTGTGAAAATTCGTTTCGATCTTGGATACTATCCAAACTCCATCTTTCTTTATGTAGGCCTTTTCTATTTTACTTTTCAAATTAGATTTGAAATATTAAAGTAGAAAAAAATTATGTACATTGTGTCCAGTAAAACACAGTTTTCAATACTTTTATCGAAAACCATAAATATTTGAAGCAAATTATTCAGTTCATTTCGCGCCTTTCGATGAATATTTTGATTTTCTGTTGTCTTATTCGTTCGTTCGTTTGTATCTTATTCATTATTAATTAATTATACCAAGGTTAAAACGCCCTAAACATTTCAAACAGCGCATATTAATATTCGTTTATTACGCATTAACATTGGCAACATATTCTAATAGACCTCTCCCCTATTCCCGTTAATAGAAAGAAACCCCTATGAGCGAATAAGACACCAATTTGCACTTTTACAAAACATGTAATTTTCATTCCCCTGGCCTATGACGTCATATCAGCCAGGGGATTGGTTGAAATGATGCCACGTGGTCGCCACGCGCCGCGTTTTTGGCAAATTAGCTGGGGTTCTATTGAATTCTAAATTTAAAAGTCTAAAATTCTGAATTCGAAATTAAGTATGTAATATATTTAATTGGGTACTGGTTGACTTCTTAGATTTTTTTTAATTTAGACTTGAATTTAGGTATTATTATATCATCAAAGTAATTCCTGTTTGGTATACGGCTAGTAAAACGCAATAGTTATTGTAGAGACCAATATGAAATGAGATAATTAAACTTTCTCGATCGAATTATTGCATAATTCAACGATTAGAGAAATTAATAATTTGGAATCATACCTTTCTCTATAATTGAGTTTTATTTCGAATCAATATAAATAACTCTCCCCATACTCTCAAAATGACGTTCACATCTAAAAAAGCAGTACACATGAGACACCTTCTAAGCCACCCTCACAAAGCTCGTACTGAAGTACTCGTTAAACTAAATACTAAGGGCTGGTACAATAGAAACTAATCTAATGTCCCTTGTATGGACAGCTGCGTAAATTATTAAATCAATAAATTTCATACAAAATCGGATTTATTTCCTAAAATAATTATCGAGTACATATTATGAAAAAAATAACAAAGAGAAACAAACATATTTCACATTTATACTATTAAAGAATCTAAGATGAAAACGATGACATCAGAATATTATTTGATTTCGATCTATTCAGCTCTATATTTTATGTTGTAGAGATCCAACTGTCCAGGGGATGATGAAAAAGGGTGCAAACTGCAAAGCTACTTAGATATTGAATAAATATTATACGATGATCACAAGCTGTAAAAAATAGACTTTAAGATAAGCTCTTGAATTTATTGTATTGTCACCTATCCTTAATAAGTATACTAAGTTCGAATTAAATAAATAATAAATAAAATTCATTTATTAGAGGGCCACATAGCCCATATTAATGTGGGTCAAAATCAATTCTACAGGAGCCGTTAAGAAACAAACATACTTAGGTATAAAGAGGTGAAGGTAATAAAAGCTTGTTCAAAACAGATGTCGGTTTTCAGTATTAAAGATTCTCACGGAAAAAATATTTCGCATGCAGAAGTCGCGGGTATAAGCTAGCTACAAGTTAGATTTACAAAAGCCGACACCCCCTTTATAAAAATGAGTCACCCTGCGGGGATTAAACGCAGATTCTCTTTTCTATAAATAATGAAATAAGTAATTATGTTTGTATACCATAATGCAATAAGGTTCAGAATTGGATAACACAGTGATGCAATGTGAAACTATGTTCTTATGTACAATGTACGTAGGTATATAATAACTGAATAAAATAAGTGAATAGTTCTTATTTTTAGCTTGAATATTATCCTCCTTTCTACGTATTAGATTCCAAATAATTTAATATTTAGCCTGTTAAAAAACAGGACTTGCTTTACATAATGTTAAAATTATACTATTCGTGTACATAAAAGTATTCTTTACATCACCATACGAAGCCATAACTGTCTTAGGAGTTATAATATCTTCAAATGTTATTGGATTAACCTGATTTCTGTATTGTCATTGTTCACCTACTTCTAATCTTGGTTAACTAATTTCCCGAACTCTACTGTTTTTTTTCTTTGTTTTATTTATTATTTCTATTTGTGTTGGTATTAGTATTTATTTATGAACCATTTTCACATTGTAATTTGTAACTATTCCTTTTTATTTATAATGTGAACATAAGTTTACAAGTACAGAAGTACTAGTAGTTATGTAGGTAATAATATAAGTAATGTGCGCTTGTCTATAGTCATTCTCTTGTAAAATTAGTCACGATACATTCATTTCCAAAGCTATACCTAGATAAGAATTTGGTATTTAATAAATCGATTGAATTCATTAAATTATTATCTCTTACATAAGCAAACATTTAATACACATTTTATTTTCCTACATATAAGTAACTTGTATTTTATACACATTTCACTTATTTTCCTATACATTTACTTCTATTCCCTTCCATTTATCTAACAATACAATTATTCGTTATACAATCAACGGTTGTGGTTAGACAAACCACACCACCTCGGGTTTCATCAAAGCTTACGATATTTGCTTCAATGAACAAGTTTATGGGCCAATAGCCTCTACGTACCAATTTACAATTTCAACCGATATAAATGATAATTGGTGAAATGGTGTGAGTTGAGAGTGAGTGAGAGAAATGAGTTGGTGAAATATATATATAATATCTATCACTACATAGTATAAAACAAAGTCGCTTTCTCTGTCCCTATATCTCTATGTATGCTTAAATCATTAAAACTACGCAAAGGATTTCGATGCGTTTTTTTAATAGATAAAATGATTCAAGAGTAGAGTTTATAATATAATATAATTTATTGTTTTAGACAAAGCGGGCGAAGCCACGGGCGGAAAGCTAGTAAATGATAATTGGTGAAATGTAGTTTATTTGAACTAAATGTATAAATGTAGAACAGATGTATAGGATTTCGTACTAATTAGAAGTATTTAATTAAATATAAAATGGCTTTGTAATGCTGTTATTAGCGTATTAATTAAGCTGATGTTTCGGACAATAAATTGACTTTGAATGTATGAATTGTTTAAAATTTGATGTAACGTATTGAAATAGTACGAAACACAAATAACTTTCTCTTGTTTCATGGTAAACATTTAAAATGGCAATAATGTAAATAACTTAAGTAACCAACTTGAACCTACGTAACCGCTGAAATTTGACCCTCAGAATTTAATTAATCCTGCCGTACCATTTCTGGCACAAATTCATTAGATACTTGATAGTTTAATGTGATTTAATACCTTATACTATAAACCCTTTGCATTGACTTTTGGCATAGATATTACTACACTACAGTCTACACATACAGATACACAGACGAAGTAATCTTAATACTATTATAAAGGCGAAAGTTTGTATGGATGTATGTATGTATGGATGTTTGTTATTCTTTCACGTAAAAACTACTGAACCGATTACAATGAAATTTAGCACACATATAGAGGGTAACTTGGATTAACACATAGGATAGGTTTTATCCCGGAAATCCCACAGGAACGGGAACTATGCGGGTTTTCCTTTGAAAACGCGGGCGAAGCCGCGGGCGGAAATCTAGTTTTTAAATATATCTTTGAAAATATACTTTTAACTTTTAATCGTTTCGCTAAGATTAAATATATATTATTTAAATTAAACCTATAAGCGGTAAAGTACCAAGAAGTCGTTATTTTGGGCCTACCTACTTATGATAGATTAGATATACAACATATTAAATACTAGCTGTGCCCGCAGTTTTATCCGCATTGCGCCGCTCCATTTGGTCTTAACGGAATGTTAAATGCCTTCTTCGATAAATGGGCTATCTAACACTGAAAGAATATCTCAAATCAGACTCGTAGTTCCTGAGATAAGTGCGTTCAATCAAACTCTTTCGTTTAATTATATTAGTACCTAATAGACATCGCGCTAAAAAAATGGAAACATGATTCCTTCTAGAATTTTCCATCGAACCCCACTGTAACCCGAAACCAAAACATGCCCACACTCTCACATCACTTATTCACTGAAGCTTAGAATAAAATCCCTAAGTAGAATAGCAAAGGTCTTAGGACACTATTTACTAAGATAGAACCGCTGAGGGTTATAATCCCAAAGGAATCAGTACGGACAGCAAAATAAGCTCGTAAATTTTTACTTATACGACTGTCGAAGACATTAATGTTAGAAGTGAAATATTGTTCATATTTCTCTTGTTACCTTCGTTTGGTAAATATGAGTATAAACTTTTATAACAGAAAAAGTTCCCTGAAATGTATGAGTTTATTCCATAATACATAGGGGTATTTTTTTGAATGAGTATCAGACATTAAAAAAAGTAATAATGACGAACAAAGAAACAACAGTTTAGTTAACACATAATTAAAGCAAGTTTGAACCATCGTCATCTACGCTTGGTAGCATTTTTTCCTTACGTTATAATTAATTCTAATCGATGTTCCACGTAGATCCTATTTATTTAAGTAAGTATACCACATTCTTTCCTTTTACAAAACTATCTTCAACAAATATTTTATTTCAGAAAATATACACACACCGAAGGTCCTATTTATGATAATATCTTCACTAGTGGTTTATTACTCGGTAATTCTGAAAATTTTATGTACCAACGGTGTATTGTCTGGTATTCTATCACATGACAAAGCTAAACAAATTATATATATACCAGTATACCATACAACGGCGGCGGTGCAGGGGTTGCACTAAATTTTACTGCCCTGCATAATGCAGTTTTCATGTAATCTCCGCTCCTTTATGATCCACCTTGTATAACTTTTATATTCGTTGGAATCATTTATATTATCTTTTGATTTATGACTTCTTGATATGGTATTTTATAGTGGGTTTAAACTAGACTAAGTATGCAGCTTTAATAGAATGAATAATGACATAACATTTTCAATGTTAGGTTAGGTTAGATTAGGTTAGGTTCTGCCGGGGTCGTGGACGATTTCTAAGAGTACCCGCGGCCCCGGCTAACTGCGCGGCTCGACGAAACACAGTGGGGTTTTAGTCGGTAAGAATCCGACATAACCCTCGGCTCCTTCCCCGGGCGCCGTGGGTATCTTTGGAAGATTTCCCCACTATAAAAAAAAAAAAAGGTTTGGTTAGGTTATTTTCAATGGTAGGGAAAATACAAGGTACCTACATAAATCCTCATACCTGTCAGTCAGCCAAACACATCTATAAAAACTTTTACAAAATAAACATACAAGAAAGATTCTACCCCAAAAACATTTATTTTTAAATATTGTGAAACGTCGCTTGAAAGTCGACATTTCACAAAATTTCGACAATCCTTTCAATATTTCCTCATATTTATCAAACATAGCTATGTACGGATGTATATAATTGGTATATACAAACGGGTATATAGTTAAACAATCCAACCATCGTATTTTTGCTGACGCTACAGCGAAGTTTGCTTAAACAAGGGAAGTTCTCTCACGGTCCAACAGAGCTTTTTAACGATGCCCGATCAGCAGAGACAACTCCTTCTCCTAATTGATTATTTGTTTTTTTTTAATCCGATTGCGCTTTCCGTATTTAGAAGGTTTATTTTAAAGGATTGCGGAACTAAGCTGAGCTAAGGGATAACTAGTTCAAAAATCTTTTGAAAGAATTGCAGTATAATTAAAACCTACATACGTTCATTGTTTTAAATAGTGAATATACTACAATAACATATAACATACTTTCGGATGTTGTGTGTAATGAGTATAGATATATGCTTTCTATGTGTGATATTATATAATCTTATTATTTTAAACAAATTCTGCAGTCAGTCTAAAGACAGTCAACAGTCAGGATCAAGTGTTTCATTTACTACCAACCTTTACACGGAAATCTTTTTCGTTACAGTTTTAACTCTATTATCTTGTATGCAAACGTCATGAATTTTAATACAATAAAACAAGATCCCATTTCAATCTCACTGAAAACTTTATTCATCACAAAAGCAGTAAAATATAAAACGTTTGACATTCGTAAAGATAATAACTGCAGACGATATCTACTAAACTAGAATATAAAATACGAAAACAAACTCATAAACCCTTTTATTTCCGACAAGATTCATATATGCTAATAAATCTCCTGACATGCATCATGCTAAATCGTAAAACTGTCCAAGTATCCACAATACCCACTGTGAGATGGATGGTCACTGTGTATGCAATTTCGTAGATTTTTTGCTGAGTTAGAACAATTATGTGCAGTGAGTATACCTTTATAATATTGGGGAGTTCCGTATGTGATAGACTTGTGTCTGTGTGCGTATACAGCTCATATAAACACCCATAATTTATGTGTAAGTGTGAATATTCTATACTAATACATACATCGTTAATTTACTTTGTGTGCGTGAATATTGAAGAACTAAGAAGTGGATATACTCGAATTCTGATGCAGTAGCTGCATCCTCTATAAAAACGTGGGTCTAAGGTTTCTTAGATGTTCAAAAACAAGGATTTCCTTTTATTCCGTTACATAAAAACCTACTTTTACTTGCACTGCAGAACACTGTATTCAAAGCGAATGAATCGTACTTAGGATAGGTCCTAGATTGGTAGGTTACTTTTTAAGCATAATAATTCTGAGGATTATTTAAATAGCGCTAGTGACTATTTCTTGACTTGTGTAACTAATCTGACATTGTTTTATTTACTTACTAGCTTTCCGCCCGCTTTGTCTAAAACCTAATAAATTACATTGACTAGTCTTAAATTTCCCTCATTTATATAATTTTTATAGTTTGTTGCCTATTGTATTAATCTTTATAGCTTGCATTGTATTAATCTTTATAGCTTGCTTTGTATTAATCTTTATAGCTTTTATTTTAAGAAAGTACACCCCACGAAAAGTTCAATACTCACTGAAATACTGCATATCATAAAATTTATAAATACAATCTCTCATATCAGTATCCCCCTTATAATATTATTAATTGTTACATATATTGCATACCTACGCCTAATGTTCTCCCTGCCGTTGATAAACATCTCTACCGTTTTATCCTGCACTATATTATTATGTATTTTTCACCTAAATTATGGATAATAATTATATTACAACAGAAATAGATAATTCTAATAACGTACAATGCTTTCTAGTTAGTGACATAAATGAATCTCAATCTCTTCTCAACTCAGATATCAGTAGTAATCATGCGCTTTCGGTTTTGACTGTCAACATTCGGAGTATTAATTGTAACTTTGATTTATTTTTGGCATTTGTATCTAGTCTTCAACTCTCTATAGACGTGTTTGTTCTCACAGAATGTTGGACTAGTATGGCTAATCCGCCCCCTAATTTGGACAACTATCAGGTGTTTTGGTCTAAAAATATTCTGAATCAAAATGATGGAGTGGTTGTGTATATCCGTCAAGAAATCAAATCTCGTGCTTATGAACCCTTATTTTTGGAAGGGAATTGTCTTGTCATCAACATTGAACCTGATTATACATTAATATGCTCATATCGACCTCCATCCTTTCGCAATACATCAATCTATTTAGAATCACTTGACAATACTCTAAAAACAGTCTCTTCCAGAAATGTTATTTTTACGGGTGACATAAATATAGATACACTATCAATCCATTCACAAACTGTGCAAAATTATCTAGACCTGCTTGCCATGCATGGACTCATTCAAGGGATTACCATACCGACGAGGTTATCATCATGCCTCGATCACTTCATGATAAAGTGCTCTAATGTATGGAAAACGCTTGTCTTTGAACAAGTAATCACTGATCATTCTCCCATTTTACTTTATATTTCTGGTGCAAATGTCAAAAACCACTGTGGAGGCCAGTCTTCTACTAAGAAATCGGTTATTGACTATATTGGTTTGGAAAAATCTTTTTTAGAAGAATCATGGCAAGACTTGTATGAAACTTGTGACGCAAATGTCGCTGCTAATTTGTTTATAGATAAACTATTGTCTTTAATAAGCTGTAATATTCAAACAAAAACAGAAAAGCGAAAGCATCAACCTTTAAAACCTTGGATCACAAGAGGGGTAGTCAAATGTATTAGGAAGAGAAATAAGTTACATATAAAGGTTAAAAAGTCACCAGAGAATGAATACCTTAGGGATAAATACATTAAATATAGAAATGTCTGCAATAACATAATTAAAACACTGAAAAGGGAATACTACAAAGATAAACTTATTAAAAGTAAGGGAAATATGAGAAAAACATGGCAAGTTATTAAAGATGTGTGTAATTTAAATAAACGTAAAGATCCTACAAATGAACTTCTACAGTCATGTGATGATCCAGTTATGTCACTCAATAATGTAAATTCATACTTTACCTCGGTTGGTGGTACGCTGGCAAATTTAACATTGCAAAAAATGAATACCACGCAAAGTGATCTCGCTGCTCGCTGTAAAAAAACCAACTCACCGCTTAATTCTATGTCTCTTCTTCCTACAGATCTGGTAGAAGTCAGAAATGTCATACTTAGCTTAAAACCACATAGCGCTCCAGGCTGGGATAACATTTCCGCAAATCTATTGATAAAATTTGTTAATTTTCTTGTCGAGCCAATTGCATTTCTATGCAATCTCAGTTTTGACAGTGGGGTTTTTCCTTCAGCGTTTAAAAAGGCTATTGTCAGTCCAATACATAAAAGTGGAGACAAAAGTAACCCAACCAATTATAGACCCATTTCTTTACTTTCAAATTTATCAAAGATCTTAGAAAAATTAGCTAAAAAAAGATTAGTAAAGTATCTCGAGAAAAATAACATACTTAATAGTAATCAGTTTGGCTTTAGAGAACGAATGTCAACCGAAGATGCTATTCTATCTTTGACTTCAAAAATCGTTCACTATCTTGATAATGGGTTCAAATGTATAGGAGTGTTCCTCGATTTACAAAAGGCTTTTGATACTGTCTCCATTCCTATCCTTTTATCAAAGCTAGAGAATGTAGGTGTGAGGGGACTCGCACTTGATTGGTTTACAGATTACTTGACAGCTAGGACGCAACGTGTTAGGGTTGATAGTCTTGAAAGTGAAGGCTCAGAGTGCACTTTTGGCGTTCCTCAAGGAAGTACATTAGGACCTACCCTCTTCCTTGTATATATAAATGACCTATGTTGTATTACCTTACGTGGACTTGATCTTTTCATGTTCGCAGACGATACTGTTTTACTCGTCCATGATAAGACTTGGTCAACTGTAACAAAACTTGCTGAAGATTGCCTTTCCGTAGTGACTAGTTGGTTGGAAAATAGCTTACTCACTATCAATACTAGCAAAACGAAATATATGTGTTATAGTATTACATCAAAAGGTGCCGCTAGTGAAGACACGATTCTTAAAATACACACTCACCCATGTAATCGTGGTAACCATATCGGAAGCTGCAACTGTGCTACGCTCTCGCGTGTTCACTCTATTAAATATCTTGGAGTTCAGATCGATGACAATTTGAATTGGACTTCACATATTTCCACTTTATCTTCTAGAGTTCGTCAACTAATTTATATTTTTAAAACTTTGAGATCTGTCGCAGAACAAAAATTAGTAATAGAAACCTATAAATCCTTGTGCGAATGTTTAATAAGGTATTGTATATGTGCTTGGGGCAATGCATCCAAATCGCTCCTTATAACAGCTGAGCGTGCCCAGAGAGCAATTCTTAAAGTCTGCCTTCATCTACCATTCAGTCATCCCACAAGTGAGGTTTATAAAAAAGCCAGAGTTTTAAGTATCAGAAAGCTTTTCATATTTGAAACCCTGAGACGCTATCATAAAAAGGACGTGCCTTACTTACCTGAAAGTACCAAGCGTGTGGACCGTTGCCCATTTCCGATAACGAAATCAAGATTCGCACAAAAGCACTACAATGTAGTTGCGCCGCACCTGTACAATATTATAAATAAAGAATTAAAATTGAAAAAAGTAAACAATAATGGAATAAAAAATTTAATACTCACCTGGCTTGAGAACTTTGACTACGACGATACTGAAATTATTTTAAGGGATCTTTTAACAACATAGTATAGATAAAAAAAAATATTGTATATAATAAATCACATCAACAGAAAATGTTTATAAATTACAACATTTATGCACAACTACACTCACTCATTCACACACGCACACACGCACACACGCACACACTCTCACACACCCACACACACCCACATACACACACACACACTCACTCACATTCATCTAGATATACACAAATGCGCTTACGTATAAACGTATTAATTTAACTTACCTTGTCTTTATTTTTGTTATTTTAGAGCTTTTAGTTTAGTTTATAGACATAATACTATGATCAATATTGGGAGAAGCCTCTGGCTCCTGAGACACAGTTTTAACTAGTTCAGGAGTCGAAGGATTCATTATCTAGACCTGTACAATTATTATGTCAATAAAGATTTTTATTATTTATTTATTTATTACATACTCAAACCTTCGTCGAGAATCATTCTATCTATTAAAAATAACCGCATAAAATCCGTTGTGTAGTTTTAAAGATTTAAGCATACAAAAGGACATAGGAACAGAGAAAGCGACTTTGTTTTATACTATGTAGTGATATAGAAATTTACCTACAGTACTATATCGTACCTACACCTAAATTCAGATTATATTATCTATTCTTATAAAACTAAGAAACCATTTTTATAACAAATCAAATGCATTGCAATCAAGGTTGGTATTATTGAAATTACAAATCAAATGTCTAAAGTTATGTAACCGTCATTATAGAGGTCCAAATATAATATTTAACCGTACGCTCTTGAGACGAGTACAAGAGGTACTGTATCTACTTGTGCACGAACACTTCATTTACTATTTTCCATTAAATTGCAAAGTAATTAAAAGTGATCGTATTTCTGTAATAATTATGGATAGTCATAATAGATAGAAGACACACAATGCCTATTGCAACATAACATGACTTCATTTTATGTTTGCTTTTGATTTCTATCAAACCTTTTATTATTTTGTATTATCACGTTATTTTATTTATTTTTACCATTTTTTTGAAGGAGAGTAAAATTTCAAGTTCGCGTCATAGAAATACCGTCAGGTCTTGGACTAAGGCGACGATTTTGGTATATTTGAATCTTGCCAAAGAAGTTTCACTTCTGACACGTGTGCTCGGAACACACGCTCTTTTCTACGCAGTCTGAGATTTTCTTCTGACAACTCTAGCTTGTGTCCAATGAACATGGAAATATAACATATACGTAAACAAAACAGAAAGGTGCCAATTAATCAACATCAAAGTGAGCAAATATTTCGTTGAGGACATCAAAAGTTCCGCAAACACTCTTATTCATTAATTAAATCATTTGAACATAAACATTTCCACCGACAGTTGTCAAGTATCGATTGCGACTACCCTCATAGTGTTTAAATCACAAGTTATAAGCGATAGCGTATTTTTATATATTTGTATAATCTATATATTTTATTGTACTACAATTATTTATACGTACTAGCTCAATATTTAAAGAACTAAACACAAATTAATAGAAACGTTTCGTTATAATTGTCTTCTAAAACTCTGGTAAGAGATACCGTCCGATTCATAGCATAGTTGTTTTGGCTGATAAATCTGTACATTTTTTATTTTTATGTGCGAACGATGTTATTTTATTCCATTAATTATAATTATAATATTTGTAGAAACTGCAATGCAATGGTATCAAGGCAAAACATATTAGTTAGTATGTTTATTCTGTAATAAACTGTAATAAATTCTACGCCGAGGAGCTAGTCACAAAAATATCAATAGTATAAAACCTATGAATAATATTTATCAGTATACTCGTTTAACTTGAGCGGCACATCAAAAACACCCCACAAAACAAGGGTGGAATTTGCTGAATTAAATAAAAAACGAGTCTAACTGGACACAGAAATGGCGTCGAGTGCCACAGTTTCCTAATATTATTATCTGAGTATCACAAAATTGTCAGTTGTGACGTTTTATCGTGTTATTTTTATATTGAGTAACGCTTGACGGTTTATCGATAAATATTATAATTTATAAGTGATAGTTCATAGAATATTTATCATAATGTATTTTTTATATGCTTTCTTTTTTTTTCTTTAGAGCATATATTTCTCTTATTATTTAGTTTATCAATCATGAATTTGTGTTTAACAATATACAATTTTGTAATCTTTAGGTCTATTTTGATGTACTTTTTGATACATATTCTAGTTCCTACTTGACCAGCGCTGTAGATTTAAATCTAAACTTGCATGTCCTATTTTTCTGTAGTGGTAAAAAAAAACAAATATGATATTATGAAGATAATGACGATTTGTTTTTAGAAAATTGTCATATTGTATTTTGACTCTTTAGAATGACTTATTAGTTTTATACTACGAATATTTCCATATAGTATATATAGTTTAGCCATAATTTAAAGTAATAAATTTGGAAAATCCAAAAGTGCACGACTCATAATGCTCATTTAATTATGAAATATATAAAAAAAAAAAAAAAACTTATTGTAGTTTTCGTTTTTTATTAATTGCAATTAAACGACACTGAATTAATTAATCATTCGCATTCAGTGACCTACAATCGTCGATTAGAATATTTAAAAAAAAAAATTAACTCAAATGATGGATTTTTTCACAAGTTATAGTGTTTTCAGGTTTCACACATGACGGACAGGAAAATTTTTTGACCTATTTCGGTGTTTTTTTCCAATTCTATTGAAGTAAATCAATTTTTAAAAAGTATGGGATTAATCTCCATTAAATTATCTCGACAATAGTATGCAAAATATCTTGATTCCGTGAACTAACAAGGCTATAATAATAAGAATAGCTGCAAAAATGAGGCGAAAAAAATTTTTCGATCGTAAAGCACTCTCTGATGCTTCGCATCATGAGTCGTGCAATAAAAAACATTCCTAATACTCTCATTTCATTCAAAAAAATCCCTCTAACTATACCACGTTTCCATTGAAAACAAGCAATACCATTAAGGCCTGATTCATTACGGCTTGGTTAAAACGGTGAATCAATATTTGAGATGCGTTACACCCCTTCTGTTTGTTCCATTGCAATTGCAGGACTCATAGACCAATTTTGATTAAAACTGCTATTAAAATTTCTCTGAGAAGTAGAGTAAAAGTGCTGATTATTTTTGCGTTTACATTATTAACATTTAAAAAATTTAAAAATGGAATGTCACATTCCATAAACAATATTTTCAAATAAAGCCCCCCATTCACCCTCCGCGCAGAACATTCAAAACAAGAATGTCAAAATATTGCAATGTTCAGGCGTTTTATCCCTTGTAACCATTATGTGCCATAACTCAGTTAGCGAGGTCTGGCAACAATGCCATTTCTCCCACTTTGTTATTAGATTGCGATGGATGCTCGAAAAAAATATTTATCACGTACAACATCTGTTTTGTAACTTATCTGTATGCATAACTTGGTATAGTTATGATCGTAACAACTCTTCAGTATTTATATTTTTCAGATTTAACAAAAAAGAGCGTGTGTGCCGAGCACGCGTGTCAGAAGTGAAGTTTGGCAAGATCAAAGATAACAAAATAGTCGCCTGTGTAGTCGCCTTACTCCATGACGGTTTTGCCATGACGCGACCTTGAAATTTTACTCTCAACGCGCCTAAAGAAGTTTCAATTCAAAAATATCAAGCTAATCATTTTCAGAATTTTTTATTATTGTGTTATTTTGTTATTCTATTATAGAGTAACAAAATAACACAATCAATCATTCAAACAAAATTCGATTAAAAAAGAATTCCAATTTTGAAATTAACCGCGAACTCTCAACAGATACATCATCATCACAGATAAAAAATGCAATTGGCGCCAAAAACCATTACAAGATTGTCACATTATCCATCATGCAACTATGCACCCCCAGGCAAAACCTATCATCAAAATGGATACAATCATTATTGGACCAGTATTTTCGTGAAGTGATCATGTGGATTGTCGTTAATGACGTCTGCACGTGTTCTGGAATGATTTGATCATCATTTGAATGATTATCTTAACTGGATGATTATTTTTTTGTAAGCTCAGTTGTTTATCTGCCACTCGAACAAGCTTATAAAGTACAGTACTCCAAAATTAATAATGCGCATGCAGATCTTCGCTAATTATCGTATTTCCAGAAACACCCGAATCACCCCTAATCATTGAATCGTAAGTGCCCTAAGCAATGCACTTGCATCTTGCACCTTGTTCGAAAGAAACAGGAGTCAATTCAGAGTCATACACAATCGAAAACAATTCGGGCGATAGGTGACGGTAGCCTGTCAGTCAAAAAATTCAAAAAACCGTCAGTCGTCTTTATATATTGGTGGTGACCGCACGGATTATCTCTGTATGGTATTATATAGAGCTGCTGTTACATACCCTTCTTAGTTTTGTTTCAAAGTTGAATTTTCCGGTAAAATGATTATTTACACAGGTAGCAGTGGGGAAAGTGAAAATTAATAGGAACATAATGAAAGTTCTGATCATTCTACGATATCAGAAATAGAGATAATCCCTGATTCTGTAAATCCTTTGGACTGAGATTTCAATGATTAGATTTCACAATTTAAATGTAAACCAGTGTTTGAAAATCATTTTTTTAAATATAAACTTTGTCTTATTTTAACCTTCCATACATCCATCATTACGCCAGCTTCAGTAAGACACTTTAATAGTTCTAAGTAGGTATAGAATTTTCCAAGTAAATCAATACAACAAATATATATTCGCAATCGTGTGGCTTATCCTCGCTATTAACTTACATTGAATTGTCGAAACAAATTTCGTTACTATCTCTTTTACCATAAAATCACAATAAAACTCATAATTCTAATAAACTATGCATGAAGAAAATACATTTAACCACTCTATATACATATCGTCTTCGGAGGCTCGGGGAATATGACAGTTGCCGAACAGTGACGAATTTTTCTATGCGTATTATCAGTTTGGGAGTACTGTATATTCGTTTTCTTAACGCACCGATATTCTTTTTAAATTGTTTTTTAAAATAATACAACAAATTTTACGGTAAAAAAATCTTCAGCTACTTTTGTATAATATTTTCTGCAATGCCCCATTTTCAAGACTGCACAAAGTACCATTTTAATAAGCAGTTTCTTGAAAAATCAAGATAAAAATATATTTTGTGATGACGAAAATGCTTTGAAAATATTATCACCACATCTTATAAAACAAAGTTGCTTTCTCTGTCCCTATGTCCCTTTGTATGCTTATATATTTAAAACTACGCAACGGATTTTGATGCGGTTTTTTTAAATAGATAGAGTGATTAAAGAGGAAGGTTTTAGTATTTAATTAATTAGATTTTAGACAAAGCGGGCGAAGCCGCGGGTGGTAAGCTAATAACCTATAAAATACAAATTCTAGCTCTAACAACACAAAATTGTAGGTAGCCGATGTTTATGTATACTTAGTTACTATTAAAGATTATCAACATACACTTGTCCAAATATGTTTATTGATTCAATCTAACTGAGTTACATAAACAGGATAAAAATGTTGGCGCCGCAATGCCGACCAATGGGGGCGAAGGAGCCGCGGCTTCCGGCCCGCGGGAAGATTCAATATCCGTTCGAATACGAGATATTCGATTACTCGATTATTCGCTTAGGGATTGGAATCGATTTAAAGTTTCATCGAATCTTTACGAGTTGTGGATAATTGCGTCCATTTTATTGATAGTGCTGTGATTAAATCGTAAATATCTTATCGATTTGTTAAAAGGCGAGAAATAGTACGACTTAAATAAAGAATACGACACTACAATTGAAGTTTTAATGTTAAATAAAAAGTTTTATTCTTTTTAAACGTCTTGGCAGATTTTTTGCATGATAATATTCCTATTAAGTATATTTAAGAACTTTTAATTTTCCAAGATTACATATTATGCTGTAACTGAGTCGTTTATCACTGAAAAATCATTTTCAATAATTTTTTTGAGACCCCTATGCACAACATTACATAAGCGCGTCATCTAATTGGACACAACAATCGCAAGACGTCAGATCAAAGCACGCCGCGTCCAATAAAACGTCACGACGCATCAGGGATGTCACTCGCAGATTAGCCGCTCTCATTTAATTGCTTTAGGGCTTTTCCATCTCAATGGCTTTTCAACATAGCCGGCTAATAAATTAATGATCGAGTGTGTGCCCACTGACGTTAGTTAGCGCATTGTAATCAATATTTAAACGCTTGGTAATGAGTTATTGGAATACGGATTTAACATACTTTAATTAAATTTACCTGAACTAAAACCGTTATTATATTTTAGTCGACATTATATTGTAATTTATAAAATGTAAAATGTGTATAACTCGAGTAATTGGCTTTAAGAAACCTACTTTATATTATATTACCAGTTTCTTATATGTATGTTGTTTTCAATAGGTTTTCTTATAGCCCATCCGTCTTGATTAGGGAAGTGTTTCGATAACACGGAGGTGTGAGGAGGGCCGCAGGCGACTGAGAGTTATATGAAATCGAGAAGACATAGTTCTACGACCCCGATTTTGTCTTAGAAGGGAATTTTTGCGATTTTACTCAGAACTTCGAACATTTTAACTGTTATTTATGGCAGAATTTAGTAAAACTGTGCCAATGCGATCATAATGTGCAAGACATACTTACAATTATTGACAAAATAATAGATTTAACAAGCCCTTTAGCTGTCCATTTAAACTCAAACATTCGTCGAACGAGACAATCTTCCAGAAGCTTATAAAGCATCGCATCTGCACTCTTCATCTGCATTATGCAGTAAGATAAACAAACCCATACATATGCATACAACTAACCAATTAAGAAATTTTACATATAGTACTTAAGTACATAAAACACGAAAATACTATGTTAATAATATTAAACCGGTTAAAACACAAGCGAGAGTGATAACCGTATTTTTGTAATAAAAGCAAAGCAAAGCGCTTTCCTTGACAAATAACGTTGATTTACAAGCGCTTACTTCGCTTTACGCGTGTATGGTGAGAGTATAATAAAATAATGATTTACGTGTAACAAGGAAATGTGCTATCAGCGCTGAAATTACATGCTCCTTATTCTAAACTTCTTTGTGTTGTTCAGAAATCAGATGTAAGTAATCAATTAATATGTTGGAATTCCTAAAGAGTTTTGTTGAATGCAACATAAGGTAAATGTATATGTCTGTCAGTGCCCTTTTCAGGCTTTAATAAACGATTTATTATTAGGGTAGAAGTACAGTAAATTAATATTTGAAAAGCTAATATATTAATATTATTGAAAATATGTAGATATATTATATAAACACACAAAGGATACTATAGGCCTAAAGGTTCTCTATAATAGCCACGAGTTAAGACATGGTACAAAACTACATGCTATAAGCATATCTCATTTAGATAAAATGTTTTAAAATGCGACTGAATATGTAATTGTGCCAAAATGTACGGAGCAAGAGACATATTGGTAGACTTTGTGAAAGCTATTGGCATCAGCTTCTTTTTCCACTGTCTAGTTTCTATAGTGTTTTTGTATGTAGAGATGAATAGAATTAAATATACGTAAGTATATGTGATGTATGCAATTAATTTCTGATCATCATATCATTATTATATAAATTGAAATAATAAATGATTTAAGAATAAAAATTTAAAATGCATAATAATATTATGTAATCCTATTTTAGGATAACATAATTTTCATATACTTGAATGCTTGTAGCATTCAAATATTATATGAATTTAATTTACCTTTAGATGCCTCATCTTTTCGTACGTTTTTCGTATCGCGATGATACATAATAAAGTTATCCTTTTTATGTACATGCAAAATAGATTTGTCATACTATATATGTTTCATCGCAATACGCGGTAAAAGTAACGAAAATTTTGAATTTTGAATTCATACAATCCTAGTTACATTTTTAATACAATACATATTAGGACGAAAATTTTGAATTTTGAATACAAACAATAATAGTTGTATCTTTAGCACAATAAACATCGAATTAAAACAAATATTCGTACATAAAGCAAGCAATACTAACATGATTGACACCGGAGACTCTGGTCTTGTTCAATTTAGATAGGTTGGTGCCCATCCGTAGCCATTAAAGCCACCTCGGCGTCTATCTAAATCCCGCCTTAAAACCTCATGCATAGAGTTCAAACTCGAACACGTAATTTGGCACAAACGTTTTTTTTTTCACTATCACAGTTTTGGTTGAACACAACTTCTAAAAGTCTTTACGTCACTTTTGGTCAATTGGAAGCTGAAATGTAAATATTGAAGCGCTAAAGAAATAGAAAAATAAAAATTGTTAATAAAAAATAGATATAGCTGCAACTACACAATAATTAATTGAATATAGCTCTATTCTTATAAGTATTCTCTTCAAGTATCTTGTGATCATGTTTTCATACCATACCATTACATACAAAGCTTTTCGAGTGATTATAAACCGTTATAAGTTTATAACAAACACATACTCGTATATAATATGATATATTTATACACATTCACAATAAAAACCTCTGCCCAAAAAACACGGCTCTAAACCATTCCGCGAATCGGGTCAAACAATAAAATAAACATTTTATCTAAGAAATTAAACATAGCCTTGTAAATTATGCAATAACGTTATCTAATACATTTACACAACCGAAAATGGTGGTTCAAACCCACGCCCAGCGGTGGGCGGACAGGTAAGTGAATCAACCTATCTGTATCAATGAACTGGGCTTGAAAGGTTGGAAACATTGCGAACAAATTACTACACAAATAATTTTTATGAGGAATTATTTTTCTAATAGAATCAGTTAACGGGTTTTCTCTTGAAATGGAAGCCTGTGGGAAGTTAGATTTGAAGTGTACATATTGTACCTAAAGACTTGGTAATATTTGTCAGGCGCTGCTGTATCACTTATTAGAGCAAATGAATCTAACGCAAAAAGTAGAGCTTTTAATAGGACAAGTATTTATTTAATTATAGGTGAGTTTAACTTTTAATCAATAATAATTTATTTGAGATTTGTATGTTAGTATATTATTGGCGTTTATGTGGAACAATCTGCAAGATACAGGGATACTTTATAACCGTGTTTGTCCACAAGAAGATTCAAGCTAGCTAGCACAGACAGATATTCGACATTCTCTTGAATCTTATTGACATATCTTCCAACAACACCTAACGAAACTTTTGGACTGCAAATTTCTAGTGCGGTAAGTCACTAACCAAAAGAACAAGGAAGGAATGAATTCATATATTGGTTAAACGACATGCTTATTACAATTTACACTGCTAAAAGCTACTGTTGTAGTATCAAATGAAATAGCGATGTAGGAGATAGTATTAAATTGATACCAATTTATATGACGTCGCTATAAATAATGAAGAAACATGATTAAGCCGTAATTAACATAACTATCTACATCAATGGAGAGGGAACAGTGAGTCACTGTTTCACACGGAATCGTCCTGTTATTTACACTTTATTGTTGTGACTTTAATTTCTATGTAATTATGGGTAAGTTTTTATTAAAACAGTTTTATTGAGTAAATAGCCATGCATTATTTATTATAATAAATTACAGTTTCATATTGAATAAGTATAATTTATAATTATGATTCTTAATTATTGTATCAAACAGAAATAAGAATAATGATTTAACTTTGGGATATCTTACAAAATCTATTTCTAGATTTAATGAAAGTACGTAACATGATGTTTACATTATATTTTTGGGAACTAATATTTATCTCCTTTTGATTGTATATTTAGTAACATAATACAATATACATTTTAAGAGGTATATAAAATTCACTAAATATTTAAACTAACACATTGTAATGGTAGTTTTAGTATTCGTTTTGCTGCTAAATGACTCGTTAACGAAAACAATAGCCACGTATAAAAGGTGATCATTATTCTATTCAAAGTATTTTCAAAATACATTGTTAAGTTTTGATGGAAAACTATTTGAACAGAAATTGCTTTTGGTACAAAATGTGTGGTTATTGAAAGGTGTTACGAAGAAGAGGTGATAAGAATATAGATATTCTATTCTTTGGAAACGAGAATAGAACTAAAGTTATAATGAAGTAAGGAAGAATATAACTTTACTTATAATAGAGAATGGGAAAAAGTCAATAGTTTATTTTATTTCGTAAAATTCTTCTGTGTATGATTGTATTAAGGTTAAGTTTGGTAGAGGCTTTAATTATTCAAGTTAAAACAATTTATTCAATATGTATTGAGTTATTTTTAACTGTTATAAAAAAGGAAAATTCCCTATTTTCCAAAAAGTCCAAAGAACTCAAATTAATCCATATACCAGTGCATGTAAAATATTAACATTCGGTGCATTCGATCAATAGTTTAGTTTAAATGACTCAATAGGAAGGGTTGCAGCCCTCCGAACCGTCACGATAAGCTTCGGTTAATATTGCGGGATTGTCTGCTTACTGCTTTAAATTTTGAAAAAGGTTTCATGTAATAGTTTTGATCTGATATATATTTTGGTTTGGTGGTTTTGGGATAGTGTTACATTTTTACAGCTAAAGTCTATTTTTGTGGATAGAAAAATGTTTATATAAATAAAAGCTTAGTGTAAGCTTTTGCATTTTCTTTTTTTTTTCAAGTAGGTATAGGTATGTTTTCTTCAACTTAACAATTAAAAATTTAATTTATTATTTATTCAAATATCGCTTGTATTTATTATTTAATTTATTAAAAAAATGTAAAGTATCCCAATTGGCATTAATTATGAATAAATTTTTTAAAATTGATTATATAAGAGGCTTTTAAAATTGCTGTAGAAATAATATACGAATGAATGGTTTCCCATCACATTTTTTAAGAATTCTTAAAGGTACACGAGGGTAGCTATTCTTTCATTATTTTCATTAATTATGAATGGTCATATTTAAAAATAATTATTTATATTACTTATCCCTTATACAATAACATTATCGAAAGTCACATTAATCAAATCGAAATAGCCAAGTTTTTATATCACGACTCAACGAATTCAGTACAAAGGTCCCCATAACTGTTATTACGTTTTAATTAAAATTTCGGTATTGGCAATAAGCGAAATACGACCAACCGAACGCAAATTGATTTTAAATACAGATTCATTTATTTCAATGGAATATAAATTAAATTAAACGCGATTTACAACATCATTGATAACTCAAAAGCATGTTTGTTTTAGTTGCAGCTTTCTATGAACTAAACTGTAAAAAACAAAATGAAAACATAAAAAGCTCGGCAGTCACCTTAAAAAACTGATACAAAATAATTTTTGCTCCTTATATTTTGTCCGTTTGCGAAAAATACAATAGTGTTCTATCAAAATGGGTGAAAGTTCATCACTTCAAGGTCACTTGTTATCACTGAAAGTATTGATTGATAGTTGTTTTGTTTTCACACGCGATCGAACCAGCACAGATCCAACCGTACGCACGTGCGCTCCCTTCGACGGCTAGCCTCACACTGCCGGTCCTCCCTTATTCCGAATTTCGGAGGGCGCTCACTTGGCCGCTTTGTTGTATCAAAGAGGGCTAAATTATTACGGTTTTGCGATAACATAATAGGACGGTGCACTAAATTATAGAAAGGATAATGCTTTTTATTGAACGCTAAAATATAGATTCGCAATGTTTAAGAGGTAGAGATTTGAGACGCTTAAGTAGAGACGTCGATGTAGAGACGTTTTCGATGATTGAAGTGAGATGTGACGGATTAAAATCGAATTGTAGAGATGTAGAGAGCGCGTGATAGCTATACAGCAGAATTTTTGTGCTTTAGTATGAATTAAGCGTAGAGTATAGATGAAATTGGATAGAGTTAGTAATACATCATTCTAATTGCATTTAAAAAACGCATGTTGATAAAAACCCTTATATGCAGAAAATAGAAGTATTATTGGTAAGTTTGAGTATCGCGCCCTACACAAAATCAATTAGTCACATAAAATCAAATACATCTGCCGTATACCCCAAAAAGTACAAAAAGACATACTGTTAGAAGAAAAACTTAAGCTATTATCGTTCAATGTTTAAAGTCATTGAAACATTTATTAACTTAAATAACCAAGTATTGATATAATCTGAACGCAATTTAAATTCCTTAATACAAACAGTTCTTAATGAGCAAATGTAATAATTACTTTATGAATGAACATGGTAATTAGAGACAAACAGCTGTGGACTGCACCAAACCAAAATAGATACGTCACGGCAAAATGTTCATTCAATTACTGAAACCACTTCGAGCTAATTACGCTCTTATTCTCTAGATCACAAAGATGAGATTAGCGTGCTGTAGTTTGGTTTTTGGAGAGTAATTTGTGTGTATGTAGCGTGGGACCACCGCGTCGCTTTTAAAACACGAAGATCGGTTACATTTGTACAAATGTAGTTTTGGATGTAATTGCTTTTTCTAGGTTAAAAATCTTTATATATTTTGAACTGTGTATAAGTAGTAATATATTAGATACATTATATTGTAAAATAGGCCAAAGATTAAGCTTAAGATTAAGAGAGCTTGTCGGTAAAAATAAATAAAAAATAAGAATAAACATTCACAACAAAAACAAATAAAAATACAAGGTTATTAAGTAAACACATTATCTGAATCAACAATCTCCTTTTGATTTGATTCCAAACGTTTGTCGATGGCCAAGTCAAATAGTGACTAAATTACTTTATTTTATCAAATCAACGGAAACAATTTATTACTTAAGTATAAGCTTTTAAATAATTATTAATTTCAAGGCATTTAAAAATGTCTATCTTTATTTTAAAATTGGAGTTCTTTACCATTCAAATTCATCGTCTCTATTGATCCATGTTTATCCAAAAGGCAGGACTCATGTAATAACTGTAATTTTAAGTGCTATAGATAATAATACATAATAATATTAATTACATATCATGATTTTAAATTGGTACCTATATCAGAAACTTGTGCGTGTATTTACACACATTACATACCTATTAACTATATTATGATTTATAAATATTACCTACATCAAAAACTTAACTACACACAATTTGACGTAAAACTACCGGCATTTAATAAAATAATATAAATAATCATATAAATAATCCTGCATAAATGAAGTTGAAGATAACCTGTATCTAAAACTATGGATTTATTCACGACTTATGCCACAAATGTCGAGATAGAGGGATTTGTTTGTTACGCGTGTACAGGAAACTTTGTATCTATAAAATATATGACATTTTTATCAAATATGACTTTAAATATAAACTTGTAAGGTACTTTTTATATTTATCCTAATGTCTGCTTACTATTCGTTTCGATTTCAGGAAATTCCAATATTTCTGTTAGGTGTATTTACGAGTATAGTAGGTATATTATTGATTTTTTAGCGTACTTACTTCATTTTTTATAATATATAATAGGTATGTATCAATCTGCCCATGGCCACGCTTGCTGTAAAGTGGTAAAATTGCTTTTAAAATAGGTTTAAAAGTCTATTAAGAGCTCGTGCGATTATTTTTTTATATCCATATCACACTCAATTGTATCTTATTTTTATCAAATGGAGTGACTTGTCATCTGGGAATTTGTGTTCCATTTTGAATGTTTGTACATACTATTTCATACGTACCCATTCATTGGATAGATCTACACTATTTCAAGAATATTATCAAAACTGATTCACAATAATAATAACTCTAATGTTATCAACATACACTTTAATCAGTCTTGCGGTATTTTAATAAAAAATAAGGATAGGTAAAGTTTTTCTTCTCGTTAGATCCCAGGAGGCAAATGCAACTAAGATTTTTTATTGAAAACTTAAATAGAATTGAAAAAACTTTTTAACTTGGACGTTGCTTAGTTTCTTATCTATGTATAAGTAGGTATAAGTAGGTACCTACCGTTTTCTTTTTGTAAAATGTGCATAAAGTTTTTGTTACAGGTCTGGTGACTGCAAAATAATATATAATATTCTAGAAAGGCATTATATTATAATTTATTACTAACAGCCCGAGTTTCTACATTCTCATCTCTTTGCGTTATAAACAACCAAAAATACTTATCACAAACGACACAATATAAGAACCCTACTAACATCATTTACTAATAAAGTGTCCTGAATGACCTAATCTTTTAAAAGGCAATAAAACAAATTTTATTTCCCGTAGCGTAACCTTGGATCCCCCCGGTCTAGACTTGCCCTATTGTCTCAATGAATTCAGTGTTTCCCAATTATAAATTTAAATTAGTCCTTTAGACACTTAGCCTAGTCAGCGGAATTAGGATTTAGTAGGCTCTCAGTTTTCGAAGTACATATCTTTTGTTCAGTGCCTATAATTTAGTAGCCATTAGGCGGAGCAATTTGCATTAATTTTATTGTCTAGTAAGTTGGGTAAAGTTTGAAAATGTTGCTAATATTATTAACGCGAAACTTTATAGGATAAGTAGATAGATTTATGTTTTACTTTTACATACAAAAAACCGTTATTCTTGTTCCTCAAGTATGGAAGGAAGCTTTATACATGTATCTACAGTATTTACATACATAAAACAGTAGCAATATTTATGGCGAATCAAAAACCGCTATCGTTAATGACACCTTAATCTTGAGCGACTTCAGGTATCAGCCTCTGACGAGACATCCGTCAGCTTCAAAGATAAATCCTCTCGTTGCCTCGCCTCATTACTAACGGAAGAGGGCTGGGAAAAATCACTGTGAAATAGCGCTGCTACTTTTGATATCACTGTGAAATAGATCTGCTACTTTTATGTCGAACAGTTACACATATTGCTTATGAAAACGACGACAACAAATAACACTAGCTTAAAGTATTGGTAATATTATAACATAATAATAGTATTTAATCCGATAATGGGGGTGCTTTAAGAAAATTATCTTTAGTAGCGGATTTGTCAAAACAGTGGATTAAATAGATGAAAAATAACAGTGATTTTTTGGTGTTATATTTTGTATTTGTATTGTAGTTATTGTAACAGCGAAAATCACAGTGATAACAACAAAATAATGGCATCTGCCTTAAATGCCCGCATCGATCACGGGCTCAAGTTGGGGTAAATAGGCGGAAAAAATTCAAATTCCAGAATGATGGGTGTGCAACATTACAGAGTTTATTTCGTTATATTTTTGTCAATCAACTTTTTATATACGAAATCTGGTGCGTTGATGAACCTCGAATATTCTTCTACATAGGTACAATTAGCGTAGTAAAAACAGGTTGCATAAACATTTCTCTTGTAGAAATTATTAAAAAAGGATAGTTGGACATGTAAGAAGGAAAAATCTCATTAAATGTTGCCTAAATATGAGATTTTATATATTTTTACAAGAATTATAAATGTGGCATTGTGATGCGTGTATACAACTAAATAAAATATGGCCAAATTATTATTTTATATTTATAGCGATGAGGTAAAAGACAATAATATATATTATCATTAATCAATACTTAATACGAAACTATTGAGACACTAGAAATAAATCCAACTAAAACTCTACATTGCTCTAAAGTCTATACACAACAACTTCCTGTAAGTAAAATTGTAATTCTAATTCAAATACACAAGCTTATGAAACCCACAGTGAAGTGATATCAATTTACGAACGCATGTAACATGTCACACTTTGTCACTCGTATTTCAGATGTGACGAGCCCCTACTATGTGTTCGAGTAAATTATCAAATATTACTTTATTTATCTATTTATAAGTTTTTTTATATTTATTTCTTTATTCACAAAATAAGAAGTCTCTATATATCATGTCTTAATATTATGTGTATCTATAAATATTTCATGACATAGAGCCAAACACATTCGTGCAAAACGAAACGAAATTGACTCTCCTCATGGTGCAACAACTACAAAGAGAGTTGAATAATATTTGTTCAAATCACAAAGGTCTTATCAGATACAAGCCATTATAATCTATCTACAATTTAAAATAATGACAGAGAGTTTAGTAAATTTGTATGAAATTTAAATATTATGCTATTTTTAGAATAACCAACAGACTGCACTAAAAATTTTTAACGAATCCAAATGAAAATACCAATCGCAATTGATGAGTTACTATCGAGATAAATCACAATGTTACAGAAGAAAACACATAGGGGTAACACAAGTTTCAAATATGGATCCCGACGTGCAAACATTTCACCCGTAAGTGTTTTGAAGACTCTCACACACCAATAATATTAACGAGAAGGAATTTATAGAATATGCATATTTATAGCATTTGCGACATAATATGTTTATGTTTAAAATGGGAACTATATTTTCTATCACCAAAATTTATATTTGTCATCAAGTTGTATCACCTAATAAATAGATCTATCACCACGAAATATTTTCGTTCTCAGATAAACAAAAATTGTTCCCAGGTATGAATTATCAAATTAATGTTAATATATGTGTAAAATAAGAGATCGATAACCAATAAAATTATATTGCATTACATGAATATAAACTTCGTTCTTATAATAACAGTTTTGTTACTTAAATAATAGCTCTGTGCTCAGAATGGTAGATCTGTCACCAAATAAATCGATTATCGATCCCTGACTGCGACTCCTTTTTATTAAAGTGAAACTTTTATTACATCGTCTCAAACTTTTTGGTCTGTGTAGCGCATGTCGCGTGTATCGCGGCTGCCGAGTAGGTATACCTACTCGGCAGCCGACCGACACGCGACATGCGCTACACAAAGCAGTGTTCGGAACCGTTCGAACAGTTTCACTTTTACCGTGGTTTCATAAAACCACACAACATTTTTGATGTTTTGTCACCAATACAGTAGTAACATTTTATTTCGTTCAGATATTAAATTAATAGTATTCGTTACCAATTTAATACATCAATTTATAATTTTAATGAAAAAATGATCAAAGGAGCGGAGACAAATTGGCGCGCTTTAAAAATTGATTATTTTAACTTTAATTAAGTGTTTTATCTACAATTATGCTAGCCATAAGCCAGCTATTAAACCAGAGCTGATTATTCAGTGGTTATTATTTTTTAGAATAAATATTGATTATTTTAATTTTAATTAAGTGTTTTATCTACTATTCTGCTAGCCATAAGCCAGCTATTTTAAACCAGCGCTGATTGTTCAGTGGTAATTATTTTAAACAATAAATATTGATTATTTTGACTTTAATTGTTTTATTTACTACTCTGCTAAAAATTTTATTTAAATATAATTTATACTACCAGTGGAAATTTAGAACCTTGGGAGTCTAGTTAAGTAGCAGAATCTTTTGGTTGAAACGATGATGACAACCCTAATTTTTTATTTGAACTTAATGCAATTTTCTAGTAACATAATATGATTTATTGGTGATCTCTTTAAATTGGTTTGATTAAATACTTATTAGGACACACCTATTATAATACATACAAAAACATTTATTTGGTACTAGACCTTATATCTCAGGATTTTAGGTGATTTATTGTGGAACTGATTTTGCATTGTTTGGTGACTACATTTTGGTGACAGATCTACTATTTTGAGGACAAACCCTATTATTTAAGAAACACAAAACTAATTAAATTGGTGATAGCTTAAATGATACCCGTTTAAAATTATATTATCTTCAAAACTAGCAGGAAATATAATAAACTAGCTTTCCGCCCGCGGAAGCGTTTTCAAAGAAAAACCCGCATAGTTCCCGTTCCCGTGGGATTTCCGGGATAAAACCTATCCTGTGTTAAGTCAAGTTACCTTCTATATGTGTGCTAAATTTCCTTATAATCGGTTCAGTAGTATTTGCGTGCAAGAGTAACAAACACACACACATCTTCACAAACTTTCGCATTTATAATATTAGTAGGACTACGCGACAAAATATCTTGGATATTTTGTTTACTGAAAATTGTATTTTTAGCGTAAATTATGAACCTAGTAACAATATTTACTTGGAATATTTTATTAAATAACTAGCTTAATAACTGCGACTATCAAAAATATTTATTGTTTTTCACGAGCGTGTTCGTTTGAAAAATTTAGTATCACAGAATAAAGTCCGTTCAAAGCGTAAAATTAAAAATACACTATGAAATTAAACAGAGACAAAGTGCTAAGTTTTTCTTTTACCAATAAAGGACAAAGAGAAGTTTTAACGATGTAGTTACTGTAACTTCTACGAGAGATTCCCATTCTAATTAGTATCGCTGAAATTAATTCGGAATAGTCTTTGACAAAGACCAAAAAGTACTGTTTTATGCAAGTCTTATGATTATATTTCTGCAGTGTTTTAAAAAAATGTGCGTTATATTTTGTGTTCAAAAAATCGGAAAATTTCAGTTCGTTTATATTTTGTCGACACGTTTTTGTTGTTATTAAATTAGACTGCGTAAAAGTTAACTAATGATGAAGTTATTTTTACATATATACTAATAAGTAAATAAAATTCAAGATTATTATATTAAAGTATCTTAGTTCACTAGTTGAAAAAAGTACACTAGTAAGTTAAAACAGACACAAAAATATCAATACAGTGTATAATATCTAAAAGTAAAAATCTCAACCGTATCTCGAAGTTAACACTTTTCGGACAGTTTTGAACAATATTTTTAGACAACTAAAAAAGGAATCACTAGACCGCAAAACTGCTTAGACTGAAAACTTGTAAGGTTTGACCATCGCCCGCGGCGTTGTCTGCAATTCAACCCTATGTCCCGAGGGAGAAGCACTATATACTGCATTGTTTGCACGCCATTCCGCAAACTTAGATAAATTAGTATTATAACTATGTTAGAAGACGCTTACACCTAATAGTCAGGGTTTCCTATAGAGACAACCTATGTGTTGGATCACTAGCCTGCTTGTAAATAAATCTTTATGTTAAACGTGGTTTAAATTGAAGGCAAGGTTTTTACTCCATCGTTTATTATACTAGAGGATTTAATATTGTTTTTTGTTTAATCCATGCAACAAATTCACGACGAATCGGATCATATTGGAAACATAAGCTTTCGCTTACTTACATGTTAAAAAATGGTTTTTATTTCAGACATTTAGCCTGATTCCTTCATAACTAGAACTCATATTATCTTCAGACTTCAAGCCATAACTATACCTACCAACTCCATACTAACTCTCGAAACCTAAACCCCAATTACTAGTAATCAATTACAATAAAGCACATTCAATAATCACAGGGATTTAGTAATCCCAATTATGTCTAGACGAGAAGAGGAATGTTAAACAAGGGTTCCTTACGTCTTGCAGACGGGCAACGCCCGGGCTCAATTCATAGTTGAAAGGCTTTAGCGTGTATTGATAAAATTCTACGTTATTAAGGATGTTGTCTATGTTTAGAGATGATTTCGAAGTGGAAATATTTGTTTTTCTCCGATGAATATTTAAGAAAATTAAAAATAAATAATAAAATATCATGAGGTGGAATTCAAACCCGCGCCTTCTGCTTAGTGTGGTAATGACTAGATCTACGAACTTATCACAGTAAACGAAATTCTTCCATTATTTTAGACTTAACTATCCTATAGGGAAACTGGATTTATTATTTTTCAGATGTTCTAAGTTAATATAGAAGTAAAATCAGACTATGTTCCTGAATATTTGACTCATATTGTTAAGAAAACTGAATGCCTTGACGCTTTCTGAAGCAAGCAATACGTCAATCTAAAACCAACGAGCCTTCATTCTATAAGACGGTAGTCAAAGGCTCTTGGGTGGATCAAGAACTTTGATATAAGGATACTGACTTAATAGGATTAAGAAATGGAAGCCAACTTCATAGAAAGATCGAATCTGAAACTAGAATAGAGCGTTATTAAACGCACTTAATTTCTATTGTTACTTTGAAACGGTCACATACTAAAACCTCTATTTTTATATTAATTTTGTTAACTGTTAAAAAATTTCTATGAAAAATGTAACGAATTATTTAGAACTTAAAAAAAGGATACAATATCTACTTATTTGTTTATAATAAATAATATAGCAAGCATAGCTCTACCAGTAGGTAATGAAGCGTTCCCCGCCTTTATTTTAATTGCCTATTTAGCTTACAAAATAAAACATACTAACAAAATATTAAACGCGCAGTAAAAGAAGAATTTCCCCATTAAATCTTCTCTTGGGCGAAAATCACAGGGCAATGATTTGTAACATCGCCGGTGTAATATCCGTCAGAGGGCTCTACTACAGGTAACTCGAACTTGTGAAAAATATTTATATATTGCGATCGAGTATAATATTATATATTATTTGGAACTTATTCGAGTGAGAAAGAAATTGAGCACGATGCTGTGATGAAAAGGAATACACACTGCACATAATCACTACTTTAATTCTATGGAATCTGTATGGATTTATTGGAAAAAAATATATAGCGTGGTTCTTCTGTGAATATCTAAAAAGTATAAAACTGTATGACTTCCCAATAACTCGAACAACAAAATTCGTATATCACAAAAACAATAGTACAAAGGAATCAAGAATGAAATCAAATCAAATAATATTATATTCGTAGTTTTAAAATACAGTTTTAATGTATTATATTATGTTTATTAATAATTGCAGAATAATTTTAGTGAAAACTTATAGTAAAGGTCTGAACAGATCGTACATCGTTTCGAATGAGAGCGTCTAATATTTTTATTTGAGCGTCAATACCGGTGAGGTAGACAATTTATGATGCTATACCTGTGTGTGTATCTTGTACTTTGCTCGACCAATTTATACGGAAATTGAGTGATAATAACCTACTGTTATTTTGATAGGAGAATAAACAAAAATAATGCTTTTTGTGTATTCAATTAATAAGAAGATGTACATATCTTCAGCATGTAGGCTGGCTAGACTATTTTTGTATTCATAAGACCCACACTACGTTGGTTTTAAGAAAGTTGATTGAAAATAGAGACGTCCTTTAATAATTGTGAAATAAAGATAAATTGTGTTAAAACTTTAGAATTAGTAAATTCATCATTTAACTATTTATTTCATTAAAATGGCAATACAATAAGGTTCAGAATTTCCAAAAAACAAATAGCGACTAAGATGCAAATAAAAAAGTATCTTCAAAGAACACCCTAAAGAAGAGTATAGCAAAGACGTACCAAAATAAAAACGGCCATTTGTAAGAAGTTTTTCAAATATCCTTCAGTGCTTGAAAAACGTACAATTGTGGAGATATTAGAGGGTAAACAGGATGTCTCCGAGCAGATGTTAAGGGTATGTGAAGGGGATGGAACTTTGTGATCCTTTAAGTTTGCGTTATAATTTTAATGCTTTATACAATTCTTTTGGAACGGTTTTCATTTAATATATTTTGGTATTTGTTTGAATAAAATTTATAGAAGACTAGCGGTCCGCCCCGGCTTTGCCCGTGCCCGTATTTACGTTTTCTGTACATAAGAACCATCCTCGTACTTGAAGGAATATAATAAAAAAAAAATTATCGAAATCGGTCCACCCGTTCACGCGTGATGCCGTGACCAAGGAAAACGGGTTTCATTTTTCTCTAGCCTCTTTGCGCACAACCATAAAAATATAAAGCTAGAAAATTTATGTTAAATGCAAGATTCTTATTTTTTCAGGAGGATAGCAGCTAAGAATTTATACTGATCACCGTGTCTGAAGCGAAAAATTATTGTATTTTTTATAAGCATTAAATACATATAAACATTCTCAAAATATGCATATTATTGTGTCCCAACCAAAGTCAAATGCATCAAAATTTCCACTTATCCTGAAAATGGCCAATAAAACCCGTTTATGAAATGTAATCTGTTTAATTTCCAGAGATCTTCCTTGTGCCATCACGCATACTGCCAACTCACGTAACATTTAAAATTCGTTTGTCCCATTCAGTCCACGTAAGCGAATGCAAATTCAAAACAATGCATGTAATCATTCTCCGGGGTTTGCTAAAAAAGCTATAAACCCGCCATAAAATTTCCATTACGGAGCGACCGCGCGAGAACTAACGTGGACTTAGAGATTTTATAAATTTAAAGAAGTGGTGTACAAAATAAGTAAACGATCTTCTTTAAAGTAGGTTAAAGAATGACAGGAATACAATTTCCACTTCATTAAAGAAGCAAGTAGTATTTAACCCAAGTGTTGTCTTTACGACTGTTATTTCTATTTTGTTTCAGGAAATACAACAGAACCAATACCTAAACTGATTGTTCAAATCCTGTTTTTGAAACGTCAACGACTCTCCAATCTTTCACATTGCTGTATACACGTTTAACCAACAAAAGTACTGCAATCTTCACCAGCATAATGAGAGAGAAAGAGAGACTATAGTGATAAACGAAATATTGTATCCAAACCATTAAAAATCTAATAGAGTTATATAAATTTATAAAGAATAGAAAAAATTCGATCACGAGGCGGGACTCGAACCCGCATCCTTTCGCGCCATTCCGGGGCGGATGCCTGACCAATTGATATTTTTGGTTAAGGCATTCAAATGCTTTATAACCAAAAATATCAATTTCAACAAAAAAAGGTCGTGTTCCATCGTTACAATATTGTATTCACTGTAAAGTGTTTCGTGTTGGTTGAGATGGTTGTTTATCACCTCAATAGATGGCGCGCGGTGTGTCCCTTTGACACATAAAAACTGAAAGAATAGAATAAATTCGATTGCTCTGGCGGGTCACGAGTGGCTGAATTGGTCAGGCATCCGCCCCGGAATGGCGCGAAAGGATGCGGGTTCGAGTCCCGCCTCGTGATCGAATTTTTTCTATTCTTTATAAATTTATATTTATAAAGCATTTGAATGCCTTAACCAAAAATATCAATTTCTAATAGAGTTATTTATCCAACAGCCTCCATAAGAATCATGTTCTTTATTGCGCTATCTAGACTCTAGTCTTCTATATATCTATGTGAACGGTCGCTTGGCTCCTTGTCAAAGGTTAAAAATGTCGACATAAATTATAAACAGAAGAAATTGGAATGGTAAATAAACGTTATATTGATGGTTGGCTATTTCTACACCCCTGTTCTGGCATGTTCGGATGATGTATGACCGCCGTGAATTATGTTACTAGGCATGTAATTGGGTGTGAAATGAAATTCGTACTCATGGTATGTTTGGGTATATTTGGATAGCATTTTTTGGACTTGGATGTCTTAGGAATAAAGTAGCAAACGATGAAGTAACGTAACAAGGTGAAATATACAACAAATATTTCAGTTTTCAGTATATTTAAATTGAAATTAATCTTAATTAGGACAGCATATTAATGAACACCGGTAAGGTCTATCATGCTCATCTTAAAACACAATAGATGTATTATTAGACTTCTACAAACAATCTCACATAGCTCCTGAGATAGAATATCAGCAAAATCAACCAAAATTAGATCATTTTAACCTTAAACCGTGCAACAGAGCAATCAAAAATCGCTAAACGGCGTTTACCAGTCAGCAGTCTAGCTCATTATAAAACAAGCAAAAGAAGCAATCGGGGAAAGCATTCAATATTCATAACATCAGTGAGGAAATTGGGTGGGGCCAATGAAAAAGCAATTTGCGAAGATTCGATCGGTATAAAACTCTTGCAGGAGAATAGTAAAACTGAGTTTAATGTTACTGTCGCGCCATTAAACGGCTCCCATAAAACGCCACTTATTGTCCCATGAATATTTTACGTAACTTGTTTTCTGTATTTACTTGTCCCCATGATCTGTGGAAATAGAAAACCTCCTTTTTTATTCAATTTTTTAGTTTTAATTTGTTTTTAATTGTTCTTCTGTTTTTATATTGTAAAGACTCGATAAAAAAATATTTTCATACAAAATTAGTGAAAAACATCGTTTTTAAATTGAAACTCAAACCTGCGTGGCAAATTTTTTATCCAAGAGTGATTTAAAGTTTTCAAGAAATACAGCCATTAGTTGTTACATGATAATATGTACTGGGTAAAATATTATAGATATTTACCATAAATTTAACTAAATGTACGTGAAATATAACAGGATATAGGTAATATATATTACAACGCGTGTAAACTCCAAACTAATAATATTCTCTATATTCACTGTAACGTGATATATAATATCAAAGATCAAACCCTTTACGGAACACGGAATATTCTTGTAATAAACGGAAAATTTACTCAAATTACCTACTTGAATTCTAAAAACGTTCCTATAATGATATAATATAAGTCACAACAGACGCAAATCGAAAGTTGTTATAATTAGATGGCAGGATTTTAAAAGTATAACTTTATCTTTGACAGTTTTTTTCATATTTTCCCATTTCTTTTTTAATACTTTGCTGCACCTAGATTAAAAATAATCCATTGCTTTAAAGAAAATAAATACATATACCTATTTATTATTAGTGTATGCTTACTTAGTATTAGAAATGCAAAATAACATTATAAATACCTGTTTGTGGTGTTCTGGGAATTAAATTCTAATGCAATCTTATTCCATTGCGCTTGTTTTGCTCTCCAGGATACCGCATCACTCTTTTTATTTTCAATTATTTTAAAATATTTTATACATATTTTTTGAAGATCCTCCAACTCACTACTTGTGAAGTTAGGGCTTCTTTTTTTGGATGTATCCATAGTTTTCTGAAACAGAAAACGAATCCTTACGTTTTTTTTTTAAAATCAAATTAAATATCTTTATTAAATTACTTTAATACTAATTTACAACGATTTTTGAAAATATTTTTAGGTTAGGTAACAATTTAGCTTAATTATAAAATCCACTTAAAATAAACAGTGAAAATACTTACAAAGACACAAAGTAATTCTTTTTGGTTACCTACCAATCGAAATTTACACTATTATTAATTATTTTGTCAACAAATTGCTTGAGGCGCACTTTAAGATCAAGAAATATGTCACTTAATTATTTTGACGCTTAGGGCAGCACTAAGGCGTAGATTCAGACTAAGTCGGGATTGAAATACGCTATTTTGAAATTAAGCTTCACTTAGTATTTATTCCTAAGATCAGTGACAACTGAAATACCGGCCCTAAATGGCATTGGTCTATTTTTAAGCGAAGAAATGGAAAACCTTCCCTATCTTTTAATTGTAAAAAGTCAGTTGTTAAGTACAGAAATGAGAAACGTATAGGGCAAGATTATCATGATAAAGAATGTTCCTGCCATAAAAGAAGAATGTAACTTAACATAAATTTATCATCAAAATTATTGAAAAATACACCTTCAAATAAATACAGGCAACATTAAAACATATTTCGAAGTAATCCAGAACGTCTACTGATTTTACACTACTGTATACACCTGAATACTTACATGACAGTTGAAATGAACTAAGTTTCATGTTCCCAAACAAGCAAATGAGTAAAAGGTTGCCATTGGCAACTGGTCGCCTCATTTACCCAGTATTTCATTTCAGTCTGAAACACTTGACGAGGGCTGGAGTGACCCTACACAAAACTACGATACAACAACACTATGCCATTACAAAATCGACCCGAATTCTTAAGCAATAAAGTCCACATTAACTGCACTTCTAAATCTGTCAAACTACCTCCAAACATTTAAACACGTATTAATGCTCGTGCATTGTAATTTAAATTTTAACACTAATGCAATAGAGGTGGGTATCATTGATTGAATTTACAAGGGATTTAGATGACAAATATCGGCTATTTGTCTGAGATGTGAATAATTATTTAGCAATTTCTAATGGCTGTTGGTTATAGTTTATGTTTTGCAAACAAGTTTGTGCGTGTCAAATAGTAAAAGTACGTGGTGTTTAACGCGAACCTTATTCATTTGTGCTTAAACTTTCTATGTATTTGTATATCAGAAAACAGATAACTCTATAGATAAATAATTTCAAGTTACAAAACCTACTTATTTGTTGAATTTACTAGGAGACGTGCCGTAGATTATAATTTATAGTTTGTTTCTTTATCTAACTTAAAACTCTAAGTGTTTTAATAAAAAAAAAATGAAGCCATTTTACTAAACTGTAGATCTATACAGGAACGTAAACGAATATATTTGAAGATAACTATAATAAACAGGTCCATAATGGAAATTCAATTTTCACAGGTGACGTGTTTTCTACAATAAATCAGTACATACAGTCAAAGGTAATCACGTGGAAACTGTACTCCATTCAGCAAGCTGAAATATTACAAAAAAGAGACCCAGGGATACGTCCGACTGATTTATAATGACCCACGGTATCTGCTAAATATGGACCCTTTTTCGTATAATTTGCAAAACATGCAGGAGCTGGTAGAGACCAAGATACACTGGTGGAGGGTGACAACTCTGCCCATTGAACCATTATTTCCGCGTGATTTGACGTGTCATTGCCATACCGTGTATGGCAGATAAGGTTTAATACATCGGCTAAATAGAAATAATGGGAAACAGATTTTGTACCGCACGATAGAGAGACGTATCAAGAAAGACGAATGAGATAAGCGCCATGCGGTGGTCACGTGGGTTTCTTGTTTAAAGTGTCAGTGCTATCAAATGAAATGGATTTGGACGTAAAAACCGTGTTGGCTATTTTAAGTTTGATAATCAAATCATAAAGTACACAAAAACTCGTAGCCCTTACCTGTATCTTATATTCACACCTAATAAATATTTTGCTCTTCAGTATGTGCTGCTTTTGTGAACATTTTTTTTCTCCCCTTATCCAAAAGAACCGAGATCTCTAATAAGAAATAGCAATTTAACATCAATTTATTAATAAATATCTTTAATTCAACTACAAAACGTTACTAAATTCGTTCCTACATTATCATAAACACTTCTTTAACATACTCATATAAAAGTGGAACTTTTCCGATTATTTGATAAGATGAATATTGCTGTTGCAGACGGCAGCAAAGATTAATATGCTTGGCTCTGGCAGCTCAGAATTCATGCAGACGCCATGCATACATTTCAGCTATATACACTGCAAAAAATTGTATATTTTAACATAACATGACATGTATTGATTAATTTAGAAATACACAATAATGTCTTGATAATTATTGTTTACTTCAAAACGTATGTTAATATAAATAATCATATATTACAGAATTTTATAGAAGAAAATTACTTTTAAAATCGGTTTAATAGTATCTAAAACAATTAAACCATCGAAACTTGTGTAATTTATACAGCTTATAACAATTAGAAACAGTTTGCAGTTCCTTAAACAAAATTATTGTATTTGAAGAAGTTCGTAAAAAAAAATACTTAAATCGTTATATTAATTTTTATTCATTTATTTATGGCATTTTTTATTTAATATAAGCTTAATTACTACATAATATAAACAAATAATATAAATAACTGTTTAGTTTCTAAATTTTGGATGCTTAATATGAGTAACATAGTACATTGTAGATAAATCCAAATTCAACACTACATCCCCATAACATTATTGTTATTCACACAGCAAACAAAAATTAAAAAGCACAAATTATTTATTACAAATGGAACATTCATTAAACTGTTGATTTATTAGCCTCTCCAATTTGTAACAAAATTCAATTTAAAGAAAAATCGAGCCTCCGTGTCAATTCCTTAAAAGAATCGTTCCCTAAACGAAAATCTATACCACACTTAGTTGATGCGATAACAGCATAAATCTGCCACCTTCAGAAGTGCTGAATCACGTTAATAAATTTCAGGAAACCGAATGACACCCCTCTTTGACGCGTTCAACGGTGCAATAGAAATATTGAGGGGATCAGGCGTTTCCGATAAAACTCCCCCTGTCCGGAGCGTCGATTATTGAGAGCGCTTTATGTGTGATTTGTTCTCTGTCAAATATGTATTTTAATTTAAAGTTGCAACTTTTTGGCGCACTGCTATGACAAGAAATGTTATTTATTGTTTTCATTTGAGCAGACGCACGTCGATTTCAAAAAGACGTCCCAAAATTATTTAAGACATCAAGTCTTGGGATAAACTCAGAGGAAAATGAAATGTCCTTAAAAATAATCCAATTTTATACTTTTTTTTATAACGTACACATGTGTGATATATACCTTTTTCTATAATAACATATAAAAACCAAGCCTCTATAACAATTTTTTCTAACATTTTAAGATCTTTTAGATTCATATCATAGAAGTACTATATTGAACATGATGCAAGTTCTTAACTCTTATTAAAAGTTGCACATTCAGTTCCAAATTATACATTTTTAACGTAAATATCAACAACATCTGTTACCTGTGCAGCGGAAATAAACTTGTCACTAAATTGTGGCTTTATATCAATACACATTTTCTTCAAAGATACGTTGAAATTCAGGAACAATACTTGGCACGATTTCTTTTCTAAATCGCTGACTACAGACATTAGATTGGCAGCGACAGTTGAATCCATGTTTTTAAGATTCGTACCATCAATGATTATGATAGAATCCGATAATATTTCATTGGAAGCACGAAGCACTGTTCTTCTAATGTGCTCAGCAGCACAATACGATATGCTATCATTTAAAGGCACAACAATCAAATCAGCCTTTTCTGCCTTCAAAACGTTTACATCAACTGACGGCCGCGCTGTACTGTACAAAAGAATTGCAGCATCAATTAATATACCAGTTACAATTCCATACTCGAGACCTAATGATAGGCATACGATAATGGTTGTTATCAACACAAAAAGTTCACGTTTGCTATTCACCCATAATCTTCGTAATATTGAGTAGTCAATTATGGAAAAAATAGCTGTAATAATCAGTCCAGCTAATGAAGCTTTGGGAATATAATAGAAAGTTGACGTTAAAGTGGTTAATGCTAATATAATAAGTAATCCTGTGAAAATTCCTCCCGCAGGAGTCTGTACACCTGATGCGTGATTCAAAGCAGTTCTTGTGAAAGAGCCAGTTATAGGCATGCTTCTCATAAAGGAACCAAAAATGTTGCATAGACCAAGGGCAATCATTTCTTGAGTTGCGTCTACTTGCAGTCCACCAGAAAACGCTTTAGCTATTGCTACAGATTCTAAAATTGCAACTAATGGAAGTACAATCGCTTGTGGTCCAAGCACTTGAGCCATGACAGCAAAACTATAAGTTTCGTTACCGACAACTGTGCTAAATGGAGGTAAACTTGGCTTAGGCAATCCACTACCAATATTTCCAATAAGCACTAACGGTTCTTCATTACTCGACATTTTAATAATGAACGCCACAATTATACCAACGATTACTACTACAGCGTTTCTTCCCAACGACACAAACCATCTCAATCTTTCTATAACTCCACCAGAACGTGAGCAGCCCTGACCAAGATGCTTCAAAATCACTAGAATTATAATAGTTGAAAAACCCAGCACTGGGTCCCAAAGCGTGGCAGTTTTTATATTTTTCACAAAATTATAAGCTGATTGTGCAAAAAAGTTCCCAGAAGGGCCTGTTAGTCCGAAAAGAGACTTCAACTGCGATGATGCTATTTGTAACGCTGCTGCTGTAGTGAATCCACTTATCACCGGCATTGATATAAATTCTACTAAAAATCCCAGATTCAATACACCCATTGTTAGTTCCACTATTCCAGCTAAGAATGCCGCTAGAACAGCAAAATCAGCAGAGTATCCCGAAACATATTTTGATACCATAGCAGCCATGATCGCAGTAGGTCCAACAGTAACATCTTTACAGCTTCCAAAAAATAGATACACGAAGCCTCCCATCAATCCAGCATAAAGACCGTATTCAGGGGACAATCCAGCGACGACAGCATATGCAATTCCTTGAGGTATTGCTGTCAAACCAACAGTAATTCCAGCTATTATATCCTGAACGAGAGTTCCAGTAGTGTAGGAAGGAAGCCATTGTGTTATAGGTAGCAATTTCTTCGCTCTTTTCACAGTACAAACATTTCGGACTGACTTCTTAATATCATTAGCTGGAGTATCGTCTTCGTAAAAATTGTTTATCACGGTCATGGTTTTTGTTCCAGAGCTCACAAGATACTGACTTTATATCAGCGTACGTGTTATCGAACTGGAAAATATTGTTACTTAAACTGTCAATCCTAGAATGTCAAGATTGGCGAAGATAAGTTTAACGCATCTGATTGTACGATGACGTATTTGCGAATAATAGTACCTAGTAGGAAAGATTATGGTATTGTGCTAAAGGTCACATTCGAAACAACAGAACAAGTGGTTTTAATTTTGAAATTAAACAAAATTACCTTCACACTATATATTCTATTACTTACTATACATCTGGTAGAGGTTCAAAAATTTTCTCCAACTGGCAAGGTATATTTATCAAAATAATTAATCACAGATAAACAATCTACACTTCATATTGAAGAACCGTAACCGAGTTCCATAAAATTTACAGCTCTCGTCTCAAAAATTAGGGAAGATAACCTTAAAAGTCCACGCGCCTACCGCAATATGTCGTGATGGTATCGACGCTGTCTGTACCTATGCGATAGGGTAGCGGGTTCGACCTCGGCTTGAACAGATAAGGGGTTGATGGAGACGTGCGTGACCACGCATATGCCGTCAACACTACCCAGAGCCAACTCCACATATTACTGCTACAGGAAATTAAACCCTATCACCACCATATTATAGAACACGATTTCGCTCAGCGCAGATATTGCCAACAATTTTATTTTCCCCTGATACACAATTTTGTATCTTATTTATTATTTTATTATTGAATAAGATTGTTATGGTGTTTAAATGGAAGGGTTTGCAAAACTTATTTTGGAACCAAAATTTTGTTTGCGTCAGGTTGAGAAAACAAAATAAGTTTTCGACTAAAGTATTCCTTGGACCCTTTGGTTAATATTCCTTAATCAGCGTGTTTAACATTTGTGTATTCTCAAATAAAAAATAATGCGCCATGCATTAAATAATAACTCTAATATAAGGGCTAAACATTTTTGTAAAGTTTAAATGAGTAATATATCAATGAGTAATATAAAATTTATAATTTTTAGCTTTTAATTTACAGTCGACTTATTTTAATATATTATATCTGACAATCACCGAAATTACCAAAACAGTATTTTTAAAATATAAAATTAAGGTTATTCGATGACAAATTGAATTAATTTCCAATATTAATGATGTAACTGAATTGTATATTATGTAATTAGTGACAAAAAATTAACCCTCAAAAATATTGTATATTTAGTTTCTTAGAAAATCATCCAATATAAGATAAAAGCTTTTGTTTTCCCATTAACTTTAGTACGCCTTAAAAGCTATGAAATTATGGAATTTATGAGACCATTAAATCCAAAACAGCGATAAAGATCTCAAAAAAGTTAATTACGTCGGGTACAAATCATCATTTCATTATTTAATGGGTGTCATAAATCATAGCCGTGACTTATGCAATAGTTTTAAATACACTCCCGTTAACAGTCATTAATTTATGGGGGTGGTCCTGATCAATCATGATTAGTTCTAGTTAAGTGGTTAGATACTGAGTCCGGTGTGGGTTCAATTACTGGAACTAGTTTTAAAAATTCTGTATAGAGCATTATAATTATATGAACATTATAATAGATGATACTCTTATTTTGTTCGTCGTGATTTTATAACGGTTATTACAAGATTTTAAAGATTGATTTTCGATAATAACCTTGTCTTTAATAATGATTGTTATTCGTAAAACGATTTGTAAAATTAAGTCGTTCCAATGTACTTCCAAATATTGGTGTACCTAGTCAATTCGTCTTCCATATACCTACGTCCTATGATATCTATCATATATCTATATATATAAAAGAAAGTCGTGTATGTTCCAACACTTATAACTCGAGATCTGCAGAACCAATTTTCATGGTTTTAGATTTGTTGGATTTGTCTCCGTCCAGAATAGCAGAATAAATCATAAAAACAACAAAAACTAGACGAATAAATATTTCCCAAAAATTTTGATTTTCGTACATGTCAATCATTAGTTGTCAATCCTGTCAAATATGGAAAATAATGTTTGACATTCATGCGTTCAAAAATGTATTATGTGTAAAATAATTAAAAAGTAAAAAGGGTGAATAAATATTGTTTGTATTTTTTTTAAATCAATTATAAAAAAGTACAATAAAAGCAGATAAATAAAAATTCCTCAAATATTTGTGTTTACGCGTGTTTTCAGAAATTGATAAGGTATTTTTGGTGAGGAAACTAACCAAGGAGGTTAGTTCGCTTAATTATTAAAAAGAAAATCTATAAAAATGTAAAAATTCTGACAATTATAATTTGTTGCAATTTCGTCGACTGCTTCAACAATATTGCGTTGACATAATATTATTATTATGTATAACTTTAAAATTGAAACGGAGCCCCTGACTCATTGGTTCGAACCAAGCTAAATTGCGTTTTGAAGATTGCATCCATTTACGCCATGCAATTAGCACAGAAGAAGATGCAGAAAATGTTGGTCTATTGATTTTTTTACCGGCGACATACACAGGTAGCCCAAGTGAATATGTGCAAGATGCAATGACATAATAATATGTTCGTCATTATGGTCGGCCAGATATTCATTACATTTATATGTAATCCGAAATGGATGGAAATTATTCAACTGTTGCTTCCCGGACAAATATCAAGTGATCGGCACGTCAACGTCACCACACGTGTTTTCAAGCAAAAAATCCGATCACTGATGAGTTACAATAAAGGAACACATCTTTGGGATTATTCAATGATGGATGTATTCAATCGAATGACGAAAATCTGGCTTGCAGCATGCACACATTTTAATTTGGTTAGTCGAAAGAATTCGGGCAGATAAAATATATCAGTGTGCGGGGATTGCTAATCCTGAAACCGATCCAGACCGACATGACGTTGTTATCACGAATATGATTCATGGACCGTGTGAAACCATCAACCACCAAACACCATGCATGGTTGACAGCAGGTGTACCAAAAGGTATCCACGAAAATTGATGGCAGAGACCATCACAGGCAACGATGGTTACCCACTGTATCAGCGTCGATCGCCCAATGATAATGGTAGAATTATTATCACAACTAAAGTGAAACGAAACGATGGCGTGGTCGATAACAGTTAAAGAATGAAAAGAGTTAATCCATGCTGCACGACTTATTAAAATTCAATCATTTTTCTCTGAGACGTGTTTGAAGTAATAAATTTAAATACTATTACATATCAATCCATATAAATATTTATTTTGTATCATTGTATTACGTTCATCAAAGCCTAAATTAGTTCAGCTAAAAGGTAACACAACATTCATTGACAGGGCGGTACAAAGTTCGCCGGGACAGCTAGTTTATAGATAAATAATAATTAATTAGTGAACAGTATACAAATAATATAGATTAAATTTTAACTATAATCACGTTATAACAATTATCAACATCATAACATTAAATGTCAAAAATATACGAACACCGACCTTAACCCTCACATGCGATGGGTGTCACTAAGACCGTGGTATTAGAAACTAAGAGGCGGTACAGGTAAATTAGCTTGGAGAAATTTTTGCATATGTAGTGGTGTGTATATTACTCAGATCTTAGAGCGCGTTTCCACTATATCGTTCTGGCCTATACAAAAATGTTTCGATATCCTAACATTACTATTTAATTTTATACTTATTCCTAGCAACACTTTTGTTTTCAATAAAAACAAGTTTTTATTTGAAAGAATATGGTTTTGACTTTATAAAAAAAAATATATCATTCAATTTCACGTCCTAGAGCAAATGACAAGACGACTACCGTGAAACAATAAAATATCGTGTCCATAATAATTTGTTTCATAATTAATATTTGACCATAATAATTACGAAACAAAACAAATAAATAAATCGTCACTTGATAGTGGAAAGTGGAAACACGCACAAAAACAGAATAAACCAGTTTACGCTGTCCGCAGGTGCCACGTGCAGTCGTTTGGTACCGTTAGAACATAAAGCACACATTTCATTCAAAAATTATAATTATTACGTATAGACCGGGAGATATTGACACAAAATTTCGAGTCATTTGTAACAGGATGGCGGTTCTACAAGGGTCTTAGTACGCAATGACAAAAAGAAAAACGATGGTGTGAACACTGGTACCGGCGGCTTAGTCGCGTGGGCGTTAGTCGAACTCGTCGGAAAAATAGCGAAGTCAAACAATTTGTAACACAAAAATTTTAGAATTTACCGATAGCCCATAAAAAAGAAGTAGGCGGTAGTGTCATGCCATACTTTTCCGGTGTGACTTACAGCCCGCCATACCGACGCGAATGTGTTGATTTAAAAAAAACAATTCAACCATTTGTACCAGGCTAACTTTTGCACAGGTAACCATCGTCGTGCAGCCATTTACGAAAATCGCCATGCCATACTTTTCGGACGATTCCAAATGGTCGCCATACCGCCGAAAAACTGCAAAATTTTTTTTTTTCGCCAAACTTTTTGTACCAGTATTGCATTTGGATTTTTGGAGAGTATTTGATAAAATGTGACCATTATTATATTTACCATACTTCTAGTAGGGGGAAAAAGTGCTGCCATACTTGAAAAATTAATTTAGTATTAAGTTATATAAGTGAAGATTTCCACCACCTAGATCTTTGAAATTTTGTATTTATATTCGTTGAACCTCAAACTTACAGGAAAAATTAGTGCCATACTGTTACTAATCGTTCAAAATACGAATAAAATCTTACAATAAAAAAAATCTTATACACATTCGCCACCTCCCACAGGTATGACATTATCACACTTCCATTAATTATAATCATTCAGGAGTTGTTGAAAAAAAAATTTAGGGTGGTAAATGGTTCGGCGAAAAAAAAAAATTTGCAGATTTTCGGCGGTATGGCGACCATTTGGAATCGTCCGAAAAGTATGGCATGGCGATTTTTGTAAATGGCTGCACGACGATGGTTACCTGTGCAAAAGTTAGCCTGGTACAAATGGTTGAATTGTTTTTTTTTAAATCAACACATTCGCGTCGGTATGGCGGGCCGTAAGTCACACCGGAAAAGTATGGCATGACACTACCGCCTACTTCTTTTTTATGGGCTATCGGTAAATTCTAAAATTTTTGTGTTACAAATTGTTTGACTTCGCTATTTTTCCGACGAGTTCGACTAACGCCCACGCGACTAAGCCGCCGGTACCAACGTTCACACCATCGTTTTTCTTTTTGTCATTGCGTACTAAGACCCCTGTAGAACCGCCATCCTGTTACAAATGACTCGAAATTTTGTGTCAATATCTCCCGGTCTAGTAGTTTAATTGTTAAATTTTGTATTTGTTGATTGTTGTTATTATTTGTATTGTTATAATATTTGTTGAAGTGTTTAATTTGTGTGTAAGTGTTGTAACTTTATATTGTTAATTCAAAATGGCTCCAGTGTTAAAACATGGTCGAGGCAAGCCTTTGACTTCTCAAACTAAAGAATTAAACTTTAAATGTCGTTTCTTTTTCAGGTTAGTAAATTTTTCATTTTAGTAACATTGTTAATGTAAAAGTTATACGTATGTTAAATGTGCAAATATTAAAATAAAGTCTCATCTTTTTCAGAGGAGAAACACATATAGTTTAATTTAAAATCCCTTATATATATAAAATAAAAACTAAAAATAAAATGTTGTTTTATTTTATTTGCTGACCATACACTACTACAAACGCAAAAATTTCTCCAAGCTAATTTACCTGTATCTTATTTGATATTATATGAAGGAATTAGAGCGCATTCAAAACTAAGCCTTATGTTTAATCTATTGCCCTGCGAATGTTGAAAGTTAGGTTTGACAAATAGGTTGATAATATTAAGGTTAGTTTTGCATAGTGATCCAAAGATTTCACATTTTGATTGTACATACACTCGGTTAAATTTACAAAAACAGACTAAGAATTTTTTAAATAACAATTAACTGAACTTTCATACTTTAATTGTTAATTTAGCGAATCCTTCGACCATTTATACAACATCAAGTTTTTTTTAATCGATTAGTTAGTATAAATGATATAATATTTTTTAGTTATTAGTTGATAAAGAAGCTTAAATAATCTTCATTCCAATAAAAAAAAGACGGGTTGCACTCCGGGAGTGCCGGCAGAAGTGAAAACTTGATTATTAACGTTCAGCATGTTTGATATTTTGGAATGGTATCCGTCTACGCATGGAATATAAGGGCTAAAAAAAAAATACATCCGTCTTACGCTTTTTCGATCAGGCCACGTGTCCTGACGCGAGTTTAAGATTTTATACCCAACGCCGCTAAAGAAGTTTTCACTTCAAAAAATCAGTATGGTATCGTAAATACCAATATTATTGATAAACACGGTACATGTCATGCATAATACATCATTGCTCAGATTATTAGATAAGTACAGTATTTACTACATGTTAGAACTTAGAAGTGAAGATTCCACTCTGAAGATTATATCTCGGGCCACTTGAAAATATTTGCATCAAATAATCTGTGATTAACAATCACTGCGTCACTAGCAAATAACTATTACGCAAATCCTTATCCAGACGTTAAAAAAAATCTAATCTTATTATCTCTTATTTTTTACCTTCAGTCACGCGAAAACTTTAACCATTTCCCCATACCTGTAAACAAACAAGAAACTGAGTTACAGACAAACCGATATTAAATACTTACAAACAATCCTCTGGGATTTATTATAACTGCGAAACCCATATCTCATATTCGATTCATTAATCCTTCTACGGCAGACCGGTTAATTCGTTGGTCGGTAATAACTGGGTATCATGTAGTTAATATGGTGTTTGTTAGCGGTGGGTCGGAAACACCCCCCGCGCTGTGAAGGGTTAAGTCTGATGCTGAAATAAATATTTGCTTTTAGAGCAGGCTCCAAGGAGATGTTCGTTTGCAAAAATAGCGGACCTAAATCTGACTTCTGATATATATTGTATAGATCCCAGACATCCTATAGACAGATGTTGCCAACCAGTTTTGTGGTCCCCCTCCCCCCACCCCGGTAATTAAATATGGCATACAAAGAAAAAAATAAAAATTTCCAAAACATGCCGTGTGGGGTATCAAATGAAAGAGCTTATTGATTAGATCACGAATATATAGCATACTATAACATTTCTTACACTTTCTCTAAGATTTTTTAGAAAATTTACGAAAATGCTCCATTTTTGAGTTAACTTTAAACCACTATAGATTGAAAACTCATGAATATATTTTTTAAATTATTATTTTAAATAATTAACAATAGTCCATTGTTTACGATTCAATAGTTCGTAATATAATATAAGTGAGCTATATGTATGTGGTGGATTTGATGACCCCACAAAATGTTTTAAATTGCAAGGCGCAACTTTCACTGAAGTTACCGATTTGAAATCTAATCACACAGAGGCTGATTTAAGAATGTTCTGCCATATTTTTCATTCTGTCAAACACAACGACAGTGCAGAGATAATTATTCTAAGCCCTGACACCGATATTTTTGTATTAGGCCTTTATTTCTGGCATAAACTTGAAAATATACTCGCCATCTTTGAATGCTCCCCCCACTCCCCCATGCAACTATTTCACTGTACGAACTATTGAATCGTAAACAATGGACTATTGTTAATTATTTAAAATAATAATTTAAAAAATATATTCATGAGTTTTCAATCTATAGTGGTTTAAAGTTAACTCAAAAATGGAGCATTTTCGTAAATTTTCTAAAAAATCTTAGAGAAAGTGTAAGAAATGTTATAGTATGCTATATATTCGTGATCTACTCAATAAGCTCTTTCATTTGATACCCCACACGGCATGTTTTGGAAATTTTTATTTTTTTCTTTGTATGCCATATTTAATTACCGGGGTGGGGAGAGGGGGACCACAAAACTGGTTGGCAACATCTGTCTATAGGATGTCTGGGATCTATACAATATATATCAGAAGTCAGATTTAGGTCCGCTATTTTTGCAAACGAAACTCCACTGAGAGTCCGGTCTATTTCTTGTTTCTCTATAATTATCTGTTTCAATGAAACAATATATGACTTGAGAATAAATTCAGATTTAATGAAGAATCCTTTTATTTCAAGTCAAATGTGATGGTAGAATTTTAATTTATTTTTCAGTCATAGAACTATTTTTTCTCAAATTTATCATGAAATGGCTTCTTGGTCGCAGATTTTAGCAAGTGGCTAAAACTTCAAATCCGCCACAGTCCTATCACAATGCTCCACCCTATATATATCATCTTCTTTAACTTTTGTTTTCGACAAAACGGCGCCTGTTTCTTTTCCCATTAAAATATTAAAATACTACACATAATGTTTCTCTTACCAAAATTAAAAATCTTTATTCCAATCAATATTCTCAATACATATGCATATATACAATCATGAAATGCTTTTATTACTGTAGACATTGCCTCAACTTTTTAGGAGTCACGTATTCAGGCAGTCAATTTAAATATTTATTACTCGAAGATTCGAGACAACACTTCATAAAATCGTTATAGAGTAATCGTAAATTTTTTCACATCACAAGAACCATAAGTTTAACGAAATACCTGATTTTATGCGATTAAAACGACCCCTAGGGTTAACGTCTGATACTGTTTAATCAAGTTTTTACGTTGTATGTGATTGTACAGTAACGGATTATGTTTTTAAAATAAAACAAAGAAAACTCTCTTTGTATCTTTCTTTCTCTAGATAAAAATATTCTATCTATCCAAGTGTATATTAGGTACTTGAAAAAAATCGGCCTGATATATTAATAGGTATCTATTCTTAATATTATAAAGCTGAAGAGTTTATTTGTTTGAACGCGCTAATCTCAGGAACTACTGGTCCGATTTGAAAAATTATTTTAAGGTTAGATAGCCCATTTATCGAGGCAGATTAAGACTAACAGGAGCGGATCACTGCGGGTAAAACCGCAGGGCATAGCTAGTATGATATATTACTTATACAGAAAGGAATTTATTTTATAGAAGTGAGCTTAAAGGTTATTTTATGGTATTGACAAGATATACCTAATTTTAAATGAGGTTTTCAAATTCGATAGTAACGATTTTTTTATTGGCTTATATTTACTTCAACTAAAAGAAAAATAACATCTAAATAGGCTCTGTATTTTATTTTTTACTTATATTAAATTGTTATAGATACCTAATTTAGAATAAGTGAGTGAAAATGCATTATGTATCTCTTATTATTCATGATATATTGCCCTTTTTCATGAAAGTGGCTTTTAATATTTTGTAAAAAAAATATATATAATTGGTTACTTCGAATAATAATTCAGTTTTATACAATCCAGAGAAATTTTGCTCTCTTTGCTCTACCGAAGTACTTTATTTCAAAAACGATTATTCTATTCAGTAGGTACAACTGAATATACATAACATAACAAAAGCGAAGTATAACCAATCGATCGAACAGGCGACAACTTGTGTCAAACGTCACAATGCGAGCGGCGCCGGGCGGCGGGCGTAGCGCTGACATTTCCTGTGCGAATCTATGATTTCTGGATACGGTAATTTTAAATAAATATTTATTTATTTATCAGTGACAGAAAATGCACTAACAAAACTTAAATTACAAACACATTAAAATATATGTCATAACGAAAAAGAGACTAATATAAGGTATATATATATGTATTAAGTATTTTTTTCTGAGGTTTGGTTAAAAAACAAATTAACAAAGTATTATAATATTATAATATTTTGTCGTGACTTTCTAATAAAAAGCCTAAAGAGAGTCTTTGAGAGATATGAAAAATATATACAAGTGTTTTCTCTCACGTTAATAACCTTATCAATAAGTATATATATTTCCTTAGAAACAAAATATAATATTTGTCTATAAATTATTTTATCTATATAGGATCGAATTGACGTACAGTAATCAAATAACAACAACAACAACAGATGAAAAATTATCTATTTCTTACAAAATAGTTATCGTTACGATTTTTTGTCCATTGTTTACACAATGAATTCGACATTTTTCCTTAAAACGATAAAATAGACAATATTTCCGCGAAATAACAAAAAAAATTACGATTAATTTATTCACGACCGAAAATTGTGTAGGGCGTAGGCCACAACATGTAAATCATTGTTTAAGCAAATCATTTGCATCGTACATTCAGAGCCGACGATCCGGCGCCCTGAATAAGCCAACACCGATCTATAGATCTAAATGTGATGTATTTTTTTATGCTTTATTTTACCAGGAGAAACAAACTTAGACAATTATTTAATACAATACACATTTATAACATACATAACGCACAGGCACATATGAACGAAAGGCGGCCTTATTGCTAAAAAGCAATCTCTTCCAGGCAACCCTGTTTGGTAAGGAATGTTGCGATGGCGAAGCTTCAATAACTAATTGACATACAATACAATCTGTATAATATTTCCTGGTTTAATCGAACAGAAAAATAAGGAAATTCTAAGTAAGGTGTGCTAGTGTGTAGACGTTAAAGTATGTTGTATCATATCTTAATCTACAATAATATAAAAATAATATTTATCAGATATGATACAGACTATTTTATCGAAGAAAAGGCAATATAGCAGACAGTTTTTGATGTAAAGCGTCGCTCATCATTGATCCCTAAGATAAAAAAAATACAATTTAGGAGCAGATATTAGGTTATGTATAAAATTTGTTTGGAATAATAAACAAAAACTCTCGTTAAAGGTTGTCTGGTAAAAATCACTCATAATCGATAAGCCGCCTATTTGTCATCCTAAATATTTCTTTTCTTTATTTATGTATGTGTTAAATAAGGTTTATTTATAGATTATTATACTTTGTAATCCATCCAGAACTTTAATCCTACGTCTATTACCAATTATCCACACTACAGGTAAATTAGCTTGGAGAAATTTTTGCATATGTAGTGGTGTGTATATTACTCAGATCTTAGAGCGCGTTTCCACTATATCGTTCTGGCCTATACAAAAATGTTTCGATATCCTAACATTACTATTTAATTTTATACTTATTCCTAGCAACACTTTTGTTTTCAATAAAAACAAGTTTTTATTTGAAAGAATATGGTTTTGACTTTATAAAAAAAAATATATCATTCAATTTCACGTCCTAGAGCAAACGACAAGACGACTACCGTGAAACAATAAAATATCGTGTCCATAATAAATTGTTTCATAATTAATATTTGACCATAATAATTACGAAACAAAACAAATAAATAAATCGTCACTTGATAGTGGAAAGTGGAAACACGCACAAAACCAGAATAAACCAGTTTACGCTGTCCGCAGGTGCCACGTGCAGTCGTTTGGTACCGTTAGAACATAAAGCACACATTTAATTCAAAAATTATAATTATGTATTACGTATAGACCGGGAGATATTGACACAAAATTTCGAGTCATTTGTAACAGGATGGCGGTTCTACAGGGGTCTTAGTACGCAATGACAAAAAGAAAAACGATGGTGTGAACACTGGTACCGGCGGCTTAGTCGCGTGGGCGTTAGTCGAACTCGTCGGAAAAATAGCGAAGTCAAACAATTTGTAACACAAAAATTTTAGAATTTACCGATAGCCCATAAAAAAGAAGTAGGCGGTAGTGTCATGCCATACTTTTCCGGTGTGACTTACAGCCCGCCATACCGACGCGAATGTGTTGATTTAAAAAAAACAATTCAACCATTTGTACCAGGCTAACTTTTGCACAGGTAACCATCGTCGTGCAGCCATTTACGAAAATCGCCATGCCATACTTTTCGGACGATTCCAAATGGTCGCCATACCGCCGAAAAACTGCAAAAATTTTTTTTTCGCCAAACTTTTTGTACCAGTATTGCATTTGGATTTTTGGAGAGTATTTGATAAAATGCCATTATTATATTTACCATACTTCTAGTAGGGGGAAAAAGTGCTGCCATACTTGAAAAATTAATTTAGTATTAATTTATATAAGTGAAGATTTCCACCACCTAGATCTTTGAAATTTTGTATTTATATTCGTTGAACCTCAAACTTACAGGAAAAATTAGTGCCATACTGTTACTAATCGTTCAAAATACGAATAAAATCTTACAATAAAAAAAAATCTTCTTTTTGTCATTGCGTACTAAGACCCCTGTAGAACCGCCATCCTGTTACAAATGACTCGAAATTTTGTGGCAATATCTCCCGGTCTAGTAGTTTAATTGTTAAATTTTGTATTTGTTGATTGTTGTTATTATTTGTATTGTTATAATATTTGTTGAAGTGTTTAATTTGTGTGTAAGTGTTGTAACTTTATATTGTTAATTCAAAATGGCTCCAGTGTTAAAACATGGTCGAGGCAAGCCTTTGACTTCTCAAACTAAAGAATTAAACTTTAAATGTCGTTTCTTTTTCAGGTTAGTAAATTTTTCATTTTAGTAACATTGTTAATGTAAAAGTTATACGTATGTTAAATGTGCAAATATTAAAATAAAGTCTCATCTTTTTCAGAGGAGAAACACATATAGTTTAATTTAAAATCCCTTATATATATAAAATAAAAACTAAAAATAAAATGTTGTTTTATTTTATTTGCTGACCATACACTACTACAAACGCAAAAATTTCTCCAAGCTAATTTACCTGTAACTATTACTACGCTGTCATCCAATTTAGATCCAAACAGCTTTTAATTAAAAAATAAATCGCAAGCACGGCAAGGTGCGTCCGTTTTGAAGAAAATGTATTCAATTTTGGATTTAGTTTTTATACAGGAAAGTGAAAGAAAAAGCGAGAAACAAATTTTTAAGTAGAAATTTTATCAAACCCATTATGATGCTTTTGTTATTGCAACGTTTTCTTACTAAAAACTAGAGAAATGGTGCAAGATTTTAAAGTTTATAAAACGTAAAAACTAAATATGGAAAGAAGTTAGTGTACACCTAAGTTCCTCATTGGTGCGAATATTACCCATGGAAATATCAACACTCTGTATCTATAGTTTAGTCTCTCCTCTACTAGTAATTATTATCTTCTTATTCGCTTTTATTTAATTTAATTCTATATTTACACATTAAGTAACCATATAACCTCTACGAGTCTACAATCGTATAAAAAACAAGAGCATATAAATGATTCCCGTTGTAGAAAATTACACTGAAATTCAGTATTTCGTTTTCAGAAAATGAAAATATATTCAAAATACATGTTTCAAAAATGATGCTAATTTTGAAGGAACGCCGTATCCTAATCAATCCCCTGTCAAAAAATCCCTGTTTAGTTAAACGGTTTAACTTTATGATTGACACACGAAAGGGTTTAAAATGTACGAAGTTTGAAACCCGGCAAATGTATGCAGTTACTGCGAAATCACGTAAGCACCCTCTTGTAGGTATTTAAGGGGCAGCTAGTTGCTTGTAGATATTTTATTGTTATACTATGGAATTAATGTAACAAAAAAAAATATAATTTTATACATATTATGCATAACTTGTTGAAAATTTTTCATATTTTAAGATGGCTTCGTCTTATCATAGACAAATGATTTTATTAGTCCATGGTCTTATCCAGCTTTTGCATTATTTTTGACGGTATTTATAAACTTAATTTGATCGCATATATTATTTTTTTGTTTAAGTCGATGGCATAGCCATAAGGTATATTATGTACACGTCGCACATAGACACATATTTCTAGAAATAACCAGTTATTATAATATGCTCTCACTTATACATGAAATATTTATCTTGTATCAATAATTTTATTCACCTGATAATTATAAAAGCATAGACCCTACGGAACTTATTTTGCAATCATATAATCAATTTTAATCAGCCATATTTTAAGTGCACCACAATGTGCAAAACGATAAAATCTTACATAAAAACAATACTAAACACAACTCCATTATCAACACCATTCGTTCCGGAAATGCATCCGTCGCCATTTTTCATTTCACCGGACGTGACGTGGATGTGCATGATCAATTTTTTGTCTGTCTGCATTTGTGATGTTCCGTGTCCCTGGGGTACGGGCAGATGTTTAAAGAGATTCGCAATATGATTAGTTTTTGTGTGTCTAGTGTTGAAACGCTGTTTTGAGTTTGATTGCGTTTTATAAGATGTTTAATATTGTATAGGTAATAATGTAAGAATGAGAAAAACTAATGTAGTAGGTAAATTGGTTATAGCTTGAACGTTAGCTATAATAGAGTTTTCGTGTTTTCACAATAACGTTTTAAATTAAACATTCTACATATAAAAAGGTTCATAAATTTGGACAAACGACACAAAATGAACTATGCTATCATTAAATAGGTAAGTATATTTATGACACGCAAAACTTTACAAATAAAAGTACACTGAAAGCGTAATTTCACCATTGCAGTCTTAATTCGACTATAACCCAACTTAGACTTAAACAGCGTGAACTGTATCTATAATGTTTCATACTTATCCACATTATAGATTATATTTACAAGTGATCTCGTCGATATTTCAAACAGCACTCCTTGAGATTGAGCGACGAAGCGGCGCCGAGGGGTTGCCTCTGTTTATAGCTAATAAGCTCTGGCTAGGCTCGTTTTTCATCTTCCTTTTATAAATTGTATAAGTTTATAGTATGAAGATACTTCGTATTGATAAACGGTGGATAATGCGTATTTGAATGTTAAAATTAGCTTTTTATAACGATTGCAAAGCACGTATTTTGAAAAGAATAGAAGAATAAGACCTATGATATAAGGTAATAATACCCGTATGTATTATTAATAACAACATGACTCTAACTGGCTAATTTATTATACTTACCTAATATATCCTACATTTAACGGTTGCGTTTCTTTTTAATACACTATTATAAACGCAGTACTTTGAAAGAATGTAGGTATAAATAATATTATATTTTTTTAAAGAGAAAAGTCGATCACAAATAATTAGGATTCGATTACACATCTTTTTGCCATACCGGGACATCGCCTCCCCTTTTGGGCAGAATAATATAACATGATACTCTTTTACACAATATTATACAACAACCACAAAATAATGTAGTACATACTTAAAAATACCACATAACAATACAACCACGTTTCCAATTTGTTCCCATAATATAAAACCTTGCCCAGTAAATCATAACCAATAAACGACAGCAAAGCAAATTGCAATGTCTACAAGTGCATTGTATGCGTGCATAGAGCATGCATATTTGAGGCAAATGGCCGCCTTCCGTTGTCGAGTTCCGTCTTTGTAAGGTGTGGATTTGGTAAATTTAATGCTCGGACTGGATTTTATAATTGGTCGTGGGCATTGAATTGGAAATTGCCCTGAAGGCTTGTATGGGCTACCTAAATGTTACTCTTGTTGTTGAAAGTGTTTTTCAACTGGTTACTTACTGTTAATTATAATTAATTTAGAAATGTATACGTCCAGCACCTGTAGTCGCGAAAGAGATTCAAACCTTTTACTAAGCTAACATGGAAATAGTACCTCCTAACCAAGCGAAAATATTAATTTTCTAAAGAAACATCTAGGTTTCCGTATTATTCCCTCTAAACATATTTTTTGATAATAGATTTCTTCTCCAACAAAACCAAGATTATCCTCATTGTTTATCCCCTCTAAACGCATCAAGTACCAGGCTGACATACATCGAAGGAAGTCACCTCATAACCGACGATCGGAGCTATCTCTTCCACCTCATTACACCCGAGTACATAAATTATGCATTCTTTGACCCACTTTTTGAGACACTTCCCAAATTGAAAGAGTTTGGGATAAATAGGTGCATGCCACTTAGGCTTGTGATGATAGAGAAGTATAAATGGGCTGCATATTAAAATAGATACCTACTACTAATCACTACATAGTATAAAACAAAGTCGCTTTCTCTGTCCCTATGTATGCTTCAATTTTTAAAACTAAGCAACGGATTTTGTTGCGATTTTTTTTAATATAGAGTGATTCAAGAGGAAGGGTTTAGAATATAATTTATTAGGTTTTAGTCAACGCGGGCGAAGCCGCTAGGGGAAAGCTAGTAGGTAATCTATAAAATTCAAAATATGTATAAAATCCACAATCATATGTGTGGCTTAGCAGAACAACGTTCGCTGGATCAGTTAGTATTGCCATAAATCTAATGAAATTTATCCATTGGTATATTTAATTCTTATTTTAAACAATTTTATAAAAGCCATCACAAATATTTATGGTTTGAAAGCACAATTTAAAAGCCTACATTTTCTTATAAAGTCGAATTTTCAATAAAATAGAACTATCTTTTCGAAGAGTAAGTACCTTTTAAAATACTTAGTTAATTTTTATATGTGCCATATGCACATAGATGCGCTACATACATTTGTCTATATCACAAAATCAGGCATTAAAAGCATTAAAGGTTTCAGTGCTCCATTACGAAATACAGTTGGTGACGAATATAGGACATGACGTAACAGCTATCTACCTGAAACAGGTCAGCATCTTATTCTGGTATAATTTGTATTTACGAATATTAGGAAGATAATAGCATATACTTAGAGGATAAATGATTATCTAGTAGCATCGTTAACATAAGCATAGTACAAGACGAGTACTTTCTTCAATTAAAAGTAAAAACTTTGATGTTTTGAAAATTATCATTATTCAAAAATTTAATATCATAATAATTATATACACTGAAATTTTTATTATAGGACATTGTTTGTATTATCACAGAGGAAACATGTAATTCAAACGTCGTCAATGTAGAGTTACACAACAGTAAGGTAATCAAGACAGTTTTAATTTTTGCACTGTATTTTCAAATACAAATAATATGGTCTATACCACTCAAACAAACATTCCAGCGCTTTAAAAAATCCATTAAATAGCTTTCTTTCCAATCCTCCAATGATTCTCCTAATAACATTATTATTGTTGACTAGATTTCCGCCCGCGGCTTCGCCCGCGTTTTCAAAGAAAAACTCGCATAGTTCCCGTTTCCGTCGGATTTCCGGGATAAAACCTATCCTATGTGTTAATCCAAATTACTCTCTATATGTGTGCTAAATTTCATTGTAATCGGTTCAGTAGTATTTGCGTGAAAGAGTAAAACACACCCACACACACACATCCTCACAAACTTTCGCATTTATAATATTAGTAGAATTAGTAGTATACAGAAAACAGATAACATATTATCAGAATAAGTCCGTACTGGCGCCAGCCAGCCTGGCGTTGACGGATGTACAACTTTGTTAGTTTAAGCCACTTTGACCGCGAATTCCAGATTATCCTGAACTAGTTTCGCTCAATTCTATTTATAGAATAATCCCTTTTGATGGATTTGTTTTGTTACAGTAAGATTTTAGATATATTACCATCATAAACTACTTATAAGAAGCGATCGTTTGTATTACGTAAGACTCCGTATGAGTAGAGAATAATTGCAAGATTTGATTAAGCAAGTACAGTATTGAAGTATTAAAAACACCTTTGTATTTAAAATAATAATTTACTACCTTAACACTACACTTAAAGAAGGCTAAAAAAGGCTTAAATGAAACCAAACTTTGTAAGTTCATACTTATACAGCACTAGCTTTTAGACGCCTCTTATTTACATTTATACTTATATTTCAAACCAGAGTAGATTATAAACAACTAGCTCTCCGCCCACGACTACGCCCGCTATATTTGAAACCTTATAAATTATATAGGTACCTATCTACTAAATTGTTCCTCGTGAATCACTCCAGCTATAAAAAAACCGCATCAAAATCCGTTGCGTAGTTAGATTTAAGCATAGGGACAAATAGCGTCACCTACTTTGTTTTATACTAGAGATCATTTATAGACTAAAACATTAATTAACAGTTAGGTACCCCATAAACATGTCAGAAACAACTCAATTTTGAAAATAATTACGAAATGCATATTCAATACGTTTGGCGCATCAAAGCGGCGGAAACGGTTGAATTATTCAAGTGAAAACAAATTAATGTTGCCCCTTGTTTAACGAGTTTACCGCCATTGTTTATTAAATACTGGCAACACCTGGGAAGTGGTTGTAATTGGGAGGGTATGTGATGAAAGTGACAGTTTTACCCGACCGAATTGGAAGGTTATGTTTTTTGGGTTTGTATTTTTTTGGTATTTTTAGGGTTCCGTACCTCAAAAGGAAAAAACGGAACCCTTATAGGATCACTTTGTTGTCCGTCTGTCCGTCCGTCCGTCCGTCCGTCTGTCAAGACCCTTTTTCTCAGGAACGCGTGGAGGTATGAAGCTGAAATTTATATCAATTACTCAGGTCTACTGTCCCTTGAAGCTGTGAAAAAATCAAACTTCTAAGCCAACGCAATCAAAAGATACAGCCGTTTATGCCGCAAATTTTCGACACTTGCAAGGGAATCAAAACCTACAGGGTGCTTCCCGTGAACTCAGAATCTTGAAATTTGGTACGAAGCAACGTCTTATAGCATAGATAAAGGAAAAATTACGAAAACCATAAATTTTTAGTTACATCACATAATATATTTTTTTTTTATTATTTTAAACTTACTACCCATTTCCTCATAAACGCGTAGAGGTATTAAATTGAAATTCATACCAAATACTCAGGTCTATAATACCTTTAAGCTGTAACAAAATCAAACTTCTATGTCAACGCAATCAAAAGAAACAGCAATGTACGGAACCCTCGGTGCGCGAGTCCGACTCGCACTTGGCCGGTTTTTTTATTATTAAATTTGTATTTGCGTCTTGTGTTTTTTATGTCTATTTATGGATATATGGCAGTCCAAATGCATTTTTAAAAGCAAGGATTAAAATATTTCTAATCTTGAATTTGATATTATGGTTTTATGGCATTCAAATGCTTTTTAAATATAATTTTTCCCTGGAAAATCACCCCGGAATGGCGAATGACGCGGGTTCGAATCCCGTCGCGTGATCGAATGTTTTATATCCTTTAAAAATGTATATTTCTTAGCTTGACTTTTAGAAGCATATTGTAGAAAATAAGTCTTATTTCTACAAAAATAATAGATCTAGAGATGATAGCTAAGAAAAGTTAATCCTCGTAACGAGTAATAACATTTTTATTACCTACATAACTAAAAACATGTCTGAACCTGGAATGCCCGGGAGAATTCATATTTCTTACAGAATGTCCGTTTCCATCGGTATTTCACAAGAATTTCATGTTAGAAAATATTCCTTTCATGCACATTTTTATCATTTCAACTCGTCGTATATACGACTTTAAATTTAAAATGATGATTGCAAGCAAGGTCATCGAAATTCATCCATATGAAGACTTGAAAGAACAAGTTCTTAGAAATAAATAAATAGCTTATTATAACTACGTCATTCTTTCAAGACGTTCTTTAACTTACCTGTACTAATATTATAAAGCCGAAGAGTTTGTTTGTTTGTTTGAACGCGCTAATCTCGGGAACTACTGGTCCGATTTGAAAAATTCTTTCGGTTTTAGATAGCTCATTTATCGAGGAAGGCTATAAGCTATAGAACATCACGCTACGACCAACAGGAGTGGAGCCACGGGGGTGAAACCGCGCGGAGCAGGTAGTGTGAAATATACCTAGCCCATTTTAGCTAGTAATTTTTTTGCAAAGATATTCCTGCGTTCCACTCCAGGTATCACGATGAAAAGACTTGGTAGCAACAAATCTGCATATTGTTATAAAAATAAAGATTATTTCACCGTTGTATATTTACGTGATCTCTGGGTTCAGGGCAGAGAGGGCTATGCAGTATGCATATAACGAAGTCGAAGCTTTAAAATAAAATATGAATCAGCGAAACCAATTCACATTTGGAATTATAGTTTAAATGCATAAAAAGACACATAATATATTCTATATTCTATAATAAATAAAATAAAATGCAAACCTCCTTTCATGTCGCATGAAATCTCTTCTACGCTTTCTCTACTGAAATAAAATATAATAATTGCAACTTTATATGTGCTTATAAGTTGTCGCCACGTCGATGGTACTCAGGCGTTTCTAACGTTACATATAAAAGCTTATTACAGAGTAATCGCCCGACAGAACATTTATGTTAAGCACGTAGCTGTAAGTGGTCTTTGTGAAACCGCGCGCGGGAAATAAACGTGCATTAATCTGTGCGAGAGCTTTTTGTTTAGTAAGAAACATTATTAATTTTATTATTAAGCAGTAAAAATATTGTTGCAATAATATAATAAATGAGACGTACCATTATACAGGTAAATTAGCTTGGAGAAATTTTTGCGTTTGTAGTAGTGTATGGTCAGCAAATAAAATAAAACAACATTTTATTTTTAGTTTTTATTTTATACAGGGTTACTTGTAAAACACCAGCAACCTCGCAGGACAAGATAGCTAACATCATAAGTAACAACATTTGTTCTACGACTTTTGGCATAACGCAATAAATTATTTTTAAATGATTTTTTAAACTTTTATTGTACTCTCCTTACATTTGTAAGTCTATGTTCTATTAATTATCGGATGGACGACGCGACGCCCCCTTCCCCCTCTCGTTCGCTTTTTGTTTACGTAATTTTTGGGAGGCGTAGAGTTTATAATATTCAGACGGAAAATTAAATGAATATTTATTTTTGTATGAAAATAAAATCTAACAAATTATCAAAAGTCGTAGAACAAATGTTGTTACTTATGATGTTAGCTATCTTGTCCTGCGAGGTTGCCGGTGTTTTACAAGTAACCCTGTATATATAAGGGATTTTAAATTAAACTATATGTGTTTCTCCTCTGAAAAAGATGAGACTTTATTTTAATATTTGCACATTTAACATACATATAACTTTTACATTAACAATGTTACTAAAATGAAAAATTTACTAACCTGAAAAAGAAACGACATTTAAAGTTTAATTCTTTAGTTTGAGAAGTCAAAGGCTTGCCTCGACCATGTTTTAACACTGGAGCCATATTGAATTAACAATATAAAGTTACAACACTTACACACAAATTAAACACTAGTTATGGCCCTGCCTTCATACAAAACTGCTGAATACGCCGTTCGCACGGGAATAGAATGTGGATGCGATTTCCCTTAGTTAGCATCCAAGCTTACGTCTTTATAATTATTAAACTGTATAAATTCATTCTTTAACTCCGGTCTGCATCGTGCAGACATGGGTGTAAAAGTCTCATTTTAGCTATTAAATGTAGTTTTTAAGTACATCTGAGTTTTCATTTGGGGCCTCCGGCTGCGGGACATGTAATTCACTTCAACAAATATTATAACAATAATAACAAATAATAACAACAATCAACAAATACAAAATTTATCAATTAAACTACGTACATAATAATTATAATTTTTGAATGAAATGTGCTTTATGTTCTAACGGTACCAAACGACTGCACGTGGCACCTGCGGACAGCGTAAACTGGTTTATTCTGGTTTTGTGCGTGTTTCCACTTTCCACTATCAAGTGACGATTTATTTATTTGTTTTGTTTCGTAATTATTATGGTCAAATATTAATTATGAAACAAATTATTATGGACACGATATTTTATTGTTTCACGGTAGTCGCCTTGTCGTTTGCTCAAGGACGTAAAATTGAATGATATATTTTTTTTTATAAAGTCAAAACCATTTTCTTTCAAATAAAAACTTGTTTTTATTGAAAACAAAAGTGTTGCTAGGAATAAGTATAAAATTAAATAGTAATGTTAGGATATCGAAACATTTTTGTATAGGCCAGAACGATATAGTGGAAACGCGCTCTAAGATCTGAGTAATATACACACCACTACATATGCAAAAATTTCTCCAAGCTAATTTACCTGTAGATATTATTATAGAGGTTTAAGATTGGATGGAAAAATTAAATAAAAAGTTCTTTGCATCGGCCGGGAATCGAACCCGGGCCGCCCGCGTGGCAGGCGAGCATTCTACCACTGAACCACCGATGCTTGTTTCTATACGTTAATTTTAACGAAAGCTTTGACATCTAACGTTCATTTTAAACTTATTCTAAAAATTATATACAAATTGTGAAAAAAAAAACACCTTCCATATTATATTTTTTTATAATAATTATTCTTTCTACATATATTTTGCTTCTACATACATTTTTCACAAAACGTTGACTCAACATGAACATAAGTAGGTACTTATACAGGGTGTTTTTGTCATAAATTGACGTCAATAATCGTGAATCATAGTAAGAGGGTCATATATTGAGAAAACAATTCTTCCACCCCTGTATAACGATATAGTTTAGCACTTGAGGGAAAAAACAAAAGTTAAATCGAATAGCTGAGTAAGACATTTTGGAGGGAAAAAGTTTGACAGTAGTTTATAAGTTATGAAAAGATTAAAAAGGAATGTCAATTCTGAATTTATTAGGCGGGAAAGGTTCGGTTTTAATACTGAAATACCCATTTTTTTACTGATTTCCTTTGAATCAATTGTATGCAGCGTGGATTTAACCTCTTAGTTTCCATTTTTATAAAAAAAAATCCAACTGTAGAGTTTAAGTTGCAATATTCGGCTATGGACCACGCAAGTATTACCTAACTATAGCGATTAGGCTAAAACAAATTGGCACCAATGTAAGTAATATTTTTCACCATTAGGAACATCTTTTGAAATCGATTAAAGCCCCGCAAAATATAAGAGCTACCTATCAAAAAGTGAATTCCTTGTTTACAGTGACACTTGTCATTGGGTGGTTTGTTTGTCGTTATTCGCACCTGGGACAACTGCCCAGCGGCCGCAACTTAAGAGGCATCCGATGTAAATTAATTTTGGGATTACGAGACCTTGTTGTGGGTGATAAAATGCCGCTGATTGAAGTTATGTGGGACTATGAATTGTGAATAAGATCATGATTAATATTTAAGAATATTGGGTATATGATATCTTATGTATTAGTACCCTGGAAATATGGTCGCTGTAAAGTGTGCGAAACGTCGGGTTAGTAATATAATGAATAAATCGCGTTTAAAATTATTTATTTTGTAATTGTAATAGTAACGCTAAAATATGTTTTTAATTTACCTGTAACGTTCCTAAACGCAAAAACAAATCCGGTCCGAATCAGGGCTTTTCATTCCAAATTGTTTTCAAATGCTTAAAAATTACATTGTAACTTTACATTGCAATAATAAACAAAATAAATATTAGTAATAAAATAATCAAATAGCGCCATATTATCTCCCTTCCTCCCTCCTTGAACGGTCAGCGACCGATCCTCAGGTGTCCCTGTCACGCTCGGACAATTTCCACGATTTGATTTACAAAATAGCTTTAACCAGCCCGTGATCGTCGAAACCGTGATGTTTGAGAGGGAATTATAAAATCTAGTTTGTTTTCCTGGTCGATAATCTATTTAAAACTACGCTATAGATGTGTATGTTTGTAGTATGGCTGTAAATGTCCACCGAAAATCAATGGAGAATCTAAGTTTCTTAAATATCCCTAGACTCGCAAATCACTGAGTGGATATTATCTATTTTGTACCGTGTAGGTAATATGATTATAAGTTAATTTTAATTATTTTGTAAGTAACATGTTCTCGGTACATATAAATGTATTCTCTTTCTTTCTTCAGTGGGTCCTCTTCTAGTACCTATGTTTTGTAACGTGCTACAAAAAAGAAGCAATTTGGAGGATCGACTACTTCTCAATAGATTTATAACCAAGTAAGCCAACATATCAGTGATACCAAGTGTTTCCAAATGTACATTTATAAACCAAAGAAATAAATAATAGGGTTGAATAATTCACGTAGGTATTAAATCCGAAAATAGCCTCTACCTTTCATAAAGTCAAATGCTCATATTAAATTCAACAAGGAATACATAATAAACCTCATGTGAAGAGCCTAAATAATATGGGTAAGTACAATTATGTGTGTATGAATTTTTCATTTGTATGTCAGGAAATATGTAACCTGCCTATAAAGTTATAATTTACCTCAACTTAGTCAAAGATATTCACTATTCATGTAATTTCTTATACACTTCATTTTTGCATCTGTGTAAATATCACTTATTGTTATAAGCTTAATCATATGTATTATCTACTTTTTATAAGTATTATTATCTCAGACAAATATTTTACCAAAAAAAAATAATTCTGCTTTTGTAGAACTTAATTTTATTTTCAATACGACTCTATCATCATTGCTATCATTTCTTATACATATAATAATAGATATTAATTTTAATGAAAACTGCGTTTAGAAATTACTAAGTTGCTTCAGTTAATTTCCGTGTGTGTAATAATTTACACAAATAAGACCACAGATAATCTAAGAAAAAAAACCTACATTCTAATGTTCCAAATTCGAACGTCAACAGCACAGAGGTAACTAACCTTAAGAGTATATATTACTAGCGACCCGCCCCGGCTTCGCACGGGTGCAATGCTGATACTAAATACACTACAGAAAAACTGTGAACGTAGTATATAAAAACATAGCGGCCCGCTCCGGCTTCGCACGGGTATAAAAATATATATAGCCGGGCGGCCGGCCGGTACCGCCGCAAACGGTACGTCCCGCAATTTTTAAATCTGTAATATCTTCGAAAATATTCACTTAAATCATACGGTGTAAATGGCCATATAGATCTATATTAAATGAACAATGTATTCAAGGTATTTAATTGGTTAAGGATTAATGCTGTATTGGTTAAAATCGCTTCGAAAATTAGCCATTATTTGTCGTAAAAAGTAAAGGACAAACAAAAGTTATTGTGGGTTATCCATAAGAGATAGACATATACCATCTCGGATTTTTCTGTAGACCTTTTTAAAGTGTATAATACTTAGTACATTATTTTGATAAAACTCGAAGGGTTAAGCCTGCGTTTGCAATGTAAGCGGAAAAAATGTAATTTTTTACGACATCACATTAGAAACCTCAAAAATAACAGTACTTCTCCACTATTTAATCGATTTTGTTATACATATAAACCTTCCTCTTGAATCACTCTATCTATTAAAAAAAACCGCATCAAAATCCGTTGCGTAGTTTCAAAGATTTAAGCGTACAAAGGGACATAGGGAAATAGGGACATAGGGACAGAGAAAGCGACTTTGTTTTATACTATGTAGTGATACTATCTATAGAGTGCGAACAACCAAGTGGGAACAGTAGGCACAGGTGGGAACAACACGACGTTCCCGCCGCGAGCGCTCGTAGTCGTGGTTGAGTGCTGTCGAAGTGCGTTGCTCTGGAATTTTTTTCATATTTACGAATAAACATGGTGAAATGTGCAGTTCTATCTTGCAAAAACGATACTAGAAAATACACAAAATTGAAATCCAGTATCACATTTCATCAGTAAGTCGATTGTTATACTTATTTTTATGAAAATAAATCTAGCATCGCGGGGGTGAAGGGGAGGTGGGAGTTGGACACGCGCAGGCCCGCTCGCGCGCCTCACTGCCGCTTCGTGATCGTAGTGATGTGACCTGACCAACGCTGTACTCGTATAAAGTTTACTAGATGAACTATATTTTAACAAATTATTTATTTAACTTTAAAATTAAAACTCTTTTAAAAATGTATTATAAATAAATTTGTGATGTGTTTTGTATGATACCCTTTCTAATATTATGAATGTGAATGTATTATAGTGTAAATGTAAAGTATATAATGTTACGATATATTTTCTGAACCGCTAAATTGATTTTGAAGATTTTGATAGTAGAATGGATTATAAAATTAAATAAAAAAATTATTAATATTATTTATTATATTATCGTTTTAAATTATTAATTATTTCTTATTGTTATTTAACATTTTTAAAATTATTATTGTTTGATTTATTATTAAAGAAATAGCACTAAACCCGATCTTTTATTTTATTAACTTTATTATTATTAGTACTCACGTTTTTCTGATATTCCAATTAAACATATTTTATTAAAGTACTTATAATTAATACAAAAAATATTCAAATGGAATAAACACACTTTATTCACTTGGCAAACAAATTTAAAATTACATATTTATACTTTATTCATACATTTCTCCTTTAATAACTTATTGAACATAAAATTTACTTATGATACATATTTATTTACATAGCTTATCGATAGTTCAACACGCAATTGATACCTACCCATCCCTATTTGTCACACACACATCTTTATAGTATCTATAGCTCATCTGCCTACGATGCGCATTAAGCAATTTGTGCAATACACGCGCTCTATACTATTGTAATATATACTCTAAGTAACTAACAATGAGTTTGTACATATTTACAAAAAGGAGGTTAAGCCGAGGTCACATGTGTATCTTTTATTCAGTCTATAGCTCCCCTGAGCTCGTAATTAAGGGACTACCTGGTTGTTGAAATGATATGCCTTTTAATTATTTTTGACTGACGTCGATAGAGGCGAGGGGTGAATTTTGTAGGTAAAAGTTGAGATCGGTGAAAATATATTTTGAATGTATGTATTGCAAAACGTTTTTACTCTGCGCCATCTAAAGCTAAGTGTGCAAAAATGGAATTAAAAGAGAAGGCTCTACAATAACGAGATAGTATAAAACAGAATTTGTCTGTTCTTATGTAAGTATGCTTACATCTTTTAAACCTCGCGACGGATTTTGATCCGGTTTTTTTCATAGATTCCAGAGAAAGGTTTTTGTGTATAATTTGTTAAGTTTTAGACAACGCGAATGAAGCCGCGACGGGAAATTAGTATCTTCATTATATCTTTTCAATTATATATTATTACTATTCACGCATTTCAATGTTGCTATAGCATCCCTCTTTATAAACAAAGCTATGATCTTAATAACTTTTAATTACGGGACATAAACATAATGTTATAGTCCGTTTAACTTGAAATAAATTTTAAGGAGGGTTTCAAATCTGTGGACCCTTTGGTGTTTGCCTCATTTGCGCTGAAATCATCGTCTTTCGACCAAATTTTGTGACGAAAATAATAAGGTTGTATAAATAACTCGCTGGTTTTATAGACGTTATTCTTAATAAGTAGTCCTGAACAGTAAAAAGAAAACTATTAATATATAGTCTTTTGCATTTGAAAATAATAAGAGAACTAAGCAGTCAATTAACAGTCACAACCACCACAACGGTATAGTTTTTTAGTGCAATAGAAAAGCAAGCATCGGAATCATAAATGAAGTAGGTATTATATTTAACGATTTGATAATATTTTAGTTTGTTATAATCCAATCCTTACGATTATGATTACAAATATTGAATTGTTTAAAAATTTTCTTAATATTTTTGTAAGAGCTTTCTAAAAAAGCTAAAACGTAGGTGTTTATGGCATGCCATGCAATTAATACATTGTCATGCAATATATTAAAAAAAAATCCAAATTCAACTACACCGAAGACGCTCCTCGACAAAAATATAGAGGTAAATATAGCACTGAGTTCATGCAAATACAAAAAAATTCGCTGAACAAAATTGCTAGTGCGAACTAAGCCAGAAATTAAATATTCAAGCAAGAACAAACAGCGTTGTGGAATTCGCAGACAACGCTTACTGGAATGCAAATTTAAAGCATTGTCTTGCATTAAAATATACCCGGTTTTACGTGCTAACTACCTTAATTAAAGCTAATTTATATAACCCTCTGGTTGGTAAATAAAACTTCGCTTGTAAAAATTATAAAGCATTTATTTTTTGGTTAAGTTGAAGAAAGCACACAGGTGAAAAATGCTTCTTTATTTCTACTTATGACTTAACCAAAGATGATCATAGTAATTTCTGTTAACCTAGTACATGAAAATGAGGAGCGAATAATTATGACATTCACAATAGAATAACACTAAAGAAGTTTTTATCAACCTATACATAGAAAAACGTGAATTGCCATATTATATTATTCCTTGAAGTACGAGGATGGTTCTTATGGTAGAAAACGTATGTAACACGTGTGTACAACATGTACTACGAGCAAAGCCGGGGGAGACCGCTAGTGTATAATACGAGTAGGTACCTAATACAATAAAATATATCCCCACAAAATACAATAATGATATCAGGCTATATTTCCAAGTACTGCATCACTCGCACACAATCATGGCCCCTCGCAGATACAGGTTTGTGAAAATGGCTGCCATTTTTCAAAGTGATTATTGGTCATATAACGGACATACGTCAGGTTTTATGAGCAGAAAATGGGCTTATGAAATATATTTCGTGCGTAACGAATTTTCCTTGGTAAAGTATGGAAAGGTTTGTGGATTATTACGAAATGTATAAAAATGTTACCGCTCTTAATGAATCTAATTAGGATTAAATTACATAAAATTAACATTATCCATCAGATACTAAGCGTAACAATTTGTCAAGTACATTAAAAAAAAAAAGAATTAAATTATTTTATATCATAACAAGCTTTCCGCTTGCGGCTTCGCTTCGCTTTGTCTAAAACCTAATAAATGATACATCAAAACATTCCTCGAAAATCACTCTATTAAAAAAAAATATCAAAATCCTTCGCGTAGTTTAACTATAGAATTAATTTTTATTTTATTTAAGCATACAGACACACAGACAGCGGATAGTGACTTTGTTTTATACTATGTAGTGATTTCAGATATCAAACACTATTATAATATGAAGGAATAATCCAGCTGTTTTATCAACGTCACTTAAAATTGACAAATTTTATTGGATTTCTAAATCACAAACTGTCCATTCAACAAACAAAATCTTTTAATAAGTTCTTCTACGAAAGGACAGCAGGTGCAAGCAGGCAGCATTTATTGTTATAGCGCTTAGGGCAATCTTTGAAGTACCCAAAATAGTAAGTTTTACGAGACTTGCGGTCAAAGTTACTGGAAAAACTACTTTGAAAATATTTAGGTTAGAATCAGGATCATAATATTGTTTAATGTTTATGTTAGAAAACGATCAATGTATTGCCAGCCATATGACTGCCAACTTTACCTACCTGAATTTCTATGAGTTATGCATTTTGCACCTAATACCTTTTCCATTTCCCGTTTTCTTTTTTATCGATGTTTCCTTAAGCGAAGAGATTCACAATACGGATTTTTTTACTCGATTACTCCGTGGTATTTCAACCTATTGACAATCAATTTGTTTAATTTTAGAATCTAGAGTTATACCTCCCTTACTAGCAACGTTGGTGACCATTTTAATGGAGAATATTTATAATTTTTCCCTCCCTTATTAATTATGTACATGTAGATTGTAGATGAAAAACGCAATGAAGATATCTTTTGTAAAAGTACACAGTACACACTCACAAGACAATAGAGATTAATTTATCAGGATAAATATGTGCAGATAATAATTATTACTCTACATAATAATTATAATTGTACGCTTTCTCATGCATATTACGAGAAACAGATAAAGGTAAGTGTAATATTATGTAGGCTTTTACGCACGGTGCATTGAGCCGCGCAGAATCACAATTTATTTTTAAACCTTTCAAAGAAAATAAATTTTTTATTAAATATACACTTGTATAGTCATTCTCCGACCTCTATAAACCAAGAAAGTAGTCATTAATAACTGTCATTCAACGAACAGAACTTCATTCTGGAAAACTTATTCATAAAGAGCAGTACTTACTAAAATAAAGAGGAAGAAATATTCAAATTTACTTACTGTACATCTCTGTTTCATCCGCCTTTAACGATTAATTTAATCCCAATCATTAACGTGGTCTAGGTGTGAAGGCATAACAGACAGGCATATAACTTCGAATATAATTTTCGTAACACGCCGCGTTGTCACGCGAAGTGCGTAAAAGGGTACAAGATCTTGTCTAGGGTCATCACAGTCACATGTAATTGAATCTTCCAAGTTTGATTAGTAAGGGACGGTTACGATTATTACAGCACTTAATTGCTGTTTTGCTAAGACCCTACATATTGATGGTCAATTTCACATCTGATTGCATTATGTAATGGCTCGTTAAATCGTGTGTGTGTAGGAAAGTCGGATTTTGAAACTCGGCTGAATGGATTTTCATGATTTTGTGAGGTGTGAAAAACTAAACACAATAATAAAAGGGACATATTGTACTTTTAGAAACATCATTCAATTTGATTCCGTTTAAAAGCCTAGAATCTGTTTCGCACCATACCTATAATTTCATAGCATAGCTTTAATTTCAGACCATTTTTGCTCACAATTACCACACAGAAACACACAATTTCGTAGTTGTAATCTAGTATCAAAATATTTGAACTGCCACTCACTATTTAACTATTTGTAAAGCACAGGTGTGCTTACCTGTAACAAAAACGTATCATTAGTAAATATTTAGACGAAATTCCTTGGACACCGGCCAGTACGACCTACGACAAAATAAGGACCAGCCATGCCATTTCTGAACAGATATAAATGGATTATGTCACGTAATATTATACCTTGGTACCAGGATATAAGTTGCAAATTTAAGTGGGTTTGTGTTTCTTTCATCTGGCTTTAGGAAAAGTCGTCACTTGCGGCAGAGACGTCACGATTGTCTATAGTATATACTCTATACTAATATCATAAGTTTGTTCGTTTAAACGCGCTAACACAGCTAATAGGAACTAAGTAGATAGCACCTGGACTGATTTAAACATTTCTTTCACCGCGTATTATGTACCGACAAAGCCGGGGCAGAACGCTAGTATGTTATAAGTTTCATTTCAAATTAAAACATCATAACTTTTTTTTAAACCACATTCAAACAATATCCTTCTATCAAAAAATCAAAACTCCATCCAAAAATAAACCACAAAAGTGTAGCAGTTAATAACTTCAGTTTTCGATTAACTGCGTTGCATCGGAGTGACATGTCAATCGTGTCATGTGAGGTGCGTAGTATGATGTGTGGTGACAGGTGGGATGAAAGTATAATGTTTTGGTCACTGTGGTTATTTCGTCTGGTATAAAAGGCTTTTGGTGGATTTGAGAGTACTCTATCTAGCACAGGTATTAAATGAAATCTTATGCGTGTTTGTCGTGGTAGATGAAATGTAGAGCCATTGTTAAATTACATAGTTTGAGCATACCTTTTGGCTTTTGTGTGGAATTACTAGTTTATGAAGTTTGAAGTTGTAATTTAGAAGGTATAAATCTGATAATTGTATACATTTTTATTTGTATTATTTATCACGAAAACACATTTAATTGGTTACACACATTATATTAGCTCTACATTACTACATTTTTCATAGATTCCACCAATGTGTTTTATTAAATATTATTTAAATTACAATCCATTGTGCTAATATAAAAAAATATTAACAAACAATAAAATATCAAAGCGTTCAAACGCTCATACAAAACCAGCCTTACAGTTAATTGAATCGGTCGCGCATTCCTGCGCACGCGCCGCCCTTTGAGTCGCCGCTCGCAATTACGATCGAGATTGATTCATTACTGCTTGCCGATTTGTTGCGGTGTGCATATTTGTTTTATCATTCCATGCGTATGCGCACGGAAGCGTCTAATTTTAGTTAATGGTGGAAGTGCTGCAAGTTATTTACATTTTTTCGAATATTAATATAGAAAAGAGGAATATAAAAAGAGCGTGTATGCCGAGCACACGTGAAAGTGTGAGAGTGAAACTTCTTTGGCAAGATTCAAAAATACCAAAATCGTCGCCTCACTCCATGACGGTACGGTACGGTATTGCCATGACGCGACCTTGAAATTTTTATTGAAATTACTCCCAACGCACCTAAAGAATTTTAACTTCAAAAAAGTGAATTCATAAAAAAATATGTAATTATAGAAAATTACAGAATTATGAAATTCAAATGACTGGACTGCCTGTTATTTTATTTTCCATGAATGAAATTTAATATCCTGATGCGAATGCTCAATTTAACCCGCAGACACATCACGGGCAAGAGGTAGCCAATATGTATAATACTTATGACATGTCATCCTGATAACATAAGCAATAACATAACTAAGTTTCATAAAAATCCGTTCAGTAGTTTTGACGTGATGAAAACTTTCGCATTCACGATATTAGTATAGATTTTTGAAATCTGCCTTCGCTTACTTTAAAACCCTATAAACCTAAGTCTGTTTAATTTTTCATTGCTTTAAATTTGGGTAAAGACAAAACAAAGGCACTTAAACCGAAGTTGGCAGATAAACGTAAATCAAACTTAGCAAGAGCGATTAAGATAAATACAGGTGTGTAATTCAAAGAGCACCTACTTAATAACTTTGCACGTGAGCCAGCTTAAGGCTGGTGACATACAGAGCTGGTTATTTTATAGCTATAAAAAGCTAGCTACAAATATATCTAAAATATAATCAGTAGTAATAAATGTTGCCTAATTATTTTGTTGTCTTGATTATAGTTTTGGTAACAATCGAATTAAGCAAGACATTTTAAATAATAGCTTTAATCGTAATGTTTTAAAATCATTCATTCATTTTGCTATAAAATTGTAAATATGTACATTGATTGTATCGATTGATTTATCAAACTTCAAACGTACCATATATTGAGATATAAGAAACGGAACGGAATTATTACTTAAACTCTTTTAGTAATAAGAATAAATAAAACTTGATTAATAATACTTTGATATCGTTTGTTACGCCCTTGAATTGTTTACGAAAAAGCTCAGTATACCAAAACTTAATCCGCCCGCCCGATGTTAAGGCAAAGTTTATCCATACATCGTCTGGTCGTTTTACACGATGTTAAACAACCTCTGAGATTTATACATTATTTGTGTTTATACTTATTATTAATATCTTCATACTGTATAATATGGAGTTTTGGAGCGAGATATTTCACAATTCGAACTCTATATAAAAGAAATATAATTTAATGGTATTTATTCAAATTCGTACTTTTATTTGAATGCGAGAGTAACTTCAAAATAATATTGACTGTAAAGGAGTAGAAAATATTTGATAGAATTTTATACAGGAATTAAATTTGATAAAACTTTAATAAATACATTGCTATTTAAAAAATTGATTACCAATAAGTAACAATCTTTCAATTTTGTTAATAAGAGTGGGGCCTATCTCGTAATGAATTTAATTGAGTTTAAATTTGAGATTATGGTCTCTGTATACTTAGGGCCGATTTTTCAATGCTTGGATAAAACTTATTCGTCCAATAAAGTATTACACGATAATATTAAAATGTCACGTAAACTGTCAAATACGGGCAATTAGAATACTTTTTAAAATGGTAGTTTTATAAATTATTCGACGAATAATTTATAAAACTACCATTACTCACTTCAGAGCGCTGTAAAACCTTAGCTATTGTCGTAATGAAAAAATGTTGTACATAAAAGTTGTTCCTCGAAAAACAATCTACAAAAATGGTCTTATGTCATATTTTCGTAAAATGATAAAAAAAAAGTTTTATTGAAAAATATAAATATCTCTAATTTCTGAACATTTTCGCTTATAACTTTTTTATTTATAATTCTACGACAAAAAGTTACTAGACCAAAGTTGTAGAGAATTTAATTTGCAACAAAAATTGTTAACAATTATTTTTTATCAGATAAATAGTTTAAGAGTTGTATCGTAAAAACCATTTCAGCCACTATTTTCAAGATGGCGGCCGTGGGACAAGGGTGACCCCACAAACTTGGTTTTAGCTTCACACTGACCCCCCCTACACATCACAAAAATAAAATTGCGTCCTCTAAAAAACGCAAGGTTAGGCCTAAAAAATGTAACATTTCAATGGACTAATAAGTTTTAACCATGTTTTAACCAAGGATTGAAAAATCAGCCCTTAATAAATCACTTTGTCAGATATGGATATCTGACTTAATTACGACGGAATTAATAAAGTAATTCTTGAAGAATAACATACTTCAAGTCCATAATTGATTCAATAATTGCCACTTTCCAATCACTTAAATTAAAGTAGTTATTTAAATAAGTGCAAATCGGATTGAACTCCAGAAGTTTACAACAGTGAAGGCGGTCGAGGCTTAGCAAACAGTTTGGTTTGAGTTGCCGCTTGCAACTAACCACCGCACCGTCTGAAATTGTTTCTGTATATATATTACTGCATATAATACGCTACTGAAATCGATTCTCTTTTGTTCCTTGTGTTAAATGTGCATTAAGGTTCCGTAGTTCCATAGTAATCGTTTAACATGAGATTATTTTTCAATCTATACTAATATTATGAAGCCGAATAGTTTGTTTGTTTGAACGCGCTAATCTCAGGAACTAGTGGTACGATTTGAAAAATTCTTTTGGTGTTAGATAGCCCATTTATCAAGGAAGGCTGGCTATATATCATCACGCTAAGACTAACAGGAGCGGAGCACTGTAGGTAAAACCGCGGGGCACAGCTAGTGTTGAGATAATTATTTGATTGATTGACTGCATTTAACAGTTATTGCTTCATGGGCATATTATTTGATGATTAACATTATTTACTGCAGTAATTTGATCATAAATTTAGTTACATAAATCTGCAATATGCTCATATTTTGTATGTTCACAGGATGAATAGATACCTTTTGTTTGTAAAAAAGTTTAGTTTTTATTTCAAAGGCAATACAACTGCATCATTTTCGCTTTCTGTAAGTAATTATTCAAGTAATACCTAGGCTGTAACAGTTACATACATGAAGGGAGAATTATTCAAATCAAAGTCCTTCCACAAGCTTCAAGTAAATACCTAGGCTGTAACAGTTTGCCTAGACTTGTATTTACCGTCTAGGTCTGCTGGACACAGGCGCACGATTTACGAACACTCCAAGTGGAATGTTTATCTCACAACATGTATTTATTTTGACGGACCTTTGGTCTAGACGGGGGCTAAAGTTTATATAAGCGTATTCGAGTATATAAGCGTATTAAAGAGTATATAAGCGTATTCGGTATACATTAAAACTTGGTTTTGGGCTGTGTATGTAGTGACTTATTGAAGTGAAACTTCTTTAGGCACGTTGAGAGTATAATTTCAAGGTCGTCATTGCAATACCGTGACGTCATGGAGGATTTTGGTATCTTTGAATCTTGCCAAAGAAGTTTCACTTCTGACACATGTGCTCGGCACACACGCTCTTTTTTTCAATTAGGGATGATGGAGTAACAAAGCTATAAGTTATAATAATGATAATTTAATAAAAGTGATTATTGTGTGTAAATGATGTGAACTCTCCCTAATAGATTCCTCTCGTAAAATAACTGTTGAAGTGAATATTGTTTTTCATAATTTATTCCCGAATGCATTAAATAACAATACAAAGCATAACTTACAATAGTTAATCCTTATACCAATCCTTACCTTAATTAATTTATTCTGCAGTTTAGTGACCGCCATGCGCTCGCGCTGAGTTTTTCGTTTTTCCTCCTCTAGCTGTCCCTCCAACTGCTTTATTCGCTTTTCTAGCAGTTCCTGGAAGTAAACAAAATATACATGTTAAATCACGATCAACAATTATATATATACAGTATTCCAAAATTAATAATGCGCATGCAAATCTTCGCTAATTGTCGTAATTCCGAAAACAATCGAATCATTGAATCGTAAGAGCCCTAAACAATGCACTTGAATTTTACACTTTGTTCAAAAGAAATAGAAGTCAATTCACGGTCATACACAAGTCATACACAATCAAAAACAAATCAGGCGGTAGGTGACGGTAGCCTGTCAGTCAAAAAACTGAAAAATCCGTCAGTCGTCTTTAAATATTGGTGGTGACTGCACGTGTTCTCCCTGTGTGGAATTATATAGAGCTGCTATTACATACCCTTCTTGGTTTTGTTTTTAAAGGTGAATTGAATTAATCGATGAAAATATGATTTACACAGGTGATGGCAGTAGGGAAAGTGAAAATGAAGAAGAGCATAATGAAAGTTCCGATTTATCTAAAATGTCAGAAATAAATTTAATGATTAGATTTATATGGTTTAAATGTAAAACTGTGTTTGAAAACAATATTTTATACAGTATAAATGTTGTGTTATTTTAACCTTCTTTTCTTCCATCATTACACCAGCTTCAGTAAGACACTTTGACACTAAAAGTACTATAAAATTTTTCCAAGTAAATCAATCCAACAAAGATATACTTATTCGCAATCGTGGGGTTATCCTCGCTATTTACGTACAAGGAATTATCGAAACAAAATCGTTACTTACAAATCAATATTAATCTCTTTAAGCACAAAACACATAATTTGACTAAATTATGCATGAAGAAAATGCATTTAACCACTCTATATAAATATCATCTTCGGACGCTCCGGGAATATGACAGTTGCCGAACAGTGACGAAGATTTCTATGCGCATTATTACTTTTGGAGTACTGTAAATATCTATCTGTAAAATTCTCGTGTCACATCATATGTGTAACCAGACTCTTTTGAAATAGCTTGATCAATTTATTATTTTGGTGTATATGAAGGAAAATCAAAGAATACAACAAAGTCGCTTTCTCTGTCCCTATATTCTTATGTATGCTTAAATCTTTAAAACTACGGAACGGATTTTAATGCATTTTTAATAGGTAGATAGAGTGATTTTAGAGCCCGTATTTTTCCCCTATGTTTAAAGATTGTCTTAGCAAAACAAAAATTTACTGATTCACGTAGTTTTAAGTATCTGTTTTGTATTACATTTAAAATATATTAAAACATTTTAAAGAAAGTTCTTTAGTCTTTAGAAAAGCAAAATAAAATAATTTCTGAGGGAAACAGCGCATTCCGACTAGAACATTGTGCAGAAGGTATTATAGTGCACGAATGCTCACGAAATATGTTGAATATAAAAGCTGAAATATACCGTAGAAGAAACTACAGTATAACATATTGTTATACTTGAACAATTTTTTTAATGTAAACATTTACATAAGTTTAAGTACATATTAATGAACGGTATTTTTTTAACTACCACCGATTCTGATTGTCTAACGAAAAAAATCGACTCGGTAGCTCTTTTTGTTATAATAATATATTGTATATATATGTAGTTGTCTTCATTACGCCATCATTCATTCTCGGTTCATATTTATGTTGTTTTTAACGTTTTTATAAAGAAAGAACTTTTTTTTACATTTACTTCTTTCTTCTTCTTTATGATATAACTAGGATACATAAAGCCAACACTCCTTTTTAATATTCAAGCCAACATTTCTCGTCTGATACTTAATATTATAAACTCATAAGTTTAAAATGATACAACTCGTTCCTCAATGTAAATAGCTATCTGCAGATCTGCAACGATCGTAGAGCAAATTATTAAGTATGTACTAGCCACGTGTCCCGTCTTCACTCGAGAGATATATAATATAAGGGATATATAATAAGCTAGGTATGTATTTTACTCGTTAAAGATGTAGATATCTAATGGTAAAAGAAGAAAAAAGACATTGTGCAGTTTTTAAATTAAATCATAAATTCTTTTATTAGTAGTTAGTAGTAGAGAGTGTAACGTCTGCGTATACATGGTAAGAATTTTCCGAACCGAAAAAATAACTAACACACGAATTTCTTGAAAAAAAAATCATTTTCATACTTATATCTAATGGCAAAATCGAATTCCCAAATCCCAACTTCTTTAATTCCAACAACAACTACTATAAAATGAAATGAAAATACTGCCATTGTTATATAGGAAACACATGGTTCATAAAACACTAGCCATTGTTGATAATATTGCCTTTACTTCCTTCCGTGCACCGTACATTCAGAGATAATTGTAAAACAAGGAAATGCTGTTGGTTTAACGAATTCTGAATTATTTTAATGTTACTTCAAATGTTGCAATGGTTAAAATGTTGTTTTATAATTATTGTAAAACTAATCGCTCTATGTAAATTCTCTACTAAAACGTATGAAGAGTTTTGGAATAATCAGTTAAATTTGCATGAATCGAGTATAAAATTTTCAATATTATTCGTGTTAATAAAACTACTTAAAGTATATTAATAACAAGAGCGTATTATCTAGTCAATTTAAATAGTCGTAGAAGTAATTAAAAATTAATGATATTTTATCTATTCTTCGCAAATTCTTCGACATGAAGTGAAAACTACATGAGTCGAATAATTTTACTTTTTTCAGTAGTTGTAACTTTAATTTTTGCTCCGACTGATACTCCCAAAAATCTATACTAATATTATAAAGCTGAAGAGTGAACGCGCTAATCTCAGGAAATACTGGTCCGATTTGAAAAATTATTTCGGTTTTAGATAGCCCATTTATCGAGGAAGCCTATACAGGGTGTAATCGTTAAGTGTGCACAGGCAATTATTCCGAAACTATTGAAGATATCAAAAAACTTTAAACTGATATCGAAAGTACTTAACCTAATGAGTAAAATGGCCATAAAAAATTTTTAAAAATAAAACGAGAAATATTCAAAAATGTTACATTAAACGCTCCCATACATTTTATTTCCCATACATTTTGTATTCATAGCAGATTTTCGAAGTGATGTCCTCATTGTGCAATACAATGAGGAGCTCTATTTACAGTTTCTAAATGAACTTTCCTTCAAATTTGCGAAGTAATTAAAGCAGAAAACCAAAAAAAAGAAAGAAAAAGCTAAAATCTTTCATATTAAATGTACATGGGATATTCGTATCTCATACTAAATGTATGGGAGGGTTTCAAGTTAATTTTTTAGATATTTCTCGTTTTATTTTTAAAAATTTATTATGGCCATTTTACTCATTAGGTTAAGTACTTTCGATATCAGTTTAAAGTTTTTTGATATCTGTAATAGTTACGGAATAATCGCCTGTGCACACTTAACGATTACACCCTATATCATCACGCTAAGACCAAAAGGAGCAGAGCACAGCTAGTCTCATACATATAATAAATATAAAATAAAAAGACGTGTGGCACTCGGGGACTGCCGCGGTAAAGCTATTGCATAGCATGCCTTCAAGCCACACCTCCGAGCCCGTCGGAGTGGGGAGCGTGAGGTTTTTTCGTTACGGAATTTCTCGATTCGGTCCCAGCGCTCAAGGCCCGCGATAGAACCTATGCAATAGCTTAAAAAAATATTGTACGGCCCACAACTAAGAATTAATTCGCATATCACGCATGCGTCATAAATATTGTCGCGAAGGGAGTGAAATCTTTCGGAATCATCGCAGAATTAATGTTCGTGATTATTGGATATTGATACGGAAGATATATTCGCACTTCCTTTTATCATGTTTCAGTTGATTACCTCCAGTGTTTGGGCGTGGGCTTCTTTGTGCTTAACCAGTATTGACCAGGCTTTTTGCCCGCGTTTTCGTGTCATTTAGGAGATAGACGATTGTCGTATAATTTTCTAGCAAGCTTTGTGTTTGGCACTAATCTTTTGTCTGTTCTATAATATTTTTATATTATAGAACAGACAAAAGATAGATAGATATTTTTATCTATAATAGTAAATTACTATAGAAAAACCCACATAGTTCCCGTTCCCGTGGGATTTCCGGGATAAAACCTATCCTATGTGTTAATCCAAGTTACCCTCTATATGTGTGCTAAATTTCATTGTAATCGGTTCAGTAGTATTTGCATGAAGGAGTAACAAACACACACATACACATCCATCCTTACAAACTTTCGCATTTATAATATTAGCAGGATAGGATCAGTTGATTACCTCCAGTGTTTGGGCGTGGGCTTCTTTGTGTCCTATTGTATTGACCAGTCTTTTTGCCTGCGTTTGTGAGTTATTTTGGAGGTGATAGACGATTGTCGTATAATTTTCTAGCATGTTTTGTATTTTGGACAAATTTTTCGTTCCATTAAATTACTGCTGATAATAACCGTTTTTCACTTAGAGCATTAAACCAACTTTAATGCTCTAAGGTTTTTCATAGAAATTTCTAGTACCTAAGTTTTGTGTTTGGGACTATTCTTTTCTTAGTCCGTTAAAAGAGCGTGTGTGCTAAGCACACGTGTCAGAAGTGATCGCCACCTTACTCCATGACATGACGGTATTGCCATGGCCCATGACGCGACCTTAATTCACTTAATTCCAATTATACATAGAGACATAGACTATATAAAAATACAAAGCAATACATTAATGTACAATCACGTACATTTCCCCAAAGCTCTTTGAATGCATCATTTTTCACCGGCTCGATAAATTCGTCAGCCCTCGAGATGTCAACTGAAATCGTTTCCTTGTGAACGTTCATACTGGGTGACTGTTTAATAAAAATATATTTATAAAAACCTATAAAAATTAAGTCAAAATATTATTATTAAAAGTAAGGAAGTTATAATGTGCTTAACCGTTAATTATTAATGTAAGTAAGTATGTATAGTAAAGGATAAAAAATCATAAATTTAGGGTAAATTATCTTAAGTATACCTAGAAGTGACTTTGTCTTTTCTAAATGTAAGCAAAAATATTTCTCTTTATCAATTCATAACGATCGTTAGATACGATGTAACATGTAAATTGTTTCTTATTTTTAACATTTTCAAGAACGATAAACATGAATAAATAGAATCGTTCATATAATATAAGTTGCACCACATTCCACCTAGGCTATTTAATAAACAAAAATCAAAAACAGCCAGACCGATTTCACAAAACATTATTGCATTTACTAAATTCATGCACATTAATACCATTACCCTATACATTTACCTAATACATATATATAATAACAAATCATTGGAACCCCAGGTAGCCCATTGTGAAAGCATAGCTGTCTTCACTTTGTCCTTATATTCATTTGTCTCAAATAGAAGCCATTGTCTATTGTACCCGTCCCCGAAACGTATCAATTAGCCTTACATTTGAAACAATAACTTGGGGCTATTTGAATTTGTATAATGGGTTTGGTGCGGTTTGGGTGTTTTGGAAAATAAGATGACTTATAGAATATAAATATACCTATATCGATCTTTGTGATAGAGAAGTAAAAGTGTGAGTTCAATATCGATGGAGTTTTTTCAGATAAATTTTAACAGAGAAGATGATATGATTGATACAATAATTATTTCTTATATAGGTTTGACTTGGGTTTGACCAAGCTTTTGGTTTGAAATCGAAAAGTGAATGAACTTCATTAAAACAGCTTAAAACAGAACGGAAATACAACATTTTATAATTTACGATATTCAGAAATAACTTTCAGTCTTTGTAGATACACATCCAACGAAATCGACATTTTCGACCTTTGTAAAGTCGAATTAAATTCAATACTTTTTGCAACGAGATCTGCAAATTATTAAAAATACATATTTATGACAAAATAAACTACAATCTTAAATAATAAACGTTTTCTATACATATAATAAAATCGTAGGAAAGTCAAAACTGTACATTGAATATTTTTTTTAAAGAATACATAATCCATGATCTATAATCGATATAGAAGCCAAAAATATAGTTTTTAGAATTTTTGTCTGTTTGTCTGTTTGTCTGTTTGTCTGTTTGTCTGTATGTTTGACCGGGCTAATCTCGAAAAGTACTGCATAGATTTACTTCAAATTTTGCATGAATATTCCTAAGAGGTCGGGTGAGGATAGTTTAAACATATTATCATGATATCACCTTCGGGGGAGGAGCTGTGAGCCTTTATTTTTCTTACATATTCCGTGTACTACGACAGCGTACAATCTAAAGACTCATGTTTAAATGTTGGTTTCGAGTAAGCCATGCTATTATCTAGCTTTACAAAATAAAAACTATGTCATTTACGTAATTTGGGCAGAGAAACAGTTAAATGAATCTTAGCAGTATAAAGACAAATTTGAAACAGCGCCATCTATGAAGTGTTAGAAAAATCAAACACACCTTAACTATTGGAAATTAATAATCAAATGACGCATATATAAATGTTGTTTGACAATATCTAGATTGACACTATAAAAATTATGCCATTTAAGTAACTTGGGAAGAGAAACATAGTTTAAAGAATGTAAGTTGTATAATGTTAATTTTGTAACAGCGCCATCTATGAGATTTCGTAAAAATCAAATCAATTTAGATGTTAACACTACTGAATACACAGTTGGAAATTAATAATTTAAATATAATTATGTTATTTATTTAACTCTTTAGCCCATATCTTCCCTTCCCTATAAGGTATATTTCGTGTAAATAATAAATATACTACATTTTTTTAAAGTGAGGGTAGATGTTTATTAACCATTATCTACAGTTAATCTAATATTGATTGCGTTCATTAGTTACAATTTTAAAAATCTTCGTATTTTATAAATTTACTAGCTTACCGCCCGCGGGTTCGTCCGCTTTGTCTAAAACCTAATAAATTATATACTAAAACCTTCCTCTTGAATCAGTCTATCTATTAAAAAAACCGCATCAAAATCCGTTGCGAAGTTTTAAAGATTTAAGCATACAAAGGGACATAGGGACAGAGAAAGCGACTTTTTTTATACTATGTAGTGATATTTATAAAGCAATTGAATGCCATAAAACCAAAAATATCAAATGCAATCTTCGTGTTTTGTGAATTTTCACCATCATGCGTTCCCACAAAAAGTAAGTTGTTACTTATAGGTATTTATTTTTTATAATGATAGCAATTCATGTTTTTTGTTGGTAGGTATTATATTACACTTTTAGAATCAATACATATAATAAAATTCTAGAAAAGTGGTGTCTGTACAATGAAAATATGTAAAAAAAAATTAGCAGGGGTTATTATTAAATCGATCCCAAACCCAAAACTGTAGTTAAAAAATTTTTTGTCTGTTTGTCTGTTTGTCTGTATGTTTGAACACGCTAATCTCAGAAACGGCTTATCCGATTTCGATGCGGTTTTCACTAATATATTGTGGTAATCTTCATTTAACATTTAGTGTTTATTTCATGTCAATCGGTTCATAAATAAAAAAGTTATGACCATTTAAGTACTCACGGCGAACATTTGCTAAGGCATTCTATGGTACACAATACACATACAGTGTACGATAAAACGTAAGTTATCTGTTATACGCTACAGTTATGTCCAAGTGATCATATCGAAAGTCCCCAAGGGTGGGGGGGTAAGCTGAGGTAGTAGGGGGGAGGGGTCAAATTAAAATTATACTTATTTCTAGGTAAATTTTATACATAAAATGTCCTTTAAATTATGTCGTATTATATTATATTTTTAACCCCCGATGCAAAAATATGGGTGATAAGTGTTTGACCGCTGTGTGTGTGTGTGTTTGTGCCACCGTAGCTCGCTAGCAGGTAATCCGAATTAGATGATGTTTTTTTGTTAGGCAGCATATTTTCCGACGCTGGTTCTTAAATAAACTGTTTCAAAATCGGTTCATCCATTTATTGTAACTAGGTATATAGGGGTAAAAGTGGGAATGAAAATAACTAAAGTTGTCGAATATACTTTAGTGATATATTAAATGAAAGTGAACGACCTATCAGTAAAAATAAGTCAAATTTTATCAAAATCGGTTCATCCATTTATTTGATATAGGTATAAAAGTGGTAGATAATAAAAAAAGTGAATTTTGACTCAAGTGACATATGAAATGAAAGGGCATGACGTGTAAAGTATAATTAGACATATTTAATCAAAATCGGTTCATCCATTTACTATACCTATATACAGGGTGTAATCGTTAAGTGTGCACAGGCGATTTTTCCGTAAGTATTACAGATAACAAAAAACTTTAAACTGATATCGAAAGTACTTAACCTAATGAGTAAAATGGCCGTAATAAATTTTTAAAAATAAATCGAGAAATATCAAAAAAATTATCTTTAAACCCTCCCATACATTAAGTATGAAATATGAATATCCCGTATTCATTTAATATGAATGATTTTAGCTTTCTTTTTCTTTTTTGGTTTTCTGCTTTAATTACTTCGCAAATTTGAAGTGGCATTTTCCACGCTTTTTCCGGACATTTTCACGCATTTTCCGGATATTTTCCGGGGATTTTCCGAGCATTTTCCGGACATTTTCCAGGCTTTTTCCGGACATTTCCACGCAATTTCCGGATATTTTCCAGACATTTCCCTGGCATTTTCCGGTTATTTTCCGGGATTTTCCATACATTTTCCGGGAATTTCCCAGGCATTTTCCGGGGCTTTTCCGAGCATTTCCCGGGGATTTTCCGGATGTTTCCCAGACATTTTCCGGACATTTCCCTGGCATTTTCCGGGGATTTTCCACGCATTTCCCAGGCATTTTCCGGACATTTCTCAGGCACTTTCCGGGGATTTTCCAGGCATTTTCCGGATATTTTCCGGACATTTTCACGCATTTACCGGATATTTTCCGGACATTTTCACGCATTTTCCGGATATTTTCCTGGCATTTTCCAGGGATTTTCCACGGTTTTTCCGGAAATTTGCACGCATTTTCCGAGCATTTCCCAGGCATTTTCCGGTTATTTTCCGGGAATTTCCCAGGCTTTTTCCGGGGATTTTCCGAGCATTTCCCGGGGATTTTCTGGATGTTTTCCAGACATTTTTTGGTCATTTCCCTGGCATTTTCCGGGGATTTCCAGACATTTTCCGGGGATTTTCCGAGCATTTCCCGGGTATTTTCCAGACATTTACAGGCTATGTCAGGGAAATGTCCGGAAAATGTCTGGAAAATTCCCGGAAAATATCCGGAAAATATCCGGAAAATGCCTGGAAAAGGCCTGGAAAATCCCCGGAAAATGCCTGAGAAATGTCCGGAAAATGCCTGGGAAATGCGTGGAAAATTCCCGGAAAATGCCAGGTAAATGTCCGGAAAATGTCTGGGCAACATCCGGAAAATCCCCGGGAAATGCTCGGAAAATCCCCGGAAAATGCCTGGGAAATTCCCGGAAAATGTCTGGAAAATCCCGGAAAATAACCGGAAATGCCAGGGAAATGTCTGGAAAATATCCGGAAAATGCGTGGAAATGTCCGGAAAAAGCGTGGAAAATGCCTGGAAAATGCCCGGAAAATGCACGGAAAATCCCCGGAAAATGCGTGAAAATTTCCGGAAAAAGCGTGGAAAATGCCACTTCAAATTTGCGAAGTAATTAAAGCAGAAAACCAAAAAAGAAAAAGAAATCTAAAAATCTTTCATATTAAATGTATACGGGATATTCATATTTCATACTTAATGTATGGGAGGGTTTAAAGATAATTTTTTTGATATTTCTCGATTTATTTTTAAAAATTTATTACGGCCATTTTACTCATTAGGTTAAGTACTTTCGATATCAGTTTAAAGTTTTTTGTTATCTGTAATACTTACGGAAAAATCGCCTGTGCACACTTAACGATTACAGCCTGTATATAGGTATAGTAAATGGATGAACCGATTTTGATTAAATATGTCTAATTATACTTTACACGTCATGCCCTTTCATTTCATATGTCACTTGAGTCAAAATTCACTTTTTTTATTATCTACCACTTTTATACCTTCTATATCAAATAAATGGATGAACCGATTTTGATAAAATTTGACTACTTTTTTTACTTTACTGTATAGGTATAAGTGGGAATGAAAGAAACGAATGTTGTCAAATATTGTGATAGTACCTACCTAAGTGATATATCAAATGAATGTGCATAACGGGTGAATTACAATTAGTAATGTTTTATCGAAATCGGTTCATCCGTTTATTACATATAGGGCACTTTAGGGGTGACAGTGGTTAGATAAATAAACCAAATGGAGCATCAAACGATAGGATATGACGTGTACATATAGGTACAATGAGATAATATTATTTACATCAAAATCGGTTCTGCCATTTACTAGGGATGGAAAGGGAAGGGTTGAAAGGCTGTGAAAGAAGAGGGGGACATGGGAGCGAGAGGATAGCCACACCCTGGAAATTTTGAACTCTTCTGTAACAAAGTTTTATAGCTCAGTTTAGTTTTAATTTTACTAACAGTTATTTTGTGTCATTATTTTTTTTATTTCTTAACTGTAAAATAATCTGTAAGTACTTATAATTTAGTTGTTTATGGTAGTACGTGTTTCAAGACGTGTTTACTCAATAATTGTGTGTTAAGTAGTAACTACTATGCAGTCACTATTCCACGCGGACGAAGTCGCGGGCACAGCTAGTATACTATAAAATTAAATCAATATTCCTTCCATCCCTCATATACGTATATCAAATGAAATCCTCAAAATTCGCAAATAACATCGTCAAGTAGAGTCTAATTATTATTTTCTCAATGACATCCGCAACCCGTGTCCATGACAAGAGGTCACTCAATTATTTCAACTCGATTTGAAGTGAATAATTTAAAGGAAGGTGAGGGACAATGGGCCAGCTAATTATATCAGAACTTAGAGGGTCTGTGGTACATACTGTTTAATTATAAACTTATTATTTATTAAATATACAACTGGGATGAATAAGTTAATACAGATGATATACTAACTGTGGATTCCGTCTAAATTGGTTCAGATATTTTCGAGTTATTTAACTGTACCAAATTAAGTATCCTAATATTATGGTCGAACTAGATTTCCTTACTATTAATTGGAAGATAAATCAGTAGGTATATAGAACTATTAGTATTAGTTTTTAGTCTGTAGTAAAATAATCATATTGAATAGTTTTAATGTAGGTAAAATAAAATAAGATTACTAAATAATATGTATTTAAGCAAGAGGAGTGGAGCATAAAAGTATTGTAAAGCTGGAAAAAAATATAATTTTGAAAACAGACTGTCTGTTGGATTCGTCTTCGCTTGCTAATAAATAATAACTGGTAATTATTTGAAAATTTTTCAATAAAATAATCCGCTAATTCCTATACCTTGTTGCCCTGTCCCCTCTCGTGATCATTAGCGGACAATAGCTAATCCAACCCAGGGTCCTTCATCACACGACCCCTAGATCGAGATCATAATTAATGTGAGACATACATGCAAATTTTATATAGATATCAAGTTATCTTGTAAAGCTTTTCATCCGCTTTGAAAATAGTTATCAAGAGTCTTGAGTTTGTTCTAAAATAATAGTTGCATGTATCTACCATGAAAGTCCCATTAAAATCGGTCTAATTATTGCAGCGATTGAATCCCGCAACAAACCGACAGACTGATGAAAGTATAAAATATCTTTTTGAATATTGTGAGGAAATGTAATTACAATTAGACAAGTCCAATTCTTCTAATAAAATGAAAACGAAAATATAGATAACATTATTTGCATAGAGTCTCACTAACACAATTTATTCTTCAAGAAAGCATACTAATAATACCTATTAAATTTCAAAGATCATACATCATCTTAGAGTTCTAACACACGAACGGCAAGTTGTGAACGGCAGAGGCTACCTCTCTCTCTCTCTGTCTGCCATCGCCATGTCGTAGCCATATCGTAGATTTGCTCATTTCATGAAATGGCCAACATAGTTTGATCAGATCGTTAAATCGTCAACGTTTCACGATTTGGTCATCGACATTTGGCCAGATCGTATAAAATATCTTAGAGAGTCCATAAAACATTAAAAATTTCAGAATATTTTAAGAACTTGTTTATTGTCATTTAAGTTAGTACCGCGGTAGCGCCGGCGAATACCAGAAGCGAATGGTTTTTTCAATAGAAAACAGTTAGGTTAGGTTAGGTTAGACTTTAATAAACAACGCACGAGCCGAGCGAGCAAAGCGAGCGTGCCGCGGCAGCGGCCTGCGAGTGCCAGAAGCGAATCGCTTTTTAAAAAAAAAACAAAAATGGTCGCATTTCGTGAAATGACCATCCACGTTTGGCCAGATCGACGATCTGGCCAAATGTGGATGACCAAATCGTGAAACGTTGACGATTTAACGATCTGGCCAAACTAAACTGGCCATTTCATGAAATGAGCAAATCTACGATATGGCCACGACAGCCACATACAAGCCGTAGCCTCTGCCGTTCACAACTTGCCGTTCGTGTGTTAGAACTTTTACTATAATTCGATAATATTTTCATATTTTCTTTTGTTTTTAATTTAATTTAGCACGAGTGCAGGTCACAGTGAACTTACGCAGTACTTAAAACAGCAAACAAATAGGCTTATAAATAAATAAATGATATAAAGCAGAATAAAGAGCTTTTTCAATTGCATCGTATACTGTCCCTTTTTATTTGGCCAATGGGCCTGTCGCAGCAAGATTGATGACTTCCAACCCTTTTGCCGACGACGCTGTTATGTATCGCAAATAAAATATATTATACTCGCAAATTACTTCCATTTGTGACCTTTTTTTTTGATAATTTATTGCTTGTTTACAATTATATAATATTATACTAAGACCAGCTAGATATCGCAGCTTCACAACCTAAGCAAAAATATCTTGAGACATCAGTCACTTCGTATTCAGGTTATAATCTATCACTGTACCAAGTTTTTCCGCGAAAGTATAATAAATCCGTCCATCTTAAGCAATTTTCAATTTTAAAGTAAAGTAGTTGGATGCCAAAACGGTAATAATATATTACATAAACAATAAACAATAACTTTATTTCCAACATATTTACATCTTTTTGTTTTATAGTTAAGAGCGATTTTTAGAGTGATTTTGACTTGTTTCTGTAATTCTTTAGGAGCTCGTTTAAAAAAACTAACTACTATGTTTTATGAAAGTAATGGAATAATTTAAAGTTCATAAAACATATATTATATATTTTTTTTATTGCAAAATTTTAAGCATAAATCTATCATTTCATGTGTATTTTTTTATTTTTTTTTTAACTCTGTTGTATGTACTAGAAATTCGACGCTATATACGCATAAAATTTCATCAAAGTAAGGTTATTTTAACTTAGATTTTCTTTGAATTTTTGAATAAAAGTACTTAAAATTCCTCGAACACTTTTTAGGATGTCTCAGTGTCTTTATTGTTGTATATTTTATAAGAAAACTTCTTCTTTTAAATTCTGTGTAAACTACAATGACACGAACGTCCCGTATTGAAAAAATTTAAACACGCCTCAGGTTATTGGCTATTAAACAAACTGGACAATGAAAATCAATAAATTGTCTCAGACACTTTTTAGATATTGAATAAATCTTTAATTTAAGATATTATAACACATTGTTACTAATTTAGTTTTCTTAAACGAGCTCCTTAAGAATTACAGAAACAAGTCAAAATCACTCTAAAATCGATACGGCCTCTTAATATTTTGTCTATAGGAAATCTATATGTGGCAATAATTTTAATGTAGGTACATTAAACTTATTGGCAGGTACTGACCTATCCACAATTTGCAAGTTCAGAGCACTGAGCAATACATACCTAAATGCAACATCATCAAAATGCACTAATACCGTCTAGCACACACACACACACACACAAACACACACCAGTATATCAGCGTGGTCATTTATCAGTCGCAGGTGTGGCCTTGACAAATGTGCCCATCAGTTCAGTGTTTACCAGCTTAGATATTTTTTACTTGCATTATCTTTGATAGCGATGTGGAAGCTTTAGTTTGTAGCTATAGGAGCATAGGTACTACATGAAGTATGTTTTAATATTCATTTGAAAGTCAGGTCGTACCTATATACAGATAAAAAGCAACGTACTTAATAAAGTAGGCTTCTAAATATTAATTCTTTAAACATAATTATACGGATGATAGTTAATAGGTATGGTAGAGTATATCTAAATGGTTTATTAATATAATAGACGGAGTGATATTTTATAGCGATTTTTATTTGTTACTATACTCGCGTGGAAACCGGAAAGCCCTAGAACCATCAAAATCGAAAATAATGTAGTACCTATTATATCTGAGAACAATACGTTCTTAATACATATTATAGGCACTACTACGACATCTCATTCACTGCGATATTAGCCAACTTGCTCTTGGCGTACCTATGTGGTAGACTTTAAGGAAGCATGCAGTAGCAACAAATATGAGCTGAACATGACTGTAATAATATGTATGTAGGTAATTTAATTTTACAAACCTTTACATAATATCCACTACGATCTTCGTTTCTAGAATTTGATGGTCTCATAAACATTTTCCAATAGTAATCATTTATATTCAAACACTGATTCACAATTTCACTGATTCAAATAATTATTAATGTTCACGTCATGTTTCCACTAAACAAATATTAATATGCATTGCCATAAAACAATACTATGTAGTTATAAACATATCTCGTTAAAAATTCACAATTTCTACTAAAATAATGGATATTTTACCAGACGTTAGTAGGAATTATAATATTTTGTATCATTTCTTAAACAACACACAAATTCCACTATAAGAACACACACACAAACTACCACAGAGTAATGAACACAGCAAATGAGACACAATTTGACAACCAATTTTAACAACCAGCATACTATTGGCGAGTCCTAGAGACTGTAATAGGGAACAATCGTGTATTATGATTGATTTAAATGTTATTGTACCGCGAGCGTAATATCAACTGGACGTTAGAGGCAATCAAATGGTGCACAGAGTAATTGAACAATAGACTGTTTAGATTACATCGTATTATGTTAATTAAGTAGAAGAAATATTTTTTATGGTCGATATAAGGAAAGTTGATAAATACGAAGTTGCCAGTTCTTTATCCGTCGATTGTATTATGCAAATAAAAACTCCAAATGTGCATATAATAAATAAATAATTAATTCATCTTACCGTGATATTAATACGTCTGATGAATAGAAGCAAACATCTCATCAGAATGTATACTCTAACGCGAACTCTACCATGGTAGAGTCCGATTTGTATTTCTATTGATCGTTTACATAAATTCTAACTTTCCTTTAACCTCTTCTCTTGAATAACAACACGTTACGCTGCAAGTGTACAATATGGGGTCTTCATGAAAAGAGCGAACAGGTACCTTCTAAGGAAGCGCACTCCATCTTAGGCCACATCTCAGCTTTCCATCAGGCGAAATCGTGGTCAAGCGCTTCCCTATCATACAATAAAAAAAGACGTGTGGCATTCGGGGACTGCCTCGGTAAAGCTATTGCATGCTATGCCTTCAAGCCACACCTCCGTGCCCGTCGGAGTGGAGAGCGTGAGTTTTTTTCGTTACGGAATTTCTGGATTCGGTCCCCGCGCTCAAGGCCCACGATAGAAGCTATGCAATAGCTTAAAAAAAGTGTAAGTGTAAGTATCGCAACATATATCAAAGAAATAGCAACTCTCTAAATGTAGAGACACTTACACTGTGCTCTACAACGTTCCCATTGAGCGAGTTCACTCATCCAAAGAGAGAGGTCAAGACGCTGGCTGGATGTGAGATCAAATTGCCACTTGTTTTCATTATAGCTTGCCGGTTATGATGAAAGGCACATAGTATCTGTAGCTTGCTATTGCTCTATTTGAAGAGTTACTTTTTGTTTCAAGAATATGAGAACATGCTTGTAAAAAGGCTTTTCATGTTTCTTTTAATATATTTTTTAAGATACTCTCTACTACTGTAAGATACTTTGTACGATACGTTGAGTACCGATTAGGCTCTGCTCTGCTCTGGATGCTTCTATGAAAGAAAATTTAATGACCTGGTAAGTACCTATGGTAATTATTGTCAATTGTGCCAGTGTATATAGTAATTTGTAGGTATTATATTAATAGTATAGTTAGTAGTTACATAATACAAAATGAAAACATTTAAAATAATTACCTCTATTGAAAATATAATGACTAATATTTAAGTCAAATCGTCTACATACAAAAGAACATCTCCATAACACATACCTATTAGAAACTATTAAATGTATTATGTCTTCCCAAACAAAGCTTCACCAACAAAAACACTGATGTCATCGAAAGTAGTCATAAACGCTTAAAGATTGCGCTACCAACAATGTTACAAGCAAATCAGGAGTGCCAACATCAAAGAGATAATCCATTTGCAAAATTCGCATCCATTTCACAAATTGGGCTGAGGGTGGTGCCAACTTGACGGAGTTTCTTCATCAAGAGCTTGGAGTTCAAAGTGAGTGGGTACAAAGGAACAGCTATTGGGCGCTTGTGTTTGAAAAATACGGGGTTTTATGAAGCCTTTGACTGCTTTGGCTGCTTGGCATGTGATATGAAAATATAGTCCTAATAATATTTGGAAGGTTGTAAAAGATTGTACGACGAGCTAAGGTGCAATTTGATATTTTAAAGCCAATAAGCACATTTAGTTAACAAAAATGTGATTTAGAACTTGCAAAAATTAAATTGCAGTACAATATATTATACTCTTCTGGCAGACACAATAAATACACAAAAAGGAAAAGTCAGTTAGTTATTACTACTATAATAGTAGCGAACACTTACACGTAACTTAATCTAAAATAAATACTTGATCATCATTATTTTTAATCATTTTTCATGCCATAGACAAAGCATAGACTCATCAAAAACGTAGTTGGCTTGGCGCCAAACGAACGTAAGTGAATTAATTAGTTCGCCAACAGATGGCGCTAGGCGTCACGTGGAACGAACTATGTTGTAGTTACGCTGTTTTCATGCGTATTTCAGGAAATTATTACATAAAAGTGAATAATTAATTAAAGTCATAATGTACTATGAGAAAATTTTAAAGTTAACTCAGCATAAATTTAACACTAAGTCGCCAACCCGCACTTGGCCAGCGTGGTGGATTATGGCCTGTACCCTCATAGGAGGCCCGTGTCCCAGAAGTGGGAACGTATATGGGCTGATGATGATGAATTATTACATAATATTATTATTATTTGATTAGTGGTTAGTCATTTTATTATAACATAATATTATGTTTTTTAAAGAAAAATAACCTTATTTTGCTTAATAAGTAAGAGAGTCTAGATAATTTCGTGATTACAACAATAATGGAGTTTGAATTCCATTTTCCTGTGTTACTTACAACCTATTTGCATATGAGTGTAGTTAGCAATTGATTTTCCACTGCACATCTAACAAATGTCTGTTATCAGTTACTACCGTTGCAAACAATACAATTTCCAATTATTTATCATGTCCCCCTCTAAACAATTATTCATACAATCGATATAATCCTTAGCCAAGGGCTACGAATCAATTAAATGACATTTATACCTATGATTGATTGCGTATGCAAAAACTGGACAGTCCGATCCCGTGTTTTGTGGACGAAATCAAATGGAAGTATAATGTCTATGAATTTATAAGCGGTATTTTTAATATTGCATTGGAGTGCGGTCGTTTTTATGAATTTATAACTGATATTTATGAAATTTTGCTGTGGTATTTGGTGGTTTTTTTATTAGTTTTGCCTATAATGCGATTTCCATATGACCAGCTGCTGCTTGCTTTTTACTGATTCTCCTTGGTAAGAAAAGTATATTTTAGGGGGAGGAAGACTTGATATTGGTACATTTTAATTTTTATTGAGAATAGGGAAGCGCTTGACCACAATCTCACCCTAAGATCATTAAGTATCTCACCTGATGTTAAGCTGAGATGTGGTATAAGATGGTACGCGCTTTCCTAGAAGGTACCTGTTCACTCTACGATAATTTTAATTTCTACGCAGTTGGCTTACTGTTGATCAAATTACAATCAAAACATATAATCATTAATCACTCCATCATTTGCTGATTCCAACGTGCATTAAAGACTTAGTAAATATATTTGTTCATTTCACATACGCATCACGCACTTTATTTCGAACATTGCCAAATAAAGCTATTAATTATTTAGTGTATAACGTTGGCATTCGTATTGTTATCGGAGTTACTTCAATGCGGTATACGCTGGCAAGGGGCCATGGTGTATTGTGAAGCTTTTGTGATCTTATGAGGTCGATGTCGTGAGCTGACATGATCACTGGAGTCCTCTAGTTAATGTTTTACATGATTATCGCGTAGTTTTTGCGGGTGATAATTTTTTTTACGACTTGGCGCTTATAAAACAGCTTTGCCCCGCGGTTTTACCCGCTTTTCTCCGCTCCTGTTGGTCTAAGTGTGATGATATATGTATAGCCTATAGCCTTCCTCGATAAATGGGCTATCCAACACCGAAAGAATTTTTCAAATCGGACTAGTAGTTCCCGCGATTAGCGCGTTCAAACAAACAAACAAACATACTCTTCAGCTTTCTAATATTAAGTATAGATTAGTCACAGTAGAGTGGCATAACATTGATTGTATGAAGATATCTTAAAATTCTGGAGGCAGTCCTCAATGTAATAGAGAAAATCTGTCATAAGCCTTATTGATTTGATTTGCTCTAGAGAATCAAAAAAAAAATGATGTAGAGGCCTTGCAAAGTGCTTCCTCTACATATTCACCGCCTTATAAGAAAAAGAGAACATACAAAAAAATCCATAACTGAAAACAAGACCAATTATTAGGTAAGTAATACAAAAATAGCAAACCATGAATGAATTTATTAGACGGGAAAACTATCACTATTTTTTAGATTATTACGTCTAATTATCATCATTATTGTATAATTAATTCCACTCTTCAATGAACCGTCAATAATATTAAATACTCTATAACACAACAAAATATCTAAATATATGTATTAGCGATAAGGCCGCCTTTTTGTACGTTTTCTATTGTCTGTGTTTTTTTGTTATTATTTTGTTTCTGGTGCAAATAAAGTATTTATTCATTCATTCATTCATTCATTCAATATCAAACACTTAATGGAATAATAACGAGGTAAATAATTATAATTCATAGTGAGGTCGTTTATGAGATGCCGTCAATGTTACCTCACATACAGATTAGTCACATTATCTGTGTCATTGTCATTTATAATCTGTGGTGCTCTGTGGTGCTCTTTGGTTACGCGCGCATTCAATTTTCGGCTATGGATATTTTAAAAATGAATTTAGCGTCATATTTTGTGTGGAAACTTGAAGACAATTGTTATATCGTCTGGATTGTGATTTTAATAATGTTTTTAACTATGGTGTTTTTGGAGAAAAGAGATAGGAGTGAGATTTTGGAAAGGAATGTTGGATTTGATATTCAGGCGAAAACGTATTGTGAAAAAAAATCTGGTAGTGTCAACACTTCTTGATTGGTTAATAAATTGTTTGTATTGAATAGTTTGTTTTATTTTCTTCTCATATTCAATAAATAATATACTTACTTTAAAATTACCAAAAGATTCAACATTTTTAAGACGTAGATAAAACGTCTTAAAACTAGCGACATTTGGATTTTGCCGCTCGAAATACATAGTTTGGTTCATTATTTTAGTTTTTTGAAACATTGTTTTTAAAGAAAAATCAAGTTTTAATGCAGTAAACGTCTATAATTAATATAATCCTAATAGTTTATTAAATCTCTGCATATTAAAGAATTGTTTAGATGCGTTTCTGAATGCATAAAGCCCCCAGCTGTGATCTGTTTTGGTATCGTATTGTATGAAAAATTCGATGCCCAATTTATTTTAATTTTATTGTTTTTAATACTTTTGATATGCAACTTTTCAGCGATAATAATTGTAAGTAATAAGCAACAAAAAACGAAGAAACATTTAATTATTAGTCTATTATATTTCCAGGAACACAGGCAGGGCTAATCTATACTAATACTATAAAGCTGAAGAGTTTGTTTGTTTGAACGCGCTAATCTCGGGAACTACTGGTCCGATTTAAAAAAATTATTTCTGTGTTAGATAGCTCATTTATCGAGGAAGGTTATAGGCTATAGTATAGCAGTCTTTCCCAACGTGGGCGATAACGCCCCCTTGTGGGCGCTGCAGGCCTAAAGGGGGGCGGTAAGAGACCCAGAAAAAAAAGGGGGCGTTGTGTAGGGCTTTGGGGTCGATTTATAATTTCATCTACCTAGCTAGGAAGACTCTTAGAAACCGACTGAGCTCTCGACTTCGAGAGTCGACATCTTGTGAACATCAACTAATATTAATTAAGATATAGCTCAAAATCGGTTCGATATAATAGACCGCGGGCAATCATGTTTTAACAAGTTTTTGTTAAATAATCCGATTTGTACATTCCTGTATCAATCGGCTGGTTCTATAATACTTGTTCTTGCTTGTCGAGTACGATTGGGCGTCGAATGAGATAAACGAGTTTATGCACGTTTGATGTCTTATTCCTGTTGGTGCGTGCTGCTTATGCAATCCTATATAAACGACGTAAATTTATTTTATTTTCATTTGCGGTTTCGCGCATAATAGATAAGCAGTACTTGATTTCAACACTTACGTATTTCTCAAAACAAAACAATGTCGGAAGTAAAAAAGAAGAGACGGCAATACTCTGCGGAATATATTAAATTCGGATTTATTGAAAATCCCACAAACCCGTCGTCGCCTTTGTGTCTTCTATGTCTAAAAACATTTTCGAACGAAGCAATGAAGCCTTCAAGACTGCAAGATCATTTGAATAAAATGCATCCAGATAAGAAAGACAAGAATGTAGCATATTTTCAAGACCTAGAGAAGAAGCATAATACTCAGCCAAGTGTATCAAAACTATTTTCGGCGGCTGCTAAGCAAGATGACGACGGACTTCGAGCTTCGTACAATATCTCTTTGTTAATTGCTCAAAAAGGCAAACCACACAACATCGGAGAAGAGTTAATTTTGCCAGCAATAAAGGAAGTAATAACTACTGTGCTTCATAAACCGGCCGCAGATATTATCCGAAAAATTCCTTTGAGTAATAATTCTGTGCAAAGACGAATTGATGAAATGGCTGAAAACATTGAAGAATCATTGTGCAATCATCTGAGGACTAGTCAATTCTCAATTCAGCTCGATGAGTCCACTTTACCAACTAATGAAGCGTTGTTGCTATCTTACGGGAGGTTTATTAAAGATGAGAAAATACGTGAAGAACTATTGTTTGCCAGAAATTTGGAGACAGATACAAAAGGCGAAACCATATTCAATACATTGGAAAAGTTTTGTGAAGAGAAAGAGATTCCTTTGAAAAATATTATATCAGTTGCTACGGATGGCGCTCCGGCTATGACAGGGCGCCATAAAGGCTTCATAGCGTACTTAAAGAATAAAATTCCAGATGTCCTTGCTATACATTGCGTTATTCATAGACAACATTTGGTTGCTAGAAACTTAAGTGAACGACTATTTCAATCACTGCAATATGTCATCAAAGCAGTCAATAAAATCCGTAGCAGCTCTTTGAATGATAGATTATTTCATCAGCTTTGTGCTACTAATGACGAAGATTTCAACCGTTTGTTGCTTCATACTGAAGTTCGTTGGCTGTCAAGAGGCAATTGTCTGATTCGATTTTACAACCTGTTTGACTCTGTGATAGAGTTCTTGGAAACTAAAGATACAGAACTGCGCAACAATCTCATAACATCAAAGAATGATATAGCTTACATGACAGACCTGTATAAACTGTTCAACGACATGAACCTCCAACTGCAAGGCGATGAACTAAATTTAATTAAAACAAAAAATGTCGTTGCTGCTTTCGCAGCCAAACTGCTTCTGCACAAAAAGAATATGGGCAGACGTGAGTTTCACAATTTTCCGAATTTATCAGTATTTTGCAGTAACGACGACTTGTTTGCCTACTGCCAACATTTGGAAAACCTCCACATTGACTTCACCGAACGATACCAGGACATTTTAAACTTGGAAATACCAGACTGGGTGTTGGATCCGTTTTCAAATGTCAACACAGCAATGTCACCTCAGCTGGAAGAAGAACTTATAGAATTGACAACAAACGAAGAAACAAAAATCAAGTTTAAAAATGGATATCAAGAATTTTGGCTACAAAAACCGATCCCACAATTGTACCCTGGATTGTGGTCAATTGTTCAACGATTCTTGATAGCATTCCCATCGTCATATTTGTGTGGACGTGGATTTAGTGCTGTGGCAACGCTGCTTACTAAAAAGAGAAATCGTTTGCGTGTTACCGAACGTGGCGACTTGCGGCTGTTTTTGAGTAAATTGGAACCTGATATCAACAAACTTATTGAACAGCATCAGATTCAACCTTCACATTAGTTTTTATATAAGAATTGATTATGTTTGTTTTATTTTCAATAAAAGATACTCTACTATAAAGTTGCGTTTCAATAATCAGTTATAAGTACTTAGCGTTTTTTAAGTATGTTTAAAAAGGGGGGCGTTAAAAAATAATTTATTCTTAAAGTGGGCAGTAGACAAAAAAAGGTTGGGAACCCCTGGGCTATACTATATCATCACGGTACGACCAACAGAAGTGGAGCCACGGGAGTGAACCGCGCGGAGAAGCTAGTGCTAATAATTGTCCGTATTTAAGCAAAAAGGAACCACCCAGCAAAAACGCACTTCTGAGATATCAAAGGATTTACGAAAACATTTGCAGCTCTGTCAGATGAAGTGAAATTAAAATTTATTTTATTTAAATTCATTGATAAATTACTTATTTAAGTATGTGTATATAAATTTGCTCTGAATATTCTTAAACTTTCTAGATAATTAAGAAAATGTGCATGTGGTTCCTTTTAACATTTATCAATTGATAGGTTTTCTCTTATACAAAAAGGAACCACATCCCAGGGATTTAATGATATAAATGAAACTATGTATTTATAATATCGTAATTAAAGCTTTAATTAATAAAATATATAAAATAATACTTATATAGGACGTTTATTCGACGTTATCATCACATTGGATTTCGAAATCCACCGTGTCTAGTCCATCTATGTGGTCTTCTATTGCATCATCACTAATGAGACCGTTATAAAAACTGTGCATCTTGTGGAATGAGATGTAATATGGACTGAATATCGCTAGAAGGTGAAGAAAGCTTCTCCAGAGGCAGCGACGTATAAGGTTCTTCGTTATCTTCTGTAATAAAAAGAAAAAAGCTTTAAATCAAAATAATAAAGCCGCGTGGCTTTTATACGTAGGTAGGTATATGGCGACAGCAAAATATTATTAGTTCTTATAAAGCCGTGTCCCTACTAGACGACTAAGTATGTTGTATGTACATGCGCCATGTACAAAAAACTGGCTAAGTGCGAGTCGGACTCGCGCAACGAAGAGTTCCGTACCATTATCTATAAAAACGCCAAAAAAATCACGGCTTATTGTATGGGAGCTTCTTAAATATTTATTAAGCTATTGCATAGCTTCTATCGCGGGCCTTGAGCGCGGGGACCGAATCGAGAAATTCCGTTACGAAAAAACCTCACGCTCTCCACTCCGACGGGCTCGGAGGTGTGGCTTGAAGGCATGCTATGCAATAGCTTTACCGTGGCAGTCCCCGAGTGCCACACGTCTTTTTTTATTCTGTTTTTTAGTATTTGTTGTTACAGCGGCATCAGAAATACATCATATGAAATTTCGACTATCTAACTGTCACGGTTCATGAGACAGAGGGATAGACAGACGGACAGCGGAGTCTAAGTAATAGGGTCTCGTTTTACCCTTTGGGTACGGAACCCTAAAAATCATACGCAACAGTGGCAACCCTAGCAAAAAATTAAATAAACTTGTTAAAATTTTGAATTTCGCAGGCTAGGGCCTTGTTCCGGTCAAAACAGTAGCCGCGCGAGTTTTAAAATCAAACAAATAATTATATGCGCTGAATGATGTGGCTGAATGTACTGTACTGAATCTGAATCTAAACGTATTTTACCAAAATAGTAGGTAGGTACCTAGATCATCGACAGTTTTTTTTAAAACAGGGTTTAGACTTTAGTAGTTTCATCTCACAATGACAGATGAATCGTAACAAAATGATCTCTTAATTCGACTCGCCGCGCCTTCGTGAACAACGACATTGTCGTTAAAATACGTAAATCCACAGAGGATTCCTCTTGTACTTACTTAATGAACTATCTTCTTAAAATCACACCACAATCGGGAATGAATCAAAAGTGGATAAAGCGTACCTGCATCTCAGATTCAATAAGTACTTAAATGCATTAAATAAAACTACTTACCCGTTGTATCTTCATTATTATCTTCGGTGTTCGTCTCCAATGCTTTTCTTACCAATTGCTTGCTTATTTATTTATTACTAAACATTTTCACATTTAATTTTAAAGGTAATTAACAAAAACAATAGAACTTACTTCGCGGAGGAAAAAAACACCGTCACGTATTCGAACTACTTCGCTGAATGTCACCTATATTGACAGATGTTCGACGTTTTACTTAAAAAATTGGAGTTTTGCACTTTGAGCTATTTAAGTAATGAAATACGTTGTTTAAAGATGAGAAGCATTGTAACAAGTCAAGGCATTTGGTTCCATATAGCGATGATGGGTTTCAGAATGTTTTACAATATTTATTTATGCATAATAGAACCGAATGCTGGTGGTTTTATTTTGCAATAAAAAATTACAATTAAATTATGTATTTATTTTACGCATAACCATACCACAGAAACCTGGTTCCATTTTGTGTATTAAAAATAATTGTTATTAATAGAAATATGTGTAATGTATAATGGTACCAAGTAGGTGTGGATCTGTTTTGTATAAAATGACATGATAGTAATATCGTTTATTTGTTTGAACAAAGCAGTCCCGTGGTGCTGTGGTTCGGTTTTGCTTAATATGTATTATTCGTTGTTGCTGGTGGTTCCTTTCTGCTTTTGGTATACCTTGTTTCCAACGTAAAAATCATGTGGTTCTTGTTTGTATAAGAATTTAGACCACTTTTGAATGAGTATTCTTCAATAAAAGTAAAAAACGAAATTTGTCGAGTGGTTCCATTTTGCATAAATACGGACAATTATAATAATGCAACTCTATGTAGGTAGAGTCAAAGACTATTTTTAATAAGCCAAGTTGTATCGATAATTAATTTGAAAATGACCTTCATTCACCATGATTACCCAACTATTTGGTTTTGATATCACTCCCACGAACATAAATAACTAAACTGGTTAAAATAAAGCGTTTGGACATCACTAACAATCTTGTACTCCTTGCTTTACCTACTACACTACTACAGCATCAATCCTACTATAATATTATTCTTAAATGTGATTTTTTTATGTTTGTTTGTTACTCCTTCACGCAAAAACTGCTGAAGCGATTTTGATGAAATTTAGTAGATACAGCTTAAGGCCTGAGAAAAAAGATAGGGTAAGTTTATTCCAGAAATCCCACGAGAACAGGAATTAAGCGTTTATCCTTGACTACGTTGCCCTTAGACGTTGCCGATACCGCGGTCGGATAGCTAGTTGTCTATATTTTAATCATTTATCAATTTATTGAAGACATAATCAATCATAATCTCGTATCTGGTTATTTTGCGCATAAACAGTTCAAAATTTAAATAACTCCTATTGAGCTAAGTAGCTAATATCATGTAGATATACCTACCTATATTATAGATATTGCCATAGCTACACTGTTTTATCCAGAGCACGACTTCCTATTAAATCCAGACACGATTATCCGTATAGAAATCGGTTAGTTCTGATTTACTTTTACGGGCACAATTAATTCCTATGCTCTCTGGTTTGCGTTTAGTCGAAGCCCGTTATTTTACGCGGTAATCTGCAGTTATGCATAATTTGAGGTTAGAATCTCGGAGTAGGTAGGTATCTATTATGTAGGTAGTATATGAATTTATGTTTTGTTCAATGCAATTAAATTCCTAATTTTAACTTTAAATTGTTAAATCGAAAAGTGTAGAAAAAATGCCAAATAAAAAGTTTAGTGACGAATAAAAAGTAGGACATTTATTTTTTTATCGATTTTATTCAAAATAAAAACTATCGTTTTTTGAAACATAATTGTGTGAAAGGAAAATATCATGAAATAAATTTATTTCCTTCTAAAGACATTACAGCGACATGTATTTTATGAACAAAAATCTTCATGTTGAAGGCATTATTTAATTTCTGCTATCCAATTTGGATCGGATTACGTACAAATCCACACACGGCATAAAACGTCTATCAATAAATAAATCCCTAAATACCTTGAAGACAATCTAATAAAGTTATCCCATGGAAAAGCTTTCAAAAACAATTTAGAAGCGACTAAAAGCGTATTAGATCAAGAATGGACCCTTTGTTTCTGCAATTGAGGGATTACCTGTAAGAAATGTAACGTAATAGGTAACTAAGAAAATAATGTATGTAGCTAAAAATCATAATATTGTTATCTTTATATTTTAACCGACTTCAAAAAAAGGAGGAGGTGCACGGGCTTAATACTAAGTGCTCAGTGCTTGGCACCGACTTCAAACCTATTTAATAAATAGCACATCTAAATAATATTATGTAGTAATTAATAATATCAAATCTTTTTTATTTTTTACTTTTCCGTTTTTGAAGTCGGTTGTTTTTAACGTAGTATTTTTATTATAAAATAAGAAGGTACTATGCAATTCTAGTTCACACCTAACGTAGATTAATTAGCGTAAGTATGTCAATTTAAGATAATAATAGGAAAACCTGTACAAAATATTTACTTAACATAAAACAACTATATAGAGTAAGATCCCAGAGCGATAAGACATAACTTATTTTCTAAAAGATGAAACTTTAAGTTCTCAGTAGTGTCTCATGTACTTTGTATACCTGCGTGTTTGTGAAGTTTGCCCAGTGACACCTGGGCAGGTACCAGGTGAGAAAGGTGACTAAAAATAAGAGTTACTTTACTTAAATTTAGATGGCTGATTTTTAGATATATTATATAGAATATCATTCTCAAATGGTATCGCAAGTATCAGACACTTTTCATGGACCAAAACTTTTGTCAGACGCTTTAAAGCTCCACTTCCAAAAATAAATAAACTTTACTTATTTTTAAATGTCTGATTTTTTAATATGTTATCAACATAACTATTACAAAATTATATTTAATCAGTCAGACAAATTGGAATGACCAAAAATCCACTAAACACAAAAAATATTCGGCCGTGAGTACGAACGCGAGAGCATTATGCATGCGTTTCAGAGCGAGTGTATATATATGTGTATAGATAGTAACCCGGATCTCCTTCTTTAACTCACATTCTGTTTCAGTCTACTGTGTATGTGCGCGCAATGTATAGTATACATTATACCCGGCGCGGCGAATGATGATTCCTATGACACTGACAGTTATTCTCAAGAGACAAACTTGTAATGGCGTCACCATTAAATTAGAAACGTATTGGAGGCGTCTAAAAATGGCATTTATTAATTTTTATGTAGCTTTATGCCATAACAATGATATTCCGTTGGAATTATAACCATTCTTAACATTTACGAGAAATTATATCAATGTGACTTTGCGTTTACGTCCTACAAAACTTACATCGTTGGCATTTATCGACTAGTGCGGAAAGTATCGATAAACCAATTTCGATAATGGAAACGAGTTCACATTTTTTCCATGCTTAAGCTTCAGTTCATTCACTATTGAATGGAACAGAAGATCGCAGCGTAATTAATTCATTCATTACCGCTCGCGTTAATTTACTTACCTATGATAATATAAGTTTTTTAGACAAATTAAATGGGGGCTTCCATTTTCATGATAAAATAATATACACTGTGTTAAACGGGTTAAAAATTACGTGAAAATGATAAGGCGCATTTTTATGCTTTGGAAAACTTTCGTTTTACTTACCTACTTAATCTATGCTAAAAAACTTAAATTAATACAACAACAACATAATAGACGTCAAAAATTTTAGTTAAAATTAATTTTATAATATTTGTAAAAACATGTTTACCAACGTCGCTGAATGCAAATCACGCCTTTGCCTATCAAATAGTAAAGTATCGACACGACCCATCATACGAGCAATCACTAAGACGAACTGTCATAGGAATCATCATTCGCCGCGCCGGGTATAATGTATACTATACATTGCGCGCACATACACAGTAGACTGAAACAGAATGTGAGTTAAAGAAGGAGAACCGGGTTACTATCTATACACATATATATACACTCGCTCTGAAACGCATGCATAATGCTCTCGCGTTCGTACTCACGGCCGAATATTTTTTGTGTTTAGTGGATTTTTGGTCATTCCAATTTGTCTGACTGATTAAATATAATTTTGTAATAGTTATGTTGATAACATATTAAAAAATCAGACATTAAAAAATAAGTAAAGTTTATTTATTTTTGGAAGTGGAGCTTTAAAGCGTCTGACAAAAGTTTTGGTCCATGAAAAGTGTCTGATACTTGCGATACCATTTGAGAATGATATTCTATATAATATATCTAAAAATCAGCCATCTAAATTTAAGTAAAGTAACTCTTATTTTTAGTCACCTTTCTCACCTGGTACCTGCCCAGGTGTCACTGGGCAAACTTCACAAACACGCAGGTATACAAAGTACAGGAGACACTACTGAGAACTTAAAGTTTCATCTTTTAGAAAATAAGTTATGTCTTATCGCTCTGGGATCTTGGACTAATACTGGTGATAAGATGGTACCTTAGATTACAAAATAAAAGACAGATGGAGCGTTGCCGAACTAAACCGAATGATTTATCGTCATTTCCATAAAGCTATGTGTGCTGTCATTTCGCCGCTGCACTGTACGTACACGGTGCTTCTGTGTGGGTGTTATGTTACCAGATATTGAAAATTTTCCCAAAATTTTCCCCGACTACGGAAGAAAGAGGGTTATGTTTTTCGAGTGTATCTATGTATAATATTTCTTTGGCACGCCCTGCAGTATAAACCGCTGAACCGATTTTGATTTATGAGGTGACATTGCAATCATCTGAATTATTATGGTAGTGGTGTTAGTGACGTAGGCTACATAAATTAGCTGTCAGGTTTTAATTTTAATTCTAATATAAATTCTTGTTTATGATAATTTTTTATAATGTTGTAAAAATTCTTCTGTTACATAAATGATAAAGTACCTACCTACTAAAGTTATAAATGAACAAAATAATTGTATTCAATTTTTAATTAAATAAATTACGTAAAAAAAATGTTTCAAAATTACAATGATTATATTATTTTTTATTTTCAAGATATATGAATGCGGATAGCGGTGGTTTTTAGTCGAGAACACGGGACATTTTATTTTTAGAAAGAAAGAAGGAAGAAACCATTTATTCCAATACACACAAACACACAACAAAAGCATTGTAAATTATTATGAATAATAGGTACCTAATAGAAAACATAAATAAAATTTATGTATGGTTGCTTGCGCTAAAAAAGGAAGCCACTCAGGATACCTGAGGCATAATACCTTAACACTGATTTTCAGTGACCACCGTACGACATCCACATTGTCAGCTGCTTTACTGGATAATAAATAAAAATAAAATAATAAATAAATATAATTCCTGGATAATAATAATTATGTCATATCCATCACGGAGTTCAAATGAATTAAATCGAGGGGGAAAATGACTCTGACATTTTTAAGCTATATAAAAGTAACAAAAAAAAGTATTATGCTTATTAAAATTATCTAATAATGATCATGAACCTTTATTGCACCATTGCACTATACAAATAATCACATTCAAGATCGAAAAGCACTACCCCGAAGATCTTTTAACCATTTTACCGTTTTACCCATAAAAATGGCAAATTGATTTTCAAAATACTGGCAGCATACGTTGAAGTTTTGTATTCCTTCGTATATGTAAAATTATTATTTGTATACAAAATTAAATAAGCCAAATAATCTACAGAAAACCTGTAAAACGATGTTTTATCTTTTTGTCTGTTTTCGGGAGCAAATTTTACAAGACAGCATTTTTTTACTAAAATACCAAACGACTTTTGACGTATTGCATGACACTAGAATCGCTATAGCACTGGCGGAGGTTCGTATTCGTTTTTGATTTCCTATTTTCTTTGACAAGGGCGATGGACGACTGTCATGCTCCATCTGCCTTTTATTTTGTAATCTAAGGATGGTACATCATATTATTATTTTCTCGGGCATTCTGAAGGAAAATGTTAATTTATGTATTATTTAAAACAGCGCCACCTACCTTATCACCGTCGAACTTTTCCGGCTCATCGCTCCCTGCCCTTATGTCACGTTTGTCACGAGATCCGCGGCGTGTCGCTAGCGGCGTCTGTGGTGGCGACGCTAGTGCCATACTGTTCCTAGCACTCACAGGTGGCGATTTTATGAACTCAATCTTCCCACCTTCGATACAAATGTTCGGCGTCAAGGGATACATGGGTGACATAGCGACGTTCGTATTCGCTAAATGGTTATACATCTGATTGTCTTCTAAGGGCAGGGAGTTTGGTTTGTTCTTTCTGCGGTACGTGGAGTCGTATGCGAGCAATTGTGTTTTCTGTTCTGGGTGCACTTGGCGCACCTTCCCGGGGGGTCTATCGGGAGGTTCCGGTGACACATTGTCATCTGGCTCCGGACTTTCACATCTTTCATTGTTCGATGATCTGAAACAATAAAAAAACATTCTGTAAGAAAAAAATCCAATTTTACGCTAGATGGCGCTTTTATAAAGACTCTTCGAAAATATTTTTATTTATGAATAAAACATATTAAAACGCAAAAAATGACAAATTATTTACCACTAATAATCATATTGAGTACTAGCGCAACATCACACATCAAAAAATTTTACATTTTGCTTAAGTAATGTTTTAAATCAAGCATCAGTTCTGAATCGCGCAAGCGATATTTTTTCAGTCACTACGTATATATACGCTCGACAGTGTTGTACAATTGGAAGTGTATTCTTTAGTGTGATGCCACACCTGTCCATAGATCGCTAGCTTCAGTTAGTAGGTCTGCAGAACGTGACGTCACGCGGTCGTAGTCAGGCTACGCTTCTTGTAACGTGCGCTGCAGACGATCGCCCACCGCGGCTGCGACGGCCCAGCGGCGCACTTTCCTTGGGGCGGCCTCTCTAAACCTCGCGGTTTTAGTTAACTCGTTAGCTTAGCTCCGGTTAAATCTTGAACACTTCCATATAATGGCGGCGAGAATACATTCTCGAATGCCTGTTTTTTGTACGTTTTGATTTAAAATTGATTAAAAATTTTACTGATACTCTGTAGTGTTTCATTGCAATCATCATTTTTATGAATTTAATAATATGTTCCAAGTGTAATAATACAAGTGCCTAAAAATATAATTTTCGTTCCTAATATTATTACCTACCTAGTTAAGCTCTACATTGCTTTTTTGTGAGATTAATAGTATAATAATCAAGGAATTTTTTCAGAGATTACAAAATATAACAGAGGAATAATTATTTTGACCTTTTGTTTCCTTGGTTCATTTTTAGGTTCCACTAGTCTCCACTTCTTAAAAAAAAATTCTCTTGATATTTAGTATAGAATAATATCAAGAGAATTTTTTTACTAGGTATATATATTATTAACCTCTTCCTAGTTCCTACTAACTATTATCGCATATTCTTACATGTTTAAGTTTAATTTATTATATTACAGTAACTACCTAAGTATAAACATTCTTTTTAAATTTTGCGCTCTAAAAATGTATTTTCACTAAAACGTAATTAGTACCATGTTAGTACCTAGCTAAGTAAGTAGGTAACCTGTTTTTCTTTCACTTTAATTAAGGTTATCTTATTTGATTTCTAACGCGGCATCTAATTTTAGCTATTTATTAAGTTTCTTCAGCTCCCGTCATCTTTTATCTAATCTATCAAAACTGTCAGGAACAACGTTGCTATCGGCCCAACGTGTTGGTAGATAAAATTTAGGAATAGGTTCAAAGGCCTGTTAACTTGACACTAACAAAATAGAAAATAATCCTTCCCTGGCAAAAGGAATGACGTTGCTACTATAATATTAGACTATGTAACTAACTACAGTATTTACTAAAAGTGGTAAAGGTAATGAAAGTATGAGAGAATGGTAGCCTGTATGTAATTCAATAATTATGACGCTCTATCTACTATTAGATACTTTTATTATACAATAATGAAGTAAGTATCCTGCATCTGTAAGTAATAAAAATAATTGTCAAATTTTAACCTGCAATCTGGTGCTTTTGCTTAGCCGTAAATGCTTATTCGTTTTGGTTATAAGCATCTACCTACTTCATATAAGTATGGATAAATGAATTTTCTCGTCTGTGGTCCAATAATATGACAAATTATTGTGTAGTTCCCTTGAGACTAATACAAGTATCAAGGCTTCATGAATAGTGGCAACCTTAGGGGAAGGCAAATCGGCCTTGGACCACGGTTTTGCTACACCCTTGGGGACTCTACTTTTATCGTCGTCATCGTCATCGTCGTCGTTTCAGCCGTGGGACGTCCGCTGATGGACAAAGGCCTCCCTCAAGGATTTATTATACTTTTTACTTTTGTATCTTCAGTTAAATAGGTTTGTTCTTCTAACTTGTTTTCTATTAACGTTAATTGCATTATAGGTAATATCTAAAAAATTCATGTTAACCCAAAGCCTCGCAATGAGACCACCTCTGTTGAAATCAAGAAGAAAAGGATAGCCCATTCTATAATAAAAGCACGTTATGAAACGGGGAGTGACCGCCTAATTAGCCTGCTTCATAAATACCATTATAATATACCAGATATACCGGAGCATCCATCTACATATTTACCCTCCGCTTAAAATATCCCTTTGATATTCGATTATCCACTCGGTTGGATACATGACAGCAACCCTGAACTTTAAAATGTATGCACGACCTTTCAGCCAATGAAAGACGATCCCCACTCCCCAGTACCGATAAATTCGAGCTTGGCCTTTTTAAAGATGTATTGAATCATCTACTTAATGCTACACATTATAAATTGCTTTACTTTTGCCTTTTTGTAATCATACATCGGTATTTTGCATCCTGATAACACCATGATTAACGCCCTCGCGGGACAGAATAAATTATTATTAAGGAAAATAAGTACTTACCGCAAAAAGAGATCAAACGGATCGTTGATCGTTGATTATAAATACATAAGTATTGGTTAAATGACAGAGAATATAGGTCGTAGAAGTTACTAGATGAGAGAATTACACGATTACGGTAAAACACTAGACACTATGGAGTTTACTGATGTTTCAAAGTTCAAACTCATGGGTAGCGTTGTCGTTGGCAAATCAAACATGACAAAAAAGTTACCGACGAATTTTTGCTTTGACTTGATTTTGCTCCATTTGGTTTATGTGTATAAACGCGAAGTCTCCAAAATCGTAAAAAAAAGTAAAAAACTAAATTGTTCTACATTTAGTCCGTCTCTAAATGCGTCTGGGAAGAGGAAGGAAGTGTCGTTCGCACTCAGATACAAAAATCGCTTCCTATACGATTTAATGTCAACCTTATCTGTAGGAGATAAGATTGGTTTTTGATAAACGATTTGTAGAGTTAATATGGCGGGTTTTTCGTCAACATAGGACAGCTTTAGTATAAGAAATGATTGCGTAAGAACCTCAATCAAATTAGGCATCTTTGTGCTTCGTAGGTGGCGATTGACTAATAGAGTGAACCTTATTATTGTACTTAAAAAAAATATAATTGGTTTAGTAAATCTAAATATTATTTTCTAAGTATGAAGATGAGATATGGCAGATGTTTTACATAGTTGGAGGTCGCCATAAAAAAATATAAATTTTTATAATAATAATATGTTACTTTTACTTATAACAAGGAAATAATGCGAATACGGCGTTTATTAACAGCTTCGAGCGTCCTACGGCGCGGCTTCTACATATTTTCCTGATTGTATGATATCGTCTATAATTTTAAGAAAAAAAGCTCTCAAATCATAATCAATTATCATATCATAATCAATCAATTCTGTGCCTCCAGTGAATAAGGGAATAACTCAAAAACAGCACTTTTCAGGAGAGACAAAAAAACTATATATCAATACTAAATCTTTATAAATTCAAAATTTTAAGCTTGTATGGGTAAGATATGATGTTAGACTATAGTTTTACATATGAACACATATTGTAACAACCCCATAAATATACCTTTTTCGTGTTTTTTTGTAGTTGTGGCCTTATGAACGAGTACTTCATGGAATAACTCAATGTATTCACATAATTTTTTTTTTACTCTTTGCAATATAACGACTTATGCCCATATTCACTATGTTCATAATCGCACAACATGACTTATATTATTGCCAGTTTTGGTTTTATAGAAATGATGTGACTTATTATGCTTGAAATTTGTGTACTTTATGACTCAATTGAGGCCTTTTAGTGGAAAAACTATGCACATAGCTTGAAAAACGAATGAAATCAACGGGTTTTTTTTATCGTTATTAGATAATAAAAACAAAACAACATTTAGGTATTTATGCATTTAACCCTAGAATTCCCATCTACGTAAATTTGACGTATGTACTCTTCTATATTTACCATCGAATCGCTGCAAAATCCAGAACCAACTTATTAGCCGTCGAGACCTAGCAATACATAGTTGGCGCATCCCGGTAAATTCCGCCATTTTGTTGTAAAGAGGATGTTGAGCGTCATTTTGACGTATAATTGGGCTTTTCGTAACTTTTAAGATTGTTTCAAATTTTTATTTTGTGATTTAGTTGAATAATTTTTTTTCCAAGTCACGTTTCACATGATATAGTATTATACTATAGATTGAGTATAAAATGGGATCCAGACAACTTTTATACTAGGACGAAAAACCTTCAATTTTAGTAAATGACGATTATTGTCCTCCGCTGGATTTGGACTCCAAGCAAGGGGATTGGGTGGCTGAAGATGATGTCCGGAGTAAAACCGAATATGTCATGGTGGTATACATTGAGGATACAAGCACTATAAAGAGATAAGAGAAGCCCGAAAACCATATTCCTGTATGTTCAGTTACAGGAAAAGTTATAGGTGGTCAGTGGCGATATTTTACGGCATGATATGGAATTTTAACAATTTCTATATCATATAATATCAAAATAAGGAAGATAAATAAAGAAAATACAATGAGCCGCAAAGATTTTATGAAAAAATTAAGCACAGATTTGAAGGTGCCTTGGATGCAAATACGACTTGTGGCACGCACTTTGAAGAGACTCTACGTGACAATAGCCCAATTTTTTCAAAATAATATGTGGTACCAGAGTATCCATAATATGTTTACGAAAATGCAGGACCAAAGAAGTATCGATATTGCGGATTTTTGTTCCTATAAAAAAGGCAAATTACCAAAGCACAGTGGCTAAAACTGTGCTAAAACGCTATATGCGGAGAACACAATATTCATAATTGTCAAGACTGGTTATAAATACTTTTTTTTATGCGACTATTATAGACTATAGTATTATTGTAGTTAGATTAATTTTTTTAAAAAAGATTAAAAACTAGTTATTTTTTAAAAACTTACCCAATTATAAGAAGAAAATATAAGTTTAACATTTTTGTTGGCTTTTTTTAGATGATTCAATTATCGTTCTGTATTTATATAAACAAAGAGTATAATATCATTAAATGCACTTAATGTGTTAACTGTATTTTTAATATCTATTGCAAAAAATAGTTAATTTCCATAGAAATATATTAGTATCCCAAGTTAACTGATTTAAAAAATATAAAGATTTGTTGTTGCAGATTTATTGAAAAATAATAAGGAATAGTGTGTGTTGTTTCCGTGCAGTATTCAAATAGACCAATAGCAACACGGCATTAACGCGAAACTGACTCATGTCGTCACTTGAACCAATGACACTAAAAGAGTTGTTCCTTTATGCTCATGTTAGAAAAATGACACAAATGCGTTTATACTAAAATAGTGTTAGGACTGATGGAACAAAATGAATTAAGTCTATATTCAAAAAGTATAACTACACATACGTCTTTGTGTTCGTGGGTACTTTTGACTCGAGACGAATAGTTCCTTTGCGATTGCCTAAAATGATGGATAAGGTAACTTATACCGTTAATCACACCCTACTTATACCGTTTGGGTCATTCGAAAAAATGGGTTAGGACGCAGCTAGAGATATGACCTTTTGATATGTTGTGTATTTTGACGAGCTGAATCCAATGGTGCAATAAAAACCAAAGGGAATAACTCGTCTTACTCCTTTATTCACTGGAGGCACAGAATTATAAGTCATATTTCACCCAGGTTCACAGTTTTCGTGTGACAGGTGACACGAATGACATATAAAGCAATCAGCGGCGACATCAAAGAGCCGAAATGGTAGATTTGTAGCAATCATGTATGTATGGGTTATTTGTGACAGTTTAGTTGAGTGGCGTTGACAGTGCTGACGACGAGAACACATTTAGTAAATACCAAATATAGGTACCACATTTGTTTTTACCACAGGTTTTTACTGTTCTGTGTAGGTACGGTTTCCAATAATTTCTTAGGTACAATAAATTATTGAAGGAATAATTTGGTTTGGTTCAATGGGTCATGATTCAATGGTTAATTGTATCGAGCTTTTATCTATACTAATAATAAAGCTGAAGAATTTATTTGTTTGTTTGAACGCGCTAATATATATAAATAAATGATTTCTTTCTTTCTTTCTTTCTTTCTAATCTCAGGAAGTACTGGTCCGATTTGAAAAATTCTTTCGGTGTTAGATAGCCCATTTATCGAGGAAGGCTATAGGCTATCATCACACTAAGACCAATAGAAGCGGATAACTGCGGGTAAAACCGCGGAGCACAGCTAGTTAATAATAAAAAAAAACAATAACATTTGAAGGAATAATTTGGTTTGGTTCAATGGGTCATGATTCAATGGTTAATTATGAGACTGACCGGTTGGCTTGGTTGGTAGTGGCCCTGCCTTCCAAGCCAGAGGTCGTGGGTTCGATTTCCACCGCAAATATTTGTGTGATGAACATAGATGTTTGCTCTGTGTCTGGGTGTTAATTATCCATATAAGTATTTATTTAAAAAAAAATATATATATGTATGTACCTATGTTTATCAGCCATCTGGTTACCATAACACAAGCGAAAGCTTAGTATGGGATCAGATTGTGCCGTGTGTGAAAATTGTCCTGAAATATTTATTTTACTTATTATTTTAATTGTATCGAGCTTTTATTGAGCGTATAGCTTCACGCACAGTATCGAGTGTTTTAATAGCAAATTTTTGCGCTTTGATTGAATTGACAACATTTCAAAATTTTAAGCTACTTATTTTTTTATTTTAATGAAAACTAGATCAAAAATTATGATACACGTATTTTTTGCTTTTTCTAAATATGGAAGTTTTCATTCATCTTTTTGAGTTTTAAAATCATCTCATTCTAAAATGTCGTAAGCGCCAAATGACGTCATACATACGGAGGAATACATTTTTTCCTTTGCCACATACCTAGTTTAAATTAAAAAAAAATCTTGACAGTTGACATTTTGGCACATTTGTCACTTTGATTCGTCAAGCTTTGTAAATATTGTTATTTGTTATTTGCTGATCCAAATTTTAAACAAAAGAAACTTATTCACAAGTACTGATGATGATGACTTTATGCAGGATTTGTTAAGGAGTGCTGAAAATTTCTGGGAAACAAATATACCATCCCAAAAACGTTGGAAAGTGTTAAATAAATACAACTTTTAGTAAGTAAACAAAGTCTTTTATTTCAAGAAAATTATGAACACTATAGGCACTATTTGTATAATATAAATGAATTGGTCCAACTCCAATCAAACAAACATCACGCTAATGATATTAAATTAGAAAACCAACACATAACACGATTTAAAATATTGTTTACATGAATAATACACAAAAATGACATTAATATGAAATTTGACACATGCCATACCCTGTAAATGTCAGTGATAGTTTTTTTTTTTTAATTAGGCTAAGGCGCATTTTTATTCCTCCGTATGTATGACGTCATCATCACATTTATCGTTTTTATTTAATTTCTCTTAAAATATGCGATTAAAAAATGAAATAATTTTTTTTCTGTAATCGCAAGAGCAAAATAAAGAAACGGTTTTTTTCTTTCATGGCCTTATAAAAAATGAAATGTTGTCAATTCTGGTAACTAAGGAAAAAGTTACCAAACATGTTATGAATTCAAAAGGAAATCTTGCCTAATTAGTATCTTAACTTTCAAATTGAGTTTCTAAATAATAACGTTGTATTGTCTTCTTGATTGCCACGGGATAATTAAAATGAATTCACGTATCCCTGAAAACTAATTTCCCAAATTTTCTTTTCCCTTCTCCACCAATCACCATTTTTAATTATTAATCTATAATATTATTTATTGACCTGTCCCACTAAACGATGCTCTCTACCCCATTATTTATATTATACAACTAAATGATAGAGCTTACCACAATAATCCCATACTTTATAAATTACAATACGTACTGTAATTTTTAAATATAGCAATCCTTAAACTATGTCCCCTCTTATCTATCCTAGAAGCATCCATTCACAAACCCGCATAGAATCACAAATATTAGACCCTCAGATCGTAGTGTCGCACCTATCTTCAAGACAATAAGATTCCTATTTACCATGATAGCGGTATACACTGCAAGTGTGAGTGAAGTGCTTTCGTCAGGACAAGTACGTGTGACGTCACATTCTTTTGTGTAAGTAGTGGGATGAGCTTTACCTACCTGTATTTGTTTCGTGATTTAAGAGGAAGGTGTACTTAGTGTGGCTGGCTAGTTCAAATTTGTTCAGCGATTCGTGTGATTGACAAACATTACAAAAATACTGGATAAATTTAAATATTTGATCAACGTACGTAGTAGAGTTATTTGTATGGCTTATATGATACCGACTTTGTATTTTTAAAATATGATGCCATTAAAATCTTTGAGATTCTTGGTGTTTAACTATCTATTTCATTAATTTATTTATTTAAATTTTGAAATAGTTACACCAAGTTCGTACGTTACGCTAGTATATTAGAAAAAGGATACTCCAAGCTATAGTTTTATTTAACAAAAAATTTCAACTAAACGAGCTGACATCTAAGGAGGTAATTTAAAGAAGTAGGTACTAGGTACTAGTTTAGTAGCCACCTTTCCTGTTCTTGACTTGCGCCTGGCCTGGAGACGGGCTGCCGCCGAGGGGGTCGCGGAAGAATTCCAACCAATACCCGCGGCCCCATCATTAAAGCGGCTCGACAGAACACAGTAGAGTTTTGACTAATTACTAGAGATGAAACGGATATCTGGTAACTATCCGGTATCCGGCCTATCCGGCCGCAATAATACTATCCGGCCGAATACCGGATAGCTACTATTCGGGCGGATATACATCCGGCCGATAAAAAAAAATATCTGGATAAAAGAAACATATTTTTGAGTAATTATTTGCTTTATTTAGCAAGAATCACATTTCCCCGAAATCAATAATTATTGAATATGTTACGAAACTTCCAAGATATTATTTTACTTGATAGGTATTAAAATTATTGCAATTAGATTATTTATTATTAGATACATTACCTGCTTTTTTCGCTTCGCCGCCACGAGAAATATTAACATTGCATAATAAACAAAGAGCTAACTTTTTATTTTCACTGCTTAGTATTCCCATAAAGACGATCTTTTCTTCACCGATGCCATTTCTCGTTGCTAAATCTTTTAGACCTATGTATATATGTATGTACTTAAAATAATAAGAGCACAAATAAAATTATAACCTAAAAACGATCACGCACGTGTCTGCCCTGCATGCAATTGACACAATAATAAAATTGTACAATTGTTAACTTCACTCATCAACGAAAAGAATCGAACCGAGTCCATCCTATCGTTCGCGCGACGCCTACGCAAACGGCTAAGTTTCGCCGGATATTCGGCGGCCGGATATTCGGCTATCCGGCCACTTGGTCGGCCGAATATCCGGTATCCGGTATCCGGCCAAACTGCTATCCGTTTCATCTCTACTAATTACCGACTGGTAAGAATCCGACATAACCCACGGCTCCTTCCCCGGGGCCGTGGAAGTATCTTTGGAAGATTTCCCCACTATAAAAAAGGTTCACTAGTTTCTAGTTTCTCCTGGCATTTTCACATAACCTCAATGCATATCCCAAGATTATCCCCGTGACGATTTCTTTCGTCTCACATACGCATTGACGCATATATAAAGGTTCCACTCTATTTCATGTTTAGATCATTTGACAGATCCGTTTACTAAGCCTATGTATTCATGTCAATCAGTACATTGGTTTTTGTACTGCACAAATGATAAACTATCTTGATACATGCGCAATGCGCATGCACATGCGAGTCAGCGTTGACGCTGAAACTCATAATAATATGATAAAGTAGTTTGTATGTATTCTGGTATTTCTTACGCTCTTGTAAAGTCTCTTATTTATTATAGGTATATTTATAATCTTTATTAGCACAAAAATCATTCTTATTTGCAATATATTTTACAAAAGTATCGAAGTAAGTACCAAGATGATCTTCTCTGTAGAAACTGTTTCCCGAACCGGTAAAGGGTAAAACTATATTATTATGACAAAAAGTGCTTCTAGAAGAAGTCTAAGTAATTGAACAAAATTGTTGAGTTTGAGTTTGGATGTAGCAAATTGAACAGGTGAAAACTTCCATAATTATTTTGATAAACACAACTATTTCCATAGTAGACTCCAGGTGATGGCTTCAAAATTATCACCGTTATACTGTTCTAGTAAGACCAGTCCAGTACTTATAATTAATTCAAATTCAAACACATGTCGCCCGGTTTATTTACAAGTGTTATTATGCCAATTATTTATAGGGCACGGCTATATATGTAAAGATAACAAACAACTTTAAAGGGACTAACTTTTTATGTTGAATTAATTTTAATTTATTATACGAAAGGAATAGATACATAGATAATAAATAAACATAGCAGTGACTATAATATTATGCCTTGCCTTGTAGTATTGCTGTAATAATCTTCTTACATCAGATATTATTATCTCTAGGTAAATGAATGTAAATGATAAAGGACATTATACAGTTAGTTTCAAATTATGATAATGCTCTGTATCATTTGCCTTCAATCTTGATGTCATCAGATCACAATTCGATGTTGTTCTGATCTCTGGTGCTTAGAGATGGACTAAAAATGACGTTTTTAGTTATGATGTAGTGTAAGCAGTAGAGAAGGTAGTTCAAACAAAGATTTATATTGTACTTTACTAAAACACAAAAGAAATACAAAGAGCCCACGATATAATAATTAATATTACCACAATACATATGTATATGTAAGTAATAATATTTCATGGTAGAAATAATATATTCAATCGAACCGCACTATGCACTACGAGTCATTGTTTGTAGTTAGAAATATTTGGACGATATAAACTATGTTTATTAAGATACTAACTGAAGATTACCTTCTATAACCAACAGTTTACGTAAACCAGTAGCCATTGTAAGATGTGACATTCAACGAAAGACGTTTCCAGTTTTTGAATTGTTTAAATGAGTTAATTAAACAGAACACCGTTATAATCCGAGAACTTGGCGATAAAAATATTTTGTGAATTGCACACGCCTTTGAGAACAGTTATTTAGGTGTAACATTGACCCCTTTGGTACAATTAATCAGGTTTATCGTTGGTTAAATGGATATTACAATAATGTATTTAGATGATGAAACCTAATATTATTTAACACTAGCTGTGCCCTGCGGTTTCACCCGCATTACTCCGCTCCTATTGGTCTTAGGGTGACGATATAGCCTATAACCTTCCTCGATAAATGGGCTATCTAACACCGAAAGAATTTTTAAAATCGAATCAGTACTAATCCCTGAGATAAGCGCGTTCTCTACACTAGTATTAAGTAGTATAATATTATATATAGTTCACTAGTAAAATATTATAAAACTCATCAGCTTTATAATAATATTATACTAGTAGGTATAGATATATTCAGACGATAAAACTTACTATCTACTATTAGGCGCTAGAATCTACGAGATTAAGAAATCTGAATGAAAGAAGAAAGCTACCTGAATGATAGCTGTAACAAATAAAAGAGTAACTAAGCGGATTTCACTATCATTTCAAATAGGTACTTTCTAAGTGCCAACTTATTGTCAGGTTTTTTTGCAAGATTTGTGTGGAATCACTTTCCGATTTCGATCCAAAGAAAACTTTAAACATTAATCTAATTGTAAATGTTTAAACAATTTCACTTATCCATTACAAATTACAGTCGCTCTTATTTTATTTTTAAATATTATTAAATCAAATATTAAAACAATACATAAAATAATTCAATACATATAATGATACAACCATGATTTCTACACAATTAAACCCATCACAATAAATATATCACACGCACTTGGCCGCTTTTTGTTCATTTAAATTCTAACAAGATATTTAGAGCCGCAAAACTAGTCATTAGGAATAACATTCAAGACCTGAATCACTTGCCCAATGCTTGGCGGTCTGTTTATAATATGTTCGGCGAACACGTTAGTCAGACGATCAAAATAACGCACTTGCATAACTGAAGCAAGAGTATTAAAAACCCAATAGAAATAAGTATTTAAATATGATATACTATTGATATACTTCATAAAAAGCCAATAGAAGAAAGTTTAATTAGTCTAAAATTGTCTGTTAGAAATTAACTTAAAAAAGTAAATTATGTCATTGAAGCGTTGATTTTTCTATAATAAAACAACAAACATTCCTAATGCTGGCCAAATTGTATACCTACACGGTGACAAATCATGTTAAAGACTAAATTACTCAGGAGAAAGTGTGGCAATTCATAATTCAATATTATAGTTTACAAACTGTATGCCCGCAAACATAAATACTTTAATTATTTTCCATTACTCTTAGAGAGAAAAAGACCTGCAGGTCCGGAACATCCATCCATATAATATATATTTATACAACAATAACAATCATATCGTATTATAAATAGGTTCTAGCAGTGCTATTCTCTATTCTGTCCCCTTTTGGCTTCCATTCTATTAAATGCATTCTAAAAGCACAAAATAACTATTTATCAAGTTTTACAAATATGACATGCGTATAATTTTATTTACCGCATAACATAAATAATACATAGTTTATTTAATAAAGGCAAAGCTCTAAAAGGAACCGGCCTTATTGGCTAATGAAGTATGTTAACGTCAAACCAAATCCTAGGTTTTATGATGGTTTTATGAATCTAGGCAATTCTTTGTCACAAAGACCAATCGACTTGCTCATAAAATAAAACTTGCTAAGAAAGAATTGCCTTTTTCTACGAAGGTGGTCTATTTCGTCAGGAAACTCTTTAAAGGATCATAATGTGCGTAGCACATTGTCCACAATATTTTTGAGGTAGTTACACCGCACTAACCTTAGAAATAAAAGAAGTGTTTAAAGATAGTATCAAGATATATATTTTACTAATTATGTCTTTGTCTCTCATACATTAATTCAAAGGTAAGTTTTTATAGGCATCCCCGCTTCTTTATATAAAAGTTAACCCATAGATAATAAATCAATTTACATTCAATTACACGGTGCACTTCAAACAAAGCGTGAGCAAATCCAAACATTATCTGTATACACTTGTATCGGGAACGAATAACACTTTCCAATCAACGAGCAAACACGAAATGTTACATTTGTAGCGAGTCAGACTGCGTGACTGTTAGTTTTGGCATAGATTAGGCAGGTTGCCAAATGTGGCTAAATACAGGATATTAGTTAATGCCTCTAAGGATAATACTCTGCGAGGAAAAATCAATTAGGTACTAACACGCTTTTTCCCTTCAATTCAATCCCAAACTTTTAAAAAACTATTAAATTTCATAGAATTAAAGTACATATTAATCAATCGGCACAACAAGGGATATACAAAAAATAATACTCATGTAATTCAATTCATGTAAGTCAATTAAACATTTTGTTCATCGGATTTATAGTGCGATACATAATCTTGTAACTATTTATTATCTACTTTCCATCTCTCTCATATGAAATTTACTCTATTTTTTTTTTATAATTGCGATTTTTCTACACAACGAAATTCACACTGGTTGCATAATCTATGTCTCAACAGGACCACATGGCCGGACCATTTACGGCGCGCCGTAGGTCATGGGCCGGAGTAGTCTTAATCGATTTTATTGTGCGGCAGCTTTGTTCCGCCTTTTTTGCCGCCCGTGGGAACTTATCTCAAATGATGTTCGATATTCGATTTTTAAATTTCACGCAATTGCTACTACTCACGTCTGTTTTTATGACATAATCTATGATGTTTTTTGTTGATGTTTTTGTTTCTTTTTTGCAAGTTGAAGTCTAAATATTGTGAGATATTGTTCGTCACTTCATAACATAGAAACAGATTTGTATTGAATACAAAGGAAGTTAAAGTTATAATAGATCTATTGGAACAAAAATAAACAATAGTTCACACAAAATCTTTCCTATTTTAATGCGATTACTTTTGTTTGACCTTTTGCTTTGGTTATATTCACTTTCAAGGAAATAGCATCTATCTACTGTGATGCATACCCCAGCTCTTCATTTGATTATATTTACACACCTCAGATATTTACATACATAATATTATCACCAACCAACTCTAAAAGCAATATTCTTTCTAATTAATTGTACAATCGTAGCTAATTGCGTATCTGCATTCAATAAAGTATATTATCTAATATAGATGCGTACACGCAGGTCGTTGCTCCATCAACACTGTGGGTTATTTTTATTGAAAGATGCAAGTAGCCGCGCTTATCTTAGTTCCTTGATAAGTTATTGCATTGAATATCTTAGCAATGTTTAATATATTTTAATGTAATCGAAAGTATTTAAGATATTATGAGGATAGTGATTAAGAAGAAATTTATAAGAAAATTATTATTTATTATAAACGCGAGAGCTTGTGAAGGATGAAAGGATGTATCACATACAAATAAGTGATTAAATGTACATTATAGACATAAGCTTTTATAGATTCAACGATGTGTTAATGATCAAGTTTTCAAATGCTTAAAATACAGCGATTAATTTGCGAATAAAGACAAAAATCTAACTCTATATTAGTTTAAGAACTAACGTAGTCGTCGTCGTCATCTACCTGTAGATATTGAACATTATTACATTATTTTATCAGAAATCAAACATATCACACTGGATATTTTATCCCAAAAAGTATTCAACATAATCCATACAGTCCCAATTTTTGGTCCACAACACGTCAAAACATAAACGCGTATAAATCACAATGGCGTATAAAATTACATTATACGTTAAATAAACAAGCTTTGATACAATAATCAGCGATAAATCAGCTCAGTTTAACGTCAGGTTTAATGCCTGGTTAGTGGTTAAGTACTGAAATAGTCTAACCTAGATCGAATGAATCACAGCGGATATATTTAGTTATGTTGTTTGCTGATTTTATGCGTACAAAATAAAATAATGTAAGGATAACTAGGAGAAAAAATAGTTACGTAGGATCGTGCGCTAATACTACTGAAAGTTATGAACTTATGATAAAAAATGCTATTACTATAAGAGGTTTAGAAATTGGCATAGAATACCGTTCAAAAGATAAGATAGCTCACAAAAGCTAAAAAGTATTATTTTAATCATTAATGTTATGAAGCCTTAAAATGTTGCGCTTACCAGTTCTTATTCAGTTAAAAGAATAAAAATTTTATTCTAGAGCTCAACGTAAATAACAGACACCCCAGTAGAGCTTATTTCTAAAAATATATAAAAAATAACGAGTCACGTACAATGCCTTGGATTTAAATTTTAAACAATGCAATCCACACATCGAGGTAATAATAATAGTATGTTTATTTCCATATTTGCATACAGTATGCATCGCAAATCTTAAGCTCATCCACTCAGCAATGCAGCATATATGCCCATAAACAATTGTTATTCCATTATTATTCCGTACATATAGATAACTGTACATTACGTAACTGTGTACAGTTAGGGCCAACAAATGACCTTAACAAAATGAACCTATTGTGATGGACTGTACTTTCAGATTGCTATGTCATTATCTTTTGTATTTCGTGTTTGAATTGACGGGTAAGGTTGGGAATGTTGAAAATGATAAGGACTAGCTGTGCCCACGACTTCATTCGTGTTCAAGACCGCTGCATGAACTCTAGTTCAGTCATATAAACAATAAACATATTGCCAACAGATACAACCTTTTTTTAATAATACCTGCTATAATTATTGAGAAAAACGTGAAGTAATGCACTAGGCACTATTTACTACAGTAGACCAACGCAACTTGCAAAAAAGAAACAAAAACGTCAACAAAAAACGTCATAGATAATGTCATGAAAACAGACGTGAATATAGATTCTAGACGTAAAAAATAAAAAAAAAATTTAAACTCCTGCTATTCAGTTACCTATGTCTTATCATCTTTTCTGTACATATAGATTCTTGTATAGATTTCAATATGTATGCTATAATTAAAAGCCAATCTTCTGTAAAACGTCGCTGCAAGTGACCCAATTCTCGAAGTTTCTTCATACAACCCTTTTCTAGAACGTAAAAATTTAACAGTTGCATTTAGTACTAATAAAAGTACATCATATATTCATAGCGGAGTTGTGTACGTGTTTCATCCTTTTTATCATATCCTTAAATGTACGAGCATTTAAAAGCCTTTACTTCCCAGTGCCGTATTTTAAGAGCTTAAGCGTATCCTCTACTCCGCTGATAAAATCCATTACGAGCTGTCTGTAGTATCGTGTATGAGTCGTAAATGTGCAGTTGTGTACTTTTATTACGTACTGAAATGATTAGTAAACGATATTATAGCAAATATTGGCATCATATTATAAGGTAGTAGGTCATTACTATTAATGTGAGTAAAAGAGAAATAGTTTCCATTACACTAAATTCCGATTTCTAAGAAATATTCCGAATTTTTAAAGAAAGAATTACCGCAAATATTTAATCTCTTATAGATGAAGGAAAAATGAAAATAGCAGTAGAAAATGTTACTATTTATACTATAATATTGTAACGGAAAGGTAAAGAGTGTCCCTTCTTTGTTTGAAAGTATTTGCAGGGGTTTGCTTAATCCCCAAGATGTGCAAACGAATTTAGATAGCAAAAGTCGGGAATGTAAAAGACTTGAGCAGAGTTTTTAAGTCTAATTTAAATTTACCCCCAGGCTTTAGCATTAAGGCCAAGGTTGGAATAATTTAGGGGCGAGTTGGATTTGAGAAATTGGGTTACAATTGTAATATTACTCTTGTGATTTACTTGAATATCTGTTTATTGTTTTGATAGTTTTACTTACTTTTTAAGGTAAGTCTCATTTACGCTTTGCACCCACAATTTTTTAATAATGTAAGATTTATTAATGTTAGTCATTTGGATACATTTATTTTACTTCACATCAATGGGAGCCAAATTACTGTCGTCGTCGTTGGCCTATTTGATCTGTAGATCATATATGCAGTTACATTTTTGCAGCTGCAATTACTGTACGACCTATTATTTTTATTTGAAATGCTCACACTTGTACTTACCTATCTATGAATAAAAAAAGACAGAGCTATACCAAACGTATCTGACATCCTTTTCTAAAAACTCTGTTGAGGGTTCCTTGATTGCTTCCAATCATACTATTCTGAATATTCTGTATTCAATAACTATGAGACTGAAATCATTACATAGTCTATTACAAAGTCTCTTCCCGCTGTCTATCTGTCCCTATTTATGCGTAAATTTTTAAAACTACGCTGTAATTTTTGATATAGTTTTTTTAATATATAGAGCCGTTTTCGAGGTAGGTATCCATATTATTATTTGTTAAGTTTTAGCACAGTTTTAGACATGGGATCGGAACGCTAGTATTTTTAGTATCTATAAAGCTCGTTGCTAGAGAATTCCTACTATAGTTAGCTGATAAGGGCTTAAAATAAAATGCAGTAAGCGCATACCTATCTCGACGGCGATACAAACATACATTTCAACAAGTTAATTAAGGGTATTTTTTTATGTTTTTACTTGGATGATTTCTTTAGCGATTGCGGGATAGTTTATAAATAAATTCGTGGAGATTATTTCTGATATAAATGCATTCCGTTCTTAGGGGTGAATGTTTGCATTGGTTTTGTTTTTAAACATAAAACGACAACCTGATACTAAAATATATATATTACTAGTGGTCCGCCCCGGCTTCGCCCGTGGTACATATTTCGCAATAAAAGGTAGCCTATGTCCTTTCTCGGGTATCAAAATATCTCCATACCAAATTTCATGCAAATTGGTTCAGTAGTTTAGGCGTGATTGAGTAACAGACAGACAGACAGAGTTACTTTCGCATTTATAATATTAGTATGGATAGTAAATTGTGTACATTTACCTGTTACCACTAGCCATATAATATAGGTAGGTATAATATTATATAGATAACATAGGTAGTTATTAGCATTCAAGAATATATTATTCAATGAAATTTATAATATTTGAGAAGATTTGAGTAAACAATATCATAACAATATTGACTATTCCTTGCAGGTGAACGACTTCTTGACTGAACATCTGTCAAACGGACTTCATTGCATAATCTTCGATGGTATCTCACGTTATCAAAAGGATGGTTTGACGTTTGACTTCGTGTTTTCTTTACAAATTGGTGCATTCGGCTTCTTCTGTGTGAGGCTAAAAAGGGCCTACAAAATAATAATGGATTTTTTGTATTATTGAATTGTTTAACGTCTTAATAAATTATATATAGGTACTTAAAAAAAAATCTTTTGTTTCCATTAAAATTTGCAAAAAACATGTACAAATTTTACTGTTTTAATTAAATTAGCCCATAGTAGGTACTTCGCTATTTTCTGTATAAAAGTAGGTTGCGAACTTGCGAATATACGTTAAAACTCACTTGTAAATTGTAATAAATCACGTTTTAAACCCATAATTATAAATGTTCAATTAGAACGTATACTCCATCCATAAAAAGTACACATAATATGTATTGAGAATAACTCCGTTACAGTAATTTGTATGGAACCCGATACCTTGAGATTTTATCTTTATCATTTACCACTGGGTACAGTCGTGATGAAACATGGATTCAAATATTATCTTATTTCTCTTTAATTAAAAAGCTATATCAAACATCAACGCAGTGGGTAGTATCCCTGATGTACTTAGATTTGAGTTTGATAGCGATACTGGGTTTGGGAATTTAGTTAATTATTTTATTTGCTCAATTTAAATGATTTTAATCCATGATGTTAAAAATAAAAGAACATAATATGTCTCGAGTTTCGGAGTTTCTTATCACTGATGATCTGCCCTAGCTATTATTTTGTATCTGTCTGTTTTCATTACCATTCCTAAAGGTATTAATATACGTTTAATGTTTATTTTATAAGCTTTTTATTAAGATTCATAATGTCCCTTTTGGATCCACCTCAATATACTATCTGTAGTTATCACAAAAATAATGGAAGCAGTTAGCTACCTCTATCCACGTCTTATAAAACATAAATAACAAGGTGCAACACAACCATAATATTATACTTGAACCCATAAATCGTCAAATAATTACATACTTTTAAATGTGCCACCGCTGTTTATACAATATAATAATAGTCTTCAAAAGACGTATTACCAAAGGTGGGTCGAGATGAAATTCCAACCGTACTTCTTTAATTTATGGCAATTAATAAAATGTTCCGCTACGCACCTGTCGTGCAGATGCGATGATCTATCGAAGGCATGCCGACAGAAAAACTGACTAAGCAATTGAAAAGCAGTAATGGACTATAATTCCCGAGTATTTAAAAAACGCCGTTAAGCATGCGTCAGCGCACGAGCCCCTAGCAGCTGCCCGCTGATTGGCTGCTTTTTGTTCCACATTCGAAATAATCGAACGTCTCCACCCAGTATGTGTGTAATTACAGAGCGGCGTGGACGTGCCTGTCACCTGCAGATAAATAAGCCCGTAAAACATTTCAATAATACTAAATGCTTGCAACACTGTATGCCCATTGTGCGAAATAAAGGGAAATTTTTAACCATTTATCCGATGTCGTACTGCCTTTTAAAGCGACAATGTTACATACAAATGCACCATAAAAACGCGTATCAATATTTTTACGATGCAAAACCGCGAGTTAAGGAACGACTATGGTTACTTAACGTTTGACCTACATGCTTTTTATGATAGTTATCAAACCGTCACAATAAAATGCTGTTGAATGAATCCAATATTGCAATGGTTTGTCGTAAAGCGGTCAGGCGAGTACTTTGATGTCTCGAGTTTCGGAGCTACGGATGGACGGATGGACAGACCGCACCTGTCCACGTTTCCTGCTCATTGTTTTTTTGCCTACGACCGTTTCCTGGTGAGATCTGTGCTTTTCCAAGAATTAAATGATTACTGTAAAAACTGTGGCGAGTGAGAGATGAAGCGATCGTTGAACTTGTATTGTTTTTAAATTCGTCCGGCTGCCAATTTATCACCATCGAGGCAGGAATTTATTCAGCAGAATTTATATAATTATACACTTCATTGTAGCGACTTAAGAATTTTATCATTAGTGAAATATTTTCGCTCATTAACAGTTTATAGAGCGGTCTATTTACACACATTAAAAGCACGGGCATGTAGCGTTAAGAAATTTAACGCCTCTCTATACGCCTCTTCCTTTTGCCTTCCGATTATACAAGTATCAGACATTTAGTACCAAAACGAAATCATCAAATCAATTCCAATAATGATTATCCGAAAACGCAAATTCACCAACAATCACTTTTCTTTGTCAATATTTACGCGGCAATTTCTTTGCATTTTTACGCATGGCCATTATATTGCAAATGTCAGATTTGACAGCTAATTGAGTGTAATTCATCATGTCACGACTCACACAAAGAAGCCACGACGCTCACACATTTTCTGCCATTAGGGCATGAGAGAATAAAAATACATTTAACTTCTGGACAAGTTTGCATGTCATTTAGCATTCGGGTTTGTTTATGGCCGGCTAATGAGGAAGGAGAGCGATTTTTAATTTTTTTTTTTTTTATGTCACCAAGTAATAGAACACTTGAATTTATTAGATTTTTGTATTTATTACTTATCACAATGTTTAGAATAATCTTCCGAAATTCAAAAATTTTACGACAGTCCGCAACCAATGTCAATCTCAATAATTCGTCTCCTATTTAATTTTAGACCATCAGTAGGCACCTAGAGCTTAAAAATTTAATATCCTTAAATTCGTTCCTTATCACGGCTCTAGTCTATTTATAGTTAACTAAAGACATTTTCATCATACTAAATGAAGTAAAAAGTAACAAAATTCAATCCAAGGTACAAAAGAACCCAACTCTCGAAGTAATAAACTCAAAGCTGCAGGATACGTGAAATTTAATTTTACTCTTTTACAAAATCGCTCAACGCTTTCCTTAATAAAGTGGCTTCATCGCATATTACGAATGCGAAGCATGGCTTTTGTAGATCACAAAGGCACCAGCGTCACTCTTCGTGCATGCTTAAATAATTAGATATTGTCAGTACTTGTTCCTCGGGGATGATTTGTTTCTGAGTTAACATGGTTCTGTGGGTCTATGTCACACGTGCACGTCAATATTGTAGTTTGATGAAAGAAAAGTTATGTTTGTATGTTTAAAATAAATGTTTCAAGTATGTTTGTAAACATATTTAAAAGAGAGGTTTATGTACTAGGACTTTTTCTATTGTAACTTATTTTATTTCCGAAATGAAAGCTATAATTATTCATCTCTTTAGGATGTGTCTATATTCTAGAACATACGAACTTCATTGAAATTTTTTATTGTGACGGGGATTATATTAAAATTTCCTCTAAAAGCTCACACTTATAAAAGCTCTCGAAGTTTCAAAGTAGACCTTTTACTACAGTGCATTTTATATAAATAAAATATAGTCTCTCTACCATTTTAGTGAACTCCGTGAACTATAGAGGCGTGCTCAGCATAAATTAAGGTAATCGTTAGTAATGATTAGTTACACTGAAACATATGTATGTATGTATGTACCTGTATTACTTCGTGATGCGTCGAGTATTTAGCACGTCAACCATAATTGGGACAAAGGGTGGTGGTAAATAATATTAGGTAGAACATTTTATGGTCAGGGAGTGCCGCTTTTCCCTTTTATTATAGAATGGGTAGTTCATCGTATGTAATTAAATCGTAGACTATAATGTCCATTGTTTTGTTTTTGTTGGGTTTAACTTCAAAGAATGTTTGGTTTCTTTTTTCCTTTTGACCAATACAAGAATAATGTTTATATGAATATATATATTTATTTTCAATACGTTTCCTTTCCTGTTTCCTTCTAAAACGCACGTAAATCGAAGGTATTAAAAAAATATATGGCTGAAATGGCTATTTAGCTCTGTTTTATTTATGCTTCTTATTATTGTGCACTTTGTATGACTTTAGAAACTTTTAAAAAGAAAATTACACCTTACTTTTAATAGACAGTCTACTATAAATTATCTTAAATATTGCTTTTACCTTTACGTTAGATAAAAGATGCCAATGTTTTATGTGGTGTGGGGCAGTAGTAAAAGATTTTTAAATTCTCCAAAGAGAGGTAAGTCTAAGAAAAGCTTGATGAGACGCCATCCCCAAGGAAATTAGGTATTCAAACACTTTGACGTGAGGAAAATATTTTTTATATTATGAATGAAATGCCTTACTTTTGGGAAATTTCCGGTGAATGCCCTATATAAGGCTATGTTTATATTTCACGGTAAAGATAGAGTCGTATTTTATTGCGAATGCTAAATTATATATAATGTTTTCTCTTTACGATTTGATTGAAATGGAGTAGATGTGAATATAGAGCATTTTATTTATTACACTATGAACTCTACCAGAGAGAATTCTATCACTAAATTCATATTCTCATGATGCAATCCCTACTAATATTATAAATGCGAAAGTAACTCTGTCTGTCTGTCTGTCTGTTACGCTTTCCCGCTTAAACCTATCAACCGATTTTGATGAAATTTGACACAGACAATCTTTAGACATTGAGAAAGAACATAGGCATATATACCTTTTATCAAAACACCACGCAGGCGATGCCGCGGGCGGAAGCTAGTAAAATATAATTATTCTGAACGACGTACGTAGGTATGTCATATCTGTATTGACTAGGTACGTTATTATGAGAATCTCTTATATATAAAATTCTCGTGTCACAATGTTAGTCTGCATACTCCTCCGAAACGGGTGGACCGATTCTCATGAAATTTTCTGTGCATATCGGGTAAGTCTGAGAATCGGCCAACATCTATTTTTCATATGTACCACGGGCGAAGCCGGGGCGGACCGCTAGTATCTTATGTTTGTTTTGACATGATATGAGGAACATACGTTGGAAATTGAAATATGTAGAAGGAAAGTATAAAATATGATGTATGAACAAGGTATGAACGTATTGGAAATTAAATTACTGATATTAATATTTACAAGAAATTTTACACCACCAAAAGATTTTTATCGATATTATAGTGATCTGCTGTGAAATAAATCACACTACGTTGGTTGGATGATAACCGTTATTCCAAAAACTGATCAGACCCGAATGAAACGTATGAAAAAGTTCACAGGAAGCCAGAACGGACTCGTAAAGTGAAATCGATTGCCACTGATAACGATTGCGCTTCATAAATACCGCTTTTTGTTAACGTGCACGAAATATCAATGGGTGTTTTATTTATGAGATGAAAAAGTTATGTGACGTTTCACACGCCCAGTGTGAACGGTAATTATTCACATTGCGTAAAGGAAATAAATGTAAACTTTATAACTAACTAGGTTTCCGCCCGCGGCTTCGCCCGCGCAGTCAAAGAAAAACCCGCATAGTTTCGGGATAAAAAGTAGCCTATGTCCTTTCTCGGGTATCATAATATCTCCATACCAAATTTCATGAAAATTGGTTTAGTAGTTTAGGCGTGATTGAATAACAGACAGACAGACAGAGTTACTTTCGCATTTATAATATTAATATTAAATATAATATTAATATTAATATTTAGTATGGATTACGACTATTCGCGAAGTTGCAAGCACATTTTATTAAAAAAAGTAAATTTCTGTTTTATTTCACTCATAACTGCAATAACTCTATAACAGCCAAGTTTTCATATTTTTTCTTGTTCCTATACATATCGATGATGACGCAATCGAAATTTGTTAACCGGCATATAATCTAGATTTAAGAACATTCTTCAAGCTAAACACGTGCTGATATCAGAATACAATTACAAAAATTTTCGCAGGCGTTCAAATCACCGTTTCTTTTAGTACCTGAAACAAGTAAAAATAATCATAAATACACATTTTACATAAAATTTATATTTTATGCACTTAGACAATTCTTATAATATAAAAATGTTTAATATTATAACAATAATGATCTTCTTATCCTATAATCACTACATAGTATAAAACAAAGTCGATTTCCCTGTCCCTATGTCCCTATGTGCCTATGTCCCTTTGTACGCTTAAATCTTTGAAACTACGCAACGGATTTTGATGCGGTTTTTTTTAATAGATAGAGTGATTCAAGAGGAAGGTTTATATGTATAATAACATCCATTAAATAGCGGAGAAGTACTGTTATTTTTGAGGTTTCTAATGTGATGTCGTAAAAAATTACATTTTTTCCGCTTACATTGCAAACGCAGGCTGAACCCTACGTGTTTTATCAAAATAATGTACTAAGTATTATACACATTGAAAAGGTCTACAGAAAAGTCCGCGATGGTATATGTCTATCTCTTATGGATAACCCACAATAGCTTTTTTTTGTCATTTACTTTTTACGACAAATAATGGCTAATTTTCGATGCGATTTTAACCAATACAGCATTAATCCTTAACCAATTAAATACCTTGAATACATTGTTCATTTAATATAGATCTATATGGCCCTTTACACCGTATGATTTAAGTGAATATTTTCGAAATATTACAGATTTAAAAATTGCGGGAGGTACCTAGTGCACACTAAAAGTTTTGCGTTTCTGGCCACCCATAAATGTTTATATTACGAATGTTATATTTTTTTAACATATGAAGTCTCATAAGTTGAGGAAAAAAAAATTTGGCGGGAAACGCTTGTCAATTTTTTTTTTATCTCAAGTTGAAGTTCGTTGTCCGTAGCAAAAACGGAACTAACACGAAACAATTTTAGGGCGATGATTTTTGATGATTTTAAAAGTTCGCTTTCTCCGAAAGTTTGCACTGCTCGCCTTTAAAATACTTTTGGGAGGGAAGCACCTCATTTGAGCACATTAAGGCATTGATATGCTGAATTTTATCGCGGCCGTGTTTCTCTCTATGATGAAATTCGTGAAGGTCGACCCTCAACTGCGATCACGGAGGAAAATATGGCTACCGTCAGACGACTAATTTAAGAAAATAGCCATATCACTTATTAGAAGATTCGAGGACATTTGGGGATTGGTATGAGCCAAATTCAGAATATTTTACATGAACATTTCAAAGTTAGGAAGCTTGGTTGCCGGTGGATTGCTCCCAAACTCACTCCAGGACAAAAACGACATCGAGTAGATCGGTGTTAAGAAATGCTATTAAAGTACAATTACGGACATTCTAATGCCGTGTATAATATCGTGACAGGATATGTAATATGAATACATGGTTATATTCCAGAAAGAAAACACCAATATTCTTTGTGGGTGTTTGAAAGTGACAGCAAACCAACCAAATTGAGGCAGGCGATAAGGGTCGGCAAACAAATGATTGCATTATTTTTCTCTAAGACGAATCCTGTCTACACTATCCCACTTGAGTAACAAAAGACTGTTAATGCCGAGTGGTACACCACTATTTGTTTGCCCAATGTCTTAGAAAAAATAAGAGAAAAGCGACCTAGAAGTCGCATCTTGTTGCACTATGACAGTGCTTCGGCGCACACCGCGAACAAAACAAAGTCATTTTTGGCTTCTGAAAACATAGAGCACGTGACTCATGCCGCACGCAGTCCTAACCTAGCACCTTGCGATTTCTTCCTTTTCCCAAAAATCTATGATTCAATGAGTGGTTCGACATTTACGTGGCCCGAAGAGGCAGTGGTTGCTTTCAAACAGCACGCAGAAAACATACCCTCGGACCAATCGTCCTCATGTTTCCAGAAATTATTTGAACGGATGAAAAAGTGTTTTAATTGTAACGGAGAATACTTTAAAAAGTAGTAAATATAATATTAGACAAATCAATTGTTTTATTTATTAGTTACGCAAAACTTTCAGTGTGGCCCACGTAGCGTTTGCGGCGGTACCGGCCGGCCGCCCGGCTATCTATTTTATACCCGTGCGAAGCCGGAGCGGGCCGCTATGTTTTTATATACAACGTTCACAGTTTTTCTGTAGTGTATTTAGTATCAGCATTGCACCGTGCGAAGCCGGGGCGGGTCGCTAGTAATATTATAAAGCTGAAGCGTTTGTTTGTTTGCACGCGCTAATCTCAAGAACTACTGGTCCGATTTGAAAAATTCTTTCAGTGTTAGATAGCCCATTTATCGAGGAAGGCTATAGGCCCGTTAAGACCAACAGGAGCGGAACCCGCGGGTTGCAGCTAATCTATACTAATATTATAAAGCTGAAGAGTTTGTTTGTTTGTTTGTTTGAACGCGCTAATCTCGGGAACTACTGGTCCGATTTGAAAAATTCTTTCGGTGTTAGATAGCCCATTTATCGAGGAAGGTTATAGGCTATATATCATCACGCTACGACCAACAGGAGTGGAGCCACGGGGGTGAAACCGCGCGGAGCAGCTAGTTACTTATAAAGTTATAATATATCGAGAAGTTAAAGTTCACCATCCCTACCATGAAGTCATTCAGATAAATTATTTAATCGAAGACAGTCGCGTGCGTTCATAAAAAAAAGGATCTAAAGGGCTTTGTTCCAACGTCATATATATCGTCTTATCGCAAGGTCACAGGGACCGCACGCGAGGTTCCTGTATAGAAATATCGATTTTGTTCGCGAACAATAAGTTCCAGATGATTCAAGAACTTTTTAAGACGAATATCTGTATAAGTCACTGAACAATGAATCTGTTTATTTTATCTTTAAAATAAACTTATATAACTTGAAATAAAGCTTACAGTATGCAATTAATAATTGATTAGTTGATTATGATTTAAACTGTGTTTTTGATAATATTATATAAAATATCACAGTCTTCATGTAGAAATTAAAACTAGCAAGCACTGTCCGTCATTTAATCTCTCAACAATTATTTTAGATATTTTCAAATAACATGCTCTAGATAGCATTTCAAATATTTTTACACGATCATTACACTTGTATTTATCAAGTTTTACATTAAATCGTTAATCAGAACCCGCATAGCAAATGTCCCACATTACATTTATTTATCTACAGGAAGCGTTATTTCACCATTGTTTTGATTAAACTCGCTGTTAAAACTCTGCGGGTGGCTTTTGGAGTTTAAATATAAGTACTTGATACTCAAGGTCTTTGTTATATGGTAAGTAGATATTGGGCTTTGAGTAGTTTGGTTATAGAGTACTGACACAGGTTTTAATTATAGTTTAAAAGGATCAAACAAAATATAGAGTTAATGACTCTATAGGTATTTCATTAATTCGCAAATTGAATAAAAATAAAAATGTAATCTACACTAATATTATAAATAGGAAAACTTTGTTTGTTTGTTTGATTGTAATGAATAGGCTCATAAACTACTGGACCGATTTTGATGAAATTTGGCACAGATAATCTTTAGACCTTGAGAAAGAACATAGGCTACCTTTTATTGCGAAATATGTACCACGGGCGAAGCCGGGGCGGACCGCTAGTGTAAAATAAAAATATAAAATTGACATGATTTCAAAGGAATGTCAAATCCTTTTAAAGAATACTTCTCATTTGCTTCTAATACATATTTTATCATCTAACAATTTTACACAATTGTAGCCTGTCAGTGAAAGCAAACTTTACAACTAAGTATGTACAAAAGCATTTATTATTTACTAACACGAAACTTCAATCACGATTTAGGTACAGCTATGAATATAAAACTTCCAAATTATTTCGTGAAGTAATTGTGAATACTGTTTCTAAGCAATACTCTTATTACCTTCTCAATTTATTCACTACTACTTGATAAATCTCTAGAGTAGAAAATAAAATTAAATATCTGTTTTTCTCAACTTTAATGTTATGTTGTTGATATTGCTTGTTCACGAGAAGTCACATTTAATTCATTCATGTTTTTTGTTTCATCAAGAATAATTGTATTTTTTGTTACAGTAAAAGAAAACAATTATTGTACCTTTGTAGTTTGCCGTTTTTTGTCACACAATTTTACTATTATCGGTGTGCCTTGTAATTGGCGTTTTTATATGTAACTAGCTGTTCCCCGCGGTTTCACCCGCATTGCTCCGCTCCTGTTGGTCTTAGCGTGATGTTATATAGCCTATAGCCTTCCTCGATAAATGGGCTATCTAACACCTAAAGAATTTTTCAAATCGGACCAGTAGTTCCCGAGATTAGCGCGTTCAAACAAACAAACAAACAAACAAACTCTTCAGCTTTATTATATTATAGTATAGATTAGTATAATTTAAATCTTATCAACAGCTGTAAGGTACCTTTTATGAAAAAAAAATAGACTATGTTTACCTACCAAGTACCTCTAGAGATAATTATTAGTCTAGAGATAGCAAATAGTTTAAAATTAGACCATATAGGCAACTATACAGCAGAAAATCAGAAACGTTGTTGTAACCAATTTCTGAAATTTATTACCTACACTGAACTTAGATAAATGTTAGTAATTTAACGAACGGGCTTAGATCGATATAGTATAGGCTTAATTGCTAAGTTTTCTTCCTAGATTTATTGCTCTCCTAGTTACAGATACTAGTATATTTTCCAACGTTAATTAATATTTTTTGCATAAACATTTTACATTGTAACTACTATAAGAAAGCAAGACGATTAACAAAACATCTCTTACACTGACCAAGTCTTTATTTAATTTATAATATGACTGACCGGTTGGCTTGGTTGGTAGTGGCTCTGCCTTCCAAGCCAGAGGTCGTGGGTTCGATTCCCACCCGGGGCAAATATTTGTGTGATGAACATATTTGTTTGCTCTGTGTCTGGGTGTTAATTATCTATATAAGTATTTATTTAAAATTATATATATGTATGTTTATCAGCCATCTGGTTTCCATAACACAAGCGAAAGCTTAGTATGGGATCAGATCGTGCCGTGTCTGAAAATTGTCCAGAAAAAAAAATACCTCTTAAATATCAATACTTTAGAAAAAGTACCCTATTTTCAATATCTAAACTACGATTATATTTTTCTTTCGTTCATTATTATTTTCCTTGTTTTCTACTTCCTACCTAATCGTTAAGCAAAATATAAACCCACGTTTTCACGACCATACTTATTACTTGCCTACAAAGCCTACATTTCACATCCCAGAGAGCTTTCTACCCAAGTTCATCTTATGTTTTTCACAGCATCTCTTAAATTACACGATTCGTCACAGACGCAAGCCGCTCTGTGGAAACGTAATGCAAATTTAATAGCAGAATGGGATAGAAATTTGAATCTAGTATACAGGGTGCTCTTAAAATGGACTAGGTAATAGATAAATTATTATGACTCTTTATATATTATCTGTACCAGAGTTATAGGTAGTTAAATAAAAGTGTGAAATAAAAAAGTATGAACTCCCAGATTTATAATAAAAAATTCTACATAATATCAGGTATTTTAGTCTTAGTTATTCAGCAGCAAATCCTTATATCTTTCCTTCTTCGCCGTTATATCTTTATAATATTATGTATTAAAATTAATCAATTTTGTTCTGTTTCAGAAGTGAGGAGCTTTTTGGAACCGATCAACATCAACAGGGATTTATTCAACTTCACTTAAACATAGAAAATGTTCAAAAACATTGAATCTTCATTCATGCTACCATGCAACTGCAAACCCACATTATGTAACAGGGATCCTCTATGTCCTAACCTAGCATGAACAGCAATAACATATAAGTAACCTACAGGTCAGTAAAATGAATCACAACTTGTACGGAGCCTTCGCAACACATTTAGCAGCGGGCAATTATGGATTTACAATCACGATTCCAACATTATGTGAGCCAAAGGGTACGGGTGATTGAAACGTTTGGCTTGGCTAAGCCACGGAATGACACTCGTAATGTAATGCCGAGGTAGCTGCGCTATGCGCTATACAGGGTGTTTTATTATTATTGCTATTTATTTGAAAACCTTGTTTATTATAGTGCATGTTGTGAAATGTGCGCTTGCAGTTTGAATAATCTTTATGTACTATAGTTATAGTTTCTATTGATGTTTAGTCTATTGAAATTTTATATACGTAGTGTTTATCGAACTTTTTATTGAATTATATTATATTGTATTGAAGTTAAACTTGCGAATGAGTGTGTAATGTCATTTCATAGCGGGATATAAATACAAGGGATATTTATATACAAGCATTCTAATTAAACTAATTATCCTAAGAGCGAAAGAAATAAAGTGAACATGTGAACAAATCAACATCATTTTGCGCATGATCAACAGCACAAACCACTGTAAATATGTACTATCTAGAGTCATAAGAACAAGATAATATTATATCAGCACTTTCATAACAAGTAATTCACATCACATCATAGCAGTGACCTAGGGAACCGAGAGTGAACTTGTTAGCTGTACTCAAGATGCCTTAAAAGGAACCCGGCTGTTTGTCGCTTCTCAAACTGTATTGCCAATTAAATGGCATTACCTGAACTTTATATAAAACCTGCATAAACTAGTTTTAATTTAGGATTGAATGAGAATATTGAAATACTATGAACAGTAACAACACCAAAAATCGCCTTTTTAGATTCATCTAAGAAGGCGTTTTTTTAAGAGGTCCAACCGTTAAAATAATATGTTGTTGACTATTTAAAAATCTATGGACATCCTATAGACACTTTTCAATTAAGTTTTTTCTCTTTTCGGGTTAATGTTAGTTTATAGAATAGAGCATAATATATGAAAAAAAACAAAAATGATAATTACAATACCCAACATGACGTATGAATGACTGAGTGCAAATTGTTTTAATGAAAAACAAGACTGTTTTTTGTTTATTCATTCCAAATCCGTCGAGAATTATATTCCTTGCTATACACTATTTGATGATGTTCATCTTTGGTTATTATTTAGAAAGTTTAATTTCTAGTAGGGTCATCGAAAATATAGTATTATTCATAGGAATATTATATTATTCATAATAGCTATTGAGCTAAAGTTTGAGAAGCCCTTGCCAAGTAAACGACACTTAGGTTCAGATTGATGTTACGCTTATAGTAATACTAGTGTCAACTGTTCTACCTGTTACCTAGAATATCAACTGATTACCTAAGTGAGAAATAACTGTAATGTCTACGTAACCTAGGCTATACCTTGGACCTTTTATTTTATACTAAATGACGGTAATCTTGAGTAGAAACGTAATTAGAGATTTGTAGATTTTAACTTCAGATTTATAGCCTATCTATTGGATAGATCTATTAGTTTTTATCGGAACCTATCAAATTCTAGGGTGCTAAAAGGTAAAACGGAAATTTTTTTGGTTTAATTTTGAAGCAGATTTACGAATCTTCCAAGTTCGAATGCCTCATCATTATAATCTATATTTATCCCCATTGCTATTTTCATAATTTTACAAACTTTTCATTACTTTCCCGATACGAATGTTCCCACAGAATGTTATCTTGTACGTGCATGCTTTAATTGCTATCTAAGTACTCGTTAATTACTTACATACGAAGATATATCAAACAATACTCACTATTGTATGCTGGTGAGAATCAATAGAATAGAAGGTCGAATTTTCTATCACAGTGATTTTGGTAAATTTTAATGAGCTTTTTGAGTAGGTAAAAAGATATACAGTATATTATAAAAATAAATCTGACATATGGAATATCTTCTTATATTAAATTTATTAAAATTTCCCACATTTGAACAAAGTTACTACAGTCTATTTATTCAGACTCACAAAATTTCAGACACGGATTAATTTTAATAACGAAACAAGCATATACTTTATTTACAATTAATCAATCCCTAATAAACTACACGTTCACAAAAACTGGAAGCAATACGCCAATAATAATCATAGATGAGCAACACAGAGCTATCATAAACAATCGCACATAATTCATTGCTTGCTGTTGACTAGTCTCTGTCGGATGTCTCTCGTAGCTGTCAATGTAATGCAAATATGTAGTTAAACTTTGCGGGTGCGATTTGACTTTTTTAAAAAGAAATAAAATTAAATTAAAATTAAACTTATTTAATTACTTAACTATAACAAGTGGACGATTTGGAGTCACAAATGTTAATGCCCAGAATTACATACATGGTACCATCGATACAATATTGTGAAACAAATGTTTTTCAATAACTGCAATGCTTATGCTAAATTGCAAGAACTCTCCGGTGGTCTTGCTGAGGCCAGCGGAAGGCTATTGCTCAACCTAATACAGAGGGTTGGGGTGGATGCGTAACTCCTCCCTCCTTAAGTGCGAAATTATCGGTTTGTTCATTTTTAATAACTATCCGATGATTTCGCAGACAAGTTACATTTAATATCTTATAACGAAGTAAGTAAAGTAAAAATAGAATTACAAGTACAAAGATTAAAAATAGAGACGTATAGCCTAAAGTAGCACTGAATCTAAAATTTCTTTCACTGTTAACCATTTCACTATCACTGAACACTGTTTGCTTTAATATCGTTGACATATATTTAACTTCGTCCAAGTTGATGCCTCGCATATTGAGTACACGTGTACTGGATAATATTGGAGTTCTATTCACAGGTAATTGCGGCAAAACTATAATTTTTGTTGGTTCTACAGGATCATTCTCAGTGATTACTTGGTGAGGGCGAATCGTTATATTCTGGATCTCGATGCTACATGGTTCGTCGATGGTCATTATGTATGTGCCCACGACAGGATATTTGCTGACATCACCATTGCAAATTTGAGTCAGAGTATTTCTGTATTTTGAGAAAAGTATCCAACTTATAGGTGTGATTCTTTGAATTCTCACATTCTCTATATTGATTAGCTGTTGTTCGCAGTGCATTGGGTTTCCTTCAAATTTAAGCAGTTGTTCTATGCAAGTAGTTTCAGGATATGGCGTTTGATTTTGTTCATCGCATAGAAATTGTTCTCCAGCAGCGAGCGATCGGCACGGTTTTTCGATCGGTAAGTATTTCATCCCCTTTGCCAACAGGTAAGGATATTTAGGAAAAATGGAAACGGTTTTACTATCGGATACACGGTATATAGGTATAGAGTATAATTTGTAATAGTTATAAGTATAATTATCTGTAATTGGAACCTCCATTATGAACGTAATCTGGTTCTGTTTAATATACGATTTAACATTAATAGTTTCTTCTAGTTTTACTAAATTTGCCTCACTCGCTTTAAACACTAAATTTTCAGTTCGAGATATAAGAATTAAATGTTGCAACAACTCAGTAGAATTAATAATACTTTGATGTAATATGGATACTTTACTAAATGCTAGAGCAGTCTCTATTTCTCCTAATTTTATAAAAATAGTACGAAAGTTACTTACAAATAAATTTAAAAGGCTTACAACATAAGTAGTATAAACCCAATGATCATCCTTAGATGCTAATTCCTTAATCATAGATTCTACAATTTTTAAACGCTTATCTAATATATTAGAATTTTGATTGAAGACTTCAGTAGAATTGATAAAACTATCGAGCATTTTAGATATTAAAGTAATTTTATTTCTAATGATAGTTTGATCGTTTTCAAGTTTAGCTGTAAGTTTATCGTATCTCATTGCGTCACTATAGTCTAAATTTCCGGTTATGTTTAAGAGGTTGTAGTTGAAGGGCCAGCGCGGACTTCATCACTATCAGCCAACACCACAACGCGGAAGGCGTTTTACATTTTTAATAGGGACCATAGTCTTTCTTTTACCAATCTCTATCGGTATAACGTTCCTTGAACCTTGACCTATAACCTTAGCTTTATGGAATCGCGGCTTATCCTTGCTTTTTCGCTTATTAACGTCTTTCGCAAATATAATTTTTCCTAATGGGAGACTGATTTGGTCTTCACCACCTCTCCTATCCTTTACCTTTTGCTTAGTTTCGATCATTTTCTCTGCTAAATGTTTATATAGAATCTTTAAACGTTTTGCATGGTCCTTAACCAATTGCTGTATATAATGCTGCTCGAAATCAGCGTTAAATAAGCTACCTGAATCCGTGTGACCAAATACGACTTCAAAAGGGGTTAAGCCCGTAACTGAATGAATTGAACTATTATAGGCAATAATTGAATACATCATTACTGATGCTGCATCCGTACATTTCTCTTCATATTTCGCACATCTATAAATTTCGCTAATGGTCGAATGTAAACGCTCAATTAATCCCATTGAATTAGGATTATTAGGTGAGCCGATATGAAGCTCGATTTTATGTAAATTCAAAAATTCTTTCATTAGCTCGTTGTTAAATTCACTACCGGGATCTGAACTAATCTTTCTAGGAGTGCCGTAAAACGAAAAATACTTCATGAGTGCACGCACTACCTCTGCCGTTGATCTATTGTCTATTGGAATGGCTTGACCGAACTTACTAAATGCGTCGACAATAGTTAAGTAATAATTTCCTTCTATCTGAAAAACATCAATAAATATTTCTTGGAAAGGCGCGTCTTGTGTTTGAGTTAACTGTAAAATGGGTTTAAAGGGATTACGATCATACTTCATTTTAGAACACGTTTCACAAGCATTAATAAGGGCTGAAATAGTTTCCTGCATATTGTGCCAAAAATAATTCCTACGTATACTTGCTAAAGTCTCTTTAATACCGCGGTGACACGTTTTGCCTTGATGGTGTTTTATTATAATAGCCTTTTGTTCCTTCTCATCTTCTATAAAAACTACACGCTCCGTACATTCAAATAACAATACTGTATCCTTTCTAAATAATTCTATGACAATGCTAGTGAACTGTTTGCGATGTTCATCATCTTCGAAATAAATGAAATACTTAACTTTCGGTTTAATATACTCTTTTAAAAATTGTTTTACTAGATCTGGGTTATTAGTGGGCAAGAAAACTTCTAAAACCTTTTGCTTTTCACGTGAAAGGTCGTGAACTTGCATTTCGTTCTTAAACCACGTATATACTAAAATTTGATTTGGTTTCGTATCTATTGCTTCATGTAATATAGGTATACCGGACGATTCTACTATATTAGCTGAATGAACTGTATCCGATTTTGACGTTACAGATGGTGACCTGACTGGGTAGTCACATGTTCTAGGAGAACTTAGCGCCGATAGAGTTTCAGAGTCGGGAATAGATATCGTTTCACTAGAATCGCGTTCTGGTATAGAAATTGTACTAGAGTCGTTACGCGTTCTTGGCCTATTGTCTCTATCGCCTATATTAACAACCATAGATTCGTTTTCATTATCGGAATGCGTAGCGTTAACTCTAATTCTAGATAAAGCGTCTGCGTTTAAATTTTGCTTCCCTTTCTTATAAACTATTTCATAGTCATAGTCTTGTAGTCGAAGTCGCCAACGAGTCAGTTTACTACTTGTATCCTTTTGAGAGTTAAGCCATGCTAAAGGTTTGTGATCAGTATATATCATAAATTTCTTACCATAAAGATAAGGCCTAAAATGTTTAATAGCCCAAACAATGGCTAGACACTCGCGTTCTATGGTGCTATAGCGTGATTCGGTGTCACTTAAGGTGCGGCTTGCATATGCAACGGGTTTATCGCCTCCAATGGGGCCCTGTGATAATACCGCGCCCAACGCAACATTAGATGCATCAGTTGTTAAGATAAAAGGTTTTTCAAAGTCTGGGTATTGCAAAAGTGGTGCATTCGTTAGGAGTTCCTTACATCTATTGAATGCATCTATGTAATTTTTATCTAAAATGATTTTATTTCGTTTTTTCAGGCAAGATGTTAAAGGCTTCGTTACATGTGCAAAATCTTTAATAAACCGTCTATAGTATCCGATAAGACCAAGAAAAGATTTGATCTCAGTAGTTGTTTTGGGAATCGGGTAATTAAGTACTGCAGTAATTTTATCGTCGTTAGGTTTCAGTCCGTCTTTAGTAATAGTATGTCCGAGGTAAATTACTTCTTTTCGTAAAAATTCAGATTTGTCTAGTTGTACCTTTAAGTTTGTCTGTCTGAGTCGGTCAAAAATGGTTCTTAATTTTAATATGTGTTCATCTAGGCTAGAGGAGAATACAATTACGTCATCCAAGTAGACCATGCAATGTATTCCCTGTAGTCCTCTTAATATATTGTCCATTGCTCTCTGGAATGTAGCAGGAGCTGTTTTTAGGCCAAATGGCATTCTAAGGAATTCATAGTGTCCATACTGAGTGCTGAAGGCTGTTTTCTTAATGTCTCGCTCGTCTACCTCAATCTGATGATAACCGCTTGCTAAATCTAGTGTAGTGAAGTAGAGGCTCTTACCAAGTTTGTCTAGTAAGTCAGTAATATTAGGAAGTGGATAACGGTCGTCAATAGTCACGTCATTAAGTCTTCGATAATCAACTACCATACGCCATTTCACTAATCCGGAAGCATCGCGTTTCTTGGGAACTAAATGAACAGGAGCATTCCACGGGGAATGTGATTCTCGTATTACATTGTCTTGAAGTAATTTTTCGACTTGTCTATTAATTTCATCTGCTTGCGCAGGAGCCTGTCTATACGGTCTAACAAAAATCGGGTCTTCGTTTTTGGTATTGATTTTATGTTTAACTTCATTTGTAAAACTTAATGGGATATGTTCCCAATAAAATATGTCTCTATATTCGTGACATAATGCGTATATCTTATTACGCTCTATTTCGCTAGTGTGGTCAAGTCTCAGCTTTGATAAGTTATTTTTGAGTAATTCGTCGTTGTCATTGTCGTTGAGTTTGTCGTCGTGTACAAAGTTACAATCTGGGTCCGATGTTTTGAATGGTTTGCTAATTTTTAAAGTAATGGGTGATTCTACGCTATTCTGGATTATTGTTGTGGCATAGCCATTAATACAGTTGACTAGTGCTGAAGGCATTCTTACTCCGGGTATAAATTCTTTAAAGTCGATTACTGCAACACCTGAGTGAAGGTCGGTAGGAACTTTTACCTTCTGTTCACATCGGGGTGGCAAGTGGATAATATAATCTAAGTTATTATTAATGATGGGGATGTCTGTGTTCTTGGTTCTCAGTAGCAAATGTTTCAGGTCAATTATTGCGTCTAATTTTTTTAGTAAGTCGTTACCAATAAGTCCGTCATAGCGCTCGTCTACGTCATACAAATGAAATTTATGGTGGTCAGGGGTACTTAACGTTGGAAAAAGCGGAATTTCTATAACTTCATCATGTTGACTGGATGCATGGGTGCTTATAACCTTAAAGGGTTCATATTTTATAAAATTTGGAAAATATTGATACGCAATTCGGGGGCTGATAAATGATCGCGTACTCCCTGTATCAATCATAAATTTGGAATTAATTTCAGGAATATAAATGTGTGGAAATTTCAGATTTGGATCGCAATTTAATTCTATGATTTTTTCTTTGTAGAGGCTTTCGTTTGAAAATTTTCTTCATCAGACGGAAGCACATTATCGTCTTGAGTATCGTCAGTGGGTGTATAAATCTCATTCGCGTCGTATTCGTAATTCGTATCGTAAGGATTACAGCCATAATAATTCGTATAGTCGTAAGGATTATAGTCATAGTAATAATTGTCATATAGTGAATTGTCATTATGTAAGTCGGTTTCATTCACTCTAAAACCTGGCTGAGTTATATTTTGTGGTCGAGGGGGTGCCGTCCTCATGGAAACGTCAGTAGACTCAAAGCGGTTATTTTGAGGAGGTCTTTGACCGAAATTCTGTGGCGTCATACCAAAAGTTTCAGGAGGCCTATAACCAAATTGTGGGTTTTGATTAAATGTTGGCCTATAACCAAATTGTGGATTTTGATTTAATGTTGGTCTATAACCAAATTGTGGATTTTGATTTAATGTTGGTCTATAACCAAATTGTGGATTTTGATTGAATGAAGGCCTATACCCGAACTGTGGGTTTTTATTAAACGGTGGCTTATAACCAAATTGTGGATTTTTATTAAACGGTTGTTGGGGTGTGAATTTAATACCAAATTTTTGAGGTACATTTGGTATCCCAAAATTAAATCTTTGTTGAGGATTTTGTAAAAATTGGGGCACCGTTGTATTATTATGGGTACGATTGCGCGACTGATATTGTTCGTGAAAATTAACTTCTTCCAACACAATTTCTAGAGCCTGTTCTAATGTATTAGGCGATTTCAGTCTAACAATTCGCACCATGCTTTCGGGCAAATTATACAAGAAAACGTTCAGGGCTGTATGATTATAAATCGCAATTTTCGCGCGTTTAATTTCCGTATCTACCGATAAATTAACCTTCGATATTAGTAACGATCTAATATTCTGTATCCTATTACAAAATTCAAGATAACTTTCCCCGGATTTTATTTTACAGGACTCGAGAGAGATTTTTATGCAATCCTCAGTTCGCGGATCACCAAAATGTTGTTCCAGCAATTCTTTTAGCGCGGGCCAAGTATTAATATCTTCGCGCTCGGATAATAACGCGGCGGCATCGCCTATTAATCTACTAGTTATAGCATGTAAAACGTAAATATTCTGCTCTTCATGTCCTCTAAATTTATTAATTATATATTCACATTTCCGAAAGAATAGATTCAAAATTCTTTTGTCTCCACCAAAAAGAGGAATAAGCTTTAACATATCACTCGGAATTGTTATCACGTTTACGCTTTCCATGTTAAATAAGTACAGAGTAATTAAAGTTCTGAAGTCTTTAACCAATTACAATAATTTCGAATTATAAAAATCACACACACAAATTTCAATTTAAAACACAATATAATAAAAATTCTTAAAATATAGCACAATAAAAAAAAATTATATGTTATCAATTACTATAAAAATTAAAACTTGAAGTTAGGTATAAAATCACATATAAAATATAAAAATTATTAATTGAATTACGATCGATTTTGAGATCAATAAAATCAATTAATATTGATATTTCTTTATGCAAAAAATCATTTAATTTTCTAATTTAAAACTTTTAATTCAGTTACACTCTATAGTTAATTAGTCTGTGCAGAGTTTTATGCAAGACAATTACTTAGAATTAAATACGATATTTCTTACGTATAACTAACTAATTACTGATTTGATAGAATTTCATATCAAAACCAGATCCGTTATAATGCGAGACGTTCAATCCCAAAATAACAGTTAAAAATAGTTAAAAGTCAAAATTACACTCTCGTGAAAAGGATACGGGAATATATCAGAAAGGATGGCAAAAAGTTTTACTCACCAACCGATCGTCGATCCCATGTCCTCGTCGTGGTCGTTTAACAAATTTATTTCGGTTCTTTTAGGATAGCACGGCCTTTATAGCAATGTTCTAGAGCTAATTTTGAAGACCTCTAGACATGCAGACCTTATATGGCTATCCTACCGGCTGCGCCAGTTAAACTTTGCGGGTGCGATTTGACTTTTTTAAAAAGAAATAAAATTAAATTAAAATTAAACTTATTTAATTACTTAACTATAACAAGTGGACGATTTGGAGTCACAAATGTTAATGCCCAGAATTACATACATGGTACCATCGATACAATATTGTGAAACAAATGTTTTTCAATAACTGCAATGCTTATGCTAAATTGCAAGAACTCTCCGGTGGTCTTGCTGAGGCCAGCGGAAGGCTATTGCTCAACCTAATACAGAGGGTTGGGGTGGATGCGTAACTATGTTGTCAGTGTCGTATGTTAATACAGGATGTGTACAAACACCGCCAATAACAAATTAGCCCTGAGGTGTAGTGACTCATACGAGGCTGGGTGAACATGCTTTTGATTTAGTTGGGACTAGTTTTTCTAGTGACACTAGCAGGTATTTATGGAGGAGATCAAAGATGGTTATGAAATGAGAATTAATGAATATAAATATTAATTTTCAAATTTGTTTGTTCTATAAACTTTATGGGTATTACAATATTTGTGAATAAATTTTCAAATATTCAAGTGCTGTGATCTAAACGAATGCAATAAATTTAAAAACATTTGTAGGTACTTATGTATTTTTTATTTTTTTTATCATATTATCATACTAATCTACTACTTTAACGAGATTTAAAAAATACTACATTTTTTTTTTAATTTACTCCAATACAAATGATCTATAATAATGATAATAATGATCTATAGAAAACCGTCCATAGATCACCCACACCCTTGTCACCCTACTCGATCTCAAACAACTCCATATCACTGTACACCGGTTATATTAATAACATTATTTTTCACAAGTGGCGCCAACCAACCGGTCTCATTTATACGCTATAATAAAAATCCATGCGGAAACTTTATGACATTGATTGGAGGCTACATTCTCACCTGGGTGGTTGAAGGTGTGATTAATTATATTTAAAATCGTTTACTAATTTCTCTGTATAAATAAAATCTTATACTTCTCTTAACAGACGGAGGAATTTGAATGTAAATAACCTGAACACAGTCATTGTTAATATTCATATTATGACGGTTTAAACAAAAAAAATTAATCCTGCTTTCCATTTTGTAAAAACTTATGCACATTTTCAATTTTGAAAAACCTTAACCACATTTAAAAGCTCCATTCCATATAGACTACGACAACCTTAAATTTCAGACGAAGCCATCCCTGAGCCACTTTACTCTGTTAACTACTTCTTTCATAACAAAAAAGTTTATATTTGAAAAGTTTTTAAACAATTCGACTACTAAGGCCATCCATATCTAAGACGTCGTGGTCGTCACGATAAGGCAAAGGGCACAGGTGCCAATCACATCATCATGGTTTAAAAATGTTACAAATATTCATAAATTATATTGGATTCTATACAACTTAAACTGAACAAGATATCCTATCACTATAAGACAGTAACAAACAATATAAAACTATAAACAAAGTTGATATCTCTGATCCACTCTACTCTCATATCAACAAAATGAATACGTCAATAAAAAATCAATGATTTCATGAACGCGTCCGACACTCACTTGACCTTTCAACGAGGTGTCAGCAGCATATTAATAAATTAAACCATGCGCATGCGCTTCCTGATATAAATTATGATATTCTTTTGACAATTCATTATTTTATTTTGTATGCAATGGCAACAATGTATTTATTTATGCGTTCGATTTCTTGTTATTATTTGTTTTTGTAATTATGATTTCTTGTAAGTTATTTTGATATTATACCTACCTACTTATATGCAGATATAATTTATATTAAGAATTGTAAGTTGTACGATTGTACATCGTACATGTACGGTTATTCTACAGTTCCAGTTTCGACTAGAAAAATACTGATATTTAAAAAATAATGAAGCTCCTAAAATAAAATACGAAACAGCCATAATAACGAAAGGCAGCAATTAAAAACACACTAAACATACACACATATTACGTAATATTTCAAAGGCTCTCCAAAGCATCGCCATTTTGAGAACCTGAAGATTTGTGATGTAATATGTGTCAATATCATGTTCTATTACATCTATATATTATATAAAACTCAAAGGTGACTGATATAGTGATCTATCAACGCACAGCCCAAACCACTGGACGTATCGGGCTGAAATTTGGCATGCAGGTAGATGTTAGGACGTAGGCATCCGCTAAGAAAGGATTTCCCGAAATTCTTGCAGGAACGTGGAAAAACGGGTTGCACGTACAAAGTCGTGGGCGGAAGCTAGTTTTTATATAATATTATTATAAGTATATAGAAATCTTTGCTTTATGAGAATAATTTTATTGCAAGGATATAATTTCTAATATAGATCTTAGATATTGTTAATTATTGTAGATCAGGAATGCCAATCAATTGATTTTAAATTAACAAATCCACGTTTTTTGCTATATTCAATCCATTTACTTCTTTCGTTCATCCATCCACACAAACTTTCATTATATTATTAAGTAGGAAGTTATGTGAACATTCGCAATAACACCGAAACAGTTAGTATCACACAAGAAAATTAGGAAAACAAAATCTTCCCACGATGTACGGCCACAACAATAAGAAAGCTCCAACTAAAACCAGGGACCATTAATCAAAACTGAGAAAAAGTTGACGTACGTGATTATAGGGTTGGCACAATTTTCAAAATAAAGCCTCTATTTTGCGACTTAGGTACGTACATATGAAGTGTAGACTCGACGGACAAAAATATTATTTGAAGCAAAATATTCGTGTGAGGCTTGATATTATATAAAAAAGTATAAACTGTTCTTGCAATGCTTCAATAATAAGAAAAAAATAGTACATCCTTTTTATCTTTGTGAACCTGGACATACATAGTACTATGAAAAAACCATGTAAACTGAAGAAGAAAAAGTAAGAAAAATTTATTTTTCTACTTATTAACAACAACTGAGTAATAAAGAAAATATTTTGTTTATATGGTGGCAACCCTATTCGTGTACGCAGAGTGAATAAAAATGCAACTACACATCGTGGTATGAAACTATTTTATAAAGGCCAATATACCACAAAATATGGAAAAACATCTGTTAAAACAATTTATTAGGTTCTGGAAAGAAATCCTTATTAAACCAAGGTTTGTTCAGTCTAGGTAACTCTATCATAATTACTTCATCATTTAGCTGTTTATGTATATTGTACTAACTGTGCCACGTGGTTTTACCCGCATTGCTCTGCTCCTGTTGGTCTTAGCGTGATGATAGCCTATAGCCTTCTTCGGTAAATGGGTTATCTAACATCGAAAGAATTTTTAATATCGGACCAGTAGTTCCTCAGATTAGCGCGTTCATAGAAACAAAAAAAAAACTCTTCAGCTTTATAATATTAAGTATAGATATACGGGTATTAAGTGCACTTCAAACATTAATTATATCGCACATCATGTAATAGCATTAACCTTATTATCTTCACCATGACACAAGCCTTATACATTATCACAATTATTACTTTAATTCATAGCTTAAGTTGTAGTCCCTGGAGTATAAAATATTATACAATTAGATTTCCGCCTGCGGCTTCGCCCGCGATTTCAATGAAAACCTGAAAACATTCCCATTCTTGTGGGATCTCCGGGATAAAAGCCTATGTCTTATTCTGGGTCTTCAGATACATACATAATATCAAATTTCATTAAAATCGGTTCAGTAGTAGTTGCGTGAAAGAGTAACAAACATCCATCCATCCATCTTCACAAACTTTCGCATTTATAATATTATAGTAAGATAAGACGTAAGTATTATTCTTAGTTACGAATTACATTTTATACTATTACCACAGTATTACAATATTTCCTACAGTATGGCGACGAATGTACTTGCTCAGAGAAACGGAGGGGAACTGGCGGGGGGTCGGGCGACGCGGGCCGCGTAATGCAATCACGCTTAGTTTGCATTACCTAGCGCGAAAGGACGACGCATTCGTATTTTTTGTGTAATAATTTTATTATAAGTACTTACATATTCTCTAATGGCGCGCACAAACTGTTCTGTGTATTGATGTAAATCTACATCGAAATCACAGAAGTTATTTAGATATTTTAGATAGATTTTATTTGTATCTATAGAATTTTAATCAAAGCTGTGTATATGTTGTTCTCATTCTTGTCTTATCAGATTGTACATCCCAATGCGAATGCATTACTTAGTTAAATGTTATAAAATACAATTAAGAACATCCAAAAATAGTGTCCACGTAAATATTTAGCAGTGCAATATATGTAATTATAATTTATGAACAAATAATTACATCAGATTTAATAATCGTAATTATTTTGAATGTACATATGAATAAAGGATTTCATCATAATATTAATAATCACAATTGTTTTATTTCCCATTTGTTGCAACCCTAGCATATTTTCGTGTGGCAGCGTAAGTACCTACGCTGGTGGCGGCATCGCGCGACATCAAAGGCGTTTCCTTACTGTAGGAAATAATATTGTAATACTGTGCTATTACCAGATTACCTCCCATAGAACGAATCACCAATTAAAATACCACACAGTTCCAAAGAAAGCACCACGTAGAGGTTTCCCATTACGATTGTATCGTTGTTTATTAGTCATGGAGTAACCGTTTGATATGGAAGATAAAGGGACATTAACTATGTCATGTTGTGTCACGAAAAATTTGCTATATGAAAGTTTTAAAGTACCTATTTAATGAAAACTAACAGCATATTTAAAAGAACAAAATTATAATACAGTAATTAATAACTTTAAATTATAATTTATAAGGTAAAAAAAATAATATAGTAAGGTAGTTATTGACTAATGCTAGACACATAAATGAACACTAGTTTAAAATAATTTGTGAATTTTTCACATTTTTACTTCCTGTAATTATCTGCATAAAAAATATTAAGGTTTTTTGACGTGACAACGTCTTATAATTCGATAGAGCCGCCTGCACGCACGAAAAAACATGACTCATGCGGCGTTACCTCGCTCTGAGGCGTTCCATGTAAGGCTTGAAGTGCGAGCAAGAGCGCGGAACGAACGACAAAGAAGCACAATCGGACGTTGTCACGTTCAACTATCGTCAGTAAACCGACTTTACAGACAACCAATTTTTTTTTTATAAAATAAACGACGATGTGATTTTATTTCGCGCCTGTACTGATAAAGGAATTTATGTAGCATTAAATAATAAAATTAGTAATAATAAATTAATTTATATGTGGTAAATGGTAAAAATATGTTATGACGTTTCAAAAGTGCTTCTAGAGGTCTGATTGAATAAATAAATGTTTGAGTTATATAGAAAACGGAATTAATAATTGTGTTCGCAAGGAAATTCGCAGGTGGAAAGCTAGTTATAAATAATAGGGTCTTTCAGTAATTAGCAGCAACGTGGCGTATTTTAATAAATTATTCCCTTTGAAACAAGGTTTCTGGCACAAATTTAAAATAGGTCTTTGCGTTATGACCTACATCAATAACAATATGAATAATAAAAATGTTCTTGAAATAAATGCGGTAATTGACTTTAATCAATAGCGTGGTCGAATGTATATTCATTATATTTTGTAAGTATGTACTGAAATTATGTTTCAATTACATTCTGCAATTTTAAAAAGAAGGATCAATTGATGTAATATAACTTTTTATTTCTCTCTCTTTGCGTAAAAACGTGGTTGTTCGTAGTCCTTTTGCAAAAGGTCAATTTATTTTTAAAATCTCATCATCATGCTTATTTCATCAGATATCTGTTCGTGAAAAATCCCATATAAGTTCAGCCGTTTTGGAAATTTTACGAAGAATAAACAAAAATACATACTAGTTACTTAACCATATCCCCCGTAGTCACTTCCATGTGCAATAAAAACTTTTTTTATAACTAATTCAATTTTAATTTGATTATTATAGCAATTATTTTCAGACTCTTTGCAGAATAAGCATTTGAATTTCAATTGATTTCCCAGGGTTCGCGCGTTCAAACAAAAACTTGTCCAATGAGAGACGACAGTTTTTATAATGTTGACTCAGCGTACAATAACTTCCTATTACCAAGCCTACTCGACTAGGTTTTTAGGACTTTAATAAAGGGAATTTATAATCACTATTATTGTTATTTTTTGCTCTATAGAGCAACAATTAACAAATAAAAAAGAAGAGATATTATTCTGAAACATAAAGTTTTTCGTTTATTGCGGCGTGAAAATTTTGTTTATTTATTTTTGCCGCTTTTGAAACTTAAAACGTCTAATTTTGATTCGAAATTCTTCAAGATTCCCATCCATTTTTCCTCATTTCTTATACAAACAACTATAATGTGCTGCTATAATTAGAGGTGGAATGCAGCTAGTATACCGGGTGTCACGGATGTCCTATCGTATGCTTAATGGAGCATATAGTGTTTAACCTTCTGATGCTGTAAAAAATATTTATAAAATCCGGTCGTGCAGGAAAAATTATCTCAAAACTTTTCAATAAACTTCGTGTTCGTAACCCTAACTACGCGGATCATACTCGCGGTCGTTATACATAAGCGGTCATTGACCTCGAACGCTATGCTTAACCTCGTACCTCGAAAATAAATACCTACTGTTTGGATAATATTTTTTAGAGTATACGAGACAAATACACAAGTACACTATCGTTTATTTATACAAAAAAAAAACGAAAAATTACTTAGTACCATCGCCTTCTGACCGCACCCTTTTAATACTGAATCATATTTTAATCTTTACTAAATTTTTTTATTGAGATACACGCGTATCAATTATTTTTGTACAATGATATTGAAATAAGGTACATACCAACTTGTAGAAATTTCAGCAAACAACATGCAGTAGGTACCTATCACACACTTCACTTCACATTTCACAACATACTAAAACATTTATTCTTCTAGAAGCACTTTTGAATTGTCATAACATAGTTTTACCAATTAGGTACCTCCGAACCGAACAAAAATACGCTCGAAAACAATTATAGGACGGTAAATTCCGCTGGTGATGTGCTTCTCTTCCGTCTATGTACCTATCGCTGCCGATATAAATCTCGAGCTGCAGCGAGCTGATTACCATCCTCTGCACACACACACATAATCATATTGTAATTTGTAATACCTACTCCGCGTTCGTATAATACGACATCACCGACTCAGATACTCACAGATGAAACACAGAAAACGCAAACGATAGCAACTTGACACCGAAAGATGAAACAAGCGACTAACAAAAATTTATTTAAAATTACACAAACTTCAATAATAATACGAATAAACGTACAATGTGAGTTTAGGGATTCGTAGGGAAATGTTTGTAAAAATACCTATAATAAGAATGATTTAGAATACTTACATAATAATATCTGTTCCTTTCAACTTTTGCTAGATGAAACTCAATAATTAAAATATGGTGCCTAATCTAGATTAGAGTATAAATAGCAACTTAAGGTACCTAAATACCTATTAAATAATAATATTATTCCCAGCATAAAACTTAAAAATATCATTTCATGATAATTTCATATTTATTTATTTATTTATTTATTTATTTATTTGGGTACATCGACAGATCGCGCATACATCATTCCTTAATAATAAATACAAAGTAAGAATATTCTAATGCTTGACCCTATTATAGATGTACACAGCATTACAAGAAAAACTAAAGATAAATGTAGTCAATGAGGATGTTTTATACAAATAAAGTACCTAAGTATATCAATTCAATATTGCTTAATTCTAAAACGTGATGTGATATGATCTGTGCACCTTTCGTTTAAACATTGGCAAACTATCGTGAAAAATATCAAGGTTCGGAACTTTAGTGAGGTATTCATTGTAGGTTCTCAATAAGCGAAAAACTGGTGAGTTCGAACCGAGAGTTGTTCTACAAGTTGGAACGCTGAAAGTTCGGATAGGTTTTCTGGGAATCGAACGAGGAGCATTAAACATTATACTATTGAGCAAATCTGGGCTATCGATTGTTCCGTTTAACAATTTAAACAAAAATGTTAAGTCTAGGGTGACTCTTCTGTCCTGAAGTTTATCCATTTTGAAAAAAGCTAGTCTATCATAGTAGGGGCGTCTATGCGAAATGCCAGGTGAAATAAAGGCAAGATACCGAGTGAACCTACGCTGTACAGCTTCCAGTCGTTGAGAGTGAACGGTGAAGTAGGGGTTCCAAGCGACACTCGCGTATTCAAGAACACTGCGAGCCATACTATTGTACAGAATAATCCGGGTACTATTAAAACGGAATCCTTTTGTGTTTCTTTTCAAGAAACCAACCATCTGATTCGCCTTTTTAACAATTGTGTCAAAATGCGAATTAAACTTTAAGCTCCCATCAATCACAATACCCAAGTCCCTCATTTCTTTGACCTCTTCTATTTGAACACGATTAATATCAAAACTAGATTTAAGTACATTTTTTTTCCTAGTGCATATAAGGTGAAAACATTTTTTTGGGTTTATAATCATTTTGTTTGCTTCACACCAAGATTGGATATTATTTAGATCGCTTTGTATCAATTGTGCGTCATAAACTGAATCGACGACTTTATAAAGTTTAAGATCGTCAGCAAATAATGAAACTTGTGAGTTTTTAATAGCAACAGTTATGTCGTTGATAAAAATGACGAAGAGAATAGGGCCTAAATGTGATCCTTGAGGCACGCTTGAAGTTGCCTGGTATGATTTAGATGTATAGCCGTTAACTGATACTACTAGAGGTCTCTCTCTGAGGTACGATTGAAACCAATTAAGCAGGGGGCCCGATATTCCGTAGGATGATATCTTTTGTATCAAAACTGAGTGGTCGACTTTGTCAAAGGCGCTTGCAAAATCTGTATATATAACATCTACTTGCTTCCCTCTGTCAACATCATAAGAAAGGTATGAAATAAATGTTACCATGTTAGTGTGTATGGAGCGTCCTTTAACAAAGCCATGCTGGTGGGGTGATATTGAGTGATGAATATGTCTAGAAATGAGCGGAGTTAGCAAAGACTCGAGAATTTTTGGGAAGCAGCTTAAAATTGCGATTGGTCGATAATTACAAACATTGCTACGATCGCCTTTTTTGAAGAGTGGGATAATCCTAGTTTCTTTCCACGATGATGGAAAAATACCAAATCTTAATGAATTATTAAATATCAATGATAAAGGAAGGGCGAGAACTTTGGCACACCGTTTAACAAAGAGTGAAGGTATTTGGTCTGGACCCGGACCTTTATTGTAGTCAAGTTTTTGAATGCATTTAAGTATTTCTGTCTCAGAAAAGGAAACATTTGAAATATTATAGTGGTTTAATGAGGAATAATTTATATGATTTGTCGGACCGGATACGGGTGTATACACTGACTGAAAGTGCTCAGCAAATAAATTCGCTATTCCTGGACCAGTAGAGGTTGTAGAATCGCTTAGATGCATTTCAGAAGGTATAGAAGAATTAGTTTTAGCTTTATCCTTAAAATAGCGCCAAAATTTTTTAGGATCTTTTGCTATATTAGACTCTATAGCATGTTTATCATTACTTATACATTTATTGGTTAACTTTTGACATTGCTCACGAAGTATTTTATATTCTATGCTATCACGTGGATTATTATACTTATGAAACCTCCTTCTAACCTTGTCTTTTTCCTTTAAGCGTTTTATTAATGAAATATTCATCCAACTTGGGTATTTAGATTTAAATCCACTTCGTATTGGGACATGTTTCTTAATAGCAGAATTCAAAATATTGTAAAATGCAGAGACCATATCGTTAACATCTGATAGATTCGATAACTGATCCAGCCAATCGACAGAACCGAGCTCATTGTTAAGTGCAGGATAATTTGCTCTCCAAAAGTTATGCCTAGGATTGTATTTCGATTTGAGGAATTTAATATCTCGACAGTTAATTAGTGATATTAATAGACATGGATGATTAGAATCGATTCTGGATAAGCCATCGTCAGACTTATAGACAGATATTATACTATTCGATAAATTACTTATGACTAGGTCTAATACTTTCGAATTACAATTCCTAAACTCATTGAACTGATTTAGACAATTAGATGATAAAAAATCTATCAAATTGTGACCCAAAGAACAGTTGTAATCAGATGGAATCAATACATCGCTGTGAGAAGTCCTATTCCAATTTATGAAACCGAGATTGAAGTCACCTACTACTATAACATTATCAGCAGTACACAATACTCTATCTAAGCTATTTAAGAATATATTCAAAGTTCCGATATTAACGGGCGGGGGAAGGTACACAATACAAATAGCTAACTTAATTGTCTTACCATTTAACAATACCTCAGTCATGACCCACAGATCCTCGCACTCCGATTCCCAATTTTGAATGCGATACGATGGAGTGTCGCGTGATATTGCTAAAAGGACTCCACCGCCATCGTTCTTAATATTATGCTGTCGATCTCTTCGGTATACTACATATCTTGAATCGAATATTTCGCTATCCGCTATACTGCTATTAAGCCATGTTTCGGTAAATGCAATAGATTTGTAGTCATGCTGTAGGATTTCGTTATACACATCATTGGTTTTGGTACGAAGACCACGGACATTTTGGTAGTACATATCGAATTTTAAGTAAAAAAAAATATAAAAACATTTTAAGTTAAGTTACTAACTAATGATATTAAGACTATCCCTGTTGCGTATTTGAAAGGCTTGACTGGATACGTCTTTGCGGACATAGATCTTGCCGTTCCTGACCCAAACGAACTTATAGTTTTTCTCGCGAGCTCTGATCCGGGCTGCTGCGTGAAGCGATTTCTTAGTCGGTGTCAAGTGTTCTGATACAAAAACAGGGCTGGGTGCTCCGCCTATACCTAAATGATGAGAATTTAGTTTGGCATCAGAGTTATTTTTATTGAAATTTGACACAGCAGCAATAACTGCATCGCGGTGTTGTATATTACGCAGTTTTACTATAACAGAGCGAGGTCTTGAATCATCCTTATTCAATTTCTGGACACGAGTGACAAACAAGATATCTGCGGGAGCAATGGGGTTATCAACTGTCTTGACTAATTGGCCAATTGTATTCAGTAAATTTTCAGATTTATGTTCAGGAATGCCGTTTATTTCCAAGTTGTTTTCCCTCATGTGCTGTTCTATTGTATGAAGTCTACTTGTTAAATCTTTTACTGACGTCTTCAGAAAAAGGTTATCTGCTTTAAGATCGTTTATAATAGAAGTTTTTTCTTCCAGCTGAGTTTTAATATTCTCAAATTGTGTATTAATAAAATCTAGACTTTCATGAAAAGAGCTTATCTGCTTCTGTATGTCTCCTAATTGAACCAAAACTGACGACTCTAAGGCTTCCTTTTATATTACGCGCAGCCGATTTTCTGTAATATAACAGTCTGCAGTGCCGGTAATACTCTCCAGGTGTTGAGACTTTTTGAAAGCTGAAGCAGCAACTGCACTGTCACTACTTGCGATATTTGAATCGCTTGACGCAAGCAGTTTACTTTTACAGGTAGCGCATTTCCAAGACGATTTATGTTCTGGTATCATCAATCTAAAAAAATGGCGGCTCATATCTGCGCATTCTATATCGTACTTAGAGTTACAGAAGTGACAGGTCAAGAAGTCTTTCGTTTTTATAATGTTTTGACATGTTGCACATTTAATCGGAGGAGCCATTATTGGTGGGTAAATTCGTTAACAAGTTCCGGTCTCCAAAAAAAAAAAATTATAAAATAAATGCGTCCGTCTAATTGACAAGGTTTGCAACAGCGCTTCAAGCGCTTTACGAAGCGTTCCGTCGTGACCTTGGAGCGTTGTAACGCAGCGACAAGGACGAACTGCAAGTTGCCGTTAATCGTAAATTTATAAAGTTTTAAGTTATAACTCACAAGTTTGCGTCCGTTATTGAGATTATTTTTGCACTGATACTTCCATTAGACACTGATATTCACGATGACACACTGTTCCAAGTTTAAATGTTATTTTTATCACGAAATAAGAATTAAATACGAGGAGCACATTAACTACGTGTTATCTCGCGCGACAGCGAACGAAATTTTGATATGCATATTAAATTATAATATGATTGTATTGTTTCATTTGTAGTTACAAAAGAAAATTGAAAGTAAATAATAAAAAGATAAGTAAAATAAAATATTAAATAAACAACGGAACCATATTTTTAAAAGGCGGCATTTTACAAACGAAAGGCGGCGTTAAAGGCTTATTAGACCACCCAATTTTTAGGGACCCTAACCCTAACTAAGAGTGGTGTAATAAGACTTAGGGAGTTAGTGTCCCGATTTAGGGCGATCGGGTCTGCCCGATTTGCCTAGCTCCCTAAGCGCCCTGCAGATTGGGTAATGTAATAACGTTTAGGGCGGTTAGGGAGCTCAGTTGCCGCGCGACTAGTGCGTGGAGTGGCTGCTTTTGTATGTAAGGTGTCACCAAACTTCCCTACTACAGGTTTATATAACTTAAAAGGGAAGTTCCAAATGTTTGTGATCACACCGCCATGTTAACAAATAAATAAATTGTTAAAATCAATTGTTTATTTAATTGTTTTAAAACTCAACAAGTGTTCAAATTGTTCTGCACCTACTCTAATTAATTCATTAAAACTCCCGGTTCAAGCACGCTTAGTATTTGCATATTTGAAAGCTTTTCACGTAACCGCAAATACTCTTTCACCCAGATCTTTCTCTTCTTTTTTTGATATTTGTTATTGCGTCAACGGTTGCCACTGCTACAGCAACTTTTTGTAGTTTCGATACTGACGGCGGCATAATGTAAAATGCAACAATACGTTTATCTCTCTAGACATTCGCGTATAAACTGAGTTAGGGCCCAATTCGCAGAGAAGTGTAATAAGCGCCACACTAACTAGGGAACACGCCCACCCTAGATGCAGGGCCCTTCAAATCGGGTAGTGTAATAAGCCTTTTACCTTTGCTAGGTGCACAAAGACACCGCCACCGGCACGTGTAAGCGTCCGCGTATTTTATTAATTCACAAATTTTGTTAAATTGTTAGTGCTCCACCAAACGTCTTAGCGTAAGGGCTGTGATAGATCTGCGCGGGAGATTCGGGATCGTTCGTCGTAATTCGTATTTTGTGTTTATAATAATTAGTTGAAGTTATTAAAGCAGTGATTGTATAAATCCGTAAGATAATGTATTTAAGTAGTTACGAGATTTTCTTATGTTACTTAGTTATTTTAAGAAGTGATTGATATTTGGAGTAGTGGGTATTTAATACATTATGTAATATTTGTTTACCTTCGTCACTCATCATTCGTCATCATTGTGCAATATGTATTACGATCATGTGATTCCTGTGCATGATAATCGGGTGAGTGTTTGCATTTTGAAACCGTTGATTTCTTCTAGTAAATATGACACCGTGTGCATGTAATTATTGTTTACGGCACATCTAATCACTAAAAATCATAAGTAAAACATACTTTCTATTTCTTAAATCAAAGTATTATTATTCATTTTCACTAATAATTATTAATCCAAATGGCAAATAGGGTAAGGTCGTATAATTATCAATAATTATTAATATTTTAGACTTATTTTATTAAATAAATAAATTTATTATTTAGCCTTCACAACTCAGTAGGTACTATTATTACAATAATTATTTTGTCAGTAATCTTAATTATGTAGGTAGTTGTTATGACTTATGAGTTTGAGGGAGTCGTACTTTATTTTTATCGTTATGAAAACTTTGATACTTAATAATGAAGTTTTTCGATTCATGAAAAATCTGAAGACTTCCTCGTAAAATTAAAAGTATAAGTAAATATGTACCTAGTAAAGCAAAACAAAAAACACATTGCATAATGCAGACAAAAATAATAATTAAAAAAACTTAAGTAAGGATTAAAATATGTTAAGTAAAAAGTATTAAAAGGGCGCGACCGCGGTCAGTTTCAGTTTCAGTTTCAGTTTTTTTTTTTTTGTATAAATAAACGATAGTGTACTTGTGTATTTGTCTCGTATACTCTAAAAAGATTATCCAAACAGTAGGTATTTATTTTCGAGGTTCGAGGTTAAGCATAGCGTTCGAGGTCAATGACCGCTATGTATAACGCTCGCGAGTATGATCCGCGTAGTTAGGGTTACGAACACGAAGTTTATTGAAAAGTTTTGAGATAATTTTTCCTGCACGACCGGATTTTATAAATATTTTTTACAGCATCAGAAGGTTAAACACTATATGCTCCATTAAGCATACGATAGGACATCCGTGACACCCGGTATATAAGTATCTACAGAAGTATTAATTATTTTGAGGCTTTTACTTGTTATTACTACCACAAACTGCTTTATACAATAACTAGCGGTCCGCCCCGGCTTCGCCCGTGGTACCTACATGTTTACGTTTTTTTTCATAAGAACCATCTTCGTACTTCAAGGATATAGATTCCACAGCGCATGCGATGACAGAATTTTTATTAAGGAATTTTTTACACCTTGGGTTACATTATTGCATTTTTGGTAAGGATCTCAATTTTTTTTGAAAATGCAATATAACCTATGTTGCTCAGTGAAGATGCAGCTTTCTAATGGTGAAAGAATTTTTGAAATCGGTCCAGTAGTTTATGCGTGAAAACCATACATACATAATTACAAACCTTTCCTCTTTATAATATTACTAGCTTTCCGCCCGCGGCTTCGCCCGCTTTGTCTAAAACATAATAAATTATATACTAAAACCTTCCTCTTGAATCACTGTATCAAAAAAAAAAACCGCATCAAAATCCGTTAAAGTAGTTAGCGTGGTTTTAAAGATTTAAGCATACATCTTCTCTCCAAGAAGTCTCGGATTGGGGCGAACTTAATCTTGTCGACTTCAATCCCCTAAAGACACAGGTTTGCGCGTTCACCGCTAAAAATACCCCATTTGTCGTAGAACCTCGGTTTAAGAGTACTCCCCTTAGTATATCGCTGAAAATCGGAATCCTCGGAGTTGAAATCTCGAGTGACGTTCAATTCCGCAGTCATTTGGAAGCGAAGGCTAAATTAGCCTCGAAAAAACTTGGTGTGCTTAGTAGATCGAGACAGTACTTCAAGCCGGCCCACCGTCTTCAGCTGTACAAGGCTCAGGTGCGACCGCATATGGAGTACTGTTCTCATCTCTGGGCCGGAGCCCCACAGTATCAACTCCTTCCTCTTGACCGCATCCAACGTCGAGCAGCTCGAATTGTCGATGACCGTAGGCTTTCCGATAGGCTCGATCCACTGTCAGTGCGAAGAGACGTAGCGTCTCTCTGTATACTGTACAGAATCTACTATGGGGAGTGCTCTGAGGAATTGTTCCACCTTTTACCAGCCGCACAGTTCCACCACCGGACCACACGCCGTAAAAACCAGTTCCATCCGCACCATCTGGATGGTTGGCGCTCCACCACTGTCCGCTTCACCCGCAACTTCCTTCCGCGTACGGTGAAACTGTGGAACGATTTGCCACCTGCGGTGTTCCCGAACAACTACGACATTGGGGCCTTCAAGAAAAGAGCTTATTTGTCCATAAAAGGCCGGCAAAGCACCTGTAACACTTCTAGTGTTACAAGTGTTTATGGGCGGTGGTGACCACTTAACATCAGGTGGCCCATCTGCTCCTTTGCTTGCTCTGACATAAAAAAAAAAAATACATAGGGACATATAGGTACATAGGGACAGAGAAAGCGACTTTGTTTTATACTATGTAGTGATAGTATGGAAGTATAGATATTTTCAACAAAATTTTATCTATCTGTGTATCTAACTAAATCCTGACAAGTACGACAGACATACACGTAGACATACAAACAGATCCACTCAATATTACTTATATTCACAATTCTGTTTATAACGTGTCAGATGAAACATCTTCAAGGAATAAGTACATGTATCTCAGTGCCCGAAATGATTTTACGAGCAATGTGTAGTTTACGACAGCGTGTGACATAATCATTAAAAATCTGTTAGCGAAGGGAATTCTTTCAGTTAAATTTAAGTACACTTTAAACACGTTTATGGCCTTCGGTAAGAATGGGCTAAAATTAAATCAAGTGGTGTTTCGATGTGTAGAATGTCCAAACGTGGAAGCTTCAAGACGACTTCGGAGAAAAATCAATCTATGTTTACCAGGTAACTGCTAATGTATTGATACATTTAATCGGGTACTATGTAGTTAGAATGATTCTTTTTTTTATAATACTTAATTTAAGTGAGCTAGTTAAAACTTAAATGAATCTAAAGATTACAGTTTGCTTAAATGCTTATGCATGTTCATAATTATTTATGTTAGATACTTATTTGATAAATACAACCGGTATAATTAGATGCGAGTATCATTGCGTGGTCACTTATAAATGAGAATAAATCCATTATTATTACCTATTGAAGAGTTAGTTCAATAATATGTGAATTTGACTGTATATTTATAAAATTACTAGTGGTCCGCCCCGGCTTCGCCCGTGGTACATATTTAGTGTCCTATGTCCTCTCTAAACTACCTCCCTGCCAATTTTCAGCTAAATCGGTTCAGCCGTTCTTGAGTTATAAGTGGAGTAACTAACACGACTTTCTTTTATATATTATATAGATATGCAGTGAAAATTTACAGGCAGATCTTATGATTTTTTAACTTTCCCCTGTGTCACAGCATAAAATTGTTTGAGAAATACGCCATGGCCTGTTGCAATTTCTTGAATTTACTGTCTTATCGTAAACTTAACTGTTAATTGGTCCTCATGTTTCCGAGGTATCGAGTGATATACTTAAATAAATTTTGCTATGGGGATGTCATCCGTATTATAAAGTGTTAGGGTTTAGAATGCAGTGTTTGTGTGAAAGTTTAAAACTCCCACGGATTTGTATCTGACTCCTAGGTTTTGATTGCGAAACTGATGGGCTTTTTGTATAGGTTGGAATAGGGTTGTCAACGGGGTATAATTCTATTTATTCAATTAATTCGAGAGGAAAATAAATAAGTAGGTAGTCCTTTTATTATTTTGTAATAAAGTCCTACCTAGGTAGTCATATTGTGTACCTACGTCTGCATAAACATCACTTCAATATAATTATAACTTTGAATCCATAAATATAATTATATCTATTAAACGAAAATATGAAAGGAATCCTTCATATCGATATAAGCACAATTAATCGACAAGCAAAGGGCATAAATATTGATTAATATTTAATATCTATAAACGATTAAAATACTTGACTTGCAATAATATGTACCTAGGTACTTGTGTAGATAAATGACTTTCCGTGAAACTTAAGTAACAAAGAAAAATCAATATATTTCGTTATAATAAGTTATTTAAAAATCAATCTTTTATACACTTGTTATTGATGTTATTTTACTACAAAATTGAATTCTTATTTTAATTAAAATCTATTTATCTGTTAATATAATATCGTTAAATGTTACGTTGCCATTCCTAGTGGTAAATGTCAAAGGAGAGCGATTCGTGGACCTTGATTAATTGGTTCCGATAGAACCGATTGAACAGGCAATAGAAACTAAACCAATTTAGTGTGAATGGGATAAAAATGTTTAGTATTTATACATTAGATTTTAAAGGGAAGTTATGGTTTTTTGATAGCCTGTTGAACTTATTAACGCGCTCTAGAAATCGTATTTTTGCTTATTGTCTTTAAAAAGGCACAGTGCACTGTGCAAATTGTGGATGTTTTTTTGCAAAAGATGAGGGTGTAGAAAAGAAAATTGTTTTGGCTAGTCTCTTTTTTCGACACGATATTATTATCATAGTCTGTAGATATTATTATATCATTTTACTAATTGTAATTCGGCTAATGTGTTTCATCGCGAAAAGTGCAATGGAAAACCTCTTTACAATGCGCAAACCCATTTTCACCTTATAAAAAGAATATGTAACATCTGAATATTAAAATAAGTCAATATTTAAAGAATAGAAATAATAAAAAGAATTTTAAAGGCGGGATTCGATACCGCCTCTTTCGCCATTCCGAGGCGACACCTTGACAACCTCACCACCCGTGATCCCGCCAGAGCATAATCGAATTTATTCTACTTTTTCGGTTTTATGTGTCTGGCACATTGGAAACAAGCATTTGAATGCTATAAAACCAAATATCAAATGTCTTAATATGTCCAAAACACTAAGGACGAATTTCTCACTAAACAAAGGAATAAACACGCAGTATAACGGAATGCTCCGGTTTCCACTGTGGACTGTGGTGGCTCGACAGACGACACCTTCTCACAGGAGATAACGTTACAGTCTACAGTATCAAGACAGTATCATGATATTCGCAACTGCTTTGTATGGAACGTGTGAATTAGTTAACGTTTGTTATTACAGCATTTATCTTATGAGCGTGTGTGTGTATCTGTATGGGTGGGTGTTAGTTTTCAATTGGCTTACATGTATAGGTTCTTGAAGGCAGGCCGTTAATGTTATCTATACTAATGTAGAGCTGAAGAGTTTGTTGCTTTAACGCGCTTATTTCAAGACCACGGGACCGATTTGAAAAATTCTTTCACTGTTAAATAGTCTGTTTATCGAGGAAGGTATTGGCTATATATCATCACGCTAAGACCACAGCTAGTCTTATATGTATGTGTGTGTAAGTTTTCAATTAGCTTACATGTATAGGTTCTTGAAGAGGACTTATTTTGAAGGGAACGTTATGTAATGGATAGGTAAAGTTATGCTTTTGATTATTATCTAAGAATTATTTTAGCTTCATTAAAATTAATTGTAACTTATTTTACATACATATACAATGGCAGAGATGTTTTCTGCAAATAATGCCAAATTAAATTTACAAATTAACTAAAGAACAAGGAAATGTAATACATTAAAATTTAAAAGTCAAAGACACTTCGTTTATAGAAACTTTTACAACGTAAAAATAATTGTATAGTGAAGGGCAAAAATTTTAAGTGCTCTATAATTGTGAAGTAATTGAAATTACAAAAATGTTGTTGGTAGATACGTGCTCTTTCTTGTAATTATCGATCCTTTTATAAATTTTAATTTTTGAAATTACTCGCCTTTTGTAATTAAAGCAATGCACAGAAAACAAAATGATTTTGTACATATTGTGTAGTAAATATCTCGGTATAATAGTTAGGGAAACCAAGGAATAAAGTAAATTTTCTGAAAAAGCATGTAATAAGGAATTACAGTATTCGCTTTCATGGCTTACACAGACCCGTTTTAAAAGTAAAATTTATAGTGAAAATAGTTGAAGAGACAATTAAATAATAACCTTCAAGATTTGATATAGGGCATGGCCCTTGGTCTTGTCCTTTCGTAAAACGGCGACACAGGTAGTATTAAAAATCTTAGGTACCCGTTCATCTTGGAACTACGACATTCCCAACGTGATTCTCGTCTTAAAATATATTCCTATAAATAGAGATATGAAATTTAAAAGCAATTTACAAAACAGGTCTTACTTGAAAGACATCCATCAGGCCAGATTGACGCATCATAAAACGCATTATCAATTGGATGCAATAAAGCTAGGTATCAACTAGTTTCCATAGACTTAATGATAGAAAACCTGGGTTAATAAACTGTAATTTGTATTATGGTTACTCTGTAATGTGCTATTTTGTAGTGTTTAAATTGTTGTTTAAAGTTTATAATATAACTTATTTCTTATTATTCTACTATGTAATTTATTAAAGGTATAAGTAAAATCATCTTTCGTTTTAGGTATTATTTTTAGATCCTTTATGCACATTATGAAAGAACGAAAAGATTTGTTACTGTTTCAATTTGCTCGTTATTGTGGGTGCTTACAACATAACTCCATGCTAAATCTGTTAAAAATCAAATAACTGATCCTGCAACAGTTTCCTTTCGACACAACATTTTAAATATTTCCCTCCGGTTATTATAATTTCTCATCTCTAATCGATATAGAAACGTGATCACTACGGGGGCCCCTTCTCTTAGAAGAGGGACATAATCACTTACACCACAGTGTGAACAAAAGAGAACACCCTTGCTATTGTTTGTTTGCCACTCCATACTGGTATTGGCTGTATCGATTTTGATAAAAAATGTATAATGTGAAAGACAAAGAACTAACCAATTTAGTTTTCATTGGTGTTCCTGGATGTAACACTAGAGGAAGCTGATTGCATCCTGAGCAGAGAAAAAAAAATTCGAAGTATATTCATGTTCATAATAATTTTATGGAACATTAGGCTTAGCCAAAATAAACTTTTACAGAGGTTTGTTTCCTGTAGGAGTAGGTACCTAGGTAGGTATAATGTTAATATGTAATGCACCAATGTATACTATATATCTATTAATTAATAAAAAAATGTCGCTACGAATGGAGAATTTTCCGTCGTTTTTGGTCGTCGTTTTCAGTTAAACATTTAAATCAATAAAATCATAATAAATTCATATACATACATAATAACCAAACTTCGTTATTAATTACATGCCAATTTTTCAGTGAAAACTAAACTTACAAGTTCATAAAAATGGAAATTAAAAACTTTCCATAAAGAAAATGCATTTACATAAAAGCCATTGACCTGTACACATTGGAATTATTATGTCCCGATAACAGTGCAAACATAAAATCGTACGCACCTCATGTCATAGATACAGTTAATGAACAGCTGGATACACAAAACTAGATCTTATTATTATAGTGCCAAGGTGTAAGATCGCATGTCGTGGATTATTAAATAGAATACAGCCCGTTGTCATTATGTCGTTACGACACATTCTCGTTATGGCTATTTTTATGATGTTGAAAGTAGTGTCAGCAGAATAAATATGAAAGATACCATAAAATAATAATAATTGATATTGGTCAATTATTATTAGAACAATAAATATAATGCTTTGGTTAAGTGAGTACAAAGATACATTTATTGTTTTTATTTATGGAATCGTGGAGTGATAAAAGTAGTTGGTAAAGTCTAATTTTATTACTATTTTGGATCATGTTGCGTCATAAAACTTTGGTTTTTATATAAATTATAAATTAATCACATAAGTAAATCACTACATAGTATAAAACAAAGTCGCTTTCTCTGTCTCTATGTCCCTATGTCCCTATGTATGCCTAAATCTTTAAAACTACGCAACGGATTTTGATGCGGTTTTTTTTTAATAGATAGAATGATTCCAGAGGAAGGGTTTAGTATATAATTTATTATGTTTTAGACAAAGCGGGCGAAGCCGCGGGCGGAAAGCTAGTATGCATAATAAAAATGGGAATAATAAAAAATTACAAAATTGAAACGGTATATTAAAATGCAGTGAACAAAGAAAAATTGCAACAAAGCGTTCCCTTTGTATCGCCTATCTTTAACCTTGTTCAAGTTTCGTATTGTGATATAGATGTGAATGTTTACTTTCTATAAAACACATACACGTACAAAATTATAATGAAGTACATATTGATGAATCTCTTCTTATGAAACCTGCAAATTATTATTTTTTATGTTCCATTTATCGAGAACTATAGCTTTCCGCTTCGCCTGCTTTGTCTAAAACCTAATATTTTATATACCAAAACCTTCCCCTTGAATCACTCTATTTATTAAAAAAAAACCGCACCAAAATTATTAGTGGCGTAGTTTTAAAAATTTAAGCATACATAGGGACAGAATAAGCGACTTAGTTTTATACTATGTGAAGGTATATGCTATTGTATACTTCGTCCAATAGGAGAAGAACGCCAACGAAAAAATAAGAGAAAAGAAAGAGTATAAATAATAGTTCTTCTTAAAAAAGTCGCATGGGTCAGCTAGATTTGATTAAATTGAGGCTAAAGATCCTTCTTCATTCGTACGATATCTCGTAAGCTCGCTATAAAAACGGATCTAATAGCTACGTTAATGGTTAAACTGATAAGATGTGTATGTAATGTTTTAAATTATATGGTCCGGTGGGAAGGTTTATCATAGGATGTCGTTATGTTAATAAAGAAATTTCTACACAAATGAGCGTGGGCAAACCGGTGACATTTGAATGATTTACTATAGATGTTTTGTTATTTGTAATGACCCTTGTGATGATCTTGAATTCCATTATTTTAAGGTGATCTTTATATTCAATGGAAGTTAATCACTACATAGTATAAAACAAAGTCGCTTTCTCTGTCCCTATGTCCCTATGTATGCTTAAATCTTTAAAACTACGCAACGGATTTTGATGCGTTTTTTTTAATAGATAGAGTCATTCAAGAGGAAGGTTTTAATATATAATTTATTATGTTTTAGACAAAGCGGGCGAAGCCGCGGGCGGAAAGCTAGTAAAGCATAAATCAAGATAGCGTAATGTTTTTCTTGGTTTTTCTATTACATATACAGTGTTTTATCTTGAGAATTGCTTGAAAGAGCAACTATGCAGTTTTTTTCGGTTCTTCTCCATAGATACTGCTTTCCGAATCGATGGTAAATGTTAAAAAATTGCAGTGACGATTCAAAAGTACTTCTAGGAGAAGCCTAATTGAATAAATAAATGTTTGAGTTTAAGTTAGAACTTTTGCGGTTAAGATATAGATAAGATATAAGATAGGTAAATAAATAAAAATAAATAAATATACTGCATCAATGTTTAGTTGGTCGTCTAAAATTATTTTATCAAGTTCCTGCAACCTTTTATTTTACTCCCCTTTTACGTTAACATTAAAATATAACCTATTTCAAGAAGTTAATATCTAGTTTAACAAAAAAAATAAGTGCACTATCCTACTAATATTATAATTGCGAAATTTTGTGAGGATGTGTGTGTTTGTTACTCTTTCACGCAAATACTACTGAACCGATAACAATGAAATTTAGCACACATATATATAGAAGGTAACTTGAATTAACACATAGGATAGGTTTCATCCCAGAAATCCCAGGGTAACGGGAACTAGGGTTTTCTTTCAAAACACGGGCGAAGCCGCGGGCGGAAAGCTAGTAAGTAAATAAATAACAATCATACAAAGAACACCGCTGCAATTAACATCTAAAGAGCGTGAAGTCATTAACGCATGAAGTATTAAAAGCTGAAAAGAATTACAATTTTAATTGCTTCGAATAAATCGAATCTCTTTTCCGATTTATCTATATACTTGGTATTTATTGATCATTAATCTCTACGCCTACTGCTAACTATTTCCGTGTAGCGGCCAAGATTAACTAATTTATAGCTATTAATAATATTAAGTTGAGGTTGTACATTTACTTTAGTTTCTGTGGCTATATTGTTAAAGTGAAATTTGAAGGTCGCGTCATGCACATACCGTCACGTCATGGATTAGACGACGATTTTGGTATCTTTGAATCTTGCAAAAGAAGGTTCACTTCTGACACGTGCGCTCGGCACACACGCTCATCTATGGATTTTTATATCGGCTATTTTATTACATTTTCAATAGTTAAAGCAGGCAGTGTAGATGTTAAAAATTTATTCAAATTGTTTAATAAGTTTTTATTCCAATTGTTTATAAGAATGTTGTATCTACATTTATAAATATTTCAGTTCAAATTAAAAGTATTTATTCGTGCAAAATTAAAAGTTAAAATGAATAGTAAGTCAGAAAAGTTACCTTAGTTCTTATCCTGTCCATTTTGTTTTTTAAACTAAGATTTCTGCATTCGACTGATTATAACCAGTCCTGTATGTATTTACGTTGCTTTTTACAACCGTATCAAGTAAATGTATTGCGGAAACGAATGAAAGTGATATTTTTCTTCGTCATCTCGTAAAAACCTTGGTAACTTATTTTTTAACTTATTTTTTTTAACTTATTTTTTTTACTTTTCAACTTCTAGTCGAGAACTTTTTCCATTCTGTTCACTAGATTACGCTTAATGTTTGATTACATTGCTAGTCTCTGGTTAGATTATCTGGACTTAACATATACATGTAGGACAAACCGCTTTTTTCAACATTAGCTAGTTAGATTGCTTAACTAACTAAGTAGTTTTGCACCTCGGCTTCGCCTTCCTTCGTAAGCTCGTGCACAACACTTTGCAGAATATCACATGATTAAATGATTAGTTTACGATTACGTATAGACAAAAATTATTTTTATACATATATATGCTTAGTGTAAAGTTACACAATACTTAGGTATATTTATAAACCTTGTAAAGTGCTCTATCTAGCCTTCAAATAACTATTTTTTCCAATAGCAAATTGATCTTTCAAGGACCTTTTGCAATACCTTGGTATGACCTTAGTATCCTACAGTTGTACTGATTGTATTTGTCTCTATCTGTACTTAATTTTTTGCGCTGTTTTTGTGGTTTGCTTTGTTGAAAAATTTACACACTTCTAAGAAAGAAGTAATTAATACCTACAAAAATGCTGAGACTTAACTATGTAGAATAGTTTTCTTACAAATACCTAGTGAATCTAAAAGACAAGACAAGACTTGACCTAGTATAAATACAGTTTTGGGTTCAGCATCGATTACAGAGTGCCTTACATTTTTTTATATGTATTTTCAATGTACAGATTTTATCCTGTTACAGTTTTCATTAGCCATATCATATCTTTACGACGTGTGCGATAACATTTCTCATGTCATGTCTACTCTTGTTTCAAATGATTCTCCACATGTTATACATACAAATTCCCTTTCTTTTACACTTTTACGAATTCAATCACGTACGCTATTTTCCATACTATGTATAGAGCCTTACTTAAGCTGTCAATTTAGAAATTATCCATGGTAAACGGGTAACGGTATATAAGAGAGGGTAATATAGGCCTCAGCAGATACGTATAGTTCGGTAATACCATAAAATGATATATTGGGAAGCTAGGCTTTTTGCAGTTTGCATACAGGCGATAGTATAACGGTTTCTGCGAATATGTCGAAAAATACACCCATACATAGTTTATATTTTTTATACTTAAGTTTTTCAGCAACTGAGATTATTTTTTCGGCTTACAAAAGCTCATATATAGGTAATTTAATTGGCCAAAAGTTTTTTTAGTGACAAGCTACTAATATCATTTATCTATACTAATATTATAAAGCTGAAGAGTTTGTTTGTTTGTTTGAACGCGCTAATCTCGGGAACTACTTGTCCGATTTGAAAAATTCTTTCGGTGATAGATAGCCTATTTATTGAGGAAGGCTATAGGTATATCATCACGCTAAGACCAACAGGAACGGAGCAATGCGGGTGAGACCGCGGGGAACAGCTAGTCTAATATAAACAGACACAGATTTCATTTCGCATTCAATCGTTTGCATAGCAGCCAGCAGGTGTACAGTAATATCTTAACAGGAAGACTTAGTACTAAAACCTACGCAAATTTGTACGCAACAATTACAATTTCTAAAAGCCTCACAATCCTTTCTCCTATATACTTATCCCTACTAATATCCCTACTATAGTATTATAAATACGAAAGTAATTCTGTCTGTCTGTCTGTCTGTTACGCTTTCCCGCTTAAACCTCTCAACCGATTTTGATGAAATTTGGCACAGACAATCATTAGACCCTGAGAAATAACATAGGCTACCTTTTATCAAAACACCACGCGGGCGAAGCCGCGGGCGGAAGCTAGTAGTATAACATAAAATATAAATAATTCGGTAAACAAAATTGAGACGAAAAAATCTGGTATTACGGTCGTTGACTTGCATTCATCACAAATGCACCTTCAGTGACACACATAACAAAACCAGTAATGAAACTTACAACAATTAGCAAACAATTTCCATCGAAAGTAAAACAAAACAATTAACAATGCAATAAAACTCTCGCTGTAAACAGGAACGATAAACTGTTCACCCGAAAATACCCCGTATTGTAATCCACGTGGGTCTATTTTGGTATCAATTTAAATGATATTGACTATCAACGTAGTCGCCCACGCGTGTTCTCAATGGTTCTGTCGCAATGGCGATGCGTGAAATTGGATCGAAATGTTTTGATACTTTGCAAAATTGCCTCTTCGGCATACGGTATACGTAGGTATACATTTGGAATTGAAATGGGAAACACGTCAACATTTCGCATTAGGGTATTGGAGAATATTTACTTGAATCCTTGTGTATAAAATTATTATGTAGGTAACTAATGAATGAATGAACCATTCATATTATATGTGCAAATTGCCGTTTTTTGATAAAACAAGATTATTTTTTTAGCTTTTCCGCTCACTATCGATAGAAAAGCCAATGATTTTGAGTTGGTCGATTCTACTTCAAATGGTATCTAACTTCATTAACAATTTCAAAGTGAACGAGCTATTACGAGCGAAATGTCATAAATCTAGGACGACTTCGTTCATTTCAATTAAGAGGTCTAGTACCAGAAGTGATTGCTCCAAATGACATTCACAAAGTCCTTTACGTTACATCAGACAGCGTGTCTTCAAACGATCAAACATATTAAATCGCGATACAATACCGCGCCAGTTAGTCTAGTCGGCAATCAGCTGTATGCAAGCGTCTATGATATATACACTTGATGTAACACTCTTACAGTTATATAGTGCGTAGGAGTGATGTTTACACCGACAACTTTCTAGTGCCGATTTGTTAAGATCTCCGATATGGGAATTAAGAACGGATTGAATTAACGTTTAGTTTTAATGTTATGTCGATTTAATTCGAAGGGTGACACATTTTGATGGGATTGAGAGTATAGAAAGTTGTTGTTGTGTTTGTTTTTAAATTAGTGTTACACATTTTTGACATTGAGCTTTACGGCGGATTTAAAACGTGTTTTTATTTTCGATCAATGTTATGTTTTATCATAAAGCATCTGCCGCTGATTTTCCAATAAGGAAAACTCATCTGTTGTAGTTAATTAATAAATAATTTAATATGATGTCATTTATTATATGTTTGTAGACATGAAACAAAACAACAATTGTTTACCTTTTTGTCTTTATCTTTTATTAGACTGATGACGATTAGTTCCATATGAAACATATCAAAGGCAAATAGTATAAGTGTGATAATATTAGGTACATACATAGCAGGCAGCATAACATATTACACGTATCTATAACATATGCAGTTACACAATAATTGAAATGAAAAACGATTCAAAAGACAATAGCTTGCGGTAAGGGAATGGAACGGTCTGTTGATGGTGAACCACCAAATTGGTTTTTGGATGAAGCTCTCAGACTCATCGCTTTTAACCTTTTTCTGGATATTTCACTCGAAGCTATATGAAAAGTTACGATACGTAAGTACTATCTAAAACAAACTATAGTTCAAAAAAAGTAAAGTATGATGGAGACAGACTTTTACCTACTCATAAGGAGGAGATTGAACTTTTGTAACATTATTTTTCATTTACGAAATGCTACTATACTCACAAGTTACAAAGTAATCAAAAGATCGATATATTATAAACTTTGTTTTTAACCGACTTCAAAAAAAGGAGGAGGTTATCAATTCGGCCGGTATGTTTTTTTCGTTCCGATACAAATCGATATGAAATGTTGATCTCAGCAAATTTTGTAGATACGTACTTATTAAACCACTTTTTTTTCCTGAATTTGTTTAACAATAACGCACTCGCTTTAAAAGAAAACCTAAAATTAATATTTTCACGGTAGTTATATCTATTATTTACACATCAAGAAAAAAAGATACACAATTCGTCATATTTATTATTTACACATCAAGAAAAAAAGATACACAATTCGTCATATTTATTATTTACATATAATACAATTTTAAACGGAAGTCATAGTGAAACAAAATGTAACAATGTTAAGTAAACATTTCTGTTATCAAACTAGGTGACATGTTATCTAGACTGTAGCAACTAGAAAAACCTAATTATTCATGTAGGCTTCATTTGTGTGTCCTCTTTATGGCTATTGTATGAACTTGTTCTGTAATTAATCGTAGAATCACCTGAAACAAAAAAAATATATATTTATTTCGGTTATAAATGTAACGCTAAATACCTAATTTAATATCTTAAATTATTTAAGTAGAAACACTTTTATATCTCCATATAAAACCAACCAAATCAACCAAAATAACAATAGGTAACTTCTTATTTCTTTAGGGCCGATTTTTCAATGCTTGGATAAAACTTATCCGTCCAATAAAGTATTACACGATAATATTAAAATGTCACGTAAACTGTCAAATACGGGCAATTAGAATACGTTTTTAAAATGGTAGTTTTATACATTATTCGACGAATAAGTTTTATCCAAGCATTGAAAAATCGGCCCTTAATAGAACTAACAAAGTTACTACCACATTTCAGTCATATTATTAATCTCTATATTCTGTTTTATTCAAAAACTCCTATGTACCGCAATAACACGTAATATTACCTAGGTACCTACTACCTACGTATGCGGCTATGTCTCATCAATATTTCATCGCCATACATTACGTGCACTGCAATGCACATTGCACAAATGTTCCAAGAGTGACAAGTTAGAATGATAAGGTCGAATTTACAACAAACGACCTAACCTTATTTTTTACTAGCTGTGCCCCGCGGTTTTACCCGCAGTGCTCATCTCCTGTTGGTCTGGATAATATATAAGCCTTCCTCGATAAATGGGCTATCTAACACCGAAATAATTTTTCAAATCGGACCAGTAGTTCCTGAGATGATCGCGCTCAAACAAACAAAGAAACAACAAACTCTTCAGCTTTATAATATTAGTATAGATATTGATTTGGATAGAGAATTTGGACATAGAGTTACTATTGCATTCATAATATTATTCTTTTTATTTTATGGATGATATATCAAACTTATATCATATTCCAATCCAGGGCAATAGCAGCTAGTAATAAAATGAACGGTTAAAGTTTTAATCGAATAATTGAAGGGAGTAATTCTAACAGTAATTAGGATTTGCAGTTAATTTTATAGCCGTTTTCTCCTGACCTTGCCTGACCCAATGACATAGTGACGACTTACCGCAACTGACGCACGTAGAGACAGAACAGCTGATAACTGACTGATTATGAAATTAGAAAAAGCTAGAAATTCGATACATAGAAATACATAGTTTTCTCAGTGCTAAAAAAATATTTTTGGAAAGATTTTCAGTAAGTAATTTTAGTGGGGTAAGGGGCAGATGCATTATACATCTGTTTCACTGATCGATTTTCTTTAGGGACAAGTAGGTGATCAGCCTTCTGTGTCCTACCAGACCAAGACATTTTTTTTTTCTTTGTCTCCACCGTGAATCGAACCCAGGACCCCTCGGACGCTCACGCGTCTACCACTGTACCAAGGAGGCGGTCAATCAAATTTATGGCAATGGCTAATGTGAAAAAGCTTCCATATTTATTTATGTGATATAATAACGTATTTAAGTTAGGTAAGAAAATGAACATGACACAATTAATAAATTATATACCTGCAATACATTAATAAGCACAAATTTTAGAGTAGTGTTATAAGATTGTTGTTCTATATATTTATATATAGAACAACAATCTATTATATATTTAACTGAATTATGAGCATCTATAACATCAAGACGATATCTTATTACGTAGATAGCTAAAAGAGCATAGGCTATATGATTTTCATGTATTTATTTTGAAAGGAGTTCCATAGTCATCAATTACTTGATTATAACAAGTCTACTTTAAATTCTACTTATTAAAACGCGAACAATATAATATCTACCATATTATAATATTAATATCGCTCCATATCAAAATATATCGGTGCAAAGAATAACAAACACATTAAATTCAATTTAACCTTGACCTACGATGCGTTAATAATATTATTTATCTTTGTTTAAACTGCAGATGCTTCATTGCGTGTTATCACTTATCTTAATTACTACTCGTATATGAATTCATTTTAATGTAGATTATAAACTTAAATGATAATTAACGCAAATCAGATTAAACTCACTTGACTCTATTTTTTAGTTAGGGTTAACAATATTAGTACTGTTTGTATGAATACTCTCGTTACTAAGCGCCGGAATATTTCATTTTATTGTGACAGTGACGTTTACCATTTGTATCCTTCTTATTATATCCATTATATTATTAACAAGAAATGAAATTATTAAAAATAGGGATACTTAAGCATCTTTTTATGTTTCAACTATATATTTATATCTATATTATTACTAACACCCTGACATTGAATACTTCTAAAACAAAACTAATAACCTTTTCTCTTTCTCCTAAGTCACAACCTCAAACACCAATTTCAGTAAAAGCTCACTCCTGTCACATGCCAACAACACCTCTGTGTCATTGTCCAACCATTAATTCTGTTGATAATATTAGATACTTGGGCATAACTCTGGATAAACTTTTAAATTATAAAACTCATATTGGTCTCCTAACAACCAGGGTCAGAAAACTTATTTATATTTTTAAAAATTTGAGACACGTCACGAACACCTCCGTTCTACGTACCGTCTACTATGCCTTGTGCGAATCTATTGTCACATACTGTATTGTATGTTGGGGAGGTGCCGCAAAAACCATACTGAAGCCCCTCGAGGTGGCTCAAAGAGCAGTTATGAAAGTCTCCACGTTTAAACCTATGCAGTATTGTACAACCGACCTGTACAAAGATTGGAAGGTTCTCACCGTTAGACAACACTTTATTTTGCAGACTATTATTTTACAACACCGATTAACACCTCTAGTTACAACCTCGTTTCGACGAAAGAACAAAATCTGCATTGTTCCTCAGCCATATAGCAGGTTCACCAAGAGGTTCTTTTACTTCCTCGGACCCTATTTGTATAACAAAATTAATGATAGTCTTAGCATCTATGCCTTACCATATTCTAAATGTAAATTATCCGTACGCGTCTTTCTATTAGGAAAATCTTATGACGAGACAGAACAACTTCTTGAGATACTGGCTTAAGTGTAAATGTGACTCTTGCTTAGATACAGTATAATATTTCACGCACACACACACACACAAACACACACACACTTACACACATACACTTACACACACACACACATACACACACACAAATATATATACAGTCATACGATACAGTTTCATACGGCACACCCGCATTCTTTTATACACCTTAAATTTATACATATTTTTTTTTCTCTTACTTTCTATTGTAACCAATTGTAATTTATAATTGAGTACTTGCTAAGAGGCTTTTTGTGAATTTATTTTAGAGGCAAGCTGTTTCTCCTAAACACAGGTTGCCCAGTAACCTAGCTAGGGAAACATTGGCTTGTATAAATTGTTTTAGTAGCCTTTTTTATATTTATATAATTTTTACATGAATATTAATTGTATATTGTAATAAAAATTGTAATAATAAATAATAATAATAAATAAATTGATTGAATAAATTGTAAATTGTATGAAAAAAAAAAAAAAAAAAAAAAAATATTCCCAGGTGTCTTTGCCCGCATTTTCAAAGAAAAACCGGCATAGTTAGTTCCCGTTCCTGTGATTTGCGGGATAGCATATGTCCTATTTTGGGTCTTCAGCTACCTCCATACCAAATTTAATTGTAATCGGTTCAGGAGCATTTGCGTGAAAGAGTAACAAACATCCATCCTTACAAACTTTCGAATTTATAATATTAGTAGGATTTAATAATGTAAGGAAATTTTTTGATAAATAATTATCTACGTTTTAAAAGCTACTAACTTCTGAATAAACTCCTGTTACGTAAATACATATTTAAACATAGTCAAGCAGTACAGGCGCCAGTATCAATGCAAGTGCTATCGATTACACAACACGGACATACAGACATACGAACTGTTTATCGTCTGTAAATCAGCGTTTAAACGGTCGTTTTATTTCTGTACGATTGCGCGTTCGCATTGTAAACAACGGTTTAATTTGTGTTTTATGTATTTTCGAGTGGTACATGTGAAATAATTTTGAAATTCAATAAATACTGTTAATTTGGGATACACTGCTTTACAGTCGCAAATTAACATAATGTTTGCTTACACACGTTTTAATAATATGTTAAACAATGTCCATTTGCTGTTTTAGTTGTGAAACTGTAGCATATTTTGCGAAAGGTTCTGAGATCCGTCAAGAAATAAGAGGATTTAGAGCAAATTAACAAAAAAAGGTCAAGAATAGTAAAAAAAAACTGATTAATCATTTGCTATTAAAAGTTGATCATAGTATTTTCTAGTAACAAAAAGTGAATAAGTGTGACTCTTAAAAATAGACATTAAAATGAAACAGTAATTACATATCGCAAGTGGAATGTATCTTAAAATTAACATTGAACATTGCATTCATAGCAAACGTAAATAGACTGAATCAATTTAAAGAAGTGTGTCGATCCAAACTAGAAATAGTTTGATTAGTATTTGAACAGCATTGATGTGCTGATATATTTGTATTGAAATAAAAAATTCCAATACATAAAATATTATCTCCAATATTGCCTATGAATAGAACACGTTAAAAATCAATGAAATAAAATAAAACACTATTATAACAACAACGGTGCTGCACTTTCAAGATTAATTGCAGGCGGCTTTTATTAAAGAACAAAGCACCGATACAACTCATTTGAGGCCCGTTAGTCAAAGCCTTTGAGTGCATTAAAATAAAAAAGATGCATTTATTAATTATGGATGAATATCTTGGAATAAATGAATTTTATTATTTTTATTAAACCTTCCCTCAATTTAAATACAACTAGTATTCCCCTCCCGGGCTCACCCGCGTTTTCTAAAAGTTGACGAATTATGTACAAAAACCTTCCGCCAACTACGCCATCTATTAGTGAAAACAGAATGAAAATCGGTGTAGTAGTTTTTGAGTTTACTGATGACTTTGTTTTATAAAATAATAATATAGTAATGATAATAACATTGTTTTCGTATAACAATCTGTTCTATGTCATTATTTATCGCAATACTTGCAGTGGAACGCAATTGAGAGTCATTAGAACGAAGAGGTTATATGTCGAGTGCGAAGCAATTCTGGCAGTAATTAATTTAAAAATAGATAGATACACGTGTAAAAGTGTAGGTAGCGTGGATCACTGATGCATGCCATAGTAAAATCAAGAATTTCTGGCATTACCCATCAATAAGGCAATAAAGCTGTCATTTTAACGTGACGTTCGCATTAACAATATAATACAAAATTCTTTATTTAACACACACATGCAGAAGAAAAGAAAAAGAAAAGAGAGAAACATAATATAAGATACGACATTTTAAAAAGGCGGCCTTATCGCTTACAAGCGATCTCTGCTAGGCAACTTTTGGATAGAATTTATTTATAACAAGATAGGTGGTGTTTAAATTGATATTAGATTAACCATCAATAAAGCTATCATTTGACGTGACGTAAGACAATGCGCACGCGCCAGAGGTCTGAGCCACGCGTTTTGTTCTCGACTCATTTGTTTGTCAGTTTTGACGTATTTCTTGGAACGAATCTTACGTGTGTCAAATGAAAAATAGAAGAAATTTCAACGTTGTTGAGTGAAGCGTAAATTAATTTGAAATGATGTGAAAATAAAAATGTAAACTAGTTACCAGTATACGTTTATTTTTAAAATGAATGTTGTCTAAGTCTCCGTTTTTATTTAAAACTAGCAATGCCCTGCGGTTTCACCCGCATAGATAGCGATATCGTGACAGTGAAAAGTCTACGATAGGTTTAATTTTTAATCACATGAAAATCACTTTTACGGTTTACCCCGTCCCGCACTACGCCTGCTCATTGTTTTAAACAGTATACCTACTATTTTCTGTAGATTGACACTTTTAAAAATTCGTTATATCTTTTGAATGGAATATCCAATTTTTTCATTTAAAAAGTATTTTGCTGGTATTGAAACAGCCTAAAATAAAACATCATTTAATGGGATAAGGATTAATATATATGTGTATGGATAACATGGTTTGATTACTGTCGGCACTTCTATTTACTTTGAAAACGTAAAAAAGTTGTTGTAGTAACATAACTACTGAAGATGGACATATGGTATCGCGGACTTTCTTGTAGATATTGATCCATTCTATAATACCGTAGAACATTTTTTTGTTCTATCTTCAATAGATTCCGCAGCGCACGCGATGACAGAAGTTTTATTGAGGAATTTTTTACACCTTGGGTTACATTTTTGGTAAGGATCTCTAATTTTTTTGAAAATGCAATATAGCCTATGTTGCTCAGTGAAGATGCAGCTTTCTAATGGTGAAAGAATTTTTGAAATCGGTCCAGTAGTTTATGCGTGAAAACCATACATACATACATACATACATACATACATAATTACATAATTACAAACCTTTCCTCTTTATAATATTAGTATACAGAGGCGGCTCGTGACAAAATTTTATGGGTGTTCACTTGAAATAAAACACTGAAAATACATGGTGTAAAGCAGTACAATTTATCAAAAAAATTACTTATAAAGAAAATGCATACGTGATACGTCTTTCTTTTTGGTGTGCAAAAATATCTATAACTTAAAGCGACAAGACCGATAGACGCCAATTGCAGTTCATTCAACAAATGGTACCGAGATTGTGAATGTTTTTTCATCTTGATTGAAAGATGAGCTAAGTCGTCAACGCCCGTTTCAGTCCAAGCACTCTCACCTCCGCCGGCCGCGCCCGCTTTAAATAAAAGACACGGAAAACAAAATAGTTTGTTGCTTTCATCACAACCACACAACCACGGTGTTTTCACATATTGTTCAGATTTAAACACACGCGTATATGTTTTCGTTTTTGTCGTACATTTTTGCGTCAGATCAAGTTCAGGCCGTGGCGGTCCCTTAGCTTTACATTCAAGCCGAATTTGTAACGTTTTATCACACTTTTTAATGAACGCCACATTATAATTATTGTTCATTTTAACACTCACAAGTAATACTGATAACTACAGGCTATTTCAACACGTATTTTATAATTTTAATTAGAAAATTGCATGAATCGCGCGCGTGCATTGAAGTTGACTCGAGTGTTTGTTTATATTATAGAAGTGGCAACTGGCAACGTCGCGCCGCGCGCGCAATCGCTGTCCTGCCGGGCGGTAAAAACGAACCGGCAACGTTTGCGGGTGCGGCGCTCCGAATTTTGCTACTTTTCCATAGAAAATCTTTTGTTTCACGCGCAGGGCTCTGGCAAAACCCTCTCTTTCACTCCTATTGGATTTCGTATTAGAAAATGTACTAAATCTTTTTTCATTGGAGCGCAATCGTGAGCGCTCCGCTTCGCGCGTTACATAATACAGTAGGTATTATACAGGTGTATGGAATGATGGAATGATGGATATATTCATTGGTATTAACAGTAGTTTTAAAGATTACGATTGATTTTAAATAGTAATAATTAATGTTTATAATTAAATTAAGGAGTATGATTTAAGATTTTATTATAATTATTTATGGGAGTTCACTGCACCAGCGCTCCTTAGGGCGAGCCGCCTCTGTTAGTATAGATTCATTTAATACCATAATTTAAATAAATAAACAAATTCTACACAACCCAAAAAAACATAAATAAGCAAATCAAAAGTAATTCTATTGTATCTCTCTTATTATCAAATTGTCCTCAAACGACCATAATAACATAGCACCGCGTAGCAACAAAAGCATATAATTTATATGAAAAACGGTGTGAAATGAAAACTCGTAAAATAGTTCAATTGACAATTTCCGCTGGATAACTACATCCGCGATATGCCGTGTCTTGCGATAAAATATCTTCTAGCGTGTACTGAACTTTATTGGCAACTATATTTATGGGAAATTTGATATATAGAGCGTCCTTAAACTATATTTATAAAACTCCAATTATTGTGTGATTTTAACTGATAGAAAACTTTTAAGTTCATCTCTTAACAATATGCCTTTAAAAGATGATGTACTATTTCTGGTAAGAATTTGGTTACTGTCTAAATACCTATTGTATATTATCAGCAGCCTATTTCCTTTAATCATTAACCACCCGCATTTGCGCTCTACAACATAATATTTCCTAAACACTGCTAATTTCTTTCGGAATTAGTAATTATATCAACATTTTTATGAAACCTTTCCTATCTATGAAACTGTAATCATAACAAATTCAATTAGGTACCACTAATAATTACACTTAATTTACATAATCTATACTATTATTATAAAGCTGAAGAGTTCGTTTGTTTGATTGTTTGTTTGTTTGAACGCGCTAATCTCAGGAACTACTGGTCCGATTTGAAAAATTATTTCGGTGTTAAATAGCCCATTTATCGAGGAAGGCTATAGGCTGTATATCATCACGCTAGTCGCTAAGACTAACAGAAGCGGAACCATGCGGGTGATACCGCAGGGCGCAGCTAGTAATTAATATTTCCTTCGATAAAACTATTTCTACATCTGCTTACATTATTTCATTTCTTCATATTATTTTGATTAAGTCTTTACCATATATATCTCCTTTGAAGTACATAAACCCATATATTATATTTCACAATTTGTTTCTAAATATCTTCCATACATAAGAGAAATGTCTAACAATCCACGTGGCTCTCTCGTTCATTGTTGGCAGAGAGAATTGGCGCATTCTGAGTCAAGTGCATTGCCAAGGTCACTTGTAATCTGTATTGATAATCTTGCGAGGTCAAGTATTCATGTTATGTCATGAAATTAATGAATAAATTATTTATATAGGTATTATATTTTTGACTTTTCAATTGGCAAGAGTTTTTTTTTTCAGTATTATTAAAAATATATAATGTTAAAAAATATTGCATCTAGTATAATACGATTATCGTTTTCTCTGTTTTTTATAATATTTATTATAAGCTAAAGAAGAATACAAAAAATACTATTTCATAATTACAGACATTATCTACAATAACATATAGTTACTTGAATTTTTTTTTTTCAAATCCAGTTGCACAATCCGTTCTTGGCCCATGACCTATAATTAAAACATGCTAATAATTATTCATGGCCTAGTTACCACTTATTATTCAAATTACCTTGAAATTAACAATAATATGGAAAATAAAACCTAATGAGTTCCTGGTTTTGTAACAAAATTAACACTTATTAATGAAAGATTTATTTGGTTGTTATCTCCACAGAACTATATATATAGATACCTAGTTCTGTGGTTATCTCTTTAAAAACAAAACGAGTACATACATATATCAAGCTTTAAGATTTAATTTGCATTTTTTACCGAAACTTGAGGGGAAATTCAGGGTATTTTAATAGATATTACTTATTAGATTTCACTCGTGCATTTATTCCTTGATATTTGCACACATTTTGGATTTATAACTAATTAGGTACGGTCTTTATCCTAGTTTGGTCTATACTACATATAAGTACATTTTTAGGTTCTGTCGTGGCGCGATAGTGTACAAAACAATTCCAACATACATTTCTACAATATTTTCGTATTCATAACATCAGTAATAATGTTATCTACATATACTTGAGATATACTCGTATACTAAGTGGATAGAGCAATGTAATGGTATAATCTTTATATTATGGCAATGTGAAGAATTTCTGAAAACAGTCTTATCATGCCATCCTTCTGGACCCACAATAAAACCTTTTGTATGGGACAGCAATTCAACATACATTGCTCTTACTTCCTACTGTATACAATTTCAGATATACAATTAAGATAAGAGTGTAGGAACTCATAATGTTTCCCTGATGATTACCCAAATGCCTGAAGCTTGAAGAAAAACCTGCTATTTATCACATATCTCTATGGGAGCATTTTTGTTAAAATGGTTATGGTTTACCATTGTAACTAAAATACTCTAGTAACAAAAATATTTTTCCTTTGATCCCTGGAGTTTTAAAACATTCCTTCTGGCAGAGCAGGGCAGAGCGTATCATTGCTTTTCCAGTTGCCCTTACCTTTACACTAAAGAACAGTAGCCCATAGATATTTGATTCTGCGTCGTTAACTAGAGTTTCATTTTATCCAAATTAGTGATTTAGCCATGATCGCGTGACAAACAAACTATTAGAGCGTATACGCACTATGCGGGTAGCCGCATTGCGGGTAGCCGTCCGGCTGACCGCAAGCACAATTATGTACGTAATATTCATTTCTATGCGCACTGCGATGTGGCTACCCGCAGACCGCTCCGGTTGCTCGGAGAGCTACGTCACGAGTGACGGCCAGCCGGACGGTTGCTATACGCACTGTGCGGTTCAGTCTGCGGCTGCCCGCAATTGAGTGAGTGTGTGCACGTGGTTGCAAAATGCTTGCTCTCATCTCGTGTTTGCAAATAAGGATGCACCCAGTACTTCTTTCTTTGCTTTTCTTCTTTACGTAACGTGTGTAAATGTAGTAAATAGCTGCAACTTCTTCCATTTTCATCTTTGAAATGGATTGACATGACCGCAAATCGTAACGGTTCTTCAACCGCACTATGCGGGTAGCCGCATTGCGGGTAGCCGTCCGGCTGGCCGCATTCGCAACCGCATCCTGCGGTCAGCCGGACGGCTACCCGCAATGCGGCTACCCGCATAGTGCGTATGAACCCTTAGGACGTAGTACTATTATATTATATTCTGTGCTATTAGTATTAATAACATTGGATATTAATCGCAAATACGTGGCATGATTCTTCACAATAATTGTGCATGTCATCTTTTGCAGGGATTGCTTATCTACAACAAATGTGAAATGCATCTGCCCCATACTCAAGGGGACATGGCGTCCCCTTCATAATATATGTTTATTGTTTATATATAAATACTGTATACAACAATGTGATTGAATATACTAATGAACTAATGTAAAAAATATGTAATGACGATTCAAAAGTGCTTCTAGAAGAAGACTAATTGAATAAATAAATCTTTGAGTTTGAGTTTTAATGTTTGAAATGCATTACGAAAATAATACGTAACTTTGTAAAAATATTAAAGACTTCAATTATTGAGCCACATGTTTTCCATAAAATTATTAGAATTTTATCTATTAATTGAATATCACTAGGTACTTCACAAAAGGGAATAAATACATTACAACAACTCATAAAGAAAAATAAGAAAAGTGTAATTATTCATATAGAGTAAGATCCCAGAGCGATAAGACATAACTTATTTTCTAAAAGATGAAACTTTAAGTTCTCAGTAGTGTCTCATGTACTTTGTATACCTGCGTGTTTGTGAAGTTTGCCCAGTGACACCTGGGCAGGTACCAGGTGAGAAAGGTGACTAAAAATAAGAGTTACTTTACTTAAATTTAGATGGCTGATTTTTAGATATATTATATAGAATATCATTCTCAAATGGTATCGCAAGTATCAGACACTTTTCATGGACCAAAACTTTTGTCAGACGCTTTAAAGCTCCACTTCCAAAAATAAATAAACTTTACTTATTTTTAAATGTCTGATTTTTTAATATGTTATCAACATAACTATTACAAAATTATATTTAATCAGTCAGACAAATTGGAATGACCAAAAATCCACTAAACACAAAAAATATTCGGCCGTGAGTACGAACGCGAGAGCATTATGCATGCGTTTCAGAGCGAGTGTATATATATGTGTATAGATAGTAACCCGGATCTCCTTCTTTAACTCACATTCTGTTTCAGTCTACTGTGTATGTGCGCGCAATGTATAGTATACATTATACCCGGCGCGGCGAATGATGATTCCTATGACACTGACAGTTATTCTCAAGAGACAAACTTGTAATGGCGTCACCATTAAATTAGAAACGTATTGGAGGCGTCTAAAAATGGCATTTATTAATTTTTATGTAGCTTTATGCCATAACAATGATATTCCGTTGGAATTATAACCATTCTTAACATTTACGAGAAATTATATCAATGTGACTTTGCGTTTACGTCCTACAAAACTTACATCGTTGGCATTTATCGACTAGTGCGGAAAGTATCGATAAACCAATTTCGATAATGGAAACGAGTTCACATTTTTTCCATGCTTAAGCTTCAGTTCATTCACTATTGAATGGAACAGAAGATCGCAGCGTAATTAATTCATTCATTACCGCTCGCGTTAATTTACTTACCTATGATAATATAAGTTTTTTAGACAAATTAAATGGGGGCTTCCATTTTCATGATAAAATAATATACACTGTGTTAAACGGGTTAAAAATTACGTGAAAATGATAAGGCGCATTTTTATGCTTTGGAAAACTTTCGTTTTACTTACCTACTTAATCTATGCTAAAAAACTTAAATTAATACAACAACAACATAATAGACGTCAAAAATTTTAGTTAAAATTAATTTTATAATATTTGTAAAAACATGTTTACCAACGTCGCTGAATGCAAATCACGCCTTTGCCTATCAAATAGTAAAGTATCGACACGACCCATCATACGAGCAATCACTAAGACGAACTGTCATAGGAATCATCATTCGCCGCGCCGGGTATAATGTATACTATACATTGCGCGCACATACACAGTAGACTGAAACAGAATGTGAGTTAAAGAAGGAGAACCGGGTTACTATCTATACACATATATATACACTCGCTCTGAAACGCATGCATAATGCTCTCGCGTTCGTACTCACGGCCGAATATTTTTTGTGTTTAGTGGATTTTTGGTCATTCCAATTTGTCTGACTGATTAAATATAATTTTGTAATAGTTATGTTGATAACATATTAAAAAATCAGACATTAAAAAATAAGTAAAGTTTATTTATTTTTGGAAGTGGAGCTTTAAAGCGTCTGACAAAAGTTTTGGTCCATGAAAAGTGTCTGATACTTGCGATACCATTTGAGAATGATATTCTATATAATATATCTAAAAATCAGCCATCTAAATTTAAGTAAAGTAACTCTTATTTTTAGTCACCTTTCTCACCTGGTACCTGCCCAGGTGTCACTGGGCAAACTTCACAAACACGCAGGTATACAAAGTACAGGAGACACTACTGAGAACTTAAAGTTTCATCTTTTAGAAAATAAGTTATGTCTTATCGCTCTGGGATCTTGGACTAATAAGGATATCTATGTACATTTATAATACCTATATTATATTTTACGAATTGACCAACCAAAACAATGTTAACTAGACTCCTTATAGGTAACTAGCTGCGCTTCGCGGTTTGACCCGCGTGGCTCCGCTCCTGTTGGTCTTAGCGTGATGATATATAGCCTATAGCCTTCCTCGATAAATGGGCTATCCAACACCGAAAGAATTTTTCAAATCGGACAGTAGGGTAAACTTGCCTAATTCGTACCACTTAAGGAGAACCTCAAAAATTTTGGAAATGAACAATGATACACAGTTATTTATATTAAGTAATTATAATTTCACTAATGTTCTATTAGTATTTCAACAAAAAATAACATAAATCTTATAAACTTCTGAGAAATAAACAATTTTCAAAAACTTAAAAAAGTACGATTTAAGACCATTCATCTTAAATCGTACTAGTATAGGTATTCTTAAATCGTACTTTGAGATCCTATCAGGTTTACAGTCTTAAAAACACAATCTTAATAATCTTCTCCTCTTTTTCTTAATCTTAATGTACCTAGATTAATTCTTATTAATACAGTGGATGGTCTTTGCCAAATCCTGACAGTCATCGCAGTAATAACATTTTCTTTTTTTTAGTTGTTTCTGCACATAGCTCATGTACCCATATTTCACAATTACCGCATTTAATCATGTTTTCTTTTACGTCTTCTTGACATATTTTGCAATACCAACTGTCATTTTCATCTTGTTCTTGTTTCTTTTTCTTGTTTTCTTTTTTGATGTGTTTTCGTTCGTTCGTACCGGTACGTTTTAAGAAGTTGCTGCGAGTACGAAATAGGCACAAGTATCAAATGAATTTCAAATTTGCCGCAAAAAAAACTGTCAACGAACAAGCCGCCTTTACTATGTGAAATATATTCACAAATATACGCATATATGTATAATAAACAGTTAAACAACTTATGAACGGTATACTTGGAAGACAGTTCTTGTGAAGTATGCGAAAAAATTACTCAAAAAGTAAGAAAAAACTTACGTGTTCAATATTTTAGTCGGGGGCAACGTAACAGGTGTTTATTTGTCACATGGCAATATGGCCGACTATTATTGACATTTTATGCCACCAGAGGCGCTGGTAACTATTAGGTACACAAGCCGAGATATAGACGAGGTACGATTTAGGCGCAGGTACGAATTAAGCAAGTTTACCCTAGTTCCCGAGATTAGCGCGTTCAAACAAACAAACAAACAAACAAACTCTTCAGCTTTTTATTATGAGTATAGATTTGCCAACCAAAATAATGTATTACCAACTCCTTTTAGGTAATTATAGACAAGACTAAAAGTCCCAACAAATCAGCCACACCGACATACCTCTCAAACAAGATAAGCCAAGCTACAATTAAACTTGTAATGAAATCAAGTGATATCAACATCACATCGATTACCTAACGAACCGGTGCGGGAATACGATCGAGTTATTCCATTCTAGATATTAGGTATCAGATATTAGGTATTTGCATACCGCTTTACGGCTCTCTTGTTGTATTATTTTGATGTCGCAACACCGGTGGTATTGGCATAGTGTAAAGAGAACAAGTAGGCCAACTCCCGGCGTTTAGGATCGCGTGATACCTTAAACTGGCGAGGCGCAGGTTTTTCACTTGTCACGTTGATATTTCAAATCCTATCCTACTAATATTATAAATACAAAAGTTTGTGAGGATGGATGTATATGTATGTATGTATGTTTGTTACTCTTTCACGGAAAGCTAGTAATTGTATGATAAAACATTGACAGTTCACAACAATGGCGCAGCCCTCACGAGAACGGTCCATGACAAGGAACCGAGTGGCGTTGTGTGCGTGCGTGGCCAAGCGCTCCGCGTACACACAAACGGCGCGATGTTCCTTTCTTAGAAGATAACTTACTTGTTCTCTTTATACTATGGTATTGGTTAGATTGCCATTTTACGAGATTAGTGTTGCCACATTGGGCCCACGTATTTTTTGGCGTTGTCATGTTTATAGTTGGTTTGTGTTGTAAAATAAAACAATCAATCACAGTTTATAACCTTTTTATTGTCTTTAGGAATATATATTGTGTAACGATCCGTGTCAAGTGTGATAGATCACTACCTATAAATAATTCCTATGTAGACCTTACGTGAAATTTAACTTATTATATTTAAGCAGAATTAAATCTCAATGTAAAAAAGACAATAAATAAATTTAAAGTTAAAACCACCTAGAATCTCCTCATTTCCATAAAATGATAATTTTATCATCGTTTAAAGATATTTAAACGTCGTATCTTGTATCGATGTTTAAACGTGTTAACTATTTATTTTGCATAACAAAAACTGGCTTCGAAATAAAAATTATTTTACATAATAAAATCTCCTTATCTACCTATCGGCCGCACATGGAATACTGCTCCCACATCTCCCATCACCCCAACAATACCTCCTTCCATTTGACCGTATTCAAAGGAGAGCTGTACGACTTGTTAACGCGCCAAGTCTCACCGATCGGCTTGATACTTTGGCGCTGCGAAGAGATGTCGCTTCCTTATGCGTTCTCTATCGCATTTACTATGGGGAGTGCTCTGAAGAGTTGTTTGGAACATTACCCGCGCGCCGCCGAGTTTCACCACCGCACAGCACGACATCGTCAACAATACCACCCTCACCACCTTGACTGTTGGCAATCTACAACTGTGCGCTTTAAAAGATCTTTCTTCCCGCGCACTACAGACATCTGGAACAAACTCCCTCATGCGGCTTTTCCAAACGGCTATGAACTGGGGACCTTCAAGAAAAGAGCATATTCCTACCTGAAAGGCCGGCAACATATTCACAATGTCTCTGGCACTGTGGGTACATATGGGCGACGTGGAGCACTTACCACCAGGTGACGCGTCTGCTCTGTTGCTTAAAAAAAAAAATCTAATTAAATCTAATGCGTTCCTCCGCTCATATCTTAATGAAATTAATAAAAGTAGATAAAAACTGTATTTTAACAACCGGTAAAAGCTTCATTGCGGAAAATATAAACTCATAATCCTCCTTTATTTAAATAAAATCCATTGTTTTGACATCAGATTCTTTGCAATTTTTTCTTTTCATATCGAAGTTTTCATCCAAATTTTTCACAAATTAATTAACGGCTTTCATTTTTGCTTGGCAAAAGTGATGAAAACAAAGCATAGTACCTAATAATATCTCCTCCTTCATAGTATATGGATAATGTTCTAGTTTATTCTATGGAAAGCTTACCTATCATCAAGTTTCTCATAAGTATATATATCGTGAACGTGCCTTACAAGAAGAAAATATAATACCTATAGAAGAGAAAACTCAAATAAACTATTTAGCGTATTCACATTACTTTAAAACACATTTTATTCAGAATATAATATCTTAACAATAATTTAATCACCATTAAACACTAAAAAATATAAAACATAAATCAATAAAACAGACAATAAACAACATAGCACAGATAAAACATTTTCTAACACGAAAACTTGAATATAATCTGTAGAATGGAACACATGCCATTTCGATTTAGAACTACGAAAAACCAGCTAGCTTGACCTCCCCCGCCCCTTGTTTTGTATGAGAATATAGGTCATGCGGGGGTTATATGGGTAGCGTTACAGATCTTGATATAATTGACAAGGCGAAAAGTTGGCGCGCATCCAACTCGGCGGCCATTTTATTATAATCTTTATTATTATGTTACGACGTACGAGAACATGCCGCGGACTTAATTAGTTCCGAATACGAGTGTTCATTACATTTTCTTTTGTTTTCACTCATTGGTTTCATTGAGATAATATTACTACGTATGGAGGAGACACCACGAACAAAATCTGTGCGCCATTTTTTTGCTCTAACTAAGTTTTAAAAATTATTATCTAGTTAGGTACTTACCGATAAAAGTTATTCCTTTGCACTTTTCCGTATTATTTGTATTATTTGTGCAATATCGTAACACACACGAAGGCATATTTGATGCGTTTCACTTAAAAACAAATAAAAAATGAGCGTGCAGTTACGCCATATGGCGTATGTTGAGCGGAACATAAGTGATGTAGGCGGTGTCGTCTCCATATGTATATCTCAATGATTGGTTTACGTATTACGTGCATTGTTGTTATTGTTAACATATTCAATGCAGAATGAAGTAATTAGTTAACGCAACTTTGGAATTTTGGCAAAAATGTTTTCTTGATTTTCCTCTCGTTAATTTTGACGTTATCACTACATAGTATAAAACAAAGTCGCTTTCTCTGTCCCTATGTCCCTATGTCCCTATGTATGATTTTGATGCGGTTTTTTTTAATAGATAGAGTGATTCAAGAGGAAGGTTTTAGTATATAATTTATTATGTTTTAGACAAAGCGGGCGAAGCCGCGGGCGGAAAGCTAGTTATTTATAGTTTAGAAGTAAAATCTTCTAATTTTACGAGTAACTCTCGCGTTCCGCTACACGCTTGCGATGAAACGTACGTTTGTTAAATAGGTACAATGTAATACAGCATTATGTATCATCACGATACGAAGGAAAATTAACGAGGGAAATTTCTTAAACATGAAACAATTCACTAAACACAACACTAACGCATAAATTATTACGTATAACTTTATATCTCTAAAACAATAAAATAAACGGTAAAAATATATATTATGCCTTTTATAAACCAAAAAAAAAACAATGTTTGTTTTATTATATTAATATTTACACCACTAAAACATATCATTCTATTATTGACTATTTGGTAATAGGTGAGCTTTGATCTAAAAGTTCGTTGCTTCTTAAATATAACTAATAACTGGTGAATAGTTATTTAAAAAAACGTTTGATGTGCTAGCCAAGAAAACTGACAAAACATTTTTCAACATTAGCTATAGAGAAAGAATCGGAAATTTACCCAGTGTCATTAAAAAATAAGAGAAGTTAGCTTTTTAAAAGAATTATTATATTTAAGCTCAAAAAATGCATCTGGATATTTCGATTTAAATATTTTTTCACTCAAAAACTTCCACTTATTCCAATATTTTTTCTAATTTAGAAAGGCACTGAACGCAAAGGCTCTTCTAGACAACTGATTATAGTTTTAAAATGTTCCAACTAATCTTCCTTTATCGATTCTAGAACTTAAACCATTGTTTAGCAAAACTACGTTTAAACACCGTTATGCAGAAGCCATTGTCTGTCAATCCATTGTAACCCGTGGTTTAGTAAGCGGGTCAGATCTGGTGTCACCGTCACCACTAACAATTTCATTGCGAATTTAAATAACAGTAGATTACCGTTATCTTAACGCGTAATTAACCCGGGATTTGATAAGGGTCGGTGCACACTGACTGGTGATCGTCTTGCTTGTCAGTTAACAAGGTTTTAAGATTTTAATAAAAGATTTGAATTAAATATGATTTTTAAGAAGATATGACAGATATCAATTTTAATACATAACTGAAAATTATGTAGGTAAGAAATCATTCTTCAATAAATAGGTTTGAGAAAAACAAATAAATATAATACAATATAATGTACTTACATACTTTCAAACAAAAAAGGATAACCCAGATTATGAAAGATAAGCTCTGCTACTTTTGAATTAAAAAGAACGAGAAACTTAATTATCATCATCAAATCCATTCATAATATGTACCTAATGAAATATAAATAAATAAATAAATAAAAATCGTTTATTTAGTACATATACATTGACCTAAATTTAAACTCCACGATCGCCTCAACTAGGTATGCTAGAGGTAACCTGTGCTAGAGGCGACCGACGCCTTCCACACAGGACATTGCCAGTATAGTACTATACAAAAAATGAATACATTATTAAATATTAAAAAGTACAAAAACATAAAGAAACATAAAGAAACAAAAGCCGGAATTAGAAACAAGGTACGTATTCAAATATCAGGCATGCAATGTATATATGAGTATGAGATTTTGAGATTGTTTTATGTCTGTGTGTGTGTGTGTGTGTGTGTGTGTTTGTGTGTGTGTGTGTCAGGGTGTGAATGTATGAATATGTGTATAAAAATTTGATATGCGGTTATTCTAAAATGTGAGGCTAAGCTTTCATAAAATCTTCAGTCTCTCCGTAAGGCAAGGTAAGTAACAAGTTTGTTAGTTTATTCTTCAGATCAGGTAATGTTAAATTACGAGTGTTTAAAACTTTATTGATTTTGTTGTAGAGAAGAGGACCCAGGTAACCGTGAAAACGTTTTGCAGCTGCGGTGTGTACAAACGGTATGTTAAAAACTCTGTCCCTACGCCTTTTTACAGTCTTCAGATCATTCCAGTTCGCTTGAGTGTGAGTAGCAACAAGACAGTTTAATATGAAAAGCTTTCTAATGGAGAGAACTTTGCACTCATTATAAAGAGTTGTAGTGGGATTGTATATAGGTTTGCTCAACATTACTTTTAAAACTGCTCTTTGTGCCCTTTCGACTTTCAGCATTTGTGTTTTAGACGCCCCACCCCACGATTGAATGCAATAAGAAAGCACTGATTGACATATTGCATAGTACACTTTTTTCAAAACATCTTGGTCAGCAATTGAGCGAAGCTTTTTAAATATAACGATAAGTTTTCTAATACGAGACGACAGTAGTTGGATATGGTGCTTCCAGTTGAGCTGATTATCCAAGTGTACACCCAGATATTTAATGGTGGCAGTGCGTATTAATTGTCTGCAGATACATGCTTTATTATCGTGGGTGTTACACGTATGTGCCGTAATGGTGAGGTTCTTTGGTTGTGTAGACTTATATAAAGAAAAAGTCATAAATTTAGTTTTATCCAAGTTTAATGTTAGGACGTTTTCATTTAGCCATGTCATAACTTTACATAGGCCAGCTTCAGCTGATTGCTTAGTCTTCATCCAATTACTGCCACAAAAAACGAGAGCCGTATCATCAGCGAAACCGACCACGTGGCCATTAGACAGAGATAGGTTGCAGAGATCGTTAATATACACTAAGAATAGTGTTGGGCCCAGTACACTACCCTGGGGCACTCCATAGATAATGGTACATTCAGAACTAATAGTGTTTCCAATCTTGACAACCTGCTTTCTGTCTGTGAGGTAACTTTTTAATAGTTGTAGTGGTAAACCTCTGACACCAGCTCTCTCCAGTTTCGTCAGGAGTATCGGTATGGATACGGTGTCAAAGGCTTTAGCCAAGTCCAAAAATATACCAATACAGGATTTCTTTCTATCAAGATGTTCAATAATGTGGCCAGTTAAGTTATTCACAGCATCATTTGTAGACTTACCCCTAAGAAAACCATATTGATTGTTTGAAAAGAAATTAATTTTGTTAAGAAAACTGGAAAGCCTAAAATATATAATTTTTTCTAAGATTTTGGACATTGTTGGTAAGACAGATATTGGGCGGTAATTATTGATTTTATCTAAGTCTCCAGCTTTATGAATCGGGTGAATTAAGGCAATTTTAAATGATTCTGGAAATTCCCCAGATTGCAAGGAAAGATTACATATGTGAACAAGTACTGGCAAAAGAGAATCTTTACAAAGTTTAAAGATCTTAGCAGGTATATTGCCGTAACCTGTAGCACATTCAGTTTTTAGGTTATTTATTATATCGCTTAGTTCATATGTATCGGTATTCCTTAGGCCCGTGGAATCGCGGGGTGTTTGATAGCTATGAGTATAATTTGGGTCATTTGAGTTTAAATCCTTTGAAATATTTTCTGCCATATTCTTACCTATATTAACAAAAAAAATATTTATGTCATCAATAGTTTGATTATGCCTTAATAGTTCTAAGTTGTCAGTTTTCGATGATGTCATATTTGTAAATTCCTTTACCAGTTTCCAAGTTTGCTTGTCGTTCTTTTTACATTTACTTAATTCAGCTTTTTCATATGCATGCTTGACTTTTTTTTAAATATTACCACAGAAATTTCTGTAGCGACAATAGATTATTTGCAGAGATTGATTACCAGGTTGTTTCTTCAGCTTCAAATGCATTCTGTCCCTAGTTCTTATGCAACGTAAAAGGCCCGGTGTAATCCATGGTTTCCTTGGCACAAAATTCCTGGCGATCACGTTGTATATCACATTGCTTTGAATAACATTTTGCAAATATCTTATGAGCGCTTCGGAAGCAAGATTTACATCTGTTAGCTGAAGGATGTCATTAAAGTTTTCAGATTTAATTTGATCTGAAACATTATCATAATTGATCTTGGTCACAGTTATAGCCTTGGTTTTGTTAATTTTTTAATATGTAATTACGAACTTGCCAAAAAAACAACCTTTGTCGCAAAAAACGTGGTCGAATAAATTCAACAAGTAATGCTTATTGTATTTCAAATAATTTAAACATTACTAAATCCGTTTTAAAAATTAACAAAATAAAGCTCTTAACTTACCAGACTAATCTCATTTCGCGCCATCTAGATTGCACTTAATTGTGACAGGAATCGTAAAATTCCATTTTCAAAAGCACCTTTCGATTCGCATTCTACATTATCTGTGCTAAATAAAGCCGCCATTCACGGTCTCTGACACTTCACCTACATTACGCTGATCATCCGTCTAATATAGTGCAAAAAATATAACAATACGATTACGGTCGTAACAGGTTATTTCGTGGGCTTATGAGAATGGTATGTACCGTTTGTTAATCTGTGCTCTAGTAGTTAGACTTCGGGCATGAAATATGATTTTGTTAGCGATTTATTTATGACTATTGATTTGTTTTAAAAAAATTATATACCTACTTTCATGTAGGTACATAAACATGTAGGTACATGAGGTGCCTTACGGTTTACCCTATAACTACATATAAATAATCCGCTGAAAAATCTGTAGGTGTATCAAGGAAATTATATACAGCTGCTTATTATACTACTATTATAAGTATATTTCCAACTTCACCAAATTAATAAGTAAACATTTAAACTGTTATAAAAACAATAATAAATAGGTTATCGAATTGAATCTAGAAATAAATATCCACCTGTGTGGTCCCACGATTTCATAACAGCCATTAAACATTAAAATAACCGCAACCACTTCGATAAATCAAACGTCAGGAGCGTGGCATCATGGTAGCCATCTTTAATCTACTTTTTTTAGCACACGGCAAAACTATTTCATCAAATTTACACTTCCGTGGAAGTCTGTCAGATTTTGATGACATGATTAGATTGTGTTTTTTTATGAAAGAACAGCTTAATTTAGACAAATGTTTTTCTCTACCTACTAATATTGTAGACATAAAGTTTCAAACTTTTTACATTCGGAAGTATTGTTGATCCGATCTTTAAAAATATTTCACTAACAGAATCACAATTCAAGAGTGACACGGGTTTTTCTTCTCCCTAATTTATATCATTGAAATTAAGTTATGTACTATCGTCTCACGGGTGTTTTTTTATTTCTCTACTAGCTTTCCACCAGCGGCTTCACCCGCGTAGTTGAAGAAAAACCCGCATAGTTCCCGTTCCCGTGGGATTTCTGGGATAAAAACTTTCCTATGTAATTTCTCAGGTCTCTTGCTATCTATGTATGAAATTCGAAGTAAATCCATGCAGTACTTTTTGAGCCTAGCCCGGACATACATACAGAACGAGAACTATGCGGGTTTTTCTACGACTCAAGGGCGAAGCGGCTGGCGGAAATCTAGTAGTATATTATAAACATTTTTTTATTCTGTTACTACGCGAAAGAAACCACGAATTCTTAGGTAATTCGTGAGTTCAACCAAGATAAAAAAACTAACATGTTAATCGAGGTTAAGAACCTTCAGTAAAAAAAAAAGTATTCTTTAAAAAGTTTTTTCTGAGAAAGAGCAACTAACGTCAATATATCTGACAGCTCTTCTCAATAAATCGCCTTTGAAACTCCTTTGAAATTTAAAGTAATATTATAATGATTACCAATGATTACAGTTTTTTTTTTCAAGTAGGATCAGTATTATATTTTTATGTTTTTTATCTTGTACCTAGCAATATTAAATTAAATCAAGAAAAATTATCACTACTGTAATAAGCACTTAAATATAAATAAAAAATAGGTATTTCGTTTCTTTTAATAAAGTACATACCGAGACTTTATGAAAATAAAATAGTTAAGAATTTGTAGAGCAAAAAATCAACCTGTGAAATAAGCGTTACGTACGTTATGTTATTTAACAAAAGTAATAATAATTGACTTACATACAAATGTATCTGAATTATAATTGTCGAAATATATTTTTCCAAAATTTAATTTAACTGAATATCGAGATCTATGCAACGAAGTACCTATACCTACATAACATAAAATGACAGGAACGTGGTACAAAAATAACTTTTTATTTAAATTTTATACCACAATTATAAAGGCCAGTGCATTGTTGTGCATGACTCAGGGTGTTTGACCACAATGCTTCTTCAATACTTATTGTTGAAAAGATATTTGTCATACATTGTTAAATGCAAAAGGATTTCCCTTTTTATTTATATCAAACCCAGCCTATTTGATTTTTATAATAATCTAGCTGTGCTCCGCGGCATTGCTCCGCTCCTAGTGGTCTTAGCATTTTATGTAGCCTATAGCTTTCCTCGATAAATGGGCTATCTAACACCGAAAGAATTTTTCAAACCGGACCAGTAATTCCTGGGATTAGCGCGTTCAAACAAACAAAATGTCTTTATAATATTAGTATAGATAGAAGTGAAAGTTTGTAAGAATAGATGGATGTTTGATTCTCTCTCTACATGGTCGATCAGATCTGGATAAAATTTGGCTCGGTTATAGTTTATAGCCAAACGCTTTATGCAGGTTCTATACGAGTGAAGCCACGGGCAGAATAATAATAATTGGGCCGTTCAAAATCAATACTTACGTGTATTTCAGATGAAAATCTATTATCACATATTTACTGTGTGTTACTTGTCTAAACTCAACCAACAATAGAATAGACGACGTGGAAATAGTAAAAGAAAGAAAATATGGCTTTACCATTACACATATTTGTTTTTTTCATCATTCGATTACCATAACATATACTATGATTTACGCGCATTAGAAAAGCAAGATGACATTTTTAACACCTTCCCAAAGAAAAATGTCGCAGATGACCTTAGAAACTCACCTTAGAAGCAGGAGGAATTCCTCCATATGGACAATATAAGTCTTCCTCGCAAAAACTATCCATATTTCATGTTAAACACGGATTAGGCGCGAGTGAATGAGCTTCGAACATATTGTAATTTGTAGGTTTCTTCGTAACTGGGTCAGTAACACAGTGACCACCTGACTGAAATATTTCTTATGTAATTCCTGCTTAGGCGGTTACATTTTGCGCTCTTGTTTTTGCGTTTTAAGTTGAGGAATCTAATGGTTTTAAAGGTATTTGTGTTGAAGAGTGAAATATAATATTATTAATAATTATCCTGTGGTTTTTTTTACATAGATAGGTACCTATTTGAAAAAGCCAGATTACGTTTTTCAATAATTTGTTACATAGTAGTAAATATACCAGTAAAGGTTAAATTACATCTGTATGGGTTATTTTTATTAATTTCATCTTATAATATTTTAATCGTAGTAGAATATCGTAGTGAAATAAGAATAAATAGCTTGATGAGGTAATATTCATTTTATGTAGCATGGACATAAGCTATACCACGCTATAGAATCTAATATGTTTACAGTTCTGATAACTATAATATGTTTATTTATATACCTTCTTGTATCTTTATGGATATAACATTACACTCAAGTATATTTCATAGAAATTTATAGGTCATATTTTAAACCTTTTATAAATCTAAAAAGCTCAATTCTTCGTGAGTTGCTTTCAAGTACTGCACTATTGTGTAGAATTTTCATCAGTTTTCATCAGTTTTCAATAAACTGTACTTCGTTCTTTCGAATTGGCGTGACCTATTTCTATAGAAATTTCTACTGGAATACTAGCTCTAAACTCGTAAATCTAATAAAATTAAAGATTTAAGCCGTCAGAGTAAATAAACATCTTTATTCAGTAGTAGAGTTATTATTTTTATTACTAGAATGCCCGGTAGTTGAAATTCAGGGAAACTATTGTAATAATTCACCTGTGTTTCTATTGCACTTAGCGCGATGAAACATACCTTGAACAAATGTACATTTTAATATGATAATGTACGTTTAAATCTTATATTATGTATTATTGCAAATTGTAAAGGTAGTGCTTTTAGCTGTATTTAAATTTAAAACAGCACTCGATGCTTCTGTCCAGGGTAGTAAATTTTCAAAGGAGTAGAATTTTAGAAAATATTTGTATTTAATTACATATATATTTAACATACCTATTATAATAATTAGATATCGAAAAAAAAACATTTTTCTTACAATATCTGGCTCTATCAATAGGAACACCTAAAATGAAAGTACGTGACTCACAGTGTATTAAATATAATTTTATTAATATATAGATAATAAAACAAGTCCGTGTGATCGATACGATATAACAAAAATCCATAATTGCGACGAACCGTTAAGATAAAATCTCTCGATTGTCTCTTCGTTCCGCATTATTTCATTCTCTATTCTTTTTACAGTAATTTATAATACAGGTGCCAATTTAAACTTCCTTAATTCGTAATGATTGCTATAATTTACACATTCAATGAATTTGCTTGGGTTTTTCGGCTGAAGATTTTATGAGACACCAGCTTTTATCACATTTTCACACAGATACCTATACAGGGTGTCCCACTATTGGTATGCTAAGCGCGAAGGAAATTGTTGTTTTGCAGACACTGATCACAAAAAAAATACTTAAACAACAAAAATACGTCAAAAATTGTTTGCTAAATCTTTCCTGAAAACCCATGTTTTCTTCTCTAGCTTCGCGCAGCCGGCATATACCGCTTCGCTAATATGAGCATTTTGTCTATGAAAACATAATCTTAAACGATAGCTCACGTGCTGGTGGCAAAGTTGGACGGGTTGCTTGTTATGGGTGTACACATAGAGTTTTAAGAATTCATCTTTTTGAAAAAAAATGTTGTGTGGTTTTATGAAACCACGGTAAAAGTGAAACTGTTCGAACGGTTCCGAACACTGCTTTGTGTAGCGCATGTCGCGTGTCGGTCGGCTGCCGAGTAGGTATACCTACTCGGCAGCCGCGATACACGCGACATGCGCTACACAGACCAAAAAGTTTGAGACGATGTAATAAAAGTTTCACTTTAAAAAAAATGAATCTGGAATTTTATAAGTATTTTTTACGAACTCAGCGTATGCAAAACTATAACCTCCTTTGAGCTTAGTATACCAACAGTGGGACACCCTGTATATTATGAATTTACTTATTAATAATTGTGACCGTATATGTGTGATTTTACATATAAGTATGATAATATTGTAACTCGATTTTTTTTTAATATCATAAAAACAGACACAAAAGCATTTCATTTGAAAACATTTTAGCAAAACCAAAATTCCATTATTTCGTTTTAATTTCTATCTATAAGTACCTACATAATTAAAATCTTAAAATTGAACGTTTAAACTCTAAATAAACACACGTACCACATCAAGCGCTAAACCTTGAGCGATGCAACTCAATTCGCGTGATGAAATGCGAGTAACATGAGTATCGAAACCGGAGCATGGACGCGAAACTAGAACATATTCATATCTAATTATATTAATTATTTTAATGTTAAATATGTGATTTTGATCTTATGTAAAATAGATTTTACCGGAGACACTTAAAGTCGCAAGATACATAATACAGTGATAAAAATTTGTCTATATTAATACGACTATAATAATAAAGCTGAAGAGTAGGTAATTTTATTTATTTGAACATACAAGCTAATCATAGGAACTACTGGACCGATTTCAAAAAATGTTTCACTGTTGTATATAGATGCACGTATGAAGTTCTGTAGGCATGATCGTGTACCACGAGAGATGCCAGGACAAAATGATATTGAAAGAACCACGAGCGAAGCCAGGGTAGACCACTAGTACAAGATATAGAAACAAACATACCTAATATCGATTCACTAGTTTGATAGGTACGGACAGATGTACATTTAAACATCGCCCCTCTTCCTTTTGTATAATAGTTATAGACAGCGGCAGGTGTTACATAATCACTACATAGTATAAAATAAAGCTTTCTCTGTCCCTATGTCCCTGTGTCCCTATGTCCCTTTGTACGCTTAAATCTTTGAAACTACGCAACGGATTTTGATGCGGTTTTTTTTAATAGATAGAGTGATTCAAGAGGAAGGTTTATATGTATAATAACATCCATTAAATAGTGGAGAAGTACTGTTATTTTTGGGGTTTCTAATGTGATGTCGTAAATAATTACATTTTTTCCGCTTACTTTGCAAACGCAGGCTGAACCCTACGAGTTTTATCAAAATAATGCACTAAGTATTGTACACATTGAAAAGGTCTACAGAAAAGTCCGCGATGGTATATGTCTATCTCATATGGATAACCCACAATAACTTTTTTTTGTCATTTACTTTTTACGACAAATAATGGCTAATTTTCGAAGCGATTTTAACCAATACAGCATTAATCCTTAACCAATTAAATACCTTGAATACATTGTTCATTTAATATAGATCTATATGGCCCTTTACACCGTATGATTTAAGTGAATATTTTCGAAGATATTACAGATTTTAAAATTGCGGGACGTAGCGTTTGCGGCGGTACCGGCCGGCCGCCATTGCACCCGTGCGAAGCCGGGGCGGGTCGCTAGTAATATGTATAAGAAAAACTAAAGTGTATGTTGGATATACAGAAAAAGGTATCCCTAAATGTCACCTTTAAATAATCATAAATATACGCTATTCTAATGTTTAACACAAAAATTTCACGTTCTCTCTTCTAGTAGTTTCTTGTTTTATTTTACGCGAGTACCTATTTAGAAATAAAAGACTTGTCTTTTAGTTCTAAATAATTATTCTAATTCTCGTTATTAATTATATACCCATAGATTTATAGACAAATACAACGCAACAGCTTGTATCAAAAAAACACACTCAGCATATAAACTAACTCCACAGAAATCACGTTCTCGCCACGACATGCTTACGTTCGTTAATTATAATAACGACACGGTTGTGAAATTTTATATCATTTGCATTATAATCAGAATAAATACTCAGTATGTGGGTCAGCGGTAAACAATTGCGTAGGTACTGTATCAAATAGGCTTTATTGTGCGTATATTTTTATGTGAAATTTCATATTGTAAAGTCGAGGATAAAATGTTATCGATATCCTCGTGGGTGACAGATATAATTTTAAACATTTTATATTAAAACCATGTGCAGGGTGTAATCGTTAAGTGCGCACAGGCTATTATTCCGTAACTATTACAGATATCAAAAAACTTTAAACTGATATCGAAAGTACTTTACGTATAATGCGTAAAATGACACTAATAACATTTTAAAAATAAAACGGGAAATATCATAAAATTTTACATTACACACTCCGGCCACGCATTTACAGAGACTCTACATCTTCAAAATGTTCAGGGGCGGTGATGATCACTTACCAGTATCAGCTCAAACATTTTAAAAATAGTAATACAATTTTAAAAACAAAATTCAGTGAGTTTGGTACAAAAAATAAAAGCAAAAAAATGTATTTATCGTGCATACAGGTAGTTAACTATATCTCTGTTTCGAAGTGACGTTTGCAAAATACCACGCACACAAAAGAGCCAGAATGCAGGCCGCAAAGCCTTTACAAAAACTAAGCGACGTAGGGTTGCCACTTCAGTTTTATAAAAAAGAAAAAAGTACACAATTTGAAAACTTTTATCGTGCACGTTTGTTGAGAGTTCAGATTTTAGGAATGTCTGTTTAAAGTTGTTATCATATTATTATACCTACCTATGTTCTACACTACATAATTATTATACCTGATAATTTATTTGATATCTTCACTACATAGTATAAAACAAAGTCGCTTTCTCTGTCCCTATGTCCCTTTGTACGCTTAAATCTTTGAAACTACGCAACGGATTTTGATGCGGTTTTTTTTAATAGATAGAGTGATTCAAGAGGAAGGTTTATATGTATAATAACATCCATTAAATAGTGGAGAAGTACTGTTATTTTTGAGGTTTCTAATGTGATGTCGTAAATAATTACATTTTTTCCGCTTACATTGCAAACGCAGGCTGAACCCTACGAGTTTTATCAAAATAATGTACTAAGTATTGTACACATTGAAAAGGTCTACAGAAAAGTCCGCGATGGTATATGTCTATCTCTTATGGATAACCCACAATAACTTTTTTTTGTCATTTACTTTTTACGACAAATAATGGCTAATTTTCGAAGCGATTTTAACCAATACAGCATTAATCCTTAACCAATTAAATACCTTGAATACATTGTTCATTTAATATAGATCTATATGGCCCTTTACACCGTATGATTGAAGTGAATATTTTCGAAGATATTATAGATTTAAAAATTGCGGGACGTAGCGTTTGCGGCGGTACCGGCCGGCCGCCATTGCACCCGTGCGAAGCCGGGGCGGGTCGCTAGTTATACCTAAAAACAGGTTGAAATTAAAGTTTTCACCACAAATAACACTAAACGTAACATAATTTATGTACGATACTATCCTAGTTATATTATATTAAGATACTAGCTTACCGCCCGCGTCTTCGCCTGCTTTGTCTCAAACCTAATAAATTATACACTAAAACCTTCCAATTGAATCACTATTAAAAAAAACCGCATCAAAATCCGTTCCGTAGTTTTAAAGATTTAAGCATACAAAGGGACATAGGGACAGAAAAAGCGACTTTGTTTTATACTATGTAGTGATTATATTTATAAGTAACTAATCCGAAGTAATACTTTAAAATACATACAGCTTTGATTGCAATTTAAAATAATAGAATACAGCAAAACCATTACATAAGTAATACAATTCAAAATAAATATACAGATACGAATTAGCAATAGAAACCGTCGACAGTCCTATCACCACCACCGCTCGTTAGAAACAAAGAATTTTTCCCAACCTTACTTCAAAGCTACGTATTTACATACCGCTGTTATAAAATGCACTTAATTTGATCCCAACACAGTTTAACGTTTTTAAGCTAATTGCACAGCATTTTTAGGGTTCCGTACCCAAAGCCTCCGCTGTCTGTCTGTCTGTCAATCAACAGGCTGTATCTCATAAACCGTGATAGCTAGAGTACTGAAATTTTCATAAATGATCTATTTCCATTGCCGCTATAACAACAAATACTAAAAATTAAAAAAAAAGAAACATTAAGGAGGGTCTATATACAATAAACTTTTACAGATGATAGTACGGAACCCTTAGTGAGCGAGTCCGACTCGCACTTGGCCGGTTTTATTAAAATATATGGAGTAGGTACTATTTGAAGCCATTAATATGAAATTTATTATGTCAATAACCATTCATTGATAGTGATTTCAATGTATGAGGATGTTATCGTGCATTTAATTAATTTATTTCTGGTTTTAACGGGTTTTAAATATTTATACGGATTTTGATGCGGTTTTTTTAATAGAACGAGTGATTCAAGAAGAAGGTTTTAGTATATAATTTATTAGGTTTTAGACAAAGCGGGCGAAGCCGCGGGCGGTGCTAGTGAACATATAAAGATACCGAATGTGTGGTGAAGAAAATGCAAGTGAAACATATAGATATTTATACAGTACGATACGGTTACGGTTATTGTAACAAGGTATACCACCCATTATTATAATTTATTTAAATATTTATAGTGGTTTCTATGCAATATCCCAAAGGTCCATGGTGTGAATGTGTTTTAGAACAATAAAAGAAGATATGAGAAGAAATTTATCCTTCACTAGAATTGGAAATCCGGAATATATAAATGGATTCTAATTTATTGAAAAAGGAATACTAAAGGAAAGTATGCATGGTTTTCCTAATCATGTTTCATTTTCTAACTATTAAGCAAAACACAGCAAAAGGTATGCTATTATTCGATACTTTTTATTATTTAGCGTTTAGAATTAAACCCTTTATTATTGTATGACCTCATTCCTAAAATTACGAATAAAATAAAATATATAATATTCATAAAAGTAAGTAGTTACCAACTAACGCCGGCCTTATCACTTGGTAACGATCTCTATCCGACAACCCTAATTAAAATGAAACGATAAAGTAGTTATATATACTACTAATGTTACTTGGAATTAGCTATTTAGATTGAAGACAAACTGGCATCTAACTACAAATTTAAATTTAAACTTAAATTGTTAAGTTTTATAGACGAATTGAGGATGATAGAGTCAAATAAGTATTTTTACTTATTCTTGTAATGTTTGTATATTTTTTAGTCCTCCTTGAAACTATCTTATGCAGTTAATACCTATTAATTATTATCATAGAATTATAATACATTTTTAATAGAGCCAATTATTTTAAATCTTCAAATATATTTATTTTATAACTAACTTTACAGATCTTTTCTCAATAACAATTAACGAAGTGAAATATGTAAAAATATTATTTGTGTACTCGGTTAAACGATACTTTTATAAACCCTGGTTAACCAGCTGTTTTTCTTTCCGTATTCTTCGTGTAAGAGTTTGTTCGCAGTCGATACCATTTGCACTACAAAGTACACAAACTCTATCCTCAAAGTTAAAACTAAGTTTGACATTTGTTTTAAATATTAACATTATGTTTTTTTTTAATGAATATGTAGAGCCAATGTGTGGTGATAGTTATTTATGCTTTTATAGAGCAATATTTATTATTTTCGAACTTTTATTAATTATTTTATTGATAAATGAAATGTAGAGCCAATGTGTGTTGTGAGTAATCTATGCTTTTTCGAAATAATATTAATAAGACTAAACATTTGTAAATGATCCTAAAAGTTTTTATCGATCTAGAAATCACGTTTTGTAAATGTTTATCTTATTGACACCTATTTCTAACATTTCAATAAAGAACGTGAGAGAAAGGAACGGACGAAGTAAATCAAGATTCCCACGCTTTTCGTGCATTATACGTTTATTTTATTGAACTAAAAGCATGTCATAATAATGGCAACACCTACACACTGTTATTAAACATTCACAAACGAAACCGCTAATAAAAGTGAAACTAATTATCGATTCCATAACTCGATAATCGATACAATGTAGGACATACCTTTTAGGCTTCCACCGTCTAATGAATACTCCAAACATGATTGAATCCAATTTCAATTCACATCACTACCACTACGAACACTACCGTCCACGATAAACAGAAATAGAACGTTTTCAAAAAGGGGAAAACGGCTCTATTCGTAACAAGCACATCACTGTTTACAAACACAGATATATTATAAAAATAGAACAGCGAGAGTTGTTACGCAATAATCGATGATGCGATGGAATTATTGTTGACAAACAAATTGTATATTTCGACAGCGCGCGTAATATACGTGCATCCAGCGCGGTGGATGCAACTAGACTGATCGGCTCACGGGTTGCAGTATGCAGCTGTGGGCTGGTGTTCCCGGTTTGTATTAATAAATTTTAGATGTCAACCGACGCTTGAAACTGAATGGGACTCTGCTTTGATTTGCTATGGAGGATTTGTTTTGCCACGCAAACATATTTAGTGCTACACACAATTTATGGAATATTTGTGTAGAGCGTGGACTCTACAATTACGATATTCTTTATAAAAATGACTCTACCTTTCATAATTGTACTTACTCTACATTTTAAAATATTAAAAAGCATATATATACGTGCTCTACAAAAATTGCGTGGGACTTAAATGGCCATTTTGTAACTATATACTTATGTATTCTTGTTAGGTAGTATTGCATAAAATTAGTACATTCAATGTTACTTAAAATAAGAACAAGTTTTATAATTAGTAATTACTCAATTTATTACGCCAGTTACTAATTAAAGTAAAATTTTTAGATATTTCTCGTTTTATTTTTAAAAAGTTATGATTGTCATTTTACTCATTAGGTAAAGGGCTTTCGATATCAGTTTAAAGTTTTTTGATATCTGCAATAGTTACGGAATAATCGGCTGTGCATACTTAACGATTATACCCTGTAAAAACAAAAAAATTACATAGAGTTCTTATTTGTACGTAGTAGTACATTAGTAAATTCTAATCATTCATTGAATATTTTCTTACATAACCTAAATACATTATTAAATAACACATATAAATAAAATGGTAAGCAGCTTTTTTACATTAGCCATTGCCAGTATTTATATACTAACAACAATTAATACTTCCTTACAGGACATTGAATCAAATACATATTTCCTTCAGTGTATTAAGAATTTTTCCGCCATCATGCTAATGTTGGAAAAATCAATACAACGATAAGCTAGATGACCTAATTTCTCAAGTCTAGTGTCGATTCTTGAGACCTAGCCTTTGTGCTGTATAATACAACGTCCGTGAAACCCAATAGCTCTTGGAATTTTCTAGATATTTAAGAATTACAATAGTGTTTGTTCTTTGCTGATTTAAGAAAGAGTTTCTTAGGTTTTCAAGTGGCTTGTGGGGTGTAGATAAGAGGTGAATCAAGACCAAGATGTTTAAATAGGGTGTGATAGGGTTAAGATAATTTAGGGTTATATTTTCTTGTGTAGAACAAGATTAATATTATAAAGAGGAAAGGTATGTATGTATGTATGGTTTTCACGCATAAACTACTGGACCGATTTTGATGAAATTTGGCACAGATAATCTTTAGACCCTGAGAAAGAACATAGGCTACCTTTTATGGGCGGACCGCTAGTACGTAAGTACGAAAGTTAGTAAGCTACGAAAATTCTTCACCAGAATTGGAAATTCGTTGATTAGAGCTTTAAGTTTTTTTTCCTAAGTGGGTTTATATTTTATTTCATGCATTTACGACTAAATAACAGCTCCTATTTTATCGATTAATGAAAATAGAGATTTAATTATGATTAAAGTGAAATCATAAATGTTTTTAATTATTAGGTATCTTAATAATTAAATACAACGGATTTGCAGTGAACCCTCTTTATGAAGTGTATTTTGATGTGTTTCAATGTAATTTTATTTTATATCCATTGCCAGGCCTTCACTTTATATTATTCGAAAGTTTATATTATTTTATATTATTATTTGAGCGTTTTTATCGACTAATGAAAAAAGAGATACTTGGTAAATAGCTTGTTAATGTGTATGTTTTGGAACTTGAAAGAGAATTATTTTTTTTTTTTGTACCATTGTACAGTTTACATCTTCTTCCAAAAATTTAACACCGGGAAATTGAGTGATGTTTTGTGTTAAGTATTATAATGCAATACACTGCAATGCTCTTAAATTTGTATTACAGCGTTTGAAACTCTATATTTTTAAGAAATACAGAAAGTATATTAAATATTAAACCACACAATCTGCTGTATTCTATTAGTTAAACATTGTATAAACTGCGGCCATACATTTGAGAAATAACATACAATTATTAACATACCTTTTTACATAAGTAAACATAAATATTTAATAACATAAAATCATTTACAAAACCCTTGTTTGTTTAGCGGTTTTTACCTTTTTTGAGATAACGGAAGTGTTTACCACTGCCCATAAACAAAAGAAACAGTTATGCTTTATTATTTTAACGAAATATACAGTTAATGTACATTTTACCCGACTGTGCCGGAAGGAGTTTGAGGTTGCCTGCTATATGTATTAATATTTAATAAAAATGTAAGAAGATTATGTACTGAGGTGAGAGGTCCATCTAAGGTCCATTTATTTTTATTTAATTTTACAATAATCATCGATATATTACATAATATATGATAATTGTAAAATGTAAGCTTAAAACCTGCAGTTTTAATTTTTTACCAATTCTCTACGATTCTATTTTTTCTACTAAAAAGACTGGCAACCCTAAAATAAGGATAACGTTTTTATGTATGTAGTAATATTTGTGGTAATATTATGTAATCATTTCTTTTATAGTCTGCAAAAAAGGTCCCTTTGTTAAGTATGGGTCTGATGCGGTTCACATCTGTTTCATTTTTAGCAACTAATATCTATCTTCTGTGACTACTATGTTGATGTATTATGGGGTCGAACCCGGGGCCTCTTGGTTAACGCCCATATTATGCTAACCACTGTACCAGTAGCAAATCTAAAAAATATAAACTAAAAACAGTTATTTTCACATGATAATAAATTTGGACCACACTAAAAATGTGAAATTAACACTAGACAATATAACTATTTAGGGCATCTTAAGTGTATGGAAATATTTACTTGTGATTCCATCATAAGTTGTTGATTTCTATGCAGCAACGGGTTTTAAAGATGAACAAAAGAAAGCTAATCTGCTTATGGGTAGTTCTACAAAGTATGGAAGAAAATGAGTCTCATTTCGGCCCTCATTTTTTTAAACGTTTTGTTTGCGGAATTCAGTCTAATGACAAGAGTACAACGTCTCTAAAAGTATATAGAGCGGAACAGTCAGAATATGTAATAGTTTTCGATTTATGACCATTTTAAGGAAATCAAGCCACAGGAAACTGAGCAGGTCACCAGGAAACTGAGAAAAACAACAAAAATCGGTAGAGATCAACGTTTATTTATCATGTTTTACATGAATTTATATTATTAAATAAATTTTTAATGGTACTAGTACCTTTAATAATAACGAAAAATAGCTCTATGCTTGGCTTACATACTAATTCTATACTTAAAGAGTCTTGAACAGGAACTCCATTCATCAAATGATCATTGAGCATTAAGAATTAAGTAAAATCTAATTCTAAGTTTAATTCAGTAAAATCTTCTTAAAGATAGTTAACAACATGAAAATAATGAAGTCTGAGACATAATGACACTTCATACTAGCATTGTACTTAAATCTAGTAAAAATAAATAATAAAAAAGGTAGGTATTAATAACTTTGGCGGTTGAAATTGATATTTTTTGTTTTATGGCATTCAAATGCTTTATAAATATAAATTTATATTTCTATTCTTTATAAATTTATATTTATAAAGCATTTGAATGCCATAAAACAAAAAATATCAATTTCAAAAAAAAAGGTCGTGTTCCATCGTTACAATATTGTATTCACTGAAAAGTGTTTCATATTGGTTGAGATGGTTGTTAATCATCTCAATAGATGGCGCGCGGTGTGTCCCTTAGACACATAAAACTGAAAGAATAGAATAAATTCGGTTGCTCTGGTGGGTCACGAGTGGCTGAATTGGTCAGGCATCCGCCTCAAAATGGCGTGAAAGGATGCGGGTTCGAGTCCCACCTCGTGATCTAATTTTTTCTATTCTTTATAAATTTAAACTTTGGCGGTTTCAATACTATATTATTTTTATGCTAAATTTTAAAATTACAGTCAGCTGAGCAGTCAGGGCATGTAAACAATATAGAATCGCCTTTAATGCATCCATCATGTGCCCAATTATTGCATACTAGACACTGGAACCAGTCATTTCCTGTAGTATCTTCGCTTTGAGACCACCACAGATAAGGCACTCACAGTCAGTGTATTTATTTTCCTTTCCATTTTTTTTCTTTGCCTCTACATTTCTTGGAATTCAATTTTCGCTTCTGTTTTGAGTCTGTTTTTTATCGTAGTCTGTCTTTTTTCATTTTCAGCTGCCAGTCTCAGGGGATCTATTTTAATTTTTCATACCTCAATTTCTAGCTTTTCTTTGGTTTCGCAATTTTTTTCTGTACAACAAAATATAATATTTAGTGTTCAAAATACAGTGCAATGCAACCAACCCTATTTTACACTTACATGTGTATAATCATTGTTATTAGACTATTAAAGATTTATTTTTCTACTAAGTCATGACATAAGTTAAGTTGTAGTGTAAACACCTACAGTCAAAATAGTACTAGGAACTGCCAAGATCGGTAAAAGTAATGTTTTATGCTTTTTTCCGAAGTTTCTAAAAGATTACGTGCATACTTAAAGAAGACCATTACCAATACTAATTATCTGTAGATATTTAATTACGACAGCTACTCAAATGATTTATTTCATTAATTTATACGTAGTTTAATGTTTATAGGTAGAAAGTTTTAAATTATCTTACGCAGAAACAATGTTTTAGTGTGAACTTATCAGGATCCTGGATGGTCCTCAGTATCCTGGCTTTCAATTTGACAGGAACCTGAGACCAGGATCCTGAGAATATCTGTCTAATATTTAAAAAAACATATCAATTTACAACATTTAACCAGAATTAAGCAAAACTAGGCCTTTGCGTCAGCATCTTACGTATCAAAACGCTATATTTCCTAATATTATTTATTAATTACGTAAAAAATATCTTACCAGGATTCTGGGAACTTCACTGATTACGACACCACTTCCCTTACTTACCGCGCCGGGCTGATTGTACTACGCGCTAGGTGTGAATAGCTAGATGATATTCTTTGTCTCTTTCGTACGTCTGATTGACTCAGCTGAACGGCAAATTCGCACGACAAAAAACCTAGCTGTTATTTGCTTATTTTACATCGACCAGGATCCTGATATGAAAGCGTGGGGACAAAATGTTGACAATATTTTTTTAATGTTTTTTTGGGAAAATAAGATAATAATTATTCTACCTAGCAAGAAAACACAGTAAACTCACCGATTTGGCTTTCAAATTACCTTGATACAGAAAAGTAAATAAATCACGACGAACTTTAAACCAGAATTTGTCCGAGGGACAGTTCAGGATCCTGAGAATTTGACACTTTGGACAAAGATTTAGTGGCATAAATAAATGTTTTTATTAATTATTTTCAGTGACCAACAAGAACCAGCTTTAAATAACAGTATTCCGTACAAATTAATTACTTTGAAACGTTTTTTTTAGTATAATTTGGCTGAGCCGCTAAAAATTCCTTACTTTGTAGAACTACCCTTCTGTGTCTGTGAAGGTAAGTTAAAATGTTTTACATCAAACCCCAGATACATATAGAAAAGGTTTTTACATTATTTGAATCATAATATAATATTCAGAAAATGTATTTATTATTTTTAAGGAATAATGACCATAAACGGATACACGAAACTTTAAGAACATCCCATATCATACCTATTAGTTAGCTCGTAAAAAGCTGTTAAATACATAGGTATCGTTAATTTGAAACGTCATTTTTGAACAATACAGACACAAATAAATCTTAAACTATTCCACACAGTATCATCTCCCAAATACATACAGCAACTCCAAGTATCATTAATATCGAAAACTTTACAAAGCAGAACAAAGGTGAAACCGCAACTTACAAAGCTCCCAGAAGCTGCGCCCCAGTTTTTGAAACGACTACGACTAAGATTTCTGCTTTTTGTAACATACCTAGATAGCATTCACAGGTCAAATGGTGTGAAATTTTTCACACCGTTGGTTTAAGCTAATCTTTAACGAGAAAGCAGCAATTAAATTAAATTAAATTAAATTTATTTATTTTCTCATCACAAATGTACAATCAACACATACATTGTTAATCTATATATCTTAACACTAACATTTGTGAGAGACTGGTGCCCGCGATAAGTATAAAATACTTGTGTTACGGGTCACCAGGCAATTAATCGAAAAGGGTAGGTACCTACGTAAAAGTAACCTTTACGTAAACAATTAGGTATGTAAAATTTGAATATTTATAGAGTTGATATAATAATTATTATTTTATGATTAACTTACTTTAATGTGTACCGATAAAGGATTAAAAATTTAAATTTATGAATTTCCGCTTCGTTTTAATCTTATAATCACCATTTCTCCATTTTACCACTCCCACATAAAAACCTAACACATTACATTTATACAACACCCCAATGTATATACGAAACTAGGATATTCATATAAAAAAATTGGCCTATTCAGGCTTGACGGATTCCACCTGTCGTTAAGACGAAGGCACGTGCGTGGGGTACACGCCCCTGAGAAACAAATGCTCTTGGGAATCCCACGGAAGATCCACCATTTGATAGATCGAATAAAATATTTATATTAGCCGCTCGCCCTGGCCTTTAAAGACGTATAAATTAAAGACTATGTATAGAGCATTTATACAGCTTTCTGCTGGTGACATTATTTTCAAAATCGGTCTATTACAAACGATCAAACATAATATTTGTACCAAATTTTTTGAGATTTACCAAATTTCAGTTGTTTTTTAGTGACAATGTTACAACAGTATCACAGAATACATAATAGTAGCTAAACGCTACAGAACGGACACTCTCCGTCTCCCGCCAAAATTAAACACTTACCTCACCCCGCACGATCAGTCTAAAAATGGTCCACATTTTTCTACAGGGACGATACGCAACGAAGATTGACAACATTAATCAAATTGACTTAAAGTAATTTTATTATTTTGGATTTGTGATTATCGTTTTTCGTAGAAAATGGTTAGATATTGTGCTGTTTACGGATGTATTTCATCAGAAAAACGCGAATTTTTTTTTACGCTAGTCAAAAATGTGCCAACCATAAAGCGTTAACACACACATTTGCAGTCTCTACAGTGTGACTGTCAAAACGATAATTTTGTATGGAGTGTCCGGGGTGTGACAGTATATACATTTAAAATAGTAACTATTACAAAGTATGATTATATAAGGTACTAGCTTCCACCCGCGGCTTCGCCCGCGTGGTGTTTTGATTAAAGGTAGCCTATGTTCTTTCTCAGGGTCTAAAGATTGTCTGTGCCAAATTTCATCAAAATTGGTTGAGAGGTTTAAGCGGGAAAGCGTAACAGACAGACAGACAGAGTTACTTTCGCATTTATAATATTAGTAGGGATTAACCACTTGAAAGTAGGATAGAAAAAAATCCAAGTAGGTATTATTTAATTCCTAAATAATTAATTAGCTCTTGGTAGGGAAACTTTCCACTCATAGTGTAAGCTGAAAATAAGCAAGTAATTGGTTTTACACATTAAGAACGAGTAAATGAAGTAGTGGGCTAAGACGGTGAGAGGTTTTCCTTTACGATACGGCAAAGCTGAGAGGCCTCTGAAAGTGAGGGCTGCCACATGGTCGAAGATTATAATAAGGCACATTATTTTGCACATTAAAAAAAAGAACACAATATATAATATACCTAACATGATAGAACACGACAGGTCCCTCTTATTGCTGAGAGTGCTGAGACGAATAGCTCTCACAGAGAGATGCTGTAAAATAAAATATGTACACTATATACAAAAGATATTAATAAAAATTAAGGTTTGCCTTTATTATGTTACCTTATTTATTATTCAAATCTAATGCAAATATAATTATTTTCTTCTTAACTATAGATTTAAATCCTGCAGGTGGAGTTTTCATATTGTATACTTATTCATTTCTCCTAAGATTTCTCCTAACATAACCTAACCATAACCATTATTTAAATAACATATTTTTGACAGCCCTATCTAATTCCCTGTTGACACAGTATCGAGGGCTGCGACCTACTTCGGAAGACTGAAAACATTTTTGTTCCGTCTCAGATATTGATGTAAAGATGACACCCGATATTTTTATGTGATAATATTATTGTTATGGGATATAAAATATTAAATAACATAATAATATATTATAATAACACCTTTGAATATTATTAGGTATTTACATTTAGCGGTAAGTCAATGGTATGGTGTATCTGGAGATATCCCTAGTCAATGGTCAAACAAATAAAAAATTCGCTCACTTTATTTTAAAATATTAATTACACAAGGATAGAAGTGGAAATTTATACATTTACATCCTTAAATTCTCAAATTATTTTATAAGCTTTCTATTTCACGATAAATTAAAAGTAGGTATATCAAATTGATTAAGATAGTGAAAATAGTAACATAAAAGATATTATTTTTTAAGCCGTCTTTTCAATATTGTAGATGCAGCATCGGTGGTTCAGTGGTAGAATGCTCGCCTGCCACGCGGGCGGCCCGGGTTCGATTCCCGGCCGATGCATATCACTTTTTGTTATTTCTATTGGAATACTTTATTTTGACGTTTTATTTTGATTAAATTACTTTTACATGTTAAATTCCTATTTCAAAAAAAATCCATCCATTTTTTATGTAAATTAAAAAATATAAAGTTTAAATATTAGCTGTTATTACCTACCAAAAATTTTGATAATGTAATGATACTGTATACACCCTAGATACTACAAATAACATGTTATTAATAAATTTGTCCCACTTAGTAAAAACTAAACAGTGACACATCATCTAGGTCACTAATCACGGTTTAAATTTAACCATAGTTTAAATATTTAAACAGTCACACCTTTCACTTATAACTAAAGGAGAATGGCAAACTCCCACAGAACTCTGGGCCTGATCGTTACACTGATGATTTATGGGGAATTAAATAGATAAAAATATACAGATTCTAATTTCTATGAATATAATAATTATAGATCTGTTCTATCATCTATGGGATAGCAGAGATATTGGGGTGTAAAGTAACAAAAATAAAAGTTAGTTTGCTTGAGTTAAATGAATAGCATTGCCTTTTTCTAGGTCCAGGTAAGTTTATTTTCTATCTACATTGTCTAGCTAATAATAGTGTAACAGTAGAACAGTCAGGTAAAAGAAATATTGGATCTAACACATATTATTCAACACACATTTTAACTTACCAAAACATCAACAATCACTAGGTCTTTCACACATTTCTTATATCTTTATAAATGGATGAATCAGGATTCGCTTTCATAATAAGACTAATCAATTCAAATAATATCTTTAGAGTAAAAATAGACGATTAAGGGCTGATTTTTCAATCCTTGGTTAAAACTTATTCGTCGAATAATCTATAAAACTACCATTTTTAAAACGTATTCTAATTGTCCGTATTTGACAGTTTACGTGACATTTTAATATCATCGTGTAATACTTTATTGGACGGATAAGTTTTATCCAAGCATTGAAAAATCGGCCCTAAGGCAATTTTGAATATAACGTTACTAAAACTTCACTCAAAAGTCAAACAACAAACATAACAAATCACTCATCACTGACACAATTATGATTAATAATTTGACATTTATTAATGGCCAGCTACCTAAATAAAAATGTTATAATTATTATTGATTAAGTAAAATATGTTTTTATTTTATAGAATGACCTAAATAAATTAAGATGTGTGTTAAAAAAAGTTAAGTTTTGCTTCTGATTTTTATAGCATATTTTGAATTTAATAAAACTAAAAATGAAAAATAAACATTCATTCGTATTAATCTATATATTTGACTATTTTACTCCTGACAACACTGACATCTCTGCTTGATAAGACCGGTAGTGAACGAATTATCTTTTTTTTCAAAGATTTGTTTTCCCATAGAATCAGAAGTCAATATTTTACAAATAATTATTAAAATTAACATAGTTAATGAATTTTAAATATATTATGATTTCTGTAACAGTTAGGCCCAGTTTCGCCATTCTCCTTTATCACAGCGAAAAGTAAAAGTGCTAATGAATGAAAATAACTTCTTTGAATATTAGTAACATGATTTTTTTTTCTCCGAATAATATTACTTTTTTTCAATAGCACTTTAATAGTTAAAATTCGATCTTTAAAATTAAATTAAAAATATCGTTCAAGTGAACAACTTATAATATCAAGAAAAATATGTTATTTCCATATTAAAACATACACGAAAACAGTGTTATGAAAAATTAAACTAATAATAAAAAAGCTCTTCCGATACCGGGAATCGAACCCGAGCCTCCTGGGTGAGAGCCAGGTATCCTAGCCACTAGACCATATCGGATGTTGATTATTGTACTGAAAATGAGCTCTATATGATGATCTTAAACTGTGTAATTATATTATTGAAAATTAAAACAAATAAAAATATGTTTCATGTCAGAGACATTAGCTTCCTGATTGAGAGCTGTGAGAGTGTCCGTTTGTCTGTTCGCTTAGATCTTTAAAACTATGCGACACGACGGATTTTGAAGAGGTTTGTTTTAATAGAAAGAGTGGTTCTTGAGGAATGTTTTGATAAAAGTAATATAATTTGTTAAATTTTCTACAAAGCGGACAAAGCCAGGCGCTAAGGTAGTCTAGTATATAAATAATTCATTATTACGTAATACAAGGTGTGGCAAACAGCCGTTGCTAATGGTGTATGGTTAAATTCATAATTATTGATAAATATCTATTTATTTACATATTCCATGATAAATATTTATTGCCTATTGTAATACTAATGCGCTATTCATGTCATATTTTCTCGCCAAAATATATTATATTATTGTCGTCTAAAATATTTCTTAAAGTTACTATAAACTTAACAGTCTTTGTTTGTTTTAAAATGTTCCGTTAGTATAATAGCGTTAAAAACTGTTCATCTTTGAATGAAGAAGTACTAATTATTGAAATAAAAAGAAAATTATATTCATTGTTTTCTATTTTCTCTATGATAATATAAGTAATCTATCTATTTTAGTCTCGAAACTCCGACTTACCGAAGTCAAAGTTACAACACTAGTTTTACCGATGATTCTTTTTTTTTTGTTTAAATAAGAACTTCGCGTTTTCGCAGAGTAGGTTTACATAATAAATAAGCTACACGAAATTAATATGTTTTTTCTCATATATGGTGATGTTTGTGAATTGTCACTACAATACAACGATTAGACTACCAATATTATCACAGTATATTCATAATATGTCAATTGCCTTGAAACAAGACTCTATGTTAGTTATGTAAACATTTCAAAATAAACCAATAAACATTTTGTAAGCTGTGACGTCATCTGTTTGATTTATACAAGTATGAATAAGGCATTGTCATTTGGCATTTGGTTATTAACAAGCGTCTATTTATCGTTACTATAATAATATACGCACTTAACATTAATAGGAAGGTATACTGTGAAATAGGAGATTAAAATCAATAGAGGCTTATGGGGCGTCCATAAATTACATCGGTGTTTTGGGGTTGGTTAAATCTCATCTAACCTTACGTTGGAGAAAGGGGGGGTCACGGCAAATATCACGCAATTTTTTTTTAATTGAAAAATCTACTCACGTAGCTTATGGACGCCCCTTAAACCATATTGTACTATGCTTAAACCGAATTTGCGAGAGCTATCATAGTTACTAAATAAATCATGGACATCAACAACAACTTCACTGCCTTAGTTCACTGCATACAAAATTTATCTTAAGTAGGTAATTATCTGATTTTTGTACCAAAAATAAAATCGATTCGTGGTCAAGAAATTTTGAAGAATAAAATCGCCAGTACGCCATTTTTTGTCATCTACAAAATGTCACTTTCACAATTACAACGACTCTAGCACCCAGAAAACGCAAAAAAAATGATAAGTATATAAGTATATACTATCCACAGTTCTAGCATGGTGATTAGGCACGAAAACCTCAGTATTCGCATTACCAATAAATATTTTGACAAGAATGTAATGTAATGATAAACAAAAAAGCTGCAATAGAAAAGTATCAATTACTTTTCGTCCACGTTTCCTAAAGCGACGAAGATGCTAAATTCGTACCTACCTCGTTGTAGAGTTTATTTTTTAGAATCACTAGATAAAACAAAGCTTGCTTTCCACCGTCTGCGTATGCTTAGAACCTTAAAATTACGAAAACTGATTTTGATGGGGTTTCTTTGATAGATAGAGTCCAAGAGGAACATTTTAGCACAATTTGTCAAGTTATAAACGAAGAGAGCAAAGCCGCGGGCGGAAAGCTACTAACTAATGAACATAAAGTAAAGACGTATATGTATACTAAATATTATTATATAGGTAGTCCAAATAAAAAAAAAAACAATCAATCGAATGAATAATCATTAATTAATAATGAATAAATGCTCTTTCATAACCATCTCGATATAGCAACGGGAAGGAGTAATTGACCTTAGTACATTCAATTACCATTTATAGGCAGAAACGTTATTATTGCAATACTGTATACTAAGTATTTGTTCCTTGTTTCATGATGTATGGGCAATAAATAATGTTACACAGTATAAATTAGTTTAGATAGTGTACGTATATAATAATATGTATTTATTCAAACGTTGGATCTTTGAAATAATAAAAAATAGGCTGGATAAAAAATTAAATATTAAACTTTCGCTATAACTAGTCATAAATTTATAAAATACTAGCGGTCCGCCCCGGCTTCGCCCGTGGTACATATGAAAAATAGATGTTGGCCGATTCTCAGACTTACCCGATATGCACAGAAAATTTCATGAGAATCGGTCCACCCGTTTCGGAGGAGTATGCAGACTAACATTGTGACACGAGAATTTTATATATAAGAGATTAACTTTCGCAGATTCATTTCAGCTTACATTGTCAATTACAACTTTCCTCGCGAATCACTCTATCTATTTAAAAAACCGCATCAAAATCCGTTGCGTAGTTTTAAAGAAATAAGCTTACATAGGGAGTCTTACAGCGATAGCGACTTTGTTTTATAGGTACTATGTAGACGTAGTGATGTTTAGAAAATTATTTCTTTATTTATTCCTATTTGTTAAATGTGTAATTTGATTAAATGTGCCTCATAATTTGATTTAAATAATCAAATTATGAGTCACATTTAAAACAAATAGGAATAAATAAATAAATAATTTTCTAAACATTTAATAATTACTTACTCGTAAAATAAAATTGCTATTTATTAATTTATCAGTATTATTGCAACAACGTTATAGAAATGTTTTTGTGCACGTAGATAGTTATTGTGAAATCGCCGTACGGATGGCAAAAGAAATTTATAATTGCTCATTTATTCAGTAATTAACGTTTTTATGCTTTTTCCTTTCTTTTCTCGCTCTCTATTTAGCGAATGGTTCTTTGATGAAAATGTATTTGTATGGTTTTATTATGAAATTAAAGGCATTAGTAGTATTTTTACTGAATTTTTTTAATAAAGATGTCTTATTGTGTGAATAAACACGTTTTTGCCTTGACCTCAGCAAAATTTGTATGTTATCAACTAACTACCTAAATTCAAAATAATTAGTTGACAATATTTTAAGTTCGCTTTTGTTTTAAGTGACAATCATTTTTATTTTATTTTTTATTATTCTTTATTTTAATAATGCTGACATTTTAATGAAGTTGAAAAATTAATTCATATATTCAGATATTTTCAAGTCTCACACGTTATTTGTTTTTAGGAGCTTCTATTAACTAAATTGCTTTAACAGTTCCCACAAAATTGACTAGTCCCATTCATTATTTACCTAAAATACATTATCTCCAATACCTTTACATTTAGCACTATTCATATAGGTATTTGACACTTGGATAAGCAGGCCCAAGGCCTTTGGATTTGTTAATTCGTAAGCTAAATCGGGGGTTCAAGGTGATCACAGTTAGTCGTTATTCGCTAAATCATTGCTATTTTAGACGTAATTTATTACTTAGAATATTGTATTGTTAATGAATCTATAGGCAATATTATATGAATAATACTTAAGGTGCAATTAGTATAAAATCTAAATAAATTTGCTTTGTAGGGGATTGACTAATCAAAGATAGATTATCCATTTTCATAAAGGTACCATTTAATATTTAAAAACTTCAAATAATGGCTCTCTTTCGGTTAATAGGTTACCTACTCGACAATGTTGAACCGAATCGTTTTCTTTCCATCATAATATAATTTGTGTAAATCCCGCTCGAAGGACCAATAAAAATATGTTTCATCACAATTTATCAGTTACTAGCTTCCTGCCCGCGGCTTTGCCCGCTTTGCTTAAGACCTAATAAATTATATATATAAACCTTCCTCTTTAATCACTCTATCTATGAAAAAAACCGCATAAAAATCCGTGGCGTAGTTTTAAAGATTTAATCATGCAAGCAGTAAGCATAACTAAGAAAGCGACTTTGTTTTATACTAGAGGTAGGTATGTAGCGATGGTAGTGAATATCATTTAATTATGTAATTTATATTTTGACCAGCTCCATATAAATGGCTGCAGATAGCTGCAACATACTAATTTTCATTTCATTAATATATCTAAGAGAAGATTGGGTTTAAATTACTCAAGTTAGCGTTGCAATATGCAGGCAGTCGTGCCATCCTCAGGGCATGCAATCATGCACTATAGATAAAAACAAAATATACCATAGATAATAAATTGCTAGAGTAATAACCTCTTTTCTTTATTTTCTTCATTACTTGCGTGTTAAGCGAGATTTAGACGATACAATTTTCTTGTACATTCAAGTGCAATTATTGAATGCGTTAAAAATTAAGTGCGTTATTTGCCCTTCAAGAATTATTGTACGCAACTGTTTACACGTGGATACAAGTAAAAAAATTTAACGCAAATATTGAATGCAAGTCTTGACAAAAAATAGTTGCAAATGTCTTCTTATTGAATAGAAGATTTTATATGTAAAGTTCATTGACCATTTACGAAATAGTGAGCAAACTTTATTTTGTTATTTTTCACAAGATTTTTTGTTCCTACTTTATTGGCGGATAATTATAAATTTTTCATACATTAATTTTTCATTAAATAATATAGAAACATCTTGTTTACATTGTAAATTTGTATTTAAATGTAAATAAAATATGTTACCAACGTCAAAAATATTGCACGCCTCATAAGCGAAGCGTTGAGGTGGGTACTACCACAGACTAATAATAATATACTAGGTACTACTGTCACTTCGCGCAAAACATCTGATTTTTCAAACTTAAAATGTCTTTATGTATCATACATTGCACTTGTAAGATAATACATACACACACATATTAAGAAAAAACACTATTATAAATTTATAAAGAATAGAAAAAATTCGATCACGAGGCGGGACTCGAACCCGCATCCTTCGCGCCATTCCGGGGCGGATGCCTCACCAACTCAGCCACTCGTGACCCGCCCGAGTGATCGAATTTATTCTATTCTTTCAGTTTTATGTGTCTGAAGGGACACACCGCGCGCCATCTATTGAGATGATTAACAACCATTTCAACCAATATGAAGCACTTTTCAGTGAATACAATATTGTAACGATGGAACACGACCTTTTTTGTTGAATTTATATTTTTGGTTTTATGGCATTCAAATGCTTTATAAATATAAATTTATAAAGAATAGAAAAAAAAAAAAATTTTTTTTTTTGCAATAGAAAAAATAGAAAAAAAAAATTTTTTTTTTTTCTATTTTTTCTATTCTTTATAAATTTATATTTATAAAGCATTTGAATGCCATAAAACCAAAAATATAAATTCAACAAAAAAGGTCGTGTTCCATCGTTACAATATTGTATTCACTGAAAAGTGCTTCATATTGGTTGAAATGGTTGTTAATCATCTCAATAGATGGCGCGCGGTGTGTCCCTTCAGACACATAAAACTGAAAGAATAGAATAAATTCGATCACTCGGGCGGGTCACGAGTGGCTGAGTTGGTGAGGCATCCGCCCCGGAATGGCGCGAAGGATGCGGGTTCGAGTCCCGCCTCGTGATCGAATTTTTTCTATTCTTTATAAATTTATATTTATAAAGCATTTGAATGCCATAAAACCAAAAATATAAATTCAAAAACACTATTTTTAACATTCATGATATTTTTGATGTCATTTTTGTTATTTAAACTAGTTAAAAAACAGTTTAAAAAAGTTCTGTCTTGGACGTCCGTGTGTCTGTATGTGCGGAGGATTTTCTTGTTAACACGATAGCGACCGAAATACTTTACTAATCGAGTCTTTTTTGCACGCCTCATAAGCGAAGCGTTGAGGTGGGTACTACTGTCACTTCGCGCAAAACATCTGATTTTTCAAACTTAAAATGTCTTTATGTATCATACATTGCACTTGTAAGATAATACATACACACACATATTAAGAAAAAACACTATTTTTAACATTCATGATATTTTTGATGTCATTTTTGTTATTTAAACTAGTTAAAAAACAGTTTAAAAAAGTTCTGTCTTGGACGTCCGTGTCCGTGTGTCTGTATGTGCGGAGGATTTTCTTGTTAACACGATAGCGACCGAAATACTTTACTAATCGAGTCTTTTTTTTTCTCTTACGCTTGAGTATGCTCAGGAATAGAACCCTTTCATTTTTCAGGGTCTGATTCGATGTGGTTTAATTGTTATAAAATAAACAAAAATAATAATTAATAAATAATAATTATTAAAAAAAAATTATGAGGCGTGCACTTTTGGATTTTCCAAATTATTTTTCTCTTACGCTTGAGTATGCTCAGGAATAGAACCCTTTCATTTTTCAGGGTCTGATTCGATGTGGTTTAATTGTTATTAAATAAACAAAAATAATAATTAATAAATAATTATTAAAAAAAAATTATGAGGCGTGCACTTTTGGATTTTCCAAACTTTTTTCCTGCATTTTTTTTTCAGACGAATTTTTCATTTTTTTCGAAACTTTATATTATTAATATCTACAATAGCCTTTAGATACGTTGAATATTAAGCTACTTCCTCAAAAGTTAGGATGACACGGTTGAAACCATACAACTAAACACACATAATATGTATATTTTAAAATCTTATTTCTAAAGTTAACCTTATCGCCACAAACATCGAAATGTCGATTTATTACATAATATTTGATTGTTTATGTATTGTATGAGGTCATCGATTATAAACGAATTTAAACTTGAAACTAATTTTATAGAAATTTCAAAAACAGCTCAAATAATAATCCAATCATTTTACGACATCATTATCATCATCGTTTCTTGTATTCATTTTTCTGTTTTACATACTTTAAAACTACGCAACGGATTTTGATGAGGTTTTTCTAATAGATAGAGTAGTTCTTGAGGAATTTTCACTAACTACCTACATCATTTATTAAGTTTTAGACAAAGCGGGCGAAGCCGCGCGCGGAAAGCTAGTACCAAATCAAAGCCGAAATCACCTAACACTTACGTAACTATAGACCATCCTGTTAATTAAAGTACAGTCATTTTAAACATTAGTTCATATAACAAACAAAAAACAGAATGCACCACAATAATTAACCTTTTGACCGCCAGAGCAAAAACGCATCGCCGTGCCCTCCACGCCAAGCCACAAATTCAATGAGATAACCTTGAAAATAGTAGGGAGTCCAAAATGTTATCGATAAACATAATAATTCACGTCTGAATATTTGAATAAACAGCTTATAACACAAAAATAATATTTATATAACCTCATCTCCTACTGTAAAAAATTAAGACCACATTTATAGCAACTATCAACAAAAAAAATCAACCTTTTGAGATACAAAAATACATATAAAATTGCAGCAAGTTACAGCACTATTCTCTATCAGTTACGCCCCATTGGCATGTATACATGCCAATGGCGCGGGCAACCATCCTTTTTTTTATAATCTCTCGCTTCTGATTAGGGATGTGTAGCTGTATATTATTATAACTTATCGAGTTTATTTATTAAGTTTATATGAACTATAGGTATTATTGTGGAGTGTTTATTTGTAAATATCAAAACAACTATTACCTTTAAATAAAGGGAATTGCATTAAAACTACATATTTATTTTCCAATCATTTAGTTTAATACTTGAGTTATTACAAATACTAATTATATGTAGGTACCTATTTAGGTCAATTACCATATTTTGATATGACATAACGACAATTTGTATCATAAGAATATTCTAATAAAGGCACTGATTAGACTTATTAGGTAATAAATTTTGAAAACTGCTAAATAGGTAAGTACCTACAGATTTTTAGAGATATTTATACATTTTGGACCTAAGCGAATTTTTATCATTACACGGACAATAAATATTATGCTAGAACGCATACATTGTGTTTAATGAAGTTACTTGAATATTACACTACATCACTAGTAGGCACGTATACATGTCATTGGCGCGAGAGAACATGCTTTTTTAGCCATTAATTAAGTTATTTTTTGTCATCAAATATTTGAATAACTACTTGGCAATTTTGTTTACTGTGTACAATTATGTAATAACTGGGGATTCAGTTCATAAACTGTATAAATAAAACACGTAAAAGTAAAGGTTTAATATGTTTATTTTGTATTTATCTATGATCTGTTTCTTGGCATGTATAGGTGTCGTTGGCGCACAGGGCACGATTGCGCATGACATCTATAGATGTCATTGGCGTTCAAAAGGTTAAATTATTCACACACGATTTGTTCATAACAGACCCGAAACTACATAGCATAACAGCATTAGAAAAATATAAAAAATGCGAAAGGGTGGCCACACAGCATGAAACGACCGGCAATACGAGAGGGCCAATTTTCAATTTAATTCACTGCAGGTGGCCCCGCCAGAGGGCAGTAGGTACTAGTGTAGCTTAGGGCTGACAACCTTATGGTAAGGGCAAAGCATAGATAATATAATACTATACTAGTACTATAACTTTAAAACTACATATAATTATAAGGAAAATGGTATTGGTTCTGTTGCTTAGCTTGCGATGCAAATGTGCAATAACTAAGATTATAAATAGGTACATTGAAAACAATATTTAAAGTGTTAAAGTATATGGTGGAAAGCTGAATTTTGGTTAAATAGTAATAGGTTAAACACCTTTAGTCTAAGGAAAATAATGCTTGTCGTGAGAACAGCTCTTGAAAGGGTAGAAAATGTTGTATGTTCAAACCAATATATTACAATCTCATAATCATATCTTAATATTTTGTAAATCACATTAAATTGTATTATAAGTAATTTTAAGAATTTTTACGTACATGTACCCATTAAATGCATTGATAACAGTTTCTTTAATTCGGTTACATACTGTAATATTATAATATTTAACTATTCAACAAAAAATACATTTAATTAATTAAAAGTTGACAGCCCTAACCATGTCTAACTTGTACAAGGTAACAAGGGCGGTAAGTAATTATTAATTTCAACTAAACATAATGAAGTTATGCTATGCGTTATTAGTTTGATATTATAATCTGTTTCAATGTTATCTTAGTATTGCGGGAAGTATGGGTGGTACTTGTAAAGTGGTTAAAATTTATTTTCTATATAACGAAGGGATATAGTACCTACAATCCCTTCATATTACAGTCGAAAGTTTAAAAGCTATTTTTTTATATAAATATTCACGCGACAACACAACAATGCGAGAAATGATGAAGATTTTGTGAATTAGTTAATACTTCAAGTTACATTTCTTCATATAAGTATTTTTATATAATAGTTTTCTTCGCACTCAAATATTGCACACTTCGAATTCGTACAGAAAATCCAACATTGCACCAAGAGATGACAACTCCAAACTTTGTAACATAACTCTATTAAACTAACAATAACATTTATGAAACTTCCAAGAAACGTGTTATTTTAAAACTCCCTTTTAATTACATCGCATAAAAACTAATAATGCTTGGTTTGCGCAACACCGCTAAGTAATCAATTGTCACGATACATTTTCCGTGTTTTTTCTTGCACGTCAAGTAGGCTGTTGTAGGAAATAAATTAAACCCTCATTATTTAAATACGCAAAGCAGTCAGAACGAGGAAGATGTATGCGCTTTCAGATTAAGTACTTTAAAGTGGCAATTTGAAGTAAAAACACGCTATGGTAAATTTTCTAGATTTCTAATTTTTTTTTGAAATTATTGTTTCCTTTCTTTCATACTTGACCAAATGAGTGACCTATCTCCTATTAATAGATAGATAAACTCATGTTTTTGTTATTGTAAGTAGGAGTGACAGCAGCAGACAATTAACCCCATAGTACTTTTATTTTCATATCCTGCTCCTAGAGAAAACGATAGAGGCTAAACTTATAATCATAGTGATGCAATAGTAGATAGAGTATAGACTATAGAGTGTAGAGCACAGTATTACCATCCTACAGTAGTGCGACGAATGTACTTGTGCAGAGAAACGGAGGGGAACTGGCGGGGGTCGGGCGACGCGGGCCGCGTAAAGCAATCACGCTGAGATTGCTTTACCTATCGCGAAAGGACGACGCAGTCGTATTTTTTGTGTAATAATTTTATTATACATAGGTACTTACATATTCTATTATGGCGCGCACAAACTGTTCCGTTTACGGATGTAAATCTACATTGAAATCTCAGAAGGAAACAATATTTCAGAAAGATTGTATTAATTGTATCTGTTGAATTAAAATCAAAGCTATGTATATGTTGTCCTCATTATTTCCTAATCAGATTGTACATCCCAATGCGAATGCATTACTTAGTTAAATGTTATAATATACAATTAAGAACATCCAAAAATAAAGTGTCCACGTAAATAATATTTAGCAGTGCAATATCTGTAATTATATATTTATGAACAAATAATTACATCAGATTTAATAATCGCAATTATTTTGAATGTACATATGAAATATGAATAAATGATTTCATCATAATATTAATAATCACAATTGTTTTATTTCCCATTTGTTGCAACCCTAGCGTATTTTCGTGTGGCAGCGTAAGTACCTACGCTGGCGGCGGCATCGCGCGACATCAAAGGCGATTCCTTACTGTAGGAAATAATATTGTAATACTGTGGTGTAGAGAATGTAGAGGCGGAAGAGCCTCCTCCTCTCGACTCTATCCATGATAGAGACACTTAACCTTAAAGAATCAGTAGGTACTTAGAATTTCGCTGTCTACTCCTAGAGCAAAATGATAGAGTTAAAGCATTATTCATATACGTTGATAAACCTCGATTTCATAGTGCACTATCCTATTGTCACTTGAAGTGCGTTGGCGCCGCCTTATCAGCGGTTATCTATTATCGAATACGTAGAGTATCTATGAGGCGATATGCTCTAAGGTCAATGTAATATGTTTATTTGTTAGTGAATGACCCAAATCTGATGCTGTTATGTCCCCTGAAATTCACTCACACGTTAAAATAATATTTCATTTAGTGTTGAAGTTTGTAGAAACTACCTAACTAGAAAATAATAATCACCATCACCCTTTATATCTATTATCAATGTAGCTTCTCCGAGTCCAAGACGTCCTTTTATATATCTTCTTCAATCGAAATCTGACCCAGAACCCACATTTTTCCCCAATCTTATCACTCAGTATATCTTCTATTTATATTTAGTTATTTCTTACTGATTATGTTGCTCAAACTAACAAGAACAGAGCTAATCAACGGAATGGCGGTAACAACGTGGTAACAACATAAACGAGCACTTACAGCCTTGCGGAAGTAAACAGAGAATTTCTTATAGTTTGCTTTTGTATAACGCTATGTGTAAATATTATTTAGTAGGTAATAAGTAAGTTCTTACGAGCAATATCTTAGCAATGCTAGTATAAAGTATTACACAAAAATGTGCCTTTTGACTAGTATTACGCCGCTAATTTCTTGACCTCTTTTATTATCTTGAATTGGTAATTTAAGCAAATTAGTTTATAAATCAAAGCTTCTTACAAACAAATACTTTCTTTAAAAAATCGAATCTTAGTACAGTCTTATTACGTATTAACAGTATACTAACCACTAGACCATATAAAACGTCACAAAGGATTTTCTAATCCGGCGTTTTTGTCGATTATTTTCATCACCTTTTGTCCATTGTTTCAAGCTGTTTCGAAGTCTATTGTTTCCCGCAAATTCACATTTTCTTGTTAACATTTCACTATGATATTATATCTTTGGTTGCTTCATTAAAATTATTTATCTATCTTCATACGGCAACACGTTTTTGAAACTGGTTGCGATGATTTTGAAACGTTAAAAAGTTTATAGAGATATCAATAAATTAATTTCTAATTTATAAAAAAAATATGCATTTTACGTAGGTAGCGTATTACAAAAAAATGTGTGCGTGTACTAGTGTAGTGAAATTTCTTTATGACCTTATTTTTCAAAAAATAATTTACTTTTCAGATAGAATTTATGGTTCAACATTTTTTATAGCAACTGGATTCCATGGTTTACATGTAATTATTGGAACTATTTTTCTTTTAACATGTTTTATTCGACATATGTAACTTTACAGAAATATATCGAATCACGCGAGGTAGGGATAAGAAAAAGATGGCGCGTAACGGAAAAATGTCACGCGTAACGAAAAAATGTTACACTAAATTTTTTTCCAACCCCGATAAAGAAGTTTTACTTCAATAATAAATCGATTTTAAAATAATCAATATGGAAAAAAAATGAATAGACATGACTATTGACTAATCTTTTAACAAAACGTTAATCTAATGATTAACGTAACTTCCTAATAATAATATGTACCTTAAATACCTACTATTTTAACAATGCCTTAAAGCCTAGAACATTTATAATTGGACGAAAAACATCTTGGTAACTTCATTAATCAAAACTTTGCGTAAAGTTTCTAAAAAAATAACTTATCAATTGCCGGCAAAAAAGAGAAATTTATAAACCAACTAGCTTTCCACCCGCGGCTTCGCCCGCGCAGTCAAAGAAAAACACGCATAGTTCCCGTTCCCGTGGGATCCGGAATAAAACCTATCCTATGTCCCGGGGTAAAAAGTAGCCTATGTCCTTTCTCGGGTATCAAAATATCTCTATACCAAATTTCATGCAAATTGGTTCAGTAGTTAAGGCGTGATTGAGTAACAGACAGACAGACAGAGTTACTTTCGCATTTATAATATTAGTATGGATTTACTATGTTATAATTCTGGTTAATAAAGACGTTATTATATTGAAAATAACGTTTTATTTTATTCATTATCTTGCAGTTTTGAAGTGCTGAGTATATCTCACGTAATGTTTAATAAGACTATGTTAAAATCCCTGACTCGGCTATGCAGGGTGTCCGATTCTTGAAACTGAGACATCACAACATAATATTTCATATCAAATTTCTTGCAGCTCGAAGAAATGAAGACTTTGCATTGGTAATTAAATAATAAATAGTAATAAAAATCGGTATAGACAAATGAAAACGTCTTAACCTCGAACCAAAAAGTAATTAATATACCTATTCCGAAAGCATTGAAATATTTTCTAATAATAAAATATTAAAAACAAATAATTACTCTATATTTCTTGAACATAAAAAAACCTATATTATTATGAAATTGTTGTATATTTTGAATAAAATTTCACAATAATCAATAATACATCTGTAACTCAAAATCGATCTTCTGTTAGGCGAGTGACCTAATTCAGGCCAATGCTTCCATTTTGAGATGTTCAAACGAATTTTACCCTTCGTATATCAATCTATCTTCAAGCATAATATATTTATTACTAGCTTTCCGCCCGCGGCTTCGCCCGCTTTGTCTAAAACATAATAAATTATATACTAACACCTTCCTCTTAAATCACTCTATGTATTAAAAAAACCGCATCAAAATCCGTTGCGTAGTTTTAAAGATTTAAGCATACATAGGGACATAGGGACATAGGGACAGAGAAAGCGACTTTGTTTTATACTATGTAGTGATTAACCAAAAAAATACGACTGACATGAAGCGTAATTTGAATCCACATCTTTTACTTTAGTTCAATAGTAAAAATTCACAAAAACAATATTCATATTATAACATTATTTGGTTGAAAGTACTTTATTAACTTTAACACAATATGTTATTAAGATATAAATTAACAAAGACATATTATAACATTGTTCTTACAATTATCGAAATATACGATTAACAACGGCGTGCGCGCTGCGGCGACTACGCAAGGGAACATTCTAGAATCTAGATAACTATGCGGCCCGCGCCGGCCACTGCGGCGAGCGGGGTGCGCGGTGCTGAGGCGGGGGGGGGGAAGGAGAAGGGGCCCACCCCGGGCTACGTTTGAACATTAGGTACAGCGCGTTACACTCTCCCCCTTTTGACCAGGGAAGGGTCTCCCGAGAGGTCAAACAAAATGACAAGCGCGCTGCAGTTAGGTCACCTTCCGTGGGCGACCTCTATTACGTTTAGGCATAATCGGCTCAGGACATTCACCCTCCCTAGCATGGTAAGGACGCAAATCTGACACATGATACTTACCGACGATTTCTCCTGTCTTATCATGAGCTAGGAGGTAGGTAGTAGGACTCACCTTTTTAGAAACGACGTACGGTCCATCTCGTTTTGGATTGAACTTCGAGGTGACTCCCTTCGCGGCATTACTAAGCGTGTGGGTCCGCATTAGGACTAAGTCTCCTTCCAGGTAGTCATGGGTAGACGTCCGACCCTTATCGGCATATGTCTTACGGACATCTTGTTGCCGCTCTAGAGTCTCTTTGGCTGCTGAGACGCTATCTGCGAGCTTGAGCAGGTAAGGCGTAATTTGGGGAACAAAGTTCTCGGATTCCACGACTGCTCTTAGGTCTGCCTGAGCAGTAATGGGTGACCGTAGCTCACGACCGAAAGTCAGGTAAGCTGGAGTATGATCCGTAGACTTAGTTACTGAGCTATTGAAAGCAAACCGTACAAACGGTAGTACCTCTGGCCAAGTTTGATGGCGACCTTCCACTAAGATGGCGAGCTGAGCCTTTAGATCCCTATTTTTCCGCTCAACGGGTTTCGCCTCGGGATGATATAGCGGCACCAGACTCTGTTTGACACCTAGAACAAACATCGCCTTCTGCATAACGTCTGCCACAAATTGCACTCCGTTATCAGAAATCATCCGTTTAGGAAGACCAAATCTCATAAATACCTCATTGACCAGAGTTTTAGCACACATCTCTGCTGTGGCTTCGGTGAGAGCGAAGACTTCCACCCACTTACTAGCGGTGTCCTCCACTATGAGGATCCATCTCTCACCTTGGGGTCCTTTAGGCAACGGACCAAAAAGATCAGTTGCGATAGTTTCAAACCTTTGAGACGGGACAGGAGTTTGAAGCAAGCCGGCTGGTTTGAGGGTTGATGGCTTGTAGCGTTGACACTCGATGCAGGTCTTCAGATACTCGGTCACAAACCGTCTCATCCCAGGAAAATAGAAACGTTGCGAGATACGGTGTATTGTTCTATCAATACCACCATGAGCGGCGGTAGGCGAGTCATGACATTCGATCATGACTTCTTTCCGCAGGCTCTCCGGTACGACGAGCTGAGGCTCCTCGGAATCAGTATCAGGTACATACCGATACAGAACACCTTGATTCAGGAGATAGCCTCTCTCAGACCAGCGATTTATATTAAGTTCATCCTTACCTTCGAGGTCTTGGATGATCTTTGCAACTTCCGGATCAGCTAACTGCCCATCACGGGTGGAGGTTGCATTCCAGCGCGGTACATCAACAACAACAGGACAGATAGCCGATTCAGATGCAGGACCATCTGATGTCACGGGACGACTGAGCGTATCGGCAAGTACATTAACCTTCCCTGGGGCATAGTCGATATGCAGGTCGAAAGATTGCAACTTCAAGGCCCAACGTACTAATCTGCCACTTGGGGACTTGAGAGTGAAAAGCCATTTCAAGGGTTGGTGATCTGTTATCACTTTGACCTGGTGACCATCGATGTAACCTCGGAATCGTTCTACTGCCCACACCACTGCGAGGGCCTCCCTCTCCGTGGTGGAATAATTCTGCTCGGCTGGAGTGAACAGACGGCTGGCATATTCAATTGGATGTTCCTGATTCGGTGACTCCCCCTGGAGTAAGGCTGCGCCGAGTGCATAATTACTGGCGTCAGTCCGCAATACGAATGGTTTCGTATAATCTGCTTGAACAAGAATAGGGGCCGTGGTCAGGAGTTTCTTAAGAGTTTCAAAAGACTTAACTTGCTCCAAATTCCATACCCACGCCTGAGACTTTTTTGTTAAGCGAGTAAGTGGTTCAGCCACCTTGGCGAACTCTGGGATAAACTTGCGGAACCATGAGCAGGTTTGGAGGAAGGTGCGAAGTTGCTGCAGGTTTGTCGGTTCCTTCATTTCTATAACAGCACTTACCTTCTCTTGGTCTGGTGATATACCATCACGAGATATCACGTGCCCAAGGTATTTGAGTCGGTCTCTGGCAAACACACACTTCTCTCGGTTTGCTCGAAGCTTGAACACACGGAGACGCTCGAATACAGCACGCAGATCTGCTAGGTGGGACTCCAGGTCTTCCGAAATCACCAAAAGATCATCCAAATAACCTAAAATAGTCTTACCGCCAAGAGTAGACCCTGATCGGAAACGATCTATAAGCCTCTGAAACGTCGCTGGCGAATTCTTAAGGCCAAACGGCATACGTTTGAAGCGGTACGTACCGAAAGGCGTGACGAACGCCGTTTTGTCACGATCGGCGGTACTCACCTGCCAGTACCCACTGCGAAGATCCAGAGAACTCATTACACAACCCTTCTTGGTCGACTGTAAGAGCTCGTCAATACGCGGCATAGGGTAGGCATCCGTCTTGGTGACCGCGTTCAACTTTCGGTAGTCGACACAAAACCTATACGTACCATTACGTTTTGGTACCAAGACACATGGTGCTGCCCAGGCGGATTCGCATTCCTCGATCACGTCCTCTGCCAACATCTTGTCCAACTCGGCGCGCATGATCTCCTTCTTGGCAGGCGTAACGCGATACGGGGGCAAAGCAATAGGCGGATGGTCGCCTGTATCGATGTGATGTTCCGCAAATGGAGTCGGCTCTCCGACTATATCGAAAATATCTGAGTACTCACATAAAAGATTCTGCAAACCACCACGCTCCTCCTCAGTCAACAAAGCGCCCTCATCTTCCCTCAGTAGGTTGAGAGAGGCACAATCCACCACCTCGCGAGAACTCTCCGTCAGTAGGGGGTGAATGAACTGAGGCCGATCAGCTGTATACCATGTCATGGAAGAAAAATTCAAAACCAACTTAGCTTTACTAATGAAATCTATCCCTAATAGCGTTTCGTTATTTGACGCATCGGGAAACACAACAAATTCAACAGGAATACACAAAGACATACAATTCACATTAACACATGTTAACAATACATTATTCGTACGAATACTACCATCAGCCAATCTAATCGACATAGTCTGCGATTTAAATTTAACATTTAAACGTAAAAGTAGTGCATACAGTGATGAACCCGCGATACTACGCCGGGCGGCAGTATCTATAAGCGCTGATCCGCAAAAACCAAAAATCTCAATATTCAAAATAGGGCGGTCCCGCGTGATGGTATTATTCGACGTACTAACATTACAACAATCCCGCGTCTCAGTTATTGAATAAAACATATTACGTTGTGGTTCATTTGAATTACTATTAATATTACAAGTCAAACTCGATACAATATTATTTTTGCATGTTGAACAATTTGTTCGTACATACCCTTTTTCACCACAACCATAACAAACAAGGCTAGACTTATTATCACTAGACGATAGATTATATTTATATTTAGAGTCTTTCTTTGGGCATAAATCACGCGTATGACCTCGACCTTTGCAATACGCACAGAATAACTTTTCACTCGCGATATTATTTTTAGCGACACTTTGCACTTCGTTACACATAATATTACGTACGGATTGAACCTGCGAACGCGCGATCGATTGCTGAGCACCACTGAGCGACGGGGACGTCACACCGTTTCCCGCCAAATTGACGCCCGAGGCGGCGGCCGCAGCGCGAGCGGCGGCGCGCGGCGGCCGCGTACCGGCCTCCCGCACGTGCCGCTCGCGCGTCGATCCCGCCGGCGCCGGCTGCGATGAAGTACTTGCACTGGAACTTTCCGTAATGGATTCTTCTATATCTCGGGCTTTGTCGATTAGCGACTCAATACTGCTAACCGTACCTCGAGGTAATCGCTTACGAATACGTTTATGTAATAATCCGTATATCATATCTATCTTAGCTTCTTCAGGTAATACGTAAGGAAACTTAGCAATCATGCCTCGTATACGTATGATGAAGGAGTCCGCGAGTTCTTCACTTTGTTCGTTAGCGAATATCTTCCGATATAGCTTATGAGCAGGACACGGAGTACCATACATACTTCGTAGTCGTCTGACGGCTTCGGACCACGAGGACACTTCCGTCCGGATCCCTCTCCACCATACTGCAGCCTCGCCATGGAGCAGCATCGGGAGACCACGAAGCGCAAGGTCATCGGTAACCACTGCACACTCTTTGTACATCTCGACGGAGTCGATGAAGGCTTCTACGACTTCCGGATCACGGTTCGAACCATCGAAGCGTGCCGTACACTTGGACATGTTCCCTGTTTTGTTAATCGACGACGGTGTCGGTGAGGGCGTCGGCGCGGGAAACCCACCTGCCGCGTGCGATGCCATGAGGGATTCGACGAGCTGCCGAATTGCCGATTTGCTTCCGCCTGAGTCTTCGCGAAGGCGGTAAGAAATGAAGTCAGCTGGTCACCAGACATGAGCACTGGCGAAGGTCTTGTGGTATCTTCATCCGAGCTGGACTGCGCGTCAGCGTCACTTGCCTTTGTGTCCGTTCGTACTTTACGTGGAGGCATCTTCGCTCTTTACGTAGGCACCAGAGAACAGGAACACAGGAACAAAGAAAACCGTTAGCGGTCGACCGGCACGAACTTGTTTAAACTGGTTCGCGGCCGTAAGTTGGGGCGCCACTTATAACATTATTTGGTTGAAAGTACTTTATTAACTTTAACACAATATGTTATTAAGATATAAATTAACAAAGACATATTATAACATTGTTCTTACAATTATCGAAATATACGATTAACAACGGCGTGCGCGCTGCGGCGACTACGCAAGGGAACATTCTAGATAACTATGCGGCCCGCGCCGGCCACTGCGGCGAGCGGGGTGCGCGGTGCTGAGGCGGGGGGGGGGAAGGAGAAGGGGCCCACCCCGGGCTACGTTTGAACATTAGGTACAGCGCGTTACAATATGCATTTAAAAAAATATATAGGTAGATTTTTAAACTTTTGAAGTGAAACTTCTTTAGGCGCGTTGAGCGTAAAATTTCAAGGTCGCGTCATGACAATACCGTCACGCCATTGAGTAAGGCGACGATTTTGGTATCTTTGAATCTTGCCAAAAAAGTTTCACTTCTGACACGTGCTCAGCACACACGCTCTTTTTTACCATGACTTTTTTTATTACAAAGCAAAAAACTAATAATATAAATGGATAGTAGAAATACGTAGAAAACTCTACTGACATAATATTCCCTCCCTTGAGCTTTTCATGTAAAACTGTCATTTACCGAATGCAGATATTAATGTTTGACCTAATCTTGATCTAGTTTTATTAAATAAGCCAATATACATTTTTCTATAATACTCACTTTTTATATTTTATTATTTACTAGATGTGCCCCGCGGTTTTACCCGCAGTGCTCCGCTCTTGTTGGTCTTAGCGAGATGATATAGAGCAGGGGTTCCCAACCTTTTTTTGTCTACTGCCCACTTTAAGAATAAATTATTTTTTAACGCCCCCCTTTTTAAACATACTTAAAAAACGCTAAGTACTTATAACTGATTATTGAAACGCAACTTTATAGTAGAGTATCTTTTATTGAAAATAAAACAAACATAATCAATTCTTATATAAAAACTAATGTGAAGGTTGAATCTGATGCTGTTCAATAAGTTTGTTGATATCAGGTTCCAATTTACTCAAAAACAGCCGCAAGTCGCCACGTTCGGTAACACGCAAACGATTTCTCTTTTTAGTAAGCAGCGTTGCCACAGCACTAAATCCACGTTCACACAAATATGACGATGGGAATGCTATCAAGAATCGTTGAACAATTGACCACAATCCAGGGTACAATTGTGGGATCGGTTTTTGTAGCCAAAATTCTTGATATCCATTTTTAAACTTGATTTTTGTTTCTTCGTTTGTTGTCAATTCTATAAGTTCTTCTTCCAGCTGAGGTGACATTGCTGTGTTGACATTTGAAAACGGATCCAACACCCAGTCTGGTATTTCCAAGTTTAAAATGTCCTGGTATCGTTCGGTGAAGTCAATGTGGAGGTTTTCCAAATGTTGGCAGTAGGCAAACAAGTCGTCGTTACTGCAAAATACTGATAAATTCGGAAAATTGTGAAACTCACGTCTGCCCATATTCTTTTTGTGCAGAAGCAGTTTGGCTGCGAAAGCAGCAACGACATTTTTTGTTTTAATTAAATTTAGTTCATCGCCTTGCAGTTGGAGGTTCATGTCGTTGAACAGTTTATACAGGTCTGTCATGTAAGCTATATCATTCTTTGATGTTATGAGATTGTTGCGCAGTTCTGTATCTTTAGTTTCCAAGAACTCTATCACAGAGTCAAACAGGTTGTAAAATCGAATCAGACAATTGCCTCTTGACAGCCAACGAACTTCAGTATGAAGCAACAAACGGTTGAAATCTTCGTCATTAGTAGCACAAAGCTGATGAAATAATCTATCATTCAAAGAGCTGCTACGGATTTTATTGACTGCTTTGATGACATATTGCAGTGATTGAAATAGTCGTTCACTTAAGTTTCTAGCAACCAAATGTTGTCTATGAATAACGCAATGTATAGCAAGGACATCTGGAATTTTATTCTTTAAGTACGCTATGAAGCCTTTATGGCGCCCTGTCATAGCCGGAGCGCCATCCGTAGCAACTGATATAATATTTTTCAAAGGAATCTCTTTCTCTTCACAAAACTTTTCCAATGTATTGAATATGGTTTCGCCTTTTGTATCTGTCTCCAAATTTCTGGCAAACAATAGTTCTTCACGTATTTTCTCATCTTTAATAAACCTCCCGTAAGATAGCGACAACGCTTCATTAGTTGGTAAAGTGGACTCATCGAGCTGAATTGAGAATTGACTAGTCCTCAGATGATTGCACAATGATTCTTCAATGTTTTCAGCCATTTCATCAATTCGTCTTTGCACAGAATTATTACTCAAAGGAATTTTTCGGATAATATCTGCGGCCGGTTTATGAAGCACAGTAGTTATTACTTCCTTTATTGCTGGCAAAATTAACTCTTCTCCGATGTTGTGTGGTTTGCCTTTTTGAGCAATTAACAAAGAGATATTGTACGAAGCTCGAAGTCCGTCGTCATCTTGCTTAGCAGCCGCCGAAAATAGTTTTGATACACTTGGCTGAGTATTATGCTTCTTCTCTAGGTCTTGAAAATATGCTACATTCTTGTCTTTCTTATCTGGATGCATTTTATTCAAATGATCTTGCAGTCTTGAAGGCTTCATTGCTTCGTTCGAAAATGTTTTTAGACATAGAAGACACAAAGGCGACGACGGGTTTGTGGGATTTTCAATAAATCCGAATTTAATATATTCCGCAGAGTATTGCCGTCTCTTCTTTTTTACTTCCGACATTGTTTTGTTTTGAGAAATACGTAAGTGTTGAAATCAAGTACTGCTTATCTATTATGCGCGAAACCGCAAATGAAAATAAAATAAATTTACGTCGTTTATATAGGATTGCATAAGCAGCACGCACCAACAGGAATAAGACATCAAACGTGCATAAACTCGTTTATCTCATTCGACGCCCAATCGTACTCGACAAGCAAGAACAAGTATTATAGAACCAGCCGATTGATACAGGAATGTACAAATCGGATTATTTAACAAAAACTTGTTAAAACATGATTGCCCGCGGTCTATTATATCGAACCGATTTTGAGCTATATCTTAATTAATATTAGTTGATGTTCACAAGATGTCGACTCTCGAAGTCGAGAGCTCAGTCGGTTTCTAAGAGTCTTCCTAGCTAGGTAGATGAAATTATAAATCGACCCCAAAGCCCTACACAACGCCCCCTTTTTTTTCTGGGTCTCTTACCGCCCCCCTTTAGGCCTGCAGCGCCCACAAGGGGGCGTTATCGCCCACGTTGGGAAAGACTGATATAGAGCCTAAAGCCTTCCTCGATAAATGGTCACACTGAAAGAATTTTTCAAATCGGACCAGTAGTTCCCGAGATTAGCGCTTTCAAACAAACAAACAAACATTAGAAATTATATTTACGTCTTAAAAAGAAAGTTATAATTTCAGGTAGTATGAAATTATACTGTTAACAACAGTAATAAATATTTTTTTACTGTTTTATACTTTGTCCTGACGATCCCATGAAATATAATCTATCTATACATATAATAAATCTGTAGAAGGGTCAATTCTGTACATTGAAAATATTGAAAAAATAAATAGCAGGGGGTGTTACTGGATCGATACCAAACCCAAATAATATGTGATTAAAAAAATGTTTGTCTGTCTGTCTGTCTGTCTGTCTGTCTGTCTGTCTGTATGTGAAGACATCACGTGAAAACTAACGGTTCGATTTCGATGAAACTTGGTATAATTATACCTTATTATCCTGGGCGTAAAATAGGATACTTTTTATCCTGGAAAAATACGTAGAAAAAAAATAATCTTAATTTTTCAGTTTTATCCATAGACGTTGTTCTGTAGAACCGCGAACATAAGTTGCAAAGCACTATTTTCATTTTTGAATAAGTCTCTTTTAGATTTATTCAAAAATGAAAATAGTTTAATAATGAATTTATTTAAAAAACTATGTTTCTATGCTAATTTCAAAATGTTTTCGAACAGATTTGTAACTATATGCAGCACAGTTAGATTTGTCACAGTTGTAGAAATGATATAGGCTGGATTAAATTACAATATTGTATATTTTGTTGAATAATTGCCTACCTACTTGACAACCGCACTGTGGTTAGTGACTTACTTATTAAATTACTGCCCAATAACGACTTATGTTTTTAGATATTGTAAGTACAATTTACAATTTATGTATATTTATTTACAAGTTTATGTAAATACTTAAATGCAAAAATTCCCTAATACATGAAAAGGCTGTCTAGACTCTAGGACTCTACCAGCGCAATTAAAGTTGAATTTCTTTCATATTATTTTATTTCAAAAAGTCCCCTAGAGATGGAAAGTTTTTTATTTTTTTATATTTGTAATAAATACTATAATAATTAATAAAGACCTAAAATAACGAAGTTTCGAATATTTTACACAGTAATAATTAAATATTTATCATACGGAACAACGTAGTCATAAATTTAAATACTTACATCAAGGGTTTTAACCATTTAATATTATATTTTTCTCTACAAAGTTCAGTCGAATATCCGTATATAAACAGAGTTCATTTAGCTCTAGGACCTAGCATTTTTTTTTACCTAGGTAAAAAAAACTCTAGAGTTTAGATACAGACAAATAGGTAGTAGATAAAAATATTAATTATTAATTATTATTTAGGCTGGCAATGCACATTCGTTCAGAATCTTTCGTATGAGAGAGCCATATGCAATTTCGATATTTCGATATTTTTTAGATATTCGTATAATATTTTAATTTATTTCTGAAATGTTTCTGCGACGTTGACTTTTAATTTTACGATAGTTAACTTGTATATGTTTATCATAGGTATATAAAATCACCTTTATCAATCCATTAACATAACGATTTATAAAACAATCAATCAATCAATTAAACTGTATAATACAAACAATCAATCGATTTGTAAAATAAATAAATAAATAAAAAACAAACCTTTTCGGCTTCCACCGTTTCATGAAAACTCCAAACATTTTATCCACCTTCTAATTGACAAACAAAACACAACACAACACTTACACACACAAAATCATAAAACACTATAACTAGGTACGGACCACAAACTCTACCCCAAGTCTACTACGTAATTAATATCTATAAGACACTTTCCATTGACATTAAACTACCGATTGATTTAAGCTAGAATCGTATTTATTGTTAAACTATCGATTGATTTAATCGTATAAAATCGATGTTTGTACAATCGTGTATAGGTACAAGCTGCTCTTATCAGCGCTTCTACGCAACTGAGCGTTTGGCATTGAGATTTGAGAATTGAGATCTGAGTTTCGCAACCAGTTGGCCAACTGATCGATCGATTAGTTGAGCGTTGTTATCAGCGACGTATAAAACTATACGCACATGTAATAAAGAAATCCTTTTTAGGAGTATTTGGTAAATGTCTTATATTGCCTCTCAATTATTTCGGCTCCCAAAATAATAGCCGCAATAGGTACCAAATTAGCTAATCCTATGTCGTGTAATATATTATTATGCATAAAATCAATTTATGTTTACGCAAATTACTGTATAGCTTATGGCTCTATGAACTAGTACATTTTTAACATAAAATTTAAATTTAGCATTATTCAACTCTATATTACTTTGAGGAATTCTATTGTGAAAACTTGACGAATTTTTAACTTTAGATAGCTGGAAAAACGGCATTTCAATTTTATTTCTGAACAATTCTGGGTGGAAATTGGTACACCTATGGAGGCTTCGAGCATTTACCTCAGTATTCAGTACTATACTGAGTAGTATAGAGATACTACTATAGTATATAATATTATATCATATTATCCGTACTTAGCAAATAGATACTGATCTTTAAAAAAATTGATGATAAAATTCTTTTGTCAAAGCCATTTTTTTCTATTCACCCAAACACATCACAACCAAATTCCTTACTTCACACTTGAACCAACAAAAGAGGATTTTTTCCTTACAATGCATTTTTAAACCAACTGGGTCAGAAGAGAAGTCCTATATCTATACTAATATTATAAAGCTGAAGAGTTTGTTTTTTTGTTTGAACGCGCTGATCTTACGAACTGGGCCGATTTGGAAAATTATTTCTGTGTTTCTGTTTAAGGAACACTGTGTGTAAAACCGCGGGGCACAGCTAGTAGTTTATTTTTTTCACAGTATATTATATTGTGTAGTATACGCATGTTTAGTACAATTTGCTAATAAAACAGCTCTATGTAGTTCCATAGTAATTGTAAAAATTGTCATAGTGAAATTATAAAAAAAACTAGCTGCTCCGCGCGGTTTCACTCCCGTGGCTCCACTCCTGTTGGTCGTAGCGTGATGATATATAGCCTTCCTCGATAAACGAGCTATCTAACACCGACAGAAGTTTTCAAATCGGACCAGTAGTTCCCGAGATTAGCGCGTTCAAACAAACAAACAAACTCTTCAGCTTTATAATATTAGTATAGATTATTCTAGGACATTTCATATTTATTTGTTTCCGTTGTCTTGTTAAACATTTTCAAAAGGACTGGACTACGGTATCTTGTCCACAATGAAATACATATTATTATAAAATTATGTACACAATAATATATAGAGATTAATCGTAAATAGAGCCTCTACAATTACTTTAGCTGTAGGTATATAACTATGTCAAAAATATTCCAGAGCTACACGTGTACAAACACACGAAAAACAATTAAATAATTGTGTACACAAGTGATAAATTTCGTTTCTAGAACACGTCTAATGTGAGGCGGTTTGTTTGAAATGCGTAAAATATTTTTTTCTAAGGTTGAGTTGCGTTTAGCTACGCTATACTATCTTCAATAACTACTGAGGGCTTTTCCATGCATTCTTTATAGATATCAACATTTTCAAGCAAATAGTAAATGTTCATTAATCATGGTGTGAACATAAAAACAATTGAGCAAATAGATACATTTCGAATCTATACTTATTAGTAAAATGTTTGAGATAACAATCTTCAGCTGTATTAGTACCTAACACGAAATTAATCTATTTTCAGGTGAAATCTCAAAAACCTAAAAATAAGTTAGGTGTAAAAATTGTACTTCAATTTCAGAAAGCTGTCCGTGGCATCGGTGGTTCAGTGGTAGAATGCTCGCCTGCCACGCGGGCGGCCCGGGTTCGATTCCCGGCCGATGCAGTAACCTTTTTACTTTTTCCACCTAAATCATTATTTCTTTTAAACATTATTATTTCAAACCCTCAAAATTTAACTTTAATTTCACATGAATTTTTTTTTCTCCAAAATTGTATCAACAAACATCTCCATTTTGCACAACCATACATATTTTATTTATTTTGCCATAATAATTAGCTAATGCATATAAACATAATAATTATACACAATGTTTACATACGCACAGCCAGCAGAGCATACAGGCCGGTCACGCTTTCCTATCACCACACTACTTGAACATAATACGTACTTACCGTTAAGAAAACTATGAACCAGTATGTGAATACATCTTTTCCATCACTGGGGGTTAATGAGAATCACTAAATTAATATGGATAAAATAACATTAACAACTATAATTATACCGATGGAAGAAAACCTATGAACCCAAGCGAATAAAAATACGATTTATTCCATTCTAATACCAAAAACTAATACCACTGGTATTTGTTTCAACTCATATTTTTTTTCTATTCCGAACCGATACCATTGTTTAAACTAATACCAAAACAAGTTCAAAGATATAAGGTACCTACAGTCAGTAAAAATGCTTTGTATGTAAATATAAGACCTTTAATTGAAAAAAAAAACAGATAACTCCAAAAAAATCAAATTTTGTTAGCAAACGTCTTGTTCAATGATAAATATCACTTAAATAATCAACTTTAATATAATTTTAGTTCCTCTCTATACCTGTATAATATTTTTTTTGCAAAAACATCAAACAGGAAGAATTTACTTACAATCTAAAAATTACAAAATATCTCAAAAAATTAACTCTTAATTTATATTGAAATTTATCTGACATAGTTATTATTAGACAGGTACGTAATTATTCACGTCTACCTATCTCATCACAACTATGTCAGGTAAATTTTTAACAAAAATAAATCACTTTTTATCTAACAATTGTAAAATATCACAGAAAATCAACTTTTTGTATAATCTAATCAGTCATTCATCACCTACATAGCAATGAATCAGCATTTTTTTTTTGCAATAATATCTAATATGAAAAATTCACTTTAAATCTAACAATTATAAAATATCACAGAAAATCAACTTTTTGTATAATCAAATCAGTCATTCATCACTTACATAGCAATGAATCAGCAATTTTTTTTTGCAATGAATTCTAACCTTACCTAACAATTGTAAAATTTCACAGAAAATCAACTTTTTGTTTAATCAAATCAGTCATTCTTCACCTATATAGCAATGAATCAGCAATTTTTTTTTTTGCAAAAACGTCATATATGAATAATTCACTTATAATCTAAGAATTATAAAATATCACAGAAAATCAACTATTAGTATAATCAGCTAAATGACGTGTAAATAATTTCTTATATTTCAACAATTAGTAGCTAAACCCTTAATTTTTCTAAGCAGTGACCTACGGAGAAATAAAAATCACTGTCACTCTGTCAATACCAATACGCCACCGCCACCGCACGGAAATGTACTGAGGAATTTATGTAGATAAAATTTCTCTCCGAGTCAAAGCACAACATTCCAGTCACACTTGACTCTGATTGGTTGTTTCGAATTTTGGAACAATAGAGCAAACTCACCCTTTCTCGCAGGTAAAAAAAATAGCAAGATGATTCACTAAAACTACTCTTACCTATGCTAACCTTTGTAAAAATATTGGAGTGAAGTGAATTTGGAAAGTTTTAAGCATTATATTACGATTACATAAAAATATTGAAAAACAAATTTACTTTGATTAGGTTTGACTGCGCTGACTGTACCAAATTCAAGTTGTTGGTATTCGTTCGTACATTAAATTAAATTATTTAAAAAGTGGTATCCGTTCGGAATAGAAAAAAATATGAGTTGAAACAAATACCAGTGGTATTAGTTTTTGGTATTAGAATGGAATAAATCAAAAATACAATTAATTTGCCGGTTATATTTTCCGCTTAAACCCAAAACCATAAAAATATGATGGCACCCGATATTGTTGCAGATATAAAAAGCTAAAAAACGATCAATAAAACCCATAAAATAAGAGAAAGTCAGGGTATTTCATGTACCAGAGAATCTGGAGCAATATTAAATCGTATACAACTGTCAATGATGATAAGATCCACGAACAGATAACAGTTTTGATATTCAATATAATTGACAGCATAATACTGCGATCGGACATAAGTATATATTACAGATATGGGATTGGTATTGCTAATAAATAAATGGAGACATTTTTAATAGTCTAATCCAACTAAATTGATGATTGGGTAACGTTTACCGCCCTCGCTTTGTATGTTGACACAGAAAAAAAAATAGAGAAAGAAAAAGTAGGTCTGTATGTATATAAGACGCATATAGTATTTAACAAGCAACCCTCAGACTGTCAAAAATGTTAAAACCAAATTTATAAATTAGTTTGGTTTAAAATCAGTACATTACCACTCAACCTAATAATATTATGTTTGCCATTTCAGTTGTCAAGGGCTGTATATATCTCGCATATCAGTAATTAAGTATTTGAATAAAAGGACATATAAATCAAAAGAAAAGTATTCAACGAATAAACGCTTTTTACTACTACGGCAGTTCAACTTCTCGAGCCGGCCCTTTCGGTCCTCTAGTACTTGTAATAACATCAGTTACACTCTCTTCTGTTGTATGAATAGTTGTCGAAGCTACTTCAGTCACAGTTACTACTTCAGTCACATTCACTACTTCAGTTGAATTCGAAGGTACCATTGGTGTTGTTAACGTCGTCTCAGGTAAATCTTCCGTCAATTTCAAACGTTTATTCTTGGTGGTTTCTGTGACATTATTAGAAAGATAATCAACTAGTAATTTGTCTATTTCCTTCACTTCTGCTTCATCAAGTTTGTTCATGTCGTCTTGCCAATTAGTAACGCAGGCGTCTATACAAGCTTGTTTCTCTCTGAATATGTTTGGGTATTTGCATTCGCCCCATACGATAGGTGTACAATCTTGGTCCTCATCCTTGTAAGTGTAGGCTATGTTCTGTTTATTGTCCGTGCATTTGTTTTCAGTTATTGTTTTGGAACATTGGTCTGCAACATTATGTTTATAATTTACAGGTAGTTAGGGCACGTACAGACATATTATATTTTTGAGTGTTTACAAGGAATCAGAACATAGATAAAATAATATCTACAATAAGGCTGGAAATATTTAAATGAAAGTGTTGTAGTTTTGTAAGTTACTGTCACAATAATTATTTGTCACGATAAACTTTCTCTTCGTCTGTTTATAATTTATCGTTAATCAATATCGAATTAGAGAGATCAATAAAAATACTCTTACACAATTTTATTTGGTCTCATATTGTCTTTGTTTTTTTATAAATATGGGTTCACAAGCTTGATACATTTTAGGGTTGTTGAGGAAGTGATTATGAGGAAGAGGAGGAGGAAGAGGAATTTTCACACGCAAATTTAGGGGATGCGGATGAGGATGAGGATATTTTTTTGAGGAAGAGGATGCGGATGAGGAAGCGGAAGAGGAAGCGGATGATAGGAAATTATAATCAAAATTAAAAAAAAAATGTTGTGTGGTTTTATGAAACCACGGTAAAAGTGAAACTGTTCGAACCACAGACTAATAATAATATACTACGTATACAACTATAACTATACTATTTGAGTCACTAGTCGGACTCAGATGAGATTTGCTTTATGCATACCTATTACTCGACAAAACCTAATCTATCTCGGTAAAAAAGTGACTCAAAGGAATTAGCTTTTGTCGATATATTTTCAAACAATACATACGAAAAATGTGACATATAAAATGTATAATCTAATTTATTATTTAAGTAAGTAATTTGCATGCCGTTGAATGACGGCTAAACATGCTGTATGCTAACACCTATGTATTGTATACCATGTTTGCTTGCAAATAAACGATTTATTTATTTATTTACGAACAAAACCTAGTCCCTTAGTTTGAGTCCCTTGTTTACTGAGATAGATTAGGTTTTGTCGAGAAATATGCATAAACCAAAGCTAATCTATTAGAGGCCGACTCGTGACTCAATAGTATATATATTATATCACTACATAGTATAAAACAAAGTCGCTTTCTCTGTCCCTATGTCCCTTTGTATGCTTAAATCTTTAAAACTACGCAACGGATTTTGATGCGGTTTTTTTAATAGATAGGAGGAAGGTTTTAGTATATAATTTATTAGGTTTTAGACAAAGCGGGCGAAGCCGCGGGCGGTAAGCTAGTATTGTATAATAAATAGGCTTTGTAAATTCGCCGCCCGATCGGATCGGCCCGGCGCATTGCGATGCAGCCGCGAGTGCGTTGCCGTAGATATGGCATCCTCATAAATTTCCTCTAAATTTTGAGGAAGCGATAGCGGAAGAGGATTTTTTTCTTTTCATTTTTGAGGATGCGGTAACGGTTGAGGAACCCAAAATATTGCGGAAGTTCCGCATTATGAGGAAGCGGAAGAGGAATCCTCAACAACCCTAATACATTTATTTGTTCTCTCTAAGGGCGGCCATACACGGACCGCTTCAAGCAGTTGAGACCGAGCGACGGCTTGAAGCCGCGACCGCGCGGTGTACTATTGGACATTCATTCACTGCCGTATACGGACTGCTCGAGCCGTCGCTACCGCTTCAAGCCGTCAACTGCGCGGTTTGTAGCAAATAGCAATAGGTCAAGCAGTCAACGACCGACCGCTCGAGCTGTCCGTGTACGGCCGCTCTAACATAGCTCAAATTACCTGTAGTATCAATCAAATTATCTTCTGTCGTGGCTTGAATGAATTTAAACACGCAGTTATGAGAACAGAGGTATTCATCATCGAATTTGTTATAAGTGGGACATCCTCTCCAAATGCCTAGTTCGCATCTGGAGCCTGGCTTGTAGTAGTAAAATACTGGTGTAGGAGTTCCTTTGCAGTCGCTTGTGTTCAGATTATGGAGGCAGTAGTCTGGAGGTACTGCAATAGGAGGTGTTTGAATATTCTTAAGAAATAATGGATGGTGCTCTATGAGTATTGGTACTTAGTTATGGAAAATTTATAACATTGTTTCCGAGTGCATTTTGACAATTTTAACAATGTTCTGACTATAAGAAAAATAGTTCTAATATTTTATTTTTCTCCCGTCTTTTAGAATTAGAAAAAAGTAGTTGAGCAGTTTTTACATGAACTTTGGACATTTACCTTTTTTTTAAACTAAGCTATAACATAGTATTATATTATCTGTGGCTTTATACTTTTATACTTACTTATTTTATTAAAAATGTATCAATGTTTTTAAATACAGATTTTTATACGTACCAGCATTCACCTTGTTCCAATAAATTAATATAATAATTAAACAGAAATAACCGATTGTCGTGAACATAATGGCTACACATTAGCTGTACTCATTTTTTGCTTGAATTGGTTTATTTAATTAAAAGATGTGATATTAATTCATTTTAATTATATTTTTATGGACATTACTTATCCATGATTGAATTTTTAATGTATCGTTGTAATGTTTTATGCTTTATTAAAATAAACATTATTTTCTTATTACTAAGTACTTAAGACTGAATAAAAAAATATTAAATAAATTCAAAAATATTATTTGCATCGGCCGGGAATCGAACCCGGGCCGCCCGCGTGGCAGGCGAGCATTCTACCACTGAACCACCGATGCTACATACTTCTATTTAAAATTTCAGTTTATAAATATACCTTATTACCTAATAAAATAATATTGTTGAATTTTCTCCTATTTTGAAATGAAACGTCTTTGTCCACTGTTATAAATGTTTACAACAATATGGAAAAGCAACAATAGAGTACAGTAGGTCTGCAGCTGTTCACAACTAATACATTTTTGGACAGCGCTAGTCGTCCGCTAAACGGATGAATAAAATAAATTAGTCGTCCGAATATCGGATGAATAAAATAATTTAATCGTCCGATAACATCTATTTATCTATATAGTTAGGTTAACGGGGTTTCTTTAGAGAACTGCCGCACGTAATATAGGTTTTTTGTGGGGGGAGGAGAGGGGGGAGGAGGGCACACGTAGGTATTTGATTTTTTTTTGCACGTCGACGGAGCCCCGCTTCGCGGGGCTCCTATTTCTGTGTAGATATTTTTTTAGGAAACCTAACCTAACCTAACCTAACGGCTAACCTAACCTAAACTTGATTTTTTTTGCGCGTCGACGGAGCCCCGCTTCGCGGGGCTCCTATTTCTGTGTAGTTTTTTTTTTAAGAAACCTAACCTAACCTAACCTAACGGCTAACCTAACCTAAACTAGATTTTTTTTGCGCGTCGACGGAGCCCCGCTTTGCGGGGCTCCTATTTCTGTGTAGTTTTTTTTTTAAGAAACCTAACCTAACCTAACCTAACCTAAACTTGATTTTTTTTTGCGCGTCGACGGAGCCCCGCTTCGCGGGGCTCCTATTACTGTGTAGTTTTTTTTTTAAGAAACCTAACCTAACCTAACCTAACGGCTAACCTAACCTAAACTTGATTTTTTTTTTGCGCGTCGACGGAGCCCCGCTTCGCGGGGCTCCTATTTCTGTGTAGTTTTTTTTTTAAGAAACCTAACCTAACCTAACCTAAAGGCTAACCTAACCTAAACCTAACCTAACGAATTGAGGGCGAATATCTCGGCCATTTTTGATTTTAGAGAAAAGTTGTTCCTATAAAACATGCTTATATTAGCGTAATCTTTACGATAAAACAATAATAAATAGGTGTTATAATGACACGTCCTGCGCCCCCTTTGCTTTAGTCCAACCCAACTAGCTTTAGTGTTAAAAGGTTATCTAGTAATCCGAATAATCGGACGATTAAATTATTTTATTCATCCGGTAATCGGACGATTAAATTATTTTATTCATCCGGTAATCGGACGACTAATTTATTTTATTCATCCGTTTAGCGGACGACTAGACACTTCGTACATTTTTATATTAATTAATAGATATTAATTTCCAATGAATTGGCCGATAGGAAATAAATAAAATTTCATTTTAGTCTCAATGTCGTTTACTTCATAACTTAATACTAAATATTTCCTACATTAACATGCTTCAATAAATAAAATATTAAATAATAATAAGTCGTTAGTCCTTATTAATTATTATTGTCCGTGTTGAGATCCTTGGAGTTTATATTATTTTTAATTATTATTTTCGTACAAATTCTTCAATATTCATAACAATTGATTTCAACGCCATCTGGTTCTATTATGTAAAAACTTCATGAAATTTATGCTTAGCACTACATTTAAATAAGCGCCATCTCTGTTCAGTTCAGTAAAATAATATTTTGTTTTCCGCGCCATCTGTGTTTAGTACAATGAAATAATATTTTGTTTTAGCGCCATCTAGTTCGTAATACAGATAACTAAGCAGCCAATTTATTTAAGCGTCATCTAGCGTTTTCCTTTTGAACTGTTTGGTGAACAATTTTGGTGTTTTTTTTTTAATTCAGAATTATTATTATAAAGCGTTGGAAGTACTGATGGATTTTGTTTTCCCTTGGCTGAGTGATGCTCGTGGCATGGGTGTCGGGGCTGTAACTACTGTTAGCTGTTGTTCTTCTTTGGGCTTCTGTCTCAGTAATAAAAGTGCAACCAATGCTAGGAGAAGCTGAAAAAAAAAATAAGACATGTTATTTACTTATTTCTATTTGTATATTACGTACCTACTGTTTTGTTTAACATTAGAAATTTAAAGGGTATCTCGGTATATAATATTGTAACATATATAAAGATGATTACTTACGACATTAATAATTATTAGGCAGTAGGTATATTTCAATATTCAGAACAATAAATAATTATTATGAATCGAAAATTTTAACAACCTATCCGATCTTGTCGTATTTAGATTTCTAAGTAATCATTATTCAATCGATTTCTAAACAGGTACATTCCATCTGAAATAAAATCTTCAACAAATCTACCGATGCGTTTATCTCTTTATTCAAGTTAGCTACAGAAATAATACTACAAAACGATCCTAAGTAGGTAGGTAAGTAAAGTAGGGGAGGTAGGGGAGCATTGGGCAGTCGGGAGCTTTGGGCACCCCCTCATTTCTCAGAATCTATTCTAGATATTTTTTGGTTTCTACCACAGCACTATAGTTTAATAATTGGCAACACTCCTTATCAAAAGTGTCAGCTGTAATTTCACTTGGTTGTCAAGTTACATGCGCTCAACGGTTTCTTGCGTACAGAAGTAAATATTTTGTTTGTGATTTGAAGAAACATAACAAAGAAATCGACAAGAAAGTGTAAGTATCTGTGTTAACTTCTTCTTTTGTGTTCAATGAAGATTATATTTACCTGTCAATTAGGATTCAACATTTGATAAAAATAAACTTATTCAAATCTATTTGAAAAGTGAGGTTATGGGGAGCATTGGGCACGCTGGTAGGAGGGAGGTTTGGGCATGCCCAATGCTTCCTGTTTTTAGTGTATTTTGGTGTCATACTTTTGTGCTTTTTTGTTATGACTATTGGATTGAATGGTTAATCATTTCTTTTCAGGACAATGCCGTTTTCATTTAAAAAGAAAAAAAAATGGTTGCCTGTAAAGTCGGTTTTACGGGCGAAGATTTTACGTGACAACGTCTTTTTCTCGGTAGAATATTTATGTGCTGCGCGCGCGGCAGACCGCGGGCCTCTCTCTCGTTCGGTGACTCATCGTAACGTTACCGAGCGTTACACTTTTTCATAAGTGACTCCCAGTCGCAACCTAATTTAAGACGTTGTCACGTCAAAATGGTTGCCTGTAAAGTCGGTTTTACGGGCGAAGATTTTACGTGACAACGTCTTTTTCTCGGTAGAATATTTATGTGCTGCGCGCGCGGCAGACCGCGGGCCTCTCTCTCGTTCGGTGACTCATCGTAACGTTACCGAGCGTTACACTTTTTCATAAGTGACTCCCAGTCGCAACCTAATTTAAGACGTTGTCACGTCAATAAGCGACGTGAAATCCCTAAAGATGTTATATAAGAAGAAAAAAATTCAGAATATCTTGTAACATCGTTTAAACTAAACCATGGTCTGTCAAAACTGTCATGTCAAATATAACATTACAATTTTTTATAGCAATGTTATATAATACTTAAGCATATTAGTATAGAAAAGCAATATCGTACAAATTAAATACAGTGCCCAAACCTCCCTACCACCGGGAGGTTTGGGCACTTTGGACATGTGTTCGAAAATCTATCGTAACTTTGAGACTAATTATAATACCAAAACTTTTCTTAGCAATAATTACTGCCAAATATGTGTGCTCGATATATTTGGAATAAAATTTTGATTATGATAAAAAATAACAGTTTTATTAACATTTATGTAAAAAAGTGCCCAATGCTCCCCTACCTCCCCTATAATTACATACTATATGTATACTTTCTGAATGACTAACCTTGCTCAAAATCAATAAACTAGCGTTCACCAAAACCATAGTACATCCAAACTTGAACATTTCCATCATTGGACTCTTACACCCCGCCTCATAATATTCCCGTCTCGCTTTACAGCTCTCCCTCTCTCGCTCTTGCACCAGTTCCGATCTCTTCGGGTCGTACCCTGGGCAACACGATATGGGAATGTCTGGTGCGAAGTAACTGGGAATGTTCCGAATTCGGTAGTCATCTGCACTGTACACGCCGCAACAATTAAGCTATAATGGAAAAAAATAAATGTAAATAATATGGCCTAGCTAAGAATTAGGTTAGTAAACTGTGGCTTAAATTCTGCAGGGTAAATCAAAAAATGTAAGTAGGTAATTGTATTTCATGTCAAGTGAAATAAAATGCCGCAAAAAACGCTAACTTCTACCTACTTTAAGCATACGTATTTAAGTTTAGCTCTTTACAGGAAAACTGTTTGAAATGAACAGGCATTCATTCACTTCAAAAGCTTTGTGTTTAATTATCCATTTCAGTCATTGTACTCTAGAATAATCTGAAAGCAATGTGGAAATAATTTAAAAATATTTATTGAAAATAATATAACCGCTTATTTTTCAAATCTCATTCATTAATAGCTGAACAAAAGCAGTTTACTCAAAAGTTTTTCTTTTATACAAGCATCCTAGAACTCATCATCTTCTATGGTTTATTAAACACTACAAGTCATCAATATTATAAAAACGCACAAAACCTACATCGCTTTGCATAGTGGCCCAGATCTTCACATGCCGAGGGTTATCCTCCCTGGCCAGACGGAAGGACTCCACCAGCGACCGGTTGAGCAGTATCTCGTCCTCTGGCGAAACACGGACGCATACACCCAGGATCACAGCTTGTATTATCGACATTATGAGCATTACGGCTGCTGTCTGTGAAGATAATGTGATTATTAAGTAACGAGATGTGAAGAAATTCATTGTGTTGTGGACTTGTGGTGGCAAATAAGTAGTTTGTTGTAATTGTAAGTAATAAAAGTTGTTTATAATTTTTGAATTTTCCAATCATATTTTCATATCATAATATGATCATTATTTTAATTGATAAGACCACAATTATCTAAAATTCTAAACCTAAAACATTACAAAAATCAAAATGCAAAAAAGCCCGACAGAATTCAAAAGATTTGAACCATCTATAAGATCGTGTGGAAAGGAAAACTTACAAATATTAAAATACGGCATGAAAAGCATTTATTTATTGAAATAGTTATCACTATTGGACAATAGCTACAACCACAAAATAAAGGCAGGACGTCAATGTCGAACGCCGGAATTAGTACCTCAATAATAAAATCTAAACAGTTTTTCCATTTGAAATTCAACAATTAGCCAGGTAGCCTTTCGTCGCGTGATATGCCAATAAAAGCAAGTTCGTTTGACTTTACAGACCTCAAGGTAACGTGTTAATGACCTTGGTTTTCTTTGTTGAACACAGATTTCATGTTAACATGTAAATAAGGGGAAAGTCGAGTGGCGATAAAAGTGCGATTTACATTTTACCGATTTTTCGAGTGCTCGTAATTTTCTGATGAACTGATAGCTGGACTGAAGAAATAGTAGAACATGAAAAGCTTTGAAGGATTCATAAAGGAATATGTAGTAATTTTTCTTTTGTATTTTACTTATAAGATAAAATTTCAAATTATTGCTGTTATTAGTTTTAAAGTGCTTAGAACAACAACCAACTACCTACCAACAACAAGAAGTCAGCTTTTTGTCCTATCTTATTACGATCTACGTTAAAAACTTATCCACAAAACAATATTAACTCTTACCGCATGCAAGGGCTTCTTCTTATTCTTAAATACCGCTATAATAGCATAGATGACCATGGATATAGTGATCGCTGCTGTAACAGCCAGGATGATCATCGCCACCAGCCGACCTGACTGTTCCTTGCTGAAGATCTTCGAGGCTATCGCAGAGGCTATGGTCACAGCTATTACTACTATTGATTGTATCTGGAAATAGTCGAAGAATGTCATATTGTATAACTAGCCATATAATATGGATTATGTAGAACAAGAGTAAAGATTTTTAAGGGAGAAATGAATAATCCTTCATTGCAACCTAATACCTTAGGTACCAAATATAATAATTTGCAAAAGACAATATAGATAGGTTAGCAACCTTTTTGCTGTTCGTAAATAAAATCAGACAAATACACGGAAGTGAAAATATGTATTCACCCCATAGTCCATAAGAATCTTAGTATACAGTCTTCACGTTAAGTTTTACAAAAGATAGATACAAAAGACTTTACAAAAGATAGAAAGATTCCCTATGTAATTTACTCGAACTTTCTTTTATACTGAAAAATATTTCTGATAAACTATGACTTTAACTTTCTTACAATAGTAATAAGGCCCAAAATCACGAAGAGTATCTTCAAGAAGTTCCTGCAGCATGGTTTCTGTCGCAGTTCTTCGATCTCCGCCGCGTAGAACTTGCCCAGGCTCTCATGGGTCTTGGCTGGGCCTGGCGCCGGCGCAGGCTCATTTTCTGTTAATAAAATAGCTCTTATTCCCTTTTGATAAAGTATCTATAGTTAGATCGATAGATTCAGCTTTTTAAGTTACTGAGTACTGACATTTTGTGACTTTCGCGGATTAAGATTTTCAGCCCTTGAGACTCGTGGTCGGATTGGGATCTTTCTGTTTGTAAAGCTTAGATTATGAAATTATTTTTTTCGCGCATTTACCCAGAAGCCGGAAAAATCGTCTAGTTTTAGAGAATATACGTTATGTAATAGGTATGTAAATTGGTACTAGCTATGAAACACATCTTTTATACAGTAATAAATTAATCACGCTTCTAACCTGTTTAGGTGTATTGTTTTTGTAAATTTACGAGTTATTGTTTCAAGTGAACGCGGCGTAGCAAACAATTTTATATCAAGTGTTGAAATAATGATATCTGAAAATTATTACAACGATTCCCCGATTTTATAAATATAATTTCAATTATTTATGTATAAGGGCAAGAATCTTCAATCGATGCTATTTTAAGTAGGTAGGTATGTACAATTTTTGATTAATTGTTGTGTATAGTTACAATGGTTTTAATGGTTTTAATTATTTCCTTATATTTAAAATTAATATAAAATCCCAAAAATTTTCATCTCCACAATTTCATTTCTTACACTATTTAACAGATTTAAAATAACACAATGACTCTAAAAAACGTAAAGTAAACTTACTTTACTCCGCTACTATTTCAACCAATTACGTTACAAATACAACTTTTTAACGGTTTTAAAACAAAATTTTCTTACCTTGAGCCGATGTCGAGTTCCCCATATCTCCAAACCATGTGACAAGGGTATGCACAGAACCTGAATATATACGAGCAATATTACAATGGGCCACGAACGAATGAACATAATGGATCGTCAAGTTATTCATCTGCGGTTAACTTTTCAAGGTAATTGAAATGATAACATTATTTAAAACTACGGAATACATGCGTAGTTTTGGGGGAGGGAAACCTTACACGTTCCCAGAGTTATGGTGATACGTATTTTGAATTAAACATCTCTGTGTCACTGCTGTGTTTTTGAGCAACAAAAGCTTCTAAGGACAATAGTCAATGGGGAGTTACCCGTTCAAAAAATTAGGCATATACCTACCTATATAATAAAAGTCCTTAGTTATAGTAGGACAGCAACAATTGGTCGGGTCACTGATAATGAGTATTCATGTCAATAGCTCATTGATATCAATTTCTAATAGAATATAATATGAAGAAATAAACAATTATAAATCTTCAAAATGAGTAAGTATGTGTGAACTAGGTACTATTGCCACTATGCTATTACTTGGATGAAAATTTGTAGGTACGTATCTGCATGGTTTAGACTTAAGAGAAATGTATTTTACAATTCACTTATTCTAATGTTCTATTACGTCCTTATTTTAATATCATATTATATTATTTATAACATATACCTAACGTAGGTATTATCCAACTTACTATCATAAGAATATCTGCATTTTACGTAGCAAGGCACTCTAGTCCCTACGTAGAGCTATCGAAGCAAAGCCGCAGAACATCACAATTCATATTTATTTTTAAACATAACACTTGACATTTTGCACAATAATTTACTTTTCTTACATCACATTAAATGCACTTAACAATATTTAATACACCCAAGACAAACACACACACACACATTTTAACAAAATAATATATTTAATATTTCTGGAAAGTTTTATTATTATAATAATAAAATATATCAATCTTTAAATTACAATACAACAGCCAATTGTAAACTGGTGCACTTATGATGAAATCGTATTGTGAGATATTAGCACTTCATATTGTCATAAAGGCTTTGTTAAACATAGCAACGTATTATTTTATTATCTTTTTATATATAAAAATGCATCGCAAAATGTGTTGGTAAGCGCATAACTCGAGAACGGCTGAACCGATTTCGATAATTCTTTTTTTATTATATTCCTTGAAGTACGAGGATGGTTTTTATGTAGAGAAAACGTAAATATTATGTACCACGGGCGAAGCCGGGGCGGACCGCTAGTTTAATATAAAATTTAAAAACACTAATGTACCTGTAAACTATTATTTGAAGTAGCCATAAGAGCAGTGAAAAAATAAAATCACTTTCATATAATAAGCAAATTCGATAGAGTTAATTAATCAATAGTAAATTATTGTCTCTTTGGTAAAACAAATTGTTTAGCCTTTCAAAATATACATATTTGTTCAGTGAAAAAAATCTCATTTGATAAAGTCATTCCAATGCAATTCTCTTTGATATTACAGGAATATCCAAAATACTCGTAAAATATTCATATTCATAGAAGTACTTTAAATCATCACTAGATTTCCGCCAGCAGCTTCGCCCGCGTAGTCAAAAAAGAACCCGCACAGTTCCCGTTCCCGTTGGATTTCCAGGATAAAACCTATCCCTTATCCATTCTCAGGTCTCAAGCTATTTCTGTACCAATTTGAAATACCAGCCAGAGCCTCTGTTTAATACAGCCTTAACGCTATCGTAGGTGTAAATTAAATGTAATATTACCACACATTTGTTTAGTTTGTGAAGGTGTGTCAATTGGTAATTACATAAAGTCACACGTAATGACGTTTTTGGAATAACAGATAATTATTTTCAGGATACAATATAGGGAAGGAAATTGTGTACTTCGTAAAAATTTTATTACAAAGTGATTGGAAATAACTTTGTGTATGAGCATGATGATTTTCATTTTCAGCATAAATTTCTGTTCTCTAAGGAAAAGTTTAGTAATAGAATGCACTTGAGAGCGGAGACGGAGAGCCCCCTTACATTTGGGACTGTCGCTTGAATAGGAGAGGGGGGGGATTGAAATAAATATAATTATAAGTTATTACCATAGGTTATTACAATCACAGAGGGAAATAAATAGATTCAAACATGCTTCAACGCAGTTTCAACTTTGATGTTCTGTGACCATCTTTCTGAAAGGCAGTAGTTTTATAAGGCTTACAGAAATTTATTTATTAATAACGCGGTTTTACCCGCAGTGCTCCGCTCCTGTTGGTCTTAGCGAGATGATATTATATAGACTATAACCTTCCTCGATAAATGGGCTATCTAACACCGAAAGAATTTTTCAAATCGGACCAGTAGTTCTTGAGATTAGCGCGGTCAAACAAACAAACATTTTACTATAAGAGTGTATTTATAATCCAAATAGCTTTAGCACAATAAAACTTCAGGTCGCAGGAAGGTATCACCATAGCAACGTTGGTACAACACCACACAAGGCCACAGATTCGCAATTAACCCCCAATGAATTGGCGGTTTTAGGTATTTCCTTTTCTTATACGTCATAGTTGTTTATAGGAAATTTTGTTTGGGTGTTGACTGCACGTATTTAATTATTTTTTTTTTTTTTTTGATTATATAAAAAATGATAGCATTAGATTGATTGAGGTCTTTTTTAACTAGTAATCAATTACTCAAAAATAAATTATAGTTTCTAGTACCTAATTATAATCTAGCCTTGAGTAGATATAAAAATAATCGTGTAAAAGCATAGGTAACTGTGTAAATTACTGAACTAAATATTTATAGGTAATTTTTTGTAAAAGCGATAAATATAGGTAATTCGTTTTATACTACCTATGCCCCACGGTTTTACCTACTCTTTTTGGCCTAAGCCTGATATTATATTATAGCCTATAAACCTTCCTCTATAAATAGGCTATCTAACACTAAAATAATTTTACAAATCGGACCAGTAATTCCTGAGATTAGAGCCTTAAGCAAACATACAAACAAACTCTTCAGCATTATAAGTATAGGTAGTATAGATATGGGTAATTCATAATTACAATGACAACATCGTTCATCGAATTAGAATATTTTTCCGGCCAATTTTATACGTTTAATTATTTTCCTTTATTTAATATTTAATCTACCAATACTTATCATGAAATTACCATAATACAGCGCTGTAATCCAGTAATATTACTTTATGAGACCTAGGTCTTAAACTTGAACTCTAATTTTCTCAGGTCATATTTTGTGAAAGATTAGGTTTGCGTGCTAAGCTTTCGAATTTTGTAGCAATCATTAGTAAATAATTATAATTCTAAAATATAAAAAAATGTAATTAAAGTTTTTAACTAGGTACGTTTTAGATTAAAAAAAATACTAAGTATACTTATACCTACTACCAATAGGTATGTACCAAGTAATAACTTAGTCTGTGCTATTACTCATTATTTTGATTGATGATGTCGATCGAGAATTTATAGAATTTGAAATCGAAAGGAATGAAATGTTTATAGAATAATTATAATTTGGTAGAAATAGGATAGGCAAAATAATTTCTTTAAAATTATCTCGAAAAATAATCGATGTTTAGTACCTATTGATGATTTTAACTGATTTTTTTTTCGTTAGCACACAACCAACCGTCTATGACACTGCAAGATGCAATAGGTTTTCAAACTCAATCTAGTATCTACAATTTTCTATTTAATCAATCGTCTTTTTAATTGGTCAGCCTACTAGTTAATAGTTAATAGTACCTAGCCTACTAGTTAGTAGTTTATAGTTGGTAGTGGCCCTACCTTCCAAGCCAGAGGTCGTGGGTTCGATTCCCACCCGGGGCAAATATTTGTGTGATGAACATACAGGTGTTAATTATCTATATAAGTATTTATTAAAAATTACATATGTATGTTTATCAGCCGTCTGGTTTCCATAACACAAGCGAAAGCTTAGTATGGGATCAGATCGTGCCGTGTGTGAAAATTGTCCTGAAATATTTATTTATTTTATTTATACTCAAAACTTAGAAAGGTATATTTGTATCAGGTACAATTAATAGCCATATTTAGTGGTCCAATTTAAGCCTTTATCCAATTAGTCTTTGTCAAAAATATATACTTTCGACAGGCCCGGGCGCCGAATTCCGGTGTCAATGAACTTTTACGGGGGAAAAAAGGAAAAATTTCAGACCATAGAGTCGTTGACTCTATTTTCTGTGATTGCTTTAGTTTCCATGGCGATTTGTCGAATCCTGTACCATGTAATTATTTTATTTTTATGCAAACTACTTGAAACACTATAATAAATAATATAATTTATAGCTTGGTAATTATTTTGGACAAACACTTAATGGAAGGAAAACATTACCTTTGAGTAACATTAGATAAGGAAGTGTGACCATCAAAAAGAAAAAAAAGCAATGGCTTAAAAATTTATATCATAATAAATTAATAATGAACATCTATCTATTAAAGAAATTAAGATTAATCTAAGAAATCTTAAAATATTACTTAGTTTGTAATAGGTATATTAAATCCCAACGATCACTTTTCAAAAATTAAAACGATCACTTTTCAAAAATTAGGTGAGTAAAAATAATGTGATTAAAATTAATCAAAAAGAACCTGTGATGTCTATAGTTAGAAGATTAATAAAATATCATAGAAGCTATCTGCTATCGCAATTAAATAAATTGAACTATTGTTATCTATGGAACACAACAACCAGCAATGCTCACTCCAATAAAAAATATCATTACATATTTTTCTGTACATAACTTGTACATTATATAAAAACTTTATAGATGACGCGCGATAAGTTATGATCTGTATCATTACTTTACGAGTTAACAGCTAGAGGTCATTATATTTTGGGGTGGGTGCGTGCCCTGGCCCTAGCCCCTTAGCACGCGACCATAGATTAAAAAGATTTCAAAGCTAACGCCTACTTCAGTACCGCTCATAAGTTTGTCGAACGTTAAAGCGCGCGAACGCGTCCATAACATTGGCGCGCTTTTTGAAGTGACATTGAAAAAAAAAAGTTTTCGAAAATGGAAGGCTGCGGTATGAGCTGCATAAAATATCTCTTGGTTGTTTTCAATGCTGTTTTTATGGTGAGTTTTTTAATAATTATTATTATTCAGCGACATTGACACGAGAAATAACCTAAAAATTATTTGTTTACATTTATAAAGAACTAGCAGAAGAAAATGAAGTCGTTTATTTTTGAATGTGTGTTATTGCGATCGGATTAGTAATGCGCAGTTATTTTTGTCATTTAGTTCACAGCTCTTATATTCTTGTTCACAAAATTTCATGAGTATGCTAATAATTGTAGGCCATTTCAACTTAAAATATATTAACTTGATCATTGAAAGATAATTATAAAGAGAACTGTTAAGTTTAAAATTTAAATAATATATCATAGGTAGGTACAGAAAAAAGTCATATAAAATGTCTTCATATAAATGAATCAATAATCTGAAAAAATCGTACATCCCATATACGAATTATTAACAAATGAAATAAAAATAAAGGTTTTTGTACGTAAACATTCCTGAAAATATGTAAAATGTACAGGGTTGTAGCAAAACTAAAATAAGCTCGTATACCGGATCCGCCGTTGACCCGTGGTAAAAACAAACATTTTTTACGAGTTTCGGAGATTATTCGTTACAAATAAACAAAATTCATTCACCTACCTCTTCGTAAACGCTCACTCATATCCCTCAAAAACAAAACCCTCTCAGTAATTAACCACAGCATTTTTACTAAAAAAGACTGAAAATAAACTAAAAATGCATTTCCTAACGCGAAAGGTCTTAGGTAAAGTTGAAGTCCTTCTATCCAAGAGAGCCATAATAAGGATTTAATCTACATTTTTAGACCTTATATATGGCATATTTTATGCATTGAATAATATAACCATAATGAGATAACAAGCAAGGATATTGGTTGTAAATTAAACCATAGAAAATTTACTGAACTAAACAAAATATATTCACATCTGTGACAAAGAACTAAGGAATATGAGATCACAATTTAATATTAGTTTCTTCGAATATTAAGAAGAAATAGGATTTATGCATCCCTACTATGTAATTTATATTCAAGATTTTATGTTGATAAATCATAAATAATACTACACAAATGGCATGTAATTATTATCTGTAGATATAAATGTGAAATTAGGATGACTATAGGTCTATCTCATAATTAACTGAAGCTAGCCCAGAATTAAAAAATGTGTTATTTCTGTGTTATTTCTTCTTCTTCTCTAAGATAGAGTTATTTTATATGATAAAAATATTCGCTATCACAGTTACCTTTAAGTTTTAATTTTACCTTTTTATTGTAACCTTTGTATTTTCAGAATCTAAATATTCCAACGGAATTAAAAAAAAAATTATGTTTTAGATTTTAATCAAAACTATCTTAGTAAATAATATCCTTATAATTCGATTATGATTAATTTTCCTGCACTTGCGCTAAAAGTTGATTACAGGTGACGTAATATTTGACTCTTATGTCACACGTCATGACCTGTGTCATAGAAACATGAGTTTTATTTGCAGGTAAATTCCTGTGGTAAATTCAATTAAAATAATTAATATTTAATTATCTGTCAAGTGAAAATCAGACATATTTTTTGTCTTAATTAAAGACTTTTGCTTGTTTAACTAATCTTGAAAATGACTAATTTGTATTTAAGCAGAGCTATGATAAATTATTAATAAAATTAAGTATAATTGAAAAAAATAACAATTAGATATTCTATCCTATGTCATTTCTACAACTTAAACAATTTTTTGAATGTGCAACTACCAACATGGTGTTTAATATTAATTCAAATTCAAACAGATTCAGAAACTTACATTTTCACGTAAAAAACGTCGCGGGCAACAGGTAGTTCAAAAATAAAGGTAGTCTGTTCAATTCATTTATCTACTTTACCTTTGTCACACAAAATTGTTCCAATAATATGTAAAGAAAAACTATATCAAAGCTTATTCTAATTCAGTGAATATACACGGAAGCGATTCTACCAATACATTATTAATTCCATGGGCTTCTAAACTATAGTGTATGAAGCGTATCTATTATTATTCTAAAAGCATTTCATATCATTCACTTTGAGGCCCTTTGGGAAGAAGTTCCGGTTATTGATCTTGGTTTAATGTTGTAGATGACTGAAGAATATTAGATTGACTGTTTCTAAGAAGAAAGTATTTTTAATCCCGCGAAAATGCGGGTTGTATTTGTTTTTGTGTGGTCATATTATCGGTTATACATCTGTTATTGCGTACGTGTATGTATGTGTCTGTTGATGAAAAATTCATTTCATACCTATATGTTTTTTACGAGTAGATATTATCCTAAAATAAAGAGTTGCTAAATGTTCCATAGTTTGGCAGATTCTCCACCGGGGACTGTCCTCTGGACATCAAAGATCATAGTTATTGTATACCTAAGTATAATGCAGACATTTATAAGTATATTCTTATACTTACAAGACTGGAATCAAATTTATATGAACGGTGAATGTTATTTTAATTTAGTCTCCAAAAGATAACAAATGTTGGAACTTATTGTGTGTCATTCAATAGGAAATGCCCTTTAATATCTAAATGTTAAAGTAAACAAAAAGAAAGCCAAGTGCTTCATAAGTGTTTACAAAGAAAACATCGATTTACCTAACGATGTTTTGATAATATACCGTTTATTTGATCGTCAGCGGAAAGTATTTGGGCTTTAACTAAAATTAAGAAAACATACTTACTTAAAATTTGTCTAAGTTTGCACTAGATTTTTTATCGCTTATTTTTTGTAATGTTGGCCTAGATTTAGTTTAGGACTACATACCTACTTATCGACACAATTTTTGTGTTATTTTGTGCATTTATAAAACGTTTCTTTTAGTTCTGATTGCCTCTGAAGGAACCTTTAAAAGCTATTGGACTTATTACAATTATATTTGAAGTTATTATAACTTATATTTATTAAAATTATTTTTTGTCTATATTCCCACGGTCTATAAGTACAAGTCAGCAAAGAAACGTCATCCACACTAAAATCATTCAAATATATTTCAAATATATTTCAAATATCAATCATTTGTACAAAGTACTGAAAACTGATCACACTTATAATATATAAAATGTACCAAACTAACAATAGCCTACGCTGCTGAATGTACTACTTATCACCATAGAATAATATAATATTATACACTTATCACGGCAGATGGTACAATACTATAGGCGCTACCTAATACTATGATTACGACAGTATGACTCAACTACGTGCTAACCGCTCGTAAATTCGCACCGTAAAGACTTGGCTCCTCAAATAAACGAGGTTTAAATTAAAACAGCCGTTAATCATGACATCTTGTGTGTGAAAATCATATATATACATCCGGTGAAACATTTTTTATAAATAATTCAGGTAATTTATGATATGTCGGATGTAAACATATTATCTCTTCATTAACACGAAAACAATGTGTAGAATATATAAGTTAGGTAGGTACTACAGAAGTTCATACAAATTACAAATAGTATATTTTATAATATTCATTACTAGCTTTCCGCCCGCGGCTTCGCCCGCTTTGTCTAAAACATAATAAATTATATACTAAAACCTTACTCTTGAATCACTCTATCTATTAAAAAAAACCGCATCAAAATCCGTTGCGTAGTTTTAAAGATTTAAGCATACATAGGGACATGGGACAGAGAAAGCGACTTTGTTTTATACTATGTAGTGATGATAAAATATCCTATACAGTATACGTGTGTGAGTGTATAAGGTACAGTAAATTTATCTGATTGATTGATTTAAATTAGTACCTAATTAATCTATTATATTGGCAGTTAATAGATTCGTTACTTGCTTTTAGCATTTGTTTGTATAGAGTAAGCTTGAATACTATGAAGGCGATTCTAAAAATATTTTAACAGATAAAAGCTTCATCACACCTGATTACATTTCGGCAACCAAAAAAGTTCCTTCAGTAAAAGTCTTACTGAAGGAACTATTTTATGCTAGTACTTACCTAAGTGCTTCTAATCTCTTAATACAGCTTGATTCTGCGGAGCCTGCTATCTCGAAGCATTTTCCAACGTACTTGGCCTTTATTATTACCGTCAGAGACTTTGGACAACAACGTCATTCCCTCAGAAATCAATTTATGTACTAGCATAAAAAATAGGTACCGTTAAAATGATCTTAATCTATTACAAGCGTCATCTTAATATATATAAATCTCGTGTCACAATGTTTGTCCTCAATGGACTCCTAAACCGCTTAACCGATTATAATACAATTCGCACACCATGTGCAGTTCGATCCAACTTGAGAGATAGGATAGTTTAAACATGTAGGTACCACGGGCGAAGCCGGGGCGGACCGCTAGTAATATATAATTCTGGAAAAGTCGTATGGTTTTATCTAATCGATCTATAAATTATACATAAGAAACCTCTACCATTCATATAGGTATGTAATTGTCCAAATGATGGATAATCGCATTTATTATTAACCCCTGTTTCACGTATACCACGTTTTAACTTCCTGAAAAGGTCGTTAGTTAATGGTAAATCGATGGCCTGATTTCAATGCGTTTGCATACAATAAATTTAATATGTAAAAGGAATTTGTGTTATACAACAATTTTTTACTGGTACAAGACTTTTAGAAGGAAAGGAACATTTATAAGATCATAATAATATATGCCACGAATTCTCGTTATCATATTTTTCAACAACTTCTCTTCCTAGCTGAAGTTCTTCTCTGAATACAATCCCCTATACAGGGTGTAATCGTTAAGTGTGCACAGGCGATTATTCCGTAACTATTACAGATATCAAAAAACTTTAAACTGATATCGAAAGTACTTAACCTAATGAGTAAAATGGCCATAATAAATTTTTAAAAATAAAACGAGAAATATCTAAAAAATTAACTTGAAACCCTCCCATACATTTAGTATGAGATAGTTGAAAGGTTTTAGTTTCCTTATATTAAGTACATATTTATTTTACCCTTATCATTTTATAATTATGTATGATGTATAATGTGATATTATTGAATTTTAAGTAGATACATGTGAATATTAATTATCTTACCACTTAAAATTAATAATAAACCTTGTTTCAATATGTAATGATTAGAACTGGCTGAAAAGCAACATACTAAATAAAACAAAAATAATTCGTTCTAAATAAAAATTCTTTATCGCGGATTTTCGTTCCCACCAGTTTATTTAGTTTTTTTTATTCAAATTGCGTTAATAATTGTAATTGTTGCATCTATTGATTAAAAAATGGCACATTCCAACACACAAAAGAGGGACATGTTAAAAATGTACTACAAAAATGATTGTAACTGTAGGGCGGCCGTTACTGAATACAGAAGAGAGTACCCAGATAGAGAAGTTCCTTCTGATACGTATTTACGTAAGCTGGATAATAATTTGAAAAATTATGGATCCTTTACCAGAACAAGAGGTTCGAGAACAAGAGCTCCTGAATTTAATAATGACTTAGATGACAATATTATTGACTACGTAATAGATAATCCACAAGCATCAACGCGTTCAGTGGCACGATTATTTCCAGTTTCCCATAATTACGTGCACAAGTTATTAAAAAAAGAGAACTTTAGAGCATTTAAAATAAAATCTACTCAAACGCTGCACAACGAAGATCCTGCTCGTCGGCTGGTCTATTGCAATTGGCTAATCAATAATTATGTTAATGTAAGGTCAATTTTATGGACCGATGAAAGTAATGTCTCTAACTGTGGAATTTACAATAGAAAAAACGCGCATTATTGGTCAATTGACAATCCTCGCCAAACTGCTGAAGTTAGACCTCAGGTGAGATTTTCAATTAATGTATGGTGTGGTATTCTTGGCGATCGTATCATTGGGCCATATTTTTACGGTGGAACGTTAACTGGGCAGAGATATGTCACTTTTCTTCAAAACGATATGCTTAGTCTTTTAGAACCAATTTCAGACGATGAAAGAAGGTCCATAATTTTCCAACAAGATGGAGCACCTGCCCATAATACTAATATTGTAATGAATTTCTTACGACATAATTTTAATGGCCTAATAGCCAATAATAGTGCAACGTCATGGCCTGCTAGATCTCCGGATCTCACACCATGTGATTTCTTCTTGTGGGGATTTGTAAAAGACCACGTGTACGCTAAGAGAGTTCACAGCCTAGAAGAGTTGCAGAATCGTGTACGCCGTGCAATTGCTTTAATTACTCCGCAAATTTTAGGAAAAGTTCATTTAGAAACTGCAAATAGAGCTCGTCATTGTATTGAGCAACAAGGACGTCACTTCGAACATCTACTTTGAATTAAAAAGGCTGTACTTACTTAGAAATAAAATGTATGGGAGTGTTTTATGTAGTTTTTTTGGCTGTTTCTCGTTTTATTTTTAAAAAGTTATTATTGTGATTTTACTCATTAGGTAAAATACTTTCGATATCAGTTTAAATATTTTTGATATCTTTAATAGTTACGGAATAATCGCCTGTGCACACTTAACGATTACACCCTGTATATACGTGGTGCCGTATAAAAGTGCTTGGCACTTTTGCATCTAGTTATTTTTTAATAGATTTATAATCACTAAGTGCTGAAATGTACATCTCCAATTTTATACCAGTAGCAAGTTTACGTATAAAAAGTATTTCAATGTTGTTATCGTTCTAATCTTCGCTACATCGCTTTAAAATTCTGAATTCGTTACAATAATTGGTCACAAAACAAACACAATACAGACACGCTAAATTACCTTTTAATGAATGACGAATAAAAAGAACTACATAAATCACACTTAGCCAGATCCAAAGTTAATATGTTATGCTAATTCATATGGCCATTTTAAAAGAGTACCTATTAGTAGTTGTGTTGTGAATCACGTGTTGGCGAACCCGCAAATCAGTGGTACCCCATCCTAAAAAAAAAAAAAAAAAAAAAAAAAAAAAAAAAAAAGTTTGGACTCTTTTCCCACTAAAGCGGCCACGCTGAGTCGATAGCACTCACTCCCGAAGCGATAGGATGCATGGTTTCGGAGATGTGCAGATCGATTAACTCTTATCTAATTGATATCCGGTGGCCTTATCTATCAACACCGTCCCAACTCGGCGTTCTTATCTATTACTCATTGTGCACCTCGCTTATCACTGCTTTTGTATTAAACTTCTTTGCTATGATCTACCTCGCTATTCTAACCAAACGATGTATTATTATATTCAAGAAAAAATACGTCTAAAATACTATAACAATATTTATATATTATCGTACTATATTATTATAATTGTTGCTTTTTTAAAAAGCGATTCGCTTCTGGCGTTGTTTATCTAAATCTAACCTAACCTAACCTAACCTAATTATTTTTCCGGGTAATCTGATGTATCGAACTTTGTTACGAGCTACCTCGCTATTCTGAATCATCAATAAAACACATTCATTTTACTGCCATTTTTATTGGAATTGTAGCCTTATCTACTTATAAAATAGGAGCGAAACATCTCATCCACTAAATATCGTTGTACAGTGTGTTCCCTGTAAATATGCTCGTAAAACTATGCATTGAATATCCCTGAAACTTATATAGCAAATACATTAAGCAATATTCACCACAAACTGAAGTCCAATCATTCTGAATCCTATCAACATTCCAGTCCCATCTCTTACAATTCCTTTTCAAAAACTGGAGATGATATCGCTCAGGTGTTCGTCCATATGAATCAAAATATTGACCGATGCCATTCGTATCGATATGTACAGCTACCCAGTGTGAACCTGGTTTATCATCCGCATCCAAATTGCATATTATATACGTTGGTACATGGGTATACATAGGCAGTCTATTAGCAGCATAAACATTATTTTCTAGACTGGGATGAATCTTTTTCATATGTTTTTGTAATTCTAGTGTATCCATGATAGTACTGTTATTAGCAGATTATTACAGTACCAATCTATTCAATGGTTGGCATAGGAATGTTCAATTATAGTGTTTTGTATAAGATTAAATAGGAAGTTTTGTAATGAAATAAAAAAATAGTAAATTGCATACAATTTGTTTTATTTAATTTTATAATGTTTCCTTTAGTTATTATACACAAAATGCATTAAGCATAACACATAAATCTAAAATATAACACACATTATAACCTTAACTACTATAGTCTACAGTAACATTTCTATTTTTATCTATTTCAATAATATTATCAAACTCAGCATAAACAATACAGTTAATTGTTTGTGTTAGTGAGGATTCAAATCGTACTTCTAATCTTACACTACCATGCTTTATGAGATTCCAATGAGCTGATGAGTTAGCTGATAAATCAGGAGTTAAATCAAATGCTAAAAGACAGTAGCTTTTGGCATACTGTTCACGAGAGATTGCATTTCCTTCATTAAGAAAGTGAATACCAGTCCCCGAGAATAGAGTATGATATGCCGATGTGAATATATTATTATTAAAAGATGGTTGCAAAGCTTTTGAAGGTATTTGTTGACCATCAATATATAAGCTGAAAGAGTTAATACCATAGTTTTCAAAGTTAAATGGATTTTTAGTAAGTGAACCATTAAATGCGGAATTGTTCACAAATCCAATAATACATTACATGTTGCGAAGCAATTTGAGATAAGTTTGTTGATTCATAGAGTTACTATCAGTTTCGTTTTGTGAATATTTAATCGCATTCTTTTGTGAGAGTCACAAAGCAGGCTGTTACATGTTGCATGGAACGCGAGATAAGTTTGTTGAGTCATAGAGTTACAATCAGTTTCATTGTACTTAGGAATTTGCTTTAGATAAGAATGGTACTATATATAATCAAACAGTTGCAGTCATGCAGTCAGTTTATGGTCGTTGGACCACAGTGGATTGTATACGTCTACCAATACTACGTTTGTGTTACTTCAACGCATCAGTGATCATGGAGGTAAGCAAGTGATTATTCTATTGACAAACTTACTTGTATTTCTCTTAACGTGTGTGTGTGTGTGTGTGTGTGTCAGACGAAGTGTAAACAAATTGATATTAACGCGATAACTCTGTTGTTGCAGAAATCATTCAACTTCGATGAAAATACCTATAAACTGTGTTACTACTCGCCACTCTCCCCTCAAAACGAAGAAGAGAGTGATGACATCATCATTAATAACACAGACGATGGTGGAAAAAGGAAATTGCAGTCGATTGATCAATTTTTTGATGTGGCACCAAAAATAAAAAGGAAGAAGCTGCTATCGTCGACTGTGGCACGAGCCGCTAGAGATGGTGTATCATACATCTCTACAAATTTTGATGACGGAAACCAAGCGATGCATCTCATAAAAATTGAAATGTATGATATGAAGAAACTATCCAAGATTCCAACTAGTGATCACTGGAAGCACGCTACCACGAGGATTAAATATTACGTAAAGAAAAATAAGGATAGCATCTATGACAACACAAACGCCCTCGTATACAATATTACAAAGACAATAGCAGAAAGTGAAAAAGTTAAAAAATACTTTTTTAACAATGACAATTAGTGAATGTGATTCTGTTTACTTAAATTACTTCTATGTACTCATTAGATTTTACAAAACTTTCTAATCTTATGCTAGACTATAAATATTGAAAAATTTTTTAAATTGAGTATCAGTTGCTCTACCAACACTTAACTGTTACTTACTGTGCTACATACTTTCTTTTTTATTATAAAGATGGAAAACTTTAGTGAAATGTGCACCAGTGCTTTCTTTTCCGCACCCATTGAAGAGAATATAGAACAATTCAACAGCGAATTCAATCAGGAGCTGCATAAAGTTTGTGATGAAATGGAGAAGCGTGAACTGTTCGATTCATCATATGATGATGAGTTGTATAATCAATGTTTGATGGTTGAAACAACGTTAATGTAAGTATTAGAAGTACAAACTCAATAAGAAATATTATTGTAGTAATGTTTTATTTTAAGATTTATCTAATAATTTTCTTTTTTTGTTACAGTCAACAACAAGTTGGAAGAGGTATCAAACGAGGTATCACTACTGATGAAAATAAGGTTACCAAGAAAGCAAAATTTGATGAGGGAGCTTCTACATCATCAATTGAAACCAATGACGTGGACAACAATAAGGTGGAATGTGATACATGTCATGTTTATATTAATAAAAGGTATCTAAATAACCATTTAAAAAGTAATACACATAAAAATAATCTTTTAAAATCACATAATTCATTAACAAATGTTACAGTTGTTGAAACAGCTTTTGGCAATCGAATTTTAACATATAGAATTAATAGTAAAACACTTCAATCGGGACAATATTTTGAAACACCGGAATCGTTTTTAAATTCACTAAAAATCGATATCTTATTTTTGATAAATGAATGTATTCTACAACATACAATTTTAAAAATAAACTTCATATTGCATGCTGATTTCATACAACAAACTAAAGATATTAAAAATACGTTTGATTTTCAAACGTTTAATTACATCATTTGTCAGGGAGATGACTTAAATATTTTTTATTCATCATTAATAGACACTGTAGTCGGTAAAATTTGTCAATTTGAAAAAAAAGATAGTGGTTGGAGTCTTAATCAAATTAAATACATAGATATGAATGTTAACAAATTCAACCCCCTACGTGGTAGTTCATATATCGACCTTCCTCAAGATATTAAATCAAAAAAAGCTGTAATCAATGTTAAAAATAATGATAATATGTGTTTCAAATGGGCATTACTCTCTGGTTTATATCCTGTATATAAAAGTGTAGATCGGGTAGCATCTTACGCAATTCATGGAAATAAACTAAAATTTACTGGTATTTCTTTTCCGGTTAAAATTGCAGATATATCAAAAGTAGAGAAATTAAACAATATTAGTATTAATGTTTTTGGCCTAGAATATAATAAAGAAAAAAAGTGTAATTCTGTTGTAGGTCCTTTATATTTAACAAAATGTCGTACACCTAATCATATTAACCTACTATATATATCGAATGGTACTAACAATCATTACTGTTATATTAAAAACTTATCGCGATTAGTTAGTTCACAAATATCAAGTCATCATCATGCAGTTTATATATGTGATTCATGTTTACTTCATTTCCCATCAGAGGAAAGACTTAATAGCCATCAACAATATGATTGCGCTCACATTTGTACGGAATTACCAAACGGCGAGGATTCCAAATTGAATTGGTTTGGTAAAGCAACCTCAAATAATAAATTAAAATTTGATAAATTCGCGAAAAAGTTGGAAATGCCCTTTGTGGTTTATGCAGACTTTGAGGCATTTTTGAATCCGATAGAATCATGTAGTAACGATCCATCCAAGCCTAGTACAATTAATATTCAAAAACATGAAGTGTATAGTTTTGGTTATTACATTAAATGTTCATATGATAACAGATTATCAAAATATGAGACGTATAGTGGGCCAAACTGTGCACAAGTGTTTATGAATCGCCTTTGTTAAGATGTGAAAACAATAGTTAAAAAAAATAGTTTCCAAAAATGTCCCGTTCCATTATCAGATGAAGATAAAATTAAAATTTCAAATTCAAACATGTGTCATATTTGTGAAACTGAGTTAAATGGAGATCCTTTTAACGATTTTGATTGGTACACTGGTAGTTTTAGAGGTGTTGCACATCAAGTGTGTAGTATTAAGTACAGAACCCCCCGTCATATTCCAATATTTTTACATAACCTCAGTCACTACGATGCTCATTTCATTGTCCATGCATTAAACCTCTATGATGGCAAAGTTGAAGTTATTCCGCAAAATAAAGAACGATACATATCATTTTCAAAACAGTTAACAATAAATAATAATCAATCAGTAAGTTTAAGATTTGTAGATTCATTGAAATTTTTATCGTGTAGTTTAGATCAACTAGCTAAAAATCTTAATGATGATCAGTTTACAGAACTAAAAAGGAACTATCCTAATAATGAAGATTTTTCACTTTTAAGACGGAAAGGTATTTATCCTTATGAATTTATGTGTAATAGTGATTGCTTGAAACATCCATCACTTCCTGATCAACACCATTTTTATAGTTCACTCACAGATACAAATATTTCAAATGATGATTATAATCATGCAAAAGATATTTGGCAACATTTTAAGTGTAGTAGTATGTCCGATTATTCCGATTTATATTTAAAAACTGATGTTTTACTTTTGACTGATGTATTCGAAAACTTTAGAAAGCTTTGTATTAAAACTTATGGATTAGATCCTGCTCATTACTATACTGCCCCAGGTTAAAGTTGGGATGCAATGTTAAAATTTACCAAAATAGAATTAGAATTGTTAACGGACTATGACAAAATTGCTTTTTTTAAAGCTGGTATTAGAGGGGGTGTATCTCAGTGTAGCAATCGTTTTGCTAGAGCAAATAATAAATTCATGGAGGATTATGATAGTGAAAAACCTAATTCATATCTAACATATTTTGATGCGAATAATTTATATGGTTGGGCAATGTCTCAATCTCTTCCTGTTGGCGGTTTCGAATGGATAGATTCTAATACAGATTATAATGTGCCGGATAACTCTGATTTCGGTTATGTTTTAGAAGTTGATTTGGAATATCCTGATGAACTTCATAATTTGCATTCTGACTTTCCGTTATGTCCTGAAAACATATGTGTGGGTAATACTAATGAAACTAAATTAGTTCCTAATTTAAATAATAAAAATAAATACATCATTCACTACAGGAATTTAAAACAATGCATTGCAATGGGAATGAAATTAATTAAAGTACATAGAATTTTAAAATTTAAACAGAGTTCTTGGTTAAAGAAATACATAGACTTAAATACTACTTTGAGAACGTTAGCTACATCAAACTTCGAAAAAGACTTTTTTAAATTAATGAATAATTCTGTCTTCGGTAAGACTATGGAAAATATTGAAAAAAGAGTAAACGTTAAACTACTAACTCACTGGGATAATCGTGGTAAAATTTTAGGTGCTCAGGATTGGATTGCAAAACCAGAATTCCATAGTTTATCAATATTTTCAGAACATTTAGTTGCAATACAATTACGTAAAACAAAATTAATTTATGATACTTAAGCCGATTTATTTAGGATTTTGTATTTTAGATATATCTAAGACCCTTATGTATGAATTTCATTACAACTACATGATTAAAAAGTTTCATAATAAAATTAAGTTATTGTACACCGATACCGATAGTTTGATATATCAAATTTTTACAGACAATTTTTATGAGGATATAAAACCAGATCTACCTCACTATTTCGATACATCAGATTACCCGGAAAATAATATTTACGGATATCCAAAAATAAATATAAAAAAGTTAGGTTTTTTTAAAGATGAGAATAATGGTAAAGTATTGAAGGAATTTGTAGGGTTGCGATCAAAAATGTATGCCTTAGAAATAGAAGATAAATTTATAGCAAAGGCAAAAGGGGTTAACAAAAGTGTTACCAAAAAAATGAATATGGAAAATTACAAATCGTGTTTGTTTAATAAAAATGTATTATATTGTAGTATGCTTCGATTTAAGTCAATCAAACACACTATTTTTACACAAAAAATAAATAAAACATCTTTATCATATAATGATACCAAACGATGTATTATGAACAACAACATTGATACATTGGCTTGGGGACATTATAAATTACGCTAAGTGACTTTTTACTATTATTTCTGTGTGTATATACAAATTACGCTAAGTGACTTTTTACTATTATTTCTGTGTGTATATGCAAAATTTGTACTGATTGTAAAAAAAAATTATGATATTGCTATAATGTTATATAATAGTTTATTAATAGTTGTATAATAGTTTAGTATTGTTTGATTGTAAATAATGTAAAATAATTGTAGTTTTTATTTGTGTACTTAAATTTGATGTTGAGGTGATTGTGAAATTCTGATAAGTACTAATTGTGTTAGAAATAGTAAACAGATCATTTATTTTTAGCAATATAATATATATATTAAATTTTTACATCAACATTTTCATTTTTTATTTCATCCCTTTAAACTCTAGACGTGTGAAATGTTTCACTTTATCCATCCGTTTACTGCTATTGTGGCCGGACCAAGTGGATGTGGGAAGTCAAATTTTGTAACAAATTTCATAAAATCAGTTAAAGAAATATGTAATTGTGATTTTAATCATATCACATGGTGCTTTGATGAAATGCAACCTTTATATAATTTACCAAATGTTAACTATCATCAAGGAATTCCAAATCTTAATATGTTTGATGGTGAAAACCCACACCTTATTATTATTGATGATCTAATGAGAGAGTCTGATGGAAGAATTGTGGATATATTTACAAAAGGTAGTCATCACCGGAATCTTAGTGTGTTTTATTTAACACAAAATTTATTTCATCAAGGTAAAGGTCAAAGAGACATTTCTTTAAACTCAAGTTATATAATTTATTTTAAAAACCCTCGAGATAAAACTCAAATAAGATATTTAGCACGACAAGTGTCACCAGATAACACAAAATTCATTGAAGACGCCTACAGGGATGCAACATTAGAAGCACATGGATATTTAATGGTAGATTTAAAACAGAATACAAATGATTTTTGTCGTATCAAGACAAATGTATTCCCATTTAATGGTCACTGTACAGTCTACGTCCCCACGAAAGAGTTTAAATACACCAAGAATCAAACAATTCAAATCATTTCTAAATGATGCATCGTCGAGTCACAACGCATAAACATTTGCTAAATGCTTTGCATACGCTTAAACCAAAACATCAAAGAGCATTACTTAAAACGTGTGATGCAAAAGAAATAAATTGTATTTGTGAATGTATTCATAACGTTTTACAAGGAAAGATACCACTTAAAGATCAAGATAAACAAAAATTGAATAAACACAAAAATATACTCCGTAAACTGGTGCGTAAGTGTAAACATAAACTAAGAAAAAATATTATTATACAAAAAGGAGGGACTTTCTTACCAATAATATTAGGTGCAATATTGAGTGGATTAGTAAGTGGACTAGCCAGTTAATATGGAAAATGCTAAGAAAATGATACTTATTGAACCTGGATTGATTGAGAAATTAAAACAAGAAAATAAGGATACAAGTAATTTGTCTCGATTAGATATTGAAATGCAAAATATTATGAATAGTAAGACGGAAGACCGAAAGAAGTGGATGTTATATTTGCAAACACTACAAAGATACCTTCACTTTACCGAAGAGGATCGTCAACCACTCAGATTACCAATTTATTCTGATACATCTAATGAATATTCAAATGAGTCTAAAATTGGTTTTAAAAATAAAGATAGAGATCTAAAAAGTTCAGTTGATGTTGAATCTTTGTTGGAGGAGAAAGGTTCCATTAAAAGTATAGAAAGTGAGGCAAATCCACTGTATTCACCAACACAAATACTCAGTTTAATACCAAAAACTTATAATAAAAAAGGTGAGTCATTATTAAACTTAATTGGATCAAGTAAAAGTAAAATACGTTGGGATAATGAAGGCACAGTCATAATTGATAATGAAAAAATTCCAGGAAGTAATATTGTTGATTTAATAAATGATTCACTTAGACCCTTAAAAAAAAGTGATCCGATAGGGTGGGATAGATTTGCTAAAGCATTGAAAGATATTAAAGTACCACTTACTTATATTGGAAATCCAAAGAGATGTGAGTTTATTAACCAACTTCAAGCGAAAGATCTGAACAAAACCTCCGAGATTGAAGTTCAAGAATTTTCTACACCGAGCAGTGGAGATAAAAGATATATAACTAAAATACGTAAAAAGATCGATTGGGAAAAATGGACCCCGTACTAGAAGAAATTAACAGGATTTATTATGATCCATCTAACCCCGCTGGTTTTGGTAGTATTGATAAATTATCAAAAGCTATGAAGGGTAAAATGGATAAAAAGCAAGTAAAGGAATGGTTACAATCACAAGAAACATATACATTACATAAACCCATTCGGAAAAAATTCCCGCGTAATAGGTACATTCTATCAAATATTAATGAGCTGTGGCAAGCTGATTTAAGTGATATGCGAACTTATTCTCAATATAATGATGGTTTCAACTACATACTTTGTGTTATTGATGTATTTAGTAAATATGCTTTTGCAAGACCAATGAAAAAGAAAAACTCAGAAACAACTAAAGAATGTTTTGAAAGTATATTTACTGAAAGTAATTCAACCCCTACTCACATACAATCTGATAAAGGTACAGAATTTGTTTCAAAAGATGTACAAAAATACTTTAAATCCAAAAAGATAAATTACTATACCACTAACAATCCTGATATTAAGGCTAGTATTGTTGAACGATTTCAAAGAACTCTAAAAATGAAAATGTGGCGTTATTTCACTCATAATAATACTTATAGATATATAGATGTTTTACAAGATTTAATATACTCTTATAATCACAGCATTCACTCGAGTATTAAGATGTGCCCATGTGATGTAAGTTCCAACAATATTATGACAGTTTGGACTAATCTTTATGATAGAGGGTCAAACAAACTTTCTTTAGAAAATTCAAAACCAAATTTCAACGTGGGTGATTATGTTCGAATAACTAAATATAAACATGTTTTCCAAAAAGGATATGAATCAAATTGGAGTGATGAAATATTTATTATATCTTCAATAATTGATAGATCTCCATGGGTTGTTTATACAATTACAGATTTACAAAATGAACCAATAGTTGGTACTTTTTATGAAAGAGAATTACAGAAGGTCACTTACAACCCCACCTCACAATATAAAATAGATAAAATAATTGGTACTCGTTATTCAGGCAACAGAAAAGAAGTATTAGTGAAGTGGAAAGGTTATCCAGATAAATTTAACAGTTGGATTTTAGCTTCTAGTTTAAAAGAAATATGAATAAAGAAAGTTTTTATTTAACTTTGCTCAGCAATAGTTCAATGGAATACTTTCCTGATAACAAGACCACAAATTTTTCAACAAAATTACCAAAAGCTATGAAATTAGAAGGTGAATGGTTGGTTGGAGTTGTCGAGTTTCAATATCCATGCACAATGTTTACTGTTCAAGATCATGAAAATGTTGTATACATCACAAAAACCATGTTAATTCCTAATGAAGATAAACCATCAACAGTGTACTACAAAAAACATATTCCCGCTACCAACTATGATAACGTTGAACATATTTTGAGAGCGTTAAATGGTATCGGAGAGAACTTGAAATTTCGTTATGATGAAATAACAAAATTTGTGTCTGTTTCTGTTTTGGATAAAAATATAACATCCGTAACATTATCACCCAAATTAAGTTTACAACTAGGTTATGAACCAAATACAAATCTCCTAGACAGAAATTTTGGGAAGTGTCCTGCTAATTTACATTTAGGGTTACCATCTCAACTATTTCTATATTGCGACATTATCGATCCTCAGATTGTGGGTGATGTTATGACTCCGCTATTAAGAGTCATTTCATTAGATCCTTCAAAATACATTTATGGTGCGTATAAAATGCACGTTTTCTCTCCACCTCACTACTTACCTGTTATGCGAAGAGAGTTCGATACGCTGGAAATGGATATAAGATCGAGCGCAGGACAAAAAATACCATTCCAGTTTGGAACCGTGTGTATTAAACTACATTTCCGCAAATTATAATAATGTATTCTCCTCATGATCATCATAAATGTCCATATGAAAATTATTATTCACATCAAGCTGGATCAGGAGTTGGAGTAATTTATAAGGGTTCACCATACCAACGCGGTCATGGTATTGGGAGCTTCTTAGGAGGGTTATTTAGATCAGTTTTACCTTTACTTTCAAGTGGTGCTCGAGTGGTTGGTAAGGAGGCATTAAACGCTGGAGTAGGACTTTTATCGGATATGATTCAAGCCCGTCCTATGGAAGCCTCAATAAAAGATCGTCTAAAGCAAGTTAGTACGAACTTAAAACGAAAGGCTGATAACAAAATTGATCGATTAAACATGACAGGATCTGGGTATATAACTAAAAGAAAACGATTGGCCTCGTTCATTCCACCACTAACAGCTAAAGTGAAAGCTACGAAAAAACTTGGTCTAAAACCAAAAAACATCAAAGATATATTTTCAAATTAAGTATGTCTTTCCTTCATAATCATTCTTGTGAGTGCGTTAAGTCAGAATTAGATTTGTTTGCATTACCGTCCACACAAACAAGCATTGAAAATGGATTGTGGATTCACTATAAACCAATTTCATCTCTTGCTGATGATGGACCTATCGAGTTTCAAGTTCCTGGAACAGGCGATGACTACATAGATTTGTCTCATACATTACTCCACATAAAGGCAAAAGTATTAAATCAAGATTCAACAAACTTGTTATCAGCTACAGTAGTAGCACCTGTAAATAATTGGCTGCATTCACTTTTTAGTCAACTCGATGTTTATTTAAACCAAAAACTTGTATCACCACCTAATAATACCTATGCCTATCGAGCATACATGGAAACCCTTTTAAACTATGCTCCTGCTGCTAAACAATCTCATCTTACTTGTAGTCTTTGGTATGATGATACAGCAGGCAAAATGGATTCCACAGATGGTAAAAACACAGGATTTGCTAAAAGACAGGAATTAGTTAATGAAAGCCGGGAAATAGAAATGATTGGTCATCTTCATGGTGACATTTTCAATCAAGATAAATTTTTAATTAATGGTGTTGAAATGAGTGTAAAATTAGTTCGGTCAAGAGAGAGTTTTAATTTAATTGCTGGGTCAAATGATGAAAAGTTTAAAGTTTGCATTACGGATGCAACTCTTATTGTTCGAAGAGCACGAATTAATCCAAGTGTATTACTCGCACATCAGAAAGTTTTAGCTTCTACAACTGCTAAATATCCTATTACTCGTGCTGAGGTTAAAGTTTTAACAATTCCATCAGGTGTTCAAGGAAAAACTCTTGATAATATATTCTTGGGACAGGTACCCAAAAGATGTATTATTGGATTTGTGAACAATTCCGCATTTAATGGTTCACTTACTAAAAATCCATTTAACTTTGAAAACTATGGTATTAACTCTTTCAGCTTATATATTGATGGTCAACAAATACCTTCAAAAGCTTTGCAACCATCTTTTAATAATAATATATTCACATCGGCATATCATACTCTATTCTCGGGGACTGGTATTCACTTTCTTAATGAAGGAAATGCAATCTCTCGTGAACAGTATGCCAAAGGCTAACTGTCTTTTAGCATTTGATTTAACTCCTGATTTATCAGCTAACTCATCAGCTCATTGGAATCTCATAAAGCATGGTAGTGTAAGATTAGAAGTACGATTTGAATCCTCACTAACCCAAACAATTAACTGTATTGTTTATGCTGAGTTTGATAATATTATTGAAATAGATAAAAATAGAAATGTTACTGTAGACTATAGTAGTTAAGGTTATAATGTGTGTTATATTTTAGATTTATGTGTTATGCTTAATGCATTTTGTGTATATGTAACTAAAGGAAACATTATAAAATTAAATAAAACAAATTGTATGCAATTTACTATTTTTTTATTTCATTACAAACTTCCTATTTAATCTTATACAAAACACTATAATTGAACATTCCTATGACAACCATTGAATAGATTGGTACTGTAATAATCTGCTAATAACAGTACTATCATGGATACACTAGAATTACAAAAACATATGAAAAAGATTCATCCCAGTCTAGAAAATAATGTTTATGCTGCTAATAGACTGCCTATGTATACCCATGTACCAACGTATATAATATGCAATTTGGATGCGGATGATAAACCAGGTTCACACTGGGTAGCTGTACATATCGATACGAATGGCATCGGTCAATATTTTGATTCATATGGACGAACACCTGAGCGATATCATCTCCAGTTTTTGAAAAGGAATTGTAAGAGATGGGACTGGAATGTTGATAGGATTCAGAATGATTGGACTTCAGTTTGTGGTGAATATTGCTTAATGTATTTGCTATATAAGTTTCAGGGATATTCAATGCATAGTTTTACGAGCATATTTACAGGGAACACACTGTACAACGATATTTTAGTGGATGAGATGTTTCGCTCCTATTTTATAAGTAGATAAGGCTACAATTCCAATAAAAATGGCAGTAAAATGAATGTGTTTTATTGATGATTCAGAATAGCGAGGTAGCTCGTAACAAAGTTCGATACATCAGATTACCCGGAAAAATAATTAGGTTAGGTTAGGTTAGGTTAGATTTAGATAAACAACGCCAGAAGCGAATCGCTTTTTAAAAAAGCAACAATTATAATAATATAGTACGATAATATATAAATATAGTTATAGTATTTTAGACGTATTTTTTCTTGAATATAATAATACATCGTTTGGTTAGAATAGCGAGGTAGATCATAGCAAAGAATTTTAATACAAAAGCAGTGATAAGCGAGGTACACAATGAGTAATAGATAAGAACGCCGAGTTGGGACGGTGTTGATAGATAATAGGAAAAGGCCACCGCATATCAATTAGATAAGAGTTAATCGATCTGCACATCTCCGAAACCGTGCATCCTATCGCTTCGGGAGTGAGTGCTATCGACTCGGCGTGGCCGCTTTAGTGGGAAAAGAGTCCAAACTTTTTTTTTTTTTTTTTTTTTTTAGGATGGGGTACCGCTGATTTGCGGGTTCGCCAACACGTGATTCGCAACTACTCCTATTAGCGACAATTGGCTAACGTTTGAAGTGATGTCATTCATCCCCACATTGCTATAAATTGTGCCAATTAAGCAATTTACGCAGTCACTTCTTAAATACTGATTTATAAATCGCTATATTAACAACGTGTAAGGGATTTTTAGTCTTACGAAAATTGGTCACAAAACAAAAACAATTTGTAACAACAAATCCGATACTTGAAGATGTTAGACATGTGCCAACATTTTATAGAATATCCTCATTACAATTTTGAAACGAATTATAAAACAAAGGAAAGGTAAAGAGTATAGACTTTTCCTACTAAATATTGTCTCTGCAAACAACAAAGCTCATGAAAGCTACTTTATTATAATTTCATTTACAAGAGTGTTCTATTTTTAACACCAATTACACAGAAAAGATTACAGCGCGATAGTTGAATTCTTCTGAAGTTCTGAGCTCTTAATTAATTTGCCCTCTCTTAACTGAACGAAACATTAATTGATTGTAAAATTGTCCCAAACTGTCTGCAGACAACTTGACAAAATAATCTTGTTGTTAAATCATATTAAGCTTTATATTATATGTAGGTAGTATTTAAAGTACTTTTCCTCCAAGGCCCATAGAAATTTTCCACCCTATATGACGTCAAACACACTTTGATATATACAGGAGCGCGACGCAATTCAAATAATTCACCATTTTTACGATTACCATTCTAGATATCAATTACCATAACATTGAACTGCACTTGATATAAAATAACACCTTTCAGTAAAAAATCATTACACAGGAAGTACGGTGCACAGTTGCTGGTAACGATTGCATCAAATCATCAACACCAAGGCCATGGTGATCTAAACACTAGGTTGGAAGATTATAATCATTGAGCTGCACTTAAAGTACAGCAAAATAATATTTATACTCATAATTTCTACATACTTATTGTCCAACAAACGCGTAAATATTAACAAATTGTCTCCACAAACTATCAATACGCCTTCGTTTACTTAGCCAATAGACACAATCACAAAGATGTGTGACGAAAGTGATAAAATGCTCAATTCGCACGTCGTTTATCTCGTTACACGCCAAAGAAGGAAATACCAATATCTTGGTTTGCTTGCTTAATCACACTATGACTTGTCATAATATATCTGTAGCTGGCATACCACAGGGTTCGGTACTTGGTCTCTTTTGTTGGATGATTTCTCTAAGACTGTAGTACTTAAATTTAATCTATCTCGTTGTTTTGACTTGGTCTCCAATCTTACTAATATACAAATAAATACGTAATACAAAATCATAACTGAGACGGTAGATATGATTCACATCGGACCAGTTTTTACTTATATCTTTACAGCATCAGCTTAATATCATCAAGTATACGTTTTTCCAAAACTGCATTTGGTAGTAAATGGTAAAACAATGTTATGACGATTCAAAAGTGCTTCTAGAAGAAGTCTAATTGAATAAATAAATGTTGAGTTTAAGTCATTATCACATTTGGCCCTAACATCACCTAAAAGGAATTACAAACACTAATATAATCCCTGACACGCGTTTGATGTCACCTATATTTCACTGGTCACCCAATTAGTATATTACTTTGTAGTCCAGTTACATGCATGCATATATTAATGAGTATTATCGCACCAACGTTAGCACATAAAAATGTCGTCATCGACCCAATTTCCTCAAATCCGCCATTGGTTACGCTGACCTATATACACTCAACAGTAACTACAGACACTGATGGTTGTTAGGGTTCCGTACCTCAAAAGGAAAAAACGGAACCCTTATAGGATCACTTTGTTGTCCGTCTGTCCGTCCGTCCGACCGTCCGTCCGTCCGTCCGTCTGTCAAGACCCTTTTTCTCAGGAACGCGTGGAGGTATGAAGCTGAAATTTATATCAATTACTCAGGTCTACTGTCCCTTGAAGCTGTGAAAAAATCAAACTTCTAAGCCAACGCAATCAAAAGATACAGCCGTTTATGCCGCAAATTTTCGACACTTGCAAGGGAATCAAAACCTACAGGGTGCTTCCCGTGAACTCAGAATCTTGAAATTTGGTACGAAGCAACGTCTTATAGCATAGATAAAGGAAAAATTACGAAAACCATAAATTTTTAGTTACATCACATAATATATATTTTTTTTAATAATTTTAAACTTACTACCCATTTCCTCATAAACGCGTAGCGGTATTAAATTGAAATTCATACCAAATACTCAGGTCTATAATACCTTTAAGCTGTAACAAAATCAAACTTCTATGTCAACGCAATCAAAAGAAACAGCAATGTACGGAACCCTCGGTGCGCGAGTCCGACTCGCACTTGGCCGGTTTTTTTTAATCATGGATCTGAATGAAATTAGGGACTCTTATCTAATGAATGACATATGAACAAGAAGAAACTTTAAATAAGAGAGTTGGTACTCTTAGGTCTTTTAAATATAATATTATAGAGCTGAACAGCTTGTATGTTTGTTTTGAAAAATTGTTTCGGTGTTATATACGCCCATTTATTGAGGAAGGTTATATTATATCATTACGCTAAGACCAACAGGAGCGGAGCAATGCGCTAGCTAATTATTGATAAAATTTTCGTAGGATACGTAGTCTCTTATTTCTTAACACTTTTTCGCTAGACGAATGACCAAACAGATTTAAATTTTATAGTCAACACATACCTATAACGTTATATTTATTACTCTTCATTCAATTTGTGCCAGTAAAGAAAAGTGACTATAAAACCAAATGCGGCATAAAACTAACTAGTATTGCCCATAAGTACAGGCTTATAAATCGAGCAAACGTATTTTATAAGTAAAGTATACTTTAACTGAGAACTAGCCACATAAGGTATTTTTGGTAACCTTTCTATAATAAAATACAATATAATCAGGGATATTAAAAGAGCTTTTTTTAAAGCAATGAATGTAATAATTACAGAGAACTATCATCGATGAACACCCACCAACTATAAAATAATATTTCAAAGTGTTTGTTGCTACTAACAACAATTTGTCTAGTTTGTTTTCCTAGAAGAACACAATATACCTCCATACATATATGATTACGATAACATGACTGTCACAAAGTATAGACTACAAAAGATAGGTGTGGGAGTGAATTAGAAATCGATTTTTTGAACAATTGCTTGGCTGCATTAATAGCTATTGTCGTTCTGTAGGTACTTTATTACTGTTTGGAATGAAACCATTAATTTTGTGGTTGGTACTTATAGTTCTTCAAACGGGGGGGTTTTATTTATTTTATGCGATGGTAGTTTGAAAAAGATAAAACTGTGTTTGATTGATGACTTTTGGTTAGATATCATAAAATTCAGTGTTCTTTTCCTGAGCATTTATTGAAATTCAACATGCTATAATTATGTGTTGATTGTATTATGGGATGAAATAATCCATATATATAATATATACTACCTACATGTAGTCGAGTTATTTTTTGTCAAGATTTTATATATAAACACGACTTTTTTTTCAAAATTCGTTTACCATTTTTTGAAAACTACAGCGCGGCGTTCCTACTGTGTATATTTATAACGACGGATGAAACCGACGAAGCCGGAAGTGGCTAAATATTTTTAAGAGATAACAGGTTCCCGAATATACTTAAAAAGTAACCTATATACTTAAAAAGTAACTTTAAATAATAAGTAATGAAAATAGCTTCACTTTTGTTGTTGGCAATAACGCAAAGCCACATCTAGTACGATTTGAAAGGTTGGAAGTCTGTTGGTACATACATATACCTAGGTACCAGACGATCTTAGCAATGTAAGTGAACTCCATACATCATTAACCACCTGATAATCTTACCTTCCAGATATTCGGCATAGTGATAATAGCAGCAGCATGCGTGGACATGGGAATGATAAAAGGCTTCGCTGGTATGGAGACGACGGGCCATGAAACTGACGCAGTGCTGATTGCAGTGGGGGTGCTGATCATTATCGTGGCTGCGTTCGGATGTTTTGGAGCTTGGAAGGAGAGCACTAAGCTTTTGTACATCGTGAGTACTTTCTGGTCAAAGGAAAATGGACCTTGGTCTTTGCTGTTAAAGATGAGAATTCCAAAATTGGAGTTACTATGTACCTGATAAGGCCAGTAGTTTGTGCTGGATTAGTTATATAGAAAGGATCAAAGAACGAGATCTATCAAAGCATGTTAATACGCTTAAAAGATAACAGAAATACAAATAGGTATGGTCGTCGTTCGATAACAAGCGGACGTTTAAGCTTATTACGATGAATACAAATCTCTCCAAATTTGGGCTTGTATTTCGTAAATAGATAATGAAATATTATTTATGATTTTGTCATGTTTAGTCGCAACACTTTGCCTGTCCTTGCTTTATGGTTATAATATTATAAAATGTAGCATTGAACTAAAAATGTAGCATTGAAAAATAGACATAAATTCGTATTAAGATGTACCTAAATTTTAATTTTGCTAATTTTTGTAGCTCGAGTTTCTTGAATATATGATAAAGATGTGTCCCAATCAAAGACATTTCATTGATAAATATTAATTTACAAAATCAAACTAGTCATTTTATCTAAGAAACACGAAAAATACGAACTAGAAATCAAGCCGAAAGCCTAGAGTCAAACACAAACATGGCTATACCGAGTTTAACAAAGACTTTCCAAATTTACCCAAAACTACATTAATATTTGATTTAAACACATCAAAGATGGCATTATACCGATTTATGCCCGCCCACCCATCGACTCCCCATGACCTACTTGTGGCACAGTGCATGGGTGTAACTGTTACAATGACCTGGTCAGTTGGTCTTATTATTGTGCCTTTTATTTTAAATACCGATAGCTATGTAGATCAATTTTAGTATATGGAAATTGTATAGGAATAGTTAAAATTGATTCTTGAATACCTAGTTTCTTTGAGATGCTAGGTACTTGGTATTCCGAATCTGCGATCGAACAATCGTTTGATAAAAATGGCGATAACTCGGTTCAGAGAGCAAGAGCATAAATAGGCCAAGGCCAATTTTGAACAAGTTTGAAGTTAAATTATTTATTCAAAATCTTATAAGATAAGAACACGATGAATTTTTTGCATAGATTTCTCCAAATTTATTATTAAACACGAAGATAAAAATTCACAAAGACTTATCAATAGGTACTTTAACCTTTGGAACTAGAAATTTCCGAAGAATCGAATGAAAATTTCCTTACATACATGACTAGCGACCCGCCCCGGCTTCGCACGGGTGCAAATGCAATGCTGATACTAAATACACTACAGAAAAACTGTGAACGTTGTATATAAAAACATAGCGGCCCGCTCCGGCTTCGCACGGGTATAAATAATTAATATATTATTACGGCCGGGCGGCCGGCGGCCGGTGCCGCCGCAAACGCTACGTCCCGCAATTTTTAAATGTTCGTAAATATTCACTTAAATCATACGTTATAAAGGGCCATATAGATCTATATTAAATGAACAATGTATTCAAGGTATTTAATTGGTTAAGGATTAATGCTGTATTGGTTAAAATCGCATCGAAAATTAGCCATTATTTGTCGTAAAAAGTAAATGACAAAAAAAGTTATTGTGGGTTATCCATAAGAGATAGACATATACCATCGCGGACTTTTCTGTAGACCTTTTCAATGTGTATAATACTTAGAACATTATTTTGATAAAACTCGTAGGGTTCAGCCTGCGTTTGCAATGTTAGCGGAAAAAATGTAATTTTTTACGACATCACATTAGAAACCTCAAAAATAACAGTACTTCTCCACTATTTAATGGATGTTATTATACATATAAACCTTCCTCTTGAATCACTCTATCTATTAAAAAAAACCGCATCAAAATCCGTTGCGTAGTTTCAAAGATTTAAGCGTACAAAGGGACAAAGGGACATAGGGACATAGGGACATAGGGACATAGGGACAGGGAAAGCGACTTTGTTTTATACTATGTAGTGATACTCCATACATTCCAGTTCGTCGGCTGTCTAATCCTGATCATCCTACTGGAACTGTCCGTTGGTATCGCTGCAGCGGCTTTAAGACCACAAATAGAAGGGACCATGAAGACACAATTACGCGCTTCCTTCATCAAGAACAAGTCTACAAGGGAAGAAGATTCGGTATATAGGGATTTCTGGGACAAGGTTCAACATGACGTAAGTATTTGCTCACTGATATTGCCTTTAGCGATAAAAATAGCATTGTAGAGTACTTTTTTCTATCTCCTAACTAATTCCTTTTCTGTTAAGTGGTCTATTTCATAATCAGAATTTTTTTATACAAAAATTAAAATTGTTAAAAGACATTTATTAATTCTTTTTAACTATCATAATCCTCCCATGTAGCCATCTTGCGTTATTAAACATTTTGTTTTTGTTTATATTTTTTATTTGATTTTGAATAGGGCCACAAACAATTATATGATGAGGAACATGGTGTAGATAGGTTATTAGCGCCAGGAGCCACATTTTACTTCAGTTGTCTCTTTGTCGTTCACGATAGTTGAATCATACTATCTCACTGTAACGTCTAGTCTTGTGTGCCATTTTGGAAGATCAAATTGGTAACCTATCTACACCTGTTTACATATCATTAATAAATAAATAAATAAAAATAAATATTTCGGGACAATTTTCACACACGGCACGATCTGATCCCATACTAAGCTTTTCGCTTGTGTTGTGGAAACCAGACGGCTGATAAACATACATATATAATTTTAAATAAATACTTATACATATAGATAATTTATTAACACCCAGACACAGAGCAAACATTTATGTTCATCACATAAATATTTGCCCCGGGTGGGAATCGAACCCACGACCTCTGGCTTGGAAGGCAGGGCCACTACCAACCAAGCCAACCGGTCAGTCAATCATTGGTACATTTGTCTTTCCATCTTTCTTAGCTCATGTGTTGCGGAGTAACCGGACCGGACAACTATCTAGCCTCAGAGCCTCGTCTCAACCCGTCCTACAGCTGCTGTCCCCAAGACGACTCCGACCGCTCCGTAGAGATCAAACGCTCTGATTGCATCTCCCTTGATACCTTCTATAAGGAAGGCTGTGAGGACAAAGTATTGAGTACAATACATAGCGCGGGCTTGACTGTTATCGTTTGTGGGATTCTGTTCTGTTTCTTGGAGGTGAGTTTTATAGCTCTTTAGAAATTAATTATTGCTGGGGATTTTGTGCCTATAGAAAATGTCAAAATCACTTTAATTGATGTAAAATTGTTCATGTTCATTATTCAATTTGGCCCGATGTTTAAAATAATTTATATAGAAGATGTCAGGCAGATGTTATTTTACCATATCAAAATTTTTACATGATTTTTCAGTGATTATTAATTATCTACAGATTATAATACATATTATGTCGTTGACAATATTATTTACTTTCTACCAAAAACACAGACAGACAGATAAAGAAATTAGTATTGATATACTAATATAAAAATATAATTTTTTTCAGGTGGCCGGCATAGTGTTGGCGCTATGGCTCGCACACTCCATAAAAACGGAGGGGAAAAGCCGAGAAACCGCGTAAATTTGCATCTAAAGCACTCGTAGCTTTACGCACTATATTTATATTAAAATATACGCAATTTGTACCTGTTTAATTTGCTAAGGTTTCTAGAATTTCGGAATTTCCTAAGATTTTGATGTAAAAACTAGGGGATGTTTTTATGTAGGAATCTCATTGTATGTGTTTTCGTTAGTAATGTAGAAAATAAAGAAAATTCTAAAATTATTTAAATAAATGTAAAATTGTAATAATTTAATGTCCTCGTTAATATAGTATAGGTAATCATGTAGACTACTTGAAAATAAGAATAAAATTTTGCATTTTTCAATTTAATAATATGATTTAATAAAAAAATGTCATTTAAAGTGTTAGTATTCTTAAATATACATAGGTACCAATCTATCTATTAATGTTCCGTCCGTATTAATTATTCAGTCATATAATATCCACGAGTCCACGAGCAAAAGCCCACCGTAAAAGTATTATTATTTCTTATAATTTTTAATCTATACTTATAATAAATCTGTAACTCATCCCTAATTAAAAAAAGTTAACATTATTACCTATTCAATAAAAAAAGAATCATGTAAATCGGTGTAGAAACACCAAAGTTATACATGAAAATATACGCTATAAGTCATCGCGCGTGAATACAGAATCATGCCATAAGGATTATTTTTGTTGTCCTATATGTTAAGGTATATGTTATCCTATAATAAATATGTATTTGGAATAAAATTTATTTCCTAGAGTAAGTAAAGAGTAATTTTTACGTAATAACTCATCATTCCTCATTTAAATTCTCCATCATTTTAATGTTACCATACTTTGAACTAGTCACTTATTATTAAACTAAATATTAGGATTTTTGAGTATTCTTATTTTTAGTCACTGTAGTTTTATTTTCATTACAATTTTTGCTTCAATTGTATTTGTTGTGGGCAATTTTTTATGACATTTTCTGTATTCCCAATATCAGAATTAAATATTTTTAAGACTCAATATTGTCTAACGTATTATTTAAGGTATATTAAGTAAGTTTAATTATTAATTAACTTTACACGTTACGAACTTTTTCAGTACCTACTAAGTACTAAGTTATGCTTTTTGTGAAAATATTATTTTTAAATTATTATTTTCCTCCTCATAAATATATAGGTATGTTATATCTATGTTTTAACACTCTTATTTCCTTCACTTTAATTGATTTTAAGTGATATTAGGATCGTTAAAGCTTGCACAAAATTTTCTCTTATAATTAGACTACATATTGTTTTATATATTTTTATATACACATATTTGTCGTTTGTAGTGCTGATTAATCTTTGATAATCAAAATTCCTCTATAATTGTAAGTAAAACTCAATTAAAATGTGAAAAATTTTATTAGCGTTACTTCGGTGTTACATAGATATTATTAAATAAATACAAGTGTTTGAAAATTATGCCTTTTATTTAAAATGTTATTGTATCGGTGCTTATAGAGTGCTGAATTATTTCTACGTATTCTTAAAATTACTTAAAATATGTATTAAATACTTAAACTTATTAAATATCTGAATCTCTAAGAGATTTGAAATAATTTACGCATATTTATCTGGACTAAATAAATGAAAATAAAGATAGCTAATATAAATCCTTATTAAATCGATTCAATCTTATTAAGAGAAAGATACAACACACAATAAGATATAATCTACTAATAACATAATCTTGAACACTTAGGTACCTACTTAAATTTTATCACAAATTTTGTATGCACACATAAACACTTATCGTATTTTTTAATACATAGGTACCTACATTGAATATTTTACTTTAAAGTTATAAACATTACAGAAATTAACAAACAAGCATTAATTTTTATTTAAATTCACTAAATTACAAAAAAAACATCCCATTCAGGATATAAATAAATGTCATATAAAAAATGAGTGCTGAACACTGTGGTGCTGAAGTTGTCCAGATTAAGAACTTTTGATAATAGCTTCTGAATCTCATGATAAATATCTATCGTAATATTTGGTCCCATTCAGCCATTTTAAATTCATAAAATAATTATTTTAACGCTATGTCATCTACGTATTTTATCACAGAATACAGCTATTTTTCATCATCTTACAATTATTTTGACTCGAATACCATAATAACTTTTAAATGTGTTTGTAGTGAAAAAATGTATTAAAAATTAATAAAATGTAGTGTGTGAGAGAGTTAAATAAGTGCCTATTTATAATAAAGATTTCATAGTTATATTAAAGTACAAACACATACGTACATTAAATATTGACTTATCTTCTTATATATAAAATTCTCGTGTCACAATGTTAGTCTGCATACTCCTCCGAAACGGGTGGACCGATTCTCATGAAATTTTCTGTGCATATCGGGTAAGTCTGAAAATCGGCCAACATCTATTTTTCATATGTACCACGGGCGAAGCCGGGGCGGACCGCTAGTATTTACATATATAAAAGTTAATAAGAGAATAGATCTATGCAATAAAGATACTATTTTGACTTATATCTAAAATATATGAATGTCTATACTAAGTTGATTATAGAGCTATAAAATATAATCATTACTAGCTTCCGCCCGCGACTGCGTCCGCGCGGATGTCGGTCTTCGCGTGGATGGTTTATTTCTCCATTTTGAGTAACTCTAACAATGACATCTTATAAATATCTATTGGACCCAAATACTGCTAGGCCTATAATAATACGCAACGTGTGTTCGCTGTTCTACAGAACAACATCTATATAGATAAAACTGAAAAATTAAGATTAATTTTTTTTCTACGTATTTTTCCAGGATAAAAAGTATCCTATTTTACGCCCAGGATAATACCAAGTTTCATAATAGGTATAATTATACCAAGTTTCATCGAAATCGAATCGTTAGTTTTCACGTGATGTCTTCACATACAGACAGACAGACAGACAGACAAAAAATTTTTTAATCACATATTTGGGTTTGGTATCGATCCAGTAACACCCCCTGCTATTTATTTTTTCAATATTTTCAATGTACAGAACCTTCTACAGATTTATTATATGTATATATTAATATAAAAATCTACGGTGTGAAACCCAAGTTAAAATTGTGAGCATTTCCCTATGTTATACAACACCTTATTTGTTAATAGATCTAAAAATATAAATTCTAGCTTAAATTTCTAACGACAACATGTTGGTGAAAATCTAATCCTATGTATTTGTGCCACATTATTGGTCCTTTTCACAATGGACAGCGTTGGCCAAACAAATTATGGTCAATGTGCCGCCATTACGGCGATTCTGCAATGAAGGCTGATCCTAGTCATTTCGGCTCTCTTCACTATCAAGATTGCCTCTACTCGTCCAACGCTGCCCATTGTGAAGAGGGCCACTTTAGAGACAACTCAATTAACTTTCAAAATGAGCTTGCAATGTCTGTTGCAACTTTCGTCGTTCACTCCCCACTCCTCTTGCCGCATATATTGCCAAGATAATACAGATAATCTGAAAATAAAACAAGTTTTTACTTTTTAGTAACAATAGTTATTTCTATACCTTTTGATACTATTCGTACCTTATGATACGATGTACTAGTTATTTTCCGTTGCCTATGTCACACGAATAATGTAGGCAATGTGTTTATCTGATTTTTAGGTATAATCATCTCACTAATATATAAATACATTACTCAAAACCATGCAAAATTCTTATTAAATTAAACTCCATCTCAAATCTTACACTAGATTTCATAATATCCTTTCCCTATACAGTTAATATCGTTCCCTTATAAGTTATAGGTACTCCTACTTACCTCCAACAAGGTAAAAATGACTCCCGTGCTAATAAATATATTCCCTTTCAAAGCCTTCTTCTGCCTCAGTACTTCTTCACACCCGTTTGTATAATACGAGCGTTCTGCAAGGCAGGACGTATGCAGTTGTTTCCTTGCCCCCCCTTCGCGGAGCGGGTGAGCACGCGCGCAACAAGAGACAGGTATGTCTCGTTGGAGGATTGAGTAGTCTTGAGGACCGTCTACGCCGCAGCATTGGTTCTGAAAGAGAATGAAATGTATTGGGATTTTGTAGCCAAGCTATAGAGTTAGCTCCAATGAATGATAGAAGATGGGAGATTTGGCTGAATTACATGATATAGAGCTGAGTTAGCGCAAATTAATAGAAGATGGAATCATAAATTAGGTATAAAATAAGACAACTAGGTAATCTTTTGCAGTTGTTATCATGTGTAGTAGTATATTTAATCCAAGCGCGGATCCAGGGGGGGGGTCACGGGGTCATGACCCCCCCCGGGCTAGGTCCACGACCGAAGTGGACCACTAATTTAATATTAACTTTTTTAAATTAACAATGATGATGATATGATGTTATTGAATTTTGAGACATAAAAGTAATATAGAACAATGAAATCAATTACAAACGGTAACGGAAGAGAATATAACAAAAATTAGAGAAATGTTTATTAGGGTCGACCTGTGGTCGTAATTTAAAGACAAATAACAGGTTTTTCGATTTAAAAAAAAAAACCGTAACTGCGGAATAAAGTGTAATGGTAAAGTTGTATGTAACTAATTTTTTTTCTACAACTTTTGCTGTTACACTTTTCATACAAAACCTCAAATATCGAAATATCCCAGTTCGTGGATAAGACATAAAATAGCAATTTTTTTTTTTCAAATGAACACTATAAAATACAGTCAATTTACAACAAAAAATCGGCCAAGTGCGCGTCGCACTCGCGCACCGAGGACTCCGAGCAAACATATTTTTTCATTATGTTGTATCTTACAATTTTGTTTAAAGGATTTTTTTCTTTATCTGTGCTTGTAAGTGCTTAAGTCGTTGCTTTTAACCTAATTCCAAGACTGTGTTCACGGGAAGTACCTTGTAGGTTTTGATTGATGATTCCCTTGCAAGAAGTTGCGAATTACAGAATATGCGGCTCTAATTGCTTTTTCTTCAGATTGCGTTGACATAGAATTTGAATTAAATAACAGATTTAAGTTATTATAGACCTGAGTTCTGATGTGAATATCAATTAAATACATGTAGACGTTCATGAGTAAAGGGATTGCAAGTTTAAAATTATTTAAAAATATATTTTTATTTAATTTAATTAAATAATTAGGGTTTTCGCAGTTATTACTACATCTGTGCTATAACACGATACTTTTTACTCAATTTCAAGACTGTGTTTACGGGACAGGGTGCTCCCTGCAGGTATTGATTCCCTTGCTAATGTCGAAATCCTACGGTCTACGGTCCCTTGATGCTGTGAAAAATTCAAACGTTTTACCCAACGCAATCAAAAGATGCAGCTGTAATTGCTGAAATTTTTCGACACTCCCTAAGAAATCAAAACCTACAGGGTAGTTCCCGAGTACACAGAGTCATGAAATTTAGTAGGTACAATCAAACGTCTTATAACGCAGACTAGCTTACCACCCGCGGCTTCGCCCGCTTTCTCTAAAACCTAATAAATTATATACTATTCCTCTTGAATCACTCTATCTTTAAAAAAACTGCATCGAAATTCGTTCCGTAGTTTTAAAGATTTAATCATACATAGGCACAGAGACAACGACTTTGTTTACTAATTGCGAAAAGCATGAATTTTTCCTTAGATTATAATATTAAAAAATATTAAAAAAACAATTTAACTTACAACCCTGTTACTCATGAACGCTGACATGTATTAACTTGATATTCATACCAAAAACTCAAGTCTTAAATACCTTTACGCTATAATAAAATCAAACTTCTATGTCAACGAATCAGAAGATACAGCCGTAAATACCGAAAAATTTCGCAAATTTCGACATTCGCAAGGGAATCAAATCTCAAAACCTACAGGGTACTTTCCGTAAACTCAGAATCTTGAAATTCGGTACAAAGCAACATCTTATAGTACAGATACAGGAATAATTGCAAAAAATATATATTTTTCAAGTTTGTCTACCTGTGAAGACGCTTTTTCTCAGGAACGCGTGGAGGTATCAACTATCAATCTGAAATTCATACCGAATACTCAAATCTACGATTCCTTATAGCTGTGAAAAAATCAAATTTATAAGCCAACACAATCAAAAGATACAGCCATTTATGCCGTAAATTATCGCAAATTTCGACATTATAGCAAGGGAATCAAAATCTATAGGTATTGTACTACTTCCTGTGAACACAGAGTACTGAAATTTGGTTAAAAGCAATGTCAGCACAGATGGAGGAAAAATTGCTAAAACATACATTTCATGCTTAATATCAACATTCGCAAGTGTTGCCAGGAATCAAAACCTACAGGGTACTTCCCGTGAACACAGAATCTTGATATTTAATCTTTATTTAATAGAAACTTACGTCTTATAGCACAGATAAAGGAAAAATCGCAAAAAGCATAAATTTAATATTAAAACATATAAAAATGTTTGTACGGAACGACGACTCGCACTTGACCATTTTTTTAAATCTAAGTATCAATTAAATTACCAAAATATAGCTTTTGAAAATTGACCACGTCTATGTGACCCCCCCCTGGCACTAAAGCTGGATCCGCCCTTGATTTAATCACCCTTGCTAGTTGATGGATCATGGATCAAGAAATTAAATGTTTCTCTAGAAACATTTCTCTATTCTCTCTCTTAATTTTTTGTGTTCAATGTTAATAGAAGCGTTACGTTAAAAATGGTATCTACTAAAATAATAATCACTTAAAAATTTTGACTTAACAGCAATACCTCCGACTGCAAATTGTCCCAGAAAGCTTGTTGGTTGACACCCTGGTCATCTATAGTGGTGTTCTTATAGAAGTGCACACGTAATTCGTTACCACTGCCGATCCAAGCGCTGAGGACAGCCCCTCCCACTCCTACCATCACCTCCACGGAGACTAGGAATATCAGGAAACATGCGTGCTGGAAAAAATAATCAATATGCCTACGTAACTGCATTAATTGTGACATTTAGACTAATTCGAAGTTACTTTTCTAGCGACGCGACGTTACCTACGACCTAGTTACTAAATGGACTTAGGTACTAAAACATGCAAAATAAATCAAGAAACAAAAGTTTAGTGGATTTGGCGGCCCTATCACTTAGTATTGATCTCTTCCAGGCAAACAGGCAACCAGGGCAGATGGTAATCAGCTCAATCAAGTTTAACAGGTAGGTAGAGGAAAAAATACATAAACAACTACTTATATCATCTTCGACTATAACTTACCACATAAAGAATCTTCACGTTTTCTCTCAAAGCGCCAATACACCCCAAAATAGCTGTGATCACCAGCCCTAAACCCAGCGTCAAGAAGAACGACAGCACACCCCTGGAGAGGGCCGATTGTTTCTCAGGACGATTCTTCTTATCACGCATGTTGATAACACATATTGCCATCAGAACAAGACCGAATAGCTAAAAAAAACATTCTCTATAGTTATACAAGTTAGTTTTTGTGATTTTTAAGGGTTTAGGTTTAACCTTGAGGTAGGGTAGACTTTTCGCCGGGGTGATTCTACAAATTTAAAAACTGGAACAACATCAACATAATCTTATAATAATATTTGAGCTTAAAAATTCCTGAAAAGAAATCGATATAATTCCTTAAAAGAACAGGAATAGAGACGTTCGTTCGTTTATGATAAGTTTAATCACTGAGCTTTAACGGTTCTTTCAAGCTTTCATATCGATATTTCTTTTTTTCGATCGATATTTCTTTCTTTTTCAGATTATTTCACTTAATTTTGTTGTTTTATCATCTGCGATAGCTTACTGGAGAAGGTACATCTTCGTGATATATTTTTTTATATCCTATGGCTTTTTTGTGTGAGCGGTGAACTGCGTAATGCGCGTAATGCGCGCGCATCTTCATTTAAGTTTTATCCCACCAAAAACATAAATGTAAAAATTGGAGCCGAGTTCAATCGTTGACTTAATTTGCCAAAAAAAGAAATGAGATCTAAATGTGTGCCAAGTTCTGTAGACAGTCCAGAAATTTATTTACAAAAATGTATTAAGTTCTTAGGTGAACTGAAAACTCAATTGTTTTATTTTCCCTTAGAGAACAACGTTTATTCTAAAATATGATTTTTTTTTATTTAAATTATATAATTATTTTCACAAAGCAAACAACTAATGACCTATTGAACCTCATAATTTGACTTGGCTAGTTTTTAGAACCTCACAAAATATAAACAGTATTTAATACTAGCCTCATCAAATTAGGGGTTCAATAGGTCATTACTGTACTTAATAATAATTATTAAACTTAACACCCATAAATAAAGAATAAATAAATGTGAATATGTAAAATTATATATTACTAGCGACCCGCCCCGGCTTCGCACGGGTGCCATGGCGGCCGGCCGGTACCGCCGCAAACGCTACGTCCCGTAATTTTTAAATCTGTAATATCTTCGAAAATATTCACTTATATCATACAGTGTAAAGGGCCATATAGATCTATATTAAATGAACAATGTATTCAAGGTATTTAATTCGTTAAGGATTAATGCTGTATTGGTTAAAATCGCTTCGAAAATTAACCATTATTGGTCGTAAAAAGTAAATGCCAAAAAACGTTATTGTGGGTTATCCATAAGAGATAAAGACATAATTATACCACATTATACCATCGCGGACTTTTCTGTAGACCTTTTCAATGTGTACAATACTTAGTACATTATTTTGATAAAACTCGTAGGGTTCAGCCTGCGTTTGCAATGTAAGCGGAAAAAATGTAATTATTTACGAGTGCTATCGGTAAATTCTAAAATTTTTGTGTTACAAATCGTTTGACTTTCGCTATTTTTACGAAGAGTTCGACTAACGCCCACGCGACTAAGCCGCCGGTGCCAGCGTTCACACCATCATTTTTCTTTTTGTCATTGCGTACCCCTGTAGAACCGCCACCCTGTTACAAATGACTCGAAATTTTATGTCAATATCTCCCGGTCTATACTCTATAGCGATACTAGCGCGAGTGAGTGTGATGTCAGAGGCGCATCGAATCCACAGATGTTTCGTGCTAAAATATGTAAACTTCAATCCATACTTATATTATAAATGCGAAAGTAACTCTGTCTGTCTGTCTGTTACTCAATCACGCCTAAACTACTGAACCAATTTGCATGAAATTTTGTATGGAGATATTTTGATACCCGAGAAAGGACATAGGCTACCTTTTATTGCGAATTATGTACCACGGGCGAAGCCGGGGCGGACCACTAGTAATCCATATCTCAGTCATTTATTGATGGATTTCAAAATTTTTTTCGGCCACTGGTTAGTTTTGATCTAAGTATATTTTAACACTAATATGGTGAATATAATATTTTCTATTTTTATAAACTTTTCCATTTTTCCATACTTACAAAATTAATATCATTGAAAAAAAAAATTAAATACAAATAAATTCACTGTTTTCTGAATTTTTCCTTTGTAGACACACTATTACCTAGTTGATTACAAAATTTGAACTTTCTAGGTCATCTGGGAGTGGGTTAGGTTTTGTATATATCTATGAGTCAGTCAGTCTTAAAAATTGCGATTTTTGGACATTAATATCTACGCAACTGTTTAATCTGTATTTATGAAATTTAAGGTTCTTGTTTATCTTGGGGTTCTCTATATATGTACCAATTTGGTTTGTATAAGTTAAATAGTTTTCTATTCGAGTTATAAAGGGGTGAATAGTGGCTCCAAATGGTTCGTTTTCTAGATAGCTCAACTCTATGCTACGTTTGCACTTTAAACCTAAGCTACAGTTTAGAATATAATGTTAACTTCTGATTTATAACTGCATTGTACCTATTTATCATATTAACAACAAAATTTAGTATTCAATTTCCATTGCTCTTTAAAATATTATTACTAGATAAAAATATTGCCCATGGATATCCTGGTGCTTGACTAATAAAAAAAAATGTTGTGTGGTTTTATGAAACCACGGTAAAAGTGAAACTGTTCGAACGGTTACGAACACTGCTTTGTGTAGCGCATGTCGCGTGACGGTCGGCTGCCGAGTAGGTATACCTACTCGGCAGCCGCGATACACGCGACATGCGCTACACAGACCAAAAAGTTTGAGACGATGTAATAAAAGTTTCACTTTAAAATGGTAAAATGAAATGATAGAAAAAAATAAGAACTCATTCACATATTTGAAAAAAGTAAATTTACATATTTATAACGCAATTGAATAAATGTAATTCGCCTGTAGACATACAATAGGCAAGAACGACATGGCGCCAATTTGAAAATTATTGAAAAGTTTTATAAGCGCGTATTATGTATTTTATTCTTTTTTGAGACATAGACATACAATTAGAATATTTAGATCGTATTAAAGTATTATAATTGCAAAACTTCGAATTTATATCATGTAAACCTTATAGAATAAAAGTTTTTCGTCAAATCGCAAAATAGCATTATAATATTATCTAACACTGCTAGTTAATAGTTATCCAATATCCATATTGTGTCGTAGGTACACAATGATACAAATTTAAAAAGCTCTTGTCAAAAATATTGTAAACAAAACATTCAAAGCCAATGCCTATAACTTTAAAACGATATAATTCAAGCAAAAGCGAGTAATAGTAAATCAACGTTAACAACAAGAAATAAATTTAAAGTGCTTCCAACACGCAAAGCTTTATAACAGAACAATCGATAGAACATTAAAAATTCATAGCATTATCATGATAGCCGCTTGACTAGAAGTGAAACCATTAATCTAAGAATCGATACTATTATTCAAACGTAACAACATAATATACTAATATTATAAAGCTGAAGAGTTTGTTTATTTGTTTGAACGCACTAATCTCAGGAACTACTGGTTAGATTAGAAAAATTCTTTCGGTGTTAGATAACCCACTTATCGAGGAAGGCTATAGGCTATTTTATATCATCTCGTTAAGACCAACAGAAGCGGAGCACTGCCGGTAAAACCACGGGGCACAGCCATAGGGCACAGCTAGTGTACAAATAAAACAGTACAACACTTAAACATTTGCTTAACTTAAACAATTCCATGCAAACACATTCATGCTAATTTGAAACAAAACTTACAATGAAAATTATGTTAAAAAGGGTCAAGAAGAATTTCATGCAACGAATGCTGCGCGGCTTCATTGTCAATTTTTTTTTAAATACAGTTTAGAAATCGTGAATAAAGTTTAAAATGTGTCCGGTTGAGCTGGCGTGACTCGGTTAAATGACGGTGGTATCGATCATTGCAATGGACTACCATCGGTGGTCATTATGTCCACGGTACTGAGGTGAGCGAGTTGTATTTTTATAACGGTGTTATAAAAGTTATTTAAAAGGTAAATCTTTTTGATTGAGTTAGCAAACTTTACGTAACAAATTGTTTAAAATTGTTTAAATTGTTTAAATTGTTTATACCGCTGACAACTATTATGTATTCTGTGCTGCTGATTAAAATGTGATTAAACGTGTCAATGATACATAACAATATATTTTTACAACTGTGTCAAAGGATAATTACTTAATAGTGTACTAGCTTTCCGCCCGCGGCTTCGCCCGCGTTTTCAAAGAAAAACCCGTTCCCGTAGGATTTCCGGGATAAAACCTATCCTATGTCCTTTCTCGGGTATCAAAATATCTTTATACCAAATTTCATGCAAATTGGTTCAGAAGTTAAGGCGTGATTGAGTAACAGACAGACAGACAGAGTTACTTTCGCATTTATAATATTAAGTATGGATAAAGCGATTTGCTACCCGCTCAGCTTATCGCGCTGCTCATCACAGAAGGCTCATTATCTAGGACGTGGGAATACAGATGTCTATTTCACATACGATTTGTCTTTGTTCGCCATTTGCGGGGCTGCATGATTTCTTCTATGATTATTAAATTAGCCACTCTTTTACAATACTTTAATAATAAAGCAATACTGTTATTAATTAATTCGTACTGTTTTTAACCGACTTCAAAAAAAAGGAGGAGGTTATCAATTCGGCCGGTATGTTTTTTTTTTTTTTTTTTTTTTTTTATGTATGTACACCGATTACTCCGTGGTTTCTGAACCAATTTACGTGATTCTTTTTTTGTTCGATGCGGGATGGTGTCGAATTGGTCCCATAAAAATTTTATTCGGATAGGCCCAGTAGTTTTTATTTTATGAGCATTTTTGTCTGTATTTGTAAATGTTGCAAGTGCAAGTTTGAAGTCGGTTGTTTTTAACGCAGTTATTGACTTGTTAAATCTATATACAGGGTGTCACACTTTCGGTATACTAAGCGCGAAGGGACTTGTAGTTTTGCATACACTGATCACGTAAAAAATACTCAAATAACAAAATTACGTGAAAAATTTTTTGCTAAATTTTTCCTTAAAATCCATGTATTCTTCTCTAGCTTCGCGCAGCCGGCATATATCGCTTTGCTAATGTGAGCATTTTGTCTATGAAAACATAATCTTAAACGATAGCTCACGTGCGGGTGGCCAAGTTGGGCGGGTTGCTTTTTAGGGGTGTACACATGGAATTTTAAGAACTCCTCTATTTGAAAAAAAAATGCGTCTGGAATTTTATAAGTATTTTTTACGTACTCAGCGTATGCAAAACTACAAGTCCCTTTGCGCTTAGTATACCGAAAGTGGGACACCCTGTATATATATATAGACATACCAACAGAGTACACATAAAAATTATAACAATTAGATCTAAACAACTAACGAATATTAATGTGATGTATACACCAATTAAAAAATGTGATGTATACAGGGAACCGCTGGATGCAGGCCGCCGGTGACCGGTCGTGGTGGAAAACCCTGAGGGAAGCCTTTGTCCAGCAGTGGACGTCCCGCGGCTGACACGACGACGACGACGATACACCAATTACAGGTATGCACAAGAAAACTTAATCTATTAAAACTTGGATTCCTCGTGTAGAAAAGTGATAAAATGTCTTTATCGTCATTATCTTCACTTTCGGATCACGAAAGACCAAGCGTAAGCCGTCGAAATGAAGAAAAGTTAAACGCTTTTGAAAAGTACCACGACATGGAGTTTGTTTCACGGTTTCGCCTATCGAAAGAAACAGTTTTATATTTGGACTCTGTTTTCGGTAGTACCATCAAGCCGTTAACAAAAAGAAACCGAGCCATACAGCCAGTGGACCAAATTCTCATAGCTCTCCGTTATTATGCAACAGGCAGCTATCAACGGGTAATAGGCGATATCTTTGAGGTTGAACAACCAACGGTCCATAGAATAGTGCATAGAGTGACGGCCAAAATAGCCAGCTTGAAGTCAAGATTTATAAATATGCCAACACATGAAGAATTTCCAGTTGTTATTAAGACGAAAAACTTAGTTTATAAAATACTAGCTTATGAATAGTAAATGTTGTGTACTATGTATATTGTAAATGTAGAGGTAATAATATGTAGGAAGACTCATCTTTCAACATTAACCGTATTAAGCTAAGTCTCTACTACATGACCCATTCTGGAGACCTTAAGATGACTAAGCAAGTAATTATAAGTTCTAGAGTGGGGAACAGTTAAGAAAACACCGATTTAGAAATTAATTTTATTCAACACGGACTATATTCTGGAGACCTGATGATGACTAGGGTGGAGAACATCTCACCTAAAGAGATATAAAGGATTATTTGACGTAATTCTATAGAACGGCCTCTACCATGTCATGGTGTATCTAATGGTAATGGTGACCAGGCAAATGTATTTAGCGTTCTCTGTATATCTCTTCATACCTAGTTGGAATATATGCATGCAACCTACAAAATAGGGGAACGGACAAGAAATCACGTTTTTTTCGACTTGTTATGTATGTATTTTGTAGTTAGTTCGAGGTTAATTTTTTAAATCCTATAGTATATAGATTGTTTTGGACCCTTAAAATATACGATAGAACAGAAATTAATCTTTTTTTAAAAAATATTCAAGGCACAGGGAATGTCTGGTTACTGTTTTATGATAGGTATGTGTTTTCTGATAATATTTTACTGCCAAAAATTATCAACACTGGATACACAAACACGAACACGAACACGAACACGAACACGAACACGAACACGAACTCAAACTCAAACTCAAACAAACACGAACACGAACACGAACACGAACGGTGCATGGTGTCAATGGTTATAGATATTTTATTGACAGATATGAGTAGAGTGATTATCATTTCGATAATATGCAGCACCCCACGCTTTTTTTTAAATAAAATATTTTTTTTTACTCACACTATTATTAATTTATATATATATAACACTATTTTCTTAATTCAAATTCATTTAAATTTATTTTCTATTTTTTTGTTCGGTTTTCTATAAAAAGCGTGTTTTTTAGTTTTTTTAAACTATTATTTGTTTAGAACATTCAATCATGAATCACTACATAGTATAAACGTAATGTATACTTAGATCGTTAAAACTACACAACGGATTTTTTTTAAATAGATAGAGTGATTCAAGAGGAAGGTTTAAGTATTTTAAGGTTTTAAAGCGGAGGAAGCCACAGGCGAAATGCTACTCACAAATAAAATGAAACAATCAAATAACTATTAAGACGTTTATTTACAACAATTTACTAATATCTCACAGTTTGAGTAATCTTCGCTTGAATCTTATATCTTTCATTATTCGCCACCCACATCGCAAGAAGCATTCCTGCTGCCTGAAAAACATAAATAAAATAATATATAGATTTTATTACCTAAAGTATAAGAGTGAAGGTTAAATTATTATTGATAATCTTATCTATGCATCTCTGACATTGTAATTATGAAAATGATGAACCGATTAAGGTGAGCAGGAACCGCAGGATAAGTTAAGTTAAATTAGAAAAAACATCAAAATACACAAACGCCTACTTGTAATGTGAGACTCTTGAAATTTTTAAATTTTCTATTCTTTAACATTTCAGTCTATAAGGAATATTTATTTTTACCTCAAACCAAAAACTGGTGACAGCAACACCGAATAACCACTCTGCATCTGATCGTAGCACTTCCAAGATTTCATCTTCGCAGCCATCTGGGAAGTAGCTTGAAGATCTATAATCATTATAATTATAATTATTATATCAATCTTAATAAATAATAATATAATAAAAATTAGTCGTACATAGTAAAGTAAATTCTGCAGCAGTGTGCTAAGTGTGAGTTTTTGCTCGCACTCGATCGCGATAAAGTTAACTCGGATTTCTATGAAATTGAGCGCTGTTCGATTTTCCATACTAATTCGACTGTGACGCAGACGCGATAGTAACGTTTCGTACTCGATCAAACTCACACTAGGGGTACAGGTAATAATGTTTTTCGACCTTAGTGACATTTTCTTTTCGAGCTAGTTTTGCCTTCAGACAGCTGTTCCCTACCAAAGCTAAAATTCCTTTTAATTCTACGTTCAGACCTTCATTATACTTACTTACTTTTTAATTATATCATGTTTTAATATAGCAAAAGTAAAGCAATTTTAAAAATAATACTCACTCTAAACAAGATCTATAGAGCATTTGCTTTGCATAATCGTTTTTAGCGCGAAAAGCTTTTCCACAGCAAGACATGCTGACTGGCTTCCGCATGGCGTGATAGTCCTCTGGACCATTCAAACCGCAACATTCGTACTGAAAATTAAAAAAAATACAACAAAATACTGATTAAAATATCAGCTCTGCTCTACATTACACTTCTTTCACAGGTATGTCACAACTAAGAAAAGATTTACAGGAGACGTGAGTCATGAGTGAAGTCGAAACATGTTGCATTTTTGCTGGTGTTCAAATACCATACGATAAAATTAGCGAAAATAAATTATAGTAGTATTATAATATAGCGATTTTGCCTCGTGCTATGTTCTTCAGAGAAAGACAACGAAATATCTCCACTAATCATCACTTCAATATACGATCTTAATTAAGTTGTATCAGTTGACTAAACTCAATTTGAACAGATGCATGAGGCTCGATTTTTGTCATCGATATTATTTCCTGTCCTTAAAGACAATATTTACACAAACATACAGAACTCTGCAGCTGGTCCCACAGCTGCTTATGGTCCATCTCTTCACCAGTAATGTTCTTGAAGAAGTCCTCTCGCAGCCAATCCGACACTCGGAACTCCAGGCCATATCTCTGCACAGCTACATAGATGGTGACCAGTAACTCTATGACCACTGTGATCATGAGGAAGCCGATGTACTGGAAAGCAGAGAACATCAGGTTTTATAAGGGCAGAGCCTAGTTAGACTAGAGAAGATAATTTTTGAAACAAAAAAAAATCGCAGTCAGATGAAACCCATTAGAAAAGGAGGGGAATATGATGAAAATAAAAGGAAAAATAAATTACGGTCAATCCGAGTTTGGGAAGCGGGAGGGGGGAGCTTTTAAGAGAAAAAAATGGTTTCTCTCGATTTCCGACAAAACTACAAGTCCTACGGAAAAAAGTTCAATGGCCATGTTGTAGGTAATAAAAAGATCTACAACTTTTGTGTTTACAATTTTTTCACATAACCTCAAAATTTAGGTGAAAAATTCAAAAAACCAAGTTTTTGGTTTTTTATTTTTATCTACTTCAAAATTTATTATTTTTCTACGAAATTTGGTGGAAACTTACTTTATTATGTCCCAAATACACTGTAATTTATTTGATTGAAAATATTTATTTTTTCGCCTTATTTTGAATGAATACCAAAAAAACAACCTAATTTTCAATCGAAAAGTCACCCGTCAAAATATCAGCTTTTTCAAAAACTTGGGAAGCCTTTTATTCATTGAAATCTCTACTTTCATATGGTGTAAAAAAAATAAACACCACCATAGTAAATGTTCTCAGGAAATGCATACAAACAGTGTGAAAATGAGCTTTTACTAAATCAGGCACACTTCTCAAACTACCTGAAATGTTTTTATCGGCATCATTTTGCTTTTGAATATGCTGTAAAATATTATACTTAGAACAGATAATTTTTTTTCTTTTGAAATATTACCGAAAAGCCGAACAAGGGAAGATATAGAGTTCGAGAAGTGTGCCTGATTTAGTAAAAGCTCATTATCACGCTGTTTGTATGCATTTCCTGAGAACATTTACTATGGTGGTGTTTATTTGTTTTTACACCATATGAAAGTAGAGATTTCAATGAATAAAAGGCTTCCCAAGTTTTTGAAAAAAGCTGATATTTTGACGGGTGACTTTTCGATTGAAAATTAGGTTGTTTTTTTGGTATTCATTCAAAATAAGGCGAAAAAATAAATATTTTCAATCAAATAAATTACAGTGTATTTGGGACATAATAAAGTAAGTTTCCACCAAATTTCGTAGAAAAATAATAAATTTTGAAGTAGATAAAAATAAAAAACCAAAAACTTGGTTTTTTGAATTTTTCACCTAAATTTTGAGGTTATGTGAAAAAATTGTAAATACAAAAGTTGTAGATCTTTTTATTACCTACAACATGGCCATTGAACTTTTTTCTGTAGGACTTGTAGTTTTGTCGGAAATCGAGAGAAACCATTTTTTTCTCTTAAAAGCTCCCCCCTCCCGCTTCCCAAACTCAGATTGACCGTAATTTATTTTTCCTTTTATTTTCATCATATTCTCCTCCTTTTCTAATGGGTTTCATCCGACTGCGATTTTTTTGCACTTTTTATTATTTTTAAAGGGATCTACCCCAGTCTAAGTTAGCTATTTGTAATATGAAACACTACAATATGAATCCAAATTTCAACTTTCGCTTTCGGCTTTATGTATATTTTGTGTCTGGGTTTTTTCTAAGTTTTTGCAAACCAATTGTAAACAATAAGTTGTCTACAAGTTTTTCAGATTGTTCGATATTTGTAATAGGTCTCGTTTGATCCTTATAGACATGATAAGAATTGTATTAAACAAAATAAAAGGGTTAAAGGGCTAAAACAAAATTAGATATTTTGTTTCAGTATCAGCATAATATTGTCAGTTTATTCTTAAGCTTCATAATTCATAACCTTATTTTAATCTTCAGGATCGGATGTAAAATATACCTATGCATGTTCTCCTTACCAAGTACAACATCTTGACATTATTCCTCAAAGCTCCAATGCTGCCAAACGCCGCCACGCTTAGCACCAGCAGACAGGCCACGATCACCACCACGTCCCCAATGTAGGTTCCTGCGGCATACTCCTCGCCATACTGCTTGAGGACTCTCGTGTCCACCACCGCGAATATGAAGGTACAGAGCGAAATTAGCTGGGAAAATAATGAGCTGTATTGGTACAATTCTTATCCCGTCTCTCCTGGACTACACTGGACAAAAGTATAATAATTCGTCCATAAACGAAGAAGAATGTACAATTCTTAAAAGAAATGATGTTAAGATGGTATCTTCACAAAGTATTATGTATATTGTTATGTAAGAAGAATGTACAATTCTTAAAAGAAATGATGTTAAGATGGTATCTTCACAAAGTATTACTTATGTACAAAAATGTGCTACAATATGATGTAGAGAAGATTGTTTTTTTTTTTTCATAAAATGATTTCTGATGATTTGTAAGGCGCAATTTTTGTGCATTTTTAAGCACCACAAATCCTTTATAATGAAGTCACTCACGATGTATGTAGTTTGCATTTAAGTTATTTTGTTTTATTAATTTAGATACGAAATTTAACAGTGAACATTTAAATTTAAATTTTATCTTTTGGATAGAATCATCTTATTAAAATCGGATAATTGCCTTTAGGATCTTCGTAAACTTTATATATTAGTACTTACCTAATTATTTCAAGTGCACAAATGTCTCTTATTTATAATACTTACTATGCAACACACGTTCAAAGCCAGGAGCAAGCATTTAGCACAATTCGTACTGATTTCTCTGAAATTCAGCATTCTGAAATTCAGCATTCCCCGCACACAAACGTCAGGGTCAACAATATTGTATGGACTGTGTATTATTGTATCACATTACTATTATGATAATTAAATTTTATACTAATATAGTCTTTAAGCTAATAACTAAGTGTTCAAAATCGCATGCAGTTTTATAGTATATAGGTACTAAACCTAGGTTTATGTAGTAAATAGTTCTTGGGAATCAACACATGAAATGAAATCGATATTATAAATTAATTATGTAGGATTTTAAAGTGGGTTAGGTCAGGTCTATTAATAAACTTGCATTCAATATTCTGTTCTTTGAGTTAGTTTTATTATTCTATTTAATAGTTTCAATTAGTTAAAATATATAAAAAAACCAAAACCCAGTCTTGAATTTTCAATGGTCTAAAGCTTATTTTCTGGTTTTGATGTTCAGCAGATATTTAAATAAAACGAAACAATTATTTTTACCACAATCATAAATTAAAATTCAATTCAATTTTACAAATTTAATATAGGTACATAAAAAATTTAAAAAGTATACTTAACAATAAATACTGACAAAATATTAAGTACGAACCTCTATAAAACATGGAAATCGCACACTAAGGATTACACGAAAAATTGTATTTAAGGTTTGTTATTACAATTTAAACCGGTATAGGTCAGAAATATAAAATAATATTCAATACCTAGGTAATTAATAATCATATTTCTGTGTCATTTCAATACAATAAATAATATGTTATATTAACGTACATAGAATTTAAAAAGTATTACTTACTCTTATTTCAATAAATATATTAAATTATGACTTAAGACTAGAAATACGATTATATCAAATACTGAAAAAAAATCATATAACTAATGACACGATTATTATTTAAAACCACATACAAAAAATGTTAGACATTAAAATTTAAATCGAACAAAATTTTCCTCATAAAAACTAACAACTAAAAAAAATGTATAACGACTAGATTAAACTAAGTAGATACTATATCTACTTAGTATTAATTAAAACTACAATAAAAGCTATTGTTGTTATGAAGGAAGCTGTGACGGAAGCCGCACCGGATTTAAACCAACCCTCCACTGGTTCACTGAAAATTAAATAAATTTTATTTAAATTTGCCATAAATTATGTAGAGTAAGATCCCAGGACCGCCAGACCTCACCTATTTTCTGTCGGATGAAATGTGGACGATTCTTATTTTTAACTGTATATTAAATCAACCATGTGAAAATACGTGAAGTAAGTACTGTTTTTTTTGAACCCTCATCGCCTGATAGGTATCTGGAAATTGGCCCATTGACCAAGCTAGCGGGTAGGCGTACCATGGTAGCACACACTAACACTACCCAAATCCCAATCGTCCACATTTCATCCATCAGAAAATAGGTGGGGTCTGGCGGCCCAGAGATGTTGTACAGTGTACTAAGCACTTGCCATGACTTGCCATAAATCATTACATTTTGTGAAGAGCCTTTTCATGTATTCTACTGAACAGAAAATATTTTTTAACTTCGTAAAATTCTGTGCCCTTCTAAATTTAAAACTACTATTATTTGTACTGAATTCTTTACCCTTTTTTTTATAGTGGGGAAATCTTCCAAAGATACCCACGGGCCCCGGGGAAGGAGCCGTGGGTTATGTCGGATTCTTACCGACTAAAACCCCACTATGTTCCGTCGAGCCGCTTTAATGATGGGGCCGCGGGTATTTGTTAGAATTCTTCCGCGCCCTTACCCTGCCATTTTTTTTATATTTTAGTACATAAGTATTTTGCGTTTACGGCATGAACCATATTATCATATCAGTTACTTCGATTCGTCCGAAGGAATCCAAAAGAAAGAAAACTGATAGACCGTTTTTGTCCGAATAGGAGTTAGTTTGTTTAACATCATATGCAATGATATTATATTATATACAAACAAGAGGATCATAATATGTCGAATATTTAACCACGCTTGTATTAGAAAAACATCGATCACGAGACGGGATTCGAACCCGCGTGTTTCGAGTTTCGACTAGCGGCTAGGCCCTAGTCTCTCTTAATCTCAATCTTATTAGTTGTACTCTTTCAATGTTATGTGTTTAAGGTACACGCAAAATTCCTTTAATTTTTTCTCATTGAGTGCATTTGAATGCTATAAAACTGGAATTTTCATAAAAAAAATATATTTACTTTTTTCATTGCTTTTTTCATTGGCTTAAAATGGGATTGGGGATGTATAGGAAGAAGAAGAGTATGGGGATTTATGGTAGAATAGATGTTCTTTTCGCATATTTCATAGGAAATTTTATGTTATAAAATAGCTCCTTCGGCAGTGAACGTCAACTTTTTAAAGTGAAACTTTTATTACATCGTCTCAAACTTTTTGGTCTGTTTTTAATTTATTGAAATTAAATTAATTACCTGCCTAATTTTGAGGAATTATATAATTTCGGAGTTTTATGTAAATTAACTATCTCTTTCTAATATTGCACTCATTTTAAAAGAACAAATCAAATATATTTACTTCAGAGCTTTCCTGTCTTTCATATACCAAAAAACATACTTATTTTTTTTTCTTTATATACCTAAGTAAGTATTTTAAGCATACAATACAGCGTTTCCTTAATTCTTTCATATTCAGTACCTTTGCTGCTATCGAAAGTTATGAGTCATTTATCCTACTAATAATTTATCGATATAACGACTGAATAAAATTGAAAATTATAATCCGTTCTATTCATTGATAGATGACTAACTTGGATTATTATTGTATACCTGGGTACCTACGAAGATTCCTTCGTATAAGCCTAAATATATAATAGGATAGGAAAGGACTTCAGCATACAGGAATACAGAATTGAGAATATCCATTCGAGGGAACGAATACTTCTTCTTTTTATTATTTACTAGTTCTTTTCATTATTTATCAAACTAATCATCTTTGTTTAACAGATTAATGAGTAGGAGAATAAGAAGGTTTTATTAAAAAAACATTGGCATTTAGTGTGCGTGTAGTATGTGTTTAACTATGTAGTTTATTAATTTTCTTATATGTTTGTTGATCTCAACTTAGGAGAGTAAAATGTACATACAATAATGATCTCATACACGATGTAATATTGTCTTAATGAGCTTTATCTCTATACTAAATTAAATATTCTATACAATTTTACTTTGAACGTTTAATTTTGTCCATTAGTTATTAACTTTATGGCTAGGCCTTCGGTGTTTAATAGGCACGATTAAGTTGATGTATGAGAGAAAATTCGTGATAAAAAAAACTAAAGCCTTAATAATCTCGACACTTAAGCCTCTGCTTAAAAATGACATTGAATTCAACCACATCATTTATATGATACATAATAATGATCTGAACAAAAATTATAAACTTCACAAGAGGAACTTCTTAACTATAACAAATTAATATAATATCCTACAAGATGCCAATCACGCCGCACGCGACTCGTCCCCCGGCGTTGCCTGTCTTCCTGGAATCTGGGTGGTCAGTTCTGCCGAAGTCATCAGCCTTTTCGTGTAGAACCACAGCTCTTCCTAGGATGCAATGCGGTCCATATAGAGCTATTCCACTGTCCACAAAGTCCAGGGTAGCAACAGAGTTCTCGTCAAAGACAATGTTGCCCAAGTCGCCGACGTGACGGTTTTCATCGTTAGGGTGACCGTGGTCTTTCTAGAAAGTAAATATTATCATAAATAAATGATAGGACAATGAGAGGTTATGGCGATAACCCTTGCTTTCACACGTGTTCTTACAATGTTTATTATTAAATACATTGGCTGTGTACAAGATTAATACATTATTCTCCAATCGTTATCTATCTTTCTCTTAGCTTGATATTGCATTATCGGTTCAAATTTGTATACCAATAAAATACACACTTAACAAAGATCTTAATGCACAAGCATCAGGGTTAATGGTTATTACATTAATGCAAATTTAAAACAACAACAACAAAAACTAGGTATTTTACATACAAACATCGCTTTCAAATGAATATTAAGTTTAAGGCCGGTTTCATCACTTGCTGATAATATCTTTGATAGTCGAATTATAAACATATTTTTGTACCATTTATTGTTTACTATCACATACGTAATCTTAACTGGCGTAAAAATTTCCCTAAAAATTGCAAAACTTATAAAATATCATATTTATATCATATTTATCTTCATGTCTTATTACATCCTGATATAAATATCATGCTACCATTATCCTGCCATCCATATCTTGCCCTATAACCAAACTTACATGCTCAGGATTGAAATGGGATCCCGTAGACAGACATCCTCCCGTAATATCCCCCTTCTCATGTACATGGAAGCCGTACTGGCCAGGGGGCAGACCAATAATCACACCTTCTACCCTGACCTTATGGGCGTCCACTTGGGTAAACGTTAGGTTACCATGGATATCGTTCTTGCGTAAAGGGTCAGAAAGGAACACCTTCGCTTGGAGGGGTGCCTGAAATTACAAAGGTATGGTAATGATACTGGTAAATTAAATTTGCGGAACAATTGGAAAATAAACTTGTTCTTTAATCTTTCTATGATAGCGAATAACGACCAACCCATGTTTGATCAGCGATAATAAATGTTTGTCTATAATCTTCTTATATATAAAAATGAATCGCAAAATGTGTTGGTAAGCGCATAACTCGAGAACGGCTGAACCGATTCCGATAATTCTTTTTTTATTATATTCCTTGAAGTACGAGGATGGTTCTTATGTAGAGAAAACGTAAACATGCACCACGGGCGAAGCCGGGGCGGACCGCTAGTAATAAATAATATTCTATAATAAACTTTGTTTAATTGTTTGTAAGTCTATAATAAGTATAATTATTATGGTATAGAGTTGGAACATCTTACAACCAAATCTTAGAAATAGGTACCTAACAGAAATTTGTAGTACAAATTATTTTAGGTTATTTACGAACACTTGTGCAAAATACAAACTGAACCATATGATCATCAATTCATATAATTACGTACTAGGTGCATTGTTACAAGAATCATAAATTGGATAATATAAGAGCACTTACTTGGTCATATTGTGCTGAAACAGCAGCCAACACTGCTAACAACGTTAATAGAATAATCGCCATTTTCACTCAGGATCTGTAAATAAAACAATTCTTCGTAATATTATTTATGACTGCACTTTTATATTGATTTAGTCATTAATATTATTTAAACCTTTGAACATTAATATATAGGTATACAGTGGTGTAATGTAATTTTAATAAATAATGCCATCCATTGCAACCAAACCCATACAAAACCCGTTGTATTGAGACGTGTAGGTACGCCTAACAAAACAATTTATGCATAATTTTCCTCAAAACAACATGATCACTACGCATTTTAGACGTCAAAGTAAAATATTACAACCACTTTACAACACTATTCATCGTAGAAATAAGTGTTGTTAAATGCAAAGTTAACATCAATAATGAAACACACGGTTAGACAACAAACAAAACAAACACAAATAATTTAACCCACATAAAAATCCGGAGATTCTCAAATCACTTCTTTTTCTTTAAATTCGTACTTAAAAACTCTATCCCTAGCAAAATTTAAAAATCTTTTTATATATAAAAATGAATCGCAAAATGTGTTGGTAAGCGCATAACTCGAGAACGGCTGAACCGATTTCGATAATTCTTTTTTTATTATATTCCTTGAAGTACGAGGATGGTTTTTATGTAGAGAAAACGTAAATATGTACCACGGGCGAAGCCGGGGCGGACCGCTAGTACACAATAAAATCGTACCTACTTCACTATATTTCCTTGTATGAGTATTATTCTTGATTAGGAATAAAAACACCTATTATTAACTTAAGTAAAACTACACCAATAAGGCCTAAATATTTTGTACCAATATGAATTTAAAACGTTTCTATATAAAATAACCTTCGTAGGCACAGACATGTATATTTAAGTAGACAACGCAAGTACCGCGATCTGTATGAAAACCAAGCGTGTCATATTTTTTGTACTGACCTTGACGCGTTATGACGTCACGAGCGCTTTTTAGTGATGTTAATTTCATTTTACGCTAAATCGATTAGGCCGCCACTCGCGCGGCGATTCTAGTATCGTCCTATCCCATCGAAGTAAATCGAAAGAAATCAGATCAAACTAGATCTATGTCTAAGAGGTAGTCAAATAAATGAATCGTAATCGATTACTAAATCGATTCAAGACAGAAAAATGATAATTACCATAGACAGAGGGATGATAAAATAAAGTTATAAACCTTTTAATATTCTAACAAGTAAACTAATGTGTTTTAGCTTTTTCTTACATATGCCCATTGAGTTACCATGTACTACGTACTAGAGAGGCCATCGAAAGAAAGTAATGAAACTGTCAATCAATCAATCTTTATGTCCCGTTGCATCGATCCATTTTCCTTTTATGTTCGGGTTACTTGGAAAACTGAAAAAACAAACATAGTCTAAGCAATAAGGAGTTTTCTTAAAAAACTCCCAAGATGACACTTTATAACTAATGGCGTCCATGTCATAATATTTATTTTTAGTACCTTTGTATTAAAATACTTAAAAGTTCTAGGTCAAGTCGTATTAAATGACAAAAAAAATCTATGCCTTTTTTTCTGAAAAATTGCTCCTTCAAATTATCATTTTTCTGTTCGATTATAAAATCGATTAGAATCGAGAACTGTTGCATCAAATGAACATCACTAACCACAAAATTGGACAGAAAAATGAGAACAGAAAAATGAGAAGACGCTATTCATTGCTTGTTATCATACGACGCGATCTTTACCGTGCCAAGTAAAAGCCGCAATGTATTCCGAATCATTTCGTATGATTTGGTATCCGTGTTTGTCACGATCGTTTTCCACAGATATTCTTTATTTGATTTTAAAATAAATAGTGCATATTCTGATTAGAAAATTACTTACCGGTGGAAGGAAACATCTATGCTAACTCGGCCACTCACAGCCGTGGAGTTTCTACAGTTTATAACGGCGCAATTCGGCATTTTACTTTATTCAGCTTCACGTCTTTCCTTGGCGAACTGCAAGCGCGGACTGAGTGTAGGCCAGCGTCAAGTAAGTTTCATAAACTTAGTTTGGACACGGGAAGTACATACACTCGCTTAGTCTATCTTGATACATGTCTGTGTTCGTAGGTATGTTTCACGTATTGATACTGCCAAAAACCAACAATATTGAAGTATTTTGAATAAGCAGTATACTATCTAAGATTTATCTTTTTTATCAACATCTCACAGCTGATGTAATAAGTGAATGTAAGAGGAATATTTCGCCGCCAAATGTCGATCTAGGTATCTTATAATGACTAAAATATATTCTGAGAACATAGGGGACGAATAAAGTTCATATAAGTAATAAAATGCATTTTAATTTAAATATGTACTTATCTCTGGAGTTCCTCCTATTTTATAGCGTAATTTTTATTTCGAGTTTTATTTACAACTTTTAGGGAATTTAATGAATAAATGATTAATAATTAAATGCAAATTAATTAACAATATCTAATTTTAAGGATAGAAACTGCGGATATAAAGTTTGATCTCACGTACACAACTAAATTCAACATAATATTATTAAAATAGGTAACGACTTGAAACCTTTTATTTTTTACCCGTAAACTACCTATCGCGCGAGTGAAGCCATAGGGTAAAACCATGGTAAAACTTAGCTATGTATTAGGTATTCCAATTCATAATACATTACACAAATAATGGATTAACCATATTGTGTGAAACAGTCACGACTCACGAAGATCTTTGTGTTGCACATAAACATTCTATTGAAATCGCATGAATGCAATCGGAGAAAGGCAACAAAGAATGAACATTTAAATTAATCTCTATGAAATACCACAGATCTATGCTAATAATATTATAAAGCTGAAGAGTTTGTTTGTTTGTTTGAACGCGCTTATCTCAGGAACTTCTAGTCCGATTTGAAAAATTATTTCGGTGTTAGATAGCCCATTTATCGAGGAAGGCTATATAATATCATCAAGCTAAGACCAGCAGGAGCGGAGCAATGCGGGCAAAACCGCGGGGCACAGCTAGTTATAAATAATTTTACACAGATTGCATAATGAATAAAACATTTTGAAAGCATTCATCTTTTGTTCCACATGCAAGTGCATGTAAACAAAATACGATCACAATCAATAATAAATCTTAGCTCCTAGAAATAACGTTAAAAATTAATCGATTCAATGCACAGGTGCTTGGAGATTATTATTTGTTAAAGGTCAATTGAACAAAGGATTTATAATGGCTTTCCTGATGATACATATAGACTATATTATGTATCGTATAGGTATGTAATAAAGGATGATGTTTCCTTAAGAAAAAATAGAGTTCCTTTACAAGTAAACAAGTTAAGATAACACATTTTTTGCGTAGATTGATATTAAAAACACTATTTTTATTAATAACAATAGTGAAAGTAAAAAATTACAAAAATAATTTTGACAAACATTATATTTTTTACTTTAAATAAGTAAAAAATAATCGGAAATGTAAAACATTTAAGATATTTATATGTCGCAGGCAAATTATAACCTCCTGAGACCCTCGGTGTCACCTATGATACTCGGGAAAATAATTTTTTTGCAACGCCATTTGTCGCGGTTTGTTTGAATCATTATCAAAATCACTTGAAACAGTTATTAGGCTATGCTACTAGGTGGCTACGGCTCGTTTTGGTTGGTCTGGGTCTTGCCTATCATAATTTGAAATTGAAGGTACGCAGAAAAACCGAAATGGCGAATTTGAGCAGAAGTAAGTATTATTTTATATTGTTTTTGCGTGTGTTTTTTGTTGTTACTATTTAGAATCGTCATTACACTAAACGTTCACGAAGTTATACTGTATAGATTATGCAATTAAATACATTATTTTGGCACATTTCTTTCGGTATCATAGGTGATACTTTGGGCACTCGCGTCTAAAAATCGTATCATTTTCAGGGTTGCGGGATGGTGAAATTATTCAGAATTTAATGAATTTAGATGAATCAGAGTGTGAAGATATAGATGAAGAAGACGAGGAAGATCTAAATTTAGAGCAAGAAGATATCTCCGAGGAAGTAGTACCTCGGCCTTTAGACGAAAGTGATTGCGATTCTTCTGACGATGAGCCGCTTTTTTCAATTGCACGTGCTAATGCTACGAGAAGTTCAAGAAACCGTCCTTTGAGATGGGATCATACCCCAATACAAATACCCCATGCGAGGCAAAACTGGTAAATGGACTGTACGAGCCATTTATCATTTCTTTGACTTTTCCGCTGCTGCTGCATGGATTCAATACCGAGAAGATGCGACCAAGTTTGGATTGCCACGGAAACGAATTAAGCAGTATTTAGAGTTCAAAATGGACCTAGCCAACCATTTAATCTACGGAAGTCAAACTCCCGCTCCAGAGTCATGTCCAAGTCCTTCGCTGCGACGCATCTCCCGTAATAGCCCTCGAAGTGGTACCAGTAGTCCTGGAGTATGCTCAGAGCCGGAAGAGGATATTGTAGCACTACCTTCAAACCGGAAGCGTAGGCTTGTGCAGCCTCTTCCCCATGAAGCTAAAAGATTAAAAGAAGCTCAACACTTACCAATATGCGTGAAGGGCAATCAAAACAATCGGTCTAAATGTAGACTCGATAAATGCAGCCAATTAACATTCGTAAAATGTTCTACTTGTAACATTTTCTTATGTTTCAATGTAAACCGCAATTGTTTTCTTGAATTTCATACCAAACATGATTAATTTTTAAGGATCGTTGATTAATGTTTAAGGTTGATTCAAAGTCTGATTAAAAAAACATTCAATAAATTTTAATGCCTTTTAATACTATTATGATCCCATAGTATCACCTGTGATACCCCCTATTCTGGGGTTTGTGGGAGGAAGGGATTTTTTTAAATATTTTTCCCGTAGTCTCTACATCAATATCAACCACTATTCCAAAAATCACGAATATCCTATAACTTTTGGGGTCCTGGGTCTCAGGAGGATATATAATCTGGCCGTTTACAAACGGTCGGCATTTTGTAGTAACTATGCCGATAATTCGTAATCAGAAATTTTTTGGTTTGGATAAGGGGGTGGGTTAAGTTAGGTTCGTGTTTTTTAAAACTACACAGAAATAGGATTAACCTAAGGTATTAAAGACATTAGCTACAGACCATACGAGTTAAAATGATATTTAAATGACGATCAAAACTTTTATTATTATTTGACTATCTAGGTACAATCATTATTCTGCGGATCATGATACAATAAATAATGATGATAAATAAGGAAAACTCGATAAAAACTTGTATATAAAAATTTGAGCTCTATATCGGAAGATTTTTTTTGAGTTTTAAAAGTATACACAAACTGACTTAAAATTTTTATACCCTTCATGTTTTTCTATACTACTAATAATATATATATCTAAAGATTTTGTTAGAATACGCTGATCTCAGGAACTACTGATATTGTTATAATATAGGAACTACCGTTTTCAAACATTCTTTCGTTGGATATGGTATATGTAAAACCGTGCTTTAGGCTATTAAGCCGAATCGCTAGTTTGATATTTAGATAAAAAAAAAATAAATAATAATCCATCTCGATAACATTCATATCAACTATATTCAGATAGCAGAGAAAGGCGACATGTGCAGCTAAAGCCGGTTACCTTTCCATCATATTACGAAAACATCTCTAAGATAACATTACAAAACACTTTATAACCTGATATATACATCAAAACATTTTTAATCTCCACTTCTAATACCCATTAAATAGTACTACTCTACATTAAATAGTAATATTACTCTATTTTACTCTACTTTAAAAGAATTGAATTAATAATATTAATTTGTATGATAACTTTAAATTTATACAAAAGTACCTAGTTATATACTTATTATACATACTACATTAAAAACCCTTTCTAAAAACAAAGTTTAATTATTATTAATCGTTAATTTTGATAATGAGATTGCTTTTATAAAATGCCATTACTTTATCAATGCTTTACTCAAATTCTAATTTTTATAGCAATAAAACTTTATTTATTTTCTAAGATATAGGTATTATAAACTTACAACAAGGTACAGAATTTATTATATTTATTTAATAATATTTTAAAAGCTCTGTAAATACGTGTCTCAAGTTCGAAAAAATAAATTAATTATTCTAAGGCTGAGCAATGATTATATTTAGAAGATGTTTTTTAACTTTATAAAACTGTTTCTATCAAATCAATTCAATAATTTAAAATTTAATCTATGAAATGAAATGATATAAAATATGAAATGAAATTTTACGTTACATTATTTTCTTTTTCTTTAAAATTAACTACACCTAAAATAACAATAGCATTTTTAAATATATACACACTTTATTTTCTTACTACGTATCGATCAAAATAAACAACGAAATTCAACAGTTCTCATAAATATTAAAATCTCACACTAACTCGTAAACTCCATTCTTATTATCCAAAAATTAACACTCACTACTTCATTTAACAAACATTATGCAATATTTATTACACACGGTTATATAGGTAGATACCCTAGGGACTAAAATAAACACAATATATTACAAACACGACTTACCTCTATGATTCCAAACAGTGAATGCGAGGTACAATTTACATTCCTCAGAGCGCATACAAAATGACCAGTATATTTTGACCCCTCACACCACAGCCTCACACACACGAGATTGACCCGTATCATTCTCAAGTTATACGAGTAAATATATAGGTCTTTTTATAAGTAGGGAAATCTTTCATAAATACACGGTCTCTGGTAAAAGCGCCGTGGGTTATGTCGGATTCCTACCGACCAAAACCCCACTGTATTCCGTCCAACCCACAGGTCCAACCGCTTCAATGACGGGGCCACGGGTTTTAGTAAATAGGTCTTACTCGCTGGTCGTAAACAAATTATTTTCATTGCTAATCTAAAGTTGTTTAATCTAGAGCGTGAGTTGTCAATGTTTGTTTTATTTTGGTTTTTGATGTAGAGTCATTGGATCTTGATTATTAAAAATATGTGTACCTAGTTACTAGCTTCAGCGCGCGACTTCACCTGCATAAAATATTAAGCTTAGTTAAACCACAGATTACTAAATAGTTACTACGTAAAACTATAGTATAAGTTGAAGTGCAATGAAAAACAAGTGTAGTTACTTGTTTCAGCGCGCGACTTCACCTGTATAAAATAAAGATACGCAGTCAAACCACACATTACTAAATAGTGACTACGTCAAACTATAGATAATCCATCTCTGGGTCCAAAATCAGACGAATCGGATCAACATCAATTAAGCATTAAAAATATAAACACGTGTCATTTTACTATTTTTTTCTAAACTTAGAGTAGATAGGTACATAACATAGTGTTAGAGCCCAACAGATAGAGTCTGACTACATTCAAACAGACAATTATTATTTCGTTTATAGATTTTTCACATGAGCAAGTTTTCGTCTGTCTACTACCGATCACATGAGATTTATGTAACTAAACGTAGGTACATAATTATATTTACGCAATTCTAAAGTAGTTAGCTTATCTCGTTTTGATCCTATTAGTTAAGCAAGATTAAACAGTATAACATGTTTATTGTATTTTTAATTTGAACTTTCATAGCAGCCACACCCAAAGAAAAACAAGTTATAGAGTCAGGACAAAAAATTACCCAAAAAAACCGATGCCTAATCTATTGAAAAAAACAACAATTAAGTCCTCACTTGTTCCTTATTTAAAGCAACTTTTTATTAATATTTATTTTTACTTGTGAGTAGAATCTAAAAATTTGGTTAACGAATATTTTTAAAATTTAAAGAACATCTTCATCAAAAAATTCTATCTCGGGCAAAAGCTCTGTTGTAGTTTATTAGAACACCTAAATAACAATATCTGAGATAATTTACGCTAAAGGAAATGACTCTCGAAATAAACAGAAGTTTTGTAAAAAATTGAAATTGTTATGAAATAAGCATGTTTATTTGTCTGATGCTATAATTAAAATTAATAAACAGCTGTAGGTATTGGTTTCTACATATTAAGTAAACAGCAGAAAAACAGGCGAAAAATTGTGAAATATTTACTTTCAGGGAAAAACATTAACTTTACTATTTATCACAAACAGATATATTTAAACCTTAGATATTAAATATTGAAACTATCATAATGTACCAACCATAGAAATCTAAATAAGCATGTAACAACGTATTGCAAAATTTATTTCTGTAAGTTATCCTATTTTAATCTATACAATTCCCCAGTCATATCTGGCATGTTAATGATATTTTGATACTGTAAATTACCTACATGTACAGCTGCTAACAACCCATTTCTTCCTAGAGCCATTAAGCTCTTTAACATTCTGACAACCTCTGTCAGATATGACAGTAGATACCACTAATTCAGATATAGAAAGATATCTATGCGTAAATATTTAGAGAGAAAGATAATATCTTAAAACTTTAAAAGGTTTATAGTAAATAACTTTCTGACTGTTTGTTATGGGTTTAAATCACTTTTGATGTTACATAGAATTACGACGCAAAATGTAGAGAATTTTTTGGGGAACAAATGGTTTCACTACACCTAAACTTCAAAAGGTTTGAAATAGAGAGGCAAATTTTACCACGAATTTCTAAATACCCAATCCTCAGACTAGTAAAGTTATAACTTGAGGGGTACCATACTTTGGGTCTGGTTACCGAGGAGGTTTTAGTGGATAAGAATCCCACATGCTCGTCTTTCCACCCAAAAAACGAGTATCTTAAGAAGATTTCCTCTGCGTTAAAAGAAAGAAGTAAAGTTATAACTTATAACATTTACATCTATACTAATATTACAAAGAGGAAAGGTTTGTATGTATGTATGCTATCACGCATAAACTACTGGACCGATTTTGATGAAATTTGGCACAGATAATCTTTAGACCCTGAGAAAGAACATAGGCTACCTTTTATTGCGAAATATATAGCACGGTCGAAGCCGGGGCGGACCGCTAGTTCATTATAAAGATGCTTATGTCTCTTTTTAAGATGTCGGTAGATATCGTGGTCTACATTTATCGTGTTTTAAATGAAAATAAAAAGCCACAAACTGAAATAAGAAGATGAACTGGTTCTCTCATTGCACAATATATTGCAATTTCTCGGATAAACCTGTCGAGCGTGAAATATAACTAGGTTTTATTAGCAAAGGACTAAACTCCGGACTTGACCTCTAGCGTACCTATTCTGTAGAACATCTGCAGATTTTTAATCTCGTTTATAATAATAAGATTAAATATAACATGTGTTATTGTAACAATAAGATACAGTGTTTTGTGTTACAGTCACTTAATAGTCAATAGTAGATAATGCCCGCGGGTCCTCTCGCATTGAAGGATACATTTTGCGGGCCTTATCCTACTAATATTATAAATGCGAAAGTTTATATATATATTTGTTTTTTTTTTTGTTATTCTTTCACTTATAGGATGTTTTTATACCGTAAATCCAACGGGAACGGGAACTATGCAAGTTTTTCTTTGACTAAGCAATCGAATTCTCTATCTTCTTATGGGTCAATAAACTCAAACTAAAACATTTATTTGCTCTTCGGCTTCTTCATGAAGCACTTTTGAATCGTCATATCATAGACTAGCTGCGCCCCGCGGTTTCGCCCGCGTGGCTCCGCTCCAGCGTGATGATAAAATAATAACCTTCCTCGATATATGGGCTTTCTAACACTGTTCCTGAGGTTATCGCGTTCAAACAAACAAACTCTTTAGCTTTATAATATTAGAATGGATTTGTCATTTACCACCGATTTGGTATTGGAAAACAGTTTCTACAGAGAAGAGCCGGCAAGGATCTGTGTAATTGCTCTTTTAAAATCATAAGGGGCGCTAATCTTTTGTAAATAAAAAGTCGCAGTACATTTCCCTTTATTCTAGTCAATAATAAACATTGTAGATAATGAACAAAACATCCTTATTATCAGTCAATTGATTTATTTTCCACTGGCTAAAACTTTTATCGCAAAGATAGATAATTCAAATTTTGCAAAGAAAAAAATAATAACAAAGAGTAACAACAACAGATACAATTTAGGTACGTTATATCTACGCATTAAATATTTCTCATAGTAATCACAGATAATACTAATAAGGAAATATTTGTAAAATAGTGAACCGTCATGATTTATATAAAGTCTATATCTGATCAAAATTTCATCACAATTGGTCAAGTCACAAGTGGTTTCGGTGAAAAAGCGTAACAGAGAGAGCGTAACTCTATCTTACGCTCTAACGCTGTTTACGCCAAATTTTACCTCATTTTAATAGTTTATCAATAAAGCATAATCATCTAATGTATATAGACGAAGGAACTAAGCATTACCTGTTCTAATTAAGATATTTCGTCTCAGCTCGAACACCTTGGTCTACTTGCTAAAGTTCATTAACAAGTAATACATCATAGTGACCTTAAATACTCTGACCATGATGGTCACTTGCTTGCCTTCCATACCCGATGCAGTGTACTATGTCTTGAAATAATTGCTTCCAATCGTTTTCTAATATGAAATGTAATATCAACTCTATTCTTGAATAAAATCGATGTGTTTCAATATGGTTTCAATAGAATCTAAGATAAGACATATAAAACTAGAGTATGATGACATTAGGTAGAGCCAAACGTAATTTTCAAAGCTTTCCATCCATTCAATTACATTGATTTTGTATATCTTAATGTGCGTAAAAAACACCCTTTAAAATTGTTTTTCTTTAGATACACATTGTCATACCATAGTCATACTATCTACACTCCAAAATAACATTATAAACGTTATGTAAATAAATGTATTCCTTTGCTCGTCTCTCACATTAGAGCAGAGCAAACAAAGTCGAAATTTTTGTGTAGAAATTCTGTATTCTTATTAGGATTTATACTTTTAAATGACCAAACCATGTGCGAAGTATATCTAGCTTAAATACATGATGTAAACAAGTACTTAACCATTACGTTACCTTGAAAACGTGATTTGTTTATCTAATGCACTCAGTTAGTCAAACTGGTAGTACATATACTTAATTTTCCTTACAAAAGGGTCTATTTACATTTCGTAAATGAAAGAAAAATTCACAATAAAAACACACATTTATAAAAACTGATAAAAACCAATCATACAAGCTCTAGCATTGTTTATTAACTATGACTACTTACGCCTCTTTAATATTTTAATTATAAAGTAATTTTTATTAACACAATACTATATTTATTTAGGTATATTTATTATCTAAAAAGAACTGCGTACACAAAAGTTCCGCGACGTAGTTCTTCTGTTGTTATATTGATGCGTAATAATAATAATTGTATTTGTGCAAAGTCGCCTCGCATTAAAAACAAATCACTTACCGAAAAAAACACACTTCACTAAACAACACGACACTATACAAGATCAGGCGTAACACTGCAGTAGGTACCTGACTTCAAGTGGAAAGCCTTGTTGATAAGAAATCACCAAGAAAGTACTGCGACCTAAATCGAGGTTATATCATGTAAGTCATGTAACTTATATGTGTAACCTCCTTCAATACCTCTTCATACAAGCGTATTTAGTTGGTACCTACCGATATCTATGTGTACGTCTATTTTTTTGCAATAACATTACAAAATATACCGATAAATCTACAATTTTTGAGTAGGAACTTTAATGATAGATAACGGTGTCTACATTTTAATTTGTGTCTGCATAAAATAATAAACAATTAACAAACAAGAATGAAACATGACCACCTTTTATTTTGAAGAGGCAAGATTTCAGTATCGAATAATTGCTCTATGAAAACGAACAGTTAAAATAATTTGGAAAATCCAAAAGTGCACGCCTCATAATTTTTTTTTAATAAATATTTATTAATTATTATTTTTGTTTATTTAATAACAATTAAACCACATCGAATCAGACCCTGAAAAATGAAAGGGTTCTATTCCTGAGCATACTCAAGCGTAAGAGAAAAAAAAAGACTCGATTAGTAAAGTATTTCGGTCGCTATCGTGTTAAGAAGAAAAAGGATCCGCACATACAGACACACGGACGTCCAAGACAGAACTTTTTTAAACTGTTTTTTAACTAGTTTAAATAACAAAAATGACATCAAAAATATCATGAACGTTAAAAATAGTGTTTTTTCTTAATATGTGTGTGTATGTATTATCTTACAAGTGCAATGTATGATACATAAAGACATTTTAAGTTTGAAAAATCAGATGTTTTGCGCGAAGTGACAGTAGTACCCACCTCAACGCTTCGCTTATGAGGCGTGCAATATAGAGTCCGGTCATATTGATAGAGCCAAAATAATTTTTTTGCAAAATACCTTTTTCTATTCAAAATTCAATTTATATGGACGTTTTTCTCTAGCGATTAGGTGGACATCATCCCTTACAATTCAAATACAATTTAACCAAAACATGGTCCCCAATATTCAATAAAAAACACCAACACAATCGAACACATTTATTCGATCAACTGTATCACAAGAGGCTCTTCCATCTATTCAGCTCTCAACCAGGTTCCTTGTGCCCTTTGGAGTCAGAGTCTGGTAGTGGTGGCGCTGGTTCGCCCTGCAGTTGAGAAAGGGCGCAGCGAACCGCAGAGAGCATTTCTGGAGTAGATTTTCTACTACGAGGTGCGTGCGGTCGATGTGGACGGGATGCACGTTCTGATGTTGCTGTCGCTTCTGTAATTTACATTTTTTTGTGTGAGAATTGACAAAGGCGAACGGTGAACACGAAAACTATCGTCAAAGTATTCGTATCGTCCTTGAGAGCATGAAGTCATTATTACAATAAAAAAGAGCGAGTGTGCCGAGCACACGTGTCAGAACTGAAATTTTTTTGGTAAGATTCAAACATACCAAAATCGTCGTCTTCACGACGCTACCTTGAAATTTTACTCTCACCGCGCCTAAAGCAGTTTCACTTCACATATTCTCAATGACGATAGGAATACTTTGACGAGAGTTTCTGTGCTGCGCTTATACAGGGTCGCCTGATGGTCAATTAAGGCTAAATACATAAGGATTGGGATAACGATCGTCCGGACATGTAATGATATAGATAACATTACCATGGCCGTGACCCAGATGGATCTGGTGACCTTCTGATTCGGACAACTAAGTTATAACCACATAACGTATCGCAATTTGCGATAAAACAATTTACTACAACATTTAACTAATCTGCAGCTCTACCGGTTTATCTCACATCTATGTTTGATGTGTTATCATCGAAAAACGTGATAAGAATAATCTGATTTGGGTATGAGAAGACGAAACATTACGTAGAATAAATATACCTCCATAACAACTTAAAATAAAGACTTGGTAGGTACTCCGTTTTATAAAGAGCTTTCTGTTCACTTCCTGAATAAGCGGCTCATAAGTATACACAGACACTCCTTTATGTTAACAATAATTTATCTAATATTATCTTTCATTTACCTGATTTTCAAATATGTTTTATTATTCAACAATTATTTCCCTGGATAGAGACATCACTGATTACTATTCTCCAAATACATAGGCACAGACTACAGAACACGTGACCATGTCATTATTTACTAATTGCTAACGCACGGCAAACTGTGAATAACCGTGACCGAAATGTATCCAAATATTAGGCATTTTTAAATTATTAGATACAACTAGTTACGAGTATTAAATACTACTTAATGGCACCTACAGACACTCCCTAGTCTCTTAAACATTTATGGAGCTATCTAAAATATTTTATTTAGAAATTTAAGAATAAGGAAGAAGAAGCTAAAAACTGTAACTAACGTACAGAATAAGAAGGACTTATATTGGATGATATAAATGATTAAATTGTAATAGTTTTCACGTCCTGATTCCTGAAATAATATCATTGAAATATCTCAATGGCCATGAGTTACACCAAGATTTAAATCAAATTACTATGATGAGCAAAATTACATTCATTATTATCAAATCTGAACACGTAAAATATACCTAATAGTCAATCCAGGTAATTGTGAACAAGGGTGATTGGAAACAACTCCACTACCTTATTCTAAATACCTCCTCTTTTACAACTGTAAATAATATTTTATTTTATAGATCCGATTCCAGTTTATTAAATTTTGGAAATACATCTGATTGATTATAGAAAAAAAAATCTTGTTAGTTGTTTACTAAATCCCCTGTTCACCCTTACCTCACCCTGAATATATCTACACAATATATGTATATACATTTATTTTTTCTAAACTGCTTTCTAGGCTATCGTAACTCACGATGTACTGTAGGTCTATCCCGGTCCATGCCATCATCAAGTTTCTCGCAGCAGGTACAGAAGTAACAAGGTATGCCAGGCACCCCGCAACACAGGGCACCCCACAGCCATTTATTGAGTGTACTACCAGCTCGGGACCATACCGTTGGTCTGTTCTGGTCGTACACGAAGTCCCGGTTCATTACGACACCATAGCGAAGTTTTTTATTTCTTTTTTCATAAGCTGCGGCGTGACGCGCTTGTGTTTTGACAGGTGTTTGACGTGTGTTATTTTTTTTTAATAGGTATGTAAGGAGGTGGTAATGGATGTTGAAGGCACGTCCAATTTATAGTTATGTTGAATTAGGAGTTAGTTTAAGTATGGCTCTATCTTTATAGACTCTCTTTCTTTAGTTTAAAGCTCTCGCTGGGAATCGAACCAAGGATTCTACCAAAGATAGCTTTTATAATACTATATTTGTAATTCTACGAATACGCACACTGTTTAGCAATGAGCCAGGCATGTAATATTAGGAAGTAATAATAAAAAGGATTGTATCATAGCTCTAGCTTTGTTTAGTGGCATCTATTGTTGGCCCAATTAATCTAATTTAAATAAGTGTAGGTACATTGGAACCTAAACATACACAGTTTTTTGAAGTGAAACTTCTTTATCGGGGTTGGAAAAAAATTTAGTGTAACATTTTTTCGTTACGCGTGACATTTTTCCGTTACGCGCCATCTTTGATTCGACGTACTTCTGTAAAGTTGCATATAGTAAATTATTTTTTGAAAAATAAGGTCATAAAGAAGTTTCACTTCTTACGTGTGTACACTAGTACACGCACACATTTTTTTTTAATTGTTGTATATAATATTCATATAAACAATTGTATTATATTCCTTCGGTAAATCTGCATCGAACCTTATGATGATTTTAAATTCGATCGAAGACAGGATCTTTTCTATTATCAGATGCATAAAACACTCTTTTGAATTAAACGAAACATCAATTGTTTTAAATCTTAATTAAGGAATTAAAATAATGGTTACTTGATTGCAGTTAAAGGTCGTCGCGTGATAATAACTTCATAATGCTAGACAAACATACATAATAACACCTGTTCACATAAGCTAATGTGATAACTAGTGAATATTCTTCGGGTTTACATGTGAATGTGATCCTCAAAATTCAAATCTTATGTGCCTAATTTTTATGGCTTCCTGCATTATACAATATTCCTTTTATATTTTTTTAAATAAATTCAATTTCCCACCTTCATAATAGCTTTTTCAGATGTAGGTAATTTATGAATATAACTATAGTAAGTAAGTATATATAAAATAAAGACTATTTTGAAATTTTATTGCATTTATAACACACATTATCTGTTGTTTCATATGAGTTATACCTAACTAGGTATAACTCATAGGTATCAAAGTAAGTAACTACTTACTTTGATAAAATAAGTAGAAACGAAACATAAACGAAAAAACTTTTTAAGACTGCGTAGTGTTATTGAAGAAAATCACCTAAACGAAACCTATCATTTACGTTTACTAAAGTTAATAATATACAGTACACAAAGTATAATTTACTTCTGTAATAATCAGGTTTGTTAGTAACAATTTATTTAAAACATTGAGAACATATTTCGTAACAGCTCTGAATAATTGTAGATTATTAAAAAAATAAAATTGCTTTACCTAAATAATCTTAGGTAAGAATACACCTTTTCGTTTTTATAAATGTTTTTTTTTTAATTTTACCTTAAAATTTGAAACTATTTTTCTTCGTTTATTAAAGTTTTTTAAATAAGAATTTAAATAAAAAAACGAAGCCACACTCAATTAAACTTCAATCAACAGATCAATACATTTTCTTAATTTACGTTAAAAAGATGCCCTATTAGTGGTTCTGCTATGATTAATCTGTATACAACTGATTTTTATACTACTAACTGACTAATGGTATTATTAATATATTATTTAAAACATACATGTTTACACTGATCTCAATTCGATTATCGTTAGCCGAAAACAAACATATCAACATTATTTATTTTCTTAATCTAATAGCTACACCATAACAATGCCATGTCTAAACGATGTTCACGTCACGCAATTACAGAACCTTGGCAGCTCCCTCACGAAGACCTAATGACAACCATCCGAAATCCTCACGTATTCATTACACGATTAAACGAAAAAAACACCATTTACCATCTTTATACCGAAGAGCAAATCATTGGTAGGTGGCCATTTGCAAAGTCGGCACGTCTGAAAAGCTTCTGAATTCAAATTGCGCGGGAATTGTTTTTTTTTTTTAATAATGAATCTAAGGCTGCATGCGTTTATGTGTCAAATGTTGTGGATATTAACAGTTTTAAATGGCAAGCCTGTGAAAGGTATTCCGGGATATGGAAGAAATTTGATTATTAAAGCTTTGCCTCCGATAGAGGACTACCAGAGCAATGTATATGAAGTCATAATGGAGCCATATCTCTATGTGAGTTATTTTTTATAGACCTTAATATTTAGAAAGAAATTGAAAAAATGTACATTCATTTTAAAAACATTTGTCATAATCTAGCGTAAACAAATACATTGTGTGCGCTGTTGTTATAATTACTATAATCGTTTTATGTATGTTACAATTACAAAATGGAGCCTATAATATATTTGTATTGTTTGGACTGTTAATACAGTTTATATAGATATTTTGACGTGAGAATTTTCGATTGAAAATTAGGTTGATTTTTGGTTAAGTTGAATAATATCATCCTCCATCGTAATTTTTTTTTTTGTTTCAAAAATTATCGACCCTGGTCTAAAATTATCATATATAGGTACTCATAAAATTTAAATATTTTTGAAATAATTTAAAAGGTCTATAATTTCTATATTAATTATAGTAAAAAATCATAATGAAATTATAATACTTATTCCCTTATGCTTTTATAAGGCAAATAAGGCTCTATCACCTTATTTCCGTCATAAAGTCACTTACTTAGGTAGTTAAATGTTTTAGTAGTTAAGTAAGTATGATATTTTGTATAGGTATGTTTTTATCTTTATCAAACGGCAAAGCTAAAAATATAGGTGCTTAATTAAATAGTAACTAATTTTGAAATTTGATATCGGGAAATTTGACGGAATTTTTATTTTTGTAGGTAATAATGTTTTTTTCATCTTTATAATAAGGTAAACGAACTTGCCTAATGGTAAAACGTGGTAATGTCAATCAAAGAGCACATAAATAAAAAACTACATGCCACTTAAGCACTGCCATTTGATGACGGACGTGACACCTACATTTACTATAGCATCTTGTATTTGATGCTATTTTGTAGCCAATTTTTGAAGCATGTTTAGTTATCTCTCTACCATTCTCTCTATGTATTTTACTTAATTTACAGGGGACTTAATACTCGTTCTTTATAAATTATCTGGCTCTACTTTTTAAATGTGGTCTGATACTAGGAAAAAAAAATAAACGAACACAAACAATAGAAACTGACGAACGTAGAACGTGTTTGTGTAGTAGGTATACATATTATTATTAGTCTGTGGTAGAACCTTCTTGACTCGCCTTGTTTTTGTTTTTTTTTAATTTTTGTGAAAACAAAGTAATTAAACGTTTTTACAATGGGGAATATTCGTGTTTTTCTTTTTTGTCTTAAATTAATAGTTACGTATTTTATATCGTAGAAAAAATATTAATGGGCTGCAAAATACTCTAGATATTTTTAAAAATGAAATTTAAAACTTTTAAAAAATTTAAGCAATTCAAACGCCGACATTTTGCGCGCGCTTTGCGTGACGTCACATGACACGTCGAGTGGGTGTTTACCAAGAAGGTGTTTACTTTATTGTTTACTGTGGAGTGATGAATACAATGTCGTGTCATGACGTCCAATTCGTTCGACCTATGGTGGCGCGTTTTGGAAGTTTGAAGTTCGCTTCCTTGTTTTGCACTTTTTGAATATTATTTTAGAGGTTTAAATAATAAGTAAATAAAGAAAATTCTTTTTATTATAATATTACGTTAATAAGTATTCGAGAAAAAAATATTTTAGGCCATTTAAAATTTTATGCCAATGAAGGAATATTAGGAATATTCCCTATTATTAAAGAGCATAATATGGGTTTATTTATAAAAGCTATAAATAATTACGTTGCTCAGAAAAAATAATTTTAATACGCTAAAATTTTAATTTCTTTTTCCATGCGTACCTATCCCTAAAAATGAAATACCTAGGTAACCAGTTGATAACTAGTATAAGCACCGATACTATAATATTATATTAGGGTCGATCAACTTTTAATGGTCCGACGGTACACGCATCATGTCCCTGAACGATAATTAATAAACATGAAATCATAAAGAGTTAAATTGGTTTTAATTATATTCTTTTTAATATTTTCTAACATTATTGTAAACAATATTTTACTTATTTTATTAATTTGTGCGTAGTTTCATGGTTGTCCAGGGACTAAATGCAATTTTCCAGTACTGTCACATTTGTCCCCAAGCTACAATGCATTAAAAAACTTCGCATCACGAACACATACTATCACGACCATAAATACCAAATACACTTCTTGTTTCAGTTAATGATTATTGACATAAAAACATACAAATAATTTTTTTTTTATTGGATATAATACGATTTTCAGGCATTTTACTTATGTCCCCATAAATCATCTACATGGCACAGGTCTCACAGACAACCGTAATTTAGTTATGGAAACAAAACACAGAGTGCGCGGTAGATTCCTAAACAACAAGCTAAACACAATAATTAACTGTCGGGCTCAAACGCCATTTTGATTTGTATAAAATCACGGCAACAGTCGTCCGAGCAACGTTGGTGAGTGTGGGGTGGCTTTATTGTCAGTCCGTCAGACAACTGTGATTAAAACATAAGTACTTGATGCATTGTTATCAATTATACTACACGAGATGCGCTTTCGTCTATAATTTAGTGTGAGCTGAGATTAATATATAAAATAACAATAGTATTTGCTTGGCGGGTCAAAATTTTAAAAATGTCCCGCGGACAACCAGTCACTTGGCCAACTAAAGTGGTTGTACCATGGACAATTTGGTTGTCCCTAGGACAATAATTATATAAAACTTATACTTTAACAGTTAAATAGTTCATGTTTTGTTTATTACTCGGCTGTTTCGGGAACACATTTTTATTACGCGATTTTATGTCTAGTTTAATTGTAATTTTAACATTTCAAAAATCAAGACGACTAAGATGTCCCCATATGAAAATCACATTATACTTCATTCATTCAGTTATATCGAGAATCAGTTCATTTTAATTAAGTAAAATCAATAATACGATAAGTAACAACCTCGCCTTAATAGTTTTTTTGTAAAAAATATCACTATTTCCGCTTTACTGAAACTTTTTTATATATGAAACATTGTTTGGTTGTTCAAAAGACATCATTCGTTTCAATTTTAATAAAAATATTTCGTATTTTGGGTGTAAATAGAACAAATATCAAAATATTATTTATTATTTAATATTAGAAGAATTTATTTTAATTCTGAAGGGAATTTAACATTTAAAAAAGTACTATTGTTTAAGTTGTCCAAAGGACATTATTTCCCGTGAATAGATCGGTTCGTGAAGTTAAATCCACAAATGTATTTAATCAACATCACTGCTGCCTATATAATCTTAATCTACGAAGAATTATCTTCTAAATGAAATAGTAAAATGCTGAAAATTAAGTTAAAAAAAAAATACGGGAAAATTATGATCGGGACCTTTAAAAATTGATTGACCCATTAGCATAACTTTCTTACAATTTCTCGAACCTTCAAATAATGAATACTGTTGTTATTACTTCGTTTATGACATACCTACAAACGTATATAAGGCAACATAGCTTGTGTAAATACACAGAATACACAATACGTGTTGATAAACATAAAACATAGATAATACAAAAATATAATGGCACCAATTTACAGGGGCTCGGCGAACCGTATCCAATCACCGGAGAACGCAGCGAGAAGCAGATTGACTTGGAAGTGAGTATCATCACTACATAGTATAAAACAAAGTCGCCTTTTCTGTCCCATGTCCCCATGTAGGTATGCTTAAATCTTTAAAACTAAGGATTAAAGATTTAAGCATACATGGGGATTGGGGACATAGGGACTTTGATGCGTTTTTTTTTTAAGTTAGAATGATTCAAGAGGAAGGTTTTAGTATCTATAGGTATAATTTATTAGGTCTAAGACAAAGCAGGCGAAGCCGCGGGTGGTAAGCTAGTTAAACTCTGTGCTTTGGAAAGCATCAATCACAGATCAGTGATAAATACAATAGGGCCATATTTTGAAACATCTTTCAGCTTTCAGCCAACCTAATTTTCTGTAATATGACGATTTAAAAGCGCTTCTAAACGAATTTTATTTGATTAAATAACTGTTTGAGTTTAACAATAGGAACTGAATATTTTCTTAAATTTTCCAAGTCTTTACTCTCGATTAAGGAAGCGTTTACATGTGAGTAATTACACCCAATAATTACCATCAATCCCGTTGAATGCCATCACGAAAAGCACGATGTTTAGCATTTGGACAAATTTGCATACGATACCGTAGTAAAGTTGAGTCACGATTTTTCAATGCTTCGTGATGAGTTGCCGTTTCCTTAATTAATATTTACATGACGTAATAAATAAATAGGTACAAATTGTCTTAATTCTACTTAAATTGCAACAATACAGGGTGTCCCACTGTTGGTATACAAAGGAGGTTATAGTTTTGCATACGCTGAGTTCGTAAAAAATACTTATAAAATTCCAGACGCATATTTTTTTCAAATAGTTGAATTCTTAAAACTCTTATGTGTACACCAATAACAAGCAACCCGCCCAACTTTATCACCAGCACGTGAGCTATCGTTTAAGATTATGTTTTCATAGACAAAATGCTCACATTAGCGAAGCGGTATATGCCGGCTGCGCGAAGCTAGAGAAGAAAACATAGATTTTCAGGAAAATTTCAGCAAAAAATTATTTTTGACGTAATTTTGTTGTTTAAGTATTTTTCACGTGATCAGTGTATGCTAAACTACAAGTCTCTTCGCGTTAGTAGGTATACCAATAGTGGGACACCCTGTATATATATTTTCGTATAATTTACATTCACAATTCGTCAATCGTGATGCCTTACGACATTATGTATCTAAAGTGGTGGAAAAACTAAGTGGAAAAGTTTATTTTCATTTTATTAACGCCTAGGTAAAAGCAGATTTATATTATCTGTGGTTTAAATATAATCAGTTGTTATATTATTATCTAAGAATAAGAATAAGAATATTATTATTCTTATATTATTATGTAGTAAGGTAGTTATTAGTTAGTTACCGCAATAGAAAAATATATATTCGTTAAATATCATAATATCTAAAAGGCGGGATACAAAATAATTCCATTTCTATCTATAATCACCTATTATTTTAGTAAGACATAAATAGAGTTATAGGTTAAACATAGGTTTTTAGTTTTCATCTAATATGAAAGATATGAATAACTATCCATAATCAAGTATTAAAATCTACAATGTCGCGTGTAACAGAGTAGTCAAGGTAGTTTAAAAAATTACATGTAAAATGCATATAGATAACAATTATTTCACAATTATTTACTCAGCTTAGACTTTAGATAAGAGTGACATAATTACTTCAGGAATTTTATTCATAATCTTTGTTTGAATAACAGGTTCTCACGATATTTAGGTATTATTTTAATTAAATTACTATACAGGTAGTTAGGATGTGCGCTTGTTGTTTATAAGATTTTCTATTTTATAACCTAATAAATTTATCAATACATTAGTATTGTCGTATTATCCTGTACTATTCTACAGGAGTTAAAAAAATTGTATTATCTTCGTATATTATCGTATTTCTTGAAACGTAAATCTGTTTCTAATAATGTTTTTTGAAGTGAAACTTCTTTAGGAGCGTTGAGTGTAAAATTTCAAGGTCGCGTCATGGCAACCGTCACGTCATGGAGTAAGGAAGTTTCACTTCTAACACGTGTGCTTGGCACACGCGCTCTTTTTTTGTTTACAAGTATTCTTTCCACAGGGCTACAGAACCCACGGTCTTCAAGCAGTCGCCTACCTCAGAGCAGACGAAGGCTCTAGTGTAGAGGGCACACTCATATTCACGCAGGTGCAGCCCAACGGCCCTGTGACCATAGAGGGGAATGTCACGGGCCTGTCTCCGGGCCTACATGGTCTGCATGTGCACCAGGCTGGATCTATTAAGGACAATTGTCAGGATATTGGACCGCATTTTATTGCGTATTATGTGAGTCTACTGGACGTATTGAATGAATTCTTAAACTGTTCTTTAAAAAAAAAACGATTGCTGGTTTTGCAGGCTGTCATATTATTACGATAAACATTTGGAATATTTATTTTGTTAACATTTACTGGCTAATAGCACAGACTAATAGGAAAATACTCTACGTCATTTTTTTTGTATTGAATAAGTGATACCACAGAACTATAGTGATACTTATAAGCAGGATTTGAATGTCTCCACAAATAGCGATGTAGCAGAACATAATGCTATTTTATTTAGGATACATTTTAAAAACTCAACCCTACAATATTATGTAACCTGCTTTCTTACAGGGTCGTCACGGTGGTCCCCGCGACCAAATCCGCCACGTCGGCGACTTGGGCAACATAAAGGCTGAAGAGAACACCCTTCTGAACGTCAAAATCGTCGACCATTTGGTGGCTCTCGCTGGCCCCAGGTCTATAGTCGGCAGGGCGATCGCTGTGACCAGCAGTGAAGACGACTATGGTAGAGCTGGTACTGAAGATAGTGCGGTTAATGGTACCTCTGGACCAGCTGTCGCGTGTGGGGTTATTGGCTACTTGTATTAAATTGTGTTGATATTATGACAATGTAAATTTCTCAACAAACATAAGGCATCTAGTAAAACTGCGCGTTTAATGGAATTGCTTGTTCCAATTATTTTTGTATAGAGTTTTTAGCGCCTTTATGAAAATACATACTACTTAATATAAATTATTTTTTCTACTCAAGTACTTTCGCAATAACAATAAGCGACGTAACAAAGTTATTTATGTCATAAATCTTCAGACCAATTTTTAAATAAAGAATAGTTTGAATCGGTTGTTTCATTTATCCAAGAACCAACATAAAAATAGAGTTAAATAAAACAAATCAAATAATATATCTCCATATATTTCAAGCTGTATAAAAAACAAAAAAACAAATTATATGTAAGAAAAACAGCAACAGTATATAAATGCTCTTAAATGTATGAAAAAATAACCATCGCTGGTTGCCAAAAAGACTATACAACGGGAAGCTCTTGTAAATACAAAGTTACATTATCTGTGCGTTGATAAAAATATGATTAAAAGTAAAAACTGTATAAAAGAACACTTATTCATAACAGTCACCACTCAATAACTTAAACTAACGACGTAATTATGTAAATAGCATTTAATAAATAGTTATTGCTCTTACAACACGCAATCGTGTTACTTCCATTTATTATTGACTTAAAAAAGCGCGGCAAACAAACCAGTACAATGGCGGATTTGCCGCCATGTTTGACAAGTGACAACATAGATTTGCCGCCATAATGAGTGTGTATACGAAAACTTGATTTTAACGTATTTTTAAACTTTAACGTATTTTAAAAAGTTCGATTGCATGTTATAAAGGAACGTGTAGAGTTTATTGTAGTCCGAGAGAGTCAATGAGGGTCTGTGCCTTCGCGATGTAGGCCTTCTGTGCGTCCTCCTTCGACATGCCTTTCTTGCCGCTCCAGGCCTGGAACTTGGCCTTACCCTTCAGGTCCAACAGACCGGGCTTATCTGTAACAAATTAAAACGAAACGTTACTTAAATGTGCTATAAAATTAGGTAAAATGAAGTCCCTTGAGCTGTTCGTTGAGTAAAAGGTAGATGGACTAAAAACCAATGTTTTACTGATTCATTTTTTAAGATGAAATAGGTGATCGAACTTTTGTGCAATCTATTTTAACACAATAATCAGGGAGTTAGGATTTGAAATACTTCTACTAGAAGGCATGAACCGTAACTAGTTAAGCTGTAATCCAGAGTTCTGTATAGGCACGATTTTCTAAGATTTTCTAAGATATATCTAAGACGTATAATATCTACGAGTACCTAATAAACGTCCATTATTTAACTGGTAACCTTCGATTGCGACCAGGACATTGCACCTGAGTCACTGCTAGATACGCTTAAATTAAACAACTGATCAATTACGCATGTGCGATTCATACTGTCTAATAACTAATTAAATGTTAATAATATTTAAATGATCTTTACTATTCCAGACGGAGAAAGGTCCATAGTTCGACGACAAAATTTAACAGTGAAAAATGTTATAAAAGCGAAAATGTTTGTTTATTTGTCTTTCTTTGACATAAGGAATGATTTAGGAAAAGATTTTTTTGGCTGAAGATAGGTAGTTAGTTTTTTACCACGGTAAAACATCTCATTTCATTTTATATTGAAGATATTTAGCGCTTTTATTTTGATAATAAAATCAGAATTTTCGTAAAACTTTTTATCGTGCGTCACAAAAGGAAAATATACTACCAATTATAGAAAGAGGGATACTATTCGCAAAGAAAAAGAAAAAGAAGTATATATTCTATAAAATTCCTCTTTTGTTGGATTCATTAAGTACCATCTATATTAGTGTTCAAACCTGTATGAATGGTCTCTAGTCTTGAGTAATAAAAACTTTTATCATAAAACAAAGAACAATACAATAGCTTTGACCTCAACCCTATGCCAACATTCATGTAATGGCTAATAATATTTTTAATATTTCTTATCTCTATAATCAAACGCAACGAATTTTTTCTTTACACTTTCCTTTCATCAAAATGTGAATGTAAACACACACACACACACACACACCTAAAAAGGTTTAAAAAAATAAACGTAAAAATGCATTGTGAGTTTACGCTGCATATCTAATGTTGACTAATAAAAAAATGATGTCATTCGAAACGTAATGAATCATCTACTTTTCTCGAGAAAAAATATCGTTAAATAGATTGCAATCAGCACGAACAACTAGAGAAAAAGAAACAAGTATTTATCTAGTTAATTTGTAAGTATAGCTACTCATGTTACTCTAACGACGTGGGAAACATATTTTAATTAGTTAATGTTAATATTAAATGAATTAAGTTTTCCTTGTCCCATGAAAATGTAACCCCTCCTGTTTAATTATCTGCTAACTTTAGTCTGGCCATACTTATAACAAAAAAATGCTACAAAATGTTACGTCGAAAAAAATTTTTTTTTCAGTTTTTCCTAATTTTCTTATCAAGATATAATTTTTATTGTGATTATTGATAATATTATAAAATAATTTGGAAAATCCAAAAGTGCACGCCTCATAATTTTTTTTTAATAAATATTTATTAATTATTATTTTTGTTTATTTAATAACAATTAAACCACATCGAATCAGACCCTGAAAAATGAAAGGGTTCTATTCCTGAGCATACTCAAGCGTAAGAGAAAAAAAAAGACTCGATTAGTAAAGTATTTCGGTCGCTATCGTGTTAACAAGAAAAAGGATCCGCACATACAGACACACGGACGTCCAAGACAGAACTTTTTTAAACTGTTTTTTAACTAGTTTAAATAACAAAAATGACATCAAAAATATCATGAACGTTAAAAATAGTGTTTTTTCTTAATATGTGTGTGTATGTATTATCTTACAAGTGCAATGTATGATACATAAAGACATTTTAAGTTTGAAAAATCAGATGTTTTGCGCGAAGTGACAGTAGTACCCACCTCAACGCTTCGCTTATGAGGCGTGCAAAACTACAATTCATAAGCATCTACAGGTGTTTATTAATAAAACTCTATTAATTTTGATTCTGACCCTTGAATTTCCAATCCTTCCTAGATAACGTGATGGGCTTATCAGGCATTTGTTTCTTCTTTTTTTATTTAAATATAATTAATAAATTATCATACTTAGCTAAAACCGTATCAACGGATACGATATAGACTGATATTAAAACTGAATTATTAGATAAACAGGTAAATAACAATAACATGAAGATAAAATACCTTTTCTACGCTTAGATCATTAAGTAATGGATGGAGTACGCTGGCAAATGTTCTAACTAAACTTTCTGCTGATTTTGGTGCGGGGAGGGCAACTCACACTATTGAAACACAATCACACATTCACAAAAATAATTTGTGTCACGAAAGTCGTAAAAATTTACGACCTTTTAAGCGACGAGTTTTTAAATTCAACTCTATCCCTAAGTTCATAAAGATTAAATTTGTATTTCATTCCAAGTTGTCTCGTGGGGAGTGTGGTTCAATATCGCGTTCTAAATTCAACTTTATAACTTAGATCATAAAGATTAAATTTGTATTTCTTTAAAAGATAGTCTCGTAAGGAATGCGGTTCATTATCGCGTTTTAAATTCAACTTTCTCTCTTAGTAGATAAAGATTAAATTTGTATATTTTCTTTCCATGATAGTCTCGTCTCTTTCTCTCTCGAAACATGACTCGATTATTTGTTTTCATAATTCATCATCATATCGCTAAACGATACATCGACGATTATTAGAAATTGCATTTAATTAGAAATGTACGTTAAAAAATAAAAAAATATACACAAATTAAAGGTTATTCCATCTTTTTTAATATTCGACATGTTTGAATTGCTTCTGCAAGACTTGACAGTGCAAAACGGCATTTTTAGCGGAGCACTCGCAGACGTCCTTTCGATGTTTTACGAATACGCAGAGTGTTTGTAATCGATTACGCAAGTAGTTTTTATGAAAGCATAAGATTTTTCGATTCGAATAATCTTATACCTCAGCAAAAGGGGAAACGCCTGCGAGTGTTATCCATTACTTAATGATCTAAGTTTCTACGCACGATTTTGATAAATTTTATAGCAAAAAATTAATAAACGAAGGAGATGGTTTAATAAAAACTTAATTGCGCGGAAAAATAGTAGATTATGTTCTAGTTTAAAGTTAAAGTACCTACTTAGGGAAAAAACTATACCTACGTCTTATAACAAAGTAGGAGATGGTGCAAAAATACCTTGATTTTGAATTCACGCAATTGAAGGTAAAAAGGTTCGCCTTCCAGTTCATGGAAATTAATAGAAACAAGAAAAATCTTGTTTAGGCAGTTACATAAAATCATTATAAAAAGAATAGGCGCATATTTTTGTACGAAAATGTTGTGTTTGTATAAGTATTTATTAAAAAATCTTATTTAATTGATATGTGAAGTATATTGCACGCCTCATAAGCGAAGCGTTGAGGTGGGTACTACTGTCACTTCGCGCAAAACATCTGATTTTTCAAACTTAAAATGTCTTTATGTATCATACATTGCACTTGTATTTTTAAACTTATCGATCTCATTATTTTAATTAATTCTTGATTTTAAATAATAAGTAGTATTTCTACAAAACGATTTTAGGACTAGGTACCTACTATGTACTACTTCATGTATTTTCTGGTCTGTAACAAACGTTGGTAAAAGGTGTTTAGTGGTGAATAGCCTAACAGACCCAGTTATAATGACGAATCTATACTTTATTAAATTTACACAAATTATAGCCTAACGCATATGTCAAAAAAACATTATATATATACGACCTAAGTAACAAAAAAAAAAACGAAAAAAAAAACAATAAAAAAAATGTATGCGTGTACTAGAGTACACACGTAAGAAGTGAAACTTCTTTATGACCTTAAAAATGTCACGAGTATGGCGTAACGCAAAAATGTCACGCGTACGGCGTAACGCAAAAATGTCACGCGTACGGCGTAACGCAAAAATGTTACACTAAATTTTTGTCCAACCCCGATAAAGAAGTTTCACTTCAATTATGTGCATCGTGACAATCGAAAGTATTATATGTTCGACATTGTATGAGGTAGATAATAAACACCACGTAAGGTATTTTTTTATTTAAACTACTGATAACGTAAAAAATAACACGTCATTAATCCATAATTTTGCTCTTTAGTTTTCACGTAATATTATAATTTTGTATTTTATACACGTGTCCACAAAAAGGCCAATATTATTTAAATTTATATCAATGGTGAAGGTGATATTTGTTTTACCTTACGATAATAATTAATTCTAATACAAGATTTTTATCCAATGTGGAGCAAATAAGTATATTTTGTCGGATCACATTCAAAATTTAAACCAGTTTGATAATCACGCATAAACCAAAATATTATTTTGTTACTAATAATAATAGTTTAAAAAAACTAAAAAACACGCTTTTAGGTCGGTTTTCTATAAAAAGCGTGTTTTTTATTTATTTTTTTAACTATTATTTATTTTATCAAATTAGTGTATTGTCATCGGTCCTCAATAAATCTACAAAGTTTGAACGAAATCTGGCCGTTTAAAGTGGGTCAAAATCGCGCCCAAAGAAGTCGGTTACAAACATACAGGTGAAGCTAATATAAAGCGTGTAAAAAGAGACGCAATTGTATTTATTATAGTACCTATATGATACACAGAACGATTATGTTTATAAGTGACACTTCTTTATGCGCGTTGAGAGTAAAATTTCAAGGTCGCGTCATGGCAAAACCGTCACGTCGTACGATTTTGGTATTCTTGAAACTTTTCAACGAAGTTTCTCTTCTTCTTTCTCGCTTTTTTTAAATATTCACCATATAATGTCGAATTACTGAATTACAGAATTCAGTGTAGGTAGATTTAATTGAGATTAAATAGGGATTAAACTCATAAATTTTTTTCCAGTATAGAATAGCATAACACCATTACGTACCTACCTAATATAAGTAAAAATGTTTTTGCTGCAATTCGAATCGAATTTTTAGCACTGGTTTTTGTTAACATGTAACAGAAGTAAATAATAATGTTCAGTTTTCAATTATTTACATTAAAATGATTTTTTATCATATCAATAATTATAAAAACAAACATGAGTAATTGTTAATATCTTAGGTTAATATAAAATTTTCTGCATTTACAAAATATGATTGCAGATAATATTTTTGAAGTTATACTTCTTTTGGCGCGATGGAGAAAAATGATGAGAGTATTTTTTTTCCATACGCGGTACGCCAAAGAAGTATAACTTCTAACGCGTGTACATAAGTACACACACTCTTTTTTTTTAATGTTAGGTAGGTAAGTATTTAATTCATTTTGTTTTAGACCTATTACTCAATAATTAATAAGAACCATAGTAATCTGTAGTTATCTAAGCCATTTATTTATAATTAGTTATGCCCCGCGGTTTTACCCGCATTGCTCCGCTCCTGTTGGTCTTAGCGTGATGATATTAATACAAAACCGTTTATGGCGACATCGTTTAGAACAACATACCGGTTAAATTGACCAAAATCAAAGGTCCTGGCTGAATGTTATATGACCGCCTTATCGAAAACACTGGTTTTTACGACATTGTTTACTACGGCATACCGTATTAAGCGACCACATCTGGTTAATGTTTTCGGAGTATTATATCTGTAGAACGACCGGCTTGTAAACAATTTGAATAGGTCATTGTATCCACATCTGGCACAGTATAATAGTCAATGGGTATTATCGTAAAAGTAAACAAAGGTTAGGGTCCTTTGTAATTCTTAGAAACAAAGCACATGCATGCCGTAGCCTCAAGGCCCGCTTCGTCATATCTCTTAAGTCAGTTTGTTACTTATCCTTACACAAGGCGCACCTAAACATATTGTTGAGTTAACCGTGAAAATTGTAACATGTCGCAAAAAAGAAAACAATTCAATATCGAAGAAAAATCGCGTATTATTTCAAAGCTAGAGAAAGGAATTCCAAACAAAGACCTGGCAAAAGAATATGGTGTATCACACTCGACAATTTCAACCATTTGGAAAGAAAGGGAGAAAATTCAAATCCTTTACGACAAGAATTTTTTGAAAATGAAACGAGCCAGAACAACGCGGCATACGAAGATTGAAGAAGCTTTGTTTAAGTGGTTTAAATATCAAAGGACAAATAATGAGCCAATAAATGGACCACTTCTTCAAGAAAAAGCAAACGATTTTGCTCAACGTTTTGGTGAAGATTTTGTTTGCTCGTCTAGTTGGATTCAACGTTTCCGGGCTCGACATGGCATTGTCGGCGGGAAAATGAGAGGTAAAGCTGCCAGTGTAGATAAAGATGCTGTAGACGAATGGATTACGCAAAAGTGGTCTACATTATGCGAAGGCTACAGTCCAGAAGACATTTATAACGCAGACGAAACCGGACTTTTTTACAATATGACACCAGACAAGACTTTAAAATTCAAAGGAGAGAATTGTTCGGGAGGAAAAATGTCCAAGGCGAGACTAACGATCATGGTTGCAGCAAATATGACAGGATCCTGTAAAAGGAAGCTTTTAGTTATTGGGAAATCTAAGAAACCAAGTTGCTTTAAAAACATACGCTCACTGCCGGTAACGTATGAACACAATGTGAAGTCATGGATGACATCGGAAATTTTTGAAAGATGGTTACGAAACTGGGACGCTGAATTAAAAGCAAACAATAAGAAAGTTCTTCTTTTAGTTGATAATTGCCCTGCTCATCCGGCTGTTACTAATCTGAAGTGCATTAAACTCGTGTTCTTACCACCAAATGTTACATCTGTACTGCAACCTATGGACCAAGGTGTAATAAGTTGTTTAAAATCTCATTATAGAAGACTGCAAGTGTTAAAGTTAATACAAAGCATTGACAGTAATAATCAGAACAGCTTTACGGTTCTTGATGCCATCTTGATGATATCAGAAGCATGGGAAAAAGTTTCACAAAAAACTATAGCTAACTGCTTTGGGCATGCAGGTTTTAACGACCTTACAAGTCTTATAACAAGAACCTCAGATGATGTGATTGACGATGATGAAGAGGACAATATTTCTTTGGCTCAATTAGCACAAAATTTACGACCTGCTTTATCTACTACTGAAACAGACGAGTTTATTTATTTAGATCAGACTATTGCAATTTGTGCACCAGCTACGGAGGATGATATTGTACGTGAAGTTCAAGAGGAAAATGAAAATGAACAGGAAGACTCGGAAGAACAATTTACAGTGCCAACTTTGATTGACGGTCTCAATGCTGTTAGTGTATTAAGAAAGATTGTTCTTTTTAATGAAGCGTTCCATATGCAGGAAAATTGTGACGATACGCTGATTAAAATCCAACGTGAATTACAAAATGTGTATGCACGACAGAAGTGTTTCAAACAAACTAAAATTACAGATTTTATGCATACATAAATGATGGAAAAATGATACTGTTCTTTTATATTATACGTTTGTATTGAAGTAAACAAAATGCGGTTTAATTTCCCACATGAATATACATATTATCTTTCCTATTAATACCTGTCACCGGTTGTTACAACTATCGGTTTTTACGACTCAATATGAGTTTTTTTTTAGTCCCTTCGATGTCGTTATAACAAATTTTGACTATAGGCTATCTAAAACCGAAAGAATTATTCAAGTCAGACCAGTAGTTCCTGAGATTAGAGCGATCAAACAAACAAGCAAACTCTTCGTCTTTAAAATATTATAATAGTATAGATGCTTACTAGAAAAATAAAAAAATAAAGGATAACTACAATTATTTGTAAGCAAAACGATATTATATTTACGTAATTTAAAATGTTACCTTGATGTTTTTCCATAAAAAACATAGAACGTGGTTGCGTAAGAGAAACATAAAAAAATATTTTAAATAGGATTTCTTCATTACTAATTCTCACGGTAAGAATTAATGTTGTAATATGTAGTATATTGTGTGCCTTTAGCCAACTTTATCAAATAAAAATAATATTCCTTATTCACAAATGCTTCTTAAAAGATAGAGCATAAAAGTTTTAAGTAGCCGTAAATAAAATCACGAAGCATTTTTTTTTCTTTTTACATCATGACAAATCAGCATTTTTACATAAGAAACCCACATTTCTAAAAATCTAACGTGAGATTGGGGGATGGGGGAGGGGGTTAAATAACATCTCACCAGGGGCAGGGGGAGCGCAAAAAATTAGCAAAAACACATCACGTAATTTATGGACGCCCCCTAAAACTAGTTTTCTTTAATAATTTATTTTAATCAAATTTTACACTATCACAGAACGTAAGTTTCATCAAAATCGCTCTAATATTTTCTTAATATTAAAATAACATGTTTCGCGTTGTTTCCTTGCCACACAAGGACAATATAACTGTATAGCCGATTTACGTAACGGTAAACCACTAAATAAAACTCGATTATCCTTAACAGCTTGTAAACAGGAAAGAAAGTCGCATTGCGTAAGCGGACACACGTAATTGTAAAAATAAACTGTTAATAATCATTAACAGTTTCCATAAGGATACTAAAAAATATTCCGACTTCATGAAAAATTAAAAATTTAATTGTTATTGCTTCATACCTTTTTTTATACAAGTACATGAAAGAAAAATATATTCTAATTGGGTTATTGTTTTGCAACATTGACCAACGTCTAAATAGAATATTATTTACCAGTAAACAAACTAACTCAAAAAAGAAAAAAATCACCCAGATAAGCATTTCGTTATCTACTTCCATCAATTTCAGGTTTTAAATTCATTTATAATGACAAGATTATTTTTTAAGAAATGTCTACCAACCTGCTGGGTTAGCATCACCGACTGTGCCCTGTTTGAACAGAGCGTAGATCTCGAGGAGATCAGCATCGCTGGGGCGGGACTTCAGCTTCTTGATGTTCTCAGCGGCTGTGTCGAATTGCTGTGAAAACATCACAGTTCATTACTTCACTTGCACAATCATTCTGACAACATTTGATCAAAACTAGAACTATCCCATAGTAGATATCCATTTGCGGTCTTACTAATAAAATGTAACCCATTTGCTTTGCAATGGATTAGTTATTGCAATAACCTGTCTTGTTTTTATGATTGACGTTTCATGTGAGCAAGAGCAGGACAAAGCTATGGTAGAAAATGGTAGAAATTTATCCATTGTTTAACTTTATATTAGTAAGGCCGCTAGAGTTTAAGTTTAATTAATTAAAAACATATTTATTGATTGCTTTGCTTTACAGACAAGTTTGTAGGCCTTCTGCATCATGTCAGACCGAGGCGTTCTATGCCTATAGGGAACCAAATTCAGGACCCTAATGTTCAACGCTCACTCCTTATCCATTGTACCCATGACATGGATATTTCATCAATAACACACTGTCATAAATATGTCAAAAGTATTTCAGCTCAATTAAGGATAAATTCCTAGTACATAATATACATATAATACTAGCTGCTCCGCGCGGATTCACCCCCGTGGCTCCTCTCCTGTTGATCTTAGCGTGATGATATATAGCCTATAGCCTAGCCTTCCTCGATAAATGATCTATCTAACACCGAAAGAATCTTTAAAATCGGACCAGTAGTTCCCGAGATTAGCGTGTTCAAACAAACAAACAAACTCTTCAGCTTTATAATATTAGTATAGATTTAACTTAGTAGTTAAATACTTAGACTGAACAGGCAGTTAATAAATATACAAATGTCCTTGTACTTTAGACACATTAAAATTAATTGTAACCACTATATCTGAGTTATTTGCATAATAAACCATTATAAGTACCATTACATTGGAGAAATAACTTTTAAACCCTATTTGACCTCTAAAAACTAGTTTTTCTTCCTGGGCTTTGAACCTACTTGGTAATTTTGTATCCAAAAAACAAAAATACATATTATTAAATACAGCTTTATATTCCGGCCTTTTCCAGTTTGGGTAAATTAATATTTAATAGATTTTAAAATATGATTCACGGTAAAGTAACAATATTAATAAACATTTCTGTATTGGTTTAACTGTGTTTTTCTAATTTTTTAAATAAAAATTTGTTGTCACTAAATACATTTAAAGTCATAATAAACATAACAGATTAAATTTACAATGATTCTTTAGACATTAAAAATAAATAAAAACAACAATATTAAGAGTGATACAGTTAACATAGCAACAGCATAATTATAACGGACATTCAACTTTCTAAAGAAATACACTATAATGATTTCACATACCTAAATGGAAACATTACACATAAATTATCATAAATATTACGCGTACTCTATGACCTCTAAATAACTTATAAGACCTTAATAAAATTATAAATAAATAAATACATACCTCTTGGAGGGACATGGTGATTTGCGGGCTATTGACCTAAAAAAAGTAAAAATATTTAATCTGTAACTAGCGACTGTCTAAATAAAACTAGTAACTACGTGACTGGCTTTAATCACTATTAGCATAGCTAGATATCAATACGAAGTGGATACGATTAGATTATACACCTACTTAAAAATATATATAACTCTAACTCACTTAGTTAGACTTGAAGGAACGAAGAGCGACGTCTGCTCACTTTGAATTATTGTTCAGAACTAAATATATTCTGATTATCAGGTAATTGTGAAACTGTTGTTCGGAACTGCAAGGAGGCAGATACGTGTTTTAATTTAATAGGTACGTCAGACCGTAGTAACACTTATATCAGTCCAATTAGCTGGACTTATTAATTAATAATAATCCAAGGAAGGGCGCGCGAATTATGTAAAAGCACTAAGACGAGAAATTAATAATATAACTTAATTTTGAGCCTACAAAATCGCAAGTTCTACAAAAAGTTGCAATTTTGACATTGAACTTTCTATAAAATGTCACTTTTCACACATGACATTGTCAACAAAAGTCGCGTTCGAGTAATGTGTTTCTCATTTTTGTTTTGAGCACACAATTTGAACACAATCTTATTTTCTTTTCCTTACCCTAATGATATGGTTTTATCAAGATGATGCTTTGAGCATATTTCGTAATTAAGGAAGGAAACCAACAAATGCGTCAATTATTTACATTCAGGTTTTAATAGCTGGTTATGGGCAATTGCCCGATGTGATGAAGGCTTCATTGTATTGAAATTATTAATACAAGCAGTAATAAGTAATTAGTAATAAGTCATCTATCCATAATCCATCAAGGACAAGGAAGAGGCGATTCGAGAGAAAATAATTTCAGCATTGTTTACCTATCAAGAAAACTTTATACTCAAAGCAGAGAAAGATATATTTAAAATCACTACTGCTGACTAAGCAAAAAAGGTGCACTTGTTGGAGCATCAACTTATATTAAGTCAAATTAAAATCAAGCATATTCTTTTGTAATTTCTGTCAGTGTAATTTACCTATTTCTTTATTCGAGTTAGCTCGTATATTTCATAACTAGCTTTCCGCCCGCGGCTTCGCCCGCGTTTTCAAAGAAAAACCCGTTCCCATAGGATTTCCGGGATACAACCTATCCTATGTCCTTTCTCGGGTATCAAAATATCCCTATACCAAATTTCATGCAAATTGGTTCAGTAGTTAAGGCGTGATTGAGTAACGGACAGACAGAGTTACTTTCGCATTTATAATATTAGTATGGATACTAATAATTGTTAACGTTGGTAGTAAAGTTGTGGATTCATGTACCAGACAAGGAAAATCTGACAAGATTTAAGCTGTAGGTACCTAGATAAGTTTTTCTGTATTTTCAACAGCGTAAAAAAAATTGTTAAAGTAAAGTTTGTTCCATATAATGTATATGTATGTAACTTTTTTGTTTAAGTATTGTAATAATTAATACTAAAATAGATATTATAACAGATATTTTTTGTAAACAAATTATGTACCTACATAAAGTCTAAAAGAAAAACTAAGTTAATCACGTAATTCTAGCGCCAAAGTTAAGATATTATTCGCAAAAAAAACACGATTATAAAAATTAAATTTATTCAGTAACAGATTGCCAAAAGTTCTTATTCATAATTAAATAATTAGTCTAGACTTATATTTAAGCGTATTTGGATTGGAGCTGGTTAGCCATGTCGATGTACTGCTTCTTGGCGTCATCCTGAGACATTCCCTTGCGGCCAGTCCATGCCTTGAATTTGGCGCTGCTCACGACATCAGTTACGCTGGGTGCAGCTGCAAAAAATAATATTATACTTGTAAAGTACATAAGTATACATAATATATTATGATGTAACTATATACATATATGAAAAAAAAAGTTGTAAGCGCAGATGTTTCCATTTGAATGTGAAAAATAGTGAACACTACGATAATACACAACCATATAAAATTCGATCTAGCCATTTTCTGCTTACCTCGGCAAGCAGAAAATCTTGTTTATAATTTTAATATAATGCAGTAAAAATAAACATAGAACAATAGAACATAAGAATTGTTGCTTTTTTTGTATTTGTATTGTATGTTTTTTTTCTCATGAGTCAGATGATTTTATTTGCATTAACTAACTGTTATAAGTATCTATAATGTACCTATTTCATGTATAGATTACCAATTTTTTTTTATAATTTAAGAAAAAGTAGTTTGCCTTAGACGTCAAGTACCATGAAAAGTTTAAAGATTCGATTTTAAGCCGTTACTTTGGAGGTGAGCGTTTTCGTAACATAGGTAGCATGAGGATTAAAAAAAATATATATTCATTTCAATGAAATATATCTGAATGACTAATACGTAAAATATATTCCTTATTATCCTCATTCCTCTGTCCTCATATTTGTCCTCCTAGAAAAATGTTTTTGAACGTAAACATTTCGAGTAAACAGGAAATTGGACTAAAGATAGTTTCCTTCTAAAACTAGGTAAAAACCAAACAAATTTACAAAAATATTAAAAAAAAATTGTCCTTTAAAATTTTAAATACATTTTCATGTCTGTTCAATTTATATTTTACTAGCTGCGCTCCGCGGTTTCACCCGCGTGGTTCCGCTCCTGTTGGTCTTAGCGTGATGATATATGAATAGGTATAGCCTTCCTCGAGGAATGGGCTATCTAACACCGAAAGAATTTGTCAAATCGGACAAGTACCTAGTTCCTGAGATTAACGCATTCAAACAAACAAACTATTCAGCTTTATAATATTAGATACTATATGACGGGAGAAGGGCCCCAAAGGCTATTTTTAAAAAGAGTGACTTCAGCAATTCTGACGTCACCATCATCAGAGCAGGCGCTCATACTCGAAGTAGAACGCCCGTAGGTATTTTACTGCCTTTTTAATTTACGTCGAAATTATAGAGAGAGCTCCGAACGCTCGGACGGCCGGCGAGTGAATGTGCTCTGCTTATATATACAGTATTATCTATGGTGCTCTGTGCCGTCGGGCGATCGCATTTAAAGCAAACCATGACTCACAAGAATTAGTTTGAGTGTTGCCACTCGAATTTTTACAATAAATTTTTATCATTTTTAACAAAGATTAATTATTTCGTTAATTTAATTATTTCATTAGTGGTTGATTACTGAATCAACCACTTATTTAAAAAGATCAAAGTAAACTTTAGCTAGTTATAATTATTTAGTAGTTTGAGGGTAGTCGTTTATCGTCGTTGCGCCGACACGGCCATACTGACAGGCGGTGCGCGCTCTGCACCAGCCTCGTTGTAAATGTCTCGTTGTAAAAGCAGGTCATTAATGCGCTGGACTGACCAAGTGAAATCTGCTATAGGAATTTGTGTATCAGACTGCACCAGACAGTCTAGTAACAGGAAGACATGGCGGGAGATCGTGCGGAAAGCTGTGTCCGCCTCCACTACCAATGTGGATGTCTCAACGTGACCACGACCACTCTGCCAAGAGTGAATCGACAAAGAAGAAGAGAACGATTCTCGGCGTATTTTGTGTCGGTTCTTGGAGAGTCTCGAAGGTTCTCGTAGATTTCTCGGAGGTTCTCGTAGATTTTAAGGCTAACACGGCCATACTGACAATAGTACGTCCTCGTACGCCTTTTCTCGTATTACAACACTACGGTAGTTCATCTCGGGATTTCAAAAACACACTGCCTCGGCCACACTGACCTTCCAGAATACTGAACACTCCACATGACAGACACAGTCCGTTCGCGTATCATGTGATCAACACCTACTCCATTTGTGATATAGGCAGATTCTCGAAGGTTCTCGTAGATTTCTCGGAGGTAGTGTTGCCGCTCGATAGTCCACTATCGATAGTCTATCGATTAACTATCGATAGTTGGGGAAGAGCAATAGTATCGATAGAACTATCGATACTATCGATAGTGTCGATACTATCGATAGTATCGATAGTCCTATAAGCGTAAATACTATCGACACATATCAATACCATCGATAGTATCGATACTATCGAAGCTCAATATCGAACGAACTATCGATACTATCGATAGTGTCGATACTATCGAAGCTCAATATCGAACGAACTATCGATACTATCGATAGTGTCGATACTATCGATAATATCGTCCCATCGATAGTGACCTTTTTCTCGATAGTATTGCTTTATCAATAATATTATAGTGGATGACAGAGAACTAGATGTTTGGTTATAATACTTTTCAAGTTATCTATTGGCGCTTTGTACAATCCATTTTTTTTAGTTCGTTAATTCGTAATCTAATAAGCCCATTGACTGACCCATTATACCAAGAAATCGTGAACAATACTATTGCACAATTTACTACTATCGATAGCTCAAAACTATCGATAGTATCAGTACTATCGATAGTATCGATTGTAGTTGCAATATTCAGTAGCAATAGTATCGATACTATCGACAGTATCGATAGTATAGCAACTATTGGCAATCAATACTATCGATTTTATCGATACTATTGCAGTTCATCAATAGTATTCCATGATTAACGCTATCGATAGTATCGATAGTATCGATAATATCGATACTATCGATAGTGCTATCGATATTCTGACTTATTTTCAAGGTCAACTATCGATAGTCAAACTATCGATAGTTCGGCAACACTACTCGGAGGTTCTCGTAGATTTCTCGGAGGTTCTCGTAGATTTATGCTTATCACAAAGAGAGGCGCAGCTCAGATAACACACACAATTCCTTCGATGAACTACACTCCCGTTACAATAATCCACGTAACAAACTTTTACTTTACACAACGCACGAAAAAACACAAACGCCAGTATGCCGTTACAAAACTACGTAAACGTTAACATTTAAAAATAGAGAGCTTGAATTCTATCCAACTTCTGATGACGGGAGAAGGGCCCCAAAGGCTATTTTTAAAAAGAGTGACTTCAGCAATTCTGACGTCACCATCATCAGAGCAGGCGCTCATACTCGAAGTAGAACGCCCGTAGGTATTTTACTGCCTTTTTAATTTACGTCGAAATTATAGAGAGAGCTCCGAACGCTCGGACGGCCGGCGAGTGAATGTGCTCTGTGCCGTCGGGCGATCGCATTTAAAGCAAACCATGACTCACAAGAATTAGTTTGAGTGTTGCCACTCGAATTTTTACAATAAATTTTTATCATTTTTAACAAAGATTAATTATTTCGTTAATTTAATTATTTCATTAGTGGTTGATTACTGAATCAACCACTTATTTAAAAAGATCAAAGTAAACTTTAGCTAGTTATAATTATTTAGTAGTTTGAGGGTAGTCGTTTATCGTCGTTGCGCCGACATATATATACCTAGATTCATGTACCTATCTTCCGAGATACCTAGGTATAAAAAAGACTCAATTATTGGTCAATTGAGTCTTTTTTATGTATACAATCAAAATATTAGCTATTAGTTAATTGAAAAGATATCACACCTTTTTTTTTTTTTTTTATAGTGGGGAAATCTTCCAAAGATACCCACGGCCCCCGGGGAAGGAGCCGTGGGTTATGTCGGATTCTTACCGACTAAAACCCCACTGTGTTCCGTCGAGCCGCTTTAATGATGGGGCCGCGGGTATTTGTTGGAATTCTTCCGCGACAAAAGATATCACACCTACAGCTTTCATAATTTTCAAAATCGAATAATGATGAAAACATCTGCATCGTAAGGATACAGGTGATGATGATGATGCCGATACTAACCGATGTTGACGTCACCAATGGTGGCTTGCTTGTACAGGGAGTACAGGGCCAGGTTCTCGTTGTCGGAGGGCTTGGTCTTCCAGTTCCTTACGGATTCGGCGACTGAGTTGAATTGCTGGAAAACATATAGATTTCTATCATTTTCATGTTTTCAAATATTTTTCAAGCATTTAATTGCAAAAAAATAAATATACAGCTAACAGCATGTCTTAAAAGTGGTTACAAATTCGATTTGTCAGAAAAAAAGGTTAGTAATATTAGAAAAGAGTTTTGTTACTGAACAGCTTCTTAGTAGTGCCATAGTATTAATATGTATTTTCTTTTCTGCCTCTTCGTCTCGTACAAACTTAAAGAAGTATAGCCCCATGAACAGACTAAGGGCGCGGGCACACGATGCGTTGCGGCGCCGCACCGCAAAGATTTCACCGTGTCAGTGGGCACACGAGTGGTGCGGCGCCGTAACGTTGTTCTGTCGCAGCGGCGTCGTAGCAGTGTTGCACAGCGTGTCCTTCCTTGTGATGCAAAACAACTGAGCGTTGCCGCTCCGACGTCGCACCGCATTCACCCCTCCCCGCCTCGTCTTGGTGGTTACAAGTCCGGTGCGGCGCCGGAGCGCATCGTGTGACATGCCACAGATATTTCTATGTAAGACAACGCAGCGACACCGCTCCGGCGCCGCACCGCCGCCGCAACGCATCGTGTGCCCCCGCTCTTATGCGTGCTTTCAATAAGATTAATATAAATATGTAATGATGTTGACATCTTTCACGACTCATTTTGGTCCTTCAAGAATAAAATTATCAGAATTATCTCTATGGACACTGTTATTGAATTCCTGTAAAAATGTAATTGAATTCCTATAATTATTTTTGACAATATTGTTTTCACATTGCTCTATATCTGACATTTTTTTTTCTGTGTATAATTATTTAAATTAAATACTTAATTCAATCCAATTCTCAAGTAATGCTGTATGCACCTATAATTAGTAGCCAATTTAGATTAAGACTTTATGTACGATTACTTATATAATGTTACAAATTGAGTTACTGTTGGTGCATCTATAAATAAATAAATAAATAAATAAATAAATGTATATTATCAGTGGTAGACTTAGGTGGTAGAACTACGTTAATATTAATAAGTTTAACTAAGAAGAGGATCCATTCAGTCGTATCACAGACTAATAATAATATACTACGTATACAAGTCGTATAGCTGATAATTCAAACAAAGTGGAATCACAAATCGACTTCAAAAGTACCAAATCAATCATAGCTAGATATAATATCGGGGGTGGCCGATGGATATCAACATGTTTCAAAACATTTTGAAAAAATAATATTGTAAAAGTCTGTTAGGTACTTACCGCGTCGAGGGACATGTTGAAGATAATTTATTGGAGATCTGAAAATAATAAAAATTATTATAATTAATAACAAGTAACTATAAATAAATAAGCATTTCCGTATGCTCATTCTTACCCCACTATGTCAAATAGGCGTAGAGCATTATTTCGTTGTTCTTATTGCGTTCGAAAAGATTCTCTGCAATGTTCTAATACTGAACAACACTGAATACGAGTTTTCGTTTGCACTAAATTCTAAAATATCACGAAAGATTGCTCTAAGTTCGTTTGATGTAAGAATAAGTATTCTTGCTTTAAAATTTATCAGAAACCTAGCCTAATTATAGCTTCCACTCGTAATAATTAAAAACTATGAATAATAATTACATAATATGTATACTGAAAATAAGTGGTTATGCTAGATAGATTTTTAAGAATTCTATTTTATTTATATAGAATACTTAGGCACTTTAATATTTTTATTTATGTTGAAGACTCTAGTTAATATTATGCAATAAAAAGAAAAAAAAACTGTAAATGTTGATTACGTATGTAATTAATGTGATACTTAATACGATTTGTTATAGGTATAGGTAGGTATATTTATCATGAATATAGCATAGATATAGCTATTAATTAAATAGGTAATCACTATCAATAGGTAATATCTACTTACATTAAAACAATAGTAAACTGTTGTTAAAAAAACATAATGACTATAAAATTACATAAATGCGCTATTTAAGTGAAACCCAAAAGGCAAAAAAGAATACAAAATATTATCGGTTATTACTAGGCAAAGAAATAAACTATAGAAGAATGATTAAATAACACTTAATTATTATCTTATCGGAGATAAAAACAATTCATTTAAATCAATAAAAATAACTATATATATACAAAACTTATTGTTTTTGTCCGCGTGGTTTCCTCGCAGCTTATGCTTCATTTATAAATATTCTGATAATTAATTAATTACAATGAGAATCGTAACTATCTGAAAATAAATACTGCATTGCGTTTTTTATACAATATTATTATTTGATTAGATAAATTGTTCAATCTCTATCGAATCTAAACATAAATTTATATACTTAATATGTATAGCTATTAAAAAAGCGCAAATTCAACGTGCTCAAAGAAACATGAAAATTTTGTGCATTAAACAATCATATGCACTTATTTTCACCATACAATATGTTTGTAAAAACAATGAAATCACTATATTTAAAAAAAAATCACAAAAAAACCTCATAATCAACCTTTACAGTCTTCCTCGCAGCTACCTACCATTCACAGTAGAAGTCACTATCAATACAACTAAAAATATTTATATATTAATTAATGTTTTTATCAAATACTCACCACGAAGTTAAAGCAAGAAGATCGAGCAAGTTACTGACGAAGTGGCCGGTGGAACCTCGTATTAAATTTTCGCGGTTCCGACTCTTATCGATATGAATTATCCAATTATTTTAGGGCTCGCTTATAAAACCTATACACTGCTATCGGCTTCGCTTGTGATATTTTTTACTTTAATTTATATCAGAAATATTTAATTGAAATTAAATAGTAGATACGGATTTTATAAATGATAAATGCATCCATTTTTCTGAAATTGCTAAGCACCCGGTAATTTGATATGTTTTTTAAGTTTTAAAGATGGTGAAATCGAGTTGGTTCATTAATTATTGGTACCTAACTACCTACCTATAGTTAATAGTTCTTTAAGAGCTACCATACACAGAAAAAAAGGATATATAGAGGTAGGTTCCTTCTTATAACCTTACTTATAACGTTCTCTCTCCTTTTTAAACTTTTAACACGCTTTTTAGTATCAGCTTCACCTATGTTTGTGTGTTTATATTATGTAACCGACTCGATTTTGACTCACTTTAAACGTGTAGGTACTCCAGTGTAGGTACACTTAACATGGATCGGTCACAGTAGGTCACAACTCACAGTACAATAATTTCATGAGATTGAGCATGTTTTTGAGTATTTTTTAATAACATTTAATTTGAATTTGTATCGGTTCCTCAAGCTTTGCAAAATATTGTTGCCAATTTTCTAAAAAATCAAGCATTTTTTAGGAAATTTCCGTTGTTAGGTTTGTGAATGAAAATTTATACCTACCTACGTAGAGCTGGAACCACAGGCTGGAACCTATGAACCTATGTTAAATATTGAATTTGTTGACAAACAAACATACACAACTCACTTGCACTTAAAATACATATCCAAGCGCATTATCTTATGGGTATTACCTATCTATATTTGCAATTAATCCAAAGCACTCGGCTCGATAAGAATAAAAAAATCTCTTCAATACTAAACACTTCGTAAACTGTATTTTCCTTTGTTTTATTCCATTCAATCTTAAATTTATTGTTTAGAATTTAGGGAATTAAACATACATAGGTTATATTCATAGGTACGTCTCTGGAATAAAATATAAAAACAAATCTTATTGAAGTGAAACTTCTTTAGGCGCGTTGAAAGTAAAATTTCATGGTCGCGTCATGGCAATACCGTCACGTCAGCGAGTAAGGCTATGATTTTGGTATCTTTGAATCTGAGAAGTTTCACTTCTGACACCTGTGTTCAGCATACACGCTTTAAGTACCTACTGGCTAATATGTATACCTAGCTGGTTTTAATTCATAGGTAATAATTATTATAGTAACTATCTACTATGTATTAAATTATCTGTGTCGTAGGTTAGTTTATAAGGTCAGGTGGGGTAAGAGGAACATATTTCATTTTCAGTAAAATATTTTGACTGCTAGGAACAACATTTATAGCTTTTTAAGATGTTTGAAACACACAAAACTTACCTTTATGTATTAGCTTCCCGTAGGCTAAATGTCATTACTCTAATAACAGTTCTTACGAAGATATTGACATTAATGTCAAGATTGAGTAATCGTTCCTCTTCCCCCTTACAAGGGGTAAGAGGGACAGTCATTGTATTTCCTAAGATTGGAGTTTGAATTAAAATATTCGTTGCTAAATGTTCGTTAATTTGTAGGTAGAATGTCTTTGGTCAATATTAGATCTTAATTTCGATGAAATAAGGTATAATTTGGAATAAAAAACAAGAATTCATCAATTCGGGGTAAGAGGGACATACAGGTTCGATCAGGGGTGGCAAACTAAGAAGAAGTCGACAAGTTATACTGCTATTTTTATTTAATCATATAAACTATGTGATATGAGATCAACATTGCGATTCAGTCTTTAACCCTTAATCGGCCATGACTTCAAACAAGCATTGTTTGCATTTTCACTGCATTGACAGCCTCATTTAATTTATCATTATCATAACTGCTTCTATTAGATTTTCTTATATATTTTCGCGGCATGTTTTATCTTATATTCCTGCAACAGTCAAACAACAAGAAGTCAATACTTATTACAATTATAGAGAAAGAGACGTATAAAAATCGCATGAAATTTTATTTATCTATAAAGGTATAATATAATAAAATAAATATTTAAATTTTTATTTGTTTGTGATAATAATAATATGGTTTCAAAAACTAAAAGACCGATTAAAAATTTTTTTTTGTTATAATAGCCCCTAGACAACACTGGCTATAAATTATAAATTATACTAAAAAATTAATCAAAATGTTGGTCACCCCTGACACGGGGGAAGAGAAACGTATGTTCCTCTTTCACCGTCAATAGTGAGCCTCTTACCCCAGCTATTGTTTTTGGAGGCTAGGATTTTCAAGCGAAATAAATTCACATAATTAGTTGTTTCTCAATTAAAATGATTAATAAAAGAAATACTTACAGTTTTTTCCGTGTATCACTGTATTTAAAATATTTCTAGCACTATTTTATCAACAAAATATGGGTTCGCAAAAAAACGCGCCAACTTGGTGTAAGTCAAATTCGCAACTGTCACATTTGTTTACATTTTTTGTAACGTCTGTGCTACGTAGCGACATCTACTCAAAACCGCTCAAACTAATTCGCCTTCACTGTTTTACCGACGGAAAGTACATAGTCATAAACGTTTCGGTTTACTAGTTATGGTCTTTAGGCCCTCTTCCCCCAGTGACCCTCTTACCCCACCTGACCTTACTTCATAGGTACCTAGCTTTAATATCCTACGAATAAAAATGGATTTTTACTAGTACATATAGGTATTATCATAGATTTATCGCAGAATATTACGGCTAATTTTGTTATAAATAACATAAAATGTCGTATTTATGACATAATAAACATAATCTAAATTATTTTAGCCAACATCCTATTAGTCATTCACAAGAAGGGTATCCAAAAACATCAGAAGGTTGTCTGTTATAGTTAGTTATAGTTACATATTCTTTATTGCACACAAATTTTTAATTGCACGCCTCATAAGCGAAGCGTTGAGGTGGGTACTACTGTCACTTCGCGCAAAACATCTGATTTTTCAAACTTAAAATGTCTTTATGTATCATACATTGCACTTGTAAGATAATACATACACACACATATTAAGAAAAAACACTATTTTTAACGTTCATGATATTTTTGATGTCATTTTTGTTATTTAAACTAGTTAAAAAACAGTTTAAAAAAGTTCTGTCTTGGACGTCCGTGTGTCTGTATGTGCGGATCCTTTTTCTTGTTAACACGATAGCGACCGAAATACTTTACTAATCGAGTCTTTTTTTTTCTCTTACGCTTGAGTATGCTCAGGAATAGAACCCTTTCATTTTTCAGGGTCTGATTCGATGTGGTTTAATTGTTATTAAATAAACAAAAATAATAATTAATAAATATTTATTAAAAAAAAATTATGAGGCGTGCACTTTTGGATTTTCCAAATTATTTTACAATACAAGGATATCAGAAGCAATTGGCGGCTTTATTGCTAAACAGCAATTGTCTGTTTATATATTTTCGTAGTTTTATTTTCTTTACTCACTTAATACTTCAATTTTTATTTCAGTGTCTCAAAATATATAGGTACTTGGTTTAAAAAAATACTTCACAGGCTATCTAGGCACCGAATCAATTTTACGACGTGGGTTATAAAATTTGACGATGTTTACCAACGCAAACATAACATGTCCTTTTAGTAACAGTACTTAGGTACCTAATTCCAATCGTAGATTATAGAATTGATAAGGACTACATAATTTTCCACGTTATGGTGCACTTTATCGCATTATCTCATCGGCTAAAGGGGTCAATTGATTGCAAACTGTTTCACACCTTCATTTTAACCTCAATATTTGTTGGATTTTAATACTTACGTTTATGTATGTTCAGTATTTACATATTATTCGATTTATTTTAGTAGTGGTATACTCGTATGAAATGTATCCTTCTCAATTTACATGTAAGCATTTTTTTCCACTAGCAACACCGGGCTTTGCGTTATATTTGCAATTTGTATTACATACTAAGTTTGTATTACTTATATTTTTATCGTTTATTACGGGGTACTAAAGTACGTTATTCCTATGACCTAAAAGTAACTTGTAGTACCTACCTATTATCGAAACGGCTCCATTGATTTCATGAAATTTAGTACCTATGCGGCAGGGGATTTCAGCGGTTATAAATGGATCTAGCTAGGATTCATTAAAAAAAAAAAAGAAAACCGACCAAATATCCGGATACCTATACTATTATGCACAATTCAAGTTTCAAAGTACCTACCTATTACAAAAATTAAGAAACTAAGGACTGAATAAATTGAATAAAACTCGATAAAAATAAAGAAAATTTGAACTCTGCACATAAACATGTGTCACATGAGTCATAACTTTAATTCCAACCGTGAAACGGTATTTAAAGACAAAATATTAAATTGAAATTTGTATCAAAACATTAAAGTGCGGCAAAGTACGGTCACTAACATCATAATCAGTGTCCAAACTAATAATAAGTACTTTACGATTCATGTTAAAGGTCGTTCCAATGACGAAGTTATCGAAATTACTTTACTATTATCACACTTTTAATTCTGCCAATGATTTATTGCGAGATTGTGGTCTGATAAATAAATTGCTAATCTTTGATACGGGACGACCCCCTTAGAATTGTGTAGGTACCTAGTAACTGTAGATAGGGTCGCACGCGCAAACACTGGCTTATTCGTTACTAGCTATGCCCCGCGGTTTCAACCGAATTTCTCCGCTCCTGTTAGTCTTAGGGTGATGATATATAGCCTATAACCTTCCTCGATAAATGCGCTATCTTAACCCGAAAGAATTTTTCAAATCGGACCAGTAGTTCCTGAGATTAGCGCATTCAAACAAACGAACTCTTCAGCTTTATAATATTAGTATAGATAAGTATAATCTACCTAGAATTAGCAGAATTGTAGATTAACTAATGCACTAAGTTAGTACTAATTCCAAGTTAATTCCTTGTCTATAATTCCTGATGTCTGATGAATCATGTTTAATTTATAGCCAAGCCACAATTAAAACTGATTAAAACTTTAAGGGCCGGCGCCCACTGCCGGCACGGCACGGCATGGCACGGCAGAGCATCCCGCGGCGTGCAATGGCATCCCGCGGCATGCCGTGGCATCCTGCTAAAAGCCCCACTAATGCTGCATAAGTTTCAACTAGCTAGCAATCATAATTCCTCGACCCCAAAGCAAGACACGTCATGCCGCCGCATCCTGCGGCGTGCCGCGTCATGCTGCAGCATCCTGCGACACGTCGCGGCATCGTGGCATCGAAATAAAGTAACTTGAATTCTAAACTGATTGAAATAAGATTCAAAATAACTTCATTAGTAATAAAATCCTCTGCCCTGCCATGCCACGCCGTGCCGGCAGTGGGCGCCGGCCCTAAGGGATCTTGGGCTCGGCTGATTTACATTTTACTACATATTTACATTTATTATTTTCTTATTTTTTGGCGCAAGCTTCTTGAGTTTTTCTTTCAAAAGGTCATTTTCCTGGCAATAACGAATACATCAAAATAAGAATTATCGATTCGATCTATTATAAAATCAGTCCTGCCCTTGATGTTTGATGCCGTGACTAAGGGAAATAAAGATTCATTTTTGCATATAGAATATAATGTGCATAAATATGCACATAAATAAAAGTAATTATTCATGTTTTATAGGCATTTATTGCTCTGACTAGAACTTATAATTCAAATCTAATACATTTCCTTAATTCAACTATCACCCACAAAGACTCCAATATACCCTCAATGCAAGAAAAACTTGTTTTTGAAGTTGAAAACTTCTTTAGCGGCGTTGGGTATAAAATCTTAAACTCGCGTCAGGACACGTGACCTGATCGAAAAAGCGTAAGACGGATGGATATCAAACATGCTCAACGTTAATAATCAAGTTTTCACTTCTGCCGGCACTCCCGAAGTGCAATCCGTCTTTTTTAAATTAATTAACTGTTAGCTCATTAAAATCCGATGTAGCTTGTATTTTCTCAAAAGGCACCATCATAGGATCAGTGGCAGGCATTTCAACAGTCGCCGCTAGTACCGGGTTCGATTTCCCCTCCTTCAGAAGAAGTATTTTTATCAAAGACCCTTCAGCTTGACCAGTAACGGTTCGGAAAAACACATCCGGGTTTATATTTTCACTGAATATTTCTTCCACTTTTGTGGGGAATTTTAGCCGACACCCTGGTGTCAGAAGTGGAATCTGGAAAAAAAAGGTTAATTAAGTAAGTAGCTTAATTTGTTTTTTTAAAAAACATAACTAAATGATCAAGAAAATACAAAGTACTAAAACGATCGTAAAATATATATTAAAAGAATAGATAAACATAGATTGTAATACAGGACTAAAAAATAATTTTCTATGATATTTACCCCAAGTTTAAATAACGGTTATTGACTTTTGGTTGTTATTAAATGATTCAATTGCCAAAGAAAAAGCAATTGTAATAAAAATATTGTTTGTACATCAACAACAAAAAATCTTAACTTATCTGTACTGATAAAAAAATATCAGATTTTCTATTTATAGATCTCCAGCGCCACAGGAAATCATAATTATGTAGCCCCCAGTAAATGCATAATCTGATATTATAACATTATTTGGTTGAAAGTACTTTATTAACTTTAACACAATATGTTATTAAGATATAAATTAACAAAGACATATTATAACATTGTTCTTACAATTATCGAAATATACGATTAACAACGGCGTGCGCGCTGCGGCGACTACGCAAGGGAACATTCTAGATAACTATGCGGCCCGCGCCGGCCACTGCGGCGAGCGGGGTGCGCGGTGCTGAGGCGGGGGGGGGGAAGGAGAAGGGGCCCACCCCGGGCTACGTTTGAACATTAGGTACAGCGCGTTACACTCTCCCCCTTTTGACCAGGGAAGGGTCTCCCGAGAGGTCAAACAAAATGACAAGCGCGCTGCAGTTAGGTCACCTTCCGTGGGCGACCTCTATTACGTTTAGGCATAATCGGCTCAGGACATTCACCCTCCCTAGCATGGTAAGGACGCAAATCTGACACATGATACTTACCGAAGATTTCTCCCGTCTTATCATGAGCTAGGAGGTAGGTAGTAGGACTCACCTTTTTAGAAACGACGTACGGTCCATCTCGTTTTGGATTAAACTTCGAGGTGACTCCCTTTTTCGGCATCACTGAGCGTGTGGGTCCGCATTAGGACTAAGTCTCCTTCCAGGTAGTCATGGGTAGACGTCCGACCCTTATCGGCATATGTCTTACGGACATCTTGTTGCCGCTCTAGAGTCTCTTTGGCTGCTGAGACGCTATCTGCGAGCTTGAGCAGGTAAGGCGTAATTTGGGGAACAAAGTTCTCGGATTCCACGACTGCTCTTAGGTCTGCCTGAGCAGTAATGGGTGACCGTAGCTCACGACCGAAAGTCAGGTAAGCTGGAGTATGATCCGTAGACTTAGTTACTGAGCTATTGAAAGCAAACCGTACAAACGGTAGTACCTCTGGCCAAGTTTGATGGCGACCTTCCACTAAGATGGCGAGCTGAGCCTTTAGATCCCTATTTTTCCGCTCAACGGGATTCGCCTCGGGATGATAATATAGCGGCACCAGACTCTGTTTGACACCTAGAACAAACATCGCCTTCTGCATAACGTCTGCCACAAATTGCACTCCGTTATCAGAAATCATCCGTCTAGGAAGACCAAATCTCATAAATACCTCATTGACCAGAGTTTTAGCACACATCTCTGCTGTGGCTTCGGTGAGAGCGAAGACTTCCACCCACTTACTAGCGGTGTCCTCCACTATGAGGATCCATCTCTCACCTTGGGGTCCTTTAGGCAACGGACCAAAAAGATCAGTTGCGATAGTTTCAAACCCTTGAGACGGGACAGGAGTTTGAAGCAAGCCGGCTGGTTTGAGGGTTGATGGCTTGTAGCGTTGACACTCGATGCAGGTCTTCAGATACTCGGTCACAAACCGTCTCATCCCAGGAAAATAGAAACGTTGCGAGATACGGTGTATTGTTCTATCAATACCACCATGAGCGGCGGTAGGCGAGTCATGACATTCGATCATGACTTCTTTCCGCAGGCTCTCCGGTACGACGAGCTGAGGCTCCTCGGAATCAGTATCAGGTACATACCGATACAGAACACCTTGATTCAGGAGATAGCCTCTCTCAGACCAGCGATTTATATTAAGTTCATCCTTACCTTCGAGGTCTTGGATGATCTTTGCAACTTCCGGATCAGCTAACTGCGCATCACGGGTGGAGGTTGCATTCCAGCGCGGTACATCAACAACAACAGGACAGATAGCCGATTCAGATGCAGGACCATCTGATGTCACGGGACGACTGAGCGTATCGGCAAGTACATTAACCTTCCCTGGGGCATAGTCGATATGCAGGTCGAAAGATTGCAACTTCAAGGCCCAACGTACTAATCTGCCACTTGGGGACTTGAGAGTGAAAAGCCATTTCAAGGGTTGGTGATCTGTTATCACTTTGACCTGGTGACCATCGATGTAACCTCGGAATCGTTCTACTGCCCACACCACTGCGAGGGCCTCCCTCTCCGTGGTGGAATAATTCTGCTCGGCTGGAGTGAGCAGACGGCTGGCATATTCAATTGGATGTTCCTGATTCGGTGACTCCCCCTGGAGTAAGGCTGCGCCGAGTGCATAATTACTGGCGTCAGTCCGCAATACGAATGGTTTCGTATAATCTGCTTGAACAAGAATAGGGGCCGTGGTCAGGAGTTTCTTAAGAGTTTCAAAAGACTTAACTTGCTCTAAATTCCATACCCACGCCTGAGACTTTTTTGTTAAGCGAGTAAGTGGTTCAGCCACCTTGGCGAACTCTGGGATAAACTTGCGGAACCATGAGCAGGTTTGGAGGAAGGTGCGAAGTTGCTGCAGGTTTGTCGGTTCCTTCATTTCTATAACAGCACTTACCTTCTCTTGGTCTGGTGATATACCATCACGAGATATCACGTGCCCAAGGTATTTGAGTCGGTCTCTGGCAAACACACACTTCTCTCGGTTTGCTCGAAGCTTGAACACACGGAGACGCTCGAATACAGCACGCAGATCTGCTAGGTGGGACTCCAGGTCTTCCGAAATCACCAAAAGATCATCCAAATAACCTAAAATAGTCTTACCGCCAAGAGTAGACCCTGATCGGAAACGATCTATAAGCCTCTGAAACGTCGCTGGCGAATTCTTAAGGCCAAACGGCATACGTTTGAAGCGGTACGTACCGAAAGGCGTGACGAACGCCGTTTTGTCACGATCGGCGGTACCCACCTGCCAGTACCCACTGCGAAGATCCAGAGAACTCATTACACAACCCTTCTTGGTCGACTGTAAGAGCTCGTCAATACGCGGCATAGGGTAGGCATCCGTCTTGGTGACCGCGTTCAACTTTCGGTAGTCGACACAAAACCTATACGTACCATTACGTTTTGGTACCAAGACACATGGTGCTGCCCAGGCGGATTCGCATTCCTCGATCACGTCCTCTGCCAACATCTTGTCCAACTCGGCGCGCATGATCTCCTTCTTGGCAGGCGTAACGCGATACGGGGGCAAAGCAATAGGCGGATGGTCGCCTGTATCGATGTGATGTTCCGCAAATGGAGTCGGCTCTCCGACTATATCGAAAATATCTGAGTACTCACATAAAAGATTCTGCAAACCACCACGCTCCTCCTCAGTCAACAAAGCGCCCTCATCTTCCCTCAGTAGGTTGAGAGAGGCACAATCCACCACCTCGCGAGAACTCTCCGTCAGTAGGGGGTGAATGAACTGAGGCCGATCAGCTGTATACCATGTCATGGAAGAAAATTCAAGACCAACTTAGATTTAGTAATAAAATCTATCCCTAATAGCGTTTCGTTGTTTGACGCATCGGGAAACACAACAAATTCAACAGGAATACACAAAGACATACAATTCACATTAACACATGTTAACAATACATTATTCGTACGAATACTACCATCAGCCAATCTAATCGACATAGTCTGCGATTTAAATTTAACATTTAGACGTAACAATAGTGCATACAGTGATGAACCCGCGATACTACGCCGGGCGGCAGTATCTATAAGCGCTGATCCGCAAAAACCAAAAATCTCAATATTCAAAATAGGGCGGTCCCGCGTGATGGTATTATTCGACGTACTAACATTACAACAATCCCGCGTCTCAGTTATTGAATAAAACATATTACGTTGTGGTTCATTTGAATTACTATTAATATTACAAGTCAAACTCGATACAATATTATTTTTGCATGTTGGACAATTTGTTCGTACATACCCTTTTTCACCACAACCATAACAAACAAGGCTAGACTTATTATCACTAGACGATAGATTATATTTATGTTTAGAGTCTTTCTTTGGGCACAAATCACGCGTATGACCTCGACCTTTGCAATACGCACAGAATAACTTTTCACTCGCGATATTATTTTTAGCGACACTTTGCACTTCGTTACACATAATATTACGTACGGATTGAACCTGCGAACGCGCGATCGATTGCTGAGCACCACTGAGCGACGGGGACGTCACACCGTTTCCCGCCAAATTGACGCCCGAGGCGGCGGCCGCAGCGCGAGCGGCGGCGCGCGGCGGCCGCGTACCGGCCTCCCGCACGTGCCGCTCGCGCGTCGATCCCGCCGGCGCCGGCTGCGATGAAGTACTTGCACTGGAACTTTCCGTAATGGATTCTTCTATATCTCGGGCTTTGTCGATTAGCGACTCAATACTGCTAACCGTACCTCGAGGTAATCGCTTACGAATACGTTTATGTAATAATCCGTATATCATATCTATCTTAGCTTCCTCAGGTAATACGTAAGGAAACTTAGCAATCATGCCTCGTATACGTATGATGAAGGAGTCCGCGAGTTCTTCACTTTGTTCGTTAGCGAATATCTTCCGATATAGCTTATGAGCAGGACACGGAGTACCATACATACTTCGTAGTCGTCTGACGGCTTCGGACCACGAGGACACTTCCGTCCGGATCCCTCTCCACCATACTGCAGCCTCGCCATGGAGCAGCATCGGGAGACCACGAAGCGCAAGGTCATCGGTAACCACTGCACACTCTTTGTACATCTCGACGGAGTCGATGAAGGCTTCTACGACTTCCGGATCACGGTTCGAACCATCGAAGCGTGCCGTACACTTGGACATGTTCCCTGTTTTGTTAATCGACGACGGTGTCGGTGAGGGCGTCGGCGCGGGAAACCCACCTGCCGCGTGCGATGCCATGAGGGATTCGACGAGCTGCCGATTTGCTTCCGCCTGAGTCTTCGCGAAGGCGGTAAGAAATGAAGTCAGCTGGTCACCAGACATGAGCACTGGCGAAGGTCTTGTGGTATCTTCATCCGAGCTGGACTGCGCGTCAGCGTCACTTGCCTTTGTGTCCGTTCGTACTTTACGTGGAGGCATCTTCGCTCTTTACGTAGGCACCAGAGAACAGGAACACAGGAACAAAGAAAACCGTTAGCGGTCGACCGGCACGAACTTGTTTAAACTGGTTCGCGGCCGCAAGTTGGGCGCCACTTATAACATTATTTGGTTGAAAGTACTTTATTAACTTTAACACAATATGTTATTAAGATATAAATTAACAAAGACATATTATAACATTGTTCTTACAATTATCGAAATATACGATTAACAACGGCGTGCGCGCTGCGGCGACTACGCAAGGGAACATTCTAGATAACTATGCGGCCCGCGCCGGCCACTGCGGCGAGCGGGGTGCGCGGTGCTGAGGCGGGGGGGGGGAAGGAGAAGGGGCCCACCCCGGGCTACGTTTGAACATTAGGTACAGCGCGTTACAATATTAATTATATTATAATCAAATTAAATTATCTTACATTCATATAAGCATGCAATTCTGAAGTAATTTTTTGTTTAGTGAATAAAATCACTTCGAACATAATAATATTATATTAATTGTAAAAACGGTCTTTTATTATGTATTCTGTACATTTATTCTTCTTTTTTCATGAGTCATTTTTTTTTAAATTGTAATACAGCTAATTAATAACCTTGAAATGAGTTAAAATAAAATAAATTCAAAAGTGTAATCTAATAAGGAATTTATAATTTAATCAGCAAGTCGCTTCATCAACGTTTATTCGCATATTCAGACAAAAAAGAAACAATTATTTCAATAAAATAAAAATTTTCTAAAATAGATCTTATTACCTTGATATAAGGGTTATCGACTTTATAGCTCGTTCCTTGTGTGTGAAACAGTATAGACAATCCAACAATCGCTTTGTCTTTTGATGTATTTTCTATTATAAGTGTCATACGGAACACTGGACCCAATCCTTGTACCTGATAATAAACATTTGAATTGATTATTATTATGTAATTGAATTAGTAGAAATAGTAGTTAGTTATTACAATAACCTGTCTTGTTTTTATGATTGACGTTTAATGTGAGCAAGAGCAGGACACAGCTATGGTAGAAAATGGTAGAAATTTATCCATTGTTTAACTTTTTATTAATAAGGCCGTAAAAGAGGGTCACGAATTAGAGATTACGTCACTGATTGAAACACTTTTACATTGATATTTTCGTGGATTATTTGTAATTTTAACTGAAATTTGTTTATTTTCAAGATATAAATAAAAATAAATGTTTTTATCCTTTACAATTTCAACACAGTCCGGTGTCCTAACTTAAGAGTTAGAAAGTGAAACGTTGTTGGACGATAAAATTAAATTCAAATTATTTATTTGCAAGAAATGTGGTAGTTACTTACAAAGATTTACAGATGATATATGTATTTAATATTCTTAAAATTTTGGTAGAAACTATATAAAAACTAAGTTATAGGTACCTAAATAAATATCTTATTATTATATGATGTTACATATTATGTACATTGTATAATTAAATTGTAAAACTGACATGATTTAAAAGAGCAACTATGGAGTTTTTTGCCGGTTCTTCTCCGTAGATACTGCTTTCCGAATCGGTGGTAAATGTTAAAATATGTAATGACGTTTCAAAAGTGCTTCTAGAAGAAGTCTAATTGAATAAATAAATGTTTAAGTTTGAGTTTATTACCTCAGCAGCCAATCTGACGGGTTCCAGAGCACCGATTCCCATCGCGTTATCGCTTTTAGTGTACACTTCTAGAAGCGTCTTAGCAGCCGTCAGACGGAGTCGGTCTAACTCATGTTGGAATGTGTGATGCATTGCTGAAATGGTTTGGATTATTTAAATTCTAAACAAATGTTCTTTATATTAAAGGAATCCTTATTTCCCTTGGTCACAGCAATACGCGCGAACAAGTGGAATGATATCGATATTATTATTTGTTCTTTTCGTTATTGTTAGGAGTATTATAAAGCTGATCGCATATATACTTCATTACTAATAGTATAGAGCTTCAGAGTTTGTTTGTTTGGTTGAATGCGCTAATCTTAAGAGTTTGCATTGAAAAAAATGTTAATTTATTCGAAGTTAAGTGGTGCAAGTACAGAAAGAATGTGATAGAAAAAAGAACCCGTGTATAAATCATATTGCATTTTAGTTTGAAAGAAACTACAAGTATATCTAAAGAAAAATTATTCATGAAAGTGTTATCTAATTTTTTTTACATGCTTGGTATAATAATTATTGGTCTATAGACCAACCAAAGACCAACATAAACGTTAATCATTAATCCCGTCTTATTTATTTCTGCACCCAATTTTTCCATATCCAAAACAGTAGTAGAAATATATATAAATTTAAGGCATTATAGCTATTTTTCAAATAAATACCTGCAGCATTTTCCCTCTCTCGCATAGATTGTTCCAGAAACAGTTTCGACTTCTTCGGTATGAGCCAGGGTTTTTGTCCCGTAGTGGCAATGGCCGTGGGTTCGACACCCGCCGCATGTTCATTGAAATCAGCTGTGCGTTTTAATATTTTTAACATGAGATTTCCACCTGAAAAAAACGAAGATTAAATTGATATTTAAAAAAGCAATATTATTTTTGAAAGACGAGTTATTATATGTATATGTTTTGCCTTCACATTTTAGCTTTTATAATTATGCCAGGCGCACAAAAACTCATTCATTTTATGTACATTTCGTTTTCTAAGAAAACCGTAAATAACTACCATTTTTAAGAATTCTGTAGAAGGAAGAAAGCCAATGTTTTCGTCGTCGTCGATTTTGCAAATATAACGTGTCTGCTATAATATGACAGCAAAACTGCGGGTGAAAATCTATAAAAGATTTAAAATCATCATCATCATTCCAGCCTTTCAGGACGTCCACTGCAGGACATAGGCCTCCCCCAAATTACATTAAAAATACAAATGATAAATTCTAAATGCGAAAATATTCTCTCGTATCGTCTTTTTTTACGGCGGACTGGAGCGATTTATTTTTACATCCACTTTTTCTGGAGATAAGGGACTAGAGGGTAATATAGGCTTCGTTTTACCACAATGAAAGGTCTCATACATGGAAATTCGACTACGACTAGGCGAACAAAGCCACATAATACTTACTAGCTGTGACTATCGTGAGCACGTGTTCCTCCTGACCCAGTTGTCCAAACTTAATCACGGATGCTATATCTGAAAATTCGATCGAGATTTATATCTATAGAGGAAATTTGTTGTTTCCTATTGATTACATCTAAATAAAGATATTACTATTGAAAGAAATATAATCTTTGAATCAAATCTATTTATTAACTTGGCGCTAATTATCAATAAACATTTTAATAAAAACCGATAATTTTCCTTTTTAATACATATATCTATTGATTAATGAGCAAACAATAGCTGTACCCCGCGGTGTCGAACAGTGAAACCATTTTTCAAATCTTCCTTTTTTCCTAAGATTAGCGCGTTCAAGCAAACAAACAACACTTCACTTTCATAATAATTACAGATACCCACTCTTTCAACATGAACATACCCTCATATTAATTCGAGACACATCTCAAAATACCCACATACAAAATATTAAAAAGTAAACTAATACTCTCAAACTACCCACATACCTCTAACAAACATGCTATCCCGTTTCACCTTCCCGTCATACAGATTCAAATGGCCAGAAGAAAGTGCCACAGCTACCAATGTAATACCAAGATGAAGTACCGGCACTTGGCACATCGCCACTGGTCTATGTTCCAGGCTTATCCACCATTGCTTCTTACCCTATTTTGTTAGATTTTATGTCAGTTTGTTATGTTTGCGAATGTATGAGAAAATTTTATACGAAATACCGATATTGTAAAACGAACAAAGGATAAAAAATAAAAATCAAGAAAAAAAAGACAGACGTTTCGTTTCGTACTTCACACATGCATGCACCATTGCATTTATTACGACTTTTTTTTAACAAAATATAATTATTGAACGAGATATCAATAATCAACGCTACACTACTTCATTTTTTAATATGATGCAGCCAACATGGTACTATGAGTTACTGCATATTTTAGGGGCTATTCATTCAGTATGTAAGGTACACGTATGAATGAATGACCACTTCTTTTCTCCGTCTATGTTATATTTACCTTCTTACTATAACAGGCTAGCGTATTATCACAACAGATAACCATGATACTGCTGTCAAAGGTCATAACTTCAATGGCAATAATATGCTCCTCCGTCCTGAACAACTGCCGACCCTCCTTCCAATCCCTTTTGAGTAAACATACCGATTTCTCTCTGAAATGTTTTGTTTATTTTTAGATATATTCTATCCTTTTCTTGCTTCTTTATTAAATTCTAACGTCAATGTCTGGGCTCAGGGTCTCCTTTGAAAATCTATTTCAAAGTCCTACTAAAATTATAAATGCGAAAGTAACTCTGTCTGTCTGTATGTTACGCTTTCCCGCTTTAACCTCTCAACCGATTTTGATGAAATTTGACACAGACAATCTTTAGACCCTGAGAAAGAACATAGGCTACCTTTTATTGCGAAATATGTACCACGGGCGAAGCCGGGGCGGACCGCTAGTGTGGTTATAAATATATTCTTTAAAACAAAACCTTTGACTTTCAATAAGAAAACGTTTTTCAGTTTGACATTTCAGCATACTTCAGCTATTAAATTTTTACTACAGTGCACGTGAATTATTATAGATTTGTGATTGAAACGTGTCTTCAATTTAAATTAATATACCTTGTGGCTACAGTTATTCTATAATCAACATTGAACAGTCCTGTCGCAACAATTTGGTATGGTACCGCCTTTACTGTGTTTATATTCACCTTAAAACAATTTTTTATATCAAATGTATTGTACTTTGTGGTACATATGAATGCTCAATATAAATTATTTACTAGATAAGCATTTTATTGCACCTATGTATATTTAATAGCAATATTAGAGATAAATAATATTATTATAATACATATACATGTATAATACATATTGCTACTCAAGTATTATGATTTTATTAATACAAACAAATATTATTTGGAGTTTGCATTTGCATTTTCCTACAAAAGGAAAAAAAAATTACAGAATTAGTAAGTAATGGTACAGAATCAGTATTGGCCTTAACCATAGATAATAGAATAATACATATTATACAAACCACAGAACTATGATACAAACCTTAATCAATTTCGTAAATGTATGAGGATCCAACACAACTACATCACCATCTTCAGTCCCAATAACAAGACAACTCACACCATACTTATCCGTGGAATTCATTTTTAAAGTTGTTATACAAGAAACATGTATTATTATTTTCTTTGGTAGATCTGCTGTGGCTACAAACTCTAGTTTTTCGTCTATGGTCATTTGCAAGAAGCTCCGTGATTGGCTGCACAGATTATGTGATAGAGAGTAAAGACTTTTGGAAAGACTCAATAGAGATGCTTCATTGTGATTCACAGGATCTTTGAGCTGTAAAAAAATTGTTAAAATAATATTAGATATAAATTTATAAAGAATAGAAAAATATTAGATTGCAACATTACAATTTATTTTCTACTAGTGAAAATACTATCAAATTCAGTTCAATTAAGTAGTCTTTAGTCAAAAAACCGAATCTAGCAAAGATTATAATTTATACTAGCGGTCCGCCCCCGCTTCACCCATGGTACATGTTTACGTTTTCTCCCCATAAGAACCATTCTTGTACTTCAAGGAATATTGAAAAAAAGAATTAACAAAATTGGTTCAGCCATTCTCGATTTTTGCGCTTACCACACACATGCTTAACAATACACATATAATTAAATTACCTGTTTCCAAATTTTCATCTCCTGTTCATTAATATCAACAGTAGGTAATTGGTACATATAGAAAAACTTTAAATGCCGATATATATGAATGCAAGAGTCAAAAGCGATCGCTATAAGGGGTGGTGCTTTTGGCATAGTTTCACTTGCATAGAAGATAACTACTCCTAGCGGTAGATCGGGTAGAACCATGTCAGATATCTGCATAGTGCCTTTGAATATCTGTAAAAAGTAACAAAGATATTGAAATAATTCTGAATACTATTATTGTGAATTGAGAAGGCCACCTAATAAAGCTCAGTGTTTCATAATAGTTTTAAACATTCTTAGCAAAATAAGTTGTGTAAAGGAATTTGGAATTAATAATATAATATATTATATTATGAGCCATGGCTGTCCCACTGCTGGGCAAAGGCCTCTCTTCCGTCAATCCATTTCTCCCTATTTTGAGGAATTAACAATAGAAAATAATAAAAATAACATATCATATTACACTTCATTGAATCAAATAAACATGAAAGGTAGTGATCCAATATGATTATTAAATATTGCCCATTTTTTAAGGCAATTGTTAAACCAATTTTTAAAGTATTACTTACTATTAAGATTGACTTTACACAGGAAACTGTAAAATATCTAAAAATGGATTTATAAATAACCAATGGCATACCTTTAATTGAGCTCCTTGTTCTTTCCCCATGTCGCCCACAACAAGTTTGACTTCATTGTCGTTATTCAAGTCCACTAAAGCTATATTTGATGGCAATGTGTTGAGATTTATATCTGCTGTGCCAACTTCTACATCTAACCAGCGACTTATTGCGCCCATATTTAAATTATACATGTAATATTCTTTTGTGTAATAGCATAGAATTATCACATTCAAACTATAAGAATTCTTCTTCCACTATTATTATTTATTAGTCGAATTTGGGTGCCATTAGTCATATTTCTTATTCAATGACCGTCAGAAAACACTTCATAACATCTAGGCTGATTAAATTTCTTGTTAATATAGCACTTTTTGCAATAAAAAATATTATTGTCGTTTTCTTTTGCAATTTGTTTTGAACTTTGGATCGCGACTCGCGTTGTCATAGCAACGAGCTGTCTGTCAGTTACATACTCACCACAGAGTATGTAATACACTTTATCAAAATTTAAACTATTTTTAGGTTAAAAATCATTTAAATGTGTATTTATAATCTGAAATTTCCTGAATAAAATTTTAATACGTTTTCGATCTCTATAAAACATACCTATTTCGGAGAAAATGCAAATTCTATACGTTCTTGTCAGTGTCAAACGTCAATTGAAAATGACAGATAATACGTTGACATTTTAAATTGAAGTTCTCTGTTCAGTGTTCTTTTGTTTTTGTTTACTAACTTTTTTGTGTATCTAGAAAAGTTTAAAACTGTGTTTTAAAAGTTATAAAGAAGTTATAAAGTATCAATTTTGTGCTATTAACTTGTGTTATAAATACTTAATTTGTAAGTTCTATACAAATGTGGAAATGAGTACCAATAAATGGTGTATTTTTAACTGCTCTGGTAAGTTTCATAACTTTATATTTATTTAATAAAAATTGTTAAAATGTTTTTCTCTTCACAAATTATGGATTTAGAATAATATGATATACCTATGTCCCTACAAAATGTGTAAGATAACCTGGACAACAAATTTTAATTGAACCATGTTTTTAAATCCAATAAGATTCTAATTTGGAATATTCCAGCCACTAGGCTTAGGTATAACAGAATAATGTACTGTTACTGTATTGCATAATGTAAGCTTATCAGGAAATTTATGCAAACTATTAAATATGCAAGTCTATTTAATATATAAAAAAAACGTGTGGCACTCGGGGACTGCCGCGGTAAAGCTATTGCATAGCATGCCTTCAAGCCACACCTCCGCCCGTCGGAGTGGGGAGCGTGAGGTTTTTTAGTTACGGAATTTCTAAATTTGGTCCCCGCGCTCAAGGCCTGCGATAGAAGCTATGCAATAGCTTAAAATAAAACCAATTTTCCTTAGTCACGGCATCACGCGTGAACGGGTGGACTGATTTCGATAATTCTTTATTTATTATTTACCTTGGAGTACGAGGATGTTTCTTATGTAGAGAAAACGTAAATATGTACCACGGGCAAAGCCAGGGTGGACCGCTAGTTTGAAATAAATGTCTTCTGCACTAATTTCAAAAACTATTAATACCATATGAATCTTATACAACTGTACTAGAACATATTTGAATAAAATTTAAAAGTACATCCCACAACACAAGCCTTAATTGAGCTTACTGTGGGACTAGGTCGATTTGTGTAATAATGTCCTATAATATTTATTTATATTTACATAGCACGGAGTAAATGTAGATTCCTTCTTTATCAAGCTTATCAATTTATTATTATCAGCAAATACTTCCAAGTTACCTGTGGGCTGTGATGCTTATTAGAAAATCCATACTAATATTATAAATGCGAAAGTAACTCTGTCTGTCTGTCTGTTACTCAATCACGCCTTAACTACTGAACCAATTTGCATGAAATTTGGTATAGAGATATTTTGATACCCGAGAAAGGACATAGGATAGGTTTTATCCCGGAAATCCTACGGGAACAGGTTTTTCTTTAAAAAAGCGGGCGAAGCCGCGGGCGGAAAGCTAGTATGTAATATAAATTAATAAAAACAAATTATATTGTAATGAATTTGGTAAAGTTACTCTCAGGTCACTATGACCAAGAGAAATAGTGGTTTAATTTTCATACTAGCCAACCTAACCCCTCTTCACAATTCGTTAATTCATATTTACAAATCATATTTTTAACTATAACAAAAAAGCATACCCAGGAATTATGTAATTTACCAAATTTCTTTATTCAGTAATTCATCATTAATTTGTAACAGAGTTTTCAGTTGTTTCATACAAACCCAGAAACTAAAACTTAGTAAGGTGAAAATAGTCAGCAGCGCGTACCGTTGGTCGGGTGAACATAGAAGAGCCCTTAAAGGGAGCCCTACACCACAGGCTAATCGAAATATTACACCTTATCTTCACAATTGGCAGCGTTGGGCGAGCTGAGGCAATAACGATAGTAAGGGCCTAAATGTCTATGATCACCCGTCTTTGTAGAAGTCGTCATAATGTCCGTAATGGCGGCAAACATCGATGATCATTTTTTGGGCCAATGATTCCATGAGCAAAACAGCCAAACCTGATGAGCAAAACAGAGAAACATCATCATCATCATCATCATCAGCCCATATACGTTCCCACTGCTGGGACACGGGCCTCCTATGAGGGTACAGGCCATAATCCACCACGCTGGCCAAGTGCGGGTTGGCGGATGACACATGTCGTCGAACTTTTGATTCTTCGACATGTCGGTTTCCTCTCGATGTTTTCCTTCACCGTTCGAGCAGTCGTGATGTTACAACATGCGCAGATAAATTGAAAAATCAATTTATTTCCTGTGCGCTCGCCCGGTCTCGAACCCCGGACTTATGGATTCGAAGTCCGACACTGAGCCACCACTGCTCTACTGGAGAAACATGCTGCCTCATAATATGCAGGGCACGTATATCGCGTAGAGGAAGCAATCATCTTGTTGTACGACTTAATATACCTAATACGTATACATATTTACCTATAAGGAAATCCCGGTCAAAAAGCTAATGATATTATTATGAAATTCCACTATATATGCTTTCTCGGTGACTCAGCATCCACTCGTTATTTCCCTAGTGTTTACCGGTTTGTCTCTTCTTATTTTAATGCACCTAGAACGAAACGGTTGACTCACAAACTAGTTTTCGATTATTTGTATATTGAATGTTCATTAAACATATTTTTTAGGCTTCTATAAATAAATAATGAAGGCAGTTATTTTTTGTTGGTACTTTTTATCAGTACTAATGAGATGATCGGTTATCGACCAACTTATATTGTGTGTCAATAGTTCAACACGTTTCAGATTTTTTTCTGGTATTTGTGTACTTAAATCTTTAAACATTTCGCTAGAATAATAATAACTATGTAGAGACTCCAATTATTTGCTTAACTCATCGCTTTTAATTCATCTTCACCAATCACCAATTCGCAAATGAACTACCTAATGCCCTTAGCTATAGAATACGATATGAAATCCATCAGCTACTAATTCCTTCTAACTGTCCTGCTGTGTTGTGGTCGCATGCCGCGTTAGCAATGCTCATTGATAATCGATTCATCACGATTTTCACATTAGCAATTTTACAGTAACGTTTTACTGTTTTTAATAGTTCGAGCTGGAGATGAGCACTTAGTATTGGAACTCCTGTTCAAGAATTAGCTTTAAACGAACGATTTGTAAAATTCTCTTACTGCTAAACGATCTTCATCGGCAAAAATGGCAACAACGTTCTAAATTCTATCCTTGATGTCATTTTTAAACAAAAGTTCCAAATCTAAATTCAAACTGAAAAAGTAGCTTTCATAAATTTTGGACCAATTATGACCATGAACTGACCACGTCCCATTTACCTCGTGGAATCTCAAACAGGCGCATAGTAAGAATTTTCTTCCAACTATTCACCACTTATTCAATTAGTGCGGCTCGAATCCTTGGCCCGCTTCGTTGTTTGATTAGCATCTCATTATTTATCACGAGCAATGTTTATTTTGCCATACACTTGCTAGCAATACTTACCAGTATGGAGGCATTTTCTTTCGCAACCAAATTTTGATTGCGTTGATTTAAACTGATCATTATTTACTTTCTTTATAAGGCACGGTGTTTTCATGATACCTAAAAAAATACTTACTATATGATTGCTTAGGTATAAAAATTTTGCAAAAACTCATATTAATACCCATATATACTAATCCTGATATTGATACAGACTTTAATAGTATCAGTCACCAGTAAGATAACGTTTTATTATAGCTAGGTCTTGTGACTAATACAGCAAACGAAATTTGGTCAGTTATCTTTAGCAAAAAATGTTTAATTCTACGAAATAAACAAACAGAAGGTCCTTTATCAAGCTGTTTTCAGTGTTTATCTGTTTCGCATGCGCACACGCATATCGCATCCGGACCTAAGTTGATAGTACGCATGTTCAAATTCTAGACTTTAATTGGATTTTAAATTAATTACTATTTAATTGAAAACTTTAATTAATAATCTATTAATTAACAAATTCTGTGATTTCAGTCAAATAATTCATTGAAATGTCTCGTAAAGTAGCCCAAGTCAACAAACATTTTCTTTAATATTTTGTATTCGTGCAAAGAATTTGCAAAGACTTTACAAATCCTTATTGAGCACCATAACGTCGACACTATTTTGTTTAAATAGTAAATGGACGACAACACTTCGTTTTACGTGGTTTTACTGATTATATTTGTGTATTTGTTTACAAATGTCATAATTTGAAAACTTATGTAACAAAACAATAAAACATTCATTTCCTTCCACAAACAATCAACCAATCGACACATTCATAACATCTTCCCGCATATAACAAAGTGGGTTAATCGTTGCATTCATAATCTCTAAAACATCAGTCTCACGCACCTGTGCCAAAACTTTGTCCTTTTCTCTTACGGCTATTATGATACTATCACGTACGTATAGTTGTATGGTTCTCATGTGCTTAAGTTTACATATGCAATGAAAAGGGAAACCTTGATGTATAAGTAAAGAAGATTATCTCAAGGTAAAGGAAAAAAATTCCATAGCTCTGTTGTTTTCAGATTAATGAATTAACGCAGTGGTCAAAAGCTATCAAAAACAAATTAAACTTCAAAATAAAAGATTTCCGCGTAATCTTTGATACTTATATATATAAGATACTGTTTGTTTCTTCAAATTCTAATAACTACAATGATACCCTCAGCGGTTGAACTATACTGACACTTAACTTTTTTATTTATAGAAAGCAAACGAGCTGAATTAGTGTTTATCGTCCAATGGTTTGGGTTAACGACCAACTAATGTGGTGTTTGTCTCTCGTTAGGGAAAACATGTCTGCACTTATGGGCTTAACGAGGGAGATTGGTTAATTTAACACATCACTGAGACGGACCATGTTTAGGCATTTTATGCAAAATTAAATTTGAAACCTTATTACCTACTGGGGACAAATTTTCACCACGTTTCCACATACAACATAATCTGGTTCTAGAGTAGAAATTTATTGTACTCTCACCATTTTTAGCATATGTATTTATTACATCTACATAGTGGGAAATAAATATGTCCTTGCTTCTCGTCTATTCAACTTTATATAAAAATGTACCGAATTAAGATTTCACAAGTTGCTTTGATAAAATTTTAGGTCCTCCCAAGTTGGAATCGATGAAGTACATCTGCTTGTACTAAAATATCACGGTTTAATCTCATAAATGCCTGTTATCTTGTTTTGTGTATATCCTACCTTAATTAAAAAACTGACCCGATAGAGATGCTTTGTCACGCCTAACTACTAACCTCACGACCTCTAATCTCACCATGTTTAACATCCGTCGTTACCTGGTGAGGTTGTAAGGCAAGTGTTCGTTAATGTCAAGAACATTGCGTTCTGACTATTATCAGTCAAAGTACTATTAGTTTTTGTCTCGAAGAGAACAGACTTTGTATGACAGATTGCTACCAATCTGTCATACAAATTTAACAACATTCAGCGTTAAATGAAAGCCCTCATTGGGATACTTATGAAAATGTATCATAAAAACAATGATAATAAGGTCTAATTCTGTTTGTACTTCAAGACTGCAATTCCACAATTTGCACGTTTCACGCACGAAACAAATGGTTTTATGGGATTGAGGTAAACTTGTGGGTAAACTAGTCGAACTGAGACGTGCCTGCGTACTTCGCAGGTTACGCGAAGGTTTGTTGACTCCGAAATCTTACCATTTGCCAATATAACGGTTCCGTGAAATGCTTAGTGGCAGTGATCTTGGCGTTTTGCATGATTGAACCCAATTTTATGGGAACGCTCCATTTTTGGTTGCGTAATTCATAATAAGCCTTGTTTTAAAAATTTTGACGGTCGAGGTGAGATTAAAGATAATTTTCATATCTGTCTCTTGCTAGCGACTTCTTTCGTGTATTGCTTAGTAGGTAAAGCTTAGGCAAAGTCTCCTTTTTCATAGGCCTAACATCCCATCTTTTAGAATTGACCTCAAACAATCGATTAACTAAAAATTCAATACAACATAGAATTTTAAATGTGAGAAGGGACAGAAAAACGGACAAACACTAAATAAACTTTAATGTGAATTTTAGTATTGACGAAGTTCGTATAACACAAGGATAGCTAGGTCTCTACTTAGTACATCAGATTGGTTTTATTTCGTTAAACTACTGGTCTGCCTCTGTGAAACAGAAGCCTCATTAATTTTAAACAAACCAAAGTCTAATGTCTTTCTAATCAACTACATAATGTCGCCTCATTGCTATGTGCCGGCGCGGTTAAGGCAGTTTCTTATTCGTCTAACATCGCCGTTACGACCACTGTTGCAAAATATTCCTGCCAGCTTTCTTGGTCCGATGCCATTCCTACCACGTCAGTGTACGTGGCTGTGTTAGAAATACCTAATCATGGGTGGTAAAAGGTAATTAATCATATGACTGAAATTATTTGTTTGCGATTATCTTATCTACTATAAGAAAATCGTCATGGCTATACATGGAAGACTTAGCTATTTCTATTATTTCATCCAGCCCGTAATTGAAATAAAGTAAGGTAGACAGAGTTTCATTCCTCATATAGGTAGGCACCTAATTGTTTTACATATTACTAGCGGTCCGCCCCGGCTTCGCCCGTGGTACATATGAAAAATAGATGTTGGCCGATTCTCAGACTTACCCGATATGCACAGAAAATTTCATGAGAATCGGTCCACCCGTTTCGGAGGAGTATGCAGACTAACATTGTGACACGAGAATTTTATATATAAGATGTTTAAAAACTTCAATGGACTATTATCATAATAATTAAGACGGAACATACGGTAGAGCATACAGTGTACAGTTCTGTGAAATGCATAGTGGCTTGCATTGTCGATACATACACACACAATACACATTAGATCCCACGTTTCTTTCAAAAAGAAGCTTTTGAACAAATTATGCTATCAATTATCCAATATCCATGTTGCTTTCGCAATAACACAGGTATTAATATTAGTTTAACAATAACCAACAAAAAATGAATAGAATCAAACTTGATTGTTTAATTATAGCGTCTTCAATTTTGCAACTTTCACGTGCCTTATTTCCTGAAAAGTTTATCTTCGCAAGTTAGTCATGGATTCATTATAATTAGATTTTACAACGCGCGTGCTTTTAATTAAATTTCAATACGATAAATGGTGTCGGAGAAAGTAGACAATATTTGATTATTTTATTTTAATGTTGGTTATGTAAAGAAGTGAAGCTGGCACGGGATTTAATGTTACGTCATGTGAAGGTAAATGTATATTTTGGAATTTCAATCTTTCTTAGATTGAACTTTGAAGCTTTGCTTTATCTACTTCATGGTGTATCATGTATGTGTAATGTTTGCTATACCTGTTAGGATAGTAGAATAGTAGGTCAAAGACTACCTGTATCTGTGTTAACTCATGTGTGTTATATTATCATAGCTATATTTTCAATAAGTATCCTTCTTCTATCCATTTCAATATTCATTGAATCTTTGTTATCTCTATGGTGACGCTAGAAGAAAATCTTTAAGGAAAGAAAATCCCGGCGTTATGCTTTCCTTTTCTACATCTTTATTTCATACAATTCTAACGTGGCTTCCCAAACAAATTGATATAACAATAATGCAATTTACAATATCTGATGTAGAATTTAGGTTCTTCTATAATCTCTATTTCGTCTTCACAAGCATTCATCAGTGACCTAAATCTGCAAAATTTGCAATTACTCCACCATATATAAAACAAGCCGAAGAGATGACTTTTTAAATGAGTAGGAAGAAATTCGTCTTCAAAACAGATATAGGTCGCGTCATGTAAAAAGAACGCTGACGGTTAAGCTGCGCATTGGCGATTTATTGGTCTATTTGGTGTTATGAGGTGGTATAAGAATAACAAATATGTAGTTGCGAAACCACGACTCGAGAGCCTACTTCAAAAATAAAATAAGAGGCAAATAACTTTCGTGATAAACTCGATACATGCCAAAACACACCCCATCACTTTCATCCAGCGTTCTTTTTACATGATTCGCGTTATAACATGATTATCATTCTCAATCTAACACACGTTTGCAAAAGTGGCGCTATGTCGAATTGACCGTGCCAATCCGTTACATATGAGTCATATGCTATCTTGTAAACAATTTGAGTGAAATAAAAAGGTCAAGCTTGAGCCATTAGTTAAGACTTACGACTATAGGTGTGCCAAAGCGTCCATGTCTTATTCGTTAACTTGACAACCTTCGTAGCAAGTTTACGGGTAATTTAGATAAAAATGTTGGATTTTTTCGTAATGTTTTATAGCACTTGGTTTATTAATTCAATGGGTTATAAAAACTACATATTTCTTTTCCCAAAAGAACAAATTTTGGAAGATATAATCCATTTTGGTTTTGATTTCATTAATATTTTCAATGAATGCATTCAAGAATGGCGTACTTAATAATTTTCACTATCTAGAAGGCTATGTTTGTTCACTAGTACTTCTGGTTTCCCGTGGGATAAAGGTGCGTAGGATAAAGGTGCTTGGAACGAATCATAAAAGGATCCTACCTTATTAGTTAAGACTTCGCCGTGGGAATCTTGCGGAACATTTTACAATGTTCTATCAATGAACTGCACAGATTTATTGCAACTATAGAAATAAAATTAAATCATTACGAAGTCATCTTCTGCTTACGTTTGTGTATCTTATCTATAATCTTGGTTTTCTTTCTGAAATCAAGTGAATAGTTTGATATATTCCTATAACTATTGTCTATACTTGATACGCGTAATGGATAGCTTTAAATGTTTCAGTTATATAAGTTCTGAATCTTTTAGCACCGGTGATAAACAAAAGATTATCAAAGTTTATCAAACGTTTGTGCCACTTCTAATTGACGTAACGTGTGAAGTGTGCATCTGTTACCCAAACCATGGGTGCCATTTACTCCATCACTAAAGTTATGTGCTACCATTGTCTTACAAACTGTTCCGTTTTCCGTCAATAGCTCTCACCTGTTATGTATCACTTGCATCACTCATTGTTCCACGTGTACCCGAAATTAGATAACATTTACCATGTCAACGGTGGGAACTCGCCGTAATCTATTGTTGTGCCTTCTTGATACTTTCTGTCATTTGTCAAGATTCCGCTGATGCGTGGATTTAGAAATTTGATTGTAAGTATCATTTGACTGGTAAAAGTAGCTGATTTGAATTGAGTTTCAATAGATGTAATTTTTGAGAAATTTGACGGGTATTGTTGTTGATGAGTACTGTTAAAAGAAAATTATTTAATTTTATTATTAATAACGGTAAAGTAATTGGATATTAATTGGTGAAATCTCTAACTTGGCATGGATAATTTAACTTGTAGGTATAACTTACTCAGATTTCTCATACTAGAGATGTACAACCTGCAATATAATCAATTTTACCCTATTCTCTATGTCCTTCAGGACTTAAATTTTCTTTAGCATTACAAAATTCTTCTTCCTTCATTCTCTCACCAATAGATAGATCGATTAAAGACTTTATTTTTATATCCTTTTGATATCAAACACATGACTGTTTTCCACCAGATGACCTTACTTGTAAATCGACACTCGCCTCACGCCCCGTTACGTCCCCATAAGCTATTAAACGATCCTCATCAATATTCAACCTTATACCTCGTTGTGTCAATTGTGTGTTTAACATCTACTTAACTTTCTCTTTTAATACACTTATGGCTATACACGCAATTGCATCAGTTAATGTTCCTTGAGAACATGTCAATCTTACAACATTAATTTTTCGACGTGGTGGTCCAATGTGGAATTCAGATTGATCGTATACGATTTATTTTGACATATCAGTTTATCTACTGAGTTTCTTACCGGCTCCTTGATGAAACTGCTTTCCAAACTGATGGTAAATAAAAATTATATGTTTTGACGATTCAAAAGCGCTTCTGAAGTAAGTACCTATAGTTGTCAGTTGAATAAATAAATGTTTGATTAAGGCACACCCCGGACACTCCATACAAAATGATCGTTTTGACAGTCACACTGTAGAGACTGCAAATGTGTGTGTTAACGCTTTATGGTTGGCACATTTGTGACTAGCGTAAAAAAAAATTCGCGTTTTTCTGATGAAATACATCCGTAAACAGCACAATATCTAACCATTTTCTACGAAAAACGATAATCACAAATCCAAAATAATAAAATTACTTTAAGTCAATTTGATTAATGTTGTTAATCTTCGTTGCGTATTGTCCTTGCAGAAAAATATGGCCCATTTTATGTCTGATCGCGCGGGGGTGAGGTAAGTTTAATTTTGGCGGGAGGCGGAGAGTGTCCGTTCTGTAGCGTTTAGCTACTGTATTATGTATTCTGTGATTAAGGGCTGATTTTTCAATCATTGACAATGTCAATATTATCGTGTAATACTTTAATGGACGGATAAGTTTTATCCAAGCATTGAAAAATCGGCCCTTAGAGCCGATTTTTCAATCCTTGTTTAAAATTTATCCGTCCAATAAAGTATTACACGAACATATTAAAATGTCACCTGTAAACTGTCAAATACGGACAATTACAATACATTTTTGAAATGGTAGTTTAATACGTTATTCGATGAATAAGTTTTAACCAAGGCTTAAAAAATCAACCTTAATGTTTATCAGTGCTAAATAAAAAAATATATAGTATGTACCACATAAAATTTAATCGTGAACTAGTTTTAATGAGTTGTTTTGGTAATTAGCGGTAAATGATATCTCATTCTTTCCGTTTAAATATAACATGACTTACCACAAAAGTAACCGTGAACATGATCTTGACTTTCTACTTCATTTGGTTCTTATTCAACTACGTTATGCGTTTAAGCTTCAATTTTAACGGCATAAAAAATTCATGTTGATTTATTTTCACATCGTTTGAATCCTACTTTGTTATTTTAATTATCAAACAATTATTTAAAAATAAAAAAGACGTGTGGCACTCGGGGACTGCCGCGGTAAAGCTATTGCATAGCATGCCTTCAAGCCATACCTCCATGTCCGTCGGAGTGGGGAGCGTGAGGTTTTTTCGTTACGGAATTTATGGATTCGGTCCCCGAGCTCAAGGCCCGCGATAGAAGCTATGCAATAGCTTAATTATTTATGTTTGTTGCTTGAAATGATTACCTTTACGTATCGAATACTTGTCTCAAATTTTACATCCTAAAAAATCAAAAATGTCCTGGAATCAGGATACCAGATCCTTAGCTTTGCTAGCCAAACAAGTCACGCATAGAAAGAGAGGCTGCGATGAACGCCCACAGTCTGCAGTAGTGACCGAAGCCTGCGCTCGCGCACACGCGCGCCGCGACGTTTACAGTACCGTTGACAAATAAGTGCGTGACTATCTTCCCTTTATAATTTACTGATAAAGAGATAGATAGTGTGTGTGTTGTTGGATTTCTCACTTGCTTTTCTACTACTCTAAAGGTATGTATAAGGTGTACTACGTCAGTTGTATGGCATTTTGATTTTTTCTGTTTTACGTGAATTCAATGCCAATGGTATGGAATGAGGCAATAGATTACGTAAAAGCGTTTATAATTTGTCCTGTTCGAGTTGTTTTTACGTTTAATGAGTGTCGTGGAACGTAGTAATAAGTATTATTGTGAAGTAAATATTTTTATGACTTATCTGATAAGGGTTTGCTCATAACGTATCAACAAAGAATCTAACGATGTGAGCACGCATAATTGCTTGAAAAAGCAAAACAAAGCCTATTAAAATTCTTTAAAAAAACAAATGACGATGTTATTTAGTAAATAAGACCATCATTATTACAAAAGCAATTCCAAAGATATACCTAGGTAGGTACCTAAGAAGTTATGACCGTTTAGATAATCTTAAGCCTGAAAACATTGAACTGCTTTCTTCGCAATTGTGAATTAAATGAAAAATAAATACCTATTTAGTATTTACCCACTTTGATATGATTATTAAAAAACATGTCACATTATATTACCGAAGTAGGCAATAAAATGCAATTAATATTATTGTTTATTAAACTTTGACTTATGAGTAACACAATAACACATTGGCAATGAAAGATAGTGTTATTACACCGTAAGGCTATAATTGCACAATAAATTATTGAAAATACCTATACCTACCAGCATTTTTTACCTTCGACTAGTTCCTTCAAAAATATTGATTAGTGATATTATTAATTAGGAAAATACCTATATATTTTAAAGCCTTTGAAGTTCATAATTTTATTTTATACAGCTTATTTGTATTTTATGAAGGCAATATTTATGCTGTATCATAAGTTATGCAAGACTTCCAAAATTCTGAGAAAGTCGTAGGCATACCTTACCAATTCATTTTACCATTAATTAGGGAAAACATGACATCTGGATGTTTCTTTCGCATTAATTATCTTTATAATAACAATAAACAATTAAAAACCACTTTAATGTTCAATTAAGAAACTATTGTTAACTGTCTTTAGTGACAAATTACTTACAATTTCGTAATCATCTCAAATGATGATCCTAAAAAGAAGAAATTTAAAACACCCATTATTTAAAAAATATATGTCCTAGAATAATAGTTTTTCTTTTATGGAGAGTCAATTTCCTCCGACACTCTAAATACAGACCTAATCTATATAATTAGTTCTCTTATTAGGACATGCATTCATGACACACGTACACAAATATGTACTCCACAAACAATGCATAGATACGTGGATAGCATGGATTTACACAGCTGAAAGTTTCAAGCCTTTGTTAACAAATGAATGGGTGAATTCATCGTGAAAAATATTTTGTGGCAATTTTCTTTAATATACTAACTTCAGCAAGAGCACAAGATGTTATGTTAATCCTTATTTATGTAAATTATTAAAGTTTTTATGTTTGTGTTCGAGACCTAAGAAACTGCGTAAGGAGAGAAAGATGCTTTAACAGCCCCCCTATGCAAGTGGCTTTCTGTTAGCGTAGCGTTCAATAGAATAGACTACGAATGTATGAGATTGACGTATAAGCTGTAGATATAGCGTAGCGTTCAATAGAATAGACTACGAATGTATGAGATTGACGTAAGCTGTAGATACGTTTATCTACAGCTTACGTCAATCTCATACATTCGTAGTCTATTCTATTGAACGCTACGCTAACAGAAAGCCACTTGCATAGGGGGGCTGTTTAGATGGATAAAGTACGACGCATGATAAATCAATTTTTTTTTACTGGAAACCATAGATACATATCATATGAAGATTTTTCCATTATACTAATGATCTAAAGGCATATAATTAATCTGCATATCAAATTTCTGCCAAATCCATTTGACAAGGAATCTAAGGAAACATAAATTGATCAAGATTATTATTGTTCCTACTAACAAATACTCTTCTATCTAATCTAATATTTTATATTATAAAGGCGAAAGTTTGTATGGATGTATGGATGTTTGTTACTCTTTCACGTAAAAACTACTGAACCGATTACAATGAAATTTAGCACACATATAGAGGGTAACTTGGATTAACACATAGGATAGTTTTTATCCCGGAAATCCCCCCGGGAACGGGAACTATGCGGGTTTTCCTTTGCAAACGCGGGCGAAGCCGCGGGCGGTAAGCTAGTGCATTTATAATTGCGTTTGAACACAAAACAAATCTTAATAACCGTAGCATGTATCAAATGAAATGTGTCGTTGTTCATTCGCTACAGTACCAAGAGGTCGTTATTTTGACGATAACTTGCACACAATAGTAAAAACCCGTACCGAATTCAATCAAAGAACACTCGTACGGAATATAAATGTGCGTTTGCATTTACCTGTTTGTTACAGCCGCAAATATGTGTTTGTCTTGTTATAATTATAGATGTGATTGCTTCAAATCACTCGAAACAAAACCGGCTAAGTGCGAGTCGGACTCGAGCACCGAGGGCTCCGAACAAACCGATGTTATCATGACGAAAGTTATCATGATGTTTTAACTTTAAAATAAGGGTTCTGTATATTTCCTTTCGAGATTCGGAACCCTAAAAAACAATTGGATTAAAGTTAAAGTCGTAAAGGTAGCCTAAATGAAAAAGTTAGAGGGTTTGAGATATGAGGAGCTGACAAAGGATATTTAAATCTCAATTTATTACTACGTTTTCTACATCAGCACTGCGAAGGACAACATCTAATCAGTCAAGGAAGATGTCTTGATGTAACCGTAATGTAGTACATAGTGCCTACCCTACGGTAGAACCGATAGAAGTTTGTAGGTAACTCGTATGCTACCTACAAACTCGTATTCGGCAAACATAATGGACTATGGCATAACCACAAATAGAGAATCTGCGTAACTGCAGTCTAAAACGGTCTGATGATGATGCTTCAAACTGGATCGTTAGTAAGGAATTAGCCAGAATTAGCAAATATGACTCTAGTACTTTTGGTCCTCGGTTCCTTTTTTATATTTAGGGCCGATTTTTCAATCCTTGGTTAAAATTTATCCGCCCAATAAAGTATTACACGAACATTTTAAAATGTCACCTGTAAACTGTCAAATACGGACAATTAGAATACATTTTTGAAATAGTAGTTTAATACGTTATTCGATGAATAAGTCTTATCCACGGATTGAAAAATCGGTCCTTACCAAGATAAAGCTCTTTTTATCTTTAACCATTGCCAGAGTTTTTGCTTCAAGAAATATGTATTTCGTCGTTATTTGCAAGTGACTCTCTACATATCTGCTCTTAAAAGTGTTAAAATGTATGTCGTAATATAATGCGTGTAACACGGAACACCATATTATATGGCAGTGCGTAGATACATAATAGGGACATGGGTTATAACTTCATACGGATAATGTTATCCAATCTTTATGTAATCCACTAGATATATCTTAATTGGGATCTATTTTACGTTTTATAGCATTTGAGATACAGTAAGAAGAGTCTCTAAATTACTTGATATTCCAGGTTAAATTTTTCTCATATTATTTCGGATAATTTTATCTGTAGATGTTATTTCTCCTGCCCAGTAATATTCCACGCACTTACACAAAATCACTCAAACTAGAAGTTTTGAATAACTTACAATTATTAGTATTTCAAATCAGACAAAGCCAGGGCTTCTAACTAGTGGCTAAATTATATGATAACAAGGTGCTTCTCATTATGGGATATTACATCTTACAACCTCAGTTTGAGAGCGGACATAACGTAACCATGAGACGAAATTAACAAAATTTAGTTCAAAATAATTGTCCATAGTAGCAATTGCTATTATATCATAGTGATATAAATTTAAATACGCACTTTGTAGTTTAGGAAGTAAATGATTGCATTCTTCCCTTGTTCATTTCCCTTATAAACGGATATCCTATTTTCAATTAAACAAAGCTTGGGACTATGTTGAGACAAAATTAACGAGGACGTCTCAGTTTATAGAGATTTTTAGAATGTAGATATTTTGTAACACTTAAGTAACTTAGGTAGGCCTTTGTATTAACTGGTACATAAAGAGTTTTATTTGAATATGTAATTTAAAAGAATATAACCACACCAATATTTGAGTTTCTGAAGTAGGATTTGACTAGAATCTTCCAAGTGTCGCAGATACATTGTTCAGTATACGTTATCATAAACAAATGTTATAGCTATATTTAGGTATTCGTTATGAAATGGTTTCATCTTATCCATGAAATCTACCCTGCCTTAATTTTAAATGCCTATTATAACCTCGTAACTGCTTACGAAAAGACATCATTTAACATGTGTTCATTTGTAACAAACTTCTCATTAAAAAATAAATATAGTATCTTTATGAGTTAGTTTTAGTTCATTTCTATTTACCTCTTGTCTAACTAAACGTTAAAACATAAACAGGTATTTTATGTCTTGAAATGAAATTTAAGGAAAGCTCGTCCGGTGAAACTAGTGAATGTATTGTTTGCTATCAAACAAAAATTTCGTCAGACCAACGCGATAATAACTGCTAAGTACATAGTGTATTGTAAATATAATATACTTATTTTATAATATCATATACGAGCTACGTATGATGTGTAAGAACGAAAATTAACAGCTTCAGAGATCAATGAGTGGAGCGTATAGGTCGTAGAGTTTGGCATAATGTAGGAATATTAGAGCAAAAGAAGGAATTTTCATTCAAACTAATCTTAAAATCTTCTTCCAATTTGATCAGTTGTAGTTAGACTAAAAACTAGAGCAATAATTATAATAATGGTCATTAAACTATTGCGAAAAACCTATAAAAGTGTTGAGTCACAAAAGCTGATTTTAATTAAAGAATAATTGAGTTAACTTCCCTGCTTTTAAAAGACACCTTACGTGGAACTTTCTAATTAGCATTACTCAATTTAACGCAAAAATAAATCTCAGTCAAACTTAATTATAATGTCAAAATATAAATGAAATAAAAAGTCCAAAATTGTATTAGGCCACATAGCTATTGCATTGGTATTACAATATTTTGCATCAAATTATTTTAAAATGGTAAATGATTGCGACGATCCGCCTAATTAACATTAATATGTTATACTTAAACTAAAACAGGCACGGAAGTTTATTATCTAGACTAACCCAGTTCAATATTTTTAATCTGTTTTCCGGCTCACAGACACGACTATGTTGCGATTCTAGTCAGACGTATCCAATAAGCTACACGCGATTATGCTTTTTAAATTAAATTTATATTTTTTACATTGATCGGAGAAGTAACAAAATAATCAAAGGTAGACCAATTTTTTCGTATTTACATATATCCAGCATTTGCCTCTGTATACGTATAGCTTAACAAATTTTAGTTAACAAGGTACCTATGTCAAATAAAAAAAAAAGCTTATGTGCAAAGTCTAGGTATTTTGAATGTTAAATAATTAAGTAACTTTCTAATTTCAATTTTCATAATATATTTTCTTGAACACGTGCATCCATAATATTCGATCACAGATAATTTAGAATCGCTATAGACAACGTCATTTTTACCGAATGTAAACATTTATAATCATCAATTATGGTAAATTATTCAAAGCCTTCGTTGGTGGTAATTCTGAGTACAGTGAAACATGTTATTAAATGCGATGATATGAGCAATAATTATTATACTATAATGACATGCAAGAGTAAAACAAATAACAGATATTAATACCCATAATAAAATGCCAAATATATCCTATATTAGCATGTGTATGTAGGTTACATTATTTTCATAGACTGTATTTGCTATCCCGTAGATAAAGAATTGTCATTAGAATTCTTCAGATATTTGTGCGAAGGCTCTGTCCTCTGCGGTTCTGTACATGTGTTGATTTATAAACTTTTTATGACGTAATACTGCATCGTGTTTCCTAGAGATTTGTTTATTTTCCTAGATGTCCTTTGCTTCATCCGTTTCTTCTGTTGTTAAATACATTATGTTTTTGCAGATTTCACACATCAATTTTCATATTCATCTCTGTAAAACGAAAGCAGCTCACTCTAGATGTCTTCAAACGACTGTTTTCATGTCAGAATAAAACCATTAACATTTAGAACAAGAAATTTGCTCACTAGTTTTTGCACGATTGTATAACATATAACAGCGGGTAACAACGTCTTAAAATTTCGCAATAACATAGTTAATGTAAAAGTAGTTGCAGAAAATAAATGGCACATACAGATGATAAATCTTCTCTCGAGACTAATCTATAAACATAACAGAACTTAAAATGTCTACACGACGAAGAATGTAAGCAAATGAATAGCAGATGCAAGTCATCGCCATGCCAGTCACGATGCTACGGACAAGCGGGTGGATGAACTTGCTTCTATTCAGATGAATTTACGCAAAATCATAAGGACTATATGTATCCAGATGGCATGTCAATTTTTTCCCATTTTTTAAAAAATGAAGACATTAATTGGGGTTGCTTTTATTCTGAGTTGTAGGTATGTTATCTTTCTTATTCGTTATCGCTAGCAAGCTCTCTATTGCCATGAAGTAAATTGACGTTAATATAATTCACACAATACCGCAGAAACACTCCAAAATAGACATCGCAGGATATTCAACATTAGCTAATTTAATCACATATCTAAAAAAACTAGAGTTATGTACAGATTTTTTAAAGAATTAGATAATATCCATTCTGATATGAGAATAACATTAAAAGTTATGCCGTTGTATCCATATTAAGCCATAATAATCATCAATTTAAGAAACGTTATAGCCATCGTAACTTCTGAAGACATAAATTATACCTTTGACTCTAATATTTAGTGCACAAAGTAATTGATCAGGCGAGAGTTATCTTTCAAGGTGTGGCACGCGTTTGCTCCACTTATCAGTGAATAATTTCGTCATATTCAGCGCAATGCTTCTTGCTCGTAATCTGTTATTGAAGTTATGTATGAATTATGTCTAGGGGCATAATTCGTTTAATTTCTACAGCAGACTCCGCGTCGGATTTTTATAGTGTGACATTCTTATATTTGCGACCCACAATGGTAAAAGCGAGCAACCGTCCTCCCCGCTTAGTTTAGAGACAGGCTAAGTTCCAATAGGTGCTGAATAAAATAAGGTTGTTTTGTTTTTTTATGTGTTTGTGTTGTATGATTATGAATTATGATGATATCCAGAAAATTTGTCGGATAGTTAATTATCTCAATATCTCGACATTGATTGTAATATTAATCTTAACACTTATAGTATGGTACTGATACTGGTAGTATCTAAGTATTTTGAGCATTTGCCCCTTTTTCAGAGGTTGAAGCTCAGGTGAAGGTTGACATTGTAGGTCGTGACCTTTGTTTTAATTTGAGCAGTATTTGAGTCTTGACCTAGGTGATTTAGAGGATTGGACCAATTAACGCAGCACTTACAAAAAGTATACAAGCCTTTCCAACAGATTAGAAAACATCGCTATCAATAGCATACCAAACCGCGGAATGTAGCTAGTAATATATATTGACTTAAAATTAATTACTGCTCAGCTAAATATGCAATATTTTTATAGCTAATAATTTATTCCTTTTTCTGTCTTTATCGATTCGTACATTCACTTTCTATTCGATTACGAAATCGATTTTGATTGATAACACGCGTGCGTAGATAAGATCTCAACGTGGGCTATCTGTCATATCTATGATTATTCATTATATGTATTAGGTTTTCAATAGTAACATATTTTTCAGAAAGGATTACATGTTACTTTTAAATCGTTAATCGTTATCTATTTTCTGCTTCTTCTTTTTTATCTATTTATTGTGTTTGAAGACTTGCGCTTTGATGAATCATGTGTAAATCTGAATTAATAGCTAAAGAATAAATATTTATTTTTTGTTTGCTAAGTTCTTAAATTATTGAACTCAAAGGTTGATACTTAATTACTTAGATTCAAATTTAATTTTAGGTATCTTTAAATATTCAATTTATTTGTCTTCTTTTTATTTTTATTTCAGAATGGGTTCCTTTAACCTCAGTGATGCAGAGTCTAGCATCTATTGATAAATTTACGATATTACCTACATCTTTTTTATTTACATATTTTATTATATCAACTACCCACATACCTCATATATTATATTATGATATAATATGTATGCCAATTATCAACTCATGTGTCAATCATAATGTCAATGTAAGTTTTTGTCAACTATACATATTACAATAATTACTATTAAGTAATATATTTAGAAATATGATATTGATGATCAGCAATATCACCTTAATAATAATTTAATGGTAATCGATACCAGTACTTACTAAATTACTTACTATAATACCTACGCTTAAAATTAAGATGTAGGCAACATTTTAATTTTATTTTTTTTATATTTGTAGTCATGCCATTGAATGCGGATTTCGTTAGCATGTACTTTGACCTAGAAAAATTGTTCTTAAGCAATCGGCGTGATTCACGCTTCACTGACCGCACGTAAAAAGTGTGTATGGGAAAAGGAATCTTAACTGTTTGGAATACAGTTTAAAATTGTGAGATGCTGCGACTCATTCATCTGAATCTTCAGGAGAAATGAATGAATCATAAAAAATGTACAGGCTGTGGTACAGGTTGTTACGTATGTGGCATTTCCCTTGTGACGTAGTGGTTAAATATTATGACGGTACACTTAGCAGGATTTATTTTATTAGCATACAGCATACTTGCGATGGTTGTGTATGGATTATTAGTTAGCTTTCCGCGTGCCGCTTTGCCTGCGTACGTTATTGTCAAGAAATGAAATAATTTGCACGGTAAAATGAACATTTGCCACTCTCTAGCGGCTTACGGCCTTACTTATAAAAAGTTAAACAATGGATAAATTTCAACCATTTCCTACCATAGCTGTGTCCTGCTCTTGCTCACATGAAACGTCATTCATAAAAACAAGACAGGTTATTGCAATAACTAATCCATTGCATAGCGAATGGGTAACATTTTATAAGTAAGACCGTGAATTATTACCTTTATGAGGCCTAGAGTCTCCTTAGAGCCTCTTAATTAACTATCTCTAGGCACAAATATCATATCATATCGATTCGCCTTGAAAAAAGACACTATACTGTTTCTTAAAAAATTGTAACACTTCTATCAGCCTGAACTCTTGTAAAATATGTAAGTACTGTTTCTGCATTGCATTGCTTCGTACCTACCTACTCCTATTGGTCTATTAGTACAGCAAACATTGAAAACACGATAAGCACGATTACCTTGATTATTATTACTGTGACGAGCTCTACATGTATGCGGTAATGCTATGGTTTTATTGACACTAATTGTTCTTGAGGCCTGGATGTTATTTATTTGAAAATAGATGAATCAGCGCCGAGGATATAGTTAGTACCTACATTTATTGCAATGTTAATAAAACATCACTACCTTTATTCTATATCTCGACCAAGCTAAGTTTGCACCTCATTGGAATGCGGCGCCCCGCATTCCAACGGGGTGCAAACTGCAAATAAAACAATAAATGCAAAGTAAAATCTAACAAACATTTGTTTACTTTTTTTAAGTCATAGCGAATCCTTTTTTGCAGACCGTACCGTACCGTTTAATACTTGTTATCACAAAATTCAAGTTTGTTGTTGTTAGAACGAATAAAATTTGTATCTCTCTGGTAACCTCTGAAATAGACGGATCGATTCTAAGAAAACTTTCACTTGAAAATGTCAAAGAACATGATATTATGGAAATAAATACAACGTTTCTTTATCATTTACATACAATACATAGGCGTAGAGAATAGAGATCAAGGTGACCATTTAGTCCTCTTACTAATATAAAGAAAAACCATCAAAACAGCAATTTTTGAAGTGAAACTTCTTTAGGCGCGTTGAGAGTAAAATTTCAAGGTCGTGTCTTGGCAATACCGTCACGTCATGGAGAAAGACGACGATTTTGGTATCTTTGAAGCCAAAGAAGTTTCCCTTCTGACACGTGTGCTCGGCACACACGCTCTTTTTTGTAAGATGGCTTTAAAGTTTATAAGCAAAGAAATATGCAGTTAGTAGTCAGTATAATAAATATTATAATTAGTTGAACACAATCGGTGTGCAATCGTTTGTTCGCAATCACAATAACAGACTGTAAGAGGAACAGAACAATGGCTTCCTTCATCGGCAAAACATCGTGCTTTCTTTGGTTTGGTTGGTTGAGTTTGGACTGTTTCCTTGTGGTATTGAAATTGACTGATTTTATACTGACGACTTGACAAGAGAATATTATTTTAAAAAGAAAACTTAACTCAAATGAAGAAACGAATACCCAACCAATTTGTACTGTGCTAATTTATACTGAGCATCTTGGATGGTTTGTGGATGCCTACGAGTATAATCTTACTTGTATACGTAGCATATTATTTCTAGTCTGTGATCTTACAGATTAAAATATTATTTACCTACCTTTAAATATGTTTCCGGTTTTCCTCGTTAGAAGTGTCATTCTGAATCAGAATTATTTTGAGTTAAGTGCTTTTCACCATTGATGAAATAATACAAACAATTATATTCTTATAGATACAAATTAAAACTCAAAGCAAGCCTATCTACGGTATTCATTATCCCGTCCGATTAGGGCCCTTCTGGCCTCCTCCACTCAAGCGACAGCTCAAGCCGAGGTTCGTGGTCCCCATCAAGGGGGGACGCCCTTGTGCATGTCGCTACCAGGGTGAACCTTCAGTTCACCCCCGCGTCCGCGTTAAAATGTAGAAGCCCTTCTGGCTAACATTGTGAGACACCACACAAAAAAAAAAGAAAGGTATTCATTAAAGTAAAGCGCAATAAAAAAACGTAACAATAATAATTGTGTGAATTGTGTAAGTGTGTGTTGTGTAATAAATAATTGTGTGTTTCTTCATGTTACAGATACAGCTGTTCACTTCAGGTAAATATTATAACTAAATATATTATACTAGCTGCGCTTCGCGGTTTCAGCCGCATGGCTCCACTCCTGTTGGTCTTAGCGTAATGATATATAGCCTCGATAAATGGGCTATCTAACACCGAAAGATTTTTTTTAAATCGGACCAGTAGTTCCTGAAATTAGCGCCTTCAAACAAACAAACATACTCTTCAGCTTTATAATATTAAGTAAGTATAGATTAATAAAACTGCAAGTAGCTCAACGTTCAATGGAACGTGCCATGCTCGGAATCTCCCTTTTAGACCACATACCAAATAGAACTATCAGAAAACGTACAAAGGTTACTGATATTGTTCTCAAAGTATGCCAACTCAAGTGGAGATGGGCAGGCCACATGTGCCGAAGGAGCGACGGACGATGGGCGTTGAAAGTGGCGGAATGGAGACCATGGAGTGGTAGACGTAAGCCAGGCAAACCGAAGGCACGGTGGTCCGACGATATTTCTAAAACAGCGGGTAAATCTTGGATGCGTCTGGCCAAAGACCGAAAAGAATGGAAAAAACATGAGGAGGCCTATACCCGACTATGGGTGAATTAAGGCTTGAAAGAAGAAAGGATAGATTAATAACATAATACCTAGAAATATTTTGATTGTAAAATTCTATGTTTCAAGTTATATCACTAGATCAATACATGAATTAATATGTTGTTTGTTTTTCGTTAAAATTTGTTTTCCATTGGTGTTTTCTAAATGTTAAAAACATATGTGTATTTGCATACGTATCGGAAATTTATAAATATTTAATTTACTTCCGCACTATAAAAATAGTTTTGTAGGCCAACTAATGCTTTATTGTAATTAAGGGGTTGTTCCTAATTCAATTGGTTAAACAAAGAGGATATATTACTTTTATTCAAGGAACACTAACCATTAATTTGTACCCAAGTTACCATAGGCTATAATATAATATAGGCACCTAGCCCATAGGTATGATTTTTTTATCATATCATAAAAAAAATTGGATGAATTTTGATATCAAGTTCAATAAGACAGATAGCTGTCAGATACATCAAAAACATGATTAATTGTTTTCGGGAATATACATATTTGTATGGAGGATGACTGTCATACCTTAAACTTGAAGTTCACGCGACTAAACCACATGCAGGAAGCTATATAGTCTCATTTCCAATTCCCTAATTACTAATTCATGTACATTATCTTTCGATTAGATAATACGTTACCAACTCCGAATAATTCTAAACTGTGATCTAAGAACCGGCTTGACAAGTTTCGGTCGGAATCATCGCCAAATATAGCTTTAACCGAGACGTGTTCAAATAACACTGATAGACGTTGCTCAGCTGTGTGCAAAGGGGTGAAGAGGTTATTTATTCATCTATAATTACAATCTTTATAAAATATCATTGCATTTTCAAGACAATCTTGTATGAAAAAATAATAGAAAGTGCATGCACAATTTATACCACATAGAATTTTTTTTCTCTTCATATTATTTGCATACCTTTGCTCCGACATCTGTTAAATCTAGCGTTATTTGTTATATTTAATAGATATTGTCTTTTTCTTACCAAGAACGGCACACCGCCGGCATTCGGAAACCATTATACCTATTATAAATGTATCTGGGCGAAAAATATTTATACTAATTTGAATACTTTATGGAAGGCCTTATCTAGGAGCAACGTCTGCTAACATAAGCCCTTCAAATTCCAACCAATATAATATTGGACATAATATCATGACGTATATTCTCGAATTTTCACCCAACATTCAAAGGGCATTGCATCACTACATAGTATAAAACAAAGTCGCTTTCCCTGTCCCTATGTCCCTATGTCCCTTTGTACGCTTAAATCTTTGAAACTACGCAACGGATTTTGATGCGGTTTTTTTTAATAGATAGAGTGATTCAAGAGGAAGGTTTATATGTATAATAAGATCCATTAAGTAGTGGAGAAGTACTGTTATTTTTGAGGTTTCTAATGTGATGTCGTAAAAAATTACATTTATTCCGCTTACATTGCAAACGCAGGCTGAACCCTACGAGTTTTATCAAAATAATGTACTAAGTATTATACACATTGAAAAGGTCTACAGAAAAGTCCGCGATGGTATATGTCTATCTTTTATGGATAACCCACAATAACTTTTTTTTGTCATTTACTTTTTACGACAAATAATGGCTAATTTTCGAAGCGATTTTAACCAATACAGCATTAATCCTTAACCAATTAAATACCATGGATACATTGTTCATTTAATATAGATCTATATGGACCTTTACACCGTATGATTTAAGTGAATATTTTCGAAGATATTACAGATTTAAAAATTGCGGGACGTAGCGTTTGCGGCCGCCCGGCTATGTATTTTATACCCGTGCGATGCCGGAGCGGGCCGCTATATTTTTATACCTATACAACGTTCACAATTTTTCTGTAGTGTATTTAGTATCAGCATTGCACCCGTGCGAAGCCGGGGCGGGTCGCTAGTCGATTATATAATATAAAATGGGCAGACTTTCCCAAACCTATAACTGCCTCAAAGTATTAGTTGTAAAACGATAAAAAGTAGTGATTATGGCGGTACAAAAACATCGATTTACCGTGAATACTTGTAATCCGAGATGCGAGTAAATAAAGTGCTTCATGTGAACTCAAACATCACTGTACTTGTCATAAATGTCATGGCACGGACTTCGCGACAATTATAGCCATAAAGACTAAAGTGTCAGTGTATTTACAATACACGATATCGGAACCACTCGGAACGATGTCGGATGCGACATTTTTAGGCGCGGGTCAAACACAAGCGGCGCGGGCGCGGGCGTGCCATAAGCGCACCTCTTGAATCTGTTTTGCACCACGTCCTTCTTATACATTTTGTATGAAAGAATTTTGGACAGGCGTCGAGACGGCACGCCACGGTTGTGCCAAGGTTGCGCCAAGGTTGCGCCTTTCCAAAATTATTTCATACAAAATGCCAATAGCGCACCCGATGCACGCCGACAGCGCGCCCGAGGCGCGCCCGCGGCGCGCTCCCGGCGCGCCCGCGGCGCGCCGCGCCGCTTGTATATGTCCCGCGCCTTACAGAATAAAACGCACTTTGATATTTAAATTACAATAGCGAACTTTGCATGGTATATTTTTCTACCTCGTTAAATAAATTATGTGGGTGAAATATAGATATTAAATTAAAACTATACTTTAGTTTGTCACAGTCTATGTTTTACTATACTATATTTTCTACAAAAAATATCATATTATTTAAATTGCCCTTATAAACTGTAAAACTTTCCGGCACGATATCGTGACGGTAAATGAAAAGAGCTTCGAGAATTTTCTCCAAAAGATAAGATCTGTTTATTGGCGCGGTCTGAAACGAGATTTTCATAACACCGAGTGTAAATGTCAAGTATAATTAAGAGAAAACGCGTTTCTCAGGTTCCAGCTTACGAGATTAAAAGATATTTTAAAAGCTTGAAGCGGAGCGTTTCTTTCCACGTGAAGGATTTAGGGTTTATATAGAAAGAAAGACAAAGCTAAGAACTATATCAATAACCTTATTATAGTCCTTTCCACCTAAGATGAGTTCTGTGACACATCGATTTTTGACACGTATAGAGATGTCGGTTACTGAAATCGTATCAATTGTTTCCGATAATCGATAATATTCTATATGGAAATGAAATCGATTTGAATAAAGTACCAAAATTAGTTTTTTCGGCATTTCGCCAACAATTAACTAAGGAAACTTAGCAAACAACAGCAACAAAAAGTCAACAATAACAATTAGTAACAATAACAGAATACCACGTAAAGTATCAATATAAAAATGCATCTTGTATACAAGGCTGACGCACTCGTACAGACGATTGACTCGATTGACAAACGATCACAAGATGGGCGCCGATTATATGATTTTCCAACTCTATGATTTTTCAACGATCCATTTCATGTACACGAATTGCGTAGGTATTATATTTTTGTGTTATTTTATTATATTTTTCATTATATTAAACTAAACAATACTGTTTTTTTATTTATAAGCTTACGATGTTTCATTTTTATATTTTTGGTAATAATGCCGCCATAAAATAAAAATATTATGCACTAAAATTATTTTGACTTTTTAAACATAAAATACGTAATTTGGAACACGATGAAGTGTCACAGGAATCATCCTAGGTGAAAAGGACTATAGTGGTTGTGAAATTTAGGCATTAGTAGAGTCAATCTTTTATTCTCACATAAATGTAGCATATTAATTTGTTTCCATAGAGGATGTGAGGGAGTTTTACGCATTCCATCTAAAGATAAATTCTTAGGTAGATAAAACGATTCTAAAGGATGAAGGGAGCTGTTGCTATGGCCTATGGACAATGAAGCATTCTATCGTTACCTTCTTTAATAATAATAAAAATACTTTATTGTACACACAGATGAAGTTGACAGAAAGACAATAAAAAACAGCACAAGAGGTTAAGGTACAGTAGGCGGTCTTATCACTCATGAGCGATTTCTTCCAGACAACCAAAAAGCAAAGGAGAGCTTCTTTTTGGTTATGTTAAGGTTATATACCATTCACCACATTAGTTAATTTAATTTCTCATTGAATCTATTCTTTAATTCAATATGTTCTTACAATGAAATATGAAACTTTAGGACTTCATAGTACAGGCATAAAGCGATTTCAAGTCAAGGTACCAACTCCTAGTTTCTGTTCAGTGCAATTTTAGAAAGTGCCCTTTCTAAAGCCCTCGTGAACTTATAATTGTAACTTGTTGCAAGAAAATGGCGTGTTGTACTTATGATCTGTTGTTTTACGCTAACAAATAAGTGCATAATTTTGTTGTTGTGAATAAGCTATATACCTTTGTTATATACAATAACAAAATTATGCACATTTAGTTTAATTTTCCTTACTATACAAATATGAGTTAAATACACTTAGCAAGCGCGTAATTTTCCTTACCATACAAATATGAGTTAAATATCTACACTTAGCACTGAAACAATAGGTTCCAGAGCCCACCCTAATTCGTCAATAATTTCTCCAGTAGAAGCATAGAATAGTTAATAGTGAAGGCTAAATTATTTCTCAATAACATAGGCTATAAAACAATTTCTCTCGTTCCGTCTCGTTCCTGAAGGCTGAAGCGGCTAGTAACTAAAATTAGTCAAATACCTCAAGTGATATCAAAAACCTCCTCGTAAAGTTAAATATAAGATAATGTAATACAAATAATACAATAAATGCATTTGATTATATTGTTTATGCACAAATACTTATCGTTCGTCATAACGTTTCCTTGCTATCTTATCACTTTATTTAAATTCTTTGCAACTGTTTTATGTTCGTTTGTAAAAAAAAAAGATTATTATGAGTTTGATATGATTTTTTTTTCTTCTATAGAAACCTTGTTGTGATAATAATGAAGACTAACAAAAATAATTATGTATTCAATATGGTATCTACATTCAGTCGAAGTTTTTAAGCTATTGCATAGCTTCTATCGCGGGCCTTGAGCGCGGGGACCGAATCGAGAAATTCCGTAACGAAAAAACCTCACGATCCCCACTTCGACGGACACGGAGGTGTGGCTTGAAGGCATGCTATGCTTTACGGCGGCAGTCCCCCAGTGCCACACGTCTTTTTACGAATTTTCGTTATTGTATTTGCAATCCTTACATTATTATATAGTGTGATAACTAAAATAACTATCACTTTTACATCAAGATTCTTTACAATAGGTATCATTAATACGTTATAAATGATAATACAGCATAAACAATCCACAAACTATTATTATTATATCAATTTTAACGAAAGAGTTGCGATTAAGATGTGGATATTTATCACACATTCCTACTTTCGAACATACAACGTATTAATAATGTGTCCAATTGACAGATAATATAGCTTGTAATAAAAAGCTGCTATTAATTGTAAAAAAAATACATACCATACAAGCATACATGGCTATCGTAAATGCACTTCCCACAAAACAAGTTAGAAAGCATGGCAGAGATCAATATTGATTTATTGTTTCTATAGTAACCATTTATGGCTATTTTCAGGTTTCTCGGTTTGGTAGTGTAAGTTTTCACCTTGATAGTGGACATGTGATAAGCAAGATCGCAAAAAAATCTACGAATCAAGCAGATTTTTGAAAATTAGATTTTAGTGTAAAATATGTACTTAGTTCACGGACTTTTTTTTTTCTTGAATCCTTCCTGAAATTAACTTTTAGTAATCGAATATAAATATATTTATTGTTGAAATATCTAGATTCTAAATATCTACAAATTCCCACTAAATGAATTTTCTCTTCTAGTAAAGATTGTAAGATTTCATACTTTATATGTATTTTTCGATCAAACTTGCAAACTAATATAACTATATTAACATGCAAATAACATATTATATGATTTATGCGTTTCCCATATAATGTGAATCTTTATTAGTGCTCGATAATTATTTCCTATATCATGTATTTACTTTTACCGGTTCTCTATTTAGTCTCCACCGTGTATAAATTATAATTAATTGATTAATTTGTAAACTTATAAAATATTCATTACGTCCATGCTGTTTACGATGTTATTTTGTTGAAAAGTTTCATCCAAGTAGATGCAAGAAAACATCTTAACCGCTCAATATCCACCCTTTAAAACAATTGGTCTTACCGCAAAACAATTTAAACACAGTTTAACTTTAAACCAGGGATCTGTCACTTTAACAGTTGTCTATGTGAAATACGACAACACCAAGAGAACCCGCGCTTAAAGTTAAACGTTTTGGAAATATTATCTACTAGCTTTCAGCCCGCGGCTTCGCCCGCGTTTTCAAAGAAAAACCCGTTCCCGTAGGATTTCCGGGATAAAACCTATCCTATGTCCTTTCTCGGGTATCAAAATATCTCTATACAAAATTTCATGCAAATTGGTTCAGTAGTTAAGGCGTGATTGAGTAACAGACAGACAGACAGAGTTACTTTCGCATTTATAATATTAGTATGGATGAAAGAGGCATTCCCTAAATAGGTAATACTTTATCATAGGTACTTAAACTTTGCATTTATAATCAGTAGCGAAAGAATTCAATACTTAAAAAAGAAAAACTCAGTGACTAGCAGTACATCTCCATCAACTGTGCAAACCAAGGTGCAAACAATACGACCATAAATTATACAAGAATTCTCGTTCATAATAAAGCAGTTACATGAAAGTGAAACTAGATGGCGCTGATTCAGAAAAAGTGCAAAAACATTTGCCCGTGCGGTAATTTACGAACCGGTGTGATGAAATGGCAAGTCTGGAAGCCCACAGGTGCGGCGGTGCAACGACCGAACAACTTTCCCCTTTTCCTGACTAACCTTAAACTTTGCTGACTGGTTTGTACGATGCATTAATTCGCTAAGGGATGGGCCTGTTTATAGTCGCCATGTTTCCGTGTTATTGCTTGCTCTTTGGCACTAACAAATGCATTTGGCGCTGGGATGGGCATTTCAGTTTTTGTTATTAGGTAGATTGTAAAATGTTCGTCGCCATGGAAATCAGAATTGGGAAAATTCCTAATTTGGAGGAGACCGGATAGATTTTATCTTAATAAAAATCTCAAAGACCGACACAAGTTTGAGATACTTCGAATACATTAATATCGAGGCAATTAAAATAATCACATACTATGTAATCATGCTTGATTCAGTCAAACTTCTAAAACCTAGCCATCAAAACAACCTATGGCATTAAATACCGAGACTGTCTGGCTCTGCGAAAAACACACCTTTTTGTCTCTGGCTTCTCGCAAGGGCATCACGCTTGTAAAATAGGTTTTTTACGTTGATTTTGTATCTTTACGCCCTTACATGACAGATGATTCGTGTGATATTTAATTATAAGTGTACTTCTTACTTACTTTTTTATTATTTCAGCTTCATAAAGTAAATCTTATATATATATAAAAATGAATCGCAAAATGTGTTGGTAAGCGCATAACTCGAGAACGGCTGAACCGATTTCGATAATTCTTTTTTTATTATATTCCTGGAAGTACGAGGATGGTTTTTATGTAGAGAAAACGTAAACATGTACCACGGGCGAAGCCGGGGTGGACCGCTAGTATTTATATAAAAACATCTCTTTATTTTATTTGTAATCATAAAACTCTTTATCTAAGAATGAGAACGGTGTAATTTGGTTTAATTATAGTTTTAAATGTTTTGAATTATAAATATTCAAGTTCAATACACTCAACAACTCTTTGATTAATTGTCCTGTTATAACAAACAAAACTAAGTAGGTATTAGAAAATGATTCACGGGCCACGGCTCTATGTATGCAGAATATATGCAGATGTCAAAGTACTTTGAATTTCTATGAAATATACACACTGAATTCTTTTAAATCAATATAATATTTAGAAATAAAAGACTTAAACGGATTTTAAACGCGATTTATTCGCGCAACACAAACGCGATTTATACACAAGAAAATACTAATCAATATCTCAACTAAATAAGATGAATTACTGCGATATTCCTAATATTATGCAGATAATCATTTTCCTCATATCCTAAAGCTAGAATCGTGCATTCATGACCGAGGTCGCCCGGTGCCCCCGCATTCCGATCTATAATGTGAGGGAAGTGGGCTTCATGTGTATCCATTTCTTTTTTATTTTTAAATTAGGTTTTGTTCTTGTTGTATATTTTCTGGGGGCACGGCAGTGCCCCCGCCAAGTCGAGCAAAAAAAAAGCGGCACGGCCGTACCATCCTTTTCTCGAAGCAATTCGGGCCTTTTTCGACCCCCTATAATTCGGTTGTGGATAAAGCAAGAAACCTGAATCTTCAGTAACTAATCCGGCATTGTATAAACACGGAATATTTAAAATTTCAGTCAATTTGAACCAGTAGTTTAAGAATGACAACTTGTTAAAGTTTCTAAATTTTGTCACTCACTGACTCACCGATCATCAAAATTCCAAGGCACTTCTAGCAGACTTAGAAGCTTCATATTTGGAATACATATAGAGTTTAGTGTCTTAATCATGGGAAAACTTAAATATTTTGTAATTTCGGTCCAGTTTTCCAAATACACCAACTGCATCAATATGCAGTTGGTGGTTGGTGGTGGTGGTTATAAATTTAATAGGTGTAGATAGGTACCTACCATATGAGGCAAGGGAGGGGGTATAGGGTGGGTAAGGGTGTGTTTAGCCCATGAAACTGAACAACATTATTACTTGTAAAATGGTCGACGTAATGAAAAACACATGATTGGACATGTCTTGAAGTACGAAAATCTAATAAAACAATATATTATAATTTAAATCTGTTATATATAAATTGTTGGCGCGACTAGCCTCCTTACAGACAGACTGGCCTCTATTTTACTTTATGACTGAGTAGATGGTATCAAAAAGAAAGGCTCTACAAAAAGAAGTGAGATCCCATCAAAAACATCCTGTAAAAAACCCAAGTCTCGCAGCTCAGTCTTTCTACCGTCAAAAGTTGTGAGATCCATGTAATACCAAGTCGGTTAATCTATTTAGTGTCTACTTGAAGGACCTTCTGTCTTAAGTTATTACATAAGTTATTATCATGCCAATATTAAAAATATTTAACGTTTTAAACAAATAGATCGACTTGGACATCGCATGAAAACAAAATGAATATTACAATATTATATTAGATTCTTGTCTCTCGCGCCTCACGCGATTGAAACTCTCGTTCCTGTTGGTCGCTGGCCCGTCGTGCTGTGTAGTGTGATACATACTAATAATCAAATCAAGCGATGTCCAAGTCGATCTATTTGTTTAAAACGTTAAATATTTTTAATATTGGCATGATAATAACTTATGTAATAACTTAAGACAGAAGGTCCTTCAAGTAGACACTAAATAGATTAACCGACTTGGTATTACATGGATCTCACAACTTTTGACGGTAGAAAGACTGAGCTGCGAGACTTGGGTTTTTTACAGGATGTTTTTGATGGGATGTTTTTTTTCAGTAGGTTCTATGTGGGTTGTTGATGAATTCATTTAGATTTAGTGGGTAAACATCGTTGATTTTGATTTAAGTCCAGATGGTTTCTTGCAAGTTTCATGAATGAAATAATTCTTCTCTTTATGTTATAACGGTATTTTTAATTATAGGTAGAGAGTATGTACCTTATTTTTAATTGGTGAGTACCTACTCATAATAGTTTCGTCTGGAAAATCCATTATTTCATTTGACACTTCACACGATGATGGGATGCACTTTGCAATTTCCCGTAGGCATTGCAATTGCTTTTTATATTACCAAGAGTAATGCATTCAGAATTGAATTTACCTACGTTCCCCTGCAGAATCGTGACATTTAAGTTTATTTTTATTTACATTTATATTGTCTTTGAACTACATATTATGCTTCTTTATATCATGCTCAAAGGAAACTTGATGCTTTTCGTTGTCTATTAACTCTATCTCATCCAAGTTCCAATACAAAAGTTAACATATTATCCATTATAATCACATTTTACTATTCAATTATTAAAAACAAGGCCAGCAATTAGTACCTACTTAACGCAATATGAGTGTACTCATAAACTAATATTTTCTTTTATAACTTCATTAGTGCAATGGTTTAAAACACATCTATTTTTATTCCATTATATGATATATCTTATGTTCTGAAATCTAAAGTCTATATTTGCATAATAAAGCAAATCGTTTGTTAATGGAAGAACGTAATTACGGCTAATCTCTTCTATAAACTGAAAAGATCTCAATAGTAAATACCGTGGTCAACATGTCAGTTAATATTACATTATAATTATAAGTTCATTGTAAATTCAACAGAATATAAATAATATAGAGCTCAATTTCATGGTTAAAAACTACGTGTAACAAATTCACGACGAAATGTTCTAGACTCTAGAGGATCGTCAGATTTTAATAATGTTTCCAGTAACAGTATTGATGTACTGCTGCTCAACAAATGTTATCTTTAATATGAGTCTGAGCATAAATTAAGACATTAATAATACTCATATCCGTTTTAAATACTCATACCCTATTTCATAACTAAAATCCCAAGTTATTAGGTTCCATCTCCACTAGGGCAAGACTTCCTCAATAATTTGAAACACAAGGAAGTATAAAACATTCCGATGGGCAGTTCGTATAGATATTACTTATGAAATACGATCTTGTTTATTGCGAAAGTAATTATGTAACAATATGTAATGATATTACATGTAAATAGATTGCATTGCACAGGTTCATATCTAAGGTTTGTATTTTACGGTCTTGGAAGTTGCTAAATACCTACGTTGAATTGAAGCGTGATTCTGTTAAATTTAAAAAGATACCTGATGTTCAGCAGCATAAAGCATTTAATTACTAGTACATATTAGAAGTATTCAAAGCTTCCAAATGAAAACGAGTACTACTTTGGTCTGCCAATATTCAGTCGAGTCATCTCTCGTTACTTTTTAAATGGCTATTCCCGATCTTGTACGGTCTTCAGCTTGATAGTGAGAGACGTTCATGGATGAGATACATCCAACTAAATGAAGATACTTTCAAGTTATAGGTATACCAACATTTTTGAATTCATTATATGAAATGCTTATAAACATACAGAATCTTCATAACTGTAGTTCACAGTTCCTGGTTGACTTCACACCTTGATAGCAAATACACATAAATCTCGTACTAGAAAATCGAAAGTACTTCCAGCTATTCGATAAACAAATGAATCGCATCTATTTTCCTATTATACGAATATATTAAAAGATAATAAACAAGAAGCCGTAAGGAAGGAAACCTTACCGCGGCTTCACTTCCTAAACAGTAATTTGATAGCCCGTTTGCATTAGACGACTCATCTTACCGTAGATGTGTGGTATAAGCTTTATAATCGTTGCATAAACGTATTTTATAATCTTTACTTGAACATCAATTTATGGTTTAATAGTATTATAATTATGTAACGAAATTTTTCTTGAATATTTATATAGCGAAAATAAAGACTGTGTCTCATATTTTTCTAACCTCTCTTGGAAATATATCTTTAACATCAGAAAATCTGAATATTTTTGTAGTGCAACTTATTTAGGCGCGTTGAGAATAAAATTTCAAGTTCGCATCATGGCAACCGTCACGTCATAGAGTAAGGCGACGATTTTGGTATCCTTTAATCTTGTCAAAGAAGTTTCACTTCTGACACGTGTGCTCGACTTACACGCTCTTTTTTTACCTATCGTTTTGAGAGCGTTAATCATTGCACTATATCTATACAATAACTAGGTCTCTAATTAGAGTGATATACCTACGTTTTGTTCATCCAATTAGTAACTTTTGTAAAAAATCATATTGCATTCACGTTTATGTTCTCCTAACCCCATTTCTTTTCTCATCTATAGTTTTACACATATTAATGATTAAGTATAAAATGAAAACGGAATATCATTTAAATCAATCGAGCGTAAATGATGAGTGTATAAAACATACTAGCTAGAGAGCTAGCGCAAAGCTACCTGTATGTATTTGACCAGACCTAGATTTTTGTGTGTTGATTCCCCTATACCTACTATACATGAGATGAGGAGTCACTAAGCCCAGAGTGGTGGACGAGCCGCGCGCTTAGGTAAGACAGGTGGAAATTTTTGGCGAACTTTGAAACCATTTGACCACGTCTGCCATTTTGATATTTGAAAATAGATTATTATTACTATCGGAAAATAACAATGGCAGACCATTATCACGCGGATAACATTCTGGCAGACACTTATGAAAGTGCTGAAAAAAATACAATTTTGAAAGTATTTGACCAGATCTGCCATTCATATATTTTATTTATTAGGGTCTTAAAAACTTATTTTCGAAACGGCAGACATTTTCATTGCGTACAGACTTCAGCAGACAACAAAAACTAGCTACTACATGGTCAGATCTATGCATACAGTACTATCTCTGTAGCTATTTTTTTCCATATATATCAATATTATTCTCACTCTAGCCTAGTATTTTTATTTTATATAGTTACTAGCATTCAAATAGTCTAGGTTTTATACCTGAGAGGGCTCTTTTCGGTTCCCACTCTAACGGTTATTGCCAGATGTTTTCAGTACAGATTAGATACTAGCAGATACATCACTTCCATGCAAAAGTGAAAATTACTACGCTATAAATAGCCTAAAAAATCTTAATAATAATAATTACGCTTCACAGCAAGAAGAAATGTACCATATGTACCCGCACAAAGTCGATATTGTGTTGCCTACCGTTCGACTCAATGGCTAGGGTTGTAACTACCTTTAATAATTATTACCAAACTAATAAACCGAGTGATGCGAAATAACCATAATTCTTTAAGAGTTTGATAAAATGATCAGGCAGGTATTTTCTTTAATCTGAATTATCGGTTACTAAATTGTATCGTTGAAATTATTCTTAATCGCGTAAATTTAATAAATAGTCATATGGAAAACACTTTTCATTTGTTTTTTTACTTTCACGCCCAACTACTATACAATAATTACGTTGTTTCGGTATTTTGACGAGAAACGCAGGAAACATCCGTTGTATCATTTTAGATAGATTGTATATTTTGTATCTGTAGAATTGAAATCAAAGCTATGTATATGTTGTCTCCATTCTTTTCTTATCGGATTGTTGATCCCAATGCGAATGCGTCACTTAAATTTTATAAAAGACAATTAAGAACATCAAAAATAAAGTGATACGTAAATATTTCACAGTGCAATATATTATGTAATTAATAATAATTATATATTTATGAAAAAATAATTACATCAGATTTAATAATCGCAATTGTTTTGAATGTACATATGAATAAATGATTACATCATAATAGTAATAATCACAATTGTTTTATTTCCCATTTGTTGCAACCCTAGCATATTTTCATGTAGCAGCAGAAGTACCTACACTGGCGGCGCGGCGGCCGCGGCATCGTGCGACATCAAAGGCAGTGCCTTACTAGGTAAGTTAATAATGATTAACTCTTTAATAATTATTTTTGACTTTACTCATTTCTTTTATTATATAATTTACGTTTTACTTTTACAGAATCAATGGATTATGAAGACGAGTCACACAACGCCATACGATAGTGATGATGAATGAACATTTCAATAAATGCATGCGTGTTTTTTTTATGTTGTTTTGTAATTGTTAATTGTTTCTTAAATAAAGAAATAAACTAAATATTTAAATGATGATTTGTTATTTGCAACACAACTTTATATTTGAGATTCTTTACAAATGTATTTAGTTTTGTATCATCAAATTTATAAATTTTATTCCATAGTTTTCAAAATTAAATGTAAATGACCATAAAAACATTAATAAAGTAAATCATTGATGTAAGGTCAGGGAACGTAATACATATATACATCTGACCATGTAGAAGCTAAGTCTTGTTGACTGCTGAAGTCTGTAAAGTTTTGTTGTCTGCTGAAGTCTGTACGCAATGAAAATGTCTGCCGTTTCGAAAATAAGTTTTTAAGACCCTAATAAATAAAATATATGAATGGCAGATCTGGTCAAATACTTTCAAAATTGTATTTTTTTCAGCACTTTCATAAGTGTCTGCCAGAATGTTATCCGCGTGATAATGGTCTGCCATTGTTATTTTCCGATAGTAATAATAATCTATTTTCAAATATCAAAATGGCAGACGTGGTCAAATGGTTTCAAAGTTCGCCAAAAATTTCCACCTGTCTTACCTAAGCGCGCGGCTCGTCCACCACTCTGGGCTTAGTGACTCCTCATCTCATGTATAGTAGGTATAGGGGAATCAACACACAAAAATCTAGGTCTGGTCAAATACATACAGGTAGCTTTGCGCTAGCTCTCTAGCTATACTGTATCATTCATCGTGACTGAGTTAATGATAATCCTCTTGAAGATTACTGTAATTTTCTCACTACACATATACGTACTACTTGCTGTAACGTACATAATTGCAACGTACATTTAGTTTTCAATTTAGACCCTTCACCATTTTAGAAATAGAGACGAGTGTCTTCATACAGGAAGGCTAATAATCTCACAAGTCGTTCATAAGAACAGATCACATTTTTCAGTGAATTAATGTTTTAAATCTATTAATTTTAGGGCTGATTTTTCAATCCTTGGTTAAAACTTATTCGTCGAATAATGTATAAAACTACCATTTTAAAAACGTATTCTAATTGCCCGTATTTGACAGTTTACGTGACATTTTAATATTATCGTGTAATACTTTATTGGACGGATAAGTTTTATCCAAGCATTGAAAAATCGGCCCTTAACCAAATAGAAATAATATCATTTATCAATCAGCTTAAAGTTTGCTAGAGTTTTAATAAACTGCTGAACTGTTAACGAAATGAGCTTGAATTTCAATCTAGAACAACAAATGTCACAACAAATTCAGTTGTTTTCAAATATTTGCAACTTCTTCGTCACTATAAATTCTAATAGTAACAGTTTGGTCATTGAAACATTTTTCTTTCCTTGTAATCTTAATTTTGCCTTGTTGTTGGTTTTTTTTCGGCTTTTGAATAAATTTTGCAATTTCTTGTGCATAAATGTGTAAAGTTATTACTTTTATTGTATCTTTCAATCTTCTGCGTTTAATAAACAGAGCTTCTAGAGTTCTAGACCATTACCAATTCAATCAGCAGTATCCGAATTAAAGTTTAAGTCATTATCTACCTTATGTACTTTAATCACAACATGTGGCAATTTCTAAATGTCAGGCTTGCAATCGTGTTATTAGTTTACATAGAACAAAAAATTGTATCTTAGTTGCTCTTCACACTTGCAACGTTCTTGCGTTTATTTGAATATCTAAAAGGAATTGAATTTTGGTAGATTTTTTGTTATCATTTAACTCTATCGATTTTGATAAAAAAATTTGGTTTTTATAAGAGAGCTCTCATTTTTTCTAACACGAATTCTATTTTTTCCCCCTGGGGTAGTAAAAGTTAAGCCAGGACAAGCGACAACTGTTGCCTAAAGTAGTATTTATGTACCTAATAAACGATGGTTCCTAACATTACAATTTTTAGCCACCGCTACATTTACAAATCATTGGACATTAACCTTACATAAAATTACTTTAATACCGTTAATTGGTTACCGAGTATTTTGTGATAATACATTCACAATTCCTATCCATTACTTAATCCGTTTTTACGGAAATCCTATTCGTATGAAGATGGCATATAGAAGGTGAATAGCGAAGTGATCCGCTGACCTGCATACCGGTGGTAATGGAGTGAATGTGACCATTCCGTTAAAGGTTTTTGTACTGCATTATACTATCCTGCTTAAGAAATATATCAGCACTACAGAATTTCTTGCCGCCTTATGGTAAAATTTTGATTTTGACGATTTAAAGGCGTTTCTGAAGGAAGTATAGTTGAATCTTTGAATAAATAAAGGCCGGCGTAGATATGGCGAAGTGCAGTGTAGCGCATTTTTAATTGATAAACTATTATCGACATTTAACTTTAGTTTGAGGAACGCTTATAATAGATTGTACTGAAGTTACGAAGTAACTATTCTCTAATCTGTGACTGAAGTCCAATATTGTCCTGTGGATATTAAAAATGGAGTCAAATTGTCTGTAAATTGAATTAAGGTTTGCTAATCGGTTTAGCCTTGATCATGTCAAGACAATGCATCTTTGATATGCTTTGGGCTTCAATATCTTTCAATTTTGATAGATAAATGAAGAGAGTATTATCCTGTAATATGTGCCAAATATTTATGACTATATTTCGTGTACAATCTCGTCTCTAGTTGGACAATTATTAGTGGTAGAGACATTGATAAATAAACGTTTCCCAGTTGTCCGTGGGAAAAGCAACATTTTTTAAAGCATCTGGTATTTAACACTTTATCTAATCCCATTACCCGAAACCAGTAATGAGTTCTGCTTACTCCATTCACAAAAACCCCGGATTCCGATCAACAGTCGACACAAGCGAAAGTTCTAATCCTTTTGTCCTTGAACAAAAGCGTTCTGAAGGATTGATTCTACCACCCGTTTCCAGTTTAGTAGGTCATTGCGTACCAGGTACCACCAGCGGTGTAGGTACCATCAGTTGATGACCATACGTCGGAGTGCGCGCACGTGTGCCAGTTGCTCCCGCAGTGAATATAAATAAATAGTGCTAGTGATGTGTTCTGTGCTGTATTGGATTAACTGATATACAGGTAGAGTATTGTTATACAATACGTTTTGTAAAGAGGAGTGAACTGGTTAGGCTTTGGAACGAAGAAAGTTGTGGTATATGGTGTTTTAACATTCCAAATACCTATGGAGTTATGTTTGGAATTGCTTTTTCACATTTTTGACGTTTTATGAGCAAACTGTATCGTGCTTTGCTAAAATTCCAACTTTTTATTACTTGTTATTTTTAAGAAGTTCGCTAAAATCTTCTCTTAAAAAATTACTATCGTCACCATGTACCTAAACTATTATTATAAAAACATATATGGCCACTTTGTTATATGATATACACGCTATACATATGTTTACAAACTGCTTTGTTTGAAATCAATTGTTTTCAATTGTCTTTGGTTCGATTGCGTTTGTCTATACGGTATTGGGTCATCGAATGTTTGGTAATGTCGTTATTAATACTTATAACTTACTAACAATGAGTTCTTAGAATATATTTACTACCACACATAATTAAATTATAGCATAATCCATGCGAATTAAAAATATTAGGTTCAATTGGTCTCCACCCATTTATTAAGATTTCAAATAATAAATCTACATCGAATAAGAAGATTCTATAAAAATTTTGATAGTGAAATGGATTAAATATTGAAAAAGTATAAACTACTTTCTGTCGCGAAATAAAACTTGGCAATAGAAGGTCCTTTGAGGAACAACAGTTAAGACCTAGCTCTCGAATTTTAATCTCAAATTCAGATAAATTAATATCGTTTCGTTAGTTCATCTCAAACTTACAAGATTTGGATGTTCAAACTAACTAAAACAAAACAATTTCTTCCGTTCGTTTCTCGTATAAGATATCATAAACTATTTATGAATTTATTTTATCATTATGCTGTCTTCTACATTCTCTTTTCTATTATTTAACAAAATAATTCAAATGACTCAATATTTTAAATGAGTCACACGAAAAGTATTCATTTCATGCATAATTATGTAAAAAATATTGCTATTAAATTTCGCAAATGATGACCAAATATTTTATTGGTGTTTTGAATTTCATATATTTGATTCTTACAAATCTGTTTAAATTAGATAACGTTTTAATTACAAATTTGCGTGATTATAGGAACTAATCTCTATACCCGATTTTGATATTCTGTCACTGGTAGAAAGCTAAATTATTTCTAACTGGCACAAACTGTATTTTATTGGTATTTATGTCTAGTCATCATTAAGAGAGCCATTGGTGATAAAAATAAACAAAATAATACTGTATTAGAAGAAAATAGTTGATAGATGTCACTACGTATGTAGAGTGTACTTGAAGGCGGTTTCGTTGTTTCTTTAATAAAATATTGATTCGCAATCTGTTTATTTCCATGATACACAACTGAAATATAAACCTCCAATAATCTACATTAATATCAATATAAGAATGATGAATGAAATCCTCAATGGAGCAAAGACAGCGAGGTCAGTACAGTGAAGTGAAATGCCATTCTACTTTTTTCTTTGTAGCGTTTCTTAACAATCCGGTTTACCCACGTACGAATACAATATATTTGTATGAACCTAATTGAATAGTTCAAATTGTGTCTAGATTTGTCGTTATTTCAAAGAGAATGATGTTAAAGTTAGTGAGTAAAGACACTCAAGAGTGGTAATATTTGTGGTATGTATGAAGTAGGTACCTACGTAGAATACATTTGAATTTTAATGAATAATGTTATTGGTTATTTTTTTCTCTACGTATAAGAAATATGTAATTGGTTTCTATGGAATTAATTTTCTTTATAAATGATTAATGAAAGACAAAAATAAATGCCTAGAAATTAATTTAATATGAGAACTTAAAAATAAACGATTACCTTACCTAATGTAAAACTGTATCTTTAAATTCATTGAAATTTTGTAGGGAAATCAAGTTCATCCCATTATCACACTTATATTTCAGTCATTTAAAATCTTTATATGTATAATGTATGACGTTCTTTAGAGACGATTGCATAAAACTCTCTTTTTCCCAGGTCCGGCGCATCTTAAATAGTACATCATTTTAACATGTGCAACGGAAATGCCATACAGTGATACATGCTCTTCTATTATTATATTATTTATAAAGTATTCACTCTGGAATTTTTCTTTTGTTTAAATTTTTTTGGCGCCAAAAAGGGCATTTCATATGCATTATACGTATGTATTATATATTATTTTTTTACAATATATTATATTGTAACTGTAATATAAATAAAATAAATAAGATGTACCTACATACTAAACTTCCAATTGACTTTATAAATCTTGTAAGCGCTAGTCTAGTAGCCCGAGAAAATTAAGCCGAAAATGAGCCATTAGCGGAAATAATTCGTGTAGTTTTGAAAATTGTTACATTTCTTGACATGTCCAGATGATCATATAGAAAGTCCTCAAGCGTGTGGGATGAGCTAAGGGAGTAGTTTGTGTGCTCTATGTATCACTCTATCTTTCAGGAAAATTGTAAAATTGCTTTGAGTTCCATAATATTATATACTCAGCACAAACAACACACCACATAAAAATATACATATGTACATGTAAACTTCGAACTTACTCCTTTTTTAAATTCGATTACAAACTAACACAAATTATATAGTTACTTATGTCGTCCTGACTACCTAACCACAAACTTTCGAATTAAATTAATTAATTTAATTTGAAAGATATTTTATTTTTGTACTTAATTGTATTTTGTTTCCGAGGGCGGGGACCTGGTGATCTGTGATACCGGTTAAAACCCATTTCAGACATCAGCTCCTCCAACTCCAGCTAATTGTTTGATAATTTTGTATGCATGTATATTAATTTATGTGATTGGGAATTGTGAGGAGAAATAAATAAATGATTTGATTTGATTACAAACTAGGCTAAAGATGTACGTTAGTATATTTTGATCAGAAATTTTCTATTTTATTAATCTATTAACAGCATATTATATAAATATTACGTAGGTATATGTTAATTAACACTTTTTAATGGCGGATTCCGTTAATTTGTTTTTTATTATGTTTAAATTATATGCAATGATTATTTACCCATTTGTAAATGGCTCGTGTAAACTAATAAATAACTTGTTTTAAATGATTTTTTGAAGTAATTATGTACAACATTAGCACATTCAATTAAAGAGGTACAGTGTTGTATTTTTTATTTATAAATTTTATAAATTGAAGTAAAACTATAGAAATTAATATTTTTTCGTTAAGCTCAACCAAACGAATACTAAAATCAACAGCGGCAAATAACTAGAAGCCAAAATATCTAGTCTAAGTTTTAATATTATGTTTAGAATTTCTTTAGAGTGTCAATTTAAACCCTACCAATAATGAGATAATCTAAACTTATACTATAAAGAGGATAGAATGAATGAATGAATGAATGAAAACGCTTTATTGTACACCATTACGAACAGGAAAAAGACATACATATACACAATAGAGACATGCACAAATGGCGGCCTTATGGCTTTAGTAGCCATCTCTTCCAGGCAACCAAACACAAGATAAAAAAAAGAAGTGTGGCACTCGGGGACTGCCGCGGTAAAGCTATTGCATGCTATGCCTTCAAGCCACACCTCCGCGCCCGTCGGAGTGGGGAGCGTGAGGTTTTTTCGTTGCGGAATTTCTGGATTCGGTCCCCGCGCTCAAGGCCCGCGATAGAAGCTATGCAATAGCTTAAAACATATAATCATGACAGAGGAACCTTGTTGTTAAGACAGAGACAACAGAGGATAGATTGAACCCTCTTGTAATTAAGACTAACGGCTAATAAAACATAACTCAAAAAGCTAAGTAAAAGTGAATCCATCGAATAATGTTGTATCGAAGACTTTAAGGTGGCTCAAGGTTGCCGCTTGCCGGCCATTCGTTTGTATAATATGCATTGTGTAGAAACAATACTGAGGATGTTACGACAGACAGACATACCGACTTATTGATATAACAGGTACATGTACCTTTCAATTGATTATGTTCTTAAACAATGATTGATATGAAAGTAAGCTTATTCGAGCGGAGAGCAAGAAAAAATTTAAGAAGTATATTTTTTTAGTGTAGAAATTTCTACTGTTATGTAATTTCGTTTAAGATAAACTCGCGGCTTCGCTTGTGTTAACTTCACGCAAATTACGAGATCGAAATAGCAATGAAAGGAAAGCTATATTCGAAATTTGTTTCGAGTTATAGCATATTCAATTTCTATAAAAAATAAACTTCGTCAAAATTGGTTCAGCTTTTTTAACGTCAGTATGTTAACGAAATAGCAAGAATTGAGTGGGTTTGTTACATCTCATAAAGCCTTCCAAAGCCAAGCCGTCTGCAAAAAAATAATAAAATGACCATAGATCTTAATAGAAATAGACTGACATATAAACATTTTAATAGCTTTTATTTACTTAAATACCTCATTAACTTTCACATATCGTTTATGTTTATGTAGCTGTTCAATTTGTAAAGATACTTTTCACTTATATTATTACATATTTATTTATAGAAGACTAGCTTTCCGCCCGCGGCTTCGCCCGCGTTTCCAAAGAAAAACCCGTTCCCGTAGGATTTCCGGGATAAAACCTATCCTATGTCCTTTCTCGGGTATCAAAATATCTCTATACCAAATTTCATGCAATTTGGTTCAGTAGTTAAGGCGTGATTGAGTAACAGACAGACAGACAGAGTTACTTTCGCATTTATAATATTAGTATGGATAACAAAAACAATATTATGATGAAAGTTAGCACCATAACGCTCGTCACGAAACTGGGTCGGTTTATTACAAAATGTAATATAATTTTCAATATTACCATTATGTATTACATAAGGCGTGAAGAAAATGTATCAAATTGTGTACTGCGTTCTTCGAATTTTATGATTTCCTTTATATGGAGTAACACTGGTACAGATGCGTATATATTATAATAATTTTGTTTCTTATAAAATTAGTGGTTAGTGACTTACCTGCCAGAGGGTGGTGGTTCGAACAGGATACTGGAAAAATACTTTATATTCCAGATTTATGTATCAATGCAAATTTTATATTTTTTCATTGTAATTCATTGCTAATATCGAAAGATCGAAACATCTCCAGTACTAAACTATAAACAATATTTTAACACTACCCTAATCAGCATCCAGTGCTTTATATTCTGTACCACTGTTAACCGTTGGAATGTTACCAGCATAACTGCATCAATTCATTACTTATTGGAGGTGAAAAGCCTCTAGAGTCTAGGTATATGTTGCTCTACATACCGCTCTATCATAGAAAATTTCAATCCAAGTAAAATCAACCGATCAAAATATTGATCCGGACAAAATAGAGACAGATACAATCAGTGTTTTATATCGTCTACGACCCTATAGCAACAATCGTAACAATCCAACGGTTGCATCAATTAATTACTTCATAAAGGTGAAAAGCCATAGAGGCTTTTAAGTAGCTCTACATACCGCTCTATCATGGAGTAAGAGTCCATAAACCAATCCAAAGATTGTTCCGGGCATACATACCTACACTTACAGTCAATGTTTTATATCCTCAGACTATACTGCACGTAACATTCCTACGGTTGCATCAATTTATTACTCCATAGAGATGAAAAGTCTCTACATAATTACTTCATAGAAGTGAAGAGCCTCTACATTTTGCTCTACATACCGTTATATCATGGAGTAAGAGTCCATAAACCGATCCAAAGATTGTTCTGACCATACATACAGATACAGTCAATGTTTTATATCAAAATGTATTCAGATCAGATCAGACTATACCAGCGTAAATGCAACGGTTGCATCGATTAATTACTTCATAGATGTTACAGGTAGATGTACATAGAGATGAAAAGTCTCATATTGCTCTAGATACCGCTCTATCATCGAGTCACAATCACAGCAGCCAAATATTGAACCGGAGAAACATAAAGACAGACACAGTCAATGTTTTATATCTTCAGCCGTAGCGCATATCCTCTACTGCAATATAGTAGCGTACATTCCAACGGTTGCATCAATTAATTACTTCATAGAGGTGAAAAATCTTAGTTAATATGTTTTAGTGCGTTACGAGCCGACCTTAATTGCACGAATGCGTGGCCAAGGGAAACGGAACATTTCAATTATTGGAGGATTGGTAATTATTACGCTTGTATTCATCTCGAGATGTATGATTAAAATTAAAAGTTATTGTTGTAATCATAATGATTTGTGCGTGGAAGGTTCTAGAAGGCAGTAAGTGGTGAGTGTGAAAGACTTTGAGGGTAGATTTGTTTTTGTGTGTTTTGATATTATGTTTTGTGCGTTGCGAAATTATTATTTCTCCTGATAATGCAGCGAAGGTTTTTTGTTTAAGAGTTTTTTAAAAACACTAAAATAAAAAAAAACTGCCTTCAGTACGTTTTTTGTGCAATCGGCCTCCTTGAAAAATTCCCTTCTAACTTATAAGAAAAGTATGTAAAATATTCAAAACCCTGACCTCCCTTACAGTTCTATTGTATATGGATATTAGATTCCCATATATGTATTCGTGACTAGCTGACGCTTACGACTGCGCCTGCATCAAATGAAAAATCGTCTGATAAAACTATACTGCAATAAGTTTGAGAAATTAGGCGCGACTAACAGACAATAATTTGAACTTTATCTATTATCAAAATATTTGTCTGTCAATCAGTATTGCTGCCTATGAATAAAAAAAATATTTACTTGATTCAATAAAAATGTTTATTTTTTATTTGTTTTATATGCACCTATAACTACTAAGTAGAATGTACAGGATTTTCCTTAACGTCAGTAGGCTTTAGCATATAAAAATGTGAGCAAACATGGTGACAATACCTAGCTATCACCACGGGTCGGTCACATGCATTCGCGGCAAAACAATGAGTATAAGTATTGAGTACTATGTTATTGTGGATAGCATCTGCGTCAGGACTGCCTTTTTAATTGCTTTGTGCTTCACTTTTAAATATTTTGTAGAATGTTTTGTACTAAGGCAAAATATTGTATAGAAGACTATTCACAGCATGTTAAATGACGTAAAATGTGCCTCTACAAACTTCTCTATCATAAAGCGACAGTTCACTAAAGTCGATTCCGCCGTTCCAAAGATAATCCAGATAATCATACAGACAGATTGATAAAAAAAATTAAAATATAGAAAGACTAATTAAATGTCATTTCAGTCGGAAAAATAAGAGCAAAACCCGCAAAATCAGTTTCTGTGAATTTTTTGGCATTGTCATCCTCCAAAATAATTGGGTATTTAATACGAGTCTGAATTAAATGATTGCACTTTCACCACATACATGAAATACTGGGTTACCGGAACAATACAATTACATTAATTTGTAAATGAATCCAATTACGCATATTGTGCCATATTTAATGATTCGCCATATTTGCTTTTATGTTATAAGTATACTTACTGTAATGAAGATTATTTCTGCTTGGTATTTAAATAGAATATTGTGTTCCCTACATCATTATCATCATTGCCTCATATTGGTTCCAACTGCTGGAACAAAAGCCATAGGCAGCGCCATAGACCATAATCCACCATTACATGGATATAGGCGATAATCTAGCCAAGGTGTCATATATTATCATAACTAGTAATGTGTTTTTTTTAAGCTATTGCATAGCTTCTATCGCGGGCCTTGAGCGCGGGGACCGAATCCAGAAATTGCGTAACGAAAAACCTCACGCTCCCCACTCCGACGGGCGCGGAGGTGTGGCTTGAAGGCATGCTACGCAATCGGCAATAGCTTTACCGCGGCAGACCCGAGTGCCACACGTCTTTTTTTGGTAACGGAGAGGAAATCTTCAAAAGATACTCTCTTTTGGGGTAAAAAGAGAGCATGTGGGATTCTTACCCACTATAACCTCCTCGACGGCCAAACCCAAAGCATGGTTGCGGGGACTCCGGGATCTCTCGTAGAACGCACCAGAGCTCCCGTAGCTATATGCCAGACTATGTGGCTTCCCTGCCTCATTATCGACTACCCAAACTAGTAATGTCTCGGATATGCCGGTTTCCTAATTCATCATGATGATTTCCTTCACTGTTTGTAGTAGTGATGATAAAGATAATATTTCAATTAATTCGTTTTTAAACACATTATTGAGTAACGTAGCCAAAGGCTAGATGTTTCATGTTGATATAATGTGAAACAGCATTTGAGCAGGTGAAACAATTGCCCTTGATAAACCCCAGTGTTAAACATTGCAAAATTTACACCTTTAAAGAACGATTATACACGTTTCTTTTTTTACTTTTTTTCTCTATGAATTTTTGACATAACTTGACAGAAACGTCAAATGCAACAGACCATAAACGAATAATAAAAAAAAAACATTCCAAACGTGTTTTTTTTTTTTTTTTTTTTATAGCATTGGAAGGCAAACGAGCAGACGCAATGGCCGATGTTGATGGCAAAGTGCGTCGCCCATAGACGTCCATAACATACGTTATGGGTGTTGCCTACCATAGAGGGGAATGGGATGGGATAAAAACGGTCTTAAGGAGAAAGGTGGAGCTAACCGTGAATTAGGTAGCGGTGTGCTTTTGGCCTTTAAGAAACACATATGCTTTTTTCTTGAAATAACTCAAGTCGTAGTTCCTCGGAAAGACAGTCGATGGCAGATTATTCCAGATCTTACATGTCCGTGGAAGAAAGCTACGGTTGAAACGCACCGTTGTGCTGCGCCAACCATCCAGGTGGTGAGGATGGTATAGGCTTTTGTGGCGGGCTGTGCGATGATGGAATTGAGCTGCTGGAATAAGCTCAAACAGCTCTTCAGAACACTCCCCGTGATACAATCGGTAAAATATGGAAAGACACCCTAAGTCCCTTCTTAACGATAGAGGGTCAAGCTTTTCGGTCAATCTGTGGTCGTTGATGATTCGAGCCGCTCGACGTTGGATGCGGTCAAGTGGAAGAAGTTGGTAGTTCGGAGCTCCAGCCCATAGATGAGAGCAATACTCCAAGTGGGGTCGCACCTGTGCTTTATATAGCAGCAGAAGGTGATTTGGCTCGAAGTATTGCCTCGATCTATTGAGCACACCCAACTTTTTAGAAGCCAGTTTAGCTTTTTCTTCCAAATGACCGCGAAATTGGACGTCTCTCGAAATATCAACGCCAAGGATTCCGATGTAGGGTGAAATGCTTAGGGTAGTGCCCTGAAAGCGGGGTGCATTGCCAAAGGAAGACTTTTTTGCCGAGAACACGCAGACCTGTGTCTTCTTGGGGTTGAATTCCACGAGGTTTAGTCTACCCCATTCTGAGACTTGTTCCAAGGAGGTCTCAATAGAAGAGACAAGGCTCGTTCGACACTCATCTATAGTCTCCTTAGAGGATTTTGCATGGCCGGAATAACTGGCATCTCCAGTGCTGTCATCCGCATAGCAATGTATGTTGCTGGTTTGCAACATATCATTGATATGCAGGAGGAACAGCGTTGGAGATAGCACGCAGCCTTGGGGCACACCAGCATTTATCGGCAGAAGTGCGGAGCATGAACCGTCGACAGCGACCTTGATGCTCCTGCCATTGAGAAAGCTAGCGACCCAATCGCACAATCCCCCAGGTAGTCCGTAAGATGGAAGTTTGGAGATAAGTGCCTTGTGCCAAACCCGATCGAAGGCCTTGGCGATGTCCAAACTTATAGCCAACGCTTCCCCCTTACTCTCAACTGCTTCCGCCCATTTGTGGGTTAAATAGATGAGAAGGTCTCCAGCAGAACGACCGTGTCGAAAGCCATACTGGCGATCGTTTAGTAGCTGGTTTTCTTCTAAGTAACCCAGGAGCTGGCAGTTAATAATGCTTTCCATTATTTTGGAGAGTATGGAGGTTATGGCGATAGGTCTATAGTTTACTGGATCAGTGCTATCGCCTTTTTTTGGGATCGGGTGCACCAAGGCGGTCTTCCACGAATTCGGAAAGATACGCGTTGAGTATGAGAGCCGAAACAGGCGCGTCAGAATCGGTGTAAGTTCGGGAGCGCACGTTTTCAGTACAGATGGTGAAATGCCATCAAGCCCACTCGATTTAGGAGTGTCCAAAGAGAGGAGCGCTTTTCGTACAGCTCTTTGCGTGAACCGGATTTCTGGCATCGAGAAATTGCACTTTGGGATGGAAGGCGGTGAGGCGTCTTTGTCGTCCAAGTTAGAATTCGCTGCAAAGATAGAGCCCAAGAGGTCAGCCTTGTCTTTAGCAGAGTGAGCCAAAGTGTCATCTTCTCTGCGCAAAGGTGGATATGAGGATCGACTAAAGTTGTTTTGAATAGCTTTAGCAAGCGACCAAAAAGCCCGGGTTCCCGATGGAAGTTTGGCAAGTTTCTGCCCAAGTCTATTTATATAACTAGCCTTCGCCATGGCAATTTCTTTTTTGTAGGCCCTGGAGGCGGAGTTGTACTTTTTTTTAAGTGCTCTAGTGTTGGGATCAGATAACGACTGCGCATTAGCCCAAGCTTGGAATAGCTCCTGTTTGCGGTGAGATGCCTTGGTGCAGGAGCGATTAAACCAGGGCTTAGTTTTGCCACCGACGGGAACTACAGAGGATGGAATAAAAAGTTCGTGTTCTTAATTCAAATCCATTCGATATATAAGATGGCTGTTCTATACGTTGGGTTCATATTGCTAAAGATGAAATGATGTATATAATTGAGGCACGGGCTGCTGCACAATGATCAGACGCAATGCACGCGGGTCAACGACCGACGTAAACGAGCTTACTGTTTTGAAATTAGGTTTCCGTGATTGGTCTGCTTTTAGCACGATTTTTATGAAGTTTGACGATACAAGTTTTTGAATTTTGTTGAAGAATATAGACTATATTCCCCATGGGGATTTAGCCGCCTTTTGTTTTCAATATTGGTTATTGTTACAGGTTATTGATAAAATGTTTTTTATTTTTCAGTTTTCTATTCCTATTTCGACTGAAATTGTAAATCGTATTAAAGACTTATGAAACATGATGAAAGAAGAAATAAGCTTGTATGGAGATCAATCAATGTCTTTCAGAATATAGATCTCAAATGCAATAAAACTTTTTTTTTTCGTTTGAGGGAATATCCCATCCAAACTGAATTCAAATAAATAAATACATATTTGCCTTCTATGACCAATAGTGTCGAGGTTAAAAAACCGCTAGCGAGTTAAATAGTTTTTAATTTAAAAAGGCATTAATTCGCAATAGTTGAGCTATATGTTCAAGGTGATGCATGTAATCAGTGTTAGGCAAATTAATCAGAGCGTGGGCTCTTACGTTTGCATTTCTATCGCCTAAACACATTAGTTAATAAACAAATATCGGGTACTTGTCCCGGCTTCGAACGGGTTAACCCGGAATCTGTATGTAGTAATATTAAGCTGAAGAGTTTGTTTGTTTGAACCTTAGAGTATGTGTTTGAACGCGTTAATCCGTTCCGATTTAGACAAGTTTCAAATCGGACCAGTAGTTCCCGAAATTAGCGCGTTCAAACAAACAAACACATTCTTCAGCTTTATAATACTAGTATAGATGTACATATTTTAAATGTAAAATATAGACAAGCTCTTTACCCGCGTTTTCACGCTTTATCAAATACATATTTGTTACAAAATACATGTTCTGTAATATATGACAATGATTAATATTTCAACTAATAATAAATTCTCACAGTGAAAGTATAAATTGTGCATTTTATATCTGTAATAAACATTTAAGGTAGGTAAATGTTTGACTATAATAAAACTAAACACACACTAAACATTATTTTTATTGTGTGAATTAGATAATATAATGGAAAGTCACACGCAAATATGGTTGTTTATCAAACAAGATATTATGTAATTTCAAATGCATACCTAAAATTGCAGTATTTGAATACTAATGAATTATGAAATGAAATTATTTAAAAGAAGCAATTGGCATAATTGTAAACAAACATAAGTACTTACTTTTCCTTTGTCCTATTATATCGTCTTACCCACAAAGGCTTCTTCTAAAGGAAGTCACGAATACCAGCTTAGCCTGCGTTGAAACTAAGATCTGTCATATACCTAGTAATGAAACTGTTAATATTTTTCAACCGACTTCAAAAAAGGAGGACGTTTTCAATTCCACAGTATCTTGGGTTCGTTACCTCTAAACTTTCGATTAGGTGAACCGATTTTGAAGAATCTTTTTGATTCTTGATGATTTGTCTGGTTAAAATATTCTTAAAGGATACTTCTACTAACTTTATTATTGATTAAAATCTAGTTCGTCAGTTTGTTGTCAAATTGACCGTCCATTCAAATGACGGTAATTTAGGTTCCGCTGCACGTATCGCGATGAAACATTACATTCGACAAATTTGCATTGTTATACGAAAACAATATGTTATGGTCATGTTATGGTACATCGCGATGTGTCTAAAATATTAACAAGAAGATAGGCTTATATTTTCAACTGATTAACAACATATAAAAAAGGATATAACCTATCTAGCTATGAAAACATGATCCCTTTAAGTTAAAAGAACCAACCCTAGCAAATTACCTACCTTATATTATTAATGGATCAATAAAATTAACAGTCATCTGCAGATAGCAAACACAACTAAGTATACGACGTAGATGTGAGTGGTTTTATGAATAGTTTAAGGACGCTGTCACAAATCTGCGTTACTCAAATTTAGGTATCTAACGACGTAACTTTGTTCGCGGCAATATCACGCTCACGTAAACATAGCGCATTCCATTTTATAGACCATCTTCATACTTGATATTATTTTTAATTTTTGATATTATGTATTTTTATTGAAATTGATTCCAGAAGATTACTAGGAACTTTAAAAATTCATTTTGTTACTTTTATTAGTAGGTACGATCCTAATAAGTATGTTAGTATATTCAAACAACTTAAAAAAGTGTGACTATTTTACATCATTATTTCATTGAATAATAATCTATGAATTGTATACAATATCAAAGCTTTTTAAGAAATGTAGAATTATTATCATACATATGATGTTACCGGCACTGTATTAAATCCGGCATTGTATACAATTCTTAGTAAATGTATGTTATTCCGAAAAATAGTCGGAATGAAATAAATTATAGGTATTCGTCACATAACACATTACCTAGGATACTCTTAAATCTGAACTTTTCCTACGTAGCAAACACATTTGCAAGTGTGGGTAGTTTTTGGGGTAGCTATTAACCAATATGAGGTCAAAACTAAAATCCAAGATGGCGCCGACGAAAATTTTACATCTTTTCGTCATGGGTGTCATTTTCAAGGTTTTGGAGTAGCTCTTAACAAATATGAGGTCAAAACTAAAATCCAAGATGGCGCCGACGAAAATTTGACTTTTTTCGTGATGGGTGTCATTTTCATGGTTTTTGGGGTAGCTATTAACGAATATGAGGTTAAAACCAAAATCCAAGATGGCGCCGACGAAAATTTGACTTTTTTCGTGATGGGTGTCATTTTCATGGTTTTTGGGGTAGCTATTAATGAATATGAGGTTAAAACCAAAATCCAAGATGGCGCCGACGAAAATTTGACATCTTGTCGTCATAGGTGTAATTTTCTTAATAATAAAGAAGTAAACTAAAATAAAATAACAGATTTTCGTCGGCGCCATCTTGGATTTTATTTTTGACCTCATATTGGTTAATATCCACCCCAAAAACCATGAAAATGACACCCATCACGGAAAGATGTAAAATTTTCACCGGCGCCATCTTGGATTTTAGTTCTGACCTCATATTGCGTAATATCCACCCCAAAAACCATGAAAATGACACCCATCACGGAAAGATGTAAAATTTTCGTCGGCGCCATCTTGGATTTTATTTTTGACCTCATATTGGCTAATAGCTACCCCAAAAACCATGAAAATGACACCCATGACGAAAAGATGTAAAATTTTCGTCGGCGCCATCTTGGATTTTATTTTTGACCTCATATTAGTTAATAGCTACCCCAAAAACCATGAAAATGACACCCATGATGAAAAGATGTAAAATTTTCGTCGGCGCCATCTTGGATTTTATTATTGACCTCATATTGGTTAATAGCTACCCCAAAAACCATGAAAATGACACCCATGACGAAAAGATGTAAAATTTTCGTCGGCGCCATCTTGGATTTTATTTTTGACCTCATATTGCGTAATATCCACCCCAAAAACCATGAAAATGACACCCATCACGGAAAGATGTAAAATTTTCGTCGGCGCCATCTTGGATTTTAGTTTTGACCTCATATTAGTTAATAGCTACCCCAAAAACCATGAAAATGACACCCATCACGGAAAGATGTAAAATTTTCGTCGGCGCCATCTTGGATTTTAGTTTTGACCTCATATTAGTTAATAGCTACCCCAAAAACCATGAAAATGACACCCATGATGAAAAGATGTAAAAGTTTCGTCGGCGCCATCTTGGATTTTATTTTTGACCTCATATTGGTTAATAGCTACCCCAAAAACCATGAAAATGACACCCATGACGAAAAGATGGCAAATTTTCGTCGGCGCCATTTTGGATTTAAGTTTTGTCAAATTGCTTTACCCCACCAATCCGTTCAACAACCCATAAAAAAAGAGGATCTCAGTCAACATAATTTTTAAAACATAATTTTAAATTACAAATAACTGGAATATGAAACTTATACAGTTTACTCTTATAAAGTATCAAATATTTCAAATCACGAAAACGACAGTATACGCACAATAATCTTTTTCTAATTCGTTTTTATTTTTGGGACGAGGAGCGATACACCCGTCCTTCCAAGAGCGCTTCTGAGCGCGGTCTGACGACCCGCGAGAGCAAAATGTATGAAGAAATCGACAAGTATTTTTAATTTAGCTTATAATTGAAATAAAATTTTGATTTAGATACAAAAAAATTATCACAATCTATAAAGGACTATATATCCATCAATAATTTATAGGTAAGAAGATAGATTAGGCTTTTAATTTTCTTAAAAGTGTACCGGTTTAGACCCCATTTTTTTGCATTTTATGCGATCATTGTGTTGGGAAAATCGTATTTCAGTGACAATTTTGTATGACGTCGTACAATTTTTATAAGATGATCGTAGAACTGAATATATTATCTTTAAATTAAGATATTACTTTGTTCTCACGTGTAAGTGCTTTGAGTTAAAATTGTACCGTAAAATAGCGGTTTTTGTTAAAAAACTGTTATAGCACCCTTAAATTGAATAATTTAGTAGATATTATAATGACACACAAAACTTAAAAATAAATAAATCGAATGTCTTGCTCAGTCTTGCTTCGATAATTATTGCTCTTATGCCAATCAGTGCTATAAATTGCACTTCAATGCGATCTCAACACCAATCACTTAACGTATGCATATTGCGAAATAATCAGACGTTCCGTTACAAGTTACTGTTAACCAAACTGAGGCACGAGGTTAGGGAAACACGCGGCCTTCATCTCGATGTTTGAATTAAGAACAATCTTTTTTTTAATGATTTCTGTGTTGCCAGTATTGTTTTAAATAAATAATTTTATAATGTGCCCTTATAAAATCATTAAGCACGTGCAAAATAGTAGATACAATAAAAAAAACCGTCAATTTAAAAGTAACGATTTATAATTTAAAATCATCACGGAAAAAACGTTTACTAAATTAAATAATCATGGTTGTAAATTAGTTATGGCATTGCTAGAACCTTCGCTTGATTCACAAATTAAAAAAAATGAAAAAGAAAACTAATAAGCAGGTCGAAATTTAAATAAGAAAATTACCGCAACGGCACGTGCGTTAAAATTTTGACGTTTATTTATAAACTTTCTATGAGCTTGTAAATGAACGTGTGTCAAATGTAAAAATTGAATGTTATTTAACTAATCATTTAATAGTTTCATTCGAATTAATAATGTGATTAAAAAACCTATACTTATAATGTGAGGAAAATATTGTAAAAGCAAATAAAAACACCCAACTAGGTGAGTTTATACGATTAGACCGTTAAAATCTACATAGAAAAATTTTTGTTGTGAATGACTATGCTTAATTCATCTTCTCTTGGATGCTCGGTAAATACATATATCACCATCATCAGGTCAAATTCTGAAGATTTCAACTATTCACTTGATTTAGGTAGCAAAAATAATTTCTTGGGCCTCCCCGGCTCCTCCTCCTCCTCCCATGACTAGGTATTCTTTGTCCTTATAAATCCAAATTGTATATTTTTTCGATATTTTCTAACAAATAAGAACTAGGTGTTAGAAGTGTTACACGTACGTGAACAGAAAGCATTGTTTCAATCATTGTACAGGTGTGTAGTATCGATTAGGCATGCTCTCGGTTAAGCCTAGATACCTAGTTACAAAAATTCCAACCAAAAAGGCCAGACTGTGGAGGAATTTTAAGTGAGAACAAAGAAGGAGTACCTATTACTTGAAAGCGTAGTTTGAAAGTAGGAATTACCTATAGTCCCATATTTGCCAAGATAGATGTGCTTATCAATTTGTTTCAGTTCTGTTTCTGCGTAGCCAGATACTTTGCAAGATCATTAATCAAATGATTGCTTTTTACTGAATTAGTTAATCGATAAGCTAGGTATTCTAATCTTTTTTGGCTGTATGAATCCGTGGTTTAAATGTTCGCAAAGTGAACATGCAACAGGCAATTACATGCACTAAAAGTACACTTACCAACTCATGTGTATTCAAATTGGATTAAGTTTAAATAAATTGTATCAGCACTTAATTTATTCCACTTGCTATAATATTCTTCAACACACATGTGTGCTAACGTCACATGGTGAACGTCAACGATTAAACATTTAGAAATAAAACAAGCCATTTTCAAGGTCACAAGACCAACGTCCGCTGTCGCAAATAAGGCACAACATGAGGTTAATATCCTCTTCACTGGTTTAATAAAACATAATGCCTTTTTAAGAAAATGTGGGCGGACCTCTAGAACTTTGAAAATTGTCTAGGTCTCAAATGTTTACAAAGATAATGAGGTTGGAAAGTATTTCAAGATAATTTTAAGAATTAAATTATAAAAGCTGTATAATCTTAATAATGGGATAGCCATAGCCTTACTTAAATTGAATGATATACATCAAAACAGTATGTACTAGGTATTTTTTTTAATTTCTTCCATATCGGTTATGCTCTAGGTTTATAATAAAAATCTACCACATATTATGAGTTTAATGTTCGCACTTAACACGTTATAGCTTGATTATAATTATGATCTTGTCTTATGACAGAATTAATCAAGTTAGTATTTCCTTCAATTTAGTTAGCGAACAAGTGTTTCACAGAACATTCTCATATAAAACCCGCCCGTGAGAGCCTTTCAACAATACCCTATTCATAAAAAGTTCTAGAAAATACAGGAATGTCTGCATTAATTAATCACTATCTCGAATGATTTCACTATCTAACAATCATTCTGAATTCGTTCACAGCAATTTTATGACATAATCACGAAACTATCGATACTCAATACGATATCATGTTTTATTACGTATGCAAATAACTTCCTACACTTACTTCAATGCTTTAATTGTTCCAGATGGCGTAGAAAACCGGTCGCAGAGATCCAACACAAATGCTTTTTAGCACTCTAATGGAAGGCGAAACAATTGCAACAAACACAATTATATCTTCAATAAAGAAATTCAACACCGAAGGCAACGAACATGGAAGTATTAAGTCGCTTCTAAAGAATTTTATTTTGCCCGAAACTGACATGGCTATCAAACAGAAACATAATTTTAGTGAAAAATGCGTATACTCAGTACCAATGAAGCCCCCTATGTCTCCCTCTCATCATCGGAAAACAGTGAGTGAAGCAAAACAAGCGTTCTTAAACTCCACGCTACGTAACAATACACATTGCAAGGAAAATAAGCGTGAACCAACGTTACATTACGCACAATTAGCTATTAGTACGGGAAGTGATGACACAAGAAGTACAGGAGGAGGAAAATATGCAAAAGAATTTACAAATACTCAGAAATATAAGGAAAGATCTCTACCGATAGATATTCCTTCGCCCACCAAGAAAAAGGTTGAAAATCAGCAACAACGAAAGGTCAGCTTCAAAATAAAGAATGCCTCTGCGTCTTATCGTCGACCACCGTTAGTAACAACAATGACGATAACAAGCAGTAAAGTATCAGAATTGACAAAGAAATTCAATGACTTAGAAAATAAAAGTTCACTAGGCTCAGTGAGACAGTCCAAATTAGTAAAGACAATTGAAGATTTACAATCTGCATGTTCGGCGAGCAGTAGTTCTACACCTTCATCCACGCTTAGTTCCAGTCCAAATATTAAAATTGTTGTTCGACGTAGAAGAGGTTCCAAAAAGCGACCAAACTGTAAAAAAAGGTGCTCTAGTATGGATTCTATCGATAAATTGCTTTTATCAGATAATTCTAATAGCAAAATTCGTATAATTCGATCTAAATCTGATGGTAATAAAATACCAAAATCGCCGAAAAAGCAAACTGGATCAACTGGACAAAGTGGATCAGATTCTGTTGACGGAACTCCAATTAAACTTAAGAACGAGGAGCAAAGATCACAAAAAGAGAGTAATGTTGTCAAAAATGTCATTCAAAAATTTGAATGTGAAATTAACGCTCAACTTAATCAAAGTAATATTATAAAAAGAAACCCTAATTTAAAAGCCAATAGTAGTACAATAACTAACAAAGAAAAACCAAAAGTACCTGAAAAGAAATCGTCACTAGTGTTAACAAAAAATATCGTACTAAAAGACGGAATCCCCAAAATAAAGACAATTAAACCAGTTCTAGTCGATGAATCAACGAAACAAGCTCCTCGTCTTTCACCTTCACCTGAACAATTAAAGAAGAAGGAGCCTATTTATGATAGGAAAAAGTTTAAGACAAATTACATACATTCCGAAAAGTTACCATTGCATGTTGTTGAAATAATCCACGAAGAAGTAAACGATGTTACATCAACACCGTTGCCTGTAAATGAAGAAAAGGTTCTTAATGAAACACAGAGTTCAATAGAAGAAAAATCCATTTACCAGGACATAGAGAGTCAAATAACGCCCAATGAATCATTTTTATGGAGGAGAAAAAGTAGTCAAATATATTCAGATTCCGAAAAATCAATATCTGAAAGCCCTTACGGCTTCGTAAGTGTCATATTGAATGATTCCACAGTTTCTTATACTGATGAACAAAACAATTCTGCTAGTGCAGATGATTCTAAATCGAACGAAGTGTCTGAATCTCAATCAACTTTAAGAGGAAGCAATCTCGAGTCTAGCTCAGATTTTGAATCAAATTTAATAGAAGCACTTAACAAAGAAGTTATAGTGGGTTTTACTCCTAAACCATCAAAAGAAGCGGAGGTAGAAGATGATTATGAACCTTTAGAACCGCGAGATGATCATATCGTTGTTGTAGCAGTAAAGAGCGATAGAACTTCAAAAATAAACTGTCCCTTACCTGAGATTCCTAAAGAAGTGCCAATTACTCCAACCCAGACGCCGCCCGAAGAAAACATATATCAATGTCTTTTAGAGATGCGGTCACACCCTGAAGGGGATGAAAGCAGTCTTCATAATTATGAAACTTGTGAAAGCCAACTCGAAGAAAGAACAAGAGGTGATGGGGATAGTGACGATGGGTATGAGTATTGTAAATCTCCCGTAAAACCCTACTGCCTTACATCGAGTTCTGGTATCCAAATTGCTGAGAACTATAACCCATACTCAGCAAATAACAAAAATTACACTATAACGAAATCTGTCAGCGGCGCTTCAACGGTGAGCTATGAGAAAATTGGTTCAGATAGAATCTATGAAAAGATTCCGCCACGTCCGATCAAATCAAAAGAGAATAGCCCAACTAGCAAGCGAGACTCAATAATCTCCGACTGCTACAATGAAAACATTTACGACACTATCAAGCACGCAGATGGAGTGTCGCTATCGCATTGCTATGAGAGTATCCCCAACAGCCCAAGTATGGCAAAACTAAACAACAATGCTAAGAAGCAGATATCGGCGGTGCAAAAGCGTCTATCGTTCGACACAGTATCGAATATCAGCCAATCAACGATATCCAGTGAACAAAAGACGAACAGCATTTATGGGCAAAGGTCGGTGCTCAGTTACAATGGCCAAGAGATAGTATTCCAAGTGCCGAGCAGTGAGGCGAGTGCAAGTGATAGAAGTGACAGGAGCGACGACTGGGTCGATATTTCTGATGAGGAAAAGACTGAAGAGAAGAAAATTATCATGTAAGTATATTAATAGTTGCAATCCATCATAAGCTTTTCAAAGAAAAAAACACTCATTGACGTATAGAAACATGACTTTGATCTTAACAAAATAATAAGGAAGTAAGTTAATTGGTCTAGGCTTCGTTTTATGGTGTTCATAGCTTAATTAGCCAATTATTTTGAGCAGTTATCTAGAAGTTAATTATGATTAAAATTAATTAAAAATTACAGGAAGACTATCATAATCATCTTATGCCAAGTTAATTTATATACGCCAAAGTGATCCTTATTGCTCATCAATGCCTCCGATTTTTACATTATATTTGTGTAATGTAATATATTAGATATAGAACAAATATAAACAGCATTATCGTAAACGGGTGACCCAATAAACTAGCAGGTGTATTGCAATGACTGAAGAGCATTGCAAACATGCTTATCAGGTTGATATTATTTTCACTTTCATAACGTTCAGTATTGAAACATCACAGGAGAGTGCAGCACTGTATAGTTAAAAATAACTACAGTAAGATTAAGCTTTCCGCCCGCGGCTTCATTCGCGTTATCTTAAACTTAACAAATTAAAAGCCTTAACTCTTGTACCACTCAGCACTCTATCTATTAAAAAAAACTGAATCAAAATCCGTTGCGTAGTTTTAAAGATCTAAATACTTAGGGACAGATAACGGGAAGTGACTTTGTTTTATACTATTTAGTGTTATGTACTGTATGTTGAGTTTATATGAAATAAATATTGTTATAATGATCTGCAGTGTTCAAGAGAGGAGACGGGGGCCTAAAACGCACGCCGGCTGGTCACATAAAGTTCGACATCAGTGGCAGAATTCCCCAAAACAGAGCGAAGATAAAGGTAAGAATATAACCACAGATAATGCAATACTAGTTATACCTTCTTACTAGAAACATAATATTATTTTTTATCTGTGCTAGAAATATGCTTATTTCTTATTTGAATACAGCGCCATCTATTGCTAAGCTCGCAAACTACGTGCAAAAGCTTGTTCTAATATTGAACGTCATTACATATGGTGACTGTAGATGTCACTAGTTTTGCACCAATTAATTGATTTATTTGATAATTTATTAAAAAATTAAATGCAAATTAAAATAATTTGGAAAATCCAAAAGTGCACGCCTCATAATTTTTTTTTAATAAATATTTATTAATTATTATTTTTGTTTATTTAATAACAATTAAACCACATCGAATCAGACCCTGAAAAATGAAAGGGTTCTATTCCTGAGCATACTCAAGCGTAAGAGAAAAAAAAGACTCGATTAGTAAAGTATTTCGGTCGCTATCGTGTTAACAAGAAAAAGGATCCGCACATACAGACACACACACGGACGTCCAAGACAGAACTTTTTTAAACTGTTTTTTAACTAGTTTAAATAACAAAAATGACATCAAAAATATCATGAACGTTAAAAATAGTGTTTTTTCTTAATATGTGTGTGTATGTATTATCTTACAAGTGCAATGTATGATACATAAAGACATTTTAAGTTTGAAAAATCAGATGTTTTGCGCGAAGTGACAGTATAGTACCCACCTCAACGCTTCGCTTATGAGGCGTGCAATAAATTGCGATATGCGTAATTATTTTCAATCAATCATCAATTATTTTTAATTAATTCAAAATTACTTTTACTCGAAGTAAAAGTAAAAAGTTTATATGTATAAGTAATGAATATTCATAATTGGAGTGAAGAGAGTCATAGAAAAAACCTAGGAAAGATCGAATGCCTCTTGCGCAAGCGCAGGCGATTTAATGCAAATTGCAAAGCGTCCTACGCGAATAGTTTGTGTTGACCGCAAATTTGTTGAAATAAAATCTGACCTCAACACTTCCAATTGTGAATATTATTATTATACATTTGGGTAATATCGACATTTGCGTTTCCCACTTCACATTATGATTTGAATTTAATAAGTAGCAAATTATTGAAGGTTTACAGGCTTATACATATAAGTTATCTATTATATAAAGTAACTTGGGAATATAAATAAAGGTAGGTATATTAAAATTTAAATTACATTTATAAACAAAAACATCAGACCCTAGTAGACCCTTTTACACATCATATTATTTTCCAATAAAAACTGCACAACAATAAAGGTGGACTCGCTAATAAAAATTAAAATACAGAATAAATAACAATGATTAAAATAAATTCTTTTAAAAATACTTATATTGTTGTCTAGCAGTGTAATAATTATAATAATAATAAATTCCTGAAGAGGCGAACGTTTGAGCAATGTGTTCTTCCAGTAATGACGTACGCCTCTGAAACCTGGACACTAACCAAACACCTAGTGAATAAACTCCAAGTAGCGCAAAGGTCGATGGAACGCGCTATTCTTGGGATTTCGTTGATAGACAGAGTTCCAAATACGACAATAAGAAAGAAAACTGGAGTTATAGACATAGCACTCAAAGTGTCTCGGCAGAAATGGAGGTGGGCGGGACATATCTGCAGATTAAGTGACAACAGGTGGACCAACAAAATCCTAGAATGGCGTCCTTGGACCGGACAAAGAAAAGTTGGCCGTCAGCCTACTAGATGGGTTGACGACATAGTGAAGATCTTGGGAAAGAAGTGGATGCGAGTGGCGACGAACCGAAAGGAATGGCGTGCACATGAAGAGGCCTATACCCAACTTTGGGTCACACCGGGCTGAAAAAGAAGAAGAAAGAAGTGTAATAATTGTCCAAAGGTTGTATGCGTAGGCGCAGGAATCCGGTAACAATATTCTATGTTTGCGCCCACTGCCGTCGGCGCATGCGCAAAGCGCCGGTAACTTAGATTCTTATGCTAATTATAAGTTACTCCCATAATTAAGTTATTCATGTAACCTATTTACAATTCGATAAAAAATCTTGTAAGTCATCAAAATTATGATTAAGTTTATGTGCCTTAATTAAATTGGGTGTTAACTGAGTTTGACTTTAAATGTGGTCTTCGTCTATATTTTTTAAACTTATCAATTAGTTCAATAGTCTTATAAATTAAATAAATAATTATTTTTAAAATTGCTTTGGACATACAAAAGCATCAAAAGCATTATACCGAATATAGAGCTAGTTTGCAATAGCTTAATTAAATCTATACGCTTGTAGGTACATTCAAAACCAACATTGCATGCTTAAAGCTAAAAACGTATTGATTTTCATGTAAAAATAGCAGGTCGCCTTTCAAATTAATCGGATATCATTTGACCTACAAAGATACGATTACAACGAGTTACTTTTTGTTTAGCTCAAAGAGAATTTTAGGTACATATATTTCGTTAAATAGAATTGTCCCAAAAATTTCATAAGATTATTTTTATGACTTGTTTCTGTAATTACATAAATATCTATGTATTAAGACTTTTAAATACATAGAAAAAAAATTCAAACCACAAAAGTAGCAACAATTCTTAATTATATCCATTAGGTAGGTACCTATTTTACGAAATTGGCAGATTTTTTATAACAATGCAGACCAAGTTGTGTCAAGTTAAATTATCTATTATCGCATTAACCCAGTCTTAGATTATAAGCCAGTATTCTCAAAAAAAGACACGAAGAAATTCAACCAAGCAAATATACCTATCTCTAAAATATCTACTCTCAATCAAATCCTTCCATATAAAATTATCGTAAAACCATACACAGACTAACCTAACGAACTCTGAACACAACAAGTACCTACCTTTAGGCATACAAAAGCAAATTTACCAAGCAATTCCTAATAATTCGTACTACACAACCTTGTGAGCTTCATACGAATGTCAAAACTGACAATGTTTCATAGTAACGAAATGATTGTCATACATGCGACTCGTTTCTCACGACTCAACAACATTGATGTCCTTGGCCGTAAATATATGTGAAAAACAAATGCACGCTTCGACCATAACTATTCGAAGTATTTTTATAAGAATATTCTTTAGCATTCTGCCATTGATTCGCCAAATAATCGGCAATTAAGTGTTTTAAAAATCAATTTTAAACATACTGCATACAATACAAATTGGTAATCTATGGTATATTAAATGCCGTGCACCTATTTCAAGAACCGTGATAGGAAACAGTAGATATATGCATTATGCAGGGTTGTTGTACCTCTGTTGTCGCTATAACAAAAGAAACGAGCTTAAGCAACGGTTGGCACTGCCATTAATTGGATGGGTCACCAGTTAATGCAGTCACGAGCCAGACTCGCATTTGAATGATTTTTTAACTTAAAACTTGACTATCTAGTTATCACGGTTCATGAATGGTACAGCCTGGTGACAGACACACGGTCAGACGGACAGAATCTTAGTAATAGCACAGATATGACATAATAAAATACTATACTAGGTAGTAGGGTTCCGTATCCACCCTTTGGAACCGAACCCTAAAAAGATTCGTCCTAAATGAGTAATGTCTGTACCAAGATCATCAATTTATCGAATGAACACATCTCGTATTCATTACATGATTACAGAATCCTCTACGCAACGATTGCTGTAATGTGCCATTGCTGATTACTTGGTTTCATAACATTGGTTAGCGCTTGACCGCTTTAAAAATGTGTGTACCTATTTGTATAAGATGTATTATTTGCAGTAGAGATAAAAATTATCCTGTGCTAGTCTAAAATCGAATCTGCATTTAATGTTGAGAAACAGTGAAAAGGACAAAAAAATACTTCATCAAAATTTAGTCACTTTACAGTGAATAATAAAACGTCTACTTTTAAGATTAATTTTTCTACATTAAATAGATAGGTACCACTAGGCAATAACCGAAAGGATTTGTACTGAAATAATTTATAACGAATCAATTATAGTATTTCTACTTCTTTATTGCATTAATATTAATAAGTAATTCGACTAATAGTGCTATTCATGTAAATGTTATTAAAAACAGGAGCTATAATCGACCAAGCACTTCCTACATAATAATTAAAATAATTAAATAAAAAAGCAAAACGAAACGCATAAAAATAAATTAAGATCGTGACCCCGTTTACCAAATTAGTTCGAACTGTAAATTTCAGTTTCTAATTTAAGAAAAATTAGAAATAAATGCATAGTTTAACTACGTAGTATATTATTATTAGTCTGTGGTTTAACATTAAATATGTAATGAGAATAAAAACATCTGGAAGCTTAAATTACTGTCATACCTACTTAAAGATAAAATCTACTAGACAATGAATACCTTTCTAAATTAATCTCAAAACAAAATATGTACCAGAAAAGTACAACCATACAAACATACTTAGTTACGGAGTTAGCGACAAATGAACATAACGAATTCTCAATGTACCAATTTAACTTGTTTGATACAATTAGTATCGTAAAAGTTTTCAGGTCACAATCTAGTTCAAATAAATACTTAGACTGTAATTTGCTTTACCTATTATATTGGCGAATCCATATATGTAGGTATTTCATATACATGTCGCAGGCAAATTGTATTATTTGGCCGTTTACAAACGCTCGATATTGCACGCCTCATAAACGAAGCGTTGAGGTGGGTACTACTGTCACTTCGCGCAAAACATCTGATTTTTCAAACTTAAAATGTCTTTATGTATCATACATTGCACTTGCAAGATACTACATACACACACATATTAAGAAAAAACACTATTTTTAACATTCATGATATTTTTGATGTCATTTTTGTTATTTAAACTAGTTAAAAAACAGTTTAAAAAAGTTCTGTCTTGGACATCCGTGTGTCTGTATGTGCGGAGGATTTTCTTGTTAACACGATAGCGACCGAAATACTTTACTAATCGAGTCTTTTTTTTCTCTTACGCTTGAGTATGCTCAGGAATAGAACCCTTTCATTTTTCAGGGTCTGATTCGATGTGGTTTAATTGTTATTAAATAAACAAAAATAATAATTAATAAATAATTATAAAAAAAAAATTATGAGGCGTGCACTTTTGGATTTTCCAAATTATTTTGTAATATGCTGATGATTTATTTTTCCAAACGTCCACAAAAAGACGGTTGCGAGCATACGGTGCCCACCTACGACTTAACCCACCCCCTTATCCAAACCATAATATTTCTGATTACGAATTCTCGACAAATTACTAAATGCCGATCAATACAATTTGCCTGTAACATACCTATAAATGGATTCACCGATTTCTCACAATTTACAATATTCAATAGAACACACAGTCCATTAGAAACTATATACAATATCGTAAAAAATAATTGAAGACACGTGAAAACATCGTGAGTAAAGTCTACGTCAATCAATTAACACATTTTACTTCTATTGGCCTATGACTGTATCAATAATATAATATGAAAAATGTTGAAACAATAAAGATATGAATTATGATGTATGTTAAACTGTGGTTCCCTCCACCTAAACCTCCGCTAAGCTTTAACTTTAACAACGTTATTTACAACTAGCTGCTCCGCGCGGTTTCACCCCCGTGGCTCCACTCCTGTTGCCCGTAGCGTGATGAAATATAGCTTATAACCTTCCTCGATAAATGGGCTATCTGACACCGAAAGAATTTTCAAATCGGACCAGTAGTTTCCGAGATGAGTGCGTTCAAACAAACAAACAAACAAACTCTTCAGCTTTATAATATTAGTATAGATTTAACATGGTAGACATTGTTATTACGATGTTTGTGTTCAGTATAACTCATACTGAGTTTTAACAAATAAAGACTAAATGTACTAGTTAGACATTAAAATATGCTGCACTTAAATTTCTAAATATAAAAATCTCCATGCTGACTTTCCATTTTTCTGCATTTTGTGAATAATTTATACTTTACATTATAAAAAGTATTTTAGCTAAGTAGAAATAATTATTTCTATCAAAAACCGTATTCGCCTTCCAATTGTCAGTTTGAAGTGTTCCACCACAAATATCGAGAACGTGTGGAATGACACTAAAAGACTCATCAATTTCGAAATAGTACAGTTTTAGGAGACTGATAGTACACTATTGACACATCACACAGCATAGAACAAACTAAAGAGTGTATTAGAGAGTTGATCATTTAGATCTCTACGTTTTCAACCGACTTAAAAAAGGAGGAGGTTCTCAATTCGATTTTTTTGCGTTTGTTACCTCAGAACTTTCGACTTGATGAACCGATTTCCTTTTGGTTATATTTAAATTTTGTCCAGTGAAGACGTGTTTTAGTTTATTGTTAAAAAATCTTGTTTAATCATATTAAAGAAATTTAATCAGGAATGCAATAAATCGTCTCGCATTCCATTCCAAGTTACCCAGTGTTATCTAATTGTATTATGAGCTATGTCAGTAATTCAATCTAGCCACGTAATCCGACAGGCCCAAGAGAACTTTGCATAACTATATTCTTCATACTTTAAATTGAATATGCAGATACTTTCATATGTACCTACAATTGAATTTGAATTAAAGGGCAATTGAAGAATTAAAAGGAAAATTGTTAAAAGGGTAGGTGAGTGTGAAAAAATGCTTCTAAATCTTTGAACACAAGCTACGTGTTCTTGTTATGTATGTACTACAGTGTATACAAATTAAATTTTTGAAGCTTGAATGATTGTAAATACCTAATACTTCTTATTCAGCAGGATAAGGGTAGGAAACAAAATTTGTAAATGATTACTGATAATTTAGATTTTATATGATTCATTTTCAATACCCAGTCAATGCAATAGCATTGCCGCATAGCTAGAAAAATAACAAGCAAATAATAGGGCCACTTGACAAAAATCCTCTTTTTATTAATTCAGTATCCGTAGCACAAAATTGCAACACAATAAATATTCTAGATCGATTCAGATTGCATGAAATTGTCGAAATGTAGAATCGTGCATCCGAGATTTGGTTCAATTTCGTCGTGAGTTTCATTACTTATGCAATTGGAATGGTTAAATTGGATTGTGTGTAAAATTGATGCTTGTTTGACAGACTGTTGTATCTTCACTGTCTTTTGTTTGCCACGGTTGTTTAAAAAGTGCTAAATATACTTCAGCATGTACATTGAGGATGTTTCTTTTTAACACGCTTTTATTTAGTTGTTGGAGCCGAGGATGTTGTAGATTTTGATTTACTGACTTTAAAGAATGTTTCGATACCTATTTTTAAACCTAGATAAAGTGATGAAAATCTCTCAGGTGAGAGATGATTATAGTTACAATGCGTAAAAGTTACAATAACATACAATAAAGCCTACAAAAGATAAACAATGCTCAAAAGTGATTTGGTTCTCATCGATTATAATTTTATATGGATTGCAAAAGACAAAGACGAAAATAGCGATGAAATCGAACGTGGGATCAATTTACCCGTTGCACTATCGGTGTGACGTCATTAGACATGCGGTTTTTGCTAAGAACGAGCCTATGCTGTACACACATATCATATACACACATCACATATTGATTAGATTTTTGAAATAAGGAAAAGTCGCGTTCATCAGAAGGTTGGATTCATTTATATGAAAATGAAGATTAAGAGATGGAAGTTTGTCAATTGCTTAAATTTTAAAAGAATTATTTTTATTAGAAACAAATAGCAAGATGATTCGAAGGTTTAAGATTAATCAGACTTTTCGCAATTTGATGTAAGTATTTCGAAAAAAGCTCTTTGCTATTGGGGAGGTCGGATTGACGTTTGGAGTGTCGGTGTAGCTCTCAGTTATTTAAAATTTTAAAAATAGTTTACTTACTTAAATATACGTTAAATGTGAACAGTTTTTAAAAACACTTCAAGGCGCGTATACCACAGTGATATTGTATCAACGTACTAAGTTTTAAGTGCCAAGTTAAACAATAAACATTTACAGCTGACGATCAGCTGTTAGCCATACTGGACACAGGTACCCGCTAACTAAAAAAGTGAACATAATACAACAACAAATACTTTTCATGCGAGAATTATCTGTTATATTGCTAAGTAAAACTACATAAGAACAAATATATTGTCCGATTTACTTTGTTAAGTTTTATAACCAATAGAGGAGATTACAATTTTGAATATAATAATTTCCATAATATAAAGCACTGCTATTAACATCCGCGCCATCTTGCGGTAACATCAAGATTTACCAGGATATTATCAATTTATAATAACATGGCCAATAAGTGCTCCACTTGTGGTAAATTTTACGCGGCAACAGATGGCGCTAAATGTACGAAATGTAATACATTATATCATAGGCAATGTCATAATATAAGTCCGCATACAAAACTCAACTCTAATTGGCAATGCAAATCATGCTTAAATAAGATAACTAAAATAACACAAGATATTGATGCCGACGTATTTGTGGATGTGTGTAACGCCGATTTGGGAAAAGAAACACCCACACTTGCGCGCGAGATTCAACTTTTGCGCGCGGAATTGTCCGCATTTCGGGAGGAAATGAGCCGCCTTACTAAAGTCGTTGGCGATTTTAGCTCACGGTTGGACGGTTGGAGGAGAGGGTGAGACTGTTGGAGGATTGCAACACGGCGAAAAAAGATGCGACTGAGGAATTAGAAAACCTAAAAAGACAACTTAATGAAAATGAGCAAGCGCATCTTTTAAATGATCTGGAAATTTCGGGAGTTCCCGATTTTACTGGTGAAAACACTATGCACACCGTTGTTACACTTGCGCAAAAGCTGGGTGTAAAACTCGAAGAACGGGATGTGATGTGTGCTTACCGTATAGGCGTGAAACGTGACCGCGCATCGAGTATTGACAGCCCGCCCGGCACTAGCGCTTCGCGGGCGCGCCCGCGCCCTATTGTGGTGCGTCTCGTGCGCCGCAGTGTGCGCGATCAGCTGCTACAGTCGGCGCGCGTGCGGCGCGGGGCCGATACGTCAGGCATGGATATACCGGAACAGCCGCGCAGATTTTATGTTAACGAACGCCTTACGTCATTAAATCGTCACCTATTTTATCTAGCAAGAGAGGAAGCGAATGCAAAAAAATGGCGTTTTATATGGACCCGCGGTGGACGTATCTTTGCCAGACGTGACGCTAAGTCATCTTCTCATTTGATACGCTCAGAAGCAGATCTGCGTCAGGTTTTTGGTTGCTGAACCATTTAGCAATCATTGTTGAATGCTATATCCTATCCGAAATTATTATGAAACATCCATACTATTTGAACATAATATTATGTATACTATTTTCAAACCTAAAGTCATTACACATTTTTGTTAAGTTTTTTAAAACAATGTATAATAACATATTGTACCGTAGAATTTTGAATCGTTCTTATAAAGACATAGGGGCTAATATTACAGATGTTAAATTTATGACTTTCAAACCTTTATTTAATAAATATAAAATTGGTGTAAGACCTTGTCACCTTATATTATATAATTTTATTTCAATTGCAATAATTGTATCCGTCATGCTACATGCAAATAATACTTGTTACGCTCGGAATGTGTTGTGTTATAATTATATAAAATATTACATTGTGGAATTTATATGTGTGGTTGGGTGGCTCGATTTTTTAAAACAATATATGCTTATAATTATTTATATTTCAATTAAACTCATATGTCCATTTCATTGTTATAATATACCCATAATATATTATTTAAAATTACTAGATTTATTATATATGTTTATTTTTTATTATATGATTATTTCAAATATTAGGGTAAAATATATACGAAGAATTTATAATTTTACAGCCAAATGATCAGAAACAAATTTTTAAAAATTGGTTTGCTAAATCCGGGTTCGTTGGGAACGAAACACGATGAGTTGATTGCAGCGGTGGAACGTCACGCCGTGGACATTTTGGCTCTCAACGAAACCTGGCTACGAGAGGGAGAAGAGGGACGTGCTCCTCGCATACCCGGCTATCGCCTTAAACATGTTCCGCGCCCGCCCAGTATTCGTAATCGAGGTGGTGGGGTAGGCTTTTATGTGGTGCGCGGGTTGTCGTTTAGCATACTGTCATGCCCTCCACACCCACAAGTAGAACAAATGTGGATTAAATTAACAATACGAGGTAAGTCTATCGCCATTGGTACTGCATATCGCCCGCCATGGTTGGACTGTGACACATTTTTAGATGCAGTCTCAGACTCACTGAGCACATTTGTGTGGTGCGATTACATAGTCCTCTTAGGAGATTTTAACATTAATTTAAAACAGAATTCAATAAGTTCTAATAAATTCAAACAATTTATTCAGGCCGCGAATCTTACCCAGCACGTTACTGAGGCAACTCATTTTGTTAATGATAGTGAAACATTGATAGATTTAGTTTGCACTAACGCTCCAATCTCGCACATACAAGTAGATCACGTAGAACCTCTTAGCAACCACGCCTTTATTGTTTGCGACGTGAATATTCGAAAGCAAAAATTTGGTTCGAGATGGGTTACCTACAGACCGATTAAAGACATTGATTTGGAAGAATTCAATGATTGCCTGACCAGAATAAATTTAGATTTTATATTTAATTTAGACGATGTTAATGAAATGGTAAAATATATGACAAACTTTTTAATAGTACTTTTTGACAATTATGCCCCACTTAAGACAACAAAAATTAAGGAAAAGAATTATCCGTGGATCACATATAATATAAAACTTATGATGGCGCGCCGAAATGAAGCTCAGGTTAAGGCGAAGAGATATGCTCGATACAAACCTTACTATAATGATCTGAAAAAATATGTTAAGTCCGCAATACTGCGAGAAAAGGATGCCTATTTTAATAAATATGTTAACTGCAACATCGATAAACCTAAAATATTATGGAAACACATAAAGAATCAAGTACATATTAAGCCGGAAAAAGAGATGTCGTTACCTGCGCACATAAATAATCCTGATCTAATTAATGCACATTTCATGAACATACCAGGAAACAACAATATATCACAATACCTGATAAATTACTATGAAACGGAACGTTTTAGCCATAATGTGTTTAATTTCGCTCCCATACGTGAATCTGACACTGTTAAAGCCCTTAAAGCTCTTGAGTCCAATGCCATTGGAGTCGATGGATTATCCTTAGACATGATTAAACTTGCTCAGTCGCTCATAGTGCCAGCCCTGACTCATTTGGTGAACAAGGCTTTTGATACCAGTATTTTTCCGGACCTTTGGCAGGAGGCTATAGTCAGACCGTTAAAAAAAGTGCCTAATCCACAGGGAATCAAAGATCTCCGCCCCATTAGTATCTTACCTTGTTTTTCCAAGGTAATCGAAAAAATTGTTCACTCACAACTTTCTGGTTTCCTCGAATCTAAAAACATTCTTCCACATCGACAATCAGGCTTTAGAAAAGGTAGGAGTACTACAACCGCTCTACTGGATGTAGTGGACAATATATTGGAAGCTCAGGATGATGGTAAGTGCAGCATTTTGGTCTTGTTGGACTATTCCAGAGCATTTGACACCATAAATATTGAACTTCTTTTAGCTAAATTAATTTACTACGGTTTAAATGACCCAGTTGTTCATTGGTTCAGGAGTTATCTTAGTAAGCGATGTCAAAGTGTGGCTGTAGAAGATGATGATGGCAAGATTTGCTATTCGCAACCTGTAGGTCTTAAGCGAGGAATTCCTCAGGGTACGATATTGGGCCCTTTACTTTTTATCCTCTACACCGCTGATATAATTAACAATATACATCATTGTAAATACCACCTTTACGCAGATGATATTCAGCTGTATATCTCATTTGCGCCTCAGGAAAAGCTTACAGCCATCGAAAAACTAAATTCCGATCTCACCCGCATTGCTACATGGTCTGAAGAAAATGCCCTAGTTTTAAATCCTTCTAAAACTAAATTCATGGTTCTGGGGTCTCAACATCACATCAAAACTATTGAGCAAACGATTCCTCCAATATACGTAAATGGAGAGGCGATAGAGCGGGTGAAAGAGGCTCGCAATCTCGGCATCGTCTTCGACGAGTCACTGCGGTTTGAAAAACATATTAACCAAACAATTTCCAATTGTTACTACCGGCTGAAAGTTCTCTACCGTATCAGAAGCCATTTGTCGACCAAGCTCAGAACTAGACTATGTGATGCCTTAGTGTTGTCCAAATTTAACTATGGGGACGCGTTGTATGGAGATCGAATACTCGCGCGTTCAAAGAAAGCTATACAACGAGTACAAAATGCGTGCGCCCGCTTTTGCTGGGATGTGCCCCCCCGATCCCATATAACGCCATACCTGAACAACGCCAGGATTTTAAACATATGCAAAATCGTCGAAGGCTGCATTTTGCCGTTCTGCTGTTTGCAGTCATACGGTCTAATGTACCTTCATACCTTTTCGAAAAATTATCCTGGTTGGGAAATTCGGACACGGTATACAGAACGAGGGCGTCTTTATTTGGTTTAGCTGTGCCTCGACACCACACCATGGCATTCAGAGGTGCCTTTAAATATCGAGCAACTAAATGTTGGAACAATTTGCCTCCACCATTACGAAATAAAAGCAGTTTGCCGAGCTTTCGTAATGGATTCAAAAAACTTATAATACAGCAACAAATCAGCCAACCTTAGTTGCTCTTTAATAAAATAAAAAAAATATCTATATGTATAACTATGTATATAAAAATAAGGCAATATTATCTTAGTCTATTTATTTTTACTTTATCTGTTATTTTATTATTTTTATCAGTGTGTTGAATTTTTTACCTTAGAATAGTATTAGCATATGATATATAAGTAAATAGTATATTTAAATATTCTTATGTATACGCATATAATGGATGTATATTTTAAAATGTGTATTTAGATTTATAATTTATTAATTAATTTTAAGTAATTTATAATTTTGTGGCACCTATCACTGCAAACGTCAGTTGCGATATGGGAACCACTGAAAATCAGTGCTGCGGCTCTAAAGCCACAGATTTCCTGAGTGGTATCCCTATCCAACACACATATATTCAACCACACAATACCTTTGACCTATTGTTGTATAATGTAAATGGCATGCATACTTCTTTTTATTGTAATTTTCATATTGTTTTTGTTCGATGCATGTTACTTTGTTGTTTTTTCTTTGTATGTTTTATTTCTTTTATTTTTGTGTGTTGGATTAAATGTTTTTTCTTTCTTCTTTCTTTCTTTCTTTCTATTCCAAGAATTCATACCAGAATTGGCTAGATTTAAACATTTACGCATTCAGCTAGAATTTCAACGTGCATGATAATAATCCTACCACTATTTCCAGACGTATACTATCTTAATCAACAAAACCCTAGCATTTACATCTCAATAGATATAATATATTGGCTCAACTGAAACCTGTTTTGTGAAATGCGACTCCACCAGTTGCAGACAATTGAAACACACGTCTAGTGAGGTAGAGTAGGTAGGTATATTGAATTACTGTAGCGAATGTTGAACGGACTTATACAATTTTGGGCCCTCGATTTTTACATTTTAAAGCTGCATATTCTTTCAGTTACCTTTTTCAAGGGTAGCAGAATTCACATTCCAATTTTTTCACGTTGTTTGAAGAACTTCTTAATTTCATATTTGAAGGTATACTTGAAACCTTATTTTGTTAAACATGCAATTAGCTTTGTGTGATACAGTAGATATCTATACACAAATTGTGTAAAAGATGATCCTCATAAACGTAATCAGCATTGTCAATTAATACATGATTTACCATTACCAAAATTCATTAATTTCATAGTCAATGCAATTCCAACTATTCGTAACGCTTAAGAATATTGCCAGGTGTAAGATAAGGTCAAACCACAAACAATTTGACGCTTATTGTAGCGCAGTTGAACATTGGTCTTCAAAGGTCCAATTTACTCTACAAATAATTTAGATACCTAAGTGTGAGAAAATAAAGTAGTGAAAAGGTTTTTCTCATTACATAAAGAAAAGCCATATTTTCTATTCTAAAAGTAAAAACAACAATCATCAACTGACAACAATTACATAGAAACGAAAAGCGTGCTTGCGTGCGCGGACAAATGATTTAAGATATGTACAAACATGGCGACTCTAATGACTTACAAACTGTTTGTTTCCTTGCATTCACGCAAACAAGAGACAAGTTAGGGTTGATACGTAAATGGAGAGTTCAGGTGCGCCCACGCCGCGGCCGGCGAGTGCTACAGTTCGCAGAGGGAGGGAGGGCACTGCGCAACTCCGCGAGTTAGCCCTGCGCCGCGATAGCGAACGGACGTGTTGCCTCCGCTCGAACAGTGAAAGTGCTAAACAAAATACAACAATACGAACAACTCGCTCGAAAGTCGTCAGTGTCTTAAACCCCTTTTTAAAACCTGCCGGCAATGTCATGTCGTTAACAGCGAGAGTGATATTTACATGAATGAGTGCGTTTAACTCAGTTTGTTTTTCATGCTCACTTTCTATAACAAATGTACGCTTTTATTATTATACTGCTTATTTCGTCACGGCTCAGTTCGGTCCATTAAAGTTACTGTGTGTTGCTTCATCTTTTATCTTCGACCGGCGTTCTCAAAATGTACTGGACTTACAAATAACTAAATGATTTGCAACATGTTTCGCATACGCGAAGCTTACGAAAGACCAATAACAAACTTTTAGATAAGGCATTTGTTTAATAGCTTCAAAACCGGTAAAACAGCTTCGTTAATTTAATGATGATCATTTGGACATACATTAAAATGTCCAATATTTCAAGTTCCTGGTCCGTAAATGACTTAATCTGAAATGTTATGTTGAAGTTACTTACATTGCGATCTTTAGTTGTAAAATTTGTCTGCAAAACACAAATATAAATAATTCACGTTTCCGCAATAGACCTGCTAACGTAAATGCTGATAAATGCATATGTATGTGGGCAAATATGTAAATCAGGTCAGGAGTTATACAAGATTGCGTGTGGCGGAAGCCAAACCTTCGTCTCAACCCACTAGCCTATACTAGCCGGAACCAAAAACCAAATTAAATTCATGATTGCTCACGATTGAATTACCATTTAAGAGACTGAGATGTTTAACATTCCATTTGTGATTTTACCTTATTTACTATGCCATGTTAGATGTGGCCAGAAGTATGAAGTATTCAGAACCTCAATTTAGCCGTTGCAGTTAGGAAATTGCAAAGTTTTAATTAATCCAAAAACGCAGTGCTAAGAACTTGATATTTATTCCAGGGAACCTCTCATATTGTGCAAAATTTCCAAAAAATGGTTCCAATTTTTTGCTACATAATAAATTCAATTTCAAACCATGTATCAAAATCCGAATAACAATCTTAAAAGCTTTCGAGACACCGTCCATGAATCATTTACAGATTTCCAGACGTGGAAATCAAGAATATCCTGTTTTAGATAAATGAGTAATTGATTGAAATTTCGCGGAACAACTGCAGCTATTGTGTCGCAACTCGAAATGCTCTGATTGCAACGCCATCGCCATATACAAACACAGGTTTCTATTCAATTGTGTAACGGTTCTAGATAAACTCTGCTACAGAGCTTATTGGCCATGTAATTGCAAAGAAGACTCGTATTTGCATAACCCAGATCTATTGTGATTGGTAGCCCTTTGCTTGTCTTTTGAAATTCTAATAGTTAGAACAATTACGAGTAGTTAAGCTTAATCGGACTATTTATCCTGAAGGTTTTTGGGTTTTCAAGTAGTGTTAGGGAAGATACCAATCATCCCATAATTTTTTTACTATGGTAAATAAGTACCATGTGTCTTAAACTGGCTTTCAATCCAGAAACACGAGTAATACGAGCAATAAATTATGAAAGGACCTGGCATAATTGAAAAAAGCTTTAAAATGTATCGCCAAAATGACTGATCGTTTACCATTTACACAGCATTGAAATCAAGAAAAAATGAGATCTCAATACCGATAGTACTGGTTGACCCTGAGCCGGCGACCGTTTCGTTTTCCTCGATCGTGTATACATTTGTATTTTGTATATAATAAATGAAATTAAAAGTATACAACTTACGGATTAACTTTGAACTCTTTGACTGTCTGAATCATTCTGAATTGATTTTGGGAACAAATGTTCTAGGATCATAGCTTTTTGATGAAGCAGCTTAAAAATATAATCAATCCTTTGTTAGCATTTGTATATGATTACATATTAGGTTTATTCCTTTTTTTATTCCAAAAAAATATTTCTTACTTTTGCCAAAAGCTATGAAAACAAACTGAGATCAAATACACTAGTGACTAGACTGTTCAACTAAAGGTAACACTGACGCCTTTCAGAACTCTATCAAGTGATAAGCGATTACAGTGATGTGATGATCATTTTAAACAGTGATGATGTGAAAATGGTGCAAAATGGTGGCAGAGAGGCCTCCAGTGAACGGCGGAGTCGGTCCGCCGAGGCCAAGAACTTTCCGAAGGAATTGTGGCGATCAAGGTGCTTTAGACTTCTGATAATCGTGGTCATATTTGGACAGTGATGACGCGATACCACCTTCATGATTCAGACTTGTGACATAATAATTTGGATTTTCTGATGGAGTTTCTCTTTTTATAAAAAATTATGTTTATCCAATTTGAAAAATATTAAAATAATGTTTATAATAGTTCTAATTTTTACCATGATAAAAATTTGACTAGCTTGTACAGCATTATTTTTTTATTTTAATATGTAGTCATTATAATATTGCCTTGGTTGTGTTATTATTTTTTATTGAATCACTTATGATCCATTTATTATTTTTTGCAACATACGAATTAAGTACCTAGTCTTTTCTGTACCACCGTTCTTCTGATTAAGACAAAAAATATATTATGAGTAACTCTTGAGGCATCCAAACTAAAGGTCATGGCAAAAGATCGAAGTCTAAAGCACCCTTGTTTTTAGTGTCCGTGTGTTCGCCGACGAAAGTGTACATAGATACAAATGCAAAAAGCCCGTATTATAGTCGAAACGATGAACAAAGACGAGTGCTAAAGGATTCGGATGCAGTGAAATTTATAGATGTTCTGCAGCAAACCTGGTGGTTGGATGTCAGAACTATCCTTCGAGATGGAGAGTTTGAGACACAAGACCTGGTTGCGTTTGTTGGTACGTTGGTTTTGACGACATCATATTTTTTTTTATCATTCTATTGACCTCCTCTGATATATTATAAGACCTTTAATGTTATAGCCAGCTACAGCAGCAATACACACATGACATAAACATGTTAAAAAAGCAAACGAAAAAAGGCCTTAAACGCACATGTATTATTGTGAGAAGCTCATTATTTCAATAACTATTAATGCATGATGACCTTAAAGTTTAAAGTAATGTAAGCCGCATTATTCGCGGTAGTAGTGTAAGCTGTATTGCTGCAAATTACGATGTCGATAGAAGTGTTATAATCCTATACGCATTTCCATAAAACAAGATTGTTCTCACGGAAATCAGTCAAGTCTGTAGTACATGTTGTACCCAGTATGGTATTTAGTATTTACGCATCTTGCAGCCTTGTAAATGGGAAATTGTTGAGTGAAATCAATTACGTAATGACTTGCGTATAATTATTATTGTTTTCTCATAAATAATTATCATTAAGCCTGAGTTTAAACGCATTGTTCGTTCGATGTTAATCTTGGTTATGCATTTGAAATTACTTCATTCAACTTTCGAATGAACAAAGTATTTTTGCTCTTTTTCGCATATCTAATTAGGTAACTATTCATAATTTGTTATCAGTAGTAGTAGTAGTAATATTATGTCAAGAAATGTACCTAGACCTAGAGCATTTCTTTTGCGCATATATATTTTGAGGATAAGGAAACTGAATAGAAAAATGTACAATGAGTAAAAGGAAGGCAAGTGTCAATGGAATTTTAAAACTTCCTAATAATCATAGAACACTTTTATTATGTAACTAGCAAACCGGGCGAACTCGTTTCGTCACCAGAGACACCTTTTCTTTGCTATAAACCTCATGGAGCCCGAGGCCTTTCCAACGAATGCAAAACCGTGGAAATCGGTTCGTGCGTTCTGGAGTTATAGCGTCAGGAAGGAAAACCCGACTTATTTTTATACATAGTAGACTAGCCGCTCCGCGCGGTTTCACCCCCGTGGCTCCTCTCCTGTTGGTCGCAGCGTGATGGTATATAGCCTATAGCCTTCCTCGATAAATGAGCTATCTAACACCGAAAGAATTTTTCAAATCGGACCAGTAGTTCCCGAGATTAGCGCGTTCAAACAAACAAACAAACAAACTCTTCAGCTTTATAATATTAGTATAGATATTAATTGCCACATCCTACAAGATTCTTCACTGTAATAATCCCAAAACAACGCAATGTTTGTTTGTTGTTTGCTAGTTACAAATTCACAATAGCTATTGAAGCTGAATTGTTTGTAAACATCTCCTCAAATTTTAACAATGAATTAAAGATTATCAGTCATTCTGTACATTGAAGAGGTTCATGCAGTTTACATCATTGTGTTTGTGATCAAACGTGCACTGTGTTTGTGTTTATTTCAATGCATCCTGGGATTGTTAGAAAAGTTATGCTTGTTCGCAGATGTAAGTGTTTGTGACAATTTTTATAACATCGTGGTAAATATTCAGTGCTTTTGAAATTAAGGCTGTCATAATTTTTAAATCCATTACTGTCTTAAATCGCAGTATTGAGAGTTTCATATAATCGGTCCTCTTATAAGAACTGCAACTGTCATGCTTTTTCCTTTATTGGATTCATTCCGTCACCTTTTTTTACGAATTCGCCTATAATCTATATAAACTATCCACCATTCTTCCACGTTTCATAGAGCGTTTCGTTTCTCTTATTCAATTTAATTTAAAAAAAGCTCAACCCAGAAAAATAATTTTGTTGAGGTTATATTAATATTTGTGGCTTTGTTAAATGCAATAATATGGCCAATTAAATATACCGCCATTATTTGATTGCCAATTATTGTATCATCAATTCGAACAGTATCATAATAATCCTCATATATTCAATCCATGTACAATTTGTCAAAGAAAACTATAAAAGATTGGCCATCATTTCACATGCATGTATTCATGTGGTCACCTTGTTTTTGGCACTCATCATGATGAATCAACATTTATGTTTGTTTGTCACAAATGCGGTCAAGATTAACGCATAATCACGATCACCATTATGGATGGAATGTTGTGTATCATTGTTTATATTTTATTTTTTATTTTACAAGCTATTACAAGATTAAATACTCTGGTTATAATGTACATTTAATGATCATATGACGGGAAAAGGATGCAAGAATGTGTGGAAAGGAAACAGAAGGCTGTGTTTTTTCTTATAAAATAAAATTGGTCTCTGGCCTCTGCAACAGATGTGATGCATCTGCTGCAATATAAATACCTATGTACTGGGAAATAGAAACGACTCAGTTAAGCTATATATTATACGTTATTTGAAACTACATTATAAGCCCACGAAGCAAAGGGGTTCGTCGCCTTATACTTTATCTGCACTATCTGTATATTTTCTTGCCTTTATTATTAAAAAAATCGTCCATTACATGAAATATGTGAGGTATTCACGCAAGATTATCCTTGTATAAGATTAAACTTAAAAAATATTAATATACTACCTAGACAAGACGACTAGTCGAAGCGTTGCACTGATGACTTAGGTCTTAGGCAATAATTTTATATTACAATACAAACTGTCATTACTACATACACTATACCGTTACATTTTGTGCAACATACATTTTAAAATAAATAGCAGGTGGCGAATATACACTTACATAATGACGGATACACTTGCCTTGACATTTTTACGCGCCACTGGTCTGGGGTTCGAGAAAGTGCAGACGTGCACACGAAAGTGACGCTTAGCACCATGTATTTAGAGGTGATTGTCGTATAAAGAATATAGCCTATAAATTATTAATGATCACCCGTCTAATCTCTAATCAATTGCATAAAAATGATTGTGGTACATTGGCTTCTGCAGTTTTCTTTGTCTAGACTTTTCTACGGAGAGGGAAAGTGTCCTCACGTTGAACGTTAGGTAAAAACTGAGTGAGATAACTTTTATAAATACCAATAGCTATGTAAATTGTTACTATCATCAGCCCATATATGTTCCCACTGCTGGGACACGGGCCTCCTATGAGGGTACAGGCCATAATCCACCACGCTGGCCAAGTGCGGGTTGGCGGATGACACATATCGTCGAACTTTTGATTCTTCGACATGTCGGTTTCCTCACGATGTTTTCCTTCACCGTTCGAGCAGTGGTGATGTTACAACATGCGCAGATAAATTGAAAAATCAATTTATTTCCTGCGCGCTCGCCCGGTCTCGAACCCCGGACTTATCAATTCGAAGTCCGAGGTCTCACCACTGAGCCACCACTGTGTTACTAGAATCACAAATTACTAGATATTAGTTTATATTAGAGCGCTTTCATCTGAGTATGAATAAAACAGTATGCACATGTGTATTTTAAAGCAATATGAAACCTTTTATGCTTAGATATAGGTAAATGATATCAAAAAGGATGTTTATATGTTTAACTAGTTTACCGCCCGCGGATTCGCCCGCTTTGACTAAAACCTAATAAATTATATACTAAAACCTTCCTCTTGAATCACTCTATCTATTAAAAAAAACCGCATCAAAATCCGTTGCGTAGTTTGAAAGATTTAAGCATACAAAGGGACATAGGGACAGAGAAAGTGACTTTGTTTTATACTATGTAGTGATAAAGTAATTGCGTAAAAATAATAGACAGATTTAATTAAATTTATTGATACAATATTTAGCTCTTATATCGATTATCGCCTGCTTTCTTTCGACTAGACTAAGAAATGTTTAATTCATATTTTGTTATATGTACACTATATTATCTTTTTTATTGATAAAAATATATTTCAAAAATTCAATAATACTTTAGAACTAAAAACAAATTTCTCATTACAGACTGCGACACGAGTGACTCCGGACACCTCTACGAGTCGCTGGAGCCGGCGACGCCGCCAAGACCAGCTAGGCCTTCGCCCCCCGCGCCCCCCGCACACCCTGGAAACACACCAACCCCCCTGATTGACGATGATTTCGACTCGTTTGACAGTGATACTGATGATGATGAGGTAAGGTATTTTTTGTTTGTATGTTAAGGAATTCTGTAGCTTTGCGAATTACTTCAATTTCAGTCAATATTTAGCAAATGCCTATTAAGTAGGTACTTTGGATAGGTAGAAATCGTTTGTATCTGTTATTAAAAAGTCTTTAACTTCTAAAACCGAAATTAATTTCGCGTTAAACCAAATAAGCATTTTTTATAATTCTGTTAAGTGACTGTAACAATTACCTGCTGAAACTCATCCGCAAAATTAATTGCGTGGCATATGTAGAAAAACAGAACCAAAGTAAATGAAATTCTCCGAAAAACTCTCTTTATTTATTTTAATACAAAACTTTTACACAATTTGAAAATGCCTTAAATATTTTTAAGGAAATGAATCGTAGTATTAATGTATCACGAAATCTAATTGATTGTAGTAATTATTATAAGAAATTAAACAAGTTTGAAATAATTCAACACTTTACAGCAGCTAATATTCACCAAAAATACTTTTATATGTACACATACAATATTCACATAGGTACTCAAAAACAATAAAGAAATATTTCAGTACAGGTAAATTAGCTTGGAGAAATTTTTGCATATGTAGTGGTGTGTATATTACTCAGATCTTAGAGCGCGTTTCCACTATATCGTTCTGGCCCATACAAAAATGTTTCGATATCCTAACATTACTATTTAATTTTATACTTATTCCTAGCAACACTTTTGTTTTCAATAAAAACAAGTTTTTATTTGAAAGAAAATGGTTTTGACTTTATAAAAAAAAATATATCATTCAATTTTACGTCCTTGAGCAAACGACAAGGCGACTACCGTGAAACAATAAAATATCGTGTCCATAATAATTTGTTTCATAATTAATATTTGACCATAATAATTACGAAACAAAACAAATAAATAAATCGTCACTTGATAGTGGAAAGTGGAAACACGCACAAAACCAGAATAAACCAGTTTACGCTGTCCGCAGGTGCCACGTGCAGTCGTTTGGTAGCGTTAGAACATAAAGCACATTTCATTCAAAAATTATAATTATTATGTACGTAGTTTAATTGATAAATTTTGTATTTGTTGATTGTTGTTATTATTTGTTATTATTGTTATAATATTTGTTGAAGTGAATTACATGTCCCGCAGCCGGAGGCCCCAAATGAAAACTCAGATGTACTTAAAAACTACATTTAATAGCTAAAATGAGACTTTTACACCCATGTCTGCACGATGCAGACCGGAGTTAAAGAATGAATTTATACAGTTTAATAATTATAAAGACGTAAGCTTGGATGCTAACTAAGGGAAATCGCATCCACATTCTATTCCCGTGCGAACGGCGTATTCAGCAGTTTTGTATGAAGGCAGGGCCATAACTAGTGTTTAATTTGTGTGTAAGTGTTGTAACTTTATATTGTTAATTCAATATGGCTCCAGTGTTAAAACATGGTCGAGGCAAGCCTTTGACTTCTCAAACTAAAGAATTAAACTTTAAATGTCGTTTCTTTTTCAGGTTAGTAAATTTTTCATTTTAGTAACATTGTTAATGTAAAAGTTATATGTATGTTAAATGAGCAAATATTCAAATAAAGTCTCATCTTTTTCAGAGGAGAAACACATATATAGTTTAATTTAAAATCCCTTATATATACAGGGTTACTTGTAAAACACCGGCAACCTCGCAGGACAAGATAGCTAACATCATAAGTAACAACATTTCGACTTTTGATAATTTGTTAGATTTTATTTTCATACAAAAATAAATATTCATTTAATTTTCCGTCTGAATATTATAAACTCTACGCCTCCCAAAAATTACGTAAACAAAAAGCGAACGAGAGGGGGAAGGGGGCGTCGCGTCGTCCATCCGATAATTAATAGAACATAGACTTACAAATGTAAGGAGAGTACAATAAAAGTTTAAAAAATCATTTAAAAATAATTTATTGCGTTATGCCAAAAGTCGTAGAACAAATGTTGTTACTTATGATGTTAGCTATCTTGTCCTGCGAGGTTGCTGGTGTTTTACAAGTAACCCTGTATAAAATAAAAACTAAAAATAAAATGTTGTTTTATTTTATTTGCTGACCATACACTACTACAAACGCAAAAATTTCTCCAAGCTAATTTACCTGTATTATTTGTTAATTATTTTAATTCTATTTTTAGAGTGTGCAACCCCAGTCGCCGCCAGCGTTGCCAGCTTCAAGGCTTCCCACACCGCCTGCAGGAGGGCAATACACATTAACAAAAATTGCAAGCGCGGCGCAAAAGAAAATGAGGCAGATCAAAAGAAACCTCACTAAACGATATTCAGGTGAGAAAAAAAATCTAATTTGTAAAAATTATTCCCTATTTTCCTTGGTCACGGCATTATTGGGAGAAGGATCTTATGGGAGAAAAACAAAATAAAAATAGTAGTTGATTAAAAAAAGAAAACTTATATTTACGCATTTGACAGTTCGTGAAGATAGAGATAGATAGGATTTAATAGTAAAAAATATATAAAAAAGAGTTTTCCGATACCGGGAATCGAACCCGAGCCTCCTGGGTGAGAGCCAGGTATCCTAGCCACTAGACCATATCGGATATTGAGAGATGTGCCGAAAATAAACAGTATATTGTGTGGTTACATTATTCTACTACATATTTTGTTGAAAATTCTGAAGAAAAAAGTATTTTCCGATACCGGGAATCGAACCCGAGCCTCCTGGGTGAGAGCCAGGTATCCTAGCCACTAGACCATATCGGATGTTGGGAGATGAGTTGAAAATCAACAGTACCTAGTTTTATTTTAAAAATCTCATATTATTTAAAAATCTTAATCATTAATCTATGTATTTATCGATTGAGATTATTCAAAAGTAAAGAGAAATAATTTGGAAAATCCAAAAGTGCACGCCTCATAATTTTTTTTTAATAAATATTTATTAATTATTATTTTTGTTTATTTAATAACAATTAAACCACATCGAATCAGACCCTGAAAAATGAAAGGGTTCTATTCCTGAGCATACTCAAGCGTAAGACAAAAAAAAAGACTCGATTAGTAAAGTATTTCGGTCGCTATCGTGTTAACAAGAAAAAGGATCCGCACATACAGACACACGGACGTCCAAGACAGAACTTTTTTAAACTGTTTTTTAACTAGTTTAAATAACAAAAATGACATCAAAAATATCATGAACGTTAAAAATAGTGTTTTTTCTTAATATGTGTGTGTATGTATTATCTTACAAGTGCAATGTATGATACATAAAGACATTTTAAGTTTGAAAAATCAGATGTTTTGCGCGAAGTGACAGTAGTACCCACCTCAACGCTTCGCTTATGAGGCGTGCAATATAAATAGAGGGTTGATTATAATGCAAAAATTTCACCTTATTGCACGCCTGCGGGTCCTCCTGACACAGGTTTTTGTAAACTTACTAGGAGGACTCATCCACTTTCTGTATTTGAAAATTGTGTGTATGAAATAAATTTATTTTTCATTTTTTTTTTTTTTTTTTTGATGTCATTTTTGTTATTTAAACTAGTTAAAAAACAGTTTAAAAAAGTTCTGTCTTGGACGTCCGTGTGTCTGTATGTGCGGAGGATTTTCTTGTTAACACGATAGCGACCGAAATACTTTACTAATCGAGTCTTTTTTTTTCTCTTACGCTTGAGTATGCTCAGGAATAGAACCCTTTCATTTTTCAGGGTCTGATTCGATGTGGTTTAATTGTTATTAAATAAACAAAAATAATAATTAATAAATAATTATTAAAAAAAATTATGAGGCGTGCACATTTGGATTTTCCAAATTATTTTTATTATTTGTCTATACGTACTTCTTTATTTACATAAGAACTACAATTTGAATTTGTTAATACTTACTTTAATTTGAATCATGTGACGTCACATAACTCTTGAAACTTTTCATTTAGTTTATAACGAAACTCCTCTGCAAACTTCTTTTATATTCCTAATCTATTAGGTTAACCCGGTAGAACATTTTCCGCGTTAGTTATTCGCACTATATTTATACATTTCAAAAACTACAAAATGATATATTCTTGTTCACAGTAGCAATGGACGCGAAGTCGTTCACAAAATCGAACCAGAACTCCACATACGACGTGCCCAAGAACCAGACGAAGACAAAATCGCCCGTATACGAAAACTACCAAAAGCCAGAAATCCAACACCTCTACAGTAACATCAATTTCGATAAACATAAGACTGAAAATCCTCTAGCAAAGATTACTGGGACATTCAAGGAGGAGTTAAAAACTGTTATGGATAAGAAGGATAAGTCTGAAAAGCGTTTAAGTTCAGAAGTACCGCCTCCATTGCCTGAGAAATTGCAGGAAAAGCCAACAACACCTACTGAAGTGAAGAAAGATAGTGGAACTTTGTCTAGAAAAGCGTATTTTTCGTTCAAATCTCGGTTTAGACGCGCCACGTCTATGGCGGTGGATATCAATGATGTTCCGAGCGCGTTGAAGATCACAAATTCGACCTTTTACTTGACTGACTCTATGGATGGTGACTCGGGATTCAGTAATTGGTAAGTTTCAAAAACAATGACAAAAATTTTATCTGTATTTAACTTTATCTAGCGTCCAATTTGAAATATAAATGCTCATGTTGAGTTATAAAGTCTGTTGTGTTTGTGACATTTGTTTCAATAAAATATATTTATTAATTAAACAAATATATAATATAGAGATTTATAGAATACTAGCGGTCTGCCCCGGCTCCGCCCGTGGTACCTACATGTTTAAAATATCAAATATCTCTCAAGTTGGATCGAACTGCACGTGGTGTGCGAATTTTATTAGGTATAATCGGTTAAGTGGTTTAGGAGTCCATTGAAGACAAACATTGTGACACGAGATTTATATATATTAATTTAACAAATATATAATATAGAGATTTATAGAATATTATTTGCATATGTATTTATCTAATTATTTAATTATAAAAATCCTATTTTGAAAACAACGCCAGCTCCCATGGGCGTGATTAATATCTTTGAATTTAATGAATGCAAAGGAAAATAAGTAGATAGAATAATACCCTGCGGTGTGCTTGCAAACTACCTTGGTTATTGTATGATTTAATTAAATACTTGGCAATGGTCCATAATTTATTTCGAAGCCCTGTTTAACAAATGAAACTCGGCATGCCAACGCCATCTAGTAGTGATGAATGTCATTTTTAAATGAACAGTAAAGTTTTACCATTACATCGGTACTTGAATATAAGTACATATTTAATATTTATAGGGTTAAAAATTGTATATTAATCCTGGACTGCAGTACCGATTTAGAAAATATTGTATTACTAAAACTGTCTGTCTATCAATAAGTAATAGGCAAATATGTAACTGCTAATAAATTTCCTTCTCTTAATTTTAAAATTTTACAAGTGTAATACTTAAACTACTGATGTTTTTTTTTTTTAATTTAAATTAATCAAACCCACTATAGTCCGTTTTCTTATGGGCATGCTTGTATGGAAAGGTATACATTTTTGAGTAAAGCAATGAAATTTGGCTCGAATGTTGTACTCGTCCACCTAAGCCCAAATCGCCTGGTAGCCAGTGTCTACTCCCCGGCAGAAGGAAGGGAGGGGGGGTTATAGAACAGAGCGCCCGGCGCTCGGAAAAAAAATTCTGGCGGATTCATTTGGCCCTTTGAGTCGAGTTTGGTGTCGTTATCAGGTAACTAGATGATGCCCGATTCATTCTCCATACCAGTTTTTTAGGGTTCCGTAGCAAAATATGTCACAATCTTTAAAATAATAAACTTTTGGCAGTGGCAAAATCCAAACAAACCAGTATGTTTTTATATTTTTGTATGAAACTTGGTTTATAAAAAAATACTGTCTGAAAGGCCATTTCATGCAGATTATAAAAACATTAACATGTAACATATATCTTACCATTTTCAATGTGAAATAAATTATAGAAAGTACAGGAACGTTCGTCAGCGCAGCGTAGGGGACGGCTAATAGACCCGAAAAATAAGCAATAACATAAAACAAAAACCAGTCAAGTGCGAGTCTGACTCGCCCATCGAGTGTTTCGTACTTATTTGTCCTATACCATGTTATCTTGTCTGGTAGGACCTGGTTAACTGATACACACACACTTTCGTCTTTATAATATTAGTGTGATTTTTAATCATCTTTAAATTATAAATGAAGTCAGGTAACATTGTTAAAAATAAAGATAGATAATAATAGAACGTTTTTGTATTAATAATAATGACAACCACCTCCACAATTCGGTACATTTGAGCTGGATAAAACACTTCAATCTGGAATTGCAAGATTTCACGCACCGACATCTTATCAATTCAAAGCTTCTCTTTTCTTTTTATTTCAGATGGGCAAGGAATATTTTGATTTTTTAGGTTCCTAAATATATATTATACAGCCTGTAAAACTGCCCTTAAGGTATGTTGTTTAAGGGCAGCTTCTGTGGGAGGCAAATTTTCGATTTGCCTGTCCGTTTTTGTTAAAAATTTGTTTGCGACCCTCATTTACTGTCACAGCGGGGTACAATGTGAAAAACAAACATGTACTTACTTATAATAATTATAAAAAATATAAGTTCTGGATAAGAGTATCCTTAAAATATCGTGACCGTCCTTACCTATCATGCATTGTAATCACAAACTTTACAATCTCACTGTCTGTATATTTCCCACTGTAAAGTGCTTCAAATCCTCGTGTGCCATTCGGATATGCCTTCCATACCTCAAATGCATGTGTACCTATAGTTATTTTAGACCTTCCAGCTTTGGAACACACGATATAGTAGTAGTAGCCAAAATAATATTAAGAACAGTCGACAGATATGGCTAGTACAGAATATCATGTATTCCAAGCTAGAAGGTCTAAAAGAACTATAGGTACACATGCATTTGAGGTATGGAAGGCATATCCGAATGTCACACGAGGATTTGAAGCACTTTACAGTGGCAAATATGCAGACAGTGAAATTGAAAAGTTTGTGATTACAATGCATGATAGGTAAGGACCGTCACGATATTTTAAGGATACTCTTATCCAGAACTTATATTTTTTATAATTATTATAAGTAAGTACATGTTTGTTTTTCACATTGTACCCCGCTGTGACAGTAAATGAGGGTCGCAAACAAATTTTTAACAAAAACGGACAGGCAAATCGAAAATTTGCCTCCCACAGAAGCTGCCCTTAAACAACACACCTTAAGGGCAGTTTTACAGGCTGTATAATATATATTTAGGAACCTAAAAAATCAAAATATTCCTTGCCCATCTGAAATAAAAAGAAAAGAGAAGCTTTGAATTGATAAGATGTCGGTGCGTGAAATCTTGCAATTCCAGATTGAAGTGTTTTATCCAGCTCAAATGTACCGAATTGTGGAGGTGGTTGTCATTATTATTAATACAAAAACGTTCTATTATTATCTATCTTTATTTTTAACAATGTTACCTGACTTCATTTATAATTTAAAGATGATTAAAAATCACACTAATATTATAAAGACGAAAGTGTGTGTGTATCAGTTAACCAGGTCCTACCAGACAAGATAACATGGTATAGGACAAATAAGTACGAAACACTCGATGGGCGAGTCAGACTCGCACTTGACTGGTTTTTGTTTTATGTTATTGCTTATTTTTCGGGTCTATTAGCCGTCCCCTACGCTGCGCTGACGAACGTTCCTGTACTTTCTATAATTTATTTCACATTGAAAATGGTAAGATATATGTTACATGTTAATGTTTTTATAATCTGCATGAAATGGCCTTTCAGACAGTATTTTTTTATAAACCAAGATTCATACAAAAATATAAAAACATACTGGTTTGTTTGGATTTTGCCACTGCCAAAAGTTTATTATTTTAAAGATTGTGACATATTTTGCTACGGAACCCTAAAAAACTGGTATGGAGAATGAATCGGGCATCATCTAGTTACCTGATAACGACACCAAACTCGACTCAAAGGGCCAAATGAATCCGCCAGAATTTTTTTTCCGAGCGCCGGGCGCTCTGTTCTATAACCCCCCCTCCCTCCCTTCTGCCGGGGAGTAGACACTGGCTACCAGGCGATTTGGGCTTAGGTGGACGAGTACAACATTCGAGCCAAATTTCATTGCTTTACTCAAAAATGTATACCTTTTCCCATAAGAAAACGGACTACTAAACCACCATCCATTATCGTCCAGCAGCGACAGTGCGAACACCGAAGCCCCTACACGAGGTACGCGCCTTCGCCCCGGCTGGGCGGAGTCCTCCCCGTGCCTGGCGCTCGAGCGGCCGACCCTCCCGCCGCCGCCGCCCCCGCAGCACACTGACCTTAGCGCTGTCAACGAAGGTCAGACGTCAACTGGTTGTTAGAGCGGGGATTCCAAATTTGAATTATTTTTTCTTTTTTGGTTTTCTGTTATGCCAGGATTAGTTTTTGCTGAACTGGTTGAAATAGAACGCTACGGTTAATGGGGAATTTGTTTTTTTTTTTATTGGGTGTAAGTGCTGGTTGGTTGTAGAATGATTTTGAGTAGATAGCGATGGGGATTGCGATTTAGAATGTAAATGTTAAATTCGAAATTTCTTTTTTATGGTTTTTTATGATATTCTGGTTGGTTGTAGAATGTACACCATGTCAATGTCAGATATGCGATTTGGATTTATGATATTCAAAATTTTAATTTTGCATAGAGTTTAGGAAAATTGGAAATTAATTATTTAATCATTAATGGAATGATGAGACGTTGAAATTTTAAATTGTAGAGATATAGGAGGTTTTGGAATTGTAAATAGTATTTATCTGAATTAAATAGCAGTACACTGTAATGGTTAATTTTCATGGGTTTTGGTAACTTTTAATTCTAGAAATAATATTTTGGGTAAAATAAATAAAACTTATATTTTCTGGATTATTTCACACAACACATAATATTAGTTTTGACATAAAAAAAATGTTATAATATTGGTCTTATTTACTAAATAGTCTTACAGACTACATACAGTTGACGTCTTTGAGCCATTTTAATGGTTTACATGAATATAATTGGAGGACATATCGAAGACAGCGCTAAACAAAGGTCAGACCCCTGGCTCACTGGATATTTATATAAACTTTAAAAAAATAAAACTATTATAGCTAGAATGGGGAAATTAAATAATTATGGAGAAACTATGGAGTTTCTTGTCGGTATTTGTCCATAGATACTGCTTTCCGAATCGTTGGTAAATGTTAAAATGATATGATGATTGAAAAGTGCTTCTGGAAGAAGTCTAAATGAATAAATAAATGTTTGAGTTTGAATTTGTAGTAGATAATTATATTCAACTATATTATAGGGACCAATTTTGTGCACCTTCAAGTAATAATAAGATCATTAGCAAGTACACAATATTTTATTTTATATTTCTGATGAATCATTAGAATCTAAGAATTATCCATCTCTTCCACGTTCAATTCGTTTTAAATTGTCATATAATAATTTTATATTGAAATAAATATTAAAGCAAAGAACAATGTTTTAATGAACTACAAGGAAAGACGTGGACAGATAAAATATAATTGTCATAACGTTAAAAATATTTTTATGTTCATGTTTACCTCCATAATAAACACGTGTGTAACGAAGTGTTTTCTTGAAGTTTCTACCTGTTTAATAATGCTTTTTGTTTTATACTATATGCGTTTTTCCTCATTTGAAGTAAGTTTGATTTCAGTATCTGACAAAACACATAATAATCGGAAAATAGGAGTACCTAGTTAGAAAATAATAACAAAAGAAAATACTATTTTTCATCTAAATGAGGCAAAAGGAACACAGTAAACTTGAGATTCGAGTTAGGTAACAAATATGTATAAATATTTTAAAGGGTATCAATGAAAATCATAAACAATTTTAAACACAGTTGATTTTTTTTTCAACAAAGGGTTAGAATCTGGTCAAGAATTATAGAGTTTATGTAAACTATCCAATGAGCAGGGGATGGTTATGGTTACACTTCACCGCTGTCATGCTGTATGTTTTGCACTGTTATTATCTATTATTTATTTATGTCGCAGTACAATAGATTATGTAACGATGTATGTATTACACAGTATAGCACTACATATAGTCTTACATATGTATACGGTTCTTAGGCTATAAAAGCTAGGTGTTTTATAAAACCACCTAATCTGGATATATTTAATTTACCAATCCCTATAGTTAACTAGTTATTTTATTTTATAGATCCACGAAATAGAGTGCTTATAAAAGTTTCTGCAATAAATACCGAATACGTTGCCTCCAGCGCAATGATAAAAACATTATTTTGTTATTAAATTTTTTTTTGTTATATTGTAAACAATAATTAATAAAGTTGTCAGGTACTTCACAAAAAATATATTTTTTTATTGTCTACGAGGGATTTTTCCACACGCTGGATTTGAGTTTTTTATCTCATATACAATATCTCCTGTAAAACCTTCTATTTTACTGCGACGTAATAATATTTCACATTTTCTTTCGATACATATTATTGATAAGCACATGCATGCTACCACAGAACAGTAAAGTAGATAGAAGTGTGATGTGGGCGTGGCCCACGTGTCACTTGTAAGGTAAGATCACCTAACTTGCTCTCAGTTGTGCGCAGAAAAATATTCGAGTCGGTTGTCAGCTGTCAAACCTTTTTTCCATATTTATTCATTAATTAGGACGTGTTGTTCGGTATTAGAGTGCAAAAATGATAGCAGACGAAATAATATCAGCAATGAAGGCATTTCATACCATCGGTAAGTCTTATTTTTATTTATTTTACATATAATATTTTATGTTATAACTTCGCTTGTAATTTGTCAAAATTGTATACAAATATCTAGTCAAAATGAACCTTAATCCGTAAGAAATTAGTACTATTATAGATTGAACAGCAAACAAGACTTTCTGGAATATTATTGCAATAAACAAACGAATGTCGCTTTAGTGATGCTTGTGGCGCATATCGACAGTATCGATACTTTAGAAAAGACAAACATTATAAATATTAAATTTTATTTTATTAAAGTGAAACTTTTATTACATCGTCGCAAACTTTTTGGTCTGTGTAGCGCATGTCGCGTGTATCGCGGCTGCCGAGTGGGTATACCTACTCGGCAGCCGACCGACACGCGACATGCGCTACACAAAGCAGTGTTCGGAACCGTTCGAACAGTTTCACTTTTACCGTGGTTTCATAAAACCACACAACATTTTATTTTTCCTTAGCTTTCATTTGTCCAATTTATTTATAGATTTCCCAAAGAGGCTAATTTAAAAGAGAAATGGATAAATGCAACGTGACGAGTTAACTGGATGCCGAACAGCACTAAGCGGTCTAACAAAGGCCACCGATACAGCAAACCTACGGCAGTTCCAAGATTTAAAATAATGCATATTTTCTGTTTGTATTTTGTAAATATAGATTAATACTATTCTATTCCGTTTTTTATTTAATAATAATAATATAAAAAGACGTACTTAGTAGTAATAAACATACTCCAAAATGTGACACATAATACTATACTCATATAATAGAAAAAAAGAAAAAAAAATACACAAAAAATATTATAATAATTATCGATAATATTATAATTATCGATAACAAGGCTGACATCCCTCAGGGCATAGCATCAGATAAATATCAAGTTAATGTCATTAATGTTGAGTGACACAAATTTCAACCTTATCTTTATGTGTTGAGGTTCAAAGTTATATCTATCGAAAACTAACGCCCTCTGTTGTGGAGTAGCTGGATGTTTTCGAATTTGGAATTTCTGTGCAATGAGAAACAAAACAGCTAATATACCTAGGGATGTTATACTAAAATAAACCGTAACATGGTGCGTTAGGGTACATATTGAAATGCTGAATTTATAACCTAAGTCACTTTTTACTCAAATTAAGCTGTCCAATCAAAGGCATAGATTACTTGTAGTGTACTGTATAACTATCGGTTTAAATGTGTGGGTTTGGCGACACTGGTTTTCATAGTAATTATGACATTATAGCACTTCTATTTGTTTTTAATGTTCTGTGCATGCTACAATATTGACTAAATTATGTAATCGAAATCAGAGTAGTTAGGTGTTTTTTATTCAATTTTTGTTCAAAAGGGACAAAAAAATTATATATATTTAATTAATAAAATTACTTAAGACAATTGCAAAGATCAAGAATTAAGAATAGCATTAAACAAAGAGAATGATTGCAGCGATTTTCCTTAGACTCAAATTACGTATAGCGCCAGTGACTCTCAAAGTATTTGATTTTCATACTTTTGTATGAAAAAACAATAAGTATACCTAATTCGTGTATGTATTGCACTTTGTATTCCAATCAATCATAGACATCAAGCTTGATTTTGATTTCAAGGTTAAAATATAGCCTAGACACAATATTAGGAACGTTGATAGGAACGTTGTATTCAACTTATACTACATACTTCGATGTCTCTTACAAAATATTTTTTCGTTACTTTTAAAACATAATTTTTACATTGTTTATGATTATGACCTTGTTCAACAATTGTACTATAACTCTTAAGGTTATATCGGTAGATAATCTCCCATAATTCTCGTACACAAAGCAACAATGTTTTCGTTCCAATTCCCACATTGAGAACCGCTGGTTCGTTGCATCAGATCAACGTGGGTGACAGACCAAAGGCGTAGTTACATCAGTTGTCCTTCCACTTTTATACTCTGTGCACGTTCGAATTTCAAACGGTGCTTTAAATTGTTTATAGTATTTTTTTTGTTTGAATTTTGTTACTGGCGGCAAATATGTTTTATTTTTAATATAGTTTTTTTTTAGTTTTATTATGTGCCAGTGTTGTGAGAAGTGATGTTAGAATTGTAATGTTTAAAAAAAATAGCGTCGATGGTGATGGGCCGTGAGTGACGTTTTCTAAAGCATGTAATTTGCATGTTTTATTATCTATGCACTATATGAGAATGCGACACATAATGTCCTTTGTGTTGGTACATTGAGCGCTGACTATATTTGAATACTATATACCATAATATAGTCATTTCGTCCTTACATATCTTGAAAAGACATTGTGGGAGGTAAAAAATGGCGTTTTGTTACATTGTATAATTTGTGATTGAACGACCTTCGTTGTATCTGACTAAATATGATCCATTTTTTTGCGTTCTTTGCAAACTTTTTAGGACAATGCTGTTTTTGTTACTTAATTAGATATCATGAAATACATTGTCTTGTAACAAATATAATTGATTGCGATGAACTCATCGTACAAATAATTAGTAGACATATAATTTGACAGATGTTATCTATTCAATTACATTGGTCTTATCGTGTTTACTAACAAACCTTTGCACATCATAAAGTCAGCTCTTTATGTACTATTTTGACATTTATTTGTTAAAATTTTCCAAAGAGAATAAGTTGTGGTCAATTTTTTTTTTTATGTTAAGTACCACATTTTTTTTTTACTATGTCATTCAGTGAGTGAGACTTAATTATTTTATTTTTATTTTTAAAATATGTTTTTAAAGTATATTTTATCAACTATGGCTATTAAATGTTAAAATTCAGGTTTTGAAACATTGTAAAGAACTGTTGAACTGTATTTCTAGATCTCAATACGCAATCTAGGGCAAACCATAATCCAATAAGTTTCGCTCACTGTTGACATCTTGTAAACACTATTACCACTGTTAACAGAATACGAAAAGTAGCGAAACTGCCTACAAAACGTTCGAAGCGGCTCGCACATAAACATATGCGTCGACAAGACTCATAAGCGGTCGTCGGCTGAGAGTTGTGTGAGTGAGCCATTTCGAACGTTTCATAGGAAGTTTCGCTACTGTTTGTATTCTGTATACTGTGCTACTGTCATGATATTATAAGTAGAAAGGCTAAAATGTGGCTTATATTAGCCGGAATTGACTTCAGTTGCCCGCTATTGTTAATTGAAACATGCTTCTAACTTGGAAGTCGGATCTAGTGTGCCGTTTTTGACGATCAAATGTGCCAGTAACCTATCTACACCTTTTTACTTATAATATCATTGGCTACAGTTCTATATTGTTTCCATATTTATATAACAGAACTGAAACGGCTCTTGCCGACGCTATCAAGGAAGGAGAAGACGCCACGAACACGAACCTCGTGGTACGCAGAATGCGGCGCTGATACTGCGCCAGCGCAGACTTCCAACTCTTCGTGGTATGTTCTAGAATGTTTAATTTGTTCTGTTTTAAATTAGCACAGACTGTCTATACAGTCTACCTCTACCCCTAGAAGAGAGCTTTGGTGCGACTATATGGGCACAGACTTTATAGAATGTAAGTGAAAGAGATCTTTGTGTGAATTAGGTCAAGTTGTGATGGGGGTAGATAGCTTTGTAGCAAATAGAGACAATGTAGTCACCTTATTACACAACTGCCCAAAAGCTGTTTACGATACTCTTTCAAAGGTTGGCCATATAAATAATTATATAGCCAACCTTTGAAACAGAACCGTAGTACACAGTAGCTAGATACCTATTAGATTTGGTATAGCTGGTAGATTGAAACACAAATTCAATCCAACTGAACATCTGTTTCAGTTTTGAAATAACGGGTAGAGTTAGAATCCTCATTACTTATACCAATAGCATTAATTTCCTGTAAATCTAACAAGGCTACAAACTAATACTCTTCTTCGTCGTAATTAAAAAATAAATTTGTTGCTAATCCACACTGCATATCCTAAACTATGGTAACTATAATCACGATAATCCAATCAAAATTAAATCCCTATAAAGTCTCCAATTCTTGCTCTTTATAATGGTTAAGTTCACGTGGAGTGGTTGCGATGACGTCGCGGTGACTCACCACTTCACCAGCCAGTTTGCTCCACCGTTATTGGCACAGGTTATAAGAGGAAGCGGTTTGATTTGTATGATAAACTGTATGTTGTATGGAATGGAATAAATTTAATAGTCTCTTGTATTGAGTAAATTGTTACCTTTGAGTAGTTCTTGATGTTAATATGCTCTAGCGTGCTAATAATATTTGTACTATTCAACGCGACCCACATAATGAAACAAGTAGCATTTTCGTTTTGTAAGTAGCGTAGTCATTTTAGTATCCTCTTCTTATATTATCTTAAAGATGCCACTGCATTTACTTTAAAGGAACCGTATAGATACATACCTACATTATGCTGTAACAAAAGATCGCTCTTCGCTTCTAAAATCGCTCGTTAAAACCGCAACCGCTTATACCTTGAAACACAATAATCGTTTATAAGTATATAGTATATCAGCAATACCGGTCATCAGTGTTACGAATCCTCAGTCATGTTTTTCTCTCGCCACCAAACAAAACATTAACGGAAACGGTTCGTTAATAAACCGTTAAATTTTAAATACTCTGTGCTTTTTTGCTGTCTCTTTCGTAACGTACCTGTGGTGCGATTCGGGATTTTAAAAAGTTTTAAAAATGGAATTGCGATAATTTTGGTATGTTCATATTTTCATCGTATTTTTTTTTGAACCTTTTTTTACATAGACATATCTGTATTTGGCATCAATGAACTAAATTTTCTAAAAAAAAAGCTTTTGCTTGCATTCGCATTAATAAATTCAAAAATTAACATATTAAATACCTGATGGATTTATTTTTATTAATTAATTCATTTAATAATCAAAGTAAACAATACAATAGAAGAAATTAATATATTTATGTAACTTTTATGCTATGAATTGGGTCGCTTAAGCTCGTTTTCTATACAAATGCATATAATTATGTCGAGTGCTTTGTGGAATGGAAGTGAAATGCTGTGAAAGCTTTTAACAAACAAACTTATTATTATACAAAGAAGAAATCTTTATAGCTATTGGTTTGATTTGCTTTCTTTTATGTAATTGTAAAAGTTAGTAGGTACCTTTATCAAGTAATAAATTATATTTGGCTTCGCCCGCAGTCAAAGAAAAACCAGCATAGTTCCCGTTCCCGTGGGATTTCCGGGATTGCGACATTTTCCCGGAACAAAAAGTAGCCTATGTCCTTTCTCGGGTATCAAAATATCTCCATACGAAATTTCATGAATATTGGTTCAGTAGTTTAGGCGTGATTGAGTAACAGACAGACAGACAGAGTTACTTTCGCATTTATAATATTAGTATGGATTGGCTTATAAAGTAGCCCATTCAAACATCGTAGTTTCTTTTGAAGAACTAAATTAATTATATGCATTGCTATATATAATATATTATGTATCAACAAACATAGGTATTTAGTATTTACTTCCTTGATTTAGTCATTATAATCATCACGTCAGTCGTCACGTTCTTTCCTGGTGGAAACGAAAGTTTCTCACACATAATTAAAGCTTTTACTCATTTTCCTGTACATAATAGATTTATTATACGTTTCTATCATGGCCTACTAGATGACTATACAGTATCCCATGTCCTCTTTTAGTGTATGGGGCAGAAACATTTTAGAACTTCTTTACAAACCCGTACAGGAAATATCCATTCTTGCCCGAAGTACCTAAATGTTCTGTTCACTACAGACCGATTCATTTTCTTGTTATTATCTACCCATAACCGAACCTAGCACCTCTTCAATTCTGCTCACACACCTTAATCACTATGCCAAGAAGGTAGTCCAACTAGATATTTAATTATAATATTAATATATAATTTAAATCCCGCATCCAAACTTTTTCTTTTTGCTGTCATTATTCACACGAATCTTACATCGTCGGATAAATTGCTTGAAACCTGTTTAAGTGACTGCATTCCTTGTTATATTGGCAACTTCCGAAACGAAACCCAAGCGAGTACATTATCGTGATCAGGTTTCAAGTGTTTCTACACTTAATTGCGTTAATTGAGTAGAAATTTCAGATTTATTACAAAATACAGACTGTCGATAAAGAAAGGTGCATCGACCCACATTGACGATTATGCAAAAGTAATATTTTAGTACAAGTAAAAAATTTTAAGCCTCAAAGTAAAAGAGGAGTGTTAAAAGTCTAACATGTCCATGGGAGTAGGATTGTATTTGTTCAATTTGAATGGATCATTCGCACACACGATTATATGTCAAAGTAAGGTGGTAATTGGCAAAGTGCTGTAAATTCTGGATAACTAGCCACATTTCAACTTGGAATTCCCACTTTTAAGCTATCTACACTTTTCGATTTATTTTTCATTGGTCTAAATATTCTTCGATTGTATATTGTCAATAAACAACCATTCCCTTGTAAATTCTGGCGAATAGGGCACATTTCTACGTGCTTCTCCCATTTTAAAGCTATCATTTTAAAAAGTTTGTTTGTTTGTACGCGCTTATCTCAGGAACTACTGGTCTGATTTGAAAAAATTCGGTGTTAGATAGCCCATTTATCGAGGAAGGCTATAGGCTATATATCATCGCGCTAATGCCAACAGGAACGGAGCAATGCGGGTGAAACCGCGGAGCACAGCTAGTTACTCATAAGTCTCAATATTCTTAGCTCCTCTATATAAACCATTCCCCAGGTATGCAGAAGCGGGTCTGTACCCAGCGGGCAACATATCCTCCTCATCAGGCGCGTCCTCAGGCTCGCACCCGGCGTCTCCGCTGCCACACTCGCTGTTCACCCACGAACCATTGTACCAGTTTTATAACGCTGCTAAAGTTGAGGTGAGTGGGAAAGGGTTAGGAAGATTTTGGGGTTATATTGTGATTTGGAAAAATGAGGTCTAAATATGTAGTTTTTAGTTGCTACAGGAGTGCTTATTTTTAGTTATTATTATTACTTAAAAATTGATAATTAACTGATTTGTAGATATATTTTTTTAATAAAGTAGTATATTACAGTAATTAAGTACTATTTGTTATATTTGAATTTAATCACAAAAATATAATAATTTTGTTATGGCTTCAATTTTAATTTTTCCACTTACAAATACACAAAAAATCCGGTACGATAGATTTGCTATCAAATTTTTCCTGTTAAAAAAATATTACTAAAATGATAGATACTCTAGTATTGCTTCGAGCTTCGTGACAAACACACTACGCACGTGGTGATTAACCGCAGAGTATCTTCTGCTGACTCATCTGCCCTTACAATGCTTGTGAATAAGATTTACGTACTTACAAAGAAAACGTATATTTCAAGCTAAAATACCACTAAAATACCTAACTAAATTCTGAAGTGACTAAATAATAATTTAATGTGGGCTCTCGGAATCTTGTCACAAAATAGGTAAGCATAGATTGAATTTAAATAAAATAAGAAAAAGTTTAATTAATCAATAACGTAACATCTCTATCTTTTATCTCTATTACTGATCGAAGACATAAATTCAATTATAAACAAATACGTCACTTCCTTAGATTACAAAATAAAAGACAGATGGAACGTTGCCGAACTAAACCGAATGATTTATCGTCATTTCCATAAAGCTATGTGTGCTGTCATTTCGCCGTTGCACTGTACGTACACGATGCTTCTGTGTGCGTGTTATGTTACCAGATATTGGAAAAATTCCCAAATTTTTGCCCGACTACGGAAGAAAGAGGGATATGTTTTTCGAGTGTATGTATGTACGTATAATATTTCTTTGATACGCCCTGCTGTATAAACTGTTGGATCGATTTTGAGTTTGTGTCATTGCAATCATCTGAATTATGAAGGTAGTGGTGGTAGTGACGTAGGCTACATAAATTATCAGTCATGTTTTAATTTTTATTTTAATATAAATTCGGGTTTATGATATTATTTTATAATATTGTAAAAATTATTTTGTTACATAAAGCACCTCTCGACTAAAGTTATATATGTTATGGACCAGGTGATTAATGCGGCCATTATTTATAATGCACGAGCATTATGAATAATGTCTAGCTTTATTGGGCTAAGTGATTAATTACTATCTTAAATTCATTATTTATCACATTGCACGGTCATTATTATAATGCTACATGACAATTGGGCAATTTGATAATAACGCTTGAAAAGTTGTCGCAAAGCCAAAAAGTTGTGTACCTCAAAATGCCATCACAGTGGCAGTTGTTCTAATAAATAAACCTGTTACTTGCTACATATTGTATAATTATTGTTTTCAATTTTATGTTCTATTTTACTTCTTTACATTTCGTTTATTAAGAGTAATTGCTAATTATGCCAAATAATGAGTCTGATTGCTTAAACTTTAGTTTATTTTATGTTTCATAATAATAAGTCATTTCTATAAAACAAAGGTATGTTGTGAAATTTTTGTTTTAAATTTAATTATATTTTATGTTATATTTTTACAGTACTCCAAAAGTAATAATGCGCATAGAAATCTTCGTCACTGTTCGGCAACTGTCATATTCCCGGAGCGTCCGAAGATGATATGTATATAGAGGGGTAAAATGCATTTTCTTCTTGCATAATTTAGTCAAATTATGCGTTTTGTACTAAAAGAGATTAATATTTATTTGTAAGTAACGATTTTGTTTCGATAATTCCTTGTTAGTATTAGATAATTCCTTGTCAATAGCGAGGATAACCCCACGATTGCGAATAACTATATATCTTTGTTGGATTGATTTACTTGGAAAATTTTATAGTACTTTTAAAGTTTCTTACTGAAGCTGGTGTAATGATGGAAGAAAAGAAGGTTAAAATAACACAAAATTTATATTGTATAAAATATGGTTTTCAAACCCAGGTTTACATTTAAACCATATAAATCTAATCATTAAAATCTCAAGATTTTCATGCGCATTATTAATTTTGGAGTACTGTAATATGACTTTCCTTAAGTTTTAAATGCAAAAACTAGTGGATTTTTAAGGTAGAAGTCCTTGGTAATTAATCCCAATAATGAGCCTGATTGTTTAAGTGGTTTAATATTTAGTTTATTTTAAGTTAAATGACAATAACAATAAAAAAATAGTAATTAAATATGTTTGTATTACTCTGCCCAAAAGGTGATGGGCAATATGTATAATGCCCGGTCAATTTGATTATTTGAATAATTATTATCAAATTGCACTCTCAATTTGGGCATTTTTCATAATGACCGTGCATTATGTATACTGCCCAATTTATCACTTGGTCCATAACATATATATGGACAAAATAATTTTATTCAATTTTTAATTAAATAAATTACATTAAAAAAAAAGTATTTATTTTTCAAAACATATGAATGCGAATAGCGGTAGTTTTTAGTCGAGAATGCGGGACATTTTATTTTCATCATATCCATCATGGAGTTCACATGAATTAAATCGCGAGCGAAAACGACTATGGCGCTTTTTATAAAAGTAACAAAAAAATGTATAATGCTTATTAAAATAATCTAATATTGATCGTGAACCTTTATTGCACTATACAAATAATCACATTCACGATCAAAAAATCCAACAGCACTACCCCGAAGATCTTTTAACCATTTTACCGTTTTACCCCTAAAAATGGCAAATTCATTTTCAAAATACTGGCAGCATACGTTGAAGTTTTGAATTCCTTCGTATATGTAAAATTATTATTCGTATACAAAATTAAATAAGCCAAATAATCTACAGAAAACCTGTAAAACGATGTTTTATCTTTTTGTTTATTTTCGGGAACAAATTTTACAGCGTTTTAATATCACAAGACAGCATTTTTTTACTAAAATATCAAACCCCTTTTGACGTATTGTATGACACTAGAATCGCTATAGCACTGGCGGAGGTTCGTATTCGTTTTTGATTTCGTATTTTCTTTGACAAGGGCGATGGACGATTGACATGCTCCATCTGTCTTTTATTTTGTAATCTAAGGTCACTTCATACTTCGTAAATATTACAATGTTCCTAATTTCCTAGTTGCGAGATCGAACTCATGCTTACTCACGCAAAACATCTTCCCACTATGTCAATTACTGTCATCACGATCAAATATCATTGGGTTTTTGTATAAACTTACGTGCAAACCATAACCTTGTGGTTTATTCTTGTAATAGAATATCTCCAAAACTATGTCAAGTTCACGCTTAAAGATTATCCATTCAACTAAGCTATGTCGAAAGCGCGTTTGCAATCAAATTATAGTATAACAATTAAGTCTTCACTCCATCGTTAACTAAATTAACTGAATAACATTATTGAGTGTAAACAAAGTTTGAACGTTCAGAGCTATTTCATGTATGTACTCGTATGGATAAGAGGCGGCGCCTACGCATAAACAATTCAATCTTAGTTTTCCGCGCTAATTGATTCGCTAATTATGCGTAATTGCACCGACCTTGCCTCACGACCTTTGTGTTTTTTGTTCGACCGTTTATAGATAATAGCCCATGTATGAAGGACTTCCGATACTTTCTCACGGTCCCGATGAGGTGTCGTCGGCAATTTGCGTTCCGGTTTTTCCTATAGATTTTCGAACTAGCAATTATAACTTGGTTATGCAGAATAGGGTAAATTGTGTCATTAATAAATAGGTAAAGGACTAGTAGTAGTTATATTTGTGTATAAGCCACAAAACACGTCTACGCATTACGAAAACCTTTCAGAAAATTTCAGCAATGTGGCCATTATTGTAAGACTGAATAATGAATGTGACCAAATTTCTGTAAACACATTACAATGATTCTTTATTTTGGTTCCTCTACCCATTTGTCTTCCAACGTCATATTTAAAAAAAATACCACATAATGTGCCGAGCACACATGTCTGAAGTGAAACCTCTTTGACAAGACTCAAAGATAACAAAATCGTCGCCTTACTCTATGACGTGACGGTATTGACACGACCTTGAATTTTTACTCTAAAGAAGTTTCACTTCAAAAATATGCTCTATTCACACTGCTTGGTCACTACAGTCCGCGTGCCGCGAGGGCGACTCGGACTCGGACGCGTACGAGGCGGGCGGCTCCACGTGCAGTGCGTCGCGGCCCTCCGCCATGGCACTAGTGGCGCCGCGCGGGCCCGCGCGCACGCTGTGGTGCGAGGTGCCCGAGGTGCTCAACTCCGCTGTGTTGAGTGAGTTTTTATTTATTTATTTCATTTATTTCAGATAATATGGATTTCAGATAATATTAAATTCATTAATTTAATATCCATATAATTGTTAGAATGATGACCTTAAAACTATGTTAGTATTATAATTATTTGTTTATCTTTTTAATGTACATAAAGGTTTTTTTTAACAATTTTACTTAAAAACACAGTTAAGTTTATTGGGCGGTCTTATCACTTAACAGTGATCTCTTCCAGGCAACTGGTGCTAAAAAAAACCGGTGGGTCAAAATCAATTTTGTAGACCTCGGCAAATTCACAACAAATTTTAATTTGAAATAGTGCATATCTAAAATCATTTTCGTAGTAGAAAGTTGGTACTAATAATAATATTCACTTCAGGTTCACTCGCCCCAGCCCAGAAAAAGCTCCAAGAAGCGAAGTTCGAGCTACTCACATCCGAGGCATCGTACCTTAATTCCCTCAACGTACTAGAAGCGCATTTCATCTCGCACCCCGCATTCAGAGAGCCGGGCGTGCTTTCCAAGGAGGATTGGGAAACTCTGTTCGGAACTATAATACCTGGTGAGTGCGATTAGTTAGCAGCATTTAAGTGATAAAAGTTAAGTAAATCTTCTTTCCAGGAGAAGCTATTTTAAGCTTTCGAATACACCCAAAAAAACGATACTAAGTTCAAAAATTAACTTTTTTTTTTCCAGTGCGCAAATGTTCCCAAATGCTGCTTGCGGACATGGAGCGATGTTGGCAGGACAATATCCTGTTGGCCGGCATCTGCGACATCGTGCGCGCGCATGCTGAGCAACGTTTTCACGCATACGTGAAGTACTGCGAGCAGCAGGCGCTCATGGTGCGAGCGCTGCAGCGGCTGCGCGAGCGGCCCGCCTTCGCCGCGGCGCTGCGCAGGTGAGTGTGGCGCTGCAGCGGCTGCGAGCAGCAGGCGCTCATGGTGCGAGCGCTGCAGCGGCTGCGCGAGCGGCCCGCCTTCGCCGCGGCGCTGCGCAGGTGAGTGTGGCGCTGCAGCGGCTGCGAGCAGCAGGCGCTCATGGTGCGAGCGCTGCAGCGGCTGCGAGCAGCAGGCGCTCATGGTGCGAGCGCTGCAGCGGCTGCGAGCAGCAGGCGCTCATGGTGCGAGCGCTGCAGCGGCTGCGAGCAGCAGGCGCTCATGGTGCGAGCGCTGCAGCGGCTGCGAGCAGCAGGCGCTCATGGTGCGAGCGCTGCAGCGGCTGCGCGAGCGGCCCGCCTTCGCCGCGGCGCTGCGCAGGTGAGTGTGGCGCTGCAGCGGCTGCGAGCAGCAGGCGCTCATGGTGCGAGCGCTGCAGCGGCTGCGAGCAGCAGGCGCTCATGGTGCGAGCGCTGCAGCGGCTGCGTGAGCGGCCCGCCTTCGCCGCGGCGCTGCGCAGGTGAGTGTGGCGCTGCAGCGGCTGCGAGCAGCAGGCGCTCATGGTGCGAGCGCTGCAGCGGCTGCGAGCAGCAGGCGCTCATGGTGCGAGCGCTGCAGCGGCTGCGAGCAGCAGGCGCTCATGGTGCGAGCGCTGCAGCGGCTGCGAGCAGCAGGCGCTCATGGTGCGAGCGCTGCAGCGGCTGCGAGCAGCAGGCGCTCATGGTGCGAGCGCTGCAGCGGCTGCGAGCAGCAGGCGCTCATGGTGCGAGCGCTGCAGCGGCTGCGAGCAGCAGGCGCTCATGGTGCGAGCGCTGCAGCGGCTGCGAGCAGCAGGCGCTCATGGTGCGAGCGCTGCAGCGGCTGCGAGCAGCAGGCGCTCATGGTGCGAGCGCTGCAGCGGCTGCGTGAGCGGCCCGCCTTCGCCGCGGCGCTGCGCAGGTGAGTGTGGCGCTGCAGCGGCTGCGAGCAGCAGGCGCTCATGGTGCGAGCGCTGCAGCGGCTGCGAGCAGCAGGCGCTCATGGTGCGAGCGCTGCAGCGGCTGCGCGAGCGGCCCGCCTTCGCCGCGGCGCTGCGCAGGTGAGTGTGGCGCTGCAGCGGCTGCGAGCAGCAGGCGCTCATGGTGCGAGCGCTGCAGCGGCTGCGTGAGCGGCCCGCCTTCGCCGCGGCGCTGCGCAGGTGAGTGTGGCGCTGCAGCGGCTGCGAGCAGCAGGCGCTCATGGTGCGAGCGCTGCAGCGGCTGCGAGCAGCAGGCGCTCATGGTGCGAGCGCTGCAGCGGCTGCGCGAGCGGCCCGCCTTCGCCGCGGCGCTGCGCAGGTGAGTGTGGCGCTGCAGCGGCTGCGAGCAGCAGGCGCTCATGGTGCGAGCGCTGCAGCGGCTGCGTGAGCGGCCCGCCTTCGCCGCGGCGCTGCGCAGGTGAGTGTGGCGCTGCAGCGGCTGCGAGCAGCAGGCGCTCATGGTGCGAGCGCTGCAGCGGCTGCGAGCAGCAGGCGCTCATGGTGCGAGCGCTGCAGCGGCTGCGCGAGCGGCCCGCCTTCGCCGCGGCGCTGCGCAGGTGAGTGTGGCGCTGCAGCGGCTGCGAGCAGCAGGCGCTCATGGTGCGAGCGCTGCAGCGGCTGCGCGAGCGGCCCGCCTTCGCCGCGGCGCTGCGCAGGTGAGTGTGGCGCTGCAGCGGCTGCGAGCAGCAGGCGCTCATGGTGCGAGCGCTGCAGCGGCTGCGAGCAGCAGGCGCTCATGGTGCGAGCGCTGCAGCGGCTGCGAGCAGCAGGCGCTCATGGTGCGAGCGCTGCAGCGGCTGCGAGCAGCAGGCGCTCATGGTGCGAGCGCTGCAGCGGCTGCGCGAGCGGCCCGCCTTCGCCGCGGCGCTGCGCAGGTGAGTGTGGCGCTGCAGCGGCTGCGAGCAGCAGGCGCTCATGGTGCGAGCGCTGCAGCGGCTGCGAGCAGCAGGCGCTCATGGTGCGAGCGCTGCAGCGGCTGCGCGAGCGGCCCGCCTTCGCCGCGGCGCTGCGCAGGTGAGTGTGGCGCTGCAGCGGCTGCGAGCAGCAGGCGCTCATGGTGCGAGCGCTGCAGCGGCTGCGAGCAGCAGGCGCTCATGGTGCGAGCGCTGCAGCGGCTGCGAGCAGCAGGCGCTCATGGTGCGAGCGCTGCAGCGGCTGCGAGCAGCAGGCGCTCATGGTGCGAGCGCTGCAGCGGCTGCGCGAGCGGCCCGCCTTCGCCGCGGCGCTGCGCAGGTGAGTGTGGCGCTGCAGCGGCTGCGAGCAGCAGGCGCTCATGGTGCGAGCGCTGCAGCGGCTGCGAGCAGCAGGCGCTCATGGTGCGAGCGCTGCAGCGGCTGCGAGCAGCAGGCGCTCATGGTGCGAGCGCTGCAGCGGCTGCGAGCAGCAGGCGCTCATGGTGCGAGCGCTGCAGCGGCTGCGAGCAGCAGGCGCTCATGGTGCGAGCGCTGCAGCGGCTGCGCGAGCGGCCCGCCTTCGCCGCGGCGCTGCGCAGGTGAGTGTGGCGCTGCAGCGGCTGCGAGCAGCAGGCGCTCATGGTGCGAGCGCTGCAGCGGCTGCGAGCAGCAGGCGCTCATGGTGCGAGCGCTGCAGCGGCTGCGAGCAGCAGGCGCTCATGGTGCGAGCGCTGCAGCGGCTGCGCGAGCGGCCCGCCTTCGCCGCGGCGCTGCGCAGGTGAGTGTGGCGCTGCAGCGGCTGCGAGCAGCAGGCGCTCATGGTGCGAGCGCTGCAGCGGCTGCGAGCAGCAGGCGCTCATGGTGCGAGCGCTGCAGCGGCTGCGAGCAGCAGGCGCTCATGGTGCGAGCGCTGCAGCGGCTGCGCGAGCGGCCCGCCTTCGCCGCGGCGCTGCGCAGGTGAGTGTGGCGCTGCAGCGGCTGCGAGCAGCAGGCGCTCATGGTGCGAGCGCTGCAGCGGCTGCGAGCAGCAGGCGCTCATGGTGCGAGCGCTGCAGCGGCTGCGCGAGCGGCCCGCCTTCGCCGCGGCGCTGCGCAGGTGAGTGTGGCGCTGCAGCGGCTGCGAGCAGCAGGCGCTCATGGTGCGAGCGCTGCAGCGGCTGCGAGCAGCAGGCGCTCATGGTGCGAGCGCTGCAGCGGCTGCGCGAGCGGCCCGCCTTCGCCGCGGCGCTGCGCAGGTGAGTGTGGCGCTGCAGCGGCTGCGAGCAGCAGGCGCTCATGGTGCGAGCGCTGCAGCGGCTGCGAGCAGCAGGCGCTCATGGTGCGAGCGCTGCAGCGGCTGCGAGCAGCAGGCGCTCATGGTGCGAGCGCTGCAGCGGCTGCGAGCAGCAGGCGCTCATGGTGCGAGCGCTGCAGCGGCTGCGCGAGCGGCCCGCCTTCGCCGCGGCGCTGCGCAGGTGAGTGTGGCGCTGCAGCGGCTGCGAGCAGCAGGCGCTCATGGTGCGAGCGCTGCAGCGGCTGCGAGCAGCAGGCGCTCATGGTGCGAGCGCTGCAGCGGCTGCGAGCAGCAGGCGCTCATGGTGCGAGCGCTGCAGCGGCTGCGCGAGCGGCCCGCCTTCGCCGCGGCGCTGCGCAGGTGAGTGTGGCGCTGCAGCGGCTGCGAGCAGCAGGCGCTCATGGTGCGAGCGCTGCAGCGGCTGCGAGCAGCAGGCGCTCATGGTGCGAGCGCTGCAGCGGCTGCGAGCAGCAGGCGCTCATGGTGCGAGCGCTGCAGCGGCTGCGCGAGCGGCCCGCCTTCGCCGCGGCGCTGCGCAGGTGAGTGTGGCGCTGCAGCGGCTGCGAGCAGCAGGCGCTCATGGTGCGAGCGCTGCAGCGGCTGCGAGCAGCAGGCGCTCATGGTGCGAGCGCTGCAGCGGCTGCGAGCAGCAGGCGCTCATGGTGCGAGCGCTGCAGCGGCTGCGCGAGCGGCCCGCCTTCGCCGCGGCGCTGCGCAGGTGAGTGTGGCGCTGCAGCGGCTGCGAGCAGCAGGCGCTCATGGTGCGAGCGCTGCAGCGGCTGCGAGCAGCAGGCGCTCATGGTGCGAGCGCTGCAGCGGCTGCGAGCAGCAGGCGCTCATGGTGCGAGCGCTGCAGCGGCTGCGCGAGCGGCCCGCCTTCGCCGCGGCGCTGCGCAGGTGAGTGTGGCGCTGCAGCGGCTGCGAGCAGCAGGCGCTCATGGTGCGAGCGCTGCAGCGGCTGCGCGAGCGGCCCGCCTTCGCCGCGGCGCTGCGCAGGTGAGTGTGGCGCTGCAGCGGCTGCGAGCAGCAGGCGCTCATGGTGCGAGCGCTGCAGCGGCTGCGAGCAGCAGGCGCTCATGGTGCGAGCGCTGCAGCGGCTGCGCGAGCGGCCCGCCTTCGCCGCGGCGCTGCGCAGGTGAGTGTGGCGCTGCAGCGGCTGCGAGCAGCAGGCGCTCATGGTGCGAGCGCTGCAGCGGCTGCGAGCAGCAGGCGCTCATGGTGCGAGCGCTGCAGCGGCTGCGAGCAGCAGGCGCTCATGGTGCGAGCGCTGCAGCGGCTGCGAGCAGCAGGCGCTCATGGTGCGAGCGCTGCAGCGGCTGCGAGCAGCAGGCGCTCATGGTGCGAGCGCTGCAGCGGCTGCGAGCAGCAGGCGCTCATGGTGCGAGCGCTGCAGCGGCTGCGAGCAGCAGGCGCTCATGGTGCGAGCGCTGCAGCGGCTGCGAGCAGCAGGCGCTCATGGTGCGAGCGCTGCAGCGGCTGCGAGCAGCAGGCGCTCATGGTGCGAGCGCTGCAGCGGCTGCGAGCAGCAGGCGCTCATGGTGCGAGCGCTGCAGCGGCTGCGCGAGCGGCCCGCCTTCGCCGCGGCGCTGCGCAGGTGAGTGTGGCGCTGCAGCGGCTGCGAGCAGCAGGCGCTCATGGTGCGAGCGCTGCAGCGGCTGCGTGAGCGGCCCGCCTTCGCCGCGGCGCTGCGCAGGTGAGTGTGGCGCTGCAGCGGCTGCGAGCAGCAGGCGCTCATGGTGCGAGCGCTGCAGCGGCTGCGAGCAGCAGGCGCTCATGGTGCGAGCGCTGCAGCGGCTGCGAGCAGCAGGCGCTCATGGTGCGAGCGCTGCAGCGGCTGCGAGCAGCAGGCGCTCATGGTGCGAGCGCTGCAGCGGCTGCGAGCAGCAGGCGCTCATGGTGCGAGCGCTGCAGCGGCTGCGAGCAGCAGGCGCTCATGGTGCGAGCGCTGCAGCGGCTGCGAGCAGCAGGCGCTCATGGTGCGAGCGCTGCAGCGGCTGCGAGCAGCAGGCGCTCATGGTGCGAGCGCTGCAGCGGCTGCGAGCAGCAGGCGCTCATGGTGCGAGCGCTGCAGCGGCTGCGAGCAGCAGGCGCTCATGGTGCGAGCGCTGCAGCGGCTGCGAGCAGCAGGCGCTCATGGTGCGAGCGCTGCAGCGGCTGCGAGCAGCAGGCGCTCATGGTGCGAGCGCTGCAGCGGCTGCGCGAGCGGCCCGCCTTCGCCGCGGCGCTGCGCAGGTGAGTGTGGCGCTGCAGCGGCTGCGAGCAGCAGGCGCTCATGGTGCGAGCGCTGCAGCGGCTGCGAGCAGCAGGCGCTCATGGTGCGAGCGCTGCAGCGGCTGCGAGCAGCAGGCGCTCATGGTGCGAGCGCTGCAGCGGCTGCGAGCAGCAGGCGCTCATGGTGCGAGCGCTGCAGCGGCTGCGAGCAGCAGGCGCTCATGGTGCGAGCGCTGCAGCGGCTGCGAGCAGCAGGCGCTCATGGTGCGAGCGCTGCAGCGGCTGCGCGAGCGGCCCGCCTTCGCCGCGGCGCTGCGCAGGTGAGTGTGGCGCTGCAGCGGCTGCGAGCAGCAGGCGCTCATGGTGCGAGCGCTGCAGCGGCTGCGAGCAGCAGGCGCTCATGGTGCGAGCGCTGCAGCGGCTGCGAGCAGCAGGCGCTCATGGTGCGAGCGCTGCAGCGGCTGCGCGAGCGGCCCGCCTTCGCCGCGGCGCTGCGCAGGTGAGTGTGGCGCTGCAGCGGCTGCGAGCAGCAGGCGCTCATGGTGCGAGCGCTGCAGCGGCTGCGAGCAGCAGGCGCTCATGGTGCGAGCGCTGCAGCGGCTGCGAGCAGCAGGCGCTCATGGTGCGAGCGCTGCAGCGGCTGCGAGCAGCAGGCGCTCATGGTGCGAGCGCTGCAGCGGCTGCGAGCAGCAGGCGCTCATGGTGCGAGCGCTGCAGCGGCTGCGCGAGCGGCCCGCCTTCGCCGCGGCGCTGCGCAGGTGAGTGTGGCGCTGCAGCGGCTGCGAGCAGCAGGCGCTCATGGTGCGAGCGCTGCAGCGGCTGCGAGCAGCAGGCGCTCATGGTGCGAGCGCTGCAGCGGCTGCGAGCAGCAGGCGCTCATGGTGCGAGCGCTGCAGCGGCTGCGAGCAGCAGGCGCTCATGGTGCGAGCGCTGCAGCGGCTGCGAGCAGCAGGCGCTCATGGTGCGAGCGCTGCAGCGGCTGCGAGCAGCAGGCGCTCATGGTGCGAGCGCTGCAGCGGCTGCGAGCAGCAGGCGCTCATGGTGCGAGCGCTGCAGCGGCTGCGAGCAGCAGGCGCTCATGGTGCGAGCGCTGCAGCGGCTGCGAGCAGCAGGCGCTCATGGTGCGAGCGCTGCAGCGGCTGCGAGCAGCAGGCGCTCATGGTGCGAGCGCTGCAGCGGCTGCGAGCAGCAGGCGCTCATGGTGCGAGCGCTGCAGCGGCTGCGCGAGCGGCCCGCCTTCGCCGCGGCGCTGCGCAGGTGAGTGTGGCGCTGCAGCGGCTGCGAGCAGCAGGCGCTCATGGTGCGAGCGCTGCAGCGGCTGCGAGCAGCAGGCGCTCATGGTGCGAGCGCTGCAGCGGCTGCGAGCAGCAGGCGCTCATGGTGCGAGCGCTGCAGCGGCTGCGAGCAGCAGGCGCTCATGGTGCGAGCGCTGCAGCGGCTGCGAGCAGCAGGCGCTCATGGTGCGAGCGCTGCAGCGGCTGCGAGCAGCAGGCGCTCATGGTGCGAGCGCTGCAGCGGCTGCGCGAGCGGCCCGCCTTCGCCGCGGCGCTGCGCAGGTGAGTGTGGCGCTGCAGCGGCTGCGAGCAGCAGGCGCTCATGGTGCGAGCGCTGCAGCGGCTGCGAGCAGCAGGCGCTCATGGTGCGAGCGCTGCAGCGGCTGCGAGCAGCAGGCGCTCATGGTGCGAGCGCTGCAGCGGCTGCGAGCAGCAGGCGCTCATGGTGCGAGCGCTGCAGCGGCTGCGAGCAGCAGGCGCTCATGGTGCGAGCGCTGCAGCGGCTGCGAGCAGCAGGCGCTCATGGTGCGAGCGCTGCAGCGGCTGCGAGCAGCAGGCGCTCATGGTGCGAGCGCTGCAGCGGCTGCGAGCAGCAGGCGCTCATGGTGCGAGCGCTGCAGCGGCTGCGAGCAGCAGGCGCTCATGGTGCGAGCGCTGCAGCGGCTGCGAGCAGCAGGCGCTCATGGTGCGAGCGCTGCAGCGGCTGCGAGCAGCAGGCGCTCATGGTGCGAGCGCTGCAGCGGCTGCGAGCAGCAGGCGCTCATGGTGCGAGCGCTGCAGCGGCTGCGAGCAGCAGGCGCTCATGGTGCGAGCGCTGCAGCGGCTGCGAGCAGCAGGCGCTCATGGTGCGAGCGCTGCAGCGGCTGCGAGCAGCAGGCGCTCATGGTGCGAGCGCTGCAGCGGCTGCGAGCAGCAGGCGCTCATGGTGCGAGCGCTGCAGCGGCTGCGAGCAGCAGGCGCTCATGGTGCGAGCGCTGCAGCGGCTGCGAGCAGCAGGCGCTCATGGTGCGAGCGCTGCAGCGGCTGCGAGCAGCAGGCGCTCATGGTGCGAGCGCTGCAGCGGCTGCGCGAGCGGCCCGCCTTCGCCGCGGCGCTGCGCAGGTGAGTGTGGCGCTGCAGCGGCTGCGAGCAGCAGGCGCTCATGGTGCGAGCGCTGCAGCGGCTGCGAGCAGCAGGCGCTCATGGTGCGAGCGCTGCAGCGGCTGCGAGCAGCAGGCGCTCATGGTGCGAGCGCTGCAGCGGCTGCGCGAGCGGCCCGCCTTCGCCGCGGCGCTGCGCAGGTGAGTGTGGCGCTGCAGCGGCTGCGAGCAGCAGGCGCTCATGGTGCGAGCGCTGCAGCGGCTGCGAGCAGCAGGCGCTCATGGTGCGAGCGCTGCAGCGGCTGCGAGCAGCAGGCGCTCATGGTGCGAGCGCTGCAGCGGCTGCGAGCAGCAGGCGCTCATGGTGCGAGCGCTGCAGCGGCTGCGAGCAGCAGGCGCTCATGGTGCGAGCGCTGCAGCGGCTGCGAGCAGCAGGCGCTCATGGTGCGAGCGCTGCAGCGGCTGCGAGCAGCAGGCGCTCATGGTGCGAGCGCTGCAGCGGCTGCGAGCAGCAGGCGCTCATGGTGCGAGCGCTGCAGCGGCTGCGAGCAGCAGGCGCTCATGGTGCGAGCGCTGCAGCGGCTGCGAGCAGCAGGCGCTCATGGTGCGAGCGCTGCAGCGGCTGCGAGCAGCAGGCGCTCATGGTGCGAGCGCTGCAGCGGCTGCGAGCAGCAGGCGCTCATGGTGCGAGCGCTGCAGCGGCTGCGAGCAGCAGGCGCTCATGGTGCGAGCGCTGCAGCGGCTGCGAGCAGCAGGCGCTCATGGTGCGAGCGCTGCAGCGGCTGCGAGCAGCAGGCGCTCATGGTGCGAGCGCTGCAGCGGCTGCGAGCAGCAGGCGCTCATGGTGCGAGCGCTGCAGCGGCTGCGCGAGCGGCCCGCCTTCGCCGCGGCGCTGCGCAGGTGAGTGTGGCGCTGCAGCGGCTGCGAGCAGCAGGCGCTCATGGTGCGAGCGCTGCAGCGGCTGCGAGCAGCAGGCGCTCATGGTGCGAGCGCTGCAGCGGCTGCGAGCAGCAGGCGCTCATGGTGCGAGCGCTGCAGCGGCTGCGCGAGCGGCCCGCCTTCGCCGCGGCGCTGCGCAGGTGAGTGTGGCGCTGCAGCGGCTGCGAGCAGCAGGCGCTCATGGTGCGAGCGCTGCAGCGGCTGCGAGCAGCAGGCGCTCATGGTGCGAGCGCTGCAGCGGCTGCGAGCAGCAGGCGCTCATGGTGCGAGCGCTGCAGCGGCTGCGAGCAGCAGGCGCTCATGGTGCGAGCGCTGCAGCGGCTGCGAGCAGCAGGCGCTCATGGTGCGAGCGCTGCAGCGGCTGCGAGCAGCAGGCGCTCATGGTGCGAGCGCTGCAGCGGCTGCGAGCAGCAGGCGCTCATGGTGCGAGCGCTGCAGCGGCTGCGAGCAGCAGGCGCTCATGGTGCGAGCGCTGCAGCGGCTGCGAGCAGCAGGCGCTCATGGTGCGAGCGCTGCAGCGGCTGCGAGCAGCAGGCGCTCATGGTGCGAGCGCTGCAGCGGCTGCGAGCAGCAGGCGCTCATGGTGCGAGCGCTGCAGCGGCTGCGAGCAGCAGGCGCTCATGGTGCGAGCGCTGCAGCGGCTGCGAGCAGCAGGCGCTCATGGTGCGAGCGCTGCAGCGGCTGCGAGCAGCAGGCGCTCATGGTGCGAGCGCTGCAGCGGCTGCGAGCAGCAGGCGCTCATGGTGCGAGCGCTGCAGCGGCTGCGAGCAGCAGGCGCTCATGGTGCGAGCGCTGCAGCGGCTGCGAGCAGCAGGCGCTCATGGTGCGAGCGCTGCAGCGGCTGCGAGCAGCAGGCGCTCATGGTGCGAGCGCTGCAGCCGCTGAGAGACTAAATTGCTTTCCTGAATTTCCCGGTAACAGCGTAACATTTAGGAGGATGTGGAAAAAGACAAGTCTGTAATATTACTCCAACGAAAACGGTTTGTTTTATTCTGGTAATAATTATAACCTCTTTACCCTCCAATTGAACTTCAACTACACAATTACTTGCCACAACTATTACCAACCTCCACTTGCCCCCAAAAGCACACACAATACAATGTCCCATCTCTGCAGGCTGGAGAGCCACTCCGCGTGCCAGAGCCTGTCTCTGCACTCGTTCCTGCTGCTGCCGATGCAGCGCGTGACGCGGCTGCCGCTGCTGCTGGACGCGGTGCTGCGGAACTTGGCGCCCAGCGATGCGGAGTACGAGGGCTGCATGCACGCGCTCGCTACGCTTAATGATGTGAGAATTTGTACATTTAGCAGTCGTGAATTTTAGTCATTATTTTGTGAAGTTTTGCCTTATTTGACTGATATTGATTGCAATTACCACTATTTGTTATGAGTAAGTTAGGAACCTTAATTTAAAACAGTTTTATTTTCAATACGATTACTGTTCCGATGTGACGCAAGTGCGCGAAAATATTTGCTCCTAAAACCTTACTACACGTGTCCGATTACCATTTTTGAAGTGAAAATTTCTAAGCCGCGTTCAGAGTAAAATTTCAAGGTCGCGTCATGGAGTAAAGCACCGATTTTGGTGTCTTTGAATCTTGCCACTTTTGACACGTGTGCTCGACACACAAGATCTTTTTTTAAATTTATATTTTTATACCTATATCACTTCATATCACTTAAAGTTTATAAAACCACGTCCACATTTACAACCCACCAAGTAACTTTAAAAGCTGTTTTGCAGTACAGTAATAAGGTGGTTTAAAGTAATAATTGTGAATATAAGCCATCTTCCCTCTGTCACATATTATAATAATCTAAACTCCATCCACAGTTCGTATCGCAATGCAACGAAGGCGCGCGCGGCACAGAGCGACTGGAAGAGATGTGGCGACTCGGTTCCGTCATACACTTCCCGCCCTCACTGCGAGCGGCACCCGACCTATCGCCCGCGTGTTCCAGGCGTGATCGCAAGTGTGTATATGTGCCCTTATATTATTGTTTTTTTTTTTATTAATCGCCTGTTAAATGACATTCTATTAACAAATTGACTCACAAATGCCTGTTAAATGACCCAAAAGTGTCGGAACGGTTTTGTTCAAATTATTTCGTGGCAGTAACGATCAAAGCGTATTAATTGTATACGCTCATTAGAAAACTCTGCCCAATAAACGCGTAGACAGAGTTTTCTTCTGATTTTTTGAGCGTGATTGTGAGTCCAGTTCTTTATTGTACTTAACTTTTTGTAATTTTAAATAAGAAACAAATAATAGCGTTTAATTATGAATTTACGAACAAACTTTATTACAAAACAATGTATATTAAAACTTTGTATACTAAATAATTTAGAGTAGTTTTAGTAGAATAGTTATTTAAACCAATAAAAAGTTAGAAGTTCTTTAAGAAATTCTTTCAGAAAAACATGAAAAGACTTTTTTATCTTTATAGGCCAGTACGTTGGTTAGTTCGTTCCGGCGAAATGACGCACCTCGTGTGGAAGACGGACGAACTGAAGCTGACTTTTGGCAAGAAGTTCCAGAAGGTTCCATTGCATCTCTTCCTTTTTAACGATCACCTTGTTATCACCAAGAAAAAGAGGTGAGTTACGTTTACGTTGGTTAATATTGATTGATTTATTTATTCATATTTTTTCTTTAAGAGGTAGGAGACAATAAGATAGCAAATACATTTGCAAAAATTACGAAAAATTCATCTAGTTATAAATTGAAACTCAACTAAGCATTTAATGAAAAAAAACTTGTATTCTCTTTTTTGTTTTCTATTTTATTCTACTTCTCTTTCTTTCTGAGTATAAATTTATGAATGGAATTCTCTTCTTTAATTTACCTCAATCTGTCGTCGTAATTTTACACATTTGCATTTGACCGCTAAAGATTTTGACGTGACAACGTCTTAAATTAGGTTGCGGCTGGGAGTCACTTATGAAAAAGTGTAACGCTCGGTAACGTTACGATGAGTCACCGAACGAGAGAGAGGCCCGCGGTCTGCCGCGCGCGCAGCACATAAATATTCTACCGAGAAAAAGACGTTGTCACGTAAAATCTTCGCCCGTAAAACCGACTTTACAGGCAACCTTTTTTTTTTTCAAATATCTACTTAGAAAAGCATTCCGTATCTAAGATCACGCTGGCTGGATTTAACTTTTAATCTGTACTCAAAAAAAAAACATTCCCGCCACTCCCTCAGCGAGGACTACTACCTCGCAGTGGAGCACTGCCCGCGCTCGCTGGTGGACGTGTGCGCGAGCGACGCGGCCGCCAGCGCCAAGCACGCGCTGCTGCTCACCTTGTTGGAGAACCACGAGGGACGGACTGTTGAGATGGTGAGGATTTGTCTATGTTATTTATGTTTTTATAGAGGAGTGAAACGGAAAGCTAAAAATGGTAGAAAAAATGTTTCAGGTTTTAAGAAATTTAGTAAAAAAAGTTTAAGTTTTTAAGGTATTATCGCGTATTTTAATACTATTTCTCGTTTTAATAACTCAGGCCCCGGAATCACAGACACAATAGAAAATCTATTGTGTCGTGGACTGATCGGGCCGTTCGGGGCTCAATGGGTTAAATATGATAAATGTCTTATAATTGAATGGATTGAATAAATTAAAACTGTTTGTAAATGTACTTTAGGATCAATGTTCATGAATTTATAATTGATATTTTGTGACTTTCGTATCATATTTCCAATAACATGTTTTTATCACACATATTTAACTAAAATCACCCTTCTTTCCAGCTAATGTCCTGTGCAAGCGAGACCGACGCTCAACGATGGGGCGAAGCCCTATCCCCCGCGGGCGGAGGCGCCGGGGGCGATGCAGTATACGCCGGCTGGGACTGTCCCCAAGTAGCAGCCCTATATGCATACAAAGCCGCTCAGCCTGATGAACTGGCGCTCGCTGAAGGGGATATTGTGAATGTTACGAGGAAGACTAGCGAGGGTAAAGACATTGTTGTTTTATTAAAATTGATTAATCTTTCGATAATTTGTAATAAGCATTGTTTTAACAATTGTTTAATAAATCAAAGTACGTCATAATAAATACTAAACCATACGATATGTTTGCAATAAAAAATATTCAATATATTAAGGGCTGATTTTTCAATCGTTGGTTAAAACTTATTCATCGAATAACGTATTAAACTACCATTTCAAAAATGTATTGTAATTGTCCGTATTTGACAGTTTACAGGTGACATTTTAAAATGTTCGTGTAATACTTTATTGGACGGATAAATTTTAACCAAGGATTGAAAAATCGGCCCTTAGCCAAATTTCATAATTCCTACAGCCCAACTTAGCCAAATAAACTCAAATATTCACAAACCTTGTACAGTGTGGAAATTTTTGATGGGCCTTGGAGAGAAAGAAAATACTGGTGATTGAAAATTTTGCTGAATATCTTTATTTTAAAAAGAAATAGAACTGCATTCGAGGATTTTCGAAAATTCACTCGCTACATCCGGGAATTGAACTAACTAAATATTAAAAAAGTAAAACCAAATTCTGTATCTCAAAATGAATTTTATACCTAACACAATTAACCAACTAATTATTTAGAAATTGAAGACTTTTTAACGGATTTCAAACGCGATTTATTCATTGTATTACAGTGACCACGCTCGCTGTAAAGTGTTCGAAACGTCGGGTAAATAATATAATGAATAAATCACGTTTAAAATCCGTTAAAAAGTCTTTAATTTCTAAATGTAATACTCGCGTAAAATCAAACACTAGAAAATAGCAACTAATTATTATCACCCCAGGTTGGTACTACGGCGAGCGCACCCGGGACGGCGAGGCGGGCTGGTTCCCGGGATCCTACACCGCGGAGATCGCGTCCGCGCACGTGCGGGCCCGCAACCTGCGCCAGCGGTACCGCCTGTTGGCGCTGTCGGGGACTTATCTGGGGCAGAAGAAGCGGGCCACTTGATATACTGACTCTACTTGTTAGAAGAAGCGGGCCACTTGATATACTGACTCTACTTGTTAGAAGAAGCGGGCCACTTGATATACTGACTCTACTTGTTAGAAGAAGCGGGCCACTTGATATACTGACTCTACTTGTTAGAAGAAGCGGGCCACTTGATATACTGACTCTACTTGTTAGAAGAAGCGGGCCACTTGATATACTGACTCTACTTGTTAGAAGAAGCGGGCCACTTGATATACTGACTCTACTTGTTAGAAGAAGCGGGCCACTTGATATACTGACTCTACTTGTTAGAAGAAGCGGGCCACTTGATATACTGACTCTACTTGTTAGAAGAAGCGGGCCACTTGATATACTGACTCTACTTGTTAGAAGAAGCGGGCCACTTGATATACTGACTCTACTTGTTAGAAGAAGCGGGCCACTTGATATACTGACTCTACTTGTTAGAAGAAGCGGGCCACTTGATATACTGACTCTACTTGTTAGAAGAAGCGGGCCACTTGATATACTGACTCTACTTGTTAGAAGAAGCGGGCCACTTGATATACTGACTCTACTTGTTAGAAGAAGCGGGCCACTTGATATACTGACTCTACTTGTTAGAAGAAGCGGGCCACTTGATATACTGACTCTACTTGTTAGAAGAAGCGGGCCACTTGATATACTGACTCTACTTGTTAGAAGAAGCGGGCCACTTGATATACTGACTCTACTTGTTAGAAGAAGCGGGCCACTTGATATACTGACTCTACTTGTTAGAAGAAGCGGGCCACTTGATATACTGACTCTACTTGTTAGAAGAAGCGGGCCACTTGATATACTGACTCTACTTGTTAGAAGAAGCGGGCCACTTGATATACTGACTCTACTTGTTAGAAGAAGCGGGCCACTTGATATACTGACTCTACTTGTTAGAAGAAGCGGGCCACTTGATATACTGACTCTACTTGTTAGAAGAAGCGGGCCACTTGATATACTGACTCTACTTGTTAGAAGAAGCGGGCCACTTGATATACTGACTCTACTTGTTAGAAGAAGCGGGCCACTTGATATACTGACTCTACTTGTTAGAAGAAGCGGGCCACTTGATATACTGACTCTACTTGTTAGAAGAAGCGGGCCACTTGATATACTGACTCTACTTGTTAGAAGAAGCGGGCCACTTGATATACTGACTCTACTTGTTAGAAGAAGCGGGCCACTTGATATACTGACTCTACTTGTTAGAAGAAGCGGGCCACTTGATATACTGACTCTACTTGTTAGAAGAAGCGGGCCACTTGATATACTGACTCTACTTGTTAGAAGAAGCGGGCCACTTGATATACTGACTCTACTTGTTAGAAGAAGCGGGCCACTTGATATACTGACTCTACTTGTTAGAAGAAGCGGGCCACTTGATATACTGACTCTACTTGTTAGAAGAAGCGGGCCACTTGATATACTGACTCTACTTGTTAGAAGAAGCGGGCCACTTGATATACTGACTCTACTTGTTAGAAGAAGCGGGCCACTTGATATACTGACTCTACTTGTTAGAAGAAGCGGGCCACTTGATATACTGACTCTACTTGTTAGAAGAAGCGGGCCACTTGATATACTGACTCTACTTGTTAGAAGAAGCGGGCCACTTGATATACTGACTCTACTTGTTAGAAGAAGCGGGCCACTTGATATACTGACTCTACTTGTTAGAAGAAGCGGGCCACTTGATATACTGACTCTACTTGTTAGAAGAAGCGGGCCACTTGATATACTGACTCTACTTGTTAGAAGAAGCGGGCCACTTGATATACTGACTCTACTTGTTAGAAGAAGCGGGCCACTTGATATACTGACTCTACTTGTTAGAAGAAGCGGGCCACTTGATATACTGACTCTACTTGTTAGAAGAAGCGGGCCACTTGATATACTGACTCTACTTGTTAGAAGAAGCGGGCCACTTGATATACTGACTCTACTTGTTAGAAGAAGCGGGCCACTTGATATACTGACTCTACTTGTTAGAAGAAGCGGGCCACTTGATATACTGACTCTACTTGTTAGAAGAAGCGGGCCACTTGATATACTGACTCTACTTGTTAGAAGAAGCGGGCCACTTGATATACTGACTCTACTTGTTAGAAGAAGCGGGCCACTTGATATACTGACTCTACTTGTTAGAAGAAGCGGGCCACTTGATATACTGACTCTACTTGTTAGAAGAAGCGGGCCACTTGATATACTGACTCTACTTGTTAGAAGAAGCGGGCCACTTGATATACTGACTCTACTTGTTAGAAGAAGCGGGCCACTTGATATACTGACTCTACTTGTTAGAAGAAGCGGGCCACTTGATATACTGACTCTACTTGTTAGAAGAAGCGGGCCACTTGATATACTGACTCTACTTGTTAGAAGAAGCGGGCCACTTGATATACTGACTCTACTTGTTAGAAGAAGCGGGCCACTTGATATACTGACTCTACTTGTTAGAAGAAGCGGGCCACTTGATATACTGACTCTACTTGTTAGAAGAAGCGGGCCACTTGATATACTGACTCTACTTGTTAGAAGAAGCGGGCCACTTGATATACTGACTCTACTTGTTAGAAGAAGCGGGCCACTTGATATACTGACTCTACTTGTTAGAAGAAGCGGGCCACTTGATATACTGACTCTACTTGTTAGAAGAAGCGGGCCACTTGATATACTGACTCTACTTGTTAGAAGAAGCGGGCCACTTGATATACTGACTCTACTTGTTAGAAGAAGCGGGCCACTTGATATACTGACTCTACTTGTTAGAAGAAGCGGGCCACTTGATATACTGACTCTACTTGTTAGAAGAAGCGGGCCACTTGATATACTGACTCTACTTGTTAGAAGAAGCGGGCCACTTGATATACTGACTCTACTTGTTAGAAGAAGCGGGCCACTTGATATACTGACTCTACTTGTTAGAAGAAGCGGGCCACTTGATATACTGACTCTACTTGTTAGAAGAAGCGGGCCACTTGATATACTGACTCTACTTGTTAGAAGAAGCGGGCCACTTGATATACTGACTCTACTTGTTAGAAGAAGCGGGCCACTTGATATACTGACTCTACTTGTTAGAAGAAGCGGGCCACTTGATATACTGACTCTACTTGTTAGAAGAAGCGGGCCACTTGATATACTGACTCTACTTGTTAGAAGAAGCGGGCCACTTGATATACTGACTCTACTTGTTAGAAGAAGCGGGCCACTTGATATACTGACTCTACTTGTTAGAAGAAGCGGGCCACTTGATATACTGACTCTACTTGTTAGAAGAAGCGGGCCACTTGATATACTGACTCTACTTGTTAGAAGAAGCGGGCCACTTGATATACTGACTCTACTTGTTAGAAGAAGCGGGCCACTTGATATACTGACTCTACTTGTTAGAAGAAGCGGGCCACTTGATATACTGACTCTACTTGTTAGAAGAAGCGGGCCACTTGATATACTGACTCTACTTGTTAGAAGAAGCGGGCCACTTGATATACTGACTCTACTTGTTAGAAGAAGCGGGCCACTTGATATACTGACTCTACTTGTTAGAAGAAGCGGGCCACTTGATATACTGACTCTACTTGTTAGAAGAAGCGGGCCACTTGATATACTGACTCTACTTGTTAGAAGAAGCGGGCCACTTGATATACTGACTCTACTTGTTAGAAGAAGCGGGCCACTTGATATACTGACTCTACTTGTTAGAAGAAGCGGGCCACTTGATATACTGACTCTACTTGTTAGAAGAAGCGGGCCACTTGATATACTGACTCTACTTGTTAGAAGAAGCGGGCCACTTGATATACTGACTCTACTTGTTAGAAGAAGCGGGCCACTTGATATACTGACTCTACTTGTTAGAAGAAGCGGGCCACTTGATATACTGACTCTACTTGTTAGAAGAAGCGGGCCACTTGATATACTGACTCTACTTGTTAGAAGAAGCGGGCCACTTGATATACTGACTCTACTTGTTAGAAGAAGCGGGCCACTTGATATACTGACTCTACTTGTTAGAAGAAGCGGGCCACTTGATATACTGACTCTACTTGTTAGAAGAAGCGGGCCACTTGATATACTGACTCTACTTGTTAGAAGAAGCGGGCCACTTGATATACTGACTCTACTTGTTAGAAGAAGCGGGCCACTTGATATACTGACTCTACTTGTTAGTCACTGGTCGTGGACGTTTATCTGAATTTGAATTCAAATTCAAATTCAAATTGCTTTATTTGCAGGATGTAGAATTACAAAGATGTTTGTAGATACAGATAATATAGATCCTTAAACATTCTGCTCGTAGTTGAGCGTGCAAATATATTGTCTGGGGCAGAAGAAACGGGCCACTTGACCATTTGACTAGCTAGCCAGTCGTTTGATCATTTGATATATTGTGTTACTCTTACTCTGTAGTCATCGGTCATGGACGTTTACTGGGGAAGAAGCGGACCACTTGATAAACTGACTTAGTATTACTGATGTAGTTATTGGTCACTGGTCGTGGACATTTATCTGGGCCAGAAGAAACGGACCACTTGATATACTGATTGGTTATTGGTTGTCGACGTTTATCTGGTACAGAAAAAACAGACCACTTGATATACTGCTCGATAGTCACTGGACCATGAGACTGTATGGCCATTTGATAAATTGATAACTATATAGTCACCGGTCATGGACATTTACTGGGACGGAACTACTGACTAGTTTTTGGTCACCGGTCGTGAAATAATATGTGGCCATTTGACTATGTAGCCGTGTGACTATATATAGCCATTTGGCTGGTGGGCATGTGACTATACGACCGTGTGACTATGTGTCCATGTAACAATGTATTACGAAATTGAATTATTGCACTTATTCATTTGATTTGCTGGTTTTTGACCGTGTGACTAATGATGCATTTGACCCTAGCCATGTGTCTTTATTATGGTCCTTGATCATTTGATTAGCTTAACTAGCCAGTTTGACCATTTGGCCATGTGAGCCTATTTGACTATGACTCATATTGCAAAATTGAATTTTTGCATTCATTTGACTTGCTGGTTGTTTGACTATAATATGGAAACGTGGCTGCGACTATTAAATTAATATAATAAATCTGTATTGTACTGTGAAATAAATTATTTTGATAAACGTATATTTTATACGGAATTCAATCAATTAAATATGTATTAACGTTTTTTTCATTTGTATATACTTACGATAAAAATTTTATTCCATGGACTGTTCGTGTCGAAATCTAGGGATAGTTTACACAAATATAATTAGTGTTGACTGACTCACGTTATTTGCACTGTTTTAATAATATTTGTAAGCCGTCCAAACACTGCCTGTATTGAGCACTAAAAGTTAGCTGTAAGTGTGGTGATGCGCCTTCTGAATTAGTGGTGCTTACTTACGAAATTATATTAGCGATTACTGCTCTAAGAGAGTATTTATGTGTGTACAGTTACGTATGAGATTTGAAACAAATTATTGTACATAAAGATTGTGTAGGATAAGCTTAAAATTCGTCCAACCATAGACATCTCTATAAGGTGTCTATGGCTGCTCTATGTATTTTTTTATTTTCGAGATCTATGCCTGCTTGGCCGCTATTAAAAACTACTAGTCAATAGGCGGACAAGTAAATCGTTAAATTGAATCTTTTTCAAAAATTGTACAGTTATTTCAAATAACATTCCTCGTGAATTGTTAGTTAGACGTATTTTTCTGTTTTGTGTATGTATAATAATTTAATAAGACGTCACTTAAGTGTAAACGACCATAATATTAGTTTGTACTTAAATTTAATTTATTGCATAGAAAACATTTATACCATATTTTAAACTTATTGTTAATGTAATTTACCATCAAATATAATTTCTCATAATAAATTTGTTTTTATTTTTTATAACTTTCTTTTATTATATTAACCACATCACCTCAACCCTGCACTTCCTACCCTTCCTGCCTTAAGAAGTTTTATTATTCTTAAATAAAATATATAGGATTAGAATATGCAAACAAATATAAATTTCATTTTTATTTACCAATTATACCTAGTGCCAATCTGTTATTCTCATTTGAACATAATAAGATTTAATCTCACGGTCAAGTTGCACAGAGCAAGTAATGTTAAGTTGGAATAGCACATGATACAACAAAATTGACCACAAACTAATATAGTTTAACCTACACAGCTTTCGTTAGGAAACGTATCATGCAAAAATTTTAAGAACGAAACTGTACCTACTCTGTCGCAACTACTATGTCAGGCCCTCGCCTAATCTACGTCGCATCTCCTTACAGGTCGTACTATTATTACCAGTATAGTATTATAACATTATCTGTGCTAATATTATGAATGCGATGAATACCTATACATTTTCCCAAAAAACTTCTTTACGATATTCTTCCCAAAAAAACTACTGGACGGATGGATGAAACGTTATGTATTTTCTACCTAAAACGGAAATGTTGAAATATATATGTGATAGATAGGTTCATTCTAAACTTTAGAACAAGTAAAACGAACTTAAGAGCCCACAAAACGAGTGAGAGAATTCAAAATTAGGTTTTCCTATGATTTTCCTATTATCTATTGCTGTCGCGCTATGCCTCAAGCCTTCCTGTAGAGTGCGACAGGGGCAGCTCGGGCCGAAAATACCTAGGAAAATTATTACGCAACCGATTTAATTACATTTTTCATAATTTAGTAGAGAAAAGTATAGGCTATGTTCCTACGTTTTGCTTTTTTTTATATAATGTTCAAAAATTAGTTTTATGGAAGACGGAACATAACGGAAAATCTGTCCTATTTCTTACGTTTTGAAAGATTCATATCTGTTTTTAATAATTAAAATATTACAAAAAGGAAAACGTAGGAACATGGCTAAAGTTACCATAGATTAATAGTAAAAAATATATTGCTCTAGTGGCACGCTCCATATTTGCTCTTAAGTCCTAAACTATACGTATAGACTATAGTAGTTTCATCGACATTGTGTGGTCGATGAGTAGTTTAGAATCTAAACTATACATACGTATGTGCGCCGCATAGAGGGTTCAAATATGAGAACCGCGGATTTTAAGCACCGCGGATTTTATATCGAAAACGAGACAGCTGACATGTTGATTATTGCTGACTTTTTAGCTATATTTCTGAAGGGATTGAACAGGGATTGAATAATAGAGAATATCTGAATACAACTTTTTCTCGCCTTAATTTAAAAATACATAAGATCAGAAATAAATAGTCTCGTGGTGTGTCATACTCTAACTATAACATTTTCAGGGATAACTTAAAAGGAATAAAACATCGGGAAATAGGTACAGAAATGAAATAACATTTGTCAATTAAAATATTTAATTCATAACCTTAAGTAGTTACACAACATTCGTTGATTTTATTTGAATTTATAACATTGTGTTCAATAATTATTCTTATCATAACATTATGAACGTCTCCCTCATCTTACAATTAAAATCAGTAAAAAAATAAAAAAGATACTCCATAGATATATAAATAATTTCTAAAAATATATTTAAAATGTCTTTTCTCAAATTTGTGTTAAATAAATTATTTTATTTATTTAATAGTTAACTAAAAATAAAAATGCTTGCTAATAATAAAAGCTAAAACAATTGATCATCATAAAGTTGCATAATAAAATTATTGGTTCCAGCCTTAAAATTAGTAGTCAAATTATAACATTGAGTTAAGCGCATCACACACGATGAAGATACTATAATATTTTATGTTAAGATTCTCTTATATAAAATATTACAGTATCTTAAGGTATCCGGTATCAGCGTTCTGACCATCATTTTTCTTTTTGTCATTGCGTACTAAGACCCCTGTAGAACCGCCATCCTGTTACAAATGACCCGAAACACTGACACAAAATTTCGGGTCATTTGTAACAATTGACAATTTGAATCTTAACATAAAATATTATAGTATCTTCATCGTGTGTGATGCGCTTTGCTATGTACTACGTACTAGAGAGGGCATCGCTACTACACTCTTTGTAACACGAGTTAGAGGCAAGCGTCACAAACTCATCGCTTAATCTATGACTCACTAGCCGCCCCAGGCGCCCCGCGCACAGATTTTGTTCGTGGTTTCCTCTCTATACGTAGTAATAATACCTCAATGAATTATAACAATAAAATTACAACAGCTAAATGGAATTGTACTTTAAAAGCTAAATGCGTGCGAAACAAAGATTGAAAGTTATAAAGAGATCAGAAATAATAGAAAAAGATCAACAAGGAATGATTAGTTAACAAATAAGATCTCTGATTATATTCTCGTTTTGGACGAGTTGTCCTTGACTTCAAAGAGCTTTCTAAGGAAAAAGACTTGCAGTGTGCCCGTTGCAGTGATGGCTAGGATTTGTATCATGGACCATCTGGAAAGTTGGAAAAAAGTTGAAATAAAAAAAACCTTCATTTGGTATAAAATCTTAGTTATGCTGGATTTAAAAATAACTTAGTGCATTGTAATTTGTTTTGATTATATGAAATAGAAAAATTGTTGGTTGAAATTTATCAATACATAAGCAAATATTAATTTCAATTAAGTAGGTTATTTCAATTTTATTTTTATGAAATTTTTGCTGATTATGTAAAAATAAAGCCTATAATCTAAAATGCTATCCAAGTAATTTTTTTGACTTTGAATTTACATCTTGTATATTTTTTGTAATAGACAAAGACTACTTTTTCAATAGTAATAAGTTTACCTAAAGTCCGGTCGCGGAGCAGGAAGAATTTCGTACAATGACCTCTTTACCTACTGACAGTGGTCACAAACATTTTTGAATGAAGTGCAGTTTACATGAAATATTTGAAGGAGAAAATGTTTTTTACTAACTTATTAAATAAATGTCCTTTATTCATTTACAATACTTATTAGTTAGTTACATTTTAACTTTTTCAATAACCATGATATATTATATAAAAAAAAGTGTGCGTGTACACACATAAGAAGTGAAACTTCTTTATGACCTTATTTTTCAAAAAATAATTTACTATATACAATATTACAGAAATACGTTAGTCTAACGCGCGATTTCGACTTAGGCGGATTTTGATTGGACATAAAGAGTTTGAGGTTTATTATTATTTTGAACACCTGACACCAATCAAGCAAACACAAACCTTACGCTCTCAGGTTAAAGGTTTACAATCCCTAAGGACGGCGGTCATTGCACCTGTGCGAGCAAGACACATTATATTTACGCGGGAGTGACAGTGACAGGTAATAACAGGTTAATGTACGAAATTCTTCCTGCTCCACGACCGGACTTTAGTATTCATCTTACTTCATCTGTGATGCATGGAAACTATTTGTCTTAATAAAACTATAGAATTTAAATAATATGGAACATACCTGAGCACATATGTATTGTTATCGACTAGCAAATTGTAGTCTCGTGACTCCCTCGCCCTTGAGTGGTACTGGTATTGTAATATATCATTTATATTCCTCTCCACAAATTGAATTGAGGTCTGTAATAAGTCACAAAGGTAAGAATATTGGCAAATGGTATTGATATATGGATAATATTATAATGCAATGTGCAATCATGCAGCAAAATTAAATTGTTATAATAGAATACAATAATTAGACTTGATGTAGACATTTAAATTTAAATGCATGCTTCAATACTTATATTAAATTAACATAGATATCGTTTGTTATTAATTTGAAAATTTAATTCTTAGACTCACTGTAAAATTCTTGATATTCATGTCTAGCTCCTCCACCTCCTTCGCGTATTTCTCCCACATGTCATATCTTATTACTGACAAGTACAAATTGACTAGTTTCCCCGCAAATCTCGAGAACTGGTTGTCTATACACACAGCGTAGTAGCCGCCTGAACTAGTTTGGTCCGCGTACTCCGCGCTCTGCCGCCACTCGTAAGGGTGAACGATCTTCCCGTTGGGGTGCCGCACCGCGAACCCACACATACCATCGCCACCTTTCAGCACCTACAAACATTACAAGTTCACACATTATCATCCTCATTAACAGATTATCGAAGAGACTCAATCGATAAAACCTTAACACATGATCAATAAAATAGAGAAAGTAATTACTTGATAGCTAGCGTAAAATGTAGCACCCGGCTGCACGTATTGAAAGTAGCAGTCCTCTTTGCCGGCGTCGATGTGGACTTTGTAATCCATAGTCACTGCTGGTAGATTTTCGTACCATGGTGCCGCTGTTGACGAAAAAACGTCGCCTGCGAGTGATAAAATCGTAAATATTATCGTTATCAATGTAAACATATGCCACGTCCATCGAGCCATTTTCGCCAACTGACAGAATGACAGCTGTGATTTGTGAAGTGACAATGTAAATAATAACAACGTGTCAAATGTCAGCTGAATTGAAAAGGCGTGTTGCCATGGAACATATTTAGTACCTACTTCTATAATATTTCCGTGCATGTTGTGCACAGCTGATGTTGTGATATCTTTCTTGATATCTTTGCGATATCAATGCAATGGCGTGAGGTGGCGGCTGTGGGTGGCGGCTTAGGTCAATAATGATCTAAGAGTGGCGGTAATAAATATAGCATGTGCATAGCTGTGCACATGTAATAAATATAGCATGTGCATTGCATTTAAAAACTACATTATATATAATTTTTATATAATATCAATTTGTATAGAAAAAAAATTGGTTGTCTGTAAAGTCGGTTTACTGACGACTGACGATAGTTGAACGTGACAACGTCTTATGGCCGATTGTGCTTCTTTGTCGCTCGTTCCGCGCTCTCGCTTGCACTGCAAGCCTACGTGGAACGCCTCAGAGCGAGGTAACGCCGCATGAGTCATGTTTTTTCGTGCGTGCAGCTGGCTCTATCGAATTATAAGACGTTGTCACATCAAAAATCAAACTATGCAAACTACGCTCTGTGGTGCCGCTGTATTTGTTGTCCTCAAATATAATACTTATCTAAATCTTATTAAATTATATTTGTATGACCGTATCGGAACGAATTAGAATAACCCACAGTTCTCTGTGAAAGTTGATAGAAGTTATAATTTATAAATATATAGCGAAATAATAAAATAAAGGTACCATTAGACGTAAAGCTGTGAATCGCAGCTGCAAAAAAATATTTGTAAAAGTTTGTAAATACTTGTAAATAACATACGTCTGTGGTCCTCCGTCTCCTATGTACACATACAAATTACTCTGTGGTCCTCCGTCTGTGTCAGTTTATTTCAATGAACAGCTGATTTTGACTATGACTTGAGTTCACATCACAATACCTAGCGTATTTCTCAATTCTCACTGATTACTGAATATATATTTGTTTACGAAGTTTTATGAATGATTTTTGTATTTTCCATTGAAAATAAATAATGAGAGCACGTTACTTAACATATTTTTCATACATAGGTACAAGATTTAGGTCCGTTTTTTTACATTATATTATGTTTTAGCCGATATCCATGGAACAATATGTTTATTTAAACTACATAATAATTAACAGGGCGGCTGAGAAACTATGGATTAAGGAAGGCCGAAATTATCCTGATCCTGAAAGCGTCCAGGGTATAATGGAAATTGCTATACAAAAACAGCTCAGACCAGTAAATTATCCTTTACTTCAGCTCTCGAGCCGGTAATTTATTTCACATACATAATATTACTTTATTATAAAAATATCACACTGTACCTTACCCGTAATACTTACCTTCCAAAGAAGAATTCTTATAAAACCACTAAATATTTTTTCTATTCCTAACCTCTTTCCATACTGCTGTCTAGTTCAAAATCTTTGTATTGGTAAAAATTTTTAGAAATTAATCCTTTCCTATTATATACTGATACAATAATGCTCTTTTTTCTACAGTACAGATGGGGGAGTCCATGCTCTAAACTCAACAGCTCATGTTGACTTAGAAAGGCCCGGACCAAAAGTATATGACCCACATTTCATTACCTATGAACTAAATAAGTTTTTTCTCATTCATCAGTTAAGTATTATTGTGAAGAACACACTAAGAGTAAATGACGACTTCAGTGCTAGATTTAATGCTGTCAGTAGGACTTATTTATACAGGTAATACACGTTTTATTCAGTATTTTATTTGTAACTAGCTGTGCCCTGCGGTTTGCAGTGCTCCACTCCTGTTGCTCTCTTAGCGTGATCATATATAGCCTATAGCCTTCCTCGATAAATGGGCTATATTTCAGATCGGACCAATAGTTCCTGAGATTAGTGCGTTCAAACAACCTAACAAACTCTTAGCTTTGTAATATTAGTATAGATAAGAATATTTTCTATTATACCTAGGTATATTATATTGTTAAAGTATTTTAAACCACTTTTTGATATATTTTATATTATAGACATTTTAAGAGTAAGCAAAATATGACTTTATTATCATCTCTTACAGATTTGCAGTACCCAAGCCAGGTGTAGAATTACCAGAAAATGCATCTATATTTCAACATGTACCTATAGAGGAGTGGAAGAGGTGTTATTTTTTTAGGTACTTTGCAAATACCTTTTCATCTACTTATTTTGATAGTATCCGACTTGTTTGAAAAGCAACCAAAATTGCATTGCAATTGCACCTATCTTGATTTAACACTTGAATACTTTTTCAGAATAAACAATTTTGACATAGAGCGATTCAAAGAGGGTGCCAAATATTTTGTTGGTTATCACGATTTTACGACATTCAAGAAATTTGATAAATTATTGCAAAACAAACAGAACAGGCGACTTATTTATTCAATTGATGTAAGGCCGGGAAAACCTTGTGTGACATCCTGCACTGATTTAAAAGATAATATTTTGGATTACTGGGACATAGTGATAAGGGGGAGAGGTTTTGTACATAATCAAGTATGTATTTTTCAATCTAGAATAAAAAAAAGTTATGTGAAAAATTGTATTGGAAATAATATTATATTATGTCGTGCATCTTGAAGTGAAACTTCTTTAGGCGCAATGAATACAATTTCAAGGTCGCGTCATGGCAATACCGTCACGTCATGGAGTATGGCGACGATTTTGGTATCTTTGAATCTTGCCAAATAAGTTTCACTTCTGATACGTATGCTCGGCACACACGCTCCTTTTTTTTTACAGTAAATTGATGTGTCATACACATTCGATTCAATTCAAAAGTTTCTATTTTATTTTACTAACACTACCTACACATAACACAATAATTCATAATAAAAAGCTGAAATTCTCAATATTTTAAATTGAACAAAGCACTTAACTCCAAATTTCTTAACTGCAATCCAATATTTTAGATCCGTCGCATGGTCGGCACGCTCATATCTGTGGCTATCGGTAAGCTCCCACCAGAGGAGATCAAGGTGATGCTCCAGGTGCCGTCAAAACACTCGTGGCACCACTTCATACAATCCATACCACCACATGGCTTGTATCTGTGTGATGTTGAATACAAGCCAGAAGATCTGGTGTTTAATGAACAAAAGATAAGTGAAAAGTGTAAAATAAGTGATCAAGTGACTGATGAAGAATAGTGAAGAAAGTTTAAAGTGATTATAAACCAAAAATCTTAACATTGTTGCATTTTTATTTTTACTTAGAAAATAAATGTTATCAATAAGAATGAGCTTCTTAAGTGAATTACGTAAACAGAAAGAGAAACTGAAAGAAACAGAAACCATCATAACTAAAGTTGATGGAAAGAGGTATATTGAAATAGGCCAAGAGCTAACACAATTGAATGAAAATGTGTATGGTTTTGTAGTTGATACTAAACCAGATGACATACCTGTACTTATAATAGATTATCTGTACATTGGTTCCCAAGATTGTGCAGTCAATAGTATTTTAAAAACCTACAATATAAAACATGTTTTAAGTTTAGGTATTGAAGTTAATGTTGACGTTGATAATAAATTTGTTAATGTTTTAGATTTGCCTGAATCTGACATTAAGCTTGTTTTGAAAGATTGTTTACCATTTGTGAAAAATGCCATAGATAATAGAGAAAATGTTCTCATCCATTGTAATGCGGGCGTGTCGCGAACCTCTATGGTTACCATAGCTTATTTAATGCACTATCAGTTAATGAGTTATGAAAATGCTTACAATTTAGTTAAAAGTAAAAGGCCAGCAATGCAGCCTAATGATGGATTTAGAAAACAATTAATTTGCTTAAAACCAGGCGAATGTATATGATTTTTTTTAATAAAATATATTTTGTAATTGACAAATAAACACTTACATAATATTATATTGTTGTTTTTTTTTTACTTCTTCTTCTATTTTGTTTATGGTCATCCAGATTTTTTTACTTATAACATAAGATTTCTTAGTTTCTTCCTTCAGTGAGACATAATGTGAATGAAATAAAAAATACAAGTATCTGAAACAAAACTTTATTCTCTAATAAATAAGGCAATAAGTACAAACGCCATTATTATATATGAGGCGATAGCACTACATGAGGTCCTATTGTTTCACGCACTTGCGGTAGTGGAGATTTTTCAGTAAACAACAATTTGTTAGATAATAATTATACTCTTGTTTAATCCGAAGTTCACAAAATTATTCTCATGCATTCACAAGATAGTGTGTGTAGTCCCGCAATGCTTCGGACTAAGCAATACAATAGAATTCATAAAATCATTCTTATTTCTTTACTTCACACAGTTCTTTATTGAAAAAGTTGATAATATATTATAAAGATAATAACACGAAACAAGTATGTAAAACATTAAAACCTTATAATATAATCTAAAATCTATAACACCGCATTGGAAGCGCTCTATATGGTATAATTTTTTAAATAGCACCAATTCATAAGTACATGAAATTGATTTTGCCGCGCTTTTTAAGTCTATAGTCTATGGACGTATGCAACTGGACTGCGTCCTAAGTATTAAAGAATTTACCGGTCATTATTTACGGTGGGTTTGTACAAAATTAGAAATGGTTAGAATAATATTGATAAGAAAAACGAATCCATAAACAGTTTATTCTTATGTGTATTGTTTATTATAATAAAAAATACAAATTATTAGAACGCTCTGACTCATTATAATATGCAGGAATACGGATCATTAAAACATTAAGAACAACATAGGTAAACGTAACATAGTAAACACAATATATTTGTTTTGAGCAAAATGGAAAAAGTATAAACCACAAAAAACAAATGTAAATTTAAACCAAGAGACCTATTCTACTGGTGAGGAGTTCACTAAAATCCTTTTCTATAAAAGATAAAGTTATTTTTATAAGTACATAAATGTGCTTATGTCCGTTCAAACCATTCAAACTGATTTATTTATGTAAGGTCCGCAGATTCGCGTCAGTGTTCAACAATGTCAAAATTACACTATCTTTCCATTTTTTATCATACAATGATCGTTAATCGCTTTTTTGGCAGTGCCATACATTTTTAATTTTATATACTTAACCTATATTTTTAGGTTAAGTTTAATTCCTTTGTTAATCTATTCCTTCCTTTTTGTCGAATATATCGAGAGACAGGATACTCACTAAAATATTTAATGTCGAACGATTAGTTATTTCTTGTAAGAATCGTAAAACTACGTTACTGCAGGAATATGGCAATACAATATACTTATAAGCATGGACGTATAAAAAAAGACGGACGCCGTTTTACGAACAAACAACGTGAAGCCACCGTAGTAAGCTAGCGATCGTGTAAAGACAATGAACACGCACACATTCTCACCATAGTAAGCTAGTCGGCCGCCATTACGTCGTGAACTACCGACTGATTAACTGCGTCACTGTTTCACAAAAAATATTTAAAATGCCGTCTTGCGTGATTAAATGGTATCGCAACAGTACAATTTTAAATAACAAAACACAGGGGATTACATTCCACAGGGAAGCAAGTTATTTCTTTTATGTTTTAATGACAAAATTATTACGGCAAAATTTATAGCTAAAAATACAGCCGCCATTGTCATCAGGACAGCTGTTGCCATAGTGTTGCCATTATTTCAAAATTTCATTCTCCCAAAAGTCGGGGAGTTGATGTAAAGTTAATTAATTTGAAAATTACGATAAAATAATTTCATACAAAATGCAAAGTTGTTTTTGCATTTTCTTCTCACAAAAACATGTATACTATGCTAACCCATAAATAACAACCATATTTAAAAAAAAAAAGGCAGCCAATTAATACTGTCTACGACATCAGCTGTTATAAGACAGTTAATTTGAAAATTTCAAGTGTATGTATACTGAAATCGTATGAAGCATGTTTCCTATTTGTTTGGTTATAAACTGACATTTTATTTATTTTATTTTATTTATTTTAATAATAATTAGGGAGACATTACCTCTCCTCCCCCCAATATTGGTTGAACAAGTTTTCATACATTTTCCTTTGGTTTCGTGTCCAGTGGTTGATTCGTCAAAGCTAAATAGTAATTGTATTTATGCATAGCTTCTAATAGGTAGAGCACACATAAAAAGTATAACAAATTGAAAAATAAAAATACTAAAGTGTGGAGTAATTTTATTGCACCTGGCAATCAACCTGGCACACACACATGGATGTGTCGCCGCCATTACTAGGCTTCACTCAATGTTTAGGCGATACTCCGTCCGTCTTTTTTTATACGTCCATGCTTATAAGTATCAAACTTATGGTAAGTACCTACATAATGATTTCATTAAAATTTATAATTTACATGTCGTAATATCCGATAGTCTAGATAAAAATTGATTATATTTTTTGGTTTTTACCTCGGTAATATTAATAATCCTCTAATATTAATGTCAGGTATTGCTTTGTAAAATATATTAAATCAACTTAACACTGTTGTAAGTACCTATAGTTGGATATTTGAGACAACATCTCTTAGAATTCAAAAATTTTCTAACATTCGAACTATAATTCTTATTAAAATTGTCGATTTTAAGCATGTTATGTTCTGTTAAATAAATGAGGCACAAATAATCACAATTTAAATATTTTGTGCCAAAAATATGCAATTGTTAAGTTTGATAAACAAGAGTATTTACGTTTGGTAATGACCAGCCATCAGTCTTCAACCAGTAAAAACTCATCTGAAAATCTTATATACAAATAAAATCCAAATTTATCAATAATCAACATTAAAACATTATATCCTCATGTCATATGTCACTTAATCCTAACGTATCCTAAAAACAACAACTTAAACATTACACGATTATATTATAATATGTATAAAAACATTGTACTTTACACATTGCTACATAATTGTCTTTTAATTTTTCTTAATCACGAAAAAAACATGTCAAAAATTTTTACAACCCAGGATTATTATTGGACGTTTTCTATCACAAAGTAATTTCAATATTAAGTACACGATTAATAATTAATTCATAATATACAAATATTTAAGACGATTTTAATAAAACCACAAAACTATTAAATATTAAGGGAATAAAACAAAATGACTACTGGTCGGGAATGCAATGATCAAAATTATTCCAAGTAAAATAATATTCAATTAAGATACAAGGGAAAATTCTTATAAAAACGAATTTTAAAATTCCTAAAAGCTGAAGTACCTTAAATCTACATTAAATAACACATCAATTGTGAATAAAATGTAAGTTTTTTTTCTAAAATAGGTACTATACAAATATAACTAACTCGATAAAATCATACGAAAAAGGTTTTGAAAGTCGATTTACATTGAAAAACAAAGGTCAATTAATAAAATACAGAATTTAACTCTATACTTATCTAGAATTTAATCAACTCATTGAAACGTGACGCAAGAGGAAATTAAATAATTGAAAAATCTTGTCAATTCAATAAAATAAGATATAATCTTGACAAATAATTAAGTACAAGCCGATTTAAAATTTTAAAAATATTATCAGCTAGAATCTCAACAATTCCTAAAAACGCTTCCAAACATAATTTCTCAGCGTTATTATAACGCTTCGTAAAATTTTTTTTATAAGAAATTATCTCAGAACGAAAGAAATAAAATACGACAATCTATTCCAAAAAACATATCCGCTACATAATTTTATAAGGCACTTTATTATTTTAAAACTCAACATTGTCGCAATTACCCTTAAAAATTGCCACTTTTTGACAGTTTACTAGAATAGCCACATTCACAACTTTTATGTAATCTGTGGCTAATAATGGCTACTCAAAATCATTCATACAATAAACAAACTCAGAATCGCGCTCAAAACTTGCCTGTCGCAAAACTCTGCCCACTCTTAGAGTTTTCTAATGAGCTTAAACAATAGACTTTGATCATTACTAACTACCACGGAATAAGGTGTTAATTTGAATGTTTTTACCTCACCAACTCAAAAGCTCTTGAGCGTCAGTCCCCTGGCCGGTAAACGGCAGAGTTTTCTATTGAGCCTACACAATTTGATCACTACTGCCACGGAATAAGGTGTTAATTTGAATGTTTTTACCTCACCAACTCAAAAGCTCTTGAGCGTCAGTCCCCTGGCCGGTAAACGGCAGAGTTTTCTATTGAGCCTACACAATTTGATCACTACTGCCACGGAATAAGGTGTTAATTTGAATGTTTTTACCTCACCAACTCAAAAGCTCTTGAGCGTCAGTCCCCTGGCCGGTAGACTATTAGCTTTAGCCGGTGCGTCTCTCGCCTGCGAGTGTGCTACCGCTATACTGAGACACTGGACCCATTCTTCAGCATTCTTGCCATCTTTGGGCTTCAGGATCAGGGTTTGGTCTCCGGTGAAGATTTCGAACGCTTTGGGAATGTTACGCGCGCCTCGTGACACTTTTACTGAACGGATCTGGTTTATGTCTATGCTTTCGCCGCCGCTCTGTAATGTTTATATTGTTTATGATTATTAAAATAAATATAATTTACAGTCATTATTGAAAACTATATTTAATAAAACTTGAAATAGTGTTCTGTTTTAACTTTACGTAAATTAACATAAAAGATTGGCATACTATCGGCTTTCCAGATTTGCCATTTTTTATTGACGTGTATGAATTTACGCATTCAAAAACTAATTTGTCTATGAAATCAGTTAAAACACACTCACCGATCCCTTGCACGACAGATGCGCGCCGGACAGCGTGAAGTACCTCGTCCGCCAGCGTCTGAACAGCCTCCACCTGCCCTTCTTCTCCTTTAGCTGCCCCTCGATGACCGGCTGCCCATCAGCCGCCAGGAACCCCACAGCCCTCTCCGGGTGGTTGCAGAGGAAACACCCCCACGTGGCCTTGGACGGCTCGCTTTGGGCGTTCACTTCGAACACGTCGAAGAAACCCGCCGCACGTAATTCGTTCACTAGCATCTCTTGTTCCTGTGTGGAGCAAAGGAAATATATTGTAATCAGTTTCATGTACCACGTTTTATACGTTTGTAATTATAAAATGTTAGTACTGTTGGATTGAAAATGAAAATATCGGGTACATATAGTCTAATAAAAACAGTTTCTAAAATTATCAAGAGGTTTCTTAAAACCACGAATAAATACTACGATATTATGCTTACGTTTACATACTTACGCATATGATTCATGCTTAATTATTTTGCGATTGCTCGTTCATGATTCCAATTCAGGCCTCATCGCTACCTAAATAAGAGAAATTCTCACCTTGAGCCCCGGGAAGGCACTAGTAACCAGCGTGAGGAACGTCTTGTTCTCGCACTTGAGTATGTCCCAGCAGTGCTTGAGGCTGGCCACAGTGGGGTCGCGGGAGGACAGCGGCACCTATACACACGCACCTTGAGTCCCGGGAAGGCACTAGTAACCAGCGTGAGGAACGTCTTGTTCTCGCACTTGAGTATGTCCCAGCAGTGCTTGAGGCTGGCCACAGTGGGGTCGCGGGAGGACAGCGGCACCTATACACACGCACCTTGAGTCCCGGGAAGGCACTAGTAACCAGCGTGAGGAACGTCTTGTTCTCGCACTTGAGTATGTCCCAGCAGTGCTTGAGGCTGGCCACAGTGGGGTCGCGGGAGGACAGCGGCACCTATACACACGCACCTTGAGTCCCGGGAAGGCACTAGTAACCAGCGTGAGGAACGTCTTGTTCTCGCACTTGAGTATGTCCCAGCAGTGCTTGAGGCTGGCCACAGTGGGGTCGCGGGAGGACAGCGGCACCTATACACACGCACCTTGAGTCCCGGGAAGGCACTAGTAACCAGCGTGAGGAACGTCTTGTTCTCGCACTTGAGTATGTCCCAGCAGTGCTTGAGGCTGGCCACAGTGGGGTCGCGGGAGGACAGCGGCACCTATACACACGCACCTTGAGTCCCGGGAAGGCACTAGTAACCAGCGTGAGGAACGTCTTGTTCTCGCACTTGAGTATGTCCCAGCAGTGCTTGAGGCTGGCCACAGTGGGGTCCCGGCTAGATAACGCGGCCGCGTGTCTCGCCTGCAGCGCGAGGAACATGAGGTGTATCCACACGCGCGGCGCTCTAGTGCGGAGGGAGAACGCCGCACGTGCGTACAGGCAGTGCGGCCCGCGGCGACCGCACGCGAACTGGAGACGCGCTTGCTTTTTGGAGCGGCGCTCTGGTAATGGTAAGTACTGATTAGTACCCTTACAGAATATGATTACGTCATCATATTAACATTTTTCGTTTGTCATGAATGATGCAAATCAATGAGACTTAGACAATTGATATAGTTTTTTTTATCAATATAATGTATATTTAGAAAGAAAGAAAGATTTAAAGATATTCAATTTCCAAAATGAAAAATATATTATTATTTTTATTCTTTTAACCATAACAAGAAAATAAAAACATCGAATTGTTTAGGTAGAAGTCTCTATTTAAAAGGAGTTAATTTTTACCATTACCGTGTGAAATTTGGGCAATTACACAAGGTAAAGGTACAATATCCATTCATGCATTAATGAAATTATTGTTAGCAAATACAAATTATTTCTTTAAATAATAATCAACATTTAAAACCACCCACCAAAATACACGAACACTTACCTTCAATGGTACACTTAGCGGGTGGCGGTATCCTCAACGACACGTTGTCCATATACGCCTTAATTTTATCCAAGTGCTTCTCACAGAAGTGCTGCACTGTGTCCCGCATGGGGTAAGGCTCGAACACACTGATCCGATGGTTCGAGTTATCATTATTGATCATTGTAACACTAGTATTGTTAGCCCGGCGTGACGTCACAGTCACCGGGCCAGAAATGGACACAGAATTGGTGCCAATTTGTGTCAGAATTGGTCCTGAGGGACTTGTGGAAGTAATCACTGACACTTGGCCCAAAGCCGTGTTCGAATGCTGTATGGACACTGAGGACGTGATTGGAGTTAGCCCGTCAGCTGATTTACCGATTAACGGATTCACTGATATCGATTGAGTTTGTAGTGGCGCGGATATTATTGTCGGTCCTGCCGTCTGCAATTGTGTATAAAAATAATCATTAACAAAAAATTATAAAGTTAAATATTGTATCACGAAAAATTTTGCAAAATGCTTTTTTTTTGTTGTTTTTTTTGGTCCTTCGAGTCGGATAAGTTTATGTGAAGGTGTAAATATAATGTATTTTATACTAACCGACACTGCTGCAGCACCAACTGGTTTTGGTCCAGTACTCTTAGAGTTCGGTACTGAAATATTTGTTAAGATTATTAGTGTACTGTTCATTTTATTATTATAGAGTAGGGTACTTTTATGTTGTTGTAGTATTTAAATGCTGTGTTTATACCTGGTGCAGGAAGGTTTGCGTTTTGTGCGTTGATTTGTTGTGATGATGATAGTCGAGTCATGCTTTTGTGAAGTCCACCCACCGACCCACCTAAAATTTATTTACATAATGTCAAAACACAGAAAGTATGTGAGAAACATCAAAAAAGAATTATGAATCAGAAGTGCATCGACATGGATTGCTTAGAAAAGTGAACAGAGAGACAAAATGAGCTGTTATAACTTATTATTATTTATTTCTTACCAGCAACATTCAATCTTGTCATGCTTCTATGGGAATTAGGGCCCGGATGCAAGCGTCCTGTACTCCTCGAGTCTCCCAATTTGGCCCTCCGCGTGTAGCCAACAGGGCCAGTGGGCCCCGTAGTTACAACTGAGGGCCCGGGGGCCACAGCCGGGGCCCCAGCGGTAGTTGAGGGCCCTGTTGTCGTACCAGAGCTAATAACATTGCCTGTGGAATTCTGACCGCCTAGTTTGACGATCGTTACACCACCGGATGTTCTATTTATCTCTCCATGAGTCGATTTTGGACGATTACTGAAATAAATTTTTAATAAGAATAACTGAATACAAATTGATAATATTCGTAGCAGGATTTAATGACACAAGTTATACATACCGTCTCCTACGAGTTCTATGTTTATATCCTCGAAAGCTTTTAAAACAATTATATCATATTAGTGAAAATCAAAATGTTGACATACTTTTTTTCGTGAACTTTGAAATATGAATGTTTTTAAATACATAAAAATAATCCTTAAATTATTCTGACGGTGATGATAACGTCACTAACCTATGATTGGCTCTCAACGCGGCCAGTAGTCGGTCAGTAAATAACGCAGGGTAAGCGCTACACAGCGCGGTCGCTTCCCGGATGAGCGCCGCTTGCTCTGACCACTCCGCACCGTGTAATCTCTCCACAACGAAGTTTAGCGCTTCTTGCGCTCTTTCCTAGTATGAAATATGGTATATGTTACTCATACTTCGTTTGACGTGACACGTGAAAAGTTTGTAGTGTTCATAAGCATTATATAAAAAAAAATATATATATTATGCATGAAAATTAAAAAAAAAATGTTTTTTTATAAAGCGCCAGTTTAAGTGATGTGATTTGGAGTAAATTAAAATATCGTTGCAGCGTTAAGTGTAAAATAGTTCAAAACGAACTAACTACTGAAGGACGTAATGAAAGGGATAACTTTCACCCTGGTAAGTAAATAAAATAAATCACAAATTAATGAGGTATAATTTAAAAAGCGACTCTGTCTAGCTACGAAAATAATGGCGACACTGACGTATTTTTAACATCTTTTTGACTAATGTAAAGGTTGATACTCACCCGGCTAGTAGTAGCAACACGGGCGAGCGTGGTTGCGATAAGGCCAGCGCTCCGCGGCGAAGCGTGTGCCGCACGGCCCGCCCGAGACAACGCGCCCGCTTGTTCCGCAACTAGCGAGGGACGACTTGCGCTCACGCTCGCTATTACCTAGAAGGTAAGGTTCTAGGTAATGTCACGTGGTAGACGTGCAAACTGGCAACGCCGCACGCGGTTACTCGTGAGGGAACATCACAGTTAAAAGCGTAAACTGGCAACGTCGCACGCGGCTGCTAGTAATCGAACGCCGTAGCGCGAGTCGCGCTGACTAAGTGATTAATTTTATGTGTTTTACCTTAACAATGTTGGGGAATTATGTAAGAAAAAAGAAAATAATTAAAATGTAGTAAGACATAAATTTTGAAAAACAGTACTTTTTAAATAAGATATGTCCATTGTGTTATAGTATATAAAATATAATAACAAAGACTGGACTGAATGAATGGACAAACAAAAATCTCATAAGTACCTGCAGCAAATCCATACACATGCATCCCGGATCGTTCTGCGGTGTGTTATTTGGGCACAAGTATGAAATCAACTGCGGCACGGCTGTTTTCAAAGCTTCCGGTCGTCTTGCGGCTATTTGCTCAAACAGTGCGAATAGAGAACTCTTCTCTACGGGTTCTGCGTGTGGGAGCAACGCGACAAGCGCGGTCACGTGACCTTCTAAAGGTTCTGGGCACACTTCGTATAAGTTCGTCAGAATTCGACAAAGCGGGTAGTTTCCTAAAATAAATGAAATGTCAATTTTGAACAGGGGACTGATGTGGTTTAAAAATTTTGAAACTAGCTTTCCGTCCATGGCTTCGCTTGCGATGGAAGCGAAATACATTTCCAGTACTATTTCAATCACATAGTGTTTTTTTAAATAGAAGTTACATCCTTTCTTCATCCTTCCTATACATCATTCCTATGGTCTAGTTTATCTCTTTCTGCCACAGATGGAGTTATTCATTTATTTTGTGATAATTTAGGTAATTTTACTTTTTGTTATTTGCACATTTATAAAATACAAGCGGTCCGCCCCGGCTTCGCCCGTGGTACATGTTTACGTTTTCTCTCCGTAAGAACCATCCTCGTACTTCAAGGAATATTATAAAAAAAGAATTATCGTTTTGGTTGGACCGTTTTGGTCCACCCGTTCACGCGTGATGCCGTGACCAAGGAAAACGGGTTTCATTTTTATATATAGATAAATAATAGTAAGCGATTTTTACCTGACATAATAGAGTCCATAATGGTTTGAACATGTGGTTTCAACAACACCGCGTGGTGCACCGCGGCAAGCGAGAGATATCGCGCCATGTGACGTGATATCTCCCGATTGCCCTTGTGCAGGAATTGCACGGCAACTGGTAGGAATAGCTCCATAACTTCTGCGTTGCCACTCGACTCTTTGTCGGATTGTAAGGGGAATGATACCTGAAGAAGAAAAGTGTTTTGTATAGAGAATTTAATGAGGGTAGTTTGCATTTCTAAACAATAAAATCGTACATAACTGCCTGTATATGTGTAGAAGTATAAAGCAAATATTAATGAACAGATTGTACTTTTGCTGCTTAACTAGATAAGGAAAAATGCTGAAGATTCTTTTACATAAATTCATAGAAAAATCATTGAATAATAAAAAATAATATTTTGAATATACACATAAAAATTTGGAAAATCCAAAAGTGCACGCCTCATAATTTTTTTTTAATAAATATTTATTAATTATTATTTTTGTTTATTTAATAACAATTAAACCACATCGAATCAGACCCTGAAAAATGAAAGGGTTCTATTCCTGAGCATACTCAAGCGTAAGAGAAAAAAAAAGACTCGATTAGTAAAGTATTTCGGTCGCTATCGTGTTAACAAGAAAAAGGATCCGCACATACAGACACACGGACGTCCAAGACAGAACTTTTTTAAACTGTTTTTTAACTAGTTTAAATAACAAAAATGACATCAAAAATATCATGAACGTTAAAAATAGTGTTTTTTCTTAATATGTGTGTGTATGTATTATGTTACAAGTGCAATGTATGATACATAAAGACATTTTAAGTTTGAAAAATCAGATGTTTTGCGCGAAGTGACAGTAGTACCCACCTCAACGCTTCGCTTATGAGGCGTGCAATTTGCAAATCATGTTACAAGTTAAGGAAAATCAACAAGCAATTTACACACAAACTTCCTCACAATGAATCACAATTAAATAAACAACTTACCAACACTATACACGCAATAATATCGGAAGCTATTTTAGCGTGCGGCGGATCGTCATCTCGCAAATGTCCCACGGGCATCAAGTTATGGTGAAGGCACGACTCAAGTAACGCCACTAGAGCGCTACAGTACTTTTCTAGAGTGCCTGTCTCTTTGATACATGATGTCACTCGAGTGACGCATATCTCTATGAGTGCCTGATCACGGTCATTACGGATGTAGTCCGGTCGAGATGAAATTTCGGTTATCTGTTTTAACTGAAACAATTTAATAATTCCTTAGCACTATATTTCTCTAATAGCTGTGCGTCAACAGTTCCACTTGTGGAAAATAATAAAAGGTAAAAACATCAGGCGAGATTGTGGTTAAACGCTTCCCTATCTACTACAGTATATACTTGCATTTCACTAAAAATCTCATCATAGATACTTTAGTTTAGCTGTAAAAACGTAACAGACAAACAGGAAGACTTGCATTGAAAATATTAATATAGATATACAAAATAATTAACATTTGTGTGTTGAAATGCCTTATCCATTACATAATGTTATTTATAACTTAAAACATTGCATATTTTTATAATTTATCATAACCATTTGATGACATAAACATATAACATGCATTATGTCACCATTCAAGCATTTAACTGTGGTATGACAACAACAGCAGTGGTTCTATAACAACTTATTTCCTATCAATTTTCCATTAACTTGATAGTATAATATACTTATTGGTTTAATTATTTTTTTCAGGTTTGTAGTCCCAAATTAACCCATTGAGCCCCGAACGGCCTGATCGGGCCACGACACAATAGATTTTATATTGTGTCTGCGTTTCCAGGGCCTGAGTTATTAATGAGAATATTAAATAAAGAATTATACCTATGTCATTTACAACAAATAGGGAAAGACCCGCTACTAAAAAACATGCTGCTATCATCATGTCTCAAAACATGTATTATATGTTTAATATTAATGTATTAGATTACACATTGATCTATTTCTCCAGTGAACCATTGCAGTATGTTTAAATCAAGCACAAACACAAATGATATAAACATGCAGACATTTACAAGTTACAACTTAATTTGAATTCATTAAAATGCATGAGTTGTGTGATGTGGTAATACTGATTGTAGTTTTTATAATGTTTTAAATTTTTTGTACAATGTTTATGATCAAAACATATGGAAACTTCAATTTGAACTAACATGCATCAAAACCAAATAAGAAATATTCCAACAGGTAATAGAGTGGATATTTACAAGGCTACTTTCACTTGAATGCATATATATGCAGAGATTGCAGTTAAGTCTATATTGCATAAATAATCAAAACAAGCGCAGATATTTTATTTTTATCCACGTAAGCCTACAATAGCTATATATCTTTGTATATGTCAATGTTGTCGTGAAAAAGTTTGCAAAATACTTACGACTTCATTTATATCGTTCACAATATCTGAGTCAGGGATTGCAAAAATGTCCCCCGCCCGGGTCAGGTCGCGCTCGGTGAGCACGTGCTTCAGCAATTCGTGCATACTGCTGTCTCAATAACAACTTGGAATCACAAAATGCACACAATCCACAACAACAACTGACTCGACACATCAACACCGCCTACTCAAAACTAGTTTTGAAGATTTTACAACATATTTCAAATTATGCATAATTGTAAATGACATAAATAGATATCGCAATCGATTTCTAACTGAAAAATAAAACAACAAAATCAAAGAAGCGAAAGTTTCAGTAAATATAGACCTTTCGATTTGTTCCGAATTCCGATCAATTCCGATTCCCGAAATTACAAGTTGACTGACTGTTCATACTTCATATGTCAATCGGTCAATGATCAGTAAATCGGATAATCATATTCACATTTCAATCAATAGATTTGATGTACAGAAATTATCGCCTATATTCATTGATACCTCATAATATCTATAGAATGAGAAAATTTTTATTTTTTTAACCCTTATTACGAAACCTAGGTAACTATTGTGTTTTATTTTTAATACTGTGACAATTTATGATTTTATTCCCTCATGCTCCAATCTCCATCAATTTGTGCATTGTTGTCAACGTCATAAATCACCTGTTCTGCAAATAAAAAACAAACTTTGAATTTAATAGTTAACTATATTTAAGGATTTTAGGACCATAATATTAAAATCACATTTTGAGAAAAAATTATAAACTACCATAATATCATGCCTGTTCCATGTAAAACAGGCTGTGGCAAAAATGCTATGCTAAAGGTAACCTCAATTTATGAATATTTGTAAACATATTTCTATGAATGTTTGTAATATTATTAAAATAATAACTCACTATTCTAGCGGCCAAAAACTGGAGATGCATTGTGCAAAGAGTGTTTCTTTTGGGCGTTCGAGACAGAAATCCATTTCACGATTACAAAAGGCGAATTGTTCAAACGCGGAGATTCCGTCGCTATAGCCGCTTCAGGTGGTAAAGATTCCACAGTTCTTGCTCATGTGCTCAAAACGTTAAATAAGCGTTATGATTATGGCCTCGATCTCATGTTATTATCCATAGATGAAGGAATAACTGGATATCGAGATGATAGCCTCGAAACTGTAAAGCGCAATAGAGACGACTATGAGATGAATTTAAAGATACTTTCGTACAAAGATCTGTATGGTTGGACGATGGATGAAATAGTCGCTCAGATAGGACGTAAGAATAATTGTACTTTCTGTGGTGTGTTTCGAAGACAGGCATTGGATAGAGGGGCTGCTATGCTGAATGTTAAATGTATAGCAACAGGGCATAATGCGGATGATATTGCTGAAACTGTGCTTATGAATGTGTTACGAGGGGATATAGCAAGGTTGAAAAGGTGCACAGCTATCTCTACGGTAAGATTGAGTTTTTATAAGTGAAATCTATCATCATTTTCTTATGAAACATTGTGTAATTTTATATAATTACAATATTAAATTAAAAAAAAACATTGTAGATTATTTTTTTGAAGTTTGATTTTTTTTATTACAGGGTAGTGAAGGTACAATACCTAGAGTGAAACCTTTGAAATATACATACGAAAAAGAAATAGTAATGTATGCACATTACAAGAAGCTGGTATATTTTTCTACCGAGTGTATTTTTGCACCAAATGCATACAGAGGCCATGCAAGAGCATTGCTAAAGGATTTGGAAAAGATCAGACCATCTTGTATCATGGATATCATATATTCAGGTACGTAAAGTATAGTTTAATTATTATTAAAGAACAATAAAAAATGTGATATATCAGAATAATCTTCTTATATTTAAAAATGAATCGCAAAATGTGTTGGTAAGTGCATAACTCGAGAACGGCTGAACCGATTTCGATAATTCTTTTTTTATTATATTCCTTGAAGTACGAGGATGGTTCTTATGTAGAGAAAACGTAAATATTATGTACCACGGGCGAAGCCGGGGCGGACCGCTAGTCTTCTTATATATAAAAATGAATCGCAAAATGTGTTGGTAAGCGCATAACTCGAGAACGGCTGAACCGATTTCGATAATACTCTTTTTATTATATTCCTTGAAGTACGAGGCTGGTTCTTATGTAGAGAAAACGTAAACATGTACCACGGGCGAAGCCGGGGCGGACCGCTAGTTTTTAATAAATTTGAAGAATTTCTATGTTAAACTTATTAAAATATTTTACTTTTCAGGTGAAACAATGTTAGTTAAAGAGGAGGTCTCCCTTCCATCACAGAGAGTGTGTTCCAGGTGTAATTTTGTGTCCTCCCAAGAAGTGTGCAAGGCTTGCGTTCTACTAGAGGGTCTTAACAAAGGTCTGCCCAAACTCGGCATAGGAAAAAGTTCGAAAGCAAAGAAAATGCTAGAAGATTATAACGCAAGACAAAAATTGGCGGCAGAAATTGAAGAAATGAATGAGGACTTTAAGAAAAACAACTGTGTGTCTAAGGGAAAAGTGTGTAAAAGTGGTTGCAATAGAAATACTGACGTAACATCTACACATAGCAAGGCATGTAGTAGTAACTGTGGTTGTGCTTCAAAGGACTTAGTGTTACCAGAAAATCCAAAAATTAATAAGCTATTACAAGAGTATGGTTTGCCAGATTCAAAAGACGTAAATAATGTAACGTCAAATGGAAAAGATTTAAGCGATTTGGAAAATGATGAAAATATTTTATTAGAAGAAAATACATGTGCAGGCGCTTGTGGTAATGGTTTAAGTATAGCATTTTGACCCTAATGTGCACATAAATAATTATTGTGTATATATGTATTTACATTATTATTTGTATATTGTAAATAAAAATCATTTATTTAAAATTATACACTTTATTCCATCACAATAACATTTAAATGCTAGGCATTGTTAGTTTTCTAATAGAAATAAATATCTTATATATTAATAGCACTATAATACAGAGCACAATATTTAAAATTTTGAGTACTTTAGTGTTATTCCAAATACATAATCTTGAGCTTCCAACTGATTGTGAACTTCACAAAATTAATAACATTTCTTTAATTTAAAGTTAAAATTGCATTGAAATCTTGGATGAATTGTCATCTATACAGTTAATTACAAGATTTTTAGTTAAATCAAATTATATTTGTCTATGTTATAAAAGCTGGTGCACGAGACTCTATCCTCTCCCTGCAAATTGGGCAATTGTCGCGAATATTTTCCGAACAGTCTTCACAAAGGCACACATGTCCACACGGCAACAATATTATCTGAAATAATATAATAATTTTTAGTTATAATTAAACTTTAAAGTTAGTTCGTCATATTACTAAGTAGACTGGAAGTAATTCTTTAATTTTATCCTAATTCCTAAGACAGGCCAGTTCGAAAATATCAAGTTAAAAATTGGTCAAGTTCTTTTTTCAAAAACACCTTAAAGATTGTAGAACCTACTTTATCTATGATCCTCAAAAAAAACCACCAACCAACCTCCTTCAAATGAACTTGAAAAAAAAAAAGCCCGCCAAATACCTCTTTAGGATTATCTGTGCACACGACCCACTGTTCTGTGCTCTGCATTCTCTCCTCCCAGCTGCCAATTGCCGCTTCATGCTCTCCTAGTACACTACACACATCTTCTCTTTATTTAGTTACCTCATCACTGGCAACCTAAACGACTATTCAAAAAAAAACACCAACCATCCTCCTTGGAATTACCCTGCAAAAAAAATAGAACAAAAAATCGCACCAACTAACCTCCTTAGGATTATCTGTGCACACGACACACAGCTGCACGTCACTAAGCCCCTTATCTCTATTTTGCGCTCTCCGTTCTCTCCTCCCAGCTGCCAATTGCCGCTTCATACTATCTTCAGCGGCGCGTCGTTTGCGCCGTTTCATGTATTTGTAAGCTATCCGACAAGACGCGACGGCGGCTACCGTTCCAAATACCACTATAAGCACCCTGTTGATTGGTAGAATTAATTAGGTTAATAACAAATGTAATAAAAAAATTACCGTATTTAATGTTAAAGTTGCATTTCTGTTGTATATTTTTTTTTATTGAGATCTGCAATCAGTTGCAAGACTAATCAAATGAGGTGATGACTTAAAGTATTTTTCGCTTTTGTCTTATTATTATTATTTTTTTTTAACTTTATCAAGCCGAAATGGAATAACTTTACAGTAAACAATAGCTAGATACGACGTATATAAATGAAAATTGATCTGTGAAATATCAGGGAGTCCGTAATATAAATCACATAATAAATACAAAATAACTTCATATGAATATTTTAAAGCAATAAAACTTACTTTTTAAAGAAAATAAGACACAATTTAAATGCCTTTTTAAGTAACATTGTGTGAAACACTAGACGTAAACACATATACAGTTGAAAAATAAAAGTACAATGGTCAAGAAGTTACATCATGAATAATGTATTATTTCAGACTAGATTTCCGCCCGCGGCTTCGCCCGCGTTTTCAAAGGAAAACCCGCATAGTTCCCGTTCCCGTGGGATTTCCGGGATAAAACCTATCCTATGTGTTAATCCAAGTTACCCTCTATATGTGTGCTAAATTTCATTGTAATCGGTTCAGTAGTTTTTACGTGAAAGAGTAACAAACATCCATACAAACTTTCGCCTTTATAATAGTATTAAGATTTCAGACAAACAAATTAGCTTTGAAAAATAATGAATTGTTGTGTTTTGTATGTAGATGTAATATCTATAATAATATTATAAAGCTGAAGAAATTGTTTGAACGTGCTAATCTCAGGAACTACTGGGCCGATTTGAAAAATTCTTTTGGTGATAGATAGCCCATTGATATAAACCAAAGAGAGAAGAGCATATTTATATCACTGAACATTATTATTTATATTATTCAAGAATTACCTCAACAAATCCCGAGAACTAGCCAACCGCTTCAACAAGCTAGATTTGGTCGCTGTTGTCAAATATAACGGCAGACCGTCTTTCGGCGGTTGTATTTTCAGTCCCGAGCTGTTTCTGCTGAGTTCTCCAATCGCCGTGATGTAGGAACCGTCGCGTAACATCTCTTCCATAGTTTGGAGACCTCGCTGCCGAACACCGGAAAAGAATCCCCATACATGGTCTATCACCCCTGGTGACATGGGCTCAAACTTGTCCGATATAACATCAAGGTCTGGAAGGATATAATTTTTTTTATTAATCAGTTATCAGTCCAATACTTTTAAATAATTTATTGTGCATCTATATCATAAATTGAAAAAGGTGATTTTGTTTTTGTTCAATATTGAATTTTAAAATTTTATTTGACAAGTTTTCTAAAACTTACAGAAATCAACACAATAATTGATCAATGAAATAAATTTTATAAGCGGAGAACACTAACTTTATGCATTTTGTAATATATTAATTTTTTAAAGACAAATAATCACCCAATAATTCTGCAGCCAAGGCGTCAACAATTTCAATGCTATGTTTCCCATTTGTGAGCACAAACGGTGTCGCATTACACACCTCGTGGATAGTGCGTGTCTGATCTGACCAGAAACCAGCTGATGTTCTGGCTATCACATGCTCTTTTATTGTCAACCTGACGATAGAGTTAAAATTTAAATAAATATTTTCAGGACAATTTTCACACATGGCACGATCTGATCCGATACCAAGCTTTCGCTTGTGTTATGGAAACCAAATGGCTGCAAACATACATAGATAAATTTTTAATAAATACTTATATAAATAATTAACACTCAGACAGAGCAAATAACTTTGTTCATCACACAAATATTTGCATGGAAGGAAGGGTCACTACCAACTAAGCCAACCGGTCTGTCAATTTAACCATATACATTAAATTGTATGTACAGTACTCCAAAATTAATAATGCGCATGCAGATCTTTGCTAATTATCGAAAAGTAAATCAATGCAACAAATATATATTCGCAATCGTGTGGCTTATCGTTGCTATTAACTTACATTGAATTATCGAAACAAATTTCGTTACATATCTCTTTTACCATAAAATCACAATAAAACTCATAATTCTAATAAACTATGCATGAAGAAAATACATTTAATCACGCTATATATATATCGTCTTCGGAGGCTCGGAGAATATGACAGTTGCCGAACAGTCACAAATTTTTCTATGCGCATTATCAGTTTTGGAGTTCTGTATATGAATCGGCTTATATATTGCATATTTATTATTAGAAAAAACTATGATGTAGAGCTTCCAATAAGTTGTACTTATTAAAAAAAATATTCTTATATGCAGAAATCATAAACAATTTAAAACAACTTCATGAAAATGTTTATTGAACACAACCATATTTATGAAACAAGAAAAATACTGTACCTTTGTATTACACCAGTGACAGACTGATTATAATTACTAGTTATTGGGTTGCCAAGTGGTTTTACAAGCCCTCTTATCACAACATAGGGTATCACACAATTTGGGTATTTGTTTATCTCTTTCTGAAGATTTGTATCTATGTCCAACACTGGTGCTGTCTGAAATAATAAGTGTATTTTCTATAAAATACTGTGACATGATTTTTATTAGCTCTTAATCTAAACTTATGAATATTAATTATCAGATTCAGCTGTAGGATAGATTTTTATACTCCATTTTCATAGTGTTTTTTTTGTTAAGAATTTAGATAAGCTATCTTTTAAATAAAAAATAATTACCTGTAGCGCGTTTAGTATGTGTTTACATTTGCTCAGCTGCTTTACACAAAATCCCAATATTAAAGAGTCTATACTTAATACAATAGCTTCCGCAATTACTTCCGAAAGAAAATCCATTTTAATGTTAGCTTTGTTTTACTTAAGAAACATAAAATTTTGATTAATGCTTCTCTTGTTTATTTAGAGTATTCACATTTTAGGAGTGATCACTGTTATCTATATAATTAATAAAATAACCTCAATTTGTAAAAATATATTTGTTTGACAATTGACATTGTTTTGACTTTTTACTGTAGTTTGAAAAGTTTTGAAAATTCTGACTATGACACCTTAGGCCGGCCACACATCGTAAGAATTTTTCTGTCAGGAAATTTCTGATGCCCGCCGGTCTGTGCGCCGGACGCACTCTTTTCATACATTTTGTTAGGGATAGTCGCATACTACACAGAGCAAGTAATTGGCATACTATCAGAATTCTGACGTGTCGGATGTCCGCTTCTGATGGGCGCTAGGATGCAAACGATCGGACGTCAGAATTTTTCGGATCAGAAATTCGGAAGGCAGCCTCTCCATACATTTTGTATATACCCCGCACATCTGTCAGAAATTTCTATCAGATATTGAACGGATGCCGTGGAGGATGCACGCGTTTACTTTGCACGGCAAGACAAGATGACAGAAATTGAAGATTTGATTATGGAAATTGAAAAATGAAAAATAATTGCTTCATGTTTCATGTGAAATTGGCTGTCATGCAATCTTCTCCAACTGAGTGGATAAACCCAGTATAGACGTTTTATTTTATTTTTATTAACTAAGTAGAACAATGATGCTAATAAAAGTAACTGATCGTCATCCATTTTGTTACTTTTTCTTACTTTTTGTAAACCCAAGACTATACCTACTATGCTGCCGGCCAACCGCGAACTAAACTCATACTCGTCGGAAGAAAATTTCTGACAAGTGTGCGGTGTGGTGTCGACGGGCGTCCGAAATTTTCTGACAGAAAAATTCTTGTTCACTGTGCGGCCGGCCTTATTCGGTATTACCATCCACCTACCATCTACTATCTAGATATGTATTTTATAATCTGTGAACATATTCGAGTCTCCGGCTTTCGCGTTTGGCATTGAGATATACCTTAAAGATATACATATGTAGTAACCATGGAAATTTATATAACTAATATACATATATTGTAATAGGTACTTAAGATTCGCGTGTTATTCGTGACCGGTCACCGGTTCGAAGACCGATTTCGGACGAAAAAAGGGAAGTGAAGATGACACAAAAGAGAAAAGTCACACTAATTAAAAAAAACAACAAATATTTGACAGCTGACCATCATGCCATCAACTGACACTTTGTTATTGTTTACGAAATTCTTGGTTGTTTTGATCACAGAACTATATCGAGATAGAAGGAAAGAGTGTATGTACCTCGCGTGCCGAAAGGGCGATTTAACATCGTGTTGCTCGCCGCGATCAGCGATGCTCACTGCTCACTGCTCAGTCCGCTCTCGACCGCTCTCCGTGTGTGACGTGTGAGTTGTGACTAATGCAAACAGAAAATGGCCCCGTGCTCGATAATTAACTGTGCAAACACCACCAAAAAATTTGAAGGTGTCAATGAAAATATTTCCTTTCACCGGTAAGTACTTTTTGCCCTAAAATATCTGTTATTACTTATAAAACAATTTATTTTTTTGCTCCGTATTAATTTCATGTAAGCGGTAACGGAATAGTGCTTTTCCATTACGGCTTTAATTTTACACGCCAGACTGGACATGCATTGAAAACCAGCAACGAAAATAAAACATTCCAAACTGTCGAAACGCCAAAGGTTGATTTCTCATTTTTCTGTCAAAAGTAAGAATATAGAGTTGTACCCCACGATTTTCAATGCCGATTTCTTAGTCGATTCAAATAGATACCTATTGAAAACAGAAAAATTATAATTTTTTTTTAATCCTGTAATATTATTGACGAAAGGGATGAATTTTAGTTATATCGATGGTTAAAAATATATTTACTATACTTATTGCAAATTTGTTTCAGTTTTCCGAAAGATCCTCTCGTGAAAAATAAATGGATTGAAGCAACGGGTCGTAAAAACTGGTTTCCTACGAAACACAGCCGGATTTGTTCCATACATTTTCACGAAGATTCGTTTACTGGCTCATCAAAGTTTCGGCGAATAATCCATACAGCTTATCCGACTATAGATGTAGTGAAAATGTCAAATAATGAAAAGGTACATTTATACATCACAATCATTTGTTAATTTCATTTCTCAAAATAGGATCTGACTTAATTTTTTCGTATCATGCTTTACTAGCTGCTCGTTTAGCAGCTAATATTTTTTCACAATTCTTCTGCTCCATGGTAACTTGTCTGTAACGAAATAGATATGAAATAAACAGAAATTAGCTAAATAAGTTTTTTCCAAAAAATTAATTTTTGGGACAAGCTTTTATTGCTGACTGTACTTTTCTTTATAAAACACTCATCTACTGTTCAAGACTTCAAACAATTCCAAACACGAAGGGTTAATGTTTAGTGGTTGAGGAGTTCCTTCCGTCTCCATCAGTAGGTCAGCACCATGATACTTGAATTTAATATTGTCACCTGACTTGCACATGTATGCAAACTTTCAGCTCAATAAGTTGAGTAAAACTATTTTAATATTCAATTGCAAGATTTGATCCGAAGCCGAACATACATGCTTACATAAAAATTAACATACATTTTTATGTATTTTTATTCTTCTGTCAAGGTCAAAATCGATTCCCAATTCGATTACATAAAATGTTTTAGCTACCTATTTAGTTTCTATTTATTTTTTAGCCTTAGAGTAACGATGGTTAAGAAAGAATAGGTACCTACTTCATATGATTTATTTAATACTAGCTTTCCGCCGGCGGCTCCGCCCGCGGTTTCAAAGAAAAACTCGCATAGTTCCCGTTCCCGTGGAATTTCCGGGATAAAACCTATCCTATATTACTCGTGGATAATGTAGCTTTCGAATGGTGAAAGAATTTTTAAAATCGGTCCAGTAGTTTATGAGCCTATTCATTACAATCAAACAAACAAACAAACAAACAAAGTTTTCCTCTTTATAATATTAGTGTAGATGACATGAAATACGCTCTAAAACTAAATTATATTCTTTTAAAATATACTTAATCATTATGAACTTACCTACTCTGGGGAGTCGCAAGACTAACGCGCGTCCTCTCCCGTCGAAGCCTGTTGGCTCCACAGATGACAGAACATATAATATACTGGTTGGCTCACTGACGGACGCTCTTCCGAATTCCGATGCGATTTGATACAGACATCATATATTTGTTAAACACCATTCAATCTTAATCCAACTTGTATTATACACATTCTTACTTCTTAGGAAGCCTTAATATTTTATAAAGACTGGACTTATGCCTGAACATGTTCACATTCTATGTTACAAGTCAAACCAAACAATTAAATTCTTGTACCTCCCAGTCTTCAAGTAGGTATTTTTAACTAAACTAACTATACAAATTATACTCATATTCAAGTTCTCATTCATTATAAGTACTCATATAAATTGTAAAGGTTTTCTCCCATTGTATGTCTTTTAAACACTTTCAAATGTACAATATAAAGAAGACATTTAGTGAAAGGGAAACATAAGAAATTTCATTTCAATAATTAAATCATTCATTTTTTTTATATTTTAATTTACATTCAATCAGGAAGAAGGTTTTGATCTTTAATTTTCCCTTCTAAATAATTTATAATAGTTTCCAAATCTTCAATCCTTTTAGCTTTGCGTCTATTCTGTTCCCTAAATCTTTTTATCACCAACCTTTGGTGTTGTACTAAAAGGGGTGACAGACGTACGAGTAAGTACGCGAACTTGTGGCTCGACGACCTTTTTCGCTCGTGTGTCACCCCAAGTACGCGTACTTAAAAACCGTCGAGTAAGTTCGTTGACGATCCAACATGTTTGAAATTTTACTCGTAGCCCGCCTTCGCTCGCACGTCTGTCACCGCCGCGAGCCGCGAGCCTAGCCTGTCTAGCTATAATAGGTGTTACTAAGTGCAAAAGTTCAATTAATTTCGTCTTCTTCTTTTAGTTTTATGAAAATAATTTAATATAATTAATATGAATGAATATAATATAATTGAATATTGGCGAAGGTATCTTTGAATCACGCCAAGGAAGTTTCACTCCTGACGCGTGGGCTCGGCGCACACGCTCTTTTTTTGTAAAGTACCCTCAAAATATAATAGCACAGACTAATAATAATATACTACGTATACAACAGACGGTGCACTCCATACAAAAAAAGTTGCACTATGAATTTACGCAATTAAAGCGCCAGTGGGGAAATAACGTACTACATGTTCGATTATATCTCTTAGTCTTTTGCTTTTAACACACTAGATGGCACGTTAAACACTGACTTGATGTTCTTTTCCTTCCAGAGCCACTAGATGGCACTAATGTAAATATATGTACACGTACCTTTTATTTTCAAGTCTTTGGCGTCAAGTGTCAACTGTCAACTGTCAACATAATATTTTGTACCTACTCGGATTTTTAATTAAACAAAGCTGACTCACAGAGTACCTACATTATTATGACTGGTATTTAGTTCAGTTTATTTACGAGATTCTGTCAAAACCAAAACGAGAAGCTTTGTTTGTTTTCGTTTTTAATTGTTGAAAAATAAGTGCTAAATATGATTGATGGACTGTGAGGTTATGTAGAATCTACAGGCAGAAAAACGGCAGAAAATAAGCTTTATATGGTAAACTGATATTTTCTCTGAACATAAATTTTTACAAACATGATTTTTAATGATTGGTTTATGGATTTGTAACCCAATATAAGATTGTTTTATTACAGACTTATTGCTTACGTTCGCAATAACAAATTTGTTCAAGAGAGGAGAAGAATTAATCCATCCCAAATGTAAATACGATTCTCCACAAAAACATTGTAGACACAAGAAAGGGATTTCTACATTTGCTACTAAGAAGGATATGGGATCATGAAGGATTTCATCTGTTTTAATACCAGTAAAATGGAATGAGCGCCGTGGCCGTGACTGTGTTTGGTACATAAAGAATGACAAACATTCAACTTAAAATTATTATGAGTGCATTACGGGCAAACACACAATAAGTTGTCCTTTGACTAAGATGTACTTAATTTTAAGGAACACTAAAATGGATGGCTAGAATAGGTATAATCACATACATAGTATTTATTTCTAGTCTGTTGTATAAATAATCAAAGACTACAAAATATATAGTGAACTATGTCTTTAATATTAATTCTACAGTTTACAGTGTAGTGTGTAATCTATTGTATGTGTGCGTCTAGAATATATAGTCCTGTTGTTCTACAGTTTAAGCAGTTCAATACAAGCTTACAGTCGAGTCAACCAACCATTGCATGGCAACCCTGCCAGTTTTGTAAATTGTAGTCTACCTAACCTGACTGTTGGTTTTGATTTGTATCACACAAAGAATACTATACCAAATTTCAAGAAATAAGAATTAAATATTTGATTAACTTTTACTAATATACAGGAGCTTATATACATCAAACAAGACCAAAGCAGGGCTTTGGAGAAAGTGTGTATGGACAAAGACCACAATACATATGGTGCGGACAACTGCATGAAAAGCATGCAGTAAGGGACATTAAATAAATAAATAAATAAAACACATTTATTGTCAAGATCACAACACGAGATACATTTATAAACGAAGGAAAAACAAAAAGAAATAAAAAGAAAAATAATTAAATAAAAATAATCTTATTCCTAAGAACTGTAATGTGGCAGTGAGTGACCTGACAAATGGAGCCAACTCAGTATATGATGGCAAGGTGATTAATACCTCACCACCACTGATTTTCAGTGACCCCAAGTGACTATTGGAGTTTCAGTCTAGAATTGTATATAATGATAATTTAACATGAGTATAATATACTCATGTTAAATTATCATATTATTATGTGAAAGATATATTTCTATTAATATGATAAATACTAATAAATAAATACATCAGTTAAAACATGATATACATATATATACATATATATATGTATAGGTAGATATAATATCAGTATGTAATTATGTATATACTTAATGTAAATAAATAAAATGAAATTATGTATATGTTACCGGAAATGTATGAAATCAAGGAATTGTATACAAATCCTAGTGGTCTAAGATCCGAATATAAGTCGAAATGCAACGGCGTGATAATAGAATGAGACCAATTTTATAATAAATTAAGTGTATTAAAAATGGTTTGACTGGAAAAATCCTGGACAGGATATTTTTTATTAATTATTAAAAAAAAATTATTTTCATTTTTTATTAATTGCAGTTTCGAGATAATAAAACAAACGTTATTTGAAGACTTTTTAACGAATGGGTCTCAAACTAATAGGAAATGTGTACAATGCCGATGCCACTTAGGAAATGTATAAAATATTGTTTAATAAACTATTTAATGCATACATATCCTAGTAAATATAAAAATGAATCGCAAAATGTGTTGGTAAGCGCATAACTCGAGAACGGCTAAACCGATTTCGATGATTCTTTTTTTATTATATTCCTTGAAATACGAGGATGGTTCTTATGTAGAGAAAACGTAAACATGTACCACGGGCGAAGCCGGGGCGGACCGCTAGTATCCTAGTAAATGTATAATCTTCCTTGGAATTATATATAATTCCAATATCGTATTAGGAAATGTAAATAAAGTAAATGATTTCTGTAATAAAACACGTTGTTATTTTTTTTTATTATAGCACTTATTGAGACAATCGGGTAACAGTCTTACCGTAAAATAATAATAATATGTTCATATTATCTTACTAATTAACATTTCTTAAATCAACTTATATTCAATCAAATCAAATTTTCATTTATTTAAGGGTGCTATTACCGATTTTTAACAAAAAACGCTATTTTACGGTACCATTTTAACTCAAAGCAATTACACGTGAGAACAAAGTAATATCTTAATTTAAAGATAATATATTCAGATCTACGATCATCTTATAAAAATTGTACGACGTCATACAAAATTGTCGCTGAAATACGATTTTCCCAGCACAATGATCGCATAAAATGCAAAAAAATGGGGTCTAAAACGGTACAATTTTAAGAAAATTAAAAGCCTAATCTATCTTCTTACCTATAAATTATTGAGGGATGAGGAGGATGAGGGAGGGAGGGAAGTCCTTTATAGATTCTGATAATTTTTTTGTATCTAAATCAAAATTTTATTTCAATTATTAGCTAAATTAAAAATACTTGTTGATTTCTTCATACATTTTGCTCTCGCGGGTCGTCAGACCGCGCTCAGAAGCGCTCTTGGAAGGACGGGTGTATCGCTCCTTGTCCCAAAAATAAAACGAATTAGAAAAAGATTATTGTGCGTGCACTGTCGTTTTCGTGATTTGAAATATTTGATACTTTTCAGATGCTCTTTTTTATGGGTTGTTGAATAGATTGGTGGGGTAAAACAATTCAAGATGGCGTCGACGAAAATTTGACTTTTTTTCGTGATGGGTGTCATTTTCATAGTTTTTGGGGTAGCTATTAACGAATATGAGGTCAAAACTATAATCCAAGATGGCGCTGACGAAAAATTTTACATCTTTTCATCATGGGTGTCATTTTCATGGTTTTTGGGGTAGCTATTAACGAATATGAGGTCAAAACTATAATCCAAGATGGCGCTGACGAAAATTTGACTTTTTTCGTGATGGGTGTCATTTTCATGGTTTTTGGGATAGCTATTAACGAATATGAGGTCAAAACTAAAATCCACGATGGTCGTCGAATTTCAAGATCGTGTCATGGTAATACTGTCGCGTTATGGAGCAAGGCGGCGATTTTGGTATCTATGAATCTGACACGTTTTCTCGGCACACACGTTCTTTTTTTTATTATCTTCGTTTAAATGTTTTAGATAAACTTTATTTTAAAAAAAGTTTAGCGAATATATTTAAAGTTAATAATATCTGTCAGAATATAAACACAGATGATGATTGCCACAGAGATGCGTTTTATATTACATTTCTAAATTCTAATATTTAGAATTTAGAAATGTAATATAAAACACAACACACAATTTTAAAGACTTTCTACAAAACTGTAGTTGTTAACGTTTTAGTTATTTTATTTAAAATTACTTTAAAGGAGTAAGAAAAATATACCTAATTATCGACGGTTACATTGGGGATTTGGTAATACCTACATAGCTGTCTCAAAAACCTTGATAATGACACCCATGCCGAAAAGATGTAAGAGTTTCGTCGACACCATCTTGGATTTTAGCTTTGACCACATATTGGTAAATAGCTACCACAAAAACCATGAAAATGACACCCGTGATGAAAAGATGTAAAATTTTCGTCAGCGCCATCTTCGATTTTAGTTTTACGTCATATTGATTAATAGCTACCCCAAAAACCATGAAAATGACACCCGTGTCGAAAAGATGTAAAATTTTCGTTGGCGCCATCTTGGATTTTAGTTTTGACCTCATATTGGTTAATAGATACCCCAATTACCATGAAAATGACACCCATGACGAAAATATGTAAAATTTTCGTCCGCGTAATCTTGGATTTTAGTTTTGACCTCATATTGGTTAATAGATACCCCAATAACCATGAAAATGACACCCATGACGAAAATATGTAAAATTTTCGTCCGCGCCATCTTGGATTTTAGTTTTGACCTCATATTGGTTAAAAGCTACCCCAAAAACCATGAAAATGACACCCGTGTCGAAAAGATGTAAAATTTTCGTCGGCGCCATCTTGGATTTTAGTTTTGACCGCATATTGGTTAATAGATACCCCAATTACCATGAAAATGACACCCATGACGAAAATATGTAAAATTTTCGTCCGCGCCATCTTGGATTTTAGTTTTGACCTCATATTGGTTAATAGCTACCCCAAAAACCATGAAAATGACACCCATGACGAAATGATGTCAAATTTTCGTCGGCGCCATTTTGGATTTGACCTCATATTGTTTAATAGCTACTCCAACTCCTTGAAAATGACACCCATGACGAAAAGATTTCAAATTTTCGTCGGCGCCATCTTGGATTTTAGTTTTGACCTCATATTGGTTAATAGCTACCCCAAAAACCACCCACATTTGCAAATGTGTTTGCTACTTAGGAAAAGTTCAGATTTAAAGATATAGATAATGTGACGAATTTAATTTATTTAATTCCGACTGTTTCTCGGAATAACATACCTACATTTACTAAGAATTGCATACAATGCCGGGTTTAATATATTGCCGGTAACATAATATTATGTATGATAATAATTCTTAAAAAAGTATTTTATACATTTCTTAAAAAGCTTCGATATTGTATACAATAATACAATTCATATTCAAATTGTTGTAAAATAGTCCCACTTTTTTAAGTTGGTTGAATACACTAAAATACTTATAAGGATCGTACCTACTAATAAAAGTAACAAAATGAATTTTTTAAAGTTCCCAGTAATCTTCTGGAATCAATTTCAATAAAAATATAAAAAAAAATATCAAGTATGAAGATGGTCTATAAAATGGATTGCGCTATGTTTACGTGAGCGTGATGTCCCGCGAACCACGTTGCGACGTTAAATATACCTTTTGAGTAACGCAGATTTGTGACAGCGTCCTTAAGGTAATCAGTCCCCTCGTCCTGCTGTCCCCGTGTACATGTCGCAGTTGGATTGTATAATCCGCCGTATTACAAACGGCCGGCATTTTGTAATATGCCGAAATTCGTCTTTTTCAAACATTCTACAAAAAGACGGTCGCGAGCCGACGGAGCCCCACTTCGTGGGGCTCCTATTTCTGTATAGTTCTAAAAAACACGAACCTAACCTAACCCACCCCCTTATCCAAACCAAAAAATTCTGATTACGAATTTTCGGCATATTACAAAATGCCGGCCGTTTGTAATTCGGCGGATTATACAATCCGATTGCGACATACATACCCCTCGTCCCGCGTACCTTCCAATATCTTAGATGTTTTACATTTCCGACTGTTAGTTAGGAAATGTATGGATTTCCTAGGAAATGTGTACTATAAAATAATTTATTTCACACATTTCCATGCGATTTTAGGAATTACATACATTTCCTGGGAATTTCATACAATGACGGATTACATACATTTCCGTTAACATATACTTACAATGTTTATAATTATAATGATAAATAGGCAGAAAATAACGTTCTATATAATGTTATGTTATATTATAACCAGTAAATAAAATAAATATTTAATTAAAGTTTATGTGTAAACTGTAATTCGATACAAATGCAGGGTTAGAACAGGATTTTAAAATATGTCTCCGGTATTGGAAACGAAAATTATTAATATTTGTCAAACTGGTTAAATGGTGGTGGAATGTTGTTCCAACACTTATGGCTCTTTCAATTTATGCGTTTCGTATCGGACCGCTAGTCGCTACAGTGCCGAAGCTGTGCGTTTGTCGTACGGCGCACGGCCGGTCGTTTGTTTTCATACAAAATGCACGGTGCGGCAACAGCGCGGCGTCCGTACCGCGAACGCTCGACAGCAGGACGGCAATCTACAGATCACCCATATTTGGCAATCTCGCTTCACCTAATGGCCTTGTTTGTTCAAGCCGAAATGAATTAATTACCTACTGCAAAAATTAAATAATTTAGATTACCTGGAAAAGACAAGGAAAATAAACTTTAAACAAGTGTTCGACCGATTATTACCAAGTAGGTAAATAAATTAATGACATTTCCTAAAGAAAACATTTTTTTCAAAATTTTCACATAATAGGTACTAGTACCTAACTAGACTCAAAAGTTTATGATAAGTCAATGAATGATAAATAGAATATGTTTAAGTAAAATGAAGTAGTTTATTTTACAATAAATTAATCTTATAAATTACCAACTTTCATTCTACGGCTTCAACCGTGTGCCTTATTCAATCCCTGTTCCTACACCTTGAATCCTATTTATGCAACAAAATTGAGATGTCCTTTTTCAACGTAGGTATGTACCGTGTATGTATGTATATCGAAATTTCCGTCAAAATCGGTTCAGACGCGTGCGGGAATACCTATTTTCTCGTGGTCCCACTATTTTCTATTTTGTCCTACTATGACGGAGTAACTTTCGTATTTATCTACAAAACAGAAATGATTTGATTGTTTGTTTGTTTGTATTGGATAGGATCCGAAACTACTGGATTGATTTGAAAAATTATTTCACCATTCGAAGCAAAAATTATACCTACCTGATGAACATAGGCTACTTTTTATAACGGAAAAATACTTCATTCTTATGGGAATCGATGTCGAAATATTTAATTTTAGGCGCATAAAGAAAAAAAACGCAAAGGATCATTCAAAACCTTTTCTACGGTTTAAATCTCAAAACTTTTTGGTTCATACTTCATATAAAGGTAATCTGATAGGATTATTTAGAAAATAAAACAAGATGACGTAGGTAGGTATTTAACTTTAGTTTCGATTTATTATCATTATGATGATTTCTTGATATTCTTAACGACGCGGTTGGCGCAGAGGTAAAGTAACTGCCTACTGAGCTGACGGTCCCGGGTTCGATCCCCGGTCAGGGCAAATATTTGTGTGATGAACTTGATTATTTGTTTTTGGGTCTGGGTGTTATCTATATATGTATTTATAAAATATTAAATTATATTTATCATCGTCTAGTACCCACAACATAAGCCTTAATTGAGATTACTGTGGGACTAGGTCGATTTGTGTAATATTGTCCTTTAATATTTATTTATAATTTATATACTTATAATTAAATGTGACTAGAAATAATATACTTACTACGGTTTAAGTATAGGTTGTATTATTATTATTATTTTGTAATGAGATCTTGCAATCAAATATTCACACAATCTCGCAAGTTTTCCGACAATTCATTTTTCGTATGAAAACGATCAATACACTATACTCTGTCCATTATATTATTATTTGCTTTTTGACAGCTTCACGCCTATGTAGGATTGTATTGTCTATGTTAAAATGTCATACAAATAATTATCGTACTTCATGGACAGGTCCCGCCCACTTAGTGATGCCTACACAGAATTATTCAATAATGGGTCGATAGATTAGAATAATCGATACAAATACTCTGTAAAATATATCCGATACAGAAAAACTCTTCTATTATGTTATATAATTTAAACGTAAAGACAACCGAATTGTAAGATAGAAACCAATAAATAATAAAATATGTGGTTAGTTTAGTTTTAACATACAATGCATAGATATGTGGTCTTATTATTACATATCTTATTAGTACGTTTACGTTGTAATTATTATTTACGTACCTGATTCGATTTATGATAATATTTTAAATTTATAATTGAAATGGTATCACAATCGATAATCTTTTGAACATCACTTCTGGTATCACCCGTCGAGCTGTCAAAAAGCAATTCTTATAGTGGACAGACTATAGGTACCTACCTAATATAAGCCGCTACAGGAACGCAGTTAGTAATAATTAATAACGGCTTTAACCCATTTACAATATTTTTTATAGGTACTGCAAAGGCAATGAGGTTATGTATTAAAAACGTAGTACACATATATTATTATTAGTCTGTGGTCTGTGATATTATTATTAGTCTGTGTTAAAAACGTGAAAAGTAACGTAAAAACGTCTTAGTGCCATCTAGTATTCGTTTAGCATCGCCAAATCGGAGGAGAATAACTTGTTTATAGTAGTTTCATGAGATGGCGTTGTTTTGAATATAAACTTTTCTGTAAAATTAGTTAAAATCGAGTGAAAATTAAATTAAATAGGTAGGTTCCATTTACAAAAGTATGTAAAAAATTATAAAAAGCAATGAAATTGCAATTAAATCTAATTTTGTTTCTTGCTGGTTAAAATGATACACTTAGCGGCATCTATTGGTAGACGGATGGCATTAATCGTCTTTTGTATGTAGTGAACCAGACATGATAATAGTAAAAACGAAAATATATCCTTCAATTTTTGAACATTTACAGTGGTAGAGCTACAGCTACATACAATTATAACATTTGTGTGTAGCACGACTGGGCTGTAGCTTGTCCGGGGAGGTACCACTGTCTCACCTAACACCAGCGTGAAGCATTTCTTTTTTTTGCGTTTCGCATGAGTTCGTGAGACTGCCGGAGGCCCAACCCCTATCCCCCTCAAACAAATAACATGGCAGCGGTTTTTAAAAATGAACTACCCCAGGAGGGTACCAGCACCAATGGTTCTGGAGAATCCCTCCCTGAGCGCTCCTGCTTGGGCTGCCCCGCGTACTCTGGGGGGGGCAAAATTCCGCTCTGTCGTACCGCTAGGAGGAAAAGAAAAAGTAAGCTTTCTACGGCAACCCCTACCACGCTTCTTTCTGTGGACCTTTGCAACGTTAGGGGACTTCACTCAAACCTTGAAGCTGTCCATCACCACCTAGAAACAGCTAAGCCGGCCTTACTGTTTTTAACGGAGACACAGATCTCTTCCCCTGCTGACACCTCGTACCTTAAATACCCGGGATACGTGCTGGAACATTCATTTGTACCGCGCGCCGGTGTGTGCGTTTACGCTAGGGAGGACATCTGTTGCCGCCGCCTTGGTACCATTGAAGGCAATGATCTATCCATACTGTGGTTACGCGTTGACTGCGATGACCACCCCCGTATTTACGCGTGTCTTTACCGGTCTCATAGTGGAAACGCCGAATCTGACCGGCTTATTGAGCATGTTCAAGGAACGATCGATAGTTTACTACAAAGGGTTCCCTCCGCTGAAATTGTAGTGCTAGGTGACTTTAATGCCCACCATGTTGAATGGTTAGGATCACGAACCACTGACCACGCGGGGCGATCCTTTCATGACTTTGCCTTGTCCTATAGCCTAACGCAACTTGTAACTTCACCCACGAGAATCCCTGATGTGGAGGAACATACTTCGTCGTTGTTAGATCTCCTGCTGACCTCACATCCTGACGACTATCGGGTAACCGTTGAGGCTCCCCTTGGGTCATCCGACCACTGTATGGTACGGAGTGTAGTGCCTCTCACCCGCCAATCTCGAACTCGACCACCCAGCTACCGTCGTGTTTGGCATTACAGGTCGGCCGATTGGGATGGGATGCGCACTTTTTTTGCATCCTACCCTTGGAAGCAAATTTGCTTTGCGTCTAGTGATCCTAATGTTTGTGCTGACTCTGTCGCCGATGTAGTTTTGCAGGGAATGGAACTCTATATTCCTAACCTTGTAATTCCTGTTGGTGGCAAGTCCAAGCCCTGGTTTGGGCGTTCGTGTAGAACGGCATTTCGTTTGAAGCAGGAACGCTTCCAGGCCTGGGCAGAAGCTCAAGCGGTAAAGGATCCTAACGTTAGACGACTGAAAAAAAGATACAATGCTGCTTCCAGATCTTACAAGAACAGTATCATAAAGGCAAAGTCAAAGTATATTGAAGGCGTTGGTAAGAAGCTGACCCAGTACCCATCTGGTACTCGCGCTTTTTGGTCCCTTGCCAAAGCTATTCAGGGCAATTTTTGTAAATCGACGTTTCCTCCACTACGCAGGGATGACGATACTTTGGCCCACACTGCAAGAGACAAAGCCGAAACTTTTGCAAGTCTCTTTGCGTCAAATTCGACTCTGGATGACGAGGGAAAGACTCCACCTATTATACCACATTGTAATAGTACTATGGCTGATGTGAAATTCACGCAATGTGCCGTGCGAAGAACCCTACTTTCCCTTGACATTCACAAGTCGAATGGACCTGACGGCATTCCTGCAATAGTGTTAAAAACATGTGCTCCTGAGTTGGCTCCGGTTCTAACGCGCCTGTTCCGGTACTCATACACCACTGGTACTGTCCCAAGCAGTTGGAAGACCGCCTTGATACACCCGATCCCTAAAAAAGGCACACGCTCTGACCCATCAAACTACAGGCCGATTGCGGTAACCTCCTTACTCTCCAAGGTTATGGAAACCATAATCAACCGCCATTTGTTGCGTCACCTAGAAGATCGCCAGTTGTTAAGCGACCATCAGTACGGTTTTCGTGGAAGTCGATCGACTGGCGATCTTTTGGTCTATTTAACGCACAGATGGGCTTCCGCTATTGAGAGTAAGGGGGAAGCTATGGCAGTCAGTTTAGATGTAGCGAAAGCCTTTGATCGGGTGTGGCACAAAGGTCTTCTCTCTAAACTGCCTTCGTACGGGCTCCCTGAGAAACTATGCAGTTGGATCTCCAGTTTTCTCAAGGCACGCAGCATTAAGGTCGTAGTCGACGGATCGTGCTCAGAGCCGCAGCCTGTGAATGCTGGTGTCCCGCAGGGGTGTGTGTTGTCGCCAACGCTATTCCTTCTTCATATCAATGATATGTTGCAAATACGTAATATTCATTGTTATGCTGATGATAGCACTGGCGATGCCACATACTCCGGGCACGCACGAATCTCTCAGGAGCAGGTGGATCAGTATCGGAACGAACTTGTGTCCAACATTGATAAAACCCTGGATGAAATCTCCAGTTGGGGTCAGACTAACCTTGTTAAATTCAATCCATCAAAGACACAAGTGTGCGCATTCACTGCCAAAAAGAAGCCGTTCACGGTGACTCCTCGATTCCAAAACACTCTCCTCAAAGCCACGCCGAATATCGGGATTCTCGGTGTCGACATGCGAGCGACGTGCAGTTCAGGGGTCATTTAGAGGACAAGGCCAAGTTGGCCTCTAAGAAACTTGGGGTGCTCGCTAGGGCGAGACAGTATTTCACGCCAGCTCACCGCCTGCAACTCTATAAGGCACAAGTTCGGCCTCATATGGAATACTGTTCTCACCTTTGGGCTGGAGCACCCCAATACCAACTACTTCCTCTTGACCGCCTGCAACGTCGAGCCACTCGAATCGTCGGCAAACCCGAGTTAACCGATCGGCTCGATCCTTTGGCACTGCGGCGGGATGTTGCGTCTCTGTGCGTATTCTACCGCTTGTACAATGGGGAGTGTTCCGAGGAACTTTTTGGCTTAATACCGGCTGCCAAATTCCACAATCGCACTGCACGACACAAGCTCAAGTACCATCCGCACCACCTGGATGAGTGGCTCTCAACAACTGTGCGCTTTTCACGGCATTTTCTGCCCCGAACAACAAAATTGTGGAACAGCTTGCCATCTTCGGTGTTTCCATCTACCTATGATATGGATGCCTTCAAAAAAAGAGCCTACGCGTCTCTCAAAGGCCGGCAAAACAATCGCAAAGTTACCTAACGTTGCAATTGTTCATGGGCGGCGGTGATCATTTTCATCAGTACACCGCCCGCTCCTTTGTCGGTTGTTGTATAAAAAAAAAAAAAAAAAAAAAAAAAAAATAGCATTCTAACAAAATAAATGTTCAAAAATTGAAGGATATATTTTCGTTTTTACTATTATATTTTGAGGGTACTTTACAAAAAAAGAGCGTGTGCGCCGAGCCCACGCGTCAGGAGTGAAACTTCCTTGGCGTGATTCAAAGATACCTTCGCCAATATTCAATTATATTATATTCATTCATATTAATTATATTAAATTATTTTCATAAAACTAAAAGAAGAAGACGAAATTAATTGAACTTTTGCACTTAGTAACACCTATTATAGCTAGACAGGCTAGGCTCGCGGCTCGCGGCGGTGACAGACGTGCGAGCGAAGGCGGGCTACGAGTAAAATTTCAAACATGTTGGATCGTCAACGAACTTACTCGACGGTTTTTAAGTACGCGTACTTGGGGTGACACACGAGCGAAAAAGGTCGTCGAGCCACAAGTTCGCGTACTTACTCGTACGTCTGTCACCCCTTTTAGTACAACACCAAAGGTTGGTGATAAAAAGATTTAGGGAACAGAATAGACGCAAAGCTAAAATTTCTTATGTTTCCCTTTCACTAAATGTCTTCTTTATATTGTACATTTGAAAGTGTTTAAAAGACGTACAATGGGAGAAAACCTTTACAATTTATATGAGTACTTATAATGAATGAGAACTTGAATATGAGTATAATTTGTATAGTTAGTTTAGTTAAAAATACCTACTTGAAGACTGGGAGGTACAAGAATTTAATTGTTTGGTTTGACTTGTAACATAGAATGTGAACATGTTCAGGCATAAGTCCAGTCTTTATAAAATATTAAGGCTTCCTAAGAAGTAAGAATGTGTATAATACAAGTTGGATTAAGATTGAATGGTGTTTAACAAATATATGATGTTCAGTAATGACAAAGCACATTCATGTTTTTCACAAGCATATTATTTATTATCTTTACCTATTATATTTTGATCCTATATATTTGTCATACTATTGTATTGTTTACTTTTTTAATATTTATATGATATTATATTATATTGATTGATATTCATGATTTTTTTTTTTATTTTCCAATCTAATAATTATTAATGGCTACATTAAGTAACCATAGACTATATACAGTGTGTCCGGACATGACATACCGATATTTGAAGGGGCTATTCTCCAGGTATTTTTATCGACAATTCAACCCCTCTACAGTCCCCTACCTCACCCCCCTCAAAATGGTTTTCGAATTTTTTAAAGTATGTTTCATCACTCTTATCAATTAAATTTGTTTAGTGGTCCCTAGAATAACTTGTTATTGTTCAAATAAAACCAAATTTAGTATTTTGTGACACTCACTTTCGAAGTTATTACAATTTTCATAAATTCACTATCCGAATTGATAGGTTTGCCATTTTGAGGGGGGTGAGGTAGGGGACTGTAGAGGGGTTGAATTGTCGATAAAAATACCTGGAGAATAGCCCCTTCAAATATCGGTATGTCATGTCCGGACACACTGTATATACAAATTATAAATTTGGAGTGTCTGTTTGTTACAATAAAATAACCTCTTCTACTAAATGAAATGTATGTATACACAGTACATATGCCAAAACAGTAATTTTTGTTTGTTCCGGCTTATCTCTGGAACGGCAAGACCGATTTTGATTGAACTTTAACTGACAGATAGCCGATGTAATAAGGAGTAACTAAGGCTACTTATTATTCTGATATTTCATAAAGATTAGAAACATTAGAGTTAAAAGAAAAAAAACGCGGGGCGCAGCTAGTACAGAATGAAATAAAACAAAATAACACAGTAAACTAGTTTATTAAACATAAATACAAGATTAATTCCTGCGTCTGCGCACCCTGGATATTCTCCACGCGTTAGGTTCTTCATACTTATTATACAAGGGTTCGAGTCGTTGGTTTTTCTTGAATTTGGACAATTTCGTCGGGTCCGAGAACTTGAAGAACGCAGGAGCGAATTCGACGAGCCACTTGGGATCGATCGTTGTTACTTCACGCATGTACTCTTTCGTTGTTTGCACCAGTTCGTGGTAGATAACCCTGAAAATAATATAATCATTATCTTAATATATATAAATCTCGTGTCACAATGTTTGTCCTCAATGGACTCCTAAACCACTTAACCGATTATAATAAAACTAGCTTTCCGCCCGCGGCTTCGCCCGCTTTGTCTAAGACATAATAAATAAATTATATACTAAAACCTTCCTCTTGAATCACTCTATCTATTAAAAAAAACCGCATCAAAATGGAGACATAGGGACATAGGGATAGAGAAAGCGACTTTGTTTTATACTATGTAGTGATTCGCACACCATGTGCAGTTCGATCCAACTTGAGAGATAGGATAGTTTAAACATGTAGGTACCACGGGCGAAGCCGGGGCGGACCGCTAGTTATACTATATATTGTACATTTTCATGTTTGAGAAATTATTTTGTGTATGGTATTTGACGCGAGTCTAGAACATTGTCAAATTTAGAAAACATATGGCTAACCATAGCCATAAATATTTTGCAATTTTCAAATGAAAATGTGTTATCTCAACTGACCAGATGCCAGAGAATTTTTAGATTTCTTGTTAAAAGGATGCTGCTTATGTCAAACTACAATGTTTGGTTGGGGAAAATCAATTATAAAATATGTAATGACGATTCAAAAGTGCTTCTAGAAGAAGTCTAATTGAATAAATAAATGATTGAGTTTGAGTTTTGAAACATGTCTACAGACTATTAAATTTAAGGGATGGAAATTTGTATGAAGTGTAGGCCAAACTATTTAAAATTATCATAATTACAGATAATATAAAGACTTATCCTTACCACTCAGGTTGTCTATTGAACAGTGCACTAGACGGGTGTATGTAAACCACTTGGCTGTCCACCAACGTCCTATAGCCTTCCTGCGGGTCTTTTTTCGCGGCATTCCTGAAGAATCCAGAGCAAATCGTCTTCTGTACTCGCACTGTGTTCTTGCCCGCTGATACTACGTCGAGTTTGTGCCTGGAAAAATATAAAAAAAATATGTTTTTTACAAAATATAATGGAAGAAATAACTCTGAAGTAATGAGTAAATGTTTCTATTTTGAAGTAACAACATGGTAAATTTTTCATTAAATATTTTTATCTTCTAGATGTTAGAACATCTTAAAATAGCTCTGATCTTATTGTATTTTAAAAGAAATATTACTGTCTTGAATTTGTTTGATTTACAATAAATGTTCAATTCCCTGAGTGAATAAATCAATCTTGATGACTTACCTATCCATAATCCCGAGCAACTGTTTCCTGACATCTTGCGCCCGCTTCAGCGTCCTAATTTGCACGAAGTTCTCATAACACCACGCGTTCGAAAACTTATTATTTTTCCAACTGTTATAAACCGCAAGTAGCGTCAAATGGTCTCCTTCTGGCTGATTGAATTTGGCTTTCTTCTGGTCTGCGAGAGCTTGTTTATCCTTTGGTCGGTAGAACACGTTTTGCACGCTCAGCATTGACACTATGGTCAAAATCTCGTCAGAGCATTGTAGTGCTACGGACATAATGAGGATCTTTGATAGATTCGGTTCCAACGGGAATTCGGCCATCTGTAAAGTATTAGTTTAATTAGTATGTTATAAATTTATAATTCATTAGAAACCTAACTAAATGAAACCACGTTCACTTCCACTCAACATAATATAGTAAAGTCTCTACATTATGGTCCTTCAAAATCACAAATATTTTACAGAATTAAAAATCATTAAAACTTAGAACACCTTTTCTGGCTAATAGGTTAAAAACGACAGCAGTTGTTTCCACCAGATCACCCGCTGAAAAGGAAAATTATCGTTTTTCACGTTTATCACAAATAACTAGTGTTACAGAAAGTTTCTCCGCAATAATTATGCTCGTGTGTGACCATTTTTTATGTGTTTCTAAGTGTATCTTTCTTTTAATCTATACTAATATTATAAAGCTGAAGAGTTTGTTTGTTTGTTTGTTTGTTTGTTTGAACGCGCTAATCTCGGGAACTACTGGTCCGATTTGAAAAATTCTTTCACTGTTAGATAGCCCATTTATCGAGGAAGGTTATAGGCTATGTATCATCACGCTACGACCAACAGGAGTGGAGCCACGGGGGTGAAACCGCGCGGAGCAGCTAGTACTAAATAAAGGCATATATCTTTTTATTCCTTACCCTCCGTCCAAGCCTGGTGAGTAGACCTTCAGAATCCAAAGCTGACAGCGAGTGCAGTTGTTCCAACGCCATGATGAGAGACTCTACAGGTGGTGCGTCCATGAAGTCGAAGTGTAGAAGGTCGTTGATGCCCATCGTTTTTAGTTGTAACACCTGGTGGATAAAATGGGTAATGTTTAGTAGAGTTTTTTTAATATGTATAAAACTGGTACAATATCTTTGTTAACGTAATAACGACTAGTTTAAGGATGTCTGCGATATTGTCCGTACTGAATAAGATTTCTTGTAGAAAATTCTTCGTAACAATTTAAAATATTCAAATATTCATATTACAATCGATTTCTAGGTCAGAACAGTTTAGCGGAATAAGAAAGATAAATAAACTTGTTATAAAGGAGAACAAGAGAAGGCATAATATATTATAGATCATAGGGATATAGGGTATGATTCATGACCTATTTTTCTGTTCTTGAATTTTTCAATATTAATAAGAAATATAACTCACAGTGGTGGCGAGATTGGTCCGCTGTATCTCAGGCACGGGTGTGGGCAACATCTCGTCTCGGTAGGCACGCTCCGTGTATAACCGGTACGTTTTGCCCGGACCTGTGCGACCAGCTCTACCCGCGCGTTGTTTTGCTGCTGCCTGCGAGGATAAGGCAATTTATTTATTACTAGCTGTTGACCGCAGCTTTGCTTGCTAATTTATATTAGTTACATATTTGGTTTCACTTAGAAATAACGCAGTTTACTATTGCTAAAAAAGAAATATTTTTTTTTTATTTCATTACAAAAGCAAGAAAATGTTAAAGCTTATAAAGAAGTTGAGATTAAAATTGAGAATAATGGCCAATCAATTAATAAATTAAAAATTACATACCTGCGAAATCGGAGTTACAACGAGCGAGTCCATTCCCGTCTTCGAATTGTACACCTTCTGTTTCACGAACCCTGGATCGACCACGTAATAAATACCATCTATTGTTAACGACGTCTCCGCTATATTCGTAGCTATCACCACTTTTCTAGAACCAGGGGGAGCTGGTTCAAAAATTCTGGTCTGCATTTCCGAAGGTAGTGCGGAGTATACAGGCAAAATAATCAGTTCTGGCACATCTGGGCCTAGGGACTTCATTCTTTCGTATAAAATCTCACAAGCCGTGTCGATCTCCTCTTGACCCGTTAAGAACAGAAGAATATCCCCCGGAGGTTCTCTCAAATGTATCTGCATTACAGTAATCAAGGACGCGTCTAGATAATCCGTTTCTGGTTCTTTCGTATACAAAACTTCTACGGGGAATGTTCTGCCTGGTATCGTGAAAATTGGTGCAGCGAAGAAATATTGTGAAAATTTGACGGCATCGAGCGTTGCGGAGGTTACAATTAGCTTTAATTCTGGTCGTTTTTGGACAGCTTGTTTGAGCAGACCGAAGAGGACGTCCGTGTGAATCGTCCGCTCGTGGGCTTCGTCCAACATGATAACGGAATAGGTCTTTAGATCTAGGTCCATGAGACACTCGCGGAGCAACATACCGTCTGTCATGTACCTGGGGAAGAAATTGTTGATTATTTATTGAATTACTAGTGGAAAGTGTTAAATACATTTTTGTGTTTAATGTAGTGCTTTAACACTGAGTTGAATGCAGTGAACAAGAACAGAAGAAAACGGCAAATTCGAATTCACTATTTTATTTCTCACTTAGAACATAGAGAATATTATATCAAAAGATCTTTAAAAGTTCACATTCAGACTGCACTCCGCCGTGTAATATATTTAAGTTGTATTTTCAAACCCGTCTCACTATTTGGAAAAATCGAATCCTTTAGAATCTTTTTTAAAGAATATAAATTTTCGATCACGAGGCGGGATTCGAACACGCGTCTTTCGCTTACGAAATACTTACTTGATAACAGTCTCCGGCGAGGTGCAATCTTCAAACCGAATAGTATATCCGACTTCCTGGCCCAATCTACACCCAAACTCTTCCGCCACTCGCTTGGCCACAGACATAGCAGCCACTCTTCTGGGCTGGGTGCAGGCCACCCGACCTCGAGATGCTAAACCACATTCCGCTACGTACTGGGTGATTTGGGTCGTCTTCCCGGAACCAGTCTCACCGATTACTATGAGGATCTGGTTGTCTGATATGGCCTACAAGAAAAATTGAAAAAATGATTACAATTTTTTAGACACCTATATGTACCTATATGATTTAATATTAGTCGAAAAAATGTTTTAATTTTGATCTTCGTAATGAAATATCAATGCTTTTTGATAGTTCAATTGTGAATTCTGAACATTTGTGAACAAAACATGCTACAATTTAAAGGCAAAATGTATTTCAAAGAATAAGGAGACTTCATGTATTGAATAAATAAACTTTTACCATAAAATATTAACATAAAAGTTTACCTTAATTAATTCATCCCTTAGCTTATAAATAGGCAACGATTGCCTCTGCTCCAACAGCGACAAATTAGTCTTTTTACCGAACGAAGATTTCTTGCCTCCAATAACGTGTTTTTTCCACTCTGGCAAGTCCTGGGTCGTTATGCCTGTGCCTCTCATATTGGCTGCTAGAGCCCAACCATCGGATTCTGGCAACGGATCTATCCAGTTCTTATTCAGACCAGTCGGAACGCTCTCCATCTCTTGTTCTCTTTGCAGCATCTTCTGTTCTCTTCTTTCCTTGGCTAGAGCAGATTGCATCATAGCAGCTTGGGCTAGTGACCCATCAGGGTTCTTTACTATTCTAACTGGGGATAGATCGTGTAATGCTCGACCGTGGCCTTGGAGGAAAGGCGGTTCGTCTTCGACTAGTTCTATTTCGATGTCAGCTTCACCATCTTCGTCTTTCGGTAGCAGACCAGTCTCCTCGTCGAAGTCCGGCAACTCGCTCTTGTCTATTACTCCTGATGAGATCATCTGTAAACAAAGTTAATAATTTTAATTTTCAATTATTTTTTATTTTTTAGCAATATGTAGTGTAGTACATCAAATATATTTTTTTTACATTTTTCTTACAAACCATAAAAGTGGACATAAACGTAACTGTCATATAAAAAAGCTTCAAACGCGTTACAAGACAAACACCACAATACAATGCGTGACTCAAACAAACAAAAAATAAATAAAGACGTTGAAACTTGAAATCAAAGACGCTTTTATTTTGTATTCTTTATGAATTTTTCGTATTCTTAGTGAATTTAATGCATGTATTTTTTAATAATAACTGGATAAAAATGATAATATAAGAAAAGCTAATTAATTACATATACCTTTTTGGAAAATATACCATAACTGGCAATAAAGCTATTTAATTCTTAACTACAACTCTTTATAACTACAATTTGTTACCTGTTTAATCTCCCATCTCTCCGGACTTGAGATTCTCGTCACTCGTTTCCTACTGGAATCTTCATCAGGGTCGAGCCCGTTCTGGAGCCCAGCGAGCACAGTGGCGGCTGGTGGAGGCCTATCTGGATTACGGCCTTCGCGTTCAGCCTGGATGAACAAACATTTTTGTTTTATAGGTTTTGATAGTTAATTACTAGCAAAGATAAAAGACACACATAGAAATTCTGATAGAAATTTGCAACAACTTCTAAATTGAATTTGATATTTAGTGCTTTATGGCAAATGCTTTTATAAATATAAATTTAAGGTATTACGGGTGGCAGAGAGGTCAAAGGCGTCGAAGTGTAATGGTGGATAATGCGGGTTCGAATCCCGCATTACCAAAATTATTACATGATTGAATTGCAAAATAATTTTAATAACAGGTATTTTAAAAATAAGTAAAATGGAAATATAAATTATACTGTAATATTTTTTCTTTGAATAAAATCGTAGATTCTGTTATGTTTATATGTACTTTAATTGGAGAGTAATAAAATAAAGTATATAAATATTTCCCACAAAAAAACTAATATAATATCATGTGACTTACCTCCAAATGTGCATGAGAAGTGGGATTCAAATCTTTTCCTGTATCCTGACAGACATCTTTCATAGTTAGTGATACTTTCTGACCAGTCACTGACAGAACTTTCACCTAAAATTAAAACACAATGAAATATTTACAATAAATAACATGTTAAATATAATTTTGCACAAGAACATATTATAAAGAAAAAGGTTTATAGAGAGTGATACACCAAAACTTTGTAATAAATTGCATGGGTAGTGCAATCAACATTGTAATCAATTTCGAAACCATGATTATTACAAATATACAAATATCTATTCAATTACTACTCATATGAGTCATAGGACCACTTAAGCCCAAATATAATTTGGCTTCTCTACATAGTATAAAACAAAGTCGCTTTCTCTGTCCCTATGTCCCTTTGTATGCTTAAATCTTTAAAACTACGCAACGGATTTTGATTCGGTTTTTTTTTAATAGATAGAGTGATTCAAGAGGAAGGTTTTAGTATATAATTTATTAGGTTTAAGACAAAGCTGGCGAAGCCGCGGGCGGTAAGCTAGTTATGAATATTATACAATTTTATTGAGTTTCAATACAATTTTAAGATCACAAGTACACATACCTTGACTTTATCTCCTCTCGATACAATATCAGACACATTAGTGACCCTTCCTTCAGCTCTTAACTGTGAGATATGAACAAGACCCTCCCACCTCTTCTTCAAACCTTCCATTTGGACAAAACATCCAAATGGCACTATGTTCGCTACCCGGCCACTGTAAATCTGTAAAAGTATTAATAGTAAAAAAATATGTATTATCTAAATTGGGTTGTTTGTTTGCTATAATAAGTAATTGTAATCAGTTAACTCAGTAATTCTACCATAGTTATCACTTGTTAATGATTATACATCTTATTGTAACAAATAACTATAAAGTTATTTTATTATTGCAACTAATTTCTTTTGGCAAATAATGTAATGGGAAACAATACTATTAAGCATTTAATGAGATTCTGATAATGTTTATTAAAATTTCATAATAATTTCTCTTTTCTAAGTCACAAAGACCTTCAAATAAATAGTAAGATAAAAAATAAAACAAACAGCATAAAACAAAGATTAATGATACTCACTTTACCAGGTTCAGGATCATCACTCAATTCAACTTCAGGACTTCTCTTCTTTGGTTTTTTACCATAATCCCTATCCCTTTGCTTGTAATCTCTATCTCGTCCCCTAGATCGAGATCTAGATTTAGATCTTCTTCCTCTTGACCTTGATCTCCTGTGTCTATCCCTGGACCTGGATCTGCGATGACGACTCCTGGATCTTCTTCTTCTGTCCCGACTTCGACTACTTCTATCTCTACTCCTACTTCTCTTATCTCTACTTCTACTCCTCTTATCTCTGCTACGACTAACACTTCTTTTGTCCCTACTTCTACTCCGCCGATTTCTGCTTCTACTGCGTCTGCTACGTCTTTCTTTAGAAGTTGCTCTCTTACTTACATCTTCTTTTCTATCTTTGCTACGTTCGCGCTTTTTCACATCAGTAACCGTAGCATTGGATGGAGCCAAAGCCTCTAATTCAGCCATTGCCTGATCAACTACATCATCCTTCGCAGAATCCGATTTATTTTGATTTTTGAAAATATCTTTAGTTGTGATTCTTTTACCTTTTTTGTCTTCACTTTCACTTTCATCATCAGAGGAAAAGTGTGGTGGTTTTTCATTAGGGATTGCTAATCCAGGAAATTTGTTAGCCAAGGGATTTGAGCTTTTTACTTCTTTGCTTGGATCAGCTTGAGCAGACGCAGGTTTCATATGTTGTATAATACGTAGTAAATTTGTCATAAATGAATCAGAAAATTCTGCCCCATTTTCTATAAGAGATTTCTTGAAACCGTCAAAGTTTGGATTTTTGTCTGCTAAATCGATAATAAATTCAGCTGGAATAAAAAACATCAGTACAACATTAACATATAGTAATCAGAAAACAGCGATTTAGAATAATATTTCGTAAGTGCAGGAGAAACTTACCCAAATCTTTGTCGTTTATTCCTAAATGGTTATCTAATTCTGTACAAACTTTCGACACCAGAGAAAGATGTTCTAATTTTGCTAATTCATCCATTTTACTGGAAAATTAACCAACCAATATTTTGAGGAAATTATATTTTGCACATTTTACAAAACAATGTTGATGCATTTTCCATTAAAAAAATGAAAATGACAAAGACAAACGTCAACGTTGCTGTCGTTGTGACATATTCATATTGTGTTTTGCTCTATACTCGGATTTTTAATTAGATAAAGTAAACTGACGTTTACTGTGTTGTCAGTTTTTGATGAAATAAAAATAGCGTTGTCACAAAGTGAATGATTGAAAATCGGGAATGAATGAAATTGAATCGATCGTCTAGTGAATATTTAGTGTGTAACAATATAACATCAAATAAACACAACAATGACAACAAACACAACGTAATTAGTTACAATTAACGGAAAAATTACAAAAACAATAACGTAAACAGCGTAACAATAAAAATAAAAAAATGATTATAATTACATTCTACTAGTAACTTATATCTTATATAGCTTTATATATTATAATTAGAAATAATGTTATTTTATAGTTTCAAATGATGAACTATTCACACTCATTGTTCATTCATCTGATTGAATGTGAACTGAATTCCTCACTATTACTTTAAATGTGGCAACATTATTTTACAAATTGACATTAGCTGCTGTCAGTTTACTTTATCTAATTAAAAATCCGAGAATAATGCTCGGAGCAACTAACAAGCCTGGAGAAGTAACAATTAATTGAACGTTTCTTATATAGTGGCTCTCTTTTATTCAATACCCTAATTAATGCGATAGAAAGAGACAACACACTGTTATCGGCTTGGCATTCAAATCCACATGTAGCCACTTTTTGTTCTAAAAAGGTAGTGCTTGCCACTTTATCGAATACTAAAATATCGATAAATAAAAAAATTAAGTTATAAAATTGCTTGAAGATAATTTAAGATTCTTTTAATTTTGAATTATGGATAGGTAATTCCAAATTTTAAGATTCGTTTAATTTGGAATTATTCATTTACGATGCGTATTGACTGCCTTGCATTGTATGGTAGTTGTATTTATAAAAAAATATTATTAGGTATTTCGGTTTAGGTTGTTTTTTATGGTTTCGTAAAAAGGTACGTATTTTTTCCTGTTTTCATAGATTCATTCTATTAATATTAATATCAGCTATTCTACTAATATTATAAAAGCAAAAATATATAAGAATGGACATTTGATATTCTTTCACGAAAAAACTACTGAATGAGTTTTTATGGAACTTTCCAATTATACATATTATAGATTAAACATCAGAATAACATATAGGCTACAATTTACAGCGGGAAAATAACTCATTCCCACAGGAAAAAATTGGTAAAAGTTTAAAATAAATTGCTTCAAATAAAACAAATAAAATTTAAATTTTTTTTGCAACATTTTATTTCGATACTTAATTAACAAATTACAATATTTATTATTTAAAATAGATGCCACCTTAAACTTGTGGCACAGCATCTCTGCAAAGCACTTTACTTTTCTTCCCGTCTGATTCGAAATGATTTGAACAAGGCCGAGAATGTTTTGAAGGCTTCCAATTTTCCCTGTGCTATAGCTTTAACCCAAACATCTTTTAATTTTTCTCAAGCCAGAAACCTGCAAATAACAATAAAATCCATACTTAAATACCTTTTTTTTTTCTCCTAACCTAAAGCAGTCATTATCAATGAAGTACTTCGTACCTACTCAAGTATCGATAATTGCACAACACTATGGAAGTTATATTTTGCATTTTTTCTAAAAACTAAGCTGATTATGATTTCATTTCAATGATTACGGTTAGATAAAACATAGATGATTATGAAAATAACGTAAATTAACTTATTTATAATACAATTAACAAAAAAATTGATCAAAACACTAACCTGTGAAAAGACAAATTCCAATCTTCATCCGATTTCCCAGTACTACGGCTTTTACAGCCGTGAACAACACAAGCCATGTAATCTTTAGTAAATTATCTTTTCAGAAAATAACATAAGAAACTAGAAAACACGTTTTTCACTTCAAAAACAATAATTAAAATCACCATGCGTTAGTGACCAGACTGGTCACTAAAACAAATTGTAATGGCTACATGTCATTTCAAACTGTCGAACTGACATATATCTGTCCTCTTTTTTCGCATGACATTTTGCCATAAGCCAAAAAGGCCAAACTAGTGCTTTATTGTTCAATTAATTGTTACTTCTCCAGGCTTGATAATTGCTCCGAGCTCTAATGGGTCTACACGACACAAACATTTAAATCTAAAAATTTAAAGTCTGCGCCACCAAGAATAATTCTACAACACAGTATATTTACTATTCAAACTGAACTTCGTTGCAATCACGGCTTCACTATTCTATTTCACGAATGTTTCAAGCAAAGATTAAAATAAAGAAAGTAACTCAACATCTGTGCATCAACTGGCCTGTGCTATGTTCAATGGTTTGCTCTATGCTTAGAGTATATATTACAATAGTATAGAGCGCGTGTATTGCACAAATTGCTCAGTGCACATCGTAGGCAGATGAGCTATAGATATTACATAGATGTGTGTGTGACAAATAGGGATGGGTAGGTATCAATTGCGTGTTGAACTATCGATAAGTTATGTAAATAAATATGTATCATAAGTAAATTTTATGTTCAATAAGTTATTAAAGGAAAAATATATGAATAAAGTATAAATATGTAATTTAAATTTTTTTACCAACTGAATAAAGTTTGTTTATTCCATTTGAATATTTCTTGTATTAATTATAAGTACTTTAAAAAAATATGTTTAATTGGAATATCAGAAAAACGTGAGTACTTTTTAAATAATAAAGTTAATAAAAATAAAAGATCGGGTCTAGTGCTATTTCTTTAATAATAAATCAAAAAATAATAATAATGTTTTAAAAATGTTAAATAAAAATAAGAAATAATTAATAATTTAAAATGATAATATAATAAATAATATTAATAATTTTTTTATTTAATTTTATCCATTCTACTATCAAAATCTTCAAAATCAATTTAGCGGTTCAGAAAATATATCGTAACATTACATACTTTACATTTACACTATAAGTAATACAATAATACATTCGCATTCATAATATTAGAAAGAAAGTGTATCATACAAAACACACCACAACTTTATATCGAGTACAGCGTTGGTCAGGTCACATCACTACGATCACGTGGCGGCAGTGAGGCGAGGGAGCGAGCATGCGCGTGTCCGCCTCCCACCTCCCCTTCACCCCCGCGATGCCAAATTTATTTTCATAAAAATAAGTATAACAATCGACTTACTGATGAAATGTGATACTGGATTTCAATTTTGTGTATTTTCTAGTATCGTTTTTGCAAGATAGAACTGCACATTTCACCATGTTTATTCGTAAATATTAAAAAAAATCCAGAGCAACGCACTTCGACAGCACTCAACCACGACTACGAGCGCTCGCGGCGGGAACGTCGTGTTGTTCCCACCTGTGACTACTGTTCCCACTTGGTTATTCGCACTCTATAGATAGTATATATACTCTAAGGCTCTATGCCATGTTGAATTGTCATTTGTCATCTTATCTACCTATATATTTTAATATTAAATATTTCCAATCTCGCTGCTCGCATACCTATCTATTTAAAAGGAATGTAAGAGGTATTTTCTTGTAATTGTATTGTATTAAATATAAAAACATCAATGCAGCATCATAAAATATAGTAATTCCATATTAGTTAATTCCATAGTTTTGAAACACTTGTACTATGGAAAACAATACTGATCATTCAGAACATTTAACTTCAATCACTGTTCAAGAAGTAGATGTAGACTTTTTGCCGATTGTTTACGAAATAATACGAAGGTATTGTGTCAAAATATTTATTTTTAGATAATGGAGATAATATTTTTTGACATTAGATTATTACGTACTTATTTCAGCGTAGAGCGGGACTTTCACGATAATACTGCCAAGGTACGAGAGTCTCAAGATTGCAGCTTAAAAGTTTTAGATCTACAGAAGAAATTGGATTTTGCGCGTGCACAGGTATAGTTTGTAATATGCTGTTTTTATTGAGTCCCAATTACTACATTACACATGATTTAGTTGTTTAAAATCAGTTCTAAAAATTAAGTGTTCTAATTTTATGAATTGATTAACATTTTTAGATAAAGCGCCTGCCTGGAATAGAATTCAACAAACAAGACCAACTTAAACAATTTGAGATACTCCAGACTCAACTACGGTTGAAAAGAGAGTTGCTGCAAAAGTATCGTAATATGTGCTCTTTTGAGACTTCATTCAAGTGAACGATGCCTCTCCGATCAATATTCAGATATTTAGCTAATAATGAAAGACTGGTTCAGAAGATTGCTGAATCCTACCCAGTTAGAAGAGCAGCCCAACTCGCTGTATCTGTATTCTTTAGAAGTAAAGAAAAGATTTCAGAATTGGACCCGCAAAAAGTGAATAGATTAATGTCATTCTATAAAAGATTAAGTCAAAATATGAAAGAAGGCATTGAAGATGCCAAGAAGCAATTAAAGAAATGACACTTGCTCTTCAACTATGTAGGCATATTGTAGATTTATTATTTAGTATAAATTTTATTTTACAATAAAACATCAATTTTATTTTGAGCTAATTTTATTTTCCAAATTCAGAACAAATTAATAAAAATATGTCATTACTTAGAAATCACATCACAAACACAAATACTGAATATCTATGATATGGAGTGCTAGCAACACTAATCGACACAACCTACTCAGCATTTACCTATACATAATATTATAAATGTTTGGACATTATTGCCAGTGGAATAGCAACATGTAAATAGCCAATATAACATACACATTGTAAAGTGTTACCATGTCTTATAATAATATTTTGATAGTTGCATACAATAATTGTTTTAAACATGTCATCCACCAATCAATGCTACCAAATATTCATGGTACATGTGAAATATTTTACACATAAAAAATGAAAATGTATTTGTATATACACATGCAAGGATTTATTCTAAAATTTAAATCAAATAACATCACTCTCAAATAAATTTTATAAAATTATTTTCGAAACATTTCCAACCGAAATAATTGTCTTAATCCTACAGAAAGCCAAACATGAATTGCACCAATTATAAACTATTTATTTGACATTAAAAACACCGAAAATATAGAAAAAATTTGACATAGTAAATATAATAAGTAAGTATGTATGTATATGGTAAAATAGACGGTTCGCTACAATATGTTGTTCTTACTCTACCAGACATACCTTGTACTTCTTTAGGCGGTATCTTTTATTCACATCCACCATTTGTGTTAAAGTAAATAAAATTACATTTGCTTCATAAAGAACACTACAACACTTATCTAATTAGTTTACAAAACACTAGACAGATGGTGTACAGGACTCAAAGTGATGCTTTTTTACAGATGTTGTCTACATTTTTTGTAGATTTTTCTTAAAAAACTTTAAAAAAGGGAATAAAGGTAACTATGGATCGATAAGATGATACATACTTATCTTAATTTATGCCTGTTTTGTAATCTAAAAGTATCATGAAAATGACATACACGCTATTTAAGAGAACTTATTTTTTTAATTTCATAACTTCTTAAAATGAGTTGTAAGATTCCCAAAAAATGTATCTCTTAAAAGGTCAGAAACAAATTTTTATACATAACATTAACATACTATCCTGTACATTGTGAATTCAACTGTATCCTACTGCAAGAACATTTTATAATAGTCACTTTTAGCCCGGCCGTACACGGACTGCTCGAGCAGTTAACGACTGAGCGACGTACACGGACTGCTCGAGCTGTCTCTACCAACCGCGCTTGAAGCGGTCGCGGCTTCAAGCCGTCGGTCTCAACTGCTTAAAGCGGCTCGTGTACGGCCGCCCTTAGTAGTAAAAGTTAGCATTACACCTATCTTACTGTTGCTTGTTAAAAAAGTGGATATTATTAACAGCTATTTATCATTACCTTGGCCACAAATACTTCTGAATGCTAGTGAAAATAGATTGAAATATAAAAAGTGAGAAAATATGTTATAGATCTATACAAAATAGAGAAGTTTATATGGAAATTGTGCTTATTTATATTATGTAAGTGAAAATCATTTAATATAATTTTCTAAAAAGTAAAAATATGTACTTGATAGTACACAAGTGGAATCTTGAATTATAAAAATATAATTCTTGTGTGCTGATCGTTATTCTGTCTCTTGCACAATAATCATTGACTTATAATGTATATTTTTATTGAATGTCTTTGAATTTGATGTCCTTAAAAAAAGTAAATCAATTGTTATTTTTACATTTTCTTCACAAACAAATGAAAATTTTAATGAAACAGTTCCATCTCGTCAGATACCCTCAATTTCGAAATATGTTAACATAATATAATTATTATAAAAAATGTACTTAAACATAATACTCCGTTCTAAGTTGATATGTATATCTAAGAACTAAACATTTTGTTGTATTAAAGTTTCCATGTGTTGTTGTTTTTTTGTATCTGTGTTCTGAATTGTCTGTGATATTTTCAAGATAAAAAATCCATATTTGCAGACCCGGCTTGGATGTTTTTGTATGTTATTGTTAATAGACATCAAATTTGATTCATAATCCAATTTTATGTCTATCTCATCTCGACGTCTTTTTTTTCTTATGTTAGTCATTATGTTTGCCCTTTTATATTTCTGTGTGTCTATTTGTGTATCTGTGTGTTTATGCCTTTAAAATTATCTGTGTATGTATGTATCTCTGTGTTTTTTCTTATTTTTGTATGTCTGTCTGTGTATGTATGTGTGTTCAATTAGCAGCAACAGCAGAATGTGAAGCAGCCGGCTTGTTGTTATCGTGTCGCTTGCGTCTACGCCGCTTGTCTCCAGACATCTCGAACGGTGATGTGGCACCGGACTCGTCTGATTCTTGTACCTGTTCAGTAATTCATTTGTTATTATGGTTACTGGCTAGGGTAATTTTTGTCAAGTTTTATACCGACTTATTTTAAGATAACTGTAAAATGGATCACTTAATTTGGTATTACATATTTTATTATTAATGATTGATTTATTACAATTAATAATCAATTTTATTTTTGGTAAAATGGCATGTGTTGTACAATTCAATATCTAGTATCTTAGGGTGTGTGTCCCACATGCTCGTTGGCTTGCTTTGACACCAAAAATTATATATGAATGTGTGTGTCTGTGTGTGAGTATAAAAATTGGTTTATAAATTTGTGTGTGTGTGCGTGTGTGTATACTCACAGCGGCTAGCATACGATGGTCGTGTCTCGCGTGTCTGGGCGCGGGCTGAGCGTGAGGTTCAGGCCGTAACACATTACCCACGGCCTTCGTGCGACCCTCACGGAACACCTGCGCATGCGCATACATGTGGTTAGGGATTAAGTTTTGATATAATAATTAAATAGGTAATATATACGCAAGTTTTACATGTGGAGAGGTTATGTTTGTTCAATAATAATTTAATTAGATAATGCACAAATTAAAACAACGGAATGTAATAATTTGCAAGCGAATACTTCATTCAATACACAAAAATATGAATTTTGTACACATTTTTTTAACAGTATATTTTTGGTTACATAAAAAGTATATGGTCGTGCAAGGTGGAGTTGCTATCGACGCGGTCTGCCGTATCAGCCCATATACGTTCCCACTGCTGGGACACGGGCCTCCTATGAGGGTAAAGGCCATAATCCACCACGCTGGCCAAGTGCGGGTTGGCGGATGACACATGTCGTCGAACTTTTGATTCTTTGACATGCCGGTTTCCTCACGATGTTTTCCTTCACCGTTCGAGCCGTATGCCAAGTTTAAAATGGACATAAAAATTGGTTGTCTGTAAAGTCGGTTTACTGACGATGGTTGAACGTGACAACGTCCGATTGTGCTTCTTTGTCGCTCGTTCCGCGCTCTCGCTTGCACTTCAAGCCTTACACGGAACGCCTCAGAGCGAGGTAACGCCGCATGAGTAATGTTTTTTCGTGCGTGCAACCGGCTCTATCGAAAAAAGACGGGTTGCACTCCGGGAGTGCCGGCAGAAGTGAAAACGCGCGTAGTAGAGAGGGGATAGCTGTCTACTCTCCATCCGTCTTACGCTTTTTCGATCAGGTCACGTGTCCTGACGCGAGTTTAAGATTTTATACCCATTACAGAAAAAGTGCTCAACGCCGCTAAAGAAGTTTTCACTTCAATTATAAGATGTTGTCACGTCAAAACGTGTTGTTGGGATCAGACAACACCGCCCCATACCATCCGCTGTCCCGTGCGCAGGTACTCCGGGTGCTTGATGAAGCGGAAGCGCACGCGCGCCTTGTCGCCCGTGCGCAGGCACTCGCGCGACATCGACAGGATCGACGCGGTCTGCCGTATGCTGCCGCAGTGCACTGTAAAAAGAAACATTCAAAATAAAATATAAAAAAATCGGAAGAAATCTATATATCTTATATACCTATAAAATTCTCGTGTCACAATGTTAGTCTGCATACTCCTCCGAAACGGGTGGACCGATTCTCATGAAATTTTCTGTGCATATCGGGTAAGTCTGAGAATCGGCCAACATCTATTTTTCATATGTACCACGGGCGAAGCCGGGGCGGACCGCTAGTACATATATATAAATGAAACCCGTTTGTCTTGGTCACGACATCACGCGTGAACGGGTGGACCGATTTCGATAATTCTTTTTTTATTATAATCCTTGAAGGACGAGGATGGTTCTTATGTAGAGAAAACGTAAATATGTACCACGGGCAAAACCGCGGCGGACCACTAGTATACAATAAAATAAAAAAAAAGACGGGTTGCACTCCGGGAGTGCCGGCAGAAGTGAAAACTTGATTATTAACGTTGAGCATGTTTGATATCCACCCGTCTTACGCTTTTTCGATCAGGTCACGTGTCCTGACGCGAGTTTAAGATTTTATACCCAACGCCGCTAAAGAAAGTTTCACTTCAAAAAACTTGTCCGAGTTTGGAAGGATGAAGATAAATCAATTAGAAGTCTTATACGCCAACTAGATTATTTCAACTACGTAATATTCCAATAATACTACAAATTCGGCTCGAAGGACCAAAAATTACAAGATCTCTAGCTATTTTTAACCTTAAGTTTAATTTATTTAGTAGTTTATAGTGCTAAAAAATTAAAATTTGTTTGATTTTTTAACCATAAAGTAAAAAACATTATACCTTTATTAATACATTTTTAACTAGCTTACCGCCCGCGGCTTCGCCCGCTGTATCTAAAACCTTATAAAAGATATACTAAAACCTTCCTCTTGAATCACTCTATCTATTAAAAAAAACCGCATCAAAATCCATTGCGTATCCATAAACAATTTTTATTAAGCTATTGCATAGCTTCTATCGCGGGCCTTGAGCGCGGGGACCGCTCCCCACTGGGACGGGCGCGGAGGTGTGGCTTGAAGGCATAGCATGCAATAGCTTTACCGCGGCAGTCCCCGAGTGACACACGTCTTTTTTTTTTTTTCTTTGAAGTGAAAACTTCTTTAGCGGCGTTGAGCACTTTTTCTGTAATGGGTATAAAATCTTAAACTCGCGTCAGGACACGTGGCCTGATCGAAAAAGCGTAACACGGATGGATATCAAACATGCTCAACGTTAATAATCAAGTTTTCACTTCTGCCGGCACTCCCGGAGTGCAACCCGTCTGTTTTTATATAACCCATTGTTTTATTTTTCAACTCCATAGAAAACAACTTAATTACACAAAGATAAAGGTCTTTTACACATACCCATGGCCTGGTATCTCGACGAGATGGTGGTGGGGTGGTGCAGCACCAGTATCTCCCCCTCGAACTGCCAGCACGCCTGCGGGTTCAGTGCGGGAGAAACCATCACCATGCCCTTGCGGATCGCGGACCGCTTTATCTGTTGCAAATATGTAGTTTGTGTTAGTGAAATTTTTTTAGGCGCGTTGAGAGTAAAATTTCAAGGTCACGTCATGGAGTAAGGCCACGATATTGGTATGTGCTAGGCAGATACACACTTTTTTATTTAAAAAATGATTATTTTAAATAGCTGATCATGGAACATTCAAGGATAAACACTAAGTTTTTGTCACGAGAAAGATAAAAAATGTGTGCGTGTACTAGTGTACACACCTTATTTTTAAAAAAATAGTTTACTATATGCAACTTACAGAAGTACGTCGAATCAAAGATGGCGCGTAACGGAAAAATGTCACGCGTAACGAAAAAATGTTACACTTAATTTTTTTCCAACCCCGATAAAGAAGTTTCACTTCAATAAAGTAGAGTGAGAAGTAAAGTCTCGTTCTATCCCTACCCGGGTTGTGGCCAACCTAAGTGCGAATTTAACGACCACAACATAACTCACTTACCCCATATCTCCCCGCCACACTACCCACCTTTAGCACGAAACTAGCCGTTTGTGTCCCCTCCCCCTATATCATATCTTCTACAAATCGAAACTAGGCGTTTATCCCGCCATAATACCTTTGTAACCACAATTCTGTCTAATTAATTTTTCATTTCATTTCATATTTTACTTTCTTTAACACAAAATTAGCTCTTCATCCCACTTTTCCTGTTCAACTAACCTTTTTAAGCGCAAAGCTAGCAGTCTGTCCCCCTCGCACCTCGGGCACGGGCATACGTTTGCGGTGTATGCTCTTCACGGCGATCGGCACGAACCGACCGAGCGGGTCCGGGCCGAGGAGTAGTGTATCGTTGAGACGGATCACTCCGGCTAGTGTTGTGCCTGACACTACTGTGCCTACGCCCTGGGGGCAAAATAAATAGAAATATAATCACGGAAGCAATAATTGACAAACACGTGGGAAATATAACCGTGGAAAATTTTGTTGGAAAAGATAAATATTTTGAGGGTAGTTCACAAATATGTATATTTAAAAATATCATACATTATGTAGTCCGAAAAAATAAATAAAATATGGTGATTACAATTAATTTGAATTGTCACAAAAAAATAATTAATTACTTTTTATTGACTTAAATATATTTACAATTTTACTTTCTTATTAAAAAAAGGTAACATTTTCATTCACTTTTCTTCAATAAACTTAAAAAATGAATTTAACTATTTGCTAGAAAGTAGAAACTGCTTTTCAAACCGGTAGTAAATGGTAAAACTATGTTATGACGATTCAAAAATTATTTCTAGAAGAAGTATTATTGAATAAATAAATGTTTGAGTTTACCGGAACAGAGTACGTATCGTCGATCTGGAACTCCGCAGGCTTGTCATCCTGTGAGGGCATCCTCGTCTTCAGCAGGTTGAGGAACATCGTGAGCAGCTGCAGGTTCTCGCCAGTCACGTTCGACACTTGGAATATTGGGCATAGCCTGCGAATTTCATGTAAATTAGGAAAAAGAAACAAAAAAAGACAAAATATTTAACCTCTCAACCACCGAGCGGCCAGATCCGACCGCGACACAATAGATTTTCTATTGACGTGTCTGTGATTCCGGGGCCTGATGGATTAATTAATATCTATTCAGTCTTAAGAAACAGAAAATAGAAAATATTTACAATAAGTAGAAATACGTTAAAAATACCAATGAGGATAGGATAACAAAATATTGCTAAAAAAATTGATAAGATCCGGCTCGAAGGATCAATTATGAGTTCTGTGCACACTAAATCAATTGTATCATATTATATTTTAACTCTAATTTAAACCATTGTTCTATTATATTTTGTATATGATTTAGGTGAATAAATCAATCGTACCTCTGAGATACAAAATTAGTTGCGCTAACTATGACGTCATCTTTCGTTTTCACCATGACAGGAACTTTCCGGCAGCCGGACGACTTCAGTATCCTAATTAGTAGCTTCAGATTGTCCTGTAACAATGCGGTTATAAGTTAATCCATTAAAAAAAAAAAAATATTTTTCTTTGTGTGTTTTAACTCTATAATTATTTAGGGTTCCGCAAAACAACTTAGAGCACATATGGTGCAATCAATAATTTTAGCTAATTCGTAAAACGAAATACTCTGTTTAGCAATAAAACTGCAGACATACATAGAATAAACTTTAAATCAAATTAACAGAAAGAAAAAGAGTAAGAGAATTCATTTATGAGAAAGGGTACATATATTTTTCCAGATTTGACTTCTTTTTTTTTTTTTCTTACCTGTAACACATTAGGCGGGCACATATCAATCTTGGTGACCACCACAAAAACTGGTACAGAGAGCGCCAGCGCAAGCCCCAGGTGCTCTTTTGTCATGCCCACTATACCCGCGTTGGCTCCGATCTGTTGTAAATATACAGAAATATATATATTGATGTCATTTTTATTTCAAATCTAAGCAAATAGTGCAGTATACACTCAAAACCTTGAAAAATGAATATTAAGAACGGAAATAGATTTTGCAAAGGTAGGTTTTATGCATAAGTAGTTTGATTCATTCTCAGATTTCAAAATCATGCTTCATTTCATTATTTTTTGTACATAAAGGCATCTTATCTATATCAATAAAAAAATATTTTTTTATGTCTGTTGGTAATTAAAGAAAACTACTATAGTAGAGCCATTTTAATAGGCAACATTTGACAGTTCAACAAAATTCAACAACGTAACCTAGTAACGACGACATAGAATAACATGATATTTCGTTTTGTTAGAACTGCACATTTGCTTAACTTTTTTCAATTACGATTACATATTTATAATAATTATGACCAATGCAACTAATTTTAAGATTTGATTTTACTGATAAACCATTCTAAACATAATAAACATTTTCTTATTTAAAGAACTGACGTCGCTACAATTTTGTGTCAATAAACCTTTTTTCTTTATAAATACCAGAGACGTTACTCTAAAAATCGAAATCTGACATCTAGAATCGAATGCATTGGTTACTTGGGAATAAAAATCATCATAAATTATTGACATGTGTTTCAAGTTCGATTGACAATTGTTTCAAGTCCGTATCGATTAATTCGCTTTAATCGATGTTTTTAAGCAGGTTACCACCCTATGAAGATAAAATTGATAGACGTCAAATGTTGCCTATTAAATTGGCTCAACTATAATTACCTAAGAAAAATTTTCAATGTTGAAATATTTTGTTTACTGGGTAAATTATATTTTCCTCTATTATGTAATAAAAATACTATAAATTAAACAAGTTATTCCAACTCACCATAAGCATACCAAAGTCCGGCGCATGCCCGGTCATACCGAACACCGTTGTCTTCAGATACCTCTCGTGCCCCGCTAGATCGATAAACGTGATCACTTTGGACGATTTCTCGCAGATCTTCACCCAGTCTAGGGTTCCGTGGTCCGGCTTGTTCACCACGTTACCTGTTTGAAAAATGGATAGATTTTTGAATGGAATAACCAATGTTGGGTACCTGTGCGTGCGTGTGAATGTGTACGTGTGTGTGTAAGCGTATGTTCGCGTACGTATGTGCGTGCGTGCGTAGGTTGCGTAAGTGCGTGCTTGTATGTGTTTTTGCGTGTTTGTTTGATTACACATACTGGCGAGCAAAAAGATACATTATGAATAAGATACAAAATATATTTTTTATTAAAATACATTCGTTTATACAAATTCGTACAATATATGGAATACTTTACTAAGAATTAGTACGTAAATAAATTTCAAGCAGTTAGTCCACATTATTATTGATTAAATTATGGATGGGATGTAACTTAGTGGTAAAGTGTCTGCTTCATACTAAAGATTAAATGACAGAATAAATATAAATTTAACTCACCCATACTATCAAAGCCGAGTATATCGTTCCCCACGGAGCTGGTCCTCCCCGTCTCTGCTTCATGCTTGTGCCTGAAGAGCCGCTGTCTCGCATGCCCTCTCCCGTTGTCCAGTTCACCGTGTGTGAGCACGCCCAGTAGGGTGGATTTACCTGCGTCCACATTGCCTACTACGGCTACCCTGAAATAATATAAGAACATATAAATTACCTTTTCTTTATAGCAATAGTAGTTCGTACTAGTAACAATAATTGTGTATTTATAAAAGCCACTGCTTAATATTACTGCTATCAATTTACATAGATTCGTTTTCTTATTTAATAGGTATCTTTGAAATAAACTGATAATATGATATATGTTTTGTGAAAAAAAGGTAATTTTTTACCAAATTTATAAATTTCGAAAGGTTAAATTTGACATGTTTGACCACTATTAACAATCCTTGATATTGCGACCGAAGCGAAAACAACAAATAACTTCAAAAATCTACTCCTTACCATTAACTGTAATAAACGTATATAAAAATCACTACAAAAAACCCACATTACAACCTCTACCATACCTGATTTCCATAAAATCATTGTGATCGAGCTCCGTCCTCAGCAGATACTGGCCCACAATGCCAGACCCGCAGTCCCACTTCCGTAACTCGACGCAGGACACCCGCTCACTGACAAGCGACTGTAGCGTCGCTACTGACGCGTTGTACTCGTCTTCTGTTAGACCCTTGCCGTCTGAAGAATAATATTTTTCAGAATAGGAATAATCTACTTAATTATACAAATGAATCCGTATGTCCCTTGGTCACGAGTCACGACATAACGCGTGAACTATTACGATCATTCTGTTTTGTTGTGTTCATTATTATCAGGAAAGTGATTGTTTGAAAACTGATTTGTGTTATGACTCCACTATCACGGAGAAAAGCTAGTATTTCTCCATATTTCGAGTACATATACATAATTTGCAAAATTTACAAAACTTTCAAGTTGGTTTATTCATTAAAATCCATTTTTTCTATCATTTCCATCAGTTAGTTATGACAAGTTCCTTCATTATTCATAAAAACTTTAATTTTTCTAATTACAATAATTGTAGTGTAATTTCATAATAGTAGTTATCTAAGTGTTGCAATGCAAACGGACATGCTTATCAGAAATCTCAAACATAACTTAAGATCATGATACAATAATTATGAGATAGGAAGTGTTATATGAACATTAAATCTCTGCCATATGTTATCTATACTAATATTATAAAGCTGAAGAGTTTGTTTGTTTGAACGCGCTAATCTCGGGAACTACTAGTCCGATTTGAAAAATTCTTTCGGTGTTAGATAGCTCATTTATCGAGGAAGGCTATAGGCTATAGGCTATAGCATCACGCTACAACCAACAGGAGAGGAGCCACGGGAGTGAAACCGCGCGGAGCGGTTAGTTATGTAATATAAGACATTGTAAATAAACAACTACAATGTTTCAAAATTGTACAAATACTCTTACATAAGCATGATCCAAATTGTATCTATTTTCACCTGGTCTGTAAGCTACAACACACAAATAAAAAGAAGAAAAGTGGGACAAAGAAGTTACTTCATTGCGTGAAAGAGTAACAAACACACACACATCCTCACAAACTTTCACATTTATAATATTAGTAGGAAGTAGGATAGGATAGGATACTGTATTAGAAGTTATTTAAAAATATAAGGGAATATCATAACATACCTTCTCCTTGGCCAATATCGTAAATTATTTCACCATTGCCAGCTTCTAGGCGTTCAGTAAGTTGTTTCTTTAATAGTTCATATTCCTCAGTTGTTGGACTTACATGTATCATCTGTAACATTCATTCATGTATACAGCATACATATAGATATTATAGTAGTTTTATAATTTTTGAAAAAATAGCACAAGTAATAGTTAATACCATACTTATATGTTTATTTAGTATTGAAGCCAGGATGTTTTATTTATGACAAAAGATAAGATAATTCTATTATTCAGTAAAGATAAAAAATGAAAGGCATTAGAATATAAAAATATTATATTGTTGTTAGTATGGGTAAGTTAAAATTTATGTTGAAAGTGTTTTCTCTGGTCTTTGTTTACATTTAGGTAATCATTTCACTTTTATATTACATTCATTTTGTCTTATCTGATAAGTTTACACATAGGTCAGTATCCATCATGAATATTTCAAATAAAAACATATATCTCTTTATGTTTTGTTATACTTGAAGGGAGAACATAAAAAAAAGCTCCGAGCTTAGTATATTATATTGCACAACATTTTCTAATGCTATTAAAATGATACAACTTTATTGTGGTCATTACAATGTTGTTTTATCAAAGCTTCTATCATGAAACTGCTTACAGCTGTTATTTTATTTATTTTTCGATATAGGTATTATGATTAGGTACATACTTTTTTTTATAAAAGATTTAACTTTCTATAATATCAAAATGAAATGTATTTAGAATTATTTTTTGAAGCAAGATCACTAAACTGTATTTCAAGAATATAATATATCTAATTCATTCATTGAATCCAAACACATATGTATGACGAAATATGAACGATGTGTGGCGCGAAAAATAGCAGCCATGTAAGGTAATAACTTAGGTAATAATAACTTACTTTTCCTCTTATGCTCGAGTAGTCCGTCTCCGACTCCATTTGGATCTCAGCTTCTGGTAGTGGACTTGCCACCCTTTCAGGCTCTGCTGACTTATCCATATTGTTAAATTTCTTCTTATTACTCAAAACAATTACGACATTATGTCATCACGTATTGATAATCAAATAGCGACGCCCCCTAAAAACAAAAATAAATCTTATAACAAGAATTTCACGAAGCCCAGACGTAAATAAACTGCACAGCAAAATAAAAATGATACTGTTCTTTTCAATTCCTTGTAATTCAATAAGTAATTGTTATCTCACTTTGTCATTTGTAATAGTTTAATATCTATTTTAACTACCTTTACTTTATGAAATTGTTTCAAAAATTAAACAATTTATAGACTTAACTATACAATATCAGGTCTTTCAGTAATGAAAATAGATTTCACTCGATTCACGAAAATAAAACAGATGGTCGATGGAAATATATGCCAACTTTTTGACAACTCACCTTCAAAACATTGCTGACGCGTGCCTATTGCAGCATTTTATTTCAGCAAAGATATTTAATATCTACCTACATACTATTTAATTGGAAACAATTTACTTCTTACTTACTTTCAGAATAATTATTATAACATAGCTAGCAATAAGTATATTAATTGAATGTTTTAATCTGTAAATAATTTTTTCACGCCATTTAAAAACCAGTGCAAACTTAGCACCCCATCTATGGAATTTTGGGTCGAAAATGACCTTGATCGTTAGGTCCCCGTTAGGTCCTTTAAGGTCCACCAATTTTTTCGTTAGGTCCCCTTTAGTTTTTTTTTAAATAATTTTTTAAATTTTAGGTATAAAAAAATTACACTTTAGCACCCCATCCATAGAATTTTGGGTCAAAAATGACCTTAATCTATAGGTCTTCGTTAGGTCCTATAAGGTCCCACAATTTTTTCGTTAGGTCCCCTTTAGTTTTTTTTAAATATTTTTTTTTTAATTTTGGGTATAAAAAAATTACACTTTAGCACCTCATCCATATCAAAATTGGCGAATTTTATCAAAATCGTATTCTTTACCGTTAGGTCCGTATAGGTCCATCATTGAAATTGTTAAATTATTTATTTTATTAAAATCTATATATTTATAAGAAAGTCGTGTTAGTTACTCCACTTATAACTCAAGAACGGCTGAACCGATTTAGCTGAAAATTGGCAGGGAGGTAGTTTAGAGCCAGGAGAAGGATATAGGATACTAAATATGTACCACGGGCGAAGCCGGGGCACTAGTTATAAAATAATTGAAACCTGCGCATGCGCCTTAGAGCATTAAGACATGCGCACATCATACATAAACAGCGCGAAATTTAAATTGGTATCGTTTCATTTATTAAATCAATAAATAAATCTATACTAGTCACGTCTGGTTCGAAAGATGAGACTGGCTTTTTATTTCGAAAATTTATTTGGCAACACTTAACAGTTAACTGTCATTAAAACCTGAGTTGTTGATGTGTCAAAGCTTGTCAAAGTGATTTTATTTTCTGCGATTTTAGCTTAGGATTTTAGTGATTTCTAATAATTGAAAACTGAGTTGAAAACATGACGAAAACTTTAAACTATGATTAATAAATTTAAAAAGAAACAATTTGAAAGAGATGTAGTTTTCAAGGAAAAACACACAGTGTGACTTGATATTTTGATACTTTTCATCTTGATTGCATTGCACATTATATGATTTGTTTAATATTATTATTATTATTTTGCATGGATGATACCAGTAATCCAGTTATAAACTATTAAAGCAACAATATAAAATTGAACGATCTGTCCGTTCAAAATGTTTAAAGACACAAAATCAGTATCTCAACGAGATTTCTTCTATGACCGAACCATGTTATTCATGTTGAAGAGCAGTACAAAAAAAACAAGATGGAATAACTGCAGAAATGGAAGAGTTAATGATGTCAGAGATAATGATAGTGATTCTTATTCTTTATTCGCGGCTGAACGCGGCTTTTAGATTTAATATGATTATATTGATTAAACAAAATTTAATTGTATTTTATTATGTTTTTTATTACTTTCACTAGCTGTTCTTTTTTTTATCTGTATCAGATAACTGTACCAGATTACATATATATAATATTATATAGATGAAGAGTTTGTAGAGGTTTTTAATCTCTCAAAAAAACAAAGCTCGTAATAATAAATTAAAGTATCAAAACTTTATTTCCAACTATAACCTAAGTTACCATTAGGTTACCTTAATATGATATGATGATTTTTTGAATTTGCCGCCTTTTCCAGTCTTATCTTTCGTTAGCCGGACTATCACCACAGTATCACCATATTTCCTACAGTATGGCGACGAATGTACTTGTGCAGAGAAACGGAGGGGAACTGGCGGGGGGTCGGGCGACGCGGGCCGCTTAATGCAATCACGCTGAGTTTGCATTAACTATCGCGAAAGGACGACGCAGTCGTATTTTTTGTGTAATAATTTTATTATACATAGGTACTTACATATTCTATTATGGCGCGCAAAAACTGTTCCGTTTACGGATGTAAATCTACATTGAAATCCCAGAAGGAAACAATATTTCAGAAAGATTGTATTAATAATTGTATCTGTTGAATTAAAATCAAAGCTATGTATATGTTGTCCTCATTATTTTCTAATCAGATTGTACATCCCAATGCGAATGCATTACTTCTTAAATGGTATAATATACAATTAAGAACATCCAAAAATAAAGTGTCCACGTAAATAATATTTAGCAGTGCAATATCTGTAATTATATATTTATGAACAAATGATTACATCAGATTTAATAATCGCAATTATTTTGAATGTACATATGAATAAATGATTTCATCATAATATTAATAATCACAATTGTTTTATTTCCCATTTGTTGCAACCCTAGCGTATTTTCGTGTGGCAGCGTAAGTACCTACGCTGGCGGCGGCATCGCGCGACATCAAAGGCGTTTCCTTACTGTAGGAAATAATATTGTAATACTGTGCTATCACTATCATTATTATATTATACATAGTATAAAACAAAGTCGCTTTCTCTGTCCCTATGTCCCTTTGTACGCTTAAATCTTTGAAACTACGCAACGGATTTTGATGCAGTTTCTTTTAATAGATAGAGTGATTCAAGAGGAAGGTTTATATGTATAATAACATCCATTAAATAGTGGAGAAGTACTGCTATTTTTGAGGTTTCTAATGTGATGTCGTAAAAAATTACCAGCCTTACTTATAAAAACTGACTGATCTGTTGCATAAACACCTCTCAGTTAAATAACTCTCAACTCCATAAACAATGATTAAAATAATCTTAGGTACTTATAAACCTATCTCAGCAGTCTCTCAACTAAGTTACGTCAATATATGTATTTTTTTCTAGTAACATTATCGAAATAAAACCCGCTATTCACGTAAAACTTGACTAAAAATGTACTTTTTGACAAATATGAATGGTAGACTTTATTTTGTATGACGTTTAACTGACAGGATATTGATAACTTTCAAATTTCAAACATTTGTACAGATTTGAGATTTTTGATAAATTCAAATTCAGTTTTAATTTAAAATGAGTTCAATGATCAATAAACGTTCTCGTTCGACGAATTGGAGTGAGGAGGATAAGGTACGTAATGTACACAAGAAATCTAATAGAATGTACTTATTTCCTTACATGTTTTAATGCTTATTAATAAATATATATTGCTCTTTAGAAAGTGCTTCGAAAATAATTAGTGCTCGAGCGAGCACATATTATATTAGAGAATAAGGATACGTCGACTAATACAAATACAGCAAAAAAACTTGCATGGGAAGATGTTTTGTCTTGGTTATTTTAGTTTTACTTATTCTAACAGTTTCTTGTATTTAATAAATTGTTACAGTGTAATAACATTATTATTGTATTTATATTTCAGTTATAATATCATTTCACTCCATAAAAGGGACTTAAGCCAAATACAAAATCAGTGGAGGAATTTGAAGAAAGCTAAGGCTTCGGAACACAAATTTAGAACGGCAAGAAACATGACAGGCGGGGGACCTCCGCCACCAAGTCCTCCGCCTGAAGATCAAGAGCTTATAGCAGCTCTTCCTAATGAGTTTGTGGTTGATAACAATCCTTTCGATAGCGATGCAACACATGGCCAACAGGTTTATATTTTTTACATTTTCTACTGCTATTATTCCTTAATTTGGAATATCCATTAAGGGATAATAGCGCTATGCATATATAGTTTTTTATTGTGAGATTGAGTAATTATATTTTATATATTTATAGGAAGTTACTAAGGAGTCTGCTGATGATACATTGAAATTGAATGAAAATGATGAAAGCACTGCACATGCATAGGTAATCATATTATATAATAATTTGTATAATATTTTTATCAGTTATGTTATACAAAAATATCAGTATTATAAATAAAATTTATATTATTTTAAAATAATTATTATTTTTTTATTTTTAGCCTGAATTGCCAAATTTCTCCACTGAATTGCCACGTATAAATCCTACACATCATATTTTCAAAGCTAAACCAAAAAAAACGTAAGTATGTAATGTTGAAAATAGAATTTCATGAAATTTCCTGTGCTTATTGTTCAGCTGTGATTTATGTGAAATAATGTTTAATGTTTATGTTATTTTTACAGTGGGAAATCAAATTCCAATTACGAGCATCAATTATTCCTCCTTGCAAAAAAAAGCAGGAAGGAATTAATGAAGCAACAACAAGAGTTGCATCTATTAAGAATAGAGCAAGAGAGGGAGCTTCACCTATTAAGAATAGAACAAGAGAGGGAGCTTCACGAGAAGAAGCTCCAAATACTTGCATTAGAGGAGGAATATTTAAAAAAAATAAATTTTGAAAAATAATAAAATATGGTTTTTATTGATTAAAATAAGTTTCAATATAAATGGCCCTGTTTATATTTTCGTCTTCATCTTCTATATTATCAGGGATAGTTGGATCGATTAATAATTGATTTTCAAGGCCTGAAGGATCTAGAAAAATACAAAATAAAGAATTAAAATATGCTTATTTTTTATGTATTGGCATTATTAAATATACTTTGTTTACATATTAGTTTGCACAAATACCTTGATTTAAAATAGACTCATTAAAGAGTATTGCTAAATTGTGCAAAACTGCACAAGCAACAATAGTGGTCTTGATCACTTGCAGAGACCCTCGCATTGTTTCGTTGAGTATGCGGAATCTTTGCTTCCACACCCCAAAGCAACGCTCTACAGTATTCCTCGTTCGTATGTGACTCAGGTTGTACCTTTCTTCTGCCTGTGTCCTTGGTCTTAATATTGGTGTTAGAAGATGCGAAGTACAAGGATACCCGCTATCTCCAATCAGCTTCCCATGAAATTCATTCTCCTCAAACCTCCGCTTTATTGAGCTTTCTCTATATATGCGGGAATCATGTGTACTTCCTCTCCAGTGACACACAATATCGCAGATTTTAAGGTCAGAGTCACATACTACCTGTAATTATTGTCATCAATATTATTATAAATTAGAAACACATAATAGCACACATAACAATGAAAATTTATTACTTTAAATACACTATGATCAAACTAAAATGTTATTGTACAATGTTCATACTTGAGTGTTAATGGAGTAATGTCCCTTCCTATTAACATAGTACTGTCCAGCCTCTCCACTCACTTTGCGTATCTTAATATGAGTGCAATCTATTGCACCAATGATACGCTTCATCCCGCATATTATGGCCTCAAATTTCCTAATTGCTTTGGCTTCCTCGGTTGAGTTCGACGGCATATTAATATAACGCGAACTTTTAGAAGCTAACGCAATAGCAACATTTCGGGACAAACGGGAAAGTGTCTGTTGACTCATTCTGTGAATGTCAGCACAATCATCTTGGATCTGTAATGTAATAGATCGTTATACAGGCTTTTCTATTGTATATATCCAAAACTAGAGCACAAGTCACATCTACCTCATGCCGGCCCCAATATCGAATAACTGCCATCACTTGCAGTTCCACTGGAATACCGCCCCCTCGAGTGTCCACGCGAAGGTCATCCCGAATCAAATTAATGATTTGTTGCATGTTATTCTTTCCGAATCTATACCTCGACCGTAGTGTGGCCCTGTGGCCGCTACAAAAAATATATTGACACCATAGATTGACACTAATACCAGGTTATTTTAATTCTAGGTTGAAAAGTAGGTTTTTAATAAATAAGCACTCTCAGAACAATAGATTTATTTAATAAATGAAACGATACCATTTTAAATTTCGCGCTGTTTATGTATGATGTGCGCATGCCTTAATGCTCTAAGGCGCATGCGCAGGTTTTTATTATTTTATAATTTTAATAAAATAAATAATTCAACAATTTCAATGATGAGCCCATACGGACCTAACGGTAAAGAATACGATTTTGATAAAATTTGCCAATTTTGCTATGGATGGGGTGCTAAAGTGTAACTTTTTTATACCTAAAATTAAAAAAAAATTATTTAAAAAAAAACTAAAGGGGACCTAACGAAAAAACTGTGGGACCTTATAGGACCTAACGGAGACCTATCGATTGAGGTCATTTTTGACCCAAAATTCTATGGATGGGGTGCTAAAGTGCATTTTTTTTTATACCTAAAATTTAAAAAATTATTTAAAAAAAAACTAAAGGGGACCTAACGAAAAAATTGTGGGACCTTAAAGGACCTAACGGGGACCTAACGATCAAGGTCATTTTCGACCCAAAATTCCATTGATGGGGTGCTAAGTTTGCACTGGTCATTTAAAATGGCAGTATAAGGCTGTGGTTGAGGCTGTGGTACAGTCATATTATATAGTCTATAGCTATTCTATATTTTTAGATTGTCAACTTGTCAATTAGCTATCTGTGACTTCTGTGAGATTGTTGGTCGTCTATTGGTGGTATTCTCACTCTACGTCTATTGGTGTTATTTATGTTTTTTATCACATTTATTTATTTTTAACCTTTTTAATTTAATTCCTTTAATTTCGTTTAAACTCAAACTATGATTCTTTGGATACCTCTCTCAGTGAACAATCAATATGGGTGACCTGAGTGCCTCTGATTGTTCCTGGAAGAAAATGGTCTTATCGAAGTCCGAAAATAAATGGAGTTCTATGATCAAATCTGAATCAATAAGAACAGTTGAACAGACGATGAACACTAATAGTTTCTCTTTAAACGACGATGCGTGTAATTTTCATACTGTAAAAGTAGAGAGAGATGAGGATACTTCAATGGAAAACTATGAATTTAGCATTGAAGGAGATGCCTCTGTAAGTGCTGAAGATGATCCCTTGATGACCGATAATTCGGACATGAACACTAACAGTTTCTCTTTAAACGACGATGCGTGTAATTTTCCTACTGTAAAAGTAGAGAGAGATGAAGATGATCCCTTGATGATCGATAATTCGGACATTACTACTCTACTATTCTACATTACTGCTACTGAAGCCAAGTCGGTGGGAGTCGGTAGACGAATTTCAGGCCCTAAAAATGAGACTCCTGAAGAGCGTACAGCTCGTCTAGCCAGGAAGGCGGCATATACTGCTCGTAGACGTGCAAATGAAACTCCAGAGCAACGGGCTGTGCGTCTCAAACGCAAGTCAGAACATAGAGCTAAGCGCCTAGCAACAGAGTCGAGTGACCAGAGAGCTAAGAGAATGGCAAGAGAGTCTGCTAATGCTCTCCGCCGACTTGCTAGTGAGACAACTGAGCAAAGAGAAGCTAGACTAGTTAGAGTGTCTGCTTATGCTGCCCGCCGACTTGCTAGTGAGACAACTGAGCAAAGAGAAGCTAGACTAGCTAGACAGTCTGCTTATGCTGCCCGCCGACGTGCTAGTGAGACAACTGAGCAAAGAGAAGCTAGACTAGCTGCTGATGCTGCTCGGAGACAAGCCATGAAGAAAGCTACAGCTGCTATTAAAAATAATATATCCAATCTTTCTGATTCTGTTTATGAAGGATCTAACCAGAGTTAATATTATTACACAAGAACTCAATCCATTTAATCTTATATATAAAAATGAATCGCAAAATGTGTTGGTAAGTGCATAACTCGAGAACGGCTGAACCGATTTCGATAATTTTTTTTTTATTATATTCCTTGAAGTACGAGGATGATTTTTATGTAGAGAAAACGTAAACATGTACCACGGGCGAAGCCGGGGCGGACTGCTAGTAATAGCATAAAATTATTTTTTATACATACATGGATTTGATTTATATATAAAATTTTTGTGGACTTAGAGAGTTGGTCATAGGCCATAGGGCATAATATATACGCATTCTGTTTAACCATGATATAAATTATTGATATGGACTATTTATAAGCAGAAGAATATTTTTGTGTAATTCGTTAATTTTATATTTACAAGGCTGCCAACCGCTAAGCAATAATACCACTATTTTTATCCACAATACATTTTTATAACCAATCTTAAATATAAATAAATGCAATAAATATATAATTAAATTTAAATTTTGATAGTTGGTTGCCTTACTGCTTACATAATAAATAAAAAATGTAAATAGTATTTTTTATTTTGTATATAATATACACAAAGCACATGCCTTATGCTTGGTAATAAAAGTTTGAAATTTTTGAATGACTTTTTTATTTATATTTATAGCAAAAGGTTACTAGGACTGAAACCTAAAATTAGTTCCTTAAGGCGCGGGTCAAACACAAGCGGCGCGGGCGCGGGCGTGCCATAAGCGCACCTCTTGAATCTGTTTTGCACCACGTCCTTATACATTTTGTATGAAATAATTTTGGACAGGCGTCGAGACGGCACGCCACGGTTGTGCCAAGGTTGCGCCAAGGTTGCGCCTTTCCAAAATTATTTCATACAAAATGCCAATAGCGCACCCGATGCACGCCGGCAGCGCGCCCACGGCGCGCTGCCGGCGCGCCGCGCCGCTTGTATATATCCCGCGCCTAATACTAATGGCGCAATTTCATTGGTCGTTAAGTCATTCGATTTACAGCAAGCAGGGATTCCCGCAGCGCGAGATAATAGACTACAAGCCCGCATAGGACAAAAATATGGGTCAAATGAACCACCATGGGACATATCTAGAACGATAGCAGAGCAAAAAATAATAAGATTCATCACTATGCCGTCACTTGTAAGCTGTCCAACTGAGTGCAGATGAGAATTGAAAAGTACAGGTAGACTCGGTAAATTTTGGTCATATATTTTTGTACGGCATTCTTAACCATCGATAGATCCATTAAAAATAATAAGAAACCGCTCAGTGCCGTACAAAAATGGTGGTCCACCAAGTCGGAATTTTTATTTAATTTCCGAGAGTTACCGGGGGTAAATTTGGTCATTTGACCATGTACGGCATCTGTGTCATACTATTGCTATACTGCTTTTAATCCATTATTCCGCAACGCCGTACAAAAATCATGGGGACAAGGGGAAAAAATCGAGAGTTGTAATCCCCTCTCTTTCCCCACTCCAGGGGGTCATTTGACACAACACGAAATAAATTTATTTTTAAAGTATTTTATGCATAGATAATATTTTTTCATGTGCCGTACATTTTCGTTGGTTCAAAGGGGAAAAATCTGAAAAAGAAAAAAATCCATATAACGAAATATTTGCTTTATATTTTTATAATAAAATATAAATATACATTAATATTAAGAAGCTCGAGGTGGTTAATTATCACCTTGGAAAGTCGGAGTCAGGTGGAATGGACTCCGTTAAATTGATGAACTAATAAAAAAGCTATGAACGAAAAGATGTGAATTATATGCAATCAGTCCATGAATACAGGTAAAGTCACAAGCAAATGCTAGTAATATATACATATTCAAAATGTACAAGTAAAGCGCTTTCAAATGATACCAAACACTGCATATTTATCTTAACTTTATTTTTTTACTCTGTATGTTTTGTCCGCTAGAGGGCGCCACATTAGATTTTGTGAAACCCCATATAGCCTTTAGCTAGCTGGTCGTTGGTTATCCAGTGAACAATTCAGACGCCTCTAATGATATGTCATTTGTCGAATTCTGATAAGTAGTTTAGAAGTTACGAGGGAATAGATGAACATACATACATGACCTGTAAACAACCATAACCCTCCTTTTGCTTTGCCGTAGTTGGGTAAAAATATATTAATGCCGTACTGTATCAAATGGCCATAAAGCACTCTTAAAATTGTAGCTTTCGTCGCTTTCATCAGACTAAAAGATGTGGTCTGCACAAAAATGTACGGCATCGTTTTTTCCTAATTTATCTATGTTAATACTATTTAAAACAACGGATAAAGTGTAGAAAACTATTATATTTCATTAATCTACGATGTTTAAACTTTAACAAAATTTCTGGTTTTGCATTTCTCTATAACTTTTTTTAGAACGGTTTCTTTTGAACGGCAATACTATACAACAATTGAATTTTACAATATCATGTTAAAAAAGAAGTTCCCGTACAGGGTCAAATGACCTTACAGCTCTTTATATCAAGAATTCGATGAAATTAAGATGATTATTGGTATACATTTAAAAGAACAATTATTTTTTGACGGCATTGCTTTTAATAGTACTTTTGAGTGCTAGATAATGTTTTGGAACCGAAGCCGTACTTAGTCAAATGACCCCCTGGAGTGGGGAAAGAGAGGGGATTGCATCTCTCGATTTTTTCCCCTTGTCCCCATGATTTTTGTACGGCGTTGCGGAATAATGGATTAAAAGCAGTATAGCAATAGTATGACACAGATGCCGTACATGGTCAAATGACCAAATTTACCCCCGGTAACTCTCGGAAATTAAATAAAAATTCCGACTTGGTGGACCCACATTTTTGTACGGCACTGAGCGGTTTCTTATTATTTTTAATGGATCTATCGATGGTTAAGAATGCCGTACAAAAATATATGACCAAAATTTACCGAGTCTACCTGTACTTTTCAATTCTCATCTGCACTCAGTTGGACAGCTTACAAGTGACGGCATAGTGATGAATCTTATTATTTTTTGCTCTGCTATCGTTCTAGATATGTCCCCTGGTGGTTCATTTGACCCATATTTTTGTCCTATGCGGGCTTGTAGTCTATAACAACCAATTACCAATGAAAGTTACAAGTCAGTATACGTGAACCATCACTGTTGCATGCGATTCAGAAATCTCTCGCACCCCGCATGCGTATCGATAATAAAATTTTAATTATAATTTGTAAATGCAACTTTAAAAACGCCACTGTTAGTACAAATACATGAATATTACATCTTACTATGTAAATAATATCCATAAAATTTACGTTTTTTATGTATTAGTAAGTGCATAACTTGGTGCATAGGGTTGGTGGGCTGAAGAAAATAAATAATACCAAGTTAAATTCATATATATCACCGTTTATTTAAATATAGACATACATAGAAATCTAAATAACAAGATGTAGATGTCGTGGCCATATCGTAGATATGCTCATCGAATCGCTTTTTAAAAAAGAAACAAAAATGGTCGCATTTCGTGAAATGGCATTCCACGTTTGGTCAGATCGACGATCTGGCCAAATGTGGATGACCAAATCGTGAAACGTTGACGATTTAACGATCTGGCCAAACTAAATTGGCCATTTCATGAAATGAGCAAATCTACGATATGGCCATGACATATACAAGTAGCATTTTTATATTGATACTTTACGTGGTATTCTGTTATTATTACTAACTAGTGGTCCGCCCCGGCTTCGCCCGTGGTACATATTTCGCAATAAAAGGTAGCCTATGTCCTTTCTCGGGTATCAAAATATCTCCATACCTTTCATGCAAATTGGTTCAGTAGTTTGATTGAGTAACAGACAGACAGACAGAGTTACTTTCGCATTTATAATATTAGTATGGATAATTGTTATTATTCACTTTTTGTCGCTGTTGTTTGCTAAGATTCCTTAGTTAATTGTTGGCGAAATGCCGAAATAACTAATTTTGGTCCTTAATTCAAATCGATTTCATTTCCATATAAAATATTATCGATTATCGGAAACAATTGATACGATTTCAGTAAAGGCAATCTCTACACGTGTCAACAATCGATATGTCACAGGAATCATCTTAATAGGTGAAATGGACTATAATAATCTATAGATTTTATATAATATTCTGATAATCTGTAGATTTTATATGCAGACTTTTCTTAAAATTAAATCTAATCGCATCGTAAATTTCTAAATAACATTAGTCCATTGAATAAAAAGTTCTAGAGTGCGTGAGTTAGTAACGTAAGATGTTTCTTCGGAAACATGTCGAGAGTCCCTAGGTAATATACATACTAAAACCCCGGGACACTAGGAGGAGCCCCGGAGTGGCGGGAGGGGGGAAAAGGTCCATTTTTTCATTTTTCGCTTAAATCTCAAAAACGGTACATGTTAGAGAAAAACTTTCAAGGAAAAGTTGAAAGGCCATAAAATTATCTACAAGTTGTACCTAAATCATTTTTTCCTATATCCTACCGTTTCTGAGTAACACGCAGTAAAAAATGATTTTGGCTCAAACAATTTCCCCATACTACATACCCATGTTTATCACATCAATCGATCAAAAAATATTTCTTTCTTCCAAAAAACTCAAATGTGCAACTTGTGACCGGTACTGATAGATTGCTCTTAATTAGGTCTATAATTGGTAAAATAAACACATTCCTCCATGGAAGCCTTTAGGAGGAATCGATTGTCAAAATATTATAGGTAGTTTGAGTTACTGAACTTGATCTTTTTATTTTTTTCTTCCAAAAAACTCAAAAGTGCAACTTGTGACCGCTACAGATAGATTGCTCATAATTAGGTCTATCATTGATAAAAATACCAGATCCCACCACGGAGGCCTTTACGGGGAATTGGATTTTATTAGGGTAGTTACGATACTTGAACTTTTTATTTTTTTTCTTCCAAAAAAACTCAAATGTGCAACTTGTGACCGGTACTGATAGATTCAACATTCGCATTCATAATATTAGAAAGTGTATCATACAAAACACACCACAAATTTATTTATAATACATTTTTAAGAGTTTTAATTTTAAAGTTAAATAAATAATTTGTTAAAATATAGTTCTTCTAGTAAACTTTATATCGAGTACAGCGTTGGTCAGGTCACATCACTACGATCACGTGGCGGCAGTGAGGCGCGCGAGCGAGCCTGTGCGTGTCCGCCACCCACCTCCCCTCTACCCCGCGATGCTATATTTATTTTCATAAAAATAAGTATAACAATCGACTTACTGATGAAATGTGATACTGGATTTCAATTTTGTGTATTTTCTAGTATCGTTTTTGCAAGATAGAACTGCACATTTCACCATGTTTATTGGTAAATATGAAAAAAATTCAAGAGCAATAGTCCATTGAATGAGTCCCTCCACGGGGGGTCTAGAGTGCGTGAGTTAGTAACGTAAGATGTTTCTTCGCAAACATGTCAAGAGTCCCTAGGTAATAAACATACTAAAACCCCGGGACACTAGGAGGAGCCCCGGAGTGGGGGGAGGGGGGAATGGGTCCATTTTTTCATTTTTCGCTTAAATCTCAAAAACTGTACATGTTAGAGAAAAACTTTCAAGGAAAAGTTGAAAGGCCATAAAATTATCTACAAGTTGTACCTAAATCATTTTTTCATATATCCTACCGTTTCTGAGTTACACACAGTAAAAAATGATTTTGGCTCAAACAATTTCCCCATATTACATACCCATGTTTATCACATCAATCGATCAAATATGTGTACATAGTGTAAATGTAAAGTATGTAATGTTACGATATTATATTTTAATCGCTAAATTGATTTTGAAGATTTTGATAGTAGAATGGATAAAATTAAATAAAAAAATTATTAATGTTATTTATTTTATTATCATTTTAAATTATTAATTATTTCTTATTTTTTTTTTAAATTTTATAACATTATTATTATTGTTTGATTTATTATTAAAGAAATAGCACTAAACCCGATCTTTTTTTATTAACTTTATTATTTAACTAGCTTTCCGCCTGCGGCTTCGCCCGCGTTTTCAAAAAAAAACCCGCATAGTTCCCGTTCCCGTGGGATTTCCGGGATAAAACCTAGCCTATGTCACTCAGAAATGATGTAGATTTCCAACAGTGAAAGAATTTTTCAAATCTGCCAAGTAGTTTCGGAGCCTATTCAATTCATACAAACAAACAAACAAACAAAAAATCAAACCTTTCCTCTTTATAATATTTGTATAGATAGAAAAGTACTCACGTTTTTCTGATATTCCAATTAAATGGAATAAACAAACTTTATTCAGTTGGTAAACAAATTTAAAATTATATATTTAAACTTTATTCATACATTTCTTCTTTAATAACATATATTGAACATAAAATTTACATATGATACATTTTTATTTACATAACTTATCGATAGCTCAACACGCAATTGATATCTACCCATCCCTATTGGTCACACACACATCTATAAAGTATCTATAGCTCATCTGCCAACGATTAGTCCATTGAAAAGTTACATTTGGGGTTGCGTTTTTTAGAGGACGCAATTTTATTTTTTTATGTGTAGGGGGAGTCAGTGTGAAGCTATCACCAAGTTTGTGGGGTCGCCACCCTTGTCCCTTGCCCCATAGCGGTTGAAATGGTTTTTACGACATATCTCTTAAACTATTTATCTGATAAAAAAAAAATTTAGCATTATTTGTTGCAAATTAAATTCTCTACAACTTTGGCCCAGCAACTTTTTGTCGTAGAACTATAAATAAAAAAATTATAAGCGAAAATGTTCAGAAATTAGAGCTATTTATATTTTTCAACAAAACTTTTTTTAATCATTTTACGAAGAAATGATATCAGACCATTTTTGTAGATTGTTTTTCGAGGAATAACTTTTATAAACAACTTTTTTTCTTTAAGTAAATAGATAAGGTTTTACAGCGCTCCGAAGTAAGTACTATTTTTCAGTACCCTTAACTATACAGTATACATATATTATGTTTGTACTTATAATTATTTGTTATCAGTAATAGTTTTTTTTTTGTTATTATACTATTTTTAATAATTAATTTTGCAATATTAGTAATTATTGAATATTTTCTCCACCACCCAGGAGGTAGAGTCTGGAAGCGCGTTTTTTTTAAGTCGAAAAGCAGGTCTGAAATGTTCTGCAGTGTGCTTCCATTGTTCTGGAGTCTGGGGAAAGAGCCAATAGCCAATATACGTATAGTAAAGAGTACTGCAAAATAGTACTCACTTCAGAGCGCTGTAAAACCTAAGCTATTAACGTACTGAAAAAATGTTATAGATAAAAGTTGTTTCTCGTAAAACAATCTACAAAAATGGTCTGAATATCATTTCTTCGTAAAATGATAAAAAAAGTTTTATGGAAAAATATAAATGGCTCTTATTTCAGAACATTTTCACTTATAACTTTTTTATTTATAGTTCTACGACAAAAAGTTGCTGGACCAAAGTTGTAGAGAATTTAATTTGCAACAAATAATGTTACAATATTTTTTTATCAGATAAATAGTTTAAGAGATATATCGTAAAAACCATTTCAACCGCTATTTTCAAGATGGCGGCCGTGGGACAAGGGTGGCGACCCCACAAACTTGGTTTTAGCTGCAGACTGACCCCCCCTACACATCAAAAAAATAAAATTGCGTCCTCTAAAAAACGCAAGGTTAGGCCAAAAAAATGTAACATTTCAATGGACTAGATCCGCACTAAGCAATTTGTGCAATACACGCGCTCTATACCATTGTAATATGTAATCTAAGTTCAAAACATTGCTGACGCGTGCCTTTTGTAGCATTTTATTTGACCAAAGATATTTAATATCTACCATTTAATTAGATACAATTTACTTCTAAAATTTATTAGTACCTACTTTCAGAATAATTATAACATAACTAGTGGATTTGTGTTGCTTTTGTGATAGATATAGTGATATATTCCCTGAGGAATCGATATTTGTGGTAACTCTTCATAAATAATTTATAAGGGCGTATTCAGAAAGAAAGCTTGAAACTTATAAGCGCTTATCGGCGCTTGTCATGTTCATATATTTTCCTGTCAGTGCTACCAGCACTGGAAAATATATGAACATGACAAGCGCCGATAAGCGCTTATAAGTTTCAAGCTTTCTTTCTGAATACGCCCTATGGCTGTGGTATAGTCATATAAAAGAAGCTTATATATCTTATACACTGGAGATTTCGGTATGAACATTTGACGTGTAACAAGAAAATATTTCCCAGTTGTTGTGTTTTATCACTTTCACACCTAACTTGGTATTGCCACTGTTAATACGAAGTTTTCCCAAGGCTACTATGTATGCTGTAATATTCTGTGCAAAAGGTTAGTTTTTGTACATGAGTTTGTTGATAAATTGCCAACAACGTCATTCAGAAGCATTGTTGGATGAGACAATTATTATTTATACTAAATAAAATAAGTATCTGAACCAATTATTAAAAAGCGATACTCCCTGATTATGGGTAGTTTTACCATAATAAAATTGTAGCAACTCTCACTTTGACAATATGGCATAAGTGTCAAAAAAATTGCGTCGCTTCGAATATTTAAGTTATATTGTTGCGTATTTAATAAATATTTTCCGAATATAAATAATGTATTGCATTGTGAAAAATTGCTGAAGTTTTTGGACACCAAATTCTGGCATAAAATTTCACAGGCAAGTGTATATTACGCTATTTACAATATTCCTCAATACTCATGCATTTACCTGTTTAGAATCATTTTCATGGCAAAAATCGTCAATTTTATCATCATTTTAGTAATCAATCATGCCAAATATCTATCTTCTATTCCTAATAATTTCATCATTTTTCAATAAACCAATTTAACAAGTAAGGTAACCATGATGACGAGTTTTTACGGATAGCGAAGAGAAAATATTGTAATAGTTAACAAAATTATGATGAACATTTAGAACACCATTTCAAAGATTTTTATACTAGTAGGTAATGAAACAACGCACGACTACGATATTGCACTCACATGTGGTTTTATGTTTGTTCTTCTTTAACATAGAAATTAATAGTTCTTTTAACTTACCAATTTTTTTTTGTTTTACTTATTTCAGCTTTCCAAAAATGAAATAAAAAGAAATAAATGGCTGTCCATAGTGCCTATCAAGGGTAAAATTTATCAACATGCCAGAATATGCAGTTTGCATTTTAAGCCTGAGGATTACGGTCCAGAAAAAAAAATACCTATTGAAAAGTGCTATACCTTTTTATTTATCACATTCTTGTTACTGCGTCTCAACTGTGGATAAAGTAATTTTAATTGTATTATAATTAACCACCATGAAACCATTAGTAACCGTAAGTACAGCTCCTGAAAGACATACGAATTTCTGAGAACTGTAATATCGTTATAGGTAAACCAGAATCTGATGGCAATTAGGGAAATCAAAATTTAGAGTGTGCAACCCTAGGGAAAATGTACTGAACGATCTTGATACTGCGTATTTTTTATTTTGTCCTCAATATAATTAGTCACATTACACAAGTGGATAATACTGTATTTAATAATGAGATATCCACGTATTATTATGTAGGTACTTATTACATGTATAATATACATATTACTTTTCTAAAATACATAATAATATTATGTATTTACACATACCTATATTTGAATATATATGGCATGTGAAAATATGGATGTAATGATAATATCAAAACTTACAGTGCGACACAAAAGAGATGAAAATAAATGAGGGCGCCACCGTCGCTCATATAGCAACACTGATACTGCGACGCAAGCGATCTTGATACTATAGAATAAAAATCCAAAAATCTATATATATAATCTAAAATAAATACCGCGATTTAAACCGTTATAATTGTTTCATTGTAGCAATAGTGTAAATTCAAGACAAAAATACATTAGTATTTTAATTGACCTACCTAGGTCAAATTTTACTTAAATGTATTTGGAATTAGTTATTTTATAAAAATCGGTCAAGTGCTTAGACTGCAGAGGCGCACATAGAATCAAACATACAAACAAACAAGCATACATGCAGCTCAAACACATTACCCTCTTTCTGGGTCCGTCGGGTAGAAAAAAACAAGGCGATTTGAAAACCACATATTTTTATTTTTTTTGTAGATAAATTTTGTACATTAATATAATTCATCAAAATCTAAATATTCTACTCCTTCAAAGGACTGATCATCACTCTGTTTCGAAGTACTGGCAAGAGGGTACGGGGCATCTTCAGTATCTGTAAATATGATACAGTAAATATGATTTTTTTTATTATGGTTTGATTGATTATTAGATAGATAGCTGTATGAAAACATTATCACTATACTATGTAGTAAAATCTAAATTAGGTACTTTATTTGAGGCTGGTTGGATTGGATATAACTTCTTGACTCAAATTGTGCTGGTCGCACTATAAAAACTAGTTTTTGTTTACATACAAATAACCTCAAATTAAATTGCGAAAACGTAATAATCGCCATACATACATACATTAAACACTCGTCACTAATGGAATATTCTATTTTACGTAGTACTGAGCAAAAATAAATGGAATCTCACCTGTATATTCTGCTGTACGTTTGTAATCGTTTTCCAAATCAGTCAATAAATTTCCAGCTTGAAATTCGGACAATCACCGAATAAAAACTTTATACACCACATCACGGACACGGCTACGTTTAACCTTTTTCATGATGTCTCCTTTTTTATTTAAATTTCTTGTTCTAAATAACAATTTTATCTCAATAATTCTCCACTTCACGAAAAAAACAACAAATTTTTATTCAACTTGACAGCTACATTGCCAATTCAGGGCTGCCAGGTAATGAAAAACGAATTAGTTCCAAAATAATTAATTTCATCTCTTTTATGTCGTACTATATTTACTAGGTATATTTAACCTTAGGACGGCAACAGGGGTGACCCGTCACCCCACTACTCAATAAAAGTGTCAATATTTAGTTGGTATTGTTTCTGTATCTTTCTAATGCTCAATCTATTCTCTAATTGGCGTGGATGCAATCAGTCGCACATGTCCGTGTCGCGGTAAGTTTTTATTTTTGGTATAATGACATTGCTGGGGTGACTCATAACCCCTATTGCTATTTACGTAATTATTTATTTTTGTAATACTGTAATAATTGTTGGATTTTTTTAGATAAAATTGGTTTCGATTTCGGATACGCATATTCAAGACTACTTGCAAAATATTGTTGATGCTAGCTCGGATGATGAGCGCCGTTCCGAAGATGGGGATGCGAGTGAAAATGATGATCACGTTTCGGTGCACTCGGAAGAGGAGGACATTATTTCAAATTATGAAGGTAGTGATGACGAGGATGTGCCGCTGGCACAATTACGCACTAAAGTGTTGAGAGGTAAGAATGGACATGTTTGGTTGTCTATTCCACCATCTTCGAGTAGAACACCGCGGCGAAATATAGTAACTATTCAGCGAGAATTAGGAGTCACTTTACGTGATATTCTAAATATAAACCAGGAAACTCCTGAAGATGAGCCCCCTGTAAAATTGCAAAAACAAGCAAGATGTGCACTATGTCCAAGAAAAAGGGACAAAAAAGTAAAAACTTTTTGCACAAAATGTCTTCAGCCCGCTTGCACTGAACACCGTAAGGATGTTTGCTTGAACTGTATTTAACCCAAAAAAAATAATACCAAATTAAGGTTGCCATAATAAATACTTTTTTCATGTCATTAATAATTGTATAAGTGATTGATCTCTTAATAAATAACTTTCGTTTTCTTACAAATTGCTGTTTTATTTGAGTTTAAAAATAAAGGGGTGATGCGTCACCCCTGTTGCCATTTATGTATGTAATAAAAGTCTTGCCTGCGGAAGGTTAACGATTGTTTATAATTTTTTATATAAAAAAAAAACAATAATGAAATAAAATCATGTTTATTTTCGTAAGTATTAATTAACACATTATAAAATTGACTTGTACACCTTGGACTTGACAAATAGCCGAATTAATAAGTTTTCATAAAATTATATTTTAATCAACAAACAATATTATAGTTACCTATTTATAACATTTTTAAATTAAAGTATCAAAACCGGGTAAGTCCAACTTAGCAATAAAATCTTTCACGCGCTTTAAAATTGAAAATTGTGATGTGTTTGACCCTTCTTCATCGAATATTTTTCTATACACAATGTAAACAACACCTCTTGCTTGTGATCGCAGCGGTTTTATCGACATTTTGAAGATTTTGAAGACAAAATCCTAAAAATTAATCATCAACACAAATAATTTGACAACCAATTTGATAGTTGTCAAATAAAGTTGCCACATGAAAATCTCGTATTTTTGAAATATAAATATGCCATCAGATTCTGGTAGACCTATACCACACATCAACACTAGCGATGCAACTCTCCCTTTGGAATATTGAAAAGTTTTAGACTGAAGCTTGAGTAACCAAAACGATGTTTTAATGTATGTAGCACTCATTTTAATTAAAAAATCGTAGTATGAGATCAAAAGTTATCAAGCGTTATTTAAAACTATCATTCTCTACCAATTAAAAAGGTATGTATAGTTGACCAGTAATATTATAATATAAATACTGTTAAAAATATATGTCGTTATTATTTATAGACCATGATTTTTAGTTTTTTTTATTTAGAAAAATCCTGAATATACAAACCAGTGTGGTCACCCACAGAAAGAGACAAAAAACAACACTGACGTCATTCAAGGTTATATTTTCTTGTGACAAGTTAATGGTCATAGTGCAATCTCCAGTGTATTAGATATAAGCTTCTTGGTCATATATTATAGTCTTTCAGCCGTACAAATAAACGAGTTATAACATTTTATGCAAAGAATAAACTAAGAATAAGGAAAAATCATACAAATAAACACGAAATAAATGTAACCTAGTATAACTTCGTAATAAGTATTCATACTAATGCTATTCCGTCCTTATTACGGCTACCACCCTAGTATAAGTCTGACATAACCGAATTATAACATATCTTTTAGTACATTGTGCTGTGTTTTACAAGTTTTAGAAGCAATTTTCAATCTAAATTTGAGATAATAGCAATGAGAGTAATACGAGAAGTAGAAAAAGTTGAGCAAATTAATAATTTCATTACGTACCTATTGAAATGGAAAATTTTGTATGAAATGTCAAAATATACGAAATTATGAAAAACCCTTTTGATATTTATAATGATTTATTTATTTACAACATGCGCCAAACCAATACATAAAACTTATTTCTAAACTTATCACAATAATATATAACTACACTTTCGTTGAAAATATAAATCTTCTAAGCCTGGAGTTGTATGTTTTGAGTACCAGTTATTTGGCAACTCTCTATCTCAAGGTGGGTTTATCTTCGTATAGCGGATCGCGTTATCTATCATTTGCTTGCATATTTAATGATATATTTAAATTATTTCCAATAAATATTTAAAAAATAAATAAACAGAACATCGTATGATGAAACTTCACAACAAATTCGACGAAGTCAAACGTCAGCAAAATGACAGCACCAAGGCTTAACCGTAGACAATTTCAATGTTTTTCATAATTTTGTGAATGAATTGCGACGTTGCCGCTTCGCGCCTATTGCATAGCGTGAGCATAGATACATCGACGTTATTCCAAATTTATTTGTAAGAAATTATGACATCCTTATTCTTTATTTATTCTTATCATATCTATGCATTGCATAAGGTTTGAATAAGCAAGTTTTTATTTGTACGGCTGTTTATCTATTCTATCAGCCGTACAAATAAACGAGTTATAACATTTTATGCAAAGAATAAACTAAGAATAAGGAAAAATCATACAAATAAACACGAAATAAATGTAACCTAGTATAACTTCGTAATAAGTATTCATACTAATGCTATTCCGTCCTTATTACGGCTACCACCCTAGTATAAGTCTGACATAACCGAGTTATAACATATCTTTTAGTACATTGTGCTGTGTTTTACAAGTTTTAGAAGCAATTTTCAATCTAAATTTGAGATAATAGCAATGAGAGTAATACGAGAAGTAGAAAAAGTTGAGCACATTAGGTAATAATTTCATTACGTACCTATTGAAATGGAAAATTTTGTATGAAATGTCAAAATATACGAAATTATAAAAAACCCTTTTGATATTTATAATGATTTATTTATTTACAACATGCGCCAATCCATACATACATAAAACTTATTTCTAAACTTATCACAATAATATACACTTTCGTTGAAAATATAAATCTTCTAAGCCTGGAGTTGTATGTTTTGAGTACCAGATATTTGGCAACTCTCTATCTCAAGGTGGGTTTATCTTCTGTTCTCCAGATATTGGATAGCGTTATCTATCATTTGCTTGCATATTTAATGATATATTTAAATTATTTCCAATAAATATTAAAAAAAATAAATAAACAGAACGTCGTATGATGAAACTTCACAACAAATTCGACGAAGTCAAACGAGCGTCAGCAAAATGACAGCACCAAGGCATAACCGTAGACAATTTCAATGTTTTTCATAATTTTGTGAATGAATTGCGACGTTGCCGCTTCGCGCCTATTGCATAGCGTGAGCATAGTTTCATCGACGTTATTCCAAATTTATTTGTAAGAAATTATGACATCCTTATTCTTTATTTATTCTTATCATATCTATGCATTGCATAAGGTTTGAATAAGCAAGTTTTTATTTGTACGGCTGTATATTTTTAGATTGTCAACTGACAACTTGTAAATTTTTTACTTGACACTGCCAAATAATCATATGACATATCTTCTTGTTCTTGCCATTAAAAAAAAAAAAAACTTGTCAATTAACTGTCTGTGAGATTGTTGGTCGTCTATTGTGGTCTATTGGTGTTATTCAAGTGTTATTTATGTTTTTTACCACATTTATTTATTTTTGACCTTTTTAATTTAATTCCTTTAATTTCGTTTAAACTCAAACTATGATTCTTTGGATACCTCTCTCAGTGAACAATCAATATGGGTGACCTGAGTGCCTCTGATTGTTCCTGGAAGAAAATGGTCTTATCGAAGTCCGAAAATAAATGGAGTTCTATGATAAAATCTGAATCAATAAGAACAGTTGAACAGACGATGAACACTAATAGTTTCTCTTTAAACGACGATGCGTGTAATTTTCCTACTGTAAAAGTAGAGAGAGATGAGGATACTTCAATGGAAAACTATGAATTTAGCATTGAAGGAGATGCCTCTGTAAGTGCTGAAGATGATCCCTTGATGACCGATAGTTCGGATGTAATATCCGGATGTAATACTGAAGCCAAGTCGGTGCGGGTCGGTAGACGAATTTCAGGCCCTAAAAATGAGACTCCTGAAGAGCGTACAGCTCGTCTAGCCAGGATGTCGGCATATGCTGCTCGTAGACTTGCAAATGAAACTCCAGAGCAACGGGCCATGCGTCTCAAACGCATGTCAGAATATGCAGCTAAGCGCCTTGCAACAGAGTCGAGTGACCAGAGAGCTAAAAGATTGGCAAGAATGTCTGCTTATGCTGCACGCCGACTTGCTAATGAGACAACTGAGCAAAGAGAAGCTAGACTAGCTAGAATGTCTGCTTATGCTGCTCGGAGACAAGCCATGAAGAAAGCTACAGCTGCTATTAAAAATATATCCAATCTTTCTGATTCTGTTTATGAAGGATCTAACCAGAGTTAATATTATTACACAAGAACCCAATCCATTTAATAATAGCATAAAATTATTTTTTTATACATACATGGATTTGATTTATATATAAAATTTTTGTGGACTTAGAGAGTTGGTCATAGGCCATAGGGCATAATAGATACACATTCTGTTTAACCATGATATATGTAAATGTATTATTGATATGGACTATTTATAAGCAGAAGAATATTTTTGTGTAATTCGTTAATTTTATATTTACAAGGCTGCCAACCGCTAAGCAATAATACCACTATTTTTATCCGCAATACATTTTTATAACCAATCTTAGATATAAATAAATGCAATAAATATATAATTAAATTTAAATTTTGATAGTTGGTTGCCTTACATAATAAATAAAATGTAAATAGTATTTTTCATTTTGTATATATACATAATATACACAAAGCACATATGCCTTAAGCTTAGTAATAAAAGTTTGAAATTTTTGAATGACTTTTATTTATATTTATATCAAAAGGTTACTAAGCCTGAAACCAAATTATTAAAATTAGTAGTCCTTAATACTAATGGCGCCATTTCATTGGTCTTTAAGTCACGGTAGGTGTACAAAAAGCCGCGAGATAACAACCAATGAAAGTTACAAGTCAATACTCAATATGCGTGTAGTGTGTACCGCCGCGTCACCGTCGCATGCGATTCAGAAATCTCTTTACCCCGCATGCGTATCTATAATAAAATTGCGCCATAATACATATTATAATTTAAAAAAGCCACCGTTTATAAAAATACATGAACATTTTACTATGTAAATAATATGCACAAAATTTTACGTAACGAATAAGAGTAGGTACTCGTACAATCTTTTATGTATTCTTAGTGCATGGGGTTGGTTGGGGTGAAATAAATAATACCAAATTAAATTCATATTTATCACCGTTTATTTAAATATAGACATAGCTACTTACAATGTTGAGATTCACTGAAGTCAAGGAATGATGCATTTTATCAGTCGAGAGAGTAAAGTTTAAAAAAATTACATTTTTAGATACTATTCTTCATAATAATTATGATGAAACTTACGCTAAAATTTCAACACAGCTACAGTATTTGAAAAAGATGCGGATACTGATAGTAGTTAATAGTCGTTCGTCGATTATTTTATGATACAATTTTTATTAATAAGTAGTCTATAGATTTTGTATAATATTCTGATAATCTGTAGATTTTATATACATAGTACGGACATACCTACTATTCTTAATTAAAATTAAAAATCTAATCGCATCGTAGATTTCTCAAATAACATAATAAGAGTTTACTGGCGTGTTTTTACAGAGTTCATTGGTAAAATTTAAATATTGATATTGACGATTGATAAGTATTTTTATCTACCGCATTGTTAAATAATGAAAAGAAATAATATTTTATAACTATACACAAATTAGCCTTAACTTTAATAAACTTTCTAATAAAATTAACCTAGTTACTTAATTTGCTATAGCCTACCTATATAAATTTAAAAAAATGTGTGCGTGTACTAGTGTACACACGTAAGAAGTGAAACTTCTTTATGACCTTATTTTTCAAAAAATAATTTACTAAGTTTAAGCAACTTTAAAGAAATACGTCGAATCAAAGATGGCGCGTAACGGAAAAATGTCACGCGTAACGAAAAAATGTTACACTAAATTTTTTTCCAACCCCGATAAAGAAGTTTCACTTCAAAAAAATTTGTTATTTTAATACTTTTTAATTACAACACCATTATAGCAAATGAGTGTTTATAAAATAACATATAACATTGTGATGACGATTTCTCAATAAACAGAAAAATAAGATTAAATGCTTAATTAATTTGTGGTGATGAAAACCACAGGGTTATTTCTTGGGTATTTCAACATATACATATTTTGATAAAAGAAACCCAGTTTGATAATATAAGTGTTATCTCAGAGTCATGATGTTATTAAAAGCTGCTCTAACAACTCTGAAGCCATCGCATTTTGCAGAATATATTTTACAATACTAGTTTAAATAAATCATTATTTAAATAAATATTTTTTACAACACATTAAACCGTCTTCAAATTGTCATAAATGAGACCAACCGGAAGGCACCAGCTTATAGAAAAAGAATCATCAAAATCGATTCACCCAGTCCAAAGTTCTAGGATACCATACCCGTCATGAGAACCTCCTCCTTTTTTGAAGTCGGTTGTAAAATAATTTCTCTACGTCTTTCCATAAAAAAAATAACAATAACGGGAACATAATGTTGTGATGTAGAATTGACAATTGTACACCAATGAGCCTATTTTCAAATTACTATATGCTGTTAATCTTATGAGAATTTTCTGTGATGCTGCTCTATTTTGGGAAAATAACATTTCTAAACGACAGTTTTTTACATTAATATTATAATAATTATGAATTTGATGATATTCTCTAAAGGTATCCCTATAGGAAAAACTAGTAAGAAGCCACATCATAAATGAGCCTCCAAGATGGCGCTAAGTAGTTGTAATTAATAAGGTGCGCTGAATTAAAAAGTTTAAATTCCTTCTTTAAAAATTCGAAGTACATAATACCAAAGTAAAAAAAAATCAAAACAAAGCAAAGAGTATTGTTATCAGTTGTCTTACTCCGTTTTAGACGATAACTTATAAAATAAAATATAATTGCGTCAGAAGCAATATCAATAACATTTACCCCTTTATGTACATTACATTTTAAAGAAAATAAAAACCTTCCTCTGCCCTCAAATATGCATAGATTAAATTATATACATATATTATAAACTACGTACAGATAAAAAATGACCAACTGTCAAAACTTAATACTTATTATAATGTTTTTTTTTTTACAAATATATCGCATGTTATGTAAGTTAACAAGGAGTGTCAGCCGTGAGCGGAGCGGCGGTTAGCAACTGGCGGGTTGATGATGTTGAACTGTACGAGTCACCGGACGAACGTACGCTGGACTGCGATAAGGGGGTACCTGTTTTGGGTTGCCATATAAAATAATAATTTAGAACTGGCATTTAAATAATTTAAAGGTCACTTGTTGTTGAAATTATTGCTATAGAGCTGAAGGCATTTGGAGAAAATCTGACAAATCAATAGATTGATTTTGTTAATACTTATATTGATGACTAGCATTCCGCCTGCGGCTTCGCCCGCGTTTTCAAAAAAAAACCCGCATAGTTCCAGTTCCCGTGGGATTTCCGGGATAAAACCTAGCCTATGTCACTCAGAAATGATGTAGCTTTCCAACAGTGAAAGAATTTTTCAAATCTGCCAAGTAGTTTCGGAGCCTATTCAATTCATACAAACAAACAAACAAAAAATCAAACCTTTCCTCTTTATAATATTTGTATAGATAAAGTCTGCTATAACATAAAAATGTATAAAAATATCGATCTAGACTATTATTAATTAATCTTTAAACAATATAATCAAAACATTAAAAATTTCTTTAAATTCTAATATGAATTAAAAGAAAAATTATTAAAAAGCATCATACCAGGCAATGATGTAACATGATGCGGCAAAGCCCAACGCTGTGGCGCGCATTCGCCCGCCATCTTGGGTCCTATTTCCTGTAACAAATCATCTCATTACCACAGATAAAACTAACTACAACACACACCCGCACCTACTGAGCACAGATGTTAAAAACAAAATGGCGCGCATCTAGTTACAAAGGCTGAAACTAAAACACATGGCCATAAAAATAAAACATTAAAAAAATAAACAAAAATACCAACACAAAAACAATGTTCGGCGATGAAGCTGGTGAAGTCAAACCTACAACGATTCTGACGTATTGTGTTGCCAAAATCTAAATTAGATTATTTTCAAAATTCAAATAACACGACTCAATTAAAATTTTTACTTCCTTAAAATTACTTACATTAGATTTTAGCAACAACATCGTCACTACAGCACTCGGTTGTAAGACAATACAGTGTAGCACACATTGGGATAGACCAAAAACAACAGAGCAACTGAATATTATTTTTAATCAATTTTTTCTTTTTTACATTCTTTTTTTAAATCTACACCGTACGTGCTAGCAACCGAGCGCGCACTTACTGCATTCGGCTTGGGCACAGTGAGTATGGTCGTGTTAGTGTCCTCCGGCGTGAAATAGTCCGAGTCCTCGGCGACCGCCGGCGACTCGGCGTCCGGCCGCGGGCCTTCCGCTGCGTGCGTGCGACAACACGTATTAGACCTTACGCTCTTTGGGATAGAGCTCGTTTTTGTGTGGCGTGTTTTTGATAGTTGTTACCTTGTTGCATTATACAGGCATAGCAGATCTTATCAGATTGAGATAGAGCTCGTTTTGGGTTGGCATTTTTTTGTAATTGTTACCTTGTTTGTGTAGGTCTTTTAAACCTTAAACCTTTCAGGCTAGATCTCGTTTTAGAATGGAGTTAATGTTACCATATTGTAATTTGTATGTATTAAACCTTAAGCTCTATGTTGTAGAACTCGTTTTACAGTGACGGTACTTTGTTGTTTGTTATCTGATATACATGCTTGCAAAACTGAACCATAGTTTTTTGTTTTAGTGCTAATTTTAATAAGTTCTTCGCTCCATTGCCATAACTAAGATCGATTAATGCGTTAAATATTTTATAATATGTAATCGGGCAATTTATATATAATAATATATCTTGGTAATTGTATAATTTCCTTCATATTTGGCTTTCACCCGTAGCTTTTCAGAGTCTGTTCTCTTTTATATTATTTCAATAAAATATAAGAATCAAAATGATAGTGTCCGACCGAACTTTCGGTTTCGGTTTCGGTTTCGGCCGAGTTTCGGCCAAAAATCAAGTTTCGGCCGCAGTTTCGGTTTCGGCCAAAATCGGCCGAAACTTTTGCCGAAACCGAAACTTATTTCGCAAGTTCAGTGAACTTAGTTCACACATGTTCACGCTCGCCTAACTTCGTTTTCCTCGGCAACGCTTTGACGGACGCTGGTTGGTTGACCCACGCTGATGGAAACAATTTTTAATTATCTATGTTGAGATTGGAACTGGGTGTAATAGTAATTAATAATTATTATTTTTATATATAAGAGGTACCTAAAAGAGACTGATTATTCTTCTAAGTACAAATACCAATCCAAAGTATTAAAGTATTTAAAGTAACAGTAACAATTACTGATTTGATTTAGATGACTGATTTTACTGAGAACTTAATTTGAAAAAATAATAAAAATTAAAATTGTTATTATTAATATTTTAAAAATATTATTTTTTATTTTATATTAAACTAGCGACCCGCCCCGGCTTCGCACGGGTGCAATGCTGATACTAAATACACTACAGAAAAACTGTGAACGTTGTATATAAAACATAGCTGCCCGGCCGGCCGGTACCGCCGCAAACGCTACGTCCCGCAATTTTTAAATCTGTAATATCTTCGAAAATATTCACATAAATCATACGGTGTAAGGGGCCATATGGATCTATATTAAATGAACAATGTATTCAAGGTATTTAATTGGTTAAGGATTAATGATGTATTGGTTAAAATCGCTTCGAAAATTAGCCATTATTTGTCGTAAAAAGTAAATGACAAAAAAAAGTTATTGTGGGTTATCCATAAGAGATAGACATAGGGGAAAGGGGCCTAAAGTGGGCACAGAGCCTAAAGAGGGCACTCAGTATAGTATCGGAATTTTAAATAATGGCGCGCGCGCGACTCGTGAGCACGATCCCCACACCCCTCCCATCTCGCGGCAGTCGTTGGATTCGCTTGCGATCACGCATTTACAAGCTGCAACAAATAAATGTTTTTCGACGATTTTTGAAAAATATTGCAAGGTATGTAATATGTGTTCTTTTTATTTTGGTGTTTACAATCCTTTAACCAAAATTTGTTAGTTATTAAGTGGCTATCTGGCCATATTTTGGTTCCATAAAAATCCACGTGTCTAAAAATTTTGAGGTAGAATTTCGTCTGAACCTTTCAAATGTCGAAAAAGGCAAAGCGGGCAGGGTAAAGCGGGCACGCGCCCGCTTTGCCCCGTCCGCTAAAATGTTACATTCTTTTGTTAATTTGCTTTTTCCTTTCAGATGACCGCTTATAACCGGCGTAAATATAAGCGTAAAACTTCACAAGCCTCATGGCAACGCTCAACTATGCAGCAATCAAAACGAGAAGTGCAAGAGTTAGGAAAACCTGTCAAAAAAGTAACAACTAAATATGGGATTCCAAGAACGACATTGCAGACATCTTAAATTGGGTTCGTGTAATGTAAAGCTTGGTAGGTTTGCTACTTACTGTCTTTTCTACGGAACAAGAAATGGAGCTTTTGGAATACGTATTCCACATGGACTCTTTATTTTACGGGCTGTCTAAACAAGAATTTTTGGAACTTGTATACCTACCTATTACATTATTTTAGGATTTATAAAAAAAAAATATATATGAAATAACTGTATCGCTTATTAGAGACTAAATAATGATAGACTGTAAACAGGGCGTTATTTTTTTTAATATTATTTCAGATATATCTGGAAATATTGTACTTAAAAGTTTAAAGCTCCTAAGAAGTTCCTTTGTTTCATATATTCATTTAAAAATAATTGTATGACTGTTTGAAATACATAACTTATAAAATATTTTTGTGTCTTTTACTCTATTTATTATTGTATATATTATTTGTGGCTGTATATTTTGAAATCTACTGTTTAAATCCAGGCCTGCCCGCTTTACCCAACTACTGCCCGTTTTGCCCTAAACGAAAGCCCGCTTTAGGCCTCCCCTTCGGGCAAAGCGGGCAATCGTAGGCTTTTAGTAATCTGTTAATAATTATTATATACTTTAACTTTTGACAAATTTAACCACTTAGCATTCAAAAGTATTTATTAATGGAACTTTTGGCAAAAAAATAAATGGATTAACTTCTTTTCAAACTTCATTTTTTTTAATTTTCCCGTAAGGTGCCCCCTTTGGGCCCATCTCCCCTATACCATCACGGACTTTTCTGTAGACCTTTTCAATGTGTATAATAACTTAGTACATTATTTTGATAAAACTCGTAGGGCAACTCGTAGGGGCTGCGTTTGCAATGTAAGCGGAAAAAATGTAATTTTTTACGACATCACATTAGAAACCTCAAAAATAACAGTACTTCTCCACTATTTAATGGATGTTATTATACATATAAACCTTCCTCTTGAATCACTCATCTATTAAAAAAAACCGCATCAAAATCCGTTGCGTAGTTTCAAAGATTTAAGCGTACAAAGGGACATAGGGACAGAGAAAGCGACTTTGTTTTATACTATGTAGTGATAAATGATTACTGTGTTTTCATTTCATGCCCTAATTAAGGCAAAATAATAGGTAAAATGAACCAAAGTTCAGTATTTTTAGAAATTTCATACTTGACCACGTGAGTTTCGGTTTCGGTTTCGGTTTCGGCCGAAACTGAAGCCACGGCCGAACATTCGGTTTCGGTTTCGGTTTCGGCCTGGAAACCAGTTTCGGTCGGACACTACAAAATGAATGCTTGCTGGGATCTACTGCTTTGTTGCCTAGACTAAATGAAATGATAGCTTAGTACAATATAATAATATTGTTTGAAATTCCAAGCATATTTTGGCCCATAAATAACTACAATAATTATTGTGATCTACGGATATAGCATAATATATATTCGAACAAGCATTAATAATTGTTTTAGCTTAGTTACTTATTATAAAATATATTTTATACGCCAAAACCGCATAATCTTTCTGTTTGATAATACAATATATTATGACAAAATTAAATATGTATAATTAAATATATAGACCAGTCATTTTCAGGGGTCGGAAATCGAGATACCCAGTAAGCAAGTGCAAGTTTTAAAATCAGGGGTCAAAGATCACAAAAATCTATTTTCTCGCTTTCTCACTTACGCTATTTGTATTAATTATCAATATTGTAGAGAATTAAATTCTGTCCAACTTTTCTATCTAACATTTTTTTTATAACTTGAACTAACTTTCGATATTGAAGGCGTAGAGCACGTGGTCAGAGAATTATCTGAGTTCAACTGATAGTCTCGATCAAAAGCTCGTAATCTATAATATCATAAAGCTGAAGAGTGTGTTTGTTAGAACGCGCTAATCTCAGGAACTTCTGGTCCGATTTGAAAAATTCGGTGTTAGATAGCCCATTTATCGAGGAAGGCAATAGACTATATATTATCACGCCAAGACTAACAGGAGCAGAGCAATACGGGTAAAACCGCGGGGCACAACTAGTTAGAAAATAAAGGTAAATACTCACAATGTTGTACGTCAGGCTCATCATCGTCAATGTGCGCAAGCGCAGGAGCCCCCTCTGCGCCCGTGCGTATAGCGCCGTTCGACTTCACTATCTGTCCAATATAAATATGTACATGTACTTATCTATATTCTTACTATAATAATAATATTATAAATGCGAAAGTAACTCTGTCTGTCTGTCTGTTACTCAATCACGCCTAAACTAATGAACCAATTTGCATGAAATTTGGTATGGAGATATTTTGATACCCGAGAGAGGACATAGGCTACCTTTTATTGCGAAATATGTACCACGGGCGAAGCCGGGGCGGACCACTAGTATTAAATAAAACTCAAAGGTGGCTGATATAGTGATCTATCAACGCACAACCCAAACCACTAGACGTATCGGGCTGAAATTGAGCATGCAGGTAGATGTTAGGACGTAGGCATCCGCTAAGAAAGGATTTCCGAAATTCTTGCGAGAACGGGGAAAAACGGGGATGCACGTACAAAGTCGTGGGCGGAAGCTAGTTTGTAAATAAACTTTCTGATGGTTAAAAACTAAGAGCCAGTAAAAAAACATGAGATTTTAATAATTACTCACGTTTGTTACCTTGCTAATTGCAATTAAAACAACACTTGTTACGAAATTTAAAATTACAACGGCTGCACAGATTTCTCAAATTATTCAACACAAACAATGAGTATTTTTTTGTAGTTGAGAAACTTTCGATTTCGGGTATGACACCCTTATTATGGTCGTATATGGGCGACGCAATTTGCTTACCACCAGGCATTGCGTCTGCTTCTGCGTCTGCGTCTTTCCATTCTACACATAGCCAGAACGCAACCATAGGAAACTGCTCGTGTATATTTTGTAATGCTGGTTTTAAGCGTGTGATTACAATATATATACGAATTTTGCGTACTGATCGCGTATAGTTTTTGTGCTTACTCCGAAACATACACGATTAGTCTTCATGCGTCCTGGCGCTGTACGTTTTGGAGCGCTATACTTAATTACTTCACTACAAAATTTAATAATAAGTAATAAAAAGTATTTGCGTACTGCTATTGTATAGATAAAAATCAAATGAAACGTTGGGAAGACGATCTGAAAAAAGTGGCTGGCTCAGAGTGGTTGCGAACAGCGAGAGATAGAGAGCAATGGAAGTCTTTAGAGGAGGCCTTTGTCGAAAGACAAACTGTTAATTATTGAAACCCATTGCTAGAAAAAATAACTGTTTAATAAAAATTGTAAATATTTGTTTAAAAAATACTAAGTACAGTTATAACTATTGTAAAATATTTTAAAAGTAATAAAGGCTTATTTTATTTTTATTTTATTTTTTTATTGTATAGATTGGAAGAACTTTGTAAAAAAAATATTTCCAATCAATACGCGATTAGTTTCACACCGTTGCGTTCTGGCCTTGTATAGAATGGAAAGACGCTGCGTCTGCTCGTATGCCTCCCTATAGCATAAATAAAACAACTCACCCCATTATGCACGTGTGTCAATAGCGGCGACCTCCTCTCGGTCTCGCTATCGGGCTCCCCCTCCCCCTCCCCCTCGACCTCCTCCCCCGCGTCGCTCCTCACTACCTCCCCGGAACAGCAGCTCTCCTCTTCAGAGCGGTGCACGGAGTTTAGGGAGCTCTGGAATGTAGTATTTACACAATAAATAGAAATGTAAATCACTGTATGTGGCATTTATTGCAATCTTACTAATATTATAAAGCTGAAGAGTTTGTTTGTTTGAACGCGATAATTTCAGGAACTAATGGTCTGATTTTTTAAAAATGCTTTGGTGGTAGATTTATCGAGTAAGGTTATATCATCACCCTAAGACCAACAGGAGCGGAGCAATGCGGGTGAAACCGCGGGGCACAGCTAGTATTTTAATAAAATACAAGGGAAAGAAAGTTGCTTTTTAAAAATTAAGGAAAATAAGATTGAAACGAATAGACGCAATATTACTTTTCTAACGATTTACACAAAAATATATTAACATTCTGAAATTATTAAAATTACGAAAAGACCTTAAAAAAACGAATACTGTACGGCACGGTACGGAGAGTATCGTGGCGGAAATCCTGTATGCATAATTTATAGTAATTACCACATAATATAACATTTATAACACACCTTACAGTTGGCAAGATGTTCGGGCACACTGCTGCTGTGGGAATACAGCGCACCTCCCTGTTCACGCGCTAACAGAACCGACATACGAAACTGGAAATAAAAACAAAAGATTGTAAATACTAGAAAAAAATATATCAAAAACAGGGCTGTCGGTAGTATGAAATAGTTAGTAGTTGAATCTTATATACCCCGTGTTTCCGTGTATGTGCTTTTGAATGTGATAAGTGATTTGAAGGTGATATGAGTGATGAGTGATAAAGGGCTGATACACGTAGGAACTTTAAAACCGCGGTTTTAAAGTTCGCGTGCTTACTCGGCTCGACGTCGGTGACACACGCAAGAGCTTGGTCAGTAGCTGCTCGCGCGTCACCGATATCGAATGTCTCTATGTCATCAACAGAGGGAATTTTATGTTATTCAGGAATTAAATATAGACATTTTTAATTTAATAACCAGCACCTATTTTTAAGTAAATAGCATTCTAACAAAATAAATGTTCAAAAATTGAAGGATATATTTTCGTTTTTACTATTATATTTTGAGGGTACTTTACAAAAAAAGAGCGTGTGTGCCGAGCCTACGCGTCAGGAGTGAAACTTCCTTGGCGGGATTCAAAAATACCTTCGCCAATATTCAATTATATTATATTCATTCATATTAATTTTATTAAATTATTTTCATAAAACTAAAAGAAGAAGACAAAATTAATTGAACTTTTGCACCTTAGTTTTGCACTTAGTAACACCTATTATAGCTAGACAGGCTAGGCTCGCGGCTCGCGGCGGTGACAGACGTGCGAGCGAAGGCGGGCTACGAGTAAAATTTCAAACATGTTGGATCGTCAACGAACTTACTCGACGGTTTTTAAGTACGCGTACTTGGGGTGACACACGAGCGAAAAAGGTCGTCGAGCCACAAGTTCGCGTACTTACTCGTACGTCTGTCACCCCTATGAAGGTGATGATGTGGTATTTGAGCATGAAAACTGTAACAGGAAATAGACGTAGCTAGACAGCGTGCGTGCGTAGTGCGTTTGTACAAAATGCGTGCTTGTGAGTGTTATGCGTGCGTATGTGATGCGTGCGTATTTGGTGCGTGCGTGTAAAAATATATGAAATCAGTGAAAAATTAATGGCGGTTCGGAAGTTAGGTGCAGGTGCGAGTGCGGGCGCGCACAGGTCCCTTAACCGTACACCTGGAACGTACGATGTTCCGAGCCGCCATTAAGTTTGAATCGTACTATACCTACACGTGTATAGGTTATATTATGTGTATAATGTGTATACCTCGGGTGTGAGCGGCGCGTGTCTATCCCGCTTGTCCACAGAACTGCTGCGACGGCTGGCGAGGCTGGTGGACGAGCTGCGCTCCACAACGCAGCGGTTCAGCACCTCCGCCGCCTGACGGACATACATACATACACACGGTGCAATTATTGTGTAAATGAAGTTTTTTCTAGGTAATATAGGTATTTCCGACATCAGAAAAATTATTAACTGGATTCATTCTATCTGACAATGGTAAAAAATCAAGACATTTGAATTTCAAAAAATAAAATAGAAATAAAAACAACATTAAAAAAATAGTAACAAGTGACATGCGTTAAAAACTAGATTATTGTGAAGAAAGCGTCAGATTGACTCGGTAACTATAGACTTACGTATAAAAAAATTATACTTTCCAATCTCTATGTTACATAGCAATCCAAAATAAATTTATCTGATTGAGGAGATTATTATTAATGAAAACAACTCACTTGCGACGTATCCGTATCAGGGCTAGCTATAGCGGGGGCGAGTGGTGCGAGGGGCGCCATTGGGGCGAGGGGCGCGGGCGCGGGGGCGGGCGCCGGCACCGGGTTCACACGGGGGCGCGGACCGTTCAGCGCCTCTATCAGGGACACCGGCTCGTAGCCCGCGGGGATGTTCTCCATGCTGCCCTGTGTTTGGAATATTTGGGAATGCTGAGTTCGTTCCAAATTCGAATTTTGGAAATTTGAATTTGTCGTACGCTCTGTGTACGTGCGGAGGCGGCGTGATTGTTAACGACGTTGAGTTCACAGTTATATTGTGATAGTTAACAAGACATCAATAAAATAAAATAGTTCGTAAAATACGTATTGTTACTGTTTCTTCGTTTAATTTCTGATGTAAGTCTCTACCCAGCGTATATAAAAAAAAATATTTCAAAACCAAATATATATTGCAATATTGTACACAATAAACTACGATATTATACTATGTACATCTATATTTATCAATAAACATCTATATTTCTATTTTCATTTTTTTCCAATAAGAAAAATATTCTCCTATAAATTTCTTCAATAAACCACTCACATCAGGTGGACTAGCAGCGGGCAGCAGAGCGGGCGACGTGGGCGAATTGGTAATCCTCTGCAGCGCCCTAATCTGCAACAGGGCGCGGAACGGCGCCCTACATATCGGGCAGTTGTTTGCTTGATACCGTAGCGAGTTGCATAACAAAGATGGCGGCACGGCTATAGAACTTGTCGTGGACATCAACATGCATAATTGCACATTTGGAAAAATAAATAGTTACAACAATAACCACTCACATCAGGTGGACTAGCAGCGGGCAGTAGAGCGGGCGACGTGGGCGAATTGTTTATCCGCTGCAGCGCCCTAATCTGCAACAGGGCGCGGAACGGCGCCCTACATATCGGGCAGTTGTTCGCTTGGTACCGCAGCGAGTCCGCACATGAGTTGCAGAGACAAAGATGGCGACAGGGTAATATGAGTGTATCGCGGACGTCACACATGCAAATGACACATTCGGAACCACCGTCTTCTGTTTCTTCGTCTGATGTTGGCTGATGGTGAAGTAAATGAATAAATGAAAATTGCTTATTGAGTAAGTACATATATGAACAAGGCAAAACAAATTTAAATTATTCTTTGATATTTTTTTCATGGCATTTATTTATAACTAGCTTTCCGCCCGCGGCTTCGCCCGCGTTTTCAAAGAAAAACCCGTTCCCGTGGTATTTCCGGGATAAAACCTATCCTATGTCCTTTCTCGGGTATCAAAATATCTCTATACCAAATTTCATGCCAATTGGTTCAGTAGTTAAGGTGTGATTGAGTAACAGACAGACAGAGTTACTTTCGCATTTATAATATTAGTATGGATTTATATAAAAATTTCTTAAGAAATTAATATTTAAAAATGTATTTACAAGTTACTTTATTAAAGGTTATGGAACTTAAAATATCATCAAAATAACTTGAATACTAACCTTAGTGTCTAAATTTTTGTTCTCAATACCATAAATTTCTTGCAACAAATAGCACAGACCGTCAACAAATAGTTTCTGCTTCAGAGCTTTCAACACATATGTTCCATCGGAATGTTTTTCCACAATTGCTATTGTTGTATGAGATTGTCTTATTTCTGAAATGAAAAATTAACAAATTAATTAAATTCTTATTAGCTTCAAGTAAGATCTAAAATAGATCTACTAATCAATGGTATTAGTTAAATGTAAAAGACGTATAAATGATTAATATTACATCTGATTAAGTTTTTTAATAGGCTGAATTATTAAAATTTGGTAACTTTACTCATTGCACTTTTGTTGTGATATTTTTACAAAAATATTTCCTGTGTATGCATTCATTTATAATTAAATATCATGTAACTTGATAGTTATTGTTGCAGTATCTGTTATAACTGCACATGTTTATAAATGCACATTTTATTATTATCTCTAAGGGCTAGTTTACATAAAGTACAATGTGCCCTATTTAGTTAATAAAATATTGCATTTCACAAACAACAGAATGGACTTTTTATAAACATTAGAATATTGTTTTTTTATAAAAAAAATGTCAGCAGCACATCTATACTTAATATTATAAAGCTGAAGAGTGTGTTGGTTCGTTTGAATGTGCTAATCTCAAGAACTACTAGTCCGATTTGAAAAATTCTTTCGGTGTTAGATAGCTCATTTATCGAGGAAGGCCATAGGCTATATATCATCACGCTAAGACCAGCAGGAGCGGAGCAATACGGATAAAACCGCAGGGCACAGCTAGTCCTGAATAAATGGTCTATACTCTATCTAATGTATTTTTTTTTCAATTCAAACTATAAGTTACGTAAACAAACATAACGGCTTTATAACATAAACATATACATAATTATCTTACCATCTTGTCCTTCATCCACCACACAATATATAGCTATCGGAATGATCTCTCTGTCAGCGTTATACACTAAATCCTCCTCTGGATACTTAGAAGGATCAAACACATGTGATATCTGACAGAACTGCTGATTGGCACCTTTCTTGTAGTGGTACGTCTGTGACGTCATTGATGGATCTCGTGGATAATAACTGAAAATGTGTGGAATATAGACACACTATAGTTTAAATAAAAAAGAGAAGAAATAACTTATATTTACTTTAGCCTAAAATGTGAAAATAACATGTAATATAATTTCTAAAACTAGTTTAAAAAAAACATTCTCTATTTCTACACCAGATATAAAAATGACTTAATCTGTGAAACAAAAGATTTTTATTGATTTTTACCTATCAATTAGATTATGATACAGTAAAGTTACTGAAGATATCTTTAATTTAAACTTACACAATTCCAGTAGGAGTGACTTCCTCAGTACAGAAGTAGAAAACTGTAATAGCGCATCTAACATCACTATCGAAGGTGAACTCTATATTATAGTATGTCCCTTTTGTATTACAATTAACTGGCTTGATGGCTCCATCTATCTTATTTGTATCACTCAGCTTTCCAACTGGCTCTGGACAGCGCACAAACCTTAGTGATTCTTTACGAATGTTAACCAGACTCCTTAGAGTTTTTGTTGGTTCGTTTGATTGAGGTGGTGGATAGGGAAACTGTGAAGAAAAATATAAGTTAAACAAAGAATAGAAACTAGCACAATTTCTTTTTAATTTTAAATAGAAATGAAGACAAATAAGTTTTAAAATTCCTTGAAAAATTTATAAATGGCATGTTATTTTTAATTTCCTTCTTTTATTACTTACTGGTGTTGGTCTACTGCCGAGAAAATTAAGGTCAGCATTTTCACCAAACAAATAGGCTTCTGGTTGTGGAGTATCAAACCTCTCACCACCCATTATAAAATGGCTTCCAAAGTAATTACCTTCAAACGAAATATTATTTTTTAATATGAACACTACAAATAACTGCACTACAAATACTACGTAAATAGTTGTAATGTTTAAGTGGTTAGCCAGAATTTAATTAATTATATCAAAAATTGTTTCAACAAAATAAAAGAACTATATTATTTTAATTGTGATTATTCGCTTTTTAATGATTCTTTAGTCCACTTACAATTTAATATAGAAATTGAATAAGGAGATGAATTAATGTATAGTCAATTGTGTAGCGATGAAATCTGAATGTGTAAAAACGTAAGTAAAGGTCAATTTTCTTACCCGATCTCGGGGGATATTTATAAGCATGATTGGACACGACATCAGCTTCTTCTACACCTGCATTTTGTCTACTCGTTAAAGCGCCCATTTTAAATAAATGAAGCTAGAACTAGTACAATAACAACGATATCACCACGAAAACACTATAATATTATAAACAATGATAAATTGATCGTAAGCCCAAAATCGCAGGTAAAATAGTATGATGGTTGTCAAAGTCAATTAAGATGACAATTGACATTTGAACATCAAAAAACTCAGAGCAAAAAACACACAAAAAACAGCTTTGTTCAAACCATAAAGTAAAGTAATTTATAAATGGCAATTGGCAACATAAATGGTTCGAAATTTACAAAAACCCACACAAAACTGTACGGCTCATGAACGGCTAAACTTTGAATGTTGCTCAGAGATTATGACCACGGTATGAAAGTAAAGATTTATGTATAATAGGTTTCAAAGTCTTTTTTAATCGATTCAGTAGCTTTTGGTTTTATTCTCAGTTCGAAAAATACAATTCTTACTTTGTATAATATTGTATAGACGTTGAAAATGTGAAAATGCATTGTTTCCACTGATTCTGATGTTTTACTATGTTGTGTTGTTTTACTATGATCCCAGAATTTTCTTGTTACGTTAGTCGTTTAATAAAAATATTTTTTATTAAACCGTACACATACAGTACATATTTTTTACTATTAAAATATTAACAATAATAACTAGGTTTATTGCTCTGAGATAATAACTCTAAAATTCGATTGACCATAAACATAAAATATTTCATTAAATGGTAACATTACTACTTAATTGACAATTTTGACAGTTATCCAAACTCCAAAGTTCTTTTTCGACGTCTCTGTGTCACTGTGAAGGTGCGGATTGTTGTTATTTTATTTATCCATTGAAATCGTAATATTAGTTCAATATTTTTAATCCATATTAATATTGTAGTAACGTTCTGTGATACTAAGTGTTTTTATTTGTATATTTCAGGGCACAATGGGGCGCCGACCAGCAAGATGGTAAACATTGGTTATGTTACTTCTTCGTCTTATATTTTGGTGAAAGCGTGACTTATTTACGACTTTTCTATTTAATTTCAGTTATCGGTACTGTAAAAACAAACCGTACCCAAAATCCCGGTTCTGTCGTGGTGTCCCCGACCCGAAGATCCGTATCTTCGACTTGGGTAAGAAGAAGGCGGCGGTGGACGATTTCCCGCTATGCGTGCACTTAGTGTCCGATGAGTACGAGCAGCTCAGCTCGGAGGCTCTGGAAGCCGGCCGTATTTGCTGCAACAAGTACCTCGTGAAGAACTGCGGTAAAGATCAGTTCCACATTCGCATCCGGCTGCATCCCTTCCACGTTATCCGCATCAACAAAATGTTATCGTGCGCTGGAGCTGATAGGTGAGTCAAATTTAAATGCTATTCTCTACTTAGTTTTGTTAATTGTTTTCATGTAATATTCTTACCAAGTCAAGTCATGTAAAGTGGTAAAATTTATGCATTTCGACGCCCCCCGCGAATAATCCGGTAATCGTAAAAGTGAAAATGTTCAGGAAAAATAAAAAACCATTTTTCCTTAATAACTCCATTAAACAACAAGTATCAGAGACTTTTAATATCGCATATGGAAGCTAATTTTTTCAGCTATCTGGTTATTTCAACAAAATTTAAGTAGTCCCAAGGGCTTCGTTATAATTTAGCTGGATGCATTTTACTATACTAGTGTAGGTCAAGCTCTGGTCAGTAATGTCACTTACGATATTGTTCGTGTAAATTTATATTTTCGACGGCAACAGTAAAATCTTGTTGCGCTAATATTCGTGTTATTTGTTTTGTATACTGAACATTTGTAAAAATCTATTATTTGGTTATTCGATTGTTTAACAGTAACGTACATTTTATTGTTATAACTATTACTGTTTATTCGAATAGTTTACTTAAGTATTATTTGATGATTATTATAGTATATTTTATGAAATACAGGACATTTTAGTAAATGAAACAACTTTGGATTGTATCACAAAACACGATAGTTATTATTATTATAAAAAATAGACACTGCACTGAAGACACGACTATTACACATGATTACATAATCATGAAAATTATACTATGGTCCTATTACAGTTAAAAATTTAATCAGAATCCTCATCAGAACCTCACAAAATGCGAATCCACCGTGACCAGTCAGTACTTGTGTGGTGTGGTGTGTGATGTCTTTTTCCCGACTACCTTGTATGCAGCAGCAGCGCTTGGGAAAAAGCATTCCTCCTCCTATCCTATTCGCTGATCGTAGCCTGTCTCAAAATACGCTTGACGAATGAAACAGGACACAGATCGTAATCCGGTTTCCTCCTCAACCCCAGAGCGGCCTCCTTGGCTAACTCGTCTGCCCGTTCGTTCCCCGCCCTGCGTGCGCCTTAATTCAAAACAGGGAGACCTCCCGCCTCTGCAATGCAGCTTTTCGGAGGGCCGCCCGTGTTTGTACAGTCAGGGGATGAGAGTCAACAAGGATACCGACCTTTGCCGCTCTACTCTTGCAAAGCTATGTCTACTGCTCTTTTGAGCGCTAGGAGCTCAGCCTGATAGACGGTACAATACGGTGGCAACGCAAGCTTAATGGCCATTTGTCTCGGCATCACCTTTCCATACGGAAAGGACGGCTCCGACTCGACCCTCTATCTTGCTGCCGTCCGTATAGACCCTGTGGACGTGGCTGTTAACCACGTCAGCATAGGTGTCCTCATTTATCAAGCCGAGCCCCAGCTCTACCTGCTCTGCCGGATGTGGGTCCTCAATCGCAAGAGCCATTCGTTCCACCTCCCTGTCCCTCAACACCGCCGGGTGCGACACACCCCTCTTGATCTCATAAAGCCTCGAAGCTTCGAGTATCCTGAGGTCAAGAGGGAGAATCCCAGCCAACAGCATCGCAGAGTTCAGGGAGACAGTCCGATATGCTCTGCAGATCTTCTGGGCGAAACCCCGTTGAACGGTGTTAAGCCTCTTTTGGACCCCCATCTTTTCCGTAGTGGGTGCCCACGCTGCTGATGCATACAAGATAGTCGGTTCTATGACTGCGATATATATAGTCTTAACTACTTGGGGGTTAAGCCCCCAACTTACTCTAGCTGCTCTTGCTAATAGCTTATAACGGGCGATTGCCTTTTTGCAAACGCTCCCGACGTTTCGGTCAATGTCAGGCCGCCATCAATAGTAAGGCCCAGTATCTTAATACTTTCGAAATATTGGATGTCCACACTCCCCATTACAAGTCGTGGCATGTCAAATTTTAATTTTCGTGTCGAGAGCAGGGCACATGTCTTGTGTGGTGCGAATTTTTGTTTATTTCTGACACCCCATTCGTCAATTTTCCTCAATGTGCAGTTTGTCTTCGTCTCTACTTCTAAAGCAGTATCTCCATCAAACACTAGCACAATGTCGTCGGCAAAAGCCTGACAAAACACATTCTTCCACTCAGGTATCTGCTGATCAACCGCCTTACGTTCCCCGAACACCCAACTTCGGCCAACCGCACCTTTATGACTGGCCACCAGGCGCTGTCGAAGGCTCCCTTTATGTCCAGAAATACCACAACAGAAATCTTCTTCTCCTCCCTCTTGTTTCTGATGTGGCCCACCAGTCTATAGAGGGCGTCCTCGGTGCTCCTCTGTGGCATGAAGCCATACTGATGGGGGCTTATTGTGGGCAGCAGGTAGAACCTGAGTCAGACGACCAGCATCTAATGAAGATGAAGGTTTCGATGTGGTCTATTCTGATGCCTGCCTCGTTTATCAAACAATCAAACTTTCATCTCTTTTAATTTTTCTAAGGCCGTGTAAATCATTTACTCAGTAATAGAAAGTGTTTAAAAAAATACCTTGCATACTTGCACTCCATAATGAATGTATCTGGAAATCGATTTCTTAATAAAACCCCGAATAAGCCTGTACTAGCACTTACTTAAATAATGTAGAAAACTATTTACCTGAATAATATCGTAACAATGTTTACTGTCGAAGCATATTGATATTATTTTTCGTAAAGATCTAAAACCATATTATTCGTTTAAAATACATTTTAATGTTATTTTATGGAATAAACGCGTAATTTTTCATATCTTCGTAAATAAAGATAGAAAAATTCTGAAAAAAATTTACATGGTGTATTTTAACTTCTAGATGCCGAAAAACGCATAACATGAAAAACCCCGTAATAGGTCATTACCGGATTATTCGCGGGGGGCGTCGATTTGTAATGTGGCCACCCCAATTGAATAATGTGACCTTATTCATCTGTAACTTAACAGAGAAATTTTTTATTTTTTTTATGAAATTATAAAAAAAAATTATAATATCATGAAAAGAATAACTTTTAAAAAGTGCAAGTTGTAATACCAATGATTTTAATGTCATGAAATATTGCACCATTATTTATATGATTCATCATAAATTGTGATAATGATAAGAATATAACTTGATTTCTAAAAGTAAATGAAATGAATGGCAGGTAAAAACATAGTTTTGGTCAATGTTTCTTGTCCATAGGCAAAGTATTGTTTTCCTGTCTACTTTACAATAGTAACGTTTTTACCTTTATGGGAATAAACAACAAGTCCTGTGCCCCCTTTGCTTTAGTCCAACCCCATATTCCACAAATTAACACATAATTAGTGAAACAGAAGTTTTTGAAAGCTAAAAGTAGCAGACTACCAATAAGAAACTTACGGTAATTTTTTCTGTATTTTCTGAGAATACAAAAGTCCTTTTTCTAAACAAGGTATAGTTGAGTGAATAAATAGTTGAATTTGGTAAAACTGCACGGCAAACTCAAATGTTATTTTTATTCAAGAAGACTTCTAGAAGTACTTTAGAATCGTCATTGCTAGATATTTTATAATATCTGAAAGTTTTATTGTCTTCGCTAGAAATTAATTAAATTATAATGTATTCACAGGCTCCAGACTGGGATGCGTGGTGCGTTCGGCAAGCCGCAAGGCACAGTCGCGCGAGTGCGCATCGGACAGCCGATCATGTCGGTGCGCTCCAGCGACCGCTGGAAGGCGCAGGTCATTGAGGCGCTCAGGCGTGCCAAGTTCAAGTTCCCTGGTCGTCAGAAGGTGAGTGCAAAGAACTTGTGTTATCTACATAAGGGAGCGTCCATAAATTACGTGAGGTGTTTTTGTCTATTTTTTTACCCTCCCTCCCCCTCTGGTGAGATATCATGAGATTTTATTGAACCCCCTCCCCCATCCCCCCATCTCACGTGAGATTTTTCAAAATGTGGGTTTCTTATGTTTACTTGTCATTGTAAAAAGAAAAAAAATTGCTTCGTGCTTCTGTTTACGACTAGTTAAAAATAGTATTTAATATTGCTGAAAGTTATAATAAGGGCCGATTTTTTAATGCTTGGATAAAACTTATCCGTCCAATAAAGTATTACACGATAATATTAAAATGTCACGTAAACTGTCAAATACGGGCAATTAGAATACGTTTTTAAAATGGAAGTTTTATTCATTATTCGACGAATAAGTTTTATCCAAGCATTGAAAAATCGGCCCATATGTAACAATAGAATATTTTAATCTTAACCGTAACATTAAAATCTTAAGCATGTTATTTGGATTAAATGGACCAAAAGAGTATAATTACTTTTGTTTCAATTAGAAAAAAATTGCGTGATATTTGCCGACACCCCCCCTCTCCCCAACGTAAGGTTAGATGAGATTTTACTCGACCCCCTCCCCCCCTAAAACAACTCACGTAATTTATGGACGCCCCCTAATGTGTTATTGTTGCCGGAATTGCGAAGGATGTGGGTTTGTATGATGCCTCGTGACTGTATATGTTTTTAATAATTTTTGTAATGAAAATGTCAAACTAATATTGAGTTGTACATAAAAATGTAATGTAGAATATTTTTCCGTTATTATACATAAGTTGTCATACTGATTTCATCTTAGTTTTAATATTTCTTGAAATTGTGTGGTAAATAAAAAATGTATGTTGTAATAATTTACAATCATGTATTTCTTTTATGGCTGTGCTATGTAATGTTATTACATGTGATGGAATACTTTCCAATTAAGTAATAAGGAGCTACTCTTGTTTCATACAACGATTTTACGAGTACAATTTCGTTCACAGATCTACGTATCCAAGAAGTGGGGCTTCACAAAGTACGAGCGCGAGGAGTTCGAAAGGCTCCGTGACGAGGGTCGCTTCGCCAATGACGGCTGCAACGTGAAGTACAGGCCCGAGCACGGTCCCCTGGACGCCTGGAGGAAGGTGCAGAATGAAATCTACAGCATTTAGTGCGAGGAATAAACTTTGTACTATATTAATGTGTTTTATTTATTACTGATATTTTTGACCCGATGTAACCAGACCTCTCAAGTTTTTCATTAATGACTATACCTAGCCTTGTATAGTATATGCTATAGCACAGATATTAACATAATATTATACAAGTATATAAAGAAATTAAGTTATTAGGCAGTGCATGGTGCTTCTGGACCTATTTTATTTGAAAACTCAAAATAATTGAGTTAAATATTCTTACACCAAGCTATCAATGTTTTAAACATAATATCCTGCTCTAATCAGGATTTAACTATAGGAAATGGTTACCTGAACAACAAAATAATATGACTGATAAATACAAATAAGTATGTATTAGCAAGTGTATTGCTTTCATATCTTCAATATGCAAGTGACGCTAACTTTCAATATAGCTAACAGTAAGCATGAGAATATTTCACAATCGACACGCCGCGCCGCCCGGCCCCTGTGTAAAATTATGAACGTGAAACGTGAAAAACATTTTAAATGGAGCATGCATGCTGCGCAAGAGCGCAATACAAGACACTATCTACATACAGTAAAAGTACAAGACGCATCGATATGCTTTATGAGCGCTGACCGAATGCGCAGCATTTATTTTTTGGGTGTTTGGCGGGGAGACGCAGGACGTAGCGCGCCAACGCTTCCTATTGGTTTGATTTGTATACGTAGTATATTATTATTAGTCTGTGGTTTGATCCATGTTTGATCACTCGCGCGCTACGGCACACGTCTCGCGTACCTTTACAACAAAAAATAAATGCGTGATTGAATGTCGGAGCTTTCAAAACATCTAAAAAGCTCCTTGATGACCACTCATGAGATAGTGCAGACGGACAGTAATAATCACCTTTTTCACAAAAAATTTATCCGACGAAAGTCGAAAAGATGAACTAAAAAGCGGAAAATAATAAATAGGTAAGTAGATACTTTTAATCTTATAATTTAAGTTCGGTAAAACATTTTTTTATACTAGTTTCATTAAAATTTATTAAGTATTATTTTTCAATAATGCGACCGGTTTCGTTACATCGTTATTTTGTACGTACGTAACATATTTAACTAAATAAAGCGACTAGTTTTAAATTTTAATATTCTTCAAATAAATCTGGAATCTACACATTTTTGTGCGCAAGTGTACATATGCGCTAACATCCCCTCCACTTTTGTCCAGCAATAATAAACCGTTGCGACCGCGACACCTGTACTTCTGTTTATACAGTAAAAGCAGTATGCTGCAACCCATTTTAGTTTAGCTAGGAACGCATTTCTATTAATTGTTGATGGAACTGCAACTTGTGTAAGTAGTAAGTACTTGTTCTAATTAAGTACATAATTTCATTCTGTGCTGGGATTGAAGTTAAAGAGGTGAAGCAACTTACTCCGAAATGCCAATATTTAAATTTAAGGTAAAAACAAGCTTTATAACATTATCTTATGAAGGTATAGTTTATTATTATTAGTAGTACATACAAGGATAATAAAAAAAGACAAGGATTAAAAATACATTGGTTTATTATTCACATTGTTTTACAAATAGATAAAATTCATATTTTTACACATAAATATATTAAAAATATCACTGCCTAAAAAACAAATCTATTGATTTACACGGCACTTTCGGTTTCTTAACTGGCGATGTTGATTTTCTTTTTCTCTTAGCTGAACTTGTTTCTGGTCTATTATTCATTACTGGCGCCATTAATTCTCTACTATTCGTACTAGCTACTGGCCTATTTATTTCTCTACTTAGTCTCTGTGCTTCATGAAAATCTAAATGTTCCGCGAATTTCTCTACCGGCACTTTCCTACCACATTCAGAACACATTTTACTTGGTACACTATCATCTACTTTGACAAAGAAATTCGCTATAGATTTGACTTCAATTTTAGGAATGTCTTGTTTCTTTGTTTTCTCATCTTGCTTTTTAGTTTTATCAATAGGATTCATTCTCTCCTTTTCTTTCCGGAACTGTTGTCTCTCTTCATCTCTTAGCTTTAGAGCGAGATGGTAATCAGCGTGTGTATCGAACATATCTAATGTTATACTTTTTCCACATTCAGAACATTGTATCGTTTCTATATTATTTTCCGGAACATTTTCATTTTTGACGTTTTTATCTTCATCATCATGAAAACTGTCTCTCGTCTCTACATTTTGTACAATCGTGCTGTTAAGTAATTTTCTCATATTACTGACTCTGTCAATTTCTTCTGGATCGTCTTCAAACATCGCGGCACTTTTATTTATTTCGTCATCAATTGTGGATCCAGAGTAATCTGTATCATTACTAGTTTCATTCCCACAAGTAACGACCTTACAAACTGGTGTAGTTGATCTATCAATTTTATTTTTTACATCTACTTCTTTACTACCATTTAAGAACTTCGCGAAAAAGGATTCTTGTTTATCTAAACTGGACTCCAGTATTGGTTTCTCGGTATTTGTAAGTTCTTTATTGGTCTTCAATTTCGCTTCAGATTGTTGAAAGAATTTCTTTATGATGTATTCTTTTCCGCCTGTGTTTTTATCGTTTGTTTTTTCGCTTGTGGATTCAATTGGTTTTATATTCTCTTTAACCTCACTTGTTCCTTTAGAAGTGCCCGCACAAAAGTAATCCTTTATTTTCTTGGTTTTCTTATAGTCATTATCTTCAAACTTTCCCACACTGATACCCAAAAATTTTATCGGAGCTTTTAACTTTCTATTTGCTTCATCATCTGAAAATAATAATTGCATATGAGTGTAAGTTTCATTAGAATTTTAGTAGCTGTCGAATACTTTAAAATGCCGCGTTCCATTGACTCGTGGCGCATTCGTACGAATCGTGCCTAGGGGCTCGGACGTTGTTTATACGACGCTCGACTCAACTACCATATAAAAAAGTACTCTGTGCAACTACCCTCACTTTGCTAATAGTTGTTGACTTGCTGCGATTTGTTATCAACTACCTACATCAATTAGGTAGCTGTCTAGAATCGCAGTACATTCTTATTAAATTCAAACTAATATTTAACCCGGCTTCACATGTTATTTCTTATAATAGTGTGTTTAGGTTTAAAATTTGTGTTTTTTAATGTCCAAATTATGAGTAAGAGAGAGAAGATAGCAGAGCTGATCATAATAAAAAAGACAAATATGAAATTCCAAAACCATACGCACCTTTAGGCTTACACCCTTCCGCGCTATCCAATAATAATTCCAATGCCTTAGCAGAGAACAGTTCCCCACACAGATCGTCCTCTGATCCAAAATTATATGACCTGGAACTGCTGGTATCCCTTCCATCTGGCATTTGTGTAGAAAAACTAACCACCATTTGCTTTGGACACCTGTTATTTTCCACTGCATCTTTCTCTAATCTATCCTCGATTTCGTCTCCAAGATCTTTGAGCCATTTCTTCAAATTTTCTAAGGTGGTTAGTGCGGATTTACCGCGGAATTGCTTGCAGCATCCAATGCTCTTTGGGTTGAATCTCGCTTGCACTGGCTCGAGATCGATGCCGCGAGCTATGTTGTACAACCAGGTTCTGAAAAGTATGAATAGACTTGTTATTTTTTTTCGTACAATGAGGTAGATGTAATAACATTTATTTATTGTCCTGTAGATTTTTATGTTCATACTAAAGATTGATAGCAAAGATCGAACATGAATTTTTGCTGGTTTTTGGCGAAGCGATGGTCAAATGCTTGCCTAATCCTAACTTTAAAAAAAAATGAATGGGTGAATTAAATCATTGAAGACAGTAGTTATTATTTTCTGTATTGACATTATTAGAAAACCCAAGATATTTAAATGCATTACCCATTTTTCTCATCAAATCTAGTTTGCAGCTCCTTTTCCGTATACTTCTGAAGTTCCGCCATTAGTTTAATTTTTAATGTTTCACAGACAATATCTCCAAATTTTCCACCCAAGTGCTTCACTTTCTTTAAGGAAAGGGTTCTGAAAATCAATAACAATAGTTGTAGGTGTATAAAATGTGTAATACATAAGTATCATTGAGCAAAAAAATAAAATAATAGTTACTTGTATAACAAATTTATTGAGTGTTTAGGTAAAATGGTCTGTTTGTTTGGTTTGTTCATGCCACAAACGAGTTTCGCCAGAATTTTGTTGTGTGCGATCCCAGCTGAACATTGGTAGCCTGAAATATGAAAATTTAAATAAAAAAAAAATCTATAATTTAATAAATTTATGAAACTAAGTATAAGTATTGAATTGTGACTGATATTAATTATTTTATAACTATAAAACCATGTAGCAATAATATTTTTCATTTATAAATTGAATATGAATGTGAGTATGTGTTCATATTGTGCAGTGTAAAAGGTTTTCTTAAAAAGCATCATAATAATTTGCTAGTTGTATAGCATTCAATTCAATTGAATTCATTCAAATAATGGGAAATTTTTGAAGAATATAATCATCCAGGATGTCCATTAGTCACAAAAACTAAAAAGAGCAGAGGATAGGCGTTTCCCCGGCGAGGCGAAAGACGCGGGTTCAAATCCCGCATATTGTATTCTTTAAAAATTTCTCAGCTATATACATAATTAATGCAATTCTTTACCAGTCTCTTCAAACACCGCAGCTCTAATCTCACTCACGATAACCGCACCAACCAGCAGGCGGCTTGCGTGTTCCATATCAAACTCCATACATTCACCGCCATAGTTGTGTATGTCAGACACAAATTCGTGTATACTTTCGTAGCCTAGTGCGAAGGTATTGGGCATCATCTCACTTGTTATTGTGTTTATGTTTAGTGTTTTGAGTCTTTCTTGTACCTGGAATAGATAATTAGTTTAAACCTGTTCCCTTGGTTGGGTATGGCATGCATGGTATATAGGGTATGGCATTTTAATTTCTTTTAAGAGCCCTGATGAATCCTTTCCAAATCAAGACTCAAAAACTAATTAAACTTATAAGAATAAAGCAAACCTTTGAAATGACTTAAAAATGTTTGTGTCACTACATCATAATTAGTTAAATGAAAATATTACAACCATTAGAAAAAAACTTACAGGTGCTGTTATATCCAAATAAGCTTCATCAATGGATGCTCTTTCTAGTAAAGTAGTAAACCTTTGAAGAACCTTAGCTACATCCTTGCCTGCGTCTCTGTATCTAAATAAACAATGTATAATAAGTGAAAAATTATAGGTATCAATATTTTAGAAATGTTATGCAATAATTTAGTTTATGTTGTTTATAAACACATCCTCTTAGGTATTAGATAGTTAATAATTCAAATCTGTTTTGTTAACCATTAAACTTACTTTGTGATGTCTGCCTTTCCTCTCTGGCAAGGAACAGAAGGTAGCTGTATTTCTGGACACTTTTCCTTGGCTTCATCACCTCTCATGTGTCTGGAGACTCCCATTGCTCTCGCTACATAATTTACAGCTATGATCCTATGTTAAACATACAAAACTTACTTCTGCTGGGAAAATATTATAATAAACAATTCTTATTAAAATAAGTCAGATACACTTGATTCTTTAATATTAATTGGTGTATTCACTATTAAATAATAATATGTAAGTACAAATGGACAAGGTTTTAAAGCAAGTAACTTCACTTTTCACTTATAACACACACTACAGAAATATTTGTTTTATATTGTATTGTAACTGATATTCAGTTTTCTTACCCGCCTCCTTTCCAAGGATTGTATTGCACAACAGCTATTGGTTTTCCTTTCAAATCTGGATTTAATTTTTCTTCGACTTGACAATAAAAGCAATCCATATCAATTAAAACAACTACCCTGTTTTCTGGATCCATTTTCTCTTTGAATCTATTCAAATAATATAATGAGAAATAATACGCGCCTTTTTTATTTACAAATAATTTATTGTTGGTCAACTTAGTCAATGACTTACATAGATTCTTATTATTGTATATCATCCGCTAGGAGTAATTGTATTCTATGTTGTATATTGTTATTTCATTCTGTGATGTAATTCTTCAATTCGTCTGATACAGTGTAATTTTAGTTCATATAAATCACATAAAAACAGGATAATTTCATATATTTTCATGATTTGTACGATTCCGCGGTTTGTTTTGACATGTTATCGACAGTCGACTGTCAAAACAATGTCAAAAGACAAAAGTCAGGAATGGCAGTGACAGTTTTGCTTAATGTTGCAACTTGCAAAGGCTGATTTACAAAGATTGGCAACATTGTAGCAAATCTATACTTATAATAAATCTGTAGAGAGGCCAATTCTGTACATGAAATATATTAAAAAAAAAACTATGAAGGGGTGATAAGGGATCGCTACTGATGCCAAAAATGCAATCAGTAAAATTTTTGTCTGTCTGTCTGTCTGTATATTCGTTATAGAAACAAAAACTACACGACGGATTTTAACCAAATTTGGCACAATTATTCTTCATACTCCTGGGCAGGTTATAGTAAAAGAATCATGTAAATCGGTGTAGAAACACCAAAGTTATACATGAAATACGCTATAAGTCATCGCGCGTGAATACAGAATCATGCCATAAGGATTATTTTTGTGTATCAGTTGCCGCGTTCGACGCGCTTCGCGGCGGGAGCTTTAAAAAGGCGGCAGGTCTGCACCCGTTTCGCGTTGTCACGGCATCACGTGTGAACGGCTGAACCGATTTCGATAATTCTTTTCTATTATATTCCTTGAAGTACGAGGATGGTTCTTATGTAGAGAAAACGTAAATATGTACCACGGGCGAAGCCGGGGCGGACCGCTAGTAAATAATATATTAAATCTAAGTATTAAATAGTAACTCAACCAATAGCAGTTTTGTGAAAGCTCTTGTTGATCATAATACAAACAGATCATTTCAAAGGCCATACCGCGTTGCTATGTTTGATAGTGTGATCATTAACTGATTTAGAGTTCACTGATTCCCATGAAATAAATTACTTAGTTTGGGTTTTTGGATATAAAAAAAATGAAACAAATTTTTCATATTATATAATAATTTATTACAAAACACTTAAAAGCCCTGTCCATAAGTTTGGTCCCACTTCACATACTGTCCCAAATCGTCCTGCGACACACTGGGTCGCACGCGAAGTAGAGCAGCTTTAAAATCCTGAACATTTACTGGGCGTACCTGCAATGAAAAGAAAATTACGATAGTCAAATAATCAATATTCTTACATTAATATTAATTTATTGTGTACTGTAAAAAATGCTTAATAGCATTTGAATAAACAAAAAACATAAAAAAGAGCGTGTTAGAAGTGAAACTTCTTTGGCAAGATTCAAAGATACCATAATCGTCACCTTAATCTAAACGCAAAGGAATTGCCATGACACGGCCTTGAAATTTTGATCTCAACTAAAACTTAAACTACCCTCGAAATAAAAAAAAAATCTAATCCTACCTTATTCCTATCAATACTGATAATTTGCGATAGTGGCACAGCTCTTATCGGTCCCATAGCGGCTTCAGAACAGAGCGACTTCATGTCAGCACCGGAATAGCCGTCTGTTAGTTTTGCTATTTCTTCCATCTCAAAGGCTGTTAGATCGTTGCTCTCTGTTTGTAGCAGGTTGGATATTATTTGTTGACGTGCCTGTGGAATAAATGTCTTTTAAGCATATGTAATTAATTGAAGATCTTAAAATTAACAGTATTTGACGATAGGAACTACTGGTTTGAATAGAAAACTTATTTCTGTAATAATCTTTTATCAAGGAAGGCTCGAATGCAAGCAAAGCTGCAATGAAATCTTGCAAGAACGGGGAAAAGGCACTTTTTTGCTAATAAAACATTATGTTACCTCAACATCAGGCAGAGGTATGTAGAGTCGCTTAACAAGCCTTCGCCGCGCGGCTTCGTCTAACTCTTGCGGACGATTTGTGGCGCCCACTATTAGTAGGCGATCTTCTTCACCTGTTCAATAAATAAATACTTTAATAACTTTAAATCTCATTACACAATACTCCACTAGCATCGAAAATTTTAATTTTTAATTTAACAACATATAATTAATATTATTTACCAGTAGCTGCACCATCAAATTGAACTAGAAATTCCGTTTTGATTCTGCGCGTCGCTTCGTGTTCGCTATCGCTTCGCTGTGTCAAAAGCGAATCGATTTCGTCTATAAATATTACCTGTAAATTGTATAAATGTGTTCTTAGTGTGTTTGTGAACATATTACTTGTTACTTAAAACCTTCTTTACAATAAGTTCCGTCACTCCGTAAACACAAAGAAAAAATCTTTAAACCTTTTAGGAATTTGATATTTAATCACAATGAAAAACTTTGTAGTTGTTAAAGCTAGGAAAAAATATATAATTTGCGAGAAATTTTTTACCACCATATAAAAAACGATAAAAAAATTATTTATTTATTAATCAAATAATTACCGCAGGTTGGTGACACCTGGCAACAGCAAACAAAGCTCGCACCATCTTCTCACCGTCACCTATCCATTTGGACGTGAGTGACGATGCCGATATACTAAAGAACGTCGCACGACACTGCGCTGCTACACATTTACCTGAAAAAAGACGAGTTGCACTCCGGGAGTGCCGGCAGAAGTGAAAACTTGATTATTAACGTTGAGCATGTTTGATATTTTGGAATGGTATCCGTCTTACGCTTTTTCGATCAGGTCACGAGTCCTGATGCGAGTTTAAGATTTTATACCCTCACAGAAAAAGTGCTCAACGCCGCTAAAGAAGTTTTCACTTCAAAAATATATTTTAATTTTTAAAGGAATTATTAGCAATACTTATATAACTAGCTCTCAACTAATATAATATAACGCGAGTTTCTGCTGATCAAAACAATAAAAAAGATGCCTATATAGCGTGCAGTAATAATGAAGCTTATTAAAAAACAAAAAAAGAAATTAAGTATGTACTTAATGTAATAAGAAAATTGATTTTTTATGAAAACATGACGTTTTTTCTAGACTTAAAATTTAAACCATTTCAATATTTTAAAACTAAAAATTTAATTAATTTGATGAAAAAATATTAGTTAACTAATAATATTACCAATTAATGTCTTGCCAGTCCCTGGAGGACCAAACAGCAGAATGCCTTTGGGTGGTCGTCTCAAACCAGTAAAGATGTCCGGTCGAAGCAACGGCCACACTACCGCTTCTTGTATCACTGATTTGGCCATTTGCAATCCTGCTATATCTTCCCAACCTGAAATAAAATTATATTGTTTAAGTTTTACAAAGTCATTAAATGTTATTGGGTTTAAAATATTCTGTAAGTATTGCACGACTCATGATGCAAAGCATCAGAGAGTGCTTTACGATCGAAACATTTTTTTCGCCTCATTTTTGCAGCTATTCTTATTATTATAGCCTTGTTAGTTCACGGAATCAAGATATTTTGCATACTATTGTCGAGATAATTTAATGGAAATTAATCCCATACTTTTTAAAAATTGATTTACTTCAATAGAATTGGAAAAAAACACCAAAATAGGTCAAAAAATTTTCCTGTCCGTCATGTGTGAAACCTGAAAACACTATAACTTGAGAAAAAATCCATCATTTGAGTTAAATTTTTTTTTAAATATTCTAATCAACGATTGTAGGTCACTGTATGCGAATGATTAATTAATTCAGTGCCGTTTAATTGCAATTAATAAAAAACGAAAACTACAATAAGTTTTTTTTTTATATATTTCATAATTAAATGAGCATTATGAACCGGAAGGAAGTTAGCGCGGAAAGTTTATTTTTTTTAATTATTAATATCTCAAAAAATTGCTCCTTAAATGCTCCATCAGAATCTGTAATTGCTCCACTTCTATAATTATTAGTTTATTTATAATAAATTAAAAAAAAAATCCAAATACTGAAAACTTGATTTCCCTATAGAATGAAAAATATTCACTTTTCATAGAAAATTTTTTTGCAAAAAAATTGCTCCCGATTTGCTCTATCAATTACAAAAAAAAATTATTTAATTTTGATAATTTTTACAATAATTAACTGAAAAACTATGTTTGCATAGTAAACTACTGCGCTGTGACGTCATCAATTATTGTCGTTGCGACGCATAAGGGCCATATTTACATGTATCAGCACTGCAGCGATATCTGTAGACCTTAATGTTTATGTTTTCTTATTTATATTATTTACTAGATTTCCGCCCGCGGCTTTCCAAACTTTTTATGTTTATGATGTTAAAGAAGTTTGATGTTTAATTTTTAAAGCCCTGGTTATATTTGTTCATATAAAAGAAATGAAGAGTAAAGACCAGATAAAAAAGGATATATGAATAACTAGGTAATTTACCTATAGGAGTTCCCTTATCAATAATTTCACTTTCAATCAATTCTATCATTTTAGGATCAATGTGTTTCAATCTCTCATCAGTTATTGTTGGTTCATTTGATTCTTGTTTATCTCTGAAAGGAAAAAAAAGTATTCTTAATGTACACAGACAGACATGAGTATGTCAAAAACACTATTTAAATTGCAATAATAAACAGCATTTCGGCCACACAAACAAAATATTTACACAAAAACTTCAAATAAATAAATTAAATTAAATAAAATGAATTCTTACTGAGCTCCCAGCATAGGTGACACAAATTTAGCTTGAGCCTTCCTGGAAGCACCTAATGTCCTTTTAGCTGCTGGGTTAGATGATAACAGCTGCTCTTTAGCTGTTTTAAATGTTATTTTAGCAACCTGCTGTTTATGAGCCTTATCCTCTTCCTCTTCAATTGTTAAATTATTTTCTACTTTAGCTTTGCGTACATCATCGAAATCTGGATATGAGTCTATTGAAGTAGTATTAACAGGTCGTTTTGATCTTATTCTATTAAATTTAGGTTTAGATAATTTCTGTTCATCACCAGACCTCTCTTGACTTGAATTGTCTGATAATTGTGGTTTAATGGAAAAGTTTTCAGTTTGTGTGTTTGCAGTTGTGTTTTTACATTTGCATTCGTTTTTAATAAAATGCTGCAAGCCTGAATATTTCTGTTTGTCACATTTTTTACAGCCGGATAACGATTTTTCGAATAACGTGACTGGATCATTGAAGGTACTAAAATTATAAAAATAAATATCAGACACTATCTTACAAACTCCTAAAGATTATTACTTAACATTATTGTTAATCATTAAGTACCTACATACCTTAAGGAACTCCTCCAGGTAGCGCAACTATTTTCTTCATTGGTTTGAGTGAGCGAGTTTGCTGAATCCAGTATACAATCGAGAACTTTGTCGTTTTTCGAAAAGTTATTGAAGACTACATCTTTCAGTATTGTGTTTGAAATTAAATTTGAAGAGCTATTGTAAAAGTATAATTATAAGTGTATTTAATAATATTTAACTATAAGTATACCAAACAAATTAAGAAATATTACCTAGTTAGCGAAGTTTTGTAGTCCTGCAGTAAGGAATCGTTCATCAAACCCAAACAATTCTCATCGGGGTTGTTAGAATTCTTTTGGCATTGCATAGTTTAATCGCAATCTATATTTCATTTATTAAATAGCTAAAACTTAGTTATGCACGTAAAATAAACTCAATCACAATTAAATTCAATATTTGGGCGCCAAAACACAATTTGAAAATTAAAAATGTCAACTAAACCACACAGATTACTATTTCCTATTTACCTGTCAGACAATATTTTATATTGCTAGGTCTGTGGTCGGATCAAAGTGGTATATTATAATTTTAATTTTTAACAGAGCAGTAGAAACAGAGAAGCTATGTAAGAAAAATACCTATTATTTATATTTTATACAGCTTTTTTAGCAAAGTTTTGAATTTAATTTTTTCTATTTACTCTATGATGCCGGTAAATCTTGTATTGTGAATTGTCACTAATGGTCAATCGACGAATGTCAAACAATCAAAATTTGTCAAGTGGAATCTAAGGAGTAAAATTTTTCGCTTCCTTTATAAAATTAAAAAAAAAATTACACATTATAGTTGTAAAATTTATTTTAATAGATATATGTATTGTTTAAACCAAAATCATTAAAGTTCTGTAAAAACATGGTGACAGTAATATGAACGAAATGAATTCAAAGCCTCATATTTATCATGAAAAACAAGTAAGAGAACTTTGCGCTTTACATGCGTTAAATAATTTATTTCAAGTGAGTAACAATCTATTTTTTATCTTCTTTTAGTTCTTATGTACGTACATAAAATTAATACGAATAGAATATGTACCTATAACGTAAACAAATCGAATTGATTCGATCATTATTTTCTCATTAGCGAGCATTTATATGGTTTATTTGATATGTTATAAACTAGATTTGTATGGTGATTAATTGTTCTTTCTAATTATTTTATTTATTGAATTTCAAGCATTACATATTTTTGAAATGGATGAGTGAGAAGTGAAATATGAAAATATTCAGTTCCTATAAATATTAATGTGTTTGATGAGTTTTATGTATTTTATTATTTACAGACGCGTAATACATTTTCGAAATCGGACCTAGACTCAATATGCAGTCGGTTGTCTCCAAATGTTTGGATAAACCCACACAGATCGATGCTGGGTTTTGGCAATTATGACATCAATGTGATTATGGCTGCGCTACAGAAGAAGGGCTGTGAGGCAATATGGTTTGATAAGAGAAAGTAAGTTTAAGAGGATCATGAAATTTATTATTACAATTTTATTGATGTTTACTTTTAAGTGTCTAACAGTTATTTAAATAACCTAAGCTATGGGATTTATATCTTAGTAATTACTGTTTTAATAATAATTATAAGTATGTTATTTAGTTTCTCTTGTATAAAATTCCTTAAAATACAGTGTGAAATTTTTTTTTAATTTTGTTAAAGTTTATAATAAACTTTGTTATTTTCAGAGATCCAGGTTGCTTGGACCTAGCAAATATTTGCGGTTTTATATTAAATGTCCCGTCAGACTATAAGTTAGGTTTTGTTATGCTGCCCATTCGCAGGCGACACTGGATTACAATTAGGCAAATTCAAGGGAACTTCTATAATTTGGATTCCAAACTGGATTCACCTCAATTAATTGGCAGGGTATGTGTGTAAAACCTAATAGTGCTAACTATGAACGATTTTAATTTTTCAAGTTCCAAAGAAATTAATGGATTCTACATATTTCAAGTGTGATGTAGTCTTTCTTTTCTTTTCTATTTGTTACTAGCGGATCGCCCCGGCTTCGCCCGAGGTACATATTTCGAAATAAAAGGTTCTTTCTCAGGTCTTAAATTAAAGGTCTAAAGATTGTCTGTGCCAAATTTCATCAAATCCGTTGAGAGGTTTAAGCAGGAAAGCGTAACAGACAGACAGACAGAGATACTTTCACATTTATAATATTAGTAGGGATTTGAATAAGAATAAGAATCTATTATAATAAGGGCCGATTTTTCAATGCTTAGATAAAACTTATTCGTCGAATAATGTATAAAACTACCATTTTAAAAACGTATTCTAATTGCCCGTATTTGACAGTTTACGTGGCATTTTAATATTATCGTGTAATACTTTATTGGACAGATAAGTTTTATCCAAGCATTGAAAAATCGGCCCTAAAAAACTTAATTTATTTAAAATATTTTTCCATACTATATTAATTTATACTTTATCCTTTCCAGAACACAGATTTAATATCATATCTAAAAGAGCAACTAGACTGTAAAGAGAAGGAACTATTTGTGGTTGTTAGTAAAGAAGTAGATGAGAAGCAGCTCTGGATCAACCAGTATGCGCTCCACAATAGGATAGACTCGCACAAGAATATACCCAATTGTGATAGTGTGGACAGTATCATCTCGCAGAATGAATACAAAAACCGCGATTCCGAGTGCCTCAGGTTGAACGAAGTGAGAAACTGTGTTGCTAGTGTAGAAAACAGTTTTTAAGTTAATAAATTGGTATTATTTGTGTGTATGTAGCGTGTGGTTTGGATTTTCAAATGTTGGTTTGCGGTTATACTTTGGATACAACGCTAGTATAGGTTTTTTGTAAAACCTCGAATTGTGTTGAAATTAATTTACAGTGTGTATTTTATTAATAGGTTATGACCTCACATCAAAACTTATTGCATAATTAAAATAGATTTTATGTGCTGTAACTAAAAAGATACAGGTGCCAGTTTAATTTAAATTATTTGTTACGTAATTATTATTGTTATTTTGTTTGATAGTTGTTTTTTTGTTCTATATCAGGTTTATGTCAAAGCAATATGCGTGGCCTAAACATGTATATGGTATTTATAATGTATTGAGATTTATATATTACTGTCAAGACTTGATACTCTATAATTGTGTATAATATATATACTGATATGTACTGTATTGTCATAGATTTTTTAACTGAATAGCTAGAAATTCATATACTCTGTGGAATAGTATTGCTATTATTAAAAATTTTGTAATCTTTTATCATGTATATTAGTAAAATATTGTAATATAAAGATTATATTTTAAATTTCTCATTCTTTAAACCCAATATTATATTATGTGAAGATAAATAATGTCATTCATAAAAATATGTTTGGTAATGTCATGATAATAGACCGGGAGATACTGACACAAAATTTCGAGTCATTTGTAACAGGATGGCGGTTCTACAGGGTTCTTAGTACGCAATGACAAAAAGAAAAATGATGGTGTGAACGCTGGTACCGGCGGCTTAGTCGCGTGGGCGTTAATCGAACTCGTCGGAAAATAGCGAAAGTCAAACGATTTGTAACAGTATGGCACTTATTTTTCCTGTAAGTTTGAGGATCAACGAATATAAATACAAAATTTCAAAGATCTAGGTGTTGGAAATCTTCACTTATATAAATTAATAATAAATTTATTTTTCAAGTATGACAGCACTTTTTCCCCCTACTAGAAGTATGGCAAATATAATAATGGTCACATTTTATCAAATACTCTCCAAAAAGCCAAATGCAATACTGGTACAAAAAGATAGGCGAAATAAAAAAATTTTGCAGATTTTCGGCGGTATGGCGACCATTTGGAATCGTCCGAAAAGTATGGCATGGCGATTTTCGTAAATGGCTGCACGACGATGGTTACCTGTGCAAAAGTTAGCTTGGTACAAATGGTTGAATAATTGTTTTTTTTTAAATCAACACATTCGCGTCGGTATGGCGGGCTGTAAGTCATACCGGAAAAGTATGGCATGACACTACCGCCTACTTCTTTTTTATGGGCTATCGGTAAATTCTAAAATTTTTGTGTTACAAATCGTTTGACTTTCGCTATTTTTCCGACGAGTTCGACTAACGCCCACGCGACTAACCCACCGGTACCAGCGTTCACACCGTAGAACCGCCATCCTGTTACAAATGACTCGAAATTTTATGTCAGTATCTCCCGGTCTATTATAATATGTATTTAATTCATATATAATTATACGTTCAAGTAAAGTTAAATGAAACAGTTAAAAATCGTCTTCCAATTTCGTGTGAATTATAGTTAATGTCACGTAATAATTATTATTGTAAGCTATGTATATTTCATAGTTTTCTCACTTGTTAACATCAAAAGAACCTACCTAATAAAAAAATTAGTCTTTGTTACCAATCAATATATTTTATTTTTGTAATAGAATGTTAAATATAACTACTTAATTCAAATATATTTTTGTCCCATGAAAATTTAAGATAATGTTTAATTCCACTCATAATTCGATATTTGTTTTGTTACTTAATTAATAAAATCCTTTTCTGTTGAAAGTATTTTTTTAAGAAACCATGTAAGCAGTAATCATTTACTTATGTCTTTGTAATAGAATTAAAATACAAATACCAAATACTTACACATTAAAAATCTTCAATTTTTTGGGTAAATAAAAGTTTGTGAATATTATAATTTTTTTTATTCATTTTTAGATATGTGTTATGGGTATGAGTGTGTGATAATATACTGGTAGATGGACGTTATTTATTCATTTAAATATGTATGTAGATATAAAGCGTAGGTATAAAATTATAAAGCAAAATGTTGGGGAAACTTAATAGTAAAATTACACGACTGATTGGTAAGTCGTTTGTGTTTTTGTACTTATTATATTGATAGGGAAGCGCGACATACCTAGAAAAAGAAAATAAAAAACACATTCTTTTTGATATATCTTTATTGTATATCGTTATTATAAGGTACAGCGGTGCAGTTATTATTCTTAGAAATAATGAGTCGGTCGGAGTCCAAATTTAGTTCTTGCATGATGGCATAGATTTGCGCGCGCAAAGTTGCGTCAATGTCACGCTCTCGGCCCAACAGCCATATACGATCTGTCAATAAGAACAGAATATAAATACTGAAGAAAAGAGCTAGCGCGCACGAGCAACTTTGTCTCCGCAACTATTTTGTCTCTCCCATCAATTGTATGGGGAGTTGCGTCGCTACGTGCGCGCACTTTCATACTAGCCCATGGGTAGAGAGACAAAATAGTTGCGGAGACAAAGTTGCTCGTGCGCGCTAGCTCTTTGTTGAATGCATTTTAATAATAACATAATAATCTACGTAAAAATAAAATATAATAAGACTATCGGTATTCCAGCACATTACTGCAGAGAAACTATCATAAATAATACATTAACTGTAGCGAACACCTGATCAGGTCCTCACCTGAGTGCACAACGTTATAATTTGTGCAGGACCAAACAAGCGCGAATTGATCGTAATCCGTGAAGAGGATATTATAATGGCCGGCTCCCGGCAGCATGCGCCCGATGACGTACGGCATTCGGTTGTTCAGCTTGTAGCGGAAGGCGGACGAGCCCGCGTGGCTGGGTATACCTAGCCCGTAGGATACTCCGTGGTTACCCGTTCTGGAATTATATTAAGGTTTTATAACCACCAACTTATCGCAAAATTGTTAGAAAATAATTTAAGCAGCAAGAGACATGGCCCTGGGACAATGCGGTTAATGTTATTAAATCATGTGACAATAATTAATTGTAATAAAGATAATACCTCCTTTTTTAATTCAAAGAATCTTTAAATACTCATGCTTTTTGCTAAAGATGTTTAGCTACCTAATACGATAGATTAAATAGCCTTCAACGGAAGAACTAAAGGCGTGGTCGATGTTGAATCCTTTCAGCAGTCTACGGGAAATATTTACGCATAGACAATACACTGTACACAAGATGCGTTCAGAATTCAATGAATTCAAATCTGCCCCAGTTCAAATCCTCTCCCCTTATTAATAAAATCCTTTTCTGTTTATCGTTTACTGTATTTAATAATAATTTAAACATCACTCACAATCTGTTGATCGTGTGTACGTTGATGACGAAGTACCCTCGCTCGTTGATGGTGACGTCTATCTCCGTACAGCTCGCCGCAATCTCCATCAGGTGAAATGACCGCTCCACTTCGTACCATTTTCCTGACATCTATTAGAGAAAAATTTATAGTAAATTATAATCCTGACATCTATGAGCTTATGAGAAAAGTGTATTAACGAAATATTTGTTAGAAAAGTAAAAAACAAATCAAGGATATTCGTTAGCGTTTCATGGCCTATTCTAGCTGACCCAGACTATTGCACGCCTCATAAGCGAAGCGTTGAGGTGGGTACTACTGTCACTTCGCGCAAAACATCTGATTTTTCAAACTTAAAATGTCTTTATGTATCATACATTGCACTTGTAAGATAATACATACACACACATATTAAGAAAAAACACTATTTTTAACGTTCATGATATTTTTGATGTCATTTTTGTTATTTAAACTAGTTAAAAAACAGTTTAAAAAAGTTCTGTCTTGGACGTCCGTGTGTCTGTATGTGCGGATCCTTTTTCTTGTTAACACGATAGCGACCGAAATACTTTACTAATCGAGTCTTTTTTTTTCTCTTACGCTTGATTATGCTCAGGAATAGAACCCTTTCATTTTTCAGGGTCTGATTCGATGTGGTTTAATTGTTATTAAATAAACAAAAATAATACTTAATTAATAAATATTTATTAAAAAAAATTATGAGGCGTGCACTTTTGGATTTTCCAAATTATTTTGTCTACTCTCAAAAGGAATATCACTACATAGTATAAAACAAAGTCGCTTTCTCAGTCCCTATGTCCCTATGTACCTATGCTTAAATCATTAAAATTTAAAACTACGCAACCGATTTTGATGTTTTTTTTTAATAGATATTGATTCTCGAGGAAGCTTTTAGTAGGTATATAATTTATTAGGTAGGATAAGGCGGGCGAAGCCGCGGGCGGAAAGTTAGTTTATACATAAAAATTTATCGCTGCTCCGTTCGTAACTTTGCATATTAATTATTCTAACATAATGTTAAACTCTATAATCTATGGCCTAAAATTACATGAGGTACGAAGTGAGAATCTGTAGTTAAAACTGTAAAATTAACAATAAATAAAACATGAATATATGCGCGGTTGGTAGGTGTGGTCGAATGAGACCCTGCCCTTTGCTCCGAGTTATATCGTCATAGTAAATTATAATTATGAAATTAATATGTAACTACTTTGTGCTCTACTAACGAAGAATTATTAATTCGTATAAAATTAAGTATACCCATGATCTTTTCATAAGTACCTACAGGTAAGTAGGTTATAGGTATATACTGATCGAAAAGAGACTTCCTTGTTTACACGAAATATACAATATTAGGTACATTCAAATAATCATGTAAACTTAGGCAATAAGCTATGCTTTGAAAATATTCTAGTCCCCAATTAGAAGTACAATTTGATAAAGTTCAATGACCATCAAACGTAAATATATATATATATATATATAGGGTGATTTTTTTGCTGATTTCTTTTTGGCAATACTGTTTTTGATAGATCACGCGTGAATCGTGTCTTGTGTCTTTATCAAACTTGTTCAGTTTGGTCTATAATTTAACCATGAATCGACTTACGAACGAACAACGCTTGCAAATTATTGAATTTTACTATCAAAATGCATGCTCGGTTAAGAGAGTGTGAAGTCGGTTAAGAAGTGCGCGATGCACTTCATCGATTGGCGATTTTATTTTTTTTTGCTTAAAATGGAAGAATTGGACATGCCTCACACGTGGTTTCAAAAAGACGGTGCCACATGCCACACGGCACGCGAAATAATAGCCCAATTGAGAGCCGCCTTCGGCGAACAGTTTATCTCACGTTTTGGGCCCGTCGATTGGCCGCCTAGATCGCGTGATCAAACGCCTTTGGACTATTTCTTATGCCTACAGGGATAAACCAGCAACGATTGACGCACTGGTAGCCAATATTGAAGCATTTAAGTATTCGTGATATACCGGCCGATATGTTGTAGAGAGTGTGCCGAAATTAGGCCTTGCGAATGGGCCATCTAAACTGGAGCCGCGGCCATCATTTGCATGAAATCATCTTCAAACATTAAATTATATTGATCGTTTTATCAATTCCATTATAGATTACATCAACATTTTCAAGTTTTTTGTGTTTTTTTTTGAAAATCAAATCCTATACCTCTTAAAAAATCACCCGTTAGTTTCGGCGTTGAATATTGAATAATAATGTAAAACAAATAATTCAAACAAAATCTGAATACGGTGGTTGACCTGCATTACTCACTTAAACGTGCTAAAACATGGCTAAAACCACCTATGGCTAAAACAAACGAAAAAAAAATAGAGCACTAACCCATGAATACAGCTATGATGTAGTTACCTATCTATGAATGAACTAAATGTAATTAAAACTAAAGTTTTGAGCATTGAGATAATACATATTACTACGTATGGAGGAGACACCACGAAAAAAATCTGTGCGCCATTTTTTTGCTCTAACTTAAGTTTTAAAAATTATTATCTAGTTAGGTAGAGATTGTCTAATCTAAAAATGAACGCCCTTCCACTAAACTTAATTGTTTCAATGTGTGAGGACAAATAATTATTGAACCACTTTTATATGTGTGCGCGCGGCGATTCTACTGCAAACTTTGACTTTCGCGCACTGATTTGTCAACTAATCGGGCGATCAGTTCAGGTGCCTAGCATTGTATGGCGGGGAGAGTGCGCTATGTACGGAATGACACGTCCGTTCTGTCGTGCATCGCGTCATTTATGCACTAGTTGGCCAACTGGTCCTGTCGTTCGGGCATGGACAGGACTGGAGGACTGAACGACCAATGAGGCAGACCAATTTGTGTGTATTGCGTCTATACACGTACTTTGAATGTGAGCGTAAACACAGTGGAGGGGCGTTCATTTTTAGATTAGACAATCTTTACTTACCGATGAAAAGTTATGTTAGTCACTTTTCTGTATTTGTACATATTATTTGTGCAATATCGTATCACACACGAAGGCATATTTGATGCGTTTCACTTTAAAACAAATAAAAAATGAGCGTGCAGTTAAGCCATATGGCTTATGTTGAGCGGAACATAAGTGATGTAGGCGGTGTCGTCTCCATATGTATATCTCAATGGTTTTGAGAGATTTTTCGCAAAATTTAACTAAAGAACACTAGGTATAAAAAAACAGGCCTTCATACTGCAATCGTTGGCAAATTATTTAATGCAAATGCTGATAACCCTGATTACTTATATTAATAATAAGATTTTCGAAAAAAAAATGCCGTACCTACCTTTATAGTTTTCTAACAAGAAATTAAGATCCTCATCGAGTCATCGATCAAGTTTCCACCTTGGTGAGAAAAATTAACATTTATAGTGAAAATTAAAAAAATCATGGAATGTTTTAAAGACCATAAAAAGTTGTGTGGTTTTATGAAACCACGGTAAAAGTGAAACTGATCGAACGGTTCCGAACACTGCTTTGTGTAGCGCATGTCGCGTGTCAGTCGGCTGCCGAGTAGGTATACCTACTTGGCAGCCGCGATACACGCGACATGCGCTACACAGACCAAAAAGTTTGAGACGATGTAATAAAAGTTTCACTTTAAAAATATTTATAATTCTTCCATTTACAATATTTAAAAATTCTTCATAGATTTTTAGATATTTGTACAATACAAAATATCCCTACACTTTGTTGATGTGATTATTAGTAGGTATATCGGCGAAGTTTTCAGCGTAATCAAAGAGCAGACGAAACGGGAACTCATAAATATTTCAAACTAGCGGTCCGCCCCGGCTTCGCCCGTGGTACATAATATTTACGTTTTCTCTACTTAAGAACCATCCTCGTACTTCAAGGAATATAATAAAAAAAGAATTATCGAAATCGGTTCAGCCGTTCTCGAGTTATGCGCTTACCAACACATTTTGCGATTCATTTTTATATATAAAGAGTAGGTATGTTACATTTGATATAGTAGGGATACCTATTCCTTTTAAATTTTTAATCTCAAAGGGGAGCGTTCAAGTAATACGTAACGCAATTTGGGGGGAGGGGGGAGTCTCGTAAAACGTTACGATGCGTTACAGGGGCGGAGGGGGTCTTTCTTACAACACGTTACGTAACATTGTTTTTTTTTTTTTTTAAATTAGGGAATTAAAACTCCGAAATTGGCAACCCTTTTCATTTACGTTTTAAGGGGAATCCCTTGATTGTATTATACATCATTTATTGTTGTTCTCGTTGTCAGTATTTGTTAGTGATGATGATTATAAACAAAATACGCAGGTGTTGCCGATTAAAAACCTCTTTCTTTATTTAGTATTATTACTGTAAGGGCAATTAAAACTATACCAAGGATAAAATCTGTAACATTTTGCGACTTTAGGGTAAAAATGGTCACTTGAGTGTTACGTAACGTTTAGAGAGTGGGGGGGGGGAGTATAGAAAAACGTTATGGTGCGTTACAAGGGGGGGAGGGGGTGTCAAAAATCTACAAAAATTGCGTTACGTAATACTTGAACGCTCCCAAGGTAATAATACTCTCAAAAGACTTCAATGGTGAGCGCACCCATAGCTGTCGCCTGTCTGCTAGTAAGTTCTATGAAGAAGGGCAAATTAATCTTTCAGCAGGGGTCAGAAGTCGAACGAGTCCAGAAAAAAGTCAAATGTAATAAATTCTGAATAGCGCTAGATTTAAATTATGAAGTAGGTGATGAAAGTAAGTGTAGTGCTATTTCTCCTTATCATTGTGATAATTATCAAAATTAAAAAATACAAATCAATGACATCTATTACCTACACGTGTTTTGTGTAACACTTTTCATTGTACAATAACAACATGCAATTGAAATGTATGCTAATTGCATGTTAATCTAGCTTTGGACACTAAAATGTTAAGGTTATTAGTGAATGTGTATTAAGAGACCCTTTTCACGATACATATATTTTTATTAATAATGCATTATATCTTATGTACATTCTTTAATTTTACATTATACGTAAATCTGGAGCGTAAACTTTGTAACGCAAGTGCGCGTATTTTCAACCACGTGACAAAAATATTTAAGTAAGTACATAATGTATATGTACTTACCATGAATACCTATAGTAAGGTTTTTCCATTACGTTATATATGTATTAAATGTAAAGTTATTTTTTTTCTTCTTTATGATTTTGGAGAGCATTTTGTCATAACACATAAATGAGTTAGCTATAGGAGTACAACGATAGTTGCTGAAATCTTTAAAGTGTAGATATAATAAGGAATACGATTCTAAAAATGTAGTTATAAGTAACATAATTAGAAATGTATTGAAATGCTTATGTACATTGTTCCTACAGCAGACAAGGAAACCATTCCAAAAAAAATGTAATTATACTTAATTTAAATCTATTGTCACTGTTAGGTAAGTATGCTAAATTTTTTACGTTCCCGAAATCACGGCTGATTTTCAAAGCTTGGCTTATTTGAATTATAGATCTTTTAAATTTATTTTTTATTTATCAATTTCTGACTCTACCAGCCAATAATTATCGAACTGAGGTGACGCAGAGGGAGGATGAAAAATATGAATGACCTCAATGGCTTATTCTATACAGTGAACTTACTCTGGTCATATCGAAATTGGGGAACTGTGGGTAAATGGGACATTTCCCCAACCCGGTGCTCACACACACAGCTTGTACGATTGTACAGAAAAGTACAAGGTATATCCTCGCTTCCCCTGTCACTCTGAAATCTCCCATTTCACAGCACAAACTTAAGTTCCAATTCACAATTACGATGTTTTGTAAACAGTATCGCTGATACGTTTTCGTTCGGGGGCACGGCTTGTACTGAACAATTTACGTTGGAATTAATTATGCATATTACTTATTTTCCTACACGAATATACGTGACGGTAACGTTACGATCAATAGTTAGCTGATAAACAAAATTGTATTGTGAAAAAGGTATGCACTGAGGCGTTAAGCAGAAGCAAGCGGTCAGCGCAAAACTGTAACGCCCCAAATATTTGAACGTATGTATTGTCTTTCTGTAACTTGTAAATCATTCAATAAAAATATAAAATTATTCCTGCAGTATAAATGTATGAGTGGATGAAACCAAAAATGGACAGAATAATACCTACTTATAAAGATCAACGCAACGAAAGGAAACTGTTATTTCTTCTATTTTCTATAGGATTATATTTGCAAAATCCATTACATTAAAGTATTTATGTACATTTTTAAACAGTTAAAACATACAGAACGCAAGCACATTGTCAGGCACGTTATGCTGAACATGCATTTTGTATCGTTTTTGTAAAAAAAAATGCATTAAAATGTACATATATTATATATTGTGATCGGTTCGAGTTGACCACTTTTCGATAGGCAAGCAATTATAGACATATTTGTTAATAAAAAATACGTCTCATCTGGTAATATCGGTGAAGGACGATCTCCCACAGGCTCTCCTACAACTGGGGTTATGTTGCAAGACCGAAATATGTTTTCTTAAAACTATCAAGAAATTTAGAATTTTCTTTTCAATAAATGTCAGTCTTTCAGTATTCAAAATTTATATATCCAAAAATATATTCAGAAGAATAAAAAGGCGGGATTCGAACCGGCGCGGGCGTTGAAAAAGAGAGAAATTAAATAACTTGCCGGTAATTAGCGACATTTCGATGTGCCCAAAAGCAGCTATTTCTTTAGAATATCATTGCTAAACATAATTAATTTAAAATCCAGCTCCAAATCGTGAATTATAAAGCCGCCCAACATCTGCATACGCGGTGACATCAGTGACAGTGCATAAGTCGTTGCAATGTCGGCGCGACCTCGCCAACCATGTTTAATGAAACTACGGTACTTATATCATAACGCATTTATTTCTTTTACAATTTTCTATATTTTGTTACAAATTATTTGTAAATTCTTAAAAGTACATATGTTACAGAGTACAAAATAAGATAACTTAGAGCGGCCGTACAAGGGCGGCTCGAGCAGTTAACGGCTGAGCGACATACATGGACTGCTCGAACGGTCAGTCGTTGACTGCTCGAGCAGTCGCTACCAACCGCGCAGTTAACGGCTTGAAGCGGTCGCGACGGCTCGAGCAGTCCGTGGACGGCAGTGAATGAATGTCTATAGTTCACCGCGCGATCGCGGCTCCAAGCCGTCGGTCTCAACTGCTTGAAGCAGTCCGTGTATGGCCGCCCTTATATAAAAGCTATATGATTTAGAATCAGCTCTATTTTTAAGTAATTAATTATTCATTACTAGTTTTAATAATATATGTACACCTTCATATAACTGCCCTATAGAGCTACCAAAATAAGAATTAATAACATTTAAACTTACGTCAAGAAAACGCATAAAATTTATTGTAATGCATTTTGAATATATATATGTTACGGCTAAAGGTAGGTGAGAACATAAACTTAAGATTAGCCGGCTAAACTTAGGTTTATTTTCGACGAGGTGTTAATGTTAGTTTGTTCTATCTTTAGCCGGCTAAACTTAAGTGTAACCGCAGGCCCGTGGCTAAAAATGTCGGGGTGGGTAGATTTGGTTACTATAATACATGTAAGGAACAGGGCGAGTGTTTTCTGGCACTTCGCCGGCTGCTGCCGCAGCACGCTCGCTGCGCTCGCTCGGCTCGTGCGGGTCTTAAGAGTTCTAACCTAACCTAACCTAGCCACCAGCTTTCTGCCCTGAGTCGGGGTGGGTAGATTTGGTTACTATAATACATGTAAGGAACAGGGCGAGTGTTTTCTGGCACTTCGCCGGCTGCTGCCGCAGCACGCTCGCTGCGCTCGCTCGGCTCGTGCGGGTCTTAAGAGTTCTAACCTAACCTAACCTAGCCACCAGCTTTCTGCCCTGAGTCGGGGTGGGTAGATTTGGTTACTATAATACATGTAAGGAACAGGGCGAGTGTTTTCTGGCACTTCGCCGGCTGCTGCCGCAGCACGCTCGCTGCGCTCGCTCGGCTCGTGCGGGTCTTAAGAGTTCTAACCTAACCTAACCTAGCCACCAGCTTTCTGCCCTGAGTCGGGGTGGGTAGATTTGGTTACTATAATACATGTAAGGAACAGGGCGAGTGTTTTCTGGCACTGTGCGGGCCCCTCAAGCCCTCCACCGGCCCGGCGCTAACCAAATCTACCCACCCCGACATTTTTAGCCACGGGCCTGCGGTTACACTTAAGTTTAGCCGGCTAAAGATAGAACAAACTAACATTAACACCTCGTCGAAAATAAACCTAAGTTTAGCCGGCTAATCTTAAGTTTATGTTCTCACCTACCTTTAGCCGTGACATATACATAATGTCTTTACTAGACACGCAAGATTAAATCTTATAAATAAAGAATTAAGGTTCATTTTACAAAAAATATAATGTGTCACGTATTAGTGTGAGTGCTTTGTTTAAACATAACACATGTGCATTTCTTCATTAAATTATGAAAAACAATAATTACTAATTAGCTATTATTGATAAATTTAGCACAAAACAACATTTTGTAACTGTAGCTACTGTATTTATTTATTTAACTTCTATATAATATGATCATTGCCTTCGTAATTGATGGTATAAAAATTTACTAAGATATTTTACAAAGTTTTATTGAAGTGAAACTTCTTTATAGGGTTGGAAAAAAATTATTCTAACATTTTTTCGTTACGCGTGACATTTTTCCGTTACGCGCCATCTTTTTCTTATCCCTGCCACGCGTGATTCGACATATTTCTGTAAAGTTGCATATATGTAGTAAATTATTTTTTGAAAAATAAGGTCATAAAGAAGTTTTACTTCTTACGTGTGTACACTAGTACACGCACACATTTTATTTTTAATAATTCACTAATTAAACATTTTTCGATAGGCTTAAGTACAGTACGACTGACGTAACTTGGCGGGCCTGAACATAGCCTCTACGAACTTTCGCGCATGTACACTCGTAAAAAAAAGTGTTATAGGCATTTATTTCTTTTAAATTGAAATTCGAATAAAAATTTCCTTATACAGAGACTAAGTACAAAATATAAAATAAATATCAAAACGCTATGAGACATAAAGCAATAAAAATAACCTAATGAATTCAGGATTCACGCACCTTTCGATAGTAGCAGGTTTTTATCACAATCACACACTTTATTTATACTTTAATAGTAATTTTTATTATTCAATCACTTTCGCTGAGGGGTGAAATCCCTAATATGAAGTCATCTGCCCCTTGCGTACTTTGTGAGGTACTTGGCATAAGTTCGTCATTATGAATTGGTCAGTCATTTCGTCAATAATATAATCGCTTTGCCTATATTCGTCTTCGACCTTTTGCACTTTTCTGCATAGAGCACTCCATTGTTTCTCACCCAATAAAGTAACTTTTTCCTGGATTAACTCCATTGTCCGGGTTACGTTCCAGTGGACGTTTTTAATGGCTACGTGCCCTTTAATAGCAGCCCAGGCCATCTCGATGGGGTTTAAATCGGGATGATAAGGCGGTAATCGAAGGACATTATGATTGTATTTCTTAAACATTTCGTCTATCACGTATTGTTTATGTCCGTCTTTGTTTTTTTTTACTAAATCATAAAGTTGCGGTTTACGCATGTCTTTTTCATAAATTATACCCTTTTCTGCTAACCACGATTCTATTTTTGCCTTCTTCTCATTGGATGTAGGGGCAGCCGCAGGATTCAAAACTTTGTTGTGGTATGGAGCATTATCTATAACCACCACCGAGTTAGGGCTCAAATTTGGAATTAATTGAGTCCGTAACCATTTCTCATAGTTGGAGAAATTCATGTCATCATGATAGTCTCCAGTTATGGTCCCAGATTTGAACATCAATAGGGCATTTGGAACAAATCCTGCCTCTGACCCAGCGTACATCGAAATCTCTTTTACTAACGACAAAATTCAAAAAGTTTGTAAATCTATTTCGTTCAGTATCTCATATAAACAAAAATCAATAAATATCAAATCGATAAAAATCGATTGCGATATTCGATTGAATAAAGGGATGTTTGTGTTTACATAGAGTCAATCCCTTTTTTTTTTTTTTTCTTCTAGAGGGGAAATCTTCCAAAGATACCCACGGCCCCCGGGGATGGAGCCAAGGGTTATGTCGGATTCTTACCGACTAAAACCCCACTGTGTTCCGTCGAGCCGCGTAGTTAGCCGGGGCCGCGGGTACTCTTACAAATCGTCCACGACCACATAGAGTCAATCCCTAGCCTAGATCTCCGCCCCGCACACGCCGCCTCATGCCACCATTTCGTTCCAAAAAAACGTTCGTGCGCAGCCTTCTGCGCGAAGTTCAGGCCCGCCAATTTACATTGGTCGTATTGTACTTAACTTGAAAATTAGTCATAGGATTTCAAAAGTAAAAAAATTGTTCTATTTACCAATTTCAAAATAGAGCTTACAATATGAACACATTACATGTTAATCTAGTTGTGTGCGTTCCTAAAATTTTCTGACAACGAGTTTAGTTTCAGTAACAAAAGAATATGCTACAATATTTCATACAGTAGCGTAACATCACAAATATTGGACACAATAATAACGGCATATAATGCAGAAGTACAATCCACTTTCACTTATCACAACTCCTTCTCGAACAATCGTTTATAAACCGCAACTTTCGATCATTAAAACAATTAAATACATAATCATAGGCAAAAACGTTCTTAAATGAGCTTTTCGATATTTTATTCAAAATGAACAATTGTTAAAGCATAATCAAAATTATTAGCACTACTTTTAGGTGTTTTCACAAAATTGCAATAAACGGTCTAAACTAGCTGGTGAATATACGTCAATAGAAATTCAACCTTATTCCCATGAACTAAAGTCGAATCTACAATGCACCAAAACTGCTGGGTGGACTTCTGTTCAGGATATTTTTGTCACCGATTGTGTATATACTTTTTAAATGATCAAAATCGCAACAAAATCACCACTTAATATTAAGCGCTACGTCATTTTTCTCCAACGCTCTATACTGAGTATGCAACATTGCCCTGGCTTTGTCCGAATGTTTGCCCACAAGCCACTCCCCATACAATTGTGCTATGGGACCACTTTCTGAGGGTATACTTTGTGGTAATTCTTTGTACATTGTATGCAATTGGGCTATTAAATCCCTTCCACTTTCCCCGTTGATTGGACGAATTTGCGCCCCCCCGTTAAGGCATCCTGAAAAATGAGCTAAAATTAGACCTCTATAAAACATATAATGATATGACATGGGAATATGAGTTTATATTCAATTTGTGTAATCCTATATTTACCATTGAAAAACAGGTTTTTTATAGTATTTAAAAATAAACGAGAGATATTGTTGTTACCAATAATTTATTGGATTGGATCCAATTTGATTGTGTCAATAAAAAAATTGTAATGCTAAAATAACAAAAAAGAGCGCAAAAAGGTATAAAGTAGGTACCTAATAGAGATCATTCGATAGATATCTAAATTCTATAAAATTTACCTGAAGGACAAGCCATCACCTCCACATAGTGATACGGCGATTTACCCCTCTTAAGTTTCTGCACCAAATTCTGTATATTCCGGAAGCCATTAGCGATCGCAAATTTGAGCACCTCTTTGCCATCTCGCTCTAACGTCACTTCGCGGAAGTCTGGGTTCCTGGTGACACGTGTACATTATAACGTCATCTTCATTTTTTTATTTAATTACATTTTAAAGTCTAGCTATTTTTTGCATTATAAATTATAATGCAAAAAAAGTAGCAGCAATATATTTTGATTTTAATGTAAATGGTGTTTGGGTTGGGCACCTGGAAACCCGTGTGACGAATTTTAATGTCTATTTGATTTTGGATTTAATTAGCATCGTTAAATAGATAAGTTTAATAATAGTATAATGAAATAATTCTTCAATTTATATTTTAACGTTTAATTAGACTGTTATGAAATAAACTCATATTTAATTTCGATCTATCTAATATCTTCGCGATATAATCATATACTGACCGCTAGATAAGTCATAGATACATCTGTTAAATTAAAATATCACTACATAGAATAAAACAAAGTTGTTTTCTCAGTCCCTATATCCTAATATGTACGCTTAAATCTTTAAAACTACGCAACAGATTTTGATGCGGTTTTTTTAATAGATAGAGTGATTCAAGAGGAAGGTTTTAGTATATAATTTATTAGGTTTTAGACAAAGCGGGCGAAGCCGCGGGCGGTAAGCTAGTATAAAATAAAGTCGCTTTCTCTGTCCCTATGTATGCTTAAATCTTTAAAACTACGCAACATATTTTGATGCGATTTTATTTTACAGATAGAGTGATTCAAGAGGAAGGTTTCGATGTAATTTATTAGGTTTTAGACAAAGTGTCATTACATTTTCATCAATTTGAATGACAAGATAACGAAAATTTAATTATATTTGTTTGTTTGTTTCTATATATTTTTGATCCTACTAGATAATAGAAACAAAGTAATATTCATAGGCGTATACACCTGTAGCAATAGTTCATCTAACAGTTAGTTTACAAGCAATTGTTTTACACGTATTTCACAACCGACACAATGAATCATTTTTAACTAACAATTGTTTAACCTTCAATCATTTTAATGTCTTTGGGTTCTGGACCCAATCTAAACTAATATTATAAAGCTGAAGAGTTTGTTTGTTTGTTTGAACGCGCTATCTCAGGAACTACTGGTCCGATTTGAAAAATTCTTTCGGTGTTAGATAGCCCATTTATCGAGGATGGCTATAGGCTATAATATATCATCACGCTCAGACCAACAGGAGCGGAGCAATGCGGGTGAAACCGCGGCACTATTATAATATATTAAGTTAAACATAATAAATTATATACTAAAACCTTGCTCTTGAATCTATCTATTAAAAAAAACCGCATCAAAATCCGTTGCGTAGTTTTAAAGATTTAAGCATACATAGGGAATAGGGACAGAGATAGCGACTTTGTTTTATACTATTATGATATGTAGTGATTGTATTTCAAATTTTTTCCATCTACCCACCTCAAATTCTTATAAACCAATGGAGCGCTACTCTCCCCAAAGAGCTGTTCAGCGGCATACACGAACAGATGGTCAGCGAAGCCCCCGGAGCCCGAGCTACCGTGGCTCCGGAGCCCTGGAGCACCTTCGCCCCACGGCCAGTCCAAATCTGCACTGGGGACTTCGGATAGTGATTTCCCTTCGCTGGATAGCATCTGTTCTAGCTCGACTGTAATGGAGGTGTTTATCATTGAAGACCACTTTTAGTTTGAACACTAATCGAGAAACAAATAGTTAAATATTTTGAAGGTATTTTATAACTTGTAAATAGGGGCACTGTGAACATGAAAACTACTCTTTCTAAGTTTCAAAAGATTTAAGTCATGCTGGATGGATGACAAAGGCTCATTCATCCATCATGATATTTTGTGCCTATTGATATTCCAAAATCTTTACGAGAGCCAATTCTTTTACCTGAATGTAATTGCTGTTAGTTTTGATAATTAAATCTCCTGTTGTAGCTTTTACACTATCCATACTAATATTATAAATGCGAAAGTAACTCTGTCTGTCTGTCTGTTACTCAATCACGCCTAAACTACTGAACCAATTTTCATGAAATTTGGTATGGAGATATTTTGATACCCGAGAAAGGACATAGGCTACTTTTTATCCCGGGAAAATGACGCGATCCCGGAAATCCCACCAGAACGGGAACTACGCGGGTTTTTCTTTGACTGCGCGGGCAAAGCCGCGGGCGGAAACCTAGTAACCTAACACTGAAGAAAATTCTAGACACTCACTCGCAGTAATAACACAGTCCACATCATGACAGTTCATAACATCACTATAGAAGTCCTCTCTAGAGGCTTCAAGCTTCTTATCATAGCACGGCATGAAGGTGACATGGTACATTTCCCCTGGGATCAGCTCCCGTTTGGCTGAGAGGTGCTGTTTGACCAGGGAACCCATGATCTGCTGCGGGGACTTTGTGGTCGATATGTATGGGAGGATGAAACTACCGTGCGTTTTTTCCGCGTAGCACACCCATCCTGGAAGTAAATGGCTATTTTTCATTTTTTTATTCTTATTTTAATACGATTTATTATTTCAAAGCATAATGTGGCTTGGGGATGTAGGCATCGCTATTTGAAGGCAAATGAGGCCTTCAAATCCCACCTCATAATTGACTTTTCGTAATGTTAATTTTTTTTATATCCAGTTTGTATATGGGAAAAAATTATGTAGCTTCCTTTTTTTTCTGATTATAATTTTAGTAACTAATTTCAAACAAATTTAAAAAAATACAAATGATTAATTTCTTTTTTCAAAAGCTAATATTGTGCACATATTATAAATCATTAAAAAATAAGGAATTTACATTGATATAAATGCATTTACCTATATTTGTAACTGCATTCTTGCAAATAAATGTAATTTTGAATTTGAATTTATATGGTTTTATAAATAAAAAGGCAACATACCTGGACAAGAACTGGCCAGCATGGGTAAATATTTCCCACTCGGGTCATTTTTCTGGTTGTGGTACCTTTCAAGGAACTCTTGTCGAGCCTCCAGTAAAGATAGATCTTCAGCTACTGTCATATCTAGCACTAAGTCTGCGCCTAGCTTTTTAAAATACCCTGTAAAAGAAAAATATTAATTTTTTTTTATAAACTGCTAGCTGCTCTCCGCGGTTTCACCTATATAACTCCGTTCTTGTTGGTCTTAGCGTGATGATATATAGCCTATAGCCTTCCTCGATAAATGGGCTATTCAACACCGAAATAATTTTTCAAATAGGGCCAGTAGTTCCTGAGATTAGCATGTTCAAACAAACAAACCCTTCAGCTTTATAATTATAAAGTATTAATAATAGATATGGTAAAGGCATATATGTACATATTATTTTTGTGTATTATTTCATGTTAAAAGAAAGTAATGCCAACTTGAAAAAAAATATCATTGGTTTTATTTTTCTAGTTTTTTACTACAAAAAATAGACCGGGAGATACTGACACAAAATTTCGAGTCATTTGTAACAAGGATGGCGGTTCTACAGGGGTCTTAGTACGCAATGACAAAAAGAAAAATGATGGTGTGAACGCTGGTACCGGTGTCTTAGTCGCGTGGGCGTTTGTCGAACTCGTCGGAAAAATAGCGAAAGTCAAACGATTTGTAACACAAAAATTTTAGAATTTACCGATAGCCCATAAAAAAGTAGTAGGCGGTAGTGTCATGCCATACTTTTCCGGTGTGACTTACAGCCCGCCATACCGACGCGAATGTGTTGATTTAAATAAAACAATCATTCAACCATTTGTACCAGGCTAACTTTTGCACAGGTAACTATCGTCGTGCAGCCATTTACGAAAATCGCCATGCCATACTTTTCGGACGATTCCAAATGGTCGCCATACCGCCGAAAATCTGCAAAAAATTTTTATTTCGCCAAACTTTTTGTACCAGTATTGCATTTGGATTTTTGGAGAGTATTTGATAAAATGTGACCATTATTATATTTGCCATACTTCTAGTAGGGGGAAAAAGTGCTGTTATACTTGAAAACTTAATTTATTATTAATTTATATAAGTGAGGATTTCCAACACTTAGATCTTTGAAATTTTGTATTTATATTTGTTGATCCTCAAACTTACAGGAAAAATAAGTGCCATACTGTTACAAATCGTTTGACTTTCGCTATTTTCCGACGAGTTCGACTAACGCCCACGCGACTAAGCCGCCGGTACCAGCGTTCACGCCATCGTTTTTCTTTTTGTCATTGCGTACGAAGACCCCTGTAGAACCGCCATCCTGTTACAAATGACTCGAAATTTTGTGTCAGTATCTCCCGGTGTAAAAACTTTTACACTAAACAATTTAATTACATATTTATGTGTTTAAAGGAAAAATCTATCATAAATAATTACAGTAACTTTATATTTAATAACTCAGGCCCCAGAATCACAGACACAATAGAAAATCTATTGTGTCGTGGCCCGATCAGGCCGTTCGGGGCTCAATGGGTTAATGTTAGTAAAAGTAAATAACTATTTTACCTGCCAATTTACTGGTAGCGTCTTCTGGCGTGATCTTATATCTGGCTGCAAGGGACAGTGTGGGCTGTGGAGATATGGACACCACGATCAGGCTGACATCTCTAGTGTTTCCTTTTGAATCTGTGTACCTCCTCTCTGATAATACCCTGGATAGAATTGAATAGTATAAATTATGTTCCTTATTTTTATGATCATGAATTTAGATTTAATTTTTTTATTATAAAACTTGCAAATATACAATTGCAGCATGAGCAGTGGTAAAGCTTCTGGCAACATACTACCTTCTTTGCTGACTATCACTACATAGTATAAAACAAAGTCGTTTTCTCTGTCCCTATGTACCTTTGTATGCTTAAATCTTTAAAACTATACAACAGATTTTGACACAGTTTTTTTTTAATAGATAGTTTTAATAGATTGATTTAAGAGGAAGTTAGAAGGTAAGGTATATTTAATTAGGTTTTGGACAAAGCCGGTGAAGCCACGTGCGGTAAGCTAGTGAGTTATAAAAAGAAAAATCATCACTTATAATTGAAAAGATATTTCACAAAATGATTAAATACATAGTTCAGTTACCTTAACAGCTCTTCCTGACTCTGTTTAGTAACCAATACACTCTCAGCTGAGGTGATACATCCACTGCAAGCCAAACAGTCAGCAAGTGTGATTTCCACCTTCTGTAGCTTTTGTTCCTTACCACTTGACAGATCGAAGTAACCATCTTCACCGATTTTAATTTTCGCGCCAGTTTTACTCTTTGTTTTTTCTATCTTAACTGGTTTTATGCATTCCTGTTAATATATTTTTTTTTATGTAAAAACAAATGAAAATTGTTATAATTTGCAAACTATGTACATATTAAACAACTTGTGACACAATATCTGACGGAATATTACAGTTAACTGCGTAATATGTGTGTATTGTTATGTTCAACAGGAATATGTTTTGTTTGCTTTTTCATGTTATATATATCAATGGATACATAAAAAAATGTAAAAGAGTCTTTCGTTTACACATACTATATTTAAGGTATTGCAACAAATAGACAAAGAACTCGATATAAACTTATTTTTAAGGTTACCTGCGATGGAGTTATGAAATCATCCAAATCTGTTAACTGTAACGCACCACTAAACCGTGAAGCCATTTTTATAAATAACTATATTAGTTCTACTTATTTCTTGTAATATTTAATTGCAGGAAAACTTATTTGTTCCAAATGAATAACAACTCAAAATTTTGTTTTGACTTTTGAGGTATGTAAATTTGACAGATGACGTTTGTACGGATAATCAGCTGATAATGACATGAGTGCTTTTTAATCTAATATGATCGCTTATAAATTATATTTTGTAGAGCTACCTCTTTTACCTACCCTCTTTATAATGTAGAGCTAAGATGTAGAGATTTAGATAAAAACTGGGTATTACTTAACAAATATCCTAGCTGCTCCGGCAAACGCTGTTCTAGAGTATATTGGTCCATGCCAATATGCACACAAAATTTCATGAAAATCGATCCAGCCGTTTCGGAGGAGTACCCGCATAGTTCCCGTTCTCGTGAGAATTCCGGAATAAAACCTACCCTATGTGTTAATCCAAGTTACCCTCTATATGTGTGCTAAATTTCATTGTAATCGGTTCAATAGTATTTATGTGAAAGAGTAACAAACCTACACAATTACACATCCATCCTCACAAACTTTCGCATTAATTATAATATTATATTAGTAGGAGTAGGATAGGATAGGATAGATGTAACACAAAGGCGGTAAAGTGCCTTTTAATATAAAAATAATAAAATATGTACTTACTATGAACATGGAAATATCAAATCAAATGCATATTCCAAAATAGTACTAACTACTAATAACAACATAATAACAATTTTGAGTAGCCTTGTGCAAGACGATTACGGCCACATTACAGCATTTTAGTACATACATCCCACGCGTGACCTTGGCAATAACGAAAACCTACTTGCATTCAAATTCGAACGGAGAAAAATCAATCGTTTCCCTCTCGGCTCGCGTTGCCTAGGTGACGGGTAAACAGCGGGGAGACGCAGCCTGCAGCACACGTCTGTTGCTACATTATTTTGAATCGTGATTATTATTTTTAATTGGAGTGCAGTGTTGTGCTATGGCTGAGGAAGGAGCTGCAGCCACTGGAGGGGCCGCTGCTGGGGAGAAAGTTATACACACTTATCCGTTGATAAGGGTTGGTATTTTATATTTTTAAAATCGTAATTCAGGATATTTTTTTTTATTCAAGGATATCTATGAATATTTTGGAATAAATATAAATTGAAATTAAGTAACCCGTAGTAGGTACTTGAGATTCTTCGTACATTTTAATTTTTAAATTAATTAACGATTAAATAAGTAAGATAAGCCATAACATTTATATAGTTAGGTAAAAGTAGATACTAAAACTGGCATTTTTTTAAGAAAGTGAGTAATAATAAAATATTTAAGCAAAAGCATAAGATTAAACATAACATAAACATTAGCAAAAATCTTTAATATTATTTGTGCCGCGCGGTTACATCCGACGACCCTTACCTATCTTACCCTTAGATCATTAAGGGTTTAATGCTCTAAGTATTTCCCTATACCTTAGATAAACATTTTTTTAAAGCGCTACAAAGAAATACTACCCTCTTATCGAGACGATTTTCATAAAAACGCGGTTATTATAAATAGCATAGAATAGCTGTTTATAAATAAGATTCTATAGATATTTTTTTAGCGCTTATTAATGACACTTTTATGTTTTCAGCGTTGATGAATTAAAAAAAAATATTTTTGAACTAGGAGAGCGTAGGCTCTACAATTTTGCTCGAGACCCCTAGACTGGTGGCATCACTTGATTATTCAGCGAATCTACGTCCAAACGTCTATACCTACTCTTTTTCCTGGTCAACCAATAGTATATTATTATTTTTTCTAATTTATTATTTATAAGCTAATAATATAAGAGCTGAATCTAAGTCCGGTAACGCGATCCCCCGTCTCGATGGCGCTCGTCCGTCCATCACGGGGCCGCAAGCCGTGACGTGTCGTGTTACTGGCTTCTAAGGTTTCCGGTCGTAGCTGGCTGTGAGAGGAAAAGTGTTTTTCATTTCTGTTTTGTTGGAGATTGTTCGCAGAATCCGCTTTATGGTTGGACTAGTTATAGTACCTAATCATTTTTTATAACAAAACAAAAAATATTTTTTGTTATCAGGATCATATCCTAATACCTACTAATTTAAACGTGGTTTGGTAATATTTGATAATATAGTAGAGCTAATAACGACTACATTGCTATAAACACATTCGCATAAAAAAAATTAAACAAAAGTATATTTACGTCAAAAACAGTCGACTCTTTTTAACAAAATTATTTAACTGACTTCAAAAATAAAGAAGTTTCTATGATTAGTTTAGAAACATTCCCCTAATATTGTCGTGGAAAGTAGAGAACTTGATTTAAGTATAATATTTACCTATCTGCATTTCTATTTTTTCACCATTGTTTGAACATAAGTAAAGGTACACAGAACACTTCCGTGATGCATAACATTTGTGAACTAAAAATCTGTTGAAGTGTTTGTTTTGGCAGGTGGACTCCACGTGCCGTCATTCATCGTGATAGGGCGCTTTCACTATCGAAAGCTTTAACAATACAAACATTTCGGAGTCACGTGGAGCAATTTAAAAAAAAATATTTTGCTTTGGAAACATTACCTATGCCACATTTTCAAAAAAATTCTTTTGATTCAATTATAGTCGACTAATTTTCTATTCCATTCTTTATTGAATAAACATTTTATATCAACAGCATTCCGACATGTCCGAAGAGATGCGTACGGAAGCGATGGAGCTTTCAGTCACCGCGTGCGAAAAGTTCTCCCAAAACAACGAGCTAGCCGCGCGAATGGTCAAGGAGTCCATGGACAAAAAGTTCGGACCTGCATTCCACGTCGTGGTCGGCGAAAGCTACGGCTTCGAAATAACATATGAATGTACGACCATTTGCTACATGTATTTTGGAGGAAATCAAGCGATATGCATTTGGAAGTGTTCGTGAAAATGTGCGTGAATTGGACAATTTTGTTACGGCCTAGCCATGTTTGCGCGAATCGCGACCGTCTATCGGAGCATAGACTGCGGCTGCATATCACAATATCCTAGAAATCAATACATCTGGTTTACTGCACGCCTCGTAGACGTCGCGTGTCTGGGCCGTTCCTGGGAACTGAGCGATCTCAAATTAGAGATTCGACACTTTTTTACAATAAAAAATCTTTAAAATATTTCCCAATAAATGTAATTGTCATTTCAAAAATGGAGAGGCTAAAGGGTAATTTTTCTAGAATATTTTTATAAAACAGGATCTTAAAAAGCTTTAGCAAGCTGAGATAACTATTCTACTATAGATAGTTTTTATACCAAAAAATTATGAAAGCCAAATATATGTAGCTTAGGTCACGATAGTATATTCATACCTAGCCCGCCTAGTGATGTGTCCTGTCTAGAAGGGTCAGGCTATGTAGGAAGGGTTCGGACCCTCATTTACTAACGACCTAAATAAATAAGTACCTATCTACAAGATCGAAATGTTATGATGTTTATGTTCTAAAATATGTTTTCTATTGTTTACGTTACACTGTATTAATTTTTAGCTAAAAATAGTTACCTACTTACTAACTTACTGCAAGTTCTTATAGAATTCCGATATTTTTAAGCGAGAAGACAAAAGCAAATAGGAAGCTTCTTCTAAAATTCAACGATGTGGAAAAATTCTCACATCCAAATTATTTCTATAGAAATAATGTCCTTGTGTAATACTTGGTCACTACCTAAGCTGCGCGACAACTATAACAATACATACTCCATACAATATGTCGTTGTTATGGTAATTTGGAAATTAAGACATAATTTCGTAATTATGCGCTTCTTACATCGAAAAAAACGAGGTTACAAGCACTTAATTATTACCTAAGTCAGCATACAAAAAGACAAAAATCCATTAGTTGCAACTAAATTAATTTTCTGTCAGTTTATGTACGTACTCCGTACAACTATAGGTATATGTGTGTAGGGTGTTGTATGCTGGCCCGGCGACGGGCTGCCGCTGATAGGGTCACGGATGAATTCTACACATACCCGTGGCCCTGTCGCTGATGCGGCTTGACGGAACACAGTGGGGTTTTGGTCGGTAGGAATCCGACATAACCCACGGCCTCTTCCCCGGAGGCCTGTGGGTATCTATGCAAGATTTCCCCACTAAAAAAAAAAAAAAAAAAAAAAAAAAAAGGGTGTTGTATGCTATTGTTATATTACCAACGAAACCACACACGGTAGGTAGGTTGGTACTTGGTAGGTACTAGGGGAGTAGGGGATGGAAATTTGCATGTGTGAACTGTGATGTTGATTTAGCGCGAAAACGGGCGTTCAAATGGGAGAGGTTTGTGCGGAAATCATGTTGTCTTATTTTTATAAATAGTAAAAAGGAAAATACCAGAGACCATGAAGTGAACTAGTATATATCTGTTTATTTTAGGGTTACCGACTTGCTTTTGTTACTATGTAGGTAGGCACTAAGTTTATTAAATTTCATATGTATACCTAACGTATTATGTTGCGTTTTTTATCTTAAATGGCAAACGGAAGCAATCTTATTCAGTGTAACAAATAAATAACTTTAATTACAATTTTAGTATAATTATGTAACATTAACTAACTCCCACGGATGTTCTTTATTTTTGGCGTTGTTTTGTTATGATTACGTAATCGTCTCTACATAATAATAATAATCTATCTACTGGTAAAATACAAAAGCTTATAAAATTACGTCTCTTATTATTTATGAATATTCTTGTACTTAGCGTATAGAATAAATAAAAAATTGTAATATAGAGTCGCTTATGTAAATATATGAAAAAATAAAATATATACGTATAAAATAATATAGATATAAATACCAGCTTTACATGAGATTTAATTGTAATATGTATTATCTATCTTTTATTTAAATAAACGTTTAAACTCACTTCTGTTTTTCATTGTACCTGGTCCTTTACAAGTTTTTATTTAGTAGGTATATATAATAAGTAACACAATTACACAACCTACGACTACGTATTATATCCATGGACATCCTACTAACATTATAAATGCGAAAGATTGTATTTTTGTTCGTTACTCCTTCACGTAAAAACTGCTGAACCGTTTTTGATGAAATTTTGTACTGTTGTTTTGTTTTGTTTTGTGTTATTTGACGTGAATTAACACAAGGGTTAGTTTTTATCCCAGAAATCCCACAGAAACGGGAACTATGCGTACTTATCTTTAAAAACGCGGGCGAAGCCGCAGGCGGAAAGCAAAATATAATTGTAAAAATGATAAAAACCGACAAAGAATCCCTTTTTCTAGTTATTGCGTTTCTCATTTTGAGGTAATTAGTAGGTACAGTCAGAAGCATAAATATATTACCATTTGCAGATTAGCAATAATATCTGTCATAAGAACGGGTTCAATAATATCTGTCTGCCCGTATACAGCAAAAATATCTGACATTAGTAGGCAGCATAATAAAGTGGCATCAAAATTATGTGACGAAAATGTTACAGCAAATAATTGTGACAACCTCTCGAAGCATAAATATGTGACGTCACCTAGGAGGCAATAATATCTGACACAATTTTATATTTGGGTCATTTTCAAAATATTTGTACGTCACGAAATTGTCAGTAAACTGTTTCGTTAAGAAATGTCAGGAAGTTGTAAAAGTAAGGCTGTATTCAGAATAAGGTAATATTACATAATATAAAAAAGTAAGAAGTCACTAGTTAAAAAAAATATATATTTTTAGTTACAAAATAATCAACAAACAATCAATTTTTATAATTCTCTGTTTGCTTTTCCTTTTCTTTTCTTCTATCATTAGCTTCTTTCCATTTTTGTCTTCGAGCTTCTTTTTCACTGTCATTAAGATCTGATATTTTTCTTTGTCTTTGTTTCACTTTCTCGAGGTGGTTTTTCCTTTTCTTTTCATATTTTTCAGGGTTTTGCTTTTTTAGTTTTTCTGCAATGTATTTTTTTGCCGTTCGGCACCGGTTAGCGGCATTCTGAAACTAAAAAAAGCTGTTGGATATATGTATTTTGAATAAAAATAAAAACATCACTCGTGTGGGTGGAAAAGCGATCAACACTAAATGCAATAAGGCAAGCGTTATCCCATCAGAAACCACTTGTAAAATTGGAGGCCAAGACTCACTAATCCGCTTTCACTATAAAAAAGTTATCAGATCCCAGGAAAAGTCAAGTCCCTAAGCCCGACTTTACTAACCCTACATCATGGTTTAAAAAAGTATGGCCTGTAGTTACAAAAAAATAATCTTGAGAGATTTATTGTTTTTCTCCTTTATTTTTATTCGTTACATTAATTTAACGCACATTTTAATATCTTATTTTCATACTTTACACATGAGACCACAGCTTTACCGTCTACAATTTACTGACGTCAGTAAATGTCAAGAAATTGTTCGTCAGTAACATGTAAAAAATAACCTAAGAAATACTTTTACACAAAACATAATCACATTTACCATTAGATTGAAAGTGTAATCTATAACTCTAGTCATAATTTAAGTATATTACAATTGCGGTAGGTGAATTCTTCAAAATGTACTTACTTTTGTTGAGAATGCGTCGTTAGGAAATTGTAACTAAATTTTTTGCACAGCACACTACTGGACTTCTTCCATGTCTGGACGACGAACAAAATGGCGGCGCGTTAATGTGACCTTACTTTTCGTGACCTGACCAGTGTTGCCAATGATTAGAGTTAGATTCCTCTTCTTTGTGATACAAGAAATTGGTTAATTATGTCAATAAATCAGTGTCACGAAATTGTAACGATTGATAGGGACATTTTTATAATATGTAATTCTTCGTTTATTTAAGGTAATTTAAATAGTTTAATCTATCAGATATAACACTTCAAACATTGCTTTTTAATTATGATACAAAACAATAGGAAGTTTCATACAAAAATTCTGATAAAAATATTGGTTTTCATTGTCGTCCACATAGGGGACAATAAAAAAATGTATGGAGCTCTTTTTGTTACTTTATTTTCACATTAAATTTATGTAAGAATTTGAATCGCAATTCATTGCTTTTTATCAGAAATGATATGCAGTATGCTTAAGTTTAGTCTGTAAAACGTTAACAATGATTTATTTCAGTCGTAACCATATTTTTTTCGAAGATTTTTTAGGGGGACAAACATTTTGTGGTAATGTACAATTATTTTGAAAACGACTCATTTCTATATTGCAAAATACAATTGATTCCTCACAAAAAGCATAAATATGTGACACTAGCTTTCCGCCCGCGGCTTCGCCTGCGTTTTCACAGAAATACCGCATAGTTCCCGATCCCGTGGGAATTTTGGGATAAAACCTATCCTAAGTGTTAACCCAAGTTACCCTTTATTTGTCTGCTAAATTTTATTGTAATCGGTTCAGTAGTATTTGCGTGAAAGAGTAACAAACACACACACACACATACACATCCTCACAAACTTTCGCATTAATAATACTAGATTAGTAGGATAGGAAGTAGGATTATAGTAGGACTAGTAGGATAAGATAGGATAGGATTTTAAAAAGGCAAAACGTTATTTATTGAATTAGTGTTATGTATTTTGCTGGGGTAAGAATATGAACAAAAGACACATTATATTTTGTAAATATTTTTTTTAATAAAATTACGATAATATGATAACTTGCCATAATTTTCGATACTCAATAAAATAATATCAATAGGCTAATTATTATAGGTCAATGAAAATGAATAACGGAGCAATCGTGTCAAACGCCGCTAACGTCAAATATAACAAAACATGTGACAAAACAATTTCTAAATAATACATGAAGGTTACACTGAACCTTCAAATAAAATAAATCTACCCAAGTGGGCATTCATATAAGTATATGATGAGTAGGATGTTTGTTACTCTTTCACACAAATAAAAGAGTAAATGGAATTTAGCACACACATAGAAGGTAACTTGGATTAACGCTCATGAGAGCTTTTATCCTGGAAATCCCACAGGAACGGAAACTATGCGGGTTTTTCTTTGAAAACGCGGGCGAAGCCGCGGGTGTTTAACTAGTAGGATATATGTAATATCTAGACATACAATATGTAGTATACAACGACGGCACATATTAATTAATATGGTAATAATGTTTTAAAACAATGTACCTAGTTAAAATAAAATTTATTTATTTTGTATTAATTCAATATTAAATTAAAAATAAAATTGTGTCAGATATTATTGCCACCTAGTCGGTGTCACATATTTATGCTTTGTGTGAGGAATCGATGCAAAATACAGAAATATGAAATTGTGTCAGATATTATTGCTTCCTAGTTGATGTCACATATTTATGCTTTTTGTGAGGAATCGATGCAAAATATAGAAATATGAAATTGTGTCAGATATTATTGCTTCCTAGTTGATGTCACATACTTATGCTTTTTGTGAGGAATCTATGCAAAATATAGAAATATGAAATTGTGTCAGATATTATTGCCACCTAGTTGATGTCACATATTTATGACTAGCGGTCCGCCCCGGCTTCACCCGTGGTACATATTTCGAAATAAAAGGTAGCCTATGTTCTTTCTCAGGGTCTAAAGATTATCTGTGCCAAATTTCATCAAAATCGGTCCAGTAGTTTATGCGTGAAAACCATACATACATACATACAAACCTTCCTCTTGATAATATTAGTATAGATTTGTATGAGGAATCGATGCAAAATACAGAAATATGAAATTGTGTCAGATATTATTGCTTCCTAGTTGACGTCACATATTTATGCCATGAGAGGTTGTCACAATTATTTGCTGCTGTAACATTTTCGTCATATAATTTTGATGCCACTTTATTATGCTGCCTACTAATGTCAGATATTTTTGCTGTGGGCAGACAGATATTATTGAATTAGTTCTATTGTAGAGCCATTTTAATAGGCAACATTTGACAGTTCAACAAAATTCAACAACGTAACCTAGTAACCACGACATAGAATAACATGATATTTCGTTTTGTTAGAACTGCACATTTGTTTAACCTTTTTCAATTACGATTACATATTTATAATAATAATGACCGATAGAAGTAATTTTAGGACTTGATTTTACTGATAAACCATTCTAAACATAATGAACAATTTCTGATTTAAAGAACTGACGTCGCTACAATTTTGTGTCAATAAACCTTTTTTCTTTTTAAATACCAGAGACGTTACTCTAAAAATCGAAATCTGACATCTAGAATCGAATGCATTGATTACTTGGGAATAAAAATTATCATAAATTATTGACATGTGTTTCAAGTTCGATTGACAAATGTTTCAAGTCCGTATCGATTAATTCACTTTAATCGATGTTTTTAAGCAGGTTACCACCCTATGAAGATAAAATTGATAGACGTCAAATGTTGCCTATTAAATTGGCTCTACTATAGTGACAGATATTTTTGCACATCGCCCCCTAGGCATATATTATTGCTCGTGACTGTACCTTCGAAACTCGGAACTCGCGTGTCACGTAATAAGGTTACAAAATGAAACACACCATAATGAATATGACCACATTTATTTTTGAACACTTAGGTAATTAAAATAATCTTAATATAGAATCTCGTTATAATTGTTAAACATAATCATTTGAAATTATTTTACAAGGAATTGGGTAGAAAATGAACATTATAATTGTTAGCTTTCATTGTGATATTTGAAAAAAAAAATGATCGAATCTGAATTGAGCAGCCACAATCAAAACTTTTAAAAGGTATTAAAGGGTAAAGAGTACCTAAAGTACCAAATCCAAATTCGGTTGATTTCCTATAAAAGATGACTCGGCATTTAAATATCAATACTGCAACTCTCAATTCATAAAACAACAGTCTACATTATTCGATACATTTGACTATTCCTCTTTCCTCTGGAATTTTTAAAGCAAAAGGTTTTATAGACATAGGTAGGTTGCTCTTCAAGAAACTTATATTGCCTATTATATTTTGTCAAATAGCCTGGAAAGATATAGTATAAACTGTCCAAAGAATGGCCAAGTCATTATACAGTTTAATATTCGTATACAATATCCATACTGTATCGAATAATGTATTTTATTTAATGTCTTAACAAATAGAATGGAACAAATGAAATTGCTATGAACCAAGTAGGTTTAACATGGATAGTAGAGATCAAAAATCTTTTCCTGTATCCCTTATGGCCTGCTCAAACCAGAGCGGTATCCGCTACCGCCGTGGTATCAGTATACCGATCGGTACGCGATTATAGTCTTTATAATATACTACGTAAGAGATTTAATCGCGTACCCATCGGGATACCGCTAGCCACGGCGGTATCGGATACCGATCTGGTGTGAATAGCCCTGAGGGGACTTCCCAACAATTTAAATTTTTAAATATTATTATAATTGAAGCGAGATTACAATCGATATATTTGTTCGCAATTAACGTTTGTACAGAATATTAAATATTAATGTCAAATTTTCTAATGGCAAAAGAGACAAAAATTATTTTTTTAAAGCATAAACATTTTCTTATATTTTTTTAATATTACCACATGTTGAAACAAACAATAAGTTTGAATTTATCGTTCCTTATTATTTTCGATGAATCCATAAATCAATTAATTCAAAATACGTATAAAATACTACATGAATGTATGACAAATTTTAGTATGGCATATTTGTAATACGGCAACTTAAATTAAAGCACTTTTACGTTTCTCAATCACATTGATTCGTGTACCAATTATGGGCCCTCTTCACAATGTGCAGCGTTGGGAGAGTAGAGCCAATAACGATGGCGTACGACGGCCGTTCTTGAGGGTATTTAATATTTATATTCTCGCCATAATGGCGGCAAACATCGACGATCATTTTTTTGGACCAACGCTGCCCATTGTGAAGAGGGCCCATTATATAAACGTTGCAATACCTAGCTACATTGGCACATACAGTGATCATACCTAGTACCCATGTGTATAATTAATATATCTAAAATATAAGAAGCACTCCTTGGGTACGCTGCGTTCGGAAATTTAATTCAATTTTAAATATTAAATAACAAGTTTTTTACAAAATACTAAGGAAAGGTAATAGTATTAGATATGGCAACTTTCATTCTAGATAACGGCATTTAAGTTCATGAAAAAACTACATTATTTAAAACATAATGCTCAGATTATATTTTTTTATTCTGTAGTACAAAATTCAAGAACAATAAAACCTTGGAGTCGAATATAATGTATTTAAAATTGAATTCATTTAACGAACGCAGCTCTACAGCCAACATATCGATTTAAATTTTAAACATTATCTAAATTATAAAATTATACACAGCTATCTACATTTGTTATACATTTGTGAACTCGTATAAAATCTAGTTTTCATTATAATTATAAATAATATATTATAGTCTAGAAGCCTATATTCATACGGCCTTACTAACAAAAAGTTAAACAATGGATAAATTTCTACCATTTTGTCCTGCTCTTGCTCACATGAAACGTCAATCATAAAAACAAGACAGGTTATTGCAATAACTAATCCATTGGAAAGCGAATGGGTAACATTTTATTAGTAAGACCGATATAGTATACGACTTCTAAATTCAACAATGAAGGTACTAGCTAGCTATAAAAAATTAAACTATCCAGTAATTAGAAACGAATAATACTATAAAGTTCAATCAAACAGACTACAAAACGTATATTGAAACATTTTTTTCCAAATTACAACCCGCATTTTCATATAACTGTGAGGCAGGAGTTAACAAATGTATATCTGTCTCTTTCTATCACTAAGAAATATCAATCACTAGAGCGAGAAGGATAGCTCTAAAACCTTTGTTCTATAGTGAATAATACTTTAGAGTGATAAAAGTACATGTAGCTCTAGACCTTCTCTTTCTCTTGAGAACTTTAAATAGATGGTTCTATGAAAATAATTTTTGATACTTAAATTTTAAAATTGAAAAAAAAAAACAAACAATTTTTAAGTTTCCATTCCACATTCGAGTTTACTTTCTTGATCTATTTACTTTAATATCCACTTTGTAGTCTGTCTGATTATAATCTACAATAACATGGAGGCACGATCGTGTCAACTTCACTACTCACTGGGCAATTCCAACTATAAGCACCTTACACTTAGTATACATGTGACCAACGCTTACGAAATTACTTTTATCTTTGAAAACATAATATATATAAACTGAGGTAGAAGCGATATACGCGTTACGTTTGACGTCAGCTAATTCGCAGGGTTGCGTTTAGTCGGTTACGTTGCTATCTCTTTTTGGCTAATGGTTTAAATGTATATTCTATCTTTGTCTCACTACGGAGTACGTGAATGTTTAAGTTACTATGTTTGTGTGTGTGTGTGTGTAGAATGTTTATGTAGATAACGCGGAACAGCTTCAACTGTTAGTTTGTTCGCATATACCGCTCCTACGTCAGTTTATATATGTATTCTAAGACTTAGTTCATATCATCTCAATAGTTATATGCAAAAATAAATGATGAAGCTATTCAATTTGTACATAAATATAGCAAAAATAACTGTGCCATTTACACTACGTTATACTATACAACCTTTACTATAAATGTACATTTAAACAATTAGTAAAAAGAAATATCCTTTTTCTGTTGTTTTACCGTTTTCAAAAATACCTCATTTCAAATCAAATAGTGTTAAATATTTTGTTCAAATTGTCTATGGTAATTCTGCGCTGTCTTGTCACTTTATGAGCTATGGTTCGAATGCATTTTAAATCTATTTCATTGATCGATTTTATTTAAACCGTAGATTGTAGCGATTCTGATTTAATCGCCTTTTGAGACACTTAGTTTCTTATAAAATTAACTCGTAAAATGTATAATAAAAATTGTTCAATAAAACAGATATAAAATGCCCGTTGCAATGGCCCATAAGCATTGTGTTATTCATAATGACCGTATAAATACAATTTAAAAATGCGAATGTTAATTTAATATTAAACCAACATTTGAAAAAATGGATACAATTTTAGAATAACTTTTAGAATTTGATACATTCCTTACCGACTACGAAGTCACAACACAAAATGCCTACCAACATTTCTTCATACAAATATTCTTATTTCGCACTGCATCAATATTTTCTCCAAATAATTATCAAGGTTATAGCTAGATTAATCACGTTAATTAAATGAAATTGAATCGATCAATATACACACTTAGGAAGACAAAAATTATTTTTAATTAATTAGACAGTGCGCGCACGAGCAACTTTGTCTCCGCAACTATTTTGTCTCTCCCATCAATTTGTATGGAGTGTTGCGTCGCTACGTGCGCGCACTTTCATACTAGCCCATAGGTGGGAGAGACAAAATAGTTGCGGAGACAAAATAGTTGCGGAGACAAAGTTGCTCGTGCGCGCTAGCTCTTATAGTAAATAAGTTTTTTAAGAAAAAAATTATAAGTTCATAATGAAACAAAAAGGTTTCATCTAAACAGATAACCCACCATGAAACATAAGCTTGATTAATTTAGAGTATAAAGTAAAGCCAAAACTCGAAATTCATTATGCTAATTAATACAAAAATAGAACACAACCGTTCGCAAAGCCTTCTCAATTTCATGTCATCAGAAAAGAATAGAAACAATTTGATTATTCAAATCCATCCATCTCTATAACGGAACACAAAATTCCATATTCAAAAACATCACCATCACCATCGTAGAACACAACATTCCTAATTCAAAAACATCACCATAATAATAGAACACGAAAATTCTTTATTCAAAATCGTTCAAAAAAAAAACATTCTTTATTTAAAAAACGTTCCCACACAGCACTTGAGGAGGTTCATTGCCCCCTTAGGTCGGGCCTACACTGTCGTGTAGTACGCCGTTCGCTAGGAGGGCTGGAAGTGAGTAACTAATAACTTCGTCGCTTTAGCAAGATCGTACGCAGCTGTACGCACTTGATCTATTGGAGCTTGTGCTGTACACGCTATGGCTAGTTCTTCGCTCGCTGTTCGCAGCTCGCTGACCACTTGTTCTAGGGACGCGTCCGCGCATGTCTGGAAGGGAATGATTGTTTATGATTGTTTGATGGTATTGGGATTTGTGTTATGGTTAAATTTGAAAAAGTTTCTTTATATATATATATATATATATATATATATGTATGTTACACAAAAAAAGACGTGTGGCACTCGGGGACTGCCGCGGTAAAGCTATTGCATAGCATGCCTTCAAGCCACACCTCCGCGCTCGTCGGAGTGGGGAGCGTGAGGTTTTTTCGTTACGGAATTTCTCGATTCAGTTCCCGCGCTCAAGGCCCGCGATAGAAGCTATGCAATAGCTTAAAAATGATAACGTTTAAAATTCTAACAAAAAATACCTACCATGCCGGGCGAAAGTATACAAATTGAATCAAATCTGTTTATTTGCTCGTATATAAAGGTATTTACTCGTACTTAACGATGTTAATATACAATATTTATATCACATATACTGCCATGTACATTTGTACAATACACAGTAAAAAGTATAAGTTTAAACCCTGTATATGATATATGCACAGTACCTGCGGGAAAGAACGCAAGAAGCTGTAGACGCGCTGCACTCCATAGAATATGAGATTTCACTTAAACTGGCAACCTCACACGCGTTATGTGCACGACTGTACCCACTCAACACAGTACCTGCAGGCCGGCAACCGCGCTCCACAGAATGAGATTTCACTTAAACTGGCAACCCCGCACGTGTTAAGGTGGATCCACACTTGATCATTTTCGCGTATCACATCTCCGTCGCGTAGCATCGACGCGTATCATGTTTGCTAGTGTGGACGCAAAATGATCGCGATCGTGATACACTTCGTATCATGATACACCCCGATCGCTATTTACCGCGTATCTGATACGTATGGTATAATATAAATATCGTATGGTTTTTGGCCGAACCGTGGCTCACGCGATAAAAGGTACGGTATGGTCAAAATGGGCGTCCACACTTAGGATACGCATACTCGATACGATACGCCTGATACGGATACGATTACTTGATACATGTGGACCCGGCTTTAACCCATTGAGCCCCGAACGGCCCGATCGGTCCACGACACAATAGATTTTCTATTGTGTCTGTGATTCCGGGGCCTTTTTTTTTTTTTTTTTTTTATAGTGGGGAAATCTTCCAAAGATACCCACGGCCCCCGGGGAAGGAGCCGTGGGTTATGTCGGATTCTTACCGACTAAAACCCCACTGTGTTCCGTCGAGCCGCTTTAATGATGGGGCCGCGGGTATTTGTTACAATTCTTCCGCGACCCCCTCGGCGGATGATTCCGGGGCCTGAGTTATTACGTGCACAGTACCTGCGGGAAGAGTGCGAGCAGTGAAGCGGCAGCGCGTCGCACGGCAGCAGCGCGGTCCGGCAACCTCGCTCGCTGTAATCTCGCCGCACTCCATAGCTCCTGGATCGCGCGGGTAACCGCTTCCGCGCGGCATTGTACTACCTGTAGATACAAGTATTATTAAAAAAAGACGTGTGGCACTCGGGGACTGCCGCGGTAAAGCTATTGCATGCTATGCCTTCAAGCCACACCTCCGCGCCCGTCGGAGTGGGGAGCGTGAGGTTTTTCGTTACGCAATTTCTGGATTCGGTCCCCGCGCTCAATGCCCGCGATAGAAGCTATGCAATAGTTTAAAAATTGTGTAATAAAAGTGTAATTACATAAAATTAACAGCTAAACTCTGTCCTACTCCTGAGACCTGACTGCTGGCAAATCTATTCTAATATTAAAAAGCTGAAGAGTTTGTTTGTTTGAACGCGCTAATCTCAGGAACTACTGGTCCGATTTGAAAAATTCTTTCGGTGTTAGATAGCCCATTTATCGAGGAATATATTATATCATCACGCTACGACCAACAGGAGCGGAGAAATGCGGGTGAAACCGAGGGGCACAGCTAGTTATAATATATTATGTTTGCAGTGATAGCACTCTAAGGAGACATTTTCATGTATCGTTTTAGTTAATAAGATTTTTCTGTTTTATGTATATTTTTGTCTGTCTCTGTGTGTTTTCCAATAAAGAAAAAAAAAAGTCTATTATTTTAAAAACACCTTTAAAAAACCCAGGTACGACATTTTTGTTAAATTCTCACTATACCCTCACCACAAATTTTAAATCAATATTGTCACGATTTATTTCTTACCTCTGCATTCAACGGTTCGCTAGAAGTGTCGATATCCATCATACTAGAGCCGCCAATTTCCAGCGCCCCCTGCGTCAGCGACCGTTCCAATCCGGGAATGCTTGTCAACTGAACGGAAAATGTATCAACACTGCTTATACAGCCCCGTATAGGTCAAAGACCTTGGTGAAATAAAACTACCCGCAAAATGTATTTGTTACAGAAATATTATAGAGTCCATTGATTGTTCATTTCATGTCATATTTTAAAATTAAATCCAAGCAAAATATTTTACTTAAATTTAAAATTAAATTCAGCTGGCTTTGTCAATATAAAAATAAATAACCTAAAAGAGGTTACTTAGCAATTTATTTTATCTACATTTGTTACTGAATCCGAACTACATACCATTAGGGAAATACAGTTAATATATTAAATAACTACAGTGTTAATATATTTATTATTTTTTATTAATTATTATTATAAGAAAATATAACTACAAAAAAAGACTTAACTATTTCTTCTACAGGGACAAGGAAACAGTGGCGGTACGTTCATACAAGCCGAAAAGCCCGGCTTGCCTTAGAAATTCGCTACGAGACAGGAAAATACCCATATTCACGTTTGAATATTCGCGCGCAATGAGCAATTCATAATTTGCTCCGAAATTCAATGAAAACTCACCTACAATATAATATATAATACGCCTAGCATAAAACAATGACAAATTCGAGTAAACTTTTTAATTTCATCCTTCTACATATCGGAATAAGGTCGTACCTTTTATTTTGACGTTACAATCTAAATTGGATGGATTATAAACAGTGCGGTGTCTCGCTTGCACGCGTGGGCTTTTACCGGACTTTGCGCTCATCTCTTCTAACGTATGAAATTTCGCCCGAGTAGCTACATACCTAGCTATAGAACTCTATAGCAATTTCTATGGCGAAAAAAGCCCGGCTTTAACAGTGTGAAGATAGTTACGATTGCGCGAATGAACGTCGTGAATATTATTGTTATTATAGTTTGTTTGAGCGGGTGATTATACCGGTGTAATTTAGGTTAAGTTTTTCGAATTTTGTGGTAAAATGAGTGTCGCGACAGCAGATTGTGTTGTAAATTGTGATGGTTTGCTTTGTGCTCAGCGGGGGAAAGGTAAAATCATTAAACTTTACTGAAAAACAACAATTAATTTCTTCATCAAAACCAACTCCCAATTTGTGCATTACCGAAACTAGTAAGTCACATAAACGAAATTTTAATAATTGTAATGTTTACGAACGATTTCATGAATGAGAATTGCTAAAGCCGGCGCCAGACATTGGGATCAAAGTTTGAGCACACATTTTCAAAACTTTGATCAAACTTTATATGCACAAATGTATCCGGCTAGACTTGTATTTCAAATGATTTACGGGCACAGTTACCGCAAAGATGGCTCACAGAATAGACGACGATTTTGATGACTCCGTCAGACTGTTTTATTTGAGTGCCTTTAATTTTTTTTTTGAAGTAGCTCAATAAATAATTCTATTACTGCGTCATTACCCCACTCCATTATTGACGCTCAAAATACCACTCACAGATTATTGCATACAACTGCTCCGTTCAGCGGCGCACACGCGACTAAACACTGCAACAAGTGTGGCAGGCCGCACAAACTTTGAACTTTGTTTACTTTGATGTGCGCACTAAAAACCGACACATGATGGCAAACTACAAATATGTGTTCAAACTTTGCACAAATACGCAAATGTCAGTGCCACACTTCGCGACTTTGTAGGTATTTGCGTATTTGAACATATGTCTGGCGCCGGCTTTAGAAGAAGCCTTTCCCCAGCTGTTGAAACTTGCACATTTGGTAGTTACGATTCCTGCTAGTAAGTAGGTAGTAGTTCTTCCACGGAGCGTGCTTTCTCATCGTTAAATCGTATTCATAGGTACGTATTAATTATTAAGAAATACACAAGGCCAAGAACGCCTTTCTGAATTAGGTATCAATAATTGCCATAGAAAAGGAGCTGTTAGGTAATTGAATTCTAAAACAAACGCCTACTTTCTATAATTCCGATGTTATAAAATCTTTCCTTCAGAAAGATTGGCGTTTTGAATTAGAATATAAATTATCTGTACAATTTTATTAATAATATAATGTCATACAGTTTAATATAATTTATCGATTTTAATGATAAACGTTTGACTCAACTGTTTGCGGGCGCGCGTGAAAATTTAAAAGATTTGATTCGGTATGTTCACGTTTTTTTATAAGTTTTATAACGAACATAATTACACAGTATACCTAGGTAGGTATCTTATTCATGAAAAGGGTACCCATCAAACACTTTTAAAAATTTGGGCTTGCCCAGTCCTTACACCCTAGGCACGCCACTGCAAGGAAATTTGAAACAATTAAATCATTCTCCCTTCTAAGACATCCAAGATTGTTATAGCTATGCATTACAAAACAAATTTTCTAACAATCATAATTAATTACTACTGTTACTAAAATTAATCTAACTACATAATTAACGATTAGTACCTGATGTTTAGTAACCTGCCAGTTATTCCTCGGCCCCTCCCTAGTCTCATACATACTGACCGGGCGGGTCTTCAGTTTGACGTCCTCCCCCTCCCCCTCCCCCGCGCCCCCCAGCTGCTGGTCCATACTCCTCCCCCTCTCCTTGACCTCCTCACTTATGGACACCTGGGATATACTGTCATCGTCGATACTACTTGTCTTTAGCACGCTGTTCTCTTTGGTCAGTTGCTCGACTATGGTCTGTAAGTTCTTCAGTTGGTTTTTCAATTCTGTGATGGTGGAATCGCGGCTGTCTAGTTCCTTTTTTAGGGTTTCGACTTCGCTTCGGTCTGTCGGTGTGTTTGTTCGTTCGGATAGTGGTTGGTCGTTTGGGAGGGACGCGTTGTACGTGGATGATACCGTTTCGCCCGCTTTCGGGTCTAATGCGGACATCTGGAAGGTTATATCCATTTTTAGGATTAGATAATGGAAGATTGTTCTGACGTGTGATATCGATTTGTTATTATCTTTTTCTAATTTATTATTATTAGAATACATTAAAACAACAAGCTTTCGAGTGTCTATTCATAGATCCGGCGCGAAGGACCAATTTTTTTTTTTCATAAGAAATCTGCAATTATTTTTATTTCGAAAGTAATTATTTATAAACCAATCACAAAACTTTTTCACGTTTAAAAATTAACATAACAACTTAGACCACACTACTCCCTCTACCCCTCTACTCACATTTATAGTAAAACAAAAAAGTTATACACGTTAACTGAAAAAAGTGACAACAAGTCCAAAAATAATTATTTATAACCAATAAAGTTGTTCACGTTTAAAAACTAACGTGACAACTTAGACCATACTACTTATGCACCCGTCGTTACTCACATCAAGTTCCCGTAGCGCCGCATAGTCATCGTCAGACGCGACAGAATCGTACAGCGGCTCGTCGTCTGATAATTGAGACATGTGACGTAAGTGGCTCGCTGATAGCAGCGGGTTTGTAGGGCCTGTTAACGCTGTAAGGGAAATATAGAATAACAAATTTATTTGAAATTTAATTTAGGGTTAAAATATGTTGACAAATTGTCAGTAAACAAGCTTATATAACGTTTTCAAATTTGATTTTGGGTTAAAATAATTTGACAAATTGTCAGGAAACAAGCTATTAGACTATTTTTCTGGTGATAAAAAAAATGTTTTTTTAAAAATAATAATTTTCTCTTCAAATTTATATAGTAGGCAAATTATATTTTTAAACGAATATTTTTAATAAAAATTTTGAAAAACAACAATTACGTGGAACGAATTTTGTGTAACGAAGGCATACAAATCTTGCTTAAACTACCCTCATAACTATTTACTCACCTCTCGGCTGTAAACTAGCGATCCTCTGTCGTCTAGTAGCGTCCAGTAGTACATCTCGCAGTAGAGTAGCGAACTCTGGTGAAGAGAGACGTACTAACTTCCCTGGTTCCTGAGCTGATAGCGCCTATCCCTACTGACTTTCTTCCTACAACTCACCTCTTGGCTGAAGGCTAGCAATCCTCTGACGTCTAGTAGCATCCAGTAGTACATCTCGCAGTAGAGTAGCGAACTCTGGTGAAGAGAGACGTACTAACTTCCCTGGTTCCTGAGCTGATAGCGCCTATCCCTACTGACTTTCTTCCTACAACTCACCTCTTGGCTGAAGGCTAGCAATCCTCTGACGTCTAGTAGCATCCAGTAGTACATCTCGCAGTAGAGTAGCGAACTCTGGTGAAGAGAGACGTACTAACTTCCCTGGTTCCTGAGCTGATAGCGCCTATCCCTACTGACTTTCTTCCTACAACTCACCTCTTGGCTGAAGGCTAGCAATCCTCTGACGTCTAGTAGCATCCAGTAGTACATCTCGCAGTAGAGTAGCGAACTCTGGTGAAGAGAGACGTACTAACTTCCCTGGTTCCTGAGCTGATAGCGCCTATCCCTACTGACTTTCTTCCTACAACTCACCTCTTGGCTGAAGGCTAGCAATCCTCTGACGTCTAGTAGCATCCAGTAGTACATCTCGCAGTAGAGTAGCGAACTCTGGTGAAGAGAGACGTACTAACTTCCCTGGTTCCTGAGCTGATAGCGCCTATCCCTACTGACTTTCTTCCTACAACTCACCTCTTGGCTGAAGGCTAGCAATCCTCTGACGTCTAGTAGCATCCAGTAGTACATCTCGCAGTAGAGTAGCGAACTCTGGTGAAGAGAGACGTACTAACTTCCCTGGTTCCTGAGCTGATAGCGCCTATCCCTACTGACTTTCTTCCTACAACTCACCTCTTGGCTGAAGGCTAGCAATCCTCTGACGTCTAGTAGCATCCAGTAGTACATCTCGCAGTAGAGTAGCGAACTCTGGTGAAGAGAGACGTACTAACTTCCCTGGTTCCTGAGCTGATAGCGCCTATCCCTACTGACTTTCTTCCTACAACTCACCTCTTGGCTGAAGGCTAGCAATCCTCTGACGTCTAGTAGCATCCAGTAGTACATCTCGCAGTAGAGTAGCGAACTCTGGTGAAGAGAGACGTACTAACTTCCCTGGTTCCTGAGCTGATAGCGCCTATCCCTACTGACTTTCTTCCTACAACTCACCTCTTGGCTGAAGGCTAGCAATCCTCTGACGTCTAGTAGCATCCAGTAGTACATCTCGCAGTAGAGTAGCGAACTCTGGTGAAGAGAGACGTACTAACTTCCCTGGTTCCTGAGCTGATAGCGCCTATCCCTACTGACTTTCTTCCTACAACTCACCTCTTGGCTGAAGGCTAGCAATCCTCTGACGTCTAGTAGCATCCAGTAGTACATCTCGCAGTAGAGTAGCGAACTCTGGTGAAGAGAGACGTACTAACTTCCCTGGTTCCTGAGCTGATAGCGCCTATCCCTACTGACTTTCTTCCTACAACTCACCTCTTGGCTGAAGGCTAGCAATCCTCTGACGTCTAGTAGCATCCAGTAGTACATCTCGCAGTAGAGTAGCGAACTCTGGTGAAGAGAGACGTGCCAACTTCTGTCTTCCCTGGTTCCTGGGAGCTGATAGCGCTGGGTTCACCGGGAGAAATGCTACTCCGCAACGTTCTAGACCGGTTGCACTGGTTTGCCAGACTGGGAAATGGAGAATTATTATAAGATTATGTCACGTTAGAAGATTTCGTAGTTTAGGCAAGTTACATGGACGTATTTTGACAAAAAAATAACTTGATACATGGAACTGGCTTATAGACCAACTTCATAAATGCGAATAAATTTCGTACTCAAAGTAATCAGTGCATTCTATGTAACTCTCGTTTGTGAAAACCGCGACATAATATGTGATATAAGGCACAGCAGTTAAATAATAAATACATGTATTAATTAATGAATACAAGTGCTAGAGACCTGTATTAAAATAAGCTTTGTTTCTTCTAATATTAGCAAAGAAAATGAAACTTACTGGCTTCCGTTTCTCGCCGATCTATTTCGTCGTAGATGTCCATAACCAACTCTTCAAATAGATGATTAGGCAACTGAAATGTACAAAACATATTAAACTCACATTTAATATCATTATTTACTTCATTCACTCATAAAAATTCAATTTCGTACATTAATTCACTCATGAACATTCAATTTCGTACATTCATTCACTCCTAAACATTCAATTTTGTTCATTCATTCACTCTTGAACATTCAATTTCGTACATTCATTCACTCCTGAACATTCAATTTTGTTCATTCATTCACTCTTGAACATTCAATTTCGTACATTAATTCACTCTTGAACATTCAATTTCGTACATTCATTCATTCATTCGTTCATTCCAAACACATACCAATTGCAATTTGCCCCTCGCAGCCTTAGCGACGTCAGTCATCTCGTGCGTATCATGAGCTCGTGGCACGATGTAATGTCTGCCGGACGCGTGATCCGGTTTCTCGCCGGTGAGGAAGTATATCATTCGGTCAGTCGCTTCGTATACAAGTTCCGTCATTCGGTCAGCTAGCTCTGTGTGGCCGCCTAGCCTGGAATATTTTAAAGAATTATATTTAGTTATATTCTCTATACTTCATAAAAAAATATAAGATTTAAAGAAAGTGGTTTTTTGAATTTATATTTTTGGTTTTATGGCATTCAAATGCTTTATAAATATAAATTTATAAAGAATAGAAAAAATTCGATCACGAGGCGGTTTTTCTATTCTTTATAAATTTATATTTATAAAGCATTTGAATGCCATAAAACCAAAAATATAAATTCAACAAAAAAGGTCGTGTTCCATCGTTACAATATTGTATTCACTGAAAAGTGCTTCATATTGGTTGAAATGGTTGTTAATCATCTCAATAGATGGCGCGCGGTGTGTCCCTTCAGACACATAAAACTGAAAGAATAGAATAAATTCGATCACTCGGGCGGGTCACGAGTGGCTGAGTTGGTGAGGCATCCGCCCCGGAATGGCGCGAAGGATGCGGGTTCGAGTCCCGCCTCGTGATCGAATTTTTTCTATTCTTTATAAATTTATATTTAGAAAGTGGTTTTTGTTTATGTGATCACTATTATTTGGGACTTTGAATGTACAAAAGGTACAATTTTCGGATAAGGAAACAACAATACCCTGATGATATGTTGATACAAAGTAAAAACTTTTTAATTCGTGTAAATTCAACACATATTTTCTTAAATGTGTTGAATTGAATTTGTATATATTGAATTCGTAAAATGACTATTCTTATAGTCATTTTGTAAGTCTACCACAGAATCGTAATGTTGCTTCTACCTCGAAGAATCAAGCAAGTAACTTTTTAATGGGTACTTATGTGTCATAATAAACATAATATTTTCTGAATTTGATATTTTTGGTTTTAGGGCATTCAAATGCTTTAAAAATATAAATTTATAAAGAATAGAATAAATTCGATCGCTCTGGCGGGTCCCGGGTGGCTGAGTTGGTCAAGCATCCGCCCCGGATTGGCGTGAAAGGACGCGGCTTAGTGTCCCGCCTCTGATCAATTTTTTTCTATTCTTTATAAAGGAGAATGGCAAACTCCCATAGGACTCTGGGCCTGATCATTACACTGATGATTTATGGGAGATTAAATTGATAAAAATATACAGATTCTATAAATATAATAGTTATAGATCTGTTCTATGGGATAACAGAGATATTGGGGTGTAAATAAAAGTTATTTTGCTTGAGTTAAATGAATAGCATTGCCTTTTTCTATGTCCAGGTAAGTTTATTTTCTATCTACATTGTCTAGCTATTAAGAGAGTAACAGTCAGGTAATAGAAATATTGGGTCCAACACATATTATTCAACACACATTTTTACTTACCAAAACTTCAACAATCACTAGGTACATTTCTTATATCTTTATAAATGGATGAATCAGGATTCGCTTTTATAATAAGACTTATCAATTCAAATAATATATTTAGAGTAAAAATAGACGATTAAGGTTGATGTTCCGACCGTCCCTCCATACATTTTTGATTACCTCTAAACACTTAACACAGACACTATTTCTTTAAAACTAATCATTTTATCACTTCTCTATAATGAAATGTGTGCGCGTTCGACCTTTTTAATCAATAATTTACAATATTTACTTAGAAAAACAACAGTAAAATACCGGAAAAATTTGACACTTCTACAGTAGTGTGCGTGACTTTTGCCAAGCGAAACACGACATAAAGCACGACATCTAGCGCATAGACTATATACTTATTACAGATCTAGCGCGTCAATGTCTAAACGAAAGGCGATGTTTAGACATTGACGCGCTAGATGTCGTGCATTCGCGTTCGTTATCTTATGCATAATGAGCATAATTCTAATAAATCAAAGTTCTGTGTAAAAATTGAGTAATTTCATTTCCAATCGTTCAAAGAAAATAACAATAAAATAAAATAAAACTAATGACCTTAGAAACTATGTTTTTTTTTATTTATTACTCATTATTGTTCGTCCGTCGTAGGTCTGTAAACTGTATTGTACACTGAAGGTAAATGGTACTGTAGGTACTTTAGTTCGGCGTCGTCGCTCGTCGGCTTGATATAAAATTACATTCTTGATTTCATTGACACGCGCTATGATTTGCGCGCGGAATTTCTTGTGTTGTGAATTTATTTTTGTATGCTATGCATTTTAATTGATTCAAATTGCAATGTTTCTCTAGTATGCATTTGAGACTATATTGTAAATTGTAATAATTGATCGTGGGTATAGTAATTAATTATTCTAATAACGCAATTAGTAATATATGTATTTTCGGTGGGATTCAAAACAAAAAATTGGCCCGTGATTTTTATGAAATTTCACCACATTGCAAATCACATCAATCATAGTTCATACACATGTATGACGAAAGTGATTAGTATTGTGGCTAACATTGACTCATCAGTTCATCACTGAAACCAGTGATAAATCAGTACCTATATCATATTGTGTTTGAATATTTTTAAACAATGATATAAGTATACAATTATTATAAATCGGTAAACTATCAAAGTAATCACAAACTTGCAAACATTTTTAAAATGTCCAGTAGTTTATGAGCCTATTCATTACAATCAAACAAACAAACAAAGTTTTCCTCTTTATAATATTAGTGTAGACAAACACTATGAATACGATCACGAATGCAAATTCGGGGATTTTCTAATTATTGCTAAATAATAATTGAATTCGTTTTGAAATACTCTATAATTTTTAGTGTATAAATAGACATTTATAATGTGGTGCTCATTTTTTTTGTACTGCTAACGCTATTGTAGGTACCTATTTTCGTTGTTTTATTTCAAGTGAACACGGCCATACAATTTTGTCACGAGCCGCCTATGATTGTAGGTACTTTTGTTAGGCTCCTTCGTCGTCCGCGTCGGCTCGAAAGTTCTTGATTTCATTGTCACGCGCTATGATTTGCGCGCGGATTTTCTTGTGTTGTGAATTTATTTTTGTATTATTATTATTTTTTATTTTTTTTTTTATTTTATTGATTCAAATAAAATATTTCACTAGTATGCATTTGAGACTATATTGTATTATGTATAATTTATCGTAGGTATAGTTATTCTTATAACGCAGTTATATTTTCGGTGGGACAATTTGACCCGTGATTTTTCTGAAATATCACCACGTTGCAAATCACATCAATCATACACACGTATGACGAAAGTATAGTGGCTATAATTGACTCATCAGTTCATCACTGAAACCAGTGATAAATCAGTATATCATATTTTATTGTGTTTGAATATTTTTTAAACAACGATATATACAATATTATTATAAATCGGTAAACTACCAAAGTACTTCCGAATTTTCAGACAGACAAACAAGTAGTTTGAACACGCAGTTTTCTTATACTAGTAGCAAAAATCAAAACCATAATATTATGTTTACCTACTATATTTTACTAAAAGTCGAGTGCGTCGAAATCGTAAATAATAATATGTTTTTCACCTTCCTGGTTATTTTCCCATAGTAAATAGTGTTTTAGGTTTGTTGTTGTAGGTAGGAATAATAATAATTATTCTTACATGTTGGTTATGAAATGTATATTGAAATAATTTACTTTTACAAATCATTAGTGATATTAGTTTTGAGTGAAAATGCTTGGATCAGCATAATATTATATGGTACTTCAAATACATGTTTTGATAAAAAAAACAATAGTGTAATAAAATAAAACTGCGTTTTATTGTAATCAATGTTGACAATTTTAAATTCCAAAATTATTGATCAATAAAATAGTTTACACCAACAAATATAACTTTTATTTTTATAACAATCGTTCATAATATAAACCGTAGCAGGTGGCGTTTTGAAGTTCTGTCTACTCATACAGAAAAATGGAAAACTTGTTTTTTTTGTAAACAATTTATTACTCATGTTGTTTGGCAACTCGAAGCGTGGTCGTCCGTCGTAGGTACTTTTGTTCGGCGTCGCGTCGTCGTCCGCGTCGGCTTGATATAAAACATTCTTGATTTCATTGACACGCGCTATGATTTGCGCGCGGAATTTCTTGTGTTGTGAATTTATTTTTGTATGCTATGCATTTTAATTGAATCAAATTGCAATATTTCTCTAGTATGCATTTGAGACTATATTGTAATAATTGATCGTGGGTAGGTATAGTAATTAATTATTCTAATAACGCAATTATATTTTCGGTGGGATTCAAAACAAAAAATTGGCCCGTGATTTTTATGAAATTTCACCACATTGCAAATTATATATTATACAATTACAATTACAATTATTATAAATCGGTAAACTATCAAAGTAATTACAAACTTGCAAAATATGCTTTTCCGAATTTTCAGACAGACACACAATTTTATTAGTTTGTTTTAGCAAAGTAGGTACCTATACGTATACGCTTACGTCGCGCGTCGCGTCGTCGAAAACGGTGCGCCCAGAAACAAACATACCTAATTCAGTTACAATCCTTTTTTTGTTCCGTAATTTATTGTATTTATTCTAATACGATTTTTTTTATTCGTCGGCCAGTTCTACTAGGTATAAAAAGATAAAATTGAAATATAATTATTGTAGCGACAGCCATATTATGTTACTATGTTTTCGTAAATATGTTTTTCACCTTCCTGGTTATTTTCACATAATCTTATCTTATATATAAAAATGAATCGCAAAATGTGTTGGTAAGCGCATAACTCGAGAACGGCTGAACCGATTTCGATCATTCTTTTTTTATTATATTCCTTGAAGTACGAGGATGGTTTTTATGTAGAGAAAACGTAAATATTATGTACCACGGGCGAAGCCGGGGCGGACCGCTAGTATATATATATAAATGAATCGCAAAATGTGTTGGTAAGCGCATAACTCGAGAACGGCTGAACCGATTTCGATAATTCTTTTTTTATTATATTCCTTGAAGTACGAGGATGGTTCTTATGTAGAGAAAACGTAAACATGTACCACGGGCGAAGCCGGGGCGGACCGCTAGTCTAATATAAAAATGAATCGCAAAATGTGTTGGTAAGCGCATAACTCGAGAACGGCTGAACTGATTTCGATAATTCTTTTTTTATTATATCCCTTGAAGTACGAGGATGGTTCTTATAGCTAGAGAGCTAGTTAGTTTAGTTTTAGTGCAGTGGCAGTGTAAATGTTGTTGTTGAGGTTATGTAAATTTAACACTTTAGTTAACTACCAAGATATAAAGAAATGAGGATAGGACACAATAACTATTGGTTGAGGTATTTATAAACTCATAATATACTTTTAAAAAAATCACGTTTTAATAAATTTCTAGAATTAAATTAGAACAGCTGATTCAAAATAGCCTAAAAAATCTTAATAATAATAATTACGCTTCACAGCAAGAAGAAATGTACCATATGTACCCGCACAAAGTCGATATTGTGTTGCCTACCGTTCGACTCAATGGCTAGGGTTGTAACTACCTTTAATAATTATTACCAAACTAATAAACCGAGTGATGCGAAATAACCATAATTCTTTTAGAGTTTGATAAAATGATCAGGCAGGTATTTTCTTTAATCCTCTGAATTCTCGGTTACTAAATTGTATCGTTGAAATTATTCTTAATCGCGTAAATTTAATAAATAATCATATGGAAAACACTTTTCATTTGTTTTTTTACTTTCACGCCCAACTACTATACAATAATTACGTTGTTTCGGTATTTTGACGAGAAAACGCAGGAAACATCCGTTGTATCATTTTAGATAGATTGTATATTTTGTATCTGTAGAATTGAAATCAAAGCTATGTATATGTTGTCTCCATTCTTTTCTTATCGGATTGTTGATCCCAATGCGAATGCGTCACTTAAATTTTATAAAAGACAATTAAGAACATCAAAAATAAAGTGATACGTAAATATTTCACAGTGCAATATATTATGTAATTAATAATAATTATATATTTATGAAAAAATAATTACATCAGATTTAATAATAGCAATTGTTTTGAATGTACATAATATGAATAAATGATTACATCATAATAGTAATAATCACAATTGTTTTATTTCCCATTTGTTGCAACCCTAGCATATTTTCATGTAGCAGCAGAAGTACCTACACTGGCGGCGCGGCGGCATCGTGCGACATCAAAGGCATTGCCTTACTAGGTAAGTTTATAATGACTCATTTCTTTTATTATATAATTTACGTTTTACTTTTACAGAATCCGATTCAATGGATTATGAAGACGAGTCACACAACGCCATACGATAGTGATGATGAATGAACATTTCAATAAATGCATGCGTGTTTTTTTATGTTGTTTTGTAATTGTTAATTGTTTCTTAAATAAAGAAATAAACTAAATATTTAAATGATGATTTGTTATTTGCAACACAACTTTATATTTGAGATTCTTTACAAATGTATATTTAGTTTTGTATCATCAAATTTATAAATTTTATTCCATAGTTTTCAAAATTAAATGTAAATGACCATAAAAACATTAATAAAGTAAATCATTGATGTAAGGTCAGGGAACGTAATACATATATACATCTGACCATGTAGAAGCTAAGTCTTGTTGACTGCTGAAGTCTGTAAAGTTTTGTTGTCTGCTGAAGTCTGTACGCAATGAAAATGTCTGCCGTTTCGAAAATAAGTTTTTAAGACCCTAATAAATAAAATATATGAATGGCAGATCTGGTCAAATACTTTCAAAATTGTATTTTTTTCAGCACTTTCATAAGTGTCTGCCAGAATGTTATCCGCGTGATAATGGTCTGCCATTGTTATTTTCCGATAGTAATAATAATCTATTTTCAAATATCAAAATGGCAGACGTGGTCAAATGGTTTCAAAGTTCGCCAAAAATTTCCACCTGTCTTACCTAAGCGCGCGCCCCGTCCACCACTCTGGGCTTAGTGACTCCTCATCTCATGTATAGTAGGTATAGGGGAATCAACACACAAAAATCCAGGTCTGGTCAAATACATACAGGTAGCTTTGCGCTAGCTCTCTAGCTATTACTTCTTATGGAGAGAAAACGTAAACATGTACCACGGGCGAAGCCGGGGCGGACCGCTAGTAAATAATAAAATAATAAATAGTGTATTAGATTTGTTATTGTATCTTGTATACCTACGAATAATTATTCTTACGTCTTGTTGGGAAATGTTCAAATACCTACCTATTGAAATAATTTACTGTTACAAATCATTAGTGTTATTAGTTTTGAGTGAATAGGCATGGATCAGAAATTCAGAATATAATATGCTACTAACTACTCAAATACATACATGTTTACACAACAAACACCACTGACCTCTATAACTATAAGTTATAGAGGTCAGTGACCGTCAGTGACAAACACTATGGATACCTACGCTCGCGAATGCAAATTCGGTGATTTACTAATTATTGATACCTAGTCATTGAATTCGTTTTGAAATAGCCTGTACTTTGTAATTTTTAGTGTTATAGACATTTATAAAATGTGGTGCTCATTTTTTTTTGTAATAAATTATCCTGCTACGCTATTGTATTTTCGTTGTTTTATTTCAAGTGAACACCCATACAATTTTGTCACGAGCCGCCTCTGGCCTCTGGGTGAAATCAACCAGTCAAATGATTTTTGTTCTAATTGTATTTTGGTAGTAGTTTGTTTAGAATTTACATTACCATTGTTTAATTTTTATTTTGTATTTGCAGTAAAATAAAAAGATGAAAAACTTCATTAGGTATATTGTACGACACCTCACTCTGAATCGCGCTAGCGAAATTTTTTCGTTACAGAGCACATATACAACTTTCGGACAATCTTCATTGAGGCCGGCCGGCAAATCGAGTATGTCGAGAAACTTCACTTATTCGATGGAGGTATTCTACCTTCCTTCCTCCACAGTTGTGGGACCCCGACGTGCATTGAACACGCAGCTTTCTGATACTAGTAGCTAAAATCAAAACCACAGATATGTCTGTGATCAAAACCATAATAATATTTTTACCTATTATTTTACTAAAAGTCGAGTGCATCGAAATCGTAAATATGTTTTTCACCTTCCTGGTTTTTTTTCCATAGTAAATAGTGTTTTTGATTTGTTGTTGTATGAATAATTATTCTTACTTGTTGGTTATGAAATGTATATTGAAATAATTTACTTTTACAAATCATTAGTGATATTAGTTTTGAGTGAAAATGCTTGGATCAGCATAATATCATATTTGCTACTTCAAATACATGTTTTGATAAAAAAAAAACAATAGTGTAATGTAGGTAATAAAATAAAACTGCGTTTTATTGTAGGTAATCAATTTTGACATTATTTATTTCCCAAAATTACAATAAAATAGTTTACGCCAACAAATATAACTTTTATTTTTATAACAATCCTACTTCCTACTAATGCGAAAGTTTGTGAGGATGTGTATGTGTGTGTTTCACGCAAATACTACTGAACCGATTACAATGAAATTTAGCACACATATAGAACGTAACTTGGACACATTGAATAGGTTTTATCCCGGAAACCCCACGGGAACGGGTTTTTTTTTGAAAATGCGGGCGGAAAGCTAATCGTTCATAATAATATAAACCGTAGCAGGTGGCGTTTTGAAGTTTTGTCTACCCATACAGAAAAATGAAAACCACAGGAGATTGCCCAAGTGACTATGGCACTTGGTATCGCAATCAAACTTATTGTGTCAAGATGAAATATAGCTCAATTTAAAGCTTGATGTTAGTACTTTTAGATATGATTAAAGTTTTTATGTAAATAAGCCGCAGTTCGCGACAATAAAAATAAAACAATAGTTTTATTCAACACTTCAAAAAACTACTTAATCGAGTTTAAACTAACGATGAACGTTAAGTTTTACATTTATTACATAGGTAATATTTTAATTTACAAGACAAATGTGAAAAGTAAATCGTAATTTAAACATTATTTCAAAATAACATCGAACAATGCGTCGAACACATTCATTTGACATTTCAAATAGAAACTATGACATATGACGTTTGCAAGAGAGATAGATATAGGTATGTGTCAAAACAAAACTTTTACTTTTATTTCTATTTATTCGGTATAATTACAACTTAATAGTGATAAATATGATCATTATAAATACAAATAGGAATTAACAATATCACGAACACGTGACACAACTAGTATTTTACCGATTCCATACGTAGTCATACATGTTTCAAAAGAAAAACTTTTACTTTTACTATTATTTCAATTTATCCGGTTTAATTAAGACTTAATATTGATACATATGATCATTATAAATACAAATAGGAATTAACAATATAACGAATACGTGGCACAACTAAAATTTTACCGATACCACCCGTGGTCATTCTCCTTTGTGGGTCATTTGTAACAGGATGGCGGTTCTACAGCGAAAAAAGAAAAATGATGGTCAGAACGCTGATACCGGATACCTTAAGATACTGTAATATAAAATATTACTAGATTAGATAAAATATTATAGGTAGTATCTTCACCGTGTGTGACGCGCTTTACATTCACGCCATCTAGAGTTAAATCTTTATCATTTTTGTATACGTCTGTGTGTGTAAACGACCCTGTATGCAATGACAGATGTTAAAACGCATAATTTTACCGAATTGGGTGGATTTTAAGGCAATGATATAACATATTTCAATAAAATATAATATTCAGTAACCGCCATGACTATTCCTAGGTTTGATGACTATTCCAATTACGCAAAAACTCAAATAAACTAGAAATGTAGAATTCAGCGCCATCTAGCGGGATATTGGCTGGGAACAGATCGTAGCAATCACCTTAAGGCAATTTTGAATATAACGTTACAAAAACTTCACTCAAAAGTCAAACAACAAACATCAACAATCACTCATAACTGACATAATTATAATTATAATTAATAATTTGACATTTACAATTGCCAGCTACCTAAATAAAAAGGTTTTAATTACTATTGATTAAGTAAAATATGTTTTTATTTTATAGAATGACCAAAATAAATAAAGATGTGTGTTAAAAAAAAGTTAAGTTTTGCTTCTGATTTTTATAGCATTTGAATTCTTGATGATTATTTGATCTATATATTTGACTATTTTACTCCTGACAACACTGACATCTCTGCTTGATAAGACCGGTAGTGAACGAATTATCTTTTTTTTTCAAAGATTTGTTTTCCCATAGAATCAGAAGTCAATATTTTACAAATAATTATTAAAATTAACATAATTAATTTTAAATATATTATGATTTCTGTAACAGTTAGGCCCAGTTTCGCCATTCTCCTTTATAATATTTTCTCTCTCTATTATAATTATATTTATTTGTAGCACTAACCTAGCACACTCGCTGGGCGTGTTCCCGGCGCTGTCCCTTGCGGTGGGGTCTGCGCCCCACGCCACCAGCAGTTCCGCCTGCGCCGGTTGCCCCGCGCGACACGCTACGTGCAGGCACATGTTGCCTTTCTCCTGTGGAAACGGACATGCGGTTTGAAGTCGAACTCGCTTTATATTTAAACTAGCTTACCGCCCGCGGCTTTGCCCGCTTTGTCTAAAACCTAATATAAAATAATTATATACTTAAACCTTTCTCTTGAATCACTCAATCTATTAATAAAAGCCGCATCAAAACCCGTTGCGTAGTTTTAAAGATTTAAGCATACAAAGGGACATAGGGACAGAAAAAGCGACTTTGTTTTATCCTATGTAGTGATTTACACATTTACAATCAACAATAAGAAAACGAAATAAACGGTACCCAAGTTTAGCAATCGTTTATGACAAAGTAACAAACAGTATTTTTGAAAAACATACAAACATTATTTGTAGAAACTATTTCTGACTACAACCAAATTTTGTAGAAATCAATTTATAATGACAATTTCCTATTTTGTAGAAACCAATTTGAAAATTGAATAAACAAAAGAGCAAGAATTAAAACAGGCTTTATTTACATAACATTATCCTGTGATTAAAAAAAATTAATCACTGTGTAAAAAACCTTAATATTGAAACCTAAATATAAACTCGAAATTTTTATTAAAAACCACCAAATATTGTAATTAAAACACACCTGATTATAATAATTAGGATCAGCACCCTGCGCCAACAGCCTCATTCCAGTATCCAATGACGAACTTCGCACTGCACTGTGCAACTGCCTTCCTAGCTCACTGGGAGGTTCGTCTCTTCTCGCTCTCAACACATATGCTAGGCGTAAGTGCTTAGCTAGTATGAACTCCGATTTCACTGGACTGAAAGAGTAATCTAACTTAGTATGCATATGTTTTTGATACTGGATTTTTATACCTGTACTGTAATGTTATAAAGAGGAATATTTTTTTAAGTTTGTTATATTTAAGTAGTCATACTTAAAAAAAAATTAAAATATTTTCACTCATAGAAAAGTATGCTATTTCTAAATAACATAATATATTATGCTATTTTTTTGTCCTAAATATATTCTGGACTATCATGAGTTGAATTAATTATGATTGTTAGTTAGTCATGATTACTCTATTATAAGAGCTCCTGTTTAATCACTTAAACGGTCAATAAAAGCAATTGCTTCATCAACTAAAATAAACAGAACATTCACAGGAAATATAGATCAAATTAATACTCACTGTAGAGGGTCTTTAGGAGTTGGTTTCTTCCGTAAATGCTTTGGTGCCGATGTGTCTAACAAGGAATGTTCCCAAATACTGTTTACATTTTGTGCTGTGAGCGCTTGCACCATCTAAGGAGCATTTAATGTTTGTAAAATTGGTTTAGAGATAAAAATTATGGAAATAAGATTATGTAGGGCAATACATCAGAATATCTAAAATTGGTTTAGAGGTGTAATAATGGAAATAAGATATGTAAGATATCAGAATATTTTTGTTATCAATATTAATATACTATAACGAATGATATAACCATGAATAAATCCTGAGCAAATTATTTACAGTAGAATAAGATGTCATTATAGTGGGTATTTACCCATATTAAATAATTTATAATGATTTAATACATTTTTTTTATTATAGTGCACAATATACAGTTTATTTTACGTACAGCTAAAAGGGAAGGTGGCCAAGAACCCTGCCGTAAGGATTTTACGTGCGAAATATGCCGCCCCATACTCCGATGAACACTGCAGCATTCCGCACACAACAACAACCCACGGTTTATCGACGCCCACGATGGATCTACGACAAAAACAGGATATTAACACCGGCTTAATCAAGAGTCTAGTCATTAATTACTGTCTCAAATCGAAATTAGAACATCTCACCCGATGCCCCACAATCGGAACACATTTCCATCGATGACCGATGTTTAGATCTTGAAATCATTTTTGTTTTGTACACTCCTTATTATAAATACACTATAACAAGCTACTTATTCACACTATTATAATAAATAATTAGTATTATAAACATAATAACTTGAATACAAAAATAAAACAATTCAACCCACGAAACGTCAATCAAAAACATGAACCACAGATTAATAACATTATTAGATAAAAAGCAGAGTATATAAAGTACAGATAAAAAAGTGTTTTTTTTTTTTTTTTTTTTATTAATTAAAAAGAAAATATTTAATTTTGTTAGCAAGATAAATTAGGATATAGGAGTATAAAATTTGTACATATTTTTTACTATTTATTTTTAAATTAAGTTATTTATTTTATAAAAGAGCCATGTTTTGTTATTATAGACTAAATACCTTGTATCAGAGGTTTTGTATTAAAAAAACTTCACTATTTTGAATATGAATATGGCAATTGGCAACATCGAGTCGGCCTGCGAGACACGTCAGAGGCCAAATTATATATTTTTATCGTAAAATTTCAACAAAATGAAGTTTTCTATTATATTAGGGATTTTAACATGCTGCTCTATAGCGTTTGCCTATCAAGAAACATTAGTGCTTGTCGATAATCTTAACATAAGAGAAACTCATTCACAATTTTTCAAATCTTTGCAAGGTAATACACCGATGCCGGTACAGTTTTTGTCAATTATCTTCCATAGTTCCCCGCTTTCATATACCTTGACGTTTTAACATTGAATGTTAACATTTAGCTCATTTAATAAATTGTTATTTCACAGAACGAGGCTACACTCTCACATTTAAGTTGGCCGACGACGCTAACCTTGTTCTCTCGAAATATGGCGAATATTTGTACAAGAATTTGGTCGTGTTTTCGCCCAGTGTGGTGGAGTTTGGTGGTCAAATCGATACTGATGCTATCACAAAGTTCATAGATGATGGAGGCAATGTGCTTATTGCTGGTAACTCGGCCGCTAGCGATGTATACAGGGAAATTGCCTCGGAATGCGGTTTTGAAGTAAGTAACATTGGTGAATAAAAATCGGGTACTTATTTTTACTTTACAAGCATGTTTAATAAATATATTTGGATGGTCTGATCTCCTTCCTATCAAGATGGAAATTTTTATGACAATTTCAGTTTTTGTAATAACGGATTACTTAATTGTCATTTAAGTAATCCGTTTTACTTTATCCAAGGATCTAATCATTATTTTTATAATGTTTTTGGTTATATAACAATTAACAACAACTTTAAATAAAAATATAAATTTTATAGATGGATGAAGAGTCAGCAGCAGTAATTGATCACTTCAACTTTGACGCCCTGGATGATGGAGACCACACAAGAATCGTAGTGTCACCCAAGAATTTAATCGATGCACCAACTATTGTTGGACCTCAGAACATCAAGCCTTTACTGTTTGAGGGTACAGGCTTGATCCTGGATAAGGATAATAGCTTAGTGATGCCCATATTGAGTGCAGACAGCACTGCATACAGTTATAATCCTAAAAGCCAGGTATTATATTTTTGTATTCTTAAAGCTGAATACTAAATGATTATCCCTACTTAATATTATAAATGCGAAAGTAACTCTGTCTGTCTGTCTGTTACGCTTTACCGCTTAACCCCTTGACCACCGAGCGGCCCGATCGGGCCACGACAGTGTCTGTGATTCCGGGGGCTGAGGGATTAAACCTCTCAACCGATTTTGATGAAATTTGGTACAGACAATCTTTAGACCCTGAGAAAGAACATAGGCTACCTTTTATTACGAAATATGTACCTCGGGCGAAGCCGGGGTGGACCGCTAGTTTTATATATGTCTAAAATTACTTATAAGAAAGTATGTTAAATTTCAAATTCAGATTTAGATTTGTTGATTTGTTGTTTGTATACCATGTAATAATAAAAGAAAGAATAAATTGTGTCTTTTCCCATGCAGTTACAAATATAATAAAATTAATTTTAAACATGTTATAGATAGATAAATGTGGGTTATCAGTAGTAATTGATAATGTATCAGTTGTTCAATTCAGAATTTATAATAAACTAGCGGTCCGCCCCGGCTTCGCCCTTGGTACATATTTCGCAATAAAAGGTAGCCTATGTTCTTTCTCAGGCTCTAAAGATTGTCTGTGCCAAATTTCATCAAAATTGGTTGAGAGGTTTAAGCGGGAAAGCATAACAGACAGACAGACAGAGTTACTTTCGCATTTATAATATTATTAGGGATTATTTCTGTAATAATGTAAAATTAAATAAAGTCATATAATCTTTAGTGCCTTAAATTCAGATCCAAATCATTTATTTTTAATTAAAGGTTAAAGAATACCCTCACGCCGTTGGCCGTAAAACAGTCCTCATAGCCGCTCTGCAAGCCAGGAACAATGCTCGCATTGTCTTCAGTGGTTCACTGTTCTTCTTCTCCGATGAAGCTTTTAATGCCCCTGTATCTAAGGTCCATGTAAGTACTATGTCTGTAATTTATCTTTTTCTTTAACATTTTTTGAAGGTATCAATCATTCCATTAATAAATCATTAAAGAAAATTATATTAAGTAAAAAGGTAGTGTTCAAATTTTTATGGATGTTATCATTTTTTCCAGTCCTCTAACCAATTGGATATTTTTATATATATTCATTTTACATTAAATTGGATTATATTTAGCTCTTTCTGCCAATAAATTTATTCTCAAAAACTCTTAAACGCAAATATAACAAAATGAACAACACTTTTAAATAATGTTACCCTGTGTTTATTACTATTTTTTTAGAAATAAACATATAAAGTCTGTGCTATAATGCTATGAAGGAAAACTATGTAACATGCTTTATAATTTCCAGGGTGACAAACTGAAATCTGACGCGTCTGGTAACAAAGACCTGGCTATCCACTTGAGCCAATGGGCATTTGGCGAAAGAGGGCAGTTGCGCGTGGGGCGCGTACAGCATCACCGCCAGGGAGACAGCGAGTCGTCCAATACATACACTATTATGGATACTGTAGTATGTAGTGATTAGATTCTGGCCAGCCAAAGCTGAACCCAGTAAAAGGCGGCAAATTTAAAAAAATATGGACCTGGTAACATCGGCTTTAGTAAGAAAAAAACATTTTGATACTTTTGATATTCTTAGAGGTGATCATAGTATATAGGTACATTAGGTACACAACACAGCAGGATTTAAACGTTATTAAAGCAAATGATTTGAACCGTTTTCAACAAAACTGACAACTAACTACGCCGAAACGCCATGATGACATTCCATAGTGTGGCCGCTACAAAAAAAACTGGGTTCAGCTTTGGCTGGCCAAAATCTAGCGATCTGCCTTGACTATGCTCGTGGCCTAGCTTATAGCATGTTATTGTTTGTATACATATCCAATGGTGAAAGAATTTTTGCAATCTGGCGAATACCTAGTTCCTTAGTGTGGTCGAACAAACAAACAAACCCTTTATTTATAGATTGTTAGTGTATTTTAACACCTTCTCTGGATCATGTTAAATTGTTATTAAATTATTATTTTTTTGTATCCTACTCTCTTTGTCAGATTGAAAAGACCGTTCCTAAAGAAATCTCATCAAACCTAGCAAACCTAATTTAATATCAATAAACTGTCCCACAGGTATACAGAATCGAAATAGAAGAACTCAAGAACGGCAAATGGCAGCCGTTCGAAGCTAACGACGTGCAACTAGAGTTTGTTCGCATCGATCCCTTCATCCGCACCACGCTCAAGAAGAAACCCAATGGAGTGTACGAGGCTATCTTCAAAGTGCCTGATGTGTGGGGAGTCTATCAGTTCAAGGTTGATTACGATAGGATCGGATATACTAGATTGTATCACTCTACTCAGGTATATAAATATGTTTTTGTTTACTTTCATGAAATATAGTTTTATTTTTTATTAGATACAGCATGATATACGAAATTTTCATAAATTCTCTTGAGTAGTTACTTATACTACCACCACAGCGAAATTATTCAAACTGTCTGTTTTTGTATACTCGATGCTTGAGTAATTTTTTGAATGACATATGAGCATCAAAAATTTATTCTTGTTGTATGTAGGTAAATAAGTCTGTTACAACTTAAAGTAAAAGTTTAAGTATCATTCTAACATAATAATTGAATATCAAATATTAAGTTGAACCTGCCCTTACCATAGTTTAAATGACTACACCATTTTCATTGCAACTAAATAGGTAATGACTTAAATACCTTGAAGAACTTGCAACACTAATAGTTTCCTCATTTCAGGTGTCCGTCCGCCCGCTACAACACACGCAATACGAGAGGTTCATACCCAGTGCCTACCCCTACTACGTGAGCGCATTCTCCATGATGATTGGAGTGTTCCTCTTCTCTTTTGTATTCCTCTACTATAAGGACGACTCACCTAAATCTAAGAGTGAATAATTAGTGTAATATTTATTGTATGCATGTAATAAATTTTTAATAGTTTGATGGTTTTTTATTTATGATACCTTGGTGATGTTTCGGATAGCCTATTACATAATTGACGTAAATTTTCATACATTTTTGTCATTTTAATAGAAGAATAAGAATGAGCTGATGATGCTTGATGGAATTAATATTTAAAAAAAACATTAAAAATATTAAATATTTTTTTTATTTAGAAAATCTTGTTCACCATAGTAAAGCCAATCTGTGATTACTCGCATATTACTCCAATGGATGAAATTGTCTGCAATAATGTTACTACGTACTAGATGAGACATATTATGTATGGATATTTATATACAATCACGTCAAAACTGCTACATATTAGAGTAATAGCAAAGGTATTAGCTATTATTTCAAAATTTGCTTGTATTGGAGACAGAAGTTCAGTGGAAATATTATTTTAGAGTAAAGGAAATAATTAAAAATCAGATGTAATGCAAAAGCAATAAAATAAATAATACGTAAGAAAGTACAACTTATTGTGGATTTTACAGCTTTTGATAATTTTTTAGTAAAGTTATCGTTTCTTATGTAAAAATGTAAATATTTTCTAAAAATTACAATAAATTGCACTTAAATTGCATATTTTTTAAAGTAGCCATATGCCAGCCTCCTCCGGCCACCACCGGAAAGATGAACGTAACCAATTATAACTGTCAGTCAATTCTTGAACGCAACGGTTTGGAATGGCAGATATTAAGATTTAAGAAAAAATGGCATGCCTGTCACAAATTTCGTGCTACAATTTTTAACTGTGGAATTTAATTGTAAAGACGCTCCCAGTTACAAGTATAATTTATGAATAAACAATAATATAACAAAGTGCCAAAACCGCTTGTTATCGTTAAATAATAAACATAAAAAACACAATTTAAGTGATTCGTGTAGGCAGTGATTTTGGTGAATCCGTATTTCGTTAAAAAATTTGCGTATAGCCAAATGTTTAGAAATTGTTTACATTAAGGATAGCTTTAAGGTGTATGTGTACTTAATTGTGTGATATAAATACTCGATTGGTCATTGTAGTGATGTGTTTACATCAGTAAACTGTCCCGTAAGTATGATGTCATTGTATTTTGTGACTGCCATTAAAAATGTGTTGGCTTTGTGCCCACCCGTTTTCCTGCTAACACAATTCTGATACGGTTTACTAAAAACATCCATGCGGGATAAGCGTACAGCATCCTCTAGGTTATACTGACTTGTTGAAGATAAATATGTAAATAAGACACCTAGTGAGCAAAGGATACATAGTGATTGAAAAGACAAGCATTTTATTATCAGTTTTATCTTTGTACAGAAGTAATTGGCCAGGAAAAGCTCCTAATTGATGGCTTTGGGGAATAGTAAGTTATAAACTAACAACATTCTGTATGATTATCTTATCAGCTGCAACTTATAGGATGTGAAGAGTAGTAAGAACCTTTCATTTAGTATCATTTCATAAGAATTGGTAAACACATTTCAACATTATGATGTCCAATTTATACAAATAGCTAGTGCCTAGATATACAACAACACTTAAGGGTTAATACGCACTATGCGGGTAGCCGCATTGCGGCTAGCCGTCCGGCTGACCGCAGGATGCGGTTGCGAATGCGGCCAGCCGGATCAAGGGCAGCCGCATTCGCAACCGCAACGTGTGGTTGAAGAACCGTTGCGATTTGCGGTCATGTCGATCCATTTCAAAGATGGAAATGGGAGAAGTTGCAGCTATTTACTACATTTACACACGTTACTTAAAGAAGAAAAGCAAAGAAAGAAGTACTGGGTGCATCCTTATTTGCAAACACGAGATGAGAGCAAGCATTTTGCAACCACGTGCACACACTCACTCAATGGCGGGCAGCCAATGACTGAACCGCACAGTGCGTATAGCAACCGTCCGGCTGGCCGTCACTCGGGCCGCAGCTCTCCGAGCAACCGGAGCGATCTGCGGGTAGCCACATCGCAGTGCGCATAGAAATGAATATTACGTACATAATTGTGCTTGCGGTCAGCCGGACGGCTACCCGCAATGCGGCTACCCGCATAGTGCGTATGAACCCTAAAACCTTGAATAATTGTAATGTGTGTAGCGTTATTTGACATTGTTTTAAAATTAAGTCTATAACAGTTCTCATATAACTAATAATTGAATTTTCATAGTATAAAATGATATATCTTAAAACGACACACCATATTTTATTTACAAAATTCACTGTTTTTAAATTGTCGAGATCTATCTATATACTATACTTTTAAATGTATAGTTTAGTTAAACTTCATATAGTAAATTTAATCCCTAATAAGAATGGACTATTAAAACAGTATTTAAAAAAAAAGGTCAGACTCAAATGCTATTATAATTCTGTGATAGATTAATAAGTTATGATCTAATATTCTTTTATGCAATATTTTGTTTCTTATTTTTTGTAGTAATCTAAAGGAGAATGACCACGGGTGGTATCGGTAAAATTTTAGTTGTGCCACGTATTTGTGATATTGTTTATTCCTATTTGTAATTATAATGATCATATGTATCACTATTAAGTCTTAATTATACCGGATAAATTGAAATCAAAGTAAAAGTTTTTGTTTTGACACATATATCTATCTCTCTTGCAAGCGTCCTGCGTCATGTGTCATTGTGTTCGACGCATTGTTCGACGTTATTTATTTTGAAATAATGTTTATTACGATTTACTTTTCACATTTGTCTTGTAAATTAAAATATTACCTATGTAATAAATGTAAAACTTAACGTTCATCGTTAGTTTAAACTCGATAAAGTATTTTTTTAAAGTGTTGAATAACACTATTGTTTTATTTTTATTGTCGCGAACTGCGGCTTATTTACATAAAAACTTTAATCGTTTCTAAAAGTACTAACATCAAGCTTTAAATTGAGCTATATTTCATCTTGACACAATAAGTTTGATTGCGATACCAAGTGCCATAGTCACTTGGGCAATCTCCTTTGCTATGTTTATATTTTGTGTTTTATCATGTAGAAAATGTTTTAATGTACTTTGTACTCATGCTAAGTGTTATGTAGATAGCCTTGCCACAAACGTATGTGGCAGGCACAAATCACTTTTACCATTACATGTGAGGCTGTAAAAATGCCGTTCGTATGTGTCTGCCCTTTTTGGGAGATCACTGTTTGTACTGATGAGGTATTTAGTCCTCATTCTTATTTATGTGGTTTAGGTATATTCAACTGTATGTTATTGTGTGTAGAGTTGAATATAACTTTTTAAGGTTTTATCTAAATTCTAAATGAATAGTATAAAGAGGAATGATTTGAATTTTGGTTGTTGGTTTATTATGATTAAATACAAAACTATTTGACCCATTTAAAAAATGTTACCATAAGGAAGCTCCATCTGTTGAATGTACCAAGTTTTGCAATTGTTTTCTTAATTCACATTGAACTTGGCGAAGATGGAGATGAGATGTTATTGATTTTGTTATGTATTTAATCAATCAAATTCAAACATAGAAATCACCATATTAATTAGTTAATACAGAAAGCATTTATGTATAGAAACATTTGTAAACTACCTACACACTACCCCCTTCGCAGTTTAACAAATAATTCAATTAATATAAATACCTATAGCCTATACGGTTTCTCAGTATCTTATTCATATAATAAACTTACAGAAGGTGAAGCGACAGCTACGATGGACCCGTCGCGGCGCCAACGTACGCAGACGAAGGCCACGGCGGAGGAGCAAGCGCTTGATCAGATAGCCAGAGAGGTATGTTCATAGTTATGTTATAAAAGTGAATGTTTGTTTGTCTGTTACTCTTTCATGGCTTAAACTGTAGCGCGGAATAGTTAAAGATGCAGATTCAAACATGAAAGAAAGAATAATTTTGACAAAAATGAGGTGTTTGTCAAAATTATTCTTTCAACCCAACCCAATAAGGGTTGATATTGGAAAAAGTTTGCCAATGCTAATTTTTCTGCATGTACAGTATATTATCACTACATAGTATAAAACAAAGTTGCTTTCCCTGTCCCTATGTCCCTATGTCCCTTTGTACGCTTAAATCTTTGAAACTACGCAACGGATTTTGATGCGGTTTTTTTTAATAGATAGAGTGATTCAAGAGGAAGGTTTATATGTATAATAACATCCATTAAATAGTGGAGAAGTACTGTTATTTTTGAGGTTTCTAATGTGATGTCGTAAAAAATTACATTTTTCCGCTTACATTGCAAACGCAGGCTGAACCCTACGAGTTTTATCAAAATAATGTACTAAGTATTATACACATTGAAAAGGTCTACAGAAAAGTCCGCGATGGTATATGTCTATCTCTTATGGATAACACACAATAACTTTTTTTTGTCATTTACTTTTTACGATTAATAATGGCTAATTTTCGAAGCGATTTTAACCAATACGGCATTAATCCTTAACCAATTAAATACCTTGAATACATTGTTCATTTAATATAGATCTATATGGCCCTTTACACCGTATGATTTAAGTGAATATTTTCGAAGATACATATTACAGATTTAAAAATTGCGGGACGTAGCGTTTGCGGCGGTACCGGCCGGCCGCCCGGCTATATATTTTATACCCGTGCGAAGCCGGAGTGGGCCGCTATGTTTTTTATATACAACGTTCACAGTATTTCTGTAGTGTATTTAGTATCAGCATTGCACCCGTGCGAAGCCGGGCGGGTCGCTAGTAGATCATAAATTAAAAAAAAAATATTATAAGTATGTTGATTTAATAAAACATACCTTAAATGGAAATTTCTTTATCATAACTAAATTAAATATAGAATTGACTAACGCATAAAATACTTACTTATCAATTTTAATGAGTTCTAAATGGAACAGAATATTATTATCTTTAGTTACAGTACATTAGTATACCTAATGCCATTTGTCCTCAATATCCTCACTAGATAACCATAAATCCTTACCTTTTTGTTGAACAAAATAATTTAAAATAAACACATAAAAGTAATATTATACTTATTTGTTACGAATTATTTCGCATTTCACTCATTATCACAGTTTTGCGTAAACTGAGCTTATCTACTGCTATTGCAAATCTACATTGATAAATGATAAGATTGTCTTATGATAGCCGTGTACTATTTAGATCTAGACTTATTATGATCTTCAAGTATGCTTTTCGTTGAATAAACATTTTTAAGGCGTACACGGTAATTAATGAAATGGCTAGGGAATTTTTTTGTAATTTGCATTTGAATATGATGCTGTTTTTTTGTCAAAAATATTATATACACATACATACTAGCTGACCCTCGAAGCTCGAAAAATGTTTGCAACATTTTTCATTGCCGCTCTGCTCCTACTGATCAGCTGTTTAACATTTCTAAATTCCAATATTTTTAAGCTATTGCATAGCTTTTATCTCAAGACTTTGAGCGCGGCGACCGAATGTAAAAATTCCGTAACGAAAAAACCTAACACCCCCCACTCTAACCAGCACAGCGATGCGATGCTATGCAATAGCTTTACCGCGGCAGTCCTCGAGGACCACACGTATTTTTTTAGCATCGTAAATCTCTCAGATATCTTTTGGTTATCTTGGTCTATGGTACCAACTTAATAATGCTAGAGCCTAAAGTCTAGAGTCTAGAGTCTAGACGAACCAAAGTCACCCACTTATAATTTATCCATCTTATCATTCCTGTATAGACGTTCAGACTTCAATATTACACAAGCACTCAATCCCTCCATTCATCCGACCACTCAATGACCAAGATCAATATTATCTAACTGCACGTAATTGATGATGCTTCGAGTGGTTCAAGAGTATGGTAATCAATTGTGATGTTAGTTACCTGCTGACGGCCGCTCTCGAGAATTATAATTCGTAATGCAGTATGCACGGTGGATGAATTTTTTTAATCAGCTCGTGTGGTGCTTGTAGTAAGTATTATATTATGCATGGTTATCACGCTTTTAGAAGAATATCATATGTAGTGTGTGTTCTTGTGATTTGTAAAGAATTTGAAGATATAGCTTGGCATAAGTGCATCATTCTATTGCTTCATTGGAAAATTATTAATTAGCACCACTCTATTCTATTGGAAATCGGAAAACTATTGTTGTGGATAATTATTTCGCTTCAAATTATTGAAACAAAATATTGACAAAATCCCACAATATAATTACCACTTGCATGTATTTTTTCCGTTAGTCACGGATCTGTTGCCACTTTCAAATAGGTCATGGTAAACAGAATGGGATATCACGAATGATGGTTTTCAGAACCCACAGATTTTTCACACGTTTGATAACGAGCATTTATTGTAAATATTTCATTCATACGTTCTACTGCCCTAATATACGCGCACCTTTTCATTTATGGAATAGGAACGGCTATAAATAATCTTCCGTGAAGACACATCAGCTACATAAGAAAAAATATTTACGCAAGCGTAAATGCTACTGAATGCAATGGTTAGTAGCCAATATTCTTTGCCGGACTTTCAATTTCCTCTGACTTTATTAAAACCCAAAAAAATGTAGAAATATAATTGCTTGGAGGTCGAAATGCCTACGACCTGTGCACTCTAAAGATTCTTACCGACGATTTAACATCGACGAAAGTGTATAGGATAGGAAAATAATAATATGTACCTACATGTATATTCGATTCGCGATACATGGACGACGGAGGTAACATAATTTCATTTTTTCGAGAAGATGACCCACTTCTTTATTAGTTGACTCAGGTGTTGATTATGCCAAACGGGTGAGAAAAGTGAAGCTGGTTGAACTGCTATATTGCGAGGTTAAATTAGTTTAATTGGATAAGTGTAGTTAGCATTCTTGTCTCTAGACTGGTCGGTTTTGGACTCTGTTGGTTCGCTACATGTCGTGTTGTTAGCAAGCCAGTAGTTGATTTTTTTATATACTTAATTATTTATGTTATTTAATGCTTTTTATCCAAAAAATTTTTATTAAAATTTTTTGCTAAAGTTTCCGTCATCCTCTAATATAAAATGTACCTTAGTCAGATAAATTATGATTATCCTTCTAGAATTGTTAGATAGAAAGAAATTGAAATAGAACCGAGCTGACAAACATCTCACGATCTAATAAATTGAATCGCAACCTAATTAAAGTTTTCCATTTCCATCATTATTCAATAGGCAATCCTAAATGTACGGAATCGATTTCGTCCATTGATCTATTTACGCGTTGCTCTGCCCCGGCCGCTGTGCAATGAATAAAAAAATACAAGACAGAAATAACGTTGAAGATATTTCAAGTGCATCTTTGTTCTAATTGAGGTATATACATTTACATACTGTGATAGGTGGTGATAATATAAACGTAACGACATTTTGAAATTTAATTTTTATATTGAAATTTTTATATTTTTGTAAATAGCAAAGATTGTTTTTTGTTTGTACGAAACAAACAAACGAATTTACTCAAAAGCCTGCAGTCTATCGATTTTGATAATAATTAATTAACAGTACAATGCTGTCTCTACCGAGTATTATTTTTTATCACGTCTCTATTAATGTTAGCCTCCCGCGAAGAAGGGGCAAGCAATTAGTAAAATATTATGTATAACATTATTAATGTTAAAATTATGTATACGTATGTAATTGTAACATTTCTATAAAATTATGTAAGATATAGTTATTAATATAATTAAGTCCGAAGAAGATAAAGTCGGTCACTTTACTTCCTTGTATAATATTTTAAATGCAAAACTTCTGTTTGTTATGTCTTCGCTTCGCTTTGAAAGATTTGGATGTAATTTAGTACTTACATATAAAACATTATATATAGCTTTTGTGTACGCATTTGAAGAAAAAAGAAAAAAAGATGGACTGACAAGTTTGTTACAATTTCCCAACTTTATAGTACTAGCTTTCCGCTACGGCTTCGCCTGCGTTTTTAAAGAAAAACCCGCATAGTTCCCGTTCCCGTGGGATTTCCGGGATAAAACCTATCCTATGTGTTAATCCAAGTTACCTCTATATGTGTGCTAAATTTCATTGTAATCGGTTCAGCAGTATTTGCGTGAAAGAGTAACAAACACACACACACATCCTCACAAACTTTCGCATTTATAATATTAGTAGGATATGTAAGCATTGAGTAGGTTTTCATAGAGCTATATTTATATTTACCTAGCATTTATAGCAAGCTAGACTCGATGCGAAACATAATTCAACATTTGCAATTGCTAAGCATATATTAGCTTAATCATTGATAGATTTATTTAAGCATTATATAAAATTTATCGCGTGCGCTGATTTATAATTGTATTAGCATATAGCTTTTTGAATGAGTACACAGCGCCACGGGTACTATGTACTGCTAATGTACTGTATTTTCAATATCTCATTTATTAATAAATATTTTTTTACATACAAAAATTTAAGGGGATGGAAATAAAAAATCGATATTTTTTTTTAAATATAAGGTTATGAATGTATAAATACAAGGTTACGTCTGCCGTTTTGCGTGCACTTTATCTTATCGAAAGTTAACTCTTTTCCATATAAGTTTCCGTACCATACGTTACGCCTGCTCTATGTTGACGTGACAACGTCTTAAATTAGGTTGCGACTGGGAGTCACTTATGAAAAAGTGTAACGCTCGGTAACGTTACGATGAGTCACCGAACGAGAGAGAGGCCCGCCGAATGCCTTGCGTCTCTCTCCCACTCAACTATGATCGAGAAAAAGACGTTGTCACGTAAAATCTTCGCCCGTAAAACCGACTTTACAGGCAACCATTTTTTTTATTTATCTAACTACATATCTGTATTCACTTATAGGAAACTTAACATTTTAATGTATGTACGTACGTAATATACGTAGAGCGTCTACGATCTATATTCTATAAAGTTAGTTATTTATAATAGGATGTCTGAAAAGGAGCTGTGAGAATTTGACTTAGAAATGTTTGCTGTAACTAAAATGTGATTCTGGTCTCATAAATTTTAACGAGGTCCTTGGAAATTGCCTAATTGCTGTTATCAACGAAGCCGAGGGTGTAAATTAAAAATAAAACCTGTTTTTTCTCAAGCCAAAAACTGGACCAGCTTTTTTAATGTTCAAGTTGTATTCGATAAAGGACAATGACTCTGTAAACTGGGACGTGGATCGATCCAGCCTGGCTGGCGTTCGCCAGAAATTATTCATGTAATACTAGCTGTATCCTGTGACGTTTGTCGCATTAATTATCTTCATGAGCTTTATTGTGTATTTTTCAGGTTACATTTCCACTTAATTCTAAATTTATGGGCATTTGGAAAGTTATGGTGGGGTACTTATGTTAGGTAGCTGTACTTTGAACATATATTCATCTTATTTTATTTTGATGAGAGATTAAGCTTCTAACAAAACAAACAAAACATCCCAGCTATATTCCTCAAACGGAAATTAAGCACCTTAGAGGAATTCGATTATGTTATTAGAAAGGAAGTTTGTCAGGTGGAAACATTATCATTATGTTCGGTGGAAGTTCATTTGATTTGATTGTATTTTTGGATATCGGTTGAAATTCAGAATTTCACTCTAATTTCTGGACAAATTTAGCTGTAAATAAAATACTCCATTGTTTGCCAGCTTTAAGGTTACGAATCTATTTCAACGTCATCAATCGTCAGAAATTTAGCACCATTTTTACTCTTCAAGCGTTCCTTTGGAGACAGACTTTAATAAGCTCTACCAATCGATCTATCCAGAAATACTTGCGACATAGCCTAATAAAATTTATCGCTATTAAACCCTTTACGAGGTTCTCAGCCCACGAGAGTAGACGGAAAGTTTTTCAACGTCTGGTACCGACGTAAGCCGCCCGGGATCGATCAGTCTACCCCATACCCCGGCGACCACCCGGCTGATGCAATTGTAGGGGGGCATGTGAAATTGTACTGCGTTTTAGAATTATAAATGGAAAAAAAAACTTGGACGAGATGAGAGGCGTCATGACTTAATGGGAATGTTGACTGAATTGGAGACCTCGTTACATATCTGATTGAGAAGTCGAGCTCTATGATAGAATTGCAATTTATCGTACCTACATATCATGGCATTTTAATGAAGAAGAATTTTAATTAAATAATAGTTTCTAGGAAAGTTAGCGAAGTAAATGCAAAGTATACTTAATTAAATGATGTGAAACCAGTTGCAGAACCGGAACCCTTCCTTCGCCGTTTCCAGCGAAAGAGAAACTTTCTGAAACGGCTTCGCAAGAGTTTGCATTTTAACACACAATTTTATAGGTTTTTTATCCTTCCATTCCAAGATAAATACTTACATGATTGGATTGTGAGATCTTAAGGATTTATTTTGAACGCAGCGTAAAAAAATCAATGTACAATCTTGTAAAAAATAACCAAATCTAATTTAAAACATCGCCATTTTGCTCTTTCTGTTTTTATATTGGTTTTTATAGTTTCACGCTAAGATGACTACACAACAAAAAAAAGAAAACATGTTGCAAGCTGATTTGATGAACGCGATTTATAATTAATTCAACATTACGTAACACCATTCGCACTATATTTTATACTTTTGTAAAGTTTCACAAATTATTATTACTCGCTAATTAAGCGTTTCATTGTAAACAATAATTCTAGAAAATTGTTCTCAATTCGTATGGGATTAACACGCGATAAGATGCAATGAACTAGTTCATCGATACGCAACCACCGCTCACATTGTACAACTGTTACATATTGACCCAAATTGCGACATTCGAAAATAATCTCTCAATTAGACACATGCACTTGCATTCAGTCAGGTCAGTTCAAAGGGTGGTTATGGGCGGGCGGCTGGAGAGGGAGGGGGGCGCAAAGCTCCAGCGTCAACGACCGCCACTCGCTTGTCTGCCATCGCGAGGGAACGTTCCATGCACTTTGCCTTGTAATCTTTAGCTTATTGCAGTCGCTGATAGCTCTACGATTTTTGCACACAGTTTAATGTGCATCGGATGTGTGAATTAAGTGGTGATTGTGCGTGACACGAAACGACTTTCAACATTTCAGTGTTATATGGAATCGTTGTGTTGCGTTGCGTTCCACAGTGACTTATTGCAGTTTCTGAATACCAGAGAATTCCCGGCGTTATATCGCGCTTCGCCGAGGTCGTTAGTGTGACAGTGCCGTGATCTATTCAGCTTATAGACGTGCAAACGGGACAGTTGCCCTGGACGTTTCTAGCATTAGACTAATCATATTAAAGTGGCCGCTGAGGAGCTTATGCAAGCGAGTGCTAATGCTGCATTTGTTCCTTGACTCCTGCACGTAAGCCACTTATGTGTACAACGTTCGCACGTGTGCCGGCGTCACGTTGAAAACCCTCGTAGATGGAGTGCGCCGGTCGAAAATAGATGTATTTTTTATATTTATGGCCGCGCCGCTTGACGTGCGTTGACGAACTTAAAGTTTATAGACCGTGGTCGCTAGTTTGTGGACTTTATTAGAGACACGTACGTAGTATTTGTTTTGAACTAGTATTCGGTGTAGTGGCGTATTGGTAAACAAATGTGAACGTTGTTATCGGGTATGATGGTTAAGTTGGGACTAGCGATGGTGGTGGGTGTGGCGCCGGCGCTGGTGTCGTGGTGGCGCGGGAGCGGGCCGTGGCTGCAGCCGCTGGTGACGACATCGCCCTGCCTCGAGCGGGCGAAGCCGTGGCCCGCGAGGCGATCACCCTCCCTGTCTGATTGCTTGGAGAGCAGCGATGAGGATTCCGCTCGCTCTGTCGTATGCCATGTGAGGCCGAAGATGGTGAGTCGAGATGCGTACAATCCTTGTAGATTGAATTGTTGTTAATAAGATTATACAAATTTGCATAGGTGATTAAAATGCGAAGCTGTAAGTAGATAAATAACTGTTAATAATAACAGAACATTTGTAATACGGTTCTTTAAATTAGCATGGAAACAGTCTAATTAATTTTAAAGTTATAAAACTTTTTAATACTTAAATAAAGTCTGATAAAATATTATGATTGTTTACTAGTAATTATAAAAACTTTCATAAATTACAACACCGGGCATTAGCGACCATATAGAATGAGGTTGCGAATTTGGAAAATTAATGGTTTGCCGAATATGAACGTGAAGATAATAAAAACATGATTATGTAACGATAATTAGTGCAGAAGTTGCATCAGATTAACGCGAGTTTGTTTTCATAAGCCACGTTTGTGGTGAGCGGTCTACCGGAAGGAAGAGCCGAAAGATGGACCAAGAGCTGGCTGACCGTTTACTTACGTGATTGAAGTAGTAGAAGAGTTTTAATTGGATAATTAGAGCATTAATACAAAGTTTTTTTTTTATAAAATAATAGAGTCTAAAGCAGGTCAATGAATAAAAAGCTATAAAAACTTATGTTACTGAAGAAAAGTATACACAAAGTTTATTTTTAACATAATAGAGTCTAAACTGAAAATTGATGTCTCAAACAGGGCTATTTCCGGGCGTACATAGATTTAGACGAGCCATTTATTTATTTTATATAAACATTTCTTTACTTGACGTTATATGTATTCTGTTAAGTTTTGCAACATCGTCACGTCATCGCCCTCAGCGGCAAGCGGCAAGCCGGAAGGAAATGCCATATTCGCGCGAAAGTTATAACCACAGAGACGGTAGACCATTTGTTTGTATTATTGATAGATTATGAAAGTAAATAAGTATATAGCGAATATTGATTGTCTTAAATTACATCCGATAATTTATACATTTTCATTTTGGTTGTAGTACATATTACATCCGTTAGCAAAGGTTTATGAATTAATATAAAATTAATTTCTACAACAATCAAGTGTTATTGCGTTCTGGATTCGTTTTTCAATTCGAACATAACTCGATTTATTTTGATATTTTAGTAAATATGTATTGGTCATATGGGTTCATTTAAAAATATAAATTATTTTTTACTCTATACTTTAAAATACTAACTTCAACATAATATTTAATACCAATAAATACATCGTCGTCTATCGGCCTATTCACATACCCTTATAATAATTGGTCGGTATCAAAATACTCCGGCGCTGTGCGCACGATTCGAGCGCATCTTACGTGTGAGTCACGTAATATATTTATATTATTTCCTCGCAATTACATCGTGTCTTCATTGCACAGAAGCGTAGCGTGCCTGGGCTAAAAATTAGCCCCGTATAAAAATTTGTTTGGAAGGGCCAGGTTTGGCCCTTAGGAAGGGATTTCTCACAAAAGAAAAAAAAAAATGTTTGCATAAAATTAAAAGAAATATTTATTCATCATAATTATCTATCTGTCACTTATTCCAAAATTTTTACAAACAATTCAAATTAAATATACACACAGAAAATTGCTTTTTTTGACTTTTGTCATTTCTGAAAAAAAAAAATTGGGTAGTTTTTAGTAATTTTTGCTTACGCACGTTGGGCGTGGCGCGGGGGCCCCGTATAATTGATACGGCAGATACGGCGGTAGCTACGCCCCTGATTATGGTATAACTTTGCGATTTCTCTTCAATAAAACTTGGAGGTGTAAAAATTATGCTGTTGCGAAAATGTTACCTATTGCAACATTGAGAGAAATCGGTAAGAATAAGCGACTAATCAATAGTGAATAAGCAAGTTTATTACGTTTTTTTATGTAAATTAACATTTATAAAACTTCTACAAGTAGCATTGATTATGACGATTTATGATCAAGCGGCAAGTCGCGATATTCTCCGGGTCTACCCGGACTATAAACTAAAACAACGATGCCTTTGATATAATTGTCTGTATAATATTTAAGTGGATATAGATAAAAATTGTTTGAAAGAATTCTTTGAAGACAAGTGAGACCGATCGCATTTGTCTTATTATTTGTGACAACGAGTAACCCGCTTTCTATTTTAATACCACCAGATATTCTCCCTTTGAAACCCAAAACATTCTGGAACACAACACCAGTCGCTATAGATCGTTGCATATACACATAAATATTTATTTTCATTTATCCACTTAACGTTATGACTCTATGTTATGAAGTAAGTTTCCTTAACCCCGACCGTGAGTTCTAGTATGGTTTCAAATATCAATAATCTATATTAAATAACCATTAGCTTAATGCAGTCATACCATATTATGCGTTCTGGTGATAAAGTAATCATGTGATGTGATATCTCCATTGGTTCGTTTTCGTATTTGAAAATTTGTAACAAAATTGTAAGGTGTTCGTTTGGTATGTTAATACAGTTAATTTTGATGTTGTACAAATATTTTTTTTTAAATAGAATAATATCTTTTCCCGTCATCGAAAAACAAGAAAAATAAATATTTTAATAACAAGATATTATGCAGTTACAACTATTCCACCGTATCTGACAGTGGACAATGTCAAAAACTTGTCATTGTCTAGTGACAATGTCAAGTTTAGGTCCTAAACCATCAAGGGTTTCAAAATACTAGGTTCTAACAATATTTAAAGCCTTCATCAGTGTCAGTATACAAGTAGAGGGAAATAGGTCACAAACGAACGCGACGTTTTCTGGAAGTTTGGCACAATTCGATCTCTGTTTAGATAGGATTTGCAGCGTTGCGGTAAATTATGTATCTCACTGCTGACCGCAAACCCACTCGCGTTGTTAGCGATTATGTTTGTACTAGATTGTGCTTACAATAATCGTAATTATTCAGAAAAAGTATTATAATATTTAGGTTAGGAAACAGAAGTCTACTGCAATTTAAATGGCATGTTTATGCAATCACAACTAGCTGTTATGAAAAAGAGGAAGAATGTGCCGCAGTAGAAGTAATATTGCTTACATTTTAAATGCGCTGCTTTTTGAACCATGCTGTAGAAGTCGCATGTCTCGTGCAATTTTAGATAAGGGCAGCATAAATTATAACAATTTTCCAAGTACCTACAGTACAAGTATCGATACACCGCACGTTTAACAAATAATTAACATACTTACAAGTACATAATATACCTTTCGACTATACGACCTTGCCTTGTGTCTTACACCAATTTTAAATTACCAATCCTTCAGCAGTCGTTAAATCAAAATTTGCACGTGACATTCCTGTTAATAGTGGGTACTATGATACTAATTACCAGCTATGCTTGCCTCGAAATTTTGTTTATCTGTCACTTGTCTTGTGATAACCAGTTTTCACAGGTTACACGAATTTTAACACTTACAGTAGAACCCGTTTAATACGATCACGCTTAATACGATTTCTCGTATAATACGCCATTTTGCATCAGTCCCTGCAACTTGAGACATGTTTTCATACATTATTTAACGCATAATACGATCGTCATCCCGTTTAATACGCTCTAACGGCCAACACATATTACCCCTGCGACAGCGGCCGATTACCCCGAAACCCGTTACCCGACTGACTGAACTGACGCGATGACTGCTTGCAGTGGTTTCCTGGATATTTATTGATGATAATGTATCATCATAAGAAATTCAATCTATTGAAGATCTTATTGAGAGTGTGAATAACACACAAGAAGAGGGTCAAAGTGGGAAATCAGGTGATCAAGAAGAAGATGTGTCAACTCCGATATTGACACACGCCCAGGCATTATCAGCAGTTAATGATTTAAGACGCGATGTAACTTCTTTAAAAACACGACATTTTGTATAACGTACATAATGTTTAAATGTACAATATACATACATCCGAAAAACCATAATAAATATTAATACATAATATGTATGTAGTAAGTCCGTTTTTTATTTCCCGCTTATTACGCTTTCGCTTATTACGCCGCTTAAGACGCGTTTTTGGTTGAGTCCCTGGAAAATCGTCTTAAACGGGTTTTACTGTATATCATTTGAAAGAACCTTTCAAGGTCATCCTTCAATTTTTTTACATAATTTATTGACCTCAGGTTAAGCGTTTATTTTACTTCTATTAAATTAAAATAACCGGTATTTAAACGTGATTTACTTTTCCTTTTTTGTGGAATTTGTTTTAAGATTTATAAGATTTGTAACAAGTCTATTGATTGATATGACCCCATAAGTCGTTTTGCAATAGTAGAAGAATTATTAAACATTGATATTGCATCATTGCCTCCAAAAAAATTATGAAATGAAAATCAAATCGAGCAAGGTAGACACATCAGAAATCGGAAATTTATTAACTATTTTCAATTATCATAGTATGTAATATTTATGTATGGATTGCATTCCCATTCCACATCTCTGCTGGTACAGAGCGGCCCAAGAAAGCGTGTCCCACGCGCGTACGCACTAAATGTCATGGTATTTACGTGCGCGTGCGCCGGTCCCGTTGTCAGGCTCCGGTCCAGTTAACCGTCCGATATAGCCTTTTTGACCGCTCGTCGCCAGTTTATCTCCGTTTTTTCTAACGTGCAATTGAATTGTTTTTGTGAAGCACTCTCGACAGTTGTGCACCGTGGCCCGTGCTCAGTGGTGATCTGTGCTTTCTAATTGAACTAGTGTTTGTGCGTGTTTGTGATGTGGTGTTTTGTTTCGGATTTCTGCTTGTGTATTTCTGATTGTGTTATCACACGAGTTCTAACTTTAGGTAAGAATGTTTTTTTTTTTGTAAGATAGTGCCAGTTTAGCTAGATTGGACTTTATAATTCAATTAACTGAATAAGGCATATCCTCGTTATTATCATACTCGAATGGTCCACTTTCATAAAACGAAATACGTTACTTGTAGATCAGGCGAAGCTAAATATTAATCAAATTTCATATTACAATTTTGTGTATCCTAACAACACACACATAACTCTACTCTGTCTCCAAAGAAAAATAAAAATTTTAACCTCTACATTTGGTCTAAATAAATCTATTCATCAACCATAATAGAAGAGCTATGTATATTGTTTTGTTCTTTTTGTTAAAAGAAATTTGATCTATACCTTTATCTATTCATGTTTTCTGAATGAACCATGAAAATCCCATATAAACATTTGTTTCTGGATTTATTGTTGGATGTTGAGCGTATTTAACTGTATTAGCTGCTGTACACGGGTACAATAAACGGTAGAATAGAGTGGTAGAATGCAGACACCATTGGTAGAGCAGAGTCCTAAAATTTGAACAGTTACCTTACTAAAACTGGTAGAGTACTGAGAACTAGTAGAGCAGTATGCTAGTTCACTCCACCGTTTACTCTACCCGTGTACAGCAGCCACATGTGTTATTTAATTAGACTGTATGAGCTGGTGTATGCTTTATCGCTTGTGTTATGTAAGCTTCCCTTGATAATGTTAGTAGGGCAGAGCGCATTGTGTGCTGATAATTATGCGTGTACATTTGTATAAATAGATACACATGTGTAATTATCGCGATTATTTGTCTTTGAGATTATCTCGTGCGATTACAGGCGTTTGAAATTCTTAGGTGGAAGATTCAGGATCCTCCGCTTGGTATGTTTAGAGCAAAATTTACGTTTATAATGTCAGGTCATATCTGAGTATTGCCTATCTATAAAAATGTATAAATCCTAGTCCTCGTTACACAACATTTTTTAGTTATTAACAAGGAAATGGTATAGTATTCGTAAATTGCAGTGCAAAGTGAACAAAATATATTTTGTAAAAGTAAAAATGTATTAGCTATCTTCAGAAAACGGATCGGAGGCATTTATATTCAATCAAAACACTACTTCGAAAGAAGTCATCTGGGGTACCTCGTACTTCCTAACGGCTTTTTTAGTATAGGGTTTAGTATTTTTTTTTAATATGCTCTTTCTTGCACGTTTAGTAATCGTTGTACAACCTATTTATATCACTGTTTGCTTCACCTTGCCTCGTCTGTTTGTATACGTGACATACATGACCTTGGTACTTTTTAATTAACGTTTTATACTGAGTTGGAAGTAATTTAAGTGTTGTGGGCAATTAAGTTTTGTTGCTTCTATTCCGCATGTTAACCTCGCATTGCATGTAACTGTAGTTATACTGAAAAATGCAAATATGCACCTAAATTAACTCTTTCGTTACGTGTTTTGAGATTTATAGTTGACTATTTAAACCTTTGTTTTTTCATAAATACTTTCCCTATTACGTAATTTATATTCTTCTGTACTATAGATGGTGTTGGCTTCAATTTGTCGATTTTTAGTACAATCATAGATATATGTTTTTTTAAACAATTTTTTATCCGTTTGCAATTCAAAAGTTTTTAATTACATATTAAGACAGTTCATTTGCATAAAACCCGGGACATTACCGCTAAAGGTGCTCGTACACCATAACAATGCGCCATTAATCACTGACGAATATGACTTGCGCGGGAAATACTTGTGAGGTGTGTGTGAGGGTGGTATGAGCCTTAACGGTGGCTACACAATGTGTGCTTTGCTTGATGTGTTTTGTGCAAATGTGCAGGCCTGTTTGAATGACTTAACTTTTTTTGTTTCAAGCGAATGTCAATACAGGATGGAAAAGTCAAGCGATCTTCGGGATCTTAGTAGAGCTTGAAGGAGGAGATATGCAACCGCGTGGTCTTGTGATTCAGTTGCAAATATAGGAAGAGTAAATTGGATTTGATTTTGCTTTAGTTTCGGGGCAGTTAAATGTTTTGCTTCTGGAGGCATACGCATTTAATTAAAAATATGTTATGGCTGATATTTGGTCGAAATTCAAATGCTAGTTTGACCCAATTTAACGAATTCTTGGGTAATGTTTTACTCATATCTTTCTATTCGAAGAAGATGCACTTTACAAAACCTTAAGTGACACAACTAAGATGCTCAAGCAAACTTTGTAGTATGCCTTTGGCTACACAACGACCTTTGTGTAGACTTGGTACGTAGGACCTCGTCTAGACGGCGATTAGGAAATGACGTCATTTGCACATGTAAGAGAAGTAATTGTTTAATCCCAACAAATTCGGAAATTCTCGAAATAGACATGTTTTAATACAAATCCACTCTAGCTGCAATAATATTAAAAGGTGGAAAAATTTGTGGAGGATTGTTTGTAATGGATTTACTAAAATTTATCGTACCGTACAATAGTCAATTTTCTAATTCACTTCCATTAGAGTTACTTTCGTCGACACAGGTTATTTGATTTTGTTGTTATTGCCGGTCAACTCAGGCGCAACTACTTAGTAGAAATGGGTGAGCAATTACAATATTTTAGTTTCTAACTAACTACGATCGTTTATTAGAATTAAATTGCTGTAGTTTCTCATATAAGAGTACTATGTGGTACTATTCTTCATTAGCTTCGTTACACGAAAATGCAACAGATACCAGTTGACATCATCAATCTTTGATACAACTAGATGTTTCCGCTCGGTTTCATTGTAATGCATATTTCTGGTACAAAATAGTTCATACAAACATTAATTGGTTGGTAGGAGATGAATGTTTGTATTGTGTTGATGGTAGTTTTAAGTACTTACAACAAAATCATTCTCTAGAGTCTAGATGACGTTTATTTCATCGATTTTCACAAACGAATGAAAATGTTGAGTCGAATTTAATGATTTTTTTTTCTGTTGGAAAGGTTGTACTTTTTCACTACAATATAAATAAACCTACGACATTGTGTGAATAGTCTTTTTATGTGTTTGTTAATATTTGTCGTGATAACTTATCAATTGGTTATCTCACAAGATAGTTCTAAGAGGCCATCTTCAGTTGCGATGATAGTAATTTTTATTTCATTGATGATCTAATACATTATTGTTTAGATTTTCGAGGCTTAAATAATAACATAGTTTTAATCATTGCAGTATTTTTTTACTCTACATTTTTTTTCTTTTCTATAACCTTATAGTTTGTTCCATTGAATATTAATGATATTTATGATGGCACAATATAATAATAACGGCTGACAACAAAATAATTAACTAATGAGCTTCAAATTATAATCCGCAAAACGGTAACCTGATGATAATTGGATACACCCCTCGTGTCCTCTAAAGTGTAAACCTTCCACAATAATACTCTGCGACGGTTTGATTACGAAAGTGATAGTCGCGGTTTAGCGATGGAGCGTACCAGTCCTGCGGCGACAGCGGGGTCGTAGCACGTGTGTACGCGACTTTAAAAAAAATTAAACAAATATAACGCCCTTGAAATCAACGTTACGTATAGTTTATTAATTGGTTAAAGATACCGGATTTGTAGAACAGTTTAATAAATAACTATAGACGTGGAAAATAATAAAAATAATTAAAAAAAGTTTGTTGCTAAATAATAAAACTGCATAAACAAAACAGTTCAATTGTGATATCTGGGTAACGGCTTATCGTTTAAAACGAACAATGGAAACATATCGAGAGCTGATACAAGAATAAAGCGGATTTTTGATTAGATAACGAAATAAACTTGTGTATTATCGTGTCCAATACGAAGTGCATCAAGAAAATCGCGCACAAATTGCGTTCATCCTTTCTATTCAAGTGGCTCATATGGGACTGCAACGTGATTGTTGATTGTAGCTGGGAATGTGAAAACAAAGTGCCAAGATTTGTTTATTTTCTTCGAATAATAGACAATAAGTGACTCAATCGCAGTATGGGCAACACAACCGAAATGGCTACACCTGAAAACACTGATGATGAGAGTGGAGATGCGTTCACAGACGCTGATTTCGGCGATTCCGAAGATGAATTCGTTGAAAGGAAAGATGAAACAGAGTCTTCCAGTATACCTGTTAACGAAACAATCAACACAACTCTAAATAGTGAAAATGACTGTAACGAAAACATTATTAACGGTTTGAACGGTGTAAATAGTGTGGAAAATTGTGAGACGAATGGTAATGTGCAAAATGGTGATGTGGAAACAGTTGATGGACGTAATGATTCCGACGTCGATGATAACCCAATAATCGGTATCCTTGGAGACCAACACAATCATGTACGTATTTTTCTTATAAGGAATTCTGACCCCTAAGCCGTCTATTGCATGCCTTATTAACATTTTTATGTGCAATAAATGTTGTCATTGAGGTGACCATACACGTCTTTATTTTGGAATGTACGATTAGTCACCGAAAATAAACCTTTCCTCGAATATTAATTAGTGCGGTCCTGCTATCGAGTGTTGTCAATGCAAATTATCCACGGCATTATCTTATCGTTTTTCATCACGTATGACGTTACTAAAGGCCACTGTAGTAAAATTGTCTCGGGCGATTGTTTGCGTTACTCATGAGCAGGTATGGTCGCTTTACGTAAGACCATTTAAAATATAGCAAAGTGAACTTTAGTTATCGAGGTTAGGAGAATTATTCGTAGCTCAGTAATGCAAATGTCACGGTGTCAGTGCTAAGTTTGAATACGTGACAAATACAGGTGCGATGGGGAGGAGATATTTAGAGTGCCGAACTGTTGGGTATCTTTTGCGTCTATTTGCATAATAGCCGGCGTGATCTATTGTTTATTCTATGAGTGCCATAGAACCTTACGTGCGTGGTGACATCAGCGGCTTCGTGTGGGCTTGACCAGTGAATAAGTCGCGAAAAATTTAATATCAATATCATAAATCGATGTGAATGACTGTTTAAAAGTGTATTTTAAATTTGTCTTTTCATAAAATATTTATGTATAGGTCATTGAGTTGTGACCGTGAAGGTGGTATTTCGATACGACGAAAACAGTAGTCACGGTGGTTATGTTAGAATAGAATAAATTTTATCGTACTTAAAATTAGCACCTGTTCAACACATGAAATTTGTGTATAACTTTTATATTATAAAATTTAATGTCTGTGACCAAATGTTAGTTGGTTGTTGCCAGTGCACATGTGGGGTCTGCTGAAACACTTGTGTTGGTTTATAATTACATGCGACCTTGGTGGTACCATTTGATATGTCGTCCTTGGAGAGTATCGTTCGGTTAGCTGCTGAACTCGTATTATTGTATGTGAGTATGTTTTATAATATAAAAAATAAAGTCCATACTATCATACCGTTACTAATACAAAGGTAGATCTGGGAATGAATGGCAAATTAGCTGTAGGTACTAGTAAATATTGCACTGACGTTTGACCAAGATAGTGTCGAACGTCGGTAATAAGCCAATTATCATGTGACTTGATACTAATTAAATAGGTCAAGTGCGAATACACTTGAACGCAAAAGGTTCCGTACTTGGCTGATGGAATGGACCTTAAGAATTTTGCTCAATTGTTGCAAATTTATTGTTTTACCTTGCATTTGTTTTATGTGAATGAGGATAATGTTGGCAATGTTTACCTTGCTAATATGACTGACAGAGGAGTAGTTATATTTAATATTTATGTAGATGTATCAACAAACTCATCAAGCATTACGATTAATTAATTAAACCATGTTTTGTAGCAAATTACCGGACGTGTACTTGAAATAGTGCGATTACAATTTATCAGCGTGAGTAACTCTGTACACAACGACATAATATTGTCATGACTAAGGGCCGATTTTTCAATGCTTGGATAAAACTTATTCGTCGAATAATGTATAAAACTACCATTTTAAAAACGTATTCTAATTGCCCGTATTTGACAGTTTACGTGACATTTTAATATTATCGTGTAATACTTTATTGGACGGATAAGTTTTATCCAAGCATTGAAAAATCGGCCCTTATAAGAATAAAGTATTTAATTCCACCTTCCACATCATCCATATCATATGTAATTATTTGTGGTTATAAGGAACGTGACAACGTCTTTGTTTATAGTTTAGGATCGTCAATATGGTCGAAGAATAGTTTTTCCAGACAACAATTTTTTCTGCAATTTCACCCTGTAGTATAAATGCCCATACCACCAACAAGAAATTTTGTCAGTAGAGGTAGGTAGGTAGGCTACTTTTACGGTAATTTTGCGTAATTTAAAAATATCCATAAACTATTTAAGTTGTAAAAGAGATAATTTAATTAATAGAGTTTGTGTGATTGTCAGTTTATACAAAATCTTAATACATTAAAATTCACTCCTACCATTTTGATTTCTTGAAATTAAATAACGTTTTTTATAAATGATTTAAAATCACAGAAAGAAAATAATTTAAATGATAAGTTATGTATAGAGTCCTGTGGCGGCGTTATTTATTGAAAGCAAATGCATTTGAATAATCTGACCAGAAGTAGGGCAATATCTTCGTGTTATAAATATTTACACATTTCTTACATTCCTACGTATACAGTATTGATATTCATGTGTAATTTCTTATTTGGAAACTATTGATAGATTCCGTGCAGTTGTAATTCTTATTTATTGTGGGTCAATTTTTTTCTCAAAATCATTAGAAATTAATTCCTTATTGAATAAAATATGTTCATCATCATCAGCCCATTACGTTCCCACTATTGGGACACGGGTCTCCCGTAACTCATCAGGCCGTAATCCACCACGCTGCAGCTGGCCAGGCGCTGATTGGCAGAAGTCACATGTAGTCGAACTTTTGATTCTTTCACATGTTGGTTTGAAAGTCTGCTTTCGAGCAGTGGTGATGTTATAAACATGCGCAGATAAATTGAAAAAGCAATTTATTTCCTATACTCCATCATTGATCTATTTGAAGTCCTAGGTCCTCACCGCTGAGCCATCACTGCATTTAAAATATGTTGTCGAGGGTGAGGTTATCTTGGCAGTTATTTTAGTACAGTTTTAAATACATACATGTAATAGTTTATTTTGTACGTGTAGATGATAAGTGACGTATGGTTCTTGACGGATCAGTGCACCAGAGGATGTGGGAAAGCGTCATTTACAAGTTTTACTCTATAATTTTAATATCCTGGTTATTCATATTTCATATATGAACGAAGTATGGCTATTTAAAATAATAACTGATGTGTTTTATCATGTAGAGTTTTAGTATGAAATTTCTAAGATTTAGATTGTTCATGAATATATGCTAGATATATTAAGATACCTGAACATATACACAGTAGTATTAGGAAACGAGTTTCGTTAAAATTAACATTTATATAAACTTACGTGCTAATTACTATGTAGGTATGTGTTAAATTTCTATTTGTATGGATTAGCGTTTTTACACCGCTTTATATTTATCTGTACTTATAAATTATTTATGTATAATATGTTCTTCGACAGCTGGCTTTGACTCCAATATATATTATGATATTAATTCTACCGTTAAAGAAAATGTTTTGACATAAACGCAATAGTTGCGATACTAACTTTTAAATTTATTGGTGTCATAAATCGAGCCCGAGATTATCTAAGTTTTGCTTTTATTTAATTTCCATTTATTAATTGACTTTTACGGTTAGCAATAGAACGACGAGTTTGTAAATATGGATTTCAGGTTTTAGATTTAGTCTGTCGAATGGTAAAAACAACATCTGTTTTATTGTATCTATTCTCACGATATCATTTTCCAAAACAGACTAAAACTTATACTTACGCAGTTTTCTAGATACAAATTTATTGGTTTGCTCAGGCACTTTCTAAGTCTGGACATAGGAGGGATGTGATATTTCTGTTTCTATGATCAAATCTATAATATATACAAATTTCCAATCGTCTAGAAAGGTAAAGACAATTAAACTTCACGCTCACATCAACGCTTATATAGGGCTAAAAGTAGCTGAAAAGTATGAAATTACGTTAGGTCACAATGATGCCCAAATGTTGCCCAATGAACATTATCGCCAGATATTACTTTTTTTTTGTTTTCTAAACGTTCTTCCTATCTGTAAAGGATTACTTCCTATCTGTTAATGTATATCTAACTGTCTACTACCTTTTCGGAAACCTCATTACCCCCGTCATGTATGGTAGTGGTCTGTAGTCGAATAAGGATCAACCACCTTATTAAATAGACGACTAACGGTTCCTAAGTGTTCGTAGAAAGAAGTGACGCAACGCGGATTAGTTTTTTAAAGTGAGGTAAAAGGTTTTTGTTGGCTTCTTTAGCTTAATCAATTGTCTGGTTACTAAATGCCGTACCTTAGTCATAAAGAGGTGGTACCTCAAGGGGTACAAAGTTTTATCACTACACTAGAAGCCTTGTTTGAACTAATGGTCGTTATTAAAAACATTGTCGTTCCAAAATAGAAGAAGATGTGCCTCCAAGTTGCAATATCAGGTACATAGAACCACCGATAGTTTACAGTGTTCATAGAACCAAAATTCAAAAGTTTGAGATCAATTATTTGAATTATCCAGTCGTAACAGATGTACGGTCTACTTCTGCAAGGGAATAAGAGAGAGTTTAATAGAGAAATGTATGATTCTCCGCGCATAGTTTCATGTATACAGTTGACTAGTCTCCACGGTGTCTGGCCGCGGTCACCTTATTAACTCAGGAATGCATTACTTATTATATGTTTTTTTCTCAGGAGGATTACTATTAAATTTCACAAGTTACGTTGTAGCAAATTGTATTCTATTAATTATTTTCTAACGTTGTTATAACATCGATTTGGAAATGCTCCTTAAAATGTATCTAAAGTGAATTCAGAGTCGTCCATAGGGTTGGAATTTTAAAATGCATTTGTGTTATCACGTCAGGTTATTGTTCCAAAACATGAGATAACATTTTACAACTTGTTTTCGTTGTAAATTCTTGCCTCTTCGCTTCTTGATTGATTTATAGTTAGTTGATTGACATTTGTCACGCGATGTAATTGCTTTTTATCGAGAAGTATTTTATTGTTCTTTTTTGTATCATTTAACTCTTAATAAAAAAAAAAAACACTGCTTTAATCGATTCTTATAATTTGTTTTTTTTTATCAAACAATTCGTTTACAATTAACAACCAGTGTTTGAATAGCACTATATTCTGTCCTATACTTTCGTCATAGTTAGTAAATATAACTGTATTCTAGTTATGATAAAAAGCCATTACTGGTTACGTGACTTGAAACTTTATTACAGTATTTTTCACAACCACACCCAAATAATGAAGTGTCGCTAAATACAAGAGCGTCTAGACTGGGTGGCTCCCCTCTTTGTTATTAATCAATGGGTCGCGACCGCCCACCTAACTGCGTACCTGCAATGTTATGGAGTTTAGCAGTAAATAATAGCTAACAAGGACATGTTATATGGGCGAATAGAGACAGATGATACAGTTTTGATTTTAGACTCACAAAATGTATGACACGAAATATGATAGAAGATACGTTTAGATTTCAGTTTTGCGAACGATGTTTTGTTATGTTTTACTGATAGTATTGCAGTAGTTTTTTTTGTTGGTGCATTGAACGCGTAAATGTTTCCCTTATTCTCTGTAAAAACAGTTCGTTTACCTTACAGTAATTTTATCAATACTTAGATTTTGATATAGTTACTGTGAGGTCATGTTAACATTTTACCGTAAACGACATGAATGGTTTAACATTATGTGAAATCTTATCATCATTTAAAAACATATTGGCCACAAAGAAGGCACTATTACAGATTATTGTTTTGAAGTTTTTACTTAACCTTGGCGCTTTGCGTTTGTTGGTTCCGAAGATAGATAGGTATTTAAAATATATTAAGAAATCTCAATATCATAAGTTGCTGCATTATGACCGCACTGTTGCATATCGGTTAAGCAATAGCGTTGTGCTAGCCTCGTTTCGAGAAAATATTACGTACACAAGAAGTTATTTTAGGTATTAATAAAAATAAAACTATGTGACCAGTTCTGCCAAATATTTTAAAGTTCAAGTATTAGAGCGACCTTATGAGTCATCTCATCATGAATATTTTTATGATAATTCATTCTTTGTTTGAAAACTAATACAGTATTGTTATTAAGTTAGTGATGTTTTTATAACTCTTTATTAAGTCTCATTCTTAACATTCCATCAATTATCTGAGTTTGTTTTGATCAGATCAAATCGACAGTATCATAAATGCAACTGAAATAAAAATTTTGTAATTGACTTATGCTTTCGATTATTTTGAGCTTCAAATAGCTCGAGTATAATGAAAAACAGCTTAATTCTTTACAAAACAATGTTGTATTTTATAAACTGCAACGTTTACATTTCGCTCGCTCGAATCGGGCAATTACCTGACTCTGGTATTGCCATATTCTTTAAAATATAGCATTTTATAAATTCTATACCAGTGCATTAAGGTTTTCTATTTTTTCCAGGCGGAGCAGCGGCTAGCTGCGCGGCGGGCTGCCCGGGCTGAGGCGCGCGAGATCCGCATGCGTGAACTGGAACGGCAGCAGAGGGAACAGGAGGACCATGCCGACAAGGCTTACGATATGTATGCAGGTGGGTTGAAAGCGGTTATATGTGAGAGTCATTGTTGATGATGATAAAGATGTTGTCTTTGAGGATGATGTAGATTTTAATTTGATGCTAATAATAAAGGTAATAAATTTGACCTATGGAATTTCATTTTTATCGAAACTCGTGCTGAATGTTGTACCAAAGCTACAATTGTAATTATTTGTTAGTAAGAACCACGTTACGTAGAGACGTCTTCGTTATCGCAGACCCACTAGAATATTATGCTTGAACTATAAGAATTTTTGGACTTCGAAGAGAGATATTAAGAGAGAAAAAGCTTGGATATGGAAATGAATCTGTATTAAAATTTCGATAAAACTTTTATCAATTTCTACGTATGAAAAGACAAGTTTGAATTCACAACGTCGAAATAAGCACGATTTATTATGTTATACTTATTTAACGTGAAATAGCAATTTAAAATTATTATCTACCTATGAATTATTTTGCTTGTCGGTTGCTAAATAACTAATTAAATCCATAATGAGTTTTATATTGCATAGATAACATTATAGAAACTCGTTTCTGAGACATTTGGTGTTTGATGCAAATTGCTGAATGTCGTCGCGCCACCGTCGCGCGAAATGACGGTAATCATTGTGTCAAAATTTATGATTAATTATGCGAAGTTTGTTTACTTTTGTTGCAATTTATAGATTTACAGCTTTGCATTGCAAAACTGGTTTGCACAAATTATTCGCTAATTTATAATTACAGCGATCGTTTTTAATTTGAGATACATTGGCAATATTATTTATTTTCTGAACTGCAAGTGTTATTGCATGTTTTGAAATGATTTCTGGGAATGTTTATTCAATCTTATTATAATTTGAATTGAATTCAAAATACAAACACATAATGCATACGTCTGGTTGTCTGGAAGAAATCGCTATTTAGCGATAAGACCGCCATTTGTTTTAATTTATAATTAGATTAAGTTCCTAGTTAAGTTTTGTCAGAGCAATAAAGTATGAATAAATAAATAATAAATGCAATACAAAGCAGATTACTTTTAAATAACACTCTTAAATGGATACCGATTATGTTGGATACTGGAAAATTTAACCATTATTCAGGTACCGATAGATAGATATTGGAATATTTACCGTTTTATTGAGTATTTTTCCATATTTCTTACCATGAGTATGGGATCCAAAGCCACCTACATCTCCTCTCATTCCTATTTATATTGCGTAATTTAAGATTGGTAATACGCTAACGAGTTGTATGCTCATTTGCCTTCTATAGAAGGATTTTTTTACATACTGTATATGTATACAGTATGTAAAAAAATACCTATGTAGGTACGTAGGTAAAAAAATCCTGATCTTGCTTGTGAAATTTGTAAATCGATCTATATTTTTATATATTATTATCAGCTAAACTGTCAGTGAAAGACAATAATAAGGACAAGTTATAAGACCTACGATTCCGCAGATGAGAGTCTTTAAATTTCCTAGAAAAAAATCTAAAAATTTCGAATACATTTCAGAGACTGTGGGTCGTCGTGGTGGAACCAGGTTAGCTGCATTGAGCCCAGGCGGTCTGCACTCGCCCAGACGGAGTTCAGAGGATTCTGATGAAGTGCTCAGTATTAAGGATTTGAGGGTAAATATATTTTTATACAACATTCTTCTTCAGATCCTTTTGTTTCCACAGCTGGAAAACAGATTTCCCCTAAGAGTTGTTACAGGCTGATTTGTTCCTTCACCGATCGAACCTTAGATTTTGATTGATTAAAGTTTTATTTTCCTTCACGTGTGTCATTTGCACAAACATTTCATAATGTTATCTATTTGATAATTGCAGCACGAATTAAAAGAAGTAGAAGAGAAGTTCCGCAAAGCGATGATATTGAATGCCCAGTTGGACAACGACAAGGCGGCGCTCGGCTACCAGTTGGAGCTGCTCAAGGATAGGATAGAGGAATTACAGGAAGAATACGCTCAACTACAGGTGAGGAAATGTATTTTGTATTATGAATAAGCGAATTTGTAAAAGTGGTCTAAGTGTGCAACCTTGTGGAACACCATAGCTGTACAGTGTACAAGTAGTGTGTTCTTTTTCTTGGTTTTAAATTTTAATAAAGTAGAATTATATGTTTTCTTGGAATGCATTGACAATTATTATTTTCACGGATTATTTTGAACTAAAACAATTTTTTTGACATGTTAAATTTTGCACCTACTAATTTAACTGATTATTTTACACTTTTTTTATGTTTGATTTTAATTTTTTGCACCTGATATGAAGCGAATTCATCACGTATATTCTGTTATCATTCCTCAGCGTGAACACAAAGAGAAGTGCTCCTCACACGAGCGGCTGAAGCGCGAGCACGCGGCACTTGAACGTGAACTGGGCGCGGCGCGTGACGCGGTGCGAGCACGTGACGCGGCCGCTGCTGACGCGGGCTACGCGTTTGTGGACGCGGGGGACACTGCGGCACCGAGTGGGGGGAGCGGGGGGAGTGGGGTGGGAGGGGGGATGCCGGCGCTAGCTCTCGTGTCGCACCAGTCACAGGCGCTGCTGGAGGATGGCGGGGAGGGGACGCTCGGTGAGTGGTGAAATGTAGAAAGACTCTTAATGTCAAATGTTCTTGAAAACCAATGTCATTATATTCCGAAAAATAAAATTCCGTACCGTAATCGTAGCAAAGTTTTGTATTTTTTTTGAACGATCTACATCACATTTAACATGTTTTAAAGCTAAGCCTTTAAAATAAATCATTCATAAACAAAATTAAAAACATTGGTCTCAAACAAGACCCTTGTGGAACTCCCGTTGATATCGAATTATCTCTAGAAATATACTTGCCAGTTTTAACTATTTAAGTTTCATTGTTGATATAGGATACACACCGTTATAATAAAAACACATGGATATCCATATCACAGAATTTTCTGAGAAAAATTTCGTGGTCCAATATATCAAACGCCTTGCTGAAATAAACTGTGCTGTTATAAATATAAATTTATAAAGAATAGAAAAAATTCGATCACGAGGCGGGACTCGAACCCGCATCCTTTCGCGCCATTCCGGGGCGGATGCCTCACCAACTCAGCCACTCGTGACCCGCCTGAGCGATCGAATTTATTCTATTCTTTCAGTTTTATGTGTCTGAAGGGACACACCGCGCGCCATCTATTGAGATGATTAACAACCATTTCAACCAATATAATAATATATTTTTTTTCTATTCTTTATAAATTTATATTTATAAAAGCATTTGAATGCCATAAAACCAAAAATATAAATTCAATAAACTGTGCTGGTTGACGTTTATGCCTAACATGCTAGTAGATATTTTAAATGTAATCTTGTTTAGTCAGACTTAACGTAATATTTTTTTTGGCAAACTATCGTAATGAAAGTAATTTTCCATTCCAGACGTCCGGTTGCAGAATCTGGTGAATTCGAAGCAAGCACTAGAATCAGAAGTGCGCAAACTCAAACTACAACTGAACGAGGAACGAGCGGCTCGACAGAATGGAGTCGCATCACATCACGACCAGGACTATGAGAATGAAGGTGAGGATTTTAATTACCAGATATTTATAATTTATATGTATGTTTGTTGTAAAGATCGTGTTAATTTTTATTGCAATCTTTCTTTTTATCTATTCTCGTGATACAATATTTTTTTCTCATCTTTCTAATTTTTATTCTTCTTTTGATTCGTTTTTTGTATGTTCTAGTTCTTATATGATGTTGTCTATTTTATGTTGCACTGTTTCGTCGATTTTGTTTTCGTCTCACTCTGTGTTTAATTTCCGTGGAGTTCCTTCTTTGTGTCTATTTTGGTTTCACACTGTCTCGTCCAATATTTTTTCTCTTTTTCCCTATAGTATTGCGTTCCTTTTCCTCTTCTATAGTACATATTACGTTATCGAATAAGTGTTTTTGTCTCTTTTCTTTTAAGCTATTGCATAGCTTTTAGAAATTAAAGACTTTTTAACGGATTTTAAACGCGATTTATTCATTCTATTATTTTCCCGACGTTTCGAACACTTTACAGCGAGCGTGGTCACGGGGAGACTGAGATGTTATACGTCTTGACAGTCATTCAAAAATTGCTGTTTGTAAACTACCTCCACCTATTCCTCCGTAGTTGGTATGTGGAGTATTTTTCCGGATGTTGGCAGTATTGGCTGATCGTGTCTTCTAGTCTTTTGGTATGTTTGACATGGGGTTTTAAATTCTTAATAACAGGATCCCAGGTGTTAGAAAGTTTCAAACCATCTTCTCTATTGAAATTTGGGTGTTTTTTAATTTCAATAGCCTCGCGCACAAGTCTTGGAAAAAATTTATTTTCTCTGGCAAGGATTTGTGGTTGGTCGAATCTTATGAAGTGGTTGTTGTCCAGTGTGTGTTCACATACCGCAGACTTCTTGTGACGCCGATGCTTGATATCCGCAATGTGCTCCTTCAGTCGGTTAGCAATGCTTCTTTTTGTTTGGCCGATGTATGAGAGTCCACAGTCACAGTCTAACTTGTACACGCCTGCTTCTTGTAGAGGAATATTACTTTTAATTGGTCTCAAGAATTGGTTTATCTTCTTGTGCGGCTTATATATAGTTTTAATTGAAGCTCGTCTTAGGATTCTTCCAATTCTGTCAGTAACTCCCTTCACATATGGTAGGTAGGCCGGTTGTCTTTCAACTGTATGTGGCTTCGTTCGACTCCTGTGATGCTGTGGAGGCGCCTGCAGCTTGTTGTTACGTAGTACTCGCTTGACATGCTGCAGTTCCCCGCTGAGGTGGGCAGCATCACAGAGGTGGCGGGCTCTCTGAAACAAAGATTTACCGACAGAAGCTAGTTGGCAAGGATGGTGGTGAGATTCACCATTGAGGTACCTATCAGTATGAGTGGCTTTCCTATACACTGTATGGTTGAGCATGCCATCCCGTCCCCTCATAATTAAAATGTCAAGAAAGGCTAGACGGTTGTTAGTTTCTAACTCCATAGTAAATTGGATGTTTTTATGTATGGAGTTAAGATGATCTAAAAATGCAGGTATATGTTCAGTAGGGAGTATTGTGAAGGTGTCATCTACATAGCGTTTGTAAAGTCTCGGTTTGACTGGTGCTGTGGCCAAGGCTCTCTCCTCGAAGTCTTCCATAAAAATATCAGCGACAACGGGTGATACTGGAGAGCCCATGGCCACCCCATCAACCTGCATGTAAAATTCACCATTCCACAATAAATAGCCAGATGTAAGGCAATGTTCTAAGATCTCTGCATATTCTAATGGCATATTGTGTTCCCCTAACCTTTTCTTAACAATATTGATGCCCGGTGACTGATTGCATCCCTACTGAACATATACCTGCATTTTTAGATCATCTTAACTCCATACATAAAAACATCCAATTTACTATGGAGTTAGAAACTAACAACCGTCTAGCCTTTCTTGACATTTTAATTATGAGGGGACGGGATGGCATGCTCAACCATACAGTGTATAGGAAAGCCACTCATACTGATAGGTACCTCAATGGTGAATCTCACCACCATCCTTGCCAACTAGCTTCTGTCGGTAAATCTTTGTTTCAGAGAGCCCGCCACCTCTGTGATGCTGCCCACCTCAGCGGGGAACTGCAGCATGTCAAGCGAGTACTACGTAACAACAAGCTGCAGGCGCCTCCACAGCATCACAGGAGTCGAACGAAGCCACATACAGTTGAAAGACAACCGGCCTACCTACCATATGTGAAGGGAGTTACTGACAGAATTGGAAGAATCCTAAGACGAGCTTCAATTAAAACTATATATAAGCCGCACAAGAAGATAAACCAATTCTTGAGACCAATTAAAAGTAATATTCCTCTACAAGAAGCAGGCGTGTACAAGTTAGACTGTGACTGTGGACTCTCATACATCGGCCAAACAAAAAGAAGCATTGCTAACCGACTGAAGGAGCACATTGCGGATATCAAGCATCGGCGTCACAAGAAGTCTGCGGTATGTGAACACACACTGGACAACAACCACTTCATAAGATTCGACCAACCACAAATCCTTGCCAGAGAAAATAAATTTTTTCCAAGACTTGTGCGCGAGGCTATTGAAATTAAAAAACACCCAAATTTCAATAGAGAAGATGGTTTGAAACTTTCTAACACCTGGGATCCTGTTATTAAGAATTTAAAACCCCATGTCAAACATACCAAAAGACTAGAAGACACGATCAGCCAATACTGCCAACATCCGGAAAAATACTCCACATACCAACTACGGAGGAATAGGTGGAGGTAGTTTACAAACAGCAATTTTTGAATGACTGTCAAGACGTATAACATCTCAGTCTCCCCGTGACCACGCTCGCTGTAAAGTGTTCGAAACGTCGGGAAAATAATAGAATGAATAAATCGCGTTTAAAATCCGTTAAAAAGTCTTTAATTTCTAAATGTATAATACTCGCGTAAAATCAAACATCAGAAAATACTATTGCATAGCTTCTATCGCGGGCCTTGAGCGTGGGGACCGAATCGAGAAATTCCGTAACGAAAAAACCTCACGCTCCCCACTCCGATGGGCGCGGAGGTGTGGCTTAAAGGCATAGCATGCAATAGCTTTACCGCGGCAGTCCCCGAGTGACACACGTCTTTTTCTATCGTGTGTGTATTTCGTTTTTGTAACGTGTATGTATGCGTGTCGCAGTGGAGACGCTGCGCAAGTGCGTGTCGGAGGCGAAGGGGCGGGCGGCGCGCGCGGAGGCGGAGGCGGCGCTGGCGGGGGGCGGGGTGGCGCGGCTCGAGGCGCAGCTGCAGCGGCTCCGAGCAGCGCACGACGCGCAGGACGAGCGCGAGCAGGAGCTCAAGCAGGAGCGGCGCCGGCTGCAGCGCGAGGTGAGCGGGGGGCACTAGCTACGTGCGTGTGAGGAGCAGGGCTGCGGGGGGGAGGGGCGTGTGGGAGGGTGCGGGGGAGGGGGGAGGTGCACTAGCAACGTGCGTGTGAGGAGGAGGGCTGCGGGGGGAGGGGACGTGTGACGTGTGGGAGGGTGCGGGGGAGGGGGGAGGTGCACTAGCAACGTGCGTGTGAGGAGGATGGCTGCGGGGGGAGGGGACGTGTGACGTGTGGGAGGGTGCGGGGGAGGGGGGAGGTGCACTAGCAACGTGCGTGTGAGGAGGAGGGCTGCGGGGGCAAGTGGACGAACAACACGTCTACGAGGAGAATGTACGTTGCATAAGCATCGTGGTTACGTGTGAAATAGATATGAAAGGTGCCATCTCCACGCTAGCATCGTGGAGAAGCGCGTCGCAAACGTCGAAGTCGCAAACGAAGTCGCAAATACAGTGGAGAAGCGCGTGGGTGGAATGATTGTCTTTGGTGAAGGTCCGTGGTGCGTAAGCGGTGTGTGACGCGTGCATGCAGCAACTATAACTACGATACTGTATTAGTTGCCAGATTGCAATGCTGAATACCGGATATCAGCCACTCATGTGAGCTACATGGTAAGTTCAGAAATAGCAGACATAGACAACGAAGCAATGCGAAAAGGTATGAAACGTCATCTTCTTATCAATGATCATCGAATAATCTTACGTGTTAATGTGTTTTTCTTAGGTGTTGCCACAACAAAATATACTTCATTTTTACAACAGCAACCGTCTTATTAATTTTAAAATTTATATAATTTCATTGATTTTTCAGGAAGTGGTTGATTTCTGGGCTGTTATCAATAACGGTGACAGTTAACGGTATTATTTGAAACCTTGTGTGACCCTCGATGTGTTAAACATAGACATCCACTTAACGTGCCGATTTTACACGCATGGCAATAACGTTCAATATAACTTAATTTGTTAATAATTCTCTTAGAATATAATTTATTGTACATACTTTAAAAATTTATACTATTAAAGCTGGTAACACTTCCGCCCGGTGAATAATTTTAGCTATTAAGTATACGTCCTATTGTAAAACCTAACTATGTAATATAGACAATTTTCTCCATATACCACCTAAACAAATGTATAAGCAGTTAACACGTTAAAAAGCTGTGGATAAGCTTAACACTAAAATTGTAAAATACCCACAATTTATTTTAAATCTTGAAAGGATTAATGGGGCTTAATTGTTACAAAATGTTTATGTAATTATGTTTATGTAATAATTAAGCCGGTACTCTTAAAATGATTTATTGATAACTTTATATTAATTTTGCGGTTTTCCACACTAGATATAGCCACTAAAATTGTATAATACCCTCAATCGACAAAAATTTAAAAATACCCTCACTAATTGTAATTTTGCGGATTCCAGGCTAGAGAAGCTCTTAATCGCGTGGAAGAATTGGAGACAGAGAACAGTCACCTCACGAAGCGGCTCGACAAACTGAAGAACGCAAAATCGGCGCTACTTAAAGAACTGTGACAGTAAGTGTAGGGTTGCCATAGACATTTTAAAAATGTACATACACATTTTAAAATGTATACTTTTAAAGCTAGTAACACGGCGTGAAGGCGGTTTGACCCACCAATATTTGTTGTCACACTACTTTCGAAAATCTGTCTTGTATTTTTGTTATCACACTAATATTAAAATCTGTGTGCAGTATGGATAATTTTGTCGTCACACTACTTTTGAAAAATTATATTTCTATGCCTTTAGTATGGATACAAGAAACACGTTTTTGTGTCTGTGGTTAAAAATATAAATGAATAAAAGAAAATGAAAAAATCAAATTCAAAAAATGTGGACAGTTGAATTTTGATGTATGGTTATGTCAAAATTCTACGGTTCGTTTTAGTGTATTTCAATGGGATATAAAAGTTATGGGATATTATCCTGTTATAAGTCTTAGTTATAAGGCGGTAAGTCATTCCAAAATTTGGAATGACTTACCGCCACCTTTAAAATTGAAACAGGATATTTCCTTCTTAACATTCAAAAGAAAATTAAAAGAGATTGTTAAAGAAGCAAATTGAAGACTGGCGTGCTTTAACCCAATAGCTACCGTTCTATTGATCTTGGCGTGATGAGATACCTATGGCCTATATGACCTTGGCTCCCATATCTATTAGAGATTCTTCTGGAAAGATATTCCATGTTGTACTTTTTTGACTATCCTGCGATTTATTGTATATGTATATATGACACATTATATGAGTTTTAATATATTCTTATTTATATGTTTCTGCCCTAATATAAATTATATGCATTTATTTATTTATTATATTTATTTATTATTAATATTAATATACTTCCTTATCTATATATTTATTTTAAGTACCTAGACTTAATTCTTTTTTAATATTAAGGCGAACCGCAATCGCCGGTACAGCCTGAAAATCAGCGCTGCTTTTGTGCAGCATTTTGCTGAGGCTGTATCCGTTTGCCTAATTTTAAGATAAATTGTGTAATGTTTATGTCTAGTTTTTTTGGCAATAAATTACTTTTCTTTCTTTCTTTCTTATATCCCAAGAAATCAATCTTATACTGTATTTGGATAGAATTTATGCCAGATAATAATTTATGAATTATTTGGGACAACAAAGTAACAGCGCCTTCGTGAATTTGTAATGTGTATGGTATCTGCTATTTGTTATTTTTATGGAATTGATGTTTTTATATAACAGTAAGTTATAAGGCCTATAGTCCAAAACGAAGCTTATACAATGTATTGTTAGAGTGTAGTGTGTATTTGTACTGCAAAAGATTAAGAAAAAATACTATACATGGTTTAATGTTATTGTTAGGAAATGTATGAATTTGACTTTTGGAACTTTGCGCGCCTATTTACGGCACGATTTGACATATTAGCATCTATAGTCTGTGGTATAGCAAAGCGAAGGAGTCTAAAAATTTTTGAGAAAATGATTAAAATGAAGAGATAAAATAGAAATAGTTTAAAAATGATGGAAAAAGCTATGTTCTTTACCATAAAAATAACATTTGCATAATAATATCAAGCGGATGTTGGACGTAAAAATTTAATTCACATTTATCAATACTATGCATTTTATATTCTGAGTACGTGATCCAGCTGTTTTTTTACGTGTATCATTTACTTGTGTTTTTAATCGAAATTAAAATTAACTAGTCGTGATTCATAGCATACGATTCTTTTAACACTTTTTTGTTAAAGAAACGATGATATCGTTAATATCGATACATATAAAATAGAATAAATAGTAAATGCTGTTATAATTATTCCGTTATTAATACTAAGCATTACGACATTGTTTAAAGGAGTCATAATAAATATAGAAAAACTTGCTTATCGTAGCAGTATATTTAGAAATTTTGAAGAAAATATTAATTAATGTTGCCAGTGTGAAACATTTCTTTATCTGTGCAATTTCTGTATAATTTGTTAAATATAATGTTATAATGTGTACTGTATATCGAACATGCGTGTATATTTTATTTGTAAATAAGTTTTTTCGCTACGTTTCAATATTACATTATTTGATTTTTTATGAATTTTGTATTAGAATCTAACAGCTCAGATGTGACATTGTAGAAAGTAGAAGATAGATAAATAAATACACTAGAAAATCCATAGAAAAAATGAAATTAAGCCTAGCTAGATATATTACTTACAGTAAAATAATGTCTACCTTCTAACATGGAATATTTCAAGTCTTCAAAATCGAAAAATGTAATATTAAAAAAGCGAGATAGCCATATTTTTTTCAGTGTCAGACAGAGATAGTTGTAGATATGTGAGGACTGTGTACTGTAATGCAGGGCCTAGACGATCATGATGCATGACATGCTTATTTGTCAAACTTTCGTAATTATAAACATTGATACCAAGAAGCTTATATCTTATACACTGGAGATTTCGGTATGAACATTTGACGTGTAACAAGAAAATATTGCCCAGTTGTTGTGTTTTATCACTTTCACACCTAACTTGGTATTGCCACTGTTAATACGAAGTTTTCCCAAGGCTACTATGTATGCTGTAATATTCTGTGCAAAAGGTTAGTTTTTGTACATGAGTTTGTTGATAAATTGCCAACAACGTCATTCAGAAGCATTGTTGGATGAGAATTATTATTAATGCTAAATAAAATAAGTATCTGAACCAATTATTAAAAAGCGATACTCCCTGATTATGGGTAGTTACCATAATAAAATTGTAGCAACTCTCACTTTGACAATATGACATAAGTGTCAAAAAAATTGCGTCGCTTCGAATATTTAAGTTAATATTGTTGCGTATTTAATAAATATTTTCCGAATATAAATAATGTATTGCATTGTGAAAAATTGCAGAAGTTTTTGGACACCAAATTCTGGCCTATAATTTCACAGGCAAGTGTATATTTACGTTATTTACAATATTCCTCAATACTCATGCATTTACCTGTTTAGAATCATTTTAATGGCAAAAATCGTCAAATTTATCATCATTTTACTAAGCAATCATGTTAAATAAGTTCTTTTCCTAATACTTTCATCATTTTTCAACAAGTTTTCAACAAACAAATTTAACAAGTAAGGTAACCATGATGATGGGTTTTTACGGATAGCGACGATAATATATTGCTAAACAATATTATGATGAACATTTAGAACACCATTTTAAAATTTTTTATACTAGTAATGAAACAACACACATATATTGTGGTTTGTTCTTTTTTACATTGAAATTTATACTTTTTAACCTAATATTTTTTTGTTTTACGTATTTCAGCTTTCCAAAAAATGAAGTAAAAAGAAATATATGTGCCTATCAAGGGTAAAATTACTGAGGATTACGACCCAGAAAAAAAATACTGCTATAAACAGTTTTTATTTGATGTTTTTGGCTTGAAGTTGACCCGTCGAAGCAACGCGTTTAAAAAGATCTGAGTAACTTACAATTTGGTAAACAGCATCTGATGCAAAACACAACTTTCCTCTATTTACAAAGGATGTTAATGATGTATATCGGTTAATATCCAAGCTTTGTAGCCAAAAGTTATCAAGCGTTATTTAAAACTATCATTCTCTACCAATTAAAATTGTATGTCGTATAAAGGTAATTCTTGTAAGTTGACCAGTAATTATAATAAAAATACTGTTAAAAATATATGTCGTTATTATTTATAGACCATGATTTTTAGTTTTTTCTATTTCGAAAAATCCTGAATATACAAACCAGTGTGGTCACCCACAGAAAGAGACAAAAAACAACACTGACGTCATTCAAGGTTATATTTTCTTGTGACAAGTTAATGGTCATAGTGCAATCTCCAGTGTATTAGATATAAGCTTCTTGATTGATACACTTGAACATGATTGACTTACATTGTTAAACTTTTTTGTATGATAAAATGCATGTCATGCAACAAGATTGTGTAGGTCCTCCATTACATTTAGTTTTAAATGAATTGTAAATTTGACCGTTGTGAATGATTTTGTATTATAATTCAATTTGTATAATCTAATAATAATTGTTTTAAATACACTTGATTATTTATTTGTTACGAATATAAATATTTTTTGTAGGTTAGATAATTTTTATGTTTTATTAGCTTGCCCAATTTTCGCTTTCGACTAATTTCGTAACTTGCCAATAAATGGATCGCTTTTAAAAATTAAAATTCGCGGCAATAACTGCTCATTATTTTTTTTTTCGTTTAACGATGCTTAGCTATATTTGGATATGAAATTATACACGAGTGAATATTTTTATGAAATATGGTATTTTATGAAATATGGTCATGAAATAAAACCAGATTTATAAAGGAAAAATCTTAATAGTATAAATGAGTTACTGAAGGCCATAGTCTATGTTTTTACTGATACAGTATGCTCACAAATACAATGGTTTTTCATAACATGAATAAATTGCATTTTATTAATAAAAGCTGTATAAAATTTTAGCACTAAATATTATATCAATTCTTTCACTTTTTATAATTAAAAATGATCTATTATGTAATTATTTTATCGATCTTTTGAATTGTTTACGTAACAGGGATTAGCAAATATTGCAATAATTTTGGAGTTAATATTTGTGGTATTTGACAACGTGTTGCTCAAAATTGTGACAAATGTGATGTCGTCCAATAGATCTCTTCGGTTCAGTATTGTTCGAGGAATTTATTACGTTATAAAGTTTATTTGGAAGTTACCACTATGATATATTATTTAAAACTAAACAGGTAAAAGCGAATGTCTTATGACGATGTAATTTATAGTGAATGCAGTGCTTTGTATTTAATATGCATAACACGTTTAGTGTAATAATGATATTTGATAATTTTTACAAACACAAGCAGTTTCAATTTTTCTATTGAAATTTCAGGCATTTGTTGCTTGTGGTTTCGCATTTGCAGTAAATTTAAAGTTGAGGTTGAAGAAGGTTGCAATTTTGTTTGCCCTTCTAACTCATTGCATTTTATTTCATTTGCGCATATTCAAGTTGCAATAATTTTACATGAAACGTCTTATATTTGAGTCGTATGTATATTTTGTCATTATGGTTAGTAGTCATAGTATTAATGACTGTCATGACCCAAAAGCATATGAATAGTGTATAAGTAGGCATTTTGTAAGGATGGTGTATGTATTTGGTGCTGCATTACTAATTTATTTGAATTAATGAAATCCCACACGTTTTATACCGAGCGAAAGCTGCGAAACTGACTTAATATTATGTAAATCTAATTATGTAAAACTTTTAATAAACTTCGCCTGTAAATCGTTGTTTTATTTACCTACCTTTAACTCATGTTATTGAATAAATTAGCCTTTCCTTCAAAAAAAAAATTTCCTTTAAAAAATAACCTAAGATACTCCTTAGTGTCTTAAACACACTATGCCGAAGTTACGCGATCGAAATTCAGCACCATTACGCATGCAATGATATTTGAATTATGTACTAACGTAAAAATGTTATAGCGTACAGCCGAACTTCGGTCGGGCGTAAGTTCAGCAGTAACTTGTTCTATAGAGCATACATTATACGCGACCGATATTCGGTTCGGTTACGTACGCCACAACAACGTTTAAGAGCCAACAAAACGAGTGAGAGAATTCAAAATTAGGTTTTCCTATTATCTATTGCTGTCGCTCAAGCCTCCCCCGTAGAGCGCGACAGGGACAACTGCAGCTCGGGCCGAAAATACCTAGGAAAATTATGCAAATTCGACATTCCGTCGTCCCCTGTTTCCTCCTCCAATACTGGACCGATTTAATTACTTTTTTCATAATTGAGTAGAGAAAAGTATAGGCTGTGTTCCTACGTTTTGCTTTTTTTTTATATAATGTTCAAAAATAGTTTTATGTAAGACGGAACATAACGGAAAATCTGTCCTATTTCTTACGTTTTGAAAGATTCATATCTTTTTTAATAATTAAGATATGACAAAAAGGAAAACGTAGGAACATGGCTAAAGTTACCATAGATTAATAGTGACAAATATATTGCTCTAGTGACACAATCCAGGGAGGAAACAGGGGACTACGTTTGTATGGAAAAACGGCTCTTTTGTTTGCTCTTAAGACACCGAATACACGTTGTGTGTGTATACACACTAAGTTACGCAGCTTAATTTCCGCCGCGTAAGTTCAGCACTTATGGTCATGTCATATCAGCCGAATACGTCGGAACGTAAAATTAGCCGCGGAACTCCTGTCGCATAAGTTTAGCAGTGTGCTTAGACACTTACGACTGGTTCACACGTATTTAGTTGTTAAGTAGATAACTAAATTTTAAGTGATTAATTGCGTGTAAATACACAATTTAGTAGCAATTTACTAGTTAAAATTTAGTTGATAACTGTGGTTGATAACTAAACTCGATAAGTAGAATTATGTCTATTTTTCTGTTAAGTTAGTGGGCGTGGCTTATTACTTGACACGTTTGCGTTTGGACGGCCACAATTTAGTTAAAACTGTACAAAAATAATTGTTTTTCGTGTTTCTTTTTGTAAATTTGTGGAAGAAAAATTGAAGAGAGAATGCTTGTGGAATGTGCACGGTACTGATCTGTTCTATTTATATCCAATTTCTCGCCCACAAACTTTTGGGTGTGATTATGTACCTCTTTATTTCATTTTAATTCATATTTTCCCTCTTTAACCTCTTCTAAAACCTTACTAATATTATACACAGAATTTACGACTTTTTTTCCCTTCTTGGTCGTCCATCCTGAGTTAAATAATGAATTAAACTACTAAATACGTTTGGACAGCTTCTTAAATATAAGTCACTTAAAATTAAGTTACCTACTTAATAACTTAATACAGGTGAACCCGCCATTATAGCCGCTGTACGGCTATCTGTCAGCAAACGTCCCGTCAAAATCGGTTCAGCCATTCCAGAGATTAGCCGGAATTTATGGACATATACATCCGCACTTAGTAAAAGCGTTATTTTAATATTATAAACAGCATGGATATTTAACGCCTCTGTTACACGTTCACGAGGCAGGAATAAAAAGGAAATAAAACAAATGCTGTAGTTTTTAAATTCGCTTATTATTATCATAATACCTAATCATACATAACATCAAATAAATACAGACTCTTGTGTAAAGCCGGGTGTCCACTTAGGTTCGCCGTGGTTTGCGAACGCGCCCGCTCCGCAAACCAAACATAATGGATATGTCGTGATCGCGGAGCGCGACTGGAGCACGATCGGAGCACGGCGGAGCGCTCGGGAAGCGGTTTTTTGCGCGATCTCAAAGGGGAGCGCAGTTTGTTCGTGGACGCGAGCGTGTGTTTGTTAAGTTCGCGAACATGGAGCGGTCCGATGTAATGATGAATATATGCATTACTAGCTTTCCGCCCGCGGCTTCACGCGCGTTTTTAAAGAAAAACCCGCATAGTTTCCGTTCCCGTGGGAATTCCGGGATAAACTTTATCCTATGTCCCGGGGTAAAAAGTAGCCTATGTCCTTTCTCGGGTATCAAGATATCTCTACACCAAATTTCATGCAAATTGGTTCAGTAGTTAAGGCGTGATTGAGTAACAGACAGACAGACAGAGTTACTTTCGCATTTATAATATTAAGTATGGATTTCATTATTTCTTCTTCCCTTATACATATTAGCTTGCCAAAATCGAGGAGGTTGTTTACAATTTAACTACAATATAATGTATCAAAATATAAGCTGCACTTCCTACTAATTCTGGAGGCGGCATGTTTGCACCGACCGTCTGTCGAGTGTTCGCAATCCACGGCGAACCTAAGTGGATACCCGGCTTAACGGAGTCCCACGCATGATTTATTTTTTCAAATGCCGACAACTTAATGTTTATGCAAGTAGGCCAAACTGTATCTACACGAATTTGCATGTTCCCATAGTTTGGATTTTTAGATATATTTCAATCACTTCGAAATATCGTAAAGTGCAAGTATTTCTTGCGAGATTGATATAATATAATAAATTGTAGGAATTATAAGGACATTTCTTTTAGTAACATAAGGGAACGTTTCGAGAAAGTATAGATGATAGATCCACTTTGGCCTCATAAAGTAGGTAATGAATTGCCTAATTCACAATAGTCACTTTAAATTAAACGTAATTTCGCGCACAATTCGTAAATTAGAGATCTTAGTGTTAATGATTACTCAATAACTAAAATTGGTTGAATTGTATTACAAATAAATGATGCTCAAACTGTATTTAATCAAAAGGAGGGAGGGGAATAAGGCTTTTTTATGAATGACTAAACACTAATTTAGTAATTATGAATGAAGTTATGAAATAAAACACATAATAAATATATTTAATTTGAGAATTCACCTACTTATTAATATTTTGTCATGTCCAACATGTGTTGCCTGATTTCTACAATAGGTGGAATTTTACTACCTCAATCAGAGAAAGTATTTAACAGCAAAATACAGCCAGATGGGAATTAAATTAACAATTATTATGGATAATTCTTTTTAATAATCCTAAATAAGGAGAGCACTTGTACCAATATATTTATTATAATTTATCAAATCCGATTATAAATTTATAAAGAATAGAAAAAATTCGATCACGAGGCGGGACTCGAACCCGCATCCTTCGCGCCATTCCGGGGCGGATGCCTCACCAACTCAGCCACTCGTGACCCGCCCGAGTGATCGAATTCATTCTATTCTTTCAGTTTTATGTGTCTGAAGGGACACACCGCGCGCCATCTATTGAGATGATTAACAACCATTTCAACCAATATGAAGCACTTTTTCAGTGAATACAATATTGTAACGATGGAACACGACCTTTTTTTGTTGAATTTATATTTTTGGTTTTATGGCATTCAAATGCTTTATAAATATAAATTTATAAAGAATAGAAAAAATTCGATCACGAGGCGGGACTCGAACCCGCATCCTTCGCGCCATTCCGGGGCGGATGCCTCACCAACTCAGCCACTCGTGACCCGCCCGAGTGATCGAATTCATTCTATTCTTTCAGTTTTATGTGTCTGAAGGGACACACCGCGCGCCATCTATTGAGATGATTAACAACCATTTCAACCAATATGAAGCACTTTTTCAGTGAATACAATATTGTAACGATGGAACACGACCTTTTTTTGTTGAATTTATATTTTTGGTTTTATGGCATTCAAATGCTTTATAAATATAAATTTATAAAGAATAGAAAAAATTCGATCACGAGGCGGGACTCGAACCCGCATCCTTCGCGCCATTCCGGGGCGGATGCCTCACCAACTCAGCCACTCGTGACCCGCCCGAGTGATCGAATTCATTCTATTCTTTCAGTTTTATGTGTCTGAAGGGACACACCGCGCGCCATCTATTGAGATGATTAACAACCATTTCAACCAATATGAAGCACTTTTTCAGTGAATACAATATTGTAACGATGGAACACGACCTTTTTTTGTTGAATTTATATTTTTGGTTTTATGGCATTCAAATGCTTTATAAATATAAATTTATAAAGAATAGAAAAAATTCGATCACGAGGCGGGACTCGAACCCGCATCCTTCGCGCCATTCCGGGGCGGATGCCTCACCAACTCAGCCACTCGTGACCCGCCCGAGTGATCGAATTCATTCTATTCTTTCAGTTTTATGTGTCTGAAGGGACACACCGCGCGCCATCTATTGAGATGATTAACAACCATTTCAACCAATATGAAGCACTTTTTCAGTGAATACAATATTGTAACGATGGAACACGACCTTTTTTTGTTGAATTTATATTTTTGGTTTTATGGCATTCAAATGCTTTATAAATATAAATTTATAAAGAATAGAAAAAATTCGATCACGAGGCGGGACTCGAACCTCCATCCTTCGCGCCATTCCGGGGCGGATGCCTCACCAACTCAGCCACTCGTGACCCGCCCGAGTGATCGAATTCATTCTATTCTTTCAGTTTTATGTGTCTGAAGGGACACACCGCGCGCCATCTATTGAGATGATTAACAACCATTTCAACCAATATGAAGCACTTTTTCAGTGAATACAATATTGTAACGATGGAACACGACCTTTTTTGTGGTGTGTCCCTTCAGACACATAAAACTGAAAGAATAGAATGAATTCGATCACTCGGGCGGGTCACGAGTGGCTGAGTTGGTGAGGCATCCGCCCCGGAATGGCGCGAAGGATGCGGGTTCGAGTCCCGCCTCGTGATCGAATTTTTTCTATTCTTTATAAATTTATATTTATAAAGCATTTGAATGCCATAAAACCAAAAATATAAATTCAACAAAAAAAGGTCGTGTTCCATCGTTACAATATTGTATTCACTGAAAAAGTGCTTCATATTGGTTGAAATGGTTGTTAATCATCTCAATAGATGGCGCGCGGTGTGTCCCTTCAGACACATAAAACTGAAAGAATAGAATGAATTCGATCACTCGGGCGGGTCACGAGTGGCTGAGTTGGTGAGGCATCCGCCCCGGAATGGCGCGAAGGATGCGGGTTCGAGTCCCGCCTCGTGATCGAATTTTTTCTATTCTTTATAAATTTATATTTATAAAGCATTTGAATGCCATAAAACCAAAAATATAAATTCAACAAAAAAAGGTCGTGTTCCATCGTTACAATATTGTATTCACTGAAAAAGTGCTTCATATTGGTTGAAATGGTTGTTAATCATCTCAATAGATGGCGCGCGGTGTGTCCCTTCAGACACATAAAACTGAAAGAATAGAATGAATTCGATCACTCGGGCGGGTCACGAGTGGCTGAGTTGGTGAGGCATCCGCCCCGGAATGGCGCGAAGGATGCGGGTTCGAGTCCCGCCTCGTGATCGAATTTTTTCTATTCTTTATAAATTTATATTTATAAAGCATTTGAATGCCATAAAACCAAAAATATAAATTCAACAAAAAAAGGTCGTGTTCCATCGTTACAATATTGTATTCACTGAAAAAGTGCTTCATATTGGTTGAAATGGTTGTTAATCATCTCAATAGATGGCGCGCGGTGTGTCCCTTCAGACACATAAAACTGAAAGAATAGAATGAATTCGATCACTCGGGCGGGTCACGAGTGGCTGAGTTGGTGAGGCATCCGCCCCGGAATGGCGCGAAGGATGCGGGTTCGAGTCCCGCCTCGTGATCGAATTTTTTCTATTCTTTATAAATTTATATTTATAAAGCATTTGAATGCCATAAAACCAAAAATATAAATTCAACAAAAAAAGGTCGTGTTCCATCGTTACAATATTGTATTCACTGAAAAAGTGCTTCATATTGGTTGAAATGGTTGTTAATCATCTCAATAGATGGCGCGCGGTGTGTCCCTTCAGACACATAAAACTGAAAGAATAGAATGAATTCGATCACTCGGGCGGGTCACGAGTGGCTGAGTTGGTGAGGCATCCGCCCCGGAATGGCGCGAAGGATGCGGGTTCGAGTCCCGCCTCGTGATCGAATTTTTTCTATTCTTTATAAATTTATATTTATAAAGCATTTGAATGCCATAAAACCAAAAATATAAATTCAACAAATCCGATTAATTACAGTTTGAGCTCTGTATAAATTTATTCACTATTCAGATATAAAAACTAAAATCTATTACTAACTATACTTGCACTAACATTTATTTTTACTCTTAAGGAAACAATATTCTCAAAAATTAAAGAGATGGAGGCCAGAGAATTTTTTTAACGATTTCATTAATTGTCAAAAAATTTCTAGGTGCCCTTTAGCTTATTTAATAGTTTTCTATTTAATTCATATGACAGAATTAAAGGCGGTCTTTGGATTAGTTTTACAAGATTGGAAAGAGACTGAGTTCAAGATGTGTGGATCAAAATAGAAACTAAGTATAAACAATTTATAAAATGATATAAAAACCAATACAAAGTGATACAAAAAGTCAGATCTGGAATTTTTTAATGCCAATAGTCTTTGATATAGTTAACGATAATAATTATAATTACATGACTGATTATTCATGATTCAATATATATCAAGCAATAATATCAAGCAAAAACAATTATTTATTTCATTGTTTTAATAAAATAGTGTCCCTTTTCTACAAAAATTACAAGTCTATGTGAAACACAATGTGGTAATACAAAAACAGATTTTTAATCGGACAATAGATCACACATTTGCTTGACAATATCTCATTAAAACAATTGCATAAACATGACAAAAGTATATTATCTCTTGCTGGAAAATTCATGCTTATAATATTTATACATTTTTCTATACTTCCCATAGAATAAGGGGGCGTTCAAGTATTACATAATGCAATGTTGTCTTATAAATTGCAATGCGTTACTGGGGTACAGAAATAATGCTACAGTATGTTACAAGGACCGCCTCCTTGGTACAGTGGTTGACGCGTGAGCGTAGAACCGTGGGGTCCTGGGTTCGATTCCCGGTGGAGACAAAGAAAAAAAAAATGTCTCGGTCTAGCAGGACACAGAAGGCTGATCACCTTCTTGTCCCTAGAGAAAATCGATCAGTGAAACAGATGTATGCATAATGCATCTGCCCCTTACCCCACTTGGGGACATGGGACTTCACTTACTATGTTACTAGGAAGGTTAAAAATCTTCAAAAATTGTGTTACGTAATACTTGAACACTCCCTAATGGTAAAAATCCTCAGGACTATGTCAGCAGACAATATGAACATTATTTACATTATATTGGGTTCTATATCATTATATGTGTTAACTGTTAGACCATTAACTTGCAGTATATATCTAAGGCATGGGGTGTTGATGTGGTGTGAGTCCGCCATGCTCGGGACTGTGCTTCTGTTTTTTCCTCTTTTTCTCTTTTTTACGTTTCTTCCGCTCTTTGTCATCGTCATGTCTCTTCTGTTTTTTGTGTTTCTTCTCATATGTGTCTGGATTTGAAGAGTCTGGAATGAATTTTGTAAATATAAAATAAAATATACATTGAAATTGTGTGTTTTATTGTAAATTTAATTACATAATATGTTTATCCTGCCAACTATCAAAATTTGTTTCTTTTTTTAATATTCCTTCATTTTTAAGAAGTAAAGAGGTAACATAACAAAAAATATCAAGTTTAGTACAACAATAATAACAGAATTCCCTTAATAATTTTCTGCACAAATTGTTTACTAAGATTTCCTTCTAAATATACTAGTACAAATAAAATAACTGGTATATTGTACATACCTTGTAATGGAGTATCTTGTCCAGGAGGTGCACCATCTTTGTGCTTATGCTTTTTGTGTTTACTCTTGTGTTTCTTTGGTGGAGTGGCGCTCACATAGCGATACTGCTCGGGCAAAGGCCCAGGGTGCAATCTGAAGCCAGCCAGCTGAGCGCTCGTCAACGGTAACAGTTCCTTACCACCAATGGGTCGTTTAGCTATCACAGATCCTAATGTACTATTGTCCTCCTGCCCTGGCCCGTCCACGATGCCAGGTAAATTAGGTAGAAAGGATGAGAGCGATTCCTTCAATTTTTTCCCATTAAACTTACTATACGAGTGCTCGAGACCATAATACGCCATTAAATTTGTCGCTCCGGTTAATTCACATTCTCCTAGAAGTAAACAGTAGATATTAATGACATTAACAAGATTTTAAGAAGCGAAAGTGCTTGTGTTTATAAAATATTGATAGTAACTATCACGAATTTAGTGGTGATTCGTACCTGGAGGTTCTTTCATCAAATAGAATGGTCCACTATGTACTATGGACGGATTTTTGCCCAGCGAGATCGTAGTCTTGAGGGTACCAGAAGAATCCTGTCGAGACACAACTGGTGACCTCGCTCCTCGGGGCGAGGACTTTGGTGAATATGGTTCTACTTTTCTAAACTGATCAGACATCATCTTGTATAAGCATGTCTACTGAATTGGATATAAATAAAAAAGTTATGCGAAATAAAATGACAAAAAAATTATAAAAACTCCCTTCGCTGCTTGTGCTGAACCTTCTCTAATTTTTACCACAGATAACAAATATTATAACAGTGATCACAGATAATTTTCAAATATTTTTATTGTGTAACCTTGGATTGTTTAACCGAAAATATATTTTTATAGTTTTAATTTAAATAGTTATATTAGTTATTAACAACATCTATTTAATAATTTAAATTAATTTAAAAAAATACCCAAACATTAAAATATTGTCTATGCCTGCACCACGTGTTTAATTTAAGAACGCCACACTCGACTAAAAAAGAAAAAGTTAAAATTTACTCTATGGTAAATGAATTAGCTTCTCGTAACGCGCTACGATTTTCTATAATGTGTTTGGAAATAAACAGATCAAGGAGATATATTTCAATAAAATAGAGCTTAATGTGTCGGTTTAAATGTGCAAAATGTTTGTTTATTGTGATACTAGTGGTACAAACATGGTGCAGTGATTCTGATAACACCAATCTACACTCTACAAAGTGACGCCATTTTACGGGAATGACCAGCCCGCGGCTGCCTCTTATTAGGCCTGATGTAAGGAGCGCTGTTCCCAAACGGATGCATGGAAACAAATCTCGATTTTTGTACTCGTACTGGACGTACGATTTCACAGGTATAGTAAACATTGTTATTTGTTTTTGTTGCTATCATAATTCGAATCAAAGTTTTGAGTTCCTCTTGTTTGAATGTCTTTTGTTTCTCGGCAGTCATTTGAGCACGTGTTTTATTTTTTCAGAAAACTATGGAAGATGGTAATATAGCAAATACGAGAGACGATAAAAATACCGTTGCGGCGCTATGTAACTTATATGGAGATCGGGCCGCGACATTTACGGCAAATGGACACGATTTCGCAGGCGAATCATCGAGTCCTCCGGAAAATTCCTACGAACAACGGCGACACAGCGCGGATACTTCACATGAGGACAAGTTTAAAAAACGCATCAATCCATTGAGAATACACCTTGGCAAGCGGCCTTTCGTTGATAATGCAGCTCCATACAATAGTGTGTGCAAAAAGAAAAAACCGTTTGTAGTGAAATCTAGTGAAACAAGTGTAAATAAGGGATCAACTCCACGAGCACCTAAACTTATACCAAAACGCATTGAACATAGTCAATTTCATAATGTTACATCACAATTGGATGATAATGAGCAAGACAAACCAGTACCCCGCCTTGTGCCCAAGAGCCAATTATCACAATTTAAAAAAAGTAAGATTGAAAAGGGACCTCAGTTGAAGGAATATGCACAGAGCCTCGGCTTGCAGCCAATGGTAAAGTTCAAATGTCGAAAATGCTGTTCAATGTCATTCAAGACCCTGGCTATGTTGAAGGAGCATCAGTTAGTATGTCGAGCCCAAGCTAAGGAACCTGCTCTGAGTCCGGAAGGCGTTACACATACAGAAACAAACTCAAGCGGCCCATCCAGAGTTACTCGTAAAGTGTATTTATGTTCAGCATGTGGCACTTATTATGAAAACTGGAATCTCTTTCTGCACATGAGAGAAGTTCACAACCGACACATATGCCTGTTTTGTTTAGGTATGTTTTCAAAAGCAGAAAAACTGTCTTCACATTTAACAAATAAACACAATGTACAAGAATTCAACTACAATAGCAAAGAGGAGTTTTGTAATGTCTACAATGGCAGTTTTTATTTAATGTGTTGTGCGTGTGATGAAATATGTAGTGAACAAGATGATTTCTTTAATCATGACTGTAATAATGTGAAGCCAAAACCTGTCCCAGTTCTTATCAGTAAAAACTCTTTAAAACCAAACAATCTGAAACATGCAAGGAATGACAAAGAGCCCATACAACATACTACAAATGGTCCCACATTGATGAAAGAGTTATTGAGGCCCAATGGTGATAAAAAAGAATCCATTGAGCATAAAATTGAAACAATCACAACACAATCCCAGAAGGCTATGAATAGTATACATAATAGTGATAATGTAAATAGTGATATAAGTTTAAGCTCCAATAATTCTTCTGATGGTAAAGACACAAGTAATACTGTGGATTCGGCAATTGAAATGGAAAGTCCTAGTTCTAAGCCATTAACAAGCCCCAAGTCCACAAATGAATCAGATTTCATTCCTTCTCATATCTCTAATGGAGACGATAAGGTTAGTAATGATTATTCTGATGAGTGTGATTCTCCATCAGCAAGTGACATTCAAGCACCCATTCCTGAACCAGTAGTACCTAAAACTGAAGAACCAACTAAAACTGTTGAAAAAGAATGTGGAATAAAACTAAAGCTCAGTTTAAACAGTGCTAAGTCACCGGTAATTATAAATTCTACAGTGGATCCTACAATTGGCCAACAGTACTCACAACATATGAGCCATAAACCACCATCAAGAAATAGAAGACCTCCGAAACGATATGAAAAAGATAAACCTTCAGACCCACCTCCACAACCGAAAACTCCTTCCATTAAGATGACAATTTGTGATAAGGCTGAAAGTCCATTTGTTAAAACAACTTTCTACGAAAATAATAAGGAAACAACTCTTAAAACACTTGTTAATAACAATATCGAACCAATATACAGCCCCATGGAGACAAAACCTGAAAACACTATTAAAACAACAATATATGACAACAAAATTGAGGATGTCAATACTTTAAATAGGGTACCAAAATTAACAGTCAGAGTTCCTAAAGAGTTTCTTGACAAAACTTCATCTAGTGACGAATCGTCTGATAGTGATAGTAGTGAAAAATTAACTGTTGATGAGAATGTGACAAAATCAGAAGAAATGGAAGTAAAGTCTGAGGAAGTGCCTTTAGAAAAGACACAAATAAGTCCAAAACAAGGGCCACATGAACAAGAACTTGAAGAAAGTATGAAAGATGATTCTGAGACTGTACCACACGAAGAAGAGCAAAAACCATCACTGGAACCCAGTGTAGAAGATATAACTCCAAAATGTGAGCCAAAACCGGAACCCCAAGACCAAGATATGACAGGTGATGTCAATGTTGAGGAAATCACTCCGTTAGATACTACTCCTGTTATTGAGCTTACTTTAGACAGACCAATTGATAAATATCCATTAAAAGATCTCTTAAAGGTATTTTTGGGATCTACATACTTTAATTGTATCTACTGTAACCATGCACGAAAAATTGCAGTAAACTGTGGGCAGCTAGCTTTACATATGGTAGCAGAGCATAGATTTTCAGCAACAGTGAACAGTATTACTGCAGAGGAGTTAATGCCTGAGACGATAGCTGCGAAAGTGAAAACAGGTGTAGATGAGGTTTCATCAATATATATTAACTTGGACTCTTATGATAGTGTTGATAAGTGCGAAGATGTGCAAAATAGTCTTAATTTTGAGTGTTTTCAGTGTTATTTCAAAACTGCAGTACATAAAGATCTCTACTTACATAATCGAAAAATGCATCAAAAAACTATATTGTTGTGTGTTATGTGTAAAAATAACTTTTATACTTATAGTGAATTACTCTGTCATTTATGCCCTGGAACTTATGATTCTGACTATGTAATTAAGTTTAGATGTTGCTTCTGTATTGTAGACTCTATCTCTTCTTCTTTTAGATTAATGGTGCATCTTCGAAAGACACACCATACCTGTGATGTATGTTTAGAATTTTGCCAAAGTCAGGCACGGCTTTCCAACCATGTTTGGAAACATAAATTGCACCATTTGTGTTATCGATGTGGTATCGCCTATAGGAATAAACCTGATATTAATAATCATTTGTTCTGGAAGCATGGAACAGAAAGTGTATTGTGTAAAAGATGCCTGCAGAAAAAGTGGCCCCATGTTTATCATTTCTGTACTCCTCCTGCAGTGTTTGTCTGTGATGAATGTAATTTGCAATTTACAAAAGCAGTTTATTTAAAAGTTCATAAGAGAATACATTCTGGCGAATTTCCCCACCCATGCACGGAAGAAGGATGCGAGGAAAAGTTTGTATCCAAGAAACTGTTAAGTAAGCACTCAGATGTGCATAAAAAGAAACAGTTAACAGAAATACTTGATGAAGAAAAGCCTGCTATTTTAAGTAGTAATTCAGAAACATCTAAAGACCAAATTCCCGTCATTGATTTAGTTGATGAACCTCCTAAGGATGATGGCACTTCAGAAATAAAAACGGAAACGGATACTGAACATGTTACTAAAAAATCTAAGAAGAAGAAGTTAAAAGACAAAGATGCATTATTGCTTGATGTTAATTTACCAGCCCTTAATTTATCGGAAAGTGATAGCAGTGATGAATCCGACAGTGGATTGCCACCTTCTGTAAAAGAAGAATCACAGACACAAGAGAAACAGATGGACGAAAATAAGATTGAGTCTTCTGATAAGATTGAAGAAAAAGAAGCAGCAAGTAATACAGAGATAGATTCACAGTTACCCAAGTTGGACGACAAAACAGATCTTCAAGATGACGACAAACCAAGTGAACAACAAGTTCTTCAAATATGGGATAACTTTCAAAAATATCAAGCTAATGTTGAACAACACAAAGAAAAGACGCCGCCACCCATGCGAAGACGCCACGTGTGTGAATCTGATCACGATTATTGTTTAATACCCCCCGATATGAATGGAGATGAAGATATATTCAATTCTGATAAAAAGAAAAATAAAAAGTCACCTAAGAAAAGACATGGAGATATGTCTTCATCTAGTAGTAGTAGTAGTGATAGTGACTCGAGTTGTTCTTGTGGTTCAAACTGTAGTTGTTCTTCAAGTAGTGGATCATCATCTTCAAGTTCCTCCGATTCCGATTCCTCTGACGAGTCTGGAAATGAACAAAATAATGGAAGAAGGATGAGAAAATTGTCTCGAAAATCTCTTCCGAACAGGAGAATCAGTAACGGATCAAATGTTGATGTGATGGGCATGACTGAGACACCTGTACTTGTACCAGAGAAAACTGAATCGCCCATTGCTGAAACAGATTTAGAAACTGAAGAAAGTGAAACAGATGAAGAATTCTATGATGAGAATCCACAACAAATAGCAAACAAAATGTATAATGAAAAGCGAAACCAGTTATTAGCGTCGATCGCCCCATCAGATGGTGGTTCCATCTCGGAAGAAGTGAGTCGTTGTGCAACACCTGTTAAAGAAGAAAAAATACCCAAGGAAGAGCTAGAAAATAAAGAGAAGACAAGCAGCAGTAAGAAAAAGAGTAAAAAGAAGAAGAGATCCAAAAGTTCTAAAAAACATGGTCCCATTAAAATAAACATTCCTAAAGATGTTATTGCTAAATCAGAGCCTGAACCTCCCATTGCGCCATTGATACCGAACAAGATCACTATTTCTTTGCAATCGAACACTGTACAATTGCCAGAAACTCCTAAGCCAATAAATGCAAGTAAATCGACGACCACACCCATGAGTGCGGAGAGCAAGAGGGCGTCAAAACGAAGACGCGTGCCAAATAAGTTCTATGGTTATTCGAGCGACGAAGAGCCGACTACACCCGCTGCACTTAAACCTCAACAACCTCCGAAATTAGAATGGAGAAAAGAGGACTTGCCATCACCTGCCCCTCATAAAGCTAAGAAGGAAATACCATCTTCCGTCATACCGCAAAAATTGTTTAATTATAACGAGCCTATAAGGTTGACTACTCCCGTTCCGGACCCTGAGCCACCGCGGTTCTTGATGAATTCCGAATCAATGGAATCCAGTGATTCTGATTCAAGTGAGGAGGGGGCTTTAGAGATATTTCAACCTAGCAATGTACAAAATACATTATCTGTCCCGCCGCCGACATATCTCAATTCCGGTACCTCGAGTTTACCGTACGCCTTCCAAAGACCGGCCGTTCGCGAAGCAAAAGAAGGTGAAAGCGTATATTGTTACTGTAGATGTCCTTATGACGAGGTGTCAGAAATGATAGCATGCGATGCCGAGGGCTGTCCCATTGAGTGGTTTCATTTTGAGTGTGTTGGTATCATGGTACCGCCTAAAGGCAAATGGTACTGTCCAGAATGTAGAAAAAATCAAAGCTTCTCAGGTTACAGATAAGTCTAAACACAATTTAGGTGTATATAACATATTGTTATCTGTATATAATTTATTGACGCGATTGTAGATAATTTAGCTTTACCTGTGTATATCTTTAGTTAGGTTGTATGTTTAAGTTAGGATATTAGGTCTGAAAATTGTATCATTGTTATTAAAGTACATGTTATGCTTGATGCTGGCTGTGCGGCCAATCTGTAACCTGGCGAATTGTTAATTGACATTAACTATACAGCAAAACGAAAATATAAATCCAATTTTTGATACCAAACTGTAATTTTATTTCATAACACATAACATCACCGAATAGTAGTAACGTATTCAACAATAAATGTTCCTAAATCCTATGGAAAAATACTTAGCTTGTTTTATTAAGATTTTGAAATTATTAAATGAGATCATACATATATGAGTCATATTATCTATTAAATATTCCTAGAAGCATCTCTATTCTATAGTAAAAAATTATGAGATACTGTATATTTTGGTGCATGCATATATTATATGTCTCAATAAAGTAACATAAGCTACGATATCGATACTATTAAAAATCTCATCAAAATCAGTTGATATTTTAGTGGTTAGTTTGAATAGAAAAAAATAAAAACATTTGATTTGTGGCGAAATGCTCTTAGTTAATATACCAGCCGCTCGGTCCTGTGATTCAACCGAAATAATCAACTATAAAAAAAATAAACCGTCTTCAAATTGTTAGAACTAGACCGAATAAAAATAGGACCACGCGGGAGGCACCAGCTTTCAATAAAAAGAATCATCAAAATCGGACCTCGTCGAAAATTTTGTCATCAGAGCCTCCCCCCTTTTTTGAAGTCTGTTGAAAAGTGATACCTCTATGCCCATGGATTTATCCCAGGCATTGTCTATTTAGGTATATTCTTGGGTAAATTACATATTACAGGAATTTTTTATCGATTCAAGTAGTTGAGTTCATACATTAAAAAAATTCAATAAAACGATAATTTAAATTTAGATATATCTTACTACTGAACGCTTTAAAATTGATACCAATTTTACACTTATTAATTCATACACATCATTAATTAATGCAAATTGTAACGATATACGCTCGTCTGCTATATTGTTGTGCGATGAAAGGAAATGCCACATCGATAAAACAGCGCTCTCCTATACGCCCCGTTTACACAATTACAATTCTGTTTTGCAAGGATTATTTGAACGCGCCGGTGACTGGATCGTGTATACTAAGATAAGGGGGATTTATATTGAGTCGTATGTAATTGAAATAGAGTCTAACTTGCATTATTTAAACATATTTGCTGTCGTAATTTGTGTAAGTTTTTGTAGGAACTGCTGCCACAGAATACATAATAGTAGCTAAACGCTACAGAACGGACACTCTCCGCCTCCCGCCAAAATTAAACACTTACCTCACCCCGCACGATCAGTCTAAAAATGGTCCACATTTTTCTACAGGGACGATACGCAACGAAGATTGACAACATTAATCAAATTGACTTAAAGTAATTTTATTATTTTGGATTTGTGATTATCGTTTTTCGTAGAAAATGGTTAGATATTGTGCTGTTTACGGATGTATTTAATCAGAAAAACGCGAATTTTTTTTACGCTAGTCACAAATGTGCCAACCATAAAGCGTTAACACACACATTTGCAGTCTCTACAGTGTGACTGTCAAAACGATAATTTTGTATGGAGTGTCCGGGGTGTGCTGCTGCGTCGGGGATCATTAGACACGCCTAATAATTTATACTGAATGCGCCGTATTACGTAAGTATAAGAAGTACTAAGGTTCACATTATTGATTATATAATATTCTGTGATTGATTATAATATCTTTATAGGTATATAGAAATGCATTGAAGTATATATTTTGTATTTTATGTATGTCCGCCTATCTTCCAGTAATGGTGGAGAATTTCTGAGAGCAGTAGGTACCTATCTGGAAAATTATAAGCGGTTCACGTGCTTTTATTACTAGCGCCCTTCCTGCGCCATAACATTTCAACCACAGAAGTTCGGCATCAGTTAAAACCTGTGTCCTATGCCTATGACTAATTAATAAATTTATCAAAATCGGTCCATCGGTTTAGATGCAAACGCGTAGCCCGTAAGTAATAGACACAAAAAAATTAGAACACAAACTTAACATTACTTAGCTTAGATACAAATATTAGATAACAGCTAAATGCACAGGCTTAAATGCGATAATAACAGCTGTCTGTTTGTCTTGGTTTGTGTATTACGTGTTCGTAGACTGCTGTAGCTACTAGCTCTGCTAAGTCTCCTGCTTTAAAAAACATTTGCCTAACTTTCCTAGGTCTATGATCCAAAAAAACTTTCATGACAAAATCATAATTGGCAGCATGGCAGTGTCAAAATTTCAGCGTTGAGATATCTAGATTGACGCGCAATATTGTGAAAAATCTGAATAAGTAATATAATTTTTAAACAGTTTTGTATTTATTGTGCAAAATGTCAATTTCGATGAACTTTATGGAACTGTGTCCGCACAAAAGCACCTGCAGTAGGTTTGGTAAGCATATTATAAAGCTGCCCATTTACCAATTACCTACTCTTGATACCTTTAATTATTGAATTTGAATATAATGAATTTTTAATTTTCAAAGGGGTATTTTCCGTGTGAATACTGCAGCTGCAGGTTACTGGTACATAACATATTCTGTATAATATATTGTGGGGGTTTAGTATGCCGTATACAACTAAACAAACAAACATCAAACTATTTTCTAAATTCTAATATAAATTTTCCGTTCAGAATCATTTACGAATTAAATTAAATTAAGTAAGTAAAACATGAAATTTTTTATTTGGCCATAGTTATTAACTATATGCAATTGATAAGAACCTTCTGATAGGATTTTGTGGATATGAAAAACATGAAGGAAGAAGTTTCAGTAACTATATAAATTGAAACTCGTCTTCTTATATACTGATAACGGTAATTAGAGAAAGAAAAAGTTTATTCGCTTTACTATTAGCAACATATAAAAATATAGTCTATGTCTGACCACGGCCGGTCTCTAACTATTTTTCTTCCAAATTTTATCCAAATCAAGATTTTGGTTTAGCCGAAAAAGCTTAAAAGACACAGACAAACAGTCCTTCCCTATAAAATATTATGTAATGTAGGTATGGATTTAAAATACTTTACATATAAGCAATCCATAAGACCGCCAAAATCTATTTGCAGGAAAACCGCGCCCTAATCTTAGACTACATTCAGTCGCTGGAGAAATGATGAAACCTGCTGGCGAAGGTAAGGTAACGAATTAAAAATATGTATATGCCCCGCAAGTTGATATTGCGATGGAACCAATTGTCACAATAACAGCCGCGTGACGTCATCCGTCGAAACAAAGTAAAGATAGCAAAAAATTTTTTTAATAAAAAGTAAATATGTTTATTCTAAGAAATTTCGGCACCATAAAAAACTAGTTTTGTATGCTGCTTATAAAAAAACAATGATTACACCCTTAAGTACGTAACTAATAATTATGTTGTTGATGTGTTAATATGAAAATATTTTTTAATTAATGTTATGTAATTATAAATTACTAGCTTACCGCCCACGGCTTCGCCCGCTTCGTCTCAAACCTAATAATTATACACTAAAACCTTCCTATTGAATCACTCTATGTATTAAAAAAAACCGACAACAATATAACTCAACAATAAAACAGGATAATTAGCGCGGGCTGAATTTGCGAACGGTACTGATGGGTCGACGTCGACTACGTCACCAAGATGGCCGCCAATCGCAATATCAACTTGCGGGGCTTATAGTTATATAGGCCCATTAAGAAGAGCTGGAACGTCAACACATTTACACATTGCACATGTTAGGCCGGGAGATACTGACACAAAATTTCGGGTCATTTGTAACAGGATGGCGGTCTAGAGGGGTCTTAGTACGCAATGACAAAAAGAAAAATGATGGTCAGAACGCTGGTACCGGCGGACTAGTCGCGTGGGCGTTAGTCACACTCGTCGGATAAATAGCGAAAGTCCAACGATTTGTAACACAAAAATTTTAGAATTTACCGATAGCCCTTAAAAAAGATGTAGGCGGTAGTGTCATGCCATACTTTTACGATGTGACTTACAGTCCGCCATACCGACGTGAATGCGTTGATTTAAAAAAAAACAATTCAACCATTTGTACCGGGCTAACTTTTGCACAGGTAACGATCGTCGTGCAGCCATTTACTAAAATCGCCATGCCATACTTTTCGGACGATTCCAAACCGCTTCCAAATTCCAATTCCGATTCCGATTCCAAACCGCACTACCGCCTACATCTTTTTTATGGGCTATCGGTAAATTCTAAAATTTTTGTGTTACAAATCGTTTGACTTTCGCTATTTATCCGACGAGTTCGACTAACGCCCACGCGACTAGTCCGCCGGTACCAGCGTTCTGACCATCATTTTTCTTTTAGTTATTGCGTAATAAGACCCCTGTAGAACCGCCATTCTGTTACAAATGACCCGAAATTTTGTGTCAGTATCTCCCGGCCTATGTATGTGTCATATTTTGCAATTGTTTATAAATACAGGGTGATGTAATTGGTGTAGTACGAATATCTAAAAATCTATGAAGAATTTTGTGATACAGTAAATGGAAGAATTATAGACTATTTTACAGTATTTAATAAAATCATTTAATTTTTTGTTCATTTTCATTAGAAATGTCAATTTTTCTCACCAAGGTGGAAATTTGGATGATAAGGATCTTGTTATAAAAATATAAATTTTGACTAAATTTGGCATTTTTTTTTTTTAAAATCAAATTACTAATTAATAATCAGAGTTATCACATTATTAAAAAAAATAAGCCAAACTATACACAATTTTTACTTGATGCAATCCTCAAAGATCATGGACATAGTGTATTGCGCCTTCCACCATACCATCCAGAACTCAACCCAATAGAGTTACTATGGGGCATAATTAAAGGGAAAGTAGCATCACAAAATGTGAACTTTAACTTGAAAACTGTGGAAGAATTATTTAGAAAGGAAGCAAATGCTATTAGTCTGGATATGTTTAGTGAAGTTTGGAGAAAGACGCGAGAACATGAGGAAAAATATATTCAATTAGAACCAAAAGTAGATAATTACACTGACTCATTTATAATAACATTAAGAAATTCCGACAACGAAACATCGAGTTCTTCGAGCGATGAAAGTTTCAGTGAAGTAGAAGATTACGATTATGATTAAATAGATTCTTCTTCTTCTCTATAGATACTGCTTTCTGAATTGGTGGTAAATGTTAAAACTGTTAAACTGTTATGACGATTCAAAAGTGCTTCTAGAAGAAGTCTAATTGTATAAATGTTTGAGTTTGAGTTTAAAACCAATAATGTGAAAATTATACAATAAACATGTAACACATATTTGTTAGCGCGTATTGGTAGGTATTACGTACTTACTACAAATATAATATTTCTTAGATATCTTTACTCGACCAAAGTCAGGACAAGACTGCTCCGCAACTGCAGAAGACGTCCGTTATTTAAATCATTATCAAAACAACCATCCGTGTGTTGGGAGTGAGCGCACGTGTTATTTGTATTGTTTTTATGACCTGAAATTTAATTATTATTTGATAATTGAATGATTATTAATACTTTTATCCAATTGATTATTATTAGAATAAATAATTAACTTCATCAATTGATTTACTTTTAAATTATAATTTTACAGGTAAATTATGAGAGCTTTCATAATTATATTTGCATATATTTATCTACAACGCACCCATTTTACAATTCAAGTCTAAAATGAAACTAGAGTCGCATTTATTTTTGAACATACTGTAAGTGAAATTGCATAAGTGTGAGTACTGTGAACATGCCAGCTTTCCTTAATTGACCGATACACAAATAGAAAATGACTTTATTTCTATAATTAAGATTGATTATAAGAGTTCTTACAATTACTAGTAGAACAATCACCAATAAAGCTTAAATTAAAATCTCTTTGCCTTTTACAATAATATTGATTTATTTTGTGTAATATTTTATTGATTATTTTAATATTACCATGGCAACTCCGAGCCATCATATTGCAAGAATTTTCCAGTGTCGTTTTCGCCGAGTTTGTCTATGGTTGTGAAAATACCGCCGACACTGGTATCGACATCTAGCGGCGCATTTTTCCCACCCATGTCGGTTTTTACCCATCCCGGATGCATGGAGGCAACGAGAATTGCATCTTTTTTTAAATCAATGCTCATTGACTTTGTTGCAGCATTTAGTGCAGCCTGCAAAAATATTAAAAATTAAATAAATCAGTATCAGCCGATTATGTTTCTCATGCTGGGACACGGGCATCCTATTAGGGTACAGGCCATAATCCACCACGCTGGCTAAGTGCGGGTTGGGAGAAGTCACATGCCGTCTAACTTTTGATTCTTCGATATTCATTTTGCTCATAACGTTTTTCTTCAGCGTATCGAAAAATGGTGATGTTATCAAATTCTCTAATAAGAGTTAAATTCAAGTCAAGTTAATAGGCGACTCGAACTCCTGTGTTCATATTTTTTGTATATTTGTTTGCGTGAGTTTTATTTTTGTATAAAGTACTTTATCAGCTGTACATACCTTTGAGCATCTATACGGATAGAAGCCACCCTGATCGTTCTGTGCAATTGAGCCAAGAATAGAGCTCATGTTTATGACAGCTGCCTTCTCGGCGCCCATTGGCTTCCCGCTGTTAGCTTCCGCTGCTTTTTTCAATAATGGAACAAGAGCCTGAAATAATATTGTATGTGTTTTAACACGGCAAATCGTTATTTTGGATAACAAATTGTGTTATTTTGACCATTATGTAAAGTTGAAAATGCCCCTCCAGTTTACGTTAATATTGCCATACCTACTCATATTTTTAATAACGTAAATTTTAATGGAAATATATGCTGCTCAACTATTCATTTCATAAGGATTTGGACTGGCAGCGTATATGCAGTGCCTTTGTACTGTATCACTGGTACAAGTCATGAACCGGTATTCTTCATGTTTGTCAAATACAAAATTAAATTAAACATAAAAACCTTCGTCAGCATTATAGGTGCTACTGTGTTAACAGTAAGATTTTCCAGTAGCTGATCAGCTTTCACCAAGTTGAGCTTTGTGAAACGCGTGGTGACACCAGCATTGTTGATCAGTAAATTGAGACCTTGCCCTCCCATGACTTTTGCTACTTGTGTAGCCACATCATCAAATTGCGATGTATTGGTAACATCTATAAAATTTATCTTTCATTATGATAATCTGCAGTATTTTTTGAAGGGAAACTTCTTTAGGCACGTTGAGAATAAAACTTCAAGATCGCGTCATGGAAATACCGTCATGTCATGGAGTAAGGCGACGATTTTGATATCTTTGAATCTTGCCAAAGAAGTTTCACTTCTGACACGTGTGCTCGGCACACACGCTCTTCTTTATATTTTGCGTTTTTCCTTAAACTCTAAAGTCTAAGGTATTGTTTTTATCAAATATGAATTGAACTTCTCGTACTAGGCATTCGGTTCCGCTTCCTTGACACAGAATACTTAAAAATACTAACGTGTCCTTGAGGCGTAACGTTTAGAACGTTCTACCAGTAACCTTGTAAAAATATGTTAAAGTACTTGTACGCATTGTATGGGCACTTTCTCGAAGATAGTATGTACATAAAATGAATAAAAATGATAAAAGTTCTGTTTTTAAATATTACCTAGATTCAATATATGCAGGTTCTTATGTTCTTGGGAAATTGCTTTAAGTTCCTGAAAAAATCAATAACAAAAACAATTAGTAGGTACAGACCGATACAAACTTAATGGCGATTCGGAGGTTAGGTGCAGGTGCGAGTGCGGCGCGCACAGGTCCCTTAACGACCCGCTAATACCTAAAATTGTTTTCTACACATCGGATCGTACGATCAACGATGTTCCGAGCCGCCATTAAGTTTGAATCGTACTATACAACATAGTACGATTGACTTACACATCATGCATTTCTCAATAATTGATGTACAAAAACATTTTGTAATATATAAACTACTAGCTTCCGGCTATGCACATGTAGTCAAACATAACGTAAACCGTGCTGTGCTTTTCGGCTTTTCAACTATCCCTGTACCAAATTTCATTCATTTCGGTTCATTGGATACGGCCTGATGAAGAGGTAGACAGAAAGATAGACAGTCACTTTCGAATTTATAATATTAGTAAGGTTATCATGCATAATTGCATCCGAGAAAAGCAGGCTACTTTTTAATAAATTCTATTCAATACTGAAGTCAGAACAGAAAAAATCCTAAATAATTTTGATAAAAAACGTACATCGCGGCAAATTTTAAATAATTGCCCGCTGTCAAAATATTTCTAGTAAAAATACCGTTGTAAATAAGCATGGTCCGCAAGTAGGATTTGATTAATATTAATATAGGTAATATGTCTCTATTTGTATTTAGTCCATTGAAATGTTACATTTTTTAGGCCTAACACAAGGTTAGTTCCTCGAAAAACAATCTACAAAAATGGTCTGATATCATTTCTACGTAAAATGATAAAAAAAGTTTTATTGAAAAATATAAATATCTCTAATTTCTGAACATTTTCGCTTATAACTTTTTTATTTATAGTTCTACGAGAAAAAGTTACTGGACTAAAGTTGTAGAGAATTTAATTTGCAACAAATAATGCTAACAATGTTTTTTTATCAGATAAATAGTTTAAGAGATATATCGTAAAAACCATATCAACCGCTCTTTTCAAGATGGCGGCCGTGGGACAAGGGTGGCGACCCCACAAACTTGGTGATAGCTTCACACTGACCCCCCCTACACATCAAAAAAATAAAATTGCGTCCTCTCAAAAACGCAACCCCAAATGTAACTTTTCAATGGACTAATTATGATTGAGACAGAAATATCTGGATTCTTTATTTGCTTCGTCATCTAGATGTCGATGATACGTCATCGTTTATAACGTCATTTGCCTAGTCACGATTATTCGATACTCGACGTTCCCCACTCGATTTTCGATTGTAGCCTGTAGGTATAATCTAAGTGTTGCCTACCTAGTCGTTTAGTCGATGACTGGTAAACGGTACTCTCAATAGTTGGGATTAGCCATCAGCCATCTCTTTCTTGCGTTTATCTTTACAAAAGTTAATAAATATTACAACGCAGCTTCAACTCGGACATTATATTTAATTTATAGTTGTAACGTGAAGTGCTAGTGTGATTTAAAGCAACAAAAAATGGCACCGATCGGTAAGTTTTATTAAAATATACATTTACTTTAGTTCTTACCTCAGAAGTGTTACGACAGGTTGCGAAAACATTTTCAGCCTTATTGTTCTTGAGAACAAATTTAACCATTCCAAGACCCAACCCTCTATTTGCGCCGGTAATCAACACGGATTTCATTGTGCAATTTTAGTTGAATTTCGTTAAAAACATAAACTTGACGTTTGAGTAAGGTTATCTACCGTTCTTGTGCAGCAGTAGCAGTGACCTTTGTATAAATAATTTTCTGTCATTTATGGAGTAACACGTCAAAATGACAATTTTTAATAATTTTCTCAAGATACGCAATATTGTGAAACCGTTATGTAGAACTGATACATTAATTGTATTGAGCCGGCGCACATTTTCTAGTAAGTTGAAAATTATCTTAGCTTAGCCTTGAAGCAATTATCGACTAACCTCTGATGATATGATTGTGGTATTTTTCTTGTCTTGATTTATTCAATCCAATTTTTATCCACCTACTTATCCGATCATCGTTCCTTTTTGTGTTTCTGCATTACATTATATTACGCCCTCAAAATTATTCATTTACCATATTCTATTCGTGCTAGATTTTTTCATATATACATATCATAAATTGAATAATACCAGACATACCTAACTTACATAACATCAGAATGGGTGCAGATAATGCAAATTGATTAATCTAAAATTTAACAATCATATTTGTTAAATAGAAAAAATGCATCATACCTACTTTCCATGATAGATTTAAGCATTGCATTGTTACCAATATAATAATAGACAATTTTGGTTGACTGCACAAATAGGTTGGATGTGTTGTAGCCGTAAGACAAAGTCAATTGCTCCTTTTGTACAAGAAGAAGGTATAAAAATTATATTCACTGGAAATTTTGTGCTGTCTGCCTATCATATTGTTGTTGCACAAATAGAGCTTATTATTGGGCATATTCTATTCACCTTTTATGTGTAATTATTATTAAGATTTTGGTGGGTTTATATTGTTTGTCCGTGGCAAATGGGCGCTGTAAAATGATAGTGGTTTTAAAGTCTATATTTCACATTATAGATGTGCTATAGCATGACAGGACTGGATAAAGGTCTTTTCTGTACTCTAACCAGTCAAGCTTTAGCCTAGAATTTCTAAATTTTTATTTTATAATATACTGATGCAATGATCTCTTATACTATCACAAATCAATACTCATTATATCAATTCCTTATATGATAATTGAAATGATTCCATTTCGCCATTGTCATCTTACCAATTATCAAGTAAACATAAAAAGGGTTTCAAAGTAGGAAGTCACACTAACTCAACACTTAAAATATGACTGAATCACATATTTTTGTATCACAAACATTGTAAATAGAATCACAATTTCTAGATTTATCCATTTCATTCAATGTCAGTTCTAATCGTTAATTAACATGCACATATTTAAGTGGGTCATTTTCCTCATTATATTATATTGTTCTTTTTGTAATTTGCACATTACAACCAACACTTGGTCACCTACAGGACCAAGTAAACTGTGTGCGTTATAACGTTGCTTTATACTTCATGGGTACATAATGCAATTGTAGATGGGGCGTATGATTATGACTTGGCGGTCATTGGTGGTGGCTCGGGAGGGCTGGCATGCGCTAAGGAGGCAGTGAACCAGGGCGCTCGCGTGGCCGTGTTAGATTACGTTACCCCGTCGCCGCAGGGGACGAAATGGGGGCTCGGAGGAACGTGCGTCAATGTGGGATGTATACCGAAGAAGTTGATGCATCAAGCTGCGCTACTTGGAGAGAGCATACATGTGAGTATTTTTTACATTACATGTTTGATGCCTGGCAGATTACTGTAAATAATGTACAATTTCTTGGCCAATTTAACAAGGCGGACAATCAATTTCAATTTTTGATTATAACCCTTTTGTTATTTTATTGCCTCATTAAATTTTTAGTGTGATTACATGATAGGAATGTTTGAAAGTGTGTAATCATTTAATACATATTTTTAATACAAAACATTTTAACTGTTATTAATCCGATAAAAATAATGAAATATTAGTACAAATAAATTAGTTATGTGCGCATATTTCGTAAAATATCACTTTTATTACCTCCAAAATATAATAGGATCATAGACATAAATAGAATCTTTGTCATACAGTTTTGAGATTATATCTCTTTTTGGACCATATCATAATTAAGTATTCTTATGTCATAATTCATAAATAACACTGCAATTATCTTCATAGGTGAATGTAACTGAAAGTGGATTGATAATATATAGAACTAGCTTCCGCCCACGACTTTGTATGTGCATCCCCGTTTTTAACCGTTCCCGCAAGAATTTCGGGAAATCCTTTCTTAGCGGATGCCTACTTCCTAACATCTACCTGCATGCCAAATTTCAACCCGATACGTCCAGTGGTTTGGGCTGTGTGTTGATAGATCACTATATCAGTCACCTTTGAGTTTTATATATAGATATAGACTAGATAAGATTGTGTATCCTGCTAGACATCTATAAATAGACAATCTTATGGGTCATCATTATTAAAAAAATGTTATTTAATCAAATTAATCATATCAAAGCTAGTAATTACAATACTATAAATTTAACTATGAAGAATGGAACTGCTATGTTGCATAACACATGTTATATTCTTGTTATATCCTTCCTTGTTCCAAACACTATCCTGTAGATTCTGAACTCAAATTATGTACAAGGAAATGTATTCTAATATCATCCTTACATTTTTGTCATTAAATCATGAAAATACAAAACAGGCTATAAAGTCAAAGAGAAAGTTGTAAATTCAAACCGGTTATGAGTATAATTTATATTGAACTAGCTTTCCGCCCGCAGCTTCACCCGCTTTGTCTAAAACATAATAAATTATATACTAAAACCTTCCTCTTGAATCACTCTATCTATTAAAAAACCGCATCAAAATCCGTTGCGTAGTTTTAAAGATTTAAGCATACATAGGGACATAGCCGACATAGGGACAGAGAAAGCGACTTTGTTTTATACTATGTAGTGATAAAATAACTATCAACTATCAGTCTAATACAATATAATAAAAATATGTAGTTTATTTTAATCTAGTAATTTTTGAAGGTTAGATATTTGATAAGATTAAAAATACAATATTTCAATATAATTGTTTGCTTATAGGACTTGGTAAGTGCATTGAACCTCAATCCCTCCTGTCCGATCCTTCCCTGATTCCTGGATTCCTTATATCTGGTAATGCATTTCTTTATGATACATAGTCTAGTCACTAGTGTGTCTAGTTAATACCCTAGCCTAGTTTTGAATTTACTATTAAAAATATTCGGCACATAATTGTGTAATTAATTTTATCCAGTAATGAGTAAATGATGTTTTATTGCAACTTGCAACCCTATTTTCATCCCTAAATCGGGTAATACCTGTACAGTGTACACACCTATAAAGTTTTTCTCGTTATTTCATGATTCACGATACAATACTGTAAAAACTATCATTCTTTAATTACTAAAAAGAGGTCAGACAATAGTAATTTTGATAAAAGCGTATAACAATTCGACTTTTATCTATCGTTTCAATGTATTAGCAATATAGTATTATGGTAGTTTTAACGACTTAATCACAAGGTGATGTCAGTTGCGGGGTTCAGCATATGTTTTGTTTATCTATGAAATCGAAATAACAGTGTTAGAAATTTACCACATGCTTTCCAATATTATAAAATATAGACATTTATAAAGTCGGTACTGAAGTATTTGTAATATCCCATAAGCTGTCCCAATATTACAAAATCTAAACATTAATTCATTGACTATAATAGTTAACTAAACTCACAATAGCTTAAATTTAAAAGATGGTCAATAATTTCCGAGCGATGTTTTGTAGGTAACATTCATTCATTCCTTATTACATGGCAGTTATGTTCATAGTCTGTTGTGTACGCTCATGACAAAACTCTGCCCATACAGTTATACACGCACGTAAGCAGAGTTATGCTTCGGACAATTTTTGATCACGATTGTTAGTCTAGTTGCTTATTGTAAGTCAATGCATATTATTATAATTATCACATTTAAAATGCTACAATCGTTTGTAAATTAAAGTAACAGTTCCACTGTCTATCTCTTAAGTTTTGTTATTAGAATACATATTGTCTTTCCACTTTGGATGCATGTATATTTTTGGGGGTGTGGAAAATTCTATGATGAAAATTGAAATTTCTATGAAGTGAACATATTAAAGTTAACGTACAATAGAAGAATGAGAACGGAAAATAAAACGACGCATGGTTATATTATACAAGATAATTGTAATGGGTTCTAATTAACATAATATCTATTATATAAGTAGGTGTATGTTTAACGTTAGTCATCTCATATAACATTATACCTGTCTGATAAATAAATGTAAGTCACAATTTGGAACTGTAGTGGGAGTAAGTATTTGAAAATAAATATTGTTGTCTGCGATGAAAAATGTTTTCTAAGTTTCTAAAATTAACCCAACCTTAAAGTGAAGGTTACCTATCTTAATCTCGAATTTTAATATTCCGAATATCATAATCCAGAAAACGTTTGGACATTTTTTCATAACCCCGAATTTTAAAATTTCGAAGTTTTGTTTGCCATATAATCGCAACTTCGAATTTCATTTGCCCATTTCTTTATTTGTACGACGTTTTACAATCCAGACGAATGAGTTCCAGACATACGAAATCTAAATGCACAAAATCCAGATGACCGTAATCCATATGCACGAAAGCCAGATTTTTAAAACACAAATTTTTGAAATACAGTTAATTGATATCCAGATAAACAATGTCCAGATTTTTGAAATTCAAATAAACGATATCCAGCGAAACGAAATCCTTGCAGGGGGTCGCAGCACGAACCTTACCTAACCTACTGAATAGATTTTAACACTTTAACCTTTCTGTAATGGGCAAGTAAAACAATAGCGAGTCGGTTCTGGCACTCGCCGGCCGCTGCCGCGGCACGCTCGCTTCGCTCGCTCGGCTCGTGCGTGAGGGGTCACAGTTCAAACCTAACCTAACCTACTGAGTCGAATTTGACACTTAAACCTTTCTGTAATGGGCAAGTAAAACAATAGCGAGTCGGTTCTGGCACTCGCCGGCCGCTGCCGCGGCACGGTCGCTTCGCTCGTTCGGCTCGTGCATGGGGGGTCACAGTTCAAACCTAACCTAACCTACTGAGTCGAATTTGACACTTAAACCTTTCTGTAATGGGCAAGTAAAACAATAGCGAGTCGGTTCTGGCACTCGCCGGCCGCTGCCGCGGAACGCTCGCTTCGCTCGCTCGGCTCGTGCATGGGGGGTCACAGTTCAAAGTCGACTTTGACACTAAAACCGGTCTGTAATGGACAAGTAAAACAATAAATTTACTTACTGACAATGTTTATTTTCAGTCGATAGTAAAGGTATAATCACGATTGTATGGAAATCAAATAAAAAGATTATGAAAATCTGGCAATAGTTTATCTGTTATACGATTATATGGGAACCAAATAAAAAGATTATGAAAATTTGGCAATAGTTTATTTGGAAAATGGTACGATGGGAAACAAAAAAAAGTATTCTGAGAATCTGGTATAATGAGATCTGTATTATGAGAATACGGGAAACAAAAAAATACTTTTTAAAAATCTGGTTTTGGTGCATCTGGAAATTGATTCATCTGGGAAATTAAAAAAGGAATTTTAAAAATTTGTCATTCATTACATCTGTCTTTTAAAAGTTCTAACAACCGTTTTCGGGGTTTTAAGATTCGGGTAATAGAAATTCGAGTTTTTAATAGGTTACCAAAGTGAAACATACTATAATATGTAACTTATTTTTTAACTCCCGACCTTCATGAGAACGTCTGACAAAATAAGGTATAAAGTTTTATGCGCTTGTAATTTCATCTCCATCATACGATACATATTTACGAACTCTATAAAATAACTACTTAATTAAAATACTTGTTTGACTACTAATGAGAAGTCTTGCTCATGATATTTAAATCTTTAATTGTATGTAAATATAAAGTTTTAATTAAAAATACTGTAGCAATATTTTAAAAACATTTTGCCATTTGTTATGCATCACTGGCTAGTTTGTAAAGCAATTTTGTTAAATAACTATTTTTAATATTGTGTAACTAGCTTACCGCCCGCGGCTTCGCCCGCTTTGTCTAAAACCTAATATAAAATAATTATATAGGTACTAAAACCTTCCTCTTTAATCACTCAATCTATTAATAAAAGCCGCATCAAAATCCGTTGCGTAGTTTTAAAGATTTAAGCATACAAAGGGACATAGGGACAGAAAAAGCGACTTTGTTTTATACTATGTAGTGATAGAAAATTGCAGTGATATTTATGTGACGTGTGATTCTCTCACTTGATAATTCATCTTACGTTTCGGTCCAACGTCATCTATACTAATATATAGAGTTTGTTTGTTTGCTAGAACACGCTAATCTTAGGAACCACGAGTCAGATTTGAAAAATTATTTCAATTTTAGATAGATTTATCAAGGAAGTCTATAGGCAATAATATATCATCAGGCTAAGATCAATAGGAGCAGAGAAATGCGGGTATTATACCCGTATATGGGAGTTTTACTTTTTGGATTAACTGGAAAATCGTAGGATTTGTATTAATTTTATTAATTTGGTAGCCTCATTATTTAATTGAGTGTTCGAAGTTTCCGCAACAATGCGGATATTATGTTTGAATATAAAGAGGAAGTACCTATTGAATGGGGAAATCCATTTACAAATTGATAACTGTGAACGGTTGTCAATCTCGTATGCTTTACTTTTTGAAATGTAGGAGATCTTAATCATAATTGTATATTTTTAGAATCACTTGCTTAAATGAACAAAACTGTTGTACGGATAGAAACAACATGCAACATAATAATATCATAATTACGATACATAATGAGAAACAACTGTTTTTTATGTTTTATATTAAACCATCTAAAATGAGCTTGCAAATAATTTGAAATTATTATTTTACTAGCTTGCCGCCCGCGACTTCGCCCGCTTTGTCTAAAACCCAATAAATTATATACTAAAACCTTCCTCTTGAATCACTCTATCTATTAAAAAAAACCGCATCAAAATCCGTTGCGTACTTTTAAAGATTTAAGCATACAAAGGGACATAGGGACAGAGAAAGCGACTTTGTTTTATACTATGTAGTGAAGTAAGATTTTTCCTAAAGCTATGATCTATTTGCATCTCTAAATGTATTGAACACAGCGTCCTTATAAAATATTTAAGAAAGTAGCCAACAAAAAATTTACCTGGTTACCATAATAGTCAACAATTTGTTACGACAAAATTATATAAAGTACCCGCTCTTCTATTTCCAGGAAGCGGTAGCGTACGGCTGGCAAGTGCCCGCCCTAGACCAGATCAAAATCAACTGGGCGGCTCTCACAGAGTCCGTCCAGAACCACATTAAATCGGTCAACTGGGTGACCAGAGTCGACTTGAGAGACAAGAAGATCGAATACATCAATGGGCTAGGCGAGTTCAAGGATCCCCACACAATAATTGCGACTATGAAGAATGGTAGCAAGAAGGAATTGACAGCGAAGAATATTGTGATCGCGGTTGGTGGCAGACCCCACTATCCGGATATTCCTGGAGCGTTAGAGTACTGTATAAGCAGCGATGATATCTTCAGTTTGGGACACCCGCCTGGCAAGACGCTGGTCGTGGGAGCTGGATGTAAGTATCTAAATATACTCTTAAGCATTTTTATTCAAAACTAGGTCTTATTGGATAGTTTGTTTTTTAGAATTATTATTATACTAGCGACCCGCCCCGGCTTCGCACGGGTGCATTGGCGGCCGGCCGGTACCGCCGCAAACGCTACGTCCCGCAATTTTAAATCTATAATATCTTCGAAAATATTCTCTTAAATCATACGGTGTAAAGGGCCATATAGATCTATATTAAATGAACAATGTATTCAAGATATTGAATTCGTTAAGGATTAATGCTGTATTGGTTAAAATCGCTTCGAAAATTAACCATTATTTGTCGTAAAAAGTAAATGATAAAAAAAGTTATTGTGGGTTATCCATAAGAGATAGACATATACCATCACGGACTTTTCTGTAGACCTATTCAATGTGTACAATACTTAGTACATTATTTTGATAAAACTCGTAGGGTTCAGCCTGCGTTTGCAATGTAAGCGGAAAAAATTTAATTATTTACGACATCACATTAGAAACCTCAAAAATAACAGTACTTATCCACTATTTAATGGATGTTATTATACATATAAACCTTCCTCTTGAATCACTCTATCTATTAAAAAAACCGCATCAAAATCCGTTGCGTAGTTTCAAAGATTTAAGCGTACAAAGGGACATAGGGACATAGGGACAGAGAAAGCGACTTTGTTATATACTATGTAGTGATTTTTATGAGGTAATTCACTCCATCTTTTGAACATCTTGAAAATGTACTGAATATGCTACAATATAATTATACTCTAATTGATGCATTCTTAAAGAAAGTGAATCCTAATAAGCTAATTTTCTCGGTCCAGTTAAGACATTTTCTTAGAAATTACTAATTAAAGAATAAGGCCATTGTAACATTTACGCATGCTTCAATTATTTTCTGTAATGTTTAATTATTTTTATTGTAAACTTATTATCTTTTTAGAAATATCTTACAACTCATAAAATTTTATCAATCTTTTGTTTTTATTAAGTTTTATTGCAGTTGATTATTATTTACTACGTAACTACAAATTGTTCCAATTAATACAAGCTGTAACATTGTGTGGCATATTTTAGTCAATTTAAAAGCTGTGAAAAGTAACAACAATTCGATTGATTACAATGAAGAACACACAACCTTTTTTTATATTTTCTAGACTAACGAAGATGAACACACGGCGATTGTTAATTTTTTTTCTCTGCCTTATGCATCTCACAAAAAAAAACTAACTTTTCCAGACATCGGCCTTGAGTGCGCCGGTTTCCTCAACTCCCTTGGCTTCCCGGCCACAGTGCTGATCCGTTCTGTACCCCTCCGCGGGTTCGACCAGCAAATGGCGCAGATGGTCACCAACGAGATGGAGACCAAGGGTGTGAAGCTGCAGCACAAGTGTGTGCCCGTCTCGGTGGAGAAGCTGGAGTCAGGACAGTTGAAGGCCAAGTGGCTGAACACGGAGACGCAGGAACAGTAAGTCTTAACCTAGTAATGCTATTTTGCATATTAAATGTAGTCTATTATATTCAGCGACATTAAGAATTGAAATATAAATATGCTAACATTTTAATTTGGTTACCGTATTAGGCTACTTTTTTTTAAATAAACATTTGTCGTCTTTTTCTCAATTACTATACTTGTTCAAAATAGTGGCAACTATAATATATATAATTTCAAACAAAAAAAAAAAGACGTGTGGCACTCGGGGAATGCCGCGGTAAAGCTATTGCATGCTATGCCTTCAAGTCACACCTCTGCGCCCGTTGGAGTGGGGAGCGTGAGGTTTTTTCGCTACGGAATTTCTGGATTCGGTCCCCGCACTCAAGGCCCGCGATAAAAGCTATGCAATAGCTTAATAATAATGAAATACTACACCTGTATAAATTATACATGTAACAAGTTGTTATGTTATAATTTCAATTCCAGGAGTGAAGACGTGTTCGACACAGTGTTAATAGCGACTGGACGTTACGCGCTAACTAAACAACTTAACTTGGATGCGGCTGGTGTTAACGTGAGTTCGAATATTTATAAAATTATTAAATAATTATTTTAAGACGCTTTTTTCACACACATAAAATTCATATGGGGATACAGGATATTCAGTCAAGTTACAATGCATTCAAATCCTCTTTTAGAAGCACTTTTACTTTAATCATGTTATCCCCTTTTAGAAGAACATTCGAATCATGTTTCCACCCATTGGGAAAATAGTTATCACAAAATAGTCAGCATGCAAATATGTAATAGCAGTTTTAATGATCAAATCTTTTTGTGCAACACTTAATTTCAAATCTGTGGAAATCCAATCTAATACGAACATCGAACACTTGCAGTGCCTCTCAGAGAACGGCAAGATCGTAGCAGAAACGGAACAAACGAACGTGCCCCACATCTACGCAGTGGGTGATGTGCTCGAAGGTCGACCGGAGTTGACTCCAGTGGCTATCCATGCTGGTCGCTTACTGGCTCGCAGGCTGTTCGGTGACTCCACCCAGCAGATGGACTATGATAATATAGCCACTACAATCTTCACACCGTTGGAGTATGGATGCGTTGGACTCAGCGAGGAGACCGCTGTTCAAAGGTGGGTGGAAACATAGTAGGGACTTTGGTTTGGTTACTGAGTTAGAAGGTCAAATAGACTTCACGTTGACCAGTTTTGTGTTAAAATTATAAAAACATGTAGTGGAAAATAATAACTGAATTATTTTTTTAAGTTAAATTTAGTACATGTTACTTGATTGTTCATTGGATAATTATTTGTTAAAAAGCCAGTTTGAAGTGAAACTTAGCTAGTTTTATGCGCGTTGAGAGTAAAATTTCAAGGACGCGTTATGGCGATACGGTCACGTCATATCTTTGAATCTTGCCAAAGAAGTTTTACTTCTAACACGTGTGCTTGGCACACGCGCATTTTTTTAACTCATTTCAGGACTCAGGACTGACCGGTTGGCTTGGTTGGTAGTGGCCCTGCCTTCCAAGCCAGAGGTCGTGGGTTCGATTCCCACCCGGGGCAAATATTTGTGTGATGAACACAATGATATTATATATAGAAACAAGAGGTAGATACGTCATCAACGCACCAAAACTGATTCCGTGAATTGGTCCTATTTGGGACCAATGCAATCAGTCAGATTGTGACCGGTCCCAGTGAGCGCATGTGCCGATAGGTACATTAAAGTTGTCGAAAATGCCTTCCTGTGTGTTCAGAAAGTGCACGTATTCGTGCAAAAAAATAAAGAAAGATAAAGGAATATCATATCACAGCAAAATATGTATATAAAATTATTACAGTTTAAGAAATTAAGAGTAAAAATAACAATTTACAATTCTTTATGAATGACACTTGCTTGACACTTGTATTGAAATAATGAAAGGGATAAAACATTGCTTCAATCACTAGTGTGACAAAGCTAGCGTACACTGTGTTCAAAGATTATCATGTAGATACGATTATTGAAAATAGAACGGTTATTTTATTAATTTCGATTTGGGTAAATACTTGATTATTTTTATATTTAAATCCACACAGTGCATGTAATTAACAAATATATCTATTTATTATATACAATGAAATCGTCATGGCAAAAATGTTTGTTTGCAAAAATGATGTTGAATATATACATTATATACATTAAAGAAAAGATTATCGCTACTGACGAAAAATGCTATTTGCTTTTCTGTAAATAGCTATTGAACATAAATTTTATTTGTGTTTTAGATAAAAAAGGCTTATACTTCATCCTTTCTTTTATTTCATCCTTTTTTTTTCATCTAGGCACCACTATTATTATAATTATCCTACAAGTTGGAGTGATGACCTTGTACGGGTTTCGGGAACTGCCTTGAAACGAATAGCGTAAGATCGGTCCTTATGGAGTTCTATAAGGAGGACTATGCAGTAAGCTCAGCAGTGGGTGTTTATCGGGTGAAATGATGATGACCGAAAACGAACACCACAGCTAGTGTAAATACTTAATACAGTTATATCTCCAAAAAAGTTTTTTTTTTCATTTTAATACAACATCATAATAATAATTAAATAGTAAATGAAATTGTCACATTTATTTACTTGTGCAGGAAACGTAACATCTATAACATTGAACCTTCTGTGTCGTTAGTCTATGCCAATTACCATGGCAACTATTTGTTTATTTATATTTAATTGGTGAATTCTTATGACTTTTGCTTACACCTGCGCGGAAGTGACAAACTATCTTTGTCTTTTTTGTTTATATCATTTTATTAGAGCCATTTCTCTTATACAGTCTGTCAATGTAATAAATTAAGTAAAATGAAACTTGTATTTGTGTGTGCCTGACACTGCATATGAAGCATTTTTTTTGGATATATTGTGAGTATATAACGTATCTATACATAAAATATCATTGGATGAACATAGATGTTTGCTCTGTGTCTGGGTGTTAATTATCTATATAAGTATTTATTTAAAATTATATATGTATGTTTATCAGCCATCTGGTTCCCATAACACAAGCGAAAGCTTAGTATGGGATCAGATCGTGCCGTGTGTGAAAATTGTCCTGAAATATTTATTTATATATTTGAAAGAAGAAGAAAGAAAAGACATTTAATTCAACGCACACATAAAGACAAATAATAAAAATAAAACAGAAATTAAATAGAAAAACACATTGAAATAACGATATAAAACATTAATATTAATAAGGTGTGATCCTGTGTGCTGAACAGGGACACCACTCAGGAATTCTGCGGCTTAAGAGCTGCAGCACTGACTATTTATTATTATATATTACTAGCGGTCCGCCCCGGCTTCGCCCGTGGTACATGTTTACGTTTTCTCTACATAAGAACCATCCTCGTACTTAAAGGAATATAATAAAAAAAGAATTATCGAAATCGGTTCAGCCGTTCTCGAGTTATGCGCTTACCAACACATTTTGCGATTCATTTTTATATATAAGATTATATAATAACTATTTATTTATTTATATCTGTGTTTGCAGACACGGCGCGGACAACATCGAGGTGTACCACGCGTACTACAAGCCGACGGAGTTCTTCATCCCGCAGCGCAACATCCGCAACTGCTACCTGAAGGCGGTGGTGGGGCGCGAGGCCCCGCAGCGCGTGCTCGGCCTGCACTTCGTGGGGCCCGTCGCCGGGGAGGTCATACAGGGCTTCGCTGCGGCTGTCAAGTTAGTGTACCGCTTTAGCTATACTGTGGTATCGAGCGGCCTGTATACGTAGACGTCAGGCTCCGAGATTGTTTTAAAAGAACAGGAAGGTCTCCACAAAATCACTTGGTATTACAATTATGACCATTAATAAAAATAAATATCACAAATAAGTTATAGTAAGCTCGTAATAGATGTGCACTCGGCAACGGTCGGCGAACGAATGACCGAGTCGTGGGCGCGCGCTGCTTTATGTCGGTTCGCCGTTCGTTATTTTTTAAAGCTTCGATGGTGGCGCCGTCATATACGTAGTCTGAATATAGTCATAACATCACTTATAAGTGACTAGTGGTCCGCCCCGGCTTCGCCCGTGGTACATATTTCGCAATAAAAGGTAGCCTATGCCCTTTCTCGGGTATCAAAATATCTCCATACCAAATTTCATGCAAATTGGTTCAGTAGTTTAGGCGTGATTGAGTTACAGACAGACAGACAGAGTTACTTTCGCATTTATAATATTAAGAATGGATAAGGCCGCCATCTGTGCTGTGTCTTCTTTTAGCATAAGTTTTCTTTTTGTATTGTTTTTTGTTGGTAGTATAATAAAGTATTTAATAAATAAATAAATAGCGCGGCATATGCAGTGGACACGGACCGCGGCGACAACCGCAACTGCTATGCCGCGTACCGAGCGGCGTATATGCAGGGTATAAGGAGTGTCGATATAACGGCATGCACAATTTTTATACATACTGCTTTATTTATACTGTGGTGCAAAATAATGAGAGATGGCGTAGTGTGTAAGCAGTGTAGTGTACACAAGTAGTGTGCATGGTAGGATAATGCAGGCGTTGTCGAAAACCGTACCGTTAACGTGTTTAACGTCCTTAATTGTATAGAAAGTATTACAATGCACAAAAAAATAATAATACCAAAAAGGAGAAAATTTTAATTGTAATGTCTCTTGAACACAGTTTAAGAGACAGGCAGACACATTTCAATTGGAGTGTGCGAGTTACGGGGAGTCGATAAATGAAATACGTGTATCTGCCACGAGTGATTTATTACGACTCACTTAAACTAATACATGAATAAAGAAGCTTAAACTACCAACACATACATAAGACATAATACACTCAACAGAAAAATAAATATTATCTAAACATGTATTCCAGGTTGCCTGGAAGAGATCGCTGTCTTAGCGATAAGACCGCCTGTTGTGCTCAACTGTGTCTATTTATTTTATATATTTACTTTTGTAATTTTTATTTATTGGTGCACAATAAAGTATTTTTGTTTGTTTGTTTGTATTCATGATAATTCCACTTCCAGATGCGGCATCACAATGGAGCAACTGATGAACACAGTAGGCATTCACCCGACAGTAGCCGAAGAGTTCACCCGTCTGAACATAACCAAGCGCTCCGGTAAGGACCCCAACCCGGCCTCCTGCTGCAGCTAGGCAACCACGCACAGTGGGACAGACTGTCCACAGATTATATATAAACAGATAATAAATAGTAAATTATAAATTCATCACTGTACACAGATATAGTATGTTTCAAACTTAATGGCGGCTAGGAACATCGTACGATCCGATGCGCAGAAAACAATTTTAGGTATTAGCGGGATGTTAAGGGTCCTGTGCACACCCGCACTCGCACCTGCACCTAATTTCCGAACCGCCATTAAGTTTGAATCGAATTGTAATAAATAGTAAAATATAGTTACATCACTGCGTTTCATACTTTTAGCGGACTCAATTTTATTGATTGGTGGATGGTGGGGTTCTTGAATGCTTCTTAATTTAATATGAAAATAATACTTACGGACGTAAAACTTAAAAGATCGGAACTATGTAGGAAAATGTTTTAATTGATATTATGTTTTGTGGGTTATTAATAAATTGATGTTTTTTCTATTCTATTGTTATCAAAATATGTTAGCATCCTTTTTTTTTAATTTGAATGCAAGACATTATAATTTTGTCAATGATCCCACTGTGCAATTCGATTATAATTTATGCACCCTCGCACATTAAGTATTACAGTAAAAATAATGTTTACAATTTTCACGATTACTTGTTGTAGAGTAGATAGTTATGGGCATTTATAAATTAATTAAAATTATAACAAAAGACATGTTTATAAAGTTTATATAAAATGACTTTAAAAGTTTCGGTGCTCACACCTTGCCTTTGTTTTATAGTACAAAAGATCCCCGTTATTTTGTAGTGACGTCATGAATGACAGCTTTGGCGCCAAACGTCATGTTTTGCACAGATTCATAATTAAAAATATTATTGTTGTTATCACAGAACAGTAAAAACATATAGAAGTGCTTTAATGTCATAATTAGTATGAAAACCAGTGTCGCCAAACCCACACATTTAAACCGATAGTTATACAGTACACTACAAGTAAACTATGTCTTTGATTGGACAGCTTAATTTGAGTAGAAACTGACTTAGGTTATAAATTCAGCATTTAAATATGTACCCTAACGCACCATGTTACGGTTTATTTTAGTATAACATCCCTAGGTATATTAGCTGTTTTGTTTCTCATTGCTCAGAAATTCCAAATTCGAAAACATTCAGCTACTCCACAACAGAGGGGTTAGTTTTCGATAGATATAACTTTGAACCTCAACACATAGAGATAAGGTTGAAATTTGTGTCACTCAACATTAATGACATTAACTTGATATTTATCTGATGCTATGCTCTAAGGGATGTCAGCCTTGTTATCGATAATTCACAAATAAATATTTTTTGTGCATTTTTTTTTCTTTCTAATAAATGAGTATAGTACAATGCGTCACATTTTGGAGTATGTTTATTACTACTAAGTACGTCTTTTCATATTATTATTATTAAATAAAAAACGGAATAGAATAGTATAAATCTATATTTACAAAATACAAACAGAAAATATGCATTATTTTAAATCTTGGAACTGCTGTAGGTTTGATGTATCGGTGGCCTTTGTTAGACCGCTTAGTGCTGTTCGACATCCAGTTAACTCGTCACGTTGCATTTATCCATTTCTCTTTTAAATAAGCCTCTTTGGGAAATCTATAAATAAATTGGACAAATGAAAGCTAAGGAAAAATAAAATAAAATTTAATATTTATAATGTTTGTCTTTTCTAAAGTATCGATACTATCGATATGCGCCACAATCATCACTAAACCGACATTCGTTTGTTTATTGCAATAATATTCCAGAAAGTCTTGTTTTCTGTTCAATCTATAAAAGTACTAATTTCTTATAAATTAAGGTTCATTTTGACTAGATATTTGTATACAATTTTGACAAATTACGACAAGCGAAGTTATAACATAAAATATAATTAAAATAAATAAAAATAAGACTTACCGATGGTATGAAATGCCTCCATTGCTGATATTATTTCGTCTGCTATCATTTTTGCACTCTAATACCGAACAACACGTCCTAATTAATGAATAAATATGGAAAAAAGGTTTGACAGCTGACAACCGACTCGAATATTTTTCTGCGCACAACTGATAGCAAGTTAGGTGATCTTACCTTACCAGTGACACGTGGGCCACGCCCACATCACACTTCTATATGTTTTTACTGTTCTGTGGTTGTTATGTATAACATGGTCAGTTTGTAATAGTCTTTAAATTTGTATTTAAAATTATAAATCATTAACAAAAATAGTGTAGTTGTTATTAATGACGTCATATGTTAATGTCGAACAATATTGCACTCGGTATTATATTTGTATTGTCTGTTCCCCGCATTCGATGTGACATTCCGGCCGCGAGTGCGCGCCGATAACAATTTCTTATTCATGTGATTTTAATTTGTAACTTAATAAAGTGATATATTTTTATGCTTATCTTTTATTTACTGTTTCCTACCTTTTATGATAGATAAAACGAAAAAAAATATTAATATTGCTTTATAACATACATATATATTGCAAATGAATTGTTTAAAAGGGTAATTAGGTAATTACTTGCACATTACCTACATAAGATATATCTGGATATATCAGTAAGATCAAAAATTTTTATAAGTATATTGTTTTTCATATATGAATGTTTTTACTATTTATTAAAACGAGCCTAATTTTTTGTCTTAATCTAAATAAGGAGTGGTTGAAATAAAACCAATCTAATCTTAATTAATATTTTATTAACAACATATTATACGTAACAAATTAAAGCAATTTACATAATAAACCTTACATGGATTAAAAATAGCTTATATTATTTTTGGTAACACCTAGCACCATAGAGTTACACAAGCTTGTCTATAACAATGTATAACGTGTCTATAACTCCACAACTTTTTCACGGTAAACAGATAAGAACGGTAGCTATACTTTGTACAAATTACGTTCGTTAGTCAACCGTTTCGAACGTTTTGTTGGAAAGTTTCCGTAGGTACTGATTATAATTCTGTTTACTGTGGTTGTCTATGGTTCGTCATTAGTGATGTACCGCGACATTTCTGGCGTTGGGTCACAGGGGAACCAGATTTGTGCTGTTGGTAAGGGGTAGTACTCATGCGCTTGGACTAGTCTGTCGTCGAAGCGCCAGAAACGAGGCCCGCGGAAGAAGTAGGTATCTGTAAGGAATGAGAAAATTGGTACAAGTAAAGTATATTTTAACGTGTGTATGTTATTTCATTTTTGATGGTATTACCCATGTCCTATTTGTAAATTTAAAGCAAACTGAAAATAGCTATTTTAGAAATATCAAGCAAAATGCGTATTAATCCATACATCTTATATACAAAAATGAATCGCAAAATGTGTTGGTAAGCGCATAACTCGAGAACGGCTGAACCGATTTCGATAATTCTTTTTTTATTATATTCCTTGAAGTACGAGGATGGTTTTTATGTAGAGAAAACGTAAATATGTACCACGGGCGAAGCCGGGGCGGACCGCTAGTATAATATAAAACTTTGCCTGCCTGTTACACATAAACCTAAAAGCACTGAACTAATTTTGATGAAATTTGAAAAAACTTAGGACAGGACGAATCACGAAACTGATAAAAGATCAGGCAGAAACTTTATTTACGTAACGAAGTGCAAATGTACGTAACACTGCTCTTCGGTCAGTACAAAATATACAGGGTGTCCCACCGTTTGGTATTCTAAGCTCAATGGAGGTTATAGTTTTGCATACGCTGAGTACGTAAAAATACTTATAAAATTCCAGATGTATTTTTTTTTTCAAATAGGTAGATGAATTCTTAAAACTCTTTGTGTACATCCATAACAAGCAACCCGCCCAGCTTTGCCACACGCACGTGAGCTATCGTTTAAGATTATGTTTTCATAGACAAAATGCTCACATTAGCGAAGCGTTATATGCCGGCTGCGCGAAGCTAGAGAAGAAAACATGAATTTAAAGGAAAAATTTAGCAAAAAATTTTTGGCGCAATTTTGTTGTTCAAGTATTTTTTACGTGATTAGTGTATGCAAGACTACAAGTTCCTTCGCGCTTAGTATACCGATAGTGGGACACCCTGTATAAACGCAACTATTTTCTTCAAATTATAAAAAAATCTCACCGCCTTTCCACACAATGGCTGCATCAACAGGATAAGGCACTTTCCTCCACGCAGACATTTCTTTAGGATATCCCTTATCCATAAGCCGTGTTTCTTCATCAAATCTCCAAAACCGTTCATCCTCAATTAAATAGGTCTTATTATTGTAATCTGATATAAATACTGAGGTTAATTCAGCTACGTGTTGTGGAATCGAATATTCCGTTATTCTCCCGCGCTTTATTAAACGAAAGCGGGAACTAAACTCCCAGTAGCTGCGACCTAAAGAAATAGAAATACATATTATCATAATATAAGCTACATTGCTTTTGCATGAAAAAGTAACAAATATACCTACATCCTTAGCCTACACCCAAGAGTTTACGTACGCCTTACTTACAAACTTTCTAGTTTATAATAGTAGCAGGTTATGAATTTAAATTATTTTTGGCGCCAAAAATTTAACCATCTCACTCAATGTGGAAAGCAAAGCAATAAACTAATAATTTTAATCTTACTCCAAAATATAACAATATGTCCATTCCGTTTCTCGTAAATAGTTTTAATGACGCCAATGTACTTCGGCAATCCAATGAACACATCGTGGAACCGTTTGGGATATCCGTCTAGTATCATTTTTCTGTCCGATAACACCCACATCCACTAAAAAATAAATTAAAAGCACATTTAAGCAGGTTAAAAGAAGCTCTACTTTAACAAAATTTCTAATCTTTTTCATAAAAATTCTAAAATTCGTTCGCCGACCGTTGCCCAGTGCACATCTATCACGAGCTAATTGCTATAACTTATTTGTGATACATATTAATTATTTTTATTAATGGTCATAATTGTAATACCAAGTGATTTTGTGGAGACCTTCGTGTTCTTTTAAATCAATCTCGGAGCCTGACGCCTACATATTTAAATTCTACACTGTGGACATACTATACAAACTATACAAACTATACAAACTCTGAAAGTACCCAAATTAAACTACCCACCTCTTCTTCAAACACGAAAATCTTGCCCTGTATAACCTGTATCGTGTCATAGTTCGTGAAGCAAAGATCCGGTATGTCATCTTCATCGCTATCTGCTTTCGTGAAGCGCGGCACTAAAGACGACCTCGTTTGAACCGCCTCTGTTGTTTCCTCTGACTCCTCTGCTGAATGCTCGTTGTTTATTGATGCTGGGAATTTTAACTACTTAAATTATCTCATTTATTTAGTAGGATGATATTTTGTATGTTGTAATTGTTTGTAGGAATTAGAAAAAGGTTGACGAATACCTACTCTCCTGTTTATAAAGATTGAAAAAGAAATAGCTTTATTATTTTATCCATATATCTATACGAATACGAAATGAAGTTAAATCAAATCCTCATTTATTGATTATATTGATTATTGTTTGTTTTGCATGCGCATAGGTAGTACATTACAATAATTAGAATAGTTCACTACGTGAAGAAAAAAAATTATCATAACAATAACAAAAGAATATTAAAATATGTTTATCAAGACGTTTGACTGGCTCTACTCTATCCATGAACCTTCAACGTATTTAAAACATGCGACACATAACATCTCCATTAAAAACTCACAATACAACTCCTGCATCCCCAAAATATCGTCTTCATGTAACTTCTCAACAGGAACCTGGTAGTACGGGTACATAACAGACGCCTTAACATTTGAGTGTGACAGCCCTAGCGCATGGCCTATCTCATGTACGGCGACTGCGAAGAAGTCAGTGACGTCATCGTCTTCCTCGTCAGGGTTGTCGCCCCAGAACTCGTCGTCGTCGAAGTGCATCGCGCCGTGGGGAGGGGGGAACGCGTGGGCCACCACTCGGCCTGGACCATCGAAGGGAAACCTAAAAATATAATATTAGAAAGCGCTTTGAGTAAAATATTCAAAATATATATGTATTTTTAATTGAAATGCTCTAGTTATGATGATAAGTACCTAACGTCTTGATGAATTGAATTGAACTTTATCTCAACGTCAAAAAAGATGCGTCCAGCGACTCCAGCAATTTTGAAAGTTTTTTTCTTTTTTTAATCCCAGCCTTTTTCTGTACATATACTGCCTACGAATAGTCTGAGCATAATCCAGTCAATTCATTAAATATGGTTGGATATCATTTAGCATTCCGCAGCGACGATAATGTTGAAAGAAATAACAAGCAACAAACTAACAATTTTATTAATTCTAAACTAACTCACCCATCCCCATGGTCCCTGCTAACAAAAGAAACTTGTATATCAGGCTTGGAATCATGTCGCAGGAAGGTGAGCCCCCCGTGCGGCGCCCACACGGCCAGACCTGCCTCCATGATAGCTTCTACTCGAGATTTCTCTAAAGTACTCGATCCATTTAATACACTGGAAAATAATAATGTATCTAATTGAATATTTTAGGTATTACTAACTCACCCGCGTAGTTAAAGTAATATTTTTTTTAATATGTATATATATTATTTTACGAATTCCTAGTCACAGGGTTCAGACAAATGGCGCAGGCGGTAACAACAACATGCAAAACGAGTAAAACCTTGATTTTTTGATTGTTTAAATAAATGTTTTTTATTTATTATTATTTTTGTACCTACCTATAAGTAATGGTCTTCTTGTCCCAACCTTGCTGGAGGATGTATCGTTTATTCCGATGTGATTTATTGTTAGGAAGGATATCTTTTACACCGCATCTTTTCCTTCGAAATAGCTGAAACATTTTAATTATTCATTTTTATTAAGTTAGTGGGGTTGTCATCAGATAAAAAAACCCAAGTCAGTGGAAATTGCTGAAAATGAAGTAAAAAAGCGTGTTCATGCGTGCCCAACCACAGCAATATACCTAGTGCAAATAAATAAGCAAGCTTACTCGTGTCATTGAAGCTGCTAATTAAAGGGCGCGATTTTTTTATGAAATTAGACTCAATAATTGTCAGAATTAGCTAGGTGATTGGAAGATAATATTTATATCATGCTTAATTTCGGAGATTCTTACTTTTACTGTCGCTTCGTCTATTTTCCCGGTCGCCGGTAAGCCCGCGAAAGTTTGCATTTTCCGGACTCCCTCCATGATCGCCTGTTTTGTATACGTGAAGTCAATGCCTTTTTCTCTTTCGGGAAGGTAGCCATAACGCGTCAGAAATTCGCGCTGAAGATTTAATTTATGTGTTTTCAGTATCAGATTATTGCATGCAAATTATGTACAATTATGTGTAATTTATGGAAATTTAGGGTACCTAAGCTTTTATCGAGTGATTTATTAATCCTGTTTATTCGATGCCTAACCAAAGTTAAATAAAAATGAATTATTAAAGCTTTTTATTGCTCACAAAGAATTGCCCTCAAAATAGATAACATAGCCTATTGGCTATTTCCTATTTTTTAAATCGTTTAAAACATATTGAATTAATATTGAATTGAGGCTAAATTTGCGTGTAGTGCCGCTCACGAATAGCACTACTCCATCTCTTCCCGTGGATGTCGTAAAAGCCGACTAAGGGATCTCTACCGAGAGGCGGGCAGCAGCGCCTCTTGAGAATCATACCACCATACTGCGATCACCAACACGCCTGCCAAGCGTGGTGATTATGGCAAATTCCCCCCAAAATGTGAATCATAATAAAAACCATGACAAGTACAACTCTAAAGCCCCGGCCCCCAGTACCCGGCAGCCCCGCTATTCCTGGCTACGATAGGGCCATGGTCACGGCGGGGCAGGGGGTGCTAAGAATCTCCGGAAGAGATACGGCTATCAACGACGACGATTTGACCTGGCAACGTATAACACACGTACTCTGCGGAATGACGAGAAAATATACGAACTGGAAGAAGAAATAAGCGGTTTGAAATGGGATATTATTGGATTGTCAGAGGTCCGAAGAGAGGGAGAGGACACATTGACTCTTAAATCTGGAAACTTATTCTACCATCGTGAAGGTGACCAAAAGTCCCAAGGAGGGATCGGATTCCTTGTTAATAAGTCGCTTGCAAACAATATTTCTGAGATAGGAAGCGTGTCGGCTAGGGTAGCATATCTTACACTCAAAATGACCAAACGGTATTCCCTGAAAGTAATTCAAGTATATGCACCGACGACAGCTTATCCAGATGAAGAAGTAGAATCCATGTATGAAGATATCGCTAAAGCCATTAACATTGCTAAAACACATTATACTGTGATCATGGGCGATTTTAATGCGAAAGTGGGCACAAAGAATGCAGGCGAGACAAGGATTGGACTTTTTGGGACGGGAGTCAGGAACCCCAGAGGACAAATGCTTTTGGATTTTATGGAGAGAGAGGGCCTGTACCTGATGAACTCATTCTTTAAAAAACCGAAGCAACGAAAGTGGACCTGGATTAGTCCGGACGGATCTATTAAGAACGAAATTGATTTTATTCTTTCCACGAAACGACATATATTTAACAACGTCTCAGTGATTAGTAGGCTTAAAACTGGTAGCGATCATCGTTTGGTTAGAGGAACGTTAAATATCAATGTTCGGATGGAAAGATCGCAACTGGTCAGACCCACTTTTCGTCGTTTAAATCCAAGTTTCCGAAAACAAGAAAGCTTTCAGCTCGAACTTCAGAATAAATTCGAAGCGCTACAAGACCTTGATTCTGTCGACGACCTAAATGACTCCATAGTAAAAACTATATATTCAACTGGTTTGACGCATTTTAAGACCCCCCGCAAAACTAAAAACCAAAAGATCTCGGAAGTAACTCTAAAACTCATGGAAGAACGTCGCCAAATGAGGTTACAAACGTCGACGGACAAAGAACATTACTCACAGCTCAACAAGCAGATCTCCAAGTCACTGAGATATGATATTAGAAAAGCTAACACGATCCACATACAAGATACAATTGAGCGAAATAAAGGCTCCAAAGTATTTGCAAGGGATCTCCGTATCGGACATAGCCATATGACTCAGCTGAAGACCGAAAGCAATGTTCTTGTCTCGTCCAAGTCAGAGATGCTAGGAGTAATTGAAAGGTATTACAGCAATCTATATGCTTCACAGGTCCAGCCGCCAACGAATGAAAAAGATAAAAGAGCCAAGCTTACTCGCCATCATACCGATGATATCCCAGATGTTAGCTTGTATGAAATTAGATCAGCTCTCAAACAAATGAAAAACAACAAAGCCCCAGGGGAAGACGGTATTACAACTGAACTACTTAAAGCTGGTGGAAAACCAATACTACAAGTCCTACAAAGGTTATTCAATTCCGTTATCCTGAACGCTACCCCACCAGAGTCGTGGAGCAAAAGCGTAGTGGTTTTGTTTTTCAAGAAGGGTGATAAGACACTCCTAAAAAATTATAGACCTATCTCACTTTTGAGCCACATATACAAGCTTTTTTCCAGAATTTTGACAAATCGCATAACACGAAAATTGGATGACTCCCAGCCTCCCGAGCAAGCCGGTTTCCGCAAATCATTTAGTACCATGGATCATATCCACACGCTGCGGCAGATTATACAGAAGTACGAAGAGTATAATCTGCCGCTCTGTTTAGCATTCGTGGACTACGAGAAAGCGTTTGATTCGGTGGAAACCTGGGCTGTACTTCAGGCTCTCCAACGATGCAGAATAGATAGTAGGTATATCGAAGTACTGAGAGGATTATATAACAAGGCCAATATGACAGTCCGTCTCCAAGACCAGAACACAAAATCAATCCCTATACGGAAAGGCGTACGACAAGGAGACGTGATCTCACCCAAGCTCTTCACTGCCACCTTAGAAGACATCTTCAAACTTCTGGATTGGAAAGAATCAGGGATAAACATCAATGGGCGATATCTCTCTCATCTTCGGTTTGCAGACGATATAGTTCTCATGGCGGAATCTCTTGATGACCTGAAGAAAATGCTAGAAGACCTCCATAAAGTATCCCAACAGGTAGGCCTAAAGATGAATATGGATAAAACAAAGATTATGTTCAACGCCCACATCGAAGCTAAACCTGTCTCTCTGGGATGCTGTGAACTCGAAATTGTCAAGGAATATATATACCTGGGACAAACGATCAAGCTAGGTAAATTCAATTTCGAGAAGGAGATAAACCGCCGAATCCAACTAGGATGGGCAGCTTACGGGAAGCTACACACGATCTTCTCATCAAACATACCGCAATGCCTAAAAACAAAAGTATACAACCAGTGTGTGTTGCCAGTTATAACATATGGCGCAGAGACATGGTCGTTTACAAAGGGCCTGATAAATAAATTAAGAGTGACCCAACGAGCTATGGAGAGAGCAATGCTCGGAATTTCTCTGCGCGACAAGATCCGCAATACGGAAATTCGCAGACGAACGAAGGTAACTGACATTGCTCTCAGAATCTCCAAACTTAAATGGCAGTGGGCAGGCCACATAGCCCGCAGGACCGATGCTCGTTGGGGAATACAGGTCCTTGAATGGCGACCAAGAACCGGACGGCGCACTGTTGGACGCCCTCCCACTCGATGGTCGGATGATATAGTTAAGACAGCTGGGCGCAGATGGTTAAGCAAAGCCAAAGATCGGCAACTGTGGCACAGTATGGGGGAGGCCTACGTCCAACAGTGGACTTATCCGGGCTGAATGGATGGATGGATGGATGAGGCTAAATATACTTTAGCCCTAAGCTTTAGCCCCTAGAACTAGACTAGAGAGACTTAGAACTAGATTCAAGCCTTAGATTTTATTTGCGATTTTGGTTAAAGTGCTATTTTACTAAATTCATAATTAGTAGTACTAGGTAAGCAGTAGGAGCTTTATTTACTTTAATGCTCTAAGCTTTTATACGAACATTAGTTTATAATACAAAAAAATCTATATTCGAAAAAAATCACAAAATAGGTTAGAAACCATAAACAAAACTTTTTGTTGATTAAAAAAAAATTAGGCCAATCGATAACCCATAGATAACACTGACCACAGATTGCACAGATGGCGCACTTTCTTCCCGAAATATAGTCCGGCAAGTCACTGAACTATACAAAAACCACAGCACCACGTACGTTTTCATGATGACCAAGAAACTAAATGACGATACAGTGAATACAACTTGAACTTTGACTGCAGATAATATTAAATAAATAAAGCAATGTTAACGCCCTAACGGATATGAGTAATAACTCTTGAAATGCGCGGAAATGCAAATTTTAATAATTTATCGGTTAATTAAATTAGCCATGATGAGCACTAAACAGGAACTTTAATTGGGTGTTCCTACATAATTAAGGCTATTCTGTCTCGTCTTATCATATTCGTGGACAGCACACAGTAAAGCTGAAACGAATTCCTTCTGTGAATTCCTTACATAACTATATATAAGTCATGAATAATAATAATTATATGTGTATATGTCTAGCTAGATAACAATGCCGATACTAATGGCTATTTAAAAATTATATTTATATTACATATCCATCAATAGCATCATAATTTACCTATTTACAGAAAGTCAAAGGCTACAAAAATCCTAAGCAAAAATCTCTACCACATCTCTACATAACAATAGAACAGTACGAACACAGTACGAACTACTTTATTGTAGGTAATTTATTTATATTAGAACCTATTTTAAACATTAACAATTACCCATGACATAATTGACACAAGTTGAAAGTTCTGAGAAATAAACAATTATTATAATATAAATAATTTCGATTTATCCAATAAACCAACAAGATTAAAAGATCTACATCATATCGTTCTAGTTCTTAGTAACCTAACAGGAGGCATTTATAATGCAAGCTTCAAAATCTCTAGAAAAGTTCCACTCCCTTCCAAACATAAGATCTGGAATGAGTGAGGGAGACCTGCGCAAGTTTTATAGTCTATCCCTATCACAGTTCAGGAAGCATGCTGAATTTGGGGATTACAACTATAAACCTACACCTTTTGTATGAATTATTTTAGTATTCAGTAGTAAAGTAGAGTCTCTTTCTTCATATTAATTGATAGAGTATATAAATACGACACAAACAAACATTCTTAAAATATAAATATTACATGTATCAAAATGACCCTGAATTTGGCAGACAGCAGACAAAATGTAATTTCAGATTGGGATATCTCTAAGCGCAATTAAGTTTTACATGTTTACCAAATTGGAAATTATTTGTCGTTGATTTACCTACAGGTGATAATAAAGAAAATTTTATTTTATTATTTTTATTTTTTATTTAAAATTTTATTTTATTATTTTTATTTTTTATTAATAGAATTAGAGATATCCAAATCTGAAATTACATTTTGTCTGCTGTCTGCCAAATTCAGGGTCATTGTATCAAAATATTTTCTTGTAGAAGAGTAACAAATAGTTAAAGGTTAACACAGCATGCGTGCAGTAATGCTACTTCTATTGTCACTAGAGCCTAGGCCTAACCTGTAACCAAAAAAAAAATAAAAAAATTAAAAAAATGAAATGGTTCGATCGAAAGTGAGACTAAATAACACGTATACTTATAACATTTACACTTCTACCCAATGTTTCGATTTTATATCATTCTACTTACCTAGAACCTTCGCTGGATATATGGATACAAACCCAAAGCTGGTGTGATCAACCTTAATGATAAGAACCGGACTGAAGTGTTTTACGCAGCCGGTAATTGTGGTGTTGTCTATGACTGGAGTAAAGAACAAATGAGGATTTTGCAAGGGCACGTAAGTATCCCTTTATCCATATGCTATTGTTATTTAACATAGAAAATTAAGAAACATTTAAGCATTATCGACTATCGTATACAAAGTTAAGAAGAGTCGCTTTAGTTACGCCGTTAAATATCTAACTGACAAAAAACTGTACAGATTTTCCTGATATTTAATTTGTGAGAATAAAACCACCTGAATAAGATAAGACACACTCAAACATTTATTGTTAAACAAGACTTCATTCGCCTCTGATCTGTCCTTTCTTTTTCTCTTATTAAAAGTAAAAAAAATTCACAGAGACACGTAGTCACGCACTTAGCAGCAGATGCGCAAGGAAAATGGCTGGTCACGGGCGACTCAGGGCCCGAGGACGTCATTATTATTTGGGACAGCAACGACTACTTCCCGCAGAGGACCCTCTTCAACCCCCATGGGAAGAGTAAATTGGCTAAAATAGCTTTGAGCGCTGATGCGAAGTTTCTCTTGACGTTAGGATATCACGATCAGGCTATGTTGTATTGGTGGATTTGGTCCTTTGGTCTCGATGTTCCGCATGGTAAATCCTTGTGTCTGTTTGTTATGGAATTGGTTTAAATAAAAAATTGTTTAGGATATAAATATGTTGGATTGATAATAAAGAAACAGAAGAGCAATTCTCTCTTTAGCTCGTAATTATTGAATTAATTTTAAAATAAATGCTACAATAATATATAGTTAAGACGAAATTATTTATTTCAGCAATGTTGGAAGTAGAAATTCCTCGGGGTGGCGTTATAGACATGAGTTTCAATCCGAATAATAGTCAACAGTTTTTGCTTCTCACCAAATATGATATTTGGATCGGAGTATCTCAGGTATTTCATTTCGATCAATACCCACAGATGTCACCATATTATGTAAGAACTCTTTATTGTGACTGTGAAATAATAGACAAATAATAATTTGTAATAAAATAATTTTGCGACTTTAAACTGAGATGTAACCAATCCTACCTTTCAAGTTAGATCAAACTTCACACGGGGTGCAAATCAAATTTAAAATCGGTTCAGTAGTTTTTGAGTCCGTCGCGGACAAACAAAGTGACACGTACTTTTTATATATTATAAAGTTTTTTTTAAAAGCTAAATTATTTACCAATGTAAATTATGTAAAAAAGTATAGATGTAAAACACATGCACAACACAACATGTGTGTGTTTTACACATGTTTTACATCTATAAATTTACTTTATTATCACAACAATCGGACCTCATTTGTGTTTTATTATTCTTATCACTATTGACATTGAATATTTAATACAATCGACGCCACCTGCATTGTTTTAAATACTAGTTATATTTTTATATTTTAAGTATTTAATGCATCTTGAGTAGATATACACAATCTGAAATGTGCCTACAGATATCGATTTTTGTTGAAACTAGCTTCAATCCTTGTCTTCCACATCTTAAGCAGTAGGAATCTCACAAAGATTATTTGAAGTCTTTTCTATCTGAAAAACCTAATAATTTAACTTTTTAACACTTAATTACTCGCGTGGGGTATATCTAACCCCACGGCGTATTTGAAGCGTCGTATCTCCGCCATTTTTAAAGCTACCTGCCTGCCTTTCTTAGTAGCTGCCTAAATACCTTCCCCTGCCATGAATCACTCGCGAGCGCCGCTCCATGTCGTGTGGTTGAGTCAGGAGATCGCGTCTGGGGTATATATTGCCCCACGCGAATATTCGTGCAACTTTTTTGGACGAGTGAGTATGTGTATTTTTATTTTATAATGTGCAGTACATATACTAAATGGTTCGTTTTTTTACTTATCTTTGTTTTATGTTTATTTGTTTTAGGTTAGAACGCCTAAAATGGCAAGTAAGCGTCTTTCTGACTACCAGATTGTTGAGCGTTTGGAAGATGACGAAGAAAGCATCATAGATAGTTCCAATGAAGATGAGGTAGACGAGGACGTGATCCAGAGTGACCACAACTCAACCAAATGTATGCTAACTATAACGTCGGCAGACGAACAAAAAGATGGCCTATGGTTATATTTACCACACTGCCTAGGGCCATACAAAACGGCTAAAAAACAGCTCAAGTTCAGGATCCTAGCCCCACTTCCATAGGTGGTCCATCGACAACTTATAAAAGGTGCCATATCTGTCCAAGGTCAAAGGATAAAAAAATAAGATTTATGTGTGCCAAATGCCACCAGCAAGTTTGTCACGACCATTCCACTATGATATGTGATAAATGTATTGAATAAAAAGGTCCTAAATTTAAAGTTTCATCTTTAAAAGTTTATTATATTTATATTGATTAAAGATAGTATTATAATTTAGAACAATGTTGTCTCTTTCTAATTTTTATAATAAAAATAAAAGTATGTCATTAAAAATATGTTTTATTGTACCTTTAAAATTGGGGTTAAATATACCCCACGCGAGCGTAAGTGTAACTATATGGACGCGAGTAATTAAGGGAATGTAGAATGAATGTAAAAGGTATTTGCGAACAGAAAAGACTCACAGTTTTGAGATTCCTGACTCTATATATCTTCGTTTGCAGAAAGTATTCGTAATCGAAAGAGGGCTGTTAAAAGAGACTGATGATTATGAACTAAAAATACGATTACCAGTTCGGAAGACCACGCCTGATGTTGGCAAACTGACCTGCTTTACGTTCACCAAGTCTCAAGTTATTGTTGGCTCCAGTCGAGGAGCTGTTCTATTGTATGGGTATGCGATAGGTCTTCAGGAGAAGGTGGAGATGGATTACGAGGGCCTGAGATTCATTAAGACGTTGAGAGTGGAGAGTAAGAAGATTAACGTCATCAAGAGTATTGATGGGTGGGCTGGAATATCAATTCTATTAAAAAATGTTTCCCGGTCCTGTAGTTAATTTGAATTTTGTTATTTTTTGTGAATTTGAGTGTAGAGATCGTATAAAACAGACGGACAACTTTAATATGAATAATATTTCCCTATAAAATAAGTCGATATATGTCATGTATGATGTTTCTACAACGCATTAATTATTAACTTTATATTTATGGAGCAATCAATTTAAGATTATAACAAACTGTAGCCTTCCCGCCAAAACTTTTTCAAAACCAAGTTTTGGCGGGAAAATAAAATTTTATCATGAATAAAATATGATTTCTTCAGGGTGATAGTCACTGGCAATGACATTGGAGAAATACGCTTCTACGATGAGCAAATGATGTTGCTGTACTGGGTCCACGGGTTCCAAGTGGATTCCGTGAGAGGCATCAGCTTTGACCTCATCAAGAGAAGCTACAAAATTATAGATCCGAAATGTTAGGGCCTTAGTAAATATGCAAAGTCATTTATCATAGATTGTGTTGTAGGGAAATATTTCTCAATATTTTTCAGTGTGGTAAAGTCATATTTTATGGTCAATAACGTGATAATAGGCAATTGGCGATTAAATCGTAAATCTTAATCATAAATTATATTATTTATTGAAAATTATGGAAACTCACCAAAACCTCGCTTTTATGTCTAAAACATAGAACGTTATTTTTATTGAAAGTAAAGTAACTATGTATTAGCATGATAATGAGGCATTTTGTGGGGCCATTTTGCGGGGTATATATGACGCTATATTCCAGATATTCTATAAAAACAATTAAAATTCATTATAAGGCAACAAGGAGTGTCTTTGTTTCGAGAAGGTGAACCCAGGTGTTGATCCAGAAACTGGGTTACGACGGCAGAAGCTGATGAAGACAGCCATACCCTCGGATGCTACTACTGCCAATAAGCCCTTTTTGGTCAGAGATTTTATTCTATGTAAGTTGGGGATTCTTACGTTTCCCTTAAAGGTAGCTAGCTACTAGTTATTATTCTGTGCCTAAGGTGACAAAAGTGACGAAATTAAATACATCGAATAAAAAAAAAAAAAATTTATTCGTTGTTATTGTTTGTTACAATAATTAATATAATAATGTTATATGCTTATTGGACATTCCAATGAATAATTCTATGTTATCTGGTTAATTTTTTATACGTATAAGTAATATGCACATATGTGAAATCCTACTTCATTCCTATTTTAAAACAGTCATCGGTTCTAAAAATATGGTCAATATATTTACGTTTCAAACATAGGGAGTTATATTTATTTTTTTACAATTATATTTTTAGCGCGTAAATATTCATTATTGATTATATAATAAAGTTCTATATAATTACATTACATAATTAATAAATCATATAATCCGGTAAAAATTATATTATTTCCAAATATAAACAGTAAGTTAAGACTATGAAATAAAAAGTGTAAGCTAGTCAAGGTTAGATAAGAATGAATGCATCCACTTTATTTTTATTACCACTAAGATTTCAGATAAGGATAATTATTTGTTTTCATCAGATATACCAGTATTGTATACTTAATTTATTTGTCAACAGGCACAAACAACGAGGGAGTAGCATTCGTGGACTTTACATCAGAATCTTTGTTGACTATCTTGGATAATAAAATAATGCACGCTCTAACACTTACAGTCCACCCTGAAAAGTTAGTTAAACATATATCACTATCACTACATAGTATAAAACAAAGTCGCTTTCTCTGTCCCTATGTCCCTTTGTTAAATCTTTAAAACTACGCAACGGATTTTGATGCGGTTTTTTTTAATAGATAGAGTGATTCAAGAGGAAGGTTTTAGTATATAATTTATTAGGTTTTAGACAAAGCGGGCGAAGCCGCGGGCGGTAAGTTTAGTTATAAAGTATCAAAAAATCACACACATAGGTACGTAGGTCTTCATCAAACAAGAGAGAGTCGTTGTATTAAAGATTGCAAGCTTTTCCCCGCTGCTTTTGTCGCATTCGAATTGTAAATGTATAAACCGTTCTCGTTTCCAATTGAAGACGCACGAATCTTTTCTGTAAAATCGTTCTGGCCATTTAAGAATTCAGTGATAATTACTTATGCACACCCACAGCAGCAATATAAACATTAATTTTATCAACTTTGTTAATTTTCTATTAATTTATTTTCAATAACAGTCATTTTTTAGACCCTTTTTCTGTGTGGGCTACACTGGCGGTCTACTGGAGCTCCACAATTACCAACAGCACAAGTTGTTTGCAAGGCTGGATTTGCGCGATAAATTCAAAGTTATCACACCCCCCAACGATGATTCGATTAAGGGGGATTATGAAGTGACGTTTCCAGTACTTTCTGTCACCTGCCTTAAGTATTCTCCTTCAGGTGTATACCTACCTTTAAATACCAGAAAATAGATTAAAAATTTTCATGATATTGAAGTAGAGAACTATTGTGAAGGTATTCTATATTTATTTACTTAATTTGCTTCCGGCTTCTTTATTTCTTAGTTAAACTGCGAAGAACCGGAGTTCCCCGTGTTTATCTATTCTCCTAAATTTTCTTCAAATTATCACTTTTTAATATCAAGTCTATCAGAAATCAAACTCTCTACATTGGAATTTATGAAGTTGTAAAGTATTTATTGACGCTTTTTATAAATTGAAGGTTTACATTTGGCGTGTGGTCTTGATACTGGTGAGCTACTCTTTCTGGATCCAGTCACAATCGATATTTTGACGGAGACACCATTCAGGGACACGAGTCATGCTGTAAAGGAAATAAGTTACAGTCCCGATTCTTTGACCCTGGCGTTTTCTGTATGTTTTCCATTTGTATAGTGGTACCAATTGGATTTTAAACAGAAATTGACTTGAACTTAAACTGACTCCACCTGCATTGAAATTGACTTCTATCAAATTAAACATTTTTTATTAACAAAATGATTTGTAATTTATAAGAATCTTTTATTCAACCTTGAGTCTTAAATTGCAGAAGAAACAGAAAAGATCTTTGCAAAGAAAATTTATAACTACATCTTTTCTATTTTCCTTCAACTTTTCAGGATTCAGGCAGAACAGTTTGTGTCTACAAGTACGACTGCATCAATCTCGAGTGGCATTTCATAGGCAAGCATAGAGCCCACTATAAAGACATCACCACACTCTTCTTTCTACCACAGAAGAATGATAACGGAGAGTATAAGCTGGTATCTCTTGGTACTGATAGAATGATGGTGGAGTACGATATAGGGGAAAGTTCTGAGGAGTACCTGGAAGTACTTAGTTTGGATAGGTGAATTTTCATGTGAAATTTTTAATGGACTGACCAATTTTCCCAAAAACGCCACAAGACTCGTAGATGTTCAGGAAATAATGTTATAAGATTCCACAGATTATATAGATTCCGGAATAGTTATGGTACTTTACCTCTGGAAATTTGTTATTTTTCAAAGTTTATTTAATACTTTAAAATAAATCCATAACTTTATTAGTGGTAGTAGTTGTCTTAAGAAAGCCTTCAATATAATACTACTTATATTCTTGGGTAGCGATACTAATACTATGAAATCATAATAAACACGTAAACACAATAATTATCAATAATATCTTACGATATCAACGCGGATGGACAAAAGATAAACAATTATTTACTACAGGTTCGATCAGACCGCGGTTCCATTGGCTGGGATCCCGTGGCCGACTCCAGCGGACATAGACGCAGAGAACTACCGAACGGACATACCAATGATCCTTGTGGCTAATGATGAGGTTAATCCATTGAATCATAAAATTACCTGGGGTTACTATATTGATAGCAGTATTTTCAATGTGGGAAAGTGATGGCGAGAATGGCAGTTGTTTAAAAAAAATATATTTTTACATCCTTCTTTACAGTTTTAATTAAATTAAAGTACTGTAGTATCTGTGTGTTTATTTAAGATCTCTTATCTTAATTTACTCAGCGTATATCATACATAATAAATGCATTTTAGTTGATGCTCTTGAAAAGAATAAAATAAATAAAAACCTTACATAACAAGACAAGATAAACAATGCTTAATCATGATTATTTTAGCACAAATACAAGATAGTAAACTACGCAACAACAATGACTTTATCAACAATACTCGGGCCACGATTTGAACACCCTGTATGTAAAATGCAACTGATTACGAAAAGTGGTGAAGATGAAGAGAAATATCTGCTTTTCGCCACGAAGAATGTCATCGGTTTACAGAAAATGCCGCTAGATGGCAACCCGTGGAAACATATAGGACTATTAGGACACCCTGTACAAGTAATTACTATTAATGACTAGCTTATTGTATAGATACCCATCTGATAATTACTTTAAAATAGATAGTTAGATAATAGATAATCCATATATTTTCTTGAATTAAGGACGAATGATAATTATGATATAATCTGTAGAAGAACATTCCATCAATAATAATGAAAAATAATGTGTAACTACATATTATATAATATTTTATCAGTTTTTTTTTATTCAAGGTAACAGGCATGTGTTACCGCGAAGATTCGGGTACGCTGTTCACAATAGGTGCCAAAGATACATGCGTTTACCAGTGGGCGGTAAATTACAGGTCCGATACAACAAACCTACTTTTTTCCTGTCCTTACCTTTCTCCTTTTTTATTTGGATACATTAATTATCTGTAATTAAATGTAAAATCATTTGTAAGTTTAGAATGGCAAATAATCCTTTGATTGTTAGAGCAAAAATAAATAGCGCAAGATGACCAAAAATAGCTGGGTCAATTCCTAGTGCACTAATTAGAAATTAGTATGTACCTATGTAATAGTCGGTAGTCGTGACAGCTTAAATTTTTACAGGGCTGTAGAACTAACAACAAAGCAGGGCGGCGAGGACCTCGACCCGTACTACTGCCTCATAGAAAACGGCAGACCTGGCTGGCTGTTCCATGAGATTCGAGATCTGTTCTATTACATTCAGATTCTATGCCAGGGCACTTTTTCGCCAGCAATGAGACGCGTTAAAGACTACATTCCCATTGATTCTTTACCAGATCTGATGAGAGCGTTGGGATACTTCCCGTCTGAATATGAAGTAAGGATATTGTGAATTTTCAGGCATTAGATTAGAACAATGAGCATTCGCAACCATTTATAAAAATAAAATACTATGCTATGCTACTTTCTAACAATATTTGTCTGAAAAATTTGTTCTTTATTTACCTACTAGTCCTACTGCTCAGTTACCCACTTAAATCGACTCTATCCTTATTATGATATCTAGGAATTCGGTATGACTTGTAAATATTTAGAACGAATAGAACGTATTCTCATTAAAATTGTTCACTCAGGTTGAAAATCTCCTAATAGAAGCAAAATACAAAGTCTATCAACGAGCTCCCTCATTGGAGATAGACTTTGAAGAGTTCGTAAAACTATACCTCAACCACCGGCCAGCGTTTCCCGACACTTACAAGAAAATCAAAAACGCATTTAGGTACTTCGCTACGCCGAACCATGAGAATGAGTTTGTTATATATCAAGAGGATTTCGTGCAAATGTTGAGCCAGAATGGTAAGCTGTGCTGTGCAAGAGATTTGTATTTACAGTTTTAGTGTGGTTTTAGCTCAGTTGCATTCAGAAGTTGTACAATTTTAACTGAAATGCATGCATTCGATATTGGTGTCGCGGATACTACATTTATTTTTTATTGCATTATTTTTGCCCATAAAACCTGAGGTGTTTTCATTGAAAGTATTTGATCTGTATCTGTGAATCCATTTGCCTGTGTCTCATAATTATTTTTAGGCTTAAAATACGTATTCATGTAATAAATAAAATTTTTATTGTTAAAAAAGAAAAGTTATTTACTAACAGGAGAGCATTTTTCCCGCGAACTATCATGGTATCTGTTGTCTGTTCTCTATGGACAATCGTTTGATGATCGGGCAGCGATGAATGAGGAAGATTTTTCGTTTATGCCAGAGGTAATAAATTCTTACATAATAATTAACACATTACAAATTTATATTTAATTTAATTCTATCGTTTCCTTACCGAAGTTGCAATTTTATAAATATTTACGGTCTATAATTTTTATCAGAGGTTCTTTTCAAAATGCTATTAAGCTATTGCATAGCTTCTATCGCGGGCCTTGAGCGCGGGGACCGAATCGAGAAATTCCGTAACGAAAAAACCTCACGCTCCCCACTCCGACGGGCTCGGAGGTGTGGCTTGAAGGCATGCTATGCTTAATAATAGCTTTACCGCGGCAGTCCCCGAGTGCCACGCGTCTTTTTTTTTTAAGTTAATAATATGACTCCCAAATACGAGTATTACTCCCCATTTCGCCTTACATTTCAGGAAATAACTTTGAGTGAACTGTTAACAAATATAATCGGAGTTGAGGACATAGAAAGTATTTTGGAGTTCTCAACAAAAGATTCAATTCCTTCACAAATTACCGCTTCTTCGGACACTGAAGAGTGAAGACGCTTGAGTTTTTAATGTTATCTTATTTATAAATAAACTAGAGGTCCGACCCGGCTTCGCTCATGGTACTTTATCGTTTATATTTTCTTTCCATAAGAACCATCCTCGTACTTCAAGGAATATTAAGAATTATCGAAATCGGTACACCCGTTCACGCGTGATGCCGTGACCAAGGAAAACGGGTTTCATTTTAATATACCTATATACATTCGTATTACATTGATTTAAATCCACCGTTCTAAAAAATTCCTAGGTACTGTACAAACTAACTAGTATTTGAAAGTTTTTTTTTTGTTATTAAATACAACAATTTTATAACAGTATCAACTTTACAAAACTACAGGGACAGAAAAAAATCTATAATGCGATTTTCGTCTCCGAGACTTTCGATTTATAATACTTGTAGAGTCTAAAATATATTTTGAATTTTGACAACTAAAACATTGCAATGTAAAGTCGAGCCAATTTAATAGGCAACATTTGACGACTATCAATTTTATCTTCGAAGAGAGGTAACCTGCTTAAAAACATCGATTAAAGTGAATTAATCGATACGGACTTGAAACATTTGTCAATCGAACTTGAAACACATTTATTAATTTATGATGATTTTTATTCACAAGTAATCAATGTATTCGATTCTAGATGTCAGATTTCGATTTTTAGAGTAACGTCTCTGGTATTTAAAAAGAAAAAAGTTTATTGACATAAAATTGTAGCGACGTCAGTTCTTTAATTCAGAAATTGTTTATTATGTTTAGGGCCGATTTTTCAATCCCGAGATAAACAGTCTAATAACTACCCGTCGAATAGATTTATTCAATTATTTATCTAACTCATAACGGCTCGCCTATTTTTCAATCGTGATTTATTTGATGAATAACTATCTGACCAAATATTTCCATATTGGCAGCTCTGCTCTCGGAGTGGCGAAACAAACATATTAAATTAGTCAGGTTAGAGCGGGATAGAGTCAACTCTTGCAATTTGTCAACAACCGTCATTATGACTCACGTCAGGAGTGCATTTGTATTGCTCTTGTCTTCTATGATTGTTGATTGTTGTTTTGATTCGAGTAAAGAGTTTGGTTAAATTTGTGTTTCAATTTATATATTTTACGATGGAAACGACATACTTAAAGGCAGCGTTCGGCAAATTTTCAATGGAATGGTCATCAGTACTATCAAAAACATCAATTTCAATATGATTTTAATTGATAATAATTATATAGAAAGAGGTTTAATTGTTAATAATTCTACGCTCTATGTTATGACATACGAAAATATCCCAAATTTGACGCGTCAGTTGTCAACTCAAACGCCTAACCGTCGAATAGCACGCTATCTGGCCGTTGGAGCGGCAAATAGATTTATTCCTCAAATAACGTAGTTATTCGATAGATAAGTCCTATTTGTCTATTGAAAAATTGAATATTTTGTTAACTGAAGAATAAAGTCTATCTAGCTGTTTATCTGGGCATTGAAAAATCGGCCCTTAGACCATTCTAAATATCAGTAAAATGAAATCTTAAAATTACTTGTATCGGTCATTATTATTATAAATATGTAATCGTGATTGAAAAAAGTTAAGCAAATGTGCAGTTCTAACAAAACGAAATATTGGTACGGGAGCTATTAACGTTTTAAAAAAAGTCATTTTAGTATAGTTGGGTTTTTGATATACTGTTTCTCTTGCTATTTCGGTTAGAGTCCGGGCTGTCTGGCTGGCGGTAGTGGTTGCGTTTATTAGTGCGCAGAGGAAAATATCCGTAATTTAAAGTCATTTATTAACGCGTAATTTTTAATCTTTTGCCTTTAGATAGATCCATCAGACATAAATTTTTTATTGCAAGACGTTTTTTTCGTTGTTAAATAGGTGCCAGACGCAATTTTTTATTTCAAAATCATTATAATGTCATCGAAATAAGTGAAATTACATCTGTTGCTGTCTGTCATATATTTTTAACATTTACCAATGATTCGGATTGCCAGGTAGTAATCCTAAATGAATACATATAGGTATTGCACCAATGCCCTATCAATTTTCAACTAAATCGGTTCAGCCGTTTTTAAGTTAGTGTAGTGTATTAGTGTAGCTAAGTATATGGATATTAAGTTCTACTTCAATGATTCAATCTCCACAAACATTACAATATCATTATGATATGTATTGGAAATTTGAAACTTTCCAATACATATTACAATGATATTGTTTAGTTTGAATTTCTCAAATACTTTTTCCTTCATGAAAACTCTGTAAAAACTTATTTTGTAAACGCATACATTTTTACTAGTAATTATGAAAACTGCGAAGCTCTCATATAGAAATCTACGAGCTGTACATATATGAAGATGAAATTTATTAAGAAAATTTTTACGTCCCTGAATATTTTCTTCATTAATTCAAATACAGAAATAAAATCTTTTGTTCCAGTTTGCGTTGCCGCTTCTGCAATATTCGACAAGTTGAAATCAAAAGATATTATAGTAGAAGATCCGAACATCCACCTTCACCGGCGTGATAATAGAAAGAGACCAATTTTATAATAAATGTAGTCGATTAAAAAATCTATTAAAGATGGGTTTGCTGAAAAAATCCTGGACAGGATATTTTTAGTTAATTATTAAAAAAAAATCTTTTTATTTTTTTAATTATGCAGTGTTGAGACAATAAACAATTTTGTTATAAAACAGCGCTCATGCTGATATATTATATTTTTTTCTATCATCCCATCAAGTGAAAGTAAACGGTACGGACATGCCTGTTTATACCTGCCAACCTAGCAGTTTGTCCAGGTAAATATTAGAAAACCCTATGACTGCACATTCTGTAGGTTTCATACTTCAAGTCTATTATAATTTTTTTTATTATCTTGATAAGTACTGCAATTAATTAATAAAAAATATTTTTTAAAAATTAATTAAAATGTCCTGTCCAGGATTTTTCCAGCAAACCCATTTTGAATACATTTTTTAATAGACTAAATTTATTTTATTATTTTAATTGGGCTCATTTTATTAACACGCCGGTGAAGGTCGACCTATATTCGGATCTGACCATTAGAATTTCAATACTTTTTCACGCAATACTTTGATATAAGTTTTATTTTTGTATTTTAAATTATTCTTTTTTGCATTTTGTATTTTCGTTTGAGAGACTGATTTTATGGAAACTCCTCCGTATCTAATAAGTCGAAAGATTTGTTTTCTTATTGTTTTGAACTTATGGAAACGTAGACACTATGACCTATAAAAGTAATAAATAATTTTATTTCGGCATATTCTCGAAACAAATAAGAGTAGAGAGAATAGTTAAAAATTATAATTGTTTATATAGATGTATCATAACTTTATTTTGCTTTTCTACCTAAAACGAAATTTTAAAATTAGTCACTAAATAATATTCAAACCAACTTTATAAAACACTAGCGGTCTGCCCCGGCTTCGCCCGTGGTACATATTTACGTTTTCTCTACATAAGAACCATCCTCGTATTTAAAGGAATATAATAAAAAAAAAGAATTATCGAAATCGGTTCAGCCGTTCACACGTGATGCCGTGACAACGCGAAACGGATTTCATTTTTATATATACCTATGGAATATCCAAATAAATATTCCGTAAAAAGTCTACGCTTTATGATCAATATGATAATATCGAGGGATAAAACAGGTGAGAGCGTTTGCATAGAGAAAGTACCGACCGCATTTCCATGCAGTTTCCTCTTAAAACTAGGAACGCAACGTGTGGTCCGGGAGCCAGAAGCAGATTTTATGACCAAGTTCCTCTCAAGCGGTAATTAGTAAAATGCATCAAAGTATAGTATTATGAAGCCTCGTGAACGTCAGCTGGAGCTCGGTTGGGGGGGTGAGCGGTTGTAGCCTCCCACGCACGTAGGAAAAAAAAGTATATTCATTCATTTCCTCTCAGCTAAAAATTTGTCAAATTGTAGCTAACCCAATATCTCAACGAAAAATAATAATCAGCTGGTTACAGCATGGTGTATTATACGTCAGCTGGTGTCTCGAATATAATGAGACATTAACAAAATCATCGAGATACGTGGAATTCCATCAACATAAGTCCTCGTAAAAGATAAGTAATAACTTTATTAATTATATATTATACTATTATTTTTTTAATAATTATAGTTAACTAATGTTTTTAGTGGGTTATTTCATATTTGTTACACTTTTAGGTAGTTATGTGAATTTGATGATATGATAGTTATTTTTAAATGCAGTTTATAATATTTGTAAAAACATGTTTACCGATGTGGCTGAATGTACGTAGTACCCCGATCATGCGCACAACTAACCACCTCCAAGTACCTTATTACTGTCTATATTATGCTAGCGTGTGTTGCTTGAATTTTTAAAAATAACGATAATAATTAAAGATACGTCATTTCATCTCAGATGAAAATTTGTGAGCTGATTGTTAATATACTGATGCGATAAATAAAAAAAATCAGCTAGCAATAATTCGAGGAAAACCTAGTCAGTTGATGCATATAAATTGGCAATAGATGCTTCTGTCTAACTCCTATGTAATAACTTTCAAAGTATAAGCTGACGGTTTTTCCACCAAGATACAGCCAGCTGACCTATATATATATCCACAGTTACATATAAGCTATCATCAGGTAAATTTTTGTTTGAGAGGAAATCACGGAAAATAATTTTATTTTTTTCATGTTCGAGACACCAGCTGACGTATAATACACCATGTTGTAACCAGCTGATTATTTTTTTTCGTTGAGATATTGGGTTAGCTACAATTTGACAAATTTTTAGCTGAGAGGAAATGAATGAATGTATTTTTTTTTCCTACGTGCGTGGGAGGCTACAACCGCTCACCCCCCCAACCGAGCGCCAGCTGACGTTCACGAGGCTTTATAATACTATACTCTGATGCGTCTGACGAATTATCTCTTGAGAGGAAATAATTAACCAAATTTGCACCTGGCTCCCTAACCAGTGTGAAAATTCGTGGTTTTTGTATACAGGGTGTAATCGTTAAGGACGCTGTCACAAATCTGCGCTACTCAAATTTAGGTATTTAACGTCGCAACGTGGTTCGCGGGACATCACGCTCACGTAAACATAGCGCATTCCATTTTATAGACCATCTTCATACTTGATATTAATTTTTTTTATATTTTTATTTAAATTGATTCCAGAAGATTACTGGGAACTTTAAAAATTCATTTTGTTACTTTTATTAGTAGGTACGATCCTTATAAGTATTTTAGTGTATTCAACCAACTTAAAAAAGTGTGACTATTTTACAACAATTTGAATATGAATTGTATTATTGTATACAATATCGAAGCTTTTTAAGAAATGTATAAAATACTTTTTTAAGAATTATTATCATACATAATATTATGTTACCGACAATATATTAAACCCGGCATTGTATGTAATTCTTAGTAAATGTATGTTATTCCGAGAAACAGTCGGAATGAAATAAATTAAATTCGTCACATTACATCTTTAAATCTGAACTTTTCCTAAGTAGCAAACACATTTGCAAATGTGGGTGGTTTTTGGGGTAGCTATTAACCAATATGAGGTCAAAACTAAAATCCAAGATGGCGCCGACGAAAATTTGAAATCTTTTCGTCATGGGTGTCATTTTCAAGGAGTTGGAGTAGCTATTAATCAATATGAGGTCAAATCTAAAATCCAAAATGGCGCCGACGAAAATTTGACATCATTTCGTCATGGGTGTCATTTTCATGGTTTTTGGGGTAACTTTTAACCAATATGAGGTCAAAAGTAAAATCCAAGATGGCGCGGACGAAAATTTTACATATTTTCGTCATGGGTGTCATTTTCATGGTTATTGGGGTATCTATTAACCAATATGAGGTCAAAACTAAAATCCAAGATGGTGTCAATGAAACTTTTACATCTTTTCGGCATGGGTGTCATTTTCAAGGTTTTTGAGACAGCTATGTAGGTATTACCAAATCCCCAATGTAACCGTCGATAATTAGGTATATTTTTCTTACTCCTTTAAAGTAAACTTAAATAAAATAACAAAAACGTTAACAACTACAGTTTTGTAGAAAGTCTTAAAAAAAACAATTTTTAAGAACATTGAAATGCATATTTAGAATTTAGAAATGTAATATAAAACGCAACTCTGTGGTAATCATCATCTGTGTTTATATTCTGACAGATATTATTAACTTTAAATATATTCGCTAAACTTTATTTAAAATAAAGTTTATCTAAAACACTTAAACGAAGAGAATAAAATAAAAAAGAACGTGTGTGCCGAGAAAACGTGTCAGGAGTGAATTTTCTTTGGCGAGATTCATAGATACCAAAATCGCCGCCTTGCTCCATAACGCGACAGTATTACCATGACGCGATCTTGAAATTCGACGACCATCTTGGATTTTAGTTTTGACCTCATATTTGTTAATAGCTACCCCAAAAACCATGAAAATGACACCCATCACGAAAAAAGTCTAATTTTCGTCAGCGCCATCTTGGATTATAGTTTTGACCTTATATTCGTTAATAGCTACCCCAAAAACCATGAAAATGACACCCATGATGAAAAGATGTCAAATTTTTCGTCGGCGCCATCTTGGATTTTAGTTTTGACCTCAAACTGGTTAATAGCTACCCCAAAAACCATGAAAATGACACCCATAACGAAAAGATGTACAATTTTCGTCGGCGCCATCTTGGATTTCAGTTTTGACCTCATATTGGTTAATAGCTACCCAAAAACCATGAAAATGACACCCATGACGAAAAGATGTAAAAGTTTTGTTGGCGCCATCTTGGATTATAGTTTTGACCTCATATTCGTTAATAGCTTCCCCAAAAACCATGAAAATGACACCCATAACGAAAAGATGTAAAATTTTCGTCGGCGCCATATTGGATTTTAGTTTTGACCTCATATTGGTTAATACCTACCCCAAAAACCATGAAAATGACACCCATGACGAAAAGATGTAAAATTTTCGTCGGCGCCGTCTTGGATTATAATTTTGACCTCATATTCGTTAATAGCTACCCCAAAAACCATGAAAATGACACCCATCACGAAAAAAAGTCAAATTTTCGTCAGCGCCATCTTGGATTATAGTTTTGACCTCATATTCGTTAATAGCTACCCCAAAAACCATGAAAATGACACCCATGACGAAAATATGTCAAATTTTTCGTCGGCGCCATCTTGGATTTTAGTTTTGACCTCATATTGGTTAATAGCTACCCCAAAAACCATGAAAATGACACCCATGATGAAAAGATGTACAATTTTCGTCGGCGCCATCTTGGATTTCAGTTTTGACCTCATATTCGTTAATAGCTACCCCAAAAACTATGAAAATGACACCCATCACGAAAAAAAGTCAAATTTTCGTCGACGCCATCTTGAATTGTTTTACCCCACCAATCTATTCAACAACCCATAAAAAAGAGCATCTCAGGCAAGGTAATTTTTAAAACATAATTTTAAATTACAAATAATTGGAATATGAAACTTATACAGTTTCACTACATAGTATAAAACAAAGTCGGTTTCCCTGTCCCTATGTCCCTATGTCCCTATGTCCCTATGTCCCTTTGTACGTTTAAATCTTTGAAACTACGCAACGGATTTTGATGCGGTTTTTTTTAATAGATAGAGTGATTCAAGAGGAAGGTTTATATGTATAATAACATCCATTAAATAGTGGAGAAGTACTGTTATTTTTGAGGTTTCTAAAGTGATGTCGTAAAAAATTACATTTTTTCCGCTTACATTGCAAACGCAGGCTGAACCCTACGAGTTTTATCAAAATAAAGTACTAAGTATTATACACATTGAAAAGGTCTACAGAAAAGTCCGCGATGGTATATGTCTATCTCTTATGGATAACCCACAATAACTTTTTTTTGTCATTTACTTTTTACGACAAATAATGGCTAATTTTCGATGCGATTTTAACCAATTAATCCTTAATCCTTTACCAATTAAATACCTTGAATACATTGTTCATTTAATATAGATCTATATGGCCCAGTACACCGTATGATTTAAGTGAATATTTTCGAAGATATTACAGTTTTAAAAATTGCGGGACGTAGCGTTTGCAGCGCTACCGGCCGGCCGCCCGGCTATCTATTTTATACCCGTGCGAAGCCGGAGCAGGCCGCTATGTTTTTATATACAACGTTCACAGTTTTTTTGTAGTGTATTTAGTATCAGCATTGCACCCGTGCGAAGCCGGGGCGGGTCGCTAATACTCTTATAAAGTATCAAATATTTCAAATCACGAAAACGACAGTGCACGCACAATAATCTTTTTCTAATTCGTTTTATTTTTGGGACGAGGAGCGATACACCCGTCCTTCCAAGAGCGCTTCTGAGCGCGTCCCGCGAGAGCAAAATGTATGAAGAAATCGACAAGTATTTTTAATTTAGCTAATAATTGTATTAAAATTTTGATTTAGATACAAAAAAATTATCAGAATCTATAAAGGACTAATCCCCTCAATAATTTATAGGTAAGAAGATAGATTAGGCTTTTAATTTTCTTAAAATTGTACCGTTTTAGACCCCATTTTTTGCATTTTATGCGATCATTGTGCTGGGAAAATCGTATTTCAGCGACTATTTTGTATGACGTCGTACAATTTTTATAAGATGATCGTAGAACTGAATATATTATCTTTAAATTAAGATATTACTTTGTTCTCACGTGTAATCGTATAGGAGCTACCAACGTTGACAAGTGAGAATTTTAGTATAGTTGGTTCTTTGATATACTGTTCCTCTTGCTATTTCGGTTAGAGTCCGGGCTGTCTGGCTGGTCGCAGTGGTTGCGTTTTTTAGTGCGCATCTTATCTGCACAGGATAATTTCCTTAATTTTAAGTCATTTTTTAACGCGTAGTTTTTAATCTTTTGCCTTTAGATAGATCCATCAGACATAATTTTTTTATTGCAAGACGTTTTTTTCGTTGTTAAATAGGTGCCAGACGCAATTTTTTATTTCGTTTTTATAAAAAATTCAAATTATTTTAGAATGTCTGTAAATTTCATATTATGTTCTTCAAACATTATATAATCTAAAATTAATTAGCCAGACGCTAATTCGATTGTTAAGTATTAAATAATGTGTATAAATAAAAAAAAGTAATGAAGCATGCAGCTCATCAGCTAGTGTATTTTAATTATGTGACAGGAAATAATTGTAAGAATACAATATTCTTTATACTTGTTCTTATAAATAAAAGATATAATGAAAAAAAAAAACATAAAAGTGAAAAATAAATTAAAGTTACCATGTAGTTACATTGAAAAGAATGCAATAAAAACTATATCGATGAAGGTTTAACAATTACATTGTTAAATTTAAAAAGCCATCTTCATAATCATCATCATCATCATCTTCCCTCTCACTGTCAGAATTATTTATGTTATCGTCTAAGGAATTGTTATTGTTTTCCAATATTCCATCATCTGTAAACTAAAGAGAGAAACTAAGAAAATTAGTTTCAATATTGATGTACACACATACACACACACAACACACACACACACACACACCACACACGACACACACACGTGAACACACACACAATCGCATGTTTTAGTTTGTATTGAATTTAACTAAAGTAGTTAGCATGAATTTATATAGGTATACTAGCGGTCCGCCCCGGCTTCGCCCGTGGTACCTACATGTTTAAACTATCCTATCTCTCAAGTTGGATCGAACTGCACATGGTGTGCGAATTTTATTATAATCGGTTAAGTGGTTTAGGAGTCTTTTGAGGACAAACGAGATTTATATATATTAAGAATTAAGATTAATGAATTAATATTGTAATCATCATCACTACATAGTATAAAACAAAGTCGCTTTCTCTGTCCCTATGTCCCTATGTTCCTATGTCCCCTTAAATCTTTGAAACTACGCAACGGATTTTGATGCGGTTTTTTTAATAGATAGAGTGATTCAAGAGGAAGTTTATATGTATAATAACATCCATTAAATAGTGGAGAAGTACTGTTATTTTTGAGGTTTCTAATGTGATGTCGTAAATAATTACATTTTTTCCACTTACAGTGCAAACGCAGGCTGAACCCTACGAGTTTTATCAAAATAATGTACTAACTATCTTACTAACTAACTTTTCAATGTGTACTTGAAAAGGTCTACAGAAAAGTCCGTGATGGTATATGTCTATCTCTTATGGATAACCCACAATAACTTTTTTTTGTCATTTACTTTTTACGACAAATAATGGCTAATTTTCGAAGCGATTTTAACCAATACAGCATTAATCCTTAACCAATTAAAGACCTTGAATACATTGTTCATTTAATATAGATCTATATGGCCCTTTACACCGTATGATTTAAGTGAATATTTTCGAAGATATTACAGATTTAAAAATTGCGGGACGTAGCGTTTGCGGCGGTACCGGCCAGCCGCCCGCGGCCCTTTTATATATTTTATACCCGTGCGAAGCCGGAGTAGGCCACTATGTTTTTATATACAACGTTCACAGTTTTTCTGTAGTGTATTTAGTATCAGCACTGCACCCGTGCGAAGCCAGGGCGGGTCGCTAGTTAAGTAATAAAAAAAAATATTTTGTATAGAAGATTGTTGATGTACCCTAATAGTTTATTTTTTAGCCTAAGGAATAAAATGTACCAATGAAAGGTACTTGTTCCCACAACACAGGGAATCCTAGAGTAGGAACAATTCAATTTCTATGCATCTTATATTTTAGAAAAAAAAAGTTATTTTTTATTGTTATTTAATTTTCGCGGCCGACCCTTTTTATCTCTCTTGCACTTTAAACTATCTCTCCATATACACAATCATCAAATTGTTGTACTTACCTACTTTCACTACGTTTTTATTTGTACATATTTAATACTTAACAATCGAATTAGCGTCTGGCTAATTAATGTTAGATTATATTATTTTTGAAGAACATAATATGAAAATTACAGACATTCTAAAATAATTTGAATTTTTTTATAAAAACGAAATAAAAAATTGCTCATGGCACCTATTTAACAACGAAAAAAACGTCTTGCAATAAAAAAATTATGTCTCATGGATAGATCTAAAGGCAAAAGATTAAAAATTACGCGTTAAAAAATGACTTTAAATTAAGGATAATTTCCTGTGCAGATAAGATGCGCACTAATAAACGCAACCACTGCGGCCAGCCAGACAGCCCGGACTCTAACCGAAATAGCAAGAGGAACAGTATATCAAAAAACCAACTATACTAAAATGACTTTTTTTTAAACGTTAATAGCTCCCGTACCATAATTGCTTTGAGTTAAAATGGTACCGTAAAATAGCGTTTTTTGTTAAAAATCGGTAATAGCACCCTTAAGTGTGCACAGGCGATTATTCCGTAACTATTAAAGATATCAAAAAACTTTAAACTGATATCGAAAGTACTTAACCTAATGAGTAAAATGGCCATAATAAATTTTTAAAAATAAAACGAGAAATATCTAAAAAATTAACTTTAAACCCTCCCATACATTTAGTATGAGATATGAGTATCCCATGTACATTTAATATGAAGGATTTTAGTTTTTTTTCTTTTTTTGGTTTTCTGCTTTAATTACTTCGAAAATTTGAAGTGAGGTTCATTTAGAAACTGTAAATAGAGCTCCTCATTGTATTGTACAATGAGGACGTCACTTCGAAAATCTGCTATGAATACAAAATGTATGGGAAATAAAATGTATGGGAGCGTTTAATGTAACATTTATGGATATTTCTCGTTATATTAAAAAAAATATATTATGGCCATTTTAGAATAGAATAGAATAGAAAACACTTTATTGTATGTACAATGCACACAAAAACAGAATTAACAGAAACGATATGTAACTTAAAATAAATGTACATTTTACTCATTAGGTTAAGACCTTCGATATCAGTTTAAAGTTTTATTGATATCTGCAATAGTTACGGAATAATCGCTTGTGCACACTTAACGATTACATCCTGTAGATAGAGCAAAGGGGAAGGGTTACCTATATGTAAAGACATTCTGTATATTTTATTACTACATAGTATAAAACAAAGTCGCTTTCTCTGTCCCTATATCCCTATGTATGCTTAAATCTTTAAATCTACGCAACGGATTTTGATGCGGTTTTTTTTAATAGGTAGAGTGATTCTCGAGGAAGGTTTTAGTATATAATTTATTAGCTTTTAGACAAAGCGGGCGAAGCCGCGGGCGGAAAGCTAGTTATCAATATAGTTAGTATCAGAAATAAATCTTTCATTTGTTTTTTGTCTTTACGGAGTTCAAGTTTATAACGTTTCATTGCGAAGATAACAATTTAATAATTGCACAAATATTTTGGGGATATTGCCCCTTTGTTTGCGAGATTACAGCAGTTATTTATGCCGGGCTGATAGCACGCTTATATTAAGAGGCGAAATTGATAAGAGCTTAGAAAGTTATTGACAATGGCGCGGATTCCGTTCCCGTTTGAAATTAAAGATGTGGAGGAGAATCTTGCTAAGGAACTTATGGTGCATTTTACAGGTAGATTCGTGTGCTTTTTTTATTATTTCATACAGTACTCCCAAACTGATAATGCGCATAGAAAAATTCGTCACTGTTCGGCAACTGTCATATTCCCCGAGCCTCCGAAGACGATATGTATATAGAGTGGTTAAATGTATTTTCTTCATGCATAGTTTATTAGAATTATGAGTTTTATGTGGTTTTATGGTGGGTGGATAATTCAATGTAAGTTAATAGCGAGGATAAGCCACACGATTGCGAATATATAATATTTGTTGTATTGATTTACTTGGAAAATTCTATACTTAGAAATATTAAAGAGTCTTACTGAAGCTGGCGTAATGATGGATGTATGGAAGGTTAAAATAAGACAAAGTTTATATTTAAAAAAATGATTTTCAAACATTGGTTTACATTTAAATTGTGAAATCTAAGCATTAAAATCTCAGTCCAAAGGATTTACAGAATCAGGGATTATCTCTATTTCTGATATCGTAGAATTAGCAGAACTTTCATTATGCTCTTATTAACTTTCACTTTTCCCACTGCTATCTGCTACCTGTGTAAATAATCATTTTACCGGAAAATTCAACTTTGAAACAAAACTAAGAAGAGTATGTAACAGCAGCTCTATATAATTCCATACAGAGATAATACGTGCGGTCACCACCAATATATAAAGACGACTGACGGATTTTTGAATTTTTTGACTGACAGGCTACCGTCACCTATCGACCGAATTGTTTTCGATTGTGTATGACTCTGAATTGACTCCTATTTCTTTCGAACAAGGTGCAAGATGCAAGTGCATTGTTTAGGGCACTTACGATTCAATGATTCGGGGTGATTCGGGTGTTTCTGGAAATACGATAATTAGCGAAGATCTGCATGCGCATTATTAATTTTGGAGTATTGTCCTTTACGGTTATAAAATTTTAATTATGAAACAATTCGCAACAGCTTGCTATGGTTTTTAATTCATATACATATTTTGTTAACGTTAATTTTAAATGAATACTCATATAACCAGATCATACAAGAAGATGGAAAAATTAAAAAATGTGTGTGTGTGTTTCTACGATAATTGATCAATATATTATGAAGATTTTATTTTCGCATAATTTCTTATATAGTCTATTGGTACCTAAAATAATCTGAGTTAGTCAGTTAAATAATAATTTCATTACACAGGAGAGTTGACGGGGTTCGTGCAAGTTGGTCCCAAGAAATATTTCTTCCCCGTAAAATATAAGGAGCAGGCTGAAGATATTTATAATATGCCTGTGAAGCCAGACGACATCTATGTTGTTACCTTCCCTAGATCAGGTTTGTTATTACATCATAAACATAATAAATTATGTCAGAAATAAAAACATGTTTATCGAAAATTCGCTTACGTTGAATCAGAAAAAAATTTTGCACGCCATTTACAATGGCAGTATAATATGTGATATAAATATTGTATACTAGCGGTCCGCCCCGGCTTCGCCCGTGGTACATATTTACGTTTTCTCTACATAAGAACCATCCTCGTACTTCAAGGAATATAATAAAAAAAGAATTAACGAAATCGGTTCAGCCGTTCTCAAGTTATGCGCTTACCAACACATTTTGGGATTCATTTTTATATATAAGAAGAAGATTAACACCTTTGTATGACCATATACGAGCAAATAAACAGATTTGATTTGATTTGATTTGAAATATATGAGCTTTCAATTGGTGAAAATTTTTGTAAATAGTTTCAGTAATACATACTTATCCTCCCTATTTTTTTATTCTTATTTTATTAAAACTTCTGTTTTACCAAAAGGCACAACATGGACACAGGAGATAGTGTGGTTAATGAAAAATGACCTAGACTTTGAATCCGCCAAAAAAGCACCCTTGCCGTTCAGATTTCCATACCTCGAGTAAGTACCTATTGGTATATAAATTACCTAACAAATAATTTGTAATGTACTTTTTTTTGTGTGGTGTTTCTCAATGCGCAAGGGCCGGGCGTCCCCCCTTGACGGGGATCTCGAACCTCGGCTTGGGCTGTCGCTTGAGTGGAGGAGGCCGGAAGGGCCCTAGTCGGACGGGCGCTCACCCGGGTGGGCGCGGGAACGCGGAACAAGGGACCTCGTCTTCGCCGGCGAAGACGGTGTACGCTTTTGTAATGTACTTTAGATAGTGCATACTATATTATGCCTTGTAATCAGGAAATTATTTATCGGAATTTAAACTTAGTGCAGTTATACTTACACCAAATGTAACATTTTCAACTTTCCCAAGTATATAGTTGCACATCGTTAACATTACCTTTCCAGGTTCTCGATCTTAATCCACCCAGAATTGCATAAGCCTATGATAGAGGATAGCAAAGTACGCCCAGAGAAGTTCCACGTCGCGGAAACAGCAAAACCTGCAGTTGAGAAGGCTGCCAACTTGAAATCTCCAAGGTTCATAAAGAGCCACTTGCCTTTGTCGTTTTTACCACCAGGTCAGTAGTATTTTAGAAGTAGTTTTTTCTTGTTTTTTATTTTACGTGAGCATTTTACATTAAGAAGACTGTCTCTTCGTGACCACGCAAGATTTTGTTATAGATCGGGTTAAATAATATCCTAACTAATATTACAAATGCAAAAGTTTGTGAGGAATGAGGATGGATGTTTGTTACTCTTTTACGGGAAAACAGCTGAACGGATTTGATAATAGGTACTTGGCAGTGGTATAACTTAAATAGGTATCAGAATAACACATGAGCTATATAAATTCTGGATATTTCCGGTGGGTGGTTTAAAATCCGATTAAAAGTGTTGAATTTCTAAACCCGCAGGTCTCTTGGATACGGCGAAGGTAATGTACGTGGCGAGGGACCCCAGGGACGCGGCGGTTTCCTTCTACCACTTGAGTAGGTCGTACGTGATACAGGGCGCGCCGAAGGATTTTAAGACATATTGGAACTACTTTATTAAGGGATTGCGTAAGTAATTTATTTTAAAAATGCAAATTTTCGAACGTAATATTATGACGATGGAAATACGACCAATTTTCGGGCCTCTTATTTACTACAATATTTTTTGTTCCTTCCAAACTTTCCAAGACATCAACATATTCATTGGTAGATTACCTACATTCTAAAAGATAATTGTCTGCCTATCGGTTTTTGTGGTTTTTAAATGGGCCTTCACTTTCAGTTTAGAAACGTTTTATTTGAAAAACGTTTGTATTTTTAAAATTAGTAAAATGCAAATTATTAATACTGGTCATTGTTGGTGTTGTTGACATTGTTTATTTTTTATTATTTGTAACATATTATATTACACGTAATAAGCTTCTTATCAAAATTGCATAAATCACCAGTTTTATACGATCTTATCATTTGCTGATAATTATTCCGCATTTTATTAATGCACATAATATTTTATAGCATTATAGTGTTATCTGATTAATTTTATATTGACCTTCAAAGGATTAAATGAGACAATTTAAAAAATATGTACCAAGATTTTGTTTATTCGAATTGAGCGAGTTCGTCGTCGTCGTCATCGTCATCAATCATCATTTATTTCGAGACTAGTATCATAATTTGTTATTTTTACCGTTATTAGTAAATTGTGATTTAATATTTAACTCACTTCCTACTTACTCTAGCAGGTAGGAAGTACGTTATTTCAAATATTGTTCATTTTTCAGATCATTATTCGCCGGTATTTGAACACGTGAAGGAAGCATGGAACTTGAGACATCATCCGAATCTTTTATTTTTATTTTATGAAGAATTATCCAAGGTATATTATCATAATCGATACAACGCAACGGAAAGCAAAAATAGATATGTTTTGAACGATTAATTTCGTAATAGATTAGATTAATAAAGAATTATAATACGAATATGTTTCAGTAACAACTGATGTTAGCACGCTTTTATTAGCTTCAACTGAATGTTTGTATGTACACGACTCCTTATCACTCGATTTCGACTCACTTTAAACGGACAGATTTAATATCTTTACAAGTATGATCGGTGACAATTCAACAATTTCCTCTATCATTTAGTCCGTATCCATGCTGCTGTTTAGGTGTAAAAGCAAAACGTACAGATAGAAATAATAGAAATATAGAAAAGTCTAAAGTTTATATTTTTACGGGCACTATTACATGTATAAAATAAATTTCAGGACTTGCCATCCGTGATTCGTCGAGTATCCGACTTCTTAGGTAAAGAAATGACACAGGAGCAAGTAGAGAAACTGGCAGACCATCTCAAGTTCAGCAACTTTAAGGACAACTCGAGTGTCAATCATGTGCTCATGGGCAAAATAGACTTTGTGGTCAAAGGAGAAGCGCCGTTTATAAGAAAAGGTGGGATAAAAAAATAAAATAAAAAAATAAAAAAATTAGATTAAGTATTCGTAATTTTTGATAACATACAGCGGCAAAAGAATACTTATATTGACATGTAAATTATTCTAGTCATAATTCGTAATTTAGCAACGTAATAATAATTTCTAATGATACCTATTCAACAAAAGGTAAAAAATTTAATTGCAGATCGTAAATAAAAAGAAAACAAACTTCAACAGGATCGGATTGGTTATAAAATGACCAAGGTAATATATGCTAAATTGCATTTTCAGGTAAAGTCGGCGGTTGGAGAGACTACTTCGACGATGAGATGATAGAACAAGCTGACAGATGGATTAGAGAGAACCTCGCTGACACTGACCTGAGATATCCTTCTTGGGAACTACCGGATTTGCCGACAAAAGATAGAAAGAATTCCATTAATGTTGAGTATGTACGAACACCACATGGACGCACTTAGAATCTTCCAGTGATCTTATTATTTATAAATTAATTTCAAATAAAGTTGTTATTTTTATATGTGTGTTTATTTACCTTTACCGAAAACTTATTTCATTTCTTAGATGTAAGTACATATTGAAAGAAGAATAATTTGAGAATTATTACATTACCATTTTACATTGTCCACAACAACGTTCACAATAAATATCTACTTACTCTTTCTATTTACGATTAAAATTTTTTCTAATAAAAGTCAATCAGAGCTGCTGTCTCATACTGTATCTAGTAGAAATAGTACAATATTATTTTTTATAAGGGATATTAAAAAAAGTATGTTATATTTAATATGTTTAATGTACGTAAATCCGTAACTTGTTTCACAAGTTATGTTTTCGGGTTGAATGAGGGGAACTTAAAATCTGTATCCGCCAAGTTTTCCTTCATCCAGTTTTCGACTTCTGTTTCCATCTCCCCTTGGAAGTAATCGCGCCAGCCTCCCACTTTACCTGATACCATGAAAGATTAATTAGTGCTTAACATCTACATACAAAAAGAAAAATTAATATTTGTTATATCTTGTAAGTAAAAACAGAACTAAGAAATTGTGTTGTATTTGACATCAAATCCAAAAGACCGCGATACAACAGATTCGAGACCCAGAATTGTACATAATATATCAATTATTTCGTGCCTCTAACAGCACTGTTAATCTGCTTTTAGATAATATCTCTTCGGTCTGAGAGCTTTACCTCCGATATTTTAAAGATCTTGATTTTGTTTTCAATTCAATAACTACATATTATAATTTATAATGAGTCGCTCCAGGTCGAATGGTAGGTTGGAATGGTTTCGATCGAGTTCATCGATTTGAACAACAATACCATTGTGCTCTGTCTTAATTTTCAATAGTACCAATTCAGTGTTCAATCGAATAAAGCTCGATTGTATTACATGCCGGTACATTAGGGAGTACTTGCCCCTAGTTGCGTTGTCGGTTAAAAATCGATTATGAGAAAAATTATTAACCTTCTCTGATGAAAGTGTTCTGTTGATTTACGACACCCAATTCTTGCATTACTTGTAGCTTGTTCACTGAGTCGTTCTTTTTGAAATTCTCAAATTTCAAATGCTCGCAAAGTTCCTGGATTTGCTCCTCAGAATATGACTTGCCGTAGAATTTGGCCATACGTTTTAAACAACCAGCGAGGTCCTGAAAGGTTATGGTAAACTAATAACTTGCTTAATGAATTGGAAAAATCTTTGAATAAAATAAAATATACAAACTTTAGACAAATCTTCGTAAAATATGAACAGCATGTTTGGATGGTGTCGTTTCTCCCAAGCTTCCTTCAAATGTGCGAATATTGGTGACCATTGAACTGGAAGTATGTCATATATGCAAAGAAAATACTTATATCAGTATCGCCATTCACTTTATGGTTTCCGATAACATCTACCATAATTTAAACTTTAAAAGAAAATTTTTAAATAATAATATGACCAATAAAATAACTTCATACCAAGGCCACGGCGGAATAAGCTCCAAAACACGCTAAATTCAACGCCAGGCTTTAAATACCGAAGTTTTAATAAATTGTAGTATGATACTATTACATCTCTAGGGTCCCTTGTTATATATATCACCTGCAATTAATAAACCATACAAACATACAGGTGAAGCTAATAAAAGTGTGAGAAACAGATATATGAACGCGCTTGTAGCTTAAATTTATCGAATTATGTAGTACAAAAAAAAAGAAAATTAAATCTACCTTCGTTGTATTAAGAAGATTTGGTGGCAGCAGAGATAATGGAAGATGACTTTTTATGAAACGTGGCGAGGGTGCGTCCCGCAGTTTATTTACCGCGGGCTCTAATATACTCTTCAGAAATTCCCTTTTATCCATATCATCTATTTTATCAAGTATATCTTTCTCTGACTCCGGTGTAAACATCAAGCAGTAACTGAGAAGTAACAAAGAATTATTTATCTGTTATTGCATTTAAAAATAAAATATATTCTTTAACTCATTAAATGTGTATTTTATTTACAATGTATTTATGATTTAAGGGTTGTTTCTGCTATTATTATTTTTTTATTTCAACTTACTCTATTACCGGGAAGCGTGAAAGGATGTCCTCCGATTTAGCTCTTTTATAGTCTAAGTTATTATTGAGAAGCCATAGCATCTCTTGTGTCCACGTGGAGCCTGTAATATTTTAAACATTAGAGATATAACATTATAGCTGTGCCCGGCGATTTCACCCGAGAACGGATCCGCGATCAATAACAAGTACCTACTTCTATAGCTTCTGTGGTATTGTGCTACATTAGTTATAGGATTTTATCTAACAGACGTGTTTTCGTGCTTGGACTGACATCGCGCTACCATGGACAGCTCCGACGAAGAGATGTTATGGTTTCAAATCAATTGAACAATATCTAGTACAACAAAAAAAAATATTTAAATCTTACTTATACTTTTGGAGATATGCGTGGACAAACATACAAACACTTTTGAAATTTGGCACAGGTCTTTATTAGAAGCTGATATAGATTAACATATCCAAAAACTGGGCATTTCTGAAAATATACAATAATACATACATACGGGTCGAATTGATAACCTCCTTTTTTGAAGTCGGTTAAAAACCTAGAATTTAAATGAATTATTTAATTAACTAACTTACGTGTTGAAATTGATATTTTTGGTTTTATGGCATTCAAATGCTTTTTCATTGCATTTCATTTTCGTTTATTTTTTAGCACGGCACGTGCGCTCGCCGCTCACATCCGCCTGCCTGCGTCCACTAGACGGGTCGGGGCGGGCAGCAGCGCACCGCCTGCGAAGCGATCCGTCAATGCGTTGCGGCCCGCCGCGCCCCGATCCGTCGCTAATGGACGATGTTTCATACAAAACATAGGCCGGCGTATTTTTGCGTTGCGATGCGGCCCGGCCCGATCCGCCTAGTGGACGCCAGCCATAATAGTTTTATTTTGCATTGATAAAGACGCGGATACAATCAGATTTACAGATATATGTGTTACCAGTTCTTGGATAAGCTAAGAGGAACACGTCATCCGGTCGCACCGCGAAGTTGTAGATCTGTGGCCCGAACGTTTTGTACGAGTCAGTGTAGAAGTAGCGCTTCGGTCCCACGAATACGTAGCCTGGCTTTTGTTCTAAAAAAATATTAATACGCTTAAATAAACACATCAACAAAGTCTAGGGACTTTCGATTGAGAACTACCGCATCGATATCGGTCCACCAGACACAAGAACAGAGACATCGTTCATAGTCCATTGAATAAAAAGTTCTAGAGTGCGTGAGTTAGTAACGTAAGATGTTTCTTCGGAAACATGTCAAGAGTCCCTAGGTAATAAACATACTAAAACCCCGGGACACTAGGAGGAGCCCCGGAGTGGGGGGAGGGGGGGAATGGGTCCATTTTTTTCATTTTTCGCTTAAATCTCAAAAACGGTGTACATGTTAGAGAAAAACTTTCAAGGAAAAGTTGAAAAGCCATAAAATTATCTACAAGTTGTACCTAAATCATTTTTTCCTATATCCTACCGTTTCTGAGTTACACGCAGTAAACAATGATTTTGGCTCTAACAATTTCCCCATACTACATACCCATGTTTATCACATCAATCGATCAAAAAATATTTCTTTCTTCCAAAAAACTCAAATGTGCAACTTGTGACCGGTACTGATAGATTGCTCTTAATTAGGTCTATAATTGGTAAAATAAACACATTCCTCCATGGAAGCCTTTAGGAGGAATCGATTGTCAAAATATTATATTAGGGTAGTTTGAGTTACTGAACTTGATCTTTTTATTTTTTTCATCCAAAAAACTCAAAAGTGCAACTTGTGATTGGTACAGATAGATTGCTCATAATTAGGTCTATCATTGATAAAAATACCAGATTCCACCACGGAGGCGTTTACGGGGAATAGAATTCTATTAGGGTAGTTACGATACTTGAACTTTTTATTTTTTTTCTTCCAAAAAACTCAAAAGTGCAACTTGTGACCGGTACAGATAGATTGCTCATAATTAGGTCTATCATTGATAAAAATACCAGATTCCACCATGGAGGCGTTTACGGGGAATTGAATTTTATTAGGGTAGTTACCTAGTTAAAAAGTTCAAGTATCGTAACTACCCTAATAAAATTCATTTCCCAATCTAGACCCCCCTTGGAGGGACTCATTCAATGGACTATCATCTATGGGGTAGCCAAATCAAAATAATTGAAAATAAAACATACGCATGTAACGGAGGATTTCTTCGAGAATTTTCTCGTCAACATCTTCAATAACAGGAAGATTGCTTTCTGTAGACATTATTATGTAGTTAATTCTCTCGCTACAATTGTTTTACTGCATTACGTCGTAACAAAACAGCTATATATACCATCAAAATTTATGTACTTATGTATGTAAATAAGGTCCTACTTGTTGTAAATATTTTTCTAAAAAAAGTAATTGATATGCTATGTTTTGATAAAATAAATTACGAATAATAAACAGCCAGCGGCCCCAAAAAACAAAAAAAAAAATGTATAATTTACTTTTTACAAGCCAATGTAAAGCTTATGTGGTAGTAGTTTTGATTTCATAATGCCCGGTTTACACGGGTTTAAGAGGAGGCTGCCTAAGAGCCAGTCCACACGGCGCGTTGCGTTGCGTTGCGTCGTCGCAACTCAAATATTTTGACGCATAGCCGGCCACACGGGCGCTGCGCCATCGCAGCGTTACTACGACGCAGTCTTAACGTTCCGTGCTGTGAAATGAGCTTGCGTGTATCCTCCCTATCAACGCACAAGCAACTGAGCGCTGCCGCTCCGACGTCGCTATGAGTACACCCCCTCCCGCTTCGTCTCGGGGGCTGCTGTCCGTCACGTGTGCGTTACGCCGACGCAGCGCGCCGTGTGAACACCTTGGTTATTTGTATGTAAAACGACGCAGCGACAGCGCTACGTCGACGCAACGCTGACGCGACGCGCCGTGTGGACTGGCTCTAACATAATTTCTGGCACTGAGAGACCGGTTAGAGCGCTACGGTTCTAGACGCTAACACAGCCGTAATAAAGTTGAATATCATGTGCGCTCTTTGATCGCGTTCTAGCTCGAAACTAAATCTCGTACGTCTCAATTCTTATTTCGTTTATAACTAAAGTAATAATTGATCTAGAGAAAAAATATCTTGGGATTGGATAGTAAACTATATTTTCTTACTGTTAACATTTATTTTAGACATAAAGTCCAAGTAAATCTTAAAAAAAAATGTAATAATCCTTAAAAAAGGCATAATTTTTGAATAAAAACTGAATCGAGCGAAAATGTTACAATTACGTAACTGTCTTGTGTGACTGTTTCAGAATATTAATGCAAATTCACATAAAATTTAGGGAGCCTCCCACGAGCCTCCCCTTTATGATAGGAATGGTTTTATATAAATAAATAAATAAATAAATAAATAAATAAAAATCTAGGCATACGTCGTTCACGTGAAAAGCTTAAATTTATCGCAGTATATAATATTATGATATTGTTTTTGTATACAGGTGGTATAATTAATGTAGCATAAAATGAAATAGTTTGGAAAATCCAAAAGTGCACGCCTCATAATTTTTTTTTAATAATTATTTATTAATTATTATTTTTGTTTATTTAATAACAATTAAACCACATCGAATCAGACCCTGAAAAATGAAAGGGTTCTATTCCTGAGCATACTCAAGCGTAAGAGAAAAAAAAAGACTCGATTAGTAAAGTATTTCGGTCGCTATCGTGTTAACAAGAAAATCCTCCGCACATACAGACACACGGACGTCCAAGACAGAACTTTTTTAAACTGTTTTTTAACTAGTTTAAATAACAAAAATGACATCAAAAATATCATGAATGTTAAAAATAGTGTTTTTTCTTAATATGTGTGTGTATGTATTATCTTACAAGTGCAATGTATGATACATAACAGACATTTTAAGTTTGAAAAATCAGATGTTTTGCGCGAAGTGACAGTAGTACCACAGTAATTACAATATTATTTCCTACAGTAAGGAATCGCCTTTGATGTCGCGCGATGCCGCCGCCAGCGTAGGTACTTACGCTGCCACACGAAAATACGCTAGGGTTGCAACAAATGGGAAATAAAACAATTGTGAATATTAATATTATGATGAAATCATTTATTCCTATGTACATTCAAAATAATTGGGATTATTAAATCTGATGTAATTATTTGTTCATATATAATTACTAGCGGTCCGCCCCGGCTTCGCCCGTGGTACATATTTCGCAATTAAAGGTAGCCTATGTTCTTTCTCAGGGTCTAAAGATTATCTGTGCCAAATTTCATCAAAATCGGTCCAGTAGTTTATGCGTGAAAACCATACATACATACATACAAACCTTTCCTCTTTATACTATTAGTATAGATTACAGATATTGCACTGCTAAATATTATTTACGTGGACACTTTATTTTTGGATGTTCTTAATTGTATATTATACCATTTAACTAAGTAATGCATTTGCATTGGGATGTACAATCTGATTAGAAAATAATGAGGACAACATATACATAGCTTTGATTTTAATTCAACAGATACAATTAATACCATCTTTCTGAAATATTGTGGGATTTCAATGTAGATTTACATCCGTAAACGGAACAGTTTTTGCGCGCCATAATAGAATATGTAAGTACCTATGTATAATAAAATTATTTCACAAAAAATACGACTGCGTCGTCCTTTCGCGATAGTTAATGCAAACTCAGCGTGATTGCATTAAGCGGCCCGCGTCGCCCGACCCCCCGCCAGTTCCCCTCCGTTTCTCTGCACAAGTCCATTCGTCGCCATACTGTAGGAAATATGGTAATACTGTGGTAGTACCCACCTCAACGCTTCGCTTATGAGGCGTGCAAAATAACTTGCGTAATTTGCGATACATGTCGCACGCTGAGAATAAAAGTGACCTAATACGAAATTCTTGTTTTGTGGGAATCATCAAAATAGTGTTCGTAATTTACAGAACTATTTACAAATCATATCATAATTTGTTCGCATGCAGACATTTAAGATATTATAGTCTGATATCATTTTAGAGGATATTGTCCACCCATACAACCCATAAAAAATAAATTAAATTACAATTAAATATTTTTTATCTTTTTTTTAAAATTACCATTACATATTGCGTCATTTTAGTACTGAATACTTGTAAATCGTCTTTGACTAGTTTTAATCCAGTCAGTAGGTATTTATGCTCTACAAACGGTGGCGTAGAAAATGTTTTGAAACGATATTGTTTAGGTATGAAAGGTTAATAAAAATCCAAGTTTTCGACCTTGACGGACCCAGGCGCTAGCCGCCATCTTTAATTAAAGGTGCTAAAATTAGGTATATTTTAAATAACTTCTCAATTGTTTACTTAATCACAAAAGTGTCTATGAGGGGTTCAAAGAAGACAAAATTACCTACATTTTTTGCATACATGATTATTATGTAAGTCTTAAAGGTAAAAAGTTACAAGCGACGGAAATAATAATATTTACAGAAATCATATAATTTTAATTTTGTTTAAAAATTGTACAGCTATCATTTTTTAATTCTCTTTGATGGCCCGGGCTGGTTAATGGTGGCTTCTTCATTATCGTCGCTGAAATTTTCTGTTTCATTGTCTGTATTTTTAGTTTCCAACCATGAAATTTCGTCGTCATGACCAGAAGAAATCGAAGACGCTGGAGCACGCTTTCTAGTAACTTTGTACAGAGGGGACATGGATAAGGAATCCTTAGTTATCAATAAAAAGTAAATTTAAACTTTCTTCTTTGCCGCCAACAAAGGACGCTGCACGGTATCATGCGTTTAGGACATACCACCAAGTCAAAAAATGGTATGGAATTGAAAAAAATCCAGAAGACTGGGGCTGGAGATATGACACCAATAGGCTCACTTCAATAACAACGACAGAGAAAGCAGCACCTCAGACGCTTTTAAGTGTAATTCCTTGCCACTGTAAAAAAAGGATGCAGCAAAGCATGTAGTTGCAGAAAAGCTGGATTAAAATGCTCTATTATTTGTGGATTCTGTAGTGGTCAGCTGTGTGAAAATGCAGTTGAGATTCAGATAGATAACGAAGACTGTGATGACGACGAAATTTCATGGTTGGAAACTAAAAATACAGACAATGAAACAGAAAATTTCAGCGACGATAATGAAGAAGCCACCATTAACCAGCCCGGGCCATCAAAGAGAATTAAAAAATGATAGCTGTACAATTTTTAAACAAAATTAAAATTATATGATTTCTGTAAATATTATTATTTCCGTCGCTTGTAACTTTTTACCTTTAAGACTTACACAATAATAATGTATGCAAAAAATGTAGGTAATTTTGTCTTCTTTGAACCCCTAATAGACACTTTTGTGATTAAGTAAACAATTGAGAAGTTATTTAAAATATACCTAATTTTAGCACCTTTAATTCAAGATGGCGGCTAGCGCCTGGGTCCGTCAAGGTCGAAATCTTGGATTTTTATTAACCTTTCATACCTAAACAATATCGTTTCAAAACATTTTCTACGCCACCTTTTGTAGAGCAGAGGCTTTTACATTTCCCCACAGACTGGACTATTTGGGAATGAGTCACTTTAGTATTTTTTTACTATGCATGCATTTGGAACCAAATGTTAACTAAGAAATTATATTTATTGTTTGTTTCAAGACTTATTTTTACTACTTACCTAACACGTATGGGCAATCAACTCTTATATTGGTATTATTAATAAAAAAAAATATACTTTAGTATATTTAAATATAAAAAGTAATACAAAAATGCGGTTTTAGTTAGGAACCTTATTTAGCAACTCTTAAAGTGAAAGTTTATCTAAAAATTTTCACTCAGAGCAGCTAGATAAATAGCGAACAAAACGCAAGTAAGACCCTGGGAAGTACTAAGTAAAATTCTACTAACAGCTGCGAGTGAAGATCTAGGTAGTGAGATACGATAAATAAATAAATAAATAAATAAAATCTTTATTTGAATTCATACATTAAGTTACAATAGATTGGGGTTCAGGCCCTCCTTCCCTAGGATTGATCCCTTGCATGAATTAAAAAAAAAAAAGAGAGAAACATAAATTTAAGAAATTAGGAAAAAGCTAATCCAAAGTCCAAAAACAAACAGGGTGTGTATGGATGTATAATGTATAAGTATGAATGTGTTTATGTGCGTGTGCCTGTGTTTGTATGTGTGTGTTTGCGTATGTATGTGTGTGTGTGTGTGTGTGTGTGTGTGTGTGTGTGTGTGTGTGTGTGTGTGTGTGTGTGTGTGTGTGTGTGTGAGCGTGTTTGAGAGTATTTATTATAGTGATCTAAATACGAATTAAATTTTCAAGTCATAATTTTTAAGCCAGGTTAGAACCGTTTTTTTGAATATATTCCTATTGAGAGCTTTAACTTTATGTTTTTCACTTAACTTATTGTAAAATCGAGGGGCTAGTCCCTCGAAAGATCTTACTGCAAATTTACTTTTAAAAAAGGGAACAGGGCATCTCTCATTACGTGTATTCCCTTTCTGTAAGGTGGGAACAGTACCTATATGAAATCTTTGTAACAGACACAAAATGTACAACTTACGGACACTAAGCTCAACAAATCCTTCTTTATATAGTTCAACAGAAGGGTGTCTAAATGGCAGTTTAAGCGCGACTTTAATTAAACATCGTTGTGCTCGTTCAACTGGAAGGAGGTGTGATTTCGCCATACCCCCCCACGTGCAAATACAGTAACGTAGAACGCTTTCACATAAGGCTTTATATGTTAGTATAAGGATGTCCTTGTTAGCTACCGAGTTAAGGTTTTTAAATATATGAACTAATCGACGAACTTTCGTAGCTAGCTAGTTAGCATGAGGTAACCACCTTAGATGGTGATCAATCTGGATACCCAGATATTTGCATTGTTCAACACGTGTTAAGCTTTGGCAATTACAACTGTTACCATCCAGACTCTGTCTATTGCAGGGGTATGTATGAATTCTGATATTGAAGTCACTTTTTGGTAGGGTAATTTTGGTTTTGGCAAAACATATAAGATTGGATTTTTTAGCATTTAGGGATAAAAGGTTGTCCTCTAGCCATTTTGATACAGCGGTTAGACCAGCTTCGGTCGATTTTTTGACTTCGGGCCACGTCTTGTGATGGAATAGCAATACGGTGTCATCTGCGAACATGGTAATATCTGCTTGCGGAATAGACAAATTGCACAGTGGGTTTATGTAAATTAGGAATAAAATTGGAGCAATAGTACTTCCTTGCGGAATACCATAACCTGAATTTAAAACCTCACTGCTTACTAGATCATCAACCTTTACACATTGGGATATATTAGTCAGATAGCTCTGAAACCAATTTAAAGTTATTCCTCTTACGCCGATATTTTGTAATTTCGTGATGAGAATTCTGGAAGACACCGTATCAAATGCTTTCTGAAGATCAAGAAATACACCAAGGCATTTCTCTCCTCGATCCAAATAGGTGGTGATAAGTTGAGTGAGTCTTAGTGTCGCGTCTTCTGTAGAGACACCCGAACGGAAACCAAACTGAAATTTTGAGATAATGGAATGCTTATCGAGGAAAGTAACTAGTCTTTTTGAGACGATCTTTTCCAGAATCTTGGAGATACATGGAAGCAGTGAGATGGGACGGTAGTTGGATGGTTCACGACTGTTACCAGATTTGTAGATAGGAACTATAACTGATTTTTTTAGCAGATTCGGAAAGACGCCAGTACTAAGACTGAGATTGCACAGAAAGACTATAGGTTCGACTAGAATGTGTGAAAATTTTTTAAGGATGTTTGTTGTCAGGCCATCCCATCCAGGAGCGCTATTGGGTTTGAGAGAGTTGACTATAGTGATAACTTCAAAGACGTCTGTTGGAGTGAAAGCCATGGAGTGCAGAGGCCCATTACTATCTCCCGCCTTTCTTGTAAGCTCATATTCTGAGCAATTTATAGTTTTAATAATCTTATTCGCTAGATTCTGCCCTACATTAGCAAAAAACGTGTTAGTTGTGTTAAGTGACTCAATAGGAGATGTTTTTAGTGAGAGTAAATTATTTGTACCATCCTTGCGTTTGTGAAAATTGCAGATTTCTTTGATTGTATTCCAAGTCTTTTTTATATTACCTTTATTTGATATTAATTGAGTTTTATAGTATAGGTGTTTTTGTGTTTTTATAATTTTACCGCAGATGTTTCTATAGCGTAAGTATTTTCCACGCATTTCGGTGTCATTTGGGTTTTTCTTTAACTTCTTGTGCAATGCGTCTCTTTTTCTTATTGACCTCAGGATCCCTGGTGTGATCCAGGGTTTTAGTATTTGCTTATTTTTTGGAATCTTATTATCTTTAGTGCTCTCTCGAATAGCGTTATTTATACAGTTTAGAAGTATTTTTGTTGCAATGTTAGTATCCGTTATGTCATAATATTTAAAATCCAACCAAGGTCTTTTTTCAAGTAATACATCTAGTTTTTGCATGTCTATTTTACAAGTCTTTTTAGGTTGCGGTTTTGTTTGTGACGGTTCATCGATGAAAAGAATAATAGGCTTATGGTCAGTGAGTTCTGGCAATGTAGCGGTATGGCAGGGTTTTGAAGTTTTAATCATGAAATGGTCAAGGCAAGCATTATTCCGTGTTGGTTGGTTGATACCTGGAAGGAGACCATGCATTGCCATAAGATTTAAATATTCATTGGTATGGTTACTTATATTATCATTAATTGTATCTAAATTAATATCACCGGTGAATATAATATCTTTAGTGTTAATTTGCTGTAATATTATGTCTAGTGACTGTAGATAGGGATAAGGGTTAGTGAAGCTAGGGGGTCTATAAGAGCAAACTACACTATAATTATTATTTATGGTTAGCACTAAGCAGTTACCTTCTGCCATGACCGGTTCATGACAAGTACTATTCCATTCACTTCTTACATATGCCACAATACCGTCATTTTGGTTGAGGCTATTCCTAGAATAAAACATGTTGTAATGCGCTAATAATGGTGGAGAGCTCTCTGCGCTTGTCCAGCATTCGGTAAGCACGATAACATCTAATTGTAAGTCCATTGCACTAATGCAAGCTACAAGATTGTCAAAATTACAATTTATACTTCTTATGTTCGTGGTAAAAATACAAAAACCGCGTCTCGCATGCAAACCCATTACATATCGACATTCCGAGTAAGTATCAAGATTAACACATTTTATTTTAGTACTGTTTTCAATGTCGGACGCTATATCATTTATTAAGATGTTGAATGTTTAATTTTATTAAGAAATGTCACTAAATAATTGCCCACGAAGAATAGAAATCATTCAAGATATTTTCAGAAGCGTTGTGGTAATAAACGAATCGCGAAGTATGCATATAAGTATTTAAGTGCGGATATGAAGAAGCGAGGCAAAAACTATAATAGAAACGGTATCATAATTCTTGAGATTGTTATAATATGATAGTCTCCAGGAATACAAACAAAAACTATACGCACGTCGTACAGTACAGTATATAAACCATTTGAAGAAAATTTGCTCGGATTTTACACAAAGGCGCAATAAAGAGTGTTTTGATGAATTATAGTTAAAATATAGATTATAGTATTTGATAAAGAAACGATTGAAAAGAACGATGCAGAAACAAGTGGTTTGACGACGAAAGTCAAAAGGTTACTAACGAAAAGAATGAAGCATACCTATCGTTACAGCAGACCTACACTTGTAGACGAGAGACGGAGTATAAAGCGCGACGAAGGAAAAAAAATAACTACACAAGAGAAATAAGAAGAAATGTTTTGATGTCAACCAACTTGAAGAGATTGCTAAAAGTTACTCAAGGAAGGACTCGAGAAACTTTTACAGCCAAACTAATAGAGGTAGGAAAGATTTCAAACCTCGAACATCAGCTTGTAAAAGTAAAAATGGTGAGCTACTAAGTAGTAAGAACGATAAATGATGGACTTAGTACTTCCAAGAACTGCTAAACTGCTGAAACATCTTCTGCCATACAAAATAATACTTGACTTTGTGGTAAAAGGAGAAGCGCCGTTTGTAAGAAAAGGTCGGATAGTTTACTAAGATAAGATTTAGTTGTTCGTAAAAAATTAGATTAAGTATTCGTAATTTTTGATAACATACAGCGGCAAAGGAATACTTATATTGACATGTAAATTCTAGTCATAATTCGCAATTTAGCAATGTAATAATAATTTCTAATGATACCTATTCAACAAAAGGTAAACAATTAAATTGCAGATCGTAAATAAACAGAAAACAAACTTCAACAGGATCGGATTGGTTATAAAATGTCCAAGGTAATATATGCTAAATTGCATTTTCAGGTAAAGTCGGCGGTTGGAGAGACTACTTCGACGATGAGATGATAGAACAAGCTGACAGATGGATTAGAGAGAACCTCGCTGACACTGACCTGAGATATCCTTCTTGGGAACTACCGGATTTGTCGACAAAAGATAGAAAGAATTCCATTAATGTTGAGTATGTACGAACACCACATGGACGCACTTAGAATCTTCCAGTGATCTTATTATTTATAAATTAATGTCAAATAAAGTTGTTATTTTTATATGTGTGTTTATTTACCTTTACCGACAACTTATTTCATTTATTAGATGTAAGTACATATTGAAAGAAGAATAATTTGAGAATTATTACATTACCATTTTACATTGTCCACAACAACGTCCACAATAAATATCTACTTACTCTTTCTATTTACGATTAAAATTTTTTCTAATAAAAGTCAATCAGAGCTGCTGTCTCATACTGTATCTAGTAGAACTAGTACAATATTATTTTTTATAAGGGATATTAAAAAAAGTATGTTATATGTAATATGTTTAATGTACGTAAATCCGTAACTTGTTTCACAACTTATGTTTTCGGGTTGAATGTGGGGAACTTAAAATCTGTATCCGCCAAGTTTTCCTTCATCCAGTTTTCGACTTCTGTTTCCATCTCCCCTTGGAAGTAATCGCGCCAGCCTCCCACTTTACCTGATACCATGAAATATTAATTAGTGCTTAACATCTACATACAAAAAGAAAAATTAATATTTGTTATATCTTGTAAGTAAAAACAGAACTAAGAAATTGTGTTGTATTTGACATCAAATCCAAAAGACCGCGATACAACTGATTCGAGACCCAGAATTGTACATATATCAATTATTTCGTGCCTCTAAGAGCAGTGTTAATCTGCTTTTAGATATCTCTTCGGTCTAAGAGCTTTACCCCCGATATTTTAAAGATCTTGATTTTGTTTTCAATTCAATAACGATTATGAATCGCTCCAGGTCGAATGGTTGGAATGGTTTCGATCGAGTTCATCGATTTGAACAACAACACCATTGTGCTCTGTCTTAATTTTCAATAGTACCAATTCAGTGTTCAATCGAATAAAGCTCGATTGTATTACATGCCGGTACATTAGGGAGTACTTGCCCCTAGTTGTGTTGTCGGTTAAAAATCGATTATGAGAAAAGTTATAAACCTTCTCTGATGAAAGTGATCTGTTGATTTACGACACCCAATTCTTGCAGTACTTTGTGCTTGTTCACGGAGTCGTTCTTTTTGAAATTCTCAAATTTCAAATGCTCACAAAGTTCCTGGATTTGCTCCTCAGAATATGACTTGCCGTAGAATTTGGTCATACGTTTTAAACAACCAGCGAGGTCCTGAAAGGTGATGATAACATACTGATAACTTGAATGGTGATGATGATATACTAATAACTTGCTTAATGAATTGGAAAAATCTTTGAATAAAATAAAATGTACAAACTTTAGACAAATCTTCGTAAAATATGAACAGCATGTTTGGATGGTGTCGTTTCTCCCAGGCTTCCTTCAAATGGGCGAATATTGGTGACCACGGAACTGGAAATATGTCATATATGCAAAGAAAATATATTATCAGTATCGTCATTCACTTTATGGTTTCCGATAACATCTGCCATACTTTAAACGAAAATTTTTAAATGATAATATGACCAATAAAATAACTTCATACCAAGGCCACGGCGGAGTAAGCTCCAGAACACGCTAAATTCAACGCCAGGCTTTAAATACCGAAGTTTTAATAAATTGTAGTATGATACTATTACATCTCTCGGGTCCCTTGTTATATATACCACCTGCAATTAATAAACATAATTAAAATATAATAAGAATGCGCTACTCATTCTAGTTTCTACGCTAGTTGAATAGCCGATGTATGTTTATATAGTTTTAAGTTTATGATAAATGTTTTGTTTTTCTCATATTTTTATTTCCATAATAATATCTTAATATATATAAATCTCGTGTCACAATGTTTGTCCTCAATGGACTCCTAAACCACTTAACCGATTATAATAAAATTCGCACACCATTTGCAGTTCGATCCAACTTGAGAGATAGGATAGTTTAAACATGTAGGTACCACGGGCGAAGCCGGGGCGGACCGCTAGTTTGATATATATCTGTAAATGATAAGTGAGCAAAAGTGATTTTTATCTACTAAATTGTTACTAAAACACGTGGATTTTAACATCAAACTAAATAAATTACGAAGAACAGCAAAGCGATACAATTTTCGTGATGTAAGATATAGTTATATTAAGATTTAACATAAAAAACTACACGCATTATCTCTGGGATAATAAAATCTCTCTCTAATGGGATCAAATAATTGGATTTTCACCGATGCTTGATAATTGTAAAAAGTTTCAACTAAATCTCAGTTAAATTGAATCAAAGAGACGGTTACATACGAACAATGAACCATGTCAGTTACCTACCATACAAACATACAGGTGAAGCTGTGTGAAAAGATATATTGAAGCGCTTGTAGCTTAGATTTAGCGAATTATGTGGTACAAATAAAAGAAAATGAAATGTCTACCTTCGTTGTATTAAGAAGATTTGGTGGCAGCAGAGATAATGGAAGATGACTTTTAATGAAACGTGGTGAGGGTGCGTCCTGCAGTTTATTGACCCCGGGCTCCAATACGCTTTTCAGAAATTCCCTTTTATCCACATCATCTATTTTATCAAGTATATCTTTCTCTGACTCCTGTGTTAACATCAAACAGTAACTGAGAAGTAACAAAGAATTATTTATCTGTTGTTGCATATTAAAAATAAAATGTACCTATTCTTTAAGTTTAAACTCATTAAATGTTTTGCTTCTGCTATTATTATGTTTTTATTTCAACTTACTCTATTACCGGGAAGCGTGAATGGATGTCCTCCGATCTAGCTCTTATATAGTCTAAGTTATTATTGAGAAGCCATAACATCTCTTGTGTCCACGTGGAGCCTGTAATATTTTTAACATTGGAGATAAAACATTATAGGTGTGCCCCGCGATTTCACCCGAGCACGGATCCGCGATCAATAGCAAGTATGTACTTAAAGAGCTTCTGTGGTATTGTGCTACATAAGTTATAGGACTGCCAAGTAGGTAACATCAAAATCACATCAGTGGATTTCCCGTGAAAGAGTAACAAACATACGTAACTACGACACACTTACACGCTTGGACATTTCATATTGGAAATAAGGAGTATATCTTCCTCTAGTATAATATGTATAGTCTATGATATGTACCTATGGAGTCGTTCCAAGAGTATTTGCTCCATGTAATATAACAAAAGTCCACCTGTGTAATAGGTTTATTTTGCATAGATATAGATACAAAAAGATTTACAGATGTATGTGTTACCAGTTCTTGGATGAGCTAAAAGGAACACGTCATCCGGTCGCACTGCGAAGTTGTAGAACTGTGGCCCGAACGTTTTGTACGAGTCAGGGTAGAAGTAGCGATTCGGTCCCACGTATACGTAGCCTGGCTTTTGTTCTAAAAAAATATTAATACGCTTAAATAAACACATCAACAAAGTCTAGGGACTTTCGATTGAAAAGTACCGCATCAATATCGGTCCACCAGACACAAGAGACATCGTTCATCTACGGGGTAGCCAATTTTCTAAAGCAACTTAGGAATTGGAAAAAAAATAAAAACAAATGAAAATAAAACATACGCGTGTAGCTGAAGATTTCTTCGAGAATTTTCTGGTCAACATCTTCAATTACAGGAAGATTGCTTTCTGTAGACATTATTATGTAGTTAATTCTTTCGCTACAATTGTTTTACTGTATTACGTCGTAACAAAACAGTTATATATACCATCAAAATTTATATAGTTATGTATGTAAATAAGGTCCTTGTTGTAAATATTTTAATTATTTTTCTGATAAAAGTCATTAATATGCTAAGTTTTGATAAAATAAATTACGAATAAATTAACGAATAATAAACAGCCAGCGGCCCCAAAAAACAAACAAAAAAGTAGAATTTACTTTTTACAAGCCAATGTAAAACTTATGTGGTAGTAGTTTTGATTTCATAATGTCCGGTTTACACGGGTTTAATACTAAGTGCTTAGTGCTTGGCGTGGCTTGGCACCGACTTCAAACCTATTTAGTAAATAGCACAACAAATTGATTAATAATATCAAATGTTTTTTATTTTTTACTTTTCCGGTTTTTTTTAAGTCTGTTATTTTTATTTAATACTTTTTAGTGTATTTTTTTCAACACGATTCAAATGAGCCCAAACACGATAAAGTTGAATCAATTAATTACTGAGTTCCTATGGCCACCTTCCGATTCCATCATCAAATCAGCTCTATGTCATGATAATTTCATCGCTATCCAATTTACATACGTTTACAAAATTTCAGCACAATCGGTAACCGGGAAGTGAATCCAAGTTACTTGCTAGATTTTCAATCAAGTCATAGAGATCAGACAAAAATGCTCATAAAATAAAAACTACTGGGCCTACCCGAATAAAATTTTTATGGGACCAATTGGAAACCATTCCGCATCAAACAAAAAAAGAATCTCGTAAATCAGTTCAGAAACCTCAGCGTAATCGTGTACATAAAAAAAAAGACGGGTTGCACTCCGGGAGTGCCGGCAGAAGTGAAAACTTGATTATTAACGTTCAGCATGTTTGATATTTTGGAATGGTATCCGTCTTACGCATGGAATATAAGGGCTAAAAAAAAAAAATCCGTCTTACGCTTTTTCGATCAGGCCACGTGTCCTGACGCGAGTTTAAGATTTTATACCCAACGCCGCTAAAGAAGTTTTCACTTCAAAAAAAAAAAAAAAAAACATCCGTCTTACGCTTTTTCGATCAGGCCACGTGTCCTGACGCGAGTTTAAGATTTTATACCCAACGCCGCTTAAGAAGTTTTCACTTCAAAAAGACGGGTTGCACTCCGGGAGTGCCGGCAGAAGTGAAAACTTGATTATTAACGTTCAGCATGTTTGATATTTTGGAATGGTATCCGTCTTACGCATGGAATATAAGGGCTAAAAAAAAAAAAAAAAACATCCGTCTTACGCTTTTTCGATCAGGCCACGTGTCCTGACGCGAGTTTAAGATTTTATACCCAACGCCGCTAAAGAAGTTTTCACTTCAAAAAAGACGGGTTGCACTCCGGGAGTGCCGGCAGAAGTGAAAACTTGATTATTAACGTTGAGCATGTTTGATATCCATCCGTCTTACGCTTTTTCGATCAGTTCACGTGTCCTGACGCGAGTTTAAGATTTTATACCCAACGCCGCTAAAGAAGTTTTCACTTCAAAAAAAGACGGGTTGCACTCCGGGAGTGCCGGCAGAAGTGAAAACTTGATTATTAACGTTCAGCATGTTTGATATTTTGGAATGGTATCCGTCTAACGCATGGAATATAAAGGCTAAAAAAAAAAAAAAACATCCGTCTTACGCTTTTTCGATCAGGCCACGTGTCCTGACGCGAGTTTCAGATTTTATACCCAACGCCGCTAAAGAAGTTTTCACTTCAAAAAAAATATCGGCGGAATTGAATTGGAATATCCTCCTTTTTTTGAAATCGGTTAAAACTACACTTAATAATGAAGAACTTAGTCTTAACTATAGTCCTTTTCACCTATGATGATTCCTGTGACACTTCATCGTGTACCGAATTACGTATTTTATGTTTAAAACGCCAAAATAATTTAAGTGCATAATATTTTTATTTTATGGCGGCATTATTACCAAAAATATAAAAATGAAACTTAAGCTTATAAATCAAAAACAGTATTGTTTAGTTTAATATAATGAAAAATAAAATAAAATAACACAAAAATATAATACCTACGCAATTCGTGTACATGAAATGGATCGTTGAAAATCATAGAGTTGGAAAATCATATAATCGGCGCCCATCTTGTGATCGTTTGTCAATCGAGTCAATCGTCTGTACGAGTGCGTCAGCCTTGTATACAAGTTGCATTTTTATATTGATACTTTACGTGGTATTTTGTTATTGTTACTAATTGTTATTGTTGACTTTTTGTTGCTGTTGTTTGTTAAGTTTCCTTAGTTAATTGTTGGCGAAATGCCAAAAAAATTAATTTTGGTCCTTTATTCAAATCGATTTCATTTCCATATAAAATATTATCGATTATCGGAAACAATTGATACGATTTCAGTAAAGACATCTCTACACGTGTCAAAAATCGATGTGTCACAGAAATCATCTTAGGTGGAAAGGACTATAATGAAGACTGGCGTTCTAATCTAATCATATAAGTTCTTGTAGTAGAGTATTCAATAAAAATTTCAGCTCGATATCTCTATGCGTTCCTAAGAAAAAGAGGCTTGACAGACAGACTGACAACAAAGTGATCCTATAAGCCTATTCCTTTTGGTGTTTGGAGCCCTAAAAACAGGTTTGTACGGATGGTTTATACCGTAGGGGCGCTAGTCCCACCCGCGCTTGGACGTAGTCGACGATGAGATGACGGAACAAGCTGACAGAGGGATTAGAGAGAACCTCGCTGACTTTGACCTGAGATGTCCCTCGTGGGAACTGACGGATTTGCTGACAAAAGTTAGAAAGAATTCCATTGATGTTGAGTATATACGAACATCACGTGAACGCACTTAGAATCTTCGAAAGATATTCGATTGATTTATAAATTATCTATATTTATACATATTTTACCGGCCAAACCCGATTTCAGGACAAAATAGATTTTCCTTTTCCTAGTGTGCGTACAGCGTACTTATATCAGGAAAAACTAGTTTTGCCTAGTCTTAACTGATTTGTCCTATTGGTCTTAGGATTAACTATAGTTTGGCCTAGGCTATACCAGTTCATCCGATCGTGTATAGGACGAACTAGTTTAGCCTAGGCAAAACTAGTTTGTCCTGAAATCGGGTTTGCCCGTAACGTAACGTAGGAAAGTCAAGACTATAAATTGCATATTTTTTTTAAATAATACTGGGGGCGTGATCTACTTTTGATACCGAAGCCAAAAATAATGTTTTTAGAATTTTTGTCTGTTTGTCTATAGGTATGTTCGAACTTATCTCAAAAAGTACTGCATGGATTTAGTTCAAATTTGGTACAGAGATAGCTTGGGACCTGAAGTAGGACATAGGATAGATTTTATCCCGGAAATCCCATGGGAACGAGAACTATGCGTGTTTTTCTTTGACTACGCGGGCGAAGCCGCTGGCGGAAAGCTAGTCATTTATAAATTAATGTCATTTAAAGTACCTATTTATATGTGTGTTTTAATAAAAATAACTGCGTTAAAAATAACCGACTTCAAAAACAGAAAAGTAAAAAATAAAAAAGATTTGATATTATTGATTACTACATATTATTTAGATGTGCTATTTATTAAATAAGTTTGATGTCGGTGCACAGGCTTAATACTAAGTGCTTAGTGTTTGGCACTGACTTCAAACTTATTTAATAAATAGCACATCTAAATAATATGTAGTAATTAATAATATCAAATCTTTTTTATTTTTTACTTTTCTGTTTTTGAAGTCGGTTGTTTTTAACGCAGTTATTTTTATTTAATACTTTTTAGTGTATTTTTCAACACGAATCAAACGAGCCCAATCTCGATAAAATTGAGTCAATATATTACTGAGTTCCTATGGCCACCTTCCGATTCCATCATCAAATTAGCTCTTTGTCATGATAATGTTTCATCGCTATCCAATTTACATACGTATACAAAATTTCAGCTCAATCGGTTACCGGGAAGTGAATCAAAGTTACTTGCTACATTTCAATTAAGTCATCGAGTACAGACAAAAATGCTCATAAAAGAAAAACTACTGGGCCTATCCGAATAAAATTTTTATGGGACCAATTCGACACCATCCCGCATCGAACAAAAAAAGAATCACGTAAATCGGTTAAGAAACCTAGGAGTAATCGGTGTACATACATTAAAAAAAAAAAAAATTATACCGGCCGAATTGATAACCTCCTCGTTTTTTTTGAAGTCGGTTAAAAAGGTTAAACCTTTACCACCAACTGATTTCTTTTATTTGATGAACATATTTGAATTATTACATTAACATAGTTATAACTTATAACTATGTTAATGTAATAATTAAGTGAGTGCGTTTTTATTATTAAAGGTGTAATGATTAATGAACAAATTTTTATTACCAGCTGTGCTCCGCGGTTTTACCTGCACTGCTGCGCTCCTATTGCATTGGTCTTAGCGTGATGAGATATGACTTAATTGTTGATCTGATCTGTTGGAAATACTCATGCATACTACTTTTGGGTTTAGCCCCGACACATACATATATATTTTTGTCTTCGATATCTATAGTAAATCACGCTCCAAGTATTATTTTAAAAAATATTGTACAGTTTTGACTTTCCTATTCGATTCTATTAAATTTCAATTTTATTAAAAAAAAATGTATTGATTGAATATTGTTTTTTTAGAGGAAAATATTTTATCTACATAAACCTTTATTTTAAAAAAAGAATGAAAATAAAACAGCGATTCTAACATAAATTTTTTATATTTTCGTAACTTATGTTTTCGGGTTGAATGTAGGGAACTTGAAATCTGTATCCGCCAAGTTTTCCTTCATCCAGTTTTCGACTTCTGTTTCCATCTCCCCTTGGAAGTAATCGCGCCAGCCTCCCACCTTACCTGATGCAATTAAAACACAATTAGTCCTCAACATACAGGTACATTAAATAATTCATATAGCAGATAAAAAACATCTAACCACACGTGTCAGAAGTGCAACTTCTTTGGCAGGATTCCAAGATACCAAAATCGTCGCCTAACTCCATGACGTGCCCGTATTGCCATGACGCGACCTTAAGGCGTGGGTCAAACACAAGCGGCGCGGGCGCGGGCGTGCCATAAGCGCACCCCTTGAATCTGTTTTGCACCACGTCCTTCTTCTACATTTTGTATGAAAGAATTTTGGAAAGGCGTCGAGACGGCACGCCACGGTTGTGCCACGGTTGCGCCGCGTAGACGTACCGCAGCCCGCAGGCGCGCATCCCCCGCCACGCCACTTCACCCACACCGGCCGCAACCGCCGGTTGTATTTGTCCCGTCCCACGTCCACCGCCCGCGCTCAGACTGCAGTGAGTGATTCGTGGACGTTCGGAATTTGTTAACATTCACATAAAAATGCGTCAATTACGTGACGATGCTGATTTTAATATAAAATTTTGTGAATTAGTCGTACAACATCCAGCCCTATATGATTATAATCGTCCAGAATACTCTAATCGTAATGTACAAGACAAGATATGGGAACAAATAGGCCATAAATCAAATCGCCAATAGCCAACACCTGATGCGCGCCAATTGCGCACCCGATGCGCGCCGGCAGTGCGCCCGATGCGCGCCGGCAGTGCGCCCGATGCGCGCCGGCAGTGCGCCCGATGCGCGCCGCGCCGCCTGTGTCTGTCCCGCGCCTTAAATTTTACTCTCAATGCGCCTATAGAAGTTTCACTTCAATAAATATTTTTAGAATTGTACACATTTCAATAGTGACGTGCATCTGAGAGCGACCGCGACGTTTATCGGTCTTACGATTTTCCTTTGGTCGTTCTCTGTAGTTGCGTTGTCTTCATCGACCTTTTGGATGAAATTCTACGAGGAAAAAAAATACATATCTACCTTTTCTAATAAAGGCGTTCTGTCCATCTATGACACCCAAGTCTTCCAGTATTTTAGTTTGGTTCACGGCGTCGTTCTTTTTGAAATTATCAAAATTCAAATGCTCGCAAAGTTCCTGGATTTGCTCCTCAGAATATGACTTGCCGTAGAATTTCGCCATACGTTTTAAACAACCAGCGAGGTCCTGAAAGTATTTTCTAAATTAATAATTTACCTACTAAATTGGAAGCGTCTCTTAAATAAATGACGATATACAAACTTTAGATAAATCTTCGTAAAATATGAACAGCATATTTGGATGGTGTCGTTTCTCCCAAGCTTCCTTCAAATGTGCGAATATTGGTGACCATGGAACTGGAAGAATGCCATTTATGAAAAGGAAATATATGACTTTTTTTCAATTTATAGTTCCCAATTACATCTGTCATACTTTTAAAGTATAAGTAGTAAAGTAGGAACTACTATTATCGTAAGTTTGTAAAAAGTGATAAATAATAATGTTACTCGCGACATTGTAACCTGTCGAATATGATCCGTAATGTTTACAGCAGATTACGGATCACAATAATTTATCATAGGTAACACTAATACTAAAACGAAAACTCCGTCGCCGTTCTTTTTAAAATTTTAGTAATTCGAATTACAGTTTCACATTGATAGATAGATTTACTGTAAAATAATAATTTACTATCAGTAAATTATAATCCATCAGCTTCAGCATAATTTGTTGAAGGATTATAATCTGTAGCCCCTGATATTGTAACACAGTAGATTGTAATCTAACGGTGTTAAAAAATGTATGGTGACATAGTCACTATAAACATTCATATGTAATAATACTCATTGATTTATTTTAACAGTTTATACATATTACTAGCGACCCGCCCCGGCTTCGCACGGGTGCAATGCTGATACTAAATACACTACAGAAAATCTGTGAACGTTGTATATAAAAACATAGCGGCCCGGCCGGCCGGTACCGCCGCAAACGCTACGTCTCGCAATTTTTAAATCTGTAATATCTTCGAAAATATTCACTTAAATCATACGGTGTAAAGGGCCATAAAGATCTATATTAAATGAACAATGTATTCAAGGTATTTAATTGGTTAAGGATTAATGCTGTATTGGTTAAAATCGCTTCGAAAATTAGCCATTATTTGTCGTAAAAAGTAAATGACAAAAAAAAGTTATTGTGAGTTATCCATAAGAGATAGACATATACCACCGCGGACTTTTCTGTAGACCTTTTCAATGTGTATAATACTTAGTACATTATTTCGATAAAACTCGTAGGGTTCAGCCTGCGTTTGCAATGTAAGCGGAAAAAATGTAATTTTTTACGACATCACGTTAGAAACCTCAAAAATAACAGTACTTCTCCACTATTTAATGGATGTTATTATACATATAAACCTTCCTCTTGAATCACTCTATCAATTAAAAAAAACCGCATCAAAATCCGTTGCGTAGTTTCAAAGATTTAAGAGTACAAAGGGACATAGGGACATAGGGACATAGGGACAGAGAAAGCGACTTTGTTTTATACTATGTAGTGATTATTAAAATTGTAATAAATGCATACCAAGGCCACGTCGGAGTAAGCTCCAAAACACGCTAAATTCAACGCCAGGTTTTAAATACCGAAGTTTTAATAAATTGTAGTATGATACTATTGCATCTCTAGGGTCTCTAATTATATATACCACCTGCAATTAAAAAAAAAATTTGGAAAATCCAAAAGTGCACGCATCATAATTTTTTTTTAATAATTATTTATTAATTATTATTTTTGTTTATTTAATAACAATTAAACCACATCGAATCAGACCCTGAAAAATGAAAGGGTTCTATTCCTGAGCATACTCAAGCGTAAGAGAGAAAAAAAGACTCGATTAGTAAAGTATTTCGGTCGCTATCGTGTTAACAAGAAAATCCTCCGCACATACAGACACACGGACGTCCAAGACAGAACTTTTTTAAACTGTTTTTTTAACTAGTTTAAATAACAAAAATGACATCAAAAATATCATGAATGTTAAAAATAGTGTTTTTTCTTAATATGTGTGTGTATGTATTATCTTACAAGTGCAATGTATGATACATAAAGACATTTTAAGTTTGAAAAATCAGATGTTTTGCGCGAAGTGACAGTAGTACCCACCTCAACGCTTCGCTTATGAGGCGTGCAATAAATAAATAAATTTTTCGTGACAATTTTTCACACACGGCACGATCTGATCCCATACTAAGCTTTCGCTTGTGTTATGGAAACCAGATGGCTGATAAACATACATATTTAATTTTAAATAAATATAGTTAATTAGCACCCAGACACAGCAAACATCTATGTTCATCACACAAATATTTGCCCCGGGTGGGGATCGAACCCACGACCTCTGACTTGGAAGGCAGGGCCACTACCAACCAAGCCAACATGCCTAATATAATAAGAATGCATTCTATGCTAGCTGAATAGCCGTCGTATGTTAAAATATAGTTAAGATTTTATTGTTATAGACATTTTGTTTTTTCAAAATATTATAATCATAATCTGTAAATGACAAGTGAGCACAGTTGACTAAATTATTACTAGAATAAGTGGATTTCGTAGACAGAGAATCCAATAGACACCGGCAATGCGTGTCGCAGAAAGAGATAAAAAAGAATACGTCACAATATTTAGGGTTACCGTGTGAGGGAAAATTTACCCCGCAATTTGTAAGATACAAATCTCTCAATATCATTATTCACATAACATAAGTGGATAATAATGAGATATCCACATTACATACTTACATGTTTATACTAATATTATAAAGAGGAAATGTTTGTAATTATGTATGTATGTATGGTTTTCACGCATAAACTACTGGACCGATTTCAAAAATTCTTTCACCATTAGAAAGCTGCATCTTCACTGAGCAACATAGGCTATATTGCATTTTCAAAAAAATTAGAGATCCTTACCAAAAATGCAATAATGTATCCTTAATAAAAATTCTGTCATCGCGTGCGCTGCGGAATCTTTTGAAAATAGAACAAATAAATGTTCTACGGTATTATAGAATGGACCAATATCTACAAGAAAGTCCGCGATATTCCATTCAAAAGATATAACGAATTTTTAAGTGTCAATTTACAGAAAATAGTAGGTATAGTGTTTAATACAATGAGGAGGCGTAGTGCGGGACGGGGTGAAGGTGAGGAGGGAAGGGATATTCGCAGGAACTACTTTGATTCCGATTTGAAAAATTCTTTCAGTGTTAGATAGCCCATTGATCGAGGAAGGCTATAGTAGGCTATATTGTACCATAACACTTAGACCAAAAGGAGTGGAGCCAGGCGGGTGAAACCGCGGAGCGCAGCTAGTATATAATAAACATATTACTTTTAGATGGGTAATACATATTATGTATATACACATACCTATATATTATATAATATGAATATATATCATTATCATAATCCCATATGAAAATGTGTATACGTAATGATAATGTAGATGAAAACTCGATTGTTTATTATTTTTTATAAAATAAAATAAAAAAAATAAAAGAATGTTTATTTTCGAAAGTATTAACAGATACACACGTTAATTATATTGACAGACCCGCGAAGGCGCAAAAAAAACGAAATTTACTTAATAATAATTTATTGTAATAAAAAAATTACATTTAAATTATCTCTTTAACTACGTCCCTCCGGTTCAATGTTGGAACCAAGAGTGTCCACTGTCTTCGGCGGGGCAGCGTCGCGGTGGTGGTGATTGCCGTAATACTTTCTAACCTTCGGTTTTGGTTTCCAATCTGTTCATCCTGTAGCTACAATCCAAATTTGTCGTAAATTATCCGGTTCAGGAAAACTGGAACAAGCCATTGAATATTTCAGATATTTAATTAAATACACACTGCAGAATATATATTATTATTTCCCATAATAGTGGGTAACAATTTGTAGAAAAGATGGCAACACAAAATTTTTTAGGTTAAAATTTATAATTGTTATTTTTGTTGTTTTTAAACAATGTATTCAAGTCAACAGCACGTGATACACAATATATTAACACGCTGAAATATCATGAAGGCCTATAAACTGATAAAGAGTTGTATACTTACGACTTACGAGTGAAAAGACAATCCAGGCATTTTCGTTCCACTATCACTTTTACACCCTTTAACGCTACACCGCACCATGGTATTATTTTATAAGGTATTAACAGTAAGTCTAAATCATTCAAAACCAAACATACCATGAATTACGTAACTTAGAACATGTAAAAACTATATTTTTATGGAAGACGATAGCTAGCTGTCAAACTTTGTTTATCAAAGTAGGTTGCTATTTTTGAAAAAAGCGGCACGCTGCGTGAAACAAAAAATTTTATCGTTCTCTCTCATTTCTTTACATAACACCGGCATAAGTTGCTCTTTTTCTTGTGTGAATGCGACATAAGATATCAATTTGTCTATTGGTTTCTCTGTCTACGGTGGATTTAAACATCAAAATTAAATAAATTTCACAGAAAAACAAACTATTTGAAATAAACTTGGAAATAAACAACATAGCGACACAATCTTCGTGATTTAAATACATATGTAGGTATATGACGCCACCAAGTGGTTGTGTGGAGACTGTGTCCTTTTTTGACGTGACAACGTCTTAAATTAGGTTGCGGCTGGGAGTCACTTATGAAAAAGTGTAACGCTCGGTAACGTTACGATGAGTCACCGAACGAGAGAGAGGCCCGCGGTCTGCCGCGCGCGCAGCACATAAATATTCTACCGAGAAAAAGACGTTGTCACGTAAAATCTTCGCCCGTAAAACCGACTTTACAGGCAACCATTTTTTATAACAATCTCGGAGCCTGACGCCTACATATATTTGTAGCATTCGTTTACTTAGAAAAACACGCTAAATTGAGATGAAATAATTGCATTGTCACCGATCCTTGACAAGTGTACAAAGTTTGATTTAATCTGTTCGTTAAAGCACATTAAGCCATGGCGTAGTGGATTTCGCAACCGTAAAACGACACAAAACCCCTAAATTAAAAAATATCTGTATGTTTTATCAAAACGTGCGAGGTTTGCGTTCAAAATTAGATGTATGTAAGAATTCTATATTATGTGAACAATATGACGTTTATGCTTTAACCACACCCCGGACACTCCATACAAAATTATCGTTTTGACAGTCACACTGTAGAGACTGCAAATGTGTGTGTTAACGCTTTATGGTTGGCACATTTTTGACTAGCGTAAAAAAAAAAATTCGCGTTTTTCTGATGAAATACATCCGTAAACAGCACAATATCTAACCATTTTCTACGAAAAACGATAATCACAAATCCAAAATAATAAAATTACTTTAAGTCAATTTGATTAATGTTGTCAATCTTCGTTGCGTATCACAGTTGCGTATCGTCCCTGTAGAAAAATATGGACCATTTTATGTCTGATCGTGCGGGGTGAGGTAAGTGTTTAATTTTGGCGGGAGGCGGAGAGTGTCCGTTCTGTAGCGTTTAGCTACTATTATGTATTCTGTGCTTTAACTGAAACATTTTTAAATAGTAGTGTGTGTGACTCAGAGTTGTTTCCTAACGCTTATGTTGTATTGCGTAAAGATCGGTGTAATGATTCAGGTTGGGGTGGTGTATTGTTAGCTATTAGTCTATTAGAAATTGTTATGATATAAAAAATATCTGTGTTAAAACTTACATAAGTAGTTGTACCGATTGTCTCGAAATTACAGTAGCCTCGGTAAAACGCAATGGCATTAAAATATTGTTATGTGTGTTGTATATACCACCTGGTTCTAAGGATGACATATATTATAATATTTTTAAAATATTAGAAGAATTAAGTACACGTTTCTCATCATATAAAATTGTAATATTTGGCGATTTTAACTTAAATTCAGCATCAAAAAATGTTATTTATAAATATAATAATATGATTTCCTTCAGTATGTTGCATCAGTATAATACTATTACGAATAAGATGGGTGGAATTCTTGACCTTGTATTAAGTAATGCCAGTAGCAGTGAATTACAGGTAAGTAGTGACACACCACCACTCGGAGCAATTATCAAGCCTGGAGAAGTAACAATTAATTGAACAATAAAGCACTAGTTTGGCCTTTTTGGCTTATGGCAAAATGTCATGCGAAAAAAGAGGACAGATATATGTCAGTTCGACAGTTTGAAATGACATGTAGCCATTTCAATTTGTTTTAGTGACCAGTCTGGTCACTAACGCATGGTGATTTTAATTATTGTTTTTGAAGTGAAAAACGTGTTTTCTAGTTTCTTATGTTATTTTCTGAAAAGATAATTTACTAAAGATTACATGGCTTGTGTTGTTCACGGCTGTAAAAGCCGTAGTACTGGGAAATCGGATGAAGATTGGAATTTGTCTTTTCACAGGTTAGTGTTTTGATCAATTTTTTTGTTAATTGTATTATAAATAAGTTAATTTACGTTATTTTCATAATCATCTATGTTTTATCTAACCGTAATCATTGAAATGAAATCATAATCAGCTTAGTTTTTAGAAAAAATGCAAAATATAACTTCCATAGTGTTGTGCAATTATCGATACTTGAGTAGGTACGAAGTACTTCATTGATAATGACTGCTTTAGGTTAGGAGAAAAAAAAAGGTATTTAAGTATGGATTTTATTGTTATTTGCAGGTTTCTGGCTTGAGAAAAATTAAAAGATGTTTGGGTTAAAGCTATAGCACAGGGAAAATTGGAAGCCTTCAAAACATTCTCGGCCTTGTTCAAATCATTTCGAATCAGACGGGAAGAAAAGTAAAGTGCTTTGCAGAGATGCTGTGCCACAAGATAAGGTGGCATCTATTTTAAATAATAAATATTGTAATTTGTTAATTAAGTATCGAAATAAAATGTTGTAAAAAAAATTTTTAAATTTTATTTGTTTTATTTGAAGCAATTTATTTTAAACTTTTACCAATTTTTTCCTGTGGGAATGAGTTATTTTCCCGCGGTAAATTGTATCCTATATGTTATTCTGATGTTTAATCAATACATATAATAAAATTCTAGAAAAGTGGTGTCTGTACAATGAAAATATGTAAAAAAAAATTAGCAGGGGTTATTATTAAATCGATCCCAAACCCAAAACTGTAGTTAAAAAATTTTTTGTCTGTTTGTCTGTTTGTCTGTATGTTTGAACACGCTAATCTCAGAAACGGCTTATCCGATTTCGATGCGGTTTTCACTAATATATTGTGGTAATCTTCATTTAACATTTAGTGTTTATTTCATGTCAATCGGTTCATAAATAAAAAAGTTATGACCATTTAAGTACTCACGGCGAACATTTGCTAAGGCATTCTATGGTACACATACAGTGTACGATAAAACGTAAGTTATCTGTTATACGCTACAGTTATGTCCAAGTGATCATATCGAAAGTCCCCAAGGGTGGGGGGGTAAGCTGAGGTAGTAGGGGGGAGGGGTCAAATTAAAATTATACTTATTTCTAGGTAAATTTTATACATAAAATGTCCTTTAAATTATGTCGTATTTATAATATTATATTTTTAACCCCCGATGCAAAAATATGGGTGATAAGTGTTTGACCGCTGTGTGTGTGTGTGTTTGTGCCACCGTAGCTCGCTAGCAGGTAATCCGAATTAGATGATGTTTTTTTGTTAGGCAGCATATTTTCCGACGCTGGTTCTTAAATAAACTGTATCAAAATCGGTACATCCATTTATTGTGTAAAAGTGGGAATGAAAATAACTAAAGTTGTCGAATATACTTTAGTGATATATTAAATGAAAGTGAACGACCTATCAGTAAAAATAAGTCAAATTTTATCAAAATCGGTTCATCCATTTATTTGATATAGGTATAAAAGTGGTAGATAATAAAAAAAGTGAATTTTGACTCAAGTGACATATGAAATGAAAGGGCATGACGTGTAAAGTATAATTAGACATATTTAATCAAAATCGGTTCATCCATTTACTATACCTATATACAGGGTGTAATCGTTAAGTGTGCACAGGCGATTTTTCCGTAAGTATTACAGATAACAAAAAACTTTAAACTGATATCGAAAGTACTTAACCTAATGAGTAAAATGGCGGTAATAAATTTTTAAAAATAAATCGAGAAATATCAAAAAAATTATCTTTAAACCCTCCCATACATTAAGTATGAAATATGAATATCCCATATACAAAGATTTTAGCTTTCTTTTTCTTTTTTGGTTTTCTGCTTTAATTACTTCGCAAATTTGAAGTGGCATTTTCCACTCTTTTTCCGGACATTTTCACGCATTTTCCGGATATTTTCCGGGGATTTTCCGAGCATTTTCCGGGCATTTTCCAGGCATTTTCCACGCCTTTTCCGGACATATCCACGCATTTTCCGGATATTTTCCAGACATTTCCCTGGCATTTTCCGGTTATTTTCCGGGATATTCCAGACATTTTCCGGGAATTTCCCAGGCATTTTCCGAGCATTTCCCGGGGATTTTCCGGATGTTTCCCAGACATTTTCCGGACATTTCCCTGGCATTTTCCGGGGATTTTCCACGCATTTCCCAGACATTTTCCGGACATTTTTCAGGCATTTTCCGGGGATTTTCCAGGCATTTTCCGGATATTTTCCGGACATTTTCACGCATTTTCCGGATATTTTCCAGGCATTTTCCAGGGATTTTCCACGGTTTTTCCGGAAATTTCCACGCATTTTCCGAGCATTTCCCAGGCATTTTCCGGTTATTTTCCGGGAATTTCCCAGGCTTTTTCCGGGGATTTTCCGAGCATTTCCCGGGGATTTTCCGGATGTTTTCCAGACATTTTCCGGACATTTCCCTGGCATTTTCCGGGGATTTTCCACGCATTTCCCAGACATTTTCCGGACATTTCTCAGGCATTTTCCGGCGATTTTCCAGGCATTTTCCGGATATTTTCCGGACATTTTCACGCATTTACCGGATATTTTCCGGACATTTTCACGCATTTTCCGGATATTTTCCAGGCATTTTCCAGGGATTTTCCACGGTTTTTCCGGAAATTTCCACGCATTTTTCGAGCATTTTCCGGGCATTTTCAGGCATTTTCCACGCTTTTTCCGGAAATTTCCACGCATTTTCCGGATATTTTCCAGACATTTCCCTGGCATTTTCAGGCATTTTCCACGCTTTTTCCGGAAATTTCCACGCATTTTCCGGATATTTTCCAGACATTTCCCTGGCATTTTCCGGTTATTTTCCGGGATTTTCCATACATTTTCCGGGAATTTCCCAGGCATTTTCCGAGCATTTCCCGGGGATTTTCCGGATGTTTCCCAGACATTTTCCGGACATTTCCCTGGCATTTTCCGGGGATTTTCCACGCATTTACCGGATATTTTCCGGACATTTTCACGCATTTTCCGGATATCTTCCAGGCCTTTTCCAGGGATTTTCCACGGTTTTTCCGGAAATTTCCACGCATTTTCCGAGCATTTCCCAGGCATTTTCCGGTTATTTTCCGGGAATTTCCCAGGCTTTTTCCGGGGATTTTCCGAGCATATCCCGGGGATTTTCCCGATGTTTTCCAGACATTTTCCGGACATTTCCCTGGCATTTTCCGGGGATTTTCCAGACATTTTCCGGGGATTTTCCGAGCATTTCCCGGGGATTTTCCAGACATTTACAGGCCGCCAGTCCGGAAAATGCCTGGAAAATTCCCGGAAAATATCCGGAAAATGCGTGAAAATGCCCGGAAAAATGTGGAAAATGTCACTTCAAATTTGCGAAGTAATTATTTTTTTTTTATTTTTTTTTTATTTTATTTAAAAAACATCACATGTCATTACAGGACAATGCCCAATGCGACAGAGATACACTTTACTATACAATATAAACTTAGCTAACTTAAATACTAAATTGAAAATATTCATACAAAAATCAACATGAAAATAGAAAATTTAAATAACTTTTTTAAGAATAACAGATTAACTGTAGTATCACCCTTGCGAATTCACTCATAGGACAATAAAATAAGTCCGCTCTTTCGTGCGCTTCATTTATGATGCGGATCGCCCGTACTATTGGTGTTTTCGCAAGAAGGTTGGTTCGTGCTGTGGGCACAAGCAACAGTGGTGAGCGGTGCCGCTTCCACGCGAATCTGGTGGGGACGCAGAAACTCAAACATTCAAGTAGTCTTGAGTTCTGTTCCCCACCACGAAGAAGACTTATTACATAGACGGCAAGCGAAAAATCTCGCCGTACACTCAATTTATTGTACCCCACCATACCCAATACAAATAAGGTGGGGTACATCAACGGATAAAAAGGATATACCCCATATAATTTTAAATATAGATGTCTCATGAATTTATTTTGAACCCTCTCCAACATTAAATTATATTTGTCCTCATGAGGAGCCCAAACTGCTGCATTGTGTTCCAAACGACTTCTTACTAACGCGTTATATAGGACCTTGAGTGTTGTAATGTTAGTGAAATCTTTGGCCTGTCTCAAAACAAATCCAAGGTTCCTGTATGCCGTTTTACATGTTTTTATTATATGTTCACGAAATCTTAGATCAGCAGAGAACCAAACGCCTAAGTCCCGACCCTGCGTCATACGCTGAATTGAGACCGGACCTATTTTGTAGTCATACAAGAGAGGAGACCGAGTACGATGGAAACTCATTACCGAACACTTATTAGGATTGAAGTGAAGCTTGTTTTGACTACTCCAATGAAGGATCCTAGCAACATCATTTTGTAGGCGTTCACAGTCTGACAGATTTCTTACTTCGGCGTATAATTTCAGATCATCTGCGAATAGCAAACACTGACCATAAGTGAGGACGTCTGACAAGTCATTAATCATTATAGTGAACTCTAATGGACCGAGATTACTACCCTGACTTACACCTGATCTAGTGAAATATGACTGCGATTCGCAGCCATTATAGTCGACATATTGTTGTCTGTCTTTCATATAGGAGGCCCAGAATTTTATCAATTTCGGAGTAAATCCCATCTTCGCAAGCTTTCCCAATAGCACATCATTATCTACAGTGTCAAAAGCTTTTTTAAAGTCCAGGTAGATTACATCTACCTGAACCCCAGTGTCCACTGCAGGTACTAGGTATGCCATTAAGTTGAGCAGATTAGTAGTAGTACTTCGCGCCGGTCTGAATCCATGTTGTTCCTCGCATAGCTGTGCTGACACCTGCGAATACACACCCGCCTGTATTGCCGATTCAAAAACTTTTGCTGGCGTTGAAAGTACGGCTACTGGTCTGTATTCGCTGATGTTCGGCCCCGCCTTACCCTTAGGAACAGGAATAACTCGAGACGTTTTCCATATTTTTGGAAATATGTTAGAGTGTAAACAGGCGTTAAATATGCGTTGAAGGGGTTCAGCCAGCACCCTACTACAATCTTTAAATAAGAATGATGGTATACCATCTGGGCCAGCAGAAGTTTTGGGTTTAAGGCGCGCCAAAGCTTTTCTGACCTCTCCTACTGTCACCATATCGATTTGAACGCGCGCGCTACTCGACCCCATAGCTAACGCCGCATTCGTATCTAAAATTGGTGCACAATTGCTGTAAACACTCTGAAAGTACTGAGCAAACTGAATAGCGCACTCTTCATTATTCAAAAGTCTACCATCTTTCATAATCATATTACTCCTGCTTGAAGACCTTCTCGCTTTGACATATTGCCAAAATAATGTCGGGTCTTTCGAAAACTGAAGTTGTATTTTGTCTTTGTAACTATCATAAGCAATTTTAATATCAGCTTTTACAGCCGATCTTAACAATGAGAATTCATTATAATCGCTCCCCAACTTAGATTTTTTATACTTTTTCTGAAATGAAGCTTTTAATTTAATTTTATTTATAAGATCTCTTGTATACCAGTTAGGGTAGTGATACTTACACGAACCATTATTTTTTTTTAGCTTTTCTAGGTACGCATTCATCTAAAACACTATCTAGTATACCATAAAAATATTTTAACATCTCATCGACGTCCTGTATGTCGTATAACGCAGACCAATCTACTGAACCTAACCGCGAATATAAAAGGGGAAAATCGGCCTTATAAAAATTCCATTTCGGGCGCGTATTGCAGTCGGCACCGGACGCCGGCGCCGGCGACTCCGATGCTGTGGAGACGATGCGCACGCTCACTGCGAGCGGCGGGTGGTACTCGTCCACGGTCACCAAGGGCTCGTCGGCCGCCGACACCGACACCTCCCCGCGACACCCTGCGTGACAGACCCAGTCCAACTGACGACCCATACAATTAGGCACGGTGTTTTGTTGAGTGAATTCGCAATAGGTTAAAAAGTATTCATAATAATTACTTATATTTACCGGACATGAATATATATTTAAGTCTCCGATAACAATAATTTCTTTATATTTAGTACATAATTTTTCTATTATACTAAACAACAATAAGTAATCAGTCTCAGAACTATTTGGAGGAATATAAACTACACAACACAAGAATAGAAAGTTATTTTTTAAGAAAACACTTGCACATACCATTTCAAAGACACAATCGTTTATCGACACTGAGGGTATGCGTACCGGTCGTAGCTCGAACCGCTGTGAGGCCACGAGAAACGCACCGCCCTGTTTCCGACCGTCCGATCTGTCGCAACGTAATATTTGGAATCCTAACGGAATAATTTCGGAGTCTTGTATTGATTCATTACAACCGGATTCCGTGATGGCATACAAATCAAAGCTTACTGTATTTATATTGTTTCTAAATTCTTCCAATTTTGTTCTAAGACCTCTAACATTTTGGTAGAAAATTTCTATTGATTTAACTACTTTTCGGTTTTTTTGCTGCCTTACGAAACCAAATCCATTCGCTAAACTCTGCATTGACTGGCCAAATTTCGGGTTGGTTCAATGTATTAAATAAATTTTCTGGTACACCAATAATAAATGATGCATAATCCCGCGCCGTTTTGTGTTTAATTTTATCTATCTTAATCAAAGCATCCGGGCCGCAAACATTTTCCACATATTTTGTCAAAGTCTCCAACGAAGTTTCTGGATGTAAGCGCCATACGTGCAAGTACTTTTTACGTTCCATTCCTTTTAATATTAGTGAATCTTTATTACTACCTACACGTACGCTCCTACGTTCACTCGATTGCTCGTTGTTATGGGTAACATTAATATTGTTATTATCACGCTCATCAATACACACCTCTTTACCTATTCCTTGCCCTTCGCAATCCCCTTTATCTTTAAACAAAGGCGCGCAGGTCGAGGCTATTTTTATGGGCGATGCTGACGACGTCGCGGTCGTAGGTTTAGTGGCCGCAAAGGAGTTTACACCTAATATCTCTGTGATAGCATCACTTTTATTAGCTTCCTGTAATGGCTTATTATTATAATATGTGGATTCCAAAGATCGCGAGGTGTCACAACCTGTTTTTGATATATTTGCCCTAGTGCCAATTTTAATGCATTGTTTTTCTTCAAGCGAACTCAAAATCGTTAGTACCGCGTCTAACTTGTTATTTGTGTCACTTAGTTGCTTTTGCAAAATAGCTATTACGTTTGCTTGAATATCCAATCGAGAATTCATTTCGGAACGTAATTGAGTTAAATGCTCCAACAATACAGAATCAGTGCTTAGAGGCGAAGACGTATGATATCTTAATTGATTCCCGCGCTGCATATTTATATTATTATTATCGGGTGTAGCGAGTGACGTATTGCACACGGTTATAAAACTCTTATTTGGCGATTGAGTACATTCTGAACAAACCCAACTTTTCTTGTAATCATTAGTAAAAGCGTGGAATAGTTCTATTTCAATATTAAGACATTTTAAGTCATACCTTTTCAAGCATTTCAGCTTAGAGCATTCCAAATAAAACTCATCGTGTATTTGCAAGCCGCAAGTATTACAACCAATTTTGCTAGTCATTGTAGATGTAACAAACCGGTTTCCGTGCGTAGAGTCGGTGTGCAAAAGAGATGAATTATTTGAATTCTCGTTTTAATTCGCAGGACCTCTCCTTTACCCGAGGTGAGGAGGAGCTTCCCCTCGCTCGTTAGTAATACAGCGTTCAAAAAATAAGTTCACTTCACTTTAGTTCTTATTGCACTGTTTACCAGTTTACTTTTTTGTTAATTTCGCATGAAATTAGCACTCGATAATTTAATTAAAACAAATAACACGTCTGCGCTCAGCGACAGCGACAGCGAAAGTTTGCAAAAAATTAAAGCAGAAAACCAAAAAAAGAAAAAAAAAGCTAAAATCTTTCATATTAAATGTAGGTATATGGGATATTCATATTTCATACTTAATGAATGGGAGGGTTTAAAGATAATTTATTTTATTTATTTATTTTACTCTTTAATACAACTAAACAGACTTACATACTAGAACATACAAAAATAAAAGCAAGGAGCAGTTTAGTGTATATATATTATATTAAAATGATAATGGATAATTTTTTTGATATTTCTCGATTTATTTTTAAAAATTTATTACCGCCATTTTACTCATTAGGTTAAGTACTTTCGATATCAGTTTAAAGTTTTTTGTTATCTGTAATACTTACGGAAAAATCGCCTGTGCACACTTAACGATTACACCCTGTATAGGTATAAGTGGGAATGAAAGAAACGAATGTTGTCAAATATTGTGATAGTACCTACCTAAGTGATATATCAAATGAATGTGCATAACGGGTGAATTACAATTAGTAATGTTTTATCGAAATCGGTTCATCCGTTTTTTACATATAGGGCACTTTAGGGGTGACAGTGGTTAGATAAATAAACCAAATGGAGCATCAAACGATAGGATATCACGTGTACATATAGGTACAATTAGATAATATTATTTACATCAAAATCGGTTCTGCCATTTACTAGGGATGGAAAGGGAAGGGTTGAAAGTCTGTGAAAGAAGAGGGGGACATGGGAGCGAGAGGATAGCCACACCCTGGAAATTTTGAACTCTTCTCAAAGCCACATAGGCCTGGCCCTTGGCAATTTTTTTTCTTAAATATACCACTTCTTTTGCCACTGTGGTCCATTACAATTTATGCACGGTTACGGCCCAACTTAAAAGATGTCAGATGTAGGAATGTATTATGGAGGTAGAGGTAGGTCTCGCTCACTTGAAAATATTAAATGAAAATAAGAAACCGAAGTTTAAAAATTAAAAAAAAAACCCAACGCAACGAAGGAAAAGGAAATCTTTAAAATTAAGTACCATTATAAAAAAAAATATATATAAGATATATTATTATGATAATGATGGTATGGTATGGTATCCTTAACTTTTACCAAAATTGTAGATTATAAAATTATCTTTAAAAAACTTCACATACATTTTTTTCTAGGAGCCACTGTTTCTACGAAAAATCTATTTTTTCATTCATCGTTGATCTCAAAAATAAAAATTCCAATCACCAGAACGACAGGAAATTTTAATAATTGATTTTTAATTGTGTTTTGCACAATTTTATTAAATTGCGACTGGATGAAAATTTTTTTCGTGGTCGTCGTCGTCGTTGGTAGGGTGAACAAATCCTTAGCAAAACATCATACGCTTATGTCAATTAGTATCGATAGCGGATTCTATTCCTTTACGTTTTGACGTTTGCCTCGGCACTCAGTTGCTGCACAATACATTGTCAAAAACATCCATACAAGGAAGGAAGGTAAATAAATTTGCTCCTCTCCCTCCTGGTGCCTAAAAAATAATATGCCATAATTTAAAATAAATTTTACGTAGAAAATTAATTAGGCACTTATTTTTTTATTTTTTAGCTCAGTTTAGTAATAAATTTTACTAACTGTTCTTTTAATTATTATTTATGGTAGTACGTGTTTATTCAATAAAAATTAAGTAGTAACTACTATGCAGTCACTATTCCACGCGGACGAAGTCGCGGGCACAGCTAGTCTATAATATGTTTATTTGTAAAGTTCCATAAAAACTCATTCAGTAGTTTTTACGTGAAAGAATATCAAATGTCCATTCTTATATATTTTTGCTTTTATAATATTAGTAGGATACGATTATTGATTTGTAAAAAGATCAACCAAGTGGAAGTCAGATTCGCGCACGAAGGGTTCCGTATAATTCTATGAATGAATCTATGAAAACAGGAAAAAATACGTACCTTTTTACGAAACCATAAAAAACAACCTAAACCGAAATACCTAATAATATTTTTTTATAAATACCACTACCATACAATGCAAGGCAGTCAATACGCATCGTAAATGAATAATTCCAAATTAAACGAATCTTAAAATTTGGAATTACCTATCCATAATTCAAAATTAAAAGAATCTTAAATTATCTTCAAGCAATTTTATAACTTAATTTTTTTATTTATCGATATTTTAGTATTCGATAAAGTGGCAAGCACTACCTTTTTAGAACAAAAAGTGGCTACATGTGGATTTGAATGCCAAGCCGATAACAGTGTGTTGTCTCTTTCTATCGCATTAATTAGGGTATTGAATAAAAGAGAGCCACTATATAAGAAACGTTCAATTAATTGTTACTTCTCCAGGCTTGTTAATTGCTCCGAGACGAAACCTGGTGTCTCATTACAAATTTACGCACACAACAGTAAACAAAATAAAAACAATACTTCGCGTAGGGTGCGTGTCATCACACAAAAATTTGAGACTATTCGACGACTATTCGTTCGCACACTAGATTGTAAGTGACGTACGTATACAGCCCACTACAGCCGCAAGATACAGGTAAATTAGCTTGGAGAAATTTTTGCGTTTGTAGTAGTGTATGGTCAGCAAATAAAATAAAACAACATTTTATTTTTAGTTTTTATTTTATATATATAAGGGATTTTAAATTAAACTATATGTGTTTCTCCTCTGAAAAAGATGAGACTTTATTTTAATATTTGCACATTTAACATACGTATAACTTAATTACATTAACAATGTTACTAAAATGAAAAATTTACTAACCTGAAAAAGAAACGACATTTAAAGTTTAATTCTTTAGTTTGAGAAGTCAAAGGCTTGCCTCGACCATGTTTTAACACTGGAGCCATTTTGAATTAACAATATAAAGTTACAACACTTACACACAAATTAAACACTTCAACAAATATTATAACAATACAAACAATAACAACAATCAACAAATACAAAATTTAACAATTAAACTACTAGGAGATATTGACACAAAATTTCGAGTCATTTGTAACAGGATGGCGGTTCTACAGGGGTCTTAGTACGCAATGACAAAAAGAAAAACGATGGTGTGAACGCTGGTACCGGCGGCTTAGTCGCGTGGGCGTTAGTCGAACTCGTCGGAAAAATAGCGAAGTCAAACAATTTGTAACACAAAAATTTTAGAATTTACCGATAGCCCATAAAAAAGAAGTAGGCGGTAGTGTCATGCCATACTTTTCCGGTGTGACTTACAGCCCGCCATACCGACGCGAATGTGTTGATTTAAAAAAAAACAATTCAACCATTTGTACCAGGCTAACTTTTGTACAGGTAACCATCGTCGTGCAGCCATTTACGAAAATCGCCATGCCATACTTTTCGGACGATTCCAAATGGTCGCCATACCGCCGAAAATCTGCAAATTTTTTTTTTCGCCAAACTTTTTGTACCAGTATTGCATTTGGATCACTACCGCCGTAGTGTCATGCCATACTTTATTGCCATACTTTACTTCTTTTTTATGGGCTATCGGTAAATTCTAAAATTTTTGTGTTACAAATCGTTTGACTTTCGCTATTTTTCCGACGAGTTCGACTAACGCCCACGCGACTAAGCCAGTGTTCACACCATCGTTTTTCTTTTTGTCATTGCGTACTAAGACCCCTGTAGAACCGCCATCCTGTTACAAATGACTCGAAATTTTGTGTCAATATCTCCCGGTCTATACGTAATAATTATAATTTTTGAATGAAATGTGTGCTTTATGTTCTAACGGTACCAAACGACTGCACGTGGCACCTGCGGACAGCGTAAACTGGTTTATTCTGGTTTTGTGCGTGTTTCCACAGTCCACTTTCCACTATCAAGTGACGATTTATTTATTTGTTTTGTTTCGTAATTATTATGGTCAAATATTAATTATGAAACAAATTATTATGGACACGATATTTTATTGTTTCACGGTAGTCGCCTTGTCGTTTGCTCAAGGATGTGAAATTGAATGATATATTTTTTTTTATAAAGTCAAAACCATTTTCTTTCAAATAAAAACTTGTTTTTATTGAAAACAAAAGTGTTGCTAGGAATAAGTATAAAATTAAATAGTAATGTTAGGATATCGAAACATTTTTGTATAGGCCAGAACGATATAGTGGAAACGCGCTCAAAGATCTGAGTAATATACACACCACTACATATGCAAAAATTTCTCCAAGCTAATTTACCTGTATGCGTTTATGATAGGGATTGCTTGTCGATAAAATGAGAAACGTTAAAATTAAAACAATTTATAGGCAATACAGTAACTAGGTAGAAATGGACACCTTGATGGTAATATTCATGGTGATGAAGTCCATAAAGCATTGCCTATTGATTTATTGTAAAGTTAAATAAGTATGAAATAAGTGACTTCTTTTTTTAATCCATGTATAATACTATAAAATAATTACTATAAAATTATTGCTCGAGTACCTATCAAATAATAATAATACAATCAGATATTAAGCTAATTGTTATACATTATGATATAAAAATAAGGTAGTAAGGTAGTAAAATTCCGAATCTTATCGACGCAAGCGACCGAGCCGCGCGGCCGAGGGGCGTGGCCTGCTCGCGACTTTGGCAGCGCCGCCGGGCCGCTCCGGAAGCAGTACGGTCGCGACTCGCGCTGCTCGTACGCGAAGAGTCACAATATGGCAACGTTTACCGATGAAAACGACGAGTTTTTCGTTGAATGAATTGCTAAAAATCTACCACTTTACGATCCTCGACTCAAAACCTATAAGGATAATGTTATGATATAATGAATCGATTTTATTCCTCTTTGATGATAGTAAGACCAACATTATTTGATCATACTCTTCTTCGTCCTCTATCAGTCTCTTCACGAGTTCTCGCTTTCGTATATTTGACTATTATTTTGACTGAGTGCTGTTTGACTACTGCGCGTGGCAGTCGCTGCCCGGGTCGCGGACGCTGTTATCCGTAAGCTTCTGGCAGAGCCGCACAGCAGCGACAATGCAGGGCCGCGGCTGCCAGGTCGCGACCGCCCAGATCCGAATGCTACCTTTAGTATGTTCATTATACACTGTGGTATTCGAACTCCGCGTTTGAATAGAGTCACGTACAGAAGAAGCATTGTAAACTATTTACATAAATTATTGTGACTGTCGTTCTGTCACATAATATAAAAGATAAGAAACCAAGAAATCAGTCTACGTAATATTGTTTTTGAAATTTTAGTAAGAAAATCGTATAATTTTCAGTACTTACCGATGGTATGTGATTCCATTTGACTTAAAGGTGCTGGTTTCACTTCGGTTATTACAAACTTTAACGGAACAACACGGCATTGTCAAATAATACCCGGCCGACGGTCGAACGTCAACTGAATGCAACAAACAGCATGTGTTCTTTTTTTGGGCATATTGCTGCGACACCGGTTATCTGTGATCTGTGGTTATCATCCGTCTTTGTTGGTGAAATTAGCATATTTAAGGACTTACAATATAAACGATTCATGTGTACGGTCTGGTAGTAAATTAAATGAATGGAATTTCCGTAAAGCAGATTATAATGAACTAGCGACCCGCCCCGGCTTCGCACGGTTGCAGTGCTAATACTAAATACACTACAGAAAAACTGTGAACGTTGTATATAAAAACATAGCGGCCCGCTCCGGCTTCGCACGGGTATAAAATATATAGCCGGGCGGCCGGCCGGTACCGCCGCAAACGCTACGTCCCGCAATTTTTAAATCTGTAATATCTTCGAAAATATTCACTTAAATCATACGGTGTAAAGGGCTATATAGATCTATATTAAATGAACAATGTATTCAAGGTATTTAATTGGTTAAGGATTAATGCTGTATTGGTTAAAATCGCTTCGAAAATTAGCCATTATTTGTCGTAAAAAGTAAATGACAAAAAAAGCCTTTTCAATGTGTATAATACTTAGTACATTATTTAGATAAAACTCGTAGGGTTCAGCCTGCGTTTGCAATGTAAGCGGAAAAAATGTAATTTTTACACGCTTTTTATTAGCTTCACCTGTATGTTTGTATGTTTGTAACCGACTTCTTTGGGCGCGATTTTGACCCACTTTAAACGGCCAGATTTCGTTCAAACTTTGTAGATTTATTGAGGACCGATGACAATACACTAATTTGATAAAATTATTCCATTTTTATGTTTGTATGTTTGTTTGTAACCGACTTCTTTGGGCGCGATTTTGACCCACTTTAAACGGCCAGATTTCGTTCAAACTTTGTAGATTTATTGAGGACCGATGACAATACACTAATTTGATAAAATTATTCCATTTTTATGTTTGTATGTTTGTTTGTAACCGACTTCTTTGGGCGCGATTTTGACCCACTTTAAACGGCCAGATTTCGTTCAAACTTTGTAGATTTATTGAGGACCGATGACAATACACTAATTTGATAAAATTATTCCATTTTTCAATTTGCAAAATATGATTTTTGTTAATTTAAGTATATAATTTTTCTCTACAGTCGATAAGGCAGGACTCGATGTTAATTTTTATTTCCAATAATTATCTTTAGCCGTTTTCTCTAATATTGACAAATTTTTGTATACTAAAGAGAATTTTAATTCTACAAAACAAATAATAGTTTAAAAAATTAAAAATCATATGTTCACTCAACAAAATTATTTCGTTATTGTAACCGAATCTTTCAATTATTTTAAAAAAATAATAAATCGATTTGTAAAAGCAACGGAATAGCTTGTTCAAGTAACAAATTTTATTGATAAGAAAACTATTTTGTTATTGCAACAAAAAATTTATTACAATAACAAAGCGATTTTGTTAAAACAACAAAATTAACTTCAGAGCAGTAAAAACTCATTTGTTATTGCAACTTAGTTCATCTTGTTAAATAAACTACCTAGTTGATTTGTTATTGTAAGTAAATTCATTTTTTATCACAGCATATTTTTTTGTTATCCCTGTTTTTGTTGTCCTAACAAATAATTTTTATGCGTGCATGTAACTTAGATTTCACGAGCCACGAAGAGTCCGCCACCGTCTCTGTGACTAAGTTTAATTATTTTGCCGTGTCTACGTTCGTCCGTTGCTCATATTTATGTAGGGGAGTAGACTATTGGTGCTCAGTAACCGAAAACGTGTAAGTATGAGATATATAAAGAATATAAATAATTTGTTAAGTCGTAAGACACGTAAAATTTTATGAAAACGTAAAAATTAAAAAAATATGTAACCTTGTTATACAAGCCTAATGATAGATAAAGATATTTTTGAAAGAAAGAAGAAGGTTCTCAGTAACCAGTCCATTGCTCGTGGAAACATCATGGAAAGAAAAAACAAACAAAAATATAATAAAACACAGAGAAAAAGGACATTAGAGAAAAGAAGACAACAGTCAATAAAACGAACGTCAAAACTTTCAAGCGAGGAATTAGAAGAGAGAAAGAAGAAAATAGCGCTTTATATGAGAAATTACAGAGCCAAACAGTCAGAGGAAGCCAGAGCAGCTCGTTTGCAGCAAGTGCGTGATTCCATGGCTGAGATCCGAGCCTCTGAATCAGACCAAGTCAGAGCAGCTCGTTTGCAGCAAGTGCGTGATTCCATGGCTGAGATCCGAGCCTCAGAATCAGACCAAGCTAGAGAGGTCCGCTTGCAGAAAATGCGTGATTCTATTGCTGAGATCCGAGCCTCTGAATCAGACCAAGTCAGAGCAGCTCGTTTGCAGCAAGTGCGTGATTCCATGGCTGAGATCCGAGCCTCAGAATCAGACCAAGCTAGAGAGATCCGTTTGCAGCAAATGCGACAACGGCAGGTTGAAGTCAGAAGATTATGTAGAGCCAGTGTAACGGGCTTTATGCAGTCAATTAACACGTTTTGTGATAAGATATGTGAAGTTTGCACCAAACGGTGCTATCAGCAAATATGCAAAATAATATCTTGATTCCTTTAACTAACAAGGCTATAATACTAAAAATAGTTGCCAAAATAAGGCGAAAAAAATTTTTCGATCGTAAAGCACTCTCTGATGCTTCGCATCATGAGTCGTGCAATAGTTTAAAATTCAAAAAACAAGCTATTATAAATAATCCAAACTAAAAAATAGAAAATAAATAATAGTTTAAAAAAACTAAAAAACACGCTTTTTATAGAAAACCGAACTAAAAAATAGAAAATAAATTTAAATGAATTGAAATTAAGAAAATAGTGTTAAAAATTTCAATGAATATAAATTAATAATAGTGTGAGTAAAAAAAATTATTTTATTTTAAAAAAAGCGTGGGGTGCTTTATCGAAATGATAATCACTCTACTCATATCTTTATATATAAAAATGAATCGCAAAATGTGTTGGTAAGCGCATAACTCGAGAACGGCTGAACCGATTTCGATAATTCTTTTTTTATTATATTCCTTGAAGTACGAGGATGGTTCTTATGTAGAGAAAACGTAAACATGTACCACGGGCGAAGCCGGGGCGGACCGCTAGTCTGTCAATAAAATATCTATAACCATTGACACCATGCACCCCACGCTTTTTTTAAAATAAAATGATTTTTTTTTACTCACACTATTATTAATTTATATTCATTGAAATTTTTAACACTATTTTCTTAATTTAAATTCATTTAAATTTATTTTCTATTTTTTAGTTCGGTTTTCTATAAAAAGCGTGTTTTTTAGTTTTTTTAAACTATTATTTATTTACATCACATTAGAAACCTCAGAAATAACAGTACTTCTCCACTATTTAATGGATGTTATTATACATATAAACCTTCCTCTTGAATCACTCTATCTATTAAAAAAAACCGCAACAAAATCCGTTGCGTAGTTTCAAAGATTTAAGCGTACAAAGGGACATAGGGACATAGGGACAGAGAAAGCGACTTTGTTTTATACTATGTAGTGATGATGATTATATGCGTGCATTCAAACATTGCGTTGGGATGATGTTTATTCATGTACTAGTGTAAATAGTGCCGTAGATAGATTTTACACACAATTATTTGATTGTTTCGATAAATGCGTCCCTAAAAAGAGACATTCTATGAATAGTTCACGATATACTTATCCGACGTGGTTCACTACGGAAGTTGTAAATAATATAAAAATTAAATATTTTAATTTAAAAAAATATAAGCAGTTTGGTCTACAGTATAACTTTGAAATGTTTAAATACTATAGAAGTAAAGTAAAAATACTTATCAATCAGGCTTATCAGAACCATATAAAGAAAATTGAAGCCAATATTAAAGATGATCCCAAGAAATTCTGGGCATTTGTAAAGGAGCAGCGGTCATCTAGTAAGTTGCGTATCGAATACGACTATGATGGTGTTAAAGTAAGTGGTATTGACGCCGCAAATGCATTCGCTAAATATTTTCAATCAGTATTTTTAAATGAAAAACCAAAACTTGATTATAAGGAGGCTTTTCTTGTATCTAATATAAAGCTTGCAATTCGGCGCCTTAAACCGCATTCGGCAGCAGGTCCGGATAATATACCTCCGTTCATTATTAAAGATTGTATATCAATTTTTATTGAACCTCTTCACTATATATTTAATTTGACACTCCAAACAGATACGTATCCTACCGTATGGAAAACTTCGCGTGTTACACCAGTTCCAAAGAGTGGCTCCAAAGTGAGCATTGAGAACTATAGACCTATCGCGGTGCTATCTACTTTTGCTAAGCTACTTGAAATTATTTTAAATAATCACGTCTCACAACAAATAAGTTCTCGATTATCGGATTGTCAGCACGGTTTTCGTGCCCGTAGATCAACATCAACAAATTTAATAAATTTCGTCGACTACGCTTCTAAAAACTTAGATCGGAAAAACAAATCGATGTCAGTTATTTCGACTTTAAAAAAGCGTTCAATCGCGTAGATAATGACGTCCTTTTGCGTAAATTTTCTATGATTGGTTTCACTCCCAGGCTGGTAAAATATTTTGCAGACTACCTCCGGGATCGTTTTCAATTTGTACAACTTGGAAGTTACCGTTCAGATCTATATGCAATAAATTCTGGTATCAGTCAAGGCAGTACCCTCGGTCCTACTCAATTTCTGGTAATGATCAACGATCTTCCAGATGTTATTAGTTCTTCCCAGTGTCTTATGTTTGCCGACGATCTCAAATTATACTTGGCTATAGGAAGTATTGAGGATTGTCAGGCATTACAAAACGATATAAATAGCGTCTGTGAATGGAGTAAAATCAACCGTTTAGATCTTAATGAGGCAAAATGTAAAGTAATGACTTTTACTAGGAGTAAATCCCCACATCTTTATAGCTATAAAGTTTTGGATAAGATTGTAGCTAGAGAGAATTCGATACGTGATTTAGGCGTATTATTCGATCGTACCTTAAGTTTTAATGACCACATAATTGATCTTTGCCAGAATGCATATAAAGCCCTTGGATTTATTTTTAGGCAGACTGCTCGTTTTAATGACAAAACTGTTATCATTAGCCTTTATTATGCATTTGTACGTAGTAAGCTCGAATATAACGCTATCGTGTGGAGCCCACATGAAAAAATTTACACGTTAATGATAGAGAAAATTCAACGCAAATTCTCAAGATGCCTTTTCCGCAAGATGTATGGATATTATCCCTACTTATATCCATCCTTGTATGTAACGGGGATGGTTGGAATGGATACACTGGAGCTACGACGCGAGCGCGCGCTTATGGTTCATTATTATCTGCTGTTAAATAACAAAATTGACAATCCCGTGGCACTGGGGGCCTGTGGTGTGTGGGCACCGAGCTGCTCCGTGCAGTGGCGCTCGCGGCCGCTGTTCGCGGAGAGCCTGCTCCGGACGCGAGCCGCTTGGAATGCACCCACCCATCATGCACTCAATTTGTTAAATAAATTCTTACGTGCTAAATCTGAAGTGGACCTGTTTAATGTTAATATTGAATCGTTTGTCTCTAATTGTACCTTATTTTTAAGTCAAACTTTGTAATAATTGTTATCTTTGTGCGTGTTGGTATGTTTTGTACTGTAAGTCAAAGATGAATAAATAAATAAATAAATAAATCGTATCTCAAAGAGTGGGTTACAAACGAACATGTTGGTTACCATACAAACATACAGGTGAAGCTTATAAAGACACCATACAAAAAAAGAAAATGAAATGTCTACCTTCGTTGTATCGAGAAGATTTGGTGGCAGCAGAGATAATGGCAGGTGACTTTTAATGAAACGTGGTGAGGGTGCATCCTGCAGTTTATTGACCCCGGGCTCCAATACGCTTTTCAGAAATTCCCTTTTATCCACATCATCTATTTTATCAATTCTTTTTTTCTGTGTCTCCGATGTTAACATCAAGCAGTAACTGAGAAGTGACAAAAATTTATTCACTTACTGTTATTGCATTTAAAAATAAAATAAATTCTAAAACAAAACTACTAATTTGGATTTTAATTTCATTGTACATATTTATGTTTCAGGGATGGTTTATGCTATTATTTATTTTATTTCAACTTACTCTATAAGCGGGAAGCGTGTATCGATATCAACCGATTTCGCTTTTTTATAGTTCAAGTTATTATTGAGAAGCCATATCATCTCTTGAGTCCACGTAGATCCTGTAATATTCTTTAACATTAGGAGCTGATATGTATGTCGTGGCCATATCGTAGATTGCTCATTTCATGAAATGATTGATCATTTCGTGAAATGGTCGCATTTCATGATGTGGCCAACATAGTTTGACCAGATCGTTAAATCGTCAACGTTTCACAATTTTGTCATCCACATTTGGCCAGATCGTATAAAATATAGGGAGTCGATAAAATATTTAAAAAATTCAGAATATTTAAAGAACTTCTAAAAAAAATCATTTTCTTTTTTTTCAAAAATATGTAACTACCTAATGTAATGTCTCTTTTGAATTTCTATATTCTGTATTGAGGGTACATTCGCTTGACCTGGAGGTGGTATAACAAAATTCCACCTATAACATAGATATAGATACAGATACAAGATATAATTATAGTGTTACCAGTTCTCGGATAAGCTAAGAGGAACACGTCATCCGGTCGCACTGCGAAGTTGTAGAACTGTGGCCCGAACGTTTTGTACGAGTCAGGGTAGAAGTAGCGCTTCGGTCCCACGAATACGTAGCCCGGGCGTTTTTCTAAAATAAAAAACCGGTGAAGTTCGAGTCGGCCTCGCGCACCGAGGCAGAGGGTTACGAACAAACCTAATTTTTAATATATTTTGTTACTTTAGATTTTTGCTTTTAGCAAATTTTTCCTTTATTAATTGACCTATTTTATCATTGCTTTTTTGCATTCAAGATATTTTGTTCCCTTGTGAATATCGAAAATTTGCAGCATAAACGGCTATCTTATATTGTCGTATCACTCGTATCTTTTGATTGCGTTGATTGAGTTGGCAAATTTCAGATTATAGGTACACATTAAATGAATAAAAAAAGACGGGTTGCACTACGGGAGTGCCGGCAGAAGTGAAAACTTGATTATTAACGTTCAGCATGTTTGATATTTTGGAATGGTATCCGTCTTACGCATGGAATATAAGGGCTTAAAAAAAAAAAAAAAAACATCCGTCTTACGCTTTTTCGATCAGGCCACGTGTCCTGACGCGAGTTTAAGATTTTATACCCAACGCCGCTAAAGAAGTTTTCACTTCAAAAATTATGTGGCAATATTAATACTAAACCAAATAATAAAAAAAAAAATCTTTTTTCTGTCCCTACTACCGCAAGCAACTGCCTTCGAGTGAAAACAATAGACATCGGTCCATCCTTTTGGAACACAATGCCAGACAGACAGACACAAAAGTAGAGAAAAAAATTCAAAACAATTTAAAAAAACTTACGCGTATAACTGAGGATTTCTTCCAGAATTTTCTCGTCAACATCTTCAATAACCGGAAGATTGCTTACTTCAGACATTGTTTTTATGTAGTTAATTATCTCGCTACAATTGTTTTACTGTATAACGTCGTAACAAAACAGTTTTATATATACCTAGCATCAAAATTATATATTATGTATGTAAGTTCCGACCTGTCCTTCCTACTATAACTAATATTATAAATGCGAAAGTTTGTGAGGATGGATGTATGTGTATGTAGGTATGTATGCTAGTTACTCTTTAACGCAAATACTGCTTGACCGATTACAATGAAATTTAGTACACATATATATATATATATATATATATATATATATATATAAATGGGTAACTTGGATTAATACATAGATAGGTTTTATCCCGGAAATCACTAGGGAACGGGAATTATGCGGGATTTCTTTGAAAATGCAGGCAAAGCCGCGGGCGGAAAGCTAGTAGTTTTAGAATGATTAAAAAGTTATAAATATGCTAAGTATTTGATAAAATTAATTACGAATAAATAACAAACGCCACAACCAGCGGCCCCAAAAACGTCGAATTAATTACTTTTGAAAACTAACATTTAATTACAAAATAAATAAAAATTACACCTATGACGCACCTCTGCACGATACAGACCGGAATTCTTATCTAACAATATAATTCAATTATTTAAAGAAAACACTAAGGCGCGGGACATATACAAGCGGCGCGGCGCGCATCGGGCGCACTGCGGGCGCGCATCGGGCGCGCATCGGGCGCGCTGCCGGCGTGCATCGGGTGCGCTATTGGCATTTTGTATGAAATAATTTTGGAAAGGCGGCGCAACCGTGGCACAACCGTGGCGTGCCGTCTCGACGCCTGTCCAAAATTCTTTCATACAAAATGTATAAGAAGGACGTGGTGCAAAACAGATTCAAGAGGTGCGCTTATGGCACGCCCGCGCCCGCGCCGCTTGTGTTTGAGCCGCGCCTAACACAGCAAAAACACATTCTGCTCCCGTGCCAACGGCGCGGCGTCGTCAGCAGCTAAGAAGGCAGGGCCGTGAGTCGTGACAAATTCCCGTCCGACTAGGGCCCTTCCGGCCTCCTCCACTCAAGCGACAGCTCAAGCCGAGGTTCGAGATCCCCGTCAAGGGGATGATTTTCCCGCATGTCGCTACCAGGGTGAACCTTCAGTTCACCCCCGCGTCCGTGTTAAGATGTAGAAGCCATTCTGGCTGACATCGAGAGACACCACAAAAAAAAGTGACAAATAAATAAAGAGAAAATAACATTACGTCAATTTTTGAAGTGAAAACTTCTTTAGCGGCGTTGGGTATAAAATCTTAAACTCGCGTCAGGACACGTGGCCTGTTCGAAAAAGCGTAAGACGGATTTTTTTTTTTTTTTTTTTAGCCCTTATATTCTATGCGTAAGACGGATACCATTCCAAAATATCAAACATGCTGAACGTTAATAATCAAGTTTTCACTTCTGCCGGCACTCCCGGAGTGCAACCCGTCTTTTTTTATACCATCACCACGTTACTTGAGGAATGAATGACTGCAACTGGAATCAGGTTTGCTTTTAGGAAGATAAATATCTACTTTACCGATATTTTCCATAATACATAATACAGTGTAGAATTACTGTTATCAATAATAAAAATTAAATTATACTTGTTTTACTTCTGCCCAAAATTTACTTTTACGGAAGGCCGAATACTAGTACATTCTATCATTTTCACAATCTTCGATTTTTTTCAATCCATACCCATCAGACTGAACAATTTTTGCTAAGACGTCATTAATTTTAAATGAAAATATTTTATCTACTTTAGTTGTCCAAGATAATAAAAATAAAACAACGATTCAAATTTATATATTCGTAACTTATGTTTTCGAGTTTTTTTATTTATTTATTTTAATTTGGCACACCAACAATAAATATGTACAGTACTCCAAAATTAATAATGCGCATGCAGATCTTCGCTAATTATCGTATTTCCAGAAACACTCGAATCACCCCGAATCATTGAATCGTAAGTGCCCAAGACAATGCACTTGCATCTTGCACCTTGTTCGAAAGAAATAGGAGTCAATTCAGAGTCATACACAATCGAAAACAATTCGGGCGATAGGTGACGGTAACCTGTCAGTCAAAAAATTCAAAAATCCGTCAGTCGTCTTTAAATATTGGTGGTGACCGCACGTATTATCTCTGTATGGAATTATATAGAGCTGCTGTTACATACCCTTCTTAGTTTTGTTTCAAAGTTTAATTTTCCGGTAAAATGATTATTTACACAGGTAGCAGATAGCAGTGGGGAAAGTGAAAATTAATAAGAGCATAATGAAAGTTCTGATCATTCTACGATATCAGAAATAGAGATAATCCCTGATTCTGTAAATCCTTTGGGCTGAGATTTTAATTATTAGATTTCACAATTTAAATGTAAACCAGTGTTTGAAAATCATTTTTTTAAATACATATAAACTTTGTCTTATTTTAACTTTCCATAGATCCATCATTATGCCAGCTTCAGTAAGACACTTTAATAGTTCTAAGTATAGAATTTTCCAAGTATATCAATACAACAAATATATATTCGCAATCGTGTGGCTTATCCTCGCTATTAACTTACATTGAATTATCGAAACAAATTTCGTTACTTATCTCTTTTACCATAAAATCACAATAAAACTCATAATTCTAATAAACTATGCATGAAGAAAATACATTTAACCACTCTATATACATATCGTCTTCGGAGGCTCGGGGAATATGACAGTTGCCGAACAGTGACGAATTTTTCTATGCGCATTATCAGTTTGGGAGTACTGTACATTTGACATTGAAAAAATTAACATTATTAATTAATCAATATGGGGGTTGAATGTAGGGAACTTAAAATTTGTATCCGCCAAGTTTTCCTTCATCCAGTTTTCGACTTCTGTTTCCATCTCCCCTTGGAAGTAATCGCGCCAGCCTCCAACCTTACCTGATATAATTTAAACACAATTAGTCCTCAACATACATACCGTATATTAAAAGTAATATAGAAGATAAAAAAATCTAACCACACGTGTCAGAAGTGCAACTTCTTTGGCAAGATTCAAAGATACGAAAAGATAGCAAGATTCAAAGATATAAATTTATAAAGAATAGAAAAAATTCGATCACGAGGCGGGACTCGAACCCGCATCCTTTCACGCCAATCCGCCAATTATACACAAAAATATATTAATAAAGCATTTGAATGCCATAAAAGCAAAAATATCAAATTTAACAAAAAGGTCGTGTTCTATCGTTACAATATTGTATTAATTGAAAAATGTTTTGGTATTGGTTGAGATGGTTGTGAATTATATCAATAGATGGCGCGCGGTGTGTCCCTTAGACACATAAAACTGAAGGAATAGAATAAATTCGATCGCTCTGGCGGGTCACGGGTGGCTGAGTTGGTCAGGCATCCGCCCCGGATTGGTGTGAAAGAGGACGCGGGTTCGAGTCCCACGTCGTGATCGAATTTTTTCTATTCTTTATACATTTGAATGACATAAAAGCAAAAATATCAAATTCAAGATTCAAAGATACCAAAATTGTGGATGAAATTCTATGAGGAGAAAAATTCGGTACATACCTTTTCTAATAAAGGCGTTCTCTCCATCTATGACACCCAAGTCTTGTAAAACTTTAGTTTGGTTCACGGCGTCGTTCTTTTTGAAATTCTCAAATTTCAAATGCTCGCAAAGTTCCTCGATTTGCTCCTCAGAATATGACTTGCCGTAGAATTTCGCCATACGTTTTAAACAACCAGCGAGGTCCTGAAAGTATTTTCTAAATTAATAATTTACCTACTAAATTGGAAGCGTCTCTTAAATAAATGAAGATATACAAACTTTAGATAAATCTTCGTAAAATATGAACAGCATGTTTGGATGGTGTCGTTTCTCCCAGGCTTCCTTCAAATGTGCGAATATTGGTGACCATGAAACTGGAAGTATGTCATATATGCAAAGGAAATACCTATATCAGTATCGCTATTCAATTTACAGTTTCTGATAAAATCTGCTCTCACGTCTGCTATACTTAAAAATTTAAAAGGAAAATCAACATTATAATCTGTAGCCCCCGATATTGTAACAAAGTTGATTGTAATTTAATGGTGTTAATTATTTTACAGTGACATAGTCACTATAAACACTTGTAATAATCCTTATTGACTCGATTTTAATATTCTATATCTAGGTATTATTAAAATTGTAATAACTTCATACCAAGTCCACGGCGGAATAAGCTCCAAAACACGCTAAATTCAACGCCAGGCTTCAAAAACCTAAGTTTTAATATATTGTAGTATGACACCATTACATCTCTAGGGTCTCTAATTAAATATACCACCTGCAAATTAAAATAAAATAATAAATATAATAAGAATACATTCTACGCTAGTTACACAGCCGACGCGGACGTTAACGTTCAAATAGTTTCAAGTTAAGTTTCGTTTTTCTCATGTTTTTTATTTCCATAATTTTGATATATCTGTAGAGCGTGTGTGCCGAGCACACGTATTAGAAGTGAAACTTCTTTGGATTCAAAGATACCAAAATCGTCGCCTTACTCGTCACGTGACGGTATTACCACAGTATTACAATATTATTTCCTACAGTAAGGTAACGCCTTTGATGTCGCGCGATGCCGCCGCCAGCGTAGGTACGCTGCCACACAAAAATATGCTAGGGTTGCAACAAATGGGAAATAAAACAATTGTGATTAATGATTATTAATATTATGATGAAATCATTTATTCATACGTACATTCAAAATTATTGCGATTATTAAATCTGATGTAATTATTTGTTCATAAATATATAATTACATATATAGCACTGCTAAATATTTACGTGGACACTTTATTTTTGGATTTTCTTAATTGTCTATTATAACATTTAACTAAGTAATGCATTCGCATTGGGATGAACAATCTGATAAGATAAGAATGAGAACAACATATACACAGCTTTGATTAAAATTCTATAGATACAAATATCTATCTAAAATATCTTAATAACTTCTGGGATTTCGATGTAGATTTACATCCATACACAGAACAGTTTATGCGCGCCATTAGAGAACATGTAAGTACATATAATAAAATTATTACACAAAAAATACGAATGCGTCGTCCTTTCGCGCTAAGTACTGCAAACTAAGCGTGATTGCAGTACGCGGCCCGCGTCGCCCGACCCCCCGCCAGTTCCCCTCCGTTTCTCTGTGCAAGTACATTCGTCGCCATACTGTAGAAATATTGTAATACTGTGGTATTACCAAGACGCGACCTTGAAATTTTACTGTCAACGCGCTTAGAGAAGTTTCACTTCAAAAAAAAAATTAAATGTACCTTCGTTGTATCGAGAAGATTTGGTGGCAGCAGAGATAATGGCAGGTGACTTTTTATAAAACGTGGCGAGGGTGCGTCCCGCAGTTTATCGACCCCGGGCTCCAATACGCTTTTCAGAAATTCCCTTTTATCCACATCATCTATTTTATCAAGTATATCTTTCTCTGACTCCGATGTTAACGTCAAACAGTAACTGAGAAGTAACAAAGAATTATTTTCCTGTTATTACATCACTATCACTACATAGTATAAAACAAAGTCGCTTTCTCTGTCCCTATGTCCCTATGTCCCTATGTCCCTTTGTACTCTTAAATCTTTGAAACTACGCAACGGATTTTGATGCGGTTTTTTTTAATAGATAGAGTGATTCAAGAGGAAGGTTTATATGTATAATAACATCCATTAAATAGTGGAGAAGTACTGTTATTTTTTTTGTCATTTACTTTTTACGACAAATAATGGTTAATTTTCGAAGCGATTTTAACCAATACAGAATTAATCCTTAACGAATTAAATACCTTGAATACATTGTTCATTTAATATAGATCTATATGGCCCTTTACACCCTTTTAGTGAATATTTTCGAAGATATTACAGATTTAAAAATTGCGGGACGTAGCGTTTGCGGCGGTACCGGCCGGCCGCCATTGCACCCGTGCGAAGCCGGGGCGGGTCGCTAGTTTAAAAATAAAATATATTCTACTAATTAAGCTTTGATTTTATTTATATAGTATTTAAGTTTTAAGGGTTGCTTCTGCTATTACCTATTTATTTTATTTCAACTTACTCTATTAGCGGGAAGCGTGTGTCCATGTCCACCGATTTAGCCCTTTTATAGTCTAGGTTATTATTTAGAAGCCATATCATCTCTTGAGTCCACGTAGACCCTGTATTATGTTTTAACATTAGATATATAAACCTTAATTTAAAATACTAGCTATGCCGCGATGAACCCACGATCAATAGCAAGAATTTAGATAGATTCTGTGTTATTCTGATACATAAGTTATAGGACTGCCAGGAGTGCTAAGTAACATCAAAATCCGATCAGTAGTTTTCCCGTGAAAGAGTAATAAACATGCATAACATAACTCCATCCTTCCTTACACACTTGGACATTTATGATATTTCATATTAGTAATAAGAACTAAGAAGTATGATCATAAGGAGTATACCGGAGTAAATTCACGGTAAAGTACAAATGTGGTATAAGTCACAGAGCAAGTAATATAGTAGTCGTATAAGTATAACCATCACAACTTTCTACTTACAAGATTTAAATTTAGTAATAACAACTGAGAGAAAAGTAATTATCCTTATTACAGTTAAAATAGAAAAATTTACTAAAGGAAATATTCCATGACTTTTTAAAGAAATCTCCCAAATTATTTTATTTATTTACAAAACTGATAACATGCCCTGTTGGTATATTAATCAATTACGTCATATATTGTAATATCGAGGATATAGATAGGAGTCTGCATTATCAACCTATGCAAATTGAAACTGTATTATCTTATACAAAAAACTGCGAAATCTTTGAATGCATTTTTCTTTTTACTTCAAAAATAAAATAATGTTTCTTTTGAGTAAAATCTATCTTCTGTATTGAAGGTATATTCCCTTCACGTGGAGGCTGGAGGTGCTAATACAAAATTCCACCTGTATAATAGGTATATATTTCATAGATATGTTACCAGTTCTCGGATAAGCTAAGAGGAACACGTCATCCGGTCGCACTGCGAAGTTGTAGATCTGTGGCCCGAACGTTTTGTACGAGTCAGGGTAGAAGTAGCGCTTCGGTCCCACGTACACGAAGCCTTGCGTTTTTTCTAAAAAATATATAGGTACATTTTAATTTTTAACTATTTATAGATGTCGTAGCCATATCGTAGATTTGACCACTTCATGAAATGCTCGATAATTTCATGAAATGGTCGCATTTCATGATGTTGCCGTAGGGACAATATTGGAACAATCTCGGTTGCACGGCGGTTGGAGCAATTTCATTTTTTCTCTAAATTGCCCCGGCTGGCCTGTACACATCACAATTATGCAATTCAATAATCGTTCAGAAATGCCGAGTTTGGAAGGGTATTCCATAGATGTGTAGTGCGCGGTAGGAACTCACTTACGAATGAAAGCAAACGCATCGATATCGGTCCATCTTTTGGTCCACAATGCCAGACAGACTGACATAAAAACAGAAGAGTTTGAGAATTCATCTACCGGGGTAGACAATATTCTAAAGCTACTTATTAATTGAAAAAAAATCAAAAATATAGAAAATGAAACTTACGCGTGCATCTGAGGATTTCTTCGAGAATTTTCTTGTCAACATCTTCAATAACAGGAAGATTGCTTTCTGTAGACATTGTTATGTAGTTAATTCTCTCACTACTGTATTACTTCGTTACAAAATAGTTTTATATACTTATATCCATCGAAATATTACATTTAAATTATTCCAAAATAATGTAATAAATATGCTAACTAAGTCGTTGATAAAATTACGAATATATATCTTCTATAGAGAAAATAGAAATGGGTACGTCAATTTTTTATACCATCACCACGATACTTTGTGGAATGAATGACTGCGACTGGAATCTGGTTTTACTTATATGGAATATAAATATCTACTTTACCGGTAATTTCCTTAACCTTTTCAAAACCTTAACCTTTTCAACTTATTTTATTTATACTTAAATTAACTTTCCATGAAGTAAGATACACAAAAGAGCAGTATTTTTCAATCTGTAAGAATTTATTACATAGATAAACTTTATCAAAGAATATGTAAGTGATAAATTACTTTGTTTTTAATACTGAAAGTAGGTACTTTATCCAATATTCAAGGTTATATTCACAGATAGACTACAACTGGGAACACTGCGGTCCCAAAGCCCAGCAACGCGAGACAGACAAACAATTCCTCCAATTTTATGCAATCAGATCGTCGACAAGATATCCACAGACAGGCGAATGTTTATAGAGGACACGAAAATGAATAAATTAAACGTCTAAAATAAATTTAACGTCTAGTAGGAAAATTAAATAAAACAAATTTCACTCAAGAACCATCTTATAATCTCAATAATTCTTATCTACAATTCATTGTAGTTTATTCTTGTACAGTAATACCTTGAAATGCTTCTCATTACATCTAACATTTACAGAGACTTAGAAATTTCCATGAAATAAATCTGACTACATATTGAATACTCAACTTATGAGGGGGCTAGGCAATGAAGGATCACAACATTCGATCTTCAAACGGCACATTACCGCACACACGATTAGACGTCAAAGTAAGATGGCATGATTCAACTATAGTGAGCGAAAAGAGACAACTGGTGAATGTGGCTAATTAGCAAATTTCAACATGCCACTCTCGGAGGGCTAAATAAATAACCTATCTACATTTTTTTACTCATAAAATCATTGGTCATGGTGTTTCAATTTCAAAAAACTGATAGTATACTAATTTTAAAATGTGTGATTACATTTGTTTTACATTTTCATAATATCTATTAATAATTTTGTGTTTATATGTATAATCGTATTATGTGTATTTATGAACTTCATTGAGAGCCAATTGCATTTTTAATAAACATGTTTGGAAGATAACTTACAATTTTAATTTTTACATGTATTTACAAAGACATTGTTTCTTCAGAGCTATGACTTCCTTATCCATTCATCAGTAGATAAACAAGTTGTTAAGTTAATATAAATCTATGGTATTACTGTACTTATTTCGCAAGTAAAATAAAACATAGCTACGATAAATTATTTACAAACATTCAATTTAATTAAATTATATTTAAAAATTGCATATGCCTACAATGAGAAATACATGTCATTTAAATAAAATATAATACATACATTTTTTAGACTGATTTTCCAATACCCAGACTACATTAAATAGAAAATGTCTTTCATTACTTTGTTTTAAATGAATTTTATGGGCCTTCTTGACAATGACAGCGTTGGGCGAGTAGAGGCAATTACGATAGTGTAGAGGGCCTAAAGGCCCCAGTACACAATGGCCCATGCTGACCCATTGCAGGCCATTGCCATTGTGTACACGGGGTAATTGTATATGATGGCGGGTAAATGTCTTTCGAGGCGCGCAATCGGGGAGTTGTCGGTTTTTTGGCCACACTTCAAAGGAATCGTGGCGTAGCGTGGCCTATGGTGTTCACACAATGGGCCATTGTTTAGTTCGTCACCGACCGCTGACCGGGATAGTGCACTTTTTTGTTGCGTGCTAGAACTAGAATTTTATTTTTATATTAAAATATAGTATTTGATCGCCTAAAATGTCAGTATCGTGGAGCAATGAGGAAACTTTCAGGTTTATTGATTTATATCAATCTGAGCCCTGTACGTCCATCGCAAGTGGTTTGCCAGGCAGCAATGAGACATGGGCCATTGTGTGAACAGCAAGTGATCGTGGCCTACAGTTGTGCATTGTAAAGCGTGGCCACTCACAGGCCATTGTGTACTGGGGGCTTAATGACTATGATCACCCGCCATTGTAGATGTTTATTCATAAACGCCGTAATGGCGGCAAACATAGAAGAGAAGAAGAAGGAACAATTAATGTGTTGGGCCAACTAAATATCTTTCAATCCTTAAATTGATAATTGAAAAATCAATCTAAATCTCAAATAATAATAATATATAAATATTTCCTATGTTTACATACTGTTTCTATTTTACAAGTTCGAGCACAACAATGTTACGAAACATAAACTTATTACAGTACGAATCAAACTTAATCGCGGTTCCGAAGTTATGTGCAGGTGCGATGTTCCGAGCCGCCATTAAGTTTGAATCGTACTGTACTTATTTTAATGCAAATGCACAATAACTAGAGGAGATTACCTAAATTTAAGTTAATTTAACAGATACCTATAATAATAAGGACAGTTAAATTCACATTCATAAATCAAGATACATGTGCCTCGAAAAACATATAAAAGGTTGTGTGTTCAGCGTTTTAAGCCTCAGAACTTAGTTCAAGAAAAGAGGAGGATATAAAAAAATAATTTATTTTTTAATAATATTGTAAAGAGACAATTTGGACATTTTTTTCTGAGATTCAAACTCAATCATTTATTTATTCAATTAGACTTCTTCTACAAGAACTTTGAATTATCATATTAAATCGTATATGCACATTTGTGTATGCAATCCTGTTGAAAATACCAACACTGATAGGTGTTCAATAAAATTTGGCACTACTTCTTTACTGAGGGGTTGTCTATTGTCCATATGACACAATAGACAACCCCTCAGTAAAGAAGTTAATATTATTAACATCACAATATTTTAGGATTTTAACCTTAATTGTGGAAAATTAAGGATCTTTATAAAAAGGTATGAAGGTATTAATAAAATTGTTTCTTTTACACATACATTAATAATTTAAAAGACACATGTATCGCAATCAATCAAAATTAATAGTAGGGGAGCCCAGGATGCTAAATGTGGATTTACTCGAGCGTCACGGGAACCTATTAGAATTGGTAGATTAGACCATAGCGAGAAAAAAAGGTCCTTTAATGTTTTCACTTTTAGCGGTGGGGAAGGGTTTTTTTATTTTTTTTAATTTAAAAAAGAAAAAAATTGGCTTGGAAATACTCAAGCGCGTTAGATATTGATATTTTGCATGCTCCAGGACGTCACTGAAAAAAAGTATACGTTAATCTGACGATTTAAGTGGCGATTTAATCGCTATGAAGAAAGGGTAAAAAATTAAAGTAATATTATTCGAGCGCGTCAGATTAATATATGGGGGGGTTAATTACAATATAAGAAGTCCCCATTTCGCTAATCTGACGATTCGAGCTCAACCTTAGGGAATTATGGATTATTCAAATTTTCCAGCGGGGCCCCTGAGCGCACCCACCAACCATAACTGCTCATATTGACTAGAGGTACTAATGAATAGCTAAGGTACCGTCCCTTATAGTAATCTGACGCGCTCGAGTAAATCCCAAAATCCCCTCTTGGGCTCCCCTACTATAATTATTAAATGCAAAATTATTGTAAAATCTTGGGACAAAACAACTTGAGTAATAAAATATTCTGATAATTATGATTATTTTTCCGACCCAAATATCGACCAATAGAATTGCACCATTCGACGTCACGTGGTACAACCTACATGGTATTATACTGATAATTTTTTGAAAATTTTCTCTGGTCGTTGACGTCAAACTGACAGGTTGAATTCAATTGTGAAATTATTGGCCGACATTTGGGACGGAAAAATAATCTCCCGAATACCACACGAGCTTCAAAATTATCTGGCATTTCCCTCAAGGTTCCCTGCAAACAAATAAAGTCGTCAAGTTTTTCAGGAAAAATCACTCGCGCTTCGCGCTCGTGATTTTTTAACCTTGACTCCTTCATTTGTTTGCAACGAACCTATCGGAAAATACCCGATAATTTTGAAGCTCTTGTGGTATTATAAGTGAATAATCATTGTTCAATGTACATAATATAGAGACAAGAATATGGAAGTGTCACAACAACACAATATATTCAAGTTTGATATTAAACCTCCACAAGTAAAACCCTAGTACTTAAACTCTACCATTTAATTGAAGTAACTGAGCACTTTATCTATAACTAGCTGTGCCCTGCGGTTTTACCCGCAGTGCTCCACTACTGATGGTCTAAGCGTAATGATATATAGCCTTCCTCGATAAATGGACTATTTATCACCGAAATAATTTGTCACATTGGACCAGTAGTTCCCGAGATTAGTGCGTTCAAACAAACAAACACTTCAGCTTTATAATATTAGTATAGATTAAATGCAAAATTGTGAGACTTGCATCATAGGAGAATTCCATCAAAATGATAATTATTGATCTTTTGTTCTTTTTTTTTTAATTGTCAAACTACAAAAAAAGGTTTAAAAACCTGGTAGGTAGAGTAAATGCTATCAGAATAAATCTAATAAGACAAACATTCAACCATAAAAACATTACAGCACATTCATTGCATACATTAATTTTCACAAATCCGTTGAGTTAGAACACATCAAGAAGAAAGCTTAAAATAATCTATTTTGGCTACTATTATACTTTAATATATAATTAAATTTCTTTAAAAAGAAATATCTTACAATGTTTTGGCCAGCACTGTATCTATACCTTGACCGGAGTAGTTATACCGCACCCTAGGTATGTGCAGTGAGGCGGGGACAGGGTAAGAAAGAACACGAGTTAGAAGTTAGAAAGAAACGGAACGGTCGGTACTCTCCTCCGCCTCGCCGCGCACATACCTAAGGCGCGGTACAGCGGCTGCGGTCATAGCTATAGTAATAATTGTGACTTTTACTTCCATACATCTTCACGTATGCCTACTTGTGTGTATTTATTTACTCTGGCAGTGTAAATGCAACCATTTTTTAGTCACACAGTGTGCAATAAAATTATTAGCAAAATATAGTCAAATATAGTAAAATAAATCCATTGAATTAGAATTGTGAATAATATAAAATAATAAAATCTGTGTGACATTTTGGCATAATTCATTGGACATCCACTAAAGCGTTTTGACAACATGGACTATTTAGATTATGCATCCAAACATTATGTGAAAAACTCATTTTATCACAAATTACATTAGAAACATATATAATATACCTACAGAAAATACATCATTGCACAATTTGTATACTTTACGTACTGAGTTTTATATTGATTTAAAATGAAATTTATATATCATATTATATTACTACTGCAATATTAGATATTTTACAGAATGTTATCAAAGTCAGAATCACAGTATTTGGCTCAATATTATGAATCAAATCCAAATCAGTAATTCATTTCTAAAACTCACAAAAAATCAAATACAAGAGAACACTACGCCTACACAATATTTACCTACTACGTTTTGCCTGTAACCATTGTTATAACCGTTGTTATAATCATAAAATACGCCAACTTATTTGAAATATCTTAAATAATAAACATTGTACTTTATAGTAACATAACATCCACTCACTTGAATCACTTCAAAATAAATTATCACTGAATCTACAGTCTATGTCTTATTTGTTCAGTCCGTTTTTAACCGTTTCGCTGGTGTTGTCGTCCCACTACTCTGCGAATTGGAGTCCTCGGAAAAGTTCATGTGGGATGATGCGAAATCTGTTGGCCCTTGGGAGTCACTCACAGTGGAGAAACCTGGAATGGTACAGATATTCTATGAATAAAGGATTAAAAAGTAGAAATAATGAGAATAAGTCTAATCTAATACTGCTCTGTCTAAACTTATTGAAGTTTAATACATATTTTTTTTACTATTTCATTAAATTGTGAATAACAATATTTTTTAATTATCATTTAAGTTAGCAAAATAATATGGGCTAAATTTGGTTATAATCTTCTCCAACCAAACCAACAAATTGGAAATAAATTTACTAAATAATAGTAATTCCTCATTAAAATAATTATTACTTAGCATAATATCAATGGCCAATCAAATCGTAAATAGTATTTTAAGATATTTAGTATAAGAATTTTAGTGGGTCAGTGGGTATTCCATATCCAGGTTATGTGGAAATGTAAAAAAATCGATTACATCGATAGGAAATGGTCAAATTATTAAATGTCGCTATGCATACAATATATTTAAAAACATAAAGATGAAACAGTTATAACACCGCATATGTTGCGTTAATTCTATCTCACATGTATTGGAATCTTCAGCCATTCCGAAGTTTGAGTTCGAGGAATCGTGCATCTTTTTTGGCGTCAAAGTGTTTTCTTTATTTTCCCGTTTAGCGGCATGTTTTTTCTTCTGTTCATTCGTCGATATCGGCACCCATTTATATATCTTCATGGTGGTTTCACCAATCGTCACCCATTTTTTCTCCCTGTAAATTGAATGAAAACATGACAAATAAAAATGAAATTTATAATAATTTCTATTTATAAAATGAAGGAAATAAATATTACCAATGGCGAACTTTTTCAACAGCTTGCATGACTCTTTTGATATCATCTTTGACTCTGTTTCTTGTGTCCGCACGCGCTGATCGAGACATTTTGGAAATTTAAGGATGTCGTGGAATTTATGAACCGCTACAATAAATTAGATACCTATATTTTAATTCACTTCGGAACTTTAATTTAATTATGATAACATACGCGGTTCAACACATTTGCCTAAATCCGCCATTTATTGAATTGACAATCACATTTTTACAAAATATGTCAACCCGACCCGACCAAAAACAAAATATTTCTATTCTCTAACACGATTTATTTATTAAATTGCTACACGATCGATTTTATTAGCATAGGTAAAATAAAATATTTTCAGTTCACTGGAATATAACTAACGGATATCGATTGAAATTTAATTTAATTTCCATTTTAAGCAAATAGGCAATAGAGTAATAGACTAAATGAGGCTATATATATGGCAAGTCGAAATAAATAATACGAATCTATTGTCTACGGGACTACGGCTGCTAAGATTCTATTGGATTATATCAAGATTATACGCAATAGCAATTGGATAAAATTTTGTAACAACATGAAATTATTTATTTAAGCCAATCATCGGCTTCGATTTGAAGTATCGATAACATACTTCTCTAATGTCTACAAAAAGTGTAATCAAAAACCACTCGTTCAAAATCCTATATGAAAAATTTTTCAGGTATTTTTCTACTTCTGCCGAAAAATAAATTTTAACTCTTAAAGTAATCCGTACAAAATGCCATTATAGAAAACAGGTAAGTTGTTTCGTGTTATTACTATGCATTTATGGATTATGACACTGAAAATTTATTAAATCCTGAAATTAAGGGCAGATAAATTTTGACTTAGATCTATCGGCTGTCAGATGTTTTACGTCTAATTGTATATTAAATGAATTAAGTTTATAAATAGTTTTAATTATAAATTAATACATTTCTTCACGCGGCTGGAACTGCAGTGATGTATGTTGTTGGCTATGATGCAACGGGATGATAAGGTGCCTCTTTTTTTAGATGTTACGTTTTATGGCCTAAGTTCCGCTTCAGTCTGCTAATTTGCACATCTTTTCACTGTTTTTTCATACTTGAGCTTTATTGGTTTATTTTTATTTATAAATTGCAAACATAACCTTAAATGGAAGTTATGGAGTATGCTAGATGAATACAAAAAAAAAATGTACCTCTAAATAGCTGCATTTATTTTTATTTTACATCCACTCTATCCACTGTGATGTAGATGTTCACGCTTTTTATTTGTTGCAGTTGTACCTGCATGTTATGTGTTATCTGTAGGAGTGATTGAATATAACATTGGCTTGTCCACCGTAAGGTACAGCTAACGAAAACCGTGACTATTTCCTTCCCGTATGGCTGCGTATGTTAACCGTACAATATCTATGATGGCTGGCGACGGGCCCCATAACGTCGCTATGAACAATGGAACTATGCGTGTGAACGTGTCCAATGTGGATTCTCCCCTGCAGATATTTGTGAGAGCAAAGAAGAAGATAAATGATATATTCATTGAAATTGATGATTATGTCAAAGACGCAGTCACTTTTATTCATGGTGAGTTGAAAAGCACTTAAATAATAGTAATTTTGTTTAATAGTTAAGACTAAAGAGAAGATTTATGCATGGATCAATACTTAATTTCCCTAATATGTGCCATTCATAAAAAACAAATTAATGTAATGTTTTTAAATATTAGAAATTATTTATGAAATCTTCAAAAATGGTTTGCTCATTTTATTGATGTTAAAAATTAAGTTGTAGCAAAAAATGCATCAGCATTTAATTAAACTTTTGTTAAAGACAAGGTACAAGAAACATAATAAAACACTTAACACACAGGACAACTTGACACTAAAAAGCAATATAATTAATTCAATTAATTAGATCCTGAAGTAAAAAATAATTAATAATAGTAATTATTAATAAATAGTAATTCATTTGAGTACTGAGCTACATATGATATAAATATACAGTGGCATACAGTAGGTAATTTGTTTTAAGGTCAGCTTCAAGTGTGTATTGATTGGTGTGAGTCATATGAAATATTAACATCATGGGATCTGTTATATAATGCTCTGGAGGGAGAAAACTGAATGAAATAAGACTTGACCTGATATATTATGGATCAAAACTAATTTATATTGATTTTCATAATAAACCAGATTTATAATCAAAATTGTATATGTACTAACTATTCTATATTATTCAAACTCAAACATTTATTTATTCAATTAGACTTCTTCTAGAAGCACTTTTGAATCATCATAACATATTTTTAAAATTTTCTATCATTTATTGGGTTAAATATGAATAAATTGTTTACCATGGCCCTACAGGCCCATGTTATAGATATAATGTAATTGGATATCATGTTTTGTAACATGATGCAATAATAAATGAATGGGTATGGGACTATTACAATGTAGGTTAAATTGAATAGTTTTAAAATTCCAACTCTAAATACAGGTTGAATTCGGTGAGATTCTCTTGGGTTAATGGATGATGAAAATACGGATTTGTAAACAAATAAAGAATTTTCTTTTAACTTCTCATCATTAATAAAAATAATAAACTGAAGTTTAATTGTAGAATATTTATCACTGATGCACATGTGAAACATTGCAATATAATATCTTCTTGACACCAAACATGGTGTCAGATATTTAATACCAAAACTACTAGATTTATTTTAAGTTTCCAATATTTAATTCATAAATTTAATAGTTCAACTTTATATTTTACAGCTGTATCAGGGGACAATGGCATTGCGACACCACAGGACGTTACGAATGTCGAAGCGTACGTTAGCAAAGTGGAGGCGATACGGGAGGTACTCAAGCGTGATCACATGAAAGTCGCTTTTTTCGGAAGGTATGTGTAGTTTAAAGTGTATTTTTAAACATCTTTAGTTCTTTTATAGTTTAGTTCTTAAACATAAAGGTGTAAGACTGAATAGGCCGTTACATTCACATTTGTTTTATTTAGAACTGTTGTTATCAGATTACAAATAGCATATGTACTCTACAAGATTTTTAATCTATCGCTGTGACAAATTTCATAACGGACTGATTAGCCGTTTTTGTATGTTTATTGGTGGTTTATCCATCCTTCCAAGCAATCTCTTGTGTTTAATATAGTAAAAGTATTAAAATTACGAAATACAAAATAATGTACTTTCTCATTCCCATGATGACTACCAAAACAAAAAAGACAGGTGTAGTATACAAACGAAAAAGATAAGACAGTATGTTTTATGTCTCATCGCTTTGACCGATACAATAATTAGATAACATACTTACTGATAACTGAAGTCTATTGTTCATTTAATGTTGATATCCTGTTAAATAACATCTATTTGGATTGGTATTATAGTACTAAAGTACATACTCACTCATAGATTATTAATTATATTGCACAAAACATTTTGAAGAAAGAAAGAGACAGCGTCAAATTTAAATTTATAAGTAATGTTCACATTATTTTCCTTGTGTGAAAGTAAAAATACAAACATAGATGCATCGGCAATAATTTATAAAAAAATTATAATGCATCTGCCTTATATACCCTATCCACATGTTGCCTTTACTGAAGTCCATACATAATTACTAGCTTTCCGCCCGCGGCTTCGCCCGCGTTTTCAGAGAAAACCCCGCATAGTTCCCTTTCCCGTGGGATTTCCGGGATAAAACCTATCCTATCTCTCAAGTTGGATCGAACTGCACATGGTGTGCGAATTTTATTATAATCGGTTAAGTGGTTTAGGAGTCCATTGAGGACAAACATTGTGACACGAGATTTACATATATTAAGATAATTATTATTTAAAGAATCATTAACATTCTATCAACCTGTATTTCAGGACCAGCAACGGTAAGAGCACAGTGATAAACGCCATGCTGCACGACAAAATCTTGCCAAGTGGCATCGGGCACACAACCAACTGCTTCCTGCAAGTGGAAGGGTCGGATACTGATGAGGCGTTCATGAAGACGGAGGGCTCGGAGGAGAAGCTTAACGTTGAGGTAGATTTTAATTGTCTTATGTATCTATTTGGCATTCCTTACACATAACGATTTTTGTCACTATGTTGATTTATTCTACGAAATCAGTTTAGATGAAGATTCAGTTGGTGCAATTCTTAGGATTACAACATTATTTTCTTAATTGACGAATATCTTGATGATCTTGATGTTGACACAATTTTTGAAGTATTGTCACACAAAATTAGAACTCTCGCCAATTGTTTTACCATAGAGATGCTATAGACTACTGGAATATGCACATTCCAATCTCAGCAATCGAATTTCTTCCACTGTTTCAGTTTAAGGGTTGACAGGGCTACCTTTTTTTATTTATTAATAAAAATATCTGCCAGGTTATAAAATTGACAATATTAAAAAAAAAAATATTTCCCCTATACCAGTCGGTCAGTCAGCTCGGGCATGCTCTCTGCACCACTCGTCTCAAAGAGTCCTCGCTCGTGCACGTGTTCTGGCCGCGGGAACTATGCGCCCTGCTCCGGGACGACGTAGTGCTCGTGGACAGCCCCGGGGTGGACGTGACCCCAAACCTCGATGAGTGGATAGATAAGTACTGCCTGGATGCGGATGTGTTTGTACTGGTCGCGAACGCCGAGTCCACGCTTATGGTTACCGTGAGTATTAAAAGTGTGTATTTTTTTATTGATTTTTTTTAAATAAATTTTTTAAGAAAAAAAAATTGCTATGGTTGTAGTTATGTATGTTATTTTGACTGAATTAAATCATAATTTATATTATGTCAATAACTGTATGTTCAATCTAAATAAACTTATTACTTATACCATGTACTAAATATATTACAGGAAAAGAACTTTTTTCACAAAGTATCAACGAAGATATCACAACCGAACATTTTTATACTTAACAATCGATGGGACGCCTCCGCCTCAGAACCCGAATATTTAGATCAGGTAAATAATTTTACCAGTTGTATTTCATATGCCTTCGGTTACAAAAAAAACTAATTATTTTATTTTTTTATTACAACTTTTTTGTCATGAATTTTTTACAATTATTATATAGGTAAATTAGCTTGGAGAAATTTTTGCGTTTGTAGTAGTGTATGGTCAGCAAATAAAATAAAACAACATTTTATTTTTAGTTTTTATTTTATATATATAAGGGATTTTAAATTAAACTATATGTGTTTCTCCTCTGAAAAAGATGAGACTTTATTTTAATATTTGCACATTTAACATACGTATAACTTTTACATTAACAATGTTACTAAAATGAAAAATTTACTAACCTGAAAAAGAAACGACATTTAAAGTTTAATTCTTTAGTTTGAGAAGTCAAAGGCTTGCCTCGACCATGTTTTAACACTGGAGCCATTTTGAATTAACAATATAAAGTTACAACACTTACACACATATTAAACACTTCAACAAATATTATAACAATACAAATAATAACAACAATCAACAAATACAAAATTTAACAATTAAACTACTAGACCGGAAGATATTGACACAAAATTTAGAGTCATTTGTAACAGGATGGCGGTTCTACAGGGGTCGGCGGTATGGCGACCATTTGGAATCGTCCGAAAAGTATGGCATGGCGATTTTCGTAAATGGCTGCACGACGATGGTTACCTGTGCAAAAGTTAGCCTGGTACAAATGGTTGAATTGTTTTTTTTAAATCAACACATTCGCGTCGGTATGGCGGGCTGTAAGTCACACCGGAAAAGTATGGCATGACACTACCGCCTACTTCTTTTTTATGGGCTATCGGTAAATTCTAAAATTTTTGTGTTACAAATTGTTTGACTTCGCTATTTTTCCGACGAGTTCGACTAACGCCCACGCGACTAAGCCGCCGGTACCAGTGTTCACACCATCGTTTTTCTTTTTGTCATTGCGTACTAAGACCCCTGTAGAACCGCCATCCTGTTACAAATGACTCGAAATTTTGTGTCAATATCTCCCGGTCTATACGTAATAATTATAATTTTTGAATGAAATGTGTGCTTTATGTTCTAACGGTACCAAACGACTGCACGTGGCACCTGCGGACAGCGTAAACTGGTTTATTCTGTTTTTGTGCGTGTTTCCACTTTCCACTATCAAGTGACGATTTATTTATTTGTTTTGTTTCGTAATTATTATGGTCAAATATTAATTATGAAACAAATTATTATGGACACGATATTTTATTGTTTCACGGTAGTCGTCTTGTCGATTGCTCTAGGACGTGAAATTGAATGATATATTTTTTTTTATAAAGTCAAAACCATATTCTTTCAAATAAAAACTTGTTTTTATTGAAAACAAAAGTGTTGCTAGGAATAAGTATAAAATTAAATAGTAATGTTAGGATATCGAAACATTTTTGTATAGGCCAGAACGATATAGTGGAAACGCGCTCTAAGATCTGAGTAATATACACACCACTACATATGCAAAAATTTCTCCAAGCTAATTTACCTGTAGTTTCCGATCTAACGTTATTCTTCAAAGATATTTTTCCAAAAATTATTGGACTTCTTATACTAAAAAAAAAAAAAAAATCCATAAAAAATCATAAAAATTATGTTGTTTAATTTTTTTTCAATAACTCTTCTCCATGATTTGTTTTTTTTTTTTTTGTTTTTTCCCAGGTCCGCAGCCAGCACGCGAACCGCTGCGTCGACTTCCTCTCACGCGAGTTACGCGTGTGCACGCCCAAGGAGGCTGAGGAGCGCATCTTCTTCATCTCGGCTAAGGAGGCGCTGCTCACGCGCATGCGCGAACGGGAGAAACCTGTGTCTTGTAAGTGGAATAATAGATTGGATATGTTATTATTGGATGTGGTATATTTCAGTTGTTTGGTGAAGCGTGAGTGAGAATGAAATTAGATTTTTAGTTTTTTTAATTTTTGACTACTCTCATATTGATAAGAAATTTTGCTTAGAGAAACGGATAGTTTAATTGCCTACATTGAATCAGATAACAGATAAATTTTATTTTTACCTTTATTTACGTTTAAATCATGAAATGGGCATTATAGGCGCCATTTTGATTTTTTTCTGTCACCTACAGCACCTATCCTCGCGGACGGGCACCAAGTTCGCTACTTCGAGTTCGTCGACTTCGAGCGCAAGTTCGAGGAGTGCATCAGCCAGAGCGCCGTGCGCACCAAGTTCGCGCAGCACTCGCGCCGCGGCCGCAACATCGCCGGTGACGTCATGGCGGCGCTCGACCACGTGAGTGGGTGCAGTGTACACGTGACGTGGTACAGAGGGGCTAGTGTGAGTTTGATCGAGTACGAAACGTTACTATCGCGTCTGCGTCACAGCGAAATTTGTATGGGGAATCAAAGCTTCCCCATACGTCCGCTAGGGGCGCTGTTCGATTTCCCATACTAATTCGGCTGTGACGCAGACGCGATAGTAACGTTTCGTACTCGATCAAACTCACACTAGGGGTACAGTACGAGCGTACCAATTTCGCGCAGCACTCGCGCCGCGGCCGCAACATCGCCGGTGACGTCATGGCGGCGCTCGACCACGTGAGTGGGTGCAGTGTGCAGTTCGATTCAAACTTAATGGCGGTTCGGAAGTTAGGTGCAGGTGCGAGTGCGGGTGCGCACAGGTTAAGGCCTTAATAGGGGCTAGCGACCTTGCTAGGTGATTTACAAGGCGGGATCGGGGGACCGGCGCGAATCTACCGTAGTAAAAGTACGTATAAAAATTATTAAAAAGATATTTGGATATGGAATCAAAATTTAAAACAACCATGCCCTGTGTTTCAATTTCATAAACACACTGTAAAAACACTACAATAATTGACGTTATATTGACTTAGCGTTTTGGTTTAAAGTCCAAAAATCGACCTCAGTTCATGAATTTCCAAAAAACCTGATTGTAAAATAAACAAATTAAAACAACCATGCCCTTTATCATATTCGAAACTTTAATATACATTTTTTTTAGATATGTACATTAAGAATCTAAGAAGAAAAACGGTTATAACTAGAGTTAATTTTCGGTATTAAAAGGGAATTCTACCCGATTCAGGCCTTAACGTCCCGCTAATACCTAACATTGTTTTCTGCGCATCGGATCGTACGATGCTCCGAGCCGCCATTAACTTTGAAGCGTACAATACACGTGACATGGTACAGTACGAGGAGCGCATCAGCCAGAGCGCCGTGCGCAGCAAGTTCGCGTAGTACTCGACTTTGAACTTTACTGCAAGGGAATAGGGTGCAAATTTCAACGTAGGTTTTATACGACGCCGCTCGGTCATTTCATGATCTTTTATTAACAGTTTTCACGTTGTCATTTAATACTGTCACAGAGTAAAAATAATTATTGAATAAATTTTTTGCGTCATTTTGCCTATCATATAGTAGTAGTATCTTCCCTGATTCCCATTTCTTATTTGCCAAAACTAATGAATACAGCAAATTCAACTCAATTACAGATATACAACACGGCGTGCGACATGAAAGCGTCAAAAGTAGAAAAACAGAGGATATTACAAGAACAACTCTCGTCGATAGAGGAGCAGCTCACTTCCATCACGCGACAGATGAAGGACAAGATTGGGAGGATGGTGGAGAGTGTTGAACATAAGGTGAGATGGTTTAGGGAACTTTTAAAAGAATGTTCTGAACTTTTGACTAGATGACCCTACAGAGCAAGTAAATAATATATAAATCGGTAGTAAAGCCGTTATTTAAAAAAGGCAACAAACATGACGCAAATAACTATCGACCGACTTTGGTACCCATTCTATCAAAAATCTTTGAAAAGTGTATGCATAAAAGATTGGTTAAAGTTTGCAATAAATTCAATATTATTGTTAAGGATCAGTATGCGTTTCAGAAAAATAATTCAGAAGCATAAATCAAAACAAACTAACTACAGCTCTTTTCCTTGATCTTTCCAAAGCGTTTGACTTCATGTCACACTTTAAACTATTAAAAAAATTGGTTGTCTGTAAAGTCGGTTTACTGACGATAGTTGAACGTGACAACGGCCGATTGTGCTTCTTTGTCGCTCGTTCCGTGCTCTCGCTTGCACTTCAAGCCTTACATGGAACGCCTCAGAGTGAGGTAACGCCGCATGAGTCATGTTTTTTCGTGCGTGCAGCCAGCTATCGAATTATAAGACGTTGTCACGTCAAAAATTGGGGGCAAACGCTACATTGGATAACATCTTATCTTCAAAATAGGCAGCAGTGTGGAGTAGTTTCTAAAGTAAATAAAGACGATGAAATAACGCATTACTTTTCTGACTACGAAATAATAAAATATGGTGTACCGCAAGGCAGTGTCCTTGGTCCCATTTTTTTTGTATTATACGTAAATGTCATAGTAAATATAACAAATCACAAGTGCATCTTATTTGCTGATGACATTTCTTTTATTGTAATTTCTGACAAAAATAATATACATGACCACATAAATGACATTAATTATAGCATTGACAACATAATAAAATGGCTTGACATTAATGATTTGTAAATAAATTTGGACAAATTAAAATATTTGCAATTTAATAAATGAAACTTTGACATTCCTAAAATTGAATCAAACAATGATATAAAGTTCTCTATTCAACAACGTAACCTAGTAACGACGACATAGAATAATATATTATATCTTTTTGTTAGAACTGCATATTTTTAACTTTTTTCAATAACGATTACATATTTATAGTAATAATGAGCGATACACGTAATTTTAAGATATGATTTTACTGATAAACCATTCTAAACATAATAAACAATTTCTGATTTAAAAAACTGACGTCGCTACAATTTTGTGTCAATAAACCTTTTTTCTTTTTAAATACCAGAGACGTTACTCTAAAAATCGAAATCTGACATCTAGAATCGAATGCATTGATAACTTGTGAATAAAAATCATCATAAATTAATATGTATATGCGTTGTGTTGCGGAGACAAAAGTTGCTCTTGCGCGCTAGCTCTTAATCGATGTTTTAAAGCAGGTTACCTCTCTTCGAAGATAAAATTGATAGACGTCAAATGTTGCCTATTAAATTGGCTCGACTATAGTTATTATAAAAAAAGCGTGTGTGAATAACTATGGTGCTTTCCGAGCACACGTGTAAGAAGTGAAACTTCTTTGCCAAAATTCAAAGGTACCAAAATCGTCGTCTTACTCCATGACGTGACGGTATTGCCATAACGTGACCTTGTGATTATACGAATATTTCGAAATGTGTTTTCACCACAACTTTTAGACGAACCTCAATCGCCGGTACAGCCTGAAAATCAACGCTGTTTTTGCGCAGCACTTTACTGAGGCCGTTTGCCTAATTTTAAGAGAAATTTTGTAATGTTTTTGGCAATAAGTTTATTTTCTTTCTTTTAACTCGATCGTCTCGCGCAGGTATCACTCACGCTGAGCCAAGAGATCCGCCGTCTCTCGGCACTAGTGGACGAGTACGGCGAGCCGTTCCGCACGGAGCGGGCCGCGCTCGAGCAGTACAAGCGCGCGCTGCACCGCCACGTGGAGGCGGGGCTCGGCTCGCGGCTCAAGAAGCGGCTCTCCGCCGACATCGGCCACGAGATGGACGAGGCGCAGAAGGAGATGGCGGGTGAGTAGTGCGGGTGTATGTACACCTATAGCGATTTCTTTACACCGTACAAACAAACAAAAATTCTTTATTGTGCAGCACAGAGAAAGGTACAAATAAGGATACAGAATATATAAGTAATAAAAGAGCACAACAGGCGGTCTTATCGCTCAGACAGCGATCTCTTCCAGACAACCTGGTGGACGAGGAGACGCAGTGCATGAGTAATAAAAAAACAGGGCAAGGTGCACTAAAAACACGTACCCGCATATAACCTGCATAACTAGCTGGCCACTTCCTTCTACGCCATAAAGAGCGTTTTATTTACACCGTACCCGCATACACCTGCATAACTAGCTGGCCACTTCCTTCTACGCCATAAAGAGCGTTTTATTTACACCGTACCCGCATACACCTGCATAACTAGCTGGCCACTTCCTTCTACGCCATAAAGAGCGTTTTATTTACACCGTACCCGCATACACCTGCATAACTAGCTGGCCACTTCCTTCTACGCCATAAAGAGCGTTTTATTTACACCGTACCCGCATACACCTGCATAACTAGCTGGCCACTTCCTTCTACGCCATAAAGAGCGTTTTATTTACACCGTACCCGCATATCACCTGCATAACTAGCTGGCCACTTCCTTCTACGCCATAAAGAGCGTTTTATTTACACCGTACCCGCATACACCTGCATAACTAGCTGGCCACTTCCTTCTACGCCATAAAGAGCGTTTTATTTACACCGTACCCGCATACACCTGCATAACTAGCTGGCCACTTCCTTCTACGCCATAAAGAGCGTTTTATTTACACCGTACCCGCATACACCTGCATAACTAGCTGGCCACTTCCTTCTACGCCATAAAGAGCGTTTTATTTACACCGTACCCGCATACACCAGCATATAACCAAGCATACACCTGCATGTTTAGGCACAAGAGAAAGATGGCTGACTATATCTATATTCAGGTTATATGCGGGTACGGTGTGAAGAAATCGCTATAGATGGCGTAGATGCGGGAACAGTGTAACAGATGTTTAACTCTGATCTTGTCATATTACGAATTGTGCTAGTATTTGGAATGTGAGTGAAAATAGTGTGCTACGCCGTTACTACAATATAATAAATAGATTTGAAATGTCAATAATCCAGTATAAATACTATCGAAGAATTTACAAAAATAATAATGACATAATTAATTAACACTTGCCTTATTTTTCAGATCGCATGTACAACATCCTTCCCATACACAAGAGAGCGGCCGCCGCGAGCGTCATAGTACCACATCAACAACCTTTCGAGGTAATACTTAAGTTTTATATTTTTGTGTTTCTGTAATATGTCCTCGCAAATTTTATGAATTCTTGAATTAATTATCTTCTCCACCACAATGCTTTTAAAATATCGCGTTAAAAAAACTATGTCTATTGAGCATATTATTTGCTCAATAAGGCATTGCGGTGGAGTCGTAATTATTAACATGAGATAATTATTACGACTTGAGTTTTTGCCAGTTTTTATTTATTATATTCTTGGAGTGCTCGTTACATAAAACAAAATGCCTTTACAATTTTAAGATTCAAAACTATGGCCATATGGCATAGAGCATATTGACATGAGATATTTATTATGACTAGATTTTTTGAAGTGAAAACTTCTTTAGCGGCGTTGAGCACTGTTTCTGTAATGGGTATAAAATCTTAAACTCGCGTCAGGACACGTGACCTGATCGAAAAAGCGTAAGACGGATTTTTTTTTTTTTTTTAGCCCTTATATTCCATGCGTAAGACGGATACCATTCCAAAATATCAAACATGCTGAACGTTAATAATCAAGTTTTCACATCTGCCGGCACTCCCGGAGTGCAACCCGTCTTTTTTTTCTATTTCAAATTTTTTGCACGTTTTCGCAGGTCCTATACCGTCTGAACTGCGACAACCTGTGCGCGGACTTCCAGGAGGACCTCAGTTTTCGCTTCTCGTACGGTATCACCGCGCTTATACAGCGCTTCCAGGGCAAGAACACGAACAAGATCGCGCTCAAGAACCCGCCGCAGTACACGCCGGTGAGTTGACGTGTGTACATTTGAATGGGTTAGGTCAAATCTTATTTAGGAAAATAGTATATTTTTGGTTCAGAAAATCTGTCGGCATGCTAAAAAAAAAATGTTGTGTGGTTTTATGAAACCACGGTAAAAGTGAAACTTTCCGAACACTGCTTTATACCTACTCGGCAGCCGACCGTCACGCGACATGCGCTACACAGACCAAAAAGTTTGAGACGATGTAATAAAAGTTTCACTTTAAAAAAAATAAAGTCAACCTTAAATATAATTTTGTTAAGTCAAACAAAAACGCAATGTTTGGCAATGCAACCCCATTTTGAATCATGTAAAGAACATTTTGACTAGAATTGAATGCAAACAAAAAAATATTTTTGAAAAAATATTTTTTTTTTTTATGAAAACAATGTTTTGTTATGTCCCCAGATACCACCAACCATAGGCCCAGCACCTGTGACAGACGTGTCCCGCGTGGGCAACGGCGGTGCGATCATGGGCCCGCTGAGCGCGGAGGAGTGGGGCATGGTGTCCAAGTTCGCGTTGTCTGCCCTAACCTCGCAGGGCACTATGGGCGGCCTGCTGCTGTCGGGATTGGTGAGATTTTATTATTTCTTTAATAAAATAGGGTGAATTTTCCAAGCCAAGCATCGATACCGTTGCATATTGAATACTAGCTGCGCTCCGCGATTTCACCCGTATTGCTCCGCTCCTGTTGGCCTTAGTGTGATGATATAATATAGCCTATAGCCTTCCTCGATAAATGGGCTATCGAACACCGAAAGAATATTTCAAATCGGACCAGTAGTCCCTGTGATTAGTGCGTTCAAACAAACAAACTCTTCAGCTTTATAATATTAGTATAGATTTTAATATTTTTAAGGTTTATTTTTTAAAGCCAGGCACCGAACCCGTTGCGTATCGAATATTGCAGCAACTTTTGGTGTTATCCTGGAGAGTGGAAAGTAATAACACACGGAAAACTTAAATAAGCAATTAAGTACTTGTCTATGACATTACTGCAACACTCGTCTATGACACTAATTTTCATACAATCGTGTCATACATTCGTAAATTTCATACGATCGCAATACACATTGCAGCTGCTAAAGACGGTCGGCTGGCGCGTGGTGGTGGCCACGGGGATCGTGTACGGCGCGCTGTACGCGTACAGACATAACTAACAGTGTACACACACATTGCAGCTGCTAAAGACGGTCGGCTGGCGCGTGGTGGTGGCCACGGGGATCGTGTACGGCGCGCTGTACGCGTACAGACATAACTAACAGTGTACACACACATTGCAGCTGCTAAAGACGGTCGGCTGGCGCGTGGTGGTGGCCACGGGGATCGTGTACGGCGCGCTGTACGCGTACAGACATAACTAACAGTGTACACACACATTGCAGCTGCTAAAGACGGTCGGCTGGCGCGTGGTGGTGGCCACGGGGATCGTGTACGGCGCGCTGTACGCGTACAGACATAACTAACAGTGTACACACACATTGCAGCTGCTAAAGACGGTCGGCTGGCGCGTGGTGGTGGCCACGGGGATCGTGTACGGCGCGCTGTACGCGTACAGACATAACTAACAGTGTACACACACATTGCAGCTGCTAAAGACGGTCGGCTGGCGCGTGGTGGTGGCCACGGGGATCGTGTACGGCGCGCTGTACGCGTACAGACATAACTAACAGTGTACACACACATTGCAGCTGCTAAAGACGGTCGGCTGGCGCGTGGTGGTGGCCACGGGGATCGTGTACGGCGCGCTGTACGCGTACAGACATAACTAACAGTGTACACACACATTGCAGCTGCTAAAGACGGTCGGCTGGCGCGTGGTGGTGGCCACGGGGATCGTGTACGGCGCGCTGTACGCGTACAGACATAACTAACAGTGTACACACACATTGCAGCTGCTAAAGACGGTCGGCTGGCGCGTGGTGGTGGCCACGGGGATCGTGTACGGCGCGCTGTACGCGTACGAGCGGCTCACGTGGACGGCGCACGCGCAGGAGAGAGTGTTCAAGCGGCAGTACGTCGCGCACGCGGGCAAGAAATTGAGATTGATCGTGGATTTAACCTCGGCTAATTGTAGCCACCAGGTGCAACAGTGAGTGTTTTTTTTTTATTATTTGATGGTTGAGGATTGTGTATGACTTTTAAATGATGTAACTTGAAATAGTTATTTTTACTTCAGAATGTAAGATAGTAAAAAATATCGAATTGTCCGTTAAAATCCACTCGAGGCAAATGTTTGTACTTTCTTCCACACTTCCATTCATTATTTTCATCTACCCACAACACTAGAGATTTATTGATTTCACTAGACTTCCACAGTTCTTGTCCTCAGCACTATTTAGAGACAATAATATTTATCATTTTCCAGGGAGCTATCCACGATGTTCGCTCGTTTATGCCGTCTCATAGACGAGGCAACAACCGAAATGGACTCAGAATTGATGGAAGTACGAGAAGCTATCAAGATGTTAGATGACGCTTCCACATCGGCTAAGAAATTGCGTAATAAGGCGAATTACCTATGCCACGAGTTGGAGCTGTTTGATGACGCGTTCTTGAAGCCTAACTAGGTTATGGGTGAGTATCCTAGCTTGAGTAGGTTATGAGTTATAGCTTGACTAGGTTATGGTTGAGTATCTTTTTGTCTAAATAGATTATGGGCGAGTATTTTTTTGTCTAATAGGTTATAGGCGAGTACCTTACCCTGAATAGGTTATGGGTGTGTATTATATGCTGAGTAGGTTATGGGTATCTTATTATTTTGAGTAGGTTATGGGCGAGTATCTTTGCCTGAATAAGTTATGGGTAGCATGACTTAAGTAGGTTATGAGCGAGTATTTTTTTGTTTAATAGGTTTTAGGCGAGTATCTTTCCTTGAATAGGTTATGAGTAGTAATTTGGTTATAAATGTTAAAACAATTGCCTACATAAGTAAAATAAGTAATTTTAAAATAATCTATTTCAGTTGAAATTCAAGGATGCAAGTGAAACAAGGCATTTCACTGTACATCGAGCACTGGTATGCCGGGCGTCGCCACGGGGTTTAGTAGTATCATTGGTGTCCTGTTTGTCTGTCTGTCTGTTTGGTTACGCGAAAATGGCTCGAACATTCGTTATGATGATAGCTTGTTATTAGCGATACGGTAGAACATTCTGGAATTTTTGTTTTCAATTTTTTTTACAGTAAAAGAGGTTTTAACATAAATCTCTGTATTCATAAAGTGTTTCTGTCATAAGGGATTTTTAATAAACTAGATTGTCAAATTAGAATCATTATAAAAATATTTAGGTTACACTTGAGAGAAACCTCGGGCTATAACTAGTTTAGAAAATAAAACGTATGTTTATTGCTAAGGCTAAGGGAATTGAGTATGATCCGTCATTATATAAAAGAGAAATGAAGAAAGATATCTGTTTATACCGAGGTATTGAAGCTCTTAAATTCATTAGAACCATGACGAATGTTACTGCTATTTTCGAAGTGTTGCCATATATAACGAAAGACTATTCAAAAAGCTTTTCTTTTCAATATTGACTTTTCAAGCGCTTTTGAATTTTAAATTTAATGAAATTGCTTTTTATCTTGACATATTAAATTGATATTAAACGTATTATGATATTTTAAATTTCTCTGTGATAATTAAATTTTCATGTTAAATAAAATAATACGATAACCGTTACATTTGATGAACATTAGAAATTTCTGGAAAAATGTGTTCTAGAATTCAGAACAAATTTGAATTTTGAAAATTGATTGTTCGATTTTTGGATTGTATTTATGAGATTATTGTAGTAAAATAAAATTTAAATATCGAATTGTATCAGTGTTCAATATGCGGGTATCACACAAAGTGGTATGGAAGGTGTACAGTGCGCAAATAAAATGATATTATGTTTAATTATTAGTCGGTGTCACATATGGGCGTAGTGATTAGGTATCAGTTAGTGCTTTTAAGGGGATTGTAGAAAGGGGGGAGGGGGGGGGTTATTAGTCATTGGTTTAATAATAAAGTGTAACTTGATTTTTTTTGTGTACTGTATACGAACATTATTTAAGACATCTCAATACAGAGAAGTTATTTAATTTTGATGAGATTATTAATATCTATAGATCTCGAATCGAACAAATCTTCAAAGTGACAACACAAGTAATAATGGCTTCTAAAAATTGAGTAGCATTTGAGTAACTTAATAAACTTACGCATCAAAAAGTTAAGTCATACTTCAATATTCAACTTCGCTGTTTCTATATTGATCAAACTCCCCACCTTCAGTATCGGTGAATAATATGAATGAATAAATGAATTTTTATTCGCTACGCCCGTATCACGATCAGGGAGGACTCGTTAACATTGTATATTATTTATTCGAACGTAGACAGGGGGCTCGCGGTTAGTTTTGTTAGGAAATCTAATGCTTATATGCAACATGAATTCAGTAAATGAAAGACAAAATATACTATAATTGCAACTTATTATAGTTTATTTTATAGTAGCGAGCAATTGCTCTAATTAGCATGCTTTTGCTTTAAGATTACAATCAAAGTGAAGACAATATTTTTACTGTTTTTATATTATAAGAAACCTTAACGTAATTTGCCGCTATCCCCCTGCCTATCTTGTATAGTTAATAAAGCCGGTATACTCAACTCAACGTTTACTCAAGTCCACGCAGAAGATTAGAGTTGAGTTCGGTTTTCTATGTGTAAATTGTTGTTGTTATTTATACCGCTTAGTAGTTGAATCAAGTGTTATGTTTGTTGTGTTGTGTAACTGTTTATACTTTGTGTTGAAACGCACGGACATTTTGTGGATCTGTTTGAAGTTAAAGATGGGTTAGGGTTGCCATTTGAAAAAAAAATTCGTGCGAAAAATTACTGTATAATATATGCCTGAAAAGTTGACGGTTGCATGCTTTATTATTTGCCAATTGATTAAACGTTACATAGCTTATTGTTCTACGTTTTTTTCAATACAGAAATGGCAAAAATGTTTTATATGTACTTAAGACAAGTTCTTTATTTTTAAAGAGTCTATTGAAAAATAAAAAGAATCGAGTTTCAAATAGACACTATCGAATTTATTTGTATTCCTTTTTTGCTACAATAAATATCCGTGCGTTTCTATATTTTGGTGCTAAGTACATTACGTGAGGTCGAAGTAAAAAAACCTTTGACAACATCCGCACTGCAGTTTAAGAAAGTTTTTTATGTTTATAGTGCGATTCTTATTTTAAGACCTCGCTCACTGTATATTATGTTGAATTATATACATCTTAATAAATGATGCAATTGAACATTGTATTTGAATGTGTCTCGTTAAGCATGTTTATTATCTGTGCAAAAACGAGTTACTAATGACAACACTATTTTTTATGTATTATAGGTATTATTGTCTAGATAGAAATAAATTTAGTTACCAAGTTGGTTTCTTTTTTTTGCGTATCTGTTGGCAAGTGACATTGACGTTGACAGCTATCAAAAACCGTTTAAGCGGAGTTTGTACACGAAGTAGATAAAAAAGTAGGGAGATATGTTTTTAAAGCGGCATCGAATTAAGGCTTATACTTACATAGTTAATTGAATATTACTACACTGTACAATATTATCATTAGGAATCTATTCAGGATACGGAAGAATGCCTATAAAATACCTATTCTACCCTATTAGAACTCTGTGGTGACCAAGAGGCAACACGTATGCGGTATGACATTAGTCCAAAATTAAGGAAAGAAATTGTTATTGTTAATAAATTTATAAAATAATCATTGATGTTTGTAGCTCGCCGTTATGGCATGGTACTAAGTACCTTTAATATTTGAGATCAGATGTCAATACCGTTTATTTGTCAAGGAATGAGTCCTATTTGACGAATAATAAACAAGTATTCGCTGTAAACTGCTTTGGAGAATATAAAGTAAAGAAGAAATAAATGCTTTCTTTTTTTCTTTGTTCATCCCATGATATATTGCGACAATCAGGCAACATCTAAATAGTTTTAAAATATCCTGAAAAATGTAGAAGCAACCAAATCAAATTTTATTAGAAAACTATCATTGAATACTTCTTGGCAATTTTTTGTTACAATAATTTTGTTTTATTAATTTTGCGTTACTTGGACATATTAAATTTTAGATGTTTAATTTAGTAGTGTTAGGAAAATCAATGCAATGTTATTACTTATTACTCGTATAAAAGATATCAAATTAGTGATTTTTGTATTACCGTCAATACGCTTAAAAAATATTATTAAATGACATTTACAATGCATTTAATTTTAATCGGAATTGTTTAAAAAGCCTCCTTTTGCATAATAAAAATCTTTATTAAATGGGAAATTATTTCAATATAGGTACCACAAAATGGAACCAGAATTAAAATAAACAGAACATGTGTGATCCATTATCTACATGTCCAAAGCTGTGACTGACATAACTAATGTAACTTAGCCATATGATAGGCAAATTAGCTATTTTATGTAATTAGCAAACACATAGATGAATTTCTTATGTAAATAAAAGATTATTGGTAAATAAATTTTTTATTTCAAACAACATATTTATTATAACATGATTAAGTTCAGGCACACATATAAATAATAAAAAATAATTATTCACAATGAGATCTTAGAAACTTAATAATTATTGAACATGTAACAAATTATGAGTAAAAATACAAGAACATTAATTTAACTCCACGATTCTGTTAAATATAAGTATAAATATACTAAAAATAATAACTATGGTCTATGATGTAGAAACTTAAGCACCCGAGCGAGGTCGTAGATTCAACTTAATTATTCAAGAGGTATTTTTTGTAAAATTTTTAAGTAAATCCGCGTTATAAAACATGTTTATTACGCTTCCACGGTAAGAATGTCTTCGAAGTCCATGTCTAATATTTTAAAACTGTATTTTTGTGGAAACTGAAAGTAAAATAGTATGTTTAAATATCACTGATTCTTAAGAGGTTTCTTAGTTAGTTCAACTTGTTATTTATGAAGGTTAACTCTCAAAAACGACTCAATTTAAGTACACAAATAGGAGTTTAAATGAAAGCTTCTATTATATTTTTGAAGTGAAACTTCTTTATCGGGGTTGGAAAAAAATTTAGTGTAACATTTTTTCGTTACGCGACGAATCTTGTTCTTACCCTAATATCACTGATATTTAAGAGGTTTCTTAGTTAGTTCAACTTGTTATTTATGAAGGTTAACTCTCAAAAACGACTCAATTTAAGTACACAAATAGGAGTTTAAATGAAAGCTTCTATTATATTTTTGAAGTGAAACTTCTTTATCGGGTTTGGAAAAAAATTTAAGTGTAACATTTTTTCGTTACGCGACGAATCTTGTTCTTACCCCTACCACGCGTGATTCGACGTATTTCTGTCAAGTTGCATATAGTAAATTATTTTTTGAAAAATAAGGTTATAAAGAAGTTTCACTTCTTACGTGTGTACACTAGTACACGCACACATTTTTTTTAACATTACATTTACTATTAGCAATACTTGACATTCCAAGAGTATAGATACATAATACTTACAATGTTTACATCACTTTTAAACGCAGCCTTGTTAAAGCAAACCCCGTCACCTACAGTAAGTCCATAATGCTTACAACAATCTATCACTTCATAAACACTGTTGAACAACAACCACTGTTGTAACACTGTTGTTGGAACTGTCAGTGATTTGCTGTTGTAAGCTGTGCTGAGGACTTGAAGGCTCCGCCTGGAATATAAGTATGATATGAATGCACAATATATCTTTTGTATTTTTTTTCTTAGTGTGATGTGCCATGTGGGGACATAGTGGGGTAAGAGGCAGGTGATGATCGTTTACATTTTTTTACTGACTCTGTAGAAATTTTGAATAATAATTTATTGTTGCAAGTTGTATGAAAAGATGTACTGCCGAGATGTTTTGAGGTAAAGTCCTGTACAATTTTGTCTACCTATGAAGGGAATAAGCTAGTACAGACTGACAAAATTTTTACAAATAATTGTTTTACAAGACGTAAAAAGATTAGTGTACTTGTTTACAAATATACCTAGTTTAAAGCGGAAGAAGATAAGAGGGCTAGTTGAACATAAAACTTACCTCTGCAATGTAGGTAAATATAAGTAAAAGGCACAACTAGTTAAAGGACATAATTTCTGCGATAGTCTACACATTCTAATGTAATTCCTTTTTAGATTAGCGACTGCTATTTCATAGGACAATCTTAGTTGTGGTTTTCTGAAAAAGAGAGAATTAATGGTATAAGTAGGAAAGGTAGGAAAATAGTAGACTATATAATATAATAAAGATACTGTCTATACTTTCAACAAAAACTTAGAAAATTTGTTTATTTCAGATTTATTTTTATTTTTATGGTAGCAGTTGTAAAATGCAACACTAAAACACTATTTTTACCTTTTTAAATACTGTGGTAAGTTTAAATACCGTAACATTGGCTGTAAATCATCCAAATTGCATAATAAATATAAACTTTCTATTAATTCTCTATTACACATATGTTTCCCATTCAAAGACAAAGATTCTAGACCGAATGTATTATCTACATTAAAACTTTTATTCTGTCTGTCTGTTTCATCGCAACAACTCAAAAACCACTTCATGCATTCGAGAAGGTATTTGTTGTTCAACACAGGATCAAATTCATTCAATGATTTGTCTCTTAATCTGGAAAAAATAACAAAAAGTATATAAATTGAGGTCAATAATGATTTTTACATGAATAAACATAAACATAAATGAAAAGATGGGCACAGAAGGTGTACGGTTTACATATTACTTTTGCTCACAAAAGGCTTTTTATGTTGTAGCTATTTCTCTAAAGTTAGGATTAAACGTAAAGCTTAATCTCCAAGCAGAATAGAACCTATATTGATATTTAAATATTATTAAGAATTATATAACCTTGAGTCTATCAACCTACAGATACATCTGTTTTTAATAAATTCTCCTCTTTTCAATCTATTTTTTACCTTAAAGCAAAGAAAACATGAAACCTAATAATAGGTTCCAATAATTCCATACACTGTTCCGGTGGCAAGCGTTGTATGGTCATGTCTTGACGGACAGCTCTAAGCCGATCATTGAGGAAATCATACACAACTGGTAATGGCACATCTGATCGCTTTGCTACTCTGCAAAATGTAAGTATATTTCAATTTTCAAGCTACCTACTGAAAGACAGACAGAAAAATGTTGTTAATAATACTTATAGTTCCTGCTAACAAGTGATTGATTAACTTGTATTTTTGTTTATTATACAGATTTTATATTAAATTGGATGTAATAAATTATTAGTCTATCTCAGAATATCTTGAAATTGTTATATCAGAATAAATTATCACATATAAATATTGCTACAGTACAGTACAGCAACACAAGGTGTGATTTACACCGTTTTAAGACAATCTGCAATTTAAATGAATATGTACACGTCTTACTCAAATAATAAATATTGTACAACTTTTCTTAATACATGATAGGGTCGTAACAGCTTTGGCACAGCCATATTGGAGTCTGCAGCAGATCTACTGTATGATTTAATTAATTTATGTTCATTTCCAACAACTTCCAAGATATGTATTAATTTTTCGCGTTTTCGCCTGAAAAGTTTATAAATAATTATTTCATAAAATAAGAAAAGTACACGATAATCATTAATGACCCAGAGCCAGAGGAGTTAGATAAGGTATTATTGATATTGCTAAATAGTTTTAAGTCAAGAAGACATTCTGATTTAATGTAATAATTAAAATAAAAACAAACTTACAGAGCGCTTTCTTCTTGTGGACAAAAGTTATTACAAATTCCTGTAATATTCGTGCCGAGTTTTGCTGTATTTTTGTTTTGTAAATAATCTAGATACGACATCGTTTAAATGTAAAAGATAATAGAATGTCTTTAGAGGACTCTGAAGCTTTAACTTTAAAATAATATTCAAATAATAATTTTTCTGCCAATTTTGAAGATTTGGCACGTTTGGCCAGCCTTACGCAGCTTCTATATAAAAAAAAAGATTGTATGAAACGGTTACTTAAGCGTCGTATTCACGGTCCATCTTGACGTACGTCCCGCCAAGGTCATACACGATGCACGACGCAAAACGACAGTGAATAGTGTTGACGTACGTCAATAATTATTATTATTATCTTGCTGGATGTGCACGACCAATTTTTCATCCAGCGAGCACCCCCACCACCGCGAACGTCGTGCAGATGGACAGTGAATAGCGCGGACGTACAGCAGATCAGTGTTGCCAACAGAAATTAAAGTAAATATGTACTTGGAAACGTGGCCTATTGATATGATTTTTTTGTGATAACATAATGAGTACCTACATGAGCAAGCAAGAAACAGTTATTTTATATTTTTATGTACACAGGAAATACCCAATTATCATTACTTTTGGATCAACCTAGTACACATGGACAGTTTATATTCAGAAGTTATTATTTTAAAAGAACTCCAAGGCAAATTGATGAATAACACAGATTTTATGCAAAAGTCCACTGCAGAAAAATGGCAATTTATTTAAAAAAAATGTCCTAACGAATTTGTTTGTTTAAAAAAATGATTAGCTATATACTCTCTGTTCCCGCCACTTCAGCATTTACTGAAAGAGTCTTTTCGGTCATGAATGTGAAGTGGCGGGAAGAGAGAAACCGAGCTTCATTAAAAATTAATTAAAAATGAGCTCTTGAAATATATAAATTTAGATTTGGAATGTTTGGATTCATATAATTCATTTAAAAATAATGAAAAATTGTTAAGTACTGCAAAAAGTACAAAAAAATACATTTTTAAAAATATTTATTTACTCTTTATTTACCTCCTTTAAAATCAGATATACTCTATATCTTCAAATAAAAGTTGGCAACCCTAGCCATGCTTGATGCGCGCACGATCGTCAGTAGGATACATCCAGCACTGCGGCCTTGAGCTGACGTACGTCGGGGATGGACCGTGAATAAGACGCTTAAGGTCTATGGCGGGTATTTTTGTCCTTTTTACTCTTACAGAATCTATCTCTTTTTTTTCTTTCAGTATTGTCATTACTGTCAACGTCACATTCTTAACCGAAAAAAAAAAGAAAAGTCGTTTTTTTTCTCAAAAAAAGTTTCTCTGTCCCTAATCCCTTAGCTTAAATCTTTAAAACTACGCAACGGATTTTGATGCGGTTTTTTTTAATAGATAGCGTGATTCAAGAGAAAGGTTTTAGTATATAATTTATTAGGTTTTAGACAAAGCGGGCGAAGCTAGTATGCATTATAAAACATGCGAAGTGTGTGGGATCAAATCCGGTCGAGAGAAGGGTGAAAAACGCTTTTTTCTTGCAAAGTTTCCTTTGGACGAGGCAAGGTCAGTATTTATAGAATCCGTACTGCACATTTATCATTAATATTTTATCATTTTTATAATAAAAAGCATTAATTTTTGTACATGGAAAAAACAAACTATGGAATGTGACAAATGAAATGGAAGTCTCTGGGAATTGACTAGCTTAACATGCCTGCTGTTGATGTAACCTGTCCACATTTTTTTCGTTTTTAAACTTGTTTCTACCGATATAAACTTTTTTTCTATCTCAGTGTAAATTATGTTTAATAATATTGTTTCTTTGTAGGTGCAAACAATGGGTTAAAGTGGTCGGGATAGAAGATTTGGCTTATCTGCCTATAGAGAAACTTCATTCCCTAAAACATGTGTGTGGAGTGCATTTCAAACCCAGAGATTTTAAGAAAAAGAAAACCCAATTAAAAAAACATGCTGTTCCATCAATTGGTTTGAAACGTGAACCGTTAGCAGATGAATTACTAATAGGGTTTCCCCTTCATGTAGCTAAACAGGAAGCGAATATTGGTAGGTAACCCTAACTATATTTTATAGTAAAAACAATAGCTTAAGACTTACTATATTATTCATGCAAATTATCAAACGTCTAATAAACCTATTTTAGTTATAAAGAGTTTTGTCATCATCTCTCTACTGAATATTTGACTGTGAAAGAACGAGACAAACCATTTTATAACTAGGTTTTTTGTTAAAAAGATTTATTAGACGAATATAAATTATTTGATTTTCATTTAAATGGTTTGCCCTACAATATATTATATCACAGATCGAGTGAGGAAGTACCTACATGAGAGGTTTCTAAGTTGTACCGTGTTAATTTTTTTTGTTTTTACAGAATCAAGTTCAAAAATTCTTATGGAACACAATTATTCCAATATTTTCAAATCATCCATTTCTGGAGAGAAAAGGCAACATAGTCCAGGTACCAACACACAAATTATAAAAATGATCATAAATATTTAACTTTTCAAATAACATAAATGAAACAAAACTTTAGTTTATTGATATATTCTCTGTGCCTCTCGGTTGTCTAGCCATGACTTACTTTGGAAAATAACAATGTTTTCTTTCGCAGAACCGTCTACTTCCAAAGTATATAAAAAGGAAAAAAAAAATGAATGTGATCCAAGTAAGTGCGCTAAATAGTAAATATAAATAAAAAAAAATAGTTATCAAACAATGCATTCAAGTTGTTGGTAAGATAAACTCCATTTTCTAAAACATGTTAAGGATTTCAAACTCACAGAACTTAAAAAAACAGTATAAGCATGTTGTTCCTTTAACTGGCTTAATTTTATACATGAACCGTTAGCAGATATAGAGTTTCCCCTTGATGTAGCTACACAAGAAAACAGTAATGGTATATCACTAATTATATAAAAACAATAGGTTAAGGCTTAGCCTAAACAAGGACCAATTAATAACATATTAGAAACAAAACTAGTTTTTTGCTATATTCATTGTGCCTCTCTGCTGTCTAGCTATGAGTGCTATGACTTACTTTGGAAGATAACAATGTTTTCTTTTCCAGAACCGTCTACTTCCAAAGAATATAACACGGGCGATAAAATGGAATCTGATCCAAGTGAGCACAGTAAACAAAATCAAGGGTCTGATGTTTCTATGCCAGGAGAAGGTCAGTATATTTTGCAAATAGTTGTCAAACAATGAGTTGAAGTTGTTAGGAAAGAATATTTGATTTATGTACCTTCAGATAAACTCCATTTTCTGAAACATGTTTGTGTGTCAAGGATTTCAACCACAAAGAACTTAAAATAAAATAAAACAGTTATATAAGCATGTTGTTCCAGCTAAACAAGAAACCCGTAACGGTATAAAACAATATTAACTATATCTATACTTAATATTATAAAGCTGAAGAGTTTGTTTGTTTGTTTGTTTGAACGCGCTAATCTCGGGAACTACTGGTCCGATTTGAAAAATTCTTTCGGTGTTAGATAGCCCATTTATCGAGGAAGGTTATAGGCTATATAACATCACGCTTCAGCCAACAGGAGTGGAGCTACGGGGGTGAAACCGCGCGGAGCAGCTAGTATTTTATATAAGACAATAGTATAAGGCTTTTTCTTTTTAAGTTGTAATCTTTGTTTATTTATTTTTTCTTTTCACAGAATCAAGTTTGATAAAGGCGGAACACAATTATTCCGATATGTCCAAATTATCAATTTCTGGAGAGATAAGGCAACATAACCCAGGTACCAACACACAAATTTCAAAAATGATTTAAAATATTTAACTTTTCGAATAACATAATAGAAACAAAATGCTATGACTTACTTTGGAAGATAACAATAATTTCTTTTCCAGAACCATCTACTTCCAAAGAATATAACACGGGAGATAAAAGGGAATCTGATCCAAGTGAGCGCAGTAAAATAAATCAAGGGTCTGATATTTCTATGCCAGGACAAGGTTAGTATATTTTTCAAATTTTTGTCGAATAAGTGTACTAACCTTTCTCTATAATATTTATTACTACTTTTCCTCTTGTTAATAATATATCTCTTTTCAGCTTTGTTGGTCACACCTCGGAAACGCAAACTTTTGAAGCGTTTACAACAATACAAAATTAAAAATTCGAGTTTAAAGAAAAAACTTAAAGAAATCGCAAATATTGAATCGCCTGTTTTAAAAAGTTTGGTTGAATCTGGTATCAAAAATCAAAAACGTAAAGCACATGGGAAAAGGTGGACAAAATTGAATAAGAGTGTGGCTTTGGCAATATACAAAAAGTCACCAAAAGCATATAGATATCTGAGCCAGCTCTTGCCTCTGCCTAGTATTCGTACATTGCAAATTGTTTTAGAAAATATGAAGCTGGAGCCAGGAATCGACCCAACCATACTAGAACACTTGAAAAAAAAAGCAGAGAAATTATCTGATAAAGAACGAACTTGTTGTCTGTTATTCGACGAAATGTCTCTTAAAAGACGGCTCATTTACAATCCCTCAATAGATCAAATAGACGGCTTTGAAGATCTTGGAGATGGCAATGGACGATCAGAACATATCGCAAATCACGCTCTAGTATTTATGTTACAAGGCGTGCACAAAAAATTAAAGCAGCCTATTTCTTATTACTTTGTCAAGGGTACTATATCCTCACAAAAATTAGCAATGCTTATAGAAAACAACATCAGGACTTTAAAGTCAATTGGCTATAATATCATAAATACTGTATGCGATCAGGGCTGTACGAATGGAGGTGCTCTCAGTCTTTTGAAAAGCAGATATGGAATTCTTCCCCACGAAAACTACTTCTTGCTTGATAATGAAAAAATTTACATTGTTTTTGACGTCCCGCACCTTTTTAAATCCATACGGAACAATTTTCTGAAGGGTGGAGAACTAATGCTTGATAATATAAAGGCAAAGTGGAGTCACTTGGTTAGAGTAGAAGAAAAAAACCGCATGCAACTGCGATTCACAAAAATAACTAAAGCGCACGTTGCTCCAAAGTATCGGGCCAAAATGAAAGTAAAGACTGCTGCTCAAATTTTAAGCAACACCGTTGCTGCTATTCTGAAATTAATGTCTGAGAGCATTCAGGACGAAGCAGAAAGTAAGGCCGTTCTACAGACTGCTGAAATCATTGAAAACCTTGATCGGTTATTTGATTGCACCAATGGGCCAGCTTCCAAAAATGATATAAAAAAAAATATTCGCACAAACGTAAGCAAAAACAGTTTCCATCATACGCTTTGGCCGAAATATAAGAAAACTCTCGCAACTCTACACTTTTTAAAGTCCGATAGCCAACTGCGATTGAGGAACATTAGATGTGTTAATGGCTACATCACAACAATATCATCTCTACAAAATATTTGGGAAGTAGTAGCTGCAAAAGGATTCAAATATCTCAATTTAAGGCAACTGAACCAAGATGCTCTTGAAAATTTATTTGGCATGATACGACAACACAGTCCAACAAACCGGCACCCAACATGTTACCACTTCAAAGGAGCATTAAAGTCATCTATCCTGACACGCTTAAGCACACCTCTAAGCAGGGGATCAAACTGCCAAAAAGATGAAAATGAAATCTTATTCGATTTTCACGACATTGTGTTCCCCAACATTTCTAAACCCAAAATTGATAAGTTGACTGATGTGCCATCCATTCCTGAAATTCAAAGTAGTCAAGATATACCAATTCTCCAAATTCCGGAAGATAACAGTACAACAGAAGAACTGCAAGAAATTGAAAATTATTTTAAAAAATTCGAAATGCAACCGACAGTGTATGTGAGTGGCTATATAGCGTATTCTGTTTTGAAAAAAATTGAATGTTTAAGGTGTAGGGACTCTTTAACAATTTCTAGCCCGGTAGAAAATTCTATCTATAATTATATTTCGCTTAGAGAATGGTGGAAGGAAAAACAATCGCTCACCTATCCAACAATTAAACTATGTGAGACTGTGGATGTTGCTCGCAAGGTGTTTGAAGAATATTTATTACCATGCCTACATAGACACGACTTGTGTGTTTATTCAAAGACCGTTATGATTGCTAATATCGATTTTAACTGGATATATTGTAATAACCATAAGACCAGCATCGTCGATGCATTAACACAGCGCCTGAGTCTTTTATTGATTAGAAATCATTGTAAAATTGTAAATAGATAGCTTGCAGTCCCTGAAGAATCATTGGCTGATTCGATGAAAAGGGCAGAGCAGCAAGGGATGGCAAAGTGAGATATTGTTCAATTAAAAAAAACCGCATCAAAATCCGTTGCGTAGTTTCAAAGATTTAAGCTAAGGGATTAGGGACAGAGAAACTTTTTTTGAGAAAAAAAACGACTTTTCTTTTTTTTTAACGACTTTTCTTAGTAACCTGTAATAAATATGTAATACCTAAATTGTTTTGTTTATTTTCCAATTTAATAAACTGTCACTATCACTGAATGTTACTAAATTTTTTACGATATCGTTAAAAATCAGATGTCGCAACACGGACAACACTATTTTCAAACGGTCATATTGCTTGCGACTGAAAGACTTGTATCCATGGTTATGAATAATTTATTAAAAAAAATTGTCATGTTGCCACCAATGGAAGCAAAGTGTCAAAATGTTTGAAAGTTGGTACCGTAGGTTGGTACTAAGCGCATGGTAACTGTTTCATAGTTTATTATTTTCAAAGGGAGTCCCACCTCTTAAAACGTAGTGATTATATCCTCTTTGCGTTTGGCACCAAAATTGAAAATTAATGTCATGATGACATCAAAGAGAGACAACAGTTCAGAGGACAACAGGTTGTTCAGAGGCGTTCAGACTTCAGAGGACAACAGAGGACAACAGTGAATAGTGATGAAATTTCGTTAGTTTTTTTTTTCGTTTTTTTGGCAAAGACTGCACTATTTGCCAGTGTCAATTTCAGATGTTGCATCATTTTTTTTAATAGCAACACTAATTTTCGCTGGCTCCGATTACAACCACCTGCCCTTAGAGTATATATTACAGTAGTATAGAGCGCGTGTATTGCACAAATTGCATAGTGCGCATCGTAGGCAGATGAGCTATAGAAACTATATAGATGTGTGTGTGACCAATAGGGATGGGTAGGTATCAATTGCGTGTTGAGCTATCGATAAGTTATGTAAATAAATATGTATCTTAAGTAAATTTTATGTTCAATAAGTTATTAAAGGAAAAATATATGAATAAAGTATAAATATGTAATTTTAAATTTGTTTACCAATACAACTGAATAAAGTTTGTTTATTCCATTTGAATATTTCTTGTATTAAGTATAAGTACTTTAAAAAAATATGTGTTGGAATATCAGAAAAATGCGAGTCCTTTTTAAATAAAAAAGTTAATAAAATAATAGATCGCGTTTAGTGCTATTTCTTTAATAATAAATCAAACAATAATAATAATGTTTTAAAAATGTTAAATAACTATAAGAAATAATTAATAATTTAAAATGATAATATAATAAATAATATTAATAATTTTTTTATTTAATTTTATCCATTCTACTATCAAAATCTTCAAAATCAATTAAGCGGTTCAGAAAATATATCGTAACATTACATACTTTACATTTACACTATAATACATTTTTAAAAGAGTTTTAATTTTAAAGTTAAATAAATAATTTGTTAAAATATAGTTCTTCTAGTAAACTTTATATCGAGTACAGCGTTGGTCAGGTCACATCACTACGATCACGTGGAGGCAGTGAGGCGCGCGAGCGAGCCTGCGCGTGTCCGCCTCCCACCTCCCCTTCACCCCTGCGATGCTAGATTTATTTTCATAAAAATAAGTATAACAATCGACTTACTGATGAAATGTGATACTGGATTTCAATTTTGTGTATTTTCTAGTATCGTTTTTGCAAGATAGAACTGCACATTTCACCATGTTTATTCGTAAATATGAAAAAAAATCCAGAGCAACGTACTTCGACAGCACTCAACCACGACTACGAGCGCTCGCGGCGGGAACGTCGTGTTGTTCCCACCTGTGCCTACTGTTCCCACTTGGTTGTTCGCACTCTATAGATAGTATATATACTCTAAGCACCTACCACACTACCCTCCATATACGGTCAAACTATTGCAAATTCTCTGAGCCAGTTTTCTTCTACGGAATATCGATTCCGGGCATTGGCCCAAATGGCGATTTATTACGCTGATAATAGGCAATAGACTTTAATAGGCTTTTTCTAAAATAAATAGTTGACGATAATGACAAAATCGTAAAACATTGACGATTTAACGATCTGGTCAAACTATGTTGGCCACATCATGAAATGCGACCATTTAGTGAAATGATCAATCATTTCATGAAATTTGCAAATCTACGATATGGCCACGACATACACATTACAGGTAAATTAGCTTGGAGAAATTTTTGCATATGTAGTGGTGTGTATATTACTCAGATCTTAGAGCGCGTTTCCACTATATCGTTCTGGCCTATACAAAAATGTTTCGATATCCTAACATTACTATTTAATTTTATACTTATTCCTAGCAACACTTTTGTTTTCAATAAAAACAAGTTTTTATTTGAAAGAATATGGTTTTGACTTTATAAAAAAAAAAATATATCATTCAATTTCACGTCCTTGAGCAAACGACAAGACGACTACCGTGAAACAATAAAATATCGTGTCCATAATAATTTGTTTCATAATTAATATTTGACCATAATAATTACGAAACAAAACAAATAAATAAATCGTCACTTGATAGTGGAAAGTGGAAACACGCACAAAACCAGAATAAACCAGTTTACGCTGTCCGCAGGTGCCACGTGTAGTCGTTTGGTACCGTTAGAACACACACATTTCATTCAAAAATTATAATTATTACGTATAGACCGGGAGATATTGACACAAAATTTCGAGTCATTTATAACAGGATGGCGGTTCTACAGGGGTCTTAGTACGCAATGACAAAAAGAAAAACGATGGTGTGAACACTGGTACCGGCGGCTTAGTCGCGTGGGCGTTAGTCGAACTCGTCGGAAAAATAGCGAAGTCAAACAATTTGTAACACAAAAATTTTAGAATTTACCGATAGCCCATAAAAAAGAAGTAAGCGGTAGTGTCATGCCATACTTTTCCGGTGTGACTTACAGCCCGCCATACCGACGCGAATGTGTTGATTTAAAAAAAAACAATTCAACCATTTGTACCAGGCTAACTTTTGCACAGGTAACCATCGTCGTGCAGCCATTTACGAAAATCGCCATGCCATACTTTTCGGACGATTCCAAATGGTCGCCATACCGCCGAAAAACTGCAAAATTTTTTTTTTCGCCAAACTTTTTGTACCAGTATTGCATTTGGATTTTTGGAGAGTATTTGATAAAATGTGACCATTATTATATTTACCATACTTCTAGTAGGGGGAAAAAGTGCTGCCATACTTGAAAAATTAATTTAGTATTAATTTATATAAGTGAAGATTTCCACCACCTAGATCTTTGAAATTTTGTATTTATATTCGTTGAACCTCAAACTTACAGGAAAAATTAGTGCCATACTGTTACTAATCGTTCAAAATACGAATAAAATCTTACAATAAAAAAAAATCTTAAGTATACACATTCGCCACCTCCCACAGGTATGACATTCTCACACTTCTATTTATAATCATTCAGGAGTTGTTGAAAAAAAAATTTAGGGTGGTAAATGGTTCGGCGAAAAAAAAAAATTTGCAGATTTTCGGCGGTATGGCGACCATATTTTGGAATCGTCCGAAAGTATGGCATGGCGATTTTCGTAAATGGCTGCACGACGATGGTTACCTGTGCAAAAGTTAGCCTGGTACAAATGGTTGAATTGTTTTTTTTTAAATCAACACATTTGCGTCGGTATGGCGGGCTGTAAGTCACACCGGAAAAGTATGGCATGACACTACCGCCTACTTCTTTTTTATGGGCTATCGGTAAATTCTAAAATTTTTGTGTTACAAATTGTTTGACTTCGCTATTTTTCCGACGAGTTCGACTAACGCCCACGCGACTAAGCCGCCGGTACCAGCGTTCACACCATCGTTTTTCTTTTTGTCATTGCGTATTAAGACCCCTGTAGAACCGCCATCCTGTTACAAATGACTCGAAATTTTGTGTCAATATCTCCCGGTCTAGTAGTTTAATTGTTAAATTTTGTATTTGTTGATTGTTGTTATTATTTGTATTGTTATAATATTTGTTGAAGTGTTTAATTTGTGTGTAAGTGTTGTAACTTTATATTGTTAATTCAAAATGGCTCCAGTGTTAAAACATGGTCGAGGCAAGCCTTTGACTTCTCAAACTAAAGAATTAAACTTTAAATGTCGTTTCTTTTTCAGGTTAGTAAATTTTTCATTTTAGTAACATTGTTAATGTAAAAGTTATACGTATGTTAAATGTGCAAATATTAAAATAAAGTCTCATCTTTTTCAGAGGAGAAACACATATAGTTTAATTTAAAATCCCTTATATATATAAAATAAAAACTAAAAATAAAATGTTGTTTTATTTTATTTGCTGACCATACACTACTACAAACGCAAAAATTTCTCCAAGCTAATTTACCTGTACAACCAGTGGCAATTTTTTTTTAAGAATGAGAACTGCTTTCAAAAATTCACGAAAATTTGTTTACCATATCCGGTAACTGAGCCGATTGAAATCAGTAAGAATAATGAGCAACATTAAAACAAAAATTTACCGTGAGTTGGGAGTTTATTTCTCAACTTTGGAAACAAAAGTTTAAGCTTAAGCGCAAACACGTGAGATGATACGTTTACACCCCGTGTTGAATCGGTCTTTAGAGTCAATAAAAGGGAAAACAATCTTCATAATCATTCGATTCCTAGCTAGGAATATTGATTTTTCAAAAATCTAATGATGCATCTTTTTGATCCTGATATCTAAGGCATTTTTAAAGATAAAAATAGTAAAAACACAGTTTTTCTTGAAGTATATTTATTTGGAATAAAAATCTAAAACGTTTGTCCGTCTCATTAGGCAGACGAACAGAGAATCCAAAAACAACACGATCGATGAAAGCACACAAACAACAATGCAATTTAATGTATTTTATTTATAAATGTTACATATATGTATATCGTTACAATAGTATTATTGGTTGCTCTAACATATATTCTTCCATATGCTCTGCCTTGCTCCATCGGGAACACGTTTGGTAAAGCATTGGGGACGATTGTCAAATTTCTGATTTGAAAATTAGTATTCTGAAATAAAGTAAAATTAAAAGTCAATCATTTTATTTAGTAGGAATGAAACATAAGAAATAATAAGAATAAGATCCAACGGTATAAGAATACGCGGATTTTAAACGTGATTTATTCATTATATTATTATCCCGACGTTTCGCACACTTTGCAGCGAGCGTGGTCACGGGGAGACTGAGTAAAAACCTCTTGTAGAATATTCTTTATAATCATTGAGATACATATTATTGAGATTAATATTATCTCAATGTTTATAATATGTTATAGGTTGGTAATAGGTAGGTAGGTATGTGAATGATGTTTTACAAAATGAATTACCGAGTGAAAAAGTTCGAGATGCCAGTGATTTCAAGTGAAAGCAATAGGTATCTTCATTATCTACATATATTTTGGTTATTTTATTTTATATAAGACTTGGTAACTTACAGGTGGCATTGGACATTTCATTTGATTTCCAAATGTAAAGAATGGAGATGAGAATAAATCACACAACTTGAACTTCAATTCGATAAATGACGGTCTATATTCATTGTGAAGAAATTCTTCAATGACGACGGTCGCCTGAAATTATAGTCACATGCTGTTGTAAAAAAATATAACATCTCAATTTTAATTTTTGAAAGGCTCCTGTTTAATTACAATAATTATAGGTGCCTATACTCAATGTATGGAGTACTTACATATTTCATTTTCTATTAGTGCGTATTATATTACTTGCTCTGTGAGTCTGTGGTGCGTAGGGGTTATAAAAAATATTGATTGCTGATTACTTTGATAGCTTTACCCAAAGCAAAAAACGGCAACGAAACTGATCCAGAAGTTCGAGCCCACGTCCAAGCTCCAGAGGAACTTTATCAAAGGAAGTTCTTCGTTCATTCATTCATTCTTGACTTAGATTGTGACTTACCGATAAGTTATTGTCCAACTTGCGCAAAGCTGTACCATAAACATTGAGGGTTGGTTTCCCTCTCCGGGAATATCTCCTTACGGTCGCTGTCAGATTCGTAGTGTACACATTATCATAATATGGAACTTCAACCCTTTCAATCGAAACCAGGAATGCCTGGAAAAACCTGGGTTGTCTATATTTTTTGAGAAAATGGTAAGTAGGTACCTACTGTGATTTCTCTGTATAGAATAGATTGTACAGGTAGGTTCCTCATCCTGTCCTGAATCGGCGGGCGGAGATCAGCCACGCCGTGCATTTGCAAAAATGACAGCACACGCGTTTCTTGGGCCGAGCTCCGTCCACACTGACCGAGCTGCTTCCCGCAGCATTTGCAGCGGGAGGCTGCTCGCTCTGTGTGGACCTACCTGGCGCCTATTATCTATTCAAGAGAGGATGAGGAACCGAGTTCACTAATATTACTAACTAGCTGTGCCCTGCGGTTTTACCCGCCTTGCTCCGCTCCTGTTGGTCTTAGGGTGATGATATATACCTTCCTCGATAAATGGGCTATCTAACACCGAAAGAATTTTTCAAATAGGACCAGTAGTTCCTGAGATTAGCGCGTTCAAACAAACAAACAAACACACAAACTCTTCAGCTTTATAATATTAGTATAGATAATAGGGAAATTTTACACATCATCTAATCTAATATTATAAAATGCATACATTTGTGTTTTTTTAATGCTTCACACAACAACTTTTGGACAGAACCAAATCGTCGTTTACCAGCAAAAAGCGACATTATTCCTTAGTGACTTAGCTTTTAGAGCTAATAAATTAACTTATTTATTTTTTATTTATTCTTCGTTCTAAGTTCGTTCTATACAGAGTGAGGCAATATAGAAAATAAAATGTTGGTGCAATAGATATTGTAACTTACATGAATTACGCCGAATAGAAAAACAACGATGCAAAGGTTTACAAACATAGCTTTAAACATGTTAGTCGGTTAGATTACAGAAATCTAAGTACATTGAATAAAATGCAAAATTTAAAGGTGCAGACTAATTTCCGTTAAAATTTAAATGTTCTAAATTTTAACGGAAATTAGTTTTGTGAATGCATTAGAATTTAGATTATCTCATTTGCATCAGTATATACAGGGTGGAATTTAAAATTATAAAATTCATAAAAAAAGATTATAAAATTAGATAAAATTCATTAACTTGTGAGAGAAAAGGATAGCAACGGTGCAATGTCATATCGGTCGTATTCACACAGATAAAAAAATCTAGTAAATTGTATACTCTTTAACTCTGTCGTAGCTTTCATCAGCATAAAGCTATAGGTATTATTCCTAGCTTTTAGAGCTAGTAAATTAATTTACATGAATTACTCCTAATACAAAATAAACCACGCAAAGGCTAACAATCATGGATTAAAACATGTTGCAAAATTACAAATTCGTATTCTATTATAACACGATACTGTATTAAACACGAAATTTAAATTGACAAAGAATAGTGATTATCTTTAAATAAGTTATTATCTCTAATCTAAAAAAGTATATAAATGTTAACTTTAACGGAAAAATGTAAATTTTAACGGAAATTAGTTTTGCGAATGCATTATAATATTATTATCTCATTTGAATCAGTATAGTCGTTGTAGTATATGTACACAGTGTTATTTTGTCAAGTCACATTGGTAGGATAAATAGAACATACCAATTTAAATTATTTTTATAAGACATCGCCGTTTGTGAAGAGTTACATCTTATTTGTCAATTTTTAAGGACGCCCTACTATTACCTATACTATGTACTTACATATATCGTTGGATATAAAAGAAAATATTGGTAACAATAAATAGATTACAATGAAATTACTTTTTTTTCTCAATTTCGTGTTAACTACATAATAAATAATTTTATTATAATTTTATTACGAAATTGAGAAAAAGAGTATAGAATACCTACAACCGAAGACGTTATGGTAGAGAATGCGGTCTCATCTCTATTGAGGTATTTTTATTGATTTCTAACAGATAACCACAAAGGCTGATGATGATTATGATGAACCACAAAGTAGGTAAGTGAAAGGGTACACACTTGCACGTTCGACAAAAAAATATTTTTTGCTATAATTTAAATAAAATATATGTACCTATATTAATATTACTAGGTCTCAGTGTCCCGCCTTCGCTTCGCCCGGATAAACATGTTTTTGTATGAAATCATAAATTAAAAAAAAATGTTTTATGGCTTAACTATTGAATATAATTTATAGGTATGTATTCATTTTAGACCGACGACTGGCCGACGAGTAAGGTCCCGATTGATGTTCGTCGGAGTATTTGCTAATAATTGAAAATATTATTTCGCTTGCGCGATTCAGAACAAAATGTTACAACTACAGTTATGCTACGGCCACACTACCTTACCGTCTACCGGGCTGTTGCCGCAATAATTATGGCATTATATTACCGTCTAAATTACTGCATGAACTGATGTGGTTACACTAGAGTTTACCTAGATATGTCGGTAATTATTGGCATTTACCGCAGCAAAAAAAATATTAGTTAATAATCTATACTAATATTATAAAGAGGAAAGGTTTGTATGTATGTATGTATGTATGTATGGTTTTCACGCATAAACTACTGGACCGATTTTGATGAAATTTGGCACAGATAATCTTTAGACCCTGAGAAAGAACATAGGCTACCTTTTATTGCGAAATATGTACCACGGGCGAAGCCGGGGCGGACCGCTAGTTAATATATAATATGGTTTCTGTAATAATTCATCAAGGATTCTTTCTTTTTCAAAGGGTTTTTTCTTTTTCAAATCATCTACTTGGAAATGATAAATTTTGTTTGATCCGACGCCACGCATCATTGTGTACACTGCGATTTTTATAGTTCTTCTGTCGGGTATCCCAAAGAGAAGAATTCCAAAAATTAGCGCCATCGAGCGCTTTTTCATTTGACCACTCCATGTCGGTCGATACGTGCGTCGCCGGTGAGCTCATATTGCACACTGGACAAACGGTAGTGTGGCCGCATACGCAATAATTACCGCGGTAATCTTCTTTGATGTGCGAAAGAATACCGCCGCCGGAGCTATTGCCTACCGCCATTTGTCATATTGATTGGCATTGTAGAATTATGGCCATAAGTCGTGGTTACACCTAGGTGTTGTTAAAGTTGTGGCAATAATTATTGGCATATCACGGTAGTGTGGCCGTAGTATTACAGCTACAACAGTTATTAAAAATACCTTTGGTGCTACCAGACACCTTTTAAAAAAGCTGACAACACATTAGCAATCATTACCTCTACAAGATTAACCACCTTTAAGTTCCTGGGCCCGGAATGATTTTTAAGAGACTGATTCTAAAGTATAAACGAATACGTAATCGCTGCAATGTATTGTGCAGAGACGCTCAACGTCGTCATATCCACAAGTCTCTTGAGAACGGTGATTCAGTTTCTAACTGGAAATTCTTGAAAAGTTTAGGCGCTGGTAAAGTGACTCACAACTCTCCTAACAATCTCGATATTGAACAGCTTAATGGGCACTTTACATCGTCTCCTTCTCTTGAAACCAGTAAGAAAAACCGTACTCTTGCCAACCTCTCCTCGCTCCCTACCCCTGACTATCCTGCTTTCCTTTTCAGCCTTGTTACTGAACGGAATGTTAATAAAGCGATATTGTCTATATCATCAAACGCAGTTGGCTGTGACCTTGTTAGCCGTAATATGATCATTCCTATCCTTGACCTCATTGTACCCATTATCACTCACATATTCAATACCTCCATTTCCTCTAGCGTCTTTCCAAGTGTTTGGAGAGATGCACAAGTTATTCCATTGCCTAAAAAATCTAATCCTAATTCCTTTTCTGATTACCGTCCCATCTCTATACTACCTTTCCTCTCCAAAGTCCTTGAACGTCTTCTTCATAACCAACTCACCTCTTTCCTTAATACACACAATATCCTTAGTGATTTCCAATCTGGTTTCCGTCCTGGTCATAGTACGACTACAGCTCTTATCAAGGTTACTGACGACATTCGTGCTGGTATTGACAATAAGCAGCTCACAGTATTGACTCTGCTGGATTTCAGCAATGCCTTTACTACCGTTGACTTCGACATACTGTTGGGTTTGCTGCGTTTAATTAACATATCTCCTTCGGTAACTGACTGGTTTCGTTCCTACCTTACCGGTCGGAGGCAGCGTATCATGATAGGTTCTAAACACTCGTCTTGGTGCGCAGTCTCTGCTGGTGTTCCGCAAGGCGGTGTCCTGTCTCCTCTCCTCTTCTCCATTTTTATCAATTCCTTATGTTCCCGATTGACGGCTCTGTACCATATGTATGCAGACGATTTACAGATTTATACCCAGTCTACTATCGATGACTTACCTAAGGCAATAGATTTTTGTAATAATGAATTAGCTTCTATACTTAGTTGGTGCGATGATTTTGGATTAAAATTAAATCCTTCTAAAAGCAATGTCATCATAATCGGTAGTCCTTATCTTATTTCTGAAATCGACTGGGGTATTTTGCCTAGCGTCAAAATCGGTGGCGTAGTCTTGCCTTACCAAAAGGTAGTCAAAAACTTAGGCGTTCTGTTTGATCAAACGTTGTCCTGGTCTAATCATATCCAGGAATTGAGCCGTAGGATTTATGCCGCTTCCGCTACGCTCCGAAGGCTTCGTAACTTTTTGCCCATTCCCACAAAAATTATGCTAGCACAATCCCTTCTACTTCCTATTCTTGACTACGCTGATGCATGTTTTCCTGATTTATCAGTAGAGCTAACTGATAAACTTGAGCGACTCCAAAATTTTTGTATTAGGTTTATTTTCGGCCTTCGGAAATACGATCACGTTTCTATTTACAGAAAAAAGCTCAAGTGGCTCCCCATCCGTTTTCGCCGGAATCTTCATTTGTTGCAATTACTGTTCCGTATCCTTTTTGATCCTTCTACTCCTATTTATCTCAAAAACAATTTTTCCTTCCTGCGCAATGAAAACTATACTCTTCGCTCGGCTGATAGACTCACCTTGAGTGTTCCTGTTCGACGTACTCACTTCTTTGCTAAATCGTTTGTTGCCATTGCTGTCAATCTTTGGAATTCTTTGCCACTACCTATTAGACAAGCTAAAAATGTATCTTCCTTTAAAAACCTTTTGCGACGACACTTTCTCAATACTGCTTTCAACTCGGCACATTAACTATGTATTCACATATTATTATCTATACACAGATATGTATCTATCTATGTATTTATAGTATTTTATATTCGTTTTATGTAGTATGTATGTATTTAATATTATTATATGGTATCATGTATATAAAAATTATAGTCATCTAAGTATATTATATTGTGTAAGTAATTTGTATGATGTATATATTAATAATGAATAATATAATTGTATATATTCGAGTGCAGTATATTTATCCATATGTATCTTTATTTATATATCTATCCGTTAATATATTTTAATTATTAATTTTATTTTATTTATTTATTATTATTATTTTTTTTTTTTATCCTTGCCATTTTTTCTACCACCTACCATTGTCATTTAATAAGCTTGTTACCTTTTGCCCAGGTTGCCTGGAAGAGATCACTTCTAAGTGATAAGGCCGCCTAATAAACTATACTGTTTTTTTTTTTGTTCTGTATATTAGCAATAAGTTTTCTATGTATAGTTTTATTGAAGAGTAAATAAATAAATAAATAAATAAATAAATAAATAAATAAATTCTATTCTATGAGTCTATTAGACATTTACAACCTTATGTTACAACTTGCAAAGTTTTATAAAGGATATACAGGTAAAAATATAAAAGACGATCGAAAGTAAATGGAGATATTTATTACAATTTATTTACAAATTTAGTATATAAGTAGCTTTTTACAATAGGGTGCTTGGTTTCCGTGATAAAAAATAAGACGTAAACTCTCCCTTGTTCCATCGGGAAGATATTTGGCAAAGTATTCGTGCTTATCGTCATATTTGTAAGGCTATAGAATTTCTGAAACGGAAAAAAGATCTTTATTTGTTTATTTAATTTAAACTTATTTCAACCTCGTTACTGAGACTGCTCTTCGTAAAATCACTACATAGTACATATAAAACAAAGTCGCTTTCTCTGTCCCTATGTCCCTTTGTACGCTTAAATCTTTGAAACTACGCAACGGATTTTGATCCGGTTTTTTTTAATAGATAGAGTGATTCAAGAGGAAGGTTTATATGTATAATAACATCCATTAAATAGTGGAGAAATACTGTTATTTTTGAGGTTTCTAATGTGATGTCGTAAAAAATTACATTTTTTCCGCTTACATTGCAAACGCAGGCTGAACCCTACGAGTTTTATCAAAATAATGTACTAAGTATTATACACATTGAAAAGGTCTACAGAAAAGTCCGTGATGGTATATGTCTATCTCTTATGGATAACCCACAATACCTAACTTTTTTTTCTCATTTACTTTTTACGACAAATAATGGCTAATTTTCGAAGCGATTTTAACCAATACAGCATTAATCCTTAACCAATTAAATACCTTGAATACATTGTTCATTTAATATAGATCTATATGGCCCTTTACACCGTATGATTTAAGTGAATATTTTCGAAGATATTACAGATTTAAAAATTGCGGGACGTAGCGTTTGCGGCGGTACCGGCCGGCCGCCCGGCTATGTTTTTATATACCTACAACTTGTATACGTAGTATATTATTATTAAACGTCTTATTCACGGTCCATCTTGACGTACGTCCCGCCAAGGTCATACACGATGCACGACGCAAAACGACAGTGAATAGTGTTGACGTACGTCAATAATTATTATTATTATCTTGCTGGATGTGCACGACCAATTTTTCATCCAGCGAGCACCCCCACCACCGCGAACGTCGTGCAGATGGACAGTGAATAGCGCGGACGTACAGCAGATCAGTGTTGCCAACAGAAATTAAAGTAAATATGTACTTGGAAACGTGGCCTATTGATATGATTTTTTTGTGATAACATAATGAGTACCTACATGAGCAAGCAAGAAACAGTTATTTTATATTTTTATGTACACAGGAAATACCCAATTATCATTACTTTTGGATCAACCTAGTACACATGGACAGTTTATATTCAGAAGTTATTATTTTAAAAGAACTCCAAGGCGAATTGTTGAATAACACAGATTTTATGCAAAAGTCCACTGCAGAAAAATGGCAATTTATTTTAAAAAATGTCCTAACGAATTTGTTTGTTAAAAAAAAAATGATTAGCTATATACTCTCTGTTCCCGCCACTTCAGCATTTACTGAAAGAGTCTTCTCTGACATGAATGTGAAGTGGCGGGAAGAGAGAAACCGAGCTTCATTAAAAATTAATTAAAGCTCAAGCTCTTGAAATATATAAATTTAGATTTGGAATGTTTGGATTCATATAATTCATTTAAAAATAATGAAAAATTGTTAGGTACTGCAAAAAGTACAAAAAAAATACATTTTTAAAAATATTTATTTACTCTTTATTTACCTCCTTTAAAATCAGATATACTCTATTTCTTCAAATAAAAGTTGGCAACCCTAGCCATGCTTGATGCGCGCACGATCGTCAGTAGGATACATCTAGCACCGCGGCATTGAGCTGACGTACAGCGGGGATGGACCGTGAATAAGACGCTTTAGTCTGTGCTACAACGTTCACAGTTTTTCTGTAGTGTATTTAGTATCAGCATTGCACCCGTGCGAAGCCGGGGCGGGTCGCTAGTATTATATAATATAATTTTCCTTGTCGTTGTAGGTATAATATTATGATAGTGAAAGGCTTATTAGACCACCCAATTTTTAGGGACCCTAACCCTAACTAAGAGTGGTGTAATAAGACTTAGGGAGTTAGTGTCCCGATTTAGGGCGATCGGGTCTGCCCGATCTGCCTAGCTCCCTAAGCGCCCTGCAGATTGGGTAATGTAATAACGTTTAGGGCGGTTAGGGAGCTCAGTTGCCGCGCGACTAGTGCGTGGAGTGGCTGCTTTTGTATGTAAGGTGTCACCAAACTTCCCTACTACAGGTTTATATAACTTAAAAGGGAAGTTCCAAATGTTTGTGATCACACCGCCATGTTAACAAATAAATAAATTGTTAAAATCAATTGTTTATTTAATTGTTTTAAAACTCAACAAGTGTTCAAATTGTTCTGCACCTACTCTAATTAATTCATTAAAACTCCCGGTTCAAGCACGCTTAGTATTTGCATATTTGAAAGCTTTTCACGTAACCGCAAATACTCTTTCACCCAGATCTTTCTCTTCTTTTTTTAATATTTGTTATTGCGTCAACGGTTGCCACTGCTACAGCAACTTTTTGAAGTTTCGATACTGACGGCGGCATAATGTAAAATGCAACAATACGTTTATCTCTCTAGACATTCGCGTATAAACTGAGTTAGGGCCCAATTCGCAGAGAAGTGTAATAAGCGCCACACTAACTAGGGAACACGCCCACCCTAGATGCAGAGCCCTTCATATCGGGTAGTGTAATAAGCCTTTTACGAACATTGAAGTGGTGTTTCAAAAATTATCAATTAGCCTAAGTACCTTTATATTCTTTTTCTAAGGCTATACGTTTATACTTTACAGAGACAAGGCGAGAGCCAATTCACCAAAGGGGAACGGGAAATATTGAGATCAAATCAGCATGTGCAAGAACCAGAAAATTGAATTGTATGAAATCCGCCGATCCACACTTGCTAATCTTCCTATACAGAGTGGAAATTTTTTATAGGCACTCGAGGGAATCTGCTTGAAATACTGTAGATAGCAAATTTTGTTCCAGGGCCCATAGACCACCCTGTATAAGGTTCATGGATTCAAATTAGCATACTTTGTCTCTGCAGTGGAAAAAAATTGGTTACAATCATTATAATATTGTAATAGACATAGTACCTAATTTTTAAATGATATAGATATAATATATTTTAGATAGATAATTTAAGAATTGGTTACTTACGGGTCGTAGTGGACATTCTAAGCCATAGTTTTTCTTTAAATCTAATAATGGAGAGACAAATAAATCACACATCTTAAACTGAAACCTGACAAATGATGGTCTGTATTCATTGTGAAGGTATTCCTCGATTACCAATGCAATCTAAAAATAAAGTGATTTTATTAAGTTACTACATATTATATGTGTAATATTACTAAATAATAATACTATATTCATTAATTTTTATTGCTTCCTTTCTATTTTGTAAGTCACTCATGATTATAGATAAGTCTAGTCCATAGGGACATTCAATAACTTAGGTACCTACTGAACTAGGCAATAGAATCAATAAGAATAATCTTGAGTGTAACCAAGATAATATTGTTAGAAAATTATTGAACTTAGTTATTTCTGTGTCCATTTATATAACTATATGTTGAATAATATGTATTTAGTATTTACTATTTAAGTAAGCTAAGATTGTTTTATTTAATAAAATTTTGCATCGCTGTCGCATTGGGCATGTCCTGTAACGGCAAGTGATGTTTTTAAATAAATAAATAATATAAATACTATACTAGTAGTATAACTTACCGATACATTCTTATCCCACGCCTTTTCAATGTAGCCATAAATATTCAGAACTGGGTTACTTTTCCTGGAGTACCTTCTGACGGTCGTCGACGCATTCTTAACGTATACCTGGTCATAATACGTAATTTCAACCCTTTCCATATAAAGGTCGAATGTCTGGAAAATGATCAGTATCCTAAATTCAAATTCAAATTATTTATTGTGATTCATAGGTTACAAGGGTTATTGTTATGTAATAATAAATATGTATTAAAAATGCAAAAGTGTGATGTGTTTCTTTCATGTCGCTATGGAGCCATTTTATGGTATGGTTTTTGTGTCTGGAGACAGTAAAGACGAAGAGTTGTATGGGTTACTTCTTACCTCGGTGAAATATCTCATTCTAATAGTACAAATTGGTTGGATTAATTGGATACGATTAGTATTTTTACATTATTAGAGAATAATTTTGACTATAATTTACCTCATCTCTTGCAAACGCTATTATAAGAGGTATTGATGTCGAGATTGCTTGATACGAAATGAAAACTACATAAAACTAGGAGACCTTTCACATAGGAGACCTTTTTCGCCCCAAACAATTAGTTCTACGATTTATAGTAGGTTTAATTTGTATAACTAGGGGTATAGTATTATATTATTATCTGTGCCTACGGTTACTGTCGGATAATCCTCATTCTAGACTAGCTATGCTCCGCGGTTTTACCCGCATTGCTCCGCACCTGTTGGTCTTAGCGAGATGATAATATTATATAGCAGCCTTCCTCGATGAATGGGCTATCTAACACCGAATTTTTTTTTTCAAATCGGACGTAGGATCGTCGGATCGGAGTAGTTCCCGAGATTAGCGCGTTCAAACAAACAAACTCTTCAGCTTTATAATCTACTGTATAAAAATAAGTCGGGTTTTCCTTCCTGACGCTATAACTCCAGAACGCACGAACCGATTTCCACGGTTTTGCATTCGTTGGAAAGGTCTCGGGCTCCGTGAGGTTTGTAGCAAAGAAAAGGTGTCGCTGGTTTCGAAACGGAGTTCGCCCGGTTTGCTAGTATTATAAAGATTTAAACTCAAATAAATTGACTTACATGAATTTTTACAAATAAAAATGCAAGTACACCAAGGTTTAAAATCATAACTTTATACATGTCGGTCGGCTATGTAATTCTAAATCGTTTTAATTTATTTTAAAGAGCCTGTATCAACATTCATTCACTAAATAAGTATATAATAATACATAATGAGGATAACAACATAGGCGTACTCAATTTCAGTTGAAATTAGTTATGGTATAGGTAATTGCTCTAATTTTATTTTTTACAAAAAAAATCTATTTGATTTTAATCTGATACTTATGTGAATTTCGTACACCAGCGTGGAATAATCGAATAAATAAAACCAGCCAAGTGCGAGTCGGACTCGCGCACCCAGGGCTCCGCTATTTTTCTTTTTATCAAATTTAAAGACTCTGACGCGCTCATGGGAAGTACCCTGTAGGTTTTGATTTCCTTCCAAATGTCGAAATTTGCGAAAAATTTCAACATACGGCTGTAGATATCTTTTAATTGCGTAGGCTTATTTGTTGGCTTTTTCACAGCATCAAGGGGTAAACGGGAGTATTCATATATAATTTTCAACTTAATACCTTCAGTCTGCACGTTCCTGAGAAAAGGACAGATATACAAGAAAATGATCCTATAAGAGTTTCGTTTTTTCCTTTTGAGGTTCGGAACCCTAAAAATGACACATTGCTCAAATCCTGCTCAAAAATTAATAGTTACAAAAAGTTGGCGATAAATGAGATTAATAAATATTTTTCAAATTCGCCAAATTACTAACTTTAGAAGCGAGACAATAATTACATTTTCATCATTTTCCTATACGATTCAATTTTGTGTACAGTACAAACTTTTATTTGAAACATTTATTATCTGTTAAGTATATCAGTTTATTCTACGGAACCCTAAAGTAGTAGTAACTAGCAGACAATACTTATCTATTTACTATTATTATTTATATTTTGGTGTTTCGAAATTATTGAGTTGGCAAATTGCGGCTGAGGGAATCGAGATGGCAATAAATACATTTCATTGCTTTTTATTAGCTTGTGTTTTACTAATAGCAATTTATGATGTTATTAATGTAAGTAATCTGTAATGTATATTTTAATGTATAAGATACTAAGCGGTCCGCCGCGGCTTCGCCCGTGGTACATGTTTACGTTTTCTCTCCATAAAAATTAAGAACCATCTTCGTACTTCAAGGAATATTATAAAAAAAGAATTAACGAAATCGGTTAAGCCGTTCTCGAGTTTTGTGCTTTCCGATACATTTGTAAATTCATTTTTTTTTTATTATTATATAGGTAGATAATATTATAATAAGAACTAATAAATAATTATTTTTAAAGATCTTCAAATCTCTATAGATAATATTCAGGCTGAATGTGTGACAGTGGGGTTTTAGTCGGTAAGAATCCGACATAACCCACGGCTCTTTCCCCGGAGGACGTGGGAATCTATGCAAGGTTTCCCCACTTTAAAAAAAATGCTGAATGTGTGAAGATTCTTTTACATAATTTTTATTCCAGGGATATGAAATGATTATACAAAAAGCTGAAATAATTAAATATGATGAAAAATACGTAAAGAACCCGACATTGCAAGTGATGCAATACTCTAGGAGACGCAAACCTGTGTTGAATATTGGTGCTATTACTATGCATTTATGGGATAATAATGTTACGGTGGGTAACCAATAACCATATCTATTTACATAAATCAGCTATCATTCCGTGGCTTTGCCTGCGTAGTCTAAAACTTGAAAAACAAATGATATTTTTAAACTGTTTTCGAGAATCATACCACAGACTAATAATAATATACTACGTATCATACTAATCAATGGTGAAAACAGAATGAAGATCGGTGAAGAGGGTCATTAAGTTTGAGGTCTCCGCTTGGATTAGGAAAATAACTGTTAAAAAACTTTAAGCTTTAAAGTGATTTTTCTTGGGTTCAAATGTTAAGTTGGTTAAAGCCAAGTTAAAGCACTCTTTCCCTCGATGACTGAATATGTATCTTATGAACAAAAATGAATTGTAAATTGACATAAACAAAATATGTATTAGCATTACAACTCTAGAACTCTGGAGCAGAGAAATGTAGAGATCGTTACCTATATAACATTGTATTTTACTAAAATATAAGAACAAAATATAATTTCTTTTGAATTGCAGATTGATATGATTTACGAAGAATTCATAAAAAACGAGTACAAGCCGTCGTTTGTTGGTCTTCGTTTCAAATTATGCGATTTCATAGAGTCACCGTATTTTAATATAAAGAAAACGTATGGATACGTGTGCCCACTGCAACCAGTAAGATTTATAACATTTTCAATATATTACTCGTCCCAGGATAAAAATAACTTGTATAAATATGTAAAATATATGTATGTAATATAAAAGGTGTAGATTCACCTGTATGTTTGTATGAAACCGACCCCTGACTCATTTATAAACGGACAGATTTAATTCAAATTTTGGATAAGGATCGATGACAATACTACTTACTTAATAAGTGATAATAATTTAAAATTTGAAGCGTGTTTTTGTTTTTTTTTTTTACTGTATTAATTATTTAGTCCCTTGCTCAGAGTAATATTAATTTTTAATAGGTAATCTCTTATTTTACAGGGAGAAGTTCGATTAAAAAATATGACGGTGAACTCGGAACATTTTCCCAATCTATTCCCCTATGTTAAAGGACGAGTGATAGTTTCTTTTAACGTGAAAGCTGTTAATGTGACCATGGTCACCTCACATTTCTACGTTATTTTTAAGGAGAAATAAAAATGTTTTGTTTTTTAAAATGTTTTATTGAAACCCAAGAAATGCTTATCTAAAATACACACAATACAAATACACAAAGCACGCACAGAGTTAATTATAACACTATAAAATTATGTGATAGAGTCTATAAACAATTTACGGCAAAACGCGCTTACTTAGATCATATTGGAAATTAAAGGTTTTTAAAATATAATATCATTCAATCAAGTTTTATTCAACTTGTTGGTCGAATCCTTAGTTAAGTTTAAACCGTTTATATTAACTAATAAATCATTGCTCTTTAAATATTGATAAAATTGTGAGTTTCAATTATCACCAAAGTAGTTCTCTCTATCCACGGTATTTTGCCTCGGAAGACATTTTTGTTTGGTTGGGGGGTTATTTTTAAAATTATTGCCCTTGTTATTCAATTTTGTAAAATACTTCCCCAACAGAACAATCAAATATTGTATTAAATGTACAGTGGCGGTTATTTGTAATTATATAAATTTATTTAAAATAATTACTTTAATTTCTCGAATCATTTATTTCGTGTACACTTCGCATTTGCGAAAGCCGCTTAAATAAATAATATTCAACTATTACAATATCAACATTTCATCAAAATCGCTTTGGCAGTTAGGTACGCAAGCGTAACACATGGACTGACAAAAAGCAAACAACTCTCTAGCTAATTTTTGTTGCAAGATATTAATAGTATTAATTTTAAATAGAACGAAGTATATAGCTTACACATTTAACATAATATATAGTAGACCGGACTCTCAGTGGAGTTTCGTTTGCAAAAATCGCGGACCTAAATCTGACTTCTGATATATATTGTATAGATCCCAGACATCCTATAGACAGATGTTGCCAACCAGTTTTGTGGTCCCCCTGCCCGCACCCCGGTAATTAAATATGGCATACAAAGAAAAAAATAAAAATTTCCAAAACATGCCGTGTGGGGTATCAAATGAAAGAGCTTATTGAGTAGATCACGAATATATAGCATACTATATACATTTCTTACACTTTCTCTAAGATTTTTTAGAAAATTTACGAAAATGGTCCATTTTTGAGTTAACTTTAAACCACTATAGATTGAAAACTCATGAATATATTTTTTAAATTATTATTTTAAATAATTAACAATAGTCCATTGTTTACGATTCAATATTTCGTACAGTGAAATAGTTGCATGGGGGAGTGGGGGGAGCATTCAAAGATGGCGAGTATATTTTCAAGTTCATATAGTATATAGTTATTTTCATCAAATCCACCACATAGCTCACTTATATTATATTACGAACTATTGAATCATAAACAATGGACTATTGTTAATTATTTAAAATAATAATTTAAAAAATATATTCATGAGTTTTCAATCTATAGTGGTTTAAAGTTAACTCAAAAATGGACCATTTTCGTAAATTTTCTAAAAAATCTTAGAGAAAGTGTAAGAAATGTATATAGTATGCTATATATTCGTGATCTACTCAATAAGCTCTTTCATTTGATACCCCACACGGCATGTTTTGGAAATTTTTATTTTTTTCTTTGTATGCCATATTTAATTACCGGGGTGCGGGCAGGGGGACCACAAAACTGGTTGGCAACATCTGTCTATAGGATGTCTGGGATCTATTGGTCCGGGAGCCAGCAGCAGATTTTATGACCAAGTTCCTCTCAAGCGGTAATTAGTAAAATGCATCAAAGTATAGTATTATGAAGCCTCGTGAACGTCAGCTGGAGCTCGGTTGGGGGGAAGAGCGGTTGTAGCCTCCCGTATCAGCTGACGGTTTTTCCACCAAGATACAGCCAGCTGACATATATATTTATCCACAGTTACATATAAGCTATCATCAGGTAAATTTTTGTTTGAGAGGAAATAACGGAAAATAAATTTTTCTTTAAATTTAACTTTCATATTCGAGACACCAGCTGACGTATAATACACCATGTTGTAACCAGCTGACTATTTTTTTTCGTTGAGATATTGGGTTAGCTACAATTTGACAAATTTTTAGCTGAGAGGAAATGAATGAATGAATGTATTTTTTTTCCTATGTGCGTGGGAGGCTACAACCGCTCACCCCCCCAACCGAGCGCCAGCTGACGTTCACGAGGCTTTATAATACTATACTCTCATGCGTCTGACGAATTATCTCTTGAGAGGAAATAGTTAACCAAATTTGCACCTGGCTCCCTAACCATATACAATATATATCAGAAGTCAGATTTAGGTCCGCGATTTTTGCAAACGAACATCTCCTTGGAGCCTGCTCTATAGGCTGACCTGCGGCGGTTTAGCATTTTTCAATAAAGCCTTCTCTGAGAACTTCTTTCAGATAAAATACTTAAAAATAATCGGCATCACAAAATCAGTTGTCATTTTTGAGTCTTCATTATTATTAATCAATCGTAATATTTGAATATTTTTTCATTTAGAAATATTTCCTTTTCTTTTTAGTAATGTTAAAATATTAATTTTTATTTTGTATAAAATGTCGTTTCGAGTACACCAATTTGTGAATACTTCTCGGTTAATATTAAGGACAAATCATATTGCGGTATATTTTTTTATTTTTGATAATATTATTTCCCGTAACTTACTACCTAATTAACTGTAATTTTAAATTCGGGTTGGCTTTAGTTAACTGCCGCACGAATTTGTTGGAAATATTTATATTGTTAGTTAGCTAGGTAATGTAAGATTGTAATTCCAAAATATTATCGTTAGGAAACTTGTAGTTATTTAGTTATTAATTCTTAAAGTTAATAATTTTTTGTGCGAAAAAAGCGCATTTATCCGTTTTGTTGTGCAAAAAAAGCGGACCAAGACGTTCCATTTCACTGTACTGTGACTTTACGCAGCGGCCGGCGAGTGCCAGAAGCGACTTTAGGGCGATTCCCACTCAAACAAAAAAAAAATCTACGTAGGTTAAAAAACTATTAAACTTTTATTTTTAATATCCAAATAGGTAGCGAGGAGCGAAGCGACGAGCGTGTTAGGTTAACCCTTGAACTGCCGCACGAGCCGAGCGAGCGAAGCGAGCGTGCCGCGGCAGCGGCCGGCGAGTGCCAGAAGCGACTTTAGGGCGATTCCCACTCAAACAAAAAAAAATCTACGTAGGTTAAAAAACTATTAAACTTTTATTTTTAATATCCAAATAGGTAGCGAGGAGCGAAGCGACGAGCGTGTTAGGTTAACTCTTGAACTGCCGCCAGAAGCGACTTTAGGGCGATTCCCACTCAAATAAAAAAACTACGTAGGCTTACACAACTTGTTTGTATTTTACTTATGTATCGTAAATTTTTTGTTACTATCGTCTAATGCTTAGTTAAAATGATTTTACACCAATTCCATACATTTTGAGGTTAGAATAGGAAAATTGATTTTTCTCCAAAACTATTGGTTTCCTAACTTTCCCCTTTTGGGAGGAGGGTCCCCCCCTCCTCCTCCCCCCTCCCCTCCCACAAAAAACCTATAATACGTGCGGCAGTTAACTAAAGAAACCCCTTAAATTCTTTAGTACAATAATTAACTTCAAATCCTACTTAGGTACTTTGGTTTATATAAAGAACCCTGAATTCTATAAATTTCTCTGAACTGAATGATATTTAATTATAAATTCTTATTATATCAGAGTTGTAGACGAATCAATGAACCAAAGAGTTACTCTTCGTATTCGAAGTCGGAGACTTTTCTAAGTGGGACAAATGCGAACTTTCTGGAAGCTCAATACTTGGAATGGTCGAAATCCAAGGGATCTGTGGATTCGGTAAGGAAATTTTCACCTCAAGTCATCAAGCTGCTAGTGCTTTTCCTTTGATAGAGGAGAAGCATTCATTGAAGAAAATCGTAATCGTAGACGTATGCTAAATGAAGCAATTCATCCAGAGATATTAAGAAACAAAGAAAAAGTTAAGAAGGAGATATGGAATTTTCTACTACCTATAATATATTCCTTCTATTCAGTGGGTAACTAAACAATGTATTTATAATCTGTGATAAAGAAGAGCTATTTTGTCTTTTGAAAAAATGGCAATTTAAAAAAATTCGGATCCTTAGGCTTATATAGCGAGATAACAGCTAAAATGTTGCTAAAAAATATACCAATCATGTTACTGAATATATCAAAAATAAATAAATTTTTGTCATAATTTTTCAGTCGTGGGACGGCCTCTACGAAAGCATAAATAGTCCTAAATTACAAATAGACGAGTTTCAGGATGATTTTAGTCCCAAAAGTACCAGTTAGTATGATTTTGAATTATAATGCTTCAAAATCTATATATTGCATTCAAATCGAAGCTGTCACAGCTACACAAACGAATTTTATTAAAACTAACGGTTTTCGAAAACAAAACTTTATGAGAAGAAAACTTTCGGAAGTATTTTTTGATGAATTGTATCTATAGCGAAGCACAAGGAACAATAATATGGTACATTACACTCAAAGTCTGCATTCATCTCTTATTCACACAACACATAATATTTCACATGTCCATTAATGAGGAATAGAAAACTTGAAAATAATGTTTCTCTTACTTCAGAACCAAAACCATCGAAAGAAACAGATAAAGCTATAAGACATAACATTAAACTGCACTTGGCTGTCCAGAATTTAATAAGGAGTTATCAGGTAAGGGCAGATTTGATATCAATGGTACAGATACAGTTTTCCAAAGAGATGTACTTTACCAAAAGCTTAACGAAACTGTATAAGAAGAACTTAAAAAAATACATTTAAGATTTCGCAGATCAACATCATCTAAAAATTAAAGACTTATATAGGATTTATTCATCATATTGTTAATCCGACGTTACGAAAACTAAACAGCGAGCATAATCATGGGGAGACTGTGTTTCAATATAATGAATAAATCGCGTTTAAAATCTGTTAAAAGTCTTTAATTTCTAAATCTTTCTCGCGTAAAATCAAACAGAAGAAAATACTATCATCATATTCATTAGATGGGTAAAAGTTAGCGTTATAATGATGATGGTGATGAAGATGATCATAGTTGATAATTTTGATGATAATAATTATAATCATAATGATAATGAACAATCATTAACTACCACTCTAGGCGCGCGGGCATCTCCTCTCAAAAACAGACCCGCTCGGGCTCACAATGGGTGCGCGCTGGGTGCTCAACATGCAAAGTGCACCGCTTGACCTCATGGGAGTTAACTGCAAGATCATTGCGAGGGAACTAGGCACTATATTGGGTAATCACTACATAGTATAAAACAAAGTCGCTTTCTCTGTCCCTATTTCCCTATGTCCCTTTGTATGCTTAAATCTTTAAAATTACGCAACGGATTTTGATGCGGTTTTTTTTAATAGATAGAGTGATTCAAGAGGAAGGTTTTAGTATATAATTTATAAGGTTTTAGACAAAGCGGGCGAAGCCGCGGGCGGTAAGCTAGTACCGTTATATAACAGACGATTTAACTTTATCCTTTAGTTTGGGTAGCCTGGAATAGATGACAGAGTGATAGTATAGTAAGGTCACCTTCAGCACTGTATTAAATTATTTTGTGTATTTTAATTGCACTTTTAATTGATGTGGTTAAATAATTAATAATTCTGTTGCTATTTCACCAGATTTAGGTAAATTTTGTTTCTATTTGACACGGTACCTATTGGTAAATTCTGCTGTTAGTTCACAAGATTTGGGTAAAATTTGTTTCAGATGATTTAAATTTTTTGTAAAGTTGTCGCTCTTACTGAATGAAATATTCACATAAATAATTTTACAGGAGAGGAACACATGGATATGGAATTCGAATTACCTCCTCGGACATTTATCGGAGGCAAGGACGTTGCTTTAACTTTAAGGTGAATTTAGATTCTTAAGTTACTTTACAATATTATTAAACTAGCTTTCCGCCCGCGGTTTCACTCGCGTTTTCAAAGAAAAACCCGCATAGTTCCCGTTCCCGTGGCATTTCCGTGATAAAACCTATCCTATGTGTTAATACAAGTTACCCTCTATATGTGTGCTAAATTTCCTTGTAACCGATTCATTAGTATTTGCGTTAAAGAGTAACAAACATACACATACACATCCATCCTCACAAACTTTCGCATTTATAATATAAGTATATCGGCGGCGGCTGGATTTTAAAACTATGTGGGCTGGTTATATCCTCTACATTGGGCATCTTGGGTAACTTCGAGCATCAAAAGACATAAACGGAATCTAACACTCACAATCACTAATGAACTGAAATGAATACTTTGTCTAAACTCAAACTAATATAGAGACTGATATAGACTCGAACAGACAAGTCCGCTCGGTACGAGCTCCAATACTTGAATGCCCGTCCGCTGTCCAAGTGCACTTCGTGAGTCATGCGCTTGCGTTCGGTAATATCAGGGGGGGGATCTCCGACAAGTAGAATCGGATAGCATAGGATAAATCGACACACAAACTTAAATCTTTTAGATTTCGTTTCAAAGTAAAATTAAGAACTTCTTCGCACTTTATCTGAAAGTAGTAAATGGTCTCATTGAAACCATCACCACCATCGCCATTATCGATGATGATGATTATAATGATGATGATAACCTCCTCAGGGAGATAATAAATCGCCTGGAACGAGTATATTGCTCATCGATAGGCGTCGAGTACATGCACCTGTACAGTCCAGACGCGTTACAGTTTATTAGAGAACGCATGGAGTTACCGGGTGCTTTGGATAAAACGATCGAAGAGAAACGGCTGATTATGAGAAGACTGACTAAGGCCGTTTTGTTAGTATCTTTATCCACGTACGGTCGTACAAGTTATAAGGCGTGGATTGAAAAGTATAGAGTCGTGTGTGATGTGTGATTTCATGTGACGTGTGTGATGTGTGATGTCGACTGTGAATGTGATTTCGTATGTTTATTTCCAACAATAACTGAAGAAAAAAATAAAAGGTGAAAAAGTGATGAATTTTATTCATATTAGATATTTTGTTCAATTCCAAGTAACATTTTTTACCAGCTTAGAGAAATACTTCGCAACAAAGTGGCCAGCGGAAAAGCGGTTCGGTCTAGAAGGTGGCGAGAGCATGATCGTGATGCTTGAAGAAATTGTTGACACAAGCACTGAGCTTGGTGTAGAATCTATTGTTATGGCTATGCAGCACAGAGGTATTATAATAATTACCAATTGTGTAGGTGATGGTAGCTCAATAGTTGATTAAAACTTCAAAATTAAAATCCAGATTGTTTATAGAGAACCTAAAAGTTAAAATACATTGAAATAAGCTGACATTCAAAAAGCTTGAGAGAGCTCTGTTAGACGTGTTTACGCACTTTATTATAACAGTAGCTAGAAATAACAGGCATTAGACATCTGCGGATTTTTGTTTCAGGTCGTCTGAATATGTTAGTAAATGTTTGTCGCAAACAATTGACGGACATTTTTGCGCAATTCAAACCAATGGAACCTAAAGAACCTGTACGTATTAAAACTACAATTATTTCCAAATTATTGTTTTTAACCAAATTATGTACTGATTTATAAATATGGTTTAGGGTTCTGGAGACATTAAATATCATTTGGGGACATACATACATCGCTTTATTCGAAAGACCAATAAATATATAAAGGTGTCTATGAGTTGCAACCCTTCTCACTTGGAGGTCGTGTCTCCTGTGGTGATTGGGAAGACGAAGGCTGAACAGTTTTTTAAGGGCGATAATAATGGTGATAAAGTAAGTATTGATTCAATTAAAAATTTAACACATAAATATGTAATTCGAATTATATTAATTTTGATAGTATGCCACTTTTTATAGATCTTCTAGGTTTGCATAATTATTTCTTCCTAGCGATCTTAAAACGGTTGTTTTTTCTGGAAAATTTCTGGAACTTGACTATGCTATAATTTGACTAGTAGCTACTTCAATATTACTTAGCAAAATATGACCACACCCATTATTTTACCCACTAGCATTGACCACATCATCATCATCATTTCCTTATCGTCAGTGAGGTCATTCATTAACTAATCAACTTCAATGACAAGCAAAAATGAAATTTTGTAATCTACATAATATTTAAGGAAAACGATAGGAAAATCATCCAGTCATCCAGTTCCAAATTCCAATAGTTAGTTAATATATTCCAAAACTGGCATTTAGAAAAATACAACTTATGAGTAATACAAACTGGGTTTTAGAAGATTCCATCTCCAGGTAATGGCCATAGTAATGCATGGTGACGCTGCCTTCTGTGGCCAAGGTGTGGTCTACGAGACCATGCATCTATCCGAACTACCAGCTTTTACCACCCATGGGTCCATACACATTGTGTGTAATAACCAGATTGGGTACACTACGGACCCGAGGTTCGCTAGGAGTTCGCCTTATTGCTCTGGTGTGTTTTTTTTTTTTTAATTTTGTAGCGTTTTGATGATTTAAAGAATCTTTTAGAAAAGTTAACATAATATTATTATGCCATTGATGTCTAGTTCTCTTACTGATGCACAGTTTGCCAGAAAATGTTCATATCTGTGTTATTTTTAGTTATTGAATAAATTTTGACATGCCTATATCAGATAAATTACTTCTTATTTTTACAAATTCCACATTCACATACATCTTATGCTCTGATTTCGAAACACTTATTTATAATATAGTCCCTTACTCCTCATATTGTACTACCCAATCAGGCCTAGCGAAGTGCTGGTCACTCACTTTCCACTAACTAACACGCTACTCATAATGCCATACTAGACGTAGCCAAATGCGTGAACGCACCCGTACTCCACGTAAACGGCGACGACCCAGAAGCCGTGGCCCATGTGGCGCGTCTCGCGATCGAGTACCGCTGCCGCTTCAAGCGCGACGTGGTGCTCGACCTCGTGTGCTACCGCCGCTTCGGGCACAGCGAGGAGGACGAGCCCATGTTCACGCAGCCCTTCATGTACAAGAAGATCCGCTCCATGCGCACGAGTGAGCTCTGCCATATAAAAACGCTATGGTGACATCGCTGGGCTATAGCCAAGCAAAACATAATATGCACGCACGTATGCGCGGATAGGCATATTCTCCAATTCGAACATATCCTTTAACTGGCGATGTCGCCATGGCGACTTCGGACTTAGTGAGGAATAACATGACTGAATGCTTTTCAGTTTTCAATGTTCTATTTCTTTTTTCATTTCCTATCTTTATGTATGGCTTCCTTCATTTTCTTCTTTCTGTATTTCTACAATAAAGTTAAATTTCTTTAAAATCGTCTAAATAGAAGAAAATTTAATCCCCCTTTAAAAGTAATCTTTTAAAGTAAAGTCTAGGTACAGTTTTTTTAGATATCTTTCAAAGTAATTCAGATAGGGTTGTTAAATACATTTCGGAACACGTCCATTTCACAGTTGATCAAATATACGGAGATAAATTGAAAGCAGAGGGAGTGGTCACTGACGCAGATATTAAGGGCTGGGAGAAGGAATATATGGACACTTTGAACAAGCACTTCGAACTAGCCAAAAAAGTCACCAAATTGAGCATCATGGATTGGATTGATACACCCTGGACTGGGTTCTTTGAAGCTAGAGACCCGAAGAAGGTATAAAAACGTATATTCCTGGAATTAAACTTCATAACAGTTACTAAATTGGAATGTTTTGAAGGCTTACGGTGACTATATTTTCAATGGTTCATTTATATCATTACTTTTAGATTGAAGACACTGGCATATCTGAAACAACAATATCGACGATATCGAAACACTTCTGCAAACCGCCTGAGCCGTGGGCATTTGAAGTACACAAAGGAATAAACAGAATATTGCAGAACAGGGAAAAAATGGTAGTAAACAAGAACCAAGTAATTCTGTTGCCTGTGAAATTCCAATAAAATCAAATTGCTTTAATATTTTTTTTGTATCTAAGGTAAAAGAAGGTATAGCCGATTGGGCTATGGGTGAAGCTTTGGCTTATGGTGCGTTATTGAGGGACAAAATACACATCAGATTTACGGGCGAAGACGTTGAAAGAGGAACTATGGCTCATAGGTTTTCTCCTTCTTCCTTTTTTTTCTCAGAATACTTTAGGTTTTAGCGAATATATTTTTTACTTGTTTAGATAAGCATTATTTAATGCAGAATATGTCATCAGACAAATTTAACATGTTCAATAACCCACAACATCTCTCAAAGAAGCCATTATCAATTCCGAGAACCATTTCTGGTGAAATGGTTCTCGGAATTGATAAGTTATTGGTGTGTTTTAAAGAGCGCTTGGTAGCGCTCTTTAAAACACACCAATAACTTTTACAATCTTTATTACAAATTATTATCCTACTACCATTATCAGAAACCACACACCATTCCAGGCATCACGTGTACCACCATCAAGGCGTAGATGGTGCTACACATCGTGTTCTCGATACACTGTACCCGGATCAGTCGCATTATAGCCTGCATAATAGTTCGTTGTCGGAGTTTGGTTAGTGCTGGATACTTTATAGTTGGAAAAATACAGATGTAAACTATTACATATTTTGTAGATTTTGGAGCTCAATTTCTCTTTTTTGGGTAATTATGTCAAAAGTAAAAGGGGTCAAGAGGGTTTACCTTGAACTTGAATGCTATCACAGAAAAAACATCCCCTTATTATAATTTTACGGCATATTAACGTTAGTGGAACGTTTTTAGACATTTTATAGATATTAATTTATTGTCAATCCTTTATTGAAAGACGAAATATTATTATATAGTTTACATTAAACTCTAGGAAAGCAGTAGTTACAAGCACCACTCGATTCACTTTTTTTTTCAATGCATTTTCAGGTATCCTAGGTTTCGAAGTAGGCTATTCCTACTCGAGTCCACACTTACTGACCATCTGGGAGGCCCAGTACGGAGACTTTGCTGATACAGCGCAACCAGTGTTTGATACGTTTATAGTGAATGGGGAGAGCAAGTGGGTTTGTCAGTCGGGGCTCGTGGTGCAACTACCACATGGGATTGATGGTGCTGTGAGTTTTTTTGGTCATATATATAGCAGGAAGAAAGAAAGGACCAAAGATAGTAGTGGAATTAGAGCGCGCTGGTGTAATATTGTAGTAAAAGGTGGGATTGCATAAGATGGATTGATGAATTTGGGTGACGATTTGTATACCTAATAGAGTACGAGTTTGAACATTTTACTTAACAAAGTTTAAACAAAATAAATTGTTTACCAGCGGAGATTATTGTTGTAAATGGAAGAGAGCCAAATTTCACAACAAAATGAAATTACAGTATTGATGAACCAACGTTTTGTGAAGGAAAATTCAAATTATTTGGTATAGGGTCCAGAGCACTCATCGGGTCGAGTGGAGCGCTATCTACAGCAAGCTGATGATGACGAGGACAATATTCCAGATCTTGATGATAAAGAAATGGCGTGTTAGTTTATTTTTACTCCTGAATTAAAAATAAATATATTCTACTTATACTCTACCTTTTACCTTTTGCTCTATTATCAGCGATAAATCATTTTTTTCTTAGATGAAATTAAACACTTTTAATTTTCAGTCATATGCTATAGAAAAATTTAATCTTTACCAGTTACCATCTTAAACAGTTACCAAATAAAGTTTCATATTTATTTCGCCAGTGAAGCAGCTAAGAGCAGCGAACTGGATAGTGGCGAATGTGACGTCACCAGCGAACTATTTCCACCTGATTCGGCGGCAGATCGCGTTGCCGTTCCGCAAGCCTATTATATTGATGACACCAAAAGTAGGGCTTAAACACCCTTTCTACAGATCTCCGTTTAAAGATTTCTTACCTGGCACCACGTTTCAGAGGTTTGATTCTGTCAAAAATCATCGTCGTCGTTATCATCACCAGCATCATCATCATTACCATGCCAATTTCAACACAAAATTTCTTTAACCATTTGGTGCAGTAGATAACATGTTATAAGAGCAATTCTATATTACTTTTAATACAGTGTAGTTAATTTCCAGGGTAATAAGCGACACCGGACCAGCCAGTAAGAACCCGAAAAATGTACAAAAGCTCATTTTTTGTTCGGGAAAAGTGGCCATAATAATAACGGACTTACTAAAAGAGAAGAAGTTAGAAGAGAAGATAGCTGTGTGTCGTATAGAGCAATTGTACCCTTTTCCTTATGATTTGGTGTTGAAAGAATTCTGCAAATACGATAAAGCCAAGGTTTTCTTCTGCCAGGAGGAGCATAAAAACCAGGGGCCGTGGCTGTTTGCTAAAGTGCGTTTGGAGAACTTGTTTGGGAAGAAGATTGGGTTAGTGTTGTATTTCAGTTGATATGTTTTAAGAATATTTTTGATACATACCGAAGGTGTCACATTCGTATTTAGTGTGAGTGACATAAGGTATGTCGAAGTTAAAATGGTAGAATATGACGTCAATTTAATTTAATAGAAGTGTAAAGGTGGACTTTTGAATTGAATGAATTTTTAGGATTTAAGATTAGCTCTTCCACTTAAATTTCCACATTCCTCCAGTGCTTTATGACCCGTATTACAATAATTTCCTACCAGTGCAAATCTCGTGAAAATCGTACCAACATTTTCGGAACACGAATAACAGTCTCAGTTTAATTAACATAATAGTATTTTTTCTATTCCATCAATATCTTTATTGCAGTTGTATTTCTCGACCTTCGAGTCCCGCTTCAGCGACTGGCATCAAGTGGATGCACGCCAAGGAACTGACAGACCTCAAGAACAAAATTATAGAATTGTAAATTGTGTTTGTGCCCGTTGTTTTTTATTAAACGATTATCTTTTTATTTCTTGATTTTTATTTACCACTCAAAACCCTTAAAATATTCGTGTTAATAATTTGGTAACTCTAAAAAAAATAGCTTCAAACGAAGTTTTTGGACAATAAGATTGGTTTCCATTGCTATATAAATAGGTAATTATTATTATTAAGCCAGTAGGTGCAAATTATCTCCAATACTTATACAAGACATTGTTATAAAAAGCAAATAAAAAGGTTATTTTGCTGTTGGTATAAAATCTTAACCTCATTACGCAATCGGTCACTATTTATTTATGTATTTTGGTCTGTGATTTTGGTAGTCATAATGACTGTGCAATTATACAAAACAATATTATACTGAGTAAAATTATTACCTACGTAGCTTGATAAATCAGTGATACGGATAAGATGATAGGTATAACAAAATACCAAGAATGAGTAATGGAATCTTTTTATTTATCTTAAAAATGTCTACAAGAAAATTTACCTGTTCCCCTTTAAGCTATTCCTATACATATTAAGATGCAGTCCTGTGCGGACTACAGATTAGATTTATGGAGTTACTCCATACGTGCGGACATTTAAATGGTATCTATCTATAAATTTTGACCGCCTCCTTGGTACAGTGGTTGACGCGTGAGCGGGGCACCGAGGGTTCCTGGGTTCGATTCCCGGTGGAGACGAGAAAAAGTCTTGGTCTGGCAGGACACAGAAGGCTGATCAGTTGATTACCTACTTGTCCCTAAAGAAAATCGATCAGTGAAACAGATGTATAATGCATCTGCCCCTTACCCCACATGGGGACATGGGACTTCACTATAAATTTTTAGATTAATAATTGAGCCTATGCTAAGCTAAGGTACAAAATAGTAACTAAAAGAGCTTTAGTTACAGAAAACAAACTTTACACAAATTTTATTCATGGCCCGCTTTTTAAGGATCAGGAATAAATTTTACATTAATATTGATTTTCACCTCTGGTACACTGATTGATAATAAAAAAATTGTCTAGCAGGTAACGGGTAGGATTTAGGAGATAATCACCATTTTATGGGAAAAGTAAACCGATATAGTTCAGGATCCATCGCCCATTTTTGCAAGTGATTACTATCAAGCTAATTTTCCGTGAGTAGCTTTATTTTGATGAGACGCCCAATAATTTCCTATACGAAACTCTCGATTGTGGTAGCTAACATAGGTAACGAGGATAAAATGTTTTGATTTGATGGTTCTCAAATATTTATTACTAACTGAATTTTTTTTGTGTTCAATCTCAAGATAATTATCTGAATTATTCGAAAAAAAGACGGGTTGCACTCCGGGAGTGCCGGCAGAAGTGAAAACTTGATTATTAACGTTGAGCATGTTTGATATCCATCCGTCTTACGCTTTTTCGATCAGGTCACGTGTCCTGACGCGAGTTTAAGATTTTATACCCATTACAGAAAAAGTGCTCAACGCCGCTAAAGAAGTTTTCACTTTAAAAATATTTGTCCTACAAAATATATTGTTTGATCAAAGAGTCCCCTCTTTCCAATGTGTATCGATAACGAGGTCATCATAAATGATTACTAGCCAGCTGATGAGCTTTGTTTTCACTTAGTTAATATTTATATAATTCAACAGACATATTGTCCTACAAATTGCGTAATAAATATTTGAGAACCATCAAATCAAAACATTTAATCCTTGTTACCTCTGTTAGCTACCACAATCGAGAATTTCGTACAGGAAATTATTGGACGTCTCATCAAAATAAAGCTACTCACGGAAAATTAGCTTGATAGTAATCACTTGCAAAAATGGGCGAAGGATCCTGGACTAATAACATCTAGTTATCTTTATCCACTAGTCATAAGTCACTACAGATCCAATAGGTACAATTTATGATAATATCATTTTTTATCAATTGCGCAATATTTTCTAACGTCTACATAAATTCATCATCATCATCATCATCATCAGCCCATATGTACGTTCCCACTGCTGGGACACGGGCCTCCTATGAGGGTACAGGCCATAATCCGCCACGCTGGCCAAGTGCGGGTTGGCGGATGTCACATGTCGTCGAACTTTTGATTCTTCGACATGACGATTTCCTCACGATGATTTCCTTCACCGTTTAGAAGTGGTGATGTTATTCACATGCGCAGATAAATTGAAAAATCGATTTATTTTCTGCACGCTCGCCTTTAATAATAATTAAATCCGTAGGTTCCTCACTCAGTCGCCCTAGACTCCGGCCGTCTGGCCACTCAGCCGGAGTTGTTCACAACACCGCCGCGAGGCGAGATACTTGCCCCCCCATTAAAAACAAATTGTATTAAATAATTTATTCTTAAACCTATTCAATAAATAATAATCTAATTTACACATAAAACTATTTTTACAAAATATTCTTAGTTTAGCTTAATCTTCTTTTTTCTCTTTAAGCTCGCTACTCTCTTCTCTTCTTGAAGGATATATAAAGAAGAAGGAAAGTTGGAACGCGAACAACGAGCAGATGAGGAAGTTTTGTATCTGCAAAGAAAATAATATTTTATTTTAAATAAATTAAAACAAACATAAATTAGGGATTATAATTATAAACCAATTAAATAACGAAGTAGCAAATACATCCACCTAAGCGCGTGCAATTATTCGACGGGAATTAAAAAAAATGTTTAGTTGAACCTGTTTTTATAAAGAAATTGTAGTTTAAAAAAGTTTACATGAAAAAAGAGTTTTACGAGCCTTACTTTGAAAATAACAGTAAAAAATAAAAACAATTTGTGGAAATACCGCGACATCATAATACTTTTACTAATCAGTATTTATTTAATCAACTTACCACAAGCATCTGGTTCTTTATAGCGATGCCGTGGAGCAACCAGGAGAAGGTAACGACCGTGCCTGATAGGATGATCGGGAAGGGCATGCCTTCCGTGCACTTGTTCTTGATTACGTCTTTCTGTAAATTAATAATTACGAAATACACTTTATTGTTAAGGTATTTTATACCATCTTTACATATCTGTTAGTACTAAGTTTATTAGGGATGGAAAATAGATATAATTTTAGCTACAGCCCATAACATTAAAAATGTGCCTAGGTATCTCCACTACGAATAGAAAGTTTTTAACGTGATAACGTTTTTAAAATCGTTTTAGTCGGGTGACATGTTCAGAAACTTGTGTCACACCAAAACCTCACGAGCGCGATCGCAGGTATAACGAGAGAGAGACGGACCGATCTCCCGTCTCATCTCGAGCGCTGCCACCAATAAGACGTTATCACGTAAACATCTCGATCGTAAACCTACTTTACAAACAACCAATTTTTTTTTCATAAGAATAGGTTTAGATATTACCTATATAGAAATATAAGAAGCGGCTAACAATGGTTTAACCTATATAATATAATGTCTGTATGTCTGTTCGTTCATGCAAATCTCTGAAATGCCTGGAGCGATTTTGACAAGTCCATTTCATTGGCAGACAGCTGATGCTAAAAGAGGAGTAGATAACTTAGGCTATTTTTTAATTGCCTTTAAAGTATCGATATCTTTACCCAGTTGTTGATTTTATTTACATGTTGTGTTTAATTACTTTGAAACATAAATATACAGGGTGTCCCACCGTTGGTATTCTAAGCTCAATGGAGGTTATAGTTTTGCATACGCTGAGTACGTAAAAAATACTTATAAAACTCCAGATGTATTTTTTTTCAAATAGATGAATTCTTAAAACTCTTTGTGTACACCCCTAACAAGCAACCCGCCTAGCTTTGCCACCCGCACGTGAGCTATCGTTTAAGATTATGTTTTCATAAACAAAATGCTCACATTAGCGAAGCGTTATATGCCGGCTCCGTGGAGCTAGAGAAGAAAACATGAATTTTAAGGAAAAATTTAGCAAAAAAATTTTGGCGTAATTTTGTTGTTTAAGTATTTTTTTCGTGATCAGTGTATGCAAGACTACAAGTTCCTTCGCGCTTAGTATACCGATAGTGGGACAACCTGTATAGGCAGAATTCAGTTTTTATGTACACAATAATATAATATAAATGCAATATGAAGTTGATTAGCAACAAATGTGATGTATTTATTATAAATTAATAGGAATTAGTGTTTATATTATCAAAACAATCAGATGGATTAGCGAAACGCTCAGAGATAATATTAATGATGTTAAAATGATAATATTATTTCTAGGAAAATCGACAACATTTGGCACGGTTATTCAGAAATGTACCTTCAATCTATATATAATACCTACAATCTGCGAAAGTATCTACATAAGTAGATATGTACCTACCTACAATTTGACATAAGAAATTTTATTTCAATAATAATTAAGTACTCATCAGCCTATTCGGAACGTTTTCATTTTCAGTTTTCATATTAGGATATATTTATTACTAGCTGCTCCGCGCGGTTTCACCCCCGTGGCTCCACTCCTGTTAGTCGTAGCGTGATGATATATAGCCTATAGCCTTCCTCGATAAATGAGCTATCTAACACCGAAAGAATTTTTCAAATCGGACCAGTAGTTCCCGAGATTAGCGCGTTCAAACAAACAAACAAATAAATAAACAAACAAACTCTTCAGCTTTATAATATTATAGTCCTTTTCACCTAAGATGATTCCTGTGACATATCGATTGTTGACACGTGTAGAGATTGCCTTTACTGAAATCGTATCAATTGTTTCCGATAATCGATAATATTTTATATGGAAATGAAATCGATTTGAATAAAGGACCAAAATTAGTTATTTCGGCATTTCGCCAACAAATAACTAAGGAATCTTAGCAAACAACAGCGACAAAAAGTGAACAATAACTATTAGTAATATAATAACAGAATATCACGTAAAGTATCAATATAAAAATGCAACTTGTATACAAGGCTGACGGACTCGTACAGACGATTGACGCGATTGACAAACGATCACAAGATGGGCGTCGATTATATGATTTTCCAACTCTATAATTTTTCAACGTCCCATTTCATGTACACGAATTGCGTAGGTATTATTTTTTTGTGTTATTTTATTTTATTTTTCGTTATATTAAAGTAAACAATACTGTTTTTGTTTTAGTGGCTTAAGATGTTTCATTTTTATATTTTTGGTAATAATGCCGCCTTAAAATAAAAATATTATGCGTTAAAAATATTTTGCTTTTTAAACATAAATTACGTAATTCGGAACACAATGAAGTGTCACAGGAATCATCATAGGTGAAAAGGACTATAGTATAGAATATAGATGATGTACCCAATTCCCATACGCCTTTCACGCAAACAGCAACTTGGGAAAGACGTAAAGAAATTGGTTTGTCTAGATATAAAATATGGTCTTGTGCACAGAAGGTTGCTCATCTTTTTGGCAGTAAACTTTTAACTGTAAATTACCTTTCATAACCTAGAGAACGCGATTTTCACCTTTTAATGGAAACAATTTCTGAATTTATTATTTGCCTTCAAAAGATCGTGCATCGTTTAAAAATATAAATTGTGAAGACAAAGTTAAAAAAAATCGCAACTACAGTGTCTCTCAGCTAGTCACATAAACGTAGTTTTATAACTATTTATTTATTATTTATTTTATTTATTTTTTTATATCTGGCAGCATTGCCCATATATTGTAAGTAGTACTTATTCTAGTGTTAGTAAAACTACATATAGGTACTTATTTTTAGATTTTAGAGTTACAAGCCATTTTTTGTTGATAAAATTATTGATAATATCAATAGTGATCAGTCTACCATCACTTTTTTATGAACAGTTAATAGATTAGATAAATTTTGTCTATGAATGTAATATTTTATCGAATAGGGATTTCCGTCTATGTTAGTACGCTGGTTAGTAGTTATGATAAAAAAATTACACAAAAATCTAATCTTGTTCTCATCTCACGCAGAAGACAGGCAATTTTCATAATATCTTTAATGCTTTATCTTTAGTATTATAAGCACAAGAATCCTCTATTTATCTAAAGGTCTACAACCACTTTCTAGCAGGAGCTAAAAGACCGGCTACCCTAATATTTAGTAGGAACTAGATATTAGTGTAGCCGGTCTTTTCGCCCCAATGAAAATTTCATAACTGCAAATAAACAAGCTAAATGAATCGCGCCAAAGTTCTAATGCAGTGTAAGAACTAAGATTACGTTCACTTTCACATAAACCATACTCACCAAACCATACAACGATTGTCCGATTATGAACATCATGAAAACCATCATGAATATGCCGAATCTGTGGCCCACCAGCTCAGGGTTCTCAAGCTGGCAATCACAGTAACACTTATACCACAAGCAATACCAATTTTCTTCCACATAGGAGCCGGGTTCCTTTCATACTTCACGAATACAGAAAGATATCCAATGTTTAACAATAAGCCGAAGAAATTCACTTGCACCATTGATGGGTCTTTGAGAACCAACCCATAGTTCAATTGGAGAACTCCTCTGTAAACGGAAAATATGAGAAAATTAGGAACCAAATGGTAGTTAGCAAAAAAGTTCATACCGATACCTGTTAGCCTATTTTACATTTTTTGACAGAACGTTAGACGAATCAGGATAGAAAATTTAAGGTAGATTTACTAATAAAAATACATATGTCAATATTGTATATTTCTTTAATTCCCAAAAATGAGTCACGATTTTTAATATAAAAGTAGAGTTCGTTAATGCAAAAAATGCCATGATTAGACTCCTATTGGCTAATTTCCTAACAATGAATTGTAAAAATAACAAGATCCCACATCTATACATATGAAAATATTGAAAAAATAAATAGCAGGGGGTGTTACTGGATCGATACCAAACCCAAATATGTGATTAAAAAAATGTTTATTTATTTATTTAAATAGGTACACATCACAGCTGACAATTTTGACTAATTATACACAAATTTAATTACGTCATTTGTCTGTCTGTCTGTATATGCAGACATCACGTGAAAACTAACAGTTCGATTTCGATGAAACTTGGTATAATTGTACCTTATAATCCTGGGCATAAAATATGATACTTCCGACTAGGGCCCTTCCGGCTTCCTCCACTCAAGCGACAGCCCAAGCCGAGGTTCGAGATCCCCGTCAAGGGGGGACGCCCTTGCGCATGTCGCTACCAGGGTGAATCTTCAGTTTACCCACGCGTCCGCGTTAAAATGTAGAAGCCCTTCTGGCTTACATTGAGAGACACCACACAAAAAAAAAAGCCGCGCGATGCATATAATTTATGAATTTTGATGCCAGCGGACGTGTCCAGTGTGGCGAGTGAGAGTGATCGTCTAATATTAATTTAGTGAGAAACGTCTTCTCAGTTCAAAATGGAGAAATAAACCATCCACGCGAAGACCGACATCCGCGCGGACGGAGTCGCGGGCGGAAGCTCAATTCAAAATAATTTTGACTTCGAAGACGAAAATTTCACAGAAGCCGAACTTTTATCTTCATAAATTGGTAGAAAAATGTACTCACATGACTAGTCCAAAGAGGAACGCCATAACATCAGTTCCCTTAGTACTCTTCTTTTTGTAGATATCCCAGCACATAAATACACCAGAAAACATTTGAAGCATTGTCACGGTTTCTGCCATTTTAGCCACAATATGCTTGTAAGTTGTAGGGTTGTAAAAGATTCGATAGAGCTTCCATTTTGTGCGGGAAATTTGGCGAACCTGGACAAATTTAAAAATTGACACTATTTTTTTTTTAATAAGTAATTGTTTGTGCAAAACACGTATAGCCGTTTTTAACCTAGGGATTCGAATGAAATCAAATAGTTATTGGTATCAAGATTTTTCTGTCTGTCTGTATATGCAGACCAATAGATAAATACTTACAATAGATAGATATATACCAATAGGTAGATAGATACCAATTATTACGTGTATCGCCAATAATGACTCATTCTTCATAATCTTAGTCTCCGATACAAATTTTATCTTCTATCAAACGTATGTTGATAATATTATGTGAATCACATTACGGTTTACACAATTTTAAACTCTAGACACTGTGTTATTTTCATAGTGTTTCGCACAGGCCTTTCGCTCTCCGTACCTATTTAAATGAAAAACCCATGTTTTTTGAACATTTTTTTTTGTTTCTACGTTTTTTTTTTAATTTCTCTCTTTATGTTTGAACTTATAATTTGATGTTTGATTATTCCGCTTTTCTGCAGTCTTAAAAACACAATTCTCGGTTTAGCAATTTTGAGAATAAAAACTCTTTGTAGTGATGAACTATTCATCAATTAATTAATTATTATCAGTTAAAGATCTTATGTACATAGTCATAGTTACAGAAGGTAGGTACCTAATTAATAAATGCAAATATGTAGTTGTCTAAGGTTTTTTTTTGTTTTTATTTGATTAGGTACTATAGGTACCTAACTACACAGTCGATAATTTTCTGGCTAGACATTTTTTTTACCTATCTCACAATCTCACTAAGTTAAGCCTCGGTAAGTCATAATATTCACATAGGTACGGTACCTACAAATAAACTAATTATTATTGAAACATTTACCGATTATTTTTTGTTTTAATAATATACTTAAGAATTTCCTTTTTCGTCTTGCACTACACATTTCAACAATAATTTTTGTTTAATTGCAATAAAAACACTGTCTATTTAACTTCGTATATATAACTAACATAAGTCACTATTTACATAATATATACAATTAATACAGTTTTATTTTTATTCACAGTAGAATACCTACTATGTTACATTAGTTCAGGAAATATAATGACTCCGTCCAAGGTCTATTACATCATCAAAGTGCTAAGTAATTTGTAAAAACTGATATCATATTTTTTTTGTAGTAACTGCTAATTTTTAATGAACTGAATTTGACCCTTGTATCTTCCTTTTTAGGAAGAACAAATCCTCTAATAAATAAGAGTGGACGATATGTTTTTTTTTATTGATCCGGAAAAAAAGACATCTGGGTATTTTATTAAGTTAATTCTGCTCTCCCCGATCCTCTTCGTCATACAAATCCTAAATTCAACGTAAATATTCTTATCTGAGGTGGTATTCATATGCTTCATGTAATCATGTTAGATCTTTACGAAATCACTAACGCTAAAATAATTAAATGTTAGGAAATAGAGTCCTATAACGGCTATAACCTTATTAAAATTCAATTTCAAAAACAAGTAGGTAACTAGTTACCTAGGTACTTAAGTGTTTTCTGAATTATTTCTCTTTTGAAATCTTCTCCTCTGAGAATATAGTTCTATCGAATATCAAAATTTAAACTGGCCGCTCATCATTTGTTTACCTAATGATTTGAGAAGTATCCAAATTTAAAAAGGGTGCATGCTAAATACAAAGAATACTTACAGGCCAACAACAAAAAGTTAACTGTAAAAATCGGGAACTCAAAATTCTTATAAGTTCAGAGTACTGTTATCGTTAACGAGTTTGCAAATTTATTCATTTGCATAAATACATATTAATTAACTACTAATATCAAAAAGATAAAAATTTCCAGTTGCTATTATAAATGCTTATAATATAACTACCACTGAGTTCATGTTTTATCACATTAGAACTATGTACCTATTACATTACATTCATTAAAACTATATTAATCTAAATCTTTTAAAAGTATTTTGTTGTCATCAGTAAATAATTTTTGAAGAAGTTTATAAAAATTGATAATTAATCTATGCTCGTCTATCTGAGCTCTTAAAGTTTTTGCCATGTTTTTTTTCTTGAAAGAATATTTGTGTCTAAGTCGTGGCCATATCGTAGATTTGCTCATTTCATGAAATGGCCAACATAGTTTGATCAGATCGTTAAATCGTCAACGTTTCACGATTTGGTCATCGACATTTGGCCAGATCGTATAAAATATCTTAGAGAGTCCATGAAACATTAAAAAATTCAGAATATTTTAAGAACTTGTTTATTGTCATTTAAGTTAGTGCCGCGGTAGCGCCGGCGAATACCAGAAGCGAATGGTTTTTTCAATAGAAAACAGTTAGGTTAGGTTAGGTTAGACTTTAATAAACAACGCACGAGCCGAGCGAGCAAAGCGAGCGTGCCGCGGCAGCGGCCGGCGAGTGCCAGAAGCGAATCGCTTTTTAAAAAAGAAACAAAAATGGTCGCATTTCGTGAAATGGCCATCCACGTTTGGCCAGATCGACGATCTGGCCAAACGTGGATGACCAAATCGTGAAACGTTGACGATTTAACGATGGCCAAACAAAATTGGCCATTTCATGAAATGAGCAAATCTACGATATGGCCACGACATCTATACCATAGAGTACTATGTTGCCTTCTGGCAATAAAATGACTCCGTCCAAGATCTATGTCTTCGTATTTATATATTTCATTTTTCTATAATAGAAATACGTACCTACGAAATTACGATATTTAGATTTTAGAAGAAAATGTTAGTAGGGCGCTTTGTAATTTTATTGTTAGCGAACACAATTATAGCTCGCGATCTTTGCTCAAGGAAATATTAAATACCTCTTTTTAGATATCGTAATGTACATCCACACTAGCACCACAGTATATGGGTATTCCTTATCTGCCCTTACGATTCTCGTAAACACGCTTGCTTGTGTGCGTGAGCCATTTCGAATGTTTGTATGAAGTTTCCCTACTGGTTGTATCTGTATATTGTGCTAGCGGTCTGTGGGTTTAATGATATATGTACCTACAACGTTCTTCGAGCTCAGTTCAATATTTTTTCAGAATGTTATTGCTATAGCCACGCGCCCCCAATATGTTTGCATAAGCTCTTTATCCAACTCTTTGCTATCATAAATTTGCAATTTTTTTGTAAATTATTATTTGGCGGTAAATAAAAGGCGTAAATTTTATGGTTAATCTTTAATAACACAGTTGTTCTTTTGTAATTTCAATGTCTATACAATTCATAAATCATAGTACACATTAATTGAATATACAAAATCTCACCAAAAATAAATATTAAAACAGGAATGTACACTTACTATCTAGTGTTGTGCTGTATGGACATTTTATCGAATCGTATTCGAAATTCTATTTTCAAAATTTTCGAGTTATATTCGAAATTTGATTTTTTTTAACATTGCCAGCACCATTTTTTCAATATACATAATTTAGTTATAACAATACAGATACACATTGCTAGCAAATTGAATTTATTATTATCATCATACAAATATGTAATTCATATTTCATCATGTATTTTTAACTAGCGACCCGCCCCGGCTTCGCACGGGTGCAATGGCGGCCGGCCGGTACCGCCGCAAACGCTACGTCCCGCAATTTTTAAATCTGTAATATCTTCGAATATATTTACTTAAATCATACGGTGTAAAGGGCCATATAGATCTATATTAAATGAACAATGTATTCAAGGTATTTAATTGGTTAAGGATTAATGCTGTATTGGTTAAAATCGCTTCGAAAATTAACCATTATTTGTCGTAAAAAGTAAATGACAAAAAAAAGTTATTGTGGGTTATCCATAAGAGATAGACATATACCATCACGGACTTTTCTGTAGACCTTTTCAATGTGTACAATACTTAGTACATTATTTTGATAAAACTCGTAGGGTTCAGCCTGCGTTTGCAATGTAATGCTAGGCGTCCATTAGAGACGGATCGGGGCGGGTCGCATCGCAACGGGCCGTCTCTAATGGACGCGCTGTTATGCTCCTGCATCCGGGGCGCGGCGGACCGCCTAGGCGGATTTTATCTAACAGACGTGTTTTCGTGCTTGGACTGACATCGCGCTACCATGGACAGCTCCGACGAAGAGATGTTATGGTTTCAAATCAATTGAACAATATTTATTTATTTATTTATTTATTTATTTATTCTTTATTGTACATAATATACCAAACATAAATAAGCTATACTATAATTAAATACAATGAAAACACACGGCACATACGTACTAAAAGGCGGCCTTATTGCTCAAAAGCAATCTCTTCCAGGCAACCCTGATTGGTAAGGAATGTATGCTAGAACGCGACTTGGCGCCAATTCAATAAATAAATTAAGCAAAAGGTACAATACAAATAATAAAAATAATATATATACAATAATAATAATAACATATATATAATAAATACTTATAAATAAATATAAATATAATATAATACTTACATATTTTATAAATATACATACACATAATAGTACATAACCTACTAAATACACTACAAAAATACAGTACAAACTATTATATATAATATAAAATAAATATAAGCAACACATTATAAAGACAGGAAATGATTTTTGACAAGAGCTTTAAAAGTTTTGACATTTTGCGCCCGCCTAATAGATTCAGGCAGAGCGTTCCAAAGTTGAATAGCGCGAGCAGTAAATGAAGATCCATAGAAATTAGTGCGGCGAACCGGTACAGAAAGAAGCAGAAGATTAGAAGAGCGAAGAGAGAGTGAATTATTTGAACTAAGGTAATTAAATTGAGTTTTAAGATACCCTGGCGTTTTAGGATCAAACAGAACACAGTACAGAAGGTTAAGTATGTGGGCATCCCGGCGAAGACGGATGGGAAGCCAATTAAGTTTTTTGCGAAATTCGGTGACATGATCAAATTTACGTAAGCCAAAAATAAATCTGATGCAGAAATTTTGCACCCTCTCAAGGATGTCTAGCTGATACTCAAAAAGATCGGGAAATGAGGAATCGGCATAGTCAAGGAAAGGAAGTAGAAGGGATTGGGCTAACGCAATTTTGGTGGAAATCGGTAGAAAGTTTCGCAAACGGCGCAAACAGGATGCAGTAGCAAACACTTTTTTCCGAATTTGCTTGATGTGTTCCGTCCAGGATAAGTGCTGGTCGAGGTGCAATCCAAGACTTTTAACGGTTTTGCAGATGGGGATGCGGGTACCATCGACCACTACATCCGGCAAACAATCCCAATTAACTTTGCTCATTAGCGGCTTGCTACCAATTATAATGATTTTAGTTTTTGACGGGTTTACCTTTAAACCATGTTCCTTGCTCCAATTGACGATGGCTGCGAGATCAGTGTTTGTACTAAAAATCGCTTCAGAAAGTTCAGGTAGGGCCACGTGCGAATATAGTTGGAAATCATCTGCATACATATGATAAGGAGAAGTAATGTTATTGGAGATAGAGTTAATAAAGATTGAGAATAAGAGAGGAGACAACACGCCACCTTGCGGAACCCCGGCATGAACATTGCTCCAGGAAGAGGTTAGGTTCTCCACTAGAACACGCTGCCGACGTCCCTGCAAGTAACTTTGAAACCAGTCAATAGCCGTTGGAGATATGTTAATAGAGCGTAGCATGGCCAACAATACCTCATGGTCGACGGTGTTAAAAGCATTGCTAAAGTCAAGCAATGAAAGGATTGTTAACTGCTTATTGTCAAAACCCAGGCGTATGTCATCAGTGATTTTAATAAGTGCAGTGGTCGTGCTATGACCTGGGCGGAATCCAGATTGATAGGGGTTAAGGAGATTATGGGAATTAAGGAAGCGGCTTAACTGATCCTGCACCAGCCGTTCTAACACTTTCGACAGGAAAGGAAGAATAGCAATGGGGCGGAAGTCAGAAGCAGAGACAGGATTCAAGGTTTTAGGAAGAGGTAAGATATGAGCATCTTTCCAAATAACAGGAAATGTACTCGAGGAAATAGAAAAGTTTAGGATATGTGTGATGACAGGATTAACGATGGATAAAATAGGAATAATCATGCTCCGACCAATGCAATCACTACCAACAGCCTTCGAAGTTATAGACAATATGCTCTTCTTAACACCACAATCGGAAAATTGACTTAGAATAAACGGAGGATAGCCAAAAGAAGTTAAAGAATTAAGAAAACTTAAGGTGCGAGCTTTAGAATTTGTGTTAAAATCCAAGAGAGGATTAGAAAAGTGAGAATTTAGTTCATCAATAGTAACTGTGTCTGGAATGGAATTTTGCGCAGCCTTTCCAATACCGAGGGATTTGAGAAATTTCCACGTTTTGCTTGGGTCGCCGTTTTCGACCGATGTAGAAATGTGACGTCGTTGCGCATCCCTACATAATGTATTGCAGCGATTTCGAATACTCTGATACTTTTCCCTGTTAACATCAGAATCGAGCATCTTTAATTTTGTTTTCGCACGGGCCTTCTTTTTTAAAAGTGATTTCAGTTCAGCCGTCATCCATGGCGCGGGCAAATGCTTCAACTTGACTGGGCGCAAGGGAGCATGTTTGTCAAATAGGTTCAGAAGTAAAGAGTTAAATAACGCAACCTTCTCGTCAATGGAACCAGCAGAATAAATGGCTGACCAGTCGGTATCAGCGGCATCTTCACAAAGACGATCTACATCGATTTTACCAAAATTGCGCCGCATAATAATTCTAGGCTTCGCTTTAGGAGGCTTTAATTTATAGGAAAGGAAGATTAAATCGTGGAAGGAGAACAAATCAGCTGAGCACTGACCATGCTTAGCGACAAGTTCAGGAGAGGAAACGATGATAAGGTCAAGAAGAGAAGGAGTACAGTTAGGAAGGGAATGGGTAGCGCTAAGAGGAAGGATTTTTAGGTTAAAGGAATCAACGATGGACATTAACTTTTTGCTACGTAGATCATCCTTGAGAAGGCAGGTGTTGAAGTCGCCCATAAATATTACATGTTTATAGGCAGGGATATGAATATCAAGGAGGTGGTCAAAAGACGAAAAGTAGTTAACGTTTAAATTGGGAGAGTAGAAAACACCAAGAAGAATTTTCGTGTTGGATAAGGATACCTCAAGTAAAAGGTGCTCAGCCGCATCAGCAGGTGGAGGTTGAGGAGAGCTACTAATTATGGAAAAAGGAATATGCGAACGTAAATAGATAGCTACTCCACCCCCGGTCCTACCAATGCGGTCATTGCGAATTAATTGGAACCCTGGGAGAGTATAAGATAAAGAAGGTAAGCAAGGTTTTAACCAGGATTCCGAAATTAAAATGGCATGAAGAGAATTACAATCAAAAGAAGCTAATAGTTCGGGAAAGTGAGCCGGGATACTTTGAGCATTGATGTGAACAACGTTAAAGTTCTTAAGACCATTGTCGAAAAGGGAGGGGACATTTAAAGGAGATGATGTACTGTGAAAGCTGTCTTCACCTGATTGCTCTTCGATCGACGAAACTGAAACAAATGTGTCGCTAGAAATGCTGATGTCTAAAGACATCTTTAGAAAAAAATAAATAAATAAAATATAAAAATACTACAATATATATATAAATAAAATAATAAAATACAAAAATATATAAGAAAAATAAAATAAAATAAGCGTAACCAGTAAACACTCCATTACCACCAGTTTCGTAACACATGAGACACTTAAAAAATTTGCTACAAAAGTAATTGAAACCAAAAGACAAGTATCCAACAACACAACAATATCTAGTACAACAAAAAAAAAATATTTAAATCTTACTCATACTTTTGGAGATATGCGTGGACAAACATACAAACACTTTTGAAATTTGGCACAGGTCTTTATTAAAAGCTGATATAGATTAACATATCCAAAAACTGGGCATTTCTGAAAATATACAATAATACATACATACGGGTCGAATTGATAATCTCCTTTTTTGAAGTCGGTTAAAAACCTAGAATTTAAATGAATTATTTAATTAACTAACTTACGTGTTGAAATTGATATTTTTGGTTTTATGGCATTCAAATGCTTTTTCATTGCATTTCATTTTCGTTTATTTTCTAGCACGGCACGTGCGCTCGCCGCTCACATCCGCCTGCCTGCGTCCACTAGACGGGTCGGGGCGGGCAGCAGCGCACCGCCTGCGAAGCGATCCGTCAATGCGTTGCGGCCCGCCGCGCCCCGATCCGTCGCTAATGGACGATGTTTCATACAAAACACAGGCCGGCGTATTTTTGCGTTGCGATGCGGCCCGGCCCGATCCGCCTAGTGGACGCCAGCCATAAGCGGAAAAAATGTAATTATTTACGACATCACATTAGAAACCTCAAAAATAACAGTACTTCTCCACTATTTAATGGATGTTATTATACATATAAACCTTCCTCTTGAATCACTCTATCTATTAAAAAAAACCGCATCAAAATCCGTTGCGTCGTTTCAAAGATTTAAGCATACAAAGGACATAGGGAAATAGGGACAGAGAAAGCGACTTTGTTTTATACTATGTAGTGATTAGACATCAATTGACAAATGACATTGATTGTCAATGGACATTTTCACAAATGTCTAAAAATTGCAAATGTAATGTAAATTCATGAATGGCAAGTTTTAATCTCTTCACATAGACAATAAAACTTAAGTCTGCTATATTTAAAAAAAATCTTTGTACACAATATATCAAAAAGCTATTGACAAAATAAAACATAGGAACTGTTTGCAATTAATCACTGAACCTATTATCTTATTTATATTTAATACAAAACCCGTATATGGGAATAAAAATGCTATTTCAAATCACAAAAGCTAAGCAAAAAGTTTGTCAAAAATTATAGTTCTAATAAAAATAATATATGTCCTTTGGCTTAGCTTTCGCGAAGTCTTCATACATAAAATATATTATAATAAAATTATTCTTAGTCAACTTTGTACATTAATTTGTCTTTTTCGCTTTTTTCTTCTCTCCTTTCGGCTTTGAAGGGTAAATAACGAATAATGATAACTGGGCGGCACAAAGAGCGAATGCAACTGAGTTTTGAAGCTGAAAAAATTAAAAAAAAAAATTAGACAATTAATAAATATTTACTACAGTGCTACCAAGTTGTGACAAAAATTTTTGTTACATGGATTTTTTCTTTTTCAGTTTTTTTTCCCTTTGAACCAACGAAAATGTACGGCACATGAAAAAATATTATCTATGCATAAAATACTTTCAAAATAAATTTATTTCACGTTGTGTCAAATCACCCCCTGGAGTGGGGAAAGAGAGGGGATTGCAACTCTCGATTTTTTCCCCTTGTCCCCATGATTTTTGTACGGCGTTGCGGAATAATGGATTAAAAGCAGTATTGAAATAGTATGACACATATGCCGTACAAAATTTACCCCGGTAATTCTCGGAAAATAAATAAAAATTCCGACTTTGTGGACCACTATTTTTGTACGGCACTGTGCGTTTTCTTATTATTTTTAATGGATCTATCGGTGGTAAAGAATGCCGTACAAAAATATGTGACCAAAATTTACCGAGTCTACCTGTACTTTCGAATTCTCATCTGCACTCAGTTGGACAGCTTACAAGTGACGGCATAGTGCTGAATCTTATTATTTTATGCTCTTATATCGTTCTAGATAGGTCACCTGGTGGTTCAAATGACCCATATTTTTTTCAACACGGGCCTGTAGTCTATGAATCGTACTATAGACTCGTACTGATACTATTTACTACCATTCCTATTGGTCGAAGCGTGATGCTCTATAGTCTTTACTCTATATAATTATAGAGCTTTTAGATATTTTTCAGACAGACATACAAACTAACTTAAATAGTAAATTAATTAGTCGATTTTTTTTGCTAGGTATATAATGTTTTTTTCAAACTGCTGTACAAATTATAAAAGTAGTTTTCATTTGTGAGGCAATCTAGGGATATTTAACAATAACACTATGTAACAAAAAGAGTTAACCCCATTATTTCCGCAATATATCCCCACAGAATTGAACCTACTTCCCTTCTCTCTAGATATCGCCAACCACAGAACAATCAGGTTATAAAAAAACCACTTACCACCAAAATGGAGTTATTCAAGATGATGCCATACAGCAGCCACATGAAAGTCACGATCGAGCCTGAGAAGATGATGGGGAACGGCATACCAGCTGTGCTCTTGTTCTTGATTATTGTTTTCTGAAAAACAAATAGGTTTTACTTAAGTTAAAAAGATTTATGAAGTGAAACTTGTTTAGGTGCGTTGAGAGTAAAATTTCAAGATCGCGACATGGCAATGCCGTCACGTCATGGAGGAAAGAGACGATTTTGGTTTCTTTGAATCTTGCCAAAGAAGTTTCACTTCTGACACGTGTTTTCGGCACACAGGCTCTTTTTTCTAAAAAGACGACACGAAGTGACGAATCTCTGCATTTTTGGGAACTATTTAAAGTGACTTTTTTCTGATGAATAATCAGAAAAAAGTTTAAGTATTTTTCGATCGATTATCGATTTCGATTTCGATTTATCGATTCGATAAATTATTATAAACTAATATGTACCGTGAGTATATTGGTCCATGTATGTACCTAGTTATTACAATTTATAATAATTAATCATTGTAGTCATTCTGTCTCGTATGTTGTGCGAGCTACTTTTAATCAAACGTCCTGTGAGACGTGGTTAGTATTCACATATTTAATGCATATGCATCATATATGCATAGAATACATAATAAATAACTATACAAACGTAATACATATACTTTAAATAAAATATTCTATGATTGAAAATTTCTGAAACTAATGGACAAAAAATGTTGTGTGGTTTTATGAAACCACGGTAAAAGTGAAACTTTCCAAACACTGCTTTATACCTACTCGGCAGCCGACCCTCACGCGACATGCGCTACACAGACCAAAAAGTTTGAGACGATGTAATAAAAGTTTCACTTTAAAAATTGAAATTTCAATACTGTATTATTTGTGTTCACTGAAATAAATTCAGTTTGATCAAGTCCTTTTTTTAATAGTGGGTAAATAGTCGTCAAGTCCTATATATATATCTATACCTATGCTACTACATAGTAATATTTAATATAATAATCTGCTTGGGCGATAGCGAGACCAGGTGTTTTTATAAATATTTCTTCTTATCTTCCTATACAATATTTTAAATAATCTTATCTTAGAATACTATCTTTTACACATGCTACCGTTAAGTAGAAATATTCCATTTTAAGTAAATATCATATGATCAAAAAATAAGTCAACCAAATTTTTTATATTTATAAACTAATCCTTACAAATTACCGGAAATTTTGTAAAATTATATATTATATAAGGATAATACTGTTTCACTGAAAAACGTCTGATTATATCTAGATAAGCCAAGTGATGATAGTATAAATAGATGGAAGAAGATAATGTGAGCTAAATTTAGACGAAGTGGAATATAAGTGGCTTGCCCTTTTCATGCTTTGTATATCTTTGTATATTATAAAGCTGAAGAGTTTGTTTGTTTGTTTGAACGCGCTAATCTCAGGAACTACTGGTCTGATTTGAAAAATTATTTCGGTGTTAGATAGCCCATTTATCGAGGAAGGCTACAGGCTATAATATATCATCACACTAAGACAAACAGAAGCGGAGCCACGCGGGTGGAACCACGGTGTGCAGCTAGTGTAAAATGTTTAATATGTTTTCCTAAAAACTACGGAACCACTTTGGCTGAAAAGTGTATGCTAATAGGAAAGTTTTAATGAAATAACTAACAGTAAATGCAGCAATTTATACTGTTGTTTCGATTTATGCTTAGCTGATGGTTGTTGCAATATGAATACTAATTAAGTCTTATATAAAATTAATACATAAATTTCATCTAGTAGTAGTAGTGTTCGTGTTTGTATGGTATTGGTATAGAGTAAGGCCTTTTGTACACACGGTTTTCGCTGTGAAAATATAAAATTAAACGTAAAATTTCACGGCAAAAAACCAGGTGTACAAAAGGCCTTACTCTATACCAATACCATACAAACACAAACATAACATATTATAACACGTGTTCAGAATAATAAGACAAAGTTACACTCACCAAACCAAGCAACGGCGACGAGATCAGATAGAACATGAACGCAGTTATTATCGCTCCAAAGCGATTAGCTACAAGATTGGGGTCTTCATACTCCGCGTATGCCACCAACACTGCAGAGATCACACCAGAGAACCCAATTTGGAACCATACTTGGCCCTTCTGGGTCGAATAGTTGAAGAATATCATCAGGTAGATGATGTTAAGGGCTAGACCGAAGAAATTCACTTGGATCATCGTATCGTCGCGGAGTATGAAACCGTATTTCAAGTTGAGTACGCTCCTGTAAGAAGAAATTGAGATGGTCTTGCTATTGTATTCTTTGGGAAGGTGGGTGTATTGAAAGGGGTCGGGTTTGAACGTATGGAAAAGATGGAAAGTTGATGAAAGGAGAATAGGGAGTAATATATACTGTAATTATTGTGGTGTCTTTTCGAACTAATCAATTCTGTTTATAAGAAGTTTCTTACATATAAAAAATAACAGTTAAATTCTCATTGTAGTGTAGCTATGAGAATTTAAATGTTATTTGTATTTGCCATATTATCTCTTTGGGCAAATCGTTACTAATTGTGAACATAAAACTCGCAAAGAGTAAACGATTCATCTCAATAAATTTGTGCTTAAAACTACACACAAAAACCTTGAAATATTGACGGATACGTTAGGAACATTAATTGTCTCTTGCACTATACATAATATTTTAGTCTTTAAGAGGTAAGGTATCTATTTTTGCAAAAGATAAAATATATTTCTTCACTTTTGCACGAAATAATTTAACATGCTTCAGTTGCTTTTTATTGAAAACATCCAAACCACTCATCTGAAGCAAATCGATTTGTTTCACAGCATACCTAGACATTGGACATAATAATTACCTATTTTTTCTTATATAAAGCACGTTTTCTGCGAAGATATATCTATACTTTATATTATAAAGCTGAAGAGTTTGTTTGTTTGTTTGAACGCGCCAATCTTGGGAACTACTGGTCCGATTTGAAAAATTATTTCGGTGTTAGATAACTCAATTATCGAGGAAGGCTATAGGCTATATATCATCACGCTACGAGCTAGTTATAAGATATAGCAGCTAGTTATAAGATATTATATCTCTTTAAACGAAAAGGTGATAGACGTACGAACACAGACATTATGTCTGTGACATAATAATATATTAAGTAGACAACGCAAGTACCGCGATCTGTATGAAAACCAAGCGTGTCATATTTTTTGTACTGACCTTGACGCGTTATGACGTCATGAGCGCTTTTTAGTGATGGTAATTTCATTTTACGCTAAATCGATTAGGACGCCACTCGCGCGGCGATTCTAGTATCGTCCTATCCCATCGAAGTAAATCGAAAGAAATCAGATCAAACTAGATCTATGTCTAAGAGGTAGTCAAATAAATGAATCGAAATCGATTACTAAATCGATTCAAGACAGAAAAATGATAATTACCATAGACAGAGGAATGATAAAATAAAGTTATAAACCTTTTAATATTCTAACAAGTAAACTAATGTGTTTCAGCTTTTTCTTACATATGCCCATTGAGTTACCATGTACTACGTACTAGAGAGGCCATCGAAAGAAAGTAATGAAACTGTCAATCAATCAATCTTTATGTCCCGTTGCATCGATCCATTTTTCTTTTATGTTCGGGTTACTTGGAAAACTGAAAAAACAAACATAGTCTAAGCAATAAGGAGTTTTCTTAAAAAACTCCCAAGATGACACTTTAACTAATGGCGTCCATGTCATAATATTTATTTTTAGTACCTTTGTAATAAAATACTTAAAAGTTCTAGGTCAAGTCGTATTAAATAACTAAAAATCGAGAACTGTTGCATCAAATGAACATCACTAACCACAAAATTGGACAGAAAAATGAGAACAGAAAAATGAGAAGACGCTATTCATTGCTTATTATCATACGACGCGATCTTTACCGTGCCAAGTAAAAGCCGCAATGTATTCCGAATCATTCCGTATGGTTTGGTATCCATGTTTGTCACGATCGTTTTCCACAGATATTCTTTATTTGATTTTAAAATAAATAGTGCATATTCTGATTAGAAAATTACTTACCGGTGGAAGGAAACATCTCCGATAACTCGGCCACTCATGGCTGTGGAGTTTCTACAGTTTATAACGGCGCAATTCGGCATTTTACTTTATTCAGCTTCACGTCTTTCCTTGGCGAACTGCAAGCGCGGACTGAGTGTAGGCCAGCGTCAAGTAAGTTTCATAAACTTAGTTTGGACACGGGAAGTACATACACTCGCTTAGTCTATCTTGATACATGTCTGTGCGTACGAACTTTAAAATCGCGGTTTTAAAGTTCGCGTACTTACTCGGCTCGACGTCGGTGACACACGTAGAGCTTGGTCAGTAGCTTCTCACGTGTCACCGATATCGGACGTCACTTTGTCATCAACGGAGGGAATTTTGTGTTATTCAGGAATTATATTATAATTATATTATATCCATAAAACTAAAAGTAGAAGACGAAATCGGCAAAAGTTCCTACGTCTATCACTCGTTTTAGGGTTAGCGGTATTTTGACTTAACTATTCTTCTAACCATCTGTAGAAATGTATTTAACTAAGAAGTAATTCAAGTAGCACTGGCTTTGTCATGACACATTCTTCTACTGAATTTTCCAGATCGATTCAGGAATGATTGAGTTATTCCATGACGCATAAAAAACCCATTCTTGTTAGCACAACTCTTCTGAAGTGTACCTATGAGTAGCGATTGCGTTGACGATAACGCAGATTAAAAAGTCATAGTATATTAGGGGGCGACCATAAATTACGTGAGGTGTATTAGGGGGGAGGGGGTCGAGTCAAATCTCATATAACCTTACGTTGGGGAGAGGGGGGGTCTCGGCAAATATCACGCAATTTTTTTTTCTGATTGATACAAAACTCATTTACCTATAGGTACTCTTTTGGTCCATTTAATCCAATTTGTACGTGCTTAAAATTTTCTAAAAATTGAAAAAAGCACCTCACGTAATTTATGGACGCTCCCTAAGTCATCCAGTATGCCTAGTACTTACATAATCAAACCACCAGCGAAGGGCATGATACCGATACCCTTTGTGTTCTTCTGTTTGTATATGTCATAGCATAGGAACGAACCGGAGAACATTTGTCCGATCGTCACGACCGCAGCCACCGTGCCCACGATCGACTTGTAGGGTTGCAGTGCATTTGATAGCGCCTCCATCTTGCTTTCTAGAACAATAAGTAGGAATTGGATAAGGAAAGAAATTGTGTGTCGCCTTATTGCTATCGAATATTTAAACTGTGAAGCATTGGCATCAAACTCATAAATATAAATACTAAAACAAGTTTAAACTTGGAATTTTTATTGAAAATTTGGTGAAAATAATTAACTAAATACTTACTAATTTGTTTTTTTTTTCGATTAAATTATTGATGAAATATAGGTAGGTTTTGGTATCAATGTTTTGGATATAAAACTTTTAATGTTGCAATTTTATAACAAACCAAAAGCTAACAATATTATTAAATAAATAAATAAATATTTCGGGACAATTTTCACACACGGCACGATCTGATCCCATACTAAGCTTTCGCTTGTGTTATGGAAACCAGATGGCTGATAAACATACATATGTACGTACTTATATAGATAATTAACACCCAGACACAGAGCAAACATCTATGTTCATCACACAAATATTTGCCCCGGGTGGGGATCGAACCCACGACCTCTGGCTTGGAAGGCAGGGCCACTACCGACCAAGCCAACCAGCCAGTCAAATTACAGTATTACTTGTACAGTCACGAGCAATAATATATGCCTAGGGGGCGATGTGCAAAAATATCTGTCACTAGAACAAATTCAATAATATCTGTCTGCCAGTATACAGCAAAAATATCTGACATTAGTAGGCAGCATAATAAAGTGGCATCAAAATTATGTGACGAAAATGTTACAGCAAATAATTGTGATAACCTCTCGAAGCATAAATATGTGACGTCACCTAGGAGGCAATAATATCTGACACAATTTTATATTTCTGTATTTTGCATCGATTCCTCACACAAAGCATAAATATGTGACATCAACTAGGAAGCAATAATATCTGACACAATTTCATATTTCTGTATTTTGCATCGATTCCTCACACAAAGCATAAATATGTGACATCAACTAGGAAGCAATAATATCTGGCACAATTTCATATTTCTGTATTTTGCATCGATTCCTCACACAAAGCATAAATATGTGACACCAACTAGGTGGCAATAATATCTGACACAATTTTATATTTCTGTATTTTGCGTTGATTCCACACAAAAAGCAAAAATATGTGACATCAACTAGGAAGCAATAATATCTGACACAATTTTATTTTCAATTTAATATTGAATTAATACAAAATAAATAAATTTTATTTTAACTACGTTGTTGTAAAACATTATTACCATATTAATTAATATGTGCCGTCATTGTATACTACATATTGTATGTCTAGATATTATATCCTAGTAGCTTAACACCCGCGGCTTCGCCCGCGTTTTCAAAGAAAAACCCGCATAGTTTCCGTTCCTGTGGGATTTCCAGGATAAAAGCTCTCATAAGAGTTAATCCAAGTTACCTTCTATGTGTGTGCCAAATTCCATTGTTTTGTCTTTTATTTGTGTGAAAGAATAACAAACATCCTTACATGATACTCACGACTTTCGCATTTATAATATTAGAAGGATATCATATCATGACAAAATTAAAGTATTCATATACTTATATGAATACCCACTTGGGTAGATCTATTTTATTTGAAGGTTCAGTGTAACCTTCGTGTATTATTTAGAAATTGTTTTGTTATATTTGACGTTAGCGGCGTTTGACACGATTGCTCCGTTATTCATTTTCATTTACCTATAATATTGCTATTATTTTATTGAGTATCGAAAATTATGGCAAGTTATCATATTATCGTTATTTCATTTAAATAAAAAATATTTACAAAATATAATGTGTCTTTTGTTCATATTCTTACCCCAGCAAAATACAAAACACTAATTCAATAAAAAACGTTTGGCCTTTTTAAAATCCTATCCTATCTTATCCTGCTAGTCCTACTATAATCCTACTTCCTATCCTACTAATCTAGTATTAAGCGCGTCACACCCACAAAATTTCGGGTCATTTGTAACAGGATGGCGGTTCTACAGGGGTCTTAGTAAGCAATGACAAAAAGAAAAATGATGGTCAGAACGCTGATACCGGATACCTTAAGATACTAAAACGTTTTATATTAGAGAATCTTAACATAAAATATTATAGTATCTTCACCGTGTGTGACGCGCTTTATAAATGCGAAAGTTTTGAAGGATGTGTATGTGTGTGTTTGTTACTCTTTCACGCAAATACTACTGAACCGATTACAATGAAATTTAGCAGACATATAAAGGGTAACTTGGGTTAACACATAGGATAGGTTTTATCCCAAAATTCCCACGGGAACGGGAACTATGCGGTATTTCTGTGAAAACGCAGGCGAAGCCGCGGGCGGAAAGTGTGTCACATATTTATGCTTTTTGTGAGGAATCAATTATATTTTACAATACAGAAATATAAAATTGTGTCAGATATTATTGCCTCCTAGGTGACGTCACATATTTATGCTTCGAGAGGTTATCACAATTATTTGCTGTAACATTTTCGTCACATAATTTTGATGCCACTTTATTATGCTGCCTACTAATGTCAGATATTTTTGCTGTATACGGGCAGACAGATATTATTGAACCCGTTCTTATGACAGATATTTTTGCTAATCTGCAAATGGTAATATATTTATGCTTCTGACTGTATACGTAGTATATTATTATTAGGGTTCCGTACCTCAAAAGGAAAAAAACGGAACCCTTATAGGATCACTTTGTTGTCCGTCCGTCCGTCTGTCAAGACCCTTTTTCTCAGGAACGCGTGGAGGTATGAAGCTGAAATTTATATCAATTACTCAGGTCTACTGTCCCTTGAAGCTGTGAAAAAATCAAACTTCTAAGCCAACGCAATCAAAAGATACAGCCGTTTATGCCGCAAATTTTCGACACTTGCAAGGGAATCAAAACCTACAGGGTGCTTCCCGTGAACTCAGAATCTTGAAATTTGGTACGAAGCAACGTCTTATAGCATAGATAAAGGAAAAATTACGAAAACCATAAATTTTTAGTTACATCACATAATATATTTTTTTTTAATAATTTTAAACTTACTTCCCATTTCCTCATAAACGCGTAGAGGTATTAAATTGAAATTCATACCAAATACTCAGGTCTATAATACCTTTAAGCTGTAACAAAATCAACTTTGTAAACCTTGCAGGTTTGTACGGAACCCTCGGTGCGCGAGTCCGACTCGCACTTGGCCGGTTTTTAGTCTGTGGTATTACCTGTATTTCTTTAATTTGGTTATATGTAATTAGTAATTAGAAAATGTATCGAATATTACCTAATAATTTATCACAACAGGAGATGTTACATTAAAATCTAGTTTAAAACACCTTATTCGTGACCCTCGAGTTTAGTTTTAATCACAAATTACCTATGAATGTTGAATTTTGAATTTGAAATTTGAATTTGAATTACCATATATTTGATAAACAGAAAAATGCTTAACGTAAAACCACAGATATTCTGATATTATATCTAATACTACCTATATACGTAAAAAGAACAATACGCAATTAAAAGCTAGTCTTCTAAAATTCGCCTTCTCTCTAGAGTCTAGCAGATCAAAAACACCACTTAGCATCGAGGTAACCGTAATATTCAATCTCTTCGTCTTCCTTATTCATTGAAGCAAATTGATACAAATTGACCTGAGTGCGTCACAAACACACCCACTGTGATTTGTTATTATTATATACGAGATGACGTTGTTGTTTTGTATTTATCTTCTATTAAACCTTGTAGCGACGACAAGCCAATTTACGAGTTACCGAATTTCAAGTGTAGTACCTACTAAGAAAGTTCACACCATCGGTTCACACGGTAACTCGTATATAAACAGTTTGTGCGTTATGCATAGACAGTCACGGGCTTGTCGGGACGCGGGTGGGTCGCATTAGGTCGAATCAGTGGCGGTACGTTCATACAAGCCGAAAAGCCCGGCTTGCCTTAGAAATTCGCTACGAGATAGGAAAATAACCAAATTCACGTTTGAATATTCGCGCGCAATGAGCAGTTCATAATTTGCTCCGAAATTCAATGAAAACTCACCTACAATATAATATATAATACGCCTAGCATAAAACAATGACGAATTCGAGTAAACTTTTAATTTCATCCTTCTTCCTATCAGAATAAGGTCGTACCTTTTATTTTGACGTTACAATCTAAATTGGATGGATTATAACATGTAGTTGTCTCGCTTGCACGCGTGGGCTTTTACCGGGCTTTGCGCTCATCTCTTCTAACGTATGAAATTTCGTCTAAGTAGCTACATACCTAGCCATAGAATTCTATAGCAATCTGTATGGAAAATAAAGCCACGATAAAGCCCGGCTTTAACAGTGTGAAGATAGTTACGATTGCGCGAACGAACGTCGTGAATATTATTGTTATTAGGTATAGTTTGTTTGAGCGGGTGATTATATCGGTGTAATTTAGGTTAGGTTTTTCGAATTTTGTGATAAAATGAGTGTCGCGACAGCAGATTGTGTTGTAAATTGTGATGGTTTGCTTTGTGCTCAGCGGGGGAAAGGTAAAATCATTAAACTTTACTGAAAAACATCAATTAATTTCTTCATAAAAACCAACTCCCGATTTGTGCATTACCCAAACAGCTAGTAAGTCACATAAACGAAATTTTAATTAAAATATGTTTACGAATTAATCGATTTCATGAATAAGAATTGCTTAGAAGCCCCAGCTGTTGAAACTTGCACATTTGGTACTTGGTAGTTATGATTTCTGCTAGTAGGTATAAGGTAGTTCTTCCACGGAGCGTGCTTTCTCATCGTTAAATCGAATTCATAGGTACGTATTTAAGAAATACACAAGGCCAAGAACGCCTTATTGAATTATCAATAATTGAAAGTTGTTAGGTAATTGAATTCTAAAACAATCACCTACTTTCTTCCGATTCCGATTCCGATTCCGATGTTATAAAATCTTTCCTTCAGAAGATCGCCGTTTTGAATTATTAGAATATAAATGATCTGTTCAATTTTATTAATAATATAATGTCATACAGTTTAATAATTATAATTTATCGATTTTAATGATAAACGTTTGACTCAACTGTTAGCGGGCGCGCGTGAAAATTTAGAAGATTTGATTCGGTAATTACACAGTATAGGTACCTTAGGAAGGTTTCTAATTCAAGAAAAGGGTACCCAGCAAAAACTTTGAAAACTTTGGGCTTGCCCAGTCCTTACACCCTAGGCACGCCACTGGGTCGAATATTAATTTCATACGAATATATTTATGTAGTTAACGAAATATAACCTTTGCGTAGTTATTCATCTTTTATTACACCCGCACATAACAAGCCCCTACATTGGTGACTCCAACATTGGTGACTCCCGACGATTAGTGAACATTATAGTGAATTGCATAGATATCGTTTGTTTACAATTAAAAATGAATCCGGCAGTTCCAGTTAGAGCAGTTTCGTCGATACAGTTAACCCTTCTCGAGCAGTTAGCACAACTAAAGCAGCGGATAAACCAGCTGAAATGTGCAAGCTCGAGAGGCAAGTCGTTTAGCGGTCGAAAGTATGGAAATAGCACGCATCGTTCCGCATCGCAAAGTCACAATCGTGCAGGAAGCTCAAAACAGAGAAAACCAAATTGGTTATGTTTTTTCATTACTGCTTTAAGCATAACGCCAGATTGTACTATCTTCAACCTTGTGCGTGGCAGAAGCAGCAGGAGAGCCGACTAAAAAATGTTTTAATTTTACCAGTGTCGAAAAATAACCGATCCGCGAGTGAGTGTACTGTGTAGTGATTATAAACCTTACGCGGCAAACGGTAGTGTAATTAAGACATTTGGTACTAAGTTAATGACTTTAGATTTTAGTTTACGGCGACCGTATAAATGATCATTTATCGCCGAGGTAACTCAAACTATGTTTTGGTTTATAAGGTGCAGATTTTTTAGCACCCTAGGGCCGATGCATCGCTCGCACTTATGACGGACGCATCGGATACTCATGTAGGTTATTTTTCTAAGAATCCATCTAAGATTGAACGCAAGTATAGTACGTACGATAGGGAGTTATTAGCAATTTACTTAGCTATTCGTCATTTTCGGAATATGGTCGAAGGACGACAGTTAACGGTGTAGGTACACGGATCACAAACCGTTAATTTACGCGTTTTCTAAAGTAAATAGCGAGAAAGAGTTACCCAGACGTACACGACACTTGATATTCATTAGTGAGTTCACAACGGATTTGAGACACGTTAGTGGGCAAGATAATATCGTTGCGGATTCGTTATCACGAGTCGCAACAATAAATTGTCCCACTGTAATAGATTACGCGGAACTTGCTAAGGAACAACAACAAGATTCTTATATGTTACAATTATCTAATTCGAAAGACGCTAATAATAGGTTAAAGAAAATTATGTTACCTGAAAGTGGTACATTTATTTATTGTAATTTAGATAATGATAAAATTAGACCCTATTTGACTGATAAATTTCGACGTATTGCTTTTGATAGTGTACATAATGTATGTCATCCCGGAATAAGGACTACACGCAAATTGATTAAAAATCGTTTTTATTGGCCAAATATGAATCGTCACGTTGGCCAATGGGCTAAAACATGCATTGAATGTCAACGATCGAAGGTTAATCGACATACAATGTCAGGTTTAGGATCGTTTCCGCAGTGCGATAGGTTTGAACATATTCATGTTGATTTAATTGGACCTTTACCCACTTCACCCGAAGGTTTTAGGTATTGCCTAACCATAGTGATAGGGGGACGCGATGGCCAGAATGTTTTCCTACGAGAGATATAACTGCTGAAACGATTTCGCGTGTAATATATGAAGGATGGATCTCTCGTTTTGGTTGTCCGAAAAAGCTAACAAGCGATCAAGGACGCCAATTCGAAAGTCAATTATTTGCTACACTAATGAAGTTATTAGGTATTAATAAGTTGCGTACGACACCTTACCACCCACAGAGTAACGGGGCGGTAGAGCGTTGGCATAGGTCGCTTAAAGCGGCATTAACGGCTCGTTTATGCAATATATCATCATCTTGGGTTACGGAATTACCAACTGTGTTGCTAGGACTTAGAACAGCAGTAAGAAGTGATACCGGCATAAGCGCAGCAGAATAACGTACGGAACAACTTTACGATTACCAGGTGATTATTACGATAAAAATCGAGTTTAGAAATAGATAGAAGTCTTGAGTATGTAAGTAAATTACGAGACTCTATTAGGAAATATCAGTCAGTAGCTATTAGGCAGAATGAAAAACGGAACATATTTTTCACCCCGATTTAGAAAAGTGCGATTATGTTTTTGTAAGAAACGACGCAGTAAGTAAGCCTTTATAACCAACATACGACGGTCCTTATCGTGTGTTGAGTCGAGAGAAAAAGGTATTTTACATTCAAATGACTGGCAGGAAAGTTAGAATATCTGTAGACCGTCTAAAACCTGCATATTATTTGAATGAAGATAGTGATACGATATATGGGGCAGATACTAAGGTTCCGTTACAAATTCCAAGTAGCGAATTGCCTAATACACATACCACGCGTAGTGGAAGAGCTATACGATTACCGGTACGATTTAGGTAATAGTATTGTATTTGTAATTGTTTCAACTATTTTATATTTATTAGAATTACGATGATTATAAGTATTCATAAGACTTCATAGAAATGTATAATAAATACTTAGTAATCAACACATCGTATTTAATAAATAATATAACTTAAGTAATTTTGAAACGAGTTCATTGTTTAACGTTTGAAGTATGGTATTTCAAATTTATGTTTGTGTTGAGTTTTGATTGAAATGTTTACTACTTAGAAATTTAAGTACTTTTGATTTATGGCTTATGAGTGTATAGTAATAGCCTTTGTAATATTAAACGATACAAGTGTAAAGAACGTATTGAGATTTGAAATGTTAATGTTACTAGGTGATAGATGACGTGTAACAATTATCGCACGCCACTTAGAAGAACCAACCAAGTTTTTGTAATAACATAAATAGTTTAACGAAATTAGGTGTTAACTGTTAACCACTTGTATACGATACGTATTGATTGATTTATATTGTGAACATTTTTTATACTTTATATTGTAAACATTTTGTAACCTTATACAGCGACATTTTATATACACCCATCTGTTTATTGTTTAATTTTATTGTAAGATTTTTTTACTTGTATACCCTTTTTATTTTAAGGGGGGAATGATGTAGCGACGACAAGCCAATTTACGAGTTACCGAATTTCAAGTGTAGTACCTACTAAGAAAGTTCACACCATCGGTTCACACGGTAACTCGTATATAAACAGTTTGTGCGTTATGCATAGACAGTTACGGGCTTGTCGGGACGCGGGTTGGTCGCATAGGTCGAATATTAATTACATACGAATATATATATGTAGTTAACGAAATATAACCTTTGCGTAGTTATCCATCTTTTATTACACCCGCACATAACAAGCCCCTACAACCTCATTATGAGGACTATATCATGGACTAAAACAGGAAGTTAGTGAATACGACAGTACGCGCCACGAAAGATGAGACTTGACGCACCCTTTCATTGGTATGAGCATATAAATACGATTGTTTAGAATTTGATATGCAGGGTGTCCCGCCGCGCCTTCAGCGTACTACGTATAAAATATAAATCCCTGAAAACATTGAACAAATTATGCAGAAAGTTGAGTTGTGCCGCGCGGTTTCGCCTGCTTTCACATCGTGTTCTTCTTTTGTTTTTGATTTATTTAATTTCCATAAAATTAACCTCTAAGAACTTCGATGAGATTTGACGCAAAGGACTTGTCTCATTTCGATCATTTTTTTCCTACCCCAAGCTTTTATCTATCTTTTAATCAAAATTCATAGAAATCAATTCAGCGGTTCAGAAATGGAGGTCATTTCTATGACGTTTTATTAAAAACTACATAACATTAATAAAAATATGTAGGTAAGTAGGTACGTCAATTATTCAATGCATATCGCAGCAAAAACGAAAATACAATCTACTTTATTGACACAGTTATCTATAATTATTAATTACCTAGGTACTTACCTACTTTCAAAAATACTTATAAGATTGTATACGTAGTATATTATTATTAGTCTGTGATAAGAGCGATATTACCTACGTAACCACTTCTTATCGTATTAAATTATTATATCTCATTACTTCATACTTTTTACTAGGTAATAGATAACATAGTGATAAGATATAGCAAACTTTGATAATTATTTACAAACCTATTTATATTTTTCTATAGCATTAAATGATTTTTTCTAAGGATTTTTTAATATCCTACAGAGTCTGGAATCCTAACGTCTGTCATGTTGCCACGAACAGGCGAAAAACGCGGGTTCGAAATTCGAATACCGCGGTTCCCGCCATATGATCGTTTTTTTATTCTTTAAAATTTTCGAACAGGTACGTTTTTTTTCGATCAGTTTCTCTGTACTAGTGACTCGCACTATTTTCTAAGTCAAATTATGCGAATTATGAGTCTGTGTTTTATTTTTTTAACTGTTTGCACAATCCTTAATGATACTTACAGATACGACAAAATATGATTTTTCCGTAGACAGAGAAACCAGATTTTTCACTGTTGCCGTTTAGATATTAAAATTTCTTCTACCTATCACTAGTATTTTATTTTCTTAACTACCTCCACAAATATTTTTTAACAAGTATGATTTAGATTAATGTACTTAACTAGAAAGATAGGTGAAAAACATCATGTGCTACTAGAAATGCATACAATATTGTATGAAACATTAAATATATTAATATCCAACAATATTGATTTACAATTAAATAACGCAGTTCAAGGATAACCAAAGCTGCCCAGACTATTATTAAAAGTATAGTACTAAGTTAACCTTTATCTGATATTATCACAAATTGCCAGTTATAAAATATTTTAAATAACCCTACAGATTATATCACGTGAGCGCAGAACCGAGGGGTCCTGGGTTTGATTCCCGGTGGAGACGAAGAAAAAAAAAATGTCTCAGTCTGGCAGGACACAGAAGGCTGATCACCAACTTGTCCCTAAAGAAAATCGATCAGTGAAACAGTTGTATGAATCTATATTATCTATATTATCTATATTATCTGCCCCTTACCCCACTTGGGGACATAGGACTTCACAGATAGTATCAATAAAATTTGTTCTTTTTAACACTATTTTATAAGCTTTTCCTGTAGGTTTGTATATAACAGACTCCTTTAGACTTGGTTTCAACTCATATTAATCCCTCAGCCCCCGGAATCACAGACACAATAGAAAATCTATTGTGTCGCGGTCTCATTGGACCGCTCGGTGGTCAAGGGGTTAAAAGAACAGATATCATTCAAAGTTTGTAAAATTGTAAAATTATTATCAAGGATTGGTACCGAGACAATAATTTCTAGAGTTTATCTTATCTAAATCTATAATTATATAAGCAGAATATATAATAATGTGTGCACAGGTGCTGAAATTATTTACGAACTTCAATACAAGACTCATTATCATAGTTTTATACATTGTAATAAACAAATATCAAACACAGACTTGTTTATTCAGCAGCAGTTGAGCATTATTACTTTGTGTAATGTCTTTTCAAGTTCAGTGAAGAAAAACAGATCCTGTGTAGACTCAGAAAACTGCACAGGGGCTGTATTATGACCTCTTATTCCCAGACAGTTTACGCCGTGAATTGAATTATTGAACTGACTGGCAAATTAATATTATGATCACATTAACTAGCCATGGTTAGTTATGGTATTATATGAATTTGCCGGTCGGTTCAATTCATGGCATAAATTGTCTGGTAATAAGCGGTCTCAATATGGCCCCAGTTCAGTTTTCTGATTCTACCTTTGATCTGTTTTTCCTCACTGAACTTTTAAAAGACATAGCACAAAGTTTGCTGTTCTATTCAAATGACACTTAGAGGTCATTCACATTAATATTTTTGGATTACATTACAGACTAGCAATCCGCCCCGGCTTCGCCCGTGGTACATAATTACGTTTTCTCTACATAAGAACCATCCTCGTACTTCAAGGAATATAATAAAAAAAGAATTATCGAAATCGGTTCAGCCGTTCACATGTGATGCCATGACAACGAAACGGGTTTCATTTTTATATATATAGATTAGATGTTAAATTAAACATAATTAGCTTTATAATACAGATCAGAGTTGTTTTTTGAAAGCATAATCTATGGACAGATAAACTTTTCCATTTAAAATATTATTATGGATATATAACACAATGAGGATCAAAATTTCATCATTGGTGGCAAGACATAATATTGTGTAACAGACTTCAATGAAACAAAAATGTTACAGTCTTTAAAATATTAGCAGTCTTTAATCAGTCGATCATTGATAGCCTAGAGAGAGATGGCGGGGGAATTAAGTACTTAATGTTGTAATATAATACTGAAACCTACCTCACTTAAAAACATGATGCATTACATTAGATTCTGAATAAAATTCTAATTTTGATTAATTCGCTGATCTATTACAAGGATCAGGTAACATAATAATATTAAATTGCTGATCATGATATAGTCAACAGGTTAATTATTATATTTATCCTGTCGTACAAATTAATATCTCAGTAGTGAGTAGCAAATAAGGAAAATACTTACATTTTTAACTTCCCAATGTAAAAATAAATAACAAAAGTTATCACTAACACTTACTAAGTCTTTAATATCACGAATGTTAAATTAATAATTTTAAATTATAACAACTAATACTACACACTATCAATATGTTTCTTAGCCGAATGGACTTTGAAGTTTGAATTTGAAAGATGAAACTTCGAAGTTTGATATTGACAATGGGATTCCGACAGGCTCGCCGACAGGCGACAGCTGCAACGTCGATATGACGTTATTGGATGTGGTATGATGTTAGGATACCGGTCATTTTGACAAATTATCTTTAAATACCAATTTTTTTTTAATTATAAAAATTTTCAATTTTAAATTTAAATTGTAGAACTTCAATAAACTTTAATTACAAATAACAATAAAATTTACTATCCAGGCCAAGTCTCTAAAGTCAATTTGACATAATTAGTCTCTGGATCGTTTATGTCTAAATAATCTGTTTCACAAAAGCTATTTGATTGACATTTTGTAATTTTCAGTTTTTCCGAGATTTTCCCGAATTCGCGACTCTTCAGCCATCTCGTTCTATTTTAGGACGAATGAGTGATAAGAGATTCATAAAATTGTTCTTCTGCATTCTGCAATCATTACTAATGTTTTTTGTCATGGAACTCATGAATGCGGTATGAAAACCGTTTTATGAATAGTGCAAAGGTTCCGTTTCTGTGATTGATAGAAGTTTAGTAATATGCAATGGATAGGCAAGAGTTGGAAAGGGCGATGGCTGTGCGTGGTGTTGGTGCTGTTATTGTGCCCCTTTATCATAGCCCAGAAGATAGGTGACCCGTATAAAATATTGGGCATACATCGCAGGGCCACCTTCTCCGAAATTCGTAAAGCATATAGGCAACTCGCTAAAGAATGGTATGTCGCATGGCATATTTACTTCTCGATTTATTAACTTCTGTTATTACTACCACACTATCTCAACACTAATTAATTATTCGTCATAAACGACTATAAATAATTTATGAGAGACAGTAAGTTTAATGTTTAACATTAATTTGTTTTTGAAATATTTAAAAAATATATCTTATAATATTTTTTCCTTAGAACTTAATTAAAAGTTAATGTGTTTAAATCTATCCAAGGTTTCTATTCTTTGTAGAATGTAATTTAATTAAATTGACTTATTATTTCATAATGTAATTTTGCATTATTTGATTTGCTAGCACTTAATTAATTTCAGAATCTAGATTCAACTCTCGTTTCCAATATATTCTAGATTCATTTACCTATTAACTATTACGATACCAATACAGCCCAGATTTCCTTATCATTTGTAACATGTAATTTCTTTTTAGTGTAATAAAATAAATATGCCCAAGCATTTCTCCTAATTCTAAATACCTACTAATTTATACATCACTGAATTCCAACTACATGGGAGAATATTTATTTCATCTACATCTACATTAAATTATAGAAATAAGAAACATCACACACTTTCACTTTGTTTTCTTATAAAAAACATTTCATTTAAAGGCATCCAGATAAAAATGAAGATCCAAATGCCGAGGCCCGCTTTGTTGAGATCAAGCAAGCATATGAATTACTATCAGACACAGAACGGAGACAAGCGTATGACCTCTACGGCATAACCAATGAAGACGATCACATGTATAAACAGAGACATGATTATAGCCAATATGCACGATTTAGGTAAGGTTTTTGTAGTTGTAGGAATCCTACTAATATGAAAGAGTTTGTAAGTTTGTTTGTTACTGTCACGCAAAAACTGCTGAACTGATTTCCATGAAAATTGCACCCACATAGAGGGTAACTTAGATAGTTTTAATCTCGAAAATCGTAAGTGAATGGAAACTATGCGGTTTTTCCTTTGACTATGCAGTGAAGCGGACGCTAGTAGTAATTTAAAATTGTTTATTGATTTAAATGAATTTATTATTTGCCACTGAACCATTTTAACTAAGCTTCTTTCATAGATTTTATATAACAATAAATAACTAAATAAATAGGTTTTCTATATTGGCATGCTTTCTTTGAATTTCTAATACCTAAATAAATTAGTCATTGACATAAAGTAGCGCTCAATTAATGAATGACTCATGTACGTTTGTTGTTTTAAGATATTTTTGGAGTTCTTAGTAGCATTGCATGTTTGAGTGTATGTTTATGTTTTGTCTGCTGTTTAATTTGTAAATTATTATGTTAAAACTAGATTTCCGCCCGCGGCTTCGCCCGCGTTTTCAAAGGAAAACCCGCATAGTTCCCGTTCCCGTGGGATTTCCGGGATAAAACCTATCCTATGTGTTAATCCAAGTTACCCTCTATATGTGTGCTAAATTTCATTGTTCAGCAGTTTTTACGTGAAAGAGTAACAAACATCCATACATCCATACATCCTTACAAACTTTCGCCTTTATAATAGTATTAAGACCTACCTAAATAAATTAGTCATTGACATAAAGTAGCGCTCAATTAATGAATGACTCATGTACGTTTGTTGTTTTAAGATATTTTTGGAGTTCTTAGTAGCATTGCATGTTTGAGTGTATGTTTATGTTTTGTCTGCTGTTTAATTTGTAAATTATTATGTTAAAATGCTTTTTCTTCTTTTCCATATTATTTGAAATGTTCTTGATTTTAAAATGTGGTATCTAACTGAACTCTCTTTCACATAAACATTTTTTTTTTTATTAGTTTTTTATTACAAAGTCAGATTTTTTCACTATAGAGCTACCGCATATTATTTCATATTATGTCTCTGTATTTAAAACTAACATTATTTATTTTATATTTTGATTTATTAAATTGTTTTGTTTCAGCAATGATCCATTTGATTTCTTTAGTGCTCACTTCCGAACACAAGATCAAGATATAACATTATTCCATAAGCTGTCTGTTACTACCAGGTATGTACTTAGTATATAATATACTCGCTCATTTAAGCAACTTTTTCTGCTCTCAAAAAATTTTCATTGACGAGCCACTCATATGTTTTTAGGTTATATATACTTTTATAATTCTGCAATTGTTTGCATTTTAACCTATCTATGCCAATATTTTAAAAAGGAAAGATTTCAAAACTAGTTAATAAACAAAATTATTCATGATTTTTACGGTACACTTAATATCCAGATGACTTTATACATTCACTAGCTTTCCGCCCGCGGCTTCGCCCGCTTTGTCTAAAACATAATAAATTATATACTAAAACCTTCCTCTTGAATCACTCTATCTATTAAAAAAAATCGCATCAAAATCTGTTGCGTAGTTTTAAAGATTTAAGCATACATTGGGACATAGGGACAGAGAAAGCGACTTTGTTTTATACTATGTAGTGATATATGGGCCGATTTTTCATGCTTGGATAAAAATTATCCGTCGAATAATGTATAAAACTCCCATTTTAAAAACATATTCTTATTGCCCGTATTTGACAGTTTACGTGACATTTTAATATTATCGTGTTATACTTTATTGGATGGATAAGTTTTATCCAAGCATTGAAAAATCGGCCCTAATAAAAATAATCTGCTACTTCCAGGCATTTTGAGAACAACATACTAGAGAAGAGCATCCACACACCGGCTCTAGTTCTCTTCTACACGGACTGGTGTTTCGACTGTGTCCGATCAGCATCATCATGGAGGAAGCTTGTGGAAGCCCTGCAGCCACTCGGCATAACGTTGGCAACAGTCCATGCTGGGCATGAAGCGAGTCTAGCAAGGAGGATCGGTGTGCATGGTGTACCATGCTTGACGTTTGTGCTGGATAAACAGATCTATATATATAAGGAGAATCTGGCGTCGCTGCCGAAGGTTTTGGGTATGTAGTATGAAAAAATCAGAATAATATTTTGTAATGAGGGTTGACAATTGCTTTTTTTTGCACATTTTGTTACAATGATAGTATTATTCTTTATTAAAAATACAATTGATTGGAGGACAAACTTCAGTAATTTTAAACAAACAATTTAAACTAAACAATTTAAACAATTTATGAAACTTCTTTGGCAAGATTCAAAGATACCAAAACCGTCGCCTTACGCTTTGACGTGACGGTATAGACATGACGCAACCTTGAAATTTTACTCTCAACGCGCCTAAAGAAATTTCACTTCAAAAATTGAAAATATGTACACATATTATTGATTTATCAACTAATCGGCCTTATTTTATTGTTATCTTTCAATTTAAGTTGATAATTTATGTGTTTTTGAGCTAAATATATGTGGATGTCTACAGACACACTAATTTTGTTTTGTTTCTAATGAGTTTTTGAGTAGGAATATTAAAGTTATAATTTTACAAAATTAGGGAGATTAATAAGAAAAGCCATAAAAATGTATATACCTACCATAGGTCATGATTAATTTTTTTTTAGAATACATCCGATGGAAGTTCCCATACAAAATGATACAGAATTTAGACGATAGTAACGCGAACGCGTTCTTGAACGACTTTGAAGATAACAAGGTGAAGGCGCTGATATTTGAAGAGAGGCAGGTGATACGGCTGAGATATTTGATCACCGCCTTCCATTATAGGGATTGGGTGTCTTTTGCGTGAGTATTCGATAAGAACTATTACTTTTAGGGTAGAAATATAAATATGATTTCACATCAGGCTCATGTATGTTTTTTGTTAAGGAAGTTTTCAATTGTGTGCCTATATAAATAGAAATATATATGTTTCACACTGTATTTTGTTGAAATAAAGTTTTATAGATTAACAAATTTGTTTCTGTTAGTCAGATAAAAATATACTTTTTATCGATCCTTACTTAAAAGTAGCCTGTTAAAATATTTCTGCCTACTACGTTTTTTTTGGCAATTGTTAAAATTTATTATTAATTTTCAAAACTACCCACCCAATTTACCAAGCATATCTTTCCAGATTCGTCGACATATCCTCCCGCGACACTCAGAACCTGACCGCTCGGTATAAAGTCCAAAGGAACATGGACACCATGGTGCTGCTGAAGGAAGACTCGCCAGAGCCGGTGGCCACCGTCAGCACTACGGAGATACCGACACAAACGCTGACACAGCTGATCGAGGCCAATCAAATGCTGACACTGCCGAGGTTGTCTTCGCAGGTAATGGGAATAGGGTATAGGAATATAAATTTTTCAAGTTTACTCGGGAATAGAGTATAGAACATAGTCCTATACTTTTTTAATAGTATTAGAAGTGGTAGTATGCAATAGTGGTAATTAAAATTTAAAATTGGTGCTACCTACTATTTGTTAAATTGGAAATATGCATGGTTTACTCTTATCACTGCCCTGGCTGTTTTATCATAGCGCTAGACGTTATTCTGACCGCCTCCTTGGTACAGTGGTTGACGCGTGAGCGTAGCACCGAGGGGTCCTGGGTTCGATTCCCGGTGGAGACGAAGAAAAAAAAATGTCTCGGTCTGGTAGGACTCAGAAGGCTGATCACCTACTTGTCCCTAGAGAAAATCGATCAGTGAAACAGATGTATAATGCATCTGCCCCTTACCCCACTAGGGGACATGGGACTTCACTTAGACGTTATTCTATGAACATTGTCCCTTTTTGCTATTTGTGGTGAGCTGGTTCCGGTTTTAAATCGCTCTATGTAGAGTTTACATTTTCTCTGGCGGATATATGAACCTGCACAATCGGTCGCTACTTTCAGTTCGCTCTATATACATTTTGTGTTTCTACCACATCTGACTTTACTTTTAGAGCATGCTAGACGCAGTATGCCCGGTAGAGTGGCGAGCATCCCGCCGTCGACTTTGCTGTGTGCTAGTGGCTAGAGATGCCCGTGCTCTACCAGCTCTACGACCATTGGCTAGAAGAGCGCCGGATCGTACGCGCTATGCGTATTTGTATGCGCACAGGCAACCGCACTTTTTGACTGCGCTCGCTAATGGATCCGGTATGTAAAACATGCACACACACACACACATATACGTGCACACACGCACACACATTTACACTACATACACTACTACTGCTACGACTAAATTTTAAATATCCGATATAGTTTTGACAGAATCTCTCGAAAACTTCGAACTTATATACCAATGATAACGAAAATAATAAATAATTAATTAAATTTAAGTTTTCTCTTTGTACTTTTTTTATTGAAGAGTTAAATAATAAATAGTTAATGATCGTACTTATACATTTTATAATTTTAGCACTTTTTCAGGTTTTCATATTGTGGTCATTTTACAGTTTTTTTATTTGTCGCATTATCGGTCTCATACAAGATATCAAAATAACCATTTTCAAAACAAATTCACATCACTTTTGAACAATATAGGATAATCTAATCAAACGTTACCCCACCAGGCATAGACATATCGTCACTAGAACACCGCATAGTGGTTATATGGCGTCGTGAAGCGAGTCGCGTACAATTCGAGTGGCTCAACGAAACCTGGCCCACGTGTCAGCACTGTTCTGATGATGTGGAGGAAACCCTGGAGTATCATGAGCGACTTAATGAGACCAAGAGGGCATTGGAACAGCTGGTGAAGAGGTTACTGAAGCCGAACGAAGTGGTCGCTTATGAAGCTCATGTGCAGGTTGGTAGTGTGACCATTTTTGCCCTCTGTGAAACAATTGGTCACTTGTTTTGTCAAATTTATGCAAATCTTAACATTAATTTAAACCTACCTTTTTGCCACAGCTGTTTGCCACTCATTCTGTCAAATGTATGTAAATCTTAACATTAATACAGTTCCATAGGTGTTATAATGCTTTATATTGGATTTTTTTTGCAAAATTTATGTGTCAGAACATTTTATTAAGGAAAAAGGATGCTTTTATTATAAAATAATATCAACAAATCAATTTTATTTGACAGGAATTGCTCGACGAAGCGGCGAAAAGCGCAATATGGCGGGCGTTCCTAAAAGTGGGCGAGTGGAGCGAGAGGGCGATACTCGCGTTGCGCACGCAGCATGCCATCTCGCTCATATCCGTGCTGGCCACCGTCGCTCTCGTGCTGGCCGTGGGCTATCTCATGGCGTATCTTATGTGAGTCGTTGGCCTATTTGATCTGTAGTAGATCATCTTAATATATATAAATCTCATGTCACAATGTTTGTCCTCAATGGACTCCTAAACCACTTAACCGATTATAATAAAATTCGCACACCATGTGCAGTTCGATCCAACTTGAGAGATAGGATAGTTTAAATCTCAAATTATAGTCGCAATTTTAATTTATTGCTAATTATTTGTCACAGCAACGCGTGGCCGGGTCAGCTAGTATTATTATATGCAGTTACATTTAAATTTCAAAAATTTAATCTATTAGTGTTGCAATTTTCCTACTAATTTAATAAACTATTTTATAACTGTCTACCCACTTCGGGGTGATGTGAGTATAATAAAAAAAGACGGGTTGCACTCCGGGAGTGTCGGCAGAAGTGAAAACTTGATTATTAACGTTCAGCATGTTTGATATTTTGGAATGGTATCCGTCTTACGCATTAAATATAAGGGCTTAAAAAAAAAAAAAACAAAACATCCGTCTTACGCTTTTTCGATCAGGCCACGTGTCCTGACGCGAGTTTAAGATTTTATACCCAACGCCGCTAAAGAAGTTTTCACTTCAATAAAAAAGAGCGTGTGTGCCGAGCACACGTGTCAGAAGTGGAAGTTCTTTGGCAAGATTCAAAGATACCAAAACATCGCCTTACTCGTGACGTGATGGTATTGCCATGACACGACCTTGAAATTTTACACTCAACGAGCTATAGAAGTTTCACTTCAATAAGTGTTAAGAATTTCCAGTTATACATTTTACGTCTCCTAATTATTAGGTATCTGTGTCACATGAACGTATTGCATATTGATATTTAAAATTATTGTAATCAATACAAAACTTATCAAATATAATATATTATCCTTGACTGACCGGTTGGCTTGGTTGGTAGTGGCCCTGCCTTCCAAGCCAGAGGTCGTGGGTTCGATTCCCACCCGGGGCAAATATTTGTGTGATGGACATAGATGTTTGCTCTGTGTCTGGGTGTTGATTATCTATATAAGTATTTATTTAAAATTATATATGTATGTTTATCAGCCATCTGGTTTCCATAACACAAGCGAAAGCTTAGTATGGGATCAGATCGTGCCGTGTGTGAAAATTGTCCTAAAATATTTATTTATCCTTATAAAGTTTATATATATACGCACACGTACACGCATGTACGTGTGCGTGCGTGTCTAATTTTCGACAACAATTTTCACTCGCGTAGAGAAGTATAAAAAAATGTTATTAATACATTTATAATGTACTAGTGGTCCGCCCCGGCTTCGCCCGTGGTTACATATTTCGCAATAAAAGGTAGCCTATGTCCTTTCTGGGGTATCAAAATATCTCCATACCAAATTTCATGCAAATTGGTTCAGTAGTTTAGGCGTGATTGAGTAACAGACAGACAGAGTTACTTTCGCATTTATAATATTAGTATGGATTTTTAATAATTTCCAAGTCGAGTGGAAGAAGAGTCGATCCAACGGCAGAAGCAAGAGCGCCGGCAGCAGAACGGCAACAAGCCGAGCGAACAGCCGGAGATGCGCCTGCACGAGCTAAGGGCCGAGAAGTATAATGGACTTGTTAGGTAAGGGTATAATTTCTATATAAATATATATAAATCTCGTGTCACAATGTTTGTCCTCAATAGACTCCTAAACCACTTAACCGATTATAATAAAATTCGCACACCATGTTCGATCCAACTTGAGAGATAGGATAGTTTAAACATGTAGGTACCACGGGCGAAGCCGGGGCGGACCGCTAGTTTCTATATAAATATTTTTGAATTTTAAAAATTTTTAATTTGTGAGTCTTGATGTTTTAAAATTTATTGTATTTGTGTACTAAAAATTGAGTTATCTGCTGCAAAATAATTTAAACTAAAAATTTTTTTTTATTCAATTAGACTGGTAGAAGCACTTTTGTCTCGTCATGACGTAATTTTAACATTTACCACCGATTCGGAAAGCAGTATCTATAGAGAAAAAGCGGCAAGAAACTCTATAGTTGCTCTTTTAAAATCATGTCAGTATAATTTCATACACTTTCTATATAAAATGCCTAAAACATTGTAGGTACAGTTGATATCTAACATTGTTTTCTGAGCATCGGATCGTACGATGTTCCGAGCCGCCATTATGTTTGAATCATACTGTATCAACTTGTATATTTCCAACTATGTAGATATATCTAACTATGTTTTGCAGTTATATATTACTAGCGGTCCGCCCCGGCTTCGCCCGTGGTACATATTTCGCAATAAAAGGTAGCCTATGTTCTTTCTCAGGGTCTAAAGATTATCTGTGCCAAATTTCATCAAAATCGGTCCAATAGTTTATGCGTGAAAACCATACATACATACATACATACAAACCTTTCCTCTTTATAATATTAGTATAGATGTAAGGTTTAGGAAATCTTGGTACCCAATTTGATACATAATTTTGTCGAAAAAAAATTACTTAAAATTTTTATTGCCTATCTTTTTACCTGCTTTTACTTTTTCTAGATTGCAAAAACCTGGGTGCCGGACGATTGTACTTCTAGTGGACATGCAAAGTCGAGTGCAGTTGTTGTCTAAATTCCATAAGATAGTGTGGCCGTATCGCAAGTAAGTTACTTTCTTTTCTATTTTTTAATAAAAATAAATGCATAGAACTTATGATATGAGTAAAAAATATAATATTCACATCTCGAAAGAATTTTCTATAAATTAAGATAGTTGTCTATGTTTTAATTTAAAAACAATCGAAGAAGCAGATAACTTTTTTATGAATGTAATGTTAAAAAAAAAAATTCTTCATCATGTCACATCGTTGACGTATTGTACCCACTTGTCAAACAATCATGCTCAAATTATATCCATAGCATAAGTCTGCCCGCACGTCCTTAGGCAGAGTTTTATTTTAATGTGTTTCTATCGCACTTTGAATATAACGCTGCACTTTGCCAAGTGGTCAGTAAAAAATGGACAAAATTACGGTGTGTTCAAACTTAAAAGGAAGCTGCCAAGTCTCACAACGAATAATAAAATAACGTACTTGTATAAAAAATACATAAATCAAATAAAAGCAAGTCAATAAATTTAGTGTGTATCTATGTATAAATGACTTGGCAACGTGCCAACTCGAGTTTTCTAGACTTGGCGGGGGTACTGCCGTGCCCCCAGAAGTATACAGATATACTAATCGGACATATTTTATAGACTCTAAAACAATTTGTAGACGAAATATTATAGTTTCTTTTTAAGCTTGTTGTTTTTCACTTCTGGAAAATTAGTTTTCTACCATAAATTATTATATCCATCTAGTGCCCCATGTATTACAAAAAGTACTTGCTGTTTTCATTCATAATTATTTGTATCGAGTGCCTCATGTATTAAACTCAAACTCAAACATTTATTTATTCAATTCGACTTCTTCTAGAAGCACTTTTGAATCGTCCTTACATATTTTTAACATTTACCACCACAAAAAGTACTTGATGTTTTCATTATTATTTTTTTGTATCGAGTGCCTCGTATAATATAACAATTGAGTACTTTGCACGGGGATCGCATCTACAGAAATAATACGCTGGTATTCGATACCATAAATTGTTATATGTAATATATCCATCTAGTACCTCATGTATTACAAAAAGTAGATACTTGTTGTTTTCATTAATTAATTATTTTTTGTATAGAGTGCCTCATGTATTACAAAAAGTACTTTGTATACTAGTATCGTGTTTTACATTTCCCTATTATCGGCTCATAGACGCGCGTGTCCTCTCACTCCGACCGCCTGCAGCCAACTGGGCTGTGTGAGCTGTGTCACCGTTACACGTGCGCAAGAGACGACATAATACTTCCCTCTCTTTCACTCACATACACGAATATTCGACTGACCGGTTGGCTTGGTTGGTAGTGGCCCTGCCTTTCAAGCCAGAGGTCGTGGGTTCGATTCCCACCCGGGGCAAATATTTGTGTGACGAACATAGATGTTTGCTCTGTGTCTGGGTGTTAATTTATCTATATAAGTATTTATTTAAAATTATATATGTAAGTTTATCAGCCATCTGGTTTCCATAACACAAGCGAAAGCTTAGTATGGGATCAGATCGTGCCGTGTGTGAAAATTGTCCTAAAATATTTATTTATTTATACACTACACATGGGTATCGTATCTACATACACAACGCAGACACAACATTCACTAACACACTGGTCACGCATAGGTCTATATTTTAAGAGACCTTTTAAGTATCAGTATTAAGTTCTGTTTTCTTTTTTTGTATTCTCTTCTCATTATACTTTATTATTTAGTCCTTGAAACTATAAGTGTATTTAGTAGTACTATTCGCGAGGGGGGCTAGTGATCTGTACTACAGGTCTTTCACAGACCTATTTCAGACACTAGTCCTTCACAACTAAAATGCTACATACTTACATATTTAGTTCGTTTGTAATAGTTTTAAGTTGTGAAGGCAAATAAATGAACTTTTTATTTATTGAAGTGAAAACTTTTTTAGCGGCGTTGAGCACTTTTTCTGTAATGGGTATAAAATCTTAAACTCGCGTCAGGACACGTGACCTGATCGAAAAAGCGTAAGACGGATACCATTCCAAAATATCAAACATGCTCAACGTTAATAATCAAGTTTTCACTTCTGCCGGCACTCCCGGAGTGCAACCCGTCTTTTAAAATCGTTTTAGTCGGGTGACATGTTCAGAAACTTGTGTCACACCAAAACCTCACGAGCGCGATCGCAGGTATAACGAGAGAGAGACGGACCGATCTCCCGTCTCATCTCGAGCGCTGCCACCAATAAGACGTTATCACGTAAACATCTCGATCGTAAACCTACTTTACAAACAAGCAATTTTTTATTATTTGTATGTACAGGAACAAGACGCTGGTGTTCGCGTACCTGTGCGTGGAGCGCGGCGTGGAGTGGTTCCGGCGCGTGCTGCAGCTGTCGCTGGGCGGCGCGGCGCTGCGGGTCAACGGCCGCAACTGCGTCGGCACCGTGCTGGCGCTCAACCCGCACCGCAAGTACTTCTGCATCTACCACGCCAAGCACCCCGAGTGCGCCAAGCCGCACAAGGTGAGTGACCCCGCCCGCCAGCACTGCCGCATCTACCGGCACCGTGCTGGCGCTCAACCCGCACCGCAAGTACTTCTGCATCTACCACGCCAAGCACCCCGAGTGCGCCAAGCCGCACAAGGTGAGTGACCCCGCCCGCCAGCACTGCCGCATCTACCGGCACCGTGCTGGCGCTCAACCCGCACCGCAAGTACTTCTGCATCTACCACGCCAAGCACCCCGAGTGCGCCAAGCCGCACAAGGTGAGTGACCCCGCCCGCCAGCACTGCCGCATCTACCGGCACCGTGCTGGCGCTCAACCCGCACCGCAAGTACTTCTGCATCTACCACGCCAAGCACCCCGAGTGCGCCAAGCCGCACAAGGTGAGTGACCCCGCCCGCCAGCACTGCCGCATCTACCGGCACCGTGCTGGCGCTCAACCCGCACCGCAAGTACTTCTGCATCTACCACGCCAAGCACCCCGAGTGCGCCAAGCCGCACAAGGTGAGTGACCCCGCCCGCCAGCACTGCCGCATCTACCGGCACCGTGCTGGCGCTCAACCCGCACCGCAAGTACTTCTGCATCTACCACGCCAAGCACCCCGAGTGCGCCAAGCCGCACAAGGTGAGTGACCCCGCCCGCCAGCACTGCCGCATCTACCGGCACCGTGCTGGCGCTCAACCCGCACCGCAAGTACTTCTGCATCTACCACGCCAAGCACCCCGAGTGCGCCAAGCCGCACAAGGTGAGTGACCCCGCCCGCCAGCACTGCCGCATCTACCGGCACCGTGCTGGCGCTCAACCCGCACCGCAAGTACTTCTGCATCTACCACGCCAAGCACCCCGAGTGCGCCAAGCCGCACAAGGTGAGTGACCCCGCCCGCCAGCACTGCCGCATCTACCGGCACCGTGCTGGCGCTCAACCCGCACCGCAAGTACTTCTGCATCTACCACGCCAAGCACCCCGAGTGCGCCAAGCCGCACAAGGTGAGTGACCCCGCCCGCCAGCACTGCCGCATCTACCGGCACCGTGCTGGCGCTCAACCCGCACCGCAAGTACTTCTGCATCTACCACGCCAAGCACCCCGAGTGCGCCAAGCCGCACAAGGTGAGTGACCCCGCCCGCCAGCACTGCCGCATCTACCGGCACCGTGCTGGCGCTCAACCCGCACCGCAAGTACTTCTGCATCTACCACGCCAAGCACCCCGAGTGCGCCAAGCCGCACAAGGTGAGTGACCCCGCCCGCCAGCACTGCCGCATCTACCGGCACCGTGCTGGCGCTCAACCCGCACCGCAAGTACTTCTGCATCTACCACGCCAAGCACCCCGAGTGCGCCAAGCCGCACAAGGTGAGTGACCCCGCCCGCCAGCACTGCCGCATCTACCGGCACCGTGCTGGCGCTCAACCCGCACCGCAAGTACTTCTGCATCTACCACGCCAAGCACCCCGAGTGCGCCAAGCCGCACAAGGTGAGTGACCCCGCCCGCCAGCACTGCCGCATCTACCGGCACCGTGCTGGCGCTCAACCCGCACCGCAAGTACTTCTGCATCTACCACGCCAAGCACCCCGAGTGCGCCAAGCCGCACAAGGTGAGTGACCCCGCCCGCCAGCACTGCCGCATCTACCGGCACCGTGCTGGCGCTCAACCCGCACCGCAAGTACTTCTGCATCTACCACGCCAAGCACCCCGAGTGCGCCAAGCCGCACAAGGTGAGTGACCCCGCCCGCCAGCACTGCCGCATCTACCGGCACCGTGCTGGCGCTCAACCCGCACCGCAAGTACTTCTGCATCTACCACGCCAAGCACCCCGAGTGCGCCAAGCCGCACAAGGTGAGTGACCCCGCCCGCCAGCACTGCCGCATCTACCGGCACCGTGCTGGCGCTCAACCCGCACCGCAAGTACTTCTGCATCTACCACGCCAAGCACCCCGAGTGCGCCAAGCCGCACAAGGTGAGTGACCCCGCCCGCCAGCACTGCCGCATCTACCGGCACCGTGCTGGCGCTCAACCCGCACCGCAAGTACTTCTGCATCTACCACGCCAAGCACCCCGAGTGCGCCAAGCCGCACAAGGTGAGTGACCCCGCCCGCCAGCACTGCCGCATCTACCGGCACCGTGCTGGCGCTCAACCCGCACCGCAAGTACTTCTGCATCTACCACGCCAAGCACCCCGAGTGCGCCAAGCCGCACAAGGTGAGTGACCCCGCCCGCCAGCACTGCCGCATCTACCGGCACCGTGCTGGCGCTCAACCCGCACCGCAAGTACTTCTGCATCTACCACGCCAAGCACCCCGAGTGCGCCAAGCCGCACAAGGTGAGTGACCCCGCCCGCCAGCACTGCCGCATCTACCGGCACCGTGCTGGCGCTCAACCCGCACCGCAAGTACTTCTGCATCTACCACGCCAAGCACCCCGAGTGCGCCAAGCCGCACAAGGTGAGTGACCCCGCCCGCCAGCACTGCCGCATCTACCGGCACCGTGCTGGCGCTCAACCCGCACCGCAAGTACTTCTGCATCTACCACGCCAAGCACCCCGAGTGCGCCAAGCCGCACAAGGTGAGTGACCCCGCCCGCCAGCACTGCCGCATCTACCGGCACCGTGCTGGCGCTCAACCCGCACCGCAAGTACTTCTGCATCTACCACGCCAAGCACCCCGAGTGCGCCAAGCCGCACAAGGTGAGTGACCCCGCCCGCCAGCACTGCCGCATCTACCGGCACCGTGCTGGCGCTCAACCCGCACCGCAAGTACTTCTGCATCTACCACGCCAAGCACCCCGAGTGCGCCAAGCCGCACAAGGTGAGTGACCCCGCCCGCCAGCACTGCCGCATCTACCGGCACCGTGCTGGCGCTCAACCCGCACCGCAAGTACTTCTGCATCTACCACGCCAAGCACCCCGAGTGCGCCAAGCCGCACAAGGTGAGTGACCCCGCCCGCCAGCACTGCCGCATCTACCGGCACCGTGCTGGCGCTCAACCCGCACCGCAAGTACTTCTGCATCTACCACGCCAAGCACCCCGAGTGCGCCAAGCCGCACAAGGTGAGTGACCCCGCCCGCCAGCACTGCCGCATCTACCGGCACCGTGCTGGCGCTCAACCCGCACCGCAAGTACTTCTGCATCTACCACGCCAAGCACCCCGAGTGCGCCAAGCCGCACAAGGTGAGTGACCCCGCCCGCCAGCACTGCCGCATCTACCGGCACCGTGCTGGCGCTCAACCCGCACCGCAAGTACTTCTGCATCTACCACGCCAAGCACCCCGAGTGCGCCAAGCCGCACAAGGTGAGTGACCCCGCCCGCCAGCACTGCCGCATCTACCGGCACCGTGCTGGCGCTCAACCCGCACCGCAAGTACTTCTGCATCTACCACGCCAAGCACCCCGAGTGCGCCAAGCCGCACAAGGTGAGTGCGCCCGGACTGAACAATAAATTAAATAGTTAAAAAAAAACGACGGAAAAAATATCACTATCACTACATAGTATAAAACAAAGTCGCCTTCTCTGTCCCTATGTCCCTTTGTATGCTTAAATCTTTAAAACTACGCAACGGATTTTGATGTGGTTTTTTTAATAGATAGAATGATTCAAGAGGAAGGTTTTAGTATATAATTTATTAGGTTTTAGACAAAGCGGCATCTAACTTGGCCAAGTTAGGTGTGAAAGGGATAAAAAAAAAAGACGGGTTGCACTCCGGGAGTGCCGGCAGAAGTGAAAACTTTATTATTAACGTTCAGCATGTTTGATATTTTGGAATGGTGGATGGTCTTACGCATGGAATATAAGGGCTAAAAAAAAAAAAATCATCCGTCTTACGCTTTTTCGATCAGGCCACGTGTCCTGACGCGAGTTTAAGATTTTATACCCAACGCCGCTAAAGAAGTTTTCACTTCAAAAACATACAGGCGTCATTCAAGGTCATATTTTCTCGTTACAAGTTAATGTTCATACTGAATCTTGGATATAAGCTTCTTGTCTAATACCCATAATATGACGTGACATTGACATTTGATACTAAAACTATCCCCAAACAACGATCTAATACCCATAAAATGACGTGACATTGACATTTGATACTAAAACTATCCCCAAACAACGATCTAATACCCATATACCGTGACATTACAGCGCATGTCGCGCATGACGCGGTCGCTGGGGGGCGGAGCGCTGGACCCGGAGGCGGGCGCGTTCATCGGCTTCACCACGGAGCCCGAGTCGGATGAGGAGCCCTACGAGCCGCCCGTGCTGCTGCAGGGTGAGTTTATGTCATGACAAGCCAAAAAAAAAATGTATGCGTGTACTAGAGTACACACGTAAGAAGTGAAACTTCTTTATGACCTTAAAAATGTCACGAGTATGGCGTAACGCAAAAATGTCACGCGTACGGCGTAACGCAAAAATGTCACGCGTATGGCGTAACGCAAAAATGTTACACTAAATTTTTGTCCAACCCCGATAAAGAAGTTTCACTTCAAAAAGACGTGTGGCACTCGGGGACTGCCGCGGTAAAGCTATTGCATGCTATGCCTTCAAGCCACACCTCCGCGCCCGTCCCAGTGGGGAGCGTGAGGTTTTTTCGTTACGGAATTTCTCGATTCAGTCCCCGCGCTCAAGGCCCGCGATAGAAGCTATGCAATAGCTTAAAAAACAATATCAAATAGATGTTTACAGTGATATAACATAGAACCTTCTTGAATGATGACCTAAAAGTAATATTTTTCACACATAAATAGTATTCATGACACATGTACTAAAATAATACTAAAATAATATAAAATATTTGTTTAATATAAATCGTTCTTATTTGAAAGAAAAACTTTTGATAAATATTATAGGTAGGTATTTTTATAAAATTAGAAACAATTTCAAAATTTATCAATTGTTTTCAAAATGTTTGAATAGCCTATCAATGATTAGTAAAACTGATAATCAGAGAATGTTGCGTAAACTGAGTTTTTGTTATAAATAAATAATTTAAGTTTACATGTACTTATTGGAATTTATACATTGATTTTGACATTAATATTGCAGAAAACCTCCTCGATGGTTTGGAAAATTGGCTCGATCGTCTCTTTGAAGGCAGCACGCACCGATACTACGTCAACTACTGGCCGGATATGACGACGAAGTGAAGTGGAAACGGCGTGTCTTTGGTTTTTATGTCAAGTGATTCTTTTTTTAATTCACCCCCAGGGCAAAGGGTTTTCGGCGTACAGCCAAGTTTTGACAGGTTTCTTTGCTGACAGTTTGGAATGTATTTTTTTTTAATGTACGGGCAAAGGGGTGTTTATGTTTGGGATTACTTTTAAATAGCAAGGTTAATTTAAGGTGACTTTTCAACTGGGCTGTATTATAACTTTGCCGGATTTTTCTTGGTTTATGCAAGTATTGTGGTGGATATATTTTCATCTATTTCTTCATATATTTGTTAAGGCTTTTTGGGTCTAGATATGGGAAAGTTAGTTAATAATTATATTGTATAACGGCCTTACTAACAAAAAGTTAAACAATGGATAAATTTCTACCATTTTCTACCATAGCTTTGTCCTGCTCTTGCTCACATGAAACATCAATCATAAAAACAAGACAGGTTATTGCAATAACTAATCCATTGCAAAGCAAATGGGTAACATTTTATTAGTAAGACCGTTAATCTTTATGGAATGTATATTGGTCAGGGTTATAAAGTACGTATTGGGCGTTTGTGTTGTATTAAAAAGTATTTCATTTGGAATTTATTATCTCTATAAAAATCTTTTTACACTTCCTTGATATTCTATAGGTTATATTTACATTATTACATTATAATATATTAGAACCGAATGATTATGTGTCTTATTGCAATGAGCCAAGGTTGGATTTCGTTAAGCCTGGTTTACTGCCCAAGATTTCGACCAGTTAGGTGATAGGCGTGTTGGCGCTAAAGTATAGTCTATGGTTATGGTAAATATAGAGGAGGGAATACTGGAGGTATGTTTATTGTCTCTGCCTGCCCCAATATTTAAAGTGTATCTTTAAAGGAAGACACGCAATTGACAAATTTAAGATATTTCAATATAGGAAATATGTTTATTGTGTTCTAATAAGCCCTATTTTTAATAAATTACACAAAATCCTAATTCAAATACATATGGATGATCTACATACATAGTTAAAATATTGTTTATTTACCAAATTCTACAGATTTTTGAAGTGAAAACTTCTTTAGCGGCGTTGGGTATAAAATCTTAAACTCGCGTCAGGACACGTGGCCTGATCGAAAAAGCGTAAGACGGATGTTTTTTTTTTTTTAGCCCTTATATTCCATGCGTAAGACGGATACCATTCCAAAATATCAAACATGCTGAACGTTAATAATCAAGTTTTCACTTCTGCCGGCACTCCCGGAGTGCAACCCGTCTTTTTTTTTTTTTGTTTTCATGGCAAGAACCCAACAGATTTTTAACATTTTATTTTTCATTTTCTAGTATGTGTTCATTGTATCTGGTTTGTGAATTGCGTGGTCTATTCTCTATGGCTAAGTTATTAAGGATCAAATGAATTAGTGCCTGTCACATATTATAGTACTGATAGACGCACGTAGGTGTGGTTAGATACGAATGTTATATAACGTTGTACTGTGACGTCACTGGGGACTTGAGTAATGTGACGTCACAGATAGTGTTGCCATAGTGTAATGTATCGTAATAAATTCGTGTATTGGTGTGGGGAATTGTTTAATTTACATAATTTTAAGGACAAGTAACTTTTCAATTCAATTCTAGAAGAATATAATCGTCATAACATTGTTTTAACATTTAGCACATTTGAAAAGGATAATTTATAGTTTGATAAGAACAATTTTCACTGTCGGTATTGTTTTGTCAGATCAAATATCAATTAAGATTTCAAGAATTTTATTGCTCCTATAGGTTGAAACGTCACTTGAAATTATAAACTTGAATTGTACGAAAATTTTGTAAATTAAATAATTCTCCAAGGGACAAATATTGAAATTCACACTTTTATAATGTTTAGCTTGTAAATAGAGCGTTCGATTTCAAGATAAAACACACGGTAGCTAGTAATATAGACAGTATTATACACTGGCACTTTTAGATATTGTGACAATACGGATCAGTTACAGTGATAGGCATAGACAAGATGGGTTTTGCCTGAAACATCTCTTGTGACTTTAAAAATAATGAAAAAACTATCTCACCAAAAACCTCTTTTCAAAAAAGTAATGGTAAAATAATACAATATAGTTAAAAAAAAACTAAGACACGCTTGAACTCGTGAAATTATTGTATTGTCATCGATCCTTGATACCGTACAAAGTTTAAATTAAATCGATCCTTTTAAAGTGTGTCAAAATCGGGTGTAAAGGAGTCGGTTATATACAATCACTAGCTTTCCGCCCGCGGCTACGCCCGCGTTGTCTAAAACCTAATAAATTATATACTAAAACCTTCTTCCTGAATCAATCTATTTATTTAAAAAAAACGCATCAAAATCCGTTACGTAGTTATAAAGATTTAAGCATACATAGGTACAGAGAAAGCGACTTTGTTTTATACTATGTAGTGATACAGGTGAAGCTAATAAAAGCGTGTTTATATGTTCAAACCTCTTCTCGATCCTTGATTGACATTTTAATATTGTTATATATAACTTTGAAATAATTGTCTATGCCTATCAGTTGTGCAGTAAATATTTCAATTTACATTATTAATTATTCTCCGATAAGCTCTCTACTACATTTTTAAATAATATAAGTAGAAAAATAAAACAGTGCCTATGTACAATGTTTATAATTATGATTAAAAATTTAACCATGCAATGTTGCCACTTATTTATAGGGTAATCATTTGGTAGTACAGTCTAGTCAAATATTATTGCCATTATAAAGTATTATTCGGCTTTATACAACACACGTAATGATTATATTGAGCTTAAAACAACTTGCTCTTTTTATTATTCAATTCACCCGTGTATAATATTATGAGACCCTAGTGATGACGTCACAAGTCTCATCATATCGTACGGGGATTGAATGTCTCGTTAGGTCAAAGTTCAATTTTAATCCTATTCTAGAATAATTTTATAACAATGTAACCTTTCAAGATTTAAATTATACGGTATTTTACCAAAACGTTACAGGTTGTCTATTTTATTCTACGTTGTACTTGTGTGCGTGTTTTTTGAATATGATTAGATTGTTGGAAGTTGAATTTAAACTTTTGTTACAGTTAAACTAGTCAATATATAACAGTGTGTTGTTATTAGGTTAAGTAGTGCTTGGGCTGAATCGGAATTATTTAAGCGTGTCTGGCATGTGGAAGTTTGCTACGAAATACTCCCATTTGGTAGAAAATTTTACCAAAATGGTAGAATTTTGTTCATTGTCTGTTTGCGTATTTTTCTTCCCAAGTTTGTTGTAGGTTTATTAATGAAATTAAATTTTTATATAGTTAATTATGAAATGAATAGATGACTCTCGTTTAAAGTGTATGTAACGGGTTTTAGTATATTTCGAAATGATTTGTTTTTACAGTTAAAACAACTAATAAATAATTGAAATTCGTGAATGTTTTGTCTCATTTATTTCTAAATTATTTTGTGGACTGTGATTGTGTCATTAAACATCATTTATTTATCGTATCCAAGGGTTTAAAAAATGATTGTGACAGAATTAGACGTAAACTGTGGTTTAAGTTTTATTGTGTTAAAATAATTCTTTAAACTTCTATGCAACGTTAATAATAGCACTTTTAAATAAATTATTTATTGTACCATATTTATCTGTTTTATTGCAATTTATTATCTGTGAAAAATTATTTATTGTGAATTTTTTGCACATTAGTGCGTGACGGGTTTTTATTGGATATATTGAGTGGGAAAAGCTTTTTAGGAATGTTATTGTATAAATAGAATTAAAGCAGAAAATATTATTTGCTTCATGTTATTGCTGTTATAACTTTATCGAATATATATTTAACTAGTTTCAATTTCATTAAAAACTGCACAGTTAGTGTAACGACTGCATTCTCAGGAGGGACGTGAAATAAAAAGCAAACTATAGTATAAACAAAGTTTCACTAAAATAAATGATTTTAATTTTACAAATTGAACTCGATTGCAAAGATTGACACAAATTCATTGTGTCCATTATAAGCAAATGGATAATTTATTAAGATTTAAATTTCATGCTCATTGATTGCTCTATTTAGAATTGAAAGGAATGTATGAAGGCATTAAGCAATAATTATTAACTATTATATCTATAAAAATATCGGAGAATTCTATTGTTATATTAACTAGCATACACATTCAACTTGACCAAATCCACCTGTCCTCGCCTTATGTGTACTCGTAATTCTGATGTGTTGATAAAAAGACAATGTATGTTGAATGAATTGTGTGTGTTAACCATTATTTATTCTGTATATAATAATAATATTTAATGGTGGATATAATTGCGATATTTAATTATCTCAATGTGGTCCTTGTGTTGCCATGTTTTAGCTAAAAATTTAATATTTCCTTTTCATAGACAGAGAGGATGAAAATAAAATGTACCTATTCAATTTTGTGTTTCAAATAATTGAACACATTTTATTATATTTTACAAAACTATTAGTGTGAAAGAAGTTAATAAATTATCTATACTTCCATAAAACAATAAATTTTTTATTGTCTATAGTTTTCTGTCTATGGATATTTGTATATGGGTTGTTTATAGCTTTTGTGTACTAAATTTTATTGATATATATTTCTATAATTTAAGATCTTACTTCTAAATTCTATGTCTTTATTCCATTGATTTGTACAATAAATATAAATATTGTTCTCTCATTTTGGTTATTTTATTTCTAATTTGAATTGAATCAATGTGCTATTACCACAGAACAGTAAAAACATATAGAAGTGCTTTAATGTCATAATTAGTATGAAAACCAGTGTCGCCAAACCCACACATTTAAACCGATAGTTATACAGTACACTACAAGTAAACTATGTCTTTGATTGGACAGCTTAATTTGAGTAGAAACTGACTTAGGTTATAAATTCAGCATTTAAATATGTACCCTAACGCACCATGTTACGGTTTATTTTAGTATAACATCCCTAGGTATATTAGCTGTTTTGTTTCTCATTGCTCAGAAATTCCAAATTCGAAAACATTCAGCTACTCCACAACAGAGGGCGTTAGTTTTCGATAGATATAACTTTGAACCTCAACACATAGAGATAAGGTTGAAATTTGTGTCACTCAACATTAATGACATTAACTTGATATTTATCTGATGCTATGCTCTAAGGGATGTCAGCCTTGTTATCGATAATTCACAAATAAATATTTTTTGTGCATTTTTTTTTTCGAGTATAGTATAATGCGTCACATTTTGGAGTATGTTTATTACTACTAAGTACGTCTTTTCATATTATTATTATTAAATAAAAAACGGAATAGAATAGTATAAATCTATATTAACAAAATACAAACAGAAAATATGCATTATTTTAAATCTTGGAACTGCTGTAGGTTTTATGTATCGGTGGCCTTTGTTAGACTGCTTAGTGCTGTTCGACATCCAGTTAACTCGTCACGTTGCATTTATCCATTTCTCTTTTAAATAAGCCTCCTTGGGAAATCTATAAATAAATTGGACAAATGAAAGCTAAGGAAAAATAAAATAAAATTTAATATTTATAATGTTTGTCTTTTCTAAAGTATCGATACTATCGATATGCGCCACAATCATCACTAAATCGACATTCGTTTGTTTATTGCAATAATATTCCAGAAAGTCTTGTTTTCTGTTTTTTCTGTTCAATCTATAAAAGTACTAATTTCTTATAACTTAAGGTTCATTTTGACTAAATATTTGTATACAATTTTGACAAATTACGACAAGCGAAGTTATAACATAAAATATAATTAAAATAAATAAAAATAAGACTTACCGATGGTATGAAATGCCTCCATTGCTGATATTATTTCGTCTGCTATCATTTTTGCACTCTAATACCGAACAACACGTCCTAAATAATGAATAAATATGGAAAAAAGGTTTGACAGCTGACAACCGACTCGAATATTTTTCTGCGCACAACTGAGAGCAAGTTAGGTGATCTTACCTTACCAGTGACACGAGGGCCACGCCCACATCACACTTCTATATGTTTTTACTGTTCTGTGGCTATTACCCTGCATATTTATAATTTTATGAGTCTTACTGGATAGCCTCAAAGTATATTTTAATAGGGGAAATGGACTATGTCAGGTGGAGCAAACTACACTTATGAATTAGAACTAAAAAGTGAGTATAAAATACCAAGAATGTAGCTATATTAGACTACAAGCCCGCATAGGAAAAAAATATGGGTCAATTGAACCACCAGGGGACATATCTAGAACGATAGAAGAGCATAAAATAATAAGATTCATCACTATGCCGTCACTTGTAAGCTGTCCAACTGAGTGCAGATGAGAATTCAAAAGTACAGGTAGACTCGGTAAATTTTGGTCATATATTTTTGTACGGCATTCTTAACCATCGATAGATCCATTAAAAATAATACTCAGTGCCGTACAAAAATAGTGGTCCACAAAGTCGGAATTTTTATTTAATTTCCGAGAGTTACCGAGGGTAAATTTGGTCATTAGACCATGTACGGCATCTGTGTCATACTATTTCAATACTGCTTTTAATCCATTATTCCGCAACGCCGTACAAAAATCATGGGGACAAGGGGAAAAAATCGAGAGTTGCAATCCCCTCTCTTTCCCCACTCCAGGAGGTCATTTGACTAAGTACGGCTTCGGTTCCAAAACATTATCTAGCACTCAAAAGTACTATTAAAAGTAATGCCGTCAAAAAATAATTGTTCTTTTAAATGTATACCAATAATCATCTTAATTTCATCGAATTCTTGATATAAAGAGCTGTAAGGTCATTTGACCCTGTACGGGAACTTTTTTTTTAACATGATATTGTAAAATTCAATTGTTGTATTGCCGTTCAAAAGAAACCGTTCTAAAAAAAGTTATAGAGAAATGCCAAAACAGAAATTTTGTAAAAGTTTAAACATCGTAGATTAATGAAATATAATAGTTTTCTACACTTTATTCGTTGTTTTAAATAGTATTAACATAGATAAATTAGGAAAAAACGATGCCGTACATTTTTGTGCAGACCACATCTTTTAGGCTGATGAAAGCGACGAAAGCTACAATTTTAAGGGTGCTTTATGGCCATTTGATACAGTACGGCATTAACATATTTTTACCCAACTACGGCAAAGCAAAAGGAGGGTTATGATTTTGACAGGTCATGTATGTATGTTCATCTATTCCCTCGTAACTTCTAAACTACTTATCAGAATTCGACAAATGACATATCATTAGAAGCGTCTGAATTGTTCACTGGATAACCAGCGACCAGCTAGCTAAAGGCTATATGGGGTTTCACAAAATCTAATGTGGCGCCCTCTAGCGGACAAAACATACAGAGTAAAAAAATAAAGTTAAGATAAATATGCCGTGTTTGGTATCATTTGAAAGCGCTTTACTTGTACATTTTGAATATGTATATATTACTAGCATTTGCTTGTGACTTTACCTGTATTCATGCATTGCATATAATTCACATCTTTTCGTTCATAGCTTCTTTATTAGTTCATCAATTTAACGGAGTCCATTCCACCTGACTCCGACTTTCCAAGGTGATAATTAACCACCTCGAGCTTCTTAATATTAATGTATATTTATATTTTATTATCAAAATATAAAGCAAACATTTCGTTATATGGATTTTTTTCTTTTTCAGATTTTTCCCCTTTGAACCAACGAAAATGTACGGCACATGAAAAAATATTATCTATACATAAAATACTTTAAAAATAAATTTATTTCGTGTTGTGTCAAATGACCCCCTGGAGTGGTGAAAGAGAGGGGATTGCAACTCTCGATTTTTTCCCCTTGTCCCCATGATTTTTGTACGGCGTTGCGGAATAATGGATTAAAAGCAGTATAGAAATAGTATGACACAGATGCCGTACATGGTCAAATGACCAAATTTACCCCCGGTAACTCTCGGAAATTAAATAAAAATTCCGACTTTGTGGACCACCATTTTTGTACGGCACTGAGCGGTTTCTTATTATTTTTAATGGATCTATCGATGGTTAAGAATGCCGTACAAAAATATATGACCAAAATTTACCGAGTCTACCTGTACTTTTGAATTCTCATCTGCACTCAGTTGGACAGCTTACAAGTGACGGCATAGTGATGAATCTTATTATTTTATGCTCTTCTATCGTTCTAGATATGTCCCCTGGTGGTTCAATTGACCCATATTTTTTTCCTATGCGGGCTTGTAGTCTATATCAAAGTATGGACTCTTTTATATGCTCTTCCACATAGGCTCCTCTCTACCATTTAGTATTTGCACATTAAATATTACTCTGTGGTATGAAAAGGGTCTACTTTAAATAAAAGATTCAAGTCAAATAAATATTTATTATAACAACAAAATGGTACAGTATTTTCTAAATAAAACACCTACTGGCTTTTGCTCTGGTTGCACATATTGTTTATTATCCCACATGATTTTATTTACTTAACATTCCTTATCTGAAAAAAAAAAATATTTAATTTAATAATGAAAATTGAAATACAATTTCAATCAAGTTTTATGACAAATCTGTTTTAAAATGGAATAAAAAGTTTTTGAATGTTGCACTATACAAATAAAAACAATAATTGACCGTACATTCAACAGAAAATCATAATTTTGATCATAATAATTAAAACAGTTGTTTTAATATTACTTTTTAGAATTAGAGAATATTATGATGCATATTGCATACTAATAGGATCATTAAAATCAATTAGGTACATTCTTTTTTTGTTTCTAAATGTAAATTATCTGTATATAATATTATTACACAAGATAACTCACCAGAATATTATAAATGCAGCAGACTATGAGGCATTTTTCTTGGGATTCAATTCATATTCACAATTAGCATACGCCAGCCCTACGCCTATACCCATACCAGCGATCATGGGCCATCTCCGCCGCTTGAAGAACAATACTGAAGTCAGTGCTCCCAGCAATACACCACCGCCTAAAAACATCGACTTGTAATAAGCTTTTTAAAAGCCACAATATACAAGCACTTTCACAAAAAAGGCAGATAGAGCATGACAATCATCCATCGCCCTTGTCAAAGAAAAAACGAATACGAACCTCCGCCAGTGCTATAGCGATTCTAGTGTCATGCAATACGTCAAAAGGGGTTTGCTATTTTAGTAAAAAAATGCTGTCTTGTGATATTAAAACGCGGTAAAATTTGTTCCCGAAAACAAACAAAAAGATAAAACATCGTTTTACAGATTTTCTGTAGATTATTTGGCTTATTTCATTTTGTATACAAATAATAATTTTACATATACGAAGGAATACAAAACTTCAACGTATGCTGCCAGTATTTTGAAAATGAATTTGCCATTTTTATGGGTAAAACGGTAAAATGGTTAAAAGATCTTCGGGGTAGTGCTGTTAGATTTTTCGATCGTGAATGTGATTATTTGTCTATGCAATAAAGGTTCATGATCATTATTAGATGATTTTAATAAGCATAATACTTTTTTTTTGTTACTTTTATATAGCTGAAAAACGTCAGAGTCGTTTTCGCCCGCGATTTAATTCATTTTAACTCTGTGATGGATATGACAAAATTATTATTATTCAGGAATTATATTTATTTATTATTCAGTAAAGCAGCTGATAATGTGGATGTCGTAAGGTGTCACTGAAAATCAGTGTTAAGGTATTATGCCCCAGGTATCCTGAGTGGCTTCCTTTTTTAGCGCAAGCAACCATACATAAATTTATTTTTTCTATTACCTATTATTCATAATTTACAATGCTATTGTTGTGTGTTTGTGTGTATTGGAATAAATGGTTCTTCCTTCTTTCTTTCTAAAAATAAAATGTCCCGTGTTCTCCACTAAAAACTACCGCTATCCGCATTCATATATTTTGATAATAAAAAATAATATAGGTAATCATTGTAATTTTGAAACATTTTTTTTATGTAATTTATTTAATTAAAAATTTGATCATTTATGTAACAAAAGAATTTTTACAATATTATAAAAAATTATCATAAACAAGAATTTATATGAAAATTAAAATTAAAACCTGACAGCTAATTTATGTAGCCAACGTCACTAACACCACTACCATAATAATTCAGATGATTGCAATCACCTCATAAAACACAAAATCGGTTCAGCGGTTTATACTGCAGGGCGTGCCAAAGAAATATTATGTACATAGATACACTCGAAAAACATAACCCTCTTTCTTCCGTAGTCGGGGAAAATTTTGGGAAAATTTTCAAAATCTGGTAACATAACACCCACATAGAAGCACCGTGTACGTAGTACAGTGCAGCGGCGAAATGACAGCACACATAGCTTTATGGAAATGACGATAAATTATTCGGTTTAGTTCGGCAACGCTCCATCTGTCTTTTATTTTGTAATCTAAGCTTTTAGGTTAAAATTAATTTAAAAAATGATATAAACATCCTTGGTATACCTGTTTTTACGATGGCATCCGTTAAACATAGATCCAACTTCGCAGAATAGTCATCTTCGGCATTATCTTTTTTGCCTTTAGCCATGGTTAAATTAAATAAATATAACTAGTGCGGCTTCAGAAACACTTTGATATTAGCAGCTTCCCTTTACATAATTCGGTAATCGGTACCTAGAAAATTGACGTTTTCTTCATTTCTTGTGGCGGTTGACGGATGACAGATCGTAATATTGGCATACGTCAGTTCCTAGATTATTTTTTTTTAATGGCAATAGTGAATATGCTTAAAATTTGAAAATGGCCTAAATAATTTTTTCTCGAATACTTATTATCGTCATAATATAATGAAAAGGATTTTTTTTATTCACTTATTATTTAAACCCCTAAAATAATATTCAAAAAGTGCAAAATAAGGGAGCGAAATTCAAACTTCCAAAACGCGCCACCATTGGTCGAACGAAATGTGACGTCATCTGACATGACATTGTATAAACTAAATATGTTATGACTCCATGGTATGACTCAAGAAGCTTATATCTAATACACTGGAGATTGCACTATGACCATTAACTTGTAACAAGAAAATATGACGTTGAATGACGCCTGTATGTTTTTTATCCCTTTCACACAAACTTGTCAAGTTAGGTGTGAAAGGGATAAAAAAACATACAGGCGTCATTCAACGTCATATTTTCTTGTTACAAGTTAATGGTCATAGTGCAATCTCCAGTGTATTAGATAAAAGCTTCTTGGTATGACTAGATAGATTTTTTTGTTTATTGTAGGGGAACTGCATTTGATTTCTGTCTAATTCTGTTAATCTGTTTTTTTATGCTATGAAAAAAAAAAACAAATATATTATATTCATTTTTTTTATTAAAACATCCTGCATATTTACCAATCCACAAGCTACTATCACATCATCTATGATAGAAATTAAATTATAGTCTACACAAGCATGAGGCAGTAACATATGAAACTCTCTTAACATACTTATTACCCGTTCAACATGTATTCTTAATGCTGCTATATGTTTTAATAGTTCCACTTCATTTTTAGTGCTGGGGGTAGACTTTGATACAGAAGGTGGTCGTATAAGGGTACATCTTTTAGCTTCTAGCAAACATGATAAGTCTTTAAAACCTCTGTCAGCCATCACTGCTTTATTAGGAGGTAAAGCCTGTAAGTAACTACTATCTTGTACTATCATAACATCAGTAGCCCTACCACCATATCCATCAGAGATAAAATTGATCAAGCCATCAGGTGTACATGAAATTAAATACTTTAACGTGTTACAATTTTATACTGTAACCAAGTAAGTGATTGATGAACGGCATTTGATGGTTTTTCAATCTGAATTTCTAGGCAATCAATAATGGAAACAACATTCCCATAGCTACGCCTAAAATATATGGGTAAATTATTGTAAATATCGGATGATGCTGGCCACGCAATCAAGTCCTTAAGTTTTGCTGCTATAAGAGAAATACTTCTAGAAAATATTCTACAAATAGTACTTTGTGAACATCCAAATTGTAGTGCCAAGATGCTAAAGGACTCATTTAATATAATTTTCTTGAGGGTTATTAATATGTGTTTACTAGGAGGTATTATCACTTAAAAGTTTTATGATATGATTTTTATGGTAATCCTAACAACATTTTTGGCTCTTTTTCAATATCAGTTAGCATGATACTACACGACTCAGATTGATAACTTGGTTCATAATCAGTAGAGCTCGTAGAAAAATAAGATGATATAGAAATAGTATCCGCTGTGTTTTCAGTAAACAATTTTCTTTCTAAAACAGATAATTTTACCGGTGAAGTTCCTATATTTTGTGTTCGAAAAGGAAATGGTGACAGTGCTACATTTTGTTTTTTAGTAGGTATATTTACATTGACACCTTTACTTCTATAGTTCGGTTTAATATTAACTTGCACAGCTTTGTCACAATGCAATTTATTCTCAATATGAGAAGTGGGAAGCTCTACCTGAAGATCATCACATCCAATACGGGAAGTACTGCATCCTGGTTGATCACAGATATTTGTGTGGGAAGTACTTGGACTCACTTTGTGATCACTTCTTTGTGAAGGTTCGCTAACATTACTTTTGATAGCTATCTCTGATGAAAGGGCTTCATTGACCATCCTCCGTTTCTGACACAAAAATATATGCGGCAAAACTCCCTTCTTCAACCGTAGAGTACGTTTTTCTCCTTGCTCTTTCATTAATTTGTATTCAATATAATTTTCTGTATCTTCCTTAACCTGGAATAAAACAATAACCATTAAAATTTCGTAATATAAGCACAACAAGAATAGTTTTTATAGAAAGTTAGTTTTTATAACTGAGTAAGTAACTACTGAACTTTTCTTATAGAATATGTTAATTTTAACTTTTAAGCCGAATTTTCTAATGTTCAATATCTAATGCAGAACCAACTTTTTACTAATTCACAATAAGCTATAATTAATATAAATAAAGTACACTTACGTTAAAATGATCTTCACAACAATATAAACACGATTTAGGAGATATATTATCCCTTCTCATAACTTTACACCACTGTTTTCGTATTTTCGCATCACTTGAAATACGAAAAAACACTTTGTCGGGTGTTTTTCGAGTAGTATTTGTGCACTCCGGTACTATACAATACTTATAAGATATTTTTTTTACTTCTTCCATGGTTTTAAAGTTATTAGGTACCTTCTAGGAAAGCGCGCTCCATCTTAGGCCACATCTCAGCTTTCCATCAGGCGAGATAGTGGTCAAGCGCTTTCCTATCAAACAATAAAAAAATGGTTGCCTGTAAAGTCGGTTTTACGGGCGAAGATTTTACGTGACAACGTCTTTTTCTCGGTAGAATATTTATGTGCTGCGCGCGCGGCAGACCGCGGGCCTCTCTCTCGTTCGGTGACTCATCGTAACGTTACCGAGCGTTACACTTTTTCATAAGTGACTCCCAGTCGCAACCTAATTTAAGACGTTGTCACGTCAAAAAAAAAATAAATTTAAAGTTATTAAAACTGTAAATATTACGAAGTAACTGAAAAGTCCATAGTAAAAACGTAAACATTAAACCATACACTAAACTACCCTATTATACATTATACTCTTTGCACTAAACAGTAAACACCACCACTGGACGACGGACGTGTCATGTGACGTCACGCAAAGCGCGCGCAAAATGGCAGCGTTTGAACTGCTTAAATTTTTAAAAAGTTTTAAATTTCATTTTTAAAAATATCTAGAGTATTTTGAAGGCCATTAATATTTTTTCTACGTTATAAAATAGTAAACTATTAATTTAAGACAAAAAAGAAAAACATGAATATTCCAATATTCCAATATTCCAATATTCCCCATTGTCATATGGATAGTCTATGGATGTCATCGTATTTCGTCTATTATTCGTAAAACCACAGAACATTAAAAACAAATAGAAGTGCTATAATGTCATAATTACTATGAAAACCAGTGTCGCCAAACCCACACATTTAAACCGATAGTTATACAGTACACTACAAGTAATCTATGCCTTTGATTGGACAGCTTAATTTGAGTAAAAACTGACTTAGGTTATAAATTCAGCATTTCAATATGTACCCTAACGCACCATGTTACGGTTTATTTTAGTATAACATCCCTAGGTATATTAGCTGTTTTGTTTCTCATTCCACAGAAATTCCAAATTCGAAAACATCCAGCTACTCCACAACAGAGGGCGTTAGTTTTCGATAGATATAACTTTGAACCTCAACTCATAGAGATAAGGTTGAAATTTGTGTCACTCAACATTAATGACATTAACTTGATATTTATCTGATGCTATGCCCTGAGGGATGTCAGCCTTGTTATCGATAATTCACAAATAAATATTTTTTGTGTATTTTTTTTTCTTTCTAGTATATGAGTATAGTATAATGTGTCACATTTTGGAGTATGTTTATTACTACTAAGTACGTCTTTTTATATTATTATTAAATAAAAAACGGAATAGAATAGTATTAATCTATATTTACAAAATACAAAAAGAAAATATGCATTATTTTAAATCTTGGGACTGCCGTAGGTTTGCTGTATCGGTGGCCTTTGTTAGACCGCTTAGTGCTGTTCGGCATCCAGTTAACTCGTCACGTTGCATTTATCCATTTCTCTTTTAAATTTGCCTCTTTGGGAAATCTATAAATAAATTCGACAAATGAAAGCTAAGGAAAAATAAAATAAAATTTAATATTTATAATGTTTGTCTTTTCTAAAGTATCGATACTGTCGATATGCGCCACAAGCATCACTAAAGCGACATTCGTTTGTTTATTGCAATAATATTCCAGAAAGTCTTGTTTGCTGTTCAATCTATAATAGTACTAATTTCTTACGGATTAAGGTTCATTTTGTCTAGATATTTGTATACAATTTTGACAAATTACAAGCGAAGTTATAACATAAAATATTATATGTAAAATAAATAAAAATAAGACTTACCGATGGTATGAAATGCCTCCATTGCTGATATTATTTCGTCTGCTATCATTTTTGCACTCTAATACCGAACAACACGACCTAATTAATGAATAAATATGGAAAAAAGGTTTGACAGCTGACAACCGACTCGAATATTTTTCTGCGCACAACTGAGAGACTGCGTAAAACCACAGAACAGTAAAGTAGATAGAAGTGTGATGTGGGCGTGGCCCACGTGTCACTTGTAAGGTAAGATCACCTAACTTGCTCTCAGTTGTGCGCAGAAAAATATTCGAGTCGGTTGTCAGCTGTCAAACCTTTTTTCCATATTTATTCATTAATTAGGACGTGTTGTTCGGTATTAGAGTGCAAAAATGATAGCAGACGAAATAATATCAGCAATGGAGGCATTTCATACCATCGGTAAGTCTTATTTTTATTTATTTTACATATAATATTTTATGTTATAACTTCGCTTGTAATTTGTCAAAATTGTATACAAATATCTAGTCAAAATGAACCTTAATCCGTAAAAAATTAGTACTATTATAGATTGAACAGCAAACAAGAATTTCTGGAATATTATTGCAATAAACAAACGAATGTCGCTTTAGTGATGCTTGTGGCGCATATCGACAGTATCGATACTTTAGAAAAGACAAACATTATAAATATTAAATTTTATTTTATTTTTCCTTAGCTTTCATTTGTCCAATTTATTTATAGATTTCCCAAAGAGGCTAATTTAAAAGAGAAATGGATAAATGCAACGTGACGAGTTAACTGGATGCCGAACAGCACTAAGCGGTCTAACAAAGGCCACCGATACAGCAAACCTACGGCAGTTCCAAGATTTAAAATAATGCATATTTTCTGTTTGTATTTTGTAAATATAGATTAATACTATTCTATTCCGTTTTTTATTTAATAATAATAATATAAAAAGACGTACTTATTAGTAATAAACATACTCCAAAATGTGACACATTATACTATACTCATATAATAGAAAAAAAAAAAAATACACAAAAAATATTTATTTGTGAATTATCGATAACAAGGCTGACATCCCTCAGGGCATAGCATCAGATAAAAATCAAGTTAATGTCATTAATGTTGAGTGACACAAATTTCAACCTTATCTCTATGTGTTGCGTTTCAAATTTATATCTATCGAAAACTAACGCCCTCTGTTGTGGAGTAGCTGGATGTTTTCGAATTTGGAATTTCTGTGCAATGAGAAACAAAACAGCTAATATACCTAGGGATGTTATACTAAAATAAACCGTAACATGGTGCGTTAGGGTACATATTGAAATGCTGAATTTATAACCTAAGTCAGTTTTTACTCAAATTAAGCTGTCCAATCAAAGGCATAGATTACTTGTAGTGTACTGTATAACTATCGGTTTAAATGTGTGGGTTTGGCGACACTGGTTTTCATAGTAATTATGACATTATAGCACTTCTATTTGTTTTTAATGTTCTGTGCGTAAAACAATGGTCAAAATATCAAGTGTCATATAAATGTCATCGCAAAGATGAACTGATGAAGGAGTAGTAGGTAAATATGAGCAAAATGTAAAAATTAAAACGAAATGTATACTACTTGTAAAATGTTATCTATACGTTGTGCAAGGACGAAGAGGCACCTATGGCATGTTGTGAGGAAAACGAGCACAACACCAGACAATAAGTCGGTGCTACCACCGAATCCTCAGAAAATATCTACTGATATGGTAGGACCCCCAGATCCTGTATCTAACTTGAGAAGAATTGTTTTTAAACAACCAGCGAATGAAGGACAATTAGAGAAAAAATATAGAGAGCTTAGAGCTGAAGTTCAAGATTGGAATCAGGAATTTTGGACGCAACACAATTCGAGATTTTTTAAGGTAGAGACTTTACATAACCAATGTTATATGACTGTAACAATAACAATAGCATATTTCATACATATTATGTCTGTGTCTTTATCAAATTTAATATAAATGGAATCTATTGAATATTCTTTGCTGCCATTTTATACTAAATAGATACTAGATCATAGATGTACTTATCAAAAACACACCAGTAGATAGGATTTCTATAGTTTTACGAAACTAGCTGGACTTATCTAGCCATATACAGAGGCAGACAGGTCTCTTATGAGCTTAGTCTTATTATGAAAATTAAATGTCTAAGCAAATTGAGAAATTCTTACTAAGAACAAACTTATTCAACAAAACAAAACATAACCTAATTTGTAGAGAACCTCAAGAAATTTCTATTTTTTCAGGAAAGAGAAAATTACTTAAAGAATAACCTTCCAGAAGGAAAAAGTAGCTTAACAGCAGATGAAATGAGTGTATTTTATAAAGCATTTCTAGACAAGAATTGGAAAACTCACATAAACTATAACATTGAATGGTATAAGAAGAATATTACATTATTAGGTCTATCCATAAGAGTTAAACTTAGACAAATTTTTAGAATAAAAGATAAATAGTACCAAATGTTATTTTATTTTAAAACCTAGACATACTTCTCATCACTCATAAATCATTGTTTATTTAGACTATTAAAACCTCCTTTTAAAACAAAGAAATAAAACTGACATTATCATGTCAAATTGCATGATAAATAAAACATCAAGCTAAAAATTAATGGTGCCTGCAAAGAGAGATGAAAATTAACTTTAGTATACAAAAACAGAACTAATATCAAGAAGTTTGGACAAAATAATGTATATTGCATTAAAATGGCTTTTGAGTTTGACATCACTTATGTGGATAGCTATGTGCTGTTTGGACTTTTATTTGCAAACAGCATTGGTCAAGAATATAAGAGGTAAATTTATATTCTACTAACTTTCTGGCCACGGTTGATCATGCATGCTCACATTACTGTGGAATTTCTGGGAAAAAATTTAAAACAATATCCTCTCTCAGGTTCAGCCAGACTAAGTTACTTTCGCATTTATGATATTTGAGTATTCCTAGAACATTAATTATTTTTACAATAATTATTGTTTTTGCATGGGGACTATGTACTGAATCCATTGTTGCGTCCATTAACTTGATTACATTATAATGATATTATTCAAATTACGTATTTGTTAAAATAACTTATGTGCTTTTCAGAACATAAGCAGTTCTATGTAGAAGATGAAAATATTACATCTCCAATAACAAAAATTGACCTGATCAAGCAACACGAAAAAAAATCAACTCTTTATCATTATTCTATGTTCTTTGCTGGTGCAATTATTGTTTCATTGTATAACAAAAAGCACGATATATTTTCGCTCATACGAAAGTTTTATGAATTAAATAGATTCCAGAGTTACGGATTAGACCTTAATATTTTGAAAAAATCCGCCATAAGCTTTAGTGTTGCCATTAAAAAATATTCTTTAAAAACATGGGAAAATATCAGACTGGTGATAAAGCTTACAGAAAAATATTTAAAAATCAAGTTTGTGCCCAATTTAGAAAGACCAAATTTAGTCTTGTTGAAAAGATTTATAGAACTTAAAGAAGAGCGTAAGAATTTAGGAAAGTTATTATTAGCTTCAATACGAGAAAACAAAAATGTAAGAATGCGATTTCAGCTAGAGAATCTCGCTAAAAATCGATTAGCCCGATACATAGAACACACGCATAAACTAATTAAAGAAAATCGATGCCAATACGTAAGTTTTCAACAACTTTATTTGGCAACGCACCAAGAGAATTTATTTCTTAAAACGCGTATTAAAAAACTTATAGAGGAAAAGGAAAATGCAGAAAGAAATCTTATTTCCCTAATTAATGCAGTTTGTCATTCGAAAAATAAAGAACTTAAAGCATTTTGCAGTAAGTATATCGTAGAAACGAAGAATAATTTATTGAATTCTGATGTAAAAAATGAAATACGAAAATTTTTAAATAAATCTAGACGGAACAGATCATTACCATTTGAAGGTCCTATAAAAAGGAATGTAATAGAATCAGACACAAAGATTTATGAAAAAATTGAAAATGAATATATTATCATATCAGAAGCTCCAAAACTAAGGGGCTTACCGGGCGAATACGTGTGGACGGTAAAAGATAAAGATGGATTAATTGAGAAATTGTATGAGTGTAATATCCAGAGCGATTGCGATAACGGTGATACTATACGAAGAATAAGACAATATTCTGTTTATTATGACAAGCACTGTTTATTAGATTCGACAAGGTAAGTTAGTAATACTTACAAACTTTCAGCCCGCAGCTTCGCCCGCGTTTTCAAAGAAAAACCCGCATAGTTCCCTTCTTTTAAGATTTCCGGGGTAAAAACTACATACCCTTTATCCTTTTTGAGTCTTATTCTATCTCTGTCTCTGGAAATCCATGCAGTACTTTTTGAGTTCAGCCCGGACATACATACAGATAAACAAACGAATTTTAACAATTTTTTTAGGCTTTGATATTAATTAAAGATCACGCCCTAAGTATTGTTTGAAAAAAAAACCAAGTTATACTACATACTTGCCAGTTTTCATCAAAATCGGTTCAGCAGTTTTTGTGTGAAGGAGTAACAAACAAACTTTCGCGTTTATAATAGAGTTGAGTAGGATCCTATCCAAGATCGGAATTTTTATGGTTTAAATTTATCTTCATAATAATTTCAGTTCGGCAAGTTTTATCAATCAAGCGAATGAAATGTGCAGGAGTTCAAATTTAGAGCAAATCAATTACCCATTAGCACGGCAACGATTTCTAACGGGATCACAAGCTTTTCAAAAATTTCTCAAACACAATGAAAATATCGTGCAATGTCCTGTACGACGTACTCAGAAAGTGCCATGTGGATAATGTTTTTTTTTCTTATTTTGTTAAACCTGTTATTTCTTAAATATAAATTTATTTTAATCCAATCACCTATTTTCATTTATTTTTAAACAAAATATTCCAAATAAAATTCGTGCTATGGCAATACCTTAGCGCTGCACTTTGACTTTGATGGGTAGTGTTTACGTTTGACTCGGACGTTTGAGGTTATTTGAAAAAAAAAAAACTTTTAAAGTAATACAAACATTAATAATTATTGTAAGTGTATCATAATTTATTGTTAAAATTCAATATATAAATACTCTACCGTCACTTTTGTATGTGCATATGTGGATGTAATAAGTTATATTGAAACATAATTTTACACAAAAGGACAATATTTTTAGAGACGATGTGTAAAGTGACAGATGACAATTTAAATTTTTAAAATCTACCTTCATTGGCTAGAAACAAAAATAGCAGCATAAGTGTTGCAAGTTCCTAAAAAAATTCACCGCTCCAACTATTTTACCCACGAAATGTCTAATGAACTTCAAGAACTAAACCTACATAATATTTCTTGGAAATCTATAAAAGACGTTGGGCTCGACGGTTTTTTTTTCAGAGTGTTCGGTAAAGTATATCCTTTACCTAGACAACAAGTGGCTTACGGGGATCCGGGTATAACTTATACTTATTCTAATCTTACCGTACCCGCTCTACCGTGGCCTGAACCTGTTCTAGCTTTAAGAAATTTTCTTTTCAAACTTAAAGGCATTAAATACAATTTTGTTTTAGTTAACAAGTAAGTCAGTAACATTTTACATATTTACATTTTGTTTGGTTTAATTATATGTAGAGTCATATAGGTATGAATTATTATATTATTAGGTATCGAGACGGTAATGATCACATGGGCGAACACAGGGACAATGAACCCGAGCTTGATCCAAATATTCCTATAGCTTCAATGTCTTTTGGACAGGAGAGAATGTTTGTCCTCAAACATAAAGACGCAAGAAAACCTGGTCCGAACAGAAAACAAATTGCTCCAAGTACGTATTTATTTTAAATCTTCATACTTATTTATAGTTACTGAGTCATCAATACTACGCAATTTATAAAACATATAACGAAGTAATCGTGCTTCGTACGTAACTGTTTGTTTCGCTTTATTATTGACGTCCTCCTCTTGAAATGGAGTTTCTATAACGGTACTCACTCGACGTCCGTAAGTCTCACATCCTTCCAGAAATTGCAAGCAGTCTTTAATAGTATTATCTTTAACGACGATCAAGTGTTTCGCTAAATTCTCAAGGAACGATAAAAAACATCTCTTTGCGTAGAACCACGTGTCAGTGCCCAGACGCTTGTTGAACGGCTCAAGTGATTTGATCACTCTCGAGATACCGAACTCGTAATTCCCTTTAGCGCAATACAACGTACCTATAACCAGATTCACAATGCACAAATGGTAAAATTTCTTTTCGGGGTCTTCAAATATCTGTTGCTCTTCTTCTTTCTCTATCTTTCGCATGATATCCTCAGCTTCTTCGTTCTGTGACGTCATTATATAAGATACACACAAATTAGCTAAAACAACAGCGCTTACATCTAAAATATTGTCGTACTGCTTTTTCACGATTGGCTCGTAAAAACTGGCTGCCTCTTTGTATTTACTTTCTTGCATAAACAAGACATGTGCTACATTTAAACGCCACACATCTGACTCGTTACAGAATTCGACAGATTTGCGAAATATTTTTTCTACTTGACCATAATTTTCTTTATCCCAATATATTTTTGCTTGAGCCATGACCACTGGAATATACCTTTCCAAGGCTTCTTCATACTCCACTACAGCTTTTTTTACTTGATCGTTATCGCCTTGTGAGCGGCTCTCTTGGACAACTTTTGTTAGTTTTCTTAACTGCTCGGCGTGCTTCGATGCGATATCTTCATATTTTTGAAATGCTTCCTCAGGCGAAGTTTGGCTTGTGATTATCGCATCCAAAAAATCATAAAGATATGGCGTAAGGTATTTGTATGTAAATTGAGCATTCTCTGCCAACACATCTGCAGCTAAATCGTAGTATTCAAATTTACAATACAGAAGGAGTAAATTGGCAAAAGTTTCCGCTGGAAAAGGGTCTTGCTGTAGCAAGAAATGCAATTTTTCAAAACCATCGGTTGGTTTAATATCGATTGACGTTAGTGCTATATTATGCAGAGTAACAGCATCGAGCTCATGTTCTTGCCTTGGTGGCATATCTGATAATGCTTCTCTAGCTGCTTCAATATTCTTCAGTTGGTATTCTATAGCTGCTTTCAAATTAAATACTTCGATGAGGGCTGTTTCGTGTAAAGTTAATGAGTTTCCTACGGATTTAACTTCAGAATTTTCAGCTTGCATGCCAACAGATAGCTCGGGATGATCCCTTATTCCCCTTTCAATAACAAGTGTAATGTGTTTTAAAGCTTGTGGATATTCTTTTAGTTTAAAATAACATAATGCAACATTATAGTGAAGATGCGCATTGAATCCTAACACTGTTAAGCTTCTAGAAAATTTCTGTAGAGCCTCCTCATATTGGTTTTCCTTATACAGTAAGCATCCTAAATTTATGTCTTTATCAGAATCATCTTGCGAATAAGTATCCACCAAAGACTTTGCAGTAATCGTATCATCTTCTCCATATTTAATTGCGGACTGTAGTTTTGTGACATTTTTTTCGAGCTCTGGAGATGTTATTTGTAGAGTAACTTTATACGCTTCATCAAACATTGACGCCTCATATAGCGCTTGAGCGAAATAGAGCTTATATTCGGGTACTTCTGGGTGCATAGCTGATAATTGTTCGTAGCAGTTCGCTGCATCTACGAATGATTGTAATCTGTAATAGCAATATCCAAGCAATGATAGCCCAGCTCTGTTCGGATTGAAATTCATAGCATCGTTCAAGACTTTTATTGCATCTTCGTATCTAGATTCCCTTATCTGAAAAATAAGAGACGAATAATAAGTTCAAATTACAATTTAAGAATACAAATTGAATGCTATTATGTGGCATAAATAAGGCCCTTCATAAAACTTATCAGATTATTTAAAAACAATAGTAACAAGAGGATGTCGCGTCGGCCATGCAGTTAATGAGTGCCGTATTAATGATATCTATGCATATGTCGTTCACGTGAAAAGCTTAAATTTATCGCATTATATAATATTATGATATTGTTTTTGTATACAGGTGGTATAATTTTATGTAGCATAAAATGAAAAATAGCTTGCGTAATTTGCGATACATGTAAGTACATAGAGGTAAAATAGGCTGGAATAATATCAATTTATTCACGTTTATCTTTCAAGTTTTACAACTAAACGACTTCTAAGGTTTACGTCGTTATCATTGTAGGAATATAGATGTAAGTAACGATGTCCTCTGAATTTAGTTTTGATTTATGCACTATCTTATCTACATCGTTATAAATATACCTAATATCCTGTTTGGTCTTTTAAAGGCCTATCGATTAATAAGCTTCTGCAGAATATCAGTTAAACCACAAAAAGAGCGACAAGTGGCTATAATTTTAACTAGCATATTTTATATTGCAGTTTGTTTATTTGTTGTCACTCCACCAAAAAGCGAATTATCTTTTCGTAAATTGCGAAATATTTGTGGAGATTATTTACTTATCCAGCCCCCTTAGTCAAGTGGCTTTCTGTTAGCGTAGCGTTCAATAGAATAGACTACGAATGTATGAGATTGACGTAAGCTGTAGATACGTTTACCTACAGCTACAGCTTGACTAGGGGGGTCGTTAATCTAATCGCTTGTCCCGTTATACAACAACAACGTTATGCAACGCCGTGGTTTATTATTCGCGATATATCTGATATCGATTATACAATGTTACATGGGGAATGAAGTCCTTCCGCATGGGATGGGCAGTTGATTGATGAAGTCAAAACGGTGATATTATAACGGTGACCGCCACAAGGTCAATTGATAGGGATAGTTTTTTAATGTTAATAACAATTTTAACGATTAATATTTCATAAAGTTTGCACTTATAATGTATTTTGTGGTGTATACAACTTCATTGTTTTTAATATATTTTGTAAATGTTTTGTTACATAGTTAATAAAATAGTAAAACCTATGATAGATCTTTTTAGGAATGATAGGTTAAAGAAGTTGCCGAATTCATAAAAATAACATAAACCAAATAAAAGCTATCTACTATTTACTATTTCCCACATAGATTTGAACATGCAAGATTTCTTGAATTTATTTTACAAAGTCTTAGAGATTTTCATTCTTACCATGGTATATATAGTTTTTGTATATTGTCCATCTGATATTTGAAGATAATCCATATTTCAATCGTATCTTATTTTCTACAAATAGTTATTGTAACGATTTTTAGTTTGTTTTTGTTTCCATGGTAACGTATTTTTTGCCTTCTGCGAGTTAGCTCTATTGTCTGTGTTTTCCGCAACAAAAAAACTTATCACTGTTCGTTTTTAATATTTATATTTAATGTTTACTTTCAGTCACAATAAAACTGGAACATGGAAGTGTTTTGTTCATGAATCCGCCTACTAATGACATCTGGTACCACAGTTTACCCAAGAGAAAGAAAATGTTGGGAATAAGAATAAATTTAACCTTTCGAAAGATTCATAATAAAGCCTAGAAATATAAGAATACAATACTATTTTTTTTATAACTCCGCGGTCCGTCTCGTCTTCACCCGTGGTATATTTATTTACCTATAAAACTCAGGGATTTTTGAAATCAATGCAATAGTTTTGAGAGTAGCGTGTTCAAAAAATAAAAAGAAACAAACTTTATAAAAATATTAATAGGTGAAAAAATGGCTACAACGAAATGAGAACCTCCTCCTCTTTTGAAGTTGGTTAAAGATACAGTAGTCGCGCTAGGTATCAAAATACATATTATGTCTTTATGTGGTATTTTTTTATTATTGTTAAAATAAAATTCCTTGTAATCGAAATTGTATACACAAGATAATAAATGACTTAAATGTTCAACGTTGTTATTATTTATCACTTGTAATAATAATATATTAGTGGTGTGAATAAAAAACTGGGAATGATAGGATGTTTTATAATATAGAGATATAGGTGTGAGGTATGTGTTTTTTTCGTATACAATTCATTATATTATATAGAAATAAAAAAATCTATTCACAATCATCTTAAAATAACTACATGGTAAAAAATGCCATGTTTTGTTTATATGGGGAAAAAATTTACGATATAGCAATCTGTTGTTTTGAAATGTCAACACTTATTTTGACATTGACAAATAATGCAATAATAAATGTCCAAAAAGTAAATCAATTTCATCAAAACATTGTAATATTTCACAATAAAACGTATTCTGCATCTATGTCGCTTTATACTAATTTTCCATTACATGTAAAGCAACGGGTGTGCTTCAAATTTGATACATTTCGAGGAAATCTGCACTGAACAAAGGTAAGTGACGAAATAAAGATATGTGTTTAATTTAATACCATTATCGGTTGTAACTCGTAATCGAGTCTATCTGAGATAAGGGCAGCATATATAACGACGAGGGCCGTATAACGGCCATCGTTACGCAGCAACCTGCGATGAATTTTAATATTATTATATGGGATTGCTTTACAATCTTGACTGGTCAAAAATGGGCTGAATTATTTGTGGAATCGCTGTTTGGTAGACTATTTGAGTGCAGAGCGTTAAAATTGGCTCTTTAAAGTCGTGAAAATGTGGTTTGGTCCAAATTTGCAGAGGTCTTATAAGTATATGATGTTTGCTTCCAAGATGCCATCACTGCGGATAGATCAGAGTGACCTGAAGTGCAAGAATGGATGTGATTACTTTGGGAACCCACAGTGGCAAGGGTACTGTTCCAAATGTCACCGAGAGCAGCTGCAGCGGCAGAGAAGAGCAGGTATAGTCAATTTATAATACAGTTATACAGCTTGTATGTCTATTGCCTACATTTAAGTTAAAGTTTATATCAATTTAATTTGTCATACTTTTATCCCTGACTTACTAATGCAACAGGCAATTAAGTCTTTGTTATTAATCTGTAATAATGAATGATAATAATGAATCATTAAGAGGATGCAATACTAATTAACTTTAAAGAAGTTTAACTTGAAACTTCATTGAATAACATAATATTACTTATTCACATAATAATAATAAATTTGTTGGTCATCATGGTTCTCTAAGACTTCAGTCGTTGAACTCAACTTTTATTTGTGCAGTTATTTCAAGCAAAATAAATATTTTTGTGTTGAAAATTATTTATATATTATTGATCATATTTATATTGACCCATCCGTCTGGTTGATTAGTACTATCTTTATTAGTGTGTGGTCATAGTCACAAGTGATATGATTCCAAATCAAATATTGGACATGATAAATTTTACCTGCGTCTAATGTAAAAATAAATCTATATAAACAAGATAGTAGGACTTAATAATACCTATGGAAATTTACGTATGTTTTTGCAAATAATTTAAGTGACAATCTTGAAACGTCACTTAATATAATGGAACCAGTACATCAATATTGTCTTGTATATATCTTTACTGATCAGTTTGCAAAATATATATAAAATTTAACAATGACGCTAAAAGAGTGAATGTATTTGTTTTTTTTTAATTAGGTACTTGAAAAATTCTTGGAAATTTGAACATGTAAACCTCAGTTGTAATATATTGTAAGAAATTAACACGAGAGGCCGGTTTAAATATTAGTTTGAAATGTAATAAAAATGTACTGCGATTCTACACAGCTACCTAATTGATGTAGGTAGTTGATAACAAATCGCAGCAAGTCAACGACTATTAGCAAAGTGAAGGTAGTTGGGTCGAACGTCGTATAAAGAACGTCCGAGCCCCTAGGCACGATTCGTACGAATGCGCCACGAGTCAAAGGAAAGCGGCAATTTATAGTTTTCGAAAGCTAAGCATGTTCGGGCAGGAAACAGTGTCAACTATTCATCCACAAAATTATTAAATCAAAAGTTACGTCTAACAATATGTATATTTTTAAAATTAAAATTATGGAACTTGTAGACTCACAAAGTAACAAAGAATAAACAAATCATTTTCATCATTTGTCATTATCAAAGGAAAATTTTTTTCGACTCAAAATTTGGGTCTCAGACAGTCTGATCAAACTGAAGTTGTAATAAAAAAATGCATGCATCAGTTACAATAGCCTTGGTAGTGCAAAAGGATGTTTCATTTTGCTTAAAGTAATAAAACTTGATAAATAAACAATTGTACAATTTTTAAAATCAATTTGAAGTGCCTTATAATTTTATTTCGTTGAAAAATTGCTGGACTTTAGGATGCTAGGACTTGCGATGGCTTTAGGATATTTTTATTTTTTTAATTAAAATTTTGAAAAATAAAAGTTTAAATTATACAATAAAATGCCCTTCAGTTGTCTAAGCCCCAATAATAATAATTGATGCTGTTAACTTGCAGCTTGTATCAAAAAGTAAAATATACATATACATCCATTTATGTTGCAATTGAAAATCTGCTGTTTTGATAGATAAATTTAACCAATGTTAATTGAACTTAACCTTAAGATAGTTATCAATATAGATACATAGATAAGATGCTTTGATAATTGTTACATTACTTTGATTTCATATTACTTCCTGATTGTCCCTTTGACCTTAATTGATAAAGTCTTGTAAACAATCCAGCCTTAGGCAGTGATGACCTTATGAATTAATATATTTAGTCTAGTCATTTCAATAGACTGGAATTATTAGTATATTATCATTCTTTTTTTTTTCAATTAAAAATCAGGAGCAAAACTCTAACAAAATTTGTTGAAGTAACGGTGGTGTTTTCAGGATAAACCAAAAATTATTATTTTACATCTTTTTCCAGAAAAAGCATCATCAGCAACTCTGCCAAAGCCAGAACAGAAGAAACCGGAACGCAGCTTGAAGCTGTCGTCGCATTATTCTTTTTCAAAATTTGAAGAGAAAAAACTCAGACAGAGTGAAACTTTGAAGAAAGCTAACCTACTTAAATTCAGCGTTTTCAAAAAGAGCAGCCAAGGTATGTCGCTAGCTTATGACCTAATAAATGCAAAGGATAATCATATATCAATTGTTCAGAGGAGTTACCGGAATTTCTTATAGCAGTACTAATTCTAGTGTAGGAAAGTGACAAAGCTAAGGTCGGCAAGCATCGTCGCTTTCACAGAGTGAAATAAATATTGCTATAAGACATACCGGTAACCACTCAGGTCTGTTTTAGACTTTTACGCATTCCTGTTGCTATGCCGCACCTAAACTATAATCAAATAGGTATATTTGTATACTAGGGAAATAAATTGATTGTTATACATATTTACGCCTATTTACCACCTGAAAGGCGTGGACTTTAGACATAGTCTGTGTTCTAAATCAACCATTTACTGGCGAAATAAATTCATGAATCAGCTATTATGTAATCATAAGATAATATTATAAGCTTCTCGCAAATCTTGTCTCTGTACGAGCCTTAAAAGGACATATAGATTGCATCCCAATTCTGTCATTTGATTTATCACAAATGTTCAATTCTAATCTTATCATAAAGACCTAGTTCTATTAAGCTGGTCTATAAATTTTCTCTATTTTCTCCAGATATGGTTAAGACGCTCCTCTTCTAAAAATAGTTTTAGTAACTCATACCGAATTTGCTTCAATATTACAATCATTGCATATTGCCACAACAATGAACAAGTTGTACCTAAATATGGCATGGATATCCGACAGTCACTTATTAATCGAATTTGGAACTCTTAATTAATTTATTAGCAATTCAGCAAACTTGTTCAATAAAGTTACGTAAGGAATTAAAGAGTTTTGGAAGGCCTAGACAGAATGTACAATATCATTCAAAAGTACTTTAGGTTCTCATAACAAAGTCTGCCCCAAAATTTCATACCAGCCATAAATATCCACCCTGAGTAGCCAATACCTAAGTTTGACCTAAGTAACCGAAAAAAATATGCGACAACATAATATTATTTAAAGCTAGGATACACTAGTAGCTGGCAGTAGCTCTAAAAATTACGCATCCCTCAACCGAAGGTCATACCATATTTTGACAGACGCCTTTTCGCCATAGATGACCATGAACACGCAGCGGAGAAGCGGCCGCCGGAATTCAAGATTCCCGCTCTGGTCAACGAGGGGATGAAAAGAGATTTCCGGATTCGGTTCTCGTATCTAACCCCCCAAATAGATAGAGATGCGAGAATATTCGCGCATAACTTCATCATGGATGTCATTAAGTGCTCCAATGTTATGACGGTGGATGAACTTTCGGAGCGGGTCCAGAGACAGTATCAGGTAATTGGAGTTATTTTTTCAGCTTGTGCGTGTTGTGTATCTATTTTTCCTGGAATTATTTTACATTTTATAATTTAATGCTGTATTGTTCTTGATCTCAATTTTATACTTTGATATCTCTGGCGTTATTGATAATTGTCCTTTGATAAGTCTCTTGTACTGAAATATGGTCAAGAGGATATTATTATTATTTGATCTGCGTACTATATTTTTTATGCTCGAATTTTGTGGCGCACCGTACCGGGGTCTGTCAGTCTTTGCTTTCAGAATATTAGCAAGTAGCATATTTATACTATGCCAATTTAACAATAAGGAACATAAGTCCAATATATCATAAAAATTCCTATTTACAATTCCATTTTTAGAAACGCTCCTGTGTTTGTTTAAATAGATACTCATGGGAAAATTATCTAGGTATAGATAATGGTTATTGATTTTATTAAATTCGTTTCCCAGCGTTTCATGAAACATATGGATACATCAGCGCATTTTGCAAACGTCGACTCTGATACCAAGGAACTCCTCATGGACTTTGTCGAAAAACACTCGATGACATATTTACATGAGTGAGTATGAATTATATTACTCTCTTGATCTTATTTCTTGAATTAAACAGTGGACTTTTTTAATGTCTTATTACTTCTTTCGGAATTATTAAAAGATTCGTCCTTTTTTTGAATTATCTAACTCGATTGTTGTCTCTTTATATTCTTCCGGATTCTTTAAAAGATTGGTCCATTATATTTTGATCATCTAAATTCTAACACACAAAAATTTCTATATATGTATTCCTAGAAGCTTAGTTTGATATGATATATTTATCTTAATAATAGTTGATATTAAAATATGTCAAATTATTTGTCTAATCACTATAGGCAACTAGATAAAATGCTAATGCTTCAACTAATCTCAAGGAAAATTGAATGATTATCCGTTCTATAAAAATATATCTTTTGAGATTTAAAATGGGGATCAGTAATTGTCACTACAAAATTTTTGAACTTTATGTATTTACCTTTAGTACCGTACCTAAAATTATGTCCTAAAACCGTTTTTTAGACAAGAAAAAGTTTAAGTTAAAAAGTTTTTTAAATGAGAGTTTTTCCATCCTGAACCGACAGAAAAAAAATAGCGACTTACCGTTACAAGCGATTTCCAATTTTCTTGATTTTAATAAGAATTTTTTTAGGCCGTTCTTGCCAAACTTTTTGACATTAAATTTTTTTGTTTTTAACTTTTATTTATTGTATTATTTTTACGCTGGGTTTTAGATTAACTCCTTTTTATTTCAGGTTACCATCCGTAGTATTTTCGCCGAGCGGCACGGACGACGAGCGGCTCGACCGCGCGATGTCGGAGCGGATCCAACAACTGAGTTGGGTCGGCGAGAAGCACCTCGAGTGCAAGCTCGACCGCACCAGCGCGGCGTGCCGCCAGCTGCTGTACAAGGCGATCAGTGGTGAGTGTGCAGACAGACAGACACACAAACATACAGAAAGAAAGAAAAGTTTATTTAACAACACACATACAACACAAAAAAATAATAATCAAGAAATAGAAATAAAAATAAAAAGAAAAGGGTCGCTGCTCAGCATGTGCTGCACTACACATACACATACATTCACTTATATGCATTCACATTCATACACCAGCAAAGAGGCTCAACCGCACGATAACGATCAAGCTCACGAATTGTCTGAAACAAAAGTCTGCCTATGCGTGCATTGGGCAGAGTTTTCTAATCAGTTTAAACAATAGATTTTGAACATTACTGCAACGAAATAAGGTGTTAATTTGAATGAATACTTTCTACTATGTCACTAGAATATTTTTAACGACCATTTATAACTTGACCACAGTGGCTTTACCTCGCCCTAGATATGTGCGGTGAGGCGGGGACCGGGTAAGAAAGAGCACGAGTTAGAAGTTAGAAAGAAACGGAACGGTCGGTACTCTCCCCCGCCTCGCCGCGCACATACCTAAGGCGCGGTACAGCTTTAATACGCGATTGTGAGTCTTATTGTTAATTTTATCGGTAATTGTGTATCGCAGACATTGAGTTACTATGTACTACGTACAAGAGAGGCCATCGCTACTACACTTTTTCTAACACGAGTTAGAGTCAATCGTCTCAAACCATTTTTTTTTTGTTACATTGATTGGTTTTAATTGATAAGTTTATTCATATTTTTTAAATAAGATAAACAATATTTATTTGTTACATTGATTGGTTTTAATTTATAAGTAATAATAGGCAGAATATTTGCAAATCGTATGACTCACTAGCCGCCCCGAGCCGCCGCGCTTGTCGTACAGATTTTGTTCGCGGCGTCCTCTCTATAATAATACCTCAATGATCGCAGAGCTGCTGGGCATGGACGCGGCGCAGTCGCCGGGCGGCAAGGTGTCCCGCGTGCGGCGCGCGTGCCGCCACGTGCTGGCGCTGTGCGGCGCGCCCGCCTCCGCCGACGACCTGCTGCCCGCGCTCATATTCACTGTGAGTGCACGAGTTGAGTGAAGAACATCAACACTTCACCTGCCTCCATGGGCCTCCAGGGCCACCCACGCACTCAGTGCCCCCCACATAGGCCGGCACACAACGCAAAATAAAAAAAGACATGACACTCGGGGACTGCCGCGGTAAAGCTATTGCATGCTATGCCTTCAAGCCACACCTCCGCGCCCGTCGGAGTAGGGAGCGTGAGGTTTTTCGTTACTAAATTTCTGGATTCGGTCCCCGCGCTCAAGGCCCGCGATAGAAGCTATGCAATAGCTTAAAAAGGCGATATCGTCGTCCCAACGACCCACCCGTATTAACGGGCGGCGCCGCCGACCTGCTGCAGAGGTCAGCATTCCACGCTGCGCAGGCTGTGTGTGAGAGGTACCCCAGGTAAAAAGAGAAAATGGGGCTTGCTGCCCGGCAAGCGCCCCAAAGAAAAATGTTGCGCGTCCATACGTACGTCTACGGAATATTTATTTATAATATACTTTGTGTTCAATAGTCCATTTTTCAAGTAAGCTATATAGACCAATAGGAGCGGAGCAGCGATGAAAAAAGATGCAAAAGTGGAAAAAATACTCCTTTTTGAGATCTCCCGATGCGTGCGCTACGTAAACGGTGATCTTGTTCGGAATACTGATAGTATTTTACAATTTTTTATTCAAATGTCAGCGGGTGAAACCGCATGGCTGCTAGAGGTTATAGTCCTTTTCACCTATGATGATTCCTGTGTCACTTCATCGTGTTCCGAATTACATATTTTATGTAGCAAACATAATTTTAGTGCATAATATTTTTATTTTATGGCGGCATTATTACCAAAAATATAAAAATGAAACATCTTAAGCTAATAAAACAAAAATACTATTGTTTAGTTTAATAAAATGAAAAATAAAATAAAATAACACAAAAAAATAATACCTACGCAATTCGTGTACATGAAATGGAACGTTGGAAAATCATATAATCGGCGCCCATCTTGTGATCGTTTGTCAATCGCGTCAATTATCTATATGTATGCGTCAGCCTTGTATACAAGTTGCATTTTTATATTGATACTTTACGTAATATTCTGTTATTGTTACTAATTGTTATTGTCGACTTTTTGTTGCTGTTGTTTGCTAAGTTTGGCAGAGATCACTGCTTAGTGATAAGGCCGCCAATTGTAATACGTCCTTCTCGTACCATATATCTTCTTTTTATTGTTTTTATAATGGTTGTATTACAATAAAGTGTAATAAATAAATAAAATAAATAAGTTTCCTTAGTTAATTGTTGGCGAAATACCGAAAGAACTAATTTTGGTACTTTATTCAAATCGATTTCATTTCCATATAAAATATTATCGATTATCGGAAACAATTGATACGATTTCAGTAACCGACATCTCTACACGTGTCAAAAATCGATATGTCACAGAAATCATCTTAGGTGAAAAGAACTTTATGATATGACAATTTGATACCTTACAAAAATTAATTAAATATTCTCTTTACAGGTTTTAAAGGCGAACCCACCGCGCCTAGTCAGCAACATTAACTTCGTGACGCGGTTCTGTAACGCCCAGCGCTTGATGACCGGCGAGGGAGGTTATTATTTCACTAACTTGGTGAGTTTTATATTAGATTTAATTAATTAATATTGTTTACCTTATTATTAATTCATTTTGACAAAATTTTGTTTAATTTTAACTTGAACTAGAGCACCCGTCACGTCACTCGAGTTACGTCAATCAAAATCCAATATGGCGGCCTAGTAATTTATATGAACATCTTTCGGGTCCTTGTAATAGGGTTTACAGCACAAAATAACTGACGAAAAATATATCTGACCTTTTAAAAAAAGGAAAAAAAGAAATACACTATTACACTACTTTTATTATAATAAAGAAATAATTAGACATGTTTTATTAACCTTTAATATAACATTTGCAGTGTTGTGCGGTGTCGTTCATCGAAAATTTAACATCTGAATCGTTGAATATGGACAAGAAAGAGTTCGACTGCTACATGGCGATGCCCGCGTCCCTTGGCGGCAGTACTTGGGTGAGATTTTATTTATTTTTATATTTTAACTAGCGGTCCGCCCCGGCTTCGCCCGTGGTACCTACATGTTTAAACTATCCTATCTCTCAAGTTGGATCGAACTGCACATGGTGTGCGAATTTTATTATAATCGGTTAAGTGGTTTAGGAGTCCATTGAGGACAAACATTGTGACACGAGATTTATATATATTAAGATAACTGATGTACATATAAATATGATGCATAAAATTATTATTTCTACAGGAATTTTTTTTCAGTTTTTCGATTGTCTATTAATTTTTTGTCTCAACTTATCATTTTTAGATCTTAGCCCATAAAGTATTTGTCCTTTATAGGAAAGTATTAATTAGAAACATTGAATTAAATTATAATTAATTAAATTATAAAAATACTGTCCCGTTTTATGTATAAAAACTGAATTTACTAACATTTCTTGTTTCATTGTAAGCATGTATTTCATTTGCCTGAAATACATAGCCACACGTACTTTGAAATAACCTACTTTACCACAAGAAAAAGTACTAATGTATTTAAAAATATGTAAAACTAGCTTCCGCCCACGACTTTGTACGTGCATCCCCGTTTTTCCCCGTTCCCGCAAGAATTTCGGGAAATCCTTTCTTAGCGGATGCCTACGTCCTAACATCTGCATGCCAAATTTCAGCCCGATACGTCCAGTGGTTTGGGCTGTGCGTTGATAGATCACTATATCAGTCACCTTTGAGTTTTATATATATAGAGATAAATTATTAATTTATATTGCAGGCCGCCGCACTATCTCTATGTGGTGCGTCACGTGATGCGGAGGAACAAAAATTGCAAGTTGAAAAGTTACTGCAAGAGACAAACTGCTTGAAGATAAAGGCCGACCAGTTGGCGACTAATGCTGAGACTTTTGAGGTATAAATAATACTAATTATTTATTCTTCTTACTAACATTGGGTGCTCTAAATTCGACCCTAGTTAAAAGATTAATAAATCCGTGTGATTGCATGGTAGTGTATGTAATGTTTTTTATATTTTATTCAATCTATAGTCTATACTAATATACCAATAATATTATAAAGCTGAAGAGTGTGTTTGTTTGAACGCGCTAATCTCAGGAACTACTGGTCCAATTTAAAAAATTCTTTCGGTGTTAGATAGCCTATTTATCGAAGAAGGCGATAGGCTATATATCATCACGCTAAGATCAACATGAGCAGAGCAATGCGGGTGAAACCGCGGAGCACAGGTAGTGTTGAATAAATGTGTGTTCCGATTTCCGGTGGTTGTTTCATGAAAATGAATGTTCATAAACACTTGTAAAAGTTTACTTGAATGAACATTAATAATTATGTGATTGAGTTTTTTTATAAGTACCTGTTGTGTTAATTTCAATTTTTATTTACGAGAAAGTATCGATATAATCACATAAATTATCTTTCTATGATAAGATGGTGATAAAAACATTTACATTAAGTTGATGTACATAATTTCAACAATTCTTTCATCGCCGAAATAGCTCAGTTGGGAGAGCGTTAGACTGAAGATCTAAAGGTCCCCGGTTCAATCCCGGGTTTCGGCAAAATTACTTTTTTACATTTTTGATTATTTTTTACATAAGAAAATTTGATTTTACGAGTAAAATTATTTTATTTTTTGTTCACAGAAAGAAATCGCGAAAAAAGTGCAAGATGTTCTTGCTAAAACGCCCCTAGAAATCAAACCTCGGCGTGAATTGCCTCGTCTCGGCTCTTTGAAATCGACTGGTGTTTTAATTGACTGCGATATTGAAAACCAGACACAGAATCAACAACCACTAGTTGCAAATGTTCCACAAGCAAATTCAGTAGATCAAGGTACAGAGGTACAATCAAAAATTGAACAAACATACAGTAATGGAGTACTTGCTAAGAATGTAGAACAAAATCCACCAGAATTGGTTCCCCAACAAACCAGTCAAGTTCCCATGAACATTCAAGATATACACCATTTCGAAAATGACACTCAAATACCACAGTCCGAAATACCTACCAAAATAAAAGATACAGAACCAATAATTACGCTCTCTCGAACACCAGACGATGGAAAATCTCCGTCAAAATCCCCGCTAAATCCTTGGGAATTAAAACAAACAAGTTCCCTAGAACTCCTTACACCCTCCCCACTAGGTTTCACTCCTTTCGACTCAAGATCCATAGATGAACTGTTGACCCCAGATGAATTTGGTAGCGATCAAGCTCCAGGACTCAGTAATATCAACTATGACATAGATTTATCAGACTTCAGCGGCGATAACAGCCTCGCTGATGATGTTCCGAGAGAGCCAAAAGACCCATTCAGTCCTGACCCGAAGAAACAGTACTATACCTTCGAACAGAGAGACCCCTTTAGCCCGGTTTTGGATAAATTCGATGAATTCAACCTCGTCGATACGAAAGCGAATGAAACATCGGAGGCGTTTGAAGTTATTCATAGAGCTTCGTCGAGCAGGGATCCGTTTAGTCCGGAAATAAGAGACCCGTTCAGTCTGGAAAGGCCGCCGGGGTCTATACTCGATGATAGTAATTCGCCGACATCTGCTTGTCTATTGCCATCGCCATTGCTACCACAGACAAGCAAACCCAATTAACTCTATGGTTTTTAAAATCTCTAGCAAATGGTAAACGAATTATTTATTGTTACATATGAAACATTCTGGATTGAATCTAGATGGGAAGTAAACGTATAAAACTTTGAGAGCATTACTGCTTCTTAAATAATGTAATATTTATAGGGGTCGAATTCTGTAACATTCTGTATGTAATTGAGTTTCAGGGACTATTTTTCACTTCATATAAATAACAAATATCTTTCAACTGTTTCTCACAGATCCACATTTCCATTAGTATATATACGTAAATATATTTCCAAATAAGATATTTCTGCAGGTACAAACGTTAATAATAAATAGATTGATATCATCTTAACTCCTTCGTAGCAATAAATGAATAAAACCTATTTGAAATGTAAACTTTTAGAAAACTTGTTGTCTTTGTTGAAATATTGTGTGAATATTTTATGGGATAATAAAATTGTTATTTCTGAACTGTCTTACTCATTTGTAGTGAAATGCAATTTTTTGATATGCCTTTATAAGGCCTTTATGTTGTATATTTGGTAAAAACAAAATAAAAAGAATTAAAACATAGACTTAAAAATTGACGATAAATGGAAAGGTTTATGGCAATAGCAGTAATCACTTTATACCTATACTTTTCTACAATTTGACAAGTTCTGTAAAATTTTCAATAAAAATACACTGTATATTATAAAATTTTATTCAACCAGATACCTTCATAAATTCAGCTTCAGATACACGAAAGATTAAATAATATTTAAGTAATCCTACAAAAAGTTAAAATTGTTGTCAAATACGAATTTTCAGAAAAATTACGACTACAATTAAGTAACATGGATCGCATAAATTATATTTAATAACTAATGAATATTATGAAATTAAATGGTAAAATATTTAGAAGGTACTCAGGGTGTCAAAAATGCCTATGTAAAGTACACACTGTGTATTTTACATAGATATTTAGGTATAACCCATTGCTGTTATTACAGCAGACAATTTAATTTAAAAGTTGCACTTGCAATCATAAAAAAGATAAATATTCTTCTTATCTCCGTCTCCATATCTTGTTTTTGTAACATTATACATCTTATTCCTAAAATAGTTAGTGCTCAGAGATCTCCCAATGTAAGATTTTAGCAGGCCACATGCTGATGGTCGCGGAAGAATTCTAACAAATACCCGCGGCCCCATCATTAAAGCGGCTCGACGGAACACAGTGGGGTTTTAGTCGGTAAGAATCCGACATAACCCACGGCTCCTTCCCCGGGGGCCGTGGGTATCTTTGGAAGATTTCCCCACTATAAAAAAAAAAGGCCACATGCTGATAAAAATTAGTCATGTAACAAATAGAAATACTTTAAAAATGATTTGGTTAAATATGTGATATATGTAGCATGTTCCTAAATCTCACTTTTTGGGATATTATTTGAGCCTATTTTGTAATAATACTCAGTAGAAGCCAGCCCTAAGTATGTAAGCATCACAAACCTTAACACCAATTATACATGCATATTATATACAAATGATAATTTTAAATATTTGTTCATTTGGAATATTATAATCACTTGCACAGAATGTGATTTATCAGTCTACCACAGTACAAAATCATTTAGATTTAAAAGTTGAAAATGTCAATTGAAGAATAACTACTATAAAATTGTTAATATTTTGAAATGGTCAATCTAGACTAGATGTTAATTTAATAATTTTAACATTAAAAATATATATGTATTATAATGTCAAATAAATATGCTGAATATAGAATTGATTAGATTGCTTTTGGCAAAAACGTAACTGTCTTCTAAATGATTTTGCATAGTAGCAATACACCCTTTAAATTTTTTTTCCTACTTAACACTAAATTGAACACACCTTCACATAATGAAAAATTATTTTTGGCTCATTTCCATGTTGATTATTTGATTACAATACATATTATAAAACATGTCAAAGTCATAGTAACTTACAAATGCCATAAAAATATATTCAAATACTGTATTTTACACATGATAACGGTCACAAAATGGTATCACTATGTGTTAAGAATCACTAGTATTTCTTATTGTTCATTGTCCGTATTGTTTCTGCAACATTTGTGCAGACATTGAAATGCGGATTAGGCAATCGAGATGGTTACATTTATCCCAAGGTTACCATTATCCGCAAACAATTGTGCAAGAGAAGTATCAAAAACGAGGCAGTCCGAGTTCATAATAGCGGACGACACACCTTCATGTATAGAACGAGGCATCGCTTCCCAGGTCAGTCTTCTGCGATGGCCATTTAGTTCCAACCGGTAAGCAAAGTTCTCTGCTTCCTTCCGAGATCCTATGAGTTGAACAATAGCAAAAAATTGCTGATGTCCATCAAATTTTTCTTGTTTTTCTAGCACTAACATAAAATGGTGATTGAAACATGACTGCATCATGACCCAATCAACTGCTCCAGGTAAATTTATATCTGTAGCCAAAAATACTATGTCCTCACCTTGAAGCGTTGTTATGCTCTTGTGCGACATCATCAAGTGAGGCATTACTTGATCTAGACCACCTTGCCATTTGCACGACGCTCCGGGACACGGGCAGGAATACGGCCGAAATTCACATGCCTCCTCATGTTCAGCTTTTTCTGTATGAACCAAGGTTACTGTGCAGCCAGTATTTGAGTGTTTGCATGGAAACATGACGTTACTAGCCACTTTTTCCATGGCAAGGTTTCTGATGTTACCGAGTGGGCCGCGGCATGTTGGGCAACAGGACAGCTTCGGTCGACAGCTCGAGCAGACGAGGTGCCCGCTCTGGCATTGAAGGATCGGTGGTAAGACATAGTCGAAGCAGACGGGGCACTCGAATAATGATGCTAAATCCGCAGACATAGCGGTGGGAACGTTCACAAGCGCAGGCACACCTGGGACAGCACAACTGGAACTGCTAGCTCCGCGCCTCTTGTTGATTGTGCTCATGTCACCGTCACGCACATATATTGTCGATCAACGACCAACTTTTTGTTCCTACGTCGTAACGGCACTCTAGAGCCAATATTTAAATCATTTGTAACCTTCCACCGTCGACTTTTTCTTAGTGATAGTTTTGTTGAAATGCGATTCCATCACAACTCTAGGACAATGTTTTATTATCAAAGTGCCTAGTTATTTCATCGGGATTATTAAAAAATTCTTCTATCTTTTGTGATTTTAGTTTATTTGGGCATAAAACTGGTAATTTTGGAAGTAACAGTAAATTATTTATAAGTTACGAACGTTCTAGTTCACGATAAAAGGAATGATATTTGTCGCACCATTCAATGACGACTTGACCAATCGAAATTCAAGTGACAGTCAGGACAGCAACCATGGTCCATGATGGCATGATGTCAAAACATAGATAATAGACGTTTATAAACACGCTTGACAAACGTTTGACGCTGGCAACAAGCAGTTCTAATTTTGACAGTTGGCAGATGACGTTGATCATCATCAGCCTACGTCATCAGCTGTCAGCTGCAAAGCAAACAAAAAAATGTTATCATATTCTATGATTGTTCAGAATGGCAACATAAAAATAAATAAATTTGACCCAATGAGCAAAATATCTTATTTTTATTGAAAGAAGAAGAGTTTGTTTGAACGGGATTTATCTCAGGAATAACTGGTCCAATTTGAAAAATTCTTTCGGTGTTAGATAGCCCACTCATCGAGGAAGGCTGTAGGCTTTATATCATCACGCTAAGACCAACAGGAGCGGAGCCACGCGGGTGAAACCGCAGAGCGCAGCTAGTTAATTTATATCTAGGCAACGTTTCGAGCGAATACTTACCTACTATAGTCCTTTCCACCTAAGATGATTTCTGTGACACATCGATTTTTGGCACGTGTAGAGATGTCCTTTACTCAAATCGTATCAATTGTTTCCGATAATCGATAATATTTTATATGGAAATGAAATCGATTTGAATAAAGTACCAAAATTAGTTTTTTCGGCATTTCGCCAACAATTAACTAAGGAAACTTAGCAAACAACAGCAACAAAAAGTCAACAATAACAATTAGTAACAATAACAGAATACCACGTAAAGTATCAATATAAAAATGCAACTTGTATACAAGGCTGACGCACTCGTACAGACGATTGACTCGATTGACAAACGATCACAAGATGGGCGCCGATTATATGATTTTCCAACTCTATGATTTTTCAACGATCCATTTCATGTACACGAATTGCGTAGGTATTATATTTTTGTGTTATTTTATTTTATTTTTCATTATATGAAACTAAACAATACTGTTTTTGATTTGTAAGCTTAAGATGTTTCATTTTTATATTTTTGGTAATAATGCCGCCATAAAATAAAAATATTATGCACTAAAATTATTTTGGCGTTTTAAACATAAAATACGTAATTCGGAAGACGATGAAGTGTCACAGGAATCATCATAGGTGAAAAGGACTATAATAGTTAACATTGTTTAAAATCCTGTATAAATAACGGGTTTTTTTTTATTGACATTACAAATGGATTGGCAGCTAATATAGGGGAAAATGAAAGGATTGATCACTAAAGGAATGAACTAGGAAAACTGAGGGACATGATAGAAGGTTCTTTATGGGTGAGGTACGATCTACGAGGTTCTTCTCCAGCTGTCCAAATTACTGCCGAAGCTTGATTATTGAAAGTTAAAAGTTGTTGTATGTTCACTATGTTCAGTAAATACTTTCCGCTGTTTAGCCTCTTATCTATCTATTCTATAGATACAAAAATGAATTGTGAACATGAATTCGGTCCCTTGCGATGTGTAAAAAGAAATAAACACACGTTGACATATTTTATAATACATATTAGTAAGGATAAGTAATTTAAATTTAAAAAATATACTATATAATAGGCACGACCTGTCTTATCTACTTTGCTCTACCATACATTGTAGATTTCCTTGTTACACTAATCATTTTTGTGAAGAACCGTAGCGAAGCGACAGCGCTAGTAACAGGGCCGGATTTAGAGGTCCAGAGGCCTCGGGGCAACAAAGGAGTGGAGGCCCCCTCGCCCCAAATTATTTTCCAAATAAAATGTACAATTTTTCTCAGTCGAGTTTTTCAATAAATAATTTATTGTGAAACCAAGTAGATTCTCTTAGTATTTAACAAACGCATATAAATAATAATCGGAAACATGAATTATCTGAACTAAATTTTAGTGATAACGAACGGAACCTTTCGAGCTTTTTTTGCCGAAAAATCGTTGATGATTTCGCTGAAATCCAGTTCTCGGAGTAAATCGCTTTCAATGCTCAGGAGAGAAAGCTTTGATAGACGGTTTTGTCCCATCGTGATTCGAAGCCTATTTTTTATAATTTTCATTTTTGAAAATGAGCGCTCTCCAGTGCAATTTGATACCATCAAGACCAAATACATTCTCAATGCAATTTCGAGGTTTGGGAATGTAGCTCTGTTTGGAGAATGGCAAATTCCCATAGGACTCTGGGCCTGATCGTTACACTGATGATTTATAGGGGATTAAATAGATAAACATATACAGATTCTATGAATATAATAATTATAGATCTGTTCTATGGGATAGCAGAGATATTGGGGTGTAAAGTAACAAAAATAAAAGTTAGTTTGCTTGAATTAAATGAATTGCATTGCCTTTTTCTAGGTCCAGGTAAGTTTATTTTCTATCTACATTGTCTAGTTAATAAAAAAATGGTTGCCTGTAAAGTCGGTTTTACGGGCGAAGATTTTACGTGACAACGTCTTTTTCTCGGTAGAATATTTATGTGCTGCGCGCGCGGCAGACCGCGGGCCTCTCTCTCGTTCGGTGACTCATCGTAACGTTACCGAGCGTTACACTTTTTCATAAGTGACTCCCAGTCGCAACCTAATTTAAGACGTTGTCACGTCAATAGTGTAACAGTAGAAGGTAAAACTGTACATTATAGGGCGTGGAATTTGGGGGTGGTGGGGGGTGGAGAGAGGGGGGTGGGTACTAGGAACTTCCCCTATTAAGGGGGGGGGGGACGGAAATTAATAGTTTTCGAGATATTTACAAATGAAGTTTTTAAGGTTATGTTGGATTGTTACCACTTTTTGGCAGGCAAGGATGCAAATTAACATCAATTTATAACTAAAGCATGTATTTTTTTCCAGTTCCACATTGATCTGAAGCAATTAATATTAATTATTACTTTACAATAATAGTTTTCAATACTAGTAATATTGCATTAGCTCTTTGATTTGAAATATGACAGATTTAATGTAATAGACATTATGGTTAAATTTTTGAAACATGCTCCCTGAATTTCATTATTTTGAGGTGTCTAATCGATAAAGGGACTTTTCATAGTAAACTGCTTTTCTTTTTAGTTTCTTGACCTGTAGTTTTTTTTTTGTTTGAGTGGGAATCGCCCTAAAGTCGCTTCTGGCACTCGCCGGCCGCTGCCGCGGCACGCTCGCTTCGCTCGCTCGGCTCGTGCAGCAGTTCAAATGTTAACCTAATACGCTCGTCGCTTCGCTCCTCGCTACCTATTTGAATACTAAAAGTAAAAGTTTAATAGTTTTGTACAGTTTTAGGGCTTAACAGGAGTACGCACGAAACTATCTCGACTGAAAGGCGGCAAACGAACAGTAACTGAAAATGATAATAGTTTTCAATACTAGTAATATTGCATTAGCTCATTGATTTGAAATATGACAGATTTAATGTAATAGACATTATGGTTAAATTTTTGAAACATGCTCCCTGAATTTCATTATTTTGAGGTGTCTAATCGATAAAGGGACTTTTCATAGTAAACTGCTTTTCTTTTTAGTTTCTTGACCTGTAGTTTTTTTTTTTTTGTTTGAGTGGGAATCGCCCTAAAGTCGCTTCTGGCACACGCCGGCCGCTGCCGCGGCACGCTCGCTTCGCTCGCTCGGCTCGTGCGGCAGTTCAAATGTTAACCTAACACGCTCGTCGCTTCGCTCCTCGCTACCTATTTGAATACTAAAAGTAAAAGTTTAATAGTTTTGTACAGTTTTAGGGCTTAACAGGAGTACGCACGAAACGATCTCGACTGAAAGGCGGCAAACGAACAGTAACTGAAAATGATAATAGTTTTCAATACTAGTAATATTGCATTAGCTCATTGATTTGAAATATGACAGATTTAATGTAATAGACATTATGGTTAAATTTTTGAAACATGCTTCCTGAATTTCATTATTTTGAGGTGTCTAATCGATAAAGGGACTTTTCATAGTAAACTGCTTTTCTTTTTAGTTTCTTGACCTGTAGTTTTTTTTTTGTTTGAGTGGGAATCGCCCTAAAGTCGCTTCTGGCACTCGCCGGCCGCTGCCGCGGCACGCTCGCTTCGCTCGCTCGGCTCGTGCGGCAGTTCAAATGTTAACCTAACACGCTCGTCGCTTCGCTCCTCGCTACCTATTTGAATACTAAAAGTAAAAGTTTAATAGTTTTGTACAGTTTTAGGGCTTAACAGGAGTACGCACGAAACGATCTCGACTGAAAGACGGCAAACGAACGGTAACAGAAAATGACGTCGTTATTGTTTTGTTCCACGGTACAAAGCATACAATTAATATTTTTGTTGAATTATAAATTGCGAATATTAATAATTTTATTTTATTTAATCTATTTTACAATAACTATACTTAATAATAATTATTTTTAATGTTGTTGTTAAAAAATATACAAATTTCATAAATAAAATTTAAATTATAATATTTTTTTTTTGTTAGAAAGTAATGTTTTACCTGAAATGAAACGCGTTTGACAATCGCTGTATGTCAATTTGACACTGTCATAACAGTAAGTTCGCGATTCAAAGCTAAAATGGAGTAAAATTTTCCGATTTTCAAAAAATTCGTAACACAAAAACTAAAAGTTTCCGTCAAATGAAATTTCAGATTTAGGTTCCATAGGACAATAGCTAACCACAAAAAAATTTACGACTCTCAACTCCACGCCTTATAATGTACAGTTAAGCCCAGTAGAACAGCCTGTCAGGTAATACAAATATTGGATCCAACACATATTATTTAACACACATTTTAACTTACCAAAACATCAATAATCACTAGGTAGGTACATTTCTTATATCTTTATAAATGGATGAATCAGGATTCGCTTTCATAATAAGACTAATCAATTCAAATAATATCTTTAGAGTAAAAATAGACGATTGAGGCAATTTTGAATATAACGTTACTAAAACTTCCCTCAAAAGTCAAACAACAAACATAACAAATCACTCATCACTGACACAATTATGATTAATAATTTGACATTTATTAATAGCCAGCTACCTAAATAAAAAGGTTATAGTTATTATTGATTAAGTAAAATATGTTTTTATTTAGAATGACCTAAATAAATTAAGATGTGTGTTAAAAAAAGTTAAGTTTTGCTTCTGATTTTTATAGCATTTGAATTTAATAAAACTAATAAATAATAGTTAAAAAAAACTAAAAAACACGCTTTTTATAGAAAACCGAACTAAAAAATAGAAAATAAATTTAAATGAATTTAAATTAAGAAAATAATGTTAAAAATTTCAATGAATATAAATTAATAATAGTGTGAGTAAAAAAATATTTTATTTTAAAAAAGCGTGGGGTGCATGGTGTCAATGGTTATAGATATTTTATTGACAGATATGAGTAGAGTGATTATCATTTCGATAATATCTTAAGAAGCACCCCACGCTTTTTTTAAAATAAAATATTTTTTTTTACTCACACTAATAATAATAACTTACTACTTAATTTATATTCATTGAAATTTTTAACACTATTTTCTTAATTTAAATTCATTTAAATTTATTTTCTATTTTTTAGTTCGGTTTTCTTTAAAAAGCGTGTTTTTTAGTTTTTTTTAACTATTATTTATTTTCTACTTTTTAGTTTGGATTATTTATAATAGCTTGTTTTTTTAATTTTAAACTATTGCACGGCTCATGATGCGAAGCATCAGAGAGTGCTTTACGATCGAAAAATTTTTTTCGCCTTATTTTGGAAACTATTTTTAGTATTATAGCCTTGTTAGTTAAAGGAATCAAGATATTAATATGCTGTGATAAAAAATGAATTTACTTACAATAACAAATCAACTAGTTTATTTAACAAGATGAACTAAGTTGCAATAACAAATGAGTTTTCACTGCTCTGAAGTTAATTTTGTTGTTTTAACAAAATCGCTTTGTTATTGTAATAATTTTTTTTGTTGCAATAACAAAATAGTTTTCTTATAAAATTTGTTACTTGAACAAGCTATTCCGTTGCTTTAACAAATCGATTTATTACTTCAACAAAACTATTTTTTTAAAATAATTGAAAGATTCGGTTACAATAACGAAATAATTTTGTTGAGTGAACATATGATTTTTAATTTTTTTTTTAAACTTATTTGTTTTGTAGAATTAAAATTCTCTTTAGTATACAAAAATTTGTCAATATTAGAGAAAACGGCTAAAGATAATTATTGGAAATAAAAATTAACATCGAGTCCTGCCTTATCGACTGTAGAGAAAAATTATAGAAAATTTTAATTATTTTCTTACCTTATCGACTATAGATGAAAATTATATAAATTAACAAAAATCATATTTTGCAAATTGAAAAATGGAATAATTTTATCAAATTAGTGTATTGTCATCGGTCCTCAATAAATCTACAAAGTTTGAACGAAATCTGGCCGTTTAAAGTGGGTCAAAATTGCGCCCAAAGAAGTCGGTTACAAACAAACATACAAACATAAAAATGGAATAATTTTATCAAATTACTGTATTGTCATCGGTCCTCAATAAATCTACAAAGTTTGAACGAAATCTGGCCGTTTAAAGTGGGTCAAAATAGCGCCCAAAGAAGTCGGTTACAAACAAACATACAAACATAAAAATGGAATAATTTTATCAAATTAGTGTATTGTCATCGGTCCTCAATAAATCTACAAAGTTTGAATGAAATCTGGCCGTTTAAAGTGGGTCAAAATCGCGCCCAAAGAAGTCGGTTACAAACATACAGGTGAAGCTAATAAAAAGCGTGTAAAAACTAAAAAACACGCTTTTTGCAAATTGAAAAATGGAATAATTTTATCAAATTAGTGTATTGTCATCGGTCCTCAATAAATCTACAAAGTTTGAACGAAATCTGGCCGTTTAAAGTGGGTTAAAATCGCGCCCAAAGAAGTCGGTTACAAACATACAGGTGAAGCTAATAAAAAGCGTGTAAAAAAATGAAAATTAATAAACATTCATTCGTATGTGGTATTAATCTATATATTTGACTATTTTACTTCTGACAACACTGACATCTCTGCTTGATAAGACCGGTAGTGAACGAATTATTTTTTTTTTTTAAGATTTGTTTTCCCATAGAATCAGAAGTCAATATTTTACAAATAATTATTAAAATTAACATAATGAATTTTAAATATATTATGATTTCTGTAACAGTTAGGCCCAGTTCCGCCATTCTCCTTTCGATCTTCGAGAATTTTGTAGTAAAATAGTTCCGGCGATTGATCTTTTCCATAGTCCTTTTTGTAGGAATCAATCAAAGACACAAATTGAACCAACTCATTACCAAGACTAGGCTCTAAATCATCCGTATACACTTTCACCAATGCCTCTGCTGCAGCGTGCAAATTTTCACGGAATCGAATACCCAACCTCCAAGGTTGCGGGCAAGTACCACCCCACTGAGCCATTGAGCCATTGGGGTACTCCCTCAAGATGGGTAGTAAATTGGAAGTGCTTATCAGGGCCATTTGGGATTTTGATATTTCACTGATTGCCTGATTAGAGTGAACAAATATAGATCAATGATTTCTGTTAATATTTAAGATTAATATAATCAAATAATCATGTACTGTAGGCTGTAGGTAAAGGTAAAAGTGAAAAAAAATATCAAAGGAAAAGATGTTTACTAGTTTTACTACTTAGTTGGAATTTGAAAGATTTTTTTTCCGAAGTCTCTATTGTGGGGGCCCCCTGCTTGTGGAGGCCCCGGGCCTTCGCCCCGTTTGCCCTCCCCTAAATCCGGCCCTGGCTAGTAATTAATAACTTACGTGCATAAGTTAAATTAACTGACATAAAAAAATCGACGGATATAAAGTGGGTATTACTAATTGCATAATAGGCATGACGACAGTATCCATAAATGATCGTATTAGTGTTTTTAAGGGAAAATGTATAATAGATAAATTACATATAGTGACTTAGAAATCTTAAAAACATTAAGATTAATGAGATTATCAATAAAATAAAACATTGAAATACTGCAGTTGGCCATTTTGACTAAAACACGCGTGACGTCACGCTTAAGTAAACAACTCACGTCAGATGTTTTTTGTTGTTATGAATATGTTGAGAATACGCATTTTTATTTATTTTCTATTGTTTCACGTATGCTTTATCGACTCAGAACAGAAATATAATTGCGAATTCACGAATACATGGTTCGGGGTTCTCCGCGCCAACTTTATACAATCATTTCTTATTATTTTCTCGCTTGAAATAATTACTAACACATTTTTGAGCATTATTTTTATGTGGATTCACACTGCAATACTGCACACCACTTATAAACTTTGAAATTCGTTTCTATAACACATATTAAATAAATATTTTTTTAATTTTCTTCGCAATGCGTACAAATAATTACGTATTTACCAAAGTGTGACGTCACGCCTACGCCATGACACCTGCGAGCTGTTTTGGCACAGTTAATAAATATTTTTTGGAAAATGGCTTTTATCTTCGTTAAATTTAAGTATATTACCGAAATATAGGGTTTTTCTTGTATAGTAAACGTATACACACATTATGGAAGAGGATTTTAAAATCTTTCGTCATGCCTATTGGCATCTTTTGTTATGGATTGTATTGTAAGCTCAATGATTGTAAGTGACAGTCAGATTAGGAATTTCAGTTGACGCACGCGACTTCCAGGAAGAATCGTGTCTAGCAACATTATCTGAAACGCTATCTTAGCACTTTCCGTATTGGATGTGATGGATATAAACTTGATATAAGCGTACCGTTTCATTTGTGGCTTTTTATAGATTCATTTATCACATACTAGCTTTCCGCCCCCGGCTTCGCCCGCGCAGTCAAAGAAAAACCCGCATAGTTCCCGTGGGATATCCGTCCCGGGGTAAAAAGTAGCCTATGTCCTTTCTCGGGTATCAAAATATCTCCATACCAAATTTCATGAAAATTGGTTCAGTAGTTTAGGCGTGATTGAGTAACAGACAGACAGACAGAGTTACTTTCGCATTTATAATATTAGCAATATTAGTATGGATTATGACGTGACAAGGTACTATAACAATCTTCTGTCGAAATTTTTTTTTGTTTTATTCGTCAAAATTAACGATTGAAGATGTCAATCTCATCTTGGCGCAATAGTTACCACAAACTTGAAACAATTTTTTTAAAATTAAATAATAAGTAACATCAAAGAGTAAACTAATATTTACCGACTAACATTCTAAGAGCGTTAGAGCGTTTTCACATTATCCGATCCGATATCGGATATCGGAAGCCGATAGCCGATATCCGATATCGAACACAATTTGCCCTTTCACATTATCCGATAATATCGTCCCGATATCATGAGTGTTGCCAGAGACTGGAAAATTAGATATATGGGGAATTAAAAAAAACAGTGGATGCATTTGTGTTACAAAACATACTTTATTTTAAATAAAATAAATAATAATAAATAAACTGATGTTTGATTTTATATTTTTGGTTTTATGGCATTCAAATGCTTTATAAATATAAATTTATAAAGAATAGAAAAAATTCGATCACGAGGCGGGACTCGAACCCGCATCCTTTCGCCATCCTTTTTGAAATGGTTGTTAATCATCTCAATAGATGGCGCGCGGTGTGTCCCTCCAGACACATAAAACTGAAAGAATAGAATAAATTCGATTGCTCTGGCGGGTCACGAGTGGCTGAGTTGGTCAGGCATCCGCCCCGGAATGGCGCGAAAGGATGCGGGTTCGAGTCCCGCCTCGTGATCGAATTTTTTCTATTCTTTATAAATTTATAAACTGATGTTTGTCAAACCGGTTTAATCTACTGACTGCGGAGTATGGCTTTGTACCCTCTGCAGAGTCAGAATCAAGTTTCAATATTCAATTTCATTGTGAGGCTTGTTTTTTTTATATGCTGTTTTTCTTTTTTTAATAATAGAACATGTTGTGTGGTCGCGGTCGTAGTGAATATTAGAACTTTTTTATATTAAATCATGTATGACTGTTATGTTCTTATACAAATAAAATAAAAAATAAAATAAAGTTCAACTCAGTATATGCGTCCGCGATTAAAGCGACGAAACTGGCAAATACAAATTCAAATTTTATGTTACAAAATATAGGTGTTGTTATTACAATTTTATAGGTGGCTAATACATTCTACCCACTATCTGGGTGTGCAAATATTTAAACAGAAATAAATTATAATAAACTAATTGTTCGTGTCTCAAATTCTTAAATTCTTCGTTGTCACAGATTCCGCAATGTAATAAATTCTTGAATGTCATAAAATTGTTTCTCCATTAACTATTTCGTCAGTTTCTTCTTAAATATATTTACTGAGAGAGAGAGAATTTTCTTTTTAATAAAAAGGTATGATTTAAAAAAAATCAACTGATAGATCGTAGTTGTACATACAGTAAAAATAACTACAAAAAAAACCGACTTCAAAAACAGCTGGAAAAGTAAAATATAAAAAAGATTTGATATTATTAATTAAGTACTTCATATTATTTAGATCTGCTATTTATTATATAGGTTTGATATCGGCGCCAAACCTCCTCCTTTTTTTGAATTCGGTTAAAAACAAAGCACTAAATCTGTGACTCAATGACAACAATACAATAAACAGCACAACACCCGAGTAGGAGGAGGAGCGAGGCAGAATGAGTAAATAAAGATAATAGACACTAATATCTTGAAAATACGGTTGAATTATTTAAGAACGCAATATATTTTTGTTTACTTCAGTTCAGCCAATTGCCGTATATTATAGGACGGTATTAAAATAGCTCCCGTATAAATCGTATTTTTAATGCCTTTAAATACTTAAATGAATGTTTTCTTAATGAAAAGGTTTAAAGTAAATGAAAGGATTTTTTTTTACATTTAGCGCCCTATAAATGACTGAAAATACACAAACTAGTGCTTTTTTTGCTGTTGGTATACTGCCTTTTCGAAAATTGAGTTGGTAACACTGAACATTATCGTCCGATAGCTCACGGGCATATCGGTGTCGGCTCCGATATCCGATATCGGACCGGACAATGTGAAAGACAGGTACATATTTCATACATTTTACTTCCCTCCGATATCGGATATCGGCTATCGGCTTCCGATATCCGATATCGGATCGGATAATGTGAAAACGCTCTTAGAGTGCGGTGTAGCTAGAGTGATACACGAACATTTATTAGATTAATTTAAAATTTTATTCCGGACAGTATAAGATACGGGATAAGAAAAATATAATATCCTCATCTGTTAATTTCACGAAACAAAAAACTAAAAAAACTTTTTATAGGCTGGTTTCAATGTTATGATTAGACATCGGATTATATGCACTAACAAAATGCCAAAATATGCATGCAAATATGCACTAAAAAGGCCGAAATATGCACTAAAAACGACTGATATGCCTAAAATATGCACTATACAAAATCAAAAAACATTTATTATTTTATATATTTAAATCAAAAATTGTACAAAAACAGTGAAATTTTCTTGAAATTAAGTATAGTTTTTGTGCCAATATACAATTAAGCATTTTTATCGAATTTTCGAGCGCAAATTTGTGACGTTTGTCACCCGCGAGCCCAGTGTTGCCACCTTAGACCTTTCCGGGCTAAATCTAGCCCTTTTTTGGAATTCAACCCGTGTTTTAAGTTTTTAGCCCCGAAAGGGTAATCTAGCCCTATTTTGAATGGCTCAAAATTTACTTTAAATGGAGCCCATTTTGTAATTTTTCGCCATTTTACTATGCCAAAATAGGGTTTGTTTACTCGCTGAGCGTTCTGATTGGCTAATAAAGGTTAGTCGACCAATCAAAACTCGTAACTAAGTAACATACTTAACGAAATATGCACGATTGGGGAAAAAGGCTAAAATATGCACTAACGCCGTAATTAGAGAGTTTTATGCATTTGCATATGCAAATATGCAAATGCATATAATCCGATGTCTTGTTATGATTATGAATTTATTAAAACAACCCCCGTCAAGTCCGCCAAAATAAGTCTGTTGCAATAATGGCTGCAATTACTATTTTTTATGTTTAAAAAAGAAAATTGAATTTATATAATATGTATCACCGAATATAATAGTGACGCCAAACTGACTCGTCAGTCTAATTTGTAACAATAAATTCAAAATAATTGAAGTGATTCAATGTAAAATGTTTGCTTATTGCTGAAAACTTAATATTGAATTACTCAACCAATTTTTTGCTGGAACTCCTCACTTTGATAACACTACTAAAGTTATGACTATTAACACTCTTTCTTCTATTCCAACTCCAAATTTTCCTCCGTTCTGTCTGAATCAATTTACTAGCAGTGATGTTAAGAAGAATATCATGTCTTTGTCATCTAATGCTGTTGGGAGCGATTGCATTAGTCGTAGCATGATCCTACCTATCCTCGACATAGTCGTTCCTGTCATCACCCACATTTTAAACCATTCCATTTCCACGGGTACCTTCCCCACGGCCTGGAAAAAGGCTAATATTATTCCTCTCCCAAAAAAACCTAATCCTTCTTCTTTTTCCGATTTCCGACCTATCTCCATTTTGCCATTCCTGTCCAAAGTCCTTGAAAAGTTAGTACATAATCAATTAAACATATTCCTTAATAAGAACAACTTATTGAATCCTCTCCAGTCCGGCTTTCGTCCTGGTCATGGTACGACTACTGCTCTCACTAAAGTCACTGATGACATTAGATTTGGCATGGACAACAAGCAGCTCACATTGCTTACGTTACTGGATTTTAGTAACGCCTTTAATTCCGTTGACTTCGATGTCCTTGTGAGTCTGCTTCGTTCACTTAACATATCTCCAACTAGTATTGATTGGTTTCATAGTTATCTAGGTGGACGCCGGCAAAGGATTCACAGCGATGATGTCACCTCGTCATGGTGTGATATTCAAGCTGGTGTCCCTCAAGGTGGCGTTTTGTCTCCACTCCTTTTCACTATTTTCATTAATTCTATCTCGAAATCCTTATCTTCTCTCTACCACATGTATGCCGACGATGTCCAAATCTATACCCAGTCAACTCTTGCTGAGTTGCCGAACGCTATTCAAACAATGAATAATGACTTGAACTCTGTTGTTGAGTGGAGCAACCAGTTCGGATTGAAAGTCAATCCACTAAAAACGCAAGTCATCATTGTTGGTAGCCCATCGCTAATCGCGAAGGTTGACTGGGTTTCGCTTCCTTCAGTTCATTTGTGCGGCACTCAACTCCCCTACAGTAAAATCGTCAAGGATCTCGGCATATACATTGACCAAACATTGTCTTGGGATCCTCAACTGAAAGAAGTGAGCAGGAAGCTGTTTGCCTCCGCTGGTGCTTTGCGACGACTGCGTAATCTACTACCCATTCCGACAAAGTTAGCGCTTGCTCATTCCCTTCTCCTGTCCCACCTTGACTATGCTGATACATCCTACCTTGACCTTTCTGAAGCCCAGTTGGATAGGCTTGAAAGACTCCAAAACTTCTGCATCCGATTTATCTTTGGTTTGAGAAAATTTGATCACGTCTCCGACTTCCGTAAGAGACTGAAATGGCTCCCTATCCGACTGAGGCGAAACTCCCATATCCTTCATCTTCTGTACTGTGTGTTGTTTGATCCAAAAGCTCCAAGCTATCTTCGAGAGAAATTCAAATACTTGAGCTCGAGTAATCTACGCTCCTCTACTAACCTTTTACTTCTGATTCCGGCTCACAAAACTAAATTCTTTCACAATTCGTTTGCAGTTCGTGCGGTTCAATTATGGAACTCTCTCCCCACAAAGGTCAGATGTGCTCAAAATTTGAACGCTTTTAAATTTTTATTAAAAAATTATTATCTATCTCTTGTGTAATTTTGTATAGCTGTCGTATTTACGTTTATTTTTATTTCTTGTTTTATTCTATTTTTCTGATTCCTTCTTTTCTGCATAGTTACTAATATTTATCATGTATATATGTGTGCTATGGATATATATTTGTATATGTATTTATGTATTTATTGTATGTATTGTATGTAAGTGTATGTATAACTATTTATTATAATTATTATCGTATTTATGTATATATTTATTTCATTATTTTTATGTATTTTATATTACTATTAGTAAGTACATAGTTAGCTTTGTATACGTTTATTTTGTACATTTTTCAATGTGTTAGTATTGCCTTATTTTTGCTCACCCACATCATATTGTTAAATTTCCTCTGATTGTTGGGTTGCCTGGTAGATATCGCTACCTAGCGATAAGGCCGCCCTTTGCTGTTTCTGTAGTATTGTCTTTGTTATATATATTTATGTATTTTTAATGCAATAAAGTATAATAAATAAAAACTCAGTGCTAACATTTTACTAGGAAACTCTCGAGTAATTTGACGCAATATCCGATTAGTCGATACATTATTAATGACGAAAGCAATTGTTTCAATGAGTTAATTTATCGATTAATTTTTATATAAAAATCAGTCAAAAAATAAAATCTTTCTATTGTGATACCATATCCACATACTAAGTACCTAATGAGCATATCCGTTAGGTAGATATTAAAGTAAAGAAAAAAGAGTCTGAAATACAATCTATGCTAATTTTTATTGTTATTTTGATATACCTGGAGATCATGATGAACCCTACGATGTCTGTCTTACGTCTGTAAAACTTAATCCTACGAATCCGTTGATCTACTAAACGTATCAGAGGAATATAGAAACACACATGATACATATTAATATTATGCTCCTCCTACTTTTAGCAGAGTGGTTTCAAATTGTGTATCGCTCTTGAACTCCTCTGCTAATGACAGTTTTAGTCCGGCGGAATTTATTCTAATTAAGAATTAATAATAATAATATCACGGAATCAAGAAGCTTATATCTAATACACTGGAGATTTCAGTATGAACATTAACTTGTAACAAGAAAATATGACGTTGAATGACGCCTGTATGTTTTTTTATCCCTTTCACACCTAACTTGCCAATTGGGTGTGAAAGGGATAAAAAAAACATACAGGCGTCATTCAAGGTCATATTTTCTTGTTACAAGTTAATGTTCATACTGAAATCTCCAGTGTATTAGATATAAGCTTCTTGCACGGAATTGATATCTTATATTTTGTTTGTGGCCAGTTTATAAAGGGCCTAACTTCACTAATCTGTTTTAGTTCTTTATAATAGCAATTTTCTTTTATCTACCTTTAGTTTATATTATCAGTTTGCTATTACGAACCTACGTAACGAGGTATTACGAACTGTAAACATTGCGTAGACATTATTTAGAAAACAAGATTATTGTTTTCTTGAAAATTGCGGATGCTTTCAGAATTGCATTGGTTTAGTATTCGTGAAATGTTTTAGTGTTGTAACAATCTGTGCATGGATTTATATTTGAAAGAGTTTTATTGTTATTGCAGTCCCATTCGTTTTCCACTTAACTCATCCTTCCTTCCTTCCATTCAGCCTTCTTGTAACAAATGACCGTAAGCGGGTATCTACTATTATGCTTAGAGTATATATTAATACAATAGTATAGAGCGCGTGTATTGCACAAATTGCTTAGTGCACATCGTAGGCAGATGAGCTATAGATACTATATCGATGTGTGTGTGACAAATAGGGATGGGTAGGTATCAATTGCGTGTTGAACTATCGATAAGTTATGTAAATAAATATGTATCATAAGTAAATTTTATGTTCAATAAGTTATTAAAGGAAAAATATATGAATAAAGAAATAGAAATAGAAATAGAAAGTGTTTTATTTGCCACCAATTACAAAAATATAAATCTTAATAATCTAACACAAAACAGAAAAAAAAAAAATATACATATATAGCAATGGTGGCAAAAAGGACTCCCCGTCAGCAAAGCAGCAACCATTAATTAAAATGTATCGCTGCACTGATTTTCAGAGGAGACCACGTGACTGTACAGATGCAATGATTCAGTACGGACGGCAGCAAGATTGAGGGTCGCGTCGGAGCCGCCCTTTCCGTATGGAAAGGTGAGGCCGAGACAAAGGCCATTAAGCTTGCGTTGCCACCGTATTGTACCGTCTATCAGGCTGAGCTCCTAGCGCTCAAAAGAGCAGTAGACATAGCCTGCAAGAGCGGAGCGGCAAAGGTCGGTGTCCTCAGCGACTCCAGATCGGCGCTCCAGGCGGTTACCCTGAGTTCCCCTCATCCCCTGGCTGTGCAAACACGGGCGGCCTTTCGAAAAGCTGCATTGCAGAGGCGGGAGGTCTCCCTGTTTTGGATTAAGGCGCACGCAGGGCTTAAGGGGAACGAACGGGCAGACGAGTTAGCCAAGGAGGCCGCTCTGGGGTTGAGGAGGAAACCGGATTACGATCTGTGTCCTGTTTCATTCGTCAAGCGTATTTTGAGACAGGATACGATTGGCGAATGGGATAGGAGATACGATGTAGGAGGAACGGCCGGAGTCACGAAGCTCTTTTTCCCAAGCGCTGCTGCTGCATACAAGGTAGTCGGGAAAATAGACATCACACACCACACCACACAAGTACTGACTGGTCACGGCGGATTCGCCTTCTACTTGAACAGATTCAAGCTGAAGGATAATCCGTCGTGTCTATGTCAGCCTGGAGTTGAGGAGACGGTTCCTCACCTGTTACTCGAGTGCCCAATTTTTGCAAGCAATAGATATGCTATTGAGCAAAAATTGGGCATGGCGATGACGGGTGAGAATCTGCCTTCCACCCTGGGGGACAAGTGTAGGGATGCGTTCCTACAATATTGTAGAAATATTGTAGTCGTAGTGAACCAAAGGAATAGTGTGTGATATTAGTTTAGTTCTTTACTGTGATATAGGATTAAGTTGAGTGTTTTTGTGCCGTGTTTTTTCAGAATTTTATAATAATTTATTTTGATTTAAATTTTATAGTATTTTAAGTAATTATTGTATTTTAGCCATTTTATTAGTAATTTATACCAGTATTTTTTATTTTGTTTTAAAATTTATATTGTATTTTTATTGTATTTTAATGTTATTCGTGCAAAAAATAAATAAATGCAAAAAATGTCTCTGGACTATAATCCAGAGGTGGCGCGAACACCCTGTGATGACGGGTGCCTTATAAAAAAAAAAAAAAAAAAAAATGATTCAGTACTAAATGATACATATAATTATGACAGTGTGTTTATGTAGCATAGGTAGAGACAATATAATATAATATGTGCACCTTAATTTTATTTTCCGACCAGTGGGAGAGTGATAGATATTATATAAATAGATACTATATAATTTTATAATATAAATAGATAACACATTATAATTAAATACACGATAAAATACGTTGAAATGATCAATGGCTCAAATATGTGGCGACAGGCCGAACTCCTATCGGCAATTGCTTCTGATGCTGGAGTAACAAAAACCTCAGACGTTTTTTAAAACATGGCACTGAAGAAAGATTTCGTAAAGGGGGAGGTAAATTATTCCAGCACTTTGAAGCAGCATAACGGAAGCTACCACGAAACGACGATGAAAAATGTTGCGACAGCTTAATACTTCTGGAATTAGCGAACCTAGTATTATAATCATTTTTTGCCCAGTCAAGTTTATTATGCAAGTACGCAGGTTTACCGTTCTTAACAACACCGAACAAAAGTACGCTAAAATGTAGTTCTCTCCTGAAAGTCATAAATAGCGAGTTGGATTTGCTAAGAAATGGAGAGATATGCGCTCTTCGAGGGATACAATAGCAGAAACGCGCACAAGCATTATGGACTCTCCTAATTACGCGCTCGGTTCTTGCCAATAATCTTGTCCCATAGAGTGCATCTGCATAATTAAATTTTGACAAGATCAAAGCTTCACAAAGCCTCACACGTAAATCTTCACTTAGATAATCACGTACTTGATACAGAACTTTAAGCCTGTAAAAACAGTTCCTAGCTATTTCGTGAATGTGGTCCTCAAAACGCATACCATCATCCAGTATGACTCCTAAGTTACGCGTCGTCACAACTCTCTCAATCGGTTCAGATTTAATGTGCAAAACTGGGTTATACGATAAAACTTTCTGGATCATCGTTTTCGTTCCCAACACCATAAATTTGGACTTCATTGGATTGAGAACTAGAGAGTTAGAGTCGGCCCAACTAGATATTCTATTTAAGTCATCGTTGATCTTTGCAATTACTAAATCAGTCTGGCTGGGATGAAATGAGATGTATAGCTGTAAGTCATCCGCGTAAATATGATATTTACAGTATTTAATTGAATTAATGATATCTGCGGTGTAGAGTACAAATAAAATTGGTCCCAGGATCGATCCTTGTGGTACGCCTCTAATTATTTCAAGTGGACATGATAATTTTTTCTCACCAGAGGATGCAGTAAGCTCCACAGATTGCGATCGATTAGATAAATAACTTTTAAACCAACTTACGGTCGCGGGACTGAAGCCATAGAAGGATAACTTGGAAACTTAAAGTATAAATATGTAATTTTAAATTTGTTTACCAACTGAATTAAGTTTGTTTATTCCATTTGAATATTTCTTCTATTAATTATAAGTGCTTTAAAAAATATGTTTAATTGGAATATCAGAAAAACGTGAGTACTTTTTAAATAATAAAGTTAATAAAATAAAAGGTCGGGTTTAGTGCTATTTCTTTAATAATAAATCAAACAATAATAAGGGCGTAGGGATGTGACGACCCCATCGCCCACGGTTGGGATATCTATTGTTTACGTGACAATAGATATTCCACCCGTGCAATCAGTCAACCCGCAGGACACCTTGTGGCGGGGTGTCGGGGAGTAGCGACCCCGCGGGAACCGAGTGCTCCCGGGGGAGGCCCCTGTCTTCATCTCCGGCTTGCCTTCACCGGCTGGTCGGAGTGAAGCCTAACGAGGACAGGACCCCCACCTCTGGCTTGCCTTAACCGGCCGGCCAGAGTGGAGTCGCGAGAGCTTTTAGCTCGAAGGGTGGATGCGAAGCGTAAGTGGCGAGTGGGCACGTGATGCTGGACCCTCAGGGAGCGCGTGATCGTCGTTTAAAGTCCAGGGACGCCTCTCCACCCTTAGCTGCTCACGACATGTTGCCCTCTTGTTGCTAAGTTACAGCGACTTTTTAGAGGGCCCATCTGTGAGAGGGCGAGTCACCGTCTGCCAATATATTTTTACAAACTTTGTTGTAGAAAGGCAGACGCCATAGTTCCTATAGACCCAGTAACCTGTCCACATAGCACCCCTTTCCATAGTCCAGTTATTTATTTCCATTTTCTGTAATAGTCCTACATCGGCCGCGGACTGCCCAGGGCTGTATCTCTATATAGTGCAGTCATGGGCAGGCTGCGGCTGGTGTCCCATAACACATTAAAACTCTCAAAAGGGCCTCTGCGTGTTGGATCCGTGTCCCCACGTAAGCCTTCCAAAAGACCGGGTACCGTCCTTCTGGTGGTACCCGAGTATTATGGAGAATCAAACAATAATAATAATGTTTTAAAAATGTTAAATAAAAATAAGAAATAATTAATAATTTAAAATGATAATATAATAAATAATTAATAATTTAAAATGATAATATAATAAATAATATTAATATTTTTTTTATTTCATTTTATCCATTCTAGTATCAAAATCTTCAAAATCAATTTAGCGGTTCAGAAAATATATCGTAAAATTACATACTTTACATTTACACTATAATACATTCGCATTCATAATATTAGAAAGTGTATCATACAAAACACACCACAAATTTATTTATAATAATACATTTTTAAAAGAGTTTTAATTTTAAAGTTAAATAAATAATTTGTTAAAATATAGTTCTTCTAGTAAACTTTATATCGAGTACAGCGTTGATCAGGTCACATCACTATGATAACATGGCGGCAGTGAGGCGCGCGAGCAAGCCTGCGCGTGTCCGCCTCCCACCTCCCCCTCACCCCCGCGATGCTAGATTTATTTTCATAAAAATAAGTATAACAATCGACTTACTGATGAAATGTGATACTGGATTTCAATTTTGTGTATTTTCTAGTATCGTTTTTGCAAGATAGAACTGCACATTTCACCATGTTTATTCGTAAATATGAAAAAAATTCCGGAGCAACGCACTTCGACAGCACTCAACCACGACTACGAGCGCTCGCGGCGGGAACGTCGTGTTGTTCCCACCTGTGCCTACTGTTCCCACTTGGTTGTTCGCACTCTATAGATAGTATATATACTCTAAGCTATTATGATACTGATTTGATGAAATATAGAGTCATCAAAATCGATACCTAACTTATGGCTCATTTATAGGAATATTGCATATTGAAATCATACCAGATCTAATCGCGCTATTTATTATCACAACTTTCTCATACTTATTATGTTTTTATCCAGAGTTTTTCATTTATCATTTATTTGCATGTAGAAATCACTATTTATAATTCAGACATTAATTGACATGCTTACCTACTCTATTAGTATCGTAATTCACGTGTAATTGGCTGTTATTTGTTCACTTGCATGTTAGTTATGTGTTTGTTTAATCTACCATGTCTCTAATCACACGGTGATGTAATATTATTTAGAGTTCTGTGTAATTTCTCGTTGTATCTTGTAGGCGTACGATCAAGCGACAACGCGCGTGAATGAAAAATGTTATTTATTTAGTCTGTGGCTCGCTAGTGATTGTGGTAGACGTGTGACCTTCAGCACGCGGCAAAAAAGTAAAAGTTTTGGCGCCAATTTTTGTTCAAATTCAGATTGTCTTGTGGTTATCTTAATTTTATTTTACGAAGTGAATTTGATGTGGATATAGTTTTATTGTGTGAAATTTGTGATTATTACCTTTATTGGAATTTACGTTAACTCTGGTAAGTTTAAAATACGTCCTATATTAATTAATCTAGTACAAATGTAATGTGAAAGTTAAATTTTATTTTTTACTTTTAAATATTTAAAAATTAATTTAATTGTTATTCTTAACAAGTGTGTCACGTACGGTATATTGTGATCATTGTAAAAAATATTTTATATTGGTTTTAAAAGCATTATTTTTAAATTAATGTAAAAAAAAAAAATATAACGTTAAATTTTATAAAATTGTCGTAGGTAAATTTAGTCGTTTCTTCAATATAATTTTGTGTAGATTCATAACATTATGTATTATTGGCATGAAAATTTCTTCTTAAATTTTTAGCTTGGCGCACACAATATCTAGAAGATAGGTACCTATAAGTAGGTACCTATCTTCTAGATATCTTCTTCTTCTTCCTAGCTTTTTTTATTTGTTTTTTATGGGCAGCTTGCCAGCTGTGACTTGTTTAAATTTTCCGTAATTTAGATCTACCGTACCAGCCATGTACCAGCTGATTACGTACCTTTCCGTATGACTAGGTTAAAATTTTTTAAAGTCGATCCATTTTCTTAGTTTATCCGAAAAAAAATTATATCAAATTCTCATATCGAAAGTGGCATTCCGAATAGTTAACTGGTTTTATAAAAACGCTCTTGCAAAAGTTTACATAAACAAAAAATGGTTGCCTGTAAAGTCGGTTTTACGGGCGAAGATTTTACGTGACAACGTCTTTTTCTCGGTAGAATATTTATGTGCTGCGCGCGCGGCAGACCGCGGGCCTCTCTCTCGTTCGGTGACTCATCGTAACGTTACCGAGCGTTACACTTTTTCATAAGTGACTCCCAGTCGCAACCTAATTTAAGACGTTGTCACGTCAAAAGTTTAGTTTTTCTAAACACTAAAATATTACGTTCGTAATTCACAAAACAAACATGTCAATTTTTAAAGTGGTAATTGAAAAACGATTGGCTGCAAATTGAGTTTAGTTTATGTAAGAGAATTTAAAGCATCTTTATGGAATACTAGCGGTTCGCCCCGGCTTCGCACGTGGTACATATTTCGCAATAAAAGGTAGCCTATGTTCTTTCTGAGGGTCTAAAGATTATCTGTGCCAAATTTCATCAAAATCGGTCCAGTAGTTTATGAGCCTATTCATTACAATCAAACAAACAAAGTTTTCCTCTTTATAATATTAGTGTAGACTAGCGGTCCGCCCCGGCTTCGCCCGTGGTACATATTTACGTTTTCTCTACATAAGAACCATCCTCGTACTTCAAGGAATATAATAAAAAAAAAGACGGGTTGCACTCCGGGAGTGCCGGCAGAAGTGAAAACTTGATTATTAACGTTCAGCATGTTTGATATTTTGGAATTGTATCCGTCTTACGCATGGAATATAAGGGCTTAAAAAAAAAAAAAAATCCGTCTTACGCTTTTTCGATCAGGCCACGTGTCCTGACGCGAGTTTAAGATTTTATACCCAACGCCGCTAAAGAAGTTTTCACTTCAAAAAGAATTATCAAAATCGGTTCAGCCGTTCACACGTGATGCCGTGACAACGCGAAACGGGTTTCATTTTTATATAAGAAGATTTTATAAGATCAATGTTAAGTCAACATAAATTGCAATATTATATTGTTTTATCTAATTATTGAAATATTTACTGTAGTACAGTACTCCAAAAGTAATAATGCGCATAGAAATCTTCGTCACTGTTCGGCAACTGTCCCAACTGTCCCGGAGCGTCCGAAGACGATATCTATATAGAGTGGTTAAATGCATTTTCTTCATGCATAGTTTAGTAAAATTATGTGTTTTGTGCTAAAAGAGATTAATATTGATTTGTAACGATTTTGTTACGATAATTCCTTGTAAGTAAATAGCGAGGATAACCCCACGATTGCGAATATGTACCTATATCTTTGTTGGATTGATTTACTTGGAAAATTTTATAGTATGTACTTTTAAAGTGTCTTACTGAAGCTGGTGTAATGATGGAAAAAAAGAAGGTTAAAATAACACAAAATTTATATTGTATAAAATATGGTTTTCAAACACAGGTTTAGATTTAAACCATATAAATCTAATCATTAAAATCTCAGTTCAAAAGTATTTACAGTACTGATCATTCTTCAATATTATGACATTTACAAAAAAATCAAAATAAAAACAATCAAAATCAGGGATTATCCTTATTTCTGACATTTTAGATACATCTCTTCTTCATTTTCACTTTCCCTACTGCCATCACCTGTGTAAATCATTTCATTGATTAATTCAATTCACCTTTAAAAACAAACCCAAGAAGGGTATGTAATAGCAGCTCTATATAATTCCACACAGAGAGAACACGTGCAGTCACCAACAATATTTAAAGACGACTGACGGATTTTTCAGTTCTTTGACTGACAGGCTACCGTCAGGCCCGATTTGTTTTTGATTGTGTATGAACGTGAATTGACTTCTATTTCTTTTAAACAAGGTGTAAAATGCAAGTGCATTTTTTAGGGCTCTTATGAATCAATGATTCGAGTGTTTTCGGAAATACGACAATTAGCGAAGATTTGCATGCGCATTTTTAATTTTGGAGTACTGTACCTACTGTACCTCTCGACGGAAATGTAAAATATTTTTATGAATCAATCGAGTAATAAATAAATAATATCCAAATGCTTGCCATAAAGCTCGGTTTTTTTAGCTACCGGGAAATGGGGGCCGTGGTTGAATTTGAATTTTGAACGGGCTCTATGTACTTATGAATAAATAGACGGTCCTATTATCAGATATGGAGAGGAAAGAGATATTCTATAAGAGTAATTTAGAATACATGCGAAAAATATGTGAATTTTTAAATTTTCTATTTTCATTTTGCATGGAATTGTGGAAATGACTTTCATATCGATGTACCACTACTCGTATCTACTGGTTCGTATATATCATATGATTCAGGTAATCAGTTGTATATAAATCGTAAAAATTCATATTTAATACCTGTTTTTATTAATCCGTAAATTGGTTCCAAAAATTACTTTCTCTTTATAAACTATAAGGTATTACTAACTTATAAATCGCCTCACTTCTAAAACGAATACATTCAACTCTACGCTTACCATTCCTACTCAATTCCTACTATAATATTTCACCAATTTGATTCCAATTTGCGGATACCATTCCATTTTTCAAACAGTCATGCAAACGAAACCGAAAGATAAAGCACGTTTCAACTAGGAAGCGACGAGGATGTAAATGACAATGGGCCTGGCCCTGTCTCACAACCGGAATCGGGTTTTACGAACAGACGGATTCTTATTTGGCCACTATTATTTAGTTGAGTCAAAAATGATTAACTATTTGTAATCTAGATTAATTTTTGATTGTGATACAGTCATTATTTGTGGTTAATTTTATATTTAAAGGTCAATATGTAGTCTAATATTGAGATTGATCTTAGTGATAGAGGCATCGAGATTTTGTGTAGGGTTTACCTTCTTAAGAATTTTTATTTCATTCAAAGCGAAAAGAGGCAGGCTATTAATATAGAAGCAAGCGTCGTACTTTTCTTTATTTTAATATGAAAAATGCGTTTATTTCTTAAATATTTAGTTACTTATCTAGGTAAGTTAGAAATGTGTTTCACTGTTTCAATTTTCTGCCTGTTTATTAATTTTAGTTGGCTACAAATCTATCTATAACAATTCATATATTAAAAATTATTCTTTCTTAAAAATATCTAGACCATATCAATATAATAAATAATTAATCTTAAGATTTCACATTAAATGTTTATAAAAAACTCGTGAATTTATTTCATGTTCAAATGAACACTTTCCTAACATTCTGTCGTTCATTGAAAGTATTTTTTTTATCTGCATGCAATCCAATTCTATCTAATCAGTATTAGTATCGGGGTTTTTATGTATTTATAATGGCGATGACTTTGGGTTTATGAACAATAATACGGGAAGTATTATTCTAACTTTGGTTCGGTCACTGTACCTAAATATTGTGATCGTTTCAATTAATGACAATACAAAAGCACTTATACAATTAAGATTTATCAAATGTTTCTTGTTCTTCATGTTTACAATTCATACGTTGAAATATCGACAAATCAAAGGTATTTTTTGTAAATTTAATTGTTTTACTTACAGCTGAGAGCGAGCTAAAATTACTTGGTAAAATAGTTAAAGTCGAAAGCGCTACAATAATAGAGAAATCAATCAATCTAAATGTTACTTCGTACATTAAGAACTGTGCGCAGTTTTATATATTTTATCACAAGATATAGGTGTAGATGAGACGAATTCCATTCCACAATACACGCTTATCATTTTTTTATGGCAGTATACGAGTACAATTACAAACTAAGTAAAATTACAATTTCAAACCTCAATATTTAATCTAAATTTCATGAAAAAACATAAGTTCCGTTGAACTCAAACATTTATTTATTCAATGAGCATGTATGTACCAGAGTTGTGCATAGTATACCACATATGGGACACCTATTACATTGTTACATTAAACATGATATTTAAGTAACTTGAGTCATATTTATTTTTTCAAAACATAACAATAAAGATCACACATTGTAATTGTACCAAGAATATGATACATACTATGTACTCTACCGTTTCTACGAATAATTCAGTTATATCAACAAGGTTGTATTTATTCACACAGCCAGGTGCAAATATGAACTACAAATTAGGTATAACACTTATGAACTTCATTCGTGACGCGGTCACTGGCCGTGAGACAAAAGATCTATCCAATAATTGGGAGATACAAGATAAATGATAACACTCTTGAATTTCTGAGTTGGAGTCAAGTACATATTATGGGAATATTGTATGAACTATGTTTTAACAAGACAAGAACATTCTATGTGCTTGCAGTTCAATGTTTGTGATGTTATCATGATTAGTTTTGCAATTAATTTTTGCATTACTTTGTAGCCTAAAATGTATCTAATTGCTAGGAAATTCCGAGATATTTCTTGTTATGAATTCCTTGAAAAATTACATCAATAAATGAAGGATAAATGTTAGAAAATGTCAATTCTATTTTTAAATTTACTTATTCATTGTAACACGTTATATAAATATTAGGAAACTCACTCTAGGTATGTGTAGTAGGGTTCAATGCTAACTTGGCCCTATATTACGAGAAATATAGAGTATAAATTATTTTCTATACCTTGATAATGCTTGTCTTTTATGAGAAAATATAAGAAAATTGTGTTTTTTGAATAATTTTCTTTTGAACGATAAATCCTCCACTATTTTCCCTTTAGTTTGTAACTTGTGTAAGAATATTCATTCATACACAAGTTTACAAACAATTTTACTACCTCCAATCAGATTTACAGTTATTCCATAATAATAAAAATTCGATGTTCAATAGCGGATCAGGGTTTATCACTACAACAATGATTATTAAAAAAAATATTGATAGATATCTTCAAGATATCCATTTTTTTATTATCGCTTCAACAACATCAATATATTTTGCGCATCTTGTTTTTTTTTTAATATGATAGCCAAGCATTTCGCGTCCTACCTGATGAACTACTGACTGCATCACTACTTATAGTGATGCAGTCTATGCAACATGGATGGGCATGCCTGCCTAGATAGTGCCTGTTCCTATGTGCCCATATTCATCAAACGCATTTTACAAACTTTCTTCTATTAATAAAAAAATGTTTGCTAATATTAGTTCAGCGAATATCTTTAATTCCTTTCACTAATTGTATAAACATTTATGTTTAATATAGACATTAAACAGAGGAAACTAATAAATATTACGTCTGCGTCATACACATTGCAATATCTTGTATTTGAGAAGTCATTCATAGAAAGATAATATATATGAAACTAGCAAACCCGGCGAACCAGAGACACCTTTTCTTTGCTATAAACCTCACGGAGCCCGAGACCTTTCCAACGAATGCAAAACCGTGGAAATCGGTTCGTGCGTTCTGGAGTTATAGCGTCAGGAAGACAATAAGGAAAACCCGACTTATTTTTATATAGTAGATGTCAATTGGCTTTCCAATTACGCATACTTTAAAACGAATGTAATCTCACTTACACTTAGAATAACAGGTGCATAAACAAATAATGCTATCTCAATCCAATAAAAACTCGATAAGGCCTGATAAAGGCGCAGTAACGCTAATTTGCCACGTATTTGTTACAACTATGTGTTACTTTATACAAGCTTTCCGCCAGCGGCTTCGCCCGCTTTGTCTAAAACCTAATAAATTATATACTAAAACGTTTCTTGTTAAAAAAAACATCCTCAAAATCAGTTGCGCAGTTTTATAGATTTAAGCATACATAGGGACAGAGAAAGTTTGTTTTATACCATGTAGTATCAGCTGTCCCGACAGACATTGTCCTCGCGTAAATTGTCAAAACGTGAAGTAAATGGAAAATTTTATTCGCAATTTTTTAAAGATTTTCCTGAAAATAACGAACACATCAACATAAGAATTATCGAAATCGGTCCAGCTGTTCACGTGATGCGGTGACCAAGAAAAACAGGCATTCCTTTTTCCTTTTTGTATATAGAGATTGTACATGTTATATTGGTGCTGGTGATCGGCCCTGAATTCTATTGTTCGAAGTCACGGTAGAAAATAAATTATTTGATAGTGAACGATCCTAGGCCTTCCATCACGATGGAGGAGATTATAGAAAGTGCTTTTTTCGTCATTTTATTCTTGGCAAGCCGGATCCGGGATCCGGGATATGATTCAGGAAAAAAATGTTGCTCTGGTTAAAGAATTTTCTAAATTGTTTCAGTAGTTTTAAGTTTATCAATACAATTCACAATCAAATATCTAAAAAAAAATATCGTAATCTTTTTCATTAAAAAACGTCTTTTTGTATAAAATGTTTCAGTAAACCAGTCTATATTCTCTTCAAACGCGTAATTTGTACACATACGTCATTTATGATTAAAAATATAATTATTTTTACTAATAATATAAATGAAGATTCTGTTTGTTTATTTATTTGGTTTAACGAGCTAGTTTCAGGAACTATGGTTCAAACTGAATAATTATTTTTGTGATGGATGGTTTATTTATCGCGGAAGCTGGGATCTTTACTAGTAATATTATAAATGCGAAATTTTGTTTATTTTTCTTTCTTTTACGACGTAATGGAGAAATTTTACATATGATACGATTTTTTGTCTAGAGATAATTAGGAAGATAGACTCATGTAAGCTACTTATGGAGTGAAAATGGTGAAATATCTCATTGCCATGGAAATTATTTTTGGTCACGCGGGTAAAGCTGCGTTTATCAACTAGTATGTGGCTGTATAACATCACGTTTGTTACTAATAGGAGCGGGATCAAATGAAGTTGTTGCTAAAAGGTGCAACATATTCATTTTGAGAGCTTGGTTTGATTAAACTAGCTAGAAACCGCGGCGTCAGTGGTACTCGATTAAAACGCAGCCTCTGTGCTTATCCGCCTATAATGAACTAAATTTCATACGGATTCGATCTGTTTTTGTGTGAAAGACTAACAAACATTCGTACATTGTTCCAAACTTTCAAATTATTATAAGAAGAATTGTTTCTAAGATCATGCACAATATATTTATAGTGACGTAATAATTCCCATATTTCCATGATTCGCCTGATTTGTAATTCGGTTACATTGAATCGGATAAAAACTGATAACCGTCGGACCGTCAAACATCGGTAGTCACGGCCTTTGCATGGTCATTTTTAACACGGAGTCAATGTACAGAAGAATCTTATTTTATAAGATTTTGATTACGTACCTAAGACTAACTATTAACCTCGCCTCTAGCGGTTAGTAGTTGATATGTGATACTAAAGAAATGAAATTACCGATCAGGAATTGGAGCCTTTGTTGATGAATATTCAAAATTGGCTATTTGAGTTTATCCATTGCAAACACAAAATCAAGTTTCCTCTATGTTACGTCGTATTAGTTTTTAATTAATTTCAGATATTACTGTGACTGTAATGAAAATGTCACAGCGAAATAAAGAGTTAAGAAGCGATAAAATATAAATAATAATCATAATGATATGGGAAATACGGAGCGAATTGTAATCTTCCGCCTTCTTTGAAGAAGCCGAGATGATAGCGAAAATAAATCCACCGTAAGGTCAATCTGAATAATTCAGAAACATCTTATCAGTTTTTTATGTTAATTGAGATATTTCTTGGATTTCGTCCCTGTTGGTTTTCTTGTCGTCTTCATTCATAAAAAATGTTAACAAGTTTTTACAATAAAATGTGTGTTTAATTATTAAAATTAACGAGATTGATATATTTTTAACATACCTTACTTATACATAATAATATAGATTTAATATGTTTATTTCAATAAAAACATTAAAACAATGAACCTTTCCGTGCCAAGGCAGACAGCATTGGCAGACAGCCTTAAAAATACCAAAGATATTAAGAATAATGAAGAAATTATTGAAAATGTCAAGAATAGGACCGTAAAGAGCATGTTTTTCCATGAGTAAATAAAATATAAAGTTACTATACATGTTTCATTTAACAATATCGCAAAATGTATTTGCACTTGCATCAAGTAAATAAGTTGAATGCGTTTCTTCACCAATATTTAATCAGTATGAGTAATTTTACTTACAATCACAATACAATGGCACAGATGTGACACTTGTTAAAGTAAAGTAAAAAATTATTTATTCTTTAAGACACGTACATCAGTCATAATACATACATTACATAGTGCTTAATACAGTTTCTTAAAGAAAAACGTTAAAATACAGGAAATAAAATCATTGGTTCCCGCACTAGGCAATGCCTGTCCTGCGGGATCGTGAAATGTTTAACATTAGAATTTTATAAACAGAGCGGCGATTATGTTATGGTAAATATTTAAAATTCAGATTTAAATTTGATACATAAACATAATACAGATTAAAAATTAAATTAGATTAAAAATTCATACAAACAATAATTAAATAAAAGTAAAAATAAAATTAAGAATAAAAGGAAGGTCATAATATAAAAAATTGATATGATTTCATAGCAATAGTCAATGAATAAGGCCTGTTTCATACCGATTACAATCACACTGACTTAAACAAATGCCACAAGAAATATTCAAAAAAGTTTGTTATTATTACAATTGATGTGACACCGTACTAAATGGGTTATTTAAGCAACCCTTATCCGTACATACGAAAGTCTAAAAAAAGAGCGTGTGTGCCGAGCACACGTGTCAGAAGTTAAACTTCTTTGGAAAGATTAAATGATACCAAAATCGTCGCCTTACTTAATGACGTGACGTGATTGCCATGACGCGACCTTGAAATTTTACTCTCAACGCGCCTTAAGAAGTCTTCGTATTATCGTTAATAGAGAAAGACTGCCGCATAATACCAATATAACCTGAGATACAGTTTACAATAGATGGGGCTCATTTTATTGCTCTTAAAAAATTGTTTATTGACTAATAAATAATGAAGAAAAATGGGACCAGTACATTAACTTGAAGCTTGTTGTAAAAATGTCCCTTTTTATAGCAGACGACGTTGGTCAGCTAGTAAGTATAGTTCAGCTCTAAAACTGTATCTTCTGTCTAACAATAAGAGGTCCACTTCACGAGATAGTTGAATGAAAGATAAAAACGCTAATTGAACAACATTCATTCACTTTTTATGGTTCGCAGTCACGCGTGGAACTGGAAACCACGCGTGCAATCTCTCTTGACAATCTTTCCACATGATTGCTTGAGGTCCAGTGGATTTGTATTCAAATATATGGAAGAATTAACACTGAATGACAACGAATATGTAAATTAACTAGCGGTCCGCCCCGGCTTCACCCGTGGTACCTACATGTTTAAACTATCCTATCTCTCAAGTTGGATCGAACTGCACATGGTGTGCGAATTTTATTATAATCGGTTAAGTGGTTTAGGAGTCCATTGAGGACACACATTGTGACACGAGATTTATATATATTAAGATAATTCGAATATAAAATAAACTTAACAATCATGTAAGGCTTTAGAACTGAGGCATTTAATTGATATTTGTATCTACTTGTTAATGAAGAATTAAATCCAATTAGTGGTACCTAATCTAATTGTTTTGATCATTTTAAAACAGAAAAGGTAAAGTCCCGTATTTTGAAAGATATGCATTTAATTTCTAAAGATAAATTTTATTTATGTGCAACCAACAGATTATGTATGCCGTTTTCAACTTTTTGAACTCAGTCCACCACGGTTATATTTTTATTTTGCATTAAAAAGTGGTCAACATAAACTTTCTTAATTATTAAGAAGAGGTAAAAACCTACTGTTTTGATTTTGGACTTAGATTTTTTGGAATACAAACTAGAGAGAACATCTTAGATTGCTTTATTTTAAAACTGGAGTCTCATAAGGAAATCCTGTGAAAATCATTATCTATTTCTACACATATTGTGAAATATTGCTCTACTGAAACCAACTACAACGAGATAAGACTGCATCTATCTTCTTTTAAAACTATTATATTTCCACAATAATTTGATACTCGTATCATTTAAAAATAGCCAATAGCCATCTGTTTAATTACATGAACAATAAAACGCCATTGAATACGCTTAGACATGTTACAGATAGCTGTAAAGTGGTCATAGCTTCAGTTTGTTCGTAAACAAATACGGGTTTTCCTAGAAGTATATTTTATGCCCAATTTATTGATCACTAGCTTTCCGCCCGCGGCTTCGCCCGCGTTTTCAAAGAAAAACCTGTTCCCGTAGGATTTCCGGGGTAAAACCTATCCTATGTCCTTTCTCGGGTATCAAAATATCTCTATACCAAATTTCATGCAAATTGGTTCAGTAGTTAAGGCGTGATTGAGTAACAGACAGACAGACAGAGTTACTTTCGCATTTATAATATTAGTATGGATTATAAGGTTAAGGCGATGTATTTAAAACAATTTAACCCATTTTCCATGTTTCTAACAAATTTTTCTCATATTTTATCATTTAATCATCATCATCATCAGCCCCTTTATGTTCCCACTGCTGGGACACTGGGCTTTCGTAATGGATATTATTTATTCGAAGGTCTCCAATTAATAGGCATAGTAGAAGTTTAGGTATGGTAATTACCTTATATTTAATAGATATTTTTTTTTACTATATTTGAACAGCATAAGTATCATGTGACTTATAAACTGTGATACATATATTTTAATTTGGGTCAAACACCTATCTTTTTGTATCATCATTAACCATTCAGAATATTTAAATATAAAGCCACTTCACACGGAAGAAATGGAAAGACTTCCGTGTGAACGGACATAATGTCGTGTTTTGTTCTTCATTCGCACGCTTTAATAGTGTGAAGAACTTCATAATAACGGAATTTACCTAAAGGTTACAAAAACCGTTTAAACTTTATCGTAGGATATGATTGTCGTATATTTTCAAATTATAATATGCTTTTAATAAACAGTGGTACCTTTGATCAATATAAATGTTATTTATTCTGTGCCTGAACAGTTGAATATATTTGAATGAATATAATATTTCTAATTCTATGTATATTATTATTATACTATAAAAGTGAATAGAACCTTAGAGAGAGATGTAGGGTGCTTCATTTAGAAAAACAAAACTTAAAGCTTGTGAAATAGTCATTTATAATACCACAAGAGCTTCAAAATTATCGGGTATTTTCCGATAGGTTCGTTGCAAACAAATGAAGGAGTCAAGTTTTTAGTCAAGGTTAAAAAATCACGAGCGCGAAGCGCGAGTGATTTTTCCTGAAAAACTTGACGACTTTATTTGTTTGCAGGGAACCTTGAGGGAAATGCCAGATAATTTTGAAGCTCGTGTGGTATTCGGGGGATTATTTTTCCGTCCCAAATGTCGGCCAATAATTTCACAATTGAATTCAACCTGTCAGTTTGACGTCAACGACCAGAGAAAATTTTCAAAAAATTATCAGTATAATACCATGTAGGTTGTACCACGTGACGTCGAATGGTGCAATTCTATTGGTCGATATTTGGGTCGGAAAAATAATCTAGGTAATTGTATGGGGAACTATTACCTACTGTGACAATAGGAAGTATACGCGAGCCAAGCGATGGCTAAAGATGATTTGAATATTTGGTTCATAATAATATGGTAGTGGGTCTTTTCAAGAAGCGTGTTACCTACAACTTACAGTTGAATTTTTTGACGTGACAACGTCTTATAATTCGATAAAGCCGGCTGTACGCACGAAAAAACATGACTCATGCGGCGTTACCTCGCTCTGAGGCGTTCCATGTAAGGCTTGAAGTGCAAGCGAGAGCGCGGAACGAGCGACAAAGAAGCACAATCGGACGTTGTCACGTTCAACTATCGTCAGTAAACCGACTTTACAGACAATTATTTTTTTTGACGTGACAACGTCTTATAATTCGATAGCGCCGGCTGCACGCACGAAAAAACATGACTCATGCGGCGTTACCTCGCTCTGAGGCGTTCCATGTAAGGCTTGAAGTGCAAGCGAGAGCGCGGAACGAGCGACAAAGAAGCACAATCGGACGTTGTCACGTTCAACTATCGTCAGTAAACCGACTTTACAGACAACCAATTTTTTTTCATTGTCCCTCTACCTTAAAGAGATAACTTCTCTATAAGCACTCCGGAATTTTCTGGAAATGATCGTACTTGGTTGCATACAGATTGTATTGGCTTACAAGGTAAAAGATCTTTCACTGTCCTCATACTTCATACACATAGCCTAACATAATAAATGAAACATCAATTTGAGGCAACAGCCGGACAATAAACATCTATTTACGTTACTATTGGGAACGCATAAAATCGATTCGGTCCCATAATGACATTGCACAGTACGGCGCCTACGCGGTGCAAATTCTGTAGTGTGGCTGGCGTATTTAGTAACAGCTGATTTCTATTCATGTGTATTAAGCATTGAGTTAATATGTACTAGTATTAAGTAAGGTAATATTTGATTGTATGTAATTTTTAAGCAGTAAATGTTGTTCTTATCTAATTACTTACTCCTGTGGCGCTGAAATCCCGAAGTGGGTCTTGGCCTCCGAGACGAGAACTCTCCACCTTCCCCAGTCCTGAGCGGTCTCTTGCTTGGCTTGGAGCTTATGCTTGGCAGTAAATGTTATAAAGAGAGTAATTTATAGGTATTTATATAACTAATTCTGATTCCAATAATCTACAGAAGCAGAGGTTGGTCAATAAAGCATAATTTAAAGTTTAATTTGAAGTTTTTTAAAGATACATTTTCAACGTTATCAAAGAAAGCTAAAGCGGATTTCAATCTATAATGTTGACATAGGGGAAATTCATTATAACGCTGTAAACTATTTTGCAAGAGCATTTAGAATATTTCTCTACTCCTATTATAATGAATCATGATAAATAATTAAGAAGATATATTTAATTAATATTGTTAACATTTACACTCCCGTCTAGGTTTTCCCACGAACAATATTTATCAGCCAACCATGACATAAATAAATATTTCTAGGTCTAGGTATATCTATAATCTCGTGAATTTCATATTGTATGTGAATCTGCTATATATAGCATACCTAATATTATAGTTTGTGTTATAGCTCAGATTCCTAATTACACATGGAATGTATTTTTGTTAGGTATTTCGCTAAATTTACCATACCTCTAATACTTACATATATTGTGAGAAGTAAGGTAATGATGATATATTGATGAAGATCTTGAAAATATTCATCTTGTTATTTCTCGTATTTGTATAATTGTATAAGTTTACTATCGGAAAAGTGAGTAAGTATTGAGAAAGCCGACCCTTTGTTGATCGAATTTCTTTGTCATGCAATCAGTGATTCATAACCCAAAGTGTCTAAAATATCAACAATGTCTTAACACGTCGTATTATTTCAAAATACTTCAATAAAACCTACATATATCTTATCTGCCATCTTTTACAGTGAATCACACGAGTGAAATAGGGCTAACATAGTCCTTTGATAGTTGTTTATTCTACACTATCAGCATAGTATAAAGAGTACAGCTTATAATGTACATGTTTTTCTATTTGTCCGATAATTTCCAATGTCTTTTATGTTAACGTTATCGTTACAACGTGGTTTATAGACACAGTTTTGTTTCACCTGAGGCCTTTTTTACTAGTTCTAGCCCGCGGCGTTTCTTGCGCGATAGCAGGTAGGTAATTTAAATAAGATAACATAAAAATGTTATCTTAAACCGTCCTTGATTAGTTAAGATATCGATCTTATATCCAAGGGATATTTTTGTATGCTATTGCATAGCTTCTATCGCGGGCCTTGAGCGCGGGGACCGAATCGAAAAATTCCGTAACGAAAAACCTCACGCTCCCCACACCGACGGGCACGGAGGTGTGGCTTGAAGGCATAGCATGCAATAGCTTTACCGCGGCAGTCCCCGAGTGCCACACGTCTTTTTTTTTTACTTACTTTTATGTCAACGAGCCATTAATATCTTACTACCTGTCTGCTCTCAGCTACTCCGGCTTTGTAGAAAACTTAACTAAATTATATATTAAAACCTTTCTCAAGAATCACACAATAACCGCTTCAAAATCAGTTGCGTAGATTTGAATATTTAAGCATACATAGGAGACAGTGACTTTGTTTTATTTACTATGTAGTGAAGAATCGATTATTGTCTCCCATAATTTATTACATGTTCCAATTCAGCATTCCAAAACTATAGCAGTCTCCATAAAAGACTTGAAAACTGCCTAAAATGTTACTTTATTTACAAATATAGCAATTTGTATGCAACACGGATGTTCAAGTGTATTATTCGTCTAACCGATTTGGAAAACATTTATTCAATTTACCGGAATTTCATTTCAATAATTTAACTCTACTCTCATTAAAATCATTTGATTATACGTTTACACTTAAAATAGTGTAATATTCATAAACTTAGTAGGTACGGTTACTAATATTGTTTTATATCATCTGTGGCACGGTGTTTAAATATATGATGATACTAGCGGTCCGCCCCGGCTTCGCCCGTGGTACCTACATGTTTAAACTATCCTATCTCTCAAGTTGGATCGAACTGCACATGGTGTGCGAATCATCACTACATAGTATAAAATAAAGTCGCTTTCCCTGTCCCTATGTCCCTATGTCCCTATGTCCCTTTGTACGCTTAAATCTTTGAAACTACGCAACGGATTTTGATGCGGTTTTTTTTAATAGATAGAGTGATTCAAGAGGAAGGTTTATATGTATAATAACATCCATTAAATAGTGGAGAAGTACTGTTATTTTTGAGGTTTCTAATGTGATGTCGTAAAAAATTACATTTTTTCCGCTTACATTGCAAACGCAGGCTGAACCCTACGAGTTTTATCAAAATAATGTACTAAGTATTATACACATTGAAAAGGTCTACAGAAAAGTCCGCGATGGTATATGTCTATCTCTTATGGATAACCCACAATAACTTTTTTTTGAAATTTACTTTTTACGACAAATAATGGCTAATTTTCGATGCGATTTTAACCAATATAGCATTAATCCTTAACCAATTAAATACCTTGAATACATTGTTCATTTAATATAGATCTATATGGCCCTTTACACCGTATGATTTAAGTGAATATTTTCGAAGATATTACAGATTTAAAAATTGCGGGACGTAGCGTTTGCGGCGGTACCGGCCGGCCGCCCGGCTATCTATTTTATACCTACCCGTGCGAAGCCGGAGCGGGCCGCTATGTTTTTATATACAATACAACGTTCACAATTTTTCTGTAGTGTATTTAGTATCAGCATTGCACCCGTGCGAAGCCGGGGCGGGTCGCTAGTTTTATTATAATCGGTTAAGTGGTTTAGGAGTCTATTGAGGACAAACATTGTGACACGAGATTTATATAATTATATTAAGATATACCTATAGAATCAATAGTATAGATGATGATAAACAAGACTGAAGTCTGCTAAGTCTTCTCCAGACTTACAAAATATATGAATGACCCATGGATAAATCTTTGATGATATTATACCTAAGAATCTATAGTATAGATGAAGAACAAGACTTTGTCTGCAGTCTGTTAAGCCTCTTCTCCAGACTTTCAAAATATATGAATGACCCAAATTACTTTCTAGACGAATGTGTGTACTAATATGACATTTAACTCAACCTTGCCTCAATTTGCCTTCAGTGAGCATTCTTTCTCAAACAACAAAGGTCTCAATCAATATTCAATATACGACAAATTGCCTTATGTCTGTGTTGATCGTCGATAAAAGGTCCCTTGGGTAATAAACACCGTTTTTACGCATCATACAGTATGTACGTACATGTAGGTAACTTTATGAGCACTCTTGCCCAAAATTTCACCTACTTCCATTGTAATATAATATGATAAGTGTTATTTTTTTATGTTTCTATATTATTGTAATTCTTTGAATTATTGTAATAATAAAAGGTGGCAAATTTTTTGCTATGTTAATTTGGAAACAATATTTGTTTTATCTCCCCGATAGAGAGAGTCAGGAAACTACTCTGGGTTTTTAAGAAATTGATCGTCAAACTCATCTTATTCTTGATAAAAATAATCTATATCTAGAATTTTCTGCGTTGATACACAACGTCAACAACCGTCAATCGCAATTATAAACAAAATAATGTTTTTATAATAACCCTTAATAGCATTTGAGCGTGACCTTTCCAAATAATAATGTCTTGAACGTACACGCGTACCAAGTAGGTACTGGTAAAACATAAAATGGTATATTTAGTGACACTGCACCCAGATTAGGTAGCGCCCATTCATCCTACCTTGAAATGTATTACGAAACATACGATTTTGGGGAAAACTCGCTGTTAGCTTGAAGGTAATCTTTAATTAACTTTTGAGGTTTCCTTTAAAATTGAATCTCGAATTTCCCGCTTGAAATTATTTCTCTGATACACTGATTGGCTACGGAACCGAAACAACGATTATATTCGTATAATATGTTCTTTAAGACGTTTTGTTTTATTAAGGCTTCAATATTATGTCCTTTTGGTGATTAGTTATATCATTAATTACTTATTATTGGTAGTCTTAACTTTTTAGGTATGAAAGGAAAATTTATTTATACTTTATGGCTCTATTACATTACAATGTAAATTAATCTAATTGTAAATTTTATAATTTAGACACAATTTATACTTTAATAAATATTAAATATTTGGTTTAAAAAATAAATTATAGGTAGGTAGGTAGTTAGCTAGTTTAAAAATTAATATTTATGTTTCATTTTAACTACCATCTCTACAAATAATATAAAACAATGGGATATAATTAGCGTGACTCCCTTTATAATTTTTCTTTGTTGACTTATTTATTGCTATTAGTTAGTATAGTAGTAGTAATGATATATGAAGGAATGGATAATATATTGCTTTGTATTTTATACACTTTTACACTATTATATTGTGGAATTGATTAATAAGAACCCGATAATCTGGATGTCATTTGGAGTTTACAATAATATCATCTGGAACCTTTTCCAGGAGCAAATTTGTTAATATTAGCACAGATTGTGTATGATGAATGATATTAGCTTTTATTATCTACGTTTGCGCAGCTAGAGCCTGAATATACATGAAAATAATTTGGAAAATCCAAAAGTGCACGCCTCATAATTTTTTTTTAATAATTATTTATTAATTATTATTTTTCTTTATTTAATAACAATTAAACCACATCGAATCAGACCCTGAAAAATGAAAGGGTTCTATTCCTGAGCATACTCAAGAGTATGTAAGAGAAAAAAAAGACTCGATTAGTAAAGTATTTCGGTCGCTATCGTGTTAACAAGAAAATCCTCCGCACATACAGACACACGGACGTCCAAGACAGAACTTTTTTAAACTGTTTTTTAACTAGTTTAAATAACAAAAATGACATCAAAAATATCATGAATGTTAAAAATAGTGTTTTTTCTTAATATGTGTGTGTATGTATTATCTTACAAGTGCAATGTATGATACATAAAGACATTTTAAGTTTGAAAAATCAGATGTTTTGCGCGAAGTGACAGTAGTACCCACCTCAACGCTTCGCTTATGAGGCGTGCAAAAAAAAATACATTAAAATATACGTGGAATTTTTCAACTCTACTAGCTCTGAATTCCCTTTTTATTTAGCCCTTACCAAGCTACTTGCTGCATTTTCATAACGTAATAGCCAACTGTAGATAAAGTGCAACATTATTGCATAGTTAGGTACCGCAAGAAAGGAAGGAGCGGTCAAAGTAAATTTGTCGCAAACTGCTTTAGCTATCGCAAATATCTACATAGTTATCACGCGATGATACATTCGAATGACGTACTTTTATTTCGGAAAATTGCTAATATTTATACTTATATTATAAAGCTGAAGTGTTTTCTTGTTTGTTTGAACGCGCTAATTTCAGGAACTACGGGTCCGATTTGAAAAATTCTTTCAGTGTAAGATAGGGCTATCTAGGCTATATTCATCGAGGAAGGCTATAGGCTGTATATCATCACGCTTATACCAACAGAAGCAGAGCCACGCGGATGAAACTGCGGAGCGCAGCTAGTAAATTAATAAATGTATAGAAATATTAATTCTCTATTCAGATTCTATACTCTTTTGGTACCTTTGGCAAGATGCCATATTTTTATAGAATTTTCCAATTATGATGAAGGTTCTAAATTCGTTAGTAATGAAGAACACGTATATATTATTATATTGTATCCATGAATTGTAAATTAGAGATTATAGGTGTAATACAATAAATATTACATAATGTTTGTTAGAAAAGGTGTAAAATATACACGACAAAGAAATATATATGATGAAATTAATATACAATGATGAACTTAATGATAAATCGTAGGTAATGAGTTTTTAATTGATGTGTTATCACTACATAGTATAAAACAAAGTCGCTTTATCTGTCCCTATATCCCTTTGTATGCTTAAATCTTTAAAACTACGCTACGGATTTTGATGCAGTTTTTGTAATAGATAGAGTGATTGTCGAGAAAGGTTTTAGTACCTATATTATTTATTGGGTTTAGACAAAGCTGGCGAAGCCGCGGGCGGGTCGCTAGTCAGGTAGGTATAATTTAGTATAAAAATTACAAATGCTTTTTTTAAATATCTTCTCCTAATAAGAAGCTAAAGAACAGAAAATAGTACTTCCGTACCTACTCTTTAAAAAAAATTGGTGCAGATCAAACAAATTTGATCATTTTCAAGGTCCAAAAACACCATTTGTCATCTAACAATAGGATGTGACATCACAATTTTAAACAAAGATATTCTTATTATTTAAATTACTCAGGAGTAAATAAAAGTATTTACGTTAGAAATGTTTATAGGACGTGATAACTGATAACAAAACGTGTCTGATAAGGATTGTGTTTTGATACGTCTTTTTATAGAATGCCTCATACTCCTGCTATATTTACATGTATAATAGTTATGGTACTTGTCTTTGTAGGGATATGAAAACGGTGTGTCATATTTTGTTGTTTTGTATAATAGGCCCTCTTCACAATCGAGAACGTTGGCCCAAGAAATGATGGTCGATGTTTGCCGCTATTGCGGCGAATATGAATAAACATCTACACTGACAAACGATCATAGACATTTAGGCCCTCTACACTATCGTGATTGCCTCCACTCGCCCAACACTGCCTATTGTGAAGATGTACCTGCTATAAAGATTTGCAAAAACGGTACATTCAGACTGTCAGGGTTGCTGATTTATCGTTATAAGTGTTTTGTGCAAGAGATAAAGACATCTTTGTCCAATTCACTTCCTTTGTCAAATTAGCTAAACGTTATTCTCTAATGAGTTACTTCTTACCAAAAACCTTCCATCCTCAAAAATTCCTGAGAAGCCCACGTCAAATCATGCGATCAAACCGGATCTATTACTCATCTATGACTTTAATAGCCAAATCAATTAGGTTAAATACGCCTTTAACAAATACAGAATTGATAAATTTTCCAGCACTTTCGTTTTTTTACTTCACCTGTATGTTTATATGTAACTGACTCAAAGACTGGATTTTGACCCACTCTTTTTTTTTAAGCTATTGCATAGCTTCTATCGCGGGCCTTGAGCGCGGGGACCGAATCCAGAAATTGCGTAACGAAAAACCTCACGCTCCCCACTCCGACGGGCACGGAGGTGTGGCTTGAAGGCATAGCATGCAATAGCTTTACCGCGGCAGTCCCCGAGTGCCACACGTCTTTTTTATTGGTAATAGGGAAGCGCTTGACCACAATCTCGCCTGATGTTAAGCTGAGATGTGGTCTAAGATGGAACGCGCTTCCCTAGAAGGTACCTGTTCACTCTACGCTTGAAGACTACTCTAAACGGACAGATTTAATTCAAACTTTGAACACTCAAGGATCGGTGGCAATACAATAGTATCATGAGTTTAAGCGTGTTTTAATTATATATATCTTGACATTCGGAATGTAATTATCTTTTTGCGTCCATCAAGTCACCTTTTACCATTAATCTGATCAAGGTTGACAATAAGTACACAAATTATAGCCAATAAGGTTGGATATTAATTGGGTAATTATTCCGTTGATTTGCATCGGTCACGCAGGGCTCACGCAATTATTCATTCAGGATGGGCTGTGTGTCCTTAGCGAAAACTGATAATGAGCCAGAAACGTAGCAGTTCATTAGCTAAATGGATATTTAAATTTATACAGCCATTGTTGATTATTTATTCTTCCATGGTCATTATTAACAGTTACTAAAACATATAACTATACTTTTCGCTAGCAGCTTCGCCCGCTTTGTCTAAAACCTAATAAATTAAAACAGAGAAACACACTGAATAAATACTAGCATTAGCATTTTTAATTTTTAATTTACCACGCCATGAAACTTAAACAAATCCAATCCAATTCAATCGACCTTTAAACTCATGTCTATATAAAAAATACCATCTTTTTTTCCAGGTATTGCCATGAGAACATTAACGTTGGAACAAAACAATGCGAGAAAAACGCTCGTTGCTTGATGATGGTTGACAGGCATTTGAGCGTGAATTCTACGATATAGCAAGGTTAGTTGTTTTTATTTATTGGAGTGTATGGTGCGTAAATTATGAGAATAAGATCATTAAAATTAAATACAATTTGGTTAAAATTTGAATAAATTAACTAAAAATTGGACTTGAATATAATGTTCTATAATATTTTGTTAGCATGATGTACCCACCCAGAGTCTAACGTTGCACAATTTAGAATAATTGTTATTTTTCGCAAAAGATTATCGTCGTTATCAACAACAATTTATGATATTTAGTTTTCAGGAAATTGATTAGTAAAATAATGCATATTATAGTATATATGTACATTATGCTCCATCTCCATCAACGTTAAGAAAGTATACAACTACCTAAGATTAGAGAATAAGGTAAAAATGATATGAAAAAGATAGGAGTGTTAATAATAAACTACATTTTTATTACACAACGTTAGAGAAACTTTACCTATAAAGTTCCTCTAAGACCTCTAGGTCATACAAAACTTTTTATTACAAGAATTTTAATAATAATGTTGGCACACATAAAGATAATTAAAAAGACACACCTCTAAAAAAATAACTCTGTACGTAAGGTTTTAACGTCATAAATACGCTTAAAGAAATTGTTTTTATCGTTTTTATTAATGCAATGTACAGTGACATCGTTAATCATAATGGTGTATAATAAATTAAAATCTTCGTGAATCCGAAAAGCTCAAGGCGAGTCGTACTTGCCCGGAATTTTTATAGACAAAACATAAAACTGTGGACAGATTTACGAACGAGAAAAATCTATTTTATTGCTATTGCCAAAGATAATGTTATTTCATAAAATTCGCGATATCTCGTGTTAGTTTTTATGGTAGGATTATCTAAAATAGATGTGTCATGGTAGCGAAGAATTTATTTGTGTTTATCTTGGCTCCTAATTGTCTGAAAATAGTAAATAGGAAAGATGTGGACGATGTTTTGCTAAACCTGCCTATAAAATAATCAGCATATAAATCCTTCTTCATGAACTTAACTATAATGATAAACGGAAAAGACCCAACTTTGATAAATATTGAGTAATATGTTTAGTTTGAACATACCCAATGTTTAACTGTTTTGTTTGACTGTAACATTAATTTGTTATTAAAAGTATTTAGTAGATATATTGATTGATTGGAAGAGACATAAAGTTACTGTTTTTATTATATCAATTTTATTAAATATTTCGTGCGAACACTACCAGTTTCCTATTTAAATTCCTGTCTGATTAAGGATTGCCTGAAAGGAGCGCTTAAGTGAGGTCAACTCTAATTATGTCAATTATTTAACCTTTGTCAGCGGCTTCTGTATGAAGATGTACCTGTATTAATACATTGTAGCAGGTAACCTTATATGTTTTGAATGTTTTATACAGTAGGTACTACTAAGCAACTCCGAACCCTCGGCAAATGTTGTTTTGCCTTATTCTTATCACTATCTCTATCGAAAAAAAATTGGTTGTCTGTAAAGTCGGTTTACTAACGATAGTTGAACGTGACTAAACGATTGTGCTTCTTTGTCGCTCGTTCCGCGCTCTCGCTCGCACTTCAAGCCTTACATGGAACGCCTCAGATGAGTCAGAGCGAGGTAACGCCGCATGAGTCATGTTTTTTCGTGCGTGCAGCCGGCTTTATCGAATTATAAGACGTTGTCACGTCAAAAGGATGTTGTTCGATTCTCCGTCCTACCCGATATACACAACGATTAATTTCGGTTTAAAGAACTTTATTTATCTCATAAACAAGAACAATACAATATGATCTTTTACACATATGAGAAATAACAATTTTGCATTTAGCTATCGAAATTAGTTAAGTATGTCTTTAATTTATTTTTAAAAATAGTAATCTATGAGGATTCATTAATTGCTTTAGGCAAGCTGTTGTATAATTGTGCTCCCTCAAATCTTAAGTTATCTTATAACTTCTATGATCTTCATTATCAACTATATCATGATAAAAAAATACGTTTCTTAGTAAACTAGGTGAAATGAAATGAAACTATACGAAAACTTGTTGTGAAACAAGTATTATTTGTTAACCACAATCTCAAGAACTTATGAACATATAACCGATATCGATATAATCTTGTTATTTTTATCTCTTTGCAAAATTTTTGGAAGTGTCACTTGAGATACACGGTTATCTTACATTGTTCTAGGGTTGTTGAGGATTCCTCTTCCGCTTCCTCATAATGCGGAAGTTCCGCAATATTTTGGGTTCCTCAACCGCTACCGCATCCTCAAAAATAAAAACAAAAAATTCCTCTTCCGCTATCGCTTCCTCAAAATTTAGAGGAAATTTATGAGGATGCCGTATCAACGACAACGCACTCGCTGCAGCGCGATGCCGGGCCGATCTGATCGGGTGGCGAATTTACAAAGCCTATATTCTATTTGAGCCACGAGTCGGACTCTAAGGCGATAGAGAGGCGTGCCAAGAGGCTCATAAACGACGATGTGCTAGTAGGCAAAAAACTCCAGAGCCTCGCTCATCGCCGCAGAGTGGCAAGTCTATCGGTTTTTTACAGGATACACTTTGGAGAGTGCGCTGCGGAATTGCACGACCTAATTCCGCCATCCCCGTTTTTCCATCGTTCGTCGAGGCGCACAGATTCTAGGCATCGCCACATGGTTGACGTTCCGTGTACCCGGACAAAGCGGTTCGGATCGTCATTCTTTATTCGAACCGCTAGGGACTGGAACATGCTTCCTGAATCTGTGTTCCCCGATGAGTACAATATGGGGGTCTTCAAGAGGAGAGTGAACAGGTACATTCTAGGGAAGCACGCTCCATCTTAGGCCACATCTCAGCTTACCATCAGGCGAGATCGTGGCCAAGCGCTCCCCTATTGCAGCATAAAAAAAAAAAAAAAAAAAAAAAAAGATGAGCTTTTGTTTATGCTATAACTCGACAAAACGTAACCTATCTCAGTAAAAAAGTGACTCAAATGGATTAGCTTTTGTCGAGATATTTTCAAACATAACATATGAACAAAACCTAGTCGGCCGAGTCTTACCTTTAAATTCGCAGCCGGCGAGTGCCAGAAACGACTTACGACATTAGAGCGATTCCCACTAAAAAAAACTAACTGGTACATATTATGTAAGCTTAAACAACTTGTTTGTTTGTTAATTTAAAATGAATTTTGACACACATTCTTTGGTAAATGTTTCTTTCTGAGTATGAGAGAAAAATTTATTTTAATATGTTTAGGGATAAAAATGCTATGATAAACATCAGTAGTAGTTTATGAATATCGAATTTTTAAGTCGATAATGATCATTATGACATCAAACGATGGCGCAGATATAAATATGGCGGTAAGACTCTATTCGACTAGGTTTTATTCGTATGTAATGTATGAAAATATCTCGACAAAATCTAATCGATTTGAGTCACTCTTTTACTGAGATAGATTAGGTTTTGTCGAGTAATATGCATAAACAAAATCATATCTGAGTCTGACTCGTGACTCAAATAGTATAGTATAGGCTAGGCTTTCTAAATTCGCGATCGGGCGAGCGAGACCATACCACCCGCGCTGCTTGTTTCTGCATATAATATTTTTTTTTTCAATTAATAAGCTCGAAAACTGTTGGAACAATTAATATTTTTATTGAAAATGAACACTGAGTAAGATGCTTTTTTATCACAAAGGGGCAATTTTGCTAGTAGTAGTTAAAATATCAATATGTACAGATATGCCACTCTCCTGTGGCTTTTGTTTATTTTTTTTAATTTTAAAAGTTTTAGTTTTTAATTTTGATTATAATTTCCTATCATCCTCGTCCTCATCCGCTTCCTCTTCCGCTTCCTCATCCGCATCCTCTTCCTCAAAAAAATATCCTCATCCTCATCCGCATCCCCTAAATTTGCGTGTGAAAATTCCTCTTCCTCCTCCTCTTCCTCATAATCACTTCCTCAACAACCCTACATTGTTCATACTTCAATGAAATAGGAGCCGAATCTAAGAAGTTAAAAAATATGAACTAGTAAGACCAATAGTAGAATATCTAGCAAGATTCAATTCCCTCCCTTATGATTAAGACATTTTGTTTCAATTTCATAATTATTATTGTCTGTATAATAAACGTGTAGGATACAATTAAACATACATTAAGGTATAAGAGGAAACTATTTACCAACGTAACAAAACTTAATCGTCAGGCCCATCTATACATATAATAAAATCGTAGGAAAGTCAAAACTGTACATTGAATATTTTTTTTAAAGAATACATAATCCATGATCTATAATCGATATAGAAGCCAAAAATATAGTAATATAGTTTTTAGAATTTTTGTCTGTTTGTCTGTTTGTCTGTTTGTCTGTATGTTTGACCGGGCTAATCTCGAAAAGTACTGCATAGATTTACTTCAAATTTTGCATGAATATTCCTAAGAGGTCGGGTGAGGATAGTTTAAACATATTATCATGATATCACCTTCGGGGGAGGAGCTGTGAGCCTTTATTTTTCTTACATATTCCGTGTACTACGACAGCGTACAATCTAAAGACTCATGTTTAAATGTTGGTTTCGAGTAAGCCATGCTATTATCTAGCTTTACAAAATAAAAACTATGTCATTTACGTAATTTGGGCAGAGAAACAGTTAAATGAATCTTAGCAGTATAAAGACAAATTTGAAACAGCGCCATCTATGAAGTGTTAAAAAAATCAAACACACCTTAACTATTGGAAATTAATAATCAAATGACGCATATATAAATGTTGTTTGACAATATCTAGATTGACACTATAAAAATTATGCCATTTAAGTAACTTGGGAAGAGAAACATAGTTTAAAGAATGCAAGTTGTATAATGTTAATTTTGTAACAGCGCCATCTATGAGATTTCGTAAAAATCAAATCAATTTAGATGTTAACACTACTGAATACACAGTTGGAAATTAATAATTGAAATATAATGATGTTATTTATTTAACTCTTTAGCCCATATCTTCCCTTCCCTATAAGGTATATTTCGTGTAAATAATAAATATACTACATTTTTTTAAAGTGAGGGTAGATGTTTATTATTTTAAGTAAAACTAGACACCATTATCTACAGTTAATCTAATATTGATTGCGTTCATTAGTTACAATTTTAAAAATCTTCGTATTTTATAAATTTACTAGCTTACCGCCCGCGGGTTCGTCCGCTTTGTCTAAAACCTAATAAATTATATACTAAAACCTTCCTCTTGAATCAGTCTATCTATTAAAAAAACCGCATCAAAATCCGTTGCGAAGTTTTAAAGATTTAAGCATACAAAGGGACATAGGGACAGAGAAAGCGACTTTTTTTATACTATGTAGTGATATTTATAAAGCAATTGAATGCCATAAAACCAAAAATATCAAATGCAATCTTCGTGTTTTGTGAATTTTCACCATCATGCGTTCCCACAAAAAGTAAGTTGTTACTTATAGGTATTTATTTTTTATAATGATAGCAATTCATGTTTTTTGTTGGTAGGTATTATATTACACTTTTAGAATCAATACATATAATAAAATTCTAGAAAAGTGGTGTCTGTACAATGAAAATATGTAAAAAAAAATTAGCAGGGGTTATTATTAAATCGATCCCAAACCCAAAACTGTAGTTAAAAATTTTTTTGTCTGTTTGTCTGTATGTTTGAACACGCTAATCTCAGAAACGGCTTATCCGATTTCGATGCGGTTTTCACTAATATATTGTGGTAATCTTCATTTAACATTTAGTGTTTATTTCATGTCAATCGGTTCATAAATAAAAAAGTTATGACCATTTAAGTACTCACGGCGAACATTTGCTAAGGCATTCTATGGTACACATACAGTGTACGATAAAACGTAAGTTATCTGTTATACGCTACAGTTATGTCCAAGTGATCATATCGAAAGTCCCCAAGGGTGGGGGGGTAAGCTGAGGTAGTAGGGGGGGGGGATTTCTAGGTAAATTTTATACATAAAATGTCCTTTAAATTATGTCGTATTATATTATATTTTTAACCCCCGATGCAAAAATATGGGTGATAAGTGTTTGACCGCTGTGTGTGTGTGTGTTTGTGCCACCGTAGCTCGCTAGCAGGTAATCCGAATTAGATGATGTTTTTTTGTTAGGCAGCATATTTTCCGACGCTGGTTCTTAAATAAACTGTTTCAAAATCGGTTCATCCATTTATTGTAACTAGGTATATAGGGGTAAAAGTGGGAATGAAAATAACTAAAGTTGTCGAATATACTTTAGTGATATATTAAATGAAAGTGAACGACCTATCAGTAAAAATAAGTCAAATTTTATCAAAATCGGTTCATCCATTTATTTGATATAGAAGGTATAAAAGTGGTAGATAATAAAAAAAGTGAATTTTGACTCAAGTGACATATGAAATGAAAGGGCATGACGTGTAAAGCATAATTAGACATATTTAATCAAAATCGGTTCATCCATTTACTATACCTATATACAGGGTGTAATCGTTAAGTGTGCACAGGCGATTTTTCCGTAAGTATTACAGATAACAAAAAACTTTAAACTGATATCGAAAGTACTTAACCTAATGAGTAAAATGGCGGTAATAAATTTTTAAAAATAAATCGAGAAATATCAAAAAAATTATCTTTAAACCCTCCCATACATTAAGTATGAAATATGAATATCCCGTATTCATTTAATATGAAAGATTTTAGCTTTCTTTTTCTTTTTTGGTTTTCTGCTTTAATTACTTCGCAAATTTGAAGTGGCATTTTCCACGCTTTTTCCGGACATTTTCACGCATTTTCCGGATATTTTCCGGGGATTTTCCGAGCATTTTCCGGACATTTTCCAGGCTTTTTCCGGACATTTCCACGCAATTTCCGGATATTTTCCAGACATTTCCCTGGCATTTTCCGGTTATTTTCCGGGATTTTCCAGACATTTTCCGGGAATTTCCCAGGCATTTTCCGGGGATTTTCCGAGCATTTCCCGGGGATTTTCTGGATGTTTTCCAGACATTTTTTGGTCATTTCCCTGGCATTTTCCGGGGATTTCCAGACATTTTCCGGGGATTTTCCGAGCATTTCCCGGGGATTTTCCAGACATTTACAGGCTATGTCAGGGAAATGTCCGGAAAATGTCTGGAAAATTCCCGAAAAATATACGGAAAATATCCGGAAAATGCCTGGAAAATGCCTGGAAAATCCCCGGAAAATGCCTGAGAAATGTCCGGAAAATGCCTGGGAAATGCGTGGAAAATTCCCGGAAAATGCCAGGGAAATGTCCGGAAAATGTCTGGACAACATCCGGAAAATCCCCGGGAAATGCTCGGAAAATCCCCGGAAAATGCCTGGGAAATTCCCGGAAAATGTCTGGAAAATCCCGGAAAATAACCGGAAGTGCCAGGGAAATGTCTGGAAAATATCCGGAAAATGCGTGGAAATGTCCGGAAAAAGCGTGGAAAATGCCTGGAAAATGCCCGGAAAATGCACGGAAAATCCCCGGAAAATATCCGGAAAATGCGTGAAAATTTCCGGAAAAAGCGTGGAAAATGCCACTTCAAATTTGCGAAGTAATTAAAGCAGAAAACCAAAAAAGAAAAAGAAATCTAAAAATCTTTCATATTAAATGTATACGGGATATTCATATTTCATACTTAATGTATGGGAGGGTTTAAAGATAATTTTTTTGATATTTCTCGATTTATTTTTAAAAATTTATTACGGCCATTTTACTCATTAGGTTAAGTACTTTCGATATCAGTTTAAAGTTTTTTGTTATCTGTAATACTTACGGAAAAATCGCCTGTGCACACTTAACGATTACACCCTGTATATAGGTATAGTAAATGGATGAACCGATTTTGATTAAATATGTCTAATTATACTTTACACGTCATGCCCTTTCATTTCATATGTCACTTGAGTCAAAATTCACTTTTTTTATTATCTACCACTTTTATACCTTCTATATCAAATAAATGGATGAACCGATTTTGATAAAATTTGACTACTTTTTTTACTTTACTGTATAGGTATAAGTGGGAATGAAAGAAACGAATGTTGTCAAATATTGTGATAGTACCTACCTAAGTGATATATCAAATGAATGTGCATAACGGATGAATTACAATTAGTAATGTTTTATCGAAATCGGTTCATCCGTTTATTACATATAGGGCACTTTAGGGGTGACAGTGGTTAGATAAATAAACCAAATGGAGCATCAAACGATAGGATATGACGTGTACATATAGGTACAATGAGATAATATTATTTACATCAAAATCGGTTCTGCCATTTACTAGGGATGGAAAGGGAAGGGTTGAAAGGCTGTGAAAGAAGAGGGGGACATGGGAGCGAGAGGATAGCCACACCCTGGAAATTTTGAACTCTTCTGTAACAAAGTTTTATAGCTCAGTTTAGTTTTAATTTTACTAACAGTTATTTTGTGTCATTATTTTTTTTATTTCTTAACTGTAAAATAATCTGTAAGTACTTATAATTTAGTTGTTTATGGTAGTACGTGTTTCAAGACGTGTTTACTCAATAATTGTGTGTTAAGTAGTAACTACTATGCAGTCACTATTCCACGCGGACGAAGTCGCGGGCACAGCTAGTTCTTAAATAATCCCTTACCATGTTATTCGAACACACAAGAATCAGAAACTAAAAAAGAGCGAATATCGATTCTGAAAACAGGAAATACATCGGAAGAATGTTCCCCCGTCAAACCGACCCACGTATGAAGATGTCTGATCAAAAGATACAAAAATTAGAGTTCAATCAATGGAAATTAGACTACGGGACATGAAACGTTGATGTCATTGTTACAGTTATGTGCGGTATTTTTAAATTTAGGCGCCGCGCCGGCTTGATAGGAAGAAGAATTGATTAAAAGAAAGAACTAAGGATATTTTCAATAAGCTTTAGTATTGTCTTTGTAGTTGGTAGACTAAGTAGTGTTTTTTTTACAGCATAGCATATAGTCAGTTGACTATTAGATCAGTTAGCAGTTAACTATGGGGTAAGCATTTAGATACTCTAAAGCTGGATTTGTGATTTTGTGATTTTATGCTAAAATCTGTATCAATGCTCATGTACAAAATATACCCTTCTAAGAAGAATCTTCTATTATTTCATCTAAATGCTCATATAAAAGCATTAAGCATATAATAACTGCTTACTTACCATGCTGAGAAATATATTCTGTTCTTTAATTTAAGCGCTTAAACGCCGCGTTCCGCCCGCTCGTTCACTCACCGCCTAACAACGGTAACATCCCGCGGTATCTAATCAATCCGATGTGTCCAATCAAACACTCAAGTCGATATTATAATGTGATTGACGTGCGTTGCGTAATTAGGGCACGCTGATACGGGGCGTTTAAGGGCTTTTGAAGTTGAGTGTACGATATTATAATTGTTTACTAAACTTATACGTTTATTATGGGATTATGATGTTAGAGAGCTCTGGAAACTTGTTTTATTCGTAATTCATGGTATCAATAATTTTATAAAACTAGTGTTACTCAATTTTAGTATACACAACGCGCTCCGCGGTTTCACCCGCGTGGCTCCGCTCCTGTTGGTCTTAACGTGATGATATTATATTTATTATAGCCTATAGCCTTCTTCGATGAATAGGCTATCTAACTCCGAAAGAATTTTTCAAATCGGACCAGTAGTTCCCGAGATTAGCACGTTCAAACAAACAAACAAAAAACTCTTCAGCTTTATAATATTGGTATAGATTAATAGGCCCAGTTCAAATTATTGGCTCTCCTAATAATTTGGGAAATATTCCTGATCGGTATATAATTTTATGAAAATGATTGAAAATTTTAAAGAAACGTATTTTTATTGATACGAGCACAATACTCTCCATTTCCAGGGTAAGAATAAAGCATGCGGTTCGCGACTCGACACTTGATTTAATTATTTGCTATTCTTAGAAAAAAAAGACGGGTTGCACTCCGGGAGTGCCGGCAGAAGTGAAAACTTGATTATTAATGTTCAGCATGTTTGATATTTTGGAATGGTATCCGTCTTACGCATGGAATATAAGGGCTAAAAAAAAAAAAAGTCCGTCTTACGCTTTTTCGATCAGGCCACGTGTCCTGACGCGAGTTTAAGATTTTATACCCAACGCCGCTAAAGAAGTTTTCACTTCAAAAATATATGCCTTTAGAAAACTACCTTTAGAAAATACACTAGCCATTTAAGCTAACCCTTCCTAACTTATTTGAAGTTTGAACATAAACATTGCAAGCAGTATGTCGCTATTTTTAGGTGTAGGTAAACATTTTATCGAAAGGTAATTTTAGAAGCAAATCTATTTCCACTAATTTCACATAACTATCACTCCCATTAATATGTAGGTGGATCATTCATAATTTTTGATTATCTTTTTTTATCATAGATAATTGTCATGTTCCTGTTGTTATTCATTGCATAAGAATTAAGAGTTTCGTTCTAATCAAAGTAATAGTCGAATGATAAATATTTTATTACATGAATCGCGTTTTTTCTATTTGTTTTGACCTACCTGTAATACTTAGACATACATACATCTAGATCTAGATCTTGAATCTAGATCTTCACTTCTTACCTTTATAAAAAGGGTTATGTTTAAACTTAATATATCACAGCTACAGCCAATGTCTAACTTAATTGTATTCTATCTATTTCAGATGCATCTAATTCATCTCCTGCGAGCAACTGTGGCACTCATCGCTTTATCATGCATCTGCAAGACAGTTTACGGCAAGAAAACCAAAAAGTACTCATGCCCCATAGGTTTCTCGATCGCGTACACGACGGAGAAAGGGCACCCCATGTGTTACAGGCTCAAAGGACCAGAGAAGTTCACAGATAAATACAAAGACTGTGTTGGAAACTTGTATACGTCCAAGCTATATTTGGACTTAAACTTCACTACTCCTAATATAGTATTATGGACAGAGTTCAAATCGTTATACCCTGGTGGTACATTTGTTGACTGGTCCTACACTAAAAGCATGGGCAGTGAGCTGGATTCATCATTCGAAGTGAATATAGATCCAATGATAGACACTGGTGAAGAATTATGTGTCGCTATTAATCCAATAAGTAATTTCACAGCTGTGAAATGTACAGATAGGTATTACAGGTACTGCTTTCTCAAGCCGTATCCAGATGAAGATGAAGTTTCTGACACTGGATGTGTCGGTTTAAGAGACGCTGTAAGGTTTTATAGTCCAGAATCTACCTGTCTCACAGTTTTGACTGGTGTCGGTGGGGGGACAGTAAGAGCTACTTGGAAGCAAGCTCAAGATTTGTGTGGGAAAAGAGGAGGATCTCTTTTAAATCGGGGCTGGAGATACTCCAATAATCCAATGTTTCACGAGTTACAGTTTAATAATACATTTCCCTTGGGAATTATAATGAGTTCCGATCTGAGTTCGTTAAGATATGACACGGTTAATGATCATTCAGAGGTAAATTCAATTTTAAATATTTTTTCAATTAATGACTGTTTTCATTGGATATTGATTGATAATGGAAAATAAAGTTATTGGAATCGTTGATATTATCGTTTAATTATCTATTGTTCATTTGTTAATTTCAGATACCAAGTTCCGAGTGGAATTTTGAAGATAATTGTAACAATTCGGATACTCTATTTGGAGCTTTACGGGATGATCTCTGGTACCTCGTCAATAGCTCTTATATTTTCTTCGATGTGATTTGTGAACGCAATGTTCCTGTTAAGAATCTTAGCATGGTTCTTGATATTGACCTGTAAGTATTAAATTATGTTATATCTAGATTTTATTTTAATTATTTGATTGTCCTCTTAACCACTAAAAATTATTATGGATGCATAAACAATTATTTAAAAATATGGACTTATTTTAATAATGCGTTTTAACAGCGTTCTATAAGCGTAATATTCTTAAAATACGATATTTTAATTACAAAATTTCACACGTATCAAATAAATTCCATACACATTGACGTCAATATCTCACTTCAATCAATCTCAAAAATAAATAAGCGTGCAATTTCAGAGACAATAAGGTCACCCTGACGGTAAATAATTCAATCACCAGCGAAAGAGTATATTGCTATACAGATTCCGTACAACGATATCCAACGAAAGTTGGAAAGCGTAAAAAAGAAGATACAAATACATTTGTTATTAAACCAGAAAGAGATGGCTATTACTGGTGTACTCATGTTGATGTTAGAAATTACCACGTAGCTGAATCAAATAAAAAACTATTTATAAGAGAAAAAGAATCCTTAGACAACGTATACGCAGTACTCTTACGACATTATAGAAAAATCAAACTGGATATAGTGGAAAAACTGACTCGAATCTGGGAAGTTAAACTCAAGGAATATATTTATTTGAGAACGAAGTATGAAAGTGTTTTCGGGGAATTAAATATGAATAAGACTGAAGAGGTGCTGAAGAGTTTCAAGGAATCTAATCCTGGTTTGGACTTAAAGGAGAAAATTGTGATTCAGAAGTTAAATGTAAAGAGGTTATATTTAGATGCTCAAACTGTGTTACTTCATGTGGAAATAAGTCCGGAATACAAGCCTGTGACTCCTGGCTTTTGGGATGGCATTGAAATTGTGTTTATGAAGCCAGTTTATTATTGTAAAGGATTCGATTCCGTTCCTACTATGGCATTGGGTGAGTGAACTGATTATGTAAAATATGCAATTGTTATATTAATTTTCAACTAATGTGTGTACATAGTTGCTGGCTTGCTAGTTATCAATAATATAAAAAATTGAATATAGTATTCTCACATTATATATGACGTGTTTTTTTTCCTTATTCATTTAAACTACAATTGTTTGGCACTTTATGGGCCATTTTAATGGTTAAAAAAATTACCACTTTGCTTTCAATAAAATCATATCAGTCGAAAAATTAGACGAATATTTCATTAGCATTTCAATAATTTATTTTGAAGCACATAATTTGTCATTACAGGCGAATCAGTGACCTCAGCCGGGTGTCGAACCCACACCTGTATAGGGGACTTCAACGAGGGGGTCCAATGGGTCACTAGCGCTACGGATAATTGTACAACTAGAGCGTCTATAGAAGTGGACACTGAAGTACAGTTTAGTACTGAACTGCGCCATTCTTTGCCCACTCCGAAACCTACTAAGGTAGGTTCTTATTAGTCTGGTAGAAAATTTTATATTTTGCAGGATTTGGACACTATTATAAGCTTTAGAACATATAAATCATAGTAATTTCAGGAACTACTTAATCGATTATGAAAATTCTTCGTCTGTTGATAGGTTAATTATTCCGGAGTGCTATAGATAGACTATATTTTTTTAACCTCCCTTATTATTATATGTACTCGACTGTAAACCTTTTTTTTATAAAAATATCTACCTGATATATGTATATGTTTAAATTTTAAATTCGTCAGTAAGATAGAGCTCTTATTAACTGAAATAACAACTGACTCCCTTGCATCAAATAATAATTGCATGTTCTTGGTATGTTATAAAATCTATATAACTTTTCACCATAACATCATCTTCACTAACATCCATACTGGCTACTTGGCTGCGAGACGTTCGCAGTCACGTATATATATTTTGTTAAATAAGTGTTTGTTGACATAATAGTTAGTTCCTTATTGTTGAAAACAATGAGTAATTTTAATTTTTATCGATTTTCCATCTGCATTTAATATGTTTAATACGGATTTAAAGTCAATTCACAATAGACATTAAAAAAAACAGAACTCGTAGATCAAGTAGCCAACCAATTCCACTAATTCTAGGGTCCAGAACTTAATTCCTCATCATCAGAATCGAATGAAGACAATTCTGACGTAAGCACACCCACATCAGATATAACAAGTACTATCCCACCTGAAGACGCTGTTACTGTAACTTCGACTCCATTAGACGTTTTAACTGTAACTTCCACGCCAGATGAAGTTATAACTGTAACTTCGACTCCAGAAGAAATTATTACTGGAACACCTTTTATACCTACTACTACTACTACGACTACTACTACTACTACGACTACCACTACTACTACTCCGAAGCCGGTAAGTAAATGTTTACGTGGAGAAGAAAATGGTATAGTAAATTGTGTTGATATGAGGGAATGTATTTAATTTGAAAAAAGGAAACCAAACAAAATAGTGCTATTTGGACGTTGAAATGATATTTTCGATGTATTGAACAGTTTGAATACCTTTCAAGTAATACTGCAAAGATAAGTTAAAGCAATATTATGAAAGTGATAAAGTTTAAGTTTTCGATACACTTAGTGCATTATTTAGAATTTGGAATTTCATTGAAAAAAATGCCTTCATCATCATCTATTACTAATTTTCTAACGCATTTCCATTTATAAAGCATCGATACTTTTTATCCCATAATTTTCTATTATATTTCTATTAGTTTTGATTTTCTATAAAAAATCTATCTACCATTCTTGAAAATAAATTTTAATGTGTACATCCAAAACTTTTTTTAGCCCGAGCAAGTACTAGAGCAAGTGATGCAGGATCTCAATAACTTGATCAACAATGAGTCGGTTCCAATATTTGTGAATGATATTGACGATATTTTTAATCAGGTAATATAACATTCTAATTTTTATTATTTTTCATAGGAATAAAATAGATTGAATTGAGATATCTACATGTTTAAATTACATTATTAGAATCAGTGAAGCGATTGGTTATAATGTTATATCAAGCAATTGGCAAAATAATTAACGTTGTAGTATTGATTACTACTTTTTTTCAGGATTATTTTTTATCTTATTATGTTTTTACTCTTTTTTATACTTACTATTTATTTCTACATTCCAGGTAGACCATCTCCTCGAAGATTCCGACAATCTAGAGATCCCTGGCCAATTTTTGCACCTTTTAGATCGACTAGGTTCTAGTATACAATTAAATGGGTCTAAAGTAGTGTCCGCAGTTAGAAGTAATATTGCTCTAGTAATGGCTAATGCGGAACCAGACAATCCTGTGAGGGGAATTAGAATAGCTACAAGACAGAATGACAGCTTTAGTGATAGTGCTTTTGAAGTTTTTAATGGTAAGTGTAAAGTTGTAGTAGTAGCGTAAGAAGTAAGATGTTAAATAGTGTCTCAGTAGAATAGAATCAGTAGAATAGAAGCTAGGTTAATAAGCGACCTATAAGATTTCATTATCTTCAACAATAATTTATGGAGTTGGACAAGAATCATATTTATAAGTAAATTTCTAAAACAGATTAATCCATTATTAAATAGGCATTAGCAGAAAACTTCACAAGACCCTGAATTGGCTTATCTGATCAAATTTTTACGATGCACCCCGAATAATACAAAAATAAAATATTGCTTTATAATCTAGAATAATAAAGCTTTCTGCTGGTGAAATAATTTTTAATTCGGTTCATGGACGGGTTTAATCATTATCAACATCAGAAATACCTCTTTATAAAATGTCCATAGTTTTAGTAGGATATTTGGTGGTACTTTACCATCTTAAAAGTACAGCAGCTAAAAAATTGTTTTAACAAATTCTAGCGGCTCCCAACACCACATCCCTCCAATCAGACGAAAGCGAAGCGGTGGTAGTACTCCCAGGTTCCATATCTGATACCATGAGACGGGTCAGTTTCGTGGTGTTCAGGAACGACAGAGCCTTCCAGGATGCTAACATGCACCATGTTAATAGCAGGGTACTGAGCATTAAAGTCGAGAATTTGACCACGTTTGAAAATGGAGAGGTAAGTAAATTGTTTTGTACAATACCATAATAAGGCAATGAGTTTTTGGTGGAATGTTTAGAATTTGATATATTATATTGAAGAAATATTGTGTAGAATTTTATTGTTCTGAAACAGCAGATCGGTAAAGTAAATTTCAAATAGAAATAAAGGGTCTTTCATTAATACCTAATGTTACTTGTGTGTACCTAATGTTTTTTTTTGTAACTTGGCATAATTGGCTGAACAATAAAATATATTTTTGATAGATGTTACTCAAAGGAGGTGGCCACCACAGGCCGAAAACATCGACCCATGCTTAATGAAAGACCCTTTAGTATAGCAGACACAAAAAATGATGATGTCCTATGAAAATGAAAATGAAAATGAGGATAAGAGTGAGTGAGAGAGTAAGAGTGAGGATGAGGAGAGATGAGAGGGAGAGATGAGAGGGAGAGTGAGAGGGAGTGTGAGAGGGAGAGTGACAATGAGAGGGAGAGTAAGAGGGAGAGGTAGAGTGAGAGGGAGTGTGAGAGATAGAGTGAGAGTGAGAGGGACAGTGAGAGTGACAGTGAGAGTGAGAGTGAGAGGGACAGTGAGAGTGACAGTGAGAGGGAGAGTGATAGGGAGAGTGAGAGGGAGAGGGAGTGAGAGTGAGAGGGAGAGTGAGAGAGTGAGAGAGGGAGAGGGAGAGTGAGAGGGAGAGTACGAGGGAGAGGGGGAGTGAAAGAGAGAGTGAGAGTGAGAGGGAGAGTGAGAGTGAGAGTGAGAGGGAGGGTGACAGAGAGTGAGCGTGAGAGGGAGGGTGACAGAGAGTGAGAGGGAGAGTGAGAATGAGAGGGAGAGTGAGAATGAGAATGAAAATTAAAATGAAAATTTCTAATTTTTTGATAAAAAATAAAACAATATTTACATGGAAATGATTAATTTATTTTCAAATTTATTTTGCAGGTAATCGACATCCACCTCAGTCCGCTATCAGCGAACATAACTCGAAACCAGAGTCGAACCTGCGGCTACTGGCAGTTCCTCGACGATGGGACCGGCTTCTGGTCCCAAGAGGGTTGTACCTTCATCCGATCCAAAACCGGACAGTTAGACACTTGTAGATGCACGCATTTAACGCATTTCGCAGAAATTCTCGTCCCTAGAGCAGTTTTCCCTGAACACCATGAAAATGTATTGGAAATTTTAACTGTAGTTGGCTGTTGTTTGTCGTTATTTGGTTTAGCTCTGGTCGGAGTCACGGCTATCATGTTCAGGTCTTGGAGAAGAGATTTCAGCAACAAAATCTGGCTCCAACTCTGTATTGCTATTTTCCTTGTAGCCTTAACATTCCTCATTGTTGTGTTCGCTCATTTTGCGGTATATAATGTCCCGTGTATGCTCATTGGAATCGTCTTGCATTATTCTGTTCTAGCATCATTCTGTTGGATGCTCGTTGCAGCTGTTTTGTCATACCGTCGCTTGGTTCTTGTATTTACGAGAGACGCTTCACATAAGCTTTTACGAGCTTCTGCCTTTTCTTGGGGTATTCCGCTTGCCATAGTTGGTATTCTTCTTTCAGTCGCCCCGAACTCTTACGCGGGGCGCTTCGAAGAGAAGACTCCTAGTGGCTCCTTCTGCTATCCTTCTGGTATCGGTCTGTGGGTGTCTGTCTTCGCCCCGATCGGTCTAGTGATTCTAGTGAACTGGACGCTATTTTTCTTAATAGTCCGTTCCGTGTTTGCGTCTAGAAGGATCCAGAGGCACGGCGATTCCAATGAAGCGTTGCGTTGTGCGTCCGTGAGTTGTTTGTTAGTATTTCTATTCGGATTACCCTGGATTTTCGGGCTTTTCGCTGCTAATTTAGTCGCAGCGTATCTATTCACGCTGACGGCATCGTATCAAGGGTTCATTCTGTTCCTGTTCTTCGTGGTAGGGAACAAGAAGACTCGTGATTTGTGGTTGAATAAGCTAAAGATAAAGCAGACGAGGAAAGTGCCTGTGACGTCATCGACGTACTCCAACCGGAGCACGGCTTGGAGACCCAACACGAGCACTGTTGAGACTAAAGTGTCTAAACCCAAATCTTTGTCTACGCCTGATGACTCAAGGTTTTCTTGACGAAGGTCTCGAATACCGCCCAAAAAGGGCTGGTACCTGAGCAGCTATGATTCCTTCCAAATATAGTATTATTCTTGCCTGCTTGGTTTAGTTAGGTCTCTATCTAGTCTTTTTTACTATAGTGCTCGATGTCATCGGGTCTGAAGTCTTTAGGGTATAGAATAAACGGCATTTACTGTTCAACCCATTAGGACTTAGATTGTAGTGTTCATGGCCTTATATGATGTATAAATTATTGTATTTATTTCATAGCTTTAAGTGAATAAATTATTGTCTATTCCTATTTTAGTGTTATCATTATTTAGATTTAGATTATATTTATATTGTAATAGTGATATGTATAAAAGATGGCTGAATTTTTACCGGATGATTGTATATTATAAAAAAAAAATTGGCTTGTGTAAATTATGTGCAGTTACATTATCAATGTACCTTATAAAAGTACTTGCACTGTATCAAAGACGATAGACATTGTTGAAAATTTAAAGCTTAATGCACAATATCCTAGCTCAGTATTAATGACTCTAAAAATAATTAGATCTGTTAACAAGTCTTTGGCGAAGACCCTCTATTGGTTGGGGCCTTAAACAAAGAGAAAGAAGACTACACCAAAGATAAAACAGTTGGATGTTCAAAGCGTAAACTAGAAGAGAAAAATTTTCTTATCATCAAAGAAGTGTATTATTAAAATCACAGATGGCGCTTATAGCAAGTTATTTTGTAATCAATACTTATTATGTTTTATAAGAATAAGATACTAGCGGTCCGCCCCGGCTTCGCCCGTGGTACATATTTACGATTTCTCTACATAGGAACCATCCTCGTACTTCAAGGAATATAATAAAAAAAGAATTATCGAAATCGGTCCACCCGTTCACGCGTGATGCCGTGACCAAGGAAAACTGGTTTCATTTTTATATAATACTAGCGGTCCGCCCCGGCTTCGCCCGTGGTACATATGAAAAATAGATGTTGGCCGATTCTCAGACTTACCCGATATGCACAGAAAATTTCATGAGAATCGGTCCACCCGTTTCGGAGGAGTATGCAGACTAACATTGTGACACGAGAATTTTATATATAAGATATAGATTACAAAGCTTAATTCCCACATGTAAATGTATTTATTCATTTTTAGAGGCTTTAAATTAATTAGTATTAAACAATTCGATAAAATAAGTTGAATCCTTTATTGGTTGTAAGACATATTGTAAAAGATTAGACAAACTATTTATTAAGAAAAATTATGACGATATTAAATGCTTGTGATTTTAATTCGCAATACCTTTTTATTAGTCAAGATCTCGAAAGATCAGCTTCAAAATATAAAGCTTTTTACAGACAAAGAGTTTGAAAATGTTGAAAAGAACTAATTACAATGTACAGAACAATTTAACTCAATTCCAGAAAAGTGACAAATGATTAATTTAAAATTTATTATGAGTATATTGTGTATAATTTATTTAAAAGTTTGTAACAACAACATAATATTAAATTCAATGTAATTAAATGAGGAATGAGAATTGAGAAGTATAACTTATTGTAAAATATTTATTTTAACTATTATTATAAAAAATAAATAAATTCTGAATAAACAAGTAAGAATGCATTTTATTATTCACCTACCTGCCTATATCTGAAAGTTTTACTTTCAAAACACAGTCTATGGAAAATCATTAATTGAATCATCATGATATTTTACTTCAAAATAATAATAATTTAGAAGACAAATTTAATATTTTTGCACCAAATTGTTACGCTCTATGTAATTACTAATTACTTTTGATAATATCGTAAGCAAGGGCCTACCTATTCATTATTACTAATGCGAGCATTTAATAAAACAACAATTCAGTTCAAACTTTATTTATTTCATTATAATTTCATTATTCAACACAACACTGACACAATGAAGAATGTAATCTGAAGGGACGGTTGCTTATAGAATAAAATAGTAAAAAGAATTATTGTGAGTGTAGTTAGTCGAACCAGGATGGCCACAAAGATACATAGTTAAGTTTGCAGCATGTAGATCAATCGAGTTCCACGTCGTGACGTCAGGGAAGTAGCAATATAGAGCTAATTCGTTTTATAAACCTTTATTTAAAACTAGTTTTCCGTTCGCGTTTTCATGGTTGCCATAGAAAACCCGGCATAGTTCCCGTTTCTGAGATAAAATCTATCCTATGTTTTTTTCTCGAGTCTGAACAAAATCTATACGAAATTTAACCAAAATCGGTTGAGTGGCTTAGGCGTGAAGAAGACAGACAGACAGTTTCTTTTGCATTTGTAATATAACTAAACAAAAAACCTTTACCTGTATTATTTATATCTTATCTAATAATTCATTTCTATTATACATAGCTTTCCCATTTTATATCACACTATGTAGCTCAAATCGATAACTTCGCATCTCGTTTATTCTAGCAAATATTATGAAACCTTCATCACAAAAATAGATCGTTGCTAAGCAACGCCCTATTGACGAGCACGCTTCACTACCACATTGTTTACTTGGCTGCCACATTATATCCAGGCACTTATCCGCTCCGAGGCTGAGGGAACACACGTAAAATGTTCTGGGGAATAAGCCCTGCCTTAGACCTGCAAGAGGAGTACATAAGATATGGCGATGAAAATGCCTATGAACTCAACTTTCTTGTCATCGGAGGCTGCGATGCAAGACATCTCATCAAAACCTTGGCTCAAGCTTATCGCCACAAACGGCGATACATGAATTTATTTGTGGTCGACGGCTGTCCTGAACTCATCGCTCGTCAAGTACTATTGCTATCCTTAGCATTGGAGAGGACCACCCGGTGTGGTTTACTAGAAAAGACAAGGCGATTTCTGGAAGTGTATGGAAACCTCCTACTTCGACCGACAACTTCACGGTATTTAAATGCAAAAGCTCGTCAACTCGTAGCTATGATTACCAACCCAGAATACATGAGCTGTCTCCTACCGTGCGTCTCGGTGGATCAGACAAAATATAGAGAACGGGATTACATAGAAAATCTCTTCAATTTTTGGACGACAGGCAACACGAATCAATTTAATGCCTGTGAGCTGTGGGAACATCGCATCCGTCACAGTCTTGGAGTCAGATACGATAACAGGGCTGGAGTATTTGACTGGGATTATCACATGCGTATGAAAGAAGTGGCTAGTCAGATTTGTTTCCAAGAATATAAACATTTTAGAGAGCACGGTGTTGCCTTTACATGGTTGGAGACAGAGGTTTGTCGTCCAAATGTCAGTTTCTCTGCTGGAGTTTACAAATGTGGAGATCGATATTTGCATCGTGGATATCTTGGTGATTTGGTGACATCGCCATATATCGCATATGGATTGGACTGCGAAGATAAAGACATGTTGAAGTCTAGTCATGGCGTTAACTATAAGCGGGCTACAGACATTTCGGAGCGAAATGTCATGCGTTTGCTTTATGAATTGGAGAATCGTCAGCCATTCGATGTTAACAAGTATAGTTTGGATACTCAGAACTTAGGAATGGTTACATTGAGCCAGCTGGATGCGAAGATTTCTGATATCGTTCCTGAAGCTCCGTTGATTTTGCACGAAGATAGAGAAACGTATATCGAAGTGGATTATGGAAAGGTGCATTTTCTGTCTTTGTCTGCATTGGAACATTATCCTCATAAGCCACATTTTCAAGGAATTTTCCATGGTGTTTTTGTTGGTCATAACATGCTGTCACGATTGAAGCCAAGTGTTTGGTCGATGGCCCGTGATGATGCTATTGTTTTAATGGAATCTCGGAAGTATATGGTTGAATTTAAGAGAGAAGATGTGAAGTCATATGGAGAGATTATTCAGCAGGCAGCTACGACTGCGCAGTGTGATAAAATTTCTGCGTTCAGTCCAGAAAAGGATGATTTTGCGAAATTTCTTATAAGGAGAAAGAGTGAGAGTACGGATATATCTATGTGAATTATTATTATTAAATATAATGTTATGATTCTAAATAAATTGGTGTTTTATTTTATATCCTAACGCAATAAAGTAAATGAGTTGTATAAAGAGCCATTAATTATAAGTTATGCAGTAGATTGATCAATTTTAGTCCCCGGGGGTCGAACCCAGAATATTTTGGTTGTTTCACAAGCCCTTCTATGAAATCAAAATATGTATTGTAAAATTATAAATTATTATAAACAATGCTTTCTAAGTTACTCCACGTGTTACTTTTTTGATACTCTACTCACATAGAAGATATTACGTGTAATACGTGTAAAAAAGGGTGTGGGTGGAACACTTTTGCAGTTCTCGAACACATCACAATATTTTGGATAGGGATAAATAATACAATCAGAAAAATTTGTATTCATCTATTTTGGTTGTTAATAATATGTTACATTCATTTAGTAAATAATATAGCAAATATATTTACAAGGACAAAATAAAACGGAAAATTATAACGTTTCAACGTTTTTCGTTTAAAATTCGTATTTTTATAATACATAATATCACTTATTAATAATTTTCACATTATGATTTAGTTTATTCAGTAGTGATGTGTATTTGCGAATTAACGTAATGCTTTATAACTTATATATTCGTAAAATAATAATAAATTGAGATAAAAATGAAATATTTATTACAACTTATATCCGTATGTAATCTAACAACATTTAAATTGTAAGGCATAAGATTTCATTACAACTTCAGATGACTTTCACATAAAATCTAATATTGCAGCGTGTAAAAAAATTCCCCGATTCCTTTATTACAGTGTATAATGTAAATTGTAATGTATATTAGCGTATCGGATTTTCCTAATCTACTGAAAAATATTCAGGTGCACCATTAACTGATCAATGTTTTACCTAATATGGCACTTAAATAAACTTTATCCTTAATGTAAAATACTTCTATTGAGCGAAATCGTCTAAAAATAATCTCACTACACGTACACGTATTTAAAACTGAACCACAACCAAAATTATTGCGCTCTGGACAATAATGTGCGATATTCTAGTTGTAATCACTAGATGTCGCTAATTCATAATTTGTGCTCGACTAATGCGGTTGCAAAAGATATATCCCCTTAGCATTAACGTATGACCGTTCTAATGTTATTCGATCTTCACTATATGGTTTAACGGGTTTATAATAACGTCATAAGACCTACATTTAATTCTCTAGTTATTCCTTCCAATTGCATAACAAGATCTTTTCTTTATAAGCTGTCGTGTTACGTTGACATTTCTTTTATCATTCGAGTGTAAAATGCTACGTACTCTAACTATACGTACTGTAACTATACGTACTCAAACCAGCTGTATAAGGTATATCGATCGAAATGAAGCATTACGCTAATTCGCAATAGTTCAGAGCACTACCGTGAGCAATGGCGGTATTTGGCGTCCGCAAATTGACGTATTAGGCCCGCGCGACACGCGAGTGCGGTCGATTTGACACATTGACTCGTCTATTACAATATAAATATATGCATTTGTATACAAAACCGTAGGTTCACAATTAACCGCTGTTAAACTAAACCGTTACAACTCACTGCTTTCACGTGATTGGCAAAAACATATCTCATTTTGCACATCAAAAACAACGGATATTTAATTCTATACCACTTCTTAATTAAACATTTTGATTTGCAAAGAATGAACGTTATTTTTGCCAATACATCATATTTATACAAAACAACACCATACATACTGATACAATTTATCGACAGCTTACATTCCAATTTCACGTCTTATGTCTATTGTTGCAGTTCAGGCGCATTTACAAAATCAATTCCAAGTGTCGCGAATTCAATAAACGTAATCACGATACACCTAATCTACTCAATGACAACTCTCTTGTTGAATGTGAATCATGCGTTTTTGTATTTCAATCGATTTAATACATAAACGTTAACATCGCTGTCAACGTGGGTTGGTACCTATGTTTGGCCAATGTTAACTTACAATACACGTTTCTATTATATTTAAATAATGTATGTATACATCACCGAAAAAACAACGTACATTTCAAACAACAGTGGTTCATAACCGAAAATCGATTCTCACAATAACAAGACGCGGGCAATTGAGCATCTCACCGAAGTTATTCTTATTTTTCGTCTACAAATAATAAATCGATACTTATCTATAACCTCACTGTCACTGGCAGTGTTGTGGAGTTAAGGCATACCAACAGATTCTATAATAAGAAGTGTTCTCGGTACTTAACTTCGTAAAAAACTCCCGTACCCATACAATGCACACATGTCGCAGGTCTCGACCGCACGCGCGATTGTTTCCACGACTCGCGCACGCGACGCCAACTGGACGCGCGCTGCCCCGCCCACCGCACGGCGCTATACCGACCGGGATACTACACCCGCGTACTGTGAGCCTTGCGCTACACGCCAAAGTAACAACTAGAAACTGTCCCCACAACCGACGATCTGTATTCACCCGGTTATTTGTTCGCGTTCCCCTCAACGTAACATCGAGCCATCCCCGTTTAACTCTACAAATAATAAAGTGGTCTAGTATCCCCCGTCAGTCTCGCACCGGAGCGAGCGCCGCACCCAGTCACAGAGTATTGCATTTATGACTACCCTGTACTTTAATATTTTACTATGACTTATACATTATAACCATTATCTATAAGATTAATTACTTAAAACGAGACCGTCAGGCCGAACGTCGTTTGTATATTTAACGAAGTACGACGGTGTAGCTGTTTTGCGACTGCGATTGATGTGTGGGATCTCTCACTTGAGACGCAGCGAAATGTCTAGATGTCACATAAAATTTACTTTCACACTCATTTTTTCTAAGAGACATTTCAACGCTGCAATTATTGTTGCGCTTTCGATGGCGCACGACACGATGATCTAAACTCTACCTTTGATCACATACGGAACATGAACAGTGCACTAGATAATAAGATTCTAGGACAATTTATAAATGTATACCTTAAATCTATGAACGGAAGCAAAACAGCTACACGCCCGTTAACACATTCCCATCCATACTGGAGATAACCGAACTGTTGTTGTCTATTTATTGATTTTAATTTTAATTTATCTACTAGTTACAACGTGGCATCGCCACCTAACCTAGCGTAAACGCGAATGAAACGATAACGTCCTAAATTGTCACAATAAATTAAAACAGAAAAACGATAACACTTAGCGCCACCGCTCACGATGCGACGCGACTCATTTGATACCATAGACTACAATCGAACTATAATTTCTTTGGTATTATTTGATTTATGTTTTATACCTAAACTACTCTATTTCGCATCACTAAATTAAAAAAAAAAACGCACGGAGCTCCACCGCATCGTCAGGAGTGACACTTTAACATCGTTCGATAAGTTCGGTTAAATTCGTGTTAAATTTAATACAATTATAATACATATACATGTACAATATACGTTCTGATAAAATCCGAAATAACTTTTATTCACATTAACGTAACCTATTTAGAACATGTGTACGCATAGATACTAGATACAAAATTTTATAGTGCATGGTGTTTCGAGATCTCTGAATTTCAAACTAGTTTAAACTAGAGCGACGTTAACGTCATCGAAAAATGTAACTCGAAACAAAACGGTCAATCGAAATACATCGGTGTCAACTGTTTCATCGCTCAGTGACGTATCGCGAAGTCGGGCTGTTTGTCGGAGAGGTGATATAGTATGATTGCGATTTATTCGACTCTCCGGGGACGGGGGCCCGCCTTCATCGGCCGACGTCTCGTCGGCAACCACACGGAAACTGAGCACGATACGACCGACAGCGGACAAATTCACAGATCTACACGCCGCCGAGCTCGTTCCACAACGACACATCCGAACTAACTCGTTCACATTAAAGCTTCGCTTGAATAGATTAATGTAATTTGTTAACGCCTATCTAAGTAGCGGATAGTCGAGATCGTCGTCGGCGGAGCGGGACGCGGGAGCTCGGCACAGCATGCACCGCGCGGGCACAGCTCGCCCCGCGCGGGCACAGCTCGCCCCGCGCGGGCACAGCTCGCCCCGCGCGGGCACAGCTCGCCCCGCGCGGGCACAGCTCGCCCCGCGCGGGCACAGCTCGCCCCGCGCGGGCACAGCTCGCCCCGCGCGGGCACAGCTCGCCCCGCGCGGGCACAGCTCGCCCCGCGCGGGCACAGCTCGCCCCGCGCGGGCACAGCTCGCCCCGCGCGGGCACAGCACAGGCACCGCCGCGAGCCGCGCTCTATAAAGCGTTCCGGGTCTCGCGCGCACCTCGCGCCGGCGCCGCGCTAACTACCTCAGTCATATCATAATGTGCACTTTATGACATATTTACATTCGACGAGTCTAACGATTATACGTATCGTATGCGCGTCACTACGTGCGTCCTACGCTAGTCGTGCGGAGGGGGGGAGCGGGAGGGGTCAGTGCGTGTACTCCGGGAAGGCGGCGGGCCGGTCGCTGGCGGAGCTGCCCACGGGCGAGGGGAAGTACTCGCGCACCGGGACCGCCTCTTCACTCGCCCACCGGGCTAACTGTTGTTGAGCTTGAATAAATTCATCACTAGAAAATGATAGAGAAGAGGAACGGAGAGCGCGCCCTGCGGCGCCGGACGGGCTCCGGGGTCTCGCAGCCAATCGGAACGATGCTCGCTATCAGTTACTTTTAACAATTTTGTGTCAAGGAGATGACCCTTAATGTTTGTCGATATCTAAGTTGCGGTTATAAGAAAAGCGGTAGGTACGTTCAGAATGGGGTGTTTGAGATCAATTTCATTTTTTTTTACAAGAAAGTGGAAGGTGGAAGGTCAAAATTCCGGAAGAAATGCTTAAGCATTGATCGATGGTTTAGTTAGTACATATAGAATATATGGCGAAAAGCAAGATGATTGATCCAGAATTTATAAAGATGCTAGTTTGAGAATGAAGTATAGGAAAGCTTCGTAAGTTCTATGCAAACAAAATAAATAAATATTTTGTTAAGGAACAGGGAAAGTCAACATTAATATGCCAATGGACCATAAAAAAAACTACATTTTGATGTTCTACATTTGAATGGGCTATCTCCTTTAATTTTGCCCAAAGTGATATAGCAAAAGGATTTTATCAAATGATTATTTAACAAGGAAAGGAAATTTTAAACACCGCAACTTCAAAATTTTGAGTATAAAGACCTCGGAGCCCGTTTCAAGCTATAAAAAGATTGTGTAAAGTATTTCGTTTGAGTTCTGTTGATAAAATTTTCATGAAAACATTATTTAGATGATATTATTGTTATTTTTTTAAGCATTTGCAAAATTAGCGTAAGTTCTACTATGTGTTTAAAAATGTGTAGTATTTTGCATTAGGCTCAATCAACACTACTTAGAAAACAACTTAGATACAATTTGAGTGATTAAAGTTAAAATTTTTATTTCCTATTTGACATTTTTCTAAGACGAAATCAATCAATTTGAAGAATTTTGAATCATACTTTTTAAAACATTGACCACAGCGTTAAAATCTGCTTATTCGGAACTTTTTAAAAGATTGACCACAGCATAAGAAGCAGTTTCATCTGTGGCATCTGAAAGTTTTTGAACATTATAGTATGTGTCTTATAAAAATGAATTATCACAAAAAGTATAGGAGCGACTTAAGTAGTGTCGAGCGAGCGCAGCGATGACGAGGAAGCGTACCTCTCGCTGTCGGGCGCGTCGCGCAGGCGCTCGGTGTCGGCCGTCTCGTAGAGCGCGTCGTCGTCGGGCACGCGGTGCGCGTGCGCGGCGTGCGGCGCGTGCGCGTGCGGCGCGTGCGCGGCGTGCGGCGCGTGCCCGTGCGGCGCGTGCCCGTGCGGCGCGTGCGGCGCGTGCGGCACGTGCGGCAGCAGCGGCGCGTGGTGCCGCCCGCTGCCGCGGAAGCTTCGGTAGCCGAAGCGCGACTCCTCCTCGCCGGGGGGGAGCCGCCCGCGGCAGCGGCTGTCGGCCGACCGCCTTTACGGATTGCGACGCTTAGTTAGTGCGTGGGGCGCCGGCGCCACCGTTTTTAAATCGCAGCGTATCGCACGTCCGCACAACCGTGTACGCAGTGCTAGTGTGTGATGTGACGTAAGGTCGTGGGGCACTATGCGTAAGGCTTGTAAAGTTGAGATAGTGGAATGGGACGTGTAATATGAATGCGATTTAAAAAGGATATTTTTGCATAGTATTATGTTAAACTATACTAAAATGACTTGAATTATGGCTGCATAAAGCATCTATCAATTTGAATTGCATTGAATCTATTTTACCTATTATTTAAGATATTTGATCACTAGAAATTGATTAAAATTCACTCTTCTAATCTACGCTATGATCAGAAGCGAATGTTTACTTACTCATAACTGTCATTAACTTTTCGAGCTCTGCTTTGAACGTTGATTTCAATAATATATTTATCAAGCCTTAAACAACTTTTTGGATTTTTATCACCAGTATCAACCAGATGAATAATAAAATCCAGTACTGTACTCACGGTGGCACATCCTCGATCCTGTAATGTCTATCGGCCTCCGTCTCCGACATGCGGATATCTTCAGAGCCGGACGGGCTCATGTGCCGGCTGGAGTGGTGCTCGAGCTGACGGATCAGGTCCTCGAGGTTGCGGATGCGGTACGGCCCGCACGGCCGCTGGTCCTCTTCGTCCTGTAATGTTAATTGTAATAGTTGGATTAACATTGTTTTTACTTATATTACCTGTTAAGTGACCTATATCTCTATTTCTGCTATCAATAATTCGATATTCTTTTTGAGGGGAATTTTTCTGAATCTTATTTTGTCGATTAGTATTTATTCTTATATAATCTGGTTCGACAGACTTTACATGGAAACATGATATGACGCATCACTATTTTTAGACGAGTTACAAATTTTCAAGTTTTCGTACCTGATTTATAATTTGCGGGTTGAATTTTGTAATTGGAACCGCTGTCTTCAGTGCTTCTAGAATGTTCTTTCCAAACCGGTGGTGTTTTTTTCGATTCAAAAGCGCCTCTAAACGACATCTAGTTGAAACAATGTGTGAGTTCAAGTTCTCGTGGTACCGTTCGGTAATTGTTAAACCCCTCAGGTGGCTACAAAGCCTTCAGTGCTTTTATCCTCATTATACGTTGATTGCTGGCGGTGCACAGGTACAGCTACTCACCTCGTCGGGCCTCGCCCGGCGCAGCTCGTCGTGCGGCTTGTCGGCGCTGGCGGGCCGCTCGCGCTTGTACTCACCTCGTCGGGCCTCGCCCGGCGCAGCTCGTCGTGCGGCTTGTCGGCGCTGGCGGGCCGCTCGCGCTTGTACTCACCTCGTCGGGCCTCGCCCGGCGCAGCTCGTCGTGCGGCTTGTCGGCGCTGGCGGGCCGCTCGCGCTTGTACTCACCTCGTCGGGCCTCGCCCGGCGCAGCTCGTCGTGCGGCTTGTCGGCGCTGGCGGGCCGCTCGCGCTTGTACTCACCTCGTCGGGCCTCGCCCGGCGCAGCTCGTCGTGCGGCTTGTCGGCGCTGGCGGGCCGCTCGCGCTTGTACTCACCTCGTCGGGCCTCGCCCGGCGCAGCTCGTCGTGCGGCTTGTCGGCGCTGGCGGGCCGCTCGCGCTTGTACTCACCTCGTCGGGCCTCGCCCGGCGCAGCTCGTCGTGCGGCTTGTCGGCGCTGGCGGGCCGCTCGCGCTTGTACTCACCTCGTCGGGCCTCGCCCGGCGCAGCTCGTCGTGCGGCTTGTCGGCGCTGGCGGGCCGCTCGCGCTTGTACTCACCTCGTCGGGCCTCGCCCGGCGCAGCTCGTCGTGCGGCTTGTCGGCGCTGGCGGGCCGCTCGCGCTTGTACTCACCTCGTCGGGCCTCGCCCGGCGCAGCTCGTCGTGCGGCTTGTCGGCGCTGGCGGGCCGCTCGCGCTTGTACTCACCTCGTCGGGCCTCGCCCGGCGCAGCTCGTCGTGCGGCTTGTCGGCGCTGGCGGGCCGCTCGCGCTTGTACTCACCTCGTCGGGCCTCGCCCGGCGCAGCTCGTCGTGCGGCTTGTCGGCGCTGGCGGGCCGCTCGCGCTTGTACTCACCTCGTCGGGCCTCGCCCGGCGCAGCTCGTCGTGCGGCTTGTCGGCGCTGGCGGGCCGCTCGCGCTTGTACTCACCTCGTCGGGCCTCGCCCGGCGCAGCTCGTCGTGCGGCTTGTCGGCGCTGGCGGGCCGCTCGCGCTTGTACTCACCTCGTCGGGCCTCGCCCGGCGCAGCTCGTCGTGCGGCTTGTCGGCGCTGGCGGGCCGCTCGCGCTTGTACTCACCTCGTCGGGCCTCGCCCGGCGCAGCTCGTCGTGCGGCTTGTCGGCGCTGGCGGGCCGCTCGCGCTTGTACTCGTAGTCCTGCAGCGCGCGCAGGTCGCCCGAGCCCGCCGACACCGACCCGCCCGCTGTTGCTCGCTGCGCGGCCGCTGTCTTCAACGCTTCTATTATGTTCTCGTGGTAGCCGTTTAGATCCTGGAATGATTGTGTGAGAATATTAAAGTTTGCCTATTTAAATAATAAATAAAACGCATTTATTGTCAATATCACATCACATGGCAGAAATAAATTCAGTAAAAAAGCAAAAACAATTAAAAAAAAAGCATTTTATGATAATCTTATCACACTTGTATAATATTATATCTATTATCTAAGGGCACGTTACGCAAGCCTTGTTATTATCTATTATGTAACCCTTGCTCGGAGGAAGCAAGGAATTTTTAGTCTGGTAAAATCTTACTCAGTCTATGAAGCGAACTAAGAGCGCTTTGAAAACTGTGATGATTAAAATACACTATCAACCAAATTTAACATCTTTTGAAACAAAAGCCCACCTTAAACTTATACTCCATATCCGCGACCGCACCAGCTGGCTCCTGTCCATCAGACTGTGACCCAGCTTCCAAGTGCTCGGACTGCGAGTCGTCTCCCCACTTGTCCTTGCCGTCCACCGCGCCGTACCCGTGCTTCTTTAGAATCCCCTTTTCTGGTAACTTCGACATCGTGCCCGGTGTCACGTCTATGAACGCTATGTCTTCTTCGCCTGTAATGTATGTTTGGTATTTTGGTTTATTGAGTTCAGTTGGTTAGTTGCGGTTGTACAATCGATTTTGATGAAAACATTTCTTTAAACACATTCTAGAATACCAGTTTTTGGAATACTTTGATTGTGTAATAAATTAATTTCGTAAAAAATTAAATGGTTAGTTAACAAATAATGTGTGAATGATGAATTGTCAATGTGAAATTCACCTGAATGCGTTGGCTCATCTTCACTCCCAGAATGAACTCGCTTCATTTGCTTATGATCCCTGAAGAAAATAAGTTAAATTTGAATTTAAAATTCAAAAGTGTAATAAATCACACAGCAAATAATGGTCTCCGCGCATGCAAATGGAGCTAATGGTTCATCTATGTCGACTTTCTGACTATCTCTAATTCTCTATATCAGTACTCGGTGGGTTTCTAGGTACAGGGTATAAGAAACCTCATAATGTATAACCTCTCCATTGAAATTTTGTTTCATTGATAGAAATAGAACAGTTAAAAGAAGATTCTGTGAATGGCAACTCACGGATATCTGCTAGCGGTGCCAGCGCCAGACATGTGATTGCCTTGTCTGAAGATTACACGCTGCGAGTCTCCACGGCTGAGAAATTTGGAAAAATCAAGTGATGCCTTTTGTTATGTCACAAATTGTGTATCCAGATTGCGTATTCGATGTGAGATGTCTTGGTCATATTGCAATCGGTACTTGATTTTTTTGGACGTTGAAGTGTGCTTTAATGTATTGCTTTGTAAGCATCAACTTCAACATTTGTATTGTTTATGTTTGTGATTAAAGTATTCACTTTTGTATAGGGATTGCATATCAACCTAAGTCTGGATATTTCTTTTTTCATCTATGTTTTCAGTGCAAATTTCTACCGTTTGGGAATAGCCCAATGATTTCTATTAGGTGGAAAAATAAGATCAAAAAGCGTGTCATTTAACGCGTACTGTGTGAATGTGGTTGGCCACACTACAAAACTCCACACCGTTAATACTTAATCGTAGGCTAAAGATTGCAATTCACCAAAAGCCGTCGGTAAGGCGAGTGTAATAAAAGCGAGAATCGTGTGAACAAAAAGTTTAGAGCGGTGAGGCGAAACGCCGCCAAGCTTCGACATACCTTAGGAGGTTTCTGTTTGATCACCAGATCCGATTAGAAGAGGAAACAGAATTTTAGTTAAGGGAATAGAAAATGGAGAATATGTTTATGCACCATAGAAATATAATAAGACCGTGTATAAATTAATTAAATATATCAATAAATAAGTTAATGTACTTTCTTTCTATAGCGCATAGATTGTGTAAAAAACCACCTGATAAATACAGAATTTTACTGTCCAAAAATAAAATTCACAGTATTCACCAGGTAGATAATCGAGGATTGAAAGAGATAGTAGTGGTAAATATTGAATTGGGGGTAAGAGTGATAAGAAAGTTGCGATAGAATGTTCGAGAAACATACCTGAAGGTGTTGTTGAAGGAGTGAATCTTGCCAGCTTCCATGGAGATGTCCTCTTGCGAGTTGTTGGAGGTGGTGGATCCGCCGGCGAAGCTCTTGGCGATGGGTTTCTTCACGTACGGAGGGTCGTATTTCGGCAGCGTACTCTTTTTCCTGGTGCAGGCGTGGCGTAGGAACGCACACTCAGATCAATCGATTACGTTTACAACATCAAGCGGTCTATTCATTGCGGAATCGAGAACACCTCCAGTTTTTAGGGGGTCAATTTTGAAAACGATGTTTTCGTTTCCGATTTTTGATATGTCCTGATGGTTATGTGCGAATGAAAGTTAACAATGAGGCTTGTGTGCAATTGTAGCGTTTCGGTTATCTACATTTTAAAGACTATGTTATTTAATGTTACTTTTTATACTGACCCGATTTTGATAGCTTTCATTCAACACGGGCTTTTACTTTTTATTTTAGCAACATCAAGCACTTTACTGTTAAGCAGCTTCATTACTGACAAATTTAAGTTTATTAGATCAAAACTGGCGCTTTTGGATATTTTAATTACTTTAAATTGAATTTAATATTGTTTTTAGATTAATTTAACTTTTCGTTTCATTCCTCATGGGAATTAATGTTATATGGAAACATAATCAATAGATCGATCTTAGCTTAAATGAAAAGACTTCGTTCCATCAAAATTTTGTCTACATGTTAAATTGATTACAGGTAAAACTTGGTACAAAAGAATGAACGTCAATTTTAATAGAACGACATCGTTCCTTAAATACAACATTAGGCGTTCTAACTAGACAGCTGCTTGAAAGAAGAATTCGTGCATCGCACATTCGCCGTTCGTGCAAAAGAGTTCATAGAGAATTTAGTGACAGTGAATGATGTGTGATATCAGAGTCGGCTATCTAAATCTTCCTGTTTACATTTACTCACGAGCATGACAGCTAAATGAATGATTCCGAATCGACTTTAAGAGGCGCAACCGATATCTAAGAGTGGAGATGTAGGAAGATGTAGATGCGGTCGCGCCGCCGGGACGCGGTCCGCGGCGCCCGGCGGCTCGCTCCGACCAAGAAAGGAAACGAAAACGAGTCACAAGTTCACATAAGCCAATGCACACATCCAAGAGCCCAGAATCTTAAGGGTTTGAGTCGAGGTGTCGCTCGAACGCTCGAACACAAGGTGGGTAAGCCTCGTGGCATGCAGCGAGGCGGGCGGGCGGCCGGGCGCGCCGGGCGGCGGGCCTGCGGGCGGCGGGCCTGCGGGCGGCGGGCCGGCAGGCGGCGGGCCGGTAGGCCGCGGCACAACGCGCCCGGCCGCGGCGCAGAACCACAGAGCAAACGCAGTCGGACGCGCCACCCGCCAACTACCTCTACGACCACAATCAACAAACAACGTCCAACGAAACAAAATAAATAAATCAATCGTCGACATCGATAAACGGAAACATCAACGCTAACGTCTAAATAAACATACAACGTATACGAAGGTGACGGTAAATTTCTCCATAAAGACTACCTTTGGTCTGTTTTCTGCTCACTAACCTTAGGCACAGGGAGAAGTTTTTGTGTACTACGACTGACCTGTAGCAGAGAGCGCTCAGGGCAAATACTATGAATACCCCCCCTACCACAGACATGAGGACCGCCACGAGGAATACCGTGTTTGAGCCGTGGTAGTTCTCTGCGCCCAAAGAGAAGGGTTAGTCACGCGCGGGCCGGCGACATCGAGATCACCTCGCGACGCCGACACCCACCCGCTGCTCTATGTACCCACTGAGTTTATAGTTCATTACACGAACTTATATCCAGACTATACAATTAACATTTTTCCAATAACAAGGTTAAACAACCTTTTACTTTAGACAATTTATACAGTTGCAGTATATAGCGGGCTGTGTGCAGCGGGCGGGGGGCGCGCGGCGCGCTCGCGACACGCGGCGGCGCGGGACCGCTCACACACACGACACGACAGACAGGCACGAGCGACATTGCCACAACACCGAGTTACCGGGCGTTACCTGAAGCAGTACGCCATCCAGGCGAAACCCACGAACACGGAGAGCACGACAGCGAGTAACAATACCACCATCATCATAGTGCTCATGTTATTCCTGCCGTGTTCACCTGCAAGAGAGGGGTCCCGCGCGTTAATGCCGGCGTCTCCAACGTCGCGCCGCGCTTCCGAACAATGCTCGTCTACGCGTTCTCACCGATTATATGCTTGTAGCAACAATGTGCGATACTGAAGAATTAACATATGCAGTACATATTAATCTTGGTGATGAAAAAATGAACGCGTATACGAAACTGTGTTCGGTACACAATTTTGTTGAGCAGTGCTCGGAATTAAGCCAATTGGATACACAAAATAACACAAGTAGGGGGATAGACATAAGAAGGCACCTGAAAACATACAGAGCAAACAATATTAGTAGCGGTTCAAAAAAACACACTAAACAAAATCGAGACAAAGTAACAGGAAGTAGAAATAAAATAAGAAAGCGTAGAAGTAATTACACTGAAAATTTGAAATGTGTTAATTTGTTAAGTGTTTAATAGTTAGATAGAGTTATTAGTTACAACACATATAGACAAAAATATCAAGTAATTGTAGCAAGAAAATTACATTTTAAAGTTACCAAAGTAGAAATACAAAGTGATTAAGATTCAGTAAGTACATTTACCAAAATAGAAACACAAGTGATTTATCAACATTTAGTAAGACAATTAAACATCAAGAATCATTAACTTGTATAGTGTCGTGTGTTACTGGATCAGACTCACCATACGGCGTTTCCTTCTTGGTCATGTTATAGGCCGCTTTGGTCGCGTTCTCGGGCACGTAGGCGGTGGGCAGCGGCGGCAGCGCGTCCGGCTGCGAACAGTCCGGGCCCGTCCAGCCGCGGTTGCACACGCACTTGTTCATGTTCGAACATAGCTGGAATTGTTGTTCGATCATGAGTATGGGCACTGTTCATGGGTTCTGGAGTTAGTAGAATAGGTGATTTTGCTTTTAGATTAAGCAGAGGTTTATTTCCAGAAATTAGATGGTGAAAAAGCAAACAACTATTTCTGCATTTTTTTTTCATGAAATTTTTTTTACTGTGTTTTGTTCTATAGTAAGATAGTAAGGAAGTAGCTTTTACCCAAATCAGATAATACGCATGTACATTTAAAAGCTTTCGATTCAGTTTCTGTAACAGACAAGACAGCAAGAAAAGTATGTTCGAATTTAATGTATGGAATACATAGAAAGAACATATTATTATGCTCTTTTGGTACGACACCAAAAAAAGTAAAAACTTAACATTTTAAAGAAACAAAATTTTATATTCGCTCCAAACATTTCGAATTGAAAATGGCAATTTTAAAAGGAAATATTTACATTTCTTCAAAGCGGATTTGACGTCGTATTCCTGAAGAATACGTAAACGTACGAATCTTTCTCAACACACCGAGTTCAACATGTTATTTTGCGAGATTTAAAAAAGTTTTCAAGCAAGTTAAATTGTTCGGCTCCTCACGCCCGCGGGCAAAATTATTATTCTCAGGTGAACAGGTGTCGGCGAGTTACCCAAGTTATAATAACGTCTGTTTGTGTGCGCCTCAATGCTGTTTAATATTATACGTTTAGACTTGAAACGTTTCGACGTCGTGTTATGAGCTAAGTTTTAAATATAGTAGTTGAAAGATTGTTTGATATCGGAAGTTATGCTTGATAAGTTCATTTACTATATTCTGCTTGCACTCTAATGCTATTTTAGAATATATAATTAGACGCTATAAAATGATGAAGACTTGGAATGCTAAAGATGTAATTAGAGCAGTTTTGAGCAAGAATTTCCATAAGTAACCCACTAGAGGATAAAGCGATCTCCGTCAAAGCAATTCCTAGATTCGAGACGTGTCTCATCTATTCATTCCTGGCTAAAACTAAATCCAAAGCAAGTCTAAACAATGGCGATAGTTGAATGACGTCAGAGCGAAGTCGGCGACTATCTAAGTTTGAAATAGGAGCTGGAGTATTCAGTATGCGTTAACGACTTCAACCGAAGCATATTGTTGGAGCTGAATGCAATACTAACAATGTTATGTGGGTCACGGTGTGAATTTCGTTATTGTGGAGATTAAATAGTACAGACAACAAAGACGGGAGTCAATAGTGGAAAATGACGGCTTTATCTAGAGAATTATTGGAATCTAGAAGCGTGTTCACTGTTCAACTTTTAATAAAGGGTTCGCCGCCCACTTATTAGAGCTTTTATATCTTTCATATCAAATCATGTTCACGTTTGAAGTTTATCTTGTATGGAAAACAAACAAAGCAAAAAGGAATGAAGACGAAAAATGAATGAATAAAGATTTGAAATAATTTTTTTATCTAAAAATAGAAAACATGAATAGCGAATTTAATTGTTCATGAGAAAACAGCACACAAATGTACAATGCATATGGCATTTTACATTTGATTCAATAACGTCTTCATACTCATCTACTTTACGTAGAAAAACATAATACCGCAAACCCATAAAACTCGCACACCTGCTTAGCGAACATGCATTTACATCTGCTCTCACTTCCCTAAACATGTTCGGTGCAATTACGAAGTTAGCTGTATCGCGGGGATATGTCACTCCTGGATGAGCCTCAACGTGTACTGCTAAGTTTACAGTCCCAACTTGTACACAGTTCGGAACTTTCCAGAAATGTTAACGTGGAATGTAAAAGTGCACGTTGATTGTGCGAACTTTCAGGTGAAGGTTTGAAAACTGTTGAACAAATAATGACTTCCATTTCGGATTTCAACTTTGAATATTTGCTCTTCAGTTAGATTTATTTCTGGACGAACAGAACTTTGTTCCGCGTTTTGAGCACGGTTTTCTATATTTGTTAGGACATGCCCAATAACACATGAAAAGGGAATATAAATTGTTAACTGATTGTTCCGTAAATAATTTCTGGCTTCTTTTTAAATCACTTCTGTTATAACTTATAAGTTAGCTGCTAGTAATTTTGGCATAAGCTAGAAAAATAAAAACATACTATCTAAAATCTGTATTCCCTATTCTATTCCGTGTCCCAAACCATTTTACATCAACCCACCCACAAGAAGTATCATATTCAAAAAGCCGTAATTTTCCATCCAGTAGCACACGAGCAGCCTTCACATAACTACATTGACCGAGGCACAGCGCAATTTGATTTGCCAGCGCCCTGCATAGCCAGCGTAGGGGATTCTATTATCTCTAAACTGATAACATTGACGTGGATTTACGGCAACGAGAACAATCTATTCTGTTTCAAGGCCCGCGTTACGGATTGAAAAGGGATGTGCGGTTTTAGGAACTATGTTTACTAAATGTAGATCGTAAAATTTGGATCAGTTGGATAAAAGTATCACTACTGAAAAATAAAATGGACTTAGTACGAAATTTGATGCAATTTTTGAATAACATTCACTTTCTGTGGTAGATCTTTGATAAATTATAAACACCCTTCTGAATAAAGAAAACAGAATTTTAATAACAAAAGATCTCTGCAAAGTAATGAAGATTAATTTTAACAACAACCTCAAACAAATTGTAAGTCTGATTTCCATAACAATGTGCAAGGTGAAATTCAAAGACAGAGTTATAATTCTAATAAGTTTGACCGAGGCGATTCAGCCTGCAGTTTCCACTTAGTGTTAGACACAACGCTGCGAGTTATTGCCAGAGCTAACAATAGTTTATTGAACATAACCCCGGGGAAAGTTTAGCCGACCGTTTTCCTAATTCTGTATGAGGTGCTAATTACTAGGATACGAAACGGGGTACAACGGTTCAATTGTAGAGACGGAGCGTCTTGATATTTGATTTTTTGAAAAAAGACCCTATGAAAGTACTTAGAATATTCTTTTGAGCATGATGAAATTTAATTAAAATAATATTTAAGGTAATAATAGTAATACTAAGCTATTTTTTTTCAATTCTGCTTGTTTTCAAAGAAATAAATTATACGCTATTAAGTTAGGTACATTGATCGATCTGTATAATTTTATGTCAGTATAAACTTATCTCATTATTTTTTATTTAATTTCTCAAAGCAAGAATATTGCAGGGTCTGCCGCTTTATTACCATCATCAATATTAATCACGTCAATAATGTCAATCGACCTTCACAGAGAAGTAAATCAAGGTGGGTACCTATATTTTGGCTCATTGAATATTCCTTTTTAATGAATATAGAATTAGCCAGTTTAATTTAGACCATCCACCATGCGCCGTGTACATTGGGCAACTTATAATTAACGACGTCCGAACCAAATTCAGGAGTTGATTAAATGTTATTAAATTATAACTTGGCCTGCAGTGTACACGTTACTCTTTAGCTAAAATTTTATTCCCATTTTCCAGGTGGGCTAACGTAGTTATAACTTTTTAATTGTTGTCGTTTGCTACGTAAAATTTTATTCGGCGATTGCTCAATTTAATAACTCACTGGATTAAACTAATCAAGGAAGTTATCGAGTTTTGCTTTTTTGGAATTCGATGAAAACATTTAACGATACGCAATATCCGAAAACAAAGATGTATTAAAAATTAACATACAAAGTGGTCACAGAGTGACACGCTTTTTGGCGAGCACCATCTTTTTTGGCTATATGAAATTTGAGCAGAAGATTCTCCTATAAAGCTATAAGTAAAGTATTAGTTTAAAAAACGACTATTATAATAATAGTTATACAATTTTAGGGAAGTGAAAAAAGGAAGTCCTTCTAGAGAAGCCATTGCATCTTGTAATACATTTGCTCTTACCAACAGGCAAGATCGTTGTCAAGCACTTACACGAATAAAACGGTTTTGAGTTTTGATGAGTATGAGTTTGAATTTGAGTTTTGACTATACAGGGTTACTTGTAAAACACCGGCAACCTCGCAGGACAAGATAGCTAACATCATAAGTAACAACATTTGTTCAACGACTTTTGATAATTTGTTAGATTTTATTTTCATACAAAAATAAATATTCATTTAATTTTCCGTCTGAATATTATAAACTCTACGCCTCCCAAAAATTACGTAAACAAAAAGCGAAAGAGAGGGGGAAGGGGGCGTCGCGTCGTCCATCCGATAATTAATAGAACATAGACTTACAAATGTAAGGAGAGTACAATAAAAGTTTAAAAAATCATTTAAAAATAATTTATTGCGTTATGCCAAAAGTCGTAGAACAAATGTTGTTACTTATGATGTTAGCTATCTTGTCCTGCGAGGTTGCTGGTGTTTTACAAGTAACCCTGTATAATTTGAATTCTTGAGAATTTTTATTGAGGTCGAGTTATGTAGAGATCATATTTGAGTTTGAGTTAAGAATTAGTTTTGACTATACAATAAAATTGGAATTTTGAGAAATTTTTTGAGTTCGAGTTGTGTTGAGTTTTTGAGTTTTTTGAGTTCACTCACCCCTCTCGCCGAACACTCGTGGTTATTATGGTCCGTGGGGCACTTAGTGTGGTCGATGTAGGGGAAGATGGACGTGCAGGTCTGGTTGACGCACACGAGGTTGTCGCCGCACGGCGTGCCGTCCCGCACCAGACCCAGCGGGCCTACTTCCGCGTGCTCTGGGAGACCCGTTGTTGCCCTGGGAATTGTAAAATAAAATAAAAAAAGCCTTTTATTCATTTTTAGCTTCCGCCCACGACTTTGTACGTACATCCCCGTTTTTCCCCGTTCCCACAAGAATTTCGGGAAATCCTTTCTTAGCGGATGCCTACGTCCTAACATCTACCTGCATGCCAAGTTTCAGCCCGATAAGTCCAGTGGTTTGGGCTGTGCGTTGATTGATCACTATATCAGTCATCTTTGAGTTATATATATATAGATTATTATTAACGATAGCGGGATGAACTTAACCAATTTACAAATGACTGGTTTTTCTTGTGAAAGGGCCGCGATTTGTGGAAGCGGCTTGGTGAGGCTTTTGCCCAGCATTGGGATACGACATAGAATGGACCCAAGGGGAACGTGTATCGGCAGATGATGATGATGATTATTATTGCAATGGAGTGACGACTACCCACAATTGGCAGCACAGAAGAAAAGAATTTATTGACATAATAAAAAAAGCTTGAATGAGCCATCGACTGGACTCAGCGGCGAGCATTTGAAGAGGCCTATGCTAATCCGTGAAAAACGGTCTTTTAAAAGCGTTCCCAGACCCAGGTCTTATGACCGCCCTCTGTACAGTTTTAAAACACCTGTTGTTTCATAACAGTGGTACAATGGTGGTTAACAATCATTCATTTCATTATATAGTGGTACCAATTTCCATTGCCCTTAATAATTTGGGCGTGTTTGCGCAACTAGACATCAACAAGAAATTTATAAAATACCAGAAAGTACAGAATAAAAAGAAAAGAGAATTTATATTATAATGAATTTATTCAGTAAAAAGTTATTGCCATGTTTTCTTGTAAAGAGCGAAATGTACAAACGTTTCTACAAAGTAAGGTCTTAATAATTGCGAGAAAATTTTCTACGAATTGACGTCAAACGCTTGTTCTCAGACATTTCACATTTATATATTGTTTAGGTACAATGTTACATAGTTTCAAGTACTGGAATTACGTTACTAAGAAGTTGTTGTGCTATGGAGAATTTTAACAACTGAGAAAAATGTATTATATTCTTTATGTTATATCTACAAATAAAATGATCTAGAAATAAGACGATCTATTTTGTGTTACTTAATCACATTATTAGCGACATGTCTGAATATTATGAATGCAAAAGTATTTTTATTCGATTTCAATCCTAATTTTACTAACATTGTTCTTGCAAAACATCATCAAGAAAATTGAACAACAGAAAAAACTAGGATATATATATTTTTTTAATAATGGCATTCAAATGCATCCAGGTCGAGTTGCTAGTTATCTTCACTCACTCTCTCACACAAACAATATAATCGCAACTGGCTCTTAAATTTAGTATCAATATAATATTATGAAACATTATTAACTCTAATTCTGTAGAATCTGAATAAATAAACAAATAACTCACTTGCAATCATATTCATTGCCCTTGATAGTAATCACCGTCCTTGTGTAGTACTCGTCCATACCGGGCACGATCGGGTACCGGTTGCCGAGCTGGCACTGCAGCGAGCCGCAACGCACGTTCCTGTAATGTGAGGAATGTTCTAGAACGTTCTAGAATGTTCTGGAATGTTCTGGAATGTTCTGGAAGGTTCTAGAATGTTCTGAAAGGTTCTAGAACGTTGTAGTTGTTTGATATGGTTGTTAGAATGTTCTGGAATGTTCTAAAAGGTTCAGGAAATTTCTAGAACGTTGTAGAAAGGTTTGATATGGTTGTTATAATGTTCTGGAATGTTCTAGAATGTTTTGGAAGGTTCTGGAATGTTCTGGAAGGTTCTAAAACGTTGTAGTTGTTTGATATGGTTGTTAGAATGTTCTGGAATGTTCTAAAAGGTTCAGGAAATTTCGTTTTGATATGGTTGTTCAATGGAATGCTGTGATTTTTTAATTAGGTGATTGGAATGTTGAGTGTGTTTGAGCTAATGGATTGTAAATTTTGAACTAGGTATGGTAATAATTGAGAAGTGGAATGTTCTAGAATGATTTTGAGATGTAATGTGTCGGATTGAATGATGATAATAAAAATTGATAATATTTCAAATATGTAATAATATTTAAGGATAGAATTAGGAATATCATAAACTAATATTGTTCACTATTATTAAATTAATTTCAAAATGTCCATAAGGTATATAAAATCACTCACTCCATATCGCACTTGATGAAATTCCCATTAGCGTCCTTCCCACAGTGTCCCGTGACCGCACCCTTCGAGTTGAACTGTTCAAAGCACTCTTTATCCGCCCCAATGGTCCCCGGGCCCCAGATTTTCTCACACTGCAGGGACAATGTGGGGCATTGTCCCGCGAAGCAATACCCCTTGCCCCCCTCACACGCTTCCCCATTCTTCTTGTATGCGTCTGCTGGACAAGCCCCAGATAGCCCAGTGCAAGTTTCTTCCAGGTCACACTCGTTGGTCGAATCTCGGCAGACGACGCCACGTGGTTTTAGCTAGCAAGAAATTTGGAAGTTAGAAGGTCTTTTTTGGGTCATTTAATCTAGAAAGTTTTAGAGAAACACAAAATTATGTAATGGTTTCTTGCTGGCTTATTAATTTTCTGTTGAAACTGCCTTCTGAACCGGTTGTAAACGATTTTTATGTATTTTAACGATTCAAAAGCACTCCTAAAAGAAATCTAGTTGAATGAATTGCAGTTTAAGCTTGACGTTAAAAATGTAAATAAATTAGAACCCTGAAAGGAAGAAGTCCAAATTGAACGCAGTGGAATTAAAGCCCTTTAAAGGGTTAGTTTTAAAATAGATCTGAAACAAAACGGCCAGTGAATGGAATGGTAATGTCCGTTGAACAATGTTCGTTAATTAAGGTTGAATTGATACATTGGGAATTGCTGTTTCGTAAAGGTCGGTTCGCCGCATTGGAATCAGTATAAATTAGAAGTGTACACATACAAAGGCACAAAATGTAGAAGTTTTAATTACACACCGTATGTTTATTTGAAAATTAATACACATTTTTTTGTATTGGTTCCTATACAGATTAACAAAAACTACGATATCAACATAGTGGTGGTAATATACAAGGATACGATTATCGGGCATGCGAAGTGAATTTTCGAAAATCTTTAACCGCAGATTTATTTCTATTAAAAATATCTCCAATATTTCAAGAATTTTTATCCTCCAGGGATCAAAACCACAATCCATCCTGTATAAAAAATGCTAAGTTATCAGAATAGAGGCAGTATCTGGCCAATTTTTCTTCATGGTCTATACAAAATTTACACCCTGTATAAAAAAGTACTAGGATATCAGGAAAGTGGTGGCAGTATACCTGGCATCGATCGCAGCAGTCGCCGGCCGCGCACTGCGCCTCCTTGGTGAGGCGGCACGTGAACGGTTCGCAGGATTCTCGTGCATTGTGAATTATCGACAATCTCAAAATGCAGTCCTATTTCGTTTTAAAAATAAAGGAATATTTCCTTTCATTAAAATTGGCTATCTCCAGTATTTCAAGTTTTCCTCCAGGGCATACAAAACCTGTATAAAAAATGCGTCTGTGCCGAGCACACGTGTCAGAGGTGAAACTTCTTTGGCAATATTCAAAGATACCTCTCCACCCTATATAAAAAAGTACTAGGATATCAGGAAAGTGGTGGCAGTATACCTGGCATCGATCGCAGCAGTCGCCGGCCGCGCACTGCGCCTCCTTGGTGAGGCGGCACGTGAACGGTTCGCAGGATTCTCGTGCATTGTGAATTATCGACAATCTCAAAATGCAGTCCTATTTCGTTTTAAAAATAAAGGAATATTTCCTTTCACCAAAATTTGCTATATCGAAGTATTTCAAGTACTCTTCCTCCAGGGTCCATACAAAACTTCCACCCTGTATAAAAAAAGCGTTTGTACCGAGCACACGTGTCAGAAGTGAAACTTCTTTCGCAATATTCAAAGATACCAAAAACATCGCCTTTCTCCATGACGTGACGGTATTACCATGACGCGACCTGGAAATTTTACTCTCAACGCGCCTGAAGAACTTCAAAAAGTACTAGGATATCAGGAAAGTGGTGGCAGTATACCTGGCATCGATCGCAGCAGTCGCCGGCCGCGCACTGCGCCTCCTTGGTGAGGCGGCACGTGAACGGGTCGCAGCACGGGTTCAGGTTCTGGCATTCGGCGATCGTGCCGCAGTCGCACTCCTCGCCCTCGTCGAGCCGGCCGTTGCCGCATTGACGGTGGACTACCAGCTGGTGGTAGTAGATAGTATAAGACAAAACACATAATGGAAAACTCACACATGTGCAAGAGCAACATTCAATGTTTAGATAATAGAAAACAACAAATAATATTAAAGGTAAAGGCTCTGTAGGTATATCTATATAGGTGGGTCCACGCAGCTTGGTCTACGTGTACGTAGTTCATCCGAGGATAATGCAAGCACACGCGCTTTCCGTGGCTGAGCCACGTCACGCGTCGTTGATAAGGTTATCCAGCAATTACGATGATATTAAATAAAAATAACTACGTTAAAAACAACCGACTTCAAAAGAGGAAAAGTAAAAAAAAAAGACGGGTTGCACTCCGGGAGTGCCGGCAGAAGTGAAAACTTGATTATTAACGTTCAGCATGTTTGATATTTTGGAATGGTATCCGTCTTACGCATGATATATAAGGGCTAAAAAAAAAAAAAACATCCGTCTTACGCTTTTTCGATCAGGCCACGTTTCCTGACGCGAGTTTAAGATTTTATACCCAACGCCGCTAAAGAAGTTTTCACTTCAATAAAAAAAGATTTGATATTATTAATGACTACATATTATTTAGATGTGCTATTTATTAAATAGGTTTGAAGTCGGTGCCAAGCACTAAGCACTTAGTATTAAGCCCGTGCACCGACTTCAAACCCATTTAATAAATAGCACATCTAAATAATATGTAGTAATTAATAATATCAAATCTTTTTTTATTTTTTACTTTTCCGTTTTTGAAGTCGGTTGTTTTTAACGTAGTTATTTTTATTCAATACTTTTTAGTGTATTTTTCAACACGAATCAAACGAGCCCAAACTCGATAAAGTTGAGTCAATATATTATTATCTACTGAATTCCTATGGCCACCTTACGATTCCATCATCAAATCAGCTCTATGTCATGATAATGTTTCATCGCTATCCAATTTACATACGTATACAAAATTTCAGCTCAATCGGTTACCGGGAAGTGAATCAAAGTTACTTGCTACATTTCATTTAAGTCATCGAGATCAGACAAAAATGCTCATAAAATAAAAACTACTGGGCCTATCCGAATAAAATTTTTATGGGACCAATTCGACACCATTCCACACCAAACAAAAAAAGAATCACGTAAATCGGTTCGGAAACCTCGGAGTAATCGGTGTACATACATAAAAAAAAACATACCGGCCGAATTGATAACCTCCTCCTTTTTTTTGAAGTCGGTTAAAGATCATTTAATTTCTAGAAGGTAAGCCGAATTTAATTTGAACAAGATATATTTAGGAGTGTATTCCAGTTCATTTAACTATTTGACAGTAATTTCTACAATTTTCTAGATATCCTATAAACTTAAACCGAACGTCTTTCCTGCCAAACATTTTATCTCAAATAAACTAAACTCGAAACTCAATCAATTATATTCAAGCTGTCGTTTAACAAATAAATAAACACCGATCTAGTCGAGTGTCAGACTTCGCTTCTTTCAGGCCGCAACCGCTGCTCGACAATTAATTTGAATTGAGGGAAACTTGAAAATGGGAGCTGTTATTCATCAGCAATCTATTAACGTTCAAATTGCAAGAAAGGATCGACTTTATTGAAAATATATTTCAGAATACTGGTCACTTTTGGGATGCGCAAATGGCTCACATTAATCAAAAGAGCTTGGAAGGGTTTTTAATGAATTCTAGTTGAACGAATGAAAGTTTTAGTTTCAGTTTGAACATATTGTATTTCTTCTACACCTATTAATAATTTGTCTTCTTATATTATGTTTTGTACCAGTAAATAGGGAGACATTTTACATAATATGAAATATATCCGAACCTCATCTATGGTTAATGCCACGGTAAGGGTGTCTTATATCATAAATAAAACATGTAAAATGAATATGTATCAACCATTTGCTATGCACATATTTGAACGCAACGAACCAACGCGAAATGTTCGGATCACTTTTCTAATTTCCGCGTAGGATTTGGTATATCATACGTAAGCCGGCTGTTTTAAAATCTAATGAGCTAATTTCGAATTTAACAGAACGATTTCGGTTCTCAGCCGCTTTCTACTAATGAGCTTTCGTTAAAGATTAATCCCATTAAAATTTAACTACCGCTCTCGGGCCATTCTTTGTTCTAAAAATAGTCTCATCATGCAAATCGCCCTTCGACTGACGTTAAAACGAGATGTTTATCTTTGGCCTTTTCGTTAATGAACTGTTTGAAAAACAGTGGAATTGTTAAACGAGATCGATGGGGGAAATAATCGGGTTGTTTTACTGCTTCATTTATACGAAAATCCTTTATTCGTACGAAATAAATAAGTGCTTGAAATCTTTGTTTATTTATCTTGTATCTTTTAAAAGTACTGTTACAATTTCAACAAATTGGAATACACGAGAAGAAAATGTATCTAATATGAACCTCATCAGGGTAGGTAGTTGTTTAACATGAATAAAGTGTATGTAAGTGTATGCCGAACATAAACATTTTGATAAAAAATCTTATACAACATGATTCTATTTGATATCTTGGCTCGTTCCTAGAATACAATAAAAAACTTATGTTCTAGCACATTTCGATTTCGTCGAGTCCTAAAGTTTATCACATTCAATGCGAACCACATCAAGCATCGAGCGAAAAACAAGAAAATATTATATTCCATTTGCATCGGAAAATATATCTAGCAAAAAAATAAACGCGATGACACAACATTCTAGTTGGAAGTTCAAGTGGCGACTACAATAGAAGGAAATAAAACTCAGTCACAATCATCCGCCGATAAATATGTAAACGTGGAGGATCGAAGCGGAGTGGTGGCCCGCATTATCATTCCGTAATATGTAAATTTATTCCAATAAACTCTGGGCCGACGCTCGTGTTATTATATATTCGCAAACGAAGAGATAATTCTGAACGCGGGCAGCCGGCATTACCATAACTTTTATTGAAGGAGAGCCTTGTAAGAGACTGCCGACAAACAATGCGGCCGTCCTGATTAATTTTCTACGTACAAATTTTGCATTGAAATTAACTGCCGCGTTAATGTTGGAGGGCGAAAGAGTTGGGAAGTCCCGGAGTTCTGAGTTGAAGGTGTTTAGAGTTTTGGGCAATTGTTAATGAGTCTAACGCCAAATGTAATCGAGATGGGTTCCAGTTTCAGGTGTTGCCACATAAACTGTACTCAATTAGCAAGGATGTTCAGTGTGCACTAGAGAAAGAATGAATTTCAAGTGTATATAAAATAGAGATAAATGGAATTTGTGTTGAAATATTCATAGCTGAATTTTACAAAAATATGACTTAATACTTATAAAGTTATGGGTGAATAATTTGTAATCTAACTTACTGGGTAATACTTATTTCCAATTTTATGAAACATTGTATGTTTAACTATAACACACTATTATTCAAATTAAAACTCTAATTTCCCAAAACCAAACCCAAAAGCCTACAGTGAGAAAAATTTACAGTCATTTAGGTTTATACATAAAAGCATTATTAATATTTCAAGCCTTTAACATCCAAAAGCCTTATAAATATCTACTTCTACTTTCAAGTCTATTTTCATACCTCATTCGGTTTATTCAGCAGACACAGCCCTTGTCCAATCCTGAGCTCATTGATGTAGTCATTCTTGGAACAATCACTAAACTTGTACGGTTGCACATTCTCCAGGCCAACTATCGACTGCGCCATGATGCAGCCGTGCCAGTCGCGGCAGAAGCACTGCTCGCGGCCGTCGTCGTGGCCCATACCTGGGGGAGAAGTTTATTTGTAAACTAGCTTCCGCTCACGACTTTGTACGTGCATCCCCGTTCCCGCAAGAATTTCGGGAAATCCTTTCTTAGCGGATGCCTACGTCCTAACATCTACCTGCATGCCAAATTTCAGCCCGATACATCCATTGGTTTGGGCTGTGCGTTGATAGATCACTATATCAGTCACCTTTGAGTTTTATATATATAGATGTATATTTATATATATAGATGTATGTATGTCAGTATGGTAGTGGAAGTCCAGGGGCCATCGGAAAATGAGAAGTTCTGAGAGATGTGATTAATTAATTTATACTGCTCACGATCGTCGTCGTTGCCCATACCTGGGGAGGGTAGGTGTGGTATGGCCTTTTGGTACTAGGGTTTTAGAAATGCTTAGAGAACAGACTCCAATTACGTATATGGTTAGAACTTAAGTGTAGTGTGGCATTTTTGAGGGTTCTATAGGATGATTGGACACGGAGAAGATGAGAGATCGGGCTTCAGTTTCGTACTATGATTGCTGTTTATGCTATTTTTAAAATTGATATTGACTATCGATGCTCTCAATCTTCATTCCTGATTGGAGGTAGAGAATCGAGTGGAAATTGGGTAAAAGAAGTGATTAACGTTGCATTTTTATACGATGATTTAACGAATAATAGTTTGGAGATGTTCGGTCAAATTTTCTATATTTAACTATAGAATGAGTAATATGAGTTATTAAATGAGGCATACAAATTCATCTTAAAACGATACATTCGTAAAAAATAAGATGAGCTGATATGTTTGAATGAATGCTAGCGTGCGATTAAATTAAAGTTTAATCCAAGCTTTTTTTATTATGTATAAGCTTAGAGTATAGATAGTATCTATAGAGCGCGAACAACCAAGTGGGAACAGTAGGCACAGGTGGGAACAACACGACGTTCCCGCCGCGCGCGCTCGTAGTCGTGGTTGAGTGCTGACGAAGTGCGTTGCTCTTGATTTTTATTCATATCTAGGAATAAACATGGTGAAATGTGCAGTTATATCTTGCAAAAACGATACTAGAAAATACACAAAATTTAAATCCAGTATCACATTTCATCGGTAAGTCGATTGTTATACTTATTTTTATGAAAATAAATCTAGCATCGCGGGGGTGAAGGGGAGGTGGGAGGCGGACACGCGCAGGCTCGCTCGCGCGCCTGACTGCCGCCACGTGATCGTAGTGATGTGACCTGACCAACGCTGTACTCGATATAAAGTTTACTAGAAGAACTATATTTTAACAAATTATTTATTTAACTTTAAAATTAAAACTCTTTTAAAAATGTATTATAAATAAATTTGTGGTGTGTTTTGTATGATACACTTTCTAATATTATGAATGCGAATGTATTATAGTGTAAATGTAAAGTATGTAATGTTACGATATATTTTCTGAACCGCTAAATTGATTTTGAAGATTTTGATAGTAGAATGGATAAAATTAAATAAAAAAATTATTAATATTTATTATATTATCATTTTAAATTATTAATTATTTCTTATTGTTATTTAACATTTTTAAAACATTATTTTTATTGTTTGATTTATTATTAAAGAAATAGCACTAAACCCGATCTTTTATTTTATTAACTTTATTATTTAAAAAGTACTCACGTTTTTCTGATATTCCAATTAAACATATTTTTTTAAAGTACTTATAATGAATACAAGAAATATTCAAATGGAATAAACAAACTTTATTCAGTTGGTAAACAAATTTGAAATAACATATTTATAATTTATTCATATATTTTTCCTTTAATAACTTATTGAACATAAAATTTACTTATGATACATATTTATTTACATAACTTATCGATAGTTCAACACGCAATTGATACCTACCCATCCCTATTTGTCACACACACATCTATATAGTCTCTATAGATCTATCATCTGCCTACGATGTGCACAAAGCAATTTGTGCAATACACTCGCTCTATACTACTGTAATATATACTCTAAGTGTATAAGGCCATAAATATAAGTTACTATTATTGTGTGTTATCTAGGTGTACCATAAAGAAGAGTAAAACAAAAGTAAATGGAAAACCTGAAGCCAGCACGAGTATAATAATCAGTGGCTTTCATCATTTTTCTAGGAGAGCTTCAATAAACTCGAAAATCTTTAATCAAGCAACGTCCTTTCATTTCAGTTCAATACAACGGTAATAAACACAAAATTTTGTATTCATAACGGTTTTATAACAAAATGGAACATCAATATCGAAATCTAATTTAGATATTGCTTTGTCAATTTAATGCCAGATTTAAATCAGATTATCAGTTTATCAGATCCATTATTTACTTTTGGTAATTTGGAAACTATTTGACTGGCTCGCGGTTTAATATTCTTCGCGGTATTAATGTACTACAATACAATTTATTGGCTTTGTTTTTGCGGTAATCATTGTTTGGTATATTATTAACATTAATCACGGTGAATTCGATCAGAGGCAATGTACATATTCATGAGATGTATTTTATTTGTGACAAAAAATTACGCAGGTATAAATTTTTGTCTGCTCAACTCTGATCATAATTTCTTAAAATCATTATGAAGAACTGAGAAAGTAGGAAAACCAGAATATAAGAAAAATTTAAAAAGACGACTTCAGGGATGAGATACCACCATCGCGATCGTTGCCTTTATATTTAGTTTTATAGCATTCAAAAATAAATGGAAAATTGTAAGAATTCAAAAAATCGATCACTAGGCGGGTTTCCACCAGCATTATTTTCGGAAATATTCATGCCATCTTACCGATATTATGTCCAATCATGTGCGCCATAGTAGCAGCGAGGATGTGAGGTTCGTACGTGTTGTAGTCCACTGAGATACCAACTGACTTGGGCGTGCACATCGTATCCGGGACTGATATACCCGACTCGCCTCCCGGGAACATTTGGCCCCTGAAAGAGATCACGTTTTAGAATATTTTACTAAATACTCATTTAAATTAAAAGTAATTGTCTATTCTGTAGTTTCGATTGTGTAGATTTGTTTCTGTGATATTTATTACTAACTATTCAAGATTAATTTCGAAAGCTAATAAAGGCTTCCTTCTCTTGGGAAGGCCTACTCCAACTTATACTTAAGCGTTTCCAGCTTCTATGCAATTTGAACCATATACTGTTGATTGTGTTTTTTAATTTGTCAGTAATAAATTCTTGAATTTCCACAGGTCAAAAATTATGAATTATAAAATAATTTATCGGGATATCAGAGAATAAAGGAAAATATATTACGCTCTGAATAGTTGGAATATCATGATGAAAATACCATCGAAGAGATGTTTAATAAATAAATTTAAAATTTTAAGAGCTTTTGTTAAATTCGTTTATAAAATTTTCTCGTAAAATTAATATTACGAGAAAATTTTATAAGCCAAAAAGGAAATTTCTTGTAAAAAAAATATTTGGTACAAAGGAAAAGGTTTGCAAGAGAACAATGATTGACATGTTTGTGACGCGTTATATTCACAAAGGTAACGATAAAAAATTCAATAACATTGCCTTTCCACAAACATCAACGTTTTTAAAATATACACTTGTTTTGCCCTTTGTAAGCACTTAACCCTAATCCAACCTCAGCTATTCTGTCTACAAAAACTGACACATTTAGGTTGCGTCGACCGCACAATAGTTACAAAAAATAGGTTTCCTAAAACAACTGACAGATTGTGAGTGACGTTATGTACGGGAGTGCTCAGCTATTCATAGGGAATAGTATGTTGCGTATCTTTTTCATGTTATCATATTGTATACATGACATCTCAGCGAGATCGTGTGCTCGAGTGATTTAATATAAAATGTATGCCTCGCTCAGATTGAATTGGAGACGAGAGATATCTAACGAAGCTTTCAGATTTTACGCCTACGTTTTATTCGAGAGAGGCTCATGAACCCTCTTGTGGTACTTTCATAAATAATATTTAATTAATTGCAGCCCACGTTGTTTACGAGCTCGCAGAGATAAAAATATGTAACGAAATGTTTTAACTTGATTTTTCTGGACGTTTCTGGAAGCGTGAACACAAAGTGTCACATTCACAATGTCAGTCATATTTTCACGCTCGCACGGTGTAGGTCATGTTTGCTTTGTTATGTGTCCATATGTCACCTGTAACCGACAATACCAGGGCACGGATTTATATTTTTGGTTTTATGGCATTCAAATGCTTTATAAATATAAATTTATAAAGAATAGAAAAAATTTTTTCTATTTTTTCTATTCTTTATAAATTTATATTTATAAAGCATTTGAATGCCATAAAACCAAAAATATAAATTCAACAAAAAAGGTCGTGTTCCATCGTTACAATATTGTATTCACTGAAAAGTGCTTCATATTGGTTGAAATGGTTGTTAATCATCTCAATAGATGGCGCGCGGTGTGTCCCTTCAGACACATAAAACTGAAAGAATAGAATAAATTCGATCACTCGGGCGGGTCACGAGTGGCTGAGTTGGTGAGGCATCCGCCCCGGAATGGCGCGAAGGATGCGGGTTCGAGTCCCGCCTCGTGATCGAATTTTTTCTATTCTTTATAAATTTATATTTACAGGGCACGGATGTTATCGCCCTGGCTTTATTTTTATGTTTCGCTTTATGCCTAAAAAACAGAATTGGATTTCAGAAATTCATGGTCAATTTTATAAATATGATGTGGTATGTTATTTCCTAAATCAAATCTAAAACAGATTTGCCTTATTATTGAGGACGATATTTTCTAAAGATTTTACTTTTTCCTATCGCCCAGGACACTTACAGCGCGCGTGCCTACTGGACGAAGGAGACGGGAATCAAAATAACAAACAGAAACAGCAGGGAATAAATCACGGAGCACCGTTCGGCTAACGAATGTTCGCCACCGAACGCTTCGCCGTCTGAGCGCTGACAGGTTAATTTATGACGGGACATCCGTCCATGGCCGATAGTATTGTGAGATTGTTAAAATCTATGCTCCTTTTGCGCTGTTGCTTGTCTATGGGCGGTTCGAGTGAAAAATGGCGGCGCTTTTTAGCTCTCGTCGCGTCGTTAGGGCTTGTTAAAAGTTGGGAATCCTGTGTGTGCTCGTATGTCTATCTCGCTCGTACGTAGTCATAATATATGCATCTTGTCGTTTGGATTTTCATGGATGTGGATATACTCTATCATGAAATAGATAATAATATACAATAGATTGTATAATCTTATGTGAACCTATATTATTCTCTATTAGTCTCTATTATCATAGTTCTATAGGTTGCAAGTACTGTTTCTTTAAATACAACGTTAAATTACTTGATTTGAAAAGCAGAAAAATTAATAATAGTAAAAGAAAAAAGTTTACAGCGTTTCTATTTTCAATTACATAACAAACTGTCGGGCACAATAAAACCATAGCCAGCGATCGCAATCATCTCGATTCTCGACCGCACAATGGTGAAATTTTAAATCTGTTATCCTACCATTGTAAAAAGTTTTTAAGTTATAGCAAAATGTAAGTAGGAATAAATTCAGTGTGTTCGTATTTGAGAAGCACTCAGCCGAACGTGGAGTGGAGTTGGGAACTGAGGAAATCGTTGCATACGGAATTCGAGAATATAGTTATGACCTGTGTGCTCTTAATATAACTTTATTATGGTCGATTTCGTTATAAACGCTGTATATTCGGGTGTGGTGTGAAGGCATTGAAGTGGAAACGCTAAATGATGAGGCTTATTTCGTCGTAAGCGAGGCGGGGAAAGCATTAAATTTATTGCTCTATAATATATTTCATGTTCTGGAGTTAGCTCAAATAGTCAAGCGTTCATGGCTTCGTTTTACCTTTTTAAAGTTACTGTAAGATTTGCGTTCACTAAACGTGTTATTGAAAAAACTGCCAAATAAAATAATATTTCTGGAGCTATGGTATCGTACCAACAAATCTTTTAAAATAAGATATTATTATTTTTAGGGTTAAACCTAACTGTTAAAATGCATATGCCTTAAAGCAGTATTAATTCCATTGTGAAAAGACCGCGTTGTTATAACGCCATGTTTACCCATACCTACTGGAATTAGTAGTTTTCTAAAACTCAAACATTTACTTATTCAATTAGACTTCTTCTAGAAGCACTATAGAATCGTCATCACAAACTAGCATCGCTACCGCCACCGGTTTTAAGACGTCATGTTAACCTTCCACATATGAAAGGTCTCATAAAAAGCTGTAAGTAAACCCAATACATAATACTCACGACAACAGTTGCGTAGTGTCCTTCTCGATCTTATACAACTTCCTAGCGGTATAGTCGCTGAACTTTTGTATCGCGCGTGTGATGTCATACTTCCTGTCGAGGTCCGCCTGGTCCGCGCTCTGCCACGACTCGATGTACACCACGGACACGCGGGTGTTTAGCGTGCGAAAGTACTGGGAAATAATGGCATTTAGATAGATAGATAATACTTCATTGCACACACATAAATTAACATAAAACAGTAAGATAAACAGAGACAAGTATGCACAAATGGCGGCCTTATCGCTAGGTAGCGATCTCTTCTAGACTACCATGATGAAAGCGGTGGGTGAGCAAATATTAATGCGTTGGGAAAAATGATATTTTATTACATAGAATATAGAATAAATGCTTTAAATAATATATAGAATAAATTATATATTTATTGCATTTATTGATATAATAAGTCATAGCATAGATATAATATGAACCCATGCGATCCTTAACCATTTGAGAAGTGGCTAATCCCATTTCTGTTCAGTACAAGTTGAAGGAGAAAGAGTAGGAGTGTGTCAAAATGTGTACCTACTCCATTCACGTCACTTGTCAGTATGTCAGAAAACAGTATAATATTCGCTACATTGGTTAAACTTAGATAGACCTTATTACCAAAGATTACTGATTTAAAAAATGCAATACTTTTAATTTTCTCTTCTCTTTAGTCATTAGCGATAATTTTCAGAACCTCTTTAACGGCAACTTTAAAAAGAAAGGCCACGTAATAGTTATGCATTCTCATTTCATTTTAATTTTTGGTGATTTCAATATGTTGGTTCGATGAACAGTTTGAGTAAATTTTATCCTTAATATTATCATACTTAAAACTGTGTTAAATCTGAAATAGAACTATCAATGGATTTAGCAGTCTTTATCGCTCTAAAGCGCCCCTATTCTAATGGCACTGGTAATCCTGGATCTAAAGTTTCAACGATAACGTAACCACTTCACATTTTAAGTAGATAATGTACGGAGTTTCTTGACTCAGTCGTTAGTGTACAGCCAGCAGAGATGTTGTTATGACTTCCATGCCATGATTTACCATAAAAGTTCTAGACAATATACATTAGGCAAAAATATTGCTTCTTCCCACAAACTTTCTGGAAAACACGCAAATGAATGAACCATTGATCTCCCGAAAACTACTTACATGAAAATGTGGGGCTAAAACCGCACAATCATTAAAATGTTTCATAACGATAATTAAGTTAAGCAATACATCAATCTTCCCTTGATACATACAGAACCCTCGCGCAGCAGTGTATTAAAAACGGCACAATGCTTCGCGGCACATATTTTTTGCTGACTGTACGAGGGCAAAGTTTAATACACCCGTATTCATACATCGCATACGGTTTGAAGGAGGTCTCGTATTTGCGCCTTTTATACCGCTCTGAATAAAGCGAAATTTGCCCTCGAATGACGATTTAAATACGGCCAATTACACGATTACGGGTAATTCGGATCGCGTTAATCGCACGTGAGTCGTGACCCTTATTTATATTTTCCTTTTAAACGTGCGCGATAAAAGAGCTGCGCGGATAAAATAACATAATTTTTAGGTTAAAATATTTATATTTCTCTCGTACACTTGACGGAGATTTAGTCTACTTTTCTTTTTCGGAATAAATTTTAGACGTGGAGTAAGCGGAGCGTTTTTTAAACTTGAATTTCTTTAAATAACTAGCACTTATACTTCAAATCATCGTTTACCGTAACTAAAATAAGATGGTGAAAATACACGCTTTACTTATGGAGTAGTACATTACTTTCCATATTAATTTGTATAGCTGGCGATACATAATATATAATTTCAATGTATGTAGGCATAACTTATAAATGCATGTTTCGTAAAGTTTAAATCATATTAATGGGTTCGAATTAGTCTTAAGTATTTCTTATTACATCGCATCTCAATCATATTAACGGAACTAGTTGCGGTAAAAGTTGATAACACAAATAAGAAGGCAATGGGCCTATAAATGACAACATTATATCAAAGTGTTTGTGAAAGCAGTTTAACAGAACCATAATAACAGAACTATGAATCTAGCTACTAAATTTAATTGTAGTTTGAATATTACTCACCAGATCAGCAATATTAGCAACTTGAATCGCGTCATGTACAACCTCCGCCCTTGTACTGCCGTTCCTCTTGTCAAACATGTACTTGTCGATCACCAGAGCTGTCTCTATGTACTTGGTAGTCTCCCGGACGTCCCGCCGCTCGCGCATTCGAAGCCCGCCACCGTACCACTCCTGCCAGGATAGAATGTCTGCGTGCCTGTGAGTAATAAAGACTGGTCAAGTGCTATACTATTTGGCCGGATTATAGGTACCACTCCTGCCAGGATAGGATGTCTGCGTGCCTGTTGGTGGATAAGGCTGTTTAGGTGCTATACTATTTGGCAGAATTATAGGTAACACTCCTGTCAGGATAGGATGTCTGCGTGCTTGTGGGTGAGAAAGACTGGTCAGGTGGTATACTATTTGGCAGGATTATAGCTTGATTAGATGTTAGGTTTGTATTGCCAGTGAGTTTAGAAATTTCTGACAACGAAGCCAGACCCGATAATTTGTAGATTGTAAGTTACGAGACGTTAATTAATTTTATTGTGTTTTGAAACAATATAAATTTTAATACAGCTAAGTTAATTTTCCTTTATCAAAGTTCAAGATCAGAATATCTTTTCGATACAGCTTAGTCAACTTTGTGCCTTTTTCTCAAAATAAATTCAATGAATAAGTATATAAAAGTTTCCACCAATTTATTTCTTTGAACGTCGCAAAAACGAACTAAATAATTTCTTCCTCGATTCCCTTGAATAATAACGGCCCGGCCACGAGGCTCCGTATTTTTAAACGAATTTATCCGATAACCCACTTGCGATTAACAGTTTTGTTATCTCCCTAACTCTTGGGACCATCGACTTATCTTGGCCACGTCGAGTACCTCATTAACGAAATGGTCATACTGGAGATTCAAAGGCTCCCAATGTACTTCTAATTTCGATATGATTCTAGAAAAATTCGTTAAATCAACGCTTTTGTGTCACGAGCTCCCGGCATTTGGACCTACTTAAGCTATCGACGCAAATATCCAATCACGGAAGTTGATTTATTTTCTCTCTGAATTGCGCGATATTTTCCGTATACTTTATGGAGGGCTAAAAATGGATTGAGTGGGAATGTTTAATTATTTATTGGGTCTTCCGGACTCATTTATTGGTATCATTTACATTTGGAATAAGGGGAAGGCTTTAGAGACATTTATATGACGTATTGTACCTATTCATATTCGTGATGTGAAATGCTTGTTTGATGTTCTGAATCAATAAATGTGTAATGCCTACCATATAATTATGAATTAGTTTAGATTAAAGACAGGTAAAGTAATATCTAGATCAGTATAATATAATTTTATTAAATTCAAGCGTTTTAAAATTAAAATTATACTTTTTCGAATCTACATAAAATCCGACGCAAGGAAAAAACTAAAGTGAAGTTATTGCTTAAAAATTATTAAAATAACCAACTGCTAGCACCAAGCCCTAGTTGGCATGAGCGTTTGCTAAAATTTCTATACGAACTGAATTCATTAGTTACTCGGAGTGTAGTCGCATGAAAAAAATGAGTTTTCAAACTTTTCCACTGCATTATTCAACACCCAACCGGACCGTGATAATTTATAATGGAATTCTTTGACAGTTTAAGATTTTCGAAATCGTGTATGGCGGAATGAAGATTAGATATCGTTGGAATTTGATGAAATTAGGGATCTTAATTTGATGGTAAACAAAAGAGTATGAAATGATTGGAAGTGGAATTTTAAAAATGTATAAAAATTGATAAATTAAACCGTTACTAATATTGCATTCACAATAACAACGTGTTTCCTGAAAGTAATGGAAATTACAGTACAAAATGATACAAAAATCTAATCTTTGACTATACTACAAGTATCTATAAAGATAACATTAACATCATCCTTATAGGCAAGGGTAGATTATTTTGTATCCAATACCAATAATGCCTTATGATGAATAATTAATACTATGTGAGCTTTTGTTCACAGCCAACTTTCTAATAAGATTGCTACACGTTACGGCCTTGCCTTAAATTGCTAGCATTTTGCAAAATACCTTACAGTACAATTTCAAGTGAGTGAAAATCTTAGAGTCGTTATATTATATAGTTCTTAATGACCATAATGAGTGTTCCAGTTTGGTAGACGCCCTAAATTGTTAGGAAGTACCTTGTGTAGTTTGCAAGTTGAAACATATAACGTTATATGGTTTCATTTGTAAGTCAGGTTTATAAAGGCGAACGAAAGTAAATTAAGAAATTTCCTGTTCCAATTTTTACATGTACCTAGCCATACATGTAAAAATTGGAATCTTACAAGTAAGTACATTCAGTTTTCATTTTTAAAATTTGTGTACCTAAAATGTATGTTTCTCTAACGGAGTTGAGATGTTAAGGTTATAGTTGTTAACGCAAGAGCTGACAGATATTATGGTACATAATGGATATGTGCTATATTCGGGCATATACATTATGCATACGTATTACGGTATTGTCAATGCTTTATTGGGTGGAAATGTTAAATGTTATAGTTTGAGTGCACTCTCATCTCACATAGGATAATGAAACTTCCACACTAGTAACTCAAGATGAGGACTGACAATAGCATGAGCACAATGTATCAAATTGCTTAACAGCCTCTTCACAGCCCTCAGCCAAAAAAGCCAATATCGCCAAGATCACGTCACTCCAAACATCACGTATTAAGAATGGTGTGAGCGAACAAAACGCACATCTCATATCAGCTACTACAGGGCAGTAACTAGCGGGTGGGATAACGAGCACAATTTCATATGACGCAGTGAAGTAGGTCGCCGCAACATTCATTCCGCGTGACAGGCAACACGGACACGTTAGCCCGAGAGGTTGCCAACCTATAGGTACGTATAGTTTACGTTACTGTATTTTTTTAGCGGCACGATTTAACCCGCTGGGGATAAATTAAAAATATACTTCCTTATGCTAGAGTCTGGAAAATACGACTGCTAATATTAAAACACAGGTATTCACCAACGTTATTTTATTTAAAGCATGCAATATCATGTAAAACTGTAAATTGATGATGGAATTCATACTGATTGTGATTACCTATTGATGGAAGACAGATATTGACTATCTTTTGTAATAAAATTTTTTTACAACTTTAAAATACATCAAAAGTAAAATCGGCAAGAAGTTTTTGCATTATGCACGTTCAAACATACAGAATGAACAGACACCATCCAAACATTTTATAAATTCTATTGCCCTAATAAATACTTCTTATTTTTCTTCCTTCTATAACCATAACCTACTAACAGTCCCCTTTAAAACTATCCATACATAATATAGAAAATACTCACATCATACTATGTTCTTCACTAAGGGGCGCCTCCACATACGCGAAGTTCTTCGACCGGTGCGCCTTTTGCCTGTACTCCAGTTTGTTCCCGCAGCCTCTGTTCATTTTCGTTCGCGCCTCAAATATGACATGGGGGTGCTTCTGCTGAAACAAGGTTATGTATAGGTTTCTGTGCTCATTGTATACTATAAGACTATTTAAAATGTTATGGCGAACGCGAACGTTAGTGACCTGAAAACATTTATTTGAATTTATCTGTATTAAACATGTTCAATATTAATAATTATAATAATATTATGATGGTACAAGACACAGCATATAAAACAATAACGCTTTAAATATTAATTAAGTCCACAGAGTCAACTATAATTATATAATTTCGAAATTCACCAACAAATTGAATAGTTCAAAATTTTTCGTAAAGTAATACCTATTTCATTATTATAATAATACATTAATCAAATAAAATATTTTGAAATCACGATAAAGTCAAAAAAATTGGTTGTCTGTAAAGCATCTGTAAAGTCGGTTTACTGACGATAGTTGAACGTGACAACGTCCGATTGTGCTTCTTTGTCGCTCGTTCCGCGCTCTTGCTTGCACTTCAAGCCTTACATGGAACGCCTCAGAGCGAGGTAACGCCGCATGAGTCATATTTTTTCGTGCGTGCAGCCGGCTCTATCGAATAATAAGACGTTGTCACGTCAAAAAATATACTTAATGGAAAAAAGAACTATAAAAAAGTTCACGAAGCTTAAATTACATATTATATATTCTTAATAGAAATTACACCGTAAGATTACGAATTAAGAAAATAAAAATCGATTGAAAGAAATATACATAAATTGTTGTTAAATACAAATACTCACTAAAATATTGTAATTAATGATTTTGCGCGTATTGTATTCTATGTGTAATAAATGAATTTGCGCGTATTGTATTCTATATGTATGCAATTTTCATTAAATTCGAATAATATGATTTCATTACGTACCTATTGTTCAAATTCCACGAACCTTGAAATACCTACCTTTAATTTATATTCTATGTTGATTAAATTATTTTATGCTCATAACAATTTTATGTTTAAAAATAATGACACAAATTTTGGCGGTAAACATTTTCAACAGAGAATAATATCGTCATCGAAATTTAAAAATGGAACGCATAAATTTGATTGCCAGTTCGCAATCTCCTTATAGTCCATTGTTGAAAAAAGGTCGTATATAATTTTTAATTTTGATTATAATTAGATAATTTTAATTTTGAAGATTAGTTTTGTTGATTTAAGTTTTAGTATTGAGTGATGTCTATTTTTACACGTTGTTTTTTGTAGTAAGCGTGTCTGTGTAATACGTTCAAAAGAGTATGAGATATTAATTATAATGTAGCGAACAATTTTTACCCGTTTTCAATACGGTGCAAATTTTTTAATCTTCTAAAGAAATGTTCTAAATAATGTTTTACTTAAGAAATCTAAAATTATCTCACCTTCGCCGGGCCATGTTGTCTCTTGGGTCCAAATCAGCCCACGACAAAATAGAAGGAAATTCGAGAACAAGTTTGTACCATTAACGTCTATTTTATTTTCTACAACTATTTTTCTATTTACAACGAAAAGGAAACATTTTTACAATACACGTGGGCTTTTTGATCCCTTATTTTCCATTAAAAAGGTTTTCCGTTGTGGAATTTAACATTTGTCTTAGAAGTTGGATATAAATTTAACCTTGCAAGGACAAGGTTAATTTTTAATCTAATGGCTATTGTTATTATGTTTGTATTTGTTAATAATACTCGAGTCAACATAATTTGCCGTATAAATTGAAATTTTCATTGCATTTTTTCATTATCTTCATAATAACGATGATCTATCATCTGGTTGGTCATTTTATTCAAGTATCTACTTAGCAGCAGTTCATTTTTTATACATTATATTCCTTCAGAAGTCAAGAAACATCAATGTGCTATCCATCATTAGAAAAACCATTAATTTCATTACCTTTTAAACCTAATGAAATCCTACGACCTACACACATCTATCCCTGTTGCTCCTTAACCCGAATCCTTCCCAGGTCGCACATAATCAAAACGATCAATATAAACCCCTGTACACACTGAGCCGGTCAAACTCACTCACTCAGCGTGAAACCGCAACTTATTCCCGCCCCGCGAACTTTCAGCAACTTATTTTCAAAACTATTAAGCCCACTACGACCCTCCATTGCCGTAAACAAAACGGGATCCTAACGAGCCGTGAAATACGGTATGCTGACGAGTGCCGGTTTAAATTTGTCATACACTTTTATTTATTGCTTGCCCGCTATTCCCCGCTTGAAGATTTGCAAGATTTTGCCAAGTTACAGCACAGTTTATGAAAGTAGTTTGTTATTTTGTTGTTTAAAAAGCAGAAAACAACGTGAACAACTTAACAAATCAACGCAGAGCAACGTAGGATACCAATCAATAGACTGACTGTGGTTGAGATTGCCTTACCGATAAATAATTGTTTTCCAATTTTTGATTGCTTGCTAACTTGTAAACTTATAGCAAATTTAACAGGGAGAATGAATACTAAATAATGCAATGCAATGCAAACAAAATAAAGTTGAAACCTACGCATTCCTCGTATTCCATATTTCTATACTTTCAACTATTACCAAGCTTACTTTTTTGTTCTCAAAAGAAAAACCTTGGCAACAAAAACTGTATGAATCGCAGAATAACAACTACGTTCGCGTTAATAAATTGTACCTCGTTGTGTTTTAGCAATATTTCACGGCAATTTGTACTTTTTTACAAAAAGAATAAGGTGAAAAATGTGTTATTGCTTATGAGGAGCGCTCTAAAAGAAAATTGTATATTGAATTTTTAAGTTTTTATTAAATGGAAATTAATTAATTGAATCGCTGAACAAACACAGTATTTGCTTGTGCTATCTTCAACAATGTTTTAACTAGAGTTTCCAAGTATAAAGAAAATAAGAAGATTATAGACGGAATAAATTCCAAGTATTATAATATGTAAGATGTGTAGTTGAAAAATTTATATTTTGAAATGGTTTATAATATGAAAATAATATGTATAAACTAGATAAAGTTGACCTTTAAACAATATTCCATAAAACAATATACAATAAAATAAATCAATAATATCTAAATACAAATAGTAAAAGGAGATGAAAACGGGAGAATCATGTACTTCAAAATTTTCAATTTTTAGACATCAATCGCTCACGTATACACTAGGTCTTTGAAACCTAGCCAATAAGAAATTAAAATAAATAAGGTCAAGTTTCATTCCACAATTCAATCTGTTTGTCTTTGTATTACACAGAAAAATATAAATTAAGGAGCAATATCAATGATCGCTTGTCTTTGTCTTACAGTAAAAGTAGCAGATTGATGTGATTTTTCAATACATATAGTTTACGACCTGGGAATAACATAAGCTCTTTATCCCGGAAAATACGGGGGATGAGGGAGGATTTCAATAGAAATTCCATTAAATCAAAACAAATCACGTCTACTCGCGGAAATAGTACAATGGAGAAACCAAAAATGGCACATATAAAGATGTTTCTTCCGTATGTCCAAGGTATGTCCTAAAATAAATAATAAATAAATAATAAATAATAAAAACTTTATTGACATAAAGAAATAGGTACAGCTTATATATGAATCCATAGGCTCCTGAATTAGTTAAATACTGTGTCTCAGGAGCCAATGAGCATACTTATGAATTAGATATGGTAAGTTTGATATTATTTTGTGGACCCGATATATTTTAACATTTGCTTCACTAACTTATTTACTTACTAGAAAACCATTGGATAGCACAAGAATATAAAACCAAAGGGATATATTGTGTTTGAAGCCTGGTATAGCCAATCAATAATAATTCATAAGTTTTTTGCAAAGATAATCAGTAACGCGTCATCCGGGCTCACGGAAAGTAGATATAACTATATATATAAAGATAAATTTATATTTCAGCAAGATTAAAATCTATCGATAGACGGACAGACAATAAATAAGAAAGACTATTTCTTCTTCAGATACCAAATATAAAACTACGGAACGGACTATAAGGAGTAATCCTTTAAAAATCAATCAATCCAAGACTTCTTTACTGTACGACGAAGAAATTGTCTTTCCAAGAAAAATAACAGTATTAAAATGGAATCTCTATAGAGAATATTGATTAGACGTACATTATTCAAGGGGAGTTTGAGCAATAAATAAGCCACAGGTGGTAACTAATCGACGCTTCAAGCGGTGGATTGGGGTCGATAACCTGCATAGAATACAGGAATTAGAGGATAGATTAAACAATATAAACTGCATTTACAGATAAAAAGAAATTGGTAAAGAATAAATCACGTTTAAAATTCGTAAATGCTCGCGAGAATTTGTAATTCAAGTACTCAATATCACACATCAATAAATTATTTATTGACTATAGAGCAAACTACAGTAACGTCTATAACCTAACAAGAATAACCTCTATTCCGAAACCTATCATTAGTTCTTCAACATATTCTTTACTCAAAGAATACATGATCAATCAATACATAACACCTCTATGACGTCCAGAAATAAATTGGAATTATAAAGGATCGTCCAGTATTCCATTCGTAGTAACTGACACCTTTCATCCGCGTCACTTTGACAGATACCGCTCATGCGGTCCAAATTGAAATAAAAATCGGTCAAGCACGAGTCGGTTATTATATTGTTTAACATTGTTTATAATAACATTTATTTGGGTATGCGTAGTAACGCCACGCATACCTGACTGTAGGAACACATGACAGTTCGTAGGCTTCATTATTATGTATCTCAATTCCATAATACTCGGGTACCATCATAAGGAAGGTACCCGGTCCTTTGGAAGGCTTACGTGGGGACACGGATCCAATACGCAGAGGCCCTTTCGAGAACTTTACTGTGTTGTGGGACACCAGCCGCAGCCTGCCCATGACTGCACTATAGAGATACAGCCCTGGGCAGTCCGCGGCCGATGTAGGACTATTGCAAGATAAGGAAACATTATAAATTAAAAAATGTACAATTGATATTTTGATTTTAAAAGACTAACTACAGAGTTTGTTACCTGCTCTTCTTTGTAGACACTGTTTTCCGAATCGATGGAATTAAAAAGTTTTACGATACTAAAGATCTTCAAAAAAGTCTAGTTGATAAAATCAAGTTTTTTTTAAATATAGGTATAGTTTGAAGCATTATATCGTGGTTTAGTACCATAATTTCATACCATTAACTTCAAAGTTAATACAGGGACTTTGGTGTCCATTCAGGTCTTATAAGGGTGTAATTTATTTCACTACTAAAATGTGTGATGGAGTGTGGAAAACCTTCTTAAACTGATATATTTGTATATAAACACTATTATCGTAATTATTTTTTTCTTCCGTAAAGAGCTGTTGCCTGCGGCTTATCCCACGTGTTCAAAGGAAATTCCCATGGGAATGAGATGAATCGCCCCTGTAGAACTACCCACGTACTACAGGAGCACACCTACAACGATTCCTAGTCTTCTATCTCCGGATACAAAAATCATACCATACATTGTTAGGTTGCGATGTAAAAGAGAGATAATCAAACACAATTTAGCTTATAACATAGAGTAAAGATTTTTCAATATACATAAACAAATAAATACCTATTACTAAACGCGGTAATGTATATAACCTAACATTACGTGGTGTCTTAGTTTGCGTGATCCCGGGATAACGGCGAATCCGGTCAACTGCATTGACCCTGGCTAGCATGCAAATCACATCTGATTGATGTCACTGTAACGTGGTCGGATTATAACGTAGTTGGTCCGTTGGATTAGGTATTTAAATTTAACTTGTAATTTTATGAAATTAATTAGGGGCGCTATTCGTGTGTTACTGATATTTTTAAATAATAATTGTATGAATTGTAATGCTTATTGTGTAAGCTTTTATAATTGTTAGGTACAATAAGATATTGAAGCTGATTTATTCATATTATTCGTATTACTTAAATATTTATTATTAACTAAATGCCACGATAGATAACCACGAAGAAAGAATTGATGTTTACAAAAATAGGATTTCTTATTCAAAATTAAAATGGAAAAATTCTTAATTTGGAATAAAAAACAAAGTTTACATAAACTTAAATTACGATGTCACCCGTAAAAGCATTTAAAATAGGTTAATCCTTATTTCTTTGTTTCGTACGTTTCAAAGCACTACTCTGCATAGTCTTCAGTTTTACTTTTAGAGCGGTTACCAATATAATCCAAGTAGAAATAAAAAGTTTAAATCCACATTTTTGCTTCAAAACTTAATGAATCACGCCGCCTGGCCGTCTAAAGCAATTTGCAATCTCTTGTAATATCAACATTTTTGAATGTTTTAATATTCTAAAAACATCGACACGAGGCGACTTTTACTTTGGGCCTAAGTGAATATGAAATTCCAACAGTTCAGGTAAAAACAACGTAAACAACTTTATATTGTTCGTTCAACAACATTTAATATTTATAACCTGGCCATGAATTATTCTTTTATGGGATAGCAACAAAAATTAATTTAAGATAATTTATTCCTTCGCATAGTAATAGAGAACTGCGTCATATATTAATTATATTGCTGTGGATATTTATCTAACGAATATCGGTAATTACAACAATAGTATATTGAAATAACAAGACTTTTTTAAATGCTTATGATTGTGATGAATTATTATAATCGAAATATCTTCGGTGACAAAGGACAGCGATTGTAAAATATGTAGCCAATTAAAAAATACCTACATTTTATATTGTAACTTCATACCTAGTCATCTAGTATACTTAGTACCTAGTATAAATTAATATAATATAATAATTCATACTAATGTAATTATGTAGCATTCCTTAATTTTATAATTAGGTTTGTGCAGTTTACAAAAAGCTATGTATTATTATTTGAGCACAAACACATACCACTATTAGTTATGCTAAGGTTATCATCAATCAAGACTGAAATATTTTATTTATATTGTACGCGTCGTCTTCGAAACTTTAAGATAAGATAAGATAAGATAGCCTTTTATTTCAGATCAAACTTAAGTCTAGTACATACATATAATGAAAATGAAACAATTGCAAAAACTAACAAACTATTCACTATTTTAATTATTTTAGTATTTGGTGTTTCTTTATTTTCTGAAGATCTGTTTGCCAATCGGCAAAGGCCTCCTCCAACCGTTTCCATTCTGATCTGTCCTGAGCTACTCTATTCCACGTAACCCCAGCCACTTGTCTTATATCCTCGTCCCATCTTTTCAGCGGTCTGCCCCTCTTCCTTTTACCATCTCTAGGATACCATCTTGTCACTCTTTTACTCCACTTGTCCTGATCTCTTATCATATGTCCCGCCCACCTCCATTTGAGTCTTTTGATTTTAGTAACTACGTCTATACTCCTAGTTTTATTCCTGATGACATGGTTCTTCATTCTGTCGGATTTCTTAGCATTCAACATACTTCTTTCCATGGCGTGTTGACAGATAGCGAGCTTGCTTGTTGTCTCCTGAGTGAGAGCCCATGATTGACAGCCATACATAAGGATTGGTGATATGCAGGTGTTGAATAATTTACCTTTAGTGCTTATGGGAACGTTTTTATCTTTCATTATTTCTTTTAAGGCCCAGTATCTTCTCCAGCCGCTTGTGATTCTTCTCTGGACTTCTTTGCACATAGGTTCTTTTTGGGTTATGATCTGTCCTAGATAGATGAAATCGTCAGTGTAGTTTATTTCGGTGTTCTCCAATTGTATCATGTTTTTGTTTCCGTTTGTCATCAGTCTAGTCTTCTCCGGATTTAATTTTAGACCTACTTTTTCGCTTTCCATCGCAAGTTCTTCTAACATTATGCTTAAGCTTTCTGACGTTTTGGCGAATAGCACAATGTCGTCGGCGAATCTCAAGTGCGTCAGCGATGCTCCGTCCACCATGATCCCGTGGTGGTCCCAGTTAAGCTTTCTGAAAATTGATTCTAATACGGCTGAGAAGAGTTTTGGAGATAGGGGGTCTCCTTGTCTTACACCTTTTTCAATTTTGAATGGAATACCTTTCTTTTCAAGTTGAATTCTCGCTGTGCCTTTACTATAAATGTTTTGTAATAGCCGAATGTATTTGTGATCAATTCCTTGTTCCACTAGAGCTTCCCATATTTTCACATGCAGGAGAGAGTCAAATGCTTTGCTATAGTCTATGAACGCAATATAATAAGTGAGTTGATATTCGTTGTACTTTTCTAAAACTTGACGCACTACGTGAATATGATCTATAACTGAAAAGTTCTTTCGAAATCCTGCCTGCTCAATTGGTTGTTGTTCATCTAAACTTTTTTCGATTCGTTTTAGAATTATCTTAGCGAAATAGATCTTCGAAACTTTAGTCATTAAAAACCTAAATAATGATCAAAACTTATTGAATTCTTATAAAACATCTTATTTCTTATGAAATGAAGATTTTTTGTATAAATGTATCAGACTATATTTTGATATTCTTTTGAAAAAGTTATATCCAAATGTTGGACATATAATAATTGCATAGTTTATATTAAATCAGTGCTATAAACAAAATAAAACCTTATTTACAATTACACTCAAAATCCTTTGAAATTTCTTCAAAATTCAAGGAAAACAAGGAGCGAATTTGTAATTTGTGAGACTTATAATTTACGACGCTGTTATCAGCAGTTCAGGAGGCCGCCATGTTTCTTCTGATATTTATTGTGGCGGGAAGACGGTCGCAATGATAAAATAACGTATGTTTATCTGTTGGTGTAAAAATAAAGTCTTACAGAGCAAAAACAGCTTTAAAAAAGGTTGAAATTCGTAGAATTCATTTTCTTATTAAAAACGAAACGAAGATTATTAATTTCTAAGAAAAACCTCTTTCTTAGAACAAAAAAAGTCATTAAGAAAACTGAGTAGTGTTTGACTAACTAAGAAGCATCATATTATATAACATTTGAAATACCTGTAGAATTTTAATACTTTGCAATGTTCATTTAATTTGTTTCCAATTTCCAATCATTATATTGTTCGATTTTACATCTCTTCTTACAATTTCACGTTTGCATTTAACTTATTTACGCTAGAGTAAATGGGAAGCTCTTTATGTATGGGACAAATGTATTTCACATCTGTTTCACTGATCGATTTTCTTTACGTTCGTTATGCGTTGCTCTTACTAGCCTTTTGTCACACTTTCGTCCTCAGGCTGATCGAGATTTTGTTTATGAGCTTCATCTCAGCTAGGGCACAGATTCAGTTACTAGGGGTAAAGCCACTAGTAGTTGACCATGTACCTGTAGTTGACCGCTAATGCACATAAACCGTTATAATAAGAATTCGCGGCAATTTTAAAAACTCATTCGTTAATAAGTAGTAAGTGCTGCTATCTGGTCAAATAGGCGCGAAAATTGCGCATCCATATCTGTCAAATATAGTAAATGGTTGTCAGTTGTTTGTTGAGTGACGGACCATAAAATCAATAAATTCGTTTTTTGTAATAATATTCGTAGAGATTGAAAAAGTTTGAAGCTGAATACTAGGAACTTTGTCACCTTGTTGACGGTAAGTGTTTTTCGTTTTTTATTCGTTTATGGTTTATTTAAATGACAGGGTAATTAAAATTTAAAGATTTGTTGACAAAATTGAGATGTGGGGGTGGTCCAATACTGATTCCGTTTGACTGTGATTTTCTAGTAATTGACCATGGTGGTCCATTACCGAATTACCATTTGACTATGATTTTCTAGTAATTGACCATGGTGGTCAACTTTTGATTATGTTCTGTATCTTTTAAATATACTGCATATAATAATTAATTAAAATAAACTATTTTATTTACTTTAACAATAGATTGATTTTCTTTAGTAGTTGACTAACTTTATGGTACGAATTTATGGCTATGGTCTATTACTAAAACCAATTTTTATCTTGTAGATGCCTGGGAAAAGGGGCGCATTCCTAAATTATACTGAAGCTGCAATGCTTGCAGCAGTAAACGATGTTCGTCTTCATAAAACACGAATACGAACGGCTGCAAAAAAGTTCGGTGTACCAAGAATAACGCTTACAAATAAAGTAAAAGGGAAGTCACCGATGGAACGAAAAATGGGTCCGACATCCATCCTTACACCAGAAGAGGAGCATAAAATATGCGACTGGGTGCAAAAAATGGCAAAAAATGGCATAAAGATGTGCTCGACTATCCCTGGGATGCAGTAGTTGCTCATATAGAGGCTCCCAAGAAGACCAGTTCTATGAGAAATGTATATTATGTTCCAGAGATACATTCCTTGATATTATAAATTTGGCAAAAAGTTTGACGTTTACGCTTTGTGTTTGACAGTGTCCTTTTGTTTTATAACCATCTGTCGGATCTTTTAGAATCTTGTTTTTATTTAAATTATAGGCTTAAAAAGGCCTAATTATTATTATATTTCAAATAAAACGTTATCTTTTCAACTTATTGCTTCAATTAAAATTGTAGCATCTGAGTGGTCACCTACTGATGCAAAATATGGTCATCTTCTAGTTTTTAGATGGTCAACTACTAAATTTCTAATATAAGAACATTTTTAATTTTTTTTAAGTTTATTCGACCATTTTACGTGGTGAAATGCTTGTTCATATGTTAAAACACATTTCACAGGGTTTCCAAAAAAAGAAACTTACTGAATTCATATGATAATTAAAGTCAAACATTTAAAAAGAATATTCTGTCTCCATAAGTGGTCATCTACTGATGCTTTTACCTTACGTGCTAGGATCTCTCTAGTTACACATATGAATTAATAGGTTTATTAATCTATAACAAAACACCAATCATGGTAATATTTATATCGTATTAAACATTTTAAACTAACACTATTGTACTGCGAAAGTAACCCTCCTAACTTTAGTTAACTACGTCACTTATTCTACAGCTGTAGGTACATCTTAATTTGATTTCCATATCTATTCGCATAGCACTTTACAAACCCCTAATTAACAATTAATTATAGATAAAACGGAACATTAAATCAATCAGAGGCAGATCCGAGATAGCCAAGATTAACTGCTTTCCTTTAAAGTAGAAAGCGTTGAGTCTGTAAGTCATTGATCAACTACCAGAATATTCAAGGATATTCGGGGTGTGTGGGGTGTGGGGTGGAGAAGAGGGGGGGAGGTCGCCAAAGCTATAACTCACGATGTGTGAGTTTGTGAAATAGTTTTAGAGATTGAATAAAATGATACGAGTTAAACGATTCCGGTCGTGCTGTGTTTTTGAGTGAATATTTGAATTATTGCAGCATTATGATGTTGTGTTTTAGACACTCTGTCTTTTCAATAATACGCGTGAAGAGCTTACAGCACAAGCACTATATATTAAAAATCTATGTCAGTACCTAACGTTATTCTTTAAAAAAAAAACTACATCTTATAGATTTATGAATACAGATCATAAAATATGTCTACATATTTTTTAACGAGAGCTTTACTTTTCGCAGCAAAAAATTATCAATATTTTTATACACAAGATAATAAAATAAAACAACAAAATGTATATAACATGTTTTTGTGTTCCATACGGATTAATCACATTTCCATTTTACTTACTATAACAGCCTAATCCTTGTCCTTATTAAGATTAGTGATACAGTCCTAATTATTATGATCGATAATGATTCTCCCTATTACAGCCTCTTTCCTTTTAATAACAAAACATTCTGTTATTCCTCTGATAATATAGTGAAATAACTAGTAATACTAAAACTACTAGATAAATACAATATTGTATGTTAAAAATAGTTCATCTTTTACCTTCTTGTGTGCGTTGTTAATGTTCGGTGTGAATCAATAAATTGTTACTTTTATTATGAACCATAGTCAAATAATAAAAGCTCCCGAATTAAACTTAACTTAAATTTTATTTGAGAACATATAACGAGCTTTTTGGCTCTTCTAGAATTACAATTCTAGTGTTCAAATAGCGAATCCCAGGCGACCTATAACTGTCTAGGACACGTTTAGAATTTTAGAATCTGTCTGAAACACAGAACAGTAAAAACATATAGAAGTGCTATAATGTCATAATTAGTATGAAAACCAGTGTCGCCAAACCCACACATTTAAACCGATAGTTATACAGTACACTACAAGTAAACTATGCCTTTGATTGGACAGCTTAATTTGAGTAAAAACTGACTTAGGTTATAAATTCAGCATTTCAATATGTACCCTAACGCACCATGTTACGGTTTATTTTAGTATAACATCCCTAGGTATATTAGCTGTTTTGTTTCTCATTGCACAGAAATTCCAAATTCGAAAACATTCAGCTACTCCACAACAGAGGGCGTTAGTCTAATATAGTATATTATAAAGGCGAAAGTTTGTATGGATGTTTGTTACTCTTTCACGTAAAAACTACTGAACCGATTACAATGAAATTTAGCACACATATAGTGGGTAACTTGGATTAACACATAGGATAGTTTTTATCCCGGAAATCCCACGGGAACGGGAACTATGCGGGTTTTCCTTTGCAAACGCGGGCGAAGCCGCGGGCGGAAATCTAGTTTTCGATAAATATAACTTTGAACCTCAACACATAGAGATAAGGTTGAAATTTGTGTCACTCAACATTAATGACATTAACTTGATATTTATCTGATGCTATGCCCTGAGGGATGTCAGCCTTGTTATCGATAATTCACAAATAAATATTTTTTGTGTATTTTTTTTTCTTTCTTTTATATGAGTATAGTATAATGTGTCACATTTTGGAGTATGTTTATTACTACTAAGTACGTCTTTTTATATTATTATTATTAAATAAAAAACGGAATAGAATATTATTAATCTATATTTACAAAATACAAACAGAAAATATGCATTATTTTAAATCTTGGAACTGCCGTAGGTTTGCTGTATCGGTGGCCTTTGTTAGACCGCTTAGTGCTGTTCGGCATCCAGTTAACTCGTCACGTTGCATTTATCCATTTCTCTTTTAAATTAGCCTCTTTGGGAAATCTATAAATAAATTGGACAAATAAAAGCTAAGGAAAAATAAAATAAAATTTAATATTTATAATGTTTGTCTTTTCTAAAGTATCGATACTGTCGATATGCGCCACAAGCATCACTAAAGCGACATTCGTTTGTTTATTGCAATAATATTCCAGAAAGTCTTGTTTGCTGTTCAATCTATAATAGTACTAATTTCTTACGGATTAAGGTTCATTTTGACTAGATATTTGTATACAATTTTGACAAATTACGACATGCGAAGTTATAACATAAAATATAATTAAAATAAATAAAAATAAGACTTACCGATGGTATGAAATGCCTCCATTGCTGATATTATTTCGTCTGCTATCATTTTTGCACTCTAATACCGAACAACACGTCCTAATTAATGAATAAATATGGAAAAAAGGTTTGACAGCTGACAACCGACTCGAATATTTTTCTGCGCACAACTGAGAGCAAGTTAGGTGATCTTACCTTACCAGTGACACGTGGGCCACGCCCACATCACACTTCTATCTACTTTACTGTTCTGTGGTCTGAAATCAACGATGAAACTGCAGTATAACCTAGCCTTTGAAATTAGTTACATTCATGACACTTCTGACAATAGGTACTACAGGCTACATTTTTATACATTCCTATTTGGCAGAAAACTACATTTTTGGGATCAGTATACATCAGACAAGATTCACGTTTCAATGCTTCTTTAAAAATTCACAGTCATATCTCAATACTTAATCACTATTATTGAAAGAAATATACATATAATAAATTTATGAATTTATAAATATACATATAATCTGTAAATCCACATAAATCATAATATTAATAAAAAAACTGAAGTTTAAATTCCGCATAGGTAAAAATATATTAATAACGAACCAACACGACCACGAACATAACTAAAACAATCCATTCATTCCCATCAACACATTCACACGTACATGATAAAATAAAACATGATCAAAATCAAAACTAGCAAACACTCCAATTACATTGCTATAAACGTCAAATACAGATAATATTGATCCAAACGAGTTGCAGTGGACGGAGCGGACCAACTTTGAGCTTGCTAATTGTGAGTCGCTTCCTGAATGCACACTGATATTTAGTTAGGTTCCTATTTGTATGTGTCTGATTTTGTATGCGTTATCGATATTATCTTTAGTACACTTTAATGTTTAAGTAGTGAAAAATCTATTAAAGCTATGATAATTTTGAAGTGAAACGCCTCTAGCCGCGTTGAGAGTAAAGCTGGCCATACACGCTAGGGTGTACCTGACAGGTTTGCCTGTGCAGTTACGCCTGTCAGGTAAAGTTGAGTTGAGAAGAGGACATACACGCAGCGGTAAACCTGCACAAACTCTCATTTGAAACCATGCCCTCGGCCGCGGCGCTTGATATCGACGCAGTAGCTTTAATTGATTTATTATTTATTTTATTAAAGAAAAAGAAATATAAACGAAGATACCGTGAACGATGGTGCAAATCATGGTTATTGCAAAGTTATTGTTATTATACTCTCATGTGAACTTGTTGAAAGAATTGATATTTGAGCCGAATGATTTTCGCAACTATCTACGATGAAAAGACGTATCTCAAACTATTAGCAGCTATGACTCCTTTACACATATGCACGTGTTTCCCTGCTAGCACTCACTGGACAACTGACGACTACGTCGAACCGCCCCATACACGCTCAGGTTTGCCTGCACAGTTAAACTGCACAGGTATACCCACGCGTAAAAAATATCAATTTTCATATTTTTTCTGTCGCCTGAACAGGTGTGAAAACTTGCACAGTTCTGTAACATACACGCTCCGGTTAACCTGAACAGGTGACCTGTACAGGCAAACCTGTCAGGTACACCCTAGCGTGTATGGCCAGCTTAACATTTCAAGGTCGCGTCATGGAGTAAGGCGACGATTTTGGTACGAATATTGCCACCGAAGTTTCACGTCATACATACACGCTCTTTTTTATAAGTAACACTGTTTAGGGTATGCATGATTTACCCTGAAATATCATACATCTACGTCTTGCTACGAAAATTTTCTACCGGTAAAAGGTAGCAGCAAATTGTATGCTCCTACGCAATCTTTAAGGCTGCTAAACAGATTATTATATAAATCACAAACATAATTTTGTCTATGCTGTCAAACCTATCCTTATGGTATAGTAAGAAAAGCTACACACACCAACCAGTAATTCAGAAACTCCCAAACAATGCATCAACGTAAACAACAAAATGCTCAACTCAATAAGCTTATACGAAATTCTACTTCAGCTCACTGAAGTTAGCCAACTCCGTCATATTATTACAATGTAAATATAAATGTAAACTAATTTACTCACGTTGTTGGAAATCAAAACACCTGAGGGCTTGCTCCATGCGATTACAACACGCTACAATAGTTACCGAGTGGGTGTAGCAAGTGTTTTACATGATATGATTTTGATATTAATTTGAGTGGATGTATGTTTTCGATTAGTCATTCGATTAATGTTTATGGGAGAACATAATTTGGTTAAAGTTAATAGGTCAAAAATGCGCAATCTTTTGATATAGATGCTGTAAACCTGTCTGTTTGACAGTAAACACGTCTGAATCACTAGATTAAGATTGATGGAGCTTTGTTAAAGGACAATGGTACATATATAAAAAATAAAAAATAAGAAATAAAGAAGTTGGAAATAAGTTTAATTGGATGAAAGCGAACCCGCTGGCGGAAAGCTAGCTTATTTACCACAACCTAAATATAATCCAATTCGTAATATGGAACACAAATATCTTGTTTCCATCACATGTGTTATTACGTACAAAAATATCAGAACTAATTATTAATTTACTTCGTAATTACATTTGTATGATGAATTCATTAATATGAATAATACATGATTAAATATTGTTGAACGTTTTCTACAGGCGTACGTTAATTACTTTTCAAAAATAAAACACCGTTATAATTACGGCCAACTTTCTAACTCTGTTATTACCAGAAAATCGTTTCTGGATACATTTGAAACACCAAATACCAACATCAAACGTGCTTCGTTTAGAATCAGTGAACTTTAGTCGTAGTTCAAATTCTCATTGGAGACTTCATTGAAACACAAATTCGAAGCTAATCCAGTACGTTAAGACGACTATATGTCGATATATATAACATTGGTTGGGAGCAAATATTTACGCCTAATAACGCAGTAAATCAAGCCTTTGCGAAGCGATTTATCAATTAATCACGAGTGTGACGAACGTTCTGGAATGTCACATGGTTTTCGGTGAAAGAATTTGTCCAGCTCTAATAATTGCTGATCTTTAAATAACTTAAAATAATATAGATAGTTACATAATATGATAATCTATAACAGCATTATCAGCAAGATTATAAACTTTTTATCCAGATGTAACCCGTGATTAATTAGATCGTTTTAATTATTTTTTATAGATAGATCATCCAAACAAATAAGAAGATTATTCCGTCCACTATTTTCACGTGTAACTTTAAATAATATCAATAATTCGTCCATCCCTGTAAACTTTTGCGTTTATATTAGAAGTGGAATCTTATTTAAATACAAAGTCCACGCGAGCAAAGTGATATGCGGAAATCTTATGACTGACTCATTAAAAAACATTTAATCCAAATTCCAAGGACACCACATAATCCTACTAAGAAACATTCATCAAACATTCTTCCATCCTTGTTCTAGACGCGTTTTACGGACATAAGTTTAAATTTTAATTCAATGGAAATCCAGCTTTAAGCTCTCCAGACCTCAATGTGACCTTCGATCCTCTAAATTTCTGCTTCATAGGATTTAGTACGAAGTTAAGATAATTATAACAAATTCATTTTATAAACCTGTTTACACAATGTTAGTAAAATAACATCAAAGTTCACGCTTAACTAAGTAAAGAGAGAAGGGACTGTAGAGTAAATATTTTTATTTCGATGTGTAAATATTAGGAAACGTTGAATTTATGAAGGACAAAAAGAACATACAATTTTTGTGGAATTATTACAAAGGAAACTTGTGTCCATCACGTCGCATCTTTTCCTCTTCCTTTTATGTATTTATTAAACAATCTTTTTTATTTTTAAAGAATTACAATTAAGGAGATTAAATAATAATAAAAGATTCATATTCTTCTATTTTTATTTTTTAGACAATTTCCTATCTTTATCAATGCAATGAATAGACTCTTAAATAAAATATCAATGTAACAGTGATAAACGAAGATAACTTATAGGATATAAAAGGCTGACCCTTCCATATCCTTTTACTTCTATTAACCTGCCCGTAAAGAAAATCGATCGGTGAAACAGATGTGAAATGCATCTGCCACACAAGGGAACAGGGGACTTACTTCAATAACGCTCCATTCATGGGACCAACTTTATACTTATAACTATTTCATACATCAAAGGAACAGATGAAATGCATCAGTCCCCTGCTCAATGTCGGACACGGGACTGACTTTAATAAAAGTTCATTGACCTGTCGCAAGTACAAAAATCTTATAAGTAATTCGTTTGGGAAAATTGCAGAAAGATAAATAATCTTCTAACTATTTAATTAACTAATACTATAAATCCATACTAATATTATAAACGCGAAAGTAACTCTGTCTGTCTGACTGTTACTCAATCACGCCTTAACAGTAGTTAACTGAACCAATTTGCATGAAATTTGGTATAGAGATTTATTGATACCCGAGAAAGGACATAGGATAGGTTTTATCCCGGAAATCCCACGGGAACGGGAACTATGCGGGTTTTTCTTTGACTGCGCGGGCGATGCCGCGGGTGGAAAGCTAGTATCCCATAAACAACAAGAAAGAAATACAACTAATATAAACACATGTATCAGCTACCGTTAATTAAATAATGGCATTTGATTGAGACGCAGATTAATAAGACGCTCTATTGGCAGTCACGTTTATTTGAATAGCGTCTCATTATTTCTGTATTTCCAATCTCGCGGGATAATATCATGTTGTTTACGTTAAGACTGTGATCTTGGTCATGGGATGAAGCGGGGGCGTGTAGCGTTTTAGTTCCTGTTAAGCCTAGTTGAGTATTTAACTTTATTATATCAAAGATAAATGTATCTATCGTTCAACATGTTAAACTATCAAAAAGTTAGTCTGTATTGGTTTAAGAATTTTCAAAATTGGATCAGAAGTTTTAGACTTTATCCACTATGTATCAACGAAAACTGAAAAAAATAAAATTCCATCCTAATCATATTTCACTATAGACGCAATGCGTTATATTTACTATTAAACATATATTTTTTCTTAAACACCGCATGTTTCATGACTTGCGCCGTTCAAATGACACACTTAATTAGCCCCCCCCCCCCGCCCCCGCCCCCATTCAGTCGCGTCGACAATTAAATGCACCCCCAACATAATAAAATATATTGTCTTTATAAAATACAGCTCACTATTGTTTCGCGCGGTTCCTGCTCTGCCACAAAATTAGTCAGGAGTGAAACGTTATACATGGTGTTTGTTTTCAGTTACAAATTGTTTGCCGCGTTGTGGGTTTAAATTATTCTTTTCGGTATGCATTCCAATTCATAGAATTTAGTAATTGCCATAGTTGAACAAGAAGCACTATCCAATGTTTATAAATATTAAATAGTTATGTTTAGAATTTCGAAGTCGTAGTCAACCGTTAGCCATATCTATCTATTTACCTATTCAAATGCTACATTATATTTATCATATTTAAATAATATGAAATAATTGAATTAGTGATGCGTAGTTCTAGCATTTATTTCACAAGGCGATATCTATATAAAGCTACGACGTAGCGCTACGAGAAAGTGTAGATCTACGGAGATACAGAATACTACAGTGTTTTGGTATAGCGTAGCGTTATGCTACACGATACGGTCAGAGATTGATATCGTAAAAGGGTTCAATATAATGTAGGTTTTTTTCAAAATACTCACTACATTTCTTGTTTCAAAAGAAATGCTATTCGTTCTTTGTATTGAGATACCGTCTGCCAAAATCTACCTCAATTTCTTTATTTTTTTCACAAATAAAAGAAACTACATTTAGTCAAAAGAGAAACACCTCCAATCCTCGGTTTCATTACCGCGAGCCCAGCGGTGATCAACGCAAAAACCGTAACGATAAATGCGTAACGAAATAAAGGTCGAAACAACAGAAACCTTCTCGTAGCGGCATTACTTATGTCTATAGAGGTCCAAAGGGTACGCCGGGGCCAATAATAACATAATAAATTATGTCCACGTGTGACTTACAGCCGAGCTCGGTCGCCTCAACAAATTATCATCGTGTTATTTTTTCAGGGTTCCGTAATGTTGTAGAGTATAATTTTTCAAATAAAATGATATTAATAAAAATCTACTAGTGTCTTTTTGTATTTGTAAAAAATGGTATTTATAAAATTTTTATAAAAAAAAATAATGGTCTTACTCTAGTGCTTAAATTGTTTCTAAGTTGAGAAATATTTTCTACGAAATAAAATTTAATCCTAACAAAATCAGAGAATTGAAAATTGTTAATCGTCTAACGCAAAAAAAGACTTCTTAGAAAACAAAAACTAGATAATATTCAAAGAAAAAACTATGCTAACTAATTGAATATTATTGCGTATAAATTCTACGTTATTTATCAAACTTAACAATACAATAAAAAAGTAGAGTTCTACAAAAGAAAAGCAACAAACGTAATTCCATATTGTAGTGTAATAAATTGTATTTGTCAACCCTCAAGAGAACAAAAGTGAGCCTTGAGGTCTTTTATTGCGCATTAGAACCTGAATATGTCCTTTTTTCAGAAAATACAGGTTTTGACAGGTATCTGTGTCTTTATATGCCTTAGAATTGAAGAATTTTTATATAGTAGCACAGACTAATAATAATATACTACGTATACAACAGACGGTGCACTCCATACAAAAAAAGTTGCACTATGAATTTACGCAATTAAAGCGCCAGTGGGGAAATAACGTACTACATGTTCGATTATATCTCTTAGTCTTTTGCTTTTAACACACTAGATGGCACGTTAAACACTGACTTGATGTTCTTTTCCTTCCAGAGCCACTAGATGGCACTAATGTAAATATATGTACACGTACCTTTTATTTTCAAGTCTTTGGCGTCAAGTGTCAACTGTCAACTGTCAACATAATATTTTGTACCTACTCGGATTTTTAATTAAACAAAGCTGACTCACAGAGTACCTACATTATTATGACTGGTATTTAGTTCAGTTTATTTACGAGATTCTGTCAAAACCAAAACGAGAAGCTTTGTTTGTTTTCGTTTTTAATTGTTGAAAAATAAGTGCTAAATATGATTGATGGACTGTGAGGTTATGTAGAATCTACAGGCAGAAAAACGGCAGAAAATAAGCTTTATATGGTAAACTGATATTTTCTCTGAACATAAATTTTTACAAACATGATTTTTAATGATTGGTTTATGGATTTGTAACCCAATATAAGATTGTTTTATTACAGACTTATTGCTTACGTTCGCAATAACAAATTTGTTCAAGAGAGGAGAAGGATTAATCCATCCCAAATGTAAATACGATTCTCCACAAAAACATTGTAGACACAAGAAAGGGATTTCTACATTTGCTACTAAGAAGGATATGGGATCATGAAGGATTTCATCTGTTTTAATACCAGTAAAATGGAATGAGCGCCGTGGCCGTGACTGTGTTTGGTACATAAAGAATGACAAACATTCAACTTAAAATTATTATGAGTGCATTACGGGCAAACACACAATAAGTTGTCCTTTGACTAAGATGTACTTAATTTTAAGGAACACTAAAATGGATGGCTAGAATAGGTATAATCGCATACATAGTATTTATTTCTAGTCTGTTGTATAAATAATCAAAGACTACAAAATATATAGTGAACTATGTCTTTAATATTAATTCTACAGTTTACAGTGTAGTGTGTAATCTATTGTATGTGTGCGTCTAGAATATATAGTCCTGTTGTTCTACAGTTTAAGCAGTTCAATACAAGCTTACAGTCGAGTCAAGTGTTTCATTAACCACCAACCATTGCATGGCAACCCTGCCAGTTTTGTAAATTGTAGTCTACCTAACCTGACTGTTGGTTTTGATTTGTATCACACAAAGAATACTATACCAAATTTCAAGAAATAAGAATTAAATATTTGATTAACTTTTACTAATATACAGGAGCTTATATACATCAAACAAGACCAAAGCAGGGCTTTGGAGAAAGTGTGTATGGACAAAGACCACAATACATATGGTGCGGACAACTGCATGAAAAGCATGCAGTAAGGGACATTAAATAAATAAATAAATAAAACACATTTATTGTCAAGATCACAACACGAGATACATTTATAAACGAAGGAAAAACAAAAAGAAATAAAAAGAAAAATAATTAAATAAAAATAATCTTATTCCTAAGAACTGTAATGTGGCAGTGAGTGACCTGACAAATGGAGCCAACTCAGTATATGATGGCAAGGTGATTAATACCTCACCACCACTGATTTTCAGTGACCCCAAGTGACTATTGGAGTTTCAGTCTAGAATTGTATATAATGATAATTTAACATGAGTATAATATACTCATGTTAAATTATCATATTATTATGTGAAAGATATATTTCTATTAATATGATAAATACTAATAAATAAATACATCAGTTAAAACATGATATACATATATATACATATATATATGTATAGGTAGATATAATATCAGTATGTAATTATGTATATACTTAATGTAAATAAATAAAATGAAATTATGTATATGTTACCGGAAATGTATGAAATCAAGGAATTGTATACAAATCCTAGTGGTCTAAGATCCGAATATAAGTCGAAATGCAACGGCGTGATAATAGAATGAGACCAATTTTATAATAAATTAAGTGTATTAAAAATGGTTTGACTGGAAAAATCCTGGACAGGATATTTTTTATTAATTATTAAAAAAAAATTATTTTCATTTTTTATTAATTGCAGTTTCGAGATAATAAAACAAACGTTATTTGAAGACTTTTTAACGAATGGGTCTCAAACTAATAGGAAATGTGTACAATGCCGATGCCACTTAGGAAATGTATAAAATATTGTTTAATAAACTATTTAATGCATACATATCCTAGTAAATATAAAAATGAATCGCAAAATGTGTTGGTAAGCGCATAACTCGAGAACGGCTGAACCGATTTCGATGATTCTTTTTTTATTATATTCCTTGAAATACGAGGATGGTTCTTATGTAGAGAAAACGTAAACATGTACCACGGGCGAAGCCGGGGCGGACCGCTAGTATCCTAGTAAATGTATAATCTTCCTTGGAATTATATATAATTCCAATATCGTATTAGGAAATGTAAATAAAGTAAATGATTTCTGTAATAAAACACGTTGTTATTTTTTTTTATTATAGCACTTATTGAGACAATCGGGTAACAGTCTTACCGTAAAATAATAATAATATGTTCATATTATCTTACTAATTAACATTTCTTAAATCAACTTATATTCAATCAAATCAAATTTTCATTTATTTAAGGGTGCTATTACCGATTTTTAACAAAAAACGCTATTTTACGGTACCATTTTAACTCAAAGCAATTACACGTGAGAACAAAGTAATATCTTAATTTAAAGATAATATATTCAGATCTACGATCATCTTATAAAAATTGTACGACGTCATACAAAATTGTCGCTGAAATACGATTTTCCCAGCACAATGATCGCATAAAATGCAAAAAAATGGGGTCTAAAACGGTACAATTTTAAGAAAATTAAAAGCCTAATCTATCTTCTTACCTATAAATTATTGAGGGATGAGGAGGATGAGGGAGGGAGGGAAGTCCTTTATAGATTCTGATAATTTTTTTGTATCTAAATCAAAATTTTATTTCAATTATTAGCTAAAATAAAAATACTTGTTGATTTCTTCATACATTTTGCTCTCGCGGGTCGTCAGACCGCGCTCAGAAGCGCTCTTGGAAGGACGGGTGTATCGCTCCTTGTCCCAAAAATAAAACGAATTAGAAAAAGATTATTGTGCGTGCACTGTCGTTTTCGTGATTTGAAATATTTTTTTTTATATAGTTTTGACCTCATATTGGTTAATAGATACCCCAATTACCATGAAAATGACACCCATGACGAAAATATGTAAAATTTTCGTCCGCGCCATCTTGGATTTTAGTTTTGACCTCATATTGGTTAAAAGCTACCCCAAAAACCATGAAAATGACACCCGTGTCGAAAAGATGTAAAATTTTCGTCGGCGCCATCTTGGATTTTAGTTTTGACCTCATATTGGTTAATAGATACCCCAATAACCATGAAAATGACACCCATGACGAAAATATGTAAAATTTTCGTCCGCGCCATCTTGGATTTTAGTTTTGACCTCATAGTGGTTAATAGATACCCCAATAACCATGAAAATGACACCCATGACGAAAATATGTAAAATTTTCGTCCGCGCCATCTTGGATTTTAGTTTTGACCTCATATTGGTTAATAGCTACCCCAAAAACCATGAAAATGACACCCGTGTCGAAAAGATGTAAAATTTTCGTCGGCGCAATCTTGGATTTTAGTTTTGACCTCATATTGGTTAATAGATACCCCAATAACCATGAAAATGACACCCATGACGAAAATATGTAAAATTTTCGTCCGCGCCATCTTGGATTTTAGTTTTGACCTCATATTGGTTAATAGCTACCCCAAAAACCATGAAAATGACACCCATGACGAAATGATGTCAAATTTTCGTCGGCGCCATTTTGGATTTGACCTCATATTGTTTAATAGCTACTCCAACTCCTTGAAAATGACACCCATGACGAAAAGATTTCAAATTTTCGTCGGCGCCATCTTGGATTTTAGTTTTGACCTCATATTGGTTAATAGCTACCCCAAAAACCACCCACATTTGCAAATGTGTTTGCTACTTAGGAAAAGTTCAGATTTAAAGATATAGATAATGTGACGAATTTAATTTATTTAATTCCGACTGTTTCTCGGAATAACATACCTACATTTACTAAGAATTGCATACAATGCCGGGTTTAATATATTGCCGGTAACATAATATTATGTATGATAATAATTCTTAAAAAAGTATTTTATACATTTCTTAAAAAGCTTCGATATTGTATACAATAATACAATTCATATTCAAATTGTTGTAAAATAGTCCCACTTTTTTAAGTTGGTTGAATACACTAAAATACTTATAAGGATCGTACCTACTAATAAAAGTAACAAAATGAATTTTTTAAAGTTCCCAGTAATCTTCTGGAATCAATTTCAATAAAAATATAAAAAAAAATATCAAGTATGAAGATGGTCTATAAAATGGATTGCGCTATGTTTACGTGAGCGTGATGTCCCGCGAACCACGTTGCGACGTTAAATATACCTAAATTTGAGTAACGCAGATTTGTGACAGCGTCCTTAAGGTAATCAGTCCCCTCGTCCTGCTGTCCCCGTGTACATGTCGCAGTTGGATTGTATAATCCGCCGTATTACAAACGGCCGGCATTTTGTAATATGCCGAAATTCGTCTTTTTCAAACATTCTACAAAAAGACGGTCGCGAGCCGACGGAGCCCCACTTCGTGGGGCTCCTATTTCTGTATAGTTCTAAAAAACACGAACCTAACCTAACCCACCCCCTTATCCAAACCAAAAAATTCTGATTACGAATTTTCGGCATATTACAAAATGCCGGCCGTTTGTAATTCGGCGGATTATACAATCCGATTGCGACATACATACCCCTCGTCCCGCGTACCTTCCAATATCTTAGATGTTTTACATTTCCGACTGTTAGTTAGGAAATGTATGGATTTCCTAGGAAATGTGTACTATAAAATAATTTATTTCACACATTTCCATGCGATTTTAGGAATTACATACATTTCCTGGGAATTTCATACAATGACGGATTACATACATTTCCGTTAACATATACTTACAATGTTTATAATTATAATGATAAATAGGCAGAAAATAACGGTCTATATAATGTTATGTTATATTATAACCAGTAAATAAAATAAATATTTAATTAAAGTTTATGTGTAAACTGTAATTCGATACAAATGCAGGGTTAGAACAGGATTTTAAAATATGTCTCCGGTATTGGAAACGAAAATTATTAATATTTGTCAAACTGGTTAAATGGTGGTGGAATGTTGTTCCAACACTTATGGCTCTTTCAATTTATGCGTTTCGTATCGGACCGCTAGTCGCTACAGTGCCGAAGCTGTGCGTTTGTCGTACGGCGCACGGCCGGTCGTTTGTTTTCATACAAAATGCACGGTGCGGCAACAGCGCGGCGTCCGTACCGCGAACGCTCAAGACGGCAATCTACAGATCACCCATATTTGGCAATCTCGCTTCACCTAATGGCCTTGTTTGTTCAAGCCGAAATGAATTAATTACCTACTGCAAAAATTAAATAATTTAGATTACCTGGAAAAGACAAGGAAAATAAACTTTAAACAAGTGTTCGACCGATTATTACCAAGTAGGTAAATAAATTAATGACAAGACAAGGTAATTAATGCTAATAATTTCCTAAAGAAAACATTTTTTTCAAAATTTTCACATAATAGGTACTAGTACCTAACTAGACTCAAAAGTTTATGATAAGTCAATGAATGATAAATAGAATATGTTTAAGTAAAATGAAGTAGTTTATTTTACAATAAATTAATCTTATAAATTACCAACTTTCATTCTACGGCTTCAACCGTGTGCCTTATTCAATCCCTGTTCCTACACCTTGAATCCTATTTATGCAACAAAATTGAGATGTCCTTTTTCAACGTAGGTATGTACCGTGTATGTATGTATATCGAAATTTCCGTCAAAATCGGTTCAGACGCGTGCGGGAATACCTATTTTCTCGTGGTCCCACTATTTTCTATTTTGTCCTACTATGACGGAGTAACTTTCGTATTTATCTACAAAACAGAAATGATTTGATTGTTTGTTTGTTTGTATTGGATAGGATCCGAAACTACTGGATTGATTTGAAAAATTATTTCACCATTCGAAGCAAAAATTATACCTACCTGATGAACATAGGCTACTTTTTATAACGGAAAAATACTTCATTCTTATGGGAATCGATGTCGAAATATTTAATTTTAAGCGCATAAAGAAAAAAAACGCAAAGGATCATTCAAAACCTTTTCTACGGTTTAAATCTCAAAACTTTTTGGTTCATACTTCATATAAAGGTAATCTGATAGGATTATTTAGAAAATAAAACAAGATGACGTAGGTAGGTATTTAACTTTAGTTTCGATTTATTATCATTATGATGATTTCTTGATATTCTTAACGACGCGGTTGGCGCAGAGGTAAAGTAACTGCCTACTGAGCTGACGGTCCTGGGTTCGATCCCCGGTCAGGGCAAATATTTGTGTGATGAACTTGATTATTTGTTTTTGGGTCTGGGTGTTATCTATATATGTATTTATAAAATATTAAATTATATTTATCATCGTCTAGTACCCACAACATAAGCCTTAATTGAGATTACTGTGGGACTAGGTCGATTTGTGTAATATTGTCCTTTAATATTTATTTATAATTTATATACTTATAATTAAATGTGACTAGAAATAATATACTTACTACGGTTTAAGTATAGGTTGTATTATTATTATTATTTTGTAATGAGATCTTGCAATCAAATATTCACACAATCTCGCAAGTTTTCCGACAATTCATTTTTCGTATGAAAACGATCAATACACTATACTCTGTCCATTATATTATTATTTGCTTTTTGACAGCTTCACGCCTATGTAGGATTGTATTGTCTATGTTAAAATGTCATACAAATAATTATCGTACTTCATGGACAGGTCCCGCCCACTTAGTGATGCCTACACAGAATTATTCAATAATGGGTCGATAGATTAGAATAATCGATACAAATACTCTGTAAAATATATCCGATACAGAAAAACTCTTCTATTATGTTATATAATTTAAACGTAAAGACAACCGAATTGTAAGATAGAAACCAATAAATAATAAAATATGTGGTTAGTTTAGTTTTAACATACAATGCATAGATATGTGGTCTTATTATTACATATCTTATTAGTACGTTTACGTTGTAATTATTATTTACGTACCTGATTCGATTTATGATAATATTTTAAATTTATAATTGAAATGGTATCACAATCGATAATCTTTTGAACATCACTTCTGGTATCACCCGTCGAGCTGTCAAAAAGCAATTCTTATAGTGGACAGACTATAGGTACCTACCTAATATAAGCCGCTACAGGAACGCAGTTAGTAATAATTAATAACGGCTTTAACCCATTTACAATATTTTTTATAGGTACTGCAAAGGCAATGAGGTTATGTATTAAAAACGTAGTACACATATATTATTATTAGTCTGTGGTCTGTGATATTATTATTAGTCTGTGTTAAAAACGTGAAAAGTAACGTAAAAACGTCTTAGTGCCATCTAGTATTCGTTTAGCATCGCCAAATCGGAGGAGAATAACTTGTTTATAGTAGTTTCATGAGATGGCGTTGTTTTGAATATAAACTTTTCTGTAAAATTAGTTAAAATCGAGTGAAAATTAAATTAAATAGGTAGGTTCCATTTACAAAAGTATGTAAAAAATTATAAAAAGCAATGAAATTGCAATTAAATCTAATTTTGTTTCTTGCTGGTTAAAATGATACACTTAGCGGCATCTATTGGTAGACGGATGGCATTAATCGTCTTTTGTATGTAGTGAACCAGACATGATAGTAGTTTTTTTCGACATCTCAAATTACTTATGACTTGTAATTTCACTATAAACACCATAAACATCGTTGGTTTCATTTCGTCTAGTTTTTTTTATTCTTTACTTAAGTTCAATTGTTTTATGTTTATATTTCAAAATAATCATATTGAAAACATACCAAAGAAGTGTTCATTTCAAATATCAATTAAGAGGGTTGTTATTTAACATATATTAAAGGCTATATCTATTACATACATAATATTATAAAGCATTATGTTTATCAGCACCAAACCCACTCTCTACCAAATCCCAAACAGTGCCAATCGAATCAAATCACAATACTCCAAACATATTCAGAGTACGAGTCTCTTCACGCACTCCAACTTGCCCGGATATGGAATGGTCGTAAAAACCCTTCGCTGCCCGATACGGGCCTTAAAAAGAATATTGCGTTGTTAACGTTTTATACCGCTGGTCGCGGTTAAATTGAGGTGACGTTTATTACGCCTGTACATTTGATATTTGTTTAATTGTTTCGAGTTACAATGTCGCATTGGAGTGGGGAAAAAACGACGCTCTGCAAATGAATTATGGACGCTGTTGTGTTATTTTAGGTATTAGTAAAGGGTGTTAATAAATGTAGAATCAGAGCACTGGCTTTTTCATAGATAGAGAATGCTCTTGCATACGAACGGCTTTCAGGGAAAAGGCCATAGGTAATATCTGACTCCCAACGCCCGCACAGAAAAGTCTATAGGTAGTGCATCTATCGACTCATCAGAGCAGATAGTGATGAGGGCCTAAAGAACTTCAATGAATAAACTATGGTTTGTAACTACTAGTCCAAGTTTGTCAGACCTAAAATGCACTACAAGAACAACATTGTTCCCTCACAATCGAGTTAACCTATCACACCAGGCTCCAACTGTTCCATATGCATTAATCTCATCCCCTGTCCACCCTTAGCGATGTATTGCGGAAATGAGCGGGATAACCCTTACGAGGCGATATTTTTTCTAATAAATACTCACTGATAAGGCAGGTCGGCGTTAATGGTTCAAAATAGTACATTCTCATGTGACAGTTGGCGATTTGATAGAAAAAAGGAAAATAAAATAAATGTATTACCTACACGTAGGTTAAGGGTTAAACTGGTTTTATATGGGTTGGTCTTGAGATAAATATATGTTATTTGCTTTTTCAGGTTCTTGAAGAAGCTTTTGGTGCTCGGTTGGTTCATCAGAATGTTAAGTAATTTAAGTTGAAGTGAGTGATGTTATAAATTCTACAAAATGATCACAAATTATATGTAAAGTATGGAGTATCATACTGCTAAGTAGTATTGTGTGAATTCGTTTTATCAAAACATACTTATTGATTTGTTAGTGAAATATATTCAAGTATAAATAAAATTAAAGAATCTGAAGATCTTAGGTTGAAAAATCATTACTACCATACTAGAAGAAGAAGGCTAAAAGTACTTAATGAATGTTGTCTAAAAAGAAAGATTAATTTTTTCGTACTCTCAAAAACTCAGAATCACTTAGCTCCAAAAAACTAAACGGGTATCCATTAAGGCATTGAACAAAACTTCGTTTATTTTAGTCTTTTTATTCCCAGACTTCAGCCAAACATCTTATTAATTAATCATTAAAAATAATTATATGACCTCTTTTCTTTTTACAAGAAAAAATAACTTTAAACCAAATTGATATTCTAAGGAGCAGGTGTATTGAACGTCTGTTGTTTTTAGATTATTCTCCGGAGTAATATTTATGGCGAATTAATTTTATTTATTGCCCATTTTCCATTTTAGAGTGCTCGACTAATCTTGATACAAGCTTTTTTTCGGATATGGCTTACGTTTTTAGTATATTGTAGTAGATTGATCATTTTGTAGCGAGAAAATCTATTATTTTTGCAAATTTTTATGAGCTCTAGATCGCTTAAAATGAACTCAATATAATATACAAAGTTATTTTTCTGTATATGTCTATGGTACTTTTATACTCTATGCCCATAACTGTCAAACGTTTCTCTTTAATTGGTTGGATACGAGTCCATTTGCTCGAATGTCAAAAGACCATGTTGCCAGATACGAAACAACATAGATTTTTATTTTATGTATACAGCAACGAACCGCACATTCAGCTGAAAGTAGAAATGGCTTGTGTATAGCTTCCCGCGGTTTTATAAGATTTATTTCACCAGATAGCTAGAGGGCGTGACTGGTTGAAAAATGGATTTTTTTTCGACTGTGTTTTAAATGAATCAAGTGGGTAATGGTAGGTAATAAAAATGTATTAAAGTATTCGTGTGGCAACCTTTCGATTGAATGTTTTTTATGTGCTATAATATGTTTTCGGGTTTACGAATAGTTTGTTTTGTCATACGGTACATACTAGTGGCTTGATTTAAAAAATCATGGAGAAAATAATTAGTTAGGTTAAAATACATTACTATTTCAATAACTTTGAAGGCCATATTTATAGCAGGAATAAATGCTACTCATTCAAGATCTTAGAATTGAAAATAATTCAGGCATTATCTTTGATACTTAAAAAGTCTTTTATATTCAACGAGACGATACCAAGCGCTTGAAACCGAGCTCTACCTACCACAAATTTAAGCTCAAATTTGCTCACTCCAAACAAAACCGGTGGCATCAGATTAAATACCTCCTCATCTCACGTTCATCTAATTCAAATCAAACATACCGCTTCTCGGTGCCGGATTTAATTTCCCTCCGTCGCAATGCGATTAGATTAACCGACTGTAAATATAGCATGTTGTGTGCAGGTCGGGAGTGAAAACCCACTGCGCGCTGCGTCTTGGAACGATGCGACTGACTCGATTGTTTAAGCTATAGTCGTGCTACTCGAATATGTGGATATAGCTAGCTAGCTAGCTAACTAAAATGTGTACTACAAGGATTATAATCTTATATATTTTATTTAACTATCTTGTGCCTTATCATGACATAATGTTGTTTGAAACAATGCTCCGAGTGCGATATGCTGTGTCGATAAGTGGTAGAAAAATCGAATACTAAATTGACTCTGCGTAACTCGCAATTTCCACATTTTAAATAGCGATGAAACTTGATATTTTTGAAAATATATAAATAGATTTAAATTACGTATTTGTATCGTTCAAGACCTCATAATATAGACCATTTAAATATTTGTTATTATCGCTCTAGGTGTTTATTCTTAACAGCATTCGCCTACAATCTATTGTTTCTCGGCTCCTTAACCGTCCTGTGATAAAGTTACCACCAGTAATCCAACTAGCAATCTTCGTCATTCTAATTTGCACTCTCTAGACCAGAAGATAAGTAACATTTTGCCCTGTTAACAATACAGCATATGCGAAGAACAGTTCATTAGATAGAGTGCGGCTTAGATCCGCGTTTTGTTCCAAACCGATTCGTGTGATGCCCGAAATGTTTTATCGAACTACGAATAACTCCCGTTCTGAAGCTCAAGATATTTCCTAATGAGTGCTGAATTGAGACGGGATTATTTGAATTTTTAATCAATTAACGGATGATAATAAATATTCTGGAGTTATATTTCAATTCACAAAGATAGAAGTAAAGAAGAAATATAGCTGTTGGAATTCCGTTTATGCTGTTTATTGCAAATGTCTAAACTAGGCCGAACCCGTATCTAAGATCGTAGTTGCTCGTTGTTACCAATTTTGTGGTATGTAAACACAATATAATATATAATAATAAGTAGGTATAATTTGAATTTGTGCATGATATAGCTAATGCCTAGTGCACTTAAAATCTATTATGAGATAAGAATAGATTTAATATGATGAACCATAATAGCAGACAAACGATAAACTGCATGTCCCCAAGTGGGGTAAGGGGCAGATGCATTATACATCTGTTTCACTGATCGATTTTCTTTAGGGACAAGTAGGTGATCAGCCTTCTGTGTCCTACCAGACCAATACATTTTTTTTTCTTCGTCTCCACCGGGAATCGAACCCAGGACCCCTCGGTGTTACACTCACGCGTCAACCACTGTACCGAGGAGGCGGTCAAGACAAACGATAAGTATATAAATATAACTACAAAGAATTTACAACATATTGTACAGTATCTCCTTAACCCCTTGACCACCGAGCGGCCCAATGAGACCGCGACACAATAGATTTTCTATTGTGTCTGTGATTCCGAGGCTGAGGGATTAAATACGCTGCGCTTACTACGATAAAATCTATAATAATTTATGGCTCATTAAAACCACGTGCGACTTGCTAGCATATAATATTATCTAGATATAAGTAATTTTATTAAACATATGGCTCGTTAACTTTAATACAATTTATCACAAGCTTGTTTACTGGTCTCATTAAAAGGTGACGTAATAACATTGTACAAAACATACGAACATTGTACACATAAAAAACTATGACGAAAGTTTTCGCGAGTTAACGCGTCGGTAAAAAATGAAACTCTGCCGTGGTCCGTGAGCAGGGTCCGCTGTTTTTTGTCCCTGTTAAACAATGACTTAACAAAATATGTCGAGAGTTTAATAATTGCTCGGAGTTTAACTAGTTTTTCGTGTTTTCGGGTAATTAGTTAAATTATTAATATGTATTGCCTCCTAGGTACTATTATTAACGCGTGATTTTAATAATGGATAGATTCTGGATTCGACTATTCGTTTTTCCTCTTTATGTATATAAACAAAAATATATTTTTATTCTTAAACAATCGTAAACAAAGGTTAATTTCACACACCAGTTGCACATGTTAATTGCTAAAATATTATCGTATAGAATTTTCAATTGATTTCTTTGGCATGATAGATTTTAATCATTCGTATTTTCATACGCTTCATTCTGTTAAATATCAAAGGCGTTTTTGTGAAAAACAAAGCTCTTTTGTAGACAAAACACGTCATAACAAACGTCAATATAAAAGCTATAAAATGAATGTAAAAGACAATTAAAACAATATTTGTTAATTTTTTAATTAGTCTTCTAGTATTTGGAGTTTCTCCAAGTTACGATTTCATCATTGCTGATAATGTACCTGATAGCCCATTAATTTATAATTTTGACTTACATTTTCATATATTATGTGAAATTTTTATGTGAAAGCGAATGTATCCATACTCTGTGAAACCAGCCATAACCTCTTACAAAAATAAGTAAGGTTTAGTCAATACGTTGTTCTTCCATAAACAAAACAAAATAGAATCAACCAAAGTTGTACAGATACCAAAAAAACCCAAAAAATGTCAAGTTGTATAAAACGACACAAAAATAGTTAAGAACCTAGATTACCTCCAAACTTTTCACCCAAAATAACTAAAGATATCGTGCGTTATCTTGTCCCAATTTCCAATACTTGTATTCATTAAAGGGCCGTCACCTGTCGCCGTCTCGAAAGCAATTATAAGTTTAGTTCGTGCTACACTACGCACATAAATTACCCGATTATACAAGTTGCGGAGATGTGCGTAGATTGTTTGCAAACAAATGCCGCCATTACCTGAAGGATTTAGAGGATCTACGCGTCTTGGAATTGAGCATGGTTATGCCATAGTATCATTTATCTTAAAGAATATTATTGAGAAACAGGATTAAAGTGAGCGATTACATTGTACAGGTTACGATTTTAGTCAAAACCGCGAACGATTGTAAGAATTCTAATATCTATCAGTAGAAAAGTAAAAAAATACATACATTGGATCTACTGACAAAATACACTGCTACAATTCAGCTTCCTATTTCCACATGCTGTCTGAATAATGATTTTATAACGTAACATTACCTATCAAATATGCCATCTTACCTACCCTAATCGGACCAAACGATCCAAAAAGTCCTTGTAATTACAAACCAGCCAGTTCATTAAGCACCATAAAACGGCATTATACACACGGCGATTGGAATTAAATTCCCCGGTACATATAAACCCGTTCTGGACTCATTAATCCAACGTCCCGGGACGCATAAAAATGGAACGTAGCAACGCGTGGACGAAAGTCAACGGAACTAATTTGAAAAGTGCCCGGGGAATGTGCCTCGGCGCTTTTTTAAATTGACGACACATTTTTGCGTGGCAAATTTTTAGTGTGCTAGTGTGAAGGCGAATTGCTTTTAGTGCGGATTCTTCGAATGGGAATAGTGGGGTGGGTATGCGTTGAGTCGCGCTTGTTCTCACATGCGTCAATGTATTACTAGGTTTCTCGACTCTTGCGTGGTACTTGTACAAAGAAGGGCTGTTGTTGAAGCTGTATCAAATGTATCTTGGTTTGAAATCGTAAAAACACACTGGTCATCTGTATCCTGACAATTGTAGGTATAATTTCCTATTTTATTTTTAATGTTCTCTATCTATTCAGAAATGCTACAAATAGTTCCAAAAAATTGGAAGTGAATATCCCAATAAAGAATACATTTAAAATTACTTAAAATAATTTTAAGATTATCTTACTACAAGGACCAGCAAAGAGAATCGAAGACATATACATATTATAGTTGTATCTACCACTTCTACGTCATAATCTTGATTCTTCTACTTCTCTGTGATAAAAACTACATTTCATAAGGAAAAAAATATCTTACACAAGTGTATATTATGTATGTATCTGACCAGGACAGCAGATAATGTTTTATTCATCGCCTTCGTTAGCGAGACGGTGGCGTGAGACGCTCGTTATTATTAAATATACAAATACAAGCAAATATTATATGAATTTCTTTATTTCTTACGTAATTATTTGTGCGTCATTAGTACAAATCAAATTCATAGCAATTTATTGTGATAAAATTCAAAAGTTTCAATTTGAGGTCGAGACAGAAATATTCGGCGTTGTTGCACCAATTATTCGAAATTCATTCAACACATGTAGAAAAATTAATTACGGAAATAATCTTATCCATCACTTATTAGTTTTTGGTAATAATATTGCATGTTTAAAAATACGGGAAAATGACTAGACTATTTTCTTCTAAAGAATCACATTAATTTCCCTTTACTATTCATGCCTTTATATCTTCATTTACTATAAAATTATTACAAAATTTAGCACTTACATACACAAATAATTACTCGTTAATTATATTAATTATTTATGGAATAAAATACAAAGTACGCGTCGAAAGGCCGAGGTGTGAGTGCGTCATGACATTCATTGTCACAGCGCTGACATGTCGTTAATTATTTATTATCTGCAGTTGAGTTCTGTGAAATTAAATTAAGCTGCATAACAGTTACGTTTACAGTTTCAGTTCAGAAATATGGAATGTTAATGTATTCTATTATATTTTTTTAGTGTTTAAGGGTTACATACATTTTATACTTAAAGCTATAAAGCTGAAGAGTTTGTTTGTTTGAACGCGCTAATCTCGGGAACTATTGGTCCGATTTACAAAATTCTTTCGGTGTTAGATAGCCCATTTATCGAGGAAGGCTATAGGCTATATATCATCACGCTAAGACCAACAGGAGCGGAGCACTGCGGGTAAAACCGCGGAGCACAGCTAGTATAAAATGTATTTCTATGACAAGCAATCATTAACAAGTAATAGCGTTGTTCTTTTAACTTGAGAAACATTAATGGGGTACTAGTGAAACTAGTTATATTAAATATTAAGGTCTATATAACAAATACTTGGTCTTTACAATTTTTCACGCAACCGAGGTATCTTATCAATCATAATTTGCCAACTTTCTCCTTGCTAACTTTATAACAAGCTTAAGAAATCTTTCTTCAATACTTCATTCATTACAAATAAAAAACTGCTGGAGATTTATTGAAAAAAGTCATTAAAAATACGTACGAGAAGAAATATAATGACTACACGTTATTTGTTTTTATTTGAACCACATTGTTATTATTTGTATTATCTGCTACTAGCTTCCGCCCGTGGCATCGCCCGCGCGCGTTTTTCGCAATAAAAGGTAGCCTAAGTTCTTTCTCAGGGTCTAAAGATTGTCTGTGCCAAATTTCATCAAAATCGGTTGAGAGGTTTAAGCGGGAAAGCGTAACAGACAGACAGACAGAGTTACTTTCGCATTTATAATATTAGTAGGGATAGTAGGGATGTTAAAGTATTCATTACTTTGAATAAATTAAAATAACAAGTTTAAACTACTGTATATTTCAAGAAATTTAAAATTCTGTTTGTAAAGAAAACAGTCTTGAACCGACCGTCTCTTTTACATAATAAATTGATTTAAAGACGGTGCAGAATTTATTAGCAGTTAATACTTTAATGTTATTTACTATACTTTACTATACTGTATACATTTTATCTGTAAATCGACGTGACTGGAGAAAGTTTACTGAGGCCCTATGCTCCTCGAGGAGTTAAAGGAACAATCATCATCATCATACATTTGATATTCTGTTGTAAACTGCTTCAAGATGCAAAATATATAAATATTGTTTAGTGTTTTGTAGCTAAGTAATATAAGATCAAAAATGTTCGATTTTCTTTCGGTTGCTGAAAGAACAGTGCCATTTATCTAACAAAATCAAGTCAAACGTTTTGAATCAAGCTTAGGAATCAAGATTGAGATTAATTTTATAGATGAAAAATTGAATAGAAAACAATATTTTATGTGTAAATTTGTTTTTAGTGAAAAATAATCCAATTCATATACACAACAAAAAAAACCTTTAACCACCAAAATATGTCAACCGGCAAGGTGAACAAACTAATCACTCTGATGCAAAACCTTTGTCAACGTCAGATAAATCGAAAAATGGTTTCGTTCACAAATTCGCCGAAACATCGGAACAATGGCGCGTTGGACAATGGGTTATCATCACAAAGACCCCTTCTCATTACTGATCATAATAACCAGTGTTACTTGAGCCCCTGCTGCCTGGTGCCCCTCGAGCCCGCTCCCCGACGAACTGTGGCTATACCGACCAGTATAACATGACCTCTGGCTAGTTGATTTTCTTCTTGTTCTCAAGAAACTGTTTTATGGAGAAACGGGACGGAATCTATAGTTCACGGGACGGGATATATTTTCTCTTTGTTATTGAAATTGGTAGGAAACAGAACTAACGTTAGATTGATTTAATCAACAAATTAAGAGTACAAGAGTAAATTGAATCATAACACAAGTGAACAATGATACTTGAAATGTATAGAGACTATTGAATTCAAAATTTGATATAAAAAAATCCCGCAATGTGTTTCTAAACCCATTATTTCTATTCAGCTGAATAAATTTGGCTCATATTCACATGTATACAAAATTTTAAGAAATAACCAAAAAAGCGCTGTCGTTTTTCTCATTTTGATAGATATCTGAATGGCACTAGTTTTTAATTACTTGATAATTCAGTCCAATTTCTTTGTTAAATCTTCAATAATTTAAGACAATACTTCTCGGAACTACGACTTCATGTATTACGTTTTAATTCCACTGGAAGCGTTTATTGTCCTTATCTTATCTTTAATTACAATAAAATATCCATAATTACACTCGTAATACCGCGCAGACAATGCGTACTCAGCCCGTACAATGCGACCATCTAATTTCTCTGAATTATAATATTTGACAAGGGCTGTGTGATCCTCTTACTGAAATCTCTTTGCGAAATACCATATTGTATTCGCCCAACGAATGTATCATCAACGGTCCTTTATTCAATGGATTTATGTTTGGAATTGCATAAGATCTGTTTATTATGATAATTTTATTGTGTCGTGGTCCTCGAGGTATGAGTGGCAAGTTTTGAACGTAATACCGTTGTTCTTTACTCAGTAATCGTATCTCATATGGATGGTTGAATTTGGAAATAACCTTTATGAAATAAAATTCTATCATTCTTCTTTATCTCGATGAAATGGTTCTAATTCCTTTAATTGTAATGTGGTGTATTGTTATTATTTGTATTAATCATTACGTATTTATTTGTTAATCGTTAATAATAATTCTTAGGTACACATACTGCTTAGTCATGCTTATGAATGATTAATTCTTGAAACTAATTGAAACTAAATATAAAAACCGTTTCGACTAAAGCATTAAAAATCTCATTTTACAAGCGTGCCAAGTTCACACATACAAAGCAACCAGAAAAAACACGTTTAAGTATGCTGCTCACGCCCCAAGTCGTGCTCAATTTCAGTCTAATCCCTCATATCCGTGAGCCAGAACCCACCTTCCATTCAAACGGCTGTAGGCCAAGTTACATTAATCATTAGAAATAAAAGATGTGAGTGGAGTGATTCGTAATTTCACCTGAAGATACTGAGTGCCTATTTGTGACTGTAATTCTTTGCGCTATTCAGTGGGGTAAATAGAAAGCGAGTACGATTCGGGATGTTTCTAATGCTGAGTTCTATACAGCTTGAGTTGCTACGTTCGTAATGCTATTAGGATATTATGTGGTTAATTTCATATCTAGCGTTAGGAGTCTTAAGAGCTAGATGATAGATTTCCAAATTAGATGATTTGATAATAATTATCCAGTTGAGTTTCTATGCCCCACCAGATTAGGATCTTAGTAGTTTCCTCCTAGGCTCTTATCGATTGCAATGCTTAGGAAGCACTATTTCAAAGCCGTCCTCAGCGTGCTAATAAATTATTCATAGAACGGAGTATCTCAATAGCATGATAAATAATTCCATTTAAAAAGAAAAGAGGCCTATTTATTTTATAATTCAATTAAAAAATACAATCCTATTGCTCGTAAAAACGTAAAAATGTCCTACTAAATTCTGAACTTCAACCCATTATCTAATTCATTTGTTATTTTTATTAGTAGATACTATTTTCATCAAAACATTCTTCCATTCGATTATTCGCTACAAAAATAAGGCGCTTGCTCAACATTCTATCTACGTTAACTCAAGTATTCACAGCACAATTTGGTTCATTAATACGTCGGAAAATTAGCGGAATGTTTGTTCTAACTCAAACTTATCGTACATTAGCGTCGGTTCTACCAAGTGTACCATTAAGCCGCTGGATAGCGCTTCAGCCACGACCGGGCTAACTAACCGCTCCGTATTAAATTCAAAGTGTGAAACTAATCAATTATTGGCTTCGTGTATTAGCTTAAATCAGTGTGTAGCAGCGCTTGAGGCGCTTTATACTTAATGAGGAAGTTTGCGAAGGGGATTAATAAGTGAATAATTGTTGTTTGTTGCTGATTTATATAAAATTTATTACTTGTGAATTCAGCTTCATTCATTGTGTTGATTATATTTTAATGAACATAATCAACATTTTATCAAGTAGAGATCGATAGAATGAACTAAGATACACTTTTGTCATAATAATCTTTATGTAGGATACTCGCTACGAACCAAAATTGAGTTTTCCTTATACATTCTATTAATCAAATTTTCTTCCCTGCACTTCGTTAGCGCATGAACCGTAACACACAATCGTAGCTGTAGATAAAAATTAAAAAAAAAAACATGTATATGATAGAACTCAAACAACTAGCGGTTCTATGAAGAATTCTTCACACATAATAATATGTCCATACATATCACAATCGTTTAAGAACATCCAGCCTTTTCCTGACTAATCTTATCTTACCCTGTCTAATCTTTGACTATCACCACAAAAACACACTACATCCCACTACAAAATCAACAGGTTAATCCGACAGGCACTCCAGGAAATGCCAGCTTCTCTCCCACAGGCACCTGTAATATACACGCTCTATCACTGTAATCCATGACGTCACTTAGCGCGTAAGTGAGCCTTTGACGATAAATGACCGTCATGTGTGTCCATCGACTGGCCTAATTTAGTGGTGCGTGTTTGGGACTAACTACTAGTAGGTAGCTCCTATTAGTTAGCTGGGCTTTGTGTGTGATATATTTATTGTTTTTGATTTTTCAAATTTGCGCACAATTTCGTAATAAAAGCGAAAGCGAAATTGCGAAAGCTTGATCAAAAGGATAAGGGTAACGGTTAATAACTAGCTTGCCAGTTAATGTAGCTACCTGTAAAGCTCTACTGCCGCATAACCTTTTCCATCAAATCTATCAACAAATAAGAGAATCAGAATTCATCCTTACAACCTGTGCAACAAATATTTCAGCACACACGAGGCCATTAATTGCACCATTTCTGAATATGCCATTCAATGCCACCTTCACCCTACCAAAACGTGCACACAAAGTTGCAATATCCGACATAATAATAGACGTTAATAATTTGCATCTCATAAATCATCACAGTAATAATGTTCCACAAGCGACTGGAGATATAAATTTGCCTCCTTACAAAAGACATGCGGCCACAATGCATGTATAAATGACTATTATTTTAAGAGAAACCTCCAAGTCACATTAATCATGAGGAACGGAGTCGTGACTGGCGAAGTTTGTCTCTTACGTGACAACAAAGTTGCCGATGTATGATTAGGTACTGAGAAATGACTGAGAAGGGTTTTTTAGTTGGCTACGTCTGAGATAGGTAGAGTTGAGGCTAGAACATTGATCCTAATATTGGTTTTCTATGGAGGGTACATTGTCTATCGCGTATATATCTGATATATTATAAGTTTCTTCTCTTTTCTATCTACTAAGACTATTATAATCAGTTTAAATCCCAATTACATTTAAATAATATCTATCATGCGGACTTCACAAATGGCCATCTCTTAGTTATTGGCCAGTACTTTATATTACTGGCTGTGGCTTGAACTTTTATTTTAATACCAAATCGGTGCTTTGCTTTAGCCGTGATAGCGAATCAGATTGACAGACATTTTCTCATTGATATTAAGTACACATCATATTGTATATTTATATTGATAGCTGTTGCAAGTATTTACCGCTATTATTTTAGGAAAATTAATTAAACTAAGGATACAAATTATTATATTGTTAACAATAATAACATTTTCATACGAGCTAAAAATAAAAACGAAATTTCCTCCGAAACGTAAAGTTCGATAATAATTAATATTTACTTTGAAAATTTCTTATTAAGCTAACGTTGGAAGTTCAGAAATGCCTGTGTATTGTCAAAATTGTTCAAGATTAATTTTATATTATTAACACTAACGAGGAATATTATTAAGACCCTATTTTGGATATCTAACAGTTCAAAATGAGTAAAAATCTCACTGATTTTGTTTTAGTTGCGTTTATAAAAATATCCTTATTTTTTCATTCAAGTTATTAAGAGAGATTTTTTATTATAATATTGTGTTTTCGTAGTTATTTGTCGAGAGGTTATTTCAAGTTATAATTAAAACTGTACCCAAATTAAGTAGAAAACTTAAATTTTAGTAAAAACTCTATCTACCGTTTACATGAGATTAAAATGAGTACAATTGAACAGATAACACAATAATACAAGTACGCGAGACACGTAACTGTGTCGCAGGGCGTGTAGCGTTTTTGTCATTTTGTAATGTTACTGGAGTGCGTCAGAGAGCGTTTAAAGCACTCAAAAACTCATTACGTCACGATTACAGTTAATTACAAGTGAAGTGGATTGTAATTGCGTTTGAACGATGCGTTGATTGAATTACACCGTCCTTGTCCTGATTATTTTGATTTAGTTGTTGTTGCCAGACTCTCGTTAGAGGGATCAGAGTAGTTGACATTTTGATGTTATATATTAAGATTTAGTAACTATTCATGATACTTTTGGTTTAAAGTTAAAGTATTTAGTATCCTTCTGGTTTTTCGGGTTGTCTGGCAGAAATCGCTTACAGCGATAAGACCGACCGTACATATTTTAACTTGTATCGCTCTTATTTTGTAAACTTGTATTTAGTGTGCAGTAAAGTATTTTTCATTCATTCATTTAGTTTAATTAATCAGTAGCGTGTATGTAGAAGATAGCGTGCAAGCGGCTAAATAGCAGTGATATGAGCTGAGAAAAGCATTTCGTGTCGGTTTTAGCCGGCATTTCTACTTTTGTAAGGGTGCAAATTACAAAGGGCGCGTGCTTCGTAAATGCACTATGTTTATACCGTGCTTCATAGTTTTTGCATTTTATTTATTAAGACAAATAAATAATAAATATGCCACGAGCCTCCAGTGAATTACTATGTTACTTGTAATTATTATTTTTTGGGTAGCGTTGTAGAAAACAAGTAAAATGAATTGTATCATCCGTAAATTCTCCATAATTAAACCACTTAAATGTTAAAAAAGAAACTATACTCGACATTCTAGGTTCCTTAATACGTATATAGATATCGTATACACTTCGTCATGGATCTCACACATACATGTAAATTTCAGCGCAATCGAACCCCGGAAAGTGAGTCAATTTAACTTGTCAGATTTGATTATCTACAAACAGACTCCGGAATGGGGACGGTAAATAAATCTTTGTAAAATGCAAATTAAAAATTAAATTCCGTTCTTATATTTGATTTAACGTAGATATTATTGAGTCCACATTTATTAGATAAACATTATTCAATGCGATTTAGTCCCCATTAAAATTTACCGTTTTTTTCCATTCTCTGAAGATTCAACATAACAGGTAGGAGTTAAATAATGACTTTTTATTTACGACTAGCTGTGCTCCGTGGCTTCCTCGATAGGAAGAATACTCTTCTTCCTATCGAGGAAGCCGCTGAGTTCCTGAGATTAGCGCGTTCAAACTAACAAACAAACTCTTCAGCTTTATAATATTAAGCATAGATTGTAAAAGTATTTGTGTTTTACAATTACTCTATACATCATTTACAAAACTAAAACAGTGTAAATTGTCGTAAAAGACGGTTAAATTCTACACAAATATTTTACAATATATTTTTTGGGCACAATTCTGTACACAAGTGAATTTATGAGGCTTTGTTTGATAAGGGAGGGATTATCAAGAATTTGACAAATACCGGTCTCTTGTGACTGATACGAAGTGGCCCGTGGGTTGATGTTATATATAGCATTTGGACGTTAGTAGAAAAATATGCTGTGTCGTATTATTATGTTTTTATGTAGCGCTTATAATAAATTTAGATTTATAGTTCGCGATAAAAGAGGGTACATGGTTGATAACTGTATAATGGCAATGAAAACTAGGACCGAATATTATCGGACTTTTTTTAGGTAGTGTGAGATTACTATCTGAATTATAATAGACGGATAGTTTTTCCATGATAGCATTCTATATAGGCACTAGTAATAACAACAGAATAATGGTTTCTTAATTATCTTTTAATATTATAACAACTGTAGTTTCTCATGAAGATATGATTTACCATCCTTTGTCGTTACAGTGAAACTGTAAATAACGGCAAAACTGAATCTTAAAGCACAAAGTGAAATCCCCTTGCTTCCCTCCTTCTCCCAACTGCTCAGATTCACAAGTTACAGCACTCATAAACGTTTAATGGTTCAAAGAAAAAAGCGTACGTAATTAAGACACTCTTACTGACGACGTCTGCTAAACGGCCCTTAAAAACCTGATTTATTATTATGAAAAATATATTTCTGGAGTACATAAAATTGAGTGGGATGTAATTTGTATGTTTTTATGTGAAAAACACGCTATCGTGAAATTTATTGGAGACTAATGATGTTTTGTTTCTCCATTCTATTACATATTGGTTGCGCTCATGCAAAAAATTCAAATCATGCTAACTTATGTAGACAATGAATGGAAATATCCTGCATAGGATCTAGGAATCAAAGAAAAAACATGTGAATTTCTAGGTAATGACTGATTTATTGCTCTCACATAAAACACACAGTAATATTTGTACTCGTAAACATACTCTTACTCCAATATCGACCGAGACCATGTTTGAATGTTTAATTAATAAGTCCTTATTAATGAAATAGCTACACAAACTGTAATCAATATAATGCCATATAACGTTTCAATCGTATCTATCAGCGTTATAATGGCCTAACATTACCGGCGTTTAATATTACATATTCAATTGCTAAAATTACCCGCATTACAATTTCATGAGTGCTTTGGCAGAGCGATCCAGTGACCGCAGGTATCGCCATTAATTAATTAGCAATAATGAAACGTGTCGCGGTCGAATCTACGGAATTGCGGACGTTTGCTGTTTTGTTTAGAATTCCAGTTGAACTGCAACATGGCTTTAATAAGATGCACGCCCTTTTTGAAAATATAGACGCGTACTTTTTATTACTTATGTCTATGTAAACTTATACTTAAACTTACCTCAAACTTACTCCACATTTTCAAAAACAACTGATAATGTTAGTAACTAGTATTTAGTAGCTAGTAAAATTACGTATGTACTTATTAGTGATGACATAGACAAGATGCAAGATAAGATCTTTTAAAGCCTTTACCATGTAACATATTAAGTAGAAAAACATACCACTGACCGACATATCGTCGCCAAAGATGCTTGTATGGATAGTTATGCCCTTACCCTATATAAAAATATAAAATAGTATTTCATGACGTAAAAGCAAGATGCCTTCTTTTTCTTTAGTAAAAAAAACAAGCCACTGACCGAGAGATCGCCGCCGTAGAAGGGGTGTATCACGAAGGTCTCGTTCCCGATGTGGATAACCCCGGACACGCCGTTGCACGTGTGGAACGCGGCGGACGCGCCCGGGTAGTCCTTCACCGTGCCGTGGTAGTAGCAGTGCTCGATCTCCTGGATACAGTTGATGTTTGTATGAAGTAAGTAAAGAAAATGGAGGATTAGTAGCTGGTTTGTGAAGAATGTTGAAGCTTATGAAGAATAATAAAAGATAGAAGAGAAAAAGTGTTTTTTTTTCACATAGTTAGTTATTTTTTATGTCACTGTCCCATTAGAAAATAGTCATGTGATGAAATAAATGAAACAAGTAGGTAATTTCTTTTTCTTTAAGCATTTAACTCATTCTTTAACTCAAAATTTGTTCATTCATTTACGTCTTCTTCTACTAGTACAGTGCCTTATAATATCGCTCCCTCAGAGAAAAACACACGAAAACTACTGTTATAATGTTTGAAAGATTTTGATCCTGATTTTATCCGTGGGTGTAAAGCGAACTTGTGTATAATAACGGACCGTAAGTATATTATTACGTAATTTTGATTCACATGTAAATAAAAATTTAAATAACGAATACATTAATGATTTTATCCCTTTGAATAAAATAAACATACTAAAGGAGGGATGTTTGTTATTCTAATCGCCCCACATTTAGATATTGAATAAAAAATCCAGGGAAATAATTTCTTGCCTCGCAAGATATCCTAATTTGTCATTCAACAGTCGCTGTACGGAGGCTCCGTGTGGCCACGAAACGTGCGAGATGCTATTAATTATTCATTTATTAAGTTTATTTTCGTATAAGTATGTGTGTTTCGTATGTGTATGGGTATTAATTCATAACTATATTTAAAAACTTATTGGCTTTTCAAACGATTCCATATAGTATGATAGTATAGAGAACGTTCGATATTATGAATTAATATTATGGTACTCCTACTGTCCTATTTGTGTCTTATTTATATTCCCATAAGCACAAATTAAAAGATTTTAGTCATATCAACCAGCCGACAGAGTAATGTTTTTGTTGTTTGATCTATCGATCCTCAACAAATTACACGTTTGCGTTTATAAATTTCTTACTCAAAGATATTTTAGCGCTTCTTAACTAAAGCAAATTTACAGCCAATAGACGTGCGCTTTTCGACATATTGCGAGAATCAATGCCACCGTCTACAGTCATTAGCTACTGTCTACTTCCAAGTGTCACTTAAATGATTCCTATGATTTGTCTCCCACTTCATGGCCCGACAGAAAGCCGCGGTTGCAATTACGTTGTTTCTTTTCACTCGCGAGCCAAAGGAACGGGACCGAATGAGCTTCTAAATCGAAAAGTCCCATTCATTCGCCGCTCAAAAGGATGCGAATATTGTGCTCGTAATACCATTTTGACATTTGTGTTTTTTTTCTCCGTTGTGTAGTTATGTTCTGAGCGAGTTGTGCTCGGCCTGCTTTAGTTATTCGAGTACAATTTTGGTTGAGTTATTTTTTATTGTGTTCAAGTTGATTGTTTAGCTGCCGAGAATATAAGTATATAGGTAGATAGATATTATGTAGACGTATGGAGGGACTGATAGATAATACTTCGCTATATACTATCGCGAACACACACACAAACTCAAAGAGATAGTAGGGAACAGTTATTTGTTGTGTGGCTATCATGAGACGAATTATACTGAACAGAAAATGGTATACTTTAGGCTATTACTATGAATTAATTTTCATCATGCTTATGCTAGGCGTCCATTACAGGCGGATCGGGCCGGGCCGCATCGCAACGGGCCGTCTCTAATGGACGCGCTGTTTGCTCCTGCGTCCACCTGTACGGGGCGCGGCGGACCGCCTAGGCGGATTTTATCTAACAGACGCTCGCCGCTCACATCCGCCTGCCTGCGTCCACTAGACGGGTCGGGGCGGGCCGGGCCGCAGCGCACCGCCGGCAGAAATCCGCCTGCGAAGCGATATCCGCCAATGCGTTGCGGCCCGCCCCGGCCCGATCCGTCGCTAATGGACGATGTTTCATACAAAACATAGGCCGGCGTATTTTTGCGTTGCGATGCGGCCCGGCCCGATCCGCCTAGTGGACGCCAGCCAACATACGCTCTGAAGGTTCTTAAATAGGTATATAACGCACATAGATATAACGTACATACCTATATCGTATATAATAATGAAATGATCAATGGCTATCATAGTTTAATTGCTGCTAGCATTTACCTATATCAATATGATTGATAATAATCAATTAAGCTTGTCAGTCAGATCTGTCGGTCTGGTAATTTGCAGCCATTCACGGGAGTTGATAGACTGATAAATCCAAGAACACATAAATCTATGGAGTGGTCATAATCTGTATTAGCACAAAAGTGGAATGGACTCGAATTTCTATATTAATTACTAGCCGCAAAATAAAAAAAAACCTTTATCACTAAGGAATAGTGCAGCTTTCTGTTGGTGAAAGAATTTTTGAAATCGTCCCAGTAGGTTTTGTGTATAAACATTATAGGTACAGTAGGTCAATCATCGTTCTTATTAAAATTAAAGGAAAACACCGCTAAGTCCTAAACATTGATTTAAATTTTCAACATAGGTACGTATAATTCTACTCTATGTATTCAGAGCCTTTCATATAGGCTCTGAATACATAGAGTAGCCAACCCGTTCACAATCATCATTCAACAGCTCCGGCAAAGCCTTTACAATTAAATGCTTTCAGCCTTAAATACATGTAAGATTCATTATTCTCCTCACACTTATATAACACGAGAGCTCGCAACGAAAACCCTAACGCAATTTATTACAAGGTGGAATCTCCCTCGCGCGATAATGTTATTGCATTTGACATCTATTAATCCCGTCTTTAAATGAAGGGCGCGGTTTGGAGGCCGATTTTTTACGCATGAATCTTTCCGCAGTCGCCTCCCCTACTATTTCTCACGAAAATTTAATTATAAGAGGCAACGTTGAACATTTCTTTTAGCGAAATTGCGACGTGGAATTAAGATGATAGAAAAATTTTAATCAACCATATATTTTTGGTGGGGGTACATTTTTTTGAAATTTATCACGGGTTTCGGATATCGATAGATTATTATTTTGGGGATGTTTTATTTGAAGGCTCTTGCTCAGCTGTTAAGTGACGCAAATGTACTTTCAGTTATACCTACGTTACTTTTTATTTGCTTATATTCAAACAAGTAAAGATTTTACATGAAACTAGCACGTTCCTGAATTGAAAAGAATCACAATTTCTCCGTAAAAGCTTGAATTATATTTCGAGAAGGTAATACACGATCGAATCGTAAATGATAAACAATATTTTCACCAACGTTTTCATAATTTTCAAAGATCTGATGTTTTGCTGGTAAGACTATGTCATCGTTTACAGCACAGCAGTTTTTACACAACATAATAGCAAGTGTTGTGTTTTCTTAGCTTATTCATCCAACAATTGAAGACCATCTACTATCACGTTAAAATTAGTTTTAAGTGAACTTCAAAATTCATTCAATCACATGTAATACTTTATAGTTACAATTTGAAGACGATATTTGTAAAACACCTATACTATTTACTTACATTTTACTACCTTATATTATAGTTCCCAAAACCATCTAGAAATTTCTTACGAATCGATGCATGGTGGTCGCGCCAAATTGATAGGGAGCTTCCAAAGATACGAGGGGGTGAGAGGTGGAGCGGCGGCGGGGGGGGCAAGGAAATTCAAATTGGATTGGAGGAAGTTTAGATTGGTTTCAATTTTCTTGTCACCTTGTTTAATTTAGCCTCGCGACGTGTGCCGAGAAAAATTCGCAGCATCAATCTATTGGTAGTTTGCGCGTGGTTCTCGAGTTTCTAGATTGTATTTGTAGTGGTTGAATGCAGCTACAGGTGGTCATAAGAATAGGTTGAAATTGTTCGGGCTTTGTTCTTGCTTGCTAGTTATTGTTCAAATTGTAATACTTATAGGAATTGCCTGTATCTTTCCAATATTATTTATTTCTTTTTACTCGTATGTTACTATGAGACTTAATGCTGATATTAGTATTTAAATTCTACGCACTATAATATTATCACAAAGAAAATATTGTATTGGGAACGACTTTCTTTAGTATGAATATGTCTACGCGATGTCTGTGAAATATATTTTCATTAATGCCAATACAGTGTTGTTAATGCTATAAGTAACGAGTGTGTTATGTCTATAAATATTTTTAAGCTTTATTTTATACTAGCTGCGCTCCGCGGTTTCACCCGCGTGGCTCCGCTCCTGTTGGTCTTAGCGTGATGATATATTATAGCCTATAGCCTTCCTCGATGAATGGGCATAACACACAAACAATAACACCGAAATAATTTTCAAATCGGACAAACAAACAAACTCTTCAGCTTTATAATTTTAGAATAGATAACAACTCCCAATTAAAAATACTATTAGGTACTCTACAATTAATGTTCTTGTCAAGGTTCCGTTGCAAATAAAAAAACTGACTTATTTCTGTCTTCTTCTTACACAACCGCATTTAGTTTCACGTTTTGTTTACCAAACATTAAACTAAACGCAAACAGTAGGTTCACCCAAGCCCTTGTGTACGAAATATAAAAGAAAACAGTACGTTCAAAGCCGAGCCCTAAAATAGTCGTTGTAACGCGTTCAGCCGAAGACATTGTTGATATGGACCCGGGAGGTCAAGAAAATTGCGTGCGAGCGTTACTTCCAAATGATTTCCTTAAAGCAGAAAACGTTTATGACGGGACAACGACTTTGCATAGTTTTATACAATGTCTTTATATAGATTATAGAGCATCGGTTTCATAGTTTTGAATTGACTTCACGGGAGGTAAGAAATATACAAATTATAGTTTATTTGATTACTATAACGTGTAATGTGGACATAGAATTAAAGACAGGTTCAGTATACGTTTTCACTGATTTATAATTACCATATAGACCAAAATCAGATGATCAGTCAGTTTCTGTCAGTCATTTTATGGTACGTATGTATTTGTTTTACATGAAAATTTGTTATTTACAACTAGATCATTAAGAAAGTTTTAGTACTGGTAGCTCTCCAGGAAATTTTCATGTAGATTTTAGAGAAATACTTAAAGAAATTGGCAATTGGTGTGAAATACGTCTGACCGTACAAGCACACCGGGATCGCCGTCTAGAGTACTTAGGACGAGAAATGTACTTTGAAATTCAGATATATTTTAGCATATATCTGTGAAAGATTGAAGTAAATCCATATAACAAACATGACAATGTCACGCTTATCACTAACATAGTGTAACAGTAGAAAGAAGTTATTTATTGCAGTCTATATTAAAAATGCGATAATATTTCAGGCTTTATGTATTGTTGCTTGTCTCGTTTGAATTGATGAATTTGGTACATAAACTAAGTCAAGTAGCTGTGCTACTAGACTATCTTGTCAAAAGACATGTTATTTTTTGTCTGGAAAATAAAACATCAAGTTTTATGAAATAGGTGTTGTAAATATCAACGGTAGTCATAAATTAAAACACTTTATGCACATTAGGGAATGCGTAGGCAGCCTGCTGGTTTGATATAGAAACCACAAAACTATAACCAATGTCAACTTACACCCGGAACTGCAATCTACCAACAATACTTCATATCGGTAATTGAACCGACCAATATCTGAATCCAGAACTTGATACAGCGCGCATATTAAAATGGATCGCTCAGAATCATTCACCGAAAGTCCGAATGTTTCAGATTTTAATTGAGTTAGATAACGCTGTCTGTCAGATGAGACGGCTGACTCGGGCCGTTTATCGTCGAATGAATTCTCGAAATCCGATAACTTTCCAATTGGTTTTCGCTCCAATTAACATTATCAACAATAAATTCGGATGTACCTTTATATTTATTTTAGTTATGAACTTTTGAAGAGTTATTTTTGCCTAATTTATTTTTGTGATGGTTTGTGATGTGTGGAATAAGATGTTTAAATATTTGTGAATTGCTTTCATAGCAGTGGGCTATTTTCTGTATTATCCATGTTTGCTAATAAAAATACCTTCTATTATTACCTGTTTATAGTTTTCGTATGACCCGTGTTTCTTATTTGATTCTATATTTAACTTCGAATATTTAAGTTTAAAGAAAAAATCACTCGAATAAATATAGAATATTTTCATAAAGCCTCTTATCTTCCCACATAGCTAGACATTCCTAAAATAACTGCAAGAGCAGAAATATTTTACGACTGTCTGATTTTCTCCAATATTTCTTCTGATTTTATTCCCTTTAAGGTTGCCAAGAGTTCAAAACGTAAAGTCATCTAATTCGTTTGTTACAACGCAAAAATAATCCCAACTTCACTCCTTAAGCCCAGCTTATTACATTATCTATACTAATATTATAAAGCTGAAGAGTTTGTTTGTTTGTTTGAACGCGCTAATCTCAGAAACTACTGGTCCGATTTGAAAAGTTCTTTCGGTGTTAGATAGCCCATTTATCGAGGAAGACTATAGGCTATATATCATCACGCTAAGACCAACAGGAGCGGAGCAATGCGGGTGAAACCGCGCGGCACAGCTAGTCGCATATAAAATAATAGATGGATCTGCCCAACCGTTCAAGGGAAAGTTATAATTGCTCGAAGTTTTCAATTAAATAGACTTCTGCTTCGAATCCTCCCGGCTTGTTTATCACAACTGTCAAATTACATTTAATCGGTTTTCTGTCAAATTATATTGAATCGGTCTTCTTTGAATTTACAATGTTTTACTTGGGAGTCGATTGTTCTGATTAGTTCGTGCGTCTTGAAGAATCGAGTTTTGTTTCGTAGGGCTCATCTTTGCCAAGTGTTAGCGGGTTGTGTGAATGACATTTTAACTTTTTCATCTTTAATTGCTTAAAATGCTACTCTCTGAGTCCTTATTAAAAGTAGCTTATGACGATACTTGATTTATTTAAAACGAAAGCATCAATTAATTCTCTATCTATAGCTCTCATTAGAAAACTAATTGAAGAAGTTATAATGACTCTCCAAATTTCAATTTAATTAAGCGTTTGGCTCAGTTTGATTTCATCTTTAAAAAATACTACGAATTATCAAAATAATTCTGCGTTTATGGAATCTTCACTGGAGTAAATCCTTCATGAAAATCCTACTAATATTATTTGTGAGGATGTGTGTGTGTGTGTTTGTTTGTTTGTTACTCTTTCATGTAAATACTACTGAACCGATTACAATGAAATTTAGCACACATATAGAGGGTAACTTGGATTAACACATAGGATAGGTTTTATTCCGGAAATCCCACGGGAACGGGAACTATGCGGGTTTTTCTTTGAAAACGCGGGCGAAGCCGCGGGTGGAAAGCTAGTACTATATAATTATCTTTATATCAAAATAAAGACGTCAAACGATACTAATACGATTAACGCATGCACAACTATATTCAGAGCGTAAATCAGCGACTTAACAGTACTTTAAGATTAATGTCTAGTTAGTTTATCGATTGCGAGGTAGTTAAAGTTAAGACAAATTGCAGTTGAAGCCGGCTTCGAGCGAGTTATCGTCTGTTATTTAGCACCAGTGTTGACGGTGTGTTTAACTAAGTGTGCCTTTGTAATATTGTGCCTGATATTGCTTTTTATGGACCATATCTAGCATACATAGTTTGTTTACATGATTTCCTGGAGGTATTAATCATTATTTGTATATTAAAGGAGTATTGGGTTGTTCCTATAATATGTTATCTATCTTCTATCTTCTTCTTCTATACTATAAAGAGGAAAGGTTTGTATGTATGTATGGTTTTCACGCATAAACTACTGGACCGATTTTGATGAAATTTGGCACAGACAATCTTTAGACCCTGAGAAGGAACATAGGCTACCTTTTATTGCGAAATATGTACCACGGGCGAAGCCGGGGTGGACCGCTAGTTGATTAATAAAAATGATCAATTTTAAAGTCACGCTATATTTGTTCTGCTTTTAATAGTGTTGTTGTTAAATTGAAGATGCCTTAAAGGTGTTTGGCAGTTTTACAATTCTAGGAGTTAAGTTGACAAATGAATGTATGAGATTGAGTTAATTGCCTTGATATTACGTTATAACGGATACTTACAGTTTGTTATTAATAAAGAAAATAACATCTATTATTTTTTTCTTGTTGTTGTCCATTACACTGTTAAAATTATCGTGATATAATTTGTGTATATTATGCAACATCAAACATTAATATAGGTATGCTCTTAGTTTGTAACTTATAATTTTGATACTACAAATTGATGAGTATTAAAAGTACTTAATTTCTTATATTATAACAATTCTGTTAAATTGAGTATTAAGAAATGTTAAAACTCACCGTTCTGATTTCACTTTCAGCACCATTTGGAAGATAGATAGTTTGACGTAAATTAGGTGCAAGCAGTTGCCTGTGAACAAAAGAAATCCTCTTTATATACCACTTTCAGTAACAAATATTATAACTAAATCAGGGTCTTCTTTACTACAATATGTAAATCATTTACCGCGTAAAGCCTATTTATCACTGACTTACAAGGGTCGCTTGAAATATGGAAACTAGACCTCTGGATATATTTAAACATTTTATTATACATACCATATGTATAAAGAAAAACAGAGTTTCATAAGCTTGTTTTTATATTATAAGTGACGGCCTACAATCTGGTGTTATTAAATATTATAATATTATAGAGGTTATACTGACAAAAATACAAATCATTCGAAATCATAATTTCACTTCTTCGTTCTCTTAAGTATAGTTATACCACTCCTTCATAAAGATTCATAATACGCCTCTAAAATGAACATTACAAAATGATATCTACAAAATCAAAAAACCTAACATTTTACGAAAACCTTGTCAATAAAACATTAGAATAAGAGGCATATATTCGGAGGGAAATTAGCATCCCGATCATAGGAAACCCTCGGTTATCTCCACGGAATTTCGCCGTAAACAAATTCCACCAATAAATTTATTTTTTTCGTACATCTTTATGTGTCAAGATGTAAAAATTGAGCGATTCGGAGATAAAATTACAGTAGTAGGTAACGTTGAGTATTTTGATATTTGATTAATCTTTTAAATCTAGTAATAGTCTTCACTTCCTTCTTCGCTTCAGAGAGGGGCCACTGAAAATCAGCGTTGCAACTATGTTGCAACTTATGCTGAGTGGCTACCTGACTTGGCTCCACTTTATTTTATTTTACTCTTACGTTTATTATTATTGTATTGTTTTGTTTCATGTTGTGTTGTTTTAATTTTAATTTTATTTATTATATTCTGTGTTAATTGTGTTTGTGGAGTCAAATAAATGATCTTTCTTTCTTTCTTTCCTTTTCAAAGAGGTAATGAGTAATTAACTCTACATATTCATAACTAGCTGTGCTCCGCGGTTTCACCCGCATTGCTCCGCTCATGTTGGTCTTAGCGTGATCATATATAGCCTATAGCCTTCCTCAATAAATGGGCTATCTAACAGCGAAAGAATTTTTCAAATCGGACCAGTAGCCGAGATTAGCGCGTTCAAACAAACAAACAAACAAACAAAAAAACTCTTCAGCTTTATAATATAAGTATAGATTCTTAAAAATAACACTTCGAAACATCCATATACTACAAGTAATATTATACATATTATGTATCGCAGTTTATACCCGATAATAATTTATTTCTATAGAAAAAATATGGTGTAAAAATTAAAATTTTGTAATCATGAAATATAAGTATTTAATAATATTAAAAAAAAAGACAGGTTGCACTCCGGGAGTGCCGGCAGAAGTGAAAACTTGATTATTAACGTTGAGCATGTTTGATATCCATCCGTCTTACGCTTTTTCGATCAGGTCACGTGTCCTGACGCGAGTTTAAGATTTTATACCCAACGCCGCTAAAGAAGTTTTCACTTCAAAAAACATTAAACGATGACAAATATGTTCTGAAAACGTTAAGAAATAAAAATCGAATACCGCCAGATCCTTTAAATTGCGACAAAAAATAAAGGGACATATTTTGCATTCTCCGTTCTGCCCTGGGCTAGGTTAGGGCGGGATCTCCGCGTTATATCGAAGATATCTTGTTCGCAATAATTTTGAGCGTCATCGTTTAATGCTTATCGAAAAGTATTAAAAATTCGAGGAAATATTCTTTCCTTCTTTCGTAATATAGAATTGCACATACTTGGGACCTAACTTTGATTTGAGAATTTTGCTTTAGGCTAGCGTAGTCAATTTAGCTTTAACTTTTACGTTATCACTACATAGTATAAAACAAAGTCGCTTTCTCTGTCCCTATGTCCCTATGTCCCTATGTCCCTTTGTACGCTTAAATCTTTGAAACTACGCAACGGATTTTGATGCGTTTTTTTTTAATAGATAGAGTGATTCAAGAGGAAGGTTTATATGTATAATAACATCCATTAAATAGTGGAGAAGTACTGTTTTTTTCGAGGTTTCCAATGTGATGTCGTAAAAAATTACATTTTTTCCGCGTACATTGCAAACGCAGGCTGAACCCTACGAGTTTTATCAAAATAATGTACTAAGTATTATACACATTGAAAAGGTCTACAGAAAAGTCCGCGATGGTATATGTCTATCTCTTATGGATAACCCACAATAACTTTTTTTTGTCATTTACTTTTTACGACAAATAATGGCTAATTTTCGAAGCGATTTTAACCAATACAGCATTAATCCTTAACCAATTAAATACCTTGAATACATTGTTCATTTAATATAGATCTATATGGCCCTTTACACCGTATGATTTAAGTGAATATTTTCGAAGATATTACAGATTTAAAAATTGCGGGACGTAGCGTTTGCGGCGGTACCGCGGCCGTCCGGTGCGGGTCGCTATGTTTTTATATACAACGTTTACAGTTTTTCTGTAGTGTATTTAGTATCAGCATTGCACCCGTGCGAAGCCGGGGCGGGTCGCTAGTTATATTTAAACAGTAAATGATTATGTTTTTGTATTTAATTTTTTGAAAGAAAGCGTATTAGAGTGCATTATTTTATTGACGTGACAACGTCTTATAATTCGATAGAGCCGGCTGCACGCACGAAAAAACATGACTCATGCGGCGTCACCTCGCTCTGAGGCGTTCCATAGGCTTGAAGTGCAAGCGAGAGCGCGGAACGAGCGACAAAGAAGCACAATCGGACGTTGTCACGTTCAACTATCGTCAGTAAACCGACTTTACAGACAACCAATTTTTATAGCCAATTTATAACCAACCAAATCATGTGGAAAATATAACGTATGCCTACTAGTTCATATTATCCTACTAATATTATAAATGAGAAAGTTTGTGTGGATGTGTGTGTGTGTGTGTGTGTGTGTGTTTGTAACTCTTTCACGCAAATACTACTGAACCGATAACAATGAAATTTAGCACACATATAGAGGGTAACTTGGATTAACACATAGAATAGGTTTTATCCCGGAAATCCCACGGGAACGGGAACTATGCGGGTTTTCCTTTGAAATCGCGGGCGAAGCCGCGGGCGGAAATCTAGTATTTGATATAAATTTCAGATGTCTTCATTTAAACACATGAAAAAAGCTACTTGTATCATAACCAAACAACGCACCAAATAAGTTATCAACGCTTAATTCTTCGCATTTGAATTCCGTAAAAACACGTTCCTAATTTCTCCTTTCTTAATTACTTTTACGTACTTATTTAAATTCAAAGAAACATAATTAATGTAAATCTCACCATAATCACATGCTAAATGACTTTATTATACGTGTACTTAAACAAGAACAAAACAAGTATTAGATGTTAAGAGGGACTTATATGAAAATTCGTCACGTACGAGTTTCCATTGTTTTAGTTATTGCATATAAGTAGGTATTTCGAGAAACAGGTTTATAATTTGCTGATTTAATTATGTTTATAATAAGGAATTAAATAAATAATGTTTTCTATTATTAAGTAGACAATTATTAAACGAATTGATGCAGTAAAATGTTTGGTTTAGTTCGAGCCAAACTTGGGACACCTCAATGTCTAATCAAAAATGTTTGCACTGACTACGAAGCAGTCATTATTACAATATTATTCTAATATTTTTAGTACTATGTGATCTTTACCTTATAAACACAAGTAAATCTATGCATTTGATTGATTATAAATTTCTACATAATATTATCAATAGAATGTAATATAGTATAGTGATATAGTATAGTGTAGTATGTAATATTTAAGTCTATGAAATGCATCATTTCAAATTCAGCAGGTCCGTGGGTATGCCTATACAAGATAACAAGATAACAAACAGATGAAGCAATTCATTAGGTAAGGCTACCCAACTTTCCGTTCATCTGTGGCTGATCTGGATTTCATTAACGCTATCTTTATTATTTTTTAAATCACGACGAACTTTCATCGAAATAAGGTATTGATTGAAGCGTGCTATGTGTCTCGTAATATTTCAATTGCAAGGAATTACAATTGGTTTTAAGACATTGATGATTTCAAATTTATTGCATCTCTACCTATAATTGTAAATACTATGCAACTTTTGTGTACTTTTGTATTTTTCTCACAACAGCTTTTTAGTAACATAATCTATCACGCTTGTTAGACGGGGAGCTTCGCAGATTGACCCACTTCAATATTCTTATATCCAACTTCACATTGAAAGAAATTGGAATAAACCCTCCCTTTTATTGTACTCTACAAATTTATACAACATTAATAGGCTCCGTGATGAAGAGATAAAGTTGGCACAATAAACATTAAACGCTCCACATTTCGACAGTAATTTTTCATGTCAATTATAAAAACTTGGGCTATTTAAAGAAGAACAGGCGCACAATAAAACTAGTTAATTGACGGAAAGTTTGCTCGTGAATTTTATTACGTTTTAACTTTCGAATAATTTCGCCAAGAATCAGGTCAGGGTCCGAGATAAGCAGGGAAATGCGCCAATTGCTTTTGGTCTTCATTCGCAGATTTAAAGACTTCGGCTTGTGAGAGTGTAAAAAGTGCTGCGTCAGTGTGCTTTCTAAAAATACAATTGGATAAAATACTAATTCGTCGTATTATATGCTCGTGTAGCTTTTAATTAGTTAATGCTTGAACAGGATAACCTAAAAATAGCTATATCAGTTGTTTATGGGCCTCTTTCGTTGGAAATCAAAGCTGTTTTCTGCAACGCACATGAAGACTGTATTGTATAATATCTTTACTAATATTATAAAGCTTAGGAGATTGTTTGTTTGAACGCACTAATCTCGGGAACTACTGGTCCGATTTGAAAAATTATTTAGGTGTTAGATAGCCCATTTATCGAGGAAGGCTGTAGGCTATAATATATCATCTCGCTAAGTCCAACAGGAGCGGAGCACTGCGGGTAAAACCGCGGAGCAAAGCTAGTCTTTAATAAGACCTTAAAAATTTAACGCCAATAAACAACTATAAACCATGATGTCTTTTATTTGCTATTGTTTCTGGTGTACGAAAGTGATAGCACTTATAGACGACCTATATAGTAATTTTTCCATACTGAAAATACCTTTATGACATAGTACAGGTAACAAAAACACGCACGCTCGCGCAACATTTTCAATCCGTGTACGTATAAACAGAATGATTTCGTCGCAAACAAGATTACAGTTCACAGTTCACTAGACGCGTCAAATCAAACACGAAGCTGGCTCTCGCAAACAGCTCTTAAGTTCTTCCGAGCGAATGAACGAAAGGCGGGTAAACACCGTCCACGGGTCCGTGTCTAAACTTCTTGTTAACACGCGTTTTTGATTCTCTATTGTACCTATTATTTTGTATGGTTTGTTAATTCTTTGCACCGAAAAATATAGTAGGTGATCAAAGGGAAGTTGAATATGAGTGTGATCAGATTTTTAACGGATTGAGGTAGATAATCAAAGAAGAGTTGTACAGGACTGTGATTAAAATTTTTATCTATGCCTATATCAGAAAAAGGAAGTGATTCTTATTTGTAGCGATTTAACTTGAAAAGTACTAGAGCGATTTCAAAAATATATATTTTTTATATTAGCGAGCCACATTATAATTATTGCCAGAGCCTACTCTCGTATGTGTTATTTTTGAACGTATTTTGAGTTTTTTTTTCAGTATTGTTATATTTTATTACGCTTATTCAAATGTAGGTATGTTTCTCCAAACGGAAATGGAAAACGCATTGAATGATGAACACAAACATACTTCAAGTTCTTCTATGTGAATGAACGAAAGGTTTAACAGTTCCCATCTAACATCTTATTAGTCATGGTTGAATTGAATGAACTTTTCACAGAATCCTTTCCTTTAAAAAAGCAGTCAAATTCATAGAAAATAAACATTGAATTATTAATATCACTTGTAAATAAATTTAATAGCTGGATCTAATAACATTTCATGTATTTCTTAACACCTACTCATACCTACTCTACCTATCAAAGCTAACTTTCGATCGAAATTTAGATTTAGATTTCAATCTAAAAGTAAAATTATAAAAACATGAAACTTGTCCCCAAGTTCAAGTCATCTAATCTTGTGTCCGCCATTTTGAACACAATGCACATTATTAACTATCTGTAGTGTACATTTCCGTGTACAGGTTCCGAATTACCTAATCCGTTCTCTACAAGCCCTTCCAAGACAATGTTTACATCTAATTGCAAGTGGCAACTCAAATACTCCAAGTATTATTGAATTCTCTATACCAAATGGACGCAGAGCATTTGGCCAGGCTATTACATCCGTCAGTAATGTATGTAGTGGCAGGTCGTCAACGGCTGTAGCACGCATTCGACCGTAAGCTGACAAGCTTGTGCTGTATGTACCTATACATATGTGTACTAGAAGCTTGTGAAATTGAAGATGTCATTATTTTTATTGATATGGCAGTGGCTGTGAAGACATTTGTGTTAACCTGGTTTATGTCTTGGTCCTATAGAGAAGTATGAATGATATATGAATTGAATATGAATTAACGTATTTAAAGAGACTTATGCAAACGAAACAAAAGTCCTGTGAGGCTTAATAGTTTCTAGGTTCCCTAACAAGAGTTAGTTTATATAAATTAAATCAGTGCAATATAATACTCATTAGAGTTTTAAATTTTTCAGTATACATAAATGGTATTAGTACCTAGAAATGAGGCGATAATATTGAAAAGATATTCCAAGAAATTACAAGACTCCCATCTCATAATATTATAAAATATTCAGAACATAATGTATTTCCATCACACATCACTTAAAGAAAAATTTAGAGAGGTATGCCATCTGATATTACTTAACCATCGTCATAAATTGGATTGACGTGGATTGGCGTGAAAGGATGCGGATTCGAATCTACATCGCGATCGTTATAAAGTCTACAATCTATTCCTTCTAAGATACGCGTCCCGAACCGCTCAACACAATTCCCAACACTTCAATATTGCTTTTACACGTACGATATCGTCCGTGAATTCACAATCGGGATGCTGGATGCTAAGCAAACATCCATAGCGTTGATGTACAGTGACGTCATAGCTTGGTTTGCGGTGGTCTCCGAGCCGTGACGTTTAACCTCTGGTCTAGGATATAACATTGGATATCGAAGCATTGATTATGATAGCAATAGTTTCGGAAATTTTTACTGGTATTCGAAATAGTAAGGACATTATTGTTTTGATACTTTAAAAAGGTTGAAAGAGTTCTTTGATTTTCAGTTTATAACAATTTGCAAACATTTGTTTAAGATGCCTATAATATGTAATTCAGTAACCAACCAATCCAAACATCAGAATATCACATCTATTAATTATATAAAATTCCTTCTTAATAATAAGATGAAGATTTCTTAAGAAGGAATAAGCGTTTTAATTGAGTGTTCATTTGCAAATTGGATCAAGCTTAAAAATCTAATTGTGTAGAAAATGAAACCTTAATGTTTGTTTGGTAAAAACTAATATATTTTACCTTCATTCCTGTCGTATTTATCACACAACTGACTTCATTTCATAAATATTGTATGAAGTAAAATATTTTCAGGACAAAGTATGATAATTTACATAATTCCAATTAAGATCTCCATCTCGACAAAAGCTTTTAATGCGATACCTCATCTTATATTTCTTATCCTTTAAGTTTTTTGCGAGCGCTACATTTAAGGTACTTAAATCATTGAAACAATTTGCTTTACAAAGGCGATTCAAGTTAATTTCTTATTACTCTGGCTAAACTTAATTGGTGCATTTTCTCGTCGCCATCTCTGATATAATCTGCCATTTAATTAAAAATTTCTTCTAGACGTTAGTTAGCGTTTAAAATTTGCATCGGATTTCACTGCTTTTATTGTAATTTGTTCCGTTTTAATATCCTTTCCATGTTCTGTTTGTTGCAACTGTATCTTTATTGTTTTGATTAAATAAATCTTTACACTTCGTTTCACACTAATTCTCTTTTACTTTATCTTTGTTCTTTTCCTGTATCTATCATAAATAATTTAACTTATATAAAATTTGAGTTAAATTGAGTTCTCCATGTACATGCTTCTAGGGGAAAGGCGTCCTTAAATTAAATTTGATACAACGATATGAAAATTCAACCACATGAAGTTATACCATCTACACGTGAGTTGTATTTTATTACAATATAGAATTTAAATGCGTAGAGATTTATGCTGCGAGCATAAAATTTAAATGCATGCCTCCCACATTAAAAAATTGAAAGAGGAAAATAAAAATGAGGTTACATAAGAAGGTCTTTCTAAGCCATTGTTTTACACAAAATAAATTGGAATTACTGAACCAGAAATGTCACAAAACAAACCCACTAATAAACTGTTCCCAGTAACAATACAACTAAATACCTGAAACTACATTTGGAAACACGATTAAATAGCATTGCTTTTGGCTCTGATTAGATTTGGGCGCAAATTTAATCACGTGGTGTTCAAGAATTCAATCGGCTGTGATGACGCGGCGGGAAACGGGGTATGCGGCACAAGTAAGAAGATATTCGATGTAATTATCATGTTACATTACTATCTATATGATATACATACTATAACTATTATTACAAGGAAAGGAATGCCGTTCGCCCATAGTTACACTATAATTTAACGACGAATTTATCAATGTTTCAGTTTCAGAATTTTGTCAACATTCTAAAATACGTATTAAGAAAATTGGACAGAAAATTGGATAATTAAATAAACTCAAAGAAACCAAACTTTGTACGCTTGATAGATTGTGTAACTAATTGGATCTTGTTGAAACTACACCCAGTTAAAAACCTTCACTTTGGATTTACATATGTGTAATAAATTATAATTTATGTATAAGCTTTTTATCCAAATCTAGATTACCTATTATTGAAAGGAAGATAATTCAACGAATAATTATGGTCAAATTAGTATCTATAAATCTTATGTTACATCAGCTAACGTTACTGTTTATTTATTATTCAGATCTAACTCATAATCTATTGCAATATTATTAAAAAAGAAACCAAACAGTTCCCTCCTTCCGTACGGCTCGTTTGCCACCAGACGCTGACGGATTCAATTGGTTGTCATGACGAGGCAAAAAGTTATGTGAGCTCTAATTTATGAGACCGGAGCATTCTCCTCTAACATTCATGTGAAGTTCTTCTTATTTTAGTCTTTGTATATTACAAGATCTATCGCTCCTTTCAGGTCAGTATATCAATGTCAATATCTGGATGAGGGTGAATATCAGCTTCGTATAGATTATTAAATTTAATAGATTAGGTTTTTCTATATTGTGTACTTCTAATGTTATACCATTTATTAACGTTATTAAAATAAACGTAAGCCAAATTTATAGCCTTTATTATTTATGTAGAAAGGTAATCTTGAAATGTCTTTTAGGCCACTTTAGAAATCTTTTTACATTTATTTACATTTAGGTCTCTAAGCCCAGACTGATTAGGTTTCATCTTGGTAAGTGACATGACAGGTAAGATCCGCATTATTAAGAGGTAAAAAGTATCTTATCATCAACATTTGAAGTAATACGTGACGTCCTAAAATAACGATCAAATAGAAAAAATATATTATACGAGTCATTTTTATTCCACCTTTCGCGCAGGTTTTCTTTCATTTACGAAACCGCTCCTCAGATTCATCTAAGACCATCCAATGAAATTATTATCTCAAATATAATGTCGCAAGCTAATTACGAACGACCTCGCTCGATTCTACAGCATAATCCACCCCGTTTGTCATGGGAAAACCTTTCTTATTAGCCCCGACGCCTTGGGATAATCGCACGTAATTGCCTGACAACGAAACTCGTCCTGGATTACTTTTTGCCTCTCCAACGGCTTAAGGACGACATTCCCTTGGACGTGCACAGTTTCGCTTATAACTTATGCGGAGGGCTGCTCTTGGTGACACGTATAAAAATTGGAAATTTTAAATTTCATTTTTAGCTGACGACGCGGACGCTCCGTCTTCGCGAGAAACTAGCTGAGCTTGTAAATAAGACAGACAAACAAAGCGTTCTTACAGTGGTAGTAATATTTTAAGTAAATAACATAATATTTCAGTTGTATTTCTTTTTGCATATTTATATAAGTTTGCGCGATAAAACAATAAACAATGGCTAATAAGAATCATGGTAATCTCTTCTTATACCCAAGAAATGATAGCAATAATGTTTTCTACTGTTCTTTTAGTAGTAGTTCTGCATTTCTGATTTCCATGGAATTTGTCTGTTTGTTCTAAATTTGTAGAGCTGAAAGGGACCTGAGTTAAATCAAATTGGAGACCGCAGTTTGCCAACGAATTTATACTAGTTATTAACCCAGGTATTCTTGAAATTCTACTTGAATTTCCTTGAACAACATTCTATTTCTTTCAATTCTATTCTGAATAAGCTCAAAGTGCTATTCGTAACGTAGTATGTTAAATTATAGCTGAAACGTAACACGGGCCACAAAGCAGGTACGTCATATAAAATTCGAGCAATATACAGGCGAACAAAAAGTAGTGTACTGCATTTCTCGAGTTCTCTGCAAATAGGAGCATAGCAGCTGTTATATATGCGTGTGCATTTGTTTGGAAATTTGTGAACTGTTTATTGTGCTATTTTCATGCGTTTGCTACGATTATACAAAATAGATGAGATATACAAGGTTTAGGTAAATGTTACATAATATTAAGGTTAGGTTAATATCATAATTCTTAGGGTGGAAACATGGCTTACGTTTCATTAAATAATAATCAGTGCTAGTCTGAAGATGTTGTTTTTATTTGCAATACTGTTTTTTTACTCGTCTAGACATATCCCACCTGATATTGAGCAAGTCTTAATAGACGTAATAGGTGAAAGGATAACCGGACAAATAATCCTGTGCGTTTGGAAAAAAATACCTTTTGCTTCTATATTTTGACTCATAAAATTGAAATTTGAAACTTGAGAACATAGAAGAAATCTCCAGTTATTTACGTTACTGTTAATGAATTAAAAATCGTTAGGTATGTCTTAGTCATACATATTATTAAGTTTTAAAAGCTTATCTGTTGAAAAAACTTAACAACAAAATTGCCAGTAACATGGTAACAGAATTGAACATACAATATATTAAGAAAATTAGTACTTATTTGTACAGCATAATATACATATATACGTTTTAAAAACATTATAGTTTCATGGTTAAACTAAATCGCCATTGGAATGAACACAGTGAATGCGATATTAACTTTTATGCCTCGCTGATTACAATGATGGCGGGGTTCCCGATGTGGAAGGGTAGAATGGCTCATCAGCCATTATATTATTGGTCGTAATGAATGAACTTCGAATCGTAGTTTTTTATTAACTTCCCGCGGCTGGGCGAATCGTGTTGATCAATTTATGGTGTAGTAAAAGGTTATGTGGTTGGGTATACTTTTATAATATTATGTATTATTATGTTGTAGGTTTATTAATCGTATTTATTAAAAAGCATTTAATAATATAATCTTACAGTTTCATATAGAGTATAGTTTTGTGCCAAAAATCTGCCAGATTTTATAAAAATTTCTTTTTATAAAATCTGGCAGATTAAATGTTAAATTAAATTCATCTTAGTTTTACCACCATGACACAGTAAACCGATATAATATAATTTACTCTTCTAGACATTATTTCCTTACTATGTGTATATGTGAGCCATGCTTTGCTAAATATGAATATTATACGAGTGGATTTTGGTTGCAAGACGCATATTAATGCTTCATACGAGCCATTTCAAGTAAATACGATAAATGCTTGCATGTTATCTGTTTATATAGAGAAAATTATATATTTCGAAAACTGTAGAAACTCAAAGATTTTAAATATTGTTTTAAACTTATGTATGTTTTCGCTTGTTGGATATTATAAGAACGAATGAAAGAGAAATTCAATATCTTCAAGATGATTGCTTCTATTCTTGGAAGTAAAGATGGAAAAATAGACGCGTTTATAGGTACTCAGAAAATACAGACATTTAAAAGAACCTTTTACTAAAAATAAGACCTATGTATTTCTTCTTCTTTGTTTATGGCCTAGGGACTTCGCCGATGTCCAGTGAAAAGTTAAATATTTTAAATAATCAAAAAAGCGTATCTTGTTGTATTTAAATAAACTAATTACAACGTACATATTATGTAAGTTTTCATATTATGAAGAAAATTTGACATTTATCTAAAATCCCGTGTACGATTACCTAATCGTACAGACAATACATGTTCCCGGAATGCAATGCGTCGATGTTGCATATTTTATTATACTGTATATTAATTATTATTTTACCACACAATAAGTCAGTTCGCATTCGGACTCCGTACCGGGCGGAGCTACATCATCTCATCTCATTATAGTTAACTAGCTGTTGCCCGCGACTTCGTCCGCGATTAGGTCGTTTTTCGTCATTCGTCGTTTAAAAAAAATACGTGACACTTTATTTTTGAATGTTCTTAATTATTGTCTCTTATAAAATTTAACTACTTACATTAAAATTGAACACTCTGATAAGAAAATCTTAAAATCTGAAGAAAACATGAATGAATGTGATTTAAATTCTACATTACTTAGTATCAAAATATAATAATCTAAATTAAATGTAGATTAACAGTTTGAGCACACCATTATAGAATATGTACTTAAGTATTAAATTACGTTAGTTAACATAGTAACTTTACTAAAAACACGATGACTTTCTTTCGCGCTCGGTACCACAAACTAAGCATGTTTGTGGTAAGTGGCCCGCGTCACTTGAACCCCCGCGAGTTCCCCTCCGTTGCTATGCGAAAATACATTCGTTGCTCTATTTTAGGAAAAATTTGTAATACTGTGGCCTGGGCGTTATAACACGTCCAGGGAGTTCCTGAGTGCCGATATCACCATCTTGAGGAAAAGCTTCTAATGTCGATTTAAAACTGCATACATACGAATTAACCTGTTCTAAAATTGTGAAATGAGTTCAGTTTTAAATTTGAGAAATATTGATTTCTTGTATTCCACTATTCGTTGTAGTCGAATACAAAATATATTTAAACAAACTTAGGTTAGCCTACAGGCAAAAGGGATCCTATCAAATGGTAAACTTGACCTTGTATCTTAAAAGTAAGCATGAACGGACCTTCTGATTATTATTGAGCACCAAAGGATCATTTGAAACGCGCTACTATAAGAGCGAATATTGTCTAATAACAGTTTACATTGCACAGTATGTTCCTCTAAAAGTAGTGATTTCAAAGGTTCCGGTGTATCTTCAAATGAAAGCCGACTCCTTACTACACTTTAAAGCATTACAAAAAGAACATACTACGCCTTTACAGAAGATGATCTGTAATCAATTGTGAGGTTATAAGCAAACCCACTTTTATATTTGTCAGACCACACCACCGAATTCGTAGATTGTTTACCTCAAGTCATTAAGACTATGACGAAATCTGTCTGCAGTAAGACGGGCCTCTCGCTATTCGTCCGTTTCCAGAGACCGAATAGTTTCAATTCTTAATCTTTCATTAAACAAACTTATTAATCGTTCTTGTCTCATATAATTGTAATATTCGCGTCCCTACTCTAGTCATTGCTTATGCTCATGTTCATCTTCAAGAGATCGAATAATATTATGATGCACCCTATCATTTGTCAAACGGTCTTCATATTGAGTAAAGTTTCAGATTCTCGAGATAAAATATGACTGTCGTGATCAGTAGTGAGACGTAATTCCCTCTCAGTGAGGGTTTCGGTCTCACGGGATAGTACAATATGCCGTTTGCGATCAACTGTGAGACGTCATACCCTCTCAGTGAAGGTTTCGGTCTCACGGGATAGTAGGGGAGACCGGGTTTGGTTGTCTCACGGGTTGGTTGTCACAGCGGTCTTAACACAAAACTGAACTATCGAATAAGTCTGTTGAACAGCGTGGCAAGAGCGATACAGTGACAACGCTGTCCCCACTTCGCGTCAGACCGCCCCGATCTGCCGTGAGGGCCTCACACGTGTTTATTGTTTTCGCACAGATTTTTTATGATATGAGGACCGAATATGCTCCTCATAACATCACTTTTTGTGAAGGAAAGGACAGCGCGGTTTAATTTAATGCCAACACCATTAGAAAAAAGGATTATTATTAATTGTGAAAAAATATCATGATTTACACTATTAACACTCTTTTAACATAAAATATAAGTCTGTGAGTGTGTAAAAATAAATCCAGCTAATTACACATCAAACTTATGTTTATAATTAGGTATACGACATGAAAATATATTAATTACCAAGCAATAATAATACAGATAAATACTGAACATAAGTAGGTGTGGTAGGTATAATAGATATTAAGTAGTATTAGTTAAAATATACTTTGACTGTTAGTCAAAGTTTATTTTTACTAACAACATGTAAATGAAGAAGAAATAATAATTACCAACGAACTAACCTTTTCTATAATACTTAACACGGCACATTTTTCAAATTATCTTGCTCAACCTTGCTCAAAAATTTGAGGGTTTTGTTGGAACTTTAATATGTCAAAACTATGATATATCTAAACTACGATACAACTTGCTTGCGGAAATGCTCATTACAATTGTGAATCTAAAGAATAACTAACATACTATTCAATTTTATTGAGCTGATGAATATCTTTTGCCTGGAAGAAATCACCGTCGCCTAATAAATATACTGTGTTTTCTTATAAAACCGTTACATAATTTATTTTATCTACTTAAATAATGAAAATGATATTATATTTATAAAATATAAAACATATTATGTAAAATGATTAAAAATAAATAAATGAAGCAACTACGATTCAAAGAAAACATCTTTTTCAGTGTTAAAATGCTCATAGCAATCCTGGATGATGAACTGTATCATGTACTCTGATCCCAGTACGGTCGGTACCTCGATAGCCATAACGATAAATATTATAATCAGATAACCGCAAAGTCAAAATAAAAACATTACTTGTACAGTTGTGAGTGCAAAATTTACGTTTCATTTGGAATAACATTTTTTTCGGTACTAAAACGTAGTCGTTTGATATGTGGTTGGCTGCCCCTCCTCTCCTTCCTGAAAAATATCCTCCAAAATTTCCCGAGATACTTCCAATGATTGAACCATTGGACGTTGGACATTAACTTCAGTCAAAAATTGACGAAGCGGATGATTACTAATTTCCACTTAATCCTCGCTGCTACTATCTTTACCATCAAATCATCAATTTTCAAGTGGTGTTGTAAAAATATCAGCAGAAATCGTCTTCCAAAGGCGATATAATTTTATGAGCATTGAATCTGTAAATAACAAAATCAAAAGTTAACTGTAAATCTATAAAAAAAGCTACTTACAAATAAAATTTTATCAAAAACTACTGTTCCCAATGCACCTCAAAATAATAAAAGAATTCATCATTTTATTATTTCATTCTAAAAGTGTAATATAATACCTACCAACAAAAAACATGAATTGCTATCATTATAAAAAATAAATACCTATAAGTAACAACTTACTTTTTGTGGGAACGCATGATGGTGAAAATTCACAAAACACGAAGATTGCATTTGATATTTTTGGTTTTATGGCATTCAATTGCTTTATAAATATCACTACATAGTATAAAAAAAGTCGCTTTCTCTGTCCCTATGTCCCTTTGTATGCTTAAATCTTTAAAACTTCGCAACGGATTTTGATGCGGTTTTTTTAATAGGTAGACTGATTCAAGAGGAAGGTTTTAGTATATAATTTATTAGGTTTTAGACAAAGCGGACGAACCCGCGGGCGGTAAGCTAGTAAATTTATAAAATACGAAGATTTTTAAAATTGTAACTAATGAACGCAATCAATATTAGATTAACTGTAGATAATGGTGTCTAGTTTTACTTAAAATAATAAACATCTACCCTCACTTTAAAAAAATGTAGTATATTTATTATTTACACGAAATATACCATAAAGGGAAGGGAAAGAGTTAAATAAATAACATAATTATATTTAAATTATTAATTTCCAACTGTGTATTCAGTAGTGTTAACATCTAAATTGATTTGATTTTTACGAAATCTCATAGATGGCGCTGTTACAAAATTAACATTATACAACTTACATTCTTTAAACTATGTTTCTCTTCCCAAGTTACTTAAATGGCATAATTTTTATAGTGTCAATCTAGATATTGTCAAACAACATTTATATATGCGTCATTTGATTATTAATTTCCAATAGTTAACGTGTGTTTGATTTTTCTAACACTTCATAGATGGCGCTGTTTCAAATTTGTCTTTATACTGCTAAGATTCATTTAACTGTTTCTCTGCCCAAATTACGTAAATGACATAGTTTTTATTTTGTAAAGCTAGATAATAGCATGGCTTACTCGAAACCAACATTTAAACATGAGTCTTTAGATTGTACGCTGTCGTAGTACACGGAATATGTAAGAAAAATAAAGGCTCACAGCTCCTCCCCCGAAGGTGATATCATGATAATATGTTTAAACTATCCTCACCCGACCTCTTAGGAATATTCATGCAAAATTTGAAGTAAATCTATGCAGTACTTTTCGAGATTAGCCCGGTCAAACATACAGACAAACAGACAAACAGACAAACAGACAAACAGACAAACAGACAAAAATTCTAAAAACTATATTTTTGGCTTCTATATCGATTATAGATCATGGAATATGTATTCTTTTAAAAAAATATTCAATGTACAGTTTTGACTTTCCTACGATTTTATTATATGTATAGATCTCATTATAGTTAATTAATAATAAATATCTCAATTTATCTCAAATCTCAATCTTATAATTTACCCCAAAACCTCCCCCATCATACATTGGTCCTTCGAGCAAACGGTGAATTGCGGGACCGGGACAAAAAGTGTGCATAAATTTTGTGCTGTGTTTGTGTGCGTGGTTCGGGTTTCCGTGATCACATCGCGACCTCGGTGCTTTGGGAAGGCACCACACATATCTTCACATCTCTACCCTGGTGTCTTGGGGGGACACCACACCTCAACCTCGGTGCTTTAGGAAGGCACCACACATCTACATATCTCAACCCTGGTGCCCTGGAAAGGCATCACACCTCTACACATCGATGGAATAATTCACATCTCGGCGCGGCGTAAGCGTAACTTGAAGCTAACCAAGTAAGGTTTCTTATTTTATCTCTTATTTTCAAACATGTCGATGGAGGATATTTTAGCTACCCAAGAGCAATTAATAGATGCATTGGAAAAGCTACACATAAACTTTAAAAAGGATGGAGCGGAGCGAAAGACTCCCGATTATATACGACGAAGACTAGAAACGCTAGAACAATATTTTGTAGACTTCCACAACAACCATATGATACTTCTATCTTTTAACGATCACTCTCATGAGTATTTTGCATTCAATAGGTATGATCAAATTAAGAAAAAATACAATAACATAAAGACAGCCTTGCAAAATTATAAATTTTTAGAAAACCCTGAATTACAACCTCCAACCTTTCAAACCCCGCCAACCTCTCATGAATATCAAGAAAAACCTCCCAACAATATCTCCAATATAAATAAAACTGAAGAGCTTATGAAAAAACAAACAACCAATATTAAGGCATTTTTGCGAACTGTTTCAAACATAAATCTTGATCTTATGTCGGAAAAGTGGGAATTTGAGGATATCCTAAAGTCCTTGCAAATCCGCTGGTCGGCAATTGATACCTTGCATTGGGAATTAGAAAACGAATTGAGCGGAACGAACACAGAATATGAAGAACAATTTACTAATTATGAAAAATATTACTATAAGTTAAAAACAGATATTAATAAAAAGATGTATTCTCTATCTCATATAGAAAAATCAACCCCAAAAGTAGAGCTGCCTACATTCGAAGGAAATTACATGCAATGGGTTTCCTTTAAAGATCTATTTACGGAAACTATTCACAATAATCCGTCACTATCTAATGCACAAAAGTTACAGTTTCTTAAGAGTAAAGTTAAGGGCGAGCCTGAAAAAATGATACAACATCTCCAAATCAGCTCCGACAATTATCTCATATCTTGGAATATCCTCAGTCATCGTTACGATAATAAGCGATTAATCTTTACATCTCATCTTAATAATCTCTTAAATATCCCTAATATTCAATATCAGTCGTATCAACATATTAAACGGATTCATGATGTTACATATGAGAGCATTAATGCAATTGAAAACCTTGGAATTAATGTGTCATCTTGGGACCCTTTTCTTGTTTGTATATTATCTCAGAAGTTAGACCCAGAGACATACAATGATTATATGCAATCCTTAAAGTCGCCCAGAGAGATACCTGTATTGCAAGACTTTTTACAGTATTTAGAAACCAAGTTTATGACGCTAGAGACCTCACGAAAAAAGCATGAAAGCTACACTACAAAAGCATTTAATCAACCATCAAATCAGCATACACATTTAAGAAACTATAATAATCAATCATCCTTTTCTAAAAGTAATGATAATAAATTTAAACAGAGTTTTAATAATCCATATTTTACAAATCATGCTATTTCACAAAGAACGTATTCCAGTAATATTATAACAAATGTAAAACGCAAGCGGTGTCCGATGTGCAATTCTAGCGAACATCGCCTTTATACATGTCCGACGTTATTACAAATGCATCCTTATGAGCGAAGAAAAACGGTTGAAAACATGAAACTTTGCCTCAACTGCCTACATTACCACGAAGGAATGAAATGCTTTTCACAGATATTGTGTAAGCAATGTAATAAAAATCATAATACCCTTTTACATGAATGTTTCACGTCACAAAATATGACACCGGAAGCCTCACGTTCAAGGTTACACGGGGCTCATTCGAAACCTTTACGCCAGCAACAAGAAAATATGAACACATTAGTATCCCTTCCATGTGACTCCAGCGAAATACCTATTACCCGCTACTGCAATTATCAAGGTATCAGATGGATCTCACCTTAACACGAGAGCGCTTCTAGATCAGTGCTCATAAATCTCAACTTTAGAAAATACCCCGTAAAAATGAATATATCAATGTAATCTTAACTTAAATAGCAACATCCAGCAGTTATGGGAAATGAAGGATGTACCTTACTCTAAATCTTACTTTAAATCTATCTCAGGAAGACCTTTAAAAGAAAATTTTGAAGAAAAATTGGGTGCATCAAAATCTAAATGTATCGCCTAATTTATGTAATCAGAAAACAAATAAATTAAACAACGTCAATTAGCACGCGATAATAAGCTATTCATATCGGAATACAAAGAACTCAGACATAATATGATACCCTGTGTGTCGCACGCCGACTTAAGGCCCAGTGGCCACCTACCGCGCACCTTACGCGCAGAGTCATCAACGAGTTATGTTCGACGCATAAGTAGCCTCGAAAACTTTAAATGGATTAGCCCTAAATGATCTCATGTATAGAGCGCCTAATCTGCAACAAGACCTTCAAATCCTAATTTTTAGATGGCGCCAATTTAAGTACGGGTTTACGGCGGAATTGATCTCAAATCCTACAAAGCGACAATTTTTGTCCGAAATATCGAAAATCTTTGATCCCTTTACAAGATGAGATTACATTATAAAATAATGTGATGATTATAATTATCTTACTATGAAACGATCTATTGTTAAGCTATCACTGTTACCTTCGTTAATACTATGATATAAATATCTACTATTAATGAATCTACCGACTATGATAAGGAAGAAATTAAAACAAAGAATTCATATCTCGAAACAATATGTCCCATGATAAGAGAACATTTAAACACAATGCGACGCTATAATATTACATCTTGAGCACGAGTTCGGCGAATTGGAATATTATAATAACATTTAATTTATGAGTGATTCGTTTGATATGGGAGCTGTATGAGTATATTTTAATTGGAATCCTGGTTGTTGTGGTTGTTTGTGGAAATAATAACGTATTCGAAACAATTGCGTCGTCGACGAGCTTCAGCAGAGCCGGCGGTGGAGGCTGCGACAAGTGTCGCGGTCCCCGCCCGGCCATATCCAACCCCGGTGAAAAGTGATTGTGTGATAAGTGTTTGTGAGTGTTATGTGCGCGTAAATAAAAAAAGATCTTTCGTGTGTTTTCAAACTTAAATGAATCTCTGTAACGCTATTATAAAAACAATTGTAACTTAATCTTGTAACCCTATCGTAAAGAACAAAATATGTATCTTAATCTTATACTTATTGTATCTTCATCTTGTAATCATAACTAACCAAATCATTTAGTAAATAGACACTAAATTGTTTTATCATCTTGTTATTTTTAAGTTCATCTTTCATCAAGTTACTAACCTTCACCTTTTTCTCCCCCGGGAACATGTACGATTACCTAATCGTACAGACAATACATGTTCCCGGAATGCAATGCGTCGATGTTGCATATTTTATTATACTGTATATTAATTATTATTTTACCACACAATAAGTCAGTTCGCATTCGGACTCCGTACCGGGCGGAGCTACATCATCTCATCTCATTATAGTTAATTAATAATAAATATCTCAATTTATCTCAAATCTCAATCTTATAATTTACCCCAAAACCTCCCCCATCATACATCCCGCTTCCTAGAGGTAGGTATGTTTGAAAATAACTAGTAGCTAACTTGTAATATTAAAAACTTATTTTAAGCGTTACATTATTGGCGCCGTGTAATATTTGAGCACACGACATCGCGTGTGCGAAACACCTGCGAGTTTCTCGCGTGCTAATTTTATTGAAAAACAGCATAATGTTAGCAATATAATGAAGGGAGAGTGTTACAAGCGATCTTTTTGAGCAAATACACTTTTGAACTTATATGTATATGCTAGGTACAGTCAAAACCCTTAACCAGTCAAAAACTTTATTGACCGGTAAAATTAGTCTATAAGGTTATTGACTAATAGGTAACATATAAGGGTGTGGGTTAGGTGGTTCGTGTTTTTTAACTACACAAAAATAGGAGCCCCATGAGCGGGGCTCCGTCGCTCCGTCGCCTACACGAACCTTACCTAACCCACACCCTTATATGTTCCCCATCTACACGAACTTAGGTTCGTGTAGGTAGGGAACATATCCCACACCCTTTATGTTACCTATTAGTCAATAACCTTATTGACTAATTTTACCGGTCAATAAGGTTTTTGACTGGTTAAGGGTTTTGACTGTAACATATACATATTGACACAATATTAGTAGGTAATTTCTTCATACAAATCTATAAGTTGTTTATACTTCCATACAAATGACACGGTAATAATATCTATTTTATTAGGTACCGTGCTAATGATATAAAGCTGAAGAGTTTTTGATTGTCTGAATATGATTATCTCATAAACTATTGTACTAATTTAAAAAATTCTATCACGGTGATACGTGAGCCCTAAATGCTATTTTAATATGTAAATTGTGTAATTAACTTCACTTTAATCGTATTGCACGTCGTCTGCAAGATGCCAGAAAATCATTACATTTGAGTTTGTTTTATACTAAACAAACTCGCTTTCCAACGTGAAAACTACGTGAAAAGACGTGTGTGTCTGTGTGCTTAGATCTTTAAAATTACGCAACACATTTTGATAACTTTCTTAATTACCTAGAGGTGAAAGGTTTTAGTTTACAGTTAACTAGTTTTCGGACAAAGCGGGCGAAGCCATGGGCGGGCGGGTCGTTAGTAAATAATCAATCATCATCATCATCAATACATATAATAAAATTGTAGAAAAGTAGTGTCTGTACAATTGAAATATGTAAAAAAAATCAGCAGGTGTTATTATTGAATCGTGCCCGAATCCAAAACTGTTGTTGAAAAAAATTTTGTCTGTTTGTCTGTTTGTCTGTATGTTTGAACACGCTAATCTCAGAAACGGCTTATCCGATTTAGATGCGGTTTTCACAAATATATTGTGGTAAGCTTCATTTAACATTTAGTGTTTATTTCATGTTAATCGGTTAATAAATAAAAAAGTTATGACCATTTAAGTAATCACGGTTCACGGCGAACATTTGCTAAGGCATTCTATTGATACACTGTACAGTGTACGTTAATAACACATAAATAAATTTATAACGTAAGTTATACGCTACTTTCCTTGACAAGTCCAGATTGTCATATCGAAAGTCCCAAAGGGGGGGCGGGGTAGGCTGAGGGTGCAGTAGGGGGGGAGGAGTTCAAAGGACCTTTATTTAGATTTTTGCTCAGCCTAAAACCTGCACAAATTGCATTATAGTTACTACTAGGTAAATTTTCTACATAAAATTTCCTTTAAATTATGTCGTATATATTTAATATATACGACATAATTTATAGTCGGTATTATATTTTTAACCCCCGACGCAAAAAGAGGGGACGTGTTATGACCGCTATGTGTGTTTGTGTGTCTGTCTGTGCCACCGTAGAACGCTAACGAGTAATAAGAATTAGATGCGGTATTTGTGAGGGGGAATATTTTCCGACGCTGGTTCTTAGATATAGTTTATCAAAATCTGTTCATCCATTTATTATAATTGTATATAGGGGTAAAAGTGGGAATGAAAAAACGAATGTTGTAATTTATACCCAAGTGACAAATCAAATGAAAGTACACGACCTGTCAGAACAATTAGTCAAATTTATCAAAATCGGTTCATCCATTTATTTGATATAGGGGTAAAAATGAGAATTAAAAAATGAATTTTATCAAATTTACCCAAGTGACATATCTAATGAAAGGCATGGCGTGTAAAGTACAATAAGGTGTATTTTATCAAAATTGGTTTATCCATTTATTGGATATAGGTATAAAAGTGTGAATAAAAAAATGCATTTTGTCAAATATACATAAGTGACATATCAAATTAAAGGGCATGACGTGTGAAGTATAATCAGGCACATTTAATCAAAATCGGTTCATCCATTTATTATATATAGTGTTAGACGTAACTTTTTATTTAATATTTTTGTGGATGAATAGTTGTCAATGTAGTTGTCATTATTTCATATCTGAACATGCTTAGCTGTCGAATACTATAAAAAGCCGCTTTCCTTTGACTCGTGGTGCATTCGTACGAATCGTGCCTAGGGGCTCGGACGTTGATTATACGACGTTCGACCCAACTACCCTCACTTTGCTAATAGTGGTTGACTTGCTGCGATTTGTTATCAACTACCTACATCAATTAGGTAGCTGAGTAGAATCGCAGTACATTCTTATTACATTCAAACTAATATTTAACCCGGCCTCGCGTGTAATTTCTCATAATGGGGTTAAAAGTGGGAATTTAAAAAACGAATGTTGTCAAATATACCCAAGTGACATATCAAATGAAAGTGCATAACGTGTGAAAGTACAATTATTAGTCATATTTTTATCCAATTCGGTTTATCAATTTATTGGATTATAGCAGTAAAAGTGGGAATGAATAATCGAATGTGGTCAAATAATACACTCAAGCGGCATATCAAATGAAAGGGTATGACGTGTGAATTACAATTAGTCTGGTTTTATCAAAATCGGTTCATCCGTTTATTACATATAGTGCACCTAAGGGGTGATAGTGGAAATAAATAATCCAAATGAAGCATCAAAGGATATGACGTGTACATATAGGTACAATTAGACATGGTTTACATCAAAATCGGTTTTGCCATTTACTAGGGGTGAAAGGGAAAAGTTGAAAGTCTGTGAAAGTAGAAGGATATGGGAGCGGGAGGAAAGCCATACCCTGGAAATTTTGAACTCTTTTGTACCTAAGTTTTTTAGCTCAGTTTAGTAATAAATTTTACTAACAGTTCTTTTGTGTTATTGTTTATTTTATTTATTTTATTTCTTAACTGTAAAATAATCTGCAAGTGCTTATTATTTAATTGTTTATGGTAGTACGTGTTTACTCAATAATTATGTGTTATGTAGTTTACTATGCAGTCACTATTCCACGCGGACGAAGTCGCGGGCACAGCTAGTAAAAGAATAAATAAAAAGTCAATGTCACATTAGCAGCGTTTTATTCGATCAAACAACCGCGGCGTATCACAATAAATCGTCGCTAACAAACACGCTAAACAAACGTTTACTTAGTCCCAGTAAATTAACTTGTTACCAGACATGCTACGCGAAACACGCGAGAGGCTAGACTCCCTTCGCTATTGTTGGCTGTTCAGACGAGACGCGTTTCGTACGCTTGAGTTCTAATTAAAATACTACTACTAATTTAAAACAAACATGAGAACTATGATTTGAGAAACGTATCTGTTTTTTTGGAAAATAGATAGAAATAATTTGTCCAATTAATAGATGAGAAAGTTTGTAAAAAAGTGTAGATTTAAATTTATAAATCTTTCACACAAAAACAACTGAACAAATTCTAAAGAATCTTGGCAGCAAGGTAGCTTATTCGTCTTGTCTTATTTTCGGAGAAGACTTAGTTTTCAGCTAAAATATCGTATCAAAGTACAAATAAAGAAACAATTTGTTCCAAACTAAACCTGTAATACTTCATAAATAACTCATACATAAACCTGTTAATTAGAGCAAGTTGTAATTACATATTATATTCTGTAAGTGGAATCCTCACATATTCAGTCCAATTACTTACGATCCCAAAACCAATATATATTTTTATCGGATTTCATTTTATCCATTTCGTAGAATAATTTGATCAATATTTCTATTGACGTGGCAAGAGCCTATCTATACTTTAATATTATAAAGCTGAAGAGTTTGTTTGTTTGAACGAGCTTATCTCAGGAACTACTGTCCGATTTGAAAAATTATTTCGATGTTAGATAGCCCATTTATCGAAGAAGACATATATTTCATCACGCTAAGACTAACAGGAGCATTGTGGGGGAAACCGCGGGGCACAGCTCGTCAAATATAAAATTAGAATCGTAAATAACAACTACATGTTCATATTAATAAAATATAATATTGTGAGAGATAATATTTCCATCATTACAACGAAATTAAATTCGATGCAAATATTTCTTCAACTCAAAAAGTTAAACAAGCCGCTCCAGAAACTCGAAGAAACGAGTTAAATTAATTACATAATTCGTTTTAAGAGTAAATTCAACTGATCGTCGGTCGAGTTATTCATTATTTCGAATTTAAATGTCGTAATTGTTTTAGGTGTATTTTCAAGGTGATGTTACTTGGAAGAGTTGATGTCAAGCTGTTCAGCCTATGTTGACATGATGATACGATTCCATTCATATGTATAATTATGCATTTATGTCTTTTATCGATTATACTTAATATTAAATTAGTATGCTGAAATTTTTCTGTACTTAGATTAAAATGACCAAAAGTTTGTGTTATAGAATTGCGTCTTATGATTTTCATTTTCAAATTTCACTAACAATTGTTAAGTCAGAAAGGTGGCAGTGTAAAAACACCTCCTTGCCTTGTATAACATATAAAGCTGTCATATAAACTAAATGCAATATAATAAAGTGTTATATTTATACACGAGTTTTCTTCACTTGTCACACACACGCTCCTAGCACTGTAATACTGTGCTCCTAGTCTGAAACACCAGTACATGTTAAATTGTTCCCATAAAATCGCGTTATTGCACACTCGAACCGGAATACGTGTATTTTCTACGTAACTCGATTATTTATTCGTTTGTTATGTACAAATAGACGGATCGAGAAATTAATTGAATTCCCGTGATTATTACATCGATGTTATTGTTTAGAGGTTTCGGTCAAATGAGCTTTTAGCGATATTACATTACTAGCGGTCCGCCCCGGCTTCGCCCGTGGTACCTACATGTTTACGTTTATTGTCATAAGAACCATCCTCGTACTTCAAGGAATAGATTCCGCAGCGCACGCGATGACAGAATTTTTATTCAGGAATTTTTTACACCTTGGGTTACATTATTGCATTTTTGGTAAGGATCTCTTTGGTGCTTGAGGAGGAGCTTTCTAATGGTGAAAGAATTTTCGAAATCGGTCCAGTAGTTTATGCGTGAAAACCATACATACATACATAATTACAAACCTTTCCTGTTTATAATATTAGTATAGATTGTAGGCAATGTGTTTAATATAATTTACTGAAGGTACATTTAGATTTTGATTACTGTAAACTTCATTAAAATACACTTAATGATTCTACCAGTCAATATAGGGATACGAAAAGAATATGTTCTACTTATATAATATCTTCTATTTCTTCGGAGGCCAAGACTCACTTTGGGTCCCTGCGCCACTCCAGCTGTAGTAGTCATCACTACACAGTATAAAACAAAGTCGCTTTCTCTGTCCCTATGTCCCTTTGTATGCTTAAATCTTTAAAACTACGATGCGGTTTTTTTTAATCGATAAAGTGATTCAAGAGGAAGATTTTAGTATATAATTTATTAGGTTTTAGACAAAGCGGGCGTAGCCGCGGGCGGTAAGCTAGTAGTAGTATATAATATCTTGTTCTTAGAAGCATATCAAATGTAATGACTAAATTAGTAAACCGACTCATTGTAAAATTACTCTCCGAAATAATATCTAACATTGTGTAAAGAAAAGCTAAAAGTGTACAATAGTCGTGAACATCTTATTATGTATACAATACGATTATTAAGTTTAACTTTGAGATTCAACATCGCAACTCAAACTTAAGTTTATTTTCGAGTCAGGCTCAAAATACATTGTTTAATAGAAAAACAAATATAAGGGCGGCCGTACACGGACCGCTTCAAGCAGTTGAGACCGACGGCTTGAAGCCGCGACCACGCGGCTCGAGCAGTCAACGACCGACCGCTCGAGCAGTCCGTGTACGTCGCTCAGCCGTTAACTGCTCGAGACGCCCGTGTATGGCCGCTCTAAAAGCTCATACATCCAAAACACCGAATTTATAACATTTACAAACACAATATTAAAAAAATCTTTATCAAAATCTCCCATCACTTTAACCATAACCATATCGGATATCCGCAAACATGAAAAAAATCATAAGAGTTTATTGCGTATCCGATAACAATACAGTAAAGCGGATATATTATAAACATAACAAGAATGTTTATGAGTTATAAACAAACAGAAAGTCATCGTGGCCATCATTTTTCATTGCGTTCGTTATTGGTTAACAGTAAATAAGGAAGCGAAATGTTTTTTGGCAAGTTTTCTGTATAAGTTTTGTGTGGAGTCATTGCGCGCTAAGTGGAAATTCCTCCGCATGCCTTGATGCATGTTAATGTTAAGCTGCGTACGGATTGCGCGTTCCTGTGTTACGCGTAGTGGAGAAACACTGTCCACGCGTACATTGGATACGCGAACAGCTCCTGTACGGACCGCCGCGAACCTGTACGCGAGGTCAATCGATCCAAAACGCTCCGCGAGCCCCAGTCATTCGCCATGACTCAGAATTTCAAAAAAGAAATTCAGTTCATTTGAAATTGCCTTCCATGCATATTGGCGTAAATCGTTATTTCGATAATCATTTAGTGTGCTATCCCACATGACCTGGTGAAATTCATAAATTTGAATCAATCTGATAATATTTTCATTATTAAAACTCGAAGAGCACGCGAGTTTATTCATTTTGCCGTCCAAATGTAGCGTAGCCGACCTCGCGAGTTCTCTTTGACGCGCGACCAAAAACCGACTGACGATCGGCTCGCGCTCGAGTTGGCTCGCGCGGTACGCGTACCCCAAGAGTGAACGCGTAGCTGCAGGTATTATTTAACGTTCCGGATACGCGTAAACTGAGAACGCGTACCAGGCTACGCGCAATCCGTACGCAGCTTGATAATTTATGAGAGGAGGGGGGAAACTAAGTAGTGTACCTACTAGCGATGTAATCTGTAATAGATTGGAATTAATAATTAATTTGACAATAGCTATGGTCTATCGTCGTCAATTTGATCGGACGAAGAGAAATGTAACAAATGAAAATTTTATGAGGTAGAGATATTTTTAATAATGTACCATATTATCTAGCGTAACGTGTTAAAAAATAATATATGGACTGCAGGTGTACCTCAAAAAATACACACAGAAAAGTCTCTCTTATGAAAAATCACACAACAGCAAGCTCATATCAAACAAACACATTATAGTTTTAAATTTTCCCACGCGGAACGTTCTGGAAGGTTCGAGAATCCAGAGCTACAATCACGCGCGATCCGTATTTGTGTTTGTGCGTCTAATTTTAGAAGGCCGTATTGGATCAGGCGGACGAATTACATCACGTTAAATTAGATTGGATTCGATATCGCGGTTTGCTGGGCAAACAGACGAATCAGGCTTTTAAATTGCCCGATATTCTTGAGATATTTATGCTCTATTTTTTGTAGGGTATTGCGAGATTTTGATCTTTTGGCTAGCGAATTTGTTGGGTTGTGATGAATTAAAATGATATGAGCATTCTGCTGTGGCATAGTTCACAGAGTTTCTATATACCTATTCAATTAAAATGTATAGGTACTGCATATTATGAAAATGGCTCTAAATTCACGAGAATATGTTAAACAAATGATTAGTCGTAATGTCACAACACACATAATATTCTGGTTATAATTTTTTTAAATACAAATATGTATTAATGTAAAATATTAGTTTTTTTTAATAGCATATCAATGAAATGAATATTATTAGGAACAATGTTTTAGAGTAATAACACCTATAGTTTAGTATAGAACCTCACCTTCACCTAGAGCACTATCTGTAAAAGCGTCAGCATTTCCCCAACCAATGACGAATATTCAAAGTTCTAAAAACCCTACTACCAAATATTCCTCAAAGTTCTCGTCTAAAATAATTCCAATACCGAGCCCCCTGAACGATAAAACTTATACATTACTATACTGATAAGAACATTAAGCCCGAATCATAGGGCGGCCGCAAAGCATGTCAGCTGATCTAGGGTACGGCCAGGTGCGTACCGATTGCCCACAAAATCGCTACACTACGGTGGTTAAATTTTACAGCTTGTTGCGTGGTATAAAGCATTAGATTGGAGCGTTTTTAGGATACATTTAAGACATAGCAAACATTTAATCATGGGCAAGAACATACAATTAAACTAGCAACAAAATAATAAGAAAACTAAAGAGATTACAAAGAAATAAGATATAAACATAATACAGATAGATGGATGGCATGTTTTTTGGCTACTAATTTAGTTAATGCGTGTTACGACTGTGCAATAGTCCACGCTCGGTATGTTTCATGAGTCAGTCGATTTGTAAGACTGTTCATTCTGTCAGAATATATTGCAAATTATATGTTTTGAGGTAAAATATATACAAAATATATATTTTACCTTAAATAAGACGTAGATATTTCTATCTTTCATTGCTACACTGATTTATCACAACCTCTATTTTTCCAAAATAAACTGTTCAATATAATATTATGAAGTTGGGAATGGAAATTAGAAAAATGTAGAGTTCAGTGGTTAGTTCCAAGACGTGCTTGTAGTTCAATCATTATTAAATTTACCAGTATATTAAACTCTATTAATCACTTTATGATATAAAACAAAGTCGCTCTCTCTGTCCCTATATCACTATGTCTGCTTAAATTTGTAAAACTACGGAACAGACTTTGATGCGTTTTTTTCAAGGTAGGTATATTATAATTTATTAAGTTTTAGATAAAACGGACGAAACCGCAGGCGGAATGCTTGTGCATGCATTTATTCTGAAATTGCTAATATACAGCTATCGCTTATATCTTGTACTATACTTGTAAATAAACTGCGGTTCTCTCGCGTCGTATTCACGCATTCGTAGCGACTGTGAATTTATCTGTTAGTTACCAATAGCATTGTTGTGACGTGGTAAAGTTACATTGGAAATTAAACCCTTTGTAATTGAATTAAGATTTAGTTTAGTATTGAAAATTTTGTCTTTGTATCTTTATTATTGGAGTAAATTTTTCTTGATTCTGGAACCAAATAACCTTTTCTTTGTTATAAGTTCTTTCAATTAAGTTTTGTTAATGATCATTTCAGAACTTGTCCATTTTACATACTTATAGATTTTGTAAATTATTATTTAGTTAAATTTTGTACTTTCAAATAGGGCTTGTTTCTCAGCAGTTATTTAGTTGTCGTAAAGCCCTAGTTTAGATCTGTTGCCTGTAAATACTATCTTCATATTATAATTTTTGACGAAATCTTAAAATTTTCAAATACGTGTATAAAATATCACACTCTTCCCGGATTGCGTTATTCTACCCGTTTATTTCTACCAAAAATCGAACTCTGCACCACCTGCTTCATCACCCTAGTACACTATTAGTCGATATGGGACCGTCAATCAATACGAAGCAAACGTTACAGCTTATTAAAACTTTTCTCCCTTTACAATTGACCTACAAATCTTTCGTCTCTGTCGCGCACGTGGCTTCGCGTATTTGCGTCTCACGTTGCTCTCAGAACTTCTAATTGACGTCACAATTGCCCTGGAGCTATGTGGAGCGAATGCGTATTGTAATGATATAAAGTTAGGTTGTCTTGTATTGAACTATTTATTCGGAGAGTACTAAATGTTGAATAAAAATTGATAGGATATTTCAACACATACAAATTGAGCATTTGAAGGTAAAGGCTTAACAATTAATCAATTAAACATACCAGAAGATTGCAGTTGCATGTGGGATATGATAAATAAAAGTCATCCAGAAAAGAACAAGATTTCATTTAAAGTTGAAAACCTATTGATCGATAGCTCTAAATACATTAACCATCAACGTTTTTCATCAGCTGATTCATAACATGATTTCTTAAAGTCGGAAAAGATGCATAAGACCCTCCACGACGTCAAACAGGTAGCCAATTAATTCGTAATAAATTTCCAACACTTCTAAAACCATTAAACAATAATAGCTTGTTACTGCGCATTATTAAATCACGCCGCAATCCAACTCAATTACCGTAAAGCACAAATCCAACAAATCTGGAACAGATTAAAAGATATAACGGTAAAAAATCGCGGCAATTATGCAAATTCCAGTAATAAAAGCGATAATGTTTCGTGTACCGATCGAAACGTCCGATTTTATCGCCAAACTGGTAAATTAATATAATCACTGCGTTTATATTCAAAGCCCTAGTTGGTTTAATTGTTAAGTCAATTTTGCCGTTTCAATTATATTGTTGTTACCGTTTCGAAGTACCAATTTTCATTGCGAGCGCTTATGGTGTTACTATTATATAAATAATTTGGAAAATCCAAAAGTGCACGCCTCATAATTTTTTTTTAATAATTATTTATTAATTATTATTTTTGTTTATTTAATAACAATTAAACCACATCGAATCAGACCCTGAAAAATGAAAGGGTTCTATTCCTGAGCATACTCAAGCGTAAGAGAAAAAAAAAGACTCGATTAGTAAAGTATTTCGGTCGCTATCGTGTTAACAAGAAAATCCTCCGCACATACAGACACACGGACGTCCAAGACAGAACTTTTTTAAACTGTTTTTTAACTAGTTTAAATAACAAAAATGACATCAAAAATATCATGAATGTTAAAAATAGTGTTTTTTCTTAATATGTGTGTGTATGTATTATCTTACAAGTGCAATGTATGATACATAAAGACATTTTAAGTTTGAAAAATCAGATGTTTTGCGCGAAGTGACAGTAGTACCCACCTCAACGCTTCGCTTATGAGGCGTGCAATATCTAAATACGTAGTGTCTAATCATGTTATTTAGAAGTATTGTCTATTAGCTTGGATAAATTTACTATCCTTACGGAGCAATGGTAAGGAAATTAGGTAAAATGTCTAGGGTATGACCTTTTACTTACCTAAGACCTGGAAGAAGCCATAGAATTAAGGTTTAAGCATTAGCTATTAATTTAGGTCTGCAAAAGGCTAATTGCTTAATAATGCTTCTAAAAATGATACTCCTCAGTCCTCGTTTCCTAAGTATGTGTTTGAAATATCGAACTATTCTTTTATTCATTGGCAACGTTGATAGAGAAAATATATTAAGTAGAAGTGGATCAAACTTACAGACGAAGACTTTTAACCAAACCTTATCTAGCGTAGCGTAGGATGTTGATCGAATTCTATTGGGTGACGTCATTAATGGAAACTACAATAGATAGAGTACAAATTATTATAAAACTAGCGGTCCGCCCCGGCTTCGCCCGTGGTACATATTTCGCAATAAAAGGTAGCCTATGTTCTTTCTCAGGGTCTAAAGATTATCTGTGCCAAATTTCATCAAAATCGGTCCAGTAGTTTATGCGTGAAAACCATACATACATACATACATACAAACCTTTCCTCTTTATAATATTATTATTATAGATATAGATACATGTGTTTAAAATACATGGTTTTCAATAACGTCAACAGGTTACATAGGCAGTAATAAACCGTAAATATTCATGGCGTTATGTGATACGCACGATGCGTTATTTAATGATCAATACGATATTGAAATAATTTCATGCAACTGCATTACCTGGACGGAAATTTAAGCTCGATGATTACAATGAATTTATTATAATATGACACGTGCGGATATAAATGTGGAGGGTTTAACGATAAATATACCATCGTTAATTGTGTAATATTTGCAATGGTTTGCACAAAATATATTTGAATAGAGACAGACAAAAAAATAAAAAAGGGGGTGTGTGCCGAGCACACGTGTCAGAAGTGAAACTTCGTCGGTAAGATTCAAAGATACTAAAATCGTCACCTTACTCCATGATGTGACGGTACGGTGAAATGAACGTCTGATAATTATATCAATACCGTATGATAAGAATTTTAGGGTTATCATGCATTATAATAAAAGGTTTTTCTATGAAAATAAGTACTTAATTATTTTATTAGTGTAATCATAACAAAAATTGCAGTTGAAATTGCTTAAACATCAAATAATCAATACAATTTGAACTGTATCATGCTACAAGTAAAGCTGAAAGTCGTGTTACGCAAATGTGATTTATTATTAATGGAAAAAATTGATATGCGTCACAGACGTCTGCATTTTACGTGCTTATATTGATTTTATCATTACACCCCCATATAGGGTTGCCAACACTTCATCATCAAAATATAGTATTTTCTAAAATAAGGTGTAAAAAATATAGTACATTTAAAAAAAATATAGTATTTTATGGGAAAAACAAAAAAAATATACAAATATATATTTATTGTTATAAAAACTATATTTTTTTGCACTTCTTGCACTGTGTAACAGCTTTTTGTTTAAATTAAAAGTGTCAAGCTTTGTCACATTCAATTTTTAAATTAATATAAATCAAAAGCTCATTTTTTATTAATGATACACTACTTGTGTTTCTTTCTTCTCGCCACTGGTATATGCGCAATAGGTTATATTATGACTTAGCCATCTTAACAATTAAAAGGCGCGTTCTTATTTTTTTTTAATGAAGGATTTGTTTGTAACATTTGTCGGTGTTGAAAATATAGTATTTTTGCGTACTATATATGTTTTAACAGTATATAGTACGCAGACCCGAAATATAGTACAATACTATATATTATAGTACGGTTGGCAACCCTACCCCCATACAACGACACAAGGTTGACAATGTATGACTTTATAACATACACGATGTAAGCCACGGTTTATACAGTCATGATTTTTTTGTAATTCTTTACATAAATATATATATATATATAATCTTATAATATAAAAATGAATCCCAAAATGTGTTGGTAAGCGCATAACTTGAGAACGGCTGAACCGATTTCGTTAATTCTTTTTTTATTATATTCCTTGAAGTACGAGGATGGTTCTTACGTAGAGAAAACGTAAATATGTACCACGGGCGAAGCCGGGGCGGACCGCTAGTATAAATATATATATATATATATATATAAAACTTCCCGGGACATTTAAAGCTAGATATATAGCGCTCTTTACAAAACCGGCAACTTATTTTCACAGGCTCTATATTTGTAAAAAATATTGATTCATTGACCGCTCACATAAAACAAATAAATGTACAAAACATCTGCCATTGTTATGATACGACGTATAAATTATAAAAACCAAAAAAAGCTTCATCATTCGTGATGTAATTCAACACTAACATCAATTATTTATTAATAAAGTTTCAATCTTTAAAATGGCTCTTGTAAAATAAGCAAACCCCAAAAACGAAGCAAATCGGATCGAGCGATCACCTCCATTTACTTAATGAAAAAATAATTTGAATTAAATTTGAAAATAACAGCTTAACAATTTAGAGTTACCTGATTACCTACTTTGACCGCCTCCTTGGTACAGTGGTTGACGCGTGAGCGTAGAACCGAGGAGCCTGGGTTCGATTCCCGGTGGAGACGAAGAAAAAAAAAATGTCTCGGTCTGGCAGGACACAGAAGGCTGATCACCTACTTGTCCCTAAAGAAAATCGATCAGTGAAACAGATGTATGAATAATGCATCTGCCCCTTACCCCACTAGGAGACACGGGACTTCACTTTTTGATTACCTACATACCTGCAGATAAATTAGTTATTTGTAACTTACATAATTAATTAATAAAACACTTATTTGCATTCGAAGTATCGTCCCCGACCCGGGACCGCCCCCGGGGACGTGTACACTTCGCTAATATAAAGGAATTGTTTACCCAATCCGCTTCGTGAAAAACAAAGGATTTAAATATTCAATTAGGTTCAAAGTGCCTTGACATGTTTAAGATGAAAATACTGATGTTTAGAGAGTCTAAAAGCGAGACCTGCCAGTCGATTTTTAACTTTATCCTCGTAATTGTTAAATGAATTGGAAAGTTTGTTTAGATGTGATAATGATTATTGATGTGTGACAAAAAGCTAAGCCGATTTGGTTGTATTTTGTTTGCAAATAGTTATAATTACATAGATGGGCTATTATTTATCTGGGTATAACGCTAGTACCTATACTTTCATGTCGAATGTATACCCTTTTTGGTCTTTACCATTTCCATAATTAAATTATATGTTCACATAAAACATGGAAATCCAAAAACGATATACGCGACGATAAATTTCCACCATGTAATAAATATTTTTCTTCATAAAAAGATTTCATGCAACCGGTTATAATGTTTCACACCTTTTTATTTATTACTTCCTACTTCCTATGAGTGTCAACGCCCGTGGATATAGGGTTGTCAAAAACTCTTTCGCCAAATAAGTAGAAGAAGAGAGTTTATATTTATTTCTTTATTATTTATTTATTTATTTATATCAGGCAGCATTGCCCATATATTGTTAGTAGTACTTATTCTAGTGCTAGTAAAACTACATATACTTATTTTTAGATTTTAGAGTTAGAAGCCATTTTTTGTTGATTTATGTACATTATTGAGAACTTATAACAATCTCGACTATATTATAGCCTATATCTAATAAATCTAATCTATATCTAATAAATATTTGTGAGTATGTTTAGTAGCAATTCCGTAGAAATGTATAAGTGACGCTGCTATTTTTTTAAAAAGATAGATGGTCGCGATTAAAAAATTACAATCACAATGTTACTTCAATTAATGTCTATCACTATATAACTTTAAAACCGTGTATTTTGCATTGGCTTACATTTTAATACTTATTTATAAACATTCCATTAAAATTTAAAACAAACTATTGTAAATTTTCCTCGCACACAACGTACATCAACAATAAGGAACATATTAAGCATAATAAAATTTAAACAGCTGGCAACCCTCATAAGGGCTAACGGGCGTTAGGCACCGCGATGATATTTCGGGAAATTTCCAAAGGAAGACGGTAAATAACCTGAGACTGCCGCCCAGGGGAAAAATATGAGTTATTCGTATCCATTCTGACGTTTTTAACCTTTTCCGCCGGGTAAAGTAATACCCGTTGTAATACAAAAGTAAGCCGAATTTATGATAATGAACGACTTGGAAGGATTCTCACTTGGGAGATTAATTTGTGAGAATTAAGAGATTATTCCGAAAAATTTGCTGGGGATTCTTAATTTTGACTGGGCATTAATAATGTATCGTACTCTCTACTTAATAATTAATTTACCAAGTAAGTAATCGATTTAATTAAGATTAATTTAAAAAGGGGTACATCTTTTCTCTGATGACGATGTTATAATACTAGAGCAGGCATTAAGATTGTAATACTTAATTGTTTTATTTTACGAACTTTAAGGTTCGGTTTTGTAATAAATATTTACCTTACTATTTTTTAAATATTCCGCATCCTATTTCACTTTAAAAAGGAGAGAAATAAGAGATTCCAGCTTTCTTTTACGGTATGAAAGTTTGTTTGATAACTACAAGAATATCGCGGTCATAGTATCTTGAAAATAGTAAAAATTTTAAAACTTTTTTAACTCGAATAAGCCACGGACAATATGTAAGTATTATATTGCTAAGATTATTTTATAATCCAACAACAAACCTGGCCCTGCCTTTCAAGCCAGAGGTCGTGGGTTCGATTCCTAAATATTTGTGTGATGAACATAGATGTTTGCTCCGTGTCTGGATGTTACTTATCTATATAAGTATTTATTTAAAACTATATATGAATGTTTATCAGCCATCTGGTATCCATAATACAAGCGAAAGCTTAGTATGGGATCAGATCGTGCTCGTGTGTGAAAATTGTCCTGTCCTATGTAGGCATGTTTTGTTTTAATAATATAAATTTACTTAATAAAAGCAAATTTTATACGTGTATTTACATACGCCTTTAATTTAAATATTCGCAATAATTAGATTAGCATATTATCATGTTTTTGTCTGCGAAAATCTAGAGAATTTAGGTTATCCCAAGTCTGAAAGCCGCGGGTCTTGAGTTATGAATAATTACTTCACATTGTATGAAATTCAGACAAATTTATTTAGCACCGGTTCCTTAATAAAATTGTTATAATTTCATAAGTTAAACGGGGGTAAGAGAGAAACCATGTCGGTATTAAATTAAACGTTTTTATGAATGAATAAATTAATTACATTAAACAAAATATGTAAGTTATGTATAAAGGTATTTCCTTTTTCCTTTCAGATAAAAAGCTCCTTCTTTTATGGTTTATGTTGCCTACAATACCTAAACACATAGTCTGTGGAAGGCTATTAAAACTATAAATTATAACTAGATTAAGTACTGCATTAAGTGTCTAAGAATATTAATTATACACTTATACTTCCCACTCACTCTATCTTAATTAGATATCATTAAAATAGTAGGTATGTACATTTAAAACAAATTCTTTTCGCTTTCGTATAAAAAGCAATACAAATTGCAATTCATTCCCTCATTCAATCTAACAGCCCTTACCCAAATCCAAGAACAACACTCGACGATCGAGAACTTTCCAACGTGCAATTACAAGGCTCGATTTCTTCAAAGGATTACACCAGTAGCTCGTTATAACCAATCGATGTACAGCATCCATTGTGATGCAGCGTCTCTGCGTCATTTTCCAATCTGGAGCTCAAATTGTAAGCCCTCCACTCCGCAAGCACTCGTGCCGACTTATGATTGGTGCGATTCATGTGTTCGCTGTGTTTTGATTGGTTGGAATTTAAATATAAACGTTTTTATTGAATAATTGATAAGAGACTCAAGAAATCGGTACATTGCTTTTAAATATTATTAATGAAACGTCTGTCATAGCTATATTATATTTGTTTAACTTAAGATGTTGTTGTTTGTGCTTTTACAAAAATTGTATTTTATACATAATATATTTTACTTCATGATATTAAAAACTTACATGACGGACATTTAGCTCCTTTAAAAATTACTTCCAATATTTTCTTAACTCAATATGAACTACTTACCTATTATGACAAAAAAAGCCACAAATATTAAATAATCGCTTACGCTTATACCCCACGCTTCACAAATCGCTACCCCCCATAACTTGCGGCCACAACTCGATTCCCTCAGCCCGTTCCGTCGACTTCATTAAAAGCGATGTATAAACAAGCGAAGCGAGACAGAAGGCCGCTTTTGTGCTCCAATCAAATTTTTTGCGGCAATGCAATTTTTCAGTTACACAATTTTGGTTGGTCCGCCGATTTGGCATCGCAGTGTGTGCCTTGATGTTGAATAGTTATGTTCAATATAGTATTGAATTGAAAAGTATAAAAATAACTTAAATAATAAGCCTTTTAAAAAGGAGAATGGCGAAACTGGGCCTAACTGTTACAGAAATCATAATATATTTAAAATTCATTATGTTAATTTTAATAATTATTTGTAAAATATTGACTTCTGATTCTATGGGAAAACAAATCTTTGAAAAAAAAGATAATTCGTACACTACCGGTCTTATCAAGCAGAGATGTCAGTGTTGTCAGGAGTAAAATAGTCAAATATATAGATTAATACCTGTGATTAATACGAATGAACGTTTATTTTTCATTTTTAGTTTTATTGAATTCAAATGCTATAAAAATCAGAAGCAAAACTTAACTTTTTTTAACACACATCTTAATTTATTTAGGTCATTCTATAAAATAAAAACATATTTTACTTAATCAATAATAATTATAACATTTTTATTTAGGTAGCTGGCCATTAATAAATGTCAAATTATTAATCATAATTATTGTGTCAGTGATGAGTGATTGACTTTTGAGTGAAGTTTTAGTAATGTTATATTCAAAATTGCCTTAATCGTCTATTTTTACTCTAAAGATATTATTTGAATTGATTAGTCTTATTATGAAAGCGAATCCTGATTCATCCATTTATAAAGATATAAGAAATGTACCTACCTAGTGATTGTTGATGTTTTGGTAAGTTAAAATGTGTGTTGAATAATATGTGTTGGATCCAATATTTCTATTACCTGACTGTTCTACTATCACACTATTATTAGCTAGACAATGTAGATAGAAAATAAACTTACCTGGACCTAGAAAAAGGCAATGCTATTCATTTAGCTCAAGCAAACTAACGTTTATTTTTGTTACTTTACACCCCAATATCTCTGCTATCCCATAGAACAGATCTATAATTATTATATTCATAGAATCTGTATATTTTTATCTATTTAATCCCCTATAAATCATCAGTGTAACGATCAGGCCCAGACTCCTATGGGAGTTTGCCATTCTCCTTTCATACTCAATTAGAAAGATAACATTAAAAATTAAGAAAATTGCTCTGAAAGTTTTAAAGACTCGAAAACAATGATGCTGCTCTTGAAACCTTTCACCTTTCACCACTAGTAGAAACAATCGTACCTGAATGCTAATAAGCTATATTCTTTTTAGTTTTACTATTATTCCTCTTATTCCTTTTATGAATCGAGGTAAATTGTAAGATATATATGGGTGATTATACAAAAATGGGGTAACTTTTGAGGATATTTTGTTTACTATATTTTTTATATCAGATTGTTACAAATTAGGGTGTATATGATAGCTAATCTAATGAATATATTGTTCCAAATCGGGCCAGCCACTTTTTTAAGTAGATTGTGAGATATTTTAAATTTTCTGGAATTGGCCTCCAGGGGACTGACGAGGCTAACATGGTACTGATAAAAAACACAATTTTGTAATATTCTTAAAGAAATTGAATGAAAATTACTACAAATCTCTCAGTTTTAATAATGGCACATGTCTTTTAAGTATTAAAATCACTTAGTTACGTTTAAAAATGATAATTAATAATATGTGATACTGGGAAAAAACAATGTCTCAAGTTTCAAAACAGCCTTCTGATATTTAACGCTACGTGAATATTCTTACTCTCTTACTTAACTTTTACTACTTTGACTTAGTTTTACTTGATATTTCAAGTAATTTACAAACAATAGAAACAAAAAAACGGCCAAGTACGAGTTGGAGTCCTAACAAACCTATTTTTTATTATGTTTGTAACTAAAAATTTACACTTTTAGCAATTTTTCCTTTATCTATGTTATAAGACGTTGCTATTTACCAAGTAGAAGTAAACTATAGCAGTTTATAGCAGACTGTATACACGGCAAGCATCCTGTGTGTTTTTTTATTCCCTTGCGAATATTGAATTTTGCCGAAATTTGCAGTATTAACGGATGTAGGTATCTTTTGATTGCGTTGCGTTATAAGTTTGATTTTTTTACAGACCCAAGGGTTCTTAATCTTGAGTATCCAATATAAATTTCAGATTGATACCTCCACGCGTTCCAAAAAAAACGTCTTAACAGACAAACGGACAACAAAGTGATCCTATAAGGGTTCTGTTTTTTCCTTTTGAGGTTCGGAGCCCTAAAAATCTACCAATATTTATGTTAAAAGTACTAATTATAGTAAAATTAAAAACCAAAGGCTCGAATGAAAGTCTCACCTGAGTTTTCATAAGAGCCCCTTGACATTTTTATAATGTTATTAAGTATATTAATTAACTTTTATGTTATTTTGAGGTAATTTTACTTCACAGTATTATACGTATACGTATTTATCTGATAAATATAAAAAGCTATGCCCTGAAAGCATCAAAATCAATAATTAAAATAAAATATGATCTTTTTAATAAAATTATTAGTAGTTTGTTTCAATAGCTCTTTTCTTTGCTACTCTTTCTTAAATGTTTCTTCCCTAGTCAAATTCAGTTTCTTTTAGCGTGGCGCATGATGTTTTAAACTGAAATATAAAATAGAAATGCTTATACCAATAGCAATCAAGATAAAAGTTCTCAAAAACGACTGAATCATCAGTACTATGGGGTCGCGTCAGTCCCCTGGCACGATATCTGACAAAGGACTGATGCCAGCGGATTGATGAAAAGGGACTTAATATGAGGTTATAATCACAAATTATGTTTTTTTGCCTAATTTCTAATATCAACAAACTATATTTTTACAAATAATAGTTAACCATTTATAAATGAAAATAAAAATCAGATTAACAATAAAATAACGACTCACCATAGGACTGAAATGTTGACTGGCGCAGCAAGATTTTAGAGGACAAACACAACCCTAGCGCTGGTACAGTTATGACGGCCGTCAAAATATGCGGTGCACAAGTAACTTCATTACCAACATTAATACTTAGACAGGGATTTGACCTCGACTTGGTGATATTTAGCGAGAATTTCAAATTTAAAAAACACACAACGGACTGACTAGTGAAAACGATGACAAAGTTTAATTTTATTTTTTAAATAAAATGGAAAACATTGCGTTATGAAAGTTGTAGTATATAATACTATGTACATCAAAGATTGTAGTGAATTAGTAAGTTTTCTTAAATCGATGATAATGTTTAAACGATAGTCACTTGATTGTTGGTTTTCGGAGTTGTGACATGCCAAAGTACTGACGTTTGAAGCATTAATTTATTTTTTTTATTCATTTGTATTTTAAATAAAGAAGTGAAATTGAGTGACCAAATAAATGACGCTTCATTGTTTTAAAATAGATTGTTATTTGAATAAAATATAATAAGACTTTGTTTAAATTGGCTGATGACATCGAGTTACCCCATTTTTGTATAATCACCCATATAGCAATCACCTAGTAATATAATTATACTAGCGACCCGCCCCGGCTTCGCACGGGTGCAATGCTGATACTAAATACACTACAGAAAAACTGTGAACGTTGTATAATAAAACCGGCCAAGTGCGAGTCGGACTCGCGCACCGAGGGTTCCGTACAAACCTGCAATATTTTTTTCACGGGTTAAAGGCGATTAGATCTAAGTATTTGATATGAATTTCAACTTGATAGCTCTACGCGTTCATGAGGAAAAAAGTAATAAGTTTATATTTATTCAAATATTTATTTTTGAATAAATATAAACTTATTACTTTTTTAATTATACTATATATTATACTAATTATACTATCTATATTTTGTAATGTAACTAAAAATTTAAGGTTTTCGGAATTTTTCCTTTATGTGTGCTATAAAAAGTTGCTTCATGCCAAATTTCAAGATTCTAGGTCGACTGGAAGTACCCTTTAGGTTTTGATTCCCTTGCGAGTACTTGCGAGTTTCAAAATATGCAGCTTAAATTGCTGTTTCTTTTGATTGCGTTGACATAGAAGTTTGATTTTGTTACAGCTTAAAGGTATTATAGACCTGAGTATTTGGTATGAATTTCAATTTAATACCTCTACGCGTTTATGAGGAAATGGGTAGTAAGTTTAAAATTATTAAAAAAATATATATTATGTGATGTAACTAAAAATTTATGGTTTTCGTAATTTTTCCTTTATCTATGCTATAAGAAGTTGCTTCGCACCAAATTTCAAGATTCTGAGTTCACGGGAAGCACCCTGTAGGTTTTGATTCCCTTGCAAGTGTCGAAAATTTGCGGCATAAACGGCTGTATCTTTTGATTGCGTTGGCTTAGAAGTTTGATTTTTTCACAGCTTCAAGGGACAGTAGACCTGAGTAATTGATATAAATTTCAGCTTCATACCTTCACGCGTTCCTGAGAAAAAGGGTCTTGACAGACGGACGGACGGACAGACGGACAACAAAGTGATCCTATAAGGGTTCCGTTTTTTCCTTTTGAGGTACGGAACCCTAATAAAAACATAGCGACCCGCACCGGGCGGCCGGCCGGTAGGCGGTACCGCCGCAATTTTTAAATCTGTAATATCTTCGAAAATATTCACTTAAATCATACGGTGTAAAGGGCCATATAGATCTATATTAAATGAACAATGTATTCAAGGTTTTAATTGGTTAAGGATTAATGCTGTATTGGTTAAAATCGCTTCGAAAATTAGCCATTATTTGTCGTAAAAAGTAAGTGACAAAAAAAAGTTATTGTGGGTTATCCATAAGAGATAGACATAATATGTCTAAAAATCGAAAGGTCTACAGAAAAGTCCGTGATGATATATTATATCATCACGGACTTTTCTGTAGACCTTTTCAATGTGTACAATACTTAGTACATTATTTTGATAAAACTCGTAGGGTTCAGCCTGCGTTTGCAATGTAAGCGGAAAAAATGTAATTATTTACGACATCACATTAAAAACCTCAAAAATAACAGTTCTCTTCTATTTAATGGATGTTATTATACATATAAACCTTCCTCTTGAATCACTCTATCTATAAAAAAAGCGCATCAAAATCCGTTGCGTAGTTTCAAAGATTTAAGCATACAAAGGGACATAGGGACAGAGAAAGCGACTTTGTTTTATACTATGTAGTGATACATCTCCAATAAACACCTTAACCGCCTCACCATTAAGAACCTCGATTTCCATACGGCTTCTATTAATCTTCATAAGTTCATAATATTAAAACGTATACGTATCATAATACTGAAGCTGTATACAACATCATAATCAGCACCAGACCTTTGGGAAACCGAAACTCATCTGATAGTTTTGTAATAGTTAATTATCGCAACTTGAAGTCTGTAATTATTACGTATTTGTAAAGTTTCTCGCTAGGCACTTGTCTGCTTTGTTTTGATGTTATTAATATTGTTATTAACTATGTGTATCGTCTAAGCTTGTAAAATTTTATCATATTTTGTCGTAGCGTAGTCGTAGCTGTCGCGGCGTAGTCGTAGCTGTTGTAGCATGGTCGTTGGTGTCGTAGCGTGGTCGTAGGTGTCGTAGCGTGGTCGTAGGTGTCATAGCGTAGTCATAGCTGTTATAGCGTAGTCGTAGGTATCGTAGCGTGGTAGTAGGTGTCGTAGCGTAGTCGTAGCTGTCGTAGCGTTGTCGTAGCTGTTGTAGCGTGGTCATAGGTGTCGTAGCGTAGTTGTAGCTATGGTAGCGTAGTCGTAGCTGTTGTAGCGTGGTCGTAGGTGTCGTAGCGTAGTTTTAGCTGTCGTAGCGTAGTCGAAGCTGTTGTAGCGTGGTCGTAGGTGTAGTAGCGTAGTTGTATCTGACGTAGCATAGTCGTAGCTGTTGTAGCATGGTCGTAGGTGTCGTAGCGTAGTCGTAGCTGTTTAAGCGTAGTCTTAGTCTTCGTAGCTCTTGAAGCATGTTTGACTACTACCAGATAGCACCACAAATCCTTACGTATCTACGCACATAAGAATTTGTAGTACTAGCTGGTAGTAGTCTCTACGTTATTTATTTATTTATTTATTTATTTATTTATTCTTCACTGTATAGGAAATACAAAATGAAGACGACACAAAATAAAAGATACAATCGGCATACAGTGGGCGGCCTTAGGGCTATAAGCCATTTCTTCCAGGCAACCGTCGGGTAGAGGATAAAAATATAATAACTTCGGTAGTGTGAGCCAATAATTAACATGAGTAATGAATATTCAAATAATAAAATATATAGTAACACATATACATAAATATTATATACGTATAGAATATAATATAATCACATACATACATATACATACATATACAAATATCATACACATACTTACAGATACAAACAGCAATACGATAATTACATAAATACTACAATTAGAGGGAAAGGAAATAATCTTTCAGCATTTTCTTGAAAGAGTTTATTGTTTGAGCACAACGAATTCTCTCAGGTAGGTTGTTCCATAAACGGATTGCAGTGACAGTGAAGGAGGAAGTGTAATATTTAGTTGAGTGTATAGGGAAACTAAGCAAAAGATTGTTGGAAGATCTATGTTATCTACGTTACTACGTTATCTTTATACGTAGATCTAAGACCTTTAAGGGACGTATAAAGAAAGTGGATTTAAGCGCACATGGTTAGTTTTCGTGCTCAATAATCAAGAAAAAAATACAATAACTTAATTAAAAAATTATTGAAGTCCTATTTTTCAATTTATTATTTTGATATGCTCAGTGACTATCTTCAATTCACACAACATACAAATTAATTCTATAAAAATAGAAATATAAAACGTCGCCATTCGATCTGAACAACCCCAAATACATTTTATACATTGAAAACAAAATCACATCGAATCAATTCAACAACCCATTGACAAGTTATGGATCCGTGATGGATAGAGACAGGCATATACATTATCTGTGTGAGTGAGCGGGCCGAATATATACATTATCATCGTTTGTTTAGAATTCAATAACGTTATATCGTAAATTGCTAAGTGCATCTTTTATATGTGATTTATTATCTGTAGCAAATATATTATATGAGGTAGGGAACTGTTTACTGAAAATAAAGTGTTATTTTGATTTGTATGTCATTTTTATGTGAGTATTCCGAAATACATACGTGGTGAAAAACTGCGGAAAAAATTAATGAAATAAGGATAAGGCAGCGACCTTGGTTTTTAATTTTTATAATTAGGTAATTCAGTCTATAAAAAAGAAAAAAATATTGCACGTAGAGCAGTTCATAAAGAATATTAAACACATTCAGTGACTATAACGATGCTTAGTACACATTTCTGTAAAAGCTCAAAAAGGTTTTGGTTTTATATTTTTATTTGAATCATAATTGCATAGTTTAATAAGAGTTAAACGTTTTTTCTTAATGCCCCCTCTTATCTTCTCCCATGCATGGAGCTATGGAGTTTCTTGCCGGTTCTTCTCCATAGATACTGCTTTCCGAAACGGTGGTAAATGTTAAAAATATGTAATGACGTATCAAAAGTGCTTCTAGAAGAAGTCTAATTGAATAAATAAAAATGTTTGAGTTTGCAGCTAAATGTCTCGCTTTAATTTCTCCAAACATTACGTTCATCTTATCAACCAGATTGTAGGCACAAATAATACAATACTATACTTGTAGGTTTTAATATAATCTGTGGCTAGTCTAACCTAGGTACTTACGTGTTGAGCTCTAGATCCAATCTGAATTTATGGTTGAAGGCTTTGATGAGGAGCGATGTGCGATGGTAGTGCTTGCCGGTCTGGAACAAATGTTCATGTTAGGCTTATTGTGTATCGGTTAATATTATATACTGTGGAGGAGTTTAAATCTGTTCATATTATATTCTATGTAGGTAGTTTTAAATATGAAGCAGCATATTAAAAGCTCTGCCTCATATGTAGATTTAAAGATTAGTCGGTATCGGTAAATTGTAAATTTGACGAATTTCATTCATTGAACACAATTTGATAGAATTTACAGTACCAACACTTATAGAAAGTTATTTTATCTCTTTACATATATTTTAGTTGACCCATTATGTATAATGCACACATCATGTATAAAGCATGTATGCTTCCATAGTTAAGTTTATGCTGTATTTATAAAAATACGCAATCCATGTGTGTCATGACAGAAACAGTTTGTTTCAGGTTTTCCTAAACTGCTGTAACACCCGTTTCCCACCAACCTACATCAAAAACAACACATTACATTCAACATTGTTCATACCAGTTAATATTGCACTTGCAACACAACGAATAATAGCGGAACCGGACCGTCCGACCGCGCACCTTAAACAAAAGCTGTACCTACGAACAAAAACGAAAAATCCACTCTCACACGACTTTGATTCAGAAACAATGGCATGTTTAAATTAAAATTTTCCCGAGTAAGACTTACGGGAATGAAGTGTACGGCATAATTGCGCAATCCGAGTGAAAACGGTTAGAGTACAACCCTTTCTAACTCGTTGACCCATTTCACTAACTCCACCAAGGCTGTATGGATTTTTATACGAAACACGTGCGAACGTTCTGAGTGTGACTTTTGAATGTGTGAGGAATGAGTCGGTGGTGTTAGTTTTGATGGGTTCCATTGAGTGACCTTTTTGACGTGACAACGTCTTATAATTCGATAGAGCCGGCTGCACGCACAAAAAAACATGACTCATGCGGCGTTACCTCGCTCTGAGGCGTTCCGTGTAAGGCTTGAAGTGCGAGCGAGAGCGCGGAACGAGCGACAAAGAAGCACAATCGGACGTTGTCACGTTCAACTATCGTCAGTAAACCGACTTTACAGACAACCAATTTTTTTTTTAAGTGGGGAAATCTTTCATAGATGCCCACGGCCCCCACGGAAGGAGCCGTGGTTTATGTCGGATTCTTACCGACTAAAACCCCACTGTGTTCTGTTGAGCCGCATTAATGACGGGGCCGCGGGTATGTGACCTGAGAATTCTTTAAACCTTCTTTTGATTCTAGTTTCACGGTTTCATATTATAATAGAGCTGTAGCTTCATAATTTACTAGAATAAGGTCGATATCGGTATGCAAAAAGTAAATATCTAATTATAGACAACTATATAATATTATTGTGCGGTAAATTATTGAAGCAGAAATACTGTTCTTTGCTACGATAGACTGATTTGTCCGGGTATATTTAAATGCTACGAGAAAATGATTGCTACGCGGTTATTTTTATATACGGTACGTGGTTTTATTTTGTTAAAAATGCAATTATTTAAAAGCAACTTAATGATTTGTATTCAATTTAAATACATGTGTGTGTGTGTGTGTGTGTGTGTGTATGTGTGTGTGTGTGTGTGTGTGTGTGTGTGTGTGTGTGTGTGTGTGTGTGTGTGTGTGCGTGTGTGTGTGTGTGTTGTGTTGTATGTGTCGTTATCTTAACTTCGTTAAATATTAATATTAGCGATATAAATATAAATAATGAAAAGTATTGCATTTGTAACAAAATACTGTACATTTTTTCGTAAATATCACAAACACAAAAATTCTCGATTTACATGTACAAATCTGAACATACAATATTTTTAATAAACTAACGTAACTTTCATTATTGGAAAACGACTTGACCGTTTCTGTGATCCCATTTTATTATATTAAGAAATAATTGCCTACCCAAAAAAATAAAGATGAATGGTGCTCATATCTTATGATCCTTTTATAATAAGTTTTTCTATAATTATAAAAACGTGGGTTCTCGATAATCGAATATTTATTACAAAACTGATTTACAATTAACTGGTCAAGTACAAAATTATATTTTACTAGCTTCCGCCCGCGGCTTCGCCCGCGTGGTGTTTTGATAAAAGGTAGCCTATGTTCTTTCTCAGGGTCTAAAGATTGACATGTGCCAAATTTCATCAAAATCGGTTCAGAGGTTTAAGCGGGAAAGCGTAACAGATAGACAGACAGACAGACAGAGTTACTTTTGAATTTATAATATTAGTAGGGATTGTATCCAATTTGTAAGTGATAAATGAAAAATGTAATAAAAGTGAGTGATACACAACGCTTCTTCAAATTTTTCGTATTTATTATTCACTAATGAGGTTTTATTACGATGCTCTTATTAAAGATAATAACAGTTGTGAATTTTTAATTTTTGGATAGGAAAATTAAAATTTTTCTTATTGTACTAATTAAAAATAAACGCCATTAAACTGTTATTATAGGGCCTATAGTAGTAGTAAGGTTTCCAGAAACTTTTAACTTTTTAAATATTTCGTACTCCGTCCTTGTTTTTTCTTATAACTTATGTTATATTTTGTTTTAAGATGAAAAGTTAGCCCTTCTATGAAAAGCTTTTTTTTTTAAGATTTTAAAGTTATAAAATTCAACAGACAGTTTTATAAAACATGGTACGGTTCAATTCTTATGAACGATTACAAAAACTAGGCTACGACCTAAAAAGGCAAAAACAAATTTAAGGTATAACCGCGGGCCACTGCTAGCTGTAAATATTTGTTACGTTAGAAGGTTTTTAATAAAAGTAGGAAATGATAAAAAAGGTCATTGATGATTGGACACAATGGTACGTATGACGATTGCTAATATAGATCCAGTGCAAATAATTCTTTAAAAATCACAACGTTCCTTTTCTTTAGGAAAAACACTGAGCCACGGTAATAATTATGAGATTCCAGCAATCCTCTACATAATCAAATAAGAGCATTCAAAATTCTGCTAATACACAGCCATTGGAGTGCCAATTTAACGAAATGAAAATTTAAGTCTCTATTATGAGAAATTGTCGAGTCTCATAAAAAGCTTGTTTTTAATATTGAAATATCTTTCTTTTAGGTTTCCACTGACAGCAGTTCTTTTACGATATTACCTGTCTTTTAAATTTGCCTTTTGCCAAGCTTTATTTGCTTGTAGAGTTCCATGTACTGATGTTTGATAATATTAAATTAGCACTATGATTTTCTTTTGTCGTTGTACGCAATTTGACTCGCTCAAAAGGAGCCCTTAGCAATAAAATACGATATTGTATGAAACCTGTAGGTGGCTGTAATGAGGAATTTCAAGGTATAAATTCTTGATATTTTCATAATGAAATATAAATAGATATTTCCATTAGTCAATTCATAACATGCTAACTTGTCAAAGAGTATATATAATTAATCTTTAAGAATGGAAAAATTTGCTGCAGTTGTAATATTTTTATTGGAAATGGATCAACGGTTTAAAATCATATCTTTATATAAACTATATTTTGATGAATATTAGTCAACAACAATTCATCTAGAATTAAGACACTTTATGAAAAAAAAAAAAAATTGGTTGTCTGTAAAGTCGGTTTACTGACGACAGTTGAACGTGACAACGTCTGATTGTGCTTCTTTGTCGCTCGTTCCGCGCTCTCGCTTGCACTTCAAGCCTTACATGGAACGCCTCAGAGCGAGGTAACGCCGCATGAGTCATGTTTTTTCGTGCGTGCAGCCGGCTCTATCGAATTATAAGACGTTGTCACGTCAAAAATATAAAATATGAATTCTTAGCATTTTACTTCTTGTTAAGTTTTGCGTAAGTCAAGGTATATTTTAGCTGAAAAATCTATTTCAACGCAAGGCTGTATTTTCCAGCCAATCTTTCCCGTGTATAACCTTCTGTACCATACCACAGTTAAGCAAATAAAACAAAATAGCGACATGTTTTTTTTTGACGTGACAACGTCTTAAATTAGGTTGCGACTGGGAGTCACTTATGAAAAAGTGTAACGCTCGGTAACGTTACGATGAGTCACCGAACGAGAGAGAGGCCCGCGGTCTGCCGCGCGCGCAGCACATAAATATTCTACCGAGAAAAAGACGTTGTCACGTAAAATCTTCGCCCGTAAAACCGACTTTACAGGCAACCATTTTTTATTGTATGGAAGAAAAGTGAGCTAACTAAAGTAATGAAACCACAGAATATGTTTTTTTTTTTTACCTAAAATAATGAACCTAACTAGGGATTCATTATTGAGAATTACGATCTAGCCTTTTACTATAGGCTAATCACTACATAGTATAAAACAAAGTCGCTTTCTCTGTCCCTATGTCCCTATGTCCCTTTGTACGCTTAAATCTTTGAAACTACGCAACGGATTTTGATGCAGTTTTTTTTAATAGATAGAGTGATTCAAGAGGAAGGTTTATATGTATAATAACATCCATCAAATAGTGGAGAAGTACTGTTATTTTTGAGGTTTCTAATGTGATGTCGTAAAAAATTACATTTTTTTCCGCTTACATTGCAAACGCAGGCTGAACCCTACGAGTTTTATCAAAATAATGTACTAAGTATTGTACACATTGAAAAGGTCTACAGAAGAGTCCGCGGTGGTATATGTCTATCTCTTATGGATAACCCACAATAACTTTTTTTTGTCATTTACTTTTTACGACAAATAATGGCTTATTTTCGAAGCGAGTTTAACCAATACAGCATTAATCCTTAACCAATTAAATACCTTGAATACATTGTTCATTTAATATAGATCTATATGGCCCTTTACACCGTATGATTTAAGTGAATATTTTCGAAGATATTACAGATTTAAAAATTGCGGGACGTAGCGTTTGCGGCGGCACCGGCCGGCCGCCCGGCTATATATTTTATACCCGTGCGAAACCGGAGCGGGCCGCTATGTTTTTATATACAACGTTCACAGTTTTTCTGTAGTGTATTTAGTATCAGCATTGCACCCGTGCGAAGCCGGGGCGGGTCGCTAGTGAGTAATATAAATCTAACTTAATTTGCTAGGTATAGTATGTCTAAGAATGTGTCCATTAACACTTTTCTTAATGTCTCTATTTAAGGCGAAGACACTTTGTTCATGTGTTCTTTATTAATAGCACTCACTATATTACACTAACACTGCACTAAACTAACTCAAAAGGTTTTGTCCTTTTCAGTCTTTTCACTATGTCCGTGTTGTCAAGGAGCTGGATAGCCTCGACGTTCAAATGATGATGAAGTCTGCGTTCGTGAGCTTCGGCGTTCTTTTTAATTATGTCGGTGACGAGATCTACTTTGAGATCCCGATGTAGATCGTCATTTCTTATGTACCAGGGAGCATTCACGATCTCTCTCAGTACTTTATTTTGGAATCGTTGTATGATACTGATGTTGCTTTGTTTGGTACAGCCCCAAAGCTGACTACCATAAGTCCACAAAGGCATAAGGACTTGTTTATACAAGAGTAATTTGTTTTGCTTTGAAAGTGAAGAGTAGAAATAGCGACATGTGACATCAAACCGAATATGTTTACATAGCCCTTGCATAACACAATTTGCCCGAAGGACACGCACTAATCTGGTCGTAGGGTGAACTTTTATCAAATTAAGAGCCTCATTTCATGACCCAGAGTGAAATCGACGTAACCATAATACGATAATGGCATCTACGCCACGTCCAGTTTTTAACCGAATTACGAATATAGCGTGGACGGTGCGACGATAATTCTATTTTGGACATTTTACATGGATCGCTGTGGAGGACGCAAATTTTAATAGTGGAAACTGATGCATCGATGGTTTTTAGTCCATTATAGCTGCACTATTTGAAAAATAAATGACGTTAGTTTTGCTGAGAAACTAGGTTATATTGTGAGTTATTTCTCAGTAATGGCACGATTCAACTAAGAACGACATAATTGAGATGATACGCAATTTAATTAAGCTATTAATAGCCATACAATCTCAAATCCCACAACAGAAAAATTAACCGTATTTGTAAAATAAACTTCCCAGTTTAATTGCCTAACTCCAGTCAACTTGTACAGTATAAACGACTCCATTACCGTTTAGCTTGTTGCCATCATACCCCAAATTAAAACGCTATAACACTTTTATAATTAAAAATATCGCAGACGACAGCATAATAAGACTTAAAGTGAAGTAATCCAAGAAAGCTCGGTGCTATAAATCCCGAGATATCCGCCCCTTAATTGTTCTCATCATAGCCGTTATCCAGTTTTATCTCATCTTTATAAACTCAGTTCAGAGATACCGGCAAATTACTGGTTTATCCATACTTGCGGTGGGAAAATTTACGTTATCACCGGCTGCCCTGCCTGATTAGATTTGCTGTAACTGCCCTGCAGGTATGTAGTTAAAGAGTGCAACGCTCAGTCCTAGGTAGATTGGTTTAGAATAGTGTTTTATAAACTTTTTTAAATTGTTGCCGATTTGGAATGTCATTTCTAGAGAGTAAAAAACTGTCTCAAATTTAGTTACTCTATGTCTATGTATGCAGCATAATTAAGAAAAATTTAAATAAAAATTCATTGAATTGAAAATTTATTGGCAATAGATAATTATGTTAAAATTTCGCTCTTTAGCAATCACATTTGTTTAATAAAATAATTGATTAAATCAATCTGCATGCAGTAAAAGCAAAACAATTAAGAGTACGTTACCAATGTTTTTTCATATTTGGATAAGCTATAGTGTATCGATGCCGAGGCTAGATTGAAGTATATAATTGGGGTTTTCATTTATGGGCACGCTGAGTTCGTTGGAGTTATTATAAATTGGTATGTAACTATTGTTGAATTCCGAAATATGGAATCTATTTTATTCACAATGATATTATACTTTACAGTGACTATTTAAGCGATTTTCTTTATATTAAAAACAGTTTCCAATATTATAATTTTATATTGGAAAGACAACATGAAAACAAATGTATAGACTCGTTACTTAGTTTTTTGAATATACAAATTATATTTATTTATAAGTAACTTTCTTAACTATTCGTTTAAAACAAGCAAAAAACAAATTAACATATAAGTATGTAGTTCATCATAAGAAGAGTAAATCATAAGAGCTAATCATATAATGAATACCAACATTTCCGGATCGAATATTCCCCACAATGACGTCATAAAACTGAAATCAAATCCACGAGATACAGCTGTAGCTATTTACGCTGAAATCCTTCCAAATAAAAAAAAGTAGACAATGTATTTGACGCGACATGTAGCAGATGCGTACAGCGAACCGGCGAAGCGTTTACGAAGCGATATTTGCTCCACTGATTGCCTTATTGAAAAGGTTTCTTGTCTTCACTTTTCAAGAATTTAGACGAACAATGCTATATATTTTTAAACTCCTCCTTATTTTTATATACTTGAGTCACAGTAAAAGATTTATCCGATTGTTTTTGTAAAGACAATTTTGTCCTACAAAATCTTCGACCATTAAATTTCGCACTTCTATAAGCGTTATTTACTAGGAAACCTGCTGTAAACTTTAAAAGAACCGCAGATTTTTCCAAAGTTTATCTGAAAAATGAAGCAAGCCGCGCATTTTCCATTCATTATGAAACTTTAGCTGGCGAGTTTGCCAAGTGTACACTCTTAGATAGATTTATAAGAAAAACTTTCAAATAAAAACCTGCGCTGCTGACTGTACAGTGCTGTTTATGCTGTTAAAGAGGAATATTTAAGGTTCTTCTTCTTAAATGATTAAAGGAATGTGGACTGTTTATAATGCCCTAGTCGTTGGCCTGGATTTGCACGGTTGAAATTAACAATGGTTTTCTATTAAATGCTGTGAATAATACTAACTTATTGAGGTCACCAGGATAACGTTACGTCCATTCGTATTCTATGTCAGATATTTATACACTTGGCATATGGTTGCTTTTGCAATCGACAAGCGATAATTTCATTACATCTTTTTATATTTAGTTAAAGCAATTTTTTTTGAATCAATTTAAATGATTGAACATAACTCTACAAATTGAAGTGTTCGCTCACAAAACAAAATCTTCCTTCCTTTTACACTTACCTCTAAAACACCTCGATTATCCAAGCCAATGTCTTATAATACTTACGTCACACACTCCCACCGTATTTCATGGTCTGTGGAATTCACAAAGGCCACAGTAATTAAGGCGTCGATAAAGTAAGTTTGTGTGCAACACCACGCATCGGTCATTATTTTCAGAGAGCGATATAACCGCACTGGGCGTCGGCTAATGAATAAAATTGAATTCGCGTTATCACTGGAATACAGTTCGGTGTAATGGCGGCGTGATTGTTGTTTTATTGATAAATTGTGTTGATTGATATGTGCGATCGTCACTCGTGTAAAATGCATTCAGTAAATAACAAATGAAAACCGTTTTGGTATAATTTTCTTTTAGATTGATAACGTTAGTGAATCGATAACCTATTTTTAACATTTACATCTACATTATATACGGTACATATTCATTGGTAAAAAGATGAAGCCAACTTTCCAACTATAACTAAGTATAGCTTATTTAACATTGCAGTTGCAATAGTATTAATGAAATGCTAAAAATTTTAATATAATTCTTACTATTCTTGTATTTTTGTAAGTTTTCATGTTTAAACATGATGTTCTACATATAATTTAATTACGTATACACGATTGATCAACCAATAAATTTATATCCCATTTCTTTTAAATCAAACCTTTACTTTAGACAACCCCACCAATACTACGAATCTTTAAACAAATCCGTTTACCAAATTGAACACCTGTCCCTAAACTTCAAATGTTATGGTTTTCAATTTGCAGTGTAACAACAAAAAGGCAAGCTCTCGGGAGATGCATTACTTCCCGCGGAATCTCGGATGGCGCGGGCGAAACGTTTTGCGTAAACGCTACGGCGCTTACGACACACCCGCGGCACACAAAAATTGTTATAGACCGAGAGCCAGTTGGAAATTTGATGCTTGATTTTAAATTTTAATGAGTTGCTTTTACCGCTCTTGGAAATGTAGATTTTAGTGATGTAGTTTGTGTGTATTATTTTATGAATGAAACAATGAAAAAACAGAACTGATAGTCTTTTAAGGATTTATAAAAAACAAAAACTATGTCTATAGATATATTTATTTATTTTAAACAATTAGATGACAGAGATCCATTTTTGTTAGTATGTGACTTATAAGCTAATGTTAGTAAATATTAAAAATACTAATTATTTATCAGTTGATGGGGTAAACCTGCGTAAACCTGCGATACATCAATGCTCTGTCGATGTGACGAACATTTTAATCTAAAAATAAATCCACTGCTGCTTTAGTTTATATTTACAAACTAATAACGAAATCCGGCACCACCTCCCGTACATTTCGGGCGACGTGGCGACCCGGGATGATTTGTGGCCAGCGACAGAACGGTGCACGGATTTATGTAAGAGTCGTGCTCCGTCGCCTGCGAGATTGATGGCCTCGCCACGGATGCTGGAATATTTTCCTAATTTTCTAACAATTACGGTTCAAATTGTTTCGCTTTATTATTTTTTATTAGTCTACACTGTAGGTGAGTGATATAATTGATTGTATATCTTCCTTGATAATAAAAGGAGGTCTTTATATTTTATTCAGAGTACAAAAAGCATAAACAAGTTGTAGATTATACATCTAATGGAATGTCGTGAAAGGGCTCCTACAATAAATCCATTCTAAAACTTGTCTAAAACATTACATAACCAATAATAACAACCACAACGAAAATTTGCCTTATTTTTTTCAGTTACACAACGGTATACAAAATATCAAATTGTCCCTACATATCTTTGGTACGAAATAGTTCCACGCAAGAATCACGTGCGAACGCAAAAAAATCTAGCCATCAACACTAGAGGCTATAAAGATAAAGCAGATAGCCGGCTGAATGGGGAAAATATATTTCCCCACTTAACCCAGCGGAGAATTAAAACAGCACTTTGTTTTGCGTTTCTCCCCGCATTCGCTAGGCCATAACACGTTAGAGGAAAAAACGTTAAATGCCTAGTCGAGGGCCTGCCTCCTGTTGGGAATAAGAGGTTATTTTTTTCACTTAGACGTAATGCTTGTATTGTGGTAGTAGTTTAGTTATAAATTTATATGTATGTATTATGTATTTATGAGGAGAGGAAGTCCTTTTAAGTCTTGAATGATAAATGTCAATAATTTTTCATATTTACTAAGTTTTAAGAAAGAAGAAAGCAGAATATCGTTAGTCTATTATGTAATGATTGACCTACTATTATAGGAACTCGTATATCAATTAAATTGAGATAATATGATCTTATTGTATTTTAAATCAAAAGATGAGAGCAAAAGTGGCATAAAATACTCATTATCTAATAATTTGATTTAAATGCAAATCCCGATTTAAACCAAACCGAATCGAAAAAAGAACAAATTCTTACCCTATTCACAGCAGTATCAAATATATTTAATCGCAAGTATCAATACTGTTTATCATCCCCAAATTATCAAGAAACGCGAGCCGGTAATCCCCTAAAGCGTTTCAAAAAGGCGCACTCGATACAGAAGCAATTTACCCAATTGCCGGCGACCTGTTAATTTTTTCCCGCCAAAATTGCCACCATCTTGAGAAAATCGCAAGTCATTGTTTGCGGAAACCCGCCAGATAATGGAGCCGGTTTTGATATATAACCTCTTTTGCTAATTAAAAACATTCGCCCCGAAAGCTGAATCAGATGTGATTCAGGTCGTTTCGTACTTTCATTAAAGTATTATACAAGTTTAGTCGTTTCGTACTTTCATTAAAGTACAAGGACCTGATATATTTATTTATTTATTTATTTATTTATTTATTTATTTATAACACTTCATTGTACAAAACAATATAGGAAATGTGGTACAAATTAGTGAGGTACAAAAATTTTGCACAATAGGCGGCCTTATTGCTACACAGCAATCTCTGCCAGGCAACCTGGTAGGAAAGGAAATGTGAGAAGAATAAGGATAGCGCAAAAAAGAAATAAAAGAAAGAATATATTTAAAAAATGCCTACATACTACATAAACTACATATACTGTACATAGATACCACATAGTTATATAAATATACTTGTATTATATACTACACAAACTACAATATATATATATATATATATATATATATATATATATATATATATATATAACAATATATACAAAAATTATAATTATACATAAATTATTACTAATGCAACTATTGCATGAGCTAATGAGCTAATGAGATAATGAGCTTTCAATAGGGACTTAAAAGAACTGAGCGTTTGTGCACGTCGGATACTTTCCGGCAAGGCGTTCCAGAGCTGAATGGCACGAGCAGTAAACGAGTTGTCATAAAAGTTTGACCGATGGACAGGAGTACATAATAATAAAAGGTTGGAAGAACGGAGAGTGAGAGTGTGAGTAGAGCTAAGATAGTTAAAGTTGTTTTTTAAATAGGACGGTGTTTTAGGATGAAATAAAATACAATACAGGAGATGAAGAATGTGAGTATTCCGGCGGAAGCGAACGGGGAGCCAGTTTAATTTTGTTCTAAACTCAGAAATATGATCAAATTTACGTAATCCATAAATAAATCGTATACAAAAATTTTGAAGCTTCTCAAGGGTGTCTAGTTGGTATTCATGGAGATCTGGATAGGATGAATCGGCAAAATCAAGGAGAGGAAGGAGTAAAGATTGAGCTAACGTAATTTTCGTAGCGATCGGTAAAAAGTTTCGTAAACGCCGTAGCGAGAACGCCGATGAGAAAACCCTTTTACGGACTTGTTTTATTTGCTCATCCCACGAAAAAGTTTGGTCAAGTGTCAAACCAAGATTTTTTACTTGTGTGCTATATGGTATAGACACACCATCAACAACGATACTTTGTAAATCGGCCCAGTCGATTTTTGATACGAGCTGCCTGCTTCCGAAAATAATAGCTTTGGTTTTAATTGGGTTAACTGTTAAACCGTAATGTTTACTCCATGAGTAAACATTACGGTTGTCGCAAGATCAGCGTTTACTTGAAAAATCGCTTCAGGTAGTTCGAGTAGTGATGCGTGTTTATATAATTGGAAATCGTCTGCATACATATACATATATAGTATAACTAATGATGTTCAGGCTTATTAGGTTAATGCCCCCGTTTTTATTACGTATCATATCATTGTTATGTCCCTTCTTCTGTAATTAAATTGTCTGCGGTGTTTATTAACTTTGGTATAAATGGAGGGTATTTTAATATTAAAAACCATTTGTACACATTCAAATATGAATTTCAAAAAGGAAGAGACTGGAGAAATATTTGTAGTAATTATCATTTTTTTTACATTCTTTATTTTAATATACGAGTTAATAAAAATGAAAACGGCTACAATAATAGAGCATTTTCTATAACAGGTAATACACAATGTAACTTTTATGTAACAATATAATAACATTTTTATCCCTACTGCCTGCATAGCTCGACTGTCTACTTCCTGTAATCTGTTTGAATTGTATTAGCATATAATATTTGCCTTTGATTGTAATCGAAAACAAACAAAATAGTTTTTAGTAGAGTCACTACTCTTAACACCATCAAAACTATTCATTTACGATAATTATTTCGATTCATAAAGTGACATCCACTTAGACGGTTTACTATCAATTCAACCATAAAATCCTCCAAAAATACACAATACTTATCCATTCACCTCTACAACCACATAAAATCCGCCACATTAGTCCTGTATCATTTTAAAATCGCATCAAACGAGCCCAAATCTGGACCATTATTTGCCCGTAACTCGACCTATCCTATACAAACGGGCCCTTGCAAATAAATGTCCTGAATCCTCACGCTTTTGGCGAAAATGGGCCGAATTATAAACGTAAAGTTTCAAGGCTGCCCTTTTTTGGGTATCATATTGACGACAAGTATGGGTCGTAAGAGACCGACGTTTGTCTCGAATGTTGAGTCAAATAAAGAGTTTTTGTACTTGTATTGAATTAGAAGGTTAATTTTTAAGTTAACAACGCGACATTTTAGATGGTAAATTGAAATTATTTTACATTTAAATTATGTATAATTTTAAAGTAATTAAATGATGTATTTGATTATATTGTGTACAAAAATTGTGTTTGTATTATTTGTGAAAGTCATTATATTTTTGAATATCACAGAACGGAACAAAATCCTAGAAAGTCTAATCTTACATTTATAGTAAGTATGTACTTAAAAATCGATATCTTTAGAAAACAATCATCCCTTGTTACCCAACGGCAGACATCGCTCAAGCCCAATCGTAAAATCTCACCTTAACGACGCTTTCGAAGTCCATAAAAACTTTTTATAACGATCTCTTTTCGGACCTAGTTAAAAGTTTCATTGGACATTTTTCTTTTTAAAATGTAACAGTATTCGATGTGAATGAATCTATACTTACTTACCTACTAATAATATTATAAAGCTGAGTTTTTTCATTTGTTTGAACGCGCTAATCTCAAGAACTACTGGTCCGATTTGAAAAATTATTTCGATGTTAGATAGCCCATTCATCGAGGAAGGCTATAGGCTATAATTATATCATCACGCTAAGACCCTCAGGAACGGAACCACGCGGGTGAAACCGCGGAGCACAGCTAGTAAATAATGTATTTCATTGGAAAACCCAGAGGTAATTCATTACCTTGATAACAGCGTAAAATTGGTTTTTAATCCTTTACTGTTCGATGTAATAAAGTAATGCACAATATTTATGTGTATCCGCTTATCGAGTGAACAATATTGTGTTTCTATTATTATCCTGTCATAGCGTTTTCAGCGAAATATATTGTTTTTATTTATTTTACTTTTAGTGTTACTTATAATGTTATATTTTACCTGAAATCGGATACAAAGGGATCGCTTCTAAAAACCAATACTATTCGAAATGTGTACATATAAAAATAAACTTTATTTTTTTATATAATACTAGCTGTGCTGCGCGGTTAGTGCTCCGCACCTGTTAGTCTTAGCGTGATGATATATAGCCTATAGCCTTCCTCGATGAATGAGCTATCTAAAACCGCAAGAATTTTTCAAATCAAACCAGTAGTTCCCGAGATTAGCGTGTTCAAAAAAACAAACAAACAAACTCTTCAGCTTTTATTAGTATACCTAAATCGATAATACGAATATAACTTTAAAAAGGTTAAAATAACGCTTTTTTCTAAAAGTTTAAATCCATAGAACAAACATTATTAAAAATCCGTAGAGTCGACGTTTTCAAAATTTTTAGCATTATGCAAGCACTTGGGAGCGTTAATGCAAAATAATATAAAGTTCCCATTATTTCATGCGTTTAAATAATGTATGAACTTCTCTGTATGAACCGATAACCGAAGTGCTGCAATGTCGTTGCTACAAAATGCACCTGACTATTCAAACTCAATTTTTTTTATACATGCAAACTAAGAAAGTGTTCAGCAACAGTCATTTTAAAACTACCATCTCTAATGTTTATTGGTACACTTAAAATATAGATTATATGGCTAAGAAGACTGAAGGACCATAATATTATGAAACTATACGAAAACTTGCATGATCAAAACTTTAATGTGCTATTAGACACAGGTGTGTTGAAATACATCCTTAGACAGGTTGCATTTTACTCAACACTTCCAAAATTAGTTAAACATCAATATATTTTGTAATTTTTGTTTGCCTCAATGCTCTATAGACATTACTTAATATTCGTTTTAAGAAAACTCTGTATGTGCAAATAATATAAAATCTGTAACAGCATTTTACAATCAACAATACCTACCTTTAATTGACTTTAAAATTAAACAAGCACAACTCTCCCTCAGCCAGGTTTTACCAAACTTTTACGTTGTTGGTAAAACATTAACTCAAGATTGTCGCCGGATAGAAATGAGTGATACAACTTCGAGAACTAGCGTCGCCTGTGAATTGTATTCTGGGAACAAAAGCTAGTGACAAGCAGTAGATGTCTAGATAATTATTATTTAATAAAACACAGTTTTAATTATAGTTTTTATTACATGCCAATTAAGGTGATACTTTTGTGTTGTTAAGAATTTCTCGTGAATAAGTATCATTAATCAAAACAATTAAAAACGATTAATTATTATTATTAATAATGTAAGTATGCTGTATTGTATCTTTGCTGGGATTAAGATCATATCTTTTAGAAGTTTAATTCCTTTTTTAAATCAATATTATAAAGCTGAAGAGTTTCTTTGTTTGTTTGAACGCGCTTATCTCAGGAACTACTAGTCCGATTTGAAAAATTATTTCGGTGTTAGATAGTCCATTTATCGAGGAAGGCTATAGGCTGTATATCATCACGCTAAGACCAACAGGAGCGGAGCACTGCGGGTAAAACCGCGGAGCACAGCTAGTTTTAAATATTTTAGAAATCTTACAAACAAGTCCTCCTTGATGAAGCTGGAGCGGGCAGTTAGTTATTTACATATATAGATAAAGTTTGTTAATATTCATGTTATATTTACAATTCCAATACAAAATCACCATCATCTAATTGCCACTATATCCCCACCTACATCTCCAACTAAATATCAGACTAAATAACAGATCCGTCGAGAGCCAATAAAGCATGTCGATTCACAATCACGCAGTTGACACAGCCCGTACAAACACCTTCCGTTTGCGCAAACACGCGTCCATTGCACAAACACGATCTTACGTGTGGATGGAGCTTTATGTACAGATTATAAAAACATATTGGACGTGTGACAGGAGCATTATATTTTGCGTGAGAGAGTGAGAGATTATAAGTAAAACAAAGTGGGTGCGTAGTTGGGAATTATTGTTATATTAAAACAATATAAGTATAATATATTTAGTTAATGTAGATAGATAGATATGTAAATAGTAGAGATATAGAGATTTTAAAAAAGTAACAAAAAAATTAATGCATAGTCTCAAATATATTTTAGATAGCATTTTTGACACAGGCATGTAAACAAAATGCAGATCCGTCAATCCTCATATAAAAACATTTATCCGCGACACCACTCAGAAACTGTTCAAGTCAAAACAAAACGCGAAGACAAAGTAAATTATCGAGAACGTGAGAGTCCATTTCAGCGCCAAGTGTGTGTCAAAGAAAAATGGTTGCTATAGCCAAGCGGTTAAGTTTAAACTCGCACCACGATAATGCACTACGAATGATTTACAGTGTACGGCGATGAAAAATAGTGGCCGCCCGTCGCAAATCATACGAACGCCTATACTAAGCTATATGATGGCACATTTCTCGCCAATAGAGTATTGATGGACCAATTTCGCGTCGATGGATATACTCTGCCCATTTGTCCGATGGCCATAAATATACGCGACTTAGAACAATAGTGATATATCAAAATCGTGTCGTGTCGTCACTGTTTTGTTGTGACACCTTTTTTAGATTACAGTTGATACCTTTGTTTTAAAGCGAATCAATCTATTGCAGTTTTGAAGGCTGTATTTCCCGTATGCAGAGCGTTTTATGTTTTTCAAAAATGTTTAGCATGTTTTTCTAATTTATAAATTTTTTTTCATTATTCTTGAATTTTTTTCTTCTTGCTGCAAATGATTATCATTCTTATTGGTCATTTGTAATTTGATGGAGTTGTTTTATTTCTGCAATTTTTTACTATATACACACTGGCTATATTCAGGAATACATAGCATATAAAATAGTACATTAAAATACAAATACTATGTAAATATCAAGACGGTACCCAGCTTCATTATTAAAAGTTCCAACAAAGCATTCAATTATAAGCGATACGAACAAAGTTAGAGCAAAGATCTAACGGAACGGCACCAATTTGGAGTCTGATTAAAAGTTACAAGTGCATGCCCATTGATACTTGGCGGATTCAAAAGAGATCTCGACTCATAATCTACTTATTGGCTTGTGGATCTTGCTTGTGGTTTCGTAAACTTTGTGTATTTTTTGTATACGTATGCTACTATTTTTACTTTTGAAAATGTGTGTGAAATTTAATTATATTCCTGAATGTTTCTGCAGGTGGTAAGACTTTTTCATCCAGAAAATTATAACTAGTTTTTTAATATTATGTTGTGTTTATATATTTTATTTTTTGTCTTATTACTACTTGTTAATTATTAAATTTATTCTCCGTGATAACAGTTCTCTTTCGTACTAAACTTTTTTTTTAAATCTGTGTTATCCCATCATTTTCTACCCAACAGAACATTACATTACATTAGTTTCACTGACTATCCACAACATGCAGTGCTATAAATTTTTATCCCTTTATTGCACACACCCACACACATGCACACACACATCTAAATAATATTCAAGATGGAAAACATCATAACGCTGTATATTAAACTCAGTGGTCGTGAGGATCCAACGGCTAAGATGTAAATCCAACCTAGGCTCTATTTTATCCCGCACTACGTTGCATGTTGAGTGCAACTACTGGATTTATAACTAGTGGATTTATATACTTAGTCGAGAGTGCATATTTACCGGGCTTTAGTGAATTTATCATCAGATTGCGGCGTTTATTACGCGTTAGAGCTTAGCGTGCATGTTTCAAGGGTTTGCAGGTGGCGGATTATATTTTGCGTAAATTTTCTTTTTCAGAGATGGTAAGAAATGTAATTTTGGGAACCCTATAATGCTTTTATTATTCTTAATATTCAATGAAACTTTTAATAATTTATATTTGAAAGAATGTGAAGTAAAATTTCATTGTACACCTTGTATATTATGTCACTTCTTTTTTCGACCTATCAAAAAATGGTGACATACAATCTATGTAACTCATAATTTACTTATCTGGTTGCCGGTTATATCAATCATTCCACTTTCGAAGACAAATAAACTCCAAAAATAATCCACTAACGACTCGAATAAATTGCTACTCAAATCACAACGAAGCATGCTCGACTCTCGAAACATTCATCCATAACAACCCTATTGAGTTCTATACGTACCGTTTTTTGAAAAACATCACAAACTCCGAACTCGGTAACTAGTTCGGTAGTGAGCTTGTCTAGAACTTGGCCGTACCATTTATTATGTATCACTTTTCCTGAAACTTATAAGTGACTTTAACTTTTAGTCTGTCTGTACACACTGAATTTTTATAAGAGCCTTTGATATGCCGGGTTTGAGAAGTTTTGCTCTAAACTTTGTTTTAGTTTTAATAATTTACTGTTTCGCTTTTTTTTAATTTTTCGGTGATTTCGAGGAAATCTTTGGGAAAAGAAGAAACATTGCTAGGGAACATAATATATATATACCTCCCAATTTTTGTATCTGAATTATGGATTAGTTTTAGTAGCAATGATAGGTTACTTTCTTCAAGGCAATTTTTAAGTGGATCTTATCCCATAATCGTATGTAGAGAAAATAGTGTTTAACCTGATATGAAATTTAATTGAAACTTGGCCAAGGATTAAGTTAGTATTCCATATTCAATACTTTAAAACATTTTTATTTCAATAATAAAGATATCATAGGTGTAGAAATAAAACACCTAAAACAAACATTACCTTTGTGTTAAGTAGAGAAGTCTCATGAGAATCAAAAACGATAATGTATTTGTTACTTCAGATGAATCACGTTGTTACGTAACCAATAGCAACCATCTGACCAATATTATATTTACAGCTATCTATAATTTAAGTTACTAAATTACAAGAATGCTCTATTTTATTGTTATTCCGATGTTTTCCACCCATAAATCCAGTCACACTGCAGACCTCTCGAAAGTTACTTAAAAAGTAATCCACCGTCTTTATATTTTATAACAACGAAATTGAATACTTCCCTTGTATTTATAAAACAAAACACTTCCCCGAAAGCATTTCCCTTGAATGCCGAAAAATAATCCATTTTTATAATTAGCAGCTGGTAGGTACAAATGGCTTAGGTACGATCGAAATATTCCTGTCATGCCGGTGATTGAATTTTCCCCTTTTTATATCAAAGGATTGGGGGAAGGGGAAGGGGAATGGGGAAGGGGGAAAATAATTACTGGGAGCCGTGATCACGGGTTGTAATTAAGACGGCGAGCGGGCCTCGCGTTGTTTTTGTATCGAAGATATCGGCTAATGATTATTTTTTGTTGTTGGCCAGCAATCAGGATCACGTTGTGAAGAAGTGTTTGTTAACTTTTAAAGTTTTGTTTCAGATAGTGTGTAAGACTGTTGTTTTTATTTTATTGTGTGTTCGGCTAATTAACAAATGCGGATAGATATTGGTATATTAAGGGCATATTTAATTATTTTACTTGTTAATTTTATTAACTTCCTATTCAGTTGGTTTGTGTATGGAAAATAAAGTGTTGTTTTGCACTGTTTATGAGATAAAAATGCGTAAGTTTGTAGGAAACGAAGAATCGTATACAAACGCTCGTGATCCGCTTCAAAGCTATTATTAAGTTTGTAAAATAAGACATGTCAGGAAAATATAAAAAAAATGTATTATCTGAGTATCATTTAATTTTAAAAATATAAAAATAAATAGACTTATTGATATAAACTCACTCTTGAGCGTGGTCGGCTGACGCCTTGATATTCCTGTCCGTAGCGACCCTGCTGCAAAAAAAAAAAAAACATCTTGATTAGTATCCAAGTTCGTATTACGCTGAATACAGGTTACAACAATATTGCAATCACTTTAATCAGCAAATAAAAAGGTTTCACCATCAAAAAGTATCTATAAATAGAAAGACATAGCTGTACAATAGTTAGATTAACACGCCATAGATAATTTGCTCCCCTCGCTTAGTTTCCAACTCGACAGCGATTAGAGCATTGTGCGGCACATTTAAAGTCGATAGATTCAGAATTATCTCAGCATAACCTTCAGCAACAAACTACTAACAGATTAAATGATAGCCCACATCAAAGCTCCGCCATTGCGCTAAGAGAACGTGAGACGAACCCGCAAAATTATTGAAATTCACCAACCAAATTAACTTTCCCGCAAACTTTCAACATAAACTATTTGATGTCGGATAATCTGGGGAAAACATTGTTACAAGGATTTGGGCAAAGTCGAAAACAACCAGCGGAACGGTTAAAGTTTGCCTGTATTGAAAAACAACTCGGCCGCGGCATTATTGGCGGCCCATGGTATGCGTAAATTTAATAATCTGATGTTGTTGTGAATTTTGAGGTTATGTTCGTTCAGTATTGTCGGAATATGTGACGTCACTAAGGGTTAAACGACCAAAACTAAAACAGATATAAAAGTAGAACTGTAAATGTAATAAAGTTCAGAATATTCTAAATATTAGCTCGTGTGAGCTCGGTGTTGCATACACTCAATTATGCCCAAGTTGGAAGTATTCCGGGAAATTTTTCCTAATTTTAACATGACAAAATTTGAAAGCAGACGCGCGTTCAACTGAATACTGTCTAATTAAGTAATGTACGCAGCTCTTGGAGAGAAGAGAATTAGCTTTACCAATCGTTATTAGGTTTCTCATCATTTATAAGACCTCTTATTGGTTCGCGATGACTACATTTAACTGAAGACAGTTAAAACAGACTTTATTAGAAAGTTAATATTGTAGCAATATTTTGAACGGTTATTTTGGCGCTAATGTTTTGAAAATTCTCCAATTAATTGATTACTTGATGAACCCTTTGTTATTTGTTTTCTTTCGCTGAGTGTATACTTTAATAATCGTTTTCTTCGTTATTTCTAAGTTATGTTTGTTTTATGGTATATTTATATCTATCCTTGTTAAGGGGCAAACTAAGATAACGGATCAATGGCACAGCATCTTATAGCTGGGAGGCATATCACAGTTGTACAAACTGACGGAATGATAACACCCGTCAAGAACAGAACATGGTATATAACGTTATACTTGTTATTAAGGGGGATTTGTTTGAAGATAGCATTAGTTTGTAAATCAAATTCACGTGGTGTGAAAACATTGTGTGATTACATCACCCACCCTCAAAATCTCACGTCATATCTGAACATAAGCTAGTATTACATACTGATTGCGGAAACTTAGTATTGTTAAACGAATAAAATGTTATGTAATATGTTGTAAAGATCACGTAAAGATCGTCTGTAAGTATAATTATTTAAACTTTATTAGGTATATGATTTAAAAAGCGTAATGACCATAAAAATCTAAATAACAGTGCCTTGTGATGACACTAATAATGAATGAATGAACTTTAAAAACAGGAATAGATCCTCCATTGTTTCAAATAACTATTTAATTTAGAGAAACATGAACATCGTTCAAAAACAAATTAACATCAACAGGAGTGTCGCATTTAAACGGGGATTAAATAAAAAGGCGTCTAACGAAAACTTACTACGCACAATTTCAACTAGAAATTGCACAAAAGTAAGAATGTTGTGACGAGGGCCCGGAGGGTCGTTGAGGAAATTAGTCCTCAGAAAAATATCGTGAAATACACGAATGGGAAGAGGAGACAAGCGGTGATATTTTGTCCTGTATTATATTTTGTATGGAATTTCATCACGGAAAGATTGCATAGTGAAGAGTTAAAATTTGGAATGTTACATTGATTTTATTTTACTGTTGATATGTAACATGTATGCTGTTTATGACTTCTTAAAGTTACTCATATTTTGGTAAAAGGATTGATTTAGTTTTTACGACATAAAATATGGGTTTGACCAGAAACTACTTGAATTTTAAGCAAGGTTCATCGCAATTAATTTCCATGGATATGTTTTTCATTAAAGGATACGTTCCTTTTAACAAACAGTAAGATCTATTTTGATCTTATGACGGTATATGAGGAAATCTCACAAAAAAAGGGAATTACAATCACACTCCGGTTACGTCAAAGAAAAATGAATTTGCTTTGAATTCCCTTCTCAGATATCCTGACGTGGCTGCTTTCTCACATCAAACGGCGCTGGATTTTCATAAAATATCCCGTTCGGCTTTGTCTCAAATAAGCAGGCCCTGAGAGATTTGTGAGGTACTTATATTTAATATTATATCGTTTTCTACGAGCATTTATTAAATTCGTTATTTAATATCAGTTGCTCCCTTTACGGCTGCTGCAGACGATATTAGAATTGCTCGTGATACAAAATTATCAGAAACATCTCATACAGAATATTCTGCGAATTGTACATTAAATGTTTTATCGATATACGTATGCTTAACTCAAACAGTGTATTAATTTCCTCCAGACATAATTTTCATCTGATACGAAACATATTTTAATGTAATTTTCCAAATTTATTATTACTTAAACAGAGAACCCTTTTCGTTTAAAATGATGAGTTAGTCACTTTAGAGTGACTGATTAGCATACAGGCAGATTTTTTATTCTCATTCACTAAATCTGTACACACCTTGAAACTTCAACAAAATCAACATTCAATTCAATTTGTAAATTGTTCTGCTAAATTATTAAATCTCCCCTCCTGAGCTTACCTTCATTGAATCTTACATAAATTATTCTAGAGAATTCTTTTTCCTCTCCAACTTATAAATGACCCAAAAACGCATACCACTGCTATTTTTAGATAATATTAAACGGAACCCCGAAAATCTTCAGTACATAATATGAGGTCAGTTTGGGCTTGAATCATAAGAATGCCAGAATTATGATAATATTGACAGACAACCTTTGCATTATGTATAGGGGAATCGTAATTTGTGGATAACATAATATTTGTCGGATTCTTATTGGAATTTTACTTTTTTTTTATAAATTGGGGACAAGGCTTTTGAACATTACATAAATATAGAGAAAAACAAAGCATTTATTGGCGAAAGATTATTAAACAGTAAACAATAAAGTGACATTATAAGTAAGTGACCCTCTGACGCGCCAATTTGGCAACAATTCAAAGGTTCCAATAAAAAAGAATTAAAGAATGTGACGTCATTTTTTTGTTCTATATTATTTGCTTTAATATTAGCACGCGTCTGAAAATTTACAATACAAATTCTTCTTAGTACACACTCACTCCAATAAAAAAGCTTTTAAGTATGAAACGAGTTTCAAATCGAAGAATTGAGCTGTTTGTATGTAATCAAGCATTGATTTATACACAGAAAAGGGAACAGTTGTAATTCGTTTTTAAACTAATTAGTCGGTGTTTGAAGTGTAGGATTTCCCGAGCAGAAGGAAGGGTAAGAGATCATGGTACTGGCCCTGCGAGACATGACCCAATTTGTGCAGGAACATTGCTCAATTTCCAAGAAAGACATATACCTAACTATATTTTTTTAGAACATTTCGTCTCTAGCGTATATCTCTATAAACAGTATTTGAGAGGTAAGAGTTTTGCGTTTTAGTCTATTCTTAACATGATAATCGTTATAACGTTAAAACGTTATCATAATTTATAACTATCAACTTACGCTCTTTGGCAAGATTAAAAGCTATCAAAATCCTTACTCCATGACGTGACGGTATTGCCATGAAGCGACCTTGAAATTTTATTCTTGTCTTCAACGCACCTAAAGTAGTATCACTTCAAAATATTATATCTAGAAGAAAAAATTGGTTGTCTGTAAAGTCGGTTTACTGACGATAGTTGAACGTGACAACGTCCGATTGTGCTTCTTTGTCGCTCGTTCCGCGCTCTCGCTTGCACTTCAAGCCTTACATGGAACGCCTCAGAGCGAGGTAACGCCGCATGAGTCATGTTTTTTCGTGCGTGCAACCGGCTCTATCGAATTATAAGACGTTGTCACGTCAAAAATTAACCAACATTTAACAATTGCGTATTTGCAAACTCAGCCTTAATCATCAAAACCGTCACAAGAACTACGGAGTACGCTTTAAGTCCCCAACTACGCCTTAACGTTCATCTCTTGAGCAGTTTAACACGCAAAATATTCCTTCCAAAGCCAATTTAACTTAGTTGGAAACTTGTTTAAACTCTTAAAAGATCTCGATTCTCCCTCCCTGCGCGCCTTTTACAGGTTATATGTAATTATAAGTGTTTAATAAGATATACTACGCTTGTAGCTAATTAAGAGCTGCGTCTATAATGAAAATAAAACATTACGCAAAGTCAAAATAGATTTCCCTATAGCTCATTGAGTCTGAAAGGTATTAAAATTATGGATTTTGTCTATTTTTTGACCTCATTTCATATCATGTTTATTTTTAAGCGCCTAGAATTAAATACAGGATATTAATAAAGTTCAATCTTTATCATAAATATCAGAAAACAATTCAGTGAATTCCAAAAATCTCCAAGCAAACGAAATTAGTATTAACATCTAGTTCCTTAATAAACACGTCATCCATTCTCGGCGATATTATAATGAAAATATTCAGAATTATTATAATGAGTTTTAAATTAAATATTTAAGCAATTCTCGGCTGTTTGTCGTCGATCACAAGATTGTTTACACCGTCTCAAACAACAAGATTTTGGAAGCAATCAAAACTTCAAGTGGCTTGATTACGAGAGTCTCGAGTAGGTGCGTACAACGAATTTGAAATTTATTAATATTTTCAAGCTGCGCATATCATTGGTATTACAAAGGGATTGTGTTTGTTCGTTTGTTTGTAAATGAAACAATGTTTAAGTATCATTTCATGTATAAAACAAAGATACCTATAAAATTGGCAAATTATATTTTTTAAAGGATAATATTATGTTATTTTTCAAGTGAAGCTTATTAGCTTAGTATAACTCATAATATGACTTTTACAAAAGGAACAGGTCAAATATTAATTCTCATTAAATCAAATACACTGCGAAACATGAAATGACTCTATGCACGCTATCAATTATTTTTGTCTCTACATAAAAAAAATACAGGGTGTAATCGTTAAGTGTGCACAGGCGATTATTCCGTAACTATTGCAGATATCAAAAAACTTTAAACTGATATCGAAAGTACTTAACCTAATGAGTAAAATGGCCACAATAAATTTTTAAAAATAAAACGAGAAATATCTAAAAAATTAACATGAAACCCTCCCATACATTTAGTATGAGATATGAATATCCCATGTACATTTAATATGAAAGATTATAGCTTTTTCTTACTTTGTTTGGTTTTCTGCTTTAATTACTTCGCAAATTTGAAGGAAAGTTCATTTAGAAACTGTAAATAGAGCTCCTCATTGCATTGAACAATGAGGACGTCACTTCGAAAATCTGCTATGGATACAAAATGTATGGGAAATAAAATGTATGGGAGCGTTTAATGTAACATTTTTGGATATTCCTCGTTTTATTTTTAAAAATTTGTTATGGCCATTTTACTCATTAGGTTAAGTACTTTCGATATCAGTTTAAAGTTTTTTGATATCTGCAATAGCAACGGAATAATCGCTTGTGCACACTTAACGATTACACCCTGTATATTTGAGAACCAGCTGATCCTTTACATTTTAGTTTATTCTAGCCGAAAACTAAGAGAAGAATTTATAAGCCTTGCTTATTTTGCATATTTATATCATGAAAAATGACCCTTTCAATATGCTCTCATAAAAACTAGCTGCACAAACGCCTACGCTTGTTTATCACCATAAAAACTGGCCAATAATCACGTCTCACGCGTTACGCCAACACCTCGTGACGTCACGGCCGTTAATTCCGACATTGACTAATACAAAACAAAAAGTACTAAGACGGAAAGTTTCGCTAATAGAAAAACTCCGGTGTCGCTCGAAGTGGGACGACATTAATCACCAGTGTAGCGTCAGCGAGAAATGTCGCGGGGAGAATTTTCTTTGAGAACCGTCCATCTGACTTGTTCCTAGCCCGCTGTTATGAGACGCTTTGATGCTGGGCTTGTAGTTTATTTTATTCGCGCAAAATGTGTTTGTTGGGAATTTTCAAATGGCTGCAGGAAGATTTCATGCTTTAGAGAGCACGTAAAGCGAACATCCTCATGTCTTAGGGAACACGTAAAGCAACTTTTTCCTCAATTTTGTTGGTACCATAGGATTATAATCGCAATGGAGTTGGAAGTGTAATTGCGCTCATTTGAGAACTGTCACATATCTTATTTGCAGGTGGGAAAAATCAATCGAGTCGGCCACTATTGCGCAATTTAAAGAGAACTAGAGAGGAGCTCATAGAGATAAATGGAATGGATCTTATGCGACAGATGTTTCTAGAACAGTTTACTTTCTTCAGCGTGAGTTTAACAGCTGGTCCACTAAATCATCATAAGCGCATTATGTTTCCCTTATGCAGAATAATACTGCTGGGACACGGGCCTCCCATAAACGATGGTAAGCTAAATAAATGGTCAAAAAAATCTACAATCCTCTCGTGCGAGCACTACGCATTCTCAATGACCTCCATGGAAAAGTGGACATTTTTACGTGCCCGTTGGGTGAATTAGCAAAGGTTCATCTGTATATAATTAGCTATTAATTGTATTATTGTGTTAATTTATTTCTAGTAAGTTTATAAGTTTAAGTTGTTTAATCATTAGCTTTAGTTTTTGTGTAAGTCAATACCGCATTAGGTTAAGCCTTTAAAGGTAATGATGTAATAATAAATAAATAATAAATTTGCTGACCTTCGGCGTATTCACCTCCCGCGTCGAGATGCCCATCTTCTCGTGGTGCCGCAGCTGCACCGGGTAGATGATCTGGTAGTAGTGGGCACCAATGTTCCGGACCAACTCCTGATTCTGGGTGTATTCGCGCAACAGCCGCTCCACTTCTTCTGAAACAAGGCTCGCTTTTGGGTATCCGTAATGGCAATATAAACAGTATGGTATTAGGAATATCGTTTATTTGGAGTAGAAAAGATTCTTGCTGCTGATAGCTAATTGCAGTGTAATTTAAGGATTTAAATGTATTACAAAATAAATGTATATGAGTAGAGAGCATTATTTGGTTTTGGGTAAAAGTAAAATTATTGTTGCATATTCAATTATAGGTACTACTGTTATTGATTCATTCGATTTTATATTACCTATTAATTTTGACAAAAAAAAAACGATTTTCTAATCAATTTCTTAGATATATTTCTAAATAACTACACAAATCTAAAGTCTAATAATATCCCTTCTATATTTAGTACGATTGTAAATACGACTTTTACAATTGTAAATGTCAATTGCTATGCCAATTACATTTTCCAGCGAAGTTCTTAACTCTATCGTTGACCAAGCGTACAATCCCTTTGACATTCAACGTTGAAGAAATAGTTAAGTATCCAGGAATAGATTCAATGAATATTGCAAGTACCGAGTATCGTACGATATTGTGTCTTCACTAGATACATAGTACAAAATAAAGCTGCTGTCTGTCCGTCCCTAGGTATGCTGTAATCTGTAAAACTACGCAACGAATTTTGATAAGGTTTTTGAAGTGAAACTTCTTTATCGGGGTTGGAAATAAATTTAGTGTAACATTTTTTCGTTACGCGTGACATCTTTCCGTTACGCGCCATCTTTTTCTTATCCCTACCACGCGTGATTCGACGTATTTCTGTAAAGTTGCATATAGTAAATTATTTTTTGAAAAATAAGGTCATAAAGAAGTTTCACTTCTTACGTGTGTACACGCACACATTTTTTTTAATAGATAGTTCTTGAGGAAAGTTTAAGTATATAATTTGTTAAGTTTTCTACAAAGCGGGCGAAGCCGCGCGCGGATATGTATTATACCTATGATAAAAGACTAAAGTCAAATTAAAAATATAGAGTTACGTGAATAGATATTTAATTTTATACGAGACTTAGTTCACATCAGTTTTAATTACCCTTAAACATATCCCGACTTGTTTATGTAATAAAATGACGTCATTCCAGATTAAATCAATGTGCGCGTTACATTTACATCCATTGAGTAAATTTTGTGTGACAGAGGAAAAACACTTCGAAGCGTAGGTAACAAACATTCGATCGCATAATTATGTACTTAATATACAAGAATAAATTAGCAAGAAAAAGAGATTATTTTGCTCCCATCGAAAAAAACTTCTCTTCACGAAGTTAAAAAAATATTTACAAACGCCACTCAACCGAAGCAATTTATAAAGATCTTTTGGTAAAGACTTTGATTAATTGCATTTGTCAACGGCAAATACTGTGAAAATTTCAATAAGGCTCTTATTGGGACGCAGCCGACGCAAATTGTGTTTACCCCTTGATCCTGCCACAAATTATTATAATGTATTCAATTTTGTACTCAGCTTTTGATCCCAATGCAGAGGTAACTTGATTCGCTGCGCGTGAATCTTAATGTATATTTTCATAATTTATCATGTATCGTGTACTCACACCTAATAACGTACTTGGTAACTTCAAATACAATTTGATCACATGAGGCATCCATATTTCGAGAAATGTCAAGAAGTTATCTTCTAATTTAATTGAAAGTTTCGCTATAACGAAAACTTTACAAACTACCTATTAATTCTTCCTGACTCCTATATTCAATTTTACAAATATTTACAACAAATTAAAACCTTTTAGATGTGTAAAATTATAAAAAATAAGTACTTTTGGACATCATTTGATTATTCCCTACATTTTCCCGTCAAATCTTTAAGCTATTCATCCCTTTATTCAGTTCAACTTATATAAGTGTACTTAACATTCACAAGTACAATACCTTCATAAAGTATGTTATGTGTTCCATCAAAATAATCTCAATTTAAGACCACATCAAGTTCTGGTTCTAGTCACTACCATCTCTTGAAGAGGATACCCATAGAAATCTAAATAACAAGACACATAGAAGTGCTATAATGTCATAATTAGTATAAAAACCACTGTCGCCAAAAGCCACACATTTAAACCGATAACTAGACAGTTCACACAAGTAAACTATGCCTTTTATTGTACAGCTTCATTTTAATGAAAACTAACTTAAATAATAAATTTCGCATTTTAATATGTACCCTAACTCACGACTTTACGGTTTATTTTAGTATAACATCCATAGGTACGTGAGATGTTTTGTTTCCTTTTGCTTAGAAACTTCAAATACGAAAAAATTCGGCTATTCGACAACAGAGGGCGTTAATTTTTGATAGATATAACTTTGTGCCTCAACGCATAGAAATAAGGTTGAAATTTCATTGACGTTCATTCAACGCTTTAGTGATGTAAGACATCATCAGCCTTCTTATCGATAGTTAAGTGATAGTTAACAAATAAGAAATATATAGTTGTTGATTTTAATACAGTGGTAGGCTCATCTCGTGAGCCCACGGCAGACTGTAGATATATAAGAAATAAAAATATGTTATGTACTTAAATATTTATTTATCTATATATACAAATAATAAAACAGTGTCTGTACATTGTATAATATATTTAAAAAATGGAGGGGGTTTAGAAACTGAGAGTATAAATTTGAAAATCTCGAACACCTGATGCAGAACCGCGCCAGACCACCAAAACTATAAGAGTTATAACAATTGTGCCATAACAAAAATCGATCCACATGATAGCATTTCCTGCTGAAAGTATAAATTTAAAGATCTGAAATGTACTGCGAGCCCTTTTACACTATAACATAGGAAAGACAACAGACACTAACAAACTTTCGCATTTATAATATTAGTAGTAAGTATTTCCCGAATACACATACAACAAAAAATTCAAAATCAATAAGAAAGTTAGAGTAAGAGAGAGAGTGTTGCTGGAGTACGGCGTGAAGAGATAGAACAAGAGCACAACGAAAGTAGTTTATAAAGAGATTTAAAAGTTTTTAACCGACTTCAAAAAAAGGAGGAGGTTATCAATTCGGCCGGAATTTTTTTTTATGTATGTACACCGATTAAATTAACAATTTTTTTTCCCAGTCGCGGATATCCATTTGTCCTTAATGTCAGGACATTGTGGAAATCTACAAAGAATATATTTAATATAAAATAGTTTTGTCAACCTAAACGAAGAATGTCCTTTACATTATGGCATTATTGTATATTTAATTAATGTGATTCTGTATCGACAGTAAAATTGTCCGAAAATGATTGTATCGATGTACTTAGTTAAAAAAGTTGTATATCAGTTATAAAAATAAAATAAAATTCAAATTAAAATATTATAATCCAATCATCAGTCGTCATAAGAATTATATTGAAATAAATAAAAACCTAGTTAACTACTACATACATAATTATAAATTATATTTTAACATCGTATTACGCAAAAAAATTTTAACACATCACATCACTAGCTTGCGACTAATTACTCTTTATCGTTAACAATGCAGTACATTGCTTCTTGTAATTGTCATTTCATAACATCTGGCAGTTATAACAACCGACCTGTCAGATGTTGACAATAGTAAAAGGCAATGTATAGTTAAACTTGATGAGAGGAACGATTGACTGTGTCATTCGTATTACTTGTAAATATTGTTTAATTTTAAGGAAAAACGGCAATATTTATAAACAAAAATATTTGCCGGTGAAATGTTATTCCTTTATTAGTATAATTACAATTTATGGAAGAATTTCCGCACTGGGAAATGCTGCAACACACCATGTTTACTCACGCACGTGTCAGGAACAACTGAACAAGCGATGAACAGACTTGTGGCATGGTAACCACCTGAGCGGCGACAATGTCACGCGCGCTTACGACTTCTAGTGCCTTGTTATTTAGATTTCTATGAGGATACCTTACGAAAATGCACTTGCAATAAGCCGACATAATGAAGGCCAGTTTAAAATGGAAACCTCTTTACGATGACCTATAACTGAACAATGACACTTACATGTAATGGGGATGTTAGATGGAAGAGCCGTGAGAATTACATTTACTGTGAGATCTTGAGACGAAGAATAGTTGTTGCGAACTATTACGATTAGATTCACAAAACATGAACACTGCTGTTCCTTATTTTTTATTTACCCTTAAGCTTTTTTGTCTTTACTATATAATATTATAAAGCTGAAGAGTTGGTTTGTTTGTTTGTTTGAACGCGCTAATCTCAGGAACTACTGGTCCAATTTGAAAAATTAAAATTTCGGTGTTACATAGCCCATTCATCGAGGAAGGCTATAGGCTATATATATCATCACGCTAAGATCAACAGGAGCGGAGCCACGCGGGTGAAACCGCGGAGCGCAGCTAGTGTTATCTATATTGACTCTATTATGATTATCATATGGAATTAGTTTTGCTTTTTTTGTGTCATATTAAAACTTAAGCAATTTTTATTTTCACGAGCAGAAAGCTGTAGATTACATTTTATGTTTGGTGTATTTCAGGTCAAATTATGTGTACATAATCAGGGCGAGCGGAGTTATGTATATATAAACAGTTTAAATAAAGACCAACCCGCAGTTCGCAATATCATATTTGTGTTTGGATTCCAATAAATTAGATAAAATCTTGTTACGTTCAACACAATTACGACCCACACGTCCGATAAAAGATTTCGTTTTAAACACCATAATCATACGGGTAAAGTTATCCAACAGATTTCCGAAACCCTCTTCTTAGTATTCACACCGAACATTTCCTTGAAATTTTATTAATTTATCTTGAAACGGTTTGACCTTTCTCACCCGACACCCAATTGAATAACACGAGCGCAAATTGTGTAAAAATCTTTGATAACTCCATAAAGATCAGCCAAATCTAACACTATATTCTCGATACATTACGTTGGGCGCCAACGTCATATATTTATCAAATATATAATTTTCTATAACAGAACTGCATTGTCATTCCGTAGTTCGAACTGAATTTGTATCATGCTCCAATTGGTTACTACAATGTGAACACGGCCTAGGGAGGTTTGAGCGATCTCATGCTCTCATTAGCGCTATCTGTGAACGGAGCCTATTTTTCAATAGCCCATTGTCATGTTTCAAATACACTGCTTCGCTCTGCAAGGCTTGGTGAAATATTTATTTTTAATGATTGGCGCTAAAATGGCTGTGTGTGGTGCACGTTTTTTGAATAATACAGGCATGTAAATGGAAGTTTGTTCCCATTTTATTAGAGAAAATAAATTGTAAAGTGAATTTTTGTTGTTTCTGAGTTTTATGAGATGTTAAAAGATAATTCTTAGCTGTCTGTTGGCCTTCTAATTATTGAGGTTTATATTTGGATACTCTTTAATCTTTTTAGGATAAACTTATTTTTATTTCTAATAATCTGTTGGCAACAAATTATACCGTCTGGATTCTAGTTGATAATAATCTCTTCCACGAAATCTATAATTAATTTAACGAGCATTATGATACAATTATTATGATAGTTTCTACTATTATGATAGTTTTCGTAATAAGATTACGTGACCAAAATATTAGTACTACAAAATTCCTTTCTAGAAACAACTGTCTTATATATATATTTTTTTTTATTTAGAGAAGCCAAGGTTATAATTACATAACCTACCCATACCACTACGTTTGTAAAATAAATAACTCCCTATTGGAGCTATGTTTACATCGTTAACGAGGTTGGGCATTAGTAATTCCGTGCCAACATCAAGTGGACGCCATTCAATTGTCTTTGGTGCCCGAATGATTTTACGAGTGTTTGCCCAACTCTGAATCTTCTTAAATTGATTCTTAGTGATTGAATGAGTGTTTATACTGATTTGGTAATTGTGACATTTTTATAAAAATAAAGAAGATGAGTGAAATAGGAATTTATTGTTATTACCATATCTCTTTGGATCAAATTGAAAGACAGATTAAAAATTACATAGTTTCGATGAAAATGTAGCCTTTTTGTTTTATTGTTTTATCGACTATATCCATTCAAAATTTCACCCAAATCGGCGTTGTGATTTAGCCGTAATAGCTTAACAGACAGGCTATAATTAAACATACTTGCAAGGTTAAGCTCCATCTCTATAAAACTTACATCTTTTACCTACTTATATACACAAAGTATAGTAGAGCTAAAAGCTTAAGTCAAAAATATATATCCAATTATAGAAATGAATATTAAATCATTGTACACACAATTACCGAACCCGTCTACCCTCCATCTACCCCCAGCTTATGCGTACATAATTGAACATTATTATTAATCCCAAGGATCCCGAATCTGTCAATCATATTAATTAATTATTGGAGCTGCCATTGATAAGTTCATTGCCAAATTCGGCGCCTTGATTTTTGCTTGTCATCGACAGATATCGATAATTTATTTATCGATAAGCAGACGTCACTGGGTGAACGAGAGCCGTGTAATTTTGTGACCTAATTTAATTTCAAGTGACCTCCTTACCTATATCTGGGAGTTATTCGGAATAAATGTTATAAAAACGAAAGTAACCATGATCTCATTTAGATTGGATAAAATTTGGGTGAACTATATAGAGATGGATGAAAGGAAGGTTATATATTAATTGCTATTACATGCCAAACCAGACTGTTTTCTCTTGACAAATAGTAATATAAAGATTATGAAGAAATCTAGTAAGTGGAGATAGTCTTCTTAATTAATAATTTGAATCACCGCCAAAACTTGTTTCTGGCTTGTTTTCGTCGACCTGAATAGCATCGCAAATAAATGGCTTTTCAAATGTGTCATAAAGCCTTTAATTTCTTTCATAAATTACGATATATACAGGGTTACAGGAAAAGTCGATGTAGATCCGTTAAGGGCATGTAGTGCACATCATTTCTGAATGATTTCACTACGGAACCCCCCATCCTAAACTTAACCGTTTTCGAGATATTCGAGTTTTAATTTTTTTTATGAAAATGCCCAATTTTTCGGCTATTCAATTGAATATTTTGAATTTTTTTGACTCTTATGATTATTTTTTTGGTTTTTTACATGAAGAATGAGATGCTTAATTACCTCAATGACTAAAATTGCACGTAAGTTAACTAAATAGGTCATGGTAGACGATCGAAACTTTAGAAAATAAGTACAAATTATTAAAAAAAATTTTTCTTTTCTGGATTGAAATTATTATGGCACTTGCTCTGCAGATGTGCTTAAAAACATTTACATTTTATCAGCTATTCAACGAGGTATAACACTCTAGGGTATTTATTAACCTCAAAGGTGAAACTTAGTTTCTAAGGCTACATGGCAGTCAGAATAAATAGCCCTTATTTAATCTAATTAATTTGACTTAAGTTCAGCATCATCATTTCAGCCTATAAAAAAAATTAAAACTCGAATATCTCGAAAACGGTTAAGTTTAGGATGGGGGGTTCCGTAGTGAAATCATTCAGAAATGATGTGTACTACATGCCCTTAACGGATCTACATCGACTTTTCCTGTAACCCTGTATACATTTTTACAACTCCCAGTATACAGTGACAAAACCTGCTCAAACCAATGCCAAGCAGCATCCACGTCACATTTTTACATGTAATACAAATTTAATTTTTTACATGTAATCAAAATAAATAAATTAGTGTTGTTCTAGATTGCATTTTAATGAAAACCACGATAGCTCTCACACAGAAACTGGGGCGCGACAATATTAACCTGAATAACACACGTGTACTTGTTTTAAAAACGAAACATTTGTATTAAAGTGAAATATGAATGTGAGCGCGCAGCGGTTCGCATCTTCGCCAATTATATTTTTAATGAGAGATTGGTTGTGTGGTTGTCGCGTCTTCATTTGTAGGAAACTAGCTTGTCTAAATTATAGCAGTCTATCTCCATACGAGGAGTCCTTTGTACGTTCTGTCATCCAATACAAAAAATGTACAAGTTTTACATAATATCAATTAAGCAAAGACACTAACTGAAACTTTCTTGTTTCGCTTGAGTATCACGCAAACTTTACGAGACTTACTTTTAGTAAGATAAGCTTAATTAAAATTATGTCCCAAATGAAGATATAACGCAGCATCCCAACAGAATATTTATGCCAAATTTTTCTCACAGAAATTTCGCGTATCATCAAAGGAATATTAAATACGCAGATACAAAATAAAGCAAACACGTATATAATTTAATTATCCAAGTGCTGCAAGCGTCAAAAACACATACTAACCAGTCTACATAGAGCCGTGGGAGACCGTACACGAACCCCGTTCTATTCAAAATTGTATGACAATGGAGGGGCAGGGGGGTTCAAGTGAAGCTTATCGTTTTACTTAAGGACGTCAAAATTACAACTAATATAGTCGCTGCAGCGTCAGCGCTTGATGGCTCGTTTGATTAATTACACTGCGATTGTTTGGCGAATCGGTTGAAATATTAATTTATACAACTATTATTTTTATAGATACGCTAGAGGGCGCGGTGAAGTAAACACAACTGTAATTGTGCTCCGTAATTAAAAATTATTTATAAATGTTATTACTGCGTTTTTAAAGTGAAAAGTACGTGAATTTAATAGAACTGTGGTGGAATAAGTCAAATAAAAGTGTACAAACCCGTGGAAAGTGAATAAACATTTACAAATCAGACTATTTAAACTTGAAAATATCAGCTGATGTTCAAAATGACAGTTTAACTATTCAAAACATTAAGTGCAAGTGAAACGTCGTTATTAAAACTGAGAAATAGTACAAGTCTTCATACTATTTTACAAAGTGCGAGCATATTCCATGAAGTGTATAATTCTACAAATAAGACATTATTAGAAAATATGCATAATCATTCTCATTAAGAATAACGAAAATATTTATCTTTCAACGCCATCTAGCGAAAAAAATCAGTAAAATAACGTAATTAATAACGACCTCTAACGAATAGATCCCTAATTACGGAATAAAGTCCACACATAGCTAAGTACTGATACAAAGAACTTCTAACAGAGGGCGTTAAGATGTCGAATATAGAACAGTTGATAAAAGAATTACGAATTGATATTAAAAACGACTCCGAAGAAGCTTTAAAAAAAAGTAGAACAAAGGATTACGAATAAAATTAATGAAAACATAGACTCAAAATTTAAAACTATTCAAGAAGACATCGAAAAATTGAAGAAAACAAATGCTGAAAATGAATACAGATTTTTAGAAATAGAAAAATGTATGAGAATTAGAAACCTTATATTTTTTGGAATACAAGAACATGAAAAAAGCTATGAAGATTTAGAAAAAATTATTTTAAACTTAATTACGTCGGACATGAACATAAATTGTCACAAGACTGAGCTGCAATTCATTAAGAGATTAGGAAAAAGAACTGAAAATAAAATTAGACCAGTAATTGTCACATTCAGCACCTTTGGAAAAAAACTATGCATAATGAAAATGAAACATAATCTAAAAGAAAAAAACATTTACATAAAGGAGGATTTTCCACCAAAAATATTAGAAATAAGAAAAGTATTACAAGAACAGCTTCATAAAGAGAGAGAAAAGGGTAAAATAGCGTACATTCGTTACGACAAATTAATTGTGAAAGAACAAAGTAACAGAGATAATCAAAACAGAAGCAACTTTAAACACAGTAATAAAAATACAAAGAAGAGAGAACTGGAAGTAACTCCCCCGTACCATTCAGGTGAACATGACAGCAATAAGAAGCAACAAATCGCCAAGAAGAACAAGATTCGATCCTATCCATCTCAGAGTAACCAATATTCTATAAAAAATTATATAACAAACCAAAATAAAAGCTCACTACTACCCAAACCAACAACTTCTATCTCATCAGATTCGGAATAACAATTAATAAAGCCCCCCAATTTGACAAAAACATCATTCACCCCCCCAAATAATAAATATTTAAGTCACCGCGGGGGCAGTAGACTGCAACCCTCCAAATAACATGAAAATGAAAATAAAAAATATATACATATCCACGTTTAACGTACGTTCCCTAGCAAGTGAAGTCAGGCTCTTAGAGTTAGAGTATGCATTGTCACCAATAAAATGGGATATAATCGGTATTTCGGAAGTAAGAAGAAACGGATTTAAAATTGAAAATAGAGGTCGCTACATATTATATTACTATGGAAAAATAAAAGGCGAGAAAGGAGTAGGATTCCTAGTTAAAAAACAAAGATACTTAGAAACTATTAATTTTATTGGAATATCCGATAGAGTAGCAATATTGCAAATAAAAATATTGTGTACTTTATACAGTATTATACAAGTGTACGCTCCTACGGAAAGCTCGAGTGAAGATGAACTAGAAACATTTTATTCTGACTTAGAAAACGCAATATCTCAATGTAACAAAAAAATTATAATTATGGGCGACTTCAACGCAAAAATAGGTTAAACAGAGGATAACGAGGAAATGATTAGAGGCATATACGGTTATGGCAAAAGGAATAGTAGAGGCCAACGTCTAATGGATTTTTGTTTTCAATATAAATTTAAGATATTAAATACAATCTATAAAAAACCAAACAGTTTAAAATGGACATGGATGGCACCCAATAATAAAGTAAAAAATGAAATTGACTTTATCATTACTAATATACATAGAAATGTGAGTGATTTGAGTGTGTTAAGCCGAGTTATACACCCAAGTGACCACCGCATGGTAAGAATGACACTATGTACCAAATCAAGGAAATTATCGCGTTCACGTTATTCACAATTTACAACAAGACATATTGATTATGATGCATTAAAAAATAAATTTAATCTATGTCTGGGACAATATGATTCGGTACAGAGCCTCTATGACGATATTGAAAAAAATATGCTGAAATGTTTGAAAAAACCAAACGTAAACTCTAAAACCACACGAAAATGTCAAATAATTACTGAGGATATCATTCAATTAAAACAACAGAAACATACATTAAGAAATAAAACTAATAAAACCCGAGAAGAAAAAATCAAACTAACACATCTATACAGAACTATTAATAAAAAAATCAAAGAAAATTTAAAAAATTATAGATTAAAAATATTTCAAAATCATTTAAAACAAACAGGTGGAATAAAAAAAGCGAACAAAGTTCTAGAGAGAACCAAACAATTAATGACACATCTAAGCACCCCCACAGGCTCTGTTACCACACACAGAAAGGAATTACTGGATGTTGCCACATCGTTTTACAAAAACTTATACAGCAGTACGAATCAAGAGCCAAGTAAAACGTTGCAAAATTTTATGACCAATAAAAAACAATATAACAAAAAGTTTGATGATGTCCCGCCCTTCCTAGAATGTGAAGTGGAACTTTCTATTAAAAAGCTCAAATCAGGAAAAAGCCCCGGCCCCGATGGTATAACAAATGAGATGATCATAGCGAGCCAACCACACATAGTAAAACCTCTGACAAATTTATTCAACCTCGTTCTACAGAGAATAGAATTTCCAAAACAATGGCTATGCTCAGATATAATATTATTATACAAAAAAGGAGACCCTAAATTTATAAGTAACTACAGACCGATTAGTTTAATTCCATGCATATATAAAGTATTTACCTCAACTCTGCTAAGAAGACTGACATATATCTTAGATGACAAACAACCCATTGAACAAGCGGGCTTTATGAAAGGAATGTCTACAATTGACCATATACATACAGTAAAACAGTTAATAGAAAAATATAAAGAATTCAACCAGCCCTTATATATATGCTTTATTGACTATGCAAAAGCATTTGACTCTATTTTACATAGTACTATATGGAAAGCATTAAAAGCTCAAGGTGTCAACGACACATACATATCAATTATAAAAACAATATATGAAAACAGCTATGCTAGAGTAAAATTAGATATACAAGGACCAAAATTCAAGATTAACCGTGGTGTTAAACAAGGGGATCCACTTTCAGCAAAAATCTTTATATCAGTACTAGAATATATCTTCAGCCAGCTAAATTGGGAGTCATATGGTCTCAAAATCAATGGACGTTATTTATCGCACCTGAGATTTGCAGACGATATAGTTCTGTTGTCAGAAAATGTAAGAGAATTGCAAACAATGATAGAATCGCTAAATAAATATAGCAAAAAAGCAGGTTTAAATATAAATCAGGAAAAAACTAAGATTATAACAAACAGCCACCAGTTACAAGTCACAATAAATGAAACTCCTATAGAATATGTTGAAGACTACATTTACCTCGGACATCTTATCTCATTTAAGCTATGCAACGAAAAAGAAATAGAAAGAAGAGTCAAGCAAACATGGAATAAATATTGGGCTATGAAAGAGATTTTCAAAGGACAAATACCAATTCCACTAAAAGCTAAAGCCATGGACATATGTCTTACACCTTGCCTAACGTATGCATGTCAAACATGGCCCCTTGCAAAAAAGCATTTAAACAGAATTAGCATCTGCCAACGAGGCATGGAACGAAGCTTTTTGAATATTAAACTTAACACGTTCCCTGCGGCACAGATATATCTGTACTTTCCATTACTGCGTTACGGGTCGTTTTAAACCTTGTCCTATACCAGATATTGTGGCGGCACGAGGCATATTAAACCCCACCGCCCGTAGGAGACCTAAATCCTTTTTTTGGCGCCAAATAAGACAAAGTGTGCGGCTTTTGTCGTGATTATTATTAACAATGAGTTCATTAACCTAAATCTACCGCCGCCCGTGGTTAGATTAGTTAGTTTAGATTCTATGGGTAAAATAAAATGTGGGGTCTGATGTACCCCATACCGCACTGAACAATAGCAGTTTTTCATATAATTTAGTGATGGGAAAAGAAATATCGATTTTATTTAATTGTATTTATTTATCAAACTTATGGATGTTTTTCATTCCCCTTACTTCATTAAAACAGGCCAAACAATAATATCGATTTTATTTAATTGTATTTATTTATCAAACTTATGGATGTTTTTCATTCCCCTTACTTCATTAAAACAGGCCAAACAATAATATTGTTTGCAACCAGTGCATTCTGTGAGAATTTTCTTTACTTTTTTGTCGGCCTCACGACTTGTTAAGGAGGTGCGGAGTTTTTCGTAACATCCTACACATCTCCTCTTCTTTGATCCCTTTAAGAGATGATGTGCCTTGTTTGTTGGCTTGTTGACTTGGGCAAGAGTTAAATTTTGATGAGCCATACACCGATTGCCGGGTGTTTTGGATTTGCCGCTAGTTGATTCAATGAACAAACACACTAATAGTAATCATGATTATCAACCTATTTGAAGAAAGTTACTCAACATGTCACATTCACGTTTCTATTAACGATATTTATTATAACGAGTAGTTAGGATGTTTGAAAATTACCTGTATCCACATTCAAGTCCTTCTTTGTAAAAGCTTCAATAAGTTGTTCCACAAATAGTCTCGAATGCGTTGCACAACACTAACCACGTGAAGCTAGCTTAGAATGCGGTACGAGGTGCGCGGTGGTACGAGGTGTTCGCAACCTCGTTCCGCACTGTGTTAGAATTTTTATTTGTTCAGTGCGGCACGAGGTCTAAGAAACCCGATATTAAGGTCGGTATACCATTGAACTAGGAATCAATAGCACATCTCAGATATATAGATATCACTTTCCTACACTGAACCAGATGGAAGTTATGCCTCCCGCACGACAGAGAAGTTTAAGTTTTTTCCTACCGCTATAACGACGAGACACGGACAGGGTGTTTCAAGCCCTGTTTCGCAGCTAACGTGTTAAGGATAGAATACGAAATAGTGATATAAGAAAAAGAACGAAAGCTCAAGATGCAATAAGATATGTCTGTAAATTGAAGTGGAAATGGGCAGGTCACCTGTGCAGATTGAGAGATGACAGATGGTCACATTCGGTAATAAATTGGACACCTTTTTATAAAAAGCGTAAGAGGGGAAGACCAATCACACGATGGAGTGATGATATCAAAAATCATGCAGGTGCCCTTTGGACTAGATTAGCTAAGAACAGGGATGAGTGGAAGAAATTGGAGGAGGCTTTTACCGCAAAAAGCGGTCCTTATTATATTTAATTACATACTATTACAATTAGAAAGACTAATTAACTAACACTTAATTTAATATTTAAAAAATAGAATTGTTATAGAGAAATAAGAATAATGTTAATACTAACCACACTAACAACAAAATTTGTAATTAGATATAAGTAAAGGAATTAATAAAAGCTTTATTTATTTTATTTATTTATTTACAACTATTATTTTTATTTTTAGAAGCGACGGGTAATGAATGCGGTTTTTGTTATGCTGCAGACGTAATGTAGAGTCAGAGAATCGAGAATTTAATATCGTTGAATTACTATAACAGTAAGTCTCATAAACAGGAAGGAATAAATGGATTTGAAACACGTTACTAAATAATTTTTCAAATTTATTAGGTAGCTGTATATTTTTTTACTGATACTTTTTTCATCAAATTTTATTTTGTTATAGAGATCCTTTCTTATTTTTATGTTAAAAAAAAGTTTGTAACCGACAGTAGGGACAGAATACCATATTTTTGGCTTTAAATTTTATGCCTTGTACTAGTACAGATAATGCAAAGATACTTTACGTCTACAACCCCCACCTTAAAGTACCTAATATCTACAAAAGAATTTAATCAAAACAAATTCCTACCATCGTACAAAAACTTTACAAATAGCACATCACAAACAACGCGGTAGCGGAAACGATGTATTTATTTTTATTATTAATCGTAGGGTTTTGTTTCATGCACAGGTGGATGATATCCACCCTTGTCCACTAGGCGGGTTCACACAAAGCGAGCAGCCTCGCGAAGCGTTTTCTGTGCGAGGTTAGCGCTTAGCCTATGTGAACGTAGCTCGTTCGGGAAAGCGCGTCTACCTACGTCCACACTGACCGAGCTGCTTCACTCAGCAATTGCTTCGCGAGGCTTTTAGTTCTGTGTGGATGTGACTCGTCCGAGGAAAGCGGTGGCCCACGAGCTTCCCGCGGCCAAGCTACGTCTACACTGACTGGCCTGCATGGTTAGCGAGGCTGCTCGCTCTGTGTGGACCCGCCTTTACACATTGTTGATGTGCTGATTGTTCACGGAATCGCGTGACAATACCACGTTACCGCACATGAAAGTGCAGGATAGCAATATGATATGAACAATTGTTTCCATGAAGATTGTGTTTTGATAAAGTTTAAAATGAAACACAAATATTTGGTAATTTATTTTGATTCACAAACAAGTATTTTTTATCTACAAAATATTTTAGGAAGTGCATCTCCGACACATTTTAAAATAAGCTAAAGATAAAATAATAAAAAATTTTAATTATTTTTCCAATAAACAATTAAGTCTCAACTAAAAGCTTGCATACAGGATCGCAGCTTGCCTTGCCGTAAATCAACACAGTAATATGCAAATATTATTGACTCTGTAAACTACTGTGCATGTCTAATTGATTGTCATTAAATTATCATTAATTAGCAGTAATGGTGCAATGATTAGGTGATAAAAGGTCACGTACAATTTCAATCAAGGATTTAATAGTTGTGAGAAAATTATTCACTCTCAGAAACATATTTCCAAAATTATTTCAATATGTTTGGAAATTCATTTCTAAAATCCTGAATTTATAAAATTTTAGCTTTGACTTTCGTTTGTTAATCGATGACTTCATTAATTACCAGTTTAACAGCTATAACATTCATAACATTATGTAGAAAAGCACCTGAAATACAAAGATACCAATTACCGTATACAGTGTTGTGTAATCAACTCCGCAGTTCAGACAGCATATTTGTCACGTGTGACATAAAAAAATTGCATAATAAAACCACGTCGCTCGCTTGCTTCAGAAAAATCCTAACCCCAGAGACTAATATCATAACATAACAAACAGAGCAAAAAGCAAAAAGTGTTGCAACATCTTCCGAGCTCGGAATAAAAAAATTCAAACATTCATTTCAGTGTTTTATTTCAGGAAATGTACAATGATATAAAATATCTTGATTCATAAAACATATAGAGTGGCGCTTTCTAGACTGAGGCCAGAACTAACGTGGGACTAAAAGCTGTGAGACGTAAGCGTCGGTTGCGATTGACAGCGATTATAAAAGTTCACGAATTAAGCGCATCACACACGGTGAAGATACTATAATATTTTATGTTAAGATTCTCTAATATAAAATATTACAGTTTCTTAAGGTATCCGGTATCAGCGTTCTGACCATCATTTTTTTTTGTCATTGCGTACTAAGACCCCTGTAGAACCGCCATCCTGTTACAAATGACCCGAAATTTTGTGTCAGTATCTCCCGGCCTATAGATGGCTTATCGCTTGGTATTTTAAGATATTGAAGGTAAAATATATATTATCTTCGTCGTGTGTTATGGCTCATAGGATTTGTATGGCGAGCGATAATCGGAAATATGCTCTAAGATAATATATATTTTACATTATCCTCACCGTGTGTGATGCACTTAATCGCCATACAAGCATTACTTTAGAGACAGAAAAGTAGCGTTGAAAACTAACCATAATTTTACTTTAAGCCTTCAAATTACGATCTACTGGAAGAGAAACTATGAATAACATTTAAAATATTTTTGGTAAATTTTCATATCACTATTCTGTCGAATACTAAACAACATACAGTCGATACTTTGCTAAATAAACGTAAGTATATTTTTTGCCATTTCATAGAAATAAATACAATATGAAATCACAATGCTCAAAGCTGCATTAATTATAATTACATTGAACGACCGAGTGTCCAACCAAAGCACTAACCAAGAGACATAAATTATTATTATTAGAAATTCTTCCACCGAACTACCTCTTAATTTAAGCAGAACGAAACCTCAAAATTGTAAGTATCGTCGCCGATTACTAAGTAGCATCGTGTTTTAGTTAGATGTAGAGTTCAAAGTCCATTAATTTGTCATATAAGCATAAAAATTGAAGGTCTAGTTAAATCTATGCACTTATTTTCAAGGTCATATGCAACGTACGCGAACTGTGAAGAGAGAAAGTAAATGCACCTTGACATTTCTTTTATAGACATAACGAAGAAAGAATACTATATTCAGGTTAACAAGGCACACAGTGCAAAAAAGATGAATAAAAAATTTAGCTTATAGATTGTGAAGCTGCAAAAAAAATCAGTGTTAACATCGTCGCTTTTTATGTAAGAGTGCAAATAGCTAAGGATTTTTAAAAATGTATATGTATATGTGCGTTTTATGATGAAATAAACTTTACTTAACTTCAAATATGGATATCTATACTAATATTATAAAGAGGAAAGGTTTGTGATTATGTATGTATGGTTTTCACGCATAAACTACTGGACCGATTTTGATGAAATTTGGCACAAATAATCTTTAGACTCTGAGAAAGAACATAGGCTACCTTTTATTGCGAAATATGTACCACGGGCGAAGCCGGGGCGGACCGCTAGTAATTTATAAAAATACGATAATAATCATTGTCAAGCATTAGATTTTAAAACAAAAGTTCCAAAACAAAAACGCATTTAACTACAATAATTTCACAAAGCTCCCAATCTCTTTTACAAATTTATAGTTCCTCTTCCGTAAACAAACCCATAAAGAAGGCAAGCAGCCCGTACAAGCTAGTCCGTACAGTACCAACGCGAGTCCGCTGCCGCTTACCCGCTCTCACTGCCACTAAACTTCAACCCGCTACCGCTTATCGTACCCGCTTGTACTACCACCACACACCGCCCGAGGCATATCGCAGATGACGTGTGCATTATGCATGCACCACGTTTAGCGATATGGGCCACGAGAGACGGGCATATTTATAAATTTCCATGCTACATGCCGTATTGTTGCGAAAATTGGGTTGGCAGTTAGGGCGGTTTTATTTTATGATACTTTAGCGGCGTTTTATGGCCGTGCGCTATTATGCTCGCTTTGGAATGTAAGGATATCCGTAGCGATGGCTTTATGTTTGTTCCTTAATATTTTGCTGGAATTTGTTTAAAGTAAGGTGTTTGTTGAATTAATGATAAAACGTATGATTTAGGACACGTACATGTGAATTTATAAAATGTTTTTGTATGTTAAACAACAATGTAAGGGACAACCAGAAAAACCTAGTTGAATAAAATTTTATTTTAACAAAATAATCGAGTTTTATCTTCCAATTCCATAGTATTTATACAGACAAGTAATATTTAAGGTATTAATAAATTAAATTACGAAGGCGACCATACTTAATTGATACGAAAGCATTTCTGTTACAAATATTTATTACAATTTTGAAATTTAAGCTCAGAAGATATAAATTTTTGCATTCGCTTAACCCATTACAATATATTAACTTTTGCAACGCGTATTAATTTCAAAGTACCCGCAATCTCTCAATTAACTCATAAAAACGTCAAATCGCTGAGACCACAATTTACAAAACTTTTACTGCGGTAATCTCGGAGTTGCGACTGAGGTCACATAAAAAAGGTTTAATCCGTAAAGTCAAAAGTAAACACTTTGTTGGTCGAACGCACTGTGCGATGTGATATCGACGCGATATCGCCGTAAAAAACGGTGCTAGAAAAGTGTAAGCCCGTTTCCCTTAGTGAAGCATGTGACTTTTATCTTTCCGCACAAGAAGGTAGATAACTGATAATTTATTTATGTTTAACTCTTCCGAGTTGGTTCTTTGGAGTTCCAGATTTTTTTAAAGTTCCTACTGGGAATCGAACCCAGGACCAATCGGCTCTACTAAATACAATAAGAGCGTAGCATAGTTCTCGTTTGTCACCACATAGTATATCCTCGCAAAGGTTGATATAAAACCAAATATTACGCTTGAAAAGATACTGATACTGTATTATTTTGTCTTTCACAAATATACATTTGAATATTATGATATTATAGATCCGATACTACAACTTGAAACAGACTGCGGTTATTATTTTGACCTTGTGAAATGCGAATATGTATGCTGAGTATTCATATTATATTATAGTAGTACAAGACAATATTGAAGCTATTGCCTTATTCAATTTGTGTAACAGAACCTTTACAATTGAAATGAAGACAGTGAATAAATTCCTTATGAAATTTTCTGCTATATCGACGTTATGTGCGAATGTAATGCGTGTGTAGTTTTCGATGGAATATCGATATGACTGACTTCGATAGTGTTGAATTTACCTAAATTTTATCAATATTCCTTTCAACCTTTTAATTTTTTACTCGAACATAAATTGATAATAATTAATCCTTCCTTAGCACAATCTTTCTAATAACCAAATTAATAATAGCTATACACTTTACACAAAAACTATTTACCCTATTTATCTCACCATTTTTCTTTATCACCACTCAAACACCAATTATTATTAATCTAATCATTTATTTATCTAAGGATCATTTTGCTTCACCAGCATATCAAACTTGCAACGCTCGCCGCACAGTGGGTAAAGCAACTGCAATAAAGCCTCGTTGAGAGCGAACCGTAAAGCATCTCAAACGGTTATGAGTTCAATTCCCGGGGTGAGCCCAGCATAAGATACTGGATATTGCGTCTTAACGGTTTTTTACTTTAATGGACGGCAAGCATCAGAGAGTGTTAGTGTGTCAACAAAATTGTGATATTATAGCTTCTGTGTGCGATTTATCATTTGTATTACGATGGAGGGTCTGGGTTCATTCTTAGTTCTGAATATACTATTTTTATTTACTGTGTTACGTTGTTATTACAATATGTTTGTATTGTACTTTTGATGTAAATTAATGTTTCTTTCTCTACTGGAACCATTATAAGCACCAAAAATGTAATAATTATACCTGAAAACTCTCATTTTCATGCTACCTTGTAAATTGTGTAAAATATAGATAAATTATGTAAAAAAGAACTAATAATTGAGAGAGTCATGAAAAATAAAACACTTTGTCTAATCTTCTACATTTATTGAATTCCAAAAACATCGCATCAATTACTAAATAAATAAATAAAATATAATACAGCCTTCACTCAATTAATAAATCACCACATCACACTACAGTCACGAGCACTAACATTTTCATCAACTTCGCCAACAAAATAATAATTAATCATTTAACTCTAAAGTACAGTCGCGAACACAACTTGTCATTTAATTCCCCAATAGCCACGTTCGTTCGGCACGGCAGCTGATTTTCAATCGCGCCCTGTAATACGAGGCTTGTTTAGTGAATATAAATCGACTTGTGAGCCCTACGCGCACTGTGGGGCGCTTTTTACTGTGCGGTTTTTGTACGGTATATAAAAATTGTGTTTGTTATAAAAATACACATTTAAAATAATAATACGCAGAGTATTGCATGATAAAGTACAAAAAAGATATGAATAATCGTTGAAATTGTTAATATAGTTTGCATTTAAACATTGTAGATTCCCAATACGCAAGAACAAAGCAAAACGCATCTTTTGACAACGATACTTCTTAACATTAAGTCGAGTAATCTTCCTAGTGTTACCTTCGTATAATCTGATTAACTAACCTAATTTACACCATAATATTAGGCACATAATTCCAAATTTAATCAGTAATAACCAGCTATAATAAATCTGAGCTGTCCATCTCTGCTCACACTGTCGCGTCGCTCTTCAAACGAAGCAACAGTGCAATTAAGCTGGAGCCAGGGACCCACACCGCATTGCGCATACACCCCACACTAAATGTGGACGTCGTTTGCATGCTCGGCGCGCCGTCAGCTATGTTATTTTAAATTAAACTTTGTCAAGAAATACGCTGTCAACTACAGCTACGAAATTCGGATGACAATTTTCGTTTTTAAATTTCAGCTTTGTTTTATCGTTATTTGTATATAATGTATCACGTAGGCATTTATTAAAGCGAGGTTTAAAATTTGACTGTCAGTTTTTGAAGTATCAGTGTCAGAATATGCTGGTGTATGCTAAAAAGCAATTGATACATCGACATTGCCTACTCCTATTACGTAGTCGTAAAAATCTGTTTTCAATAAAAATAATAAATTATATAAAACAAAACTAATAATTCTCTCATTTTATCGAGTAACCCATTCATTTACATTAACAAGCTCAAAATCATAGTACATGCACATAAAATGAATTGCACGCAAAACCCAGCACGCTTGCATCCACCGCGCTCACGCCCTCAATGAAATAAAAAATGAAATCAGGACTTCCCCGCGCGAGCGTACACACACACAAGTGTCGTACATTCGCGCTCGTAATGTCACGCATGCCCGCGCTTTACGCTCCGCGGGCAGCACGCATCGCTGACTGTCAGCGACTGTATACGTTACATACATGTGACGTTTTATGAGACGCTCGACGCGACTGTACCTTTTCGCTCCTTTGTGCATCGATTGAATGGAGTGGGTCTTGGTTTATTTTTTTTTAACGATTTCGGAGTATTTATTTTGTAATTACGTTTTGCTACGTTGGACTTTTATGAAACAGTTATTCTACTTTACTTTTGCTGTACATTAAATTTAATATAATATTAACGAAATCTTGTATTACCTATAAATGTGATGAGGTATAAAAAACAGACATCATGTTGTTCAATTTGCAGTTTAAACTTTATGTTTTGCATCACTTACGGTCGCTCTAAATTCTCGTAACTATAATTTTTTTATAAACTAAATAGAACAATAAATTCCCACAGGTTCCAAAAACGTAATAAAAGTAAAAACGTACGTTTGTTTCGCATTAAAACATTAACTCAAGATTCAAAATGGCTCTAACCCGCCATTGCAGTCCGAAAAAGTACTTCCACATTACGTATCAATTATATTCGTATCACACATAAATATTGTTCAAAGAATCGTTTGCGAACTTATTCCGTAAGCTCGATCGTTTTGAAATCGATTAGGCACCGAGGCACGTCCCGAACCTCGTGCGGAATTTACATCGCCAATGCGTTTACATGCAAATACAGTAACAAGATGTTATGCACGGGACAAATGTCTGATTATAGAATAGGTATGCTGATTTTCTATGGCGCAGAGCTTATGGATATGTGCATCGTATTGGAGCGTTGGTACTGCTCATGTTTGTTGAAACAATCTACATTTTTTAATGTCTATCAAAAGAAGATATGCGATAGTTTTATTTTGATTATACTGTCTGTAATTGTACATCTACAACTTAATATAAGGAGAACAGTCACACCATATAATAAATGTCACAGATAAAGTAATGTAGAGCTGTTAAAATCAAAAAGAGAAGCAACAAAAAGAATAACACGTCCAGTACAAAATAAGTGTAAATTTTGTTCCAAAGAGACATTATTTTTAACCATTAGCCGCGGATAGACTGTCCGCTAAAAGAGGCGTAAAAATACCGTCAAATTTTTTAAATACATCTCCGGTACAGCGTTTTATTACTTCCTATGATGTACGGGACTCGGGATTTCTCGAGTCCGCTTTTGTAGCTTTTTCAGAACCTTATTTAAGTCTGTCAACTCAATTTGTGTGAGCTCATAGTAAATTGTAGTAATGGAGGGTGGTTGCAATGAAATTACGGTATAAAAATAGAACTTTGGAGTTAGAAAATGTTGTAGTGTGTTGTGCAAATGTGTAGCGTTTTTTTTGTGGTGTTACAGTTGAAAACTGATTGAAATAAAGCAATTCAATACCAAAACTAGCTTCCGGAAAGTTTTCTGAAAATCTCTAGGCAATACTTTCAACTTTAGGCTACTCGTAATATTCATATTATGGAAAGATCTCGTAAAAATCTTGTATTTATTGTACCTACAACATTGACATAGTACATGATGATGTCAATGTTCATTCACAGTCCTCCTTATTTATAGACACATTAATTCACGTACGACGTACCGTGTACATGTTTTTTTATTTATTTTTATGTACATAATATGTTATTGCAAACGGAGATAAACCCAAAATCATTACTTTCAGCCTTTCTCGAGTTATAAGTGGTATCACTAAACTGATATTTTTACATACGTTAACTGAATGAACATATGCGTAATAATGCTTTGTCCACATGACCATAAATGGAAATTTTAATTAATCCATTTCGCTGTTTCTAAGTGGCGGTTAACCTGTGAGCGGTTTTAGAAATTTGATTTTGCAATAACCGACGGTTCCGACGAGGAATTAAATGTGTTAGAAAGTTATTCGCTATTGCGTTTTGTTATAAGCTTGTAACTGGTAGAGCAACATGCTGTTCGTATATTTACCTCGAGAAGTACTGTTGTGTTTTCAGGTTCTCATTTATATGTTTTTTATTATAATATGTATGCTACATGCTATAATAGTAAATATGTGTGGATTTTCTTAATTCGACTATTAATAACTATTCAATTCAATTTATATGACACATTCTTTTTATTTTCGTGCCTACAACTAGCACTCCGTTCTCAACATAATATTGAGGAATGTGCTGATGTAAATAAATATAGTTTAAATCACATAAGAAATAAACAAATAGTATTTATTACAGCAGAAAATTTTCAAACCGCCCACGAATGTCACACGGCGCTCTCGTGTGACGCGTACTGGATCAGGCTGGTTACGGGCAGTTCAAACCGATTCAGACCGGTTCAAACCGCCGCGAACGGGCTAGACAGGGCGGCCACGGCGTTCGCTTTGATGTGGCGACGTGATTTTAGTACGGGCGGATTAATCAGAAACATTATTATGGGTTTGCGTGCGGATGTCAGGAAGCCTGGTTACTCTGTAATGCGGCATAATTGGGTGTATTATTAGCTCTTGTAAATTAATAGTAATCATTAATATACCTCAAGTACTATCTTTGGCATAATTATTTTGTTTTCGTCATCAGTAAACTTTCGTTTATTTTAGCCCGAGATGTTGTGCGATGTGATTAATTTGATTTTGATACTTTAACAATTTATGACTTGAAACAGTTGTTATTTACCGACATGAAATTATATTAAAAAATATAAGTACGTTACCAAAACAAAGTACTTCAGACAAACACAGTTCGTGTAGATTTTATCGTTCTCTAGTTCTCGAAAACAAAATATATCGAACGATAAATCCTCAAAACTGTAAGATCATTATTCGCAACTTTTACGAACAACAAACATAGCAAACAATAAAACGTGTCAATCGTACGTGTGTCCCGCAATTTATGCCACAAGTGTAGCGAAAATAAAACTGCACTTGAGGCCAACTTAGTTGCCACATCGGAAATAAAATAAGCCAAATTGCCTTGACTTCGCACTGCGCTACTGTTTACCAATTTGTTGTTACTATGTTTTAAATTGTGAAGGATTTATTTTTACATAAAACTCTTTGTAGAGAACTCTTGAATTGACAATACGATGTGTGCATTTAGATTTTGTGATAATAAAATGAATAAAGTAATTATTGAAAATGAAATTATTATAGACGATAGCTATGTCAAGCTACAGACACAATTTGTTAAAATGTGAATGAAAAACAGAGCATTGAAAAATATTATTAAAGTTTGATAAAAACAACAAGAAGGACCATAATAGACAACTGCGTTTAATAATAACTATAATTACTTATCTCGTTATATTTTTCTTATGATATCTAGTAAGTCCGTCCGCACTTTTTGACAAAGCGGACAAATTACGTCATCATACTTTCACGTTTATTTTCAATTATATTTAAAGTTGAGTTTCAGATTCTGCTTTCATTATAATAAAAATAAAAACATGTATTTTTACCCTGACAATATCACATAACGTAACTTTTTTATAGTAAGAAATTAATGAGAACTCATTTAGGTCACTTGACTTACACAGTACTTGACTTGGCACAGTATCGTCAATATTGTACAAATTGTTTGTGAAATTCTCATGAAATACATCAATAAGCTTTCCCAAAACCATGAAGCCATAGAATTTCGCTCTAGTTTCTCAATACAAGTACATCTACAAAGGCCTAGTAAACTCTCAATACCAGAATTCAAGCTTTGGCCACTCACTGAAATCCAGGTCTGGAAAATCAATGGAAAACCTTACGGTATATTTTCGGAACGTACCTACAGTAGGAATACTGCACACAAGTCTTTGACTAGGATGCAATCATGTGAACATGCAACGGTACAGTGCATTGGAATACTGACGATATTAGGCTAATTCTGAAATGTTGGTTTCTGTACCTTGATTTATTAGTAGTATTATTTTATCTGTGATAGTACCTATGACGTAAGTATTACTATAACGTTATTAAGACCACGTAGAGTAAGCGCTTGACGACGAGTTTCAAAAACATAATGAACTTTTATCAATTATCAACATTTGGACTGATGCCATTGACCATTGTAGTATTAATATTTAGTTTATTTTTCTACACGATTATTCTATAATAATGTCTTGAAGTGTAATCTGTTGCCGAAGAGTGACGTCAACAATTTTAACTACAGACTGCACTAAGTAAAGCAAGTTAGCATGACAAGGGTCGCTTCACTCTAGTAACTTCCAACTTCTACTATCTATATCTATCCATACTAATAGTATAAATGCAAATGAACTTCTTACTGTCTGTTTGCAATGTTTTAACGCCTGAGTTGATAAACAGGTTAAGTTAAATTGGGTATTTATATTAGTATCTTAGTCAATAACCGGGTCCCCACAACGCCAGCTGCTTCGCGCAACAATTGCTTCGCGACGCTGCTCTATGGATCCTCCTATTGTTGTGTCCAGAAAAAAAAAGTTGTGAAAAGAAAAAGTAGTAGGAGTTTACTATCGAATTGTATGTGAAATAAACCGTGAAGAAAGCATATTAAAATATGAATCGTAATTGATTATGTCTCTCAGTAAGATTAATATAAAAAATACGTGTGGCACTCGAGGACTGCCACGGTAAAGCTATTGCATAGCATCGCATCCACAGATCACAGAAACTAAAGGGAGATATGGTTAGGGGGCGGGGCCGGTGTCGCAGCAATATGTACAAAAAGAGAACAAACTGTAGCGGTGCTGTATACGTACGTCACTTACAATCTAGTGTGCGAACGAATAGTCGCTCTCATATTTTTGTGTGATGACACGCACACAACGCGAAGTATTGTTTTGATTTTGTTTACTGCAGTTGTGTGCGTAAATTTTTTATGAGACACGGTTTCGTACTCAGCGCAAGCGATTGGCATTATTTATTATTTATTTATTTATTGAAATTTATTGAAATTATTCTTACAAATTATTACAATAACTTAAGTCTAAGTCCCACAAAACTGCACATGCAGTTTGTCTGTGGGATCAAGCCTATAACTAAATATATTATATAATATATCTATATATCTATCTATAACTAAATATATTATATCATATTACTATCTGTTATAAAATATAATTTTAAGTGAATAGGTATATCTATTTATGAGCTTGTGTTTTAGCATTCTATTGACTGAAGAAGGTGTTTCCTTAATAGTCTTTTAAATTTGTGAATATTTGCTTCTGTTCGTATGTACTCTGGTAAACTATTGAGAAAATATGGTAAACGTTTATCTAGAGTTCGATCTCCAAAATAATTGTTGACTCTAGGTACTTCATATTTTCCTGAGGTCACTGACCTCGTTGTATGATTGGTATTTAACAGATTTAGAGAAGGAATAGAGCTATGGTTGTTTACAGCAAGAAGATATTTGTGCTTAAGGCTGACTGGAAGAATATTACAAAATTTAAATAGCATTCTATAGTTATGTTTATATTTATGTTTTATTTTTTTACTGACCAAGAGTTTTAAGAATCTAATTTGCATATTTTCTAATTTGTTTAAGTTAGCTTTAGTAGTAAGTCCATAACAATCAAGAGAATAACTAAGTATTGAATCCACAAGGGCCATGTACAGACATTTTAAAGTCTTTATAGGAACTTTGTAACTTATATGATAGAATTTACCTAACAATACTTTTAATTTATCATATATATAGTCTATATGTGTAGTCCAAGAAAAATGTTCATCTACCCTCATGCCCAGATATGTGACAGTTTTCACGCGTTCAATCGGTTTACAAATACAATTTTTAAATTGATTATGGATGCATTCAAAAGTGTGGGTGAACATGGAATGTGTTTGACTGAGAGGTAGGTATGGTGAGTGTACGATTAGAAGCTTAGTTTTATCAGTATTTAAGACTATTCCATTGTCATGTGACCATTTACATTCGGTCGCCGCGCTCAGTCTGAGATAAAAGCTATGCAATAGCTTAAAAATAGATACGTCATGATCTATTGTCTGATAACTACAAACGACTACGAAGCAATTGTCAAAGTATGTTATGTAACTCTACCTTTTATGTAATATATAATGTCGGTACGAGTATCTATTTGAAAAAGGTGGGTCTATCGGTTTCCTTACGGACAATTGTATTCTTAACATTATCTAAATCCAATCATCCGTAAGCAAAGGTGAAAAAAAATCTCTTCTCGTATCGATCTATTTTAGCAATAGAAAATAATAAATAAAACCCAGTAGTTCATAAATGCTACTTAATCTATATATTTATATTCGAAAACTATCTACAATAATGATTTTAATATTGGCTACGAACGGCTAAGCACGTACCAATTGGGTTTTCTTCATTCCAGAACGAATCGTCCACTGTGTAATCTTCTGAAACAAGGAAAAAACAATTGATCACATGATCAGGTAATCATGAGTTTTGGGGTACTGAGGAGAATTGGACTCATAAATCGATATGGGAAACTTGCTCATTTTTTCCGTATTTATAGCGTATAAGATAGAGACAACTAGACTAGCATCTATGTATTTTGAAAACATAATGTTCACGATTTCACAATAATTTATCCTAAACCTTTAATAAAATTAGGCATTACTGGGGAATTTTCAATAGACATCAAGTTAGAAATCTGTTATATCTGGCACAAAGGAAAAAATAACGTAGAATTTATTTCCCCAATTAATATTAAAATCTTAACTATCCACAAGGCTAACGTTATTATTAAGGATATCAATATCGGAGTAGACTCTTATCATAATTATAAAAATGTTTTTAATAACTCGTATAAAATTCCGCTTATAATTTTATAAACATTTTGGTTTCAATATGTCATTAGTCTTATCTAAAACAAAAATTTAGTCAATATAACTCCTCCGATCGCCCATAAATTTAAAACAAACACAAACGAGCAACCCAAATTCGCATAATTTCATAACAAGTAGGTACCTATCGTAAAATTTTATCTCCCTCCGAAATCGCAGCGCAAACACGTTCCCTCCAATAGCGCGGGTATCGCCGTGAAAATACAGGCTCAATTAACCAATATTTACTCACAATTTATCTTTTAAAAGCACCCGGCCATCTTGCCCCGGCCTCCCCGCTATACAATGCAACTGTAACGAAAAAATAATGACCGGCCGTCCAAACAAGGCTTTTCATGACTTCCGCGATGCATATTAATATTTATGAGAGTGTGTATTACTCGAACACGCTCCATATAAATTATTATAATTGAACCTCTGAGGCTGTGAACACGCGATGATACAAGAAGATCACATTTTCATTATATCGTGTTTTTTTATGTGCATACTTTACGTTCTCATAAAATGTAGTAAAAAATAAGTGCTTTTTATATGTCAAAGTTTAGTTTTTTTTTAAGAATTTAACAATTATGAAGGCAAGTCATTTAATCAGACGATAACTTTTTAAAGAATAATAGTTAGGTACACATTTTGGTTACTATGAATTAGCAGTGGACATAAAGTCTCCCAACTTGAAGTAGTCCAGTCCTTAACTTTCAATCACCTTGCAAGCAATCAAATACATCCACATCTAATTCTAATTACCACATCCTAACGTCCAAATTAGTATAAAGTATAAAATAACATTAAACCAACGAAACATGATACTCACGAAATAGCTATCTCATATTCCCATAAAAGCTAACAGCTGTGATTCCAGTATGTTTCAGTACATTGTTTTAACGCGCCTCCCCTTGATGTGGAAGAAAAAACGATCGTACAGTGGTGTCGTAAACATAGCCTTGTTTTTTGTTTATGTTGTATAATGCTCGAAGAAATGGAAGAGATTTGTATATAATACAGGGTTCAAATGGTTCGTGTAATTTGTTGTTGATAGGTTTTCTAAAAGGTATTCTTTTTCCTTAAATATGCTGTCAAAGTACGCTGAAATTTACACACAAAATTTCAACCAAATTAGTCTAGCCCTTTTGCAAAAGTTATACGCTAGAGCCATACTTTGTTTATGTTACTTTTAAATTTATTCGCTTTATTATTATATCGTTGATATAATAATAAAGCATCTGTCCTGACTTTAATGGTATTCATTTGTTATTAATACTAAAATCAATAAAATAAAATGCAATCTGCATACAGTATTTCAAGTGTTGAAATAAATTTCCTTATTGTTATAAATTAATGCTTTATTAGTGAAATAACGATATAAAATTATAACAATATGAATTTCATCACACCACAATACAAAAATCATACTACAAAATATTAAAATTACATTCCAACAAGAAAATTAGTCCAAACATAATAGCCGAACATTACTGCCACTCTCCAAACGCAAAAGGTAAACCGTTAATATTAGATAATTAACAAAATGTACGCCATTCCGAACAATCGTTGAACTTCTTTAGCCGCCTGGTTTATAATTGATATAAATTGGCGGGAAACTTAATTGTTCATGAAATGGCGCAGGATCGCTGTCACGATGCAACCGAATTATCAACATCAGCTATTAATATTCATTATGTGCAGGGATATTTGTTTCTGGTTTGCTTTAGGCAAAGGATTCGGTAGCTTTCAAATGTTTTGACAAATTCCGCTGCCTTGTTGTAGGTATTATAGAAAAGTAGGTAAGACATGTATGATGTTAAAAGCGTCTCTTTTTTGAATGAAAAGAAGGAAGTAAATAATTAATATGACACGCCATCTGGCAAGATAAAGTGGTACTGAACTGAATTAAACATATTTTCCTGCATAGTAGAGTTTCTTTTTTTAATATAATATGCTTAAAATAACACTAGAAAACAACTTAAAATTGTAAAAAAATATCATCAAAATATAAATTGTTTAAAAACCAGGATTCGATTGTAGAAATTCGACCGTATTCTATCGACTCTTTCCTATATTCTAATGCATGTATCCCGTTAAAACCTACATTCAGGAATCTACAACTTATCACAAAAACAACAATATAATATTTATATCTCATCGCAATTCGTGAAGAAAATCTCTAAAATACGCACAAGAAAGCAACCCACTGCGTATTAATACATTAGTTATTCATGATCCAAACTTTAAAAACACATTAACCCGCCAAAACATTCGAGTCAATTTAAATTTCGAATTTCATACAAATATCAAATAAGGCTCGACATTCACGCTAAAATCACACTATCTAATGACACGAAACACGTATCGAATGCAAATGCGGTGGGTTCGGTATGAATGTCGGTTGTTTTAATAATTAACCCAACATTCGAGTCACAAATGCATCACTGAACTACGATAATCGTCGCAATGTTAGAATACTAAATAGCGTTGGTTACTAATAATTTCGGTAAATTGTGAACGCGAATCGTCACGTTTTAAATGTGTATATGCTTATTATGATAGTTCGTGAATAGAAGACTTTAAATATATGCTATAACAGTGTGCCCTAATTTGAGGTAAAAATTTCATTCAAAGAGAACTTTTTCTTTTAATAAAGTAAGTCTTCCAGTTAATTTAAGCGTTTAAATTTTATTAGTGGTCCGTCCCGACTTACCGCCATAGCTTAACAATTAGTGTCTTTTTTTATTTAATTTCTTAGTACCTCAATTTTACACAAAATTTTAATTTTCTGTGCGCAAAATTATACATTAATTATGCCAAAATTACAACTTTATGAATTGTGAAGCCCGAGAAAGCTTTACAAAATAAATATTGAAGAAAATTAATTTCCCCGCAAAACCACGAATCTGTTGTTAACACAAGTTTCATTTTAATTCTGTTCATTTGTAATTATCCATTTCATGTTAATGTCGAATTGGCCGTTTTTGGCCAAAATGATTTCAATATTTATTTATAGACCACGTATGAAATTGATTGTAGATTACTCTTGACTATTCTTCTCTATTTCATTGATAGAGGGAGAGAGGGAGTGATAACAAATTTTTTTCGGTAAATAAAATATGTAAGTTTGTTAAAAGAAGAGAGAAGAGAGAAAATAATCCTGAATTGGTCTCGACTAGCTATTGTTGTATAAAATGCATAAAATACATTATTATATTTGCCTATTTATTAATTTTATCGCCTCTTACGAAAAAAAACCCGGGAAAATTAAATGTCAAACGTCACTTCGACCGCCATCACTTGAGAGTTGACAGCGCGCGCTACGTTCGGAAATCAAGTTAGGATGCCCAATATTCATACAATTGTAGCAACAAAATGAACCAATATAACTACAGGAAGATTTCAAGATAATTTGATTCTCAATCGATAGCACTCGCTGCTTAGATGTGAAAAGGAATAAATTTATTGTTCCCTTTCGTCAGCGAATTTCATGTTTTTGACGAATCGTTCATGTGAAAGCGGCATTCGTCGATCAAAGGGAGCTATTGGTGATTGTGTTCCGTTATAAGGTTTCGTTTTATTCATATAATTGAAATATTTTGTTGCTATTCCGTGCTATAAGTAAATATAATTAAAAATCGAACGGTTCAAAAGTTGGGTTAGTTACACAAACGATATTTTTTCTCTTGGATCACAGTTAACAAGATACGAAAATAATTTAGTTCCAAACTTATAACGAATCAGGTCATGATTCAAAACACAGAAAATATAACTAAATTATTGGTAACATAAAATATTCGCGACCTACTATAGTAATTTGTTCGACATATTGCTTTCAATAAAATTAAGTGCGGAATGAAAAGCGTGGAACGGAACGCTTGTGACGTATCACTCCGCAATCGAATAACCGAAGTCGTTTTAAATCGTCGACGTGTACGGAATCGAATTAGGAGTCGAGCGACCGTGAGCTCGGGTGTATAAAATTATTAATTGAATTCATTAAATATGGTTACGTGAGTCTTGGCCCGGGACAACGTGACCGTGCCTTGTTATTTAGGTTAGAAGTTTAGGGCGGGCACACGTCCTGTTACAATGTAGATAATAAAATGTAGACCTGTAACAATTAAATCATTGTATTGTGAAAATTTTTATGACGAATTTGAAGCATTAAGAGTACCAAAACATAAGCGATTTAAACGCCTACAGGGAGTAAATGTGTTAGAATGAAGTATGGAAATAATGCTCTTGAATCCTTATTGAGTTGAAGGAAACCTCAAATCGGACACAAAACACAACTTAAAATTCTTTATTCTTGTAAAATTTCGAATAAAACATAATGATCCAATTAAAAATTATCTATTACAAAGTTATCTGTAATTGGAAGTATCAACTAAGACGGTGGCTTAATGAAACGGTGCCAGCATTGTAACATTGACCTAAATAAGTATCAATCCGGGGAGAAATTATTAAAGGGCATAATCCCACCTTAATTATGTCGGTCGAGTGGCTTGTATTACAGAGCGGAAACATTTCATAAAATCGTCAAAACCTTTACAAACGATATCAATACATAGTACAGTACAAAGTCGCTTTCCACCGTCCGCGGGTGTATGCTAAAGATCTTTTATATGACTCAACAGATTTTAATATTTTTTTTTTAAATAGATAGGTCAATTCAAGCGGAAGGTTTAAGTGTATAATTTGTTAGGTTATACAAAGCGGGCAAAGCCGCGGATGGACAGCTAGATTTACATAAAAAAAAAATTAAAATATTTGAACAGAGCTGTCAGGCGATATGTCCAAACATCTATCTTATCACCAACAATTTGTATTTCCCGTTTCGCGCCATAAATCTATCACCAATCGGAACCTAACCCCGTCCAACCCTTGATTGGTAATGCGTCGGTCAAAAAGACCCCATTCATCCTGCGAAGCGGCCAGCTATCAAATCACGCCTACACGCTCACAGCTCACGTACCAACCGTGTTATTGTGGAAACCGTGCCAGAAATGGCTTGTCTTTCTCATTCTCTCTCTCGTTCTCTTTTATCGTCGATAGATTATAATTGACCCATCGCTCTTGGAGATAAAATTATGTCGTATGTGGACAGACAATTTAGCAGTTCGTTATATATTATCGAAAATTTTTATTACATGCCATTACAATATTTAATTATGAATTAGCTCTGATACCATTTCAAAAGATTGAAAATCATTTATGAACCAACGAACTAAAATTGATAAAACAAATGTCGTAAATGAAATTTGAATATCAAAGATAACCATTTTCTAATTAAATTCTATTCAATATAGAATAGCGAATATGAATAATAGTTTTGCAGTATAATTAAAAACAATCCAGATAAGAATAATCAATCTATTTCTAGTACCACAAAGGCTTAGGGAATAAGATTTTCCACAAGAGAGAATTATCCAAACATACCAACACATGTAACCGCCATCTTTAAACCAACGGCAACAGCTAATACCGGGAACGGTTCAATTTTCACTACAGCACTGAAATGTAATTACACGTGCAGGGTCGGAACGAGGGACAAAGGGCCTATCGAATGACACGGAATCGGCTGACCTTTTTATTCCGTCGCGTCAATATTGACAAAAATGTCTCCGGTCATAATAAATTGGACGGGGTCGGGCAGGCCACGACGCTGGTGTAGTGTTAATTTGAAGAATCTTGAGGTGCCTAGAGATAATCTTTTTTGAAATTTAAAATGTACAATAGAGGCATGAAAATATGTTGATGAAATAACATATACAAAAGCATTGGATTAGTTTAAATTCTTAACGTATACTGAAAAATAAATACGCATATATAGTTATTCTTTTAAGCCAATTTTCAGATATTTCAATACGGCAAAAGGGCAGACGGTTGTAATATTGTTTTATTATAACTTGAGTTATGAGCCTACGTCTTGTTGTCTTGAGCAATTCAGCCTCTTACAATATTCCTACATAATAAAGTACTTAGATCCCTTTCTGGGACTTGAGCTGAACTGAAGCTTATTTAAGTAGGTACATTTCTAGCTTGCTTTTATTTGCGGTAAAATTATTTTTTAATTGATTTTTTTTTTTTTGATCTCTGTTTTATCGAAATATAAGTAATTTTATTTAATTTGCACAACAAAACGAATCATTCTACATTAAATATGCTTCAGGCATGTTATAGCAGCCATCAGGGACAGTACAATTTTATTTTTCAATGTTAAACACGCGATTTCAATCAATTCAAACATTCATATTTATAATTGAGTACATGGTAACCTTTTTATTACAAAAACATTGTTTGAAAAGGGAAAAAGGTTTAAAATTAACAAATAAAAATCTTTATTTGACCAACTGAATATTCTTTGTCAGTCTCATAAATACCCTAAGGCGAATTTCCGAACGAAATAAAAATAATAAAAATATCAAAATGGTCGCCAAAAAAGGTTCTACAAAAATCGCCAATTAAAGCCAAAGATCGCTGAACCCGTCTCGATTACGTTTGAAGGAAAAATCCTTAAATTATTTAAAGGGTGAAAACAATGGGGTAATATGAGCTGATATTTTGCAAATTTCACTAATTCTAATAGCCAGGGATCGTTATAATTAGTTACGTTCAGGGCACTTAATTAACTCTTTGACCTTGTTATTATCAGAAAAGAAGCCCTGGTTCTATCACTTTATTAATAATAATAATTAGGGAAGACGTTTCTGAGGCACATTTTAAGAAGGGAAATTAAATTTTGAATGATAGAGATAAAGTTCCATTCTTCTGGTAGTATACATAATATTATAAAAAACATTTTTTTGTTTCAATTATAAAATAAAGTGTACTAATTCTGCGTGTTTTACAATATCTGTAAGTTATAGAGCCAGATTTAGAACTTGCTGATAAAGTCAAATAAGCTAAACGTAATTTAGGGATCGGCAGTATCATTAAAGTAAAAGAAGAAGACGAAAGAATTACCTAGAAGTTATAAATCTGATTATTAGATTACCTTTTGTAGTAAAACTTCTTTAGGTGCATTAATGGTACAATTTCATGGCAATACCGTCATGTCATGGAGTAAGGCGACGATTTTTGTATCTTTGAATCTTCCCAAAAAAAAGTTTCATTTCTGACACGTGTGCTCGGCACACACGCTCTTTTAATATATATAAATATTTATAATTTTAAAAACCGGTTTTAAATCCGTCACAACGATAAAACCACGTTCATCATCCCACGGCACACGACTACTTCATAAATCCACGCAACATATTTTTGTGGCTCGAAATACACAAACCAGTGAACTCGGAGCAACGTCAATTACCTAGATTATGTCTCTGAGGGGATCTCTTTATGAATTTGCTAGGTATAATGCTCGAATCATATGAACACTGATGAAAAATATCGCTGATAGATGGAAGGGATATACACTGACGAGATAGATAGAAATAAAGAATAATAAAATACTACATGACTCCCCTAACTTCGCTTTCTCTCGAAAGGAGACCTTTCCTGCTCTGCTCCTATTGTTCTTCTACAATAAATAATAAATGGCTATAATAAATGGCTCTATCGAAGAGGAAATAAAAAAAAAAAATTGAATAAAATGTCATTATTAAAATCAGATATTTTGGGTGACACGTAAATTTCAAATGTTTTAGCCTTTTCTATTCTAGAAATCGAAATGGACGTCATGAATCTTAAATGTTGGCCTGAATGTAAAAAAAAAAGATAATTAGAGAGTCATTCGTCAGTTTCTCTCCAAAGCGCCAAAAAACCTTTTTAGGCGAAATACTTTAAAAAATTCAGTGGCCAAATAAAATTAATTCTCCATACAACTTAAAAGAACTCAAGCGAGTAATTACGAATAAAGTAGCGAAGGGAATCGTGAATTTTATGAATTTTTCATACAAATTCTTGAATCGTAAATATCACAATTTTAACATATTCATCGCGGCCCGAGTTATTAGGAACAGAGTAAAATAATCTTCACGGCGATTTTCATTTGTGAAAAATATTAACTTTGTTAAAACTTCGCCTTGGTTTTATGTAAATTTCAAACTTAATTTAGGCATTCAATTGAGAAATGGGTAGATTTGTTTGCTTTACTGTTTAATCGATAGAATATCTATTTTAGAAGTTAGGCTCAATTTAAATGAGGAAAGGCATTTCCTGTTACAGAATTCTTAATTTGGAAGATGCATGCAAATCATTTGTTATTACTAGAACCTAGAATACATAAATTTATACAGAAAAATTACCATTAAACAATTAATAGTTACCATACAATATGTACCTACGTAATATATCTGCTAAGGATGCAAATGCAATACAGTTTCTGAAACTTCTCCTTGCAATATAAAAATAGTTAAAGCTGTTTATACAAAATGGAGACAACAATAACGTAACTACATACAAGGATACAGTATCCGCGAATGTTTGTTTATCCTACAACCTTGAGTTGTATCCCATTTTATATAACCTTACTGTTCAAATACAAATTCTAATTCTATAAATATAAATATTTTGTTTGCATTTATTGTTACTGTAAAAACTAAACGTTTAGTTAATTTTGTCGAATATAACGTAAGAGAATTTATTTTATAAAAATATTGAGGAGTAATAATTTCACTAAACATAATATTACTTAGATAGATAGATAGATAGATAATTCTTTATTGCACACACACAAGATTTATATAAAACACAGAAAAAGACAAACAGAGACAAGTATGTACAAATGGCGTCCTTATCGCTAGGCGATAATGCTAGCGATCTAAATAAGGCTAGCGATCTCTTCCAGACTACCATTAATTTGAACAAGGAAACACATTTAAAAGAGGTGGGTTACTTACTTGGTAGAGCGATTGAAGTGAACCTTAAAATTTGTTATCTATATTAACTTTTTCTAAAATAATTGTTCTTATTGTATTTTAACGTTTTCCTAAATTTAATCATCAGTAAGTAAATCTAAATTAAAAAGGTATCTTGTTTATCATTTTTTATTTATTTTTTTTTTTGGTAACGGGGAGGAAATCTTCAAAAGATATTCCCTTTTGGGGGAAAAAGAGAGCATGTGGGATTCTTACCCACTAAAACCTCCTCGACGGCCAAACCCAAAGCATGGTAGCGGGGACTCCGGGATCTCTCGCAGAACGCACCAGAGCTCCCGCAGCTATATGCCAGACTACGTGGCTTCCCTGCCTCATTATCGACTACCCAGTGTGGGTGGGACAGTCACAGGACCGGGAAGATGTTATAGGCGGCTCAATACCCCCTTGAACCGCCCTCGGTCCTAAACTACCAGTGTAGTTAAGTGTATAGCGCAAAATCGGAGAAGGAAAACACCTTTTCCGGTTATTTCAATCCAAACTTATCAACGATAGTGGTCGTGATATATCACCTGGAACGTCGTCCAGCATTAGCTCGTTCTCTAGCTCTCTCCGCTGACTCTTTTTGAAGCATGCATTCACAAAAATTTTGAACGCTTTGCCATGCAGATCTACTGCTTAGCATAGCATTAATTACTGCTGACAAAGATAAATCAGATCCAATTTCTTGAATTAGTACCATTTTTTGCATAGCCCAAGCAGGACATACCTCGAGTGTGTGTTGAGCCGAGTCACAGATCGCATCGCAATGATGACAATTTTCCTGCGAAGACCGTCCAATTCTATGTAAATATTCACCAAAACATCCATGTCCTGTGAATATTTGGGTCATCCTAAAAGTAATTGTCCCCCAGCGTCTTTTAATCCATAAATGGAAATTCGGTAAGATTGCCGCCACTACCCGCTGTCTAGCGCTTTTTGACTGTGTAAGGCGATAGTGCCAGGTCTCTAACGCATCAGCATGAGCCTGTCTTCGAAGATCCGTTATATCAACAGAAATGTTGGAGACAGATCTAATCTCACAAAAGATTCTTGCGTCCATTAATGCTAGGATATCCAGTGGAGGATATCGAGCAAGAAGCGTAGATGCATCATAAGAGATTGTACGGTAGCCCCTTACTACTCTTATGGAGATTATGCGCTGTACACTATAGACTTTTCGCCTTATACGTTGTAGCAAGAGTCTGTTCGCCCAAACAGGTGCACCGTAGAGGGCCATTGACCTGATGATACTTGCATAGAGGCGACGAACTTCCTCGCTAGGCCCCCCTAGGTTAGGCAGCAACCTTCGCAGGTAGCCTGCAAATCTTTTTAATTTGGGGACAGTCAGTCTGTTGAAATGTTCCCCGAAGTCCCAGCGCCCGTCTAGGGTGAGACCGAGATATTTTATAACAAACCGGCCTATATTGACGTTGGCATTACCCACACTAAGACTTGAACTTGGAGGCTCTATTCTTCTCGGTAACTTATGGAACCACAGCGCCTCAGTTTTATGAGGTGCTATTTTTAGGCCAAGATCTTGAATTTTGTTGACAACCCGTGAAATACCAAGTTCTGCAAAATGAGTGGCTTCTTGGTAACTTTCACCCTCAGCAATGAGCAAAGTGTCGTCTGCATAACAGATTACAGAGACGCTTCTCGGCAAATTCACTCGTAACACAGCATCATACGCGAAGTTCCACAGCATCGGGCCCAGTACCGACCCTTGGGGAACCCCGCAGCTTGTTCTTCTTCTGTGACTTTGTCCGCTTCTCGTCACGTAGCAGATAAACCGGTCCTGAAGATAAGCGTCAACAGTTCTACGTAGATAGGTGGGCACGTTATGATGTGCAAGGCCGTCCTTTATCGCATCCCAGGGGAGCGAGTTAAAAGCATTCACAATATCTAGGCTTACAGCTAAAGCAACTTTCCCACTGTTAGTTGCGCGTTCTGCGATGCTGCGTACGTGTAAAATTGCATCTACAGTTGAGCGTCGTCTGCGGAAATCTTGTTTATCATAGATCATAATACAGCATTAGTAATTATTGTTCACATATTATACAACCTACTTTAAAACTAAACTTAAAAGCGACGTACAGCAGCACAGTGAGTAAGGAAAACTTAAAAAGGCGGGAGAACACTGCATTGTTTATTTTTCAGTTTGCTCTGAGTGCAAAAATATCTAACGGGATGTTTCTTAAATTTTATATTTGTTCTGTTATTTGGTACATTTATTTTGGAGCTCGGCGAAAAAATAAGAAATGTAAATAATTTTAAACGCGAATAGAGACTGTATTTTTACGGTGCTTTGTCTGGAAGCTGTATTGCTGCCTTTGGGAATACCTTATCGGCATTTTGTGTCTGGTGAAAATGTTTAAATGCAATTCTTGAAATCTTCTTCGTGTTTAAAGTTTTGTACCTATGTATTTACGAAATATTTGGGTATGGATAGGAAAGTTAAAATTGGCTCAATTTGTTTGTGTTGTTCTAATAAGTTACTTTATTAAAATACCAGTATCCACCACTATCACTTATCACTACATAGTCTAAAACAAAGTAGTTTAAGTTTTCCGTCCCTATGTATGCTTAAATCTTTAAAACTAAGCAACGGATGCGGTTTTTTTTTAATAGATAGTGATTCAAGAGGAAGGTTTTAGTATATAATTTATTAGTTTTTAGACAAAGCGAGCGAAGCCGCGGGTGAAAAGCTACTATTATATAAGAGAAAGACAGTAATGCTGACGCTGACAAACTGACCCAATGAAACCAGAGAATAAGGAAAATTTAAGTATGTCACGCAAGTTTCTTTATCTTTAATTAATTGCATGTAAAGATAATATTATAATTACTCATGAAGATTATTGAATTTGCGCATAGAAAGTTACCTATTGTTTATTAGTATAGTACATAACAAACCACTATCAAATAACCAAATCTCTATCTGTTCTTTCATATCACTTTCCAACATCCGCTAGATATAACACAAACGTGTATTCACAATACCGTCTCGATGCACTTTAATTCCAAACAAATATCATGTAAGTGAAGATTTAGAACAAATACGATCAAAGCAATCCTTTAAGATAAGATCTCTATCTGCTATGGAGTTGAATTCCAGCTTAGAGTAAACCCGGGGACAGGAACAAATAAAACCCCGTTCACAATGTTCATTTCACAAGACTTCTTTGCGACTAAATCCTTGCTTTACTTGAGGAAGTTTATTGGAGCTGTATCTATTGCTCGGAAGGACTGTAATCAATTTTCTGATATCTTAAACTGGGATATTTTAGAATAATGAAATTTTGTTTTTAGTAAGGTTTCAGTTTTCGTAATTTTGATTATAATTAGTGCCTTAATAACGTGCTTAATTTTGCTTTATTTGATAGAACATTGTTTTCTTTTTAATCACTATCAAATAGGAAATAATACTTTGTAGAAAAAATTACTTTCACTTACTTCAAGGAATTTTAATCCTTTACAGTCATTGAAATCGTAACTCTATCGTCATCACACAAGATTCAATGTAACTAAGCGATATCTATTAAATCCACACCCGAAAGTCCAGTAAGTGCTTCATTGTCGCGCTTGTCAGTCGCACGCAAACACAGCAGTGTGTGCGCGGCCTTACAAGACCGCGCAGTGTAGACGCGGCATTGTTTGGACGTACCTCATTGTGGGAGTAATGAGACATTCTTTCGGCACTTGCTGTCCCCGGGTTTATTCTTAACGATAATGGCGCGTTTCTTTTGTGCAAAGGTGACACCACACTTGCTCGATTTTGTGCGACAATGTGTCTTGGAGCGTTCAGTTAATGAGATGAAGTGTAGCTGTGTTTTATATAACACTTAGGTAATGGCGCTCGGGGGCTTTATTATTTTCCTTTGATATTATTTTTGGTCACGTCTAAAAAAAGTAATAGGGCTGTTTACTCCTATTTACTCTGACTTAAGTCTAAATATGGACAAAGATATTCGAGGAACAAAAAAGAAAATTGAATGTAGATACTTATATACTTTGAGTCACAATTAGAGAGGAGAATAATAGTGTAGGAATCAATCAGTACTATAAAATATGCGATCTGTTAACACACACAATCAAATAATAATATGAAGTCAGTATTGAAAATAATCTCTATAAAGGACATAACAAACTATTTTTAAAAATTCACGAGCAAGCCTAACAAGTTTCCAATGAACGTTAAAAGTATCGGTTTATTTAGCAATAATTAGAAAAAAGCACTCGAAAATATTTAAAGGAATTAAAACCAACGAACGATTAATTGGAATCCAATAAATGGGTTTCAGTTTTATCCAATAAAATAGATCCTTTATTCGAAAATAAAGTAAACTGAGTTATTTTTAAATCGCCCGAAACGGTTTATTGATATTTATCGTTGGACGAACGAAGCCCATATTTAAATTGGGAATATTTAATATTTCGATAACTCGCCAGCTACTGCTAAGCCTAATAAGATTTTATTTATAAAATATTGAAAATAGATTTACCCCGTATCTCTCTGAAGAGGTTATGATAGTTGTATCAGCCAATGAAGAGAGACCAGAACACACCAATAATATAAAATACAGAGGAGGTATAAGCATAGTAAAGCGAACTATTTGATATTATGTGAAACACGCTGACCATAAACGTATATTATAATCTTTCTAATGATATGACCTAGCAAAACTAGACGTTTGAGAACCTGGATTATTCCATTTACAGAAAACTCGACCCTTTTCCCACGATATAAGACAATTTTTATGCTCACAGCACAATTTCTGGCAAAAATTACTCGTCTATCAATTACGGACCCTTTTACCCCCGTCTTCGCGCAATATATTATAATTACCGAGCAAGCAAAAAGCTTTAATAACACGTTTTTCACATTATACAACTGTAACAATGTGATCCCGGGGTTGATTTACCGCGCTACATTTATAAATAGAGCCTTAAATGCAAATCTGGACTCGAGCCAGTTCACGCCTTTATTCGGTCTTACGAGAAGTTATTTTTAAATCGCTCGGTGTATTTGGAGCATCTAATTCTTCGCGTATTTTCCCTACCTCTAGAACTAGAACTATCTTTTTAACATTTTTATCAAGTGACCGAGGACGATCTTGGTAAGTTGCCCAAACTGTCTTGCTTCAATAAACTCAGGATTAATTACACTAGCGTCAGCGTTAAGCATTATATGCTCCATTATCAAATCTACGTGGATAGAACATTTATTTTCTTTTAAACAAAAATTCGTACGAACATTTTTACGCCTTATACTGTTCCTACGAGAATAGAAGCCGGAAATGTTTGCTTTCATTATTTGCAATTGTTACTAGATTATTTTGTAAAGTACCATCTTCATACCTAATGCTACTTAACGATTTCATCCCGATTATAGGTCTCACACGATAACCATATATCTCGAAGAATTCCACCATAAAGATAGAAAGGTATAACGATAAAACTGAAAATTTTAATCTCCAAGACCCGTACCGGACGATCGAATAAAATAAAATGCACATTGTTATTCCAGCCCTAAAGGAATTTCATTGATAGCGGGCTGGCAGAGCGCCAGCCCTTTCGCGTGGAGTGCGCCTTTGTCAGCCCACCCTGAGTACTCCACGATAGAAGTAACACATAGCGTTGCTCCCGTTTTTTAATAACTCATTTCATTACCCCCAGTAATGCAATGTTCCTTGAGTCCCATTTAGCAGAACTTTGAATTCACCAGCGAATAGCAAATATTTTTCCACTGCACTAGGAGTATTGCTATAGGATCAGTAAAAACTGTTAAGAAAACTAAAACGTTAAATTGAAAGGACCTGTCATGTTTTATATCAAGCTCTTAAGTAGAAACTGTTTTCAGAACCGAAGTTAACAAATTGTTATGTAATATCAAGAATCAAGATACAAAAGCGTAAAGAAATCTAGCTTTATGGATAAATGTTTGAGTTTATACCCATATCTCAAGGCGTTCTTAAAAAGACATAGGTACTCTATCAAAAAACTTTTACTGATACTGTCGTTGAAAGTATATTATATCAGAACGATGTGCATTTTAATAGTATTTATTTTCTGAAGTATCATTTGAAAATGTTCCAACAAACAATTCAAAGAACTTATTAAGCATTGAGAGTAATTTCCAGAAACTGCTTCAATATAGACTCTTGAATATCGAGATATGTTGAAGTATTTTCTAGTTCATATTATATGGAAATAAATCTATAACAAAAATAAATTATTCACGATCTTTAGTATTGAGAATATAAACGAGGTACTTAATGTTTATTGTAGAAACAAACGAAATTACTAAATAACGATATTTGGTCCAATATTAAAAATGGTAATAAATATTAAAATAATAAACGCGAATGAATATTGACATCAGGCAAACATGTATAATGAATACATAAATGAACCGTGCCAATGGAAAATATGATCCAATGTTTTGCTATATAGTCGAAATTCGCGCAAAGGGAAAAAGAGAACAATTTTTATGTTTGCAAACAAAGTGGGGAAAATGTTACATCCATGAGGTGGTGATGGAGATTGTGTAATGTGGAATTGATTCGCTTGGTCGTGAGTTTGGAGGCGGAATATCTTAACCGACATGTATGAGGTTGTTTACCTTTAACTCTCTGGAAGTTTTCCGAAAGAACACGGTGTTTGCTACACTTTTATGGTCGTCTTTTTTATTTCATTGAGTGGATAAAGTATTTAAAATTCCCTTTTCATCTTAAAACCTTGAAACAATACTTTAGTACAAAACAAATACCAATTATTTAATAATAATAATAAAAACATTTATTGACCATAAACAAACCACACAGATACAAAAAACAGACAAAGGCAATATTTAAAGTAATCCTTTCATTAGAAACACATTCAATTCAAACACACTCTTTAAATATGTATTATTCCATCAGAAAACGAATCTATTTGTACAATACGTTATATAACATGGAATCCTCATTTTTCATAATAACAAAAGATATGTTTGTACGAGTATCAATATCAATTCAGAGCTTGTGAAACCGGGGCGGGTTGGATTTATGAAGCGTCTGTTCGTGATTGTTAATAAGTTGTATTAATTCTTGGAATATACCGCGAATAACTATAGTTTATTTATCAAATACTGTTCATTGATATTCTGCTTTTAATACTTTCTGATTGATTTATTGTAGATTGTAGTTCTAAACTGGATATAGAACTATTAATGGGGTGATGAAATATCTTTTTTTTTATGATAGAAATGGATACAACGATGTTTGTAGTGTATTCGTTCGTAGTGTTTTAATAATTATTGACGTGCACAATGTACCTTATCCAAAACTTTAATGATGTAGAAAACATGAAGAGTATGCCAAAATGATGACAATTTTGAATAATAATTTTACATATCCATCCAATTGTTTAAATAAACAGCACATGAACCTTGAAGGAGAAAGAGTGTGATGCACACAATATGAACACAGTTGTCGTATTAACATACAACACTCTTGTTCACGAACCACCTCCAGCTAAACAATTAAACCGATTAAAATTAACCAAACTCCCATTGAACTGCAGATCCCTCACCTACAAACAAATACTTCAATAATATCAGCGGCTGAGCGAAAATTTCAATCTGTGACGACAAAAGCGTCCCTGGATCGGCGCCAAGCGGCCGTCCCTTTGTAACCCACCTACTGAATTGTTACTCGGTTATACGCTACGCTTAGGAGGCAGGTATGTCACCTGGTGTACGCCGGACTTTATTTTGAATCGATCCCGTGGAGATATTTGCATTGCGATTGCTTGTTATTTATATTGTTCTGTTGAAGTGCTTGTATTGCATCGACATGCTCTTGTACAGGAGGTTATTATAATGTTGTACAACTCTGAAATTGTTATGAAATGTTCAACCAAGTGTGTTTCTGTTGCGAGTACAAATACCAATAACTTTTTCTATCATGCAATTCTGTACTATGCACCTACCAACTTACGTCTTTTTCCTATCAAGTTATTTCACTACTTTTAAACTTATGTCATTAACAACAGGCAACTACCTACTTACTTTTCTTTACTAATTTCTAAAAATTTCCACAAATTATGTCAGTAGGACACAGCGGTAAACAACTAACATTCTCTACTGCGGTACCTTGAGCGGTAAATTTTCCGTAAATAACATTTCATAGGAAGGTAATTTGTACGTGTCCAAACAGGAAAGATGAAGGACGTAATTCAGTTAAATTTAGATCTGTCCAAAATATAATTGCATTGTCCCTATTTCTCTCATATTGCATTGGGCTATACAAAGAGAGGATTAATAAAAATATCTATTACTAGCGGTCCGCCCCGGCTTCGCCCGTGGTACATATTTACGTTTTCTCTACATAAAAACCATCCTCGCACTTCAAGGAATATAATAAAAAAAGAATTATCGAAATCGGTTCAGCCGTTCTCGAGTTATGCGCTTACCAACACATTTTGCGATTCATTTTTATATATATATAAGATAAATAAATATTTCAGGACAATTTTCACACACGGCACGATCTGATCCCATACTAAGCTTTCGCTTGTGTTATGGAAACCAGATGGCTGATAAACATACATATATAATTTTTAAATAAATACTTATATAGATAATTAACACCCAGACACACAGTAAACATCTATGTTCATCACACAAATATTTGCCCCGGGTGGGAATCGAACCCACGACCTCTGGCTTGGAAGGCAGGGCCACTACCATCCAAGTCAGTCAAATTGGTGAAAGAGTTTAAAAATTACTCAAGTAATTCTGGAGTTTATCCATTCAGAGTATACAAAATTCAAACACTTTCACTTTAATATAATTAACACTAAATTTAGGTACATTCTCCCAGCTTGCTTTCTTGTTATCGTACAAAAGTTCTCGCATCGGCCAATAATGTAGGTGAAGCAGCGCTCCCTTCTCCGCTGTCGCTTGGAAAAACTCCAAGCATTCCTTTAAATATTCACTGAGATGTCTGTTGTCGAGTTTCTCTCACTTTTGGCTGAACTTTCAACTCCTTACACGTGTCTTTTCAAACTTGTCGGTGTTTGCGAGTTTGGAAAATGTCTCGTAATTTGAAATTTTGTCATTATGTACGGGGTGGAGTTTGTATGCGCGTTTTGAATCGGAATAGCCGCAAGTATTGAAAAGTATGGGAATGTTATTTTCAATAGCGGTCAAATATAAATAGCAGGAACGCTCCTTAGGCCAACTTTAACTTATGTTTATAACTTTTTCTAAATACTTCTAAAAGAGGTACCTATTGTATTTGTCTTTTAGCTCTTTTTTCCCTATAATCTGTGGCATTACTTCCAACCTAATTCCTATAATAATCCTATCTATAAAGTATCGATATAAAAAGGAAATTTAAATATATCCACACAAATTCAGACCACAATAACAAGCCGGTTCATTAATCACTTACTCGAGAGCAAGACCAATATAAATGGACAAACTAGGCAAAGTGGATATTCTATTATCAACTGAATTAGAAGCCTACATATTATCTACTCGAGTTTGGAACCGCGCCAAAATGAACTACTTGATATGTTAATGATGCTTGTAAACGATTAGAGATGCAAGCATTGAGTGGGCTCGAATAATCTTTAATCAGCTAAAGATAACTGGAAAAGACCAGCGGGTCGACTTGTTGTGCGACTGATCGGGCGACGAGTCGAGGGCGCTTGCATGACCTTGGAAGCGCATGCTTTTGTTCGCTTTTGTGTGTCTTTTTGTTTTTCTTTGAAACAGAACAGCCTTGTGGCTAAGATAAAGCATCACTTTAATTTCATAGATAGTTTTTTTTTCAAGGACAAGTAGATAAGGCTGTTTTAAATTGTAATTGACTAACCGGTTACCTCAGCTCTCTATCTGCGATAACCGGGATAAAAACAAAAATAAAATAAAGTCACTTTTAGATAATAATATAGCTTTTCGTTTACCATGAAATTACTACTACTACAACTATTTCAACTACTACCAAATTCTATCTAATTTACCTATTCATACATAATTATAACCTCATTCATGAAAACGTGCCAATCATAATATATCATGATCTATCAAGTTTGTAGGTATCGATATATTTTAAGATATGCACGATCGTGTTTAACTTTGATAAGATAACTGTGACCTATATTTAATAAAAGACTTACATTATAATATAGACTAACTACAGTCTTTCATAGACCTTCAACAAATGAAGTCAGAGCCTATTCAAGGTTTTAGTTTTCCATAAGCGGATTATTGTTAAATTCATATGAATAGAAATAAAATATTCCATGCTATTATAATGTTATGTTATTGCGAAAAATGTTAAAACACTCGTCATTTGCTGAATTTTTAATTGAATGCCTCTACATTCTATCGATCGACATATTCCGGAATATTCCTTACTAATTAGTTAATTACCTAATAAAAATACGTGTGGCACTCGGGGACTGCCGCGGTAAAGCTATTGCATGCTATGCCTTCAAGCCACACCTCCGTGCCCGTCGGAGTGGGGAGCGTGAGGTTTTTTCGTTACGGAATTTCTGGATTCGGTCCCCGCGCTCAAGGCCTGCGATAGAAGCTATGCAATAGCTTAAAAAATGTGTGCGTGTACTAGTGTACACACGTAAGAAGTGAAACTTCTTTATGACCTTATTTTTCAAAAAATAATTTACTATATGCAACTTTACAGAAATACGTCGAATCGCGCGTGGTAGGGATAAGAAAAAGATGGTGCGTAACGGAAAAATGTCACGCGTAACGAAAAAATGTGACACTAAATTTTTTCCAACCTCGATAAAGAAGTTTCACTTCAATAAATCGCATCAAATAAACATATTTTTGATGTTCACCATTTCAATAGTACTTTTATATCAATACAGCCATAACAGTAACAAGCTTAGATCGAAATAACTGAAGTACATACAAGACATTTTGTTTTACTTGTTTCATATTTTTACGCGACTTTACTAACAAAAACAAACAAAACTCGATTCTTCATGATAAACCAGACTAAGATATTATCTGCATACCAAACTATATCAAAATACGTTCAATAATGGTCTAACCTCTACTTATAACATCTATACTATAATATTATAAAGCTGAAGAGTTTGTTTGTTTGTTTGAACGTGCTAATCTCAAGAACTACTGGTCCGATTTGAAAAATTCTTTCGGTGTTAGATAGCCTTTATCGAGGAAGGCTATAGGCTATCATCTATCATCACGCTAAGACCAACAGGAGCGGAGCAATGCGGGTGAAACCGCGCGGAACAGCTAGTCCTTAATAATTCAGAAATATTATAATCACCAATCAATCTTATTTAAGTACGAACGTTGCCCACTTTAACGTAAAAATAAAAAATAATACTTATAATGATTTACGAAGAAATGTTTTCCTAAAAATAAAATGGACATAATCCTGTATAACTGAGAGATTATCGGATTTCATTTCGTATAACGAGCGTTCAGAGCTCTGTTCAAATTAGATTCTGCCGAATGATAATTTATTTGGAGTAGGTAGGTGAATTATTGAGGGAAATAAAGATAAAAACACGAATTAATTATGTATTTATGCTAGCTGTGCCCTGCGGTTATTAGTGAACAGAACCACGTGTAGAAACTTTCATCTTCAATTTCCTTTAGAGGTTGATTTCTAAAAATACTAGTCTATGTTTGACCCTGGCTCTTCGACTACTTTTATTTCAAACTAGTGGTCCGCCCCAGCTTCCCCCGTGGTACATGTTTACGGTTTCTCTCCATAAGAACCATCCTCGTACTTCAAGAAATACTATAAAAAAGAAATATCGAAATCGGTCCCGCCGTTCTCGAGTTTTGCGCTTACCAACACATTTGGCAATTCATTTTTAATTATATTATTATAGATTTAATCGCAATCGGTGATTTTTAGCCATGAATCCATGTATTTTCGCATTAAATAAATTAATATGGATTGCGCATTGGTTTGGTATCCAGTATTGTTATACATTACATAACAGTATAGTACGATTCACGAAAGATGACCACAGATTGGCGGCCGTCTACGCACGTACACTCATGAAGAAAAGACTTAAGACAAAATAATATTTTAATTTTGGTTAAATAATTTGTGTAATGTTGTAAACGCTGGTTATGCAAAACCAAAAAGTATTTTCTTCATGAGTGTACGTGCGCAGACGGCCGCCATTTGTGGTCATCTTTCGTGAATTGTACTGTACATAATCTTTTAACACTTGAAACTTAACCAAACTTTCAGTATCAAAAACATCAAAACAAAATTTCACAAACTATCACTACCTTGTTTTTATTATAGACGCCTATCGACTGTTTTTGTTATGGGAGCTTATTATTTCAGGAGATCATTTATGAACATATAAATTTCATTTTATTGAGACTCGGACGAGGGTCCACCGTTTTATTATCGGCCACGACAACATTTAATGATGTAGGTTAAAAAGAATGAGTGTATAGAATTGATTTTTTTTAAAGTGAAACTTTTATTACATCGTCTCAAACTTTTTGTCTGTGTAGCGCATGTCGCGTGACGGTCGGCTGCCGAGTAGGTATAAAGCAGTGTTCGGAGTCATTATCGTACAAATACGATAATTTTGTGCCTAAGTTTCACTTTTACCGTGGTTTCATAAAACCACACAACATTTTTTATTATGATACTAGCGGTTCGCCCCGTCTTCGCCCATGTTACATATTTACGTTTTCTCTAAATAACAACCATCCTCGTACTTCAAGAAATATAATAAAAAAAGAATTATCGAAATCGGTCCACCCGTTCACACGTGATGCCGTGACAACGCGAAACGGGTTTCATTTTTATCTATAGATAAGTATAGATTAAACCTTGTTTGTGATTATATTTAAAGTAATATCTAATGATTTAATGAATCCACTCTACTAAAAAATGTGTGTTCGAAAGTTTTTGATACAGAATTGGTAATTGGTATTGGTAAACACAATTAGTCAATCAGCTCTTTGCTGTAATTGAGGTAACTATTTTTCTATAAAAACATACTTTACTACTTCACTTATAAGATGTATTTTTTCCTACCTACCTACCTTTGAGGTGATGTTTGTGTGTTTGTGCAAAACAATGTTGCCATTTAACGGTTAATTTAGACCAAACGAACATAAAACTAGAGCAAGAGCAAGAGCATTCTTTCGTGATCTTTTAGTGTAGACGAAAATTATAATTCAGTGTTGTTCAGTATAAAAACATTGCAGATAATCTTTTCGAACGCACTAAGAACGACGAAAGAATGCTATACGCCTGTTTACACTAAAAGAATTTGACATAACGGTGTTAGAATGAGCATTCGCTCGTTTTATCTATATATATAAATGCACCGTTAGCGATAAGCTGATACCAATACAGTATAATGTATATCTATGTCCTTAATATCTTTAAGTATATCTTTATCATCGTCACCATAACGTAAAATTATGCCATTCAACAGTAATTTGTGTATGATTTTATTATTAACACGACGTGAATATTACATCCTGCCATTAAGTCGATTTGAATTTCAGTTAATTACGCTAACGGCGAATGTTTCTACACAATTAATGTATTATTGTTCTGTTAATTAATTACAATGTAATATTCAATTTGTGATAGTTATAGATATTAGTGGTTATTTTGGAAAGTAACAACAGGCTTCTAGTAACTCCTGTATTCATATTATATCGAATTTTTGTATCGGGCGAAAAAATAAATGAATTACTTGATTATAGTTATCTTCGTTATTTTTCTCTTTTATTATTTTTTAGCTTGCCTTGTTAAAACTACATATTGATCATTTCCTACATTCTTTTCTTATTTCTGGTTTTAGATCACAAACTGCATTATTACATGATACATTAATTAATTATCTCAGTTGAACGAGTAAAGCCGGGGCCACGGCTATGTATATTATTTGCCTGATCGAATCTAATGATACGTGGCATTGTATATTATATTTATAACCTAAATAGGCGATCAAAATACAAAATTGGAAACATAAATAATTCTAATGATGCTCCATTCTCGTCATAAAGTTAATAATGTTGCAATATTGATAATAATATATTAAAATAGGCCATATAGAGCACGACATGGAAATGATATAACCTCGTCATTTTCTAAAATAAACAATTTTATTCATGAAATAACAGATGATGCTTCAATGTTTGCCTATAATATTTCAATTGATAAACATTGGTCGAAATCTAAAATGTCTGTTACAACTTTCTGCTTTTACAGAAAATAGGCTTTTATTGATTTCAGGTTATAACTACAAAATAATGAAAAAGCCATTATACTGCCTTTGTGACATTTTTTTTGTGTGTTGGACTATTACGTTTAGATAATATATTATGAAGACTAATTATCAAGATACAATTATTACAGTAGCTCTATATTGAGTTTAGCTTCTGTTGCTCAAACCACTTAGCCCACTAGACTTTGTATCCCACCTCCAAATCCCTTTTTCTCTATTCATATTATTAAATTAAGTATGTGATTTTAACACCTACAAAGTTTTTGCCTACTCTTCTCTGTAGATACTGCTATGTAAATAGAAAATTAGGTATGTCGACGATTTTAATGCGCTTGTGAAGGAAGTCTTGTTACATGATTAATAGTTTGACTTTAAGTTTCATGCTCCCATTATCGTATCCTAGATCTGGCTACCTAGACAAATACGTTAGATTACAATTTCTGTTGAAACGCTAACACATTTCCTCCATCTATCGAATATTGGCAAGAAGAAATGCCGACCATTTGTAACGACATAAAATAGACATTGCCAAAAGTATCGCGTGCCAAGGCTCATGTCGATTTGTGAATTTAAAAACAATTAGTTGAGGGTAGCTGTATTTTTTGCTGGGGTTTTATGTAATCGCTCAATTATTATAAAATAACCACTGCAGGTTTGGATGCGATTTCTGATTGTTAAAGTACAGAATAAAAATGAAATCATTTATAAATTGAGTTGGAATAGTTATCAATACTCAAGCTCCAACTCGTGCTGCTCTTTGTGGTAATATTATGTCAAAATAAAATTATATTATTTTGGTCGATCGCCTAGTATTAATAAATAATAACCTTAACTTACGCCTAAAGTTCGAAACTTCCACCACTATTTCACTTCAACTCAATTCAATAAAATATTTATTTATAACTAGCGGTCCGCCACGGCTTCGCCCGTGGTACATGTTTACGTTTTCTCTACATAAGAACCATCCTCGTACTTCAAGGAATATAATAAAAAAAGAATTATCGAAATCGGTTCAGCCGTTCTCGAGTTATGCGCTTACCAACACATTTTGCGATTCATTTTTATATATATATATAAAGATTACGAACGTCCAACTGTATACGTCATATAAAATTCATTCACTTGACCGCGTTTTTATTGCACACTTATATATTTATTTTAGTACAAAAAGGCTTTCACGCATCAAGCATTACAGTCATGAAGACGCCGTCGTAAAACAAAACAGACATTATTTTTATGTCGCATTACCTACGCCTGTGTCTTCGTTCGTCATAGAATTGAATTTTTCTTATAAAATCAAAACTGCTGACTCACCTTAACTCATAATTATTAGCATAAAAAAGCAAAAAGCAAACCCAGTTCTCATTTAAATATTTATTAAAGTATAAGTTCATTAATACGCGTGTACAATATATTATTATACAAAATAACAAACAATTATTAATTATTGTATTTTTTCGATAAAAATATATATGATTATTTTTCCGACCCAAATATCGACCAATAGAATTGCACCATTCGACGTCACGTGGTACAACCTACATGGTATTATACTGATAATTTTTTGAAAATTTTCTCTGGTCGTTGACGTCAAACTGACAGGTTGAATTCAATTGTGAAATTATTGGCCGACATTTGGGACGGAAAAATAATCTCCCTAATACCACACGAGCTTCAAAATTATCTGGCATTTCCCTCAAGGTTCCCTGCAAACAAATAAAGTCGTCAAGTTTTTCAGGAAAAATCACTCGCGCTTCGCGCTCGTGATTTTTTAACCTTGACTAAAAACTTGACTCCTTCATTTGTTTGCAACGAACCTATCGGAAAATACCCGATAATTTTGAAGCTCCTGTGGTATTATAAGTGAATATTAATGAATTATTATTATTTACCCCATGACAGACGAGGATGACACTCCCAAACAAACAAATTTAGCAATGGTTACCATGATTGATTGAAATACAAGCTTCAATATCAAATCTTCATACGAATCACCTATCATTGCCTCTACATCATCTACTTCAGCCAATATAACAGATAAACAATTATATTTTTTTCTACATTTCCGCAACGTGTTTACTACAATTACTTTCGTTTTTTTTAATTACATTATAACGCTAATAACGTCCCAAATGATTTATTTAACGCACAAAACGAAACAACCGTTTTGAATACGTAATGTTATCAGACATAAATCTGAATGCCGCATTACATCCCAATGCCCCACATCATGGCAATTATGTCCCTTCCGTAGGGCAGCAAAAATGTTAATTGTTACGAAGTTATAATTTTAATTGCTTCGGACGCGGAAAATATTCATTATATTTAAGTAGTTATTGCGTTGTTTTACGTTTCTTGCATAAAACGTTTATGGTTCTAATAAATAAAGTAAGTGCGGTTGATATTGTAGAGAGGATGTATAAATGGATGGTTAGATATTTGGTGCTCGTTTTTGCAAGAAATATGGAACGAATTCAGCTGAGATTTGATGTTTAACAACAGAAATTATTGTTGTGCGTAGGAAGTATATCTATTATTACCTAGGTTCGAGGTTATAAACATTTAACGATGGCAATCAATATAAATGGCTTTATTAAAAAATAAAGACGGTAGATAATATGAGAAAAAGATGAGATTGTAGCGATCGATAGGAACATTTCTACTATTGTAACCACAATTGTAACTGGCCATTATATTTTGAAATTTTCATATTCTTTATCCAAATTCCACATCTTTATTTTTTGGAAAAATATCTCACTCTTAGCATCATTAATACTTAACGGCAACTCAAAACCAAATAGCGAGACAGCTGACGTCGAGATAAAACGGTTAATGCATTCAAATCCACAGTTCTCAAGGAATTCTACCCGGGACTCGAACCCGGCTGGAATTTTTAAGCATCTCGTTTGAATAATGCAATTTATTAAGTTCTGTTTTCTTAACGAAGTGAAAATAATCAGTCGTTTTGTTTTTTTTTTTTTTTTTTTGGGTTACAATATTATTATGGCCAACTCAATTCTCTGGTTACCCAGTCTATTGTTAATTAAAGAAATTCAACCTTAAGTTTATGTGGGAAAAGGGTTCGAAATCGTTTGTAGATATAGTAAAATATTTCACTATGTGGGCAATCCAATGCTTATTTAAGATAGCATCTCGAGTGCCAAGCTTGATACAAATCCATTATGCTGTTTTATACTTTATGACTGACATCTTCTATTGGTATTTTACTTGAAGATGACCGTGCCAAGCGTATGTACCTCGAAAAAAATCTCTGCTAATTGTGGATATAAACAATAATTTATCACGATTTCATCGGATGTAGTGATTGTCTATTTAGTTAATTTCGTTAAAAAAAAAGACGTGTGGCATTCGGGGACTGCCGCGGTAAAGCTATTGTCTGCCTTCAAGCCACACCTCCGCCGTGCCCGTCGGAGTGGGGAGCGTGAGGTTTTTTTCGTTACGAAATTTCTGGATTCGGTCCCCGCGCTCAAGGCCCGCGATAGAAGCTATGCAATAGCTTAAAATCTAAAGACAATAAGATCAGCCGTGAAAAGTGTAGTTTGGTTGTAGTATTTACAAACGAAATTATGCTCATGACACCTTCGAGCATAATTTTAACTTAATCCTATGTCTAGATAATAATGAAAGCACTAATTACATGCCATTCACCGAATTAGGTAAAGAACTTTAGTCAATGCTAGACAAAACCTATACTTACACACATTCTCATTCTCATCTTAGCCATAACCTTATAAAAATATAAACACTCCCAAACCAGTATTCAACAGATCCCCAATTTTTCATACGCCACACACCCTTAACTAACCCGGACACGCGTCGAATTTTAATAAGCGTCCGATACAAAAGGAGCGGGCTCATAAAGCGAAATGAGTCCATTTCTATCTGCGCTGGACGTGGAGAGCGTATAATTGCTTCCCTTTGATTCGATTCGATTTAGATCTGATAGTTTTATCCTATTGTTCAACGGATTGCGATGGCCGATCGCTTTTTTGGGGTCGTGTGAGTTTTGTCTTTTTGGTAAGGGTAATTAATATATTTCGAATGTCGGTTTAATCTACACTTTATTAATATTATAAAGCTGAAGAGTTTGTTTGTTTGTATCTTTGAACGCGCTGATCTCAGGAACTACTGGTCCGATTTGAAAAAATCTTTCGGTGTTAGATGGCCCATTTATAGAGAAACTAGCGGTCCGCCCCGGCTTCGCCCGTGGTACATATGAAAAATAGATGTTGGCCGATTCTCAGACTTACCCGATATGCACAGAAAATTTCATGAGAATCGGTCCACCCGTTTCGGAGGAGTATGCAGACTAACATTGTGACACGAGAATTTTATATATAAGAGATATATATATCATCACGCTAAGACCAACAGGAGCGGAGCTATGCGGGCGAAACCACAGGCGCATCTAGTTATTTTATAAATATAGACTTAATAATAACATAAAGCTTCTCTTTTGTAAACGTACGTGTATAACGTCTGATTATTTCAGGTTTTGATACATATTACATCATCTTACATATTAGTGAATGTTTAAATATTTATGTGAAACTTATGATATAGAAGCCTATATAAATATCATCACATTTAATTAAATTTGCTCAAAGCATCATGAACTATCATAGAATCTCATTAAGATTACATGTCATTTTAGTGTTTTGCCGCAGCACCTCATAACATATTCAGCACTTCAATACAAGACAAACGCAAAGACAAATTTCCAGTCTCACAATTCAAAAGACGAGCATTTCCAAGATAAATTTCCGCATCGGAACGCTGCACTAATTAGCTACTCAACTAAATACATTTCATCCTTTACTAGATTTGTTAAAAAGGAACTTTAAAACTCATTCGCTGCTTCTTCACTTGAAGTAAGATTTTCCTTTAGATTTAAATCGGATAAATACTCAGCTGTTTTGACTGGAAGTAACGCATTCAAGCGTTTATTTCGCGACGAGTTAAGTTTAAAATTTAATAAGGACGTCTCATTTGGAGCTAGTCGGATAAACTTATTATGAGATATTTCATAACGTACAACGTTCGCGACAGTTATCTTTATAACTCCAACATTATTCAGGTACATTTGAGGAAGTTATAATCATAACTTGAAAATTTGATTTCTGTGGAGGCACTGTTTTAGATAACAGATTTTATGCAGTAATATTATTGTATTGTAACACAACAAAAGGGTTACTTTACATTTATTTATGTAATATTTGAAAGTCCTTCTAGGAACTTCAATAATTTATTGTTATTGAGATCATGTGATTTTCAATACGACTTTCACTGTAGAAAATAATCTGCTATAAATTGAGAACGTCTATCCACCTTTCAGGAATGGTAGTTAAAAAGGCCGGTGGAAGTAAATTCTACGCTACCTGTACATCTAACAGTAATAAAAATAGAAATAAAAAATATGAAGTTCGAACCAACCGCTTTTTTCACACGTCCATCCGTCTTTGACATTACATCATAACTCTAGTCCTGTTTGCACTGGGCTTAGAACTATTCGTCACCTTTGTCCATTTGTTAACGTTCGAACATTCTCGAATATTCCATTTGCTTTGCTAAATCTAATTTATTTATTGTCGATCAAGTCGATCAATGATAGAATGAAAACTTTATATAGATAAATATTGAACTTGACGATTTGATAAGTTTAACCTGTGGTAACAGTAAGTAAGAGATGCATTAAACATTCAAGTACAATAATTATTATTTATTCAAGCAACCAGGACTTATTTTGTGAGTAAGAATACATTTTTAATAATCCATCTTAATTATCATCCAATCATTAACCTAAATCACACAAACACACTCTCAAACAATCACCTATTACACTACAACAGGCACAACAAAAACGGCTGCATTTTTCACAACAGCATAATGAGATACCTCGAATACAGTAATCTTCCTGGAGATTCCCGACTCAAACTTGCTTTGAGGATTTGCGTCTGGGTAATTAGCGAAGATTGCACGCGCTTGACTACATGCCGTGGACCGGTACATTAATAGACGTCGGATTACTGCGTCGGCTTGCCGATAGGATATCTCGATTGGAATATATGGATCATTTACCACCGTAATAGAAGAACTTAAATGCAGCAGTTTAAAAGCTGTTGAAAGAGCTATGTAAAGGCGAAGGGAACAGTAACTTTTATGTTCTGCGACATAATAATATAAACCTTAATTACTGCCAATTTTCCGTCCATCCTTGAATTATTTTAACGTATTATATGTAATAAATCTTTTTCTCTAATTATAATTAGATACATAATATTATTAAATATGGTATAATTACTAAGCCTAGAAAATATGACCACGTAAACTTTCGTCCTATTTTTTTCGATCACTCATAATCTGAAGTCAAACTCGCTCGATGTGAATAATGTTATTGTTGTTCAGAGAGCACAAGCTGAAAATAATAACATAAATTCTTCAAATATTTTATTACCTCATATTTAACCCATCATTCATTTAAACTACACCAAAACCCCAAACATTCTATAATCCCAGTTTTCACACGCAAAGCTGAAAAATTTTAAAAATCGTTTAAAATAAATCCACCAGTATAGTAAACCCGTTCTCGATCCAATAACCTATAAACATCGAAGCAAACAGACAAAATGGAGCAAGAACGATTTCATGCATTTAAATGTCACCAATGGGAAGGCCGTACTGTTAAATGGCGATTTAGATACTCTTTTCACTTTGTTATATTATTTTTAACTTGTATCCGAAAACTTGTTAGGTTAGATGTTAAATGATATTACTTTTAATGGAAAGGATTGAGTTTCTGATATGTACACGGCTGAGGTACACACACACACACATTCCGAATAGGTGGTAGTTTAATATCAAATTGACCGCCTCCTCGGTACAGTGGTTGACGCGTGAGCGTAACACCGAGGGGTCCTGGGTTCGATTCCCGGTGGAGACGAAGAAAAAAAAATATCTTGGTCTGGTAGGACACAGAAGGCTGATCACCTACTTGTCCCTAAAGAAAATCGATCAGTGAAACAGATGTATAATGCATCTGCCCCTTACCCCACTAGGGGACATGGGATTTCACTTTTTTTTAATATCAAATTACTACATTTTAATGCGAATTGATAAATCTCTTTTCACTTGTATTTTAACCCTGGTAAGCTTCTTTTCAAGTGAAAATAACTTTAAATGCAGTAAAAGATTGAAGAATTTATTCTTCAAATTTCGTACTACCGTAGTATATTATTATTAGTCTGTGGTACTACCTATATAAATCCATTATCGGTAAATTAAAAAAAATGTGTGCGTGTACTAGTGTACACACGTAAGAAGTGAAACTTCTTTATGACCTTATTTTTCAAAAAATAATTTACTATAATTATGCAACTTTACAGAAATATGTCGAATCACGCGTGGTAGGGATAAGAAAAAGATGGCGCGTAACGGAATAATGTCACGCGTAACGAAAAAATGTTACGGTAAATTTTTTTTCAACCCCGATAAAGAAGTTTCACTTCAAAAAAAAATCATAAGCACTGTTGAATTTATATTTTTGGTTTTATGGCATTCAAATGCCTTATAAATATAAATTTATAAAGAATAGAAAAAATTCGATCACTCGGGCGGGTCACGAGTGGCTGAGTTGGTGAGGCATCCGCCCCGGAATGGCGCGAAGGATGCGGGTTCGAGTCCCGCCTCGTGATCGAATTTTTTCTATTCTTTATAAATTTATATTTATAAAGCATTTGAATGCCATAAAACCAAAAATATAAATTCAACAAAAAAGGTCGTGTTCCATCGTTACAATATTGTATTCACTGAAAAGTGCTTCATATTGGTTGAAATGGTTGTTAATCATCTCAATAGATGGCGCGCGGTGTGTCCCTTCAGACACATAAAACTGAAAGAATAGAATAAATTCGATCACTCGGGCGGGTCACGAGTGGCTGAGTTGGTGAGGCATCCGCCCCGGAATGGCGCGAAGGATGCGGGTTCGAGTCCCGCCTCGTGATCGAATTTTTTCTATTCTTTATAAATTTATAATCATAAGCACTTGTAAAAGTTTGAATTGATTGTTATTAAGGTCGGTAAAAACTCAACAAATGAGAGTACTTACCCTGTGATTTATGGATAAAGGGATAAATTTTATTTTCGATGCTTTGAGTGGTATAAATTTATATTTCACAGTACACCTTAATAACAATCTCTCAAAAAACTTGTTTTTATTCAAAATCTGTGAAAGAATAAAAAAGTGTTTGTAAGATTTACCTACATCAGCGTCTTTGCTGTTTTAGACTTAAACTTGGTAAAAAAGCATTTTGTTTCATTCTTTCGCAGACTTTGACATATTCAATCAAATAAATAATGCCATCATTAACAGAAACATATAAAACAGAGAACATTCCAAAAACACAGATAAACAGACAAAACATAATCCTCCTTTACCTTCAGAATCGAGCAACAAATCCAAGTAAATTGATCTTCACGAAAATCTTCTTTCCTTTTTTCTTCCACAGTATTCCCTCGATGAGATCTCAGCGATTCAGTTTTAGAATCCAAACGCTTTGCCCAAAAAGCTTGGCAACGGTAAAGCGTAGGAATTCTAAAACAAAATGGCCGAATGCGACGATTCTTCTTTTCTTTAATTCTGTTCATTATACTGATGAATTAGGATTTATTGATGCTTAAAACTATTGCAAATCACACTGTCACAAATAGAACTATTAAATTGTTATCTATTTATATAAAAATGAAACCCGTTTCGCGTTGCCACGACATCACGCGTGAACGGGTGGACCGATTTCGATAATTCTTTTTTTATTATATTCCTTGAAGTACGAGGATGGTTCTTATGTAGAGAAAACGTAAATATGTACCACGGGCGAAGCCGCGGCGGACCGCTAGTGAAAAATATAATAATAAGATCGTCTGGATTTAGAACTTGGCAGGATATAAAATTTAAAATCAATAATATGGTAGAAACTACAGTTGTAAGAGGTATTTTAAAAAGGAAACTATTTATTCATGGCTTTTATATAAAGCTAAGGCGTTTAACTTAGATGAGATTGCCGAATGGATTTTGAGTCTATTACTAGAACAAATAAAAATTGGTAAAATTTAAAAATGTAATGGTTTAAGTATGTAATAGGTATTACATACTTCAACAACTCAATAAATAAAACAATTTACCAAAAAACATGATAAAAAGTCATTACAATTCTTTAAATATACAAATAACATTTTTAGTTAATGTATTATTAATTTTGTTTAACTTAAACGTAAAACAATATCAGTGAATGGCGTTTAAATACGTTAAAGTATTGAATTCTTAAACTTTTAGGAGTGTTTAGTTTGAGTATTCATTTTAAACTACCACCGTTGAGGAAATATCTCGAATTTCTTTTTCTAAGGTAAATCAACAAGAAACTCAATCCGTTCCTAAATACGCGAATTGCACTTTAATTTTAAAGCGATCTAAGTGAAAATTTCGGTAAGATAATACACTGTTAAGTTTAGTTTCCTACTTAAATGCTTATTTCAAAAGTAGTGTCTATTATGTCGGTGACAGTACATGAATTGTTAAAACTTTTTTCATTTTTCATTTCATTTTCATGTACAAATATTGAATATTAATGAATATCCAAACACTTACCAAAGTTTCTTCTTTAAAATAATAGAGCGGATTGTTACATACCTGAAAGAAAAAGATAATCCAATTAAAATATGGATATTTCTAGAACTTAGTAATAAGTATTTATTACACATAAACATCGCTCAAATCTTATAAAAACTTATTACCTTGACTTGTAAACCCTTCTCAACTATGCGATTCATATAATTTAGTAAATGTGATGTATGAACATAATTTTGAAATAATTTGAGATACACAATTTATCCCTATAAATAAGAATTTATCTTGTAAGTTACATATTATTAAAAATGCTTTGAAATACACACAGTACGTCATAACGCCTCTCATTATGCTCTATCCCACCAATATCCTCGACTATACGTGTTAATACCATAATTATCTCAGAACGGCTCAGTAATTTGACCCGCTTCCCTAAAATGAACCTTTATTATATACTAACTAGTGTTATATTGCCATAACACTAATCTTTGGCCATAGATAATCCCGCCCTTGAGATTTGAGCGTTAGAACATTCATTATATTTGGCGCCCAAAATACTATACTCATCATAATCAGACGAAGCACCCTTAATTGCAGCAATTTGTTAAAATAATTCGACGAAAATAACCCGAATATTATGACCGAATGTTATTGAATAATTTAAAAACAACACTCATCTATAAATACATTGAAAAATTACTGGTCTCTTTAATCTCGAATATCTAGAAATCATAAACCCATCTCTAATAATAAAGCACCATAAAAGCAACGAACCCATGAATTCGTCTTTTAAACTACCAATTTATAAGTTTTGGTTAAATACCGTTGAATATTTTAAACGTTTACACATCAATTTGTTCATTTTTGTATACCGTAAAAACCAACAATTTAGGCTGTAAGCCCGTGTTCGTGAGGAATACAGAGTTATGCTAACGGCGGGTCTATGCGGCTTACATTATAGTAAGCGGCTTAGACCCTCAGCGGTTGGATGCAAATGATGCACCAAGCTGAATTGATACTCTGCTTTACGTTTTGATGACATTTTCCTATTGGCCAAGTGCAGGGGAACCGGGTTAAGAGAGCTTTATAGACGATGAGGTGACTTGTTTACGGCAATGATAACAGGCTATTTCACGTTCTTTGGTTGCTTTTAATCTTGCCTTGGACTACTTGTTTACATTTTACACCACTCTTTGTGATGAGGAATCATCAAAAAGTTCATAAGATAAACACAAGTATGATATACAGATAGTACAGTCAAACTGTTTTCTATTTTATGTTACACTAGCCCCACGGTTTTACCCGCAGTGCTCCGCTCGTGTTGGTCTTAGCGTGATGATATAGTATAGCCTTTTCCGATAAATGGGCTATCTAACACCGAAAGAATTGTTCAAATCGGACCAGTAGTTCCTAGCGCGTTCAAACAAACAAACAAACAAACTCGTCAGCTTTATAATATTATAGCATAGATTTAGCGACTAGAATGCTTTCCTTTTAAACCACTTTTATGTAATGGCAGAAGTTAAATCGGTGTTACAATGGTAATGTTAAGAGAAAGTATATTTTCCAACAATACCATTATTGGTATTATTCAAAAGAAAACCAAACCTATGTCTGTTCAATCATGCGGAAAGTGAAACTGAAATTTGATATTCTAAGAAATTTTGACCTGGAATAACATATAGGCTATTTTTTATCCCGTTCACACGTATGCGAACCTAAGGCTAGTCAACTGTAAATCTATTCATATTATATTTAAAAAGGTTGTGAACATGAACATGTGTTTGTTCATGAGGTTTAGCAAAATCACGTCAATGTGTCTACAAATATATTAAATTGAACACCAAACCTTTTCGTTTTTATAATATGTTTAAAGATTTGTAGCAAAGCAAATTGTTCTTTCTATGTCTTTATAGCAAGTGAAGTTGTAAGGGGGAGGTTTGGTTTCCTATCTTTTGGAAATGACTGTTCTAAAAAACCTTATCTAACCCACACGAGCACTAGCTACTCTTTCACAAAATGCTCCAATTGAATCCTGAACACATTAAAACCCATCACACCAGCGTGTTCACTTAAAAAACACTCTAACGAATAGAAACAGGCTCAAATCGACTGCATATTACCGACAAAGGGCACGTAGACATCTGTATGAAGCGGTAATAAGTCGAATTCTGTACATCGGGCCGCAGGTACGTGATCGACATGCGAGGCGAGGGGCTATTGTACAACTCTTAATCATGCTCTTTGTATGTGCAATTCTGAAGGTGTTGTTACTAGATCATCTCTGTAATTTATTTTGATTGATTCATTGATTGAAATATTTGTACAAAGCAAACAGACAGCTAACTGTTAATAAATATGTGTTTTTAAAATTCTGTAAACTAAATTGAGAATTGATTGTATCTCTTAAATTTTGGCATTATAACTATCAACTGTATTGGTATTGTGTGTAGATAATAATAAGTCATTCAAGGAAATAATTATCTTTTAAAAAATTAGGCTATTTGCATTCTTCTGATCTAAACTTGAACGTTTTGTTTCCTCAATATTTTAGAAGAAAGGAACATGACGTGTTTAGGAATTGAACACATTTATGATATTTAGGTCACTAGATTTCCATTATTTTGGACTTATTTACCTTACTTACCACTCTAACTTTTAAGAACTTAAAACATTACACGTCTTGATAAAAAATTAGTGCATAGACTGATCCTTTCATAAATATTCATCATCAATCATTTTGTGAAACGATTATGTAACGAGTATGTTTATGACTCTTATACCTATGGACTCCATTCTAAAGCACCTATTGGACTGAAGGTTAACATGTAGAGTACCTATTAAAAAATTTCAATTGCAATCCGCAATTGCGATAATATTTTGAATATTTGAAATTTCATTATTTTAGACTGGATAATTATTAAAGTAATGTATTAATTTACAATTTACCCTTACACGTCACATAATATGTACGTCACACTTATAATTTTTAACTCCCATAACCCATCCCCTCCCATTCCCTAAACACAACGTAACAGAATATAAATGCCGACACACATCGAAAATCCTTTCCCAGCTAACTTTACACTAGAAAAAATATTTAAATGCCACACTCACCGGCGAAATATTTCCAAAACATCTCTATAGTGCGAGCGCTCACCTCAAATCTGAGCTGAATATCTGAGCCGAAACGTCCGCACAGCCGCGGAATGAATAAATGGGAGGCGAGAAACAGATCACGCTTGGCCGGCTCAAGTTTCAATTTCAGTGAATTGAACTCTCTTTGGTGCGAGTGTTTGAGATCTTATATGTGGGATTGCCAGCTCCTTCCACTTTAATCATAGTTGTTGCTCACTTTTGAGCATGGACGTTTAATTTTGAGCGTTTCGGTTGACTTGTTAAGGAGTACGGTGTAATATTCCTTGTTTTCGAATTTTATGAGAGAAATGTTAATATCGCTGAAAATAAAACGAGTACTGCATTTTGGAACTAGTAATAAAGTATGAAAGGGTTTTAAGTGAAAAATATGGAATCATAGTTTTTAATTTTAGGTGGTTTCGTACTCGTTCGTTTCGTTTATCTACTCTAACGTCAAATTTTTACTCAATTAACCTTCCTATACTCGCGCCAATTTTTGTAACACCTATACTCGCGCACGGTGTCACAGACCGATAGTGTTTACCCCTACACTATATATATTTACTAAGAAAACCGAAAACTATAACAATTTTTTTAAAGTTTAGGATGTACTGAAACAAAATAGTATTGATCATACTTAGTTTATTAATTATTTTACTGACTTATAGTCTATCACAAATCAGTCCTCGAATTTGAGATGTTTTTCTTAAGTACTAGGGAAAACTAAATTAAAAACAGAACTTCTTTTTCAAAACAAAATAAACTTCTAAATAATAATAATAAACATATCAAAGCACATATTTATCTATGTTTGGCTTAGTTTTGAGCCTTGTCTGTCCATCTTTTCCCAAGTAAAAATCACGGGAACTTTCACTGTGTTTTTCCTCAGATATCTCTTCATTGTCATCGTCTTGCTCGGTGTCGTATGTCTCTTCTTGTACCTCCACGTTGTCTTCCACCTCACTGTCATTTTCGTCTTCATAGCAGAACCAGAACTTGATTCTTCCAGCAACAATCTGATTTGATCATCGTTCATTTTGACATGAAGTATGGCCTAAAAAATTGGTCAAAATATAATTTAGAGCAACATTCATACATATATTTTACTATACATACTTCATAAAGTATTCAAAGTCTGTAAAAATATATAAATGTACAAAATATATAATATTAATACTTACACAAAAAGTTGCACCTATACTCGCGTCGGTCTCATGGACCGATTGGCGCCAAATGCTATGACACGTGAACTTCTGCCGACCACGCGACGTGCACTAAAATGAAGTTAGCCCCAAATCCGGAAACTAGCAAGGAACTCGACTTCACAGGATTTACCTGCATAAAAATAATTACGAAAATGTGTTTCGTCGGTCTCACAGACCAACGCGCGAGTATAGGAAGGTTAATAAAAGCTTCACAAAAATACATTTCGTAATTAATTAATGAAAAATGTAACAACTTCTCAAATAGTTTGTCGCCTGGGCATCCAACAAACATTATTTCGTTGCATTTGAAACAAAGCGCGCGGAACCATCGTGTTTCCTTTCTCATCGGAGCCGCCATTACTTGCTCAAATATTTGCTTTCACGTTTCGCATCAAAGAACACCGCCTAATGTCACGCGACTCTATTAAGTGATATTTTCGTCTTTTATTTTATAGCCATTTGTGTTCCTTTTCTATTAAATTGGTCGTCCAATATACTAAGACCTGTGTGTTGTAGGAAAATGTATTTACTATAGGAGTCACGACAGAACTAAGGTTCTAAGTATATAATTAAACTACTTATTCAATAACAGCTTTCCGCGTCTTTGTAAGCACGCATTTTGTGTTATTGCACGACATCCGTTCGCCTTACAAATTTCAATTCAATTTGTTTTACACCCCTATTAAGCCAATTTTGGAGTAAAAAATTGCCTATATCAATTTGTATATAAGAACTCTACAAATTTTGAATCGGAAATCATAGAGCTAAGTGTAGCTTATAAGTCAAGGTGTGAACTTTAAATCCATACTCGTATTATTTTATTGACATACAATTTCATACACAAGCATCTACTTTACCTAAATCGCAAAATGCTTCAGAATAATTACAGCAGCACACCTGTCATTTTAAAATCCGACATAATAGGAAAATCTTGTTGAAATTTCAATAAGTTTTAAATGTGGTCATAAAATCAAGTCGAGTAAACATAAAATAAGTTTGAAATGTGATCATAAAACCAAGTCGATGTTAACATACATCATGTCATATACGTCTTCCTGTAAATGTCTCAACAGATATGAGAAGTATACTTGGAAGTATATTACGATTTCAATGAACGTCAAACTTTGCACACAAACTAAAAGGCTTCAATTTCATTTGCGAAAATAGGAAGCGACCAAATTGAAAACTCAAAATATTAAACTCCACGAAACCCACGTTTCCGACAAGTTCGTAAGAAATTTTTCCAATAAATTATTCATCTATTTCCAATTCATTGATATCTGTCAAAAACAGAATTGAAATACACATCCCTGACTGCTCCATTACTCCGATAGAATCATTTTTTCGTAGGTATAGTACCGGATCCCGCTGAGAAAATTTAAATTTAACGTTTTGAAAAGAACCTCACAAAGTATGAATATTCTAGGAAATTCGCTTACTGATTTCCGTTTGAATTATATTAAATCATTTTTTTTAATTTGTGATCTCACAGAGTAATCCATAAACAATTTATATAGTATAACCCCAGATAAAACTTATAATTCACCTACATCCAATTTAGTTATTGGAAATCGATATAAAAAATTAATAAGTTCTTACGGATATTTCGATAGGCTCTTGAACTACGAAAAGAAAATTCGGGCGTATAAAGCCCCTGCCCATAAAACGAACTAATTAATTTATATTTTAATACACCTACTTAGAGTTCAATTTCGAATGCCATTACTGTTGGGTTACTTTAAAAAGTTTGGATGAAGCTGAAAAAGAGCACATCTAGCGTACCCTAATGTGTGCCTTATGCGGTCGTATTAAGGTTAAAAATTCAATGTTATCTCGTTCATTTTCAATATGCGGGCCACGTTTTTGTTAGATCACGTCTTCAGAAGCGTTTATTATTCAGTTGCAAAGGTTGCAACATAATAGACGTTTTATAGACATGTGAATTAGATACTATTTATGTATGTAAATTATATTTACTGTTAGCCCCTGCGCTAACTTTTTAAGATAAAAATAAATCCCTACTACAATTTTTTACTACAATATTATTTATTGAATTTCCATTTCATCCCATCATCACGCAAATATTTATAGTACATACTAGATTGAAAGATCCCATAACGTTAGAAAAATAATTGCATACTACGAAACATTGTAAAATTACGACATAACAACACCCCCACTTAAGCTACAAAAAGGCTATTTTTATTTAAACTGTAGTACCACCCTATCAAAAACTTATAACGTCACACTAGCTACCACCAAAATAATGCCATCATACACACACAGAATTTAAAAGGTGCAAAAACACACCACTTCAAAGTCCATACGACTAAAGCCTAACAGTTTCTCTGTACAGTAACAGAATATGCTTGATCAAAACACGCTTCAAAGCGCCAAAGGTACCTTGCCGCCGAAAAGGGAAGTATTATCAACACATGGTAACTACATGAATTTATATATATTATATTTTTTTTATTTATATATTTATAATGTCCTAATGGTGTTTTAATGATCGAAGCTTTAGGGGATGGAATTGATAGAAAATTCTTTTGGAAATGAATTTAAAAACGAGATATATTCATTAAATTATTCATCCCGAACCATCAGGACATCCGTTATATAATATATTTATTACACAACTCACAAGATAATATTATAAAATTACGTATAATAAATCCATCCTTAGAACGCGTAGTTAAGATGTACCTATTACCATCTTGATTTTTGCAAAGGAAGGGAAAAAAGAAATTAGGTAAGTCTTGTTTTTAGCAAATTTCTCCATTGTTAAAAGCGTCAAATATCACGTCCAGAAAATTCAATATTTTTGATCAAAGCGTGTGTCAAGCATAGCTAAACAAAGAGAGATAGAGTCGATATTTTCCCACTGTATTTTACAAAATATTATTAAATATACATAATATTAGCATGACGCTTATTTATTTTACTAATTACTAGCCTAAAAATGGCTTTCATAGATTTCTAATATGATTTTTAATTCTCATGTGACTTTTCCTCTTCTAAAGAACTGCTAGAGCAGGCTCCAAGGAGATGTTCGTTTGCAAAAATAGCGGACCTAAATCTGACTTCTGATATATATTGTACAGATCCCAGACATCCTATAGACAGATGTTGCCAACCAGTTTTGTGGTCCCCCTCCCCCCACCCCGGTAATTAAATATGGCATACAAAGAAAAAAATAAAAATTTCCAAAACATGCCGTGTGGGGTATCAAATGAAAGAGCTTATTGAGTAGATCACGAATATATAGCATACTGTAACATTTCTTACACTTTCTCTAAGATTTTTTAGAAAATTTACGAAAATGCTCCATTTTTGAGGTAACTTTAAACCACTATAGATTGAAAACTCATGAATATATTTTTTAAATTATTATTTTAAATAATTAACAATAGTCCATTGTTTACGATTCAATAGTTTGTAATATAATATAAGTGAGCTATATGTATGTGGTGGATTTGATGACCCCACAAAATGTTTTAAATTGCAAGGCGCAACTTTCACTGAAGTTACCGATTTGAAATCTAATCACACAGAGGCTGATTCAAGAATGTTCTGCCATATTTTTCATTCTGTCATACCCCACACGGCATGTTTTGGAAATTTTTATTTTTTTCTTTGTATGCCATATTTAATTACCGGGGTGGGGGGAGGGGGACCACAAAACTGGTTGGCAACATCTGTCTATAGGATGTCTGGGATCTATACAATATATATCAGAAGTCAGATTTAGGTCCGCTATTTTTGCAAACGAAACTCCACTGAGAGTCCGGTCTATGCTGTCAAAATCCACACTAGGTCGAGTAACATTATGCTTTTTTGCAAACTTCACATTCTTTATCTACCAAACCCTTAAACAAGCCCAACGTTACTGAAATGCTACTATTATCAAGCTAATACAAGCCCCACAGAATCCAGCACCACAAAGCTATGCTTGATCAAACATACAAGCATCAAAGCGTTCATGCTAGGGCTCCCACAGACACAATCGCCATAATGAGTTGTGTCATCAGCACATTGGGAATTAACTGCCAGCGACAACCCTTGGTAAATTGATAACACTGGGACACGCCCATTTAATGCTATTGATTGATGTAAAACTGTGAATAGTTGAGATTTAAGAGGTGAATGTATTTTGTCTACGAATAAAGATTTGATTTGTTTTTGTTCAATTATTATTCCTGTTGTATTCATAAAGGTTTCGCGTTTAATGCTATTCATTTAAAGAGTATCTTACGATAATTCACGTAATTAATTTTGTATGGTTAATATTTTAAATCTGAAATTGATTAATTCTTATTAAAAATCGGACACTAAATAAATTGAATTGGTGTGACTATAATTTGAACTGATTCAGCGGTTAAATATTCGGAAATCTATAGCTCCAATAAACTAAATTAATACACATTTGAAATCCATAAAAGAAACTTGTACAAATTTGTAATTACCACCCATTCAAATAAACTCAATCAATTTGAAGACCAAAACCCTTACAACCAGTTATTAATTCAGTCAATTTTTTTCCCATTATAAACCGACCCAAATAGCTGGTCTATAAAATCTATTTAACGTTTATCGTAGCGTATGTCCATTTTATTTATCCACATTACATGAGGGCTAATAACGAAGCGGTAATCAAAGCCAGCAGTTGGTGCAATGGTGCGGAAGTTGGGTCAAACATCCACAATTTGATGGCCTCTGGCTATCTCCATCGATATGGAATCGCTAACGAGGTAGCGTGACACTAATGAGCGCGAGGAGCCTCGGCGACATGGCGAAAACTGTTTTGGTAGATGACAATAATATCATACAATACGAGATTGTATTTCAACAAACACACATCTATACTAATATTATAAAGCTGAAGATTTTGTTTGTTTGTTTGAATGCGCTAATCTCAGGAACTACTGGTCCGATTTGAAAAATTATTTCGGTGTTAATTTCCCATTCATCGAGGAAGGCTATAGGCTATAATCATCACGCTAAGACCAACAGGAACGGAGCCACGCAGGTGAAACCGCGGAGCGCAGCTAATCATAGTTAAATGGTAAATTAATTGAATTAGTGAACACGTCATAGTTGTGAAGTAGATCTGAAAAACTCTATATAGATGCTCTAATTGATAGTTCTACAAGACACCGTAATATTTATAATTATGATATGCAAGACATGTATTTAGTTACGAGTGATGTGAATTAATTACCGACAACCGGAAGGGTCCAACTCAATTCAGCTGAAACAAAACACGAATAAAGTTACCTTTATGACGATATAGCTTAAACAATTCAGTTCATTGTAATTCTAATAGCCAGAATAACATCGCAAACTTTTGAAATTTCAGACCATCAAATTCAAATTCAAATTATTTATTTCTTCCTTTTACAATAGGTCTTAAACTAATTTGTGATTGGAACACTCCTAGTAAGCAATTAAAATGCTTGTCATCATACCTGCATCATACCTACCTGAAATCCTAAGCTCGATTCGCGTTTAACGATCGCAAATTTAGCGGCATATGATATCCCATATCCCGGCATTACAAAAAGTCGTCACTCTTAAACCACCATAAAAACAAAGAAAAATAACACTGTTGGTTTTAGAAGATTCGCCAGTTACATAAGCGGATGAATTCCGCCCGCCCATTTTCATATCACTCCTCATTGTATATAACAAAGACCCGACTTCCATTTGTCTGAAGTAAAAACACGCGAGGAAAATGTAGGAACTTTGTTTTCGGTGGCTGATTACGTAGTACCATAGAATTCGGTGTTTTGATCTTTTGCAGTGAAGCAAATACGTTTAAACTTTAATGCTTTATGTAATCCAGATCCGCTACTGGCTCGGAGAGGAAACTGTGTTCTTAGCGAATTTAATCAGTAGAATGGGAAGCTTACGCAAATAAAGAATTAGATAAAGTGCTTCACAATTTAATTTGAATGTGGATTTTGACAGCTTCCCCTTTTGTGCGATAGTTTATGATGTAGAGATTAGTTTTGCTATAGTCTGCATAATGATACGTCTGCATCATGAATGCATTTCACGTTTTCATATTTGATTTGAAATGAGATTTGTCCAGTTCAGTATTAACTGATTTTAAACGCGATTTTCTCGTTAGACTATAATATTTTAGTCGACATTTGTAACCCTTTATAGCAAAGCCAGTGTAAGTCCAGCGGTTAGACTTTACTTACTACGTTTTTTGTATTGTTTATCTATTGTCGACTTATAATACCTTATAACTTGCCTTTCAGATTTATTATACTCCATATTACTTCGTCCAAATCCCCTATTTATTCCTTTTTATTTATTTTTCGAAGTTGTTTTAAAGCGCACTGACTCCTATCTTTAAATTCTTTTCCATCTATCATCTACATCAAAATCCATCCCAATCTGTTCAATCAATCACACGTAAATAATTAACACATACTGTCATACACATCATTCCCACGTTCATAATATCATACAAATTAGAACCCGCGACAACTCACACCCAACTCAAAACTACAACCAATACATTAGCTGACCACTCAGTAATATTAAACTTAAAATTAACTTTATCTCAGCAACGTTTTGTTAATAAACCGTGTAATTGTTTTACAAGCTCATTAGTGGAACTACGGCGCGGAGGGATCCGCGTTGATACTCTATTGTAATAATAATAATCATTATAATTTTGTTCTTCATTACGTGAAATTCCCTTTTCTTGGTAGGAAAAATACATAGATTAGATTAATTGGTCGCCGATAAATAATTAGATAATGGGAGCAGTTCTTAGGTTTAATTTAATGATGTAACTGTGATTTTATAAATGTTATAACATTCATTTACGGTACGTTAAACAAAAGTATGACATGATTAATATAAAAATGAATCGGAAATCTGTTGATAAGCGCATAACTCGAGAACGGCTGAACCGATTTCCTTAATTCCTTGAAGTACGAAGATGGTTCTTATGGAGAGAAAACGTAAACATGTACCACGGGCGAAGTCGAGGCGGACCGCTGGTTTAAAATAAAGAAATATCGTGTAATATAATGTTGAAACAGAATTCAACCGCGCATGTTTTTAATGTTATTATGTATGTATAAGTTTTTCTCAAACCTAAAACATACAAAATTAAAAAAGCTACAACTTCTTTAATACATTACAACTTTACACATCAACTATGCGCACAATATCTTAAAGACAGTGGGTTATAAAAATTGAATGCAATACACTACAGGCTGCGCTATCGGGATGTCCCCTGGGAAATCAGAGCATACAGCCTCCGTAGATGGTACTCCATAACCATCAGAATAGGCATGACCATACATCATTATATTAAGTGAAATTTAACTCGAGCAATTGTTTGCTCGCGTTTGCAAGCTGTTTCGTTATATTATTTAGGATTTTTCAAATATAAATCTTTATACATAGACTTTTTGTACCCTCGGTTGTTGCTCATACTTGATCGTTATCTATGCCTAGTCTTATATATTATGTTAGAAGAGCAGTATTTTTAACCCAACCTTTAAGAGGGATTGGTTCAATTTGGCCTTTTTATGTTCTTAGTTAAAGTTACTTATTTTATCATAACTCTAAAACGTACTAACTATAAAAAAATGTTTATTAATAAAACATTTTGATAAGCCGAACGCCAAACAGAAATCAACTCTAAACTGCTAACATTAAGGACCAAATTGCAACACTTGTTTTTCCCTCTACAAAAAGCACGTTATCCGTTTACGAGACCGGTGCTATAAAACAACCCTTAAAACTTAGCATACCCATGGAAACATAATATTTTAACGACCCCCGTTTATCCCCTGGGACATATCATGTATCTAATGGGAAAATCATAGCTCTGTATCGTACTACTTTATTATTTTGAGGATTTCAAATCAAAATAATCAAGTGTATTGTTGGTCAAAAGCTATGAGTCAATTTATTATCAGTTTATTGTTTCTCTTGTAGCTTCCTTTTTAACACGATTTTATTAGCTTCACCCATTGGCTTCACCTGGATGTTTGTATGTAACCGATACCCTTAGACTCGATTTTGATCCACTTTAAACGGATAGATTTAATTCAAACTTTAGGATTGCTGACTTCACAATAGTTTCATGTGTATGAGCGTGTTTTTAGTTTTCTTTTAAAATATATAAATTATTATACACCTTTTCTTAGAATAAAGTTATATTCTACAATTTGATTCGATCTGATAAATGCGTCAAATATAGGTCACAAAATTATAATTAAATTCCGGAATAAGTTTTGAACAATCATGAATTTAATTGGTATTTAGATCGACGAATATGACTCTATTGTGAATGACAACTTAATTGGGTATTGAGAGATCTCATTATTCGAAAATAACAATAATGTTTCTGATTTTCTGCATAAAGTTATCAAATTCAAATTATATTTATTTGCAAGAATGTAGTTACAAATAACAGATGTTTTGGTTACAATATTAAGTATCTAATACATTCAACCCATTGATTGGGTGTGCAAATATTAAAACAGAAAACAAATATCAATATCATTTTCCTTCATAACTTTAGTATTAACATTTTATACATTATAACCTCAAAAAGAGCATAAGCTTTTTTAGTTCAAAAATACATTAGCTCTACAAGATCATTTTTCGATTAAAATTAAAACCTCTATTCCCTAGACATATTCCCAAAATTACTGATGGATCACTAGTGTCGTTACAACGGAATTATGCAAATTCTAAAGTAAATTTTATAAGTCTATCTCGATGATTTCCCAACGCGCGCGTTGTCGGGCCAACTTACAGACACCATAATTCAGGCATTGCTGTTCGCAAAAACGGTAAGAGTAGGCCAAGAGAGTGTTATAAGACGTGTTTAAGATATAAAAGAATAACAAGGAAGTGAGTGTTCGAGTAGAACTATAATGTGTAGAAATATCAACGCTTCATTATGTCCTTCTTATTTCATAGTGACAAAATCACCACCGATTGCTTTATTTTATGCCTAGATTAATGTGCATTATAATATTATTTTGAAGCAATAAACATTTGTTAATAAGGTACATTGATTGAATAAAAAAACAAAATATTATTTAACCATTTCACACTACACGACAAAATCTGAGTTATTCAAATCTTTTACCGTCCATACACCTTCCTTTCTGAATATGCCGCTCAAATCCAACTCACCGTCCATTCAAATAGCGGGACGATCGTAAAAATCCACAGGCCAGTCGACCCGTTTAGTTCCATTACATCAATAAAGTGAGTTTAATCACGTTCCAACGCAGACACCAATATCCTAGTCACTAGTGCATTTTGGCTCAATCGGGCCGCAGTCGGACAGCCAGCGAATCGACTTGGCTCCTCGCCAGAACGCATTAAATGCACGTCCGATACAACTTAGACATGTAATGATAGAAGTCAAGTAATGACAGAGCAATTTGCAAATAAAATATCGTACCGTGGAAAGCCGATTACACAGAGCATTCATTGATAAGTTACATTTGGGGTTGCGTTTTTTAGAGGACGCAATTTTATTTTTTTGATGTGTAGGGGGGGTCAGTGTGAAGCTAAAACCAAGTTTGTGGGGTCGCCACCCTTGTCCCATGGCCGCCATCTTGAAAATAGCGGTTGAAATGGTTTTTACGATATATCTCTTAATCTATTTATCTGATAATAAAACAATGTTAACATTATTTGTTGCAAATTAAATTCTCTACAACTTAGGTTCAGTAACTTTTTGTCGTAGAACTATAAACAAAAAAGTTATAAGCGAAAATGTTCAGAAATTAGAGATGTTTATATTTTTCAATAAAACTTTTTTTTATAAGTTTACGAAGAAATTATATCAGACCATTTTTGTAGATTGTTTTTCGAAGAACAACTTTTATTTACAACATTTTTTCACTAAGTAAATAGCTAAGGTTTTACAGCCCTCCGAAATGAGTACTATTTTAAGTACTCTTTACTATACAGAATGCGATATATTATGTGTGTACTAATAATAATTTGTCACCAGTAATTATTTTTTTTTGTTATTATAATATTTTTAATAATTAATTTTACAATATAATTAATAATTAATTATTGAATCTTTTCCCCACCACCCAGGAGGTAGAGTCTGGAAGTGCGTTTTTTTTACGTCGAAAAGCAGGGCTGAAATATTCTGCAGTGTGCTTCCATTGTTGTGGAGTCTGGGAAAAGAGCCAATAGCCAATATATTATGTATAGTTCCTACTGAAAAATAGTACTCACTTCTGAGCGCTTAAAACCTTAGTTATTGACGTAATGAAAAAATGTTGTATTTAAAAGTTGTTCCTCGAAAAACAATCTACGAAAATAGTCTTATATCATTTCTTCGTAAAATGATAAAAAAAAAGTTTTATTGAAAAATATAAATAGCTCTAATTTCTGAACATTTTCGCTTATAACTTTTTTATTTATAGTTCTACGACAAAAAGTTACTGAACCTAAGTTGTAGAGAATTTAACTTGCAACAAATAATGTTAACATTGTTTTATTATCAGATAAATAGTTTAAGAGATATATCGTAAAAACCATTTCAACCGCTATTTTCAAGATGGCGGCCATGGGACAAGGGTGGCGACCCCACAAACTTGGTTTTAGCTTCACACTGACCCCCCCTACACATCAAAAAAATAAAATTGCGTCCTCTAAAAAACGCAAGGTCAGGCCTAAAAAATGTAAAATTTCAATGGACTATATAACGTCATGTCGTGGTCGTGAGCTTTGAAGAAATTCGCCCGTAAATTAGAGGACCGTTCACAAATATCGTGTGGAATTATGTCGGGTCCGTTATGTGTAATGTGTGTGTTTAATTATTTTAATTATGTATATAATGTTGAGTAGTGCTTCTGCCCCCAAGGTTGTTAAATAATAAAGCCTTTTCTTTAATCACTTTATTACTCTTCTCAATACATGTGTTGTTTAAGCTAGCCGTTATGCACTACTGAATAATAATTCTAATAAAATGTAGAAAGCGTCGGGGAAACAATGTGGACGCACACATATACAAAAAGTTCGATCAGCGAATTGCATATGTGTGTCCCTACATTATTCCCCCCCCTTTTCAAAAAAAATTATACACTCCAAAAAAAAATTTTATCAAAAGACATAATAAACACACAACAATTACCGTTAAATACAAAATGTGATAACAATGCAATACACATATTAATTCGTAATACATATTTCTTATACCTATGTAATCCGATATATAACTTACTTAATAATCTAGTACAAAAACAGGAAATACTAAATAGGCATCTTCAATGCGTAAAAACAAAACTATCGCATTACTTCATTCTTTCGCAATAGGCACACAAAAATTTAAAATATGCACAATGCAATGTAATGTTAATCATATTTACGTAAAACATAAAATGAAATGATTAACAATATGAAACGATAAAAACAAATTAAGTTACTTTAAAACGTTGTATATTGAACAATTAAAATAAAATTTGTATAAGATTCAATAGCTACATGTAAACGAATATAAACTTACATTCTAAAAAAAAATGTATATAACACACAAGTATAATAAATTGAATCACACTACAGATAATCTTAGAATTAAAGACAATAGCTAAATACTGTGTGAAAGTTCTATATCGCGAATCGCACGGGTCGTCGTATTACGCGACCGCTCCTAGTTACGCTTATGGGTGGCGCATGCTGAACCGACTTCGATAAAGATGTGTTATGTGGAACAATATTGTTTTCCACATCAACATCATCTTTTATAATAAAGGCTGGCTTTAACCTGTCAATGGAAACGCGTGCGACTCAATCCGGAAATTGTATTTTAAAAACTTTAGAACTACGTTCTAACACTAGATAAGGACCATTATAAGGCGGTTTTAGAGACCTGTGAACTGCATCGTCTCTAACAAAAACGTGACTACAACTTTGTAAATCGGAATAAACGAATATTTTCTTTGCGTTCGTCTTATCTCTCGTCGGGCGATACTGAGATATAGTTTCACGGATTTTTTCTACCAAACTATAAGGATCGTTTACGTCACAGTCATTTGTAGAACTATCGTAGAACTCGCCAGGCAAACGTAAAGTTTTACCGAAGGCCAATTCTGCGGCACTAACATTACTATCAGTTCGTATTGCTGCTCTCAACCCTAACATAACAGTGGGTAATTCGTCTATCCACGTTTTATTACTACTAAGCAGTCTCGCCATAAGGGCTGCCTTCAACGACCTATGCCATCTCTCCACCGCGCCATTACTTTGTGGATGGTAAGGCGTAGTACGAATTTTATGAATACCCAAAAATGACATTAATTTTAAAAATAGACTCGACTCAAATTGACGTCCTTGATCACTAGTAATACGGACGGGACAACCATATCTAACTATCCATCCTTCGTAAATATGCTTAGCAACGACGTCTGCAGTAATTTCTTTAACGGGAAATGCTTCAGGCCAACGCGTACATCTATCTATAATTGTTAATAAATATCTAAATCCCTGTGGAGATGTCGGCAATGGACCAACTAAATCCACATGGATATGCTCGAATCGCGAAACTTCCGGGAATTTTCCTATATCTGAAACAACGTGACGCGAAATCTTCGACCTTTGACATGATACACACGCTTTGGTCCATTTCCCTATATCTTTATTCATACTAGGCCAAAAAAATTGTTTAGTGACCATCTTCCGAGTCGTACGTATACCGGGATGACTTAAATTGTGAACACTATCGAAAGCAATTTTTCTAAAATATTCTGTTAAATAAGGTCTAATAATATTATTTGAAACTTCGCAATATACTCCTTTTTTACAAGTCGGTGAATACATTTTCTTAAACTTTACATTATTATCGCTATGCCCACTTCGTGTCATATTAATCAAGTACTCGTCTTTCGCTTGCGAGTCAGCAAGTTCGTTGAAGTCGAGTACAGTCGGGCAAACAATTGTTTCTACGCGCGATAAAGTATCGGCTACAATATTATCTTTACCGCTAATATGCTGTATGTCGACCGTAAATTCACTTATAAAAAGTAATTGTCGCGTCCTTCTAGGCGTTTCTTTACTGTCATTACCTATTTTAGAAAATGCATGACATAAAGGCTTATGATCTGTATATATAGTTAAAGGACGGCCTTCAAACAATTTCCTAAAATATTTTATAGCTTGAAAAATCGCTAGCAATTCCCTATCATAAGTAGAATACTTTTGTTCGGTAGGCGAAAATTTTTTGGAAAAATATCCTAGGGGTATCCACTTACCTTTTACTCGCTGTTGCAATACCGCACCCATACAGGTATTGGAAGCGTCGGTCATTAAGGCTAAGGGAACATCTAAAAGGGGATGTGACAATGTGACGGCATTCTGTAAACCTATCTTACATTGCACAAAAGCATTTTCACTAACATTGTTCCAAATAATTTTCGATTTATCATTTTTCTTAGAATTCACTAAATATTTATTAAGTTCGCATTGATGTGACGCTAAATGAGGTAAATGTGGTCTATAAAAATTAATCATTCCTAAAAATCGTCTTAAATCCGATACTGTAACGGGTTTAGGAAAGTTAACTATGGCTTCGACTTTATCTTTGAGCGGTTTAATTCCATCCACGCTCACTTCGTGACCTAAGAATTCTATACGCGACTGTCCGAAGCTACACTTGCTTAAGTTTATAGATATGCCGTATGCATTGAAACGTTCGAATACTAACTTCAAATGTTCTTGATGTAAAGTCTCATTTTCGCTGGCAATTATTACGTCATCTAAATAACAAAATAAAAAATCGAGACCTTGTAAAACAGTATTGTTCATAAAACGTTGAAACGTTTGTGCGGCGTTCCTTAGGCCAAAACTCATACGGGGAAATTCGAAAAGTCCGAAAGGAGTAATAATAGCAGTTTTTTCTATATCGCATGGGGCAACTTTTATGCAGTGATAGGCTCTATTTATGTCCACTTTTGAATATATTTTCTTATTAGCCAATATAAAAGTAAAGTCGTGTAATCGCGGAACTGGATATCTGTCGGGCTTTGTTATTGCGTTGAGCTGTCGATAATCTCCGCACGGCCTTAACTCGCCATTCTTTTTAACTACAATATGAAGCGGACTAGCCCAAGCACTTTTAGAAGGCCTACAGATACCTAATTCTTGCATAACCCTGAACTCTTCCTTCACCTTTTTGTATCTATCCGGGGGTAACGGTCTAGCTCTAGCATGAATAGGTGGGCCGCTCGTCTCTATATAATGTAAAACGTTATGCGATGTAGTTTCTTTAAACGACATCGGTTTAATAATGTCAGGAAACATATTTAATAAATCGTAATACGGATGACTTTTGCACACAGAATTTAGCGATTGTTGCGTACACGAAACTAAGGAGGCTAATACATGTAAATCGGTAGTTTGATCAATTAACTTTTTTCGATACAAATCAACTAATAATTTATGATGTGTTAAAAAATCAGCTCCCAATATTGGCTGTTTGACGTCTGCTAAAATAAAATCCCAACGGTACGGTCTTCTTAAATTAAGGTTTAAAACAATTGATTTAATGCCATAAGTTGCAATTTCTGTACCGTTAGCAGCGTATAATTTAAGATCGGATCGACATAATTTATTATATTTAAATGGATTTCTAGATACGGGCAAAACGGAAACATTGGCACCGGTATCTACTAAAAATTTTAAATTAGTGTTTAAATCTGTTACCATGAGACGGCTGCACGGCGTGATGGTACAGACCTCCGCCGTAGTCTGCACCTGCCTAGCTAGTTTTCCGGCTGGGCGGCTGCTGCGCTGGGGCTGGGGTTCCTCTTCCACGCGCACGGCTGGATGCACTTGTGAGCGCGCTGCCGGTACCTGAAGTGGTAGCTGCACAACCAGTCGGGTGCGCCGGGACGACGTCGCTTCGAAGATGACCTTGACGACTCTCGAAAGTTGCGTGACGGTGTTCTGGGTCGCCGGTGTATCGCTCGTGATCGTGAGCGCTCGATGTTAGAAAGGCGCACGTTGATTTTCGCCAATTCCGCCGAAAGGGTGCCGTAAAAGTTAGATGTATGCATCGCCATATTAAAATTTAAATTCTTCCAATAAATCTTCGTCTTCAAAATAATATTTTATTCTATTATAATTTCTAGTTGTTCTTTGTCGGGGTCACCAATGTTGAGTAGTGCTTCTGCCCCCAAGGTTGTTAAATAATAAAGCCTTTTCTTTAATCACTTTATTACTCTTCTCAATACATGTGTTGTTTAAGCTAGCCGTTATGCACTACTGAATAATAATTCTAATAAAATGTAGAAAGCGTCGGGGAAACAATGTGGACGCACACATATACAAAAAGTTCGATCAGCGAATTGCATATGTGTGTCCCTACAGAAAACATTTCGCTGAAGTGGATTTTAATAAATGAGACTATATTACTTTCGATTCAATTTGATTTTGCTTTAGTATAAAATAATATTTCTGTCTCTATTTTAATTGATACGCTGTAATATACATAATATTTCGGTGTTTTCCATATTCTGATTCCATGAATGTTTATTTTGAACATAAAATAAATTTGTGAAAGCTCCTAATATAAACTGAGTAAGCATAATATCCATTTTGTTTCATTTCTACTAAAGCGGAGCGAATTTTTCTTTATAAGTTCACTACTAAAGGATATTCACTAATACAATACGGTAAATATCTATCTCTAACCGTATAAAGACAATTCACCCCCGGCTAACCCCAATATACTCAACAAATATAATATTCACAAAACATAAAACATTCCCCGTTTATTAGAATAGAATGCGCTAACCATTCCCACCGAAAAATATCCAAAAAGAAAAATACTTCAAAGGGACCGCCTGATCAGTATTCCGTTTACATTCACATACGGTTAGAGAAATCATACAATTTAAATCCGTCCACACGAGAGGGATTCCGCGAGCGTGTCCGAGCATGTCCTTGCTCGATTGATCCCGTATAAAGTAGTTCAAATAAATAGATCACCACGTCTGTCCCGCATTAGAACTGTAAATATACGGGGACCTGTTGAAAAGCCTTTAACAAAAACGTATCGCACGGCTCTCAACAGATTTTTTTCGTGGAAACCGTCCGCGCCGCCTTCGATTTGTACGGAATAACTTATTAGATACGGTCCTAGATACGTCTCTATCTGAACATGTGTATCGATTAGTTCTTGTTTGTCTTGTTTTGAATGGAACTATCTTGTTATTTTACAGTTTATTTAAAATCGTAAGTGCACAATAGTGTGTCAATAAATGGTCAAAATACACACCAGCATTGGTAACTTTATCAATCGAAAGCGCTGCAATTGCTTCTTTTTTGCTATAATTATTCTAATGTGTTTGATTAACCATATAAAAAATATTGAAAATTGATAACAACAGAACATATTCTACACTTAAGATCAGTATGTGCATCGAGCTTTAAATGACAAACTTACTAAATGTCTTGTCTTATGCAAAGCTTTTACCAAACATTTCTTTTAGTTTCATTTGCCCCATTGGCCTCCTGAAGTTGCAACACAAACTCGCAATCAGGTGACCCGTTCGCCCCATTGGCCCGCTGTCCCATAAAAGAATTCCATTTGGTATATCCTCACATCTGACTCATAGTGCGTTCATGTTGAGTATTTTATCTCAAAATGGGGTATGCCAACAGAGGAGATTATTCGCTTCGGGCGATCCGTGTTTCTTTGAGATGCAAAAGAACCTGCTTAAAGAAATGTCAGCTTTAACATACATAGCTAACAATATTTTAAAATGGCGCACGGAATAAAGAGCTACAATATAAAATATAAAACGTTTCGAGAGAAAATTAAAACGCGCCTTTTAGTAATTATCCTTATGAATTTTTATTTGAACGCTTCGAATGAATTTTTAATATACGGCGAACATTTTATAAACGAGTAATTTTACAATGATTTCACGCTGACAACACACCTAGCACCCAATTACAAAAAATGGCGGTAACGTCCAATAATTACCGCGCAATTAATTTCCGATCGGAGTAAAACCTTTCGCGTTCACTTTTAATTAGCATAAAAATGATTCACAATACACACGAACATTTATCACAATGATTATTACCGGTAAACAAAGGTTTTGTATTCGGAGTTTGGGGTCAATCACGACCGCCGGATTGGTAGCGGCCATAGCATAAATACGGAGCAAATATAACTGTAAATACAGAGACCGCACTCATTTAATCCTAGAAATTGTTGAAATTAATTAAAACTCGGACGAATTCTGTTAATTTGTAATTAGGAAATGTTTACTCGTCGGCCGGGGCTAATGAGTTTGAAATGGTCTCAAGACTTCGGATGATGTGATTTTAAACATAGGATCCAATTAAGTGAGCGTCGAGCCTGAGAGTGGTCGCGAACATGAAATGTACCTACAATGTTGATGGAAGATAAAAGATTTTGATAACTTTTTTGGAAAATCACAAAACGATATTACGTATTATAATAATATAAAGACAATGTTATTGAATTATACGTATTTATTAGTCACAAATTTGCATGAAAATAATGTTCATAAGATCTTTTATATTGTAGAGTATTGGCTTCACTAAGTATCTATAATTGCTACGAAATTTATCAGAGACAGTCTGACTTCAAATAAAAAACTTTTTTAGATATTACGACGTATTTCATATCCAATTCACGAGTTTTATATTGGTGTCAAATCTAACTAAAATGAGGAAATTACTTTTACTTTCTATATAAATAAAAACAATCATGTCAAAGATCAAAGTTTTTTCGCGTCGCTTTTCTTGATCCTTGTTAAGGTTTATAGGCTTGATAATTAAACTTGATAGTTAAGGCTGCAGTCTAGCAAAATTGCGTTTTCAACAAGTTATTTAACAATTTTTTCCCGGCTAATGAAATGATAAACTGATTTTTTTTTCTTGTTTATCAATTAGTGTTATATACGCAATGCGCGTGAATTTTTTCACATTTATAAAGTTACTTTATGTTACCTTAATCAGGCCTTCAAGATAAGTCTCTTTCCCCCAAAGACATTTCGAGCTAAGTTTGTGCACTCACTACGTTGCAACCGATTACAATTTACACAATTTGATCAGCGCATAAATATCCTTATATAGTCGTAATTCAAATCTGCTGAATACAATTGCCGAAAAACTTATGATTTTCTTAATTAGAACGTTATAAATTCATTAAATTTCCCATTTTTTGCCTTACAAAAAACTATTGATAAATACTGCTAAAAGTTATTTTTTCCATTAATTTATTCGAGTTGGTTGAAGACCAATGAGTATTAATCCTTTAATTTTTTTTTTTTTTTAATTCGATAATTCTTTAAATATTAAAAAAATATTTAAAATAATTAGGAAAAATCGAAGCGAATTTCTTTAGTCGCGCTCCTTGGGCCGGAGCGTTCTGACGTGTGCTCTACGCTCGATTTTCCTTCATACCGAAGTGAAAGTTGCTCTACTTCATTAAATTTAATATTTTTGTTAATTGATTATTTTTATCTTAGTTTTGTGCAAATATTCATATTTGTATTAAATAATTAATAATATTAATATTAAACATTTGATTTCGATATGGAAAATAAACGAAAAAAATATGTGTGTAACTACTAGGAAAAAAATTATCTTCGAACATAAAGTTAATAAAACCAAATAGATTACAAAGGTGATTGGCAACAATTTCTTTATTTTACGGGGTCTCAGTAAAGGGATGTATGTTTCTTTAAAACTAAAGTAAGCTCATAAATTTTCTTATAATTTTTTTTTGAAGTTCCAAAAATGTTTATTTTTCGTTTGAGAAATACGAAATATATAAAATTGTATTGAGAACTTGAACTTGGGACATACGGGGAAAATGATTTGTTTACTCCAAAATTCCAAATATGTCGAGGTGTTTTAATTTTTTCTTCTAGTCATTTTAAACGTAGCGACATGTTGTTTGATTATTAATTTTGTAACTTAAATACAGGATGTTGGTTTTATATTTTGATCTTACAGACGCGCTGACTAATTTAGTCCACCATTTCTAGTTTAGTCCACCAACTCTAAGTACCAATATTAAAACGAATGGATTATAATCACATCATCAAAACTCAGATGTAATGGAAGATCGCAATAACATAGAAAATTCAATGGGTGTTGAGAACTAAACAAACACAAGTAACAGAGACGCACAGAATAAAAAAAGAGGACGAAAACGATAATTCGTTGATGCTTTTACTTTTCGACGTATTGTTAGGGTACATCACCAATCTGCAAAAAACAAAACTGATGATTCCCAATTGCTGATTAAAAATGAAAAACAAATAATCGACAACAGTGGTGAAAATTTGCTGATCACAATGAAACATCCTTCAGTGGTAGCAGATTTACTCATTTAAAATGTATCGGTGAACAGCGTAAAGGAGAGGAGGACAGGAAAATATAATGAATGCGGATGGTGGATTGTATACAGGGTGTAATCGTTAAGTATGTGCAGGCGATTATGACGTTATTATTGCAGGTACCAAAAAACTTAAAACTGATATCGAAATTACTTTACCTAATGAGCAAAATGACAATAATAACTTTTTAAAAGTATAACGAGAAATATCTAAAAAAATTACTTTATACACTCCCATATCAAGAAAGGAAAATGGGACTAGTTGAAGTTAAATGTCTAATTCCGGCAAAAGACATGAATGCGGAAGATGCGGTTAAAAATAAAAAAAAATAATATTTGAAATACAATGCAAAAAAATAACACTTTTGTCATAGATAAGAATCATGACTATTTTTTCCAAATTCAGGGACAACTAAACGTTGATAATATGTTATATATACATACGTTCGTATGATAATATACAGTTACATATTTTGTAAAATAAAATTGTAATACTGATATGATTTAAAAGAGCAACTATGGAGTTTCTTGCCGGTTCTTCTCCATAGATACTGCTTTTCGAATCGGTGGTAAATGTAAAAATATGTATTGACGTTTCAAAAGTGCTTCTCGGAGAAGTCTAATTGAATAAATAAATGTTTGAGTTTGTGTTTGAGTTTGAGTTGCAGAAGCAGAAGTCTGCTTATTTGCTGTTTGGACTGGAGTGAATCATGATCGTCTAATATTAATTTAGTGAGAAACGTCTTCCCAGTTCAAAATGGAGAAATAAACCATCCACACGAAGACCGACATCCGCGCGGACGGAGTCGCGGGCGGAAGCTAGTCAGAAATAAATATCTTTTGTTTTCATTTGCGCATTTTTCTATTTTATAATTTTTTACACAAACATTACATTTTTTTTTATTATATACAAAATTTGTTTACCCTTTTTTTTGTGAAACTGAACAACTTTCACTAAGAAACTTAGGTCGAAAAAAATGTATAGAGTTATGCAATTTGTATGGAAAGCTTATTTTTTTTTTTATATTTCGTCCAAATTTCTTTGTAAAAGTTGATCAGTTATATAAACATGAAGTTGAAGATATCAATAGAACGTATTCGCAAATTTTGTGTACTGATAAAAAGAATCACCCGGTGTAATTTTCACGAAAATTGTTTCAAATTGTCATTTTAGGTACTTATTACGAATATTAAATTATGCATAAGAATGATTTAATTTTTAAAAATTAAGTGGAGCAACTTTCCCTTAGTACATTTGTATTATTTACATATAGGATGACAGGATGCATTTGTTTGCACTACTAGACCAAGCCCTTAAGTGGGCGTAGTTTTATGTACATTTGATGTCTACCTTTGTTATTTTTATATCAGTACTAGCTTTCCGCCCGCATTTTCAACGAAAAACCAGCATAGTTCCCGTTCGCGTCGGATTTCCGGGATAAAGCCTATCCTATGTGTTAATCCAAGTTACCCTCTATATGTGTGCTTAATTTCATTGTAATCGGTTCAGTAGTATTTGCGTGAAAGAGTAACAAACACACACACACATCCTCACAAACTTTCGCATTTATAATATTAGTAGTACTCTACAGATGTTTATGTGATACGTCATAGGGTCGGTTTCACCACTTGCTGTTAATGTCTCTGATAGCCTATTTGTAACTTTTACTTTCGTACTTTCTTTTTAACTGACAGATAAGCTAAACGGAATGTATACAGATATTGTGACACTGGCTAAAAATCTAAAATATCGATTTCTACTATGTGTTAGTACTAAAGAATTTCATATTTATTTTTTTTCATCGTCATTAACTTGATACATTAATTATCTAAGTGATATTTCAATACTATTAATTAAAAAATTATAAAATACTATATTTATATTTATAGATTCATGTAAGTATACTTAGCGTTGAGGTAAAAGAAGAGAGAACCAGAATTTGCATTTGATAAATTATTTTGTCAAGCGAGATAAGATCAAACAGCAACATAAAAATTCAACCAACAAACGGTTATTCGTATCAAATTTGACAATATTTCGCAAACAAAGAAGAACAAGGTACACCCACCACAACCATTTTAAAAAAACATTTTTTTTCAACGAAATGAAGTGTATCGGCCCAAATTTTTACATCACTGCTCACGGTTGATTATGAAACCAGTAAATATACCGCTAGCATGAAGCTATATTCAAAAGATTTTGTTGAGTTACCTTTACACATTTCGGTGAAAATTCTGAGCTTTTCAATCCTCCAACGAATTAAAGTGTAATTGAAAATGAAACGTTTGTAAGTAACAAATGAGGAGCAAACAAAACCGTGGCTAAACTTAGAAAATAATTAAGTTTAAACGAGTTTCAAATTAATTTTAAACTCGACATTTCAATTTGTGAGCGTTTCAGTGCGTTGTTACGTAACAATTGCGTTGCTATGGCGACGGCTGAAAGGCCTTTATGAGGCGGCTTGGGAATTTGTATCCACGCCGGAATATATTTAATTTTCATTTTTAATCCAGTCGATTGGTAAGGTGTTAGATTTTTCTAGGGCGGCAATGTAGTAAGCACTATAAAATAATATAGAATATTTTTTTCATAACAACACTTTTATGCATCAACCTGCCTTATTAGAATAAATTAATAAAGTTTGAACTAATTTAGGCATATCATTGATTATACGAGTTAAAATGATATAAAAGCTCATCAAAGTAAATGCAGCTATAAATATTGACTAAAATAATTTCACTATCCTCAGCTAGTAACTTAAAATGACAGCTAAAACAATATAATACTGTTTTTGCGTAGGTAGTGTATTTTGCTAAAACGTCAAAATACGCCCGACCCAGTGTAGCGGAAACATTGATAGACTTATTTTGTTGATATAAGTAGATTTTATTTGTGATTTTTAGCGCCTCTTAAATTCCACATAGTCTAAGAGACTTACTTTACTTCACTTGTTTTCTTTATACTATGTTCTTTATTTATTATTTCTAGTACTATTAAACTAACTAACTTTTTAACTATTCATCTTTATTCGTATAATATTATTTTTATAGAGTAAGATATTATCTTAGCAAAATGTAAGCCAATTATTTATTACAGTCTTGAAGTATTTGAAGAAATCTGAATCTGTTTTCAGACTAACACCTCACCCGGCTCTGCCCGTCTGAACCGTGACACAAATATATTACGACTTACTTAGCAATGTCGATTAGGAAAAATGTTGCTTTTTGTGTTATATAATATTAAAATTAGGTTTTTAGTTACATCTTATAAAAATGATCAATCTTACTTATCCATGTGAAAATTGATTAATAAAATTGATTTAGATGAAATTCGGTAATCTGATATTTTATGGTCTATATATAGTTTATTTTTCCGTGCATACGCAAAACCACTGAAACGGACACTAAAATACTAAATAAAATCTACGTATGCCAAAAGCTATAGTGAATTTATTTACTGCGAAAAATCAGGGCTTCGTTTTATTGTGCCTTCACAGCCTTTCGATAACAAACATAGCCACATTGTGCTGCTTTTGAATTTTGTTTTGCTTGTTTTTCTTTTTTCTCGCACTTCAATGTTTTCACAGTTATACATTTTAATAAAACAATAATATTAAACTAACAATATAGGTGCATATTTTAGTTAAGGTCGTTTGTGAGTATTAAATTGTAAAAAATGAAAAAGAAAGAATGTCTGATGTATAGTTACGGTAAAGTAATTATATTTATTAACTAGCTTACCGCCCGCGGCTTCGCCCGCTTTGTCTAAAACCTAATAAATTATATACTGAAACCTTCCTCTTGAATCACTCTATCTCCGTTGCGTAGTTTTAAAGATTTAAGCATACAAAGGGACATAGGGACAGAGAAAGCGACTTTGTTTTATACTATGTAGTGATAACAAGAACGGATTGGTTGACTCACCTAGTATAAGAATCAAACAACTTAAAATCAATGATTGACATTATGACCTCAATATTTTAAACCTGCCTAAATACAGCCATTATAAGATTTGTTATCTAATAAGAAAATCTGCCACAAAAATCTAAATAACAAATAAAAAACCACCCTCTTGAACTACATACCAAACAACCGAAACCAAAATTGACATTGCGACTGCTTTGGAAATATAGACACAGCTCGCTTACAGCGTTTTGTACGCAAAGTAAATACCTACAGAGAGCCAAATTAAAAAACAGTTTCGCTACTTCGGCAGTACAAAGTGAATGTGTATGTGTGTATGTATGTATGTGTGTATATGTATATGTATGTGTGATATGTGTATATGTATATGTATTATGTATAAACGATTATTTGTTGTATAATATATTTTATAAATATTTATATTCGTTCAGGCTATATTGACTGGCAGTCGTGCTCTGTTATTTGAGCCGCAAGTCATCTGTATTACTGGTCCTCACTGAAAACCAGTGTTGCAGAAACACTCTGTAACTTTTGCTGACGTGGGGCCCTTTTGGCATCACACTAACTTTATTTATTTTTTTTAATTTTAATTTTATTTTGTATTTCTTCTTTTTGTTCGTTTTTTTTATTTAATTACATTATTTTTGTAAAAATTGGTGCCAAATAAATGAGTTTGAGTTTGAGTTTGAAAATTACCAACAACGATCGCTAAAACCTGTATTCCCTTGTAAATATCGAAAGTTGGGTATTTCATTTCCTTTCGCCTGAGAACAAGGGGAGATAAACGGGTGGGAGGTTGAATGTCCGGTGGAAAAATTATAGAAGCGTTTGGATATTTTGTTTATAACATTTATATTGGTTTTATACATTCAGAAAAAACTTTGAGGAATATTTTGAGTTTACTTAGTTCGACCTTTTTTGTCTTAATCTATGAGATATACTCGTAGTGATAGATAAGTATTGCACTGGTTTGTGTGTTAGCACAATAATAGTAGAGAGAGTATATTTGGTTATCAACAACAATTTAACGTCATCTCGCAAATTTAACGAAAAATAAATATAGCTTAGATTACAAAATAAAAGGCAGATGGAGCATGACAATCATCCATCGCCCTTGTCAAAGAAAATACGAAATCAAAAACGAATACGAACCTCCGCCAGTGCTATAGCGATTCTAGTGTCATGCAATACGTCAAAAGGGGTTTGCTATTTTAGTAAAAAAATGCTGTCTTGTGATATTAAAACGCTGTAAAATTTGTTCCCGAAAACAAACAAAAAGATAAAACATCGTTTTACAGGTTCTCTGTAGATTATTTGGCTTATTTAATTTTGTATACAAATAATAATTTTACATATACGAAGGAATACAAAACTTCAACGTATGCTGCCAGTATTTTGAAAATGAATTTGCCATTTTTATGGGTAAAACGGTAAAATGGTTAAAAGATCTTCGAGGTAGTGCTGTTGGATTTTTCGATCGTGAATGTGATTATTTGTATAGTGCAATAAAGGTTCATGATCATTATAAGATAATTTTAATAAGCATAATACTTTTTTTTTTGTTACCTTTATATAGCTTAAAAACGTCAGAGTCGTTTTCGCCCGCGATTTAATTCATTTGAACTCCGTGATGGATATGACAAAATTATTATTATTCAGGAATTATATTTATTTATTATCCAGTAAAGCAGCTGACAATGTGGATGTCGTAAGATGTCACTGAAAATCAGTGTTAAGGTATTATGCCTCAGGTATCCTGAGTGGCTTCCTTTTTAAGCGCAAGCAACCATACATAAATTATTTATGTTCTCTATTACCTATTATTCATAATTTACAATGCTGTGTGTTTGTGTGTATTGGAATAAATGGTTTCTTCCTTCTTTCTTTCTAAAAATAAAATGTCCCGTGTTCTAGACTAAAAACTACCGCTAATCGCTATCCGCATTCATGTATTTTGAAAATAAAAAATAATATAGGTAATCATTGTAATTTTGAAACATTTTTTTATGTAATTTATTTAATTAAAAATTTATCGTTTATGTAACAGAAGAATTTTTACAATATTATAAAAAAATATCACAAACAAATATTCATATTAAAATTAAAATTAAACCCTGACAGCTAATTTATGTAGCCAACGTCACTAACACCACTACCATAATAATTCAGATGATTGCAATGTCACCTCATAAATCAAAATCGGTTCAGCGGTTTATACTGCAGGGCGTGCCAAAGAAATATTATACATAGATACACTCGAAAAACATAACCCTCTTTCTTCCGTAGTCGGGGAAAAATTTGGGAAAATTTTCAATATCTGGTAACATAACACCCACACAGAAGCACCGTGCACGTACAGTGCAGCGGCGAAATGACAGCACACATAGCTTTATGGAAATGACGATAAATTATTCGGTTTAGTTCGGCAACGCTCCATCTGTCTTTTATTTTGTAATCTAAGAAATATAGTAAGAAATTAAACAAACCAGTAGTAGCACGAAACCTCAAAAACAGATGCGAAAATTATCAGTTACTGGAGTACCTACTATTCTCACAAGGAAAGGATACTTTGATATTGTTTAAGTTCTCTTACTTATGTAAGAGAACATTTTAGTTAGAAACAATTTCTACACATTTTAGTAAGAAACAACAAATCCAAAGAAACAATCATATTGTTCTTCAAATCAACACTATTAACATTTTAATTATAATCTCTAAAGTCGTGCAATCAACACGCCATAAACAATGTAAAAAGCCTCAACGATCCTTTTTAAATTCAACGACTCAATAACCCAGCTTCAGTATTGTTCCCTAACTTTTCCTTCTAATTTAATGAATGCTGACAAAATCCCGGATTAGCGGGACCGGATACAGCCGTAGGGCGTGATAAAATCGTCATATCCGGTGTGGCACCTCGCTGCCTGATCTGAAATAGTCTTTATCCGATATACCATTTTCATTTGCTCTTAAATTTTGTTAAAAATAAACAATCAATTTTTATTGGCTTTCGATGAATTTCAGAAGTAATAGGTATGTACCATACTACTAATATTATGATGGATGGATGTTTGTTACTCTTACATGCAAATATTTCTGATTTGATTACAATGAAATATATGCATGTAGGTAGCTGAAGACCCAGAATAAGACATAGGCTACTTTTTATCCCGGCAATCACACAAGAACGGGAACTAGGCAGGTTTTTTTCTTTGAAAACGCGGGCGAAGCCGCGGGCGGAAATCTAGTGTATATTATGTAGACTGATGTATAACAAGAAAGTGGGATCGAGGGCTTTAGCTAGAAAAAATAATAAATTCTCAACCGTATTGCAAATTGCTTCCAATAATTGTAGAGATGACCCAATTCCATATTCCATACGAATACAATTTATATGAGTATATTTCAAACTCACAATACTGAACAATAATATTGAAATATTATAATAAACTGAACTGATAATGATATTATAATATACTAGCTTCCGCCCACGACTTTGTACGTGCATCCCCGTTATTCCCCGTTCCCGCAAGAATTTCGAGAAATCCTTTCTTAGCGGATGCCTACGTCCTAACCTACCTGCATGCCAAATTTCAGCCCGATACGTCCAGTGGTTTGGGCTGTGCGTTGATAGATCACTATATCAGTCACCTTTGAGTTTTATATATATATATAGATTTTAAGTACGCACTTAATAGGTAGGTACAACGTACATAGAAAAAACTAAAAAAAGAACCCTTGCCCTTAAAACTACATCAAAACATGAGTATCAAATCGTCATTAAACACAGTTAAAAAACAATTAAAAAAGCCACCATTCATTAACCGCGCGTTAAAACTTAACAACAAAATAAATCAGATTATTTTCACATCACGTTACGACTAATAAAGGCCCGCGGCTCGCCCCGATGTCATCGCACGTTTACGACCGTAAAAACAACGAGCAATCGTAAAATATCACTTTATGGCTTTTTAACACACCTTTATAGCAATAATCATTACTCTGTATTTTATTAATCCGCTAACTTTTTCACGCGGCGTCGTCTGGATCTGTCGCTTCTTAACAAGAAAAATATAATATATAGGAAAACTGAAAATTTAAAATAATATAATAATATGGGGCATTATAGTAAAATCAGCAAACTAATGGTACTTGTAGATCTTTATTATTATCATTCATTTGTTTTTAAGAATGTGTAATTTAGACGCAAAAATATGGACAGTTGCGATAAAACAAATTTAACTAAAAATAATGCATTTATACCAAGTTATAATACTATACCAAATGCGAGACTCATTAAAATCAATGTTATTTTAAAACGTCCATTTAAAAATAAATAACATGTTTGTACAGCGAAAACAATTTCCGATGAATAAATGCAACGCAAACAACTCATCCGAAAACTTATCAAACAGACATTGCTACCGTATCAGCAATGCGCCGAAACACTTGGTACCATTCCAATCCTGGAATAATTCGAGCCGTGTATTGGCAGAATAAATAAAAACATTGTTACCGGTTGCCATGGCGACCGATGAGTGGCAGAATAGCTATGCCATCCCTAATTGGCGCGCTTGGCCCGCCGCCAGCGCACCGCGAACGTATTGAAAACTAGAGTTTTAAGCCATTGATTTATAAAGCTCACATTATGTTCCTCCTTTGGGTTTCTGCGGACATTTCAGTGTACATTGGTCGCTTGTTAGCGCACGCCATCTTGAACGTACCACATTTGCAGCAACGTATAATGAAGCTAAATTTGTATCATCGAATTTTGCAGCTGGAAATATAATACCTTTGTTCGGATGAAAGGGGATTTTCCGCAACAGACATTTGTACACGTTCCCACTTGGAGTGCTTAGAGCGGAATATCAATTCTTCAAAAACCGTATTTGTGTGGAGAACTTAATAACCGTATCTATTTTCCCATATCTATTTGAAATTTCAAAATTTCATCCAACCATATAACTAATAATTTTGAACACTCGTACATATGCAGGGGAAATACGTATACAAACATTCCTCTGTCAAAAAAAAATTTTTCTATTAAATATTATATCAAACAATGCATTAAAAACATATCAAAGCGTATAATTCACAAACAATCGAACGAATACCGCAATCATAACTTGTTCAATAATTATTGACAAGTGGCTTCATGGCCGTACCTTTGCATAATTATATGCCCATATATGCCGAATTCCACGAATTTGAAATGTCGATGAATTATTCTGATGGTCACTGGATATTTGGAAGTTTAGTTCTATCACGGCTATCGCTAATATCATCATAACCCGATTAATTTTGGCCTTTGATGATTATAATAAATAACATGGCGCTCAGAGTAATATTATTCTTGAAATGTAGAGGAAATCGGACGAATGTTTTAAATGTTTTTCTATGCCCTAGTTAATTATCATTTAGTTAGTTGGTGCAATTTCAATTTGCGTTGTGCGTTTGTTTTCAATTTGCGTTGTCCTTGAAAAAAAAGGCTATTTTAACTCAACGTACTTCATTTGCTATACCGATTTATTTGTTTCAGTTTTTCAGAAGTTCATTGAAGATAATATTATTATGTGCGCATTTTACCTATGCATAGGTAAAATGACGACTACTTGATAAAAACAATAAAACCTTTGCTCTATGCTTCGATTTTGTAACCACAGTATATCATCACTAAGAAGTTACAGTACACACAACGTACGACAAACACGGTAGCATAACCGCGACGTTTCATAAAAACACGACATTTGGCGCCATAAATAACAACAAAGCGGGCACGGTCAAGTAATTTAGCAATTTAAAGCGTCAGCCGAGCCTTAGTCATTAACTGGGCATTATGCTAAGCTCAGTCTCGAAATAAGCTCGGTCATGAAGATTACCTCGTCAGCTGAGCGTGGATAAATTTCTTCGGAGCCCCCGTTTTATTGCGTCCCCGCTTTGGGACTTCGCGGATTTACTTTTAAATTATTTCATCTGAATCGGTGTTTCGGTGGAACATTGATGACTCGAAAGTGCTTGGCTGTCGTCATATTAATTTGGTAGAGTGAAATAAGGATAATTTTTTTTGGACCATTAAGTCCTTTTTCCATTTTCTATATTAATGATAATGATTTTAATGTCTACTCATTTTTCTCCTCTTTTTCTCTCCCATTTGCAATTATTATTAAATATACATTTATTTAATAAACAAAGGTTTTATTAATAAATTCACAAAATATATTATTCCTTTAGATAACTCTTTCAATTAACAACTAAAACTACACTGAAAAACAATTCCACTCCAACAAAATCATTAACACAAAAGAAGAAAACACTTCTAATAAACATTTGCACAACCGAAGCTCAATTACAAATGCAATACAATAATTGTCTCGCTCGTTAGTGAAAACCTTCAAACGGCACCTTGTTTTATTTATAACGCAAAGATAAAAATACAGATGCGCCACACAACAGAGTTCGCGAAACGTTGACACTAATTAAAGGCCTCGCGACACACGAATATTAATAAAAACATAATATTTCACAGTGCAGTGCGGTGTGCACTCAAATTAGGCCACTCGCTCGAGTGAAAACGACACCTGAACCTGAATGTAGCTCCGTTGAATGTCCTTAAATATGCCAATACCAATTTTGATGGCAGTGGACTGTCTTTTAGATTTACTTTCTTTTTCACTTGTAATGGTATAGTATGTGTTGCTAATGTACCAGCTATAAGGAGTGAAAATAGATTCTATCTACTAGTATAATAATTGCAAAAGGTAACAAGTTTGCTGCTTCGTCTTAGTCACTAATTAACTGTTTCATTATGTAATGTTGACAGTTTTTACATTCTTTTTTGAAGTGAAAACTTCTTTAGCGGCGTTGGGTATAAAATCTTAAACTCGCGTCAGGACACGTGGCCTGATCGAAAAAGCGTAAGACGGATTTTTTTTTTAAGCCCTTATATTCCATGCGTAAGACGGATACCATTCCAAAATATCAAACATGCTGAACGTTAATAATCAAGTTTTCACTTCTGCCGGTACTCCCGGAGTGCAACCCGTCTTTTTTTTTGTTAAATGCAGTCGTCACGCCTTCTCGTACGTATAACAAAGTGATCTCAACCCATATTGATTTTTCGAATATTCATGTTATATCATTATTTTTGTATTGTTACTTACTTACTTACTTAATATCCTAAGGCCCCTAGGTGGGGCAAAGGGCGTCAACAGTACATCGCCATGTATCTCGATTTTTGGCGGCATGTTTTATTTCGCTCCAGCATTTTCCTATACACTTGGCCTCTGCGATGACAGTCCGACGCCAAGTTAGCTTTGGACGGCCACGTTTTCGTTTTCCCTGGGGTTCCAATCCAAAGCCTGCTTTGGTATGTGTTCCGGGTCTCTACGTAGCGTGTGGCCAATCCACTTCCACTTACGGCGTTTAATCTGTTGGGCGATCGGTGTTTCGTTGCAGCATTCCCAAAGGTCGTCGTTGGAGATAGTATTAGGCCAGTAAGCCAGGCCATTTTTGTATTGTTCGTAATGCAAATTTGTCAAGTCTATATTTTTAGCTACAGGTGGAAGGGAGCAATTATAGTTCAGAATAATGTCAGAAAGAATTTCAACCATAATCAATTTGGATTTTTAGGTCCTAAATCAAAGAAAATCTATGAAAAAGAACATGAAACGCGTAACGTGATAAACGGGGAACAGGGTGAAATAAAGCAAGTTGTCAAGCGATTTTAAGTTAGGTTCGAGTTACGTAAAGTTAGTATTGTTACAAACCAGTAGATACTTTGTGAGTTTGGAAACAGTGCTCGGGCCCGCGAAGGGATATCAAGTTTATAAAAAAGTTAAGCTAGCTGCTTTAAGAGCACTACTCAATAAATTTGAGAATAAGTAGGTATATAATTTTTGTTTTAAACTCTTCGCTGCGGCAAGACTATTGAAGCAAGAAATCAGGATAAAAGTGTTTTTAGTTATAAAATATTATAAATATTATCCAAATCGTGCTTTTTCAAAATGTAAGTATGTATTTATCTGTAGAAAAAGCTCGCACGTTTAAAAAATTGATAAACGAATAATAAAAATTTCAATTTTCAACATACATAAACAAATGGATAAGATCTACACTGCTTACTAGTAACCTACTACCATATAGAATCTGTCTAGATCCCATATACCAACCACTAAAAAGTGCATCTAGAATATTTTGCCATCTCAACCCTACCAAAAACATATATTTCACCAACACGTTGCACATGTTACGTCACTTTTCCTCTAGAAAAAAGGTCATCGCAGGTTAAAATCACTCCCCTGGGCTTATTATTTTAATAATTGAGTTGCATCCGTGTCGCTGGCGCTCAGCCAGAGCAGCTTTTCACTTCGGCAGGATTATATCCGACGTTGTGGAGCCCTGTATCGGGATTATCTTCGGCAATATTTTCCGACAGGATTGGACTTTTTTGGTAATAAAACAGATTTTCGAGCTTTTCGTAAATGCCTCTATGTATATCTAATCTGTGAAACAACTTGTTTTTGCGCATGGACTATTGAATTTTGGACGCGATGAGTTTAATGTTGAAATTTAAAGATGCGTTTAATTTACGTTTTGTTTAGTACCAATGAAAATATAATATATTATAACTCTTTACAAAGTATTTAAAACTTTATCATGTCTATTATTTGCAAATTACTGTTTCTACAGCAGATATTTTTACAGCAGCAAATATTAAACAACACTGTCACCAAGTCTCTCGTTTTTTCAAATATCGCAGTAAAAAACAAATAAATTAGTGTGTTTACGGCCTAATCACGTTTCTGTAATATATTTGTCGATGAGCGTTCAGCTAAGCGGTCTTCATTAGGCCCTGAACAGGTGATTGTTATTAGTGTAGTAACTTATAGACCGGGAGTCGGAGAACAAAATATTTTGCTTACAATATTTTAAGCTATTTTTTCATAAATTATTTAGGACATAAATAATGGCTTACTGCTTAATACATAGGCATTAAACGTTGTAGTTGGTGAATACTTAGTGACGTACAGATTTAACCATGAAAATTTGCAAGTTTGCAAATGTCTAAAGAGTCATTTCTATTCTATGTGTGGGTTCCATTACAAATAGACAACACCTAGACTAGAGTAGATAATTTGTGAAACAAAAAAAAAATCGCAGTCGGATGAAACCCATTAGAAAAGGATGGGAATATGATGAAAATAAAAGGAAAAATAAATTACGGTCAATCCGAGTTCGGGAAGTGGGAGGGGGGAGCTTTTAAGAGAAAAAAATGGTTTCTCTCAATTTCCGACAAAACTACAAGTCCTACGGAAAAAAGTTTGATGGCAAAGTTGTAGGTAATAAAAAGATCTACAACTTTTGTATTGACAATTTTTTCACATAACCTCAAAATTTAGGTTAAAAATTCAAAAAAACCAAGTTTTTGGTTTTTTATTTTTATCTACTTCAATTTTTATTTTTTTTCTACAAAATTTGGTGGAAACTTGCTTTATTATGTCCTAAATACACTGTAATTTATTTGATTGAAAATATTTATTTTTTCGCCTTATTTTGAATTAATACCAAAAAAACAACCTAATTTTCAATCGAAAAGTCACCCGTCAAAATATCAGCTTTTTTCAAAAACTTGGGGAGCCTTTTATTCATTGAAATCTCTACTTTCATATGGTGTAAAAAAAATAAACATTACCATAGTAGATGTTCTCAGGAAATTCATACAACAGTGTGAAAATGAGCGTTTACTAAATCAGGCACACTTCTCAAATTTACCTGAAATGTTTTTATCGACATCATTTTGCTTTTGAATATGCTGTAAAATATTATACTTAGAACAGATAATTTTTTTTCTTTTGAAATATTACCGAAAAGCCGATACAAGAGAAGATATAGAGTTCGAGAAGTGTGCCTGATTTAGTAAAAGCTCATTATCACACTGTTTGTATGCATTTCCTGAGAACATTTACTATGGTAATGTTCATTTTTTTTACACCATATGAAAGTAGAGATTTCAATGAATAAAAGGCTCCCCAAGTTTTTGAAAAAAACTGATATTTTGACGGGTGACTTTTCGATTGAAAATTAGGTTGTTTTTTTGGTATTAATTCAAAATAAGGCGAAAAAATAAATATTTTCAATCAAATAAATTACAGTGTATTTGGGACATAATAAAGCAAGTTTCCACCAAATTTCGTAGAAAAAAAAGTAAAATTTGAAGTAGATAAAAATAAAAAACCAAAAACTTGGTTTTTTGAATTTTTCACCTAAATTTTGAGGTTATGTGAAAAAATTGTCAATACAAAAGTTGTAGATCTTTTTATTACCTACAACTTTGCGATCAAACTTTTTTCCGTAGGACTTGTAGTTTTGTCGGAAATTGAGAGAAACCATTTTTTTCTCTTAAAAGCTCCCCCCTCCCACTTCCCTAACTCGGATTGACCGTAATTTATTTTTCCTTTTATTTTCATCATATTCCCCTCCTTTTCTAATGGGTTTCATCCGACTGCGATTTTTTTGCACTTTTTATTATTTTTAAAGGGATCTACCCCAGTGTAACATAGCTAATTTAAATAACAAATTTAATCAATTTTGTAACTGTCCAATAAACATTATCTTCATTACGCAACCATAATGTATAATGTCGCTTAATCAACCTTAAAATAGCGACACTGTTATCCTAATCTCAGGCCTACTACAAAGGCTTAGGCGATAATCCGTCAAGTTGAAAAATAGGGATTGGCGTCTCTATCGAATCGGGTCTGAATGTAATGTTTCAGCCGCTGAAAATAAAACGAAGTTAAAAATAGATTGTTTAATAAATTTTTACTCCAGCTCCTGTACTATAGATCGCCACCTTTCTCTTAATGAAAGAAATAAAGATGGACGAACAACAACCATGTTGTGTTTTTACAACCGGAAGTATGAAACTCTAGAATATGTGCGTGTGTTCTTTATGTGTTTGTTTTGCTCGAACACAAAATAAAAAATAGTTATGTTACTAAAGCGTTGATTTAATGAAAAATTTGCATGAATTGTAATTCAAGCACTGACTGAATAGGTATAGATGTCTATTTTCCTTATAGTTTTCTAAAGCTACAGTATATTATATTTTATTTATTCTCCGTGCGAGTACTATCCTATAAATATTTATTTTCCTTTTTTAAGCTATTGCATAGTTTCTATCGCGGGCCTTGAGCGCGGGGACCGAATCCAGAAATTCCGTAACTAAAAAACCTCACGCTCCCCACTCCGACGGGCTCGGAGGTGTGGCTTGAAGGCATGCTATGCAATAGCTTTACCGCGGCAGTCCCTGAGTGCCACACGTCTTTTTTTATAATATTATACTGCCAATAACAACAATATGCCTATTATTCAATGTCTACAACGATCATATATTTAGCGAAGGATAATATGAAGTCTTATTACTTTTAATACACGCCTACCTATATCAAAATCAAAATATGTAACTATACAGTTATTTATTCATTTCATAAGAATTCAACAAAAATATATGAATATGAATATAATACTGCAACATATTATAAAGAGAATCCGTATTTAATGATACCGAGAATTGCCATTTTATACATTGAAAAAGAAAAAGATTTACTATCACAGAACGCTGACTCTATTTATAAAGAAAAGCAATCATTGAAACAGCTATCTTACCCTAGCCACTTCGTAGAATCAAATTTTCACTTCAGTACCTAAATATAACGTAACATTACTCTTTCAACCTTTTCCAATAGCACAAACAAAGTACCAATACCTGAAACCAATTCACGACATAACGACGTGTCTATAATTAATTGAGTCCATGCAGAAAGTTCACGAATACAGAGCCGTGGACTAATGAGCGTGTACATGACAGACGCGTGACCGTGACACCGGCAACGAGACCTAACCTAGATTTAAAACGGGTTACTTTCTAATATTAGCACACCTGGGGGCTCTAAACTATTCTGTTTTGACTTTTTATTAACAAATAGTACCGATTGTTGGATTCGTGATTTTAGTGTAACTCGGCTGTGAATTGAAAAACTTTGATGGTAACACGTTCGTTCGTGTGGATTGTATGATTTAAGACACATAAGATTTTAATTAGACCCTGTAGATGCATTTTGGTGGTGATTAACTACTGAAAATTAACCCAGAGCTAAATAAGCGTGTTAAAATTATAGACAGATCATGAATTCCTTATGGAGGTAAGAGAGAGCTATAATTTATCACAAGCCATAATTTTATAAAAGAAACAGTAATAACCGGTTTACACAAGTACAGGAACTTTTTCAAGAACAAAGAGAGTATGTTATTTTTTTATTTTTTTTTTTACTTCTAGCTTCTTGAAGACAGAACTAGCTTCATTTCTAAGATAGTAGGTAATGCCCCAGGAGAGTTTATAAAAAAAACTAGCTTGAAAAAGTAGCCGGCCATGAGACCTAATCTAAACCTAATTACGTCACGCGTCCTAATCCTATCCATCTCATCATATTTTTAAAATCGTGGCTAATATTTTAACGCGTAGCACGCTCGCTCAGGTGTCACGGAGTCAGCTGTCGTGTTTAGCGTGACACCTATGTCCAACCCGTGTCACTGTCTATTCCGCCTGACTTGCGAACACTGATTTTTTAGGATGTTTCATTCTGAGCTTGCGTTGGATTGATTCGTAAATACAGTGGTTGGTAAGATGCGGTTTAGTGAAGTAACCATTGATTACTGGCTTCTGCACTATACTTTGTCTGTAGTAGGGGCCACGGTAGGGGCTATTATACATTAGAACTTAAACGATATTATAATAGATAGCTAAGGATATCATCCTACTTTTGTTGTAAAGAGAAGTACAATGTATTAAGAAGCAACGTAAGAAATAGGAATAATTCCGAAACAATTCTACATTAAAGTCATATTCGAACACCGAAACAACAATCATAACGGAATTTTCTTTTCAAATACTTCTGAATTAATTTTCATTATTCACAATTCTCAACTACATTCATTTCGCTTTTTAATTACGGCCACAATAAGTTTTGTCTCCAAATTCTTTCAAGCGTCGTTTATCAAATCTTGTACAATTTCGTCTCTGAAACATTGAGGGAGAATTGACGTAAGTCATTCAATAAGAAAAACGCCGTACAAAGAGAAAGTTTTCCAACAAAGGAATTAAAACTTCGAAAGAAATATAAATAAATCCAATCAAGCGTAACGAATTGAATTTCTCGAATGAAAATATGTTTTCACGATGCTTGATCAATTTCTCCGAAAACAATGATTACTATGAAAGTATATTTAAATATGGGAGGGTGTATTTTGAGATATTTCATTGATATATTATTCCCCAGATGTGACATTTTCTACGGAAAGACGCAGATGCGTACTTTAATGCCAAATAATCACCTAAAAGTTAAAAAAAAATTAGCCAAATACATCTTCATTGCAGGAATCGGTACGCACTTTATTAACAAAGAAAGAGGAGACAGTCTTCTGCATCTTAACAAATAAGAAAGAGAGAACATTCTATACATCAATATTCTAATACTGAGAACATAATATTTAAGAATAAACTTTATATAAACAAAAATTGCAAACCATATTCAAATTAAAACAGCCTCTACCGTAATGCACATACACAATTTGCACAACCTCATTAATTACATATTTCCTAAAACATTCCACGAATAATTACAAACAAATCCCTTTAATATCACAAATACCTAGAATCTAAAACGAGACAAACACACAAGACTCTCATTAACGTGTCCACAAATATTGCAATAACCCAACGGATCTCCAATGAGTTATTTTACCGTAACATATTTCAATTAAATGCTACAGCCAGCTTGTATGCTGCTTTGGCCAGCATTTGGTAAACAAGTATATCATGGTTACGTATTTGAAGTTTTGCGCGCAAAATATGTTTGTGTTGAATTTATATTTTTGGTTTTATGGCATTCAAATGCTTTATAAATATAAATTTATAAAGAATAGAAAAAATTCGATCACGAGGCGGGACTCGAGTGGCTGAGTTGGTGAGGCATCCGCCCCGGAATGGCGCGAAGGATGCGGGTTCGAGTCCCGCCTCGTGATCGAATTTTTTCTATTCTTTATAAATTTATATTTATAAAGCATTTGAATGCCATAAAACCAAAAATATAAATTCAACAAAAAAGGTCGTGTTCCATCGTTACAATATTGTATTCACTGAAAAGTGCTTCATATTGGTTGAAATGGTTGTTAATCATCTCAATAGATGGCGCGCGGTGTGTCCCTTCAGACACATAAAACTGAAAGAATAGAATAAATTCGATCACTCGGGCGGGTCACGAGTGGCTGAGTAGGTGAGGCATCCGCCCCGGAATGGCGCGAAGGATGCGGGTTCGAGTCCCGCCTCGTGATCGAATTTTTTCTATTCTTTATAAATTTATATTTATGTTTGTGTTATTAAGCTAGACTTTGGCTGATGGCGTGTTCTTTTTGATGCAAAATATTTTGTTTCATCTCAAATACTTTCAGACCACCATTGAAAAATACTTTGCGAATACCACACAAAATTACAATAAAATGGGTGCAAAGCACTTTGGAACTAAATCATATCATAAGCAATATTTTTATATTGTCTATTGATATGACGTTTTTTTATCACTTATTACAAAGTATTCTCAGACTTCTTCTCAAATTAGATGAAAAAGGATTATAGTAATATACTTATACTTTCAGCTAGAGATCCTTTCCACAGAGACTTCAATTTTCATTAAGATTATAGCAAAATATGACTATGTTAATTAATGTTGAAATTGAAATTTCTTTAAGCTCTAGGTCTGTAACAGACCAATCTGCTCACAACGCCTTCAGCAGCCGTAATTAAGGAACAATTTACGCAATTATGAACTCTCGACCTACAGCAATAAAGAACTGCCAAGGTTCCACATTCAACACTAAATAGCCCGTTCTTTCTCCGAACGCACATAAATCAAAACGTATATTAGCGAAGAAATTTACAGTCCCAGTTTAGGAGCACGCTGTATGTTGAATAATTTATGAGTCGGATACAGAAAGGCTAAACAAAATATACGGGGTGAATTAACTTAATTTTCGTATCGGCTGACACCATAAATTCTAATTGGGACAAACGCAGTCAGAGGTAATGATAAAATATGCTTGGTTATGCGGTGGCCTGAATGTAACAAATTAATGTCCATGATTATCATTGTATAGTACTGCTGTTTCATCTACATTCATACTTTATTCGGCGCGATACAGCCAGTCTCATTTTATTTAATTAAGCTCTGTTTTCTAGGAATCGAGTTAGAACCAGAAGTTATTACCCGCTTTCTAGGTTTATGACTGGTATGATAAAAATAAATACTAGTCATTTCATAATAACATAAGCAACATCTGTTTCGCGTGAAAATCCTAATGTTTTTTCATAACATTGTGCTATTTTTATCCAGTAAATTTTATAGTAAAGAAAATTTTAATCGTAATACACAGTCCATTGTAGCTCATCTGTCTCAATTTGCCGCAGTTCACCAGTTGCTTCGTTCATTATTTCATCCATTTTTTCATTCACTCTACCCATATCATCACTCACAATATTAACGTTATCAGCATCTACTTCCTCAGTATAATAATCATTAAACGCTATACTAGGTTCAACCAAAACATTAGAAGCAATAACAATACTCATTTCTCCCTTTATATTAGAAGCAATGTAAACGTCATACAAGATTGTGAAATCCCGCATCCCAGCACCGCGAGCTGACGAAGCGTTCGAATCAAAAGCCTCGCGCTGACGACGCCGAATTCAAATTTCTCGTTGAGAATTTAACACCAATATTTAATGCCGCTGGTGTAGATCAAACGAATGTAATGGGAACCGGCGTTATTAAGTAACCTCACTTTGTCATCTTGATGAACTGTCTTGATAAGCTGAAATGGAAAAATAATAAATGCGGTGTTAACAATATTCAGATATTGTCTCCGTATAAGAAAATTGAGATTTTTGTGATTTTTTTGATTGAGAAAAAAATCAGTAGCAAAAATAATTTTAACGCACGTTATAATTTTATTATAATTAGGTTATCATAAAATGTGTAACATGACAATGATTAATCTACGACAATACTATTAATCATAAGTAATGATGACTAATGAAATTTGATCAAGACAAAGCCTAAAACACATAATTGTAATAACTGAATAACAAACACACCAGAGATATCATAACCTAAACTACACCTCTCGATTAATACGATGATTAATCCTCAAACGGAATAATATTTAATAACAAGGCAACCTCCGTCACAATTCCACGGGATCCCACAATCCTAACGAGACTCGTACTACGTAGCTTTTCTCTAATTAAATCCATGTAGGGCCTTGGAACTTGTATTAATTAAGGGCCACTCGGCCCTGGTGCACTTGAGATAATCGCCGGACAGAATCATTCACTCCGATCTATGAAATTCACCTCCTTTGAAATATAATTGCCGTCTGACGCTCTGGGGATTGTTTCGGGATTCATTAAGTCGTGAGCCGTTTGCTTGTTAGCGATTAAATTCTTGGCATTAGGTTCCCGCTTGATATTTGCGAGTGTTTTATTTCGTTCCGTACTCGTGCTGTATTCCTGTTTTATTTTACGTTTAATTTTGTACTTAGAGAATACTTTTTCGCATTTATTTTTATCATAATATAAGGGCAAAAATTATAGAAAAAGGATATATGCTTGCAATGATTAATTTCTTCAAATTACCTTCTAGGTATAGTTTTAGCAACAAATATTTTGACATGTTGAAACTAAACGATGAGAAATACTCGAAATTAGTAGCAAATAATGGCTATGAATAAAAATAAAAACGAAGTCACAAATAATTTTATATGTTTAATGGTATCAATGCAATTCATCAATGAATTAAAAAAAAGGTCTAATTAAATCCTTCAAATATTTTAAAGAATCCCGAAGAAGTCCGCTAAACTAGACGTAATAAAGTAAAGAGACAAAAATCAAAGGCGCCAGGGAACCCTTTCAGGAGTGAATTAACGTTTAAAAGAATCTCTTTGTCGTGAAGTTTATTTAATTGAGACACAAACTCGGGGTGGAGGTCACAGGATGTTCGTAGTGGTCAAGGAGATTTTATTATAGCGACGTTGTAAATAGTTCCTGTTCCTGGACGTAGAGTGTTATTAACATTGTTAGTACTTACAAAAAGTTACGTTTGTATGCTCCAAAACAGTCATAGAGAAAATTACAATTATAGAGGTGAAAAAAGGAAATGTATAGGAAAAATGTTAAACGAAGTACGTCTATAAGAACTACCCATGGACAATTTGGAAATGCTAATGTTTTTGATGCCGCGTTAGCTATAACATAAGCTGATAAAGCAGTAAATTCAATTCCTAAAAAACGTAAATTGATAAGCAATATGAACACACGATAAATACAACATGTATTCAATAAAAGAGATGTCGAAAACAATGATTAACAAACAAACATTTTATCTTCGGCATCTTTATAAAACCTGTCAGAAACATTGGAGTCGCGTACATGATCGAACGCTTTACTGAAATTCACTTTACTAAATTCTTCCACATTAAATCAATGTATTTCGTGTATTTTAAATAAAATCCATTTCCTAACGTACGAATAAATTTTAAAATGTCTTCAATGAGACATGTTACAAACATAGGTACGTAGGAAATAATCTTGTAAAATTGTCTATGCATAAGACATTTAATAGATTTATCAAGATTATATTATGACAAAATGTAATCATGCTTTATGTTCTGCTTAATGGGCGAATTTTTAGTTTCACACACATAAATATAAATTGTCTCTCTTATAAAAGAGGACAAAAATATTATTTTATAAAAAGTATACAAATAATTAGATTATAATGTTATACATAATATATATTAATGATTTATACAGGCGTTACAGAAGATATATTAAATACAAATGCAGATAGATACCTATTACATTTGCTCCGTCGGTAAGTTAAGCTCATAATAAACGCACTGGAGTCGAAAACTAATCACTACTGAGGGTATTATCACAACTTCTTAGCACTTAATGTCTCAATAACAAAGAAATATCGGTTGAACAAACAATGTATAGATAATGGCTTATTTACCCCTGTTTATGTGATGATAATGTTTTAAGTTCAAGCATGAAAGATAGATTTTAAACCAATAAAAATATAAATTGAAGTTTCCAGGAATAGATCGCTCGTAAAAATAGTCAAATTCTCCTTCTTTTTTCTCTTAGTTTATAAAAATTAATTGTGATTTTGATTGACCGGTATAATGTGTTATGGAAAACAACTTAGACTACAGACAAGGAAAAAAAGCTTAGAATATAGAGTTAAAGCTTTTATTTTTTCCTATACCTAGTATCTTGGTATAATATAAAAATTACATACTTAGCTAGCTACGTTATGACACTTAACCGATACAAATTGACGACATGTTTTTGTTTCATTAAAAAAAATACATAAAACTTTTCCTTTACTGAATGACTGACCGATGGACAATGCACAGCCGAAAAATGCGGGTTTTCCTTGACTACGGGCGCAGCCGCGGGCGGAAAGCTAGCTTAATATACCAAACCCCAAAGTCGAAACGACACGTACTTACCTATTATTAAATATGGCTCTATAAATAAAACTCCGCCAAGTTTGGGGCGTTTCATTAAAATCATTGCCAAACTTTTTTGTATTAACGTCGAAAAAGTACCAGGACCCCATGATCGTGGGGGAGTTAAATTCCATTTCCCCGGGACATCTGATAGCGATCGCTTCTCGCGAACGAAGGTAATTGTTGGCATATTTACGACCCCCCTAAATTATCTATCGTTATTTGACACTGATAATCGATTTAATTAATTTATAGTTATACTTGTATGTTTATAATATAGGTATAATTATTATAATACATATATGATGATGACTTGGAAGTAAATGATCTAGTATTTTCGTAAGATAGTGATAAAGATAATCATCATCAGCCCATTTAAAATATGAATTATGGGTACTATTCCTCCTCTGTTTGTGGACATAGTATGTGTTTGATATAATACATTTTATGATTCCACTTTTATCACCGATTTCAATTCACTCCTATATAGGCGATACCTTGGCGATACAACCACGAGTTCCGTGACTTTCAACATAATCCTTAGGTATTATACTAAATTACAAGGCTGAACACGCATTTCGTCATAAAAAAAGTTAATGTAACGTGAAATGCATCTACCCCATATCTCTCTTTACTCTTATGCATATCACGTAGTGTAGCAACCGTCCCCCATACAAATTTTCATACCCTATTTCAAACTTTATATCCATTTAAAAGTGCGGCCTATGTCATTTTCAAAAGAAGGGAACGTTTTATATTACAATGCTCTCGTTCCCACTTTATCCGGGCTACAATATAATGTTGTTATTATGAAATAATGTATCTATATTTTTATAAGAATGGACCAAATGTTAAAAATCCTGCCTTTTGAGTTTATCCCTTAGTGACATAAGAGTAAAACCTTTTAATATAAACATTCGGTAACTTCTCCAGTAGTGAATACGTCACACATAAGCACAATTACTGTCGAATAAATGAAAATTAAGTTCCGAATCAACCGAAAAGCCTGTATAATGAAATCTGCAGCTACCGCCCGACCGTTTCTCCCATACCATTATCCCGATTGAGAGCCATAACTTAATCAAAACAGGCGAAATATTTCGACCTAAATCGGCGACATGTCCGCACCTGATAATACAATTTGGAACCATAATTTTGCCACGCTCACATAACGAAATTACTCCAAAATTACTCGAAAAGTAATTGAATTTCCAACACTATAATCAATGATCGATTTTATCAAAAATTCACTCGCGTAGAAATTTAAATAAAATGTTACCTGCACCTAGTGAAAGGCAAAACCATATTTTATAGTGCATTCAATTTTTGAAAATCGTCCGCGAATTTAAATATTAAATTGATGACTGTTTAATGACCGGTGCTTTCAAAAGGTTTTTATAATTGTTTCTGCTTGCATATTATGGATTATGTATTTTAATCCGAGATTAAAAACTGTTCAATACAGTTTACGCTTCCATTTCGTTCTGAAACTTTTATGAATGTAAGTATTGAACAATATTAATATTTTCAATTAATTTATTCAGTGTACCTGTAAAACTCGCTTTTTAAGTGTTCGAAACGTTGTGTTAATAATGTAATAAATAACTATCAGTATGAATTTGATATTTTTGGTTTTATGGCATTCGAATACTAAATTAAAAAAATCTATTCATTATAAATTTATAATTATCTGTATTGCAAGTTAAAAACTATTTAATTCCTTAATTAAGAAGGTATTTCACAAAATACATATTTTTTATAATGCCACCGATTTCTTGTTTTAACCGTTTTAAATCAAGTTATTTTTTTTTTTTTTTTTGGAAATACTATACATTGGGTGAAGTTCCGAAATATGCGAAAGTTCAAAATTGTTGTATAATAATTTAGAATTAAATAGCAGAGAAACTGAATCTGAATAAGGAAGGATATCCGTGTCGATAATTAGTGTGATTCCTTTAAATTATATATTTAAATAAATTTCTTATTATAAAACTATGCCCGAAATTATCCGACCAAAACTTGCAAACTTCTCTAACCAGCCGTTAAACGGTCGTTCATAGTTAAGCTGCGGTTAAACTCGTGTTGAACATAAACTATGCCCCGGGGGTTTCAACACAAACTGTAGTATATTGGTATTATTGTATTTTCTAACTACGTTGCATATATGATAAAATAAGAGGTGTGTTCGACCGACTTGGCCACTTGCGCGTAATATATTATTTAGTTCGCAAGCTAACGGTAAAGGTGTAAACACGGGACGAAAAACCCTCATTTTTTATAATTCCTTGCTAGGATTTATAAAAAAATGAGTACAACCTGCTACAGATATGTATTTTTGTAAAATTATTTTCAATAATAGAAACTACGTAAGAATAGAAAAGAAAAAGAAAAAAATAATTTTCAAACTCAAACATTTATTTATTCAATCAGACTTCTTTTAGAAGTACTTTCGAATCGTCATTACATATTTTTAACATTTACCACCGATTCGGAAAGCAGTATCTATGGAGCATAACCGGCAATAAACTCCATAGTTGCTGTTTTAAAATCGTGTCAATATTAATTCTAGCTGTATGTTTCACTTTCTTTCTTTACTTAGTGTTAAAATGTCATGCTACCGCATAATAATTTAATACACATTCTTTCATACATGTTCATTATACACTTGCAAAACATAACCCTCCCCTACGCAGTGGGATAAAAATTCGGATACAAAATATGGTCAAGCCATTGAAATAATAAATATTACAGCCGGTTTGGCCGGCAGTAATCTTTTAATCCGCTTACCTATACCCCCGAAAACGATGGCTCTATCGATATTATCCCCTCAAAAGGTAAACTATGTACGATAAGTAATTGATAGCCGTTGCTATGGCAACCGATCTAGTTCAACGCAGTAATATTAAGATTATTTCGGTTACTTTATTAATTGGAAATATTCGAATGGACTAGACGAAAATAGATTTATTGTCGTCTCAATTTAATAGCGTCGCAAAAACTCCTGGACTAATAATGAATATTTAAATTTTAGTAAGAAAATCGACAGACGAGCGATAAAATTATACTAAAACTAAATCTAAATAAATTGTAAGACTACAGGCCCATGTTGAAAAAATTATTGGTCATTTGAACCACCAGGTGACCTATCTAGAACGATATCACAATCACAATATCACAATACTATTATAAAGGCGAAAGTTTGTAAGAATGGATGTATGGATGTATGGATGTATGGATGTTTGTTACTCTTTCACGTAAAAACTACTGAATGGATTTGAATTAAACTTTACCACAATATAGCTTATACATCAGAATAACACATAGGATAGGTTTTATCCCGGAAATCCCACGGGAACGGGAACTATGCGGGTTTTCCTTTGAAAACGCGGGCGAAGCCGCGGGCGGAAATCTAGTAAGAGCATAAAATAATAAGATTCAGTACTATGATGTCAATTGTAAGCTGTCCACCTGAGTGCAGATGAGAATTCATCATCTGTGTCATACTATTTCTATACTGCTTTTAATCCATTATTCCGCAACGCCGTACAAAAATCATGGAGACAAGGGAACAAAAATATCTACCTGTACTTTCGAATTCTCATCTGCACTCAGGTGGACAGCTTACAAGTGACGGCATAGTGCTGAATCTTATTATTTTATGCTCATCGTTCTAGATAGGTCACCTGGTGGTTCAAATGACCCATAATTTTTTCAACATGGGCCTGTAGTCTATGAAGTATTCATTGAAACCTATAATACCGTAATACTGTACGATATTAACGAGAATCGTTTAAAGTGGGAAATTAATTGTAATAATGACTATGTAGAGATTTCATATCTGGTTCTACACGTCAAAATCTTTGGTTCACCTATCATAACAATCCAACAAAATTTCAACAGCCTCACCAGCCTTTAAAGTGCCTATATACCCCACAAAATCTGGTCATAGTCGATTACCCATAAAATAAGAACAGCCATCGCATCTGTCAATCAAAAGTCTCCCTAAAAGTTGCCATTTGCTAATGATTTAGAAAAAAATCACCCCAGAAAGGTCGAAACTCGACGAGTGGCAATTTTCGCTTTAGTAATTTTGCATTTAATGATGTAGAATTGTGAGGCACTTACAATTTAAGAGCCAGCCATGGCAGAGTGGCGAGCTGTTGTTTTTGCGTTCGAATTCTTGTTAAAATTTATATTGTTTCAGTATGAAATGTTACAATATTGATTTAGCAATCAACAGTTTTAAATGCAAAGTCCTGGAACCCTTTGCAAACAAGAGGTAAGGAATATTTAATTTTCTTTTATTTTATACCTTCACAACACAATCAAATAGGGGATGAGCCATCTGTACTATGCCTATTACCTTAGATTTTTTCTTTCTCATTCTAAAAATACATCAATCTCACTTACAGACCTAAGGCAAGTCTAGTGACACGTTCCAAGCAAAAATTCATCAAACCTCAGCAAAATTAAAGCGAGTGAAATAAAAAAAAAAACAATTAGTAACCAAACACCACAACCATCCTTCTACAAGTAAATCTGAAAATCAATTCAACAAATGTAGGCAATTCGAATAATACCATGCATATATCACTTTTATTCCTATAAATAATGCGACTTCCGTGTTCTGAAAATGTAAAACAAAAGCTATATTTCAAGGCATATGATTATCTAATGGATTCTATGTATGCAGGCTCTTATTTACCCTTATAATATATCCCATTCGTGTTCCCGTATTTGAAATAACGTATTTTAATCAAAGTATGGAAGCCAGAATACAGTTTAAACAGACAATTGTAATTGTGTGACTGTTACAAATGAGTATCTTCATCAGTTTTTAATTCAATCTGATTTTAAAATGTTTCAATACTTTGTATATTCCTATGGGATTCTAAATAAGTAGCGCTAATGTTATCTAAAAATATTGCTCAATCTCCTTAGAAAAAATATGGCCTGAGATTAATAATTTTGATGAAATGTAACTTGTACACAGGAAATTATGAATTTATCTCTGAAACAACCAATTGTATCTTTATAAATTTTGTCAAGTCAAAATATTTATTTAATCAGTTTACAGGCAATATATATACGTAATGTTTTACTGCTGTTTAATTAGATGACGCACATACCACTTTTGTACAGATAACAGATAGGTAAAAGTAGATGACGTGTTAAATGTTCTTACGCCCTTGTTTATTCCTTACCCCAACAATATACCATTACAACAATAACATACAACACAAATACTCAATAATAATAAACATTCAATAACGAAGCAACCATATCCAATATGCCAAGGGTCTGCTGATCGTCATGTCGACGGAACACGGCTCAGCACTCACACACGTCACAGGAACGGACCTCTAATGAATTGACCTCGGCATCGAATGTTATAATTTGTGTAATTATTAACTAGCTAGCGACCTGGCTTTATCTGTATAAAAAGTTTGTACTTAGTGTAGAAAAAAATATGTTTTCTTTCGTACTCTGCAGCTGTTCGGATTGATAAAAACTCTGTAATATTCACTTTATCCGGATAGTAATTAAGTCGTTAAAATACATGTATCTATTATATATTTGCCAATATTTGCCAATATTTGCAATAATATTTGCCAATACGTACTGCCCAATTTTCGCGACAGTACTGACATACCTGACCATTTACGGGATCCAGATGCAATAAATTCCCATTTTCTAAATATCCCAGCTCCAAATACGACTCATAAACCTACCTTAGATTACTTTAACAATCATAAATTCACAACGGGATATTTTTCTTTGAAACCTGTTGACGAGGAAACCGTGGGGAAGCTAATACTTGCGATAAAATCGAATGCGCAAGGCCACGATAAAATATCGAGAGAGATGATTTTGCTTACATTGCCAACCACATTAAAAGCCATGACCGCTATTCTAAATCGTTCACTTGAAACTTTAATTTTTCCATCTGCTTGGAAGATAGCTTTAGTCCGACCACTACCTAAAAACAATGAACCTTCAGAATTTAAAGAGTTAAGGCCAATTAGTTTGCTTCCATATTTTTCAAAATTATTGGAAAGAATCGTGTACAATCAAATAGTTATTTATTGTGAAGAGAATAATATCTTACCGAAGTACCAATCAGGTTTCCGGAAGAGCCATAGCACCTGCTCGGCCTTGCTGAATGTCGTAGACGATCTCTTATCTAATGAAGATATGGGCAGCGCGTCTTTGCTCGCACTGTTGGACTTTTCGAGAGCTTTTGACTCGATCAATTTTGAACTCATGATCAGTAAGCTTCGCTTTTATGGATTTGATGACGGCGCTTGCAAATGGTTTGATAGTTACTTGCGAGACCGTGTACAGAGGGTAATTCTGAACAACAACGATGGCTCTTCTAACGTCTCTTCGGAGCTGTTGTTGACACGTGGTGTTCCCCAGGGCTCGATATTGGGCCCCCTTTTGTTCATAATTTATTCAGCAGACATTACGCGGTGCCTTATCAACTCCAACTACCATCTATATGCGGACGACCTGCAAATATACTCTCGAATAAAATACGATAACGTCGCGGTGACTATGTCTGGTTTCTCAGCGGATTTGAGTCGTATTGCAACCTGGGCATCTAACAACTCTCTGCTATTAAACCCCGTCAAGTCCAAATATATGATTATCGGGACAAAGGGGCAGGTTCATAAAGCAAAAAATCTGAATTTGTCAATATCCATTAATGGCTTCCCGATTCAAGAAGTGGAAGAGGCTCGTAATTTGGGAGTGATCTTTGACAGTAATCTCAAATTCGAAAGCCATATTCTTGAGATTGTTAAAGGTTGCTTCTATCGTCTAAAAGTAATGTATAAGTTGCATCCCTTTATTAATACGGATCTCCGAATTGTGTTGTGCGAGTCCCTTTTCCTTTCTAGACTCAATTACTGCATTAACGTATTCGGGTCTTGTCTACTGGAACGGTCACGGAGGCTTTTGCAAAGAGTTCAGAACGCCTGTGCCAGATTCTGCTTTAATATTCCTGCCAGGTCCCACATAACACCTTTTCTGAACTCTTCAAAGATGCTTAACATGAGGAATAGACACAAGCTCTTCATGGCATGCTTCCTGTTTGGTCTTGTGAAAACTAAACGCCCATTGTATCTATTTGAGAAGCTTGTCTGGCGTAAGGACACAAGCCGGAATCCTTTAAGATCTAATGTTGATGTACTCTCAGTACCGAAGCATCATAGCATGGCTTTTCGTGGTTGCTTTTGAATAATATACCGCCGCCTCTGCGTCAACTTCGATCCAAAATTACTTTTAAACAAAAGTTAAAACATCTACTTCTGGCAGAACAGTAGTTACGGCATAGTATTTAAAGCACCAATCAACCTATCAACCAATCAACACCGCATCTCTTATCATTTAAATTCATATTCATATTTATTTATTTATTAATATCTATTATTTGTATTAGTTATCTATTTATTATTTATATTATTATTTTTCTGTAGCAAATCAGTGGAAAGTCGAAAGCACACCCTCCATTCGGTCTTGACAGAATACCAGCGCTGTAGTCGCAGCTTGCTGCGATTATGGCAGAAAGCTGAGTCAAGACCCTTTCCTGGAAATGCAGTGCACACACAGTACCAAATTCTCAACAAACATGGTGTCTAATTTTATGTATCGTACTCTCTTTCTTCTTCTATTTTGTGTTTTCTTCTTGTGTGTGTACCTTTTTCTAGAAATAAATGTTTTTTCTTTCTTTCTTTCTTTCTTTCTTCTATTAGATAAACAGAGTATGTAGTATACTCTGTTTATCTAATAGATACATGTATTTAATATATAATATAACAGATATTAGTAGCCATCCACGTTAAATAAAATAAGACAAATTTAAAAACACATCGCCCTAAAGCAGTATTAAATAGATGTTTTTATATTTTGTCTCTCACAAATAGGTGAAAAATACAGTAAAAATATATAATCCACACACTCCTTCTTACGACGATCGTTTCAAAACCTCACACATAACCTTTACAAAACCAATCGGAACGCTTTTATGCCGCTCCTTGTTACAATATTTGCCAAAATCAAATTCACGGCACGGCGTCGACATAATAGCAGGAACAGAACATCTTAAACATTGGCCAATGTTTAATGGGCCCTGTTCATAATGGGCAGCGTTTGCCCAATAAATGTTTGCCGCCATTACGGCGATCATGAATAAACATCTACAATGACATGGATACAGGTAAATTAGCTTGGAGAAATTTTTGCATATGTAGTGGTGTGTATATTACTCAGATCTTAGAGCGCGTTTCCACTATATCGTTCTGGCCTATACAAAAATGTTTCGATATCCTAACATTACTATTTAATTTTATACTTATTCCTAGCAACACTTTTGTTTTCAATAAAAACAAGTTTTTATTTGAAAGAATATGGTTTTGACTTTATAAAAAAAAATATATCATTCAATTTCACGTCCTAGAGCAAACGACAAGACAACTACCGTGAAACAATAAAATATCGTGTCCATAATAATTTGTTTCATAATTAATATTTGACCATAATAATTACGAAACAAAACAAATAAATAAATCGTCACTTGATAGTGGAAAGTGGAAACACGCACAAAAACAGAATAAACCAGTTTACGCTGTCCGCAGGTGCCACGTGCAGTCGTTTGGTACCGTTAGAACATAAAGCACACATTTCATTCAAAAATTATAATTATTACGTATAGACCGGGAGATATTGACACAAAATTTCGAGTCATTTGTAACAGGATGGCGGTTCTACAGGGGTCTTAGTACGCAATGACAAAAAGAAAAACGATGGTGTGAACACTGGTACCGGCGGCTTAGTCGCGTGGGCGTTAGTCGAACTCGTCGGAAAAATAGCGAAGTCAAACAATTTGTAACACAAAAATTTTAGAATTTACCGATAGCCCATAAAAAAGAAGTAGGCGGTAGTGTCATGCCATACTTTTCCGGTGTGACTTACAGCCCGCCATACCGACGCGAATGTGTTGATTTAAAAAAAACAATTCAACCATTTGTACCAGGCTAACTTTTGCACAGGTAACCATCGTCGTGCAGCCATTTACGAAAATCGCCATGCCATACTATTCGGACGATTCCAAATGGTCGCCATACCGCCGAAAAACTGCAAAATTTTTTTTTTTCGCCAAACTTTTTGTACCAGTATTGCATTTGGATTTTTGGAGAGTATTTGATAAAATGTGACCATTATTATATTTACCATACTTCTAGTAGGGGGAAAAAGTGCTGCCATACTTGAAAAATTAATTTAGTATTAATTTATATAAGTGAAGATTTCCACCACCTAGATCTTTGAAATTTTGTATTTATATTCGTTGAACCTCAAACTTACAGGAAAAATTAGTGCCATACTGTTACTAATCGTTCAAAATACGAATAAAATCTTACAATAAAAAAAAATCTTATACACATTCGCCACCTCCCACAGGTATGACATTATCACACTTCTATTAATTATAATCATTCAGGAGTTGTTGAAAAAAAAATTTAGGGTGGTAAATGGTTCGGCGAAAAAAAAAATTTGCAGATTTTCGGCGGTATGGCGACCATTTGGAATCGTCCGAAAAGTATGGCATGGCGATTTTCGTAAATGACTGCACGACGATGGTTACCTGTGCAAAAGTTAGCCTGGTACAAATGGTTGAATTGTTTTTTTTTAAATCAACACATTCGCGTCGGTATGGCGGGCTGTAAGTCACACCGGAAAAGTATGGCATGACACTACCGCCTACTTCTTTTTTATGGGCTATCGGTAAATTCTAAAATTTTTGTGTTACAAATTGTTTGACTTCGCTATTTTTCCGACGAGTTCGACTAACGCCCACGCGACTAAGCCGCCGGTACCAGCGTTCACACCATCGTTTTTCTTTTTGTCATTGCGTACTAAGACCCCTGTAGAACCGCCATCCTGTTACAAATGACTCGAAATTTTGTGTCAATATCTCCCGGTCTAGTAGTTTAATTGTTAAATTTTGTATTTGTTGATTGTTGTTATTATTTGTATTGTTATAATATTTGTTGAAGTGTTTAATTTGTGTGTAAGTGTTGTAACTTTATATTGTTAATTCAAAATGGCTCCAGTGTTAAAACATGGTCGAGGCAAGCCTTTGACTTCTCAAACTAAAGAATTAAACTTTAAATGTCGTTTCTTTTTCAGGTTAGTAAATTTTTCATTTTAGTAACATTGTTAATGTAAAAGTTATACGTATGTTAAATGTGCAAATATTAAAATAAAGTCTCATCTTTTTCAGAGGAGAAACACATATAGTTTAATTTAAAATCCCTTATATATATAAAATAAAAACTAAAAATAAAATGTTGTTTTATTTTATTTGCTGACCATACACTACTACAAACGCAAAAATTTCTCCAAGCTAATTTACCTGTAATGGTCTGTACCCTCATAGGAGTGTCCCAGCAGAATTTATATGGGCTGATGATGATGATGATTATCTACAATTGCAGCCGATCATAGACATTCAGGCCCTCAATACTATCGTGATTGCCTCTACTCGCCCAATGCTGCCCATAGTGAAGAAGGCCCATAATAACAGAAAACAGAACATCTCCAACATTGGCCAATGTTTAAGGTGACGTGATTGATCGTCCGCATTAAGGAGAGAAAACATTTTTTATTTAATGGACCCCCGATATCTCGGGGATGTGGTTTTAATTGATTGAAGTTGGATACGCATTGATTTATAAGTATTATCCGCCGCTTTAGTAATCGCGTTATTCGGATTCGGATTCACGTAAATACGATTGGAATGGACTAAGGAAAATGTTTCGCCATGCTTTTAAATTATATTAAAATGTTTTATATGGCCCTCTTATTTTTTATACTGTAGAATATCCTGCACATTACGAGCTGATTCTTTTAAACTCAAACATTTATTTATGCAATTGGACTTCTTTTAGAAGCACTTTCGAATCGTCATTACATATTTTTAACATTTACCACCGATTCGGAAAGCAGTATCTATGGAGAAGAACCAGCAAGAAACTCCATAGTTGCTCTTTTAAAATCGTGTTAATATTACAATTCAATTTTACATAATAATAATATGTAACTTATATCTAACTACATAATATATCATATGGAATTCTGTTGTAAAAGCGTATACCTTGACCCATAAATGAATTTTTAACTTAAGCTAACCGGTAAAATGGCATTTCAATTTTATTTCTGTTCCTTGTGCTTTGCTCCTTTGTCACAAACAACTATAGAGACTGTATCAGTATTTATGTTGTTTTGATGCCGTTAGGTGGTGTTAATATTGCATATTGGATATTGATACATTTCACCCGTAACTATAGAGCCGCAATTACATGTAGTTAAAGCAAACGATCAATCGTACAAGTACCAATCCCGAAAAACTACGAATCCATACAATGTTCAAACGGATTAGCCGTAATAAAAATACATGTATTCCAATTTTCAATTGTGAAACTTTTTCAAACGTTAATTCTATCACGTAGATTTTTATTCTAAAGCAGAACTGTGCCGGTGCAAAATGTGTTATATTTTTTAATTGAATCCAACGTTAGTGACCGGACACACGGGAAATGAGTGAAAAAATTGAACAAACATTCTTTGGCCAGTTTTGTTTCGAACTCAAATGGTTGCCTTGATAGAGTTTTTTTATAAAAATGCACCTTTATTTTAGACGTGGGCTGTTGAGGATCTTTATGCTATTGCTATAGATGTTACTGGATTAATTTTATACTTGTAGCGTCGTAGAAGCTGTTTGCTATTTGAGAATGCGCCATGATAGACACGTGTGCGTGTGTTTCTATAATGATAGTAGGATATTTTATACAAAAAAATACAGATAGAAACCACCTGTATATAGTATATAATGGTATTTAGTGTTGATTTCATGGTTTTCATTATGGTGGTACTAAATATAATTCGATAATAACTCTACATTGGAAAAGTCTCATTTACATTTGGCTAAAATATCATTTTATTATAATATGCTTGCACGTAACTGAATTAAGAAATTAGGCAAACACTATTTCAGCCATGTATGCCATGATGTATACGGTTGATATATTTAATCGACAGTTTCGCTTACAAATATAATATTGGAATATAACAACGTTTGTATGAAAGCTAGCATTATTATCAATGAATGCACTCAAAATCCAAACTCATCGTTCAAACAAACAAAAACAAAGGATCATCTTGAAACAGCTTCTTCTGGTCACTAAGCCCCGTCGATTGATTCCAAACTTTATTGGTGAACTCCCACCAATCGTGCGGGGCTTCCGTCTCAGGACGATTTGTTACCTCCCTTCCCTTGCCCCGGAACCCCTCCGGGAAATAGAAACGTATCGATACATGGAGGGATTTACGTCAAATGTATTGCAATAAACCCTGCAGATGTTTAGGTATGACTTGTGAGTTTTTCGTCTATTTCAAGAAGCATTTATTTAGATTTTCGTATGAGAATTCGTTCAAGAATCTATGCTGTAAATAATATACACTCTAAAGAAATTCTGTCCAACTATAGGTTACTTCTGAAGCGTTTAATATTTAGATTCAAATGAACTTTAGTGTAGTTATTCATAGAGATCGAAAACTTTAGTCGTAGAAGGATTATTTACTGCTTATTATAGCAAAAATCATACTTGAAGTTGCAAAAAGGGGATAGAAATTTCCATGGGGAATTGCGCGCGAGAAAACCGGCAGAAAGTAAGCTCTATTAATGAATAACGACACGATCTTACAAAGGGGTTTCATACGCAATTTAATATTAAGTGTATCATAGATATAATTATTTGATAATAACAGCGCACGTGGATTTGCGTACACGTGTCCCGGTACCGTCAGCAAAATAATGTAGCCCATGATATTCCTCATAATTTATCTAAAATTGTACAACAAAAAGTTCAAATAAAGTTTTTTTTTATTCCTTATTTTACCTATGTACTTATTGTATTAAAATTTTTCGTCACACAGACAACGCAAAATATTTTTTAGTAGGTATATTAAAATGGATAATTGAACGAAAAAGTAATTTCAGGTTATTAATAAAAAAAAATCATTTAAATAGCAAATTTTAATATCACCAGCATCATCATTTATTAACTCACTCGAAGCCACTCCAAAACCGGTAATTATTAAAGTCTGGGACATACCTGTAACAAATAAACACAAATTTAATAAACCGCAAGTGTGCACAAAAATAGAACAATTAGGCTGGCACTCAACGAGAGCACGTTCCACGCAAATTAATCCACAGATTACGAAACTTCAAAATAATCACGGCGCATTTGGTCCGCGGACGTCGCGGTCGGCGGGTATAATTATATTTTTCATATAATTCCCCGGAGGAAACAATTTTGCCGGTTAAGCCCCGTCGATAAGCCGGCGCGCTGCGTCGTCAGAAATTATTGGATTTGTCAAGAATTAACGTCAAACCTTCGGCATACAATAATGATTGAATACGTCACGCTGACCGTGTAACCACAGTTGACAGATATATACGTACATACAGTTAGGAAACTAAGCCCCTGCGATGAAATTTTGACGTAAGCACTGTTATAGCTATAGGGCTGTTACCTTTTTGATATTTAACCGACTTCAAAAATAAAGGAGGAGGTTATCAATTCGGCCTGTATATTTCTGTTTGCTTTTTTTTCACAGTCGATTTTGTGGTAATTTTGAGATTAAAACTCGTTAAAATACAAAAATGGTGTAGCCTAAATATGAATTTACAAAAAGAAACAATCCGAATTAATACACCTTGTAAAAGTAAATACGTTTTTATCAGTGCTACTAGCGGTCCGCCCCGGCTTCGCCCGTGGTACCTACATGTTTAAACTATACTATCTCTCAAGTTGGATAGAACTGCAAATGGTGTGTGAATTTTATTATAATCGGTTAAGTGATTTAGGAGTTCATTGAGGACAAACATTGTGACACGAGATTTATATAATATACAGGGTGTAATCGTTAAGTGTGCACAGGCGATTATTCCGTAACTATTGCAGATATCAAAAAACTTTAAACTGATAGCGAAAGCCCTTTACCTAATGAGTAAAATGACAGCAATAACTTTTTAAAAATATAACGGGAAATATCCAAAAATTTTACACCAAACACTCCCATACATTTAGTATCAGACATGACTATCCTAAACATGTAATATGAAAAATTTTGGCTCTTTTTTTGAATTTGTACTTAAATTACTTCGCAAATTTTAATAAAAATTAATTTAGAAACTTTAAATAGAGCTCGATGTGGAAAACAATGGTATTCCAAAACGAGGACGTCACTTCGAACATTTGCTTTGAACACAAAATGTATGAAAAATTAAATGTATGGGAGTGTTTAATGTAACTTTTTTGCATATTTCCCGTTTTATTTTTTAAAAGTTATTATTCTCATTTTACTCATTAGGTAAAGGGCTTTCGATATAAGTTTAAAGGTTTTTGATATCTGCAATAGTTACGGAATAATCGCCTGTGCACACTTAACGATTACACCCTGTATAAGATAAGATTAAGATAAGATATTTCGAAATCTTGTTTTGTTATGGACGCCGAAGGTTATTTAATGTACCTAAATTATTTATAATGCTTGATATTTGTATTATACATATATTCAGTAATTATTTTAAACCAGAATTTGCACTTGTATGTAGGTATACCTACTAAATTATCTTTAAAACGATAAATTAAATTAAATTAAAAAACACAAAATATGCAAAAATAAATTAAAATTATTATTATACGAGCATAGAACCTCCACCTTTTTGTTTTAGGATGAAAAATAAAATAGTTTGACAGACTAATAGTGCTTGACAAAGTGGTGACGTCACGTATCGATAAAAATACAATAATTATAATATCTACATATCTTTTAAATGTATGTATTTCTGTTTTAACATTTTGGTGAAATATATTATTTCAGTTTAATTTGAACACATGCTTGTAGATAAGTTAATTTCGGCGATCATTTTAAAAATGCCACGTACTAATTGCGCAGTATTCGGCTGCTTGAATTTATGGAGGAAGGAAGTTGGAATTCCTCCATCGAAAAAGGGAGGATCCTCGACCAGTCTACTCGACTGGCCGGCCGTGAAGGCCCCAATGGATGATGTCGGAAAGTTGTATATATAGCTCTGTAGCGAAAACATTTCGCTTGCGCGATTCAGAGCGAGGTGTCGCTACAGCACTCCCCTCTGAGACCGGAGGTCGTAGTACGAGTTGCCTTGCCAGTGCCAGGTGTGTTCCAGTGAGTTGAAACAGGAAGCCGCTAAGTTCACGGTGAGTCGGAACTGAGTGCGGTGATGCTGCGTGTAATGCTCCAGTGAGTCGGAGTGTGCAGTGAGGATGGCTGTAGAGCTGACCAGGCATGCGCGATCGCACATGCTAGTGGACAGGACTCCATTTGAAGCAAAGTGTGCGCTGGCTGGCGGGCAGTGATCGTAGGCGGGAAGGGATAGGTGAGCATGGACATCATGGATGGACAGAAGGAGTTGATCACGTCGGGGTCACCAATATGGAGGAAGGAAGGTGGAATTCCTCCATCGAAAAAGGGAGGATCCTCGACCAGTCTACTCGACTGGCCGGCCGTGAAGGCACCACTGGATGATGTCGGAAAGTTGTATATATAGCTCTGTAGCGAAAACATTTCGCTTGCGCGATTCAGAGCGAGGTGTCGCTACAAATTCAACTATACCAATTATACCACCAGATGATTTTGTTCAATATGTCGAGAAAATGGATAACATTTTCGTTGCTGCTTTAAGAGAGAACACATAAACTGTAAAGTGGCTGAATTAATTTACAACGAATTAAACATAAGTTATTTAAAAAAACTGTTCATAAGATTGAGAATATTTTACACTATACAATTTAACAATAAATTCCGAATTAGTCGTAGTAGACGAAAGTATTTTTCAGTAAATAATTTGTAATGGTTTATTGGTTATTTTAATATCTATACATTTAATAAAATCGTAGGAAAGTCAAAACTGTAGATTGAATATTTTTTTAAAAGAACATTTACAAAGATACCGAAGCCAAAAATATAGTTAGGCTACAAACTGAAACAATCGATATATTATATTTAACGTGAAGTGTATCATTGACATCACTTTTCTTATACTATGTATCTTTGTCATTCAAAATCTGTGGATGTGTCACCCGCTACTATCGATCCCCCTGAATACCCTTATGATGCTCGTAAACACGCTAGCTTGTGTGCGTGAGCCATTTCGAACGTTTTGTATGAAGTTTCCTTACTGTATGTATCTGTATATTGTGGTGTAACTTTGTTGTGTTTTTCCAAGTATTTTTGCGATATTGACTGTTGACATTCAGAATAAAATGTTTGGGGAAGCGTTAGGTATTATATTAGGAAGATTTACAACTTTCTTTTTGTGCTATAAATTTTTTGTGGATTGTATTCTAGTCTTAACTTTTGTTGCGTAACAGGTTTTTATAATGATGTATTCTATTTATAACTATAATTATGTTGTTTATTCACTTCTTAGCGAACTTTTCGTCTATCATCATATTATTATTTATCTAACATCCAGAAGGCTTAAGGCTAAAAACTGTAAACAGTTCACGTACCAATTTTAATTTTCTACATAATATTATGTACTTATATCTTACTATAAATTTAATTTCGTTAACTATTATTTATATACCTAGTTTTAATTTTTCTCACCAAATTTTGTTAATCCACAACAATTATTCCACAATAATTACTAATGTTATTAAGGTAATACGAGCCTTATTATTCCAAACATAAATTCAAAACCATAGCTCATTTCCTCGCTATCCCTAATAAACTTAAAAACCAATGTTTCACGATCTAGTTGAAAAACAATCACGTCTGCTCTCCACTTCTTTAAAATCGCCGCGTTTCGGTAATTCACTTTTTAATTAAAAACCAGCTGGTGATTTGCCAATTTTTAACAATTGAGCCATTATTCTGTCCTTCTTCACTCCATTTGTAGTTTAATCAACTCTTTTTAAAACGTACCGAATCGTATGCAAACTTGAACTTTTTTTCGAGCGGCCAAATTGGAAGTTGTTACTTGTTACTTTACAAATGTAAATATAATATGTGTATAATAATAATTAATTAGTAAAGACTTACTAACTTTGATATTGAGATGTAGTTAATCAACATGGTGTAAATTGATAAGTAATCGGATAGAGTGAGAGCGGATTTCAAATATTATTATGTGAAATCTATCCTAATATGATAAATACGAAAGTTTGGCTGTTAGACTTTCACAGATAAACAGAATCAATTTAGATGAAAATTATGATAAAAACTAGATTTCCGCCCGCGGCTTCACCCGCTTTTTCAAAGGAAAACCCGCATAGTTCTCGTTCTCGTGGGATTTCCGGGATAAAACCTATCCTATGTGTTAATCCAAGTTACCCTTTATATATGTGCTAAATTTCATTGTAATCAGTTCAGTAGTATTTGCGTGAAACAAACACACACACATCCTCACAAACTTTCGCATTTATAATATTAGTAGGATAGTTATGTTTAGGACATTACTTACAACTAAATGGGCAGGACCAACAGGAAAAAGGAAAAAAGGTAAACCAAGAAAGCGATGGGCTGATGATTTAATAGAAACGGTGGGCAAAAACTGGATGAAAATTTCACAGGATAGGATTACATGGAAGAGGAGAGAGGAGACTTTTACCCAATAAGGGATCCGTGGAAATAAGAAGAAAAATAAAACTAACATTAGATACTAAAATAGATTTAGTTAAACTAACAACTAACAAAACATTTGAAATGTAAATTTTGATTTTTACACGGAATAAATGAGCTTTATTATTATTATTATTAGTTATGTTTAGGTACACACTGATATTAAAAAATAAGCTCCATGGTTTTTCAAAATCAATCCATAAAGATTTGAAACAATACAGTTAGCGCTGTTCTGCCCTCAGGACATAATTGTAAAATGACCATGAAACGTTTAACACTCCACCATTCAAAAACATTCACGAATGTCTAAAAATCCACATACACCACCCGTAGTATAAAAAACATTAATATTTCACCACGTGTATCTAATTTAAGGCTCCATTTATTACAAGACCGGGACTTTCAACAACTCATTTCCTATGCTGAAAACTTTGGATACCTACAGAACCCGAATGATTTGTTGAGCGTTTTCTTTTGGAAATTTTATTGTATTTATACGTAGAGCTCTACGTACTTTGAAATGCATCGATTGATTATGCTAGGGAATTATTAGTGTACCTATTTTTTGACTTTACAAGTCTAAATCGATAATGTGTTTGGTAGAGAAATTTAAATGCGACAGTAATTATGTCTATGATGATGATATAGGTATTAGGTAAGGCTATATAATAAGATTTTATATTTCAAAATACTAATAAGATTAATAATACCACCCACTTCAAACTGCCTTTATTTCTTTTCACTTTTATTATAAGTACACTTATAGAAAATTATCCCTACAAAAAATAGGCACAATAAATTTCGATGTAATATTCCCTAAAAAGATAAACATATCAACCCAAAGGCTATACGCATGCGAGTTAAAACCTATTAAATAAAAAACCGGCCAAGTGCGAGTCGGACTCGCGCACCGAGGGTTCCGTACAAACCTGCAATATATATTTTGTAATGTAACTAAAAATTTAAGGTTTTCGGAATTTTTCCTTTATGTGTGCTATAAAACGTTGCTTCATGCCAAATTTCAAGATTCTAGGTCGACTGGAAGTACCCTTTAGGTTTTGATTCCCTTGCGTGTACTTGCGAGTTTCAAAATATGCAGCTTAAATTGGTGTTTCTTTTGATTGCGTTGACATAGAAGTTTGATTTTGTTACAGCTTATAGGTATTATAGACCTGAGTATTTGGTATGAATTTCAATTTAATACCTTTACGCGTTTATGAGGAAATGGGTAGTAAGTTTAAAATTATTAAAAAAAAATATATTATGTGATGTAACTAAAATTTTATGGTTTTCGTAATTTTTCCTTTATCTATGCTATAAGACGTTGCTTCGTACCAAATTTCAAGATTCTGAGTTCACGGGAAGCATCCTGTAGGTTTTGATTCCCTTGCAAGTGTCGAAAATTTGCGGCATAAACGGCTGTATCTTTTGATTGCGTTGGCTTAGAAGTTTGATTTTTTCACAGCTTCAAGGGACAGTAGACTTGAGTAATTGATATAAATTTCAGCTTCATACCTCCACGCGTTCCTGAGAAAAAGGGTCTTGACAGACGGACGGACGGACAACAAAGTGATCCTATAAGGGTTCCGTTTTTTCCTTTTGAGGTACGGAACCCTAAAAGTGACTAACCCAATATTATCCGGTGAGAATTATACCCGGTTCATAAAATTAAGCTGTGATAATTGCATTACGACAATTCGGCCTGCTGTACGTGCGGTGTCGACGGTAAATTATGTGTTAATTTCTAATTTATTACTCATTACTGCTCAATTAAATAACTGATATGGGTGTTCGTCAATATGTTTACACTTTCAGAATACTCTTTCATAATTATTAAAGTATTTTAATGAAAATATGCTTAGAGGAGCCGCTTGACCCTGCAACGCCTGGCTAACCCAGTAAATTATAATGAAAACAGCCTATTTAACTCGATAAGCCTTATTTTATGTTACAATATTTTTTTTTTTAATCAGTCGAGATACTTTTTCAAACTAACCTAATTGGACGTTTAGATTCAAAAAGTGAAAGTGTTATCTGAAAAGGAGAAAATGTTAAAAGAAAACGACAAAACTTTTATAGGATTCTACTTCCGCTTGGTCTGCGTTTCACAAAACAAATTTTTAATTAATTGAAAAAGTTCTATATTATACAATTTTGGACTACCTTAGTTTCTGCTTAACAGCTGTACATTATTATGATATTTATTTTTATGCGGCTTACGCCTAGACTTCCGACAGATCACATTATAAAAGTTATAAACAACTCAAAACAATTTTATAGTAGGAAATCTGTACTAATATTATAAAGCTGAAGAATTTGTTTGTTTGTTTGAACGTTCAGGAACTACTGGTTCGATTTGAAAAATTATTTCGGTGTTAGATAGCCCATTCATCGAGGAAGGCTATAGGCTATATATATCATCACGCTAAGACCAACAGGAGCGGAGCCACGCGGGTGAAATCGTGGAGCGCAGCTAGTAAATTATACTTCGTATAATTCTATAAAAGCATAAGCTTTTTAAAGATAATGTTAAATACTTAACTAAATATATCTTTCTACATAAGAACAATCATGACACGATACCCCAACACACATAAAACATCACAGTGTAATGATCGAACAGAGCGAGCGCTGTTAATTCGGTCACAAGAAGGAAATCAAAAGATATCGTCATTTTGCTCGAAAGCCCTTCCGGAAGCTCTAGTCGAGAGTGACCTCATCAAGGGCCCTACACGGCGAGAGCTCGCATCCTTGTACTACACGATCTACGGACAATTCATCCGGGTAAACGTGGACAGATAATTTTGTTTCATGTAGGAGCGTGTCGGATCGGTGTAGGTTTAAGCTTTTTCCGTTGTTTCAAAATGTAATAGGTGTAAATTATTGAATGAAATTTTACGAAATTGTTTTCTTGAAGCCTCATAGCGTATTAAAAAATAGCACGCTGTAACCAATATTTGATTTTGAACTTAATAATAGCTGTTTTTTCCTTCCAAACCCGATTAAACTGAATGACGTCGTAAACATTTTAAAACATCTAATTATAGTCATCCACACTATAAAATATGTTATTCTGATAATGATATACAAAGCATAGTAAGTATAGGTAGACGTTTTTCTGTTAATAGTTTACTTAACAACAAAATTATCTTCATCAACATCACGCAGATCATCTTTGTCTTCCTACGATAAACTAAGCGTGCTCTATAACCAAGATGGCTGCACACACCCGCAAGTTAATGAAATTGTTGACACTTCATTCCCAATAGTTCATTTAACTAACGCTGTATTGTTCGCAATATTGTTCCAATATGAATGCCTCTACATCCAGTTTATCTATGTGTACAGTTTATAATTTAGTGACTGCGTTATTCAGTAGTTACCGAATATGCAGTGCTGGACACAGTGTACGGAATGCATAGAGACCGCTCTATTGTCCATTTATTAGTACTTGATGTCAAAGTACGCGTAGATATATATTTTACTAGAATCATAGTAATTTACAAGTTTACTTTAGTAGTAATATGTAGCATAGTATATATAAAAACTTTGTCATAAGAATAATACTATCAAAAAGTGCTGCTCAATTCAATTTATACAAAAAGTAGCCTACACCTTTTTAAAAATAACAATTTTTGCAAACAATACTTACATTATAACAATTACAATTACAATTCCACTACAATACTTACATTTGCAAACAAACTTACAAATTAAGGTAAATTATAGTTAAAACAGCACATAGATAAACTCATGTTGTACACGGGAACAATTGTTATTAACCCACCATTGTCAAGAGACAAAGCTCTTACTCTCAATACAAATTCCTGCATTGGACTCTCTTCATGTCCGACACTTAATTACATGTGTATTGTATTTCAGTGTCTGGTGAATATTTACGTAAGAAATTATTATGTTTTATCATATACTAGCTTTCTGCTAGCGGCTTTGCCCGCCTTGTCTAAAACCAAATCTATACTATAATATTATTATAAAGCTGAAGAGTTTGTTTGTTTGTTTGAAATTAAATTAAATAAATTAATCTCGGGATCTACTGGTCCGATTTGAAAAATTATTTCGGTGTTAGATAGCCCATTTATCGAGAAAGGATATAGGCTATATATCATCACGTTAAGACCAACAGGAGCGGAGCACTGTGAGGTAAAACGGCGGGGCACAGCTAGTAAAAAGTATACATAGAGACAGGGACATAGGGACAGAGAAAGCGACTTTGTTTTATACTATGTAGTGATGGACTGGACGTAATTGTGACTTCCTTTTAATAGAGGGAATATAGCGGAAGTTGAAAATTGAAGGCCACAAAACATTAAATGCCATTATGTGTGAGCTTGTAACGAAGAGTGACCTAGTAAAGAAAAATAAACATAATATAGCTGAGAGACTATTTAAGCAGTAAAAACTACAATACTTATATAATAGGCTCTGTTAATACCTAGACTATTCTAACTATATATTGGTATTTGTCCCATTTATCAACATGAAACTCACAAATCTGAATAATATGTGTGATCTTATCTAGTTAACAATCGAGAACGCGATATAATACTACTAGTGGTCCGCCCCGGCTTCGCCCGTGGTACCTACATGTTTAAACTATCCTTTCTCTCAAGTTGGATTGAACTGCACATGGTGTGCGAATTTTATTATAATCGTTTAAGTGGTTTAGGAGTCCATTGAGGACAAACATTGTGACACGAGATTTATATGTATTAAGATCTGTAAAAAAAACATATCAGTCTCAGGTAAAAATATTCAAATTCAATTCAAATAAATGGATGTAAAACTGCTAAACCGTTAAAATCTTTATGGTCCTTCGAGCCGGCTCACCGTAATAAAACACAGAACTTCCCTATCACTAAATTCGTGAAACACACCCAAAAATAAACAGGAGAAACAAATGGATGCCATTTGTAAAAATACTGAGAGGTTCTTTAGGACAGGTACATGAATAAGTAAGCAGATAGGCTGCTGTATCCTTTAATACAGCTCTGCGTCTAAACATAAAACGTTTAGTTAAATAGATTCCCTGGGATTTGACAATGCTGTACTTTACTCGTGTTTTGAAGAAGCTTGCTTGGTTTGAACACTAGTGGTAAAGGTGAATTGTATATAAAATCTGCTTGCTTGGTAATAACTCTTTATGAACTAGAGATTTACCGCTTAGTTGAACGCTTTAAAATGGCTTTATCTTTAAAATGGATAATTGTATATGGAAATTTAAATCAATTATGTAAAATATATACTTTGTAAAATATAATAAAACTAGATTTCCGCCCGCGGCTTCGCCCGCTTTTTCAAAGGAAAACCCGCAATGTTCCCGTTCCCATGGGATTTCCGGGATAAAACCTATCCTATGTGTTAATCCAAGTTACCCTCTATATGTGTGCTTAATTTCATTGTAATCGGTTCAGTAGTATTTGCGTGAAAGAGTGACTGGTGTGAGTTAGCGTGAGTGAGCGTGAGTTAGCCTGAGTGAGCGTGAGTTAGCGTGAGTTAGCCTGAGTTAGCGTGAGTGAGCGTGAGTGATCCTGAGTTAGCGTGAGTTAGCCTGAGTGAGCGTGAGTGAGCGTGAGTTAGCCTGAGTGAGCGTGAGTGAGCGTGAGTGGTTCTGAGTTAGCGTGAGTGATCCTGAGTTAGCGTGAGTGATCCTGAGTTAGAGTGAGTGAGCGTGAGTTAGCGTGAGTGAGCGTCAGTTAGCCTGAGTGAGCGTGAGTGAGCGTGAGTGATCCTGAGTTAGCGTGAGTGAGCGTGAATAAGCCTGAGTGAGCGTGAGTTAGCCTGAGTGAGCGTGAGTTAGCCTGAGTGCGTGAGTTAGCGTGAGTGATCCTGAATTAGCGTGAGTGATCCTGAGTTAGCGTGAGTGAGCGTGAGTTAGCGTGAGTGAGCGTGAGTTAGCCTGAGTGAGCGTGAGTGAGCGTGAGTGATCCTGAGTTAGTCTGAGTGAGCGTGAGTTAGCGTGAATGAGCCTGAGATAGCGTGAGTGAGCGTGAGTTAGCGTGAGTGAGCGCGAGTTAGCCTGAGTGAGCGTTAGTGGTTCTGAGTTAGCGTGAGTGATCCTGAGTAAGCGTGAGTGAGCGTGAGTTAGCGTGAGTGAGCGTGAGTTAGCGTGAGTGAGCGTGAGTTAGCCTGAGTTAGCGTGAGTGAGCGTGAGTGTTCCTGAGTTAGCGTGAGTGAGCGTGAGTTAGCGTGAGTTAGCCTGAGTTAGCGTGAGTTAGCCTGATTTAGCGTGAGTGAGCGTAAGTTAGCGTGAGTGAGCGTGAGTGAGAGTGAGTTGGCTGGTTAAAGTAAATGCAATTTTGTCTGACGATAAGACATTATTTACCAAACTTTGTTTTGTACAACCAAACTTAATCTAACATGATCATGAAAGTGAAATCAACAAACAATTTTTCTTGTAGGTGTAATCATTTCATTTGACTTATAATTTTTTGACGTGACAACGTCTTATAATTCGATAGAGCCGGCTGCACGCACGAAAAAACATGACTCATGCGGCGTTACCTCGCTCTGAGGCGTTCCATGTAAGGCTTGAAGTGCAAGCGAGAATCACAATCGGACGTTGTCACGTTCAACTATCGTCAGTAAACCGACTTTACAGACAACCAATTTTTTTCAGATCGTTCAAATCTGACGAATTCTCAACGCGCACATGTCATCAATGCGATGGATAGATAACTCCATAGCACAGATTTCAACCAAACTCGACCATCTTAAAGCAACCCACGATACTCTTAGAAGAGATAATAATGAAAGATCTTTCCAATTGACTTATACTTAGCTAAATAAGTTTTGATATAGATTTTTTTTGTAAAAATTTGTTGTGAGAATAAGTGGATATAAATGATCATGTTGATTCAGAAATAAATGTGATGCAGTGAAATTGTGTTTTATGTAAAACTAGCGACCCGCCCCGGCTTCGCACGGGTGCAATGGCGGCCGGCCGGTACCGCCGCAAACGCTACGTCCCGAAATTTTTAAATCTGTAATATCTTCGAAAATATTCACTTAAATCATACGGTGTAAAGGGCCATATAGATCTATATTAAATGAACAATGTATTAAAGGTATTTAATTCGTTAAGGATTAATGCTGTATTGGTTAAAATCGCTTCGAAAATTAACCATTATTTGTCGTAAAAAGTAAATGACAAAAAAAAGTTATTGTGGGTTATCCATAAGAGATAGACATATACCATCGCGGACTTTTCTGTAGACCTTTTCAATGTGTACAATACTTAGTACATTATTTTGATAAAACTCGTAGGGTTCAGCCTGCGTTTGCAATGTAAGCGGAAAAAATGTAATTATTTACGACATCACATTAGAAACCTCAAAAATAACAGTACTTCTCCACTCTTTAATGGATGTTATTATACATATAAACCTTCCTCTTACTTTTAAAGAATTACTCTATCTATTAAAGAAAACCGCATCAAAATCCGTTGCGTAGTTTCAAAGATTTAAGCGTACAAAGGGACATAGGGAAAGCGACTTTGTTTTATACTATGTAGTGATAAGCACAGCTTGGCAATTACAATTTATTAATTAATTAACATAAAGTAAACAAAGAAGATAAAAACCAACCGCCAAGTTCATACTAAATAGATAAACAGTCGAATAAAATTCTCCATTGATTCGTGAGTGGCCTGGTGGTCTATACAATAGTTTTAAGCCAAAAATCTATTATTTTACGAACTAAAGAATAATATATTCTAAGAGAACGTGTTTAATTAATCACAATAACAATCACCTTCAGGACGAATCGTATCTTTTCCTTTTTTCCCCCATGTCCCTTTCCGGGCCATAAATTGAGTCTGTGCAGGAAATCACCTCGATTTGTTGCCCCGTTGCGTAGTGTAGCACGAACCAACATACAATTTGTATTTACATTATATACTTTCAGTCTAGAGTCAAACTATTGTAAATTAACTATTCTGCTGTTTGTTTCGCTTAATCTCAGATATTGCTTGACCGATTTTGAAAATATTTTCGCTTACAGATAGCTGATATTTGGGGTAATTTGAGTTGCATGATATATATTTTATAGAATTTGTTTTAAATTTAATTGTTAATTTAATTTTTAATATAACATATTAAGTACCATTCCTAGGCTATTCATACAAAATAATTGCGCCAATAATAATTATTGAAGTGAAACTTAGTGAAACTTCTTTATCGGGGTTGGAAAAAAATTTAGTGTAACATTTTTTCGTTACGCGTGACATTTTTCCGTTACGTGCCATTTTTTTCTTATCCCTACCACGCGTATTTCTGTAAAGTTGCATATTATAGTAAATTATTTTAAAAAAAAAAAGGTCATAAAGAAGTTTCACTTCATACGTGTGTATACACTAGTGTACACGCACACATTTTTTCTACACAATATTCAATTACAAATTCCAATTTGGAAATTAACGCTTTACAAGGGATTATTAAGCCCAACGTTTCTATAGCTTCCCGGCGAATATTCAGTGCCAAAATAATATAGAATTAATATTTTAGCATATTGTTTATTAAACCAATTATAATATCATGAATACTTGGATTTTTAGAATAATACAAGGCCAAAGCAGTAAGATTGAAAAAAATGTCATTAAATGCCTACTCATTAATAAATTAGAATAAAAATTATCGTCATTATTATTATTACGTAAATTTTTTCTCAAATATAAAAAACAATAGATAATCATTCAACTTAAGAAAAAATTAACTTTTCTTACCTCAATTTTTGTCTAAAAAGTTTAATGTCCGTTTTAACTTTATTCTCTTCAGTTTATACTTAAATCTATATATATAAAACTCAAAGGTGACTGATAGAGTGATCTATCAACGCACAGCCCAAACCACTGGACGTATCGGGCTGTAATTTGGCATGCAGGTAGATGTTAGGACGTAGGCATCCGCTAAGAAAGGATTTCCCGAAATTCTTGCGGGAACGGGGAAAAACGGGGATGCACGTACAAAGTCGTGGGCGGAAGCTAGTAAGAAATAAATTCTCAAGTGTTCTCCTTTATTGAACACACCGTATCTTTCATACGAAGTTTGATAACTTGCTATATTTTAGTTAATTTCAAAATTCCAAGACCCCGAATCTTCTTGAGATAGGAAATATTGCAGTGAACAAGCCTTTAAAACTACGCATTCCATTTTAATGAAAATGTAGGAAAGGCTATTTCAATCTACGTAATACGAGTTTTTCAATTCACATTCTTTCGTGTCTTTTTAAAAGAAACTTAATAGTAGGAAATAATGTACTACTATGGTACGGTAAATGTTAAAACTGTTATGACGATTCAAAAGTACTTCTAGAAGAAGCAAAATATAATTAATGAATGTTTGAGTTTGAGTTTACTGTGACTCTATATTTCCTAAGCGTTTCTTATTATAACAACTCACAATTGAAGACTTAATAAATAATTCTATTACAATTAAAGGTTATCCATGATTCAAGAATGTTTATTCAAATAGAGCACTGCATAAGTAAAACAACACCAATTTAATCAAGAGTGAACTCTGTTCAATGTTAATTATTTCGCAGTAATCTGTTTCACAGTTTTAAAAATACCCTCCATTGTTCCGTTCCTTAATTAGTCTTTAGAAATGAAAATTGCAGTGCGTACTGCGAGTTCCTCGATCCAACGCCGTATCATTGATAGATCATTGTTCCGCCAGTAATTAACTTGAAGTCGATCAATTTATCTAACAATGCGAGATTCCTTGAAAAACAAACTGTAGCGAAGAATAACCCTCGAGACGGACAAAAGGAGGTATTTTAGTGGACCAGCCAGCGAGTTAGAGCCCCCGGCCTTTGCGCAAACAGAACAAGCGCTCAGAATGGACGGGTCAAGGTGAGCTGGCGATGTTTCTCACGCAAGACAATGGCTCGGCATTAATAACTTTCTTTGTTTCGCCCGAGACAGAACAGCGATGGACTAATAGATATTAAAAACGATCCAGTCTTAGTAAATCTTTAATCTCGAAACTGAGTGAGAGATAATTGGAAAAGACAGCGGAGTGGAGATATTTTTCAATTTACTCCACACTTCTGGTTGTGTTTTCTAAACGAATTATCGTATGTGATCACTTCGATTATTCTATGATCTACCAGACCGAGATTTTATTTTTACTTGTTTCGCTTATAAATAAGTCTTTCCGAGCGTATAAATGTTCCAAAAATTATCATTAGACATAAAAACAAATACCCCATATGAATTGCAGTTAAGCATTGGAATACGCTAATTGCCTATTAAGAAATTTTCTCCCAAAATCCCTTTCCATAAATCGTGAATATAGGGTGTTAAGTAGGGTTCAGGATAAGCCGTAACCATTATACAAAGGGCAGATACATATCAACGTTTGCAGTACGTACTGGCCATAGTGATTCATCTTCAAGACATGTTATTGCATAATGTATTATAATAATCCAATCATTCTGTATCATTAATTATACTCTACTATGGAAGTTGTTAGTGCCGTGAGGTACTGTACGATCAGCAAAGTAAGATTGAACATTTATTAATGGTTGATATAAAAGTGTAAGGAAGGTATTTTTATTAATGTTATCGAAACTAACGTTGACTGTAAAGCATACAAATTATTACACATAGTTTTAAAAACTAGTTCTACTTATGGAATGTAGAGTTTTCATAAAATGTTTCAATTAGACTATTTTTATTTACAAATCTAAAAAAAATCCGTTTCACGTTTCGTTCTTCATCTGCTGAGCTATCATAACATATCTTTCAAACATATCTCCCACTAAAATGCAAGTAAAACAATTGAAAAACAAATGCCAAACATAAAAACATAGTGACCCACTACACAGACCAAGGGGGTAAGTCTCGATATAATAATCATTAAGGACCCGACGATGCGAATAAAAAACGCGGTAATACTAGTTGCTTTCTCGTTATACCCGCATTTAGTTCAATGTACATCACTAACGACCATAAACATTTGAACGAGCACGTAATAATGGATTTAAATTTTAATTAAGTGCATTTTATAGTGGGCTTTTGCTAAACGATGTTGTGTTGGTCTAAAATTGTTGTTAGAGAAATAATGTATCGCAACTTCACAAAAGTGTAATTCTTCTTAACATAACTTGCTATTCAAAGAAATAAATTGTACAATCAATTAATTTTCTGCTATAGTATCATCTCTCAAGAGACAACCTTACAAGTAAGTTACATAAAATACAAATAAATAAAACATAATATATTGATAACAAATGAAAAAATTATAAAAACCACACAGAAACAGAAAAAAGTAAAAAACAACATGGTAAGGAACTCAAAACTAAATCAAAAATATTACAAATTAAAACTTACAGCCTAAAAATAAGACAAGTACTGTGATAATATAGACAAGACAATCCAAAAATTTCAAACGTTGTTCTTAAAAAATAACTCTTCTCTTTTGAAATCGGACAGACTAATAATATAAGTATGAATTGGCAAAAAACTGTATCATAAATCCTATCTCATTTAATACATTCACCCTTTCCCACACACCAAGAAATGTATATCATATCATCAAATAAAATTTTTACAGCCAGCAAACAAGCCGCAGAATTAATTTTGGCTTGTACGAAAACTGGCCGACCTCCAAGTATCTTACTTGAACTTAAGTACCGGTCTTATTGACTGAAATTACGATACAACTTGTGGCTTCGATGAAATGAATAGACGGAAAATACATTTATTTGATCCTGTAGGCTATGTTTTAATATAAAAGTTGTACGAAAATGTCAAGTTATGAATTATCGTTAAAAGTTTTTTTTCTTCTATCGCTCGAAGAAATGATATTTTGTGATGTAATAATAATATTTAATCATCGTCAATCTGTTTTCATTACTATACCGTGTCTCCTATATGAAAAATTATTAAGAAGAACTTTAGGTTATACGTAACGGTTAGTTCAGGATTCCCGATTGAAGTAAAAATGTATGCGGACTATAACATAAAACAAAATGTCATAACAGCTAAATATAAACTCTTATAAACACCTACATTTATCTAACATAAACTAAATAACACATCTTAAATATCTTTCACTAATAAATTAGTTCGCTTACTCCAATTAAAAATCAAAGCTGTGTCGCAAATCGCTATAGAAACACGGCAAAGCGAGGCGAGCAATGAAATATTTATAAACTTTCCCGCGTTAATTTGCCATCAGGGAGTAATGTTAATATTGCCTGATAATTCCCCTATAACTTGTTTTCCACCATTAATGTGCGAGGATGTGTAGCGAGGAATGTGTTTGTAAATAACCAATGGTATCGCTTCAAACGCTAAACACTTCAAACTAAATGAATAAGAAATGAAGCGATATGTTTGGTTTTTCACAAACACATTCCTCGCACATTACTGGTGGAAAAGCACCCTAAATTTTATGAGCACCATGTGGAGGCAAGTGGCGTATTTAAATTAGACATTTTTGTGTATAACCTTTTTATTTTAATGAAGTTTCAAACTCGTAATAGCTTTGTAGGTCCCAAATGAGCTCTCTAATGTTTTGGTGGAAACGCGGTGCATGTGTTATTTAAACCGCTTGTTTAATCAAATTTAAACTTTAACTATATTTATTTATATAACATTAACACGTATATTTTATTAACACGCTTTCATTAACTTTACCTGAATGTTTTTAATTTGTATTTCACCCACTCCTTTATACTCGATTTTGAGCCACTTTAAACCGACAGATTTAATACAAATTTTGTATCAAGGGTCGGTGACAACTATTTTAACTATATTCTTTATTTTTAAATTCCTCTGCTTCATAATATAGTTACTACCGTGAAGAAACACGACAGTTAACTGAATTAAAAATGGAGTCATCGAACAACGGAAGAGTTTTAAAAGCTATAGTTTAATTTTCGTTCGTTTTACATCACGTTATTGGATTCAGGAACCAATAGCGACGCAGCGCTGGAGGCGAAATAATTTCGAACCGGTCATACAGGATGGAGGGGACCTTTATAGTTATATGTATGTATATGTACAGTCTTCCTGTGTTTTATTATTGGACAGGCTTGCTGGACATTTAAATTACTTTTAACAACAGTATTTATGTGATTTCATTATAATCCATCTATCTTTCTATGGTTACCTATCTTAATCTCGAATTTTTATATTCCGAATAAATCAAACGCAAACAAGCAAAACATAAGCAAACGTTTTCGGGATTATGAAATCCCGAAAACGTTTGGACATTTTTTCATAACCCCGAATTTTAAAATTTCGAAGTTTTGTTTGCCATATAATCGCAACTCCGAATTTCATTTGCCCATTTCTTCATTTGTACGACGTTTTACAATCCAGACGAATGAGTTCCAGACATACGAAATCTAAATGCACAAAATCGAGATGACCGTAATCCATATGCACGAAAGCCAGATTTTTAAAACACAAATTTTTGAAATACAGTTAATTGATATCCAGACAAACAATGTCCAGATTTTTAAAATTCAAATAAACGATATCCAGAAAAACGAAATCCTTCCAGGGGGGTCGCAGCACGAACCTAACCTAACCTACTGAATAGATTTTAACACTTAAACCTTTCTGTAATGGGCAAATAAAAAAATAGCGAGTCGGTTCTTGCACTCGCCGGCCGCTACCGCGGCACGCTCGCTTCGCTCGCTCGGCTCGTGCGTGGGGGTTGCAGTTCAAACCTAACCTAACCTACTGAGTCGAATTTGACACTTAAACTTGTCTGTAATGGGCAAGTAAAACAATAGCGAGTCGGTTCTGGCACTCGCCGGCCGCTGCCGCGGCACGCTCGCTTCGCTCGCTCTGCTCGTGCGTGGGGGTCGCAGTTCAAACCTAATCTAACCTACTGAGTCGACTTTGACACTAAAACCGGTCTGTAATGGACAAGTAAAACAATAAATTTACTTACTGGCAATGTTTATTTTCAGTCGATAGTAAAGGTATAATCAAGATTGTATGGAAACCAAATAAAAAGATTATGAAAATCTGGCAATAGTTTATCTGTTATACGATTATATGGGAACCAAATAAAAAGATTATGAAAATTTGGCAATAGTTTATTTGGAAAATGGTACGATGGGAAACAAAAAAAAGTATTCTGAGAATCTGGTATAATGAGATCTGGATTATGAGAATACGGGAAACAAAATAATACTTTTTAAAAATCTGGTTTTGGTGCATCTGGAAATTGATTCATCTGGGAAATTAAAAAAGGAATTTTAAAAATTTGTCATTCATTACATCTGTCTTTTAAAAGTTCTAACAACCGTTTTCGGGGTTTTAAGATTCGGGTAATAGTAATTCGAGTTTTTAATAGGTTACCATCTTTCTATACATACATGCCAAATGAAGGTTGCCTGGCAGAGATGGCTTAGAGCCATAAGGCCGCCATTTGTACATTTTGAATGGTTTTGTTGTACTTTTATTTTATAAGACTGTTGTACAATAAAGAGTAAATAAATAAATAAATAAATACATATTTCTATCATTTTGCAAAATATGTTGGTTAGCGCATAACTCGAGAACGGCTGAACCGATTTCGTTAATTCTTTTTTATAATAATCCTTGAAGTACGAGGATTGTTCTCATGGAGAAACGTAAAAATGTAGTACGGGCGAAGCCGGGGTGGATCGCTAGTAGTAATATAATTACGATAGTAGAGTACTATGTATTTAATAATTACGGTCCAAACCTTCTAGAGCTACTAGCCCAGTTATTGTTGAGTTGTTGAATTAAATGTTTTACGTAATAAATACGATAACAATAATACTTATAGGAGACATAGGTAATGGAACAGAGGGCCGTCTTATCGCTATAAGGGATCTCTGCAACACGACCCGGATAATAGGATATGTTCTGTTTACATAATGTTCATATTTTAATGGATTCGCGAAAGGGTAAGTACCTATCTTATACACATTTATATCCCACTGAAATCGTTTGTTAACAAATTATACCTGCATAGGAGGACTATCTCTTATGATCATGACTTTTAAATGATAACATAACCCATATCTAGTGAGCTTATTCTTCCCATGTATGTATATTAATTATATTTATAAGAGGAAAAGTGTAGATAAGTTAGAAGCGCACCAGGAGCGACAAGTTGAAAGGGCTAATTGGCCAGAATTTACTTCAGTTGTCTCTTTTTCGCTCATGATAATTTAATCATGCCATCTTTCTTTAACGCCGGATTGTGTATGTGTTAGTGTGCCGTTTGAAGATCGAATGTTGTGTTGGTAACATATCTACACCTTTGACTCATAATATCATTGATATATACAGTGTGTATAGGACACAAAATACTTAACATTCTATGTAAACAATATCCGCTTATCTCCTATATTTTTACCGTTACATACCATTACTGAACCCACAAGTTTGCGCCCAGGCTCTTATTAAAATTCAATTTGAGCCTTGTTTGTTTTGGTGTTAAACTTTAAATGGCCACTGAAACTAGTTGAGGCTGAAGTTTTTCGGGCGTGTAAGCGTTTCGGCGACATGTGCGCGCGTTTTTATTTTGTTTATGAAGTTTTTAGGGCGTTTTGTACTCTTTACCATTTAGGTAACGTGTACTGATTTTTCATTTTGTCGAAAGTAGTGAAATAGTATTTTTTTTTATAACGAAAATTTATTATATAGCATGAATGCGTGGTTACAACAGGCTTGGAACTTCCCTGATTCTTATCTTACTGATACATACTTATTTTAACATTAAAAATAACATGTGGTAGGGAGAATGGAAGTAGAAATAAGTTTGTATTTGCGTAATTTATTTTTTATTCTGAAAAAAAGTATACCATTTTAGCTAACTAATAAAGAGTAATAAAAGAATTATTTTAAGTTCCATCCTAAAATTTCCAACAAAAATCCTTAAGAATCCCTCGTTTGACATTTGAAATCCCCCATAATAGGGCAGTAAAGTTGATCGAACGAGGTCCAAACGCTAAAAAGTTCCCTGTGTGACGGGGAAAGAGACGGGAAAATGGCGGGGAATCGCGGAAAGTTTAATTCGAACTCTTTCCAAGATTAACAATCCGCCGCAACCTTGTCTTGTCACGTGAAATGAGGGAGAGCGAATATAGCAAACTTTTTTTTAAATATAGGTGAAGTATACCGTTTTAATACTAAAACAGCTTCGTAATTATTAATTTATTATGATTATATTTATAAAAACAAATTCAAAACTTACACAGCAAGTTTCAATGTGTTTATATTTTCTAATAAAAAATACATACTAAATAATTCCTACCGTACCCTACCGTCACTTATATAAATAACAGAAGATAGAGCAATTAATTTAAAAGCGAATGCGTGTATAGCACGATAATCCAACTATAGGTATCGTAACAACCAAATACGATCAGACTATCCCTCTTAATTTATTCAAAACCATTAATAATTCCCAAAGCTTCGATGAAAACCTCATAGCTATTAAAAAGTTTATCTAAAAAACAGAACAATACTCAACAAAAAAGCATCGTCATGAACAATAGATATCCACTAACAAAATTCAATCAAATCAGCGTTACACAACAGTAACGTTACCGACACGATATCGTCACGATATCGCCACGACATCGTCACGATATCCGCACTATACTTGGCCTGTCTTCAACGCAAGCCCAGAGGAGTCAAACACAATTTGCCTTAGATCGTTATCAGTTAATACTGCCCCATTGTCCTCTGAAGTCGGCCAAACTTTTTAATAATGTTTCGGAGTTTTGCCGCCAACTTTTCAATTTGAACAATCTGCCCCTCGAGTAGACTCACAGACGCAATTATTTTAAATTGATTGAGTATAAAATTGTGTGCAGTTAAATTATGGACTTACTTTGTTAGTCACATTTTTCATTAAATTATATTTAACAACTAGCTGTGCCCGCGACTTCGTCCGCGTGGAATAGTGACTGTATAGTAGTTACTACTTAACTTTTATTGAGTAAACACGTACTACCATAAATAATTAAAATAACTGTTAGTAAAATTTATTACTAAACTGAGCTAAAAAATAAAAAATAAATGCCTAATTATTTTTTTACGTAAAATTTCTTTTAAATTATGTCATATTATTTTTTAGGCACCAGGGGCGAGGGGAGCAAATTTATTTTCCTTCCTTTCTTGTATGGATGTTTTTAACAATGTATCGTGCAGCAACTGAGCGCCGAGACAAACGTCAAAACGCAAAGGAATAGAATCCGCTATCGATACTAATTGACATAAGCATATTGATGTTTTGCTAAGGATTTGTTCACCCTACCAACGACGACGACGACGACCACGAACAAAATTTTCATCCAGTCGCAATTTAACAAAATTGTGCAAAACACAATTAAAAATAAAATATTAAAATTTCCTGTCGTTCTGGCGCTTGGAATTTTTTTTGAGATCAATGAATGAAAAAATAGATTTTTCGTAGAAACGGTGGCTCCTAGAAAAAAATGTAGTTGAAGTTTTTTATAGATAATTTTATGGTCTACAATTTTGGTAAAAGGTGATTATATGTAGACTTACCGTCACGCCGACAATCGCAAAAAACCTATTTTTATATTATTAATTGTCCTCGAATTTTTTTTCTTTCCGAGTACCAGTATGACAGGAAATTTTAATATTTTATTTTGAACCAATTTTGTCTGGAGGACAATTTTGGTCGTAGTCGTCGTCGTCGTCGGTAGTGTGACCGAACCATTACTAAAATATCATGAGTTTATGTCAAAAATTAGCGATAATAGTTTCTATTCTTTGGCGTTATTCTATTATCCGACATTAAGCTTGGCCTGCTGCCCCTTTAGCCAAACGTCAAAACGCAAAGGAATAGAATCCGCTAGTGATACTAATTGTCATAAGCGTACGATATTTCGCTAAGGATTTGTTCACCCTACCAACGACGAATACGACCACAAACAAAATTTTCATCCAGTCGCAATTTAACAAAATTGTGAAAAACACACTTAAAAATAAAATATTAAAATTTCCTGTCGTTCTGGTGATTGTAATTTTTTTTTTTGAGAATAATGAATGAAAACATAGAATTTTCGTAGAAACGGTGGCTCCTAGAAAAAAATGTATTGGAAGTTTTTTATAGATAATTTTATGATCTACAATTTTGGTCCCAGGTAATTATACGATTAACTTACCGTCTCGGCGAAAATCGCAAAAAACCTATTTTTTTATTAATTGACCTGGAATTTTTTTTCTTTTCGAGTACCAGTATGTCGGGAAATTTTAATATTTTATTTTGAACCAATTTTGTCTGGAGGACAATTTTGGTCGTAGTCGTTGTCGTTGTCGGTAGTGTGACCGAACCATTACTAAAATATCATGAGCATATGTCAATAATTAGCGATAGCAGTTTCTATTCCTTAGCGTTTATTCTATTCTCTGCCATTAGTCTCGGCCTGCTGATCAGCTTAATCGATACTCAGTTTTTATCAAATCCAGCACCAAATCCAAATCAGATCTTTCCTGTCTCACGCATGTAGTAACTAAACCGTTTAGACCGTGCAATAAAAATTAAATTAAAAAACACCCAACGCAACGAATAAAAGTGCATAGAAAAAGGAATAAATAATTTCACAAACTTCCCGACGATCTTCTAAAATAACATTTAACATTTAAACATTTAATGTATGGTTTTCACGCATAAACTAATGGACCGATTTCAAAAATTCTTTCACCATTAGAAAGCTGCATCTTCACTGAGCAACATAGGCTAGGTTTTATCCCGGAAATTCCACGGGAACGGGAACTATGCAGGTTTTTCTTTGAAAACGCGGGCGAGGCCGCAGGCGGAAAGCTAGTTTTAAATATTTATAAAAATAAAAAAACGAAGTCGTCGGGGCTGCCATGCCATCATTATCAAAATCCATCCTAATATTATAAATGCGAAAGTAACTCTGTCTGTCTGTCTGTTACTCAATCACGCCTAAACTACTGAACCAATTTTCATGAAATTGGGTATGGAGATATTTTGATACCCGAGAAAGGAAATAGGCTACTTTTTATCCGGGGAAAATGACGCAATCCCGGAAATCCCACGGGAACGGGAACTATGCGGGTTTTTCTTTGACTGCGCGGGCGAAGCCGCGGGCGGAAACCTAGTACCTATATCATATTTTTTCTTTTGTAATGGTAGGTACTTAATTTTAAAGATCGTCGGGAAGTTTGTAAAATTATTTATTCCTTTTTCTTCGTTGCGTTGGGTTTTTTTTTTATTAAATTTTTAAATTTTTAAACTTCGGTTTCTTATTTTCATGTAATATTTTCAAGTGAGCGAGACCGAGCTATCAATTATTCTACCACCATATTACATTCCTATATCATATTGATATCTATAAGTTTTTGCTCCTTGAAATCTTTTAAGTTGGGCCGTAACCGTGCACAAATTGTAATGCCTCCTCTACACTACTCGCGAAGTTCCTCGGCGAAGTACGCGGCCGAAGTTGACTGAAGTCCGCGACCACAGTGGCAAAAGAAGTAGGAAGAAGATATATTTAGGAAAAAACATTGCCAATGGCCAGGCCTAGTGGCTTTGAGTAGAGTTCAAAATTTCCAGGGTGTGGCTATCCTCTCGCTCCCATATCCCCTCTTCTTTCACAGACTTCCCTTTCCACCCCTAGTAAATGGCAGAACCGATTTTGATGTAAACCATATCTAATTGTACCTATACAACACATACATCTAATCTAATTGTACCTATACACGTCTTATCCTCTCGTTTGATGCTCCATTTGGTTTATTTATCCAACAACTGTCACCCCTAAAGTGCCCTATATGTAATAAACGGATGAACCGATTTCGATAAAACATTACTAACTAATTGTAATTCACACGTTGCCCTTTCATATTTTGATATGCCGCTTGAGTATATTATTTGACCACATTCGATTATTGTTCATTCCCACTTTTACAAATGGATAAACCGAATTGGATAAAAATATAACTAACTGTACTTCACCCGTTATGCACTTTCATTTGATATGTCACTTAGGTATATTTGACAACATTCGTTTTTTTCATTCCCACTTTTACCCATATATAGGTATAGTAAATGGATGAATAAATATGTCTAATTATACTTTACACCGATTCCGATTTCCGATTTTGATTAAATATGTCTAAATACTTTATTGTCCGACCTTTCCGATTTTGATTAAATATGTCTAATTATACTTTACACGTCATGCCCTTTCATTTCATATGTCACTTGAGTATATTTGACAAAATTCATTTTTTTATTACCACTTTTATACCTATATCAAATAAATGGATGAACCGATTTTGATAAAACGTTCACTTTCATTTAATATATATATATATATATATATATCACTTAGGTATATTCGGCAACTTAAATTTTTTTCATTCCCACTTTTACCCCTATATACCTAGGTATGTCGTGGCCATATCGTAGATTTGCTCATTTCATGAAATGGCCAACATAGTTTGGCCAGATCGTTAAATCGTCAACGTTTCACGATTTGGTCATCGACATTTGGCCAGATCGTATAAAATATCTTAGAGAGTCCATAAAACATTAAAAAATTCAGAATATTTTAAGAACTTGTTTATTGTCATTTAAGTTAGTGCCGCGGTAGCGCCGGCGAATACCAGAAGCGAATGGTTTTTTCAATAGAAAACAGTTAGGTTAGGTTAGGTTAGACTTTAATAAACAACGCACGAGCCGAGCGAGCAAAGCGAGCGTGCCGCGGCAGCGGCCGGCAAGTGCCAGAAGCGAATCGCTTTTTAAAAAAGAAACAAAAATGGTCGCATTTCGTGAAATGGCCATCCACGTTTGGCCAGATCGACGATCTGGCCAAATGTGGATGACCAAATCGTGAAACGTTGACGATTTAACGATCTGGCCAAACTAAATTGGCCATTTCATGAAATGAGCAAATCTACGATATGGCCACGACAGGTATAATAAATGGATGAACCGATTTTGATACACTTTATCTAAGAACCAGCGTCGGAAAATATGCTGCCCAACAAAAAACCGTATCTTATTCGGATTACCTGTTAGCGAGCTACGGTGTAACAAACAGATACACACACACAGACACACTTAGCGGTCAAACACTTATCACTCATCTTTTTGCGTCGGGGGTTAAAAATATAATACGACATAATTTAAAGGTCATTTTATGTATAAAATTTACCTAGAAGTAAGCATAATTCTAATTTGACCCCTCCCCCCCTACTACCTCAGCTTACCTCCCACCCTTGGGGACTTTCGATATGATCACCTGCACATTTATAGAAATAACTGTAGCGTATAACAGATAACTTACGTTTTATCGTACACTGTATAGTGTACAATTATAGAATGAATTGTGAATACTTAAATGATCATAACTTTTTTATTTACAAACCGATTGACATAAAATAAACACTAAATGTTAAATGAAGATTACCACAATATATTAGTGAAAACCGCATCTAAATCGGATAAGCCGTTTCTGAGATTAGCGTGCACAAACATACAGACAAACAGACAAACAGACGAAAAAAATTTTAACTACAGTTTTGGGTTTGGGATCGATGTAATAATAACGCCTGCTAATTTTTTTTTACATATTTTCATTGTACAGACACCATTTTTCTAGAATTTTATTATATGTATTGATGTACAGACACCACTTTTCTAGAATATTATTATATGTATTGATGATGATATGAACGATGTTCTCAATTTTGTATTTAATTTAATAGCACAGAAAATTCAGAATGTTTTCCTTGTAAGCTTTCATTCACTACATTTCTTTGTTCTTTAAAATGATAATAATATGTAAAAATGATACAATAAAACTTAACCTATGAATACAGTGATTTCTTTCAGATAACTAGACGTACGGAGAGAAAATACTCTACCTTATACTTTACTTGAACATTTGTTAGCTATAATGCATACACTTGAAAGATACTTTACAAAACAGCAATATATATAATCGATTATTTTGAACACAGCGCTATCATACAAATGTTGTGTTAAACCTTTTGCCTCTTATAGTGAGATGAAAATACGTTAAGTCGGAGTCAGTTACTCTTCCATTCCATTAGCGATAAACAAGAAAATGTACTTCTTGATGGGATTACAAAGTTTCCTTACAGCCTTGAATATATACATGAATATAATATATAGGTACCTATGCTATGGCCGGGGTGAAATATTTTTCATTGATTTTTTCAAAGCAAGTAACGCACAGAGGATAACTTCGCAACAAATAATACATCATGCGTCTTTGTATGTACGAGAACGAATGTAGGGGTTTATTTTTTGACGAAACGTTTCTTGGGAAAAGGTTTACGGGGCTGACGGTAATGCGTGGACATTAAAAAGGGCGAATTGAAAGCCCTTCCTGATTGTGGAGATACGTATGAAAAATAAATATGTTTCTATTAGTGTTATACCATTTTTAACGTTCCGATTTATTTACGTGGACAAGCGTGTTATTTTAGCTCAAAAAAATATAAAATCAAGTGGATGCACTTGACATCTATCGTTACAAACATTTTACAAAAATATTTTATAACAAACCCAACTAACAAAGGATCCTTACATCCTACGACTACGACACGACATATCGCATGATACAAATGACCCAACACAAACGAATACACGCGCAACGGCAACCGAATGACAGCACAATACGGGGCACGACAAATTATATTATCATGTTTTGTACACCATGATTCGGTATTTTGTATAAATTCCCTTTCATGCCACTAATGCGGCGACAATACGGGGGGATAGCAGCGTAACATAATATTTTTATATCGCTTTGATCCGAACTGTGATGTTAAAAAACATAAAAGGTGATCTCCGAGGACTACGAAATATGTTACCAACTGAAACGCCACTTGAGCTGATACATTTTGTATTATAAAATGAGGAAAAATGTTGTTTTTCTTGTTTTTTGAGTGATACGATATTGTTTTCGGAGGATTTATTACTTTCTCCACGTGAAGGGTTGGTGGCGCGGGGAAATGTTATAATGATTTTTTTTGTTTTGCGAGACCTACTTTTATATAATGAGAATCTGATACAATATGAGTGATGTTTTAACCAATAATATCTATAGACCTGTTATTAGTTTAACATTAATATTCGTGGGTCTATCGTTTTACTCCCAAACGGATGTATCGCTCTAGTACAGTCTTTTAAAATTGTAAGTCTAGTCTCTTAATACAGTTCCTGCCTATTCTAGTGGGAAAAACGACTACAAGTCTCCAAAACACACAGCAGACTTCACTTAAACGAGCGTCAAGAGCTCAGCCAGTAGATACAACCTTCGAATTTAGGCAATTTCTATTTCTTGTTCTTAGTATTTATATTGTGTCTAAAGTCACAACTGTGTCGCTGTAATTTTGTCTACATTGTTTTATGAATAGATTCAGACAAATCCCGTCAATCTATATATATAAAAATGAAACCCGTTTTTTTGGTCACGGCACCACCACATGAGTAGAAAGACGGAACAGAGACTAAGCTTCAAACAACCGCGCGAATCGATTGCACTACTACAAGTACGCGGGGGCATGTGTGTGTGACTCTGGCCGCTTGTCGCGTACGCAGCGATTCTGGAAAAAACCGGTTTGCGCTTGCACAGGCAGAGGACAGTCTCAGGGTTGATACGACGCACGTTGTTTGTTTTATTAGTTGCAACTTGCAAGTTTGAATATTTTAATATAAAACGTAATATTTTATTGTTAAAATGGTTGTTTATTGTACTGTGTGTATGAATAATACTAGAAAAACTAAAAATATATCATACTTCAACTATCCCAGGGAGTACAATAGGTGAGTAAATATTTTGATTATTACTTTTTCAAGTAAGTACCTACTTGCGTTTATTTTATAAGGTCCTTTTTTAATAAGAAGAGAATTGTATACGGTGTGTTTTTACCTTTCATTATTATTACAAGTTTAGCATTTGTAAGTATGTATGTAATTGTGTGTAATTATAAAACTAATGTGTGTAATTATAAAACTATTTAACAAATGTTTTGTTTAATTTGTCTTAACCTATTGTGACAACCCTACCAAAATAGGTAACAATTTTGCACGTTCTTAAGAAGCTTAGTCTCTGTTCCATCTTTCTACTCATGTGGCACCACGCGTGAACGGGTGGACTGATTTCGATAATTATTTTTTTATTATATTCCTTGAAGTACGAGGATGGTTCTTATGTAGAGAAAACGTAAATATGTACCACGGGCGAAGCCGGGGCGGACCGCTAGTTTTATTTATAAGACACAAACACACATATTATATTATGTATGCTTCTGAAAACATTTTCATTAATTCCTTTCAGTACTGCAAAAGAACTTAACCAATGTTTAATAGAAACTTTATAAAAGCAAATTAATTATGATTGATAAATTCAAGGAAAATAATAATTACCATCAAACTCGAAAAAGCTTTATTATTATCAAAGTTCAATCACAATATTCGGGAAATATGAATTCCTAATTAACTCAAACAATTTATTATAATAACACCTGTCGTTACACGTGCTGTTATAATAAATTATTAAATGAATTGTAATGTAATTAAATTGTTGTGTCATTTAATATATTGGGAGCAAGTACGAATATAATAATACATTCGATGAACGCTAGCGCTACTGTTACATTATGTTTTAACAATACAAGATGTGGAAACTCGTTTGAGAATATCTCCATAAAAAGATATTGGAATTTTAAGTATATTGAAATACTTTTAATTGTTATCTTCCGTACCATGTTTTTGTTAGTTGTATAATGCACAGTTGTCAATTGTATTTTTCCATGTTTTAGGACTTTAATCGTAGCAATCCCGTAGCATGGGTCTACGAGCTATTGCCACGGCCTCCACTGCGTACATTGAATCATCTTAATAAAGATTAAAAAGCTTGTATACCAAACCGAAACATTTAGAACACACACGACTGAAGATGAACCTCTCTCCCTAATAATCTATCTAATATCAGCCAATCTCATCAATATCAGACTCAAAAAATCATCCGTCCGTATGTCATACAGCCCCTGTAGTCTCGACACATTAATCGACATCGATCTCGACCGAAAACGGTCGGTAACTAACGATGTTCAGTAACTATAGTATGGACCTAAAAAATTTAGTGTTGTTTTTCCAAGAAATTGACCCTGATATTATGGAATATATAGTAAATTAAAATTAGTTACATAAATTTTTCGCATTATTACAAATACAATTGCATATGAAAAAAACCGGCCAAGTGCGAGTCGGACTCGCGCACCGAGGGTTCCGTACATTGCTGTTTCTTTTGATTGCGTTGACATAGAAGTTTGATTTTGTTACAGCTTAAAGGTATTATAGACCTGAGTATTTGGTATGAATTTCAATTTAATACCTCTACGCATTTATGAGGAAATGGGTAGTAAGTTTAAAATTATTAAAAAAAAATATATTATGTGATGTAACTAAATATTTATGGTTTTCGTAATTTTTCCTTTATCTATGCTATAAGACGTTGCTTCATACCAAATTTCAAGATTCTGAGTTCACGGGAAGCACCCTGTAGGTTTTGATTCCCTTGCAAGTGTCGAAAATTTGCGGCATAAACGGCTGTATCTTTTGATTGCGTTGGCTTAGAAGTTTGATTTTTTCACAGCTTCAAGGGACAGTAGACCTGAGTAATTGATATAAATTTCAGCTTCATACCTCCACGCGTTCCTGAGAAAAAGGGTCTTGACAGACGGACGGACGGACGGACGGACGGACGGACGGACAGACGGACAACAAAGTGATCCTATAAGGGTTCCGTTTTTTCCTTTTGAGGTACGGAACCCTAAAAAGCACATGTTATGCATAAAAAACATGGCAGTTAATTTAATTTTAATCAAATTCGATATTTTTTTATATCAATCGTTTAATTAATGTTCTATTTATTACATATTCATGGAATCCAAAATTCCATGTATGGCAATCTCCTTATTTACTTTTTTGACATTTGACATCAATCAATCAAAATAATATTTCTATCAAAATAAATATAAATTTTGTGTTTTCAAGAGGATAATTTTTAATTATGTTCTTAAAAATCCTATAAATCTATGGGATAACAAATATCCTAAGAAAACATCAATCTGCGTTATGTTTTTATATAGTTAAAGCTATTAGTTTTAGATTACTAATATTTTGTTATTTGTGAAGTGCAATAAAATTCTAATCAAAAGACTCTAAAAGCTCTACAAGATAATTCTGCTCAATTCGAAGCCTTTCGAGAAATCTTTAAGACATTATAGAAATGGACGGAACTAAAACTAAGGACGGAACGGATAATTTGTATCACTTGTATTTTTAGCTTGTATTATTACATATATTATATTATGTGCATCATTGTATATTTTATTACAGTTAATAAGCAAAGGATGAATATATGCAATTGATTTAGCGGTTCACGGGTAATTATTTATGTGTTAAATATAAATATTTATCTATAAATTTTATAATTTACAGATGAACAAGTTACTAGAATTATGTTGATGAGAGATGATGGTTTTGAGCCAAATTTTCAACTACGCTATTATAAACTGTTAAATTAAATTTTTCTGATAAATTTTTTTCTTAATTCGATCGTTTTTTATTTGTATTCATCTGTATAATTTTATTATCCTAGAAGTTCAGAAAGAAATTAATCGAATATGAATGCAATAATTTAGGCTGAATAAATGCAGACAGCAGTACACTACATATTTTAATATTTATTTAATATAATATAAGAGGCTTCTTAACATTTTCAATAAAATTTTGAAACCATCTTAAAAATAAAACATTATTTGTTTATTTTATTTTAATTGCAATAACTTTAAATAAGAGAAAACAATATTGCGTTAAATCATGTAGCATCGGAAGTTTGAAATATCTTTTTTATTATAAAATTATAATAATCTATAATTTTTCCGACATTATCAACCGTATCTACAAATCCACACAAACCGTAAGGCCCTTCTCCCATTACGATACTTCTAGAATACGATACTCGAGTAGAATACTAGTTAGATATTTGCTCGCTACCCGATGCTCACATATTATGCGACTGAAAGATGACTAAATTCATCATTATCGTGCCTCGTTTTTGTAGACGGACGCTATGTCGAGCGATTCCAGTGACGACGTAAAAGTAGGAAGTAGGTACTGCAGGATTCATCCATATATTGAAAGAAACATAAATTGTAGTTTTTATAGCCGCACGAGAACTACAACATGATGATAAGAATTTTTTATCTTTCTACCGAAGAGATACGCGCGAAACGCGACGCAAAAGCGACCAATTAAACTAGTCGCGGACGTGTAGGATACCGGTAGCGTAATGGGAGAAGGGCCTTCGAGATCTTGTCGAGATCAAACGTCGGTATCATAGAAATCTAAATAACAAGACACATAGAAGTGCTATAATGTCATAATTCGTATGAAAACCGCTGTCGCCAAAATCAACACATTCAAACCGAAAGCTAAACAGTACACACAAGTAAACTATGCCTTTTATTGGACAGCTTGATTTTAGTGAAAACTAACTTATCTATTAAATTAAGCTTTTGAATATGTATCCTAACGCACGAATTTACGGTTTATTTTAGAATAACATCCCTAAGTATATGAGACTTTTTGCTCCAATACGAACAAACGTGATAATAAGAATGGTCGACTGTGACATTCATTGTTATTTCGATTACTATGGTGACACTCGTAATACTTGTAAATATTCTATAATTTTAAGGAAAAACGGCATTATTTCTAAAAAAAAATATTTTCCGATGAAATATTATTCCTTTATAAGTATAATTACAATTTGTGGAAGAATTTCCGCAATGGGAATTGCTGAAACACACCATGTATACACTCATACGTCTCCAGAGCAACTGAACAGTGACGAATGCACTGGTGATGTGAAAATCACCTGAGTGGCGACAAGGTCACGCACGCTTACGACTTCTAGTGTCTTGTTATTTAGATTTCTATGGTCGGTATCATAACGATTGACAATGTCAAAGAATAATTTGTTTTGACAATATTCGAATGTGTTGCAAAGAAATGATTTTCCAAATCCATGAAATCTATATTTTATTTATTTTTCATATATCTACGGAATTGAAATAATGATGTTATTAATTTAGATAAAAATGCATTGCTACAAGGCTATTATTATATAAATATTTTGACGCATAACGGAAAGTTTTGTGAAGAATAAAAATTATAAACAAATATGTATCTATTGTATACTTCCATCAAATTGGGGAGAGGTATTAAGCGACATCATTTTCATTGCTGAAGACGGGACTATAAATTAGTTATCGGTAATTACCGACTAATTTGTACAGACTAGGGCCCCAGTTTACACATGCAAACGTTCGATCATACGTCGCATATTTGAACGTGACAAGTAAATAGTAGTTGGTATTCGTCGAATCAAATCTGCCTCACGCAAATAAAGCTTGACAATTTAGCGTTCCGTACATTGTACCTACGCAATCAATACAGGAATTTTTGGATTCATGTGAAAGCTTCATCTATACTTATAATAAATCTGTAGAGAGGCCAATTCTGTACATGAAATATATTAAAAAAAAAACTATGAAGGGGTGATAAGGGATCGCTACTGATGCCAAAAATGCAATCAGTAAAATTTTTGTCTGTCTGTCTGTCTGTATATTCGTTATAGAAATAAAAACTACACGACGGATTTTAACGAAATTTGGCACAATTATTCTTCATACTCCTGGGCAGGTTATAGTATACTTTTTAATACGCTACGATCAATATGAGCAGAGCAGTGAAGGGAAATATGGGGAAAACGGGAGAAGTTACTCCATTTTTTAAGCTTCCGTCACGTGTGCAGCCGTAATGGTTAAAGCTACATAGAAATCATGTACGACACAAATGTTCTTAAACTATTATTATTATATAAAAATAAATTCCTAGACAGCATATTATGTCTATCTTTTAAAATTGACTCACAATAACACGTGAAACTTCAATAGCTTAGCAATTCGGAGATTTCTGATTATATTTGTCTACTCTTACGTTTACAACACTCTCACTCATCCCTAATTAAAAAAGTTAACATTATTACCTATGCAATAAAAAAAGAATCATGTAAATCGGTGTAGAAACACCAAAGTTATACATGAAATACGCTGTAAGTCATCGCGCGTGAATACAGAATCATGCCATAAGGATTATTTTTGTGTATCAGTTGCCGCGTTCGACGCGCTTCGCGGCGGGAGCTATAAAAAGGCTGCGGGTCCGCACCCGTTTCGCGTTGTCACGGCATCACGTGTGAACGGCTGAACCGATTTCGATAATTCTTTTTTTATTATATTCCTTGAAGTACGAGGATGGTTCTTATGTAGAGAAAACGTAAATACCACGGGCGAAGCCGAGGCGGACCGCTAGTTTTAAATAAATACTTATATAGATAATTAACACCCAGACACAGAGCAAATATCTATGGTCTTCACACAAATATTTGTCCCGGGTGGGAATCGAACCCACGACCTCGATATATTTGCCTTTATTAATTATTTATTGCCGACTGACCGGTTGGTTGGTTGGTAGTGACCCTGCCTTACAAGCCTGCCTTCCAACGAACTATTTTTCGTTAGACTTATGAATATACCGGAGTTATATGCCGAGAATTTACTTTAAACGTCCGTAAGGTACAGGTAGACGACTAACTTTTCTGTTATTAAATAGATCGAATGCAGAATTAAATATTTATAGGTTCACATCATTTGATTTATTGTAATCGCAAGGAAAATACGTTCTAAAGCAAAATTATCATTAGTGTTTATGCATCACAATTTTTCGTCAAACACCAACTTAACGTTGATATTTAAAACAAGAATTATAGCGACAATAATAATTATTATAGTAATGTTGTTGATGATTTTTCAAAATATTTTTTTAAGCTATTGCATAGCTTCTATCGCGGGCCTTGAGCGCGGGGACCGAATCGAGAAATTCCGTAACGAAAAAACCTCACGCTCCCCACTCCAACGGGCGCGGAGGTGTGGCTTGAAGGCATAGCATGCAATAGCTTTACCGCGGCAGTCCCCGAGTGCCACATATCTTTTTTTTATAATAAAACTAATAATTATGGTTATGATAATGATGATATTAATAATAATAAAACAATTGTTACAGATTCTGCCAACCCAGATGATGATTTTCAATATATTCTCTTTAATGATAAAACTAATAATTATGATGATATTAACAACAATAAAACAATTACAGATACTTCCAACCCTATAGCAGTAGCTTTAAACTTCGACGCTCGAGATGAACCAGATATAACATTATCTGGAGGACTCGCTAAGATCATGACGTTTTTGGAAGCTGTGGAAAGTTCTTTTTTTTTTATGTCAGAGCAAGCAAAGGAGCAGATGGGCCACCTGATGTTAAGTGGTCACCACCGCCCATAGACACTTGTAACACTCTAGTGTTACAAGTGCTTTGCCGGCCGTTTATGGACAAATAAGCTCTTTTCTTGAAGGCCCCAATGTCGTAGTTGTTCGGGAACACCGCAGGTGGCAAATCGTTCCACAGTTTCACCGTACGCGGAAGGAAGTTGCGGGTGAAGCGGACAGTGGTGGAGCGCCAACCATCCAGATGGTGCGGATGGAACTGGTTTTTACGGCGTGTGGTCCGGTGGTGGAACTGTGCGGCTGGTAAAAGGTGGAACAATTCCTCAGAGCACTCCCCATAGTAGATTCTGTACAGTATACAGAGAGACGCAACGTCTCTTCGCACTGACAGTGGATCGAGCCTATCGGAAAGCCTACGGTCATCGACAATTCGAGCTGCTCGACGTTGGATGCGGTCAAGAGGAAGGAGTTGATACTGTGGGGCTCCGGCCCAGAGATGAGAACAGTACTCCATATGCGGTCGCACCTGAGCCTTGTATAGCTGAAGACGGTGGGCCGGCTTGAAGTACTGTCTCGATCTACTGAGCACACCAAGTTTTTTCGAGGCTAATTTAGCCTTCGCTTCCAAATGACTGCGGAATTGAACGTCACTCGAGATTTCAACTCCGAGGATTCCGATTTTCGGCGATATACTAAGGGGAGTACTCTTAAACCGAGGTTCTACGACAAACGGGGTCTTTTTAGCGGTGAACGCGCAAACCTGTGTCTTTAGGGGATTGAACTCGACAAGATTAAGTTCGCCCCAATCCGAGACTTCTTGGAGAGAAGACTCGACTTCAGACACAAGTTTGTTTCGACTCTCATTGAGGCTTTCCTTTGAGGTGTTTGCACGGCCGGGATAAAGAGCATCCCCCGTACTGTCGTCTGCATAGCAATGAATGTTACTGATTTGTAACAGATCATTGATATGCAGAAGAAACAGTGTAGGAGATAGCACGCAGCCTTGTGGGACACCAGCATTCACATGAAGAGGCTTAGAGCAAGAACCGTCGATAACGACCCTAATGCTCCTCTCTTCCAGGAAGCTGGCAACCCAATCGCATAACCTCGCAGGAAGTCCGAAAGATGGTAATTTCGCTAGAAGTGCCTTGTGCCAGACCCGATCGAAGGCTTTCGCTACATCCAAACTTACAGCCAATGCCTCCCCTTTACTCTCAACCGCCTCCGCCCATCTGTGAGTGAGGTACACCAAAAGATCACCAGTCGAGCGACCACTACGGAAACCGTATTGCCGGTCGCTTAACAGCTGGTTCTCCTCCAGGTACCTCATGAGCTGGCAGTCAATAATGGATTCCATTATTTTGGAGAGTAAAGAAGTGATGGCGATCGGTCTGTAGTTAGACGGATTTGAGCGATCGCCTTTTTTAGGGATTGGGTGGACAAGAGCAGTCTTCCACGAATTCGGAACAATGCCTTTGGCGTAAGAGAGCCGAAAAAGACGCGTTACAACCGGTGCCAACTCAGGAGCACATGTCCTGAGCACAATAGGGGAGACTCCATCCGGCCCTGTCGACTTATGGATGTCAAGGGAAAAGAGAGCGTTTCGAACGGCACGTTGTGTGAAACGTATATCCGCCATTGAATGGTTGCACCGCGGGATGGTCGGCGGTGTCTTTCCCCTGTCATCAAGAGTCGAGTTCCTAGCAAAGAGAGCGCCCAAGAGTTCGGCTTTCTCTTTAGCGGAATGGGCCAGAGAGTCTTCGTCCTTGTGCAAAGGTGGAAAGGATGAACGAAAGAAGTTACCTTGGATGGCCTTGGCGAGGGACCAAAACGCCCGTGTTCCCGAAGGAAGTCGCGCTAGTCTATCGCCAAGTGCACCAATGTAACTAGATTTAGCCCTAGCGATTTCTCTCTTGTAGGATCTGGAGGCAGAGTTGTACTTCTTCCTGATGAGACCAACGCTTGGATCGCGACACGCCGTTGCTGCAACCCAGGCTTGAAAAAGTTCCTGTTTCTGGCGAGACGCCATGTTACAGGAACGTCCAAACCAAGGCTTGGATCTGCCACCGACGGGCACAGCAGAGTATGGCACAAATAGTTCCATACCCTGCAGTACCACGTCAGTGATAGACTCACGCGTTGGGATCCTCCGAGGAGAAGCAAACAGGCCCCCATGGGTAGGAAGCGAAAAAACCACGCATTCCGTCCCAGTCTGCCGACCTGTAGTGCCACACACGGCGTCGAGCTGCAGGTGTCTGCTGTTTCGAACCCATAAGTGGCACCATACTCCGTATCAGGCAATGGTCTGATGACCCCAGTGGGGCCACGACGGAGACCTGATAGTTTTCGGGGTGTGTGGTCAGCAGAAGATCCAGAAGAGAGGGAGTATGGCCCTCCACATCCGGTATTCGCGTAGGCGATGAGACCAGCTGTGTTAGGCCATAGGCTAGAGCAAAATCGTGTACAGTTCGTCCCGCGTGGTCAGTTGTACGCGACCCAAGCCATTCAACGTGGTGGGCATTGAAATCGCCTAAAACCACAAGCTCTGCAGAAGGGAACTGTACAAGCAAAGTGTCGATCATCTCTTGGATGTGCTCAAATAAACGGTCGGTACCAGTATTCCCGCTGTGGGATCTGTACAGGCAAGCATAGACGCGAGGGTGGTCGCCGCAGTCAATATGCAGCCAGATAATGGACAGATCCTCACCTTCAAGGGTGCCAAGACGTCGACAACAGATATCCTCCCTAACGTATGCGCATACCCCGGCACGCGGTGCAAAAGTACGCTCCAGCTTAAAACCAGGGTATGTGAGATAAGATACGTCGGCCGGAGTTGATATCTGAGTCTCAGTCAGGAAGAGCAAGGCCGGCTTAGCCGTCTCAAGATGGTAGTGGACGGCGTTTAAATTAGTGTGCAGCCCCCGGATGTTACAAAAGTCCACCGTGAGAGTGGAGGGGGGTGATTTTCTTCGCTTGCTCTGCGAACCCCTTGGCACATGACCGAGCGGAATTATGCCCGCCCCAGAATACGACGGGCTGCCGCAGCGCAGGCGCTGCGGGAGGGATTCTCCTGCACCGCAGGTGCCGGTACCCTCCTGGGGTATTCTGCCTGATAATACCGCGTTCATATTTGGGGGTTGTTTTTGGGCCTCCGGACCCCTCACTCACCGTACGAAACACGGTAGCATACTGTTAATATGCCACCATTTCACGCCGGTTTTCTGTGAGAGATACTATGTTGCCCGGTGGAAAAGGTTTGTTTTTTACGATATTTATTAAATTTTTGTAATATTTCTTACTGTTGTACTGTTTGTTATCTTAAATGTACAAATAAAATAGTAGCTTGATCCCACTTAAATAACGCGAATAAAAAGTAATTGTAAGCAGGGAAGACTTGTCTTCCTGCCTTCCTTCCCTAATCTTCTTAATATATACAGGATGGCCCGTTTACAGTGGTCCAAAAATTTTTTTCAGCTTGAGAGCATCATGAGTAATCATTTAAAACAAACTTTAGTTAAGCGAAAACTTATGGTTTAGAAATTATGATTTTTTTTTTAAATAATCCGGAGTTTCAATGTTTTTGACACAAAACTACTCTGTTATGAAAACTACTGGACCGAATTGAATGAAATTTGGTATAGGTATAGCGCAATAACCTACCTATCGCGCTATAGGCTCATCTTGTCTAAATAATTACACTGCATTTTTTTATTTTAACTTTTTCTGTAGTTTTTTGAATTTCTCGGCAAAATGTCGATTTTTCGAAAAAATCCTGTGAAAAAAAAATGTACCATCAAGGTTTTGCTGGTACTGCTAAAAACTACCTTAACATAAGGTTATTCTTTACACAAAAAATCATAGTTGTCCTTCGATTGTAACATCTTCAAAAACAATATCATGTGCATTAAAACATGAAAATCGAAAAATTACGAAATTTACCATAATTCAATTTTAATCATTTGGAACGGCCAATTTTTGATTAAAGAACCATTTATTGCCATAAAAGTCGTTACAAATCAGTATTCACATGGCTATAAAAGTTAAAATAATTGAAATAAAATTTTAACCTGCTAGCCAAGATAACTTTACTTTATTCTAAATTCTAATGTCAATTTATTGAGTTTTTTTTTGTTATTTAGTTTTTAGGTTTAAATCGTAATAAAAGGTTTGAAAAATTAATAAAACAGCATAAATATTAATTAACATATTGTTTATTTTTACAAAAGGTTTTCGAAATGCCGTCCGCCTTTCGCTAAACATAATCTGCATTTGCGTAAGAAATTTCTTCGCAGCCTATTAAATGGCTGCCGGCTTTCTTTAATGGCTGTTATAGCCACTTGAATTTTCCTCCAATTCTTGCTCCGATGTGCACTCCCATGCGTACACAATCTCCTTAAAGTATCCCCAAATGAAAAAATCATTGGGGTTCAAGTCGGGTGAACAGGCTGGCCAGTGGATGGTGCCACCGCGACCGATCCTCCTCTCCGGATAGGTATGAACCTATGGTATTAAATGGTATAATACCATAAATTAGTATACAAATGTACCTATGTATAATGAATTTATGGTTATTTATAGGCATAAATTCAAATGGCTATAACAGCCATTAAAGAAAGCCGGCAGCCATTTAATAGGCTGCGAAGAAATTTCTTACGCAGATGCAGATTATGTTTAGCGAAAGGCGGACGGCATTTCGAAAACCTTTTGTAAAAATCAACAATATGTTAATTAATATTTATGTTGTTTTATTGATTCTCCAAACCTTTAATTAAGATTTAAACCTAAAAACTAAATAACAAAAAAAAACTCAATAAATTTACATTACAATTTAGAATAAAGTAAAGTTATCTTGGCTAGCAGGTTAAAATTTTATTTCATTCATTTTAACTTTTATAGCCATGTGAATACTGATTTGTAACGACTTTTATGGCAATAAATGGTTCTTTAATCAAAAATTGGCCGTTCCAAATGATTAAAATTGAATTATGGTAAATTTCGTAATTTTTCGATTTTCATGTTTTAATGCACATGATATTGTTTTTGAAGATGTTACAATCGAAGGACAACTATGATTTTTTGTGTAAAGAATAACCTTATGTTAAGGTAGTTTTTAGCAGTACCAGCAAAACCTTGCTGGTACATTTTTTTTCACAGGATTTTTTCGAAAAATCGACATTTTGCCGAGAAATTCAAAAAACTACAGAAAAAGTTAAAATAAAAAAATGCAGTGTAATTATTTAGACAAGATGAGCCTATAGCGCGATAGGTAGGTTATTGCGCTATACCTATACCAAATTTCATTCAATTCGGTCCAGTAGTTTTCATAACAGAGTAGTTAGTTTTCATAACAGAGTAGTTTTGTGTCAAAAACATTGAAACTCCGGATTATTTAAAAAAAAAATTCATAATTTCTAAACCATAAGTTTTCGCCTAACTAAAGTTTGTTTTAAATGATTACTCATGATGCTCTCAAGCTGAAAAAAATTTTTGGACCACTGTAAACGGGCCACCCTGTATAAATCTCGTGTCACAATGTTTGTCCTCAATGGACTCCTAAACCACTTAACCGATTATAATAAAATTCGCACACCATGTGCAGTTCGATCCAACTTGAGAGATAGGATAGTTTAAACATGTAGGTACCACGGGCGAAGCCGGGGCGGACCGCTAGTATCGTATAAAAGGCTAATAAATACATGGTATTTTAACGCAAAAGGAAAAAATAACGCAAATAGAAAAAATATTGCATGATATTTTAAACTCAGGATAAATTAAAGAAAACTTTTTGAAAATTAGTAACCTACATTTAAGTAAACTTTAATCGGAATCAACAAATATATTGTTCGATGACAAAATCGACCGTTTATCGATTAAGAAAAATACAATTTAAAAATCTTTTCTTTAAGCTGATAAGAAAATAAATATACAGTTAGCAAACAAAAAATTGCATAGTTAGGTTACAGATATTGAAATAATAACAAAAGCTGTCTAGTCTAATTGATTCATTTAATTTCTTCCATAATATAATCCTATTGTTACCCATAAACATGGCATGGCAATTCTTTTTTGGGTGATGTTTACAATAAATGAATTGAACTTTGGTTTTGTTGAAATACAAAGGTACAATATTAACCTTACAAATGTCTCGTTCAAATGAGTATTGAAATTGAAACATCAAGGGCTATCATCTACTTATTACACCGCTGATGAAAACACACTACAGATGTCTCTGATAAGAGAGATAGCCAGCATTATAAGCTCTATTGTGACAACCCTAAAGTTACGAAGTACGGTGACCGAGATAACCTAAAACAAAGGGACCGTGCGGGTCGGATTGGGCATTTTATTGATTGTTAATTGCTTGGGAGCCCGAGCTGGTCATTTGTTAAAACAGCGGGGAATAATTTATTTGAGGAGCAGAGACTGTTGATATAGGAACATCGGCGTTTGAATAAGTTTTGCAAGGTTTGGAGAATGACCCGTCGTAGAACGTCGTAAAATTAAAAAAAAACAATGGGTGTTTTTTAATAGATTGAACACATGGTATTTATAATTTTATCTATTGAAAATTAATTAGTGTTTTGTAAACCTTTAATAAAATTAATTTATATACAATTATTGAAAAGTGAATAGTAAAAGTAGTTTGCACCACCTATTCGTGTAAAAAATTCCTATTATATATACACCTATTCTATATTCCTATTATATTTCACTATAACGCGTCTATTAATCCTCATACAAGCATAAATTTAACCCGGACATCTCCCGTCACGACGAACAGACAAGCCATCTATGGTGGATGACTAAAATAAAACTATATAAGCATATTCGCTGTAAAAGCATTTACGAAGCCCGATTTGAAAAAGTATTATATTATAAAGTTGTCATTATCGATTCGATTTGCAATTGTTTCAAGTTTTGTGATTTAACGATCAAATTAATGGACGCTATGTAATGATCGCCACGGTAATGTCAAAGATGCACGTTCGAATATCGCCTTGAGGCGAGGTTTTTCAACGCGCCGTTTGCGCGAGTCGCTCCTCGCGTCGGTTTGTCAAAAAACGCTGGGCAACGTTAAGTTCTGAGATATTATATGTATTTAATAGTTACAGGGCTTCAGTTGAAAACCAAAATTTAGCACGTTTTCTGTACATCAAACCACATATCCTTATATGAAAATTATTTGCAAAATCAGAAATTTCATTATTAAATAATTCGTTTTCGATTTTTATTTTAGCCTATTTTTATGATTTTATATGATCGAGCAAAATACACGTGGTTGTGTAACAAATTAGCACAGTTTTAGGCAATATCTTGAAGTGTATTGATTATTTTTTCTAAAAGCGTCATATAATTGCAAATACATGAAAAATTTGATCTTGCAAACCAATTTTACTCCGCTTCGCTGACGGGACTCCCATTAAGATTTTTTTCGACTCAGTTAATTCTTCCAAATTATTTTCAGTCACCGCGCCTACGCACCGCTGCCGCTCGCTACCTGGTGACGAACATACATAGAGACTCACCTCCGGACGTGGCGAGCAGGCCGTGCGCGCGCAGCAACGCCAGCAGCAACAGCAGCAGCAGCGGGCGGGGCCGCATGCCGCGCGACACCGCGCCCGCGCACCGCCGCCGCTCGCCCCCGCGCTCACCTGGCGACAAATATAGTGTTGATTAGAAAATATCATGGCATGATATCTATATCTATCTTATATATATAAAAATGAAACCCGTTTTCCTTGGTGACGGCATCACTCGTGAACGGGTGGACCGATGTCGATAATTCTTTTTTTATTATATTCCTTGAAGTACGAGGATGGTTCTTATGGAGAGAAAACGTAAATATATACCACGGGCAAAGCCGGGGCGGACCACTAGTTAATTAATAATAATGACGAAATTGACATAGCTTGAAAGATTTCTCAAGTGCAGCTTATTGATTGTTTAAAAACGTTGGTAATTAAAATTAAACAATTATTTGTCTTTAAATCTATGTTATTTGTGTGTACCAAATCTTATCATTGGCTAAAAGAACAAACTGCATAATATTTTTCATTTTATGGGCTAAATCAGGGGTTCCCAACCTTTTTTTGTCTACTGCCCACTTTAAGAATAAATTATTTTTTAACGCCCCCCTTTTTAAACATACTTAAAAAACGCTAAGTACTTATAACTGATTATTGAAACGCAACTTTATAGTAGAGTATCTTTTATTGAAAATAAAACAAACATAATCAATTCTTATATAAAAACTAATGTGAAGGTTGAATCTGATGCTGTTCAATAAGTTTGTTGATATCAGGTTCCAATTTACTCAAAAACAGCCGCAAGTCGCCACGTTCGGTAACACGCAAACGATTTCTCTTTTTAGTAAGCAGCGTTGCCACAGCACTAAATCCACGTTCACACAAATATGACGATGGGAATGCTATCAAGAATCGTTGAACAATTGACCACAATCCAGGGTACAATTGTGGGATCGGTTTTTGTAGCCAAAATTCTTGATATCCATTTTTAAACTTGATTTTTGTTTCTTCGTTTGTTGTCAATTCTATAAGTTCTTCTTCCAGCTGAGGTGACATTGCTGTGTTGACATTTGAAAACGGATCCAACACCCAGTCTGGTATTTCCAAGTTTAAAATGTCCTGGTATCGTTCGGTGAAGTCAATGTGGAGGTTTTCCAAATGTTGGCAGTAGGCAAACAAGTCGTCGTTACTGCAAAATACTGATAAATTCGGAAAATTGTGAAACTCACGTCTGCCCATATTCTTTTTGTGCAGAAGCAGTTTGGCTGCGAAAGCAGCAACGACATTTTTTGTTTTAATTAAATTTAGTTCATCGCCTTGCAGTTGGAGGTTCATGTCGTTGAACAGTTTATACAGGTCTGTCATGTAAGCTATATCATTCTTTGATGTTATGAGATTGTTGCGCAGTTCTGTATCTTTAGTTTCCAAGAACTCTATCACAGAGTCAAACAGGTTGTAAAATCGAATCAGACAATTGCCTCTTGACAGCCAACGAACTTCAGTATGAAGCAACAAACGGTTGAAATCTTCGTCATTAGTAGCACAAAGCTGATGAAATAATCTATCATTCAAAGAGCTGCTACGGATTTTATTGACTGCTTTGATGACATATTGTAGTGATTGAAATAGTCGTTCACTTAAGTTTCTAGCAACCAAATGTTGTCTATGAATAACGCAATGTATAGCAAGGACATCTGGAATTTTATTCTTTAAGTACGCTATGAAGCCTTTATGGCGCCCTGTCATAGCCGGAGCGCCATCCGTAGCAACTGATATAATATTTTTCAAAGGAATCTCTTTCTCTTCACAAAACTTTTCCAATGTATTGAATATGGTTTCGCCTTTTGTATCTGTCTCCAAATTTCTGGCAAACAATAGTTCTTCACGTATTTTCTCATCTTTAATAAACCTCCCGTAAGATAGCAACAACGCTTCATTAGTTGGTAAAGTGGACTCATCGAGCTGAATTGAGAATTGACTAGTCCTCAGATGATTGCACAATGATTCTTCAATGTTTTCAGCCATTTCATCAATTCGTCTTTGCACAGAATTATTACTCAAAGGAATTTTTCGGATAATATCTGCGGCCGGTTTATGAAGCACAGTAGTTATTACTTCCTTTATTGCTGGCAAAATTAACTCTTCTCCGATGTTGTGTGGTTTGCCTTTTTGAGCAATTAACAAAGAGATATTGTACGAAGCTCGAAGTCCGTCGTCATCTTGCTTAGCAGCCGCCGAAAATAGTTTTGATACACTTGGCTGAGTATTATGCTTCTTCTCTAGGTCTTGAAAATATGCTACATTCTTGTCTTTCTTATCTGGATGCATTTTATTCAAATGATCTTGCAGTCTTGAAGGCTTCATTGCTTCGTTCGAAAATGTTTTTAGACATAGAAGACACAAAGGCGACGACGGGTTTGTGGGATTTTCAATAAATCCGAATTTAATATATTCCGCAGAGTATTGCCGTCTCTTCTTTTTTACTTCCGACATTGTTTTGTTTTGAGAAATACGTAAGTGTTGAAATCAAGTACTGCTTATCTATTATGCGCGAAACCGCAAATGAAAATAAAATAAATTTACGTCGTTTATATAGGATTGCATAAGCAGCACGCACCAACAGGAATAAGACATCAAACGTGCATAAACTCGTTTATCTCATTCGACGCCCAATCGTACTCGACAAGCAAGAACAAGTATTATAGAACCAGCCGATTGATACAGGAATGTACAAATCGGATTATTTAACAAAAACTTGTTAAAACATGATTGCCCGCGGTCTATTATATCGAACCGATTTTGAGCTATATCTTAATTAATATTAGTTGATGTTCACAAGATGTCGACTCTCGAAGTCGAGAGCTCAGTCGGTTTCTAAGAGTCTTCCTAGCTAGGTAGATGAAATTATAAATCGACCCCAAAGCCCTACACAACGCCCCCTTTTTTTTCTGGGTCTCTTACCGCCCCCCTTTAGGCCTGCAGCGCCCACAAGGGGGCGTTATCGCCCACGTTGGGAAAGACTGGGCTAAATGCACGCAATGGAGTCCGTAGACCCACGCTACGGGAGTGCTACGAAGCTCTACATTATGCTCAATTCTCTATAGAATGAAGAGTTGCTATTTTCAACTTTTTTATGTGTTTATTTTAGATGCATGCGAAGTGCATACGATGTTACGTGAGTACGAAAAGTTTGGCAAATTTAATTGGACTACTTTTTTGGCAGGTTATTAAAATAGTCTCCTCATTTGTAACCAGTACACTTTATGTACCCATAACGTTGCAATTGTTGCACTATAAAAATATAACCCCCTTCTTTTTTGAAGTCTGTAAAAAACTCACATTAAAATAAACTTGTATAAGACCCAAATAGCTAAATTTTGTCATTCAATAAACTTTCTAAACGTTCGGTAACACATAAAGAGTGTTTAAAATTAAACCAAACGGACATTGCAACTAAATCGAAAGATAATTTGAATAGTTCAACAAATAGCAAATTTTCTGAGAATCCGACCGTAGAGTAGAAATCTCTTTGAACGTAAAACTGCTTGCAATTCCATGAAATCAGAATGTATTTCTGTTAAGTTTGAAAGGAATGAGCACATAGGATATAATTTATATTATGAAGTTTGCTTACAAACTATATTACAACTTATAATTTTAGCCTTCTCAAGTAACCGTCTAAAAATAACTCCCTGCCCAAGTTAAAAATGCTCCGTAAATTTAATAATTCGGATTTATATTGTTAATTTTTTGTATGAAATGAAACTGCTGATTTAATATATAATATGATGATGAGGATATATTTATTAAATAATTCAGTTGCTACATAGTATGAAACATACTAATTGACAATTTCCTGTAAAATAATTACGAGTGTGCGCTATCAGTGAAAAACAAACTTTTAATTTAATTATATATAACTAGCTTCCGCCCACGACTTTGTACGTGCATCCCCGTTTTTCCCCGTTCCCGCAAGAATTTCGGGAAATCCTTTCTTAGCGGATGCCTACGTCCTAACCTACATGCCAAATTTCAGCCCGATACGTCCAGTGGTTTGGGCTGTGCGTTGATAGATCACTATATCAGTCACCTTTGAGTTTTATATATATAGATTCAACCAATGCAGATAAATGATTCAGTTGCTACATAGTATGAAACATACTAATTGACAATTTCCTGTAAAATAATTACGAGTGTGCGCTATCAGTGAAAAACAAACTTTTAATTTAATTATATATAACTAGCTTCCGCCCACGACTTTGTACGTGCATCCCCGTTTTTCCCCGTTCCCGCAAGAATTTCGGGAAATCCTTTCTTAGCGGATGCCTACGTCCTAACATCTACCTACATGCCAAATTTCAGCCCGATACGTCCAGTGGTTTGGGCTGTGCGTTGATAGATCACTATATCAGTCACCTTTGAGTTTTATATATATAGATTCAACCAATGCAGATAAATATTTAACTTCTGGTGTAACCTTGTGAAGAAAATAAATGTAGAAGGTATTTATTACCTTGTTACTAAATAAAACGAATAAATAGCAAAGCTTATTAAACAAAAGATTAAGTCGCCTCTTGATAAAATAACCTCAATATTTCTAATAATATACATTGTTACCAACCCATTAAATAAAATAAGATACTTTGTACCGAAAAATTAATCGCTACACCAGCTTGAACAAAGTAATCCTCACTCTAACCTTTGTTTTGTAATCGAAATAAAGCGTAATCAAAAGGGACCGTATTATTTACTAAACTGGAAAACGACTAAAAAGCTTTACAAAACAAAATGAGATGCTATTTAATTGAATCGTTCACGTGCCGCTGCCTGCAGACATTATAAGAGCGCGTTTATATTAGAGCGTTAGCAACACGACAGTAGCGCGTCAGAAGCATATTTCTTCACATTATAAGAACAGTCGCGAGTTAGCAGTGCCGCAGCCGCGTTGCAGTTTTGTAATGTGGCGCATATAATTTCAAAAATGGATTCCGGCTGGAAAATAATTAATATATATAATATATATAACATAATTCTTTCCAGGTTTTTAGGGTTCTGTTGTTGTAAATGTCAACATACATTTAACAACGCTCATGAATTTCCAAAATAAATCGTTCAGTACAGAACTCGCTCATTTTGCAGTACTATTATATTGACGTGCGCTTGGAACACTTACTCATTGCTGATTGAACAGTATTTTAGCAGTGCGACAGCCGCTCTTCTGTTTATACGATAAAGTTTTGACAAACTCAAACTCAAACATTTGTTTATTCAATTAGACTTCTTTTAGAAGCACTTTCGAATCGTCATTACATATTTTTAACATTTACCTTCATAACATTTACATTACATATTTTATCGTCTGCACAGTGGCAAAACTGCCGTGCAGTTGCCGCGCTACTAACTCGCCCTAATGTAAATGCGCTCTAACCGTAGTACCGCTCCTGTATAGGATTACCGGATTCAAAATCGAACTAGCTGAACATTTTAAAATTGCTTTTATATAAAATATTGATATTTAATATTGTTGAGCGATGTTTTTTTTATGTTGTTGAAGCGCAGGTATTGTATGACATGGAGTAAGTGATCTAGAACTTCAATAAACCTGAGCTTTTTTAACTTGTGTTCGTATTTTATTATTATTTTTTTCCACTATTAAACTTGTTGTAAGTTAAATAAAGTTTTATTAAGAATATCAAATAAAGTGTTGTATAAGATTATTTCAAGTGAAAACTTATTTAAGTTCCGAAGAAAATCGTCTACATGTTTTTATATATTTAACTAAATGCATGTATTGCACTAGGGATACATAATATAATAATATAATAATATAAGCTTTTATTTCCTTACTTTTACAAAAATTTACACTTTAACTTAATACTAAATACTTTATATAATAAAATCTTAAAAACTAATACTTATAATTATGTGTATTGTTAGTAGTTAACATTTTACTTATCCTATGTTAGTATTTATCTTATTATTCTATATTGTAAGGACCGCTTTGTGCGGTGAAAGCCTCCTCCAAAATTTTCCATTTCTGCCTATCATTAGCCAGTTTTACCCAGTGGTTCCCCGCTACACCAACAATGTCGTCTTGCCACCTTTTATAGGGTCTGCCTCTTTTTCGGCTCCTATCCGCTAAAAAACCAGTTTGTAATGATCGTTGACCATCTTTCATCTTTTTGTCTTTGGTTGTGTCCTGCCCATCTCCATTTTAATCGAAGAACATGATTACCGACGTCATTCGCTTTTGTTACTTTCCTTATTGATGTATTTTTTATATGGTCTTTTAATCGAATATTCATGTAGCTTCTTTCAATTCCTCGTTGGCAGACTCTTAATTGGTTAAGAGATTTTTTGGTCAGCGGCCAGGTTTGGCATGCGTAAGTAAGACACGGTAACAAGCAGCTGTTCATGGCCTTCGTCTTCAAGCGTACTGGTATCGGTCCTTTAAATATGTCTTTCATAGACCAGTACTTGTTCCATGTCATAGTTATTCTTCTTGATATCTCCCTCTCTGTGCAGGACTTAAATGAGATAAGGTGACCCAGATATATGTACTCATCTGTATATTTCAGTTCTTTTGTGTCTACATATAAAGGTATTTTTTGTCTGTTTGTCATAATTTGTGTTTTGTCATAGTTGATTTCTAATCCTGCATTTTTGCTATGTTCACTGAGGGTGGTTAACATTGACTGAAGCTGAATCGGGCATTCTGATAGTAACACTATATCATCTGCGAACCGTAAATGGGACAAGTATTTTCCATTTATTCTTATGCCTTTGTCTGCCCAATCAAGTTTCCTAAATATGTTTTCAAGTACTGCAATGAATAATTTTGGTGAGAGTGGGTCTCCTTGTTTAACACCACGTTCTATTGGAAAGGGTGAACCATTTGTGTCCAACTTTATCCTTGCATAGTTTTCTCTATATATTTCTTTTAGAAGATTGATGTAGCCAGCCTCTAAACCCTGTGCTTGAAGAGCTTCCCACATAGAGTCATGAAATATTGAGTCAAAGGCTTTTGAGTAGTCTATGAATAATATGTATAGGGGTTTGTTATATTCCACGCATTTCTCAATAACTATTTTTAATGTAAATATATGATCTACTGTAGAGAATTTTGACATAAATCCAGCCTGCTCTACCGGTTGGCTCCCATCTATTGTACGGCTTATGCGTCGTAATAGGGTAGATGCGAAAACTTTATAGAGACATGATATTAAGCTTATAGGTCTGTAGTTAGATATTAGTTTTGGACTTCCTTTTTTATATATTAAAACTATTTCAGACTCCTTCCACTGATTTGGTATTGCATTTTGTGAGAGGATCAGATTGAATAAATTTGTTAGTGTCTTGACCATCATATAAGAACCTGCTTTTATCATCTCATTGGTAATTCCATCTGCACCGGGACTCTTGTCAGATTTTAGATTTTTAATTGCTTGTTCTACTTCTTCATTCAAAAAGACAGGTATTGGATCGTTATTCAAGTAGGTAGTGTACGAATCCAACTTGGTTGGTATGGTCTTAGTTTTATATAAGTCTCTGTAGTACTGTGTGGCTAGATCCAGTATTTCTGCTCGATTAAAGACTGAGGAACCTGAGGGATGGGTAAGTTGTGACAGTAAATCTTTTTTAATTTCGAGTGATTTATATGCTTTTTTGACACCTCTTGTCTTTTCCAAAAAGGTCTCCAAGGTCTTTATTCTAAGTTCCTTATCATTGCTTTTTATTTTTCTTTTTATTGTCTTGTAAAGTTGGCTAATTCTCTTTTTTTCTATTTTTGTCTTGTTTTCTGTATTTCTAAGGTTGTGTAATTCTTTCTTCATATTAATTATTTCGTCTGTCATTACAGTTTCAATTCTTCTTTCGCATTTTCGTGAATTTCGTTCTAGTGATTTTTTTATTTCATTTATTAAGGTGTTATAAAAGTCCTGAACACTCATATTATTAGGGATATTGAGTGTTAAAATGTTGTTTTTAAAATTTTTGAAGTTGAGCTTTGAAGAACTCATGTTATTGAAACGAGCTCGGGTTAATTTTTTTCTTCTACCAAGATCAAGTGTTATTCTTACGATTCGGTGATCACTTGGATGTATAAATTTACTAAGTACGTTGTAGTTTTCGATAATTCCAGGACAGTTGGTAGCTATGTAGTCGATTTCATTTTTCGTTCTTCCATTTGGGGCGAGCCAAGTCCATCTAAGTCTCTCAGGTTTTTTAAAAAGTGTGTTTACTATTTTAAGTTTATACCTCAAACAGAAATCTATGAACATTTGTCCTCTTTTGTTACGCTTGCCATACCCAAAGCTGCCCATGACAAGATGTTCGTACGAGTTGGTCTGACCAATCTTAGCATTCATATCTCCCATTAAAATTATCTTATTGGGACATTTCTCTATGGCTATGTCCAGATCATTGTAGAAGTTTTTTAATTCCGTCTCGCTGCAGCTTTCGGTCGGCGCGTAGACTTGTATTAGGGAAAAGGAAGTGTGGTATATATCCACATGTAAAATTGCAACTCTGTCTGATATAGGTTGGAACTCTTTAACTTTTGTATTTGAACTTTTCTTGACTAAAAAACCTATTCCTTTCTGTCCCTTTATCATGCCGTAGTAATATAAAACGTAGTTTCTTCTCTGTTCAATTTTTAATCCTTCTCTTCTAACTTCGCAAATGCCGAGTATGTCCCAATTAATAGACGACAAAGCAAATTCAAGTTCTAGTACTCTTGTTTCATTAGCTAATGATCTTAGATTAAATGTGGCTATATAATATTTTTGTTTTATTGGAGGGTGGGAGTCTACTGCCCCCGCGGTGACAAGCCGTTGTGGGGGAGGAATGTGTTTTATTTTATCATTTTGTTTATTAATATATTTTGTGGATGAATAGGTGGTATTAGTTTGTTTCTTTTGGAGGAGGGATATTGGCTATTCGTTGTCTGAGTTAGATTGTACAGTATCTGAATTATTATTTTGATTGTTTTGTTTATGGAAGAAATTGCTTAATTGACTTTGATGTCCTGTTACTTTGTTCTTTTTAGCCAGATGACCTTTAGATGTTGATGGTTCGGTATTATATGTTGGATTGGATTGGATGTTATGTTTTGGATTTGGCGGTGTGATTTCTAGTTCCCGTTTTTTTTGTTTGTTTTGTTCCATATTTTTATTGAACTGGTGTTGTGGGGTCTTATGGGGATGTACTATTAGTTTGTTATGTCGAATATAAGCATTGTTTCCCTTCTCTTTTTCTTTTTCTAACTGTTCTTGTAGTTTCTTACGTGCGTCTAACACTTGTGGAGGATAGTCTTGTTTAATGTACATTCCGTGGTTTTTTAAATTATGTTTATGTTTTAATACTGCGAGTTTTTTGCCGAAGGTTGTAAATGAAACTATTATTGGTCTTATTTTATTTTCTTTTTTGCTTCCCATACGTCTAACCATTTCTAGATCTCTGTTTTCGCAATTCAATGCCAAATCCTTGTTGATTATATTTAAAATAGAATTCTCCAAATCTTCGTAAGACTTTTCCCGTTCCTCAACGCCAAAAAATATTAAGTTTCTGTATCTTATATGCTTCTCTAATGCCAGTAATCTTCTATCTGATTCAGTGTTGTGTAATTTAATGTCCTCTATTTCCTTTTTTATGACGTCAAACTTTTTATCCATATTAGTGTTAATGTTTTCTGTAATTCTTGTTTCTAATGACTTTAAAGATTCGTTTGAATCTTTTCTTATATCTGCTCTCAATTGATTTAATAATTTTTGTATATCAGACATTTTTAGACAATTCTTTTACAATTTTTATCTTATATTTTAGTATTTTATGTTTTAACACTAATAAAATTTATATCTGCGCCCTCTCGTGTACGTATCTTAAACTAGTTGAAGATATTATTCTGTAGTATCGATAGATTCAGTTAGTTCCGCCTGTTGCCGAACTAGTTTAAGATACGTACATAGGGATACATAAGAAATATAAATAATATATCTACTAGATCTCTATATTATGAGATCTTCACAAACTTATTCTGTACTTGTTCTTACTTGACAGTGTCTTTTGCTCCGTGTACATGTCAACTACATTTTTATATCAGGCAGTAGAGGTAAAAATTTAAGTAAAAAGAAAACCTGACACTTCTTCAGAATGATTAAATAAGACCTAATAAAATTGCCAATTTTATACGTGTTTTTTTTCCAAAGTGATCTTGTATCTACGCTCATCTTTGGATTATATAAATGTGTTAAACAATAATTACCTATACGTACATAAATTTATGTATAAGCAGTTAAAATGCCTGAATCATTATGTTTACACGGTATCAAACAAACACATCAAATACATTATTCTCTCAGAGTTTTGCTAAAGTAAAAGCAAACATCGAATAGATTTTACCTGAACGTACACCGAGAGACGACGACAAATTTTGTTATTTAATGTGATGAAATTTTAGATTAAAAATTTGGCAGATAAGATGGTGATTAAATGAAAACAACTGTTTACCATTTAAAGGTGTTAAAACAAATAGATTTATCAGGTTTTTGTTTGGTTTGTGTGAATACTTTAATGACTAATTACTATTTTTGAAATGCACGCTATGAATATTGTTTGCTTCATAATAGCTGATTTTAAAACAAAGTACTCATTAACACACTTTTAATAAACCTCTAGAAATATATTATTACCCTTATAAACCCACTTTTAAAACCTAAACTCTACACACTCACTACCACAAGACACAACTACCGCACACTATCACCACCTATTAACAAGATCACAACAAAAACAAAACAAACAACCAGCTCCCGGTGTATCGCGGTCTCAGCGAATGCTAATGAAATCGGGAACGCATCGGTGCCATGCTGAATTTAATTAATCTACAGCCAGTTTCACTTGTTCTGTGTTAGCTCTAATGAGATTCGTGTAAGCTTCGTTTTGTGTGCTTGCAATTGAATGCTTTTTGTCAAACTAATAGCCTTGTGTTATTAAAAACTAGCTTTGCTCCGCGGTTTCACCCGCATTGCTCCACTCCTGTTGGTCTTAGCGTGATGATATATAGCATATAACCTTCCTTGATGAATGGGCTTTATAACACTGAAATAATTTTTCAAATCGGACCTTCCTGAGATTAGCGCGTTCAAACAAACAAATAAACTCTTCAGCTTTATAATATTAGTATAAATGGGCGTTTGACATGCAGTTTTACTTTAGGAGCCTGGAAGAAATCGTTGTTGAGCAATAAACCATTCTACTAGTGTTTTTTGTTAATGATTTGTTTGTCGACAAGTGCACGTAAATTATTGTTCAAACAAATTGTTTAAATATAGAAAAATAGGTTGCTAAGATGTAGATAATTTTATTGAATATCGTATTTTCTGTAGTTTGTGGGATACAGTATAGCGTGATAAGGAAATATATGTATACCAACTGAACAACCGTAGTTCTCAGTGCGTCACTAATGTCTAAAGAATTCATTGAGTTTTTATTATAGAATACCTAGAGTAAATTAAAATGGTTTAAGTTTATTTCTCTTCTTGTTCAATAAGCAAAAACTCATATATTTTATACCTTTTCTTTGGAATGCATGAACTCATTTATCCTCTAATAAAAACAGCACATAGAGAAACACATTGCATTCCACCACCCACCATTCAATCAATCCTTATCTAAAATCATCCCATCCGATTCGGAAACTCATAAATTACCATAAACTCCCAAAATTCGAAGCAAAAAGGGGCTCAAAAAAGTTGCAAAGCGTTCCGATTGTGGGTCACACGATAAAGCGCCTCGTAAAGTGTCGATCGAGTCGGCGAGAGATCGGACGGAGTTGCTATCGGCGCGCCGATCGACGATTGATACCCTGACGATTAGGATGAGGTATATGTGTTAACGAATTTCGTACTTATAACTCTGTAGGAACAAAGTTTAACTGACCATTTATAAGTGTTTATTGTTAGTTAAACCAAAATGATCATGAAGACAACTCGATCAGTTTTAATAACGTAAGGAAATCTATAATGCAACAAATTGCAAAAAATATCCAAGAATCGTCAAAATGAGTAATCGTCTTTTAAATCCGTTTAATTGTGTTCCAGTTATGTATACAGTCATAAAATCAAACACAGAAAATAGCCATGTGAGTGTTATATTAAGGCTATAGGTACACATAAGAAGTAGGGAACAAATATTCCATTCCAATTTTTGTTTCCTTACTGCCATATCATAAATAACGTTAATTAATTAGATCCGCATCCTATAAGTTCTCAAACATTATATAATGTCAAAGTAATGTGTAAGAGTTAGAAGGGTCTTAGGATCAGTGTAACGGAGAATACAAAGTTTTGCGCCAACTTCTTCAAGCTTATAATTGTATTAACTATTTCACACATCGCCATTTCACTTTGTGTACAATTATTACTATGTGTTGAATCAAAATTCTAAGATAAACTCTAGAGAATAATGCTATTCGTACTTTAATTGTTAATTAACATATTATCTCAATGTTTATTATAAAGAATATTATATCATGATAAGAATACCAGCATCTAGCAAATGAAACTGAGATAATATCGACATTTTAATGACTACCAGAAGATGGTTACGTCCTATGTCCCCGTTATTGATACTGTTGTTAGACGTAACTTTTGATTTAATATTTTTGTGGATGAGTAGTTGTCAATATAGTTGTCACTGTTTCCTGTCCGAACATGCTTAGCTGTCGCATACTATAAATTGCCGCGTTCCTTTGTCTCGTGGCGCATTCGTAAGAATCGTGCCTAGGGGCTCGGACGTTGTTTATACGACGTTCGACCCAACTACCCTCACATTGCTAATAGTCGTTGATTTGCTGCGATTTGTTATCAACTACCTACATCAATTAGGTAGCTGTGTAGAATCGCAGTACATTCTTATTTTTATTTCATTCAAACTAATATTTAAACCGGCCTCCCGTTTTATTTCTTACATCAGAAGCGGGATAGAATTCAAGCCCATACTTTTTAAATGTGTTTTAGTTTACGTAGTTTTCTAACGGCATACTGGCGTTTGTGGTTTTTCGTGCGTTGTGTAAAATAAAAGTTTGTTACGTGGATTAATTATTGTAACGGGAATGTAGTTCATCGAAGGAATTGTGTGTAGTGATCCAAATCGCTAGTCGAACCCTGGCGTTGAGGTATTGTCTAGTCGCTGACGTATCGTAGTGATGTATTTCACTAGTCGAACGAGCGTAGATATACCAAGATACGCGAACGGAGTGCCTATGTCATGTGGATGTGGTTATTGTTCTGTCAGGTCAGTGTGGCCGAGGCAGGATGGTTGTGTAACCCCGAGATGAACTACCGTAGTGTTTTAATACGAGAAAAGGCGTACGAGGACGTACGATTGTCAGTATGGCCGTGTTAGACGTAACTTTTGATTTAATATTTTTGTGGATGAGTAGTTGTCAATATAGTTGTCACTGTTTCCTGTCCGAACATGCTTAGCTGTCACATACTATAAATTGCCGCGTTCCTTTGTCTCGTGGCGCATTCGTAAGAATCGTGCCTAGGGGCTCGGACGTTGTTTATACGACGTTCGACCCAACTACCCTCACATTGCTAATAGTCGTTGACTTGCTGCGATTTGTTATCAACTACCTACATCAATTAGGTAGCTGTGTAGAATCGCAGTACATTCTTATTTTTATTTCATTCAAACTAATATTTAAACCGGCCTCCCGTTTTATTTCTTACACTGTATTATTTTTATAAAATGTTAAAAAATACTACTAGATTTCAATATTTTTAACAAGAAAAGTAATTTAATTTACCAATGAAAATGTATTCATGAAAATGCCAAAGTTAGCAAATGTAATTACACCATTAATGTTTCACTAACAAAAATAAAGTGTGCAAATTTTCACAGTTCTCATAGAGAAATAGTGTTACCCAGATGAACTAGAAAAACTGGTGAATTTAATGAAATAAAAGCAAGAACCTAATTACATGAGCGTCTCCACAGTGCCGAATCTACCTTCTCATTGTTACGGTTTCTAGGGCGCTATTTTTGTAGGGCGCCGTATTATCGTAGGTCACTGAACTACTTTTTTAATAACTCAATGACGAAATACTTATTAATTGAACATTTTGATAGTATATTTGGGTTATTTTAAACATTTTATTTCATTTTCAGAGATAATTTTTCTTCTTTTGGATCACATTCTAATATAGGAACCACATTGTTTAAATTACTAACTGTGAGCAAACGAGTAGATAGATCGCCTGGTAGTAATGCAATTACTTTCATTAGACATGTAAGTCAGTGCAGCAAGGGTCTTTGCAAGTCAACTTTTAAAACTGTTTTATTAGCTTTTTATACATAGTCGTTAATACTTGTATGTAATCCTAAACGTTTGTGAAACAAATGCTTCATAAATACTATTTTTACCAAAATATGACTACTCTTTTGACTGGTATACTGAAAAATTAAAAAAATCCCTAAAACTAAAATCAGTGGCAACAAATCCGGCCCTGTTCTTATTCACATTAACAGACCTATTCATTACCACTCGTATAAATACGAGCCATTGTATTATTTTAGGTACACCTCTATTTCACTGTTAAAACATTTGTATTGAATAAAAATATACTATGCATAGAATAGAACTTTACACGAAAGATAGTTGGAAAATAATGTTTCTTAATTTGTAATGAAAATTTCAGTGATCATACGATCGCATCAATTACCTACATAATTTAGTTTTTTTGTTCTTTTTTATACCAGCACAATCAATGAAACACTCTCGTACCAATAACATTCCTAAAAAAATTCTCTAAAAAAGTCCACCTCAAATCTTCCAGCTATTTCTAGCCCATCACTCATCGTTAGATACCCAGATCAATCCAGCGATTCAAGCACTTTAAATCATTGGGTAGCTGACACCGCACTCAATCCGCTAATGGTCTGCAGAACTCCTGAATAATGTATACACCTCGCTTTGTATGGCAGCGCTTTACAGCGGCTAATTTGAAAACTATATAGACACGGAGTAATTGCAAGCGGACTTTTTTAAAGGGAATTTCTGATGGCTGGTGCTTCCTTAGAGCGGGGGCACACGATGCGTTGCGGCGCCGCACCGCAAAGATTTCACCGTGTCAGTGGGCACACGAGCGGTGCGGCGCCGTAACGTTTTTATGTCGCAGCGGCGTCGTAGCAGCGTTGCACAGCGTGTCCTTCCTTGTGACGCAAAACAACTGAGCGGTGCCGCTCCGACGTCGCACCGCGTTCACCCCTCCCCGCCTCGTCTTGGTGGTTACAAGTCCGGTGCGGCGCCGGAGCGCATCGTGTGACATGCCACAGATATTTCTATGTAAGACGACGCAGCGACACCGCTCCGGCGCCGCACCGCCACCGCAACGCATCGTGTGCCCCCGCTCTTACTGTTGAGATCCTGTTGAATATATTTGTGTGCGTATTTTGCGGTAGTTTTCACTGCATTTTGAACGCATTTTTTATAAAATTGAAAACGTTTTGTGAGCAAGGGAACCTTTGAATTAATGTGTAATATTTATCAGAATTATTGTGAAAAGCTATAACATAAAAATTTCAAAGCAAGAGAAATTGTCGTAGTCGTAGTCGTCGTCGTATCGTTGCTCAAATATAATAGCATATATTAAAAGAGCTATAATATTCTCCTATGCCAATTAATATGATAATTACTATAGTCACCGACTGAGTTACCTCCTTGAAAATTAATTTTAAGTCTCACACTACATAGAAATAGACGTGTAAATAGTAAACACACTAAGCGTATCACGTCACTTTGTTCGTATTAAAGTCTGAATCACGTCTCGTTTATTCATGTAACTTAAGTGCCTTAAAGCTTTAATAATTATTAATTAAGAGTCATTAACAGTGATCTCGTCAAAGGGGTTTGTGAATTGGCAAAGAACGAATATGGCAGTCATATTTCAAAGGAACACATGAAACGACTGAAATAATCATGTTACTTTATTATTTATTCGTAAATAACACAATTATCGGTTGCTTCATTTTGTTCTCTTCTAATAAACGTTTTTGCGTATTTTACATAATTGAAAAGCACGTATTCACGACTTCATTTAAATAATGTTTAAGGTTATGCTTATATGTTGCTGTAGGTAGTCGATGATAATTTTCTTCAGATCTTGGAAACGGTAAATTATTTCAAATATTTGACGATTCTTGTATAGTGTAGGACTCATGTGATTCATATTAAATTTATCTATAGGTAGATATAGCTATATTTCTATGCCAGCTTAAATATTTTGACTACAATATTTATTGTTAACAATAACATGGCTATGACGTCATATATTTTATTATTAAATGAGATCTTATCGCCTGATTTTATAATTAATAGTTCTCTTTTCTCCCTACACGCATTATAGACTTAATTATTTAATAACTAAAGCATAATATCGCTTAACACAACCTGTATTCTCTCACCATCACACCTTTTCCAACATCCCTAAAACCTCACACATTTCTGCCTACAAGCCAACCTTACAACGCTCATTCGACAGTGTTTCCTACAAAAATAGACACAACGCAATCCGTTTTAAAGGACGGGAGTAATAAGAGTCATTTAGTGTACAAAAGCAATCTTTGTCGGTCTCCTCTTAATAGAGTTGCGGTGTGGGGCCATTAGACATACGGTGGCTAGTGAATTAAATATGCGATGTAATTATACTTGATAGAATGTGCCGCTTTACTATTTAAAGAATATAGAGACGTAAATCGTAGGTGTAAATAACTGTTATATAAGAGATCATGAAAAAGATAATATAGGTTAATTTTTATATTCCCTATTTTATATTACACCTGGGTTTCTTTTCATTCGAACCAATGAATACGAAACTAGCCTGTGTACTTTCCCATTGTCTATTCTGTCTCTGTTTCAAGTTTCATCTACCTCTATATTATTAGTTCAATGGTTTAGGCGTGAATGCATAATAGTCAGTTTTTTTTTCTCATTTATAGCATTAGTAAAAATAAACTGTATAATATGTCTTACGAGGATCATGTGGTCGTGGATTACGTGGATAACATAAAAAAATATTTCAAAGAGTGTAATAATATCTACTAGTAAAATAAGTAACGTATTTAAGTTTCGATAGTGGTAATAGCTAGAATTACTTATATAGACTCTATCATCTGTCTTTGGTGTTTAATTTATACTATACTTCACTAATAGAGTATGTAATCTGATCTGGTGATGAATTCTATAGCGGTAGAGCAACAGCTACTAATTACAGACTCTCTATAATCTATCTTGCAAGTTAAAAACTCTATCTATTACTAATCTTTAATTTATATAGAAGAAGAGCTACAGCTACTCACAGGTAGCTACACAGCTATTCTACTAACAATAAACAAGGTAAAAATTCAACAACCGTGCTTTCCCTGGCCCCAATCTAATTCGATGGTTAAATTTAAAATATATTAATCCAGTAAATGTTGAGTCAATGAGTCGAACGGGTCATTGTTGCCTCCGCCGTTCTGTGATAATCGCATTAATTCGAGCTCAGCCTCATTAACGTTTATTATTAACGATTATATTCAGTTGGGGTTGAAATTATTATTTTATTCGTCGATCTTTCCAAGTGTGCGGTGAAATGGGGAATTAAGTATTTTATCATATTTTTGTTACAGACCATAATCAAAATAAGTTATTTGATAGCGGGAAGTGTACTATAAATAAGATATTGGACTATCTGGCTATTTTTGATGAAATATATCAACATTTACACCGATGCAGTTCATAAAAATCATGTAAAATCTAAGCATTGATTTATTTAGCTCAAATATGAATTGTTCTTAACTTGATTTAATTTTTAACTTGTTACATAACATATTACATATTCATTATCTCGTCTTGTTTTTACACTCTCAATCTATATACGTATAGGTATTTAATTAATTTTTTCATTGGTTGGATCGCTACCTTAAAAATATCTATAATTTTCGATAGTTTTAACACTTGCATTTTTTCTTTGTAAGTAGGTTTATAACTACCTATTATAGTTTGGGTTCGTTAGTTATGGGGTTTTCCTGAATTATACACTTTATTACTGATTAAAACATTTATTATCATTACAAAGCACACACAATACTAAAAAGACAAGAGCAAAAAACGGTTACAACATACAAACAATAATTAAAGACGCGCAGTGACAATTGCGTCTCAAGTTGTGTAGCTGACTGTTCCTTTTTAATAACTACGTAGTATCTCTAAACCGAACGGGCGGTCGACGAGTCCTTTGGGCGCGCGGGGTTGCCACATTGCTTGGCGCTATATCCTCCCCCTCCAAGTCAGTAGCAATATCTGGTACTGGCTTGGGACTTTGTTTCTGCTTTGGTAGACCTCTTTTACGACCATGAACAATTGGGGTGGAAACACCGGTATAAGGGGTCAGAAGACTGACATGGTACTTGCCTCGTAAGGTATTGTTATTGTCCACGACTTCATAGGTCGTGGAGGATACGCATTTGGAAATTTTGTACGGACCTTCGCGTTTAGGAGCAAATTTATTGGTGAATCCCCTAAAAGCTTTACTTGGGCGATGGGTCTCCACGAGTACGAGATCACCCTCCTTATAAGTAGGACCTAGACGACGGTGTTTATCAGCAGCATCTTTTCTAACATCCTGCTGATGTTCAATTCGCCATTTTACCTCTTGCAAGGTGGTTGCAAATGTTTGAAGGTAGGGCGTTATCTGTGGCAAATAATTTTCATTGGAGATTATTGCCCTCAAATCATGGGCTACTTCAACCGGAGACCGGAACTCACGCGCAAATGTAAGGTAGGCCGCAGAACGACCCGTTCCTTGATTAGGTGCTGTATTAAGGGCAAATCTCACAGCCGGCAACATTTCTGGCCATAGGCAATGTTCTGGATCCACGAGCATCGCCAACATTTGCTTTAACTCCCTATTCTTTCGCTCGGCAGGATTAGCCTCAGGATGATATACAGGGATAAGGTTCTGCTTTATTCCTAACACGAACATGACCTTTTGCATTACCCCAGAAACGAATTGTGTTCCGTTATCTGATATTATCCTTCTGGGAAAGCCATAACGCAAAAAGATTTCTTCAATTAGAATTTTTGCACAATTTTCTGCATTTGCCTCTGCCAGTGAAAACAACTCAACCCATCTACTAGTGGTATCCTCCACTAGGAAAATCCACCTCTCTCCTTTACTTCCTTCGGGGAGGGGACCAAATAGGTCCATAGCCAAAACTTCGAATCTTTGTTGAGGCACCGGAGTTTGTAGGAGGCCTGCTGGTTTTAAATTATTGCATTTGAATTTTTGACAAAGCTCACAAGCTTTTAAATACTGTGTTATATACTGTCGCATATTTGGGAAGAAGAACCTCTCCTTCACCTTTTTTATAGTCCTTTCAAGGCCCAAATGACCAGCCGTGGGTGCGTCATGGAGTTCTTTCATTATTAAGTCGCGCATTGACTCGGGTACGACCAATTGAGGTTCGCCAGATTCAGTATCTGTATCGCACCTAAACAAAACTCCACGAGATACGTAGTACCCACGATCAGTCCAACGAATGGCAGCCTCACCATCCTCAAAGTCTGTAAGGATTGGTCTAAGGGCAGGATCGTCTAATTGCGCCGTGCGCAATTCCTCTGAACTGTGTCGTGGCAAGTCAAAAGACACAGGACAGATATCGCAAGTTGACCCATTATCTATAAGTGAATCGTTTACCGGACGACTCAGAGTATCAGCCACCACATTAATTTTCCCAGGAGTATACTCTAGGTTTAAATTATAAGACTGGATCTTGAGCGCCCATCGCGCTAAACGGCCGCTGGGCGTTTTCAAAGAAAGGAGCCACTTTAATGGTTGATGGTCCGTAGCCACGCGAATTTCAACACCTTCAACATAGCCTCGAAACTTTTCGAGAGCCCATACTACAGCCAAGGCTTCCCTCTCTGTGGTAGAATAGTTTCTTTCTGCTGATGTCAACAACCTGCTAGCATATTCAATGGGTCTTTCCAATTTCGGATTCGCACCTTGCATTAGAACTGCACCAAGTGCATACGCACTAGCATCCGTGCGCAGAATGAATGGCTGCTCAAAATCGGGCTGTATCAGTATAGGACTTGTAGTAAGTCTCCGCTTAAGCTCTTCGTGAGCTTGCACCTCTCTTTCTCCCCACTTCCAAGGCTTATTCTTTTTGGTGAGGTCAGTCAAGGGTTGAGCAATTTCGGAGAACTGAGGAATAAATTTCCGAAACCACGCACAGGTTTGCAGAAAAGTCCTCAGTTCCTTCAAATTGGTAGGTGACTTCATTTCTAACACTGACGTTACTTTGGCTGGGTCAGCCTCAATGCCCTGTGAAGTAATCACGTGACCCAGGTACGTAACCTTTTCTCTGGCAAAAACGCACTTCTCTCTATTTGCTTTTAAATTAAATTGGCGCAGACGACAGAATACTTTTCCTAAATCCTGGAGATGACTATCTAAATCGTCTGAAATTATAAGGATATCGTCCAAATAAGCTACTACAGCTACGTCTTTCAGCCCAGAACGGAAACGGTCCATTAGTCGCTGAAAAGTTGCGGGACAATTTTTTAGACCGAACGGCATTCGCTTAAATTGAAATGTGCCCATTCCAAACGGAGCTACAAAAGCCGTTTTATTTGTATCCTCAGGAGCTACTTCCACTTGCCAATAGCCAGATTTTAAATCAATTGTGGACATTACACAATTGGCTTTTGAGGATGCCAAAATTTCATCTATTAAAGGCAGCGGATAACTATCCGTACGTGTTACTGCATTCAACTTCCTATAATCCACACAGAAACGCATTTCGCCATTCTTTTTGGGCACTAACACTACTGGCGAAGCCCATTCCGATTCAGCTTCTTCTATGATATCTAATTCCAACATCTTATCAATTTCAGCCCTGATCATTTCTCGTTTCTTGGGCGTCACTCTATAAGGTGGTGTAGCTATCGGAATGGCATTGCCGGTGTCTATCCTATGAACCGCAAAGGGAGTAGGTCCTCCCCCTGAACTGAAGATATCACTATTATCTTCTAGTATGGTAGTTAATTTATTCCTATCAACGTCTGTCAAGAGAGTTCCCTCGCACTCGCGGAGAACCATAGCAGAACTAGCCACAACGTGGTCATCGCGTTCATATTGGAGTTGGAAAAAATTTGTGGAGCGTAATGAATATTTATGATTAACGAAATCAAGTACCATGCCAGCGTCCCGGATAAAATTCATCCCTAATAAAGACTCGGTGGCACCTGGTAACACTATAAAAAGTGTAGTTATGGCAACTCCGTGAACCTTTACATCAACTAACGCGGTTTCTACATTTTCAACGCGCCTAGTACCGTCAGCAAATTTTAGTTCGGTTTCTATGGATTTAAAAACTTGCCCATTGGCACGCAAACATCTAGTTAAACTGACACTTGCAACCGATTGTTTAGCACCGGTATCCAATAACGCGGTACCAACGGTACTGTACACTTCCACACTGAAAATCGGTCGCACACGCGGTTTTAATACTAAAGTGTCAGCAACAACTGATTGAAATGAAGATGTTACAGGCATAGGCGCGCTTCGTCTTTCTTTACACACTTCACAATTTGATCGTATCACCCCCGGTGCACCACATCCAAAACAAGTGATTGCCGGACGCGGTTCCAATAGCTCTGGTGAAAGTGTGGTTTCTTTTTTAACAGGTTCTGAAGCGAGTTTCCTTTGCAATAATTTCCTACAGTCGCCTATATTGTGTCCATAAGTTTTGCAATACGAGCACCTCAATCTTTGCCTATTGTTAGGTGGTGTATTGCTAGACGAAGGTACCGATGTAGAGGTAGAAGGTGTTTGTGGTAACGGAGATTGTACAACAAGCGCCGGTGCAACGGGTATATAAGTACCTTTCTTGACGGGCGCGGTAGCGCGCACCTCATCAAAAATATCTTCCGCCGCTCGGGCATGCTGCAACAACTCGGAGAATGATGCAAACGCATTTCTCGGAACCCTTTCACGAATCCTTCTATGAAGCAGGCCGTAAGCCATGTCCAGCTGCACTGGATTTTCTGGTAATGTATTTGGTGGTAGTTGTGCAAACAACGATCGTATTCGACACACAAATACATCTGTTTTCTCATCGGTTTGTTCGCGGCTGAACACTTCTCTATATATTTTATGTGGTGGTAAGCGCGGTCCAAATGTTTGACGCAATAAATGTAAAGCCTCATCCCAACTAGAAATGGAGTGCTTCACGCCTTGCCACCACGTGGCAGCAAAACCTTGCAGTAGCATCGGTAATTCTCTCAACGCCATGTCACTGCTGACTCCTAAGCAGTCCTTGTATATTTGAACAGCGTCTATGAATGCCATTATGTCTCCTTCGCCGTTAAATCTTGATGAGCAATTTGAAAGATTACTTACAGTTGATGACGGCGGCGGCGCGGCCTGGTAAGGCGGCTGCCGTAATGTTTGTAGTAAGTATACAAACTGCTGATCTGACAAAAGCACAGGTGCTGAAGCCGGCGGCTGTGGTGAGGCGACGGGCGGAGCACGCCCGTGCTGCGATCGCGGTAAGTAATCGGGCGACTCACGCCCGTATAGCGGCGGAGGTGATGGGGCCGAGACGCCGGCGGACATAGGTCCAGCCAGCGGCGGTGTCGATGTACGAACATCGACAGGTACGGCGCTGCCATGTGAAGTAGACGGTAACGAACCGTCATACTGCTCCGCAACAACAGGGTGTGTGTTAGGTCGCTGTTCACTGTGTCCGATACTATTCGCACGCGACCGAGTAAGCACCATGGTTAATAATATTAAAAGTTATGCAAACACAACGGTAACTAAATGTTCTAAGTAAAGTGTAAAATTATAAATGTCTAACGTATATAAAAACCCAATCTATAACAATAGTCATTAAATAACACTTAATATTCACAAATATCCGTTCACTAAGTTTTATACGACGTTCACTATTCACACGTTCAAAACACACGATAATATTATATACAAAAGTTTTATAATACACTTGTTAACTGTCTTTTAAACTTAATTATTGCACAGCCTAACGTTGGGACGCCACATATAGTTTGGGTTCGTTAGTTATGGGGTTTTCCTGAATTATACACTTTATTACTGATTAAAACATTTATTATCATTACAAAGCACACACAATACTAAAAAGACAAGAGCAAAAAACGGTTACAACATACAAACAATAATTAAAGACGCGCAGTGACAATTGCGTCTCAAGTTGTGTAGCTGACTGTTCCTTTTTAATAACTACGTAGTATCTCTAAACCGAACGGGCGGTCGACGAGTCCTTTGGGCGCGCGGGGTTGCCACATTGCTTGGCGCTATACTATATTAAATGTAATATTTTATTCATTCACCATTCGCTCAAATTGATACCAAACTCACACTTCATTTATATTGCATCCAGCCTCTCTCAACTTGATAGAATCAATAAAAACCTCAACACAAAACTCATACATTAATATAAATTTTATTCGTTCCCGGAATTTCTTTGTCATCAAAAGAAATTACAATTGTGTATTTCAATCCATTATTTATTACGCGAAGACGTGTAAGTGAAGAAAAAATCTACAAACGTAGCTATAATAATATTCTATTGCTTTTTGTCGGATTCCATCAGAATTGCGGGTTTCGGTGGCAAAATTCCTTGACTTTACAGAAAATATAATGTTATCTGTTTTGATAAACGTGATTTTTGGCATTTAATTTGTATTCGTTCTCTCAATTATTGTATTTTATTTATCTTTACTTAATATTATAAAGCTGAATAGTTTGTTTGTTTGAACGCGCTAATCTCAGGAACTACTGGTCCGATTTGAAAAATTCTTTCGGTTTTAGATAGCCCGTATATCGAGGAAGGCTATAGGCTATATATCATCACGCTATGACTAACAGGCTATGAGCAATGCGGGTGAAACCGTGGAGCACAGCTAGTTTAATATATTTTCAAGAAGAAGCGCATCGTCTTTTCAATGTCGTATCTATATGCTTGCTAAAATTCATGAAATTACTAGCTTTCCGCTAGTGGCTTTGCATAGTCACACGTAGTCAAGGAAAACCTGCATCGTTTCCGTCCACGTGGGATTTCCAGGAATTCCCACAATTTAGACGCCAAGTATTCTAGAACAGGCGAGAACATCCATCGCGTTCCCTGGCCACTAGACGTTCCCCCGGCCATAGTTATTCCGGGAATAGTTCACGGAATTGTGATGAACTAGCCCCCCAATCAAACAACACAGTAATGAAGTAGCCAAAACTATTGCAATATTGGTAACTTTCGGTCGGTTATTGTTATAAAATTTGAAACTTTTGTGTTTGGTTTGGAGGTTATTATTCTGACAGAGAAAGACGTCTGTTAGATCTGAGTTTAATTAATGAAAATAATGAAAGAATAATACTTTTTTGATAGAAATTGCAATGAAAGTAATATATATTCTCGTAAATAATGAGCATTGCTTTGCTACGCCATGCTAATTTTAGTTTTTGATTTTTCACAGATGACGTAACATTGATAATTCATAGATGTTACAGTTGGCTCCGAGTTTATGCGTTTTTAAAATGTTAAGCATACATGGTAGAGTCGTTTCTTTAAGAACACTTTATCGATACCAAATTCAACAGCATTAATCATCATCCCTAATCAATATCTAACTGATACTCCTATCAAAGTTCTAAATGCAATAAAACAAAACAACAAGCCTCTTCAGATCAGTAAAACGTACAAAAATCCCCTCCAGATTCTCGTTACACAATCCAAAGCGAAACATAACTAATTATATTCAAACTAACTCAAATTTGGACAGTTATTTTGTGCGAACGTGCGGACTGAATATATTAAATCGGTTAAAATTATGCAACTGCAGAAACGGTTACATAATAGTTTACTCTGACACCTCGGGTTTAGCTGATATTATAATATTATTTGATTTAATTACTGCAACTTTAATCATTGCTACGCTTTAGAGTGTGGAATGTTGTTATTGAGGTATGAAAATTTTCTTCACGTATGTTTTAAAATTTGTCCTGGCATTGGTAAGGCAATCATATTTTGTGTAGAAACTAATAACTAAAAGAATGTTTAAAAAGTAATCTATCTATATATATAAAAATGAAACCCGTTTCGCGTTGTCACGGCATCACGTGTGAACGGCTGAACCGATTTCGATAATTCCTTTTTTATTATATTTCTTGAAGTACGAGGATGGTTCTTATGTAGAGAAAACGTAAATATGTACCACGGGCGAAGCCGGGGCGGGGCGGGCCGCTAGTATCCAATAAAAATACTTCTATCTCATTATACAACATTGGGACCTAATGTTAATATAGATTTATCACAGTTTCAGTAACTACTTTCTTAGTAACTCAGTAATAGTTTTGTCGTATTGAAGAAAGTCCTAGAAACGTTAATTAATAAAGATATGATTCCTTTCTATTATTACACTCATTCTAATCTTACATCTCAAGTTCATTCCTTACGAAAACATAAATAATTTCAAAATATGATGAACGAAGTCCCTTAAATATCAAAAACAACTAATTATAGCCAATAATAATTAGACCCAAGTATCGTTCACATCAAAGCGAGAATAAATAAGAACATAACAACCCCTTAACCTACATACCATCCGAATAAGGCTACACAAAATCATTGAATTCGCGTAATTAACCGCGTCGTGTGTTCCCGGCCTTACATTGAAGTCATCAATAGATGTCTACCGTACATTAATTACTGGAAGCAGGTGTTCAGACGAGGCGTTCAAATAAATAAGAGCCCCAACAATTTGAGCGTACGTTTCTTCTGCGGGTTGATATATTTTCCGTGGAATCCAACAACATCGCAGATACACGCCGCTTCATTATTTCAACGGGCTGTCAAAACATTCTGTATTGTTAACTATTAAGCATTTAATATTTTCCAGAAACGATGAAACTTATCTTATAGTAGCGTGTATTTTTATACTACTACTCAAAGCCTTAACTCAATTTGATGGTATTTAAATACCTATACTTTATTAAAAGCGATTTTTAATAAACCTCTTAGAGGTTAAACTAAAAAGAGGGTGATGAAAAAGTATCAAGGACTATAATCAACTAGTTTTAACAAAAAACGCAAGTAAACCCCCGAACAGAAAGCTCACAAGTATCATTTATTAAAACAGATTTATCCCTCGTGAAAACTGGCTTTACTTTTATCGAGTGAATAAATTAATAACATCAAAGGGAGACTTATGTGGATAATGAAGCGAAACGAGATGCCTAGCTTTGATGACGTCACAGGAATTCGTGTAAACAATATTGACAGAGTTCCCGATAATTATTATTATTATTGGAAATTACTGAGCGTCAATTTGGACATAGTATTGATATTAATTAAACGATATTATAAATAGGAATGCTTAACATAATGTTTTGGAAATATGCGAAATATGATTTTGCGGTGATTAAAATAAGTGTATAATGACTACTTGTTAAAGAAATAATATAATTAAACTATTATTATGTATTTTTGCGTAACAACTATTTTGGTACTTTATTCCAGATTTTAATGTTTTGTATGCATTTACTAAATTAGATGACATTTTTTCGTAGTAGATTATATCTTGCTTTAATGTTAAATGTATACGTTTTCATTCATCCATTCCATACATTAAGTAGTAAGAGTTAAATTTAACAAACAAACAAATAATTTGAATAATTATGATAAGTATTTAAATTTTAAGGATTCCAAAAATATCACTTAGTGCAAAAATGAAAGCAACAAATACACAATCTTTAATTAAACATTCAAATGTTGTTATAACACTCAAATCTAACAACGTCGCTTCAAATCACATCAAAATACATGCAAATAATAACATGACTTTTCATAAACAATAGCTTTTACAAACCATTGAGATTTATAACAACGGAGTTTGATATTTGCCGTCCATTTTTCAAATCCGAATACTTCTACCAACAAAACAACCCGATTGAATACGTATATACATATATAGATTTTATAACGTAAGTCACTTTTATAAACAAACGCGTTTTCTAGTAAAATTTGGAAAATCGTTTTTGAATCTTGATTATTTACAAGGCTTTTTCAAGAAGTGAATATTTTTGTTGATTGATCGATAAATGATGCCCGTAAAACTAAAATATACACATTATAATGAAGATAAAAACAGTTAAAAAGCTCCAATTTCTATGCTTTGCTAGTTGTATTTTTGTTAATTTCTCACAAATTTGCTCTAGGTTAGATTTTTTTGCGACGATCATATAATATTATGTAAGTATTATTTTATAATAAATTATACGTAAAAGAAAATAAAACTCAAAAGAAATACTCTTTTATTTGAACTGAAAGATAATTTTAACACCCCTCCCATACTCCGATAACCACATTCAATACACACACAAATCTAATTCCACATCTTCACATTTAAAAATATCGCACAATTACAACCTCAATCCTTTGAAATTTGATAAATATGGTTAGATATATAAATGGGCAGTTCAAAGACACCGCCAGCAACCCTCGTCACAAAGGGTGAGGTCAGGTACAGACCCACCCTGTTGATTTAATTGTTATCCATTTGATTGATTATTACTAAGATTTCCCTGAAAATTTAATCTATTTCTTGCTTTATTGACCTCTAGCAAGCTCCTTGCGTTTATTTTGGGATCAAACCGAAGCGGTCGCACTTGGAATGCCCTTTTCAATGAGCAAAGGAATTTACTTGCGGTTGAAGTTTTGTGGTAAGTTTAACACGTGTATTTGTGAGTTTCTAACTCGAAACAGGTGAACAGATTTGTATGGTGTTTTTATATTATTACATTACATATCGCGTAGCCATGTCGATAACTTTATCAAGTAAAAATGTATATTTGATTGGCCCATAGGTCACATTTAACAAATAATTGAATGTATAGGAAGTACACGGGAAAATGAATTATTGATCCATCATTCTTAAATAATCGTCACCCCTCATCAAACACATCCCCCTAAATCTACTTCCCTCTCAATTTATTCCAGGCCATCATATTATCATACATGCTGCAATGCATCATACACATCATACAATTCACTACTAACTCAGGGTGAATGATAAATAGCATTGTGTGTCTTGTCTCTTTTGGAATATGGAACATTAACCATGCATTTCATATATTTTCTTGACAAAAAAATAAAAGTATTTTCAGGAATCCGGAATTCCTCCATCGCAATAATCACTACATAGTATAAAACAAAGTCGCTTTCTCTGTCCCTATGTCCCTATGTCCCTTTGTATGCTTAAATCTTTAAAACTAAGCAACGGATTTTGATGCGGTTTTTTTTAATAGATAGAGTGATTCAAGAGGAAGGTTTTAGTATATAATTTATTATGTTTTAGACAAAGCGGGCGAAGCCGCGGGCGGAATCACTACATAGTATAAAACAAAGTCGCTTTCTCTGTCCCTATGTCCCTATGTAAATTATTAAATCTTTAAAACTAAGCAACGGATTTTGATGCGGTTTTTTTTAATAGATAGAGTGATTCAAGAGGAAGGTTTTAGTATATTATTTATTATGTTTTAGACAAAGCGGGCGAAGCCGCGGGCGGAAAGCTAGTAATAATATAAAGGTTCATTGAATACAACAATACAGCTGTTGTGGTTAGTTTTTTTTTTGCTGGTACATATTTTAAGATACCTAGATTAAGGCTTAATGATCTTTATTATTTGTGCAGACATCCAAACTGACAAATATTATTTATAGGCTCATTAGTGCCTTAACCTAAAATTCCTTAAATATTTTGCTCGTACATTACAGATCACTAAGTTTTCACCACACGGAGATACAAAATTATTATCTTTATCATTATACTAGCTGTGCCCCGCGGTTTCACCCGAATTGCTCCACTCCTGTTGATCTTAGCGTGATGATATATACCCTATAGCCTTCCTCGATAAATGGGCTATCTAACACCGAAAGAATTTTTCAAATCGGACCAGTAGTTGCTGAGATTAGCGCGTTCAAACAAACAAACTCTTCAACTTTATAATATTCGTATAGAGTAAGTATAGATTATAAGCTTTCCTGAAAGCCCCAAGCACCATTTCCACCTACACATACCAAATGCCCCATTTACACAAAACACTTTTCAAACCTCTAATCGCCAAATGTATGCCAGCGAAATTTTATTTGTCAAAAACTTGAATTCAATATAAGATAGCATCCACAAATGCATTTGAATATTAAAATTGTGAACGCTATCGGAACTGCGCTATCGGTTTATATAAAATATTGCATTTGGAAAAATAAATAAATCATTATTATGATCTTGGGCTGTTGGAATGCGTCCAAGTGCTTTCGTACCGTGACTTACTTTCCCAGTAGGGACTGTATATCGTTTTCAACAGATATATTGTTGGTAAACATACGAATCTTTCTCGAGGATGTTTTCAATTGTGACATTTTAGCTTAGAAAGTTGTTAACGCTTCTACGAGAGTTCATAATAGTTTGAACGGTTTGGAATTTGCAAAAACGTATGAAGTTTATGTTTCATGTTTCTGGATCAAAATGGTTTTGTGTTATTATAGGATATAGAGCTGTTTTAGTATTCAAAGTCTGGTTTATTCAGATGTTTTATTATAGAGTACAATAGTGTATTCTTGATAAAGCATTGAATTAGAATTGAAATGAAAGCATTGAGTTGCAAAGAATGACTATTATCAATTGAAAAAGTAACAAAAACTCATCATATTATCGTACTTTTAATGCATGTACTCACCTAAGTACTTCTTTGTCTTCTTTTATTTTTTCAGTAAAATAGAACCACCTTATTTTATGAAGTCTGGTAACAAATTTCATACTTATTATAACAAGTAAGTGTGAATTTCGATAACCGATATCTTGCCCGTTCGACATGGCAAATTGCTTCCAGTGTCTTGGGCATATTATGTGAACCCAACCTTATAGTATAATACCTATATTGGTTACCTTATGTGAAATCAGCCTTACATTAATAATACATAGGTATTAGGTATCTATATTGTTTATAATATAGTATTGTGTACAGTATGTGACAAACTTTACATTATTAGTAGTAAGTATATAGATAGATAGATAGATAGATAGATAACTCGTTTATTCATAGAACACAAAAAATATAGGTACATAATATAAAAACAAAACATAAAATCAATTAACAGAAACAAAACACACGGTATATTAAAAGAAACGGATACATTTAATGTGCACAGTGTTCTACAAACAGGCCTTGGCTCAGCATGAATGTCGGGATTGAAAAACCCCGACGCTGATATTCTGCCAAAGCCTCTAGAGGGCAGAAAAATAAATAAACTTAAATAAATAAACAATTAATAAATAAAGTTAAAAATATAGGGAGATAAAGGAAAAATAATGAAATAATATTAGAAGGTATATAATATCAATAAATAGCAATACACAATATCAAAAATAGATAACACGATACTATAGGTTCACGGCAGAAACAGGACTGTGCAAATGAGGAAAATAAATAGATAAATTAGAAAAACTATTGAAAATTATTGATTAGATTTTTGGATACCTAAAAGGTGGTCCCGATAAACAGTTTTAAATCTTAATTTGCTACAAATGTTGCGCATGGGTGGAGGAATGTCGTTCCAACATTTTGTTGCACAGTACTTGAAACTGCCGCGGAAGGCCATAGTTCTGTGTTTTGGTACAGAGAAAATGTTGGTTCCGAGTCTTACTGGGTTACGACCACCATCTTTTCGCCACATAAGCTTCTCAAATAAGTAAGCTGGGCGTTTGGTCTTCAAGAGGTCGAACAGAAAGCAAGCCATAAATAGTTTTTGTCTACCTTTCATATTTAGAATATTTGCTGAGTTTAGGAAAGGTGTGATGTGAGATCTAGGTGGGACATTAAAACAATATCTAATGCAAGCATTCTGAATTCTCTGAATCAAATGTTGTGATCGCTGAAGAAGGCATGGCCCGTAAGTATTTATACAATAATTTAGTTTGGAAAGCACAATTGATTCACATAAAAGTAATCGAAGGTCAGTAGTTATGAAAGGACGCAGTTTATAAATCACTTTCAAACGATAAAAACAATTACGAACAATGTCCAGCACATGGCTTTCAAAATTAAGATTATTGTCAAAAAGTAGCCCTAAATTTTTAGCCTCATCCACCTCAACGATTGGAATATTGTCTATACATACAGATAAACTCAAATCTTTGATTGATCTCACCTGCCGCTTCGAACCAATTACCATAAATTTGGACTTGTTGGGGTTTAATATCAGTGAGTTCTTAGAAGCCCATGTAGATACGCGATCCAAGTCCTGCGACAACCCATTTAAGCACTCCGAGGCATTAACACGACTTATTGGCGCATATACCTGTAAATCATCCGCGTAAAGGTGATAGTTTGAATATTTAATACACCCAGTTATGTCCGCGGCGTAGATGGTGAAGAGAAGGGGCCCAAGAATCGAACCTTGTGGAACTCCGCGGGTAACTGGGAGTACCGAGGAAAAAGAAGATGTACCATCATTTTTTGTGATGACAACCTTCTGGGCGCGATGATTGAGGTAACTATCGAACCACTGAACCGACGAGTCACTAAAACCATAATAGGAAAGTTTACTAGTAAGGAGGGTTAAATTTAGAGAGTCAAAAGCACGCGAAAAGTCTAGGAGTGTAAGTATAGATGCGCTGCCACTATCCTGGGTAGACAGGATATCATCAACTACCTTCAGCAAAGCAGTACTAGTACTACGAGACTTTCTGAAGCCAGATTGGAGTTCCGGTAATATGTTATTATTTTCACAGTACTCAACCACCTGATTATATACAATTTTTTCCAATAATTTGGAAAGATACGGGAGAATACTAATAGGCCTAAGATCTTTAAGGTCTGTGGGATTATTAGATTTAGGAAGTGGGCGAACAAGAGCCAATTTCCACTGTGATGGGAAAATTGACGTTTCCAGGGATTTATTTATAATAGATGTTATTACTTTTAGTGTAGATGGCAAAGTGAGCAAAATCATGTCTCTGGATATATCATCTGAGCCCCGCGCATTTGATTTAATAGAAACTATAAGTTTACCTACAATATTTTCATTGATAGTACTAAACCTAAAAGTATTTTGACAAAACCTGTGGCTTTTGAAGTAGTTTAGTGTGCTTACATCTGCATCACCGGTACCAGGTATATTAAGAAAGTGGGTATTAATAGCATTTGGGTCAGCGAGATGATCAGGTAGATCCGTACAGTTATTAAAACTGGGTATAACCTTACTTTTTTAATTTTTCCATAAAACCTTTGGATTCTGAATATGAGCATTAATGTGAGTATCATAAAAAGCCAACTTTTCTTGATACATACATACGTTTACAAAAGTTTTTAGCGATTTATAATACAATTTGTCTTCAGTTGATTTACTATTACGATATTTCAAATGAGCTTCATCGCGAACCGACATCATTAGACGAAGATTAGATGTCAACCACGGAGTTTGCCTCTCTTTAATATGTGTGTAGGTATGTAATAAAATTAATTACCAACCGTAAATTACGTTAATCTTGATAATTAATAGCTGGATCGATTTAATTTATTGTGTTTTGTTAACAATTTTTTATCACTCTATTCATCATCACTATCACTACATAGTATAAAACAAAGTCGCTTTCTCTGTCCCTATGTCCCTATGTCCCTTTGTATGCTTAAATGTTAAAAACTACGCAACGGATTTTGATGCGGTTTTTTTCAATAGATAGAGTGATTCAAGTTTTGGTATATAATTTATTAGGTTTTAGACAAAGCGGGCGACGCCGCGGGTGGTAAGCTAGTACTATATAAATTGTGTTAAGAGCAGATATAGATATTATATCCTAATTAATTTGTTTCAGGTGGCAGTCTACAAAAATCACCAGATTGTATAATTTAGCATTTAATCCTACCAGATAAAATTTATTGTATTATGCTTCCAACAAATAAATTAATATCGGTAATTTTCATCAAGACTAAAAAGGGCTAAACCATAGAAATCTAAATAACAAGGCACTAGAAGTCGTAAGCGCGCGTGACATTGTCGCCGCTCAGGTGGTTACCATGCCACAAGTCTGTTCGTCGCTTGTTCAGTTGTTCCTGACACGTGCGTGAGTAAACATGGTGTGTTGCAGCATTTCCCAGTGCGGAAATTCTTCCATAAATTGTAATTATACTCATAAAGGAATAACATTTCACCCTCAAGTATTTTTGTTTATAAATATTGCCGTTTTTCCTTAAAATTAAACAATATTTACAAGTAATACGAATGACACAGTCAACCGTTCCTCTCATCACGTTTAGCTATACATTGCCTTTTACTATTGTCAACATCTGACAGGTCGGTTGTTATAACTGCCAGATGTTATCAAATGACAATTACAAGAAGCAATGTACTGCATTGTTAACGATAAAGAGTAAATAGTCGCAAGCTAGTGATGTGATGTGTTAAAATTTTTTTGCGTTATACGATGTTAAAATATAATTTATAATTAGTAGTTAACTAGGTTTTTATTTATTTAAATATAAGTCTTATGACGACTGATGGAATAATTGGATTATATTTTAATTTTAATTTTATTTTATTTTTATAACTGATATATAACTTTTTTAACTAAGTACATCGATACAATCATTTTCGGACAATTTTACTGTAGATACAGAATCACATTAATTAAAAAATATACAATAATGCCATAATGTAAAGGACATTCTTCGTTTAGGTTGACAAAACTATTTTATATTAAATATATTCTTTGTAGATTTCCACTATGTCCTGACATTAAGGACAAATGGATATCCGCGACTGGGAAAAAAAATTGTTAATTTAATCGGTGTACATACATAAAAAAAAATTCCGGCCGAATTGATAACCTCCTCCTTTTTTTTGAAGTCGGTTAAAAACTTTTAAATCTCTTTATAAACTACTTTCGTTTTGCTCTTGTTCTATCTCTTCACGCCGTACTCCAGCAACACTCTCTCTCTTACTCTAACTTTCTTATTGATTTTGAATTTTTTGTTGTATGTGTATTCGGGACATTCTACTAATATTATAAATGCGAAAGTTTATGAGTCTCGGCTGTCTTTCCTATGTTATAGTGTAAAAGGGCTCGCAGTACATTTCAGATCTTTAAATTTATACTTTCAGCAGGAAATGCTATCATGTGGATCGATTTTTGTTATGGCACAATTGTTATAACTCTTATAGTTTTGGTGGTCTGGCGCGGTTCTGCATCAGGTGTTCGAGATTTTCAAATTTATACTCTCAGTTTCTAAACCCCCTCCATTTTTTAAATATATAATACAATGTACAGACACTGTTTCATTATTTGTATATACAGATAAATAAATATTTAAGTACATAACATATTTTTATTTCTTATATATCTACAGTCTGCCGTGGGCTCACGAGATGAGCCTACCACTGTATTAAAATCAACAACTATATATTTGTTATTTGTTAACTATCACTTAAATATCGATAACAAGGCTGATGATGTCTTACATCACTAAAGCGTTGAACGAACATTGAATGACGTTATTGAAATTTTAACTTTATTTCTATACGTTGAGGTTCAAGTTATATCTATCAAAAATTAACGCCCTCTGTTGTCGAATAGCGGAATTTTTTCGTATTTGAAGTTTCTAAGCAAAAGGAAACAAAACATCTCACGTACCTAGGGATGTTATACTAAAATAAACCGTAAAGTGGTGAGTTAGGGTACATATTAAAATGCGAAATTTATTATTTAAGTTAGTTTTCATTAAAATGAAGCTGTCCAATAAAAGGCATAGTTTACTTGTGTGAACTGTCTAGTTATCGGTTTAAATGTGTGGGTTTTGGTGACAGTGGTTTTCATACTAATTATGACATTATAGCACTTCTATGTGTCTTGTTATTTAGATTTCTATGGGCTAAACCTTTTGAGTTAGTGTAGTGATAAGTGAAAAGTGAACAGTGACAATTATCTGTATACCAAATCACACGAGCAAAGTGACCTACTTCCCCTTAACAGACACTAAGCAAGTGACAATGGACACTCTCTTAGAATAAGTTATTTAGAAATTTAGGTTAACATAAAATTACTTATTAGATTGTAATTTATATAAGGTGCTATTTAAAATTAGCAACCTTATAAAAAAAAAGTAATTTTCATTACCATAACTTGTGTAACTAAAAAAGTTCATTTTCAGTGGCTATAAATTAAAAGTCTACACCCATAAAGCTTGAAAAAGAGTTAGAATACACAAGACGCAACTTTACAATAACTGCACTCCAGGTTTTAATCCCTCAACTTTCTGATAGTCTTTCCGACTACCTATCAGATGCAGGTTTATTAAGTTTATTATATTACGTTCATGTTTTATTTCTTTATAACAACCTTTTAAGCTATTGCATAGCTTTTATCTCAGACTTTGAGCGCGGTGACCGAATGTAAATATTCCGTAACGAAAAAACCTAACACCCCCCACTCCAACCGGCACAGCGATGCGATGCTATGCAATAGCTTTACCGCGGCAGTCCTCGAATGCCACACGTATTTTTTTCTATATAAACCACAGCTATACAAGTTTTGTGTTTAAAAGGAATTGTTACGTAATATAGTTCTAGCTTTCTACCGTTCGTCTTTTCCAGAAACTCCACGTATTAGTTTATTTCTTAAAAGCTTTGTTTTCAATAAGAAATATATCCAGCACCATTTATCTTAGAAACATCTGCTGCAGCATCTCGACGACATCTAAGAGAATTGGATCGATTTATACACAGAATTCTTCCCAGGTGCTTTTCTCCTTTAGAACGTTTTTGAAGTCACCTTACAATATCTTCATACAAGTAATCTAAAATTATAGTTAACATTCTACTGGGCCTATCCGAATCAAATTATTATGAGAACAATTCGAAAATATTCCGCATCAACAAAAATAAAAATCACGAAAATCGGTTCAGAAACCTCGTCGAAATCGGTGTACTAAAAGAAATACATACCGGCCGAATTGAGAACATCCTTTTTTTGAAGTCTATAAAAAAACATTGTACCTACAACACAATATACCTTTGTAAAAAACAAAATATACATTACCATTAGTATAAATGTTACGTAAGTAAGCCCGGTTCGGCTTATCCAACTTACAATAGCTGCGCTACTTTTATTACCTTCTCAATCATCCGAGACAAATTACATAAGCCGAAAAAACGAATCGTAAAAGCATCTGATTTTTAATTTACTAATGAAAATCGTGTCGTTCATTTGAGCAACTCAGTCGATGTTTTCCCACAAATTTTGTAACTAAATAAACGACTTACTAGAACCTTTTTACAAGCCTGAAAACTGTATATGTTTAACAGGGCAATTTGGGCGTATGACGTATAAAAATTTTTGTAGAGAAACAAATAAACGATTTCTGTTTTAACTGCTTTTTCCTTTGCTCTATTTCCTTTGATATATCATTACTATTATGAATATGAAATTAAATAATTACTTGTTTTGATCTTTGCTTACAACATAATATATTAATTTCTGTATTGAAAATTTTGAATTTCCTACTGCTTTAGGTACTTATGTCAAAGTTCAACTAATTACGATTAGATACTCCAGAGAACCAACATAACAAACATCCTATTCAACGCATTATTTCCCCAAATTAATAAACATAACAATTAGAACACATATTTTGATTTAAGTTATTAAACTAATCCTATCTCCCATAACACAAAAAATCTGCACACCGCAAAAACGAACCAAAAAACATTGTATTTATTCAAAAACCTATACAGAAAAATATTTGAGTAAAATCCAGGATACTATCAGAGTCAATGAAAGTAAAAAAAATATATGGCCACATGACAAAAATGTTTTTTGGGTTTCACAATATTCACGTAGCTGTGGCGTGCAGCTGTGAAAACCAAAACTGTGTGTTGACGTTATTTGATTTAATATTATATGAAATTCTTCAAAAGCTAAATATTATTTTTAAACTGGAGTTCGCTAATAAATTTCGTTGGTTTTTATTAATCTATGTTTAAATCTGTGTCTCTTACCTACGCTTCAAATAGAACATTAATTTCATGAATTATGTTGCATAATTTGATTTGGGAAAAACGTTAATTACCATCATTAGTTCCATGAATTTGAATCTATCTTTCTATCTAGCTTGCTGAATTTTAGTGGAGCTTATACCTTATTTATACCTTATGACTATTTACCTAGAAGAATTGAACCCAATCCCCGTACCATGATTTATTTAAACAGTATCATTACCAGTGTAGAAAAATGACAGCGCCATATAGGTCGTCTCGCGCCATCATTTCCTACTTCGAAATAATACTGCTTTATAACATCAAGGTAACCCCCAGAACCTCCGTTTTAACTCAAAGTCCCTACTTCACATAAACTCATGTGCCCTTAACAAAATCGAATACTTCTGTGCCTACCCAAATATTGTATACCTATCTCAGCAATATTTGTGTAACCATATTAGGATTCGAAACCGATCTGCGAATCTTAATATGGTATACAGCAGCCAGTCGCTATTCAAACTAGCTCTGTACTCACGTCTATAAATTAACAATGTAAAATCATATATGTATATATTATAAATATATATTATTCTTCTAATTGCCTTTCATTCAACAACCAACAACGAAATAGGCAAACTTCTAAAACTGCAAACGTTTACCATTACAAATTCTTCAAACCCAACACACAAAGCACTTCTAAATCCTTCACACTGAATCGATTTGATCAACAGGTAGGCATCGCGTGATGTTCACATGCATTATGCATCTTACATGCGCCCGTCAAAGGCCACATTAGCCATCGAACATTCATTATAGAGAACTTAATTCTACGGTCTACGATTAATTTAGCGTGATTAGCATGTCTGACACTTTGTGCTGCTACACTAGCTTTTACAGCCGGTGTTGTTTGAATACATTTTACATTTTGATGCCTTTGTCAACCATATATGTATTTTAGTGCGTACAGTTGCAGATATTTTTAAGCTATTGCATAGCTTCTATCGCGGGCCTTGAGCGCGGGGACCGAATCCAGAAATTTAGTAACGAAAAACCTCACGCTCCCCACTCCGACGGGCGCGGAGGTGTGGCTTGAAGGCATAGCATGCAATAGCTTTACCGCGGCAGTCCCCGAGTGCCACACGTCTTTTTTTATAGAATATGTATATTGAACAAAGGAAGACATGTAAACATTTCATAGCTACATTATATCCTACAACTTCGAACAATACAGAACCACAAGGGTGCTTTTCCACCAATAATGTGCGAGAATAGTATCGCTTCAAACGCTAAACGGTTCAAACTTCAAACTAAATGAAACGATATGATTGATTATTTACAAACACATTTCTCGCTACACATCCTCGCACTTTATTGGTAGAAAAGCACCCTAAATCACACATTCCATAGAAACAGAACTACACAATATAAAAAAGTTCCCGTTTTACGAAATTCCCTTAACATCTCACTAAAACACACGATCCATCAATCAAACATCCACACGGCTGACGGGGAAACGCGAAAATTCTCGAAAAAAAGGAAAATAAAACCACTCTATATCACTCTTGGGATTTTTGGTCCTGGATAAGCTAATGTTAGTGACACCCTGGATAGAAATTTATTATGAATATATTCACACTGACTGTGTACCCTTGCTTCGGCTCAAGAAAAATGTAATAATAATAATACTTAGGGCGTAGGGATGTGACGACCCCATCGCCCACGGTTGGAATATCTGTTGTCTACGTGACAACAGATATTCCACCCGTGCAATCAGCCAACCCGCAGGACACCTTGTGGCGTGGTGTCGGGGAGTAGCGACCCCGCGGGAACCGAGTGCTCCCGGGGGAGGCCCCTGTCTTCATCTCCGGCTCGCCTTCACCGGCCGGTCGGAGTGAAGCCTGACGAGGACAGGACCCCCACCTCTGGCTTGCCTTAACCGGCCGGCCAGAGTGGAGTCGCGAGAGCTTTTAGCTCGAAGTGTGGATGCGAATCATAAGTGGCGAGTGGGCACGTGATGCTGGACCCTCAGGGAGCGCGTGATCGTCGTTTAAAGTCCAGGGACGCCTCTCCACCCTTAGCTGCTCACAATATGTTGCCCCCTTGTCGCACTATTGCAGCGACTTATTTCGGGGGCCCATACAGTGAGAGGGCGAGTCAGCAGCTGCCAACATATTTTTACTTTCTTTTAGTAGAAAGGCAGGTGCCATAGTTTCCCATAGTCCCCAATACCAGTCCATTTAGCATCCCAATCCATAGCCCAGTTATTAAATTTCCATACCCTGCAATAGTCCTACATCGGCCGCGGACTGCCTAGGACTGTATCTCTATATAGTGCAGTCATGGGCAGGCTGCGGCTGGTGTCCCACAACACATTAAAATTCTCGAAAGGGCCTCTGCGTGTTGGATCCGTGTCCCCACGTAAGCCTTCCAAAGATCCGGGTACCGTCCTTCTGGTGGTACCCGAGTATTATGGAAATGAGAAACATAATACTTACTATCATAATAACTACAAAACGATCAAGTTCGTGGTATTAAATTTTGACGAATTCTGTAAAATTTTAGCCATGGGCGAAATTGGTGGACCGTTCAGATCAAAACTGCTATTAGCGGGGCGCTACACCAATATAAAGTTAAAAATATACAATACCAAACGTATTCTATATTCCTCTATTCCTTAGTTCTTCCCTACTTCTTTTAAGAGTATCGTTATTGAACATTATTGAAAATAGTCAGCAATACTGATATGGCGTCGTTTGTATAATATTTTGCAATATTGTGAATTCAATTGTATATTTAGATATCATTGCATCGGTAATGTGACATTTTATAAAATAACTCCTCTTTTTATTTTCACATGGTTAAATAAAGTTTTCAATAGAAAAATTGTTGAATCTGCAGATAGAGACTTACATATTATTTTTGCTTAAGAAATTGTTATTGTTATCACTACATAGTAAAAAACAAAGTCACTTTCTCTGTCCCTATATATTAAATCTTTAAAACTACGCAACGGATTTGGATGCAGTTTTTTTTTAAGAGATAGAGTGGTTTTTGAGGAAGGTTTTAGTATATAATTTATTAGGTTTTAGACAAAGCGGGCGGATAGCTATTTTAAATACCAATATTAATAATTTTTGTTATTAATTCCTAGTTCTCTTCAGTGTGTGTGTGTTCGTGATTTACTCGAGGCACGTGTCAAAATGATTGCTCTTTAATTATTTAAAAGACTTTCAAATCTTTTGTCCTAATTGTAGTTAAATTGACGATTTATAAAGTGCTTTGAACGACGCTTACTTAAATAAACTCACATTTTAGTTTGAGTACATTTTCTGCTGAAAGCTGTACACTTAAGCACCCTACTACATTTCATAAACATTGAACTATAATGAAATTTCGCAAGCACTGACATAGTTACGTAAAGAACCTTGTTCCTAAACGAAACTCATTTAAATAAATACTATTTTTATTCCCAGCTTCACTCGCATAGTACTCAGTTTAGAATAATTCTATGGCATAAGCCAGACTTTAATCTATATCTGTATCCAAATTTCATACAAATCCAATCAGCTGTTTTTGCGTAAAAGAGAAACATCCATCAATTCATCACAAAATTTTCACTTAGGTACTAGCTTTCCGCCCGTGGCTTCGCCTGCGTTTTCAAAGAAAAACCCGCGTAGTTCCCGTTCCCGTGGGATTTCCGCGATAAAACCTATCCTATGTGTTAATCCAAGTTACCCTCGAAATGTGTGCTAAAATTCATTGCAAAATTGAAAGAGTAACAAACATACATACACATACACATACATCCATCCTCACAAACTTTCGCATTTGTAATATTAGTAGGAAAAGATTAGTAGAATAGTAGATTCTATGAACCAATCACAAATCTATAATATCACACAATTAATTGCACACATCGAGAATTTACCACATATTTTTTCCTTATTAAGATGAAGAACTTAAAAGCCCATATCTTAAAATATTCCCCAAAACAGGTAACGATTTACAGCAAGCAGCACTGCAGCTGATATAAGGCCCGATAAAACGACTCGTAAATTCAACCAGCAATGAGCAGTCAAACATAAACTTATTTTATAGGTGTTCAACGTTCGGCTTTAAAAATACAATAGAGATTTTTTACGATAACTCATTGACTACAATGTGAATTACGTTTAATGTTATGGGAAATTTACGATATTTTATCGTTAACAGTTATGTTGTTTGTAGTTGTAGTTAGAAATAAAATAAAAACAAAAGTTTAGAAAGCAATAAACATTTCAAATTATGTGTGTATCGATAGTTCAATGTTTAAAAATGTGAAGTCCCATGTCCCCAAGTGGGGTAAGGGGCAGATGCATTATACTTCTGTTTCACTGATCGATTTTCTTTAGGGACAAGTAGGTGATCAGCCTTCTGTGTCCTACCAGACCAAGACATTTTTTTCTTCGTCTCCACCGGGAATCGAACCCAGGACCCCTCGGTGCTACGCTCACGCGTCAACCACTGTACCAAGGAGGCGGTCAGTTCAATGTTTGCTTAAATGTAAAATTGTCTGGAAATGTTCATCTTAGTTTGATAGCAAAATATAAAGTTTTCTTGCTCTTTCCTCTTCAAAAATACCTTTAATAAAAGTTCAAATACTTGCACTATAAAATAATCTAAGATGCATAATCCATCTTTTAATGAAACCTCATACATAAAGCTCAAAAGTTAATACCTAGCTTATCGTTGTCGCGCTTTCAAGCTCTATTTAAATCTAGATACTTTATATAAAGATTATTAGGAAGCCTTTGAAGGCTTACGTTTCAAAGTACATTATATCTGTGTCGCCTGGGTCTTGGTGCAGCGTTTACATCTCTACTATTATTAATCAACATCCTTTGAAGCCTTGTGTTGTATGTTAGCTCTAGACTATAGCTTTGTCTTTTATTCCTAGTGGAATCGAAGGACAACAGTGCATTAGCAAATAAACGTTCAAGAATATAATAGCATAAAATAAGAGTTTAATAGACGATACGTGATATATAAATTAAATAAATTAGGTAACACAATTATCTTAGTCTTAATATCTCATCAAATAAACTTCATATAAATGCTTTTTTACTGTGTTGCATAAACTAATTCAGCTTCTCAAATCAGTTAAAACTAGTTACATAAGTCTAGTAAAGTAAATGTTTAGGCAATTTAAATTTGTAGATAAATTTTGTGATAAAATAAATTCCTTTCAACCACGTAAACTACGTAAATTTTCCTTTACAAATATAAGAAAAGCAGATCTGCCGTCAGCGAATACAGACATCAAAAATGCAGTACACTTTATAAGATGCTCTGGCAACCTCTTAAATATTTAATATATTTATTTGAACCGCATTTAAAAGCAAACATAACGGAAAGTCACTTTAAATAATCAAAGAAAATACCGCTGCGGAATTTATATAGCTATGTTATGCTGTTTTTAATTTACTAGGTAAGTAATTGCAAGGCACAAGTCGTTCCAACATTTCAAATTTGTGTCTTACATGTATATAATTAAGTCTACTTTTGAATGAGGGTTATATTTATTTTCATTTTGATTACAGAGGAGATACATACAGCTGCAGCATCACTGTCTCATTGCTTTAATCGTAAGACTTGACGTGGAACCCAGTTCTTTGTAAAAAATGTAAAAAGATTCTTCTTCTCTGTTCATTAGAATTAACACTTAATAATGTCGACGTTTCATATCGTACTATAATGTTATGTCTATAAGATTTCCGTGGATGGTTAAAAAACATTTATTATGCTGTTATTTGGATGAATATTATCTTATACTTGGATTAATGTTATAATGTAGCCAAACACATTTTTATTAGAAGAATGTGTTATATTTATTGCTGAAATTATGCAATGTAGAAGCATAAGTTTCTACAGCATCATAAATTCGATAGGCTTATCTCAATTTCAAATTCAAAGTTATGAAAATCGAGATTGCTTATTTTTTTCTTTAAATTTTACCTGAGCGAGTAGAAGTATCACATAGCTAATACTTTACTACTTGTGTAAGGGTGAATATAAATATTCTAAGTGGGTAAGATTTTTTTTTTTCATTCGAAGGTACGACCTTTTAGTGATAATATCTATCATGTAAATTGTGTATCATTGGGTGATTTTGAGATAAATAGAAAAAAATAAAAACGTTTTAAGATAATATGATTTGATTAATTGCATCAAGGTGGAGGTAGATATACGAAAAATGAATGAATACCAGATTGTAATAGAAATATATTTATTTATTCTAATAGTTTAATTAAAATATATTACATTGCCTCAACTTTTACCTTAATATTAACTGAGTGGTTTCATACAAGTCAATGATTCAGTGGCAACGTACATAACTACACTAGATAACTTGGAATAAGGATTTATTAGATTGTTTTTTTTTTAAGTTTTCTAAACGTAATTACTACATATGCAAGCTTATGCGTGAATTATCTGTATATTATTTGAGCATTAAATGAATTCGCGTCGCAAATACTGTCCTAATAGATCTATTATCATTACTTATATCTGTATGTTACGAAAAAAAAATTGGTTGTCTGTAAAGTCGGTTTACTGACTATAGTTGAACGTGACAACGTCCGATTGTGCTTCTTTGTCGCTCGTTCCGCGCTCTCGCTTGCACTTCAAGCCTTACATGGAACGCCTCAGAGCGAGGTAACGCCGCATGAGTCATGTTTTTTTCGTGCGTGCAGCCGGCTCTATCGAATTATAAGACGTTATCACGTCAAAAAACAATGAAAATGCACAACAAAAAAAGACACTGATGTTTTAGCTCTATCGCCAAAATAAGGCCCAAAATTAATTTCTCTAACAGCTTTAGCATCCTTTCCTTATGAAGGCAATAATATTTTATAAAGGCATTAAAAATAACGCTCACTTTAATAACAATGTCTTAATTTCTAAGCGTCTTATAATTATGTAACATGCCGCTACGACGTAGCGCTAATTGCTACGCAGCTCGTAGCGCACGCTACGTAAGGCTCCGGGTTAATTGCTGGCTTGCAATATAATGAATATATTCTTGAATACTTATAACATTTGATGGCATTGTAAGAGACTCGTGATAAATTATAAATATTTTTATTTCAGCATAAATGCGAAAATCAAAAATCGATTAAAACAAAATTCTGATTAGGTTTTTACGTAGCTGGTATTTTCATGAGAGGAAAAAAATAAGAAATAAAAAAAACAACAAAATATGAAGGTAAATGTTTATTTCCAAAATACAAAACATTAATTCATTGTGCAATGAAAACGAAACAGTGTACAAAATATAATAAAATCAGAAATGAAAGATCATGTGAACTAAATTACAAAAATAATTATAAATGACAATATTAATGAAAATGTTTAATAGAAAGGAAAACCAATTAAAATAGAGCAAATAAAGAGTAACTAACAATATAAAATCACACATTTTGTAAAACCTATTCAAAATCGAATTGACAAATAAATGACGACATCAATAGTCCCTTGTCAAATTTATCCAACAGGATGTAATATGGAGAAGCAATTTCCGTATAAACTAATTAATTTTCCTCATACATACTCCACGTTATTACAATTAACATCTATTACTCACCGAAGATCACTATAAAACAAAACCAACGTCATAATACATAGTCACAATGTCCTATTTTCAACAATACAACAATATCCAAACGGTTCACGATTAATTCATACTTCGCACAGTTTGACTGTAAAGTTGGTGTTAGTCATATCGCGTGTCACCGGCAGCGCATCACACGTCCAACGCGCGCCCCGGCTAGCCGCCAACTGAGGCTCGCCGCTCTTGATTCGTTCCCCACCCCCCTCTACCCTCATTTCTCAACATAATATTACGTAACATGTTAGTTTTTGACGGTGGTCCTACATGAAACGCCGTCGGCAAGACATATAGTGAGGTACGCGAAATATTTTTTTGTATTATCAATGTCTATTAATAGCTGTGCTGCGATAATTCTGGGATCCCAAGCGACTTTGGTTACGTTGACGCATGCGCGCGCCAGCCCCGCCCTTCCCGGGGTCTGGGAGCAATTTTGATATTTTAAAAGTTCGAGAGAACCGAAGATAATTGCCACACGAAAAACAGATTCGATATCTCGTGTTCCACGGCAATCAAAATAACTTGCTTTCAATTAGATACGTTCAAACGTAACAAGATAGTTGAGTTTATCACTCTACTATTCATAGTTTTACTTGGTTTTAATAGGCAAAAGTTTTTGTATGTTTAGAAAATCTTATTTATTTTATTAAAGTAATTATGTAATTGTAAGATGATTTGAGATCACCATGATAGATTTAAAAATTTTACCTCTAGTATAAACACGTTTCACTCTGTATTCGTAAAATATTAAAGAAATTTCTCTCGAGTCGACCTCGAATGTTTTTAAAAATAAACAAATATCACGGAGTAACAGTAATGTATTTATCTTAAAAGGTTTTATAATTAAAAACGTCATTCAATATACTTCGAAGTATAGAATACTAGTTTACCGCCCGCGGCTTCGCCCGCTTTGTCTAAAACCTAATATATTATATACTAAAAACCTTCCTCTTGAATCACTCTATCTATTAAAAAAAAAACCGCATCCAAATCCGTTGCGAAATTTTAAAGATTTAAGCATACAAAGGGACATAGGGACAGAGAAAGCGACTTTGTTTTATACTATGTAGTGATAAACATTTGGACAAAATAATAGAAATATTACCATTTTTGGCTATTTTTTCAGTTTGCTCGTGTAACTTTTTTCGCTTCACAAAAATATAAGGATAATTTTCATAAATATATACGATCGAATTGGAAGAAATATAAGGAAAAATGTAATAAAATAAAATTGTCTTTAATTCAATTACTAATGTTATGAAGTTATAGTTATTACATTAAATTATATACATTGAACGTTATTTTATGGAGTTGAGATGTTCGAAAATCAACGCTGACCACGTCTAACATTACTTGCTAAACATAATATGCCTATTGAAACAACTTTTCCTGGCAGATTGATTCCCTCACTCAAACTCGGACTAAAATAATGATCTATACAATTATAGGTTTATAAATACGTGAATGTAAATTTACGAGATATTTTCAAGATTTTATTTACAAGCGTGACGTCATCGCTTCGCTTAGGTTTTACAAAACGAAAATAGTGTAAATTGCCACCAGTTTAACAAGACCCCTGTGTTGTATGGACGCGGGAAAGCAACAGGGGTCAAAATAATTGGATTTCAGATTTCACTATGAATTATTTGAATGTTCATCAAGAGTCCACGGTGATTTTTGGTGGAGTTAAAGTTTGATACTGGCATGATAATTTGTAGTGCTGTATGGACTGGCCAATGGGTTTGTAGCAATTTTTGCGAGTTTGTATTTGATTTTGATTAAAATATTGTTTTAGGTAATAATTACATGTTAGCGTTACCCATTTTCTTAATTCATTTTCAAAAAAAAAAAAAATTGGTTGTCTGTAAAGTCGGTTTACTGGCGATAGTTGAACGTGACAACGTCCGATTGTGCTTCTTTGTCGCTCGTTCCGCGCTCTCGCTTGCACTTCAAGCCTTACATGGAACGCCTCAGAGCGAGGTAACGCCGCATGAGTCATGTTTTTGCAAAGCAAGATGAGCAAACTGAAAATATCTCGTAAAAATAATATTAAAGAGGCCGACCCACATTTCTTTTTTGCCGTACATTTTCCTTTTAATGATACGAAAGTTCGAAACAAAAATTATACAGGTCGACCTTTGACACGATGTGAAAATATTCAATTTTTTTTTTCTAACAAAAAAAATACACAAGATCTCAGAATTTCAGGTTTCGTTTAGATAAATTTTCCAGATATAAATAATCATTTGCTATTTTTGTATACCAAGTCAAAAATAGTTATTTTATTTTAATATTTGGAGGCGTTGATTTTGATTCTTACGAGATATGCATTCTTTACCCATATAAAGTACTGAAATCAGTAATGATCCTAAATATTCTTTCATCCAACAATATGTAATTGCAACATGCATTTTAAAGTTACATATCTAAAATATTTAAGTCTCAATAAACGACGTAATATATTTTACATAATTTTATACAAGATGTACTTAATAACGAATTAATACGCTTGTATTTTCACCCTTCTATACTTTGTGTATCGCACTAATGCGCTCAGCTAAAGCGATGAGACTATCAGTGGATTATTCTATTATAAATGCTTTACATCATATTACCTATTTTATTTAGTAACACACTACGTCTACTTTTTTTGTAATTTCATATAAAAACCGACCGGAAATAATTTCTTTATAATATTAATTATCTATTAAAATTATGAAGAAATATTTATCTACTATTCGACAATCTTTAAAATACAAAGTTAAGCTAAAAGCGAATCAATTCTCTAAAGTTTTCATAATAAAAAAAATACTCTACTTATTTCAAAACCTGTCGAATTGTTTTAATTAGAACCCTTCTTGGCCCGTAAACTGTTTATTCAAAAAAAAATAAACCGAAATGAATATGAAATACCCATCTCTTGTAAATATTTAAGGTCTAAGGGACTGACAGATACTAAAAGTGAACAAAATAGGAGGTTCCGTAACATGCAGATTGGGACGGATTGTCATTTAATTGTATAGGACTTCAAACTAGCCACCAGACATTTAGGACGAAGAAAATATAAAGACACATGTTATTTTTATATTTTATTAATACAATACAGTTGATATTTAATTATTACATAACTATGCATATAAAACAAAGTCACTGACTGTCTATCCCTAAGTATGCTTAGATACCTATTTAAAACTACGCCACGGATTTTGATGCACTTGCCGATACATAGAGCCCACTGCCTTTGCTTGCTATTTCTTAAATAATAATAAATGTAGCTTAAAAGACGCTGAATCTCATGAAATTATTATATTATCACCTTGACAAAGTTTTGATAAAATCTGTCGTTTAAATAGAGTCAAAATCGAGTCCAAAGGCGACGGTTACATACAAACGTATCGATGAAGCTAATAAGAGCGTGTTAAAAAGCAGAAGCGAGATATTGCAAGCAGGAAACATAAGTCCGGCCCTGTCTACACAACACTATCTGTCAATCACTTGGTTATAGGCGACAGTAATACGTGACCCGTATTAGAGCGTCTGGAAACAATTTTCATCACATTCTTTTGTTTACGTTCACACTTCCTTGTATTATGTTAAGGGCCGATTTTTCAATCCCGAGATAAACAGTCTAATAACTACCCCTCGAATAGATTTATTCAATTATTTATCTAACTCATAACGGCTCGCCTATTTTTCAATCGTGATTTATTTGATGAATAACTATCTGACCAAATATTTCCATATTGGCAGCTCTGCTCTTGGAGTGGCGAAACAAACATATTAAATTAGTCAGGTTAGAGCGGGATAGAGTCAACTCTTGCAATTTGTCAACAACCGTCATTATGACTCACGTCAGGAGTGCATTTTAAGTTTGTCTTGTATTGCTCTTGTCTTCTATGATTGTTGATTGTTGTTTTGATTCGAGTAAAGAGTTTGGTTAAATTTGTGTTTCAATTTATATATTTTACGATGGAAACGACATACTTAAAGGCAGCATTCGGCAAATTTTCAATGGCATGGTCATCAGTACTATCAAAAACATCAATTTCAATATGATTTTAATTGATAATAATTATATAGAAAGAGGTTTAATTGTTAATAATTCTACGCTCTATGTTATGACATACGAAAATATCCCAAATTTGACGCGTCAATTGTCAACTCAAACGCCTAACCGTCGAATAGCGCGCTATCTGGCCGTTGGAGCGGCAAATAGATTTATTCCTCAAATAACGTAGTTATTCGATAGATAAGTCCTATTCGTCTATTGAAAAATTGAATATTTTGTTAACTGAAGAATAAAGTCTATCTAGCTGTTTATCTGGGCATTGAAAAATCGGCCCTTAATGTAACTTCCTATACTATACAGCCCGTAAATCTTGGTGTTTTGTTGTTGAATTTGCAATTGATATTCAAAATTTTAAGTACGTACCTATATCATACAGTACTCCAAAAGTAATAATGCGCATAGAAATCTTCGTCACTGTTCGGCAACTGTCATATTCCCGGAGCGTCCGAAGATGATATTTATATAGAGTGGTTAAATGCATTTTCTTCATGCATAATTTAGTCAAATTATGTGTTTTGTGCAAAAAGAGATTAATATTGATTTGTAAGTGACGATTTTGTTTCGATAATTCCTTGTAAGTAAATAGCGAAGATAACCCCACGATTGCGAATATATCTTTGTTGGATTGATTTACTTGGAAAATTTTATAGTACTTTTAAAGTGTCTTGAATGCTGAAGCTGGTGTAATGATGGAAGAAAATAAGTTAACCTTCTTTTCTTCATAACAACATTTATATTGTATAAAGTATTGTTTTCAAACACAGGTTTACATTTAAACCATATAAATCTAATCATTAAAATCTCAGCACAAAAGTATTTAAAGTACTGATCATTCTTAATATTATGACATTTACAAAAAAATAATAATAAAAACAATAAAAATCAGGGATTACCTTTATTTCTGACATTTTAGCTCTTCTTCATTTTCACTTTTCCTACTGCCATCACCTGTGTAAATCATTTCATCGATTAATTCAATTCACCTTTAAAAACAAAACCAAGAAGGGTATGTATTAGCAGCTCTATATAATTCCACACAGAGAGAACACGTGCAGTCACCACCAATATTTAAAGACGACTGACGGATTTTTCAGTTTTTTGACTGACAGGCTACCGTCACCTACCGCCCGATTTGTTTTTGATTGTGTATGACCGTGAATTGACTTCTATTTCTTTTGAACTAGGTGTAAAATGCAAGTGCATTGTTTAGGGCTCTTACGATTCAATGATTCGAGTGTTTTCGGAAATACGACAATTAGCGAAGATTTGCATGTGCATTATTAATTTTGGAGTACTGTACATTTGTATCAATTCGTAAATATAACTTTTAATAACTAAATTTGATAGAGTATACGACTACAGGACTTCACAACAAGCGACTCTATTCCTTTGTTTTTCTAATATCTAAAAAATATAAATATTTGATTGAAAAATAAGAACAAATAATTACGAGAAAATTCAAATAATATGCTAAGTGGATTACTAACTATCTTCGATAATCTAGAATCGGCTACATGTCACAAAGTCTAGCCAATCTAGACGCTACGGTTTCATTTAAAATAAAAAAACACCGTTCCCTTTGAGATCTTATCTTTATTACATTTCGAAGAATTCTTGTTTCAAGGAAATAAATGCAAAGAACGGATTTAATATTCCGAACAATTTCCATTTAGATTCTAGAGAATTGGCGAGATAAAAATCATATTGTTGTTAACTAATAATCATTATTACCGTAAAAAAGTTGTTACAGTGTAGTGGTGAAGCCGTCATTTCAATTCCAAATGTTGTAGTCACCTGGGAATGTTTTCTACTATTCTAATCAAACTTTTATCATTTTTCTTTTTTGCCTTGAATTTTATTCATACAAAAACTACCAAATTGCTTTTGTATTATATTGTTTCAAGTACATAATAAAATGGCATCATGGTAAAGTAATTTGTGTTATATTTTTAATCATCAATTCGTATTTGAAACCCGTTAAAAATAAATCCTAAACAAATACAAAACCCAACGAAACCGGCATTTGCAGACCGTTATGCAACTCGCACAATACTTTCATAAATAATCTTCAATAGCAACATGCAACATGCATTTGAAATGAATTGTATTATAATTTAAAATCAAACTTCAGAGCCATCCATTGAATAGGTTTAAGCGCAGGACAGAGGGGCCGCCGCGCCGGCGGAAATCAAACTCCGTACCGGCCACCTGCCCCCGACGTTGATCATATAGGTATATGCTATAGGTACATGTGTATATTCTACATATTGAATTGACAGTTTCAACCTGTTAAGGGGATTTCTAAGGTTAACATTATAATATGTATCTACCTACTAAATACTTCAGCATGGTTTTCTCGTATGTATTTGATTGTGTTGCCTTCACTTAACGTGGTGTGACTTTAATTTTTTTTGTATTGTACTGAAATAGATACAGATTTATTGTATGTTACTTTCCCTCAGATAAGTGCAGTTGATATGAAGATAAGAGTCATTAGAATGAGAAGGACAAACGACAAAATTCGAGCAATCTAAGTTACCATAAATGTCAAATTTTCTATTGCTATTATAAGAAAGATTATAAAATGTGTTCAAATCATCTCTTTCCTAATACGAAATGAAAGATCCAAAAAGAAGTAGACCACCTAGTTCCATTAGAACAATCTACAAAATCCATAAAATATTCCCTTTAAATATCAAATAATCCACCTTATAACTTCAAAAAGACCCCAAGTCACAACTAAACACTCACCTAATATCCGAGCGAGTCCAGCACGCTCCAAATACCTTTAATACTGGAGTTTCAAACGTTTTTACATTATTGTAGTATTTGAATACAAATTATTCCTTTGCCATGAGTCCTCGTGAAAAGATTTCAATTTGTATTGACGTGTGTACAATTGCAGCCGCATTGTGACGGAAGCAGGCCTGCAATCTTGTGGTCTCTATTGTGGCATCTAGAAAGTTCTTTCGACTATGATCTTGTGCTATTCAAATTGAAATATTGCGCTTGTTCTTTTGCTTTGCCATCTTTCGGATGCATTTTATCTATTGTGATCGTCAAATAATTTTGATATTGTATAAGCTTATTGCTTCTCTGTTTGGTGCTACTTCATTTAAAAACTGATCGACCTAATACTTAAGTACCAGTTCTTTCTATTCTTCATAAGCTCGTTTCAACCTAACCGTGTAGTTTTAATTCCCCACCAAACTTTAAAAAATTTTATGTTCATCCTCTTCATATATTAACTCGTATGTTTCATAATAATCCCTATAAAAACTTGCACATAACCCATTCCAGCTGGCCTCAGAATTAGCTCCACGGCTCTTTTTCCACCTGACCGGCCGCAGCGCAGATAGTTCACGCGTCACTGCCTCTCTCATCATTACATCACACGTCACGTCAGCTAAAAATGACTGCGTACTAGTCAACTGACCCCGTTAGTTACTTATGAGCGCAGCGCTGGAGTTAGAATAACGGTGGTTACTTTCTAAAATAAGTTCTAGTTTCCCTTGTCAGCTTATAGCTTCGTTTACCGTTCTCCTTAAAGACAGTTTTCAGTTTAGGCTGCGTTTGCCAATTGCCAAGTGTCCCCTTTTCTGAATCACGCATCAGAAACCAAGAAATTCTGGATTCGAGCGATGAAAAGTCAATGAAAATTAGCAAACGGAGCTATTTGACTGTAGATAAGAAATTCGACCGATACTGATCTCTAACATAGTTATAGCCTTAGAATCAATGTGTCTTGGATCAAATAAAGATGCTCAGGAAAATCATGTACTCGCTTGTAAAGAAAATCAACTAGTGTAACAGACGTGAGATGCACCTGCCCCATACCCCAGAAGGGGACACGGGACTTCACCAATAGGAAGGTGGCTGGTGCGACGTGTTTTGTGTCGGCTTGTCTTTGAAGTCATGAATATTCCGGCATGAATTCGATGGAGCCTGTCTGTTGGTGTCTAACATTGATTTATATTTTAATTAAATGCACCTTTCGTAGAAGGTGGCTTGGCTGCAAAGTGGTAAATTTTAAAATTTAAGGCGACTACTATAATTGTACTGATTTAAACAAAAAAATTGATAAACTTTTAAAATTGTTTTATAAATGTATCACTAATCACTTTTCCTTTTATACTAATACTTTACAAGTGAGGCTTCGTACGAAAATATGAATTTTTAACTGAATTTATACAGACCTAGACCAACATCCTATAAAATATGCAGTAGGTATTTATCATTCCCTGGCCTTGCAAATAATAATAAGCTAAGCTCATCCCCATCCAACTTTTTCTTCTCAAAGAGCTACAAATTTTAATTTATACGATGCAACATTATTACCGGTCACACCCTCTGTCATTAAGCTATAAAAGTTCCTGTTGCTAAATGCCCATTAATTTCCCCTTGCTTCATGCTCTTGTTTACTTTCTTATCAGTGTTAAGGAAAATGTTTCGTTTTGTAGCTCTTACTAATAAAATAGTGTCAATTTGATATTTTCATTATACTTATAACTAATGTTATTATTTGTGAAATAGGCTTTCATGAAACCTATAATGTAGAGTCAAACATGACCCTGTTACAATGATTGACACATACCTAAACTGTAACTAAAAGGCTCGATAAATTTAATTTCAAAGACAATTAATCTCCTATTTGCAATTGATGAAGTCACTTAATTATATATAAAATTATTTTCCCCATACTCGATAAAGAGACAACTTCATTAAAACTTCTATTAATCCCAAACCAAAATTTATTTTATTCGGCACAACAATGATTACGACCCAATCTAATCCATTTAAACAACTGCAATCTCTAACCAATTAATCGTACTAGTATCGAGACAAAACGAGAAAAAAATGAAAATAATTCATTTAAAAAACCACTATAGAAAACTATTAAGCTCGTTTCATTCAGAACTAGTACGCCTTAGCTAACACAGGGTATAGAAAAATGGAAAAACTCCGCAATCCCGCTCCATATACAGGGTGTGCATAACTTTTGAACTTTTAGAGCAAATATAAATCTCTTTAAAATGTGTCAATAGATATTTAAAGCGAAAAGTGAACTATCTACGCTCTCTGGCATTAATAATTATGAGCTAGTTCAAATATAAAAAGAATCGCCTAGAAAGTGTATGAAAATATCACTTGAGAATAATTGGCTATCCACGTTTTAATTGTATACTTGTGTACAAGTATTATCTATGTCAAGAGACAATAAGTTTGTATAACCTGATTTCAAATAAATATACTTTTCCATGCACGGGAAAATCCAATAATACAATCCTTTAATGTTTTTATTACTAAGTCGGTATTAATAAATGATAACATATGTTTGTTTAGTTTGCTTTAAATATACATGTTTCATTAAATCAGCGGTCTTTTGGTATCCTATTGGACTGTGAAAGTGATAAAATAGGCCTTTTAAAATGTATTCCTTAATATCAGGCCACTGTCTAAGCTGCGTCGTTACTTACCTTTATGGTCGTAATTCTGACGAAATTATATTAATTACTAAGATAATACCTACATGCTCCGTTTACAGCCGAAATTAAAGAAACCTAACACCATCCACACAGCACACCAAATCAGTCCCACAAGATTGGACACCCGCGCACCCTGTATACAATAATATGTCTACTGATATCTTTGATTATATACTCCCTGATATTTACCGTAAGGTTCATCTCGCACGCTACCCCGTCGTTAGGGCCTAATTGTTCTTTTTTATTACCTACTAGCTGTGCCCGCGACTTCGTCCGCGTGGAATAGTGACTGCATAGTAGTTACTACTTAACTTTTATTGAATAAACACGTACTACCATAAATAATTAAAAAACCTTTTAGTAAAATTTATTACTAAACTGAGCTAAAAAAATAAATGCCTAATTAATTTTCTACGTAAAATGTATTTTAAATTATGTCATATTATTTTTTAGGCACCAGGAGGGAAAGGAGCAAATTTATTTTCCTTCCTTCCTTGTATGGATGTTTTTGACAATATATTGTGCAGCAAATGAGTGCCGAGACAAACGTCAAAACGCAAAGGAATAGAATCCGCTATCGATACTAATTGACATAAGCGTACTGATGATGTTTTGCTAAAGATTTGTTCACCCTACCAACGACGACGACGATCACGAACAAAATTTTCATCCAGTCGCAATTTAATAAAATTGTGCAAAACACATCATACGCTTATGACAATTAGTATCGTAGGCCGTAGCGGATTCCTTCTATTCCTTTGCGTTTTGACGTTTGTCTCAGCGCTCATCTTTCCTGTCTCGCGCCTGTAGTAACTAAACCGTTTAGACTGTGCAATAAAAATTAAATAAAAAAAAAAACCCAACGCAACGAAGAAAAGTGCATAGAAAAAGGAATAAATAATTTCACAAACTTCCCGAAGATCTTTAAAAATAAATACAATACAATACAATACAATACAAAAATTCTTTATTTAACACACACATACAGAAGAAAAGAAAAGAAAAGAGAGAAAAAAAAAACATATAAGACAGATACAACATGTTAAATAGGCGGCCTTATCGCTTTCAAGCGATCTCTGCCAGGCAACCTTTGGATAGGATTAGTTTGATGAAATCGAATGAGATAGGTGGTGTTTTAATTAAATAGAATTAAAAAGAAAACAGACTAAAAATAAAAATAACAAATATATTTATACAGATATAAATACATATATTAATACATTATATATACATATATTAATACGAAAATATAGACTATAATACACATACATACATGCAAACATATAAATATATATACATAAGTAAATAAATAAATAAATATATATATATATATATATATATATATATATATATATATATATATATATATATATATATATATCTAAATATATGTCAAATATTATAGCTGATTAAAGAAATGGTCAAATATGAGTTTTTTAAATATGTTTAGTGATTGAGCGCGTCTTATGCTTATTGGAAGAGCATTCCACAAGTGTATAGCTTGCACATGAAACGAGTTTTGGTAAAATTTGGTCTTGTGAGGTGGAATTTTTAAAAGTAAATTTTCAGAGCAGCGCAGATTAAAGTCGGTGCTCTCTCGAAATTGGAATTTTTCCTTTAGGTAGCCAGGAGTTTTAGGATTAAACAGGACACGGTATAGGAGTTGGAGAAGGTGGGTATTCCGACGCTGACGTATTGGTAGCCACTTGAGCTTTGTCCTGTATTGCGAGACGTGGTCATACTTGCGCAAGCCAAAAATGAAGCGTATGCAAACATTTTGGAGACGCTCAAGTTTGTCCAACTGGATTTCGGTCAGGTCGGGATAACAGACATCGGCATAATCGAGGATGGGAAGGAGGAGGGATTGTGCAAGAGAAGTTCTGGTTGAGATGGGCAAGAAGTTGCGAATTCTCATGAGTGAATGCGATGAGGCAAAGATTTTCTTGTTGAGCTCATTTATTTGCGGTTGCCAAGATAGTGTTCGGTCAATGGTGACGCCTAAGCTTTTAATGCTATCACTGAATGGGATTATGGTACCGTCCACAGTAATAGGGGGTAAACTAGACCAGCCTACCCTTGATATGAATGAAGAGCTGCCGATAAGAATAGTTTTGGTCTTAGTAGGGTTTACTACCAAGCCATGAGATCTACTCCAATTCATGATCAAGGACAGGTCGTTATTTGTTGTTGCTATGGCAGACGGTAAATTTTCGAACGTGGACATTGTGTAGATCTGGAGATCATCTGCATACATGTGAGAGAAGGAAGTAAGCGAAAGAGAGATAGAGTTGATAAATACCATTTTAAATATTTATAAAAATAAAAAAACAAAGTCGTCGGGGCTGCCATACCATCATTATCTTATTATCATAATTTTAAAGATCGTCGGGAAGTTTGTAAAATTATTTATTCCTTTTCCTTCATTGCGTTGGGTTTTTTTTAAATTTTTAAACTTCGGTTTCTTATTTTCATGTAAAATTTTCAAGTGAGCGAGACCTACCTTTACCTCCATAATACATTCCTACATCATATTGATATCTATAAGTTTGTTGCTCCTTGACATCTTTTAAGTTGGGCCGTAACCGTGCACAAATTGTAATGGACCACAGTGGCAAAAGAAGTGGTATATTTAAGAAAAAAATTGCCAAGCGCTGATATGCCGCTTGAGATATTATTTGACCACATTCGATTATTGTTCATTCCCACTTTTACCGCTGTAATCTGTGCTGTAATCTAATAAATGGAAAAACCGATTTGGATGAAAATAGAACTATAACTGTACTTCACCCGTTATGCACTTTCATTTGATATGTCACTTAGGTATACTTGACAACAATCGTTTCTTTCATTCCAACTTTTACCCATATATAGGTATAGTAAATGGATGAACCGATTTTGATTAAATATGTCCAATTATACTTTACACGTCATGCCCTTTCATTTCATTATGTCACTTGAGTCAAAATTCATTTTTATTTATTTATTCTTTATTTTTTCATTCATTATTACCTACAACTTTTATACCGTATATCAAATAAATGGATGAACCGATTTTGATAAAATTTGACTTATTGTTACTGATAGGTCGTTCACTTTCATTTAATATATCACTAAAGTATATTCGATAACTTTAGTTATTTTCATTCCTACTTTTGTACCTCTATATGTATACCTAGGTATAATAAATGGATTAACCTATTTTGATACAGTTTATCTAAGAACCAGCGTCGGAAAATATGCTGCCTAACAAAAAAACCGCATCTTATTACCTGCTAGCGAGCTACGGTGGCACAAACAGATACACACACAGACACACATAGCGGTCAAACGCTTATCACCCATCTTTTTGCGTCGGGGGTTAAAATTTCTATAATACGACATAATTTAAAGGACATTTTATGTATAAAATTTACCTAAAAATAAGCATAATTTTAATTTGACCCCTCCCCCCCTACTACCTCAGCTTACCCCCCACCCCCACCCCACCCTTGGGGACTTTCGATATGATCACCTGGACATTTTATAGAAATAACTGAAACGTATAACAGATAACTTACGTTTTATCGTACACTGTATAATAGTGTACCATAGAATGCCTTAGCAAATGTTCGCCGTGAATACTTAAATGGTCATAACTTTTTTATTTATAAACCGATTGACATGAAATAAACACTAAATGTTAAATGAAGATTACCACAATATATTAGTGAAAACCGCATTTAAATCGGATAAGCCGTTTCTGAGATTAGCGTGTTCAAACATACAGACAAACAGACAAACGGACAAACAGACAAAAAAAATTTTAACGACAGTTTTGGGTTTGGGATCGATTTAGTAATAACCCCTGCTAATTTTTTTTTTACATATTTTCATTGTACAGACACCACTTTTCTAGAATTTTATTATATGTATTGATGATGATTGATTTACCCTTCTCGGTCATTGCCCGTTGAAATGAGGAATGCTTTTTTCAAACAATGAGAGTTTTAATTTATTTAGATGTGTCGGGCCGGTTTTAATTTTTCTAATGGCAAAGAATTAGCATAAACACTTCAAGTTCGCTGTCCCGTGTTATGCGCATCACACACGGTGAAGATACTATAATATTTTATGTTAAGATTCTCTAATATAAAACGTTATAGTATCTTAAGGTATCCGGTATCAGCGTTCTAACCATCATTTTTCTTTTTGTCATTGCGTACTAAGACCCCTGTAGAACCGCCATCCTGTTACAAATGACCCGAAATTTTGTGGGTCATTTGTAACAGGATGGCGGTTCTACATCCTGTTACATCCTGTTACAAATGACCCGCTTGACTGTTTTGAATTTTTTGCTACTTGCACGTTTTTTGTGAGAATTCTTGTGTGAAAATCTACTCTTGTCACTTTCAAATTTTATTAATTTGCAGCAATGAAACATTCAATTAGAATGGACAAATAAATTTCTTATAGCTGAACAGACGTGATGATGGATGAATAAATTATTATTTATTACATTTTACTGATCCTTACGCTTTCATTGCAAATCGAATGTCAGATATAAAAGATAAAATAACTATATTTCTATCTGTCTTTAGATATCATGTTTTTCTTTACTCTTATAATATCATCTTATATCATCTAGATAGTGTTTTTGACTAATGACTGACTCAACAGATAGAACAGTGTGACAGTAGTCAGTATTGTAAAAATTGTATTGTATGATAACATAATTATACAACGACCTACCTACTAAACCAAAGTATGTGTAGCAAATGTTGTATTTTTTTTTATAAATACAAAACTTTTGAGTGCCAATCTGAGTAGGTACTCAATACATCCTAAGCTGACATTCACTTACCATACACCATTAGCTATGACCCATTCCATGAGCTAATGCAATACCATTCGTTTCTCCTACGCCTTACAGCCATAATCGATAGCTACATAGTATTCTCAGCAATAGCTCTCAAATCTGACATGTAATATCGTGATTCCACGCTCGCCATTATAGCAAGGTACAATGCGTGCGCCTTGTCCTCCCCGTCCAATAACCTGCCCGTTTTATGTCTATAATAAATGGTTTTTAATTTAAAATTGTAAAGTCAACAGCATCTATAGCGCAATATCATCCGTCACGGCGGTAATAGAAAATTATCGGCTCCGCGACGTTGGGTTAATGAAATTTTTTTCGCACTATTGTTTTACAGTGAGCCCTGCGTCTGCAGCGAGGGACAGTTCTTTCAATCCTCGTTTGTTTGTCTGTTTGGTTTCTGCATGTTAAAGACAATAAAATGCATTGTTAATTCAAATTAGAGAGATATGAATTAAATCAGGATTTGTTCACCAATTAAGTAGGTACTACATTTGAACACAAATTATGTCAAACAAAAACCGTTTTAGAATCACAATCTCGAAAGTTCCAGAAACAAATTTCTGCATAACTATTATCAAATCGTATATATTATTACACACTCCTATAGCATCATACCACTTTAAATTTATGCATAATAATACTAAAACTCTAACATGAGCTCAAACACAAACATTTATCTATTTATGTAGACACTAGCTTTCCGCCCGTGGCTTCGCCCGCGCAGTCAAAGAAAACCCCGCATAGTTCCCGTTCCCATGGGATTTCCGGGATAAAACCTATCCTATGTCCCGGGGTAAAAAGTAGCCTATGTCCTTTCTCGGGTATCGAAATATCTCTATATCAAATTTCATGCAAATTGGTTCAGTAGTTAAGGCGTGATTGAGTAACAGACAGACAGACAGAGTTACTTTCGCATTTATAATATTAGTATGGATTTCAATCGTGTCAAATCAGACAAGCTAACCGTAGCGACGTATTCGAAAAATTCTCTAACTTCGAGAACCCCGTTCCAACATCATTTTCCGAACCCAGTATACACTATACTCCGTGAAGCTCATCCTCGTATAAAAATATATAAAAATAGCGATCACATAGTGCACGTGTTGTGTACGATACGTGACGACGCCGTGACGACACCGTGCCGCGCTATGACAAAAGTTTTATTACAGAACTAGGATATTCGCATGCGCCATCCATTCGCGTTTAGTTTATATAAATTACATATTATTATGCTATTCCCAGTTCCCTTGTTGGTTCGTTGTTTCTATGATATGTAATGAAAAGTTATAATTAGATTATTTTATGTGTATGATGTAGATTTATTGACAATAATGTTTTGCATTCTCTTCTACCAATACACATGTTAACACAACACGCTGGCTGGCTGTACCTCTCAATCCTCATACTTTCAAATTTAATTAACTCTCACCGTGAACTGGACAAAAATAACTTAAGTAATAATAATTCTAACACTTGATTAATTTGAGATTTTTACATAAGACCTACACATAAATCAGAATGTAGGCGTATTTTTTAGTGCAATACACCAAATATTCACATCAGGAAATTCGAATTCTCGAGCCTGTACCCTACACTAGTGGCCCAGTATTCCTTTAATACAAATATTAAGAAGTTTAGAGCAGGAATTGATCTCGCACATAATGGCGCCAATAAAGCAGGTGGGCATTGTGGCCGATCGCAATCTGAAGCGAGGAGCTTTAAGGCTTCACTTTTACAGGCATTGTGAGGCGTTTCCTTGTTATTGTCCCGTATACTTCATGTAAGGGGCCTCCTCTGGAGTGCTGTAAAGGTACTGTTTCATTGCTAATTTTTTTTAAGGTTGGCATGGCGTAAAATGCCACAGCTTGTAAGATGGCTAAACATAATGGCTTTAAACAGGCTAGATACATCTGCGCAGATTAACACGTTCCCTCATTGTGCAGATAGAGTAGTCCACGCTGTCAATTATTTATGTTAATTCTTTAAATTTGGTGCAAATTAAACCATGAATATGTTGCAGGGAAAGGTATCAGAGATTTCACGAAAACACGGGACACCACGAAATCACGGAAGATGTCGAATAGACTTGTTTAGTACGTCTTTTTACTAAAATCATAAGTCATCATAGTAGTACCAAGAACATAATAAATGAATGTAGATAATATTACAGAATCATGTATTACGTATACTAGTGTACTTAAAAACGCCATTACACCGTATAGCCCCCATCCATAATAAAGCAGTTTACGCGTGTGCGTTCACGCCACAAAGGAAGAAATATCCGACTTGTTTCGCGGAGAGATAAAAATATTTGTTCTGTTAAGTGTGTCTTTCCGACTCCTCTCACTCCCGTTCCGCTGGCCGCTAATGTGCTATTTGTTAGCAACTCTCGAGAGTTCTAAAATAACTGCTTCTACGGATGTGTTCTGAGTACATTTATATATTTAGATTGAATCTCTACGAAGTGTGATTGTACGAAACGAAAATGATTTTGTACTTTTTATGGTTTGTACTCGTGTAAGGGCCGATTTTTCAATGCTTGGATAAAACTTATTCGTCGAATAATGTATAAAACTACCATTTTAAAAACGTATTTAAATTGCCAGTATTTGACAGTTTACGTGACATTTTAATATGATCGTGTAATATTTTATTGGACGGATAAGTTTTATCCAAGCATTGAAAAATCGGCCCTAAGTTAAATATGGGAGATAAAAAAGTAATCAACGGAGTCATGACTGATTTTAACATAACCTAAACTGCTTGGATTTTTCAAAAACTTCACGGTTTTCATAGGCTATATTTACATGCTAAGCCAAAACGATGCGCTCGTAAAATCGTATATAAAATACCTGTATAAGGCATATAAAATATATTTAATAAATATTATAAGCCATATTTTGAAGTTACGTGTAAGGTGCAAATCCTTACACGTAACTTCAATGCATGCTTCAGCATGAGCAAAGAAGGGAAATTTTTATGAGCTAAGTAAACACCTAATGAAGGTATAAATGTTTGGAGGTTCGCGAGCGGGCGCTTTCCAGAAAATTCCGAATTCTTCACTGATTGCAGCACTACGTTAGGGTTGGCAGTTTGTGAAAATGTATAATAATAAACATGTCTTTTGTTCTTGTTGTGTGTTCACATTATTAAGTATTGTGTTGAATATGTGTTTCATATTTTATTGTTATTCTATTTGTTCTTTAATTAATTTATTTTTAATATGTTACTTACATCACATATCCATAGAAAATATATTTTTTAATGACAGTGAAAATGAAGCTTGATTTAATCGAAAATCAATTGGAAAATAAAATCAGATAAGATATCAAATTATGTGATAAAAATCTGTGTTTTATTTTTGCAACCATTGCATACAATCTACTAAAGAAAAAGTTATTTTTCTTTTAAGTTGGCAACCCTTCTCAAATCGCCGGGCACAACGCGAGATGTGTACGCCGTTGGTTTCTACAAATATTTACCGAATTCCTTATTTAAATACAACACTTTTTTACAACTCAAATTAATAGACGCGGTGACATTATTTAAGCGGGAAATAAAATTGAGTGAACCAAGGATATTAATTCAGAGACAAAACGTGGAAGGATATAATTATTAATATAAATAGAATAAAAATATCAAAACTATATCGATAAAACATTACATCTCTAGGTATAGGAATATTAGTTTTCAATTATGGTTAAAGTAACAACGTTTAGTTCTGTCTATGTACATAATATTATGTTTTTTACAAATAAACTAAAAAAAAATCATTATTTATCTGTTCATAGAACCTTTAATTAATCAAGTGAGTGTTATACTGCGTATGTTTATTATAACTGCTACTGAGTATTACTGCTCTTATCGTATACTAAGAAATAACATTAGCGACCCGAACATTTTGCCGCGAAATAACATATAGCCTAGTCTTTCCATTAAAGTGTCTAAAAAGATACCCAACTCCATCCATTAAGAGTTGCTAGTACATCTAGACCAACAGGATATATTATTTCTCAACGTATACGAAGCGATATAGGTTGATGAAGATGATAGAAAACTATTTATTGTATTTATATATGTATTTGCATACATAGAAACACTGCAGTTATTACATAAAAAAGTGAAGTCCCATGTCCCCTAGTGGGGTAAGGGGCAGATGCATTATACATCTGTTTCACTGATCGATTTTCTTTAGGCATAAGTAGGTGATCAGCCTTTTGTGTCCTACCAAACCGAGACATTTTTTTTTTTCTTGGTCTCCACCGGTAATCGAACCCAGGACCCCTCGGTGCTTCGCTCACGCGTCAACCACTGTACCAAGGAGGCGGTCACAGTTGTTATGTAGTACAGAACTAATGCTGAAGACGTACATTGGGGATCTTTATATCTTTATGTGAGCGAGTTTTTCCAAGCAACCCAAAGATGATAAAGCATCGATTTAAACTGCAATCTCAAATGTTTATTAAACTGAAACATTTATTTATACAATTAGACCTTAATTAGACTTTATAATACATCATTATATTAATCATCCATTTACCGTATTTTTGGAAAGCAGTTTATACTCATAAGAACAGGAAAATAACTTTGTAGTCGCTCTTTTCAAATTATGTCAATTTTACATGTACCTATTCTTTTTATTTTTTATATATCATAATAATGATGCCAACGAACTGTCTTTTGGTTCTTTAGTGGTACAATCATTCAATTGTTTTCTTTTTTCCACAGTGCTGTGAACAGGCCTTCTGTGAGAACTAAAATTCTCCTTTCATTTCAGTTTTTTTTTCTAATTATTGGCCTTATAACAAAACTTACGTCTTTTGATTAGCATAGCGTGTGGATGCAGCGCAAGACATGAATCTGAAACAAAAACAGTTGATATTAATTTATATGCCACCAATAGGTATTGTTGTATAATCAAAATGTATTTGATTTTTCCATAATATTCTTCATATTCTCTCAAAGAAAAGAGAAAAACTGGACTAAAATTAAAAAATCGGAACGCAAGCGCACTAAATAGAAAATGACCTTTTATCAAAGGAAATAATCATCATTATCACTATGTATAATTTTATTTAATTTTTACATGATTAACCTATTGTTATAAATAGTTATAATATTGAACTTCATGTTTCGTAATCTCTACATCTAATCATCATATTCAAAACAAATAAAAAAATCTACAGTCCCATAAACCCACGCGCACGGTATATAAAAGAAATGTTGTAAGTAACATTTTTACTCAATCAAGATAAATGGTTTGGCCAAATCTTATTTGTCACTGCACTATACATCTCCGTCATATGATTCAATTAAAGCCACCCTATGTCCAAAGTGTTTATACTGTAATTACCTAACAGTAATTAACACACACTCACTAATTACTCGAGCAATTAGGACAATAAATATTATATTTGTATATAAATTAAACCGCGGAGCTACCTATATATAATAATGTTATACCGCAAAAAAGCTTTTGTTGGGTCGACATAGGTATTGATATTAAAATAATTTTTTATCTTGTACATAATATTTTTAATCAAAAAAAAAATAAATTCTATCATCTCATTAACCAATGATTTTTGTACTTAAAAATTCATATTTTTACCTGCGAGATGCGATGCGGGAGCTTAGGGCCAAGATATCTTGTCCTGTCCACTAAAATAAATATAAATTATACAAATAAATAAACAACGCCCTTTATGGCCACTAACCTGGTGGTTCATCTTAAGGTAACCGATCACCACCGCCCATGGACATTTGCGGACTCTACAAAGTAGAAAATGATTGTCAACCAGAATAAACTAATGAATTTGGAAAAGCTAAGGAAATATAGAACGAATGTATCCAAATACATAGCATCTATTGAATTAATAATTGAATGAATTAAAATGAATTTAATTGGAATAAAATATTTAAGCACTTTGACATTCATAATATTATTATATTAAAATTTAAAATTATTATTATATAAAAATATTAGTTTAAAATTATTTATTTTTTCAGCAAATTGACATATTGAATTTAACTTAATGTAATGTTGTATTTTCCTGTTATTGAAGGTGCAGTAGACCATATTGTATTCAATTGTAAGCTATGTAAAATAATATAGACTGTATCCTTTGTTGGAAAATCAATAAATATAAAAAATGTGTGCGTGTACTAGTGTACACACGTAAGAAGTGAAACTTCTTTATGACCTTATTTTTCAAAAAATAATTTACTATATATGCAACTTTACAGAAATACGTCGTCGAATCACGCGTGGTATGGTTATGACAAAGATGGCGCGTAACGGAAAAATGTCACGCGTAACGAAACAATGTTACACTAAATTTTTTTCCAATCCCGATAAAGAAGTTTCACTTCAATAAATAAATATTCATCACACAATACCAACAAAACCGTCACACAAAACTGCATATAATTTCAATAAACAAACGTCCGCCCATCACGTGATTTCCATATGTTTTCCTAATGGCCATATATATTGCAATTAGCCTAGCGCTCTTTGACTGGTTATTTCTCTAGAGAGAAAGTGCAGAAATTGCACATTCATATCCCGATTCATGCTTGTTTATGACTGTTTATTATAATCATGTGATATTTCATATGAGGAAATAAATTTATACTCTAAATTATATTATTGGATGGTATGGCGCGTGTATCCTGTTCAAAACTAATTCAACATAATTTTTAGGTAAATAGAACTCTTTCACTTCGATTTATTGGGACACAAATAAATTTTTTCGAAGTTTGTAAAAATAACATGATAGATTTTTAAAACCTTACAGATAAAAAGTATTAATTAAACTTTAAAACCCAAAATCAATCAAAAACTGTCCCTGTAATTAAGAATATATTCATATGTTACAAAACAAATAAATTTATCTATAATTATGAGCTAACTTCCTAATTCATTTCCACATTCATAAGTACCTCACTAACCACAACAAAAATCCGTTACACATATTTTTAAATTACTAAACACAAACGTCACCTCCCATCGTTCCAATTTCAAAAATCTCATAAAAACGCGGCACCGTTCTGAAACTAACAACAACCACAAGTTCCGCACTGAAGTGAGAGCAATCCACTACCAATTTTCGGTTTAGCAACTTCAGCATGCAACCAGAATCGATCAAGGATTTTACTTTGCGCTCAAAGTGACTCCTTTTAATTTTCCAGGCGAACTGCGACGAGAAATGTTCAAAGGCGAAATTAATGTTCAAATATAAGTATTTGTAAATGTTTCGAACGACCCCGACGACGTGAAGACATTATTATGCTTTTTATTTATTTTCTAATGTAGATAATGAACACGGTGAAATAGTTTTCTTTAAAACATAAATGAGAAAAAGATGAAGTCGGTATCTTTTTTAATAATAATTTGATATAATTTTTAGTACTGTGTAAAAATTGCACCTACCTAATCAATTTGTATCAAAGAATAAGAAAAGCGAAAGAAGAATTAAGAATGCGCGAAAGATATGCTTATTGTACTAAATCAAAGTTGATATTATTTTAAAACGTTATTACTCGACCTGTTTGTGACTATAAAAACATCGAAAGCAGATTTTCTTACTTCAATCGAGTAAATAATATTTTCTCTCTCTTACCCAAGTAAATTCTATCAACAAAAGCTAAAGAGATAGAAAACGTCTGTCATAAAACTGCAAATTATCATAGAGCGTACAACAATCCAACAAGGACATACATTATATTATACAACAAATAAACAATTCCTCACTTAAAAACCGTATAATTAACCTCAACTTTAGTTCTATTCAAGATACAAGTCTCACACAAAGGTAGCACAACTTTATAAAACGGTAGCTAAATGCGAACAATGTCGCGGCGAACGCTTGTAAAAATAAATGAGTCTTCATTCACTGCAATGTGCACCGACAACATAATTAACCGGCTAATTACAAGGACTTTAATTGAATCTCGGATGCAAATTGTGTCCTTGCAAAATACGGTAACCACTGTTACTTCATGTATATATTTAATGTTTTATTTTATTTTAACCCCGCCCACGCTTTGCTCGGATTGCAGCGGTATAAACAAAAATAATCTGTGTCACTAAGGAATAATTTATCTTTTTAATGGTCGTAGGATTTTCAATATAGGTTAGTAGTTTTGGAGTGTAAGACTAGCTTCTTGCCTATTCGTTGCGTTGGAAGGGAAGATTATATCATGTAAAACATGTTAAAATATGAATAAATTTGATCAAAATACACGAAAGCTTAGACGATACGAAGCTATATAATACTTGTCGTAGGCCCTATTCAAATATTAGCTTATTTTTTTGCAATCTAAATATTTTCGAAAACTCTTAAAATTATTCTGTTGCACGCGTAAAATCTTACACAAGAAAAACGTAACATTTGTGAATATTCCGTCAATAATTCGTCCCCTTAAACATGTTCATATAATATCATAGAGTTTTACGGGACACTGATCGGTACAAATTGCAATTTCACGCTTCCTGTAAACAAAGGAGAATGGCGAAACTGGGCCTAACTGTTACAGAAATCATAATATATTTAAAATTCATTATGTTAATTTTAATAATTATTTGTAAAATATTGACTTCTGATTCTATGGGAAAACAAATCTTTGAAAAAAAAGATAATTCGTTCACTACCGGTCTTATCAAGCAGAGATGTCAGTGTTGTCAGGAGTAAAATAGTCAAATATATAGATTAATACGAATGAATGTTTATTTTTCATTTTTAGTTTTATTGAATTCAAATGCTATAAAAATCAGAAGCAAAACTTAACTTTTTTTAACACACATCTTAATTTATTTAGGTCATTCTATAAAATAAAAAACATATTTTACTTAATCAATAATAATTATTATAACATTTTTATTTAGGTAGCTGGCCATTAATAAATGTCAAATTATTAATCATAATTGTGTCAGTGATGAGTGATTTGTTATGTTTGTTGTTTGACTTTTGAGTGAAGTTTTAGTAACGTTATATTCAAAATTGCCTTAATCGTCTATTTTTACTCTAAAGATATTATTTTAATTGATTAGTCTTATTATGAAAGCGAATCCTGATTCATCCATTTATAAAGATATAAGAAATGTACCTAACTAGTGATTGTTGATGTTTTGGTAAGTTAAAATGTGTGTTGAATAATATGTGTTGGATCCAATATTTCTATTACCTGACCACCTGACTGTTCAACTGTTACACTATCATTAGCTAGACAATGTAGATAGAAAATAAACTTACCTGGACCTAGAAAAAGGCAATGCTATTCATTTAATTCAAGCAAACTAACTTTTATCTTTGTTACTTTACACCCCAACATCTCTGCTACCCCATAGAACAGATCTATAATTATTATATTCATAGAATCTGTATATTTTTATCTATTTAATCCCCCATAAATCATCAGTGTAACGCTCAGGCCCAGAGTCCTATGGGAGTTTGCCATTCTCCTTTGACATCACATAACTGCTAGTGACCGCTTCGCTTCTTTGCGTCTTATATCAATATAATAATATACATATTATTATCTACGAATTTGGAAAACGATTTAACTATACTATGTATCTTTCTCAAAATTATTCGGTACATTATCGGGTCTAGTAATAGATAATAAATATACTATCTGTGTTATTACTAGGCTTCTAAATTTGATGGAAGCGAAAGACGGCAAAAAAAAATACGTGTGGCACTCGAGGACTGCCGCGGTAAAGCTATTGCATAGCATCGCATCGCTGTGCCGGTTGGAGTGGGGGGTGTTAGGTTTTTTCGTTACGGAATTTTTACATTCGGTCGCCGCGCTCAAAGTCTGAGATAAAAGCTATGCAATAGCTTAAAAATATATTAACATGCGCCAGAATTCTACACGATAGAAAAGGCAGCGATAAAAAAGGATTACATTTGAATTAGACTAGCTCTGTACCCTTTCTTATATACTAAAAATATATTCATATGATTATTATGAGTTACATATTTGTTTAAAATTTCATTGATATCATTTAAATAATTAAAAACGTACCTACCTATGTTTTTGTTGTTTAAAAGCTCATCTATTTAAAAGATAAATTTATAACAATCCAAAATATTATAAGCTCATTTAAGAACCACTTAAACTTATCTGAAACGATGCAAAGCTCAATCACACAAACAATATTTTAATTAAACCACTATAATAAGCTATCATTTACGTATTAATATTTACGAAACAAGCAATCCGTTCGGATGGGGTTGGACATAAGCGAACCACTTTGTAATATTCGATTTAAATGCATAGTGCCGACCACCTGTGCGACATACACTAAATATAACCTTCGTATCGATACTATAGAGTATAGATACTTGAAAAGTAATATCGAACTATGTTCTGGTATCTTTTAATAACGCAATCGGAACGGATTTCACGTGTTTTTAAAGTGTGACATTATCGAAACAAAGTTAGAATACTAGTGAATTTAAACTTGTATGATATTATGCTTCTTTTAATACAATACAACAATACAAAATACAGAACAGACGATTCACAGGTATATTCATATGAAAAACATTAGTTTTCATACGACGCCTTGCCTTGTGACGATTTGAAAAAAAAATAGATAGGAAAGAAGTGGTTTCCCAACCTTTTTTATCGTTCTCTCACTCATATATTATTTTCATTTAACAATCCTTCAGAACAGCATACAGAGACCAGTTTTAGATATTATACGAAGTATGTAAGTATAAAGATATCTCCGTAGCATTCGGCACGTGCGCAAACCTTGCACATACCACGCTTTACCTAATTCCATTGACATTCAAACTCACTCTTAACAGTTTCAAACCGTGTTTAACATGTAAGAAACTATATCATTCACATTAGCGCCGCTCAACAAGCCACGCTAAACTTTCGCTTTAATTGCAGCACGCTTCGCTCGCCTTCCGGCTATTCGCAACTTACCGCATTACCTACATTCCTTGTTCCTTAAGACTAAGCTAGAGAACGCAAATACTACTTGCCTTGTTACAACTTGCCTGTTTACGTTGTATACAACGTTTTTGAGAACTAACATCTCGTATTGCATACGTGGTATAATGTCAAACGTTTTCAAAATGAAGAGTAAATGCTATCTGCAATTTTTGGCATTTAATAAAATTGTGAAATGGTAAAAATATATTTGATGCTACATAACATCTTTTGTATAAACCATTCAATAAATATGCATTTTTTTAAAACACGTTAGTAATCTAATTTTTGCTCTATTCTTTCTATTTTAGAACAATAATATGCTATCTATAGAGAATTCCACGATCTTTTAAACCATGATACCTACATTGATATATAGATGAACATCATATTTTAATGCGTTGCTGTTATCTTTGTATTATTAACGTAAAAGAAAAGAATGGAAAGTACCTACATTTTTATGTCTTCATTATTACAAACTAGCTGTGCCCTGCAGTTTTACCCGCGTTGCTCCACTCTTGTTGGTCTTAGCGTGATGATATATAATAGCCAGCCTTTCTCGATAAATGGGCTATCTAACACCGAAAGTATTTTTCAAATCGGACCAGTAGTTCCTGAGATTAGAGCGTTCAAACAAACAAACCCTTCAGCTTTATAATATTAAGTAGGTATAGATTAACATTAAAATTGTTACAACGTGAGATAATTATCAAAATGCCTCACAAAACCGACATTCCATAATAACCCCGTAATAAATAGTGTAATCAGGGAAAGCGATTCTGCCTCTGAATATTTTATAAGGTGAATTTAGCAATTATTAAGTTTGGCCAATTAAAATTAATCGCTTCATTATAGTTTATGTTGAGGTCGGTTTGCATTGGTGCGACATAAATTTTGAGATCTCTGCTTAGATTATCTGTGGAAAACAAACATTATTTTGAATGTTATAGAAATTGGATAAATATACAAACAGAAGTTTTGGTGACTAGAGATAGTTTTTTTAGGAGAACCTATTTTTCTGTTCAATCGAATTTCCTAAAAGAGTCAGGATGCTACACATTCATGTGAACAAATTCTCCAGGTTTAAAAGATAATATTTCAACAAATATAAAAAAATATATTTCCACAATTACCCTTATTAAAAATACCAAATACCACAACTTCATCTATGTGAATAGCTGAACAAATAGTATACATCAGTTCATTACTAATCGCAAACTCTCACATACCATTAAATAGCGTCTAAACAATTCCCTCCCATCCTTTATTCCGCTGAGAAAATATTGATTTAAAATCAAACCTAGCGCGCACAAAACAAAAACTTGAAATTATCGGAAAACTATTTAATAACATCGGCCTCAGGCGCCTGAGGGGAGCGATTATCGCTTTGAGACTCGGCAAATACCCGATCACGTAAAGATTTAAAATAACGCGTTTTAAACCCGTTATTCCCAGCTATCTGGCTGGATTCCAGCGCGCGTATACCGGCGCATACACGGTCAGTGTTTAATACAACTTATCCTCTTCTTCGATTTCAATGTGGAAACTTCGAGAATTGATTCCGCAAAGAGATGGCCGCTCATGAATATATTTAAGTGGCTTTTGATCGCGACTGTCCCCGTGGACTATATTCGATATTACAGAAATCGATTTTTGTTGTTAGTTTCTGAGGCACTGCATGTGAAGGGTAATGAAAGGATTAACTTGACCGCTACGATTGTAATATAATGAACCAATAATCGATATTACAATGCTTCGTAATAGGGCCCTTGAAAAAATACCAAGCTATAACATACTAATGAGCATGGTTACACGCTTCTTTACTTTAACATTCTTTTTATAGCAATCAAGTGACGATTAATACGCATTATATTTAAATAAATAACAAAACATTGTACCTCAGGATTATAATATGTTGATCCTTTATTCCTATTTTTTTATTACTCCTTATAGAAGTAATATGTTACTTGATATACATGTTCTTTTCTGTACTACAATAATTGCACCCTTATTTTTCGTGCGTTGCAAGTGCAAGTTTTATATTCGAGTAAAATGCAATGAGTCAATTCTCCTTATGTATTTTCATATCATTATTATCGCAATATTAAGCAGATTTTCCAATTTATTCATTATCTTTTCGCCCGAAGCTTCTTCCGCTGTGTTTAAAATTTAACTAAAACTGTTATGAGAACCACTCTATCCTTAAAAGAAACGTATCAAAATCCGTTGCGATTACTACAGTTTTAAAGGTAGCATACATAGGGACAGACAAGCAGCGAGAAGCGATCTTATTCAAAGTATGTACATATGATATTTGATTGGAATTGGATTTGTATGGAGCCTTGTTTATACAAATTCACTCTCACAACTCGATCAATACCACGACGTCAAGGTAAATGCCTGTATTCCATCAAAGGATAATTCCCTCAACACTATTAAATATCTGAGAATACATTATCCTCTAAATCACACCCCGTAATTGTCCCAATGAATGGGACAGACGATGTTGGTTAAGATTGATGTGACTATAGCTGGTATATACGGAGCCCTTTGGAAGGGATAATGATAGGCTATTTGCTACTGCGACTACTTCGGGCCTTATAACTCAATATCTAACTGTAAGCAGTCCGAGGAATACACAGGTGTGTAGTGGTAACGAAACGCTGCGTTAGTTTAATAGATGATATAATGTTGTTGATGATGATGATGACATAATATTATGGTACATTATACAATAAAAATAATATCTGTTTCCGATATACTCTTACAATTCAGTTCCATGACAAAAATGCAATCTGCATTGAATAAATTATATATTATTTCTTAAGTACCAAAAGGCTCGTTTTTGATGATTGAAAAATCATTGAATCATGAAATCAATTCAAACAAATCCTCCCTTGATAACTCAAAATCAAGCTCAAAATAATATCAATCTAAGAATAGGCGCTGCGTTTTTACACGAATATGCACCCGTGTTTTTCCAAACTTTAACCCCTTGTGACTGCCGTTAAAATTAAGGTTTGCAAAGATAATCCACTTCGTGCCGGGGACCCACCTGTACGTGCATCTTTGCAAGTTACATTTCATCAATCATTGCTTACTGACTGACCCGAGACGTTGTTTTGTCTTTACAGAAACCAGCGAAGTTTTAATATGAAGTTAATGTTTCATATGCATGTCTAGTAAGTATTTTTGAAGTTATACTTCTTTTGGCGCGATGGAGAAAAATGATGAGAGTGAATTTTTACGATGCGTGCGCACACCGACACCTAAATTTAACAGCATGAAGTTAGTTCTAGGTGGTATGAAAATTGATAACTATGTTCAAGTTGTATATTCTAGTATTTTTTTCTATACGCCAAAGAAGTATAACTTCTAACGCGTGTACATAAGTACACACACTCTTTTTTTCTGTTTTTCAGTCTGTAACCATGTATTTAGTAAGACCACATAATAAAGTGATTTATTTAAAATTGAGTTCGAAGAGAAATGTAAAATGTAGAGTTTTCGTTCATTGTGTTTTATATAAAACAACTTTAGCCATTGCATTATTTTGTTTAGGATGTATTTATTTTTATTTATTATTGAACAAGTCTAGCAAGTCAAAATTTATAAAATTTCTCACAAACTACATCATTTTCCGAAAACCAAAGAAAGCTCATACCTTCTTATATTAATATACTACTCTCTGTTTATAGCATCATCAACGACAGCCATAATTAACAAGCACTGGGAATTCTATTTTATATGAGAACTAGCGACCCGCCCCGGCTTCGCACGGGTGCATTGGCGGCCGGCCGGTACCGCCGCAAACGCTTAGTCCCGCAATTTTTAAATCTGTAATATCTTCGAAAATATTCACTTAAATCAGACGGTGTAAAGGGCCATATAGATCTATATTAAATGAACAATGTATTCAAGGTATTTAATTGGTTAAGGATTAATGCTCTATTGGTTAAAATCGCTTCGAAAATTAGCCATTATTTGTCGTAAAAAGTAAATGACAAAAAAAGTTATTGTGGGTTATCCATAAGAGAGCATACTAAATTCTTAGGCGTCACTCTAGACGCACACATGTCATTTAACGCCCACATTAAGGCAGTCCGTAAGAAAGCCAGCTATGTTCTTAGCCGGCTCTATTACCTTATTAACAGACGCAGTAAAATGTCCCTTAGAAATAAGGTGACACTTTACAAAACGGTGGTCCGTCCAATCCTCACTTATAGTAGTGTAGTTTTCGCGCATTGCGCTCCCAGCTCCATACACAAGCTCCAGACGATTCAGTCGCGGTTCATGAGAACAGCGACTGGAGCGCCCTGGTTCGTGCGTAACGTGGACCTACATAGGGACCTAGAACTCCCCACCATAGCCCAATGGATGAAGCAAGCGTCTAAGCGCTACTTCGACAAGGCTAAAAACCACCCCAACCCATTGGTGACAAAGGCCATCGCATACGTCGCGAAACCCGATCCCACTCATCGTCGCAGGCGGCCGAGACACGTCTTGGACGACTCCGACGATGATATTACCAAAGCTAACGCACGGCTAGACTCGGCGATTGAAGCCCAACGTCGAACCAACCGCGACACCGCACACACCACAGCAGAAAGCGTACACCGTCTTCGCCGGCGAAGACGAGGTCCCTTGTTCCGCGTTCCCGCGCCCACCCGGGTGAGCGCCCGTCCGATTAGGGCCCTTCTGGCCTCCTCCACTCAAGCGACAGCCCAAGCCGAGGTTCGTGGTCCCCGTCAAGGGGGGACGCCCTTGTGCATGTCGCTACCAGGGTGAACCTTCAGTTCACCCCCGCGTCCGCGTTAAAATGTAGAAGCCCTTCTGGCTAACATTGAGAGACACCACAAAAAAAAAAAAAAAAAAAAAAAAAAAAATCCATAAGAGATAGACATATACCATCACGGACTTTTCTGTAGACCTTTTCAATGTGTACAATACTTAGTACATTATTTTGATAAAACTCGTAGGGTTCAGCCTGCGTTTTCAATGTAAGCGGAAAAAATGTAATTATTTACGACATCACATTATAAACCTCAAAACTAACAGTACTTTTCCACTATTTAATGGATGTTATTATACATATAAACCTTCCTCTTGAATCACTCTATCTATTAAAAAAAACCGCATCAAAATCCGTTGCGTAGTTTCAAAGATTTAAGCGTACAAAGGGACATAGGGACATAGGGACACAGGGACAGAGAAAGCGACTTTGTTTTATACTATGTAGTGATATAAACTATTCTACAATCAGAGCTCTTCGTTAATTGAAACGACTGAAAAGCTGTTATTACATACCAAAACAAACACGCATATTATGCAAAAACAATCACGTACATGTGATGTATTTCACAAACACGCATATATTAATAAAATATAATTCCAAATATATAATTAATTGCATTTGTAAAATGTATAATTTCATCATTGAAACGATATGAGACCAATCATAATGCAAAATTGGTTGTATATTATAATGTTTCGCAAATGAATTATTTAAATTTGATTTATATGTTATTTAAATATTTTAATTGATATGTTATTCAATATTTTATAAACAAGTTCACTAGAGTTGTATTAATAAAACATTGTTTATTTGTGTGTAGTTTATTTTATAATCTCGTATTTAAAAGAACATACTATTTTTGTATCACATTGCAGATTTCTCCAAGGCTCATGTCGTCGCAAGAAGAGGAACGCAGGTGAGAGAAGTTAAATAAAGATGGCCAAATTCTCACTATAAAGCGATCCTTATAGTTTATATATACTAGTAATTGCAAACAGTAAAAGACTGTGTCTTGTTTTGTGTGCGCTGTACACATGTAAACAATTTTTTTTAATGCATAAACTTTAACTTGACAAATTAAAGTTTTTTCAATAGCAATTTCACCCTATTTCACAGCTATTTACGCACGTCTATCCCATAATGAGGCACGTCTAAAACACGCACGCTAATGTAATTTTTCGTACACAAAAGCGTCTTCATTCATAATTCGCAGTAAACTCAGTAACAAAACCAATGTCGCGCGCGAAATGAGAAAAAAAAACCATTGTTGAGCACCCAGCTTATATTATACATTGCTGAGAATAAAAATAATTAGCGCAAAAAAATCCTCGTGTGCCCTCACCTTTTGTTTGTCCACTCTTTGTTCGAAGCACAATACCTTCCAAATGTGACTAGCAAACCTCGGAACTAATGGACTACGCTGGTGTGTCGTGAATTTCTTAGTGATAGCATTGTTTTATCTGCAAGTCCGTGTGTCAACTGATAAGCTTTGGATAACAAACTTTACTTTTTATTCATGTATACGTTCGTAATTTTTGAAGTGAAAACTTCTTTAGCGGCGTTGGGTATAAAATCTTAAACTCGCGTCAGGACACGTGGCCTGATCGAAAAAGCGTAAGACGGACTTTTTTTTAGCCCTTATATTCCATGCGTAAGACGGATACCATTCCAAAATATCAAACATGCTGAACGTTAATAATCAAGTTTTTACTTCTGCCGGCACTCCGGACGGAGTGCAACCCGTCTTTTTTTTTTTTAAACTACTACCGATTCGACAAGAAAACTACTACCGAGAAGAATAGGCTAGAAATTCGACACATTGTCAAATGGTATTTCTATCAAGAATAAATGGAGTAAGCAAATCATTTGGAGTAAAGAAATTAATTTACCAACTCTATCTTTCATATACCAATTCAGGTAAATTTCTTTCAAAAATAAATTTTGCAAATATATACCTTACTTTTAATTGGGTATTTGTCTTGTAGAATTTTAATTACTTCCTACCATGCTACCGACCTTACAGTATTTAATTAAAATTAATTTTACTATCAATACCTATTATCAAACTGCTATAGCCTAACCTAACTCATCAACTTCTCAAATCTATATAGTCAAGTAAATTGAACGCCAAATATCTCAAAGAGTTATTACAAAGCATTCGACGCGTTGCTAATATACCGCAGTTAAGATTATTCGGTAATGTCAAACCAAGACGTCTGTTACAGACACGGCTGAACTCAAAGCTAACGCTATGTACACGGGTATCGAGCAAAGCCGGTGTTTGAAACAGTACTCGAATTAAAGCTTAGTACAGACGGTCTAAGCAATACGCTTGCGGAATGTTGAAGACGTATTATTGTTAAATGTAATATAGAATTTATAGTCGTGGAAAAGTGGAAAGATGATAGATTATTTTATACTTAATCTATATTATAAGCTAGCGGTGCGCCCCGCTTCGCCCGTGGTACATATTTACGTTTTCTCTACGTAAGAACCTTCCTCGTACTTCAAGGAATATAATAAAAAAAAAGAATTATCGAAATCGGTCCATCCGTTCACGCGTGATGCTGTGACCAAGGAAAACTTTTATATATAAAATTTTTATATATATTATAAATAATTCGATAGCATAATACACAAACAATAGATTAAGAACCTCTTTCGTTGAGTAAAAATTAATAAAGATCTCCATAACGCTATTTAATCTGAAAATAAGCCAATCTTGTATCAAACGTAAATATCAAACGTACTAAAATACATTTATTTGTAAAGAATACAAGTAAAACACTAAAAATAAAACACATAACAAAATATACACTTAGAGATTCTATCCCCTCACGTCCGCCCAAGTAGAAAAACACTAACTACCTATTTACGTATAAAGAAAGTGCTAACAAAAAGCAAACGAAATCAACATAATTCACCATAATCGTCCATTCGTGTAAACTTTCCACTTTTCACTTAAGAACTTAATTAATCGAACTTCGAAAGTTCCTCTTTTTTAACCAATTCCCTCGTAATGGACGTCAAAAGCAATTTGCGGACTCTTTGCCTTTTGTAAATAAGAAATACACTGTTACGTCCACGATTGCACTACAATTTATATAAAAATATATTATTTTTATTTATTTTAATTACATACATTTATAGCTATTCAAGTTTTAAAACAGCCTTAAAAATTACAACACCACAGGTGGAGTGACATTAATTATTATAATATTTTGTCTCTACACTGAATCCGGGTGCAGGAAAAGTGCAAATAAAGCTGAAGAGTTTGCTTGTTTGTTTGCTTGCATGAACTCGCTTATCTCGGGAACCACAGGCCCAATTTGAAAAAAATATATTCCACTGTTAGATAGTCCATTTACCGAGAAAGGTATTTAAGCTATATCATCACGCTACGACCAATAGAAGCGGAGCAATCCGCGTAAAACCGCGGAGCACGGCTAGTTTTATATACTCTGAATAAAATACTATACTATCAAATAATACATCCATCTAGATTTGCTTATCCCGTCCCATAATCGCATAACACTGTTGTTCTTTCGAGTTACAGCGGCAAACTCAAAAGAAACATTTACTTTGCCGTTGTTTTAAATCAAACTGCCATGAGCTTGCTTGTTAGCGCTGATGTTTCATTATCCTCTTTGCACTGTTATATGAATACATGCGATTTTAATATTTACTCTTATTCATGTCAGTCTTGTCACAATAATACAAATATTAGCTGATGTTTCGCGCAGCGCCATTTAGTTTTAAACTAGGTGAAACTGCATATTTCATTATGAGTACGGACGTCTCTTCTTATTTTATGTGCTTGTGTTTTTATTTTTATTGTAGGCATAAAAACACGAATAATTAATCTGAAATAATATTCACACCTCTAATCTATTATAAATATTACAGTTAACCCCACACCCACTACCTATTACGATTTACCTATGATTCTACTTGTCTATACCTTTTTTAATATTATAAAGCGTTTGTTTGAACGCGCTAATCTTAGGAACTTACTGATCCGATTTGAAAATTCTTTCGGTGTTAGATAGCCCATTTATCGAGGTAGGCTATAGACTATATGGCTATAATATATCCCCTAGGACCAACAGGAGCGGAACCACGGGGCACAGCTAGTAATAAATGAAATCAGTACATCTGGCACAGGATTAAAATTTCAACCATACAAAACAACTGAAAAGCAATAAGGGCTTTATGTACTGAATAATTAGAGTTGTGATTTGAATAGCTTAACTTTTATTGTAAGGCAATGTCATTCACAGAGCGTAAAACATGTTTACGACTTATCAAAGCCAAGAAATCAATCGTAAGTATGTAAAGCCACTTTTTATCTACTGTTAAGATAAATTACCTGCCTATAAATCTTATGGAACATAAAAACTGTCTGTTTTTTAAGGAATAAAAGAAAAGAGAAGAATATGGTCAAACGACCTTACGGACGTAATTAAAGGGCAATAGGCAGATCAAGTAAATAACAACACAGCCTATAGAATCTAATGCAATGTAATCTCTAAGAATTCCTTCTAAAGTGTATCTTAGTAAGAAAAATAGAATTAAGTACCTATATAGAAAATAAAATATTTCTTTGGTACTGTAATACAGGCGCAATCGCATTCCCAAATTTTACAGCACTTTAATCAAATTTATTTTATAGAGAGTGAAGGGTAAAACTAAAGGACACAAATACGTTTACTATATAATATAATATTTTCACTCTTACAGTATCTAACAAGCTTACCTGGTATCTCATAAAGTCCCTCCTCTCAAGCTACACTAAGAGTACGAGTAGCTACAATCCTCCCGGCTGTATCGACGCTTGCTATACTAATTCAGAGTTTAGTGTGCACCTTAATATGTTAGTATGTTAATACATACCTATTAGAACCAAATAAGTAATTGTATAATATGCTAAATTTGGACTGAAATTAATGAATTCGTAAAATAAAGTATTAGGTAGATAATAATATTTCCATTTAAAATCAAATTAGCAACCCGACTCTTACGCATGGATGCCTAAACAGGCACCTAGGCACCTAGGCAATGAACTAACAATCACTTACTAGAGTTGAGTTTGTCTCAAAAATGATTATTATTGCAGACTATCTTCAGCTTTTAGTAATTCAAGATACCTTAAAAAGACATGTGCATATCTATATGTGCATATTTGACTGACCGGTCGTGGGTTCGATTCCCACCCGGAGCAAATATTTGTGTGATGAACATAGATGTTTGCTCTGTGTCTTGGTGTTAATTATTATCTATATAAGTATTTATTTAGAATTATATATGTATGTTTATCAGCCATCTGGTTTCCATAACACAAGCGAAAGCTTAGTATGGGATCAGATCGTGCCATGTGTGAAAATTGTCCTGAATATTTATTATTTATTATCAACTATCTCTATACTAAATTTCATCCAGATATGATCATCCATTATCCATCCATCCCCTTAAACGTTCGCGTTCATAACAGTAGTACAATTTTTGTAGATTATATCAATACGAATTTATTCGCCTACCGTGTCGCACAAATCTTTGATTTTATCAATCGTACATATTTTGTAATCGTTTATAGGTTATCGTTACGCAAAAATGGAGTCATCGTAATTTGCTATCTCTATCAAGCGATATCGCACTATTATCTGTTTATTTTAAGGAATGTGAAGGAATTGTTAATAAATTATTCTACGATATGTACACTATTTGAATTTTTGGTGCGTTCGTTAATATTGTCTTATGGAACGAATGGTCACACGCTTCTGTTAGTATATGCTAAATTTTATTAGGTAGAACTTTAAAATAGCTATTAATAATTTAATCATATAGTATTTAATATTAACATTATTTAATTTACAGTACAGTTTAAAATACATAAAAAAAGGACATTTTTACAATGACCCACTGCAAAAATTTAATATTATAAATAATAACTAAAAAGTTATGAAAAACAAATTCTGTTGCTCTCCTTTTTTAATACATTATATTTTATCTATTTTTACTTCACTTTTCTTAATTTCAATTTTAAATCAGGCAAATAAATTAAGGATCAAACTTTCTTTACAAATACTTAAACAATGGCAATGAAAACAACAACAATAAAGATACAATGAACTTACAATGTCACATTAATTTATGACTCATAAAATTTTGCAAGACTTGTAAAGTATTTACAAATAATGTTGCTTCGTTTACAAACAATAGTTCAGACAAATCTATTACGAATAATTATTTTAAAGTATTGTAATAGATATTTAAGATAATATAGAAATATACAAATTCTTTATAATAGTATATTTATTACGGTCTTTTACACAATTAATTTTAAAAATGTACTTTGGATAGTCACCTTATTTTGACTAAATTTCTAAGAAATATATTGATTACTGATGATTACACACGTTTTACATACGTACCTAGGTACAGTACTCCAAAATTAATAATGCGCATGCAGATCTTCGCTAATTATCGTATTTCCAGAAACACCCGAATCACCCCGAATCATTGAATCGTAAGTGCCCTAAACAATGCACTTGCATCTTGCACCTTGTTCGAAAGAAATAGGAGTCAATTCAAAGTCATACACAATCGAAAACAATTCGAGCGATAGGTGACGGTAGCCTGTCAGTCAAAAAATTCAAAAATCCGTCAGTCGTCTTTGTATATTGGTGGTGACCGCACGTATTATCTCTATATGGAATTATATAGAGCTGCTGTCACATACCCTTCTTAGTTTTGTTTCAAAGTTGAATGTTCCGGTAAAATGATTATTTACACAGGTAGCAGATAGCAGTGGGGAAAGTGAAAATTAATAAGAGCATAATGAAAGTTCTGATCATTCTACGATATCAGAAATAGAGATAATCCCTGATTTTGTAAACCCTTTGGACTAAGATTTTAATGATTAGATTTCACAATTTAAATGTAAACCAGTGATTGAAAATATTTTTTTTTAAATATAAACTGTCTTATTTTAACCTTCCATACATCCATCATTACGCCAGCTTCAGTAAGACACTTTAATAGATCTAAGTATAGAATTTTCCAAGTAAATCAATACAACAAATATATATTCGCAATCGTGTGGCTTATCCTCGCTATTAACTTACATTGAATTATCGAAACAAATTTCGTTATATACTTATCTCTTTTACCATAAAATCACAATAAAACTCATAATTCTAATAAACTATGCATGAAGAAAATACATTTAACCACTCTATATACATATCGTCTTCGGAGGCTCGGGGAATATGACAGTTGCCGAACAGTCACGAATTTTTCTATGCGCATTATCAGTTTGGGAGTACTGTAATATTATTGTTCAAAATTTTCATATCATCGTCTTAAAAACGTGTTCAAATCATGTATGTACATATAAAGTATAATTGACAATAAAAAATGTGTCACGAAATATAATTGCGATTAGATATTGTTCATTAAAATAATACTAAGCATGACTTAGTCGTCTTTCAATTAGAGACGAGTAACGTTACACTTATAATAATCACTATTTTAAGGAAAATGTGGTTAGGATAATGCTACCTAACAAACTAACAAATATACAGACCATATCACGGAAAAGATAAGAATACAATTTAATAAATAATTTATAACCCATAAAAGTATGACACGAACAGACCATATTAACAAACACTACTTATATTAGTATTTAGTACATAGTTCATAACAAAAAAATTCGAGCCAACCGCATCCTACTAACTCCGCGACGAAACATATTCTGCTTTTAATGACCGCGTGAATACGAGCACTGCTTAGCCCCTGTTATTATGGCCCATAAATTCTAAAGACAAAACTACCAGTTACAGTTATTGCGGATATAAAAATCTCGATAAAATCCGAACAATTTGCAGCTCTGAATCCTTTTATTGCAACACGAGAGTCTACACTTTAACAGTCTACGAGTAGACACTTAAACACTCCATTATTATACATACACTTTTTTTTATTCTAACATCTACACTGTCGTCACTTCAACGTACGGATCGGTATTCCAAGGTATAACATTATAATTGCTCCACACGAAATTTCCTTTCAACGTCAAAGGTGCTTCTGTCACGAGATACAAAATCGCTTTAGCTCCTTCCTCGAAAACTCTTGAAGATTTTCTATTTTCTTTAGTCGACAGATTGCCGGGGTTAACGCAATTTATCATGATACCTTTATCGGACCACTCTCTGTGTTGCAGGAACGTCACTGCATTGAGCGCAACCTTGCTCACAGCGTATACGTGCATCCCCCAACCTTCCGTTTTCTCAATGCCTTTTCTAGCTGCGTCTTCATATTCTTGCATTAGGGCTACTAACTCGTCCTCTGTAAGATTCGGATCGCTCATTCTAGCTCTGATTGTTTCGTTTTCAATTGTGGCAAGGAGTCCAGCGGGGCCGGATACATTAACGACCCTTGCGTTTTCCGTTAACAAAGGATAAACAAGCTTACCAAAATTTATGAACCCATAAAAGTTGACACTTAAAGTCCGCCGCACTTTTTCCGCGTGACTCAAGTTTTTTTCTGATACATAATCCGTGTTGTTTATTAACAGTTCTATTCTTTCGTCTCGATCTTGAATGCAGTGCCTGAAATTGATGATACTTTTGGTGTAGGTTACGTCCAATCTATAGTGTTCGATTTGTGGGTTTTTATCCAGGGATTCGTAGATATGATAGCCGGTCGTGTCGTCTTCTGTCGTGTAGTATATTTTGCCATCGTAGATCTTGGTAAGTTTCTTGAGCACTTGGTAGCCTAGGTTGCTAGAGGCCCCGATGACTACAGCAACGTTCATGTCTAGACTAATGCTAGCTGTAAATAGTACTAATCGCTGTTATCGGAGGCCATCGCATCCCGCGGCGTTATCAGGAAAATGACATGTGTGGAATGAGATAAGTTTCGGTACGAGATAACGTGAAAACTCGAGTATTTCAGAGAAGATTAACAACACAATTCAGGTGATACGATGATCTCGTAAAATATGGAAACTAGATTTACTCTTTCTAAATTTATTTCTATCAAATTATATCCAATATAAGATAATATAACATCATTATGAGGTAATTATTAAAAACGTGGTAAACAACATGCAAAATGTAAAATTGAATTATACATTAATTAGACGTTATAATCTGCTTCAGATTTAAACGTGTTATCGAGTTCTTATCGTTATTGATTACAGTCATACTATATAGGTGTAATTTGCGTTATCTTCAGTTAGTATGTTGCCGTTATATAAACAAGTTCATTGCCGCATAGAAACGGCAATATTTAATATAGTGGCAATTATTTGTAGAGTACGATGATAAAATATAAAACTACGGAATGTTACAAAGTTATCTATAACCAGGAAGATTTCTGAATAAATTTATAAAATTATAAATTCCTGTTTATGGTCTTAAATTAATGAATTCTCTTTTATGATAATATTTTATTATATTCTACGGCATTCTCTTTCATTTAATTGATCCGCATTTTTGGCATTTTGAACAGTGAACTCGCTAATATAATCGTTTCTATTTATCGGAATTTGTTAAGTACATTGTGACCTTACTTTAATTGTTAGTAGTTAATAGTTTACGCTATAATTAAAATTATTATTTAATATTTTCTTATATTTAAGAATATGTTTACATTTATTATTAAAATACATATTATTTCTATGTACTTTCTATATTCTCATAATAGCAAGTGTACGTAGGATTATCTTGCGATTTCCAAATAAATTGTAGAGATTTTCTTAATGTTACTCCAAACTATTACCATTACATTTTATTGTGGTTCATGTGTAACCTAACCTATAATATGTCCTAAGACTAATAAAAGAACAATAATTCCAATCATAATGATAGCCAGACGTAGGAATATTTCAAAGTATTACCTGACTCGACTAGGTCCAAAAATTAGCTCATTAACCTCCAGTCATGTTAATTATAATGTTTAAAGGTCAGAACAGTTTATGTTATTAAGTATCCGGAACGTGCCTAATTGCCGACATTCAGTACTTTCAATGACGTCGCAAATTGTTCATAATGACGTTATATAGTTTTACTTTTTTTGGTTGGAAATTGTTGAAAATCGAACAAAGAGTTGAATTTTTCGAAATTAAAGCCTAGATTTTATATAATTGTATTTTTGGCACAATTAACTAGTCTCGAATCTTTTTTTTTAGTGTGGAAATCTTGCATAGATGCCCACGGCCCCCGGGGAAGGAGCCGTGGGTTATGTAGGATTCTTACCGACTAAAAACCCACTGTGTTCCGTCGAGCCGCTTTAATGACGGGGCCGCTCGAACCTAGAATATTTTTATTAAGCGCTTATCTGCCATTATACAATATACATACGCTCAATCACTCGTAAACTGTCTAATCCAGCATCATTTTTCTAGCCCAGATTTAAGCCGCAATTGCCGACTCGTCTATAAAAGATAATGATAATAAAAATGACTCAACGCACTAAAAAATAATACAGTATGAGAAAAAGCGCTCTCCGTTTGTCCAATGAAAGACCTCTCATAAAACAACGCATCATAAGCTTTTAAGTACTGTCACGAACTATCTCGGAGACATCGATCAGGTGAGACGGCGGCAAGGTGAATCAGATCTTCCACCTTGGAGATAAGAGTCAATATTAAACGACAGGACGCTAAAATTGTATGTAGTCACGCACTCTCGTTACAAATTACAGCGAATAAATAAATTGTACAACTAAAGACATTAGAATATGAACCGAAACGCGTGTCAATAGATTTCAATTCGCTGCGCCATTTATTGAAATGAAATATTACAATAAAGGCTAAATTTACTTGTAACCACATTGTTGTTTGTATCTGAAGGCAGCGCCATTAAAACTGAATGACTAATACTGGATTATTTATTATTTTATGCATACATATTATTATGATGATTGTTCTGAAATCTTCTAATATGTATTTCCTCATGAATTTATTAAAACGTTTGATATTATGAATTTTACCAAATATCTTAGTAACACTTGTTATTTTAAAATATTTGTAGATTTCCTCTATGCTACCTGAAAACGTAAACAATTTTAATAAATAAACAAAGTTCGTAAAACGAAACCTCCATTGTTTTTAGGAACGCTATTTACGCTGACCGTCGGTGTCGCCGAAGTGTACGAACCTCCGTGAAGCGTTTTAGAATAATGCGTAGGTAGAAGGTATGCTTCATAGGAGTTCATACGTTTCGGCTGTCAGCGCCGACAGTCAGCGTGACACTAAAACCAGGCTTGAAAAGTCAAAGAAAGCACGGACGGGCGGGTCGTAGCGATGCATCGACACTTCGCACAATAATTTACCAAATAAAGACAAGACACTATTATACACTTTTTTCATTCCATCAAAATAGTTAAAACACACCCTTGTTATATTCTACAGTGACATCTGTTGTCGACAAGGTCTAATGACCGGGACATACCAAAGTTCATCCATTAGTGAGTTTACAAACATTTTTCTGTTAACACGTTAGGTGCGAAACAGGGCTTGAAACACCCTGTCCGTGTCTCGTCGTTATAGCGGTAGGAAAAAACTCAAACTTCTCTGTCGTGCGGGAGGCATAACTTCCATTTGGTTCAGTGTAGGAAAGTGATAACTGTATATCTGAGATATGCTATTGATTCCTAGTTCAATGGTATACCGACCTTAATACCGGGTTTCTTAGACCTCGTGCCGCACTGAACAAATAAAAATTCTAACACAGTGCGGAACGAGGTTGCGAACACCTCGTACCCCCGCGCACCTCGTACCGCACCCTAAGCTAGCTTCACGCGGTTAGTGTTGTGCAACGCATTCGAGACTGAGCACGCGGCGAAGTATGACTGCTGCCGATTATGTCGAAACGTTGCCGAAAAAAGTTAATCAAGGAGGAATATGAAGAAAAACCGGGTGGTAAAACTCTAAAATCTGAAATCTGAAAAAATATTATTGCTTGGCCTGTTTTAATGAAAAACATCCATAAGTTAGATAAATAAATACAATTAAATAAAATCGATATTTCTTTTCCCATCACTAAATTATATGAAAAACTGCTATTGTTCAGTGCGGTATGGGGTACATCAGACCCCACATTTTATTTTACCCATAGAATCTAAACTAACTAATCTAACCACGGGTGACGGTAGATTTAGGTTAATGAACTCATTGTTAATAATAATCACGACAAAAGCCGCACACTTTGTCTTATTTGGCGCCAAAAAAAGGATTTTGGTCTCCTACGGGCGGTGGGGTTTAATATGCCTCGTGCCGCCACAATCTCTGGTATAGGACAAGGTTTAAAACGACCCGTAACGCAGTAATGGAAAGTACAGATATATCTGTGCTGCTGGGAACGTGTTAAAATAATTGTAATGCGGTACATGATGTCATATCAATGTTACAGGTTCTATGTTCTCCTAGAGACAGATGTATTTTAAAGATTGATTTGTTAGAGCAATATGATCATCATCCCTTTGTACCTTAGTACGTTAAGGTAATAGGAATGTTTTGTGACTATAATCTGTTTTAATAACGTAATTTATTCTTTAATTGATATTATGTTTCTCTAGTTTCTAGTGTCGCGGTGTTTTGCTGAAACACAAGTCGAATGCATCGTATTTTTATGATTGAATTATGTTATTCACATGCCTATTCTCCAAAGTATATTAAGCTTCATTTAATTTCGTGGTAAACACTATTATAATTTTAAACTAAAATACTATTACTACAATAATTTGAACTTAAATTATAATTGGCTAAAAGTTACGTCAGTATAAAGATAATCCTACTCGAAGTCTACAAAGAAAGCTCACTCGTATTCTTCGCTTGTTAATAGTTGGAACTTGCAGTGAACGCCAAACTTCTGCAATCCCGATCACGTTACTGACAAATACAACTTTCCAGTTTGTTTAATTGCCGCTAATCAATTTCCATTGTAATATATTCAATTAACCTCATTTTGATTTCAATTCTCTATGTATGATAAGCATTATTGTGTGTTAATAAATTCAAATTCAAACTGGTTCTAGGAGGTGTATGTGTTAATTGGAAATTACTTATCTGCAGAAATATAACTCGTTTATTAATTCGTGATCTCTCCTTATAAAAAAACAAACTTTCTAGAGAAAGAGTTCTCAATCCGTACCTATACATTTAATACAAGAAAAACCTATAAAACCTTATCACTTTGTGTTTAATCCATTTAATACGTTTTACCTAATTCTTAGCAAAATCAATATGCAATCGAATCCTCTGTAATGTGCTTGGCGCAGCGATTTATCAAGGAAAGAAAAATACGCACCGTATTTCACCGCAGAACTCTAATTAGCTTTACAAATCGCAGCCGTGTTTAGTTCTAAAGCTGTGTAAATTTGTTTATGAAATTTGTATCACTTTGTAGCACTTTCCTGTTTTGTGTTTTCTACAGCTATGGCGGAAGCGTTTTTATTAGACTCTTTAAAAAGAGTTCCGGTGCCAGAGCCTCTTGATTGTGGCAAAGGCTTTAAATATATTTATAAACTCTCTATTCTGCTAACAATAACCTGACACAATTTCACTTTACCTACAGATTACCATCAAAATTAGTACAGTATAAGTTCGCTAGTAATCATTATTATACTACACGTTAAAGGGTTCAATTTCAACGTTTTCTTCAGAATTGCCCTTTCATTTCCCAAAGCCTACGTACTTATAAACAAAGCCTTTCTTATCCTGATTAACTCAGACAAGTTATTGTCAGATTCGCACGAAAGAAGCCCTCTTGTACCTAAATTATATTCGGATCAATTGTGAAAGTTAAGGAGTAAACATCACCACCTTGTTAGAACTTTAAAATTTAACTAGACATGAAAAGTCTGGAAAGTTCGACGAAGCCTTGAAGGGCAATTATTATCTTATACAAACTCCGTTTAAATTTCATTTGCGTGTTGTGATTACGCTCACACGGAGAGCGCAGCTTTTGAAACGCGGATGTTTTATTTCAGCGCCATCTAGCGGCAGTATAAATCTTTACGATTTTCAAATTGTTTATAAAGAGAAGGTTCTCACTTCGATTGTATGTTAACCTCAAAACTTTTAACCAATTAGATACATCATTGTAGGATCTTTTTTTAAATTATTATTTAAAAGCTTAGTGATTATTTAAAAAAAATTGTGCTTCATTTCTAGTCCAATTAAATTAATCGGGGGGGAATTGCAGCAAGTTTTAAAATAAATATTTCTCCAAAACCAATCAATATATTTCAGTACCTATTCAATCAGCATTCGTAATTGATATAAAATGTATTACTCTATGTATCGGTTTAAATGTTATTAACTAAGAGGCAATGTTTCTATCTTTGGTTAAAACTTATCCGTCCAATTAAGTATTACACGATCACATTAAAATCTCACTCGTAAAATGTCAAAAGTCAGGCAATAGGATACATGTGTGAAATGGTTGTTTGATATATTATTCGACTAATAAGTTTTATCCTCGGATTGAAAAATCGGCCCTGATTATTATAAAATATTAGCCTATGTATCAGTCGAACTAGAGCTAAGGCTCTAGGCTGAGAACATAAATAACGTGGTACCAAAATGACAATCCCAGTTTCTAACACCAGGCGGCTAAACAAATGTTGTCCCAAGTATACAAGAATGCACGCGCAAGCACGCTGGCTATTCAGAGACATTCCGGAGTGAAGGAACACTCTGTTGGTATTGGATGACTACATCTCGGATTATATTGGCCGATTAATTGGGTACAAGATTAGTATGCTATTTACCTATAAAATAATGTTAAGTTATTCGAAAAAACATATCTGTATAGCTGTAAAAGTAATGCCACTGTTAAAGGCAGTTGAAAAAGCTATTGATATGTTTTCTGCAATAAAAATAACAAGTAATAAAAGCTGCTATTTGGGACTGTCGATAGAAATGAAAACTTATAGTTTAAAATTTTAGGGTTAAAATTTAAAATTGCATATCTGTATCTCTATGACGCGTTCTCTACCAAAAATATTTTCATCAATTAAAAAAATGCTCAACGCAGCTCAAGAAGATTGAAAATAAAAAAAATAATTGAAATTTATCCTATACCTAAATATAAAAAAACAGCAGAAGTACTGAACAAAACATTAGACATAGTTTTAGTACTGATTTGCCACGGTTGATTTAACACTTGTTTATTTATATAACACAAACCACTGCCCCACAAAATACAGTATAAAATTCCTGCACGAAGTTTTACCGTACTGGACTCTAGAATACACTAACTCAATTCCCTTGAAGCCGTCACTCCAAGTGAAGCCTCATTCGCGATTCTAACTCCTTTACCTTGTTTTTAGACGGCTTGAAATTTTATTATTTAAGTACCATCGGAATTTACGAATTTAAACACTGTATTCTCTACCACTTTTTGTGTTTTGTTCGTATTAATAATGACGTAGCACATAATTCACTGCATCACTATAAAACAATTTAATATTTTGCGAATTCATTCTCTTCGTTATAGTGCCTCATACCTTGAACTACATTTTTAGCAGGCATTTGAATGCAAATCAATCATCCGCTTTCAATAAATCATTAAACCAATAACTCGGCCATTATCGCTCGCGTACTCAAATAAAACGCAACTAAACGCCGCACTGACACCCCATTTAACCATATTTCACTCTAGCTACAAAAGCATTGCGACGTTTCAATTCCATTTACAGACCGCCAACCGTAATAAAATGTATTTGTAAATTTGACAGCTCATAAAATTCTCAGCGCGTACAGCATGCTGTGCAAAACTGGTAAAACAATTCCCAGGTTCTGCCGGGAAATAAAATTTAGCCTGCCAGTTGCCACCGTCCACTTTTAGCATTCAATTATTTGCTTACGTCCTGCGCGAGAGATATCCCTGAAGAGTTATGTGACAGAGACCTAAAAATATTTTGTAATGTGCCTACATTTTTAATAATTTTTAACATTTAATAGAAATGTTGTGTTGTTATAGGTTGATAGACTATGTCATAGTGAAGAGAAAAAATAAAAATAAACAATCTATAAATTACATTCAGAACATGATACATACATACATGAAAAGAAAGCTCATTCTGTCTGTTGCTAAACTTTCTCATTTAAAGTCCGTTAGCCGTAATTAAAAGCCTATGAATTAAATATAGAGTCCTTAAACAACAAACACAAATGTACACTTCAACACTAAACACATTCAAAAAGCGATATCACAGCACAGTAGGTGCTCAATTTATTCGAAAGCTGACTAGATGTTTATCTAGAACGGGGCGCACGTGACCATAGCCTGTCGAATTTAGCTCGATATGCTTTTTTAAAACTAGTTATGACCACACGCGAACTTCTAGGAATTTCCGCCTACATTGCTGGCGAGGTGGGCATTATTTATTCGCTATGAAGAGGGAACAGCGCGGTGTATGCGGCCACATTTTTATCGACTTGCATTTATCGAATAAAAATGCCAGTTTGCACATTGCTACAGTTTCGCGCTGTTGAATTTACGACGTAGCCGGTTAGTGGTGTTAATAATAAATATTTTAAGTGGAACTTTTATCCTCTAGTACAAGAAATTTCATACCGTTTATTGTTTAATGCATATTACGAGGCGCATGTGTGACATTTATTGAAACGAGGAAATATGAATTGCAATTTCTATCAATACATAATATAACATGGAGACACAAGTTGTTTCATCATACCGCTCATAGCTAAATTAAAATATCAGAAGAGGCAATTATACTTTTTCTGTACCAAAACATAGAACAATGGCTTTCCGCGGCAGTTTCAAGTACTGTGCAACAAAATGTTGGAACGACATTCCTCCACCCATACACAACATTTGTTGCAAATCAAGATTCAAAACTGTCTATCGAGACTACCTTCTAGGAATACAAAAATCAATTCCATAATTTCGATATATTAATATTTAACTTTCTTTGTTTATTTTTCTTCATTTGCACAGTCTTGTTTCTGCCGTAGGGCGTAAACATAGGGTTATCTACACCTTCTGTGGAATGCTTGTTGGTTCCTGAAGTTTATTATTATTTTTAATATTATATATTGCCCTTTCATTTGTGTACCTATATGTTTACTGATATTATATACTATAATTTTATAAATCGCGATCGAACGTCATTTCAATTATTACAACATAATGAATGTAAAATCTTTAAAAATCTCCGACTATTATTATAGGTTGTCGCGAAATTCTCTGAAATATCATTCTGAATGGCTTTCCAAATTAAGATATAATTGATATATTGTTGGGATAAATTCGTTTTGCTCCGGCGAAAACGTCCCTATAATTGAATTTAATAAATTAAAATTGCGCGTTTGAATTTACTTTCGGCTGAGGCTTGATGATTTTATTTTCTTTGCCATTTATTCGATTGTGGAATGGACATTTAATTTTGCTTTCCTTTATGGTATCGGAGGTCTGAATATTAATCGCTTATTAAATTACTGTATTAGGATTGATACCAATTAATATGATCATCCTTAATGAATACGGAATAAAAAATTGATAAATAATTTTATTTTAATTTTAAATTAAAAGCATTTTTGTCGAATCGTCCTGTTTTATTCAGTGATTATTGCATAGAAAGTCTGATTTGAACAAAGAAATATTTCATAATTTACAATAAGACGCAAAACTACTTTAACCTCTTCCACACACACGAAAATAACTCAGAGCTCTAACACTAGTTGTATTTTACGACTTTTCTCCAAAGCGTGCATATAATAGCTAAAAATTTAACCCTCAAATGCACAATGCTGAGCGCACACAACCGCTAAGCCCCGGGGGCCTTATCAACCGGCCCCATACCCCTAATCCCACACATTGTCTTCCACGGACATTATGCATACAATTATTGATTGTTTCATGTTATACTGTGTTATAGCTTAAAAATAAACATGCTCAAAGTGTTCTTTGTGTAATTTTGAAGTGTATTTTTTGGAAGGAACTTGTCAATGTAAGCATCCTCATTGACTGAATTATTAATGCTCTATAAGTTAAATTGAGTGTTATTTTACGTTATGATTACATGTCAATGGTCGAAAAATAAATTTTCTTACTTCTCAAAATACAAATTAAATACCCAACTTTATTTTCTTCTATTGCCTTGAAAACCCCCTCCATCACATACCTACGGCCTCAAACAATAATTGTAAACCACCGTTTTTAACGCTCAACACTGTCCCATGACAGGCACACTAATCCCACCGTTGTCTTCGACGTATAAATTCCCTCCGTGACGCACGTGGCGGCGACAGGGTTAGGCGAATTAATTGTTGCTCCGTAGATTAATGCTCCGGCCGAGTTCAGTAAATATATGTTGTCGGCCAAATGAACACGCACGATGGTTATGTTGATAGTTTCGTTGAACGCTGCGTTGAATTATTTAATAACTGCGTGATAAATTGTCTTGTAAATTATAAGCAGCGTGTTTGCGCGCTGCGACTACAGCTGTAGAAGTTTAAGAATTTAATTGTACGAAATGAATAAATAAATTCGTTCGTCTTAGCATTACAATTGTGTATGTTTACATTTTCGAAAGCATTAAATAGGAATAGTTATCTGTTGTGGTATTTGAACATTTCTAACGTACAAAATAATTATGTTACGTATTTATTCTGATTGTAGTTACAATAAAGGAAGAGATATTATTATTATTACACGCTTTATATTAGCTTCACCTGTATGTTTGTTTGTTTGTAACCGACTTCTTTGGGCGCGATTTTGACCCACTTTAAACGGCCAGATTTCGTTCAAACTTTGTAGATTTATTGAGGACCGATGACAATACACTAATTTGATAAAATAAATAATAGTTAAAAAAAAATAAAAAACACGCTTTTTATAGAAAACCGACCTAAAAGCGTGTTTTTTAGTTTTTTTAAACTATTATTATTTTTAATTCGAATAACACCTATTAAAAAAGTATATTTAAACGACTTGTAGGCTTTTTTTAAAAATACACGTGTGCAAACAAAGCAAAGGTTAATGCCCCATATTTATTTCATTAATAATACATAATAATAAGAATATGACAATACAAATAACAATATACGAACATAATAATGTCTAGCCAGGATATGATAAAACATTCGTAAAGTAGAAAAGGACATAATATTATAGGGCTCGTTGGCACTAAAGTTTCTCTATAATGGATATTTAGAAGAAAACGTTGGAAGTGGATTTTTTTTGTATAATTTATAATTTACTAAGGTAAATTATTTATTTATTATACAACTAAGACAATACGCAACGTGGTATACCTACTTTTTAAAATTATTCCAACTTTTAGAAATACATATTATCAGCAACAAATTTACAAATTACCTAATAATACATAATTTAAAATATTTACTGGGCAGCCAGTCTCAAATCATTAGCTCGTGCACCTTAATCTTTATAATGTTCCTCTCACAGAAAATTTCTAGTATACTAGTTCTATGCGTATCAAAATTGATGACTATTTTTATAGAAATATTATGTTATTTAAGTTTCAACATTATCGAGTTACAGCGCGTCTCGACTGTAATAAAGTGAACTTTTATAGAAGATTCCTGATAATAGGAAAATTGATAACAGGGGTACCTTTTAAAAATATGTTTTTTAATGTTGTACGTCGGATGAAGTACATTTTTAAAGAACGCTTATAACAAGGTACGAATAAATACGCTACCTGAAGGCAATCGTGGCCAATATACAAGTTCCTTTCTTCATCATGGTTTGAAAAAAGAAGCCTCTTTATATTATAATAATTGTATATTTCTAATAAAATATAGTAAACGTTCAAACTACAGACTTCTCCTATGATAATATATCAGAATCTTCTCAATAAACCGGTATTTATTATGTAAAATAATGTGAAAAAATATAGTAACTATATAAAATATTTAAAGAAAACTTTACATGAAGTGATTCATATCATTAGATTCTAAACAGCTTATCAAATTACTTATGTTTTTTAATACAATATGTTATTGATTTATTTAAACAAATATTTGTAAACTTTAAATTTATAAAATTGGATTTTACTGGGAATACAGTATGCTAATTTTCTGACAGGATATTCGTGCGTGAAATAAACTCTCTTAACTTTCTTAACTCACTTCAATTAGGATAAATTTGATAGACGTGTAACAACATCTTCCATGCCTATACAAAAAATACAACATAAGTATCATACATTTAAATAATGACAAAAAAACTATTTGTATAACTCTTTCCACATTTATTACCAAGTGGACTTACCAACCCTACAAATCTATGTCCCTCCCGAAACGTAGTCAATTGAACCAACAATAAATTATTGAAATCTTTCGCCAGTAGCAGTTTCCTGCACATAATACATAACGAAGTGAATAAGTCAGCAATAGAGCCGAGAGGGTTAACTTTTGAACGCAGCGGACCGGATCAAGAAAATGTCGACTTAGGACCCTTTTACATTGCTGAAAAAGCCGAGCGTGTAATTCCTTGTGCGTCGATAAAGTTGGGACAAATGATCCCTGATGAGGGGACTATAATGTTATTGTTTTCTTTCATGCTATTCAAATTAATGATTCTATTTGCGATCGAGCTGGATGTTTATTGCTTTATTATGATGATGGAAACACGATCATACGTTGTTTGTTTGCCATATGAGGGAATGTGTATTTAAAATTATGCATCGGTAAATATAGTATAAGAAAATACTGCGTGATATTTTGTTAGTTATCTACCAGTAACATACATACCATTATTGAAAACAGTTACAGCTTTAAAATTTCTGTTTCTCTTTCGTAATTTCATCATACCAGTACTATTTTCCACGGTTCATTTTTAAATGTCTATACCTACATTAGGAACTCCAGCTCATTATGTACACACAGCTTATTATAAGCAGTGTATATCATGACCTCCTACCAGATAATAAGACCGGCGGACGCTTTGAGCGCGTTTCACACGACAGTGCGTTGCGTCGCGCAATGCACAAGGGCCCTTATTCGTATAGCACGTCTACAGATTGTCGACTCACAAAGGGTAAACATGTTTGCCTCGTTACAACTGCAACGCTGATATATTGCATTCGAACTTTGTGATTTGATGAAAAATTTCCTTCGACATTTCTCAATTGGAGATTTTACTATTTTTCGAACAGTGCATATTGCAATTATTCGAAATGAATGAGGTCTTTTTATAGATACTAGACAGATAGTTTAATTTATCCCGCATTAACAGTATGTGTAATTAATGAATACCATACGTCATTGTTGTAATGATGCGTTGAAATCTTACCGGCAAATGAAGCAAAAGCATAATCAATTGTCTATATTGATAAGTAAGCGTCTTTGCTATCCATATCCAAGACTAGCTGCGCTTCGCGGTTTCACCCGCGTGGCTCCGCTTCTGTTAGTCTTAACGTGATGATATATAGCCTATAGCCTTCCTCGATAAATGGGCTGTAGCGACACCTCGCTCTGAATCGCGCAAGCGAAATGTTTTCGCTACAGAGCATATATACAACTTTCCGACATCATCCATCGGGGCCTTCACGGCCGGCCAGTCGAGTAGACTGGTCGAGGATCCTCCCTTTTTCAATGGAGGAATTCCACCTTCCTTCCTCCACAGGGCTATCCAACTCCGAAAGAATTTTTCAAATCGGACCAGTTCTTGAGATAAGCGCGTTCAAACAAACAAACAAACTCTTCAGCTTTATAATATTAGTAAGTATAGATAAAGAACTTTTGAATGAATTAATCGATCTAGCAGCTTTTAGGGGGCACTTTCATAAAACTCATAACGCCCTTTGACCACGCGCACACACAGACAAAAAACCAACAAAAACGCCAGACAGGCACCCCGCTGATCGCAAAACACAAACAACCGATCGCCAGGACACAAGGTCGCACATAACATTGTGTTAACTCGCCGTAACCGCCTTTACGAGGTGCCAACCGCTGCGAGCCGCATGTCGCCGGATAGAACCAGATAAAACCGGCTGGCCGCCCGTAAACTGTCCCCGACTAAGTTATGTAAGCTCCAGATTTTATTCAGTCACATAAACTCGTGCAACCGACTCGCCTCTGACGCCGTTTAGTTTGATTCTGTTTGCACAATCGAACTTATTTGGGCGTCCAATTTTAGTTCAGAAGTTCGTGTTTGATGCATGTGCTAATGCGAAATATAGAAGCAACTATAAAACATGATAAAACATCGATTTATAGCTGTTGTAATCTTTGTTATTAAGTTAAATCTATGAAATAGAATTTGACTTTTTCTGAATTCAATACTATAACTTCGTATAAGATTACCTAATTCTTTTAACAATTTATTTTAACAGGACAGTTTTATGATGCAAATAATCTTTTCTTCAAGTAATAAATTTTTGAACACATAAGAACGGAAGATAGACATTTTATATAGATACGCATATCAAGGGACTGATTTTAATCTTATTTATATGCCACTCTCATAGAGATGGTTACGTTAAAACATCAATCAGGTCGAATCTGGATATATTGCGTCATAAAAAGATACGTATTTTGACTTCAAAGACATGAATAACTAGGTTTTAAGATTATGTAGTCCAGCTATGTAATATACTTTCGATCAGGTAAATAATGAAACTTAGAACATGCCTATAGTCCTAGACTTGTCCTACACTTAGTACTAAGTAATTTTTTAACAACCTTTTGTTTAACAACCTCCAATGAGAATACATCAAAAAATTAGGGAATTATTGAATGAAAACTTTAATTTCCAAAAACTACAATGACTACTGAAATTATATCTAAACTTAAAAGTAAATAACCTAAACCATCTTATTATAAATTCCTTGCCAAATAAACTTTAGAAGACTATCTTTAGTCAAAGCCGACCAATTCTAGACATGCACAAGCAGCATATAAGTGTTAATTCATATTGTCAGTTGGACAATGCATTTATCACTTTTATTTAAGAAATCGATTTACTTTTAATTACTCCTGCATTCTGTACCTTAACTCCATATGCAATATGTACACATCCGCTTTTCTTAAAGGCAATAAATGCCATAATAGTCATCTTATCGCATACCCATCTATTCACTGGTTAATGAGTAACCTTGTAGAACCATCACCCCAATAATTTATTACGCACTATAAAAACCCCATCCTTTCCGCATATAAATCATCGCATACATGCGACGTGATACAAAAAATGGCATTAATACATCATAATTCAACTAACAATGGTGTCTTTGAGGCATAAAACTTGGAAAATGGCCGGCTGTCGGTGTTCCGTCAATAATTGGTAATGGATGACGTCATCATGTCGAACGTGATGGATTGACTCGCTTCTTGACGGATTAAAAAAATAGATTCGATTAGGTATTAAATGGCGTGGCGATTCTGCTTTGTTAATCTTTGCCCGATTGTTTTACGCCTTTTCGAATTGCCGGCGGTGTGAACAAACATGGATCAAACTGAAACTCATCGTCACATATTTATTTTTTCAAGTAGATTTATTTTAGAGGCGCTTTTTTTACTTTTACTTTTGTTTTAAATTAGTTTTTACCAGTTAGAAAGTGTAAATATACCTTGGATGTGCTGCTAAACTATTTACATTTGTTACCTATATTTTTGGTATATTCTTATTTATAAACATGCAGCCATGCGCCTATTTTAATCTATGATACAATTTTCACTGCACGTTTAAATGCTATTATCAAACAACATTATGTTACACTTTTCAATAGAGCCATCAACTCTACCTTCCCAAACTTTCCCATCAAATTATTTTCCAAACCTTTCAAAACGACATGAAACAATCACCTTTCAAGACGCTACAATAAATGATTGTCTAAAAACACCCATTGTTGTTGCTGACGTAATTTTTTGCCGCCCGTAACCTAATCAATCATAGCTGAAACATGTCTGCAAGAATTAAAACGTCACGTAGAGTTATATATTAATTATTCAAACCCAGTAATAAGACAATACATTTCATATTTTAAAAGGTTCGTTTGAAAACAAGAGAACATGTTAAAATTTTAATTATTTTACGAGAATAAATTAATTGATAAACTTTCTGTAGAAAAGAAACTAAAGCACTGTTAATTAAATAAGCCATATTATAATTTAATTTGTATAAAAGAGAATTATTTATTAATTGTTGCAAATATACCATACTTAGGTCCTCTTTATTATATTATTTTATTTTAAAACCACTTAAAGTTAAAACAATGCGCTTAATACGGTAGATACTTACCGGCTGTCGACCCGCCTAAGCTAGAATCCATTTGTCCGCTGCATTATTGTAAACCTGAAACAATTGTGTCTTGTAAGAAAACAAAATAATATTTATTCATCATAAAATTCAATTAACCATCAATTAAATTAAAAGACATTTTTAAAATATACAAGCTTTCGTAGAGCTTTCAACAAATATAAATTTAAAGAAAAGAAACATCTTTGTTCATTATTGTTATAACTCATTTTTGACGTGACAACGTCTTATAATTCGATAGCCGGCTGCACGCACGAAAAAACATGACTCATGCGGCGTTACCTCGCTCTGAGGCATTCCATGTAGGCTTGAAGTGCAAGCGAGAGCGCGGAACGAGCAACAAAGAAGCACAATAGGCCGTTGTCACGTTCAACTATCGTCAGTAAACCGACTTTACAGACAACCAATTTTTTTTTCTTAAACATATCTGTTTAAGATCGTAATGTCGATAAGATCACAAAAAAATTCAGAACCTCCACCTAAAAATGTGTCTGTAAACGTTCACCACTATAAGATAGACCACCATAAAAATTGCTTTTGATACCTCGTCAAATGAATAAACCTTGTTAGAACTATTGTTCTGATTAATAAATATTCTCAAGACTATGATGTGACTCTTTGATACCAGCAACTTGTGCGTGTACCTACTAGTTTACACACGTAAGAAGTGAAACTTCTTTATGACCTTATTTTAAAAAAAATAATTTACTATATATGCAACTTTACAGAAATACGTCACTCTCTCGTGTAAATGATAAAAACAAGATGGCGCGTAACGGAAATATGTCACGCGTAACGAAAAAATGTTACACAAATTTTTTTTCCAAACCCGATAAAGAAGTTTCACTTCAATAAGTTACTGAAAATACTTTTACTACAATTATAAAATGTGTCCGTTTGTTCTTTCTTATTAAAGCAACAGTTAGTTTTATCGTTTTAAATTTTTCTTACATAGTTACAGATCATAGAGTGAAAAGGATTATTTATAACCTCAAAAACAATTTATCCCAGCATTGCCAGACCGATCTTGTATAAGAATAGATCGGGGGATAGAAGAGTTAAAAGCCATTATTTCCAATGTCAACCCCGCTACCTTAGCGATAAACCGTGCAAGTTATCCGTACTAAACATTTTATTTACCTACAGTTGTGTTAAATACGACTTTTCTTAAACAAATTGCGACAGATCACGAGATCTTGGCTAGTTTACGAGGCTCTTAATAAAACTAGTGTAACGTTCATAAAATTCTCTTTCATTGCCACTTTATTGTACGTAAGAATTTAGTTTTATGGTCCGTGTATTTCGTGTCCAATGTTGGTACTGGAGCAACCGTACTAATAATTTAAATGGTAAGGTAACACTATCCTTCAATTTGTTACATTTTAATATCTGAATTGCGAATTAAATTAGTATACATTTTAATGTACAAGGTTGAAATAAAAGTTTTTTATAGTGAAAATAAAACGCGAAGAAGAAATAGGTATATATATACAGTGAAACTTGGTTAAGTGGGACCTGGATAAGTGAGAAACCTCCATAACTGGAACTCATGCTGAGGTCCCAACACTTTGGCACTGAATTACCTCTGTTAGTGGGACGAGGTAAACCTCTTTATCTGGGATTTATTCCTTCGATTTATCATCATAGTTACCTCTATAACTGAGACAGCGAGTAAATTTTATATGCATAAACCTCTGTAACTGAGATAACATTGTTTGTTTACTCATTCTTATTCAACCCACAAATTCCACACGTAATTCCAAGTACGTAAGTACAAATTTTGAGCTTCAATTACCTTCAGTTTTAGTTTCGCTTTACTATCATACAGATGTTTATTTGAAAAATGTCAAAACGAAAGCTACAATCGTTATCACCCCTCTGTAAATGAGACAGATATTTATTTATCTGAGACACTGGGTAAGTGGAATACCTCTATAAGTGAAACGACATTGCAGGTCCCTTGATGTCTCACTTAACCAGGTTTCACTGTAATATGGAAAAGGTTATTGCACCCCACCTATCTGTTAAAGGTTATTACATCCCTTTTCCTTTTCTACTGAAAAACAAGAATAAATTTCAAATACTTTATGAATGAAACTTATTATATCGGAGTACGCAAAAATGATAACCTCTTCTATACACAAAATCTATTAATGAACCATGAGAAATGCATCTGCCCGGGACATGTATAGAGCACTTTACGCCATGTCTATCATATTTACAAGCATGTTAGACAATTCACACAGCGCCATCTAGTTCCAAACTAAGTAAATCTAAAGCTCTTGCTCTACGAGAACAAATCGACCAATATAACACCATGATCACGCATATCATAATATGTAACTATCTAGTGCCAAAATATAGTAAAAAATACCATTTTTTAGAAATCGGAATTGAACTTACAATGGTTCTAGTTACTACTAATTACTCCAACAGGATTTAAATCTATTTATAATCAGTAACGTATTTATAGTTAGTTATACAACTCAAGGCCCCGTCTAAAGACATTCCCTTATCGAGTCGACGAAATAAACGCACATACACAACGAATACATGAAGAAGTTTGTATTTGCAACGTGTTTACTTGACACCGTCAGATTATAGCGTTACAAAGCCAACTGAAGAACAGTGCAGCGCTTCAAAAAAGGCATGCATAAATCTGTGAAACGAATCCAAAGTAATAGGGGCCCCAGAATTGATTGAAAGTTTCACTCAAATAAATAAATTTGGCCCACATAAACTTACTTACTTCAAGTTGTCATCAACTAAATAATTTAGAACAAAACTGAAAACAATTCAAGTAACAATATGTCAATTAGGTACTGGATCTGGTATTTCAGATAAATAATAATTATTGTATCCATTGCATTTAGATTTAAGAATATATAACTTATTTATATGAACATACTAGCGGTCCGCCCCGGCTTCGCCCGTGGTACATATGAAAAATAGATGTTGGCCGATTCTCAGACTTACCCGATATGCACAGAAAATTTCATGAGAATCGGTCCACCCGTTTCGGAGGAGTATGCAGACTAGCATTGTTACACGAGAATTTTATATATATGAACATATTATATTGATCATGCTAAATGAAATCGACAAAACATTCCTTTACGAAAACGGCGCGAAACTCTGTTCACACATTCATCTTTTATTACGTACGAAAACCACTACAGCTCCTTATGCATGTTTGTTTCATCATGTGCAGTCGGTATTCTCACGAATGTGTTAATTATTGAGTGTATCTATTAAGGTTAAACATCGTCGTAGACAAAGAGAGATGACCACTAAAAAGTGTCGTTAATCAAACCCATTCATATTCTTGAATATTACGACACATTTACAAAAATAGTATATATTATGATGAAATTCTAAAACTCTAACGATTTGGGGCCCAAGAATAGCTGTTACAAGCCCGAGTTCGTCCCACACCACCGAGGCGTGTAAACAGTCAAATTTCACAGAAAAAACCCTGTGTCCGAGGACTTTCGCCCGACGATTTTTAAACTCGTCGCCGATGAGTTGAAAATTGCACACTTTTTAGTTTTTCCCGCTCCATCCTACTATTTTTATTGGTTTGCACACTTCATTTTATAATTTGCGAATTTCTGATTGCATTGCAGACCAAGATTAGTTCGACACTTTTCTCACTAATTCTTATGAATTGCTAGATTCATTTCCTCGTAGTTGTTTTTGAGCATTATTTTGAAATCGAAATCTCAGTACTGAGTTTTAGCGTGGATTCCTTAATGAATAATTGATCCTTTTTATCCGTATACATACTGAAAACCACCGCATCTCACGGGTTTATTTTAGAGTTGGTTTAGACTAAATCTTTCGCTTAATTTCAGTATAAAGCACATCAGATTAAAATATTGATACTTTATTGGTTAAGGCCTGCAAACTTTAATGAAATTATAGGATAAATTAATAAATTTTGTTTGCAGATTATGCTCATCACCACTTGGCACTTACCTATCAGTGAAGGAAGATGAGGAAGAAACCAGTATATTCAATAACCAAAAACTTCGACGATATAAGTTGGCAGGTGGCCAGCGAACATTTTGGATCATGTTAATGACATCCCAAATAACAATGTTGTATTTAATAAAGTATGCATTTATAATTTAAATATGTGTAGATTATTCCATATCCTATAAAAAACCAGACAAACAGATACAAACCTATAACATTCCTTTTTAATTTTAAAATAAAATATGACAATGTAGAGCTAAAAGCTCCTGTAGTAATGTTATGAAGAACTAAAACTACTGTTTCCTTTTACAATAACAAGCTATATTCTTTAGCTTTTTAACTATCACTCACAATTAAAAATCATAATAAAGAATGTTACCTAAGAATTAAAAAATAAGAATCCTTTCCAATACTTAATAAATAAATGTGTAAGTTTGCTAGATATAGAAGAAAGCTCTTGCTCTTTCACACTTAAACTACTGGACCGATTTGATTGAAGTCTGTTTAAGATATTGCCTTAATATTTTAAGTAACAACATTTAAATTCTGCAAATTTATTTTACAAACCCACGTTCAATGTGTCTGTCAATAACATATGCCTAAAAGTGATAGCAAAACTTCCAAAATAATAAATCGATTTGATACAGTTTTTGAAGTGAAACTATAGCGCGTTAAGAGTAAAATTTCAAGGTCGCGTCATGGCAATACCGTGACGCCATGGAGTAAGGCCATTTTGGTATCTGTAATCTGGTTTCACTTCTGACACGTGTGCTGGGCACACAAGCAACACATATTACCTGTTTACATTTGCGAACCACCCACCATTGCGACTTATACGAACTAAAATATTAAAGAAAATTCATGAAAAAAATAAATAAGTAATGAACAGAATTCATGAGGCTACAAAAATCGCCATATCAGCTAGTAAATAAATACTAGAAAATAACATACTTTTATGTCTCTTTTATTTCTTTTATTATTTGCGCATTTTATTGCCTATATTTGGCTACTGTGTCAGTACTTATAAAGCCTACATTTAGAAAAAGACAAAAATATTATTCTTGTATACTTAATATTATAAAGTTGAAGACATTGTTTGTTTGTTACCCAGCTGCGAAATCTTCTACATCCAAATTTTTTACAATTATGTTTTATTTCGATATAAACCTTCTTTTTTACGCATCCAAGATGAGGTTCAATTTACAAACATTATTTTTATATTAAATAAAAAAATAATAAATATGCCCTATTTATTTTTGACTATTTATGACGGGCGAGTGATTTAGTACTTCCTGGGACGAAAAACGATTTGGGACAAACAGGATGTTACGTCACGAATCTACGTCCAATAACTCAGAGTAGCAGACGTAAATTGGTAGCAGTTTCAAGTCTCATAGATATATAAAAAGTACATAAAATATGATGTATATTTGTAGATTTTCTCGTCTTTAAAAATTAGTAACTAAATAATCGTCATGTTACATCAAAATATATCCTTATTATGAATCGGTACAGCAAAAATATTATGAATATACACATACTGCATGATTGCATCCTGCTCATCCTGATGGATAGCAAAAATACTAACAATAAAAGTAATAAAGTAATAAATTAGCATCTAATTTTTAAAACTTGTGAAAATCGATTGAGTAGTTTTTATTTCAATCGTTATAGACAAAAAATCTTTCCTCTTAAAAATGTTATTATAGACTAGCTGTGCCCCGCGGTTTCACCCGCATTGCTCTACTCCTGATGGTCTTAGGGTGATGATATAGCCTATAACCTTCCTCGATAAATGGGCTATCTAACACAGAAAGAATTTTTCAAATCGTACCAGTAGTTCCTGAGATTAGCGCGTTCAAACAAACAAACAAACAAACTCTTCAGCTTTATAATATTAGTATAGATTATTCAATTTAAATAAATACGCTACTGAACATCAACACAATCCCTTTAGCGTTTTAAGTATTTGACATACCATACATACATACAACCAATATTAGTTTACAGATATCAATAAGTATAATATTCGCTATAAAAATTACTTACAGCAGATACGATTTCAGTGTTGTCCGTCGGTTGATTGATCACGTTCCATATAACTTATTTCTTACTATCGTATTAAATAATATGAACATTAAAATATATAACAGCGAAGTAATAGATAAATAACTTTATCAATAGATTCATATTAAATGTGAGAAACATGAGTAAATATTCTTTATTTTTCAATATACTTTACTTACGTAACACATAAAGTACCTATGCCACATCTTAATATATATAAATCTCGTGTCACAATGTTTGTCCTCAATGGACTCCTAAACCACTTAACTGATTATAATAAAATTCGCACACCATGTGCAGTTCGATCCAACTTGAGAGATAGGATAGTTTAAACATGTAGGTACCACGGGCGAAGCCGGGGCGGACCGCTAGTAGCTACATATATATTTTATGGAATGTCTACATTATAAAATGTTTCATTTATAAATTTTTGGAAATAAAAAATTTAAAACGTTATTAATGTACCTATATTTTATTGAATACTAGCTAACCGCCCGCGGCTTCGCCCGCGGCTTCGCCCGCTTTGTCCTTCCTCTTGAATCACTCTATCTATTAAAAAAACCGCATCAAAATCCGTTGCGTAGTTTCAAAGATTTAAGCATACATTGGGACAGAGAAAGCGACTTTGTTTTATACTATGTAGTGATGAAATGGACATGCGTAAACTACGCCTGTCCATTTCACCATAAACATGCCTAAAAGCAATATATATCCCTTCGCTAACGAATAATGATTGATGAATGATGAAAATCAAGTATAAGTACTGCAACATTTCTGTTTCTTTTTAAACTGTTAATTAAACTGTTCAACTGTTTAAACATTTCAGATATACAAACAAAACAATTACCTGGTACCGAAAAAAGTAGAGAAACTTACGATCGAATATTTTGTTTATATAGTCATTAAAAAAACCATATAGTTCGTTATATACGTTAAGATATATCGGCTATAATATATATAGGCTATATATTTAGAGCCGGGCTCTTATTGAATTTTTAATTCATCTATTCCACATCCCGTATAACTGAGCGATTTCACTCCAACTTGACCGTGATGTTGCTCTGCGTTATTGGAGCATGCCGCATTATGCCCGACCGGCTCTGCTTTGAATTCTTTTTGTGCAGCCTTTAAATATTTCGATGCAAGAAATTTTTACCTCTGACGTAATAAAATATAAATGTATTTCCAAGCAAAAACGTAGAAAGAGTAAAATTGTTAGACTTGTTTTGGAATACTGAATAAAATACAAAGTTTTATGCATTTTATTATTTGCGAATTCAGATATTTGTTTGAAGTATAAATTGAGCAATAGTTTTTGTATAAAGAATTGAACGTATTTCAATTCATCAGTGTTTTATTGTATCGTCTATTTGCTGAAGCTTTGAAAGCAGCAAAGCATAAACTAATCTTGCATCGATATTGTAATTCTGAAATTGTTTTCATTCGATATAAACATGTAATTACGATTTTTTTAATATCTATATATTTCGTAATGATACCTAATATGTATGTGTGTATATGATATTTAGTTGTAACTATGTTACGACTACGAATAGAGATACTAAACAAATTATATTTGAATGTATAATTAAATTCCCCACAATCGAAGCCGGAGCAAAATCTAGTACAACAATAAACAAAAAAAAACTTTTAAAAAGGTTACTATGTTAAAACCGCCACAGAAGTTTCAAACGAGACGCCAAAGTGACAACTCTAAGTAAGTCAGCGCTGGAACAAGGTTAAGAAATTCTATTTTTACAGCGTTTTACTTTATACGTTTTTCTATTGGACGCGCTCATGGAGTACTTTTAAGGGCCGGTGCACATGCCGCGTTGAAACGCGCTTTATTCACACGTTTGGAAAATAAAAAGTTTTATTTCTTACTAGCTTTCCACCCGCAGCTTCGCCCGCGCAGTCAAAGAAAAACCCGCATAGTTCCCGTTCCCGTGGGATTTCCGGGATAAAACCTATCCTATTTCCCGGGATAAAAAGTAGCCTATGTCCTTTCTCGGGTATCAAAATATCTCTATACCAAATTTCATGCAAATTGGTTCAGTAGTTAAGGCGTGATTGAGTAACAGACAGACAGACAGAGTTACTTTCGCATTTATAATATTAGTATGGATTTAATTCCATACACAGCGGTTAATCAAAAGACTAGTCTAGTGCAAGAGAAATTTTTATCTATTAAAACTAATGATTACATTTTAAGTATATGATATAGATAAATATGACTATCGAAAATTACCTGAAAGTGTCGTTACAATAATTGTACCTTCCAAAACTACTCCGCAAACCTTCAAAAATACTCCGCATTCAACCACTACATACTCTGACGGAGTAGGAGACCACCAAGACCGAAAACATTAGTACAGAACCAACCGCTCTATGTTCTCTCACCCAACTTCATTACACCAAGCTTAAAAATAATTGACCCAACTAACGAAGCAAACAACGTAACACTATTTAAATGCAAATACTACCAATATATTAAGACCGAAACTTCGTGAGAATGAATGTGAAGATGTTTATTGCTCTTTTACGCAAAAACTTCAAGACGGATTTCATTGAAATTACTTATGCTGATGGATTATGGTCTGATATAAAATATTTATGACTTTTTACTTCTAAAGAAGCAGACGAATCCGCGGTAACAACCAACTCCTATACCTATATCGTTAGTAATAACAATGATGTTACCCTCGTAGCCGATAACTAGGTCGTAGCACTTTTCGTAGGCGATTAAATTGATGTATTTGTGTACTTGGGCAGGTGGATATACCACATTCTTCTGAATGATTTTTGTAGATCTACGGGCAAATAAATGAACAGCCCTTTTAAAACTTTTTTATTATTATTATTTACCAGAAATAGAACCCTAACCTGTGCTACGCTTTAACCGTGATGGCGGGACGCACTGACGTAAAAAAAAGTGACACAAATTTTATTCATTCTTAATCCAAAGATATAGGAAAACGGAATGGCCAGCCGTCAACATAATTCTTGTCATTTTAGTATTTGGCCCGGTTGGTAAAGCCGTCAATCGTGAATCAACCGCCGGCTCTAGGGAATACTTCATGTGATTACAACTTATAGCCCGAGAGCTGGGGGACGAATTCGCTTTGAGAATTTATTTTCTGTGAAGATAACACAAGGTTGTTATGGAAAATAAGAATGTTGGCAGGAGATAAGAAATTGCATGCATTACTGTACGTGTGTGATGGAATAATGCCAATTATAAAATACTTTAAGTAATTGTTTTGACAAATAGGTTTAATAATTATTATGGTTTATTAATTGACAATACTTCTTTAAGGAGAGACAGATATTCATTTCTTCTTTTTTTAATATCTATGATAACTAACTCTAACTCGCATTAGAATATACATTCTTATAACATTTCTTTATGTTACATCAGTCTATATATCACAAGAACTTACCAATTCAGTGTCTCTATAGATAAAAGAAAACTTATTTCATCTTAAAATTAAAAAAACAAAAACTATAAAGCATCGTCTCAATTACATTACCACAACCAGATAAACGTAACACAATTCATGCAACATCATTAATCCACCATAAACAAATTAGTCAAATTAACCGCCGGCTCTCGGGCTATGCGTTTTAACTAATCAGCTAGTCTAGCTCAAAGGAAGTGTTTCTATATTCGCTAACAGGGTTTATACATCTCACAATCCTATTATGGCCGGTCCGAGCAGAATTACAAATAAGTTTAATTAACAAGCTGTAACTTGTACGATTAACTCGATTAGTTTAGAAATTAACGGATTTAAAACGTTTATAGGTTTTTTACTGGGTTTTTTATTTATGGAAAAGTTGGTCAAACAAATAGTTTGTATGTTTCTGAATTACTTAAAAAAGTGTTTAAGTTTAAGCACCAACTTCCTCTGTGTTTCATAATTTTCACAATTCTGCTGTAAGCTTAATGTATTTAAGGTTATTTTTTTAAATAACTTTCTGTTATAGATTCTTAAACTTTCCCCTGATTTAGATATTGCTATCTATCTACAGTGTAACCCAGTGATATGCTAATAAATCTAAAATTACCATTTCTAGAAATATATTTCCATACATAAACTAGCAAAAGACAAATTTATACTAAAAGAATTCATCCATTTCCAACGCCACTAAGTGGAACATTCACTATTTGTCCCACAGCAAAACACAAAACACTGCCAATAAAAAACGTCGCAAATGCAGCAAAATACACACTTTACAACAAATTTAGACATGCCAAGTGGAGACAAAATATCAATAATATCCACAAGAGTCGGGGAACTAAAATCGTTCCACAGATACGCAAATTGATTCAATTTTTCGTGCGAAATTGTATCCTTGGAGCGAAAGCGCGGGAATGTAAAGTCAGTGTTACACCAGCGAGATATCTTTGTCCTTTTGGCAAGGTAGAAGTAGATCTCGTGTACAAAGGCTTTATTCGCTAAAAAGGCCGGCTACACATCTGCAAAATGGAAATGTCCGCAAAAATATGATTTACCGTAAATATGTCAATTTTAAACACGATCAAACTATTTCCATATGATATTTGTACCACAATGGCTTTTATTACTGCAATTATACTTTTTTGTAAGCGCCATCTGTTTACAAGCTTTCAAAACTTCTAAAATAATACTCGTGAAGAACACTAAATTATGCTAAAATGTGACTTTTGAAGTTAAACATATAAAAGAAACACGTATCATGCCCTAGTGGCTCATTATGTGACTTAGTACCTAATTCATTTTAATAAACCCAGTTTTTTATAGCTATACATCTTCACGGCAAATTAATTATTTTATTATGCTAGTTGATGACACACGTTTTTGTGCCAGGAAATCCTTATCAGTTTATCACTTAAGAACATATAAAATAATTTACGACCTAAGTATTCTCACACCTATCGAATGTACACAAAAAATAGCATAAAAAATCTGTCAAGCCTAACGCAAGAGTTTGGTAATAAATACTATGGTACCGTACAATTTTATTGAAATAGACAATTCTAAGCCAAGGATACGTATCTTAAGAAACAATTTATGCCTACAGTAATAATATTTGGTATCATCACTACCTACATAGTATAAAACAAAGTCGTTTTCCGCGTTGTCTGTATGTATGTATGCTTAGATGTTTAAAACTAGGCAACGGATTTTGATAGTTTTTTCTAATAGATAAAATTATTCTTGAGGAAGGTTTTAGTATATAATGTATTAAGTTTTCTACAAAATGCGCGAAGCCACGCGCGGTAAGCTAGTGAAACTATCACATTCGTATGAAGATACCTTATAGTATGGTGTGGAGAGACCATACATATCAATCTCAAGAGAGCTTCGCTATTCCAATCCTTTGTCGCTCCATCTCGGCTTGTAACATTCGGTTTAGATTTCAACCAATTCAAGAGCTGTGAAGCTTTCATCTTGAAACCAACACCTTCATTGATTTAAAAATAACTATAGATACACGAATATTTAACTGTAGATTCCATGTTTTACTTTGTATGTATGAAAAACCTTTCTTTAACAGGAAATCATTGGAGATTTGATGAACAATATTACAGTTTATTAATATAAAGGAACTAGCATTCCGCCCGCGGTTTCGCCCGCGTTATCCCCGCATAGTTCCCGTTCTCGTAGGATTTTTGGGTTAAAACCTATCCTATGTGTTAATCAAATTTACCCTCTATATGTGTACTAAATTTTATTGTAATCGGTTCAGTTGTATTTGCGTGAAAGAGTAACTAACAAACATACACATACACATACATCCATCCTCCAAAACTTTCGCATTTATAATATTAGTAGGATAGGATAGTGTTTATAGAGTAAATACATCGTAATACAATGTTACTGTTATTTTTATATCTATATGAATCATGTTTGTATGTAAATATTCAGTATTTTTTTTCATCTATTATTATTCTATCATCTATTATTCTATTCAAATATAGGTAGAAAATGTAAAAATAAACTGTGTAAACTGTATACCGAAGAAAGTTAATTTCTTATCTATGGTTTGGTGCTTGTTCCATTATTTAATATGTTGTAGTTATTCAAAAAAACTTGTATGAAATTATAATGACTGCATCATTGACTTAGAATTTTCTTTTAAAGAACTAATCCTAAGTTACCATAAACAGAAATAAAATGAATCTTGTTATTTTTAAGCTATTGCATAGCTTCTATCGCGGGCCTTGAGCGCGGGGACCGAATCCAGAAATTCCGTAACGAAAAAACCTCACGCTCCCCATTCCGACGGGCGCGGAGGTGTGGCTTGAAGTCATAGCATGCAATAGCTTTACCGCGGCAGTCCCCGAGTGCCACACGTCTTTTTTTTTATAAAAACAGTTCAATTAAGGAATACAATTTATTATACTTGCATAACCATAAAATAAACCGATCATAGTTAGATACCTATTCTAAGTCAAAAATATCCTATTTTCTCTCAAAAACAGCAGCTCGTTCAAACCACTTATCTTACTTTTACAAAAAGCGTCCCATCAAAGTCTGATCTTCGAAAAAATTGTTAGTTAGTAAACGTGACTCATGTACTCAATTCAGGCAATACAGAAAACCCATTCCGCCCCGATCACTAAATAAACCCTTTAAAAATGTACCCGATACGACAAAACGGTACTTTGACGTACGTAAAACTGATCATAAAACACCGCAGAGGATAAACAACCTTGTGTCTTGAATATGAGGGCACATTATGGTGTAATAAAATATTAAGTTTTAGTGTTCAACGTGTATAAGTCGCAACAGAGACAAACTTGAGTCGCCTTTAAAAATAAACGAGGTGCCTCGTAAAGAGATGGACGGATAAACTGATCGATTTGATATGACAGTTGTTCTATAAATAATTCTTTTTGAGAGATTTTTGATAATTTATACAAAAACACATTTAAAATTAAGTTAAATATAGTTATGACATTGTGAAATTATAGTAGATTAATAATTTATTGTTATTTTTACTTACTATAACTTATTCAACAACACACAGTTGAAACGGAGAAGAAACTTAATCTTTTAATACAGCTCATAAATACCAATTAATGTACAGAATTCCCGACATATCCATTTATTACAGCAAGTAAACATAACATATAAACACAAAATTTCGCATCAAATACGTGAAAGTAAAATAAAATCCTGTATTAAACTATCACAAATATATTATTACCCACTTCGTATAAGATTCCACGTACCGAATCCCTAGCCTCCTCTTCGAAAACCGGTTAAGTAACCAAACCGTCGCTTAACGTTTTATATTAATAATCATCTTAAACACCACAAGAATCTACATAACACCGTCGAACCGCCATAAATCTTGCCTAATTCACGCGAAACCACACTCAATGTTCCCTACATAAACTCGCCGCTAAGGAAGGAAATAAATATGATTAGAGCCTCTCCGGATCCATTATCTAAGACGATACGTTATAACTTTGCTTCTATACACCAGAATCGATAGACCTACCCCACCCCGCACCACAAGCCTCAAACCGAAGACAGCGAGAGCAATGAAGGCGCACCCACGGCTCATCGTGTACTGGTCGATGGGATCCTGATCGAACTTTGGTTATGAATTGGTTCGAATTATAGTTTTAAAAGGGTATACGGAGTTTGGTTATTAATAGTTTTGATTGTTTAGATATCTCTGTTTAGTTGTTTGATTATTATTTGTATTCATATGATACTTTTTGATAACATCTGTTGATACGGGATTTAATTATCCTACAACACATTTACAAAGATCGATTTACGCGATTTCTTTTTGCATTTATAAATAAAACATTAATTGAACTTTTACGTAGGATGAAGCGTCCTAATTTATCCCTGTCTAGTGATCTTACTAATATTTATATTTTTTTTTATTCTACAAGTAAAGGCAATTGGAAAGGCATCTTATATTTTCTATACGTCATCAAAAATATCTGGTGCACCTGAAAAATTCATTCCATCCTCTTAGGTTCAATTTGTACCTAAGTGTTTCTTGTTGGGTTCATAAGTATATTACGTCCCTATGTCCCTATGTCCTTATGTCCCTATGTCCCTTTGTACGCTTAAATCTTTGAAACTACGCAACGGATTTTGATGCGGTTTTTTTTAATAGATAGAGTGATTCAAGAGGAAGGTTTATATGTATAATAACATCCATTAAATAGTGGAAAAGTACTATTATTTTTGAGGTTTCTAATGTGATGTCGTAAAAAATTACATTTTTTCCGCTTACATTGCAAACGCAGGCTGAACCCTACGAGTTTTATCAAAATAATGTACTAAGTATTATACACGTTGAAAAGGTCTACAGAAAAGTCCGTGATGGTATATGTCTATCTCTTATGGTTAACCCACAATAACTTTTTTTTGTCATTTACTTTTTACGACAAATAATGGCTAATTTTCGAAGCGATTTTAACCAATACAGCATTAATCCTTAACCAATTAAATACCTTGAATACATTGTTCATTTAATATAGATCTATATGGCCCTTTACACCGTATGATTTAAGTGAATATTTTCGAAGATATTACAGATTATAAATTGCGGGACGTAGCGTTTGCGGCGGTACCGGCCGGCCGCCCGGCTATATATTTTATACCCGTGCGAAGCCGGAGCGGGCCTCTATGTTTTTATATACAACGTTCACAGTTTTTCTGTAGTGTATTTAGTATCAGCATTGCACCCGTGCGAAGCCGGGGCGGGTCGCTAGTATACAATAAATCATAGCCAATACAGCAATACGAAACCAGATATATGTGATATCATCTATAGCAAAAGATTTTTTTTGACGTGACAACGTCTTATAATTCGATAGAGCCGGCTGCACGCACGAAAAAACATGACTCATGCGGCGTTACCTCGTTCTGAGGCGTTCCATGTAAGGCTTGAAGTGCAAGCGAGAGCGCGGAACGAGCGACAAAGAAGCACAGTTCCGACTGTGCAACGACAACGTCCGCGTTGTCACGTTCAACTATCGTCAGTAAACCGACTTAACAGACAACCAATTTTTTTTTAATCAATTTTATTATAAGACAGAAAGCTCATGGTAAGTCTTGTGATCAATTTATAGAGTACGTTAATTATTTATTATAATGCACTATTATTTATGATTATGTATTTAGAATTTATAAACTGTTTCATTTCGTTTCATCTGTTAAATAATTCGATGCTACAAAAGCGCTCCACATAATTCAATTTTTAAATTTTAAAGCAGCTTTGTTGATTGAATGTACCTACCTGACTATATTATGATTGAGTTTAATAAAAAAAAGACGGGTTGCACTCCGGGAGTGCCGGCAGAAGTGAAAACTTGATTATTAACGTTCAGCATGTTTGATATTTTGGAATGGTATCCGTCTTACGCATGGAATATAAGGGCTAAAAAAAAAAAAGACGGGTTGCACTCCGGGAGTGCCGGCAGAAGTGAAAACTTGATTATTAACGTTGAGCATGTTTGATATCCATCCGTCTTACGCTTTTTCGATCAGGTCACGTGTCCTGACGCGAGTTTAAGATTTTATACCCATTACAGAAAAAGTGCTCAACGCCGCTAAAGAAGTTTTCACTTCAAAAAAAAAAAACATCCGTCTTACGCTTTTTCGATCAGGCCACGTGTCCTGACGCGAGTTTAAGATTTTATACCCAACGCCGCTAAAGAAGTTTTCACTTCAAAAATATAAACTTAACATTTTCTAATTCAATATAACAACTTCGTATTAATTCATATTAAAAGGGTGTTCAATATAAAATCAGGGAACGCTAATGAATTTCTTATCACCGCCTCGCAATAAATAACAAACAAAACAAATTACTACAAAAACAGCTAAACTTGTAACAAATTGCCGGTTCCGTAATAATTATAAATAACTCCTCAAAATTCTGGCAATTAATCATAATATAAACAATATCAGGCACCGGTGCTAATAAAATAATAATTAATATACAATCACTGGGCCATTAGTTGGTAACAGTTCGGAATCGAATAAATCAAAAGTGGGATCTGTTGTTAATAATTGATTCGCTGAGTAAAATCCGTCGAGACGCACATTCGGGGGGCGAAGGGTTGATATCATATCGATTTGGCAGGTGACATTTGGTGTCTGCTTCAATTTCAGATCAAATTCACAGGCTGTAGGCTCGGCACACCCTGTATATGCCCCGGGTTTATACAAACATTTGTTACATGTGTTTGTTTTGGGATCATGATCGTTCCATCGGTTCTCTTTGACGAGTATGCTTCTACAATCCCATAACCTATGATATCACATGTATGCACACAAAATGTATTTGAATAACAGCTGTTGCTTGAGCAATATCGAGATGAGACATTCTTTTTCATGTCTTACTTTGTGCCGAATTTATTACGATCCATTAGGGGGTTAAGGCGCCCCCCGTGGTCCAAGCCTTGTCGCGGCGGAGGGGCTCAGTAGCTTGGGGTGCAAGCCAGCACCTTGAGTGAAGCGAATATGGACCGAGCTGGTTGCTCTCTGTTCCTCTCTTATTAGAAGAGTAAACAGGAGATGCATGGCGCTTTGGCGCGTGTCTGTGGCTCAAAGGGGCCAGCGGAGCTTTTGCTCGCAGGATGGCAGACAGGGCCGGGAGTTCTTCGGGACTGCGGGGAAGACAACCCCTATAAAAATTACCCCAATCCTAAGTCAGTGACACTCGGCGAGAGGATGAATGGTCGGTGGGAATCCGGCAGATAGAGATGTCTCAGGGGAGCGCCCCCTGGTTAACAAAAAAGCAAAAATGGAGGTCAATAAAACTAAAACTACTCCAGGAGGGTACCACCTCGCTTCGAGTGTGGAGAATCCCTCACGGGACTATCCCGACGGGACAGAACCGTCAGCCCCATCGTATTCTGGAGGGGGCACTGGCCGCCATACGGGTGATGCATCAGGCCCTAATGCTACTGAGCAACTGACCACTGGCAAACGATTAACGGAGACCGATAAGCTTAGCGAAACGGAACGTGGGGTGGAGGCGCGCACCCAAACGGGGCGCGTTGAAACCAGAAGGAGGAAGACTGGACCCAGTGGGCTGTCCACGGCAACGTCCGTAGATAGTCTCATGACGGTCCAGTCATATGAGGAGGATAGACTGTGGGCCAAGCGAAAGCGGTCCTCTGGAGCGAGCTGCTCAGGCTCCTCCACGGAAGAAGGCCGAACGCGGCAGGCCAAGAAGGCCTCGAAAAGGGGCAAAGGGCGAGGGGCTGCAGCAGCTGGGCTCTGTGCAGGTACAGCCTCTGCAAGAAAGACCCTAGCGGACATGACAGCCGCTAGGAAGGCCTTGTCGCGTGTACGGAGGGAATCGGAGCTCGAGGCTAGCGAGGAAACGCAGGTCGCCCGAGCCTCTCGAGCTGGTACCTCCCGCGCTGGAGAAACTGGGGACGGACGTCTTGCCGACGATTCTACCGCGGCCCTCCAACGCCGTATAGAGGAGAGCCTGGATGCCATCGAGCAGGTGCGTGCAAAATCGACCAACCTAAGGGTGGCATTCAAACGTTCCCTCAAGGATGCCTCAGACACCATTCAAGAAGCGGCGGTGCTTCTTGCACAGCGTACTGCATCAGAGGAGACGCGGCAGCTGCAAGCTGCGAACACTCAGTTACAGGCGGAAATCGCGGGCCTCCGAAAAGAGGTGGGAGAGCTGAGGGCCATCATAGGGACCGCACAGCCCATGCAAACGCGAGTGGACTCTGATCTGACCGCGGAGATTATGCGGCAGGTTGGGGGAATGGTGGACGCCCGGTTTGAAGCGTTGGAGGAGCGCCTCCCTCCAAAAAGGCGTGTAAGGCCTCCATTGGCGGGGGATGGCAGGGTTGAGGAAATGGCGGTTGGGCAAGCCCCAACTGAGGACTTTCCTCCTCTTCCGCCGCCAAAGCCCCCTAATAGGGCGCCAGCGAAAGGTGCTGCTCCAGCAAAGGCGAGAAAACCGGAACAGCCTGCTGCGAAGCCTGCAAAACCGGATCCAGCTGCAAAAGCCAAGGGGAAGGGCAAGGGTAAGGCTGCACGGCAGCCGGAAAAGACCAAGCCAGCTGACAAGACTGTGCCCACCACTTCTTCTGCTCCCCAGTTGCAGCAACGGCTGGAGCAGGAATGGACGGTCGTCGGAAAGAAGGGCAAGGCGAAAAAGAAAAAGGGGCCGGCGCGAGTGCGCACGAGGGCGCAGAGGTTGCGCAATCCTTCGTCCTCGGCTGTCGTAATTGCTCTGCAGCCAGGCGCAGAGGAGCGAGGCGTCACTTATGCCTCTATAATGGCTGGATCACGCCAAAAGATTAATCTGGCGGAAATCGGTGTAGGTGCGCTGCGGTTCAAGCGTGCCGCGACTGGAGCAAGGATTTTAGAAATCCCTGGTGCCGCAAGCTCGAAGGAGGCAGATGCTCTCGCTGCAAAGCTGCGGGAGATTTGGGACGAAGGCACCGTCAAGGTTTCCAGGCCGGTGAAATGCACTGAAGTGCACATCATCGGCTTGGACGACTCGGCGGCCGTAGATGATGTCGTGGCTGCGATTTCTCAGGCAGGAGAATGCCCTACAGAACACGTTAAGTGTAGTGGACTGCGCGTGGGCTCTCGCGGCTTGACTTCAGCCTGGGTGAGCTGCCCGATAGCCGCGGCAAAGAAGGTGGCACAGGTGGGCCGTATCCAAGTAGGGTGGATCTCTGCAAGTGTCACGCTTGGCAGGGTGAAGCCGCAGCGGTGCTTCCGCTGCCTAGAGGTGGGGCACGTAAGAGCTACGTGCAATTCGCCCGTAGACAGGAGTAACGTCTGTTTCCGATGTGGAGAAACAGACCACAAGGCCGGGGAATGTTCTGCCTCCGCCGCTCGCTGCGTTCTATGCTCCGAGGCCAAGCTACCGGCAGGCCATCGGCTCGGGGGCCCGGCTTGCAAGGCTCCCAAGCGGAAAAGAGGAAATCGGGGACGCGATGGTCCAGGTACCGCGCCGTGTCCTTGTCCCGCGCCCGTCGAGGCGAATGTGACGGTTAGCGAAATGGAAACGCAGTAATGGCTCTCCTCCATTTCCTCCAAGGCAATATCAACCACTGCGCCGGAGCTCAGGATCTTTTGCTCCAGAGTCTGGCGGAGTGGCGGATAGACGTGGCGGTGGTGGCTGAGCCCTATTTCGTGCCGTCCCGGGACAACTGGGCGGCCGACTTGGATGGACTGGTGACGCTAGTAACGCAGGGCGGCACAGTAATGGAAATGGTAGTCCGGCGGCAGGGTTGTGTCTCGGCATCGATCAATGGTAACACAGTGATCGGGGTCTACTTCTCTCCCAACCGTAGCCTGGATGAATTCGAGCGGTTCCTGGCAGATCTTGGGGAACTGATTGACCTCGCTCCTTCGCAGCCCGTGCTTCTAGCCGGAGATTTCAATGCCAAATCAATGGCATGGGGATCATCGGTAAGAAATGCGCGGGGTGCGGTGCTGCAGGACTGGGCGGTCGCAGCTGATCTCTCGGTCGTAAATCGCGGGAGTGAGCTAACATGCGTGCGGCAAAGAGGGGGCTCCATCGTCGACATCACCTTCGCTAGCCCCCCCCTTGCAAGGCGAATTAGCGACTGGAGGGTTGTTACTGATGTGGAAACGCTATCGGACCACAGATACATCCGCTTCAGCGTCTCTGCGCCATCCGCGTTTCGCGGTGAGCCTTCCCTAAATGGTGGACGTCCGCGTTGGTCGATTCGTAGTCTCAATAGGGAACTCCTAATTGAGGCTGCCATAGTTCAGGCATGGATCCCTGCACCGCGGATCGCAACAGTAGAGGACGATGCAGCATGGATGGCTGATGCCATGGCGCAGGTGTGTGATGCGGCCATGAGTAGAGTTCGCTCTAATCCGCGCAGAAGACCGATGTATTGGTGGTCCGCCGAAATTGCCCAGCTGCGCGCATCCTGCGTGGCTGCGAGGCGAGCGTACACCAGGCACCGGCGCCGGAGTGCACGGGACGAAGTGGAGGAAGCGCAAATGTATGCCTCCTACAGGGAGTGCGTTACCTCTCTGAAGGAGGCAATCAGCAGCGCCAAGGATAGAGCATGGGAAGAGATGCTCGAGGGTCTGAACCGAGTGCCGTGGGGTCGGCCGTATAAACGGGTGAGGCAGAAGCTCCGCCCGTGGGCTCCGCCCCTGTCTCAGTCTCTCGAGCCCCGTCTGTTAGAACAGGTTGTGGTATCTCTGTTCCCGGACCGGGGAAGATATTCTCCTCCGCCGATGGCGGCGACACCTGCGTCACAGGAGGAGCCCGCAGAGGAAATCCCTGCCGTTACCCATGAGGAGTTGGAGTCGGCAGTTACGCGGCTTAAAGGGAAAAACACTGCTCCTGGACCTGACGGGGTACCTGGCCGAGCGTGGGTGCTAGCGTTGGAAGCCCTCGGGCCCCGGGTGGAGCGGTTGTTTTCGGCTTGCCTTGAGCGGGGCCAATTTCCCCGTAGGTGGAAGACAGGGAATTTGGTCCTGTTAAGAAAGGAGGGGCGCCCGCGCGATTCGCCCTCAGCGTACAGGCCTATTGTATGACGAGGTGAGCAAGCTTTTTGAGCGCGTTTTCGCAGCTCGCCTCGTCAACCATTTGGAGGGAGTGGGACCAGACCTCAGCGGGAACCAGTTCGGCTTTCGCCGTGGTCGGTCCACACTCGACGCAATATCTCGCGTGAGAGCCACCGCAGAAGATGCGGCCGCTAGTGGAGAAGTCCTCCTGGCGGTGTCTTTGGACATCGCCAACGCGTTTAATACCCTACCGTGGGGCAGTATCCTGCAAGCTCTCCACTATCATCGCGTGCCGGGCTACATGGTGCGACTGCTGCGGTCATACCTTTCAGATAGGACTGTTGCCTATCCAACCCGCGATGGATGGAGTGAGAGGGAAGTGTCGTGCGGTGTCCCACAGGGGTCGGTCCTCGGGCCTCTTCTGTGGAACATCGGGTACGACTGGGTCCTGCGCGCCACTAACCTCCCAGGTGTTGGCGTAACTTGTTACGCCGACGATACTCTGGTGACTGCGCGTGGGGCCACATACGAGGAGGCAGCTTTATTAGCTACCACGGGAGTTGAGCAGGTGGTGTGCCGCATTCGGCGGTTGGGACTACGGGTGGCGCTGGAGAAATCCGAAGCCATCTTCTTTCCCGGTCGCCGGAGGCTACATAGCGCAGGCTCAGAGATCCGGGTGGATGGGGTAGCGATCAGGGTCACCACCACCATGAGATTGCATCACCATGTCATTGCCCCGCGCGCTTGCAAGGGTTAAACGCATTCGCTCAGCTGTTACGTTAAAAAATAAAATCTGTGAATATGTCGTTCAAAACTTTGGAAAATGTTATTCGTGAGTTGAATAAGACTGTGTTACATCTGCAAGATAAAGTAACTTCACTAGAAACGCTTATTCTAGAACAGAATTCGATTATAAAAGAATTTGTTGAAAGTAAAGAAATGCGAGATCCGACGGTACATTTGAGTTCACCAAATAAAAAGTGTGATGATGAAGAGGGTAACTCTAAGCTGCGGCCACTTCGAGATGCTCGTCTTCGTGCGCTTACGACCATCAACGTCGCGAAGCCCAAAGTGCGAGCAGGGAAGAAGACATTGCCGCTCGCATCTCCGTCCCCACCGAGCGGCACTGACGGCGAGATCACCCCTACTACGTGTGCTACGCAAGTCACGCAGAACTCGCAAGACGCGTTCGTGGATGCCGATGCTTCGGACGACCGTAACGGAGTCGGGGCTACAACTCAATGGGTCGACGTGAGGCCGCGGCGTCGTGTTCGACGTGAGGCGAGAAATGTAGCTCGTGGTACGGCCGCGCCCGGTTCGACGTCATTGGAGGCGTCCGAACGTAAAAGTTACTTGCATATCTATTATTTAAAAAAAGGTACTACAGTCGAACAAATTATAAAACATTTGTTATGTATTTGCCCTAATGATAAATGTTTGGTGGAACAATTGAATTCGCGTGGTGACTATGCATCCTTTAAGTTGACAGTTCCCACAAAAAATTTGGACACTTATATGTCGCCTATTCATTGGGCGGAGGATGTGCACATTAAGCCATGGCGTAGTGGATTTCGCAACCGTAAAACGACACAAAACCCCTAAATTAAAAAATATCTGTATGTTTTATCAAAACGTGCGAGGTTTGCGTACAAAATTAGATGTATGTAAGAATTCTATATTATGTGAACAATATGACGTTTATGCTTTAACTGAAACATTTTTAAATAGTAGTGTGTGTGACTCAGAGTTGTTTCCTAACGATTATGTTGTATTGCGTAAAGATCGGTGTAATGATTCAGGTTGGGGTGGTGTATTGTTAGCTATTAGAAATTGTTATGATATAAAAAATATTTGTGTTAAAAATTACATAAGCAGTTTTACCGATTGTCTCGAAATTACAGTAGCCTCGGTGAAACGCAATGGCATTAAAATAGTGTTATGTGTGTTGTATATACCACCTGGTTCTAAGGATGACATATATTATAATATTTTTAAAATATTAGAAGAATTAAGTACACGTTTCTCATCATATAAAATTGTAATATTTGGCGATTTTAACTTAAATTCAGCATCAAAAAATGTTATTTATAAATATAATAATATGATTTCCTTCAGTAAGTTGCATCAGTATAATACTATTACGAATAAAATGGGTGGAATTCTTGACCTTGTATTAAGTAATGCCAGTAGCAGTGAATTACAGGTAAGTAGTGACACACCACCACTTGTCCCCATTGACAGTTATCATCCGTCTTTGTTGGTGAAATTAGCATATTTAAGGACTTACAATATAAACGATTCATGTGTACGGTCTGGTAGTAAATTAAATGAATGGAATTTCCGTAAAGCAGATTATAATGAATTATATGCGTGCATTCAAACATTGCGTTGGGATGATGTTTATTCGTGTACTAGTGTAAATAGTGCCGTAGATAGATTTTACACACAATTATTTGACTGTTTCGATAAATGCGTCCCTAAAAAGAGACATTCTATGAATAGTTCACGATATACTTATCCGACGTGGTTCACTACGGAAGTTGTAAATAATATAAAAATTAAATATTTTAATTTAAAAAAATATAAGCAGTTTGGTCTACAGTATAACTTTGAAATGTTTAAATACTATAGAAGTAAAGTAAAAATACTTATCAATCAAGCTTATCAGAACCATATAAAAAAAATTGAAGCCAATATTAAAGATGATCCCAAGAAATTCTGGGCATTTGTAAAGGAGCAGCGGTCATCTAGTAAGTTGCGTATCGAATACGACTATGATGGTGTTAAAGTAAGTGGTATTGACGCCGCAAATGCATTCGCTAAATATTTTCAATCAGTATTTTTAAATGAAAAACCAAAACTTGATTATAAGGAGGCTTCTCTTGTATCCGGCGTTGCATCATCACGTATTTCTATTGATTACATTTCAAAATCTGATATAAAGCTTGCAATTCGGCGCCTTAAACCGCATTCGGCAGCAGGTCCGGATAATATACCGCCATTCATTATTAAAGACTGTATATCAATTTTTATTGAACCTCTTCACTACATATTTAATTTGTCTCTCCAAACAGATACGTATCCTACCGTATGGAAAACTTCACGTGTTACACCAGTTCCAAAGAGTGGCTCCAAAGTGAGCATTGAGAACTATAGACCTATCGCGGTGCTATCTACTTTCGCTAAGCTACTAGAAATTATTTTAAATAATCACGTCTCACAACAAATAAGTTCTCGATTATCGGATTGTCAGCACGGTTTTCGTGCCCGTAGATCAACATCAACAAATTTAATAAATTTCGTCGACTACGCTTCTAAAAACTTAGATCGGAAAAAACAAATCGATGTCAGTTATTTCGACTTTAAAAAAGCGTTCGATCGCGTAGATAATGACGTCCTTTTGCGTAAATTTTCTATGATTGGTTTCACTCCCAGGCTGGTAAAATATTTTGCAGACTACCTCCGGGATCGTTTTCAATTTGTACAACTTGGTAGTTACCGTTCAGATCCATATGCAATAAATTCTGGTATCAGTCAAGGCAGTACCCTCGGCCCTACTCAATTTCTGGTAATGATCAACGATCTTCCAGATGTTATTAGTTCTTCCCAGTGTCTTATGTTTGCCGACGATCTCAAATTATACTTGGCTATAGGAAGTATTGAGGATTGTCAGGCATTACAAAACGATATAAATAGCGTCTGTGAATGGAGTAAAATCAACCGTTTAGATCTTAATGAGGCAAAATGTAAAGTAATGACTTTTACTAGGAGTAAATCCCCACATCTTTATGGCTATAAAGTTTCGGATAAGATTGTAGCTAGAGAGAATTCGATACGTGATTTAGGCGTATTATTCGATCGTACCTTAAGTTTTAATGACCACATAATTGATCTTTGCCAGAATGCATATAAAGCCCTTGGATTTATTTTTAGGCAGACTGCTCGTTTTAATGACAAAACTGTTATCATTAGCCTTTATTATGCATTTGTACGTAGTAAGCTCGAATATAACGCTATCGTGTGGAGCCCACATGAAAAAATTTACACGTTAATGATAGAGAAAATCCAACGCAAATTCTCAAGATGCCTTTTCCGCAAGATGTATGGATATTATCCCTACTTATATCCATCCTTGTACGTTACAGGGATGGTTGGAATGGATACACTGGAGCTACGACGCGAGCGCGCGCTTATGGTTCATTATTATCTGCTGTTAAATAACAAAATTGACAATCCCGTGGCACTGGGGGCCTGTGGTGTGTGGGCACCGAGCTGCTCCGTGCAGTGGCGCTCGCGGCCGCTGTTCGCGGAGAGCCTGCTCCGGACGCGAGCCGCTTGGAGTGCACCCACCCATCATGCACTCAATTTGTTGAATAAATTCTTACGTGCTAAATCTGAAGTGGACCTGTTTAATGTTAATATTGTATCGTTTGTCTCTAATTGTACCTTATTTTTAAGTCAAACTTTGTAATAATTGTTATCTTTGTGCGTGTTGGTATGTTTTGTACTGTAAGTCAAAGATGAATAAATAAATAAATACCTAGGCATCGTGTTGGATAGCCGATGGAGGTTCACGGAGCACTTCCGTCGCCTCACCCCCCGTCTTGTAGGGGCGGCCGGAGCACTGGGAAGTTTGCTGCCAAACCTTAGAGGTGCTGGGGGTGGGTGTCGCCGGCTATACACTGGCGTAATCCGCTCCATGGCCCTCTACGGGGCCCCCATATGGGCAGACACCCTGAGCGCCCGTACCAGACCCCTCTTGCGGAGGCCGCAGCGGGTCATGGCGCTCAGGGTAGTTAGGGCATACCGCACGGTGTCTTTTGAGGCTGCCTGCGTAATGGCCGGAACGCCGCCATGGGATCTGGACGCTGAGATGCTAGCGGACGTGTATCGCCGCGTCTCGACGTCTAGGTCACATGGGGTGAATCCTTCCTACGAGGAAGTAGAGGAGTGGAGGGCCGAGGCTGTCGAGCGGCGGTTCCGAGAGTGGGAACGCCGGCTCGAGGAGCCCAGCGCGGGTGAGAGGACGGTTGCGGCCATACGTCCAGTCCTCCAAGAGTGGTGCGACAGGCGGCACGGGGCCATAACCTTCCGCCTTACGCAGATACTGTCCGGGCACGGCTGCTTCGGGCGGTACCTGTGTAAAGTCGCGAGGAGGGAGCCCAGCATGGTCTGCCACTGGTGTGCCTGCCCGGAGGACACGGCAGATCACACTCTTGCCGTGTGCCCCGCGTGGGCCGAGCCCCGTGCTCGCTTAGTCGCGATAATCGGACCGGATCTCTCTCTACCCTCCGTTGTTCGTACAATGGTGGATGGCGACAGATCCTGGCGTGCGGTGATCGCATTCTCGGAGAGCGTGATCTCGCAGAAAGAGGAGGCAGAGCGGGTGCGCGAGAGGGATCCTCACGCGGACCCGATCCGGCGCAGACGTCTTATTGGGCGTCGTCGCCGTGTTGCGGCCGCTTTACACGGTCGCAACGTGCCTCCTTGACGAAGGGCGCCGGGCGGTGGAACGGGGAATGTAATCCATCGTCCGGTGCGGTGAGGCGACTTGAGACGTGTTCCGCTCATGCCGCCAACGGGAGGGAAGAGCAGGCAAACCACCTTTCCTGTTCTTGGCTTGCGCCTGGCCTGGAGATGGGCTGCCGCCGAGGGGGTCGCGGAAGAATTCTAACAAATACCCGCGGCCCCATCATTAAAGCGGCTCGACGGAACACAGTGGGGTTTTAGTCGGTAAGAATCCGACATAACCCACGGCTCCTTCCCCGGGGGCCGTGGGTATCTTTGGAAGATTTCTCCACTAAAAAAAAAAAAAAAAAAAAAAAAAAAAAAGGGGGTTAAGGCGAGATTTTCAGAATTTCATTTTTATAATAGATATTGATTATGTCTTATGCGAAAGGTTTTCTTAGTTTAGAAGTAGATGATTTTCTTTGAAATAAGATAGAATCTCTTAATGCAGTGTACTCAAAAAACTTGTTCATAATCATGAATTTACTTTCCACTTTATAATCTTCTGTCAAGACTGGGAAGGCTTGAAGAAAAACAGATATTGTATTAGCCAAGGTTACACTAAAACTATCCCTACAAAAGGTCTTGATTATATGCAGACTGAAGAGATTTTGAAACTGGAAGTATAGAGCACTATCTAAATTACTCACACACACACACCCACACACACACACCCACACACACACCCACACACGCACCCACACACACACCCACACACAAACACACATATACACATACACATGCATGTTTAAGAGTGAGATTTATTTAATTTATATAGTATAATTATTAAAAATTTATTTTTTTGCAAAATTTTTACACATCTGGAAGAAACTTGTTCCCACGACACAGGGAATCCTAGTGTGGGAGCAAGGGTTCTTATATTGTATGTATCATATTATTTTGGATAATAAAATTATTGTATTGAATTATTTTATTGAAAACAAATAATTTCACGAAATACAATCAAGGCTCAGCATATGCCACCACACTCAGGTACGTAACGCGCCGGTCAAAACACAAAACCTCTTCATATTGAAAATTTAGTAACTCGATAACAATCAAGACCGCACAATTGAGCGGCCGGAATGTCCGACTGTGCAGCGAAATTGTACATAAAAGACAATTGAAACTGAAAACAGCACTCTAATAAGTGCGAATGGATAAGAGGCGAGCTTCGCCAAAACGCAGACAGCCAGTTCTCGGGGAGTGCTTAAAAAGTTTAATTTTACGACTTAACCACTTTCGCGCGGGTCACCAGCAGGTTTTTTCGGTTGCGTTTTTAATAATTCCGCCAGATTTTTGCTCAGGGAGATATTAGGGTATAAATAGTCCAATCTGAAACTTCGCACACTTCTTAACAAAGCGCCGTGGGAATTATAAATATCGCGGAATGTTATTAAAGTTTTGGTCGTTCCCTTCCTGGGCCACGGGGAGTGCTATTGGTCGGGACAAATTAGCCGACCAAACAGGTTTGAGAAATCAACGTTGGCTATAAAAATATGTGCCAGAGCTGTATTACTTCCTAAACTTAATATTACTGGGGTTTTAATACAGACATTTATCTTTAAGCTTGGCTCGCTTGACTTTAGAACCGCCTAACGGAGCAATCTCTAGTTTTGACTACTAAAATGTTCGCTGAGAGATACGAACATTGAGAAATCGACTCCTACTTTGCTCTACCTTACCTTTGAATATTTACCACTAGTAACGAATCGTTCGTTTTATGTTTATTATATTCGTTGGTATTATATTGTCATTTCCAATCATCACAATGAGGAATTCCTATCACATAATAGTTTTATGGAATATTTTTACAGACAGGAAATAAAAATGTGTCATATCTATAGTCGAGCCAATTTAATAGGCAACATTTGACGTCTATCAATTTTATTTTCAAAGACAGGTAAACTGCTTAAAAACATCGATTAAAGTGAATTAATCGATACGGACTTGAAACATTTGTCAATCGAACTTGAAACACATGTCAATTTTAAAATTCATCAGGCGAATCCCTGTCCCAGTAATATACTTTCTTTCGTAAATTTAAGGAGCAAAATAAGACAAGTATAATACATAATTAAAAAAACACAACGCTTTTATTAATTTATGATGATTTTTATTCACAAGTAATCAATGCATTCGATTCTAGATGTCAGATTTCGATTTTTAGAGTAACGTCTCTGGTATTTAAAAAGAAAAAAGGTTTATTGACACAAAATTGTAGCGACGTCAGTTCTATAAAAATCAGAAATTGTTTATTATGTTTAGAATGGTTTATCAGTAAAAACAAATCTTAAAATTACTTGTATCGGTCATTATTATTATAAATATGTAATCGTAATTGAAATAAGTTAAGCAAATGTGCAGTTCTAACAAAACGAAATATCATGTTATTCTATGTCGGCGTTACTAGGTTACGTTGTTGAATTTTGTTGAACTGTCAAAATATGTTGCCTATTACAATGGCCCTACTATAATCTTACGTACTTACTATAATTCTTTACAATAGGTAGGGAATATATATACACTTAGGTATATGCACACTTTATACCCTAATATTTAGAAGTACATGAGAGTTATATTTACATGACCTAATCTTATTGTATACGAGAATATATTATACTATGAACACGTAGCTTATTAGCAGCTAAACCAGCCATCGTGCAATAATTAATTCCATACGATAATTAATAGCCAGGTTTTTGACATACGAGTCGGTACTCACTAATTAATATGATTGTGCTGGACCAATTTCTATAGATTTTAATTCCGGTAATATTATGTTGTACGGTTATTTATTGTATGTGAAGATCTATGTATTTGTTTATTATCGTGTTTGATTCAACTGATTTTATTAAAAACAAAAATACCGGATGAGTAGTTTGCAATAACCATATTTCGTGCAATATAAAATAAATATTTTATTTATTACATTATAGATACGTATAATATTCATACGATCTCTAACATATATAATAACCTAGTTTATAAATGGAAGTGTATCTTAAATCTCTTAAATTTTACAACCTGCTCTATCTCACGAATCCATAATTACCATCTCGTCTTTTAAATCATTCAAACATGATTATATTATAATCATGAATATATTTAAAAGCTACCACAAAACAATTATTGCTCAACAGCAACACTCCATCTTACCCGTAACAAGACATGCAGTAGTAAACTAAAAATAAATTTCTAGGCCAAAATGGAAAGTGTCTAACAGTGAAAGCGAGCGGCTCCGCCGGATATTATTAGTGAATGCTATTAACCCGTGTATGAACGAAATCGCAAATAGATTCAGAGCTACAGAGCCCTTGATAGCGGAGCCTTGACGAGAACGTTGTAGATATGATTTATCCTGGTTCAATTTATTTGAATGTAACTACATTTTTATTGGTGAACACTTGTGTGTGTTGCAATGACTGCATTATTACATTTTTTATTAGTCTTCACTTGTGTGTGTTGCAATTGGTATTTACACATTTACGAGACAACTGGTGAATTATGCACTTAATAAATGAAAAGATTTACATGTCAAGATTTCTATTATACTGTATGATTTGTTATGTATTTCATTGCATGTTTGTCTGTACTTGTGTGTTTTGAGACAAGTATTTTTTATAAGATTACCACCAAAGATTCAACCAATCCATAATAAGTTATTAAAAATATTAGAAAGAAAGAAAAAACATTTATTTCTAGAAAAAGGTACACACACAAGAAGAAAACACAAAATAGAAGAAGAAAGAAAGTACGATACATAAAATTAGACATAAATTAGACACCATGTTTGTTGAGAATTTGGTACTGTGTGTGCACTGCATTTCCAGAAAAGGGTCTTGACTCAGCTTTCTGCCATAATCGCAGGCCGCAGCAAGCTGCGACTACAGCGCTGGTATTCTGTCAAGACCGAATGGAGGGTGTGCTTTCGACTTTCCACTGATTTGCTACAGAAAAATAATAATATAAATAATAAATAGATAACTAATACAAATAATAGATATTAATAAATAAATAAATATGAATATGAATTTAAATGATAAGAGATGCGGTGTTGATTGGTTGATTGGTGCTTTAAATACTATGCAGTAACTACTGTTCTGCCAGAAGTAGATATTTTAACTTTTGTTTAAAAGTGATTTTGGATCGAAGTTGATGCAGAGGCGGCGGTATATTATTCCAGCATTTTGTGGCACAGTATTTAAAGCAACCACGAAAAGCCATGCTATGATGCTTCGGTACTGAGAGTACATCAACATTAGATCTTAAAGGATTCCGGCTTGTGTCCTTACGCCAGACAAGCTTCTCAAATAGATACAATGGGCGTTTAGTTTTCACAAGATCAAACAGGAAGCATGCCATGAAGAGCTTGTGTCTATTCCTCATGTTAAGCATCTTTGAAGAGTTCAGAAAAGGTGTTATGTGGGACCTGGCAGGAATATTAAAGCAGAATCTGGCACAGGCGTTCTGAACTCTTTGCAAAAGCCTCCGTGACCGTTTCAGTAGACAAGACCCGAATACGTTAATGCCATAGAAATCTAAATAACAAGACACTAGAAGTCGTAAGCGCGCGTGACCTTGTCGCCACTCAGGTGACTTTCACATCACCAGTGTGTTCGTCACAGTTCAGTTGCTATGGAGACGTATGTGTGTAAACATGGTGTGTTTCAGCATTTCCCATTGCGGAAATTCTTCCACAAGTTGTAATTATACTAATAAAGGAATAATATTTCATCGGTAAATATTTTTTTTTAGAAATAATGCCGTTTTTCCTTAAAATTATAGAATATTTACAAGTATTACGAGTGTCACCATAGTAATCGAAATAACAATGAATGACACAGTTTCAACCTTATTGGAGCAAAAAGAAACAAAACGTCTCATATACTTAGGGATGTTATTCTAAAATAAACCGTAAATTAGTGCGTTAGGATACATATTAAAAAGCTTAATTTAATATTTAAGTTAGTTTTCACTAAAATCAAGTTGTCCAATAAAAGGCATAGTTTACTTGTGTGTATTGTTTAGCTATCGGTTTAAATGTGTTGATTTTGGCGACAGCGGTTTTCATACGAATTATGACATTATAGCACTTCTATGTGTCTTGTTATTTAGATTTCTATGGTTAATGCAGTAATTGAGTCTAGAAAGGACAAGGGACTCGCACAACACAATTCGGAGATCCGTATTAATAAAGGGACGCAACTTATACATTACTTTTAGACGATAGAAGCAACCTTTAACAATCTCAAGAATATATTACTAGTTGGTGATTTTTTTACTTGTATAATTTTTGCATTAAATAATGCCAAAATTACAGCTTATCAAACATGCATTAAAAGCATAGTTATATTTATAGTTAACAATTCCGTTGATCAAAAAGACCTTAACATTGAAGTTACATTAAATGGTGGCCACGTGATCTGGTTCTGTACGGAAATAGCCAGGGTCGTAGACTTGAATGAAAATATATCTAATCAATGCTATTTTTATACGACAGTCCATTGTTTACACTACTAAATTTATTTAAAGACTTGCGACTCTCGTTTTCTTCAAATGAAAGTATTTTTTTTACTTGGCTCTGAATTATCCTCCATTCGTTGTTAAGACATTTTAATTTGAGAGTATAGTGTAAAATACATACAGTGTATAGACGTATAGTATATATAGAGTATAGTCCTTTAGAAAAATATTATGTACATAATGATGTTTAAAAACAGTCTCAAAATTAGACATGACCGTAAGTCTTTTTTTTAACACAATCCTGAAAGCTAGGTAAGTACTAAAACATTTTTCAAAGAAGCTGTAATATTCATTCGTTATTTATAAAATGTTATATCACTAGGCAACACACATCAATCACAATAAATCGTATTTATGACCTATATTTTGCTCAATATTCTTTTGGATCTTTGAAACACTTAAAACTACCTAGTCGACATTTAATTCATATTTGTGAAATAAAAATAAGTAGATAAGTGGGACAAATATTTAATATTATAAACTTTGTTAGGAAATACTTGTATGTTAAATCTTCAATATAGGTAATATGATTATCTGTTTTTCTTCCAAACAAAACCTATTGATTGTATACTACTATACTACCTATTGATTATATATGTACATATTATTATAAGCGTATATAATAATATGTACGCTTCTTTTTATCACTTAAGATGATTACGGGGTTATAAAGTAAATTTTAACAACTATGTGAACTCGTAATCCTCAATCCCAATTTCACACTTTTTCAACTTTTTAACCAAAACATTTACTCTCACGCAAATAAATCGCCGTCCACGCAATAAACCCTAATGTTTTCAGCAATTAACTAGCACTAACACGTCCTATATTATATGTTACACGGATTTATAGCCGACAATTTGATATTGATTGCTCTGACGTCACGAAAAGGGGCGCGCCTGCAGGTTCCACGTCACAGCGATGGCAAGCCGTACGCAGAACGGTGCTAACGTCATATTTTATAACTGTATTGCATTGAACACACGGACGTTTCTAGCTAGCACTGTTGTGTTACGTAATATAAGTATGTGTTGTTTTGTTGTATGAAAACATTGGGTTAAGACGTTGTTATCTAGGTGTTAAGGGATAACAACGTCTTAACCCAATGTTTTGGAGAAATTTTTGGAGGGAAATTTAATAAAATAAAGAACTCATCTTTTGAGACTTGTGACGTGAAATTTACTGAACGTAAAATCTGTTATATATTTTATATGAAACCCAATAATGAAAAAGGTTTAGTTTTTATTCATAAACATACATAACATGAACACACAGTAATGTGATTTTAACCATTTCTTTACTACACACTTATACTGATAGTTATCCAATAGCTTTCTGCAAACTTCTTAGCAAAGAAAATAGACTGAATACTGTACCTACCTGACATAGTAAATAATTCTCTCACGACCTATATAACTATACTTCCTACTAACCAAGCACAATCGCTGCAAAAGTTGCAAACTCCCAAATCTATCCATTAAATGTTCACACATTTATTTGACTAAAAAAACCCGGCCACAAATTCCACACACGTTTAATAATTCACCAACACTTCACTCTCACAAGGAAGGTTTTAGAAATGTATCGAGCCCCTGGGAAGCCTAGAGCTACACTATACATAATTACCCATCCCCATTTATTAATTGCACGTGATGTCTTGTGTTAACAATGTGCATTTGCCATGTGGCTTTAAAAATGACCCGGTTACACAGATTTTCGAGTTCAGAATGAATAAGATAGTCTGCTATTCTTAAGATTTAATGAAGCTATATATTGTAAGGTAATTGTATATGTATATTCTCCAGAGAACATAAGACATATTCGTGCGATGAAAATTATAGTAAGAAGTAATAATTATAATGATTTCTTATGTCTAATATATATTTAATTTTTGATAAAGATTGAAATTAGAAACAAAATATTTATAATGCAATGACTGCGTAAAACTTCTATAATAATAGGAACGGTTTGTAAATGTTATGTATGCTCTTCCTAATTGATACTTTAAAGCCTCCACTAAAATTTCAATTTAACTAAAACTTGGAACATTAATAAAACATGTTTTCATATTTATCCCTCATTATATTCCCACTTAATAAAAAAGCAAAACAACAACACCACCACCGTATAAAAATCCTAAACCATAATAATCAAGTTAAAAGAGTAATCAATCAGACGCGAGTTAAAAATCAAATACTAGGGGTGCAGAAAGCGGGTCAGGGCGGGCGTCACGGTGACGTCACTGCACTCACACGAGCGCACTATTCCGCCTTTAATTGTACGAGCTTTTTGTTTTGACTTTAGTGTTTTTTAATTATTAAAATATCTCGCATTATGCGCTGCGAATGTTGTTAATGTTTTCGTGTTGAAACTGTGTTCTGAATGTGTATTGAACATTAATCAACTTGATGTATGTGTGTGTGTGATATTTGTTTTGTATCATTCTAGAACTTTTTAGAATAAAATTTCAAGCATAAATAACTAGTTAAATATAATGTTGATACTGTTCGTGATGTGTTTTAAAATACATTAAATAATAAAAACTTTATAGCAAAAGAGTAGGATCTACGTAAACTGCTACGCCGTAGCACTATTTCGTAGAGTTAGTACGTTGATATAAAATCATATAAATTATTAAATAAAATGCCTCCTTAGTAGTTTTAGAAATCTAGATAGTGCTGAATCAATCAAGTTACTATTTCTAGGCATGTCACATAAATATTAAAATAAAATTTAAGATTCTGAATATCATAATACGTTAAAATTTCCACGATAATCTACAACAAATATTCTAGTGAAATGAACCTAGAATATAGTAATGAATATGAATTTGTAATTTAATTGATTCGATGAACACCCAAACACCTTATAAACATAAATAAGCAAAAACAAAATCTCACAAGACACAATTTAACCTGTACAACCTCTGCATAATAGTTCAAACAATTGAAATCCAATTTCAAAACGCAAGTTCAAGATCACGAGCCTTGAAAGGCTGTTAACGTTTTATAACATTTGAAACGTCTAACAAGCTTGCAAACCAAAGACAATACTTTGATAAAAGGCACTAAATATTTTATGAGCTTCTCTGACGTCTGTACTGAATTGATTCCAACGCGATTTATTCGATAGCGTTTGGTTTGTTGGCTTGGGAGGAACGTATGCCAAAATTGCTTGTGACGCAGCACTTTTTTGACTCACTTTGAAATATAATGTTGCAGAAATGTAGATGTGAAATCTATATTCAGATCGTCGAATTTCTAGATACTTCGGTGGCATCTCGTTCGTATTCGAATGGATTCTTAAAAATTGTTTAAAAGACAGAATTTTAAGAATGTCTTTTCGGTTATTTGTTGAAATTGCATATGCCTTTATATTCCTTCATTTCTTTTACACGCGACTTTGAATTATAATATTACATAGCAATTACGTACTAGCAAATTTCAAGAATAATATATGTATATCTAATATCGAGTATACTTGGAATAATCATTTACATTTGTACCCTTTTGCAATATTAATTCTATAAATCAAGCATTATCATTTAGTAATAATTATATAAAATGTATTTAGCACTTAGGGGTATCTATCTTGTATTCTTATATCGATTGGTTTATAAGAATGTATATAAGTTTATCTATACTAATATAATAAAGAGGAAAGGTTTGTAATTATGTATGTATGTATGGTTTTCACGCATAAACTAATGGACCGATTTTGATGAAATTTGGCACAGATAATCTTTAGACCCTGAGAAAGAACATAAGCTACCTTTTATTGCGAAATATGTACCACGGGCGAAGCCGGGGCGGACCGCTAGTACTAAATAAAAACGGTGAGTTAACATTTCAATAGCACCTGCCCCAATAAGGGATGGGTCTTCGATAAACTCATTCTCTCGTGTATATCTTGACATGATAATCTTACACAGAACATGACCATATCTTTACTGAACTTTATAAAAAATAAACCTTCACTTAACCTCTTTTCCTAGTTAACATAGAAGAAATGCATTCAATAAATATGTTTATTATTGTTAATATTAAATTGATAAGTTCAATATGCTTATGGAGTGTGTTTTACAAATTCAATATTCCTATATGTATGTAAGTAATTGTTGTAGTAATATTAAAAAAATAACTATAACTAACCTAAAATCACTACGACGCGGACGTCAATTACGACAAACTAATTGTATTCTAAATCGAAAAACAATATAAATAACGTCTCTCAAATAGAGGTACACTATTTGTAATTTGTAAAATGATGAACACAATTTGATGACGTCAAAGCAAACCACAATTCTTTGAACAGTCGTCGGGAATAGTTTAATGTATAAGGGTGGATACTCCCTTTGTTTTACACCATTTCGATAATGGTATTGCATTTTAAGACGAACGAATTTCTTTCGTATTCAAATTGTTCTTCAGACGCATCCATTAAAATAATTCCTTGGAATATACACACTTTGATCAATATAATAGGCTTTAGAAATACAATTGAAGAATTGGAAAACGATAATGTAAGAATACATTACTGTTCAGTGTTTTATGTCTCAGTCTGATGTAATAGTTTTATGTTGTATGTGACAAAAAGCACGTTGTTCTTAACCATTGAATATATCAAATATCAATACATTATATTTATTGAAATATTATAATTTTCAACCATACCTATAGAATTTTGATTTTATAAAAACAAGTTTCTACTATACAGTAACATTTGTTACTAACACGCTGTAATACAAACAAGTCTACTTTAATTGCAACAATGAATCATACTATATTTTGTATATGAATTCCCGTGTCCCCATGTAGAGTAAACTTTATATGTGTTTCTCTGTTTAGTTAATAGCTAGATGCAGAGTAATTGTTAATATTCTCAGTGAATCTGTCCTGTAATTAAATATATTTTACAATAATATGCTCTCTTTTTGAAGTGAACCTTCTTTATCAGGGTTGGAAAAAAATATAGTGTAACATTTTTTCGTTACGCGTGACATTTTTCCGTTACGCGCCATTTTTTTCTTATCCCTACCACGCGTGATTCGACGTATTTCGGTAAAGTTGCATATAGTAAATTATTTTTTGAAAATTAAGGTCATAAAGAAGTTTCACTTCATACGTGTGTACACTAGTACACGCACACATTTTTTTTTCTTACCTTGAACCTATAGATGTAATAATAAGGGAAGGGACTCACTGTCTTAACACATTTTATACCAAGCAAGAGAGCTAGAGAGCCTTAGAGATTAAAATTGTATGAACAAAAGATTTTGAGTGAAATGAATATTTATTTATTTGATTTATTTATTTAATAATAATGGTACCAACATTTTTATTGTTAATCATTATCAGAATTTGTTTGTAGAGTTCAGTTAATATATTTGGGTACTTAAAAAAAACACATAATGTCAATCATTAAATGAAACCTAAAGCTTATTCTAATAATTCGTTTTCGTATTAAAATTTCTGAAATAGCACAACTAGCGACATCTGTTTGGTTTATGCTAAACGACTATTTTTTTAGTGGAGTTATGACGTACTTTATGTATATCATTTTAAACACTATAAATTAATAATTAAAGGCATATTAAGGCTAATTTTAATAGCCTATGATATATCTTAGATACATATATCTTTAAAAAGTGGTATGATTCGTCGAAAGTGTTTAGAGAACATGAAATAAAAGTCTTACAAAATGAATAACCAATTTGAAAATATATTGTTCATGTATAGCAAAACAAAGATCACATTCTTAGAAAAGATATACAGGTAAATTAGCTTGGAGAAATTTTTGCGTTTGTAGTAGTGTATGGTCAGCAAATAAAATAAAACAACATTTTATTTTTAGTTTTTATTTTATATATATAAGGGATTTTAAATTAAACTATATGTGTTTCTCCTCTGAAAAAGATGAGACTTTATTTTAATATTTGCACATTTAACATACGTATAACTTTTACATTAACAATGTTACTAAAATGAAAAATTTACTAACCTGAAAAAGAAACGACATTTAAAGTTTAATTCTTTAGTTTGAGAAGTCAAAGGCTTGCCTCGACCATGTTTTAACACTGGAGCCATTATGAATTAACAATATAAAGTTACAACACTTACACACAAATTAAACACTTCAACAAATATTATAACAATACAAATAATAACAACAATCAACAAATACAAAATTTAACAATTAAACTACTAGACCGGGAGATATTGACACAAAATTTCGAGTCATTTGTAACAGGATGGCGGTTCTACAGGGGTCTTAGTACGCAATGACAAAAAGAAAAACGATGGTGTGAACGCTGGTACCGGCGGCTTAGTCGCGTGGGCGTTAGTCGAACTCGTCGGAAAAATAGCGAAGTCAAACAATTTGTAACACAAAAATTTTAGAATTTACCGATAGCCCATAAAAAAGAAGTAGGCGGTAGTGTTATGCCATACTTTTCCGGTGTGACTTACAGCCCGCCATACCGACGCGAATGTGTTGATTTAAAAAAAAAAACAATTCAACCATTTGTACCAGGCTAACTTTTGCACAGGTAACCATCGTCGTGCAGCCATTTACGAAAATCGCCATGCCATACTTTTCGGACGATTCCAAATGGTCGCCATACCGCCGAAAATCTGCAAATTTTTTTTTTTCGCCGAACCATTTACCACCCTAAATTTTTTTTTTCAACAACTCCTGAATGATTATAAATAGAAGTGTGAGAATGTCATACCTGTGGGAGGTGGCGAATGTGTATAAGATTTTTTTTTATTGTAAGATTTTATTCGTATTTTGAACGATTAGTAACAGTATGGCACTAATTTTTCCTGTAAGTTTGAGGTTCAACGAATATAAATACAAAATTTCAAAGATCTAGGTGGTGGAAATCTTCACTTATATAAATTAGTACTAAATTAATTTTTCAAGTATGGCAGCACTTTTTCCCCCTACTAGAAGTATGGTAAATATAATAATGGTCACATTTTATCAAATACTCTCCAAAAATCCAAATGCAATACTGGTACAAAAAGTTTGGCGAAAAAAAAATTTTTGCAGTTTTTCGGCGGTATGGCGACCATTTGGAATCGTCCGAAAAGTATGGCATGGCGATTTTCGTAAATGGCTGCACGACGATGGTTACCTGTGCAAAAGTTAGCCTGGTACAAATGGTTGAATTGTTTTTTTTAAATCAACACATTCGCGTCGGTATGGCGGGCTGTAAGTCACACCGGAAAAGTATGGCATGACACTACCGCCTACTTCTTTTTTATGGGCTATCGGTAAATTCTAAAATTTTTGTGTTACAAATTGTTTGACTTCGCTATTTTTCCGACGAGTTCGACTAACGCCCACGCGACTAAGCCGCCGGTACCAGTGTTCACACCATCGTTTTTGTTTTTGTCATTGCGTACTAAGACCCCTGTAGAACCGCCATCCTGTTACAAATGACTCGAAATTTTGTGTCAATATCTCCCGGTCTATACGTAATAATTATAATTTTTGAATGAAATGTGTGCTTTATGTTCTAACGGTACCAAACGACTGCACGTGGCACCTGCGGACAGCGTAAACTGGTTTATTCTGGTTTTGTGCGTGTTTCCACTTTCCACTATCAAGTGACGATTTATTTATTTGTTTTGTTTCGTAATTATTATGGTCAAATATTAATAACGAAACAAATTATTATGGACACGATATTTTATTGTTTCACGGTAGTCGTATTGTCGTTTGCTCAAGGACGTGAAATTGAATGATATATTTTTTTTTTATAAAGTCAAAACCATATTCTTTCAAATAAAAACTTGTTTTTATTGAAAACAAAAGTGTTGCTAGGAATAAGTATAAAATTAAATAGTAATGTTAGGATATCGAAACATTTTTATATAGGCCAGAACGATATAGTGGAAACGCGCTCTAAGATCTGAGTAATATACACACCACTACATATGCAAAAATTTCTCCAAGCTAATTTACCTGTAAATGGTTTTTAAAAAGAAAGATGCGTCACATGACATCTGTTCGGTCATAATAAAGCTGTCACTTGCACTCATATAGGATATACGCTTGTATTCAACTGTTCCGCTAAAAACAATTTACTTTTTATTTTTCTTGATAAATGCTTTTTCAAACTATAAAAATATATTACAAATGTTACTATTGATATTGTTCAAATATTTTATTTTAAATATTAACTTTAATATTATGTAAAATAATTTTGTAATTTACACAAACTTCTTTAAAGAGTCCATCGAAGAATAAAATATAACAATATAACAAATGAAAACAATATAGGCTTTATGTTTTGTTTTTATTTACGTTATTGACAAGCTTTTGATAATCCTCATTGACCCAATACTACGAACAGAGTCTTATTTTCATATCTTCTTATTTTCATTGGTGTCCCATAACACATTAAAACTCTTAAAATGGCCTCTGCGCCCCACGTAAGCCTTCCAAAAGACCGGGTACCGTCCTTCTGATGGTGCCAGAGTATTATGGTGATGAGAAACATACTAATTACACTATTGTATCTAGTGTAGTACTAGCCTCTATAATACAGGCTTTGTTCCCTCCTCTTGCTTTATAGATTAATGATAATAATTAATTACCTAGAGCATACTAAACATAATTAATCTAAAAGCTCTGTTGTACGTTCTACATTAATATTAATTAGAAGAATTTATGAATAACAAATAATTGTATTGTTTGTTTAATATTATGCTACCAAATCAAAGACATGATTAATTAATTTAATGTATTTTTTGTTTTTTATGCAGAAACAGTAATTACTACACAGAGTAATCACAAACTAATACATTCAATAGATGAAAAGCAATATTTGTTGTTTAAAATTTAATATTAAGAAGCAATTTTTGTCCTCTCCGATCCATGCACATTGAGATATACATATGGAGACGACACCGCCTACATCACTTATGTTCCGCTCAACATACGCCATATGGCGTAACTGCACGCTCATTTTTTATTTGTTTTAAAGTGAAACGCATCAAATATGCCTTCGTGTGTGTTACGATATTGCACAAATAATACAAATAATACGGAAAAGTGCAAAGGAATAACTTTCATCGGTAAGTACCTAACTAGATTATAATTTTTAAAACTTAGTTACAGCAAAAAAATGGCGCACAGATTTTGTTCGTGGTGTCTCCTCCATACGTAGTAATATTATCTCAATTTCCATGCATTTATATCCAAAAGGCACAGATAAACAATATTTTATTTCTCAATTTTTTAGACATAGACATTACCACAGACATAATGCCGTAGTTCAAGAAAATATACAACACATTTCGAAAGACTTCCACTTAGCATAACGTCGCGTGGTATGCTAAAATTGATATAGATTTGCCGTATACAGATTATATTTCACGCGTTTTACTTTAAGACCTCCTAATGTAATCGCATATGTTATTCCTAATCTACATCTCATAACCTTGTTATGTAATTCGCTAAATTGTATTTATGGTAGAGATTTTTGATGTGAAATAGAGTCGTTGAATAAATGTTTGTACTAAATAGATACTATTATTTAGTTCATTGCTTATATAGTTTAATGTTGTTAATATAGTTGAATCAGACATATTTTTAATCTGTAAAATTAGAAAATACGATCGTGAAGCAAGATTCATAACCGCGCAGTTGCTCTACCATGTGATAAGCACATGATAACTTGTGAATGATATATAAATAAAACAGCCCCGATGATCATTGAATAAGATCGACATTTATATTCCGTATACATCCAAACATGATAAAAATAAGCTTTAAATTCAATATGAATGCATAAATCAAGTCATAAAAACATTTTCGCATAGTCACGTGAATCCCGTGTACGCATTCAAAAACGAAGATGTCGTCGGAATTAGGCCACAGATCACTTGAATCCAAATTGCGGCAACTATATTCTACTAATGTCAAGCTATTTTATACAGGCGGTCTATTCTGAAGGTGATATCTTTATCCAAAGCCAGCTCATTAGCGACAACCTCTTAGCTCAAGGGTGTGACAAATAGGTTGGTAAAGCACACTAGTTATAGTAATTGGTTCTAGATACATTTTTATGACATTTTATTCGAGATAAAACGCTAGTTTGTGGTGTTTATATAAGGTTGTATAAACAGTTGAATTGATGATGAGTTATTGACGATAAAACAGCATAAAACGGGGCGTACAATAAATATTTGTGCGATGAGTCAAGCTGTTTTCAAGCTACTCTACCACTGATAAACACGTGACTTCGACAATAATTTATAGTGTGAAACTCAATGCCTTAATTTTTCAGAGAAATTGCCGTTTAATTATTTCATCCAAATTCGAGAGTCGAGCCAGCAAACTGTGTCAACGTGATCACATTTCTTTTCGCACTTAATTATTCGCCATTTCCATTTACCTTTCGTTGTTATTTGTCTCCACGTATTCAGAGTACGATACTTCTTAAAGCGAACTTGACACAGATTTTAGGGAACCTACGAGCAAAATACGTGTATGACGTACAAGCGACATTTTAGAGGGCCATTTGTCATCAGGTAACGGGACCTTTTCATTACGAATGCATATCACCACCGTAATGAGCATTTCTATTAATCAAATTGAGATAACATCTTCAATAAATAAAAAGCTACACATTCTAAATTTCACCCCAAGCAAACGGCGTTAAAATTCCATCATATCCATCACAGGTTCAATGAGACATTCCTTATCTTACAACTTACGAGATTTGAGATTAGCATAACGATTGATTGATGCCATGTCGCGTGACAAATCGTGTCAAACGGTTACCTTAGCACTGCAAAGTCGCACATGTACAAACCGAAGCACAACACGCCGGGACGCGACCACTAGCACTCAGACGGCAGCACGAAGCCGCTTGCACGTGCACGAGTCGTGCAGCATGGCCGTGCGTTGCGCGCGGCAGGTATCGACCGTGCGCCGGCCCGCGCCGCCTAGCGACTGACGCGAGAGCGTTGCGCGCGCACCGGCACAGCTTCCCACCCACCCTCCACCCTAAATCTACCCGGCCCGAACAAACAGCCTGCCAGAGAAAATTTTGCAAAACTCTACATTCTTTGCGCACGCCCTAATCTATAAATTCAAATTGTTCACCCGTTCGATTCATGCGTTCATTAAACTCGGCTTAATTAAATAAAAATATAGGTGTCTGCTGAGCTGTGTTTATTTTCGGTTGCGTCCGGTGCGTTCCCGTCGGCATGGCAACGGACCCCAGACGCGGGCGACAATCGACGAGCGCGGTGGAGAGCGCCGACGATATCCGAGCGCGCCCTGAAAACCAACCTAGGTGCACCTGCTTTTGGAAAAAGCCTTGATAGATTACCTGCGAACGTGATGTTATGCGGGTCGTAATTATTCATGCTGCATTTTATACGCTCTGCTTTTTAATTATGAATAATATTGAAGTTTCGTTGCGGTGACGGCTTTTTATGTTATTTTTCAGTTGAGTTCTGTATGTATTTCATTTTTTACATTTATAATTGTGTAAAAAGAATCATAAAAACTGTACCATATTAACAATGCGCTGTTATTCCTGCTTGTTATTACGGATCGTAGCGAACTCGTAGCAAGTGCTACGATAACTAATGTCGTGCTACGAATAACTCGTTAAATGCATTTCTGAGATGACTCACACTTTATCTTCAACTATTTATTGCTGTTTTTTTTTTTTAAAGGATTTATCGTTGGTGATTTTATTAATGCTGTAAAATTTATCACAAAACGTTTAGAGCTTGTTTTATGTAACATTTAATAGTTTTCATAAATCTTAACGTTCATTTTTTATTCATTTGTTTTATATACAATATATTGAGATATAGTCATACAGATTAGAATTAAGATATCATGGCTGACATTATAATAGGGACAAGACACGTAACAATTTTTAAAAATTACATTCAAATTACTAGGTATGTACCTACTTATAATCTCACGGTAAAAGTTAATTGATCAATTGATTTAAATAAATTGGTTTTAAGAAGTAATCAAATATTTTTTTTAAATATTTTAACAGTAACCCCATTTATTTTCATTTGTCTATATGAAAGTTTTTCATAGAACGTTGACAAGCAGACATCGCATCGTTAGTTTATTATAACAAGAGCGGATTCATTTAATAGCACGATAATTAACATTTGGCAAAAATATTGTCATTATCCTTGATGTTGAAAAAACTCTTTTTTGTTGATTCGTCGTATAAGCTTTGAAGACTTGCAGGCATTATTAAAAAAATTAGCCCATTTTGATGCATGAAATCGGTTACGCGGCGGCATGTATCAGCCGATCGATTAATTCGATTTGTAAATTTATTTATTTACCAGCGGTCCGCCCCGGCTTCGCCCGTGGTACCTACATGTTTTATAGCCTATGTTGCTCAGTGAAGATGCAGCTTTCTAATGGTGAAAGAATTTTTGAAATCGGTCCAGTGGTTTATGCGTGAAAACCATACATACATACATACTTTCTTCTTCTTTTGCTTCTATTTAATGTTATAAAATATAGAGTACCTGTATATTTGTACAATAAATTGAAATGGTTGGCGGAAAATAATACAACCTACCAGACTAGACACGCATGTTCTTTGTTGGAAATTCCCCTACATAGAACATCTACATTTAGAGGCAGTTTTAGGTATCGAGCCTCAAAATGTTGGAACGACTTACCGCCGCCTATTCGTTCACAACAAAGCCTATCTTCTTTTAAAAAAAAATTAAAGTCATATCTTCTTGATTTTCAAAAACGTCAACAAGAAAAAATTTAGCATCCCCAATAATGTTCCTATTTGTTTATTTATTATTTAAGTATTTTTCCAATAATCTCTTTACTACTCTAAGCTAATGTGTAAATATTATTTACTTCCTAAGTATAAATATATATTATGATATTAAAATTAATTATAGTATTTTCAAGTATATATAATATGTATCATAATATTAAAATAGATATATATATATATTTTTATTTTTTATTTTTTAATAACCTTATGCAGTTTTGAGCAAAAAATACATCCACTGTCAGCAAGGCATCCTAAGGCAACCACTGAAAATCAGTGTATTGCACTGAGTGGCAGGCCTTTTGTGGCATTCATATATTTAAGTTAGATTTAAGTTTCTTGTTTTATTTTATTTGTATCTTTTATGTATCCATAATAAACATATTTCATTTCATTTCATTTCATTTCATTTCATTTCATTTCATACATAATTACAAACCTTTCCTCTTTATAATATTAGTATAGAAGTATAGATTTCCTCTTTATTGTACAACAGTCTTATAAAATAAAAGTAAAACAGAACCATTCAAAATGTACAAATGGCGGCCTTATGGCTCAAAGCTATCTATTCTATTTACTCTCATCTATTTACTTAACCTTAAAGATCTCATAAATTAATATTTCATAAGTTTTTGAGTTGTTGATATAAAAAACGGTATTATTTTGTATACGGCAGCGTATCAAATAAAATATTTTAAATGTAACAATAAATTCTATTTTATTTTCCAATAATAATTATAGTGCTCTTTCTATTTTCTAATTATAGGTGATTGTAGTGTGATTATAGTTTTTATTGGTTTTGTTCGTGTACAAATAAATAACATAGCGCGGGTTGATGTTGGCTGTTGAACGCAAGGTTACGGTTAATATCAGTACATATTCATATGTATGGGTACCTATATAATACTAGCGGTCCGCCCCGGCTTCGCCCGTGGTACCTACATGTTTAAACTATCCTATCTCTCAAGTTGGATCGAACTGCACATGGTGTGCGAATTTTATTATAATCGGTTTAGTGGTTTAGGAGTCCATTGAGGACAAACATTGTGACAAGAGATTTATATATATTAAGATATGTTTTTAGGCTGCAATAAAAATGTAAATATTACTAATATTATGTAGTCCGCTATATGACACCAGTGTTATTTCGGTTTTTAATTAGTACTGTCTTTTGCTCGTAACTCTACTGGCGTAGCAGGTAAAAAGGCCATCTCACAGCTAAAATGGAATAATAATAAAAATAACGAAAATCTTTATTTATTCTTGCCATGAAATATCAATCTCTGAAAAAAACAAGAAAAGAAAGAGTTAACTACCTATCCTTTTATTTTCTGGTCATGCCAAATTTCTTCAAAATTGATTCATCACTTTCGTTGTAAAAAAATACAATAATCGAATGAATTTACGTTCGCCGAGGATGCACCTTCAGGGCAGCAGTATTAATTTACTCCGAAGCGACTCGTTTGCTCGCACAACTCAATACAAAAACAAAAATAAAATTTATATTATTCGAGAAAGAAACACAATATTACCTCTTGAATATGTTTAATTGTAAATTTACATCTAGGTATAAAAATTTATCAGGTCAATTTACATTGAAGATACATATTCACAAAAAAAATGTTGAAGGAAAAAAAGGAAAAAAATGTCTAAACAAAGTCGATCAAAACAAACTGCATTTAGATTTTTAAGCTATTGCATAGCTTCTATCGCGGGCCTTGAGCGCGGGGACCGAACCCAGAAATTTAGTAACGAAAAACCTCACGCTCCCCACTCTGACGGGCGCGGAGGTGTGGCTTGTAGTCTACTTGATAAGTTGAAAATGGCGTAAAATAGAGATAAGTCTATTTAGTCTATGGGCGGCGCACTTAGCTTACCACCAGGCAAGGCGAAAGGCAAGGCGTCTGCTCGTTTGCCCTCTCATGTCATAAAAAAAATAAATAAAAAAGTCTATTAAAAATACGTGCGATAGCTCATTTGATTCGGAATGACGTCTAGAAAAGTGTATCGGAAATGTGTATTAGCACACAAAAAATTGCAAAAGTTATAAACAAATTAAGTTGCAAAAAAAAAGGTATTTCGTTTATTGTTAATAACTCCGAAATTATTAACATTTCAGAAATTTTGAAAAAAGATTCTTAAAGAGGAGGAAATTTCCAACGAAAATCTCCCGACTCCCGGAATTCTATCTCCATTATTTATAATTTTAATTTAACGCTGAAAATAGGCCTCCGCGCGGCATTTTTTAGTTAGCGCGCGTGGCTTCAAAACCGAGCACGTCACACTAATTATTTTTTTAAGGTATTAAATATTAATTTAAATTTTAAGAAAATTATGGTGTGCCACACATCTTTTTTTGTCTTTTTGTCTTTCTATCTATATATTTCTGGATAGCGCATCACGCTATAACTATTAAATGGATTCAAATAAAATTTAGCAATAATATATAAGTAGTTCATTCATACTTTAAAGTCATGTAGGTATCTATAGGTATTTTATCCCAACTTTCAGCACGTTTTGTCCTGTGAGGAGGGCTAAAAGTCAAAACTTGTCCACTATTTTAATATAATAACGCGTAGGTATTGTGTGAATCAACTAAGAATGGGATTGATTCAATAATTTGAGTTAAGAATTAGTAATGCATCCCACAAAGAAGCGTCTTGGGACCAATTTGATTTCTAAAATGACATATCGATCGGTGTGGTATCAGAACCAAAAACAATTGTAAAAAAAATGAAATTGATACCTATCTATAATTTATAAAGTTAACAATGTAAGGCGATAACTAATTAATAAAAATTTATGCACTCCACTATCCCAACTACAAAATATTAAGTAGAAGAAGGAGACGAAGAAGAAAAACATTTATTCAATGGCACATAGCCTCACAAGGACATTACAAAAACAATATTAAAAATACATAGCTTATATGGTATTAAAAAAATTCACGTGTGTAGTCTGTAAAACATAATGCCATTAGAAGGGGAAATCACTCGTCACTCGATGAACATCTGTGACGTAAAAAACCTGGCAGCACCTATTTTCAGTGAGCCCCGAACCATTATTATTATATATTTGTCTCTTCTTCACGCCTGAACTACTGCGCCGATTTTGATGAAATTTTGCGGAAATGTAATTTGAAAACTGAGAAAGGACGTAGAATAGGTTTAATCGCAGAAATCTACTTTCTATGCGTGCCTTTCTGTTGCTACGTGAGCGAAGCTACGGGTTTAAGTAGTACGTAAGGCTATAGTAGTTATATTAACCTTGTCGAATCAAAATTCATTCAATTTAACTATTATCGCAAGCGCAAGCAAAAAACGATCGTAAAAGTATTCGTATCAAGTATCATGAGCATGGGAACTGAAAAGTGCCCCTCCCGTCCTTAGAAGGAACTAATTTTTAACATAAGGATTAAAAGGAAATTAGTTGGTACGAATCGCATTCCAGGCAGATCTATAAACAATGAGGTGTATTAGTTATTACATTATACATAGCTAGGCATACGTCGGGAATTCGGTTCAATATGTTTGATAAAAAAAAATACCAGCCGAATTGATAACCTCCTCCTTTTTTTGAAGTCGGTTAAAAAAATATTTGTTATGTTAGCGCGATAACTAAGAACGGCAAAAAAACTCTTTTGTAGTAGATATTACCTACATAATATTAGAATGATATTATATATACAAACAAGAGGGATGTATATCAAATGGATTAATCATAATAATAAGCATAACGTCGTCATGTCCTCCCCAAGCATAACAAGATCACAGCCCACTATTAGTGCGCTAAATCTATATTTTATTTTCTATTATCAACCAATATTCGTCGCTTGTTTATTTTATTTGTCGCTTACTCTTATTCATACCGCTCAGGTTATTAAATCAGTATCTAAAATCCTAAAATCTTCTAAAAAATAAAACAATATTTAAAGACCTTAGATTACAAAATAAAAGACAGATGGAGCGTTGCCGAACTAAACCGAATAATTTATCGTCATTTCCATAAAGCTATGTGTGCTGTCATTTCGCCGCTGCACTGTATGTACACGGTGCTTATGTATGGGTGTTATGTTACCAGATATTGAAAAATTTCCCAAAATTTTCCCCGACTATGGAAGAAAGAGGGTTATGTTTTTCGAGTGTATCTATGTACCTATAATATTTCTTTGGCACGCCCTGCAGTATAAACCGCTGAACCGATTTTGATTTATGAGGTGACATTGCAATCATCTGAATTATTATGGTAGTGGTGTTAGTGACGTAGGCTACATAAATAATTAGCTATCAGGTTTTAATTTTAATTTTAAAATAAATTCTTATTTATGATAATTTTTTATAATATTGTAAAAATTCTTTCGTTACATAAATGATAAAGTACCTACCTACTAAAGTTATATATGAACAAAATAATTGTATTCAATTTTTAATTAAATAAATTACATAAAAAAATGTTTCAATATTACGGGACATTTTATTTTGAGAAAGAAAGAAGGAAGAAACCATTTATTCCAATACACACAAACACACAACAATAGCATTGTAAATTATGAATAATAGGTGAGTAATAGAAAACATAAATTTATGTATGGTTGCTTGCGCTAAAAAGGAAGCCACTCAGGATACCTGAGGCATAATATCTTAACACTGATTTTCAGTGACCCTTACGACATCCACATTGACAGCTGCTTTACTGGATAATAAATAAAAATAAAGTAATAAATAAATATAATTCCTGAATAATAATAATTTTGTCATATCCATCACGGAGTTCAAATGAATTAAATCGCGGGCGAAAACGACTCTGACGTTTTTCAGCTATATAAAAGTAACAAAAAAAAGTATTATGCTCATTAAAATTATCTAATAATGATCATGAACCTTTATTGCACTATACAAATAATCACATTCACGATCGAAAAATCCAACAGCAACTACCCCGAAGATCTTTTAACCGTTTTACCCTTAGAGTATATATACTATCTATAGAGTGCGAATAACCAAGTGGGAACAGTAGGCACAGGTGGGAACAACACGACGTTCCCGCCGTGAGCGCTCGTAGTCGTGGTTGAGTGCTGTCGTAGTGCGTTGCTCTGGAATTTTTTTCATATTTACGAATAAACATGGTGAAATGTGCAGTTCTATCTTGCAAAAACGATACTAGAAAATACACAAAATTGAAATCCAGTATCACATTTCATCGGTAAGTCGATTGTTATACTTATTTTTATGAAAATAAACTAGCGGTCCGCCCCGGCTTCGCCCGTGGTACATGTTTACGTTTTCTCTACATAAGAACCATCCTCGTACTTCAAGGAATATAATAAAAAAAGAATTATCGAAATCGGTTCAGCCGTTCTCGAGTTATGCGCTTACCAACACATTTTGCGATTCATTTTTATATATAAGAAGATTTAGCATCGCGGGGGTGAAGGGGAGGTGGGAAGCGGACACGCGCAGGCTCTCTCGCGCGCCTCACTCCCGCCACGTAATCGTAGTGATGTGACCTGACCAACGCTGTACTCGATATAAAGTTTACTAGAAGAACTTTTTAACAAATTATTTATTTAACTTTAAAATTAAAACTCTTTTAAAAATGTATTATAAATAAATTTGTGGTGTGTTTTGTAAATTGTATGATACACTTTCTAATATTATGAATGCGAATGTATTACTTATAGTGTAAATGTAAAGTATGTAATGTTACGATATATTTTCTGAACCGCTAAATTGATTTTGAAGATTTTGATTGTAGAATGGATAAAATTAAATAAAAAAATTATTAATATTATTTATTATATTATCATTTTAAACTATTAATTATTTCTTATTTTTATTTAACATTTTTAAAACATTATTATTATTTTTTGATTTATTATTAAAGAAATAGCACTAAACCCGATCTTTTATTTTATTAACTTTATTCATTTATTTTATTATTTATTATTTATTTTATTTTATTAACTTTATTTATTAAAAAGTACTCACGTTTTTCTGATATTCATAAACATATTTTTTTTAAGTACTTAAAATTAATACAAGAAATATTCAAATGGAATAAACAAACTTTATTCAGTTGGTAAACAAATTTAAAATTACATATTTATACTTTATTCATATATTTTTCCTTTAATAACTTATTGAACATAAAATTTACTTATGATACATATTTATTTACATAACTTATCGATAGTTCAACACGCAATTGATACCTACCCATCCCTATTTGTCACACACACATCTATATAGTATCTATAGCTCATCTGCCTACGATGCGCACTGAGCAATTTGTGCAATACACTCGCTCTATACTACTGTTATATACTCTAAGGTTTTACCCATAAAAATGGCAAATTCATTTTCAAAATACTGGCAGCATACGTTGAAGTTTTGTATTCCTTCGTATATGTAAAATTATTATTTGTATACAAAATTAAATAAGCCAAATAATCTACAGAAAACCTGTAAAACGATGTTTTATCTTTTTGTTTGTTTTCGGGAACAAATTTTACAGCGTTTTAATATCACAAGACAGCATTTTTTTACTATAATAACAAACCCCTTTTGACGTATTGCATGCTAAGATTGCATGACACTAGAATCGCTATGGCACTGGTGGAGGTTCGTATTCGTTTTTGATTTCGTATTTTCTTTGACAAGGGCGATGAAAGATTGTCATGCTCCATCTGCCTTTTATTTTGTAATCTAAGTTAAAGACGATATAGAATCGTATAGATCTTTATGTCGTTAACCCTATACTTGACATTGTGCACTTACATGCACATTGAATTTAGTTTTTTTTTTAAACAAAATAATACATCGAATCGTTTTAATAATAACTGCAAGTGACTTCGTAAACGTCTCTTTACGTAAGAAAAAGAAGTCTGTGTTTGTCTCGCTCACACATTGTCAGTGGTTGTAGCGACGACAAGCCAATTTATGAGTTATCGAATTTCAAGTGTAGCGCTAAGAAAGTTCACACGGTAACTCATATATAAACAGTTTGTGCGTTATGCATAGACAGTCACGGGCTTGTCGGGACGCGGGTTGGTCGCATAGGTCGAATATTAATTACATACGGATAAATATATGTAGTTAACGAAATATAACCTTTGCGTAGTTATTCATCTTTTATTACACCCGCACATAACAAGCCCCTACATTGGTGACTCCCGACGATTAGTGAACATAAAGTGAATTGCATAGATATCGTTTGTTAACAATTAAAAATGAATCCGGCAGTTCCAGTTAGAGCAGTTTCGTCGGTACAGTTAAACCTTCTCGAGCAGTTAGCACAACTAAAGCAGCGGATAAACCAGCTGGAATGTGCAGGCTCGAGAGGCAAATCGTTTAGCGGTCGAAGGTATGGAAATAGCACGCATCGTTCCGCATCGCAAAGTCGCAATCGTGCAGGAAGCTCAAAACAGAGAAAACCAAATTGGTTATGTTTTTTCATTACTGCTTTAAGCATAACGCCAGCAAGTTTATTCAACCTTGTTGTGCGTGGCAGAAGCAGCAGGAGAGCCGACTTTTAATAATTTTACCAGTGTCGAAAAATAACCGATCCGCGAGTGAGTGTACTGTGTAGTGATTATAAGCCATACGCGGCAAACGGTAGTGTAATTAAGACATTTGGTAGTAAGTTAATGACTTTATATATTAGTTTACGGCGACCGTATAAATGGTCATTATTTTTTATCGCCGAGGTAACTCAAACTATGTTTTGGTTTATAAAGTGCAGATTTTTTAGCACCCTAGGGCCGATGCATCGCTCGCACTTATGACGGACGCATCGGATACTCATGTATATATTATTTGACTGATAAATTTCGACGTATTGCTTTTGATAGTGTACATAATTTATGTCATCCCGGAATAAGGACTACACGCAAATTGATTCAAAATCGTTTTTATTGGCCAAATATGATTCGTCACGTTGGCCAATGGGTTAAAAGTTAAAACATGCATTGAATGTCAACGATCGAAGGTTAATCGACATACAATGTCAGGTTTAGGATCGTTTCTGCAGTGCGATAGGTTTGAACATATTCATGTTGATTTAATTGGACCTTTACCCACTTCACCCGAAGGTTTTAGGACGTATTGCCTAACCATAGTGACAGGGGGACGCGATGGCCAGAATGTTTTCCTACGAGAGATATAACTGCTGAAACGGTTTCGCGTGTAATATATGAAGGATGGATCTCTCGTTTTGGTTGTCCGAAAAGCTATCAAGCGATCAAGGACGCCAATTCGAAAGTCAATTATTTGCTACACTAATGAAGTTATTAGGTATTATTAAGTTGCGTACGATACCTTACCACCCACAGAGTAACGGGGCGGTAGAGCGTTGGCATAGGTCGCTTAAAGCGGCATTAACGGCTCGTTTATGCAATATATCATCATCTTGGGTTACGGAATTACCAACTGTGTTGCTAGGACTTAGAACAGCAGTAAGAAGTGATACCGGCATAAGCGCAGCAGAAATTACGTACGGAACAACTTTACGATTACCAGGTGATTATTACGATAAAAAGTCGAGTTTTGAAATAGATAGCAGTCTTGAGTATGTAAGTAAATTACGAGACTCTATTAGGAAATATCAGTCAGTAGCTATTAGGCAGAATGAAAGACGGAACATATTTATTCACCCCGATTTAGAAAAGTGCGATTATGTTTTTGTAAGAAACGACGCAGTACGTAAGCCTTTATAACCAACATACGACGGTCCTTATCGTGTGTTGAGTCGAGAGGAAAAGGTATTTTACATTCAAATGACTGGCAGGAAAGTTAGAATATCTGTAGACCGTCTAAAACCTGCATATTATTTGAATGATGATAGTGATACGATATCTGGGGCAGATACTAAGGTTCCGTTACAAATTCCAAGTATAGCGAATTGCCTAATACACATACCACGCGTAGTGGAAGAGCTATACGATTACCGGTACGATTTAGGTAATAGTATTGTATTTGTAATTGTTTCAACTATTTTATATTTATTAGAATTACGATGATTATAAGTATTCATAAGACTTCATAGAAATGTATAATAAATACTTAGTAATCAACACATCGTATTTAATAAATAATAGAACTTAAGTAATTTTGAAACGAGTTCATTGTTTAACGTTTTAAGAATGGTATTTCAAATTTATGTTCGTGTTGAGTTTTGATTGAAATGTTTACTACTTAGAAATTTAAGTACTTTTGATTTATGGCTTATGAGTGTACAGTAATAGCCTTTGTAATATTAAACGATACAAGTGTAAAGAACGTATTGAGATTTGAAATGTTAATGTTACTAGGTGTTAGATGACGTGTAACAATTATCGCACGCCACTTAGAAGAACCAACCAAGTTTTTGTAATAACATAAAAGTTTAACGAAATTAGGTGTTAACTATTAACCACTTGTATACGTTAGGATTGATTTATATTGTGAAAATTTTTATACTTTATATTGTAAACATTTTGTAACCTTATATAGCGACACTTTTTCTATACACCCATCTGTTTATTGTTTAGTTTACTTTTATTGTAAGTTTTTTTTACTTGTATACCCTTTTTGTATTTTAAGGGGGGAATGATGTAGCGACGACAAGCCAATTTATGAGTTATCGAATTTCAAGTGTAGCGCTAAGAAAGTTCACACGGTAACTCATATATAAACAGTTTGTGCGTTATGCATAGACAGTCACGGGCTTGTCGGGACGCGGGTTGGTCGCATAGGTCGAATATTAATTACATACGGATAAATATATGTAGTTAACGAAATATAACCTTTGCGTAGTTATTCATCTTTCATTACACCCGCATATAACAAGCCCCTACATGGTGAACAAAATGGCGAGCCGTCGGTCAGCGCCTGCGCAACGCTCTGTAAGTATCGTATTTTATCTTAATTAAATTAAGTTAAATGTATGAAATTGTTATGGTTTTACTTTCTGCAAGCTTTGCGCAATTGTCTGTGTATATTATTTTTGTGATTGTTTTTGTGCATATACAGTAATTCACGATTTTTGTTAGGTGTGCATTTAAATACGCACTGCCTGGTGCAGTATGAATAACTCAGTATTTGTTGTGTATATTTAAATGCACACTGCCAGCTTTCCTGTGAATAACACTCTATTAGTCGTGTACATATAAATACACATTGCCAACGTTATAGATTATTACAATTTGTGAATGTTGTGTCTATAAATGCACACTGCCAACTTTGCTACTACATACTCGAGCTTTTGTTCGGACAGAGTTTTTTTTTATAATGCATGACAACAATTTATATTACCGTTTCCGCCAAATTCCTATTCCTTAGCTTGCAATGCTTTTATTTCAGATGACTAGAAGTCGAAAAATCCTAGCGTTGGTGCCTAAATGCGGAGCTAAGTCTGATGTAGAATCTGGTGAATCTTCGGAAGATGAATTTAAAATGTGCAGACCTCACCAAGATGTCTCCGAAGACAGCTCCCCGGTCCGATCAATAGCGTCATCCGTCGAAAATGTAAACATCTCAGATAGTGATGACTGTGAGTATCGAGAAATATATGCCGTTGCTTCTGTCCATGAAGAACCGAGATTCAGACATAACACTACCGACTCTACTTCATACTCACCTTCTATTCTTCAACATGATCCGGACATTATACCGCCTTCACCATCAGTTTTTATTCCACCATCACCATCTATAGATTCAATCTGCAGTCCCGCATCTTCAGCACCTGCCCAACCTACCGCAGCTACTGTGCGTCTTCGATGTTATAAGAAAACTCCGATGATCGTAAAAAAACCATATTGAAACCTGTCAAATTGTCTCCTAAGTGGACTAAATCGAAATTTCAAGGATCAGCAGATATAGATGATATTATATTATACGATTCTACTGATATCGAAAAATCGCCGCTTGATTACTTTAAGCTATTTTTAACTGACGATATACTAGAACTAATTGTATATCATTCTAATTTGTATTCTGTGCAGAAAAAGGGCACATCAATTAATATTACCAAAGAGGATATCAAAGACTTTATCGCTATAAATATTCTAATGGGTGTTGTAGATATGCCGGCATACACCGATTACTGGTCGAATGAATTTAAATACAGTAAAATTGCTGACGTAATGACGTTAAAAAAGTTTCAATGTATACGACGTTATATTCATTTCAACGACAACTTTAAAGATGACGGCGACAGATATTATAAAATAAGGCCAGTAGTAGAAAAAGTTCGTCGTAACTGTGCATCCAATATTCCTGAAGGTAAAAGTTTCAGCATCGATGAGATGATGGTGCCTTATAAAGGTACTAGAGCCGGAAGCCGAAAGCAATATGTAAGGCAGTCTTTCCCAACGTGGGCGATAACGCCCCCTTGTGGGCGCTGCAGGCCTAAAGGGGGGCGGTAAGAGACCCAGAAAAAAAAGGGGGCGTTGTGTAGGGCTTTGGGGTCGATTTATAATTTCATCTACCTAGCTAGGAAGACTCTTAGAAACCGACTGAGCTCTCGACTTCGAGAGTCGACATCTTGTGAACATCAACTAATATTAATTAAGATATAGCTCAAAATCGGTTCGATATAATAGACCGCGGGCAATCATGTTTTAACAAGTTTTTGTTAAATAATCCGATTTGTACATTCCTGTATCAATCGGCTGGTTCTATAATACTTGTTCTTGCTTGTCGAGTACGATTGGGCGTCGAATGAGATAAACGAGTTTATGCACGTTTGATGTCTTATTCCTGTTGGTGCGTGCTGCTTATGCAATCCTATATAAACGACGTAAATTTATTTTATTTTCATTTGCGGTTTCGCGCATAATAGATAAGCAGTACTTGATTTCAACACTTACGTATTTCTCAAAACAAAACAATGTCGGAAGTAAAAAAGAAGAGACGGCAATACTCTGCGGAATATATTAAATTCGGATTTATTGAAAATCCCACAAACCCGTCGTCGCCTTTGTGTCTTCTATGTCTAAAAACATTTTCGAACGAAGCAATGAAGCCTTCAAGACTGCAAGATCATTTGAATAAAATGCATCCAGATAAGAAAGACAAGAATGTAGCATTTTTTCAAGACCTAGAGAAGAAGCATAATACTCAGCCAAGTGTATCAAAACTATTTTCGGCGGCTGCTAAGCAAGATGACGACGGACTTCGAGCTTCGTACAATATCTCTTTGTTAATTGCTCAAAAAGGCAAACCACACAACATCGGAGAAGAGTTAATTTTGCCAGCAATAAAGGAAGTAATAACTACTGTGCTTCATAAACCGGCCGCAGATATTATCCGAAAAATTCCTTTGAGTAATAATTCTGTGCAAAGACGAATTGATGAAATGGCTGAAAACATTGAAGAATCATTGTGCAATCATCTGAGGACTAGTCAATTCTCAATTCAGCTCGATGAGTCCACTTTACCAACTAATGAAGCGTTGTTGCTATCTTACGGGAGGTTTATTAAAGATGAGAAAATACGTGAAGAACTATTGTTTGCCAGAAATTTGGAGACAGATACAAAAGGCGAAACCATATTCAATACATTGGAAAAGTTTTGTGAAGAGAAAGAGATTCCTTTGAAAAATATTATATCAGTTGCTACGGATGGCGCTCCGGCTATGACAGGGCGCCATAAAGGCTTCATAGCGTACTTAAAGAATAAAATTCCAGATGTCCTTGCTATACATTGCGTTATTCATAGACAACATTTGGTTGCTAGAAACTTAAGTGAACGACTATTTCAATCACTGCAATATGTCATCAAAGCAGTCAATAAAATCCGTAGCAGCTCTTTGAATGATAGATTATTTCATCAGCTTTGTGCTACTAATGACGAAGATTTCAACCGTTTGTTGCTTCATACTGAAGTTCGTTGGCTGTCAAGAGGCAATTGTCTGATTCGATTTTACAACCTGTTTGACTCTGTGATAGAGTTCTTGGAAACTAAAGATACAGAACTGCGCAACAATCTCATAACATCAAAGAATGATATAGCTTACATGACAGACCTGTATAAACTGTTCAACGACATGAACCTCCAACTGCAAGGCGATGAACTAAATTTAATTAAAACAAAAAATGTCGTTGCTGCTTTCGCAGCCAAACTGCTTCTGCACAAAAAGAATATGGGCAGACGTGAGTTTCACAATTTTCCGAATTTATCAGTATTTTGCAGTAACGACGACTTGTTTGCCTACTGCCAACATTTGGAAAACCTCCACATTGACTTCACCGAACGATACCAGGACATTTTAAACTTGGAAATACCAGACTGGGTGTTGGATCCGTTTTCAAATGTCAACACAGCAATGTCACCTCAGCTGGAAGAAGAACTTATAGAATTGACAACAAACGAAGAAACAAAAATCAAGTTTAAAAATGGATATCAAGAATTTTGGCTACAAAAACCGATCCCACAATTGTACCCTGGATTGTGGTCAATTGTTCAACGATTCTTGATAGCATTCCCATCGTCATATTTGTGTGAACGTGGATTTAGTGCTGTGGCAACGCTGCTTACTAAAAAGAGAAATCGTTTGCGTGTTACCGAACGTGGCGACTTGCGGCTGTTTTTGAGTAAATTGGAACCTGATATCAACAAACTTATTGAACAGCATCAGATTCAACCTTCACATTAGTTTTTATATAAGAATTGATTATGTTTATTTTATTTTCAATAAAAGATACTCTACTATAAAGTTGCGTTTCGATAATCAGTTATAAGTACTTAGCGTTTTTTAAGTATGTTTAAAAAGGGGGGCGTTAAAAAATAATTTATTCTTAAAGTGGGCAGTAGACAAAAAAAGGTTGGGAACCCCTGATGTAAGGAATAAACCAAAAAAATGGGGATTCAAGTTTTTTGTTCGTGCTTCACCATCTGGCCTCGTCCATGATTTTATTATTTATGGAGGAGAAGATACCTTCAGACTTCATACATTTTCAGAAAAAGAAAAATGTATGGGTCTGGGGGCCAAGGTTGTAATAGCTTTAGCCAAGTCAATCAAGCAAAAACCATGCTCTGTACTATACTTTGACAACTTTTTTACGTCAATTGAATTGATGCATCATCTAATGAATGAATATGGTATATTCTCCTTAGGTACAGTCAGGACCAACCGACTTCGTGGGGCAGAGAAAAAATTACCAAGTGATAAAGAGTTGAAAAAAAAAGGGCAGGGGAGCTTTTGCACAGGTCGTGTCTAACGAGCATAATATCGCTGTTGTAAAGTGGTTCGACAACAAGTTTGTTGTGGCTGCAAGTACTTATGTGGACGCTCACCCTGTACAGAATATAATGCGGTACAAGAAAGAAGAAAAGAAGAAAGGTCTAGTCACATGCCCAAATTTAATAAAGCACTATAACGGTAATATGGGTGGGGTTGATCTAGCCGATATGTTAGTTGCTTTATACCGTACTGATTTGAAAGGCCATCGTTGGTATTTAGTATTGTTTTCACAAATTTTGGACATCTGCGTCAATAATGCCTGGTTGCTGTATTGTCACGAAAACAGTGGTCATCAAAAACTATTGCCACTCAAAAAGTTTCGAGTCGCTTTATTTAGACAACTGCGTTTTTTTGAGAGGAGTTCTAGTCTGCAACCTGAAGGCCTTTCCAAAACTGTGGGAAAAATAAAAAAACCTGTTGCGGAAAGGCCTGATGATGCTACTCGATACGACCTAACGGGACATCTTCCAACTTTTACAACAAAAGGCAGATGTAGACAATGTACCAAACATCAAACCAAATTTTTTTGTTCAAAGTGTAACGCAAGACTATGTATAATTGAAGGGCGAAATTGCTTTGTAGATTTTCATGTTAAGTAGTATTTAAGTTTTTCGTATTACTACATAGTAGATAACTAGATAGACATATACCTAATGTAAGTACCTAAACTTTGATCTCAGAGATTTAGGACTGAATATTGTGATAAATAGTAATAGAAAGTTTAACTTTATTTAAAAAAAATGTTTAACTATGTCGTATATCGTAACCATATCGAACCTAGTTACGAATAGATCTCAAAACTTGTTGATATTTTTAAAGATTAATGTTATTTTTATTTTATTGATTATTTTTTTTGTTTAGTGACTACATGGCAGTGTGCATGTAAAGACACATTTTTCTTTGTCATTAATTTCTTGTGAGCTTGGCAGTGTGCACTGAAAGACACATAATATATCCTGAAAACTGAAATTCAAAGATTTTTTATTTTATTTTTCCTGGTGTCCTTATAATACAATTAACATAGGGAAGTAGTAAAAGTTTAATTTATTAATGGTAAAATTCTCCGCCAAGTATAGGGTTAAATTATTTCAAAATTCCGAACGTATATTTGGTTGTCAAATATTTAGGTATTATCTGTCAGTTTGCTATTTTGAGTTTTGACACTCCGTAATTCTGTAATTGTTCAAATGAGGTTATAAAGATTTGTTTTAAAAATTTATAAATATCGCCAATTATTACCATATTAAATTGAGAATAATGGCCTTAATAAGAGCTGGCTTGCAAAGGCTAGCCAGCGTGTTTAGCAATGGGCAAGGTAACTATTGTTTCATCGAAAACTACACAAACTAGCTGCTTATATTTTTAATACTACTATTACGTTTTAGGTGGAATGCTATCAAGATTTATAACAAACCATGCTCCAGCACAAAATCAATCAGTAGCCGATACTACGAAAGATGTAATATCTACGTGCAATAAACTTATTGAAGATAGAGTTTCACGAAATTTTGCCATTGTACATTTGCTTGGTAAACAGTGGAGAGTTACAGATGGCGACCTATTAGTTGTCGAGGGTTACTGGCCGCCAAACATTGGTGATAAAATAACATTAGACAAAGTTCTGCTCGCTGCTACTAAAGATTTCTCTCTAATCGGTAGACCCATTGTGCAACCAGGTTTAGTCACTGTTACTGCAACAATTATATCAAAAGGCCTCTCACACACGCGAACACACTTTAAAAAGAAGCGAAGGAAGCAGTTCATGAGAATTAACTTCCAGAGAGCAGAACAAACTATGCTCAGGATAAATTCCGTGGTTATCAATAATAGAATTAACGAAGCTCCGAAAAATGTGTTTTAGATAAGTATAGGATTTAGTTTAGAATAAAGTGTTACAATATAAAATGATGAGATTTTATTTACACCTTATTCTATAAATTATGATAAAAAGTACATATTAGTTTTAAAATAATTATACATTATCCATAATATTATTAAAATCAGTTCCGCAAATTGTACAATTTTATTAATTTATATTAAATAATTTTATTAGTTAATAGATCTTTTCTTTAAAATTTCATAGTCAATGTCAAAATTTAAAATTATCACAAAACTCTTGAAAAGAAACCTTATGTTCCTCTTTACAAAATCTTTTCATTCCCTTCAGCAAATAAAATAATTTCCTATTACCCAATATACTTGTTAAAGTTTTGATAAATTCTGCATAATTCCCTTCCTTTTTGTATGTTGATATAGACAGTTGAAATGTTTTATATTGTTCTACTTGTAATAATGTTTTAATCTCTTTCACAAAATCTATAAGTGACTCAGGAGCTATTTTTTCTGGCTTCTCAATATCAGTTTTAGGTTCATTATGTAAATTCTCATCAAACCCAAATGCTTTAATTTTCAACTTCTTTTTCTTAGCTTGAGGTACATTAGTCTCATCAGCGTTCCTCTTATGTATGGTCACTAATGTATTAGGCATTTGTGATGTATCATTGCTGGAGTCTATAGCACTGAACAAATCCTTTGCTTGTTTAGGTTTAAATTCATTGCGATAGGCAGATGCATTTTTATAGAAATCCATTGAAAAATCAGCATACACTTCATTTGAATTAGGATATTGACTCACAGATGCTTTGGAAGATTTTGGAATAGCTCTGGAGTTGACTGTAGGAAATGATACTCCAGCAATATTTCTAGGTCCATCATCTTTATAAATATTAGCTTCATGTGGTAGTACCGGTTTTAGCTTAGGTGCTGGAAGTGTTGTTTCTGCATTCTTGAAAAACCTACAAACTTCACTTACTGTTTCTCCAAACTTATTTGACACCTTTATGTAATCTCTCAACCAAGCTGACAATTGCCCTTTTAATTTTGGACTATTAAATCTAGTGTCACATAATAAAATAGCTCCATAATCATTTTGATGCCTTATTACTCTGCCTATAGCTTGATTTACAGCTCTTGTAGCTTCTAAAGAATACCACTCATCCCCCGACAAATAATCTTTATCTTTTGCCCTCAGTTCTTCCAGGTATTTCTTTTTTAGAATTATTCTGGGATCTTTCAGAGGAGGAAATGGTAACCCAGTTATAATTACAGCTCTTCCATTCATATCAGCAAAATCCAGCCCTTCAGATACTTTTCCTCTACATACTGCCATAAAACATGCTCCTCTTGTACTAGGGTCACTAATTTTACTGTAAAAATCATTAATGATAGCATTAAAAGTATCTTTTCGCTGTGGTTCCACGAATATTGGTTTTATGTTGCTGATACTGGACCATATGCCTTCAGCTTGCCACATTTCTTGACATTTAGTCATTATAGGATATGAGGGGAAAAAAACTAGTAAACCATCAGGAACAACCCGCGTAAAGCTCAATATAGTCCGCCCCAAAGATGATATATATTTTGGATTATCCCTATTCTGGTAATTTGAATTAAGTTGTACAGAATCAGGTCCTTGACTCACAATCTTGACACAAATTTGATTTGATTTTACTATATGAGGATTTTCTAATTGCACACCAATGGGTATTCCTAATTCAGATATCAAAGGTTTCAGTGGTGCTAAAGTACCACTAGTTAAAATAATACTCCTAACATTTTGATCTAAAAGTTGCTTCATGCCAAAACCTGGACTAAAACACCAATAACTAAGAACTCTTTCAGCTGATTTTGTATTAGTAGTTTTTAAAGCACCCCAACTATCTGTTTTCTTGTTATTTTTCTTTTCTTCAATTTGTATGTGGACTTTATAACACATCTTGACTCTTTCTTTGTAAGAATGTGTGGTACCACTGAAAACAACATTAAGCAAATCAACAATTTTCTGCAAACCGACACCTTTACGCTGAAACGGTGATGCACTCCCCATAGATAAATATTGTATTAAATTCTCTATCAGTGTTATAACAGACATTTGATTATGATCTTTTATCTCAGCTTTAGCTAATAGTTCAAATATAAAACCTCCAGGGTATGTTGAACCATCAGCTCCAACTTCAATTTCATCCACTGCCTTCTCAAATGCGAGCATTATTTCTTTTAACACACATAAGTCTTCACAGGTAAAATCCTTAGGCTGATTTGCATCTACAGTTGAATCTAGATTTTCTTCCCCACCTTCAGCAAATGACTTCATAACATGTGTAATTTCATCAATGCATAAAGCTACATCTGTGGTCCTTATTTGCAAAGAAGCAGATTCTTCGCACATTTTTTCAACATTGTGTGCTTCATCAAGTATAATAACATTATTCATCAGTTCCACACCATTTGCTTTTCTTGATTTAGGGTCTAATAAGTAATTATAAGGCATAAACACTATATCTGCATCTTGCTTCAATTCCTTTGACAAATAATAGGGGCAGCATTTTAATTTCTTTCCAACAGTAACTAGATCTTCTATATCCAATATTTCATCACCCTTAACTGATCGGTCATCCTTCTTTGATTCAACATTATTGTAAAAATGACAAGTTCTTGACTTCACTCTAAGCTGGCACATGTGAACTTTATTCATGTTGTTTGTCTCTTTGGAGACTTCAGGATGTATGCACATTTGATCTCTAGATCCTAAAACTGTTGCCTTAACATGCCTGTAGCTGGAACGTTTTAATTCTTGCATAGCTTGAGTTAATTGTGAGTGAGTTCTCGATGAGTATATAATCTTAGGCATGCCCCATGATGTATTGTCTTTCTTCTTACCTGCAGCTGATTTTAGGTTTTCCCGTAAGTTATCCGGTCCACTATGTTCAGAAAAATTCCCTACTTGGGCATTCATTTGCAGCTGAGCTTTTTTCACTAATAACCAGGCAATAGAGGAACATAATAAACTCAATGTCTTTCCAGTACCTGTAGGTGATTCCAAAAGAGCGTTGGTATTATTTTGCAAACTTTCAATAACTCTGGCCATGTAAGCCTTTTGCACTTCATAAGGCTCAAATGGAAAGTTAACAGGTATACCGCATATCATAACTTCCGGCATCTTGTAGATATAATATGATAAGGTTTAATTTTTAAAAACTCAATTAAGGTTAAACATTTTATTTAGAACTAAAATAAATATTTCTTTGGCAGCCAGCTGATCACTGCAAAAAACACATCAGACATTATTCCTGAAACACATTACACAAGTCAAAATCAGTCATAATGTACTAATGCAAAGAGTACTATAATAATTGTACTAATGTCATGGCCTCGTTTCCCGCCAAAATCTAAATTCGTTCAATAACTAAATATGTTTAAACGTAAATCTAACTATTTCATATTAGAGACACTTTGGTTAACATAGAAGGAGAATAATATTATTTTTGAACTTACATTCGAATAATTTATTTATTCATGCATAAATTAGATTTTTACTTCACATAAAAAATGATCGATATTAACAAACAGAGATTAAAGAATTAATAAACGAGTATTTTAACCTTAATCAATACAATTTGTCAGCGCATGTCGGACCTGCAAATGTAGTGTCAAAAAAATTCACAACAAACTCAACAAGTCGCACATATCTTCAGAAATAAATAAAATTTGATGAAAATACACCATGTTAAAGATCAACACTAAGCAGGTGTATACCTCAGTTGCTTGCAACCGAACCCCAGAAATTGTAGACTGGAATAAAGCGGGAGTTATTTGTTATGGAGCATGTAATGCGATCGTCATTTATGATACGGTAAAATTGTAATAATTTCTTTGCCTAATGGTATAATATTGCGAATAAAGTTTAAGAAAATCAGTCAATGTTTAGGTCTCTTTTTATTACACAAATACCTCCATAATATCTTTGATATATTTTATTTTTACATTAAAACTTGTTCCAAGTAAACTTATGGTTGAGGATTATTCTCATTAGAGTAGTGGTACATATTACGATATATCTTTAAAATGATATACTTAATTCTGCATCGCTTACGTACACTTAATTTCCCTATTTCTCATTTTGAATAATCCTTTACAGAAAATAATATACAAAGATCCTATAACAGTTCTGAATCATCACAATGCTCGAGTGAACTCAGTGAAATGGCTCACAAGACCAGATGGTTCTTGCACGGAGATGATATCGGCCTCTGCAGACAAGACTGCTGCAATCTGGACCCTGGTGAAGGGAGAGTGGAAGGTGACCAGTGTGCTCGCTGGCCATGAAGATGGTGTCACCTGCATCTTCGGGATGTACACTGGAGGCAATGATTTGTTTGTGTTCACAGCGTCTGCTGATTCAACTGTTAAAGTATGGGAGCGATCAAATGGTATGTATTTTGCAAGAAAATTATATTATTAGAACTTTGATTATATGCTTAATTGTAATTAACTATATTCTAGTACTAGTAATTGGAAAAAAAAAAACATTAAAGCAATGAAATTACAGATACAGTGTTCCTGAAGCAAACTATACACCTGAACTCCGGGCTCTGCCTCACGCTGCACGCACAGATGCTGCCCATCGTCAGCAAACCGGTGCTGTTCCTGGGTCTCGATGATAATAATGTACATGTGTTCGCTTTGAACGGAGAATATCATCGAGTGGATACACTTGTGGGACATGAAGATTGGGTGAGAGGACTCGATACAGTGATGGATGGTAAGTTTTTTCGCATATTTTTGAACTTAATCATACCACAAAAGACTGACTCATTGAGAAATGTTTTATTAGAAAAAATACATACCATTAAAAGTAGACTGCAATAAAAAACATTCTTTCGTAATAATAAATATTTTATTATGATTAGAATGTTTTGATATTGAATACATCAATTATTATATCAGCTATCAGCACACAATTTTAATTTTTTTTTACATTATCATTCATTTGATGAACTAACAATGTCAACGAACAATTATATATCCAAGGTATTTTGAAAAAAAAAATAATTGTATTATTCCATTAAATAATTGTATTATTATTAATTCTTATTTCAGACAACACAATCCTCCTAGCTTCATGCTCCCAAGACACATACATCCGCGTGTGGCGCATCCAGCGCTTCGACGACGAGCCGTGCTCCTCCACCGGCATCAAGGTGGAACGGAAGGTGTTCGAGGCATACGATATACTGTGGTCGGTGAAGCTGGAGGCAGTTCTGGCTGGACATGAGGGCTGGGTGTACGGAGTTCAGTGGGATGTGTTCAGTGAGAAAGGTCATTTTTGTATTTGAATGTGGATTTAATACTGGGAGTTAGTGTCCCTTAGTTTCAACTAGATTCAAGTGTACCTTGTAGGGAAGCGCATACCATCTTAGACCACATCTCAGCTTAACATCAGGCGAGATTGTGGTCAAGAGCTTCACTATCGATGATAAAAAAAATTAAATTCATGAATCGAGTGGTCAAGTGACGCCACTGTATGAAAGACGCGAGTACAAATCCCAATTCTGATAAAAAATTTCTATTCCACAAAATTTTAATGGTATAAAACTTTAAATCAAATTAAAATCAATTTGGACACATTTACTATAGTCCTTTCCACCTATGATGATTCCTGTGACACTTCATCGTGTTCCGAATTACGTATTTTATGTTTAAAAAGCAAAAATAATTTTGGTGCATAACTAATATATTTATTTTATTACCAAAAATATAAAAATGAAACATCTTAAGCTAATAAAACAAAAACAGTATTGTTTAGCTTAATATAATGAAAAATAAAATAAAATAATACCTACGCAATTCGTGTACATGAAATGGAACGTAGAAAAATTGTAGAGTTGGAAAATCATCGCAGTCGGCGCTCATCTTGTGATCGTTTGTCAATCGCGTCAATCGTCTGTACGAGTGCGTCGGCCTTGTATACAAGTTGCATTTTTATATTGATACTTTATGTGGTATTCTGTAATTGTTACTAATTGTTATTGTTGACTTTTTGTTGCAGTTGTTTGCTAAGTTTCCTTAGTTAATTGTTGGCGAAAGCCGAAAGAACTAATTTTGGTACTTTATTCAAATCGATTTCATTTCCATATAAAATATTATCGACTATCGGATACAATTGATACGATTTCAGTAAAGACATCTCTACTCTTGTCAAAAATGGATATGTCACAGAAATCATCTTAGGTGAAAAGGACTATAATAAGATATAAACTAAAGTTAGTGTTGTTGGTTATTATCTAAAACTTTCGCCGGTTATGAGCTGATAAATTAAATTATTAAAAAAATATTGTTGCTTTAAGAACTATTAAAACAACATAAATCCTTTTCACAGATAATAAACAACCCCTTCATCGCATACTGTCATCATCTTTGGACAAGACGATCATCCTCTGGGAGCCAGAACTCGGGGGAGCGTGGGTGGAGAAGATAAGAGTGGGAGAAGTGGGGGGAAATGGGCTGGGCTTCTATGGGAGCCGGTTTGGGCCGACTGGCTTCTTGGGACACGGGTACAATGGGTCATTGCACCTTTGGACATTGGATAAAGTTAGTATTCAATAAAAAAAAGACGTGTGGCACTCGGGGACTGCCGCGGTAAAGCTATTGCATGCTATGCCTTCAAGCCACACCTCCGAGCCCGTCGGAGTGGGGAGCGTGAGGTTTTTTCGTTACGAAATTTCTCGATTCGGTCCCCGCGCTCAAGGCCCGCGATAGAAGCTATGCAATAGCTTAAAAATGAAAAATAAATTTAAAAAGGAAAAATAAAAGTATCCTTAACCGTCATTGTTTTATGCGCTTTGTTTAAATTAAAATCAACGTTCGGCCTAGTCATTCGATTAAATGTCGTCATTCAATAGCAGATTCAACCAGATGACTGCATTTGATGATGATTAAATAATCTAATCATTTGACTTGCGCGCCATTATAGTCAAAATAAAGGAAAAATTAGTGTATCTCTCACCATAAATAACTAAAGATCACAAAAATTTATTCCTATTTTCATTAAAACGCAAATTTAATTACGACTATTTTCAGGAATTACAAACATGCGTGCCGAGCGTAGTGCTGGGCGGCCATTTCGGTGCAGTGGAGGATATGAAGTGGGAGCCGAAGGGGAGGTACATCCTCAGCGTCTCCCTCGACCAGACCGCCAGGATACACGCGCCGTGGAAGAAGAATATGTATGGTGAGGGCACAGAATACATAATAGTAGCTAAACGCTACAGACCGGACACTCTCCGCCTCCCGCCAAAATTAAACACTTACCTCACGCCGCACGATCATGCTATAAATGGTCCGCATTTTTCTACAAGGACGATACGAACGAAGATTGACAACATTAATCAAATTGACTTAAAGTAATTTTATTATTTTGTATTTGTGAATATCGTTTTTCGTAGAAAATGGTTAGATATTGTGCTGTTTACTGTGTATTTCATCAGAAAAACGCGAATTTTTTTTTACGCTAGTCACAAATGTGCCAACCATAAAGCGTTAACACACACATTTGCAGTCTCTACAGTGTGACTGTCAAAACGATAATTTTGTATGGAGTGTCCGGGGTGTGGTGAGGGGAAAAATATTATATATAGGAATATATTATATTATCTTTACATATCTAACGACTTTTATCCAATACACTATAGATATTATTCTGTTTTGTATACAAACAGGATATCTCGTCTACGCAAAAAATCGTAACGGCAAATAAGATTGCACTTTAGAATTGAGCTCTTGGTTCCTATGTTTAGTTTTTGAAATGTAACTTCATAACTTAAGCATGCCAGCAGATTTTAACTTTGATTTTGTATGTAACGCGTTTTTTAGTATTGTTGATCAAAGCTTCAAAACAATTAACTACATCTTCTCTTACTTTTAAGGTAATAAGTTAATACCTCTCTCTTAACAAGCCGTTATTATCCCAGGTGCATACCAATGGCACGAGATAGCCCGTCCTCAAGTACACGGGTATGACATGTGCTCCGTATCCATGATCTCCCCTACGGAGTACGCGTCAGCTGCTGAAGAGAAGGTGGTCCGAGTGTTTAAAGCACCCGCCAACTTTATACAGAACTTCCAGAATATTACTGGCGAAGAGCTGGAGGGCGATACACAAGGTGAGGGTCTGTGTGTAGAGAATTGTCAGTTTGTGAAGGGGAAGGTGGTCCGTGTGTTTAAAGCACCCGCCAACTTCATACAGAACTTCCAGAATATTACTGGCGAAGAGCTGGAGGGCGATACACAAGGTGAGGGTCTGTGTGTAGAGAATTGTCAGTTTGTGAAGGGGAAGGTGGTCCGTGTGTTTAAAGCACCCGCCACAGAACTTCCAGAATATTACTGGCGAAGAGCTGGAGGGCGATACACAAGGTGAGGGTCTGTGTGTAGAGAATTGTCAGTTTGTGAAGGGGAAGGTGGTCCGTGTGTTTAAAGCACCCGCCAACTTCATACAGAACTTCCAGAATATTACTGGCGAAGAGCTGGAGGGCGATACACAAGGTGAGGGTCTGTGTGTAGAGAATTGTCAGTTTGTGAAGGGGAAGGTGGTCCGTGTGTTTAAAGCACCCGCCAACTTCATACAGAACTTCCAGAATATTACTGGCGAAGAGCTGGAGGGCGATACACAAGGTGAGGGTCTGTGTGTAGAGAATTGTCAGTTTGTGAAGAAGAAGGTGGTCCGAGTGTTCAGAGCACCGGCCAACTTCATACAGAACTTCCAAAATATAACCGGTGAAGAGCTGGAGGGGGATATACAGGGTGTAATCGTTAAGTGTGCACAGGCAATTATTCCGTAACTATTGCAGATATCAAAAAACTTTAAACTGATATCGAAAGCCCTTTACCTAATGAGTAAAATGACAATAATAACATTTAAAAAATAAAACAGGAAATATCCAAAAAAGTTACATTAAACACTCCCATACATTGAATTTTCCATACATTTTGTGTTCAAAGCAAATGTTCGGAGTGACATCCTCGTTTTGGAAAACCATTGTATTCCACATCGAGCTCTACTAACAGTTTCTAAATGAATTTTTATTAAAATTTGCGAAGTAATTTGAGCACAAATTCAAAAAAAGAACCAAAATTTTTCATATTACATGTTTAGGTTAGTCATATCTCATACTAAATGTATGGGAGTGTTTGGTGTAAAATTTTTGGATATTTCCCGTTTAGGGTAAGGGTATAGGGTGAGTGTGTCTATGTGTAGATACAGGATTGTTTCCAGGAGTAACAACTTGATGAAAAGGTAGATCTTGATGGTTAGACTATTAATGAAATAGCTGATTTTACCAGTTTACGGTTGCATTCATATAAATATATTTAAAAGTGACACATGACATGCTTTATTTGATAGTAAATAATGCTATATAATATATAAATTAATCAATAATGAATATCGTATATTTTTAATACCGTACAGGACCAGAAGGTGCGTCGGTTCCTTCCCTGGGGCTTTCCAACAAAGCGGTGTTTAGCGGAGACGATATGGCAGACGCTGATACTGATAAGGATGGCTATTTCGTGCCTATGGAGATGCATGGTGAGTTAAAAGATCATAATTTTATAGAAAAGTTAAAAAAAACATGCAAATAAAGTAACTACATTTTTTGCCTGAAATAAAGAAATAAATAAATAAAATAAATAAAAAAAGTGATGATATAGTTTGCTTAACAATAGCGAAAACTATAAAAAAATCATTGTAAATATATAGATTTGTACATTACTTTGTTAAACGGAATTTCTTATACGATAAAAAGGAATTACAAACATCCTACTTGTATGTTTGAATGAATGCATGTTTCTATTGCCCACACTCACTGAGCCGTTTTCGATGATGGTCGTCTGTGAAACCGCGCAGAACAGCTATTGCAGAAAATTTTACGTAAAGTTTAACGTTAGTAAATTTTACGTTAGAAATTGATTTTTTAGTCAAAGTCAAGTATAACAATTTTTTAAACAAATATCTTTTACCAGAACCGCCAACAGAAGAGACCCTCATGCAGAACACTCTCTGGCCAGAAGCGAACAAACTCTACGGCCACGGTTATGAAGTGTACTGTGTTGAAGCGAGCCCCGATGGTCAGTTACTGGCCACCGCTTGTAAGGCCACTACTGTTGAACATGCTTCTGTGCTTATATGGTAAAAAAAATATTTTCAATATTTTATTCACAGTTTCGTACAGCTAATTTTTCAGTAACTTACATTTAAGAATATAAATTCGCCAATAAACGCAGTCGTAACATCTCGAGCTGTCGCTACAAACCGCGCAGTTGACGGCTCGAGCAGTCCGTGTGCGGCAGTGAATGAATGTCCATAGTTCACTGCGCGGTCGCAGCTTCAAGCCGTCGGTCTCAACTGCTTGAAGCGGTCCGTGTACGGCCGCCTTTATATTCTAAACTAGCTGTTCCCCGCGGTTTCACCCGCACTGCTCCGCTCCTGTTGGTCTTAGCGTGATGTTATATAGCCTATAGCCTTCCTCGATAAATGGGCTATCTAACACCGCAAGAATTTTTCAAATCGGACCAGTAGTTCCCGAGATTAGCGCGTTCAAACAAACAAACAAACAAACTCTTCAGCTTTATAATATTAGTATAGATTGACTGCACTAAAAATAATCCTTTTTTTAACTGCGTAAAGTTTTTGCGTTTTCTTTTATTTCCAACAAATTCATTTAATTGCAGGGACACCAAAACCTGGAACCGAACCCACAAGCTAGTATCCCACCAGCTGACAGTCACACAAATCGCGTTTTCGCCTAACTCCCAGTTTTTGGTCACCGTCTCGAGAGATCGAAAGTGGACTCTATACCAACGGGACGTAGAGACAAATTCGATTGAAGTAGTGGCTGGAACTGATAAGAGTAATGGAGTACATACGAGGATTATTTGGTGTTGCGCTTGGTTTTATGATGGGACTGGGTTCGCGACTGGATCTAGAGATGGAAAGGTAATTATTACTTTAAAAAAATAATTATTGAAAATAAGTATATTAATAGTTAGTAATTGTAAGTAATAGTAGTAGATTATTGTAAAGAATAGTAAATTATTGCTTTAGACAAATGCACAACATAAGTTTGTTTAAATTAAAACGGATTTGTCACTTTCGATCTAGATTTCAACTTAAAACTATAGTAATAAGGTGCAAAATAAGGATCGATTTAAAGGAGTTTTTTTACAGTATTTTTATGATAAATTACAAAACGTAAAAAACTTATACATATATATTCAACAATCATTTGAAAAAGGTATTGAATTCAAGACAAAACATTTTTCTAATTTTATAGACCATTCAAATAAATAGTATACATTTAATTACTTATCAACTATTACTTAGTACGTTGTGATGGTCATGGGCGTCGTCTATCACCTACCACCAAGTGAGTCGCCTGCCTTATTGCTAGGGTTACCATAAAAAAAAATTGGTTGTCTGTAAAGTCGGTTTACTGACGATAGTTGAACGTGACAACGTCCGATTGTGCTTCTTTGTCACTCGTTCCGCGCTCTCGCTTGCACTTCAAGCCTTACATGGAACGCCTCAGAGCGAGGTAACGCCGCATGAGTCATGTTTTTTCGTGCGTGCAGCCGGCTCTATCGAATTATAAGACGTTGTCACGTCAAAAAAGATAAAAGTGAATATGCAAATCCCCCGTATAAATAAATACATCTATTCTTATATTCCAGGTGTGTCTCTGGTCCAAAACAGACACACAAACGGACACATCGCTAAGGAACTACGCTCTAGTGTCAAAACTGGAACTACAATCAGCTGTAACTGCGTTGGCTTTCGGCCCATTGCCGGGGGTTTTCGCCGCTATTGGGCTGGAGACAGGGGTCATTTTGCTATACACGTTCAAGGATACGTGGTCTCTGCTGCTTGAAATGGATCGGAAGTAAGTTATATTTAAATATATTATTGTTGTGACGTGATTGCTTTAAGTCTCGACTTAATCACTATATGAATAAAAGAATCACGCAAATCGGTTCAGAAACCTCGGAGTAATCGGTGTACATACATAAAAAAAATACCGGCCGAATAATATAAACCGCCGATAACCTCCTCCTTTTTTTGAAGTCGGTTAATAAAGTTCACTTCATTTTGGAGATTTGATACAGATTCTCAAATAAGATTGAATGTTAATAATGTTACCTTATCCAAAAAATCTTGCTGCATCCTTAAAATGTATTCTAATTATGTATTTTATCTTTTAACGAAGAATTGATGTCAAAAATAAACTTTAAAATATACATTTTGAAGTGAAACTTTTTTGGACACGTTGAGAGTGAAATTTCAAGGTCGCGTCATGGAAATACTCTCACGTCATGGAGTAAGGCGACGATTTTGGTTTTCTCTAATCTTGCAAAAAAAGTTTCACTTCTACACATGTGCCGAGCACATGCTTTTTTTAGAATAATATTTTTTCATGTAAATTTTAGTGACTTCTATATACTCTCGTTTAATTTTGTAGCTCATCATATCATATCCTTATTACAATATTTTTTATTTATATCCTCTTACAGTGCAGCCCACCACCTCGCGGTAAAGCGTCTAGCCTTCAAGCCGAAACTGGACAAGGACAGAAAGCACGAACTGATCCTAGCGTCTTGCGGCGCGGATAACTTCGTGAGAATCAACAGCATCATAGCGAAGACCGTATAACGGAACATCACAGTGGAAGTCTTGAAGATTGTGTGTCGCTGCTAGGATGACGTTTTAGTAGCATTTGTAACAGAAGTTTTAATTTTACATACAGCTTTTGCATTGACTAAACCAGCGTTTTCCAACCTGGGGTCCGCGGACCCCTAGCGGTCCGGGAGCATATCCCAGGGGGCCCGCAGACAAATCAAGAAAATTACGAAAGCCTTAGCGACCAGACTATTCTGGAGGCCGGACTTGTATTTTTCAGTTGTAAGATGGAATAATCTGTCAAGTGATGGATGGCTATAAGCTATTTCATACAAAATGCAATCAATTTTTAAAATAATATAGATTGTCTTATGCGAATAAGATTTATTGGGGGTCTGCGGATCATGGTAAGGTGGCGCTAGGGGTCCGCCTTTGGAAAAGGTTGGGAAAGGCTAGGAAAGGGAAGGACTAAACTGTTCTGTCGAGTTGTGTTCTCCTCTTTAATTCCACACGACTAAACTGTTTAGTCGATGGAAGTGCGCATACAATCGATTTCAGTCTTAATTTATATACCGAACAAATCTAAATGTCTTCTATAGGCAATTCTTGAATCAAGGTGATAAAGATCAACTGTTAAGTCGATTACGCGCACTTCAATACGTAGCGATAGTTTTCCAACCGAAAAAGGTTGGAAAAAATCAAAAGCAAATCTAAGTATACCTACGGCTTTTCCACTTTTTATCGATCAACTATCGAGTAGACAGTATGCGCGCGTTCTAACTAGTTTTTGTTTCATCGTTTATTTCATTTGAGGGCACATAAATATTTCATCAAAATCCGTCTTAACTCACAGACATGTATTATAACGTCGTAGAAATGTATTTATCAAAAAACAAAATGTATATAAATCCTGAGCATTCCTTCTGATAAATTTTGTTTTATTTTAACTTCAAAAATCTCTTACTTATGTGATACTAGAATAAAAATGCTACTAAATGACGTCATACTGGTGTGTCTACCATAATAGCTCGACTTCCACCTTCCTATATTATAGTGAAGTAATTGATGTATTCATAAATACATACTTTGGTCTTAGCACAAAACAATTTAAACACAGTGTAACTTTAAACCAGGGATCTGTCACTTTAATAGTTGTCTATGTGAAATACGACAAAACCAGATTAAAGAGAACCCGCGCTTAAAGTTAAACCTTGTCTAAAGTTTTTTGTGGTAAGACAGTTAAATTTTAAAGCATATTGGTGTTGTGTGATCTCAAGTAATGTATGAGATATATGTTATTAATATGTAGTGTTCCCATATTTAATGAAACACTCATTTAACCATAGATAATAAAAAAATTTAGGGTTACCTGTTACAGTGTAAAACCATAAATTAATGTTTGAATGCATCGTAATTATCTTTAAGTCATGTTAAGTTTATTTACTTTCTATTATGTCTGTGCAGTACAAAATGTTTGTTTGTAAAACAAATTGTTTCCTTATTTGTGTTGTCCTTAGTCATATTTTAAAGTTAAGTGTATTATTATGGAAATTTATATTGTTTTTTAAACCTGATATATTTTAAGAGATTGAAAGCTCTTATACTAGTTATCAAATACTTTTGAAGTAAAATTACTGTTTAATGTACTTGTATACTTAGATCAATGTAAATATGTTTTTAGAAATAAAACAAATATATTGAAACATTTCAGTTGTTTTTATTTTTCACGATTAAAATAACAATTCACATATACTCTAAAGTATATAAATACCATGGAAGCACCTTTGAGGATGTTTAATATCACAAGATAATCTTTTTCTGTAAAACCTGTTATAAAATTTTGTGCTAAGAATCATAACTTTTTAACAGTTTTAAAAATGTAAAAGCTAGTGTTTTGTTTCTATATGCATGTATACAGGGTGTCCCACTATTGGTATACTAAGCGCGAAGGGACTTGTAGTTTTGCATACACTGATCACGTAAAAAATACTAAAACAACAAAATTACATCAAAAAATTTTTGCTAAATTTTTCCTGAAAATCCATGTTTTCTTCTCTAGCTTCGCGCAGCCGGCATATACCGCTTCGCTAATGTAAGCATTTTTTCTATGAAAACATAATCTTAAACAATAGGTCACGTGCTGGTAGCAAAGCTGGGCGGGTTGCTTGTTATGGGTGTACACATAGTTTTAAAAATTCATCTATTTGAAAAAAAACTGCGTTTGGAATTTTATAAGTATTTTTTACGTACTCAGCGTATGCAAAACTATAACCTCCTTTGAGCTTAGTATACCAACAGTGGGACACCAGTATATCTCATTATTCCTTTTTATTTAATACGTATTGCATTAGGGCTGATTCTTTAATATTTAGATAAAAAAATATTCGAAACATAATGCAGTCTCATAACATTCAAAACAAAAATAACATTTATTCCGTATAAAATAAAGTCTAAATTACACATCTCTTTAACTAATAAGCAAATACCTAAAAAGCATCAACTTTTAAAATAAAATTACAACCAATGTAATTCATGTGAACTTGTCTGTCTGTAAGTATTGTTGCGTTTAATAATATTTCAATGAAATTTCAATTAATAACAGACACAGATTTAGAAAATCTAGTAACCAAAATTATAGCATCAAATTGCACAAATCAAGTATAAGTCTCTTGAAAGTATAAGATTTAATTGTATACATAGCACAAGCATATATACATATATTTTCTTAATTGATAACAGCAAATATACCTAATGTATTTAATTTTCGCTTAATATTAATTATTTTTGTGTAATACAAAATTTTGTGCATATATGAAATCTCTACATAATCTCTTAGAATATGAAATTTAGGCAACTGTAGTATTTCTCAAAACATAGTTGCCACATAAAACATTTAAGAATAAATCAAAAAAATGCACTTTCCCTATCACATTCCACTAAATAAACAATAGGACAAATATATAGTTGAATTTAATTTTAAAATAACTATTTATCCAAAGCAAAACATATTTTTCCATATCACAATGGCATTCTTAAAAATATTTTTGGATTCAAATTTGGAATGACAATTTCTTTTTAATTTTTTTTTCTTTTCCCGCCATTTTGTCTTGAATTTCGTTGATATTCCAGCTCTACCAATGAGTACTCAATATTAATTTTGCAACATTATCGCTTTTTTATGTTTCTTCCCCTTGAATGAGTCCAAAAGTTTTCTGAATCCCGACTTTTTCTTCTTTATATCAATGCTTGAGTTCAAAGACTTTGTTTCGTATGAAGATTTGGTGTCAGTCGATGATCGGAGATCATTCATTGAGGACGTGTCGGTTGGCGGACTCGGTAATTTAAGGAAATTATCTTGTTTCTTCTCTGGAGTGAAACGGTTTGTGTCACTGTTCGGTAACTCTTCGATTCTCATAGACGAGTGGGTGGATGATGAGCTAGTTAATCTGAAGAATTACAAAATATCCATTAAAATACCAGCTAAATGGTTGACAAATATGAATATATTGCGAAGTTATGAGAATTACAGTATAGTTTAGATTTGTATCAGTTGCAGTATAATTTTAAATTCGTAAGTACATTTTACAAAGCTTAACAATATAATAATGGAACTTTGTAAATTATCAAGCAAAATTAAATAAAATTACACACTTTATTTATCTATTACCTAAAATTCATCAAACAAAAAATAGGGGCTAATTTACCATTATTTTTTGGGACAAAAAAGTGTTACAATTATTTTCCCAGATACATATTAATAAAGAAACACCTTACCTGGGCACATCCCGTACTTCCAATGAGCGCTCGAGCTTGCCCCAAAACTCGTAGGGCGACTTGCGATCAGTACTATAGTACAGATTATGGTAGTACGTCAGGTGTAATGGTAGGAGGCAATGTCTGTACATTATGGGTATGATTTTCAGTTGTTTCTTTTCTGAAATTAATAAATTACTTTTTAACAGTAGTACATATTTTGATTGTATATTTAAGAGCAAATAATATATTGTAGAGCAGAATATTATTTCTTGCGAGTTGCGTGTATGTGTTTAAAACATCGATTTTTTAGACCTCTTTGTCTATGCTTCTTATAATATTATAATGTGTCACTTTAAACTGCTTAATCATTAGAAGAAAAATATTACAGAAACTGTTACCTAAATGTATTATGGTTCAAAAGCAATATTTTTGAAACTTAAAAGCTCATACATCATTCCACTCACCAATCCCATCAGCCTGCGCTAAATTCATGAAGAACGTATTGGCCGGGCTGCGCAGAAAGTCTGGAGAATATATCAGTATGATGCGACTGCAACGTTCTGAGATTAGACGAGAGACTGGCGCGAAACGGGTCCCGTGGCCCGGGAGGAGATCGTCTTCTGTACATAGCTGGGGATGAATATTGTAGGTTTTAATAAACAATGTTTGTTAATATGTTGTATTGTTTATTTTACAAAGGATACTTTGTAGTCTACTATCTCCTTGCGCACTATTTTATTACAGGACAGTTGCATTTCGAATCATAAACAGATTATTAATTTTATTGCAAGTAGGCGAAAATTTAAATCTACCTTGACAGACTACGTATTTTTTCGCTACACGAATACCTCGCTTTTAGATTCACAAATATTCATTACTAGCTTCCGCCCACGACTTTGTACGTGCATCCCCGTTTTTCCCCGTTCCCGCAAGAATTTCCGGAAATCCTTCCTTAGCGGATGCCTACGTCCTAACATCTACCTGCATGCCAAATTTTAGCCCGATACGTCCAGTGGTTTGGGCTGTGCGTTGATAGATCACTATATCAGTCACCTTTGAGTTTTATATATGTTACCGGAAATGTATGTAATACGTCATTGTATACAATTCCTAGGAAATGTATGTAATTCCTAAAATCGCACGGAAATGTGTGAAATAAATTATTTTATACACATTTCCTAGGAAATCTATACATTTCCTAAATAGCTATCGGAAATGTAAAACATTTAAGATATTGATATGTCGCAGGCAAATTGTATATAATCTGGCCGTTTACAAACGGTCGGCATTTTGTAGTAACTATGCCGATAATTCGTAATCAGAAATTTTTGGTTTGGATAAGGGGGTGGGTTAGGTTAGGTTCGTGTTTTTTAAAACTACACAGAAATAGGAGCCCCACTTCGTGGGGCTCCGTCGGCTCGCGACCGTCTTTATGTAGAATTTTGGAAAAAGACGAATTTTCGGCATATTAAAACAGCTAGCCGTAATGTAATACGGCGGATTATACATATACAATCCGACTGCGCCAAATATACGCGGGGACAGCGGGACGAGGGGACTGATGACTTGCCAAATGAAAATTTGATTTTATAAGAATAAATATAAGTTGATTTTGTGATATTTACGTTAAAAGTTAGATAGTTGATTTTTAAAATGTTAATTAGTAAGATAATAATATGAACATAATATTATTATAATTTTACGGTATGACTGTTCCCCGATTGTATCAATAAGAGCTATAATAAAAAAAAATAACAACGTGTTTTATTACAGAAAGCATTTACTTTACACATTTCCTAATACGATATTGGAATTGTATACAATTCCTAGGAAGATTATACATTTCCTAGGATATGTATGCATTAAATAGTTTTTTAAACAATATTTTATACATTTCCTAAATGGTATCGGAATTGTACACATTTCCTAGGAATTGTATACAATTCCTTGATTTCATACATTTCCGGTAACATATATATAGATTAAACAAGTGTTGTGACGAGTATTATAAAAAAAAGGATTTGAATTCTGTCACGATAAACATGAATTAAAGAAACTTTATCACTGCAAATAATCTGTCTATCCAATTGTCCAAAAGATCCATACATTGCAATATTAAATAAATATTTCAGGACAATTTTCACACACGGCACGATCGGATCCCATACTAAGCTTTTCGCTTGTGTTATGGAAACCAGATGGCTGATAAACATACATATATATAGTTTAAATAAATACTTATATATAGATAATTAACACCCAGACACAGAGCAAACATCTATGTTCATCACACAAATATTTACCCCGGGTGGGAATCGAACCCACAACCTCTGACTTGGTAGGCCACTACCAATCAAGCCAACGGGTCAGTCAACAATATTACATCATGTTTATTACAATGTATAAACTATAATCCTATTTCGAAATAATATTATATACGATTTGCATACATACCCTAAACCCATTCTCTGTGAGCCGACTCAACAGCTCATTAACAAAGTCCCGATCCTCCCTTGCGTACAACACGTACGCGTGATAACGTTGCGGACAACCAAACTTCTTATCATCGTCCGTTATCAAATCCTCTTCTGATACCGCCACCATCTCTTGGTTACCATTTTGATTCACTTGTTTAACTGAAAATGATAGTTATTCATGACTAGTTAGATAAATATAATATTTGTTGCTATGCTTAACATCAATAAACAGTAGGTTCTGTAGGTAATATGTCGCGGAAGAATTCCAACCAATACCCGCGGCCCCATCATTAAAGCGGCTCGACAGAACACAGTGGGGTTTTAGTCGGTAAGAATCCGACATAACCCACGGCTCCTTCCCCGGGGGCCGTAGGTATCTTTGGAAGATTTCCCCACTTTAAAAAAAAAAGGTTCTGTAGGTAATATGATTAAAAACCATCTCAACCAATATAAAATTATTTCGAATCCTGCCTCTTGAAAAAATCTCTTTTGAATGCTATAAAAACTAAAACAATATTTACCCATTATTGTTAATAGTCCAGTCTGTGGGGAAATGTAAAAGCCTCTGCTCTACAAAAGGTGGCGTAGAAAATGTTTTGAAACAATATTGTTTAGGTTTAGGTTAATAAAAATCCAAGTTCTCGACCTTGACGGACCCAGGCGCTAGCCGCCATCTTGAATTAAAGGTGCTAAAATTAGGTATATTTTAAATAACTTCTCAATTGTTTACTAAATCACAAAAGTATCTATGAGGGGTTCAAAGAAGACAAAATTACCTAAATTTTTTGCATACATGATTATTCTGTAAGTCTTAAAGGTAAAAAGTTACAAGCGACGGAAATAATAATATTTACAGAAATCATATAATTTTAATTTTGTTTAAAAATTGTACAGCTATCATTTTTTAATTCTTTTTGATGGCCCGTGCTGGTTAATGGTGGCTTCTTCATTATCGTCGCTGAAATTTTCTGTTTCATTGTCTGTATTTTTAGTTTCCAACCATGAAATTTCGTCGTCATCACAGCCTTCGTTATCTATCTGAATCTCTACTGCATTTTCACACAGCTGACCACTACAGAATCCACAAACAATAGAGCATTTTAATCCAGCTTTTCTGCAACTACATGCTTTGCTGCATCCTTTTTTACAGTGGCAAGAAATTACACTTAAAAGCGTCTGAGATGCTGCTTTCTCTGTCGTTGTTATTGGAGTGAGCCTATTGGTGTCATATCTCCAGCCCCAGTCTTCTGGATTTTTAAATAAATAAATAAATAAAATCTTTATTTTGCTTTAAACATGGTATTCAATGGTGATACAATTATATTAATAAAGCACAAACATGTTCAGCCAATACAAGCATGCAAAAATAAAATAATAAAATAATTACCATAAAGGAGTTAATGGTGCGTTCGGGTTGAACTTTCCATGAACTCCTTTATGGTATAGAAGTTTTTTTCATTAAGCCAATTAAGAAGATTTTTTCTAAATTTATAATCATTAGACGTCTTTAGGTTATTTGGCAGATGATTGAATATTTTAACGGCCATCCCCACGCAACTTTCCCTGTATTTGACGATACGAGGGTTCTCTCGTAAAATTAATTTATTCGGATCCCTTCGTGATCTCGAGTTTAGTTGGGAGGATGTTTTAAACAAACTACTATTTCTAAAAACAAACATACACAATTCAAAAATATATAAACAAGGTAGGGGTAATAAACCAAGCTTTTTAAATAAGGGTCGACATGATTCAGTGGGTGCTATTCCACAGATGGCTCTCATGCATCTTTTTTGCGCAATGAATGCTCTATCCCTAGCAGTACTGTTACCCCATATTACCAATCCATAGCGAAGGTGTGATTCTACGTAGGCACGGTATGCTGTCACGGCAGTCTCTAAATTTGTGGTAACTTTAACCCGTCTAAGCGCGTAGACGAATCTATTAATTTTATTACATACATCACCTACGTGAGCCTTCCAGTCCAAATTATCATCTATTGTAATACCTAAATATTTAATATTTTGTAATGCGTCAATTTTGTTTATGTCTAAAGCAATGTTAAATTTTTTATTAGAAGATTTATTAAATTGTATGAATTTTGATTTTTTAAGGTTAATAAATAAATTTTTATTTTCAAGCCATCGTATCATTTTGTCAATTGTAGAATTTATGTCAATTTCATGATCTTTAATAGTGCAATTAATTTTATTAGATGTCACGACAATTGAGATGTCATCTGCAAATAGTATACATCTATGTTTTATAATATTAAAAATGTCATTAATGTATAACAAAAATAAAATTGGTCCCAAGACGCTTCCTTGTGGTACTCCATATTTAGTTACTCTTTCTCTAGATGTATATAATGTTATTTCATTATTTTTGTCAATTTTACTAATTCTAACACATTGTTTCCGATCTTTTATATAGGATGACAGCCACTGGAGGGTTAATCCTCTTATTCCTAGTCTGTCAAGTTTTTCTAATAATAAATTATGTGATACACAATCGAATGCTTTTGATAAGTCAAAAAACAAGCATGTTGTCAGAAAATTGTTATTGATTCCAGTTAATATTTCTTGTATCAGTGAAAAAGTGGCTAGAGTAGTCGATTTCTTTTTTTGGAATCCATATTGATCTATGTTAATTATTTTAAATTTATTGCAAAAATTTCTGATTCTTTTGAGCATACACTTCTCAAATACTTTAGATAGAATAGGTAGGTATAAGTGTTATAGGGCGATAATTCGAAATTTCTTCTTTATTTTCTTTTTTGTAAAGAGGTTTTACAATCGACTTTTTTAGTTTTTCTGGAAACGTTCCTGTTTCAAATGATAAATTAATAAGGTATGTTAGAACTGAAACTATTTCATTTACACACTCTTTTATTATTTTAGTATTTATGTCATCGTAACCTTCAGCATTAGTAGCGTTTAATGATAAAATTTCAAATTTGACTTCATTCTCTGACATAGGCATTAGAAACATCGTCGCAGGATTTATAATATCATCAGATAAAGCCTGTTTTATGTGTTCATTGTCTGGTGTCATATTATCAATAGATTCAATATAATAATTATTGAAAGCGGCGGCTATATCCACCGGATTCGTCAAAATACTGTTACCAACCTTTATGCCACTTATATCTTGTTTATTATTCATATAATTAAATTCGTTTTTAATAACCTTCCACGTCGCCATACATTTATTTTTACTATTATTTATGTATTTGATATTTGCAATTTTTTTAGATTTAAATATACATTTTTTTAATATATTAGAATACGAAGTATAGTTATATTTATTAAATGAATTTTTATTTTTATAATAACAAAATCGTAGGTGACGTTTTGTATTACAACTTATTTTGAGTCCTTGACTTATCCATTTTTGTTTATATTTATTTGTTTTAAGTTTGATACGAATTGTAGGGAAGCAAAGATAATAAAAAAGACAAAACAAATCATGGAATTCGTTAAATGCTGTATTAGGATCATTTTCACTGTATATTTCTGACCATGTAAGCTTTCGTATGCAATTCTGAAACTTTCGAATGTAATCTAGGTTATAATCTCTTTTGTAAATGAAACATGAATTACCTTTATCTACTCTACTTTTAACATTGAAGCTTAACATTTGTGCAGTATCGTGGTCTGATAAATGTAGTGGCAATACTGACGCAGTCGCTTCGGGTAGGTCACTTAGTATATGATCAATACAGGAAGACTTACGCGTAGGAACGTCTATATGAATTTTTAAGTTGTAATTTTGACATAACTCGATCAATTTGTTTTTTCAATTCCATACCATTTTTGGACTTGGTGGTATGTCCTAAACGCATGATACCGTGCAGCGTCCTTTGTTGGCGGCAAAGAAGCAAGATTAAATTTACTTTTTATTGATGACTTTACGAATCGTTCATATCGGATATCTTCTAAAAATTCCTTATCCATGTCCCCTCCGTACAAAGTTACTAGAAAGCGTGATCCAGCGTCTTCGATTCCTTCTGGTCATGACGACCAAATTTCATGGTTGGAAACTAAAAATACAGACAATGAAACAGAAAATTTCAGCGACGATAATGAAGAAGCCACCATTAACTAGCCCGGGCCATCAAAAAGAATTAAAAAATGATAGCTGTACAATTTTTAAACAAAATTAAAATTATATGATTTCTGTAAATATTATTATTTCCGTCGCTTGTAACTTTTTACCTTTAAGACTTATAGAATAATCATGTATGCAAAAAATGTAGGTAATTTTGTCTTCTTTGAACCCCTCATAGACACTTTTGTGATTTAGTAAACAATTGAGAAGTTATTTAAAATTTACCTAATTTTAGCACCTTTAATTCAAGATGGCGGCTAGCGCCTGGGTCCGTCAAGGTCGAGAACTTGGATTTTTATTAACCTTTCATACCTAAACAATATCGTTTCAAAACATTTTCTACGCCACCTTTTGTAGAGCATAAATACCTACTGACTGGATTATAATCCATATTGGATAAGATAATTCATGTGCTCAATTTCTAGGAACTAATTAATTTTCTGTTCAATAATATGATATATGATATAATATATATTTTTTTATAATTTATGTGTTTAACATGTGATTTTCCAAATTATAATCCTATGCTATCTTGATGCGTAGGATGTGTATGGAAAAAACAAGTATTTCTAATTACCTAGAATATATTTAATTTATTTCATACATATTTATAAAAAGCCGGAGTACAAAGAAAAAATAGTGCATATTCTGAATTTTTTTTTAGAAATTTATTATGCACATAAGATATAACAAGATTTATAATATAACTAGCTTTTTGCCCGCGGCTTCGCCCGCTTTGTCTAAAACCTAATAATTTATTTACTAAAACCTTCCTCTTGAATCACTCTATCTATTACAAATAATAATAGTTTAAAAAAACTAAAAAACACGCTTTTTATAGAAAACCGAACTAAAAGATAGAAAATTTTATCAAATTAGTGTATTGTCATCGGTCCTCAATAAATCTACAAAGTTTGAACGAAATCTGGCCGTTTAAAGTGGGTCAAAATCGCGCCCAAAGAAGTCGGTTACAAACAAACATACAGGTGAAGCTAATATAAAGCGTGTAAAAACCGCATCAAAATCCGTTGCGAAGTTTTAAAGATTTAAGCATACATAGGGACATAGGGACAGAAAAAGCGACTTTATTTTATACTATGTAGTGATATAATTGTTTAGGAAGGATAATCAAAGCTAAGTAAGCTTTACCTCTCATAATACATCTGTAAAATTTTCCTCAAGACTACAATAATTTATTACTCAAATTAGACTTCATTATAAATATAACTAGCTTTCCACCCGCGGCTTCGCCCGCTTTGTCTAAAACATAATAAATTATATACTAAAACCTTCCTCTTGAATCACTCTATCTATTAAAAAAAACCGCATCAAAATCCGCTGCGTAGTTTTAAAGATTTAAGCATACATAGGGACATAAGGACATAGGGACAGAGAAAGCGACTTTGTTTTATACTATGTAGTGATTTATCAACAATAGCTTATCAAAATTGATAATATTTACAAATTGGAACTATCACTTTTTATTGTTATCACTTAATCAGTGCATTCTAATTAAGTGATTTTATAACTTGAAAAATACTAATTATGTAATTAAAAATTGTTTATAATTTTTCAATGATATGAAAGAATAGCTGATAAAGATAATGATTTTTAAATGTGTTTCAGTAAATATTGCAAAATATGAAATACTAGCTTCCGCCCGCGGCTTCGCCCGTGTGGTATTTTGATAAAAGTTAGCCTATGTTCTTTCTCAGGGTCTAAAGATTATTGTCTGTGCAAAATTAAGCGTTTAAGCGGAAAAGCGTAACAGACAGACAGACAGAGTTACTTTCGCATTTATAATATTAGTAAGAATAGTAGGAATTTATTTAAACCACTGGGATACATTTATAAACTATAGATTGCAAGTTACTAATACAAAGGATTTATACTTTTATTTAATATATTCACATTTTATTTAATTATACTAAACACTAGATTAATTTAAGAATATTTTCCATTTTATTAAATAACTGTATATCATAAAATTTCCAAATTTGCTATTAGTAAATATCTAGATAGACTCACCTATAAGCTTATTTCTGCTAGCGAGATCCAACAAATCATCATACACATCATGTCTATCAATCCACTGCAGGATTTCGAGGAGCCTCCCGACAGTTGCCGTACCATCATTGCTGTGTATCCACAAATCTATCACACGCCGAGTTTTATCATTGTATTCTCTGATACTGGCTGCTACTTCTGAACTGATGTTGGCAAGAGATGCAACGCCCCTCCAATCCCTTAATGTGTAGTGTTTTAAAATTTATAATAGGTATGTGCTACACACTACATACATGTTTAGAAGCCTTGCATTTTTTTAATTAATCTTAATATATATAAATCTCGTGTCACAATGTTTGTCCTCAATGGACTCCTAAACCACTTAACCGATTATAATAAAATTCGCACACCATGTGTAGTTCGATCCAACTTGAGAGATAGGATACCTAGTTTAAACATGTAGGTACCACGGGCGAAGCCGGGGCGGACCGCTAGTTATACTATAGGTACTTAGTAGTAATATAATAAGGCTTTGTGGGTAAAGTCATTATTCATTGATCCATTACATTGCAACCCAAATCAATTGCAATTTTTAGCAATGAAACGATTGTGCCATTGCTAAAATGTGTAACACTTTTGTAGGTCACACAGAACATCCTGTTGATAATCAACAGCAAGCTTAATATTGTACCGAATTAATTTTTAATCGTAAATTTACATCTATTTTTCGGCCTTTTAAACTTATTATGAGGAAAATAGTATCACAAAAATTAATTAGATCACAGAAATGTTCTTCCCCACATTTGTAAACAAATCGAAAACAATCAACTCGATAACCTTTTGACATTTCTTGTGAATAGGAAAAAATATAAAAATACTTCACATATTAACCTGTGTCTTGAAAGCTGATCTGGGCAAACAGTAAGTAAAATTTTTCTTGTATTTAGCAACGATGATAGCAAATTGAGAGATTCATGGGTAAGAGCTGTGAGTGGAGAAGCTCTTAGGTCACTGTCTACCACCGCATTCATTATAAGTAACTTTAAATTTTTTCTGTAGGTTTAATTACTATTCCATCCATACAAACATGTCGCCAGTTCGTAACACTTATTTTGTGAGCACGTTTATACAATACACTGCAATACACTTTGTTTTCCAATTTCTACACACACAACAAAAAATCACACAAAACAATCAGCAATCTCCAAAAATCAAGACTACCAACATTCAGAATATTGTATTCTGTCATTTGTCAAACCACAGAATATAGGCCAAGCTTCAGATAATAATTTATTAATACAGGTTGCCGCGAAAGAGGTCCCGTAGATGTGGCGCTGTCAGATTACTTGCTCTGTGCGCTGTCGGCACCAAAACAATGCTGCTAGCATTATTTAATTCACATATAGATTCACATTTAATTCAAAAGTCCCCAGAGTTAGGAAAATAGTTGTTTTAGGGCAGGGGTCACCAAATGGCGGACCGCGGTCCGCATCCGGACCGCCAACCCATTTTGTGCGGACCGCAAGAACACAGCAACTTGCACTACAGAGCACGAAATTTAATAAAAATGTATCTCCCGCACTATCTTTGTTAACGTCAATTCGACAAATTTAAAACACAAACATGCAGAAGTTTCCTGTGAAGAGTTCTGGATAAAATTTGTGTGTGGTAATAAATATCCAGAACTAAAAAAAATAGCTATGAAACTTCTTACTTTGTTTGGGTCAACATATATTTGTGAAGCAGCATTTTCAAAGATGAATTTCATTAAGAATAAATTTCGATCTCAACTTACTAATGAACATCTCCAGGATTTAATGACAATACCGTGCACCAATTATACTCCAAACTTCAGACAGATAGTCCACAACAGAAAAAATCATTTTTCCCATTGAAAAGTAAAAAATTATCTTTGTTATTTCCGTAACTACATTTCTTTAATAATTTTTTTTTTCTATAAAATGTGCGGACCGCGATGGTCATTTCATTTCTTAAAACGGACCCCGAGCATAACTAATTGGTAACCCCTTTAGGGTTATAGAAACTAACATTTCGTTGTTTGGTCGGCCCAACAAACCAATAATAAAGTTTATTTATTAACTTTTAACAAAATATCGAAAGTATGACGAAAATTTTTAGTATTAAGATTTAAGTACTATTATGTATGAAGGCTTTACTATTATTCTAGTACTTACCGATAGTTCAGTAAGTAGTGAAATATGAATTTGTCTTCAAATTGACGAACTTAACGTAAACAATAGATTTATTTTTTTTATTTTTAAACTTTAATACATAAACAAATATACTAGCGGCACTTTTAATGTCTACTCAGCCGGAGTCGAGGTGAATAATGAACATATACTAGTACAGTAGGCAATTTGTGCGTGATTTGTAGATAATAAACTAGAAAATAAAATTACCAATTACTGATGAAACTATTTTTTTAACGTGATAACGTTTTTAAAATCGTTTTAGTCGGGTGACATGTTCAGAAACTTGTGTCACACCTAAACCTCACGAGCGCGATCGCAGGTATAACGAGAGAGAGACGGACCGATCTCCCGTCTCACCTCGAGCGCTGCCACTGCATTATGTTATCACGTAAACATCTCGATCGTAAACCTACTTTACAAACAACCAATTTTTTTTAAATCAGTCCAGTAGTGTTTAATAGCCACAAAGAAAATAAATTCTTTCTGGACTATATGTATAATACTTTAAATAAGCATTTTAGCATGTATAATACTGTTGAGTCACCAATGTAGGGGCTTGTTATGTGCGGGTGTAATAAAAGATGAATAACTACGCAAAGGTTATATTTCGTTAACTACATATATTTATTCGTATGTAATTAATATTCGACCTAATGCGACCCACCCGCGTCCCGACAAGCCCGTGACTGTCCATGCATAGCGCACGAACTGTTTATATACGAGTTACCGTGTGAACCGATGGTGTGAACTTTCTTAGTAGGTACTACACTTGAAATTCGGTAACTCGTAAATTGGCTTGTCGTCGCTACATCATTCCCCCCTTAAAATAAAAAGGGTATACAAGTCAAAAAACTTACAATAAAACTAAACAATAAACAAATGGGTGTATATAAAGTGTCGCTATATAAGGTTACAAAAGGTTTACAATATAAAGTATAAAAAAATGTTCACAATATAAATCAATCAATACGTATCGTATACAACTGGTTAACAGTTAACACCTAATTTCGTTAAAGTATTTATGTTATTACAAAAACTTGGTTGGTTCTTCTAAGTGGCGTGCGATAATTGTTACACGTCAATTAATACTTAGTAACATCAACATTTCAAATCTCAATACGTTCTTTACACTTGTATCGTTTAATATTACAAAGGCTATTACTGTACACTCATAAGCCATAAATCAAAAGTACTTAAATTTCTAAGTAGTAAACATTTCAATCAAAACTCAACACGAACATAAATTTGAAATACCATTCTTAAAACATTAAACAATGAACTCGTTTCAAAATTACATAAGTTCTATTATTTATTAAATACGATGTGTTGATTACTAAGTATTTATTATACATTTCTATGAAGTCTTATGAATACTTATAATCATCGTAATTCTAATAAATATAAAATAGTTGAAACAATTACAAATGCTATATATTACCTATTACCTAAATCGTACTGGTAATCGTATAGCTCTTCCACTACGCGTGGTATGTGTATTAGGCAATTCGCTATTTGGAATTTGTAACGGAACCTCAATATCTGCCCCAGATGTCGTATCACTATCATCATTCAAATAATATGCAGGTTTTAGACGGTCTACAGATATTCTAACTTTCCTGCCAGTCATTTGAATGTAAAATACCTTTTCCTCTCGACTCAACACACGATAAGGACCGTCGTATGTTGGTTATAAAGGCTTACGTAATGCGTCGTTTCTTACAAAAACATAATCGCACTTTTCTAAATCGGGATGAATAAATATGTTCCGTCTTTCATTCTGCCTAATAGCTACTGACTGATATTTCCTAATAGAGTCTCGTAATTTACTTACATACTCAAGACTGCTATCTATTTCAAAACTCGACTTTTTATCGTAATAATCACCTGGTAATCGTAAAGTTGTTCCGTACGTAATTTCTGCTGCGCTTATGCCGGTATCACTTCTTACTGCTGTTCTAAGTCCTAGCAACACAGTTGGTAATTCCGTAACCCAAGATGATGATATATTGCATAAACGAGCCGTTAATGCCGCTTTAAGCGACCTATGCCAACGCTCTACCGCCCCGTTACTCTGTGGGTGGTAAGGTATCGTACGCAACTTAATAATACCTAATAACTTCATTAGTGTAGCAAATAATTGACTTTCGAATTGGCGTCCTTGATCGCTTGATAGCTTTTCGGACAACCAAAACGAGAGATCCATCCTTCATATATTACACGCGAAACCGTTTCAGCAGTTATATCTCTCGTAGGAAAACATTCTGGCCATCGCGTCCCCCTATCACTATGGTTAGGCAATACGTCCTAAAACCTTCGGGTGAAGTGGGTAAAGGTCCAATTAAATCAACATGAATATGTTCAAACCTATCGCACTGCAGAAACGATCCTAAACCTGACATTGTATGTCGATTAACCTTCGATCGTTGACATTCAATGCATGTTTTAACTTTTAACCCATTGGCCAACGTGACGAATCATATTTGGCCAATAAAAACGATTTTGAATCAATTTGCGTGTAGTCCTTATTCCGGGATGACATAAATTATGTACACTATCAAAAGCAATACGTCGAAATTTATCAGTCAAATAATATATACATGAGTATCCGATGCGTCCGTCATAAGTGCGAGCGATGCATCGGCCCTAGGGTGCTAAAAAATCTGCACTTTATAAACCAAAACATAGTTTGAGTTACCTCGGCGATAAAAAATAATGACCATTTATACGGTCGCCGTAAACTAATATATAAAGTCATTAACTTACTACCAAATGTCTTAATTACACTACCGTTTGCCGCGTATGGCTTATAATCACTACACAGTACACTCACTCGCGGATCGGTTATTTTTCGACACTGGTAAAATTATTAAAAGTCGGCTCTCCTGCTGCTTCTGCCACGCACAACAAGGTTGAATAAACTTGCTGGCGTTATGCTTAAAGCAGTAATGAAAAAACATAACCAATTTGGTTTTCTCTGTTTTGAGCTTCCTGCACGATTGCGACTTTGCGATGCGGAACGATGCGTGCTATTTCCATACCTTCGACCGCTAAACGATTTGCCTCTCGAGCCTGCACATTCCAGCTGGTTTATCCGCTGCTTTAGTTGTGCTAACTGCTCGAGAAGGTTTAACTGTACCGACGAAACTGCTCTAACTGGAACTGCCGGATTCATTTTTAATTGTTAACAAACGATATCTATGCAATTCACTATAATAATGTTCACTTTTCGCCGGGAGTCACCAATATAGGGGCTTGTTATGTGCGGGTGTAATAAAAGATGAATAACTACGCAAAGGTTATATTTCGTTAACTACATATATATATTCGTATGTAATTAATATTCGACCTAATGCGACCCACCCGCGTCCCGACAAGCCCGTGACTGTCCATGCATAGCGCACGAACTGTTTATATACGAGTTACCGTGTGAACCGATGGTGTGAACTTTCTTAGTAGGTACTACACTTGAAATTCGGTAACTCGTAAATTGGCTTGTCGTCGCTACAATACTTTAAATAAGCATTTTAGCTTATTTAAAGTGTAATATAATCCAGAAGAATATAAATGCATTGAACAAGTCCCAAGAGTCACAAATTGACCTAGAACATTCCGCTAAAAGCGAAATAGGGCTCTACCAAGAAGCTTATATGTAATACACTGGAGATTGCACTATGAACGTTTACTTGTCACGGGAAGGTATGACCTTGAATGACGCCTGGTTGTTCCTTCATCCCTTTCACACCAACTTGCCAAGTTAGGTGTGAAAGGGACAAAAAACAACCAGGCGTTTTTTCTATTCTTTATAAATTTATATTTATAAAGCATTTGAATGCCATAAAAACCAAAAATATAAATTCAACAAAAAAGGTCGTGTTCCATCGTTACAATATTGTATTCACTGAAAAGTGCTTCATATTGGTTGAAATGGTTGTTAATCATCTCAATAGATGGCGCGCGGTGTGTCCCTCCAGACACATAAAACTGAAAGAATAGAATAAATTCGATTGCTCTGGCGGGTCACGAGTGGCTGAGTTGGTCAGGCATCCGCCCCGGAATGGCGCGAAAGGATGCGGGTTCGAGTCCCGCCTCGTGATCGATTTTTTTCTATTCTTTATAAATTTATAACCAGGCGTCATTCAAGGTCATACCTTCTCGTGACAAGTAAACGTTCATAGTGCAATCTCCAGTGTATTAGATATAAGCTTCTTGGGCTCTACTAATCAATAACGACGTGTTTGTCATATGATTAGAATTTAGAATGTAATGAAGGATATGGATGTTTAAAAAAATAAAGAAATTATCATATCATTTCCAATATTTTTATTTTTAAATTAGTGGCAGTGAATTTTTTGGGTACATCACTTAATTTAACAAACAAAATCCGGTCCTGCCTCAGTCTATGAGGGATACAAATAAAATTACTTTAGCTAAAACGATGAAGGTGTCGAAGTCTTTGTAGTACATAGGTATTACATATTAATAATAATAATTGTATTCGGTTTTCATCGTGATTTATTGTCAAAGACTCCGACTCCGAGATATAGGTACAAAGGGTACAATTATTATAAAAATTTTGGCACTTTACATGGAGATGACGTAACTAAATAATTTCAAGCATCACAAAATATAACGTCGCAATAAGTACGTTTGCACTCATCCATCCAAAACGTTTACAATAGGGCAGTTCGCAATCGATTCCTCCAACATCGATCCCTCTAAGGAAACTATAATTATAACAAAATGCTAAACATTCCATCGTTATATCAAAAATTTTATCCCAATTTTCGAGTCGTCTACTAAACATAATTATTAAAACTTTGCAACTACGACTCAGGTGCGTCTATGGCTTTGTAAACTTTACGCCACTAACACTCATATTATATTTTTATATTTTATTCATCTCATAATCGAAAAACATATTTACAGTGTATGTTTCACTAATAAAATTTCCCATACATATTGAAATTATTAGTGTAAATGTGACGTGAAATCTAAACAATATTTCACACAATTATTTCAGAAGCAATCATTTAAAAATGTATTTTCAAACACCTTAAAAATTAATAAATAATGAAATTTCTCGTGTATAATTGTCATACAAGCATTATCTTCGTAAAATATATAAATAAAAATAAATAATAATTTCCATAAGCTTAAAACAGAATGTCAATAAATATAATGTTTTATTTTATTAATGTGTGCGTAACGTATGATAACATCATAAACTTATTAAAACCTGTACAAACATATACCTATTTGCTTTAAATTGAGTATGCTAATATAAAGATAATGATTATTATAATTAATATTACCAGAAATTTAATATGAGCTAAATCAAGGAAAACAAGTTGATGAAATATAGACAATAACTCAACTAATACCTAGATAGCAATTTAATTTAAACATAACTCATTGCTAATGTTAAAACGATTAAATGACTAGTCAATCCAAAATATTTCATACTATTTGTATCATAATATATAACTAGTTAGTACATATATTTAACACATTTCTTAAAAAATAAAAATACTTTAAACAATGAGTAGAACGTTTAAAAAAATAAGTGAACACAATATTTTTACTAATTAGGTACATTAATACTTAGATAATTAAAATCGTTTAATACTGAATTTATAAATACCTTTATTTACGACAATTACTATAAGTAATTTATAACATTGTATGAATGTAATCAATGGTTATACATACAGACACAAAGACAGACGTGAAAACCTATTTACAATAGATTTTAGCCGATTTTGGACGATAAAACGGTAAACGTAAATTATTTCCATATATCAGATATTGCTAATTCATTTAGGATATCCGATCTGTGCCTTTTCCGTCGTCATTTTTTCCCTTTGGTATATATTATAACACTCTCATATCATCGATGTAAATTGTAAACACTGATCAATTTGAAAAGCTTGATTATTTTCGATATTATTAAAGGACTTTTTTCACAAAACACATGCATTTTTAGGTAAGTATAAAATTTTTTTAATAATTAAAATATAATTTATTATGTATTGTAAAAATCAAAATTGATGTATTTAATTGAAAGTCACTGTCTTTTATATATATATCGTACAGAATTGTGGAGTAGGTACATATTATTATATTTACTGTATACTGTATTTTTTATTGCAAAAGTAGAGATTTGCAAATTAAAAACCAATAATAGACTCTTCACTAACGTTAACTAATGAAGATAAAAATTGAAAATGTACACTTATAATGCATAAAATTATCTGGGAAATTAGACTTCTACATGACGAAATTAAGTATTAAACATAATAAAACTTGTTTCATGTTTTGTCGGTTTCATAGTTCGTTTTGACATGAAACTATTTTTATATATCGTTAAAGTTACAAATTCTCTTAAAGTATCCTAAAATCCACAATGCTTCATAAAAACTCAGCCACTTGTTCTGTACTAGTAGATTCGCCTAAATTTATTAGTAAGAGTAATTTTAGAAATTAATTAATTATTTAACAAATGCACATTATGAAACTCCTTAAAATAAAATTACTAATTATGTATCAAAATATCAAAAGACGGTATGAAATAGTCCATGAACATCGCTTTTTTATATTTATGTGTATAAATGTAAACAATATTTGTATACCTAGAAAGTAGAAAGTATATTTTTATTGCCTTCAATATACCGTGATGAAGAAACATTAATGAAATGTTTCATTTACTAATTACAATATATATTTTTTTATATTGGAATTTACTTTCAATTCTTGCCTTCACCGGATATTATATGCTAGAAACGGTGTTTATTTAATTCGACTATTTTTATGTAGGTAGACATAATGTTGTCTCTATTGTAGAGACAATCTCAAATTCATTTTTTCAAAACCATCTAAATTAATGTATACGAATAGTTAGATACATTTTTAAATAGCTATATTAATTTTATGATTACGGTAGATTTGGTTATAGACAAGCCTAATTGTGACTAATTTCTAAAGGTATTTTGTATAATATTGAGCAGAAACAATTAAAGCTCTTACCGGAGTATTCGGATTTCGATGCGATTTCATGGACTATTTAACACAATATTATTAATAATTAAACAATAAAAAGACATCACATAACACATACAGGCTCCGTGCACCAAACTAGACATTACGCGTGAATCCGTGACCTCTCATCCATGACATGTGTTGGTGACCTGTACTTACCCAATAATAATTTAATAATCATTAATATTAACCTTAAATAACTATACAATTTATGACGCCCCGGCGGGACTGTAAAACTTATTAAATTTCATATATCATACAACAGTGTGTCATGACTGTACTATACAAAAATTAAAAACGTTACAATAATACTACAATACCATAGAGCTAGATACAAGACCCAACTTACTACTACCATGTCGATTCTGCACGATGATAAGATGCAATCGTGGTTTATTCATATATTTTTATTACAACCTCTTTTATAACAGTGTAGGTAATTTTATCGATTAGTAAGTATAATTTATTTTATCTAGGTATCATATTTCCTAACTCACTCTCTCTGAAATATCCCTTTCTATTCCGGCATCGACGACAAGCCTGTGTCCTTCAAAGGTCGAATGTTACAAGGTAGCGACTCTGTGCAGTCTACCGATACAGTATCTGCTCGCTCAGACTCCTTTGCCAGAAGACCCAACTATTCCCTATCCGACAACCGATATCGCAAACACGTACATAAACGAATATATTATGAGCAATATTTTTTTGCCTTATCCTGTAATTATTTAATTTCCTATACCGAATACGAACGTCTCGTGTATAATAGACTAATTTTTCTATATTTAGGTATTGTTTTTTATTCACGTATATATAGAGTCGTGTTACATTATGAACGATGTAAGTGACCAACGTAACAAGGAAGTTTGTAAAAATTGTAAACGATGCTTAGGCCAAAATAGAAAATAAATAAAGCACGGTTGTAAAGTAATACGAAAATTTGGCACACTGTAAAGTCGGAGAGAAGATAAAATCGTTAATTCGTACCAAATATACTAATGTATTATGAAATTTGATTTCTTGAGTAGTCGCTAAATTGTGTATAATTTATTATATATCTAATTACATACTGAAAACAAACTCGATGATATACATTTGTGCAGATACCATGTCTGTTGACGGCGCAATACATCGTGTACACGTCGCCGCTCGCTCCCAGCACCGGCGCGGGAACTGAGCGACCGTCGTGATCGTCGGCGGCACGCTTAATTAGTCATCTTAGAAAACGATAGGAAGTCAGTTTTACTTATATTAATTTCACTATTTATTAACTAGGCCTCGGCATCGCCTCGCCCCGCAGACGAAGTCGCGAGGACGGCGCGAGGCGGCCGCGGCAAAATTTCATAAAAGTCTCTAAGTGCGACCTATCACGCTCTAAACTACGTTCCGAGCCAAAATGTCGCTAAAATTGTAGTCGAACACGCACCCGATGCACCAGAATGAATTCGAATTCTTCTATAAAACACGTTAGGCAAGTGCGCGGCGATCGGATGCGGTTCCGTCGAGTCGTGTCACACGGGGGAGATCCGGCGGGCAGTTGGCGTTGCGACGAGGGCAGTGCGGCGATCAGCGTGCGGCGACGCGGCACAGCGCCAGGCGGAGCGCGGCGGCGGCGGGCACGGCGGCGCCGCACAGGCCCGATCAGAGCCTGTCCTCTTCCTCTTCCTCCTCGCCCTCGTCTCCCGCCTCCTCGTTCTCCTCCCGGTAGCCCGGGTGTTCACTGATCGCGTAGTAATTGCCGTTGTATATCACGCCCAGCTCCCGCAGCGCGTCCCCGCGTATGGTCGCCTTGATCGTCCAGTTGTAACAATCGTCCGACTCCGATTCGCGGTCGAGCCTCTCGACGTCCAATATTTTCGAGCTTAATCTTTCTAATATGATACCTATATCTTTAATGGTGAGATGACGTTTCTGATCGACGCTGAGCTGATCTATTAGAAGAAGAAACTTCTCCGACGTCACAGCCTCGTCTTCGACCAGAGTGTTTTCCGTTTCGCTTTCGGAAGAGTCCCGCTCGCCGCGCCGGGCCGATTCAGCGTCCAGGAAGCGAACGTGGCCTTTCGGCCGACCCTGTGGTGAAGCGCGCGGTTGGGAATCTTGTATGGGTGACGTAGCTACGCTTTTGTGTACGGCGATGCGTCGGCCCTCCTCGTGTAGAGCGCAGCAGTGGAAGTCGCACTCGTCCGTGGGAGGCCGGTGCTGGTGCGGCGGCGGGGCGTGGGCGGAGTGCGGGCCGGCGTGCGGGGGCGCGGCGGCGCGGCACTCCGCCGTGTGCACGTGGTGGTCGAGCGAGGAGGAGGCGCGTGACAGGCGGCCGCGCGCGGGCCCCGGCTCGTCGTGGTTGACGACGGTGATGTGCGGCGGCGGGGGCTGCGGCCTGTCTAGCGACGTCTGGATGACCAGTGAGGGCCGGCGGTCGGGCTTGGCCTGGCGGCTCGGCGAGCGCGCGGCGGGCGACGCCTGCGGCCGCTGGTCCCAGTGCAGCACCACGGTAACTCGCCCCTTGTTATCCATGATCTTCCATGAAGGAGTCTCATCGTGCAACTCGAGCGCGTGGATCGTTTCGCATACTATTTTTGGTATTGCCGATATCGCTGGAAAAGAATTAAAGTATTTTATTGAGACCGTAAAAAATAAATCAACATGAATTATAAAGGAATGTGTTACAATTAAATGAAGCGTAAACTTAATGCAATAAAATGTTATGTTTGTATTTTAATTTTAAATTGTGTGATTATGAAAATGCGTTTTATAAAATCTCTTCATAAAACGGGTTAATACATCAATGATCAATATAATGTTATCGTGTTCCTGATAGAATGTTTCGAGAATTTAATTTAAAACGCTGATAATTTAAACGCTTCCAATTTTATAGGTAACAGTATCCATGTATAAATTCCTCGTAAAATAAAACATCATATAATAAAAATGATGCACCACAGGTATGTTAAAAATAATGCCTGATCGCATATTCCACACACAAATAACAATTTTGTTTCAACACGCCCATCTCAGAAACTATTGGTTCGAATGTAACTGATTTTTTGGCCATTTATCGATGTATAATTGCTATATAAAATTGCGCTCCGAGCAATAACAAAAATATTCCATCTGAGTGCTCTCAATGGCAAATGACTATAATATAAATATTCCTGCAAGAGCAGACGTAGCATGGTAAACTATTAATTACTAGCTGTTCTCCTCGGTTTCACCCGATTGTTCCACTCCTGTTGGTCTTAGCGTGATGATATATAGCCTTCCTCGATAAATGGGCTATCTAACACTGAAAGAATTTTTCAAATTGGACCAGTAGTTCCTGAGATTAGCGCGTTCAAACAAACATACAAACTCTTCAGCATAGATATAGAACGTACCGGCCTTGATGACGTCGACTCCAGTGGGGTACCATCGCTCGCCCTGCCGCAGCAGCAGCAGCACGGTGTTGGGGGGCAGAGTCCGCCAGTACTCGCCGTCCTCCACCTGCGTCCCGTCGCTCTCGAGCACCAGCCGCACGGGCTCACTCGCTGCTACCGATAACTTCTCCTTTCCTACAATCCAATTGTAGCCATTAGATTGATACGCTTGAGTACGTTTTCACGTAAAAGGACTGAAAATTAGGACAATATGGACGCGAAGAGCCTTATTTTGTAGTTATGTATATAGATACCACCAGTTTGTAAAATCATATCAAATTAAACGAACTGAATTATGATTTAATTATAAGTATTATGTAACGTGCATTTAAGTCATATACATATTATATTATAGACATCCTAATTGTGATACGTAAAAATCACTATCACTTTCAAACTTCTGCATACCCCATTTTAACTTTACTCTACGCAACCGCGCCCCTTTAACCGATTATCAGTAGGTAGTCTATCGTACACTAATTACTTCATAGTAAAAACACAGGTAAAAACGTGTGTAAGACGTGCACTTTGCACGTAGCACCGCTGGGGACTGACCAGGGCGCGACCAGGAAAGCAGGTCAAGCGTACAACCGTGACAAATTCTATTGACCTGCCGTAAACAGTTTACAGATGTGCAATGTGCATTCCTCACACCAGGTGTTAGGCTTAGGTGACATCTTCATAATTGGATATGTGCGTATATGAGGCATACGATAATTTTGGGAAAACTATTGGTTCATTTATTTTGTAAAGAACAAAAGTAAGGAACAATTTGATTTATCCTTAGTAGTAGTTGTCATCAGTCAAATTTAAAAGCACGGTTGGTTTCATTTTATAATGATGCAACAAGTGTATGTAAAAAAAAAATTAAACAAAATGACAACTCTATGATTGTAATAAGTAATTAGACATCGGATTATATGCATTTGCATATTTGCATATGCAAATGCATAAAACTCTCTAATTACAGCGTTAGTGCATATTTTTGCCTTTTTCCCCAATCGTGCATATTTCGTTAAGTAACGGGAGTTTTGATTGGTCGACTAACCTTTATTAGCCAATCAGAACGCTCAGCGAGTAAACAAACCCTATTTTGGCATGATAAAATGGCGAAAAATTACAAAATGGGTTCCATTTTAAGTAAATTTTGAGCCATTCAAAATAGGGCTAGATTACCCTTTCGGGGCTAAAAACTTAAAACACGGGTTGAATTCCAAAAAAGGGCTAGATTTAGCCCGGAAAGATCTAAGGTGGCAACACTGGGTTCGCGGGTGACAAACGTCACAAATTTGCGCTCGAAAATTAGGTAAAAATGCTTAATTGTATATTGGTACAAAAACTATACTTAATTTCAAGAAAATTTCACTGTTTTTGTACAATCTTTGATTTAAATATATAAAATAATAAAGGTTTTTTGATTTTGTATTGTGCATATTTTAGGCATATCAGTCGTTTTTAGTGCATATTTCGGCCTTTTTTAGTGCATATTTGCATGCATATTTTGGCATTTTGTTAGTGCATATAATCCGATGTCTAGTAATAATGTCAAGATTCAAGGTATTTATTTAGTGCTTAATCACTTTTTGTGGGATTTTGTTGAACTAAAGATAAATAAACTTTTTAATAATAGTTTACGATAATATGTACCTAATTATTTTGAACTGGTACAATTTTCAATGACTTTTGAATAACATGTTTAAAATGTTCTCCAACCATTAGAAAAATATTCTTTACGCTTATAGATATGGCTATCGATCGGTATCATTTTCAGGGATGTTCAAATGTAAGGAAAAATTTATGAAAATTTTGATAAATAGATTGGCGATTTAGAGTTTTACTATTCAATTATTATTTTTCTTTTTTAATGAAAAACTGCAAAGTCTTGTTTACGTAGAGAACGGTAGCACATACCTACGTGATAAGAATTTAGTTACTTAAAGATAGCCAGACCTAGACTTAGTGTTCTCTTTCCTCTTACGTCTAAAATACCGATCGTAATACACACTTTTTTAAAGTGAAACTTTTATTACCTACATCGTCTCAAACTTTTTGGTCTGTGTAGCGCATGTCGCGTGTATCGCGGCTGCCGAGTAGGTATACCTACTCGGCAGCCGACCGACACGCGACATGCGCTACACAAAGCAGTGTTCGGAACCGTTCGAACAGTTTCACTTTTACCGTGGTTTCATAAAACCACACAACATTTTTTTTATATTTAATTATTTATTTTATACCCATATTTTTTTTATGCTATAGGATATATAGCAAACGAGCAGACGCGTCGCCTGGTGTTAAGCGATACGTACGCCGCCCATAAGCATCCACTCCACTGGGAGAGGATGTGTTGCTGTTACCATCATCATCATCATCATCTCCCTATCGGTTAGTTCCACAACATTAATAGTGTTCGTAAGGATTATAATATACTATTTAAAAACCTAGAATACTCACCTCTATGTATTAACTCCTCAAAGCTAGTGACTACCAACCCCTTTCTTACATTACGAGAGCTGTCCCATATCTTGAAAGGCCTCTTTCCTCTAACCTCCTGAAAGAAATCATTCTCATTAACATAACCCTGCTAACTGCTTAGATCTTTTCATATTACTTATTTTGATACTACTCTATAAGTCCTAGCGTATCATTTTGTAATCTATCGCATTATTTAGTAATTAATTCCAGAATAATCTAAAAGTTATAATTAAGTTTCAACAAATTTAAAAACAAATTATTATGCAATATTTTATCTCGTTTGCAATGATATCAATACAGTAGCAATTACAAAATAAGGAGCCTTGATTTTTCATGTTATACAAGTATAAGTACAAATTGTTTACAAGTATAAAATAATCGTAAAGTAATTAATCACTCTAAACATTGCTAAAATCACAAACAATACGGAGACAAAATACTTTTAATATTAGCAATTATGGGATAGGAAGTACCTAATGAATTAATTTAGATAATGATCCTTTTGAAATTTTAATTAAATGGTTGAAATAAGCGATTTAAAAACTAGTGCATGAAAAACCTAAATAAGTGTTAAATATTACAGTATTTATCTAATTACTAAAAAAACATAATATTCGAAGACCTTGGGACACATCATTTATTCATTTTTCCATCGTAGCAAAAAGTATCGCTTGAACGTTTTATAATTATTCATCATTTATTATTTACAATCTGCAAAGGTATGAAAATGTCAAAAATGTTTCATGAAATGAGGGCTTATGACTAAAACAAAGCATAAACTGAAAAATCATGCGCGTGCTACGCGGTGCGTCGTATCGGCTACGGCGTAGCCGATGTCCTGCTAGCCTGCACTAGCTGCAAGACTGCACTGGGTGCCCGTCCGACCTGCGCCCCCGCCCCGCGGACCCCTCGTAACCCCCTTACAATCCCGCACATACCCAACTCACTGACACGCCCCTGCACGCACTGTGCGTTGACCTACTGACTCCTTCTACGATCTTTAATCTAAACTGTCCCAACAGTGGGCATAAATAACAAGACTGTTCATATCCATTTCCGTCAATGTGTAATGTCTATATTGTGAATGTTTCAAATCAGCTGATACTCATATAATGTACGTAAACTTCTGATATAATTTTGTGCGTAAACAATTTTTTTTTTATCAAAACTGACCGCTTTAATAAGCAAATGAAACATACTGCATTTCGTATTATTTATTGGGGTGGTTTATGAAGAAGAGGGATGTTAAAAAATATTTCAGATGTTTTAACGGGATTGGTGTAAAATAAATTGGCAAATAATTTCAAATTTCGGAATGAGCGATGAGGATGCAGCTAAGGTCAATGATTACTAAAATTACCTCTTGTATTTCGACAATCATTTTGACGGCACTCACTTCACTCAAAGTCCACTTAATTGTCTATCCTTTAAAGTAAAACATTATAAAAATATCAACTCATTAATCGACAGACGAAAATGGTACGTAATGTTAAACATACTGTTTTACAGTTACATAACATTTTGAAAACAAATCGTAATCACAAAATATAAGAAACGTTTATTGTCCATTAAATGGAAAAGCACAACGTTCAATAAATATTCCTATAATATATAAAATCGCGTAAATAATATCTATAAAAACATTTCTGTATCACTGCACGGTAAAACTTGACAAATGCGAACGTCATTGCCACTCAACAACTTTACGTAATAATCCGACGCTCTCGTAATCCAATTACAGGTTCACGCGGAAAAATAAAATGCTATTAAGTACGTAATACATGTAATATAATTAAAGTTTTTAGAGGTTAAATAGAGTTGGGCGGCGCGGTGCGCCGGCGAGCGCCGCGGCGGCTCTGCTGCCTCGCGAATCGTAACTCGTGACCGGGTCGCGGCCTCCTTCCCTCTGAGGGCGGAGGGAGCCCCCGCCCCGCGCGCCGCACACCCCCGCTGAGGCCTCAGACCCGCACTGCAGCGCCCGTCCGATGCCGTAACATCTTCGAAATTAACAACACCAATGATGCACTTTTCGTGTGGATATTAAGAAGTATTTAACCCACTGTCAGAACTCGTAGAGCGTCGATATGATGAATGGATTGCAACACTATTTTGTGATTCGCTTTTAGCGTGAATGTTTTGTAGCAAATACGATTTTACGGTGAATTACATATTTAAGCTTTCCATGTTTTCATATTATTTAAACTTTATTTGGATAGGATAAAAATAAAAGCAATTATAAAATATTTCAATAAGATCGAATCCGGACTACGCGTTACGGTAAAGCTGTATTTAAACGTTGCCGTGCTACGAACTCATGAGCTACGATATTCTCGTAGCAAGTTTTGTAAACTTAGAAATTTTTGCTATTTCTCATTTATGTACTTATCGAATTCATATACCAAGTACTATACAGATTTGTAAAGTTATCGATTGTTTAAAATTATATTACGAGTTTCGTTATTCCTGTATGAACTTCCGCAAACAAAAATGTATTCGAAATTCTCTCTAAAACTTTATCGTTATGGTTATTTAAAATTAACTACAATTTAATAATTTTTAAGGAAGTAAGAAAACGAATATTTTAAAGCTATAAACACATAAATTCACGTAGAAATCTCTACCTACATTACTTATTCTAACTATGCAAATGCATATTAGCGGAATTCATAGCCACGTTTCCATGCAAAATGGAAAATGGTTACGATTTTCAATATTGGTGCATTTAATGGATCAAACGTAGGGAAAAATGAATTTAACACATTTGTCTCGACTCTGCTTGCAACAGACACAGGTTATTTTTTATAGTTAATCAATTTATACCGTGGTTTATTGAAAACGATGTAGATGGACATAATTCGTGTGCGCTTTATCAGGTGTAATGTTTTGTAATTTTTCTTTAATTAACCTAAAATGATATACCTAATGTACAGATGAAAATGACAAATAGGACATAATCTAGTTTTTCTTTATGCCTTATATTTTCAACCTTTGTATATTTTTTGTAAAAGGATGATAAATCAGAAACCATTCAAAACTTATTTATCTTTTTTTTAAATGCGATCGAAAAGACGATTTTGTGTACAAAAACGTTACGCAGTATTGCCAACCTTACAACAAGAAGAAAGTTAACGAATTGCATAAACTCTTTTTAGAAATACATCATTCATACCAATGAATATAAAAGTATTGCAATGAATGAAAATGTTATTAAAAAATTATCTTTATTGTAACTTCTACATAAAATAACAGCGCAATGATGTTAGCCTTTAGGTACTACTGCGAAACAGTGGGAGTCCGCAATTTTTTACGTATTAAATTACATGTAAACCTTTATAAAATATATCGACGTGATTTAAACGCCTTTGATAATGTAAGTAAATTTATTTCAAATATTTTTCGTTAAACATGTAATGAAAAATAATAAGATCAATACGAAAAGTGGAGATTTACGAGCTAGAAGAATATAGAGATATTTCCTATATCTAGTCTTATTAGTGGATTAGTATAAAGGTGTATTTGATTTTTTATGAGTGTGAATATAATATTATCTATACTAATATTATAAGGAGGAAAGGTTTGTAATTATGTATGTATGTATGGTTTTCACGCATAAACTACTGGACCTATTTTGATGAAATTTGGCACAGATAATCTTTAGACCCTGAGAAAGAACACAGGCTACCTTTTATTGCGAAATATGTACCACGGGCGAAGCCGGGGCGGACCGCTAGTCTCATACATTGCTGTTGTTATATATCTCAAAAATGATTAGCACCTATTAAAATCTCTAACAACTCATTTCATACATTGATATCTACCGAGAATAACTTGACAAAAATGGCTTAAATAGCTTATCAATTATTATTTTTCTCTATTGATCGATAGAAAATCCTGGGCTTAATAATTAAGCTAATTATTAGCTCCAAATATTGTGTACGAGTATAAACTGTATTGTGTATGTCTATATTCTGTCTATCTGTCGACTACATTGTCATTATCATATTAAACACGTTCGAAATGTATAAGTACAATCATCATTAACTTCTTAGTTACATACATAGAAATCTAAATAACAAGACACTAGAAGTCGTAAGCGTGCGTGACCTTGTCGCCACTCAGGTGATTTGCACATCACCAGTGCATTCGTCACTGTTCAGTTGCTCTGGAGACGTATGAGTGTATACATGGTGTGTTTCAGCAATTCCCATTGCGGAAATTCTTCCACAAGTTGTAATTATACTTATAAAGGAATAATATTTCATCGGAAAATATTTTTTTTTAGAAATAATGCCGTTTTTCCTTAAAATTATAGAATATTTACAAGTATTACGAGTGTCACCATAGTAATCGAAATAACAATGAATGACACAGTCGACCATTCTTATTATCACGTTTGTTCGTATTGGAGCAAAAAGTCTCATATACTTAGGGATGTTATTCTAAAATAAACCGTAAATTCGTGCGTTAGGATACATATTCAAAAGCTTAATTTAATAGATAAGTTAGTTTTCACTAAAATCAAGCTGTCCAATAAAAGGCATAGTTTACTTGTGTGTACTGTTTAGCTTTCGGTTTGAATGTGTTGATTTTGGCGACAGCGGTTTTCATACGAATTATGACATTATAGCACTTCTATGTGTCTTGTTATTTAGATTTCTATGGTTACATAAGTGAACAATTAAAAACAATGCAGTCATATCATTTTACAATTAGGTCTCTAAAATGATAAAATAAGAGACCTAATTTCTAAAATACTGTACCTAAAAGGCATCGCACTATCTAGCACAGTCTTTCCCAACGTGGGCGATAACGCCCCCTTGTGGGCGCTGCAGGCCTAAAGGGGGGCGGTAAGAGACCCAGAAAAAAAAGGGGGCGTTGTGTAGGGCTTTGGGGTCGATTTATAATTTCATCTACCTAGCTAGGAAGACTCTTAGAAACCGACTGAGCTCTCGACTTCGAGAGTCGACATCTTGTGAACATCAACTAATATTAATTAAGATATAGCTCAAAATCGGTTCGATATAATAGACCGCGGGCAATCATGTTTTAACAAGTTTTTGTTAAATAATCCGATTTGTACATTCCTGTATCAATCGGCTGGTTCTATAATACTTGTTCTTGCTTGTCGAGTACGATTGGGCGTCGAATGAGATAAACGAGTTTATGCACGTTTGATGTCTTATTCCTGTTGGTGCGTGCTGCTTATGCAATCCTATATAAACGACGTAAATTTATTTTATTTTCATTTGCGGTTTCGCGCATAATAGATAAGCAGTACTTGATTTCAACACTTACGTATTTCTCAAAACAAAACAATGTCGGAAGTAAAAAAGAAGAGACGGCAATACTCTGCGGAATATATTAAATTCGGATTTATTGAAAATCCCACAAACCCGTCGTCGCCTTTGTGTCTTCTATGTCTAAAAACATTTTCGAACGAAGCAATGAAGCCTTCAAGACTGCAAGATCATTTGAATAAAATGCATCCAGATAAGAAAGACAAGAATGTAGCATATTTTCAAGACCTAGAGAAGAAGCATAATACTCAGCCAAGTGTATCAAAACTATTTTCGGCGGCTGCTAAGCAAGATGACGACGGACTTCGAGCTTCGTACAATATCTCTTTGTTAATTGCTCAAAAAGGCAAACCACACAACATCGGAGAAGAGTTAATTTTGCCAGCAATAAAGGAAGTAATAACTACTGTGCTTCATAAACCGGCCGCAGATATTATCCGAAAAATTCCTTTGAGTAATAATTCTGTGCAAAGACGAATTGATGAAATGGCTGAAAACATTGAAGAATCATTGTGCAATCATCTGAGGACTAGTCAATTCTCAATTCAGCTCGATGAGTCCACTTTACCAACTAATGAAGCGTTGTTGCTATCTTACGGGAGGTTTATTAAAGATGAGAAAATACGTGAAGAACTATTGTTTGCCAGAAATTTGGAGACAGATACAAAAGGCGAAACCATATTCAATACATTGGAAAAGTTTTGTGAAGAGAAAGAGATTCCTTTGAAAAATATTATATCAGTTGCTACGGATGGCGCTCCGGCTATGACAGGGCGCCATAAAGGCTTCATAGCGTACTTAAAGAATAAAATTCCAGATGTCCTTGCTATACATTGCGTTATTCATAGACAACATTTGGTTGCTAGAAACTTAAGTGAACGACTATTTCAATCACTGCAATATGTCATCAAAGCAGTCAATAAAATCCGTAGCAGCTCTTTGAATGATAGATTATTTCATCAGCTTTGTGCTACTAATGACGAAGATTTCAACCGTTTGTTGCTTCATACTGAAGTTCGTTGGCTGTCAAGAGGCAATTGTCTGATTCGATTTTACAACCTGTTTGACTCTGTGATAGAGTTCTTGGAAACTAAAGATACAGAACTGCGCAACAATCTCATAACATCAAAGAATGATATAGCTTACATGACAGACCTGTATAAACTGTTCAACGACATGAACCTCCAACTGCAAGGCGATGAACTAAATTTAATTAAAACAAAAAATGTCGTTGCTGCTTTCGCAGCCAAACTGCTTCTGCACAAAAAGAATATGGGCAGACGTGAGTTTCACAATTTTCCGAATTTATCAGTATTTTGCAGTAACGACGACTTGTTTGCCTACTGCCAACATTTGGAAAACCTCCACATTGACTTCACCGAACGATACCAGGACATTTTAAACTTGGAAATACCAGACTGGGTGTTGGATCCGTTTTCAAATGTCAACACAGCAATGTCACCTCAGCTGGAAGAAGAACTTATAGAATTGACAACAAACGAAGAAACAAAAATCAAGTTTAAAAATGGATATCAAGAATTTTGGCTACAAAAACCGATCCCACAATTGTACCCTGGATTGTGGTCAATTGTTCAACGATTCTTGATAGCATTCCCATCGTCATATTTGTGTGAACGTGGATTTAGTGCTGTGGCAACGCTGCTTACTAAAAAGAGAAATCGTTTGCGTGTTACCGAACGTGGCGACTTGCGGCTGTTTTTGAGTAAATTGGAACCTGATATCAACAAACTTATTGAACAGCATCAGATTCAACCTTCACATTAGTTTTTATATAAGAATTGATTATGTTTGTTTTATTTTCAATAAAAGATACTCTACTATAAAGTTGCGTTTCAATAATCAGTTATAAGTACTTAGCGTTTTTTAAGTATGTTTAAAAAGGGGGGCGTTAAAAAATTATTTATTCTTAAAGTGGGCAGTAGACAAAAAAAGGTTGGGAACCCCTGATCTAGCATCTCGTCTAATTTATTTTAGAAAACCCTTTCTAAACGAAGTAAGTAATTAAAGCAAAAAATTCAACGTCAGTTACGTTGAATCTTGCATTATACAACAAATTTTTCTTACAAAGGAAAATACGGGGTGGAACGTTATTACAGAAATAGTTTTATAACATTGAAGAGGAGGCTCCAAATACCGAGATATTAAGTTCTGAGACGTGGAGCCTTAATGAGAACAGCGATCTGATAGCTTGCCCTTAAAGAATTTTCACATTTGCCACCTATCTCACTCTTAATTACACATGCCTGTTCTAAATTATCGAGTGCTTTTTAATATATTTATCTACTTTTTTATCAGTTATGCTTAATTATTTTGTGGCACATACTTAAATGATTTCACGGTTGAACAGGCCTCGCATAAACTACTCATATTAACGCTAACAATAGCTATTGATACAGCTATATGCTTATATACCTTCAGTGGATTCGTGATGCTAAACTGAAAACGATTTAAAAGCTGCCTAAATTTAATGAACACGAACTGCATAAGAGTGTAAATACGGACCGAAAGAAATTAATTGAACGATTGCCATATAGCAAAAGTATGAATTATACTTTTCTTTTCATTGAACATTTTTACGGTTATTTTAAAATAGCTCTAGGTAACTTTTTTCTTAATGATGTAATTAATATTTATATACCTACTCATGAGAAAACGTAGTCGTTGTTATTTATTTCATTCTACTTTTTTCTATTTCAGAATGTAATTTTTTTATGAAAACATTTATTGCTATGAAATTCCAATATTCATGTTTCTAAGAAATAGGAAAATAAAGATATGCACTTTATGTAAGTAACTATAGGCTGGCTTTCGAAATGGTAAATTTCCATCAATACATTTTTCATAAAATAAAATTATGTATCGCGACTTCAAACTTCTACTTATTTATGAAAATATTTCTCCTATATAAATAAAAATTTAAGAGAAAGTCGTGTTGTTCAATGATAGGTAATTAGTTTTTTGGATATTGTCTCCGCTTGGATTAGGGTTACGCTACAGCTACATATATTATAAATTGTGTTTATAAATTAAATAAAAATAATATATTTATTTAACAGTTTAGTGAAGTCAGAAATGAAGTTACTTGAACTCAAAACATTTCAAACTCATCTGTCAAAAATTGCGAGTTATGCAAAGCTCTGAAAGCTTTATTTTTCAATGAAAAAAAATTACATCCGAAATTTTCAAAATCTTCACTCTTTACTCAAATCTTCGGCTACTATTCCTTATTATGGCACGTGTATGAATATACACCAAAAATGAACATATCTCCTTAAAACTGATCTCGGAGAAGTTTATGAGGATCTTTATGAGGTCATTAATTTTGAAACGATCGTATTAATATGAACCCTATTCCTTATACTTCATTAGACTGAATCGATAGCTACGCATGTCACGATGAAAAATACTATATTATCGAGCTGTGTAATGAAAGAATAATAAACGTATTACGTATGTATTGTTTACAAGTCAATTATATTGTTTTGTTTATATTGTACTAGCGGTCCGCCCCGACTTCGCCCGTGGTACATATTTAAGTTTTCTCTACATAAGAACCATCCTCGTACTTCAAGGAATATAATAAAAAAAGAATTATCGAAATCGGTCCACCCGTTCACGCGTGATGCCGTGACCAAGGAAAACGGGTTTCATTTTTATATGTATAGACTAGCTTTCCGCCCGCGTTTTCAACGAAAAACCCGCATAGTTCCCGTTCCCGTGGGATTTCCGGGATTGCGTCATTTTTCCGGGATAAAAAGTAGCCTATGTCCTTTCTCGGGTATCAAAATATCTCCATACCAAATTTCATGAAAATTGGTTCAGTAGTTTAGGCGTGATTGAGTAACAGACAGACAGACAGAGTTACTTTCGCATTTATAATATTATTATAGTATTATAGTATATTATAGTATGGATAATATTATATATACGATAGATAATAACAGATATGCTTAATATCAAAAATATTGAATATAATGTGTCTCATCTAGATAACAGATCGATAAAGGTCGATGTCCTACAGGCTCTTAGACCATTAATATAATGTATGTATTACTAGTATGTATTGTAAACTCTATAATATATGATAAACTAGCTGTGCCCGCGACTTCGTCCGCGTGGAATAGTGACTGCATAGTAGTTACTACTTAACTTTTATTGAATAAACACGTACTACCATAAATAATTAAAAGAACAGTTAGTAAAATTTATTACTAAACTGAGCTAAAAAATAAAAAAATAAGTGCCTAATTAATTTTCTACGTAAAATTTATTTTAAATTATGGCATATTATTTTTTAGGCACCAGGAGGGAGAGGAGCAAATTTATTTACCTTCCTTCCTTGTATGGATGTTTTTGACAATATATTGTGCAGCAACTGAGTGCCGAGGCAAACGTCAAAACGTAAAGGAATAGAATCCGCTATCGATACTAATTGACATAAGCGTATGATGTTTTGCTAAGGATTTGTTCACCCTACCAACGACGACGACGACCACGAACAAAATTTTCATCCAGTCGCAATTTAATAAAATTGTGCAAAACACAATTAAAAATCAATTATTAAAATTTCCTGTCGTTCTGGTGATTGGAATTTTTATTTTTGAGATCAACGATGAATGAAAAAATAGATTTTTCGTAGAAACAGTGGCTCCTAGAAAAAAATGTATGTGAAGTTTTTTAAAGATAATTTTATAATCTACAATTTTGGTAAAAGTTAAGGATACCATACCATACCATCATTATCATAATAATATATCTTATATATATATTTTTTTTATAATGGTACTTAATTTTAAAGATCGTCGGGAAGTTTGTAAAATTATATATATTCCTTTTCCTTCGTTGCGTTGGGTTTTTTTTTTTTAATTTTTAAACTTCGGTTTCTTATTTTCATTTAATATTTTCAAGTGAGCGAGACCTACCTCTACCTCCATAATACATTCCTACATCTGACATCTTTTAAGTTGGGCCGTAACCGTGCATAAATTGTAATGGACCACAGTGGCAAAAGAAGTGGTATATTTAAGAAAAAAAATTGCCAAGGGCCAGGCCTATGTGGCTTTGAGAAGAGTTCAAAATTTCCAGGGTGTGGCTATCCTCTCGCTCCCATGTCCCCCTCTTCTTTCACAGACTTTCAACCCTTCCCTTTCCATCCCTAGTAAATGGCAGAACCGATTTTGATGTAAATAATATTATCTAATTGTACCTATATGTACACGTCATATCCTATCGTTTGATGCTCCATTTGGTTTATTTATCTAACCACTGTCACCCCTAAAGTGCCCTATATGTAAAAAACGGATGAACCGATTTCGATAAAACATTACTAATTGTAATTCACCCGTTATGCACATTCATTTGATATATCACTTAGGTAGGTACTATCACAATATTTGACAACATTCGTTTCTTTCATTCCCACTTATACCTATACAGGGTGTAATCGTTAAGTGTGCACAGGCGATTTTTCCGTAAGTATTACAGATAACAAAAAACTTTAAACTGATATCGAAAGTACTTAACCTAATGAGTAAAATGGCGGTAATAAATTTTTAAAAATAAATCGAGAAATATCAAAAAAATTATCTTTAAACCCTCCCATTCATTAAGTATGAAATATGAATATCCCATATACCTACATTTAATATGAAAGATTTTAGCTTTTTTTTTCTTTTTTTGGTGCTTTAATTACTTCGCAAATTTGAAGTGACATTTTCCACATTTTTCCGGACATTTTCACGCATTTTCCGGATATTTTCCGGGAATTTTCCAGGCATTTTCCGGACATTTCCCTGACATAGCCTGTAAATGTCTGGAAAATCCCCGGGAAATGCTCGGAAAATCCCCGGAAAATGTCTGGAAAATCCCCGGAAAATGCCAGGGAAATGTCCGGAAAATGTCTGGAAAACATCGGGAAAATCCCCGGGATATGCTCGGAAAATCCCCGGAAAAAGCCTGGGAAATTCCCGGAAAATAACCGGAAAATGCCTGGGAAATGCTCGGAAAATGCGTGGAAATTTCCGGAAAAACCGTGGAAAATCCCTGGAAAATGCCTGGAAGATATCCGGAAAATGCGTGAAAATGTCCGGAAAATATCCGGTAAATGCGTGGAAAATCCCCGGAAAATGCCAGGGAAATGTCCGGAAAATGTCTGGGAAACATCCGGAAAATCCCCGGGAAATGCTCGGAAAATGCCTGGGAAATTCCCGGAAAATGTCTGGAAAATCCCGGAAAATGCCAGGGAAATGTCTGGAAAATATCCGGAAAATGCGTGGAAATTTCCGGAAAAAGCGTGGAAAATGCCTGAAAATGCCAGGGAAATGTCTGGAAAATATCCGGAAAATGCGTGGAAATTTCCGGAAAAAGCGTGGAAAATGCCTGAAAATGCCCGGAAAATGCTCGAAAAATGCGTGGAAATTTCCGGAAAAACCGTGGAAATTCCCTGGAAAATGCCTGGAAAATATCCGGAAAATGCGTGAAAATGTCCGGAAAACATCCGGTAAATGCGTGAAAATGTCCGGAAAATATCCGGAAAATGCCTGGAAAATCCCCGGAAAATGCCTGGAAAATGTCCGGAAAATGTCTGGGAAATGCGTGGAAAATCCCCGGAAAATGCCAGGGAAATGTCCGGAAAATGTCTGGGAAACATCCGGAAAATCCCCGGGAAATGCTCGGAAAATGCCTGGGAAATTCCCGGAAAATGTCTGGAATATCCCGGAAAATAACCGGAAAATGCCAGGGAAATGTCTGGAAAATATCTGGAAAATGCGTGGATATGTCCGGAAAAAGCGTGGAAAATGCCTGGAAAATGCCCGGAAAATGCTCGGAAAATCCCCGGAAAATATCCGGAAAATGCGTGAAAATGTCCGGAAAAAGCGTGGAAAATGCCACTTCAAATTTGCGAAGTAATTAAAGCAGAAAACCAAAAAAGAAAAAGAAAGCTAAAATCTTTCATATTAAATGTATATGGGATATTCATATTTCATACTTAATGAATGGGAGGGTTTAAAGATAATTTTTTTGATATTTCTCGATTTATTTTTAAAAATTTATTACCGCCATTTTACTCATTAGGTTAAGTACTTTCGATATCAGTTTAAAGTTTTTTGTTATCTGTAATACTTACGGAAAAATCGCCTGTGCACACTTAACGATTACACCCTGTATATAGGTATAGTAAATGGATGAACCGATTTTGATTAAATATGTCTAATTATACTTTACACGTCATGCCCTTTCATTTCATATGTCACTTGAGTCAAAATTCACTTTTTTTATTATCTACCACTTTTATACCTATATCAAATAAATGGATGAACCGATTTTGATAAAATTTGACTTATTTTTACTGATAGGTCGTTCACTTTCATTTAATATATCACTAAAGTATATTCGACAACTTTAGTTATTTTCATTCCCACTTTTACACAATAAATGGATGAACCGATTTTGATACAGTTTATTTAAGAACCAGCGTCGGAAAATATGCTGCCTAACAAAAAAACATCATCTAATTCGGATTACCTGCTAGCGAGCTACGGTGGCACAAACACACACACACACAGCGGTCAAACACTTATCACCCATATTTTTGCATCGGGGGTTAAAAATATAATATTATAAATACGACATAATTTAAAGGACATTTTATGTATAAAATTTACCTAGAAATAAGTATAATTTTAATTTGACCCCTCCCCCCTACTACCTCAGCTTACCCCCTTGGGGACCCTTGGGGACTTTCGATATGATCACTTGGACATAACTGTAGCGTATAACAGATAACTTACGTTTTATCGTACACTGTATGTGTACCATAGAATGCCTTAGCAAATGTTCGCCGTGAGTACTTAAATGGTCATAACTTTTTTATTTATGAACCGATTGACATGAAATAAACACTAAATGTTAAATGAAGATTACCACAATATATTAGTGAAAACCGCATCGAAATCGGATAAGCCGTTTCTGAGATTAGCGTGTTCAAACATACAGACAAACAGACAAACAGACAAAAAATTTTTTAACTACAGTTTTGGGTTTGGGATCGATTTAATAATAACCCCTGCTAATTTTTTTTTACATATTTTCATTGTACAGACACCACTTTTCTAGAATTTTATTATATGTATGTATGATGATGATGATGATGATGATTAGTACCTATTGTAAATTCTAGAATTTATGATAAAACTACTGAACTAATTCCGATAAAATTTTGCAAATCTACTTATAACTTGGTTCAGTACGAAAGTTATATTGTATTTCCGTTTAAAATAAGTGAAGCTATATTATATAGTTCAATAATACTAAGAGACATAATTAGCATTAATAAATAATATAAAATATTAATAAATGATTAATGAAATAAACCTCATAGGTAAATACCTAAAAAAACGTAACCGTATACGACTTAAGAGAAGTGAATAATTCATTCAATTGCTTTAAAATATAAAAAAGTAATAGCTCTGAGAATAGAATAAAATATTTCACATGAAGTAAGCAATATTTAAGAGAGCACTTGGCAATGTGCTTGTAGGATGGTTCTTCGACAGTGCTCTATTGATTTCACACACCAACAACAAATATTTAGACTTTTATCACAATTATATTGCAGTACTAGCAGATTAATCTGTATAGTTAAGTTAACTTTTAATAATTATAGATTTCTAATATTGAAAGAATTTTTTTAAGATAAAAGCATCTGCCGAAATGCTGGTCGTCTACCTTTCCATTTACTGTTACTATGTACATTATATTATACTGTACGTACATTTATGTGTATACAATATTATTAAATATATTTGTTGACTGTGGTGTAAATTTTTGCGACAGAGCCCGGTAGTAAAAAATCTATTTTATCTATGCTACGCGCTACAGCAACAGCTACGGGCCTGCTACGGGCTACGGGTTTTATATTCACGCATGTGCCAACATTCTAATGCATATTTTTATAGTTATTTCTCGTATCTTTTGTATCTATTTCCATTCAAATCAATACTTTCATATTTTGTTGAGAGAAAACAAACCATGCCGATAGGAATGTCTGCGATTAATATTTTTGTGGAAAATCGATCTATTTCATACGTATTCTAATATATTATAGTAACATGTAAATACGAGGGTTGATAAGATTTGTTCTAATGCAGACTGCATGTGCACATATAGGCTAGAAAGGGACGCGCGCATGGCGGTTTGGCGCGCGAGAACAGGACGCCGGCTGCGGCACCAGACCCTAGATGGAGCACTGCTGCACTAGCACTACTGCACACGGGAACACGGGCAGGCACTCGGGCGTGATAATAACCATCTCCGGGCGTGTCAGTGATCGGTTACGTAAGCGGCGGCGCCGGTCGCATGAGGGTTACCTCTCTGGCCATCGCGGCATGACCGCCGGAGGCCGCGGGCGCGCGTTCACGCCGCCATCTTCGAGGGGCACAGCCCGGGACTCGCGTCACGACTCGCGGAACACTTAGCGCTGCGCCGCGTGGGCGGCGATCGATGTGCCACCCGCGCCTGCGCGCCCGACCGCCGCCGACGGGCCCCGAGCGCCCGATGCATCCGCCCTGACCCACTTCGCGCGCACACTGACCTCCTTCTACCAATGGACTCGCGATGCGACGTGTACACCTCCCCTATTTTATTCGACTCCACGAGCAATTGACAGCTTAAGACCCTTCACTTTAAGACGATAGTCGAGTGGCAATTTAGCACTTCGGTAGAAAATCTGTTGGCAACGGACATCTATTGCACTGTAAGGTAGTAAGATAAGTTGGTATTTATATGCCCGGGAGGCAAACAATGAATAACGAACTGTGAAATCAAACTAGACTGTTAGCAGTCGAGGTGATTTTACTTGTAAATGCGAATACAATTTAGCCACAGTCATATTTTATGTATATTTTTTATCTCAATTTTCAAATGAAAGGCTCTGTATTTCATGCATTTTAATCAGAGATCGAAAGTTTAATCCTCATTTCGTGCAGTCTGCAATATAATATAATATGTATGTAACACATTTTTACCACCGGCCTTTATTAAATCTTTAAAACTTATCTAAAATTTAACAGTATAATTTGATCTTTTTTTTCGTTTATTTTTGTATCTAAATACGCATTTAAGAAAATTAGATCTGTTCTATATCATCCAAACTGAATTCGATATACTAGTATAACAACAATTTATTTCAAACGAAATTACAGAAAAATAAAATTAGATATTTATTAAGTTAAATTAACAGGGTCCTTTATATTAGTGAACCTGGTTCTAAGTAGATATTATTATATTCAGTGTCGGAAAGTGATCCGCTAGACAGCCTGGGTTAGGTATAACCCTGGGTCCCCCTGTTCTACTAATTGTTCTACTGTACTTAACCGTCTCACTTTGCTTTGGTTATACAAAAACACTAATTTCCTTAAAATAAGTTACTTTGTCACACAATATGTGGATTCGTTTATGTATTAAATATATTGTGAAGGTCGCTTGAATCACGACACGTGATAATCCTATTACCGTTAAACTTATTATAAGAATTGATCTGAAGCCATTTTCGTTACATTTCATACCTCTGTATCCAATTGTATATTTCTTTAAATAAATTATTTCTAAATATTAAAATATATATTTCTAAATAATAACATATTCCAAACGATCAAACGTAAGGCCACCGTTTGTGTTTTTAACATATTTAATATACCTAATACATTAAAAAAATTATGGCCCACGTCACCCCACGCCCTTCAAAAACCATGAGATAATCCTGAAGTTATAGCAGGGTTCATAAGCAGTTAATTAGCCTAGTAACTATTTAAGCGACAAGTTGAAATGAAGTGAAAATCTATACTAATATAAGCTGAAGAGTTTGTTTGTTTGTTTGAACGCGCTAATCTCGGGAACTACTGGTCCGATTTGAAAAATTCTTTCGGTGTTAGATAGCTCATTTATCGAGGAAGGCTATAGGCTATATATCATCACGCTACGGCCAACAGGAGTGGAGCCACGGGCGTGAAACCGCGCGGAGCAGCTAGTAACATATAAAGGAAATTATAATGATTATGAATTGATCACTAAACCCACAACAAAATCACACTGCACTTCAATTTTATTAAGTTTTCTCTCTTTTTTTTTAATCATATACATGCTACAAATCCCAAAAGAACTGCATTCTGCGAACGTCCAGTGACCGGTGAGAGATAAAAAAAGTTAATCGTAAACTTCATTCCGCTTCATTCTTGGTAACTACCCATAATCAGGGAGTATCGCTTTTTAATAATTGGTTCAGATACTTATTTTATTTAGCATAAATAATAATTGTCTCATCCAACAATGCTTCTGAATGACGTTGTTGGCAATTTATCAACAAACTCATGTACAAAAACTAACCTTTTGCACAGAATATTACAGCATACATAGTAGCCTTGGGAAAACTTCGTATTAACAGTGGCAATACCAAGTTAGGTGTGAAAGTGATAAAACACAACAATTTTCTTGTTACACGTCAAATGTTCATACCGAAATCTCCAGTGTTTAAGATATAAGCTTCTTGGTGCAATCTCCAGTGTATTAGATATAAGCTTCTTGATTTCACCACATTTCACGAACGTTTGTCAAATGTCAACTGTCAGCGGAGCAATTGTCATTTGTATATTGTCAATTGTCAAATCAAGTGAGATGAACACGCAAAGTACTCGGTGATTACATTTTTAAATGTAAAATTATTCAAGTGAAAAGCCGTGTGAAAGTTAAGACTACTGTGCTATGTTAATAATTAAAAGTGTTAATATGAAATACAGACTAATTCATGAATATGAAAGAAGTGTCCATTTAATTTAAGTTGAAACGAATGGACCCCTGTGCGAAAAGTAAGCATTTCTTTAAAATACATTGTGTACATGAAAATAGAACTAAATTTCGAATTTATTTATATTTTATATTGTATACATATGTATGATTACCACCTATAATTTAGCAAAATTTCTCTCAAGTATCTACTTGATAAACTCTAAACAGCAATTCATAGCTTGATGTTTTTTTTTTATTTACACAGTGCTTATCGTCGCATATGTAGTCTTCTGTACATATTTATGTCTACTATTTAGTCGGATATACTTTATACAATCAATATAATAATTTTAAAGTGTAGGTTTTTTAGTCTCCTGAATATAAATCGTATGATGTACAAAGTTATGCTTAGAATTTTTGTGACTTATTAAAAGTGTTTTAATTGTTTGAACTTAAAGTTAACATAATGATTATGTCCTTATATGGTTTAAGCAATGCTGTAATTTATGTTAGAATGGAGCATAATTCAACCATTTATTTATAATGTACTTATGATAAATGTTTCACATAAATTGATTTTATTATCTTGACTACCTGTGACTTGTCTCTTATATTTTTTGCTCTGTGTATATACCTATTTTATAGTAAGAATTATCAGAAAACAACTCTTCTAGATTTATCATGAAACTATATGATATAATACTAAGAACTAAATAAGTAATAATAAAAATTTATCAGTGCTCTGTAAGTGATACATACTTGAAAAGAATTCCTTACATCATTGTGGGATCTATACTAATATTATAAAGCTGAAGAGTTTGTTTGTATGAACGCGCTAATCTCAGGAACTACTGGTCCGATCTGAAAAATTCTTACGGTGTTAGATAGCCCATTTATCAAGGAAGACTATAGTCTATATATCATCACGCTAAGTCCAACAGGAGCAGAGCAATGCGAGTGAAACCGTGGAGCACAGCTAGGTAGCCTTATATAGGTAGATTTTAAGCAGGGTGTAATTGTTATAGCAGATATCGGCAATGATGCTGCTGCGGCTGAACATGCGGGTGGCGCTCGCGGCGCTGTGCGCCGGCGCGCTGCTCATCATGCTGTACTGGAGCCGCTGCGGCGATCTCGCGAGGAGACCAAGTTAGTTATGTTTAGAGTGAATATCTTAATACAAATTATATTGTTCAAAATATACAAAACCGACGGAGGTCACTGGTTGACCCCGCACAGGTTTTCCTAGTGGGTTAACCAGAGATTTACAATTTATGTGAAAGTTTGTAAAAAAATTGTGAAAAATAAATAAATTTTGAATTTGAATTTTGTTTGAATATAATCTTTAGGTAAAGATTATATTCAAATATTCAAAAGTTGAGGTCAACTTGATATAATTTCTCATTTAAGATAATTTATGTAGCTAATGATTTTTTTTTTATTATCTTAAAATCACACCAATACCTACACATCGTAATTTGACGTTTCTGATATATTTCAATTACATTGCATACATAATATTGTCACCAGTTGGTTCAGCGCTCAGCAATAGCCTCGTGGAACGCAGCAATGAGGATATTGACTGTGTAATTAACGGGGAATACTCGGTGGGCTGCCGGCGGGACCATGATGAAGTATACCTACCATTCTCCTTCATACGCAAGTACTTCGAGGTAGGTTTTCTTTTATACTTTCTTTTTCTCAATCAAATTATTACTACTGAAGTCATAAATTTTCTCCCAAATTAAGTGAACAATGCAGTAGATTATTTATAAAAGAAACCTGGTATAATGATTTCACTCTGATATGTATAAATAAATTTTTGATGAAACATCGGATTTTCAATTAATTAATGAAAGTTGTTATAGTAAAGACTTAAACGTATTCAAATCGTTACATAATTCAACTTTCAAAAAATCGAAATAGAAGAATATGAAAAATTTGTTATACAGTTTAAGCTGACCTAAGAAGCTGACATTGATTTTTAATAAAGCTATTTATAATCAAATATCTTCATTAACACCAGTAATGTTCCTTAAATTAAAAGAAAGAAAATTGCGGCCAATAAAAAACAATGTTTTCAAGAAAGTACATTTCACGACCAGTAAGATAATGCAATGCAAACACTTACACATCGCATTTTTATAGCATAGTTTCCACCTCGTGTAATTAACGCGCTAATAACTTATTCCCGCAAGTCACGACCCAAAAACGTTCTAAAATAAAAGTAATTATCTCTACAACAGTTCTGCTCGTAATTAGCAAAGGCAACGTTGCCAAAATACCTCGTATTACTAATGCATTCACGTCGACCTAATACCTACATGCACCTACGGCCCCGAGGGCGAGCCAATGCTTTTAAAGTTATTTAGGATAATGACCAATCCGTCCAATTGATGTCGAGATTGCACAGAGTAATCCGATTAGACTAATATGCTTTTGGAAATGGAGTGTTTGTCCCGTCGAGTGGGCTGTGACTTGTAGAGGATGAATAATTGGGGCGATGTCCAAGGTGACGTTCTGATGTGAGATATGACTTTATGAGACAGATATCTTGCTTGGCGCGTGATTATATTACACGGATGGTATAATTAGATTTTCGTTTCAAACTTTGGTTTAACAGCACAAAGTAAAGTTGGTTAGGATTTTAGAAAAGATCGACAATTGTTACGAAATTTATTAAAACTTGGCGTCTATGTAGTTTTACATATTCTAACAATTTTGTTAAAAATAGAAAATTGACATAATCTTTGTAATAAATGTAACTATTTACCAGGTATACGGCAAAATATCGGCTACAGATGGCGTGGAAAAGTTCGAATGGTCGCATAGCTATAGCAAAATATATCACCCGAAAAAGAAATACGATCCTCGCGGCACATTTACTACCTTCGAAAATTATAACGTGGAGGTCAGGGATAGGGTGAAATGCATCAGCGGTATAGAAGGAGTGCCAGTGTCCACGCAATGGGAACCAAGGGGCTTCTTCTATCCAACACAGATAGCTCAATTTGGCCTTGCCCATTATAGCAAGAACTTGACAGAACCCGAGCCTAGAGTCAGAATTATAGACGATGGGGATAAAAACCTAGCCAGTTGGACTATAAGCAGCGACGCGACATTGGTTAGAGAATATGATAAAGCATTGAAGTCGAATGCCATAAGATTCGCGACGACTGACCAAGTGGGGAGTCAGGTCTGGTGCAAGGTGAATATAAGCCAGGACTTCGTGCTGAGTTTGGATTTGCTGTTGAAGCCGAATTCGTCGCTGTCGGTCGTGTTGCAGAATAAGGATAAGAAGGAGACGGTGTACTTGCACTATGTGACGAGTACGCAGTTGATATATGCACAGGTACGTTAACCAGTATAACTTGAATTTGGTATACAATAATTAGTTGCTCCTGCACTTAATCTTTCGATAAATTCCCATTCATTCGATGTCCTACATATTATAATCTAAAATCAAGTAAGAGCATTCGACTTGGTATCTTATTAAAAACTATTTGCAACAAACATAAATGTTAGTACTAACGCATTTAAATTCAAGAATTAATCGGATCGACCCTACTAGTTAAAGAAAAATATTTTTTTTGGTAGAAATATGTTTTTATTTTGATTTACGTGTGTATTTATAATTCGTAGGACGAGCACATATACTACGGCATCGGCGTTGAATACAAATGGCGGCGGCTCACACGTGACCTCATCATCGACATGCAAAAGGGCTGGGCGCTGCTCGACCGGCCCAAGCGGAAATCTCCTAGGAATAAGTTCAGAGTAAGTATTGGTTTTCTGCAAAGATAAAACATAAGAAATTTATTTGAAGCTTGTTAACTAAATTCATCTTATTTAGTGTGTTTACATTTTTAATGCAAATTGTATTATACGGTGTTTACTAAATACAACATTACAAAAATAAATTCGATCGAAAGACAAGAATAAGAAAAATATTTTTTTTGTTGTAGTTTGACACAGCTATCAAAATGTTTACCTTAAAAATGAAGAAATATAATAATATAAATATATTTAAAAAAAACGGATCTAAAATAGAACCTTGTATGACACCCATTAGCATAGCTGTGCCAGTTAAGATTTGTCCTTGTCTTTGAATTCGGTTAGATAAGTAAAAAGGCTATCAAATCTTGAACATTATTCTGGATCCGTCCAATCCATTAAATTTTACTTTGTTATTAATGTTTTGTGTTCAATACAATCGAAAGCTTTAGAAAGATCACAAAACTAACTATTCCTATTGGTTGGCTTTTTCAAACTTCACATATTATTATGTATTTAAGCAGAGCTACACCAGCTCTTCCGGTTGAACAGCCCTTGGTAAATCCAAGTCAAATCCGATGCAATGGACTTTGAACATTACTTCTACGAAATAAGGTGTTAATTTCAATGAATGTTTTACAAGTGGCTTTGTGCTCGAATCACTTTTCATGACATTTTCGGCGATTGTGAATCTAGTTGTTTTCGGTATGTCAATGATAATATCCTATAGAGTTTACCGGCGTTCACTTCACTTCGTATTAATGACAGATAGCGAGCATCCACCTGTCCGGGGGCGGCAGTGCTGCCAACGTGCGGGTGTCGAGCAGCGAGCACATGGCGCACTTCTTGGCGGCGGCGCGGTGGCTGGCGGGCTCGCAGCGCGCGCGCGGCGGCTGGCCCGTGCTCGCGCGCCGCCGGGTCGCCGCGCGCGTGCCCGACCTGCGCCCCGGCTGGTCAGTGTACACCATTATCATCTTCACCATCATGACTATTACCTACACTATCATCACCATCATCACTATCACCAACACCCTCATCACCATCATCATCATCATCACTCATCATTATCATCACTATCATCATCATCATCATCACCACCACCATCACTCATCACCACCATCATCACTATCACCATCATCTCTACCATCATCACCATCACCATCATCACTGTATCATCATCATCACAATCATCACTATCATCATCACCATCATCATCACCACTATCATCACCAGCATCATCCCCTGCATAACAGTACTCCAAAATTAATAATGCGCATGCAGATCTTCGCTAATTATCGTATTTCCAGAAACACCCGAATCACCCCGAATCATTGAATCGTAAGTGCCCTAAACAATGCACTTGCATCTTGCACCTTGTTCGAAAGAAATAGGAGTCAATTCAGAGTCATACACAATCGAAAACAATTCGGGCGATAGGTGACGGTAGCCTGTCAGTCAAAAAATTCAAAAATCCGTCAGTCGTCTTTATATATTGGTGGTGACCGCACGTATTATCTCTGTATGGAATTATATAGAGCTGCTGTTACATACCCTTCTTAGTTTTGTTTCAAAGTTGAATTTTCCGGTAAAATGATTATTTACACAGGTAGCAGATAGCAGTGGGAAAAGTGAAAGTTAATAAGAGCATAATGAAAGTTCTGCTAATTCTACGATATCAGAAATAGAGATAATCCCTGATTCTGTAAATCCTTTGGACTGAGATTTTAATGCTTAGATTTCACAATTTAAATGTAAACCAGTGTTTGAAAATCATTTTTTTAAATATAAACTTTGTCTTATTTTAACCTTCCATACATCCATCATTACGCCAGCTTCAGTAAGACTCTTTAATATTTCTAAGTATAGAATTTTCCAAGTAAATCAATACAACAAATATTATATATTCGCAATCATGTGGCTTATCCTCGCTATTAACTTACATTGAATTATCCACCCACCATAAAACCACATAAAACTCATAATTCTAATAAACTATGCATGAAGAAAATACATTTAACCACTCTATATACATATCGTCTTCGGAGGCTCGGGGAATATGACAGTTGCCGAACAGTGACGAATTTTTCTATGCGCATTATCAGTTTGGGAGTACTGTACCTATATCATCATTCCTATCACCATCACCAACGCCATCATCATCTTCACTACTGCTGGTTTTTTGTATGATTAATTAGTGGTTATTTCTAGTGATGCAACGAATACTAATTTTACGAATACGAATACGAATATCAAACCTACTATTCGGCGAATACGAATACGAATATCTCGCCTTGGTAATAAAAGACTTATTTAATTAATTAATGTTTACTCTTCTAATAATTAAAATTTACAATAGGCAAATTTTTATTTAAAAAACATAAAATTCGTAGATTTTCTGGTTTTAGGCGATTTTTTTTTTCAGTCTGGATGTTTCCAGCCGTTGAAAAAAGTCTTTCCGAAGCGACTGTACATGGCTTCAGTGAAAAATATTTTTGGGCGAGTTTTTTCTGACTTGGAAAATGGACATCTTCTCGCCAAAAGGCCAGTGGATCAGCAGTCTCTGCACACGTCATATTTTTACGAGCGATTTTTAAATCTGTAGTAAATACAAATAGAGTTGCGTACAAAAATATTCGTTTTTAAATACTCTTCTAATATTCGTATTCGGCGAATACACGATGTATTCGCCGAATACGAATATTCGGTAAACTATTCGGCGGTAACTAATATTCGTTCGACTATTCGGCGAATACGAATATTCGTATTCGTATTCGTTGCATCACTAGTTATTTCATCTATATAAATTCACTCAATTCAGACGATTTTCCATTTTTGTTCTAACATTATAGTTAGTATAGTAAAATCGAACACACGACATGTTACAATTAATTAAGATTCTACATAGGTACTCCGTCAATATAAGGAATGTAAGTCGTACTGCATACTTGCGCTAAATAGCTGCATGCGGCTGTGTCTGAGATTCAAGGCCGGGAGATAAAACGGCATGTTATGACACTATTATTCGAAAATATTTTATCTGTATTATATCAGTCTGGTAATTATGTTCCTTTGAACCTGCCGCTAAGTATTGCTTTGCCTCAATTCATTAGAATGAAAATATATCTAAGTTAAGAATGGACGGACAGACAGGGATAATGACTGTTGTATACTAGCAAAGCATACATTTATAAAAACACGGCTTAATAACTGAATCAAAAATGTTTAAAAAGTGCTTTAAGTTCACTATTTCAATTGAAAATTATAAACCGTATATGTACTATAAAATTTGTCTGTCGTTATTCCTATACTTTAGACTTCATTGAATCGCATTTTTGCACACAATACATAGACTTACATATTTATATTTTATGGGGTTATACAAGACTTTTCCACGTTTCCAGGCACTCAGCAATGAGCCAAGGGCACGGTATATCAGTGCTAGCCCGTGCGTACCACCGCAGCGGTGACGCAGCGTATTTACGGGCTGCTAGACGGGCGCTTGCGTTGTTGGACGTGGCCAGTAGTGAGGGTGGTGTAAAGGCCATGTGGATGGATCGATATGTGTGGTGAGTTGTTCTTACATATTTACAGGCAATCAGCTATGGGCTAAAGGCACAGTATCTAAATGCAGCTCGCTGTACAACCGCAGCGGTGACGCAGCGTACTTGCGTGCAGGTGGCGTGTAACCGATCTGAATGAACCGATAAGTTTCCTTTTAGACAAAATATAGATATGTAAAATGCCTTCACTTGAAAACATGGTAATACAATTTCATGGTTTTTGTTTGATAATATACTTTTGGAGAACTTTAATATTTATGTTTTTAGAGGTGAATTGAGGTGAATTATTGAAGATTTTTAGTCTTTATGAAATTTACATTTAGAACTTAACTATTATACGAAAAATTTACAATTTAATTTGAATGTGACCCTCGTTAAGCCTATTTCATTTTTAATCATTAAATAGGTTACGTTTAACCTCCTATTTTTCTTAATAACAAACTTGACTACCAACAAATGTCCATTTTGTCCGTGAACATAAAATGCAAATCTCTATTTGAAAATACAATCATGTATTCCTTAATTACCAGTACTTTAAAAATAAACTTCACCACCAGGTACGAAGAATACCCGACGAAACCTCCCCTATTCGTACTCAACGGCTTCATATACACGCTCCTCGGGCTCTACGACCTGCACATCATAGAAGGAGACAATTCAGCATCCCTCGCAAAAAAGATGTTCAATGACGGAATGCTATCCCTAAAAACTCTCCTACCCATCTTCGATACAGGCAGCGGGAGTTTCTACGACTTACGCCATTTTACTTTAGGCGTTAGTCCTAACATAGCAAGATGGGATTACCACGCAACTCACGTGAACCAGTTATATTTATTGGCTGGACTCGATCCGGACCCCATTTTGATTAACACGGCTAAAAGATGGGAGGGATACATGCAGGGGAAACGCGCTGCGCACAATTGAAGAACGTTCTAGAATGTTCTGGAAATTTGGATCGATATTTACTAAAGTTCTCGAAGGTTCTTGTAGGTTTCTTCTGTGAAAGAAGAATTATTGACGTGTAGAAGAACGATGAGTTCTCGATTGTTCTTGAAGTTGTGGTTCATTTATTGAGAACTGGAAATCAGTTGAGTTCTCGAATGTTCTGGAACTTAACACGGTTAAAATGTGTATAATCGAAAATTAATATACGAAGTACTTTAAAGATGAACTTGAAAGTTCTCAATGGTGATGAGTTGTAAATCTTTAAGAGATTAAAATATGAATTTCATTATTTAATAGTCAGGTTTGTTAATGAAACCTTTTCTATATTAGAAATCGATATATAAAACGAGCGGTTTTTAATACATAAGCGTAAAAAGACAAAGTGGAAAATCGCGAAAATTGTTGTTACTATTTATAATTTTGGATTATAAATCCATAAAGAATCGGAGATATCCAGGTCCTGACTTTTGTAAAAAGAATATGATTTAATCGACTTTCCTAGCAATTATTTGTATAATAAGCTATTTTAGCCTTCGTAACAACGATATGTTTTGTAATTCTACTAAAAATACTACTGAAACATAGCTACAACTTTTTAAAAACTTTCCGAATCAGCGCAGTAGTTTATGTGATTTTATCAATGTACCTTTTTTAAATCTATTCTATGCGTACGTAGATATTATGTATCAAATTGATATAAAAAATCATTTTTGATGTAGAATATGTATGTGCACTTTTTACACTATATAGAAATATGAGTACTCCATACATCTATACTAATACTAATAAACTAATTAATATGATAAAGCTGAAGAGTTTGTTTGTTTGAACGCGCTAATCTCAGGAACTACTGGTACGATTTGAAAAATTCTTTCAGTGTTAGATAGCCCATTTATCGAGGAAGGCTAATGAGGCTATGTATCATTACGCTAAGACCAACAAGAGCGAAGCCACGCGGGTGAAACCGTGAAGCGCAGGTAGTATACAATAAAGACTTACTTATTGTATTGCACTATTAGACTACAGGCCCATGTTGAAAAAATAATGGGTCATTTGAACCACCAGGTGACCTATCTAGAACGATATAAGAGCATAAAATAATAAGATTCAGCACTATGCCGTCACCATGGACGTATAAAAAAAGACGGACGCCGTTTTACGAACAAACAACGTGAAGCCACCGTAGTAAGCTAGCGATCGTGTAAAGACAATGAACACGCACACACTCTCACCATAGTAAGCTAGTCGGCCGCCATTACGTCGTGAACTACCGACTGATTAACTGCGTCACTGTTTCACAAAAAATATTTAAAATACCGTCTTGCGTGGTTAAATGGTGTCGCAACAGTACAATTTAAATAACAAAACACAGGGGATTACATTCCACAGGGAAGCAAGTTATTTATTTTATGTTTTAATGACAAAATTATTACGGATTAATTTATAGAAAAAAAATACAGCCGCCATTGTCATCAGGACAGCTGTTGCCATAGTGTTGCCATTATTTCAAAATTTCATTCTCCCAAAAGTCGGGGAGTTGAAGTAAAGTTAATTAATTTTAAAATTACGACAAAATAATTTCATACACAATGCAAATTTGTTTTTGCATTTTCTTCTCACAAAAACATGTATACTATGCTAACCCTTATATAACAACCATATTTAAAAAAAATATCACAACTGTCTACGACATCTGTTATAAGACAGTTAAGTAATTTGAAAATTTCAAGTGTTTGTATACTGAAATCGTATGAAGCATGTTTCCTATTTGTTTGGTTATAAACTGACATTTTATTTATTTTATTTATTTTAATAATAATTAAGGAGACATTACCTCTCCTCCCCCCAATATTGGTTGAACAAGTTTTCATACATTTTCCTTTGGTTTCGCGTCCAGTGGTTGATTAGTCAAAGCTAAATAGTAATTGTATTTATGCATAGGTTCTAATAGTTAGAGTACACATAAAAAGTATAACAAATTGAAAAATAAAAATACTAAAGTGTGGGGTAATTTTATTGCATCTGGCAATCAACCTGGCACACACACAAGGATGTGTCGCCGCCATTACTAGGCTTCACTCAATGTTTATGCGATACTCCGTCCGTCTTTTTTTATACGTCCATGGCCGTCACATGAAACGTCACACAAATCAAATGACCAAATTTACCCCAACAATTGTCGGAAAATAAAAATAAATTCCGTAAATTTAGTGGACCACCATTTTTGTACTGCATCTGTGTCATATTATTTCAATACTGCTTTTAATCCATTATTCCGCAACGCCGTAAAAAAATCATGGAGACAAGGGGAAAAAATCTCTACCTGTACTTTCGAATTCTCATCTGCACTCAGGTGGACAACTTACAAGTGACAGCATAGAGCTGAATCTTATTATTTTATGCTCTTATATCGTTCTAGATAGGTCACCTGGTGGTTCAAATGACCCATAATTTTTTCAACATGGGCCTGTAGTCTATATATTTACTTAGCAGTCATTGTGTGAGGGCATCATTAACCTATAATTCCTTACATATGGTATGCCATCAAAATCCCATGAGATATCTAAAGAATAGCAATACGTGCACAAAATATAATTCTGTTCCTGCATAGTTAAAATAACACCAATGGCACAAAATTTTCACTTATTGGAAAAATGACTACATCCTTCTAGTTCTGCATAAATTATAGTGGATTTATTTATCTTTCTATTTTATGGGAAATTAACTTTTACATTATTATTTTTTTTACCTTTCTGCTTGAATACAGAAATCATCATCTTATTGTATTTTTAGAATACATATATAAACTGACGTAGAAGCGGTAAATGCGTAAAAACATGCAGTTCCGCGTTAGATAAAGATAGAAAATACATATAAACCATTAGTCGAAAAGAGTTAGCAATGTAACCGACTAAAAGCAACCCTAACCCTGACTTCAGACGGAACGTGTTTTTACGCGTATGCCGCTTCTACATCTGGTTGTATTAAATGGATATGTATGTATTTTAAGATCTTAATATATATAAATCTCGTGTCACAATGTTTGTCCTCAATGGACTCCTAAACCACTTAACCGATTATAATAAAATTCGCACACCATGTGCAGTTCGATCCAACTTGAGAGATAGGATAGTTTAAACATGTAGGTACCACGGGCGAAGCCGGGGCGGACCGCTAGTTGTATTATAGGTAAAATATACCTCTGGCTCTATATAGTGTAAAAAGTGCTATATGTTCCCCTTTTGTATCGTGCAGGTTTTCTAAGACTGACTATTAACCACGATCCGCTTTTTGTAATCTTGTACATTAGTGAATAAGTTTAATTTGTTATGAAATGTGATTTAACGGTACTTAATGTAAATACACTACCTATTTATTATATTTAATACTCTAATATTATTGTATAAGAGAAGATTAGAAAGAAGATAGATTGAGTAATCTTGATGCTTATGGGCTTGCCTTAAAGGAAACACCCACTTATAAATAAATAAATAATTACTTACTTTTCGTGAAAGAATTATAAAAAAATATAGCCCGTGTCATTATGATCACTAGTGCTATCTTCTAGTGAAATTATTTTCAAAAGCAGTTTTTGAGTTTAAAAATATATTACTTATTATTCATAGCCGACATATTATATAATCCACGAACTTCACACGCTATCTAGTCCCAAACTAACATATCTTGTATCGAAAGTAGACAACTGAATAACTTTTTTTTTTTAATAACATGTTAATATACACGCAAAATAAATAATGATGTTAAATATCTTCATAATTGTAATATTCCTTATAGGTGGTATAGAATCACCCTCTACAGAGAAATATTTATTAGTAATTATCAAAGTAATTATTAGGTATGCACATATATGCACTTACATCATTATTACTCTTAGGGACCATAAAGCAGAAGGTTCTTCTTTTTTAAGATTTAAACAATATTTTTCAAAATGCCTCCTCAAAATTCCATAATGAACAATGGTCAGGAGTAAATGACGTTTTAAAACTGGATTTAAAACAGTTTTAAACAATCGAAATGTACATAAATACGATTTAATTAGTACGGTTGTGAACGAAAGCACAAAACATTGTCGATTTTATATGAATGTCTTGTAGATACAATATAATTACTTAATTTTTATACTAATTGCTCTTAAGAATACAGAATATTTTATTTTTTTTTATTTTAATAAGCTTCACAAATAAATTTTAAAATCCCGTAGAATAAAATTAATTCGCAATAACTTCTAGAACTATAAAAGCAATAGAAAATAAACACTATCGATGTATGTTACAAAGTTATACCTTAATACCTAATTTATTTGTTTTATATAAAAGCAAGTCAAATGTTTTACGTAATTTAACGATCCCATAATACTCTCCAACGATTGTCTATACTATTTTACAAAATTCAATATTAGAATCTAGATATATCCCGCGACTTCGCAACTGAAAATATTTATGCTGGCTACAAAGTTATAAAATCTCATCATAATCAGCCAAGTAAGGCTATACGTGACTGGCAGATACAGTTTTGCATTTATTATATAAGTACGAATAAACTGATAACTCCGTAAGTTTATGAAGAATAATTATTAAAAAAACTATTTTCTCATACTTAGACCAATAAAAACGATGTAAATATACTTGTAGGTGGATAACAGTATCCAAATTGTATAAGTAGGAATTGATATTAAAATTTGTAAACTTTAACAATTGATATTCAAACTGATAACTATTCCGTTCTTCCATATGTAAAATGATTCGAGAGTGAGTGAGATAGAACTATGATTGGTTAACAATATTATATTTATTTATATTATTTATGAAATTAATTATTTTATTTATATTCATGTTAATTTTCAATATTTTTCATAATTTCTTGCCATATCTTGTTTAATCTAACATTAAAATATATCATTATTATCACTTCAGAAGACATCGATATAAATTTTAACATATTAGAGTCGTCAATTATAGGTAATAATTATTTTTTTTTATCTTTTAACTCAGGCTTTATAATTACAGATTATCCAGAGAATAAGAATTTCCAGCATCTCTTGTATGTATTTTGTCTTGTGTGATTTTGTCTCAATACATAATATCATCATATCATTGATACAAACATAATACTGCAATTTTTATCAGTATATGGTAACACGTTACTGTGAAAATCACACATAAAATTTATCCAATTCGGGGTTTTTGCTTTTAATTCTTGCCATTGCTTGCACCACATTCTAATATAAGAACAAATTTCTCTATAAAATAAAACTTTGTTGCGATATCTATTTATTTTATACAAAATTTATTATCATATGTTATTAATTATATTGTCATATATCGAAAGCTGTATACGTTAATATGCAAATTGCACATGAAACTTAACAACATTCCAATTGTTAAATGAGCTTAAAAATTAAAATTGATTTCGCATTAATAAATATATGAGATTATTGTATGTATATCAAAATAATATCGGCGTGCTAAATTGTTAATATACTCTCATTACGTGGGTTAGATCTATTAAAACTACTTTTTAAGTTCTTAGGACACATCATTCGGTTAATGCTTGACCGCAACCGCTGTACCGCGCCTAAAGTATGTGCGCGGCGAGGCGGGGGAGAGTACCGACCGTTCCGTTTCTTTCTAACTTCTAACTCGTGCTCTTTCTTACCCGGTCCCCGCCTCACCGCACATACCTAGGCCGCGGTACAACGGTTGCGGTCAAGCTATAGTAAACAGTATGGCACTTCTACATCTTCATAATGTGTAACCCTACGAGATTGATCCGACTCGAAGGATCATGGAGTGTTTGCTTTGGCTATATAACTTCAACTATAGTCAAGAAGTATAGACACCATTTCCATATTAAGTATCTATATATTAAATAAAGAAATATATTCAACACGTAAGTATTTATCAAATGTATGGGATGTAGATACTTTGGTTTTCTACTTTATTTACAATTCAAAATATTATCAATACTCTATAATTTGATGTTTTGTTTGTAGATTTATTATTATCTTTGTTATGTCGTCACATGTTAGTAACTACCCGCAAAACAAGCCCTTAAATAAGACGTTATTGTATAGATCCTGAATTTTAATAATGTAGACTGTAGTGTGTTAGAGTGCACTTGTGAATGACAATAAAATAACTCTCAATTATAATGTGTTTTATTGGAAACCCAGTTCCTTACATAACAACATGATCCATGTCGCTACAATCACTAATGAGATAGGAAGATGTACTCATAATCTTTTTTTTTTTTGTGTGGTGTCTCTCAATGTTAGCCAGAAGGGCTTCTATATTTTAACGCGGACGCGGGGGTGAACTGAAGGTTCACCCTGGTAGCGACATGCACAAGGGCGTCCCCCCTTGACGGGGATCTCGAACCTCGGCTTGGGCTGTCGCTTGAGTAGAGGAGGCCAGAAGGGCCCTAATCGGACGGGCGCTCACCCGGGTGGGCGCTGGAACGCGGAACAAGGGACCTCGACTTCGCCGGCGAAACGGGGTACGCTTTCTGCTGTGGTGTGTGCGGTGTCGCGGTTTGTTCGACGTTGGGCTTCAATCGCCGAGTCTAGCCGTGCGTTAGCTTTGGTAATATCATCGTCGGAGTCGTCCAAGACGTGTCTTGGCCGCCTGCGACGATGAGTGGGATCGGGTTTCGCGACGTATGCGATGGCCTTTGTCACCAATGGGTTGGGGTGGTTTTTAGCCTTGTCGAAGTAGCGCTTAGACGCTTGCTTCATCCATTGGGCTATGGTGGGGAGTTCTAAGTCCCTATGTAGGTCCACGTTACGCACGAACCAGGGCGCTCCAGTCGCTGTTCTCATGAACCGCGACTGAATCGTCTGGAGCTTGTGTATGGAGCTGGGAGCGCAATGCGCGAAAACTACACTACTATAAGTGAGGATTGGACGGACTCATAATCTTAACGGTGCATTTACATCAAACGAACAAAAAGCTAGAGCATTCTTTCGTGATCATTTCGAGTGTAAACGAAAACTCGTATTCAATGTTTTTCAGTATTAGAAAATTGCATAGAATCTGTTCGAACGCTCTAGAACAACGAAAGAATGCTCTGCGCTTGTTTACACTAAAAGAATTTGACATATTGGGGTTAGAATGAGCACTCGCTCGTTTGATGTAAATGTACCGTGATATTCTTTACAATGAATGCTAGTCATTTTTCAAGCTCTAATCATTTAGAATTGAATCTAATGAAAAATATTCGTTTTGTGGTGTAAAATAATAAACGAACATCTTATTAAAGTCTTTATTTCATCAATTTGTTACCTATTGCACCGTTTCATTCCCATTGCTAGCCTTTTGTTTGAATACTTGAGATATTTCAGGATATGAGGTTATTTTTCCATATTGACTAATTTTAATGGCTTTGTGCATATCAATTTAAAGCCAGCATCGTTACCATGACTAGAGACAATTTGATAATAACATCTCCATTCATGTAGTTAGACTTATAGGCAGAGATATTTTTTTTATTATTTATACCCCATTTAACAGGCAAAGGTTGCAAATGTAGTTGCAAATAGCCTCTAATTTTTAGGGGTGGCTACACATCTCAGCGCGTTTTGCCGCTCTTTTTTCCGCTGACGTCATTTTATCAAGAACGTCCTGCATCTCGGGCCAGGGTTCGTAACGCTGGTTGATGAGGAGCATCTTGTGGATACTTGGGTTCCGCAGGTCCATTGTTCGGGATATGCATTCACGGTTGTGGGTTGTGTAGACCACGTCCACCTAGAATACAAACATGCTGTAGCCTGCAGTATCTATATATTCTTGTTTAACAAATGCCTAACAATATATATATATATATATATATATATATATATACATATATACCTTTATTATTATATATATATATATATATATATATATATACCTATATATTTTTAATTTAAAACGTTTATTAAATTCGTAAAATATAAATCTGAAAGAAGCTTTACTCTTTAAAAAAAATTTCCCATTGGTATCTTATTTGAAAGATACTATAAAGCTTACCAATAAAATAATACCAACAAACATACCTTATTATTAGACATCGGATTATATGCATTTGCATATTTGCATATGCAAATGCATAAAACTCTCTAATTACGGCGTTAGTGCATATTTTAGCCTTTTTCCCCAATCGTGCATATTTTGATAAGTAGCGGGAGTTTTGATTGGTCGACTAACCTTTATTAGCCAATCAGAACGCTCAGCGAGTAAACAAACCCTATTTTGGCATGGTAAAATGGCAAAAAATTACAAAATGGGCTCCATTTTAAGTAAATTTTGAGCCATTCAAAATAGGGCTAGATTACCCTTTTGGGGCTAAAAACTTAAAACACGGGTTGATTTCAAAAAAAAGGGCTAGATTTAGCCCGGGAAGGTCTAAGGTGGCAGCACTGGGCTCGCGGGTGACAAACGTCACAAATTTGCGCTCGAAAATTTGGTAAAAATGCATAATTGTATATTGGCACAAAAACTATACTTAATTTCAAGAAAATTTCACTGTTTTTGTACAATCTTTGATTAAAATATATAAAAATAATAAAGGTTTTTTTGATTTTGTATTGTGCATATTTTAGGCATATCAGTCGTTTTTAGTGCATATTTCGGCCTTTTTTAGTGCATATTTGCACGCATATTTTGGCATTTTGTTAGTGCATATAATCCGATGTCTACTTATTATTAACTGCCCAAGCTATAGAAATAACCGTAAGCGTTAAACTGGTGCAAGTGACCAAGAATAAAGGAACGGTTTCCCAATAAACGGTTAGCACATAAGTCAAGTACAGTCTGCGAGGGATTGGAACATCGTATTGTGTGGGAGGAATGTAGTCACCTGCCGACCTGACAGTCGCACGACACGGTGTTAGGGCTTTCAGCATCGTCCCTGCAGGCCGGAGGGCGCTTTTAGTTAATAATGCTAATTTTGAGATCATACTGACTGTAAACATTAAAAATAGGTATACGAAAAATTCACTTAAAAATTAAATCTTAAAATATGTATGACGATTCATAATGTCATTCTAAATTTTATTGGATCTAATAAAAAACTATTTTAAGAGTATTGCTCTATGATTTTAAGTTTCATTTTTGTATTTACAGTATCACATGGTTTATGAACTTAACCGCTGTGGAAAGGATTATTTATCGCCCTAATCTCTTTAGGAATGGAATAAATACAGGCACTTTAACATTGTTATTCTATCTCTGTTTATTGTAAAATGTATTCAAATTCTTATTACCCAATAACTGGCTGGTACATCTTTAAAATAAATATTGACAATTCATATAATGAAATTCAAAAGTCAAAAGTAAATATATACTTAAACGAAATAAAACTACTTTAATTTTTAAGCATATATCCAAAAATCGATATTGCTAATATGAAAATTATTTTGTGTGACGAAACTACAACAAATCATTATAATGCTTTTTAACAAATCGTGAAAATAGTGGTACGTAGTATAAGATATATGAATGAACAATGCTAATTTAATTTTCCAAAAGCTTTTCACTATTATAATCCAATTTAATATCTTTTCCAAGAATTTATACATCGTTACTAAATTGCATAGTGTAAAGATGATTTTCCTCCTACTCTCAAAACTTACCAATACATTTTAAATACTTTTATCCTCGTAATACGTGGTGCATTTCCAATTTGCCTCTTAATACGTACTTCATGAATATTTAATACGAATTTATTAATTGCATATAAAAAGTAAAATAACTTAGCAGTGAAGTACAAAGGTGATGCCATTTCGTACTCCTCGGCGACGTATCTCGCCTAGAACCAAGCGCCGAGTTCGAGCTATCAAACATTTCTTCAAAAAAACACTTGGTAATGTATAGATATAAGATAAACAATATTTCACATACATAATATTAAAATTTTAACCACAATATTTTTTATAGGAACATCATCTCAGACGGACTGCAAAACAACTTCTAGTATAATTATTAGTGTATCTGATTTAAAAAGTAAAATAGATATCATAGAACAACAATTAGACAAAGTAAGCAAACATTGCCGTGATTTATCCTGTCTCGAAAACAGTATTAAGAGAGCAGAGAGTTCAACGACCCAAAATATAAGCAATGACAAGCGATCACTCAGCGCTGGTACGAATAGTAAAAAAAGTTTAACAGGTGTGGAAACAAGAATTATATATAAGACTCCCAAACAAGACTATATAAAATCCGACGAAAGCGAGTACACAGCAAAGTACTCGCCTAATGTTACGAAGAAAACAATTCAGTCACGTTCATCGCCTCCCAAATATAATCAAGATATTGAAGACAGATCAACTAAACAAAACAGGAATATCAAAAAATCTGATAAGAAACAGCATATGTCCAGCATACGTCCAGATAAACAAAAAATGTATAGAGCTACCTCAAGTATTAATCTTTATTCGCCAAAAGATAAAGATAGAATTGATCCAACTTGTTCTGGATATCATCGTAGTAGCAAACACAAAGCATCACATTACGCTGAGAGAGCGACTCATCACGAGCAAAGAGAAAGGATAAAAAATGACCTTCAAGATGCTCAAGTTAATGATCACCATAAAAGTCGCAGGAAAAAACACAAACTTCCAGACTTGGACGAAGAATTTATAGCTGATATCATAAGAAGACAATACAAGCCTGTACAACTGTTTGGTAGGCGATTATCGGACTACAGTCAGTTTTCAGCGCCAGTTTGTCGTGACCAGGAATTCTCGCCTCGTAATGACATCGAGGAAGGAAGTGAATTATGTTCTTGTTGCTATGAAGGACAACGCAGAGTCAGTCATCGATATTGTAATAAACATGATCTGAGCGACATGAGAAGCATCTGTGATGCACGCTTATATAGTTCGAAAAGGCATAAACGATACAAACAAGCTTATATTAACGATTACAATGATTCCACTGTCTATGATTTAGTTCCCGTAAAAGAAAAAACAAGTCCGAAATCTAGACGAAAATTTATTGAAGAAACTTCGGCTCCATATGAATGTTATAAAGAAGTTCCTCCATCGCCTAGAACACACAGACCCCGTCTTAATCTAAAAACTCAACATTATGATTACGAAGATAGTATAGCACCAAAACGTCGTAATAAAAATTTACCAGCTCGATCTCATAAACATAATGATATCGATGAGGCAAGTGAACACTCAGATAACTCTTTACAAGACTTTAACCAATACAATTTGCACAAAAAAGAGATTTTAAAACCGAATTGTACTGAGCAACACAATATAAATAACGACACGCTAATAACACACATCACTGAATCGACAACAAATAAAACGGATCAGGCCTTGTTTGAAATAAAAGATATTTTACAAAGCTTTTTGCAAGAAATCAAAAAGGAAACTACTCTAAGCAACACTCAAATAAACAACGAACCAACAAAATCTCCAGAAATACAAACAGATCATAAAAATATCCCCAGCCAAGTTCCGAACACTGGACAAAATTTTTGTACTCACAATAATCTCGGCCAGTGTCCAGTACCTCCATTTATGCCACAGTTTACGAACCCTTGCTGTTATCCAATTCTTCCTATATGTCCTATCAATTGCTCCCCAAATGGTTATGTCCTTCCTACGCCAAGTTACACGTGTGCAAATTGCGCAAACAGTTCGAAAGAAACAACTTGTCATAACAATAAATCCACCACTAATCACAAACAGCCTCAATCTTTTGATGAAACTCAAGAACTTATAAAAGAGATTTACAAATTTGTTGCACAAAGTCCAAATACTCCAACTTCGAAACGCTTCAATCACGCTAACGATCACACGGTGAACATTGAAAAGAAAATATTAACATCTAGAAGCGTTGGCAGTTCCAACGCATCTAAACGAGACGTCATGGTCGAGACACCTCAGACGAAATGTTATTCGAAAAGTTGTGAAGCAATTGGGTCAAGAATGACTACAGCTACATACTACTCGACTAATCCTAGCTATTCTGATACTGTTTTAGAAAAACTCAGCTTAGAAGTATCAGACTCATCATCGGAATATGAACTTGATAAGGAGCCCATTGAAAAGGTAAAGTATTGAATATTTATTAGGTTACAATACGTTTTACTTTCATAAATAATAATCTTTTATAATTACAGATGAAAGGACATAAGTTCTCAAAAGTTTTACGTAAAATTGGATTGTTTAAACGAAAGAAGAAAGATGTTATAGAAGAAGTCAGTGAAAGCGATAGCACAGGCGAAGTTAAACTCAGAGGTTACTCTAAACCACCTTTTCCACAGCATATTATTGACTACTCTGTTCACAGGCAAGAGTATTTTCATCCACCGCCGTTACCTGAGAAGAGATATTGTCATGCACATGACGTATCACACAGACATGCGTGCGGTGATGATGGTTGTGGACCAAGAACATCACCATATAATCCCTACAAGCACAGAGAATGTCCACATGATCATTCAACTCCACACTGCTATCATATGCAACCGAGAGAAGCAGTGCCATGTTGTAATCATGACTATGACCCACGTTATAACAACGTACCTAAACCTCCTCAAGTTCCACTGTGTTTAAAAGAAATTGAAGTAAAAAGTACCGGTACTCAGAGCGATAGAAAGATGTCAATATTCAAAAAATTCAAAAAGAAAACGCAACCGCCAACAGTCCATCGTCCAGTTGTGATGCAGCATCAGCACAGCGGCGGGACACAGACTGCCAAGGAAAATAATGTTTTGTTCAATTGGAAAACTTTGCAACAGAAAGCTAAGCAAGCGAGTAGCAATTCAGATCCAATGAAATTTTCCCTCAAAACTCAAAAGCAACTCGCCGAAGGTGATATGAAATTAAGAAACGCGATGTTGAAGAAGCTATTTTATAAAAGAAATCCATTTTCTCCGAGAAACTTAATTGTTCGTACTTTGCTCGGTAAAGACAAATCCAGTTGGGGTGAACCCCCAAAAATGTATAGACCACGAATGTTTATATAGTAAATTTTTTTTATATAAATTAAAGTAAGTTTTGTTTTGTATCATGTTTTACAAGGTGTTGTTCATGTGTTAAATATAAATTTATATTTTATATCGTGTTTGGATTTTATTTCATTTTTTTAACGTATTATTCTGTGATGTATCCGTTAATCTATACTGTTAATTAATTGCCTTTCGCACAACAAAAACAAATGTAATATCATAATATAACGGTGCATTTACATCAAACTAGCGAATGCTCATGCTAACCCCACTTTGTAAAATTATTTTAGTGTAAGCAGGTATAAAGCATTCTTTCGTTGTTCTTAGTGCGTTCGAAAATATTGTTTGCAATGTTCTAATACTGAACAACACAATACGAGTTTTCGCTGTGAGTTTTGGTTTACACTAAAAGATCACGAAAGAATGCTCTTGCTTTAGCTCTAAACTTGGCTCGCTCTATTTTTTTAATGTAAATGCACCGTAATGATAATGATCATAAAATCACAGATACAGATTCTAGGGAAGCGCGTTCCATCTTAGACCACATCTCAGCTTAACATCAGGCGAGATTGTGGTCAAGCGCTTCCCTATTCCGCATAAAAAAAAAAAAAACCTAAATATTTTTTAGAGACAAAAGGGCAGAACAACGTGTGCCGGGGCAGCTAGTATAAAATAGATATTTTTGGCTATTACTTATAGACGGAACACAGCAAACAGTTTTCCGTGGTGTGCGGAAATCCCCTGGTAGTGAAGCCTCAGCTTAAATGGCCAGTATATTATAAAATAAAATAAAACTAAAAGTTCTACGACAAATTATATTGTCACTCTTTTGACTTCTTTGAACAACTTAAATTCAATGGTGAACTAAAGTTTAAATTATTTTATTTTGTGATTCACTTCAGGTTCTAAATTAAATTTGTTGTAAACGACGGAAATTGTTACATTAAACAGTTTTAAAAGTTAACAAAAAGGTATAACAGACAGATTGAAATATCCATTTTAATGAAGATCGGATAGTTTTACAATAATTCGTTATGTGTGATGAAAACATACCAAGAACATGCAAACAGCGTTTTAAAGGAATAGAAAACTTTTTACGGAGAGTTGCTTTTAATTTAGGTATGTTTTTAAGCACTTCGTGAGTGATTCAGATACTATTTAACAATATCAAATTCTAAATCGCTTTTTCCTATCTTAGGAAACACCGCATCACAGACTGAAGTCAAAATTATCTCATGCATTCCTATAGATGTAACTGATCTTCAGCAAAAAATAATAAATTTAGAAAGAGAATTACATGAAGTTAAAGATGCTAGAGTAAACAATGACCAGAACGTTCCTAACATATCTGGAAAGTCGACTGGTGTTTTTAATACAAATGTAGTGGAGACATCAATAAGCGCAAGTTATACTGGAACTAAATCAAAAGAATATTCTTCATTTGGCAATAATTGTGCATTAAACGAAAAGCCATCAAATTTATCTTTCGCTCTTTCGTCTCTATCACTAGAAGCACACAAGGAAGGCTCAGAACATTTTCAGACACGTGATAAAAGAAAAAAAGATTCAAAATCTGGAGAGAAAAGCAAAAGCATATTTAGAAGACGCAAAAAGAAGAGTAACAAAGAGGAAAGTAGACAAAATACTCAATTAGTTTACTTCGCTGAAACTCATCACATACCCTTTGCGGACATGCATTCAACCTATAATCAGAATAAAAATAAATTTACAGAGAGAAGAGATATAGTGAGCGAGCATTTATCAAATATTCTGAGAAAACAGTATGATCCCAAATTTGGCATTGAAGAATTCTCAGACACTAGCGATTTTTCTAGACCTATCTGTAAAGATATAACAAATCCCCTAAGGTACGATTCGGATATTTGTTCTTGCTGCCACGGGCGTTTCCAAAACATCGATCATTATATGGGGAAAGGCTTCAATTTTATGGTTGATTCAGGCCAGTCACAGGTTTGTGACTTTAGAAATAGTAATCAGATTTACTACGACTCTGATTTATACGATATTGTACCAGTTAAGGAAATATCTGGAAATACAAAACAAGGCTTTAATCGTTGGCCAGAAACTATACGCCCAAAACATCGAGTTAATCCCGTAACACTTAGCTATCGAGCCGAAATACCGGCTAGGCATCGGTATTATAAGCAACCGCTAATAAAAGCAGGAAACCCCCGTTCTTTTATGTCTAAGCCAAGGAGATATAAACCTCTCAACATCGATAATAAAATAAACGAGGAAAGTTCAAATACTTGTTCCATCGAATGTGGTGATGTTTACACTAAACCAACTGTTCCAACAATAATAACAACAGACCATAATCTCACAATGTCACAGGAAAAGGAGAATAACACAGTGCAAATAAAAACAGCTGAAAGCCAAACAAAAAGATGTAAAAGCATTCAACTTGAAGTTAATTTATTAAACGATAACAATACTGAAATGATGTTAGAACAAATAAAGAATATATTGCAATCAGTATTAACCGAAGTGAAAACGAACTCTCAACTAAACAAAGAGAAGCCGAAAAAAGATGCAATTGTTCAGAAAGGATCGTCACAAAATCATATGCCAGGATGTTCAACGCTTCTGCATAGTTTAACATACAACGGGTCGCACAACGCTAATTCATATTATACGCCCTATTCCCCACACATACCACCAAACCCATTATGCTATGCAAGTATTCCTTATCAACCAGTTAAGTGTATGCAGAACCTTCAGTATCTACTACATCCCTGCCACAGGCACGAAATGAATTCTTGCTACTATACAAATAAGAGCGTTCACACTCATCACAACAAACCAGTTAATATTGCAATAAACACAGAAGGTGGTCTAGCTTCTGTGAATACACCAAGTAAAGAAACCAATAACTTAATAAAAGATATTTACAAATCTATTGCTCTCAGTATGGATTATTCTACAAAAGCGAGTTCTAGGAGTGAATATAACAATTTTAAATCTTCTGAAAATAATTCTTCCGAAAAATTCACACGTACTCAATCAACGATGAGAAGTGAAGCAGATGTTATTAGAAGTGACAAAGATGCAGCAGTATATTTATCTTCAGATATTGGTAGACCCTTGCGTACAAAATTACAATATGCAGAAACTAGTGCACAATCAGAAGATAAAAGCGATACGAAAGAAACCAACACAAAAAATATGAAAAGGGGCAGATCAACAGTGACATCAAACAAAGAAGCATTCAAACTTTATAGGCCTGACGAAAGAAATCGCCAACAACTGAATGAATATTCTGAAGATAGAACGGAAATTTTGAGTGACGGTGAAGAGAGCGTTAAAACTGTTGTTCCGAATGCGCAAGACGATATGGTAATATTTAAAATGATGCATCTGTAAGCAAATTTTATAGCAACCTTTAATTTAACATTTATTTACAGGTGAATAAGGAGAAAAAAGGTCTTCTTCAACGCTTTATCAGAGGGGTTAAACGGTTAAAACGACGTAAACCGCGACGAAGTGACCTTGAGGAGGAAGAAGATGCTGAACCATTTGAAGAAAGCGGAACTGAAGACTATGAGACTATATACAGTGAAAGCGTCAATCAGTCGCAATATCGGGTCTCCACACCTGTTAGGCCAGCATATGCTAAAAAGTCAGCGCCTATCAATATACAAGTGAATGGAAAAAGAATAAGTAGGTCTCCTTACATGGAGCAAGAAGAGAAGCGGGAGTGGAACGAAAGGTTCCAAGAAAAGTACTATCCGGGAAGAACTGGCCCCAGCCGCTCGGTCAGGATGCCGCGACACAACACCCCGTACCGTAAGAATTACGAAGTACGGAGTGTCATAGTCGATGACAGAACAGATTCGGAAAGTGAAATATTAGATTATGACTATCAAGATCATAACGGGCAGATTAACACGAGAGAAAAGAAGAGTTTCCTAAAAAAACACAAATTAGGGTTGAATTGCCGGTGCGGTGAACGTTTTAAAAACTTAATTTTAGATAACTAATTTTGCTAGAATTCAATATCTTCCTTCGTCAATAGTGCATGTCCTTAAATTTGTGTTCGTAAAAGTGGGGTAAATTTCAGTATTTATTATTTTTAAATAAAATTATTTTGGTTTGAACTTATTTATTTATTTCAATATCTTAATTAAATTACAATATTTTAATTTGATTTCACGTAACTCTTTGCGCTTGGTAGTGATGTCTTGAGATAGTTGAGATCGTCTATTACAAACCTGAAACAAAATGGTTCCATGAGTTATACAAAATTTTCAAAAAACGTTTTTTTTTTTGCTATCGTGTTCTGATCTGGATTTTCTTTCAAACGATTTCAAACATTCTATTACTCTGTCTCATTTTGGTTTCACCAGCTATCTTCATTAGTATTAATTTATACGCAAGTTTACCAATAATCCATTAACAAACGTGAAAAAAATCTTTACCCGAACTCTACCAAAAAAAAAAGTACCCGCATAAATTTTCAAAAGCAAAAAATACAAACCTATAGAATAAGAAGGGCAATGGGGCAGTGGTCAAATGCCACAAGGCGTGCGCGTCCCATCCAAACTTAGGTGGAAAGTCCAGAAGCTCCAGCGTCAGAGCCACTCCGGAGAGAATGATGAAGAGGATCAGGCGCCGCACGTAGCGACGACCGGCTATGTACTGGATGATCGCCCAGGTTAACCAGATGACGGAGCCTAGCACACCTGGGGATGGAAAATTCTATATTATTAGTATGGATCATTAGATTATAATAGTTTTGACGTAAATAAACAACTAGACTCAAGATCAAAAAGTGTTCGAAGCTTTGACTTTGAACATTACTGCCTGGGAATAAGGTGTTAATTTAAACGAATGACTTAATACAATGTAACTCGAAAAATTTTAGTTCATTCGTCAATGATGAATCCTTATTATAATTATTTAAAATATAAAAGTTCAACATGCCCGTTATTTCAAAAATTTGCAAAAAATTCCTGCATTTTTTTATTAAAAAATCTGACCACGCGAGGCGAGTAATCAGCATATTGTTCGTAACAACACAAAGTTTGTTATCATAGAACTTCATATAAAAATAATCTCTACCATGAAACTTACCAAATATCACATTGACTTGCATATTATAGTCGTAGTCGATCTGTCCCGTATACAGATATAACGCGTGCTCTACGAAGTACACCAGTGTTGACAGGAGCGTGACGCCTGATATCGTCTTCCGCTTGTGAAACACCCTGCCATGAATTGAATTAATTTTAAATCGATATTCGTCAATATCTATTAACGAACATAGATGAGTTGGCAAAGGAGTTTAATAGATAGGCATTCCTTTTAAAATACACTTTTTCAAGAGACCACCCAAATCAAGGTGACATTTTTTAAGTTTTTATGCGCGCTAGTTGACGGTCTCTTGTTCACGTAGAATTGACGTGTCCTGGTTCGAAATAAAAGAAGGCTCATCACCTGTTTACCGTAAATAAAATCGATCAATGAAAATATACCAAGAGACACAAGAAATCACATATAACTAGTTGATACAGTATTAATGTTAACACATACCTTAATACCGCCGCAACAAATAAACTCATGACCATAGACAAAGCACAAACATAGTCCATAAACTCTGTGAAATAGTTGTCTCTGGTGTGGAATACTGTAGACCAAAACCAAGCATTCATACATATCTAAAAAGTAAAATCCATAATTATTACATTTTATACAAATAGTTCTTTATATTATTTTTTTTATACAGGCACAATATAGATGTATGTACACATGCATGCATTTGAGCTAGATTTCAAGTTTACAAGTAATTAATGTAGGTCAAACATACAGCAAATAGGGAGTGTCACCTCTACATACAAGACATATTTTTATGCTCTATTTATTATAACTAAACTTTACGTACCCCAGCGAACACATGCCAAAACAGCACAACAGGCATAGACCTGGTCGGGAAGAGCCTCGCTATCTCATTGTACATAAACACATGTACGGCAAGATTCAGCACTGATGCAAATGCAGATGCTGGTTCTTGTACTCCCAAGATTTTTGCAAATGGCCACTGGAAATAAATATCATGAGACATGAGTTGCTTAAACAAGACACTTGCTGAAATACAATCTTAAAAAATTCATTAATATTTTAATGTATAAAAACTTGCATAAACCAAGAACTGAAGACTGTGTTTTTGTTATTTGTAATATCACATTATTATAATATTTTTTTAACTACCTTGCCATGAAATTTAGGTATAGCAAAGCCCCGTTCATGGAAACCTTGCACAGTCTTCCACATGCAGGAGTACCGACATTCATCTCGACAGCTCCATAATAACATTTTACTCCATACATCTTGATTATTTGCTGCGCTTGGCAAAAAGCTATCATCTGGAAAGAATATGAATTTTTATAGAGAACATTTTTCCAGTAAGACTTCAGAATAAATATTTAATCTTTAGATATAAAAGATAAGATTAACTTTCCAATTTTTCAATATTAAATTGTACAGAAACACCCAGCAATTTTCATAACATTTATTATCGTATTGGTATTCTTAATTGAATTTGATGAATTTACAATTTCAAAATATGTTCGAAATTATGTTTATAAATTACGATGTGTGAATAGTATAAAAAACAAATTTACCTGCTGTACAATTAGATTTAACGCAACTTTTGAGACATTTATTGTAGAAAGGAGATCTATCACCATCGCTACATAGAACACAAGTCATTATTGCAAAGAAATACGCGATTCGTAACATGTTTCTCAATCAATACAAGTCTAATGAAGATTTATATCAAAACCATTATGCAAGTCATTCACGATCACACTGTTGTATCCATTACTAAAATCATAAAACAATATCATTAAAGTTATGTTATGTTTAATTAAATATTTGTATTAATGTAACAATTATTCCTATTTGTTATTATTGATCGGCGACCGGCTCCGGCCTCACATGACACTTTATTGACATTGATAGAACACAGATGATTGTTGACACTTGACACTAACATTGACATCTCATGCAAAGGCATAGAGTCTATTTTATCTATACTTAATACTATTATAAAGGCGAAAGTTTGTAAGTATGGATGTATGGATGTATGGATGTTTGTTACTCTTTCACGTAAAAACTACTGAACCGATTACAATGAAATTTAGCACACATATAGAGGGTAACTTGGATTAACACATAGGATAGGTTTTATCCCGGAAATCCCACGGGAACGGGAACTATGCGGGTTTTCCTTTGAAAACGCGGGCGAAGCCGCGGGCGGAAATCTAGTACTTAATATTATAAAGCTGAAGAGTTTGTTAATTTGTTTGTCTGTTTGTTTGAACGCGCTAATCTCAGGAACTACTGGTCCGATTTGAAAAATTCTTTCGGTGATAGAAAGCCCATTTATCGAGGAAGGTTATAGACTATATATCATCACCCTAAGACCAACAGGAGCGGAGCAATGTGGGTGAAACCGCGCGGCACAGCTAGTAAATTATAATCTGCTTGTCCCGTTAACGTTAAAATATGTCCGATAGCTCTGGGTGACACATACGCACGAATAAGCAGACCCACAAATACGTAGAATGGCAAATGTTTTTATATTAGCGCAAAGATATCTTATTGCGCGAATGTTTGCACGCAACTTTGTGAATAATTGGCAAGCAGTATTCTAGAATATTTTCATCGCATAGAAAAAATATTTTTAATCTCATAAAACTTAATTGAAACTACTTTTTTTAAGAAATGGTAATATTTCAAGAGCCCCTGAGAAATATTGAATATTTAAAGGATGTTTGTGCCATAAATAAAAATGAAAATTATTTCACAAAAAAATTTATTAAATTACAGAACAACAGTTTACAATAGACCGTGCCAAACAGATGGCACAAATAGCATTAGGAAGTTGTAAAAACTTACATCCATCTATAACCACAACTCTGTACATGGCCATTGTAAAAAACACTTACAGAAATTCTATTTACAAAGTTCAACAAAAATAGACTTTATTAAGCGAAGAACTTATGTCCTACCTAATACATTTAGAAGTTACACCTAATAAATCCTGTGGATTTTAATGCGAAATAGTCCATTAAACTACATTACATGGATCATTTTACATCATTGGTTACAATTTATATAAATTTCAACTTGAAATTTTCAAGGTATAACCAATTTTGATTTACCTATACCAACAAATAAAAAGTAGTGTAAAAACCGGAGAATAAGGATATGATGTAGTATAGAATTTATACAATTTTATAATATCAATTTGAGCAGAGATAGATTTAATTTAGCAAACAAATGTTTTCCTCATTACAAAAAAACAACATTCCATGTTACATTTTCCTTGCTATCATAATTATTAATGTATTTTAGTCCATATAAAGGTTTCAATAACAACCTTTTCTTATCTAATTATAATTCAGACGGCACATTTTGCAGTTCTTCCATTTATTACGAAACTACTAAAATACCACAGTAGTCCATTCATCTCTAAAGTAGAACTGAAACTGAACACTTCTTTACGATAAACAAAAAAACTTCGAAGATTTTTACTACATTATTTACAACTTTATTAATACTATAATTGCACTACATATAAAATCTATGTACAAATGATAAGTACTATATTATGTACAACAATATACATTCCTCAATCTAATTTCGATTATTTGTTACACATCTTTGGTATTTCATAATAATTATCGTGTTCTAGTTGTATTTATTGTTAGGAAACACATCAAATATCTCGATTAAACAGTGTACACACACATGAATTTTAATATGACTGTAAAGTAACCTGATTTGTTAAAAAAGTTCATTTTGATTTTGATAACAAGCAATATTTAGTAATATTGACTACCTACTTGGCTATGACTAGTCTTAACGGTAAGATATTTTACATTGACTGAAATCTTAACATGATTCACTTAAAACCCTTATTAATAATTTTTATGATTATTTGGATGTGGTATATAAAGAATTGTTCCTTAATTGTAATATGGAGAGTGATTTACCCATTGTAACGATCATTAAATTGTGATTTAGTTACATGCTAACAAATATTTTTTTCACAAATATTACACATTGATTTATAATCTATGTAAAACGTAAATAAACTCTGATTGACGACAGATAAAAAAAAATGTTTTTCTACTCTTACATTAGTGATTTGTTCATCACAACCTTAAATCTAAACATATACATTTGTGCTTGTCTATCAAATTTTAATACACATAAAAAATTACATACACTTAGAAATTTCCTAATTATTTACAACATAATATAGAAACAACATTTAATATTGTCGTTGTATTGTACAAAATAAGTCGCAATTTCAATGCTGCAATAGAACAGGCAAAATAAAACTGCTTCATGTGAATGTCTTCCCAAAAATATTTTGCAAAATCACAGCGTGCACATCGTCTCTATGAACACAGACAAAGTTTATTTTGTGAACACAGCTTCTAAAATCATGGAGGTAATAAGCTGAGCATGTCAATTAAGCTTGCACTCAAATATAAAACAGTTAATCCAAAATTCATCATCCAAAAAGTGGCAATCAACATCTTTCCCATACCTATAGATCACATAGCGAGGCAATCAGCAAAAAAGCTTCCAACACTATACCTATAATCAGTCTATCAATGGAAGCAACTGAGGTGAGGCCGTGAAAACTATTCACTAAACCTAGTCACTATCGTTCCACACTGAGTCACTTTAGCACTTTCACTTCACTTCAATACACTTCACAAGTCTACATGATGATGGACATGGCGCGGGAATGCGCAAGGGGCCGCGATCAGAGCCTCTCCCGCAGGTGTCGCACCGCTGCATACACTTTCACAGCTGGTCCGAGACGCAGGCGCAGGCAGTGGACCAGCTCCTCGCAGGAAGCCATGAGTAGTTCAGCTCCTGAGAGCCGGGCTGCGGCCGCTGCTGCTCCCACTGCGGCTCCCGCGATACGGGAGAGGAGGGCTGCTACCTCCTTCTGCGAAACAAAAAAAAATTTTGTTGAAATAAATTAAGTTTAGTTGAATTATGGAATATTCTTGAGAAATAGTTAGAATACTTGAATTTGATGATGAAAATTTTATTTTTAGCCTGTTAAATTTTAAACTTTCATTTATATTTATAGTAGCATTGTTTATTATAATATTGTGTGAAGGAAGGTGGAATTCTTCCATTGATAAAGGAAGGATCCTCAACCAGTCTACTCGACTGGCCGGCCGTTAAAGCCTCGATGAATGATATCGAAAAGTTGCACACAATATGCTCTGTATTTGTAGTGTATGTGAGTGAAAGAGAGGGAAGCATTATGTTGTCTCTAGCGCACGTGCGGCTGTGACACAGCTCAGTCGGCTGCAGGCGGTGAGAGTGAGAGGGCACGCGCGTCTAAGAGCCGATAATAGGGAATATGCATAAAATTTGAAATGGCCTAAAATATTTTTTTCTCGAATACTTAATATCGTAATATTATAATGAAAAGGATTTTTTTATTTACTTATTATTTAAACCCCTAAAATAATATTCAAAAAGTGCAAAATAAGGGAGCGAAATTCAAACTTCCAAAACGCGCCACCACAGGTCGAATGAAATGTGACGTCATCTGGCACGACATTGTATTCATCACTCCACAGTAAACAGTAAACACTAAGGTAAACACCCACTGGACGTGTCATGTGACGTCACGCAAAGCGTGCGCAAAATGGCGGCGTTTGAACTGCTTAAATTTTTTAAAAGTTTTAAATTTAATTTTTAAAAAATATCCAGAGTATTTTGAAGCCCATTAATATTTTTTTCTACGTTATAAAATAGTAAACTATTAATTTAAGACAAAAAAGAAAAACATGAATATTCCCCATTGGCAGGATATACTCCACAATACCTGCGTCCAGGCGGTGGGGTCGGGGCACAGCGCCAGCTCGGCCAGGTGGTGCGCGACGAGCGCGCGCGGCGGCAGCGGCTCGCGCGCGGCCCGCCCGCCGCGCACAGCCCCGCCCCCAGCGGAGCCGCGCCACCGCTTGCAGCCGCTGCTCGATACCGACTCCTCGTCGGATACCTGTACACAAAAAAAATATATATTTTCAAAGATAATATCAGCATACAAATTGAAAAGCCCGGCTAAGTATTGCAAATCAAGAAAATAAGCAAAAAAAAAATTAGTACATTCACATGAAGTATTTGTAAAGTAGATATGATTAGCTTTATCACGCATATTTCAAAAGATCGCGCAATGGAGAACACAACATGGTCAAAATATTACTAAAACATACACTTAAAATATTAGCGTGGATCATGTACATTACATAAGTTTTTATTTCACTTCAATAATGCTGTATTTCCGAAGTTATGACGACGAGAAGTTTAAGCGCTTTTTTTAATTTCGGAGTTTACGCGTGCTCACGCTATGACGTCACACCCCCGGTCAGCCCGCGAGCGCGACACTGCGCGGCACTCGGTTCGGTGCATTTTGCTTCGTTTATTCGTGAAAAAATCGTCTATTTGTAATAGCGAGCTATTTAAAAATATGCCAGATTAAAAAGTATGTAATGAAAATAAGTTGAAGGTCGATTTTGCATAATAGGTATTAATTTTTAGTTTCAGAATACTGTTAGAAACTTACCGGCTCAGCTTTGGCAACTTCCTCCACTCTTTTGTGCTTGGGAGGTCGACCTCGCGGTAACCTAGAGATAAACAAACATAAATTAATATCATTTTAGTACAAAACTATACAGAATATGCATCAAGTAGAAGGAAAACTTACTTCTCTTTAGGTGTATCGCTAGTCGGGGTACATGAATTGATGGATTTAACGGATTTCCCTTGCGATCTGAAATAGGAAATAATTAAGGAATTATGAAATTGTTACAGATCATTAAAACACATATTTTATTATTATGTAAATACTTGCACGTGCTTGATTTTATGGTCTGAAACGACGTGTGGACATCGCGACGTGCCCAATCATTATAAATAAAAGAGATAACGCATAACGTGTAGTCTAAGATCCCACCGCAGGATCAGTGCGTTCACAGTTTTTTTGATGAAACCAAAATTTTATGTATATTTATAATCAGGAGAATATATATCGACTAGGTTGCCAGTCAAAATTTGGCCGCAAGCATGTTTAATTAAAATTTTTCTAATCGATTTTTGGGAAAAAAATTCGTTCACTTGTTTTTTGCATAAAATGTAGTCTACATCACGTCAAATGATATAAAAATTCTAAAAAATCACGGTTGCCGCTTTTCACCTGGCCGCAACATCTTGGCAGCCTGGTGCAAACAGGTATGATTTCGATTCATTTTTACGTTCATAACGCACATTTATGAATCATATATCAAATTAAAGCTATTTTTTTTTCTATTAATTATTATATATGGGTGCCTAATTAAATCCGGCCGCAAATAAGGGTTGCCGGCTGTTAAAGATGTTGAATATTTAAGGTTGAGTGAAAGAAAATATGTCGTCCTTTTCAAAATGACAAATTTAAAAATTCCAAAAAAAAATTAATATTGATTTAATATAATTAACAGCCGATCCTCTCTTTTTCTCGCGTCGCACTCACTGCAAGAAACGGTACTATCCTTGTTGCACTCATGATTATAAAGCTATTGCAGTTTTATGTTTTTCTTCTAAACAAATGAGAATTTAGAAAAAAACTCTCTGCTTCGAAATAGACCATTAAAAAATCTATTACGTAGCAGAGCGTTTTTTTCAAAATTCTTTTTTGTCTAGGAGAGTAATATAAAGCTGCAATCATAGGGACCGGCTGTTAATATTGACGCATGCGCAATGGCTTAAAAAAGTCGCACAGCCGGCAATCGCTATCCTCGTCTGACAAATGATGTTACGCGCTAACTCTCTTTCACTCTACCTCAACGCCGTTATTGCGAAACAATACTGACAAGGACGCAACTATTTCATCTATCTATGTGCTAGAGTGAGACATATCATATGCGAAATCCTGCCACACTACTGACTGATTTTTCGTTGTTTCGCTGCCGCACGCGAATGCGTCGGTGTACTAAAGGCGTAAATATTTATAATTTTTAAAAGCCAGCAACCCTTATTTGCGAGTAGATTTAATTAGGCAACCATATATGATAATAAATAGAAAAAAGTTAGCTTTAATTTGATATATGATTCATAAATGTGCGTTATGAACGTAAAAATGAATCGAAATCATACCTGTTTGCACCAGGCTGCCAAGATGTTGCGGCCAGGTGAAAAGCGGCAACCGTGATTTTTTTAGAATTTTTATATCATTTGACGTGATGTAGACTACATTTTATTCAAAAAACAAGTGAACGAATTTTTTTATCAAAAATCTATTAGAAAAATTTTAATTAAACATGCTTGCGGCCAAATTTTGACTGGCAACCTAGTCGATATATATTCTCCTAATCATAAATATACATAAAAATTCGGTTTTCAGCAAAAAACCGATGAACGCACTAATCCTGCAGCCGGATCTCGTACTAGTACACCCGGAAGTGCCTCAGGATGACTTTATAGAAGGATGGCGGTTTATACAAACCTAAGCACAAGTTTCGGCGGTAGCGGGACGAGCTCTAAGATTTTTACAAGTATATTATCATGAAAAACTGTATGTACCTGGCCACGAGTCGCGGCGGCGGCAAGGCAGCGTGCGCGCGTGGATGTGCCACAGCAGGATGGACATTTACAAATGTTTTATCATGAAACCGTACGTACAGACTTGTATATGAGGCGGTGGCAGTGCGTACGGCACGTTGAAGTACCACAATAGAATGACCATGGTTTTTATATATAAATCATGGTTTTTATAAATAATCATGGCTGAATTGGTCAAGCGTCCGCCCCGGATTGGCGTGAAGGACGCGCGTTCAAATCCCGCCTCGTGATCGATTTTTTTCTATTCCTTATGTTACGTTTTATGGCATTCAAATGCTTAATTTGCATTTATAAAGAATTTAAATGCCATAAAACCAAAAAGAAAAGACGTGTGGCACTCGGGGACTGCCGCGGTAAAGCTATTGCATGCTATGCCTTCAAGCCACACCTCCGCGCCCGTCGGAGTGGGGAGCGTGAGGTTTTTCGTTCTGGATTCGGTTCCCGCGCTCAAGGCCCGCGATAGAAGCTATGCAATAGCTTAAAAATATGAATATATCTCGTATTACACACCTGGGCACAAGTCTGGGCGGCAGCGGCTTGGGCGGCGCGCGGTAGGGGCAGGCGGACGCGGCCGCGTGCTGCTTGTGCGCGCCGCCGCGCACCGAGCCCAGCCCGCGGCACCCGCCCACGCCGCACGGCCCCACCGCCGCGCCTTCCTCCGACGCTGCAACGTATACATACAGATTATATACATGTTAATAATATTAATAACTCAGGCCCCGGAACCACTGGCTGTTAACCCCCGTCGTTCAGGGTGATAGACGGCCACCGTTGGGTTTTAGTGGGTATGGCTTCGCAGCGAGTCCCACATACCCCCTTGGACAGTAAAACTGCCGAGGGGGATGCGTAAAGGCATTTCCCAACGTTAAAAAAAAAAAAGGCCCCGGAACCACAGACACAATAGAAAATCTATTGTGTCTGGAGCCGATCGGGCCGCTTGGGGCTCAATGTGTTAAAGAAAATTTTGAACTTCTTAAGATGGATTCACGTCAAACAAACACAGAGCTAGAGCTAGAACAAGAGATTCATTTCGTGATGTTTCAGCTCTAGCGCCCTTTACATCGAGCGAGCGAGCATTCTTAGAACACTTCATAGAATCTTTTCCAATGCACTAAGAACCACTTAAGAATGTCCTATGTCTACACAAAACAATAACAAAACAAACAAAGTTTAAGTTTATATTAGTTCCTTCGAGAGTACTCAATGTCAATTTATTGAGTAACCTGCAGTTGGGATCCGCAGAATATCATAGTTCCACATTAAATTTAGTACAATGTAAACATATCCAGTTAATTACTACTTTTAAGGAATACCAAAAAAACATCATAAAAAAAACATCTAGCAATTCCGGTCTAATTTATAAACTACAAATCCCTAACTTTAAAAAAATTGGTTGTCTGTAAAGTCGGTTTACTGACGATAGTTGAACGTGACAACGGCCGATTGTGCTTCTTTGTCGCTCGTTCCGCGCTCTCGCTTGCACTTCAAGCCTTACATGGAACGCCTCAGAGCGAGGTAACGCCGCATGAGTCATGTTTTTTCGTGCGTGCAGCCGGCTATCGAATTATAAGACGTTGTCACGTCAAAAGCTACTCACTCAAGGGCGGCTCCAACGGATGACCAGTCTTCAGACACCAGCCCACCGGGTGTATGTCGGGCGAGTCGTCGTCCAGCCAGTGCGCCAGCTCGTCGGGCCAGCCGTCGTACGACACGCGCACCTGGTGCCCCTTCACCGCGCTGATCGTGGCCACGCGGATCAGGAACGGCACCTGCGTGTGATGTCGATAATTGTAAATCCTACTTCATACTAATACATATTATAAACTAGCATTCCGCCCGCGGCTTCGCCCGCTTTCTCTAAAACCTAATCTATACTAATATTATAAAGAGGAAAGGTTTGTATGTATGTATGTATGTATGTATGTATGTATGGTTTTCACGCATAAACTACTGGACCGATTTTGATGAAATTTGGCACAGATAATCTTTAGACCCTGAGAAAGAACATAGGCTACCTTTTATTGCGAAATATGTACCACGGGCGAAGCCGGGGCGGACCGCTAGTAAATTATATACTAAAACCTTCCTCTTGAGTCACTCTATCTATTAAAAAAAAACCGCATAAAAATCCGTTGCGTAGTTTTAAAAATTTAAGCATACATAGGGACATAGGGACAGAGAAAGCGACTTTGTTTTATAATATGTAGTGATGGAAAAAGAGCGTGTGTGCAGAAGTGAAACTTCTTCGACAAGATTCAAAGATACCGAAATCCTCTCCCTACTCCATGACGTGACGGCGAATCGATCACAAGCTTCGGCTTTAACATTTTAGTAACTTCTTCTTACAAATAACTAAGTAATAACCGACAACCATATCAACTCTACACAAACGATTTCGAAACTCAAGCAAAAAAATACGTTTCTATATTTTATGACTGAAAATATTTTATACACTATATTTTAACCAACAAAATATCATGCAAATAAATCGTACAACGGAATGATAAATTAAGCGATTGCGTTCGTATACTTGCAATCCGGCGTTATTACAATTTTAATTTTTCCTTTGCTGCAACTGTGCATTCTATTTTAATTAATTAACGAGTATTGCGAAAAAAAAATTAAAAATTGATTATATCTCGAAAAATTGTCTATATTCAACAAACATTTATATTTGAAAATTAAGTAACTAGTATGTCTTCAATTATTTTTTTGTATATTTTTTTATGCCGATAAGGTACCGCTCGACCAAGATCTGGCCTGATTTTATGCTAAGATGTGAACTAAAGTCGCACTAGAAGATACCCGTTCGCTCTTCTCTTGAAGGGACGTCAATTGTCTCTATACATAATTATTTATAGAAAACACCAAATTATTTAATTTATAAGCAATATTAAACCAACTCACCCTCTTGTCCACGACCTCCAGCTTCATGCCAGGCTTGAATCCGACGGGCGGGCGCGGCTTGAACGCGCGCGGCGGCGCCGCCGTCGACATCGTCTCCGATAAGTATGCGTCCCATGTGAACGACTCGGGGTCTTTGTAAACTGGAACAATTCGTAAACTCAAACTCAAACATTTATTTATCCAATTAGAATTATTCTCGAAGAACTTTTGCATCGTCAGGACATAGTTTACCATTTACCATCGATTCGAAAAGCTGCGGAGAAGAACCGGCGAGAAACTCCGTAGTTGCTCTATCAAAATCATGTCAATTTTACATGCATGTTGAAATACATCTAGTTACGTATGTCTTGAAATTTTTTAGGGCAATATTACTTTCTTTAGGGCAATTTTTTTACAATTATTTTGTTTTTAAATGTGTCAGTCCTAGGGCATTTGGTTCAATGAAGGTATCGCTATCGTCTCCGATAAAAACGCGTCCCACGTGAACGTCTTTGTAAATTGGAAGAATGGATACAGGTAAATTAGCTTGGAGAAATTTTTGCGTTTGTAGTGGTGTATGGTCAGCAAATAAAATAAAACAACATTTTATTTTTAGTTTTTATTTTATATATATAAGGGATTTTAAATTAAACTATATGTGTTTCTCCTCTGAAAAAGATGAGACTTTATTTTAATATTTGCACATTTAACATACGTAAGTATAACTTTTACATTAACAATGTTACTAAAATGAAAAATTTACTAACCTGAAAAAGAAACGACATTTAAAGTTTAATTCTTTAGTTTGAGAAGTCAAAGGCTTGCCTCGACCATGTTTTAACACTGGAGCCATTTTGAATTAACAATATAAAGTTACAACACTTACACACAAATTAAACACTTCAACAAATATTATAACAATACAAATAATAACAACAATCAACAAATACAAAATTTAACAATTAAACTACTAGACCGGGAGATATTGACACAAAATTTCGAGTCATTTGTAACAGGATGGCGGTTCTACAGGGGTCTTAGTACGCAATGACAAAAAGAAAAACGATGGTGTGAACGCTGGTACCGGCGGCTTAGTCGCGTGGGCGTTAGTCGAACTCGTCGGAAAAATAGCGAAGTCAAACAATTTGTAACACAAAAATTTTAGAATTTACCGATAGCCCATAAAAAAGAAGTAGGCGGTAGTGTCATGCCATACTTTTCCGGTGTGAATTACAGCCCGCCATACCGACGCGAATGTGTTGATTTAAAAAAAAACAATTCAACCATTTGTACCAGGCTAACTTTTGCACAGGTAACCATCGTCGTGCAGCCATTTACGAAAATCGCCATGCCATACTTTTCGGACGATTCCAAATGGTCGCCATACCGCCGAAAATCTGCAAATTTTTTTTTTCGCCGAACCATTTACCACCCTAAATTTTTTTTTCAACAACTCCTGAATGATTATAAATAGAAGTGTGATAATGTCATACCTGTGGGAGGTGGCGAATGTGTATAAGATTTTTTTTTATTGTAAGATTTTATTCGTATTTTGAACGATTAGTAACAGTATGGCACTAATTTTTCCTGTAAGTTTGAGGTTCAACGAATATAAATACAAAATTTCAAAGATCTAGGTGGTGGAAATCTTCACTTATATAAATTAATACTAAATTAATTTTTCAAGTATGGCAGCACTTTTTCCCCCTACTAGAAGTATGGTAAATATAATAATGGTCACATTTTATCAAATACTCTCCAAAAATCCAAATGCAATACTGGTACAAAAAGTTTGGCGAAAAAAAAAATTTTGCAGTTTTTCGGCGGTATGGCGACCATTTGGAATCGTCCGAAAAGTATGGCATGGCGATTTTCGTAAATGGCTGCACGACGATGGTTACCTGTGCAAAAGTTAGCCTGGTACAAATGGTTGAATTGTTTTTTTTAAATCAACACATTCGCGTCGGTATGGCGGGCTGTAAGTCACACCGGAAAAGTATGGCATGACACTACCGCCTACTTCTTTTTTATGGGCTATCGGTAAATTCTAAAATTTTTGTGTTACAAATTGTTTGACTTCGCTATTTTTCCGACGAGTTCGACTAACGCCCACGCGACTAAGCCGCCGGTACCAGTGTTCACACCATCGTTTTTCTTTTTGTCATTGCGTACTAAGACCCCTGTAGAACCGCCATCCTGTTACAAATGACTCGAAATTTTGTGTCAATATCTCCCGGTCTATACGTAATAATTATAATTTTTGAATGAAATGTGTGCTTTATGTTCTAACGGTACCAAACGACTGCACGTGGCACCTGCGGACAGCGTAAACTGGTTTATTCTGTTTTTGTGCGTGTTTCCACTTTCCACTATCAAGTGACGATTTATTTATTTGTTTTGTTTCGTAATTATTATGGTCAAATATTAATTATGAAACAAATTATTATGGACACGATATTTTATTGTTTCACGGTAGTCGTCTTGTCGTTTGCTCTAGGACGTGAAATTGAATGATATATTTTTTTTTATAAAGTCAAAACCATATTCTTTCAAATAAAAACTTGTTTTTATTGAAAACAAAAGTGTTGCTACGAATAAGTATAAAATTAAATAGTAATGTTAGGATATCGAAACATTTTTGTATAGGCCAGAACGATATAGTGGAAACGCGCTCTAAGATCTGAGTAATATACACACCACTACATATGCAAAAATTTCTCCAAGCTAATTTACCTGTACATCTTTATGTTTTACTTCTTTCTAAAAAATTGCGTTAATCAAAGATATTGATATCGTCTTTGACAGGTATGCGTCCCATGAGAACGTTCGAGGTATTTGTAGACTGGAAATAACGGCCCGTTTTGAAAGTTCTTGGAGGAAATGTTATTTAAAACAAAACTATTTCATTATTAAAAATATTCTCCCTAACAACCATAATTAAAAGCTGATAACATCCACCTTTACTTTTAGTTCAACTAAATCATATTACAATACCGGAAATCTAATGAGAAGCAATGCGGTTATAGAGAAACGGGGTTAATAAGGACGTTCCCGCCTCGGATTTATTCCGCGGCTTCAGTCCACTTAATTATAAAATATCAATAAAGAGCAGACAGGTAGAGGCTAGAAAAATACACGTGGCGTAAGTAGCAAAGGTTAAAGTATCTCATAGTGGTCAGGCTTGAGATATAAGGTGCATTTAACATTGAATTATTGATTTTCTTCAAGGTGCAAGTAATTTGATCAACCCCAAATATTTGCTTAGTTCGCGCGGCTATAGAACATAAGATAATTTTTCAAAGATATGCAATATTCAATTATAAAGAGAATCTTTCGACGAAAATGAGGACAGGAAAACAGACTCCAAGGAAATATAAAACTTCAAAATAAAAGAAATGTTATGTACCTACGTATTGCATAATGCTATGAAAGGGAGGGTGTTTATTTCGTTCCGCTTCCGTACTCTTTTTTTTTTGCAAGTTACGTTGAAACTTTGACTGGGTGAGCCGATTTTGATGATTCTTTTTTTAATTTAATGATACCACCTGTGTCCCGTGTAAATTTGTTCTGGCTACAACAAATTAAAAAATAATAATAATACTGCGTAATTTCACAGACTGCCAGACTACTTTTTCGCGTTATATTGACCCGCACAAAACCAGGGTGATCTGCAAGTATTAAATAAATAATTAATTACGAGTAGCAAGGTGATACGTTTCCACAAACACGATTGTAGTGAATTTCAATAAGCGACGTTATATAAGGCGAGCGCCGAGGACGCCACGCTAGCGGGCTTCTATAATGGGACCAACGGATATCTTGGCCTTTTTTATGTATTATATTTAGCTAATAATACGGGTGTATGGGATATATAGTTGAGAGATAAGGAATTTTTATGTTTATTATAAATATAGGTAATGTAATTCGGGTGAATGGGATGAAAAATATTAGAAATAGAGTTCTTTTATTCATTTTTTTATGTATATAATATTTAGATTTATTACCGATAATTGGGATAAAAATAATATCAGAAAAAAGTACTTAATTTTTTGCGTGTTTTTATTTAATGAAATAATTTTGATGAAAAATACAAATAACAGTATTAAGAGTCCGTATCGATTTTAGAGTGATTTTTACTTGTTTCTGTAATTCTTTAGAAGCTCGTTTAACAAAACTAAATTAATAACAATGTGTGATGATATCTTAAATTAAAGATTCATTCAATATCTAAAATACGTTCGAGACAATTTATTGATATTCATTGTCCAGTTTGTTTAATAGCCAATAACCTAAGGCGTGTTTCAATTTTTTCCATGCGGGACGTTCGTGTATTTGTACTTTACACGGAATTTAATAGAAGAAGTTTTTTTATAAAATATACTACAGTAAAGATACTGAGACATCCTAAAATATGTTCGAGGCAATTTATGTACTTTTATTGAAAAATTCAAAGAACATCTAAGTTAAAATAGCCTTGCTTTGATGAAATTTTATGCGTATATGGCGTCGAATTTCTAGTTCTTACAACAGAGTTAAAAAAAAAAAATACACACTAAATGATAGGTTAATGCTTAAAAATTTGCAATACAAAAAATACATATTATATGTTTTATGAAAGAAATGGAATAATTTAAAGTTCTCTAGAATTTTCGATTATATACGGGAGCGCAAACGTTGTTACGGCAGATCTATATAATCGAATATTCTAGAGAATTTTAAATTATACCATTACTTTCATATAACATAGTAGTTAGTTTTTTTAAACGAGCTCCTAAAGAATTAAAGAAACAAGTCAAAATCACTCTTAAAATCGATACGGCCTCTTAATTGTAAATGTTTATTTGTCTAAATATCGTTTTTGAAGCCGAAAATACTTCATCGTTTATCCGCAATAATTTTTTGTAAAGGAAAATATTAACAACATTTATTCTCGTTAGATTAATGCCTGAAAAGATACTTTTAAACAATGTAGAGTCAGCCAAAGAGACAATATATGCCTTGAAATATCATATTAATATCAGTACAATGTACACATAAACACGGTTGTAATTTAAATAAAATATATTATGTTTAACATTCCTTCATCTTTGTCTCGAAGGACAAACATGGACATGCGTGAATAATTTTAAGGCTCTTTTTATTCATTATTTAATTGAAAAGATACGCAAATGTTACGTATATGATTCATTTTATTACATGATAATTGATTTGTTGTAAATTAAAAAGTAGAAAAAAGACAGCACCAATTGAGATCTTCGTTTTTTGAAACGTCGGTTAAAAAATATTCGTGTTCGGTACAAAAAGTTTTTTTCTAACCATATTTACCTTTCTATCAAAGATAATATTATATAAACTTTACTTCTCTAGAGAATTCAATTTGTTAGAGTTGCTCTACTAACTAATTGAATCTTAGAAAAATCTATTCAATACGGTTTCTTTAACATTCTATTTAGAATACTTTAGATAATTTAAAACGACTGATAACTAATTTGCTTTTCCATTTATAAAACAAACCAGGTCATCAATATAATACCAACATAATAATTTATAAGTTTTCATATTCAGGCTCTACAAAACTCTATCAAAATCTCTTCAGTGTTTTAAGCGTACTAACTTGTGGAAGAACGTCAAAAATAAAGTAACCCTGTCTGTCTCCTGTTTACGCCTAAACCACTAAACCGATTCGGATGGAATTTGGTAATGAGATAGTTTGAGACCCGGAAAAGAACACAGGAAATCCCACGGAAATGGTTACCATGCGGGGTAAACACCAGGACTGTATATTTTCTTCGACAACGCGAGAAAAAGCCGTGTGCGGAAAGCTAGTAAGAAATTTAACTCGTTTATTTAACAATGATAATATAAGAACCAACAATGCTACAGATAATTATGCTAAACAGCAATTTATGTCACCGATATCATAAAGTTTTTACCATTAAATTTTAATTACTATATTATACACAATCAAAATAATCGTAAACATTACCTAGCTGTTTCCCCTGTCTTGTATTCCTACAAGGATATCCCACTTTACCTCCATCAGGATAGAAAATTAACCAATTATAACTTTTACGTCTCTATTAAAGAAATTAAAATATTTAACTCCACTGTTTCACAATAAACAACACAAATATTACATGCACTGCTTCAAATTCACGTCTTTTACCAGCAACAGTGTTTATCTTATCGAATAGCTATGTAAATATCACTAGTCTATCCCGATTCAACTTCACTGAGTTATGAAATAAAAGCCCGCGAGACGACACGCGTGCACTCCGCCCCGATGTCCGTGAGCTACTGACGTGTTTACTATTAAGTATTAACAACACTGGTAATTAACAAATATAATATTATCCACCATTTTTTTAAAAACCTCGCATTATTTAAATGCGATAATTACTTTGTTAAGGAAATTTTGTAGTCAATTTGTAAATATAGGACAATCGTAACTATTTGATATGACATAAAGAGGGATGCGTTTTTGAACGAAGGCTTTCGTTCGGTAGAGTTTACGAGCGTATTTTAAATGTGCAACTTAATCGATACATCTCAATTAAAATATTTTGTTACAGTATCTCTCGACTCTAAACACTTGCAATTTAACTTGTTTTATTGAAAATGACTTGAAAATGAAATATAAGTATTACATATTTTAATGATTAAATTACATATTTCTCTATCCTATTTTGATATCTTAAATTGTTAGATCCTACAAGACTCATTTATAAACTACAAATATAGAATGTATTTTAATTTTCAACATTGTCAACACGAACAAATAAATGTTATTCATTATTTTAGCCGAAACTTTTCTGCATTTTATTTTTAGTAAAACTTGGTGTTTTAAGTTAAACAAGGTACGTAAGAAAACTGGTCTAGTTTTACAGATTTTTAATCTTGACAATTCACATGAATAATTATTTGAAGTAATGTTAAAGTTTATATAATTAAATGAAATTAATATAATTTATACTTTGTATTGTTACCTTTTGTTGGGACTGCATTAATGGGAATGCACTAGTTCCATAGGAACTAATGAATTCTTTAAAAAATGTCAACTACATATAACGAAATTAAGGTCTGTCTCTATTTTAACTACACAATTTGTGTAGAATGAAGATGCAAATACATAGTTTAAAAAAGACAGCATAATTTTTCTTTGACCAAAACCATAATATTTCTTTATAGATAAGAACTCGCTGAATGAAATTCTACTAAATATTTATAGAAAATGTTTCCTCTATTTATACAAATATAACTACTAATTACTTCATAATTTTAAGTTTTATAGCATTAAAAATTACAATGCTTATGAATATTGGAATAAAAAACTTCAAAATAGAATAAGTTTGACCATGGCTGCAATCAATTGTGCGACCATTTGAACACCCACAAAACAGTATCATCCTCTTACCTCATGTTAAAAAATGGTCCTCAATTTAAACATAAAAATATATTTATAAGTACTGATTACATTCCCACCCTTATCGAAAATTCTAAATAATATAAGCTAATTTATTACCACACAAACAAAGTGCAAAATAATAAATATATTATGTTATTTATCGAATTTGTCTCGACTCACGTAGCTATAACCAGAGCGACATTGATAACAGTGTTTGCGTACAAAAATACTTCGTGTGCGGAACCCGCGCGGCAAGGTTGACGATTCTCATTTGTCAGTTTATTAGTTATTGACATAATATGTAGTTTAAAATATATACAGGGTGTCCCACTATTGGTATACTAAGCGCGAAGGGACTTGTAGTTTTGCAAACACTGATCACGTAAAAATACTTAAACAACAAAATTACGTCAAACATTTTTTGCTTAATTTTTCTAGAAAATCCATGTTTTCTTCTCTAGCTTCGCGCAGCCGGCATATACCGCTTCTCTAATGTGAGCATTTTGTCTATGAAAACATAATCTTAAACAATGGCTCACGTGATGGTGGCAAAGTTGGACGGGTTGCTTGTTATGGGTGTACACATAAAGTTTTAAGAATTCATCTATTTGAAAAAAAATGCGTCTGGAATATTATATTTATGTATATTTTTTATACATATATTGGTGATGTTGTAAATTATTATCGTAAGGTGCATAATGTGAGGAAAAAAAATAAAAAAATATATTTTCGTAAAATTAAACACAGAAACGCACTCAAACACAGCAGTCACTTTTTCTATTATCATATAATCAAATATCGAGAATCAAATGACAATAGAGTATAGAGCTTTTTAGGCGTAATTTATTTTTAAACATAATATTATAAATAAATAAAAAACATTTTAAACATTCCTTATACATATATATTATACTTTCGTGTATCAAATCGAAATAGAATATTTAATTTAATACTTTCAGGACAATTTTCACGCACGGCACGATCTGATCCCATACTAAGCTTTCGCTTGTGTTATGGAAACCAGATGGCTGATAAACATACATATATAATTTTTAAATAAATACTTATATAGATAATTAACACCCAGACACAGAGCAAACATCTATGTTCATCACACAAATATTTGCCCCGGGTGGGAATCGAACCCAGGACCTCTGGCTTGGAAGGCAGGGCCACTACCAACCAAGCCAACCGGTCAGTTAAACACGAATATTAAACAACCACGAAAATTCTCTACATTTCGAATAAATCAACAGGAAACTTCATAGCTATTGTCTCAGTGGTGAATTACAACACTTATAACCCGACTTTATTATTACGTAAAGAACTTCAGACATATTGTGAAACTTTTGAAAAATGATCATTTCGGCAAATGCTTGGCAAATGAGTTATTTCTATATTATAGTTAATTCAATACCTGTAGATTGTGGTAGTGTTTTTTGCTTTAACGTTTTTTTAGGTAATTAACGTTTGATTCGTTTATTATTATTTTTAAAGATCTATAGATCTAGATTCTATAGATAGATCCACTATCGTGATATAAAATTAAATCTTTTTTTTTTTAGATCGATGTTTGTTCTTCTGCCATAGAGAAACTTCTTCTTCCTTTTATGAAAAGAATAATAGAACCAAAGACTTCCTCCTTCAATAGGTTTGATTCATTTTGGATACATATCGAAGAAACAATCAATAAAATAAAGAGAACGATCGTTCGAGCGCTGACATCACCCAATCTATACTAATACATATTATAAAGCTGAAGAGTTTGTTTGTTTGAAGGCGCTAATCTCGGGAACTATTGGTCCGATTTGAAAAATTATTTCGGTGTTAGATAGCTCATTTATCGAGGAAGGCTATAGGCTACATATCATCACGCTAAGACCAACAGGAGCGAAGGTGAAACCGCGCGGAGCAGATAGTTTATAATAAGTAAGTTAGGTAACTTAGGTTGGACCCAGAGTCAGCCCGTTCAAATTTTGGATAGCAGTAAAGCGCAGCTTACAAATTGACGTGACGTGCGTAAACGCGTGCAAGCCTAGTCACGTGCAACATCGTGAGCTTACGCATAACGTAACTGCAGCGTGCGAGCCATGTTGTCAATAGCCATATTGAATGAAGGGCATTTGGCAAAATGATGAATATTTGCTACTATGCCAAAAATCTTCTGCTGCTACAAAGATACTTTGGATTCATGATTTGAGAGGAAAGCAGTGAATATCAGTGTTGTTGTTCTGACATCTATATTGCGAACAATTTCTATGAGCTTTTCTTTACAAATCTCCATTTTGAAAACCACTCTTAGTCCTGTATTACATTTTTTAAATATTTAAATAAATACAACGTAATAATTACAATGACGTGTGTGAGAACATGCAGCAATGAGGGTATGCGGTCTGGCTTCTGACAAGAGCCTTATAATACAACGTCATCACTGCAAGCGAGTATGCGACGTTGCCACACCGCTACACATACGCGAGCACTGTGTGTAGATGCGGCACTGCGTAAACTACGCACGTGCACGCACACACAACCTGCATTTATCTTAGTTTTATACGCGTGAACGTACCAATTTGTAGCATGTGTATTGTTTTAACGTGCATATACAAAATTGCACATTACAGGTCAAAAGAAAAGCGAGCTGACTAAAGACATTAAATTCATGATTCTACGATGAATAACTTTGTATTTTAATATTGATACTTATAGATTCGAAAGTCGTTTCACGTTTAAAAAGCTATAATTAAAAAACAACTCACAATTAGGCGGTGTCAACACCAGCCCGTTCTGCTGCGCCCATCCCACCGGATGTATATACGGCGAGGTCGGATCCACCCACGTGTCGTACATGTCGTCCCAGCTGTCGAAGTTGATCAGCAGCCGCTGGTCCAGCGCGTCGGTCACTGTGGCCGCGCACACCATGTCGTTGTGCCGGTCCTCCGCTTCGAGCTTCATGCCGATACGGAAACCGGTGGGTTTCACCATCTGTGTGAAAATGGTGTAATAAATAATATGTACACTAATGTTATAAAATGGAAATGTACAAGTGTGAAGAGGAAAGGTTTGAAAAGAAGAAACATTTGTGTTTGTTTGAAATGTATAGACTCTGAAATGAACCAACCTTTTGAAAAATTCTTTTAACCAGCAGAAAGCTACATTATTCTTAACTGGCATTTCTATTGAGATGTTTATGACACTGAGAGTCAAAAATTAAGGACATTAAAAACATAAAATTTGTGATATTGAAACAATAAACAATCCTTAAATTTTAAAGTAAAAAAACAACAAAGATAATAATTATATATTTACCGTAGACGTAGTGACATGCGGGAACAGCTGCCTCGGCGCCGCAATAGCGCGCATCTGCTTCAAGTACATCGGCCACGAGAACGTCGCCGGCGTGTAGCTGGCCGGCGGCTTCAACGAGCGCCCGTTCTTCTCGCACCAGCCCGGCGGGAATATGTCTATCGAGTCCGCATTCACCCAGAAATCGTACACGTCCGGGTACTCGTCGAAGTGCAGGCGCATCCTGTAGCCCTGCACCTCGGCCACAGTCACCACACAGAACATGGAAGGATGGTGAGGATCTATCGCCTCTAGACGCATCCCAACTCGGAACCCGTTCTTATTGTACGGGAACGGGTCTTTAAACAACTTCACGGGAGCCGCCTTCGCTTTACAGACGTCCAAGTAACGCATCCACGAGAAACCATTCTTCCCGCACATCCATGGATATTTCTCGTTCTCAACTAGTTCTTCATTCATTTTCATCAATAGCACTTCAGATATTTGTGTCTCCGGTTCCTGACTCCTAACACCGTCCTCTTTGTCTTGCAACTTTTCATAGTCCGAGTTCTGTTTCCGCATCAAAAGCTTTTTCATTTTATTCCTCTTCTTCGCCAATTCAATTCTTTCTCTTTCCCGTTTCTTGTGGTTTAGCTTCTGATATTCCGTTTGGCATGTAACACTGCAGAAGTTTTGGTTGATAAACTCCGCGGCCATGCCGTGACATCCGCACCCGTCACATCTGTAAAGGTCTTCAGGTGATGACGATTTCTTTTCTTTTGTCTTATCAATTCTTTGCTTCAAAGGCGTGTGATATTTCCCTACTGAATTGTCGTCTTTGTTTCCGTCGATCACATCAATGATACCAAATTCATTAGTCCTGAAGTGTATGCTACTTCCTTGCAGCTTTGCAACTCCGTTATTCCATATCAAGCCAGGTGGATCTTCTTCCATTTCAGAATCTTCACGTTTAAAAGTGATGTACGTAATATCGTTAGCAGTGCTTTTGTCAGATTTCTCTGTATAATCTTCATTGTCTGAATCTCTATCCTTGTCTAGCTTTTCATCACAGAAGAGGGACGGGACGCGATGATCGTCATTATTATCAGTGTCTATGTGTTCATCTGATTTATTCATTGGCTTCATGAGAGGCGGACCTAGTTTAAAGTTTTTATTGTTTAGATTCTCTACACACAGAGAAATCCGACGTTTAATATTAGCATTGTTTATTTTCCGTTCACTATTATCGGAGTTGGAACGCCGTAATATGGCAGGAGCCGCTATTGTAACAGGTGCTATGTCATTTCTATCTAAGATGTTTTTGTTTAAAAGGCTTTTGCCTTTTTCAGGAATGGCCAATGTAAACGATTGCTCCTGACTCTGTCCACCATCATCATCAGCAATGGACACAGTGTATATGTCATCATTCATTGATGCATTAGTCTCTGGTATTGATAAAGTGTACTCGCCCTGCTCACCAGTGGGCTCAGCTCTAGAACCAGGAATGGATATAGTAAATCCTTTGTCTGCCTTCGGACTTTGTGGTATAGAACCATCCTTGCCATTAATAGTAACTATCTTCCCTAGTGGTTGTAATGGAGGCACTTCAGAAGACTCCATTGGAGTATCTCGCATGACTGTTATGTTCCCTTGAGGATCATTCTGTATTTGTCCATTAGCTATTTGTAGGTTTATCACAGGTCCCTTAGTTGACATAGTAGCAGGGAGAGTGACGGGTAAAATGAATTTCGTGTTTTGAATCTTTGGCATGTTCATGGGTGTTATGAAAAGTTTTTGGTTGTTTGTATTAACAGATGTTTGATTGCTTGATATCAGTATTGATTGGTTTTCCGTTATGCTCTTTGTGCTGGGTTTTTTAACAGAGCTCAAATATGCAATAGTTTGTTTTCCTTGGGTGCCAGGAGCAATACTGACTGGAACCATCATCTTGTCATTCCCTTTCGGTTTTTGAATCACAATCGGTTGAGCCGTATTTGCCGGTGCAAGTATTGAAGCCCCCTTTTGTCCCGGAAGCTTTGGAGCAATATTGGGCTTATTTCCAACATTTGATATTAAATGGATATTTGAATTGCTTGTTACCTGCAAGAAAAGATTTATCATTAATATTTCACAATATTATACATATCTATCTTAAGGTATCAGTTATCTATTCTTGATATAAAAATAAATGTAAGTTTAATCTGTGATAAATTTAAATAAACAAAGAAGGGTCAAACAAAACCTTTGTCAAATACTTTTTTACTTCAGATACAAGTAAAACAAAGGAATTTAATTACAAAAGTTGTTATGATGATATGAAAGCTTAAGTACTTCAAGCAAGACTAGAACACATATCATACCAGTCAAAATACTGAAATAATCTATATTCTATACTAATATTATAAAGTTGAAGAGTTTGTTTGTTTGTTTGTTTGAACGCGCTAATCTCAGGAACTACTGGTCCGATTTGAATTCTTTCGGTGTTACACAGCCCATTTATCGAGGAAGGCTATAGGCTATATATCATCACGCTAAGACCAACAGGAGAGGAGCAATGCGGGTGAAACCGCGGAGCGCAGCTAGTAATATATATTATATATTATTACTAGATTTCCGCCCGCGGCTTCGCCCGCGTTTTCAAAGGAAAACCCGCATAGTTCCCGTTCCCGTGGGATTTCCGGGATAAAACCTATCCTATGTGTTAATCCAAGTTACCCTCTATATGTGTGCTAAATTTCATTGTAATCGGTTCAGTAGTTTTTACGTGAAAGAGTAACAAACATCCATACATCCATACATCCTTACAAACTTTCGCCTTTATATACTATTACTAGCCGCTCCGCGCGGTTTCACCCCCGTGGCTCCTCTCCTGTTGGTCGAAGCGTGATGGTATATAGCCTATAGCCTTCCTCGATAAATGAGCTATCTAACACCGAAATAATTTTTCAAATCGGACCAGTAGTTCCCGAGATTAGCGCGTTCAAACAAACAAACAAACAAACAAACAAACAAACAAACAAACAAACTCTTCAGCTTTATAATATTAGTATAGATATTAAGATATTATATACTAGATAGAAGCTTTGCTTTAATACCTATTAAGCATTATTTACATAATTTTGTTGATTACATAAATTTTAATGCTTTAATACCACTTTGTTTAATTATATTTGTTTTCAAAAAAACATACTACAATAACTACACCAGGTATGATTTTTTATAAAAAGTAATTGTATTACTTTATTATCTACTTCATTGAATACTGTAATTTCATTGACAAAATTAATTATAATCTACCAAAAATCCCGTTTTTTTTATATTTAGGTATAACTACCACCACATTATTAAAAGGAATTATTAAGAAATTCATTTAATTATGCAAGATTTTGTGAACTTTTTGTCATACATAGCCTCTCACACTAACAAACTAAGGTAAAATTAATTTTTCCCAAAAAAAAATGGCACAAGAAAATTGTGGAAATCTCACGGTAAATACAAATACTATCCAAATACATATCATATATGTTTAGAACACAGAATTTTTAGATTCTCTCTGTTAAATAAAATAATGTATCAATAAATTTTATTTTCTTTAAACATCCAACAAAGAATAATTAATTATTTTTTTATTCTATGAACTTTTTCAATCAATTTATTTTTCCATAGAAATATTGCATTAATATCATCACAATTTCTTTAATATTGAATATTTTATGTTCACACAAATAAAAAGATATTCTTTATTAATTTGAAAACTGAATGTTCTGTAAAATTCCACTCCAATTATTGATTTACTTATAATGTAAACAACATCTCATGTAAGTAGCTTATTGATATGTATTATGCATAAATGATGAATTTATGAAAGTCTTAATCAAATCTATTAATAGAGATAAATTTTTTAAATAGGAATAATTATTGGAGATGAGAAATAATTTGCAATACTTACAGGTCTCCGGACAATAATCTGTGGCGGATTGCCACTCGTGCTGGCTTGGCTAATCACCTCTGTATTAGTCATTGGCTTCAGTCCTGTTGGTGTTTGAATGTACACCACATGAGGCATTGTCCTCGGCGCACCTCGCAAAACTGCTCCAGAATTTGATGAGTTCGGGAGAGATAACTGTATAGAACTACTCGATGAGTTGGGTATTTGAACTATATTCGACCCCATTTGTCCTTGAGTCACTGTGGGATTATTCATTTTAACCTGCACTCCTGATTCAGGCAGTTGAATTTGATTACTCGGTACATTCATATCTGAATTACCCTCTAGGTTGCCTGGTCGAGCATTTGAACCCATGTGTAAATGTATAATAGAATTGTGAAGTGGCTGAGCTGTGTTTTGGAGAAGGGGCATAGAAGGTAAAGTGGGTCCTGTTAGTTGGATGTTTTGATTTCCTGTAGGAATTTGTAGTGGCACATTTATTGTTTCGCCAGCTGGTAACTGAACAGGGACGTTAGTTGTTCCAGAAACTTGTATTGGAAGACTAACGGGAGTGATTTGCAAAGGAACAGTACTAGTTGCACCAGACAATTGCACAGGCACATTAATGTTAGAAGTGGAGCCAGGGATCTGAACAGGCACATGCACTGTGGAGAGTTGTAAGGGATATGGAGAGTTGTTTGTGTGTATTTTCACAGGAGCAATTGAATGAGTAACGAGATTATGAGTTATGGGCATGGAGCTCTGTGGCGCCTGCACCGAGGTAACAATCATACTGTTCGAGGTTGGCGCCTGGAACGTAACAAACAAAGTCATTGAAGGCGCATATATTTATAATCGCAATTAGACATCGAAATATTTAAAACTTACACGCAATGTGTTTAATAGCACATTGTGCGCACTATTCTGAGGAATATTAACACTAGCGGAAGTATTCGTAGCCTTCAGCAATCTTTTTTTTAATATTTCAGTTTTTGGTTCATCAAAGTTTTGAAGTGTATTACAATGTTGTCGCTCCATTTCTCGACGTACAAAACATTTCCGTAATCATTACAGATGTTTTATTATCTTAAACAATTCATTATATACGACCTGCAATGCAATAAAAATAAAATATTTTGGTGTGAAATAGAAACGCACTCCACTAAATCTTTGTAATATTTACCCATCTGGTAAAAGTTATATCCAAATAAAATTAAATTTCAATAATCAGAAAACAAAAGTATTTTTCAGGATAAATATAAAATGAGTACATAATCGTAACATTTTTCTTTCGCGAGTATCGCACTCTATCAATTGTGCAGCTACTTTTGCAGAACCACAACCTTTTAAAAATAAAAGTTATTGAAACACTAAAACAATAATTTATTACGAACCTGTTGTTGTAATTATATGAAGAAACATTTCATAGGTAATATTCTAAATATTTTACAGCCATAATCGTATTGAAAACCATTTAAGAAAATAAATTATATTCAGCAAAGCGACGAATTTTACCTGCCTACACAACTGGTAATAATTCTGACAACATAACCAAAATTCAATGCAATACCTTAATGTTGGTACTCTCAAAATTTTCAGCCAATCACTATCTTGCATTTTCATGACGAAGCTTTCGCGCCCGATTATTCAGCTAAAAAAATGAATGCTCAACAGATACTCAAATAATAATTCTATACGAACCTTATACGAACTTAATTGTTATGCAATTAACTACTTTTCTGTTGAGTTTTCCCTTATCTTATAAATAAACAAATTAATAAATATATTCAAGACAGTATATTGCGCTAAGTAATCTTTAAAACTTACTTTAAGGCTATTAAAAGTGATAATAATATGAATATGTTATCGCAGCCACGATAAAATATTTTATTTTTATTTGATGTAGATTAACAATTACAAGTTTTGCAAGTATTAATTAAATTTATCGTTATTTTTCATATCGTTACGCAATTGTAATTGAATGCAACAAATTTTCAGCATAAAATTGAATATAAAAAACACTAAACGATAAGCGGAAATGAGAGGGATCTAGTTTTCATTCGTTGTTCTTTTCTCAGTATATAATGGTTCCTCTACGAGCTTCCGTTATACATAAGTTTACCGATCGGATACACGTACAACAATACAATACATACGTATGTAACCATGATAAAATCTCAATAATATAGTAATAATTATCATATTTTAACCCAAAAAAAAATGGATTTATATAACATAAGATCCACTCCACACTTTTACTGCTGAATCAAAATTTCATAACTATTATAATATACTATATGCAGCATATTATTAAAACTTAAAATTCTTATTTTCTATTGGCAGTTTCCAAGTTATTAAATTAAATAATTCGTTTTCTCCCAATAAAATATTGTTGAATATTTTTTTTTATTGATTTATTGGAAACTTAATTCATTTCGATTTTTCATTTTATTATCTTTTTTGACAAGCGTTCTATGTTCTATAGGATGATATATGACACTTGACAGGTGCTTGACAGCAAAAACATACTACTGCAACTGAAATCAAAATATTTTTCATGAAGTGCCGTCGCAATATTTTCGTAATTCATTTGCTTATTTATTTAATAATCAACCTTACAATTAAGGATATAAAATTTTAATATAGATAACATTTAAGTAAAGATAATTGATTTACGTGAAATGCTGTGAGCAATCGTGTAAATTATTCAATATTTATTTATACGTCGTATAGGTATGAATTATCATCAATGATAGACGATATCATTAGGTGAGTTTTTATTTATATATATTTATCGAAACATGTTTTAGCACTTCTATCTTAGGAATCTTCACTGCATACAATTTAACTTTCGATTATAACTTAGAAGATGTCTAGAAAGTTCCAAATACAGAATAATGCGTTCTATGACACAGTTATGAATTGCGTTTACACTGTCCATTAGATACAACCAAGAAGCTTATATCTAATACACTGGAGATTTCAGTATGAACATTAACTTGTAACAAGAAAATATGACCTCGAATGACGCCTGTATGTTTTTTTATCCCTTTCACACCAACTTGGCAAGTAAGGTGTGAAAGGGATAAAAAAACATACAGGCATCATTCAAGGTCATATTTTCTTGTTACAAGTTAATGTTCATACTGAAATCTCCAGTGTATTAGATATAAGCTTCTTGGATACAACGTATACATATTTGTAATCGTTCGTAGACTCAATCATGTACAATTGAGCATTATTGTGAAGATTTTTTGGTTAAACTGTACATTATAGGGCGTGGAACAACGAAAAATTAGATTTAACAGGACTAGGTATAGGGTATAATTTTGACACAGGTTGTAACTTATAAGCGAGCAAGATGGACAAGATGACCAACCAGCACCACTACATGTCCGTCAACAGCGGCTGTAGCACTCGTGTTGGTGAAATTGAACATATCAGTAAGTAAACCTTTAAATATCTAGCAGATGCTAACTGTTAACATAATTTATACACTATACTGTTAACATAATATGAAATGCACCAATGAATATTCATTATGTTTTACAATCTGTAAACTACTAAGCTCTTCGTGAAAAAAAAAGAGAATTTAGATGACTTTAATAGCTTTCCAGACTAAAATTTACTTATAAGATAAATATTCTCAAACTGACACATATAGATTGAATGTTTATGGACATTAAAGCCTAAATGCCAGTACATACTGCCGTGGGAACATCAAATACATGATTTCATTAATAGAAGCAGCTAACCAGTAAACAAATGCTCAACAGGTCACTTGTCAGAGCACATCGGGTCACTATGCCTGTCATCAGAGTACTCAGATGTGACACTAATAGTGGAGGGGCAGAGGATCCCCGCGCACAAGGTTATTCTAGCCGCGAGTAGTGATTACTTCAGGGCTTTGCTGTATGGAGGGATGCGGGAGTCTAATCAGGTAAGAAGACTATTGTGGATTTTCTATACTTCTGAAACTTAAATCTAGATGAAATGTGAAAAATTTAAGCTATATTTCTTTCCTAGCAAAGAGAAATATTTTAAAACAGTTTTTAGTTCAACCTGATTTCAACGATAATGTAATAAAGTCACAATTCGTAAAAATATTCACTTTATTTAATAAATACGGAATTTAGTTTTGGATGCAAACAATAAAATAAAAAGAAGGTGAAATTCGACTAAACGACCTTCGCGCGAACTGCGCACGCGACGTTAGCGCAATTAGGAAAGTCACATTAATATGAAGTGTCCATATTTTACGATACAGTGTCGATGCACTGAATTCTTTGTTAAAAATGGCAAAGACTTTTAAATTTTCAAAAATTACATTGAAACCTATTAATAAAAAAGTGATTAACATATTGATAAATAATGCTAAGGAGACAGATATTCAATTTGTTTTTGTATATTTGAATAGAATGTTACTCACATATGTTTAGAGGTGACATTCTTCATTTACTCTAGTTGATAAGGACAAAATCAAACTATGGTTTTGTATTGAAAAGAATAAAAATTTTGTTATTTACATCTTAAACTCAAACTCAAACATTTATTTATTCAATTAACTTCTTTTAGAAGCACTTTCGAATCGTCATTACATATTTTTAACATTTACCACCGATTCGGAAAGCAGTATCTATGGAGAGAAGAAGATAGTTGCTCTTTTAAAATCATGTCAATATTACAATTCAATTTACATACAGTACTCCCAAACTGATAATGCGCATAGAAAAATTCGTCACTGTTCGGCAACTGTCATATTCCCCGAGCCTCCGAAGACGATATGTATATAGAGTGGTTAAATGTATTTTCTTCATGCATAGTTTATTAGAATTATGAGTTTTATTGTGATTTTATGGTAAAAGAGATAAGTAACGAAATTTGTTTCGATAATTCAATGTAAGTTAATAGCGAGGATAAGCCACACGATTGCGAATATATATTTGTTGTATTGATTTACTTGTAAAATTCTATACTTAGAACTATTAAAGTGTCTTACTGAAGCTGGCGTAAGGATGGATGTATGGAAGGTTAAAATAAGACAAAGTTTATTTAAAAAAAAATGATTTTCAAACACTGATTTACATTTAAATTGTGAAATCTTATCATGAAAATCTCAGTCCAAAGGATTTACAGAATCAGGGATAATCTCTATTTCTGATATCGTAGAATGATCAGAACTTTCATTATGCTCTTATTAATTTTCACAAGGTAGCAACCTGTGTAAATAATCATTTTACCGGAAAATTCAACTTTGAAACAAAACTAAGAAGGGTATGTAACAGCAGCTCTATATAATTCCATACAGAGATAATACGTGCGGTCACCACCAATATATAAAGACGACTGACGGATTTTTGAATTTTTTGACTGACAGGCTACCGCGACCGTCACCTATCGTCCGAATTGTTTTCGATTGTGTATGACTCTGAATTGACTCCTATTTCTTTCGAACAAGGTGCAAGATGCAAGTGCATTGTTTAGGGCATTTACGATTCAATGATTCGGGGTGATTCGGGTGTTTCTGGAAATACGATAATTAGCGAAGATCTGCATGCGCATTATTAATTTTGGAGTACTGTAATAATATGTAACTTATATCTAACTACGTAATATATCATAATATGCCAAAGAACTGTCCTGTGGTTCTTACGCGACAACCCTCCATGGATTTTCATCTTCCATATATTCCTTAACACTGTAATAGGCTCTCTGAACAAATAAATTTTTTACTTGAGTTTTAAATTTAGCACTGCTTAACTTATTACAACAAGCATCCTATGAATTATAATTTTTATATTATTCTAGTCGGAAGTAGAGCTACAAGCTCCGTTGCAAGCTTTCAAAGCTCTCCTGCGCTATGTGTATTCAGGTACGGAATAATTTCTATATATGTTTCATTATATTACACATTGGATTAATTATTCCCAGGAGCAGCGTTGAGCACTTACATTTACAAACTTTCCTGTACACAGGTCACATGGGTCTATCCCTCCTTCGCGAGGACACAGTTCTGGACATGCTGGGCCTGGCGCACCAGTTCAACTTCCAGAAATTGGAGGCGGCCATATCGGATTACTTGCGACAAGTGCTGGCGCTCAGGAATGTTTGCGCTGTGCTGGATGCTGCCAGGTACAGATATTGATGTGGTTTAAATTACCGTATGTTTGTTATAGTTGTATATAGGTATATCCATGAGCTTTGAAGTGTTTGACATCTTTGGTACCTGTAACCCGGTGGGGAGGAAATGTATTCAATTTGTCCAATAAATATTATGAAATTCTCGATCTAAACTGAAAATAGTAATTATTCTGGTAACTCTAGAATGGTTAGACCGCACTAGGCGTAACTTTGCGAAGCGTCGCGATATATTTTCCGATTTGGTAAAATTATGTCGTGCAGCGCTGTGGCGCGTAATTACTTTGTCCCGTAGTCCGTTATACCTCATACAGTTTCATAGAAATTATATTAAGCTTTGTCGCGTCTCATACAGTTTCATAGAAATTATATTAAGCTTTGTCGCGTCGCGTCGCTACGCTGCCGCGTAGTTACGCCTAGTGCGGTCTGATCTTCAATGATATCACCAACAATTACAATTATTCACAGATTGTACGGTTTGGAAGCGTTGATGGACTACTGCTATAACTTCCTGGACAGGAATGCCACGGAAGTCTTACAGCACGACACTTTCCTTCAGTTGTCCGTCGTAAGTATTGCCAAATGATTAAATTGACTGCTAAAGATGTTGCTAATAGTTTCCTTCTAAAGGTATAGTTTGGTGTAACAAAATAAAACAGGATTCCAGTAAATTACCAGCTTAATGATTTAATTGTACAAATCATTACAAAAAATATGTATGTATTTACCAGGAAGCGCTGCAAGGTCTACTAGAGAGGGACTCGTTCTTCGCCCCAGAAGTAGATATATTCAAGGCAGTGTGTAACTGGTTCAATGCCAACCAGCAGTGGGTCAAATCAGAGAGCGGGATGGCACAATCGGTGAGTGTAGGGCATTAAACATATTATTTTGCAAAGTATCCTTTTCTAAAAATGAAATTCATATTGCTTGACGTGACGTGACGTTCCGATTCGTAATTCGTGTTTGCTAAATACACGAATTACGAATGATATATTTTTTAATCCTTTACTTTTTACACGAAGCCTCTCTTCTTCTATTTGTACACCTTTCACCTTAAGAAATAATTCCCAAGTAGTATTTCGAAGTCAAAGTCAATTTGTCCAAATAAATATTTCCAAATGATATTGCAAAAAGTAAATCTCTCATTTATCAACTATCTTTTAGGAGAAGATTTTGAAGTGCGTCCGTCTAACCCTGATGAGCCTGGAAGAACTGCTCACAGTTGTGCGACCCTTCTCCCTCGTGACGCCCGACATGCTGCTGGATGCTATACAGGAGAAGACGCAGACCAATAGCACTGGTCTGCCGCATAGAGGTCTCTTGTGTAAGTGGAACTGGGATAGGCGTTTTTGTGGACTGAAAATGTTTCGGTGTTGTGGATTGCAGCAAATATGTCAAATACGCAGGAACGGAAATAAATAATATCATGTTTCTAGTACTGATTAAAGAGTTTTATTATTTTGTAGTGGTGGAGACGATATTGTCAAAACCTTCAAAATCCAGATGATTAGTTATCATTCTAAGATCCATATCCGCCTTCCTCAACAAGGCTGGAATGTTCTATCTATTACCTATATTCATATAAAATGTTTCGCATCACATTGTCATGAGAGAACGTTCAGACACTAAAACATGGCAAAAAATATAATCCTTCACAATTTTTCTCCCCATGGTTCACCACATTAATAAAAAAGACGTGTGGCACTCGGGGACTGCCGCGGTAAAGCTATTGCATAGCATGCCTTCAAGTCACACCTCCGTGCCCGTCGGAGTGGGGAGCGTGAGGTTTTTTCGTTACGGAATTTCTCGATTCGATCCCCGCGCTCAACGCCCGCGATAGAAGCTATGCAATAGCTTAAAAAAACTTCGCTTCTGTGAAGGTAGCGACAACAAAAAATGGCAAAAATGTAATCCTTCTTTTAAATCTTCCCGCAGTGCCAGAAGAGAACGTAGCCACCGCAAAACGCGGTGCCCGAGTCCTCACCGGAGACATGAGGGGAGCACTGCTAGACGGGGACGTGGACAACTACGACATGGAGCACGGGTACACGCGGCACACCATATCCGACGCGGCTGACAACCCGGGTATTGTGGTGCGATTGGCCACCACCACCATCATCAATCACCTGCGGCTTCTGCTCTGGGATAGGGACAACAGGTAGAAAAAGAAGATTTTATTATTCGTCGAAACAGCAACAGACCAAAAAAAGCACGATCAGAAAGCAAAATTCTGAATTATTACAAAAAAATGCCATTTATGCAGAATTTAATGTCATCTCACTATAACTTTATTTTAATCTGGATGTAGAATAAGTAGTAGTCGTTAAGAATGAAGAAGAATCATTTCCACATACTGACCAAACAGAGCATTACATGAATAAAAGTTTGAAATTGAGCTCCATTTTGCCACATCTTTGCTCAGTTACCAGAATTAGGTCTACCAACCAAATTTTTACGGTAAAACCTCACCTCTATTTTTCTGTTTCTTCATTATATCTATATGTTACAGATCATACGCATACTACATAGAAGTATCGATCGACCAAAAGGACTGGGTGCGCGTGATCGACCACAGCAACTACTTCTGCCGCTCCTGGCAGAACCTGTACTTCGAGCCCAGGGTGGTGCAGTACATCAAGATTGTGGGCACCAGCAACACGGTCAACAAGGTATTTGATGTAAAACACTAGCGAATACTGTAAGTAATCTGTTGGTATATAATTTTTAATAATTTTTACGCTAAGAACTATCCACCCCTTACCCTTATTACCTTTATCTGTCACCGGCAATATTAAAGTTCCTGATAGCATCACATTTAGGGCCGATTTTTCAATCCTTGGATAAAACTTACACGTCCAATAAAGTATTTCACGATAATATTAAAATGTCACGTAAACTGTCAAATACGGGCAATAAGAATACATTTTTGAAATGGTAGTTTTATACATTATTCGACGAATAAATTTTATCCACGAATTGAAAAATCAGCCCTAAATAGGTTTTTATTTAGCTTTCAACAAGAGTTGTTATCACTCAATTTTTATAAATCTCATTGCAAGCTTTCTGTTAGCTTTTATAACGACAGCTTCGTAAGCAGGTATTACGACCGCTTCGCAAGCTGTTATTACGACTGCTTCGTAAACTGTTATTACGATAGCTTCGTAAACTGTTATTACAATACCTTAGTAAACTGTTATTACGACCGCTTTGCAAGCTAGGATCTTTTTAAAGCTTTCATAACTACTTATTTTGAAAGTTGTCACTACAAGCTTTTCAAAATCTTTAAAACGAGCTTTTATTACACGCTCACGCATACTATAAATTCACTTATGGTGTTTCGTAATCTGCTATTACGACCGCTTCGTAAGCTGTCACTACGACCGTAAACCGTACCGTAAAATAAATTAATATTTCAGGACAATTTTCACACACGGCACGATCTGATCCCATACTAAGTTTTCGCTTTTTAATATGGTATTTGTTCTAAATTGTAAATTATGTATTTGTAAATGTAATTGTAAATGTAATTGTAAATATAAATTATTATTGTTGTAAATTTTTGTTGTAATTTGTTGTTTTTTAATATGGTATATGGCATTTATTCACATGTTAGGTGTTCCACGCGGTGTCACTCGAAGCCATGCACACGGCTCGCGTGCCGCCGCTGTGCGACGGGCTCATCAAGCCGGTGCACAACGTGGCCACCGTCGACCTGTCCGCCGTCGTCGCTGAGGGCATCAGGTGCGTGACTTATTTAGGGGGAGGGGGAGGGGGGTTATTTTTTAAGCTATTGCATAGTTTCTATCGCAAGCCTTGAGGAGGCGAATCCGGAAATTCCGTAACGAAAAAACCTCACGCTCCCCACTCCGACGGGCGCGGAGGTGTGGCTTGAAGGCATAGCATGCAATAGCTTTACCGCGGCAGTCCCCGAGTGCCACACGTCTTTTTTTTATTTTTATTTGAAAACATACAGAGACTAAGACAGAGATATATAAACCAAAAATATAAATCTTATTAACGAAAGATACATGAAAATGCCTCCTTATAGTGTTTTCACTGTGAACATATTTTATTATTTTTGCCAACACCCAGCAGTAGGAGAGACAAGGAAAAAGAGGTTATATTGAACTTTCAGGATTTCTGTCACGTTTCATCTCAAACGTGTGTGGATTTTAATTGTTCAGTCCGTAAAAATTGGCTTAGTTACGATAATTATTAATGGTGTAATTTAGGGTAATTTTTATTGTTATACTCGAAAATCATCAATAATTACGCGTTACTACTGCTTTTGTCTATACTCAAACTGCTTCATTTTCAAAAATCTACTTTCCTGACCTACATCTCCACTTCTTACCATTAAATTGACTCATATTATTAATGTACATGTCTGATACATATTCTTTTTTTATGTAATCACCAACAAAGAGCAAGCGAGTCATTTTCTGGAAGCTCGTCGTCGCCCATGAGTGTTCGCATTGTCAGAGACTTTACGAGCGATTTGTTGGCCTTTCAGGAATTTATACGCTTTCTTTTTTCTTTGGTCTGATCAATTTATTGTCTGTTACCTGAAATAAATAAATATTTGTGTACACAGCCGTTCCCGTAACGCCTTACTAAACGGCGACACGGAGCACTACGACTGGGAGCAGGGCTACACGTGCCACCAGCTCGGCTCGGGCGCCATCGTGGTGCAGCTCGCGCAGCCCTACCTGCTGTCCTCCATACGCATGCTGCTGTGGGACTGCGACTACAGGCACTACTCGTACTACGTCGAGGTGTCCATCAACTACTGGCATTGGGATATGGTGGCTGATCGGACGAGGGATCATTGCAGGTACGTACACAAACATACAAGCCAACACACGCAGGCATCATGCACATAAATATACATACATACATGACAATACTCGCCACACAAAACCAAAATTAAAAGTGCATTCCTATTCATGCAAGCATACAGTTCAGACTTGAATACGATATCTCACAACTACCCTCACAATTAATTACAGTGAGGGTAGTCGTGAGATATCGTATTGAAGTATTTGTTTAATTGTGTTTATCGTTATTCATGTGTGTTTTGAATAAGTATAATAATCTTTTTAGGTCTTGGCAAGTAATTTACTTCTCTCCCCGGCCGGTGTCCATCATCCGTGTCGTCGGCACAAACAATTCTGTCAATGAAGTGAGTATTGAATTTGATAACATGGAAATTTCTTGCAAATATAACAAGATGTAAGCAATAAGCGATTTTCATAACTCGGTATCAAATTATTGTAACAATCCGACTCGAAGGACAAAAATACAAGAATACGGGTCTCATGTCTTTGGTTTTAAATAATGAAAACATTTTTATGAATTGGGCCCTTTAATTTGTTTACAAAAATTATTATTGTTTGTTAATTACTTAAGTAATGATAATAAATTCGGTGATGGTTAAAAAAACCTATTCTTATATACCTGAAAAAAAAAGTTAACATGAATAAAAAAAAATACTTGAAATACTTTATGTATTCTGTACGGTTAACTTTTCACTCGACTTTGTGTGCGCTATGAAATAATGTCTATACGGAGGCTGGAGTTTGATCATGTGCAGGTGTTCCACCTCGTGCACCTGGAGTGCCCCGCGCAGGTGGAGCGCGAGGACCCGGCCGCCAAGAAGCAGCGCGCCGAGGGCGGGGACAGGCTCGCGCCGCAAGGTGAGTGGCTCTGCAGGTGCAGGTGTGCACCTCGTGCACCTGGAGTGCCCCGCGCAGGTGGAGCGCGAGGACCCGGCCGCCAAGAAGCAGCGCGCCGAGGGCGGGGACAGGCTCGCGCCGCAAGGTGAGTGGCTCTGCAGGTGCAGGTGTGCACCTCGTGCACCTGGAGTGCCCCGCGCAGGTGGAGCGCGAGGACCCGGCCGCCAAGAAGCAGCGCGCCGAGGGCGGGGACAGGCTCGCGCCGCAAGGTGAGTGGCTCTGCAGGTGCAGGTGTGCACCTCGTGCACCTGGAGTGCCCCGCGCAGGTGGAGCGCGAGGACCCGGCCGCCAAGAAGCAGCGCGCCGAGGGCGGGGACAGGCTCGCGCCGCAAGGTGAGTGGCTCTGCAGGTGCAGGTGTGCACCTCGTGCACCTGGAGTGCCCCGCGCAGGTGGAGCGCGAGGACCCGGCCGCCAAGAAGCAGCGCGCCGAGGGCGGGGACAGGCTCGCGCCGCAAGGTGAGTGGCTCTGCAGGTGCAGGTGTGCACCTCGTGCACCTGGAGTGCCCCGCGCAGGTGGAGCGCGAGGACCCGGCCGCCAAGAAGCAGCGCGCCGAGGGCGGGGACAGGCTCGCGCCGCAAGGTGAGTGGCTCTGCAGGTGCAGGTGTGCACCTCGTGCACCTGGAGTGCCCCGCGCAGGTGGAGCGCGAGGACCCGGCCGCCAAGAAGCAGCGCGCCGAGGGCGGGGACAGGCTCGCGCCGCAAGGTGAGTGGCTCTGCAGGTGCAGGTGTGCACCTCGTGCACCTGGAGTGCCCCGCGCAGATGGAGTTCCAGCTGTTTAGTGGCCCGTGTACCAAGCAAAAAAAAATTTCGAACAGTTTTATTTTTATTACAACTTTTCACTCTTATCGTAAACGTTACTTAAATCCATTTACATTTGAAAATTGGATTTTATCGATTTCTTTAAAGTTATTTTACTATCTACCCCCCCTCCCCCGACACACACACAAACACACTTTTAAAACCCATACCGCCTACAGGCAGCAGCAGCAACACGAGCAACAGCAGCCAGGAGCGCCGTTCCCCATCGCCAGCCCGCGAGGGCGCAGCCCCGGAGCCCCCGCGTAGGGCTCTGCCCGTAGCCGAGACAGCCACGGAAGCGGAGGAGCGGTACGAAGCGATCGATTAACTGCTCCTGTGGTTGTATAGCTGGTGAGTCGTGACTCATCAAGAACTCTAGTGCACTTTTTTTACATACAGACTGTTATTAAAGACGGTTATATTAGTGGTGAGTGCGGACTCACCAGGTGGAAGAACTATAGTGCACTAATCACACTTTCTATAAGGAATCCGTTTTCATAACTGGTGATGATTTCCAGTGTAAAAATATAATAGTGCACTAATCGTACTTCTTATAGGCGTTATACGATTTACAGTGAAGAGGAGGACTGTTCATTCGAATGTTTAAATATATTAAACTAACCGGTGAGGGGTTTAACTTTTCACATGATTTGGAAAATTATAGAGTGCAACAGTACGCTGAGATTTTAATGCACTAGTCGCTATCGATACATTGGTAAAATTAAGCGATTAAGCATTGCATAAATTTCAATAGTGTCGAATCGTCTATGAGTATCTCATATGAACTCATAAGAAACAATTGATTTCAAATAAGATATTGTAAAATTTTCAATGACAACGATCTGTTTAAGACGGTTACTTATCTTAATCTCGAATTTTAATATTCCGAATATCATAATCCAGAAAACGTTTGGACATTTTTTCATAACCCCGAATTTTAAAATTTCGAAGTTTTGTTTGCCATATAATCGCAACTCCGAATTTCATTTGCCCATTTCTTTATTTGTACGACGTTTTACAATCCAGAATGAGTTCCAGACATACGAAATCTAAATGCACAAAATCCAGATGACCGTAATCCATATGCACGAAAGCCAGATTTTTAAAACACAAATTTTTGAAATACAGTTAATTGATATCCAGACAAACAATGTCCAGATTTTTGAAATTCAAATAAACGATATCCAGCAAAACGAAATCCTTCCAGGGGGTCACACTTCAAACCTAACCTAACCTACTGAGTCGAATTTGACACTTAAACCTTTCTGTAATGGGCAAGTAAAACAATAGCGAGTCGGTTCTAGCGTGGGGGTCGTAGTTCAAACCTAACCTACTGAGTCGACTTTGACACTAAAACCGGTCTGTAATGGACAAGTAAAACAATAAATTTACTTACTGACAATGTTTATTTTCAGTCGATAGTAAAGGTGTTATCACGATTGTATGGAAATCAAATAAAAAGATTATGAAAATCTGGCAATAGTTTATCTGTTATACGATTATATGGGAACCAAATAAAAAGATTATGAAAATTTGGCAATAGTTTATTTGGAAAATGGTACGATGGGAAACAAAAAAAAGTATTCTGAGAATCTGGTATAATGAGATCTGTATTATGAGAATACGGGAAACAAAAAAATACTTTTTAAAAATCTGGTTTTGGTGCATCTGGAAATTGATTCATCTGGGAAATTAAAAAAGGAATTTTAAAAATTTGTCATTCATTACATCTGTCTTTTAAAAGTTCTAACAACCGTTTTCGGGGTTTTAAGATTCGGGTAATAGAAATTCGAGTTTTTAATAGGTTACCGTTTAAGACTAAGTTCATTAAAAATTTACATGTCAAAATATAAAATACAATAATTTTTTTGTGAGTAACCCTTTAAATTTAAATGATGTGATGATGAGATACGAAAATTTAGAGCTATTAAATAAGAAAAAGCTTGAGTTAAAAAAAGCACGAATTGTCTTGCATAATAAAAATCCTTGATAAAATGTAGTAATATTTAATATTTGTGATATAAACATTATGTGATGTTTTGACATTGCAAAATATTCCAAAACTTGTAAAAAGACTCATATTCATATCAGTTTACTTATAATAATTATCAAATTATACTGCAATTTCAACAATATAACATACTTATATTAACGGTTTACTACTTTTTGGACTTCTTTTAAATTATAATATTTTTAATGTTTAAATTTTATTTCAAAGAATATCACTTATTGTTATTATAAGGGACTCCTTCGGATCTTCAAATTTATATCTTAAAACTCTTATTTTTTTTTTTATTTGTAAATTCAATTGACATGTTTCGTGGCAGGCATTCTTATCTTCTTTAATATTGTTAAAAATTAAAATAGACAACATCGAATATAAAAAAATGTAGGCATAAGTTATCGGAAAAATGACTAAAATGTGTTTTATAAATAAGGGATAACAGTGTGACTGTGGTCCTAACTCCTAGACTATGGTATCATTTTACATTAAGAATTAAATGTTATTCTATGGTTTTAAGTTATGTTTTTATATATAAGTTTTATTAGTGTTGTCTAGTCTGTAAATATGTAGAATATAGACATGTCTATATGCCCTGAGCAGGACATGAGCAGGCAGAAAAAATATGTTAATTATAGATACCACAACTAACCCACCTTTTATTTTATATATTCAATTAATGTTAACTATTTTTAATGAATGCTTCTTTAGCTAGTTCCAGTACTGCGAATTAAGATTTTATAACGCTCAAGTAAAAGTATGGAGATTATAGTCGTCATATTATTTTAACAATAATATTTTCACTGCCTGCTCTTGGAAGATTTCTAATAATACTTTTATTTTATTTCTTAACTCTGTTATAATTTTAAATATGGCAACAAAACTAAATATACACTAAGTAGGCAATAATAGTAATTAATAATTATTAATTTGCGCATAATAAACTAAGTTATACGAAGATTACACTTTTTTGTTTTAAACGTTGGCGCCAACACTGTATGTGCCTAAGCAATATAGTTGAAGTAGCTAAGCTTAGTTCTTACACTAATAACGCATTTCCCTTTGATTTCAGTACTATAGAATAAATATTTAATATGTATGCATCTTTATTACACATTATGACTATATCTTTAATACACATTTAATACATATTGACTGACTGGTTGGCTTGGTTGGTAGTGGCCCTGCCTTCCAAGCCAGAGGTCGTGGGTTCGATTCCCACCCGGGGCAAATATTTGTGTGATGAACATAGATGTTTGCTCTGTGTCTGGGTGTTAATTATCTATATAAGTATTTATTTAAAATTATATATGTATGTTTATCAGCCATCTGGTTTCCATAACACAAGCGAAAGCTTAGTATGGGATCAGATTGTGCCGTGTGTGAAAATTGTCCTGAATATTTTATTTATTTATTTATTTATTTTATTAAGCGAATAATTTTGTTTATATAGCTTTGAATAAGTATATTTGTTTTCCAATTACTTATTGTGTTATTGTGTATAAGTTATCGGTATATTATTTTTATTAAGTGGTTGTGATTAATGTTTTTATTTACACAAAATGGAACATCCACGGACAATCTGCGACAACTTGATGCATAATTTTATGACTGAACAATTTTGTCTCTTTACAACTCTTTATAAAAATATCAATGTAGAAATACAATTTACCTGAAATGTAGCAAATATTTGTGTTAATGAATATCATGAATACTTATAATATAAGACTATAAGATCAAGTTTTGTGTAATATTATAGAGGAATGCAGTTATATGTATGTTAGAATTTATAATAATTTACTTATTTGTGTAGAAATGGCGATGTAAGTACAAGATAGGCCTACCGAATGTTAATTGTATCAGCAGTTACTTGAATATTGGCAATCAACCACCAACAAAGAGATTATATCAATACGTAAAAACATAATAGAGATGTAATTTTTTATTTAGTAGAAACTCTATAGAACTTATGCTTGTTTGAAGGATCGCGGCTCTGTGCGCCCCGGCGTGGTCAGAGGTATGGACTGTGATAGATTTGAATGTTATAGCATAAGTAGTGGTATAGGTCGGGCCATGTAAAAAGAATGCTGATGGTTAAGCTGCGCATTGGCGATTTATTGGTCTATTTGGTGTTATGAGGTGGTATAAGAATAACAAATATGTAGTTGCGAAGCCACGACTCGAGAGCCTACTTCAACAATAAAATAAGCAGCAAATAACTTTCGTGCTAAACTCGATACTTACATGCCAAAACACACCCCATCACTTTCATCCAGCGTTATTTTTACATGATTCGCGTTATAATACAGATGTGTAGTTTTGTAAGAATCCTGTAGAACATTATTATAATAAAATAAATAATCTGTGAGAGGTGTTTTTATTTTATTTACTACCTACATGAACAATGTATCAATTGATATTTTTAAGAATTCATATAATAATAGCCTAAATCTGTGAAAATCTTTGATCAATAAAGATGAAAATCGTAAAACATCTTAATTATATGATTAATTGAAGCATGAAATGTATTTCATACTATATAGTCCTATCAACACTTCAGAAACTATTTTAACCAGAAATTATTTTATTTATGGATCATGAAATAAAAATATGAATAATGTAAGTTTAATACAATTTATTCTATAACAATTTGTAATATTTACACACTATATTATTTTAACAATGGTAAACATTTAAGTAACTCTAGGTCCCCTCTCCCTCACAACATCTTTATTCTTTCTGAACAATTCACTTGCATCTACTATGTCTGGATTGTTCTCTTCTGCATATTGGTCCAATCTTTTCCTGAGTAGGTTCTTCAGATCATCTATGCCCTCTCTTTTTAATGCTGATATTCCAATAATATCTTCAAATGATATTATATTTTCTGGAATAATTTCTTCAGGTATTCTCAGTCTGTTTATCACATCTTGTATATTTTGAAAAGATTCTTTTATCTCTTTAAATATTGAATCCGCCCCTTCAATATCCATTTTATTGACAGCTAAAATTGCAGGTTTGCCTAATAGTTCAGGATCATAAAGCTCCAATTCCTTGTTAAGAAGTAAAACAGTTTCTAAACATGTTCGCTTTGCATATTTAGGACTAAGTTGGAATCCCTCCACATCAGCAATGAATAATAATAATTTTGTTCTCTCTACATGTTTAAGGAATTTATGTCCGAGTCCAATGTTGTTGTGTGCTCCCTCAATGAGACCAGGTAAGTCGGCAATAGATATCTGTCTCATGTCTTCAAATTGTATGACACCTTTGTTTGGTTTGACTGTTGTGAACGGATAGTTTGCTATTCGAGGTTTTGCTCTTGATATAGCTTTTAAAAGTGAACTTTTGCCTGCATTGGGAAAGCCAACTAAACCAACATCTGCTATTAATTTAAGGTCTAGCCGTATGTGATGAATCTGACCGAAATGACCTAAGAAATTATTTTCGGGCTTCCCACCAGGGCCGCCTCTGGCTACTATGACAGTTTGACCTTCCTCATCAATTGATCCTATAACATGGCCATCTTCACGGTAAATAGTGACACCGAGAGGCACTTCCAGTTTCACATCGGTTCCCGGTGTTCCAACAATTCTGTTTTTACGGCTATCTTCGCCGTGTCCAGCGCTTATTGTTTTGGCACGATGTTGACTCATAATTTTTCCCAAATTTGCTTCCTCCTTTCCAATACAATATACGCAACCGCCTTGCCCTCCCATTCCCCCATATTTTGGTAGGCCTGTTCCTCCTGTTCCACCTTTAACGTGAAGTCTCACTGTATCTATAAATTTAGTTCGTAGATACTTCCTAGGCTTTTTTAACTCTTTTACACTAAACAAAATCCTACTTATTAAAACCATTTTGTTATATCTGATGTTATAGTTTCCTTACATGTGTGCTTTCACAAGAAATACAAATTAAAAATAAACAAGAATTTGTCATTCGAATTTTAAGAGGTTATATTTATTGTCAATGTCTATGTTTTGACATAAAACATACTCCGAGTAAAACATATATGACATTGACAATATATAGTCACCGCTAATTACCACAGAGCAAATAATATAGGTACTACGTAGTAATTACAGTTTGAACCATAGATAAAAAATATTAAACATCAAAAAATATAATCCGTACAGCACTAGAGCGCATTATGCGGCATAATGCTTAACGTTGAATGTTCAGCACTCTACACACCAAAGCCGCTGAGCCGGCGGCACAGGCCGCCGGCTCAACCCGCCGGCCTCATTTTGTGCAATCATGCCGCCGGCTTGCGCCCGCGCGGGCAAGCCGGCGGGGCAGCATGCCGTTGCCGACGGCATCCCTCTCACTCAGTTGCCCGCCGGCTTTCATAGAGTAGTGACGTATCACTTGTTCATTCTCTGTTGTTGTGAAGTGTGAATTTTTATTTTTTATCAACTAACCAATATGGAGTGGGACGATGAAAAAGTTATAAAACTAATAGACCTCTATCATTTAAAAGAAATATTATGGAACCCAAAAAATAGTGACTACAAAAGCCGGCCAAAACGTTACGACGCATTTAATGAAATTGCCAGTGAATTTGCTACTGATGTTCCGGAAATCGAGAGAAAGATAAAAAATTTAACTAGTCATTATTACCGAGAGAAAAAAAAAAAAGATAATTCAAATAAGTCTGGTGCGGGTACTAATGATATTTATCATAGTAAATGGTTTGCCTACAAATCACTAAATTTTCTGCAAAATAAAAATGTGCCTACTGGAACCACCGATACTGTAAGTAAATATTTTTTTAACCACCGACGCAAAAACGACGACTAAGCACATGAGTAGGTAGAAAGACGGAACAGAGACCAAACTTCTTAAGAACGTGCAAAATTGTTACCTATTTTGGTAGGGTTGTCAGAATAGGTTAAGACAAATTAAACAAAACATTTGTTAAATAGTTTTATAATTACACACAATTACATACATACTTACAAATGCTAAACTTGTAATAATAATGAAAGGTAAAAACACACTGTGTACAATTCTCTTCTTATTAAAAAAGGACCTAATAAAATAAACGCAAGTAGGTACTTACTTGAAAAAGTAATAATCAAAATATTTACTCACCTATTGTACTCCCTGGGATAGTTGAAGTATGATATATTTTTAGTTTTTCTAGTATTATTCATACACACAGTACAATAAACAACCATTTTTAACAATAAAATATTACGTTTTATATTAAAATATTCAAACTTGCAAGTTGCAACCTATAAAACAAACAACGTGCGTCGTATCAACCCTGAGACTGTCCTCTGCCTGTGCAAGCGCAAACCGGTTTTTTCCAGAATCGCTGCGTACTCGACAAGCGGCCAGTAGTCACACACACATGCCCCGCGTACTTGTAGTAGTGCAATCGATTCGCGCGGTTGTTTGAAGCTTAGTCTCTGTTCCGTCTTTCTACTCATGTGGTTATAAGTTTCACGTGTCTCTGTGTGTGTTTGTGTGTGTGTGTGTAGTTACGGAGGGTCATAATTTCAGGGTTATAAGGTTTAATCATTCGTCTTTTTTCGCAGGACACACCGTCGACGAGCCACGATTCACAACGAGATTCACAATCAAATCAAAATGATTTACCACAGATGTCGCCAGAAAATACAACTTGGCAACGAAATAAACGTCCTAAAATCAACCCAAATAAAGAGTTGGTATCCGAAGCATTGAATATAATGAGGAATGTCTCCCAACGACCAAATGTGACAAAAGATGAGGATGGTTTATTTGGAGATTATATTGCGGGTCAGTTAAGACAAATGGATCGACAAATGAAAGCTATTGTGAAACATCGGATAAACAATATAATATTTGAAGCCGAAACTGGATATAGATCCGATACATTTACGGATTTTGCAAGACCAAGTAGTGTTTCTAGTTCACACAGTCATCCAGGATACTATGCAGCATCTTCACTTCAACAGACGGTTGTAAGCCCTTCTACAAATAACTCAACTTCTTCTGAATACTCTGCTCAAACAAACCCAGATCCACAAACCATTCAACCTTCGTCACTAGAAACATTTGATCAAGAATTCCTTGCTTGAAATCCTTCTGATATATATATAGTAATCTTCAAAATATGTTATAAATGTTTAATTTTCTTTTTGTTATAATATAGGTAGCTATTAAGGCGTGCCCCATTAAAGTTAAATTTAAAATTAGTGTTCACTATTCCCTTCACACGTGTAGAGCTTGACATATTACGTGCGAAAGGAATAGCAATGTCTTAATTTTAGTTTAGTGAAACTTCTACTGTTACCAATAGTTAATATCATGTTATTGGTTTACAAAAACACATTTCTCATTTTGTTTAAAAATTTATTATCCAAATCACAATAAAAGTGTATCTCACTATGTGTAATTTACGATTTTAGATTTAATGATTAAAAATAATATTGATGATATGAGTTTTAGTTTTATTCGACAAAGAGTCGTTTATTGGTTATATTGCCATTCTAATCTTCCAACATTAGAAAGAAAATAATGAGTCAACTCCACTCTTGTATCCTCAGCGGTCACTGTTGTATCTGAGGTTTGATTGTCTTCTCCTGATATATTATCTAAGCAATTTTCATTTTCAAGATGTCTACGCCATTCACCGGGAAAGACTTCTCCTTGATTATTTTCAGTATCGTATTCATTTTGCTGTGTTGCAGCGGTTCGTTTGATATAATTAAATAAATATATGCACGCCAAAGTTACAGAAGTAGCTTTTCCTGGGTTTAGCTGAATAGGTCTATGAAAAATCTTAAATTTGTGTGTTAACTGCCCAAACACGTTTTCAACTACTCTTCGCCCTCGACATACCCGATAGTTAAAAACCCTCTTAGATGATCCCTTTGTGTGATTACCATCATAAGCCTTTATAATATGAGGTTGCAGAGGAAACGCGTCATCACCCAAAAAAAAATACGGTACTGGTAGATGCCTTCCGGGTAAAGGGGTTTTATGTGGTATATTCAATTCATTATCATTCAACAATCGACATAATGCTGAATTATTAAAAACACCACCATCTGAAATCCGACCCTGACATCCCACATTAGCGTACAAAAAGTTGTAATCAGCATCTACTAAAGCAAAGAGCACAATACTGAAATATTTTTTGTAGTTGATATAATCACTTCCACTTTTTGGGGGACATTGAAGTTTTATATGTTTCCCATCCATTGACCCAAGACAATTGGGTACCTGCCATTTTTTTAAATATTTATCTGCAATTTCTCTCCATCCTTCCTGACTCCTTGGAATTTTCACATAATCTGAAAGACCTTCAACTAAAGCATCACATACTTCAGGAATAATGCTTGAAATTAGTTGAGGAGATACTTTAAAGACGTCGGACAGGCTACTAAACGAATTTCCTGAGCTTAGGTATTTTAACGTTATTGACAATCTTTCCACTGGTGAAACTGCTTTTCTGTAATTTGTGTCTTGTTTAGCTATTTTTTGTCCAACAATATTCAGTAAATATTCAAAGTCGGTACTGGTCAATGACAGGAAAGTCTTAAAAGAAATGGGTTTGTATAGAACCAAGTCGTCTTCCTTTAAATCACTTAATCTTTGACAAGTACTGTATTTATTGCGACTCATTAAACTTGGCCTAACCCAACACTTTCGTGTGTTGAGGGATCCACCGATAATAACTCCACAAACTGCTATTATTAAATCACTGTTATCGTCCTCCTCCATGTCAAATAGGTACTGAAAATACTACTTTTGAATTATTCGAAACACACACGTCCAATCTCGTAGAAGAGTATTTGGCAATTGAACACTACATGCCGCGGCTGTCGTGTCGCCGGCATTGCCGCCGGCAAAATCGCTCGGCTTGGACGTTCTGAAGCCGCCGGGTTAACCCGCCGGCACTAAGCCGCCGGGCTGTGCCGCCGGGTCAGCGGCTTTGGTGTGTAGAGTGCTTTCCAACTACAGCAACGCTTCGCACAATCGAGCACTCTTAAAAGTAATGCGCGTGAATTGATGCGTGCAATCGATTTATCGTTAGTAATTATTAATTGTTGGAAAAAAAATTAAAGCTTTCGTTTCATTGTAGTTTTTTCGAAATAATCAAAGTTAATTCAAATTGTGTTAAAAAAATAAATATAAGTATGGATGAAGGTACAAACATTGAAAAAAATGCTAATGAAATAATCAAAATCCAAATTACTTAAAATAACCGTAAATATTTTTCAACCAATTATTATGTATACCACTTTATTTACACAATAATGAGGTTATTGCTAACTCTATGAATATTTTTTTTTCAACACTGAACTTAGCGCAACATAATTCGGCATTGTGCGCCACTGAGTCGCATTATGCTTTGTAATTGGAAAACAGCCTATGTCTCACTCGAGGGATTTTTATGAACTAATTTACTAGCTGTGTATAAATTGAGACAAAAAAAAACATTATTGATTTACTTATAATGCACTTTTTCATCGCTTACGGTCGTACTTTGCAGTTCACAATGCTTGAGCCTAAGTTTTATTTCACGCTTTATAACAATATAATCCGAATTTGCCCGTGATTTACTATTGATTATTTGGATGTCTTGACAGGATACTTACAGGATATTATAACATAGAACATTAAAAAACATATTAAAAATAATGTTTAAAATCCCAAGAAAAATAATCTCATGAGTTCAGTCGAGCATCATTTATATTAGCCAACGACAGGGCTAGGAATACAATACTTACTGGTAATAAACCAAAGGATTAAGAAAAGGGAACTATATTTTCTATCACCAAAATTTATATTTGTCATCAAGTTGTATCACCTAATAAATAGATCTATCACTAACCAATGCAAACTTAGCACCCCATCAATGGAATTTTGGGTCGAAAATGACCTTGATCGATAGGTCTCCGTTAGGTCCTTTAAGGTCCCACAATTTTTTCGTTAGGTCCCCTTTAGTTTTTTTTTTAATAATTTTTTAAATTTTGGGTATAAAAAAAATACACTTTAGCACCCCATCCATAGAATTTTGGGTCAAAAATGACCTTAATCGATAGGTCTCCGTTAGGTCCTTTAAGGTCCCACAATTTTTTCGTTAGGTCCCCTTTAGCTTTTTTATAAATAATTTTTTTTTAATTTTGGGTATAAAAAAATTACACTTTAGCACCTCATCCATAGCTAAATTGGCGAATTTTATCAAAATCGTATTCTTTGCCGTTAGGTACGTATAGGTCCATCATTGAATTTGTTAAATTATTTAATTTATTAAAATTATAAAATAATTAAAACCTGCGCATATCGATAATCATCGATGTATCGTTTAGCGATATGATCAAGACAAATAATCGAGTCATGTTTACTCGATCATTGATGTGGCCTCACGAGACTATCATGGAAAGAAAATATACTCAAATTTAATCTTTATGAACTAAGCGATAAAGTTGAATTTAGAACGCGATATTGAACCGCACTCCCCACGAGACTATCTTGGAAAGAAATACAAATTTAATCTTTATGAACTTAGTGATAGAGTTGAATTATTTAACAACTCGTCGCTATATAGGTCGTAAATTTGTACGACTTTCTTAGTGACGGACTACTTCTAGCTATCGTTGTTGATAAAAAAAAATTTTTTAAGTATAATTTGAAATGAGACGAGAAATAATCTATATTATATTAAAATTTTACACAACTGCACAAAAAGGAGTATAATGTTTATTTTGTAAGTATATATTTATTAAAATTTTCGCTCGGTTACTTTTAACTGGCAGAACATTTTAATGGTAAGGAACCCTTCGTGCGCGAGTCCGACTCGCATTTAGCCGTTTTTTTGTAATGTTAATCTTGTAACCTTTCTATTATGTAATTTGTTTATATGTATGTATTAATATTGCGTATGTTTCAGATTATATATTTATGTCATTTCGTTCAGACTGTCATAAACTTTTAGTACTACTTTTGATAATGTTCTTAGAGACATATTTATTTTATTGAAATGTGCTGTGATAAATGAATACATATTCAAATACAAATAAAATGGCTTTTTATTGTTTTTTCGTATGCATATAATAATGATGAAAACGTTACAAATGACCTGTGTAGTAGTTTTTATGAATTGTGTGAGTTACCCTCCCCGCACCAAAATCGGCAGAAAGTTTAGTTAGAACATATGCCAGCGTACTCCATCCATTACTTAATGATCTAAGGTTGAAAAGTAGGTTTTTAATAAATAAGCACTCTCAGAACAATTGATTTATTTAATAAATGAAACGATACCAATTTAAATTTCGCGCTGTTTATGTATGATGTGCGCATGCCTTAATGCTCTAAGGTGCATGCGCAGGTTTTAATTATTTTATAATTTTAATAAAATAAATAATTTAACAATTTCAATGATGGACCTATACGGACCTAACGGTAAAGAATACGATTTTGATAAAATTCGCCAATTTTGCTATGGATGAGGTGCTAATGTGTAATTTTTTTATACCCAAAATTAAAAAAAAATATATTTATAAAAAAACTAAAGGGGACCTAACGAAAAAATTGTGGGACCTTAAAGGACCTAACGGAGACCTATCGATCAAGGTCATTTTCAACCCAAAATTCCATTGATGGGGTGCTAAGTTTGCATTGGTAAGATTATATCCAATAAGGAAACTCAGAAATCAAATCGGACCAGTAGTTCCTGAAATTAGCGCGTTCAAACAAATAAACAAACAAACTCTCAGTTTTATAATATTACAAATTACAAATAGTATATTGGTATACATTAATAATTATTAATTGAAACTGGGATTATTTCAGTTGTTACACATTTGAAAATGCACATATTGTTCCAGTCAGGTAAACTTAGTTCAAATAAAGAATGATAGGCATATAAACAAACACTTTATTGTTTAATAATAAAAATTGGATGTAGGTATGGGTGATATGGTTTATTATAATTACGTCATTATTACACAAATTTGTATACCTACCTACAATTAAAGTACGTATGATGTATGATTAAAATTTTAAATGTAATAAACATTTTTAAAAGAAGATAAAAGCATATATCATATGGATATACTTATTAATAAAAGATTTATGGCACACACGATTTATATCATGTCATACGTAATCTAAGCGTAATCTATACGCATTAAAAATCTATTATGATGATCGATATCAAATATTAATTAAGAACACACGTGATCATTACACCTACACAAATTGTATACAATAGGTTTGCCAACAAAAAAGTTATTCCAAATAAAACCATTTTCATCATTGTCAGAAAAGCTTGTTTGAGCTGTCTTGCTTTTCTTTACTGTCGATGAAGATATCTTCGAAGTTTGCTTTCGTTTTATCCCCTTATCCGAGATATCAATTTTCGGAGTAGAACACATAAGAGGTTCTATACTATTTTGTGAATCAACTTCCGAATTAACTGATAATTCTGAAGCAGCATGACTCAATGAAGTGGGATAACCAGTGGACGTATTTTCACTAATATATTTGGATACGTCAGTAGAACGTAGGACACTTCGTTTCTTTCTCATGATATCTGGCTTTGGTACAGAGTCACCATCAGATTTATCTTCACTTGCATCTGAAACAAAGTTATCATTGATTGATGTATACAGAGCATTCGAAAACATTACTATAGTACCTATAATAATTTATTGATAAACTTCGTGATAATAATGATTTAAAAATATCTATTGGGGTTTGCCTAGCTTTATAACCTGACTTTACTGTATTATTAATTGATACTAATACACAGAGGCCGTAAGTCAAAACCAAATGTAGACATTATTAAATTTACTTAAATATTTGGACTATGGCTTTCAAATATGTGTTTTTTTGTACCTTCGGTGCTAGCAAGCTTAGGCAATTCAATAGATGGCGCTCTAGACTTAAAGGGGGAACAAGGTGCTGATATTATTTCGTCCTCACAAAGCTCTTGGTCAATGTCACGTGCATCAGAATTTTTTATACGTGATTTGTTCGTTTCTGACGTTTCCTGTTCCACTATCACGCTTAACTCTTCACTTTCGACGCAACCGCTGGCTCCTGAAGACCTTTCCGTAAAATTATCAGAATTATATAAACATCGGAGATCATATATCTCTGGACTACTGTGTTCTTCTATTGCATTTAATTCCACTGATTCTTTGTCAATAGTATCAGATTTCGGGGCATCACACCCTCTTCGATCTGCCGATATAATTTCCTTCATTTTTTTCTCTAACTCCTGATAAGTCTCTTCTGGGTCATCGACATCTTTTCTTTTAGGTACCACTTCAATATTTAGCTCTGGTAAATATTCAGTCGAGTCAGTACTGCTGCGTCGCTCTCGCGATTCTGGTATGGGAGATAACCCTGAAAGTAAATGAACAATGATTTAGTTATTATACCTTTTCTTTATTTTTCCGATCGCATTGTAATCATCACTACATAGTATAAAACAAAGTCGCTTTCTCTGTCCCTATGTCCCTATGTCCCTTTGTACGCTTAAATCTTTGCAACTACGCAACGGATTTTGATGCGGTTTTTTTTAATAGATATAGTGATTCAAGAGGAAGGTTTATATGTATAACTAGCTGTGCCCGCGACTTCGTCCGCGTGGAATAGTGACTGCATAGTAGTTACTACTTAACTTTTATTGAATAAACACGTACTAAGTACCATACTTAAATAATTAAAAGAACAGTTAGTAAAATTTATTACTAAACTGAGCTAAAAAATAAAAAAATAAGTGCCTAATTAATTTTCTACGTAAAATTTATTTTAAATTATGGCATATTATTTTTTAGGCACCAGGAGGGAGAGGAGCAAATTTATTTACCTTCCTTCCTTGTATGGATGTTTTTGACAATATATTGTGCAGCAATTGAGTGCCGAGGCAAACGTCAAAACGTAAAGGAATAGAATCCGCTATCGATACTAATTGACATAAGCGTATGATTTTTTGCTAAGGATTTGTTCACCCTACCAACGACGACGACGACCACGAAAAAAATTTTCATCCAGTCGCAATTTAATAAAATTGTGCAAAACACAATTAAAAATCAATTATTAAAATTTCCTGTCGTTCTGGTGATTGGAATTTTTATTTTTGAGATCAACGATGAATGAAAAAATAGATTTTTCGTAGAAACAGTGGCTCCTAGAAAAAAATGTATGTGAAGTTTTTTAAAGATAATTTTATAATCTACAATTTTGGTAAAAGTTAAGGATACCATACCATACCATCATTATCATAATAATATATCTTATATATATATTTTTTTTATAATGGTACTTAATTTTAAAGATCGTCGGGAAGTTTGTAAAATTATATATATTCCTTTTCCTTCGTTGCGTTGGGTTTTTTTTTTAATTTTTAAACTTCGGTTTCTTATTTTCATTTAATATTTTCAAGTGAGCGAGACCTACCTCTACCTCCATAATACATTCCTACATCTGACATCTTTTAAGTTGGGCCGTAACCGTGCATAAATTGTAATGGACCACAGTGGCAAAAGAAGTGGTATATTTAAGAAAAAAAATTGCCAAGGGCCAGGCCTATGTGGCTTTGAGAAGAGTTCAAAATTTCCAGGGTGTGGCTATCCTCTCGCTCCCATGTCCCCCTCTTCTTTCACAGACTTTCAACCCTTCCCTTTCCATCCCTAGTAAATGGCAGAACCGATTTTGATGTAAATAATATTATCTAATTGTACCTATATGTACACGTCATATCCTATCGTTTGATGCTCCATTTGGTTTATTTATCTAACCACTGTCACCCCTAAAGTGCCCTATATGTAAAAAACGGATGAACCGATTTCGATAAAACATTACTAATTGTAATTCACCTGTTATGCACATTCATTTGATATATCACTTAGGTAGGTACTATCACAATATTTGACAACATTCGTTTCTTTCATTCCCACTTATACCTATACAGGGTGTAATCGTTAAGTGTGCACAGGCGATTTTTCCGTAAGTATTACAGATAACAAAAAACTTTAAACTGATATCGAAAGTACTTAAGTGACTTAACCTAATGAGTAAAATGGCGGTAATAAATTTTTAAAAATAAATCGAGAAATATCAAAAAAATTATCTTTAAACCCTCCCATTCATTAAGTATGAAATATGAATATCCTATAAACCTACATTTAATATGAAAGATTTTAGCTTTTTTTTTCTTTTTTTGGTTTTCTGCTTTAATTACTTCGCAAATTTGAAGTGACATTTTCCACATTTTTCCGGGCATTTTCACGCATTTTCCGGATATTTTCCGGGAATTTTCCAGGCATTTTCCGGACATTTCCCTGACATAGCCTGTAAATGTCTGGAAAATCCCCGGGAAATGCTCGGAAAATCCCCGGAAAATGCCAGGGAAATGTCCGGAAAATGTCTGGAAAACATCGGGAAAATCCCCGGGATATGCTCGGAAAATCCCCGGAAAAAGCCTGGGAAATTCCCGGAAAATAACCGGAAAATGCCTGGGAAATGCTCGGAAAATGCGTGGAAATTTCCGGAAAAACCGTGGAAAATCCCTGGAAAAGGCCTGGAAGATATCCGGAAAATGCGTGAAAATGTCCGGAAAATATCCGGTAAATGCGTGGAAAATCCCCGGAAAATGCCAGGGAAATGTCCGGAAAATGTCTGGGAAACATCCGGAAAATCCCCGGGAAATGCTCGGAAAATGCCTGGGAAATTCCCGGAAAATGTATGGAAAATCCCGGAAAATAACCGGAAAATGCCAGGGAAATGTCTGGAAAATATCCGGAAAATGCGTGGAAATTTCCGGAAAAAGCGTGGAAAATGCCTGAAAATGCCAGGGAAATGTCTGGAAAATATCCGGAAAATGCGTGGAAATTTCCGGAAAAAGCGTGGAAAATGCCTGAAAATGCCCGGAAAATGCTCGAAAAATGCGTGGAAATTTCCGGAAAAACCGTGGAAAATCCCTGGAAAATGCCTGGAAAATATCCGGAATATGCGTGAAAATGTCCGGAAAATATCCGGTAAATGCGTGAAAATGTCCGGAAAATATCCGGAAAATGCCTGGAAAATCGCCGGAAAATGCCTGAGAAATGTCCGGAAAATGTCTGGGAAATGCGTGGAAAATCCCCGGAAAATGCCAGGGAAATGTCCGGAAAATGTCTGGAAAACATCCGGAAAATCCCCGGGAAATGCTCGGAAAATCCCCGGAAAAAGCCTGGGAAATTCCCGGAAAATAACCGGAAAATGCCTGGGAAATGCTCGGAAAATGCGTGGAAATTTCCGGAAAAACCGTGGAAAATCCCTGAAAAATGCCTGGAAAATATCCGGAAAATGCGTGAAAATGTCCGGAAAATATCCGGAAAATGCCTGGAAAATCCCCGGAAAATGCCTGAAAAATGTCCGGAAAATGTCTGGGAAATGCGTGGAAAATCCCCGGAAAATGCCAGGGAAATGTCCGGAAAATGTCTGGGAAACATCCGGAAAATCCCCGGGAAATGCTCGGAAAATGCCTGGGACATTCCCGGAAAATGTCTGGAATATCCCGGAAAATAACCGGAAAATGCCAGGGAAATGTCTGGAAAATATCCGGAAAATGCGTGGATATGTCCGGAAAAGGCGTGGAAAATGCCTGGAAAATGCCCGGAAAATGCTCGGAAAATCCCCGGAAAATATCCGGAAAATGCGTGAAAATGTCCGGAAAAAGCGTGGAAAATGCCACTTCAAATTTGCGAAGTAATTAAAGCAGAAAACCAAAAAAGAAAAAGAAAGCTAAAATCTTTCATATTAAATGTATATGGGATATTCATATTTCATACTTAATGTATGGGAGGGTATAAAGATAATTTTTTTGATATTTCTCGATTTATTTTTAAAAATTTATTACCGCCATTTTACTCATTAGGTTAAGTACTTTCGATATCAGTTTAAAGTTTTTTGTTATCTGTAATACTTACGGAAAAATCGCCTGTGCACACTTAACGATTACATCCTGTATATAGGTATAGTAAATGGATGAACCGATTTTGATTAAATATGTCTAATTATACTTTACACGTCATGCCCTTTCATTTCATATGTCACTTGAGTCAAAATTCACTTTTTTTATTATCTACCACTTTTATACCTATATCAAATAAATGGATGAACCGATTTTGATAAAATTTGACTTATTTTTACTGATAGGTCGTTCACTTTCATTTAATATATCACTAAAGTATATTCGACAACTTTAGTTATTTTCATTCCCACTTTTACACAATAAATGGATGTACCGATTTTGATACAGTTTATTTAAGAACCAGCGTCGGAAAATATGCTGCCTAACAAAAAAACATCATCTAATTCGGATTACCTGCTAGCGAGCTACGGTGGCACAAACACACACACACACAGCGGTCAAACACTTATCACCCATATTTTTGCATCGGGGGTTAAAAATATAATATTGTTAGACGTAACTTTTGATTTAATATTTTTGTGGATGAGTAGTTGTCAATATAGTTGTCACTGTTTCCTGTCCGAACATGCTTAGCTGTCGCATACTATAAATTGCCGCGTTCCTTTGACTCGTGGCGCATTCGTACGAATCGTGCCTAGGGGCTCGGACGTTGTTTATACGACGTTCGACCCAACTACCCTCACTTTGCTAATAGTCGTTGACTTGCTGCGATTAGTTATCAACTACCTACATCAATTAGGTAGCTGTGTAGAATCGCAGTACATTCTAATTACATTCAAACAAATATTTGACCCGGCCTCGCTTTTTGTTTCTTATAATATTATAAATACGACATAATTTAAAGGACATTTTATGTATAAAATTTACCTAGAAATAAGTATAATTTTAATTTGACCCCTCCCCCCTACTACCTCAGCTTACCCCCCCACCCTTGGGGACTTTCGATATGATCACTTGGACATAACTGTAGCGTATAACAGATAACTTACGTTTTATCGTACACTGTATGTGTACCATAGAATGCCTTAGCAAATGTTCGCCGTGAGTACTTAAATGGTCATAACTTTTTTATTTATGAACCGATTGACATGAAATAAACACTAAATGTTAAATGAAGATTACCACAATATATGAGTGAAAACCGCATCGAAATCGGATAAGCCGTTTCTGAGATTAGCGTGTTCAAACATACAGACAAACAGACAAACAGACAAACAGACAAAAAATTTTTTAACTACAGTTTTGGGTTTGGGATCGATTTAATAATAACCCCTGCTAATTTTTTTTTACATATTTTCATTGTACAGACACCACTTTTCTAGAATTTTATTATATGTATTGATAACATCTATTAAATAGTGGAGAAGTACTGTTATTTTTGAGGTTTCTAATGTGATGTCGTAAATAATTAATTTTTTCCGCTTACATTGCAAACGCAGGCTGAACCCTACGAGTTTTATCAAAATAATGTACTAAGTATTGTACACATTGAACTACAGAAAAGTCCGCGATGGTATATGTCTATTAGTCCATTGAAAAGTTACATTTGGGGTCGCGTTTTTTAGAGGACGCAATTTTTTTTTTTGATGTGTAGGGGGGGTCAGTGCGAAGCCCTTGTCCCACGACCGCCATCTTGAAAAGAGCGGTTGATTTGGTTTTTACGATATATTTCTTAAACTATTTATCTGATAAAAAAACATCGTTAGCATTTTTTGTTGCAAATTAAATTCTGTACAACTTTAGTTCAGTAACTTTTTGTCGTAGAACTATAAATAAAAAAATTATAAGTGAAAATGTTCAGAAATTAGAGTACTCACTTCAGAGCGCTGTAAAACCTTAGCTATTGACGTAATTAAAAAACGTTGTATATAAAAGTTGTTCCTCGAAAAACAATCTACAAAAATGGTCTGATATAATTTCTTCGTAAAATGATAAAAAAAAAATTATCGAAAAATATAAATAGCTCTAATTTCTGAACATTTTCGCTTATAACTTTTTTATTTATAGTTCTATGACAAAAAGTTACTGGACTAAAGTTGTAGAGAATTTAATTTGCAACAAATAATGCTAACAATGTTTTTTATTAGATAAATAGTTTAAGTGATATATCGTAAAAACCATTTCAACCACTATTTTCAAGATGGCGGCCGTGGGACAAGGGAGGCGACCCCACAAACTTGGTTTTAGCTTCACAGTGACCCCCCCCCCCTACACATCCAAAAAATAAAATTGCGTCCTCTAAAAAACGCAAGATTAGGCCTAAAAAATGTAACATTTCAATGGACTATATCTCTTATGGATAACCCACAATAACTTTTTTTTGTCATTTACTTTTTACGACAAATAATGGTTAATTTTCTAAGTGATTTTAACCAATACAGCATTAATCCTTAACCAATTAAATACCTTGAATACATTGTTCATTTAATATAGATCTATATGGCCCTTTCACCGTATGATTTAAGTGAATATTTTCGAAGATATTACAGATTTAAAAATTGCGGGACGTAGCGTTTGCGGCGGTACCAGCCGCCCGCCATTGCACCCGTGCGAAGCCGGGGCGGGTCGCTAGTTTATATATAAAGAATAGTTTATGAGCAAACATAAACTATAAGTATCTTTTGCACATGATATCCCTCATAGAAGTGGACTTTATCACAGGGCCGTAGCTAGACGAATTTGAGGTAGGGCAGCGGTTCATCATCATTATCTCCAGCAAAATTAGCCATTACAAAAAATACAGCTTCTTCTATTTTGATAAAATAAATATTGTCTCAACTTACTTGGTTCCTCCTCAAAAAACTTTCTTGCCAAATACCACTTCTTTCGCTCCCAGTCTTCATTACTTAAGCGCAACATATTTAAATAGAGTTTTGTTTGATTGAATAATAATGAAATGAGACACCTTCTGTTATCGTTTTTAAAAAAATAATCTTTAAGAGGGTAGACGTGAATTAAAAGAATTCTAATTACGATGATCTGGGTTCGGGAGTTGCCATTTGAAAAAAAAAGAAGAAGAAGAATTACGATGATAATCATGGCAAAACTGTGAACACGAAATGAAATGAGATAACTAAATAAACATATTTTTTGACCCAAAATTCTATGGTTGTGGTGCTAAAGTGTATTTTTTTTATACCCAAAATTTAAAAAAATATTTAAAAAAAAAAATAAAGGGGACCTAACGAAAAAATCGTGGGACCTTAAAGGACCTAACGGAGACCTATCCATCAAGGTCATTTTTGACCCAAAATTCCATTGATGGGGTGCTACAGTGCCGGATTAGCCACGTAGCAAGAGTAGCAAATGCTACGGGCCCCGCGACTCGGGGGGCCCCGCGGTCTAATACCTGTCTGACCGTAAAAAAATATCAATTTATAATACACGTACCGTAAAAAAATACACGTACCTACCACGAGAAACGTTGGTATAAAAAAACTACAACAATAATTTAAAATTTTACCACGTTTCTACAATTGAGCGCTGGCTACACCAAAAGTTGTGTTGTACTGCTTGCACTGCGCTACACGCAAGCACGGCAAAACTAACAGGGGAATCCCCTGATATTGTCATCGAACGAGCTAGTCGTAACAACCCGATCAAATAAAATAGGATTCTATCGACTATCAAACCTTAGTATCAAACAATAAGAAAATGCTGTACATTTATGTTTGGCACAACATAAAAAAACTTTTAAAAGGACTTTAGATGTGAGCCATTCTTGAGAAAAGTTGTTTTGACATTGCTTCGAGTACTGTTTTTAGTTTTCTAACCTGACTTTGTGCTGTAAGCAAAAGCAACTCATACGATTATCTATTTTAAAACACAGTAGAAGAGTTTTTGTTTTTGTACGTAGTAAATGAAGTAGGTAAAGCATAAACGAGAATAATTTCACTTAAGGTAAGATATTTTACTAGTTATGTTTTGCATATTCACTTCAAATTATTTTTAGTAACTCTTAACATTTGCGGAGTCAAACTTTATAAACGCATATAAATAAAAACAAATACCTCAATCTCATTAATTTTCGTTCATTTAAGTTGTATAAAGAAAGTTACATTTCATGTCCTTTAAAAAAAATTATTATTCTATGCAACATTTTTGATTATTTTAATGTCTTATTAAATTTGATTCCTTTTATAAAACTTTTGTAAGTTATTTAATACATACACCACTATTTTTTAATCAGTACAAAAAATTTTACAGGGTGTTAAGTATCTTTAACCAATCATATCTGTGTAAGAAATAATTAAAAACACTAACAAACAGAAATGTCCCAAAATTGTCCACATAAATATGTAAAAATTGTTAAACCTATAATTTAATCAATGACCCACACTAGGTATTGTGTTGTAATTTTCTAGCGTACGATTTCGAGTAGGTCCGCGGCACAGCTCCATTGATAAATTCCACGATATACGATATACGACAATAAACACGATGGGCCAAGAACGTCTTAATCACCTTACTTTGATGAATATAGAGTATAATTTGCTTAAAGAAGTCGATAGTGAAAGTGTTATCTCTAAATTTGCCCATATTAAATGCAGAAAAGTTTATTTGTAATAGTTTTGTTTTATTTAATACCCTTTAACTTGAGAAACTATAGCAAACGAAGGGCCTCTTGACAGAATTTGCTACAGGCCCCGCGCTGGCTTAATCCGGCACTGGGGTGCTAAGTTTGCATTGGTGTCAAACATGCTAGAATTCTAGAATTTAGGTGTGCTAGATGTCGAGTGTGGTCGAGATAATTTAGATAAATCACCATTGATACCTGTGATTGATACAAATGAATGCAAATATGAAATCATTGTCATAATATCAGCTTATTAAGGTCATGCCTAGTTTCTTTAAACATCTATGATACGTAAGCGTATCAATGTGTTATAATATTTTCTATATATATAATGTGTTATAAAGTAAATTTTTTCCTCGTTCATCAAAAAATTCGAGCGTATTCTAGCAAGTTTTTGAACGTTACAAAGCGAATCGTGAAATGAAATGTCAAACATGTGTCAAACTATGAAAGTAGCTTGCAAGATAGTGTTTTGTCCTAGTTTTATAAATATAATTTTCATATAAATTGTGGGAAAACAATTATAAAAGGATTTTATTAATGTTCCTTCTGTGACTAAATCGAAAACAATCGTGATATAAAATGGCTTTGTACTGTGCAAGTAAGTGTTCGAAACGGCAAATAACTTAAGCGGACCGGTTGCCACCAAAAGCATTTTTATTTGAAGCATTTTTATGATATATTTACCAGAGTAAAAATACTATTGTTCATAAATTTTACGATAATTCGTGAAATCAAGTGTTAAAGAAAAGAAAAATATGAGTCAAGCTGTATAAAAATTCACGTTCAACTTCTAACCTAATTTGTTTGTTGTAGTATCAAACGAAGTACCAGAAGTGCCCGTGGTGTCACCTTCCTCAGGAGCGGTGTTCGAGAAACGTATTATTGAGAAATATATAATAGAAAATGGGGTAGATCCAATCAGTGGAAAAGAATTAAGGGTGGAAGATCTTATTGAAATTAAGAGTAAGTTGACAGGGAAACTAGCTGTTTGCTAGTCAACAGTTCGCTATGTTTTTTTAAATAATTTGAAAAACATTGAATTTTTTGTGTACTCACATGTAGTTACTTTGCTTATTCTATGTAAAATCATATAAAACAAAATGTTGCAGCTCCCCCAATAGTGAAGCCAAAGCCACCAAGTGCCACATCCATTCCCGCCACTCTGAAGAGCATGCAGGACGAGTGGGATGCGCTAATGCTGCACACATTCACACAGAGACAGCAGTTGCAGACTGCCAGACAGGTAAACTTGCATTTATTATAATTGGTTGCTGGAATTATTAGTACAATAATATTTTCAAACAATAAAAATTGATTGAGTCTGAAATTGTCAGGAAATTCAAAACATAAAAATAAATAGTAGGTATGTATGATAATGGATGTTCTTGTGTTTATTTTAAGAGAAGTTATATTCCGTTAAAACAGTTTTTAAGCTTTAAAATTATGCGTAATATCCAATTTTTAAATAATTCAATGAAATTATTTTTCTCGAAATAGATTGTGATTATGCCTGTTTTAATTTGATGTAAAATAAATGGCATGAAATAAATTTAAAAACTTAATTTCTTCTCCTATTAATGGGATACTTTAAAACATTAACAGGAACTAAGTCACGCGTTGTATCAACACGATGCTGCATGTCGTGTGATTGCGCGTCTAACAAAGGAGGTGACGGCCGCCAGAGAAGCCCTCGCTACACTGAAGCCCCAAGCTGGTATTGTTGCACCACAACCTGCACATGCGGTAAGGAGATAAGGGATATAGTGGTGAAATGTGTTAATCAAACTAGTTTGCAATATCGTATTGATGCATATTGTTAAGCTATAATGTGTTATTTTTTCATTTACAATTGATAACAGTTAGAATTTATATGCAATCAGCTGACTCAAATCCTGACTTTGTGCTAGAGCACAAGATAGACAGATATAGATATCCAGTTTACTATTCAGAAGCGCTTGTAAATTAATCTACTAAATGTATGAGTTTGAGTTTACTATATTATTAAATTAAATCACTAATAAACTTTTGTACCCAGGCGGAGGCAGCAGCGGGCAGTGGAGGTGCAGTCCCAATCGGCATGTCAGCGGAGGTGGTGTCCCGGCTTCAGGAGCGCGCCACGGCGCTGACGCAGGAGCGCAAGCGGCGTGGCCGCACCGTGCCCGAGGGGCTGCAGCCGCCCGAGCAGATCCGCGCCTTCCTCACGCTCGCCTCGCACCCCGTGAGTGGGATTCTATTATTTTTTTTCCAAGGGTGCCAATTTTGTTTGCCAATGTCACATTGGGAAAATAATACATGCTTGAGAAATTAATATACCAACGTCGATCAAAACGCAGATGTAAGAGACAAACACAATATATAAAGATACACAACTGTCACAACTAGGGATGTAACGATACATGATTTTGCCGATACGATACCGATACCGATATTTGTAGTAATGTATCGGCGATACCGATACCGATACCGATATCGATGGCTTGGTAGAAAAATAAATAGTGAATTATGCATAAAAAGTTACCAACATTTAACAGAGACTCAACTGTTAATCGTATTCTTTTAAATAAAAATGCCAAATCAAAAAACAACAAAACCATTTATTTTAGTATTATTATTTTACAAAGTCAGTTAAACTTTAAGTAATACACATACAATCAGTACCTAATAAAAGTTTACTATTGGTAGAGTTTTTTCAGAAAACAAAGTGCGCACGCGCGGGCGGCCTCCCGCATCGTTCATTGGGCGCGGTTTTTTGAATTGTTTGATATCGGTATCGGTTGTTTTATTATCGGCGATACCGATATATCGGCTTGCCGATTATATCGGCCTATATATTGGTATCGGTATCGGTATCGTTACATCCCTAGTCACAACATAAAAATTTGTGTGAGTTAGCCACAACATTCTCAAAGTCCTATCAAAGCTCATCACATGAGTCCAAAAGTGCTGCGAAAGCTCTTCATGTGAGTGCAACTGCTAAAGCTCTTCACGTGAGTGCAGCTGCGAAAGCTCCTCACGTGAGTGCAGCTGTGAAAGCTCTTCACGTGAGTGCAGCTGTGAAAGCTCTTCACGTGAGTGCAGCTGAGAAAGCTCTTCACGTGAGTGCAGCTGTGAAAGCTCTTCACGTGAGTGCAGTTGTGAAAGCTCTTCACGTGAGTGCAGCTGTGAAAGCTCCTCACGTGAGTGCAGCTGCGAAAGCTCTTCACGTGGGTGCAGCTGCGAAAGCTCCTCACGTAAGTGCAGCTGTGAAAGCTCCTCACGTGAGTGCACCTGCGAAAGCTTCACGTGAGTGCTGTTGCGAAAGCTCTTCACGTGAGTGCAGCTGTGAAAGCTCTTCACGTGAGTGCAGCTGTGAAAGCTCTTCACGTGAGTGCAGCTGTGAAAGCTCCTCACGTGAGTGCAGCTGTGAAAGCTCTTCACGTGAGTGCAGCTGTGAAAGCTTCACGTGAGTGCTGTTGCAAAAGCTCTTCACGTGAATGCAGCTGTGAAAGCTCCTCACGTGAGTGCAGCTGCGAAAGCTCTTCACGTGAGTGCAGCTGTGAAAGCTCCTCACGTGAGTGCAGCTGCGAAAGCTTCACGTGAGTGCTGTTGCGAAAGCTCTTCACGTGAGTGCAGCTGCGAAAGCTTCACGTGAGTGCTGTTGCAAAAGCTCTTCACGTGAGTGCAGCTGTGAAAGCTCCTCACGTGAGTGCAGCTGCGAAAGCTCTTCACGTGAGTGCAGCTGTGAAAGCTCCTCACGTGAGTGCAGCTGCGAAAGCTTCACGTGAGTGCTGTTGCAAAAGCTCTTCACGTGAGTGCAGCTGTGAAAGCTCCTCACGTGAGTGCAGCTGCGAAAGCTCTTCACGTGAGTGCAGCTGTGAAAGCTCTTCACGTGAGTGCAGCTGTGAAAGCTCTTCACGTGAGTGCAGCTGTGAAAGCTCTTCACGTGAGTGTAGCTGTGAAAGCTCCTCACGTGAGTGCAGCTGTGAAAGCTCTTCACGTGAGTGCAGCTGTGTAAGCTCTTCACGTGAGTGCAGCTGTGAAAGCTCCTCACGTGAGTGCAGCTGTGAAAGCTCTTCACGTGAGTGCAGCTGTGAAAGCTTCACGTGAGTGCTGTTGCAAAAGCTCTTCACGTGAATGCAGCTGTGAAAGCTCCTCACGTGAGTGCAGCTGCGAAAGCTCTTCACGTGAGTGCAGCTGTGAAAGCTCCTCACGTGAGTGCAGCTGCGAAAGCTCTTCACGTGAGTGCAGCTGTGAAAGCTCCTCACGTGAGTGCAGCTGTGAAAGCTCTTCACGTGAGTGCAGCTGTGAAAGCTTCACGTGAGTGCTGTTGCAAAAGCTCTTCACGTGAATGCAGCTGTGAAAGCTCCTCACGTGAGTGCAGCTGCGAAAGCTCTTCACGTGAGTGCAGCTGTGAAAGCTCCTCACGTGAGTGCAGCTGCGAAAGCTTCACGTGAGTGCTGTTGCGAAAGCTCTTCACGTGAGTGCAGCTGCGAAAGCTTCACGTGAGTGCTGTTGCGAAAGCTCTTCACGTGAGTGCAGCTGTGAAAGCTCTTCACGTGAGTGCAGCTGTGAAAGCTCTTCACGTGAGTGCAGCTGTGAAAGCTCTTCACGTGAGTGCAGCTGTGAAAGCTCTTCACGTGAGTGCAGCTGTGAAAGCTCTTCACGTGAGTGCAGCTGTGAAAGCTCTTCACGTGAGTGCAGCTGTGAAAGCTCTTCACGTGAGTGCTGTTGCGAAAGCTCCTCACGTGAGTGCAGCTGCGAAAGCTTCACGTGAGTGCTGTTGCGAAAGCTCTTCACGTGAGTGCAGCTGTGAAAGCTCTTCACGTGAGTGCAGCTGTGAAAGCTCTTCACGTGAGTGCAGCTGTGAAAGCTCTTCACGTGAGTGCAGCTGTGAAAGCTCTTCACGTGAGTGCAGCTGTGAAAGCTCTTCACGTGAGTGCTGTTGCGAAAGCTCTTCACGTGAGTGCAGCTGCGAAAGCTTCACGTGAGTGCAGCTGCGAAAGCTCTTCACGTGAGTGCAGCTGTGAAAGCTCTTCACGTGAGTGCAGCTGTGAAAGCTCTTCACGTGAGTGCAGCTGTGAAAGCTCTTCACGTGAGTGCAGCTGTGAAAGCTCTTCACGTGAGTGCAGCTGTGAAAGCTCTTCACGTGAGTGCAGCTGTGAAAGCTCTTCACGTGAGTGCAGCTGTGAAAGCTCTTCACGTGAGTGCTGTTGCGAAAGCTCCTCACGTGAGTGCAGCTGTGAAAGCTCTTCACGTGAGTGCTGTTGCGAAAGCTCCTCACGTGAGTGCAGCTGTGAAAGCTCTTCACGTGAGTGCAGCTGCGAAAGCTCCTCACGTGAGTGCAGCTGTGAAAGCTCTTCACGTGAGTGCAGCTGTGAAAGCTCTTCACGTGAGTGCAGCTGTGAACGCTCTTCACGTGAATGCAGCTGTGAAAGCTCTTCACGTGAGTGCTGTTGCGAAAGCTCCTCACGTGAGTGCAGCTGTGAAAGCTCTTCACGTGAGTGCTGTTGCGAAAGCTCTTCACGTGAGTGCAGCTGTGAAAGCTCTTCACGTGAGTGCAGCTGTGAAAGCTCTTCACGTGAGTGCAGCTGTGAAAGATCGTGCGCGTGCACTCACCGTCACCGTCGCTTCAGTTTTAACTTTACTTCCGTGCTGGATCTAAAAATATTTAACTATGATCACTTTAAACTTTAAAGGAACATTTTTTTGTATTATAATACGTAGCATATTTCATTATTTTTCAACATGAGTGAAGATTGACGATATAACATTTTTGTAAATTTATGATATAATGATCACTTGCAGGGTCTCCACTCGGCCAGTGTGCCCGGTATCCTCTCGCTGGACATCAACCCGTCGGACCACAGCCGCTTGTTGACTGGTGGAAACGACCGCAACGCTACCGTCTTCAACAAGGATACTGAACAGGTACACTAGGATACCTACCTATTTTTTAACACCTTTTCTTAATGTATGCTTGAAAAGATATTAACAAAGTAATTATAAAGAACTGGACCTAAATGAGAACCTTGAGGAACACCAGATGTGTTGTAGTGGGTTTTAGCATCTAAACCATTAACAACAACAAAGAATGAACAATCTCCAAATATGTATTTATTTATCTTATAAACAATGATGACAGTTCTTATCTATTTAATTTTTGCAACAGGATATGATGTGGAACTCTGTCAAAAGCCTTACTGAAATCTGTGTTAAAAGTGTTGACTTGTTTATTAATTGAATCCTGTGTGTTAAATTAGTCATAGTAAAATTTAGTATATAATTGAAATTGAAACATTTTTAAACTGTGCGCAGGTGGTGGCGATCCTGAAGGGTCACACGAAGAAGGTGACGCGCGTCATCTACCACCCAGATGAAGACACCGTCGTCACCGCGTCGCCCGACCACACCATACGCGTGTGGAACGTGCCCACGTGAGTCATATTCACTAATTATTGTGTTAATTTTGGTGCATTTGTAGAATTTACTGTTTTGACGGAACTATTCCGAAATTTTCTGTGAGTGTAAGAATTTTATTGAAGTGAAACTTCTTTATCGGGGTTGGAAAAAAATTTAGTGTAATATTTTTTCGTTACGCGTGACATTTTTCCGTTACGCGCCATCTTTTTCTTATCCCTACCACGCGTGATTCGACGTATTTCTGTAAAGTTGCATATATAGTAAATTATTTTTTAAAAAATAAGGTCATAAAGAAGTTTCACTTCTTACGTGTGTACACTAGTACACGCACACATATTTTTTGTAGTTACTGTTTTGATGGAACTATTCCTAAAATTTTGTTTTTGTAATAATAAAGGTGCCCACGTGAGTTACTTTTACTAATTGTGTACATTTTGTTCTGTTTTCTTAGTTTTATTATTTGAACTGTTTCTTGATAAAAACTCTTTGTAAATTTTCTGTGTTCGTAAGAAAAGTTTCACGAATTATGCATCAGAAAAGACGCAGCTTCAAATCGTACCTCGCGATCTTTCTTTAAAAATTACTGATAGTTATCAAGAGCGATAGCTTATGTAAAACTCTATGACATATTTTATACCCAATTTTATAATTTATCTCATACGCTTGGCACATGCCATTTTGCTCGATTATCTACCATCTTGTTTACGTATCTATACTAATATTATAAAGCTGAAGAGTTTGTTTGTTTGTTTGAACGCACTAATCTCGGGAACTACTGGTCCGATTTGAAAAATTCTTTCGGTGTTAGATAGCCCATTTATCGAGGAAGGCTATAGGCTATATATAATCACGCTAAGACCAACAGTAGCAGAGCAATGCGGGTGAAACCGCGGAGCACAGCTAGTAACTATATAATATAAATGATCAACTCGTGCGCAGTTCGCAGACGGTGGTGCTGCTGCGGTCGCACGAGGGCCCGGTGACGGGGCTGTCGCTGCACCCGACGGGCGACTACGTGCTGTCCACCTCCACCGACCAGAGCTGGGCCTTCTCCGACATACGCACCGGCGCGCTGCTCACCAAGGTAACCGACACATTTATTTATTGAAGTGAAACTTCTTTATCGGGGTCGGAAAAAAATTTAGTGTAACATTTTGTCGTTACGCGTAACATTTTTCCGTTACGCGCCATCTTTTTCTTATCCCTACCACGCGTGATTTGATATATTTCTGTAATTCGGCATATAGTAAATTATTTTTTGAAAAATTATAAATTTTATGACCTTATAAAGAAGTTTCACTTCTTACGTGTATACACTAGTACACGCACACCTTTTTTTTATTTATTTACTTACATCACATAGAACATCGCCTGTTTGGTGCTATAACATTGTAAAAAAATTGTTGTTTTAGGAGTTAACTCGTGGGATTGCAAACAGCTGCATGTCAGCAAAGCGTATATTTCTAGAAACTATTATGTACATTGTGCATGTCGCCGTAAACTTGTATAAACCTTTGTTTTAGAAACTAACTCGCGAAATTGCGAACTGTCGAAAAATTATTTTTACTATAAAGCGCATCAAATATAGAAAGAAGATAGAATGTAGTTTCAAGTGAATCAACAAAATATGTTGTTGCTTAACTGAGATTGTTAATGCTTTAAATTACTAGATATGACGTCACAATATGATTCTAAATCTATCCTCATGTAAATGTGTAAGTGGGATCGCATAGATAATAATTCTTCTCGATTATATTACTAACTAGCTGCGCTCCGCGGTTTCACCCGCGTGGCTCTGTGGGTCTTAGCGTGACGATATATAGCCTATAAGCCTTCCTCGATGAATGGGCTATCTAACACCGAAAGAATTTTTCAAATTGGACTAGTAGTTCCTGAGATTGGCGCGTTCAAACAAACAAACAAACTCTTCAGCTTTATAATATTAGTATAGATTATAACATATATCTAATCACAGGTTAGCGACTCGTCCGGCATCAGTCTAACGACAGCGCAGTTCCACCCGGACGGGCTGATCTTCGGCACGGGCACGGAGAACTCGCAGGTGAAGATCTGGGACCTGAAGGAGCAGAGCAACGTGGCCAACTTCCCGGGCCACGTGGGGCCTGTCACGTCTATATCGTTCTCGGAGAACGGGTGAGTGAAATTATGGGATGTGCAAGCGCATGGGTTAGGCAAAATTCCATAGTAAAACAACTATTGAGATGAAAATTATGTCAAGCCTTTATTTTTTTCTTCTTTAACAAAATGCACGCAAAAACGTAACGAAAGTGTAATGCATTAGACTATTAGAGGATATAGTGGACAATTTATTTAAAAATATATTATTAATGTGGCAATGTGTCAAGAACTGAAGTGGATTTTTATAGGAGTTTTCGACATTTTTTTACCCATAAATAAAGTCAATTTACACATCCAACTATCACCCACAGGTACTACTTAGCCACGGCCGCTGAAGACGCGTGCGTGAAGCTCTGGGACTTGCGTAAACTGAAGAACTTCAAAACCATCCAACTTGAAGAAGGCTACGCGATCAAGGAACTCTGCTTCGATCAAAGCGGCACATATCTGGCAGTAGCTGGTTCTGATGTGAGGGTCTACCTGTGCCGGCAATGGCAGGAGCTGAAGGTCTTCAACGACCACACAGCATCAGCCACTGGAGTCAGATTTGGCAAGAACGCGCAGTACATAGCATCAACGAGCATGGATAGGACGCTCAAGCTGTATGGTATCGAGTAGGGTAGGATAGAATAGGTAGATAGGCACGTTTTTGGTAAACATTGACGTACGAATTACAATTAGACTCGCTATGATGCTTTAAATAATATTGTCTGTACCGAAACTCTGCCTACATATCTATAAGGCAGAGTTTTATCTGATGAGCGTATACAATGAAATTTGAACGTTATTGCTACGAAATAAGGTCTTAATTTGAATGTATGTTTAATAGGCGATTGAGAGTCTTATTGTTTATAGTACGTCAATGTTGCGAATGTCTTTTTTCAGTTTTTAAAACTGCCCGCTTACTTATAAATTTCTCAATGTAAGGTGATCATTTTTTGTATCTTTCCTTCAAAGGTCGAATCATTTGTGTGATAGAAGCAGAACTATTGATTGACAATGTTATATTGTTTTTATAAGTAAGAGGGTTCGTTAGATTTAATGTCAGATTATATCGTGATTTTAAGTAATAATTGTAATAAATGAATTGTTTAGGTATTCATTTGTATTTTATTTCAAAATTTTCAGTAATAAATTGTTTTTGTGTAAGAGATTGAACTGCGCACTACATTTTGTGCAACATACTGATATTTACAGCTACAAATATTAAGTTTAATTAAGTGTAATTAATATTTAATTATAGTTACTTTTGTACGAAAGTCTGGGCGTGAGATGATTGATGCTAATGGCAGATTCAACAACATCTAGTATAAGTACATACAACTCTATTGTTAAAATAGTTTATGCAAATAAATTGAGTGACCATATGATACAGTCGTTTTATTATAAACACCCTTATAATATCAGTTACAACTTACAACATACAATGTACTTTACAAATTAGATGTCAATTAAATGAAATATACAAAAGGTTAGCACGTCAGTACGTAACACGAAACATAGGTATTCGCCAACCAATTGGCTTATAAATATTGAGACTGATAGGATATTTATTTAATTATGTGATTATAGTCGTAAGTTGAAGACCTAATGTTTTTTTCAAAATGCCTATGCATTTCCAATAATAATGAAAAATTAGTTTGGTCTGAATAAATATTTCGCGGAGTAAGGTTAGGTTTGACATGGGAAACTACATCATTGATCATACTCTGTTACGTGTTTGTAAGTATCCTATAAAAGAGTATTACCTTGAGTATTACAAAAAAATCTATCAAAGCCGGCCTCTCAGAAACTAAATTCAGCAAGCACAGAAATGCATAGAATTTTAATATTACTGTTCATAAAGATTATAATTTTTTAGATCGATCTTACAAAAAATGCTTGTCTGAATTCAAAATCTGATTTCTGGCAGCGTTTTTGTTATAACATGCTGTCGCTCTCTCAATTTTAAAGCACATAAAGATGTGTATTCATAAAATTTTTACACTTTATCTGCGCAATGTTGCTTCCGCTCAACAAACGGGTATCATCTTTTTTACATTTAGGTACCGTACTAAATTACTATTGATTTAAATCTTATACAAAATATTAGCAAAGAAAAGGAAAAAAATATTTTTTGATCAATCTACTTTGTGAGGTCTACGCTGATTTTTACGAAGCCAATTGAAATTACCTTGGTAAGTCGGCCCTTTGGCCGTTCGGCAACTGACGTTGATAGCCGTGCAGTCTGCACATGTACCTATAGTATATTGTATTGTTTAAGGAGCTAAGGAAAGTTAACAAAATGCAATGGGGCGCTCACAAAGCTGCTAACGCGGCGAAGCTCTGCCGCCTATGCTATGGAGACGAGCAGCGCATAATGAGACAATATTTAAGTATCAGTAAGTATCTTACTAAAAAAAGTGGTGTGTGGTCAGTGGTACCTTTATTTTAGAATTTAGCGAGATATTCCGTGATCATTCTAAGATTTTACAGTTGTGTATCCTATAAATGCGAACGTTTGTGAGGATGGATCGACCTTTGTTACGCATTCATGGATAAACCACTGAACCGATTTTGATGATATTTGGCAGATATAACTTGTCTTTGTACAGGGGTGATTTATTGAGTCTCTTTACGATTTTTTGCTTCTCATAAATCGATATACTGAATCAGTGGTAGTTCTGAAATTTTCATTCGCAATTTCATAAACACTTGTAAAACATGGATAATAATAAGTTGTGAGTTTGAATCCAAAGTGTTAGTTAAGTGTTAGTTTTACGTGAGTAAAAAAAAACAACAATAAGCCTCAATTCATAAATCTTTATTACAATAATTTACATACAGTTCGCAAAGTATATACAATTATGATACAAGAGTTAACACTTTAAAACAATTTCAAATTTAACAAACGCCATAAGCGCTGTAGCGTTGCGAATATAACGAGATTTATTTAAATTATAACTTAACAATAAGGCGTCATCTGTGAGGTTAAATTGACGTTTTAAAGCAGGACTAATTCCAGATGATATAAAGCTCTCTTTTTCCCACACTGGAAGAAGTACTGCTTAAGATTTCACAGTAACCCATCTGAACTTTTTCACATAAGTTGACAGGTTGTATAGAAAATATATGAACATTTCGTCGAGACGTCATTAATTAAATGTTATCGTGTAAACTAGCCTTAAAAGCTTGTTTTAAAGCGAAGTGCTCTATGACTCAACTTTGCTTTCTTGTGATGTTGATTCTTAAGATATGTAACAAGTATATATTATATAGATGACGCCTTACAACTTAACTACCGACCCCACCAATATAATCTATCATATCTCCAAACTTACAGTGGCACAAACGTCTATTTACAAATGCAATTTATCGTAAACAGAATCTAATACCAAAGTCTGAAGTGACTATGTTAAAGTGATTTGTACCTAACCGGATTTTTGTATATTTCTGCATTTAACATCAGGTAAATTGACAATTTTTTCCTCATTTATAAGTCACAATAGTTAATACCTTTTCTTAAACACAAGTTGATTTAATTTATTCGATTTTTTTCAGTTTGTCACAGATTTATTTTTATCTATTTCTTTGTTTTCTGTTTTTATGAGTATGATAACAATTTTTTAAATAGAGGACGAATAAAGGAGGAATGTAATAAAGTGATTTTTATTCTTAGTTTCGAGACAGTGAAAACTGAAAACTTCAATGCAGGTTGGATTTGAGACACTGTTTTATAAAAATACTATGTTACTATATTATTTGATATCTAGGTCAACATTATTAGGTGCACCTAACTATATTTTTACTAGTGCCAAACCCAACCAGAACAAATCAGTTCCATTAAAAATTAAAATACAACTGTGATATTATGTTATTAAGATCAAAATGCACTTATTTCAACACTGTGCGACAAATCGGTTTATGTGTTTTCCTCCCTGCCTACAGAATGTTGAAGGAAACTTTTATAACATGTCAAGGTTATACAACAATGAATAGAAAGGAAATAAATATTCGCATGTCTATCGTAATATTATAAACTAAGGCCAGCTAATACACAGATAAGGTCAAATACTCGGCAGAGTTGTCACTCTGAGTATCTTATGCATATCGTTAGCGATTTATATATTGATAATAATAGACTGAAAATAAAAATATTAAAGGTTTTATACAACCTGTTTTTATGTAAAATACCTGAAAATTATATTTAAAAATTACATTTGGCAGCAGAATATAAAATACTCGGTTACGTAAGAAATCATGCTTGAATCTCTGATATTACAGTTTTACAAAAGTGGTGTTTTTCCAAATCGTTCCCAATTATCATTTTAGTACATATTTAAGTAGACAATATCTGAAATTATTATTTTTAGTCATTTCACTCAATGGTAGTTTACGATTTTTTTAATATAATGATCTCTTAGTGCCATTACTGACTAATTTCTAAAACCTAATCAATATAATATACGTGAAAGCGACGTTTTCTATCACATAGTTAGCTTAGTACTTATATCGACACCTAAGGCCTTGCACACACGAGCGGGAGAGCCGCTGGATGGTATTGACACTATACAAATGACTAAGTGTAGCCTACACTTTAGACGCGGGCTTAAATTTAAGATATATTTAATTTTTATTGCTCCTTTGTTTTGTAATTACTAGATAGTAACTTTAACCGCCTCATTTATGCTAGTGCGTAGCGTATCGCGTTATAGAATTTAAAGAATCAAAATTAATTAAATGTTTCAAACTGACCAATCATAAAAATAAATATGTAAAGAAAACGTCAGTGTGATTGTCCTAAAGAAATGCGGGACTTCATGTGAAAATAATAATTACTAGTCGATCTAAACGACAATAACAACCGTCCCACATTATATTTATAACTATAAAAATATCTATTCCGTATTCCAAGCAAATCTTATCTTTACAATAAGCCCAATGCACACTGCACATCGTCCATAAGGCAAGAAACCACGGCTTTAACTAGATGGGGCAAAAAAAAAATTTATTGATCGTTCCACAGTTGAGGTAAAAACTATAAAGCCATTCATTTCAATACAACTCAATTTTTTTTACACCGCAATAATTGTTTATTGTCTATTATAACACAATAATAACATATTTATTTTTCAAATTACATTAAAAATTAACAAATAACTAGTTGTATCGTTTAAAAAAAAAACTTATGTTTCCGAAAAAAAAACATCGCCCCATCTAGTCAACCCCGTGTTCCGTCACAGCACGTCACACCCCATCAGAGCGCGTCACAAGCCCGCGCACGTGTAGCTCCCCTCACCCCGCACCCCCTCCCCCGCCCCGAAGCGCACGCCTCTGGTCATGCGAATATGAGCCACAGCACGAACAAGATGGCGACCCACAGGAATATCTTCGAGAGGAACTGCTCCTCCTCGTATTGCGCCGTGCCGCGTGGTGCTGGAAAACAAATCGAGAAAATTAAATCATTTTTTAAACAATATCAAAACAGGGGAACTATTTAAGGGTAAAATGGTAATTTAGATTTGAGATATAGTTATCATATTATAGTCAAAATTGCCCGTGTCATTTAATAAACAATTTCGCAAAAGCAATATAGATTATTAGATTCTTATGAAATCAGTTTTATACATGCGGATTTCTAATACCGACGTAAGGGTTTTGAAAAGTCTTTCTTAAATATTTAAATAATAATAGAAGCGATAAACTATAATACAAACCTGATAACTACCTGGTATAAATGAATAATATTAAATCATTCGAAATTAATTACGGTTCTCTTGAGTCTTGAGTCGGGTTATTTTATTGAAGGAAAAGGAATAGTTATATCCAACGATAGATTTTGTTGCAAACAAACAATATTTAATACCGTTAACAAACCAAAATAAACATTTTTATCATGTTTCACACCGATAAAGAGTTTTTAAACGTCACGTTCAGTCGTATCTCTTACACGTGTTTTACAAATACGCAGATACAAAATATTTACATATATCTATTTATATATAGATCGACTTAAAAACTTTTCCTGCCAGGATATAATATTGCGTCGGTATTATACACTAGACAGATATTTTGAAATGCATTCAAATCAAATCTTGCTTTTGGACATATTTTTAATTGGAACTGGTTTGGAAAGCAGTTTCGACCCCGATGTGCTTAATTTAATTTAATGGCCACCGATATTTTTAAATTGGTTGTTGGTGAAAATTACGTAATATTAGAAATTACGAAATTTTGGATGCATTTGTAAGAACATAGATAAAGAGATAGATTACAAATTATAATCTAAAGCGCATATATATTCAAGACAAGTTTAACCTCGACTACACACTTAATTTCGCAACTATTTTTAAGGATAATATGAATTGGAGCATATTTCTAATAATTTTTAAATAATTGCGATCTATAATACGCATCCGATTCCGTGCGTGATGTAGGTAAGTAGGTATTTATCCCAAAATAATTACTATACAAATTATAAAACAATGTTGTTTCGTGACATAATTAGAGTTCATTCACCCCGGTCAACTTGAATCAAAACAAAATGATACCTGCATATAATTATTCATATATGTATCAAGCTTTAAAAGGATTTTTGACCCCAATATTGCACTTACGATCAATTCAATTTATTGAACTGTCCATCTGAACGACTTTGTATTACATTGTAAGTACATCGCTTACATTAAAACGCGTCATATTATTTGATTACATATTATCATTTGAGCGAAATGCAAATGCTATAGCACAAGACCATACTTTCATCTCTATTCTCTGCTGCGTAATTTATTAACGTACCTACTTATTACAACATAAATATTCTGGCCAAAGAAAAATAACTATCAAATTGCCATTTTTACCTTATTAAACCAAATCAACAAAAAAAGAGCGTACGTGCTGAGCACACGTGTCAGAAGTGAAACTTCTTTGGCAATATTCAAAGATTCCAAAATCATCGCCGACCTCCATGACGTGACGGTATTGCCAACGCGCCCAAGAGAAGTTTCACTTCAAAACATATTCCATATAATAATACCTAAACAAAATACCAACCAGCGCTCGGTCTAGGATCACCAAAGTTGAAGGTGGAGGTGAACACTCCGAAGGGGAAGGCGCCGATGCCGAACGACATGTGGAAGCCCTCGCCGAAGCTGAAGCCCGGGAACCCGCTGTTGTTCTCGGGCTCCGTGCGCTGGCCCGCCGGTCGTGGTGGCACCTACGTGAAACAGAAAATATTGTTAGAAATTTTTAAAGAGTAGAAAACAAAAAAAAACGATCACGCGGAGGCCTACCGTGATCCCACCAAAACAATCGAATTTATTCTACTCTTTCGGCTTTATGTCTATACAGAGAATGAAATAGGCAGTTTAGTCCACGGCCATGGGACGCGGGCAAAAGGCAATAAAAAAAAATGTGTGCGTGTACTAGTGTACACACGTAAGAAGTGAAACTTCTTTATGACCTTATTTTTCAAAAAATAATTTACTATATGCAACTTTACAGAAATACGTCAATCACGCGTGTAAGGGATAAAAACAAGATGGCGCGTAACGAAAAAATGTTACACTAAATTTTTTTCCAACCCCGATAAAGAAGTTTCACTTCAAAAAAATTGTCGGGGCTGCCATGCCATTAATCCCTTTCTCGTTTTAATCTCAAGAGAAACAAGCATGAACTTAAAACAAACTACATAGATAATGATGGTATGGCAGCCCCGACGACTTTTTATTTATTTATAAATAACTAGCGGTCCGCCCCGGCTTCGCCCGTGGTACATATGAAAAATAGATGTTGGCCGATTCTCAGACTTACCCGATATGCACAGAAAATTTCATGAGAATCGGTCCACCCGTTTCGGAGGAGTATGCAGACTAACATTGTGACACGAGAATTTTATATATAAGAAAGAATAAATAATTATAATGGTACTTAATTTTAAAAATCTTCGGGAAGTTTGATTTGGGAATTTTTATTTCATAGAGTAACTTATAACATCAAACATCCTCACAAACTTACGTGTTTTTAATAATTAAAATTTTATACTTTGTTATATGTGTAAGATAATGTGATGGATATTAACTAAATCACTCAACGCGTTACAGGTAAATTAGCTTGGAGAAATTTTTGCATATGTAGTGGTGTGTATATTACTCAGATCTTAGAGCGCGTTTCCACTATATCGTTCTGGCCTATACAAAAATGTTTCGATATCCTAACATTACTATTTAATTTTATACTTATTCCTAGCAACACTTTTGTTTTCAATAAAAACAAGTTTTTATTTGAAAGAAAATGGTTTTGACTTTATAAAAAAAAATATATCATTCAATTTCACGTACTTGAGCAAACGACAAGGCGACTACCGTGAAACAATAAAATATCGTGTCCATAATAATTTGTTTCATAATTAATATTTGACCATAATAATTATGAAACAAAACAAATAAATAAATCGTCACTTGATAGTGGAAAGTGGAAACACGCACAAAACCAGAATAAACCAGTTTACGCTGTCCGCAGGTGCCACGTGCAGTCGTTTGGTACCGTTAGAACATAAAGCACACATTTAATTCAAAAATTATAATTATTACGTAGTTTAATTGTTAAATTTTGTATTTGTTGATTGTTGTTATTATTTGTTATTATTGTTATAATATTTGTTGAAGGGTTTAATTTGTGTGTAAGTGTTGTAACTTTATATTGTTTATGGGAGACATGCATAGAGTATATATATATTATCATATTGTGTACAAGCCGGCGCATTCTTTTTCTTAATCAGAGCGCATTCTAAATTTCAATTTCAAAATTATAATTCTGATTGGTTTTGTTTTTGGTCGATTTTTTGTATAAATACGGGAACTGTGTGCAAATAAAATCATTACAATCCGAATCGTCTTTGAGTTTACAACCCCTCTACAGTTCTCTACATGTTAATTCAAAATGGCTCCAGTGTCAAAACATGGTCGAGGCAAGCCTTTGACTTCTCAAACTAAAGAAGTTTTGTACTGTTTGTACAAATATTTCGAAAATGAGTGTAATAACAACCCGAGCAGTATTATGACCCCCACTCAATTAGTTGCTAAATCAACAGGAATTTCAATAGCATCCGTCAGAAAGGTAGTATCAGAAAGCAAATGTTGTCCTTCAGATCAGGAAGTAACATTTAAATCTCCTAAAAAGAAACCGAATCGTAAACCTACAATAGTAATCGATAACTTTGATCAGCAAGTTATCAGAAGAACAATTCATGACTTCCACATCACAAATAAAGAAGTTCCCACTTTGAAAACTTTGCACGCAAAATTGAAAGAAGATATCGATTATAAAGGTTGTGTCAGCACGTTACGAAAACACGTCATGTCATTAGGTTTTAATTGGAAGCAAACAGAAGATAACCGGAAACTTCTTATGGAAAAACACGAAATTAGATACTTGCGAATTAATTATTTGATGAAAATTGCTGAATATCGTGAACAACGCCGACCAATTGTTTACACCGACGAAACTTATATAAATACATCACATACCCTCTCAAAATCTTGGTCAGATGGAAGCACTTCAGGTTTCAAGCAACATATATCGAAAGGCAACCGCTTAATCATTGTTCATGCTGGTGGAATGGATGGCTTTATACCAAATGCATTGCTTATGTTTAAAGCCAACCAAAAAAGTGGAGATTACCACGACAATATGAATTATGACAACTATTCAAGGTGGATTCAAACTCAATTAATACCCAACTTACAACCAAATAGTGTTGTTGTTGTTGACAACGCACCATATCATAACTCAATACAAAATCCTGCACCGAATAGTAATTCTAGAAAACAGCAAATGATTGACTGGCTGACATTTAGAAACATTGAGCATTCATCCACGTTGCTTAAGCCTCAATTATATGAACTGATTCTGCAAAACAAGGCGAGATTTATAGAGTACAAGATAGACGAACTATTACGACAGCACGGTCATACTGTGCTGCGTTTACCACCATACCATCCGGAGTTTAATCCTATAGAAAATATATGGGGGATAGTGAAAACATATGTCGCAAAAAAGAATGTCGCAATGAATATGAATGTTATAATGTCATTAGCTGAAGAAAAAATGAACGCCATAACTGTAGAGGAATGGAGAAAAGTTTGTCTGCATGCTATTGAGGAGGAAAGCAAATATCAGGGTAGAGACGCAGCTTTAGATGCAATATCAGAACGAATTATAATTAATTTAAATAATTCATCTGATGAAAGCGAGGATGGGGATGATTGTGATATGCCTGGGGTTGATGAATTATTAGAATAAAATGAAATGCCATTTTTCCGGCGAGCTAAAGTTAAAAATTCATTTATGGGCCAAGGTATACGCTTTTTACAACAGAATTCCTCATAATATTAAAGAGTTTAGTAGTTCTAAATTTAAAACTTATATAAAAAATTAGTTCAGAGAGCCTATTACAGTATTAAGGAATATATGGACGATAAAAACCCATGGAGGGTTGTCGCGTAAAAACCACAGGACAGTTCTTTGGCATATTACTATAATATAATATGATGTTACATATATGTTTTGTAAAATTAAAACTGACATGATTAAAAAGAGCAACTATGGAGTTTCTTGCCGGTTCTTCTCCGTAGATACTGCTTTCCGAATCGGTGGTAAATGTTAAAAATATGTACCTAATGACGTTTCAAAAGTGCTTCTAGAAGAAGTCTAATTGAATAAATAAATGTTTGATTTTTGAGTTTTGAATTAAAATTAAAAAGAGAATCTTGGAACTGTTTAAATTGTGTACTAAAGTTAGTAAATTAAACTTTAAATGTCGTTTCTTTTTCAGGTTAGTAAATTTTTCATTTTAGTAACATTGTTAATGTAAAAGTTATACGTATGTTAAATGTGCAAATATTAAAATAAAGTCTCATCTTTTTCAGAGGAGAAACACATATAGTTTAATTTAAAATCCCAAATATATATATATATATATATATATATATATATATATATATATATATATATATATATATATATAATAAAAACTAAAAATAAAATGTTGTTTTTTTTTATTTGCTGACCATACACTACTACAAACGCAAAAATTTCTCCAAGATAATTTACCTGTACGTTCATAGATCGAGCAGTGATAACCGCATGTCAAGAAATGTATATTTGTTTATGCAAATTTGCAACATAAACTTTAATCTAACATGATAAATATTCATAACACACTTTTTGTATTGAACAATCAAATCGATCAAGGCCAATCATCGAATTTATTTTGGTATACATACAAGACTATCATTGTGTTAAGTATTTTGAATAAAAATACATAATATCTTATTCACAAGTGAACGAGTTTAATTGTTTTGTTAACTCGACAGGCCAGCGTAATAGACCAACACTCAACGTGTAACAACTCTAAAGTATTTTTTAAAAAGGCTCTGTCTCAATTTTACTGTCTACATTAGTAGCATTTGCAAAATTGATCGCAATGCTGCAGTGTCGCGTCAGCTAATATAATAATATGTGACCACTTGAACAATTACCTACAGTCTACACCAATTAATAATTATAATTCCCAATTAAAATAAAACCTATCAAGAGGGGTGACTGTACAAGTGTACATGTCATCATCCACTCGCTACCGAGGTCAACGCGTTTGTCTTTCACTGAACAATCGATAATTAACAATTCACAATCAAAATGAATATGTACATTCTTTTTTAATGTAAACTAGCTGTTGCCCGCGACTTCGTCCGCGATTAGGTCGTTTTTCGTCATTCGTCGTTTAAAAAAAATACGTGACACTTTATTTTTGAATGTTCTTAATTATTGTCTCTTATAAAATTTAACTACTTACATTAAAATTGAACACTGAAGAAAACATGAATGAATGTGATTTAAATTCTACATTACTTAGTATCAAAATATAATAATCTAAATTAAATGTAGATTAACAGTTTGAGCACACCATTATAGAATATGTACTTAAGTATTAAATTACGTTAGTTAACATAGTAACTTTACTAAAAACACGATGACTTTCTTTCGCGCTTGGTACCACAAACTAAGCATGTTTGTGGTAAGTGGCCCGCGTGACGCGTCACTTGACCCCCCGCGAGTTCCCCTCCGTTGCTATGCGAAAATACATTCGTTGCTCTATTTTAGGAAAAATTTGTAATACTGTGGCCTGGGCGTTATAACACGTCCAGGGAGTTCCTGAGTGCCGATATCACCATCTTGAGGAAAAGCTTCTAATGTCGATTTAAAACTGCATACATACGAATTAACCTGTTCTAAAATTGTGAAATGAGTTCAGTTTTAAATTTGAGAAATATTGATTTCTTGTATTCCACTATTCGTTGTAGTCGAATACAAAATATAGGTATTTAAACAAACTTAGGTTGGCCTACAGGCAAAAGGGATCCTATCAAATGGTAAACTTGACCTTGTATCTTAAAAGTAAGCATGATCGGAACTTCTGATAATTATTGAGCACCAAAGGATCATTTGAAACGCGCTACTATAAGAGCGAATATTGTCTAATAACAGTTTACATTGCACAGTATGTTCCTCTAAAAGTAGTGATTTCAAAGGTTCCGGTGTATCTTCAAATGAAAGCCGACTCCTTACTACACTTTAAAGCATTACAAAAAGAACATACTACGCCTTTACAGAAGATGATCTGTAATCAATTGTGAGGTTATAAGCAAACCCACTTTTATATTTGTCAGACCACACACCGAATTCGTAGATTGTTTACCTCAAGTCATTAAGACTATGACGAAATCTGTCTGCAGTAAGACGGGCCTCTCGCTATTCGTCCGTTTCCAGAGACCGAATAGTTTCAATTCTTAATCTTTCATTAAACAAACTTATTAATCGTTCTTGTCTCATATAATTGTAATATTCGCGTCCCTACTCTAGTCATTGCTTATACTCATGTTCATCTTCAAGAGATCGAATAATATTATGATGCACCCTATCATTTGTCAAACGGTCTTGAGACGTAATTCCCTCTCAGTAAGGGTTTCGGTCTCACGGGATAGTACAATATGCCGTTTGCGATCAGCTGTGAGACGTCATACCCTCTCAGTGAAGGTTTCGGTCTCACGGGATAGTAGGGGAGACCGGGTTTGGTTGTCTCACGGGTTGGTTGTCACAGCGGTCTTAACACAAAACTGAACTATCGAATAAGTCTGTTGAACAGCGTGGCAAGAGCGATACAGTGACAACGCTGTCCCCACTTCGCGTCAGACCGCCCCGATCTGCCGTGAGGGCCTCACACGTGTTTATTGTTTTCGCACAGATTTTTTATGATATGAGGACCGAATATGCTCCTCATAACATCACTTTTTGTGAACGAAACGACAGCGCGGTTTAATTTAATGCCAACACCATTAGAAAAAAGGATTATTATTAATTGTGAAAAAATATCATGATTTACACTATTAACACTCTTTTAACATAAAATATAAGTCTGTGAGTGTGTAAAAATAAATCCAGCTAATTACACATCAAACTTATGTTTATAATTAGGTATACGACATGAAAATATATTAATTACCAAGCAATAATAATACAGATAAGCAGTGGTGGCTCAGTGGTGAGACCTCGGACTTCGAATCGATAAGTCCGGGGTTCGAGACCAGGCGAGCGCGCAGGAAATAAATTGATTTTTCAATTTATCTGCGCATGTTGTAACATCACCACTGCTCGAACGGTGAAGGAAAACATCGTGAGGAAACCGACATGTCGAAGAATTAAAAAGTTCGATGACATGTGTCATCCGCCAACACGCACTTGGCCAGCGTGGTGGATTATGGCCTGTACCCTCATAGGAGGCCCGTGTCCCAGCAGTGGGAACGTATATGGGCTGATGATGATGAATAATACAGATAAATACTGAACATAAGTAGGTATAATAGATATTAAGTAGTATTAGTTAAAATATACTTTGACTGTTAGTCAAAGTTTATTTTTACTAACAACATGTAAATGAAGAAGAAATAATAATTACCAACGAACTAACCTTTTCTATAATACTTAACACGGCACATTTTTCAAATTATCTTGCTCAACCCTGCTCAAAAATTTGAGGGTTTTGTTGGAACTTTAATATGTCAAAACTATGATATATCTAAACTACGATACAACTTGCTTGCGGAAATGCTCATTACAATTGTGAATCTAAAGTATAACTAACAACATACTATTCAATTTTATTGAGCTGATGAATATCTTTTGCCTGGAAGAAATCACCGTCGCCTAATAAATATACTGTGTTTTCTTATAAAACCGTTACATAATTTATTTTATCTACTTAAATAATGAAAATGATATTATATTTATAAAATATAAAACATATTATGTAAAATGATTAAAAATAAATAAATGAAGCAACTACGATTCAAAGAAAACATCTTTTTCAGTGTTAAAATGCTCTTAGCAATCCTGGATGATGAACATAAAATAAAAAATAAATAAAATAAAATAAATAAATAAATATTATAGGACATTATTACACAAATCGACCTAGTCCCACAGTAAGCTCAATTAAGGCTTGTGTTGTGAAAACATGTACTCTGGATGATGATCATGTACTCTGATCCCAGTACGGTCGGTACCTCGATAGCCATAACGATAAATATTATAATCAGATAACCGCAAAGTCAAAATAAAAACATTACTTGTACAGTTGTGAGTGCAAAATTTACGTTTCATTTGGAATAACATTTTTTTCGGTACTAAATCGTAGTCGTTTGATATGTGGTTGGCTGCCCCTCCTCTCCTTCCTGAAAAATATCCTCCAAAATTTCCCGAGATACTTCCAATGATTGAACCATTGGACGTTGGACATTAACTTCAGTCAAAAATTGACGAAGCGGATGATTACTAATTTCCACTTAATCCTCGCTGCTACTATCTTTACCATCAAATCATCAATTTTCAAGTGGTGTTGTAAAAATATCAGCAGAAATCGTCTTCCAAAGGCGATATAATTTTATGAGCATTGAATCTGTAAATAACAAAATCAAAAGTTAACTGTAAATCTATAAAAAAAGCTACTTACAAATAAAATTTTATCAAAAACTACTGTTCCCAATGCACCTCAAAATAATAAAAGAATTCATCATTTTATTATTTCATTCTAAAAGTGTAATATAATACCTACCAACAAAAAACATGAATTGCTATCATTATAAAAAATAAATACCTATAAGTAACAACTTACTTTTTGTGGGAACGCATGATGGTGAAAATTCACAAAACACGAAGATTGCATTTGATATTTTTGGTTTTATGGCATTCAATTGCTTTATAAATATCACTACATAGTATAAAAAAAGTCGCTTTCTCTGTCCCTATGTCCCTTTGTATGCTTAAATCTTTAAAACTTCGCAACGGATTTTGATGCGGTTTTTTTAATAGATAGACTGATTCAAGAGGAAGGTTTTAGTATATAATTTATTAGGTTTTAGACAAAGCGGACGAACCCGCGGGCGGTAAGCTAGTAAATTTATGAAATACGAAGATTTTTAAAATTGTAACTAATGAACGCAATCAATATTAGATTAACTGTAGATAATGGTGTCTAGTTTTACTTAAAATAATAAACATCTACCCTCACTTTAAAAAAATGTAGTATATTTATTATTTACACGAAATATACCTTATAGGGAAGGGAAGATATGGGCTAAAGAGTTAAATAAATAACATAATTATATTTAAATTATTAATTTCCAACTGTGTATTCAGTAGTGTTAACATCTAAATTGATTTGATTTTTACGAAATCTCATAGATGGCGCTGTTACAAAATTAACATTATACAACTTACATTCTTTAAACTATGTTTCTCTTCCCAAGTTACTTAAATGGCATAATTTTTATAGTGTCAATCTAGATATTGTCAAACAACATTTATATATGCGTCATTTGATTATTAATTTCCAATAGTTAACGTGTGTTTGATTTTTCTAACACTTCATAGATGACGCTGTTTCAAATTTGTCTTTATACTGCTAAGATTCATTTAACTGTTTCTCTGCCCAAAATTACGTAAATGACATAGTTTTTATTTTGTAAAGCTAGATAATAGCATGGCTTACTCGAAACCAACATTTAAACATGAGTCTTTAGATTGTACGCTGTCGTAGTACACGGAATATGTAAGAAAAATAAAGGCTCACAGCTCCTCCCCCGAAGGTGATATCATGATAATATGTTTAAACTATCCTCACCCGACCTCTTAGGAATATTCATGCAAAATTTGAAGTAAATCTATGCAGTACTTTTCGAGATTAGCCCGGTCAAACATACAGACAAACAGACAAACAGACAAACAGACAAAAATTCTAAAAACTATATTTTTGGCTTCTATATCGATTATAGATCATGGATTATGTATTCTTTTAAAAAAATATTCAATGTACAGTTTTGACTTTCCTACGATTTTATTATATGTATAGATATTTTTATCATACCTTTTAATAAAAGTGCCCTTTAAATTCCTGGCTACATTTTTTTATAAAGCTTATAATATTATCACAGATAATTTTTCAAGTGATTTTTTCGCGCCTTTTTTTAAGTTTTTCGCGCCACAATTATTTTATTAATTAGTGCAATTATTGAGGAAACCTTGAGTATATATTACAATACAGGTAAATTAGCTTGGAGAAATTTTTGCATATGTAGTGGTGTGTATATTACTCAGATCTTAGAGCGCGTTTCCACTATATCGTTCTGGCCTATACAAAAATGTTTCGATATCCTAACATTACTATTTAATTTTATACTTATTCCTAGCAACACTTTTGTTTTCAATAAAAACAAGTTTTTATTTGAAAGAAAATGGTTTTGACTTTATAAAAAAAAATATATCATTCAATTTCACGTCCTTGAGCAAACGACAAGGCGACTACCGTGAAACAATAAAATATCGTGTCCATAATAATTTGTTTCATAATTAATATTTGACCATAATAATTACGAAACAAAACAAATAAATAAATCGTCACTTGATAGTGGAAAGTGGAAACACGCACAAAACCAGAATAAACCAGTTTACGCTGTCCGCAGGTGCCACGTGCAGTCGTTTGGTACCGTTAGAACATAAAGCACACATTTAATTCAAAAATTATAATTATTACGTAGTTTAATTGTTAAATTTTGTATTTGTTGATTGTTGTTATTATTGTTATAATATTTGTTGAAGTGTTTAATTTGTGTGTAAGTGTTGTAACTTTATATTGTTAATTCAAAATGGCTCCAGTGTTAAAACATGGTCGAGGCAAGCCTTTGACTTCTCAAACTAAAGAATTAAACTTTACATGTCGTTTCTTTTTCAGGTTAGTACAGTGAAATTAGTCTCGAGAAATTTTTGCATATGTAGTGGTGTGTATATTACTCAGATCTTAGAGCGCGTTTCCATTATATCGTTCTAGCCTATACAAAAATGTTTCGATATCCTAACATTACTATTTAATTTTATACTTATCCCTAGCAATACTCTGATTTATGTTTTAAAGAAAATGGTTTTGACTTTATAAAAAAAATAATATATCATTCAATTTTACGTCCTTGAGCCAATGACAAGGCGAATACCGTGAAACAATAAAATATCTTGTTCATAATAATTTGTTTCGTAATTAATATTTGACCATAATAATTACGAAACAAAACAAATAAATAAATCGTCACTTGATAGTGGAAAGTGGAAACACGCACAAAACCAGAATAAACCAGTTTACGCTGTCCGCAGGTGCCTCGTGCAGTCCGGCGTCAGTCGCTGCGCTTGGTACCGTTAGAACATAAAGCACACATTTCATTCGAAAATTATAATTATTACGTAGTTTAATTGTTAAATTTTGTATTTGTTGATTGTTGTTATTGTTTGTTATTGTTGTTATTGTTTGTTATTAAAGTGAAACTTTTATTACATCGTCTCAAACTTTTTGGTCTGTGTAGCGCATGTCGCGTGTATCGCGGCTGCCGAGTAGGTATACCTACTCGGCAGCCGACCGTCACGCGACATGCGCTACACAAAGCAGTGTTCGGAACCGTTCGAACAGTTTCACTTTTACCGTGGTTTACATTTTTGGCCGGAGAACACCTAATTCATACACGTCTTCACTGAAGTAAAAATCGGCACTGCTTGTAATGTTTGGAACTAATAAAATATTAATAATACTAATATTATATACTTGAATAAAAACTAAAAATAAAATGTTGTTTTTTTTTTATTTGCTGACCATACACTACTACAAACGCAAAAATTTCTCCAAGCTAATTTACCTGTAAATTTTTCATTTTAGTAACATTGTTAATGTAAAAGTTATACGTATGTTAAATGTGCAAATATTAAAATAAAGTCTCATCTTTTTCAGAGGAGAAACACATATAGTTTAATTAAATTTAATTTAATTTAATTTAATCCCTTATATATGTCGTGGCCATATCGTAGATTTGCTCATTTCATGATATGATCGATCATTTCGTGAAATGATCGCATTGCATGAAATGATCGAATGTCTATTGGCCACATCATGATGTGGTTTAGGCAGATCAATGATAAGAAATCGTTTCTCGATATGGCCAACTAAACGCGCGGTTTTTTCATGAAATGATCAAAATTATTTGATCATATCGTAAAATAGTTACATTAATTATTGGTAGAGGCGCTGCAAGCTCTGTGTTTATGTGATAACTGATAATATGGCGGCCGCTGGCGAAAATTTAATTATTCGCAGTTAAAAACTTCATAATTCGTTTAATAACAATATGAAGAAAGTCATAGCAAAGAATTTACGACGAAGAGGTTCGAGTACTATGGAAAATGTGGATATCTTATATGTATTGAAGAAAAAATGCGTCTTAAATAAAAGGATTTAAGACGCATTTTTTCTTTTAGGATATATATTTATATATCCTACTATATTATTATGATTGTTTGTTTTTTAAAAAGCGATCCGCTTCTGGCACTCGCCGGCCGCTACCGCGGCACGCTCGCTTTGCTCGCTCGGCTCGTGCGTTGTTTATCAAAGTCTAACCTAACCTAACCTAACTGTTTTCTATTGCAAAAACCATTCGCTTCTGGCATTCGCCGGCCGCTGCCGCGGCACTAACTTAAATGACACTAAACAAGTTCTTAGAATATTCTGAATTTTTTTAATATTTTATGGACTCTCTATATTTTATACGATCTGGCCAAATGTGGATGATCAAATCGTGAAACGTTGACGATTTAACGATCTGATCAAACTATGTTGGCCATTTCCTGAAATGCGACCATTTCGTGAAATGATCAATCATATCATGAAATGAGCAAATCTACGATATGGCCACGACATATTATATATAAAATAAAAACTAAAAATAAAATGTTGTTTTATTTTATTTGCTGACCATACACTACTACAAACGCAAAAATTTCTCCAAGCTAATTTACCTGTAGTATAGAGCGCGTGTATTGCACAAATTGCTCAGTGCACATCGTAGGCAGATGAGCTATAGATACTACATAGATGTGTGTGTGACAAATAGGGATGGGTAGGTATCAATTGCGTGTTGAACTATCGATAAGTTATGTAAATAGATATGTATCATAAGTAAATTTTATGTTCAATAAGTTATTAAAGGAAAAATATATGAATAAAGTATAAATATGTAATTTTAAATTTTTTTACCAACTGAATAAAGTTTGTTTATTCCATTTTAATATTTCTTGTATTAATTATAAGTACTTTAAAAAAATATGTTTAATTGGAATATCAGAAAAACGTGAGTACTTTTTAAATAATCAAGTTAATAAAAATAAAAGATCGGGTTTAGTGCTATTTCTTTAATAATAAATCAAAAAATAATAATAATGTTTTAAAAATGTTAAATAAAAATAAGAAATAATTAATAATTTAAAATGATAATATAATAAATAATATTAATAATTTTTTTATTTAATTTTATCCATTCTACTATCAAAATCTTCAAAATCAATTTAGCGGTTCAGAAAATATATCGTAACATTACATACATTTACACTATAAGTAATACAATAATACATTCACATTCATAATATTAGAAAGTGTATCATACAAAACACACCACAAATTTATTTATAATAAATTTTTAAAAGAGTTTTAATTTTAAAGTTAAATAAATAATTTGTTAAAATATAGTTCTTCTAGTAAACTTTATATCGAATACAGCGTTGGTCAGGTCACATCACTACGATCACGTGGCGGCAGTGAGGCGCGCGAGCGAGCCTGCGCGTGTCCGCCTCCCACCTCCCCTTCACCCCCGCGATGCTAAATTTATTTTCATAAAAATAAGTATAACAATCGACTTACTGATGAAATGTGATACTGGATTTCAATTTTGTGTATTTTCTAGTATCGTTTTTGCAAGATAGAACTGCACATTTCACCATGTTTATTCGTAAATATTAAAAAAAATCCAGAGCAACGCACTTCGACAGCACTCAACCACGACTACGAGCGCTCGCGGCGGGAACGTCGTGTTGTTCCCACCTGTGCCTACTGTTCCCACTTGGTTATTCGCACTCTATAGATAGTATATATACTCTAAGGAGGAAACGGTCTGTCGAGAGCATGGAACTATAGTCATACTGGAACCCAAACTCCTAAGAATAAATAAAAAACTGATAGAATGACCGCAAGTAACCCCTGTTTACCCCATAGGGTAGCCAGCGTGATTGTAAATTTTTCCCCTATTGACGTGCATTAAAAAATCGACTGTCAGTAATAATAGTCTATATGACAAAAATCATTAATAAAATCCGCTAAAAAAATGAAATTAAACGAGATTCATGCAGGTTTGCTTTTCCATTGAAATAACAAAGGTTTACAACTTTTAAAATGGACTGCTTATCGAACACGCTCATAATTTTTTTCCCATATTTTGAATTATGTTATGAAAATCGTTGCGCGGCAGCCCCAATTCTAGGTGTCAAATAATGTTTACTGCAAAATGGCGGATGTTTATGTTCATTTCGTGAGTTTGTTCTTGTATTTTGGAATTATTCTGAGCCAAAATTAATAGAAATGGTTGTAAATATATTGTGCGCGGTTGCAAAAGTGAATGGCATCCAGGATGTGATATTATATTTCATTCGTAAGTACAAAAAACCATGCATAAACTACGCTTCATGTAAAATTGTAGTTTAGTAATATTTCTACTTTAATTGTTGTTAAATCTGGAATAATAGATCGAAGTTGTGATTATAATGTTAATTTTGATTAGGTTTTTTCCATTTAACATCGTTATTTGCTTATTATTAAATGTTTCATGATTGTAATAAATATTAGACTAGGGTGTCCATACTTTATAAAATTGTGTACATATATTTCGGTATGGTATTTTATATGAGGAGAAGTCTTTCTCCACTTGAGTTAGTTCAATTGGCGTGAAAGTTAATGGTATAAAAACGTTGTTTACTACTTTTATATAATGATATATTGTAAAATCAAAAACTCAAAGTACATACATATATGGTACCTACTGAAATAGAAGCACAAGACAACAGCACAAATTTTGTGTTATCTGTATCTAAATGACATTTTTTTTTTATATTTTGCAAATAATCTTCTTTTCTCTTTACAGGTTTCCGTCCAATCTAGCGGAACGTAATACATGGCTAAATATAGTAGAATTAAAAATATCCTGTTTTGAAAAAGTGAAGATATGCAACATTCATTTTAAACCCGCACTTGGCCAGTGTGGTGGATGTGGCTGTAACCTCATAGGAGGCCATGTCCCAGCAGTGGGAACGTAATATATACGTTACGGGAAATAAAATGTATGGGAGGGTTTAAAGTTACATTTTTAGATATTTCTTGTTATATTTAAAAAAAGTTATTATTGTTATTTTACTCATTAGGTAAAGTATCATATCAGTATCATATCGATATCAGTTTAAAGTTTTTTGATACCTGCAATAGTTACGGAATAATCACCTGTGCACACTTAACGATTACACCCTGAATATATATATTTTGTTTTTTATTGTATGATAGGGAAGCGCTAGACCACGATCTCATATTTCAAGTACTCTTAAAACTATTTAAATACTTAAGGGTATGGAATGATAAAAATATTTTCAGTGAACCGATTTCGTTACTTTTTATTGTTATTATCTTATAATTTGCAAATTTGTAAAGGCAGTTGGCATTGTAATGATAAATAAATATTATAAAAACACATTGATATTTTACTTCATTAATTCCTCAAATGACTGGACGTAACGCCAAATTATACAGCAAAATGTTGTCATAATTTATAGCGGTCCTGTGTTCTGAAGATGCATTACAGATAGCGGAAGACGCAAACATGAAAAAACGCTGAAAGGAACATTACAATTTTCCAATGTTAAATACTTGAACATCTATTTTTTATCTATTTGCAAAAACTCTACAGTAACTATATTAGAATAATAAATGCAATTACGTAATTTATTTCCGCCGTAAATCATCAACCATCAATCAATCAATAAATATAAAACTCTCCCGTTACTTAGTGACTGACAGACAACGCACAGCCTAAAATCACTGGACCTAAAGACATGAAATTTGGCACACTCTGTATATCTAGAGTATCCTAAAGGTGCACTTAGAAAGGCTATTCCGAAATCCCCACGGGATAAATGGGATTTTATGTTTTATGACTTCAACGAGGACGAAGTCGCGGGCAAAATCTAGTATTATAGTAAAATTTTAATACGAATAAAATTGATGTATCCGTTATTTTTTTCCTTAATATCCTGAATTTTTTACATTTATACTCACCCCACGGAAATATAGACATACTATATATATTTCCATGACTCACCGTAACTAGAAAGAGACGGAGGGGAAACGATAAGATTCAAGGTCAAATTTTTTGACTTCACTTTTTCTTAGGGAGTGTGGGTTCCATACGTAGTATATATAGTTCCATGGTCGAGAGACTACAATTTGTTTTTTTTTTGTGTTGCCAATAATAACCAGAAGGGATTATTAAAAATAATGAGTTGGTGTTGTGGTTTTAAATTTTAAACTGGCGACCTAGTGTCCATTTGGGGATTACGAACGTCGGCTTGCAGGAAGTGAGAAGGCCCTTAGGGACTATAATTGGTCAGACACTACAATGACTGTAATATATAATATTATAATAAATCTGTAGAGAGGCCAATTCTGTACATGAAATATATAAAAAAAAAACTATGAAGGGGTGATAAGGGATCGCTACTGATGCCAAAAATGCAATCAGTAAAATTTTTGTCTGTCTGTCTGTCTGTCTGTCTGTCTGTCTGTCTGTCTGTCTGTATATTCGTTATAGAAACAAAAACTACACGACGGATTTTAACGAAATTTGGCACAATTATTCTTCATACTCCTGAGCAGGTTATAGTATACTTTTTATTACGCTACGATCAATATGAGCAGAGCAGTGAAGGGAAATATTGGGAAAACGGGAGAAGTTACTCCATTTTTTAAGCTTCCGTCGCGTGTGCAGCCTTAATGGTTAAAGCTACATAGAAATCATGTACGACACAAATGTTCTTAAATTATGATATAAAAATAAATTCCTAGGCAGCATATGTCTATCTTTAAAAATTGACTCACAATAACACGTGAAACTTCAATAACTTAGCAATTCGGAGCTTTCTGATTATATTTGTCTACTCTTACGTTTACAACACTCTCACTCATCCCTAATTAAAAAAAGTTAACATTATTACCTATTCAATAAAAAAAGAATCATGTAAATCGGTGTAGAAACACCAAAGTTATACATGAAATACGCTATAAGTCATCGCGCGTGAATACAGAATCATGAAGCCATATAATAAGGATTATTTTTGTGTATCAGTTGCCGCGTTCGACGCGCTTCGCGGCGGGAGCTATAAAAAGGCGGCGGGTCCGCACCCGTTTCGCGTTGTCACGGCATCACGTGTGAACGGCTGAACCGATTTCGATAATTCTTTTTTTATTATATTCCTTGAAGTACGAGGATGGTTCTTATGTAGAGAAAACGTAAATATGTACCACGGGCGAAGCCGGGGCGGACCGCTAGTATATAATATAGGTACCTACTAAACTTTCAGTAACGACATTTGAAATATTTTTACCAGCCTACACCACCATGGTTTTTTTATTTATAACTAAAATCGTGGAAAACCACCATAATATGCAAAACCATGAATCTATAATAATATTATATACTAAATAATGTACTGCAGGAAATTTCGATTTATTACATCGATATATTATTCGATATTTGTATTTTTTGGTTTAACATATTTTATATTAAAAAAATATGAACCAAGTGTACAATAACAATTAATTTAAAATTAATAATGTTGTTTTTCCTTTTCATTTTTGAAGTGAAACTTCTTTATCGGGGTTGGAAAAAAATTTAGTGTAACATTTTTTCGTTACGCGTGACATTTTTCCGTTACGCGCCATCTTTTCCTCCCTACCACGCGTGATTCGACGTATTTCTGTAAAGTTGCATATTAGTAAATTATTTTTTTAAAAATAAGGTCTTAAAGAAGTTTCACTTCTTACGTGTGTACACTAGTACACGCACACATTTTTTTTTATTATTTATTCATTCAGTCACATGATTGAAACTACAACCACAGTATTACAATATCTATACAGTACGGAAGCGAATGTACTTGTGCAGAGAAACGGAGGGGAACTGGCGGGGGTCGGGCGACGCGGGCCGCGTAAGGCAAACACGCTTAGTTTGCCTTACCTAGCGCGAAAGGACGACGCAGTCGTATTTTTTGTGTAATAATTTTATTATACATAGGTACTTACATATTCTATTATGGCGCGCACAAACTGTTCCGTTTACGGATGTAAATCTACATTGAAATCCCGTATGGAAACAATATTTCAGAAATATTGTATTAATTGTATCTGTTGAATTAAAATCAAAGCGATGTATATGTTGTCCTCATTATTTTCTACTCAGATTGTACATCCCAATGCGAATGCATTACTTAGTTAAATGTTATAAAATAAAGTGTCCACGTAAATAATATTTAGCAGTGCAATATCTGTAATTATATATTTATGAATTACATCAGATTTAATAATCGCAATTATTTTGAATGTACATATGAATAAATGATTTCATCATAATATTAATAATCACAATTGTTTTATTTCCCATTTGTTGCAACCCTAGCGTATTTTCGTGTGGCAGCGTAAGTACCTACGCTGGCGGCGGCATCGCGCGACATCAAAGGCGTTTCCTTACTGTAGGAAATAATATTGTAATACTGTGCTACAACTACTCGTATATATTTAGGCGCCTGTATTTTATCCGCTTACGTACATCGTACATTATTCATTCCAAAACATGATACGTAGTTATCTACATTCTACATATTCATTTCATCAAAGAAAAAAAAATCAATCACTATTTGCAATTATGTATTATCAAAGAATTACGTGTATGCACCGACACAAATATGCGGGCGAAAACATTTGAAAACAATACAAAGATAATAAGATTAATTATTGAAGGAATTTCTTAACCCATTATTAAAGGAATGTTAAAGATACACACTTTAGGTAAGTAAGTCTTATTGTTTACATTAAGACTTACTTTTGTATATATTATTCAATTTATATCTTACTAATAATAATGGATGTAAGTTGTTACTCTTTTACTCGAAAACCACTAGATTGTGTACTAGATTAGCACACAATTTATTAAAATACTTGTTTTTGCCAGCGATTTAGTCCATGGATAATAAAATCAAGTATGTCTTTTTGCCGAAATTGATTTAAAACAGCAGTATACTTTACCAAATTTTATACATGTCTCAACAACTTATGAAACTACCATTAAAGTGTCATACACATAACTTGCAGTAAATACACAATATTTATGGGCAGTATTACCTTATTCCTAGGGTCCTCCTGCTTAGTATTCCCCCTGCCATACAGCGGGATCACCTTGTCTCGGCTGATGGCTGCCTTGCAGACCGGGCACACCTGTCTGCTCGGTCTCGTCTCCAGCCACTGGTGCAAGCAGGGCCAGCTAGAAGCAAGCATACATTTAGAAAGATGGTTCTTTGACACACTTATATATCCTACTAATATAGCATAAGCCTCTGGCTCCTGAGACACAGTTTTAAACTAGTTCGGGAGCCGAAGGATTCATTATTTTGACCTGTGTAATTATGTCAATAAAGAATTTTTATTATAAATATTATAAATGCGAAAGTTTGTGAGGATAACCGATAAGTGTATGTGTGTGTTTGTTACTCTTTAACACAAATACTACTGAACCGATTACAATGAAATTTAGCACACAATATAGAGGTGTATTCACAATTAACATTATGAATTATTGTTGTCATTATTTTTGCTATGTTTATATTATGAATATGTAAGTTTTTATTAGACATATAAACAGTAAACCACTATTAATGAATTAATTACTTTGAAGATGGTCATTTCTGATGCAACTTTTACTATTTTTCCATTAGCTGTAATTTTTTTACCATTGCTTGAGGATAATAAAAAATTAATAGAATTAAACAATGACTATGAATGTGATTATAAATTGACTAGATTTCCACCCGCGGCTTAAAAAAAAAAACTCGCATAGTTCCCGTTCCCGTGGGATTTCCGGGATAAAACCTATCCTATGTGTTAATCCAAGCAACCCTCTATATGTGTGCTAAATTTCATTGTAATCAGTAGTATTTGCGTGAAAGAGTAACAAACACACACACATCCTCACAAACTTTCGCATTTATAATATTAGTAGGATAGTAGGATTATAGTAGGACTAGTAGTATAGAATAAAATAATATTTGAAAAACAACACTATAAAATGTCTGCAGCCATTATCCACATTTGTAGATTTATATCAGTTAAAAATCAAACTATATCACTACATAGTATAAAACAAAGTCGTTTTCTCTGTCCCTATGTCCCTTTGTATGCTTAAATCTTTAAAACTACGCAACGGATTTTGATGCGGTTTTTTTTAATAGATAGAGTGATTCAAGAGCAAGGTTTTAGTATATAATTTATTATGTTTCAGACAAAGCGGGCGAAGCTAAGGGCGGAAAGCTAGTTGCTGATAAAGAACATCATCCAAATACTAAAGATGCAAAATGGAATTTCTAGGACTTTCCTTGATCTACAACAGAGTAAGAGATAGTATGGATATTTAGACATATTTTTTAAATTTGGTAACATTCATGGAGGAAAACTCTTGCATTAACTATTTAAATCTCATAAAGAATTTCAGAAAACTAGATCTTGCTATAGCAAGGCATTAATTTTATATATAGGTTAAATGTTCTTTTTGAAATACTGAATTCTCTTAAATAATATTTCTGACTAGCTGAGCTGACAGACATGGTCCCGTCTATGTGTTAATTATCAAACCTGTGAAGATTAAATGGCTCAAACTTCTTAAGTTTTTCTTTCATAAGATCCTTCTCCTGATAATAAGAAAAAAATAATTATCGAAATTGGCCTAGATGTTTAGGCATTATGCTGTGACCAAGGGAAATAGGGATTTATTTTTATATAGACATGAAACAGAATCAATATCATTGTTATAAAGGCTACACAAAAAAAAAAAACTTCAAGAGTTTATAATTGTCAAAATAAGCAAGATGCATATAGGTATATTTATTCCTGCTTAACTCCTTTATATACAAACATAAAGGTGGAAACACTTATTTTATTTATTTAAATTATTAGTAGGTACTAGGTACCATAAAATTGCAACATGTCAACATGTCCTCAATGCCATATAATTCATTAACCTGTACCCTCATTTTATTCTCACATCATTTAATTTTAATTTTTCCAAGTTTTGAAACCAATATTTCTTAAAATCAGCTTTGATGTTATAGTATTATCATAAATTTTAGATATCCACATTCTATGTACATACCTATTGTGACATATTTTAATTGCCCAATATCTTATCAAATGTCAAGTATAAACTTCTGTGAAAAATACACAAGTTATTTGCAAGTGTTTTATTATTAAAATTTCCTAACATCATTTTTACAAATCTATTATATTTTTTTAAATTAATTTTAGCTTAAACTTCATCAGTTATTGTATTGACAGTACACAAACATTACCCTACCTAATATTCTAAAGTCAAGAGTTTGAAGGTGAACATTTAATATCTAAACGAAGCCCAATTCAATTTTTTATTTATATTTGTAAACATTTGTAACAGAACATACCAGAATAAATGTCCACACATGCTAACAACTGCATCTCGAGCCGTGTCCAGGCAGATGTTGCATTCCAGCATTCGTTCATCGCGCTTGTCCTCCTCTCCGCCTGCATCACCACCAGGAGCCGAAGCACTTGGCTTCGCTTCACTTGTCTCTGCCATTACAGGCTCAATAAATCTCACCCTTCTTAAATTATTACGTCACAAAAAAACATCTATTCCACAATACACTTAGCGTAATCACAACAGCAAATGACGTTTAAGAAAAATCGCAGTTTTCATTAAGATCCAACAGTAACTTTCACTGGTAACAGTACACCACACTAACAGTCCTTTTAATTAATTACTGAAACAATTTCGCACTTCAAAATACCTTGGAAATATGAGAAACAACTTCCCCAACCAACCCCACAGTTTGACCACTGATTGATTGTCAATTTTGGCAATAGATAACAGAAGTGCTAAATCATACAGCCACGTATGATATTAAAAAATGAGAATATTATGATTGTAATCTTGGATTGTAATAACAAATTTATCTATAGATACATTAATATTACTGTAAATTGAATTACGTAAAGAGATTAAAAACATGCGTTTTAAATCAGAAATTATCGAAAGTATACAGTTGAGACTTGAGATGTATTCTAAGTTAAATTAAATATATATGTTACAGTCAAAACCCTGAACCAGTCAATATCCTTATTGACGGTTATTAAGGTTATTGACTAAGGGCGTCGGTCAATATCCTTATTAACTGATTTTATCTGACAAAGTCAGTTAATAAGGATATTGACCGACACCCTTAGTTAATAACCTTATTGACTGATTTAAAGAGCAGACATTCAGTCAATATAGGTTTTAACCAACGTACTGAATAGATTTTAACCACTTTAACACTTAAATCTTTCTGTAATGGGCAAGAAAAACAATAGCGAGTCGGTTCTGGCACTCGCCGGCCGCTGCCGCTGCACTTGTCTGTAACATATAAATCGAGTCTAGAGATTAATGTAGTTGGTTTTAATTTACAAATAATATTTTTTATACAATATATATTTCTTAGTTCTTTGCAATTTTGTATTTTTCTGATGAAAGTAAAATACATGATTTAGTTTTTTTAGATCAGGCAATAGCCTTGCTATACTGCCAAATAATTTCAAATATGGTAATTATTGTTTTCTCTGGCTTTGCGAGATTCAACAATTACATTTATTGAAAATTAAAACATATTTTTCAAATAAAATAATAATTTTATTGGTATTATTGTTCTATTTTATCTAAATAATTGTAAGCTACGTATATTTATATGCTAAGATTAATGCACTTAAATAAGAAAGAAAAGAAAATAAATCATAAAATGGTGTCTAGACCTACGTGCCCTGGAAAAATATGTTGAAAAACAACTGTGACGTCACAAACAATTTTAACCAGCTGCAATTGGAATAGAGGCTTAAGGATTTATAAGTAAATTATTAATATATCAAAATGGGTGGTGCCGTGAGCTCGGGTCGCGACAACAATGAGTTGATAGACAATCTGTTGAGTGGGAACTATATACGCACTAGGCGGGTAGAAAAAGTATTTCGGGCTTTGGATCGTGCGGATTATATGACACCTGAGGCTAGGGACCAGGCTTATAAAGATCTAGCTTGGAGGAAGGAACCCTTTCATTTGTCTTCACCATGTATTTACAGGTAATATAGCAATTTCAAGTTTACATTGAGATCACTATCGTTTCTCTTTTAACATTGATTTCAACTGATATTGATATTAAGATCCTTTAAAAGTAGCTTTCTACATACACAATGAATTTTAGTAGCCATACTAAACATATAATATTAGTAAGTAGACAATAAGTGGATTATTTGCATAAATTTCAACATACCTGGCTTTTTTGAACTCAGGGAAGAGTATTCATGGACTGATTCTACACTTAGACTTGGAATTTCATGATTCTGTATCTAAGTGATGTTCCATGGCTCTTTAGTGAGGTGATGGAGGGACTTGAGCTGAAGCCTGGGCTGTCGTTCCTGAACATTGGATCGGGCACAGGATACCTGAGCACTCTGGCCGGGCTGATCCTGGGCACCGCAGGCATCAGCCACGGGGTGGAGGTGCATCCCACCATTGTGGAATATGCCACCAAGAAGCTCAGCCAGTTCATTGAAAACTCTCCATCTTTGGACGACTTTGACTTTTGCGAACCTAAGTTTTTTTTGGGTAAGTTATTGATAATGTTTGTATCTCTATCAAGTCTATAAAGCTCTACTTTATAGATAGCTATAAAAATATGTTTATTGTATATATTAGTTACCTGAAAATAAATATCATATAAACATTTGATTTAATTATATTCAGGTAATGGGCTGTGCATAGCTCCTCTTCAATGTGGCTATGATCGAGTTTACTGCGGGGCTGGCTGTCCTGAAGAATATGAAAATTACTTCAAGAATCTTATTAAGGTAACATTATTAATTATTTTTTTTTCTTAATTTTTGTACTCAAAATTTTTTTTCAAAATTTTTTTTGAGTACTTACAAACAAAATATGCTTTATTCGTAAATGTTTTAATTGAAAAGTAAAATTCACTTTTATAAAATAATTAAACAATTTCTATCAATATAGAAAATTCACAAATTTAAAATTTGATTCAATAATTTCAACAAGTTTTTTGTAACAGGTTGGAGGCATCCTAGTGCTGCCCATCAACGACACTCTGCAGCAGGTGAAGCGAGTATCGGAGAACAAGTGGGTGTCTCGCAGCCTGCTCAATGTGTCCTTCTTGAACTTACAAGTGCCGACGCAAGAGGACTCCTTGGACAGCGTTAAATTGGGTAAGTTTTAAGTTGTAATTGAGTAAATATTCTTTTTATGAAATTTTTTTTGTCATTCCATTCTCTGAAAATTTAGATTATTATGACAATACAATGCTAACATCACATATGTATTACTATTTTTTTTTGGTATATCTCAATTATTTCGTTATATTTTATCATAACATGAATTGACAATATAAACAACTACACTCTCAATGTACTTTTAGAAGGTCGCACAAAAATATCTGAGCAGCTTTGCGTAGAACGCATACATTAATTAAATAATGTACAGATAATATTAAAGCATCCATTCAAATCAACATCTTATTTTGTGGCAGTAATGTTCAAAGTCCGATGAGCGATGTTAAACTATGTCACAAGCCAGAAACAGCCTAAAAGCTTCAGTTGAATAGTCATGTGGAAAGAAAACAATAGATAGAATAAAAAAAAGAGCTGAACGGATCAGAAGTGAAACTTCTTTGGCAAGATTCAAAGATACCAAAATCGTCGCCACTGACGTGACCTTGAAATTTTACACTCAAAACGCCTAAAGCAGTTTCATTTCAAAAATTAAATCTTTATTTCTTTTATATTCTATGTACCTTGGTATAATGTTCAATTATTATTAAAGTGTTACTGTTTACTCTGGCAATTACTCTAAAAAAATGTATGTTTATGAAACATTGAACTTTTCATTAAAATACTTTTAGGATTCAGAAAATTAGTAAATGTTGAATAATATTTTCTAAATGATGGGGTTTACAAATGATTACAGTACTGCATAAGAAATATTTTTGCATTCTGCTTTTATGTGTAATGGTGATAATGTGTAAATGAATTTAAAAACATTATTGAAATAAGTTAGGCTGGTTTTAGGACTTGTCCGCACGGCGATATTTCACCGCGAGGTTTTTATTCTCGCGTATAAAATCAGAATTGTACGCACTGCGAATAAAATTTCGTTCGATTATTTTCAGTTGAATTCAGTTCTTAACTGAGAAACATGTGTAAAATGGATTGATCTTCTCAATAGCGCCGTTACACGAATGAGCGAAATATGCTTATTTTATTCCGCTTTTCGGACATTGCCATACGATATAGCACGAAATATTCGCGTTCAATTTGCTTTAAATCACAAAAAATGATTCTTGGTGACTTTTGACCGCCAGTGCGGAAACGCCCTTTAGATTCATTGTGTTATAGAATTGCGAAAAAAACTTGGACTAAATATTGCTGTGCGGACAAGCTATAAGTGTCACGCTGACTGCACCGTTGCACGCTGCACACGATAGCAATGCGTTGTTCTAAAATGCTTAAGAAATACATCCATCCTTTAAATTTTTGAATACACTTAATTCGACAGATTTTCATTGAACACTTTCTTATTGCGTGGTGTTGTATTTAAAGTGCGCTCTAAACACATGTGAACAAAAACCCTGCCTAATATACGCATAGGCAGAGTTGTCCTTTGGACGTTTTTTGAGAGTGACTGTGAGTCAAGCTGTATATTTAATTGTATGTCAATTATAATAGGTTATTGCCACAGATCATTACATAGTTTGCTATTATTGCATAAGAATATATTTCTTTTTAAAATAATTACTTAATTTGTTGTTTTTCCTTGCATGTCACTATAGAATTGTCATGATGTACAAATCATAAAAGATGTTGAATATATCATGCGAGTATGTTTCTGACAGCTGAGTTGATGCCGCCGCGTCTACAGCTGCTGGCCAGGGCGCGGGTTCGTGCTTCCATGAGGGAGGGTGTCATTCGCAGGAATCCAGAGCTGAAGGTATGTAGAAATTATTGATGTAAGGCAGCAAGTTGTTAATATTATTCGTATTTTAAATTGTTTTATACACAAAAAACTTACTCGAATATTACTTGGATAACTTTTCTTGATCGAAATATTTTTGTTGTATGAACTTTTTTCTTACTTAGGAAAGGCCGTGGCGCCGACCACGACGCGTGTCCTGCCCCAGGAAGATCTGCATACCTATTGAACCCGGCGGTGAAGTCCGTAAGTGGAAAATATTAATAAATACATGCTCATATGCATATATACATTCAGTTTTGAAAAAGTTTTGTTTGAGCCTTTATGTCTCTGAATCATATTTTATAAACTGATCTTTACTTAAAATATTCTTAATAAAATGTTGTTCCTTTTACAGAGAACCTCAATGTCCTCCACGATCTAGACACAGAGAGTGGCGCGAACGAAATGAATGCTTTATTAAGCCTGGTGATTAGCATGGGCCAGAACAGAGTGGCCGGCGCCCTGCGCTTCGACAGAGTCGCCAGACGGTCCAACGATCCTGACGATTCCGACGAACAAACTGGTGGAAGTCGAAACGGAGACGATGATGACTCCAGCGATGATGATGACAGCGACGGAAATGACGGTACAGACAATACAGTGGAAAAGAGCCCAAAAACAAAGACTGATAAGGTTGAAAGTGCTGGTGAAGCAAATATAGAAATGGCAGATGAAACACAAGAAAATAAGGACAAGGCTCAAGAGAACACAAAGACTGATCAAGAGACAGAAAACAATGATAAGTCTGATAAATCATCAGAAATAGATAAAGACTCGAGTTATCATAAGAGTGAAGATACTGCCAAGAGTGAGACATCTCGAGACAAAGAATCAGAGTCCCACAGCGATCAAGCTCTTGAATTAATTAGGAAGCTGAAGAAGAAGAAATACTGGGGCAAAAAAAGCAATAAGTGTGGGAAGCTATCGAGGAAGGACATTAGAAAATCATCCAGCGACTCAGTTGATGATGAAAAGCCCTCAACCTCCAAAGAAGGTGAAGATAAAGACAATAACAAAAAGATGCCGCGATCGAAAACACCTATTAATGAAGACAGTAGTGACGATGATGTAAGTATTTGCATTCGTCAATTTTATATACAGTAACTGAAAATTATATTTCAACTGATAACTATTGTTTATTTACTGTGACATCATACATTATTATGTAATTTTAAAAATATTTTCTTTTTAAATATTTTTTTTAATCTATAATATAACTTTCATTACCAGGATGATAAACCTGACTCGTCCAATCCGCGGATGCCATCCGAAGTAGAAATATACATACCAAAGATGCAAGAACCGGGCACATCTGCTGAAATGGACTGGGAGGAGGCTAGACCCAAACCCAAGGAGGGAGAGGACAATGAAGGAGTCTCCAAAAGCAAGGCGAAGAGGCAAAAACTTGATAGCGGGATCGGAGAAAACACTCCAAGCAGTTCTCCCAAGTCAAAGTCTGATGATTCTGAAGAGTCGGAGAGTGATAATTCAGATAGTTGGGAAACAGATACGGAACCTGAACCATCTACAGGTTAGTTTGTTTAACAGTATAAAGTTTTATATTAGCCAGTTTTCGATAAAACGAAATGTTTTAACTTTTAATTTTAGATATGATTTTTATCAAAGTGTCTTTAACTAGGTGCTTCATCATATTATTATGTTAGTGGATAATGTATGTTAATTTTGATTATTTTTTTCATATTCTCTGTCAAAATAAAAAAAAATAAATAAATAAATTGAAAGAATTATTTCGATACGATAATAATTAGTTTTCGATTTATACGTACAAACGTGCAGGTACGGATGCGTAAATCGATTTCGATGCTTGTGGTGTAAAGCCGGGTATCCACTTAGGTTCGCCGTGGTTTGCGAACGCGCCCGCTCCGCAAACCAAACATAATGGATACGTCGTGATCGCGGAGCGCGACTGGAGCACGATCGGAGCACGGCGGAGCGCTCGGGAAGCGGTTTTTTGCGCGATTTCAAAGGGGAGCGCAGTTTGTTCGTGGACGCGAGTGTGTGTTTGTTAAGTTCGCGAACATGGAGTGGTCCGATGAAATGATGAATATATGCATTATTTCATTATTTCTTCTTCCCTTATACATATTAGCTTGCCAAAATCGAGGAGGTCGTTTGTATTCCATCACAATATAATGTATCAAAATATAAGCTGCACTTCGTACTAATTCTGGAGGCGGTATGTTTGCACCGACCGTCTGTCGTGTGTCGACTGGAGACCGGAGCGCGGAATTTAGCGCTCCGACAGGAGCACTGATGTTGCAGCCTAAGTGTGTACACTGTACACGTTCACGTTCGCGGAGCACACAGTGTTCGCAATCCACGGCGAACCTAAGTGGATACCCGGCTTAACGTAATGCACATATGATACGTCTGGAACAAAGACGCAAGCATCCGCGGTACAAAGTATTCACGATCAGTACGCAAAATTTGTATATTTATATTGTAATCACAGACGTAAAAACAGCATTACAATATATATATGGGGCATTTCACGCGAAGCGGACACAGATTTCAGGGTCAGGTTTCAGATTTCGGTTATATTTTAGTATGTTACACCTGTATATATCCTCGGTATGTAAACGAAAAATTTTTGCATTTAGAAGCTTAGTTTTCAAAATACAGGTCTTTGAAGATGTCAGTAAGCGCGAGGTATGGGGGACTTTGAATGTAATAATCAGTTCAAGAAAAGTAATTTTTAAATAAATTGATGACTGAATAATATACCTGATTAAATAAACTTTTTATCATCATATTTCGAATTTCGAATTTATATTTAAATTCCTTAGAAAAATAAAAAAATATTTTTCTTTGTCATTTTTTACAAACTTTGCGTATTTTTATTTTTTTTTAAGATCATTAAATAAATGGCTTATATTATGCTTAAACTTCATGCAAAGTTCTAGAGTAGTCATCGCAGTACTTTAGAAGCTACATGTATTATAATGGCGAAGCGCGGCAATATCCCCATACTAGCGCCTAGTTGGTTAGCGCACCGTACTGCAGTATTTATCTCATTATAGTTAATTAATAACACCGTTTCAGATTTTAATAAGGTTTTATAGTGGTAAATAACAAGCAAGAAAATATTACTTTAGTTTTCTTAAAAAAAAAATATTCAGTAAAGTAATATGACATTTTTACGACTTTGAATACGTATATCTCGTCAATTATTTATTTTAGCTAAAACTTATGTAGAAACCTCCAATCAATCTTTGACCTATCTGTTGAAACCTAATTTAATTCAAATTTCTCGAATTTATTTTTTGTCCCCGTTTGTATGAATATTGAAGTGCGTCGCGCTAGGCGCTAGTATGGGGATATTGCCGCGCTTCGCCATTATAATACATGTAGATTCTAAAGTACTGCGATGACCACTCTAGAACTTTGCATGAAGTTTAAACATAATATAAGCCATTTATTTAATGATCTTAAAAAAATTTAAAAATACGCAAAGTTTGTAAAAATGACAAAGAAAAATATTTTTTTATTTTTTTAAGGAATTTAAATATAAATTCGAAATTCGAAATATGATGATAAAAAGTTTATTTAATGGGGTATATTATTCAGTCATCAATTTATTTAAAAATTACTTTTCTTGAACTGATAATTACATTCAAAGTCCCCCATACCTCGCGCTTACTGACATCTTCAAAGATCTGTATTTTGAAGACTAAGCTTCTAAATGCAAAAAAAATTCGTATACATACCGATGATATATACAGGTGTAACATACTAAAATATAACCGAAATCTGAAACCTGACCCTGAAATCTGTGTCCGCTTCGCGTGAAATGCCCCATATATGTTACAGTCAAAATCCTGAACCAGTCAATATCCTTATTGACGGTTATTAAGGTTATTGACTAAGGGCGTCGGTCAATATCCTTATTGACTGATTTTATCTGACAAAATCAGTTAATAAGGTTATTGACCGACACCCTTAGTCAATAACCTTATTGACTGATTTAAAGAGCAGACATTCAGTCAATATAGGTTTTAACCAACGTACTGAATAGATTTTAACCACAGATCACAGAAACTAAAGGGAGATATGGTTAGGGGGCGGGGCCGGTGTCGCAGCAATATGCCCAAAAAAAGAACACATGTTGCAATCAGTTGACGTTCGACCGTCGGCCGGGTATTATTTGACGATGCCGTGTTGTTCCGTTAAAGTTTGTAAAAACCGAAGTGAAACCAGCATCTTTAAGTCAAATAGAATCACATACCATCGGTAAGTACTGAAAATTATACGATTTTTTTACTAAAATTTCAAAAACAATATTACGTAGAGTGATTTCTTGGTTTCTTATATTTTATATTATGTGACAGAACGACAGTCACAATAATTTATGTAAATAGTTTACAATGCTTCTTCTGTACGTGACTCTATTCAAACGCGGAGTTCGAATACCGCAGTGTATAATGAACATACTAAAGCTAACAATCGTGTAGTACGGCCGCTGCTTGCGGTCGTTAGTTAAGGATGCGAATCAAGTGTGTCCATGTCGATAAGATTCGGATTTTTACTACCTTACTACCTTATTTTTATATCATAATGTATTACTATTAGCGTAATATCTTTTTGTATTATTATTATTTGATAGGTACTCGAGCAATAATTTTATAGTACATAATTATTATACATGGATTAAAAAAAGAAGTCACTTATTTCATACTTATTTTACTTTACAATAAGTCAATAGGCAATGCTTTATGAACTTCATCACCATGAATGCTTTATGCTACCATCAAGGTGTCCATTTCTACCTAGTTACTGTATTGCCTATAAATTGTTTTAATTTTAACGTTTCTCATTTTGTCGACAAGCAATCCCTATCATAAACGCATATCTTGCGGCTGTAGTGGTGCTGTATACGTACGTCACTTACAATCTAGTGTGCGAACGAATAGTCGCTCTCAAATTTTTGTGTGATGACACGCACACAACGCGAAGTATTGTTTTTATTTTGTTTACTGTTGTGTGCGTAAATTTGTAATGAGACACCAGGTTTCGTACTCAGCGCAAGCGATTGGCATCTCTCTAGATCTCTATGATTTTAACACTTAATAGAGCAGGCTCCAAGGAGATGTTCGTTTGCAAAAATAGCGGACCTAAATCTGACTTCTGATATATATTGTATAGATCCCAGACATCCTATAGACAGATGTTGCCAACCAGTTTTGTGGTCCCCCTCCCCCCACCCCGGTAATTAAATATGGCATACAAAGAAAAAAATAAAAATTTCCAAAACATGCCGTGTGGGGTATCAAATGAAAGAGCTTATTGAGTAGATCACGAATATATAGCATACTATAACATTTCTTACACTTTCTCTAAGATTTTTTAGAAAATTTACGAAAATGCTCCATTTTTGAGTTAACTTTAAACCACTATAGATTGAAAACTCATGAATATATTTTTTAAATTATTATTTTAAATAATTAACAATAGTCCATTGTTTACGATTCAATAGTTCGTAATATATGTGGTGGATTTGATGACCCCACAAAATGTTTTAAATTGCAAGGCGCAACTTTCACTGAAGTTACCGATTTGAAATCACACAGAGGCTGATTCAAGAATGTTCTGCCATATTTTTCATTCTGTCAAACACAACGACAGTGCAGAGATAATTATTCTAAGCCCTGACACCGATATTTTTGTATTAGGCCTTTATTTCTGGCATAAACTTGAAAATATACTCGCCATCTTTGAATGCTCCCCCCACTCCCCCATGCAACTATTTCACTGTACGAACTATTGAATCTCTGCACTGTCGTTGTGTTTGACAGAATGAAAAATATGGCAGAACATTCTTGAATCAGCCTCTGTGTGATTTCAAATCGGTAACTTCAGTGAAAGTTGCGCCTTGCAATTTAAAACATTTTGTGGGGTCATCAAATCCACCACATATATTACGAACTATTGAATCGTAAACAATGGACTATTGTTAATTATTTAAAATAATAATTTAAAAAATATATTCATGAGTTTTCAATCTATAGTGGTTTAAAGTTAACTCAAAAATGGAGCATTTTCGTAAATTTTCTAAAAAATCTTAGAGAAAGTGTAAGAAATGTTATAGTATGCTATATATTCGTGATCTACTCAATAAGCTCTTTCATTTGATACCCCACACGGCATGTTTTGGAAATTTTTATTTTTTTCTTTGTATGCCATATTTAATTACCGGGGTGGGGAGAGGGGGACCACAAAACTGGTTGGCAACATCTGTCTATAGGATGTCTGGGATCTATACAATATATATCAGAAGTCAGATTTAGGTCCGCTATTTTTGCAAACGAAACTCCACTGAGAGTCCGGTCTATAAATCTTTCTGTAATGGGCAAGTAAAACAATAGCGAGTCGGTTCTGGCACTCGCCGGCCGCTGCCGCGGCACGCTCGCTTCGCTCGCTCGGCTCGTGCGTGAGGGTCGCAGTTCAAACCTAACCTAACCTACTGGGTCGAATTTGACACTTAAACCTTTCTGTAATGGGCAAGTAAAACTCGCTATTGTTTTGTGTGTCGCTATCTCGCTAATGTCTGCTCCTTAAATCAGTCAATAAGGTTATTGACTAAGGGTGTCGGTCAATAACCTTATTAACTGATTTTGTCAGATAAAATCAGTCAATAAGGATATTAACCGACGCCCTTAATCAATAACTTTAATAACCGTCAATAAGGATATTGACTGGTTCAGGGTTTTGACTGTAGCATATACACGAGCAGTTTTCTATGGTTGCGTTCTGGCTATGTATAGAATGGAAAAACGCTTACTCGAAGACAGCAAACGATTTTCAGTTCACTAAAAAAAAATTATTTCTCCGTTTTTAGTTTTTGTTAGATACGTCTTGAAACACCATATTATATTGTATAGGTCGCCGTCGCCGTTCGTCCCGCTCCTCCGGCCGCTCGTCCGGGCGCCCGTCGCTCGAGGAGGTGATCGAGCGCGCGGAGGCCCGCCGGCTGCGTCAGCGGCAGCGCAGGATCGCGCGGGGCGGGGACGCGCGGCGCGTGCGCCTGTCGCTGCTCATGAAGCGGGCGGTCAGGGAGCTGCCGCTGCCGCAGCCGCTGAAGAAGTGAGTACTCACACCACAAACATCTATAAATACACGCACACACTCTATGTTATACACAGTATGTATATGGGAGGGGAGGGGTGCAAACTGCGCCTGTTGCTGTTCATGAAGCGGGCGGTGATAGATCTGCTATTGAAGAAGTGAGTGAGCACACACATACACACTATACACTATACGCAGTAGGTGTATGGGAGGGGAGGGGTGCCGCGTGGGAGCAAAGCAGCCGCTGAAGAAGTGAGTAAGACTAACACACACACACACATACGCACACCCTATACGTTAAACGCAGTAGGTGTATGAGAGGGGCAGGGGAGGGGAGGCATGGTGCCGCGTGCTTACTCGATTTTCACGAAGAGCACGCTAAGATGGGTGTGTGATAATTTACAAACACTACACATTGAGTTTTGTGCATCTAGTTATATCCAAGTCAAGAAGTCTGAATTAGAAAGTCGTGCACACACAAACCCATATCGTATCTTTTATTTAATTATTTAGTGAGTACTATGTATTTAATATGCATTATTTTTCCAGATTTGTGAACTGGGGCCGTTGCTACGAATTCTAGAAAAAGAAGCAGCAGAGAGGTTGATTGATGTTATTGGTGTTGTTGTACGTAATCACACTTTTATACATTATCTTAATCGTATTCTATTAGCCGTCATTGAGTCATCTCACTAAGTGTAAACAAATACGCATGTAAAGCTAGTATAACTAGGAACAATTATTTTAACTTTAAAACTATCATCTTTAAAAAGTAAATTACAATATTTTTATTTTATTGGAATTGTCAATGAACTTTTGTTTCTCATACTGAATGTATCCGACTCGAAGGACCATTTAGGTTCTTCAAGGAATATTTACAAACATATAATTTTTATCTTTCTGGTTTTTTCTATGTTATATATTTTTTCGAATATTATCTATTAAGTTATTATTAATAACAGCATAAATAGGTGCGCTCAATGAATGGCATCATAGGAATAAATATACAATAACTATTTAGTCTTAAACGACCATATATGACTAGTGGACAGCATCCTAAGAATATATTGTAGTTTTTAAATGTTAGGCTACTTTTTACAGATATCTTGAAGTAAGGTAACACCTATAAACAATGGTTATCACTTATCAGACCTAAGTGCGATGTGACCATCTCGCGCTGGGTTCCGTATGTAATATTTCGTAATTAATGTACTTTGAATATTAATGTCAATAATTGGTGTCGTCATAGCTGATTATCCTCAATTTTAATAAAATTGATGTGAATGATTAACTGTTGGTGTAATTTTAGAAAAGTGTTATCCGATAAATAACCAAGTTTTTCGAATAAAACTTGTAGAAAAACGTGTTGCTAGTCCACTTATATTTTATGGTATACTACTGAACTATCTCTACCTAACTCGTTTTAACAAAGGAAATGCAAGGATAAAATGTCTCGATTTTACCGCCATGATGACGCCACCATCATATAAATAGATTTAAGCCATGTACTCGTTAGAAAACATACATAAATATGTATATTGTTAAAATATTATTTGGAGTGAGATTACCAGTGCGTGATAAAGAAAGGATGTATTCAGATGTTTATTATATTTACTTTGGGCGCTTCGTATCCCAACTATAATGTATATAATTGTACACTTATGTTTATATTGTATTTAGTGATAATTTCGCTTATGAAAAGTTTTAAAATGGACGTCAAGACTGCTCTGCGAACTCATGTGCAAAGACATCACAATGTTTCCTGGTTAGGCTCTAGTCAGTTTGTGGGAAATGTATAAATTAGTGCCCGTCGGTGTTTATTTGCCAATGTTTGAAGTTGTTTCGATTTATAATAATTTGTTTTAAGTTTGGAGTTTTTTTTAAATATTGTTTCTTTCATGGAATGTTTAATACCGCGCCGATAGAGTAGCGAATTATAAATGGTGCCATTCATTTTCAATTCTGAAAACCTTATAAAACAGTAATTGGAACTGAAATGTAGCAATCGATGACATTTTTAATTCGTTAACTCCACGGTGGGGTTCTAGGAATGAAAAATGTGGTACACTTGTTATATATTATTCTAACGTTAAGTATATTATGAACTGCAATAGAATTTATTGGCATCTTTGTTTATTCTTGTAAGGTTATGATTTCGCAATGGAAATGTTATGAATTATGATCATTATTTTCGTAATTGTAAATATTGTCATTTGTTTTATTTGCACGCTAATGTATAATTTCTTAGATATATTTGTTTCTTTCTGATAATTCTATGTAATCGGCGTTCTTAAATAAATAATAATTATTAAAATGGTCTTTTAATCAAACCATTCTCCCTTTAAAGTAGCAATTTAAGTGTATAATTTAAATTATTAAAAACTACTTAGGTGGGTGGTATAAAAAAAAAAACAAAACATTTTATAAAATGGTTTATTCACTAAATAAATACATTTATTGGTGAGTATTAACGGTGGGTGCACTATCGTAAATATGAACAGAAATTCACTGGAAAGAAATAGCCTCAAATCATTGTCTAACTCCTACACAATACACATAACATACAGGTGGAAAAAATTGCACAATTTCAAGTTCAGTACATGCTAGCACCATTTGCCAGCTCGAACCATTCCGTTGACTCGGACCGGGACGTGAGTATCGGGGTACAAGTCGTCAGCTGCCGGAGTCTCGCACGCGCTAAATCCATTTAAAACTTTCCGGGAAGGCCGCGGAGTAGCTCTTCCACCGTCCCGTATTCTGTCTCTACTCTTATCAGCCCCGTGAGTTCTCTTTACCGGCCGCTTGACTGATTCTTGAGCTTCTGAAGGAGGTCTGCTCTGTTCTGTTTCGCTTCCGTTCATTAATGAGTGAGCGCTCTTCGCTTTGTGAAGTGACAGTCGCAACGGTTTTCGGGGAGGTGTCGGTCGTTTGGGATCGTCTCTTCTTTCTTCATTCTTTTTGTAATGACTTAACCTCGAACAACTTTCAGACCCATAATCCAACCGTGGCGAACTGCTATAAATATCATTAGGGAAATCAGATTCTGATTCAAATTCAGATGATTTGGCACTTCGAGAATAAAGCTTGGATGTTCTTCTACTGGATTTGTGCGCATTTTCCAAAACTTTCCCATCGATCCTATTGTACATGTATGTATTATCTACTTGAATATCTTCAGAGCTGTCGTTCTTTTTTAATTTCCGCATGCGTTGTGAGCGTTTGAGCTGCTCAATGATCGATAGAGTTTTTCTTTCGGCCCAGTTGGTCTTTTTGATACTTTCTTCTATTCGTTCTGCGGCTTTCTTTATATCTTGCCGCGGGTCACATGAACTCGATGACTTTCTATCAAGATCACTGTCGGATCTGAAATGTTCTTCTGTTTTTGTCCTATTTAGTTTTTCATTTTTCAACCTCTGTTTTTCCATATGTCTTTGGTTGCGTTCTATCATCCGGATGGCTGCGTCTGTTTCTGCGCTGTAATCCATTCCGCCGTGAATACAGTGGTGGGATAAGGAGTGCCTCATTCTGCCTGCTCGGTGTTCCAAGCTGTGGGAGCTGTGCGACCTGTGGTGGGGAGGAGGTGATGTTCGTGGAGATGGAGCCATTCGTGAAGAAGCCCCAGATGCATTAGACCTCGGCCGAATTACTGGTAGATTAGCTTCAGCACCGTCCAATCCGGGTAGTTTGGCTACAATAGCCGTGATATCTGGTCCTTTCTGAAATACTTGCACCTCTGACTTGGGGCTCTGTTTAGGTTGAGGCTCACTTGTTATGTTAATGTTGGTGACATTCTTCTTCGTTTTGTTCACTGTGATGCAGCTTTCGTTGCTGCTTGACGGTCGTAACTGTAACGAAAAGGAATTTCACATAAATAACTTTGAAATATGACTTGAGGACTTAATTTTTATAAAATAATTTCATTAAATGTCAAGTAGGATAATAGCTCCTTTTACGTGACAAATTCTTTATTAAATAGTTCTACAGATAACACCTATACTAGACAAATAGCATTTGCTTAACATCAAATCTCGATCGTACCTGCGTATGTCTCGCCAGCAGCTCTGCGACCTGCTCCTCGAGGTAGGAGATCCGGTGCGTGAGGCGCGTGTTGTCGGCGCGCAGCCCCTCCTTCGCTTTCTCCGCTTCCTCTGCAGAGCTCTTCAGCGCTTCCAGTTCTGTTCGTAATGTGGCTGCTTCGTTCTAGAATTTGATAATTCAAACTAGGTGACCAGATCGCTAAGTTACAGATTGAAACCTTGAACCTGTTGTTCTTTAAAATGTTGGTATTTTTGATTATAGGAAAATAACACGCTGGCTACTTGGTAGACTATAGAATTAAGACATAATCCTGATTCTTAACAGGATAATTCCTCTCACTATGCATCATTTCTCTTAAACTCATAATCGAGTCAAATAAAGGAAAATTAATTCATATCAAGGAAAAGTATTTAGTAATAATGGAACAGTTATTAATATTCTGGCACATTTACCTGTGTGAACGGCTGTGTGGGCACGAGGCTGCGTATGACGACGAGCCGCGCGGGCGAGCCGGCCGAGCTGGCGCGACGCAGCTCCTCCAGGTTGCAGTGCATCACGTTCGTGCCGTTCACTTCTACTAGTCTGGAGGAAGGGTATCATTTTTATGAATGGATTTTATTGTTGTATGGTGTAACAATTGAATGTTTTTGATATGCTTGGTTGGTTGTTGATTTAGTTAGTGGTTAAGTTTGAGTTTATTTTTTCTTTTACATTATGAAACTAAGTGCGAGGTATTGTAATTTGTAGGCAGAGATTGGTTGAGTCAATAATATCTTTTAATATTATAATCATATTAATAACCAAATAGATCAAACTTTGGTAAAGATATGATATGAAAGATCGTGGTAAATGAACACTTAAAAAAATTGGTTGTCTGTAAAGTCGGTTTACTGACGATAGTTGAACGTGACAACGTCCGATTGTGCTTCTTTGTCGCTCGTTCTGCGCTCTCGCTCGCACTTTAAGCCTTACATGGAACGCCTCAGAGCGAGGTAACGCCGCATGAGTCATGTTTTTTCGTGCGTGCAGGCGGCTCTATCGAATTATAAGACGTTGTCACGTCAAAAACTACTACAACAAACATTCAATGTATAAAATCTAATCCTCACCTATCACCAGGTTTCAGAGCAGGATGGTTGCTCCATTCCAAAGTGACCCCGGAGCCCCGCGGGGACGCGCCCCACGAGCCCTCGCGCGCCTCCGCACACACGATCGTGCCAGACCCTCCACATTCGCGTACAGTGCTGAAAAACACAAAGTTATGATGTTAAAACATAATTTAAGTTTTATTTTTAAACATGAAAATTTAAAATAAGGCTTCGGACGATTTTTTTATTGGGAAAAGGATATTTTTTTTGTGATTGATGTTGCCAATTCGAATATTATTGGAAGCCTCAATAAGAAAAAAAGTTCATTCAAAACAAATAAAAATGAAAAATACGACGAATATGGTACTAGAGGCTACTTGCAAGCAATGTGGTTGAATTTGATATTTTTGGTTTTATGACATTCAAATGCCATATAAATATTTATAAAGAATAGAAAAAAAGACGGGTTGCACTCCGGGAGTGCCGGCAGAAGTGAAAACTTGATTATTAACGTTGAGCATGTTTGATATCCATCCGTCTTACGCTTTTTCGATCAGGTCACGTGTCCTGACGCGAGTTTAAGATTTTATATCGGTCAATTAAGGAAAGCTGGCATGTTCACAGTACTCACACTTATGCAATTTCACTTACAGTATGTTCAAAAATAAATGCGACTCTAGTTTCATTTTAGACTTGAATTGTAAAATGGGTGCGTTGTAGATAAATATATGCAAATATAATTATGAAAGCTCTCATAATTTACCTGTAAAATTATAATTTAAAAGTAAATCAATTGATGAAGTTAATTATTTATTCTAATAATAATCAATTGGATAAAAGTATTAATAATCATTCAATTATCAAATAATAATTAAATTTCAGGTCATAAAAACAATACAAATAACACGTGCGCTCACTCCCAACACACGGATGGTTGTTTTGATAATGATTTAAATAACGGACGTCTTCTGCAGTAATTGCGGAGCAGTCTTCGGTTCAACCTAGTAACATCACTTGCTATGTTTTCATCTAGTTCTAAAATATACTGAGTGGGGACTAAACGCAAATTAATAGACCTAGTAAGATCACTTGCTTTGTTTTCATTTAGGTCTGAATTTACTGAGTAGGAACTAAATGCAATTTTATATACCTAGTAAGAAACAACAGAATAAAACAACATAAATATGGCCAGTAATAAGCAGTTTTAATGAAAAAGATAAAAAAATAACCTATAATCGGAAACCAAACACTTGTTGTTCACAGTGAAAAATCAAAAATAATCACTCAAAATATTTCAAAACAGTCAAATAAAAATATTTTATTCGCTTATTAATAATTGTCCACCAGAAACTAAATCAACTGAATTATTATTAATCGGTAAACTTTGCCAAAACTCCCTTCTGTTCATTGGCATAAGCTGTAATAAGGTTTTTACTATGCCTTCCTTTTTACTTTCTTTAATGCCTCTTGGAATATTTTTTAAGGTTGGCATGGTCAAGGGATTGTATTTTTTAATAAGAAAATCCAATTCAGAATACGGAGATTCAAAATCATTCTTATAAAACATATTGCGGGACCCATTTACAAATTTTACTTCAACCAAAGAACTAAGAAAAAAATTATTCATGGGATCAAGGTCATCATTGCGTCGCGGTATGCGTTTCTTTTTTACCCACTCATACGATTTTTGGACTTCGATAACTTCAATATTCGATCTGCAACCCAAAATTACATTCTTATAGTCTTCAAAATCATACACAGCATCTTTTTTTTTAATCTGCCTCTCTATATTGCCATGAACTCCATCAGCTGACATATGAGTGTGACCTTTAGTTAGGTATTTCAAAGTCAAACTTTCTAAATTGCAAAACCCTGAGTTTATTATAGTAACAAGTGATGTAAAGAGGATCCAATTTTTATTTTGAGCTGTGCAGTTATCACACCACAATATCAAATGATTAAGATCTCTTTCTTTTTCGATCATTGCTGCAATTGCATTAACAATATCAGTAGCGTCTCGTCCAGAATAGGCTTCATGCCATAGAACACAAATACTATTAACATTAGTTTTCTTTCTGATCGGTGCAAATGTCAAGTTGAAAGTTATCATTCTACTCAAGAAAAAGGATTCTTTGACTTTAGGCATGTCGGGTAACAACATAACTTTTTGTAAATCCATCGAGTAGTATCTCACAGATGAAGTATTTTCTAGGGAGGAATCTTCTTGATATTTTTGTATTGCTTTATTTGCTTTAGCTTTGTGATCCTCGTATGCAGTTTTAACATCCTCTGGAATATCTGCACCTTCATTTACTTTAAGTCTTTCTTCATACAGCCCACAATCTACACATTTATCGCCTTTTGGATATTTGAATGATATATTCATAGTCTTTAATGTCTGTCTATATATTTCTTTACACAATTTGAAATTAGGGTGTTTGGTTTTAAAGTCGCTAAACATTTTATCAACAGTCAATGTCCTAGGGAGATATCTTATGTTAGGTGCATTGCTTCGTCGGTAATGGCTAACTGAGGGATTGTAGCTAAGAATATGAGCTTCAACATCGTTTCTGGCAATTTTAGGCTTCTTACCCCCCCTGTTTTCCTTTACATCTTGGTATAGTGGTTTACGTTTAATTGCTTTGCTTAATTCTGTAATAACCGAATCATTTTTATATCCTAACTAGCGACCCGCCCCGGCTTCGCACGGGTGCAATGCTGATACTAAATACACTACAGAAAAACTGTGAACGTTGTATATAAAAACATAGGTACCGCCGCAAACGCTACGTCCCGCAATTTTTAAATCTGTAATATCTTCGAGAATATTCACTTAATTCATACGATGTAAAGGGCCATATAGATCTATATTAAATGAACAATGTATTCAAGGTATTTAATTGGTTAAGGATTAATGCTGTATTGGTTAAAATCGCTTCGAAAATTAGCCATTATTTGTCGTAAAAAGTAAATGACAAAAAAAAGTTATTGTGGGTTATCCATAAGAGATAGACATATACCATCGCGGACTTTTCTGTAGACCTTTTCAATGTGTATAATACTTAGTACATTATTTTGATAAAACTCGTAGGGTTCAGCCTGCGTTTGCAATGTAAGCGGTAAAAATGTAATTTTTTACGACATCACATTAGAAACCTCAAAAATAACAGTACTTCTCCACTATTTAATGGATGTTATTATACATATAAACTTTCCTCTTGAATCACTCTATCTATTAAAAAAAACCGCATCAAAATCCGTTGCGTAGTTTCAAAGATTTAAGCGTACAAAGGGACATAGGGACATAGGGACAGAGAAAACAACTTTGTTTTATACTATGTAGTGAAGTGTTCAATAAAAACTTTCGGCATACCTGGATATCGGTATTATTTTTTTGTAGAAAGAAGGATCTAGTTTCATTTTTCTTAAAATTAGAGTCTGGGTTGTCGTAATTTACTGTTCTCCTTTGTATGTTTTTGATTGCAATACATTTATTTAAAAACTGTCTTCGTAAAGCTTAATTCATGTTCCAATAATTATTCCATATGACTTTTCTTTCATCCACAGTAAATAAATTACAATCCCTTTTACATTTTTCGCCACAACCATTTTGTATGAAAGAGTATTTAGCTTTATTATGGGTTATTCTTTTTTTTTTCAATATTTGCACGAGCAGGACTTACGGACCCTTCTTGTTGATCGTTTCCATCGCTATCATTATTTATTAGTCTAGAGTTGTTGTTATTGCAATTTAAAGCTGTGTTTATATAAATGGGTTCTGGATAATTAGCAATAAAATTTACGTTTTTTGTGTACGTCGCTTGTACCTCTATATACGATGCAGCAGATTCCTGATTGGTAAATATAAGTGAATTCGGGTAAGTTGCTATGAATACTGAATGTTGCGGTACGTTACATGGAAGAGCCGGAATGTTATTCGAAATTGACGGGTTGCAATTATTAGTATCATCATCAGATTCACTAGTTTCTTCAATGTATCTTGGGTATTTTTTAATATTTAGATGCTCTTGAATTGAGAAACTTGGATCTGCTACCGAATCATCACTGTCCAAAAAATTAGAAATATCCGAAATATTTTCAATAAACTCTTCAATGCTTCCGTCACTTTGCCGAGAAGAACATGGTATCGGATTGTCGTAGATGTTGAATGGTGAATCTTCAGTTACCAAAGGAGTGTTATCAGTTGAGTTAGTAAGCGAAAAGCTGTTGCAGGGTATATCAGTAAGTGAGAAATTGCTATGCAATGCATTAGAAGATGGTGTTGTTAGGGTCTGAGGGTTGTAAGCATAATTTTTTTCTTGTATTTGGTTACTGCCAACTGATGAAGACAAACTTGAGGTGTTTTCATTTAATCTGAAATAAAACGTTTTATAAAGCCAAGCATTACCAAAACCTTGCTAGTGTGTAGGAAACAAAAAGTAAAGAAAATAGAGATAACTTTACAGAACGTTCTTTGTAGCACTAGGTATCCACAGGGTGTTTTAGAAGTGCATGGTTTTAGTGGTATTTTTTTTAAATTTAATACCAGAATATTTGGAAAAAGTCAAAATTATTTCTCTAATCAGCTACCCAACACAACCCTTAAATTTGACCACGCACTTCTGGAACACCCTGTATAGTTAATAATACCAGAGTAAAGAAAAAAAACACAATAGTGACATATACGACCGTTATCCCCGATGGGTTCCCTTCGGGGATAATGGTCGTGAGTGCATAATAATATGTTACTATGTGTCGTAGTTAGGTTGCAGTAGAAACTGTGATTTAATCATTACCCTCGTGCTGCAAAAAAAGTTTGGAACCGTAGGGTAGCAGAAGGTACATAACATAGCTATAACAGAAATGTTTTGTCCAAAATGAATTGAAATAAAGTATATTTGTGCATAAGCAAGATGTAATACCCACTTTCTAAACAGTCAATATTGTATTTGAATGGATAACGTCATTTTTCTTCTCGGTATCTTTAAACTTAAGTTATAGAAAAAATAAACTTGCAAATACCATGCAATCACATAATCATTAAAACAAAACAAGACACAAAACAAAATCTCGCCAGTTACCAACAAATCTTACATGCTTGTTTAATTATTTTGAGGTTAGAGCTTTTATTCATAATAAACCTTGGAAAACAAAAAAACTTTGACAATATTATACACTGAAGCGTACTTACATTTCACTATGTTGTTCCTTTAAAGCACTCAAGATCAATTTCGACCTATAAAACTGATTTTTACTCATTTTTTTAGACAATAACACGCACGTGCAACGACTTCTTCTCACTTACTAAAGTTGCGCGGGAGGTTTGACGTTTATTTCAACCATTTCATTGACTTAGTATCTACATGAACCATTTTATATCCAAGTAACTACAAGCACTTACTAGGTTTTTAAAACGGTTGATGTTAGATACTATGTTTTAATCTTGTATTTTTTGCATTTTGAAAACGTTTACTGTAGATACTAGGTTTCCGACTTTGTGCAACTTCGTTTTTGACCAATTTTTGGGAGTTTTTGCTATACTAGTATGTGGAGAGTGGTTTATAAGGTCGAAAATTGCAAAGACACGCTTTTTTTAAAATTTGTCAGATACTAGGTTTTAAAATTGGACAGCCGTCTTGTCCTGACTTTGGTCGAGTAAAGATATCTAAGAAATATTATATTTGTCTCAAGTACGTAATACCTACCAATACGCGCTAACAAATATGTGTTACATGTTTATTGTATAATTTTCACATTATTGGTTTTAAACTCAAACTCAAACATTTATACAATTAGACTTCTTCTAGAAGCACTTTTGAATCGTCATAACAGTTTAACAGTTTTAACATTTACCACCAATTCAGAAAGCAGTATCTATAGAGAAGAAGAAGAATCTATTTAATCATAATCGTAATCTTCTACTTCACTGAAACTTTCATCGCTCGAAGAACTCGCCGTCGGAATTTCTTAATGTTATTATAAATGAGTCAGTGTAATTATCTACTTTTGGTTCTAATTGAATATATTTTTCCTCATGTTCTCGCGTCTTTCTCCAAACGTCACTAAACATATCCAGACTAATAGCATTTGCTTCCTTTCTAAATAATTCTTCCACAGTTTTCAAGTTAAAGTTCACATTTTGTGATGCTACTTTCCCTTTAATTATGCCCCATAGTAACTCTATTGGGTTGAGTTCTGGATGGTATGGTGGAAGGCGCAATACACTATGTCCATGATCTTTGAGGATTGCATCAAGTAAAAATTGTGTATAGTTTGGCTTATTTTTTTTAATAATGTGATAACTCTGATTATTAATTAGTAATTTGATTTTTGAAAAAAAAAATGCCGATTTTAGTCAAAATTTATATTTTTATAACAAGATCCTTATCATCCAAATTTCCACCTTGGTGAGAAAAATTGACATTTCTAATGAAAATGAACAAAAAATTAAATGATTTTATTAAATACTGTAAAATAGTCTATAATTCTTCCATTTACTGTATCACAAAATTCTTCATAGATTTTTAGATATTCGTACTACACCAATTACATCACCCTGTATTTATAAACAATTGCAAAATATGACACATACATAGGCCGGGAGATACTGACACAAAATTTCGGGTCATTTGTAACAGAATGGCGGTTCTACAGAGGTCTTATTACGCAATGACTAAAAGAAAAAATTTTTTTTTTTTCTATTCTTTATAAATTTATATTTATAAAGCATTTGAATGCCATAAAACCAAAAATATAAATTCAACAAAAAAGGTCGTGTTCCATCGTTACAATATTGTATTCACTGAAAAGTGCTTCATATTGGTTGAAATGGTTGTTAATCATCTCAATAGATGGCGCGCGGTGTGTCCCTTCAGACACATAAAACTGAAAGAATAGAATAAATTCGATCACTCGGGCGGGTCACGAGTGGCTGAGTTGGTGAGGCATCCGCCCCGGAATGGCGCGAAGGATGCGGGTTCGAGTCCCGCCTCGTGATCGAATTTTTTCTATTCTTTATAAATTTAAATTTATATAAAAGAAAAATGATGGTCAGAACGCTGGTACCGGCGGACTAGTCGCGTGGGCGTTAGTCGAACTCGTCGGATAAATAGCGAAAGTCAAACGATTTGTAACACAAAAATTTTAGAATTTACCGATAGCCCATAAAAAAGATGTAGGCGGTAGTGCGGTTTGGAATCGGAATCGGAATTGGAATTTGGAAGCGGTTTGGAATCGTCCGAAAAGTATGGCATGGCGATTTTAGTAAATGGCTGCACGACGATGGTTACCTGTGCAAAAGTTAGCCCGGTACAAATGGTTGAATTGTTTTTTTTAAATCAACGCATTCACGTCGGTATGGCGGACTGTAAGTCACATCGTAAAAGTATGGCATGACACTACCGCCTACATCTTTTTTAAGGGCTATCGGTAAATTCTAAAATTTTTGTGTTACAAATCGTTGGACTTTCGCTATTTATCCGACGAGTGTGACTAACGCCCATGCGACTAGTCCGCCGGTACCAGCGTTCTGACCATCATTTTTCTTTTTGTCATTGCGTACTAAGACCCCTCTAGACCGCCATCCTGTTACAAATGACCCGAAATTTTGTGTCAGTATCTCCCGGCCTAACATGTGCAATGTGTAAATGTGTTGACGTTCCAGCTCTTCTTAATGGGCCTATACCCATTACAGAAAAAGTGCTCAACGCCGCTAAAGAAGTTTTCACTTCAAAAATTCGATCACGAGGCGGGACTCGAACCGCATCCTTTCACGCCAATCCGGGGCGGATACTTGACCAACTCAACCAATGTGGTTGCCTTAGATTAAGGATTGGTCTCCGCGAGCGCGCTACGACTAGATACCGCCGGCGTACTTAAAAAATGCGGCAACCAATAGTACGCCGAATTCGGCGTACCCAAGCCAGTCGTGTCATAAGCATTGTGTGGAGAGGGCGAACCGATATTTTATAAAGACTTTGAACAAAATCTGAAGTAAAATGCCTATTTGTGTGATAAAACTATTTAAAAATAATACAACAAAAAAAAATAAGAAAGACACTGGGATCACGTACCATCACTAAATATCGTATTATTCGAAATTTCTCCTTTACTTCGAAAATTTTGTCTACCAAAATACGACGCCATTCAGTGTTGCCGTACTGCATATCCAAAAATAATTTGGAAAATCCAAAAGTGCACGCCTCATAATTTTTTTTTAATAATTATTTATTAATTATTATTTTTGTTTATTTAATAACAATTAAACCACATCGAATCAGACCCTGAAAAATGAAAGGGTTCTATTCCTGAGCATACTCAAGCGTAAGAGAAAAAAAAAAGACTCGATTAGTAAAGTATTTCGGTCGCTATCGTGTTAACAAGAAAATCCTCCGCACATACAGACACACGGACGTCCAAGACAGAACTTTTTTAAACTGTTTTTTAACTAGTTTAAATAACAAAAATGACATCAAAAATATCATGAATGTTAAAAATAGTGTTTTTTCTTAATATGTGTGTGTATGTATTATCTTACAAGTGCAATGTATGATACATAAAGACATTTTAAGTTTGAAAAATCAGATGTTTTGCGCGAAGTGACAGTAGTATCCACCTCAACGCTTCGCTTATGAGGCGTGCAAAATACACGTGGTTGAGGAAATCTTTTAGCAATAATTTGAACTTTTTTTTTCAATACTATTACTAACACATATATAAAAAAGTATAATAACTATAATTTATTTCTGTGTAACCATGTTAAACTGACTCATATAATATGTTTTTTTTTCCGCTTTTTTACTTTTAGACAACCTTTGTGACTATAGTATAGTAGCGTCGCAAGTGGATTTGAGTCGCATGTTCATGGATTCGATTCCCGGCCAGGTCAAACTCAAACTTCTTTCCAAGATGGCCGATTTCCCATTTATGAGGTAAAATTTATGTAGCTGGCAGCACAATTCTTCACACACACTAGCGTCTTTACAAATTGCCTAACACACACTACAGAAATGAGTTGCCGCACTCACAGAGCTATTGTTTTTAGGTGGGGCGGTATCTAGTCGTAGCGCGCGCGCGGAGACCAATCCTTAATCTAAGGTGGTTGCTAATTACGGAAAACGGGACGAACGTATCACGTTATGTATGTTTAGTAGTACCTACGAAATATTTTAAATCATATCTGAAATAGCATTATTTCTGATGTAGAAATAGCATTAATTATAATTAAGATAACTAGAAAATGTATCCATGTAGGAAATGTCAATCTGCTTTATTCTAACAGAAAACGACTATCACACGATATTGTTTTAATAGTAATTAACAGCCAAAAACACGAAAATTGTATTTGTAATTTAGTACATAACTCATATTATAATTATTGTGATAATAAGATAGAGTCATTAATCAGATCTTAAATAAGTAACATCTTATATTTTATCCCGCCACGACCTTACATACTAAAATATCTCACAGGCACAGCATAATTGAATCGCAACATGTTAACATCGCAAATTTAACTAATTGCAATTATTTAATTCATGTCGGCTGTTCCTCGTGATTAAAACATAAAAAGGAAGAGGCGGATCCAGCCTTAGTGCCAGGGGGGGGGGGGTCACATAGACGTGGGCAATTTTCAAAAGCTATATTTTGGTAATTTAATTGATACGTAGATTTAAAAAAAATTGGTCAAGTGCGAGTCGGATTCGCGAACCAAGAGTTCCGTACAAACATTTTTATATGTTTTAATATTAAATTTATGCTCTTTGCAATTTTTTCTTTATCTGTGCTATAAGACGTAAGTTTCTATTAAATAAAGATTAAATATCAAGATTCTGTGTTCACGGGAAGTACCCTCTAGGTTTTGATTCCTGGCAACACTTGCGAATGTTGATAAGCATGAAATGTATGTTTTAGCAATTTTTCCTCCATCTGTGCTGACATTGCTTTTAACCAAATTTCAGAACTCTGTGTTCACGGGAAGTAGTACAATACCTATAAATTTTGATTTCCTTGCGATAATGTCGAAATTTGCGATAATTTACAGCATAAACGTCTGTATCTTTTGATTGCGTTGGCTTATAAGTTTGATTTTTTCACAGCTTTAACCGTAGATTTGAGTATTCGGTATGAATTTCAGATTGATACCTCCACGCGTTCCTGAGAAAAAGGGTCTTGACAGGCAGACAAACTTGAAAAAAATATATTTTTTGCAATTATTCCTGTATCTGTACTATAGTTAAAAATTTTTAAAAATATTTTTTTATATTATAATCTAAGGAAAGATTCATGCTTTTCGCAATTAGTAAACAAAGTCGTTGTCTCTGTGCCTATGTCCCTATGTATGATTAAATCTTTAAAACTACGCAACGAATTTCGATGCAGTTTTTTTTAAAGATAGAGTGATTCAAGGGGAATAGTTGTTATATAATTTATAAGGATTTAGAGAAAGCGGGCGAAGCCGCGGGTGGTAAGCTAGTCTGCGTTATAAGACGTTTGATTGTACTAAATTTCATGACTCTGTGTACTCGGGAACTACCCTGTAGGTTTTGATTTCTTAGGGAGTGTCGAATTTTGCGAAAAATTTCAGCATTTACAGCTGCATCTTTTGATTGCGTTGGCTAAAACGTTTGAATTTTTCACAGCATCAAGGGACCGTAGACCGTAGGATTTCGACATTAGCAAGGGAATCAATACCCTGTCCCGTAAACACAGTCTTGAAATTGAGTAAAAAGTATCGTGTTATAGCACAGATGTTGTAATAACTGCGAAAACCCTAATTATTTAATTAAATTAAATAAAAATATACATGTATTTAATTGATATTCACATCAGAACTCAGGTCTATAATAACTTAAATCTGTTATTTAATTCAAATTCTAAGTCAACACAATCTGAAGAAAAAGCAATTAGAGCCGCATATTCTGTAATTCGCAACTATACTTGCAAGGGAATCATCAATCAAAACCTACAAGGTATACTTCCCGTGAACACAGTCTTGAAATTTGGTTAAAAGCAACGACTTAAGCACTTACAAGCACAGATAAAGAAAAAAATCCTTTAAACAAAATTGTAAGATACAACATAATGAAAAAATATGTTTGCTCGGAGTCCTCGGTGCGCGAGTCCGACGCGCATTTGGCCGATTTTTTGTTGTAATTTGACTGTATTTTCTGTTGTTCATTTAAAAAAAAATTTTGCTATTTTATGTCTTATCCACGAACTGGGATGTTTCGATATTTGAGGTTTTGTGTGAAAAGTGTAACAGCAAAAGTTGTAGAAAAAAAATTAATTACATACAACTTTACCATTACACTTTAATCCGCAGATATAGATTTTTAAAAAAATCGAAAAACCTGTTTTTTGTCCTTTAATTACGACCACAGGTCGACCCTAATAAACTTTTTCTATAATTTTTGTTATATTCTCTTCCGTCACCGTTTGTAATTGATTTCATTGTTCTATATTACTTTTATGTCTCAAAATTCAATAAAAACATCATGTTGAACAGTATTAATTTGTTAATTTAAAAAAGTTAATATTAAATTAGTGGTCCACTTAGGTCGTGGACCTAGCCCAGGGGGGGGTCATGACCCCGTGACCCCCCCCTGGATCCGCGCTTGTCCTTGAGTAAGGGTTTGCGTGCATTTCACGAATGAGTTAAATTGATAGCATATAATTTTAAATAAGGTAAGTATTTATATCAGTTTTTACTGTGACCATACACGCATATTCCTTTTCTGGTTAGATCTTGACAAGCATCATAAGTTTACTCCGTGTTTCGATAGATATTATATTGAACATGATATGCAGACACGACTAGGGTCTTCAATCAAAGATTTCCACTATCTAATCTATACTTATAATAAATCTGTAGAGAGGCCAATTCTGTACATGAAATATATTTAAAAAAAAAACTATGAAGGGGTGATAAGGGATCGCTACTGATGCCAAAAATGCAATCAGTAAAATTTTTGTCTGTCTGTCTGTCTGTCTGTCTGTCTGTCTGTCTGTCTGTCTGTCTGTCTGTATATTCGTTATAGAAACAAAAACTACACGACGGATTTTAACGAAATTTGGCACAATTATTCTTCATACTCCTGGGCAGGTTATAGTATACTTTTTATTACGCTACGATCAATATGAGCAGAGCAGTGAAGGGAAATATTGGGAAAACGGGAGAAGTTACTCCATTTTTGAAGCTTCCGTCGCGTGTGCAGCCTTAATGGTTAAAGCTACATAGAAATCATGTACGACACAAATGTTCTTAAATTATTATTATTTTATAAAAATAAATTCCTAGACAGCATAATATTATGTCTATCTTTTAAAATTGACTCACAATAACACATGAAACTTCAATAGCTTAGCAATTCGGAGCTTTCTGATTATATTTGTCTACTCTTACGTTTACAACACTCTCACTCATCCCTAATTAAAAAAAGTTAGCATTATTACCTATTCAATAAAAAAAGAATCATGTAAATCGGTGTAGAAACACCAAAGTTATACATGAAAATATACGCTATAAGTCATCGCACGTGAATACAGAATCATGCCATAAGGATTATTTTTGTGTATCAGTTGCCGCGTTCGACGCGCTTCGCGGCAGGAGCTATAAAAAGGCTGCGGGTCCGCACCCGTTTCGCGTTGTCACGGCATCACGTGTGAACGGCTGAACCGATTTCGATAATTCTTTTTTTATTATATTCCTTGAAGTACGAGGATGGTTCTTATGTAGAGAAAACGTAAATATGTACCACGGGCGAAGCCGGGGCGGACCGCTAGTAAGTAATAAGTAGGTAACTATTTCTTGTTTCATATTATATCGTGCATGCATACATCGCTGTGATAAAATTGTGAGAGTTAGGGTTATGTGTAAGAACTACCTAATATTTTGTTTTACCTATAATTTTGTTGACTTATTTTGCGAATAGTAATGTTACTTGCAGTTTAACATTTGAATGCAGGAGTCCGACACGCTTGGGAACGAATTCGGCCAGCTTGTAGAGGCTCGACCTATTCATATTAAGCTTTAGGTACCGCGAGCAAAAGTATTTCTATATCTCTTTCTATGTATTATTCTGATACATAAGCTACATCATTGCCGAATGTCATCAAAATCCGTTCATTGATTTTGCGTAAAACTTTTGAATTTATAATATTAGTAGCCAGTAGGATGTGTCTCAATCTTAATTTAAGCTAAGCGCAACACAAAATTATTCAAACTTATTGAAAAATTTGAACTAGCACAAATAGATCATGCAGCAGCCCTAGCCGTGAGATGAGCTTGTACCGATAGGGCACAGCGTCGTGTCCAAAGGCCATATTTATTGCCACCAAGTCACGGCCGGGGCAGAGGGCCGGGACACTGACCCCGCGGACATATCCAGATATAGATTATTATTTTCACAGGTTCACTTGGACATTCCACTGAAGTTTTACTTGAAATGTTTTAGATTAGTAGCAGAGCCAGATTAGATTGTTATGTTAAGAAGAGTGTTGAAAAGTGTTGATTGAAATATTTTTTTTTATCTATACTAATATTATAAAGCTGAAGAGTTTGTTTGTTTGTTTGGACGCGCTAATCTCAGGAAGTACTAGTTCGATTTGAAAAATTATTTCGGTGTTAGATAGCCCATTTATCGAGAAAGGCTATAAGCTGTATATTATAATCACGCTAAGACTAACAGGAGCGGAGCAATACGGGTGAAACCGCGGGACTCAGCTAGTTGCCATATAAAAAGGAAGCAGAGGAAAACTCGCACTATTATAAGGGGAATAATAAAACGAGCGACTGAAAATAAAGTGAGCGACTGATTATGAGATACTGATTTAATAACTTGAGCGGTATGAATAATTTGAGTAATCGACAAATAAACTAAACAAGCAACGAATATTGGTTGATAATAAAATACAGATTGAGCGTACTAAAGGAGGGTTGTATTAATCCATTTGATATACAATTAGAATTCTAACTGTGTGATTACATTACTATATGAGCGACTAAATTACTAGTTGAGGAAATAGATAACTAAGTGAGCGACTAAATTACGCTCATCTAGAGCGACTAAAAACACTAGAATAAATTGTTCAAATAGTTATTTGATAAAACTTTCAAAACAAATTGAACTGATAGTACCTACTCTGTCCATTATAGTATTTTTCAAAGTGATTTTTCTATTCGAAATACCTCGATTAAGATAAAATGCCACTCAGTATAAATAAATCATATTCCAAATAATGAAAATAATACATGACGTAATAAAAGTCACTAAAACGATTAATATTAGGTCGCTCAAATATTATGAAGCTGCTCATTTTGTATTTTATGTAACGCAAATTAATGTTTGTTAGTTGCTGATCTATTAATTTTTCATCGCTCGCAGTCAGTCGCTCACTTAGTAATTCTGTTACCCCAATTAATTATTTTTGATAACTAAAACTTTAATTTACAGTCACTCGTTTAAATACTACCCCTATTATAATAATGTCAATATCAGGGTTTAAAATGACTCTTGAATCGTTAAATTATAATTTATTAATGGTATGTTCATAAGATCACCGGTTCGGAACGCATATTATGTGTTAGGCGTGTACAGGGAAAAATTATGTAGAAATAACAGTAGTATGAAATAAATAATTTAATAAATCTCATCGTCATGCAATGAAGATAATGTCTTCGTTGCATGTTGTTCTCAATTAAAGGCTCGGAGGCTATTTCGTAAGACATGATCGTATTATGTTATTATTTTCGAGTTATATCCGTGACATGAACTCTTCAATACAATGCTCTTATATTAATGTGTGAAACTCATTTAAACCGGTTTTTTGGGATTTTTGAACCTATTAAATTATTATGAAATAGGTAGATTTATATTTAGGACAAAGTTTAAACTCATTTTTTATCTCTTTCTAGGTAGGTATGTGCAGGATTACCTATATTATTAGAAACAGCATTTTTTTCGTAAGTATTTGAATAATTAAGATTTAAGACAACAAGAAAATGTGCCGATGTAAGAAATGTCTATCTCATTATTCTAACTGTATGTAAAGTGCATTTGGATTATGAAAATGAACAAAATATCCGCGAAGTATAACGCATGTTATCCATTAGAAATGATTACATATCCAGCAGTATTAATCAAGTATTTCACAACACAATAAATTTACGATAATGAATCGACGTTACATGCAATTATAGTACATAGCAAATCATGAGCATCCTACGAGCCCAGCTTCATGCCGCCCACGGCCTTCCTGCACAATACTCTTCGATCCTGTTAATAACAAGGTGGAAACGCAAAAAGCCTGTATTAATTATTATGTAGTAAGGATATAATTGATTGTCTGTATGGAAGTGCTTGTATTAATGCTTTATCTATAGGTTTGTTCATATAATATACGTGGTAGCTGGATAAAATTGGCTTTAGATATTATTACATCATCCTATAATTTATTTGCATATTTATGAAATTTAAACCTACCCTGTTGTACTATTTTGATGAGGCCATTCAACTTACATAGACACTTATAGAAAATAAACGGCGATTTATTATATTAGTAGGAATTATCAGATCACAACCACCATAACTTCTTTTGAATTCATGATAGTGGATTTAAAACAGAGCATCGCTCCTCGATTCCCACGCCAGCGTTCGGGAAACGTGAGTGCAGCGAAGCATACACAAATCCAAAGTAAATTACTTACCTTTATTAGGAGCATACACACATACACAGGAGAATCGGTTTAACTTTATACCTTCGACTAGGATTTAAGCATGGCAAAGAAGTCTCTACCTAATATAGAGAAAGAACTCTTTATTACCTTCTTTAGCATAGAGTCAAAATACAATACGTAAATTAAATTACTTTATGTATGAATTAATTGTATTTTTATACATTTTTTGATTCCATATATTTTCGAAAAATAACATAGTACCTACTAATAATAATCTGGCTCAATTATATTTTTCCTAATTATCATCGTATTACTGGCATAATCGTCATGAATATCGTAGTCGTCATTCGGTTAGCTTTATCTGTTTCGGAGGGTCACAGGTCTGGGAATGTTTGGGTCGGTCGCGTGCGGATTAGCAAGTCGTTATTTTAGCAAGTCGTTGTTTTTGGACATGCCGGTTACCTCACTATAATTTTCTTCATCAATTAACAACAAATAATCTACCTACATATATGTAAATACAAATAGGTCCATGAGATACACTCAAAAGTCGTTCGTCTGGGCGGGAATCAAAAGTAATTTGTCTCAGTGCGGTATTAGCATCGCTTAAGAGTAATTAGTGTTAATGACTCGCGGTTATCCATCAAGGGAGAGCGTGGGACTAACCACCGACCTTACTTGTAGCACTTGTAGTTTGTCAGTATTTTAGACTTCACAAGTTTAAAGAGCTTCTCATTTGAATCAAGTAGCTTTGTAAAATCTAAGAATATGCCAATAAGTTCATATTCGTTGAGGATTTTTTTATTCATTACAAATTGGTTAATTAAAATCGATTCTTTAACAATTATTGATATATGATTCGAGTAAATATTAACGGGGTAGTATGAGTTTGTTTTTTACTTAATTACCGGCTTTTCTGGGAAAATCAAACTTGTACCTTACTACCTATTTAAAAATTTCTTCACAACAATTTTTTTAAACTCATTCTCTATGACTTCAATCTACTTAGTATTTATACCAAAACAATCTGACGACAAAAAGTAACTGTCCCAGTGTAATGTAGTGACTAGTGAGCATTGTTAACGAATCTTCTCACATCCATCATCGCTCGTGATAAGAAGTCATATCCTACCAGCTCTATGTTTTTGTGCACAACTGATCTTGGGAAATAAACTCTGAGTAGATATTCACACTAAATAACAAATATTTCGTCAATAATATGAATGTATATAACACAGATAATAATTTGTTATATAAAACTATGTAAGTATGTACTAGTACCTACCTACAGATACGGCATTAATTCACGATTACAAAATAGAAGAGCAAAAAAGTGTAAAATTCATTTAGCGTAGTAATATTTCCAACGTAAAAATACATTAAGTTTGCATGATTGAAATTATTTCTCATTAGGATATTGTTCAAGGGAAAAAATATGATTGTGAATAAAGTTGCTATAACAATTAGTATAGGTACCTACTGATCGATTGCTGCCGTAGCGCGTGGGTCGTGAATTTTCTTTCAAATCGGCGATATCTGAGGCTTGCAAGGTTCTGTTATAGTTTCAAGGTACTATTTATTCACATGTAGCGATATTTCACCTTTTATTACACCGGTTAAGGAACTATTAAATGTATAAACGGTTCCTTTGAATTTATTATCTAATGTGGTGGGCATGCATCGATATTTTACTTTACTAATAACATGCTTCTTTTGATTCGTATGAGTTAAATGAATAATTTTTAATTGATAATTAAGTTCTTTAAATTCATAATTAATAAATGTTATGATAACAAAACCCATAGATAGGCATTTAAACTTTTTTGTGTACCAGTGAAACTTTTTTTTGTAAGTTCGATAGATTTTCGAAAAAAGGAAAGTTTAACAATTAAATAAATTAGCAATTTCAATGTATAACCCCCGACCTGGGTCAACTAGATCATACTTTTATCATGATTGCAATTACCACAACCTGTAATCATGTTCCATTGTTACCTCCACGGAAATGCTGAACAATCCGGGCGTTAGTTATAACTGAACAAATTGATACGTTTCGACTTTCCACTATTGATGTGGTGACCTGCATCGCGGAGATTTTCTCAAGATAATCCGGAACATTAGCATAGAAACGTACGATTTCAAATCGCTCCACCCCTCGCACAATGGATGGGTCGTGTCGAAACTATCGTAAAGCTCTTTATACACGAAATAAACTTATTCAATATCTTACGTAAGCTAGGCATAATGTATATTGCAATTCTTAAGTGCAAAGCTCATCAAGATGGGAATTGGGAATTTGAAAAAAAATTGTTTCTTAAGAGTTTTTACAATGTATTAGTTTTTACAATTTATCATATTAGTTATTGTACTGGTTTCGCAGTTACATAGTTTAAAGCTAATACTTAGAAGAAAGATTTTCAGGCTTATCGTGCCTGACACGTGAAAATATATTTCGTCCATAAAAACCTTCCTCCACCTAATATTTGCCAAATCAAGGATTACGAATTCACTGTTTTTAAATTCCTGAATACCTCCTACGTTTCTATATTCCATTAATGACTGATTATAAAACCATGATAGTCTTCTGTGTTGCAATGATCGTGTACATGAATTTGTATGAACTCAGCCTATTACATAAAGCTATTTGTAAAAGGTGTTATCATTAATCTCAACACTGCCAAATAAGCCATTAAGCGCTTGTCCCAATTTACACGAGTTAAATAGTTTTCTGAAGATGCGATCTCATGTAAGACTTAAGAGAGTGATAATTACTCTGATAGATTCTCACGTAAGTTGCGCGATTGCTCTATAATTATTTCGTACTAGATTTCCGCCCGCGGCTTCGCCCGCGTTTGCAAAGGAAAACCCGCATAGTTCCCGTTCCCGTGGGATTTCCGGGATAAAAACTATCCTATGTGTTAATCCAAGTTACCCTCTATATGTGTGCTAAATTTCATTGTAATCGGTTCAGTAGTTTTTACGTGAAAGAGTAACAAACATCCATACATCCATACATCCATACATCCTTACAAACTTTCGCCTTTATAATATATATATAAATATATAAATATATAAATATATAATATAATATATATAATATATAATATATTAGAATATTAGATTAGATATATTAGATAGGAGTGAAGGTTTAGAAATTAAAGACTTTTTAACGGATTTTAAACGCGATTTATTCATTCTATTATTTTCCCGACGATGACACCTTCACAATACTCCCTACTGAACATATACCTGCATTTTTAGATCATCTTAACTCCATACATAAAAACATCCAATTTACTATGGAGTTAGAAACTAACAACCGTCTAGCCTTTCTTGACATTTTAATTATGAGGGGACGGGATGGCATGCTCAACCATACAGTGTATAGGAAAGCCACTCATACTGATAGGTACCTCAATGGTGAATCTCACCACCATCCTTGCCAACTAGCTTCTGTCGGTAAATCTTTGTTTCAGAGAGCCCGCCACCTCTGTGATGCTGCCCACCTCAGCGGGGAACTGCAGCATGTCAAGCGAGTACTACGTAACAACAAGCTGCAGGCGCCTCCACAGCATCACAGGAGTCGAACGAAGCCACATACAGTTGAAAGACAACCGGCCTACCTACCATATGTGAAGGGAGTTACTGACAGAATTGGAAGAATCCTAAGACGAGCTTCAATTAAAACTATATATAAGCCGCACAAGAAGATAAACCAATTCTTGAGACCAATTAAAAGTAATATTCCTCTACAAGAAGCAGGCGTGTACAAGTTAGACTGTGACTGTGGACTCTCATACATCGGCCAAACAAAAAGAAGCATTGCTAACCGACTGAAGGAGCACATTGCGGATATCAAGCATCGGCGTCACAAGAAGTCTGCGGTATGTGAACACTGGACAACAACCACTTCATAAGATTCGACCAACCACAAATCCTTGCCAGAGAAAATAAATTTTTTCCAAGACTTGTGCGCGAGGCTATTGAAATTAAAAAACACCCAAATTTCAATAGAGAAGATGGTTTGAAACTTTCTAACACCTGGGATCCTGTTATTAAGAATTTAAAACCCCATGTCAAACATACCAAAAGACTAGAAGACACGATCAGCCAATACTGCCAACATCCGGAAAAATACTCCACATACCAACTACGGAGGAATAGGTGGAGGTAGTTTACAAACAGCAATTTTTGAATGACCGTCAAGACGTATAACATCTCAGTCTCCCCGTGACCACGCTCGCTGTAAAGTGTTCGAAACGTCGGGAAAATAATAGAATGAATAAATCGCGTTTAAAATCCGTTAAAAAGTCTTTAATTTCTAAATGTATAATACTCGCGTAAAATCAAACATCAGAAAATACTAGGAGTGAAGGTTGTAATGATAGAAAATTCAAAATAGTATCATTTAGGTATGTGTTTGAATATGGTCGTGAGTACAAGTGGTTATTAAATTGCATTTGGCTTAGAAATAACTAAAAAACACCACAACGTACGTTGCGTTGCATTTGCATGTGTATTGTGAATAAACTATAAAGACATGTTTTGCAAATTAAGACCCTTCAAAGTCATCCATTATTTAAAATCACTGCTGATCAAGTTTAGACTTAAGATTGTTCCTCATCCAACGTCAGCAGCTTCAGCTCCTCGCGATGTCACCGGTGTGCACGGATATAGACCTTATCCCGAGGACACAAGGTACCTGTACAATGTGAGCCGCTGGTGGCGCGCCGCGTCCGCCTGCTCGATGAGCAGCGCCAGCGCGCGCGCCTGCTCGCCCAGCGTCAGCAGCTCCAGCTCCTCCCGCCCCACTTGGTACTGCAGCTCGGCTTGCTCGATACGCGTGTCGATGTTACTGGACATATAAAAAATTAATTATCATCAAAATTATTATTTTTTATAGTTTTGTTGCCTCTTAACTGCCTAAACTTTTAATAGCTCAATAATAGCACAACCGTCTTTACGACGATTACAGTGCTCATGCAGTGCAAAAAAAGTTTAAATGGTTTATGGTACTTACTCTGTGACATGCGTTTTCTCTAATCTCCTCCTTAGCTCCTGAATGTTGGCGCGCCTGGTGTCCAACTCCGCGCGCACAGCAGTCGCCCGCTCTTCCAGCGCGCGCCTTTCATCCGCTGACAGCGCTGCAGGACTCTCCTCCCGTGAGCCTCTGCCAGGGTTCGGGGACGCCGCTTGCGCTGCTAGACGCGCTGCGCTGAGTGAAGCGCTTAATTGCTTCTTTAAACTGTGGAAAATGGGAAAATTACGATGCTAAGCTGCAAATATAAATATTTCCTACTTATACAGCGTCGGATAATAAATTGAATGGTCTATTTTATGCAAATTCGTTTCTATGAGTTGGTTGCAGGGTTAAATTCTTTTTTTTTTACAGAAATTGAGCTTTAAAATTTGTGAAAAGCTATAAAAGTGTATAGATGAGAACACATGGGGTGAAGCTCTAGATCCCATACTTCTGTATCAAAGTATCCTTGTCCGCGATTGCCCCTTTAAGCGCTTCAAGCTCGCGTGCCGCGTCGCGCGCGCCGGCGCTTTTTCTCCTCGATGCACCCAACGACACCTCTATACTTGCCATCTGTAAAAATACTCAATATTAGAATAGGTACACAGGTACACAGAAACTAGTTCAAAACACTTATAGTTAAGTAGGTAGTACTTAGAAGTTAGAGATTAGAAGCCTGTGTATTGCCTATAATTTTAAAGTACAAGTAGTCATGTCCATTTTAGACATAATTCTGGCTATATAGTAAGAAGGATAAATGTTATACGATTACAATTAACAACTGTTCTTTATCGACCTAAGATTGAATGGTGTAATTTATTCAATAGTAAATTAATAAAAATAATTAAATCCCGCTATAAAAATGTTAATATTTAACTACCGTTGGTATCAAGATGATGTACCATTAAAGAGTTAGATAGCTATAGACCTGTCACATACATCACACGTAACAGAGTGTCGTCATTTCACACAATCATGAGTTGATGGATGGAGTTAAATTTCTCTCATTAAATCGTTCACGCGATCATGACGAGAAAAAATACCATGTTTAAAGGGAGCTTTACTCACTGTACGATTTACGTATAATAATTTATAATATGGAGAGAGAAAACTATCTTTAAACTACTACAGCACTTTTGTTATCTATTTTTTATATTATTTAGTAACTACTTCTTTCTCTAAGTACATTTCTCTAATCTAAGTACATTTATTTTTATATTAATTCGAATTCACAATATTTTTACTTAAAAAACTCCTATCGCAGAAAACGACAGCTCTAACAAAAACTTATTTTTTCAAACTCAAATTCTGTAAACTCAGAATTTGCCATATCGCAAAAACAAGCGTTCCCAATTATCAATCCTTAGAAAAGAAAGCGTTACACTGATTGTCTTTATCATTAAATACACTGATTAACATTGAATTATCTAATTTTCTAATAAACATATGTAATTAAGATAAAAACAAGTACTTAAGTTCAGCATAATTCTCTCAAATCTACATCAATACGGTTCATTCGCATACATTAACTTCTTTATTACTTTTACCCCTCGCTCGATGTGTGGACTACCAGTTCACATGTAAGGCAGACAGTGTGTACACCCACAGCAGCCGATCTAGCCGTAATAACCGACAATCGTGATAGATTAAAATGGATTTATAGAGCCGGTGTACCTCGTTTTTACTATTGCTCGCACCGGGCACTTCGACGTGACAAATCGTTTGAGTGGGCTCAACTCGCTCGCTAATAGCCAGCGAATCTTTTGAATGCTGAAGTAAGATATTTTGTGATGCTAAGATATTTAAGTAAGATATTTTATGGTAATTGGAAGTGAGACTTAAATACTGAAACCTTCTCTCTTTTGCCCAGAATGTACAATATGACCTTCTATGATCTTTTAGGTATCCACAAAGTCTTTATACTTGTCTTATGTGTAGTTAATAATTCATTTATTACTAAAAAATATAATTAAGCTCGTTAAGTTATACGCAAGGTTAATTAACAAATAAAATACTAAGTTAAAATGTAATTTATTCCTAATTGAAGTTGAACTTAGAGGAAATTAGAATGCTTTGTTAAAAAAAGTCTTTTATGAATTATACGATTTAAAATAAGCTTGCCGAAACAAAAGAGTAAGGACAACACCAAGCTAATTGCTATTGTTAGTTATAATTGTAATTATATATAAAGCTGATGCGTTTTGTTTTCATTAGCATGTTGTGACGCCTGAGATTAACGATGGAAAATCTTTAATCTTTTCCATATTTGAAACATTGAAACATTTGAAGCTTTTTCCAACGGAATAAAAGCTTCGCTTAGCTTACTATTAGGCAGTGACATCAATGTAAGCTTAAGCATTTACCCACCTTTACTATAAATATTGAAACGATGCAACAAATCGAACGTGATTAAATACAACATGTATGTTCATTAATTACATTCGAATTAAATACAACCTTAGCATAAATCGTATTTTGCTCATACATAAATACTAAGCTAATAACTAATATGTTATAATTGAAGTGCCTTGAATAGTTAATTATAAAAAATTGGTAAGATTAACGGCTAGGCTATTTTTCACTGTTATTTAAAGCGCGTAGATTATTAAATTTCTTGGGTAGATATATGAGAGCGGTCGTGTGGAACGAAGCGTGGCCAGGAGCCAGGAAGCGAGCTACGACCAGTCGAGTCGACATTATAGAATATTTAGATTTCCGTGTGTATGCTTGTGATATTGAACATATTCAACACAAAATTAAGACTTTTAAACAGCACGCATACAAGGCGGAAAAGATAGAGTTTTGTTTTTACGACTCCTACGAAGTTAGCCTAATTTACATCCTTCTCAGAGGCATTATTTTAAGACAAGCTGTCCCGGCAAACGTTGTTCTGCCTTTTTCTTATCTATAGCTTTTAATATCAAAATATTTAATGATCATAATTCTCGAGATTCACTTCATTTTGATGAAACTTAACCGTTTAAATGAATACAATTTAAAAACTCTTTGATGTAAAACCTCGAACCCGACATGCTCCCCTGCGCCCAAACGGCAATTTGCATGTTTCTTGAATTGGCTAAAATAACAGACTGCACTTTCGTGCTTTGAAGCTAACCTGTTTTTCATTCGCTTTACAACCAAATGAGTTGTGTGAATCCTTAGAGATATGTAAAATGTTGGTAGTATATACTATTTAGTAATATTATGTGGTTAGTAATAGATGAAAATATACTGTAAATATGACCAAATGAACCGAATTTGCAGCAGGCTCTCCTTAGGCTTAATAAATGCTATATTTTTAGCTACACTATACATATATTTCATTACTAGTACATTAATTCCTTCTAGAGGAAGGACCTATAATCTATTTTATTCATAAGCCAAAGCACCACCCACTACACATTTAATTATTTAAAATAAATTGACTAGTTCCCTTGTATACCACCCATCACTGTCCAAGAATCGATACCAATATATGTAAAGTTAAACAAGTCAGTATTAATATGATGACTGGTCTATAAATGGTCTTATATAGACCTTAATTACCATTTAATAATTCAATCTAGAAATCCCTTCCAATTTGATCTATTATAAGATTTTAAAATTACAAAGTAAGTATTCGAATTCTTCATAGATTCTTTATTATGCACATTGCAATTGTTTTGACTTTAAAATATCGTTATAATCTATAACCCCGCTGTTCATCTTCATTATGATAATTCATTTTCTAATTGTAGCATTATACCGCTTTTTACTGTATTCTGTATTGTGTAACAAGTTTTACAATAAGATAAATTGTCTACTTAGTCAAGCGACAGTATCTATTCATCGAGGAAACATCCAAGTCATGTGCTTATCTCAATTTTCCCACAATTATTGTACTTTTACAGTTCCGCAATTGCGTTATTTATCAAACAATCATTTGTTTTTACTGATCGATTGCATAAATTGCTTTATTTGTTTATAAGCTGGTTTCATCTAGATATTACAACGAACTAACTAACTAGAGTTCTTTCAACCAGATTAATAGTGATTTAACATAATGATACAATATTTAATTCATAGGTTAGGTTTAGGCACTTATTTGTATAAGTACTTTTTGAATAAAAGTTACGAGTTTTTAAGAGTTAAGACATATTTTTGGGAGCATGAGCAAATTAAAAAAAAAAATTTTTTTCTAAACTTAATAATTAATATTCGCTAGCTAGTAGTAGTGTAGAGCTGGAGCTCTATATGATGCCATGTAGTGCCAATGCCAATAGTGTTTTACTTAATAACTCAGGCCCCGGAATCACAGACACAATAGAAAATCTATTGTGTCATGGCCCGATCGGGCCCTTCGGGGCTCAATGGGTTAACGCTGTTTAACTTAGTCTCTACTTTTATATTTTGTTGCATATAATATCGCAATGCGCAGGTAGGTTTTATTTTCATATGTCATTATAAAATAATCATAATTTAACAGGATTTCAAGTGCTGATGTAATCGCAATGCATTATTATACATAATTATTGGCGGGAATCCAAGATTATCGCAGTTGTGGACACGTAGGTTGCAGCTTTTACAGGTCCCGGTCGGTGTTAGTTGCGGGTGGACGTTTTTTTATAAATTTAGTTTTTATTCATGTCTATACTGATAACCTTACAAAGCTATTTTATATATTACTAGCTTTCCACCCGCAGCTTCGCCCGCGCAGTCAAAGAAAAGCCCGCATAGTTCCCGTTCCCGTGGGATTTCCGGGATAAAACCTATCCTATTTCCCGGGGTAAAAAGTAGCCTATGTCCTTTCTCGGGTATCAAAATATCTCTATACCAAATTTCATGCAAATTGGTTCAGTAGTTAAGGCGTGATTGAGCAACAGACAGACAGACAGAGTTACTTTCGCATTTATAATATTATTAGTATGGATGTAATATTGTATTTATACCCCTTTAATTAGCGAATTTGGTGCTATGTGATTGGACTCTGTCGTATTTTTTAAATTTTGTTCCTTTTTATACACAAAATATATTGTTAAAATTCAAATCCTGCTTTTTTGGCCAAATTTTATTATATATGTGTATATTATATTAAAGCTTATATACCTATAAATAGAGAGTATTAATAAATTACTTTTCCTAATTTGCAACCATAAAACAAACGGAGAAAATACTTTTAAATCATCAACAACCATAAACAAATCAATCGTTATCTAACGTTTGATTCCATCAGCAGGTTCAATAATTCGCAAACCGCCCGCGAGTATGTCGCCTGGCCACATAGGATACATTAACTACCCCGGTGCTACATGTCAGCACTTCAGCGAAATGCCATGAACGTAGCGACTATTAAATGTAATTGAATCAGCATAACTTAGGCTGCGTAGCACCCGGCGACTGCTGATCGCAAGGTAGACTAAACCCAGATTATACAACGCATATCCTACTGCGCAGAAGCTAGAGCTACAAAAGTAAACTACATTTATACCATTTTCATTATAACCGTGAGCTGTGATGAAATAAATACATTTTTATTCACACCACTATACTCTACCAAAAAGCACACGGACTTTTGGAAAGTTTATGTGGGGATACGACGATGAGGATCAAAAATACAACGGCCTTAAATGTTGTGGAATATCAGGCAGCTTGATGCCAATACTAAATATCAGATATGTTAATTTAATCCTTCTTATACCTACTTAAACGTAAAACGTGTTTAGATATTTTTAAAACTATAGCGCTACAATTTATTCAATCGGCCTCGCACCATCCAGCCTAATGCTAAATTATTCCTCCTTTTTATTCCTCAGAATTAAAGCTATATGGCGTAAATTCTTAAGCATTTCGATCATTGAATCGTTAAGTCGTAGTTTTTATGGAAGCAGTATTGATGGTTATTGACAAACGGACGTTGCTCTGAAATCACATTTATGGCAATTTGTAATTTAATTCCTGATTATCTCGTTATTTATGAATGTTATTTAAGTGCAAAAAATCGAGAGCCATCTCGTAATTATAAACGTATATATAATAATGTTAATAATGTGCTTCTAACAACAGCCATTAAAACTTATATCTAGGAATGTGAAACTGGTGATCGTTTTCAATGCATATAAATAATTAACTTAAGATCAAGTACAATGTGATGTACGATTATTGATAGTAATTTTTAATTACGTCTCTATATTTTAAAGAAAAGTAATAAAATACATAAGAGACATATTGATTGTTACAGAATTATTTTAGGTACCTACTTAGGTTCTCTAGTATAAAATTGTTATGGTTCCTTTATTATGTCGTAATAACTATCGACTCATCATATTTAATACTAAACAAAAAATCTTCTGTACATATTTGTACCTGATTTGTAATATTAAACTGTAAACACATAAATTATCAATTATTACTGAGAGCAAGACAACATTCTCATAAAACCTGCATATTGACTCACTGGAATATATCAATCAAACCTTATTAGTTCGCAATAATTAAATCAAATGAAATCAAACCGAGTTGCAACTTGTCTATCTTTATTTGAAACAAATTATGTGTGAACGTATGTATCACAGAATATAATATAGGTAACACTAGAAAAAATCAAATGGCGAAATAAGATATATAACTGCTTTCCGATCTGCCATGTATTATGACGATTCAACGTCTAGTTGAGTGAATAATTGTTAAAATTTATACGGTAGAAACATAAATAACGATTATGTCGATTATCTTACAATATCACCAGAAAGATCGGCCCTTTGAACTTTGATTGCGTATAATTATTTTAATTGGAACCTTATGTGAAACAGAAACCGTACGGCACATCACGTCGGGGAGTCACGACACATGACGCACGCGTCCATCAGATCGTATCTCAGCCGATTGTTATGCCACTCATAGTGATGTCACTAATTAGTGGTTATCGATACCTTTCAATATTTCATTCACTAGTAACCTCTATGGATAATGAACTATCGTGCTTTTGGTATTGAACTTACAGAAAAGTTTGGCTAATTAAAAGTTAAATTGAAATCGATATCTTATCTTTAACTATACCGTAGAAATAGTTACTTATATAATATAGCATCTAAAAACAAAATCGTATAATGTAAATAATAACTTTATTCAACGCGCCTATAATTATAATTTTGATGGCACAAAAACAACATTTACATTATAATGTTTAATTATCTTTCTTATATATAAAAATGAATCGCAAAATGTGTTGGTAAGCGCATAACTCAAGAACGGCTGAACCGATTTCGATAATTCTTTTTTTATTATATTCCTTGAAGTACGAGGATGGTTCTTATGTAGAGAAAACGTAAACATGTACCACGGGCGAAGCCGGGGCGGACCGCTAGTCTTTATATATAAAAATGAATCGCAAAATGTGTTGGTAAGCGCATAACTCGAGAACGGCTGAACCGATTTCGATAATTATTTTTTTATTATATTCCTTGAAGTACGAGGATGGTTTTTATGTAGAGAAAACGTAAATATGTACCACGGGCGAAGCCGGGGCGGACCGCTAGTGAATAATAAAGTTAGATATGATTTATAAACGATTTTCAAGGGTATCTATAAATGTTTAATTGGTAACCTACTTTACGAGGCAATGCTAGCAATAAATTCACCCATGTACCTAACAGTATCACTATCACTACATAGTATAAAACAAAGTCGCTTTCTCTGTCCCTATGTCCCTATGTCCCTATGTACGCTTAAATCTTTGAAACTACGCAACGGATTTTGATGCGGTTTTTTTTTTATAGATAGAGTGATTCAAGAGGAAGGTTTATATGTATAATAACATCCATTAAATAGTGGAGAAGTACTGTTATTTTTGAGGTTTCTAATGTGATGTCGTAAATAATTACATTTTTTCCGCTTACATTGCAAACGCAGGCTGAACCCTACGAGTTTTATCAAAATAATGTACTAAGTATTGTACACATTGAAAAGGTCTACAGAAAAGTCCGTGATGGTATATGTCTATCTCTTATGGATAACCCACAATAACTTTTTTTTGTCATTTACTTTTTACGACAAATAATGGCTAATTTTCGAAGCGATTTTAACCAATACAGCATTAATCCTTAACAAATTAAATACCTTGAATACATTGTTCATTTAATATAGATCTATATGGCCCTTTACACCGTGAATATTTTCGAAGATATTACAGATTTAAAAATTGCGGGACGTAGCGTTTGCGGCGGTACCGGCCGGCCACCCAGTGCGGCAAGAGCGTGCCCATATATACCCGTGCGAAGCCGGGGCGGGTCGCTAGTACTGTATATTTAAAGCATTTCAATCCCGTTGTCGATTAACTTAATCTCTATGATGATAAACAGTATGAGAACTACATTTATCTTGACACACAATTAGTCTCGAAGTGCCAGGGAATACGGAATAAACAATTAAACGGATAGATAATATCACCCACAGTTAATTGAAGAATTGTGCCGACCTTATCTTTCTCTCAGGTTAGATTAAAATGTATTAATTTAATTTTAATTAAAAATATACAACACGATCATATTATAATTATCATGCTTATGAAGAAGCATCCAATTTTTTGTACCATTGCATTGTTAATACTCACTTACCTAAACTCGAAATAAAATATAATTAATAATTATGTAATGTATATGAGTATATGGTATCTATTTCACTAAACATTTTCACAAAAACATCATTCCAACACTATCTATACGACTCGAAACAGTAGTATTTGGGAGTAAAACTGCTTTAGCAGACATGCTATAGTGATGTATAAAGATGCACTTTACCTTGGCTTCCAGATTCTCCAGGTTAACGACCTCTCCCGTCTCCAGCGTTTGCTGCAACAAACAGACCTCTTAATTGTAATGTTAATTAATGTTTGAGTACAGACCTCTGTGCTTTGTGAACGTTTCGGCGATCGCCACAAAGCCCATGCTTGAATATAAAATGTGTTTTTAATGAGCCTTCCAATATGTTTTTATGTGAACGTAAGCTTAGATATACAAAAAATGAGAATATCAAATGACTTCATTAGATTTGGAGTACCTACAGTCCTACATCTTTATTGAAAATTATTAATTGCTCTTCCGTGTTTAATTCAGTGATAATTTGATTTCAGTTAATTTTTGGGATGTGTTTTTCACTTTTTTATCTGAAGATGTTGATTTATGCAACGGCTTAAATGGTAGATATTATAAATGGAAATAATTATAATCGCCTGATACAAAGCAATAAGTTAATCATATAAACATAAAAAATTTGAATATTTCTTTAAAACCTTGCTCTTTTAATAACCTTTGTGATGAAATTACCTAAAAAGTTAAATTAAACAGAAACCCATTCTATCAATAACACATCAACAATGCGAATACCAACGAATACGAACAACATAAACTTTAAAGAAATAGGGCTGTTACCGCGGCGTATTACAATAAATTCAACTAATATTATAAATGCGAGATTTAGGAGTGTTTCTTACTCTTTCATGAAAAATCTACTGGACGAAACTTTACAGTTATACATAAGAATATCACATGACCTAAATATACAAAATAGGTATATTGGATTTGCCCGTTGAAACTGCGCGGTACAGCTAGTTTTTTACATTTATATTTGGCTCTTGCCTGATAAGCTTGGCTTGAGATAATCTTTGTGGATCTCTTTGTCTTGATATGTAACATTTAGATATTTAACATTAATTTAAAAGCCAAATCATACAGGGCAAAGAATGGTCAAATACTCACGTACCTAAAGAAATTCTTTCGCTCCAAAGAGCAAAGATGACTCATAAGTACTCGCCTCTCAAAAAAAAACTAGCAATTAAATATGCGTAAAGGATACGCCTTTGATACAGCGTAACGGTTATACGCCAACAGTAACATAAAATAAAATTTTACATTGTAATATTCAATTTTATTTGGATGTTTCGTTCGGATATTTCCGTACATATAACTTTTTGTTTAAGTTGCATACGCATGTAATAAGTACACAATGCATATACATATTAATACAGTTTTATACCTATACTACAGAAATATTTACCATAGAGGCAGATCGCTGCTGCTTGCTGAGGTCATGGTGGCTGCGCGTGCGGTTCTCGCCAACGTCGGAGTACTGCCCCGATTTGCGGCTGCTGGAACAATTATTACAGTATTTGAAATGGCTTCTAAGTTCTAACATTATATTTTTTAGTGTGAATATTTGTGAAAGAAAAATAAATAATGCTCATACGCAATATAATACGCTTGAGAATAATGTAAATACACAACCATAATTATTAAGAAACAAGATTTAAAAGTCGTCTGAATTGAAATAGTTTTCGCAAATTGTAGTAAATTTAGATAGGCTTTGAGATGATCATCATAATTATTCCAGACACGCATATACGAGGCATATACATAACATTTACACGAGTAGGTCAATAAAACACAAGCAACGCCGTCCGTCATGCATATATGCTCGCGTCTCTCGTCGCCAACTTTCAATTCATCTTGCGTCTAGCGCATGCAATAAAATTAATGATGCGCAGACGCATGCACCGGGCATTGGGCACACTATTTCCAATAGATTTAGCGTTATTGTGCATCGTGCTTGCGTCAGAGGAAGACGCATGATATTAAAGTTTAAATTTGAGATATATATCACATGAATGGACAGATTAGAAAACGTTATTTGTTTTCATTAATTTTATCTCAGATTAGGGAATAGATTAATCTGAGGTATCTAATATCTTAATACTATTATAAAGGCGAAAGTTTGTATGGATGTATGGATGTATGGATGTTTGTTACTCTTTCACGTAAAAACTACTGAACCGATTACAATGAAATTTAGCACACATATAGAGGGTAACTTGGATTAACACATAGGATAGGTTTTATCCCGGAAATCCCACGGGAACGGGAACTATGCGGGTTTTCCTTTGAAAACGCGGGCGAAGCCGCGGGCGGAAATCTAGTCTATTATAAAGGCGAAAGTTTGTAAGGATGTATGGATGTTTGTTACTCTTTCACGTAAAAACTACTGAACCGATTACAATGAAATTTAGCACACATATAGAGGGTAACTTGGATTAACACATAGGATAGTTTTTATCCCGGAAATCCCACGGGAACGGGAACTATGCGGGTTTTCCTTTGCAAACGCGGGCGAAGCTGCGGGCGGAAATCTAGTCTGTATATAATTTTCATAATATTAATAAAAATGTCCGCTGACATATTTTAGTTGAATAATAAAAAAATACGTCTCTACTCGACTCTACAACTCTATATCGGTGTAGAGCAAAATATGATATTCGCTTTACATTTCTCTGTTTTGTGGCTCTACATTAGAAGACGCTGCTTACTTTCAGGGTGGGCAGTAGAACATGTTATTGTGGGTGAGATACGATAAAATTAACACGCTACATGCTCGTTTACCTTCTACACTAAAACGTAAGTACATTATTATCAATAGAATTGAAAACAGGTTTACCTTAATGCCCAAATGAACACGTATGTAAAATTTACACCTACACAAGCATTTCATAAAGTAAATAATATATATATAGACTCACATTATATTACCTGCAGTGTACTTATGTTATGTTTTTTAAATAAACAACAAGCAAATAATTTTAAGAAGCCCTTTTTTATTGTTACTCTGTATTAATGTATTGCGTCCTTTTATAAAATTCTTATAAAAACCATTATGTTATAGGTATGCATACTATTTCAAGAGGTGGTGAATACATGACCTGTTGTACATACTAAATATTTGGTTCTACAATAACGTTACCTTGCAAGTTTCCTATGAGCCCGGCGGCCGCCACTGATCATCGACAGCGTGCTCATCACCGCCGACATGGCCACGGTGATTGTTCATAAGATCTGTAAAAAAAACCTCATATTACAAATTTTTTACGCTTGACACATATTAAGCTATGTTGATTATTAATTTTATAGATACAGTATGCACACAAAAAGTTTTCCCAATAAGTTCATGTTCATCTTTTGCGAATTCTAGGATTTGCTCAGGAGACAAAACTTTAAATTGGTTTCATATGTTTTTCTTAGAAGCGTATCGTTTTAAATTTTATAAGACCAATAGTAAAACCCATTTTATTTCTGAATAGTGTATATTTAATGCTGATGGTAATAATTATGTAAAATATATAATTGTTAAAACCAGAAGTTCAACAATAGTTATAAATAACTCAATAGGTAATTCAGGTAGTAAAAAAAAATGAAAACAATTCCATTACAAATCACTTTAAACACATCAAACGATCTTTTGTTAACCGTTAGAGCAATTACACATCTTTGCTCAATCGGTTGGCAGCATGTTGGCAGATACGCGGTTTGCACAACACCCGTGGCAATTGCTAACATTATAATTACTGCATTACGTGAGTGACTCAGCTCATGGGAACTATTGGAGGATTGCACAAATGCAGCCTTCCGATGTATTCAAATTTGATGCTAATTGTATAATTTGCCAACTTGCTAAACTTCTTAATTTACCAAGATAAAATATGACCTCAATATGAGTTTTACTCCTTTCAATTTTAAGATTAGTAGTTAGATTAAAAATTTCATTTTTCTTGTCTTTTCTCAATCAATGTTGGTACCTAATTGGAATCCCTACATGGTTGTAGCCCTCAACAATTAGTTTTAATATTTTCACATATTGCTACGTCCAGTCGTACACTACCACTCAACTACCGTGTAAGTAATGTTTTCCATTTATAAGCCTGTTATCGCAATAATCTTCGTATTCCCAACGCCGGATTTACATATAATGGCCCCGGCGTCACATGCGGTGTTTATCTGATAAACTATGAAAGCTCTCGCCCGATTATGGTAGTTGGAATTTATTTAACGCTAGGAAATATTCTATTTATGTACAGCTAACTTTCAGCTTCACAGAATAATATGTGTATATAACCTTTTTTATTGTAGGACAGCCTTTCCCAACCTTTTCCAAATGCGGACCTTAGCGCCACCGTACCATGATCCGCAGGCCCCTAGCGCCACTTATCATGATCCGCGGGCCCCCAAAAAATCATCTATATTTTATAAATTGATTAATTTCTTGCAGTGTTTTTGTATATTTCATACACCCACCTTAGCCACCCATCACTTGACAGATTATTCCATCTTAAACCTGAAAAATACATAGTCCGGCCATCAGAATAGTCTGGTCACTAAGCCTTTCGTAATTTTCTTGATTTGTCTGCGGACCCCCTGGGATATGCTCGCGGACCCCAGGTTGGGAAACGCTGTTGTAGGACACTGATTAAAGATTACTTCAGTAATGTATTAATTCTATGCATGTAGGTTTATAAGCTCATCGAGGTATGTACATACGAATTTATTACACTGTAATTTCAAAACTTCTGTAGGCATTTAGAAATTCAGTTTACTATTTAACTGACGTTACCAAAAACAACGGCGTATCTTTTAAATATCGTATTTGTTAAAAAAAAAAATTAACTAAATATTGGTGCATAATTTATTTGCAATTTTATCTTATTAGAGATTCAATTAAAAAGAAATCGTACGAGCATAGTTAAGCGAGAAAATTGAGATAAAACGCATTGGGAGCTCGAGCTTGACCGCATACCTCTTAATGAAGTGTCGATACGGTCTATAAATGGCTATGGTGACCTAGAGTCAGCATGTCTATTCACTTTTAAGTATTTATACCATTTTATACAGGGTGTCCCAAAAAGTAGTGATGAACGGAAGCTGGGAGGTAGAGGACCTAGAGGGCTATCCGAATCACCCCCATGTATGTTATGTGATTTTTCGTATTTTCGGAGTTATGACATTTTTTTCAATTTTTCATCTATCGCCGAGTAAGATGAGATTTTTATTTATGGTGACGTGAATTATTGCGCTAGATGAGAATGCCACAATTTGGACGAAATAACCCGGAAATTCATAGTAGCAGAAGAAACCATTTAAAATGATAAAAGGGCATTCAGACATTTTAAATACAACTTTTTACGGTGATGTCGCACTTGCACTGAGCAACAGCGGGGAGATTTTAAAATTTTCTGGTAATTAAACACTTTGTTATCGGTTTTAATTTGTTTTTATTAATCATCATGTTAATTCAATTTTTGCACTTACCACATTTAGATTTCAATTTTTCGATTGAAGCCTTCTGAATAATAAAATGAAATTTTCAGAGTAGCTACCTGATAGATAGAGCAAGTTTTTAAAAGCCCAACGGAAAACTTTTTTTATGTGATTTTATTTTTTTACGGGCCCTTGAAGTGGTGAACATACTGGGTAATTTAATCTTTCTTGGCATTTAATTCTTTTTTTTTATTCCATTCAATGATGTAACGATAGTAAATGTTACCATACTGAATTGGCCTATCTTTCGGCTTAGCACACAAAAAAAAAATCAAGCATCTTCCGCAATAATTGACGTCACCATGAGTGAAAATATCATCGTACTCGGCGATAGGTGAAAAATTGAAAAAACGTCATAACTCCGAAAATACCAAAAATCGCATAACATGTGTGGGGGTGATTCGGATAGCCCTCTAGGTCCTCTACCTCCCAGCTTCCGTTCATCACTACTTTTTGGGACACCCTGTATACTAATAAATAAATGTTAAATATCATAATTTGCGGGTTTTATTGTTATATAAATCACCAGCTTAGATAAAATCCATACACATTTTATCTCAAAGCAATGACGTAGCAAAACGAAAAGCTTAGGACTTACGTCATTTATAAAGTTCACTACTTATTACTATAAGAAGTTTAAAAATAATCTCAAAATAAAATATTATATAAATTAGTTAAATATTGATAAATCAATAAACGACAATTAAAAGGAACATGACGACACAATTACTGAAGCTTAAATCCTTTTTCCCTTTCCCGTTCAAACGCTATTTCCTTCATTCATTCTTCATTCGTCTTTGAGTCGTATAAAAATTAGTAATTTTAGAAGTTCATGGGTATTAACTTTATGACACGGAATTGTGAGTCTTATCTGCTGAGAGATTTTAAGTATTTTAAGTATTTGTTTTAAGTGACCTACCATACACGTTCAACGAAAGATACAAAATGTCATAATTAGTAAGTTGACACCATAGAAATCTAAATAACAAGGCAATAGAAGTCGTAAGCGCGCGTGACATTGTCGCCGCTCAGGTGGTTACCATGCCACAAGTCTGTTCGTCGCTTGGTGGTCGCTTGTTCAGTTGTTCCTGACACGTGCGTGAGTAAACATGGTGTGTTACAGCATTTCCCAGTGCGGAAATTCTTCCATAAATTGTAATTATACTAATAAAGGAATAAAATTTCACCGGTAAGTATTTTTGTTTATAAATATTGCCGTTTTTCCTTAAAATTATAGAATATTTACAAGTATTACGAGTGTCACCATAGTAATCGAAATAACAATGAATGACACAGTCGACCATTCTTATTATCACGTTTAACACAAATTTCAACCTTATTTCTATGAGTTTATGTTCAAAGTTATATCTATTGAAAATTGACAACCTCTGTTGTAGAAAAGCCGAAATTTTGCGTATTGGAGCAAAAATAAACAAAACGTCTCATATACTTAGGGATGTTATTCTAAAATAAACCGTAAATTCGTGCGTTAGGATACATATTAAAAAGCTTAATTTAATCTTTAAGTTAGTTTTCACTAAAATCAAGCTGTCCAATAAAAGGCATAGTTTACTTGTGTGTACTGTTTAGCTATCGGTTTAAATGTGTTGATTTTGGCGACAGCGGTTTTCATACGAATTATGACATTATAGCACTTCTATGTGTCTTGTTATTTAGATTTCTATGGTTGACACGTTCGTTATCTAACGGTCATCATTTGACGATATATTTCTTCTAAAGAAGGGTATGTTGCGCAGATGACGCAGTCTTTCCGGCTAGATAAACTAATCACCCGGCGTTACGTGCGGACGCATCAATAAAGCGTTATCTTGAGACGTGGAAATGTTAGGCTGGTGATACACGTGCGTTTTAACGCGTCGTTATTGAATATACTTGTAGCTTAAATTAAAATAATAATAAGGTAGAGACGTTAGAGAGTACGTTGTTCAAGCGTAAATAAACTTTATCTGTAAACAAATTATGTTTAATTTTGTAACGTAGAACATAAAGGCCGGTTGCAGAGCTTCACCGACCATCAGTGCGTACGTCAGTCGCGCTTGTCATATAATATGTACCTATATGGAAATACGCGTGCGTATGGTCGGTCTAGCTAGGAATGGTTTTATGAATTTCCATACATATGACAAGCGCGACTGACGTACGCATTGATGGTCGGTGAAGCTCTGCAACCGGCCTTAGGTACAGGTACTTACAACGAATATAAATTGCAAATTAAAACATGCTAATTGCTCTTTCGATTTTTCTGGAAAAAATGTAGAGCTCTATAGGAATAGGTATATCTATGTGCAACGTGAAAATTAAGAAGTATATAATGTGTATGTCTATCCACAGAAAGTAATAGATTAATTATCTTAAAAACATCGAGAAAAATAGACAATAAATACGATAAAATAAATTTACCAACCGGTATCATACATACAAGCTTATTAGTAGTCAAAGGCAGATTAAAAACAGTATATTATTTTTAAAGAAACGACAACTATGTTATCTTTAAGTACTTTAATTTAAATAGCGGACTAATTCAGTCGTTGCTTTAACAACGTCTAGATAAACACTAGATTTCCGCCCGCGGCTCCGCCCGCGTTTTTAAAGAAAAACTCGCATAGTTCCCGTTCCCGCGGGATTTCCAGGATAAAACCTATCCTCTATGTGTTAATCCAAGTTACCCTCTACATGTGTGCTAAATTTCATTGTAATCGGTTCAGAAGTATTTGCGTGAAAGAGTAACAAACACACACACACACACACATCGTCACAAACTTTCACATTTATATTAGTAGGATAATATATTCCTGTTTAAAAGTATCACAGAGACATTTTAAAAATAATATTTAAATACAGTAAATATTGAATTTTGTCGAATCTTGGAGCCAATAACAAAACGGTTCTCACCAAACATCGCGCGACAATAAAACACGTTAAGTACTGTCCAAATAAGTTTCTCACACTTGTATAAATCTTGCTACACAATGAATCCATAAATTTGTGTCCAAACCACAATTTCCGTTAAAATAATACTATTGTATCCTTTGAACCGTGGAATCGTAATAACAAGATCTAAGCTTCTTATATCAAACCCTTATTATAAATTATTTTTTAAATTTTATTGCTACTTTCTCTGTTTTTTTAGTAATCTGTCGCAGGTGCAGTTTAATCGTATGTAATAAAATATATGATGACATGGTGCCATGACGTATCATTACAAAAAAAGTGTTAACCTTTGAGATTCACCACATAAGAACAAAAAATATTCACACTCCACGTAACGTATCAGATCGCATTCCATTAATCATTATATAAATCAACGTGTGCCAAAAACGCGTATATATCTGAGTATAATATACTAACATTCAGATTGAGATCTAATATTTTTATATCATCGAAAGTGAAGTAACAAAGTGTATGTTCCATAAATCATACATCGTAAATCATTTCTAAACACATTTTGACATTCCGTTTAAATCTTGCAAGTTGTACCTAACTTAGGGTCAGTTTTGATATGCCACGGCTTAAATTACATAGTTAACATTCCATAAATATTTGGGATGTTAAAATTAGAGTTTAAAGTATGTAGAGTTGATGATGAAATTGAAAGATAAAATATAATCATCTTTCAATAGGTAATATTTTATAATTCTACTACCATTTCTACAAATTTTAATCTATTTCAGTACTTATTTCTGCGAATGTGCTTTGGAATTGTTCCGATGAGGATTGGTATCAAAATTCTGATAGCAAGGCGTGCACAAACCGGTCTCAACTCTCAAGCCACACTGATTTTTTTATTCTTTCTCGTAAAACCATGAACCGACATCGCCTTTGGGGCTTTTCAAACTTTAACAAACGATTATTTTAAACGGAAATTATTTTATGGAATAAATTGGACCAATACACATTTTATCACATAAGAATATATTTAACAATATAACATTGCACCTGCTTACATTTATATTATAAACAAACGCCTGCATACCTCCTATTGAAATCAGTAAAATGTATGCAGTCTCATAGACACGCAGAAATGTGGCTCTCTAATTAGTCACAAACGATGCATAAATTCATTCAAACTAGTAGCCCAGTGGTCGAAATATTTACGATAAAATAAATAAACACATAAAGATAAATTGTTGGTAACGAATATGGCTCGGTAAAATGTATGAAACCAAATAATTTAGTAGGAGAAAAGCAGCTATTTTTTAATAAAAAGTAATTAACCTTACAATTAACAAACTAACCGTTGGAAATTGATTTTGTAGCTATTACGCATACAAAGTTCATAAATCAATTTAATTTGAAAATTATTGAAATGAATACTTAAAAAGTTAATTTATAGCGTAAATAACATCGATAATTTTATTTGAGCTAATATAATACGAAATTATTCAAATAACGAAAATAAATTGTTATTGACGTTTTTACCACTTTTTACGGTATTTTTTTTCTGACTTCGTTCATCCTTTCACGCGTTCTGCGCCGCATGTCGTTATTATAACACATTATAATGAGTAAAGGAAATAATATATCAAGTGTGAAGTGATACGCGGAAATGTTCTAGTAGGAAATCATCGATTATATTATAGAAATCGAGTGAAAATTGCGATGTCATTGCGTCTAACAATCTCGTAATTACAATAAACACGCATAAATTAAAGCGACAATTAATTATATGATAATGAAAGTTCATTGCAGACGCATAATCATATATACTGATTAATAATGTAACAAGTCATGTTCCGCAAATGGAGCTGTGCGCAATACACATTCGCTTTCGCTGTTTTTGAACTCTATGTGAACGTCTCATCCTCATGCCTCAGATGAAGATTAGTTACCCAAATTCAGTAATTGTAACTATTATTCATGCGAATATAGGTACTTGTATATACTAAGAAAATAATTCATAAAGTTATACGACAGTTATAAATGGCCAATGGGCTACCTGTTTATTAATGCAATCAATTATGGTGACTTAAAAACAATTTAAACACTCGTTTTCATCATAATAGACTTATCTTTTAATTAAAATCTCATATCGTTACAAAGAAATTTCTTATAAATTATTTAAACGCAAAAGCATTGGTTGATTTTGCATAATTACAGGCCGGGCTGTTAACTTTATACTATCATACAATTTTCTCTACAATTTCTACGCGGAGATCACCACGTGTCTAATGAAGTCATGTTACAATGATTATGTGATTATGGAATATAATAAACGATGTAATACGAGACGCCTGCATACTAAAAGCTTCATAGAAAACATGTATTACCTTATCGTAGAATTTTAATGTTATTATTAAAAGCGATTATCATCTAACCTTTAGGTTAGGAATTTTTGTACTAAGGTTTTTTAAATTCTGGATAGATGTTTTATAATGTGGTAGAGTCACGCAAAACAGCCAGATGCGTTATTTATTATTTGTTTGTAAACATTATTTCTGTATACACTCTACATTATTTTCATGTTATTTTTATATTCTGGATTCTATATAGGGGAATATTTTACCTGTGTGCCTACCTAAGTACCTACAATAGTTTATTGTGTTGCTTACAAATACTTTTATAACCGTTATAAAGAAAGTTGACGAACAGGAAGCTATGTAATTTACGCGCTGTACAGTGTTCATAGCTATGGATAAACCAATAAATTCCGCAGAAAGTCAAGTGCAGGAGCAGCCAAGCGTGAACACAGGTGCAGGGCGAAGGGCGGAGGGCGCAGCCCGAGCGTGACGCGGCGGAGACTCCCACGTTATTCTTACTACATTTAGTTACAAACTTACATTTACGATATTACGAAACGAATAAATATATGGTAGGTAAGTACCTATATAACTAATCATAAAATTATATTTGGAGTTTGAGTCGTAACTGTAAACGCAGGTAGATAGTAAATCTATCAACGAAACTGCTTAATTTAATCGACTTCAAAGAATCATTTTTATTCAATTGTAGAGTTGAGACTTTAGTATTTTTGGAATCTCACTATTTAAAATTAGAGCTAAGCAATTTTACACTTATACTGCATGCACTTTGGTAATCGCTATGCGATATTATATACAGACATAAACATCGCTTTTTTATCTAGTTTCATCATTTTCACCAAGCGATAGTACAATAATTGAGTCAATTGTTTTTCCATTAGATACAGCTGGCTTGGCAGTAGTTATAGATCCAGAGCCCACGACGGCCAGACATTCCTTTCTTTAATAAAGTTGAAAGTTTCTCTGTATATGTCTCCGATAAAGATAAGAACGACTAGCGATTATCAAGTCTGGGTTGTGGTTACTTTGGCAGGAAACAGGTAGTAAGGGTGTATAAAATTGTACCTAACTTTCATTATAGTTTAAAAGCTAAATTTTATATATGTTACTTGGGGACCTATAAAAAGATGTTACCTTAAGAGCCAGACAGTTTTCATGGTTCTTACATATAGCCAGACACATTTAAAAAATAACTAACATATCATCAAATTCACATAACTACCTAAAAGCGTAACAAATATGAAATAACCCACTAAAAATATTAGTTAACTATAATTATTAAAAAAATAAAAGTATAATACATATATAAGTAATAAAGTTATTACTTATCTTTTACGAGGACTTATGTTGATGGAATTTCACGTATCTCGATGACACAATAAAAAAGTCATCGGGATACGTGGAATTCCATCATCATAAGTCCTCGTAAAAGATAAGTAATAACTTTATTACTTATATATTATACTTTTATTTTTTTAATAATTATAGTTAACTAATATTTTTAGTGGGTTATTTCATATTTGTTACGCTTTTAGGTAGTTATGTGAATTTGATGATATGTTAGTTATTTTTTAAATGTGTCTGGCTATATGTAAGAACCATGAAAACTGTCTGGCTCTTAAGGTAACATCTTTTTATAGGTCCCCAAGTAACATATATAAAATTTAGCTTTTAAACTATAATGAAAGTTAGGTACAATTTTATACACCCTTACTACCTGTTTCCTGCCAAAGTAACCACAACCCAGACTTGATAATCGCTAGTCGTTCTTATCTTTATCGGAGACATATACAGAGAAACTTTCAACTTTATTAAAGAAAGGAATGTCTGGCCGTCGTGGGCTCTTGATCTATTAGCGAACAATTTGTAGCTTTTTTCTTTGTTCCGGCTCAGAAAAATTATTACTAAATTTCCTGTTATCGTAACGGACACGACGGGTTGGGTCTGTTGACTCGGGGGAGTAAATTGATGTCCTTACTTCTCTAATGTATTTAATGTAGAAGTTTGTTTTGTGCCCTTCAGCAAAATAGCAAAAGATAGACGATTATCTTCACAATTTATGGTTGGTGGCTTGAATTGGCTACTTAGCATCTCGGAATGATTTATCAAAACTTCGATATTTTTTTTTTTTTTTTTTTTTTTTATTGACGATAGGGAAGAGCTTGACCACAATCTCGCCTGATGTTGAGCTGAGATGTGGTCTAGGATGGTACGCGCTTCCCTAGAAGGTACCTGTTCACTCTACGCTTGAAGACCCCCATATTGTACTCGTCGGGGAACACAGATTCAGGAAGCATGTTCCAGTCCCTTGCGGTTCGGATAAAGAATGTGGAATCGAACCGCTTAGTCCGGGTACATGGAACGTCCACCATATGGCGATGCCTAGAATCTGTGCGCCTCGACGATCGATGGAAGAACGGGGATGGCGGAACAAGATCGTGCAGTTCCGCAGCGCACTCACCAAAGTGTATCCGATAAAAGACCGATAAGCTAGCCACTCTACGGCGGTGACCGAGGCTCTGGAGTTTTCTGCCTACAAGATCATCGTCGTTAATGAGCCTCTTGGCACGCCTCTCTATCGCCTCAAGCGCCTCCAGCTGGTACTTGGCGGAACCGTTGGTAGAGCAACCGAATCATTGCTATTTAACAACGACAATTTTCAAGATAACATCAACAAGATTGACTTAAGTATGTTATGACTCCAATGAGTTTGTATGCAAGACCATTATAAAATAGCAGACTGAAAAAAATAACAGTAAAGCTGAATGGCAATTCAATGATTACGAATGCATTTATTGTAATGCATAACATAACTAGAGAGTGACAACTATGCCATAATCATTTTCCAAGAGACATCACAATATAATATAATAGCAGTTCAACGATCTCGTTGTTCGTTTTCAGGTGAAATAGAAACGAAACAAAAAATCGCACGTAACGTATAGTATTTACACTCTGCATCACCCGGACTTTCTGCGTAATGAGACTTGTCGTGCACGCTCTATGATTGAGATCACACCTATCGCTTAAGAAACACTGTTCACTCAACAAGATACTTTTTTGGTCAGCATTAGTTTGGATAATATCTAACTTATGGCCGGGTTTTTTGGTAATTAAGAGTTACGCTATTGTAGTGTCATGTTGTCATCCGTTGCTCTATGGACATGTGTTGTTAATTAGGAGGGTTGCTATTTAATGAAATTTGTTAAGAAGACAATACTCGATAATGTATCTCTCGACTTCTTTAATCTTATCAATTTTAAGCTTGCTCTATTAGCTAACTAAATGACGATCTTGTAATCCTATGCATTATTGTACATATTGATGATTGGTGGAATGTTCGCTTGCAGTATGTAAGGTAACTCAATTTTTTTGAAATTTTTATTTAAAAGCTATTCCCCAAGTCGTTTGACTTGTCCGTATTTCATAGAGCCATTTCGATTCTATTTTCTGATAGGATTCCCTAACCCCCGTTATAAGAATTAGATGTCAGGGAAGCAATCCTTCTTTCATATCTTCTCTAAACGCTTATTGTCTAACACATCACACCAGCTTATAAAAAATAAAATTTATTTAACGCTTGTATCTAATTATACGCTAAGCTTGATTTTACGATAAGCTCGTATTTACCATATTATTATTATGGTAAGACCACGTGGGATGAGACAGCGTACTTTATGCGTATTACCATATTGCTACAGACTACAGTAGTTATGTGTAAGAATATAAAATATATACGCACAAATTTTGTAAAATTTAGAAATATACATTTTAAATATATTAAATTCTATTTCACCCGCCGCCCTAAGTTCCAACAATCTCCTTCACGTTGTGCATTGAAAGTAACAGGTCCATTACACGCAGACCTTTAAAGTTCAAAGCAGTTTAGATGCACGGGCTGATGGACGTGAATGAAGCCCTCACTTACATGTTATACCATACTCTAGGTAACGACCCTCTCGCCCAAGGAAATGTGCATTATATTTTTGATTCGTCGCATTTCACTCTAATGAGGAAATCTGTATACCCGTTTGGAAATGTTGACTTATTTAAAAGTAACTTCGACTGCATTGCATTCGTTAAAAAGTGGTAGATTTCGATCGTGAGTGCTTTTTATTTCGCTCAGAAATTTTCAGCAAACTGTTAAACTCCATTTGAATTTTAATGACATTAAAGAAATGATTTATTTCCTTAAGTAGTCAAATAAAAGGTTGTAAATGCGAACTACAAAAAACACTATTAATTATCGAATACATTAGAATTAACCGTAATCCAATCGCTTTACTGCTTCCTAAGAAAGTTTTTTTTTTTTGTACATGCTTTTAAATTGAAGGCATGCAATAAACTTTATCTTTCTTTCATTGTATGTATGACTTAATATCCTACAACATAAATAGAATTAGGTAAAGTATTCCGATTTAAAATAAGCTTTTAAATTATTTATATGTCAGACTAATTAAATTATTTATAAGTGACCGTCTCGGACTTGATTAAAAATTGTTCAAACCGTTACACTATTAGTTTTAAAATACCATTAAGATTTGGCAATGCAAATATGCATTTTTACGATAAAAGCTTAAAATTTATTTCAAATTCGAAAATAAATAAGAGGAATTGAAAACAACATTTAGATATAATTTATTTATCTTTCAACTAGCAGCTCCGCGCGGCTTCACCTCCGTGGCTTCACCTCCGTGGCTCCACTCCTGTTGGTCATATCGTGATGATATATAGCCTATAATCTTCCTCGATAAATGGGCTATCTAACACCGAAAGAATTTTTCAAATCGGACCAGTAGTTCCCGAGATTAGCGCGTTCAAACAGCTCTTCAGCTTTATAATATTAGTATAGATTGTATGCGAAGAATGGAACAATTTATGCAATTTCATAGAATAGGGTTATGTAAAGTTACCTAAGTATTTAATTTTAACCTACCTAATTATTAAAGTTTTGTCCAATTAAGAATATAACGTACTTACGTTTTGTTGTTCAATGCGAAATTTATTTATTAGTTTTTGCATGAAGCAGCAATAAACAGTTTTATATTTAAGCTTTCGGAATAATAATAATAGATACGGTTAAAAATAACATATCAAATGAGACTTCCTAATACAAGTTTTGTGTAATTTAAAACCGAGCGGGGTTTGTTGTTGTCAGTTAGATTAATGGCCAGCATTGTGGGCCGACCTGCATTATATTTAACATTTTTATAAACTGGTTTCACGAACTAATACTTTCTCTTGATTTTAGGCGCACTCCTTTAGATATGTGAATAAAATATGATGCTATTGATGATCGTTAGATGTGGGTTATTTGAGATCCATTGTTATAGATATCTACCGCTATAGTATTTTTGAAATATAATATGTAGATAGGTTATTCTAGATTTTTTTAATATATATTGGGATCGATAGGTCATTCACGAAAAGCATATTAGTACTTTTATAATATTGTAACGGCAAATTATATTTAAATATTCAAATTAGAAAGGTAGGTAATTATTAAAAATATCATAGTGTTTCACTTGAATTAAATGAAATGGTAAAATTATGCAAGTCTACTGTTGGATAACATTATTTTTATCTAGCAAATATGTATTATGCATTTAATATAAACAAAATAAACTTGTATTCATCTGTCGATCTGGAAGTCAATGACACCGGGAATCCCAAACAATGATCTAACGAAAATAAACTTTTAACAAATATAATATAACGTTTTATTATATTCCACCCCTGACGTGTGAAAGAGTTACGCAACACATAAATCTTATTAATTCATAACATTATAGAAAATAATTGAAGCGTAGAGAGCCCTACTGTAATTAAAATTACACCGACACACACACATACATGTTACTTGACAAAGGATTCACAGGAGCATTTTGCACAGGGCTGCTACACGAATAAGATTAATGAATTATATCTTAAAAGCATGTATAACCCTGGAAAATCGATCCATTTTACGGGTTGTAATACTTAGGTAGGTAGGTACTTAATACGTACCCACGCATTAAAAAATCGTTATTTTATCAAATTATTAGATTTGACATAATTTGCAGAAGTTATTAATTATTTCAATGCTTAAGAACATAAATCAAATTTATTAATGTATTACAGTAAACAATTTTAGATGAATCTAACAGGTTAAAGAAATCAAGCAAGCAGAAATTTTATTGAAATACTAGATAATATAAGTACATTTTAATATCACGTTCAAATAATATTAAAATGGGACAGTGGCAGCCCTGTAATACCTGAACTATAATATTATACACGCATATTATTGAGATTAGAAACCGTTGAGGGCATTGTCAAAGTCCGACACACTCGAACCCCCTTGTATTGTCATCTTCCCTTCGACACCCATAAACTTGCGCTGTACAGTACTAACGCAATCGAATGAACGTACAAGTTTTAAACGTACAGCGATTTTCATTTAGTTTCGTAGAGTACCTACTTAAATTGATAATGTTTTTTAATAATCAGAAACCGAAAAATAATTTGGAAAATCCAAAAGTGCACGCCTCATAATTTTTTTTAATAATTATTTATTAATTATTATTTTTGTTTATTTAATAACAATTAAACCACATCGAATCAGACCCTGAAAAATGAAAGGGTTCTATTCCTGAGCATACTCAAGCGTAAGAGAAAAAAAAGACTCGATTAGTAAAGTATTTCGGTCGCTATCGTGTTAACAAGAAAATCCTCCGCACATACAGACACACGGACGTCCAAGACAGAACTTTTTTAAACTGTTTTTTAACTAGTTTAAATAACAAAAATGACATCAAAAATATCATGAATGTTAAAAATAGTGTTTTTTCTTAATATGTGTGTGTATGTATTATCTTACAAGTGCAATGTATGATACATAAAGACATTTTAAGTTTGAAAAATCAGATGTTTTGCGCGAAGTGACAGTAGTACCCACCTCAACGCTTCGCTTATGAGGCGTGCAATTATGTAATTGTTTAGAAATTTCCTAATTTTTTTAGTGAAGTGTATCGGTAGAGTAGAGCAACTTTTGGAAAATAAAAGCTTTTGCTAAAATCTTATCCATTCAAATTTAATGTTTAAGTAACTTAAAGATCTTGAGTTACTAAAACATTAAAATTTGAATTGGTAAGGTGTTGAAAAAAGCTTTTATTTTGCTTAGCCATTTCCATAACATATATACAATCTTCAAAGTATTTATTCCAACGTATCTAACGCTCTCTTATTAGAGTCATTTCATCCCTTGGACCACACAATCACAAGGGTAGCGCAATAGATAAACTAACAGTACCTACCATTTTGCACTTTATTTATATCAAGTTGTAAACGTCACTCAGTCATTGTCGAGCGGCGTGATGAATTGGTACAAATGGTTAGATGCTGTTATAACGGATCTATATTTGATAGACACACGTAAAAAATTCCATGATAAAACTTTTTGTTATTAAAATGCTTTTTATACGTTTTTATTGAAGATGAAATGATTGATATCCATGCATAACTGTAACAGAAAGTTATAATTAATTAATTCAACTTGTGTAGGCATGGTATGTTATTATAATACCTATAGGTAGGTATATTTTATAGCACGCATAGTTATAGCTTGCTCAATGCTCTTTGTATAATCACAGATAATATAATACTTTACTAGTAGTAAATATTCTTATTATTACAATGATACCGATACATTGTAAAAAGATCATAACCATATGAACGAGCAATCATTATTATAATCGGAATGAACATTACAGATCAAATCGCGCACATGCGTAACCCGATCTCTCGTAAACAAACCACAACTTAGCTTTATGCACAAGCTTTAATGAGCTTATAAAGCTGGCTTTGAATGTTCATCGCGTTTATTAATAAAGTTATATAAATAGAGTCGATATGAATATTTCTCTTTATGGTGCGGTATGTGATAAGAGATTGACTCTGATATGTAATATCTTCATTTTATTGGTCGAGTCTAATTTCTTTTTATAGTCAGTAAAGTATCTACATTGGTTTAAAGGAAAAGTTTAGACATAAAATACCTACTTATAGCCCGATTTATTCCACATTTCGAAAAAAAGTGTACAAGTGTAGTGTGTTGTAAAGTGTAGTGTAAAAGTGTAGTGTGTTGTAAAGTGTTACAGCAAGCATTATCACGGCCCACGGGCAGACTGACTTATTTTATGATAGTCTTGCGCTGCATGAAAGTACTATTATTAGCCAAGTTTACTTCTCTTAAATAATTGTCAATGTACACTACGCAAATGGATAATCGTCTGATCCCCACTACAAAAGTTCCCTTTCACATTTAATTCCGGGATTTCAAAATAACGGCACCAATAGTCATTATGAACCCTATTCCCTGATTTCAGATCAATAAACCAAGTTCATAAAACTCCTATAAACCGTCCACACAATCCCAATTAATTGAGGATAATATCTGTATCGTCGATTACCGGCAATCGCCGCCCCATTGTGTGCGCCCGCGCATGCTACCGCTGAATTATCCACGATGCCGTAAATACTCCATTGTTCAAAATATGCCGCACAATACTCGAATTTCGTCATAAAAGAGAAAATGCTTTACTAAAAATAGAGAAGATTATGGAGTCGTAACGCAAATCCGCATTGAATTTGTGGTTTCTGTTATTTTGGAAAGTATTGAAGCTATACCTACAAAATTGAATATAAAAATAATATTTCTTAAGAGTCCTACCTTTCGCATTAGAATCAAAACGTAGGAGAAAATAATTAATTAAGTAAAGACAAGAATAGCAATCATAGAGTCGCGCTGTTTAGGTACTTTGTTTCAAACAATGAAAAAACAAAAGGCAAATGGTGTAAATTTTTGCTGATATCAATATGGTTCGACAGGGGCTATAGTTAATAAGGCCTAAGGGGATAAAACTAATGGAACTGATAAAAATATGATACCAAGACAAAAAAAATACAATATTCCGTTACACACCATATTAAAGTATTCCTTTTAGCGCTTTTTTCTTCGAGTTGAATAAAAATTCAATCCCTATTATTAAAAACGGTTAGAACATCCTTAACATTAATTTGGAATAGTAAACCTTAACATTTTATACCTTATATTTATAGGAATAAGCGTGATATTTGTGTGCACGATTGTTTATAAAAAATCACGCGCCCCTCGGCCTCGACGGATGCGCAGGACACAGATTGTATCGGACGGACGTTACTTTTTAAGGTAAAATCATTAATAGATACCGCCTCTTTGGTGTTGGTTAGCATTACAGGGTTCTAACGATATAAATCTAGTAGAAGCAAAACCTATATGTCCAGAAAATCAAGCATATTAAAGGCCATCGACACATATACATGTATAGTACTTTCAATCGGATACTTTTTTCTGTGTATAATTACGATTTCAATTCATTTATGCACTAATGAATGCATGTAAACTCGTCGTAATAAAACTCCAACTATTAAATGTAATACCACATAATAAACAATAGTCGGTTATATGGTATGTAACAATTTCGTGTAATTATTCTAATGACTTGTGGAGTTAAATCTTAATTTGCCTCAATACCGTTACAGAGCAGATGCACGCAGCGGCGCGTTGACGTCTTTTGTTCGGCGCTCTCTCACAGCTTTGTTCTATGAAATCATGTATTTTACCATTGGAAAAAACATCCATTGTACTCATTAATTTTGTGGAACAATAATGTATGACATGCATTGAATAATATTTATCTGGTTATTCAATAGGAAGTCAATAGGGTGCCTGAAAATAGGAGCGCGGTTTATCCAGGATCTGTTAAATATTAGTTTTTGTTTTTATGTTCATAGCATTTTTTTTTGTATGTAAGTATATAATTTTTGTGTGGAAAATATAAATATTTAGATTATTTATCTTGTTTTATTTTATTACCCTACCCGTTACCATAGCTGATACTTTAATTATTTAGATATTTATACGTCGACAATCGTAAAAAATAAAAATGCCTTAAAGAATCATATTCTGATGATTCTTGGTAAAGTAATAACATTATTAATATAACATATTATTATCCAAAAAATACCATCTTGTTAATCAGAATAAATTGATCCAAAATACGAGAGAAGATAACATATTAAATAAATATCTAGGAACATAGGTATACATTTTATTTTGATAAACTATTATAGAAATTATTTTTATAATCATTATTAAACTATACAAGATATACTTTGATAAGTGTAATAACGATACATGTTCTAAGTGTTATCGCGTGCACGAAGTTCGTAACGAAGGCTCTGTGTGCGTACTTCGAATGTTTTTGCGTCCGCAGTGGGAGGTGCCGCTGGGAACTAAATGATAAAACCACTAGTAGATACCTACTTCCGTAATATTAAAGTTCCATACTACGATACAGAAAAACATTGATAAAAAAATGGTTGCCTGTAAAGTCGGTTTTACGGGCGAAGATTTTACGTGACAACGTCTTTTTCTCGGTAGAATATTTATGTGCTGCGCGCGCGGCAGACCGCGGGCCTCTCTCTCGTTCGGTGACTCATCGTAACGTTACCGAGCGTTACACTTTTTCATAAGTGACTCCCAGTCACAACCTAATTTAAGACGTTGTCACGTCAAAAACATAATTACAACATTATTAAACTTAAGTATTCTTACAGAGAGAGTTTGGAGGTAAAAGTCACGGGATATCTATCTATACGTTTATGAGAATTTAAAATATATTTAAATGATGATGATCTTAAAATGTTTTATAATATTGTACACGAATAGTTATTTAGTATTATAAACGTAGATGATGGCTTAAGCACGTAATAAACACATCGACGAGGAAGCTTAAAAGCGTCTCATTAGCAAAAAGACACGACTATCATAGATTATATGCGAGAAAATGCATGTATGATCAGTTTACAGACTCCTAATAAGCACATAGAGTTCCATATAACTAGATAATGATCCCTTCGCAGCGTGTTATTAAGGCCAGCACTTATTGTGGCAGCACGCTCCAGTCTGATTGCCATGCGGTGAAAACAAACACTTGTGTTGGCACGCATCTAATTTCTTACAATAATCTAATCATGTATTTTTACTTAGTGGAGTAATTTCTTGACGAAGGGGTGTGTGTTACATGTCTTTACTTAGATAAGAAAATTGAAAATTGACGTGATTTTGTATAGAAGGTCTTACTTATCTTTTGGAAATACATTGTTTCAGAAATCATGCTAATTATGCTAATATGTAAGTACTATTTTATAACATGCTACTTTGTAGTTTAATAGTCACATCATTAATTTATTTTCATGAAAAAATAATCATACATATTTTAAATAATATTGATCAGTAGGTAAGCTGTAAATGAGATGATTTACAGCACATCTCAAACGTCATTAAAAACTCCACTACCGAATCATTTTCAAGCATCATGTTCATACATCCAGAATGGAGATGTAGTCCGATACGTTGGTATGCTTCACTCGCGTCTCGCAACTTTTCCCGGCTCACATTTACATGTTACAAGAGCGTGCGTCACGTTACAATTACCACGGTACACTAGAACATGTGTAATTGTGAGCTAATTATCTTATCCCGAAATGTAAGTAGAATATCAAGCTTTGCTACGACGATATAGATTTGCCGCCGTATTTTTATAATACATATAAGACGCTCGCTCCTGCTTTAAACTGATATTTTGACAGTGAAAATATATCTAGTAAATAATGTTAACATCGTCATAAATGATGGCGCATTTAATTGTCCTGTAATAAGTAAATTACATAAGATTATTTTGGCCTGGGTGCATCATAATAAAAATGAATTATGATAAAAAAACTACGAATTAAGAACTTCCGTCGTTTTTGGGAACGTCGGTTAAACAATGCAGCTAGGTCTAGGTCGCTACTCTATCATTTTTATGTAATATCTGATTTACATACAAGCACTCAACACTACCGTAAATGTTTAACAGCATGCTTTTAACATTATAATATTGTAATTTGTAATCATCTAAATTTAATTATACAATAAAAATTATGTAAATCGGCTTTCGTTGTAAACCGTACATGAAAACAAGCATAAATCCTAACTCCTAAGATATAGGTTGTAAAATATGTTATTATAAATTATTTAAAGGCTGTAGTTAAGATAAACAATAATTAAGAATGCGTGCGGAGTCTGTAATAAAATTTATAGAGCTGCTATGATCACAATTTAATTATAGACTTTCTAGCGCCAACACCGTGCTTCGTGGTTGTTACGGAGAAATATCACCGAGAGTTGTTGACATTACCTATACATACAGAATTAAGGGTTATTAATTTAATAAATTGATCTATATTTATATTTTATTCTATCTTTCTATTTTAGTAGATAGGTACTATATTTAGCAAAATAGCACTTATTTGAATAGGATTGAAACAAAAATCTAAACCTACTTCAGCAACCTACTTAGTGATTTTTTTTTCATTGAGCTCTGTGTATTTTGATTAATTCTAGAGTAGACCTTCCGGATATAACTAAGTAACGACATATTTAGTAGAGTCTTTTTTCATAATTTAATTTAAAAGCTTAATATTTTTTTAAAGAGAGACTCTATCTTTTTAAAAATCCACCTACAGTGCGAAAATAGAGATTTTGCTTAAATATAAAGAAAAAAAAATGTGATAGAAGATATTCAATTAAGAAAATCTTACGTACCTAATATAATTAGAAAAAATATACTTTTTTAATCACCAGTATATTAGTTATTTAAAAACTAATACAAAATTAAATAATAGAAAAATAGTATTTAAAACTGATAAATAAAAATTTGAAACTACGAAAATTTATATTTCAAAAAACTTACTTCAAAATACAAAAACAAAAAATCCTCTTTCAAACACACATCACATAATCACACACAATAAAATACACACAGTTAAAATGAAAACTCCGAAACAAGCTGCTCCTACCGGGTGGTATCGCGACGTTCAGTACACAGCAGAGTCGCGGGCTCACTGACAAGTTTTTAGAAGCCCGAGGTCTCAATGTGCCCCTTCAGTCTGCCCCGTGCCCCGTGCCCATCACAAGCCATTGTTGTGTTTTGTTGTGTTGTTTTGCTAACTTTGTAGTCTGAGAGATTGTGAACTTTAATTAGGTAATAGATTAAGTGAACTTTTGAAAGTTTAAGAGCATCGCATTTAGCGAATTCGGTTCTACCAAGAAGCTTATATCTAATACACTGGAGATTGCACTATGACCATTAACTTGTAACAAGAAAATATGACGTTGAATGACGCCTGTATGTTTTTTTATCCCTTTCACACCAACTTGCCAAGTTAGGTGTGAAAGGGATAAAAAAACATACAGGCGTCATTCAACGTCATATTTTCTTGTTACAAGTTAATGTTCATACTGAAATCTCCAGTGTATTAGATATAAGCTTCTTGGGTTCTATTAAAGCATATACCTGCTATGCATTACGTTATTTATTCAAAACCAATTTAACTTAACATTTTTGTTTCAAAAATAGTTATCGAATATTTATTGCTATGAAGCATCAGTAAGATTGAATAAACAACTCGTGTTTATAGTAATTTTGGTATGTTAAAATTTTCATAAAATATGCATGTTTACAAGTTCGATTGTTGAAATATAAAAGAATTGTGGAAAATATACATTTGTCTATTTCTGTTGATTCGTATGATAAAAATTATGAAGGGAAAGCTCATTAGATCTAACTAAAATTTTAAATGTTAACTGACTCTTGCTCTACACCCGGTGACCCCGCGAGCGAGCGCCCGCGCCGGTCTCGTCCCGAATCGAAGTAAATACTCCTTTTGCATTCTTCACACTGTCTTCTTCACATTGTCTTATTTTAACATGGGAAAATTTTACGCAACTATTTCCTGTAGGCACTTTGCTAGGAGAAACGATGTAAACGAACTATCCGTTAATTTCTTTTACGTAACAGTTTGTAGAGCAATGGTCGTATTATTATTGTTTTATTGTGCCGAGAGATTGAAGTTCAATATTTGTTAATATCCATGGAATTTGTGAAAGATCCAACGTCAACACCTTTGTTTGTTTGATTATGTCGTACAAAAAGTATCGCAAAAAGTGGCACTTGGCATCGAATCACCAGCCGTGAAATTATTAGTGTTCCGCCGCTTGCGACGATTTGACGAAACGGATGTAATGAAAGTGATTATCTTATTATTGACTAAGCTAATAACAGCCCAGAGAAAACGGTTAAGAGATGTTTATCAGAGCTGCGAATGCATTTATTACAATCTAACATGATTGTAAGAAGATAACTTAATAAAAGCTGTTTTTTTTTTCAACCAACTTTAAAAAAAGGAGGAGGTTATCAATTCGACTGTAATTTTTTCAGAATGTTCGACTGGATGAACCGATTTTAACTAAAATGTAGTTTCTTTATTTTAATATATCGTAGAGAATAATAATTTTAGCAGAAAGATGTTCTTATAGGTACTAAAATTTAAATTATATATTGGAAATTTTAGGGCTATACTTATCTACCTAACTATATGTATATTGAAAAAAAAAACCGGCCAAGTGCGAGTCGGACTCGAGCACCGAGGGTTCCGTATAAACCTGTTTTTTATTTATACTTTTCACAAAATTTCCTTTACCTTATTAGACGTTGCTTTGTTTTGATTGACCAAGTTTTGATTCCCTTGCGAATAAATAAAGATTTTGATGAATACATTATTTCGCAAAAAATCGCAATAGGAAATTGTAAAATGGGCTTCTTGTCAATATAATATCACATTGATACCTATTCATGGGCGTAGCCACGGTGGGGCAGGGTGGGGCGCTTGCCCCACCCTGGCTCTGACCTGGAAGGTACTTCCAAATCTAAAAAACTTAATTATCTACTTACTGACTACAAAACTTAATATCCGTAAAAAAATTCACACTCTTAAGTCAATTTTTTGAGTCAGTCGACACAAAAAAATACGATCTAAACAAAAAGCTTGCGCACGATTGACCCCATACGTTGACAAACTTAATCCTTTTGTTTTTCCTTTGTGTGTGTGAGTGAAATACCTATAAGTATACAGTTATTTACCTCTAAATCAGGGGTTCCCAACCTTTTTTTTGTCTACTGCCCACTTTAAGAATAAATTATTTTTTAACGCCCCCCTTTTTAAACATACTTAAAAACCGCTAAGTACTTATAACTGATTATTGAAACGCAATTTTATAGTATTCGGACAGAGTATCTTTTATTGAAAATAAAACAAACATAATCAATTCTTATATAAAAACTAATGTGAAGGTTGAATCTGATGCTGTTCAATAAGTTTGTTGATATCAGGTTCCAATTTACTCAAAAACAGCCGCATGTCGCCACGTTCGGTAACACGCAAACGATTTCTCTTTTTAATAAGCAGCGTTGCCACAGCACTAAATCCACGTTCACACAAATATGACGATGGGAATGCTATCAAGAATCGTTGAACAATTGACCACAATCCAGGGTACAATTGCGGGATCGGTTTTTGTAGCCAAAATTCTTGATATCCATTTTTGAACTTGATTTTTGTTTCTTCGTTTGTTGTCAATTCTATAAGTTCTTCTTCCAGCTGAGGTGACATTGCTGTGTTGACATTTGAAAACGGATCCAACCCCCAGTCTGGTATTTCCAAGTTTAAAATGTCCTGGTATCGTTCGGTGAAGTCAATGTGGAGGTTTTCCAAATGTTGGCAGTAGGCAAACAAGTCGTCGTTACTGCAGAATACCGATAAATTCGGAAAATTGTGAAACTCACGTCTGCCCATATTCTTTTTGTGCAGAAGCAGTTTGGCTGCGAAAGCAGCAACGACATTTTTTGTTTTAATTAAATTTAGCTCATCGCCTTGCAGTTGGAGGTTCATGTCGTTGAACAATTTATACAGGTCTGTCATGTAAGCTATATCATTCTTTGATGTTATGAGCTTGTTGCGCAGTTCTGTATCTTTAGTTTCCAAGAACTCTATCACAGAGTCAAACAGGTTGTAAAATCGCATCAGACAATTGCCTCTTGACAGCCAACGAACTTCAGTATGAAGCAACAAACGTTTGAAATCTTCGTCATTAGTAGCACAAAGTTGATGAAATAATCTATCATTCAAAGAGCTGCTACGGATTTTATTGACTGCTTTGATGACATATTGCAGTGATTGAAATAGTCGTTCACTTAAGTTTCTAGCAACCAAATGTTGTCTATGAATAACGCAATGTATAGCAAGGACATCTGGAATTTTATTCTTTAAGTATGCTATGAAGCCTTTATGGCGCCCTGTCATAGCCGGAGCGCCATCCGTAGCAACTGATATAATATTTTTCAAAGGAATCTTTTTCTCTTCACAAAACTTTTCCAATGTATTGAATTTGGTTTCGCCTTTTGTATCTGTCTCCAAATTTCTGGCAAACAATAGTTCTTCACATATTTTCTCATCTTTAATAAACCTCCCGTAAGATAGCAACAACGCTTCATTAGTTGGTAAAGTGGACTCATCGAGCTGAATTGAGAATTGACTAGTCCTCAGATGATTGCACAATGATTCTTCAATGTTTTCAGCCATTTCATCAATTCGTCTTTGCACAGAATTATTACTCAAAGGAATTTTTCGGATAATATCTGCGGCCGGTTTATGAAGCACAGCAGTTATTACTTCCTTTATAGCTGGCAATATTAACTCTTCTCCGATGTTGTGTGGTTTGCCTTTTTTGAGCAATTAACAAAGAGATATTGTACGAAGCTCGAAGTCCGTCGTCATCTTGCTGAGCAGCCGCCGAAAATAGTTTTGATACACTTGGCTGAGTATTATGCTTCTTCTCTAGGTCTTGAAAATATGCTACATTCTTGTCTTTCTTATCTGGATGCATTTTATTCAAATTATCTTGCAGTCTTGAAGGCTTCATTGCTTCGTTCGAAAATGTTTTTAGACATAGAAGACACAAAGGCGACGACGGGTTTGTGGGATTTTCAATAAATCCGAATTTAATATATTCCGCAGAGTATTGCCGTCTCTTCTTTTTTACTTCCGACATTGTTTTGTTTTGAGAAATACGTAAGTGTTGAAATCAAGTACTGCTTATCTATTATGCGCGAAACCGCAAATGAAAATAAAATAAATTTACGTCGTTTATATAGGATTGCATAAGCAGCACGCACCAACAGGAATAAGACAAACGTGCTTAAACTCGTTTATCTCATTCGACGCCCAATCGTACTCGACAAGCAAGAACAAGTATTATAGAACCAGCCGATTGATACAGGAATGTACAAATCGGATTATTTAACAAAAACTTGTTAAAACATGATTGTCCGCGGTCTATTATATCGAACCGAGTTTGAGCTATATCTTAATAATTAATATTAGTTGATGTTCACAAGATGTCGACTCTCGAAGTCGAGAGCTCAGTCGGCGTCTAAAAGTCTTCCTAGCTAGGTAGATGAAATTATAAATCGACCCCAAAGCCCTACACAACGCCCCCTTTTTTTTCTGGGTCTCTTACCGCCCCCCTTTAGGCCTGCAGCGCCCACAAGGGGGCGTTATCGCCCACGTTGGGAAAGACTGCTCTAAATTGACTGATTAACAAATTTTCATACGGAACGGCTGAAGTTAGGAACACATTTTTGGATAGATTTCGTGGAATTACGCACGAAAAAAAGAAAATAGCTGAGGCTTCTATGTTACATGATATGTATAAATTTTGGTGACAGAAAAAGTATTGTAGTACTGTTACCCCACTAAATAAAGCTGTATTTTTTTTGCCAAATACGCACTAAATTTCCGATCAAATTTCGCTTTTGTTTAGGTTATGGGTCACTTAATGACCATAAAAACAAAATGCTGACAGATGGAGCTACGCTCGCAATCTTAAAGAATAGTTTTTAGCCGATATTTCGGAAACTATCCACTTTAAGGTTATTTTGACTTTTTTGTAGAAAGTAAAATTTCGCATCTAGAGCAGGCTCCAAGGAGATGTTCGTTTGCAAAAATAGCGGACCTAAATCTGACTTCTGATATATATTGTATAGATCACAGACATCCTATAGACAGATGTTGCCAACCAGTTTTGTGGTCCCCCTCCCCCCACCCCGGTAATTAAATATGGCATACAAAGAAAAAAATAAAAATTTCCAAAACATGCCGTGTGGGGTATCAAATGAAAGAGCTTATTGAGTAGATCACGAATATATAGCATACTATAACATTTCTTACACTTTCTCTAAGATTTTTTAGAAAATTTACGAAAATGCTCCATTTTTGAGTTAACTTTAAACCACTATAGATTGAAAACTCATGAATATATTTTTTAAATTATTATTTTAAATAATTAACAATAGTCCATTGTTTACGATTCAATAGTTCGTAATATAATATAAGTGAGCTATATGTATGTGGTGGATTTGATGACCCCACAAAATGTTTTAAATTGCAAGGCGCAACTTTCACTGAAGTTACCGATTTGAAATCTAATCACACAGAGGCTGTTTCAAGAATGTTCTGCCATATTTTTCATTCTGTCAAACACAACGACAGTGCAGAGATAATTATTCTAAGCCCTGACACCGATATTTTTGTATTAGGCCTTTATTTCTGGCATAAACTTGAAAATATACTCGCCATCTTTGAATGCTCCCCCCACTCCCCCATGCAACTATTTCACTGTACGAACTATTGAATCGTAAACAATGGACTATTGTTAATTATTTAAAATAATAATTTAAAAAATATATTCATGAGTTTTCAATCTATAGTGGTTTAAAGTTAACTCAAAAATGGAGCATTTTCGTAAATTTTCTAAAAAATCTTAGAGAAAGTGTAAGAAATGTTATAGTATGCTATATATTCGTGATCTACTCAATAAGCTCTTTCATTTGATACCCCACACGGCATGTTTTGGAAATTTTTATTTTTTTCTTTGTATGCCATATTTAATTACCGTTGTGGGGAGAGGGGACCACAAAACTGGTTGGCAACATCTGTCTATAGGATGTCTGGGATCTATACAATATATATCAGAAGTCAGATTTAGGTCCGCTATTTTTGCAAACGAAACTCCACTGAGAGTTGTTAAACATACCGTGTACTATTTATGGCCTATTTAATGAACCGGTTTATCGTTTTTGGCTAGTAACACAAAAATATTGGATTTATAAATGAATACATGCATCTATCTATTTTTTAAGATCACTTTATTTGAAACTTTTTTTCTAAGTTTAAACCCCGTCCGGAATACCGGTCGAAAAGTTGAACATTTTCGATGTATAGAAAATTCAATGTATGGGTTTAATGTAACTTTTTTGGATATTTCCCGTTTTATTTTTAAAAAGTCATTATTGTCATTTTACTCATTAGGTAAAGGGCTTTCAATATCAGTTTAATGTTTTTTGATATCTGCAATAGTTACGGAATATTCACCTGTGCACACTTAACGATTACACCCTGTATATATATTTCGTACAACTAAATAATATTGAGTAATTATTTTATATTCGGATGCAAGAATAAAATAAAAGAAAATGAAAGGAGAATATTTTTCAAAATGTATTAAAAATTCATTTTTCTATAAAAAAAAATCAAAATTTTTGCCGTTTCGGTAACAGCGAAAATCCACTTGCATTGGAAATATCTTCTTCGTCTTCATTACATCCCTAAAAAATCTTTTGGTCTGCCGCGTCACCCGCCGAGCGCCGGCATTTTTACATTAAACGTTCTACAACTCAAAAAATATGGGAACTAGAAAAAAATGTTTCAAACAAAAGTTGTAGAGAATAAAGTGATCTTAAAAAATTGATAGATGCATTTTATTGATTAATCCAATATATTAAAAGTTATTAGCCAAAAGCGATAAACCGGTTCATTAAATAGGCCATAAACCGTAAACAGTAAGTTTTACAAAAAAGTTTACAGTTTATAAAAGATGCGAAATTTTACTTTCTACAAAAAAAGTTTGAGTAACTATTGCCCTTAAGTGGATAGTTTCCGTGATATCGACCAAAAACTAAAAGATTGCGAGCAAAGCATCACCTGGATCTGTCAGTATTTTGTGGTCAATAAGTGACCCTTAACCTAAAATAAAAATGAAATTGAATCGGAATTGCGAGGTTAAATTAACGTTTAACAGCTTGATACCGCCTCGCGTTCCTGAGAAAAAAGGTCTCTTTAGCCACACAGACAGACGACCCTCAAAGTGATCTATAAGGGTTTTGTTTTTTTCCTATTAAGGTTCGAAGCCCTAAAAATTAACCGGGATAAGACCTCGGGTATAGTTTCTACTTTCTAGTAACATATTTTTTTTATTGTTGCCCTACCCTGTGCCCATGGCTGGCTACGCCCATGTACCTATTGCAGCATGTTGGATATAATTTAATAACCAGGAAATAAGCCTATATTCCGTGTAGGAGTGATACTGCCTAGTGTACAATCAGTGATCGTAAATCGTAATTAAATCTATAAAAAAAATTACATGATTTAAAAGAGCAACTATGGAGTTTCTTGCCGGTTGTTCTCTGTAGATACTGCTTTCCGAATCGGTGGTAAATGTTAAAACTTAAAATATGTAATGACGTTTCAAAAGTGCTTCTAGAAGAAGTCTAATTGAATAAATAAATGTTTGAGTTTGAATCTATTATTATTAATTGTAAGTAGCTGCTAATCACTCAATACACCAACTTTTCATGGATTATTATGCAAACCGCTTCTGTTTCGTCAGGTATCAATTTCTAGCTAATTGAGAAATAAGTATACATTTCATGCATTTGTATCCAACAAGTGATCCATTACGACCTTGAAATATCTGCGACCACAATTTTTTATTACAAATTCTTAAATTACTTTGGCTACTTCGGTTACAAAAACTGAGCAATTCCTTGCAACATAAAAAGGTTTGGGTATTATTTCTGTCATTAGATACATTATTATAATTAATATGGAATTTATTTGAATGTGCTTTATGCGTTGCATATTTATGGGTTATCAATTAAATTTAGACATTTAAAATCGAAGCCTTTTTCTTTTGATAGATCTATTCAAAAAAAAAATTTACGATTTTCTAATATATATTATAAAGGCGAAAGTTTGTAAGGATGTATGGATGTATGGATGTTTGTTACTCTTTCACGTAAAAACTACTGAACCGATTACAATGAAATTTAGCACACATATAGAGGGTAACTTGGATTAACACATAGGATAGGTTTTATCCCGGAAATCCCACGGGAACGGGAACTATGCGGGTTTTCCTTTGAAAACGCGGGCGAAGCCGCGGGCGGAAATCTAGTTTTTCCATAAGTTTAACAAAAACGTGATAATAGTATTGATTACACATTACCTGAAAACTTAAGACAATTACTTACAACAAGGCCAGGGAGCAGAAAAGAAAACAAAAGAGAATTTTAAAATAATTTTATTCATATTCATAATCATCCTTCTCCTGCTTTATCGTAACTTTTTGTGGACTTCGGTCCTCGAAGCCGTTCCCGCTCTTCCTATGTTCACTATCATGAGGACTTTCATCAACTTCTTGCTTTATTTTTACTGCATCACAATTCCAGTATCTGTTATCTTCACTATATTCTTTTGAATTAGAATCGCGTTTTGAATGTTTAGATCTGTCATGCCTTCTTTCCTTTGTATAATTGTCAGTTCTTTGGTTATCTCTTCTAAATTTATCGCTTTCGTGTCTTTCATCTCTCTTTCTAACTCTTTCGTCGTAATTTCTGCTATGTTTATCTTTTCTTCTATCTTCATATTTATTGTCTGAACGATAACTGCGTTTCGTATGTTCATCTCTATGACTTTCATTATATCTTCTATTTGCCCGTCTTTCTTCGTGTTTATCTCTATGTGTTCTATCATCATGATCTCTTCTAAATGTACTTTCGTTATTTGTTCTGTCATCATGATGTGTTCTATTTGTACTTTCTTTGTTTTTTCTGTCATCATCATCTCTTCTAGATGTACTTTCTTTATTTGTTATGTCATCATGATATCTTCTAGGTGTACTATCTTTATTTGTTCTGTCATCATGAACTCTTCTAGGTGTACTATCTTTATTTGATTTGTCATCATGATCTCTTCTAAATGTACTTTCTTTATTTTTTCTGTCATCATCATCTTTTCTAGACGTACTTTCTTTATTTCCTCTGTCATCATGATCTCTTCTAAATGGTTTTTCTTTAATTGTTCTGTCATCATAATCTCGTCTGGATGATCTGTCTTTTCTGTAGTCGTCCTTTTCTTTCCTGTCGCGTTTCTCTCTACCACAATCATTAGATGAAGTATCTCTTTTATGTCTGTTTTCATAAATATCTCTGCTTTTACTTCGCTTTCTTTTATGATATCTAGAATCTCGGGAATCACGCCTATGGTTAGAATTGTCATTTCTTTCATTACCATTTCTACTTTCACTGTAATCTCTCTGTCTTGAGGTACTTCTTTCCCGTTTTATATGCATTTGAATATTTGAGTAGTCATCATCTCTCCTTGTTGATTCTGAACTTATATTTGCGTCAGAAGTATGCTCACATTCTGCTTGTGTATCAATGTACATCTCCATCTAAAGTACAAATTAATCATATTAATTGTATAATTTTATTTTTTATAATCTTCTTGTATTTCATGTATTGTTTATTATAAACTCATGTTATTGAATAGAAATATATAAAAAAATCTAGAATAAGTAGAGATGTGTTTAAAACTTTTTTCTGTAGGTAAAGTAAGTAGGTAAGTCTCATTAAAAATAAACAATAACAAAAACCTGTGTTTTAATAACATCTCGGAGGACGTCAGAGTAATTCCTCGATTTAGCTGCAACCCGATACTTGGTGCGTCGTCTCTTCATATCACGTAACTCAGCCAGAATCTCTGTACGAGATCTCTTTACGTCTTCTGATTCCGATTTTACGGCGTTGACACTGAAATTAACATTTTGATTTGTAAGAAGAACATTATAAAATAAAACTAATGGATAGTTGTAATTGATTTATTTATTGTTAGTTAAGTGTTGACACAAATAAACTTTTGGAATAATTTAAATTGGATTTGGTTATTAATTTTTCAATTCCATTTGATAATAATGAAGTACAATAACGTAGTATTCAATGTTAAATGTTAAATGCACCGAAAATGGTTACTAGAAAAATTATTGGCAGGTTATTAATTACATAAGAAAATACTTACTCAAACAATGCCAGATCGGAGAGATCATGACAGGCTGGTACAGATGCAACAACAGCATCATGGATGGCCCGCCTCTCATCCATTGTATAAGTGGTCTGAACTCGCTCCAGAGTGAGAGGCACAGGTTCGTTCCACCCATTGCCTTTGTGTTTAAGGAAATCATACAATTGTTCAGTTATAGTCTATGCTAAAATTCGCATTCCTATTTACTAATCTAATAATATTAATTAGTGAAAAACAAGTTATTGCCATTCAACTTGGTGTATCAGCTAAAGTGGAGGTGGGAAGGTGCTACAGAAACTATATTAATTAAAATGAATCACCAAATGTGATGCTAAGCGTAAAACTCAGAAATAGCTTCACCAATTTGGTTTTTTTTTTTTAATTTTTCATTTTTTGTCCAGGCAATGAAATAAAAATGGAAATGGGGCAATAGAGCAAAACATTGTCTGCCAAGGCAGCTAGTAATAAATAATTCTAGTGGGGAATAGAAAGTAATGTGTGTGACTATTCAATACAAAGATTTGTGTAGTTTTTATAATTATTTTTGCATTAAATTCGCAATGCAACTTTATATATGCTTTTCAAAGTATGAAGTACAAAGGATACAATAAAATTGGTATAGACTGAATAACAGGATTTCTTTACTGTAAAAAAAAGTATAAATTATAATTAAGTTCATCTAATCATATAAAAAAAAATTTAAAGTTTCCAATATACCTTTTTTGAAGCTTGGATCATTATTTGAAGCAGTGTCTATTATGAGTTTTATGTCATTAGGCCCTGAAAAAATTAAGAAAGAATTGAGATTTTGAGACAATACTTGAAGTTGAAATAGGACAGAAGATACAGGCTCTTGTGAATCTAAATTTTATCTGAATCCTTGATCAATGAATTTTATTTGAATTCACAATTAAAGTACCAAAAGCAGATCATACCAAGCTTCACTATAGTATTAGCATTTGGGTCCAGTGGTTCCGGCAATAATTTATCTTCAGCGTTATAACCCAGACTTTTCAGCCAGCACTGCTCTTCATGCTTTGCTTTATTTTCAAGTGGTACTTTGTGTGCCATATTTAAAGCACAAGTAACAGGAGGTTTTTCCTAGAAACGAATAAGAATATTTTAGGGTTGACTTTAGAAACTTGCGGCATGAATTTCGGTGTGATTTTAATTTTTTTCGATCGATAATAATGCCCCGAAACATACATTAGCGGCTTTTCGTGCGGAAACGTGTAATTACAGAGATATCTTAATTTTAATCTTTGAGGTAATGTTCAAAATTGTTTGAGTTACATTGACAAAACTACAAGAATTGTGTTTGAAAGAGATAACCACAGGAGATAACAAATGTCAAAATGTACATTCAAAACCATAGTTCCTTCATAGTTCATTCAAAAGCATGTTGCTGAGGGACAACAATTCATACGGATTATTGGCGAGTAGTATATGATTGGGGTAACATGGCTATGTTCATAAAAAAGTTAATCATTCAGACCCAGACAACCCATTTGTTGCCCCTGATGGGACTCATACTCAAAGAATTGAGTCCCAGTGGCGTGTTGTAAAAAGATTTTTTAAAAAAGATACCCCAACGAACCACCCAAACTTCGATGATATTATTAAAGAATATAATATGTGGAGACGCTGGGTGGAAAAAAATAAAATGGATCCATTCATTGCCCTTGTAAATTGTATCAAACATGTATACATGGGCGATAGTTGGTATAACCAACTATCGCCCTATCTCACTTTTGCCAACCATATCAAAGGTTCTGGAGAAGCTTATTAATAAGCGTCTCGTTAATTATTTGGATAAGAATTGCATACTTTCAACTAATCAATTTGGCTTTCGTGCAAAAAAATCGACTAGTGATGCTATCAATACTCTTGTGTCTCTTATTGCTAACAATTTAGACAGGAAGATAAAATGTTTGGGTGTTTTTTTGGATCTGGCGAAAGCGTTCGATACTGTCTCTGTCCCCCTGCTCCTGGCAAAGCTTGAATCAATGGGAATTCGTGGTACCCCTCTAGAATTGTTTAGAGATTATTTATCAAATAGGACTCAATTTGTTAAAATTGGTGATGTGCAGAGTCAAAAGCGGTCCATAAATTTTGGCGTTCCTCAGGGATCGGTACTCGGCCCTACGCTCTTTTTAATATACCTAAATGACCTATGTAATCTACACATACCTGACGCGAAGTTAATAAGTTTTGCTGATGATACTGTTATTGTTTTTCAAGGGGAGACATGGGAATCTGCTCGTTTGGCAGCTGAATCAGGCATGCGATTGGTAATAAATTGGCTAAATCATAACCTTTTAACTTTAAATTTTACAAAAACTAAATATATAAATTTTTCTCTTAAAAATAATACTAGACCTCCCCAAAATTTTACCATAAAGGCGCATACGTGCTTAAATGTAGGAAACTGCGATTGCTATACTCTTTGTCCTGTCGATACTATAAAATACTTAGGGATAACAATAGATAAAAACTTAAACTGGAAGCCGCAAATAGATGATTTAAAAGGTAGAATACGTAAACTTATCCCAATTTTTAAAAAAATAAGACGCCTTAAGGATGAAACCACGAACAAAATCGTTTACCAGTCTTTGTGCCAATCGCTCATTAATTATGGTATCTCGGCTTGGGGTGGCGCAAACAAAACAACACTTCTTAAGCTCGAACGCACACAGAGATGTATCTTAAAAGTACTGCAATTTAAGCCGTTTAGATATCCAACAAATCTCTTGTACAACGAATGCCGCGTTCTGACTGTGAGGCAATTATTTATCAAAGTAATAGTCCTGGAGCAGCACACAGTTCCTCCATCTTCTTCCGTTGTTACAAAAAGAAAAACCCGCATTGAAGAGATTTACTGTGTGCCGGTTTGTAAAACTCGTTTTGCGAAAAATTTTGCATATTATATTGCTCCCTATTTGTATAATTATATTAACAATAAAATTAAAATAAAAGAAATGAGTAGATACCTTTGCAATAAATCTTTGGATAAATTTCTGCTTCGCCTCGACTACAACGAGACAGAAAAACTGTTTGTGGCTAGTGCCTTTTAGTACCCATTACTTAAAGTTACCTAATTATTGTTTATCCTCATAAGTTTTATATCTTTAAGCCGTAGTGTAAACTTTGCAAAAAAATAAATAAATAAAAATAAAATAAAAATAAACTTCCCTACTGTAACACAGTGGCGTCAGCGACTAGCACGGAGGGAAGTAATTTATGTTTATTTGTAATAATTACTATGTCTTACTGAAATAGATTAATTGATGTTTGATGTTTGATGTAAATTGTTTGGAGGTAAATATATAAATATAAATATACTAAATGTACTAAATAATAAATTGTTGTGGATAGTTTTTAGAATTTTATAGTAGAATGCTAGTTATGCATTTAATTAATTTATGGCATTTTTTTGTATGTAATTTCAGTATTTATACTCTAAGAACAAGCATATTTTGTATGTCACAAAGTTTATCTCGTGCCTTTTATATCTACGAATCTATGTTGATAATACTGTGATTTCAAAGACTAAAATTGTTACATTGTAATATTATATTGGTGGTGGTAAGGTGAAATAAATAAAAAATAAATAAATAAATAAATAAATAAATACAAGATTTGAATAAATAATTATTAAAAAAAAAAAAATATTGTATGTATATTGCACACAAATTGTTAGTAACGGAACCGAATTTGTCCACCCTGAATCCACGTGGTACTTGTCTGTCATACACTAGAGTGTATTAAAAAAGTCGGAGGCGCGGAGGAGCGTGGCGCCCGCGTGTGCTGAGGAGCAGACAGAGTCAAGCGAGCCGGAGTGGCTGAGGCTGGTCGCCAAAGGCGACCAAAAAGCCGAAGCTACGAAGGCGAGTGAAGACTCCTGCCTGCAACGAGGTACACGGGGGCAAGCGCCACGTTCTGCAGCGCCGGAGCAGTCAAGAAAGCCCATAATCTTCGATATATTTCTAACTACATTTATAAATATAATCTCAAAAAAAATAGAAGGGGGGGTTTCCGCACCCCCCCACTTTATAGGGGGTCTCCCCTTACATCCCCCCCTCCCTTTCCCTCACCTCCCCCCCTTAATTCGTGCCGCAAATTTCTAAAGAAATACCATATTTTATATTTGATAGGAAAAAACAACATAGAGAACAACATTATGTTATAAATTGTAATTTTAGATCAAATACCGAAATAAGAGTGCCTCGATTCCATTGTAAGCATTGCAAGATTAAAGTTATTTCCTTGTCGATGTTTTTTATGTATGATTTCAAATCAGACAGCTCATTTTGTCTTGCCGAACTCATAATTGTTGAAAATATTATATTATTACACAGAAACTGAAAAAATATCCGAATGAAACCATGAAAACAGATTTAGTTATGACAATTGACAGTTTAAAATAAAAACAATAAATATGGCATTGACGTTTAAACAATTCCTACAGATTAACACAAATAACACAGAATATAATAAGCAATAATGTATCTTTGCGTCCCACCTACGTACAAACAACGCGTCTAGACTCCAATGATATTTTATGTATAGATACGTTATATACTCACAATATATCCAAAAAAAATGCTTCATATGCAGTGTCAGGCACACACATACAAGTTTCATTTTACTTAATTTATTACATTGACAGAGTGTATAAGAGAGATGGCTCTAATAAAATGATATAAACAAAAAAGACAAAGATAGTTTGTCACTTCCGCGCAGGTGTAAGCAAAAGTCATCAGAATAGGCTATTTGACAGTATAAAAAATAAATTACTTTTTTGTGTAATCCATATATATATAAGGTTTTTGAAGCGATTTAAATTAATAAATGATATAAATATTAACTTATTTATTTATAAATCGTCGAGAAAAAACATCATATTTTTTAAAATTACCACGTGACCGAAAACATCCATGATTGGCTGCATCTGCCATGACGTCACAGCTGCGTAAATAACAAGTGATCCCAACGTTTACTCACGTCGTTGCTGAATTTCGCTTTTGGTTTTGTTTCTTGTATAACTTATTTCTTGTGATTCAAGGTGTCTGTAATCAGTTTTGTTCTTTATATTGTGTTATTTTTGTTTGTCATGGAACCTAATTTCGAAAAAGCAGACAGTAGAAATCTACCTAAAGTGAACGCTATAATGGTTGGCATGTTCTTTAAAAACAACCCAGATTTTTACGCTCCTGAATTGAGAAATGTGAAAACAGCTACGTAAGTTAATATTTCAATCGTCATTCATTACCTATGTACAAACATGAATCACAATAGCACAATAATTATGAAATATACATTTTTTAGGTGCGATATGAGTTTGAATCTTTCTATATATCATGAATTTATATACATAGGTATATCATTATCTAACCTCAAGCAGGTAAGTAATGAGACGATTTATACTATGTATTGCAAATAAAATAAACTGCCTACTAGGTATTCAACACCATACTTACTTACATCGAAGTGGTCTTCACAAAAAAATTTGGATTTCTGCGAGCTAACTGCAACCACTTTCTACGCATTTTTATATCTTTTGGAGTACATATAAATAGTTTGTCAGGGGTTTTAATAGTTGTGTTAGACGTAACTTTTGATTTAATATTTTTGTGGATGAATAGTTGTCACTGTTTCATGTCAGAACATGCTTAGCTGTCGAATACTATAAAATGCCGATTTCCTTTGACTCGTGGCGCATTCGTACGAAACGTGCAAGGAAACGTGCCTAGGGGCTCGGACGTTGTTTATACGACGTTCGACCCAACTACCTTCACTTTGCCAGTCGTTGACTTGCTGCGTTTTGTTATCAACTACCTACATCAATTAGGTAGCTGTATAGAATCGCAGTACATTCTTATTACATTCAAACTAATATTTAACCCGGCCTCGCGTGTAATTTCTTACAGCTGTTGTATTTCTGCATCCAGGAACTACACACCACCTATAAGAACTCATTTTCTGGTTTTTAAACAGATTAACTTAATTATACTATAATTAAAACAAAAACGAACAATAAGTCCTAGGAGCAAGTTGATGTTTACGCAGCTGTGACGTCACCATGGTCGCGAGACGCCATATTGTTCAAAATTGTGTTTTGGCGGCATATTTGAATATCATGTTTTTATTTTACATTTTCTCAATGAATAACTACAAAAAATTAAGAAACATGTGTTTTGTGTGCTCTATAAACGTATCTTAATAATTTGAGACAGTTTTCAAAACCTTGTCAAATAGCCTATTCACCAATTAAATATAAATAAACAAATAGTTGCCATGGTAATTGGCATAGACTACAGGTAAATTAGCTTGGAGAAATTTTTGCATATGTAGTGGTGTGTATATTACTCAGATCTTAGAGCGCGTTTCCACTATATCGTTCTGGCCTATACAAAAATGTTTCGATATCCTAACATTACTATTTAATTTTATACTTATTCCTAGCAACACTTTTGTTTTCAATAAAAACAAGTTTTTATTTGAAAGAAAATGGTTTTGACTTTATAAAAAAAAATATATCATTCAATTTTACGTCCTTGAGCAAACGACAAGGCGACTACCGTGAAACAATAAAATATCGTGTCCATAATAATTTGTTTCATAATTAATATTTGACCATAATAATTACGAAACAAAACAAATAAATAAATCGTCACTTGATAGTGGAAAGTGGAAACACGCACAAAACCAGAATAAACCAGTTTACGCTGTCCGCAGGTGCCACGTGCAGTCGTTTGGTACCGTTAGAACATAAAGCACATTTCATTCAAAAATTTTAATTATTATGTACGTAGTTTAATTGATAAATTTTGTATTTGTTGATTGTTGTTATTATTTGTTATTATTGTTATAATATTTGTTGAAGTGAATTACATGTCCCGCAGCCGGAGGCCCCAAATGAAAACTCAGATGTACTTAAAAACTACATTTAATAGCTAAAATGAGACTTTTACACCCATGTCTGCACGATGCAGACCGGAGTTAAAGAATGAATTTATACAGTTTAATAATTATAAAGACGTAAGCTTGGATGCTAACTAAGGGAAATCGCATCCACATTCTATTCCCGTGCGAACGGCGTATTCAGCAGTTTTGTATGAAAGCAGGGCCATAACTAGTGTTTAATTTGTGTGTAAGTGTTGTAACTTTATATTGTTAATTCAATATGGCTCCAGTGTTAAAACATGGTCGAGGCAAGCCTTTGACTTCTCAAACTAAAGAATTAAACTTTAAATGTCGTTTCTTTTTCAGGTTAGTAAATTTTTCATTTTAGTAACATTGTTAATGTAAAAGTTATATGTATGTTAAATGTGCAAATATTAAAATAAAGTCTCATCTTTTTCAGAGGAGAAACACATATAGTTTAATTTAAAATCCCTTATATATATAAAATAAAAACTAAAAATAAAATGTTGTTTTATTTTATTTGCTGACCATACACTACTACAAACGCAAAAATTTCTCCAAGCTAATTTACCTGTAGTGGTGGTTGCCTATAATTGTGACAGCACTATGTCTACGATTGTTATTACTTTAATGCTTTTATCTATGTATCAGTGTATGTCATGTTGGTGATCCTTAATGAAATAAATAAATAAATAAATAAATCATCATTTCACCCGATAAACACCCACTGCTGAGCATAGTCCTCCTTATAGAACTCCATAAGGACCGATCTTACGCTATTCGTTTCAAGGCAGTTCCCGAAACCCGTACAAGGTCATCACTCCAACTTGTAGGATATAATAATAGTGGTGCCTAGATGAAAAAAAAGGATGAAATAAAAGAAATTATGACGTATAAGCCTTTTTTATTTAAAACACAAATAAAATTTATGTTCAATAGCTATTAACAGAAATGCAAATAGCATTTTTCGTCAGTAGCGATAATCTTTTCTTTAATGTATACGTATATTCAACATCATTTTTGCAAACAAACATTTTTGCCATCACGATTTCATTGTATATAATAAATAGATATATTTGTTAATTACATGCACTGTGTGGATTTAAATATAAAAATAATCAAGTATTTACCCAAATCGAAATTAATAAAATAACCGTTCTATTTTCAATAATCGTATCTACATGATAATCTTTGAACACAGTGTACGCTAGCTTTGTCACACTAGTGATTGAAGCAATGTTTTATCCCTTTCATTATTTCAATACAAGTGTCAATCAAGTGTAATTCATAAATAATTGTAAATTGTTTTTACTCTTAAACTGTAATAATTTAATATATTTTCCTGTGATATGATATTCCTTTATCTTTCTTTATTTTTTTGCACGAATACGTGCACTTTCTGAACACACAGGAAGGCATTTTCGACAACTTTAATGTACCTATCGGCACATGCGCTCACTGGGACCGGTCACAATCTGACTGATTGCATTGGTCCCAAATAGGACCAATTCACGGAATCAGTTTTGGTGCGTTGATGACGTATCTACCTCTTGTTTCTATATATAATATCATTGCTAGACTCGGTCAACTTGATTTTGGCTGTTTTCCAATTACAGAGCATAATGCGACTCAGTGGCGCACAATGCCGAATTATGCTGATGCTTAATTGGAACGTGAAACGCACCAGCAGGTTGCGCTAATAGTGTTGAAAAAAAAATATTCATAGAGTTAGCCAAGAAGCTTTTAATATCTAATACACTGGAGATTTCAGTATGAACATTAACTTGTAACAAGAAAATATGACCTTGAATGACGCCTGTATGTTTTTTATCCCTTTCACACCTAACTTGGCAAGTGGGTGTGAAAGGGATAAAAAAACATACAGGCGTCATTCAACGTCATATTTTCTTGTTTACAAGTTAATGTTCATACTGAAATCTCCAGTGTATTAGATATAAGCTTCTTGGAGTTAGCAATAACCTCATTAATGTGTAAATAAAGTGGTATACATAATAATTGGTTAAAAAATATTTACGGTTATTTTAAGTAATTTGGATTTTGATTATTTCATTAACATTTTTTTCAATGTTTGTACCTTCATCCATACTTATATTTTAGTGTCCGACCGAACTTTCGGTTTCGGTTTCGGTTTCGGCCGAGTTTCGGCCAAAAATCAAGTTTCGGCCGCAGTTTCGGTTTCGGCCAAAATCGGCCGAAACTTTTGCCGGAACCGAAACTTATTTCGCAAGTTCAGTGAACTTAGTTCACACACGTTCACGCTCGCCTAACTTCGTTTTCCTCGGCAACGCTTTGACGGACGCTGTCAAAACGTTGGTTGACCCACGCTGGTGGAAACAATTTTTGATTATCTATGTTGAGATTGGAACTGGGTGTAATAGTAATTAATAATTATTATTTTTATATAAGAGGTACCTAAAAGAGACTGATTATTCTTCTAAAGTCTTCTAAGTACAAATACCAATCCAAAGTATTAAAGACTCTTTAATAAAGAGAAAGATCTCAAAATACCAAAACTTAAGTATTTAAAGTAACAGTAACAATTACTGATTTGATTTAGATGACTGATTTTACTGAGAACTTAATTTGAAAAAATAATAAAAATTAAAATTGTTATTACTTATTAATATTTGAAAAATATTATTTTTTTATTTTATATTAAATAAATGATTACAACAAATTTAATATACTATGTTTTCATTTCATGCCCTAATTAAGGCAAAATAATAGGTAAAATGCACCAAAGTTCAGTATTTTTAGAAATTTCATACTTGACCACGTGATTTTCAGTTTCGGTTTCGGTTTCGGCCGAAACTGAAGCCACGGCCGAACATTCGATTTCGGTTTCGGTTTCGGCCTGGAAACCAGTTTCGGTCGGACACTATTATATTTATTTTTTTAACACAATTTGAATTAACTTTGATTATTTCGAAAAAACTATAATGAAACGAAAGCTTTAAATTTTTTTCCAACAATTAATAATTACTAACGATAAATCGATTGCACGCATCAATTCACGCGCATTACTAAAGGCTGTTTTCCAATTACAGAGCATAATGCGACTCAGTGGCGCACAATGCCGAATTATGCTGACGCTTAATTGGAACGTGAAACGCACCAGCAGGTTGCGCTAAGTTCAGTGTTGAAAAAAAAATATTCATAAGAGTTAGCAATAACCTCATTAATGTGTAAATAAAGTGGTATACATAATAATTGGTTGAAAAATATTTACGGTTATTTTAAGTAATTTGGATTTTGATTATTTCATTAACATTTTTTTCAATGTTTGTACCTTCATCCATACTTTAAATATTTATTTTTTAACACAATTTGAATTAACTTTGATTATTTTGAAAAAACTACAATGAAACGAAAGCTTTAAAATTTTTTCCAACAATTAATAATTACTAACGATAAATCGATTGCACGCATCAATTCACGCGCATTACTTTTAAGAGCGTTTTCACATTATCCGATCCGATATCAGATATCGGAAGCCGATAGCCGATATCCGATATCGGAGGGAAGTAAAATGTATGAAATATGTACCTGTCTTTCACATTGTCCGGTCCGATATCGGATATCGGAGCCGACACCGATATTCCCAGTGGCTATCGGACGATAATGTTCAGTGTTGCCAACTCAATTTTCGAAAAGGCAGTATACCAACAGCAAAAAAGCACTAGTTTGTGTATTTTCAGTCTTATAGGGCGCTCAATCTTTAAAAAAATTCTTTGCTTTTAACCTAAAACCCTTTCTATTAAAAGAAACCTTTTTTTATTAAGAAAACACACATTTAAGTATTTATAGGCATTTAAAATACGATTTATACGGCAGGTATTTTTATTTGCCGTATTAAAATATACGGCAATTGGCTGAACTGAAGTAAACAAAAATATATTGCGTTCTTAAATTCAAATATCTATCTTCGAAAACATTAGTGCCTTCTTTATTTTATCTTATTCTGCCTCGCTCCTCCTCCTACTCGGATGTTGGTTGTGCTGTTTATTGTATTGTTGTCATTGAATGCTTTGTTTTTAACCGACTTCAAAAAAAGGAGGAGATTTCACACCGATTTTATTTTTATTTTGAATTTACAACAAAGAATACAATGTTTGAAAACTCTTAATTCTAAAATAATTGCTTATGACAATAAAATAATTTATGTATCTTTACTTACAGGAAATTACAACAATCATATCGTATTACAAATATATTTGAACGAGTGACAATATTATTTTAGGATATTACAGTGTAATAAGAAAAAGAAAAGAAAATGTGAACAAAGATTGTATCTTTTAATAAATTTATCATAGGTACTACATGAACTTTTATAAATGTATGTAGTGTAAAATGACTAAATGACTAGGTACGTCTTGCTAAAAATACATTTAATAGATTTTGAAAGGTATTTACTAATATGTATTACTAAAACTATTAACTAATACTAGGTTGTAGTAGGTATTGATATAAATTTATTTAATTTATAATGTGTTAACATAAGTATATTATGTTATACAAATGACCGATATTAAAACTATTTAGTTAATAGCACATCTAAATAATATGCAGTAATTTGTGATATCAAATCTTTTTTTACATTTTACTTTTCTTTTTTGAAGTTGTTTTTCTTTATCGTAGTTATTTTTAATGTACATGTACAACTATGATTTATAACATTTGATTTTTTTTAATTATACCTTTTTTTATCAACTGGCAATCTAGTTTAGTTTTCTCTAAAAAATTCTGGCAACACTCATGATGATATCGGAACGATTTTATCGGACAATGTGAAAGGGCAAATTGTATCCGATATCGGATATCGACTATCGGCGTCCGATATCCGATATTGGATCGGATAATGTGAAAACGCTCTAAGAGTGCTCGATTGTGCGAAGCGTTGCTGTAGTTGGAACATTCAACGTTATAAGCATTATGCCGCATAATGCGCTCTAGTGCTGTAATTGGAAAACACGGTAAATATATATCACGATTTCATTTAAATTCGATTTTAACCCACCCATGAGATATTTACGCTTGTTATATAAATTTTATTTTGTAACTACATTTTTATTTAGATCTATGGAGTATCTAGATCACAGATCTAGCACTACTAGATTCTGAACATGCGTGGCCACCTCAGTGCATTTCGCTCTATCTTCGAGTGTTGCCATTTTATAAACTTTCCTGAATTTTAGGGTAATTTCTGTCGTAAGTTTAACTATATGTTATATAGTGTATTTACATTTACAAGTATACAGGGTGTAATCGTTGTGTGCACAGGCGATTATTCCGTAACTATTGCAGATATATATAAAAAAAAAAACTTTAAGCTGATATTAAAAGTACTTAGCCTAATGAGTAAAATGACAATAACTTTCTTAAAATAAAACGAGAAATACCCAAAAATGTTACATGAAACGCTCCCATACATGTTTGAAATAGTCATATTTCATACTAAATGTATAGTACTTTCAATATCAGCTTAAAGATTTTTGATATCTGTAATAGTTACGGAATAATCGTCTGCGCACACTTAACGATTACACCCGGTACATATTATAAATATGTACCGGGTGTAATCGTATACATATATATATAGATATATATAATATGTTCCGGTATATATATAAATTATACTTTCTAGTTTCTGTAGTTGTATGTATGTGTTATGTTTTTTTTATAAGTATTATAGTTACTCATATATTTTTATGTAATTTTTCTAAATTCAGCTCAACAAAAAAAAGAAAAAAATTTATTACAATTTGTGCTACATCTTTCTGGTACCATATTGTTTTTTTTATTGTTTCTTGTTATTTAATGATTGTACTACAATTCAGTGTAATAAATAAATAATGTTATTTGAATGAATGTGAATTTCAGGACGTTAGACTGATAGTTTATTTTAAAAATATGTCCTGAAGATTATCTGCAAAATATGTAAAAAATGTTTAGTGTGTCTGAAGTAAATGTTTAGTCAAATGTTTAGTGTGTAGGGAATAATTTTTCCCAATGGGAATTTTTTCCCAGTCAGTAACAGTGTGACAAGTTGGGGTGAGACTGGGTGGAAATAATCACAATAGGTTACCATTTTTAACGCGCTACTTTCATTTTTCTACTTATGTTCGAAAGACAGGTATATAGGAAGGTAGTTATAACACCTACCTTGCAAATCATCGAGTAAAAAGCTGTTTTCTGACAAAAAAGCTGTAGATAACGATGTATACTAGATATACATAATATACATTCGAGAAGGGAAGATCACAAATAAAGGAATATTAAATTCAGATACAGTTTCAATGTGTTTTATTATCATAGGTTATGTTATACATGTATAAATTTACGTGCTAAAGACAGATTACAAATATTGGAACATAAAAATCAAGTAGGTACAAAATTAATCACAATTTTAATAAATATGGGCATATACATGAGTAAAACCAGCATCACTACTTCAAAAAATCTATTTCTTGTTATGGACATAAATTACAAAAAATTGGTATTACACACAAACTTTTTTTCCTTCATCATTGGTATTTGGTATTTATAAATAAAATCAGATACATATAATTAGAATGAAAACTTTAGTGATTTTGATCCGTTTTCGCAAAAGGGGACCACTTTTAGCAAAAATGGAAACCATATATTTATATATTCTTTAATTATAAAACTATTCTAAGGGCCGATTTTTCAATGCTTGGATAAAACTTATTCGTCGAATAATGTATAAAACTACCATTTTAAAAACGTATTCTAATTGCCCGTATTTGACAGTTTACGTGACATTTTAATATTAACGTGTAATACTTTATTGGACGGATAAGTTTTATCCAAGCATTGAAAAATCGGCCCTAATTGGTATAAATGTAATAGTAATAAATAATACATTTACATCTAATAGTATTAAGAAATAATTCGAGGCATCATGCAAAAAGAAAAAAAAAACTTATTAAAAATATTATTTAAATCAATGACCTTTGAACAAGATTAATTTGGTATATTTTTTTCTAATTGATAAATCATTTTTTGAAATTTTTTTTAGTACATGATTAATTCTTATTTGAAAATATCTCAAAGCTATTGACTTTATCAGTAAAGATAAGTGGTTGTCAAAGGGATTTTGGTCATGTATATGATTTTTTAATGTGGAAAAAGTGTCTCTGGTGGCAAAATGTTTAAAAACGCTTAAAACTAATTTTGGCATCGTTTTCTCATTAATGAAGCTAGGCTCGTGGGAATTCAAAAATAATCTCATTACTTTTTCTGAGTACACACAAATATTAACTGTATCTGTTGAGGGATAGTTCAGCCCACCAACATCCTTCAATGCAATTAATCTAGATAACTTTTCAGTGGACTGAAGAGCTAGAATACAATCATAGCATTTAATTTGCTTTTTCAACTTTTTTACTATGAAACCAGCAATATAAATGGTCACTTCTTGTGAAAATTCAGTAAGTTTGTCATCTAATAAATAATCATGACTTTCTGGAAGGTCCACTGGTAAAATCTCGTCATCGTCATCGTCGTCATAGATTAACAAACTAGTGGCGTTTATCTTGTTGGTATAATTGTTATTGCTAACATTTAAAATACTAATATCATCCAATGAGATACAGTTCCCATAATTATTTAAATGTTTAATTTCCCCATGAATTAACAGCCGTTTATAAGCTGCTTTGAACTGTGACGCCGTGGGGTTATTATTGTATCCTCCCTTAGATCTAATGGATCCAAAAAATATTTCCAAGTGATCTTGCGAAAGTTTGTATGTGCATATGTACTTTAAAGGCGCATTAGGAGCATTGATTAGTTTCTCGTACAGGATCTCTAACGATTTAAGACAGCAAACTAACCCCAAGAAACCGGTTTTTCGGGCGGATTTTAGAACTGGATCCGTATTTATTTTGAGACTATTAATGAACTTCATGAATTCATCAATTTTTTCTTTAAATTTTAAAAAGTTGTTCGTACTGATAGGCTGTTTGAATCCATAAGAAAACAGTTTCCTGCTATTCATTATATCGAAAATATCATTAATTATTTGTATAAACTCTGCGGTGGATTCGATATTTTCAAAACCTTCTATATGGACTTCTTTACAAAAGAGAAGTGCCTGTGCCACTGATTTACTAAATGTTTGAGTTGCAAGCCGGACTTTCATTACTTGATTCTTAAACTCTATATGTTGTTTTCTCAGTTTATTGGCCAAGTGAACACCTTCGGAATCCTGAAGCTGATGCAATTTTGTTATATGTTCCCAAGATACAGTCTTACCTTCTCCGCTCGTAAGATTTCTTTTATCGGCAAAAGTATTTCTTACCAATTTCACCATATGGCAAGGGTCAGGAATGATAACAATATTGTGTTCTTCAACTTTGATAATCGGGCTGATATTGTCTATGTCATAAACGTCTAAAGAAGCACCCAATATTTTTGCCATGGCAAAATTTGATGGACATCCATCAAATGTTAAGGAGGCGACTTCAACTCCACACTCGACAAGCAGATTAACGCAAGCTTTTACAAGGGCACTTTTTTTCTCACCATTACAGCCATTTATTAAAAAATACCCAATTGGGAGCTTCCAAGCGCCATTAATAGCAGTCACCAAGAAAACAAGGGCTTCTTTTGCAATTAGTGACGTGTCCGAATCCAAATTGTCGCCAACGTCAACGTAGCCCACCGTTTTTTTCCCATCCCATGTTAAATGTTGCCTAATCGCCATTTCGTCCATTGATACGGCACAAAAAATTTTTTCAACACTTTTGTTTGCTAACGTTTTAATAGCCTGAAATGACTCTTTCGTAAATCCTGGATTGCAGTCGACCACCTTATACCAATTGTATAATGTTTTCGGATGTGGTAAACAAGTATCGAACGTTTTTCGTACGTAAATATACGCTTTTGGGCTTATAAAATTTAGACATAGCGAAAATTTGCGTAATTCGCTTGAATATCGTTTCCTTGAATTTGGTTCTATCAAAAACCTTTTTAAAAAATCTTTATTTCCATTTTCTATGCCGCGGAGAACTTCTGCTTCTTCCACATTTATAAGCATTTTACTTTTTAAATCAACCAAAATATTTTCTAATTTAGCAACTTTTTTTTGAAGTCTCCGCCGCGACTCACGAACAGCTCGCAATTTCTTCAGACGATTAGTTGAAATCTGTTTTTGCTTCTCCAACTGAAAAAATAAATTTTAGAATATAAATTTACTAGCTTACCGCCCGCGGCTTCGCCCGTTTTGTCTAAAACCTAATAAATTATATAGTAAAACCTTCCTCTTGAATCACTCTATCTATTAAAAAAAACCGCATCAAAATCCGATGCGTAGTTTTAAAGATTTAAGCATACAAAGGGACATAGGGGCATAGGGACAGAGAAAGCGACTTTGTTTTATACTATGTAGTGATAGTGATTAGATGGAATTCATTGCTTAGTATTATTTTTGTGTTTAAATAATCTTATTGCTAAGTATCATTTAGTACCGACAGCACAATAATAAATATTTTAACTAACATTTTGTTAGTGGTAAATAAATAAAGCAATCTATCAATCGGTTTTGCATATTATGTACCTATGCACATAATATCTACCGATTTCAGAGCGTCCTTACCTTAGCAGCAACGTCTGGCGCAGACGTTTTAATATTTGCCACATCTTGCAAGATGCGAAATTCGCTTCTATAACTCTTGTTAATTGGCTTTTCAGTCTGGAAAATATGTATCATTAAATTATTGATATTAGATAATTTTATGAAATAATAATCCAGTCATACTATTACTGGATGGGAAAAAAATTCCCATCGAGTAATAGTGTAACTGGTTGGAAAAAAAATATTCCCATCACTGATAATCTTTTTAACACTTTTAACATAATATATTATGGTATTTAAGAACGAATTTAAAAAGAAAATCTACCTTCATATTTTATTTAAAAGTCTAAACAGTTATAGTTTCATTAAAAAACTTTCTGAAATTCACCTTTTGTTATGTTAAAAATGTTTAAAAAACAAATATTTTAGGACAATCTAATCCCACACTAAGCTTTCGCTTGTTATGGAAACCAGATGGCTGATAAACATACATATTATATAATTTTTAAATAAATACTTATATAGATAATTAACACCCAGACACAGAGCAAACATCTATGTTCATCACACAAATATTTGCCCCGGGTGGGAATCGAACCCACGGCCTCTGGCTTGGAAGGCAGGGCCACTACCAACCAAGCCAACCAGTCAGTCAAGTTAATGGAATATCAGTGTGTCCCAATCGGAGTAATTTACATAAATCCAGTACAGTGTGACAGGACGGGGTGTGACTGTATGGAAATAACCGTTATTTAATCTCTTTAATAATTACATCTTGGTGACTATATGCACTATTAAATGAGTATGTTATCACCTGATAAAAATTAGCATTGATTCTAAAGAATATAATATAAGTAAATAAGATTTTGATACCAGATATTCATTATATTATGTAATCAAACAATAAATTTAAAATTGTGCCAATTTAGTCAGTTTCATACATTTGCCTACAGTGTTAAATGTAAAGTTTACCATACTCACTAAAATTTAAGACTAAAATTACTGGTTTGATAAAATCTAAATTAAATTTAAATCTTCTGTACTTTCTTACTGATCTAAACAGATAAAGATGTACCTACTGATCTTAAAATTTTACTGATCCTGAATCAAGGCCATTATATTTATTTTAATACCGATTACAACGAGCAACTAATTAGAAATAAAAATACTTCAATATTTATAAAAATTGGATTATTAAATTTGAACCTATGGTATCAAAACATTTCTGCTTTTAGAAATAAATACATTTTTAAAGAGAAATGCTAACAATTAATGGCAAATAAAATGCAATAAATCCTAGTTTACTCAGGTTAAGTATAAATTTTTATCCAGTATTAAGTACATATTACAAGATAACTTGTTATTATTATTTACTAGCTTACCGCCCGCGGCTTCGCCCGCTTTGTCTAAAAACTAATAAATTATATACTAAAACCTTCCTCTTGAATCACTCTATCTATTAAAAAAAAACCACATCAAAATCCCTTGCGTAGTTTTAAAGATTTAAGCATACAAAGGGACATAGGGAAATAGGGACAGATAAAGCGACTTTGTATTATACTATGTAGTGAAGATGTATTTTTTAGTACAAACCAGTTTTGGAGTTTTAGCACCGGGGTACACATTTTGATCATTTGATTTCTGTCTAATCCTTTTAATTCCTCTAGAGCTTGTTGATGGTATTGAATCATCATTTTGTGTGACCGATACAGACTGCACAGATTCAACCTAAAAAATGTAAGTACCTATTTCTATAATTTACTTTTATTTTACTAGTGATCAGTTTTATTATTAAAGGCAATTTAATATGTCAAAAAGTTTAATGAATGATGAATGAATGGTACTCATATGACATTACACAAAACACTAGTTTACATAATATAGCCACATCAGCAATGCAGTAGCGTAGGCGAGCTAGGTGCCTGTACTTAGCTACGCAAGGGTGATAGGGCTGCACTTCCCGCAGCGCTGGAGCAGAAGCAGAAGCAATATAGTGCAACAATTTGTTATGGAGGGAGTTTGGGAGTGTAGGGAAGGGAAAGGTTTATCCTCCCCTCCATTATTTGTCACTTTAGGTCCAATTATAACCTCAAACTTTGACCTTGAATATCTCAGGAACTACTGGTCTGCGCGGGGGGGGAGTGGTACCGAGGAGTTCCCCCCGACTCCCCCTCCCCTCCCCCACCCCTCCCCGCCCCCCCATTGACGGTCCATATTCAAAATTTTTACCAAATAATATATCTAAGGGTTTTATAGAAAACTAACAATGGCATTTTGATGGTGATTTAAAAGTGATCAACTTCTTAAACTGTAATACTTACATTCATGCTGGGAATATTTATTGTTGGCGTAGCATTTGACTTTAGGCGAGATACTTTTGCTTTGCAAACAAAAAAATTTGCGTCAAAATGCTTTGAACATATTCTCGCATTTAAAGACGGTACCCAATTCTGACGACCAGTTGCATCAATCCATATTTTACGAATGCAGGGCTCCGTTGGAAACCTATGGGACAAAACATTGTTTTTTTTTTCAATTTTGTGGACTTTTGTTTCCCATTTACAGGCAACATTGTGATTGAGGTTATCTTACACTTAAAAGCTAAAATTACCACGAAATATTATTAATAAGAATGATTAGTTGGTAGGAAACAGTAAATTATTATGATTCTGATATTATGTATCTTTAGTCAATTGTTTACTTACGAATGAAATGAAATTCCACCAGCTTTTCTTTCTGTGCGGCTATTACAGCCTAATACGCTGCAACCACCCATAATTTTATACACTCAGTACACGTAATACACTCAGAACACTTTTTTAATTAATTTCCAAATGTGTTTATCACCAAAAAGAACAACAGACACAAGAAAACTGATAAAATATCAGATCTGCTTTGTTTGTTTGGCCCAGGTTTGACAGGGGCCAAACAAAAAAGTGGCCACGCAGATAAGGACAAAAAAAACGTATCTACATCCCCTTCACTCACATAATGTAAGCGTAGCTATCTATCTCTTTTCACCATAGCATTGCTTATCTACTGGTCTTTAATCTGTGATCTAGATCAATCAGTACGAATCGTACGAATTGTCAATGATCTGTCAAATTCTTTTTCATGTATGATTTTCCAAGACGTGTGCTTTTTTATGAAATTAATTCTGAATGCTTGTAAAATATGGCAGATACAGAGGTATTTAGAGTACCTAAATAAAATCTCGGGCTAAATGTGCTTTATCCGGTGTCTCATGATTACTATTATTTACAGGTTTTAAAAAAATTGAAGGATGTTCCATTTAGAATTCAGACTTCCAGTCTGAAGGAGCGGCGTGAAGTAATTGAAGAGATTCAGGATGTTCTCTCCACACCAGGTATAGGGTTTTTAAAATATTATTTATCGATATAAATTTTGTGTGAATAAACTTAGTAAAAAAGTTGTTTGGAACATTACAAAACAGAGGCTCGATTTATTGATCCTCTGCAATTCTATTAAAGTTTTTAAAATTATGAAAGTAAATAACTAAATTGGGCAAGCTATGTTTAAAGAAAACTGTAAACTTCAAAATACAAATGCAATAAATGACTGAAATTGTATATTTCGTATGAATTTTTAACTAACAATTAAATAACCTATAATTATTGTTCCTTATTTTTTGCAGGAATTACGGAGCCTGCAGTGCGTTTCGTATGTCGAGTGTTAACTTTGACACTACATCGATATAGAGACTCTACATCTCAATCATATGTCAAAGGATTATTAGCTTATCTCGCTACAAACCATAGGGAGTGGACGTTTAAGAATTTTGTACCAGTTTTAGTAGAAATTTCGGAACAATTAAGGAATACAGCCACATCGTAAGTATTTATGCTGTTTTTTAAATATCTTAATAATTACATAGACAAAGTTTTTAAATTCATCATGCACCTCTATGATTGTCTTGAATTTATTTTATATATCTTAAAGCACTTTCAAGTAATGCTACCAGTAATTTTCAACTGCTGTGTACTACTGCTACTGTAGATAAAAACTAGCCAAGATAAATAATAATGACTATGATATTTAATTTTTTAGTAAAAATATTAGCCAGAGTGGATTATATGCTCTACGATGGTCAACAGTTTTAGTGGAAAATGGCTTAAAAAGTGCAGACGATGGTGTGGATTTTACTCCTCTTGTAATGTGCCAGGCTAATTTACTTGCTGTTGTTACTGCATATGGTGACAAAAGGAAGAATGAAAATGCATATTCCATGGTAAATATATTTGTTATCTTTATTTCCAAGAAAAAAGAAAGGATTATGTTTCTTTATACTTAGAAACCAATATTTGGCAATTGTTTTTGTTTTGGTTTGATGCATATCTATTAAAATCCAACAAGGCTATTAAGTAGTTAATATTTGTTGAGAGGAAGTTTTCTTGTGTTCATACAAATCTGATAATTTCAGTTACACACAGCATGGAGTAGCATTGGTGTAGAAAAATTAGAAAAATGGATTGAAGTACTTTTATCACAAGCCCCTGACTCGGGACCACAGATATGTGTCTCATTTTCAGCATTATGTAGACACACAAAACAAATAGGAAAGGAAGATTTAATTATTAAGCATAAGGTATGAATATTTCACAATGTTTTCTTAATTGAGATCTTTTTCAAAGACAGATTTGAATTTAATAATTAACTGTGGATCAGACAGTTAATTATATAATTAAGATAATTAATAAATTATTGAATCTGATTGTTAAGTAGATTTACTGTTATATATTATTATTTATTTACTAATTTATTTTTCATTACAGGCAAAAATGTTGGAAAGTTTTACAAAAAGTCTCATCAGTGTAAAAATCCGCCCAAATCCAAACTTCATACGTAGTTGTTCAGATCTCTTGCACCTGCTGCAACTCAGTGACGTCCAAGACACTCTCCTGCCAGCGTTGCACAAAGCCATGTTGCGGAGTCCGGAGACCATCATAGAGGCTGTGGGAGAAGTTGTTGATAATCTAAATGTACAGTTAGACGATTTGGCAGTTGATATAGGGAAAAGTTTAATAGGTACGTAATGTGAAGTAACATGTTTAAACTGTAATTAAACTATGATTGTCTAGGCAAATGTGCATTTTAATAATATACCTATGACTACTATGGCAAATGGCAGACAGTGATTAGAATGATTATTTTTGTTAAGCTGCTACTTGTATTCCGCTATTTGCATTGAAAATCGACAAATGTGTGCTCAACATTTCACTTTTTTGCAATGCAATGGTGAAAATGTTGCAATGCGAATTTATAGAAAATGCATTATTTCAATTTGTACTATTTATTATGTACTGTAAAGCTTGATAATTTGCTTGAAATCAATGTTGAGTTTATTCACAGTCTTAATTTCACAGTGAATACGCACTCGCGCGACGCATGGACGCGCGAGGCGTGTGTGCGAGCGCTCGAGCTGGTAGCGGGGCGCTGCTCGGGACGCGCGCCCGCGATCACGCTGCTCAAAGCTGCCTTTGCAGAGTATCATGGAGCGAGCGGCAAGCTCACATCCAGTGAAGACAAGATTGCTGTGCTTAATGTATGTGTTTAGTTTTTGTTCCTATAATATAATAATTATAAACTTGCACCTATAAACGTTATAGAATGGAAATAAAAGATTTTTCTATCATGATTTTATGTAAGGAAATATGATTTTTTTTATAATGAAATGTTTTTTAGGCGGTGGGCACGCTAAGCGAGGTGGCGGTGAGCGCGGAGGAGTACGGGGCGGTGTTCGAGGAAGCGGCAACACAGGTGGCGCGCGTGGTGGACGCGGAGTCGCACGAGCGCACGCTCTGTGCGGCGCTGGACGCGCTGCTGCGCTGGGCGATGCGCCGCAAGGAGCCGCTGCCGCCCGCTGCGCTCGACATATACAAGGTGTGTGTGAAAGAATCATTAAAATCCGTTCAGCCGTTCTCGAGTTAAAGTGGTGTTACTAAACCAACTTTTTTTTTAAATATCTTTTTATTGCTCAGATTGCACCCACTACCTACTATACCTTCATCGTATTAACCTCATTTTTAAAGAATATAAATAATAACTAATTAGTACATACTACCAAAAAATATTTTAACCCGCAAACCATTGCAGAAGAACCTATCAAGCAAGAACACGAGCCAAGCGGTGCGCATAGCGTACGCGTCGCTGGTGTCGCGGCTAGTGGTGCGCGGCGGGGCGGCCCCACAGCACGCGGACCAGCTGCGGCCCTCGCTGCTTGCGGCTGTTGAGAAAGCGCTTCAGCAGCCGTTGCAGGTGAGCTGGTTTTTTTTTTGTGTCAAAAAGTAATCCGTTTTTGATGTGGTAATCATTTTATTGGTAATTTTGACGAATGGAGAACACTAGCAAAATAATGAAATATTAAGCTGCGTACGGATTGCGCGTAGCCTGGTACGCGTTCCCAGTTTACGCGTATCCGGAACGCCTAGTTCATACCTGCAGCTACGCGTTCACTCTTGGGGTACGCGTACCGCGCGAGCCAACTTGAGCGCGAGCCGATCGTCAGTCGGTTTTTGGTCGCGCGTCAAAGAGAACTCGCGAGGCCGGCTACGCTACATTTGGACGGCAAAATGAATAAACTCGCGTGCTCTTCGAGTTTTAATAATGAAAATATTATAAGACTGATTCAACTTTATGAATTTCAGCGGGTCTTGTGGGATAGCACACTACTTAATTATAGAAATAATGATTTACGCCAAGATGCATGGCAGGCAATTTCGAATAAACTAAAAATTCCAATAGGTGAATTAAAAAAAAAGATGACAAATTTATTAGCAACTAATAGAAAAGAAAGAAGCAAAATCAAAAAAAGCTTATGGGACTCGCGGATCGCTCTGGATCGATTGACCTCGCGTACAGGTTCGCGGCGGTCCGTACAGGAGCTGTACGCGTATCCAATGTACGCGTGGACAGTGTTTCTCGACTACGCGTAACACAGGAACGCGCTATCCGTACGCACCTTTAGAAATTCTAATTTTATTTTTGAAGTACAACTTCTTTAGGCGCGTTGAGAGTAAAATTTCAAGGTCGCGTCATGGGGTAAGGCAATGATATTGGTATGTTTGAATCTTGCCAAAGTTTCACATTTGAAACGTGTGCTCGACACACACGCTCTTTTTTTGAGTTATAGACGTCTATATGTAAAGAAGAAAACGGTACGTATTTATAATTATGTCTTTTAAAATCTGCATAGTATCATATTTTTTTTCTTTTGAATAATAACTTCAAATCTCTAAAAAAATAACACATCAATAAAAATCCGCAGCACCAAATAGTGAGCGAGGGTGTGTGCGCAATGGTGACGCTGGTGAAGTTGGACACGGCGCGGGAGCTGCCCTCACGCGGCGCCGTGTGGCACGCGCTCGTGCACCCCGACAAGCACGTGCTGCTGCATGACCGCCTGCTGGCCGCTGCGCATGACGACGGTAACACATGCTTATACATTTTATATATGAAAATGTACACGCACACACTTATGTACACACATGAATTTCAATAACCGACCGACCGATTTCAATAACCTCCTTACTCTGTAAGACTATGGAGCGTATATTGAATAATCGGCTTCTCACGCACCTCGAAACCAACGATCTGTTGAATGATCATCAGTATGGTTTCCGCCATAATAGATCTACTGGCGATCTTTTAGTGCACGTGACGCATCTTTTAGGAGAAGCTGTTGAGAAGTACGGGGAGGCACTTGCGGTCTCCTTGGACATTTCTAAAGCGTTCGATAGAGTCTGGCACGATAGCCTTCTAGGCAAGCTCCCTTCTTACGGCATCCCAAGCAACCTTACTACATGGATTGCTGACTTTCTGCGGGACCGGTCGATTCGTGTTGTTGTAGATGGTTGCTCGTCAGAGCCAATGTCCATCAATGCCGGCGTTCCGCAGGGGTCCGTTCTCTCGGCAACACTGTTTCTTCTTCACATAAATGACATGATTGCTTCGAATATATTCAGTTATGCAGATGACAGCACTATTGTCGAGAGTTACAAATCCAGTGCCCGCACATCAAAGGCCGAAACTGAATTACTACGGGAGGACATGTTGGAGCGTTTGAACCGAACTCTTCAGGCTGTCTCCGATTGGGGCGATGCAAATCTAGTCGGTTTTAATGCTTCAAAAACCCAGGCGTGCTTATTTTCTACCAAACGGAGCACCTTCACAAATACTCCGACTTTCCGCGGTGTATCTCTACCAATAACCGACTGCCTGGAGTTGCTTGGTGTTACATTAACGTCCTCACTCAACTTCGGGCAGTTTATCGAATCCAAGGCCCATCTAGCTGCTAAAAAGCTCGGAATCCTTAACAAGGTTAGACAATATTTCACACCAAGGCAGCTTCTTAATCTCTACCAAGCTCAAGTCCGATCCTGTGTTGAATATTGTAGTCACTTGTGGGCAGGCGCAGCTAGATGCCACCTTGGAGCTTTGGATTCGATCGAAAGACGTGCCAAACGTATAATAAACAACCCTTCATTAGTCGAGTCTCGTCTCTTGAGCCTTGAGCATCGTCGTGAGGTGGCATGTCTTTCGGTGTTTTATAGGTTACATTTCGGTGAGTGTGCGTACGGGTTGCACAACCTTATCCCTTCATCTCCATTCCTCAACCGCACTTCGAGACGTGGCGAGGGATTCCATCCTTATGTTGTAGATATCCCTCCTATTAGAACACGTCGCTTCGAGTCATCTTTCTTAATGAAAACGGCTAAGGAATGGAACTCTCCCTAGCTCCATATTTCCCGCACAATACAATCTGGACCTTTTCAAATCGAGGGTGAACAGGCTTCTTCTAGGCAGACGTGCATCCAAGTAGACCACATCGCCGCTTCCCATCAGGTGGGATCGTGGTCAAACGTCTGCCTATTCATTATAAAAAAAAAAAAAAAAAAAAAAAAATGAATACACACACGCAAATGTAAGCTCGCACACGTACGTACGCACGCACACGTACACACGCACACGTACGCATGTGTACGCACGCATACGCATACGCAAACACACGAAAACTAAAGAATTGCCTGTTCTAAACATGTTTAAAGAAGAAAAGGCATTGCACTATAGTATAATTCCTGGACTGAAGATGAATATAAATTCACATAATCTATTGATAACATTGATAAACTTGTAGCTATAAGTACGAACATAATTCAAAAATGTCTATTAAATAATCAAGATTTCTATATCCTTAGTTGTTCTATTAATTTGTATTGCATCTACAAATTTTAATACCCACAGGAATATTATTGATAAAATCTTGCTCTAAGGTAGCACTATAACATTTACCCCTTTATAGTCCTAATACAGGTGGTGTTGCTATGCAGAACAGTGTTGGAAAACTACCAAATTGTTGCCAGCGATAGGAATTCCCCAGTCTACAGGGCTTTTATACACGTCCTGTTGTCGCCTGTGAAGGCAGTTCGAACAGTGGCCTTGCAAGAGGTGAAGGAACTGCTTGCTTCGGAAGACAAAGCTTTAATGGCCAGATATTTAGTGCTGAAATTGAATGAAGTGCTCGAGGAGGGCAAGATATTCAATGTGAAAGAGAAGACGCCGCCGGAGGAGAAGGGAGAAGTTACGGGGAAGATGATACTGGACTGTGTTCAATCTTTGTGTTCATATAGAGGTGAGTGCTGAAAAATATACCTTGTTTGTTGTATCTCACTTATTTTTTTTTTTTTATTTCTTGAATGTAATAGTTACACACATAGAAATATATAATTTTTTTTTGTAGATACAGCTCAAGAAATTCAAATTATAATATTGTCAAATGCTTAGTATACATACTATATTTATGTTTTTTACCCCGTATGCAAAATCAAGTATTTCTACAGCTCATGTGTTATCCTGATTTATAATAATTAATAACCTATATTTCTGTCAAGTTTCATTCAAACCCGTCCAGTAGTTTACCCATAAAGGAATAACAAACATATATACATCCATACTTAAACTTTCACGTTTATAATACTAGTATAATTCCCAGGATACCCGTCCGAAGACGCCGAGAAGCTGGCAATAGACGCGTTACCGAGTTGCCACCAGCCGCTCGCGGCGGCGCTCAGCAAACGCGCCTGGATCAAACTCGTGGGCTACCTGAAATTGGAGCCCAGGAAATTAGTTGCTGTTTATTCAAATAACTTGAAGAACACGTATATCAATGGATATGTGCCTACTGAGGTTGGTGGAAGATTTTATTAGTTTTTGTTTGTCATATTAGAATTTGACGAGTTTGTCCAGTTAAATGTTTTGGTTGGTAATATTATATTCAAAAAAGTAACACCTGATTATTTAACCCAAAAACACAACAAATTAAAACATAACACATAATATAATGTCGACAATCTTACGCGCTATAGTATCAGAATTTGAAAATTCAAAATTACAATTTTTATTAATAAATAACCCAGGAACACTATACAAACTACATCAACGACGCGGACGTGGTGTCCACACTGTCTTGTACTAAGTTTTACATTTGAATCGCTTTCTTTGGCTATCCACTCCCTAGTCCCAAACTTGTCACTAATCCATGGCCACATTACAGACGATGTCAAACGTGGTGTCCACATTGTCCTGGTGCGGGCCAGCGTTAGCCAATGCGGCGTTATCAGCGGCGCTGACCACGCTTGCTGACCCCGCGCTGCTGAGAGTCACAAGGGACGAGTACTTCACGTACCTCACGCCTCCGACTGACCTGTATGATAAGTGCGTGGTGCCCGGGTATGTGAAAAGATTATTTTTTGGTAATTTATGTTACTGCACTTAAAGATACTATGCAATTTTTTTTTTTACCAAAAATATAAACGAACAATTTGCCTTAATTATTATTGTTCTTATTTAATTCGTAAAATAATTTTCGTACAGTAAACAACTGGATACAGACAGACAAAAAATGCCTACACTGTGTTATATAAAACATTAATAGGAATGAGGACCTTATTTTGTCGCAGTAATGTTCAAAGTCGCTCGTATAGCACATTAGAAAATTGTCTAATAAACGCGTGGAAATTTTTTTGTTTTGGACAATTTTAAGTATGATTGTTTTATTGTTTATGGTTAATGCATAAAACATCTAAAAAATAATTCAATGACTCTTTACATTGCAGCAATGAAGACAGCAAAGAGATGAATCTAAAGCGCGAAAGCAAGGCATATAGCTACAAGGAACAGCTCGAAGAGTTACAATTACGTCGGGAAATCGAAGAAAAGAAGCGCAAGGAGGGCAAAGTGAAGGAGGTACCGTTCGACTTGACTTTGACTTTGGGCCGGCGCAGATATGGCAAAGCCCAGCGCAGAGCATAATTCATTGACAAACTATTATCGACATTGTTCTTATTAAAATTATATTCATAAGCGCAGCGACATTTCGATGCTCCTCGGGAATAATTGTTGTTATTTAATTTTGAATATTATTTTAATGAGGATAATGTCGATAATAGTTTGACAATGAAAAATGTGCTGTACTGAGTTGCGCCATATCTGCGCCGGCCCTTTGCCTTGTGACACGTGGAGGGTGGCGATGTTAGTGCATAATTCAGATCTCGCCTTTCAGGTGCCGCTCAGCGCTAAGCAGAAGGAGGCAATCAAGGTGCAGATGGCGAAGGAGGCGGCGATTAGAGAGAGACTTACTGCGGTAAGTGTTTATTAATTATGTGTAATTAATTATTTAAAAAAAAAATCTTTTGCAGAATATTTGCATCTCTTTTATGGTTTTTGCACTCTTCACTAATCTTCTGCTTTTTGTTCTATAATAATTCACATAAATATGTTTTGTAATATACATAATTACAAGTTGTCTGATTCTCGCGTTATAACTCCGCTTCATGGCACGCATCATACAGCAGTTCCAATGATGTTAATGATATGATTTTGCCAAGTTAACGATTGGTTGTTTTTGTTCAGAAGGTATTGCTCCAACAAATATGCCGTCGAATGCTCTAATGAACGTTTGCCACTATTGTTTTTGGTTGTAATTTATTTATTTTACATGGTGTCAAATAAAACGTATTATATCGTAGTATATAAGTTAACTAAACAATACTGGCTAAGTCTGGAGAGGAAGGCGTCGATCGTCTCTAGCACAGGAATCATCCTAGTTGAGGCGATCGTCGTGTCTAATTTGTTTTGTATTTATGTATTGTTTCGAAATAAACGATTTTTGAAGTGAAAACTTCTTTAGCGGCGTTGGGTATAAAATCTTAAACTCGCGTCAGGACACGTGACCTGATCGAAAAAGCGTAAGACGGATGGATATCAAACATGCTCAACATTAATAATCAAGTTTTCACTTCTGCCGGCACTCCCGGAGTGCAACCCGTCTTTTTTTTTTTTGACGTGACAACGTCTTATAATTCGATAGAGCCGGCTGCACGCACGAAAAAACATGACTCATGCGGCGTTACCTCGCATTGAGGCGTTCCATAGGTTTGAAGTGCAAGCGAGAGCGCGCAACGAGCGACAAAGAAGCACAATCGGACGTTGTCACGTTCAACTATCGTCAGTAAACCGACTTTACAGACAACCAATTTTTTTTTATATCACGCAGCTGAACACGCGCGTGGTATCCGCGGTGCGGCTGGCCGGCGCGGTGCAAGCTGGGTCCGCGGGGGCGGTGCGGGCGGGCGCGCGGCGCGCGGTGGCGGCGCTGCTGGACGCGCTGCGCTCGCCGCTCGCCGCGCCGCGCCTCGTGCACGCGCTGCTTGCGTTGCGCCCTGCGTTACTGCCGCAACACGCTGCGTTGGGCGACCACGTGGCGAGGGTTACTATCAGGTAACGTTATGCATATTTTGTTCTCTTAACACCATTTCTACTTTTCTACTTGTATTGTAAACATGAAAGTTTACAAAGATGGTGTGTGTTACTGTTTCATGCAAAAATCACATCATTGGACTTTAATGATACTTGACAGTCTGTAATATATAATTATAATATGTTTCACATACAAATAAGCTGTAGAAATACTAGCCTTTGGGAGTGATTTCGTCCGCGACTTAAAATTTGTAGAATCTTTCTCCTCCTTTCTTATGGATCAGGTTCTTTTTTCCAAAAATCCTGCCCCATTCTTCGTCTCATCTATAAATTTTAATTTTTTCTAATATATCCATAATTTTTACTAAAAGTTAAAGGTTATAATAACTATCAACTACCTACAATCTATTCCATAGATTACACAAACCGCAATGCGACCTGGACCCAAGCTGGGAAGAAGAAGACCTGGACAAAGCCACAGCCCGCACGATCAACATGGTGAGCGAGGCGACGGGTGCCAAGGCGGACGGCGCTTCGCACAAAACCGCACACTTTACGGCGCCCGGCTTCTGCTACGTATTCCCGCTGCTGCAGAAAGGTTGGTTGACTAAACAGCTGAAGTATTTTGCAAAGAAAAGCCTAATAGAAATTACTTGGCCCAGTAGCCGTTTGGTACACCGAAATTGTTTTAGATTACCTTATTGTAGAACAAACTTAGGGCAGCACTCTCCACTATATAAGTCTTGTTCATGTTATAATAGCATAAATTTGAAATTTGAATTTTTACTTGTTTTCCAGTCTCTGCTCGGAAGATTATTTGTGAAGGATTGGCCAATCTATCAAATCTATCAATATTTGCTTATCATGTTTTCTTCATTTCTTTATTTTTTATTCATATTATGTAAATTCATCATTTATTGTTTAAAATATTGCGCATTTTGTGTTCACTAATTAAAGAAACAGCACCGTGAATTTAACAATTTTAAAAATTTTGCTATGTTAACTATGTGTATGTGTTAATTTCAAGTTGGGAACCAAATAAAAAAAAGTTTTAAAATTTTGGATAACCAACAAAAATTGCTCGAGAAGAGCTCCAGAATGTAAGTTTTGTTCAACTTACAATATTATTAAACGTAATATCACACGACATTTGACCATCATTCCAGGTCTAACCTGCACAGCAGCTCGCACAAACGAGGCGATGGTGGTGAACGGTCTCTCGGTGATCACCCAGCACGCGGCGCTGCGTGGGGACACCACCAGCGATGGTGACGCCGCGCAGGACATGCTGTACCCCACGCTGTTCCCTATTGACCAGATGTTCAGGCTGCTTATTGATCTTATTGGTAAGAAAAATCAGCAAAATATAGTAGAAGAGAAAACTGTGAAGTTTGATGTGCTAATTTGAAAAATAAAGGATATATCGTTATATAAGGTTAATTTAAATATCCAAAAAGTGGTCTAGATTTTTATGACATACTTTTACGAACCTTGCTTGTTGTCGTGAGTACATATTAAGCTTTATTTCGTTTCCTTATTATTAGGAATTTTTGTATGTTTGTTAAAAAATATATTTCATTTTTCAATCCGTTATCCGTTACTTCTTTATACAAAACTTAATTAAAACTGGTCCTTCGAGGCGGATCAGTATCAATCAATATTTTTGCCTTAGGGTCGAGTAGCGGTCGCGTAGCTGCGGCGTGTACGGTGGCACTACTAGAAACAGCTCAGTGTGCTGCGCGTGCGCCGCTCTCACGGGATGACGTCACTTGCCTGCTTGCTGCTCTGCAGAGCCCCGCTGAGGTGATGTTTTATGTCTATTAAATTGTATTTTTTGTCGTAATAAATCTGTTTTTAACTGTAGTGTTTTGTGTTGCATTTAATTTCTGTTAGTAGTAATATGATGTAAATTTATGATTAATATTTTTTTTTTATTAATTTCTTGACTGATAATTGTTGTATAGGTGGTTCGTGATGCGGGATTACGCGCTTTGGGTTGCGTGTCTGACCGCTTACCGCCATTCTTTGAAGATGAAGATTTTGCACTTGAACTCACCAAGAGACTGTATATTGCCACATTTGATATCTCCGAAGATAACAAGTATGTTTAATTATCCATTTTTTTATTTTCCACTCTTTTGGTAATAATTGGAAAGTCAATTTAATTTCTCTTTCTTTCTTGCACCGTCTTATTTCACGAAGCCGGTTCTTGGATAATGTTCTGTATACTAGAAACTTTGTTCATTTCGCAGGAAGCTAGCGGAGGAGTTGTGGGACCGCTTGCCGGCGGCGGACACGCTGGTGCAGCACGGCGAGTCGGAGATGATGAGCGTGCTGCTGGATGAGATCCAGCATCCGTCGGAGCCGGTGCAGCGAGCGGCAGCTGCAGCGCTGGCTGCTCTGGTGCCGCGCGCCGCCCGCCCAGATGCTGCTGCCGCGGAGCTGCTGCAGCGCCTGCACCACGTGTACGACGACAAGCTACCCGTGAGTGTCTTCCACTGCCACGAGCTGCAAGCGACGAACGTGTTGGCAAATAACTATTTATAGATCAGCAGATTTAAGAAAATCGTTGAAAACATTATCAGCGGAATCTATTGTCTATGCCATACAGTCTATTAGTTTATCCACCACCACCCTAGGAAAGGATTTTCCTTTAGGATAATCAAAAACTATCTATACAACTTATTGATCAAATCTTACTTATTCCATCCAACAGTTAATCCCGGCGAAACTGGACCAGTTCGGGCACGAGACGGAAGCGGCAGTGGACAACTGGGGCAGCCGGCGTGGTGTGGCCCTCGCCCTGCGAGCGCTCGCCCCCTGCCTCCGCGCTGACGTCGTCTCCGAAGCCATGAGCTTCTTTGTCCAAAAATCACTCGGCGACAGAAACGAAACGGTCCGCTCCGACATGCTCAACGCTGCCATGGCTGTGGTGGAACTACATGGAAAGGAAACTATAAGCACCCAATTACCTGTATTCGAGAAGTTTCTGGATAACGCGCCCAAGTCGGGTGGATATGATGATGTGCGGCAAAGTGTGGTGCTGCTCGTGGGGTCGCTGGCGAGGCACTTGGAGCCCACGGACGCGAGGGTCAAGCCCATCACGTTGAGGCTCGTCTCTGCACTATCTACGCCTAGTCAACAGGTTAGCCATGGCTGATAATCTAGAAAATATATTAAACATCATTTGTAGTGATTACAAAAATTAAGTGTAGTGTTTTCAGAAGATACGAATATTATGACTTCATAAAGCTATATTATTATCCTTAAAACTATTAAACTGTTCTAAACATTCCATTACATATTACATTCCATTACAGGTACAAGAAGCAGTGAGCAATTGCCTTCCGCACTTGGTGACGTCACCAGCGTTGGAGGGCGAAATACCCGCAATCATGAACAAGCTTATGAAACAGCTGCTGACCGCTGAGAAATATGGTGACAGGAAAGTGAGTAAAATATCAATTTAAAAGAAATATGATGTGTAAATTAAAAAAAAACTGATTTTTTTCTAATTTTAAGACACTAATAAGATAATTATATTTACAACTAGCTGCGCTCCGCTTCTATTGGTCTTAGCGTGATGATATAATATATAGCCTTCCTCGATAAAATGGGCTATCCAACACCGAAATAATTTTTCAATTTGGACCAGTAGTTCTCGAGATTAGCGCGTTCAAACAAATAAACAAACTCTTCAGCTTTATAATATTATAAGTATTAGTATAGATAATTGCACTTTTGTATGTTGAGCTAAATAAGAACTAAATCATGTGTTTTTATTTGTTTTAGGGCGCCGCGTATGGTATAGCTGGTATTATAAAGGGATTGGGAATTTTGTCGCTGAAACAACTCGACGTTATGGGCAAACTCACTGAAGCTATTCAAGAGAAGAAGAACTATAAGTACCGAGAGGGTAAGTTCTTATTGTTGTGGATAACACGGTAAAAACTTGGCTATATGATCATATTGTTGGCTTCTTGCTTTCTTAATATTTTTGTTGTAATCCATTGGTCCTTCGAGCCGGATCTTATTTCAATATAATATGTTACAGATCGCGCGGCGAGTGTTCGGCTTTGACCTTCGGGTGGAGGGGATTACTGCGCAACGCATACAATGCTTTTCCCCGCCCCGCACCCCGCTAATTGCCCGTTGATACCCAATTTCTGATTTCTGCGCAATAACGGTCAAAGCCAAACACTCGCCGCGCGATCTGTACCCACCATTACGTTGAACAAAAATTGAAATTAAATTAAGTAAACGTCCTAATTAAATGTTAACTGATCTTCCAGGCGCGCTGTTCGGTTTCGAGATGCTGTGCTACAAGCTGGGGCGGCTGTTCGAGCCGTACATCGTGCACGTGCTGCCGCACCTGCTGCTCTGCTTCGGCGACAGCTCGCAGTACGTGCGCGCGGCGGCCGACGACACGGCCAAGCTGATCATGAGCAAGCTGTCCGCGCACGGCGTCAAGCTGGTGCTGCCCGCGCTGCTGCAGGCGCTGCACGACGACAACTGGCGTACTAAGGCCGGTGAGTGTTGCCCACGCTAGGTGACGCGCATTTTTCAACATAATCAATGTTGAAAAATTCGCTACGAACGAACTTTTAAGAAATAGAGATTTAATAATGTCTTAAACATCTAATACAACGTAGGATTAATTCTATTCTTTCTTCAATTCATCTAGATTTTTTTTTTTTTGTAGAAACACACTTTTTTATTGTCATAAATTGGATGGGTGAACAATTTTTATGCAGTTGTTCTTTGTCTTATTTGCATGGAACACTTAGTATGGCTAGTCCAACTCGCACTCGACCGTTTTTTTCCATGCATAAATCCATATTTGCTGGCTAAAATTCTATAATAAAATGTAATGCTCATAGTTATATCCATGTCCAGGGTCCATCGAGCTGCTCGGCGCGATGGCGTACTGCGCCCCAAAACAGCTGTCCTCCTGCCTCCCGTCCATCGTGCCCAAACTGATCGAGGTGTTGAGCGACTCGCACATGCGCGTGCAGCACGCGGCCGCTGAGGCGCTTAAAGTTATCGGCTCGGTTATACGGAACCCGGAGATTCAAGGTATGTGTGATGAATGTGCTTTTTGTTTCTTTAGATGAGGTTATGTGTAGGTGTAGTTTGTTATTTGCTGTAAATTGTATTGCAAATTGTGACAGAAAATGAGAAAACTTCAGATATAGGTAAAGTTAATGTTTAAATATCCTCAAATGCTGATTTTGAAAGTAGTATGTAAAGATCCTGTCATATGGAGTGTAGGGATAAGGCATTTCTATAAAAAACAACTCACTTTCTTTACATACTCAAGTCTATGCATTTAATATATAGAAGTAACGTTACTTTGACCTATGTAAAGTATTAAAAAACTTAAGTGGTAATAACTACACTTATTAATTATGATCTACTGTATAGCAACTACCGATAACACGTATTTCTCCCAACAGCGATCGTACCAGTGCTCCTCCAAGCGCTACAAGACCCCTCAAACAAGACATCCGCCTGCCTGCAAACACTATTAGACACGAAGTTCGTGCACTTCATCGACGCTCCATCCCTTGCGCTGATCATGCCGGTGGTGCAGCGCGCCTTCCTCGACAGAAGCACGGAGACCAGGAAGATGGCTGCCCAGATTATTGGCAATATGTACTCGCTGACTGACCAGAAGGATCTAATGCCGTACCTGCCCAATATTATACCAGGGCTGAAGAGCTCGCTGCTGGATCCTGTGCCCGAGGTAAGATATGTGTTTAGTTACTTATTATATATGAAATGGTTATAAAACTGTCTAGCTAATTTATAAAGGTTTAATTCACAAAAAAGAGCGTGTCCCGAGCATATGGTCAGAAGTGAAACTGCTTTTGCAAGATTCAAAGATTCCAAAATCGTCGCCTTACTCCATGACGTGACGGTATTACCATGACCACATCACACTTTAAAGCATGTTAATTGACATCATAATGTCTGGACATATTGGTTACTTACATTAGTTAGCTTATAATAAAAGTGAGCAGATATTTTAAAAACTGCATGAGAAATCGTTTTCTATCCCAGCATACTCTTTATGCAAAAGATTGCAAATTTGACCGTATTTATTTCACTTTTAGTTTGAACATAGTTCTAACTCAAACAATTTTTATCATCTGAGCTCTCTTTAAAAACCTCTATTAAAATAATTATCCTTTAAAATTTCCACAGGTCCGCTCCGTATCCGCACGAGCACTGGGCGCGATGGTGAAGGGCATGGGCGAGAGCAGCTTCGAGGAGCTGCTGCCGTGGCTGATGCACACGCTCACGTCGGAGTCCAGCAGCGTGGACCGCTCGGGCGCCGCGCAGGGGCTCTCCGAAGTGGTCGCCGGCCTGGGAGTGCACAAGCTGCATAAGATCATGCCTGGTATGACACCAAATTGACCTACATTCTCATACTCTCGATCAAATTAGACATAGACAATTCGAACTCGAAGGACCAAAACATCAAATTGTTTTGTGTTTGGCCTCTTGATAGGCTTATATTTATTTCTGTGTTCTTATAAAGTACATGAATACACACATGTCACTTAAAAGAAAATATACCCGTACGTAAAGACAAAAATGTAATTAATAGTGTGTTTTACGTCTACTTTCAAGTGGTAGATGAATTTAATTTAAAGTATTAATTTACTTTTATTGTTGAAACTATTATCACTGCAGATATCTTAACTTTTAATAGCTTAACAAAATCTATAATTAACACTATTTTCATGTTAATATTGCACATTAACCGTCTCTTACAGATATAATAGCGACAGCCGAGCGCACAGACATAGCGCCGCACGTAAAGGACGGGTACATAATGATGTTCATCTACATGCCGGGCGCGTTTACCGACGAGTTCACCCCCTACATCGGCCAGATCATCAACCCCATTCTCAAAGCCCTTGCTGACGAGAACGAATACGTGCGAGAAACCGCCCTGAAGGCGGGACAAAGAATTGTCAACCTATACGCAGAATCTGCTATCACTTTACTGCTACCAGAACTAGAAAACGGACTCTTCGACGACAATTGGAGAATCCGATACAGTTCGGTCCAACTTCTCGGCGATCTGCTATATCGTATTTCTGGAGTTTCTGGAAAGATGAGTACGGAAACAGCGTCAGAAGATGACAACTTTGGTACGGAGCAGTCACACAAAGCTATTATTAATGCCCTGGGACCAGATAGGAGGAATAGAGTATTGGCTGGGTTGTATATGGGCAGGAGTGATGTGGCGCTCATGGTGAGACAGGCTGCTCTGCACGTATGGAAGGTAAATATTTAGCTTTTATAGGCATTACTAAAATTCTCGTGAAATCATCCTTACATTCTTTATTTGTGTAGAATTTTTTTTACAAAAAATGTCATAAACATACCCTATGATAAAATTAGTCTTTTTACAAATCTAGCATTTTCATTCGTTTCGCTCCTGTTCATATTTATTATATTGATAAATAATATGTTTTTCTCGGTTTGCCCAATAATGACAATAATTTTACTTTCTAGGTGGTAGTAACAAATACTCCGAAGACGCTGCGCGAGATTTTACCAACGCTGTTCAGTTTATTGCTGGGCTGCTTGGCCTCCACCAGTTATGACAAACGACAGGTCGCTGCCAGGACACTTGGTGATTTGGTCAGAAAGGTGTGTGCTCATTCTGGGTAAACTTTTCAATAGGAATTTCATAATTTGGTTTATAAATAAAAAAAATGAAAATAGATAATTTGAACTGTTGTTTGTATGTAATTAAGCTGTTTCATGTTTCTTTTTGTTAAAGAGTTTAAACAAATTATAAAAAAAAAAACTTTTATAAGTTAGGTCACTATTCAAAGTGAAATATTTTACATTTGCTCTATTAAATGATCTTTTTTTTTAATTTAGTGCAGTATCAATACTAATTATTTACTTATTCAATGACTGTTTTTCCTCACAGCTAGGAGAGCGCGTATTACCCGAAATAGTTCCAATCCTAGAACGTGGTCTACGTTCAGACCGCGCCGACCAGCGCCAAGGAGTGTGCATCGGTTTGGGAGAGATCCTGGCTTCTACATCTAGAGATGCTGTGCTCAGTTTTGCTGATGGATTGGTAAGAGTTCTTCATCATATTGTTTTTTTTTTTTCTTTTACAATAATTATAATAAGCGCTTACAGAAGATCAATTAAATTGAGCATAATTGTTATGGCAGTTCGTTTGAGATTGAATCATGGTTCGATCTTGAATGTTTGTTGCACCTTCTATGGAGGTGTAGATTTTTGTTCTGTCTTCACACGCAGCCAAACTTCATTTAAATTACATTCAGAAAATAGTTTTATTAAAGTATGAGCATTGAGACATTTTTAACAAATATTTTTGTCTCCAAAAATTATTCTTATTATTTTTTTCTTTTTCCCCGTGCAGGTGCCGACAGTGCGCACGGCGCTGTGCGACGAGCTGCCCGAGGTGCGCATGGCGGCGGCGCGCACGTTCGACAGCCTGCACGCGACCATCGGCAACAAGGCGCTGGACGACATCCTGCCGCCCATGCTGGACGCGCTGCACCACCCCGACCCGGCCGTCGCGGACGCCACGCTGGACGGGCTGCGGCAGGTATACCCAAGAACTAATATATATTGTGAAAAAACACTTTAAAAATTTGTTGCTTTTTGGCCGCACGCTGGATGGTCTCCAACAGGTATATCGTAAACATATTCATAGTCAAATGTTATTTGAAAACTACGATTTACTCAAAAATCTTTTTTTGCATTTCAATAACTGTTTACTTTATTTTATTGACTTTTATATCTTCTTTTTAAAAGCGTTGTTGAGTAGTGCTGCTGCCCCCAAGGTTGCCCAAATAATAAAGGCCTTTACTTGAATCATTTTTATTCCTCTTTACAATATGTGTTGTTTAAGCTAGCCGTTATGCACTACTGAATAATAATTCTAATAAATGTAGAAAGCGTCAGGGAAACAATGTGGACGCACACATATACAAAAAGCTCGATCAGCGAATTGCATATGTGTGTCCCTACATTATTCCCCCCCCTTTTCGAAAAAAAAAAAAAAATTATACATTCCAAAAAAAAAATTTTTATAAAAAGACAAAATAAACACACAACAATTACCGTTAAATACAAAATGACAATGCAAGATAACAATGCAAGACACATATTAATTCGTAATATTTCTTATTTTTACATCAATAAAAAAAATCTTACATCTAAACGGCTTAGCCTAATTAAAACTGATCGGAATACGTAGATAGATTACGATATGGTCACACACTCACTAGTCACTACATGAATTTATCATTATGTTACAACTACGATATTATTTATTTTACACGTATCCCGCAGTGGGCGGCGCTGGCTGGGTCACTTGCCCTAGCGTCGCGGACGCTCGTCCTTGGTTGGCCTTATCCACCTCGCGATGAAGCCAACTCCTGATCCGGCGATGGCAAAAACCACGCAGGCCCAATAAGACTATGGCCGTAACGATCACAGCCAATACTATCATTACGATGACCATGGTGTTGACGTGATCGTCTATACTTCTGGAGTCTATTTGCACGTTTGCAACTCCTCCCGTTTTCTCTTTTGTTGCGTAGTTACCCATGTTGTTACAAAAAAAAAATATATATTATATAAACGAATTGCTAAGATTGAACTGTCCCCACTGCGAGCTAATTAATAATGAATGTGGTTAAATACTTGCATAAATAAAGTTTAATAAAAATGCTAAATGAGTGACCATATTATTACCTATGTAATCCGATATAACTTACTAATCTAGTACAAAAACAGGAAATACTAAATAGGCATCTTCAATGCGTAAAAACAAAACTATCGTATTACTTTATTCTTTCGCAATAGGTACACAAAAATGTAAAATATGCACAATATAATGTTATGTTAATCATATTTACGTAAAACATAAAATGAAATGATTAACAATATGAAACGATAAAAACAAATTAAGTTACTTTAAAACGTTGTATATTGAACAATTAAAATAAAATTTGTATAAGATTCAATAGCTACATGTAAACGAATATAAACTTACATTCTAAAAAAAAATGTATATAACACACAAGTATAATAAATTGAATCACACTACAGATAATCTTAGAATTAAAGACAATAGCTAAATACTGTGTGAAAGTTCTATATCGCGAATCGCACGGGTCGGTGTATTACGCGACCGCTCCTAGTTACGCTTATGGGTGGCGCATGCTGAACCGACTTCGATAAAGATGTGTTATGTGGAACAATATTGTTTTCCACATCAACATCATCTTTTATAATAAAGGCTGGCTTTAACCTGTCAATGGAAACGCGTGTGACTCTATCCGGAAATTGTATTTTAAAAACTTTAGAACTACGTTCTAACACTAGATAAGGACCATTATAAGGCGGTTTTAGAGACCTGTGAACTGCATCGTCTCTAACAAAAACGTTACTGCAACTTTGTAAATCGGAATAAACGAATATTTTCTTTGCGTTCGTCTTATCTCTCGTCGGGCGATACTGAGATATAGTTTCACGGATTTTTTCTACCAAACTATAAGGATCGTTTACGTCACAGTCATTTGTAGAACTATCGTAGAACTCGCCAGGCAAACGTAAAGTTTTACCGAAGGCCAATTCTGCGGCACTAACATTACTATCAGTTCGTATTGCTGCTCTCAACCCTAACATAACAGTGGGTAATTCGTCTATCCACGTTTTATTACTACTAAGCAGTCTCGCCATAAGGGCTGCCTTCAACGACCTATGCCATCTCTCCACCGCGCCATTACTTTGTGGATGGTAAGGCGTAGTACGAATTTTATGAATACCCAAAAATGACATTAATTTTAAAAATAGACTCGACTCAAACTGACGTCCTTGATCACTAGTAATACGGATGGGACAACCGTATCTAACTATCCATCCTTCATAAATATGCTTAGCAACGACGTCTGCAGTAATTTCTTTAACGGGAAATGCTTCAGGCCAACGCGTACATCTATCTATAATTGTTAATAAATATCTAAATCCCTGTGGAGATGTCGGCAATGGACCAACTAAATCCACATGGATATGCTCGAATCGCGCAACTTCCGGGAATTTTCCTATATCCGAAACAACGTGACGCGAAATCTTCGACTTTTGACATGATACACACGCTTTGGTCCATTTCCCTATATCTTTATTCATACTAGGCCAAAAAAATTGTTTAGTGACCATCTTCCGAGTCGTACGTATACCGGGATGACTTAAATTGTGAACACTATCGAAAGCAATTTTTCTAAAATATTCTGTTAAATAAGGTCTACAGGTAAATTAGCTTGGAGAAATTTTTGCATATGTAGTGGTGTGTATATTACTCATATCTTAGAGCGCGTTTCCACTATATCGTTCTGGCCTATACAAAAATGTTTCGATATCCTAACATTACTATTTAATTTTATACTTATTCCTAGCAACACTTTTGTTTTCAATAAAAACAAGTTTTTATTTGAAAGAATATGGTTTTGACTTTATAAAAAAAATATATATCATTCAATTTCACGTCCTTGAGCAAACGACAAGACGACTACCGTGAAACAATAAAATATCGTGTCCATAATAATTTGTTTCATAATTAATATTTGACCATAATAATTACGAAACAAAACAAATAAATAAATCGTCACTTGATAGTGGAAAGTGGAAACACGCACAAAACCAGAATAAACCAGTTTACGCTGTCCGCAGGTGCCACGTGCAGTCGTTTGGTAACGTTAGAACATAAAGCACACATTTCATTCAAAAATTATAATTATTACGTATAGACCGGGAGATATTGACACAAAATTTCGAGTCATTTGTAACAGGATGGCGGTTCTACAGGGGTCTTAGTACGCAATGACAAAAAGAAAAACGATGGTGTGAACACTGGTACCGGCGGCTTAGTCGCGTGGGCGTTAGTCGAACTCGTCGGAAAAATAGCGAAGTCAAACAATTTGTAACACAAAAATTTTAGAATTTACCGATAGCCCATAAAAAAGAAGTAGGCGGTAGTGTCATGCCATACTTTTCCGGTGTGACTTACAGCCCGCCATACCGACGCGAATGTGTTGATTTAAAAAAAACAATTCAACCATTTTTACCAGGCTAACTTTTGCACAGGTAACCATCGTCGTGCAGCCATTTACGAAAATCGCCATGCCATACTTTTCGGACGATTCCAAATGGTCGCCATACCGCCGAAAAACTGCAAAAATTTTTTTTTTCGCCAAACTTTTTGTACCAGTATTGCTTTGGATTTTTGGAGAGTATTTGATAAAATGTGACCATTATTATATTTACCATACTTCTAGTAGGGGGAAAAAGTGCTGCCATACTTGAAAAATTAATTTAGTATTAATTTATATAAGTGAAGATTTCAACCACCTAGATCTTTGAAATTTTGTATTTATATTCGTTGAACCTCAAACTTACAGGAAAAATTAGTGCCATACTGTTACTAATCGTTCAAAATACGAATAAAATCTTACAATAAAAAAAAATCTTATACACATTCGCCACCTCCCACAGGTATGACATTCTCACACTTCTATTTATAATCATTCAGGAGTTGTTGAAAAAAAAATTTAGAGTGGTAAATGGTTCGGCGAAAAAAAAAAAATTTGCAGATTTTCGGCGGTATGGCGACCATTTGGAATCGTCCGAAAAGTATGGCATGGCGATTTTCGTAAATGGCTGCACGACGATGGTTACCTGTGCAAAAGTTAGCCTGGTACAAATGGTTGAATTGTTTTTTTTTAAATCAACACATTCGCGTCGGTATGGCAGGCTGTAAGTCACACCGGAAAAGTATGGCATGACACTACCGCCTACTTCTTTTTTATGGGCTATCGGTAAATTCTAAAATTTTTGTGTTACAAATTGTTTGACTTCGCTATTTTTCCGACGAGTTCGACTAACGCCCACGCGACTAAGCCACCGGTACCAGCGTTCACACCATCGTTTTTCTTTTTGTCATTGCGTACTAAGACCCCTGTAGAACCGCCATCCTGTTAACTACAAATGACTCGAAATTTTGTGTCAATATCTCCCGGTCTAGTAGTTTAATTGTTAAATTTTGTATTTGTTGATTGTTGTTATTATTTGTATTGTTATAATATTTGTTGAAGTGTTTAATTTGTGTGTAAGTGTTGTAACTTTATATTGTTAATTCAAAATGGCTCCAGTGTTAAAACATGGTCGAGGCAAGCCTTTGACTTCTCAAACTAAAGAATTAAACTTTAAATGTCGTTTCTTTTTCAGGTTAGTAAATTTTTCATTTTAGTAACATTGTTAATGTAAAAGTTATACGTATGTTAAATGTGCAAATATTAAAATAAAGTCTCATCTTTTTCAGAGGAGAAACACATATAGTTTAATTTAAAATCCCTTATATATATAAAATAAAAACTAAAAATAAAATGTTGTTTTATTTTATTTGCTGACCATACACTACTACAAACGCAAAAATTTCTCCAAGCTAATTTACCTGTAATAATATTATTTGAAACTTCGCAATATACTCCTTTTTTACAAGTCGGTAAATACATTTTCTTAAACTTTACATTATTATCGCTATGCCCACTTCGTGTCATATTAATCAAGTACTCGTCTTTCGCTTGCGAGTCAGCAAGTTCGTTGAAGTCGAGTACAGTCGGGCAAACAATTGTTTCTACGCGCGATAAAGTATCGGCTACAATATTATCTTTACCGCTAATATGCTGTATGTCGACCGTAAATTCACTTATAAAAAGTAATTGTCGCGTCCTTCTAGGCGTTTCTTTACTGTCATTACCTATTTTAGAAAATGCATGACATAAAGGCTTATGATCTGTATATATAGTTAAAGGACGGCCTTCAAACAATTTCCTAAAATATTTTATAGCTTGAAAAATCGCTAGCAATTCTCTATCATAAGTAGAATACTTTTGTTCGGTAGGCGAAAATTTTTTGGAAAAATATCCTAGGGGTATCCACTTACCTTTTACTCGCTGTTGCAATACCGCACCCATACAGGTATTGGAAGCGTCGGTCATCAAGGCTAAGGGAACATCTAAAAGGGGATGTGACAATGTGACGGCATTCTGTAAACCTATCTTACATTGCACAAAAGCATTTTCACTAACATTGTTCCAAATAATTTTCGATTTATCATTTTTCTTAGAATTCACTAAATATTTATTAAGTTCGCATTGATGTGACGCTAAATGAGGTAAATGTGGTCTATAAAAAAGCTAGCCGTTATGCACTACTGAATAATAATTCTAATAAATGTAGAAAGCGTCAGGGAAACAATGTGGACGCACACATATACAAAAAGCTCGATCAGCGAATTGCATATGTGTGTCCCTACAAGCGTTATGCCTTAACTTACTTGGTAACTTGACGTTACAAAATTTCACCGAGTCTTATTCTTAATTGGATCGCATATTAAAACAAATTTATACAAGAATCTACATAAATAAATATTATGTGTGTGCAGATAATGGCGATCAAATCTCGCGCCGTTTTACCGTACCTCGTGCCCGTGCTGACGGGTACCGGCGCGGGCGCGACGGTGGACACGCGCGCGCTGTCCGCGCTGGCGGCGGCGGCCGGCAACGCGCTGGCCCGCCACCTGCCGCGCGTGCTGCCCGCGCTGCTGGCCGCGCTGCGGGCGGCCAGGGGCAGCCCGCATGAGGCCCGCGAGCTGGACTACTGTAGGGACGCGCTGCTGCCCGTTACGGACGATGCGGGCGTGCGATGGTGAGTTGCAAGTAGAATAAGAATGTAGTGAAATATTAATTTAGTATTTTCTGATGTTTGATTTTACGCGAGTATTATACATTTAGAAATTAAAGACTTTTTAACGGATTTTAAACGCGAATTATACATTCTATTATTTTCCCGACGTTTCGAACACTTTACAGCGAGCGTGGTCACGGGGAGACTGAGATGTTATACGTCTTGACGGTCATTCAAAAATTGCTGTTTGTAAACTACCTCCACCTATTCCTCCGTAGTTGGTATGTGGAGTATTTTTCCGGATGTTGGCAGTATTGGCTGATCGTGTCTTCTAGTCTTTTGGTATGTTTGACATGGGGTTTTAAATTCTTAATAACAGGATCCCAGGTGTTAGAAAGTTTCAAACCATCTTCTCTATTGAAATTTGGGTGTTTTTTAATTTCAATAGCCTCGCGCACAAGTCTTGGAAAAAATTTATTTTCTCTGGCAAGGATTTGTGGTTGGTCGAATCTTATGAAGTGGTTGTTGTCCAGTGTGTGTTCACATACCGCAGACTTCTTGTGACGCCGATGCTTGATATCCGCAATGTGCTCCTTCAGTCGGTTAGCAATGCTTCTTTTTGTTTGGCCGATGTATGAGAGTCCACAGTCACAGTCTAACTTGTACACGCCTGCTTCTTGTAGAGGAATATTACTTTTAATTGGTCTCAAGAATTGGTTTATCTTCTTGTGCGGCTTATATATAGTTTTAATTGAAGCTCGTCTTAGGATTCTTCCAATTCTGTCAGTAACTCCCTTCACATATGGTAGGTAGGCCGGTTGTCTTTCAACTGTATGTGGCTTCGTTCGACTCCTGTGATGCTGTGGAGGCGCCTGCAGCTTGTTGTTACGTAGTACTCGCTTGACATGCTGCAGTTCCCCGCTGAGGTGGGCAGCATCACAGAGGTGGCGGGCTCTCTGAAACAAAGATTTACCGACAGAAGCTAGTTGGCAAGGATGGTGGTGAGATTCACCATTGAGGTACCTATCAGTATGAGTGGCTTTCCTATACACTGTATGGTTGAGCATGCCATCCCGTCCCAGCACGCTCGCTGTAAAGTGTTCGAAACGTCGGGAAAATAATAGAATGAATAAATCGCGTTTAAAATCCGTTAAAAAGTCTTTAATTTCTAAATATTAATTTGTCAATTTGAATCCTTTTTACGCCTGCCAGCTTAAATCCGGGCTTCACTAACCTTGCTACCAAATATATTAGTGATAAATTCTGACATTTGTTACTATTACATACAATTTGTGTGCTAATAAGATGATTCAATTAATTAAAAGTGGAATAGCACGTCTTGTGTCATGTTCAATTCATTAATTGTATACACAATAAAAACCAAAGCAATACATTTAGAGTAACATAAAAGTTTGTATAGTATCAAATAATTATTAGTATTTTGAATATATTGATTGGCATTGTAGAATTATGGCCATAAGTCGTGGTTACACCTAGGTGTTGTTAAAGTTGTGGCAATAATTATTGGCATATCACGGTAGTGTGGCCGTAGCATCAATATGACAAATGGCGGTAGGCAATAGCTCCGGCGGCGGTATTCTTTCGCACATCAAAGAAGATTACCGCGGTAATTATTGCGTATGCGGCCACACTACCGTTTGTCCAGTGTGCAATATGAGCTCACCGGCGACGCACGTATCGACCGACATGGAGTGGTCAAATGAAAAAGCGCTCGATGGCGCTAATTTTTGGAATTCTTGGAATTCTTCTCTTTGGGATACCCGACAGAAGAACTATAAAAATCGCAGTATACACAATGATGCGTGGCGTCGGATCAAACAAAATTTATCATTTCCAAGTACAATAGATGATTTGAAAAAGAAAAAATCCTTTTGAAAAAGAAAGAATCCTTGATGAATTATTACAGAAACCATTATATATTAATTATTAACTAATATTTTTTTTGCTGCGGTAAATGCCAATAATTACCGACATATCTAGGTAAACTCTAGTGTAACCACACCAGTTCATGCAGTAATTTAGACGGTAATATAATGCCATAATTATTGCGGTAACAGCCCGGTAGACGGTAAGGTAGTGCGGCCGTAGCAACAGACTACAAATTGCGTAATAAATATTTGAGAACCATCAAATCAAAAATTTTTATCCTTGTTACCTCTGTAAGCTACCACAATCGAGAGTTTCGTACATGAAATTATTGGGCGTCTCATCAAAATAAAGCTACTCACGGAAAATTAGCTTGATAGTAATCACTTGCAAAAATGGGCGAGGGATCCTGGACTAATAGAAATTTGGAATATTTAACATCAATTTATCTTGGCTTGATCGTGTTTTCACATCCATTATTAATCAATATTGTCTCGTGTGCAGCATAATCGACACGCTGCTGGAGTGCGTGCGCACGCAGTCGGGGTGCGCGCGGCGCGCGGGCGCGGCGCTGCTGTGCGCGTTCGTGACGCACACGCGCGCCGAGCTGGCGCCGCACGTGGGCGTGCTGCTGCGCGGCCTGCTGCTGCTGTTCGCCGAGCCCGAGCGCGACGTGCTGCAGACGGCGTGGGAGGCGCTGGCCGCGCTCACGCGCACGCTGGACGCCGAGCGCCAGCTCGCGCACGTGGCCGACGTGCGCCAGGCCGTGCGCTACGCGGCCGCCGACCTCAAGGGCGACCTGCTGCCCGGCTTCTGCCTGCCCAAGGTACACCTACAAATCTATAAATAAATATAAATATTTCAGGACGATTTTCACACACGGCACGATCTGATCCCATACTAAGCTTTCGGTTGTGTTATGGAAACCAGATGGCTGATATACATACATGTATAATTTTAAATACATACTTATATAGATAATTAACACCTATCTACAGTACAAATGAATTTGAGTTCGAAAGATACCTAAATATAGGCCACTCACTGCTTTGGGGTGGCCACACGCTAACTATATAACTTATTTTGCTATCCAACTTACGCGTCGAATTGTATATCCTTATAAAATGATCATGAATAAAAAAAAGCAATAACTTATTGTGTATTTAATAAGAAATATGTAACTATTTTCTTTATTATGAGTGATGCCAATGTTATTAAAAAAAACATTTATCTATTTTTTTCATGTTTAGGGTATCGCACCAATCCTACCACTATTTCGAGAAGCCATATTAAACGGATTGCCTGAAGACAAAGAGAACGCTGCTCTCATGTTGGGAGAAGTGATCAAGCTCACATCGGCGCAGGCGCTCCAGCCCTCGGTGGTGCACATCACGGGTCCACTCATCAGGATCCTGGGAGACAGATTCAATTCTAGTGTCAAAGCGGCTGTGCTGGAAACACTTGCACTATTATTGGCGAAGGTGAGTTAATATTTCCACAATCAGAGAAAAATGTGCATAAATTTATAGTAAAAAAAAAAAATAAGTTCATCATTCCTATCATGTGATTACAGTTTACATACTAATATGTATTTTTTTATCTACAAAAGTTTACAAAAGTTTGGTCTACAAAACTGGTTACAAATGCGGAAAGCATTTTTTTTTACTAATTATTATGCTAACATGCAGTTGATTCCGAACCTTCTGGATGTAGATCTAGGTAAAAATTAACTTAATCATTTAATTCAACTTTTTACAAATATTTCATTTTTTGTTTTAGGTTGTGTAAAAGTACACGATTGAACGTTTATTGTGAATGCTTGAAATAATAAACCGTTGTCGCTAGGTGGGCGTGATGCTGAAGCAGTTCCTGCCGCAGCTGCAGACGACGTTCCTGAAGGCGCTGCACGACAGCTCGCGCGCCGTGCGGCTCCGCGCGGGCGCCGCGCTGGCGCAGCTCGTGCTCATACACACGCGCGCCGACCCGCTCTTCGTCGAGATGCACAACGGCGTCAAGGCGGCCGACGAGCCCGCCGTGCGCGAGACCATGCTGCAGGCGCTGCGCAGCGTCATCACCGGTCAGTCATATCCCATCTCGAAGCGCAGTTAAGCGTTTAATAACTCAGGCCCCGGAATCACAGACACAATAGAAAATCTATTGCGTCGTGGACCGATCGGGCCGTTCGGGGCTCAATGGGTTAAGCGATGCTAATTTACTTTCAGATAAACATATTTATGGATTTTTTTGCAAACTTTTGCACGCCATGTAATGAAAACATTCAAGATTAAAAATCAAAACAAGAAAAAAGTATTAACTACGTCGTTTTTTTTTAGCAATTTTTGAGTTGAATTTTTTTCCTAACATTTTTTTTACGTGCAAGTACATTCTGAGGTTTTTTCCCGTAACACTTACTAATCTAACACTAACCAATTTTTATGGCAGGCGGTGGAGAAAAAATGTCCGAACAGTTGGCCCTGAGCGTGCTGAGCACACTGACGAGCCCGGCGCTGCTGGCGCACGCGGACGACCCGCCGCGCGGCGCGGTGGGCGGCTGCCTGGGCGCGCTGCTGCACTGCCTGCCGCCCGCGCACCGCGACGCCGCGCTGCTGCACCACGTGCTGCACGCCGCGCCCGCCCCGCCCGCCCCGCACGCCCCGCACGCCGCGCACGCCGCGCCCGACGACTGGCTGCTGCAGCACGGCCGCTCGTGCGCGCTCTTCGTCGCGCTCAAGGAGACGCCCGCCGCCGTCTACCGCGACCACTTCGAGGAGAAGGTCGAGAAGGCGCTGCTCGGCTACCTCGCCAGCGACAAGACGCCCATCGCCTGCAACGGCATCCGCGGCATGGGCTACCTCATGAAGTACCTCCTCGACCAGGACAGACCCATTCCACAGAATATTATGTCACAATTTGTTAGGGTGAGTTTATTTGGCTTGTGTATTGACAGTATATTTATCTAAAAATAGCCTCCTTGGAAAGTAAATTTACTTTTCAATTGATAAAAAATGAATTGACGCACACCTATACAAAAACATCACACACACACAAACATCCTTTCACAAACATGCGTGCTTCAATCTACAATTTAAGTTTTTCGTTGTTTTTGTACATCAGTAATTCATGTTAATTTAAAAATCCTCTGTGTCTTAATACGGTCTTTAAGGTGACTTATGTATCAATTATTGGACTAATAAGTATATTTATTTATTTATTACATTTCATTTTAATTTATCTAATATCTCGTAGAGCATGAACCACAACAGCAACGAGGTGAAGCAGCTGATGGCGCGCGCGGCAGCGTCGCTGGGCGGCGCTCTGCGGGCTGGCGGGCCGGCGGGCGGCGGGCCGGCTGGCGGGCCGGCTGGCGGGCCGGCCGACCTGCTGCGCGCGCTGCTGCCCGCGCTCGTCAACGGCACCAAGGAGAAGAACACGCTCGTGCGCGCCAACGCCGAGCTGGCGCTGCGCGCGCTGCTGCGCCTGCCGCACGACCCGCAGCACCAGCAGGTAATATTATGTTTTCACAAAAGCAGTAACACTAACATACAATATTCGTTGCTATGCTATTACGAATATCTCGCATATATTTTTTGAATCTCTGCATTTGAGTAATAAACAAATAGATTAATCAAATGCAAACATTAAAAAATATCTGCGACATTCTTGCCATTGCGTCCTGTACATCAACTCTGTACAGTACTCGTCGTACATTCATACTTCTTTGTCACATTCAATATTTGTTTTAATATCCTCCTGAACTTAGTAAACTAAGTGCAAAAAATAGTAAATAAAAATTAAAAGAAGTCAATAACTTTTTAATTTTCAAATTCAAAATTAGATAATCTTATCAAAATAACACTCCAAAAGTAACACCATGACTAAATATGAAAATACGATAATAAATTAGATCATTGATATAATCATTACAAGCTTTTTCACTTTTCCGCAATTATAATTATTCTCGCTGATAATAATCATATTGAATTATGTATGGTATGAAACTGATATGACAGGAAGACTGCTCGATAGTGAGCTATTTTCAGTGTAAATTATTATCAGACAATTTTCTAGCAAATATAACAAGTGATGCACTATTACAATTAATTTACCTTCTCTAATCTTTATGTAATTTGTGTATGTTTTGAATTGATATAAATCATAATTCCTGTCAATTTTTACATACTATTATTTCGGTTATAAATATTTCAAACTAAATTTTTATTAGTATACACATTCTAATTCAAAATAACTTTGCATATTTTAGACATTTACCGAGAAATACCTGTTTCGCGGCAATGAAATGCCGATAAAGATAGCACAAACAGTCTAATGATGAAATGCCACGAGCCGCGTTTTATTTTGCATTGTTTAGGATTAAAATATATTATCAAGATTGATATACTAGTTGCATTATTGTCCAACATTGCAAACTTTCTTTATAGAAACTGAATTTTATTCTGTACTAGCTGTGCCCCACGGTTTTTTTATCCGCATTGTTCCGCTCCTGTTGGTCTTAGCGTGATGATATAATTATACCCTATAGCCTTCCTTGATGAATGGGCTATCTAACACCGAAAAAAATTTTCGGACCAGTAGTTCCTGTGATTAGCGTTTTCAAACAAACAAACTCTTCAGCTTTATAATTATTTTAGTATAGATTTTACTGATAGTTGAAATGTATTAAATGTCATATTTGCAATGTTTTTAAATAGTTTTGTTTGATTGTGCAGCAATGCATGGCGCTGCTAGACGAGGGCGGGCGCGAGGCGCTGGCGGACGTGGTGGCGCGGCTGCTGCGGCGCGCCGTGGCCGAGGGCCGCGAGGAGGAGCTCGACTGCACGCTGCTCACCTGAACACCGCACACTGCCGACAATATATCTTTATTATTCACAACGTGTTTTATTTGTGATACTTACCTTCCTTGCGTCACCTCCTCCTCATGGTTATTTTTAGGTCTACATGGCGATCTTTGTAGCATTATATTATCTATGCTACCAGGTTTAGGCTAATGCTAATGCATTATGCAACTGCACAGACAAGGGGCGGATATCAAATGTTTGTAAATTCATGAATATAATTTATACTTTGAACAAAATATTTAAAAAATATAATATGCTCTGCCTCAAGCTCTTTTATTGTTCTAAAACAAATATTTCCAACAATTAATATTAAAAATAATTTGCATGTTAAAGTTTGATTGACTGATAATTTTGGATGTTTGCTTTAGTTAGAACAGACTGCCTTGAGCGAATTTGATAAACGGGTCGATCAACTTTTATTGGTCCGACGGTACATGCATCATGTCCCTGAACGATAATTAATAAACATGAAATCATAAAGAGTTAAATTGGTTTTAATTATATTCCTTTTAATATTTTCTAACATTATTGTGAACAATATTTTACTTGTTTTATTAATTTGGACGTAGTTTCATGGTTGTCCAGAGACTAAATGCAATTTTCCAGTACTATCACATTTGTCCCCAAGCCACAATGCATTAACAAACTTCGAATCACGAACACATACTATCACGACCATAAATATCAAATACACTCCTTGTTTCAGTTCATAATTATTGACATAAAAACATACAAACAATTTTTTTTTTTTATTGGATATAATACGATTTTCAGGCATTTTACTTTTGTCCCCATAAATCATCTACATGCCACAGGTCTCACGGACAACCGTAATTTAGTTATGGAACCAAAACACAGATGGCGCGGTAGATTCCTAAACAACAAGCTAAACACAATAATTAACTGTCGGGCTCAAACGCCATTTTGATTTGTATAAAAATCACGAAAAAAGTCGTCCAAGCGATGTTGGTGAGTATGGGTGGCTTTTTTGTCAGTCCGTCAGACAACTGTGATTAAAACGTAAGTACTCGATGCATTGTTATCAATTATACTACACGAGATGCGCTTTCGTCTATATTTTAGTGTGAGCCGAGATTAATATATAAAATAACAATAGTATTTGCTTGGTGGCTCAAAATTTAAAAAATGTCCCGCGGGCAACCAGTCACTTGGTCAACCAAAGTGGTTGAAATTGAAATTAAAATTGCAATTAAACTAGACATAAAATCGAGTAATAAAAATGTATTCCCGAAACAGCCGAGTAATAAACAAAACATGAACTATTTAACTGTTAAAGTAAGTTTTAAATAATTATTGTCCTAGGGACAACCAAATATGTCTCCTGAACAACTAAGATGTACCCATATGAAAATCACATTATACTTCATTCATTCAGTTTTATCGAGAATCAGTTCATTTTAATTAAGTAAAATCAATAATTCAATACGTAACAACCTCGCCAAGTTTTTTTGTAAAAAATATCACTATTTCCGCTTTACTGAAACTTTTTTATATATGAAACATTATTTGGTTGTCAAAAAGACATAATTCGTTTCAATTTTAATAAAAATATTTCGTATTTTGGGTATACAACAATATCTGCCCCAGATATAAACATGCTAATCACATCTTTAATTTGCTTGTTCTTTTTTTGCTAAATTTCTTAATAAATGAATGATCATGATAGTTCAACAAGGTTATCATTATAATTTGCAAACAATGTACTGAAAAATAGGGTGTAAATAATAATAAAAAAAATTCAGTAAAAACCAGGTTTAATTACGTATTTTGTAGTTTGTACATAAAACTTGACAAGCTTAAAACTAATGGAATTAATTCTGAGGAATGTGGATTACATGTTTAATTAATTTTAAAATTCCTCATTTTTGGATTTTTTTGAGAATCCTTTGCTTTGAACTAAGTCATTACACTCTTGGCGACTAAGGCTTGAAAGTAAGAGGCGCTCAAGTTCTACGTCACCGTCACCCAACAGAACCAGTTCTGGGGGCGCACCGTTGATAAATTTCACCTCCAGTCGCTCATAAAACGGCGCATCTTCCATAACAAATTTCTTCACTTCAGGCAGACGATTTAATGAACATCCTCTGCAAGTCTAGAAATCAAATAAAACACTTGCAAATACTGAACACAAATTGCACAATAATATATGAAATAATATTAATTTCTAAATGAAATATTGACTTGTTACAGGCTACAGCTTACCTCAATTTTCGCTGATTTTACATCAGAAAGTTCGTAACCAGATGCAATACTTAAAATTACACATAACGTGATAACGTAAACTTGCAAATATCCCATTATTAATCCGCGAATAACCTGCCTACTCGCTAAAAAGTTATCACAGTAATGAATTTAATCAGATGACAAATGTATGGCTTCCAGAGTTTGTGGACTGTGGTAAACACAGGTGGTAAACGCCAAACGGTGGTAAATGACAGCAGACAGATGGCAATTGGCAACTGATTACTGAACCACAGATTAATTTTGTACTTATTTTTCGTAATCTGTAATCGACGCATGAACTAGAGTGTTCGCTAGGAAAGAAGTCCCACGCAAAAGTTATCAACACAGTTTATAATAGCTCTGCTCTGCTCCCTTGCTGCACCTGTGTATTTTAACTGTTTATATGTAACTGACTTCATGACTTGATTTTGATCCTCTCTATAAGGAAGAATTTTTCAAACTATGTACACGTACACTAAGTGTACGTGTACATAGTTTGAAAAATTCTTATCAAGCATCAGTTCAATAATTTACAAATAAATAAATAAATATTTCAGGACATTTTTCACACACGGCACTATCTGATCCCATACAGTTAAGCTTTCGCTTGTGTTATGGAAACCAAATGGCTGATAAACATACATAAAGCATACATATATAATTTTAAATGTAGATACATGTTTAAATAGATTCATCACTGTGTTCATCATACATGTAAATATTTGCCCTGGGTGGGAATTGAACCCACGACCTCTGGCTTGTAAGGCAGGGTCACTACCAAGTACCAACCAAGCCAGTTGGTCAATCTAAGTTTAAGTTGTTAAAACCTGTTTCTTATTATTTTATATTTTTATTTACAGTTGATATTAAATAAATACTGTACAAATCATCTGCTTTGTTACCAAGAAGCTTATATCTAATACACTGGAGATTGCACTATGACCATTAACTTGTAACAAGAAAATATGACGTTGTATGACGCCTGTATGTTTTTTTAAAGTGAAACTTTTATTACATCGTCTCAAACTTTTTGGTCTGTGTAGCGCATGTCGCGTGACGGTCGGCTGCCGAGTAGGTATAAAGCAGTGTTCGGAACCGTACGATAATTATCATACAAATACGATAATTTTGTGCCTAAGTTTCACTTTTACCGTGGTTTCATAAAACCACACAACATTTTTTATCCCTTTCACACCTAACTTGGCAAGTTGGTGTGAAAGGGATAAAAAACATACAGGCGTCATTCAACGTCATATTTTCTTGTTACAAGTTAGTGGTCATAGTGCAATCTCCAGTGTATTAGATACGTAGAGGGAGAATGAACTATAGAGGAGGCACTAAAATGACAAGTAATGCGTGAGAGAAATACACTTATGACTATAAAGCCAAGAGCAAGCGAGACAGAAACATTGTTTTTTGTTTCTCTCATGTTATGCGATTTCTTTTGTTGGGGACAAAGGCAGTTTGTCCCAAACAAGCGGCTACAGTCCATTGTTTTGCTAGTTTTCTGTTTTTTCTCGCTGTTAAGTGACTTCAAAGTTTAATAAACGTTGACAGTGATCTGTTTTAATCCGACTTTAAGTGAAAATATGGTGCGTTGTAGTGTGATTGGTTGTAAAAATCGGCCGGAACGAAGATTACCAAATATTACCTTTCACACGTAAGTAAACTTATTTGAAGTATATTGTTTTATAGAACTGGATATAGTTGATACATTTTCATTAACTCTAATGTGAAATTATCTACAAATATATAATATTTTCATCGAAATAGACGTAAACATTTTTTTGTGTTATCCGACTAAATTACGAAGTGTTCTTGTTGTTCAGGACGCCATTTGTTTTTACGTAGTTTCAAATTTATGGTATAATCATGTGATTAACATTAGGGATACCAGTACAGGGTAAAATTTTCCCCAAAATCGTGAAATGTTTTTTAATATTAAATATGTTTTTCAGGTTTCCAAAACAAACAAGTACATTAAACAGATGGATTCGAGCTACCGGAAGGAAGAACTGGTTACCAGGAAAAAGTCACAGAATATGTTCTATACATTTTGAGTCGCGTTATTTTCTAAAAACGAAAAAAAAAACCTATTTGATGCCCAATGCAATTCCAACACTTTTTACAACAGTGAGTAATTTTTGTGATGCGTTTAGTTTGGATTTAAATGTTGTAGTTTAAATATTCATAGACCGATTTTGTTGCTACGTCTACATAATAAACAAAACAAGTTATTAATTTATTTTTATAGGGGTATATTTTCTATTTCTACCTAATCAAATTTTATTTTTTTAGGATATTATTGTTGAGCGACTGAGTACTGCCCAACAATCAAAAATCCATGGACCAGGTCTTAAGGTAAATTAATAATTTCATTGCACTTTCCCACGAGCAACGACACTGCACTATTTTAGAACTGCACGAAATACCTTGGAGAGGAAGTTTATGTGGTGTTGTTGTGTGTGTACACGGCTCATATGAATGTGTGAAGCCTGGATTAGTCACCGTTTTTTTTTACACCTTTTATTTTGTACATGGATGTTCTTAGTATTATCTGATTCAACTAACTTAATCTTTTCAGGATGTTGTTGAGCTACCTAATACAAGCGAACAGTCGAAAACTGTAGTGTATTTACTATTTAGTATCAGCATTGCACCCGTGCGAAGCCGGGGCGGGTCGCTAGTTAAGTTAATAAATAACAAAATCTTTTCAAATCTGTCTTTTTCTTCATAAACCTATCTTACAAAAAAATACCCAAACATTTATAGATATTTTGCCAGATTTTCGGATAAAAAGTTTTTGTAATAGTTGGCAACATTGACGTAAGGATTCGCCATCTCGTTCGGGTATACGCCGATGTCGTCTCTATAGTTCATTCTCCCTCTACGATTAGATATAAGCTTCTTGTTTGTTACTGTATTACCTACTCTGTGGTCTATCCAAATTAAAAAAAAAAAATACGTCAATGGTCTGTCAATTTGTCGTGTTTACTGTATATTGTTTAGTATGTGTCATGTGGTAGTGAAAACAGTGAATTTCAAAGCAAACAAATTGTTTTGTTTAAATAAAAAACTTTAATGTTTCTTTATAGTATAACTGATAGTTATCAGTTATAAAATATCTATATAAAGTTTTATATAGATATTTTTCAAGCAATTAAACCAATACAAATTTGCATGTTAAGATGGAAGAAAAACACAGAAAAGCAATACAAAATAATTTTGTTCCCCTGGTTGAACAAACAGATCTCGATCATATGGTAACAGCTTTATACGAAAAAGGTGTATTTTCGGAGCAAATGATTGAACCTTATAAGGTAAGTTAATGTGATATAATTTATGAAACGGCTCTGGTCTGCATTTCTTCAAATAACTTTTGCATGAATGAGGTATTTTTTTTTTCATTCTTAGGATACCAGTAAGCATCCTAGAGTTCGCAAGCGCGAGCTGTACATGGACATCACAAGACGTGGCCCAGAAGCCTTTGGACACTTACTGGATGTTCTTTCTGATGCCGGCTATTGGGACCTTGTCAGAGAACTTGACCCAAATAGCTCCCTGCATACAAGGAGAACAAAAGTATCAGTCCCTAGCACCAGTGAGTCAGTTGTCAACAATATACAATGCCAAAAACATTATCATAATCTTAAACTCACAGATAGTGACATCATTTGTATGAGGTCACACACAGACAAAAAAAATTATATACACAACTAGCAAACCGGGCGAACTCCGTTTCGCCACCAGAGACACCTTTTCTTGCTATAAACCTCACGGAGCCCGAGACCTTTCCAACGAATGCAAAACCGTGGAAATCGGTTCGTGCGTTCTGGAGTTATAGCGTCAGGAAGGAAAACCCGACTTATTTTTATATAGTAGATAACATGGCTACCATAATGCCATGTAATTGTTTTACTATGTGATTTCATAACTTAACATTTGCATTTTGAACTTAATACCATTTTTTTAAGAAGCAAGGCCAGTCTTTTATTTGAGAACAAACTAACCAAAAACAGACACTTATTAGCAAAAATTGTATTGCCATATCTTAGGTGTATAAAAATAGTGGAGCCAAATTCAAACCTACTGAATAAATAAATAAAAAATCAAAATGTATACTAACTATATATAACTATAGATTTAATAAGCATATTTTGTCTTCAAGTAGTAAAACATGTTTTCATATTTTCAGCTGTGCCAAACGATAACAATTATGTTAGTATAAGCACTGAGAAGAAAAAAACAAAAACAAGGCCTGATGATAATAAAAGTCGGTAATTTATTCCATAATTTTACTGTATGTTTTATATGATTTAAGTGTATTATTCTTTTTTTACAAATATTTGTAGATATGCTTTCAGACGAAGCACCAATTATTAGCATGGAGGCAAATTATTTAAATTCCGATCCTTATTATATTGTGGTTCAAAAGTCTACAAAGTTCTTTGAAGATGGAGATGGTAAGAATGATTTTATATATTGTGTTTTTTTATTAACTTGTGAACTGTTTTTAAGCTATCTGTTTTCAGAAAGTTTTCTTTTCCAATTATCTTATAACAATTTTTTGTCAACTAATCTATTCATAAAAATTGATAATTTTTTAGATATAAAGTTGTATCACACCAGGGGTCGAAGTCGCGGCATTCTTGTTGTATTGAGCTACATTGAGTTTGCATTCAACATAGAGGAGTACAGGAAAGGTGTAGATGTGGATTGTCAGAAACTCAAGTATCTGTTCCCTGAAATGGGCTTCAAAGTGCTCTCATACAATAATCTTACTTTAGATGTAAGTAAAACTAGCATTTAAAAGTCATGTCTGTGTTTAAGAGCTAAAAGATTTATTTATTTTAAAATTATATACAATAACTATTTTCTTTTGAGATTTCATTGTTATGTCTTTATTAAATAGGTCAGTCCTATGTTTAAAAAATTGTGGTCAGAAAATTATTGTAAGTTGTGGCTACTGGTTTGTTATCTCTTGACCTATAATTAATTATGAGAATAGATAATATTTTGATTTAATTATAATAATTGTATCTAGACTAGAGTATGAAACATGAATATTATTGAATTTGATATTTTGGTTTTTATGGCATTCAAATGATTTATTTTTCAATGGAATAAATTCGATCACGAGGTGGGTTTCGAACCCGCGTCTTTCGCTATTCCGGGGCGTCGCCTGAACTCTCGGGCACGGGTCATCCCGCCAGAGCAATCGAAATATTTTACTCTTTCGGTTTTATGTGTCTTAACTCTTAATAATAAAGAGACAACCCGCGCCATCTATTGAGATAATTAACAACTATCCCAACCAATATGAAACATTATTTCAATGATTACAATATTGTTACGATGTAACCCGTTTGTTTGAAATAATGTTTCATATTGGTTGAGATAATTGTTAGTTATATAGCGCGGGTTGTCCCTCAGACATAATATGAAAATAGTTTTTATTTATAAAACTACGTATTGAATTAGTTTTTACGAAAAAAACGAACTTTAAATAATATTTTAAGTTTCCTTACTTCACATACATGTCTTGTCACAGACACGGACAACAAGCTTAATAAGCTACGCCTACAATATAAAATTCCACATTGTTTAAGATACAAAATGTCCACAGGAAACGCTGAAAACGTTGACATATCTAAAGGAAGTGATAGTGAACGTAGAGTGCGTGTTCATCGTGGTGTCGTCGCACGGCTACGAGCGGCCGGCCACCTCGGACACGGACATCCGCTGCTCGGACGGCAGGCTCATCTCCAGCCATGAGATCATTGAGCACTTCAGCAATAAGAACTTCCCAGCGCTGCACGGGATACCCAAGGTGTTCATCTTTCAGCTGTGCCGGTGAGTTTGGTGATTTGTTTAATGTAAATGAGTCCAGTTTTTAAATATGTTTCTAGAAAGTAATCGTCCAAAAATGGTCCATTTTTCTATGAATGAATTGAATTTGTTAACAATTAACTAAAATTTATGAGTTTATTGAAGTTATTAACCAATAATGTAGGTTGAGAAACATCTTTATTGACGTTAATGATTGCAACAATGACTATCTCTTAAAATGAATACACCTATTAATAATTAATTATCAGCACTATTTTCTTGGTAGATATAAAATAATATTATAATGTTACAATATAAAATAATATGAATTTGTTTTGCCTCCTACTACTACAACTATATGATTAGTGAGTATGATTTTAGTATGATTTTTTTCTATGATTCTCAGAGGTTCCAACAAGGACTACATCGAGGGTCCAATCCACTTCACCAACCCGGATGACGTAGGCGAACGCGCTGGAGCGCAGTGGGACGGGCGCGTTATCGGTGCAGAGCGAAGCGAAGCGAACGCGGAGCGGGGCGAAGCGGGGCGGGGTGTGGTGTGTGACGCGCGCGGGCTCGCCGCCGCGCCGCCACGCTCGCCTGCTGCGAAGCGGGATAGACTGTATTCAGATATACTCATTGCACATTCCACATTACCGGGTGAGTTTTGTCATAGTTATGTATGAAAGTAAGATAAATTTCTCTTTGTCCATTTATTATAGAGCTTTTTAACTGTAATTGATGACTCTCAAGTCATGCATTTTTATTTGAATTAAACGTGATAATTTGCAGTAGCTTCAATGCACAGCATACATGGCATTTTTGTGTCGTACAAATTTATACTTAAATTGAACTATGTAATTTATATTTTCCCGTGCGCGTGTGCAGGCACGGTGTCGTACCGCGACCCGGCGCTGGGCTCGTGGTACATCCAGGCGCTGTGCGAGGTGTTCGCGGCGCGGGCACACGACTGCCACGTGGAGAAGCTGTTCAAGCTCGTGGACAAGCGGCTGCACGCGCGCTTCCGCGTGCAGACCAGCTCCGTGGACAACTGGGGCTTCAACCGCCGCCTCTACCTGCACCCCGGCCTCTACGAGGACGAGCCGGTCAGTGCTACCAGAGATACCCTGACTGAACGTCTACATTATATGGAAATAGCATAATTTTTTGATTTTACTAGCGCGAGCCGTCCGTCACGACACGGCTTCGTGGTACGTATATAGTTTTTAGCATCTGAGGACATATCCAACGTTAAAAGATTTTTTTGAAATTGGCCCAATAGTTCCTGAAAAAATGGTTATAATAGAAAAGTTAAGAAAAAAACTTTTATTAGAGCCATCACACGAATTTCATGCTGTGGTTATTTTACTGTGCCCAAAACGCGTTCCGAGAAATTTTTTCGCTAAATGAGTGTTTTCCTTTCATTTTTCAGTGATATCAGACAGACCATGGGAGCTTTCTAAGAGATTTTATGAAGAATGACATGGTGCTAAGTGGTCCTTTTTGGATGGATACCTAAATGCTGTACGAATGGAAATATCAATGATGTTTAAATATATTTATCTAGTAAATAATATTATACATCATGTGAATCTTACTAATATAGTATAAGTTAGTTTTATACATTTTAACTTTTTAAGTTATAGCGTTTGATATAATCGACCCATGCTAATTTTTTCTTGAAAAATATGTTCATACAAATAAGGATTTTGTATGTTTGGAAAAAAATCCGGGTCATTATTAGTGCACTTTTTATGAATTTTTTGTTCCAATTCCAATCAAATGTATTTTAAGTTATATTAAGCTATTGTAAGTATACCATTGTATTTGTACATACATATATAAACAATCACATATAAAATAATTGTGATACTTAACGCTTTTTAAGGCCATTATGCATTTAAATATAAACTGTAAGTTATCTAGACAATTTTAAACCTAACTTATTGCTCAATGTTTGTAAAGGATTTTTGACAAGTACAGTATTTTTATAATAAATTTATCTAATTACTTAATGAAATCTTTTATTTTAACCCATATCTCATGAGTGCATTTATTGGTAATCATTCCTTTGAATGCTTCCTAAAACTAACCAAGAATAAACTACAAATTATTGACATCAATTTCCATTCACATACACTGTTCTCCATTGATATACTGTGTTAATGCTGTGTTACATATAACTTGTTTAAAACATACCTTAAATTATAATTCTGAAATAATAACTATACTGAAAATAATTGCATTAGATACGTTTTCCAATAAATTGATGCCCTAAGGATGTGAATAAACTTTATCGAGAATGTAAGCTTAAAGCGGTGTATGTTTATGTGTTGAACCCACCCATTTATACCAAACATTCAACGATCATAATTAATGTTTAATACATAGATTATACGTATTTTACTAGTATTAAATAATGTTGTCATGTTCTAATATAATCGATAATTTCATTGATATTGGTGACATATACAAATAAAAAGACCCGAACGGAGCCGGGCGAACAGCTAGTATACAATAATGAGTAGCCAAGACACTCCCTCTCACACTTATAAGCAGCAGCTCTGTACCAATAATTTCGTCCAATTTAATTAATTGAGTGTACTAGCTATAGGTGCAGTCTCGACAGCCGTACCGACTGTTGTCGGTCGAAACTAAAAAATCGATAACGAGGCGGGATTCGAACCCGCATGATATTTATAAACCATTTGAATGCCATAAAATCAAATTCTACAACAAGGCCGCGTTCCATCGCGATCGTTAGAATATTGTAATCATTGAAATAATGTTTCATATTGGTTGAGATCATGAGATAGATGTTATCTCAATAGATGGCGCGGGGAGTCCCCTAAACAAATAAAACTTAAAGAGTAGAATAAAGTCTTAAGATCCCACTGCAGGATTACTTCGTTCATAGATTTTTGATGAAACCAAAATTTTATGTATATTTATATTTATAAATTAGGAGAATATAGTTATATCGACTCCAGTCCTTCCAGTCAAAATTTGTCGCAAGCATTTTTAATTAATATTCATCATCTTTAAACCTCATTTGCGGCTGGATTTAATTAGGCAACCATAATATATGATAATTAAAAGAAAAAAGAAATAGCTTTAATTTGATATATGATTCATAAATGTGCGTTATGAACGTGTAACGTATAAATGGATTGAAATCATACATGTTTGCACGATGCGGAGGGGTTGCCCGTTGCGGCCAGATGAAAAACGGCAACCGTGGTTTTTTAGAATCTTTATGTAATTTGCCGTGATGTAGACTATAAATAACAAGTGAACGGAATTTTTTTACAAAAAATCGGAGTGAAAAAATGTAGTTAAACCACATTAAACATGCTTGCGGCCAAATTTTGACTGGTAACCTAGTCGATATATATTCTTCTAATTATAAATACAGGGTGTCCCACTATCGGTATACTAAGCACGAAGGGACTTGTAGTCTTGCATACACTGACAAATTTTTCCTTAAAATTTATGTTTTCTTCTCTAGTTTCGCGCAGCCGGCATATAAAAGGGGTGACAGACGTACGAGTAAGTACGCGAACTTGTGGCTCGACGACCTTTTTCGCTCGTGTATCACCCCAAGTACGCGTACTTAAAAACCGTCGAGTAAGTTCGTTGACGATCCAACATGTTTGAAATTTTACTCGTAGCCCGCCTTCGCTCGCACGTCTGTCACCGCCGCGAGCCGCGAGCCTAGCCTGTCTAGCTATAATAGGTGTTACTAAGTGCAAAAGTTCATCATATAATGGCTCAGGCATCCTTAAATTATTACGCAAGTCTTCCTTCTACATCGTAACTCCTTCATCAAATTTACGTGGGATAAACGCTCTCTTTTTGTAAGCCAGTTTTTCACCCACTTTTGCTGATTTCGTTTTCTTCTTTTAGTTTTATGAAAATAATTTAATATAATTAATATGAATGAATATAATATAATTGAATATTGGCGAAGGTATCTTTGAATCACGCCAAGGAAGTTTCACTCCTGACGCGTGGGCTCGGAGCACACGCTCTTTTTTTGTAAAGTACCCTCAAAATATAATAGTAAAAACGAAAATGTCCTTCAATTTTTGAACATTTGTTTTGTTAGAATGCTATTTACTTAAAAATTAGTGCTGGTTATTAAATTAAAAATGTCTATATTTAATTCCTGAATAACATAAAATTCCCTCCGTTGATGACATAGCGACATTCGATATCGGTGACACGCGAGAAGCTACTGACCAAGCTCTTGCGTGTGTCACCGACGTCGAGCCGAGTAAGTACGCGAACTTTAAAACCGCGATTTTAAAGTTCGTACGTCTATCAGCCCTTTAACCATTATTATAGTACTCTTTGCCTTTAACGCTTCGCTAATGTGAACATTTTGTCTATGAAAGCATCAACGATAGCTCACGTGCGGATGGCAAAGTTGGGCGGGTTGCTTGTTAGGGGTGTACACAAAGAATTTTAAGAATTCATCTATTTGAAAAAAAAAATGCATCTGGAATTTTATAAGTATTTTTTACGTACTCAGCGTATGCAAAGCTATAACCTCCATTGAGCTTAGAATACCGACGGTGGGACAACCTGTATAATAAAATTAACCTAACCACCCCATACATAAAATTTTGGTTTCATCAAAAAAACTATGAACGAAGTAATCCTGCGGTGGGATCTAGTACTAATAAATTCGATTGCTCTGGCGGGATCATGGGTAGTCGAGGGTCGGGCGTGGGTGTTGCCCCGGGATGGCGGAAGTCGCGCGTTCGAATCCCACCTAGTGATTGAATTTTTTCGATTCTTTAAAAATTTATATGATTGATGGATATTATTTATCAAACACATCCCCAGTTAAAGAAGCATATCACATCTCTGATGGAAAAGAACCCTCATATTTATTCTAGCCTTCTTCTTATTTAGACTTTAATGTTCAGTTAGTAAGCTGTAAGGTTGTAAATGTTTAAATAAAATACCGACATAGGGTTTTAAAATTTATTATATGAAAACATATTATTATGATGTAAAAATATAATACATAGAAAAGTTAGCGCTATTATTAATTCCATTACAAAGATCGAAGTCACTACTAAAATTATGACAGTGTTCTATTCAGTTGTTCTGGTATACAACTTCTCGTCAAGGTTACGACAAAATGTTTTTAATAAGAATTTTGTTACACGTCGTTATTTATAAAACTTTAGTGGAAACATTTATCCAATTTTTTTTTAATTTTTCACTGCAAGATAAAATAGAGAAGATACTTTGAGCATCAACTACGACACAATATTTACCGATCCGACACGGAAGCGGCGAATATACTTAATTTACTAAAATTGAGCCTCTGTTGAATGCAATGCTGTCTGTCCGTCATCCGCATAAAACCATTGCAACGGTCATTCGTTTTATCGCTTTCAAGTCTATTCTTTATAAAATCTGTATATTCATTGATCTTTTCCAACCATCTCTGCATCGGATTGATTAGTGAACTCTGATACAACCAATTCAGAACGGACGTCTTCGACCACCAGGACTCGAACAGTTTCAAATCATCCGCTCGGGCGCCATTGTACCAAGTTTTCTTATCTTGCAAGCTGTCCTGATATTTCTGCCATTTCTCGCAGCACTTCAAGGCGTCTTTATTGATGGAGTCTTCGGGGATGAAGTCTGCGTTGAGATCGATGGTCGTGTTGGTGAGGAGTTGCGGCTGGGTGCGTATGCTGGTGTCGAGGGCTGTGGAGAGCGCGGCGCGGGCGGCGATGTACTGCAGCGTGGGGAGCCAGGCGTGCGACACCACCAGCGTGGACGTGACGAGCGTCATGAAGCTGGTGACGTAGCTCAGCGTGAGCGCGAAGCACGCCGCCGACACCGAGCGGAGCAGCTCGCGAAGCAGCGCGGGGTCGTAGCTGGCCACCAGGTCCGAGTACGTGAAGTAGCCGCGCAGGTGCCCTTGCTTCATAGCCACCTGCCGCTCCAGCCACGATAGGCCCGATTCAAATGACTTTTCACTGATATACACATTCCAATCCTGAAAATAATAAAAAAAAAATTCAATTTGTTATGTATTGAAAAATGACGTACATGAAACAACTAGAATTAGTGTAGTCTCGTATAATCTATATACACACTCAAATACTTTCAATAACAATAGAAACAGACGAGCCAAACTCACAGATAAAAATAATAATGAGCCAAATCACAAACACACAATTATGAGTCTAGTTTGTAAAGTGTGTTTAAGTATGAAAACATTAAAAATTTCAAAATAATTTATTTTTATGATAATCTACAACCATTGATATAAATAAATAGCAATAGATATGTTTTTCATTCTTTGAATACGAATTTGGAATCAATCAGAGTTATAGATTCAGGTTATCTTATGCTTCAGAATCAGAAATTGGTACATGTAGATGTTAAACATATAAATAATTAGAAAACTTACAATAGCGTTAAGGAATTCTGCTTCAAGTTTCTTCAGCTGCTGCAGGTCCAGGCCGCCCGAGGCCGCCCACTCCGAACATATCACTTCATCTTCCTCACCATCGTCTTGGAGAAACTTATTGCTTACCATCTGGAATATTAATAATCAATTTAATTCGTAATTTCATCAAAATCTTCTTTAACTCTTTCAGTCACACTTTTAAATAGAGAATATTTTACAAACTTTCATGTTAGTTTAAGGATCATTTACAACTAAAATTTCACAGAAAGTAAGAAAAAAAAATCTAGTTATGAAGGCTTTCAAGGAATGAGGTGGTTAGTGACACTAACCACCATGACTATTGATACAAACAAAACTATGATGAATTATATTTATTAATTATTAATATTATCAGTTATTATAAAGATTTTCATAAAATCCATGTAAAAATCACTTTTTATGAAAATCAGAAAAACATGTTTTTTCTTTACGTAAGCAAAGTGGCACTTTACATGTACTGCACTGCCATATAGTACGCACTGGAGATATTTTAGTGCTGCATTTGCAGCATCTTCTCGAAGTACTTCTCTCTGGTTGATGGCGACTGCATTCTAGGCGAATTTCCTGAGGGACTGTAGGCTTATGACGTTTTATAAATGCAGGTCCTGGAGAAGAGGCCGTGGAACTACGGTTACTGTTTACTGATTCAGACCTTTGTTTGACATATGCTGGCGCCAGTAGACCCTGGTATACGCTTCGCCTGAATTCTTTCAGAGTCAATTTGTCAAGGTCCGGGCGTGCGGACTGAAGTTCTTTATAAATCAAAAAGGCGTTGACGACGCAACAATCAAGGAAATGAAAAAAAATCCTGTGCCACCACTTATGGGATTTTCTGTCAATAGCATAACTGCCTTTGAGTTGATCGAATTTGTCGACAAAATTCATATTTGCGTTATAGTCTTTTACGGCTTCTGGACAGGACACTTCAACACTGGTACCATCGCGCTCCCTGCGGTTAACTTTACCGACATTCTTAGGGTCATGATAGTTTGACAAAATAAATACTGATCTCTTGTCTTTCCATTTCAACAAACATACGTTTGTGTCACTTATCCGGTAATCGTGTTCGCCTCTTTGCAAACGATTATCTTCTTTCAGCGTTAACCAAATAGCAAAACCGGTGTAACACTCTCCATGCATAGAATTTGATCGGTGAGTCCCACACTTTCAGAAAACTCACCTGGTATGTCCATCTTAAAACTCTTCTTCCATTTTGGAGCTTTGTTTGAATTTACAGTGTTGGACTCTGTAGAATCTAGATTCCGGCATACTAAGCTAGACAAAGGGAGGTCATCATCGGGATCAAAATTATCATCATCGGAAACTTGAACTTCTCCAATCAAATCGCCTAATACCAACGGATTTGGCTGATCTTCTGTACCTGCCTCGTCGTCCTCATTGCTACAAATACTCTCGCTACCTGAAGGAAGGTCTTCCAACAAGTATTCTGCTATTTCTTTATCTTGCAGCCGGCGCGACATACTGTAATAAATACGAAAAAGACTCTTAAAGTTACATACAAACGTTTCATGTAAGTTATGAACATAAACACGCAACAGTCACGGTGGTTAGTTTACTAACCACCATACTTTCGTTTTGAATACACATCGAAAACACAAAAGTATTAGTAATTTTATGTGAACACGTATAAAATACATATATGACAATACGCTGAGTAAAAAACATTAAAGAAAAATACTTACTTACCCGTTTTACAGATTTTTTTATCACACACGCAAATAAAAGCACGTTAGCCCAGTATTCAATTCAACGAAAATGAACTGTCATTGATTCAAATATGTGGGCAGTTAGCCGTAACTTGTCAACGTCAAAGTCACCTTGCATAGTAATTCAACCGTTTGTCGCTAGATGGCGTGAGTGTTAAGTAAAAAATTTGCAAAGAGGTGGTTAGTGACACTAACCACCAAGACTGAAAGAGTTAAAATGAATTAGAATTTATTATGGGTACACATGTGTTTCATTTCTCATTGTTATTCTGCTATTTTAAAGTTATTGTTCGAGTAATACATTCAATATATATTGTTGTTACTGTGTAAATACAAAATTGATTATGAAAGTATTTATTGTTGATTTTTGTGTATATTTTTCTATTTATTCAAATAATATAACATGACTTTTAAACAGTTAAAAATTAAAATGTTTTGGATGAGATAATGTTTAGGTGTGAGTATATTTTACATTCAAGCAATAGTTAATCATACCAATGAGACAAGGAAGAGATCAGCAGGGGGTGTAGCGGCGAGGTAGTTGGGGTTGCAGCGTTTCAGCCGCTCGAGATAGAGGATGGCGAGCACGAGCGCGCACGGCGACACGCAGGCCGAACGCGCGATGGCGGCCGCGCGGTCCGCGTGCAGACGCCGCACCGAGCGCCCGCGCTGCGCCATCGACCACACCTCACATGATATCTCTGAAACCATAGCACACTGTGAAATATTCATTACTTCTGCTTCATTTAAGTTCTATTTAATATATAAATGATATGATAGCTAGTGCCATTCATTCTCTTGTTGTGTTGCTGTTATATATTATGTCTAATTGCTAAACATGAAAATATATTTGTAACTCATGCTGCGTTGCAACTTGCAAGCTATGTGGTTTATACAAAGATAATATATCTACCTACTTGGGTTGTTGAGGAAGTGATTATGAGGAAGAGGAGGAGGAAGAGGAATTTTCACGCACAAATTTAGGGGATGCGGATGAGGAAGAGGATATTTTTTTGAGGAAGAGGATGCGGATGAGGAAGCGGAAGAGGAAGCGGATGAGGACGAGAATGATAGGAAATTATAATCAAAATTAAAAATTATAAAATTAGAACAAAAGCCACTCTCCTGTCTGTACATATTATTGAATATTGATATTTTAACTACTAGGAAAATTGCCCCTTTGTCATAAAAAAGCATCTTACTCAGTGTTCATATTCAATAAATATATTGGTCCAACAGTTTTCGAGCTTATTAATTGCAAAAAAATATTATATGCAAAAACAGGCAAGTAACAGCGCGGGTGGCATGGTCTCGCTCGACCGATCGCGAATTTACAAAGCCTAGCCTATACTATACTATTTGAGTCACGAGTCGGACTCAGGTATGATTTTGTTTATGCATATTACTCGACAAAACCTAATCTATCTCAGTAAAAAAAGTGACTCAAATCGATTAGATTTTGTCGAGATATTTGCATACAATATTACATACGAATAAAACCTAGTCGAGTAGAGTCTCCACCCGATCGGATCGGCCCGGCATCGCGCTGCAGTGTGTGCGTTGTCGTAGATACGGCATCCTCATAAATTTCCTCTAAATTTTGAGGAAGCGATAGCGGAAGAGGAATTTTTTGATTTAATTTTTGAGGATGCGGTAACGGTTGAGGAACCCAAAATATTGCGGAACTTCCGCATTATGAGGAAGCGGAAGAGGAATCCTCAACAACCCTACTACCTACCTAATATTTATGTTGTCGGAATTATTATAAGTACACACCAGTAACTGGCAGGCTCAAGCAGGGCAGTGTCGGCAATTGTCCATAATATAAAGTTTTCGATATTCTCTTTAAGAATTCCCTGTGATCACCCATACTCTGGAAATAGTATATAAATTATTATTTTGTACACATATATCTAACTATGTAAGACATTCAATAAGTTAGAATGCCACTGAAAGATTTAAGCAGCGCCTTCATATTAAATAATTAAATTATATACATCATATTTATTGACTTATACCCATAAAAGCAATCTTACATGATAACGTTTAGGTCACGAATGTACTCTACGTGACTTTGAATACCACATGATAAATAACAAAAAACGTTGCACTCGGTACTATTTACCTTTCTAAAAATGTATAGCTTTCAAATTAATTTGAGAAGGGATTAAGTTACTAAAGAAAACTTTCACATGAGACTTGATAAACTTGTACGGGACTACGGGAAAAGGGATCCTACAATATTGGGATCAAAACATTTTTTTTATATCGGTCACCCGCCACGACGTACTTGACCTCTATTTATTACCTTGATCTTGGCTCTTGTGCCTTCTTTTCTTCTCTTCGATACACTGGACATTTTATAATGCTTTAGAAACTTGTTACATGTAGGTATTTAACTATTTTACAGGGAATTTGTTGTTATCAGATTTCACAAATCACAAATCAAAATCCAGAAATGTCAAATGAGTCACGTAGAAACTCGAAACCACAGACATCCAATCAAGTAATGTTTATATATCTGTGCTCGAAACTTGGTCAAACTTCAAAGCCTGCGTGTGGTGTGATATGTACTCTGTGGGTGTGATATTAAATTTAGTCTGTGGCTTAGTCTCAAGTCTGTGGCATGAAGTTTTTTTCGTAATCTAAAATACGTATGAAAATTGCTGAACATAAAGTAGTGGGACATAAAATTTTTAATAAAAACTCAAGCTAGACTTATTTGAACCATTAATTTTCAAAATAGTTATTAATATCATTGCAAAAATTTTTGCCCGTGGCAAAACAACCTGCCGTGTGTCATTTCAGTTGAAATTGAAAAAAAGAATTGTGTCAATGTCAAAATATAAAACTGATAATAGAATTCCGCTTTTAATGAAGAAGCGAAGGATTTAACGTTTACAACGCATATTTTTACTGAAACCTCTATCCAAAAACGTATATAAATCAATTTAAAAATAAAAGTCAATAGCTATTCAGTTAACATAAGTTTTATATAATGTTTATATAATTTTTTCTTAGGGCGTAAGGTGTTCCGTCATTGATATTGATTTGTTTGGGGATCAAGGAAATTGGTTTAAAATGTGAAGGAACTGTTTTAAAACCCTGTGGTTTTTTCATGTTATCTGCGTTGTATGGAAAGTATGCGAAGAAAGCTTCATTAGGTAGAAGCAAGAATGCATTCAAGATGAAAACTAAAAGTTTCCTGTTGTTTTCGACATCGGTTTTCGCGATAAGTATATTCCTGATAGTATTTCACTCGCAACCGCCACAGTCATTCCAAAATATTGTATCGCAAACGCACCAACATATTAAGGACTTTCAGGTAATTATATTGTTTTTTTATAAAAAAAAAATTGTAAAACTAATACATACAATATGCAATGGTATAACTGATATTCTTTCATTCTATAATAAATTTCATGTTATACTATGCAAAGCAAGAAATAATATTAATTTGAAATATTAATTTTTAAAATGTATTGGGTTTGTTTAAAGACATTACAAATAAAAGATAATTTCATTCTAAGAGCTAAGATGAAGAGGATAGGTATAACACCAACCAACTACAGGCAAACAATAGTGTACATATACATATAACAGCTTATTACACACAAGGATAAATAGAATAGAGGAAACAAATTACATTGTAGCAATGAATATATACATATTTTAATCTGAAAATATCTGAACATAGCAGGTATCTTTGCCTCAGGATCAGCTCCGAGATGTGGAGGAGAGACACCTGGTGCAGGAGGAGCGGTACCTCGCGCTGGTGGGGTTGTCTGGCCATGTGGAGGCCTGGAAGAACACCACCCTGCCTGCCATTGTGACACACGCCCGGAACAACGAACATGCTCTAGTGGTGGCCTTCATACGGGCTGCACAGAAGTTGCCATACACCATACTTGTCTATAATATTGGCCTCAAACCATACTCTTTGAATGTGGTAAGTTTTAATAGTGTCATATTATTATATTGATGAATTTGTTATAAGTATTGTTCTTGTTTTTGTTATATAAAATTCATTCTTTAAAAACGAATTTCCTTCAATGTGTCTTCAAAGTTAGCTTGGTCCCACCCAAATGATTAACTATAACATGATAAAAACTGATAATGTTTCCATTTATTTCTCATCATGTACTTGAGTTGGCTTATATGGTGTAACTTTGTGAACCATATCTTATCTTATTATCTGAACTTATACATTGGCTTTGAAGTGGGCTCTACTTTGCAAATATGAACACATTCTAAAATTGTAAATTATGTGCTGCTACTTGTATATTCCATAATGTATTATTATCTTTTTTCTATGAATTATTTCAAAATATGGTTTCTAAACTGCAATATTAAATTTTATATAAAATTATGTACAAAATTATATGTGAACTTTGTAGTATTTGCAACATGTAAAAGCCTTGAAGATATAAACACATCAAATGTGTTTAATTGAGATACTCATACACAGGTAAATTAGCTTGGAGAAATTTTTGCGTTTGTAGTAGTGTATGGTCAGCAAATAAAATAAAACAACATTTTATTTTTAGTTTTTATTTTATACAGGGTTACTTGTAAATTAACACCAGCAACCTCGCAGGACAAGATAGCTAACATCATAAGTAACAACATTTGTTCTACGACTTTTGGCATAACGCAATAAATTATTTTTAAATGATTTTTTAAACTTTTATTGTACTCTCCTTACATTTGTAAGTCTATGTTCTATTAATTATCGGATGGACGACGCGACGCCCCCTTCCCCCTCTCGTTCGCTTTTTGTTTACGTAATTTTTGGGAGGCGTAGAGTTTATAATATTCAGACGGAAAATTAAATGAATATTTATTTTTGTATGAAAATAAAATCTAACAAATTATCAAAAGTCGAAATGTTGTTACTTATGATTTTAGCTATCTTGTCCTGCGAGGTTGCCGGTGTTTTACAAGTAACCCTGTATATATAAGGGATTTTAAATTAAACTATATGTGTTTCTCCTCTGAAAAAGATGAGACTTTATTTTAATATTTGCACATTTAACATACATATAACTTTTACATTAACAATGTTACTAAAATGAAAATTTTACTAACCTGAAAAAGAAACGACATTTACAGAGACAATAACAGAGTTAAAGTTTAATTCTTTAGTTTGAGAAGTCAAAGGCTTGCCTCGACCATGTTTTAACACTGGAGCCATATTGAATTAACAATATAAAGTTACAACACTTACACACAAATTAAACACTAGTTATGGCCCTGCCTTCATACAAAACTGCTGAATACGCCGTTCGCACGGGAATAGAATGTGGATGCGATTTCCCTTAGTTAGCATCCAAGCTTACGTCTTTATAATTATTAAACTGTATAAATTCATTCTTTAACTCCGGTCTGCATCGTGCAGACATGGGTGTAAAAGTCTCATTTTAGCTATTAAATGTAGTTTTTAAGTACATCTGAGTTTTCATTTGGGGCCTCCGGCTGCGGGACATGTAATTCACTTCAACAAATATTATAACAATAATAACAAATAATAACAACAATCAACAAATACAAAATTTATCAATTAAACTACGTACATAATAATTATAATTTTTGAATGAAATGTGCTTTATGTTCTAACAGTACCAAACGACTGCACGTGGCACCTGCGGACAGCGTAAACTGGTTTATTCTGGTTTTGTGCGTGTTTCCACTTTCCACTATCAAGTGACGATTTATTTATTTGTTTTGTTTCGTAATTATTATGGTCAAATATTAATTATGAAACAAATTATTATGGACACGATATTTTATTGTTTCACGGTAGTCGCCTTGTCGTTTGCTCAAGGACGTAAAATTGAATGATATATTTTTTTTTATAAAGTCAAAACCATTTTCTTTCAAATAAAAACTTGTTTTTATTGAAAACAAAAGTGTTGCTAGGAATAAGTATAAAATTAAATAGTAATGTTAGGATATCGAAACATTTTTGTATAGGCCAGAACGATATAGTGGAAACGCGCTCTAAGATCTGAGTAATATACACACCACTACATATGCAAAAATTTCTCCAAGCTAATTTACCTGCAGTGTTACGTACTGTAGCTTTATTTATATATTTCAGGTATCTAACTACTGTAACTCCTCCAAATGTGCAGTGGTGGACTTTGATCTAAACATGTTTCCATCACATGTCGCTGATGAGAGCATCACAGCGTTTCGCCCCCTCATCATTCAGGTGAGATTATATGATTAGACAAATGTTGCTAGTATAAGCACTATTATCTACACTAATATTATAAAGAGGAAACCTTTGTTTGTTTGATTGTAATGAATAGGCTCATAAACTACTGGACCGATTTTAAAAATTCTTTCACCATTCGAAAGCTACATTATCCGCGAGTAATATAGGCTATATATTATCACGCTAAGACCAACAGGAGCGGAGCCACGCGGGTGAAACCGCGCGGCACAGCTAGTATTACATATAACTAATGCTGCATAATAGGCATTAAATTTACTTCTTAAGAAGGTTGACGATAATCATGTTAAGTTATTAAGTAGTAAGTTTTGGTAATCCAATTAGGAACAAATAATTATTATTATCTGCTGAGTCGATTTACATAACATGTTCTTTATATTTTAATATGTATGTATGACAAGAATTTCATAAAATGAATTAATATTACATTATTTAAAAGTTATCTAAAATATGTAAATGAAAAAAATTTTGTGTTTTGTTCAGCTATGATATTTTTTCTGTCAGCAGTTGGAAGATTTCCTGTTTGTTCAACATAAATAAATAGTTAAGATCCATATGGAAAAATAGCATGATGTTGCTTATTCCATTATCTTAATTTTTTCTTATTGTAATACAAATAACTAAGGAAGTTATGTCTTACTAAGAGGAAATGTATAGTGACTAGCAAGTTTAACTCAAATGTCGTGAGTCAGCTACAATTAACCTTTCTTACCTTCCTCTAATTATGGCGAGTCTAACACTATTACAGTGATGATTAATTAAAATAATTATACACTCATTTGTATCTTGCTACTGATATGTATACTATGATACCATGAGTGTAAAACAAAATGTAATGAAATTGTTGTAATAACTAATAAGTAGGTCATTATCATTTGTGTATGTGTATGTCTACCAGGTGTAATTATCTATTGTTGCTATTAATTTTTTTTAACAATATTTCAGTTTGATAATTAATTGAGATATATATTTAATTGAATTTTCTAACATAGCGTTATTTGATCGATTCTCAACGTTTTCTCTGTAACAACACAAATATTATGTATTTTATTTTGTAGCACGCTCTGAGCCGCGTGGGCGGAGTCATATACTGCGAGACGACGCAGCGCTGGCGCGGCTCGCCCGCCGCGCTCGCGGACGTGTGGAAGCGCGCGGCCGGCGAGGGGGCGGGGCCTGCTGGCGCTGCGGGGGCGAAGGCTCCGGGGGCGGGGCCTCTGGGCGTGGTCGCGTGGCCGCGGCGCGCCGCCGTCACGTCGCTGACGCACCCGCACATGTTCACGTACTTCCACGCGGACGTGGACGACTTCCTGTTCGTGCAGATGCTGGACACGTCGCGGCTCGTGCTGGCGGCGCGGCCCCGCCTCGCGGACGTCATGCGCCCCTGGGTGCAGTGCGCGCTCACCAGCGACTGCATCATGCCTGTTGGTGCGTTACACTCTAATATTGTGCATTTGTTTTTTGAATAATTTGACTGTCTCATCTTTATAAATTTTATTTGTCATTTTTTCACTTGTTAATAATTATCATAAATGTTCATTGTCGCTCGCAGGCGCGCAGTCGGACGGGTGCCGGTTCGACAAGAAGCCGCAGTACCGCTACTCGGGCTGCCACGGGCAGGACGCGTCGGCGCTGAGCATCATCCTGGGGCTGCGCAGCGGGTTCGAGGAGGGCGGGTACGCGGCGCGCGGGCCGGCCTGGGGCAGCGCCTCCGCGCGCGCCGCCGGCCGCAACGCCACCACCACGCCCGCCGACGCCGACGAGCGCACCGAGCGCGACGCGTAGCCCCGCCCCCGCTAGCCCCGCCCAGTGCGTAGTGACAGTGGGCCGCCCCCACAAGCAGCCGCAATTTTTACAACTTACAAGTCAAGATAAATCAGTCGATTGAAGACAGATTAATTTGTTAAAAACAGAAAGATTGATGTTTCAACCTATGCTCTTTCTTTTAACTTTCAATTTACAAAAAAGCCCAATAAGAAATTAAGTGATGTCATAAAGGGAGACAGTTAAAAAGTGATTTAGCGTGCGGCGGTGGCGCCACCTGCCCGACTCCCACCAGACGACCGTTGGCGAGCACTCATGGTTTACGAACGTTATACCGATATGTATTACGACATACAAGTAGTGATTTATATGAATATTCTGTTTGAATACTAAGTGTCAAACGATGTCTAGGCAGTTGTGATGTAACCTCAGTTACGTTGTTGTACAAAATTATTGTTAAGTTTATGCCATTGGAATGAATCGAATCACGTTATATTCCTGATAAATGTTGTGATTTTTTTACATTAAAGATAAGTACAGGTGTATAGCCTAAAAGAAATAGTCATACTGAGATTCTATACTGTGATAACAAATCACTATTAAGACTAAAAATTAAAATATGTACTGCGATAAGTCCATGACATTATGGCACAATCCTGTTTATGTTATGTTTCTTGGCAACATGCCATGATTTACTCACTTGTTAACTTTATTGTCAATTTTTTATTACACTTTAAATTCAATAATTTAGTTTAATTTAAATTAAAATATACATGGTTTTTGATGAATCTATATTTTGTAAATGAAAAGCTGTGAAAAAAATCGTTTCATTCCAATGCGCACGCGTCGCTGATTGTATGGTTTTTGTAAATATATGATTATGTTATTGTAATAAGCATCACTGCACGATAATGTTGTATTTAACGCAAGCACAAATATGATCTCAAAATTGAAGTTCCGGGAACTTTTGCTATATTCCTTGTATATTATTTGGTATTCACTTTGTATAGTTTTCTATTCTTATTGATTTTTTATTTTAGTATTAATTTAGGGTTGAATTTCACTGCGGACATGATTTATACGAGTTTTAAAAGTTATCAATAGCGTGATATTCATAATTTTATATGTAATGGTAAATAACTGAGAAAACATAATTAGATCTTGATAACCATAACAAAAAATCCGCGCTGAAAGTCAAATTTTATCCTCATAATATAATAAAATTCATAATAAATTATTTTCTATTACATTGTCTGTTTGAATTTGTAAGCAATTTCATTTAATTTGTAATTTTATACTTACCTCTTTTATACATATTGAAGTTTTACATCGCTTTTTTATTATATGGTATGAGGACCATTTTTTGTTAATTTTTTATTCACGCAATTTTACTAAATGTCATAATTATTTGCTTTTCGATTATCATACGTATTTATAACCACGTAGAATCTATTTTTGTGTATATTATCGAAATATACTTTAATGTGAATCGTTAAAGCAATAGTACAGTATTCCAAAAGTAATAATGCGCATTGAAATCTTCGTCGCTGTTCGGCAACTGTCATATTCCCGGAGCGTCCGAAGATGATATCTATATAGAGTGGTTAAATGCATTTTCTTCATGCATAATTTAGTCAAATTATATATTTTGTGCTAAAAGAAATTAATATGTATTTGTAAGTAACGATTTTGTTTCGATAATTCCTTGTAAGTAAATAGAGAGTATAAACCCACGATTGCGAATATATCTTTGTTGGATTGATTTACTTGGAAAATTTTATAGTTCTTTTAAAGTGTCTTACTGAAGCTGGTGTAATGATGGAAGAAAAGAAGGTTAAAATAACACAAAATTTATCACTGCATAGTATAAAATAAAGTCGCTTTCACTGTCCCTATTCCCTATGTCCCTTTGTATGCTTAAATCTTTAAAACTACGCAACGGATTTTGATGCGGTTTTTTATAATAGATAGAGTGATTAAAGAGGAAGGTTTTAGTATATAATTTATTAGGTTTTAGACAAAGCGGGCGAAGCCGCGGGTGGCAAGCTAGTATTGTATAAAAATGTTGTGTGGTTTTATGAAACCACGGTAAAAGTGAAACTGTTCGAACGGTTCCGAACACTGCTTTGTGTAGCGCATGTCGCGTGTCGGTCGGCTGCCGAGTAGGTATACCTACTCGGCAGCCGCGATACACGCGACATGCGCTACACAGACCAAAAAGTTTGAGACGATGTAATAAAAGTTTCACTTTAAAATATGGTTTTCAAACACAGGTTTATATTTAAATTTAAACCATATATCTAATCATTAAAATCTCAGTTCAAAAGTATTTACAGTACTGATCATTCTTCAATATTGTGACAATTATAAAAAAATAAAAATAAAAACAATCAAAATCAGGGATTATTTTTATTTCTGACATTTTAGATACATCGGAACTTTCATTATGCTCTTCTTCATTTTCACTTTCCCTACTGCCATCACCTGTGTAAATCATTTCATCGATTAATTTAATTCACCTTTAAAAACAAAACCAAGAAGGGTATGTAATAGCAGCTCTATATAATTCCACACAGAGAGAACACGTGCAGTCACCACCAATATTTAAAGACGACTGACGGATTTTTGAGTTTTTTGACTGACAGGCTACCGTCACCTACCGCCCGATTTGTTTTTGATTGTGTATGACCGTGAATTGACTTCTATTTCTTTTGAACAAGGTGTAAAATGCAAGTGCGTTGTTTAGGGTTCTTACGATTCAATGATTCGAGTGTCAACGGAAATACGACAATTAGCGAAGATTTGCATGCGCATTATTAAGTTTGGAGTACTGTAGAATGGTATTTAATTTAAAAAACGGCATAGCGTCAGAAGTTGTGTGTAAAATAACATAAATTACAAACTGAATTAAGTCGCTTCTCTAATAATTAATTGAACTTTTTCCAACAACTAATACAACTATATATTGTATAGCCTATACCGCAAAAATTACATTCGTGTTATTTTATACATTGCTTATGCTATTCCTAAATGACATTATTTATACATATAGCATGAAGATTATCGAAATTTTATCATTTGCGTAAAGATAATTTTCAATCATACAAACAACATGTATCTAAGTACAATTATTTAAGTGAGATTTTTTCTATACAAAAATTTATTTAATATTTAGGTATTGCCAACGTAAAAATTTGAAATAGTGATAGCACATAGTAGAAATCTAATGTTTTAAATACTTTTTTTGGCGAAAATAAACAATATTTTACGTTTCTCCAAATTGGTAGCTGACATATTCAGTATTAATAGTCTTCAACAGAAAAACAGTATAATTCGTACTAGACATACCTAGATAAGTTCCGTAGAATCAATAGTTTTTATATGTTTTATATATTACTTATTCAAGTTATATTTTATGCGCTTGCATGTCTGTAAAGATTTGAGTGACATGAACCGGTAATAATAATAATCCTTACATTATAGAACTTACCTAGCGTAGCAATGATCCAAAATTCTCATAGATCTTAAACTTCATTCATTAATAATTTTTTATTAGTTAATCATAATACATTATTGATTAAAAGTGGTAAAATAGTGCCAGGGCTCCGTTATACACAAGCTATCCCTCGTGGATCATCCTTGATGTTGCGTATTCAATTTTGTTTTCAAAAATTATTGATTTTATACTATAGGTATTGTAATTAATTAAACATATAAAATACTGTTGGCGCAGTTTAGAATTCCCCGTTCCGAGTGATTAAGCATTTGCTGTAAATGAGAGCGAGTGTCGGCCTCCTATCGCTTCTGTAACGCTGCGCTATTGTATATTGTCGAACGCGAACTAGTCTTTTCATACTTTATTGTTATATAATAATAAATGCGCTTGTCCTAAGGTCCAATAATTTTAGTATATTTTAATGTTGTTTCTTGTGCAATATTAATTTAATTAAAAAATGTAAATTTGTTCGATATTAAGATTTGCAAAAGACGAATTATTATTTGTTTTCTGATAACAATATTGTGTATACTTAGGAATCTGACTGCTAGAAACTTGTAAGACATGTCTCCAGAATGTATCGCTTTATATTATCCCACCCGCGCATTGATGTTGTAATTGTTTCGTCAATTAAGATATAAGGATCGTGATTGGACTGTAATATTGTCGCTCCAATAGACAAGATATATGTAGGATAAACAAGCGAATGCATAATAAAATGCGGCACACCATTTCAATATCTTTGTAATGAATACAAAAGTTGAAGAAATTTTCAGTAAATACCTTCAATTAGAAGATTTAAGATGTTTTCAAAATCTTATTAGCCACTATGTGTTAAAAGTCTTGATAGTAGTTTTATGAGAATTGAGTTTTTCACATAGTCCGCTCATAAGCATTACATATCGTACAGTTTTTTTACTTGTATTTAAAGCTTCGCACATATTTATTGAATATTCCAATATCATTGAATAAATGAGTATTGAAAATACCTTTGTTTTATTTAATTTTGCCTTTTTTATTATATAATCCTGGAGATCGACTCGCCGTTTAGTTAATATTGTTCTTGTTTGGGGTAAATCGCGAGAAATACCATTTTTGCTGTATAGTCAGTCGAAATATTTACATAACAATATTGATCATGCTGGATAAAACAACTATTTTTAAACTTTAAAATATGTGAAATAGTATATCTACAATTGGAAAATTATTAATCCGTGTTATGTAGGCATGTTCATTTCACTAATAGTATTTTTGCTCTGTACACGATGCAAATGAAATAAAAACGCAAATGAAAGTCCTAGAGACATGGAAATCTAAATAATGCGCAACTAAATTAATTTTGAGTCCCTGTGATTTGATTGTGATTTTACATTTATCTCTAAATGGACCGCCTGCTTGGGTTAGTGCCTGTGGTTAAACTTAAATCGTGAGCGTAGAACTAAAAGGTTCTGAGTGAAATTACAGTTCTACAGAAAGCTAATAGACCAGCAGGCTTACCCTCGAGTTTAATTCCGAAGCCTTCAAAAATGATAAAAAAAAATCACAGTAGGATGAAACATGGATGAAACCCATTAGAAAAGGAGGGGAAAATGAATAGCACATCTAAATAATATGTAGCTATATGTAGTAATTAATAATATCAATTTATTTTTAACTTTTCCGTTTTTGAAGTCGGTTTTTTTAACAGTTATTTTTTTTTGTTTGAAAAAAATTATCGACCCGATCTATAACCAACTAAAGGTCCGATCTGTAATCGTTATTCAAAACAAATATGCCATTGATTTTTTAGAATATTTGAACACTTCTGTAGACAAAATTTTAGATCAAAGTAAATATAGAGGACTGAATAGGGAAGTCAAAGAAAAGAAATATTTAATATTTACAACATTTAATAAATTTGTATTCTAAATAATAAAATATGTAATTGTAACGTATAATTACAGTCAATACACGATTATTAAATAAAATTAGTATTTACACACAGATAATCAAGCGGCAGTAGAGCATACTTCACTACATATTGCTTCATTCTATAAATAGTGTTATAATTTGTAGAACCCTGACTAGTCGCTACGTACCTAAGTACAATTACGATATCAAATTGATTTTAAATTGTGTCGTCTAAAATTTAGAGAGAAATGGCAAGTGCTGTTTATTAGGCTTCTTTAATGCCTTGTTATACACAATATAGTAACAGTAACATCATCTAAGTTAAATTGTTAACAATCTCACTCATTGGACAGTAAGCCTTCGAAAGTATAGTAAATGCATTCAATGTTGTACATTTAAATTACCAAAGCAATATTATTTCTTAAATTATAATTAGGAATGGGATATTTGCTTAGGCCACACAACTATGGAATCAGTAATGGCTTTGTCTTGGCTTTGTCAGACAGAACGCGTTTGTAACGCGCGTCAGAGCACCAAACTGTCGCCACATGCCGCGCTATGACGATGTTGTATTTTACGCGTTAACATAACGCCAGTTTAGTGCTCTAATAAGTGCTAAGTATGCTTTCTGTTTAACAAAGCTATAAGAATATACACTAACACACACTGTATAGGCACAGAGGAAAAGCCACATAAAATATATAATATAATATAATATCATATGAGTAATCTTAATAATAAATATATCGTTATTAAATCTATACATAAAGTAATTCGATTTATCGGAAGCATTTATATTTCGCGTCGCTAAGGAACATTACATAATATACAATGTCTTAATAACCTATATTGAGTACCTACTTATTAAATTCAATGATTTTAATAATTAATGGCAATAAAACAAGAATATTGCATTACATCATTTTAAAAGGGATTATAATAAATATATTTTTTTATTAATGGCAGCATTAATTGAATATGGATAATCTTTGCAAATTCTGAAAATTCCATAAGAAAGAATTTGAACGTCAACATTTAGTTATAATATGTACTGTATAACTGTACTAATAAAATAGATTTTAGCACTATAAAAACTCCTAATAGGATTTCTTATAATTAGGAATTCAGTGCAAGTTTGGTTCTAATCACAGTGAGAAGAATAAATTTTCCGTTAAGACTATTTAGTCGCGAACAGTGATATGTTTTAAGTTTCAGCTTTTTTCTCGTCATCCTTAAATAGTAATGGAATCATTCCCAGAAAACAACCAAGAGTGATGCCCAGAACGCGACCCTGTAAGAAATTGAAAAAGTTTACACTTACTTAAACATGAGTTTTATAATTATTTATAATTATATTAAGTATTGTATCTGCATAAGTGTGTATGAACACTGTGTGATCTTGGCACCAGACTTAAAAGAACCAGCCAAGTGCGACCGGATTTGCGCACAGAGGACTCCGAACCAACCTATTTTAATATGTTTTAACTTTGAATTTTAGCAATTTTTCTGAGCCGTTATAGTACACCCCAGACACTCCATACAAAATTATTGTTTTGACAGTCACACTAGCATTAGACATTTGTACAAAGTGCAAATGTGTGTGTTTACGCTTTAGGGTTGGCATATTTGTGACCTGTGTGTTCATGTCACATTGGTCGATCAAAAATATTTATTGCCCTGCACCAAATTTCCAACATAGGTAGGTACATTCAATTTAAACAAAAACACAACATATCCGCGACTCGCGAGTTTTGCACGCGGTACAGTACATATGTAGAAACTGATTAGAACACTAGGTTTAGAAATCCATATCACTAAAACATTCATCACATCACATAACTACTTAGTAGTTCATAAATTATTACTTTTGTAAACATTATCAGCCGTACAAATAAAACTTGCTTATTCAAACCTTATGCAATGCATAGATATGATAAGAATAAATAAAGAATAAGGATGTCATAATTTCTTACAAATAAATTTGGAAAAACGTCGATGTAACTATGCTCACGCTATGCAATAGGCGCGAAGCGGCAACGTCGCAATTCATTCACAAAATTATGAAAAACATTGAAATTGTCTATGGTTAAGCCTTGGTGCTGTCATTTTGCTGACGCTCGTTTGACTTCGTCGAATTTGTTGTGAAGTTTCATCATACGATGTTCTGTTTATTTATTTTTTAAATATTTATTGGAAATAATTTAAATATATCATTAAATATGCAAGCAAATGATAGATAACGCTATCCAATATCTGGAGAACAGAAGATAAACCCACCTTGAGATAGAGAGTTGCCAAATAACTGGTACTCAAAACATACAACTCCAGGCTTAGAAGATTTATATTTTCAACGAAAGTGTATATTATTGTGATAAGTTTAGAAATAAGTTTTATGTATGTATGGTTTGGCGCAGGTTTTTCATAATTTCGTATATTTTGACATTTCATACAAAATTTTCCATTTCAATAGGTACGTAATGAAATTATTAATTTGCTCAACTTTTTCTACTTCTCGTATTACTCTCATTGCTATTATCTCAAATTTAGATTGAAAATTGCTTCTAAAACTTGTAAAACACAGCACAATGTACTAAAAGATATGTTATAACTCGGTTATGTCAGACTTATACTAGGGTGGTAGCCGTAATAAGGACGGAATAGCATTAGTATGAATACTTATTACGAAGTTATACTAGGTTACATTTATTTCGTGTTTATTTGTATGATTTTTCCTTATTCTTAGTTTATTCTTTGCATAAAATGTTATAACTCGTTTATTTGTACGGCTGTATATGTTGTCAAGCGTAATCATCGCTGCGTATCATCCTTGCGGTAAAAGCAAGCCATATTACTCGTGATCGTGCGGGCTGACGTAAGTGTTTACTTTGGCGGGAGGCGAAGAGTGTCCGTTCTGCAGCGTTAGCTACTATTAAGTATTCTGTGGTTATAGACTATAGTCGCTCTATATCTCACCACGTTGGCGAAGCGGCGGCTGACGGGCATGTCGAGCTGCACGGGCGACAGCGCGGGCGCGCCGAGCCCGACGAGCGCGGCGGCTCGCTCCACGTAGTACGACGAGCCGATGCCGATCACGTCGCTGAACGTGTTGCCCAGCGCCGCCGCCGCCATCGTCGACAGCGTTATGTACGCGCTCATGCTGCTCTCTATTCGGTCGCCCTGGAAATATACCAAGGAAATTATTTTTTGAACAATTTTGTATCAAGCGATTTTAAATATCACATTTGCATATTATATGTTGTTTTTTTTTAAACTTCCTATACTCCCTAATTACGCTTGCAAAAATTTATATACATATAAAAATTTTATTCATTTTTTTGTCAATCCACTACTATAATAATATAATATATATAATATATAATACTCATTCATAATTTTTTTTTGTATTATTAATTTTGTGGTGAAGAATAAGAAATAATATGACTAAATTACTAAACATTCTTGGCTATGTGAACTTGGCACTTGACTTTTAAATAAATCACATTTTTTGTGTTTATTTGTCTTAATTTAATTTGTGAAATTATTAACATTCTTCAGGTCTGAAAACCTGTTAATATATGAATTGTACCAAGCATCAATTTCAGATCATAATTGATAAACATATTTTCTGTATTTATGCTCCTTCTTTCTTTGATTCTTCTGCTGTGAGTAACGCACTTTTGATCCCAACTTTTTTCAACTCTTCGACTAGTTCCCCTGACTGATGCATTTGCAACATAATATCGCATTCTCCAACAAATTCTCCATTTATAAATACTTGAGGAATTGTTGGCCAGTTAGAATAATCTTTAATACCTTGCCTAAGATTTTCGTCAGATAAAACATCATGACTTTCATAGGGAACAGCATGCATTCTCATAATTTGTACAACGGCATTACTAAATCCACATCTGGGAGCATTTGGAACTCCTTTCATAAATACCACAACTTTGTTATTCTTTACTATTTGAAACATTTTGATATGTGAGAAATGTTTATCTGTAAGAAACAACCGGAAAAAAATATTTTTGCAATTTTTGGGGATGTCTGGTATAAATATTTTATAGGCGCAAGTCGCAACTACTAACGAAACAAGTTTCACTATTTACTACTACATATCACAATCTTTCAAATGAACACAAAAACGTGATTTCTTTAATAGTTGGGTGCCAAGTTCTCATATCCAACATTCATTCATAAGAACATATTATTTACTGTTACTTTACTAGTCCATTCTGCAACTAAATACCATATTAATTGTAATCATTAAGACAATCTTAGCCAAATACATAACTCAAACATTAATTCATACCAACATCACTTAAAAGAAATCTGTAGTCACACATTATTATCCACATTATCAAATGATGTTTATTTAACTTTGATGTAAGTGTAGAAGCTGTGTTATCTCTACAATAAGCACTGTCTTAAGATAATAATTATTTTTATCTTGATTTTAATGCTTACAAATCTATACTTATATAAATGAGAAATCTTATCGGTCTGGTTTGGTGTCTGTATTTAGCTGTGAATATGAATATAGCTGAACCACAGCACAATACAATTTGGAACAAATAGTTATAAAACACTAATTGGCTATTTTTTAGGCGGTAAAAGTTTTTGTTCACAGATTTAAAATAAATATTTTTAACAATTTACTTACAGCAATTATCATGATGAAATTATCCAGAAATCCAAACCCTATGAATGGTATTGAATTTGCAAGTGATACTGAAAAAAAAAGATGAAAAAATACATAACTTATTATTAATACAAGACAGTAATCTAAAACTAAATATGTATAAATCAAGATAAGTTTTATCTTTTACAAATTTTAATATGTATAATAATTAATTATGATTATAATTCTTTAAAATTCTAACTTACAATGCAATAGTTCCCTGGTTGATGGTTTTGGCACTGTAGCAGCTGAAAAATTTGATTATATGAATACTAGCCAATATAAGCAAATAATTAGAACAATATAAGTCATTCTGCTATTTATGGACACAATCTATGCCATCATCAGTAAGCAAATCCTGTAGTTAAGCATTGAATAATAATAAGCAGTAAACACGTACCATATTTTTTCTTAAGCCAATCCTCAGGAACAGGGCAGTAAGTGCCTGTAGGATCCACATCCCCAAGGGTTTGAACCTTACTGGGCCTCCCCAACTTTGTTCTCCATCTCTGGGCAGCTAATTTGTCTACAACATGCTTTAGGTATTAGTAGAGAATCCCTCAGCCCCCGGAATCACAGACACAATAGAAAATCTATTGTGTCGTGGCCCGATCGGGCCGCTCGGTGGTCAAGGGGTTAACCTTCATTATTTTTTGTTAATTAAACAAATTACCTTCGAATTCTTCTTTAATTCTATTCGATTCGTATTCTTGTAGGGCGTTGAATAGTATTTTTCTCTCATCCTCTTTTAAATGTAGTACCAGTTCTGTCGCGTGCGCTTTTGTTAGTGGTCCTGATAGCTGGGGTGGGTCTTCAAAATCCTTAGAGGTAGGTCCTAAACCCAAGTTTCGTACATTTTTAGCTAAAGGAGTGAAACTTTTAGCGTTATAACACCCCACAGCAGCACTGTAACTGTGTCGAATTTGTGGTTTGAAGATAGTACTTTCAGTACCAATATTAAAACTAAGGATAGACGATCCACTTATTCGTTTTATTATTTTCATAGATTTCATTTTTAAAATACTTTACATGAATTATTTATTCTAAAATAAATTCGACGCTGATCGACAGTTTTGACTTTTGATGGGGTTTTGACTTTTGATTGGTACAAATCTGACACTTGAAAGTGACGTTTGATCTGACATAATATGAGGTAGGTACACATATATTAAGTTACGGGTTGCTGTAAAAAAATATATTTATAGCACACATAAGGAGAATTTTTTCCAATATATATTTTAATATTACTATTATGTAACATGAAATGGGTTTTGAGGGTTGAGAAATAATTGCAAAGATATTTCTATTTACGTAATTTGGAACGCATCACAAAATTTTTACGTTCTCCAATCATTCAAGTTTGTTGTGAACTGTGGTTGTGAACTTTCAGTCCTCACACCTCAATGGATTATGTCATCCCTTTCTTGAGTGATTTGAGTTTGACAAATGTCACCTATGAAATAATAAAAATGTTTCCAAAATATAGAGTACAAGTTCGGGATTAAAATTTACGTTTAATATTGTTAGCGGTTTTATTATTTTCCCACTGTGTAATTATACTGATATACAGTATAATTTAAAGTAGGTATAGATGTGTAGTCGCTCCTATAACTTATTGTAATCTTATGAGAGTGATCTTATTTTTATGAAAGTGTTATTGGAAATTTAACAATGCACAATGTTGGAAGGCTTAGTGGCTTGGGTGTTAAACAATTATCTTGGAAAATATGTAGAAAACTTAAATACCGATCAGCTCAGTGTGGCACTTCTTTCTGGTAAGTTAAAAGAATGTAAACAAACCTCACAATACAAACAGGAAACATCTGTTTCCTTACCAGTTAAATAGTATGTTCATTTTATTTCACAAAATAATCAATCGGAAGATTGTATTATGCAATACTTAAAGTTTTATACTTTGAAAACAGCAACAAAAAAAATATTTATTGATGTTCCAGGTAAGGTTGAATTAGAAAATCTTCCATTAAAGAAAGATGCATTACGGCATTTGGGATTGCCAGTGGAGATCAAAGCTGGCTTCATTGGGAAGGTGCAGCTCCAAGTGCCAGTCCGGCAAATCCGTTCAGTGCCTTGGCTCATTGCTATTGAGAAGCTGTACCTTGTCGCAGCTCCTGTTAATCTAGATGAGGTTTGTTGCATTTCATTATTTGGATGTGTTCCAAAATTGTAATATAATGAAGATGGATATAGAAATGCTATAGCTGCCAATATTGATGATGCATATGGGATTAAGGGAATGTGTTGCATCAAACCTAGTCCTTAATATGTCATGGACATAATGTAGGTAGAAAATATATATATTTATTTATTTATGTCTGTAAATAAAGATTTTAATAAACATCTGTTCAGTTGTGCCAATTTATTATCATTAATTGGTTTTTAATATTTGAATAACAATATATGTGGTATATACTTTTTCAATTAATTTAGTGTCAATGTAATTTACTACTATACTAATGCTCTAATTTGTTTATAAATATTAAGTTTGATTCCGTCTATTTCATCTTTATACAATGATAAAAATAAAAATATGAAATAATTTTGGTAACAATGTTCTGAGTTAGTAATAACCTTCACCTTTGTCAAAAAGATAAGATTATCAACTGTAAGGATTTTATTATGAGTGATGAATGTGTCATATCTATGTTTACATTTTGTACCAAATATATCAGAAATGATAGAGAACATTTCTAGAATTTGACACCTATGTTTTTATTATGTGAATATCAGGTCAGGAATTATCTTTAGAATATCTACTGACCTGAATTCTTTGGAACACTAATAGGCTTACCACTATAGTATGTTAATGAGCCCATGTTCCACATTTTTAATTACTGTATATGTGACTAAGTATAAGCATTCTTGTATAGGCTAAAGTATTCACATTGTAGAAGAAATGCACATGAAAGACTCATTTTAAATACTAGGATAAAGTACTATTTTAATGATTACAAGCTTTCGACTTGGTTTACTCCACATTGCCTAAAACCACTCTATTCCTCTTGAATCACTCTATTTATGGAAAAATATAACCACATCAAAATCCGTTGTGTTGTTTAAAAGCAATCATAGGGTCAGACCGACAGACAACCAGACACAACTTTCATATTATGTAGTCATGAATTTATATTTAATTATATTTTTAGTGGGATGGTGCAGTGGAAGCTACCATAGCGCATGAGCAAAAGGTATCAATCCTCGATGCGCTAGAAGCTCAGTGGCGAGCGGAACACGAGGCGAGTGACGCGGGATACTACGCCACATCGTACTCATCATGGCTCAACTATGGGACTGGCTTGCTAGCCAATATTGTGGAGAATCTGCAGGTAAATAACACATATTTCAAAGGTATTTCAAAGGTAAATTATTTGTTGACCGAAAATATTCAATGGTGGGGTGGGATTTAAAACGTCTTTGGCCTTTTCTATGGCGAGATTTCATTATGGAACTACATAAATACCTTTGATTTAAAGTAAATGTCATAATCGTTGTATTGTCGTATCTTCAAAATGTACCGTCACATCTTAGTTATAATAATTCCAATAAACTAATAAAATTTCCAGTTGAAAATAAACGACGTGCACATCCGCTACGAGGACGCGCTGACGTGCGGCGGGCGCGCGTTCGCGTGCGGCTTCGCGGCGGAGTCGCTGGCGGCGGAGTCGTGCGACGCGGGCTGGCGGCGCGGCTTCACGCCGCTCGACGACCCCTGCTCCTTCAAGCTGCTCGAGCTCGTCAACCTGGCGGTCTACTGGGACCCCATGCCGGTGGCTGCTATGATGGCGGATTGCACGATGTCTGAACTTACGGTTAGTAGATTTTAAAACAGAGTAATAGAGATCTTTATTTTATAAAGTATCACTTTTCATATTTTCATATTCAATTTTATCAATAAAAATAAAAATGAAATAAAAATTTCTTTTTCAAGATTCAGGTACAGCATTATGTTCAGACCCTGAACTTGACAATGAAAATTAGTAGTGAAACAATGTTTGATTTTTGTACAAATTTCGATTTACAAAAAGTGCAAAGGACATAGTGTTCTTTTTTACTATGTTTGCCTGATCTTTTTCTACCATAGAATACTGAAGTTGTATCTTTAATGTGAAATTTTGCATTGAACAAATAAAAAAAAAAATTTAGAATTAAATCTTCTTGTTACCATTTATCCATTTATAAAATTGCAAAAAGAAACATTTTTTATCCCTAAAAGCGAATGATCTGTCTGATTACATTGCAATAGAGTATTTTCTATGAATATTATGATATCTGCATGTGTGGTGCAGGAGCGCATGTGCAGCACGTGGGTGAGCGCGCACCAGTTCGTGGTGCGGCCGGCGGGCGGGTCGGCGCGCGTGCGCCGCGAGCGCTGCGAGCAGCCGCTGCGGGACCGCGCACGGCCCCGCCTAGCGTGCCACTTGACATTGGATGCGGTGTTCTTGAGGCTTACTTCGGTATGTAAAACTTATTTTTTCGTCCAAGTTTGTATTCTAACAGTTAATAAAGTTATTATTTTTTTGCTAAATTTTCAAGTAAATTAAAAAAAAAAATTTAAAACTTTTTGTCGGATTTTAAACGTGATTTCTCATTATATTATTTAATCCTGACGTTTCGAACACTTTCACACAGTCAAAGTATTTTATTCAATTTTTTGCATAAAACATGAAAATTTAAAAATATTCATTTTATTGAATACTGTTTCTTTTAAAAATTGTAATTTCCAAGTGAGCAACAATTATGCGGTCTGCGGTAATTACTAAACTTATTTTATCTGGTATAACACCCACACATTAACAAGACGTGTGCTCTTAGCGTCAGTACAGCGAGATGTGCGGGTGCGTGCGCGGGCTGGAGCGCGTGGCGCGGCTGCGCGAGGCGCGCGCGTGCCGCCCGCTCGTGCCGCTCGCGGCGCATGCGCGCACGTGGTGGCTCTACGCGCTCAAGGCGCATCTGCCGCATCATACGTGTAAGAAATATCTATATTTTTTATATTATTTTTGACGTGACAACGTCTTATAATTCGATAGAGCCGGCTGCACGCACGAAAAAACATGACTCATGCGGCGTTACCTCGCTCTGAGGCGTTCCATGTAAGGCTTGAAGTGCAAGTGAGAGCGCGGAACGAGCGACAAAGAAGCACAATCGGCCTTAAAACGTTGTCACGTTCAACTATCGTCTGTAAACCGACTTTACAGACAACCAATTTTTTTGATTATTTAATGGGGTTAAATTGTCGTGCACCTAAAAAATGAACTTTATATACGCCATATTTTTTAATCTTGTAATTTTTCATATTTTGCTACGATTTTTGCGCACGTAACAAAGTTAACTTTATATTATACAGCATGACACAATGAATTTATTGGTCCTTCAAGTCACATTTTTTGTTGTCTAATTTTTTTATTTGAAAATGTTTTAGGGATGGATCCCAAACCAACTTGGGAATCATGTTTAGAGCAAGCTCGTAAGACGCGGCGTTACGTGGAGATTTGCCTCAGTATATTGTGCAACCCGGCCGCCACGCTGCCGCCGGAAGATAAACAGGCTAAAGATGACTTTGAGTGGGCCAACCCGCTGTCCGTACTTAAATTATGCAGAGAGGTAATTTATTATCTTTAAAACTATTTTTAAAAGATAATCAAACAATGATGTAGAAAAAAAAATAATATTACATTTGAAATTGTCTCTTCTTATGTTGTTACATATTTACTTTAAATTTAACCCCTAGGTGGCGATCCGCAAAGTGCCAATAACGGCCACAGTGCCAGAACAAGCGAGTTCCGGTCGATCAGTGCTAGTGCGCTGGTTTCCTCAGTGGTGGGGCTGGTACGCAGCGCCCCCGGACCCCCCGCCCGACCCCGCCGCCAGCCCCCCGGACCCCGCCAACACCTCGGACCCCGCACCCGCGAGACTGGAACACGAGATCCTGGATGTTATAGCAGATTCACTGGATGATAATACGCTGCTGAGAAGGGACGCGCTTTTCGGTCTCTTTGAGTTCACATTGAATACTGGGTCTTTCGATCTGTGCACAGAAGGCGACGATAGGTGCGTTTTTAAGTAAAATTTGATCGTTTTGTACTACAATTTATCCTAAAATTCTGTATTCTTTTTAGGACGAAGTTAATTTGTAACTAGATACATTAATATTTTGGACATAAACTTAAAAAAAAAAAGTATTAATTTTTCTCTTCTTTGTTTTGGATAAAACTTACAAGAGATAAATGAAATTAAAAAATTAGTCCTTCGAGCCGGATTTTTTGATTTTTCTCTTACAAGTTAGTCCTTCGAGCCGGATGTAAATGCCTTTGTTTCTTACTAAATTACATTTCAGTCCGGCGAATGGCTCGGCGAGTGAGAGCGCGGGCGGCGGCGTGGAGCTGCAGTTCAGCGCGGTGCGCGTGCGCGTGGAGTCGCGGCCGCGCGCCGGCGCGCTGTCGCTGCACGCGTCGCTCGGCGCCGTGTGCCTGCGCGACCGCATCAACCCGCGCACGCTCTTCCCCGTGCTCGTCGCGCCGCAGGTAACGCACGACGCATATAATATGTAAAAAAAGAGATTAATTATGATCTATTAGAGAAAAATTATGATAGTATTTATAACTTATTTTTTATTGGATTATATTGTCAAAATTTTTTCGTGCAAATGTAAGCGTGTTAAACTACTAGTACCATTTCATTAAAATTCACTCTACATATACCTCACCAGGGCATGATCCGCGAAGGCCTAAGCGCGATGAACCCGGCGGCGAGCGCTGCGTCGTGGTGGCGCACGCAGCAGGCGCCCGCGCCCGCACACGCACCCGCGCCCGCACACGCACCCGCGCCAAGTGACGACGAGCCGCTCTTCCAGTTCACGTACGAGAAGCGGCCCGTGGGACTCAATTGTGATCACAGGTGGGTTGATTTATAAGACGAAGAGGATAAAAATATGTTTTTTTGGTGTTAATAATAAAAATAATGTTAATTAATATTAGTCATTAATTCAATTTAAAATGAAACATGTTTTTGCTACATAATGTGGCGTCTTTCTTTTTTTATTAACGAGTGCAAAGCGTTTTCATTAATAGGATTTAAATGTTACGCGAGCTGCACGTGATTCTTACACACAAATGCACTCATTCTGTCTCTGGCAGTATGAATTAATTGTTAATTCTATCCACAATTTTTTAATGTTCAAATTTATATAAAAAATAAATGAAATGAAAAAAGCGATAAGCATCACACGCTAAAATAATTTATTTTTTCTATTGTACGTGAATTTTCACTTGATCTGGTGGGGGATATGCGGAACTAAGAGGTAATATCGTAAAAAATCTAAAAAAAAACATCAAAACCGGTCTCATGACTCGTTTTAGCATTTTCCGATATTCTACGTTATTTCGGATATCACTTACTACACCTAGTTGCAAAATTGACCCTGTATATTATGTTCTTATGTATTGTTGCGCAGGCTGCGCGTAAAGTCCCGCTCAGTGGAAGTGGTGTGGTGCGTGGAGGCGGTGCGGTGGGCGCAGCGCTGGGCGGCGGCGGGCGGCGCGGGGCCGGGCCGCGCCATCGCGCACGTGCGGGACCACACGCGGGCCACGCTGCGCACGCACTATGAGCGGCTGCTGCACGCGAGGCGGACGCCGGTATGTGATGGTTTTTGGGTTACAGAGTACAGACATAACCACTAAACATTTTTTAAAAATTCATTGCAAATTTTATCTTATTCAACCAAACATGTTTTCTTTTGAATTTGACATGAATGTCAAAAACCAACATTAGAAATGGACATTGATAAAAAAAATATTAAAATGTAGTAATTGTGTGTAATTGACTGAAATTTAAAACCTTTAACAGACCTTCGGAATTGTGACAAAATAAAAAAAAAAGATTCATATTTTTTTCTTATTACAGAATGACCGTCGCTCGTGGCAAGTGGAGCTGGACATATCGGCGCCGCAGATCCTGTTCGTGGAGGACCTGTGCGACCGCGACGCATCCGTGCTGGTCGTGGACTTCGGCCGGCTGCGGCTCGCCAACGCCAACCTCGTGGAGGAGGAGGAGCCCAAGCCGCTCTCCGTGGATGATGATGAAGGTATGGATAGGATGATGATATCGGCCTTTTGTAGTTTCCTTGTGATGCAACAGCAATGTTTGCTTAAATCAAAAAAGAGCGTGTATGCCAAGCACACGCGTCAAAAGTGAAACTTCTTTGGCAAAAATCAAAGATATCAAAATCGTCGCCTTACACCATGACGTGACGGCATTGCCATGACGCGTGCTTGAAATTTTACTCTCAACGCGCCTAAAGAAGTTTCACTTCAAAAATTATTTTACATTCAGTTCTTTTTAAGTTCTGCTTGACTGAAGTTTTATAGAGATCCTACCAAAGACCATATTTGACCACTATAATTCACTTATGTTCATTTCTTTATCTATATTTATGTTATACGTGCGTGTGCGCAGAGACGTTCATGACCCCGTGCTCGACGCCGCCGGGCAGCCTGCTGTCGCCGGGCTCGCCGCCCGACGCGCCGCCCGCCCCGCGCCCGCTCGACCCCGCGCACCTGCACACCAGCCTCTACGACCGGTACGATACACACGCACACACGCACGCACGCATACACACGCACGCACACATACGCATATAAAAACACGCGTGCCTGCACGCACACACACGTTACACATATTCTATTTTGACAACGCAGCTTGTCATAAAAAGGGTTTTATTGAACGTTTTTTGACAGTCAGTTAGAAAATAACAAATAAAACACAAGGTGAGATTCGAACTCGCGGGTTCGAACCCCGCCTCACAATCGATTTTTTTCTATTCTTTATTTTTTTTTATTTTATAAAGCATTGAATGCTATAAAGGTTAAAACTAGATATTAAATTATACCTAACTATTTTCATTTTAATATATTTTTCTAATTTGCAATAGATACAAGATAGAGCTGAGCGATCTACAGTTGCTGGTGGGGCGTGCGCGTGACAACTGGAAATACGCACACACAAAGGCTACTTCCGCCTTGCATCTTCTCGACCGATTCAGTATTTCATTACAGGTAACAATTTAAAGAAATATAATAATTTTAATTTAGACTTTTCCTTCTTAGTTCATTTAATCACAAAAATAACAGTTTTGCACACTTTGTTGTATTTTTTTTAACTTGCTGACTGCTGATTTGTACGAAATTTAACTTTGAAACAAAATTTAACGTACATTTCTGTTTTTTTAATTTTTTCCGACTCGAAGGACCAAATTTTTAAATACAATAATTTGTACAAAATACGACTTAAATTGTAAGTTTTATCCAACTATATTGTCCGTGTTAGTGCACTAACTGTGTGTGTTCAGGCGGAGCGGCGCGTGGTGCAGACGAGCGACCCGCAGTACCCGACGGCGGCGCTGTGCGGCTCGCTGCCCGCGCTCGTGGCGCACCTCTCCGAGCACAAGCTGGCCGCGCTGCGCCGAGTGCTGGCCGCGCACACAGCGCCCCGCCCCGCGCACGCACACCACCCACTGCCCAACTCGTAAGTGACAATATTAACCCTCATTAATCCAAGTTAAAGGTAGAATGTATTAGCGGTATTGTTTGTTATTTATTTTGCTCTGCTACCATAATACAATAACAATAGTTAAATACATCCTGAGTACATACCTGAAGTCGCGTGCGCTGCTTCCATAAATATGTGGTGTGTTGGTCAGTCAATTAGTCAAAACAATAGGGGCCCCTTGGGGAGGAAAAAACTATATTTACGGGAATAATTTAAATTACATAAGATAAAATAAAAAGAAAAGAGACAATTTAATGTATATAGTCACCACTGCTGCCAGGCACACGACGTCGCCATTACACTTCACTTGTCACATAAAACTCGCGGTCAGCGCGTGATTACTAATATCAATAAAAAGTACAATTAACAATTCCGCGGGCCGATTTTACTAATTTACTACGTGTTCAGCACGTATAACAATCGACGACACGCTCCGATGCGCGCGTAAATAACTTCCGAGGCGGCCGATAACAACACTAAATACACGACTTCACGCTAGCGGCGCGGTTGGCGGACTCCCATAGAATGCGACAATAACCGAATGCGAACCCCGCTCCGTCGCCAATTGAATACATCGCGTTTCCGCTATCAGTGTGACCATTTAATTATTTTATCTATTCCGAACAGGTATTATAATGTAATAATAACACCTATATTTTTTGCAAATATACATGATTTGAATTTGTACATACACTATACACTTGACACAGTTTGTTTGTATTATTATCGGACGTTCAAATATTGTTACTCTCGATTTTTCTATAACGTTGGACACAAAGCGCACTAGCAGTAGTAAAACCGGTTCTTTTGTTGATACACTTCACATTCTTTATTATAATGACTGATTAAGAAACCTGGGATCATTAATTTTTTTTATATTTTTTCCACCAGATGTCCCAACGAAGACGGCTCAGAGGACGACGAAGAAGAGGAAGAGAGCAGTATCAGCTCGGAGACAGAACGGTCGGAGTTTTCCACGCACAATAACGCCACGCTGCTCTTGCTGCAGTTTGCGATTGATCAGCTTTCTGTAGAGGTAAGTGACATTTTTGTTTGTATGATAGTGGTATTTTTTAAGCCACTTTTTAAGTTACATAGTAACACAACTTTATATAATTATTTTTTTTCTGACACTGTCAAAAATTGTGTTTATTCATCTTGTAAATCGTTATTATGGAAAAAGGGCTTTATTTTTTTATTAAACCGATTTTTTACTCAGATAATTATTCAAATCCAAAATCAAATTCACATTCAAAATTTATTTATTTTTTCACATTTTTTTACATAATTTCACATTTATCCCTATTAAGGATACTTTTCCAACTCTACTTGCATTACTGCCTGATTCCGTCTTGTCCCCACGTTTACCCCCGTGCCATCAGTAATATCTGTTCCGTGTGCAGGTGCAGTCGCGCGGGCGCAGCATAGCGGAGGTGCAGGTGTGCGGCGTGCGTGCGGCGGTCAGCGCGCGGCCCTGCGACACGTCCCTGTCGCTGTCCGTGCACTCGCTGCTGCTGGTGGACGCGCTGCAGACCTACGGCCCGGACTTCGAGCTGCTGGTGGCCAGCCACAAACACGTGGGGTATGTGTGTTGAGTGCGACACGTCCCTGTCGCTGTCCGTGCACTCGCTGCTGCTGGTGGACGCGCTGCAGACCTACGGCCCGGACTTCGAGCTGCTGGTGGCCAGCCACAAACACGTGGGGTATGTGTGTTGAGTGCGACACGTCCCTGTCGCTGTCCGTGCACTCGCTGCTGCTGGTGGACGCGCTGCAGACCTACGGCCCGGACTTCGAGCTGCTGGTGGCCAGCCACAAACACGTGGGGTATGTGTGTTGAGTGCGACACGTCCCTGTCGCTGTCCGTGCACTCGCTGCTGCTGGTGGACGCGCTGCAGACCTACGGCCCGGACTTCGAGCTGCTGGTGGCCAGCCACAAACACGTGGGGTATGTGTGTTGAGTGCGACACGTCCCTGTCGCTGTCCGTGCACTCGCTGCTGCTGGTGGACGCGCTGCAGACCTACGGCCCGGACTTCGAGCTGCTGGTGGCCAGCCACAAACACGTGGGGTATGTGTGTTGAGTGCGACACGTCCCTGTCGCTGTCCGTGCACTCGCTGCTGCTGGTGGACGCGCTGCAGACCTACGGCCCGGACTTCGAGCTGCTGGTGGCCAGCCACAAACACGTGGGGTATGTGTGTTGAGTGCGACACGTCCCTGTCGCTGTCCGTGCACTCGCTGCTGCTGGTGGACGCGCTGCAGACCTACGGCCCGGACTTCGAGCTGCTGGTGGCCAGCCACAAACACGTGGGGTATGTGTGTTGAGTGCGACACGTCCCTGTCGCTGTCCGTGCACTCGCTGCTGCTGGTGGACGCGCTGCAGACCTACGGCCCGGACTTCGAGCTGCTGGTGGCCAGCCACAAACACGTGGGGTATGTGTGTTGAGTGCGACACGTCCCTGTCGCTGTCCGTGCACTCGCTGCTGCTGGTGGACGCGCTGCAGACCTACGGCCCGGACTTCGAGCTGCTGGTGGCCAGCCACAAACACGTGGGGTATGTGTGTTGAGTGCGACACGTCCCTGTCGCTGTCCGTGCACTCGCTGCTGCTGGTGGACGCGCTGCAGACCTACGGCCCGGACTTCGAGCTGCTGGTGGCCAGCCACAAACACGTGGGGTATGTGTGTTGAGTGCGACACGTCCCTGTCGCTGTCCGTGCACTCGCTGCTGCTGGTGGACGCGCTGCAGACCTACGGCCCGGACTTCGAGCTGCTGGTGGCCAGCCACAAACACGTGGGGTATGTGTGTTGAGTGCGACACGTCCCTGTCGCTGTCCGTGCACTCGCTGCTGCTGGTGGACGCGCTGCAGACCTACGGCCCGGACTTCGAGCTGCTGGTGGCCAGCCACAAACACGTGGGGTATGTGTGTTGAGTGCGACACGTCCCTGTCGCTGTCCGTGCACTCGCTGCTGCTGGTGGACGCGCTGCAGACCTACGGCCCGGACTTCGAGCTGCTGGTGGCCAGCCACAAACACGTGGGGTATGTGTGTTGAGTGCGACACGTCCCTGTCGCTGTCCGTGCACTCGCTGCTGCTGGTGGACGCGCTGCAGACCTACGGCCCGGACTTCGAGCTGCTGGTGGCCAGCCACAAACACGTGGGGTATGTGTGTTGAGTGCGACACGTCCCTGTCGCTGTCCGTGCACTCGCTGCTGCTGGTGGACGCGCTGCAGACCTACGGCCCGGACTTCGAGCTGCTGGTGGCCAGCCACAAACACGTGGGGTATGTGTGTTGAGTGCGACACGTCCCTGTCGCTGTCCGTGCACTCGCTGCTGCTGGTGGACGCGCTGCAGACCTACGGCCCGGACTTCGAGCTGCTGGTGGCCAGCCACAAACACGTGGGGTATGTGTTTTAGTTGTAGCTAAATGTTTGAACGCTGTTTCACCTGATTGGACGTGGTAGTGCATTGGATTTTGACAAAAAAAGTATTTTTCACATTTTTATTTTGTATCGATACATCGCGGTATAATAAGTGGTTTGAATCGGAGAAAACAATTTTAATGTATTGTGAATTGTGATTGCCGTGTTAAACTTCAGAACAAGTTGTAGATTGACGTCATTATTTAACCTTTACCTTACCTACATTTCATACCATAGACAAAAATAACATTAAAGGAGTTTAACAATGTTTGTTTCCAGCATGGACACAACTTCGGGCAGTATCCGCGGGTCGGAGCCCACGTCACCAACATCGCCCGCGTCGCCCGACTCCCGCGCCCCTCCCCCCGCGCCCTCACCGCGGGATCTGCACAATGCGCTTCACTCGTTACACAGCTCATGTGAGTAGATAAAGATATACTGGCCTGGAAGAAATCGCTTTTAAGTGATAAGGTCACCTTTTGTACTTTACCTCGCATCTATACAAATATTTATATATGTACTATACATTGTAATGTTAAATGGTGTGGTACAATAAATGGTTAAATAAAATAAATAAATACTTAATACATAGACAGAAAATATAGAATAAAAAAAGAGAAGTAATAAGTTACAAAGTTTGCTTTGTACTCAACAATTTTTTCATTATATATTGGTATGTAATATTTAAATACATTTTTAAATAGCTTCGCTGTACGCTGTACGCATTATTTTTCTTCTCGGATTATTAATGATATTATAGCTTATAGATTGTTAATAATACAATGGAATCATGACAAGTTATATTCACAATATCATTAATATAAAAAACAAATAGGATAGGGCCAAGAAATGTACCCTGTGGGACACCACGTATTGGATATTTGTAATCAGACGTATTAGTTACTGCTTAATTTATTTTATTAATGTTAAACAACATAACACGCTGTTGCCTTTTTAAAAGATAAGAGACTAACCAATCAAACGCCACAATTTTGCATCATTTTTAGTAAGCGCTTGTGAGATACGAATTCAAATGCTTTTGTTAATTCAAAGAAAAGTCCTTTCGTGGTTTTATTTTCATTTAAACTACATATTTAAAATGTACTGATTGCAACATTTTTGTTTCTGAAATGCACATTACTCCACTCAAATGATATTAAATTTACCACATAATTCTACTCACGTCTAAACCTGCATTAATAAACATAATATAATAGGGATTTTATAATCGCTTCTTTTCAAGAATGTCTTTATTCGTAGGCTAAACTGCCTAATATGTTTTAACATTTTATAATTTATTATAATGAAGTTGGGCTCTATTCCTAAAATCTGATATCATTTATAATAGGCAAATACAATTTTGTTCTCTGTAGATATAACTCAACAATATAAACTTTACATTTGATGATTTGTTCTATCAGACATTCCTGACGCTGGAAGAACGAGTCCGACTCAAACTTGGATGGCAGGAGCCAGCATGAACTCGAGTTACGGGACTGCTGGGGCCACAGGACCACGGGGCACGAGCTGGGGCAACGGCTGGGGCTCAGACGGGGCCGCATGGGGCACACCAGGGCTCGTTGACTCGGAAGCGCTCATTGCAGTTGAACTGTGTATAGTGAAAGGCGATGGAACCTCTGAGGAATTGAGGATTGCTAATATTCTCTTCAATAATTTGGATGTTATAGGTAATTAACAAATCATAATATCAACTTAAGTATTAGTTACTTGTTTTTTTCATTTTTAAATGTTATTTTTGTAAGCTTGTTGTTAAAGGAGAATGACCACGGGTGGTATCGGTAAAATTTTAGTTGTGCCATGTATTCGTGATATTGTTAATTCCTATTTTTATTTATAATGATCATATGTATCACTATTAAGTCTTAATTATACCGGATAAATTGAAATAATAGTAAAAGTTTGTGTTTTGAAACATACATATCTATCTCTCTTGCAAGCGTCCTGCGTCATGTGTCATAGTTTCTATTTGAAATGAATGTTGAATGAATATGTTCGACGCATTGTTCAACGTTATTTATTTTGAAATAATGTTTATTACGATTTACTTTTCACATTTGTCTTGTAAATTAAAATATTACCTATGTAATAAATGTAAAACTTAACGTTCATCGTTAGTTTAAACTTGATAAAGTATTTTTTTGAAGTGTTGAATAAAACTATTGTTTTATTTTTATTGTCGCGAACTGCGGCTTATTTACATAAAAACTTTAATCGTTTCTAAAAGTACTAACATCAAGCTTTAAATTGAGCTATATTTCATCTTGACACAATAAGTTCGATTGCGATACCAAGTGCCATAGTCACTCGGGCAATCTCCTTTATTAAGTAATTTATTGTATTTATTTAAATCTTCAATAATAATAAATCTGTCTCGAAGGACCACAAGATTATCGAATGATACAAATTTACATGTTTCCATTTGCAGCGAACCAAGAGACGATAGTGGAGCTGATCGGGTTCGCGCACCGCGTGGTGGGCGCGGGTGCTGCGCGCGGCCCCGCCCCGCCCGCGCACAGCTCGCCGCTCGCGCCGCCCGCCGCGGACGAGCCCAAGGTGACTGACACACACACACACACACACATCGCATACTCACATAGTAGAATAATGGATACAAAACTTAACGGAGTTAGATATCTACATTGATCAGAAGTTAGGTTGAAATCTATCGTTTTTTCACACATCGCATGGAATTTTTTTCGTGAAGTTATGACAATTTTGTGTGTCAAGTTTTCGTTTATATTATTCATTGGTTAGGTCTCCTTTAAATCAGGTAATATTATCATAAAATGTTCTTATAACCACAAATACTTCTCAAATCTCTATTCTTTATTAAAGTGAAACTTTTATTACATCGTCTCAAACTTTTTGGTCTGTGTAGCGCATGTCGCGTGACGGTCGGCTGCCGAGTAGGTATAAAGCAGTGTTTGGAAAGTTTCACTTTTACCGTGGTTTCATAAAACCACACAACATTTTTGCTTATCACGTAATACTTCTTATGCCATTGAACTGACAAGTTTTTGATATTAATTAACACCTCCAGAGTCATAAATCATGTATTGTTTACATAATATATTCAGGTGGGCGTGCGTTCGGAGATAACGTTCGACTTCCACCGGCTGGGCGTGCTGCTGCTGCGCGCGGGCGTGCGGGAGGGCGCGCTCGTCGCCAACAAGATCGCTACCGCCACGCTTGGTGACGCGCGCATACAGGCTACACTTAGTATGTTACACTTTATTGTATACATTATACAACACTGCAACAGGCTTTGACGCTTACACTTTGACACTTACACTTTGACATACTTTGTTTATACTAAAGTTTTTTTTTCTAATGTTTATTGTACTTGTTATTGTTTTAAAACTGTGTATAAATGAGGATATTTTACACTGTTATTGACGTTCAGTACTGCTAAATAACGAAAAACCTTTTAAGAAACTCATAAAATCTTAGTTCTTTTTAAATTTTCGTTTTTAAACTGACTAAGAAAAGTATTAAGTTTATAATGATTTCCAAAGTTACTTTCAGACCATAAATTTTTACATAAAACTGATCGTGTTTTCTTGAAAAGATGGTTCGAGCGTGGAAGTGAGCGGTTCACTGGGCGGCGTACAAGTGGTGTCCGTATCGGAGAACGCAGGACTACATTCCCGCATTCTATCGGCTGGTCGTGCCCCTCCTGCCCCGTTAGCCCCGCTAGCCCCCTTGGCCCCACTCGCCCCAAGGCCCCCGGACACACAGACCAGTGATGAAAAAGCGCTATTCTTTACGATATCGAGGAATGTACAACCGCCTAATGAAGATGAAATGCCTGGTAGGTGTTTGTATTAAACTTGAATTTAAATTGAGCACAATTTTTAAATTCATACTTCGCTGTATAAAGTATGAATAACAAAACTATGGCAAATATTATATTTTAAGAAGATTGAACAGAATTACGATTAAATAGATAAATAATTATGTGAATATTATAGATCTCTATGTGAGGTAAAAGAAGAATGTTAACAATGTACCCGTAAAATATGTGATCATATTCTTTCACTTCAATTTTAGTGGTGGAAGTGAAAGTGCAAGTGCAAGTGGCTAGTGTGTGGTACACGCACTCGGGACCACTGTTACGAGAACTGCAGAGCTGCCTCACAGAGTTTAAGCAGTACTTGGCTAACCTCGCGCGGTCTATCCGCGCGGCCGCTGCAGACATGGCTATTGGCTTGGTGCATCCCAGGTATAAGTTACGTGTTATTTTTTGACAAAAATACAGTTTGTTCATCCCACTTTTGAATATATTTTTTTTGTTTATCTGTTAGTTTTTTAGAATATTTACGCCAAAATTGCCAAATATCTATTGGTTATCAGCGATATTATCAACAAGCAACATATGGCTTTTTAAGTGTGTTTGAATCGAGTTGTTTTAGTTTTGTTTTTTAATTCAGGACGGACAGTCTATACGCAAATCCAAAACTATCGCAGTCTACGGAAGGCGTGTCCCCGCGGCGGCGGACCACGAGCTTGGGCAACTCCTTAGATGAGCCGAATAGAGATCCTCACCAATTGATCTTGAGGTAAAAAAAAATGAGATGTTGTATTGTTTATTCTTTTTACGATATTTATACCAATGAATGTTTGTAAAAAAAAAACAAATTGAATTTTTTTTTCTATTTTTTCATTTTTTCAGATTTTTTCACTTTTTTTCGTTTTTTGAGATTTATCATGTGTTAATGTTGTAACGTATGTATTGCAGCGTGAGCGTGGAGCTGGAGTCGCCGGTGGTGGTAGTGCCGTGCGCGGCGCAGAGCGCGAGCGTGTTCGTGGCGCACCTGGGCCGCATGAGCCTCGCCAACCGGCCCGGCGCGCCCGCGCGCTCGCTCTACCGCGTGCGCGTGCGCGACATCTGCCTCGTGTCCGTGAGTGTCTGTGTAGTGTGGGCGTGTTCGTGGCGCCGGTGGGCGGTGCCGTGCGTGGCGAGAGAGAGAGAGAGAAAAAGAAAAACAATATCTGTATTTCTGTCTAACTCTATTAACATAATTAACTGCCATATCATGCTGTACTTTTTTCTCAGAATCAAAAATTAAACTCAATCTTTTTTTCTGCCCCACCAGCTAGACGTAACGGAGCGCCTGCAGCAGCAGCAGCAGCCGCTGAGCGTGCAGGCGCTGTACGACGTGGCGGGCGGCCGGCCCGTGCTGCACGACACCGCGCTGCACCTCGCCGTCGCGCTGCAGGACGGCGACCAGCAGCCGCAGGTACCGTAGCTTCTGCAGCAGCAGCAGCCGCTGAGTGTGCACAAGTGTTTATATGAGAAGTCATACTTAACTTGTGATGACAAACAAATTGCCTCAATTTTTTTAGTTCTGCTTATAATAATGCTGTTTAAGTTGTCTAATATTTATAACACTTAAATTTGGTGCCATTCTAGTGCCAAGTGGAGGGCAAAGTAGTAGGCGGGCTACACGTGACTGCCAGCCGCGAGCAGTACGAACAGCTGCTGGAAACAGTGCGCTGGGTGACTGGGGATGCGCCCGCGCACCCGCCCGCACCGCCGCCGCAGGATGACCCGCTTGTTGATCAGGTCTGTACTTGTGTCTGCAGAAAATTTCATGAGAAATAAGGTGTATTGGGTACATGTAGCCCTCTTACACATGTAAAGATTGTGCAGGTCAAGAAAATGCCATAAGTATTTTTTGTGATTTTTCTAAAGCTTTCGATTTTGTTGAATACAAAACATTATTAGGAAAACTAATTTTTATCGAATCAATAGTAATGCTAAAGATTTGATACTTCCTCTGACTCATTCCATTTATTACAAAAGATTTGATTGGGAGGCCAAACTTCACCGGTCACAGTTATGTAAATAGGTGTCCCACAAGGTTCTATTTTAGGTCCGTTTTTATTTTTAATGTATGTTAATGTTTTAATAAATTTGGTTGAATTCATGATATCTTTAAATACCTCTTTATCCTAGTGTTATTCCCAGTTGACGTGTTTATTTTTCCTCACACTAAAACTTGATACTTGACACGAAAACCAAGCTTATACAAAATAATGTGTGTACAGACGAGCACGCTAGCGGAGGGCGCGGTGCCCACGCTGCGGCTGGACCCGGCGGTGCGCGCCGCCGTGCTGGCCGTGCCGCCGCCCGCACCCGCACCGCTACCCGCACCCACCTTTACTTCCACTGTCGGTGAGTTGTCATTATTTATTGATGCTTTTGTTTTTATTAAAGAGGATTTTTACACTCGAAATTCAAGCGTTTCATAAATACAGGTTAAAGTTAAAGTGTATTTTTTTTAATTCAATAAATTATAAATTTAAAGGTCGCGTCATGTCAATACCGTCATGTCATGTTTATATAATAAATAAATAAATAAATAAATAAATAAAATCTTTGAATCTTGCTAGAGAAGTTTCACTTCTGACACGTATGCTCGGCACACACGCTTTTTTTTTTCAATTCGACCATGTCATTAACGAACTTAATAAATGTACACGTAGGTTCAGGCTTTTCATAAGTACATGCTGACGTGTTTTTAACAGTGACATTCGAGCTGCCCAACTTTACGGTGGAGTTACGCGCCGACCTGGGTGCGGGCGAGCGCAGCCTTGTGGCGCTCACCTTTAGAGAATTCTCGCTGAAGCACTCGCACTTACACCCGCATGAGACCACGCTACAGGTCAGACTTCGATGCTACGCTTTTTGGAATAATTTTTAACTGATGAATAAAAATATAAATTTCGGATTTAGCTTTACTGAAAATTAAGGGTATCGAAATGAATTGCTATTTTGATAAACTGATGCAAAAGTTTTACTCGTAAATAATAAATTTGTTATTTCTACCTATCCTGTAGTAATTTTGTTTTTGTAAGATATAATTGGACCATTTTGTTAATTGCGATGCGTCACCAGGTGTCGCTATACTCGATCACGATGGAGGACCTAACAAAAGACCCGGACTCGCGGCACCGCATGCTGATGGTATCTCACTCCCCGCCGGTGCCCCCAAAGGCAGTTTTCGTCTCCAAGTCGTGCCCCGACTTCTCGTGGCACGCGAGTACTGCCCCCGTGCTGCCCCCAACACCCCTCGTGCGTAGGCCCTCGCTGCCCTCGGGGCTTAATGCTACAGAGAATAAGCCGGAGAAAGAGGTTTGTGTTGTATTAAATGATAAATTGAAGTATCAGTTAAAACTAAAGTTCTAAATAAAGGAGCGCTATGCGCTAGCGTTAAAATGAATAAACACGCATTATTTACTCTATAAATCGTCTGTCTTTAAGGTTTATTGTAAGTATACAAATTTGTTAATATGTGGATGATGTTAATTGTTAAGCAGCCAAAATTGTCTGTATAATACGATCATGTTATTTTAAATTATCATTTTATTCATTCTTGATGTTAAATCAGATTTTATCAGATAAAATCAGTCAATAAGGATATTAACCGACGCCCTTAGTCAATAACCTCAATAACCGTCAATAAGGATATTGACTGGTTCAGGGTTTTGACTGTAGCATATATAAAGACTTACAAAATGTTATATTGTAGCGGTTACGAGAAAAGCAAGACAGTCGTTGCGGCCCCACCCCGCCCTGCTCCCCCGTGGAGGGTGCTGCGGGGGGCGAGGGCGAGGGCTGCGAGGGGGACGCCGCTGACGACAACCTCGTGTGGGTCTCCGTGCACACGCGCGACCCGCGACATCCGCACTTTAACGATAAATTCAATAAGGTTAGTTTGGAAAGTTCCTCAAAGGACCATCATCATCACTACATAGTATAAAACAAAGTCGCTTTCTCTGTCCCTTTGTATGCTTAAATATTTTAAACTACGCAACGGATTTTGATGCGGTTTTTTTAATAGATAGAGTGATTCAATAGGAAGGTTTTAGTATATAATTTATTAGGTTTTAGACAAAGCGGGCGAAGCCGCGGGCGGTAAGCTATTTATGTATAAATTAAGAACTTTCAAGGTGACATTAACAGTTTGTTTTCAGAAATTAAAGTTCTTGTTATTTATTATAGGTGTCAAGCTTGACAAAAGTGGAGTTCAACTGTCTGAAGTTAGTGCTGAGTATCGACAGCTGGGTGGCCGTGTTGGACTTCTTTGGAGTCGCCGGAGATGAAGCTGGACAGGATACCAATACTGATATTAATGGGAAAGGTACTTATTTCTGTTATTGCATACTATATTGTAGATAATGATTCTTATAATGATCGAATTATGAATATAAAAGATGCTTTTTATGAAATGTTGTGGTTCAAATATTTTAATGATTATTATTCTTAAAAGTGTATTAGTTCTAAGTGAAAAATTGTAAAAGTATTTGTGATAAAACGTATTTTCTTTCTTTTTAATGGCGTGTTTGATTAGCTCTAATTAGCCTGTTGTTTTTTACAGATTGTGTGGATGGGCAAAGTGACGTGTCTACCGATGTGGACAGCACGGTGACGGAGACGGAGATATTCGTGCGGTCTCTGTCGGTGGTGGTGGTGGGCGCGCGGGGGGACGCGTGCCGCGCGCTGGTGTCGCGCGGGGCGGCGCGCGTGCGGCGCGGCGCCGAGCGGCACGTGCGCGCGGAGCTGGGCGCGCTCGCGCTGGCCGACCTGGCGCCGCGCGCGCCGCTCTGGCGCGACCGCCTGCGCACAGCACAGCGGCATGCCCTCACGCTGCACTACCACCGGTCAGACAGCTCGTATCTTGATTGACAGAACGACATGTCAAGCGATTATTGTTTTTATTCGTTTTCGTTAATTTAAATATGTTTCTTTAGTTGAATGACTTCATTTTTAATTAACCCTGTCATACGTAAAAACACCTTTCAGTTATATTTTATAAAATAAGCCCCAATTATTATTATTACCTCGATCTCTCATTGCCTTCTTATTATCATTTTTTATTCACTAGGTTGAGTCCAGCAGCAGCGTTAGAAGCTGGGTACGAGGCGAGTCTTGAGTTGGATATGGGGCCGCTAACGTATGTGCATACGCGTCGTTTTGTGTTAGAACTACAAGCGTTCGCTCGCGACTTTAGTCTTCTGCGGCACGTAATTGTGCAGGCCCGTCGAAAGGTACTATATTGTTTTACTAGGTGTTTTACCTGCAGTGCTCCGCTCTTGTTGGTCTTAGCGTGATGATATAACCTTCCTCGATAAATGGGCTATCTAACACGGAAAGAATTTTTCAAATCGGATCAGTAGTTCCTGAGATTAGCGCGTTCCAACAAACAAACAAACAAACTCTTCAGTTTTATAATATTTGTATAGATTACAATTTAATAAAGTGAATCTTTTGTGTCCTATTTGTTTTCTAAAAAAATAAAACATTAATTTTAATCTGACTCGAAAGACCAAAGTTCACATGTTTTGTTATTGACCTAAAACGATCTTTTCATAAATATATAGATCGGAATAACGAACACTGCATGTAATGTTAGTAGTAATTATAGTATGTAAGTTGTTTGTTGTGTTTGTAACCATGTTTGATTGCACGTGTGTGGCGGGTGTCAGGTGTCGAGCGTGGCGCGCGCGTCGCAGGCGCAGCGCATGCGGCTGAAGGTGCGGTGCGCGGCGCCGCTGATCGTGGTGCCGGTGTCGGGCCGCAGCCGCGCCGCGCTCGCCGCCGAGCTGCGCCTGCTGCACCTCGACAACTGCTTCCGCCGCGCGGGCGACCCCGGCACAGTCAGCACAATGCTCGACCCCGCCAGGCGTGAGTCCGTACATCATGCATCACATCGCATCGCAACACGACATATCACTTCACATTGCATTAGATATCGCATAAGACCTCGCATCACAGTGTGGGTAAAGTATAATCATACTGTGATGTCATAAATCACGACATTTCACATCACATCACATCGTATTATTATATCACATCACAACACGACACATCACATACTAATATTATTATCAAATCACGTCACTTAGCATCATGTCACGTTACATAATATCACGTCACGTAGCAGCTTACTGACCTGTTAAAGCACCTGTAAAAGCTCCCTGACCTGTTAAAGCACCTGTAAAAGCTCCCTGACCTGTTAAAGCACCTGTAGCAGCTCCCTGACCTGTAAAAGCACCTGTTAAAGCTCCCTGACCTGTTAAAGCACCTGTAAAAGCTCCCTGACCTGTTAAAGCACCTATAAAAGCTCCCTGACCTGTTAAAGCACCTGTAAAAGCTCCCTGACCTGTTAAAGCACCTGTAGCAGCTCCCTGACCTGTAAAAGCACCTGTAAAAGCTCCCTGACCTGTTAAAGCACCTGCAGCAGCTCCCTGACCTGTTAAAGCACCTGTAAAAGCTCCCTGACCTGTTAAAGCACCTGTAAAAGCTCCCTGACCTGTTAAAGCACCTGTAAAAGCTCCCTGACCTGTTAAAGCACCTGTTAAAGCTCCCTGACCTGTTAAAATATCTGTTTCAGCTCCCTTCCTGTTAAAGCACCTGTAACAGCTCCCTGACCTGTAAAAGCACCTGTAAAAGCTCCCTGACCTGTAAAGCTCCCTGACACGTTAAAGCACCTGTAAAAGCTCCCTGACCTGTTAAAGCACCTGTTACGGCTTCCTGACTGGTACAAGCAACTATTATAGCTCCCTGACCTGATAAAACATCTGTTTCAGCTCCCTGACCTGTTAAAGCACCTGTCAAAGCTCCCTGACCTGTTAAAGCACCTGTCAAAGCTCCCTGACCTGTTCAAGCACCTGTTAAAGCTCCCTGACCTGTTAAAGCACCTGTTACAGCTTCCTGACTGGTAAAAGCAACTATTATAGCTCCCTGACCTGATTAAACATCTGTTTCAGCTCCCTAACCTGTTAAAGCACCTGTAGCAGCTCCCTGACCTGTTAAAGCACCTGTTACAGCTCCCTGACCTGTGAAAGCACCTGTTTTAGTTCCCTGACCTGTTAAAACATCCGTTACAACTCCCTGACCGGTAAAAGCACCTGATATAACTCTCTCACCTGTTAAATCATCTGTTTTAACTCCCTGACCTGTTAAATCATCTGTTATAGCTCCCTGACCTGTTAAAGCACCTGTAAAAGCTCCCTGACCTGTTAAAGCACCTGTAAAAGCTCCCTGACCTGTTAAAGCACCTGTAGCAGCTCCCTGACCTGTAAAAGCACCTGTTAAAGCTCCCTGACCTGTTAAAGCACCTGTAGCAGCTCCCTGACCTGTAAAAGCACCTGTAAAAGCTCCTTGAAATGTTCAAGCACCTGTCAAAGCTCCCTGACCTGTTCAAGCACCTGTTACAGCTTCCTGACTGCTAAAAGCAACTATTTTAGCTCCCTGACCTGATAAAACATCTGTTTCAGCTCCCTGACCTGTTAAAACACCTGTAGCAGCTCCCTGACCTGCCAAAGCTCCTTGACATGTTCAAGCACCTGTAAAAGCTGCCTGACACGTTTAAGCACCTGTTGTAGCTCCCTGATCGGTAAAAGTATCTGTTATAACTCCCTGACCTGTTAAGTCATTCTCCCTGACCTGATAAAACATCTATAAAAGCTCCCTGACCTGTTAAAGCAACTGTAAAAGCTCCCTGACCTGTAAAAGCACCTGTAAAAGCTCCCTGACCTGTAAAAGCACCTGTTAAAGCTCCCTGACCTGTTAAAATATCTGTTTCAGCTCCCTGACCTGTTAAAGCACCTGTAGCAGCTCCCTGACCTGTAAAAGCACCTGTAAAGCTCCCTGACACGGTTAAGCACCTGTTATAGCTCCCTGACCGGTAAAAGTATCTGTTATAACTCCCTGACCTGTTAAAGCACCTGTAAAAGCTCCCTGACACGTTTAAGCACCTGTTATAGCTCCCTGACCGGTAAAAGTATCTGTTATAACTCCCTGACCTGTAAAGTCATTCTCCCTGACCTGATAAAACATCTATAAAAGCTCCCTGGCCTGTTAAAGCAACTGTAAAAGCTCCCTGGCCTTTTAAAGCACCTGTAAAAGCTCCCTGACCTGTAAAAGCACCTGTTAAAGCTCCCTGACCTGTTAAAATATCTGTTTCAGCGCCCTGACCTGTTAAAGTACCTGTAGCAACTCCCTGACCTGTAAAAGCACCTGTAAAAGCTCCCTGACCGGTTCAAGCACCTGTAAAAGCTCCCTGACATGTTCAAGCACCTGTAAAAGCTCCCTGACAAGTTTAAGCACCTGTTATAGTTCCCTGACCGGTAAAAGCATCTGTTATAACTCCCTGACCTGTTAAGTCATCTGTTATAGCTCCCTGACCTGATAAATCATCTGTTATAGCTCCTGACTTGATAAAACATTTGTTAAAGGTCCCTGACCTGTTAAAGCACCTGTAAATGCTCCCTGACCTGTTAAAGCGCCTGTAAAAGCTTCCTGACCCGTTGAAGCACCTGTTTCAGCTCCCTGACCTGATAAAACATCTGTTACAGCTCCCTGACCTGTTAAAGCAACTTTAGTAACTCCCTGACCTGTAAAAGCACCTGTAGCAGATCCCTGACCTGTTCAAGCACCTTTAAAAGCTCCCTGACCTGTTAAAGCACCTGTTTCAGCTCCCTGACCTGTTTAAGCACCTGTTACAGCTCCTTGACCTGTTAAAATACCTGTTACAGCTCCCTGGCCGGTAAAAGCACCTGTTACAGCTCCCTGACCTGTTGAAGTACCTGTTACAGCTCCCTGATCGGTAAAAGCATCTGTTATAGCTCCCTGACCTGATAAAACATCTGTTACAGCTCCCTGAACAGTAAAAGCACCTGTTATAGCTCCCTGATCTGTTAAAGCACCTGTTAAAGCTCCCTAACCCGATGAAAAATCTGTTACAGCTCACTGACCTGTTAAAACACCTGTTACAGCTTCCTGACCTGTTAAAGCACATCACGACACGTCACAAAATATTACATCATATCACGTCATTTCATAACACATAACTTGATGCTTACATCACAACACGACCCATCACATGATATTACGTCATGTAACTTGACATCGTATCAGTTCACATCAGTTGTCACATAGTTCATCGCACCAGACCGCACATAACAATGTGGATGATGTACAATCATTCTGTGATGTTATCACTTTCGTTTGATAATAAAGTTAATTTATTGGTCCAGCGGAGCGCGAGCTGCTGGACGTGCGCACGATACGACTGGAGGGGCTGTCGGTGTGGTGTGCGGAGGGCGGGGGTGGGGGAGGGGGGGCGCGTGGCGTGCGCGTGCGACGAGTGGGCCCGCCGCTGCTGCCCGCGCCCACGCACCTCCAGCTGCAGCTAGAGATTAATTGTGATAAAACGCACAATGGTGAGTTGATAATGCATGTCGTTTATTTTTATTTAGAGCTAACTTCTCAATAATTAGTTTAATTAGAACTGTAACTGTATAACTGTAGCTGCAAATTCCATATATTGAACTTAGATTATTTTTTGTGTGCTATGTGATGTACAATAAATAATTTCTCATTATTTAATTAATGTTTTATCGTGATTAGTGGCGGACATGACGATGCAAGGCACGCTAACTACTCTCCAAGTGTCGCTGGACGCGGCGCAGTACCGCCTCATCCGCGGCGTGTTGGTGCACAACCTGGGCGAGGCGTGCCCCGAGCTCGTAGCGCCTGCCCCCGCGCCGCAGGCGGGGCAGGCAGTGGGGGCAGATGTGTGGCGCACTTGGTCGCTGCAACTGCACTTGCAGGTAAGGGAACCTTGTTCGAACTTTGTGTATATCTGTTTTGTACCCTGCCATGTGTATCAGTGTGTATATGGTTGAAGATTCTACATTTTGTAGCTCTTAAAAGGTACTATGTCCTTAAATATCATTCATATTGACTTTACAAATTATAAAACCATAATACACATATGCTTTTCCCCTAATACATATAAACCATGTATGTTATTCCACTGCCATAAAGTAGCAAATGTAATGTTATTACAGGACGTGCAAGTGCAATTACGTCGTGCGGACGCGCCACCTCTGGCCGCGGTCCATTTCATCAAGTCAAGATTACTACTTGATTCGTATTCCGACACCAGCCAGGATGTTGACCTTGTATCTCAGGTGGGTTATATAGGAAAATAAAGAAGTATACGAAAAGGCTTTTTCTTTGTGGTGTAGCTCGAATTACTGTAAAAATATAGAAAGTTTCAATTTTGTATGAAATCCGGCTCGAAGGACCACTAAAGTACGAGATAGGAACAAAATACCGTAATTTATTGTGTAATATAACAATAACTGACATTTAATACAATTGACGATAGTTTAGTACATAATAAGTTTTGAAGTGTCACACACACACGCAAAGCGACAAATTTATATCTCTATACAGAATTCGATAAAAACTAGTATTGTCTTATAGGAGATCCTAGTTTGCGACAGCCGGTACTCATCGGAGCCGGCCAACCGGCGCGGCAACGTGTTCAGCCGCATCGTGCAGCCGCAGCCCGACCACCCGCACACCGTGCAGGCTGAACTGCATGCCAGGTAATATATTGTCCTAAATAAAATCCAAACATTTATTCAACTAAATATTTTGTTAGAAGTCACTTCAGAATGCTTTGAATCATAATCATATAGAAAGAAATTATTTTCCATCTCTGGGCCAGGTCACACAGGACAGCAAGCATTACCTTTTAGAAAAAATGTGTGGTTTTATGAAACCACGGTAAAAGTGAAACTGTTCGAACGGTTCCGAACACTGCTTTATACCTACTCGGCAGCCGACCGTCACGCGACATGCGCTACACAGACCAAAAAGTTTGAGACGATGTAATAAAAGTTTCACTTTAATAATTCTTGGGCTGACCATATTTTCTACCAAATAATTGATTTCACGTTTTATTTGGTTGGTGTTGACAAAAAAGACTTTAAAAAAATAACTATGTGCAGGAAACGTCCGGACTCGTCAGCGTACACAATAATGGTGAACAACATGCGTCTGATGGCCATTCTGGACTGGTGGGAAGCGGCGAACCAGTTCATCATGCAGCCCCCGCCGCCGCCTGCTGATCCTGACCAACTATACTTGTAAATATACATTACTTACGGTAACCTTAACATCGTGAATGCTTATGGGCAGCGGGCATCACTTTTAATCAGACGATGATAGCTGCTTAAGCGATAAAAATAAAACTTTTTCCTGATAATAACCTTGACCTTGGACCTTGTTAAAAAGCATATTTTACCTTATTTTTTTGTTAAAAGTTTATTTAATATTTTGTATAAGATTGACTAATAATAATAAATTAATCATGCTTTTATCTTGAATTCTGCTGATTATGATTTACCTACATTGTTCAGTGAGGAAAGGTCACCAGAGTACGGTCTAGACGCCAGCAACACGGAGAGCGGGGGCGAAGCGCCCGAGCCACCCGAGCCGATGGAGCTCAAGCTGAACGTCACCGACTCGCAGCTCGTGCTCGTGGAGGACGCCTCCGTGTGGGACACTAACGCTGTTATATTGAAGGTATACTAATCGTGTTAGGCGTATGTAATCTACTTTATTTATCTGCTGTATTTCATTTGAAAATTTTCATTGTATTTTTAACCAACTTAAAAAAAATGAGATTCTTAATTCGACCGTATTTTTTTGGGTTTGTTACCGTCTTTCGACTGTTATTTGTTTAGTTCTGATAATTTAAAAGCGGTTAAGTTTTTGAAGTGAAAACTTCTTTAGCGGCGTTGAGCACTTTTTCTGTAAAAAAAATAAAATCTTAAACTCGCGTCAGGACACGTGACCTGATCGAAAAAGCGTAAGACGGATACCATTCCAAAATATCAAACATGCTCAACGTTAATAATCAAGTTTTCACTTCTGCCGGCACTCCCGGAGTGCAACCCGTCTTTTTTTTAAGTAATTATTTTAACTTCGTTTTAACCATAATGTGCACTTTCTCCAGAGCACCACAGTGATCACGTACCGCGTGGCAGAGGAACGGGCTCTAGTGTGCGAAGTGAGTGAGCTGGAGGTGTTCTCGTGCGTGCTGGGGCTGGAGGACGAGACCGCGCTCGCCATCGTGGACCCCGCCGCGCTGCACCTCGCGCTCAACGCTGACCAAGTGCTGCACGTGAGTCGCTGCTACACACTCATACACACACTCACACACACTCAATCACATGTACACAGTGTGATCTTTTTGCTTGTAACCTTATATAGTTACATACACAATAACTCATTCATTCCACACACACACACTCAGTCAATCTACACACACTCGCTCAATCAGCACACACTCACACAGTCACATACAAACACATAGTGATCGTTTTGCTTGTTACCTTTTTCTGTGGTTGCACGGAAGAGATCATTAATAAGTGATAAGGCCGCCAAATAAGTTGAACTCTGTCTTTTTCTGTAATTAATCTAAAGTTTCTTGTTTGTTAAACTATATTAAAGTGTTTAATCAATAATAAATACACATACTTACACACTCACTCACTGATACACATACTCACTCACCAAGATAGAGCATTCCTCAGTAGTTTTACTCCTAAATGATTGTTTACCGCACAAGCTCATAAAACTCCTTATTGCAGGTGGATATGGGCACACTAAACCTCCGCCTCTCCTACCACGATATGCGCATGTTTGCTGCCATGCTGCAATCGCTGCCTGCGCAAGCGAGACTCGCGCTTTCAGGTCAGTGATATGACTTGAATATTTCTTCTTGACACTGATACAAATCCGTCTTTATGAGTCTTTCTCTTTTATATCTTTTACTTTTTTTAGGTTTTTAGAAAATTCAGAATATTACCTCTATTATTTCCTGTATTTCTCTATATCCGATCGGAAAATGCATGATATGAAAAATGAAATTATTTATTATTACATTCTTGCTGCTTAAAAAATATTTACACTAAGAAAATATTTTGTCGATTTTCAGTTTCAGTGTTAAAGTATTCAACGGCAACTCTCTTATACTTTTAAAGCATTAAATATATTAATGGTCATGATATATTCTTTTCTTACACGTTATTTTAGATGAAATTAGAACATCGATCGATTGATTTATTATACAATACACAATTAAGATCGATCCACCAACAACCTGTCTAAATTAGCATTTTATGCGCGTTACGTAAATTAATATGTCATTTATACAGACAAGTCCGACCCCAGCACGCACGTGGTGGACGAGCCGGCGAACAGCGTGCACATGCGCGCCAACAACAACGCGTCGCGGCTCGTTGCCCCGCGCTGGTTGCGCACCAACTCGCACCCGCATGCACACGCACATGCGCATACGCATTCGCCTGCACCGAGTGTGCAGCCACCGCCTAAGAAGACTTTACGAGCTGTGCAGGTATGTCTTATTTAAACAAAATGAAAAAAAAATTGACTTAATTGTATCTGTGTGTATTTTACTTCAATAGTACAGAAGATACGATGAAGTGGAAAAAAAGAGTGTATATGCCGAGCACACGTGTCAGAAGTGAAACTTCTTTGGCAATATTAAAAGATACCAAAATCTTCGCGTTACTACACGACGTGACGGTATTGCCATGACGCAACCTTTAAAATAATAATAATAATAATAAGGGCGTAGGGATGTGACGACCCCATCGCCCACGGTTGGGATATCTATTGTTTACGTGACAATAGATATTCCACCCGTGCAATCAGTCAACCCGCAGGACACCTTGTGGCGGGGTGTCGGGGAGTAGCGACCCCGCGGGAACCGAGTGCTCCCGGGGGAGGCCCCTGTCTTCATCTCCGGCTTGCCTTCACCGGCTGGTCGGAGTGAAGCCTAACGAGGACAGGACCCCCACCTCTGGCTTGCCTTAACCGGCCGGCCAGAGTGGAGTCGCGAGAGCTTTTAGCTCGAAGGGTGGATGCGAAGCGTAAGTGGCGAGTGGGCACGTGATGCTGGACCCTCAGGGAGCGCGTGATCGTCGTTTAAAGTCCAGGGACGCCTCTCCACCCTTAGCTGCTCACGACATGTTGCCCTCTTGTTGCTAAGTTACAGCGACTTTTTAGAGGGCCCATCTGTGAGAGGGCGAGTCACCGTCTGCCAATATATTTTTACAAACTTTGTTGTAGAAAGGCAGACGCCATAGTTCCTATAGACCCAGTAACCTGTCCACATAGCACCCCTTTCCATAGTCCAGTTATTTATTTCCATTTTCTGTAATAGTCCTACATCGGCCGCGGACTGCCCAGGGCTGTATCTCTATATAGTGCAGTCATGGGCAGGCTGCGGCTGGTGTCCCATAACACATTAAAACTCTCAAAAGGGCCTCTGCGTGTTGGATCCGTGTCCCCACGTAAGCCTTCCAAAAGACCGGGTACCGTCCTTCTGGTGGTACCCGAGTATTATGGAGAAGAGAAACATAATAATAATAATAAATTTATTTATTTCTTTCCAGTACATGTACAGTATTTAAGTAACATTAAACAGGCAACAGGTGTGGAAAGCTGGTGCCTATGGTAGGTGTAAACCTGTAATACAGGTCACCAGGTCATATCAAAATATTACTATCAACGCGCCTAAAGAAGATTCACTTAAAAGATTGATGTTGTTTGTATGTGTGCAGGTGAGCGCGGAAAGTGTGACGTTGTGCGTCATCGATGACTGTCTGGACTCTGATGTTCCGCTGCTGGAGTTGTCACTTGCAGATCTACAGCTTGAACAGGTGATTATAATAAATTATTTCATCTGTATGTGGTATATGAAGGTTCGTGTAACAGTAAATAAATAAGGTGACATTAATGTAACACCACATTTTGGAAAAATTGATTTTATACATTTTTATGACTTCTAAACTGTAACTCATGCAAGAAAACATTAATGAATAAAAATTACTTTTCATAGAAATAAAGAAAGCGCGTAGTAATTTTGCAAAATTCTCAAACAGGACCTCCGCAAAGTGGAAGAAGCGTTCGAAGACCCCATCCTAGTATCGACACCATCAGGCCGCTCTAGCGGCAACGTCCCCGAGGGTGCGGTAGTCCCGCTGTCGGCCGGACGTCGCACGGCCGCGGGCGGGGGGCGGCTGAAAGCGCTGCTCACGCTTGACTATTATAACCGCATGCTGTCTGGCTGGGAACCTATTGTAGAGCCTTGGAGGTATGCTCTATCTTAGTATTGGAGGTTTCAAATAATTTAATTACTCATTTATTCGTTTGCTTGGTTGTATCTAAATGCTGTTTTTATACCGAAAAAAAAAATTGTTTTACAATAAATTACTAAGTTGTGTCATTGGACTGAAACTGGTAAAATTTGTATTCTCATAAATAACTAGGATTACAAAAATACAGGTTTGAAAGTCGTTGGGAGTACACGCTGTCGAGTGCACTATCCCTCCGCCGGTTACAAGTTGAAATAGCCTCTTCAGAAATCTTAAACACAAATATAACGTCCGCACTTGTGGACCTTATCAGACTTGTCAGGACCAACTGGACCGCTGATTATTATGCACCACAGGTAAGACAAGTTCATTTTTTTTATAGAGCAAGTAAAGTAGCAAGTTGCATTTGATTTTTAAAAGGTCACTACAGTGATGGTGAGGTTAGGATTTGAACTAGCAATGCTGGTGGTGTTTTCTCAAATTATTTTGATTTAAGTATATTTTTTTTTATTGACAATCGGGAAGCTCTTCCCTATAAAGTACCCATTCACTCTACGCTTGAAAACTCTCATACATATTGGACATTACATTTTTCTACTATTACAAGTAAATTGATATCATGTTTTTGCGGGTAGTTTCATATGATCACGTTACTTGCATGGTGTCCAGGGCTCGAGCCAATCGGAGCAGTCGCCCAAGGGCAGCCCGGCGGGGCACCGGCGCCGCTCGCCCTTCGTGCCGTACGCGCTGCGCAACCTCACCGGACACCGCCTGTGGTTCGCCACGCTCACCACCGCCTCTGACGAGTTAGTTTTTACTTATTTCACATTTGATTTTGGAAATTTTTACATTACTTAATTGTCCTTTTGGACACAGAAGTCCATAAATTGTTTGCCAGTTTTCTTAACATTTTCTATGTGACGAAACTTCCTTTGTCAATTATTCATAAACAATATTTATTTCAAAAGATCTTTCATCTCATGATTTTTACGTGAATTATACTTAACTTTTATTTTTTCTTTATTTAAGTTTTACACGGTATTTATGATTTCCCAGGTTGCGTGAGGGCGGCGAAACAACGTCTTGGTCGGGGCCGGATGACTCGTGGGTGTGCGTGCGTGCCGGCGACACGGAGCCCTTCTCGTTCGGGGCGCGGCGTGGCAGGGCGCGGGGCGGGGCGCCGGCGCCCTCGGGAGCCGCGCCCTCCGACCCGGCGCCCCTCGCGCCGCTGCACCGCCTTGTCGTGCGGGTAGATGGCTGGTCGCCGCTCGATCCTGTGTGTGTCGACCGAGTGGGCGTGTTCTTTAGACATATTACACATAATGTGAGTGTATTGACTCTTAAAAATAATGTTAATAGTGATGTGTGCATATGAAATCTTAACAGCTATAATGACTAAATTTCCATTCCCATTTTTTCGATGCCGATTATCGAAATAACAGTTCAGGATAATTTTACAATTGGAAAAGAGACGTCAATTGCTCTCTAAATGAAGTGAAATAATTGTTTTTAACTGAAAGCTTGTTCTTTAAATGTGGTTTCAAATGGCAGAAATCGGGTTCGGAAGCGCGCGTGGTGCTGGAGGTGTCGCTGGAGGGCTCTGCGCGCAAGCTGGTGACGGTGCGGTCAGCGCTGTGCCTGCGCAACGACCTGCCGCACGCCGTCGAGGTGCGCACGCACCGCGCGCACCCGCACGCGCACGCGCACGGTCAGTACTGAGCTTATATAGCGCCTAATGTAGTTGTAAGACCCCTAGGAATATTGTGGGCAACAATATATTTTGACGGTTTCTCGTAATATTCTCGGTAAGTTAGAAATATGGTAATAAAATTTAAAATAGTACATTTTTGACTAAGACTAACTTTTTTTACGTTTTATTAAGATTGAATGATTGATTATCATTATTTCACGCAATATGATTATGTTTTATCGCAGCTTACGTTTCGATTACTTACAATTAATCATCAGCTTTAAATACTCCCAATAGAAATATAGAATCCTGCGCACTTTAATCTAAATTTCTGCACAAAAAATTGTCAGCCGTATTATTATTCTTTCGTGGTTCTCAGTGCCATTAGTCAGTTTAAAGGAATGCAAAAAACGGCTTTATTTTTGGTAATATATTTCACAAAAAAAGTGTAGTTAAAAAACTTTTGCACGTACAAAACGTATACGTTTACACATACACACGTACGAACATACGCACGACATAGATACGTAACACTAAAGTGAAGGAACGGTGTAGAGCACGCAATGCTGCAGCGGCAGGGCGCGGCAGCGGGCGGTGGTGCGAGCGGGGTGCGGGGGGTGTGCGGGGTGCGGGGGGTGTGCGGGGTGCGCGGGCTGAGCGGGGTGCGGGGGGTGTGCGGGGTGCGCGGGCTGAGCGGGGTGCGCGCGGTGTGCGGGGCGCTGCAGCGCCGCGCCGCGCTGTGCCCCGCGCCGCTGCCGCGCCTGCCCCCGCACCTGCCCGTCTTCCTCGGCGCCGGTACTTGTCGTGTACATGCGTTAGCTTTTGTGACACTCACTTCGCGCAGCAGTAGTAAACGCTTTAGATTTCATGTAGTATCATTGTATGATAGATAGTTATAACTGGTTAGAATTCATCAATATTGTTTGTAACACATCTTGACGAATCACATGTAACGATACATAGTAATTATCACTTATAATACCACAAGAGCTTCAAAATTATCGGGTATTTTCCGATAGGTTCGTTACAAACAAATGAAGGAGTCAAGTTTTTAGTCAAGGTTAAAAAATCACGAGCGCGAAGCGCGAGTGATTTTTCCTGAAAAACTTGACGACTTTATTTGTTTGCAGGGAACCTTGAGGGAAATGCCAGATAATTTTGAAGCTCGTGTGGTATTCGGGGGATTATGTTTCCGTCCCAAATGTCGGCCAATAATTTCACAATTGAATTCAACCTGTCAGTTTGACGTCAACGACCAGAGAAAATTTTCAAAAAATTATCAGTATAATACCATGTAGGTTGTACCACGTGACGTCGAATGGTGCAATTCTATTGGTCGATATTTGGGTCGGAAAAATAATCACTTATAATACCACAAGAGCTTCAAAATTATCGGGTATTTTCCGATAGGTTCGTTGCAAACAAATGAAGGAGTCAAGTTTTTAGTCAAGGTTAAAAAATCACGAGCGCGAAGCGCGAGTGATTTTTCCTGAAAAACTTGACGACTTTACTTGTTTGCAGGGAACCTTGAGGGAAATGCCAGATAATTTTGAAGCTCGTGTGGTATTCGGGGGATTATTTTTCCGTCCCAAATGTCGGCCAATAATTTCACAATTGAATTCAACCTGTCAGTTTGACGTCAACGACCAGAGAAAATTTTCAAAAAATTATCAGTATAATACCATGTAGGTTGTACCACGTGACGTCGAATGGTGCAATTCTATTGGTCGATATTTGGGTCGGAAAAATAATCAACAGAATTTATATATTTTTGGTAACAATCATTTTCTACAGTCTTAACTGTATCCCTTAACAGTTTGTATTATTCTAAGCTACTTAGGTTTTTGTAAATCTTGTATTTGCGAAAATGTTTAAATTTTTCTTTAATAATCTTTTTTAAAGCTGGTGAATACCAAATAGGAAATTTATTGTCGACCACGGTTTTGCTTGGGATGTAAGTGTGTATTAGATTATTAACAATCGAATAAAAATAATTCACACTTTCTTCAATGGAATGAGTCCTGTCAAACTCTTGTGACCAATTAATTTTAAACAATTCTGTATTTATTGCCTCGTAATCCCCTTTGTTATATAATATTTTCTTCCTAGTATTCGATTTTAAATACGATATGTGAACAAATTCTACATCAAATTTGAGCGCTTTATGGTAAGGGTCGATCGGTAAAAGCGGACGAACACATTCATACACAACAATAGAATCGTTTGATAACACTAAGTCGAGTATTCGGTTGCTAACGTTATGTATGAAGTTGTACTGCTGCAAACCGTGAGTGTATAATTCGTCAATAAACAAACATTCATCACCATTCGAATAGTTTGAAGGAAGAAGTAGACCTTCAGAATTTAAATTCCAGGATATATTACTCATGTTAAAGTCGCCCGCAATAATTATTTTATCCGAGGGATGATTGAGAATTATATTATTAAGTGCTTCTAGAAAGTTATGCAATTGTTGAGAAAATGATCTGCCTAAGTTTTGTTTACAAAGATATAATACACATATGTGAATATTTATAAGTTCGTTATGATATTTAACACGTAATGTCAACCAGAGGTCCTCGGCAGATGATTGAAATTGCTCCTGTGACGTCACGATTAATTCCTTTCGGGCTACGACAAGCACGCCCCCTCCCCGAGATTGTCCTGTCGCCTCATAATTCCGATCCCTACGCCACACTACATAACGATCATCAAAAAATTCCGAGTCCGATATACCATCCACAAGCCATGTCTCCGTTAACAGTATACCTAATATCATACGAGGTTAAACATAAATTACGAAAAAATAATAAGGACTTTGTCCGTAATCCTCTAACGTTTTGATAGTAAATTGATAATTTTGTATTTTCATTAGCCATTTCGTTTTGATACAATCAATAAACGTTTAGATGTCACGTTATAATCGAAAAAAACCATTAACGATTTAACCGTACGTACGTACGTATATTTGCAAGTTATAATAATTATTAGAATGATAGTTACTAGAACGTATAAAAATAAGATAATTGTTAGACTTTCTTTCCAAAAATATAGTCTCACCTATAATTAGTCATCTTGCAAACCTTTGTTTTAAAACTGGCTCATTTCCCGACATGCTTAAAAGATCTTTAGTAACACCTATTTATAAGGGTGGTGCGAGAGACGATGTCAACAATTATAGGCCCATTTCTGTTTTATCTGCAATCTCAAAAATAATTGAAAAATTAATTAACACTCGTCTAATAAATTATCTCACTAAATTCAAACTTTTATCACCTAGACAATTTGGTTTCAGGAAAGGGGTCTCAACCGAAAATGCCATTGATTCACTTACAACATTAGTCTCAAAACAACTTGATCGTGGTAAAAAGTGTTTATCTGTCTTTTTAGACCTTAAAAAGGCATTTGATACCGTCTCTTTACCCACCCTTATAAACAAACTTGAAAATATAGGTATCAGAGGGACTCCACTTAAACTTTTTAAGAGCTACCTACTAGGCCGTAGCCAAAGTGTTAAAATTGAAAATCTAACAAGTAATTATTCAGACATAACATTTGGAGTTCCACAAGGAAGCGTATTGGGTCCAACACTGTTTTTAATTTATATTGATAGTTTATTAAATCTAAATATTGAAGGAGGTCAAGTCTTCTCATATGCTGACGACACTGCCATAGTTTTTACAGGTTCATGTTGGGAGACTGTTTTTAATTCTGCTGAAAAAGGACTTTTGGCAGTAGCCAAATGGTTAAAAATAAATCTCCTAACATTGAATGTTAAAAAGACCAATTACGTATGTTTTTCATTAAATAAGAGATCTCAACCAAAAAGTAGCCTAACTTTAAAAATACACCAGGAATGTACAGGAAACTCAATGAGCTGCAAATGCGATACCCTTGAGCGATTACGTTCCGTTAAGTATCTGGGAGTCGTTATCGACGACAGGCTTTCGTGGCATAATCAAATTGATTTTGTTAACGGAAGGCTCCGCAAACTTACATGGGTTTTTAAATTACTGCGTGATGTGGCTACAGTAAAACTATTAAATCAAGTATATTTTGCTCTGGCTCAATCTATACTCACCTATTGTATTTCAATATGGGGCGGTGCCAATAAATCTAAAATAATATCTCTTGAGAGGGGCCAGCGATGCTTATTGAAGGTCATGTTCCATAAACCAACTAGATTTTCTACAGAAAATTTATATAAACATTGCGGTCTCTTGTCTGTTAGAAAATTGTATATTTTAAACTCTGTCTTAAAAACTCACAAAAACTTGCTATTTAATCCTTCGCTAGATTTTGATAGAAGAAATGATATTATTAAAATTCCGCATACTAAAACATCCTTTGCTAAAACACAATTCGCTGCTCAATCTACAAACTTGTACAATAAAATAAATAAAAAATTAAATGTAGGTAAATTGCTCAATAAAAAATGTAAAAAAGTATTAACGGAATGGTTGAAACCCTTAAGCTACTCAGATACCGAAGCTTTGCTCCAATATAAAAAATAAACGTGCTGTCACACACACACATACACACACACACACACATACACATACACATACACATACACATACACATACACATACACATACATCCACACACAGAGATTTTATTAAATTCTTTCTTTTCTTTTATGTTTTTGCATTGTATTCATTCATATTGTTTTATTTCTGTTTCTGTAATAGTGTTAAGGAAGAGCGGAACCTCCTGACACAAGCATTTTATTTGCTTACTAGGAGTGTTCCAATCACAAATTTGTTTAAGACCTAATGTAAAGGAAATAAATAAATAATTTTTTTTTTTGAGACTTGTGTCAAATATAACACGATGTTCCAAACGCTGCATTATCACATTCAAACCACTATTAAATAGGTACTTATAATATATATCATTTTTATAAAATAATGTTAATAACATTTTAACCGAGATTAAATCAAAATAGTATTTAATAAAATATAGCGATTCCATAAGTTTATTAATAATATTCACGAGAGCTTGAGTGCGTATTAAAACCATTAGAACGTTAACGACATTAATTCTAATCATATAAGTGCGACAGAGAAAAGTGCAAATACTAAATTGCACGAGTTTGTACGGAATAGCAATAATCGGTAAAGAATAAGTATTCAGAGCATCTTTGCAACAAGCGACACAAAAGAAAAATACATCCACCCGCATTAATAGAGAATAAACCGGTTCGACTACGGTTGAGGCAGGGCTACAAAACACTTGGTATTTTGAACGAAAATTATAACATTTTAACATAATTTGAAAACATAATATAGACAAATTTAAGCGTGATAATATTAATTGTTCAACTTTGATTTTATAAAATAAGCATTTGAATTGTTCATAATTTAGTTGTTTTTCAAGAAAGAATGATACGGAATGGATACATATTATGACAATTTGTTTAAATCTGACTTTTTGGTAATTATTATAACAGGAGATGAATTATTTTTACGTACATGAATTTTACTGAATTTGACCCAGACGTAATCGTAGTGCTTATCCTTGGCAGTTAATTTGCCAAAATTTAAATATATACAACTAACAACTGATCTGGAATTTTCCCTTCTAATGCAATTGTATTATATCGATGTTGTGTTATGTACTCACGAGCACTTGTACATAATGTCAATGTATCGCACAGAGCGAGCGGTAAGTGGTATCTGGTGTTTCCAGGCGAGTGGGGGGAGTGGGGCGAGTGGGGCGGGGCGGGCGCGCGCGGGGCCACGGTGGCGGCGGGCGGCTGGTGGGCGGCGCCGCTCAGTGCGCGCGCGCCCGTGCTGTGGACGCGGCCGCTGGTACGAGCCCGCCCGCCGTCCCCAGCGCCGTCGCCCGCGCCGCTGGACTGGCGCGCTGCGCCCGCGCACCCCGCACTGCTGCACTACGAGTGCCGCGCGCCGCACGACTACGTCTACAGGTACGTATTCTACTCATTCGAGAATGAATCCTGTTGGAAATTTTTCCAATGTCCTTTTACATTCTTTATCTGATCTATATTTGTCTTCAGCAAAATCATACTTACTTGCAAGTTTTACATTTAATTTATTGTTCTATGAAAATTTCTACCTCAAATTGTTTATAGGATTTGATTCGCACACTTAGAAATAAACTTTTTTTTGTCAAATTTATCTATATTCAACATGTTGAATATAAATAAGATACTTTTCCACCAGGTTTTGCTGTGTGATAATCCGCGAGAGATTCCCGTTGGAGCGCGGTGAACCGTTAGCTGGTCACACGCTGCGGCTGGTGCCGGCGCTGCGGCTGGAGAACCTACTGCCGCTGGAGCTGCAGTATCGTGCTGGCTCGATCACTGGAGCGTTACCTGCCGCACAAACGGAACCTTTCCATCAGGTACGACTTGAAACACTTGAATAGGCATGACGACAGTATCCATAAATGATCGTATTAGTGTGTTTAAGGGAAAATTTATACTAAATAAATTAAATATAGTGACTTAGAAATCTTAAAAACATTAAGATTAATGAGATTATCAATAAAATAAAACATTGAAATTCTGCAGTTGGCCATTTTGACTAAAACACGCGTGACGTCACGCCTATGTAAACAACTCATGTCAGATGTGTTTTGTTGTTATGAATATGTTGAGAATACGCATTTTTATTTATTTTCTATTGTTTCACGTATGCTTTATCGACTCAGAACAGAAATATAATTGCGAATTCACGAATACGTGGTTCGGGGTTCTCCGCGCCAACTTTATACAATAATTTCTTATTATTTTCTCGCTTAAAACAATTACTAACACATTTTTGGGCATTATTTTTATGTGGATTCGCACTGCAATACTGCACACCACTTATAAACTTTGAAATTCGTTTCTATAACACATATTAATTAAGTATTTTTTTAATTTTCTTCGCAATGCGTACAAATAATTACGTATTTACTAAAGAGTGACGTCACGCCTACGCCATGACTCCTGCGAGCTGTTTTGGCACAGTTAATAAATATTTTTTGAAAAATGGCTTTTATCTTCGTTAAATTTAAGTATATTACCGAAATATAGGGTTTTTCTTGTATAGTAAACGTATACACACATTATGGAAGAGGATTTAAAAATCTTTCGTCATGCCTATTATAGACAGCTTAATTAAAATCATAATGTCTTCTACGTGTCTTTTTTCTGGTCTTATAAAAATTTTCATCGAGCTAAAAAGAATACAATTAATGAAACACTATAAATGCAAAATTAAATAAATAAAAAACAATAGCTTCATCATCATAATCATCCCATATTTATTGTCACTCACCGTTCTTTTATGGAGACAATAGCTTACAAAGATAATTTATTTTAATTTTATCATTCTCAGCTGGATGTAGAAGAAGGTGTTGAGATAACTGTAAAATTGGAAGGCTTCGGTTGGTCCTCTGCCCTGAGTGTGGGCGGTGGAGGGGGAGGGGGGTCTAACCACTCCTTCTCAGCGAGACTCAAGTTACGCGATGTTAAAGGAAGAAGATTGTACTTGAATGCAAGAGTCACTGTTAAGAAAACTGATGGCATTAAGGTAAAGATTCTATATTATTCAATATAGTGTTTTTACAGAAGGGAATTTTCTGCTCATAGTATTGGCCTGTTCATAAATGAGTATAAACTATAAAGCATTGACGAACTATTTCAAAATATAATAATCGTATATTAAAAGGTCATCGAAATATGTCTGAGAAGCGTTGTATAAAATATCTAATGAAATTAACACCTTATTTCCTGGGAATCACGTCAACAGTTTCTTGTAACATTCATTGCGAAATTCTGCCTAATACACGCATAGGCAGAGTTTTGCTACGGACACTTATTGATCGTAATTTTGAGTCTAGTATATGATGAAAGCCGTTCATACAATCCAATGTAGTAAATGTTGACTAATAGTTAACGTTTCCGTGTAATATTGTCATGTCGTTTGGTCAGGTGTCGATCTCCGCGGCGTACTGGCTGGTGAACCGCACGGGGCTGCCGCTGGTGTTCCGCGCGGAGGGCGGCGGCGCGGGCGGCGAGGCGGCGGGGCAGTTCGCGGAGCACGAGCTGGCGCGCGTGGTGGCGCCGCTGCCCTTCGCCTTCGCCGACGGCGACGGGCCCACGCTCAGCGCGCGCCTCGGCACCGCGCTCGCGGCGCACCCCGAGGTGAGCACGCACACACACAAACTAACTATAACGCAAGCACAGAATACATAATAGTAGCTAAACGCTACAGAACGGACACTCTCCGCCTCCCGCCAAAATTAAACACTTACCTCACCCCGTACGATCATGCTATAAATGGGCCGCATTTTTCTGCAAGGACGATACGCAACGAAGATTGACAACATTAATCAAATTGACGTAAAGTAATTTTATTATTTTGGATTTGTGATTATCGTTTTTCGTAGAAAATGGTTAGATATTGTGCTGTTTACGAATGTATTTCATCAGAAAAACGCGAATTTTTTTTTACGCTAGTCACAAATGTGCCAACCATAAAGCGTTAACACACACATTTGCAGTCTCTACAGTGTGACTGTCAAAACGATAATTTTGTATGGAGTGTCCGGGGTGTGACGCAAGCCAAACACTACCACACATATCCACACAAACACACGCACATTACAAAACTTAGTTAAAATGTGTATGCTCTTATGTATCTTATGTGTTACATACCATACATAAAGAAACATTAATAACCAATAAGCATTAGAATAATTTTTAATATATGTAATTTCAAGAATTTAGAGTTGTGAAGAAAAATTCATAAGAAATTGTTTAAATTTTTGTTAAAAGACAATTAAGTTATAAGAATGTTTCTATTTCTTTTATGTTTTCGATAACTTTAATTGAACTTCAAAATGTATAAAATCTGTATTTCTGTTGTGTAGTGGTGCTCGCCGTTCGGCCTGGGGCCGGGCGTGACGGTGAAGCGGCTGGAGACGGGCGCGGAGGAGCGCGCGTACAGCGTGGGCGTGGCCGTGCGCGCGGGGCGGGGCCGCCACCGCCGCACCAGCGTCGTCACCTTCACGCCGCGCTACCAGATACACAACAACACTTCGCGCACGCTGCAGTTCGCGCAGAAGTGCACTGCTACTACGCTCGTGAGTAAATTCGTTAATTTTTTCAGACACGTACGCAAGTACGCACGTATGCACACATTAAATAGGCCGTTTCGACGCGTGATGACGACGTAATAAGCCGTTTAAATTAACATGTATACTATTCTTGTCTTGTAAAACCTATACTACTATAACTTCCAATTAGCGAACGCAATAAACGGTTTTAAATACATACATATATGGATCTACAAATTTTTATCAAGATTCGATTAAATATTTTGCTTAACAGAAAAACGAGCTTCTATTCGTCCAGCCGCATAGACATTGTTGTAATGTTAATGTCAAATGAACAATTATACATAATACACAGAACAGTAAAAACATATAGAAGTGCTTTAATGTCATAATTAGTATGAAAACCAGTGTCGCCAAACCCACACATTTAAACCGATAGTTATACAGTACACTACAAGTAAACTATGTCTTTGATTGGACAGCTTAATTTGAGTAGAAACTGACTTAGGTTATAAATTCAGCATTTAAATATGTACCCTACCATATTACGGTTTATTTTAGTATAACATCCCTAGGTATATTAGCTGTTTTGTTTCTCATTGCTCAGAAATTCCAAATTCGAAAACATTCAGCTACTCCACAACAGAGGGCGTTAGTTTTCGATAGATATAACTTTGAACCTCAACACATAGAGATAAGGTTGAAATTTGTGTCACTCAACATTAATGACATTAACTTGATATTTATCTGATGCTATGCTCTAAGGGATGTCAGCCTTGTTATCGATAATTCACAAATAAATATTTATTGTGCATTTTTTTTTCTTTCTAATAAATGAGTATAGTACAATGCGTCACATTTTGGAGTATGTTTATTACTACTAAGTACGTCTTTTCATATTATTATTATTAAATAAAAAACGGAATAGAATAGTATAAATCTAAATTTACAAAATACAAACAGAAAATATGCATTATTTTAAATCTTGGAACTGCTGTAGGTTTTTTTTTTTTTTTTTTTTTATTAATTTACCATTTATTAACACTATATAACCTTAACAAATTTTCGCCAAACTGTAAAACAGTTTGTTGGCGTTGCGCTCCTACTTACTATAGATTACCCTAGGCTATACATTGCCAAATTAGTTAGTTGATAAACAAACACTTAAATACCGCTATAAATGACATACATAGTATAAAACAAAGTTTACATAGTATAAAACAAAATCACATTTCTCTGTACCTATGTATGCTTAAATCTACAAAACTAAGTAACTGATTTTGATGCAGTTTTTTTTTCTGTTAGAGTGATTCAAGATGAAGGCTTCAGTATAATATAAATAATCTATATTATGTTAAGTTTCAGCCAACGCGGGCGAAGCCGCGGGCGGAAAGCTAATACTAGATATTTGACAAAATGTATTTTTTTAATTTACTCTTTACAGATCCTATTTTTAATTTATTATCGTCTAGTAAAATTGGGTACATGTTACAAATTTTTGGTATATAATATTTTCTAGATCGCTGGTCATAACAATTTTTTGTTATTGGTACATAAAATTTTCTTACTTTTGACGCTCTTGTATTAAATCTAAACTGTTTAACAATCTTAAAGTCATTACTATAGTACGTGTCTATTGCATTTAAATATATAGCCTTATAATTTACAGGTAAGATGTTACAATGGGGAAATAATTTGTCATAATTATTTTTAAATTTCTTTCGAACTTTCTTATGAACTAAATACTTAAGTAATCTTACTTGTAGGTTCTTTATTTGATCTAAGTATGTTTTAAAAGTTAGGCCATAACAACTCAGTCCATAAATTATTATTGAGTCAGCAAGTGCATAGTAAACAACGTACAGAGTATGTTTATTTAAAATCCGACTTAGGTAGTAAAACTGTCCCAAGACTGATCTCAAACGATTACACACATAATTTACATGTAATTTCCAATTAAAGTGTTTATCAATTGTCAACCCCAAATATTTAATATTGTCAACGACATCCAACTTACTACATACACAGTTAGTTTTATTATTATGAAAACATTCATATGTGTGGCCTATTAAATTAATTTGAAAAGCTGAATTTTTAGCATTTTTATTGTGTGGTGAATAAATATATAGACATTTTGTTTTTTGTATATTGAGAATTATACCATTGTCATGTGCCCACTTACACACGTTCTCGAAATCCCTCTGTACTCTGTCCACCATGACTGCTGTGTCGTTGCCGGCGAGCAGCAGGCACATGTCATCTGCATACATACAAACCCTACAGTTCTTGACCACATTCGACACGCTGTTCACGTGCATAATATAACCAACCGGGCCGAGGTTTGATGTATCGGTGGCCTTTGTTAGATTGCTTAGTGCTGTTCGACATCCAGTTAACTCGTCACGTTGCATTTATCCATTTCTCTTTTAAATAAGCCTCTTTGGGAAATCTATAAATAAATTGGACAAATGAAAGCTAAGGAAAAATAAAATAAAATTTAATATTTATAATGTTTGTCTTTTCTAAAGTATCGATACTATCGATATGCGCCACAATCATCACTAAACCGACATTCGTTTGTTTATTGCAATAATATTCCAGAAAGTCTTGTTTTCTGTTCAATCTATAAAAGTACTAATTTCTTATAAATTAAGGTTCATTTTGACTAGATATTTGTATACAATTTTGACAAATTACGACAAGCGAAGTTATAACATAAAATATAATTAAAATAAATAAAAATAAGACTTACCGATGGTATGAAATGCCTCCATTGCTGATATTATTTCGTCTGCTATCATTTTTGCACTCTAATACCGAACAACACGTCCTAATTAATGAATAAATATGGAAAAAAGGTTTGACAGCTGACAACCGACTCGAATATTTTTCTGCGCACAACTGAGAGCAAGTTAGGTGATCTTACCTTACCAGTGACACGTGGGCCACGCCCACATCACACTTCTATATGTTTTTACTGTTCTGTGTACATAATATGTATGTATTTATTGTATTTACGGTTATACAGAGTGACCCTGGCGCGATGGCAACACACATGTCTGCAGTTGCCGGCTGCTACCTGCCGTGGCATTGGGCGCGCTGGGATCGCGAGCCGCTTCTCTGCGTGCGCGTATTACCTGATCCTACTGGGACCAATAGTGGGACAAATTCTGGGGCCAGTGATACAGCAGCACCGCTCACAGCTTGGTCTGGTGGATTTAAGATCGATGCGCCGAGGAGTTTGCACATCGCTTGCAGGTTTGATTGTTAGATATGACTAATGAAGAAATTTAAATTATTGCTTTATTGATTGGTCTCTTTGCCTTTTGTAATTTTGTAGCTTTTTATCTTTTGTTTATGGTCTCTATGATTTTCACACCATTTTATTGTTTATCCTAAGCGGCTAAATAAAGTTGTAACAACACTTTTTGCTATAGTTGTAAGCCGTGCGGCGTGCGCGTGTTTCACTGTCTCTCTCTCATCTCTCTCGTATCTCACTCTCTCTCTCTCTCGTTTAAAGAAAGCAGGCCAGTTGTTTTAGCAACTTCGTTCCATTCGGATTTTCCTTAACACCTCTCAATTGAATTTTTGTTTGTAAAAGGAATATAATATATAAATTTATAAATTTTCAAATGTACACTATAAAACAATATCCTTGTTTTATGTGTGCAGGGAGAGCGGCGGGTCGTACCTGATCGTGCGCGTGGAGGTGGTGCGGCAGCACGCGGCGCTGCTCGTGGTGCTGACGGACGCGGAGTGCGCGCCGCCGCCGCTGCGCATCGACAACTGCTCGCCCGTGCCCATCATGTTCCACCAGGTCGGCAACAAGATTCTATCCTTTTAAATTTGTCGAAATACTTTGGCAAATGAAATCCATTAAACAGATTTTGGTCGTTCGAAAGGGGTTATTTAAATCTAACTGGTTATAAAATACTACACTAAAACTATATCACATTCTTTGTTTTATCGTATGATATATTTGATTTATTGCAATTATAGCTTTCTTTTTAATTTTTTTTTATACTCGCAGTAAGTCATCTCTTGAGTATATTTTAGGCATTTTCTGCAATTATTTTTATTTTTGTTACACTTTAAAGTGTTCTAAAATGTGTGTATGATTATCTCGCACAGGTGGGTTGCAGCGAGGAGAGCGTGGTGCGGTGTGGCGCGCGGCTGCGCTGGGCGCTGCCCGAGCCGGAGGGCCCGCGCACTGTGGCCCTCCGAGCACCTGGTGGCCCTCGCCTGCCGCTGCCGCTGGACGCGCTGCACTCGACGCACGCGCTGCTGTACCAGAACTTCATCTACGTGTGCTTCCCCGCGCCCGCCTCCCCCTCGCCCGCTTCCCCCGCGCCCGCCCCGCCCTCACCAGATGCGGACCTCGTGCTCGAGGTGCCCGCTGGTTCTACGCGCGTGCAGCTCGCCACCAAGCGATATGGTGACAGGTGAGATAGCTATACATTGATGATATCATCTTTTTCTCACATAACATAAAATGGAGAAAAACATTTTTGGCTTGTTATAGTTGGAGCTATAACAAGTTTTATCAAAAATGTTTTCTTTTTGTTTTACCCTTTTTTACCATCTTAAGAGAATGATAATATATGCCTTAGATCGCAACTATGGCGGCGTGGGCCAGGTGGGCAACTGATTCACGAAGGTAGCTCGCCGCCGCAGCCTACGGATGCTATGCTCTCTGATGACACCACCATCTCACCACATGCTATGGTAATTATTCTACCCCCTAAATAAATGTTAATTAATAACATTCTAGATTATGTTACTGTGTGTGTTTACCGTCCCTATTTAATTTATTAGTACTGAACCTAGGGTTACCGTTATCGATATTATATAATTTCTGCATTTCCTTTCAAATAGAAAACTGATCCGATCGATGTAGTATATGCGGATTTAAGTAACGCTTTTGATAAGGTTGACCACAACATTATTATTAGAAAACTACGCTGCCACAGTATTACTGCTCTTTGACTATTGTATTGTTTTGTTTATTTTATTAAGAACGCATCTTAGACATTAAAAATCAGTAAGAACAATTTTTTCCGATTAGTATGTGTTACGGGGTGCCACAGGGTTCACTACTTGGGCCATTTTTATACGTAGTTACAAAAATAAAAATGAATTATAAAATAAAAAAGTAATTTGTCTGAATTATTAAATGTTACATGTCATCGAGGTTTATATTATTTACCGCTGCATTTTCCTGAAGGATATTAGTGCGTTATCGTGTAACATAGTTACGTGGTGTTGCCAGGTGCTGGACATCGAGGGCGCGGCGCCGCGGCCGGGCGTGGCGGCGGCGCTGGTGCTGCGGCGCGCGGACGGGCGGCGGGCCTCCACGCAGGCCTGGCGCCTGCTGCCCGCCGGCCGCATGGCGTGCGCGCACCGCAACCTGTGCGTGCAGCCCGCCGGCGGCCTCATGGCGCTCGCCCCCGGTACTGAACTCATGTCAATGCGTGATACACACATCACATACACTTTTTAACCGACTTCAAAAAAAGGAGGAGGTTATCAATTCGGCCAGTATATTTTGTTAAAACATTTCTTAATAGGATGAAATTACCAAAAAAAATCAATACGCTCTAACTAACAAAAGGATTCACTTTGCGACCTATTACGACGATAGATCGCATAATATAAGAAAAAAAAATTGTTATTCAGTACTAAATAATTTGATGTGTGTAGGTAACCGCGTAGCGTTGGGGCTAGCGGGTGACGCGGGCACAGTGCCGCCGGAGCAGCGCGTGCGCTGGCGCACGCTGCGGCCGGGCTCCGGTCGGCTTAGTGTTACACTCACTGCTGATGGTCCAACTCGTCTGATACGCATCATGGACACTGTTCAATCGGTAAGAAAATAAACACTTATCATTATTCTAGAATTTTGCTTGTTTGTTGTTTATTGAATGATTGATGTACAAGATTTTAGACAGAATCAATCAAACTATTACGATATCATTTAAAATGTAAATCAATAAATTTGAATTATCATTTTTTCCTTTTAAAACTTCTGCTTATATTTAATCATATTTTTATACTCAGGAATCAACAAAAATCGAATGCGCTGACGACGAAGAAGAGGAGCAAGCGAAGCTGGACGCGAGTTCGGAAGGGGAATGGGGCGAGTGGGGCGTGTCCGTGTCCCTGGAGGGGCTGGGCGTGTCCCTCGTGGCGGGGGTAGAGCTGGTGTACGCGCAGTTCCTGGGCGTGCGGCTAGATGTCGCGCGGGACGCACACGCCGCGCGCCTCACGCTCTCCGTGCACGACATGCAGTGGGACAACCAGGTGCACAGATAGACTTCACACATATTTTGTAACTATTTTAATTTTAATGCAGTAACGAAAAAAGAAACGATTAATCGTGTATACAATTTTGGATAAATGTTATTTCATATCGTATAAGTCATTTATTGAGCGTAAACTCAAAATTATTGATACCCCTTCTGTCAAAGTTGACACATCGGGTCACAATATGTGACTAAAACAAAAAAATGTTGTGTGGTTTTATGAAACCACGGTAAAAGTGAAACTTATCGTACGGTTCCGAACACTGCTTTATACCTACTCGGCAGCCGACCGTCACGCGACATGCGCTACACAGACCAAAAAGTTTAAGACGATGTAATAAAAGTTTCACTTTAAAATATCGCTTGTTGTATACAGCTGCTGGGTACCTGGAGCCCGGTGCTGCTGTACTGCGTGCCGGAGCGCGGCGCGGCGGGCGGCGCGGGGGCGGGCGGCGCGGGGGCGGGCGGCGCGGGGGCGGGCGGCGCGCTGCCCGCGCTGCACGCGGCGCTGGAGATGCAGCGCGCGCCGCCACCGCGCTACAACGCGCGCTACTTCACGCACCTGCTGCTCGCGCTCAGGCCCATCGCCGTCAAGCTCGAGGAGAGGTAAATCCGGCTCGAAGGACCTGTTTGGTCTTCTTTATGAGATAGATTGCTTATTTAACATATTATACAATTTTGGTCAACCTATTAATCATATTTTGCTAATAACACGCTTAAATAACTGCACCTGTATTTTTATATGCTTGTCTGTTTGTATCCAATCGACTCCAAAGAGCCCATGATCGATTTTTACTCACTTAAAACGGACAGATTTAATTTTAACTCTGATCACTTATCAAAGATCGGTGATAATACAATAATTTCATGAGTTTACCTACATAGTTATAATGAGTTTTTTTTAGTTTTTTTTTCAATTATATTTATTAATTTATTAGTAATTGTTCTTTATTTAAATTCGTGCTTAATCTTGTCCATATAATTAAACGTGTACATATACTTGACAGATTGATCCTGATGGTGTGGCAGTGGCTGCAGCAGCCGGAGGGCGAGGAGGTGCCGGACGAGGCGGAGTGGGAGACGCGCCGAGTGCTGGACGAGCTCACGGCACTGCACGCTACTAGATACTACTTCGCGCTTATCAAGCTGCTGCCCAGCCAGGTATAAAATGATTTAGCAATATTGGTTGGTTCTTCGTGTGGGATATAATTAAGTCCAAACGATAAGTAAGATATAACAGTTAAGAAAATTAAGTTTCTAAAAATATTTGCTCAAATAATTGACGCCTTACAAATGAAACAGATATGACTAACTACTTGCTTAATGAATTGGCTATTTTCATTCATAATTATTCTTGTTTTGTGTTGGGTGAAGTGTTTGTCACTCAGTTCAATGTTTAAACATTTTAATGACAATTTTCACATTATTCTCTTTGTGTTACTGGTTTGTCAAACAAAAGCAAACGCATATTAAAAAGCCATGGTATTTTCAATTGTAAATTTTCCTTCACAATTAAATAACTCCTCCCGCAGATCCGACTATCAATGTCCACATCGAGCAAGGTGGAGGGCGGTGCGGGAGCCCTGCGGCGGCGGCTCGGGCTCACGCTGATCCGCTTCGAGGACGCGGCCGTGGAGCTGGAGCCCTTCCTGCGCGCACACGCGTTTGATACTGCGCCTGCGCTGGCCAGGGACGTGTTGCAGCACTTTAAAGATGTGAGTTTAGTGCTGGTATTAAAAAAATAACTTGGATGTAGTGATCTTTTTAATGCCATTAAATTTATATCTTTAGGTTAGGTTATTAGGAAGATAGGACACAATTTCTGATATCTTATATTCTTTGTATTAATTGATTTAAATGCTGTGGTTTGAGTAAATTATTATTTGTGGATTTTCTGATCTGTTTCTTACGCGCATGTTAACGTGTCATAACAGATTAAAACTAAAACAATAAATTTTTGTTTAGGAACTAAAATGGCAAGCGGCCAAAATCCTGGGTTCAGTGGATTTCTTGGGCAATCCCTTGGGATTCGTCGCGGATGTGTCGGAGGGCGTGTCCGGTCTAATACTTGAAGGCAATGTGGCTGCTTTACTGCAAAATCTCACACATGGCATATCGAATTCCGCAGCAAAAGTTACAGGTATGACAGAAGACTATTCAAATATTGCACGTTACCTATAAAAAATTGTAATTTAAATAACAATGTAATAGAATCCAAATAACTGCAAATTTAGTGTTCGATTGTTGTTTAATACAGTTAAATTTAAAATAGTTTGTTGTTTTATTATAATTTTTCATCGACCTTGAAACGCAAAGTGTCCGTTCTTACCGATAATCGCCAATATGTTCCTTCGTTGCGCAGTTCATTATTATTTTTTTTCTCGTTATAAGATAACTGCCTTTTTTCCATGTCGTAAATGTCTAAAATGTGTCGTTGTCGTGCAGAGACGCTGGGCGACGGCCTGGAGCGCGTGGTGTGCGACGAGGCGCACGAGGAGACGCGGCGCCGCATCCGCTCGGCTGCTGCTGGCGCGCGGCTCGCTGCCGGCCTGCGGGGGCTCGGCCTCGGCCTGCTCGGTGAGTATATACGTGTACATGTAGATCCGGCTCGAAGGACCAATTTTGAGATAATTAGTTCTTTATAAGTTAACTATTTATAATAATAATAATTCATTTATTTATTCAAGTAACCAGGACTCATTTTGTTAGTAACAATTATTATCTTAAAAATTATGTTAGTAAAAATAAAATTTATTATGACTGCTAGAAATGTACTCCACCGCTACAAAGCTATCAAGGAAGCAGACAGTCTGCAGCAGTGGTTCACATACCAGCAGTCGAGCCGACTCGCTATACAGCGCATGATTTCATTGGGGCTGTCCCGCACACGGCGCACCAGGGATGTGCATCTCTTTCGCATTGTAGCGTAAAAACAGTCTATATGAGCTTCTGCAAACATCCCTGATGCGCTGCAATAACGGGGCAGCCCCATTAACACCCGGAACGCATTATTATATTGAACACGGAGCGAGCTGTAAGAATGTTGAGTATGACTAGCCCATAGGCTGCACGTGTAGAAAGATGTACAATACGCACGAAATAGGGTTTTTTTAACTTCATTAGAACAACGTGCAAACCTACGAGCTATCATATTTTGCCCTCACTGCCAGTGCCCGTCGTTCCCTTTCAATATCATCATCGTCTCTGAGTCTAGGGGTCAATATGTGTCCGAGATATTTGAATTTAAAGACCCTCCCCAATGGCACTCCGTTCAAACGTATTGGGGGTACAAAATGCGTAACTCGGCGCCCAGACTCAAAGACCATGACTTCACTTTTCTTAGTATTGTAGACCAATCCATGAAGAGCAGCGTACTCTTCACAGATGGCCACTAATCTTCTAAGACCGCAGATTGAAGCACTCAGCAACGCCATATCATCTGCGTAACTTACATTGTTGATGCAAACTCCATCAATATGACAACCAATCCTTTCGTTGCTGAGTGATTCAATCAGCTCGTTGACATACACATTGAAAAGCGTGGGCGAACTTAACCCCCCCTGCCTCACGCCGCATTGCAGCCCAAACGGCTGAGATAAAGTCCCCGCCCATCGGACTTGATTGATCTGGCCTCTGTACCAACATTTAAATGTGTTAATAAGAGAGGACGGTACATTAGCTTTCTTTAACTTATCCCAAAGGATATCATAAGAAACCAGATCAAACGCCTTCGACAGGTCAAGGAAGCACGCATATATTGGCGTATTTCGGTCCATATAGTACTTGACAGCCCACTTTAAAGACAATATTGCACTTTCCGTAGAAAGTCCCGATCGAAATCCAAACTGATTTTGGTGTATTTCTACGTACCTGTTTAGTTGTTCATTAAGCAGGCTGTCAAATACCTTTGCAATTACCGTTGCAAGAGAAATAGGCCTATAGTTGGTCTGGTCCGCTAAATCACCTGTTTTATTTTTAACAATTGGCACTACGATAGTTTTTGTTAGATCACTGGGAAGATACTTATGCTGAATACACAGATTAAAAAACATTGATAACACTCTCGATATGTGAGGCCCTGCATACTTTAGGTGCTCAATACTTAGACCATCGTGACCGGGAGATTTTCCTTTAGACATTTTACTTATTATTCGCTGAATTTCTAAAGCAGTGACTTTAAATTCCCGATCATCCTGATCCACAGTATCAGGCACAGACAGACTCGGACCTAATGGAGACGTAACTTTAAAATGCTCTTTGAAGAGGTTAGCAATACTAACAGGATCATTAGCGCCACCTACAGATACAGGGAGGCCATGTTTACAGTTCAGTTTGTTAGTCTGTTTCCAAAAAGAACGAAAATCTTTACGCGAATGATGTGACGCTAAGTTGTCCATTTTGATTTGTTCTTCATGGTTCTGACACCATTTAAGACGTGCTTTAAAATTTTTTCTAGATTCACACATCTCATTATATTCAATTCCAATGTGTGGTTTACCCCTCCGCGCCCATACTGAATATTTATACCTGGCCTCCCTGTATGCACCAGCCACAATTACATTACATTACATTATTTACAGCAGCTCGACGTTTTTCACAGTTCAGCTCGAAGGATCAATTATTTTTACTGTTACATGTTCATGTTTATGTTCATTACTTTAAAGTTTTAACTACAAGGTTAACTGTATTTGATTACTTTTAAAGAAATTATCTTACCAATTTTTTGGCTTTGTGAAAGTAGATAAAACTTCGGTATCTAAAAAGTATGTCACTTAGTTAGCTGGTATTAGTTAATTCATATTCAAATATTTTGTTTTTGTGTGTGTATAGGCGGCATGACGTCACTAGTGAAGCACAGCTACGAAGGCGCCACAGCAGAAGGATTACCAGGATTCATCGCAGGCGTTGGCAAGGGGCTCGTGGGCACTGTTACCAAACCCGTTATTGGCGTACTCGACCTTGCTGCTGAGACCGCTGCAGCAGTTAGGGATTCCAGCCGCAAGGTAGGCAAAACATCTATATAACGGAATTTCGATCGCTTTTGAATAAAATAAAGGAACACGTATTACAACCAACGTGACTTTACTTGCTATATGTATAAAGAGTTACTTATTAGAAAAATTTTCATGATCTAATTTTTTTAATCAGAATTTTTTTTTATAAAAACGATGTTTTTTATTATTATTTTTTCTCTTTTTCCTTCCGCATTTTCAAAGTATTCTGTACAATATTGTGTATATTCTGTCGTGCAGGGTATCCGCGGCGGTCGCGGCGCGGGCGGCGAGCGCGTGCGGGCCCCGCGCGCCCCCCCCGCGGCGCGGCTGGCGCGGTACAGCGCGGCGCAGGCGCACGCGGCCGCCCGCCTGTACGCGCTCAACGGCGGCGACTACGCCGAGCGGCTGCTGGCGCACCGCACAGTGCGCGACACGCCGCACGACATCCAGGCGCTGCTGTCCGACTGCTACCTGCGCATCTTCACCTGCAAGGCCGCGCAGCCGCAGATCGTCATGGAGACGCACCTCAGGTGCGCACGTACCCTCGTGCTTTTGTATTGTATGACTAAATAGCACTCTGGCTAAATTGCTTTCCACTTGCAATAGATAATTTTAATGTGTTAGGTCAATCCAAAATACCTATAAATGAATATAGCTGAATAATTATGTTCCCTTTCTTCACAAACAACTCTTTTTACTAATTCGATACATTTGTCAACAGCAACTTAGTATCGTGCACAGCAGTGACCGTAGACGGCGCGCACTTCGTGGAGCTGGGCGTGCGCGGGGGCTGCGGGGGCGGGGCGGGGTCGGGCGGCGCGGGCGAGGGGCTGCGGCGGCCGCGCGTGCAGTGCGACTCGCGCGAGCTGGCCCGCTGGCTGGCGCAGCACGCCGCACACGCGCGCCAGCTGCACCACGACCGCACGCACACGCTCGTGCCGCACGACGATACGTAACTACACTGGCGAGTAAATATATATGCGTATAGATGTAAGCACAACACTATGCGTACAGTCTCGCAATCCGTACGCGCACATGCTTATGCCACACGACGATGACATTACATCCTATAATATTATATACGAAGCTTAGTGCAGACGTGAATAGATACGTACACGACTGCAATACGACCGGACTGATACTGTAGCATCGCAGAACGATGTACAACGATTGGCATAAGTCGGCTAATTACTTACACGCCCATAATTTAAATTGTACATGTTCATAAGCCAAAACCAAAATGAGCACATAAGTAATATATTATATTACATTTACGTTCTAAGTATACGGGTGATATTGTTGTGACGCATTGCTAACGTACGCGCACGCAATTGTGCGTATACGTTCTCATATACGAGTTGTAGTCAATCGTAACGATTTGATTGTTCAGTATTCAGTAGGTAGTTGAATAATGTTCCAGAAAATAATATGTGTAAATAAACGTTTTGAAGTGTGATAAAAAGTACCCGAGAAAAGATAATTGTGTCGTTTACTTGAGACATGTAATAATTAAATTTGAGACCTCGATTTATTAAATTATTTAACCAACTCTTCTTTATAGTATGTTTATCTTGTTGAATAACAGCTCGGACGACTTTATTGTCAATGTCAACATTTTTACCACACAATACATAACCCAACACCGCACAAATTAGAAGATCAAAGGAGACCATTTTTTTTGTTTGGAGAATAGGCCCACCTCAATTTCTTAGCGTATATTAATGAAATGTGTGTTAATTTGTTCCTTGAAGTTCCCAGATTACAGTGGTGACATTACTTTTACATGTTTTAACCGGAATCTTTAGAAATACGTGTGCAAACATTCACCTCATTACTACATAAAAACTAACTGATGAGCGATTTGTCTTGTGTGATCCATCCGAATCATTATATAATTCATTTCTTTAAACATATCAATATATTTAAAGAAATGAATAAATAAATATTAGAAAACATCATATACATTGTCACGATTCCAAGCTCGGAAATCGGATACAACGAAGGTACCACAAACACAGAGACCCGATTTGGTTATAAATAGTATGGAAAATAGATATAAGTGGGTGTACCTCAAGTTTCTGGACCTTGATGCGATTTTAGCGATTGGGAAAACTGATTCAATAAGAAATTATTAGTTAAGTAGGTAGGTATTTAGGTACGTGATATTTTATGAGTAGGAGTAGGTACATAATATTAGGATAGGTATCCATTTGCACAGCTATTCTATTATTCATGTTCAATTGTAATATTAAACGCTCTTAAGTTGTAGCAATTTCATTTTAAAATGGGTAAAAAAAAACATTGTTTACATTCATTCAAGCATTCATTGCAAACATTGACGCAGGGGGCTACGACCGGAGGAATCTGACATATTCCGTCAAAGCAGCCAATAGATATAACGTTTCGTTACACGGATTTTTTTAGCTGAGTAGAAACAAATTATTGTTTTATTTGATAAATGACAGGATTTAAAATCGCTATCAATCATATTCTTCCATATAAATAAGAATAAAAACAGTTTCTAAAGGTTTATTGAAGGCAATTTTTTTCGCTTTTTGGTTTTATTTTCATTCTATCGATAAAAACGTTTCGTTCCAGTTTATTTTTAATGTTGGCCATTGCTCTTGGTTTGTAGACAGCACACTACAGCAGGGATGATATCAAAATAAGGCTTTTTAATTCGATTTCATGATTCCGGTTTCGTTTGTAAAACAACGAAGTTACAAAATTCGTAATATAATTTTATATTTTTACACGTTTTTTTTATGACTATACGTTACCGAGTCTTGGTGGGCCCACAAAAAATAGTCTCCTTTGTAATAATGCCCTGTGCAGATGCACATTAAGTGGAAATTAATTCAACGTAAACGTGAAATAAATATTTCCTTCAATTACTTTTTTTCTTATGTTAATTATTAGATAAAGTGACCGAAAATTGAAATTAGAATGTTGGTGCCAATGAATGGAAATGTGTAAGTTATATCTTTAAGATTCCAGTAATTTATGGTGTGCAAATGAATAAACTGATACCACCACCATTCCCTAGTGCGAGCGTGACTGACTAGCGTAGGTAATTGACTAATTTATTCTGAAATATAAAGCGTAGAAATAAGTTAAAAACATATGATTGTGTGTTTGGTTGTTTATCCTCCTTGTAACAGTAGTTTTAAACTAGTGTTTGACAGACATAAAGGGAAGAAAAGTAATGGAAACTATTGAACTCAAGAGAACGTCAACTTGTGAATATACAAGTAATGTGTAAGATAAAACTATATAATACTTTTGTAAACGAATCACTGGTATCAATAATGGTAATGTTTTATTTATTTTTTCGATAACGCGTGTTGTTCGAAAGTTGTGTGTTGACTGTTACATAATGTTTTATGACTGCAGATACAACAATTATCTACTTATTCGGGTTTTAGAACAAAATGTGTGGTTTTTATATAAACGAAAAATTAAGTTTTATAATTTTTATATAATAAAGATGCTCGTTTTTTGTTCTTTCAATGATAATAATACGATAATGTTCCATTTAACGATATTTTCAACGTATTTAAATAATAAGTATTTTTTTTAATGACTCCTTTCAGTTAGAATTCATTTGTCATTTCATTCACGATTCAAAATTATTTGTACCTAAGCAATCACTATTTTACGAAAAGATTGCAGTGAAATGTGTAGCATTATTAAATATAAGGATATTTACAGGATTAAATCCTGCGACTTACTTAGAATTTAGGACTAGTGTTACTTCTAAATATAGATAAATATTGTCATCACAATACTAAAGCGCGTCACACACGGTGAAGATACTATAATATTTTATGTTAAGATTCTCTAATATAAAATATTACAGTATCTTAAGGTATCCGGTATCAGCGTTCTAACCATCATTTTTCTTTTTGTCATTGCGTACTAAGACCCCTGTAGAACCGCCATCCTGTTACAAATGACCCGAAACACTGACACAAAATTTCGGGTCATTTGTAACAGGATGGCGGTTCTACAGGGGTAATGTATAGCCTAGACGCGACTGAGTCGTGTGTATTGTACCTTGTGTAAGATGTATACTCGTCCTTATTTATGACCTACAAGAATGTAAAATGGCTTTTCATTTTGAAATGTAATATAAATTTATATTGATGGTATTATACAATTTGTATTCATTAGAATTATACTCCTCTTGGAATTCCATTTTAATTCTTATTTAAGAAAGTTTAAATTTCTTCAAACTAATAGTCAAATCATGTTATCTTATGTTCCTAAATATTATATTATTTATTTATATTATATTTCATAATGAAAAGTCTTAGTTACTGCGCACATTTTGACCTACAATCAGCGCTTTGGTTGAATATATTTATTACTATGTATCTGAACAAGGCTGTGTTCATAAACCTGTAGGATAATTCAAGATTTAGGCGCTCCAATACACGGCGACTTTAAAAAAAATAATAAATTGATTTGGACACCTTATTGTTGAAGTAACGAAATTAATATTTAATAATGTTTATTTTAAACTATCGCCGTGTATTGTGGCCACATTTTTGGTTGAGACTTGGATGTAATATTGTATGTTCGTCAAAGTGTTCAACGCACATTTTGCCTTATCTTTGTTATTATTTATTATTTTATTAAGTGAGGAAAATGCAATGCTTAAATAATGTTATTTTAGTTAAGGATGGTTGACTTTTTAATTTATTGTGTGCACTTACAGAGTTTGTAACTTTGTTGTAAATGTATAAAAGTCAATTTATTTGAGATATGAATGCCAAAAACATTTTATTTAGTTGAGGGATTTGATAGTAATTTAAAACAATAAGACTTGGTTGATGGTTGATAATAAAATATTGTTTACATAAAATTGTTTTATTTCTATACATAACCTTCACATTATAGTGGTCGTTAATTGTTGGTACTTGGTAGGCACTTGAGATAAGGAAGAATATTGCATAAATATATACATACAGGAGTATAGGTGTCCGTGTGTGGTAATTACAATGAAATGTAGAAAAAATGCAACAAAAACACTAATTATTGTACTACTATGATTTGCTTACGCATCATAACAACATAAGGTTAAGCGACGCCTATCATTAATACTCATATCTATCGATAGGTTAATTGTATGTCAATTGCAACACAAACAAACCCACAGTCACCAAGTTATTGTGATATAATTTGAGAGTAAAATTTTATATTATGTAAAATCGCCGGCCGGCGGCAGTCGGTGCGGGTTCACCATAGAAAGAACACGTCGCTTCGATCACGTGGTTCTAGTGACCCTGACCTCGCTCAGCTGACATCAAATCAACAAAAACGTACGTATGAGTTTTATTACTCAAAGGGTCATCAATCCTAACCCATAGATTGTCCGTATAAAAATTAGTTATTATAGTGTCCCCATTTGAAAGATGGTCACTTTAATAGCGTTTGGAGCGTTCCTAAATGTTGTCCTCGTGAATGTAAACGCTGCGGCCTTGCACGAAAATATTGTTTCGAAGTGAGTTCTAAATATCATTGAAAACTCTTAATGAAATGTTTAAATTGGCTACTTTTTGCTCGATATTTTTATTCAAGTAGTTTGTTAATTTATTTTATGTTATGTTTCATTGATAATAAAACCTGTTTCTCATATTATAGAATGACTTCAATAGATTACTCCAAAGTGCCAATACAGGAGAAATCCCTGTACACACCACCGTTGGAAGAAGTGGCTGAAGGTAAGTTCGTAATTTAGTTTAGATATTAGTGTAAGAGCTTCTTATGAATTCATTAGTTAGATTTACTTTAGTAGTTAGAACTCTAAATATAATCCCTTTTTCTATATATTTACTTTAAAGTTATAGCCTGGTACTTTCTGTGCTGAACTGTACAGGATCAAGAATTTTCAAAACCAGTCCAGTACTTTTTGAGTTATTCTTACCAAAATTAATGTTTAGGATAAATTTTAATAATAATTACCATCAATCTATACCAGAATTAATAAGAGCCTTATAATAATACATATACCTATGTAAAATACGTATTCATCCTAATGTCTGATCACTCTTTGCAAAGTTACATAAAATACAATTATTTCTTCCAGTACTATCTCGTGGTCTCCGCAACACGTTCGAGTCGGTCAGCGTCTCTGCAGAAGAATGTCCAGACCTCAGAAAAGCACCATTTGATCTGACCACTCCAGGTTTGTTAATATCCTATTTAAAATCATTTAAAGAATAAAAAAAATATAAAAATAGCATATACCTACGACCTTATAGGAAAATAAGTTAACCATTTTAGTTATAAACAATGAATCAAATTATCATGTGGTATAAAAAACTTGATACTGAAATTTTATGGCTTTATTAATATTTGAATAAATCAGTAGTATCTTAAATAAACATAGATATGAGACAGTAGCACTTTCGTTGTTGTTATTGAGATTATGTGATGATTGTTATCTCATAGTTTCTTCGATGTTATAAATTATATCTTATGGCGTGTTCATAAGGTGGGGTTTATCTTGATAATGTCCTACATTTAATTATGTAAGAACTTATGTTGTAATATTGAAACATAATTATTTACTGAGAATGTAAATAAAAGAAAGACAAATATATTCTCTAAATTATTTTATTGCAAACAAAATCGTTATTTAAAAGTAATATATACAAAAGTTTTTGAGACAAAACATGAAACTTCCGTGTCCCAGGGTTGTCAGGCAATGCGAAGCTCATCGAGCTGGGCGGTCCCCCGTACCTGGTGCCGCTGGTGCAGCGCGACAAGATCTACGACCTGGCGGCGCTGCTGCGCCACCTCGCGCATGACCCCGCGCTGCTGGCCGGCGCGGGCGCGGGACCATGGCCGTACATTGGCGTTAACTGCGAGGTGATTAATGATTTGATTATTGGACAACAAAGCGGGAATCTTTTTAAATTGAAAATAAAACAAATTTGTTTTAAACATAAGAGATGATGCTTTATTGTCCCAATACTTACATTAATAGACAAGTAGTTGCAAATCTTCGTTCTTCAACGTCTGATACTAGATAATTATTCAACTATTATTTAAACGATTTTTGAAAAAAGTTATAATATAAGTATTATGAATACAGTAAAACACCCATTAAACAAGTAACTCATATTTCTATTCCTCATATTCTGTCCCTAGGGTATCATAAACATGGCAGTCCGCGACGGCTCAGTGGAGCAAGGCACGCGCATCGTGTCGATCACCCCGGTGGGCGCGGCCAAGGGCAGCGGCCGCTTCCTGCAGCAGCAGCTGCCGAACAACGAGACCCGGACTGCGCTGCTCGGGAACTACTTGCTGTCTGAGGGGAAACCCGGCAAGGTTGGTACAACCTAGGAAACTTTGGCACTTTCGAAAAAGTCATTTAAAATATTAAGCAACATAAATCAACTTGTGTAGGAGCAAAAGGGACAAAATATATTCAAAGTAAATAGTAATAAAGCCACATTGCATATTAAAATTAATTTTATGTTTCAGGTCATCAAAGTAGAAGTTAAGAAACGTATTGGTCCATCAAACTTCATTACAGCGATCAGAGAGACTTTGAAAGAACATTACGGGGACAAAGTCGTCGGTAAGTCGGCCAATATTCGATAATTACGTTATATTTTAACAAGATTACTGAATTTTATATAACAAAGTCCTTTAAGCATTAAATAACACAGATAAACATTTGTCTATCAATATACCAATTGGATTTGTATCTATCAATATATTGGGATTGTACAACCACAACGACACTTAAAAAAATATTAATCTATTTGCTACTAGGTCTGGGCGGCGCGTTCGTGCTGCGCGCGGGCAAGGTGAAGCACCACGTGATGCCGGACTTCTCGTCCAGTCCGCTCTGCACCGACTCGGACGTGGACGCGTGGCTGCACTACTTCGAGATGAACGCGCCCATCATGCACGTGGGCACACTCGTCACGGGTGATATGGTGAGAGCGCCAGAAATTAACTTCTTGACTAGTTATGATAAGAATTTATTTAAATTATTATGCATATTTTGTAGCATTACTTTGATCAAGTTGGAGTACTCTCTTTCACATTATTTGAAAATAATTAAAGAAAATATCCATTATTTTAAATATTGATAAAAAATACACACATATATACATAAAATACAAAAATTTTAAACAAAAGCCTGCTATATTTTTTACATTGCCCAACCCACAAAATTCCCATAAATGAATCTCATCCAAAACACCTTATATAAATTCTGCAGGGCCTGGACCTGCGCGTGCAGCACTTCCACGGGTACAGCGCGCACGGCGAGGGCGGGCACTACCACTACGACACGACGCCGGACGCCGCGCACTACGAGGGCTACTTCGTGCTCGCCGACAGCGTCGTGCGGGTCGACCGCCCGGAGGCCACGCACGCTATTGGACGCGATTAATTACGTTTTTAGACGATATTTTTATATTCATTTTAAGTTTAGAACTGCGTAAACGATAAACTTTTATATAAGCTTGAAAAAAAGTGAATGTGTTCATTACAATTGTAAGGCATTTTACAAATATATTTAAGGCGAATTGTACATTGTAAATACTCTAGAATACGTAATAGAGAAATGATCTGTTAAATGTTAATAAAGTACTTTACTATTGTTAAATTTGTGGTTTTATTTTTTCCCTAGTCTACCTTTATTAGTGCTTAAAAAGTATTCTAGAACTTATACGTACATTAAACTTTAAACTAGTTTCCTACCTGCTTCTCTTGCATATATGTATTTAAAACGTGATCGCGCAAATCCCAACGCATTTTGTTATTTTAATATTAAGCAATTAATAAATACACAAGTTAAACTCATAATGAGTGAGATGGCCCGTTTTGACAGTTCATTCATACCCATGTAGTTCTCTATAGAGCCGGAAATACTGATTTCAGAACTACGAAAAAAATATGACTTATTAAGTTTTTAGCTTAGTTTTTAGTAATTTGCCTCTTCATAATTTGTTTCCTGGCTGAAAAACATTCTACATTTTGTATATAGTTTTTCCATTATAAAGGTATTTTCACAGGCCATTTTTGGAATTCATGGTCGAAGCTTTACGCAGACGCCAGATATTAGTAAAATTATTAGACTCCCGTCTGTTTTGACGTTATATTTTAATTAACCGATTAATTTACTATAACCTAAGCTATAATAGAATGAATTTTACACTTCCAATCAACAAAAACAAATTTTACTATAACCTAAGCTATAATAGAATGAAGTTTACACTTCCAATCGAATGATTTGCTTTAAGGTAACTTTAGGAATACACTTTTACTGTTTTAAGTATCCGATCGCAAAGTAATAAATATTGAATCCATAAAAAAATATTTCTTGATGTTTTACACAATCGAAAGCTTAACAAATTTCTAAAAAATAACTATGGCATCAGAATAAATTCAGCGTTTTATGCATTCAAAAGACTAAAAGAGAAAAGTATTTTTGCATTTATAAATTGAATTCAACTTTTAAATGTTTGTCATAATGGTTACTCTCAAAAACATTGGGTATATAAATAAAAAACATTTCTCTGTGATATTCTATATATTTACAAGTGATGGCGTTGTACAAAAATTAGAAAACTAACAACAACGATTCGCTGCCGATCGTCCGCAGCGAGAGGACCGGTCTTCATTATTATTTTATTTCATTTCATTGCAATTTGCATATAATAATTAACTTTCCAATAATCTAAAATACATTTTTATTTCACGTTGCTCGAAAACGTCTAAACAAAATAATTATTTTATTAACAAATTCATGATTTCCTTCAATACAGTCATATTTAATTGATAAATCTCATGATATAAAATGTAGTGGCGCAATATGTCTCAAAATTAAAAATAGTTTACACAATGATTTATAAAAATATTTTAAAATAAACGAACCATCTTCGTACAATCCATGAAAACGTTCCAAAATTTAATTAAATTCTTCCATAAAAATATAAATGAGTCTTAAAATACGATTTCGATATATAAAAATAGCAATAACTATAACTATTTACAAAAACAATATTATGAATACATTAGTGCAAATACCGAGAGGCTAATGAACTAAGCGACCGTCTAGAACATTCGACACATGTACCAATAGTCTAAAATATGTAATTAATGAAGATTTCTTACTGATGATTTATTTTTAACTTTTAAATCAGTAAGGGCCGATTTTTCAATGCTTGGTTAAAACTTATCCGTCCAATAAAGTATTATAATATATAAAGCTACACTACCACTGACTGACTGACATCGGGTTTCTCGGAAACTACGCGGAAAGTTGGGGGGATTTCGACGTGATCGTGTAGAGGTGCTCCCAGTGACCACCGGAAAAATATAGCGAACTCGAGCACCTTCGAAAACCAAGTGGACCCCTGGAGGTGCGCAAAAACGGTGATACCTGGAGGGGGGGTGTCTGAACAAAAAATGCTCGGAACTGGTGGCGATTACCAGGGGAGGTGGAAAAATGGGGATTTTCGCGAAAACAAGATGGCCGCCGTACTTTGCCAAAATCGCCGTTTATGAATCCTTACGTCTCAAATTTGGCACACGTGCTCTGTTCGAGCCGGCGAATCGATCGGTGCCCCGTTCGAGTGGCTCCGGGCCCCCGTTTCCAACTTCCATACAACGTAAAATCCAACGGCCCGCGGAAACGGTGCGAGTTGGGTGGGGGGTCCCGGAACTAAAAATGATCACCACCCTGGGACGCTACCAGGGAGCCGTAGTGGGACGCTCGATTTTGGAATTTTTCCATTTTTGGCGCAAACATAAAAACGTAAATTTAGACGAGGTGGCGCAACGGAGAAATTCACCAATGATGCATTCGTACTCGCCCAGCTCCCAGGATATCCAGAAAAATACGAAATCTTAAACTTTCCCTCATCTCGCGAAGACGGTCAACGGCCCGCGCAAACGGTAGCAGCTGCATCTGGGGTGCTCAAACTAAACTTGGAGTAGACCTCGAGCAATTACCACAGATAGTGAAAAAAATTCAAAATGGCGGAAAAAATGGCCGCCGCCATACAAATGCTAAAATGGCCATCGCTGGTCCGATCGCGCTGAAACTTGGCTCAGGGGCTTTAATCAAGCCGCACATTAAGTTGGCATACTCATAATCGAGGTTTCACTGCTGGTTTCCGAGTTTCATACAACGCGAAATTTGACGGCTCTCCGAAACGGCGCCAGATAGGTGGGGGGTGTAGAACTAAAAAATGATCAGAAACATGGGGCGCTACCAGGGCAATCGAGAAATTTCAAATTGGACGCAATTTTTTTTTCAAAAATGGCCAATTTTTCAAAGCAAGATAGTGGCGCCGGTTACTTTACGATCGGTCTGAAAATTGATTTCTGTGCTCTAATTGGCCAGATTTACAAAACTGCATACTCAGAATTTCTCTCCGACCCTCGGTTTCCATTTTCCATACATCACGAAATTCAACGGCTCTCTGAACCGGTGGCAGGTAGGTCGGGGTCGCCGAAGCAAAAAATGCTTCAAAACCTGGTCCGCTTCCAGGCATATAAAAATTTTTGGTAAAAAGCGAAATTTTTTTTTTTTCGAAAATTTTGTATGGAAATTTCATAGTAGGAAGGGTAATTGACGGCAAAAGTCGGTGCTGCGGGCTGCTTGCTGCCCGCGCACCGTGCAACCTCGAAGGTCGACAGCCTCCCGGAGTAGAAAATATTTATTAACTTTTGAACTACCGCACTAGCCAAGCGAGCGAAGCGAGCAAGTCACGTCAGCGGCCGGCGTAAATATTCAAAGAAGTAGCGAGGAGCGAAGCGACGAGCGAGTTAGGTTAACTTTTGAACTACCGCACTAGCCAAGCGAGCGAAGCGAGCAAGTCACGTCAGCGGCTGGCGTAAATATTCAAAGAAGTAGCGAGGAGCGAAGCGACGAGCGAGTTAGATTAACTTTTGAACTACCGCACTAGCCAAGCGAGCGAAGCGAGCAAGTCACGTCAGCGGCCGGCGTAAATATTCAAATAGGTAGCGAGGAGCGAAGCGACGAGCGAGTTAGGTTAACTTTTGAACTACTGCACTAGCCAAGCGAGCGAAGCGAGCAAGTCACGTCAGCGGCCGGCGTAAATATTCAAATAGGTAGCGAGGAGCAAAGCGACGAGCGTGTTAAGTAAACTCATGAACAGAAGCGACTTTAGGGCGATTCCCACTCAAACAAAAAAACTACGTAGGTTAACCTACTATTAAAACTACGTTAAAAAAAATCGACTTCAAAAACGGAAAAGTAGGTTCTTATTTTTAGTGCCGAAAGCATAATGAATTTGATTTTAAACGAAGCTACTAAAAAGACTGAAGTTTTCAATACGTAATAATATACACATCTTCACACATTTATTGAGTGAATGAGCCAATCGTTCACGCTTTATAAGCGTAGGACTTACACCAAGAGTAGTGTAGTTTTTGTATCGAAAATAGCCAATTTTTTGTATTGCGAATAATGTAATTGAATTGCAAGTAGGTATTTCTTGTATCGAAATAATCGTAGTTCTTGTATCAAAAAATAGCGTAGTTTAATAAGTTCTTAGTGCTTGGCACCGACTTCAAACCTATAAAGTGAATAACACAACTAAATAATATGTAGTAATTAATTATTTTTTACTTTTCCGTTTTTGAAGTCGGTTTTTTTAAAGTAGTTATTTTTATAGTGTAACGATATCTTATTCGATACACCCTTTGACTGTAGTCCTACTCCTATGGCTTTCACTTAGATATTTTTAGTGCCGAAAGCATAATGAATTTGATTTTAAACGACGCTACTAAAAAGACTTGAAGTTTTCAATATGTTTTATACATCTTCACACATTTATTGTCTTGAACAGTTTATTATGAAAAGTCACCGCTATTGATTAGACACATCAAATAAATGAAATTCGGGATCACGTTTCAAAAATTTAACCAATATTTGAATAAGTAATTTATAAGCACTTCCGATTGACTGTGGAATCGCTGTTAGCAGATAATAACAAATTGACGGGGAATTTTAATGCATAATGAATTTGATTTTAATCGACGCTACTAAAAAGACTGAAGTTTTCAATATGTTTTATACATCTTCACACATATTAAACTGAATTCGTAAAGGTGATATTACAGTTAATAATCTGTTATTGTTAAGAAGTTATTTAAAGCTTATATTTCTTTGTTAATTGTTAATTTATGTATGTTATTTTAATTTAGTTAAGTTTATTTTTTTTTGTTGTATAAAATTGTATCTCTGTCGCATTGGGCATTGTCCTGTAATGGCATGTGATGTTTTTTAAATAAATAAATAAATATTTTATTGAGTGAATAAGCCAATCGTTCACGCTTTATAAGCGTAGGACTTACACCAAGAGTAGTACGTCACTACTCTCTGTTTTTGTATCGAAAATAGCGTATTTTTGTATTGCGAATAATGTAGTTCTTGAATTGCATATAAGGTAAATAGCACAACTAAATATTATGTAGTAATTAAGTAGGTATATTAAATAGTTTTTATTTTTTACTTTTCCGTTTTTGAAGTCGGTTTTTTTAACGTAGTTATTTTTATTTAATACTTTTTAGTGTATATTTCATCACGAATCAATGATTTTTTATCATTGACTGTAGATTGTAGAATCTCTGTTAGCATATAGTAACAAAAGGGCAGGAAATTCGAATGCATTTTCAACTGACTGAAGATTTCTGCCCCGGGATGAGACGCACCCGCGCCTTCGAAAGTGGACAGCCCCCCGAGCAGAAAATATTTGAATTGGGAATTTATAAGCACCTCCGATTGACTGTGGAATCGCTGTTAGCAGATAATAACAAATTGACGGGGAATTTTAATGCATTTTCAAATGACTGAAGATTTCTGCTCTGGGATGCTTCGCGGGCTGCTTGCAGCCCGCGCACCACGCACCCTCGAAGGTGGACAGCCTCCCGGAGTGGAGAATACTTGAATGGGGAATTTATAAGCATTACCGACTGACTGTAGATTCGCTGTTAGCAGATGTAACAAATGGACAGAAAATTCGAATGCATTTTCAAATGACTGCCCTATTGCTTCAACCCAGGGGCAAAAGGGGCTCGCGGGCTGCTTGCAGCCCGCGCACAACGCACCAGCTAGTTACACGATAATATTAAAATGTCACGTAAACTGTCAAATACGGACAATTAAAATACGTTTTTAAAATGGTAGTTTTATACATTACTAGCTTTCCGCCCGCGGCTTCGCCCGCTTTGTCTAAAACATAATAAATTATATACTAAAACCTTCCTCTTGAATCACTCTATCTATTAAAAAAAACCGCATCAAAATCCGTTGCGTAGTTTTAAAGATTTGAGCATACATAGGGACATAGGGACAGAGAAAGCGACTTTGTTTTATACTATGTAGTGATTCGACGAATAAGTTTTATCCAAGGATTGAAAAATCAGCCCTAAGAAATATTAATTTTATTGACAAAGATTTACGGTAGTCTAATAAAACGATTGACGTTACTCGAATTCACAGTTTTGGAATGCTTAATTTATTTTATTACCAAATACTATAAAAGAATAATCCCAATCTTATTTTTTCCGTGTAATTTGCAAGATCCATTTACATCTATTCGAGGATTTAAATTTTAAACGACGAATTTATAACGTACGTGTGTCGAATATCAGACTAATCTAGGAATGAATATAGCTTTATTGCCCATTGTATTCAATACATTTTTACAAATAATTAAAAAATAACAGAAAAAGTTTTATTCCCCTATTTTTCTGATTTTTATATACTTATCCACCCAAAGTTTAGTTCATTAAAAATAATAACGGGCAGAAACCGTGTTTAAAATTCGTTATAATTTTATTTTATTCGCTTTCATATAATAGGCAATAAAGTGAATTTTAAAGATAACATGTAACAATAAGCCTTTCTAAACCATATCACAATCAATTAAATAAGAGAAGTTAAGACTAGAACTCAAAAATCCTCAAAACTAAGATTTAGTCAAGTCTGTTTGCACAGCCTAGTTCCTTAAGTTTCTGGCTCCTGACAATTTCTTTAGCACAATATTTAATATAAGGTGCTTTAGGGTAATCCGGGATGGTATGATTCCAATAATGTAAAATTTTCGAATGAGCAACTATTGAAAAAACATGATTGCTATTTTATTCAAGTCTACACGTAACTATATCTATGCAATTCTCATAACAAAAAGATCTCCTGAAGTCGAAACTAAAAATTACCCAACATTCGCAATTACCCTAATGCACTAAACTTCAATAACATAGATTTTTAATTTTTCGCTTTTTTAAGCAGTTACATAATGTCGAATTGGAAGCGTACAAATTGTTAATTATTATTATTGAAATGTTGAAAAATTTCTTGGACAATATATTCGGGAATTAGACATTTTAGAAATAGGAATATAATAACTGAATGATGTTGAAAATGGATAGATATAAGAGTGATTTTAAAGTCATATTAAATAGTAATTTAAGATTTGCAATTTCACAGCTAAATATTGTCCTTGGAGGCAGGAAATAGTCCTATATTGGCTTTATGGGGTAAATGCCCTATGCATTGGGCAGGAGTAGGTTAGGTTAGCTTTTGTGGGATAGGAAGATTTAAAATATAAGATAAATAAGGATGGAAGGGCACTAGCTTTACAGTGCTGGGTTGAAATGAGTGGAATAAGCCCTATCTGATACAGGTTTAGGACGTGGGATAGACGCAGTTGTTAGCGGAGGAGGTATTGAAGTTGCTTCACTCAGGAATGGAAGTAATAATAATTGTTTTAATAGTGTTTGACATTAAGTTAATCTAGCGCGGGGCAGCGATGAGGATGACCAAGTGGATAAATCAATAACTGATAAAGAGAGTGCAGAAAGTGATCAGGTATGAAGCAGAAAAAATACGGGGCAAAGGGACGGTTGGGAGTGACTAAGCGGATGGTTCAGAAGCGGAAAAAGCGAAGTATTGGTGGATGTCTAAGGAGTAGAAGAAGCACAGTATTGCGATATGCATGGGGCAGAATTAGTGTGGGGCAGCAGTTCAGGAGCGGATGATGTACAGTATTGCGCTAGAGCACTTGGAGCAGAGATAGAGTGGGGTAGATAGGGCTCAGGAGCGTAAGTAACACAGTACAGCGATATGCATAGGGGAGAGCTAGTGTTGGGCTCAAGACCGGAAGAAGCGCACAGCGCGCACGACGTACTGGCGGCAGATGGGGCACTCGGCGAGCTGCTTGGCGCAGGCGGTGCAGGCGGCGATGTGGCCGCACTCCAGCAGCACGCACTCCAGCGGCGCCGCGAAGCAGATCTTACAGCACTCCTCCAGCGGCAGGTTGTCGATCTCTGCACCGATACCGACAAATATATGTCCATACAACAATCAATTATACTGGTGGCATTGACGTACAATAAATTACTAGACTCTCAATCACGTTTGAATCATAATACTCTTAAGAAAAACTCATCCTATTCGTGTACTTGGCATTTTTCTATGAACGATATAATTGATATTGAACATTAATGCCGTGAACATGGACGTATAAAAAAAGACGGACGCCGTTTTACGAACAAACAACGTGAAGCCACCGTAGTAAGCTAGCGATCGTGTAAAGACAATGAACACGCACACACTCTCACCATAGTAAGCTAGTCGGCCGCCATTACGTCGTGAACTACCGACTAATTAACTGCGTCACAGTTTCACAAAAAATATTTAAAATGCCGTCTTGCGTGGTTAAATGGTGTCGCAACAGTACAATTTTAAATAACAAAACACAGGGGATTACATTCCACAGGGAAGCAAGTTATTTCTTTTATGTTTTAATGACAAAATTATTACGGCAAAATTTATAGAAAAAAATACAGCCGCCATTGTCATCAGGACAGCTGTTGCCATAGTGTTGCCATTATTTCAAAATTTCATTCTCCCTGTACGAGCAAGCACGTCCAAAGTGCAATAAGGCGCTTTGGCTTGCATATTTCGTAACCCAAATTGTATTCAATATTTCACACTTTATATTAAATTAAAATCAGTTCATCGTCGACGGTCATTAAGAGTACCTCGCGTGACTCATCCATCCATTATATAGTTATTATATTCAGTTTAATACAAGTTTTATATAGTTTAAATAACTATTTTATTTCAATATTAATTAATCATACACACGTACGGGATATGCCCGTACACTCCCAAAAGTCGGGGAGTTAATGTAAAGTTAATTAATTTTAAAATTACGATAAAATAATTATTTTATTATGAAATTTCATACAAAATGCAAAAACATGTATACTATGCTAACTCTTATATAACAACCATATTTAAAAAAAAATATCACAGCCAATTAATACTGTCTACGACATCTGTTATAAGACAGTTAATTTGAAAATTTCAAGTGTATGTATACTGAAATCGTATGAAGCATGTTTCCTATTTGTTTGGTTATAAACTGACATTTTATTTATTTTATTTTATTTATTTTAATAATAATTAAGGAGACATTACCTCTCCTCCCCCCAATATTGATTGAACAAGTTTTCATACATTTTCCTTTGGTTTCGCGTCCAGTGGTTGATTCGTCAAAGCTAAATAGTAATTGTATTTATGCATAGGTTCTAATAGTTAGAGTACACATAAAAAGTATAACAAATTGAAAAATAAAAATACTAAAGTGTGGGGTAATTTTATTGCATCTGGTAATTAACCTGGCACACACACATGGATGTGTCGCCGCCATTACTAGGCTTCACTCAATGTTTAGGCGATACTCCGTCCGTCTTTTTTTATACGTCCATGGCCGTGAATGAATCTAGTTATTGATAGTTCGTCAATAACTGATGTTGGTGAAGTACTTGACGAAATAAGCATACCAGAAGATTTGTTTCTTTTGATAGTTGATTGTTGTACTTGTGTTCTAATATCCAGAGCAAGCTACGGTAGTGAAAACATAAATACTAACAGAAAGAAACGCAGAGCTTTTTCTTTTAACCTTATGTCAAACCATTAGTATTAATTACTAGCTGTGCTCCGCGGTTTTACCCGCATTGCTTCGCTCATGTTGATCTTAGCGAGATGATATTATATAGTCTATAGCCTTCCTCGATAAATGGGCTATCTAATACTGAAAGAATTTTTCAAATCAGACCAGTAGTTACCAAGATTAGCACGTTCAAACAAACAAACTCTTCAGCTTTATAATATTAGTATAGATGAACAATAAACTGAAATCGCAGTTGGGAGACATCAATTGATATTGGTTTAATAATAAGAAAAAGTTCGACGTTAAGCATTTGATAAGGTTAACTCAGTAATATTCTTGCACAATTATTTGAAAAGTATAAAATTTTCATGTATATAAACATTCAACATTGTACAAAATTTGCTATATAAATAATTATGCAACTAACTAAATAAGATTTTTAAAATACCATATGGATAAAATCAGGAGTACCTCAAGGGTCATATCTTGGACCGCTGTTTTAAACTGTAACTTTGAACTACACAATTTATGAAGTACTTTTAATATGAACTGACCATCTTTATATTTAGCGTGGTCCCTCCACAGCATTTTGGCCCTCTCGAGCAGGTCTTTCCGCTCGAGACAGCCGCGGTACTCCACGCGGTTGCGGGTCAGTAACTCCTTCAGTTGTTTCACATTCAACGCGTCTAAATCTGACGCTTGCTTTATGTTCTCCAGGTTTATATGCTTTGGACTATCTGCAAATTTTACAAAGGTAATACTAAATAAATTTCTCGACTAGACTCACAATCCCGTTTAAAAATTGTTGGAAACAAAACTCTGCCTATGTATCTTAATGAAATTTTTAGGCAAAGTATTTTAATGAGCAAAATTCATATTTACAAATTTGAAATTCAACTACCGTTCTTCCGCAAAACTAAAATAATTTTTTTTAAACCATCCAAAAATTGACTGAAGCAGAACTCTGCCCACGCGACTATTAGACAGAGTTTTAAGATCTAACAGCAGCAAAACAACAAAAAACAGCACATAATCCTACCATCCTCATCCTTGATCCCATCCTGCATGACGGGCTCGTCCTGCAAACTTGCAGTGTCGGAGCGCGCGGTGTCGGCCGACTCGGGCCGGTACAGCTCCAGCTCGGACGCAACACGCTCGATTATACGCTCGCTTTCATTGTTTGGTGGTGGGATAGTGTGGCTTGTGATTAGCACTTCTGAATCTGTGGAAGAATTTGTTTAGCTAAAATTTTGTTTTATGTTGTATAAGAGCAACTACAGTTTCTAGACAGCTCATTTCTATAGAAACTCCTTTCCGAATCGGTGAATAATTTATATATGTGAAATTTGATGATTAGACACTGACATGAAATAAACAACTGAATTCACCATAACGCTTAAAAATTGGCTGAAGCAAAACTCTGCCTATTGTATCAGGCAGAGTTTTCTAATAAGCGATACTTAGACTTTGAACTTTACTGCCATTGGTGCAATCGTTTCATAGTGCCACAGTGTAGACATGCCATTCCTAGTGGAGTTATGGTGCAATCATGCAGTAACAAAGTGTCACAGTGGTTAATTGGCAACTACACTACCACAGGGGATGATTTACCATTGGGCAGCGGCTCCGCAGGCGGTCGTGCGACAAACTCCCAGCCGGTATCATCCAGGTCTTCTATCTCAAAGCAGTCGGTTGTATCTACACGCGCGCTGCCCGACGACTCGCTGCGGGACACCGCGGGCTCCGGTACGGGCACGCGGATGTCTTGCTCACCACCTGGATGATTGAATATAATTCTGTATTCAATTTTATATTAATGTTGTTTTATGTTTTGATTGTTTACATATGAACCAAATGAAGTTTGATGACTTATAAATCACTATTTTGTGGAATAGTTAAATCGGCATCTACATTAATATTATAATCAGGATTAAAATAAAAATAAAAAGATTTTTTTATACATTTCTTGAACCAAATCCGGTGGCATTTTTTTTATTTTTACTTGCACCTCATTTATCTATTTTTTTATTGTGTAGCATATTGTAATAATTACCTGGAGTGGTTGTGAACCTTCGGTCAGAATTGTTAATATTTGGTTGAATATTCTCTGTTCCACTGGAGGGTGTGTGTGCATGAGCTGAATTGAAACAACTACCTGAAACAAATTATAACTATAATTATACTGAAAAAAAAAAACTTTTTTTTAAATATTTACTATTTAAAGGATGTTTGCACGCATCTACTTATAGTAACGAGAATGTAAAATATTTTCTTGTCAGTTAACGCATTATTTTTGTTAGCTTAGTTGGTTAGCTCCAGGCACATCTTCCTCTGTGTCAGTGTTTAGTTAATTAACAGAAACTAACCTAACCCATCAGGCATCATATCCGTTCAAGCAATAAGCTCGCAAGGTGCATTCCGTCAAATGCCATTTCACTATTTCAAAATTTTTCGACAGATTACAATCTCGCAGGATATATTATCATGATGTTTACAATTTTTCAGTGTCACATACAATTACAGCTATGTCTTCAGCATTGTTTATGATTCAGCATTGTTGATAATATTTATTGAATTACCTTTATATCTTATCTATAATAGTACCCAGATAGTAATGTGGTGATTATACTTCAACATCCACATTGGAAAAACATTCAAGATTCGACTTTATATTTGTTTGCTTAATAATAATTGAACTTGAAAACGGCTCTTCCAAATTTATACATTATTTTACCACTAGAAAGCTTCTGTTTTACCCAGTTACATAAGGAACTACAGTTACAAGTTTTAATAGTTTAAATAATTCTTTCATTTCTTATTATATTAATTAATTATACACACGTACAGGATAGCCCGTACACTAATATTGTATAATGGAAGATAGTAATAACTTACTTCTATTAGGAGGTGGGGCAGGCTGCGCAGTGTTCCTCAGATCAAAGGTGGATGTGATGAAGTCGTTGATGTTATTTGTGATGCCTTTAAGCGTGCTGGTGAACGGACTGGCGCCGGCGCGCGACCCGCGGCGGCGGTACGCTGAGCTGTTCACGTGTGAGATGCAGAGGCTTAGGAGCTCTTCTTTTTCTGAAAATTTTCATTTAATGAAGTAAATTACAAATCTTTACTTATACATATTGCAATTGAATTTTGATATATTTTTTTGGTTTTATGGCATTCAAATAAATATAAATTTATAAACAATAGAATAAATTCGATCACGAGGCGGGACTCGTACCCGCATCCTTCCACACCAATCCGGGGCGGATGCTTGACCAACTTAGCCACTCGTGGCCCGCCAGTGGCAGTTGGTCAAGCATTCGCAAAAGCAGCATGAATATACAAAATAACTGTCTATCCAACTGACTTTTTGCTAGGTCAGCCTCTGTTATTCTGGTGAATTAAGTAGGGGAATGGGGATATAATAATAATATATTGTTGTGCAGGCAAAAATTATTTGATCTGGGCTGAAACAGAATTAAAAGTGAGAGTTAACAATACAGTAACAGACTGCCGTAGTTGATATAGACCAGGGGTTCCCAACCTTTTTTTGTCTACTGCCCACTTTAAGAATAAATTATTTTTTAACGCCCCCCTTTTTAAACATACTTAAAAACCGCTAAGTACTTATAACTGATTATTGAAACGCAATTTTATAGTATTCGGACAGAGTATCTTTTATTGAAAATAAAACAAACATAATCAATTCTTATATAAAAACTAATGTGAAGGTTGAATCTGATGCTGTTCAATAAGTTTGTTGATATCAGGTTCCAATTTACTCAAAAACAGCCGCATGTCGCCACGTTCGGTAACACGCAAACGATTTCTCTTTTTAATAAGCAGCGTTGCCACAGCACTAAATCCACGTTCACACAAATATGACGATGGGAATGCTATCAAGAATCGTTGAACAATTGACCACAATCCAGGGTACAATTGCGGGATCGGTTTTTGTAGCCAAAATTCTTGATATCCATTTTTGAACTTGATTTTTGTTTCTTCGTTTGTTGTCAATTCTATAAGTTCTTCTTCCAGCTGAGGTGACATTGCTGTGTTGACATTTGAAAACGGATCCAACCCCCAGTCTGGTATTTCCAAGTTTAAAATGTCCTGGTATCGTTCGGTGAAGTCAATGTGGAGGTTTTCCAAATGTTGGCAGTAGGCAAACAAGTCGTCGTTACTGCAGAATACCGATAAATTCGGAAAATTGTGAAACTTACGTCTGCCCATATTCTTTTTGTGCAGAAGCAGTTTGGCTGCGAAAGCAGCAACGACATTTTTTGTTTTAATTAAATTTAGCTCATCGCCTTGCAGTTGGAGGTTCATGTCGTTGAACAATTTATACAGGTCTGTCATGTAAGCTATATCATTCTTTGATGTTATGAGCTTGTTGCGCAGTTCTGTATCTTTAGTTTCCAAGAACTCTATCACAGAGTCAAACAGGTTGTAAAATCGCATCAGACAATTGCCTCTTGACAGCCAACGAACTTCAGTATGAAGCAACAAACGGTTGAAATCTTCGTCATTAGTAGCACAAAGTTGATGAAATAATCTATCATTCAAAGAGCTGCTACGGATTTTATTGACTGCTTTGATGACATATTGCAGTGATTGAAATAGTCGTTCACTTAAGTTTCTAGCAACCAAATGTTGTCTATGAATAACGCAATGTATAGCAAGGACATCTGGAATTTTATTCTTTAAGTATGCTATGAAGCCTTTATGGCGCCCTGTCATAGCCGGAGCGCCATCCGTAGCAACTGATATAATATTTTTCAAAGGAATCTTTTTCTCTTCACAAAACTTTTCCAATGTATTGAATTTGGTTTCGCCTTTTGTATCTGTCTCCAAATTTCTGGCAAACAATAGTTCTTCACATATTTTCTCATCTTTAATAAACCTCCCGTAAGATAGCAACAACGCTTCATTAGTTGGTAAAGTGGACTCATCGAGCTGAATTGAGAATTGACTAGTCCTCAGATGATTGCACAATGATTCTTCAATGTTTTCAGCCATTTCATCAATTCGTCTTTGCACAGAATTATTACTCAAAGGAATTTTTCGGATAATATCTGCGGCCGGTTTATGAAGCACAGCAGTTATTACTTCCTTTATAGCTGGCAATATTAACTCTTCTCCGATGTTGTGTGGTTTGCCTTTTTTGAACAATTAACAAAGAGATATTGTACGAAGCTCGAAGTCCGTCGTCATCTTGCTGAGCAGCCGCCGAAAATAGTTTTGATACACTTGGCTGAGTATTATGCTTCTTCTCTAGGTCTTGAAAATATGCTACATTCTTGTCTTTCTTATCTGGATGCATTTTATTCAAATTATCTTGCAGTCTTGAAGGCTTCATTGCTTCGTTCGAAAATGTTTTTAGACATAGAAGACACAAAGGCGACGACGGGTTTGTGGGATTTTCAATAAATCCGAATTTAATATATTCCGCAGAGTATTGCCGTCTCTTCTTTTTTACTTCCGACATTGTTTTGTTTTGAGAAATACGTAAGTGTTGAAATCAAGTACTGCTTATCTATTATGCGCGAAACCGCAAATGAAAATAAAATAAATTTACGTCGTTTATATAGGATTGCATAAGCAGCACGCACCAACAGGAATAAGACAAACGTGCTTAAACTCGTTTATCTCATTCGACGCCCAATCGTACTCGACAAGCAAGAACAAGTATTATAGAACCAGCCGATTGATACAGGAATGTACAAATCGGATTATTTAACAAAAACTTGTTAAAACATGATTGTCCGCGGTCTATTATATCGAACCGAGTTGGAGCTATATCTTAATAATTAATATTAGTTGATGTTCACAAGATGTCGACTCTCGAAGTCGAGAGCTCAGTCGGCGTCTAAAAGTCTTCCTAGCTAGGTAGATGAAATTATAAATCGACCCCAAAGCCCTACACAACGCCCCCTTTTTTTTCTGGGTCTCTTACCGCCCCCCTTTAGGCCTGCAGCGCCCACAAGGGGGCGTTATCGCCCACGTTGGGAAAGACTGATATAGACAAATTTGGAATATGTATATCAATACTACAAATATGACCTACAATAAATAAAACTAAGATCAACCGATAGTATTGTACCTAGTCTTACTCGTCTCATTCTCAGTGCAATATGCAAATCATGAAGAATTTTACATAACACCAAAATGAATTTTAATACATACTACACAAAAATAAATGTCTCTGTGGAAGTTATCCTCTAAAATACATAAAAGAAAACAACTCTTGTTGAAATGAATCATGCGTATATGTTTATATAAACACTCAATGATTGCATAACGGGATAGTAAGAAAATTGACTGCTGTATGTGAGAAAATTAACACATCTTTTTATAATAATATTTTAGATAGCGAACATGTTCAAATACAATATTGGATGACTTTAGTATCTAGACATAGATAACTCATTTGCAATTAGATAAAAATAATATATAAGTATTCCCTAAAATTATTACTTTCAAACGATGAATATACATATTCATCATTTGCAATATATTAAGTATTACTTAGAATCGAATAAACAGTATTTAATCATTAGTAACTATGAATATAAATTGTCTTCTATTATTATTTTCATAATTGTTATACTATGCGTGTATAAATAGATAAAAAGCAAGTCATCAATGACTTTACAAATAAATCATACATTAATAAGTTTTCATGAGGTCAAAGTTTGCATAAGTTTATCTTGTTTTCTAGAAGATTTCCAATTTTGTATAACTTACCAACACAGCCTCGCGTGGAAACATTTTGTCGCTGGAGGAAGCATTGGAGATCGCGGACTTTCAAGTGGGCTATGGTTTGTCTGGACAGGGGCCTGGTGGACAGCACCCGGCAAGGGGCGCACATGATCCCGCCGCCGCGGCGCAGGCACGCGCTGCAGTAATACCGTTCACACTCAGAGCATGGTCGTTTCCTTTTGAACACGCTGAACTGCACGGCGCAGCTCTCGCAAGGCATTTTACATCCGCGTCCTTGTATTCACTAATCACAACACGAAACTCATTGGATTTCACTAAAAACCCCACTTCCAGGCTACGTCCAGTGCCATAAATTCATTATTGCTAGAATCAAAACGCAATTTATCGAAACTTAAACATAACGAGAACCAGCGTTCCTGTTTAATTCTTGTTTTTATTGCCCTGAAGGGCAAGAGGCATCAGGCAGAGTAGGGGCAGGTAGGTACACGCACAACTTTTGTGAGATGATTGTCAATTTGACATTTGACAAAATCATTTTAACATTCGACGTACGAGTCAGTGTTGCCAAGCTGAATTAAATTTATTACCAGACAACAAGCTGACCTTAGCAAGACCTTAGCTGACAACGGAAACCTGCCAAACTTAGAGTATATATTATACTAACTATAGAGTGCGAACAACGAAGTGGGAACAGCAGGCACAGGTGGGAACAACACGACGTTCCCGCCGCGAGCGCTCGTAGTCGTGGTTGAGTGCTATCGAAGTGCGTTTCTCTAGGGATTTTTTTCATATTTACGAATAAACATGGTGAAATGTGCAGTTCGATCTTGCAAGAACGATACTAGAAAAAACACAAAATTGAAATCCAGTATCACATTTCATCGGTAAATCGATTGTTGTATTTATTTTTATGAAAATAAATCTAGCATCGCGGGGGTGAAGGGGAAGTGGGAGGCGGACACGCGCAGGCTCGCTCGCACACCCTTCGCGCGCCTCACTGCCGCCACGTGATCGTAGTGATGTGACTTGACCAACGCTGGACTCGATAGTTTACAAGAAGAACTATATTTTAACATATTATTTATTTAACTTTAAAATTAAAACTCTTTTAAAAATGTATTAAAAATAATTTTGTGGTGTGTTTTGTATCATACACTTCCTAATATTATGAATGCGAATGTATTATAGTGTAAATGTAAAGTATATTGTAATGTTACGATATTATATTTTAACCGCTAAATAGATTTTTGAGGATTTTGGTAGGTATAGAATTAATAAAATTGAATAAAAAAATAATATTGTTTATTGTTTCATTTTAAATTATGAATTATTTCTTATTTTTATTTAACATTTTTTAAATACTATTATTATATATTTGATTTATTTAAAAAAATAGTAACTACTAAACCCGATCTTTTATTTTATTAACTTTAATATTAAAAAAGTCCACACGTTTTTCAGATATTCCAATTAAACATTTTTTTTTAAAGTACTTATAATAATACAAGAAATATTCAAATGGAATAAACACACTTTATTCACTTGGTAAACAAATTTAAAATTACATATTTATACTTAATTCATACATTTCTCCTTTAATAACATATTGAACATAAAATTTACTTATGATACATATTTATTTACATAACTTATCGATAGCTCAACACGCAATTGATACCTACCCATCCCTATTGGTCACACACACATCTATATAGTTTCTATAGCTCATCTGCCTACGATGTGCACTAAGCAATTTGTGCAATACACGCGCTCTATACTACTGTAATATATACTCTAAGCTGCCAAAACTTAAAATATTTTTATCTATTCTATTTTTTTCTGATAAAATTATATATTATGTCACACCCCGGACACTCCATAGAAAATTATCGTTTTGACACTTTGACAGTCACACTGTAGAGACTGCAAATGTGTGTGTTAACGCTTTATGGTTGGCACATTTGTGACTAGCGTAAAAAAAAAATTCGCGTTTTTCTGATGAAATACATCCGTAAACAGCACAATATCTAACCATTTTCTACAAAAAACGATAATCACAAATCCAAATAATAAAATTACTTTAAGTCAATTTGATTAATGTTGTCAATCTTCGTTGCGTACCTATCGTCCTTGCAGAAAAATATGGCCCATTTTAATCACGATCTAATCACGTTTAATTTTGGCGGGAGGCGGAGAGTGTCCGTTCTGTAGCGTTTAGCTACTATTAGTACGAGATCCGGCTGCAGGATCAGTGCGTTCATCGGTTTTTTGCTGAAAACCGAATTTTTATGTATATTTATAATTAGGAGAATATATATCGACTAGGTTGCCAGTCAAAATTTGGCCGCAAGCATGTTTACACTCAACCTTAAATATTCAACATCAACAGCCGGCAACCCTTATTTGCTATTTTATAATAAATAGAAATAAGAATAAAATATATATTATTTGCTATTTTATAATAATAGACTACATTTTATTCAAAAAACAAGTGAACGAATTTTTTTCCCAAAAATCGATTAGAAAAATTTTAATTAAACATGCTTGCGGCCAAATTTTGACTGGCAACCTAGTCGATATATATTCTCCTAATTATAAATATACATAAAAATTCGGTTTTCAGCAAAAAACCGATGAACGCACTGATCCTGCGGTGGGATCTTAGACTATATTATGTATTCTGTGATTAAGTATAAGATTTCCCCTACAATACTCTATATTATTAGGTACCTACATTAAAAGTGTAGTTTCTTTTTGTAAATAATTGTAGAATATCTTTTTTATTAATTTCGTATGTTTTATTTCACAAAAATAGATTATTCTTAAGAAAATAAAGATATAAAAGGATATAAAAATGTATTCGCTGAGGACAGGATTCGAACCTGCGCGGGTAGAACCCATTGGATTTCAAGTCCAACTCTTTAACCACTCGGACACCTCAGCTGTGAAATCATAATATGTGAAAATAAATAACTATCGTTAAAAACGCTTTACCTACAGCTTTGTTGACATAGTTGGTTTGTATTTCATTTAAATGCTCGTTTCAACTTAAAACAGATGCTTTGCTAATCGTGTTGAAATCGATTACATTCGTCAAACAAGCAATGTTTGAATACAGCAGAACTAACAATAGCGCATATTTCTAATACGTATTTATATATCTCTCACCTCAACAAGGACAATTAATTTTATGTGCATTGCGTACCTATATAATATATTTTTAAGATTTATTGTTGGACAGAATGCTTTATTGCCTAATACCTACTTATCTCTTCTGTCTCTTCTTCTCGGCTAATCCGCTGAACCGATTTGGATGAAATTCGATAACGAGATAGTTTGAGACGAGAGAAAAGACACTTGCTTTGCTTTGAGCACAATTTAGCGAAATTATGTCAATGCTGATTTTGATTTGGGAGGAATTCGTTTGCAGACAGCTGAAAAAATAGCATAGATAGATTTTATATAGTAGTTATATCGCTTTATACGTGATTGTAATCTATTTCAAAACGTATAAGCATAATGTACGAATAATAGAGTGAACATGAAGTGAACCAATGAACCATCTATGTCAATAAAGTTGCAGGTATATTCACTTTTACACGATTTTAATGATATTTATTTTCACACGAACCACTACAGCTGAGGTGTCCGAGTGGTTAAGGAGTTGGACTTGAAATCCAATGGGTTCTACCCGCGCAGGTTCGAATCCTGTCCTCAGCGAATATATTTTTTGTATATGTTTGTTTTTATATTTTAACACTTTACTTCCATTTGTTAATAAAACGGGAAAGTAATCCAAATTTTTTTTGCTGAGCTACTAATAGTTACAAACATAATATTATTTTATTATCATAAATATGTACAAAAGATTACATAAGAAATTACATTACTTTTACATTACAATTACATTACTGCAACATTAATTTATTGCGGTGAGCAGCTGCTCATGTGAAGATTCAAAGACACAAAAACATACAAAATTAATGCTGTTTGTTTCATAAATATAAAATATGCCATTGACATGCCAAAATAAGATTAAGGAAAAATATTCAAATACGGTTCAGAGAGGCGAGAAAAAGTTGATGTGTTTCTGTGAATGTGACACATTCATTAAGGAGTGATTCTGCGAAATATGACCATAAGCGGCCTACTTAACCCTTAAAGCTTTTCTGTCACTTTTTTAGTACATGTACTTATTGCCGTGTAAATCTTGAACGTTCCCAAAAATCTAGAAAATTGACTACGTTGGAGAAAGTACGATAACAATACTTTATTTTTCTCCTACATGCCAATTATAGAGAACATTTGATTCGTGTGCTAGGTGACTGTTGAATTTAGGGATTCCCGGAATTAGTGATGGTTTGTGTTTCTGGTCAATAATAGCTTTAATGAATTAGTTTCCGTGTTTGATTTCTATTGATTTAACTTTCAGGTGAGATAAACTGTTGTTTTTGCTCTAAAGATTATGAAATATTCAAATAATTCTATGACAAAATATTCGAAATATCCGTTTTTTGGGACAGTGCCGTAGATACAAGTAACTAAGAACCATTTGGCATGTCCCAAGAAACGGACGTTGCCATGATTCGTACTTTAATAAAATATCACTTTTATGGGATTTTCTTGCTTTAGAGTCTTTAATTAAATTTAGAATTATTTTTAATTAAGTTCAAAATGACGAATATAATCTAAGATCAGTTAAATCTGTTGGGTCTACAATAGAACCTCGAGTTCTAATAGTTCCTCGACCTCCACATGCATTTCGTCTAAATATCCTAATCATCGGCCAAATATCACTTCACAATTAGAAAAACCATTATTATTTGTATTAAATGAAACCAAAGGTTGCTTGACACGAAATAATAAATGTTATCTAACATTCCACACAACTAAATAGTGTGATTGAGCTCGAGAGGGCTCAATTATCATTTGTTAGGTATTTAGTTAAAATTTAAGAATTTTTTGTTATAATAGATAGTGAAAATACTGTGATACAATAAAATAATAAAATGCTACTTGAAATTGTTTTCAATTGTGTTATATTAAGTGAATATATTTTTTTTTCATTCTTATTTTATAAGCTGTATGACAGCGTTGTCCGTTTTTTGAGACAGCAATGAAGACGGGGTTCTTGGCAAAGGCCGTTTTAACGGACATCCTGAAAAACCTACTTACAGAAAATTTGTTTTATTTTTTTCTCTACTATAGTATTTTTTAATCAATAACTATCACTAAAACCAATTCAGGTCATATCTGGGTACATTATTTCAGGACTTGCCGTGTTAAGGGTTAATGTGATCTCCTCTCCGATTTATTACTCAACTGCACTAAAGAGGATTTTATTTTTGAAGTATATAATATCACAGACTAATAATAATATACTAACTACGTATATATATAATATGTATGTTGGACCTATAGTTTAATTAAGTTAGATTGGTGTAGGTACAAGTGTAGCAAATGAGTAGGTATCAAATTTCAAAAAATAAAACTCCGTTTTTTACAGCAGAAATCCATATATATATCTGTCGTGGCCATATCCGTGGTCTATTCTCATAACATAAAAATGTTACGAGAAGTAATCAATAATAATTAATGTAAGGTAACTATTATTTTCAGAATTCAATTTTTTTGAGCTAGCTTTTTAATTTCTTGTTAGTCAAAAAGCGAATAATCTTCGATGTCGGTTACAAAGTTCCAAATTGAAAAGACGTCATTATCAAAGGAGGTTAAAATACTTTTTTTAGATAGCTCTGCATTGCACAGCGGGCAGCTCATATTATGTAGGTAGTGCATGTAGCTTTCCGCTCTATTTGTTGTGCCTTAGCCACACCCCGGACACTCCATACAAAATGATCGTTTTGACAGTCACACTGTAGAGACTGCAAATGTGTGTGTTAACGCTTTATGGTTGGCACATTTGTGACTAGCGTAAAAAAAAATTCGCGTTTTTCTGATGAAATACATCCGTAAACAGCACAATATCTAACCATTTTCTACGAAAAACGATAATCACAAATCCAAAATAATAAAATTACTTTAAGTCAATTTGATTAATGTTGTCAATCTTCGTTGCGTATCGTCCTTGCAGAAAAATATGGCCCATTTTATGTCTGATCGCGTGGGGGTGAGGTAAGTTTAATTTTGGCGGGAGGCGGAGAGTGTCCGTTCTGTAGCGTTTAGCTACTATTATGTATTCTGTGCCTTAGCTACAAATCGATGTTAGTTTTGACACTAAATTCTTTTTCTTTTTATGCTACGGCCACACTACCTTACCGTCTACCGGGCTGTTACCGCAATAATTATGGCATTAAATTACCGTCTAAATTACTGCATGAACTGGTGTGGTTACACTAGAATTTACCTAGATAATATGTCGGTAATTATTGGCATTTACCGCAGCAAAAAAATATTAGTTAATTAATATATAATATGGTTTCTGTAATAATTCATCAAGGATTCTTTCTTTTTCAAAAGGATTTTTTCTTTTTCAAATCATCTATTGTACTTGGAAATGATACATTTTGTTTGATCCGACGCCACGCATCATTGTGTACACTGCGATTGTGCACAATGATGTAATTTAGACGGTAATATAATGCCATAATTATTGCGGTAACAGCCCGGTAGACGGTATGGTAGTGTGGCCATAGCATTACGCACGTACCAACGCACTTCATACTCTATCTGTAGCTTAGTCATTATCATCACTATAAATTGCTGTACTACTGCTGCTGTATATTATAAAACTGACCAAAATTTTCATGAGAAAACAGAAATGGGAAATATTAGTATGAAAACAAGTCAGAGGTCATTGAACTGTGATTGAAATGTAATACATAATTAATAATCATAAAATATTGATTTTACAATAGTGTTGATATTGCATTTTACGGGGATTCCCTCGTATTGGCCGACAAAGTCTATTTTAGCGTTTAATTTTAAATTACTATATAAACATTATCTTGGTAGTTGGTACAGTTGGGTTGTTGAGGAAGTGATTATGAGGAAGAGGAGGAGGAAGAGGAATTTTCACACGAAAATTTAGGGGATGCGGATGAGGATGAGGATATTTTTTTGAGGAAGAGGATGAGGATGAGGAAGCGGAAGAGGAAGCGGATGAGGATGAGGATGATAGGAAATTATAATCAAGTCGAGTCACTTTTTTATTTAGATAGATTAGAATTTGTCGAGTAATATGCATAAACAAAAGCTCATCTATTAGAGTCCGACTCGTGACTCAAAAAGTATACCTACATAGGTAAGTATAGGCTTTGTAAATTCGCCACCCGATCGAATCGGCCTGGCATAGCGCTGCGCGTAGCGAGTGCGTTGTATACGGCATCCTCATAAATTTCCTCAAAATTTTGAGGAAGCGATAGCGGAAGAGGAATTTTTTATTTTTATTTTTGAGGATGCGGTAACGGTTGAGGAACCCAAAATATTGCGGAACTTCCGCATTATGAGGAAGCGGAAGAGGAATCCTCAACAACCCTATGGTACAGTTAGCAGATTCGATATAGATTTAAAATAGTTTGGAAAATCCAAAAGTGCACGCCTCATAATTTTTTTTTCATAATTATTTATTAATTATTATTTTTGTTTATTTAATAACAATTAAACCACATCGAATCAGACCCTGAAAAATGAAAGGGTTCTATTCCTGAGCATACTCAAGCGTAAGAGAAAAAAAAGACTCGATTAGTAAAGTATTTCGGTCGCTATCGTGTTAACAAGAAAATCCTCCGCACATACAGACACACGGACGTCCAAGACAGAACTTTTTTAAGCTGTTTTTTAACTAGTTTAAATAACAAAAATGACATCAAAAATATCATGAATGTTAAAAATAGTGTTTTTTCTTAATATGTGTGTGTATGTATTATCTTACAAGTGCAATGTATGATACATAAAGACATTTTAAGTTTGAAAAATCAGATGTTTTGCGCGAAGTGACAGTAGTACCCACCTCAACGCTTCGCTTATGAGGCGTGCAATACTCGGTGAAATTATCTCTTTGGTCTCCCGCTCGCCAAAAGTGTTTGAAAGGCGGGAAAGTTAGATAAAATAATGAATAAATCGATCCGATGTACGTCTCTAATCTCAATATATTATACATGTATAAGTATTTTGTGTTTGTTATTTTGTAAGCTTTTGTTTTGATATTGTTTAAAAACATAAAAAAACTGCAATTTCATTACCTTAAGAGCTGGATTTCAACGTCTACATCGAAATTACATGTATTATAATATTAAGTACTCCTAACTACGTCTTATTATTTTTTAAATTTATAAGACATTATAGGTATATCTTTTTATTTAGGTGTAAAGTCGCAATGAAATAAATAGTTATACTTATGAGTAGAAAAATAAATATTTTTTTTGCACACGCTTCTCTGCATATAAATTTAATGTAGTTATAATAATTGAAAGATCAACATAATTGGATATGTTCAAAAATAAATTGGAATAATGTCGTCTAAGCGATAATACTACTTACTTACATTAAGTACAACAAGTACTTACAGTTATTAGCTATGCAATTTTAAATTTATTGCGTTGTAATCATTAATTATAGGATTTATCTTTTATTATAATACTAATGTAAATGTACTAATAAATATTTCTGTAATCTTCTTTTTTAATGCCTTGCTCCGCGGTTTGAAAAAAAAACCTACTAAGTACTAAATTGAATTCTTTATTCTTCAGAATTATAATGTTAGTATTTAGTAAATTTAAATAAATTATACGTATTTCAATTATCATACGAATTTAAACGAAGAACTATAAAACCTATAACTTATCAAGCTAACATGCAAGAAAAAAAAGACGTGTGGCACTCGGGGACTGCCGCGGTAAAGCCATAGCATGCCTTCAAGCCACACCTCCGTGTCCGTCGGAGTGGGGAGCGTGAGGTTTTTTCGTTACGGAATTTCTCGATTCGGTCCCCGCGCTCAAGGCCCGCGATAGAAGCTATGCAATAGATTAATAAGAAATATCCAATGTATGTACGTTTCATCGCAAAACGTGTAGTGCTGGAGAAGACCTAATATAAATTAGGAAACAGCCGTTCATTCACCACAAAAAATTTCTTAGTCTTTGTAATAATTAAATACATAAAACTCATGTGAACTAGGTTAGATACTAAGCGCTACTAATAAAAAGTAACTTTCTAATAAATCAACAATAGGATGTGGTATGTGCGATCTTCCCACGAGGTTGTCACCACAGTCTTTCCAAGTGAATAATAAATTGATAATAATCAATGCTGTGACGTCACGAGCCACGTGTGTCTGCAGAACGTGATTATAATTACAATTTATTAACTATTTTATGCTATTATGAAGCGAAAGGTTGGATGTCTTTAAACCTTTTCTTTAGTTCCAATATCAAGTCTTAGGTCTCTGCGTAGATGGTGCTACGAGAATACACGTAACTACTATTTCTTATAAGAAAAGGAAACAAAAATACAAACGTTCTGATTTAACATTACAGTTAATTTGGTATATTTCTATTATTGCACTATTTTAGGAATATTATTTATAATATACTTAACGCTTTTTATAATAATGAACTGAAACAATGTCAGCATTCTTTGAAATAACAATAAGATTAAAAAACATATCAAACCAATAAATGACATTGATTGAGTATGTACCTCCTAAAGCAGTAAAGCTGCTACTGAAGAAAAATTAAAAAGCTGGGACCACAGCTGCGACGCAAGCACGTTCACTTTATCATAATATAATTAAAAACTAGCATCTCATCGAATTTATATTTTTTGTTTTATGGCATTCAAATGCTTTATAAATATAAATTTATAAAGAATAGAAAAAATTCGATCACGAGGCGGGACTCGAACCCGCATCCTTTCGCGCCATTCCGGGGCGGATGCCTGACCAACTCAGCCACTCGTGACCCGCCAGAGCAATCGAATTTATTCTATTCTTTCAGTTTTATGTGTCTGAAGGGACACATAAGGGACGTTTTTTCTATTCTTTATAAATTTATATTTATAGCATTTCATCACAAAACGAAGTTGATGTCGAATTTATATTTTTGGTTTTATGGCATTCAAATGCTTTATAAATATAAATTTATAAAGAATAGAAAAAATTCGATTTATAAATTTATATGAAGTTGATGTCGTTGATGTCTAATATATTCTATACCTAGGTACATATTTATGTACATAATATTATATTACAGATTAATTTATGAAATTTCGAAATCTCCTAGATCCTATACTGAACATTTCATTTGGTTATATAGTTACCTGCCTCTTTGATATTGGATACAGGATATTACGCAGTTCATTAAAGAAACGAATCTTCAATGGCGGCCAAAGCTGACACTGACGTATGGTAGGGTCAGCAAAAAAGAAAATAAAAATAACGTAAATGGATAATTATTTTATTAATTATTTCAAATTGTTTGTTGACAAACTTTTTTGTTATGGTATTTGTGTATTTATATGAATTATCATATTTATTTTTGTATACAGAATGTAACAAAATCCCCATAATATTTGTAATGAGCCCATAAAACTGAACAACTTTTCCCAAAGAACATATTTTGTCAAATTCCAATAAAACATTATTTACTTTCGCAAATGCATAATTGTCATTGTAAATTTATGATAAAAACGATTATAGGGAAAATCAAATACATTTTAGTGATTTTATTTTTCCATTTTTTTTTTGCATGCCGTACGGCCGTGTGTAAGCGAGAGGGAATGATAAGCGCCGCCATTGAAGATTCGTTTCTTTATTGAACTGCCATAAACTAGTCACCATTTTTTTCATAATTATTATTTCGAAAGCCTTCAAGTAGAGTATCATTTTACGAATGTCAAGCTATATAGAGCGATTTGAAGTTAGGACATTTCTTAGAAACAACAAATCATTTTTTCAAAGCATACGAAATTGCATACGTATACGATTACGATCAAAGAAACGTTTTTCTCACGCGTTGTAACAGTAAGTTTACATCTAAGTATACTAATATTATAAAACTGAATAGTTTTTTTTGTTTTTATTGTTTTTACGCGCTAATCTCGGAAAATTATTTCGGTGATAGATAGCCATTTATCGAGGAAGGCTATAGGCTATAATATATCCCCACGCTGCGCTAAGACCAATAGGAGTGGAGCACTGCGGGTAAAACCGCGGAGCACAGCTAGTATAACATCATAAAATTTTCTTTTAGGGAACCCTAAAAACTAGTGAAATAATAGTATTTATTAACCCTACAACTACAACATCCAAATTTAATTAAATGAACCACAACATGGGTCATGGGTGACCCCAAAATAAAAAAGTGATTACTTACAAAATATTAAACTTTAATAAATTTAAACAATTATTACAAGGTTTTTTGGATATTAATGGAATGTTTAAGGGAAAAAAATTTAGTACAAATATGAAAATCTAGATACATTGGTGACAAATAGGTAACCTGTGTTGTGCACATATTTTTTTGGAGCACTTAACACATTTCTCTCTGCCCTTCCTATCTTTGGCTCTAGTGCATAAATAGCAGTGGGAACTTGAAGTTGATCGAGCTTGGGCTACCTGAGCACTGTTTTAGTCATCTACTCCCAAAACATGAAGCATTATCACTTTAAGAAATTGGGGCAAATTTTTGACCTCATCAAGGCAGCGTTTCACGTAGGGCTGTACTAATTGAAGGATTAGGTTTCTTAGAAAGTAGTTCCTTTTCAGTTTACTCCTGCGAATGTTTGCCTTGAGTATTACATAGGAATTTATACCTCCAGCATCAAGCATGCCGTAGAAAAATCTTAGCGGCCACATTCGTGTTTTTCTTACTGTTGTCTTAGAATGACTTTCTTTTATGGTTTCAGAAAGTCTGTCAATTTGTGCATTGGTATGCATCACAATAATATTCAATATTTAGTCTGGAAAAAATAGCTTCCACGCTTCTAACTCGGTTTTTGCGTCGCGTGCAATACCTTTAGGACCAGGTTGATTTATCACGATGTTTCTACTTGCAGTGCGTGTATTAGGAACAGTGAACGGAGTTCTTCGTCAAGTATAACCATTTTTGTCCATACAGAAATCAGACAGAAGAACATCATACTCATCTGATCCAGATTCAACATCAAACAAATCATCTTCATCGGAGTGTTCATTTTCTACAGTTTCAGATCCATCTTCGTCCGAAAAACTGGAGGTTTCACCTTCATATTCCTCCAAAAGTTGCTCAATTTCATTACTTTCAAGGGCTCGTGACGTTGAGGCCATATTGAAAGACTATTCGTGAAATAAACGTGAAATCACACAAAAATAATCACAAAAAAATAGTTTCGATAACCACAACACGGGTCGCGGGCGACCCCAAACTGCAATATCTCCGAACCTAATGGGCGTGCGCACCCCGCCATGCGTCACGGGCCACTGATTACCATTTATGGAAGGTACCTAGATGCACAATGTTGTAGGTGCAAAACTCGCTAAATTAAAATAAAAATACGTGTGCGTGGGGTCACCCATGACCCAATGTTGTGGTTCTAGGGTTAAGACATAACATGCCGCTTGACCTGTCATCGCTGACTCACGCAGCAGTCGCGCCACTATTGTCCTAATCTAAACAAACGTATCATCAAAATATTTGCTGAGTGTAACGAATAGCTAATTATGGAAAACAATTATATATCATACATGGATTGGTTGTTATGGGCTATACTGATAGCACAGTATTACGTAAATAATACTGTGATGTTAGGCTGAGTTTAATTGTAACACAAAATTAAAATATAATTTATAATCAAATTAAGTACTAATCATGAATAACAACTCAATAAAATAAATTTTTAAATATATGTACGAGTTTAGCAGTTCCATTTTTGGACTCCTGAAATCTTATAATAATATCAACTCAATAAAAAATGTACCAAATGTTTTAACTGCTTGTATTGCACGCCTCATATGCGAAGCGTTGAGGTGGGTACTACTGTCACTTCGCGCAAAACATCTGATTTTTCAAACTTAAAATGTCTTTATGTATCATACATTGCACTTGTAAGATAATACATACACACACATATTAAGAAAAAACACTATTTTTAACATTCATGATATTTTTGATGTCATTTTTGTTATTTAAACTAGTTAAAAAACAGTTTAAAAAAGTTCTGTCTTGGACGTCCGTGTGTCTGTATGTGCGGAGGATTTTCTTGTTAACACGATAGCGACCGAAATACTTTACTAATCGAGTCTTTTTTTTTCTCTTACGCTTGAGTATGCTCAGGAATAGAACCCTTTCATTTTTCAGGGTCTGATTCGATGTGGTTTAATTGTTATTAAATAAACAAAAATAATAATTAATAAATAATTATTAAAAAAAATTATGAGGCGTGCACTTTTGGATTTTCCAAATTATTAATTTTTATTGTGTTAAAATCAACGAACTTTTATTTAATGATGATGTTCTAGAACAAATGAATTTAAAAAAAAGTTATAAATTGATGACTCAGTTTCTTAGAAGTTAAAAATTAAATGCAGCTCTAAAGTTTTAGGCACAGTTTGAATACAATATTAAAAATAATATTTTTTGACGGAATTTCCTATTAAATCATATTTTTACTTTTTTAACTTAAAATACTTAATTTTACTACATATAAATATTAATATTGTATTCAAGAATTGTACTGAAATTACTGCAATTTCGTGAAATGTCGAGTCATCGTCGTTAGAATCTTGAATTTGGCAAGTTGTTACTTTCTTTTGATGTTTAATATGACGCTGCTACACGTGCTTGTGGTCTAAATAAATTGCAAACGCTTATGAATTTGCAGACAAGCTTCGTATACCTAAATAGATAATGTTAAAAAATAAGTATTTTCGAGTGTTAAATGATTTACATAGTAAATAAAATTGGAGTGTTCTTGTCTCATCTTCGAATTTTTATTCACCGAATATTGTATTATGAATGTACATTTTGTTTTTTGTTTGTTCCTTTGTTGCGCCAAAAAAAATTAGTGCGAGGGACCTTAGTAGCGATTCCTACCACATCACTTTTTTAGATATTTAAGTTCTTCGAACTTTTTCTATAGAGCTTACAGTTACAACTATAATATTTCTATCACTTTTTTTGTATAGTTTTTTTGAACCCGTTATGTAGGTACCTAAATGATATGTTTATGATGATGAAAATAAACTATAGAATATAGTGGATAAATAGTTAGTTAGGAAAATAAATAATAATGTTTAAATGTCTATTCTTTGTGTCTCAACGTTTATTTTTTATTTATCTTAAAGTTATTAGATTATTTCTTAGATCATTTACTTAAAGATCTAAGGATTATTTGGATCATTCATCAAATTCTCTTTGTTGTTTCGGATAGGATCTATAGCGTTGAATTTAAAATTATTTTAGCAAAATTCCGAAAAAGATGGAAAGATTATAGTTAAACATATATATTTTGAAGTCTGTTGAGGTCAAGGATGGATCGCTTGACAATAATGATAGGTAAATACATGTTATGTAGTTAGTTTACTGTATGTACATATACTAATGTTGTCTTAAATTTTTGTTTGGAAAAGGAAAATATCCGCTGCCGGCCGCTTCAAACCTCAGTGCATATAGACCGGGAGATATTGACACAAAATTTCGAGTCATTTGTAACAGGATGGCGGTTCTAAAATTTGACTTTCGCTATTTTTCTGACGAGTTCGACTAACGCCCACGCGACTAAGCCGCTGGTACCAGCGTTCACACCATCATTTTTCTTTTTGTCATTGCGTACTAAGACCCCTGTAGAACCGCCATCCTGTTACAAATGACTCGAAATTTTGTGTCAATATCTCCCGGTCTAATATTTAATATGAAATATTTGTATTATTTTCAACATGAAACACTCTGTCCCTATATCCCTATGATCTTTAAATCTACGCAACAGATTTTGATGCGGTTTTTTTAAAATGGGTATAAGTAACTAACTTTCACTTAAACTTTTTGATTTAGTAGCGGCGGCCTATACATATAATACAAGCTCTGTAGGTATATAAAGTCAAAAAAACAATGAGCTGTCGCTTTTTAATAATTCACGAGATTTCCCTTCATGGGAAATGCTGGCCCACCATGATTTAGTATGATTAAATACAGGACCCAAAATACCACATAAACCGAATTAAATGGTGAATAATGCATTGTAAATTGATTGAATTTCGTGAAATTTTTAATCTTAGTATTTTCTGATGTTTGATTTTACGCGAGTATTATACATTTAGAAATTAAAGACTTTTTAACGGATTTTAAACGCGATTTATTCATTCTATTATTTTCCCGACGTTTCGAACAGTCTCAGTCTCCCCGTGACCACGCTCGCTGTAAAGTGTTCGAAACGTCGGGAAAATAATAGAATGAATAAATCGCGTTTAAAATCCGTTAAAAAGTCTTTAATTTCTAAATTTTTAATCTTGGTATAAGTAGGTATGTACCTAAATAAGTAACTAGTACGATGGTAAAGTCTTTAAGTACCTTCAGTTAAAATTTTATTTCCTAAAATTTACGACCGCTTTCATATTTTTATTGTTCATATTCAAACTAGAAAATTAGATTAGGTACATCGAGATAGTATATACTACGTATTAGGTATTAACTATTTTTAGACTTCTTTTAAATGTGCTTTCTAATCGAATATAGGTACGCACATGAATTCAATTGTTCGGGAAACATGCATAGGTACCTACATAACTGATAGGTAACTCTAACCTTGGCAGCTTAAAGCTTTATTGTGAAAGTCTGTGGCTATGGCCTATGGGCTATGATACATATGAAAAACATCAAACACGTACAGATTCTCCAGTATTGAATAGAATCAATCAAACAGTTTCTGTGATCTGTGATCAAACACCTAACTATATCTGCGAATTACGCATAACGTAGGTAGGTAGTTAACGCACATACCTTTAACAATAAAATATATTTGGAAATTTAGGTAAAGTCGATGACCTGCGGCGTATTCGCAAAATGCAGGTTGTAGATTCGGAAGGTCGCTTCCGCGCAGCGCATCGCCGGCCGCGGCCCTCGACCACCTCGGGGCTCGGGCCGCTCGGCCTGCGCCCGCCGGCCCGCGGCCGCCAGCCGCCTGACGCCTCCCGAGTCCCGGCCCACTCGCGCTCGAGACTCCGCCGCGACCGCACGTCATGGCGACCTCGCCCTAAAACAAATAAAACATCCCGTTAACGCGTGTGCTGTGATAACCCAAACGTGGAATCAATTGTGATCATCACCGACGAAAACGTTATGCATCGGTAAGTGATTTGAACATAAAAGCTATGCGGCGCGCTTGTCAGCGCGATCAATTTCCTTCTCGCTATTATCTGGGTTTCGTAAACAATTAAGCGAATAATGAATTGTTTATATTATTTCGCTGTTCATACGGATTACATGCGTACAACCTTTTTATAATTATTAAATGAAATTACGAGAAATAGTTACAATATTGCGATTGAAAATTGCGACGTGTTCTTCTAAGCTTTGAACTCTTGGTTAAGTTTAAAATAGGAACTAATAAAGAAACAATATAATATAAATATGGGTTTATGTAGCTGCGACCTTACGAGCAGTATTTTCACTTATAATATTATTTAGTATTCAACTGAGATGTTTGTTTCTAATGAATCACTGGCTTGCCAACCATTTATTGTTTTGACATGTGCAAGCAGACGTTACACAATCAAATAAACCATAAAATTATAAGTACAGCAAATTTACCTTTCACGACACAATATCACGACCATTTTGACTCATGTAACATTAGTCAGAATTTAGATGAAATTTTGCAAATTAAGTACCTACCTACCGGGTAATTAATTATTCTGGAGTCTGGACCCATCGAGAAAAAAAAGTAATTTTGAAGGTTCTATAGGCTCTAAGGCTCAGTACCTACGTAGGTATAAGGTTGTAGAAAGTTTAAGTAATACGAAAAAGCTGAAGTTCCTACCTAGGTAGGTACCTGAATATCGCCAGGATGCAAATATTCCAAAGAAAACACTAGGTAGTCGTGGTTACCTAATTCTAGATACCTACAAGTATCCTCTTGAAGTATAGTGAAATATTTCCTATAACATACCTACCTACCTCTTATTAATTACTAGCTTCCGCCCACGACTTTGTACGTGCATCCCCGTTTTTCCCCGTTCCCGCAAGAATTTCGGGAAATCCTTTCTTAGCGGATGCCTACGTCCTAACATCTACCTGCATGCCAAATTTCAGCCCGATACGTCCAGTGGTTTGGGCTGTGCGTTGATAGATCACTATATCAGTCACCTTTGAGTTTTATATACAGGGTTAATTGTAAAACACCAGCAACCTCGCAGGACAAGATAGCTAACATCATAAGTAACAACATATTTTGTTCTACGACTATTGGCATAACGCAATAAATTATTTTTAAATGATTTTTTTAAGCTTTTATTGTACTCTCCTAACATTTGTAAGTCTATGTTCTATTCATTATCGAAAAGACGACGCGACGCCCCCTTTCCCCTCTTGTTCGCTTCTTGTTTACGTAATTTTTGGGATGCGCGTAGAGTTTATAATATTCAAACGGAAAATTAAATGAATATTTATTTTTGTATGAAAATAAAATCTAACAAAGTCGTAGAACAAATGCTGTTACTTATGATGTTAGCTATCTTGTCCTGCGAGGTTGCTGGTGTTTTACAAGTAACCCTGTATATAGATTATATTAATTGTATGTTATCATAATATTGTAGTTTCGCCACATACCTACCCACCTATTACTAAAACCTACGTTTTGCGAAAATATTTTTTTACGTGGTTTTATCATCATGAAATGCAAAAATGCAGGCTCCATGCAACATTTTGGACATACCTATAATAGAGGAATCCAAACAGATTAAGAACGAATATAGCTTAAATAAAAACCGGCCAAGTGCGAGTCACAAGATGGACAGACGACCTGGTACGAGTGGCAGGGAGCCGCTGGATGCAGGCCGCCGGTGACCGGTCGTACTGGAAATCCTTGAGGGAGGCCTTTGTCCAGCAGTGGACGTCCCACGGCTGATAAGAAGAAGAAGAAGAAGAAGAAGTGCGAGTCGGACTCGCTCACGAAGGGTTCCGTGCTATGGGGCCCCCTTAATATTTTACTTTTTTTAATTTTTATAGTAACTATTTCTTGTTATAGCGGCAACGGAAATACATCATTTGTGAAAATTTCAGCTTTCTAGCTATCACGGTTTATGAGATACAGCCTGGAGACAGACAGACAGACAGACAACGAAGTCTCAGTAATAGGGTCCCGTTTTACCCTTTGGGTACGGAACCCTAAATATTATATATATTGAGTTAGATTTTCTTCAGTTTTTTACATTTTACTTGATTTTACTATTTTTAAAATGCACTAAGAACTAACTTGGTACCTCCAGGAAAACTGGTAACGTAAAAGGTAGGAATATTATATGTTTCCATAGAATTGATTACGTTTCAAGTGTGTTTTAATACCTATAATGTCTTTCCTTACTTATTGTATTTTAAAAGTCTTTCACCCATAGTTCCGCTATCGTGATTAGAAGAACGGACTTATAAGGGGGCAGCCAGTGTCTATTTCAGAGTAAAATTTAATTTCAACAATTTTACATATTTTGGCAACGTTGCAGTCTAAGTTGTTAATTAATGAAAATAAACTCTTTTTCTCAAGTTATTTTTATTAATATTTATTATTCTAGCCAATATCAATATCAAATTCTGCCAATATGTCAGACTTTGATGGCGCTTGCAAGTTGCACCAGTTATCTGTATCAATGCAGCAATTACCATGTCCATTGTCCAGTCTCTGTCTACTGTTAATTTTCTAACCAACTAGGTCATTTCTGTTATCTGTGAACTAAGTATATTTATTTCTATCCGATAATTATGAGACACCCAAATTAGAGCGAGTTCCTTCCGAGAAATATATGTTTTCGTAGAGAGCTTCACGTTGTTACAAATTCCCTCATAGTAGGTAACAAATGCCCGGAAAAATCTTTGGCTTATTTTTAAAAACGTATAGGTAGTTATTATATAACCTATATTTTACAAAAAAATCATATAATAAGTAGGTATATAAATCAATTCGAACTGTACTATCTGTAGGTTTTTGAGGGTCAGTAGTCCTGGGATTTCCATCTTCTTTAATTCCTTTTTAGTATATATACATTAAAAGATTAGTTAACAAGATGGAATGATGATTCCTTTCATAAACGTACTATAAGAAAATGATATAAGGGATGGAATTTTATGCGGTTAACTATTATAAATGCACGGAAGCTAACCTATGGGAAAAAATAGTACCTATGTCCCTATGTCAGTTTATATCTATTTGTCTTTGCCAAATTGATAAATGATATTATTGTATGAAGAATAAAAGACAAACATAACTACACGTAATTACAATGTCATTTGCGACTTGAGGAAATCGTAATTGATACTTGTGATGTTACTGCTCTTTAAGCCGGCGCCAGACATTGGGATCAAAGTTTGAGCACACATTTTCAAAACTTTGATCAAACTTTATATCCACAAATGTATCCGGCTAGACTTGTCTTTCAAATGATTTACGGGCACAGTTACCGCAAAGATGGCTCACAGAATAGACGACGATTTTGATGACTCCGTCAGACTGTTTTATTTGGGTGCCTTTAATTTTTTTGTTTGAAGTAGCTCAATAAATAATTCTATTACTGTGTCATTAAACCACTCCATTATTTACGCTCAAAATACCACTCACAGATTAACTATTGCATACAACTGCTCCGTTCAGCGGCGCACACGCGTGACGCGACTAAACACTGCAACAAGTGTGGCAGGCCGCACAAACTTTGAACTTTGTTTACTTTGATGTGCGCACTAAAAACCGACACATGATGGCAAACTACAAATATGTGTTCAAACTTTGCACAAATACGCTAATGTCAGTGCCACACTTCGCGACTTTGTAGGTATTTGCGTATTTGAACATATGTCTGGCGCCGGCTTTGTACACTTGGACTGTATCCAAACACATACTTATACGTAATGTTATGGTGTAGGCCAGCGGTTCTCAAACTTTAGTTAAGGCACCAATTTGTTTCGACTACATTGTGGCATGTGTGTTTCAGCGAGATTATTATCATTATTTGCAATTACGTGCAAAGCTCTTAAGAAACACAAAAAGGGCCTGAAAATCATGGGCTAAAAATGGAAATACATAGTAATACAGCGTTTAGGTCATCCTGATGGTTTTGGCTGCAATTATAGTTGTTTACAAAATCAATCCGATTACACTATAATATTATACACTATGTAAAGGTTTAATAGGCAATAAATTACAAAATTACTACAAATTCGGTTTATTGATTTAATGATTTTCAAAGTAAGTTTAACACAAAATATTATGTGTCATCGTTTAATAGATAAAACAATAAAACAACACAAGATGTAATAAATTCGCAAAACTAGTGCCACTTACTGAGCCCACTTTGGGAAGCGTTGGTAATGCTGGTATACGTAGAAATTATAATATTTTATAGACGTTTATAGCCTCACACGATAAAACAAAACTTTCCCTTGCTATTGAATGGTCTATTATCCATATTAATATTTGTATGTATAAATTTTTCCTAACGCTAAGAGGCTTATGAGCTTCATCTTACATTGCTGGTTTTCAACCAACATACGTTCAAATACGCTTACCAAGCAGCAATGTACATACACAAGTCCAGGAGCAATCCAAGTACCGTTATGGATCCTCTGCTCGCATTCCGCACTAAAAAGAAGGCTTATTTATTGAAGATCTCGCGTCGATCTCCGAAGGCTGCGGGCGCCAGGGAATTTTAATTGTTGACGCAATGACCTCGGGTTCGCGTATTTCCAAAATATTGCACCGTGACGTCACGTGGCGCGTGAGATGCCGCCGATTAGTATTTGATGTGAATTCAATTAAATAAATTGCTGGAAATTTCGGAATACGTCATGCAGACCCGAATTAGGTGGGATTTGTTTGCTAATTCATTTGTTTTCGTATGTTAGTAATGATTTTTATGGGTTTTTAACTGTTCGAATGTCGATTAAGCTGCTTGATAATAATAATACCTAGGAATGTAAAAAAATCATGAATATACGTTTCGTTAGAGTGCTTTGGTACTCTCAAAGGGCAAAACGGCAGACAGACAGCGACAGTCAATAGCCTCTATTTCCCAAAGTTTACAACTACTGAACTTGAATAATATTCTGTGCTTTTAGCAACTGTGAGATTGATGGAACAGTAAAAGCTGCTTTGTCGTGAAATCAAAATTTGAAGTGTGTGAATCGTTATCTACACGAGTCTTCCTTTTCTATTATGTATTATGGATTCCGGCACTTCTATGTTGTTTACATTTTCCGTCACTTTGTGTGTAACATTACAATTTATGCTAACTAGTCTACATCATGCGTGTGCGATATGATTACGAGTTATTCTTTTAATTTATATTCAAGAATGTAGCACGATTTGGATCAAGGATTTTAAATTTATCATAATTATATTATTTTAATTTAATTAATGATTTTTTGCTCCTAATTCTGGGTCCGTGGTCACGGCTACACTTCGCGATTCATAAAAAATGTATGATGTGTAGTTTTTACAGTAAATGAGTAATATTAAGGAATGTGTTTTTATAAAGTTTCGAGTCATCCTTTTGTGTTGTCGTCATCGCTTTGAATTTTTAGAACCTAGATTTTTTTCTACTTTGGTTAATTAATTATTAGTAGTCAATTATACCTCTCAGTTATCTTGATTCAGAGTATTTATATATCGATAGAAATATATTTTTTAATATGTCTCACTTAAATTACACAACACACACTACAACAATTTGCAATTTTTTCACAAATTTGAAATTACATAGAAAAACCTAAACTTTATTCTTATAAACAGTCAATTCAGATATTCAATGCTTGTCTCGACCAAAACTTCCCTTGGCTAGAATCATAGTTGGTGGATTTGAGTTGTCTGTCACTCGAAATTCCTTACCAACAGTCGAATAGGTTAGTTAGCTGGGTCCACATCGGATGATCCAGTGATCCCGCGATCCGCGATCCAGGATCGCGGAGCATGGATCGTGGATCATGTTAGGCCGATCCACTTTAAAAACTTGCGATCCCAAATATGCGCTCCAAGCGATCCTAAGGCGATCCGTGATTCAGCCAGTCTAACTCTTGTACAATATGGAGTCACACGTACAACGGCGGCGTCTTGCCGTTGCAGCAGTAACTTTTATAATACTTAAATGTTTGCGCAAAAAATCAAGAAAAAGAAATCGATGGTTTTGGGTGAAACAATTTTACAAAAATCGATTGGCATCTGGGACTCAGCTGTACGCAGAGTTAGTTTCAGATGAAGTTGAACACAATTTTGCAAGAATGAATGCTAATCAATTTGAGATATTCGACTTTCTGAGATGTCCATGGTGAGGTGGATCGCGCGAACCAACACAACCGTCCACACCGCGCGCATCACGCAGCTGAGGCACCTTTGAAACGGGCACAAAAACCGACCGCAGACGGATCGCACGAGGTAGGGAGCGCGCGCTCAAAAACGCGTGCATGGATCGCGCGCGGCACGTCCACACCGCCCGCATCTTTGGATCGCGCGCCTGCCGCGCGCGATCGGATCGCGGTGGATCGTCCGGTGTGGACCCAGCTGTTTTGCAACAGCGTACTTCAGTCCTGCGTGAGCTGACTGGAATATCCTTCAGCGCAGTCGGTTAAAGCCGATAAGTCACTTATATAATTAGGATCGTAATTGAGCGGCGGCGCGCGGCGAATACGAAGCGAAGTGTTGCGTAATGTTTTTGTGGCGGTTTGGCGCCAATCCTTCTAGTTCTGAAGCTATGGGTACTCTAGCTGAATAGGAGTTAGGAATGTTGTGCAGTTATTGGTTATTCAGTGCCGACCTCTGTGCATTTCACAAGGTTTATCTGAGAGCAAGAGTTTGTCAGAGTGATTTTACAAAATAAGAACTGTTTTTAAAGAGTAAACTGCAATAAATGTTTTCATATATTTATAACGTTGGTAATAAAATAAATTCTTTTGCAATAATTTTATCTAAAACTTTAATCAAATAAAAGAACAACGCATTTTTTGTTATTTACATAAAATTGAGAGGATATTGTAACAACTAATTTATGTCTGTAGGTATGCAAATACACAAAAATTCTTCAGTGACATAATATTTCACCTTTGACCTGACCCCTGGTTGTTGATAATATTACATTTGCACCTCAGTTTGTTTGTGTGAAGGAGACACGTAACAATTAAGTAATATATGCAAAGATGGTCAGCCAACTGCACAATTAGCACCATTAAGTCTAGATTCTGTTGTAGCGATTACGTTTATAACCAGAATCCAAATTATGTTATTCAATCACGCAAAATATTCTAATGTTCAAAGGAAATATAGAATATTGATAATATTTATGAGGTTTAATTTATCCGCGGATTTCTTTTAGGAAGTTATAAATGTGATAATTTGGAATGCCTTGAACTAATTTATTTTATAGTATTCAAATCTGAAGATAAACTAATTTTGTTTGTTTTTTCGCATAAGAGTCTTCGTTTTGTATATGATGTATAATTATAATGAACAGCCTCCATTAGTTTAACTTTGTCAGAATGTTTATGATGTTTTATTGGAATATTTACTTTACAAAATCTTAGAGATTTACTGGAATTTTGATATCGCATAAATATAAAGAATAGATTAGATTATCTTCAAATATATCTTAATGTATTGAAAGTTCAAAAGCTCATAAGGTTGTTTAAACAGGTCGCAGGTTCTAGTACAATATACTGGATGTTAAAAATAGATTTGTTATGCAATTTGCAAATAGTTGCAGGCAAGTTTATTGCCATATTATTTAACACTATGTTCCGATCAATGTCTTGATATCGTAAGCCTTGTGGTTTTTATATAACATTGTTGACAATATTTGCCAATTCTATTATTAGAAGTGCTATGTTTAATTTATATTTTTGGTTTTATGGCATTCAAATGCTTTATAAATATAAATTTATAAAGAATAGAAAAAATTCGATCACGAGGCGGGACTCGAACCCGCATCCTTCGCGCCATTCCGGGGCGGATGCCTCACCAACTCAGCCACTCGTGACCCGCCCGAGTGATCGAATTTATTCTATTCTTTCAGTTTTATGTGTCTGAAGGCGCGAAGGAATGGCGCGAAGGATGCGGGTTCGAGTCCCGCCTCGTGATCGAATTTTTTCTATTCTTTATAAATTTATATTTATAAAGCATTTGAATGCCATAAAACCAAAAATATAAATTCAACAAAAAAGGTCGTGTTCCATCGTTACAATATTGTATTCACTGAAAAGTGCTTCATATTGGTTGAAATGGTTGTTAATCATCTCAATAGATGGCGCGCGGTGTGTCCCTTCAGACACATAAAACTGAAAGAATAGAATAAATTCGATCACTCGGGCGGGTCACGAGTGGCTGAGTTGGTGAGGCATCCGCCCCGGAATGGCGCGAAGGATGCGGGTTCGAGTCCCGCCTCGTGATCGAATTTTTTCTATTCTTTATAAATTTATAGTGCTATGTTTATCTGATTATTACCGATTCTGTTGATTTTTAGCTTATATTTATTAGTTTTCTTTCTATTTGGAGTTAATTTTTCACACATTCAGGGAAATGATACCTAATTAAAAATTCCAATCATTCTCAAGAAAATAATTACCCCTTATTCCTTCTGAATTGTACCTATATCTACTTAATAGCTTTTTAATTTTCTTTGCATATACATACTTACTGCATTAATTTTCTGCTCCTTTATAAGTTCCTCAGAAATATGTCATTTCTCGAACGGCTCCAAAGCTTATTTAACAAAAGAAAATAATATTATCAGAAAGTGTTCTTCCATCATAATATCAGTAATCCGTCGAATCAGTAGGCTGTCATTTCCGTAGGTTAAACGTCTAGACGTAAAATTTAAGCCCCCTCTCGTCCCCAACCCCTTGTCCTTTGGTACATCAGAGAGCCTTAATTTAAAAGTATGATTGAATGCATGATGATTGCTCCTTGGCATTTGGTTTTACTCTACCTTTACAATGTCTACAAAATATAGTGATTTTTTTACTTGTTGTCGATTAATCAATCGCATTTTTCATGGCTAGCCAGCTTTACTCCTGTATATTTTCAATTCTGGATATGTTTGCTTCATTTAACTTTTGTTAAAAGTGATAGAGATCTATAGCATGTCGTAAAATTGTCTCCACTTTCCTTCCCTGCATGGTCTGCATACATAAACTCGGTTGGTATGCGCGACGGTCGCCATGCGCGCGAGTGTCAATCGTACATATATAATTTGACAATAGTAAAAGTTGAGAAACCTGATGGATTACATTGTATAACACTGTCCATGCTAATAATTGATGCGGTAGGTAACTCTTTCTATGGGTGTTCAAGGTCGATTAGGATTGTAGTAAGGGAAATCTTGACGCACGTTGCAGCAATGAAGAACTAACTAGAGTTCAACTTTGGCGTTGATCATGGTTTAAAAAATTTCATATGTTAATGATAGGTTATGTTCTAGTTCAGATAAAAACTCATCTGCAAATTGATTCTAGAATTAGAGACAAAAGCATTAGAAAGAATGGGGTAGGTACTGTTGTAATAGGCAAATTATAATCTGTATTTTGGTTATTGTATAGTCTGTATGGTATCACTGTAAACTGCAATTGTCTTTGCCTCCCTCTCTGTCTCTGTGGTTCGTGGTGCGCACAATGTAGTTTGTAATAAAGTATAACAAAAAATAAAGATAATTTATAAAGATCCACAAATTGTGTTTAATATACAATTATTTCAACATGGTAGCAGAGCGTGGTTAATAAATTATGAAAAAATATCAACATCACGAGAAGATTATGAAGATACGTAAAAGTACAAGTTACACAAGTAAATTGAATATAAAAGGAAAGGTTGAAAATTGATCAAGATTATTAGAAATATTGAAACAATGGCTAAGCAAGCCCGGATTGAAGATATTACGATACCTATTTTTGATGGTGCAAATTATTCAAGTTGGAAATTGAGGTTAATGACCTTGTTGGAGTATAAGGAATGTCACGAGCCCGCCACGACACGTGTTCCGGTAAAAGATGAAAATGTTATGAAGAAAAAAGATTTAAAAGCAAGGACTATTATAATGAGCACAATTTCAGATCGTCAACTAGAATATATTAGTGAATGTAAAACAGCTTACGAAATTATTAGAAAATTTGACAGGATGTACCTAACCCAGTCTACTGCAATGCAAATATTATCGAGAGCAAACATAGAAAAAGTAAAGTTGAATAATTATAATACAGTAGAAGATTTTTTTGTCGCTTTTGAAAAAACAATCAACACTTTTAAAGACGCAGGAGGAAAGATTGATGAAACAGAAAAGTTGAGATATCTTCTCAAAGCGCTCCCACCAAGTTATAGTTATATTGGAGATTTCCTTGATGTAATACCAGAAGAACAAAGGACTGTTGATTATGTGAGGACTAAAATTAAAGAGAAAAATATTACTTCATGCAATTCAGAAGGTAGAAATAATGTGAGTACATTTAATATTAAAACAAAACTTCAATGTTTTATTTGTGGAAAGACTGGCCATTTCAAGAAGGACTGTTGGCAGAGAAAGAATATAAATCAACAACGTAAGGAACCAGGCAGATATCAAACGCATTACAATCATCGAGGACATTTTAGAGCAACCTACAGAGGTCAAAGCCGAGGCAGAGGTCGAGGTCATGCCAGAGATGACACTTCAAACAATTTTTCACCGCAGTCATGGACAACTCAAGTATTAAACCCGGAAGTAAAACAGGTATATTTTGATAACAATAAGAATAAAGAATGTATGTATAATAATGAAATAAATTTTCTTTTAGATAGTGGATGTAAGGATCACATAGTAAATAACGATACATATTTTTATAAATGTGAAGATTTAAAAATTCCAGTCAATGTAAAATTACCAGACGGCAAAATATTAAGTGCGACCAAGATAGGTGATATTCAAATTTGTTTTGAAAACTTTTATAGTAAACAATATGTAGATTTAAAGAATGTTTATTTTGTAAAAGGTATTAATCAAAATTTGTTGAGTTTTGCTAAAATAACTAAGTCTTCCACAATAGTAGCTAAAGGTGACAATGCAAAAATATATAATCAGTCTCGTGAATTAATAACTGTTGCTCATAAAATTAACAATTTATATTATATGAAAGGTTTTGCATTTAACAACTTGAAAAATGATGTGTATACTCATTCTGTAAAATTGACTTATAAAGAGAAATGGCATAGGGCACTTGGACATGTAAATTTTCAATATTTAAATAAACTAGTTAATGATAAATTAGTTGATGGTTTGCCGGATAGGATTGAAAGTGTAGACATGAAATGTTCAAATTGTATACAAAGTAAAATGGCTAATGTTCCTTTTGAAAATAATAGAACTAAAACTAAAGAGATTTTAGAATTGATTCATACTGATTTAAACGGTCCACATAATACAACTGGTTATGGTGGAGAAAAATATTTCTTGACATTTATTGATGATTATAGCAAGTGTACTAGAATATTTTGTATTAAAAGTAAAGCTGAAACTGCTAATTGTTTTATAGAATTTGTAAACTTAGTAGAAAATAAATTTAACAAAAGAATTAAGAAATTACAGTGTGATAATGGGAAAGAATATTTAAATAAGGATATTATTAATTTTATTAAACAGAAAGGTATAGAGTTATTACCATGTCCACCATATGTTCACGAATTGAACGGAGTAGCTGAAAGATATAATAGATCCGCTATGGATATAGGTAGGTGTTTATTGAGGGAAGCTAATATTCACAGAAGATATTGGCCGGAAGTTATTAAAACGGCAGCTTATTTAAAAAATCGAACTATCGCTAATACTTTAGAAAATAAAACTCCTTATGAGATATTTTTTGGAATAAAACCAGATGTAGAACATTTAAAAATTTTTTGTAAGAGTTCCTGAAGTTTTAAGAAAAAGTAAATGGGATGATAAAGCTAAATTAGGAATATTAGTGGGGTATAATGAAAATAGCTACAGAGTTCTTTTGAATAATAGGATAGTTAATGCTAGGCATGTTCAGGTAGTCGAAGAAAATACTAAATTAATTTGCTTAGAAAAACAACATGATCAAATAGTTAAAGATAATGATTTAGAATCTGATACAACATTGAATGTTTCAAATAAATTATGTAATACTGAATATGAAAATGATACAAACATAGATGAGAATTATAAAAATACTACGGAACACCTTGTAAACAATGATAATCTTGATGACGATGAGAATAACGAATGTGTAGGAGTAGGAAAACTTAAAAGAAAGCGAATTCCAGTTTCTAGATATGGTAATCCAGTTTCACACTTTATATATGTAAATTATACTGATGCAAATGTACCAAATACTTATGAGGAAGCAATGAGCTCAATTGATCATGAACTATGGCAAAGAGCAATGGACTCTGAAATAAATAGCTTAAATAAAAACAATACTTGGCAAATTGTTGATAGGCCCAAAGACAAAAAAGTTATTGATGTTAAGTGGATTTTTAAAAAGAAAAGTAATAATGTTTACAAAGCAAGATTAGTTGTAAGAGGATTTCAGCAAAATGATTATATTGAAAATGTTTATTCACCAGTAGGAAGAATGCAAACATTAAAAATTTTATTGTCATACAGTTGTAAAAATAGTTTATTTATTGAACAGATGGATGTTGAGACTGCATTTTTAAATGGTTGTGTTAAGTCAGAAGTATATATAAATCAACCGAAAGGTTTTGTAATAGGAGACAATAAAGTTTGTAAATTGCAAAAAGCTCTCTACGGTCTCAAAGAAAGTCCTAGAGTATGGTATGATTGTTTTGATAGGTTTATAAAAGGATTAGATTTTGTAAGAAGTAACTATGATTATTGTTTATATGTAAACAGAGCGAGCAAAGATCCAATATATATATTACTGTTTGTTGATGATCTTTTAATTTGTTGTAAAAGTAAAAATAAAATTGAAGAAGTAAAAATTAGCTTGATGAAAAGGTTTGCAATGAAAGATTTGGGTAAAATTAAAAGTTATATTGGTATAGATATAGATTATAGTAATGATAGAAATATATTGTCTTTAAATCAAACAAAATATATTGAATCTTTGGCTGCAAAATATAATTTAGAAAATTCTAAGTTATATGATACTCCAATGGAAACTAATTTAAGATTAGAACAAGCTAAGGAAATTGATGAAGGTATTCACTACAGAAATTTAATAGGTGAATTATTGTACATTAGTAACGGCACTAGGCCAGATGTAGCGTATAGTATTAATTATTTGAGTAGGTTTCAGAATTGTTACAGTCAAACACACTATAAATATGCAATAAGAGTATTAAAATATTTGTTTAAGACTAAGGATTTAAAGTTAACATACTATGGAAATGTAGACACTGAAATATTAGATTGTATGGTAGATTCTGACTATGCTGGAGATAATGTAGATCGGAAATCAACGTCAGGTTTTGTTATTAGATTGTTTGGAAACTTAATTTTTTGGAAAACACATAAACAAAATGTGGTTACTAAATGTTCAACTTTTGCAGAGTATATTGCTATGTCAGAGGCAGTGTCAGAAGTACTTTTTATTAGAAACTTGTTAAGTGATTCATTTGATTTAGAATTTTGTAAACCGGTAAAATTGTATGAAGATAATTCAGGTGCGATTGCAATAGCTAAATATGGTAATTTTACAAAAAATTCAAAACACATTGAAGTGCAGTATCATTACATAAATGAGAATTATGAAAGAGGAATTATTGATATTGTTAAAATTGATTCAAAATGTAACTTAGCAGACATGTTAACTAAAAGTCTAGATAAGACAAAATTTTTTAAAAACAGATTAGAATTAAGATTAATTTAGTACAGTTTACATCTAAGTTCAAGTTATAATAGTGTATAAGTAAAAGTTAATTAGATTATAAATTGGGTGGAGGTATTATATTGTGTTTTTAAGCATTGTAAGTAAGTAAAGGTAATATTGTTAAAGAAAATAAAGATTATAAATTTGAGGAGGCGTGTTGTAATAGGCAAATTATAATCTGTATTTTGGTTATTGTATAGTCTGTATGGTATCACTGTAAACTGCAATTGTCTTTGCCTCCCTCTCTGTCTCTGTGGTTCGTGGTGCGCACAATGTAGTTTGTAATAAAGTATAACAAAAAATAAAGATAATTTATAAAGATCCACAAATTGTGTTTAATATACAATTATTTCAACAGGTACAGAATATTTAAAATAAATAAGTACGCAAACTTTCTTTATCATAAATTAAACATTTATTTTCTGTTTATCGCATTACCTAGGAGGGAAAATATTTGTTACTTAATTATGCGTAATTAAAAACATAATCTATTTAATTTAACATACGAATCGACACTATCATTTGAAACTGCGTATTAATCTTTTTATGATATTTTTAGAATTTTCATAATGAATCCGGTATCTTCTTGAAAAGATTAAACAAAGACGATGTTAACAGCTTCCTATTACGATGTCAAGATTGTATCTCACTAATTAGATCAGTATGAGGTTCAGAGTTAAATGGAGTTGTGCAAAGAAGACTAACGTGGGTAATAATTGTGAGAATATTTGTGAAATGCTCATTTACGTTGAATTGCTTTGGCCTCCTTTTGGATATGTGATTTTTATTGATATTAAGAAGTGCATGTGCATGTGCTGACAATCTATACTAATATTATAAAGCTGAAGAGTTTGTTTGTTTGAACGCGCTAATCTTGGGAACTACTGATCCGATTTGAAACAATCTTTCGGTGTTAGATAGCCCATTTATCGAGGAAGGCTATAGGCTATATATCATCTCGCTAAGACCAATAGGGGCGGAGCACTGCGGGTAAAACCGCGGAGCACAGCTAGTATTAAATATAAGTACTATAATATTAGCGAGTTAGCGACTGCATTCTGCAACTGCTTTGTTGGGTTCATTGTCACGTGCAAATATGCCATAAATGTGTTATATGGCCCACATTGGAAGTGTGGATCAAATGACTATTGTCGTAATGTATTGAATTACCTGTCTATTATTATGAGCATTGTGCACAAAATTGGCGCAGTTCTTGAAGATTGCTAGGATTTTATAGTTCCTTTGAATGACAATACATTGTTATAAGATTAATTCACAAGATTATATTATTACTTTTTTTTTATAGACAAATACTTTGTAATCAATCAATAAAACTTAAATGAACCGGTTGGGATCACGGCTCTCTAAAAATGCATTTTAAAGTATTATACAAAATAAAGATTTGTCTAATAATTAATAATTCTAAATAGAGCCATCGTTTAAAAGCAAATCTAGACTTGAGAGTAAATCTAGACGGGTCTGTGTTGCGAAGTACAGTTGTGTCCGTTAGTCAGGCTGATTCATGCTGACACACATAACTCGCTTGGGTTTCCCGAAACGACTTGGGAGTTAATCCATCAAATGTTTTAAGTTTGAATTTATTTCTTATCTTCATGGTCGTCTATCTTTACTAATATTGAAAATAGGAATATTTGTACTTTTAATGTGTGATAGGAATAAGTTCAAAAATTATCATTTCATTCGAAAAATCCTTCTCAAGCAGAAAGCAATATTATTTCTACGTGACAATGGCTATATTTTATTTTTGTTTCCATCACTGGACAACCCAAACGGGCCAAGGATAAGTGGCTGCATAAAGTGAGCGAAAAACTAAATTTCTTTTGACGCAAGGAGGTGTTATCTGAAAACTAATAAACCTAGTGCTTATTTCGTGTCCATTTTGCAAGGCCCAGCTGAGGCGTGCTGCGTGGCGAATCGATCATTGCAGTGTGATGCAAATAATTGCTTTGTGCTTCTCATTATATGCTAATTGGAGTTACGGTTGCTGGGCGACGCTGCTTTATTAATTTCTGGTTATCGATCAAATTTGCGTCTGGTGATTTGTTGCTCGGGTTAGTAAATGTGTGTCTTGATGTCAAGGAAGGAGAGGTAGGCAGTACTGTCACAGTCGTTGATCACAGTACTATAGTGTAGTAGTACTATAATATAGTCTTCTTTTCATGCACTCAGCTTTATTTGCATTCAATCTATTTCGGATATAAAGACTAATATTTTTTACTCATAACTCTTATTTTATATTGAATTTTCTATTGAACTTACATTATTCATTCTTTTCATTTATTTAGTAAAGGCTATTTTTGACATCATTCAAATATTGGCAAACAACAATAATTATTCATCCTTTAGCTGTTAGCAGACTAAAGGGTCAGAACCCTACATTTGTATGCAACACTGAAAGTGTTGGTAATGAATGAATATTTGCATATTTCCACAAATATTTTTATTATTTATATTTTGATGCGGTGAACCCAAATGTCATTGAAAGTGCTCATTGCGACCTCATCAGAGCTGACACAATGACTCTCGTAAACTACAAAGATGACACCACTTGCAATGTGACCTACATTTTTCACTTTTTACTCCACAATTATTTAAATTGCCTTTTCTTTTCTTGGGATCCAGCTTTTATTCTTATCTAGACAAAAGTCGACAGATAATTATTAATTAAGCTTCACAAAATTATGGATGGTTAGACAATGGTTCTTAATTGAAAATTTGCCTGTTTCTCAGAAAATTATTATTCTCAAGAATCTTTTTGAAGGCTTTTAATATTAGTAATTATAAAGTATAATAAATTAGGTTAGAGGTTCATTTTGCTAATGGATTAAATGTAGCGAGAATTGTTTTAATTTTCATTACTTCTTTCGGGAAAACATATTTCTATTTAATGACAGGATATTTCCTCATAAAATTTGAGTTTTCTTTCATTTTGGGGTAGATATTATAAAAGGCGCCAAAGAACAAGTTTTCATCACATTTGCTTGCATATTTACGCTAATGTCTGTCACACGGCCGTCTACAAATCTTAGGGAAGCCGTCAGACCGGATTTTCATTTGTTAATTAAAAAGCGAAACAAAATGAATGTTACCGTTACGCACTACCGTTAGTGTCCAATCGGTGAAAGTGTACTGGATTCACATCCCATTGTAAGTTGACCTTGTATCGGTCATACAGCGATCTGGGTCACTTACTCTGTGATCTGTCTTGATGCATTTTGCCTTGATTGACTGACTTATTTCCTTTCTCTCTTAATGACTAGGCGCCATCGCTTTTATTGGCGCGACTGTGGTCGAATTAGATTTGGTTTATTTTTAATATTTGTATTGTAGTTTATTCTATGAAGACATTTCGTTTTACAGTGCCGTATAATCATAAATGTTTTAGTAGATTGTTCATATAAATAATATTTCTATATACCTACCGTTTTTATAGATAAGTAACGACGTTTTTTCATTATTTTCTCAATTACATCTTCCTATCAATTTACCAGCATAAATGAATTTCTAGTCATAGCAACAGCATCCTTATCCGATCTATCTCCACTATTATCGATGTGCCATATCTCACATATTCCGATATGTACGTGCTGTATTTCAAATCTATCATTAAAAATAGTTTATAGAGGTTACACGGCTATTTGCAATAGAATGACAATTGTCTCAACAGTGTCGGTCACATATTAGGAACGATTTAGCACGAGCATAATACACGCAAGGCTACCATCGCAAAGTTTCGACAATAAGGAAGCCTCTGTGACAATTTGTTACATAAATGCATTGAATTTGTGGAAACTATTAGAATTAGTTGACATTGAGACCGATGGAGGTCAGTTAGGGCGTTTATACAAGAGTTGGTTTTAAGAGATGATGTACTGAGTACTGAATACTGTTTTTATTTTTTTAGTTTCATGTGCTTAGTATTTATTGATTGTAACTAAGGGCTTGGAATACTCAGAGCCAAAGCGTTTTCCACTTTATAAGCGATTAATAAAAATCTCTTATGTAAGCTTAAATTTAAATAATCTTTTGTAGATTAGTAAACTTTCATAATTTTCTTTGTTTGATTTCACACTTATTGTATAACTAAATAAGGAATTACAATACATATATTTTCAGGCTCAGTGTTTTAGCTCTGCGTTGATATAACAGTTAGTACTTTACCATACACATTAGGTACATAGCGACACAAAACTCCGCAGCTCGTCCGCTCGTGTACAAAGCGGTCAAGTATTAATCAAAGGAAAACGCCTGACTCAGCTTCCTGAAGCTGGGACGTCTCTCGGGGCATACTAATTAGGTGACCGTGAAGTTATTACTCAGTCATTACGCTAACGGAGCTATATCGAATTCTGTCAAGCTGAAGTGACCTTGCTAGACTTAAATTAATATTTGAGGTAAATACAATTGATGTTTTTGTTATTGCAAGATGTGTAGAAAATAGAAATCTTATTTGCTATTGTTGCGATGTAAATATAATATCTATGTTGGAGTAAGTTTGTTTTGTATGTTAGTGGCAATTTTTCATGAGATCTTTCTCTATTGTACTTGAATTAAGAAGTAATGTTGCGAAAAGGACTAAACTCGGAATCTTCTATATATCTATAACATAAATAAATTAATGAACGTGATGCATTTTTGAACTAACCTAGCAGTTCTCATTCTATTTCAATTAAGATTCAGCTTGTGTAGACTTCATCCGAATAAAGTGTCGCCTTCTCTGAGATTATCAGACTTGGACTTAGAAATTGATAAATTAACATGACATTTAGGCTAAATCATTGAATGTGCATTGTTTCAAGTCTATTAATATATTCTTTAAATAAACTTTAAAAGTAACTTAAGCCTCTTTTTTAAATAAATAAATATTGAGTCTAGAAACATAAGACCAGGAACAAAGATTTAGCTTGTCACACAAAATACCAAATAACGTTGACGATCGGGAAAACCTACTAGTTTTCGCATTCGATTCTCGTAGTTTTTCGAAGGTCACTGCACAGGTATGTTTGTATTGTATTGCCAATATTTATTTATGTTTTAATATGAACATTTAAGTCACCGACTTCTTGGTACTGTTATTGGTACTGTAGACTCGCGGCTACATGTGAGGAATTTCAGAAAATTATTAAGTATGTTAAACTCGTAGGTGGTCGTATTTGACCTTACAAGTCAAATATTTTACACTTCTTGGAATAACAAGAACATAACAAAAGATAACATTTCATATTGTTGGATATTTTTTTGAAAAAAAAAAAACGGGATACCATTATTCGCTTAAATTAGTTAGCTAATTAGAATCATGTTAAAATAGACAATCTAAATTCTAAATGAAAAATAAAAAATAAAAAATTCGCTGAGGACAGGATTCGAACCTGCGCGGGTAGAACCCATTGGATTTCAAGTCCAACTCCTTAACCACTCGGACACCTCAGCTGTGCAGACTTTCTCGAAATTTTGAATCATTCTCTAACTTAACGAAAGTACCTAAGTGCGCGTATACACTGTCCATGTAATAATAAAACTTTTGTTTTCAATTCTATTCTGTATAATTCTGTTCTATTTTTACACGTATATTTACTAATTACTAATAATTAATCTATTATTATCCATGTTTTCTAATATTTAACACGAATTTTCATAATAAACAAAATATGATTTCCTCATTATTTGTGCATCGTCCCCGCATGCAGGCGTTGATTTAACGGCATATTTGTCAATGACCCACTTCAATACAATTATACACATACATCAAATAAATTTCATCTACACACACGCAAATGTCACCCGTATTATACAGTGATAAGACTTACAATTGTCCACAAATATTAGACAATTTTCCTATAATCACTTAGCTGATAAGTAAATGATTTCTTAGCATGTGTGTGCAAATTTATACTTTACTACATTGTAATTGAAGTGGAATTTGCATGTCAATATCGTGTGTTTGTGTAGAATTTATTAGCTCTTAGCACCTGCTTATAAGCTTAAGAATTCGAAAATTATGATTAATCGATTGTTTTCGTCAAAATCGAATTATGTGATGTCAACAAAGGGGTTTTTATTGACCTCGAAGTATTGGGATCTCCACTTTGAAATTGTAATGAAGAAGTACCTATAAGGCGAGATTTAAAGTCAATGTTTGTTTAGATTGTTTTATTTGTTATGATTCTATACTGGAGAAGTTAAGATTATTTCAACCTTAATCTCTTAACAGTCTCACCATCACTATACATACTTAAATTTCATCTGAATTGCTACTGTGGTGCAGCTGTGAAAGCGTAGTAAACAGAGATATTAGTGCCAATATGTTTTCAATCTGTTGCCCTTAAATTAAACCGCCTATTATTCGTAAATCGTAACAGTCATAACATATAGAATACACGAAGAGAATAAATACATTACGTACAAATATTCGTTCGGAAATCATGAAGACCACAAAGACGACCATATTCACAAACTGGTCCACATTAGGATGTTGAGGATAAAAAATAACCTTGTGTTAATGAAGAGGATGAGTAAGCCATATGTAAACAGACGATACAACTATATACTTACATAATGTTTTATTGCGTTTGCGTGTCAAGATTGTTATCCAATACATAACGTGAAACATTGCTCTAATATTTCCAATTTTTAACTTTCCAATATTTGGTAGTTTTATATAATACTACCTTGTCCTGGCTTTGCTTGGCTTGACCCGGCTTGACGGGAAACATGATTTGGTGTAAATCGTAACAAAAAATCGAAATTTTAAGTCCTTGTAGGTAATATTAGTGTGAAAATATAATTTTTACATTTTATATTATCTGCTATTAATTGAAATAAAGGGAGTAAATGTGGCTAGATTAAAATACATAGTAGGAGGTTTTTATTTGTACAATTTTATTGAAGAGTTATAAAAAATAAAAAAAATAAATTGTTTTATTTCGTTCAGAAAGGTCGATATAAACATTGTAACAACATTGAATTCTCATTCACTGAAAATACATGAAAATGAGAATACAATTTTTTCTCTGAAAAATTACTTAAATGCCAATAATTTAGCATTGCATTCATTGTCGAACCTTTCATAGCAACGGCACCTGAAACCCGCTGGTTTTGTAACAATGCCCGCTAATTGCACACGCTCGTATCTGTTACAGTGTGTCTTCCGCTTTTAACTACACTATCCTAAATTCAGTTCAGTCTAGACTTTGTGTGCTGTCCTTATTTTTATAGAATCAATAATACCTATGACGACTTCCTATAAAGTACAATACATGCAATAAATAATAATTAAGGCTAAGTAATCAGTGAAATAAAAAACAACTTGCTTCTATTATTTAAAAATGGTAAACTTATTGAAACCCGCGGTTTTATTCATACAGTACCGACTGTAATCTATAATATTTTGTATGCCATAGCAATCATCATGGTGGTTCTTCGTTACCACCCATAAACTCGTATCGCTGAAATCTTTGTTACCTTATTTCATCGAGATGCGTTCAGCCGATCTGGTTTAAAAAGATCATTTAAAATGCATTCTTATAAAATTCCACTTTTTTAAATTTGTGTGATAGGATATCTACTAAACTAATAAAGTACCGTTAACTGTTAAGTATTATCGCGTATTATTAAAAAAACATAAGTATTCGAATACAAACACGTTTGTATAAAACTTTGATTTTTTTTCATAAATTTACATGAACATTATTAAGGCTATTTTAGTTTTATGAGTGTTTTTTAAATATTTCTGACACTGAATCGCAGAATCTACTGTTCTGATTTGTTTATTAAGACACTGACCTGGATTAAGACGATTTTTTGTCCAGGTACCACTCGATCTTAACTAAAGTTAGTTTTTGTTAATCTATACTAATATTATAAAGCTGAAGAGTTTGTTTGTTTGAACGCGATAATCTCAGGAACTACAAATAAGCTATAATCACATGAAAAATTATTTCGGTGTTAGATAGCCCATTTTATCGAGGAAGGCTATAGGCTATATATCATCACGCTAAGACCAACAGGAGCGAAGCAATGCGGGTGAAACCGCGGGGAACAGCTAGTTTTTAAATAAAAACCATTAATTAAACGTTGTTAAAACAAACATCGATTATCGTATTGTCTGTAACGGGTCCGAATGTAACGCAACAGGTGTGACGTATCGCACACAATGCGCATTGTTCTTGTGACGAATTCCAGTTTGTGTCTTTTTGTGTGTCATTGTGAGGAGGTAATCTTTTATTGTATGGTTATTCGTTAATCGCTGGGATCGAAACACGGTGGTTATAATATGAAGGATGAGATATGCGAAAAGATTGAGGAACAATCTTTGAGGAACGTCGAAATGTATGCTTGATTTATTGAGCATATCCCGAGTTTTCAAGAAACTTGAGATCTTAAAATCAATCTCACGTTTTTAACGTTCTAAATTCTGAAAGTCTAGGCATTTTAATTATTACTGCTGTACGAATAATATTAAACATTGGTTTAAATTTTAATATTTAAACAAAATGCTTCAAATATTCGTCTGGTATTTATGCAAATCCAAGCATCTTCAATGTATTTAATAAATAATTAGTTAAAACATCTTTCAATTAAGAAGTTTCCGCGTACATCATCCTCATCGTCTGAATAAATATAAATAAGATTTATAAAAAGTTGCGTTCATTTCGTATTTGCCTTGAGGCGCTTGAGGCTTGCAGCGCCAAGTATGGACTAGGCTGAAAAAAGTCTAGAAAAAACTGCGATCCTGCGATGAGTCACGTGTGCGGTTAGCTGGCTGTATTGCGTGAAATGAAGTCATTTATGTATTTTTAGTAATACTATTTTGCTTACTTAAGCGGGTGATCCACTGGCGAGCAAAACCGCTGGTACGCTAACGAACTCGCGAGCCAAAGGTCTAAACCGCCAATGGAGCACTTAACCCCTTGACCACCGAGCGGCCCAATGAGACCGCGACACAATAGATTTTCTATTGTGTCTGTGATTCCGGGGGCTGAGGGAAAGTCTGCGGGCTTAAAGAACGGCGAATTTGCTCGCTGGCTCGTTGTGCATGCTTGAAATTCTAAGTCCGCGGTCCAGAAAACCGCCAGTGGATCAGGCGAGCCGGCGAGCCTACAGTCTTTTTGCGACTTTCGTGTAGACCGCACGCGCTGCGTCTAGCTACAAAAATGGATTTACGCTCGTTTCGTCGCGAGTTTGTGTCGGAATTTATAAAATGTTTTTAAGAACATGATTGTCTATGGAAGTACATCAGCAGAGACTATAAAAATAAATTGCTAAAAACTTCCGCGTACAATAAACTTTTAGAGATCTACCAAAAACATGATCCCAACGGTACAATATCTGATATCTGATATTCCCGCTTAATGCGGGTGATCCACTGGCGAGCCGACGAGCCGACGGTTTAGATCGTTGACTCGTTGGCTCGTCGACTCGCGTTGGTGATCCATTAGCGTACCAAACAGTTTACTCTCATCGTTGGCGAAGTCATGGCGTGTTACTTGGGGGTACTTTTAAATCAGGAGAAAGAACAAAAAAAGAAGAAAAGACGCAGATATTGAATGGTGTTTTTAATATCAGATATTGTACCGTTGGGATCATGTTTTAGGTAGATCTCTAAAAGTTTATTGTACGCGGAAGGTTTTAGCAATTTATTTTTATAGTCTCTGCTGATGTACTTCCATAGACAATCATGTTCCTAAAAACATTTTATAAATTCCGACACAAACTCGCGACGAAACGAGCGTAAATCCATTTTTGTAGCTAGACGCAGCGCGTGCACGAAAGTCGCAAAAAGACTGTAGGCTCGCCGGCTCGCCTGATCCACTGGCGGTTTTCTGGACCGCGGACTTAGAATTTCAAGCATGCACAACGAGCCAGCGAGCAAATTCGCCGTTCTTTAAGTCCGCAGACTTTTAAGTGCTCCATTGGCGGTTTAGACCTTTGGCTCGCGAGTTCGTTAGCGTACCAGCAGTTTTGCTCGCCAGTGGATCACCCGCTTTAAACGCGAAAGTTTTGGAAGGTTGGCTGTTAGTATTTAGTTATACTATTCTTTTGCTTACTTATCGTCTTTCTTGCAAAAATGACGGATAGGGTCTTGGTGAAATTTGGCACGGAGAAAAATTGCTGTCTGGTTTAGCATACAGTCCTTAATGCTTATTAGACTAGGTACATACCTTGTGAATGCAGCTTTGAACCTGAACTTTATTTACGTTATTATAATATATAAGTTTTGAACCTGAACTTTATTTATATTATTTGAAGATTGCGATATGATTGAATAGCATATCTTATAATTATTATTCAAATATAGTCGTTGCTTTCATAAGTTTTACGAGCTTATTATAAAGTAAATTTAATATGATAATGTAATAGGAAAATATAAAGAAGGTATACCAGTACAGTAAATTATTTTATATTACTTAAGTTTCGTTTAGCTACTAAATAAACTAGAAAGTACACGATGTTTCAAAATCTTTACAACATGTGAGTTATCTTCGGACATTTAAAACATGGTTTAATTTAATTTTTTGATTACCGTGAAATATAGAGACGATTAACATAAATTATTCTACAAAATGAGATTATTAAATATAAACGCTAACAATGATTAAGAATTAAATTATTTCTTCAGTTAACAATAACGTGTGTTTGTATAATTGCATCGTAAACGGTTTAGATGCATTAAGGTCAGTTTATTTTGGGGCCAAGTTATGTCTTCAATTATTTTTCTCAAAATGTGGGTTGACCGGGTGATTGGCCTCCAGTAAAGAAGGACTTTTTCAGGCGATAACATATATTTTTTAATTATCACACATTTCTAGATCGGATTTTCTCACTGAACCTTGCTAATCCCACGGTGAAAGTAGTGTAGAAGTTAGTGGTAATGAATCAAGCTAAGTAAGTCATTCTGTCCGCACACGAAGACGCAACCTTAGGTAATGTTCTAAGTAGATGACGTCATTGGAATTACAATTATAGACTAAGAGATGAATAATTTATTTGGCTTGATGATTGAATTTCTGTATATTATAAATCGGTACTATGTTGGGGTAATTTTTAGTTTTATTGCGTTAGCCGTATACATTTTAAATGGGCTAGTAACTTCTGCAGCTACAGAGATTGAGATGACCTTTTTTCCATAGGTAACAAAATTTTAAGAGAGAGAAATTTCAGCCCAAAGCTCCATTCTATGAGCTTTCGCACTGTTCTTTGCACAGCTCGGATTCGCACACATGCTGCTACATTCATCATAGAAATGATAGCCTATTTTGCGAAAGTTCCCTTCTATAACATCCAATCATTCTATACTGATGTGAAACTAGGCTAAAGATATCTCTAACGCGAACCTAGATAAAAATCAGATGAGATTGAAGATCACAGTAGAAGATTAATTTATTACAATAAAAAAAAAAATTGCTTTACTATCGTAGTTCGTGTTCCTATGTTCCTTTATAGAATAATGTTGTTAAATAACACATACCAAATTTATTTTTAGGGTTCCGTACCTCAAAAGGAAAAAAACGGAACCCTTATAGGATCACTTTGTTGTCCGTCTGTCCGTCCGTCCGTCCGTCCGTCTGTCAAGACCCTTTTTCTCAGGAACGCGTGGAGGTATGAAGCTGAAATTTATATCAATTACTCAGGTCTACTGTCCCTTGAAGCTGTGAAAAAATCAAACTTCTAAGCCAACGCAATCAAAAGATACAGCCGTTTATGCCGCAAATTTTCGACACTTGCAAGGGAATCAAAACCTACAGGGTGCTTCCCGTGAACTCAGAATCTTGAAATTTGGTACGAAGCAACGTCTTATAGCATAGATAAAGGAAAAATTACGAAAACCATAAATTTTTAGTTACATCACATAATATATTTTTTTTTAATATTTTTAAACTTACTACCCATTTCCTCATAAACGCGTAGAGGTATTAAATTGAAATTCATACCAAATACTCAGGTCTATAATACCTTTAAGCTGTAACAAAATCAATTGCAGGTTTGTACGGAACCCTCGGTGCGCGAGTCCGACTCGCACTTGGCCGGTTTTTTTTTTAATAAATTATAATTCGAAATATTTTGGTTACACGGTAGGTAATTTTTGCACAAGTTTTCAAAAAATATATTGTAAACGCATTTGATGCGTTATTTTTACAACTTTTTTACAATACAACTGTTTTAATAAGAAATTACAATTTTCACCTTGCATCCTAATCATTTTAAAGCAAAAAAAATTGGTTGTCTGTAAAGTCGGTTTACTGACGATAGTTGAACGTGACAACGTCCGATTGTGCTTCTTTGTCGCTCGTTCCGCGCTCTCGCTTGCACTTCAAGCCTTACATGGAACGCCTCAGAGCGAGGTAACGCCGCATGAGTCATGTTTTTTCGTGCGCGCAGCCGGCTCTATCGAATTATAAGACGTTATCACGTATATATATCATAATTCAGCAGCTCATCGCCAAGCCGAGGTTTACAAAACCAAATACAGCAGTAGCGTGACGCTCTCGCGCGCGTCAAGTGAATATTAACGGCATACACTCATTGACGCATGCGCAGACGAGCGGCGCTTACGCGGTGCGCGCTCTTGCGCATTCCGTATTAAGTGCTTGATGGTCTTGGTGACCATAGTAGATACAACGCTTGATAGGTCTTGCTGAGAGTAAAGATCGCATGTTAATTGAACCAGACTTAAGCTCAAAGTTATAAAAAAATCATGAAACTAACAATAACATACGATGCAAGCTTCGCAAAGCAACTTTACAGAGTTAAGAAGAAGCATTTATAAATTTGTTTTGAATTTTCGCATCGGTGTAATGCTGCGTTTTCATTAATGGGTCATTTAAATAATAATTATCTAGTTAAAAAAGTGTAAGTACAAATATAAATTTTGAAGAAATATAAAAAATTGGCACATTTCGATAGAACGTTATTTTAGATACAAATGTCGTTTCGAAACGTATACCTAATTATTATAGACACAATAAATTAAACTGACATTTGAATGCGGATATAAAATTTAAAAAAAAAATCAAATTGCTGCGCATCTGCTTATTTTGTAGTAGGGGAGCCCAAGAGGGGATTTTGGGATTTACTCGAGCGCGTCAGATTACTATAAGGGACGGTACCTTAGCTATTCATTAGTACCTCTAGTCAATATGAGCAGTTATGGTTGGTGGGTGCGCTCAGGGGCCCCGCTGGAAAATTTGAATAATCCATAATTCCCTAAGGTTGAGCTCGAATCGTCAGATTAGCGAAATGGGGACTTCTTATATTGTAATTAACCCCCCCATATATTAATCTGACGCGCTCGTATAATATTACTTTAATTTTTTACCCTTTCTTCATAGCGATTAAATCGCCACTTAAATCGTCAGATTAACTTATACTTTTTTTCAGTGACGTCCTGGAGCATGCAAAATATCAATATCTAACGCGCTTGAGTATTTCCAAGCCAATTGTTTTCTTTTTTAAATTAAAAAAAATCAAAAAACCCTTCCCCACCGCTAAAAGTGAAAACATTATAGGACCTTTTTTTCTCGCTATGGTCTAATCTACCAATTCTAATAGGTTCCCGTGACGCTCGAGTAAATCCACATTTAGCATCCTGGGCTCCCCTACTATTGTATTTGTGATCTATCGATTTGAGTAGTAAATCATTTGATAACATTTTTGCATTTTATGAATGATTAATTTATATGGGCATGGTCTAATATGCCATTAGTGTAAGGGCACTATTACAATTAGGATAAATTTTATTGGCGATTCTGTATAATATACATATATGTATACGATAAAATAAACATTTCGCACAAACAAAATTGTACAGATTATCGAGGAAGGTCGTGGAAAGTGTATAATTTTTTTATTTCCGTTGAAATATTTTGTGTCACAAGCTAGATTATTTTCTGATTAAATGGTACCAATAATTTTATTTTATAACTTCTCTAATATTATAGTAATAGTAACTTTTTTCGCGTTCTTTCAGAACTCGGTGTACCAATATTTGCAGACATTTAATGGCGCGGAATTTTTGTAATTCTTTGTCTCGCCAAAATCAAATACTACATCTAAGTAAATATTAAATAGTTTGTCAAAAGCAAATATTAAACTGGCATGAGTAAAATATGCAGCTCATGTTATTTGGCAGAGATTAATTAAGTTATTGAACGGAGATACCTACAACATGTCAAGCCTTTCCTCATTACCTCATTACATTACATTACTGACACTTAATTTAAAGTATAATACTATTAAAGCTCGTTACAGTTATTCCTCGAATACACAAAGCTTGAAAAAACCAATACCCAGTATTCCACGAGGTATTTACGCCTCCGAGAATCTAATGAAGTAGCACGATTGGAAAATGATAAAAAAGTAACAAAAGCGGCGCGTTATTCCGATTTCTCGCTGGCGCCTCGACCGCTACCCGCCTTTTTGCTTTCGGGTCAATGCACCGAACATTTCATTTACATGGCTTTTCAATTAAATTTATTTATTATCAGATTTCCCCAGAGCACATTACGGTGATGAACAGACGGCACTCGGAGTGGAATTTTATGACTTTAGAAAAGTTAAATCAAAGTCGACGAATTTTTAGATGTATACTTTCATAGATTTTCTATCGCGAAAATAAAGCTTTTTATTAAATCTATATGAAAATTTAATTTGGAAAAATTTAATTTCCTCAATTTGAACACAAAAAGCAAAAGTTCGTATTAGTACGAGATCCGGCTGCAGGATCAGTGCGTTCATCGGTTTTTTGCTGAAAACCGAATTTTTATGTATATTTATAATTAGGAGAATATATATCGACTAGGTTGCCAGTCAAAATTTGGCCGCAAGCATGTTTAATTAAAAATTTTCTAATCGATTTTTGGGAAAAAAATTCGTTCACTTGTTTTTTGAATAAAATGTAGTCTACATCACGTCAAATGATATAAAAATTCTAAAAAATCACGGTTGCCGCTTTTCACCTGGCCGCAACATCTTGGCAGCCTGGTGCAAACAGGTATGATTTCGATTTATTTTTACGTTCATAACGCACATTTATGAATCATATATCAAATTAAAGCTAATTTTTTTCTATTTATTATCATATATGGTTGCCTAATTAAATCCGGCCGCAAATAAGGGTTGCTGGCTTATAAAAATTATAAATATAGGATTAGTGCGTTCATCGGTTTTTTGCTGAAAACCGAATTTTTATGTAACTATATGTATTTATAATTAGGAGAATATATATCGACTAGGTTGCCAGTCAAAATTTGGCCGCAAGCATGTTTACACTCAACCTTAAATATTCAACATCTTTAACATCCGGCAACCCTTATTTGCGGCCGGATTTAATTAGGCAACCATATATGAACATAAATAGAAAAAAAATTAGCTTTAATTTGATATATGATTCATAAATGTGCGTTATGAACGTAAAAATGAATCGAAATCATACCTGTTTGCACCAGGCTGCCAAGATGTTGCGGCCAGGTGAAAAGCGGCAACCGTGATTTTTTTGAATTTTTATATCATTTGACGTGATGTAGACTACATTTTATTCAAAAAACAAGTGAACGAATTTTTTTCCCAAAAACCGATTAGAAAAATTTTAATTAAACATGCTTGCGGCCAAATTTTGACTTGCAACCTAGTCGATATATATTCTCCTAATTATAAATATACATAAAAATTCGGTTTTCAGCAAAAAACGATGAACGCACTAATCCTATATTTATAATTTTTAAAAGCCAGCAACCCTTATTTGCGGCGGGATTTAATTAGGCAACCATATATGATAATAAATAGAAAAAAATTAGCTTTAATTTGATATTTGATTCATAAATGTGCGTTATGAACGTAAAAATGAATCGAAATCATACCTGTTTGCACCAGGCTGCCAAGATGTTGCGGCCAGGTGAAAAGCGGCAACCGTGATTTTTTAGAATTTTTATATCATTTGACGTGATGTAGACTACATTTTATTCAAAAAACAAGTGAACGAATTTTTTTCCCAAAAATCGATTAGAAAAATTTTAATTAAACATGCTTGCGGCCAAATTTTGACTGGCAACCTAGTCGATATATATTCTCCTAATTATAAATATACATAAAAATTCGGTTTTCAGCAAAAAACCGATGAACGCACTGATCCTGCGGTGGGATCTTAGACTTTATTATAAATTGGAAGTTCAAAGTATTTGTGTCATCATATCAAAGCTTTAGGGTGCTACCACAGGTGCTACGGAGCACGGAATACAAATCAATATTTACGCATCGAAGTAGTCACTTCACCTAGTAAATCATAGCTTAACTTTCTTCACGCAGAAAATAGTTTCAACACACAAAATCCACCAAAAGATATACCACAGCAAAGCGACAAAGAACAAACGACCTTTCAAACAACAGGCACTCGCATCACGTCCAAGAATTCTAAATCATTTGTTCCTCAAGAAGCAATGTCCGTCGTGCCATTATCAGAGTAATGATAATAACGCGGTTGCATCCCGTGGTAACCACTCTGCTATAAATAGCACCGATCCTATCCGATACTTAGGTTTTATCTAGTGCATCTTCCTTGGTTCGTGGCGCTTTTTAAATTGGCTGGGTTATGATAATCTTATGATTAGGTTTAGTTATTACATTGTTTAATAGAAAATATCTAGAAAATATATTCTTGAAATTGAAATTCGGTCACTAAAGAGATTTTTCAAATTAAATGAGGAAACGATTTATTAAAAATCAGAGCACAAAAATATCTTTCTCTAGTAGATTTATTACCTTTAATGCATTTTTGTGTTTGTGTTCAGGCATAATTCCTGATCCTAATCGAAAAATGCTTTGTCTAGTATATATAATGCTTAACAGGGGATTAGATACTTTGCTTTATTCAACTGAAACTAAAAAATCTCACTAATTAATTCATTTAGGATGCTGATCACAGATCACAGAAACTAAAGGGAGATATGGTTAGGGGGCGGGGCCGGTGTCGCAGCAATATGTCCAAAAAAGGAACACATGGTGTTTGTTGCATTCAGTTTACGTTCGACCGTCGGCCGGGTATTATTTGACAATGCCGTGTTGTTCCGTTAAAGTTTGTAAAAACCGAAGTGGAACCAGCAACTTTAAGTCAAATGGAATCACATACCATCGGTAAGTACTGAAAATTATACGATTTTCTTACTAAAATTTCAAAAACAATATTACGTAGAGTGATTTCTTGGTTTCTGATCTAAATGTGTAATGTATGATGTAAATAGTTTACAATGCTTCTTCTGTACGTGACTCTATTCAAACGCGGAGTTCGAATACCGCAGCACATGAGTAGAAAGACGGAACAGAGACTAAGCTTCAAACAACCGCGCGAATCGATTGCACTACTACAAGTACGCGGGGCATGTGTGTGTGACCACAGGCCGCTTGTCGCGTACGCAGCGATTCTGGAAAAAACCGGTTTGCGCTTGCACAGGCTGAGGACAGTCTCAGGGTTGATACGACGCACGTTGTTTGTTTTATTAGTTGCAACTTGCAAGTTTGAATATTTTAATATAAAACGTAATATTTTATTGTTAAAAATGGTTGTTTATTGTACTGTGTGTATGAATAATACTAGAAAAACTAAAAATATGTCATACTTCAACTATCCCAGGGAGTACAATAGGTGAGTAAATATTTTGATTATTACTTTTTCAAGTAAGTACCTACTTGCGTTTATTTTATTAGGTCCTTTTTTAATAAGAAGAGAATTGTACACGGTGTGTTTTTACCTTTCATTATTATTACAAGTTTAACATTTGTAAGTATGTATGTAAATGTGTGTAATTATAAAACTATTTAACAAATGTTTTGTTTAATTTGTCTTAACCTATTGTGACAACCCTACCAAAATAGGTAACAATTTTGCACGTTCTTAAGAAGCTTAGTCTCTGTTCCGTCTTTCTACTCATGTGACCGCAGTGTATAATGAACATACTAAAGCATTCGATCGTGTAGTACGGCCGCTGCTTGCGGTCGTAAGTTAAGGATGCGAGTCGAGTGTGTCCATGTCGATAAGATTCGGAATTTTACTACCTTACTACCTTATTTTTATATCATAATGTATAACTATTAGCTTAATATCTGATTGTATTATTATTATTTGATAAGTACTCGAGCAATAATTTTATAGTAATTATTTTATAGTATTATACATGGATTAAAAAAAGAAGTCACTTATGTCATACTTATTTTACTTTACAATAAGTCAATAGGCAATGCTTTATGGACTTCATCACCATGAATGCTACCATCAAGGTGTCCATTTCTACCTAGTTACTGTATTGCCTATTAATTGTTTTAATTTTAACGTTTCTCATTTTATCGACAAGCAATCCCTATCGTAAACGCATATTTGCGGCTGTAGTGGTGCTGTATTCGTACGTCACTTACAATCTAGTGTGCGAACGAGTAGTGATCGCTCTCAAATCTTTGTGTGATGACACGCACACAACGCGAAGTATTGTGTTTATTTTGTTTACTGTTGTGTGCGTAAATTTGTAATGAGACACTAGGTTTCGTACTCAGCGCAAGCGATTGGCATCTCTCTAGATCTCTATGATGCTGATTATGCATATGAAAAGAAGTGAAAACTGTTCGCTGGGCGTTCTAGGTCATCTAATTGTTTTATTGCTTTGAGATTTTACTTGCATTCCGGTTGCGTGTTAAAAAAAATGTTTAAACCAACATTTTTTTGTATTTTTCCGCTTTTGGGCGATTAGACAATATTACTGGCATCGATCCGAATAGTGGTGCCAATAGTTATGTAATAATGGACCTTTCTCTTATTTCTACTTTTAATTTTTGGCACAGTGGTTAGATTTTAAACTTAGATCTAGAATTCTAGAGCATTGTGGTTTTTATTTCCCTGTATTAATTCATAATCAGTTCATGAATGCAACTTGAATTGTACCTATTTATTGTGTTATTTTTTAACCGACTTCAAAAAAAGGAGGAGGTTATTATTATTTCTTTCTTTTGTGTTTTTTATTAAGAGTTCTTCATGATTAATAATAAAAAAAGGGAATAACAATGATTTACATAAAAATCATATAACCTTTGACACTATTTAAAGAACTTGTTAAATTTCTTCAAGGTGTAAATATTTGAGTAAAGGAAGAGTTAACTGTAGTAATATATAAAGTCAACCTAATATGGTGTTGTAATAAGTTGATGTTGTTTGAGGAAATGCTATCATAAAAAGCTAAAGGACCTTTTGAACTGTCATTATTCAAATTTTCTCTTATGATGAAGTCATCGAATATTTTGAAATCACTTGATTATACCAACAAATTCAAGAAAGCAATCTTTTATCTAGACGTTTTAAAATTGAAATTTTAACAACGGTTCGGAAATCAGAAGGTCTTTGTGTTCGTCTTTTTAATCATAAAAATTATTATATATAAAATTTAATTACAACTGCCTTGCCTAAATTTCAACGCGCTAAAAATATTTATAACGAGTTATTTTATTCATTAAATTTATGTAGCCAGACATTATGAACAACACGTGGTAGTCGTGACAATCGATATTCGTCTTTATTACTACTTTATTTGTATATTTACGTATTTCTTTTACTTTTAATCTACGTTCATTAGGAACAACAGCTATGATTTAAAAAGTAACAATAACATTAGTATCGATGTATGAAATCTCACAGCATCTATGCTTTCACACGGAAGCCGGTAGGGGACGGTGTCACCCACGGTCATCATTCAATTGGACCGATTGGATGATTGGCCGGACACACGCGGTCAATCCGACAAACCTCCACTGTTGTTGCTAAGCTATAAGAGATGTGGCCGCGTTGATAGTGTAGCCTATGAGAATTTTTAAAATCCGTTCCGTTGAATAGCTTTCAGTTAATTCACTAGAAACAAATAAAACTTATTTGCTCATTGCAATGGCGCTGAAGATGATTGAATGTAAATGTGTAAGTGAAAATAAGAGAGGTTTGTGATGAATTAGTTCAGATCAGATAGCCCATAGTAATAATTTAGATAAAGAAATGAAGCTTCTTCTATCTGAATTAAAAAGAGATTACTTAGTTACAACATTGCTCCAATGGTTTTTATATTGATTTCAACGCGTGTCGATCAAATCATAATTCATAGCATAGCATTCAATAGCAGATCTTTTACTGGACGCGCACCCTCCACCAACTGTGGCACAGTTTACATCAGTGATCAGATACGCCGCAAATGGGTCGTGGGTTCGATTCCGCTGTCACTCTTCATGAGCCGCGACAGCTTGAAAGTGAAAGATGGATACTTTCAATTGCGAACGAATTTATTCATATTTTTGTATTTGTTGTAATTTATTTCGATTAATATTTATTACTCGTTGCAACCACTGATCCAGATACTGCTGACAGGATATTGTTATAAATTGATGTTCAATTATGTTTATTATAAATTGGCGTTGATTAATTTGGTGTGTTCCATCTTTCATTATTAGGTAGTAAAGGAACAAATCAGTCATTGCAAAAGTTTGAGCTTGACATGATTTATTATAATTTATAATTTAAACGGTTATTAATTGCTATTATTTAAGTATCGGTTATTAGCGCTTATTGCCATTATTATTTAAACGGTTTTGAATTGGAAAAGTTCAAAACTTTAATTATTCAAATTACTAAAACTCATCTATACTAATATTATAAAGTTGAAGAGTTTGTTTGTTTGAACATGCTAATCTCAGGAACTGCTGGTCCGATTTGAACAATTCTTTCGGTGTTAGGTAGCCCATTTATCGAGGAAGGCTATAGGCTATATATCATCACGCTAAGACCAATAGAAGCGGAGCCACGGGGGTGAAACCGCGAAGTGCAGCTATAGTTTTAAATACAGCTATTGTTCTACTGAACACAAGCTAATTGTGAATTTCTACAAGGAATCAAATTTAAGTTATTTATGCCCATAATACAGGACTTTCACTTGAAGTGCAACAGTCTATTTATATTTAAAAAAAAACCTCAAACATTGTGTTCAAAACTTTCCAACTTTCACGAAACGACTGAAAGAAAACCATTTCTTTTGTACTTTATTAGCCTAAAACATAAACCTTGTATATCTCTTTTTAATACGGAATAATCATACAAAAAAAAAATAACGGTTTTCCTCATATTGTAAGACTGAATCTATTTATGTACACAAGTGTATTTTCAACGAGAGTGTTCTATAAATAATTTGATTAAAAACAAACATTAGCCTTATTGCATCTATTCTCAAAGCCTTCTGGAATATAGCAACCTCTACTAAAATATTGGAATGTAAAATATACAGAAAGAAGGCAGGGTGAGGTCATCCTTGAGGCTTTCAGTTTCGGGGTATCATCATCATTCATCATCATAATTTAATTGCATTTCTCTACTTGACCAATCAATGCAGTATTTACGTGAACAACATAAAATTATAATTACAACATTTATAACCAATCTCTCAATACTTGTTATTAGAGGGTAGTTCGGACAAAAAGTTTAAAAGCTCATGAATCTGCACAATTTTCAACCACCCATACAGAACATCTAAAATTCTATACTCTATTGGTAGTATTATTTTATGTATGATAGCATATTATAGATTATAGACCACTGACCATACAAAGGTCTATTCTACAAGTACCTCTGTACCCACAAAGCCATACAGGTAAATTAGCTTGGAGAAATTTTTGCATATGTAGTGGTGTGTATATTACTCAGATCTTAGAGCGCGTTTCCACTATATCGTTCTGGCCTATACAAAAATGTTTCGATATCCTAACATTACTATTTAATTTTATACTTATTCCTAGCAACACTTTTGTTTTCAATAAAAACAAGTTTTTATTTGAAAGAAAATGGTTTTGACTTTATAAAAAAAAATATATCATTCAATTTCACGTCCTTGAGCAAACGACAAGGCGACTACCGTGAAACAATAAAATATCGTGTCCATAATAATTTGTTTCATAATTAATATTTGACCATAATAATTACGAAACAAAACAAATAAATAAATCGTCACTTGATAGTGGAAAGTGGAAACACGCACAAAACCAGAATAAACCAGTTTACGCTGTCCGCAGGTGCCACGTGCAGTCGTTTGGTACCGTTAGAACATAAAGCACACATTTAATTCAAAAATTATAATTATTACGTAGTTTAATTGTTAAATTTTGTATTTGTTGATTGTTGTTATTATTTGTTATTATTGTTATAATATTTGTTGAAGTGTTTAATTTGTGTGTAAGTGTTGTAACTTTATATTGTTAATTCAAAATGGCTCCAGTGTTAAAACATGGTCGAGGCAAGCCTTTGACTTCTCAAACTAAAGAATTAAACTTTACATGTCGTTTCTTTTTCAGGTTAGTAAATTTTTCATTTTAGTAACATTGTTAATGTAAAAGTTATACGTATGTTAAATGTGCAAATATTAAAATAAAGTCTCATCTTTTTCAGAGGAGAAACACATATAGTTTAATTAAATTTAATTTAATTTAATTTAATCCCTTATATATGTCGTGGCCATATCGTAGATTTGCTCATTTCATGATATGATCGATCATTTCGTGAAATGATCGCATTGCATGAAATGATCGAATGTCTATTGGCCACATCATGATGTGGTTTAGGCAGATCAATGATAAGAAATCGTTTCTCGATATGGCCAACTAAACGCGCGGTTTTTTCATGAAATGATCAAAATTATTTGATCATATCGTAAAATAGTTACATTAATTATTGGTAGAGGCGCTGCAAGCTCTGTGTTTATGTGATAACTGATAATATGGCGGCCGCTGGCGAAAATTTAATTATTCGCAGTTAAAAACTTCATAATTCGTTTAATAACAATATGAAGAAAGTCATAGCAAAGAATTTACGACGAAGAGGTTCGAGTACTATGGAAAATGTGGATATCTTATATGTATTGAAGAAAAAATGCGTCTTAAATAAAAGGATTTAAGACGCATTTTTTCTTTTAGGATATATATTTATATATCCTACTATATTATTATGATTGTTTGTTTTTAAAAAAGCGATCCGCTTCTGGCACTCGCCGGCCGCTACCGCGGCACGCTCGCTTTGCTCGCTCGGCTCGTGCGTTGTTTATCAAAGTCTAACCTAACCTAACCTAACTGTTTTCTATTGCAAAAACCATTCGCTTCTGGCATTCGCCGGCCGCTGCCGCGGCACTAACTTAAATGACACTAAACAAGTTCTTAGAATATTCTGATTTTTTTTAATATTTTATGGACTCTCTATATTTTATACGATCTGGCCAAATGTGGATGATCAAATCGTGAAACGTTGACGATTTAACGATCTGATCAAACTATGTTGGCCATTTCCTGAAATGCGACCATTTCGTGAAATGATCAATCATATCATGAAATGAGCAAATCTACGATATGGCCACGACATATTATATATAAAATAAAAACTAAAAATAAAATGTTGTTTTATTTTATTTGCTGACCATACACTACTACAAACGCAAAAATTTCTCCAAGTTAATTTACCTGTAGAGATGTCTATTTAGCTACGGGGTCGATATGAAGCATCACAGGATCGCAGCTAACCACAAGTTACGTCAGCCATCTCGTGCGGGGTCAGCGACCGCAGGCTTTTTGCGTTGCATCCGACTAGATCGTGGTAATGTCGATCATGGTATTTATATCCACTATCCAGTGTAAGACCGCTTAGCTAAAAATAAAATGCACTTTTTTCATGCTATGTTCAATTTGTTCGTTTGGTGCGCTGCAAACTAAGTTAGGTTTTATTTTACTTTAGTTTAAGTATCGGATGATTAAGGGGATTAATGTTATGGTAATTGACAAAATATTATATTACAAAAGTTTATATATTTCAATTTAACTAGACATTGTTAAAAATTAGGGCAAAGCACTAACTAAGAAAGAACAGTGAAAGCGCTTTGACGCTTACAGTTGCAGTTAAAAATATTTTTGTTAAATAGTTCTTCTGTTATAATTTTGTGTAGCCTTCCAGTTCTAATAAAATATGTGATTGTTTCAGATCGAAAGGCGACATGGCGTCGCCGAAGTGCTTGTTTCTCTTCATTGCTCTACATATCGCTTTCAGTCATGCAGGTGAGGTTTATTTATATGTACTTGTAAATTTTAATATACATTTCTTTGTTAATAATATAGTACTAACTACTACTTTAATATAGTTCTATATTTATTAATTAGCTAAGGAATAGTTAGTAGGATTTTTAGTGTAGAAACCTTAATATTTTTTAATTAAAGTTTTACCTTCCAATGCTAATAACTAATGAGCAGAAAATATAGCTGAGACTTTAGATCACGTGAAATTATAACTAAAACCATGTCACGTTGAAAATACGTAGTGATGAATACTGCAATCGTTGCAATTCTATAAAAAAAGACGTGTGGCACTCGGGGACTGCCGCGGTAAAGCTATTGCATGCTATGCCTTCAAGCCACACCTCCGTGTCCGTCGGAGTGGGGAGCGTGAGGTTTTTTCGTTACGGAATTTCTGGATTCGGTCCCCGCGCTCAAGGCCCGCGATAGAAGCTATGCAATAGCTTAAAAGTTATAAAACCAAATATAATGCTTTGCATTAAATAATTGTTATTTAATAAATAATACTTATTTATTTATTCGTAAGCATTTGTCTATTTTGTAACAGTCTCAGTCAGCACATTGCACCATTGTCTAGTGATCAGGTTTCGTTGAGTGAGGAATGTTTTCCACTTGTTGCTCTTTTTATTTAGGTCGCATTAACAACTATTTATTATAAATCGACAGTTTTTAAGTTATTAAATACATGTATTAAACACGCGATTTTAATCGTGTCAATCATAATATAGTTTTGACAAAAATCGTGTCCATATATTGACATAACCACGGAATTAAATCTTTCTTAGTACCTAACGTTCTTTTATCTCTAGCTTTTCCTCTTATTTAGCATGTTGCAGTTTCAAATTTCTAATCCTTTGGATATGCGTTGTCCGTCAGTAGAGTAGTGTATTGTAGATAAGTTTATGTCATTAAGTAGTTCAATTAAAAGTTTTTTATATCTTTGTGATTTCATAATTAAATATAATATTATGATACCTTACTGGCCACTGGTCGATTAAAAATTATTAAAGTTTCCCTTCCCCAAATATTTCCTGAGTCAAGGCCCTTTCGTCTGCATCACACATGACACTATTTTTTCTTCTTTTAGGGCCGATTTTTCAATGCCCAGATAAACAGCTAGATAGACTTTATTCTTCAGTTAACAAAATATTCAATTTTTCAATAGACGAATAGGACTTATCTATCGAATAACTACGTTATTTGAGGAATAAATCTATTTGCCGCTCCAACGGCCAGATAGCGCGCTATTCGACGGTTAGGCGTTTGAGTTGACAACTGACGCGTCAAATTTGGGATATTTTCGTATGTCATAACATAGAGCGTAGAATTATTAACAATTAAACCTCTTTCTATATAATTATTATCAATTAAAATCATATTGAAATTGATGTTTTTGATAGTACTGATGACCATGCCATTGAAAATTTGCCGAACGCTGCCTTTGAGTATGTCGTTTCCATCGTAAAATATATAAATTGAAACACAAATTTAACCAAACTCTTTACTCGAATCAAAACAACAATCAACAATCATAGAAGACAAGAGCAATACAAGACAAACTTAAAATGCACTCCTGACGTGAGTCATAATGACGGTTGTTGACAAATTGCAAGAGTTGACTCTATCCCGCTCTAACCTGACTAATTTAATATGTTTGTTTCGCCACTCCGAGAGCAGAGCTGCCAATATGGAAATATTTGGTCAGATAGTTATTCATCAAATAAATCACGATTGAAAAATAGGCGAGCCGTTATGAGTTAGATAAATAATTGAATAAATCTATTCGAGGGGTAGTTATTAGACTGTTTATCTCGGGATTGAAAAATCGGCCCTTAATCTTATTATTGTTGCTCTTGTTTCTTATATTGTTATTAGTTATACATTATTGTTTGAAAATACTGATCTTCTTGAACTATAGAGTCTTCATAACGTTTTGAATAATAGTCTGGTTTATAAATTGCTTCACTTGCAAGTTAATTTAGTTGATTAGCGCAGTCATCCTGCTCAATTGTCTAGTCTGGAGAGTGGGCGTGTGACGTCACATTCCGCCCCCGTGGGAGGGTCAGGGTCAGATAACAAGTATAGCTGTTTGCTGTGCTGTAGCTGTAGCTGATGATTTGTCAGTAACAGACAGTACTAGTTGCTTTTACATATAAATATTAATTTTTACGAATAAATATTCATATAACACATGTAAATGTTTCGTTCCGCTAAAGGGGGAAGAAGGTGTAAGTGAAAAATTTGTAAGGGCAATGAAGAAAGTGGTTTTGCCATCAGAATCGGAGATATACTTTTTATAGTAATGCAATAGAAACAGATTTTTATATTGTTTCATAATCTTATTTTTCATACATGAACTCGCAAATAAAATACCTACCATCTATTCCAAAATCATCGTATCTTCCAAAACGGATATCTGTGAATCACCATAACTAATAGCCTCACGCTGATTAGCGCGCGACGCCGGGTGCGGGCACAGGTATGCGATTCCCATGCGTACTAGACAGGCGAGGGGGGGTCCTGCTGAGCGGCATTCCGCGCGTGACTCACAGCGCGCTGTAGTCAGATACTGCCAGGTCTTTAATTTGACAATTTTACGGTTACAATTTGACCTCGACGCGGACGGTTTGACGGATTTTAATAATTCAAATCCGCTTGTTTTGTTAAGCCTGTGTAGATAGGAAGGGTTTAAAGGAAAATGTTCAAAGGGTTTAAAGCAAATTTGTTTGCACCGTTTCATAGTAACTGTTATTAAAAGGCGTCGTGGTATGTGAACATAAAAAATGGGAGAAATCTAAACACTTATATTGAATGAAAATGTTTATGAATGACCACACCGTACCTGAATTTAGCGTTCATAGAGGTTTATTTGCGAGAGATTAATTAGTTAAATACCGATGATTAATATTCCGATTCGTCTTGACTAGGTTTACATTCCACACATTAGTTGACATAACTAAAAATTCCATTCGATTTACAATTTACTTTTGCCAAGGATCTACTCCCACTAGTATTAAGTTGTAGTATCTTCATAAGATGATTTCGAACAATGAAAGTATTTAAACAGCAGAAAGCGCCCGGTCTCAAGTGCCTGATTAATTGCGCCATTGTCGATTGTTGATTATTATGCCATTTGACGGCTGATTGTGCGCTAATCGATGTTATTAATGCGTGACAGCATTTAAACGCCTTTCCACACTGTTTTATATTTCCCAGGACCCGTGTTTACGCCTTTATAAGGCAATAACGTAACGTCTTATTCTTTAGTCTAAGTAAATTGAACATTAATTTTTTATAAAATTTCTCAACTAGATTAACAACTGTGTAGATAGGTAATGCAGTAAAACAGAGTAAACCAACACTGAATGAAACAATAAGAACGTATAGATTATTATAGAATATATTCATACTCTGTTACATAACCTTCATAAGGTATAATTCCGACAAGTTAATAATTGTTACAATTCAAAGGAACTCAAAATGCATTAAACGTCATACTCGAATCTGCAAACATAACTACCAAAAATAACATGAATTAACACAAACAGCTACATACCCCACGCGGTTCGCTACATAATGACATCTCGCTATCAGCTGGAGGAATGCCTGCGATCGAATATATGCCAGCCTCCAGCCTGCACTCGCTTTCGTTACATAGTGTTACTCCAATGCATCATCGTTGCATCAATTCGATGCAGGTTTTTGCAGTTGTTTCTTTTGTATCTTAACATGTCTTCTTTAATATTGTAGTTGTAAAGTGATGTCTCCAATCCTGTTTACAATAAATACGAACTTTTATCATCTTAAAGTTTCTCATCTGTATGAAGGGCTTAAATTTTAAATTTATTTATTTCTTTTTCTGCCTTTCAAAATATTGCATTAGGGTATTTTTTGTATATAAATATGTATATTATTGCACAAATCTTTCATTTTGAAAACACTAAATGTGCAGTGTGTGAAAGGATTTTTTGTTTGTCCAACGCAACGGTGTAACCGATTGACCCAATTTTTACGCATAATTTAAGATCAGGAAGTGACAGGCTACTTTTTTACACAACAAAACCGGACATAAGTATTAAACACATGTTTAAATCTATTAATTTAAAGTAGGTCTAATGTTATCAATTGGATATTGGTTTACTGTGTTTGTATATGGAGCAAAATATTTATTTAGGAATTAGGAAATATTCAAAATATTAAATTATACTTTTAAAATAGGTCCCATGTAAACATTTGAATTTGCGTTCGGGAAACTACGCAACATCTTTTCGTCCAAAATCCCTCAGTGCCTGAAGACGAAAGTCTTCGAGCAGTGTGTGTTACCGGTGTTGACTTATGGATCTGAGACGTGGTCGCTAACCGCGGGCATGGTACAAAAGCTTCGCGTCGCTCAACGAGCTATGGAACGGGCTATGCTCGGGGTTTCTTTGCGTGATCGAATCAGAAATGAGGAGATCCGCAAAAGAACTAAAGTCACCGACATAGCCCACCGTATTAGTAAGTTGAAGTGGCGCTGGGCTGGGCATATAGCCCGCAGAACCGATGGCCGTTGGGGCAAAAAGGTTCTTGAGTGGCGACCACGTACAGGACGTCGCAGTGTGGGACGGCCTACAACGCGATGGACAGACGACCTGATCAAAGTGGCGGGGAGCCGCTGGATTCAGGCCGCTGGTGATCGGTCGTTTTGGAAATCTTTGGGGGAGGCCTATGTCCTGCAGTGGACGTCCTGAAAGGCTGGAATGATGATGATAGTAGTTGTGATTCGCCGGTTCTGGCGCAAGCGCCAGAACCGGCGAATCACGTGTTGGCGAACCCGCAAATCAGTGGTACCCCATCCTAAAAAAAAAAAAAAAAAAAAGTTTGGACTCTTTTCCCACTAAAGCGGCCACGCTGAGTCGATAGCACTCACTCCCGAAGCGATAGGATGCATGGTTTCGGAGATGTGCAGATCGATTAACTCTTATCTAATTGATATCCGGTGGCCTTATCTATCAACACCGTCCCAACTCGGCGTTCTTATCTATTACTCATTGTGCACCTCCCTTATCACTGCTTTTGTATTAAACTTCTTTGCTATGATCTACCTCGCTATTCTAACCAAACGATGTATTATTATATTCAAGAAAAAATACGTCTAAAATACTATAACAATATTTATATATTATCGTACTATATTATTATAATTGTTGCTTTTTTAAAAAGCGATTCGCTTCTGGCGTTGTTTATCAAAATCTAACCTAACCTAACCTAATTATTTTTCCGGGTAATCTGATGTATCGAACTTTGTTACGAGCTACCTCGCTATTCTGAATCATCAATAAAACACATTCATTTTACTGCCATTTTTATTGGAATTGTAGCCTTATCTACTTATAAAATAGGAGCGAAACATCTCATCCACTAAAATATCGTTGTACAGTGTGTTCCCTGTAAATATGCTCGTAAAACTATGCATTGAATATCCCTGAAACTTATATAGCAAATACATTAAGCAATATTCACCACAAACTGAAGTCCAATCATTCTGAATCCTATCAACATTCCAGTCCCATCTCTTACAATTCCTTTTCAAAAACTGGAGATGATATCGCTCAGGTGTTCGTCCATATGAATCAAAATATTGACCGATGCCATTCGTATCGATATGTACAGCTACCCAGTGTGAACCTGGTTTATCATCCGCATCCAAATTGCATATTATATACGTTGGTACATGGGTATACATAGGCAGTCTATTAGCAGCATAAACATTATTTTCTAGACTGGGATGAATCTTTTTCATATGTTTTTGTAATTCTAGTGTATCCATGATAGTACTGTTATTAGCAGATTATTACAGTACCAATCTATTCAATGGTTGTCATAGGAATGTTCAATTATAGTGTTTTGTATAAGATTAAATAGGAAGTTTGTAAAATCTAACCTAACCTAACCTAATTATTTTTCCGGGTAATCTGATGTATCGAACTTTGTTACGAGCTACCTCGCTATATATATTAAATTTTTACATCAACATTTTCATTTTTTATTTCATCCCTTTAAACTCTAGACGTGTGAAATGTTTCACTTTATCCATCCGTTTACTGCTATTGTGGCCGGACCAAGTGGATGTGGGAAGTCAAATTTTGTAACAAATTTCATAAAATCAGTTAAAGAAATATGTAATTGTGATTTTAATCATATCACATGGTGCTTTGATGAAATGCAACCTTTATATAATTTACCAAATGTTAACTATCATCAAGGAATTCCAAATCTTAATATGTTTGATGGTGAAAACCCACACCTTATTATTATTGATGATCTAATGAGAGAGTCTGATGGAAGAATTGTGGATATATTTACAAAAGGTAGTCATCACCGGAATCTTAGTGTATTTTATTTAACACAAAATTTATTTCATCAAGGTAAAGGTCAAAGAGACATTTCTTTAAACTCAAGTTATATAATTTATTTTAAAAACCCTCGAGATAAAACTCAAATAAGATATTTAGCACGACAAGTGTCACCAGATAACACAAAATTCATTGAAGACGCCTACAGGGATGCAACTTTAGAAGCACATGGATATTTAATGGTAGATTTAAAACAGAATACAAATGATTTTTGTCGTATCAAGACAAATGTATTCCCATTTAATGGTCACTGTACAGTCTACGTCCCTACGAAAGAGTTTAAATACACCAAGAATCAAACAATTCAAATCATTTCTAAATGATGCATCGTCGAGTCACAACGCATAAACATTTGCTAAATGCTTTGCATACGCTTAAACCAAAACATCAAAGAGCATTACTTAAAACGTGTGATGCAAAAGAAATAAATTGTATTTGTGAATGTATTCATAACGTTTTACAAGGAAAGATACCACTTAAAGATCAAGATAAACAAAAATTGAATAAACACAAAAATATACTCCGTAAACTGGTGCGTAAGTGTAAACATAAACTAAGAAAAAATATTATTATACAAAAAGGAGGGACTTTCTTACCAATAATATTAGGTGCAATATTGAGTGGATTAGTAAGTGGACTAGCCAGTTAATATGGAAAATGCTAAGAAAATGATACTTATTGAACCTGGATTGATTGAGAAATTAAAACAAGAAAATAAGGATACAAGTAATTTGTCTCGATTAGATATTGAAATGCAAAATATTATGAATAGTAAGACGGAAGACCGAAAGAAGTGGATGTTATATTTGCAAACACTACAAAGATACCTTCACTTTATCGAAGAGGATCGTCAACCACTCAGATTACCAATTTATTCTGATACATCTAATGAATATTCAAATGAGTCTAAAATTGGTTTTAAAAATAAAGATAGAGATCTAAAAAGTTCAGTTGATGCTGAATCTTTGTTGGAGGAGAAAGGTTCCATTAAAAGTATAGAAAGTGAGGCAAATCCACTGTATTCACCAACACAAATACTCAGTTTAATACCAAAAACTTATAATAAAAAAGGTGAGTCATTATTAAACTTAATTGGATCAAGTAAAAGTAAAATACGTTGGGATAATGAAGGCACAATCATAATTGATAATGAAAAAATTCCAGGAAGTAATATTGTTGATTTAATAAATGATTCACTTAGACCCTTAAAAAAAAGTGATCCGATAGGGTGGGATAGATTTGCTAAAGCATTGAAAGATATTAAAGTACCACTTACTTATATTGGAAATCCAAAGAGATGTGAGTTTATTAACCAACTTCAAGCGAAAGATCTGAACAAAACCTCCGAGATTGAAGTTCAAGAATTTTCTACACCGAGCAGTGGAGATAAAAGATATATAACTAAAATACGTAAAAAGATCGATTGGGAAAAATGGACCCCGTACTAGAAGAAATTAACAGGATTTATTATGATCCATCTAACCCCGCTGGTTTTGGTAGTATTGATAAATTATCAAAAGCTATGAAGGGTAAAATGGATAAAAAGCAAGTAAAGGAATGGTTACAATCACAAGAAACATATACATTACATAAACCCATTCGGAAAAAATTCCCGCGTAATAGGTACATTCTATCAAATATTAATGAGCTGTGGCAAGCTGATTTAAGTGATATGCGAACTTATTCTCAATATAATGATGGTTTCAACTACATACTTTGTGTTATTGATGTATTTAGTAAATATGCTTTTGCAAGACCAATGAAAAAGAAAAACTCAGAAACAACTAAAGAATGTTTTGAAAGTATATTTACTGAAAGTAATTCAACCCCTACTCACATACAATCTGATAAAGGTACAGAATTTGTTTCAAAAGATGTACAAAAATACTTTAAATCCAAAAAGATAAATTACTATACCACTAACAATCCTGATATTAAGGCTAGTATTGTTGAACGATTTCAAAGAACTCTAAAAATGAAAATGTGGCGTTATTTCACTCATAATAATACTTATAGATATATAGATGTTTTACAAGATTTAATATACTCTTATAATCACAGCATTCACTCGAGTATTAAGATGTGCCCATGTGATGTAAGTTCCAACAATATTATGACAGTTTGGACTAATCTTTATGATAGAGGGTCAAACAAACTTTCTTTAGAAAATTCAAAACCAAATTTCAACGTGGGTGATTATGTTCGAATAACTAAATATAAACATGTTTTCCAAAAAGGATATGAATCAAATTGGAGTGATGAAATATTTATTATATCTTCAATAATTGATAGATCTCCATGGGTTGTTTATACAATTACAGATTTACAAAATGAACCAATAGTTGGTACTTTTTATGAAAGAGAATTACAGAAGGTCACTTACAACCCCACCTCACAATATAAAATAGATAAAATAATTGGTACTCGTTATTCAGGCAACAGAAAAGAAGTATTAGTGAAGTGGAAAGGTTATCCAGATAAATTTAACAGTTGGATTTTAGCTTCTAGTTTAAAAGAAATATGAATAAAGAAAGTTTTTATTTAACTTTGCTCAGCAATAGTTCAATGGAATACTTCCCTGATAACAAGACCACAAATTTTTCAACAAAATTACCAAAAGCTATGAAATTAGAAGGTGAATGGTTGGTTGGAGTTGTCGAGTTTCAATATCCATGCACAATGTTTACTGTTCAAGATCATGAAAATGTTGTATACATCACAAAAACCATGTTAATTCCTAATGAAGATAAACCATCAACAGTGTACTACAAAAAACATATTCCCGCTACCAACTACGATAACGTTGAACATATTTTGAGAGCGTTAAATGGTATCGGAGAGAACTTGAAATTTCGTTATGATGAAATAACAAAATTTGTGTCTGTTTCTGTTTTGGATAAAAATATAACATCTGTAACATTATCACCCAAATTAAGTTTACAACTAGGTTATGAACCAAATACAAATCTCCTAGACAGAAATTTTGGGAAGTGTCCTGCTAATTTACATTTAGGGTTACCATCTCAACTATTTCTATATTGCGACATTATCGATCCTCAGATTGTGGGTGATGTTATGACTCCGCTATTAAGAGTCATTTCATTAGATCCTTCAAAATACATTTATGGTGCGTATAAAATGCACGTTTTCTCTCCACCTCACTACTTACCTGTTATGCGAAGAGAGTTCGATACGCTGGAAATGGATATAAGATCGAGCGCAGGACAAAAAATACCATTCCAGTTTGGGACCGTGTGTATTAAACTACATTTCCGCAAATTATAATAATGTATTCTCCTCATGATCATCATAAATGTCCATATGAAAATTATTATTCACATCAAGCTGGATCAGGAGTTGGAGTAATTTATAAGGGTTCACCATACCAACGCGGTCATGGTATTGGGAGCTTCTTAGGAGGGTTATTTAGATCAGTTTTACCTTTACTTTCAAGTGGTGCTCGAGTGGTTGGTAAGGAGGCATTAAACGCTGGAGTAGGACTTTTATCGGATATGATTCAAGCCCGTCCTATGGAAGCCTCAATAAAAGATCGTCTAAAGCAAGTTAGTACGAACTTAAAACGAAAGGCTGATAACAAAATTGATCGATTAAACATGACAGGATCTGGGTATATAACTAAAAGAAAACGATTGTTCTCGTTCATTCCACCACTAACAGCTAAAGTGAAAGCTACGAAAAAACTTGGTCTAAAACCAAAAAACATCAAAGATATATTTTCAAATTAAGTATGTCTTTCCTTCATAATCATTCTTGTGAGTGCGTTAAGTCAGAATTAGATTTGTTTGCATTACCGTCCACACAAACAAGCATTGAAAATGGATTGTGGATTCACTATAAACCAATTTCATCTCTTGCTGATGATGGACCTATCGAGTTTCAAGTTCCTGGAACAGGCGATGACTACATAGATTTGTCTCATACATTACTCCACATAAAGGCAAAAGTATTAAATCAAGATTCAACAAACTTGTTATCAGCTACAGTAGTAGCACCTGTAAATAATTGGCTGCATTCACTTTTTAGTCAACTCGATGTTTATTTAAACCAAAAACTTGTATCACCACCTAATAATACCTATGCCTATCGAGCATACATGGAAACCCTTTTAAACTATGCTCCTGCTGCTAAACAATCTCATCTTACTTGTAGTCTTTGGTATGATGATACAGCAGGCAAAATGGATTCCACAGATGGTAAAAACACAGGATTTGCTAAAAGACAGGAATTAGTTAATGAAAGCCGGGAAATAGAAATGATTGGTCATCTTCATGGTGACATTTTCAATCAAGATAAATTTTTAATTAATGGTGTTGAAATGAGTGTAAAATTAGTTCGGTCAAGAGAGAGTTTTAATTTAATTGCTGGGTCAAATGATGAAAAGTTTAAAGTTTGCATTACGGATGCAACTCTTATTGTTCGAAGAGCACGAATTAATCCAAGTGTATTACTCGCACATCAGAAAGTTTTAGCTTCTACAACTGCTAAATATCCTATTACTCGTGCTGAAGTTAAAGTTTTAACAATTCCATCAGGTGTTCAAGGAAAAACTCTTGATAATATATTCTTGGGACAGGTACCCAAAAGATGTATTATTGGATTTGTGAACAATTCCGCATTTAATGGTTCACTTACTAAAAATCCATTTAACTTTGAAAACTATGGTATTAACTCTTTCAGCTTATATATTGATGGTCAACAAATACCTTCAAAAGCTTTGCAACCATCTTTTAATAATAATATATTCACATCGGCATATCATACTCTATTCTCGGGGACTGGTATTCACTTTCTTAATGAAGGAAATGCAATCTCTCGTGAACAGTATGCCAAAGGCTACTGTCTTTTAGCATTTGATTTAACTCCTGATTTATCAGCTAACTCATCAGCTCATTGGAATCTCATAAAGCATGGTAGTGTAAGATTAGAAGTACGATTTGAATCCTCACTAACACAAACAATTAACTGTATTGTTTATGCTGAGTTTGATAATATTATTGAAATAGATAAAAATAGAAATGTTACTGTAGACTATAGTAGTTAAGGTTATAATGTGTGTTATATTTTAGATTTATGTGTTATGCTTAATGCATTTTGTGTATATGTAACTAAAGGAAACATTATAAAATTAAATAAAACAAATTGTATGCAATTTACTATTTTTTATTTCATTACAAACTTCCTATTTAATCTTATACAAAACACTATAATTGAACATTCCTATGACAACCATTGAATAGATTGGTACTGTAATAATCTGCTAATAACAGTACTATCATGGATACACTAGAATTACAAAAACATATGAAAAAGATTCATCCCAGTCTAGAAAATAATGTTTATGCTGCTAATAGACTGCCTATGTATACCCATGTACCAACGTATATAATATGCAATTTGGATGCGGATGATAAACCAGGTTCACACTGGGTAGCTGTACATATCGATACGAATGGCATCGGTCAATATTTTGATTCATATGGACGAACACCTGAGCGATATCATCTCCAGTTTTTGAAAAGGAATTGTAAGAGATGGGACTGGAATGTTGATAGGATTCAGAATGATTGGACTTCAGTTTGTGGTGAATATTGCTTAATGTATTTGCTATATAAGTTTCAGGGATATTCAATGCATAGTTTTACGAGCATATTTACAGGGAACACACTGTACAACGATATTTTAGTGGATGAGATGTTTCGCTCCTATTTTATAAGTAGATAAGGCTACAATTCCAATAAAAATGGCAGTAAAATGAATGTGTTTTATTGATGATTCAGAATAGCGAGGTAGCTCGTAACAAAGTTCGATACATCAGATTACCCGGAAAAATAATTAGGTTAGGTTAGGTTAGATTTTGATAAACAACGCCAGAAGCGAATCGCTTTTTAAAAAAGCAACAATTATAATAATATAGTACGATAATATATAAATATTGTTATAGTATTTTAGACGTATTTTTTCTTGAATATAATAATACATCGTTTGGTTAGAATAGCGAGGTAGATCATAGCAAAGAAGTTTAATACAAAAGCAGTGATAAGGGAGGTGCACAATGAGTAATAGATAAGAACGCCGAGTTGGGACGGTGTTGATAGATAAGGCCACCGGATATCAATTAGATAAGAGTTAATCGATCTGCACATCTCCGAAACCATGCATCCTATCGCTTCGGGAGTGAGTGCTATCGACTCAGCGTGGCCGCTTTAGTGGGAAAAGAGTCCAAACTTTTTTTTTTTTTTTTTTTTTTTTTTTAGGATGGGGTACCACTGATTTGCGGGTTCGCCAACACGTGATTCGCCAAGCGCAAGCGCCAGAACCGGCGAATCACAACTACTGATGATGATGATGAAACATTTGAATTATGGTTTTTAAACGGATTTAATACTGACATAATATTAATATTTGCATTTTTATGTATTTATTTCATAGGGTAAAAGTGGGATAGATGCCCCACTTTTTGAAATAGCCTCATAATTTTAAAAACATGAATCTTATACGAACACTTTGTATGAATATAGCTAGGTTAATTATCTATTTTGAATTACTATATATATTTTTTATCCTATCATTTATAGATAATGTGTCATAAATATTTTTGTAGAACACCTTTTTTGAGGATAGATGCCTACCTAGTTGGATAGTTGCCCCAGCATGAAAATACTAAGGAGGATAGATGCCTGCAGAGTGGGATAGATGTCTTACATACTTTATAAACGCGAAATCTTATAAAATTTATACGATAAACCAGCAAATGTCAAGTTAGCATAGTTGTTCTGTTGTCCAAGAATATACTTGCGCTCGCACTCCTTCTTTTCTTTTGTATTTTCGTGGCATGATTCTCCTACAATCAGTATAAGGGCAGATCATTAATAAGTAAGTATACATTACAAAAAAAAGCAAATTAAACGAGTAAAATCGGTTAACATAGAGAAAACCTCTGACGCAATCAGGTAAAAATATAAACAGTACCTGTGATTATCGATAATAACATGTACATATGTATTGAGGGATAGATGCCCTTAGAGGCCCCTAAGGGCATCTATCCCTCGAAAAAAAAGGGGCAACTATACTTTTTGATAAGGATAGCTGCCCCAGTATTTTTTTTATTAAATAAAAACAAAAGAGCCACTATTTTCACTTAGATTTGTACTTAATGAACCAGTGTATAGACATAATAAGAAATATAGTGAAATTTATTAATACTTATAAAGTTATGCAAAGGCAAATATCAACCTTTTTAAATTTAACATGTTCGTGAAGTTCGCCGCGGATATTATAACACGCACTAGCGAAACACGTCTCCACCAAACAACAGCTCATGCGTACCCGAGGTGCGGGGTGATAGGAGCTCCTATTTAAATCATTAATTCGTAGTCACGACTCTGGGAAGTGAGGTTTTTTGAAAATGAGGCATCTATCCCGGTGCGGCATCTATCCCACTTTTACCCTACATAATAATGCCTACTTCTTTCTTCAAGACTTGTTGAAAAACAAGTATGTTCTTATAAGAGGAACTGGAGGGCTCTAAGAGCGTAATGCAGGAAACGTGAGGTTCGCCCTCCTTCGTTATCTGTGCCACTTACTTTGTAGTTTTCATTGCGGTAGAACCGTTAGATGTGTTGTAGATAAGAACATATTTTGTAATGCTGTTTTTACAAAATATAATTTAGAAGGATATTAAAATCTTAATCTTGAGGCATTTGTTTTAAAGGATCTACAAGTTATTTCTAATATTGGATTAGAATATAACATTTTCCATAATTGCCTATGTAGCACTTTTTTATGCCTTATTATAAAACAGGATTAAATTCTAATATTGTTTCCAAATTTTTAATCCTTCATTTACGAAGGAACATAAACACTTCATAATAGCCATTTAACTATTGTTTATTATTTAAATATGACGTACATTTTACTTTCTGACGTAAATTGCACCAGCACAATTATAACGCGTTTATTTACAAATCATTTGTCACACATATTGTTAATATGAACATTTCCTCTGATAAGTGAACAGAATGTTTTCATAGAAATAAACGCGTAGTTACACAAGACGGGGAAAATCAGAGATTTCCAACGAAGCCAGGAACTGTTGGTGGTAATTAAACATATTTACTGCCGTCTGGCGCCATATTGCGAGTTATAATCTTTTCTTACCTATTTACTGTTAATGCCTGATCTGAAATTATATTTATGAGTGATGAAATGAGGTATGCTTATTTTTATTTCAATATTTTACGAATTTCAAACATATTAGAGGCGACAAATCGGATTATCATAACTTTTGCAATATTCACTATACTCTAAAGTCTAAACTCAATGTAATACAATCAACACAGAAAATTATTTATTTCATAATAGCAGTAGCAATAGAAAAAAAAAAATCTTTTAAACCAAATTGTAACTCTTTGAAGTGTCAGAACAGAAGACTGATCTAAGAGGATCTAGGCTATGCTTGTAAGTCTGCGGACGCGGTTCTACCGAATACCCGCGGCTCCGTCAATAAAGCGGCACGGCGGAACACAGTGGAGTTTAGTCGGTAGGACCCTGCAATCAGCAGGGTGAGTCCGACATAACCCAGGGCTCTTCCCCCGAGTGCCCTGGGTATGCCTAAATGCATTCTCCACTATAAAAAAAAAATTCCTCCAGTAGGTATCTAAAACACATGATCATCTTCCCTATACTCAAAGGGCTAAGGTACAATAACCACAATAATATAATAGATATTTTGTTTTGTAAATTGCAGTGTTAGGGGTCAATAATGAATAATGGCTCGCATCATTATGATTAAATCAGCTGAGGCTTATCGCCGATTGAATATTTATGTATGTTCGTAGAATTAATGTCTATATTCTGTCATCATATCCTAATTATAGATTTGCCATTTAGTTGAAAGATAATATAAATTACAAGAGACGTCTTGTATTATTGCACTTACTTGTTTTGTTCAACAAATAAAAAGTAAATAAAAATATTTCCTTATTTCGCACAAAGTTAAAATATACATAGACATTTTATACGAAAGTATTCTCAAGTTCTAACCCAAAAGTTTCAGAAAGTTCTGAAGTATGACGTCTGGTAAATTATTTGCCCTTTTAGCTAATAAAATAATGTTTAGGCAAATCAAATTTATTTCTTCTATAAATATTTACAAAAAACTTGTGATCGTGCTGATTGATTGGCTTTCTCGAGAACGCTTGTAAACAAAAGTTTGCCCTTTACTGACCCAAGTGACGCATCATTGAATGAGGTTCCGCGAATTCCGATTTACAACTCATTCATGTTTTCTAGAACTTTTTGGAGCATTGCGAATTATAATTTAATATTTTATTAAGGCGATGGAGTAAGATTTTTATCTTTTTAACTTATTGATATATTTTTATACTAATACAAAGATGTATGATGATGAATAGATGACCTAATTTTCAATTAATGGAACGACGTCGTTATTCAATAAAAACTGAATCTTTCACCCAAATAAATATATTGTGAAACCTTGCATAGATATTTGGATAAACATTCGGGGCGAAGGCCTATTGATCGGCCACGTACCACTCTGTAACTTGCACCTTGATATTATGACAAGGAAACCGACAATTTCACATTGCCACGTGTTCATTGATGACTGGGTATGAGAATTTAGGAAGAAGAGAAATACTTATGCAGAAATGAACAGAGTTCTTGTATAGTTTTAATTTGGGAGAATGCGTAGCTAGAAACGCGATAAAATTGTTCGACTAATTGAATTACTTTTATTGAAAGTGTTTTTACAAAGGAACATTTAGAATACAAGATATTTTTTACAAATAAACTGTTCTACAATATTTTAACTAATCCGAGAATATCAGAAAATATTCGGAAAGTAACATAATTTAACATCAATTTTAGCTAGAAACCTTAACACTATTATCATGTGGAATCAAAGCACACGCCTTATGATAACAGTCAGTATTATACGTGACCTTTGTAAAGAAGATGAGTCTGTGCGCTGAATCATGTTGACTGTCCTAAAGCTCGGTGTACACTGGGTCACTAAGCGAAGTGTAACTTTTTAGATAAATACACATGTTTTCAAACGTGGTTTCATATTCAAAACCTGTCGTTCTGAATGTAAATTTTTTCTTTAAGACTACAATTCTTGAAAGAAAAAATTTTTTGTGTAAATCCGACTTCTAACTAAAACTAATATCAGAAATAAGGAAACTTATTTTAATTCTTAATTACCCTACCTACTGATTATTATACCTACTGATTTTTATAGCGAAATATCTACTATACTAAAGATAATATAATAATCTATATATTATATAAAACTCAAAGGTGACTGATATAGTGATCTATCAACGCACAGCCCAAACCACTGGACGTATCGGGCTGAAATTTGGCATGCAGGTAGATGTTAGGACGTAGGCATCCGCTAAGAAAGGATTTCCCGAAATTCTTGCGGGAACGAGGAAAAACGGGGATGCACGTACAGTCGTGTTGTGTGCAGCCAACATTTATTAGTTGCGGTTTTTAAATTTTCGTGTACTCTATATTATATTAATTATTATATATTTTTAAAATTCAGTTATATGAGCAAAGTTAGAGATTGCTAAGATAATTAATTTTTTATTATTATAATGTAACTTAATGAGGATCAGTTAAGTATCGTGCTGTATTTTGTAACTAAGCCAATGTAAACGCAGCTTTATCTTATGAATAATGTTATATTGAACAATCTATTTCCAATACAGAAAAGTTGAAATAAGTTACGTCAGAGCAAACATTGATGAATCATTTCAGTTGTTTTCTTTCGCGAAACCATAAAACTGCTATAAAGTTCATGAAAAGATAAACCTTTAAAACCTTTCTAAACCTTACATAATTGTGATTGTTCGACTGTAACTTGTTTCAAATAAACAATAATATTACAAACCAAGTTTATGGTTCACGGTTACGTATGTAGGATTGTCACCCAGCACTGCCTGAATAATATCAAGATAGCTGATAGCGTATGAAAGCAGTTTTGTTCTCAAAAAAAAGGGGAAACATTTATTTTTTATTCTGTACATCTTAATTTTGATTTCCTTAAAAAAAATAATCGTCGCAAGAGACGAGAATATTTATTTAAAGCTTATAAAATATATGTTAAAGTTTTATTTTTGAATATTCATATGGCGAGTAAAATATCATTAATAATGTATCTCTAAACACATTTATTACCTCATATCTATATTTTCAATTTTAATAATAAATTGTCATCAAATTGTTGTTGCACGTGTCATAGATAATTATATAAAACAACTCAGCAATATGTGCCAATATTGGGGATTCCATGAATAAGCAGTTTAGACAATAATTGTATGCAGTAACTAGCCACGCCCTCAATAAATTGCAGGCCTTCTTCTATGTTTAAAAGTGCTTCTAGAAGAAGTGTTATTAAATTAATAAATGTTTGAGTTTAACATTGATTTTTTTGTATGAATTAGACGATGACCAGCATTGAGGTATTATTATAGAGAGGACACTAAGAACAAAATCTGTGCGACAAGCGCGGCGGCGAGGGGGGGGAGGAGTGAGTCATACACTTTGTAGATATTCTGCCTCTTATTACTTATAAATTAAAACCAATCAATGTAACAAATAAAAATTGTTTATCTTATTAAAAAAATATGAACAAACTTATCAATTAAATCCAATCAATATGACAAAAAAAAATTGGTTTGAGACAATTGACTCTAACTAGTGTTACAAATAGTGTAGTAGCGATGGCCTCTCTAGTACGTAGAACATAGTAACTCAATGATGACCAGTGTAATTTGTTTGTAGGATTCGGTCCTTTTAGGTCATTTATTTATATCGAAATTCGATTTCTATTGGTTGCTCAGATATCATCAAAAATATCACTTCAACATACTATACCATATCATAGGTACCTCTTACCACACTTCAAGAGATTAAACAAACAACGATAGCGAATATATGTCTATCAAATCAATAAACCAACAAACAGATGAACTTTCTCACTCAATGCTTCTAGAAAGGTCCAGAATCCATAGAATTATTATTATAAGCGGAAACGAAAGTGTTGACACGCCGTGAACAGTCGGACGTGAGGTGGCATACGCGAGATTTCCCCATCGCTTATCTTCATTATAGATGAACGCATCCGGCTATAAGAACAATATCTTCATCATTGTAGTACCTATTAATGTTATGTTATATTCTGTAATGGTCCTTTCCTTGGTACAGTGGTTAGGACTAGAAGAATGAAACTATGAGTTTTTGGATAAGAAGTAGTAAGATGATCTGATGTTGATCTAGTTACTTCATAAACCGAAGTCTATAACGTATATTGATCAACAGATAAGATGTGACTGCAGTTGCTCCATGCTCTATACGGGGATACGAGGATTTACACATTTTTATTAAATTTCTGAATCTCAATTTATTTATATTTGCTGCAACTTTAAAACATTACAGGCTAGGTGTAGAATAATTTTAGATGTCAACACATGTTATCCACTTAAGTTTTTATTAAAGGAAAAACCGACTAATTAAGTTATTAAATGAATTGCTCAGTTTCTATAACTTGTAGCTTGGCAAAAATATTTTGCTTCACAACCATCACTTTTAGTATCTACCTTTTTACTAATTAATAAGCTATTTCTAAGATTCTTTGATTATAAGCCAGAATATATAGTAATTCTTCATTTAAATGTTTTAATTTTAACATTTCATAGCGAGTTGTTACATAAAAATGCCGCGCCTTGAAGAAGATACTTAAACGCAAATCTTCACCCTATTTCGTAATCCAACAAGAAGTTATCACCTTTATACCTTCACCGTGATTAAGCGAAACATGCCCAAAACATACCGGCACGTTCCCTAAATACTTCATAAGGTAATTAGGCGTTAAGCCGGTACACACGAGCGTGAAATGAGTCCATAGCCCAGCAGGCCGGATAATTGTGCCGGATTAACTTCGGACATAAATAGCTCGTGTAGAACCGGCTTAATCAGGCATGTTACACTTTATTACGACGTAGGTTCTATATTTGTGTTTAGATTTTTATAAGTGGCATTTGTGTTGGTATATTAAGGGGATTTATGGAAAATTGCGAGCGATCTGAGTCGGTTTGTGTATTCTAAATGAAGATTACATATTTTTTCATTCTTATAACCAAGGATATTGCTTTCGATCGTCTTTAATATTTTTCGAGGCAGGAATTCGCTGAGCAGAAAATGGGATTAGGCTTTCTTTCAGTATTTTGGCGCTAACACGGCACCTTACTTATTTATTTCATCCATTTGCAGACGAAATTTTATTTCAATATCAAGTACATTTACAGATTTTGCAATAATACACCTCTCTTAGGGTAAGCCCTCAGTGTCAATATCATTCCCTTGACCTTACATCTGTATCAGGCACGTTAGGGTTCACGCAAGGGCGGGGTCGGCTCAATGCCTCGCGACCAGCAGACACTCGACACCGACATGTTATACTCCAGGAAACCTCACTGATGGATTACTGCGTGTTATTGTGGTCAATTTAATTATTGCTTTTGCGCCTTTTCCTTAATATGTACAATTGAGTATATCATCCTATATTTTGTTTCCAGTTCCCACTGCAGGAAGGCCTACCATGTTTCTGTAATATCTCGTCTTAATTAGTTACTTTGTTCGTATAAATCTAAAAGTATATACATTTTAGTATAGATTCTGAACGATGTAATAAGTTGAAACAAAACAATAAAAAAGTTACCTACAAAAAGTTCAGCATTCAATGTGAGCGGAAGATTTCGTAGTTGCACAACATCCGATAGGACCGGATTGTCGTTTCTTTCTTACTAGCAATTACCAATTAATATTATCGATAAAGAAGATGTTATAAAAACTGCTGTGAATGAATTTCCAAGTCAAATATGTATGTGCCATAAAAAAAAAGAAGAAGAAGTATTTTCCAGCTCGTTTTTCGAGACATTGATTCCTTGGACCGACCTACCACTTCGCCAAGATTTCCATTGATCCTACCAAATTGGTCCTACCTAAATATAAAGACAACACACACGCATTTTTATTTCTCGATTTGCAAAGAACAACACGAAAGCAATCTCCGTTACGTCACGCGCTTGCATTGACGCAGCTCACGCTCTAGTGCCCGCGAGTAGGAATCCAATTGGGTTAGCATTTGTACATGCCTTCGTGCCTGGCTTTACGTAACTCGTATGCTAACGTGCGTTTTATGAATTCGGAAAACGATGTTTTTCCACAATCCGACGAGGGAAGTTAGCGAACCCTTAAACTGGTAACAGCTGAATGGATACAATGCTTCAGTTATTCCGATCATTCGGTTTCCAATGAAAACAATCTGTCTCATACACCGAATGCTTAAGCTGACAGTTTTTCAATTGATATGCAGGAAATATTTCCTTTGCAATGTTGGGCTTCCTGGGTAACTTTAGGAAACCATTACCTATTACATATTACAATCGCTCAGGAATATTTTAAATTGTGCATAATATTATCGATACATTGATATAGGTAACTCATTAGTGTTAATAAGCCATTAAAACAATTTAATTACATGCGTCTAATTCTAATGAAGAGTGAACTGTAAATAATTGTTAAAGCTAGATAAATTGACGTGAAAATGAAAGATTAAGATAAGTTCTAATTGCAAAAATATAATAATTGGCTTTGGAATGAAAGTGCGGGAAAATAATGACTTGGATCACTCTCTCACTCTCGCAGTCGACGGATTTAGAGCAGAAATCATGTGATTATGTTTGCTTGATAATTACGGTGGAACGCTTTAATGCTATAACGTCGTCCTGTGTACAAGAAAAGTCATTTATGTGGCGATTGCTTTGGAGGATTCTTCTTAAGAATTTCGGCCACAATAACCTAGCTCTCCCTTGAAATAAGACAATTGTACTAGCAGATCTGTAGATATTTTAGAAATTAGGATGCACAAGAATTTGCGAAAACAGAAATGCATTGTGAGGAATAGATGACAACCGATCTGTAGATGGCAATTCATTTCAAATTAGCTATATGAGCATTGCTTTGCTATTATAACAATACAAATAATATGTGAAATAATAGTTTACACGTGTCAAGTTAAATAATAAGATTCCATTAGAACATTAATCGATATGCAATAAGTATGTTATAATATTGCTGAATTTGATTAATGCGCTTTGAAAAAAGTACTTTGTCAGACTTTATTATGTGATTACTCGATTAATAGTTATTTGTCTTACATCATTTATTACAGGTTTAATAATATCAATAATCACGTAATATATACAAGAAGTTAGAACATGAGTTTGTTTATATATTTCAGTATTGGTTAAGTAATTCACAAAATATAATAAATAATCAAGGAAGCGTATAGTATGGTTCGAAGTTGACATCATTACCTATATGCTCCACGGTTCAGTGCTTGAGGGTCCTTCCATGAAGTCTTTGAGGAAAAATCAAGTGGGCTTAAAAGTTTGTAGGGTTTTACCGTTGGCTTTAGGCTATAACATGACAACATGATTGTGTATGTATCAGATAATATTGTAACTTAAGAATTTTATGTTCTTCGCTTTTTGATATTAAAATTTGAATGTGAGATATTTTTGAAAAGATTTCTTATAATTTCCTCCGAAGAATTATACACCAAAACCTTATCAAAACACAATGTTACTATAGTTTTAAATTTCCCAAAATGTTTTAAAAGAAATTTTCTTTATTTCCAGGTCCTCTGGGCCCATTGCCGAATGTGACGAGCATGGATTTGGGATTAAAAGAAGGTGAGAATGCTTGTTAAAATGACATTTTATGATGTAAAATCAATAACTTACTTAGAAAACAGAATTTTCATAAAAAAACAACAACAACAGTCATCATATCCATTTATACAGACTTTCAGATTTATACATAATTCTTATTTAATTAATTTTACTTATAGTTAACGCGGCGTTCCTCTAGGATCTGTCTTTGGCCCGTGACCTTTTCTTATTCACATCAGTGACAAAAAAATCCCCGTCTTCCAGGCAGTTGCGCACTAGGTGATGTGGTCTACATGTCCGGGGACGAGTTCCCCGGGGCCAGCGCTTGCGAGCGTTGTGCGTGCTCCGGCGGGGAGGTGCAGTGTGAGAAGCAGCGCTGTGAACCGCGGCCTGGGTGTAAAGCTGTGCATCGACCGGACCACTGCTGTCCAACTTATCAGTGTGGTAATACTTTTTTTTAATCTGCACTATGCTATTACAGTTAGTAATTGCATTGAATAGAATTAACTGTAAATTATGCTCATTAACATCATTCAAACGATTATTTTAAAAATTAAAAGAGAACACTTATTAAAAAAACAAAAAACGTATAACATATACAAATTTTATAAAATACATAGTAACTTTCCCTATTATGAGTACCAACCAGTTTTTCTATTGTACTTTAATTGGTTTAGAAGTTAATTAGAACTCTATTTATAGATCATGTTTTTAACGTATTTCTTATCATAAATTGTATCCATATATGAAAAAATATAACATCTGTTGTTGTTGTTGTTGTGGTAAATGTTAAAAATTGTTATGATGATTCAAAAGTGCTTTTTTTATAAGAAGTCTAATAAATGTTTGAATTTTGAGTCTGTTTCCAAAATTAAACCCCGAAATCCTAATTTCAGAATGTGAGCAAGAGGGTCGTGTATATGGCAATGGTGAGAAGCTAGTAGACCCGCAGGACCCTTGCCGCGTGTGTTACTGCCAGGGCGGCGAGGTGGTCTGTCGCCGCATCGCGTGCTTCGTGCGGGATGACTGCCAGCCGCGCCTCGTGCCTGGCAGGTGCTGCCCGGAGTATGATAACTGCCCGCTTAGAGGTAAATATTTTTATCCTTCTATTCTGATTAAAGTGGGAATTGGTCTGGGATTAGAAGATAACTCGATCTCGTTTGAGAAGATTTCGAAGCTTTGTACTTAAATTATTATGATAAACGCAATAAATTGTTATTAAAAGAAGTTTAGTTGAATAGAAATGTTAGAGATTCAGTTTAAATTTTAAAGTTTCACTTTATACTCTATTACAAAACAAAAATTTTCGATATAAATTTTTAAAGTATAGAATTAATATGATCACGGGTCTTTCGCCAAAAGCATTTGAATGCTATAAAACTAAAAAAAAGACGTGTGGCACCCGGGGACTGCCGCGGTAAAGCTATTGCATAGCATGCCTTCAAGCCACACCTCCGTGTCCGTCGGAGTGGGGAGCGTGAGGTTTTTTCGTTACGGAATTTCTCGATTCGGTCCCCGCGCTCAAGGCCCGCGATAGAAGCTATGCAATAGCTTAAAAAAAATCAAACAATTTCAAATAATATCAGTTTAGTCTAATTTATTAGGTATATGCATAATTTATTTACATGGAAAATAACAATTAAAATTTATTGGAACATTTTCTCATTACAGGAGTTACATCGGTCCATGGCATGACACCATCTGTATCGAGCACACCTGCTGTGGAAGTCAACATCAGTGCTGATTCCTTGCCAATCGAGCCCACGGTTCCAAAGATCACTATCAAAGAAATCACACCCGTTTCGGAAATACCTGTCGTTACTGATGTTAAGATTAAGGAAATCTTACCCTCACCTCATAATATGGACGTCGCTGAATATTCATCATCGAAATCTCCACTTATACCACGCGAAGTAACATCTGAAAAGACAACTGGTGATCTCAAAACGGAATCACCTTTGAACGAATCTTCAGATTCTAAACCATCATTGGAAGATAATACTAACGAAAAGGGCAGTGATTCACCGCCTTCAAGAATAAGCTTTTCCACACAAGACTCATTAAACAGCGAAATATATCCTTCAAATGTACCAAATTTGATTTTGATGGGTGGTCCATCGCAACCTATATCTCTTAGTCCGCTGACAACAAAAGCTCCTATGATTGAAGAGGAGGATCCATCGCTATTCGATCATAATCCAGCATTTCCACCGATACCCGATGATCTTACTGTAGTCGGTAACCACGATGACGAAATTATACAAGAACAAAACTTAGACAACGAACACGTATCCATGCATGACGTCTTGACATTGAATGACAAAATATTAACTGAAGCACCTATTATTAAAGAATCACCAACAACGACGTTATTTGTGACAAATGGGATGCCTATTTCTACGGAAAATGTATCTGAACAGGAATTAACATCAGCTAGTATTTCTACTAAAAATGATTTATCTAGCACGGAATCTTCTACATCGAAAGAAAATTCTATGATAAATCTAAGATCAGTTCTTCCTACTCAAATTCTTAATATTCCCTCCTTTATCTCAGATGAGACAACGGATGATATGGAGAGCACAACAGATATTCCTACCACAGAGTCTGCTGAAGATTTAAAATCCACAGACGAAGCTCAAATATCATCGGATAAAGGTGCGGCAATATTGGGAGACGATGTGGAGGGACAAAATAGTTATAAAGAACCTCGTGCAGATATGGTAACGCCACAGACAACTGAAAATGTGCTAGAATCAAAAGGGTCAGTTATATTAACCACTGATATTAGTTCAGAAAATCAACCGAGCTCTTTACTCATTGAAACAAGCGATCAAAATCCTCACGAAGTAACCGACAATAGCTCAGATGACAAATTATCGTCTTCTACAGCTAATCCATTAAATGTCGATTTATCGTCAGACTCGATACCTAAAATGGAACCCGGCAGCGACACCTCGCTTGAAAACATGGAGACAACGGAATTTATTCTCACCTCGTTTGGTTCCCAAGAGAGTGCCACGGATGCCGTCGAACTAATCAAAATAGTTCCCGATAACGAAAAAAGTGCGGCGATAGTTGATCCTCCCCGGGCAAGGAAGAATAATGTGTTGAATGATTTAATTAATTTAGTCGGTGATGTGGCTTTAATTAGTGATCATACTGACTCACCAGACACACATCACGGTTCAAGCTCTACCACTATCTCGGACTCTGAAGAACTGATTCCGGTGAACGCTGGTTACAAAAGTAAAAACAATAATTGGAATTTAAATTCCATTACAGAGGTTCCCTTCAAAAGTAAAAGCCAGCCCTCGGTTAACAAACAGAAGAACGTAGAGATCGAAGATGAAGAATCAGATAGCATAACTGACTCACCACCACCGAACGACAAAGTAGAACCGACAACTAAAAGGCCCATTATAGATAACGTGTCTGACAATAGCCCGCAAAATAACAATGGGACCATTGACAAGAAAGACTTCGAAATAATTACCAAATCTTATGTCCCAACAATAAATAAACATCCTACGAAAGTAGTTATGGAAAACAGCAATGATCAACCAAGTTCTGACGTCGAAACATCCGCAAGTGCAGACAAGGCTCCATCGTCCAATGGCGACAAAGCTGTACCAGGCGACACGACATTGGATGAACAAGCAGAGACGTCTTCGCCCGCAGACGAGGAGACAACAGAACAAGCCTTAGATACTTCGAGCGTTGCTCCATGAGAGGCGCAAATATAATTAAAGGAACCTCAACTTTCAGCATTTCGTATCGATTAAGTTTCGTTATTGAAACTAAGTATTGTAGAGACTATTCATTTACAGATTAATCGTATCGTCAATTGTGAATTAGCGTATTTATAATTTAAGTAGCCGCCAGTCGCTGGTTGAATTTATTAATATATTAGTTGGACAAATTATTTATAATCTTAGCTAAGCGTAGTTCGTCGTTGCAAAAGCTTCGTGTGTAAGTTATTTATTTTAGTGAGAAACGTGAATCGATTAACCAAGCTAGTCAATTAGTGACGGCGGGTGTCCGCCGGAGCCATGTTGCCATGTTCGCTAGCTGACGCGATGGAACGAGCGAATCATTCCGACTAGATTAGTTCCTTTAGATTAAACACTCCTTAGCCGACCCGTGACCGATTGCCTGTGAATGTGACAAAATTTGGTACAAATGCTAGTAATAACTTATGATATTATTCAGTGGTAGTTTAAACGCACAAAGTGTCTAATTATTGCACAAATAAATGTTCTATTTCTACGCGTATAAAGCGATGATCAAGCTCAATATAAATTATGTAATTTTAATATAATATTATGTGTACAGTTTACTCTTCAATAATTACTTTACCAGTGATGAATACAATTTTGAAAATACATTGAGTTAATTTGTTTTCGATGTTATAATAGTAGGGGAGCCCAGGATGCTAAATGTGGATTTACTCGAGCGTCACGGGAACCTATTAGAATTGGTAGATTAGACCATAGCGAGAAAAAAAGGTCCTATAATGTTTTCACTTTTAGCGGTGGGGAAGGGTTTTTTGATTTTTTTTAATTTAAAAAAGAAAACAATTGGCTTGGAAATACTCAAGCGCGTTAGATATTGATATTTTGCATGCTCCAGGACGTCACTGAAAAAAAGTATAAGTTAATCTGACGATTTAAGTGGCGATTTAATCGCTATGAAGAAAGGGTAAAAAATTAAAGTAATATTATACGAGCGCGTCAGATTAATATATGGGGGGGTTAATTACAATATAAGAAGTCCCCATTTCGCTAATCTGACGATTCGAGCTCAACCTTAGGGAATTATGGATTATTCAAATTTTCCAGCGGGGCCCCTGAGCGCACCCACCAACCATAACTGCTCATATTGACTAGAGGTACTAATGAATAGCTAAGGTACCGTCCCTTATAGTAATCTGACGCGCTCGAGTAAATCCCAAAATCCCCTCTTGGGCTCCCCTACTATAATATTTATATTTGTGAGATTTTGATTTGCCAAAGGACTATAATAATAATTAACGTACTATAAATGATTAATTTATTATTGGACGATTGCAACTGGTAAAGTAATTTCATACATAGTAAGTAATCATGTCTTTGGCTAATTTAAACATTTTGGTTCACCTCTATGGCTAAGTCGAGTCGGCCGGTGCTCCTTCTTGCCCCGGAAGACCACTTCTTTTCCGGGGCAACAAGCGCACGTGCTCATTCATATTATGTATTCAATTATGATTGTTTTTTTACAAATAAAACAAATTAGACTGAACGTGTCTTTTATTTTTAACCTTTAGTTAATAATAATCCTCGAAAATTTTACTATAATCTCCATTACAGAACTGCTACTTTTTAAAAGTATATTATAAATTTTAGAAAACAAATATTCCAAATTGTATTTTTTATCTTTGAATAGGTATTAGAACAGTAACAGAATTATCACTTTTTTTTTTCTTTTTTGGGAATACTTTAACAAACTATCGATAAATAGCCAAACCAATCTGCAATGCAAGATCGTTTTTGGCTTGTTAAAAGTATTAAAAATATTAATATATATGTGATCTTAAATAATTTGGTACGGGAGCCAGGTCCAAATTTGGTTCATATTTCCTCTCAAGAGATAATTCGTCAGACGCATCAGAGTATAGTATTATAAAGCCTCGTGAACGTCAGCTGGCGCTCGGTTGGGGGGGTGAGCGGTTGTAGCCTCCCACGCACGTAGGAAAAAAAAAATACATTCATTCATTTCCTCTCAGCTAAAAATTTGTCAAATTGTAGCTAACCCAATATCTCAACGAAAAAAAATAATCAGCTGGTTACAACATGGTGTATTATACGTCAGCTGGTGTCTCGAACATGAAAAAAAAAATATTTTCCGTGATTTCCTCTCAAACAAAAATTTACCTGATGATAGCTTATATGTAACTGTGGTTAAATATATAGGTCAGCTGGCTGTATCTTGGTGGAAAAACCGTCAGCTGATACTTTGAAACTTATTACATAGGAGTTAGACAGAAGCATCTATTGCCAATTTATATGCATCAGCTGACTAGATTTTCCTCAACTTATTGCTAGCTGATTTTTTTATTTATCGCATCAATATATTAACAATCAGCTCACAAATTTTCATCTCGGAGGAAATGACGATATCTTTAATTATTATCGTTATTTTTAAAAATTCAAGCAACACATGCTAGCATAATGTAGACAGTAATAAGGTACGCTTGGAGTTGGTTAGTTGTGCGCATGATCGGGGTACTACGTACAATCAGCCACATCGGTAAACATGTTTTTACAAATATTATAAACTGCATTTAAAAATAACTATCATATCAATATAATATTATATAAATTTATATTTATAAAAAAAAAAAAGCATTTGAATGCCATAAAACCAAAAATATAAATTCAACTATCATATCATCAAATTCACGTAACTACCTAAAAGTGTAACAAATATGAAATAACCCACTAAAAACATTAGTTAACTATAATTATTAAAAAAATAATAGTATAATATATAATTAATAAAGTTATTACTTATCTTTTACGGGGACTTATGTTGATGGAATTCCACGTATCTCGATGATTTTGTTAATGTGTCATTCTATTCGAGACACTGACGTATAATACACCATGTTGTAACCAGCTGATTATTTCTTTCGTTGAGATATTGGGTTAGCTACAATTTGACAAATTTTTAGCTGAGAGGAAATGAATGAATGTATTTTTTTTCCTACGTGCGTGGGAGGCTACAACCGCTCTTCCCCCCAACCGAGCTCCAGCTGACGTTCACGAGTAGGGTTGCCACCCGTACTTTATAATAAAGTATTGTACGTTATTTCAGGTAATTGCACTCTATACTTTATGAGAACAATAAAGTACACGAAAATACTTTATTTCGTATGAAGAGAAAGTGCTTTTTCGTTAAACGAAATTTTTCGATTATTGTTAAATGGTGTGAAAATAATATGTTTTTAAATATAATAATAAAGAAAAATAAATTGTACTTTATTTTGAATCTATGTACTTTTTTTTTCTTACCTTTAATAACCAATGTACTTTAATTGCAAAAAAAAATGTTGTGTGGTTTTATGAAACCACGGTAAAAGTGAAACTGTTCGAACGGTTCCGAACACTGCTTTGTGTAGCGCATGTCGCGTGTCGGTCGGCTGCCGAGTAGGTATACCTACTCGGCAGCCGCGATACACGCGACATGCGCTACACAGACCAAAAAGTTTGAGACGATGTAATAAAAGTTTCACTTTAAAAGGTGGCAACCCTATTCACGAGGCTTCATAATACTATACTTTGATGCATTTTACTAATTACCGCTTGAGAGGAACTTGGTCATAAAATCTGTTCCTGGCTCCCGTACCAATTGCTTTTGAATCTTAAATAATTAAAGATTGGGAAGAAAAATTTTGTAATGATACCTATAAAATGTCTAATTTAATAGGTCATTTAAATTTAAAGATTCTTGAATAGCGTGTTTCTTCCTCCCTAAAAATAACATATAATTAAAAAAAATACATTAATTATTATATTTAAACTAGCGGAGTTCTTGAGATTAGCGCGTACAAACAAACAAGCGGCAGAGGGCCGTCACCGGGCTCAGTGGCGCGCATTGGAAGAGGCCTTCGTCCAGAAGTGGACAATCAAATTCTGATGATGATGATGATGATCATAAAGATAGGATTTTTTTACTTTTTAATCTATTGAAGTGTTAGGTACGTAACGTATGTAAATAATCGATTGGAAAAAATATATCGAATTTGTTGCGCCTCTTAGAATTACGCTAGCAATTTTGTAAGAATAAATATTGCTATTTTGATTTATATGAGAAAACATATACATTAATTGAATAGTAAGGTAACATTATGTACAGTACTCCAAAAGTAATAATGCGCATAGAAATCTTCGTCGCTGTTCGGCAACTGTCATATTCCCGGAGCGTCCGAAGATGATATGTATATAGAGTGGTTAAATGAATTTTCTTCATGCATAATTTAGTCAAATTATGTGTTTTGTGCTAAAAGAGATTAATAAATAATATTTATTTGTAAGTAACGATTTTGTTTCGATAATTCCTTGTAAGTAAATAGCGAGGATAACCCCACGATTGCGAATATATATTTGTTGGATTGATTTACTTGGAAAATTTTATAGTACTTTTAAAGTGTCTTACTGAAGCTGGTGTAATGATGGAAGAAAAGAAGGTTAAAAAGACACAAAATTTGACATGCTACCGTCACCTACCGCTCGATTTGTTTTTGATAGTGTATGACCATGAATTGATTTCTATTTTCTTTTGAACAAGGTGTAAATGCAAGTGCATCGTTTAGGACTCTTACGATTCAATGATTCGAGTGTTTTCGGAAATACGACAATTAGCGAAGATTTGCATGCGCATTATTAATTTTGGAGTACTGTAAACATGTATTTTGTATCAAAGTGGTATTATTAACAGTACATTAAACTGGTATTGAATTTTAATTTTCAATCTTTAATTCAAACAACTCATCGAAACTTTTCATTTATACAATAAAACTATTTAAATATTTCTGAAATTTGATATAGTAGCAACTATAAAACGATAAAACTATTGATATGTACTGCATCATCGCTGCAAGGAGAACATAAACATAGTCTCATTTTATCAAATATATCTATGTAGGTATGTAGTATATTTCACGCAGAAATCGCAGAATTCCCCCAATATAGGTACAATAAATACCTCAAAATTAAAGTTCCTTGCTTTAAATAAATGTATTAGTCGTGAATTATATAAATTCATATCATATTATATTTTCATTGACGAGCCTGCTTTGACTTTCTAATCAATATAATGAAATATGTCCACACGATGAATACGCATCGATTAATTAATTTAGTCTTGCGTATTTCGGACGTAACATAACTGAGATCGAAACAATAGAATACCTATAAGTTATAACCTTTTGAGTATGTTCACTTTTGTGTTAGTACTATTGAAAGGATAATAAATGAATTTATTTTCCTATATCGTGGTTTTTACTAGAGCTTAGAAATAAGGAAATTATTTTTGATTTCTTTGGGGAGGTCTTTTAACAAGCAGTGGAACAGTTAAGGCTTATAAAAATACAAATTTCGCCGTTGCTGTGAAATTTAATTAGTGTTGTTTAATGTACCTAGCTCTATCTATTGAATTTAAGTCCACAATAACTACTATAATATTCGGTCAACACAAAGTTTATACAAATAATAATATATTATATTTTTGTTAGCCGTACGCCAGCGTCTGCCAGCGCATTGCCTAACCTCTGCTGCGCTTGCGCATCAACCTCTGACCTCACTCGTCATTCGTCATTATTGTTTTAAAACCAATTTGCCACATTGTTTTGACCGAATGCAATATTTAAGTGTCTTGGTTCACTAATGAAAAAAGATCTTCCAGTTTGAACAATAATAACTATATTATTTCGCAAAACTTCTTAAATTATAAATAACAAACAAAACTTCTAAAATACTATTGTTGTGGACACATTTAGGTAAGTACTTGTTTAATTAAATGGACTCCTATATGTAAGGTATCAGAAAAGGCTTCATCAGAATTGCTTTACTTATTTTAGTAGAACTAAGAAGGCACCAATCTTATATGAAGTCAATTTGTATGAAATTGATACTTTTTATATTAATTTATTAGTTAGTACTTAACTACTTAGATATTAATTCTTAGAGTTATGGCTAATCTTGCCTTCAATAATCGATTAACTATAATGCCAGAAAACTTTACAGCTACAATATAATTGAAAACATGATAATACACACATAATCCTTGAACGACGTTAACATTATATCATTTCTAAAATAATGCAACAGTAAAATTTGGAATGTTCTGCGCAAGCGATTGCGACCGCGGAAGATGGCGGTCGGAGAGCGGTCGCCGGTCAGTAGAAAGGTAACGTCTGAACTTTTGCTCCTCTTATGTTACCAACTTACCAGTTACATGTTGAATGTGACTGTATTTATTTTACAGTTTGATATGTTGTGTATGTAGACATATAGATTAGTATGTTACTCCCTGACGCTTGGGATTTTAATTTTTTTAGGGAACTCTTTTCAAATAAAATTTGATAATGTTTCGTTCATAGATTTGTCCGTCATTTTGGAGATAATATACTATTGAGATAGAGATTTTCAGATTGAGGTTTTTGTATTAAGAAACCATCCTACGCTAAGGTATACATATTTAAGTTTAAGTTTTGTACTTTAAATAATTATAAATTTGGAAAGAAATAAAGTTAATTTAACACTACAGATCGATAAAAATAATCTCCAAGTAATGCAAAATGAAAATAAGTAAAGTTAGTGTAGTGACCTACGTTTGATTTTGCAATAAAATCTCACTGACTTTCATGCAAATATTCTACATGTTACGAATATTTTTACAATCTTGTACCTACAAAAGCGACACCGAATAAAACATTTACTTTATAAAAATAACTTTCCAATGGCGCTTTTATGTCGATTGTCATTATTTGAGTTACCGGTTAGATTTATCAATGTGCACTCAAATACACATACATTACTTTCTTGTAATACACATAGTGTACTTATATGCTTACATTACTTTTTGCTCACCGGATCAGATATTAAAGTTACATCATGATAAAATTGAAAGTCCGTAAATTATTATTAAAGACACAGCTTTGTTTTGAATGTGAGTTAAAAATTTAAAAAAGGCTGAAAGAGGTGCAATGTATTCACGAAGCAGAAGGTGGAGAGTAACACGACTTCGTGACACTTTGTGAAAAATGTGGGGTTCTAGCATGGATTTTCAAATCTGTAAAAAAAGGAAGAATAAAAAAGTAATTTATGAAGTTTGATCAAAATATATTATGTTATTATTCCCAAAGCCAAAAGCTGTATGATATGGTCACACTAAAACAGCCAGATTTCATTAAAAAAAATATACTATAGTGAGTGAGTGAGTGACATAGATCTTTAGCTAATACTACAAATCATCCTTTGGGGTAAAGCAGAGATTTTAAATATCTACCTCAATCCAAGCAAAGCCACGTTCGGAGAGCTAGTTAATCTTAATACTATTATAAAGGCGAAAGTTTGTATGGATGTTTGTTACTCTTTCACGTAAAAACTACTGAACCGATTACAATGAAATTTAGCACACATATAGAGGGTAACTTGGATTAACACATAGGATAGGTTTTATCCCGGAAATCCCACGGGAACGGGAACTATGCGGGTTTACCTTTGAAAACGCGGGCGAAGCCGCGGGCGGAAATCTAGTATTACATAAACACCTTCGTAGAAAAAAATGCATAATTGTCGGCTTGATTCGTATCAACACATCAAGTACTTGCTATCTGGAACGACTACCTAGTAAATAATTGAGAGTAATAGTATGTAATTAGACGAGCATACGCGCTCAGGTCACTCGGAGGACTCTTTAATATGTTCACATTTTTGTAAGATAATTTCTAGTTTGTGTGAATTCTGTAACTTTGAGAGATCATCTAGTAAAATAAATGTGTGACTTTTGAATTTAGGCGAGATGAAAGCTCAGAAAAAGTTAATGAACATATAAAGCTTTATACAGCTTTACCAATTTGCTCTTTGATTGAATTTCGATATCATTAGATTTATTCTTTTTTAAGTTAAATTTAGCTTTTCAAATATACAAACTACAAAGCATCTGATGCACAATTAAATACAGATATATGTACCATAAACTTTGAAACACTAGGACCGTCGATTATCGTCTTTTAGAAGCTTTCATCATTAGAGCTTTGTAGTGGCAACTGATTTAGCAATTCCTACCAGAGAATCGAAAGCGAGATCAGAGAATCACTTCGTCATTTTATTTTATGCTTTTCTAGATCCTCCTATATATACCATACCTCCTTAGTCTGACCCATTTACACTCTGTTCTCACGAACAATTTCAGCGAAAAAATTATTAGCATACTAGCCTCATCTCAGTCCCTTAAACGGTCCTAAATTTGTTACACCATTAGTGCCTTGGTCTGCCATAAGCGGCAGATGACACGGGAGCCAGGAGCGGGGCGGTGAAAGTGCTGCAGGGGGGAGGGGGACGATATATGAAGCTGTGATGTGCGCGCGCGCCTCACTCCAAGATCTTTCGGTAAGTCGCACATTATGTTGCTTTTCTAATTGTTTTTATTTTGGTGAATTGTATCTATTTGTGGATTTAATTAATAATTGTTTTGATTTGTTTAATGTAGAGTGGGTTTAAGGTATTGTTTATTTTATTGTCAGTTGAATACTGGGCGTTTTAATCGTATTAATAATAATATTATTTTCTTTAAAAAATATCTTTAAAATCTTAAAGTGCCTACTTTTATTAAATTCCTTTTATGATTAAGATTACGTACCTCTTATTAAACATAATGTATATTTAAATATATAATGATTATTTACTTTCATATGAACATGTGAATTCTAAAAATAACGTCACTCTTATAGCATTTACCGCGAAAAAAAGACATCAACGTTCATATTCTACCATCATCAATTAATGAAAATACTTAAATTCTAGTAAAACTTATTTTGTAAAATTTGTCACATTAATTATTATTATTTTGATACGTATAGAGTTAATATTTTGTTCGGTAATATTTACTATAATATCTACAATGAAGACATAAATGTCGCATAAAACAAACTTTAATAACTTTTAAGTTCTTATGTTAAACTAGGAGCCTCACAGCAATAGTTTATCTATTTAAAGGAAAATATTTACATTCAGTCTATTTTAGAAAAATCAATTTTAATATTTGTATGTTATATGTGCTTTATAAGTTTGTGATGTCATTCGTATTTGGTTTCGATTTTATCATTTCATGTTTGTATTATCTTAGTAGCCTATTAGAATCAACATGATTCTTATTCCATTTTTTTGTAAATTTGTCGATTCAGTAGTTTTTGTACAAGGTAATAAACTAACATTATTTACTACCATATCACAAATCGTAGATGTTATGTATTAAAACCTACGTAGACATAGTTTTCATGATTGAAAATGCTTTTCACCCATGATTAGAGTAATAAAAGCAATAATAATAGAAATGGGTGTCAATATAATAAAAATAGGATATTTTTTAATATTATTTGTTTGTTTTGTCTCGGTTATTCATATAACACATAATAACATTATAAAAACGAAAAAGTAAAAGTGATAAATACTAAATATCTTCAATTTCGACATGCATATAGTAAGTGTGAGCGAGTTAGCATCACTTTCCTGTATTGCATCACGCGAGGGAATGAGATCGGTGGCAGATTCATATTATGTCATATTATATCGTTATAAATTATAATCCTCTACAATCCTCTATAATTATAAGTTCAGATACTTAAGACAAAGTTGCGTATGTTATTACTTAATTTAAAACATTGTGTCGGCGATCTGTGCTGTAGATTTATCTATTTATCTCTGCTTGTCTGTATGTTGAAATTAACCTAAGACACATAACACTATGAATCTAGAGAAGAATAATATTAAAAGTGTCTACTGTCTTACAGTATTAACAAATTACCTAGCCTAATAATTGATTTTATATTTATCCGCTCATCCTGCAATATAAATACTATGTTCTTTATATGGTAAATTATAGTATTCACTTAAACATTCTAGAACGTTAATCATCCATTCTCTTAAAGACTATTTCACAAATATAGAAGCATTTAAATATCTCGACGAAACAAACCGGACAAATGTTTCCCAATAAGACATAGTTTATAGTTAGATAATATCGCTTCAGAGCCGTTAAACCAAATGGTTTAACGGGTTTCTTTATCAGATTATTTTAATACATAACCAGTTAAATCACGTTGCTGATGGCGCCGTCAAAACAAGTTACAAAGACCCACATACAAATATCATCTACATATATGTCATTACATCATACCATGTTTCTTAGATACAGCTTACATTAGGATAATAATCTTAAACTAACATACTATCTTCTAGTAAGGTAATAAACTATCTTAATGCAAGCTTTATCTATGAAACACGGTACGATATCAATACAAAATAGACATTCAAATTTACTATTACAATACTAACCGGACAATTACACGTCGCGCGTTGTGCTTATAGAAAAATTTGGCATTCGTATTTCGGCGTGTGACATTTAAACAAATAAAAAACTAAAAGTAATTCTTCACAAAATAATTAATCGTATATATTCATTAAATTGAGGAAATCGATGATATTCTAAAAGCCTATTTAAATATATTAGAAAATACAGATTTGGCAAAGCAAAACGAAAGTTCGTACAAATCCGAGCATACTAAAATTCCGTTCCACTAATGGGACCAACTTTCTCGAACCGTAGAAACAATCCATTAGCTCTTGTAAAAGCCTTCGTTCTGAGCACGCGCAGGACGAAGCCTTTTTGCACTATCAAGATCGTGACTCGACTACTTTCTCCTCATTTGGCAGTTATCAGCGTCTTGCGACAGCCTCTTATGCAACATTATCGATGATATTAAGCCTTTAATTTCGTAATACTGACATGTTACTTATGTGCGACGTATGCTCGACGCATCAGTAGACGATCTTTCAATTGTATATTATGGATGGTAACGTAACTGCGTTGCGTAAAGAGATGCACGCTCGCTAACCCTATCATACATATGAATTATGTCAAATTATAACGTCATACAGGCATCCGTATATAACTGGGATAATATCAGTGGGATAATGTGATTGTACATAGTACTTTGTGAGATTTGGTATACATAATTGGGATAAATATCTGATTACCAAAGCTCTTTTAAACAAAAGAATAAAAATAAATACCAATAATAAATAATCACAATAGAGCGATATTACTATTTAGGGCTGATTTTTCAATCCTTGGTTAAAACTTATTCGTCGAATAATGTATAAAACTACCATTTTAAAAACGTATTCTAATTGCCCGTATTTGACAGTTTATGTGATATTTTAATATTATCATGTAATACTTTATTGGACGGATAAGTTTTATCCAAGCATTGAAAAATCGGCCCTTAGTTTAATATAATACACCGCAATTTACTGTCTGACACGTGTCTATCAGTCACGGTTCACAGCTATAGAAATCAATATCTTAATAATAGTATACACATTTGATACGATATTAAAATATCCAATATCAAATATGTAATGACGTAAGAAATCTATATCCTAATAAAATTTCACATTTCCATATCAAATAGTATCAATTAGCTTAGCTATAAAGACATATTTATTCTCCCTGAAACTATATCAATTCTTCTTTACTTCCAGGTGTTCACAGGAGTTGTTCCAAGATGAAATCCATCGTGCTCTGCTTGTTGGTGGCCGTGGCCGTGAGCGCCGCGCCGCAGCGGGAGGGTGCTGCCTACAGCAAGGAAGCCATCAAACAGGCGCAGAGCACGTACCTCATCCCTAAGGATGCTGTCATTCAGAAGGTAAGAAGATGAGTAGAATTAAATGAATTAGATGATTGCTTGAATAGAGGGCAGGAGGTTAAAATATCAAGTCGCTTTTAGTTTCGTGGAAATCCGTTGTTAGAGATCTAAATTTGAAGTTATTGACGTGACAACGTCTTATAATTCGATAGAGCCGGTTGCACGCACGAAAAAACATGACTCATGCGGCGTTACCTCGCTCTGAGGCGTTCCATGTAAGGCTTGAAGTGCAAGCGAGAGCGCGGAACGAGCGACAAAGAAGCACAATCGGACGTTGTCACGTTCAACTATCGTCAGTAAACCGACTTTACAGACAACCAATTTTTTTTTTTTTTAATAACAATTCTTGTAAAGAAGAAACAATCTGTCAATCCTGATTTATAGGTCGATGTTTACAAGATTGAATGAAAATTATAAGTCTTATCTGTTAAAGACTATTATCACACAAAGTTATTACTCGATAACGTCCAATCAAAGCTCCATTACTTTGATTTAAGTAAGCCTATCGCTTGTTAACTTGTTACAATATAAATACTGTATTCTTGGTTAATGTGCATAATGCTCGCCTTCTCAGAAAGCAGCTTTTCAGAATACTAATAAACAAACGGAAACTTTATGGTAAATATTTACTTTAAATGCACACGGACATGTAGGTGACATGATGACACTTTTGCGCTTCAACGTTGCAAGTGCAAGAGAAACAATAAAAGTTTAGGTTGTTTGCATAGAATATGATTAAACTATTTGAAGAATCAAGCAATCTTACAACCTATTATTATATTTTATTAAAGTCAGTCTCTTATAAAGGTTACCGGAAAGAATTTAGCACATATATAAATTTAAAATTATAGGATGAAGCTAGTAAATAAATTATAACAACTAATCAATCATTTTCCACTAGGTCGAAGAGGGCATTGAACTAGCCGCCTACGAATCCATCCCCGGAAACCAAAAGATCAACCTTTTCGAAATCCTCGGCGACCAGCTCCCCTCAGAGGTCATCAACAACCTCCAGACGCAGGTCAACCACGTCGGACAACACTGAGTTAGAACAATACTAGGATAGGCTGCTGGCAACGGACATACGAAGAAAATATAATGGGATACAATCCAATATTCCTGAAATGAGTACAAGTTTTATAGTACAAAACCGCCTTATGTATTAAATGGCATTATACTTTTAAAAGAATATATAAGAGGAGATTAATCTCAAATTGGAAATGTAAATTAATAAAATGTAATTGGAAATTTTCGGATTACATCTTACTTCATAAGTACGCTAATCGTAAAGAATCCTCATAAAATGTTATGTCCGTTTCTAGTTTTACGGCCCCCAGGGGCCAACTGTTGACTAATATTTAATTTATTGGTGAAGCAAGCACAGTGAATGTGATATTACATCTTTTATACTTAGATACATTTGAATTTTTATAATAAATTATAACGAAATACATTTTGTTTTATTATATAACCACTAGATGACATTATTTTCATCATTACCCGTAAAATAAGAATTGCAATACTTTACACTTACTATGGCAAAATTTTTATTAAGTATAGTTAATTTTTGTAAATTATTTAAAGTACTAAAGTGATTGGATGTTCAAAATGCTTATCAAAATGTTAAAATTATATAATGACCAGTATAGGAGTAGTAGGAGTGTGTATATATATATATATGAGATATATATATATATATATATCTCATATATATATATATATATATCTACTGCTATACAGTATACGTATTTATTTCATTGAGAGGATTGTTCCTATTCCTTCCTATATATATATATATATATATATAATATGCTTATTCATGACTTTTATGCGGTTCAATATTTTCATATAAATCATATAATAAAATATATTATGATATAACTTAATTACGCAAGGTCATGAGGTAACAAGTAAATAATAATAATTAGATAACCGTAATCGCTCGCGTGCATTTGACTTTATCGTTTGGTAGTTTTACATTAACCATACCCTGTTTTATATGTATACATTAACTTTTCTTTTCTTGAATCCATCCAACAAGGATTGCAATGGATTCTTGTCAAGAAAACAAACTAACTATCGATTTTGAAAATTTTATAAAAAATCGTACAGTGGTTTAGGAGTAACTTACACACGTAGTTATTTTTAATGGAGTATTCAGTAAAGCCATGTTTATAAATAAAATGGTATATGGAAAAATTACAGAAAAGAGAATAAATTATAAATTAATTTAAATGATATAGTAGACGTATAGTAAAACTATAATAAGTATGATACTCATGCATTTAGTGGGATCACTTACATGCCTAAAGAAAAAACATACTTAAATACGGTTGTAGATGTGTACATACAATAAAACATTTACACATAATATGATATTTATAAGACATTGCATCACAGCCATTACAATAAATAACCATTGATAGTTTATCAGATGAAAGTGTCTCGTTAGTTTTATCGTGACAGCGCATCTAATGCCTTGTTTTTCGTAAGCATTACATATTGAATATCTATACATTGTTACATTATCGTCTCCAATGTTTACAAGTGTGAGAGCCACAAGCAATTGTTTTTAATGCCTCAAAACAATCTTGCAGTAAATGCCTGATAAGTAATATCGCTGGATAATATGTAAAGATGCATATAGTGAAGAAAAATTAACCTCTTGCCACAGACATACACTGGAAAAGCCCCTGCAAATAAACTAATGTAAATTGTATACATTCAAAGTTAGAAATGGAAACTTTACCTCTTTACAATATTATTAGGAGTACTATTTGTATATACAAAGAGAGCAGTAAATAATAAATACACTAAAGGTAAGAATTATATGTATATTTAGTTGAAGTATTCGTCTGATTGACTATTTCTAGAGTAGAGTTTAGTTCAAACGACTCTACATTGGGATTCCGTTAGACCACATACTGAGGAAACCAAATGACATTACTTAATTATTAAAAGAATACTGTATATTTCTCCTTTATTATATATTCCTTTATATATTATTTAATGATTCAAGTACGTATTTACGAATTAATTTTTAGAACTGATAGTGGCTCTATCTTGTGTCTCTAAAGAAAACTTCACAAAGTAATCACTGTGGTAATCACTTTGTCCATATCTGTTTCTTTACTCACAAAAAAGATGGCGCCTTTTAAAAGTATCATTATATTTTGCAGTGATGAGCTTTTTGTAAGTTAAAAGCTTAGTACATGTAGGTAGGTACATCTCACGTACCAATGTAATGTTATATTGACTGACCGGTTGGCTTGGTTGGTATTGGCCCTGCCTTCAAAGCCAGAGGTCGTGGGTTCGATTCCCACCCGGGGCAAATATTTGTGTGATGAACATAGATGTTTGCTCTGTGTCTGGGTGTTAATTATCTATGTAAGTATTTATTTAAAATTACATATGTATGTTTATCATCCATCTGGTTTCCATAACACAAGCGAAAGCTTAGTATGGGATCAGATAGTGCCGTGTGTGCAAATTGTCCTGAAATATTTATTTATTTATTTATATTATTTATATTAATAACAATAATATTTTTAACAAATTTTCCCTGTAGAAAGTAGAAAAACAATTATAAAAAAAATAACGTGTTATACGTTAAAAAAGTTAAAATTAATTGTAGAGCGATTCTTGTTTTATTTGTAAGAAGCTAATTTCTGAAGTGCAATGATTTGAAAATTCCTTGATTGAAGGTTTTACGTTCGATTTTTTCCATGAAAACTGTATAAACAAGTAAAATTTTCCAAGAAAAATACACGATATTCTTGAAAAAAGTCCCACCCGTGGGAATCGAATCGTCTGTACGTGTGAATAGATAATGTAGAAGGAAGTGTGAGGCGACACCGCGGTATTTGATACAGTTAATTAATGTTATGATCTACCGTTAGCCGCGCGTGTGGTCTGCGACTATTTTGTTGACGCTCGGTGACGGAAGATATTAGGAAATGTATACCCAGTATCTAGGCCTAGTATATAAGGAAAATGATAAGTACATGGTGCAGTTTTGGGTGTGATTGTTTAAAAAGTATATTAAAATAAACATTTTTATTGCTTTATTTAATGACTTATAGGTAAGCAATTAAAACAAGAACATGAGAAGATTATTGTACTTATAGGAAGATTTTCAATTTACTTTTCCTTGCATCGAATACTAGCTGCGCTCCGCGGTTTCACCCGTGTGGCTTTGCTCTTGTTGGTCTTAGCGTGATGATATATAGCCTATAGTCTCGATGAATGGGCTATCTAACACCGGAAGAATTCTTCAAATCGGACCAGTAGTTCCTGATTTCAAACAAACAAACAAACTCTTCAGTTTTATAATATTATAGTATACATTTCCTGTTGTCAAAACTGTTTATAAAATAATCCTCAATACCTTTTAGTGTGTATAAGTAAGAATTAATAATCAAATAGAGAAATTTTATAAAAAAGACAGTTATTCGTAATTCTTCTATAGCGATAGTCATCTACCTATCTCTATATTCATAAGAGCCGACTGTCTTACAGTAAATATATCAAACCTTTTTTCAATATTAATCCGTTTAAAAATAAGGAATAAATTGTGTATCCCTGGCACGTCCCTGGGCAAATCCGAGTTTATCTAACACTGGTAATTATACACTCAGCAATGTAGTGCCATTGACGAGTTGATATTATCATTATAACGTGCTCTGTGTTGAGCCAAGTGCACAAAGCTAGATAATTAATTAAAGATATTAAGAAATATGAATCGTAGAAATCTAAATATTATATTCACTTATATTATAAATACGAAAATAACTCTATCTGAAATGCTTTCTTGTCTAACCACCGAACTGATTTTGATGATATGTGGAATAAATACAAACCTTGGGAGAGGATACAGATATTTTGTCAGGAAAGCACATTTTGTGAGTGAATAACGTATTTAGATTCTAAATTCTATGTAGATGGTAAATCAACATGGTTTCAAAAAAATTAAGTTCAATAGTTTAAAAGAGCTTTAAAAAATTCTTTCAGGTTAATAGTTACTGAAATGGACCGTGAGTATAATTATCAGTATGGAAGATAATAATAATAATAATGTGGGCATAGGGATGTGACGACCCCATCGCCCACGGTTGGAATATCTGTTGTCGATGTGATAATAGATATTCCACCCGTGCAATCAGTCAACCCGCAGGACACCTTGTGGCGGGGTGTCGGGGAGTAGCGACCCCGCGGGAACCGAGTGCTCCCGGGGGAGGCCCCTGTCTTCATCTCCGGCTTGCCTTCACCGGCTAGTCGGAGTGAAGCCTGACGAGGACAGGACCCCCACCTCTGGCTTGCCTTAACCGGCCGGCCAGAGTGGAGTCGCGAGAGCTTTTAGCTCGAAGGGTGGATGCGAATCATAAGTGGCGAGTGGGCACGTGATGCTGGACCCTCAGGGAGCGCGTGATCGTAGTTTAAAGTCCAGGGACGCCTCTCCACCCTTAGCTGCTCACAATATGTTGCCCCCTTGTCGCACTATTGCAGCGACTTATTTCGGGGGCCCATACAGTGAGAGGGCGAGTCACCACCTGCCAACATATTTTTACTTTCTTTTAGTAGAAAGGCAGGTGCCATAGTTTCTCATAGTCCCCAATACCAGTCCATCTAGCATCCCAATCCATAGCCCAGTTATTAGATTTCCATACCCTGCAATAGTCCTACATCGGCCGCGGACTGCCTAGGGCTGTATCTCTATAGTGCAGTCATGGGCAGGCTGCGGCTGGTGTCCCACAACACATTAAAATTCTCGAAAGGGCCTCTGCGTGTTGGATCCGTGTCCCCACGTAAGCCTTCCAAAGATCCGGGTACTGTCCTTCTGGTGGTAACCGAGTATTATGGAAATGAGAAACATAATAATAATGTTTTTTTTTCATAATAAATTAAAATGAGTTATAATATGTTCATTTATCGATGTCATACCTATAAGAGTATAAAATAAACATAAATAAATGTAACACACAGTTTGTACACACCCCAATAAATATGATGCGCTTAGTGACAGCGGCTGGCGTGTGGGAGCGCAATGTTTTTGCGACCTTCCTCCCACCCCTCTTCGTCTGCACCCCCTCCAGTGACCACTCCAGAGAATACCTAATTACCGACACATTGTAATTATCATCATCCTCCACCAGTTATAGGTTTTAGGTTATTCTAATTATTCACTTTGTTTTCACCGACAAAGCAAATATTTTTCTATGAAGTATTTAATGACTATATAATTATTATAACTTGTGTTAGAAGTGTCGGGAAATAGATATCCCTATTTTCTATCACCATATGTTCACAATTACGTTTAAACAAACAAACAAACATCGATAACTTTGACAGAAAATATATAACTCTGTGACTTGGAAAACTCCATTACCTATCGTTTTGACATCCAATTGGATTCTTATAATTATTAGCTTGTCTGATTTATTTCGAAAGAATTTGAAAAACTACAGGTATAGATAGAGTAAATGAATCTTTGTATTTCAGTTGAGTAATAATTAAAAATAGTGCAGAATCCAACTGTGGTGTCGCTGACCGACGCGGCTGAGATTCCGCGGTTTTTACAATATACTTCATACATCCTCTAAGGGTTGTCTCTTATTATATAACCTCGTAATACTATACTTGATTGTGAAAAATAAAGTTAGATTACTAAAAAAAAAATCTACACGTGAAAACGGGAAAGTGATCTAAGTTTATAATATCTATTAATACTTCGATCGTGTTCATTCAGTTTAAAAATAGTTTTGAGTCAGAAAATTATTTCTGGTGACAACTCTGACATATCGATTTATCCTTTCATTTTAAGAAAATTCATAAGAATGAATTTTCTTAAAATGAAAGGATTCCTTTTTATGAGTTTTCTTAAAATGTAAGCTTTCTTTTCGGAAGTCATATTATCACTAAGTCCATGATATAACTTACAGGCAATACAATATATAACTTACGGCTAACCCACGGGTACATCGATAACTCTATGGCCTCAGTTGCAGTCGCGGTAGAGCAGGCCAGTGACGTAACATCCGATCACCATCCATAATTATTGTGACGACATTCGTAAACGGTTTTGTTTTGTAAGACTCACCAAGCCTATTGCCTGCATTTCCAAATAAGTTCATCAACATCATTAAAACAGCTTAATAAAAAGTCAGAAGTGTTTTAAATGTTTACGCGACAATCTATCACAAACTTATGGAAGTTCAAACTCTTCTTCGCTTTTAAACCAAGAAAAAAATAAAAAAAAAATAAATAAAAAATCTTTATTTGAATTCATACATTAATATGTTACAATAGATTGGGGTTCAGGCCCCCTTACTAGGTATAACCTGTATTAAGGGGACCTGTTCCTTCCCTAGGATTGATCCCTTGCATGAATTAAAAAAGAGAGAAACATAAATTTAAGAAATTAAGAAAAATTGATATTTTTGATTGCTCTGGCGGGTCACGAGTGGCTGAATTGGTCAGGCATCCGCCCCGGAATGGCGCGAAAGGATGCGGGTTCGAGTCCCGCCTCGTGATCGAATTTTTTCTATTCTTTATAAATTTATAATTAAGAAAAAGCTAATCCGAAGTCCAAGAACAAACAGTGTGTGTATAGATGTATAATGTATAAGTATGAGTGTGTTTATGTGCGTGTGTCTGAGTGTGTATGTGTGTGTGCGTGCGTGTGTATGTGTGTGTGTGTGTGTGTGTGTGTGTGTGTGTGTGTGGTGTGTGTGTTTGCGTGTGTGAGAGTATTTATTATAATGATCTAAATACGAATAAAATTTTCAAGATTGTCATAGTCATAATTTTTAAGCCAGGTTAAAACCGTTTTTTTGAATATATTCCTATTGAGAGCTTTAACTTTATGTTTTTCACTTAACATATTGTAAAATCGAGGGGCTAGTCCCTCGAACGATCTTACTGCAAATTTACTTTTAAAAAAGGGAACAGGGCATCTCTCATTACGTGTATTCCCTTTCTGTAAGGTGGGAACAGTACCTATATGATATCTTTGTAACAGACACAAGATGTACAACTTACGGACACTAAGCTCAACAAGTCCTTCTTTATATAGTTCAACAGAAGGGTGTCTAAATGGCAGTTTAAGCGCGACTTTAATTAAACATCGTTGTGCGCGTTCAACTGGAAGGAGGTGTGATTTCGCCATACCCCCCCACGTGCAAATACAGTAACGTAGAACGCTTTCACATAAGGCTTTATATGTTAGTTTAAGGATATCCTTGTTAGCTACCGAGTTAAGGTTTTTAAATATATGAACTAATCGACGAACTTTCGTAGCTAGATAGTTAGCATGAGGTAACCACCTTAGATGATGATCAATCTGGATACCCAGATATTTGCAGTGTTCAACACGTGTTAGGCTTTGGCAATTACAACTGTTACTATCCAGACTCTGTCTATTGCAGGGGTATGTATGAATTCTGATATTGAAGTCACTTTTTGGTAGTGTAATTTTGGTTTTCGAAAAACATATAAGATTGGATTTTTTAGCGTTTAGGGATAAAAGGTTCTCCTCTAGCCATTTTGACACAGCGGTTAGACCAGCTTCGGTCGATTTTTTGACTTCGAGCCACGTCTTGTGATGGAATAGCAATACCGTGTCGTCTGCGAACATGGTAATATCTGCTTGCGGAATAGACAAATTGCACAGTGGGTTTATGTAAATTAGAAATAAAATTGTAGCAATAGTACTTCCTTGCGGAATACCATAACCTGAATTTAAAACCTCACTGCTTACTAGATCATCAACCTTTACACATTGGGATCTATCAGTCAGATAGCTCTGAAACCAATTTAAAGTTACTCCTCTTACGCCGATATTTTGTAATTTCGTGATGAGAATGCTGGAAGACACCGTATCAAATGCTTTCTGAAGATCAATAAATACACCAAGGCATTTCTCTCCTCGATCCAAATAGGTGGTGATAAGTTGAGTGAGTCTTCAGACCCAAATAAACATTCGTATAGTATATAATAGATTAAACACAGTTGCCGAGGTGTCGTTACTTATCGATAATTAGCTAATTCAATTACTGGAGAATCCAGTACTGTTACATCCAAGGTTTTCCTTTAACAGTTTAAAATGTCTTTGCTAATGGTGAGGTGGATACTATACAGGTGTTTTTTGTGTTAATTATGATCACAATTAAGCCGGAACACACGGGCCGCACACCGTTAGGAATCCTAGGGCTCAACCAGCATCCGCTTAGACCTAATTATCAGTCATATAGTTAAAATAACTGGCTATAAAGTTGGATATGATACTAGCAGGTGCCTTTAAGGACAAAGTTTTATCGTGAGAAAATGTATATGAAAGCTAAATTCAAAAGCTTAGCTAAGCTTAGCCTACTGAAAGCATTTTACAAAACATATAACAAATAATACACGATATAAATAAACAAAGACATACAATAATTCGTTTAAATACAAATAACAATAAAAATAGACCTCATAATTTGTGAACGCGTAAAGGAGACCTATTATTTTCGGAATCTAGGTATTTTAAATAAGTTAATCTTAGATAATTTAACAGATTTCCTGACATTCAAAATATTAACAAAAGTACTTGTGTTAATGATTAGAGTTTCAAAAAATAAAATACAACATATGACTTGGTATATCTCGTTCGGATTTTACTATTTGTTAGCAGCAAACACTCACCCTTCGTCATTTCTTTTAACACTCTAGGTACGTAATATAATAATTAAGGGACATTGTAAGCTCATTACAAATTGTTCACCATAATCCCAAGACATTAACGCCACGACATTGATGGTATGTTTAGGCTGAGAAAAAGTGAAGACAGAATTTTAGACTACTTTGTTGCTAACAATTAATACGTATAATAGTAGAGCGTTTTTTTTAATTACACTTTACACCTTATTATATTTGTTAGGAAATTCTGAAAATTAACTATATAGTATATATAGTATGTAATGTATAAGTATAATGAAACATTAACGTACTTACATGAAAACAAATTAAATTTTGAAGTTAAGTTTTATAGCAGAAAATGAAATTTACCCGAAAAAAAGACACGTTTCTGTCTTTATTCGTTCGTGACAAACGTAATTCATTCATAAATCATATAATTCTTATACAAGATGACCTTGATAGGTTAGGCGAATACTGCAAAAACAACAAGCTATACCTATCTTACAATAAATGCAAACATGTCCGTTTTACTAAAAATATAAATATTATTCCATCAAAATTTAAACTAGGAGAACACATTCTTGATACCGATTCTTCTAGTCGTGATTTAGGCGTCTACCTTGATGCTAAACTCACAATGGACGTACATATTGACTACATATTGAATAAAGCTTACCGTATGTTGGGTTTCATCACCCGAATTACTAAGAATTTCAGACGAAAGGATACATTTATTTGCCTCTACCAATCATTAGTTAGATCACACCTCGATTATGTATCTCCTATATGGAATCCATTTTATAATTGCTATGTAAATAAATTGGAAATGATACAGAAAAAGTTTCTGTGCACACTTAACTATCGCTTATGCTCTCCCAGATGCTCATACAATCAACTCTTAGAAAAATATAACATGATGTCCTTGTCCAATAGACGTTCAGTAACTGATGCCGTCACTTTAAGAAGTATTTGTGTGGGTGAAATTGATTCTCCGAATTTACTAGCCGACTTGTCCTTTCGTGTGCCTTCGCGACCAACTCGTTCCAAATGTCTTTTCCACATACAACATACCAAAACCAACGCAGGACAACGCGCGCCACTTCACAGAATGTGTGTCTTACACAATGACAAACTAAATGAAATAGATCTGTTTTCATGCTCCCGATATAGTTTCAAATGTACAATAAACCAATTATATGTATAAACCTTCTAACTTTGGATAAGTACATGCTTAATTAATGCTTCTCTCGGTTTAATATTTCAGAAGTCTGTATTAGTTTTAACTTTTAAGTGTTTGGTTACCTTGCAACAGATAATAATTGTACAAGTGAGTTTATTTTTTCTTTTACTTTTTCTATTTATGTTCACTGTGAGACGTAGAGGAAACAATTGTTAATGTTATTATTGATTATGTCATTAATTTATTTGTTTCTGTAAGATCTCCAAATAAATAAATGAATAATAAATAATAATAATAAATTTCCTTTCATTTAATAAATTTCATATCATACATATAGCTCTACGTAAAAAGCTCGTCAACCGCCAAGTAGTTGTTCAAAGTAAAAAGTAAATCGAGCACTTATTTGATATATTGTGTGAATGTCAGTTCCTACATTACATTGTATTGATAACTGATAATCGTCCCGTTAAATCGATATCCATTGCTGGTTCTCATAGAAAATGAAAAGCTTAATTTATTTTCAAACACAAGCAGCAATGTACTTCGATGCAACACTTTTAAAAGTTATCACTGGGCGTTTTTCCATTACACAGTTAAATGTGATACGGTTTAGTAGATGCCAAAATGTATGAACTGTGACAATGTTTTCGGAATTGTTTGTTTTATATTCGCTTGCTCTACTTATAGAGAGTAAAGCAAGCGAATATAAAATACAGTCCTGTGTAGTCTTTTTTCGAAATCGTTCACATAATTTTTATTTATAGCGTTTGTATCATTTACAAATTTTACATTTTTACAAAAAATGCAATCTTTATAAAGTATATATACTTTAGTTATCAAGCTTCTCTCTCAAACGTAGTCGTCCCGTATCCGTCCAGTGTAAAAGCGCCTAAGCTCATAGTTTTGTATGGTGTTTTGTAGGTGTAGGTGGGTGTAGTGTGTACTGTGTACTGATAGGCTCTGATAGTCAGTAAGCGGCTAGCCGTCGCGGAGGCTGCACGTGCGCCATGGCCCCGCTGTCCCTTCTGTGCGTCCTCCTCGCGTTCGCAGGTCCTACGCAAATACGGTCAATGACCCTTGCACAAGGATAAGCGCCTTATGACCTTTTAAGTCGTGGATTTATGTTTTTTGTTTGTATTTTGGTTTGTGATACACGAGTGGTATGGTTTTATTGATATTTGAAGGAATTTTGTTAGGCAGAATTATTGATACGTTGAACTTGAAATTACGTTTTTAAACATACTTTAAAACATCGATTTTTATACGTTTAGTTTATAGTTTATGTAGTATTGTATTGTCAAGATGTTTTTGTATATAACAGGGAGTAGGAAGTCATTACCTTATTTGAATTACAACAATACGTGAACTTGTGCAATATTCCCAGCAAAATAATTTATAATAGATGCTTGAGCTTTGAAGAGCTTGCCGCGATTGAGATGAGATAAGAGCTTATCTGTCTCGATCTCAATTTACATAACGGAACAACTTCATGACTTATTATATATTAATTATAGACAATAGACAATCAAGATTATCTGATTATTATTTTTAATAGTCATTCTGCATATGTTGGAATTTATTTATTTAAACTAATAAAAATATATTTAATAATATAAATAGGTATTCTATTAGTTAGCTAGAGTAATTTAATGTTAATAATAATGGGGAAAATTACGAGTTATCTGTAACATTTTAATAGCTATATTAGGGCAATCAATGTCGTAGGTAGAATATTGAATATAGGTAATATATTTCAAAAGTTAATAATTAACGTTTTTTCATATTAATAACTCTAGTCTTATAGGAATTATAAGTATCAATTGCAATGGATCTACGTGATTTCATAGGATGCGCATGCGCATCAATGATCGTGAACAGGTTTCTTGTAATCTCGATATCACGTATTATGATGGGTTTGTCCCATGGGCTCTATGTAGATAATGATACATGCCCGTATTTATGAAGATTGTCCATACATTGGTAAAATCCCACATATTATTTTACATCAAATTATATTGAGTTTGGAATTGGACTTTTACGCTCATCATGTCAAGATTATGTATTATATCTAATAAAGCCCTATAAGCAGGTCGGCAGTCATTGAATTAAATTTTGTTTGACTCTCTACAAATTTTTATAATAATCAATTTACCTGCTATAATAAGTAGTGGAATTAATTATTTTTCTCTATAGTTTTTTCTAAAAGCTTTCACGGATAGACACTATAATATAATATAATTAGCAAGCGTGTCGAGTGATGTTAAGCAGGCTAGACCAGCACGTAAAGCCTGCGGTCGAGACCGGCTCATCAAAAAGAGTTCAACGCGCGCCACACGCACCAAGGGCTGCGAACTTTTTTTGTTGTCAAACGATGTGGTGAATATGCAAAATATATTTCAAATAAGTAACGATTTAACTAAAAAATAAAAGACCTTGGTAGTAAGGACATATGCACCTCATAATATTTTTTAATTAACATTTTTATTCAGAAATCAGAGAAGTGACAGGAAGCTCTACCAAAGATATACATAATATTATATATTTTAATCTATGGTTTCTATACTATAACGTATTAGTAAAATACATTACGCTACTTTAAAAGTTCGTAAGTTCGTTATCAAGATTTTATCAGCAATTAATGAGCATCTAGTCACATTGGAAGTGAATCCACCAGTTTCCTTAGCAACCGCGTTATTATATAATTAAATGGTATATATATGATCTGCAACATTGTATTCCCGACCGCTATTCGTATAAAACAAAAGGGCTCGCTTCCCGTCTCAATTTAATTAATGGCTACACAATGGGTATTATTTATAAGTCGTGTGATGCGGACCCGACGGTCGGTAATAAAAAGAAATTTCTTTCGCTTGCTCATGTCCTTGAAGCGATGACCTGAGGTTTCAGTCCTATTGTATTTTTTGATGTTTATCTTCACTTTTGCCGGCTGAACCAAAATTGCCTCGCAGATTCTGATATTTTTGCATCCTCTTGAATTCTTGTGAACTTATTATTATTGCAACACTTTTATATAGGCTTTAAGTTCTTCTGTTAGTAACTATGTATAAAACTATTCATATTATTTACATTGAAAAATATCGCTTGTTACAATTTCTATACAATAGCTTGTACAATTTCTATACGATCACCTCTTAATAATTTCCTTAGTTAGCATATTAAATAAAACGTCTTTAATATACTTATTCTTGTAAATATAATCTTTCAGTTGAGCACAATATGAGTTAAAAGAAATATTTAGTCATGCAAATAATCCGTAACGCGCCACTGACACGGTTCTGAAATAAACAAAGCCTCCTTTGAGACTCAGCCTAAATATTTAAGCTAATACAAAACACTGAGTGAGGTTTATGATTCGTACTGTTAAGTGAGAATGCTTTTATTTTAGTGAAGTGGAACTGTTTTAAGTACCTCAGTAAAAACTGTATAAAGATGTAAAAAGTTTGTGCTTTCCATATAAAAAATATAACACACATACCATGATGATTGTCATAAAAAACAAACCATTAAATTCCTATATTTAAATTGTAATACTTTGTAATACTTAGAAACTATTCTTCTAAAACTTCTTGGGTTTGTATGGAGAAATTGCAAAATGTTCAAAAGTGTGCTGCCTATAAAAATTGTATATTGTTCATTAGTAAGATCTCTCTTGGAATATTGCTCACCAGTCTGGAATCCATCTTATCGATGTCACATAAAAAGACTTGAGTCTGTACAGAAAAAGTTTCTTTATCTACTTACTTTTCATCAGCACAAACTTAAATCTTTAAAATCATACGACCTCAGATTAAACTTTTTTAAAATGGAAAGTCTTAAACATCGGAGATGGATGGCAGATCAAATGTTGTTATATAAAATTGTTACAAATTCGAATATTTGTCCTAATCTTCTATCAAAAATTAATATAGCTGTTCCGAGGAGATACTCTAGGAAAACCAATGTATTTTTTGTCAAAAGATATAGAACCAATTTAGGCTTCAACAGCGTCATTGCTAGAGTTTGTCGGGAACATAATAGACTATTTAATAGCACAAAAGTTGACATAAACTTTCTTAGTTTGTTTGCATATAAAAGCGTTTTACATAAAAATTATACAGATTAGAATAATGTTTTCTGATTAGAATTTATTCTACGATTAGAAGCTATAATTTGATACAACTAAAAATGCATGTTGTATTTGCCTGTAATTGGATCTACATCTTGCTATGCATGCTAATTTATGTCACATACTCAAAATATATTATAAACTAGTGGTCCGCCCCGGCTTCGCCCGTGGTACATATTTAGTATCCTATGTCCTTCTCCTGGCTCTAAACTACCTCCCTGCCAATTTTCAGCTAAATCGGTTCAGCCGTTCTTGAGTTATAAGTGGAGTAACTGACACGACATTCTTTTATATATATAGATATAAGATGTACATCTGTTGGCAAATCAAATAAATAAATAAATAAATAAATATTACGCTTTAGTAAGAAAATAAATGCTTATTTATGTATTACTTCTCCATATTGGACATTTGCTTCAGAGATAGTTAATACATATTATTATGTTCTCCGCAACTCATACTTTTATATGTGGAATTGATTGAACATCTACATTCACGCCAATTAGCAGTCAAACTAAGAACAAATACAAGCTTGTACATTTGCCCTTTTAGTTTTCGAGGAAAAGTGCGAATAAAGGGAATTGTGTCTCATCAAAATCTCATTCTAGGCTTCGGATATTTTCTTCTTAAGGAACTGTCAATGCCAGCTGAATTATACCGTAATACAAGAAGCTTATATCTAATACACTGGAGATTGAACTATGAACGTTTACTTGTCACGGGAAGGTATGACCTTGAATGACGCCTGGTTGTTTTTTGTCCCTTTCACACTCGGAGCAATTATCAAGCCTGGAGAAGTAACAATTAATTGAACAATAAAGCACTAGTTTGGCCTTTTTGGCTTATGGCAAAATGTCATGCGAAAAAAGAGGACAGATATATGTCAGTTCGACAGTTTGAAATGACATGTAGCCATTTCAATTTGTTTTAGTGACCAGTCTGGTCACTAACGCATGGTGATTTTAATTATTGTTTTTGAAGTGAAAAACGTGTTTTCTAGTTTCTTATGTTATTTTCTGAAAAGATAATTTACTAAAGATTACATGGCTTGTGTTGTTCACGGCTGTAAAAGCCGTAGTACTGGGAAATCGGATGAAGATTGGAATTTGTCTTTTCACAGGTTAGTGTTTTGATCAATTTTTTTGTTAATTGTATTATAAATAAGTTAATTTACGTTATTTTCATAATCATCTATGTTTTATCTAACCGTAATCATTGAAATGAAATCATAATCAGCTTAGTTTTTAGAAAAAATGCAAAATATAACTTCCATAGTGTTGTGCAATTATCGATACTTGAGTAGGTACGAAGTACTTCATTGATAATGACTGCTTTAGGTTAGGAGAAAAAAAAAGGTATTTAAGTATGGATTTTATTGTTATTTGCAAGTTTCTGGCTTGAGAAAAATTAAACGATGTTTGGGTTAAAGCTATAGCACAGGGAAAATTGGAAGCCTTCAAAACATTCTCGGCCTTGTTCAAATCATTTCGAATCAGACGGGAAGAAAAGTAAAGTGCTTTGCAGAGATGCTGTGCCACAAGTTTAAGGTGGCATCTATTTTAAATAATAAATATTGTAATTTGTTAATTAAGTATCGAAATAAAATGTTGTAAAAAAAAATTTTAAATTTTATTTGTTTTATTTGAAGCAATTTATTTTAAACTTTTACCAATTTTTTCCTGTGGGAATGAGTTATTTTCCCGCGGTAAATTGTAGCCTATATGTTATTCTGATGTTTAATCTATAATATGTATAATTGTAAAGTTCCATAAAAACTCATTCAGTAGTTTTTTCGTGAAAGAATATCAAATGTCCATTCTTATATATTTTTGCTTTTATAATATTAGTAGGATACGATTATTGATTTTTAAAAAGATCAACCAGGTGGAAGTCAGATTCGCGCACGAAGGGTTCCGTATAATTCTATGAATGAATCTATGAAAACAGGAAAAAATACGTACCTTTTTACGAAACCATAAAAAACAACCTAAACTGAAATACCTAATAATATTTTTTTATAAATACCACTACCATACAATGCAAGGCAGTCAATACGCATCGTAAATGAATAATTCCAAATTAAACGAATCTTAAAATTTGGAATTACCTATCCATAATTCAAAATTAAAAGAATATTAAATTATCTTCAAGCAATTTTATAACTTAATTTTTTTATTTATCGATATTTTAGTATTCGATAAAGTGGCAAGCACTACCTTTTTAGAACAAAAAGTGGCTACATGTCGATTTGAATGCCAAGCCGATAACAGTGTGTTGTCTCTTTCTATCGCATTAATTAGGGTATTGAATAAAAGAGAGCCACTATATAAGAAACGTTCAATTAATTGTTACTTCTCCAGGCTTGTTAATTGCTCCGAGCTTTCACACCTAACTTGGCAAGTTGGTGTGAAAGGGATGAAGGAACAACCAGGCGTCATTCAAGGTCATACCTTCCCGTGACAAGTAAACGTTCATAGTGCAATCTCCAGTGTATTAGATAGAAGCTTCTTGCCGTAATATATTTCTTACTCTCTATGACGTCACATTATGTCAACCACCGCGGTAATCTATGCAAACAGACCGCTATCTAAGCAATAATCTATAGAAAATTAGACCTTATTACTTAAGTTCGATAAGTTTTCACATAACTCTGTTGAATGAATGAACTTAAACCGGAATCGAAGCTGGTCCCGTTGGTATTTTGTCAATATCTTTCTCTTTGTTTTTCATCAATATCTTCTGGTATTACTATATTTTGAAAAAGTTATAAAGAACCTTATAAAAAATACATTTTCTACGTTACTACGTATTATCATTAACTTGAAATTGATAAAATGAGCTTAATTTTTTTAAAGTTAAATCAATTCAATTTATTAAGTCAACTAAGGACTTATTTTACTCTGTTTAACTAGATTTCAAAAATTTTTACAAAGCAAATTATATCTACAGATGATGTTCGACTTTCAAATTCTAATTGTTATCATTTGAACACTAACATGCGGGTCCCTTTGTCGTTTTCACGCTGCTAATTATACGGGTTTTCTATGGTTTAAATATTATATTTTACACTATATAGAACACGATTTTAGTTATTGTACGTGTAACCTATTATCAAAAAGGTTTTACTTTTAAAATAGTTTTTAATTACGCAGTTATACTTGGAAGTAATTTATGTGCATTTTATATTCATCAAGTAGTTTTTATAATCAACTAGAACAATGGCATAATTCGTGGGTCACTGGTTTGATGCCCGTCGCTGCAGACCGCTCCCATGGCGTGTCTCCTCACGCGGGAACCCATTGTCTGCCAAATCTAACCTTGACTTTCATCTCATTAAGATACAAACATTAATATTTAGAACAGAACAATAGTTTTCAACGGTACAAAACGTGAGTAAATTTTAGCGTAAGCGCGTAGTTGATATATCTCATTGTCTAAAAACTTATTGTAGAGAATACAGCATGTATTATTTGAAAGTAATTACTATTTTATATAATTATTATTAATAACTCTTCATTTTCGCAAACTATCGTACCGTCTTCGCCAAAGTTTAGTTGCTACTTTCCTGTTTTAGGTCTATTGCATTTTTTATGGAAATAAGAAGTCGACAAAATGACAACTTGGCTTGATTAAAAGTTGAAGATAGACGTGTGTTTTATATTATCAGGTGGTTCTTTTGTGTAGGTATTGATAGGTGCATCTTGTAGATACGAATGTATAATTAAAGTATTGTGTGAAAATCACGAGATGTCTAGTTCAATAGCATCGAGTGAATATATAGATTATTCAATGCAATACCATGACCTTGTGCTAAAAAGAAGATCCATTTAACAATCAAGTTAACTGGCAGGTAGACAGCATTTCTGGTGTCTGGACCATTTTTATAAACCAGTTATATTATCGTTATTCGTTTTTAAAATTAACTGGAAGGATTCCAATTGGTCATTTAATATTGATGAATTACCGATTCTGATGAATGGATTGATTGAATAAGTCATTTTGAAAGAGCAAGCTTTTTACGTTATAAAAGATATAACTAATATGTAACGTAGAGCCATTTCATATTTTTAACTATTTCTAGAAATGTATGTTGTATATAATACTAAAATATAAAATACGCAATTATTAGTGGGTTTCATATTTCCAAGTAAAAGTGTGCATTCAAAACGGTTTTTAAAAATTTTTGAGTCATCTCAAATTCGCACGCCACAATTCGGGTTACACATAGGAAAGTAAACCGCCATTATGTTTTTCTCATTACTGATTAGAAAAACTTTCATTCATACTTTCATTTCTATTATTATAATAACAATATATCTTAAACTTAAACAATTGAAGACGTTAATGTGTGATTCTTTCTTATTAATAATTGTTTTCAGCGCATATCTTATTAGGTGGTATCACCTGATTAGGTGTATTAATTATTATAAATATGAAGCAGTAGTTTAATTGTGATTATTCTTTTTAACTAGATATTCATGCATTGAATTGTACATTAGTACGAGAATTTCTCAATTCAAAGTCAGTCAAATTCCGAAATAAGTGTACTGATAAACTCAATATTTTTGAATTAATTCCTTAGCAAAAACCGGTAAAGTTGATCTTCTATTGAATATTGCGTGCTTAAAGGAGATAAAGCTCTAACTCTGGATCAATATTATCGTATCTTTATCGACGCCATTTACAATAATTACATTTAGAACGAATGTTAACGAGCCTTGATGTACAAAATATGAATAAAAGTTTTTATAATATAGAATAATAGTGAAATAAACAGCAAAATCCTGACTTACAATAAAAGCTTCCTTCGTCTAAGCTTTTCAAATCTAAACACATTGATACACTTCAAAGCCATACGTTACCAATCGGGCCAATATGGTACATCGATGGAGTACAGTTAGTCAATGGACCCTCTCCCGCCGGTTCCCACGACCCCCCCTCCCTCTGCCCTCCCCCCACAGCAAACCTGCTCGACAATATGGCACTCTGAATTACCCTGACTTGTCCATACTGACCCGAAGCAATTTTTACGTTCGTGCCTTGTTCACGGAGTTCTAGTGATGCATTTTTATTGATGAGTTTAAAGGTATGACAGGTTTTTTTTGTTAAGGATTAATAACTTAGTTTCGACGGTTTGATTATAATGTAAAGGTTTAGAAATAACGTATTTATTTTATCATATAGGCATTGTTGCGTTCAACTTAATTTTGTAAATGAAAAAAAAAAATACTAAATATTAGCAACTGAAATACTAAAGTAGTAGAATAGTGTATCACAATACATAATATATTTGCTGTGAGTTTCGATAAGGCGCTTATTTTTATGTAGAAAATTTGTATTTTGTGATTTGTGATAATTTGACGTATTTCTAAAATATATTATTTCCATTTCAGGTTGCAGCGAAGGCGTAGATAAAACTATTCGTAAATTAAGAGGCAATAGTAAGTAATATAGCGATATGTTTTTTATAATAAAATCTTATATGCAGTTACGTAAAGTACATCGATTTCTTTTGCCGGCGAAAGACGCGGGTTTGAATCCCGCCTGATCCTGCGCGATCGAACCATCACAATCTGTTCAGCTGTTTTTGCGTGATATAAGAAACATACCTAAACATAAACTTACAAACGTAATATTTAGAGCAGTTTTTTCTTTACCCAAAATATAAGGAGCGTAGAGAGATTTAAAAATATTTATTATAACTATTTTAATTAAGTATGGTTATGAATAATATAGTAATATTCGAGATACTAAAAAAGGTCAAAGTCAAGCCTATATGATATAAAACGTTTGATGATGAGTTATAATTATTATTAGGGAGACATTGCCTTACTAATAAAAGTTACTAACCATTTTAATATTAGCAAGCCAATGTCTCCCTAATAAAAGTTATCCTTAAAGGCAAGGTAGAGCTCCCCTCTGGCTGCCTGTACGAAGGGCGGTGGCACAGCGACGGCAGTACGGTGGGCACGCGGGAAGCCTGTCTGGCGTGCTCGTGTGCCCGCGGCGCGCTGTCGTGCCGGCGCCGCGCCTGCGCACCGCTGCCCGAGCCGCCGCCGCACTGCCAAGTGATGCAGCGGCGGGGGGAGTGCTGCCCGCAGATACAGTGCCCAGGTATGTAGATAGACTGACTGAGCTACGTGGAATGACTAGGTTCCTATGTAAACATAAAGCTAATAACAAAAATCAAATAGATTTCAGATGTCTCAGATCTTGAACCTTCTTAAAAATTATAATATAAATTTCATTTTTCATTCCCTAATAATTTCAGATGGAGTGAATTTTGTCAATGGACAAGCTCTATTGGAAGATACTGAAGTCGCTGCTCCAAACTTTGTCGGACTTGGTATGTTGACAAGTTGTGATATTCTCAGTATGTTAACGTAACGTATTGTAACGAAACAACATTAAATTAATGACTGTATAATCTGACAAGTACATACAGAATATTTCATACCAACGGTGTACATCTTTGTTCCCCAAAATGGTTATTAACGATACATCTTTAAATTCCAGCCCTTCCCGCTTGCGTCGAAGGCGGCACGGTCTACGCAGCAGGGTCAGCAATGAGTTCTACCACAGCCTGCGAGCAGTGCTTCTGCTTGGGGGGTGCGCGGCGCTGCGTGCGGCCGCAGTGCCTGCCGCCCCCGCCGGGCTGCCAGCCGCGCCCCGCGCCGGGTGCCTGCTGCCCACAGCGGTACTATTGCGAACATGATACCGATGTGGCCCCGGAGAGAAATCCAAATGGTATGAATTGAAAAGAAAGCGTAGAATCAAGAAGTTAATATTGGGTATCGTTATCTCTTAGTGTTGCTACTTATTGATTTTTTTTATACGATGACATTTTCCCTGGTTCCTCTTCAATTAAACTCATATTTATTACTTCAAAATGAAGTACAGAATGTTCTTCTCACCTTCAACCTACAGTCTGATCATAACATTTTCTAGAGTACCTAGTTACTTCGAAATATTTTCCTGTTTATAAATTTCAAAGACTTCTTATGATCATTTTATCTCAAAATATTATCCATATATTCCAGACTGTGAAACGAGTCATGGCAAGTGGATAGGTGAAGGAGAAAGAGTCGCATCTGGAGACGATTGCACGCAGTGCTTCTGTCTGAGAGGCATGATCCGGTGTCAACATCTATCTTGTGCTCCGAATCTTCAGGGATGCAAACCATTGGTACAAGCTGGACAGTGCTGTCCTCATCAGTACCAATGCAATCACACGAGACCAGAGATGAAACCAGCATTAGGTAATCTACGTGTTACTTTATGCGTACTTAATATTAATAAAGCATTTTTTCAACTTTGATATATCGAAATATTGCATGTTTCTATTCGATTCATAAGTTAATAACTTCTCACTTAATTTTCAGGTATAATTCATAACTTATTTGCCCATCCAGAAAATTATTTAGAACCATCGCAAAGCGAAGATCGATCTTTTCACCCTTCGAAATCTACTAAGCGAGAAACCACTATTAAAACTATAAGTACAGCCACAGATAAAAGTACATCCATCCCTACAAGTAAAAAGCAACCCATTACTACCACTACAGATGTTAAAACTTCAACTACTCAATTAACTGCAGAGAGTGACAGCACGGTGATGACTGAAACAACAGTAAAAATAGATGACTATACAAAAGACTTGACAACAATGACTGAACAAAGCACTACTGAAGAAGTTGCAGAGAGCCAAACAACAGAACAACCTGATGGTTCTGTGAAAATAATGATAAACGGTACAATCAATTGTACAGCTGAATTATCGTCTACATCGCTGCTATACAATATAACGAATATAAACGATACATTAAAAATGCACATGGAGACACAGCCACGAATACCTTTTGTCGATAGCTTAGATATAGAAACCCATACATTCCCAGCGAATAAGTTGATCACTGAAAAAAGTTACAACGATGGTTTCGATGAAAACGAAAGCTTTGTTATAAATGTGACGAGTTCTTTAAGGACTAACACATCAGTCCCGTCTTCTGTGTCTACTTCAACTACTACTGTAACTCCTAAAACTGTATCACCAATGTTGGCTGATTCTCACAATATAACCAAGAAGACAAAAGAAGAAGCTGATTACGATTATACTGAACCAACGTTGCCACCTTCACTACCTAATTTGAAGTGAGTAATTAATAAAAATGTATTTTGTGATGATTTAATTATAATTTAGCACTAAAATAATGTATTTTTCAGAATCATTCCCTTTCTAGCAGCTGATGCTGTCGTTGATGATGATGATGTTGCTCCTAAAGAAGAGTTAGCGTATCCTGCATTAGAAAGAGAAGACAAATTTCCTGTTTATTATCCAAATATTGACACAAAGGATATTCCATACATAACAAGACGTGAAGATACTTATAATCCAACGCAGTATCCAGTTTTCACGAATAAACAAGATTCTCTTTATCCCTTACCTCATGAAATGCCAGAAACCTACGCAGGTCATGTGGATGATTTGGAAAGTCCAATGGAATTTACTGTTGGTACGTCATTTGGAAGTGCGAAAGAAATTAAAGCCGAACCGAAAATACCCATCACGACTGAAAATATGAAGGTTGAAGCACCTGCAATCAATTTGTTTTCCCCGCCAGCAGAAACTGAAGGTAGACCTTTACGTACAATATATTCTTCAATAAAATCTTAGGCAGATACATATTATTAGATATTATCCTATAAATCATATACGAATTAAATGGAATAATCTACCACATTATTTTCAGGTGGTTTCATTCCTAAAGGACCTGGTATAATTGACGAATATTATTCAGTATACAGTACACCTCCAGGACCAGTTATACCGCATTTAACAACATCAATGCAAATTGATGAGAAAGGTAAAACTTATTTATCATCCCTCAAATTAATTTAGCAAGTATATTATTAACTGCAATCGTAATATTAATATTAGTACTAAAAGTAAATTTGATTACAGGTCAATGTATATCGAATGATGGTAAACAAGTGGCTGAAGGAGACTCCGTCATGCAAGCCTGTTCCATCTGCACATGCGCGTGGGGAGAGCTGCACTGCTCCCCTCGCCCCTGCAACACTCCCCCGGGATGCATACGCCGCCTTGTGACTGCGAACCAGTGCTGTGGTGAACTGGTTTGTGAAAGAGGTAAGAATAAAACACGTATTATCATATACATTAGCAGGTAGCAAATACATATGTAAACAATATACAATCTGAAATATAAGTTGAGATTTCAATATACCTAATGTTTTGCAATAAAGTGGTTGTAAAATTAACGTGTGATTTTTTTTTTCAGCAAATAAAACAAAAGTAACTTCAACAACGACGACGACAACAACAACTACTACTACAACCGAAACTAATGTAGTAAATAACATAACACTGGATTCCTTGCTAAACAAATTTGAGTTTAAAAATATCACTGAAACAGAACCATTTACTAATAATATGACTATCACAACGAACAATGGAAATCCCGCAATCGATGCTGATATAAGAGAAACCTATGGAGTAAGCCCGAAGAATGTGAGTACAACAGCATTGCCTGCGTCACCAGTTGTAATAACAACGACAGAAAAACAAACATCACAACACGATATTTCCACAAAGGATCAAATAAATCCTAGTTCTCCCCAATCACAAGAATATGAAGATGAAGACGATGACGAAGGATTTTCTATAGGAAACGTCTTAAAACTGCTGCTCAGCGAAACATATGAAACTACTACCACAATGCCATTTAAAAAAATGCCTCCAAATGTAGCTACGAATATTCCTAGACGGACAACCACGACACCAGCCCCCACGACTACTCGAAAACCGCAAGTTGTATCGAATTTTGTTCCATCAAATCAGTACTCATTTATTCCATCAAAAAAATTAAACACAGTTGACAGGATCGATCACTTGGTTCTCGGAGAAGCGACTGCAATAAAGAGGACAACCACTCGGCCTACCACGTCCAAACCTTTCACGCCAACAAGAAAACCATTCTTAAAACCAACTTCTCGACCGATAACAACTAAAACTATTGAAATAACGAGCAAGGGACAATCAGGACAGGCCATAGAAGTTTCTAGACCATCAAATATGTTACCAGGTTTGATACCAGGCCTCCCGAAGCTAGCGGGATGTAATATATACGGGCGAATGTACCACGTTGGTAGAATGATAGCTGAGCTCTCCTCACCATGTCAGGAATGCAAATGTACGGAACTTGGAGTGCAATGTAGGCCATTAACGTGTAGTTAATAGATATAATACTAGATGTTATCAGGATACTAATTCCCATACAGATTTAAATCTGGCAATGAACGTTTATCTAAAAAGTGACAACAAAATCTCGGTAAACGTACGGATTATTTTGGAAGTCAATATACCTCGAATAATTGCATTTATAACACAACGCCTATTGCGCTGTTACTAATCACATGAAGCGTTTTTAATGATGGAGGCAATTATTATGTAGATGTCATAGAATCTTCCATTAATCAGTTTTGTGAAAACACCAAAAAAACACATTAGGAAGAAACTAATATACACGTAGGTACCCATGGACATTTTATGGAGATGTTAATCCGTTTCGTTGAAAACGCTTCTATGATTGATATAAATTAGCATAAGTAGACAGTAAGATATAATTATAATAATTAGTTAATTAGATGAGCAGTGTTTAGCCGTTGGCTTTGATCTCACTTCTTTATAATATGTATTTTCATACATACAGTTTAGATCTGTTTCGGTAACAATTCCTCGTATATTGTGATTAAAATATATATTCGTCATGACGTTAGCATTAAAATATCATTAATTTCAAATATACTAGTATAAACAATATTATAATTGCCATGTAAAATGAATTAAATTATAATATTTGCATGTTACTACCCCGATTATGATCTGTTTAAAAGAAGGAAATTAAAATTATTTAAACATCTGATGAAAATAAAACAATAAGTTTTTTAAAGTATTTTATTTCGTTCCAGTTTATTAAGTACGCATAAGACACACAGACAACTTGTTCTTGGTTAAATGTAAAAATATGATATGTTAGAATATGTAGTAAGTAATTCAGACCACTAAAAAGACATTACAATAAAGTTAACATGTTTTGTAGTAACATTATTTAATTACAGGTCGGCCCGAATCTTATTAAAAACTTTCAGGGTCATAAATGAATTCATGTTCTATTTCATCATTTAACATTAACTTAGGATCTGCAATTAAATTCATCTGTAAAGGAGTATTTCAATAAGAGAAAAAATGGTTTGTTGAGTTTTTATCTAGTTACAAAGAAGAGTTACATCGTGATATAATAACAATAAAATTTTAAGAAAAGGTTGTATCAAATCAGTGACTCATAGGTTTATAAATGATATTTTTGAATAAATTTTATTTTTATGATATTAATTGCCGAAACTACTTATATCCTTTTTGCAACTTCAAATTATGCGGGAGAACATAAAACTAAATTCAAAGAATTTTTATATTCACAATTTTTTTTTCTACAACAACATAAAGCATAGGACTAGATTAATAATCTCTTTGGTTACAATAACTCACAAAAACAAGTATAAATACATAATTCGCTAACTTGTCCCTCCAAACATCAATTCCTAAAGCGTTTTGATACAAAACAAATAGCGAGATCTCATTGAAATCATTGCATAGTTAAAAATATTAAATAACGTCACACGGTTATGTTCATAACATTTAACTACAACAATCGCTTATCGAACAGTATAAAAAATGGTAAAAAAGTACCGACAACATGTAAAATTCTTACGTTTAGTTTACATACTGTACAATTGACAAACTCTGTCTTTGTATCATTCTAATCAGTTACCTATTGGTAAGTAAACGAGTGCTGTAGACCAAGTAATGGCTTGAAATTCAAATATTATTATGGCGTAATTCATACAATGTAAAGTACAAACAATTTCAATATTTGGTCTACCTACGTCAAACGTTTTATAACAACAATATCACACATTAAGTATCTCTCTCAGAGATAGTATATTATAGTATCTACACGTTAGGCTTAAGTACTGGTTCCTATCTAAAATATCATACAACAATATTAGAGGAAGACTCTTGTGCGTTTCATAAATTATCGGCCAAATGTTAACAATTTCAACAATGTAAAAACGTTTTTGAACACATTGTTTTGTACGTTAGATTTTTAGGTAATAATATTTTTCTTCTTTGCTTCTTTCTCTCTATATCGTATGGCACAAACATCCAATGCAAAACCTTCCGCTAATAATTACAATCAATTTTGTACTTCAGTACAAAAAACGATTACACTTCCTTTGACATTAAAATTACCAATTTATCAGCAGAACTTTCAGGCTCCTTACATGAAACTAAAGCCAGTCATAATCCAATACCTCAGTATTACATTAGTCGATTAAAATATCAAATTATATTTCGATAATCGAAACTGTCAGACTTTGTATTTCCTCCTTGATGCGAGGTAGGAGGCAAGTCTTCCTCAGGTGTAGTGGTCCACATCGTACCAGAAGAGATAGTGGCAGATAGCAGCCAACACGCCGACCGTCATGATGAAGCTCGATACTATTCTACACCAGAGCATATTTTTCCTTGTGCTGTTCTCGCCTGCAATTATAATAAGAATATGTTAGAACTATGTCTTACTTTTATTTCTTCACTTTCAAAATTAATTGTATTTTTTACGTTATCAGCGTATGAAAAACTGTAAGTTCTACATGCGGGATATCTTTTATAATATAGAGATCTGAGAGAGAATAAGAGAATATTTAACTTTTTATGTCTCTTCATGGAAATTTGGAGCTTAGTCTTAAAAATCTTCTAGTTCCATTGACCCAAAATTAAATATAAAATTTTATTACTAGAATAAAGGAGATGGTCAATACAAAAAAGCTTACCATTAAATACGAGAAATCCAAGCGGTACACCGACAGCAGCGCCCAGAGCATGCGCAGCCCAAGCCACATGATTCGAGTTAGCGTTGCCTTCCGACACACGGATGAAGGCCCAGCAAACTTCTGAGGCTCCCAGCACTACCACGCTTAGAGGTCGGAACCACCAGAGTGGAATGTGCCCAAATCTAAATGAAAACAAACATGTTTGCTTAGTTAGAATGTAGATAGAATAGGTGAGGTAGATATATTATATGGCTACTTAAAATTCCTATTGGAAAATGTATCTGTAATCTAATATGTATATGGAATCCTTTATAAATACTGTGTCACATTCACATAATACTAAAAAGTCAAAGCTGTGGTCAAAGTTAACTATACAACTATAACTATTACAAATTTTAATAGAGATTCTTTATTGAAAAGTGCAATCATAGGTGAAATACGTAAGCATATTATGTAGCGATAAAACAGAAATCTTACCTAAGGCACACATTGGGCAGATGAGCGGTCAACAGCGCGTACACAGCTGCAGAGGCGCCAACCACTCGCACGCGCGGTTGCAGCGCGCCGGCACCGAGCGCGCCCGCCGCCACACCGCCCCCCCACACCAGCGCAACTCGCATCCAGCCCTGTTCACGTTCTAGGCGCCAGCCAACCTGGAAAAAAGCATTAAAATTGAATAATCGTAATACCTATCGTTAATTGTTTAACAGTTCCGTTAATTGTTTAAGTTGATGAAAAATATTACGAACTAATTTTATAAGAATGAAGTAAATTTTGAAGAACTTATAAAAAACTAAACTGCTAAATATCTATTAATTATGATTTAAATTAGTATAAGATTTCAATAGAAATACGTAACATGTTTTTAAGCGGAATGAGTTTGTCTTGTTCTATGTAGAGCATAAATATGCAAGGTAAAATTGAACATGAAACTTACAGCTAAAGCAACCAGCGCGTTGAGTGCCAGGTGGCCGGTACTAGCATGAACACAGCCGTACGTGATCAGCCTCCAGGGCTCCCGCCACCACGTACCGGGAGACCACTCTAGATGCGCGCGCCATTCTTCCGGCCCACAAAGATGCAGCAATACCTGAAGGGAAACATACAATTTAGTTTTTAGCCAACTCTTTCCATAAGTTTATATCAACATATTTTCATTCATTATCATGAAGAAAGTTTTAGGTATTCTACCTGAACTTACTATAAAAATGATCATGCTGATGATGAAATACGGTGGCCGGAGAGCTTCTACGATCTTCTCCTTTCGTTTCTCGAATTTGCTCTTGACCCTGGGCTTTATCTTCACGCTCTTAGCGCTTAAGGAGCATTTCGATTGCTTCCACACTCCTAAAGTCAATCCTGCTTGAAGTCTTGTCGTGGATTTGTGGATCGGCTTATGTCCAAGAAGGCGGCGGTTTTCACCAGGACTGTTGGTCCTGCTATCGAGTCCTTGCGGCGAATCTTCGTTCTCGATCCACGCCTGTGCGGGAGCGTTGTCGTCTGGCAGTATCCTCCTTCCCTGGTGTACTGGCACTGGCTGATAATTCTCCCCGTTTAATCGCTCCTCCTGTAGATCGAGTAAACTTATTTAGCATTATGTTCATAAATAGAAAGATCGTATAAAAATGTAAAGTTAGTTTAGGAATAACATGTATATCAGGGTTATTACAAGTCTATAGATGGCAATGGCACATAAAACATAATATTATGATCTGAGATCAAGAAAGAAATGGGTTAAAGTGAAAAAATTATCACAAAATTAAGACTCTACATTCATGTGAAATATCCTTGAATTTATATACATGCGAAAATTTTGGATATGTTAACACAAAGAATTTGAATGTGAATACAGAATAACATGAACCGATGATCGGATTTTATCATAGAGTAAAATAATATTGGCAAAAAAATAAACATAAATAACCTCTTCGCAATCCTCCGCGTGTGGAGCCATATTCTCTGTCGTTCAATCCCCTTGTCATCTTCCACAGAATATCATATCACAGCATCGCCTTGAGCGCCTGTCGACAAAGTGACACCACGTACAGAAACCATCAAATATATACCGCACATATAGGAAAATTATATTTGGATTTGTTGAGGATTTCCCTCTATATTAATATAACGGGAAACAGTTTGTCCGTATTAATTGTTGCGGTTTACTATCGTGTAGTTAAGCAGAGATTTACCGTGATCCCGAGTAGGTAACAAGTGTTTATTCTTATCAGTTCCGATTAAGGTGGTCTTTATTCATATGTCACGCCCTACGGTCTACAAAGTAGGTTTATATATAGAGGCACATTTAAATAATGCAAATATTATAGATACGCGGGATTTTTCACTAGAGATATGTTAGACTTGATTTCTGCTCGCGATTTGATTCACTTTTAGCTTCAAAAATGTCGCATTTTCCTACAAACTCAACCCCATATTGATGGTAAAATTTTAATGATGAAACATAGTTTTTAAATAAATTTTGGAACAGGTAGTTTATAGTTATTTTGATACTGTAATAAATGTTTATCATAAATATTTAGCCCTTGATTCTAAATACTGGCACAATTTCAAGCTTTTCAGAGTTAGTTGCCAGTCTTCCGTATATTTATTTATAAATCTGTTCGTTCAACGGTAATATAAATAATAAAACCACCATAATAGATATTACCGTGCTGAAACAGTTGTGGATACGATAATGTCATTATTAGTCTGTTTTTGAGATCAACACAAGATCCATTTCTATTGTTAACCAATAGAAATGGATCCTGTGTTGATCAATTTGTACTAATATATTATTGTTAGCTATATCAACATGATAACAAATTATCATTAAAAGCAAAAAATCCAATACTAAATCTTTTTCTTTAGGCGCGTAGTACCTAGTCTAGCGCTGATTATTATTATTATTCTCAATCTGCTCTTTAGGCCGACAATTTCATGACATGAAAAGTTTACGGTATCTAAGAAGACAAACTTGTACCTGTAAAAATAATAAACAAGCAGCCTTCATGGGTTTTCGAGTTTGCGGTTAAATCGAGGAAATACCATATTAATATCTTGAGCCGCTAAGGCCGCTTCTATTTATGTAAATCTAATGAACAATTAACTATTGTGTGTTATTTGAATGAATCACATTCTGAAAACCGTGAGGCGCGACACGTGATATCTGCACGTATTTTACGAAAGATAATTAATTGACCCCAATGGGATTACGGGAACTTCATTACGTGTTACATTTCTGAATACATATATGTATGTATACGTAACTGTATTTATCATTATTTTATCCTAAGTTTATTTATATTTAAAAGGAATAGTATAAATTTTTTTTTAAACATTTCACGCATGAACGCTTTAACACTATTGTTTATAAACAACTAGCTGCTCCGCGCAGTTTCACCCCCGTGGCTTCACTCCTGTGGGTCGTAGCGTGATAATATATAGCCTATAACCTTCCTCGATAAATGGGCTATCTAACACCGAAAGAATTTTTCAAATCGGACCAGTAGTTCCCGAGATTAGCGCGTTCAAACAAACAAACAAACAAACAAACTCTTCAGCTTTATAATATTAGTATAGATTTATTAAAGAAAAAAGTGCACATGGATTTTTCTATGATTGTTTTATTGAAATAAATTAAAACTGTGATTAAAAATTAAAGAATGAAGGTGACATGGACATTGCAGGTTGAATAGGTAAACCTACCTAAATACAAACAAACAAACAAATACATACTCTTACAATATATGATGATCATATTTTATTCTGCTCATGTTTGTACGCCTTTATAATATGCATTAAAAATCAATAAGATTATGAGGAAACATACATATAATATCATTTACAAACTCAATTACCCCTAGATCATAATATGTCCACGTAGAGAATCCTAAACCATCGCTTGTTAGCAATTCACTTAAAGCTTCTACACGCAAAATCAATTATATGTATGCCTACGTGGTATGGTGCACCACACCCATTTTGCGATGCACAATTCACTTATTATCGGGATGTGTTTGCTATGCGAGACACACACTAATGCACCAACACCATATATTTAGTGTAATTAGTGCCAAAACTTAAGGCAATTACACGGTTCAACGACCTTAATGATTCTGTCACTACATTTGAATTTGTTTTTTTAACCGCCCTCTATAAATATACATTGTTGTTGAAGTAAAAGTGACCAAAGATTATGGAATTGTATACTGTATCGTATTGTATCGTAATGTGTTAGTGGTTTCTACCTAATTTATGTTTTCTCTGAGAGGCAGTAACATATTACATTTATGAATAGTAAATATTGTGTACTATGTATGTTGTAAATGTAATGTAGGAAGACTCATCTTTCAACATTATAAGCAAAGTCTCTACTACATGACCCATTCTGGAGACCTTAAGATGACTAAGCAAGTAATTATAAGTTCTAGAGTGGGGAACAGTTAAGAAAACACCGATTTAGAAATTAATTTTATTCAACACGCACTCTACTATATTCTGGAGACCTGATGATGACTAGGGTGGAGAACATCTCACCTACAGAGATATAAAAGATGGAGTACATTATTTGACGTAATTCTATAGAACGGCCTCTACCATGTCATGGTGTATCGAATGGTAATGGTGACCAGGCAAATGTATTTAGCGTTCTTTGTATATCTCTTCATACCTAGTAGGAATATATGCATGCAACCTACACACACCGAAAAAAAATAGGGGAACGGACAAGAAATCACGTTTTTTTCGACTTGTTATGTATTTTGTAGTTAGTTCGGGGTTAATTTTTTAAATCCCTTACGTCTTTGAAGGATGACGAGAAAAAAAATGTGTTTCGATTTTTAAACATTAAAATATTATACCCCTTTAAGAGTTTGCTGAAAATATTATAACGTGTTTTAAACTGAGTTTATTTTTTTCTACTGTTTATCTTTGAACACATTACAAAATGAGTGATTTTCCTGCGACTGAAGTTACCAGAGCCTATGACTATGACTGATATGGGTCATACCTTCCGTTCAAAGAATACAGTGTTAGTTGTGTCGGTATCTATGGTCTATTACAATGTTCAACGCTATAGTTACATATTATGTTGGCGCGGGCAAGGAAGAAATTGGGCAACTTGGAATTGGTTTTATAAGGGTGCAAACTTGGATAATTTATTTTGTTGTGGCTTTGGAAAAAATGCATGTGACGTGTGTAGATCAGTACCACCATGTCATGGCAACAGGAAAATTATAGTACAGTTGAAGATTAAAGGTATTCGAGAAGGAAATAAAACCGACCCAGTACGAGTTAGACTCGCGCACTGAGGGCTCCGATCAAATCTATTTTTTATGATGTTGTAACTTTAAATTTATGTTTTTTAGCATTGTTTCCATTATTTGTGTCTATAAGACATCGCCGACATCTGATTAAATCTGATATTTGTTTGGATTACTAGGCCGAACGTTGATTTAACAAGCATCACTCACGACGTCCAACTAGTTAGCGAATTTATAGCCCTTTGAACAGAGCGGATAGAACGTTCGGCATATTGTTGGATGACGAGTTGTTCTTTAGTCATTCAATTAAATGTGGTCATTCAATAATCGCTCTAGTCTTCAATCAAATAGCAGATTCCTCCAGATGACTGCGACATATTATCTAGTATCTTATTGAAATCCTCCGATTAAACAGATTTTCCAGAGAGTTGACGTCTTCAGAAGAGTTTTCGCTTTCGTGAAGTAAAAATTTAACAAAAAAATAATATTGAAAAAGCCTTCGTTTTTCTTATAAATATATTTATAATGACGCCTTATTTGATTATTATTATCCCGAATGTTGGGTCGTAGAATAAAAACGCCTTCGTCACAATTCATATTTTATTATTCCTTCACTTGGTACATTCACTTGATAGTTTTCTTAAATCTTACATAAATCACAAGGCACGGCTATGGCACTTATAGACCGCACTGGTCGGCTGTTTAAGATCAATTGGCTCGCTGATCGTCTCTTCAAAAAATGTAAGCGATCGACTGACAACTAACCAACTGGAGGGGAGGTTAAGTTGTCAGGCGGTAGATTATAAATACCAGAAAACCTTGTCGATGGAAATGTTCTATGTATGATTTTAAAATTTGTAACACGAATCTATTTCTTTTTTCCTCGGAGAGTCACTGCAAAGGAATTATTGTTATATAATTTATATTTTTATGAATCACTAGCTTTCCGCCGGCGGCTCCGCCCGCGGTTTCAAAGAAAAACTCGCATAGTTCCCGTTCCCGTGGAATTTCCGGGATAAAACCTATCCTATATTACTCGTGGATAATGTAGCTTTTGAATGGTGAAAGAATTTTTAAAATCGGTCCAGTAGTTTATGAGCCTATTCATACAAACAATCAAACAAACAAACAAACAAAGTTTTCCTCTTTATAATATTAGTGTAGAAGAAATCATCGGTTCACCCAGTTAAAAGTGCGGAGGTAACGGAACCAACAAAAAATTCAGTTGAATTGAGAATTTCGTCCTATAATGGCGTCGGCTAAAAATGTTGCTATACGTTTATGTCAGTTTTGACTTTCCTACGATTTTATACAATAATATAAAATTAAATGATTTTATACAATATAAAAAAATTGCTGATTTTCGGCGGTATGGCGACCATTTGGAACTGTCTGAAAAGTATGGCATGGCGATTTTCGTACATGGCTACTGGACGATGATTACCTGTGCAAAAATTAGCCTGGTACAAATGGTTGAATTTTTTTTTTAAATCAACGCATTCACGTCGGTATTGTGAGCTGTAAATTACACCGGAAAAGTATGGCATGACACTACCGCCTACTTCTTTTTTATGGGCTATCGGTAAATCCTAAAATTTTTGTGTTACAAATCGTTTGCCTTCCGTAATTTATCCGACGAGTTCGACTAACGCCCACGCGATTAGTCTGCCGGTACCACTGTTCTGAGCATGATTTTTCTTTTTGTCATTGCGTACTAAGACCACTGTAGAACCGCCATCCTGTTACAAATGACCCAAAATTTTGTGTCAGTATCTCCCGGCATTGGATTGTTTTGGACCCTTAAAATATACGATAGAACAGCAATTAATCTTTTTTAAAAAATATTCAAGGCACAGGGAAAGTCTGGTTACTGTTTTATAGGTATGTGTTTTCTGATAATATTTTACTGTCAAAAATTATCAACACTGGATATTATTCAATGACGCCTTTCAAAAACAAAACTAATTTACAAACAGATTTTTATATCTTTACATACCTATTTTTAACTTTCATTTCATGAACTGCTCATGTAAATACCTATTACAATCTGGTTTAATTTAACAAAACATTAAATTCGGTGAATTTTAGCGTTATTTTGCAAAAAAAACCGCACGTACAGTCCCCCGTCCGAGTCGAACTGACACCGTCAAATTTCGTCGAAAATATGCAATAGAGGTGAGGTTTTATGTGGGTTTTATTATAAATTCGAGTTTTTTCTTGATAATTTAACGATAATAATGAAAATTGAAAAAACAATCAATACAAATTGTTACAAATATCATAACATATTTTTTGGTATAAATTTCATGTATAAATATGTAGCCGTTTTCCTAACAAAATGCGTTTTATGTTCAAAAAGGGGTTGATTTGTATGTATTTTTTTTATGTTTAGGCCGTTCTAAACTGAAAAGTAAACAATACACTTTGTTCATTATATCCTTGAGTATCACATATATTTTTTTTAAGACAATCGTACCAACAGTTTCCTCAACAAAATTCAATATGTATAAGGTGTTTTTCGGTTTTGACCATAGTGATCACCTTAATATTCGCGGTGTATTTCGTGATGGAGATAGCCTTTTTAGACATGCTCGCTTTAGTCATAATAAATATGCATGCATATAATGAGGTAGACGTATTGAATAACTTATTTCATAGGTAGGAAAACAAGCTATATAATATTCCTCTTTCAATGCCTCTAGATTCAAATATATGAAAAATATGTCATTCTGTGCATACTTTTTAAGAACTGGGACATACATATTCAGGTTAAGATTGTTACATAATAAGTTTTTGCTCACATTCATTATGATTTAGTCATTTTCCTAATATTTTTCCTGTATGAAAATAATATACTTTTTATGTCTGATGGCACGTAAGGAGCAGGATAACGTTAAAATTATAGTACGTATGTAAACACAAAATAAATCTAGTAACTATTAGTCACAGTTTCCTTGTTTCTAAAGAAACATAAAACATGCCATTTTGTGGCCCTATGGGAATACTTTAGTACAGTAACCTTATTAGGTCAGTGACTAACCTCATTGATTTTCATTAGTGTTGGGTGAGGGAAAAGCCGTCGTAGTGGAAATTTGGTAATGGGGACAATAGTGTTTACTAAACTTACTGTTTTTTTACAGGATGATATACGACTATAATATGTAAAGACTAATATGAATCTTAAAACAAAATAATTTTTTTAATGAAAAGAAATGTTCGATCATGAGGCGGCGACTCATGTTCAGTACCATGATCGCATTATGAGCATGTTATGCCTTACAATTAAAAAAAAATCTTCACTTTTTTCACTGCTCCCTATGGTAAAGGAAATATCATGATAAAACGTATTTCTAAAAAATATTACAACAGTAAAATATTACAGTGACATCTACGAACTCCCACATCATCAGCGTGGTACCTAGATTACGTCCTAAGCCCTTGTACCAGCATATTCTATAGAGTTGCAGCAAAACAATAGACCACCCACACTGTACACACATCTATTTGCATACAAACATGTATTCGTTTGTAATTGACCCGTAATTGGTTTAACAAGCCGCTTACAACTGACTTGCTTAGCTTTAATCGGGCACGACCCTCACCTGCGTCAATCATATTATGTTACTGAGCTTTCTATTTGCTACTAGTCCTTGTTAGCAATTTTGATTAAACAAAACTACAAAAAAAAAATTGTATCTTTTCATTAAAAATTGTAATCCATTCAGGGATTTAAGTTTGAGTCTTTAAGACTTCGGCAGATGTTCATCATACCAAGTGCCATGGCTATGTCATTGTAAGGTCATAATATAGATACGCGAAAACATTCAATTCCGAATAACGAGGAAAACCGCTGCGATTCAATAGAATTCCCTAACAAAATATCAAATTCTCGTAATATTTGTTTATTTTATCTGCATGGTAACGAATTGCATTGACGCAAAAGGACGTACACCCTTAAGGAAAAAGTCGTTTTTTTTATTTTGTAATTATAATCTATTACGTATTTATTCACTAATGAGATAAATCAAACACTATACTTTCAGACAGGCAATCACTACCTACATACGTTTTTCTACAGTTATATATATCCATGAACAGAAAACTATGCATATATTATATTAATAGTTAATCTATCACATTATAGACACGTCTATTTCCCCTTAATCGCACACACACATGCACACAAATCTTGTCTCAACAACAAACAGTTTCGTCTCTGATGCGCTTATTTCTGCATATAGACTACAAGCCGGTATAGGAAAAAAATATGGGTCAATTGAACCACCAGGGGACATATCTAGAACGATAGAAGAGCATAAAATAATAAGATTCATCACTATGCCGTCACTTGTAAGCTGTCCAACTGAGTGCAGATGAGAATTCAAAAGTACAGGTAGACTCGGTAAATTTTGGTCAAATATTTTTGTACGGCATTCTTAACCATCGATAGATCCATTAAAAATAATAAGAAACCGCTTAGTGCCGTACAAAAATGGTGGTCCACAAAGTCGGAATTTTTATTTAATTTCCGAGAGTTACCGGGGGTAAATTTGGTCATTTGACCATGTACGGCATCTGTGTCATACTATTTCTATACTGCTTTTAATCCATTATTCCGCAACGCCGTACAAAAATCATGGGGACAAGGGGAAAAAATCGAGAGTTGCAATCCCCTCTCTTTCACCACTCCAGGGGGTCATTTGACACAACACGAAATAATTTATTTTTAAAGTATTTTATGCATAGATAATATTTTTTCATGTGCCGTACATTTTTGTTGGTTCAAAGGGGAAAAATCTGAAAAAGAAAAAATCCATTTAACGAAATGTTTGCTTTATATTTTGATAATAAAATATAAATATACATTAATATTAAAAAGCTCGAGGTGGTTAATTATCACCTTGGAAAGTCGGAGTCAGGTGGAATGGACTCCGTTAAATTGATGAACTAATAAAGAAGCTATGAACGAAAAGATGTGAAATTATATGCAATCAGCCCATGAATACAGGTAAAGTCACAATCAAATGCTAGTAATATATACATATTCAAAATGTACAAGTAAAGCGCTTTCAAATGATACCAAACACGGCATATTTATCTTAACTTAATTTTTTTACTCTGTATGTTTTGTCCGCTAGAGGGCGCCACATTAGATTTTGTGAAACCCCATATAGCCTTTAGCTAGCTGGTCGCTGGTTATCCAGTGAACAATTCAGACGCTTCTAATGATATGTCATTTGTCGAATTCTGATAAGTAGTTTAGAAGTTACGAGGGAATAGATGAACATACATACATGACCTGTCAAAATCATAACCCTCCTTTTGCTTTGCCGTAGTCGGGTAAAAATATGTTAATGCCGTACTGTATCAGATGGCCATAAAGCACCCTTAAAATTGTAGCTTTCATCGCTTTCATCAGCCTAAAAGATGTGGTCTGCACAAAAATGTACGGCATCGTTTTTTCCTAATTTATCTATGTTAATACTATTTAAAACAACGAATAAAGTGTAGAAAACTATTATATTTCATTAATCTACGATGTTTAAACTTTTACAAAATTTCAGTTTTTGCATTTCTCTATAACTTTTTTTAGAACGGTTTCTTTTGAACGGCAATACTATACAATAATTGAATTTTACAATATCATGTTAAAAAAAAAGTTCCCGTACAGGGTCAAATGACCTTACAGCTCTTTATATCAAGAATTCGATGAAATTATGATGATTATTGGTATACATTTAAAAGAACAATTATTTTTTGACGGCATTGCTTTTAATAGTACTTTTGAGTGCTAGATAATGTTTTGGAACCGAAGCCGTACTTAGTCAAATGACCCCCTGGAGTGGGGAAAGAGAGGGGATTGCAACTCTCGATTTTTTCCCCTTGTCCCCATGATTTTTTTACGGCGTTGCGGAATAATGGATTAAAAGCAGTATTGAAATAGTATGACACAGATGCCGTACATGGTCAAATGACCAAATTTACCCCCGGTAACTCTCGGAAATTAAATAAAAATTCCGACTTTGTGGACCACCATTTTTGTACGGCACTGAGCGGTTTCTTATTATTTTTAATGGATCTATCGATGGTTAAGAATGCCGTACAAAAATATATGACCAAAATTTACCGAGTCTACCTGTACTTTTGAATTCTCATCTGCACTCAGTTGGACAGCTTACAAGTGACGGCATAGTGATGAATCTTATTATTTTATGCTCTTCTATCGTTCTAGATATGTCCCCTGGTGGTTCAATTGACCCATATTTTTTTCCTATACCGGCTTGTAGTCTAATAGCTACATGTCATTTTTGCAAAACGTAGGAACACGAACATGTTTATATCTTAAGCTGGCCATACACGCTAGGGTGTACCTGACAGGTTTGCCTGTACAGGTCACCTGTTCAGGTTAACCGGAGCGTGTATGTTACAGAACTGTGCAAGTTTTCACACCTGTTCAGGCGACAGAAAAAATATGAAAATTGATATTTTTTACGCGTGGGTATACCTGTGCAGTTTAACTGTGCAGGCAAACCTGAGCGTGTATGGGGCGGTTCGACGTAGTCGTCAGTTGTCCAGTGAGTGCTAGCAGGGAAACACGTGCATATGTGTAAAGGAGTCATAGCTGCTAATAGTTTGAGATACGTCTTTTCATCGTAGATAGTTGCGAAAATCATTCGGCTCAAATATCAATTCTTTCAACAAGTTCACATGAGAGTATAATAACAATAACTTTGCAATAACCATGATTTGCACCATCGTTCACGGTATCTTCGTTTATATTTCTTTTTCTTCAATAAAATAAATAATAAATCAATTAAAGCTACTGCGTCGATATCAAGCGCCGCGGCCGAGGGCATGGTTTCAAATGAGAGTTTGTGCAGGTTTACCGCTGCGTGTATGTCCTCTTCTCAACTCAACTTTACCTGACAGGCGTAACTGCACAGGCAAACCTGTCAGGTACACCCTAGCGTGAATGGCCAGCTTTACGGTGCATATAGATCAAACGAGCGAATGCTCATTCTAACCCCTATAGCCACTATGTGAAATTCTTTCAGTGTGTTTACACTGACAGACAGTATGCCAAGTTAATTAACACAGTACTAAGCTGCTTTATAAAAACGAAATGGTAAATCACTACATAGTATAAAACAAAGTCGCTTTCTCTGTCCCTATGTCCCTATGTCCCTATTTCCCTATGTCCCTTTGTACGCTTAAATCTTTGAAACTACGGAACGGATTTTGATGCGGTTTTTTTTAATAGATAGAGTGATTCAAGAGGAAGGTTTATATGTATAATAACATTCATCAAATAGTGGAGAAGTACTGTTATTTTTGAGGTTTCTAATGGCGTAGAGCATTCTTTCGTTGTTCTTAGTGCGTTCGAAACGATTCTATGCAATCTTAGAGTCTATATTACAGTAGTAAGAATACTCTAAGTAGGTATGCAATATTCTAATGCTGAACAACGCTGAATACAAGTTTTCGCTTACACTAAAAGATCACGAAAGAATGCTCTAGTTCTATGTTCGCTTGGTGTAAATGCTCCGTAACGCAAATATTTATAGACAGCACAAATCAAATCTCCTCAACGTGTTGAACTGTAGAATTCAAGGCGAAGGTCAAAGAGAAAATAGATCTACTTCCCTCCAATGATTTACATTCGGTCGTAAATAAAGTATGTACGAGTATCGGTTCGCATTCACGAGATAAAAATTTTTACCCTTGAGTGTATTCGCCCATAAATGAGAGCAATAAAATTATGTAAATAGTTTTTCTATTGAAAGGTTGTGAATGTATAGCTTTATAAATGTTTCATGGGTTGTAGTTACGATAGATTATGCGGTTTGAAGGTTAGTTGTGTGTAGTACTTTTGCAACTTTCGATTACCAGTTTCGTATATCAGGTAGCTTATTAGATTAACTATTTTTATTAAGACACACATTATATTCAGTTCTTTACACAGAGTACGTTCAGTCGTTTTCTCCTGGAGCCTAAAAAGGATACACACTGAAGCAATATTACAATAAATAGAGATAAAGTTTATAGAAAATATAGAGAGCGCGTGGTGTTAATTTGATTTATAATTTATGGTGCTTTTAGTTTTTTTTTTCAGATTTGACCAAATTGACATGATCGATTACCTAGGTCGTGTGAATGAACGTTGCCATGGTAACAATGAACAAACTTAAATCATCGGGAACCAAGTCGGGAACCAACTCATTTTTGGCGCAACATCAATATTTATTCGTACAGCCCTAGCCGGCACGTAAAGTTTTGTGTTATAAAGCTAGATCGATTTTGATGAAATATTTTCCACCGATAACTTAAAAAACGGCAATTCATCCAAGTTGATAGACGCAGCCTAGACGAGCACATAATTAGAAAAAAAAATGTGTGCGTGTACACACGTAAGAAGTGAAACTTCTTTATGACCTTATTTTTCAAAAAATAATTTACTATATGCAACTTTACAGAAATACGTCGAATCACGCGTGGTAGGGATAAGAAAAAGATGGCGCGTAACTGAAAAATGTCACGCGTAACGAAAAAATGTTACACTAAATTTTTTTCCAACCCCGATAAAGAAGTTTCACTTCAAAAAAATAGAAAAACATATCCATTCGATTAGATGAAATCAAAAAGTCATAACCACATTATTACGAGCCTTTCAATTAGCGCGTCGACCTCAAGTGTATCATTACCGCTGAACTAATTACATTAATTGACGTATTTTATTACCATACACATAATAAACCTATAGATTTGTATATTAGCAAGCACCCTTCTATATTTTATACTTAGATCTATGAGATATGTATGAATGCAGTAATCAAACTATTTACAAATAGCTTTATGTACAAGAATACTGTGGCTGTGAAGATGGATGTGTGGATATATTATGGCTATACAGGGTGTCCCACTATCGGTATACTAAGCGCGAAGGAACTTGTAGTCTTGCATACACTGATCACGTAAAAAATACTTAAATAACAAAATTACGCCAAAAATTTTTTGCTACATTTTACCTTAAAATCATGTTTTCTTCTCTAGCAGCCGGCATATAACGCTTCGCTAATGTGAGCATTTTGTCAATGAAAACTTAATCTTTAACGATAGCTCACGTGCGGGTGGCAAAGTTGGGCGGATTGCTTGTTAGGGGTGTATACAAAGAGTTTTAAGAATTCATCTATTTGAAAAAAAAATGCATCTGGAACACCCTGTATACGTATATTATTTGGTATAGGCACGAAACTAAAATATATTAAGCTTGCATAACCTTACAAACTTATTGTAGACATTTATTTTATTGTATTGATGTATTTAGTTTTCCTTTCCAACAGGAAACATCTTTCGCAAAGAAAAAGTTACCTATGACAAAAATGTTCAGAAAATGTACGGACAATGTTAAAGATTTATGCGAGCGGATGTATGGATAATCCTCCTCCTCATAAATATTATTTATGCGGATCTCGTTCAAAATAAGTGCGATTTAACAGAGGAAAACATTAAACATTTAAATTGATTAGAGAAAAAAAATTGTATCCAAAACCATATTTCCTATTAAGCTGTTTTTATCAATCATTGACCTAGTTACATATTATATATAGAAACATATTTTTGACTCATAATAAAATATTTAACAAAACACTACAGTCTACACTGCATACAATTAATATTCAGGGAAGTTATACAATATTTCTGTTTAAACTCAATTTAGTGTGTATTGTTAAAACAATATAGGATATACAAAAATATTTGTATTCAAGCGGACTGCACATAACCGTTCAGTAAGTGAAGTATTCATTTGTTATTTTCATTATTACGAGAACAATGCCCTTCGTATGGTTATTATAATAAAGGTTTAAATTCAATAGCTTATTATAAATCTACTACAAGGACTCATTCTGTACAAAAGTATCTTTGTTGTTAATTTCCACCACGCTCGTCGGGTCATTACTATTCTTACCTGGATGAGCTAGCTTTTCAATATTTACAAAAGCTTTTCGTGCCAGTTTAATTTATATTTATAAATTTAAAACATCATTTTCGTTTTATTTATCGACATTTCATCAATTTTGGGAAATTTGCACTATTTTCTCTCTCTCAGAGTCTCTTCGTTCGCTGTCGCGCGAGATAACACGTAGTTAATGTGCTCCTCGTATTTAATTCTTATTTCGTGATAAAAATAACATTTAAACTTGGAACAGTGTGTCATCGTGAATATCAGTGTCTAATGGAAGTATCAGTGCAAAAATAATCTCAATAACGGACGCAAACTTGTGAGTTATAACTTAAAACTTTATAAATTTACGATTAACGGCAACTTGCAGTTCGTCCTTGTCGCTGCGTTACAACGCTCCAAGGTCACGACGGAACGCTTCGTAAAGCGCTTGAAGCGCTGTTGCAAACCTTGTCAATTAGACGGACGCATTTATTTTATAATTTTTTTTTGGAGACCGAAACTTGTTAACGAATTTACCCACCAATAATGGCTCCTCCGATTAAATGTGCAACATGTCAAAACATTATAAAACGAAAGACTTCTTGACGTGTCACTTCTGTAACTCTAAGTACGATATAGAATGCGCAGATATGAGCCGCCATTTTTTTAGATTGATGATACCAGAACATAAATCGTCTTGGAAATGCGCTACCTGTAAAAGTAAACTGCTTGCGTCAAGCGATTCAAATATCGCAAGTAGTGACAGTGCAGTTGCTGCTTCAGCTTTCAAAAAGTCTTAACACCTGGAGAGTATTACCGGCACTGCAGACTGTTATATTACAGAAAATCGGCTGCGCGTAATATTAAAGGAAGCCTTAGAGTCGTCAGTTTTGGTTCAATTAGGAGACATACAGAAGCAGATAAGCTCTTTTCATGAAAGTCTAGATTTTATTAATACACAATTTGAGAATATTAAAACTCAGCTGGAAGAAAAAACTTCTATTATAAACGATCTTAAAGCAGATAACCTTTTTCTGAAGACGTCAGTAAAAGATTTAACAAGTAGACTTCATACAATAGAACAGCACATGAGGGAAAACAACTTGGAAATAAACGGCATTCCTGAACATAAATCTGAAAATTTACTGAATACAATTGGCCAATTAGTCAAGACAGTTGATAACCCCATTGCTCCCGCAGATATCTTGTTTGTCACTCGTGTCCAGAAATTGAATAAGGATGATTCAAGACCTCGCTCTGTTATAGTAAAACTGCGTAATATACAACACCGCGATGCAGTTATTGCTGCTGTGTCAAATTTCAATAAAAATAACTCTGATGCCAAACTAAATTCTCATCATTTAGGTATAGGCGGAGCACCCAGCCCTGTTTTTGTATCAGAACACTTGACACCGACTAATAAATCGCTTCACGCAGCAGCCCGGATCATAGCTCGCGAGAAAAACTATAAGTTCGTTTGGGTCAGGAACGGCAAGATCTATGTCCGCAAAGACGTATCCAGTCAAGCCTTTCAAATACGCAACAGGGATAGTCTTAATATCATTAGTTAGTAACTTAACTTAAAATGTTTTTATAATTTTTTTTACTTAAAATTCGATATGTACTACCAAAATGTCCGTGGTCTTCGTACCAAAACCAATGATGTGTATAACGAAATCCTACAGCATGACTACAAATCTATTGCATTTACCGAAACATGGCTTAATAGCAGTATAGCGGATAGCGAAATATTCGATTCAAGATATGTAGTATACCGAAGAGATCGACAGCATAATATTAAGAACGATGGCGGTGGAGTCCTTTTAGCAATATCACGCGACACTCCATCGTATCGCATTCAAAATTGGGAATCGGAGTGCGAGGATCTGTGGGTCATGACTGAGGTATTGTTAAATGGTAAGACAATTAAGTTAGCTATTTGTATTGTGTACCTTCCCCCGCCCGTTAATATCGGAACTTTGAATATATTCTTAAATAGCTTAGATAGAGTATTGTGTACTGCTGATAATGTTATAGTAGTAGGTGACTTCAATCTCGGTTTCATAAATTGGAATAGGACTTCTCACAGCGATGTATTGATTCCATCTGATTACAACTGTTCTTTGGGTCACAATTTGATAGATTTTTGACGTGACAACGTCTTAAATTAGGTTGCGGCTGGGAGTCACTTATGAAAAAGTGTAACGCTCGGTAACGTTACGATGAGTCACCGAACGAGAGAGAGGCCCGCGGTCTGCCGCGCGCGCAGCACATAAATATTCTACCGAGAAAAAGACGTTGTCACGTAAAATCTTCGCCCGTAAAACCGACTTTACAGGCAACCATTTTTTTATCATCTAATTGTCTAAATCAGTTCAATGAGTTTAGGAATTGTAATTCGAAAGTATTAGACCTAGTCATAAGTAATTTATCGAATAGTATAATATCTGTCTATAAGTCTGACGATAGCTTATCCAGAATCGATTCTAATCATCCATGTCTATTAATATCACTAATTAACTGTCGAGATATTAAATTCCTCAAATCGAAATACAATCCTAGGCATAACTTTTGGAGAGCAAATTATCCTGCACTTAACAATGAGCTTGGTTCTGTCGATTGGCTGGATCAGTTATCGAATCTATCAGATGTTAACGATATGGTCTCTGCATTTTACAATATTTTGAATTCTGCTATTAAGAAACATGTCCCAATACGAAGTGGATTTAAATCTAAATACCCAAGTTGGATGAATATTTCATTAATAAAACGCTTTAAGGAAAAAGACAAGGTTAGAAGGAGGTTTCATAAGTATAATAATCCACGTGATAGCATAGAATATAAAATACTTCGTGAGCAATGTCAAAAGTTAACCAATAAATGTATAAGTGATTATAAACATGCTATAGAGTCTAATATAGCAAAAGATCCTAAAAAATGTTGGCGCTATTTTAAGGATAAAGCTAAAACTAATTCTTCTATACCTTCTGAAATGCATCTAAGCGATTCTACAACCTCTACTGGTCCAGGAATAGCGAATTTATTTGCTGAGCACTTTCAGTCAGTGTATACACCCGTATCCGGTCCGACAAATCATATAAATTATTCCTCATTAAACCACTATAATATTTCAAATGTTTCCTTTTCTGAGACAGAAATACTTAAATGCATTCAAAAACTTGACTACAATAAAGGTCCGGGTCCAGACCAAATACCTTCACTCTTTGTTAAACGGTGTGCCAAAGTTCTCGCCCTTCCTTTATCATTGATATTTAATAATTCATTAAGATTTGGTATTTTTCCATCATCGTGGAAAGAAACTAGGATTATCCCACTCTTCAAAAAAGGCGATCGTAGCAATGTTTGTAATTATCGACCAATCGCAATTTTAAGCTGCTTCCCAAAAATTCTCAAGTCTTTGCCAACTCCGCTCATTTCTAGACATATTCATCACTCAATATCACCCCACCAGCATGGCTTTGTTAAAGGACGCTCCATACACACTAACATGGTAACATTTATTTCAAACCTTACTTATGATGTTGACAGAGGGAAGCAAGTAGATGTTATATATACAGATTTTGCAAGCGCCTTTGACAAAGTCGACCACTCAGTTTTGATACAAAAGATATCATCCTACGGAATATCGGGCCCCCTGCTTAATTGGTTTCAATCGTACCTCAGAGAGAGACCTCTAGTAGTATCAGTTAACGGCTATACATCTAAATCATACCAGGCAACTTCAGGCGTGCCTCAAGGATCACATTTAGGCCCTATTCTCTTCGTCATTTTTATCAACGACATAACTGTTGCTATTAAAAACTCACAAGTTTCATTATTTGCTGACGATCTTAAACTTTATAAAGTCGTCGATTCAGTTTATGACGCACAATTGATACAAAGTGATCTAAATAATATCCAATCTTGGTGTGAAGCAAACAAAATGATTATAAACCCAAAAAAATGTTTTCACCTTATATGCACTAGGAAAAAAAATGTACTTAAATCTAGTTTTGATATTAATCGTGTTCAAATAGAAGAGGTCAAAGAAATGAGGGACTTGGGTATTGTGATTGATTGGAGCTTAAAGTTTAATTCGCATTTTGACACAATTGTTAAAAAGGCGAATCAGATGGTTGGTTTCTTGAAAAGAAACACAAAAGGATTCCGTTTTAATAGTACCCGGATTATTCTGTACAATAGTATGGCTCGCAGTGTTCTTGAATAAGCGAGTGTCGCTTGGAACCCCTACTTCACCGTTCACTCTCAACGACTGGAAGCTGTACAGCGTAGGTTCACTCGGTATCTTGCCTTTATTTCACCTGGCATTTCGCATAGACGCCCCTACTATGATAGACTAGCTTTTTTCAAAATGGATAAACTTCAGGACAGAAGAGTCACCCTAGACTTAACATTTTTGTTTAAATTGTTAAACGGAACAATCGATAGCCCAGATTTGCTCAATAGTATAATGTTTAATGCTCCTCGTTCGATTCCCAGAAAACCTATCCGAACTTTCAGCGTTCCAACTTGTAGAACAACTCTCGGTTCGAACGCACCAGTTTTTCGCTTATTGAGAACCTACAATGAATACCTCACTAAAGTTCCGAACCTTGATATTTTTCACGATAGTTTGCCAATGTTTAAACGAAAGGTGCACAGATCATATCACATCACGTTTTAGAATTAAGCAATATTGAATTGATATACTTAGGTACTTTATTTGTATAAAACATCCTCATTGACTACATTTATCTTTAGTTTTTCTTGTAATGCTGTGTACATCTATAATAGGGTCAAGCATTAGAATATTCTTACTTTGTATTTATTATTAAGGAATGATGTATGCGCGATCTGTCGATGTACCCAAATAAATAAATAAATAAATAAATAAATAAATTTTCCTTGGAATTCTAAATGCAACAAAAAAAAAACAGAACCAACCGATTAACTGATTCGCAGAAATCACCTTTTGAAAGCCCAAAATAGATACATAACGCGAATACTTATAATTTTTATGGTGACTTAGGATAATATTGGGTTAGGTATATAATAAATGCGTGTCAAATTGATAACCTAATTTTTGGAAGTCGGTTAAAATGCCTAAAAATGAAACCGCGTTAGTGTCCGCATTAGTGTACAAATGTACAATAATTAATGTCCTTGCAGATAAGGCGCCCTTTGTTAAAATTAAAGATACGGTTATCGATGTAGTTTTGGAAGTGACGTTTATTTCATTAATATTTTATAAGGTCAATGTTTATTTGTTTATTAATATGTATTAACTGACCCACGTGAAATAGGAACATAATATTTCAATTTCGACCAATTTTGGAGCCTAAAATCATGTAGGTACATTAGGTGTATAATATACTGCCTTCTATGCTGCCACTATGATTTTACACTGCAGATCAAACTTAAAACCAGTGTACTAAGTGTGAGTTTTTGCTCGCACTCGATCGCGATAAAGTTAACTCGGATTTCTATGAAATTGAAACAGCGCCGCCTAGCTTCCCCATACGTCCGCTAGGGGCGCTGTTCGATTTCCCATACTAATTCGGCTGTGACGCAGACGCGATAGTAACGTTTCGTCACAATATACAGATACATACAGTACATGGGCGTAGCCACGGTGGGGCAGGGTGGGGCGCTTGCCCCACCCTGGCTCTGGCCTGGAAGGTACCTAACCAAAACCTAATCAAACCAAAAATTAAATTATCTAAGTACTGACTACAAAACTTAATATCCGTAAGAAAATTCACTCTCGAAAGTCGTCAGTCGACACAAAAAATGCGATCTAAACAAAAAACTTGCGTACGATTGACCCCATGCGTAAACAAACGTAATCCTTTTGTTTTTCGTTTGTGTGTGTGAGTCACATAGCTATGTGCAATTATTTACCTCTAAATTTACTGATTAACAAATTGTCATACGCCCAGCGCCTAAGCAGATCCAGGTGGAGCCACGCTCGCAATCTTAAAGAAAAGTTTTTGACCTATAACCTCTCGGAAACTATCAACTTTAACGCAAAAATTATCTTGACTTTTTTGTAGAAAGTAAATTTCGCTTTTATATCCTGTAAACATTTTTTGTAAAACGTACCGTTTACTGTTTATGGCTCATTTAATGAACCGGTTTATCGTTTTTGGTTCTTAAAATATTGGATTAATCAATAAAATACATCTATCCATTTTTTAAGATCACTTCATTCTCTACAATGTTTGAAGCTTTTTTTTCTAATGCCTACAATTTTTCTTCAATGTTGGATTACCGGGCTTATTAAAATGGAGAATTTGAAGGTATGCAATATGCATACCATATTAGAATGCTACAAATTCAACAAACTAATTAAAAATTATGTACTGTAGTACTTCAAAATTAATAGTTTATTTCCTCACCTGCAATAGTTATGGACTTTTTAAATATTTTATGTTATTGTATTTCGTAAAAGTAAATAATATTGACTATTTTATTATTTTATATTCGGATGCAAGAATAAAATAAAAGTAAACGAAGGGAGAATATTTAGAAAAATGTGTTAAAAATTCATTTTTCTATAAAAAAAAAATCAAAATTTTATCATAAATCCACTTGCATTGGATATCTCTCCTTCGTCTTCCTTACATCCGTAAAAAAAATTGTCTGTAAAGTTGGTTTACTGACGATAGTTGAACGTGACAACGTCCGATTGTGCTTCTTTGTCGCTCGTTCCGTGCTCTCGCTTGCACTTCAAGCCTTACATGGAACGCCTCAGAGAGAGGTAACGCCGCATGAGTCATGTTTTTTCGTGCGTGCAACCGGCTCTATCGAATTATAAGACGTTGTCACGTCAAAAACTTTTAGGCTGCCGCGTCACCCGCCGAGCGCCGACATTTCTACATCACAAAAGGTATGGGCACTAGAAAAGTTTCAAACATAACAACAAAAGTTGTAGAGAATGAAGTGATCTTAAATAATTGATAGATGCATTTTATTGATTAATCCAATCCAAAAGTTATTAGCCAAAAACGATAAACCGGTTCATTAAATGGGCCATAAATCGTAAACGGTATAAGTTTTATAAAAAAGTTTACAGGGTATAAAAGATACGAAATTTTACTTTCTATAAAAAATGCAAAATAACTTTTGCTCTAAAGTAGTCTAGTTTCCGAGATATCGGCCAAAAATTTTTCTTTATGATTGCGAGCGAAGCACCACCTGGATCTGTCAGCATTTTGTGTTTTTATGGTCAGTAAGTGACCCTAAACCTTAAAACAAAAATGAAATTGCATCGGAAATTTTGTGCGAGGTTAAAATATGCTTTAATTGCTGGCATATGTTTACCATTTAAAAAATGGTTTAATTTACCATTTATAGGTTTATTTATTTCATGGTAAAAAGAAATTAATACATCACATTATTGTATCTACAGAAAGATAACTGTATAATATAGTAGCCCAACCATATTTTTTGGGTTCCAAACCACAAAATATCGCCCTCTCTCTTATTAGAAAAAAACGGAACCCTTATAGGATCACTTTGTTGTCCGTCTGTCTGTCCAGGCCCTTTTTCTCTGAAACGCGTGGAGGTATCATGCTGAAATTGTGAAAAAATCAATCTACTAGTCAACCCAATCAAAAAGATCCAGCCGTTTTTGCTGAAAATTTTCGACATCCGCAAGGATCGCAAGGAATCAAATCCTACAGGGTACCCCGTGTACCCAGAATTTTGAAATTTTGAATAAAGTAACGTCTTATAGCGTAGATAAAGGGCGAATTGCGAACCGTTTAGGTTTTGATTCCCTTGCAAATGTCGAAATTTGTGAAAATTTGCAACATAAACGGACCGGAAGGAAGTTAGCGCGGAAAGTTTTTTTTTTTAATTATTAATATCTCAAAAAATTGCTCCTTAAATGCTCCATCAGAAACTGTAATTGCTCCACTTCTATAATTATTAGTTTATTTACAATTAATTTTTAAAAAAATCCAAATACTGAAAACTTGATTTCCCTATAGAATGAAAAATATTCACTTTTCATAAAAAATTTTTTTACAAAAAAATTGCTCCCGATTTGCTCTATCAATTACAAAAAAAAATTATTTAATTTTGATAATTTTTACAATAATTAACTGAAAAACTATGTTTGCATAGTTAACTACCTACTGCGCTGTGACGTCATCAATTGTCGTTGCGATGCATAAAGGCCATATTTACATGTATCAGCACTGCAGCGATATCTATAGACCTATAGACATATATGTTTATGTTTTCTTATTTATATTATTTTCTAGATTTCCGCCCGCGGCTTCGGCCGCGTTTTCAAAGGAAAACCCGCATAGTTCCCGCTAACGCAAACGATAGCAACTTGACACCGAAACATGAAACAAGCGACTGAAACACAAATTAATTAAATATAAATATTTCAGGACAGTTTTCACACACGGCACAATCTGATCCCATACTTAGCTTTCGCTTGTGTTATGGAAACCAGATGGCTGATAAACATACATATATAATTTTAAATAAATACTTATTTAGATAATTAACACCCAGACACAGAGCAAACATCTATGTTCATCACACAAATATTTGCCCCGGGTGGGAATCGAACCCACAACCTCTGGCTTGGAAGGCAGGGCCACTACCAACGCCAACCGGTCAGTCAAAGTAATTAAAAAAAATTACTTGAAGTTTTAATATTACGAATAAACGTGATATGCGAGTTTAGGGATGGGTAGGGAAATGTTTATAAACATACCTATAATAAGAATGATTTTAAATACATACATAATAATATCTGTTCCTTTCAACATTTGCTAGATGAAACTAAATAATTAAAATATTATGTCGCATAGATATTATTAGCCTTTTAAAAATACGGTTCCGTTGTTTATTTAATATTCTATTTTACTTATCTTTCTAATATAAAAATAAATAATTAAATAAAACACAATCATATTACAATTTAATATAAAAGTACCATGAAATGACATTAATAAGTTTTATCATTTAATGCTGGGAATAATATTATTATTTAAAATTTACCTTATGTTGCTATTTATACTCTATATCCATGCGACATATTTTAATTATTTAGTTTCATCTAGCAAATGTTGAAAGGAACAGATATTATTATGTATTTAAAATCATTCTTATTATAGGTATGTTTATAAACATTTCCCTACCCATCCCTAAACTCGCATATTACCTACGTTTATTCGTATTATTAAAACTTCAAGTAATTTATCAATTTGTGTTTCAGTCGCTTGTTTCATGTTTCGGTGTCAAGTTGCTATCGTTTGCGTTAGCGGGAACTATGCGGGTTTTCCTTTGAAAACGCGGGCGAAGCTGCGGGCGGAAATCTAGTAAATAATATAAATAAGAAAACATAAACATTAAGGTCTATAGATATCGCTGCAGTGCTGATACATGTAAATATGGCCCTTATGCATCGCAACGACAATTGATGACGTCACAGCGCAGTAGGTAGTTAACTATGCAAACATAGTTTTTCAGTTAATTATTGTAAAAATTATCAAAATTAAATAATTTTTTTTTTGTAATTGATAGAGCAAATCGGGAGCAATTTTTTTGTAAAAAATTTTTTTATGAAAAGTGAATATTTTTCATTCTATAGGGAAATCAAGTTTTCAGTATTTGGATTTTTTTAAAAATTAATTATAAATAAACTAATAATTATAGAAGTGGAGCAATTACAGATTCTGATGGAGCATTTAAGGAGCAATTTTTTGAGATATTAATAATTAAAAAAAAAAACTTTCCGCGCCAACTTCCTTCCGGTCATAAACGGCTGTATCTTTTTTATTGCGTTGGTTTATAAGTTTGATTTTTTTACAGCTTCAAGAGACAGTAGATTTGTAGTATTCAATATTAATTTCAGCTTGATACCGCGACGCGTTCCTGAGAAAAATGTCTTTTTAGACAGACAGACAGACGGATCACAAAGTGATCTTTTAAGGGCTTCGTTTTTTCCTTTAAAGGCTCGAAGCCCTAAAAATTAAACGGGATTAGACCTCGGATAAAGTTGCTAATTGTTGTTACATATTATTATTTTTTTTATTTATTTTTTTTTAATAAATTCATTTATTTCTTTCCAGTACATGTACAGTAACATTTTTTATTGTTGCCCCACCCTGAGCCCATGGCTAGCTACGCCCATGATACAGTAAGGAAACTTCATACAAAATGTTCGAAATGGCTCCCCCCCATCAAGCGTGTTTACGAGGGTATTGAGGGGGATCTATAGTAGCGGGTGACACATCCACAGATTTTGAATGACAAAGATACATAGTATAGAAAAAAGTTTAAAGTGATGTCAATTCACATTAAATAAATATCGATTGTTTCAGTTTGTAGCCCTTTCAATAAATATATTTGTAAATACCGTATCTGACTACAAGTTAAAAAGAGACTATTTTTTAATTTCTATAGATATGGCAGCATGAGTTTTAAATTATGTTGACATATTTCCACCAAAATGATAGCTACAAATAGTCACTATTAGGAGTCCAGTCTGTTTAAAGATCGCATCTATTTTTTATGCAATCTAGAAGAGCACAAAAATCTAAAAAAATGGAAACCTTAAAAAAATCTTGTTTAAATTTATGTGCATAATTACGTAAATATTAGGGAAGAAAAAGATAGATATTATAATTATTGTATTTTTATCGATACGTGACTTAACCACTTTGTCAAGCACTAAGCCTGTCAAACTATTTTCTTTTTCATCCTAAAACAAAAAGGTGGAGGTTCTATGCTCGTATAATAATAATTTTAATTTATTTTTGCATTTTTTGTGTTTTTTAATTTAATTTAATTTATCGTTTTAAAAATAATTTAGTAGGTATACCTGTATTGTAAATTCTGGTTTAAAAGAATTATTGAATATATGTATAATACAAATATCAAGCATCCATAATTCCATACTAATATTATGCGAAAGTAACTGTCTGTCTGTCTGTTACTCAATCACTCCTTAACTACTGAACCAATTTGCATGAAATTTGGTATATAGATATTTTGATACCCGAGAAAGGACATAGGCTACTTTTTACCCCGGGAAATAGGATAGGTTTTATCCCGGAAATTTTTTTTTGACTGCGCGGGCGAAGCTGCGGGTGGAAAGCTAGTTATAAATAATTTAGGTACATTAAAAAGCCTTTGGCGTCCATAACAAAACAAACTTTCGAAATATAGCACTGATAAAAACGTATTTACCAAGGTGTATTAATTCAGATTGTTTCTTCTTGTAAATTCATATTTAGGCTACACCATTTTTTTATTTTAACGGGTTTTTATCTCAAAATTACCACAAAATCAACTGTGAAAAAAAAGCAAACAGAAATATACAGGCCGAATTGATAACCTCCTCCTTTATTTTTGAAGTCGGTTAAATATCAAAAAGGTAACAGCCCTATAGCTATAATAGTGCTTATGTCATAATTTCATCGCAGGGGCTTAGTTTCCTAACTGTATGTACGTAGTATATATCTGTCAACTGTGGTTTCGTACTCGATCAAACTCACACTAGGGGTACTGTTACTTTTCACAAAAAATCCTTAGACTATGTTACAGTTGTGACTTTCGTGAGTCATTTGGGATTAGGCATTTAAAAAATAGGGGCTTTAAGTTTTTGGCGTTTTAGCAATACGCCGAATAAAATATTGCACCAGAATCAAGACTATGCGGTAGTCTGCATTTATATTCTAAAAAGGTGTTAGGTATATGACATTACTTAGATATATGGTAAAGGTAACAAACGTATGGTTACCTTTTAGGACTGTTATAGAATGCTGCGAGTATAAATGAGCGGAATTTTCATAATAAAGCGCATGTTATATAACATTATAAATATATCTAAATAAAGCTATAAGAATTCCATACAATACTAATTATGACTTATGAGGTATTTAACTATTTATACAGTTCAACCATTTTCCAGATGCCAAAACAAAAGGATAAATTAATGATTATTATTTTATTTATTCACATAAAACACATTATTTTGATGGTGTAAATAAATATTATAAATGGCGAATAATGACACTGTAATGATGAAATAACAAACAAATATATAATATTATTTTATTGATATAAGTATTCCTTTTATTTTTCATAAAAGTGAAACACATTACTAACTATAAACGGATTATCGCTACCTATCAATTCCCAAAAAGATAAGTCACTATTGAGCTGGTTGGTGCTCCCTTATCAGCCAATAATTAATTAATCGGTTCCACTTAAAATAACACCACGAGTTCATAAAAAAACATATTATGTCTATCGTTTTTCTCCGAATGCGGGTACTTTCAATTAAAAGACGTAACATTATTTCTCACATAATAATAAGATACACAATGCTTTAAAAATAAGCTATGGGTTATTCATAGGTATAGTGTGAAACTTATTAAACAGCCTCTGGGGGAAAAATATTATGGAAAAATGAAATTCTGTTATACTCAAATATTGCATTAGTTACCTTAATTTTATTTGTATCCAAAAACTCGATGTTCCATCACTGCTTCAGGTCCAAGAAATGTAGGTAAAAGATAAGTCAATAATTATTAGATAAGATTAGATAAACATTCAAAAGATAGACTTACATCAAAACGACAGCCTGTTCATCAAGCCTCATTCACAATTTTAAACTCCATATTCGAAAACAAGAAAAATATGAAAATACTACAAAAACTGCAGTTCAATGCACTTATTATCATTCCTCAAAAGTCCACCAAACATAGTTTATTTACTCTCAATATTCTTCGCAAACATCGCACAAAGTCACACGAAACGTTCGTTGTCGAAAAAAAACGATGTTTTACGACACTTTTTAGCGACACGCCGCACGTGCGACCCTTTGGGCTCTGATAGCAAGACTGATGCGATAACAAATAGCTGACTGAGGTCTGGTTACCATTCACACGTGCCTACGTCACTCATTGACAGATAAGGGCGGTACAGACCATAGATAATATAACACTAAACTAGCTACAAACTAAAATTCATGTTTGTGCATGTGCATGAAACACATGGCTGGATTTACCGTCTAAATTCGCAAGTGCATACAGTTTATAAACACGCGTAACGATTAGTCAGAGTATGTATTTATTTATTTATTTATTTATTTATTTATTAAGCCAAACCAACAGTAAATACATATAAATCTTGCAAGCTTAAATCTAGAAGTATATAAATGGTAAGGATGTATCTACCAATTATAGGTAAGGACAATTCATTTATAATATCATAAACTTACTTAAATTGTACCAACTAAATCAACATAGCGTTTCTGTTAATTTATTGTTATGACTAACGTAACTATATTTAAAGTAATTAACAATATTTTTAGAAAAAATTGAATACGAATCAAAGCAAATATCCACCAAATTAGGCTGAGATGCACACAAAACATTAAACTCACTGCACATTCTATTTATTGGCGAGTTTTTACCAACATTGTTCCGATACAGCGGGAGATCAAAAACTCTAGATATGGGAAGACGGGGTATTTTACTAGGCACTGTAAACCTAATTTGCTCTAATATTTGTGGACATACAATAATACCTCTAATTATTTTGTATAAAAACAAGATATCCCTTTGTTGCCTACGATTACAAAGAGATATCATATTGAAGAACGCTAATCGGGTGTCGTAAGGATTTCTATGAGATATACCTTGAGAGATAAACGCAATGTGCCGGGTGAACTTACGTTGAATATTTTCAATACGTTGAGAATGCACTGAATAGAGGGGACTCCAAACCACACTGGCGTATTCTAGTTGGGATCGTACTAATGAATTAAAAAGAGACAGTTTCGTTTTTACACTAAATGATTTGGTATTTCTTTTTAAAAAGCCTAACATTTGTGACGATTTTTTTACAACTGTATTAACATGAGAACAAAATTTTAATTCACTATCAATAAGAACCCCTAAGTCACGGATTTCATTACATTCACACACAATATCTTTGTTTATAGTATAAATTGCTGATGTACGTATCTTTCTCCGGGTTAACATAATTAAGAAACATTTCTCAGCATTCAGAACCATATTATTGTCAATGCACCACTCTACAATTCTATCCAAATCTGATTGCATTAATGAGACGTCATGTTGAGATTTGATCGTTTTAAATATCTTGAGGTCATCGGCGAATATAGAGAAGCTACAGTGGTTGATAACACGACTAATATCGTTAATGTACAAGCTGAACAATATCGGTCCTAAATGAGAACCCTGTGGAACTCCGGAGGATGAGGTATAAGGATTAGACTCATATCCTTTTACAGTAACGATCTGTATTCTATTTTTTAGGTAAGAGCCAAACCAACATAACAGAGAACCATATATTCCATATGATTCGAGTTTAAGCAATAGCAGGTCGTGGTTAACTCTATCGAATGCACTCGAGAAGTCAGTGTAAACACTGTTGGACCTCATTACCTTTATCTATCTCTCTAGATATATGTGAGATATACTCAACCAGATTAGTTGATCTGATGAAATGATACGGATAAGCGTTAGAAATTCCGAATAGTATGATCTTATACAAATCGGAATTTCGGAAACTTGGAACTTTGCTTTGTCTTGACCTTTGCTCGTCTGTTTAGTGCTTACAGGACGAAGGATTTTATCAAATAAAATATGTTACTGAACACAATTTCAAAAGGGTTGCCCTAAAAATATAGTTAAAGCATTAATTTACAAAAATAAAATGTTTTGAAATATTTATTTACAAGATACTCTATAAGAATAAGCAAATAAAATTTTAAAATTGACATGCATTTGATCTTTAGATTCAGAATCGAATTTACACAGTGTAAGACCAGCCTTATGTGGGATTAATTCATTACTTTGTATCGACAGAAATGAATACTTTTAGTGGAGCGCCTGGGGGTTTTCACCTCGGATTAGAGTTATAGTGAATGAATTAATATGATCGATGTGGGATATTGTTAAATAAGCTATAAATTGCAATTTTTACCCATTTTTTTGTGCACTCCATTGTTTCATTGTTTAAACAAATTATTGTGAAAAATTCATGTTTGACCATAGAGGGTGTCCCAAGAAGTAGTGATATACTGAAGCTGGGAGGTAGAGGACATAAAGGGCTATCCGAATCACCCCCATGTATATTATGCGATTTTTCGTATTTTCGGAGTTATGACGTTTTTTTCAAATTTTCACCTATCGCCGAGTACGTAAAGATTTTGATTTATGGTGACGTGAATTATGGCGGTAAATGCTTGATTTTTTTTGTGTGCTAAGCTGAAAGAAAGGCCAATTCAGTATAGTAACATTTACTATCGTTAGATCTTCGAATGGAATAAAAAAAAAGAATTTATTGCCAAGAAAGATAAAATTACCCAGTATGTTCATAACTTCAAGGGCCCGTAAAAAATAAAGTCACATAAAAAATATCCGTTTTGCTTTTTAAAAACTTACTCTATCTATGAGGTAGCTACCCTGAAAATTTCATTTTATTATTCATAAGGCTTCAATCGAAAAATTGAAATCTAAAAGTGGTAAGTGCAAAATTTTAATGCAAACAAAATAAAACCAATTACAAGGTGTTTAATTACAATAAATTTTCAAAATGACCCCCCCCTGTTGCTCACTGCAAGTGCAACATCACCGGAAAAAGTTGTCTTTTAAACGTCTGAATACCCTTTTATTATTTTAATGGTTTCTTCTGCTACTCTCAATTTCCGGGTTAATTCGTCCAAATTGCGGCATTCTCTCGAGTAGACGAGGTCTTTGTAGTATCTCCATACAAAAAAATGCCGGCGTAGTCAGATTTCATACATCAACACTTCAACTTTGAATGAATCCATCATGAATTTTATAGCCGTCCAGAAAACCGATTATTATAGAGATTATATCGAGTATAACCGACTTAGAGACACTTGCAGCAAAATATCATTCGGATTATTATAATTTGCTGAAAAATTCAATTCACCTCAGTAATGTTGAAAAGAAAATTAATCTAAGTAGATGCAGCAATGGAGCAAATATACAAGTACCTACATAGAAGAGAATGATGATTGCCAATTTACCATGCAAAAGTTGAAAAACGTCATCACTACAGAGCATATCCCGGTAGAAAAACTATTAAAAAACGACTAATAGAACGCTTTCACGATGATATATTATCATTTCAACTAAGTATTTGATGTAGGCAACAATGTAGGTAATTGTAATATATTTAAATAAACAGATCTGGTACTAATAATTTTTTTTCTTTTCATTAGTCGTAATTAATTACCTTATTTTTTTAAATTTACTCAATAGACCGGCCGAGAAATTCCATTGTACATAGCAGTTGTGGCTCCGCTCTCCCCTCCACGTTTTTCTATCTGTTTGAGATCCCTACTGCTATTTTTATACACAGGTATCTTTGAAAAATATTCCTATAATATGTCTACTCGAATAAAAAAAAAGAAATACTGTTTAAAGTGAAAATATATGGTCAAACATTAATTTTTCATAACATTTTTTTTTAAACAACGAAACAATGGAGTGCACAAAAAAAATTTTCGTAAACATTTCAATTTATAGTTTAAGAAACAATATCCCACATCGATCGTATTAATTCATTCACTATAACTCTAATCCGAGCTTTTACGGTTTTGTATGCTCCAGGCACTGCACTATTTATTAATACGCAGATTTTTTTAATTGCAGTTGAGATAAACCTGATCTCGTTAGTATTAACCGCGTGCTCTTAGCTACCTATAAATTTGTCTCAATTACAGAATCGCATTGCAATTAACGCACTATTTTAATTTAAATTAATGAGTCCAAACCTTAAAACTTCATGTTTTTTATTTACAACTACACATACTAATTTACTTTCATTGTCGCCCGTGTACCAATATATCATTAATATTAATTCATTATCCTTTACCTTGGGCAGCCTGGAAGAGATCGCTGATAAGCGATAAGGTTGCCTTATGTGCTATGCATGTTTTCCATTTCTTTTAATATTATGTAATGTGTAATATGGACGACAGTACGGGGGATGCTCTTTATCCCGGCCGTGCAAACACCTCAAAGGAAAGCCTCAATGAGAGTCGAAACAAACTTGTGTCTGAAGTCGAGTCTTCTCTCCAAGAAGTCTCGGATTGGGGCGGTCTTGTCGAGTTCAATCCCCTAAAGACACAGGTTTGTGCGTTCACCGCTAAAAAGACCCCATTTGTCGTAGAACCTCGGTTTAAGAGTACTCCCCTTAGTATATCGCCGAAAATCGGAATCCTCGGAGTTGAAATCTCGAGTGACGTTCAATTCCGCAGTCATTTGGAAGCGAAGGCTAAATTAGCCTCGAAAAAACTTGGTGTGCTCAGTAGATCGAGACAGTACTTCAAGCCGGCCCACCGACTTCAGCTGTACAAGGCTCAGGTGCGACCGCATATGGAGTACTGTTCTCATCTCTGGGCCGGAGCCCCACAGTATCAACTCCTTCCTCTTGACCGCATCCAACGTCGAGCAGCTCGAATTGTCGATGACCGTAAGCTTTCCGATAGGCTCGATCCACTGTCAGTGCGAAGAGACGTTGCGTCTCTCTGTATACTGTACAGAATCTACTATGGGGAGTGCTCTGAGGAATTGTTCCACCTTTTACCAGCCGCACAGTTCCACCACCGGACCACACGCCGTAAAAACCAGTTCCATCCGCACCATCTGGATGGTTGGCGCTCCACCACTGTCCGCTTCACCCGCAACTTCCTTCCGCGTACGGTGAAACTGTGGAACGATTTGCCACCTGCGGTGTTCCCGAACAACTACGACATTGGGGCCTTCAAGAAAAGAGCTTATTTGTCCATAAAAGGCCGGCAAAGCACCTGTAACACTTCTAGTGTTACAAGTGTTTATGGGCGGTGGTGACCACTTAACATCAGGTGGCCCATCTGCTCCTTTGCTTGCTCTGACATAAAAAAAAAAAAATGTAATTTGTAATGGTACATAAAATTGTTAAATAAATAAATAAATACTATAATATTGTAAAAAACATACTTACATGTTAGAAGTGAAGATGCGTAACAGAAAGACGACAATGCAAGTGAACCTTTTTTTTTTTTTTTTTTTTTTAAGTGGGGAAATCTTGCATAGATACCCACGGCCTCCGGGGAAAGGGCCGTGGGTTATGTCGGATTCCTACCGACCAAAACCCCACTGTGTTCCGTAATGCAAGTGAACCTGCGTGCTGAATAATACAGTAGTGTATGAAATAAAGCACATAATATTCATAATGGATGTTTACATTTGCTATCCATCTAACTGCATAAAATACTCTAAGCTTCGTAAATACAACTTACATTGTCTCGCACAACAAAAGGGCACTAGTTTATCAGAAGACATGATTCACTCGCGGATAGTTCGCACGAGTAATCCTCAGCCTCTGATAAGGGAGAGACGTTTGATAAGCAGCTGGGAAATGCTATGCGAGAATGTAACATAGCCCCGTTGCGACTTGATAGGAAGATAGAAACATTACGCCTTCGCATTTATAATAGTCATAAAGATAAAATTACTCCGTTGCTTCTTGCTACGTACGAGAAAAGATTGTCTGCACAAACAGAGAAAATATATAAAAAGTACTTTCGCATAAATTATAACTTTAGTAAGGATAAAATAGATTTATGTAATTTTGAATTTAGGTTTCTAAATTATGCAGTAATAAAAAATTGTATTTTTCAGCGATAAACCGGGCAGTTTTTATCATTACCAGGCAACCCATTTTAAAAAGGATTTAATCCGCAGCTATTGCAGTCCATTTCCCTTTTTCATTTTTCTCCGTAAAATAAGTCTGTCTGCATAAAAATTTGTCATATTGCATTTATTTTCCTGTTCTGTTTGCTCTGCATTTTGTAATGTCACAATTTCCTGTAATACTTTTATCTTAGTACCCTTTGTAATTGTTTGGACTTATTTAAAACAAAATTTCTTTGTTTGTAATTATTTATTTGTTTTACACAAGTACAAATGATCAGAAATAATACATTAATTTAATAATAATACATTATGTAGATAGTTTAAATCTTAGAGTATGTATTAGCAAGCACATTAGAGCATTAATATGCTTATTAGCGAGCAGCCGTCGACATATTATTGACTGCTGCCGCCGACGCGCCGCGCCGTCGCGTCGATTGACGTCGACATGTGGCGACGGCTGAAGTAGCCTCTGCCGTTCGCAACTTGCCGTTCGTCTGTTAGAACACTACGATCTACACTATCTGGTTTTAAACCAGGCGTACACCATAACTAGCTTGTACAAAATAAATGTATTTTTAGATATTATATTTAGATTAACATATTTTTGTGAGATGCGTGTTTCGGTGGGTAGCGCACAGGCACGCAAGCAAACCGCGGGCGGAAACCTAATCAAAATTCAAATCTAATTGCCTACCATGCTAAATAATGAGATATTATCACCACGCTACTTATAAACTGCCTTTAATGTACTTACTGGTTGTAATATTTTCTGCGTTATTAAGTATTAAAAACCTCAAAAAAATATTTTTCTATAACTCAGTCACCTATGTCTCATTAATTTAATGAAAGCACTTAAATAAGAGCAACATTAACATATTGTGTCAGGTTTACAAGCACAAACAGCATTTAGAAACGAAAATTACATAAAAAATCAAAATAAACATTACTATCAGTAAAATGACATAAAAAATGGCATAAAGGCAAGGAAGTTAAACCTAAATCCAGTGCTCTGATTATAATAACCTGGTTAGTGCCAATTTAGTGCATTCACAGGGCAGGGGTCAACGCCTGATAAGAGCTGATAAACGGCCTCGGTCACGGGTGCAAGTGACGTCACACAAAGGAACTTTTAATTCAAGGAGAAGGAACAACACCGTCATCTAATAGCATGTGGTACTTATGTTCAGGCATGCATCAAATAAATTAAGTGAAGATAAAAAAGGTAAAGAATAACGAAGATAATTATTTTGTATTAAATTTATATTAATACGATGAAATGACGAATAATTTTCTGAATAATCTCGACAAGTTAGTACTAAAATAATTTAATCCATAATAGGTAATTGATGATGTTGTTTTTTGCAGTTGTCTCTACAATTAAATTGAAGTTTACCTCTGCGCCGATCACCAATCAATTCATCAAAAGCTACGACGCAGTATACTTGCCATTAATTCAACCAAATCAAAATCATCATGCGTACATAACAAGTGTATTAAACTGCATTACCATACGCGAGCCGCGGGGGCGAAGCGCCGCGCCGACGCATCGACCCGCGTGAAGCACCCTACATCTTCACGTTTCGTCTGCATCATAATCATTGTAATTACTACGCCGCTTGTTCATTCTCATTAAAATATTTCCATGCGATACCGTCTCGTCTAGCTGTAGTTCATCCCGTGATACAATCGCATATTGCTAGCAATTATTTGACTTGTAAATTGTAATACTAGTGTGTTCTATTTAAAATTATCTGCTGAATTGTATAGCCAGACTTATATAATAATTTATAATACATTAGATTAGTTATATCATTCTTGAAATTAAAATTTCACGTGTCCATCAAGCAAAGATTCTTACAATCTTTTATATGCGTTATTTACTGTATAAATTTAAGAGGAAACTAAGACATTTATTCATCCCGAAATGCAGGTAACAAATAACTCACATGTGAACAGCAATAATACTTTTTTATTGGTTTGCGCATGCAAATCTCACAATCAATAGAACGGCATACTCAGAAGGCTTTTAGTTTTATGCCAGGCAGCCTATTGTATAAAAAGGCGTAATTGTATATTCCTTGCTAATTGCAAGCTCTGAGTCACGAGTAATTAATTTTTCGTCTGGTTCTACACAGTAAAGCCTACAGGTATCGATCCATGAGTCAGACTTTCTGTCAGTACGACCATTGTCCATTTATTTGTAAAACTACGTTTATCTTTTGGGTGGATTTTATTATACAATCCTGCGAATGTGCAGGTAGAATATATTAGGGTTTTATGACGTTAAAACTGTATACAAAAATGACTGGCGATGGAGTTAAACTAAATGTAATGATAATATTACAATAACACTCAATTTTTCGTACCTGAATATGTTATGACTAGTTCTACCTCGTAATTAAGTGTACGTTTAGTACAAATAGGTTTATTTGACTGTTCCCGTGTCTTCACATTAACGTGACATGATGATATAAATGGCTACTTGCATGATATTACCATTGTTTTATTAAAATATTGCGTGGGAACTTCTAAAATAGTTGAAATGCGTGTGTATGAGGGCGAAGCTCATAAATTGAAAATATACTACATTAAAAAAAAACACGATTAATTAATAAATTTTACGTAAGAACGTCATTCATCATTCTGCACGTGTCTCGCGGTTTCACCCGCAGCCCGCAGACAAAACCACGGTCAAAACATCTTCACCTATTACAATTATTTAATCGTTGGTTTAGAAAAAAAATAGCCTTGTTGACTGGATCTAAACTATTTCAATGCAAATTTCATCCAAATCAGTGCTGAGGTTGTGAACTAACAGAGACACACCTTTATGCATTTATAATCTTAGTATGAACTTATCATTCCTACATCTGCGGTCCTTTCAGAGTTTGCATTTAGCTGTAGCAATCGCTAAAGTAACATTTAAAGGATTCGTCTTCTTTGAATGCCTTATCAACATCTGAATTGAAAAACATTAATGCAGTTTTACCATATCCTCTAACAAGAGCCTTCAATCAGCATTAATTCAGCATTCATCCTTTACCAAATTGACATTCAAATATACGTTGCCTAATTACCACTTGATTCCTGACCATACGCAAATTCGGAAGGATCAGCTGTTATCAGTAATCAGACACTGCCATCTCTTTCCCTCCCATCGCAGAAGACATGCCATACCCGTCTCCCTCCCTCTTACCGTTCAAGACAAGGACAGGCAAGTAAGGCTGCGATCAGATAGACGGCTGGTCGCCGCTCCGAGGTCGCAGCCATACTACTAAAGGGGTCACCTAGTTTAAAAGCTAAACAATTGTGACTCACTTGGCACTGACCTTATAAGCTGGCCTTTGTCTTCGTTTTGGCTGCGTGTTCTTGAAATATTACGAGGGAAATCCTATAATATTGTCTGCTTAGCGTAAGTGAGTCAGGTGTTACTAAAACTGTTATGTTGTAATTTTCATGATTTTCAGAGAAGAGCAAGATTATATTTTGGAATTTTCCAAGATTATACAATATACTATAGAGGTATCATTTTTTCGCGCAGAAAGGATGTCCGACATCACAATATGGCCTTGGTTGAAAAGCTTTTCCGTTTTTCCTTTCGAGCCAGTGCAGTGCCTTCATTATATACTTATATAGTAGGAATAATTTTTCGCTACTTCTTTACAATTCTAAGTTAAGTAATAATATGTATTATTATTTATTAAGATGTAGAGTTTCTATCTTTGTAATACTGATTCGGTTAGTAAAACTATTATGATAATTTAATGGATGTTCTTACTGCTGCACGCTGAGCTAGGGAGCAATGTTTTGAAAATAATATAAGAAAGCTACATTATCCATGAGTGACATAGGCTATTTTTCCTGGGTCCACGGTCTTTGGATGCTTATTTACATACTCTTTAGTTTAGCTTCTCTACATTTATTACCAGATCCAGATCGGTCAAAGTTTAACCCGCGTTCTCGCGTAATACAGCAACAAATATCGAACCTAATTTTAGCAGGATTATAACAGTATGTTATTATATAAATTGCACAACACCTGACACGTGTTGCATTCAATTTCAACAGACCAAGGCAAATATTTACGTAGGCTCATTAGACCAGGGTCGATAATTTTTGAAACAAAAAAAAAAATAGCAGTAGGATGAAACCCATTAGAAAAGGAGGGGAATGTGATAAAAATTATAGGAAAAATAAATTACAGACAATCCGAGTTCGGGAAGTGGGAGGGGGGGGGGGCTTCTAAGGCTAAAAATGGTTTCTCTTGATTTCCGACAAAACTACAAGTTCTATGGAAAAAAATTCAATGGCAAAGTTGTAGGTAATAAAAAGTTCTACAACTTTTGTATTCGCAATTTTTTCACATAACCTCAAAATTTAGGTGAAAAAATTCAAAAAACCAAGTTTTTGGTTTTTTATTTATATCTTTTTTTAGCCTTAAAAGCTCCCCCCCTCCCACTTCCCGAACTCGGATTGTCTGTAATTTATTTTTCCTTTAATTTTTATCACATTCCCCTCCTTTTCTAATGGGTTTCATCCTACTACTATTTTTTTTAGGTTTTTATCATTTTGGAAGGGATTGGCCCTGGTGTACATCTGCTTTCAATGCGGTCAAGTGCGATGCTATTTAGTGGTGTAATGTTATTACTATCTATTAGTGAATTATAGCGATGCTTGCCAGAAGCATTTGCTAATTTATAAACACAATTAGATAATGGATTAAACATGAAGATGGTATAAGTGAAACGGCTAATGAAAATGATGGGTTAGAATTACTTATTACCTAGCTTTGCCAAACTATTTCAGTTCAACATTACATTTAAAGAGTTGAAAAAAAAAATATTATCAGCCTCTGTTTACAAAAAAAAAATTATCAGCCTCTGTGTCTTCAATTATTTTTATCCCAAATTTCATCCAAATCGGTGTTCTAGTTCAGATATGCAGACAGACATTCATAATTTCTCATTTATCATGTTATAGTATGGATTCTAAACAATGTTATCTGAATATTATGTCGTCATAAACCTCAAGACTTAAATAGGTAAGATTAAACATACTTATTGAAGTATAAGTCGAATGATCAGAAAAACACAATAATAAGGTAAAATGATGCATATACATAATAATGGTCTCTACAACATACGATGTCAATTGTCATACGATGTAGAAGTGAGCATCCTGTTTCAAACATAATATTAATAATATCTCCCACTTTATAAGAAAGTAACTATTTATGACTGGACATTTTCTTATAATAAAGACAATTCTAAGGGCCTCGTTCACCATCTCCAAGTAAAGCGTTGATTAGTTACTTCTTAATTAACGTTAATCAGCAAGTAAAGGTTACGAGTATCTTTTGTCAATTTCACAAACGAAAAATAAGCTCCGAGTAACAACTTACTGGTTAAATGAGTAACGGAACAAATCGTACGTCACATTCGTTCAATATTACGTCAATGTCACTCGACAAACGTCATTGCACTATTGCAGCTGTCATTTATGCATTGTTAATTTGTTAATTGTTGTGGATTGTCTGTAGGGTTGGAAATACGCCTGTGATTTTAATTTGTTAAATTATTATATTAAGTAGGTTTGTAGTAGGCTTGTTTTTGTTGGAACTGCTTGATTTCTAAAATAAAGATTTTTTATAAGTTAGGTAACTACTACACCTACTTTAAACAACAGGTAACACATTTATGTAGCTACTTTGAATATTATAGGAGGGAGGGATTAATATGATTTGATAGGTTATCTATAAGTAAAATCACTTCAATAATTAAAAAATACCACTCACCTTTGCGATGTAGGCATTATTTTATGTTTTATAAAGTTATGCACTTGGTTAACTGCATATTTCGATAGACGAAATCTAGCGAAAAAATCAGTTTCATCGAGGTCTCTATCTTGCTATTCGTTGTGTCGAAGAATATTCTAATTCATCCAACTGATGATCAATTAAATCAAATAAATCCATTTTTATTCGTTTATTTAAAAAAAAAATCGTTGGTGATATGCAAGAAATGACAACAGACAATACTTAACCGTCGAGTAAAACACGCTAATTGGCAGAAGACGTGGCAAGTAAGTTACGGGTCAGTTAATCTTATGATTAGTGCTACTCGGACGTCGTGAAACTCGCACTTGAAGTTACGGGTCACTTTAACTGGCGATTAGCCTACTCGACACTTTACTTGAGGGTGGTGGAAACAGGCCCTAAGTGAGACATAAATTATTGCCACAATTTTATTTTGGTATATAAATAGGTCTACTAAATTCATGAAAGGACAAAAGATGTTACTATGTTGTACTGCGTCCATCATGAATTGTAGAAATAAAAGGATTTCAGGCGCACTATCAGCAAAACGCTATGACAATTTCAGCATATATAAATGTCAAGCAATACGACCTTTTAAAGACTTACCAATATCTCCAACGTGCGAATTTCACCAACACTACACTACACTAATTCACATTGATCCCTATCCCACCATTATCCGCGATTATTTGAAACGTCATCAGCCCGAGCTATTCCTTGTTGAGAACTATGAATAGGTTTTGTGTTTACAAATAAAATACGGGGCGTCGTCGCGACGGCGGGGTCATCGGCCGGTGCGTTGCCATGGCAACGTCCTGCTACAGACTGCAAATCCTGAAAGCTTCAGTGCAGTCCCGTGATGCAGGTGGCGCCAAACGCGTGGAAATCTGAAAAAAGATCTGAAAGCGTGTGTGCGCCTTGTGTGCGCATGAAGGTTAGGTTCGGTTTCACTTGAAAATAATTTATTGAAATGTGTCTGATAATAAACATTGACTATAATATGATTGGAATAATGCTTTAATTTTGAGATTGAGTACCTAATTAAAAAAGTAATAAAATAATCTGAAATATTTATAATTAATCAATTTTTGGCGCTGGTTTTCTAATACAATCAAATTTTATACGGTACTTTTTCACAATTAAACTTGTATAATAAAGAAAAAAGTTTTGTAGCACACAACATTTTTTTATTTAACTTGTTGAGGCCTCCGTTTTCTAAAAACATCGGAATTCCATTACTGAAATTCAAACTATATTACACTGACTGGACAATAAAAAAAATATGTTAGGAATCATTGAAATACAGAACTTAAGGAATTTTCTGTATTAATAAATATACAAAATGTTATTAGATAGATAGATAGATATCTATCTATCTATCTATCTATCTATCTAGAATAAAACACTAGATGGCGCTACTTATTTAAATTAAACGGAACATTTTATAATATTTCCAATTGTTTTTATTTTTGAATTTAATAAAATATTCCCGAATAATTAAGTAGGTAAAAGTATCACTACATATATTAGAAACAGCGCCATCTACTGTTATACGTCGTAACTTTTATGTCAGTTTAGAATGATGTTAGTAATGTGGTCTCAATGTCCATCTAAAAGGTGGCAGCACTCGTAAGTGCCTTGGTGTGTGATCGTACAATAATCATTTCTGTTTTTCAAATATTATAAATGAGAAATTTTTCTATGGGCTACTATTTTCTGTGCTATGGGGGAATCTTTGCATAATAATAATTATTAATGTGTATACATCAATATTATTTCTAACTGTAAAGTAAGTTCTTGATAGAATAAATTTTGTTATGTAAAACTCTAGTTGTAGTAGGTACCTATTATAATAATATTATCTTTGGTAAAACCATAGACAAATATAACCTCGGTAAAACTAAATAAAACAGTGTTTATAACTATACCAAATGGAGCAGATGCTCGCAGTTAGTTTGAAAAAAAACAAAAATAAAATAGCAAATAACTCGAATAGCACACAGATTCATTTGAATCAATATTGAAATCCCAAAACCATCTTTCATCGAATCTTCAAAGATTATTTATTTTAATTGATTTTAATTCGGTTTTAATTCGAGAACTATGTGAAGGTCGACATCAAAGTGTGGCGATTGAAGAAAACCACTAGTACCTACGTAAATTTATTAATTTATTTTTACAAGAAAATGTTATAAATAATAATAAATCTTCGTTAGGTACCTAATATATGAAATATTATAAAATGTTCCGTTTAATTTAAATAAGTAGCGCCATCTAGTGTTTTATTCTAAAGCACATTAATGTTTTCAATTCCCAACGTTATTGCGTTTTTTGTGCTTACCGATAGATGTCACGAAATAATATTATTTCGATTTATTTTTAATCATTAAAAAAGATTGAACTCCAACCAAGTACTACCACAGACTAATAATAATATACTACGTATACAAGTACTACCTAGTATGTTTAAAGTTTTTTTTTTAGGATGTTTACTTATATTATAAACTTATTAAGTTTTTTTTAATTAGCATCCTGCATTACGTTTTCATAGGTAGTTTGGTACTCCGATCGCGTAATTTTCTTAAAAAAGGATATATAGGTACCTACAACTTTTTTTTAACTTTTTCTTCATGTAAGTTACCTACCTGTAAAATTAAATAATAGTAATTACATACCTACTGTTTATTTTTATGTCTAATACGCAAATAGGTAATATTTATTTTTGTCTGTTTATACTAACCAGATAGTCTTGTACTAGGTATACCTATTACAATACTTCGAATAAAGTACACGAATATATTAACGAACCGCCAAAGCAAATCGTTTGAAAACTGTGCAAAAATTTCTGGCAAACTTAAAGTCAGTTGCCAGTTTATAAAATAATATTGCTTATTTACCCAAAGTGACGCTGATCTTTTCCAGGTTTCAGAGAATTATTGCCGCGAGTACGTACGTATATTTTGAGAAGCTTTCCACGATATATTTTTGTCTTCACCATTTTAACTAAGCCGTTACTATTCCCAGATTCGACATTAATGTATACCATTACCATCAATTTGTTATTGATGCTGATTTATAGCTGTAATTGTATGCTTTAACATAATTCCTCGGGATTAGATAAAACATGGTAATAACTGGAGCTTTTATTCAAAAATTTAAATACGGTCTATTGAAGTAACAATTTCGTACGTTGAATAGAATTCGACTGAAAAATGCAAACTGACTGCAGTTTGCATTTTTCAGTCGACACACTGGTGGTATGTAGGTAATTAGTGATTTCACTATGTGGATTACTCCGTTTTACTCGATTATTTGTGAAATTTTATCTAAATTTATCTAAATTTAGTGTCCCACCATCTTTTGTTGTGAAGTGAGAGTATGGGATATAAGTTTATGAATCAAACAGCAAACTGCTTTGTTTTAATTCTCGCGCTGACCAAAGAAAGCCGTCAAAAAACCCTTATTTTAGTATAACCCAAATACGTCACTGCAAATCTGACGAAAGCGGCATAAATGCATAATGTGATTAATTTAATAAACATGCTTTCAAATCTTCATTTAGTCTGGACTCTGGGCAACGAACTGATGTTTTGGTTTGTGAAATAAATCTTCGTAATATAAAGGCAATTATTTATTTTCACAGCTGCTGATTTTATATTCAGTTGATTAAGCGATGAAATCTTTATTAAATGCATGTGTTTATTGTGGCACTTATTAATTGAAATTAAATCCCGCATACATGTAAAAATAATTTCATTTTATTTTTAAAGAAGAATCAGCTGAGTAGTAGAATCTAAATTGTATATAGGTATATCACTAAATGCGTTGTAGATGCATAAACTGAAATAACACTTGTATTAAAAAAGGATCATCATATTCTCCAAATTATTTTTACAAATCCAGAATCGAAACATTAATGTAGCTAGATTTCTTAGTAGCGCTTTATATTTAAACTTAAAAGCTCATGTTTTAGCAAAATGTTTTTTAGAGTGTGAATTATCTGTAATCATAAACATTTGATGGCTCAACTATAGCTGTAATAAACAATCATCATCATCATCATCAATCATCATCAATACATATAATAAAATTCTAGAAAAGTGGTGTCTGTACAATGAAAATATGTAAAAAAAAAATTAGCAGGGGTTATTACTAAATCGATCCCAAGCCCAAAACTGTCGTTAAAATTTTTTTTGTCTGTTTGTCTGTATGTTTGAACACGCTAATCTCAGAAACGGCTTATCCGATTTAAATGCGGTTTTCACTAATATATTGTGGTAATCTTCATTTAACATTTAGTGTTTATTTCATGTCAATCGGTTTATAAATAAAAAAGTTATGACCATTTAAGTATTCACGGCGAACATTTGCTAAGGCATTCTATGGTACACTATTATACAGTGTACGATAAAACGTAAGTTATCTGTTATACGCTACAGTTATGTCTATAAAATGTCCAGGTGATCATATCGAAAGTCCCCAAGGGTGGGGTGGGGGTGGGGGGGTAAGCTTAGGTAGTAGGGGGTGAGGGGTCAAATTAAAATTATGCTTATTTTTAGGTAAATTTTATACATAAAATGTCCTTTAAATTATGTCGTATTATAATATTTTTAACCCCCGACGCAAAAAGATGGGTGATAAGTGTTTGACCGCTATGTGTATCTGTGTGTGTATCTGTTTGTGCCACCGTAGCTCGCTAGCAGGTAATTAGATGCGGTTTTTTTGTTAGGCAGCATAATATTTTCCGACGCTGGTTCTTAGATAAACTGTATCAAAATAGGTTAATCCATTTATTATACCTAGGTATACATATAGAGGTAAAAGTAGGAATGAAAATAACTAAAGTTATCGAATATACTTTAGTGATATATTAAATGAAAGTGACAATAAGTCAAATTTTATCAAAATCGGTTCATCCATTTATTTGATATAAGGTATAAAAGTTGTAGGTAATAAAAAAATGAATTTTGACTCAAGTGACATATGAAATGAAAGGGCATGACGTGTAAAGTATAATTGGACATATTTAATCAAAATCGGTTCATCCATTTACTATACCTATATATATGGGTAAAAGTTGGAATGAAAGAAACGATTGTTGTCAAGTATACCTAAGTGACATATCAAATGAAAGTGCATAACGGGTGAAGTACAGTTATAGTTCTATTTTTATCCAAATCGGTTTTTCCATTTATTAGATTACAGCACAGATTACAGCGGTAAAAGTGGGAATGAACAATAATCGAATGTGGTCAAATAATATCTCAAGCGGCATATATAAAGAGCAACGTGTGAATTACAATTAGTAATGTTTTATCGAAATCGGTTCATCCGTTTATTACACTTTAGGGGTGACAGTCGTTAGATAAATAAACCAGATGGAGCATCAAACGACAGGATATGTCGTGTAGGTACATATAGGTACAATTAGACAATATGGTTTACATCAAAATCGGTTCTGCCCGTAGTAGTAAATACTAGGGATGGAAAGGTTGAAAGTCTGTGAAAGAAGAGGGGGATATGGGAGCGAGAGGATAGCCACACCCTGGAAATTTTGAATTCTACTCAAAGCCACATAGGCCTGGCGCGGCGCTTGGCAATTTTTTTCTTAAATATACCACTTCTTTTGCCACTGTGGTCCATTACAATTTGTGCACGGTTACGGCCCAACTTAAAAGATGTCAAGGAGCAACAAACTTATAGATATCAATATGATGTAGGAATGTATTATGGAGGTAAATGTAGGTCTCGCTCACTTGAAAATATTACATTAAAATAAGAAACCGAAGTTTAAAAATTAAAAAAAAACCCAACGCAATGAAGGAAAAGTAATAAATAATTTTGCAAACTTCCCGACGATCTTTAAAATTATGATAATATGATAATGATGGTATGGCAGCCCCGACGACTTTGTTTTTTTTTATTTTTATAAATATTTAAAATGGTATTTATTTTTAAAGATCTTCGGGAAGTTTGTGAAATTATTTATTCCTTTTTCTATGCACTTTTCTTCGTTGCGTTTTGTTTTTTTTTTTTAATTTAATTTTTATTGCACAGTCTAAACGGTTTAGTTACTACAGGCGCGAGACAGGAAAGATGAGCGCTGAGACAAACGTCAAAACGCAAAGGAATAGAAGGAATCCGCTACGATACTAATTGTCATTTAAAGCGTATGATGTGTTTTGCACAATTTTATTAAATTGCGACTGGATGAAAATTTTGTTCGTGATCGTCGTCGTCGTTGGTAGGGTGAACAAATCTTTAGCAAAATATCATCAGTACGCTTATGTCAATTAGTATCGATAGCGGATTCTATTCCTTTGCGTTTTGACGTTTGTCTCGGCACTCATTTGTTGCACAATATATTGTCAAAAACATCCATACAAGGAAGGAAGGAAAATAAATTTGCTCCTTTCCCTCCTGGTGCCTAAAAAATAATATGACATAATTTAAAATAAATTTTACGTAGAAAATTAATTAGGCATTTATTTTTTTAGCTCAGTTTAGTAATAATTTTACTAAAAGTTTTTTTTAAATTATTTATGGTAGTACGTGTTTATTCAATAAAAGTTAAGTAGTAACTACTATGCAGTCACTATTCCACGCGGACGAAGTCGCGGGCACAGCTAGTATTACATGAAAATAAGAAACCGAAGTTTAAAAATTAAAAAAAAACCCAACGCAATGAAGGAAAAGGAATAAATAATTTTACAAACTTCCCGACGATCTTTAAAATTATGATAATAGATATGATAATGATGGTATGGCAGCCCCGACGACTTTGTTTTTTTTTTTTATTTTTATAAATATTTAAAATAGTATTTATTTTTAAAGATCTTCGGGAAGTTTGTGAAATTATTTATTCATTTTTCTATGCACTTTTCTTCGTTGCGTTTTGTTTTTTTTTAATTTAATTTTTATTGCACAGTCTAAACGGTTAAGTTACTACAGGCGCGAGACAGGAAAGATGAGCGCTGAGACAAACGTCAAAACGCAAAGGAATAGAAGGAATCCGCTACGATACTAATTGTCATTTAAAGCGTATGATGTCTTTTGCACAATTTTATTAAATTGCGACTGGATGAAAATTTTGTTCGTGATCGTCGTCGTCTTTGGTAGGGTGAACAAATCTTTAGCAAAATATCATCAGTACGCTTATGTCAATTAGTATCGATAGCGGATTCTATTCCTTTGCGTTTTGACGTTTGTCTCGGCACTCATTTGCTGCACAATATATTGTCAAAAACATCCATACAAGGAAGGAAGGAAAATAAATTTGCTCCTTTCCCTCCTGGTGCCTAAAAAATAATATGATATAATTTAAAATAAATTTTACGTAGAAAATTAATTAGGCATTTATTTTTTTAGCTCAGTTTAGTAATAATTTTACTAAAAGTTTTTTTAATTATTTATGGTAGTACGTGTTTATTCAATAAAAGTTAAGTAGTAACTACTATGCAGTCACTATTCCACGCGGACGAAGTCGCGGGCACAGCTAGTTACATAATAGATCAGTGCTATGAGGTACCCTTTGATGTGTATTGTCTGCGAATGCTGCGGCCTGCGGTTTAGCCTACTGACAGACTACAGTAGAAACATATTATAGAAAAAATGTGTTAACCTTGGTTTCGATCGAATACCTTTATCTTTAAGGTAAGAGTTATTGTGAAATTCGCTTTGTAATTGGTATTATAATGGGTAAAAGCTGGAGAGTCCGCTAAAAACTTTTTATTGTTTAGGTACCTACCTAGTTCGTATGCGTGCACGTTAAGTAAAATATTTTGGTTAGTTTTATTGGGTCAGTGGTGTGCATCTTTTCTATATCATTTTCAGCAACAACAGCAAAAATATATTAAAACAATTAGGTATTATTATATCTAGCTACCCACCTATTTTAATAGGAGATAACATCCAATAAAATGTTTCTTTGTTAAAATATTAACACATGGTGTCTAGTAAGTAATTTTTATAAAGTTTGTTTAAGAATGTTACCTCCACGTATCGAATTTGGTACTATGCAGTATGCAGTTTTCCGAAAGTATGTTTACCTATCGCGATACGTGCTATGGCATGCGTGATGCGAGTCAGAGTCATTAGTGAGATCGAATTTCTTTCCCTATAAACTATAAAGCAACGGTATAAACCCATAATTGAATAACATCATGTCACCATATACCATTGTTTGACAATGGAACGGTTGTAAGTTAGTCAACATGACCGTACAGTGCGTTAATTCAATTATGTTATTACTAGCTTTTAGCCCGCGGCTTCGCCCGCTTTGTTTAAACCCTAAAAAATTATATACTAAAACCTTCCTCTTGAATCACTCTATCTGCTAAAAGAAACCGCATCAAAATCGGTTGCGTAGTTTTAAAGATTCAAGCATACATAGGGACATAGGGACAGAGAAAGCGACTTTGTTTTATACTGTGTAGTGATAACAAACACTAATGTTGATAATACATCAATTAGCATAACATGACTGTACGCCTCTATTCCCCCGAGATTGTCCATATCATAATATTGCCTTAGTAGGTATATAAATTATCATACCTACAGGTTGATTATGTAGTAGATAAAAAGTCCTATACAATACGAGTGTAATTTAGAACTCTCTTTTATGTTTATAATATATCAAGCAGTTTCAGACTAATTCCAGATAGAAAAAGCCAAATAATTAATGATTTCTAGACCAAAAACATAAATCATTGCGACTGTTACCAGATGGCTAATCTACTGAAATATATTTCATTATGTTTCAGTTTTTCAGTTCTTCCCAGACACCATTAGAGTGTTTTATAATTTATTAGTTGCAGTACAAACTAAACGTTATATTATTATGTTACGTTGAGGTAACGTACTATCTATGTATAGTACATATTATACTATCTGTGGTATTATCTTAAGCTATTTATTTTAGCTCTAACAATTATAATACTATGATCTTCTACGTTAAAATTAACTTTAATAAACATAAAATAACACACTAGATGTAAAGTAGCGTATAATTTTACGAATTTTAGTGAAATTATAATAAAAATGATAAAGGATTATTCACAATCGCGTGCTAGATTTTCTATATTCATAACATTTGACCCTTCAGTTAATGTGGTATTTACGGCGCCCTCACTATAGCGCCTGGCGTGAGGAATAGCAATAAACCGCTCACCTTGAACTCTAACTATAATATTTCGTAATTAAAATTTTATTAAAGGGTCGTTAAATTGTTTGTCATCGCTTGCTTTGATTGTAACATTCATATAAAGGTGTTTTCTTTGGCTTAATATGAAATGTTTACGACATTGTTTTTGTATGCTTGCTATTCTAGGTAATCTTGCTATATATGTCTTTACTAGCTGCGCTCCGCGGTTTCACCCGCACGTGGCTCCGCTTCTGTTGGTCTTAGCGTGATAATATATAGCCTATAGCCTTCCTCGATATATGGGCTATCCAACACTGAAATAATTTTTCAAATCGAACCAGTAGTTCTTGAGATCGCGTTCAAACAAACAAACAAACTCTTCAGCTTTATAATATTAGTATAGATTTCAAATATTTATCTACCTACTTGAAAATAATAGAGTCAAGGTGGACGTTTTTATAAAAATTATTATCTGAAAATCTGCATTAGTAGAGTATAAGACTGTCAAAATATAGCGTTACCGGTAAAAGAAAGGAGGAGATTATTATCGTCAAGTAAAAATAAATATTTCACTATGTAGCAAGCATTATTTAATGTTAGCATTAATAGAAATGAGTTTAGAATTTAAGTTTTATTAAAGTATAGGATATAAATCCCACATAACGAAGTGTCAAGCTATAAAAGGACAGGGAGAGAAAAATCTCGGAAAATACCGTAAATCATATTTATGAACGAACATTCCTTATTTGTATGGCATAAGTTATCGCAATCGCGGGCTCGTGGGAATGTCGTAATAAATCTTATCCAATCACGATATTACTTATATCAAAGCGGAGTTAATGAGGGGAAAGTTTTTCGATGAAAATTAGTTTTTCGCTAAAAGTTATTGATGGATGAATATAGAAATCTCAGAAGAACTCCATAACAAAATTCCTTATCAAGAACTGTTCGTTACAAACAAATAGACCAAAGATCACCTTTCTATTAGATGCTTTTAGTTTCAGTTTTTTCTATATAATTGTCTCGTTCCATAAGTTGCAGAACAACCATTTACAACTCTTTTAACATATCATTCCATTTTCTTTGAAACCATTTAAAAAGTTTATACAACGCGAACAGCAATTCGTTGTCTGTTAAACCGATGCTAATCTGGGTCGCTACTATGTTTTATGTGTGTCTGTACGTACGTCAGCAAACATTGGAAAATGAGCGAACCGTGGAATAACTTCCGCTATCATATTACTGTACCAATAACTGGAACACGCTAATTTATATTACTATGTTCGTGTGTTTTGGTTACAAAAGTATTCGTGTTTTGCATGAAATTGCAAATTTGTTGCTCTAGGAAAATAAGCATTAGTAAAAGTTGATTTTAACCTCATGTCGAAGATACACAAAATGTGACGATATGTGACATCTACAAACCCGAACTTGGCCAGCGTGGTGGATGGCCTGAACCCTCAAAGAAGGCCCGTGTTTTTGCAGTGGGAACATAAAGAGCTGATGATGATGATGATGAAAAAGGTGAATAAAATGTTCCCGTGACTCTTCTAATATATAGTTTAAATACATGTACAATGGACACATTTCAATAACTACCAATTCTACGTGCGTAAGTATAATCGTTGAAGACGCTCTACAATTTCTAATGATTACCATAAAAGCCTAAAGAGTAGAAGATGATTGAATTTTTCTGTAATTAAGAATCGTTATTTCATTTTTCCACAAAATATTAAAACAAATTCGAAGAAAATTATGTGATTTCATCTAATACTTAAATGTAGATACGAATTCATATTATCAAAGAAACTTATATTGTAACTTGATTATAACACATAAATATTCTATTAAAGGTAACTTTATTAGCTGTGTTTTACCTGAAAATAAAACACATATTAAATACTTACCTATATTTGAAGCTTACTTATTGAGAAGGCACCTAGCTTTTTCCGCCTATTTTTCCCTCTCTTTCCGTTGTATGTATACTATCTCTCTCGCACACCTCCCCACCAGGTGGCGGGGCGCACGATAATGTGCGGGCGCTGGATGTTTTTCATTGAGTCGAAATCCACAACAGGTGGACGTTAAGTGTAAGCTTCAAATATAGGTAAGTATTTAATATGTGTTTTATTTTCAGGTAAAACACAGCTATTAAACACTTGACCGTAATTTGAAGCTTACTTATTGAGACCTGTTTGTTACCCACCTGGTGTACAATATATGGACGCCAATGTGAATTTGAATACATAAGTAATTACTCATTTCTTTATTTGAAAGAGTAAGGTGTGCAGATAGTATACCAATAAATCACACAAATTTTTATATTATATAATATACAGACGAAAAGTTAATCAAATAAGAACCAAAAAGTTAATCATAATGATTAAAAGTATATTAGAACTTACGAGATTGGTTCAAGCGTACCTCGGTTAACCTTTTGGGCTTGAAAAGTTAGTTACTACAATTTCCACTATCTTAAGGCGCTGACTCCACGAGCGAGAGAATCGCGGCGATATTATCGTCGTGCCACGTATTTCTATACACTCTCTATGGAACCGTCTCCACACGGCGATATTATCGCCGCGATGCGACGAGTGGCAATGAGCGTGCGAAACGTCATTACATCGTCGCTAGCCCGCCGCGACTAGCAACGGGCCCGCCGCGCGCTCGCGACGATCGCGCAGCGGGCGCGCTGTCAAACGCAGCGTCATTTCAGCGTTGCCTCTGGTCTTCTCGTAGTTCTCTTCAAGGAAACGTGGCGATACCGTAACAAGTCGCCGCGGAAACGCTGCGATTCCGTTACGACTCGCGACGATACGCGGCGGAATTATCGCTCGTTCGTGGAGATTGTCCGACGATATAAGGGCGGACTCGTCGCGATTCTCTCGCTCGTGGAGTCAGCGCCTTAGCGTAAATCTGCGAAAGCGCCAGTAACGACTTTCAATTACGCATTTAGATGTTACTTACAAAATGAAGCAACAGCTGATCCCGACGAGGCAAGAATACCTCAAACTCAAACCTTTATTTATTCAATTAGAACTCTGCAGAAGCACCATTGAATCATCTTAACATAGAATTACCACCTGTCTCAATCAGTTTTAACCCAACCTGCTACAAGCGGACAAGAAGAGACCTTGGTCTTTACTTTTGGGGTCAGAAATAAATTTAAAAGGTCACCCCTTGAATAAGGCAATAAAATAACAAAACAGGTAAACGGTTTAAATTATAATACAGATTTTTAACATCCAACCAAACCGTGCGGTATCTATTAATGTTTAGAGCCAACGTCACCAATCATAATCTAAACATGGCTGGTACTTTCAGTATAATGCATGAATTATTTATTTAAAACTGATAGGTCATAAACTCTGTACTGGAAACAAATATACTGAACTCAAGAAGTTAGAGACTAAAATGATAAAGAGCTTATCTGTGTCCCAAAACTGTAATTACTGCAGCTAAGTACGTTACTTTTAATCAGATATGATTATGATTTACATCAGAACTTATATACCGAAAGTCTCGGGACTACGTAACGTGACTTATTTATAATAATAGTGTTTGTGCATAACACTAGGCAGTCAACAGCTATATGAACGTCAGATAGGAAAAGAACCAAATTTATCCAGTCAGTAACAAAGAATTTTAACTATATGTACTTATTCTAATTCAACCAACTACTACTAGCTACTCCGTATGTCTTTTGAGTAGACGGAGGCAAATAGGATTTTTATTACGACTATATCATTTGATATTTGGAAAATGTACTCCACATTTTCCTACCGTACGAGTCATTTTGCAGATTCTAGTGGGGCAGCACTGAACACTAGTCTATTAGGCTTCTGGTGCTGCTGACCGGGCCTTCAGTTCCGCTTTCCAGAATACCTTCACCCTTTTTGGTGCTACTACTACTGAAATAGCGGTACTCTTACGCGTCGTTCAGGTCTCGAACTGACTAGGATTTCTCATATTATCGTAACAACCTTCGCTCGCTCTAACGAGAACAAATTATCGCCAAGGAATTCTGCTGCAGGATAATGGCAAGAGAGATTATAAGCTTAACTATGCATTATTATGTTCAGGAATATGGTGGATTTTGAATACTATTGTCGTCTGAAAGTATCTCTTTTCGATTAACTGCATTAAGGGTGCAGATCTGATCCCATCTTTGCTCCGTAGGAATGCTACGAGTCTAAACGTTACACTGGACAAAGAAAATTGCCCTGAATATTCGGTTGTTCCAACATCCGTAATATGGCTAGCCTACCTTAGTTATCCCTTGATTGTAACTGCTACCAATGGAGGCATTGTTCTTGTGTTGTCCACAGTTGTGCGAGTGCAAAAATGAAGAACTGAGCTCGTGGGGAGCTATGTCAAATGAATCTGTGTTAAGATTATGACAGTATAGGACAGTTAGCTGTGGATGCGAAGACAGGACATTACTTTATTCATCCGTAACCCGAGAGGCAGCCACGGACAGCAATATAGCAAGAACTAAACTAGCAAAGTTTAGTTCGCTTACCAGACTTTGTCATGTTTTAAATGCAGTATATCCTCTGTATAGCATTGCATTTATGACTATTGATAAACTTAATTCACCCGTAAACACGAGAAGCAGGCACGGATAGCGATATAGCAAGAACTAAACCAGCAAAGTTTAGATCGCTTACCAGACTTTGTAATGTTTTAAAAGTCGTATAGTCTGTACTGCATTGCATTTATTGCCCCCCCCCCCCTCAAAGCAAAGAAATGAGAAGTCATTTGGCAGAGCTTTCTCGTTAAGGGTAGGGGTTCCAAGTAATATCTAATAATAAGAGGCTTTTGTTTGGAAAAATTGACTTTCCGTTATTTATCCTCTATCCTAAGTAACTCAACAGTCAGTATTCGCAGCATTCGTTGAGTACTTAAACGTTTTACGTTAATAGTTGTATATAACTTTATTATACAATATAATAATCCTGGTGGGATGACAAGAAACTTGTCTAAACAAATGATTATCCTAATCACTCAGCGATTTATTGTTTGAGCCCTGAAGAAAAACTCATGGGTGCCATAATGTGGTCAAATGGGTTGAAAAAACGAGTCGAATAAATTGCCTACAAAACCGGGCAACTAAAATAGGCCTATGAGAGGTCAACTATACATAATCAATCGTCATTTGTACATTCAATCGCTTTGCGATTAAAAAATCTCTTCCGATGTTTTTATATGAAAATTGGTCGGCTAGTGCCATTGAATTACGATACCAAACATACCGTTGACACAAGGCTTGGTGACAATCCTCGAAACCACCGCCACAAATCATCTGCGAGATGATATTTGATCCGACTCGCCTTCCTTTGCTGTGAAATGTGAATAGGCTTTGCATTGGTAAATACAATTTGTTCAATTCCAATTTCCATAATTGGTAAACCAATGGTGGTTTCCTGATTAAATAAGCGTAAGCGGTAACCTTTTAGGATACGAAGTATCAATTTCATGCGCCCATTATTTAACGTCTCTAACCTATATTGTACTTATTAGGTCATATTACTATACTTATATTGTATAAATGGCCCACTGTGAAGTAGATTTCAAAACCTTTTTCTACCTACCTTAGAAGAGTGAAGATCCGATACTGTCATATCTAAAACTTTTTTCGTGGGTCCTCGTTGACGAAAGCAAATATCTATGATCATATTAATGATCAATCCTTTGTAAATTTGCAACAACCGCCATCAAAGCCCCGCGAGGGCTGATATATATTTGCACCATTTCCCCGTCAGGGACTGTTGTAATCAAAGCCCCGCGAGGGCTGATATATATTTGCACCATTTCTCCGTGAGGGATGGTTGTAATCAAAGCCCCGCGAGGGCTGATATATATATTTGCACCATTTCTCCGTGAGGGACGGTTGTAATTAAAGCCCCGCGAGGGCTGATATATATTTGCACCATTTCTCCGTGAGGGACGGTTGTAATCAAAGCCCCGCGAGGGCCGATATATATTTGCACCATTTCCCTGCGAGCGACGGCTGCGCGAGGGATGTTTGTAATTAGAAATAAGTAGGGCCTGCCAAAAAATGCTTAAGAGACACCCTGCGAGGGTGGGTTTGACCTGGCTAACCCCTGCGAGGAGTAGTGGCCACATTTATGTATTCTGCTTCGAGCAAGATTACACCTTAGTGCTAATATAAAATTAGCAGTAAATAATCATTTAAATAATATAGCAATTAACAAGGTCCTTTAACTTATTTTCCAATGTTAGCGACAACTGTCCAGGATGAAATAAGAATTGATTTGACAATGGTAATTAATTATTATGTTTATATAAAAAAGGCTAACTATTTAATAAATTCATAATTCAAATCAATACACTAAATTTTAAAATGAACTTCGATTCATATTTATTTTAGTTCATGCAATCGATGTAACATTTAGTTGCTTTAGGTATATCCGTTAACATTCCTTACGAACGCAACCATACCGTCGTAGGACGTTATAATTGCACAAAATAATCTCCACTCACCCGCAATTTTTTACTTTTTGTCTAGGTGTACAAGTTTATAATATTATTCTAAAACGTTAGAATAAGTGAATTGTAAATCCTTTGAAATAAATGTCTCTAAATCTAATTTCTATTAAGGTATCTCGAAAATTATTATACGATAACCCTTTCAGCACAAGTTCAGTAAACCAAAGAATTTAATTGTAAAATTTTGGTACTTACTCGTTTTAACAAAAAAGTTGCATCATTTGAAACATAGGAAACGTAATTTTCAATCAAATTAGCCGTGTGTAATATGTCTATTTTCACATAAATACGGTTCAGATTAATACTCATAAAAGGACACGTATAGACTACGGATAGTTTTGAATGTGTGGTACATTCATGGTACATACTATACATGAGCGAATTCCATCATTATTCAGATGAGCGGCTAACTCCCGTACGATTTATAAAATAATATTACGACATGTTCTGACATGTCGTGATTTCTTGGAGCTGACTCATCTCGTTCGATAATTTTTAGTAAATATCTATGATTGGAATTCCGAACCGTTCCTAGTGATAACGACAATGTAATAAAGTCGTAGCAATGGATTGTATGCCTGTAAAGCTTTGAGTTGGCTCATAGGCGTTGGCTCATATCCATACTAAGTATTAATTGTAATTTTTCCACGAATAATTCACTTGTAACCATGTAATAAAAACACATTATTAAAAATGAAATAAAATATTAAAAATATCTATATACAAGAGAGGGTATTTGATATATCTAGTCAATATCAAATAATCACAAAATTAATTATTAACGATTCAAGTAAAGCCGAACGGTAACACCGTTAAAATAGCTTTACTCACAGTATTAAAAATTCAAATATTAATTATTACATATTGCATAATGAAATATTTCAAAAGAAAAGTTACTATTTCAAGTAAAATGTAACGGTTGTATCGTTAATTTTAAATATCTTTATTCATGCTATTAAGTATTTAAGCATATTGAAAAATAAACTATTGCTGAAGGATTCATTAAAAACCTTAGCATTTTAAATGAAGTCCAACGATTATACCGTTGACTTAAACGATTTATACTCATTTTTAAGTAAAATATCATTGGAATAGATGTAAATATAACTCACTGTACCGATCCGACGGGATACACTTTTTAACACTTGTAGCACTTGCTTTAAGCAATACTTAATACTTAATAGCACCAAGGTTGTAGTCTTGTAGACAACCTTCTCGCGGCGGAAGCTAGACGCCAATGAAAAACATCCAGCGCCCGCACATTATCGTGCGCCCCGCCACCTGGTGGGGAGGTGTGCGAGAGAGATAGTATACATACAACGGAAAGAGAGGGAAAAATAGGCGGAAAAAGCTAGGTGCCTTCTCAATAAGTAAGCTTCAAATTACGGTCAAGTGTTTAATAACTCAAATGTCCAAGTCTATAAAATTCCATATTATAAGGATTGTAATGACCATTTGAGTATGAAATAAGAATTTTAAAAATCTATAGGTAACCGCCTTGAAATGCAAACTGTTTTAAACATTATCTTTAGGTAGGTTGAAAATAAAATACTACATATTACAAATTTTAATCCAAATTTTGTGTTGTTAAAAACACTTTATGCATTATTCTTCAAAGGAAACAACACTCAAGAAAGAAAAGCTTATTATTGTATGAAACTAGTGCAGCTTTGAGCTTTGAGCATATAATTTAAAGAAGGAAGCGATCGTCATATAAACACGCTCTCATTTCCTTCAGGGAACGAACTCTGACGTCATCATTGTATATTGCATTTTCTTTGTGCGATATTATCAGAGCAATGCCTTTTTTAAAGAATCGTCATAAGTGTTGATAATTAATTAAATGTATAGGCTATAGAGCATAATATTTTAATTGACAGTATAACTTATTTATTAAGTGTTATAATTCAAAATCGATTCAGTTCTTTTCACGTAATTGAGCAAAATCTGAATCTAAATTTATTCGTGTTAAATAATAATTTGTCTCAAAAACCATTGAACAAAACACTGTCTTTTTAAATTTCTCCAAATTATATTTGCACAAACATACAAGCATATGAACTTTGGAAAGTTTTACCATTTATAGTAATGTAAAATCGACTCTAAACATTACTAACGCTTCACCTGACCAGAAGAGATGTGAATTAGAATGTTTTCCTTGTAAAGTGTTTGTCCACTCAGAGCTCTCAGTGCTCTGTTTGTAGAGTAGAGTGGTTGAACTAGGGCTTGTTATATCTAATCCGCATTATGACTGTAAGTGAGTGCTAAACAGGAATACTACTTTTGTCTTGTAACTCCGGAAAATATATAATTTATAAATATAAAACCAATAGGATGCTAGGATATATTGATTACCTTAAATTTTCTTTTGTATACCTTTACAGTCTGTATTTCATGCCCCGATCATTGATCAACGAAGTAAAAGTTCATTTTATTGTCAGAGAAAATTCCCAAATGAAACATTTTTCATTAATAAAGAAAATAAAAGACATTAATTCCCTTATTTGAAAAGAATGTCCTCCATTCTGTTAATAATTGAATAATTTTTAGTGATCTAAATTAATTTTTTGTGGTCAATTCTATTATTTAAAACATATTTTTCGTGTCTACCCGAATAAAAATATTTATAGCTGACTTCTACAGGATTATTTTTAGGTAAGATTAGATCTGGGATAAATCAGAGAGTCACTCAGACGAAACTGCAACAGGAAAATAATAAGTTTCTGGAAGAAATAAGTGATATTTCACAATCCCAAAAGGTCCTTGACAAAATATAAATAGAACTTTCTTGTGTTTGATTACATCCACGACAATATTAGATATACGAATTAAAGATATGTATAAAATTACTGATTGCTTTATTATGCCTGTGTGATGCCACTAAATGCGTGATATTTAAATTTTCTTCTTAAAGTATCCTTTTACTGTACCTACTTCCTAAAATTTATTCTCAAAGGCAGTTATATTAAAAAAAATATATAATTTCATAGAAATAAAAGTAATTCCACTTTAACATCAATTACTAAGAAATCGAGTCTAAGAGCTTCCTCCGAAGTTTATGAAGTGACTTAAAATTAATAGCCGTCTTAATTTATGTACACGATTACAGCGGTCAGTAACTCGGGGAGAAACGTGATGTTCAAACAGACATGTTTATTATTCAGATAACAATGTTTATTCCAGTTGGAATTTCGCTTGATGGCTCTATAAATATGTATTACAATATTGGTCGTTGTATAGTTAACGTTCAAGATGATAATTATATTAGAAAAATGCCTGTTCTTAAATTCTTCGGTTAATGAAATCTAATAACTTTTTATAAGAAAATAATAATGGGGTTGTATACTCAGAAAAATCTAGAAAGAAATGACTAGATTTTGCGTATTTGCCAGAAACGCTATTAGTATTTTTACGACTATATAGAATGGAAAACCTTTTAGAAGAAACAATGAAGATCAAACGGAAGCTAATGTATGATGATTCCAATTAATGTTTTTGTGTAATCTAACAGGAATGTAACACACACAAATATGAAAGTTTTGTGCGGTCATATTGATAGGTTATAGGTATGAGGTTTAAACTTAAAATTCCATTTGAGCAATTGTAAGGTACACTCTAGTCTACACTATTCACTAAGTAAATAGATATTAAAGTGTAAAGTTTCTTGTTTCAATTGTCTCCTTCCCTTACTTCAAAAATCTGTATAGGTAAATATGTATCTGTAATAGGTTTAAAAAATCTCAAAATAAAATATTGCTAAACAGTCACTAAAAGTGGTGCTATCAAAAGACATGAAATGTAGAAATGTTATTCGTAAAAATCTGAAAATAAAATGAGATTTTTACAAGAAAATATTCACAAAATATTGTCACGACAATTGAATTGTCAGTGAGATTCTTGTGAATCGAGAATCTGATTTAGATTTGAGTAAAATGAAGTTATGTGTCCACGTGTACAGCTTCGCTGATCGTAGGAACACGTAGGAGGAAAGTTGACATCCAAATATTGTTTATGCAAAATATTGAGTATTGAAGGAGAGTGCGTGACATCTCAGAGAATTCCTAGATTTTCACTATGGGATAAAATAAAGATAAACATGAGTTTCTGACGTGTGGTTCTGGATATATTTGAAGTTTATGTTTTGTAAAATTGTAAGGTGTGTTTGGTTGATTATGGCTAATATATTTATTAAGGCTAGTAAATAGTGCCCGTCTTGCTTAATTCCGGACTTCAATATTTTCTGTATAATTGTAAATTAACCCTAATTATAATGAGAAAATCCGATACATACATATAAAATACAATAGTAGCGTTGAGTACTCTCCGAATTGTATCTATTTTAAGCTATATCCTCAAATCTGTTCCATATTTCGGAAATCCACGTTTGTTTACATGAGTACCACAAAGAGGCACAAACATTGGTGTATTTCCCGCACTACCGTGTCAGTTCAACGTGCTATTTTCGATTGGTGTTTGGCACATGGTCGTCGATAAAGCGGTTATCGGTTACGCTGAAAGTCTACATCAAAGTGCGCCGTAAATTCTCTTGGAGTTGGCTTTATTATACGCTGGGATGGTAGTACGCGAACGTGTGTGTCGTTGCGTTTTATATTATAATGTAAGAGAAAATAATTTTGCTCTAATTACGTTTATTTCTCCACGAAAGATGTCGATTTTATAATAACCAGTTTAAGCATTTCTAACTTAGTAGTAAGAAATCTAACGGTTATCATTCGATAAGTTCAAATCAGTTAGTATGACAATATATTCATTTTACACGCTTCATTTCTCTTTAGTTATAGAAAATTAGAGTCTCCATTCCCGCTATTTAATTTAAAAGAATAAGTATTTCACTCGTCTCGTCAAATTTTATTAGTCTGAGTCTTCGAGTTACCACACTTCACATGTAAAATAGTTTTACTACAATTTTATAAATACCTCCTTCACATGTGGTTGTGGTCAGCAGTTAAAACGTTCGTGTATACGCCGCCTTACATTATTAGCTTGTAAAGTTTTACGAGTCGGAAGAGCGAGCTCTATCAATCATCGCGGTCGTTATGATTTGTGATACAACGGTGTCTGTGTGTTTGCAAGAAATTACTTCTCACTGTCGCCAGTAAGAGGGTTTAATTAACTACAGATTTAGATCCAACATTTGATTTAGATCAGAATAGCATGTTGGAATAAAATATTATTTTGTTTAGAAATTGTTTGAGTAGCTAAGAAGAAAAATACCACGGGATTAATAATCTATATGTATAATATATACAACTCAAAGGTGACTGATATAGTGATCTATCAACGCACAGCCCAAAGCACTGGACGAATCGGGCTGAAATTTGGAATGCAGGTAGATGTTATAGGACGTAGGCATCCGCTAAGAAAGGATTTCCAGAAATTCTTGCGGGAACGGGGAAAAACGGGGATGCACGTACAAAGTCGTGGGCGGAAGCTAGTTAAATTATATTTTGTGATAAAAGCATATTATGGTGAAGTCAGGACTCAGGAAATAAATAACTAGAGGAAATAACTTTATTAGGTTACAGTCCATATTTCTTACTATCCCGAAAATAATCTAAATCACAGAGACTTTAACATAAAATTGAATAAACAAACATCCAGCTAGACTTAACATCCCCATTCCCCAAGCTCATTGCATCGTAAAACTAATAAAAATATACGAAGCGTCAAATCTTAAGCTTGCATTATTTATGTATCTTCTATCTTATATATTTTTTTACAGTCAGGTGAAGGTCACTTCCAAAAAAATGTGGAACAATTTTCCCGCTCATATCTCACGTAAAAATAACATACGCCAGACAGAGTTTAATAGTTACTTATAACAATACTTTTACGATCCTAAGATTTACAATAGGGCTGTCACGTGAAACATCACGGAATGTTGTGAGTGACAAAGATGATTCGTGTACCTTGACTCGGGTGATGACTGATTTTTTATAAGACAGAATCTTGCCTCTGCCTTGATTTTTGCGTCATTTTACGATCTGTACTGTATGATAAATGGTGATATATTATTATAACTATTTCACTTATCTATTACTTCCCTTTTTAATTAAGCCATTTAAAAAGTTTTTCCCCTATCCGGTCACAACTTAGGAATAACACTCACTCACTATACCAAGCAATCGGTAGAATAAAGCTATTCTTTAGTTAGAATAGTCAAATTACATCTATTTTATGGTAAGATCGACTTTATATACCATGCCATTAATTTTAACTTTTATTTTCGCTTTATTTATGACACTATATAAATGACTGATATATCAATATAATTAATGTGTAGTCGGTTTCGCTTTGTAAGCACAATCATAATATTTTATTGCTTCTTATAACCATTGATGTTTTTCTAATCTAATAAAGTTTTACCTCCCTTTTGTACCCAGCATTACTTTTGTGTCATCATTGTTTCAAATAGCGTAGTATTAATTATTAAGCTATTTTAAGCTATTGCATAGCTTCTATCGCGGGCCTTGAGCGCGGGGACTGAATCCAGAAATTCCGTAACGAAAAAACCTCACGCTCCCCACTCCGACGGGCACGGAGGTGTGGCTTGAAGGCATAGCATGCCTTCCTGCCTAGCTTTACCGCGGCAGTCCCCGAGTGCCACACGTCTTTTTTTTAGTATTACAATTATATGCTCATTTGCCTCTCCCTTTATTTACCATAAGAATTATTTCTTAATTATGTGTAAATCGTATGACGTCACACGTGAAACGAAGCCCCTTTCATTTCCTGTCTTTATCCCTATGCTCCCACGCAGCAAGCGGCAACCCTGTTCACAGTCGATTGCGTAATTGCCGTGTATCCGCACATTCCACATTATTTATATAAACATCTGTATTTATAGCTGAGGTCGCCACGCAAGGACGCCCATTCATTGTTGTTATCAATGAACATGTGAAATTTTAGTTTTCTAAGTATTTACGTTGGTACTACAAAACAAACTAACAATTTTAAGTATAAATGACTCAACCGAATGAAATATTTTATATTTTACACGTTTGCAACAATTATGAGAATGCTAAGAAGTCACAGCTTCGCCTATGAAATGTCCTCATGAGATTTTCAGTCGACCGCCCAGCGGTGGCCTGCATCCAGCGGCTCTGCAAACAAAATAAGTATTTCTTTATACAAAACTATCTCTTCACTTCGCTGGGATGTAATAAATTACTTCAAGTTCTGTTTTCTCAATAAAAATTATTCTTATTGGAGATTTCACTTTTTTTTAAAGTCTTCACTTTTAATCAAATCTAATAATTTCACATCGAATTCCGTCAATAGATGTTCGCCATCCATTCGGCAGGAAGTAAGCTCCAGACTTTGCAATATTATGTTATTGAATTTTTAAAGTACGGGATTATCTCGAGATGAGTTCGCTCGTTTCTCATAAATAACAAAAATGTTAAAGAAGAAATTCATAGTAAATACTATCAATATTTTTATGAAAACATAAAACCTCATCACAGAGTTAAAAGTTCTTACGATAAAAGTATGAACATTCTAGAAGTTATGTTCAAATAATTGTACCGTACAATAACCATCATTTTCATTTGTTTCAAACGCAAATCTTCTTCAATTATATCACGTAAAATAATTTCAAAGCATCAATCATAATATGCAAAAATATATGCCTGAAAAAACAATGCACGACAAATAAAAGCCCATTAAACATACATAGGTAATATTTTATTCATCTTATGTTCCATAATATCAAACATTCTGTCCTAATGTATGTTTGTTCGCAACATCAAAGGTAATGCAAATAGAATAGTCCAGTCATTTCGTCCGAAAAAAAGGCAAATAAAAGAAAGTGAATTTGCGCATCAAATTTTTTGATATGTTGTAGGGGATACCTAGAAAAGCTTAACTTGAGTTTTTCGACCAAGATTTCCAATGAGCTTTCGTCGCCATCTTGAAAAAAGGGGTAAAATTGGTTTTTCGGCAATAACTCGGCTATCCGATGAAATTCGGAAATCACTTGTAAGACACTTTTTGTTCCTTTTTTTATGTTCTACAATTAAGTCCTGACCATTTTTACCGTATCGTGCATCGTTATCGAGATATCGATCGATAAAGTAAAAAATTATTGAAAGACCTGGCATCCGTTTTGACGAGTGTGTTTGCATTTTTCAATTACAAAATTTTCTTGAGACAATTTTTCATTCATTTTACCGTTTGTTTTGTACTTTTTTTCGCTCAAATGTACAGTTCAACTTTTTTTTTACTGCACAAATTATTTGTTTAATAAATATACTTTAGTGTGATCTTTAATTTGTTGGTCTATGTACTTATTTATTATCCCATCAATTTCCTAAACAATTTCCCATTCGATTCGCCATGCGAACACAACCGAGCGAGCAGCTCGCTCGACGGTGAGCGTGAATTCACTGACTTTGCGGCGCGCTGGAAATCGTAATTTTTGTCCAGCTTAAAAAACTCCAAAATGGAAGGAAATTGTAGGTCTGAATATTCTCTACAAGTTCGAATTCTACGATTTTTTAAATATATTATGTCCTAAACAAAAAAAAAAGCAAAAAACGAAAAATGTGTCCTGAATTTTTGAAGTGAAACTTCTTTATCGGGGTTGGAAAAAAATTGAGTGTAACATTTTTTCGTTACGCGTGACATTTTTCCGTTACGCGCCATCTTTTTCTTATCCCTACCACGCGTGATTCGACGTATTTCTGTAAAGTTGCATATAGTAAATCATTTTTTGAAAAATAAGGTCATAAAGAAGTTTCACTTCGTACGTGTGTACACTAGTACACGCACACATTTTTTTTACTTTATCGATCTATATCTCGATAACGATGCATGATACGGAAAAAATGGTCAAGACTTAATTGTAGAGCATAAAAAAAGGAACAAAAAGTGTCTTATAAGTGATTTCCGAATTTCATCGGATAGCCGAGTTATTTTGCCGAAAAACAAATTTTACCCCTTTTTTTAAGATGGCGGCGAAAGCTCATAGGAAATCTTGGTCGAAACACTCAAGTTAAGCTTTTCTAGGTATCCCCTACAATATATCAAAAAATTAGATGCGCAAATTCACTTTCTTTTTTAAATGTATAATATAATGACTGGACTAGAATGACAATGATAAAAACGTAACATTCGAATTATTTATTGAGATATCGTTCGCGGGGATTACCCCATCCATTCGGCAGGAAGTAAGCGCTCTGAATATTTCGAGTCATAAACACATTTATTCTTTTTGAAAGTGGATTTATTACGTGATCTCGCTTATGTGTAATGTTAAATTCATCAGTATTTATGTAAAAAAGTTCTACAGTTTTAACGTGTGTATGCGTGATTTATTATATCTTTTAAATACCTTAGATTTGTAATAAGTATTTACACCTTACAATATCTTTGTTTTAAATATTAGGTATGGTTTGCATGTATTATTACAGTCTGTACACTAATGGTTTTGCATTATCTAAGACTTTAAATCTATTAGTGAGGAAATAGTAATATAGATTTTAATTGCTTTAGATAATATTTTCTCAATTACTCGTTATAAGTACCCTTGTTTTTTTAGGTGAACATCGTCTCCACTCTCCAATAACTACAAGCTTATCTTTTCAATTTCACGGTCATTTTACAAGAGTTTTACAAAGATCGGAATAGAGATAGGTATCTGCATTATCTTCTATTGAAGAAATGCGATATTCCTTCCATATATAATTAGTAAAATATTACATTCTTAAGGTATATTTGAAAATAAACCTTGGCAAATGTATAAGGTTGTATAGATGAAGATTTTATTAATCTTATTCTCTCATAGATCAAAAGACGGAAACCGATTTACAAATTTATATACGATTATAAAAGTAATTAAGAAAATTTACAAAGAGCAGCGTCGTTTTATCTAAAAACATAAAGAAGATTTGCAAGATATCATTCAAAGATATCGAAGTTAAAAAAGGAACCGATGAGAATTAATTTCATCTTGGTCTTTGTAAATACTCTTTTCAATTCCTTTATAGCAGTGTTCCCGCAAATAATTTTCCGTGGTCTTCCTTTTTAATTTGTGAGAATCGAACCCACGCCTCTTCGCACAGACAAGGTCGCTACCCACTCCTAAAATCCGTCGTTATTTATAGAGTCAATATAGACAAAACTTTCTACGAATGCCTTTGCAGTTCACACTATTCTATAATAGTTTATACATGAAATTAGACTTAGATAGTATTTCATATACTAATATATAGATAGTTTTCTTGTTAAACCTCAATTTTATGATAGTACATTTGGGTTCAATATCAATTTAAGAGTACCTAAATCGAATATTCTCTTCCAAGTAACTTCAATGTGCTGAATTCTTATTACATTCTCATATAGTTACAGATGGATTCCTAGTTATTCCCAGTAATATCGGATATAAATAATTGAACTCGCAAATACGCAGTAACTTGTATTTGTGTTGCCAAATCTGAGTCTCATATTTTAGCAATAATCGAATTGAAATATGTTCCCGGAACGTTTCGTTTATTTATTGGACATATATTAGATTGGATTTAATTGAGCACATATTTTAGGAGATTTTAGGGTTTAAGTGATTTTTAATATAATTTATATGTTATTACTTATTGGAATTAAAGGGATATTATAATTATGGGTTTGTTCTATAATATATATAGCTATGATTTGATTTATAAGAGGTGCCATGCCCACATATGGGGTATGTAGAGACAATAGCGTTTAACACCTGTTGCATCTATTCTCTTTAGAGCTGAATGTTCTATGCCAAAAATAATATTATAAAATGTACTTCCAGGGAAAAAATTCACACAAAAAAATTGAACGTTGCCGTAATAAATTAACGGCGAATAAAGCAATCTACGGTATATACTAGCAAAATATAATTGCGTGGAAACGTCAATGGTTTATTAAAATCCTAGCTTATAGTCCCTTCGCCCATTTTTGCAAGTGATTACTATCAAGCTAATTTTCCGTGAGTAGCTTTATTATGATGAGACGCCCAATAATTTCCTGTACGAAACTCTCGATTGTGGTAGCTAACAGAGGTAACAAGGATAAATTTTTTTGATTTGATGGTTCTCAAATATTTATTACTAAATGAATTTTTTTTGTTCAATCTCAAGATAATTATCTAAATTATTCGAAAAAATATTTGTCCTACAAAATCTATGGTTTGATCAAAGAGTCCCCTCTTTCCAAGTATTTCAATGTATTTTAAATTTCAATGTATTTTATTATGATGATACATGGCTCAGTGGTGAGGCCTTAGTACTTTAAATTACTAAGGGGGTTCTTTTAATCTATTCAGCACCCACAAAGGTGTCCAAAAATAAACCATTACTAAAATAATTAGCAGGTAATCATAAACAGCGAGCAGCGAGTGCGTAATTGTAAACAAAGGAGAACAAGTGGGCCAAGTGACGTGACTCACATCGCCTGATACAGTTTATGGCGGATTATCGATGAAATGCTCTCTTGGACTACAATATTATGTAGAACAATATGCTTTTATGAATCATATACATAACTGTTTGCTTCGGGTAGAAGTTAAAAAAGCAATATGCTTCTTTTTCGGTCACGGTGGCTTGAATTTGAATGAACCAGCCAAACTTACGCTGCAGGGGTATAAATTATAGTGCGGCAGTCCACTCGACGGGAATAATGCCCTGAAATGAAGCATTAAAACAAACAGATAAATTAAAATATTTAGACACCTTATGGCTATGCTATAGACCACATAATATAGACTGTGCTATTTCTTCACACTTTGCATCTATATTGAAATGTAGATATAGAGAGTGCTTTTCTGAGAAATCTATTACAGGTCATAAAATGAAAGTATGTAGGTACCTAAATTTACGATACATAAATTTATAATACCTATAAATCACAACTTCGAAATATCCAATAAAAACATTTTGTTCGAGAAGAATGTCTATAAAGTCGTATCTTTTAAATTTTTAGTGGTTTATGTGGTTCCAAATTGCCGTCACCTTTAAAAGCTAGTAGATCTTAATCTTCACCATACCATTGTAATTCAACATCATAATGTAGTGTAAACTGTAAATTAGAATTATTACGGTTTATCTACTACCAGTCTACCAAAACAAGAGAAGAATTATGAACCAATTATAACCTTACGATAATATATATACCGCACAGATTTACCACAAAAATACGTTTTGTCGTTTCCGTAAATACGTTATTTGTGAGTAATAATGTGGTCATACATTTGAACAGTTTGTAGAATCGGAGTGTTACTGCCGCGACTTGCAATCTAAACGTAACCAAAATAGTTTGCACAATATTAAACATCGCATTTATGTACCGACACGGCTATTTACTAGAACAAATACTGTATCCAACTAATTTCTTTGAACTCAAATTGCACATGTTTAATATATACTAGCATACATACATACTAGCCTAATAGCCTTCCACCTTCCTTGACAACCAAGGCATTCATTGGTAAAAACAAATCAATCAATCTATCAAAACAGTATTTAAATCAGTGTAGTCGTTTTTGAGTTTATCGGTCTTTTTAATATTGAAATTGATTTCGTATTGTATCGTTACAAAAAAGTAAGAAATATTTTTAAGCTATTGCATAGCTTCTATCGCGGGCCTTGAGCGCGGGGACCGAATCCAGAAATTGCTTAGCGAAAAACCTCACGCTCCCCACACCGACGGGCGCGGAGGTGTGGCTTGAAGGCATAGCATGCAATAGCTTTACCGCGGCAGTCTCCGAGTGACACACGTATTTTTTTATAATATTAGAACAAGAAGAAAGGAAGCTAATTATTAGAAAATGGTAGAACTGTAGAGATAATGTTACAATGTAACCATGTAGATTAACTATGCATCTACATACCTATCTATACTAATATTATATTATAAAGCTGAAGAGTTTGTTTGTTTGAACGCGCTAATCTCAGGAACTACTGGTCCGATTTGATTTTTTTTTGTGTGTTAGATAGCCCATTCATGGGAGGAAGGCAATAGGCTATATATCATCACACTAAGACCAACAGGAACGGAGCAACGCGATTAAAACCGCGCGGCACAGCTAGTATTTAATATACTAGGTACTTACTCAAAACTGTGTTTATCACATAACCAACGCATTTAATTAGTATACGATTTAAGAAAAATAGATTGCAAAATGCAAAAAGGTCAAGTGAAACCGAACCTATAAGCTAATATCTATGATATTTCCCACGAGCCTGGCTATAAATTGTTTTCATCCCAAACTAATAACGCTCTGATTGCCACTTGTCTCTCTGATATATTGGAGACAACGACACTTCGACACTAATTACTGTTTCATACAATGAACTTCATAAAGCGTTTATTTGATGTATAGATCATATTTATCTAATGGAAAAGTACGATTGGTAGTGGCAATCTTTATTATATCGACGCCCCCGGGGAATAAAATCGTAATAGACAAAAGTAAATTTTACAGGACGAGCAAAAAACTGTTATTCTGTTTTAGCTCATAAACTAATCGGCCTATATTAACATACAATACATCATTTTTTTCGGTATTTTTTTTTTCTTAATAAGTAGCTATAATAAAAAAATATATAATGTATACTTTTAAAGTTATTACAAAAGATGTATAATACTGATTTTATATTTAAGTGTATCCTAAGTAACGGCACATAACGATTTTATTCTCGTGAAATTGTAATATCATGAAAACTATATCCCTACATTACGATGTTTTTCTACAGTATTTTCATGAATGAATGGTTATTGTAATAAACTAATACAATTTTGTTCTTGTAAAAGCTACCAGTGTCTTTTTTCGTATAGCTATATAACGACTTTGTTTTTGTATAAATGTGCTTAGAGAGTTCATCGTAATATGCAGTAATGTTTATGAATTTTGGTTATAAATTATTGTAACACCACTAGGTACTTGGTACTTCGAGGGTGCTTTTCTACACTCAGTCACATTGTAAAAACTTAAATAAAATAAACAATGAAGTAAGTATAATAAACATAATTTTTATTTAAGAAAATCACAATTGTTACAATAGGCATTAATCAGTCTTAGTTCTAAAAAATCAATCAGCCTGTTTCATTGCTCTCACTGTCACAGTCATCCTCACCTAAAACGGCTTCAGTATTATTTGTGCTTATCAGCGAATTGTAAAAACTGTGATAATGGAGAGGTATGGCGTTAATCCTACAAAGACTCAATAGGTCTTCGTGTAGAGCTTTAGAAATTGGAACTGGACCGTTATAAGCTGGCTGTAATGTCACGTCATCAGCGATAGACGAAGTTGCTGTGGTAGAGGCAGATTTTCGTTTTCTAGTGTTTTTAGTTGTAGTTGATCTTATATTCATTTCAATATAGTCGTCATCATAATCATATTATTTAAAGTAAACAGATTGTGGATGTGTATGGGCAACTTTTATTTCTTTTATCTTTGACCAATATATTTTGTTACCTTTTGCATCATTTAGCCAATTTTGTCCAGTAATCAATGATTTTATGTCATAAAAATTGTCTTGTCTCATTTTCTTGACTTTGTATTTTTCACCAGTTTGTTTAGCATTCATAACTATACCATATAATTGATCAGGTGTATAAATTTGTTTATTTTTCATTGCTCGTTCTACGCATGCATGCATTTTGGCTGTGGCCAGATTCAAAGAAACGATGAAAAATTTCCAGTTTGAACTTATTAGCAGCAAACAGATAAAGGGCAAACACAAATCTTATTTTGTTCTGTCCTGCGCAACCATCAGAATAAGATGAAATTTTATTTATTTGTTTATAATATTGTTCTTCAATAAAATTATAAAGACAGCTACCTATCTCTATTGATCCTCTTTTAGCAATTTGCAAATGCCACATTATAATAGTATTTTTTCTTTCTTGAAGCATCGAAAACTGAAGTTGAAAAGTGAAGTTATACACAGGATACTTCCGTTTATAATGGAATATTCCTACCACTGACTGAGGTACGCCTAAAACCTTTTCTAAATCAAAAATTGCTAGATTGAAGTTTGCGTTAAGATTTTCCTTTTCTGAATTTTTGATTTCACGAATTCTTTCTTTATTATGTATATGTTTTGTGTATTTATCTTTTAATGATTCCTTATGTTCGCCTTCTGCTTGTTCATAAAGCGTACAAGTACCACATAAATCTTTCTTAGGATGAAAAAAAGAATAATTAAACTTTGTATTAAATATAGTCTCATACTGCCTTTTGGTAGCCATCTTAACATCACTATACCTTGTTGCCTTGGGCTCTTATCGCTATTTATAATTATAACCATCTCGTTGGGGCTTAAATTAGATCTATTTTGAGGCGTTAAAGTCTTATTTATATTAATATTAACATGTTTTACGTCGATTATGCTATGTACAGTACCTTTATTATTCTCAATAGGAACTAATGTTTCATCGAGGTTTCTATCATCTGAGTCTAAAATAGTATTATCTTCCTGTATTGTGCAATCAAACAGAGTCGTCGTATTCGGTTTACTTTTACTGGCATGAATAATATACCCATCTGGCGAAGCAATAAAATCAACACTGTCTAATATAAAAGAAAGGTTTGATACTGATGTTGGTGTTCTTATAAGCTGGTGATTAATAATGTCAATATAATCTGCACCAGAACTGGATAGCATTTCATTTTCAGTAGAATTTTCACGAGTTAGGTTTACTTTTTGTAGTTCACATATATATAAAGATGGTTCCTGTACATTGTCACCTTGTTCCCCGTTAGATGTAGTCGGTACGTCTAAAATATTAACAGATATTATTATTATTATACTTAAATTAAGATAAAAAAATACAACAAACTCACGTTTTACATATTGAACAGGTATCTACGTACCAATTAAAACTTTTGTTGCTATGCCGTCACATGGAAGAATATCAGGCATTTCAACATCATTAATATCTTCAGACCCTGTAATGAAATAATTATTGAAATAAACAATATGTATGTTTATAATATACAGAACGCATAATACCGAAGGAGGTGGGTATTTAACTACAAAAAAAATAAGCTGGTAAGTATACGAATACCCTCCTTTTAAATTTTTATTTCAATAATATACCTATTTACGTAATAATTAAAAAAATACTTACCACTTTCACCTCCCTCAACCATTTTAAGAATTCTTCTAGCTCGTAATCCTTTATGCCGATATTCCATGGTTAAATTTATATATTACTAGCGGTCCGCCCCGGCTTCGCCCGTGGTACATATGAAAAATAGATGTTGGCCGATTCTCAGACTTACCCGATATGCACAGAAAATTTCATGAGAATCGGTCCACCCGTTTCGGAGGAGTATGCAGACTAACATTGTGACACGAGAATTTTATATATAAGAAGATTATAATTATCACAGAATACTAATTATGTTTATTTGTTTGTAAACAATAGAATACCGTCACATCCCAACGACTTCAAATTACGCAATGATTGATTATTGTGCATGATCACCGCGCCGTCCGCGCATAGTAACTTGTAAAAACTTGTCGAAATCCGAGCGAAAAAGACAATAATAACCAAATACTATATTAATAGAAGGAGAAAAAAATAGCATCACATTATTACATGTTTTCAAATTCATTAAGAATATTGTAATAGATGTTTACGTGAAATAGTATTGATAATTATGTCAATAATAAAGCATATACGTTAACCGTTCAAGATTTACCAAACTAATTTAGGTAAAGCATGTTATTGAAAACAATTATCAATTTATTTACGAGAATAAAATCGTATAATGCCTTACAGATTTCTCGCGACCTGTGTTCGTTCCATATTGAACGACTACGATGTTTTTACGGGAAGAATTTGTTACATGATTTCCGTAGAATAAAAATAAAAATTGTTATAACTTTATGAATTTTCTGTCAAAAAATATAAAAAAATTCAGTAGGTGTATATCGACACCATAGATGCCGAAAATGTAAAAACATTAAAAAAGTGGTAATAGCGCATAACCATTTTATTCCCCGGGGGCGTCGATATTTCTCTCTTATTTAAACAACTTCCATGTATGCTTCATCTTATATGTGTGGAAGAATTCCGTCCATTTATTTAATAAATTTTATATTTGTTGTATTATTTAACATATAGATTAGTGTATTCGCTTTCATGATTTAATTTATTGGTATGCATAAATTTACCAATATTTTGCTGTTTGTAACTAATCTAGAAAATTCTTTTGTATGCGTATTCATTCCATGAGAAATAAACCTTACTCAGCGTACTGAAATTTAAAAAAAAAGATGAACTTAAATATGCAAATATTTACATAATAATTGCCAATAGCAATACGTCTTTTCTTGCTAACTTGATTAACATACATGAATGATTAAAAAGCAATTCTCCGAAGATATAAATCAGCTTTGGACAAAAACTATGTTGCGTAGAGTGAACAACCTCACTATGGGACTAGTCACGGGATCTGAGTTATATAATTAGTTATACTGTAAACGGTTGAAAGGAAGTGACCGTAGGTTTTTACATGGTACTAGAATAAGGGTTGTTTCCGAGTATAATAGATCAATATCCTTTAGAATATATACCGTTAATAGGTAGTTGGAGGAAAGGAAAATACTTGAAAAATATGACAAGTTTATTTTATTAAGGTACTTTCCAAATAGTAATTAAAGACCAACATATATCCGCATTTCTATTATAATATTTAAAATAAGCACCTCTTATTTTAAATAAAATTTATTGCACAATATATATTATCTAAATAAATAGATATGTTTTTCCTTGCCCATGACCATTGCCGATTCACTTATATTTATTAAGTTTTCCAATACTTTTAGGAAAGGGTCAGAAAACTTTATAACTATTACAACTTCAGGTGTTTGGCATTTTATATGTATATTGGAGAACTTCTGTAGGGTCATGTAGATTAATAATACATTATTTTTTATTAATTCTCTAAGGATTTCATAATGTATATGTTGTTGATGACTAACCCATAAATATTCCATGTTAATTTCCAAACAGCTTCACGAATTTTCACGAAATTCATTTTGAATCGGTAGATTTGCGCGTAGGTCATAAATTTTTTCGGGTGTCAAGACAGAACAACGTTGCGAAATATCGAATAACTTAGACACCTACGGCACATTATCACAATATTCTGAACCTATTCGGGAGTCGCGTGTAACCGACTTGGATAAAGAGTGGATTTATTATATTTCAAGCCATATAATATTTGCGTATGAAATTCCAGCCAAATACTTATAACTTTGCGTTATAGGGCAACCAATCTCTTCCAACCATCATACAAAAGTTTTGCTTTAATAATGTTAATATGAAGTCGACATAGATATTATGTATCCTTTCACCTGACATTGCTGAAATAACGTCATAAAGTTATATTATTGTATGAAATAAATCATGATAACTTTTATGGTGTTTCGTGCAAAAGTTGCAGGTTGCGTGTGCGTTAAAATATTGTTTCCACAGTTTATGCGTCGGTGAAGCCTTTCCTTTTGTCCTTGCTAAGTACATTCCTCACCTTATAATCGTACGTTTATAATATTAGTTCGTAATTACGTGGTATTATTTGATATATCCACGAATAGAACGTGCCGCTGGTCGAGAGTCTTTATCATTCTAAAGTCTCTCGTTCTACAACTTGTAATCTGATGAAAAATACATTCGACAAATCTGAATATTAACACGAATACTATGATATGTCATATGAGCTTTGTCCTGTTTCTTATCTGGAGATGAAAATCTTTCGAATTTACGTACGGGTTTTCTTATCGTAGACTTAAGTACGGATACTTAATAACGTGTCCCGTATATACCTATGCGTGATCAATTCACCACACGCTTTGGCTTATCGAGAAGATAAATGTGCGTTGATAACTCTACGAAGTGTATAATGGTGCTTATTTATTAAATAACTGACACACGTCGTTGACGAAAAATAAAGTCTTTGGGAAGCTCTTATTACTATTTGAAACATAATTACTCCTTAAATTTAAATTAGATAGTAAGGTGTATCTTGAGCTGAAAGTTTTAAAACAAATTACGCAAGCATAATTTTTTCACGTTGATAAAATTACGACCACCACCTCGCTCATGCAAAGTTGTTAAATATTCAATTTTCACCATAATTAATTTTAAAATTACATCATAATTGTTCCAGGAAACGTTCGCATAACCAAAAATCAATACTAAAAGCTTTATAGCGACAAATGGAATTAAATTTGGTACCACTTTCGGATGTGGCGCGCCGCGTCCGCTCTACTAACTCCATAAGTAAATAAACCATAAAAATTTTAGCATAATAAATATATTTAATTAAGTTTAAACTGTAATCATTGCTTTGACTCGAAGGTAAGGTAAATTATTAGATTGTGAGTAACCTAAACGATACAGTAATATTTAGATCTTAAATATCGACATGCTTGCATTTTTTTGTCGATTTCATCAAAGTTATGTAAGCGATGTTTTATCAACACTACCTAATCTTGAAAATCTCAATATAGTCCTACGTATTGCCTAAATTTATAAAAAAATAATGCTTATTAATAAATTCAAATGGAGGTTTGTACATTTATGTTTGAAAAAAACACGGTAAAAATAGGAGCTACGAGATGAATGTAAAATTAAGTTTATCAATAGGTCGGGTTAAAAATATACAATTACAAATTTAAATATTTAACTTCAACGAAATAATACTGTAAATGCACGTAAATGACACCGTATTAAAATACTAGTACCTACTAATGAGTAAGACTGAAGTCTGAATAGTTTCAAGGTTGCAACGATACAGTCTAGAACTTTCTACTTATAACCAGACGGACTCCACAGGAGGCTCTCTTTATTGCCCTATGGAGAATACACTTACCTAGTAGGTAAAAAAATATTGTTATTATGTTGCGTCATCAAATATTTGTACTTAAAAATGTATGATGTAAAATACATAATATTGTTGTATGCATATTGTAACAATTTGAGTCTGGGCGGATTGAGGAAAAGCCAAAGGAACATTAAGTAACCGAGTCTCCTGTAACCGAGCCTAGAAAAACGAGCTATGTAAAACTGTTAAATTATTTTCAATGGTTTTCACTGCGGATAGAGCCCAGTATCCTTCTACTCACGACTTAATAATTGGGGTAAAAGAGTGATCCGTAATAGACTTAGATGAAACATAATAATTAATTTAATTAAATTAGTTCTTCTAGTCTCCAAGCTCCAACCCTGATCTTTGACTAGATTTCTCACTGCCAACTTAATTACTTCACGTGATGTTTCGTTGCACAATCCTTCGTTAAAAACAACTTGTCACTTCATTAGCAGGAATTAAAAAAGTGCCAGTACTACTTTGAATTGCGAAAAGAAGCAGTAAGTTCACTATTATAATATTAAATTTTATATTAAATGTACTTAACTACTGTTTTGTACAATGTCGGTGTTCAGTGTATGTTACTAGATCCCACAAACCCTCTTAATAATACAAATGTACTTGACATTGATATAAAGTAAGCATTGACTATAGTAATGCAAAATATATTTAATGAAAGTTACGTTCGAACTGGATTGCAAGCAAACGATACCAAGAACTGCAAATAATATTATATGAGGAAATTAATTTCAGATTTCATGAAATAGCATAGCAAAATCTAGCAAAAATTTTGAATACATTATATATAGTTGCTCTTTGAACATCAATGCACGTTTGTACAATTAAATTGAGAGTGAGTTTCAAAGAAAGCTCCAAAAATACATGCAATAAAGCTGTCGTTGCGGTGTTGCGCTATATCTGGCGTCCAATACTTCGACCACACCGCGGGTCAGCGTGATGCAGAGGTCACTGGCCTTTGCAACGATGGCAACAATGAAAAGAAAATTCGTTGTAGGAAAATCTTGTGAAGCAAATTATGAATTGCATATTCGAGTATAACATTTTCTTATGCGTTGTGGTATATCCTACATAAAGTTTAAAGGCAATAAAACATATTTTGATTTCACGCAATTATAAACTAGATTTAACCAACCGGGGCCTTGCCTGCCAGAAAAACCTGCATAGTTCCCGTTACTGTGGGAAAAAAGTCCTTGTCTTATTCTGGGTCTTCAGCTACCTAAATACCAAATTTCATTGTAATCGGTTCAGTAGTATTTGCGTGAAAGATTATCAAACATCCATCCTCACAAACTTTGTACAAGAATAAAGAACCTTTGTACAATTAGAAATCAAACCATTTTTAATAGATTGAAAAAGCAACATATTTATAATCATTATTTAACGACGTTTCAAACACCATCCCAAGACACTGACTAACGTCGCTACATTTAAAAAGATTTTTGATGTCTAAAGAAAAATTTCCATCTAAAAATCAAAAGCATAACGGGTAAAATGACCTTCATTGTCCTTCAAGTTTAAAGCAATGTCATCGAACTGAATAGTTTTCTGAAGCCGAGTAAACCGAGAAGCCTACAAATTAATTAAGGCAACTAACTTACGTCTATCTTTAGACTTAATAACAGTACAAAAATTAAATTCTATTCTTATATACTTTCTTCATAATCAATGCATCACTAGAAACAATAGAGTAGGGTAAACGCAGCTATCAACGACCCATCGAAAATCTGAAGGTATTACCGACCTATAAAAGTAATTCGAAATTTAAACGTTTCCAGAACTATTCTAGCTATAGGTAGGCAAAGTTATACACGAATGTATTACTTGAGCATCGTATACTTTTAAGTTAGTGTGAGTAGCTGTGCAAAAAATAGTAAAAATACGTAAGTTGCTGCGGGGTAGCGTGGACGCATGACGTTTCGTACTGTTCCGTTGTTCCTTCGGGTAAGTACTGTGATTTATCTTTTTAAGACATTTACAAACAAATGACATCTATACTTTAATTTATATTACTAAATGTCAATGCATTTTAGTGTCAACTTTTCATTTCTTACAACATTTTATTAATAAAAAGTAATTTGAAACGATAAAACTTTAAATTAAAATGGGACGGTGTTAGCTTCACCAGTTTAAGTCGTGGCAGGTATCAACGACCCGTAAGTCGGCAATGGCAGCAACGTAACTTTTTGTTTAAATTTTATTTTATGTTATTGTATCACACTAACACAAGTGGTTTTATGGACCAGTTTAAATCTAAGCTATGAGTCTTCATAAAAATCTATTAGCGACTAAACTTTTTTTGTCTAGTGTTTACCTTTTAGCGTTGTCAATTTATACAAAGTTATGATATTTTTCGAGGATCGATATCGAATAGTTACAGTAGTAAATCATTGTTTTTTTGTTCAAATAATATGCATTTGTTCATATTTTGTATGACATTAATCAATTATAATCTATTTTATAGTCTGATGGTCAAATGAATTAAAATAACCATTTTTTTATGGGTCGGTAATACAATTTAGGTTTATACTTACATACTTTATTACCGACCCATGTGGGTCGGCAATAGCAACTATAGGAAGCTATTACCGATCGAATATAGATTGTTTAGTTTCTCATCTACAAATTCAAATTCAAATTGCTTTATTTGCAGAATGTAGAATAAAGATATTTGTAGATACAGATAATATCGATCCTTAAACATTCTGCTCGTAGTTGAGCGTGCAAATATATTTTTACTACATACTTTTATGACATAATAGGTGCCTATTAAAAAATGCTTCTTCATGGTTAAATTAACATAAAACATATAATTATATTTTTTTCCAGAAATATGGAGCCACAGAAGCGGCGAAAAGTATACAGTAAAACACAACTCGCCGAAGCAATCAATCAAATAGCATAAGGAAATATCCTAGAGTTTGAAATCCTTAATTGAATATATGTACATATATTAATAGTATTATGTTGATTAATTTAAAAGTTTATAATTATTTAGTTCATTACTAAGAAGTACTCATTTGTTTTATTAAAAATAACTATAATAAAAAAATACGAATATATTTGCATTTTTATTTCATTTTATTAAGATCGGTAATCATCATCATCACTAGCCATTGCTGGAAAAAGGCCTCCTCTCACATACGATCGGGAATAGCTGCATAAAAATCGTTAATAGCTTCACAGCCGTTTTTATGGGTCGGTAATTGCAACAATCGACTAAGTCACATTGTAAATTATTTTTTACAAGATAATCCTTTATTAGAATGTATTTGCTTCAATAAAAACATTTTTTATACATAACACTAGCATATAAAATGAAACTATAAATCTTTAGAAGAACCAGTATACTTAAAAAATATGGTTGATTTGAAAATTGCCTTAGAGGGGTCGTTAATACCTGCGTTTACCTTATGTTAATATATGTAATTATAATAAGTTTTATGTATGACTTGTAACACTACTGCCCAGCCATTTCATTATTTTGATTTTGACAGTACGAAGGCATGCGTAAATATTAACCCTTCTTCAACATGAAATACTACTACTACATGAATACACTATTTTATTTTCTTTTTCTTTTACTTTATTAGGAATAATAAACATTAGAACATTGAAAGAAAGAAAGAAAGAAAGAAAGAAAATACATTTATTTGTACCGATGCACATTAATACATAAAAATTAAATAAAATTAACTTATAACTAGTTACAACGGCACAAAATGGATAATATCCACTCAGTGGTTTATTAATATCCACTTAGATTCTCCACTGATTTTCAGTGGACACCACATTGACATCCTGACAGTGGCAGTGTACATATTATGAAAAAATAAAAATAAAAGTAATAATATAATATATAAGAATATAATATAATAGATAGGAAACATATATATATTATAAAGAATTATTACTTACATAACAGACAATAATACATTCTACAAGAAGATACAATACTAATACGCGATACATCATAATTATAATTAATAAAAAACAACTACAAATAGAATTGTCACCAGAGCCGTACCGAGTCACGTGTTTGGAGCCCCGACCTCAGAACCTTTTTGTAAGCAGAGCAAATGGGACTTCAGTTTGTGTTAAGTGGTTAATTTTACAATAAAACTTAATCTAAATACAGGTATAACTGCCCAACCAACAACATTAATTATGTGTAACGAATGACGTGAAAATAGTGACAGACTATGATTTTAACCTGTAACCATAGTTAAGCCTCAGATTTATAAGACGCGGGCGGAAAGCTCATTAACACATACATTATAGTGTCATAAAAATATTATGATCTGAAAAATATTGTTCCCACAGGGTTCAACGCATTTGGCACAGGCGTTTCCCCAATTAGCAACAGCGACTGTCACTGACCGCCTTTGATTTTATTCAACACGATCGCTGTACAAGGCAGATGCGATAATTGACTTATTTATGAAATCAATCGAAATATTTCGTTAAACTTAACTGTGAAAGATTGTTTTGTACTTTATAAACAAGTTCCCATTATATTCGTTTATTTAAACATGCTTTTTAACAGTTTGGCGAAAAGCGGTGAGATGTAAAGGCTATTCGCCAAACACACACACATACACACACATCTGTAGGTGTACATAGACACGCACGTCACAAACAGATACAAAGAACAAGCTATCTTATTATTCGTTGTAATGTGATATTCGAACTTTACACTTTACAATATATTATATGAAACTCTATCTTAGAAGCTCTAAAATAGTCAAAGAACATTCTTATCGATGTTTTTTTTTATCATTGTAGTATCTCATACATCGAAGAAATATTTAATTCTTGTTCCCTTAATTTTCACAATTGCTAGAAATATATGTCAACTAGCCCATACCGCCTCCATCAATTACATCCAACCAATTCGTAGCATTTGTTCGTAGAAGACCTAAGAATCAGTAATTAAACAATTCTCAGAAGGCCTAATTTATCCCGGCGCCACTTATCTCGTAATGACGAACATTTGACGTCAATCAATTGTATCATTATATGTGATTATGTCATACTCATATCGACACACATATTGGCAAAACTCTCGCAATCAAATATGTATTGGGTAGGTTTTGATTAAAATACGATTGCTATAAACGTGTTAGTACAGGTTTATCTATATGACGTGACTATAGCTGTGTCGCGCGGTTTCATCCGCATTACTCCGCTCCTGTTGGTCTTAGCATGATGATATATAGCCTATATTACTCGTGGATAATGTAGCTTTCGAATGGTGAAAGAATTTTTAAAATCGGTCCAATAGTTTATTCATTACAATCAAACAAACAAAGTTTTCCTCTTTATAATATTAGTGTAGATATGCGTTTATTTACAAACATTCTTCTGTCAGATAACAAAAGATAAATACTTTTCTAGATCGCTTAATTAAATCTGTAATACAATGAAAACTGTGAAATATAAAACATTTTTAATATTGTTTTCTTGTGTATGTTCCAATTTCAATTCCCTGCTCTCTTATTTGCTAAACCTTGTGTTGTTTATAAAAAAAATCGCATACCTATCAAAACCACCTTAAGTTTAAAAAAAATCATCTACAGTACTCCAAAAGTAATAATGCGCATAGAAATCTTCGTCGCTGTTCGGCAACTGTCATATTCCCGGAGCGTCCGAAGATGATATTATGTATATAGAGTGGTTAAATGAATTTTCTTCATGCATAATTTAGTCAAATTATGTGTTTTGTGCTAAAAGAGATTAATAAATAATATTTATTTGTAAGTAACGATTTTGTTTCGATAATACCTTGTAAGTAAATAGCGAGGATAACCCCACGATTGCGAATATATCATTGTTGGATTGATTTACTTGGAAATATTATAGTACTTTTAAAGTGTCTTACTGAAGCTGGTGTAATGATGGAAGAAAAGAAGGTTAAAATAACACAAGATTTATATTGTAAAAAATATGGTTTTCAAACACAGGTTTATATTTAAATCATAGAAATCTAATCATTAAAATCTCAGTTCAAAAGTATTTACAGTACTGATCATTCCACAATATTATTACAATTACAAAAAAGAAAATAAAAAAACAATCAAAATCAGGGATTATCGTTATTTCTGACATTGTAGATACCTACATCGGAACTTTCATTATGCTCTTCTTCGTTTTCACTTTCCCTACTGCTATCACCAGTGTAAAGAATCACTTCATCACCTTTAAAAAAAAACCAAGAAGGGTATGTAATAGCAGCTCTATATAATTCTACACAGAGAGAACACGTGCAGTCACCACCAATATTTAAAGACGACTGACAGATTTTTGAGTTTTTTGACTGACAGGCTACCGTCACCTACCGCCCGAATTGTTTTTGATTATGTATGACCGTGAATTGACTTTTATTTCTTTTGAACAAGGTGTAAAATGCAAGTGCATTGTTTAGGGCTCTTACGATTCAATGATTCGGGTGTTTTTTGGAAATACGACAATTAGCGAAGATCTGTATGCGCATTATTAATTTTGGAGTACTGTACTTGATTTTATTCACATTTAATGATATACCTAAACTGTTTGTACATCCGTGTACATACTTATCAAATTTATTCTATGTTAAGTATGTACTATTAATACATAAATTATATTCAAACATCACTTAAACTGGACGCGTGTGGCCATGATAAAAAGATACATGCAAGAATTTTTGAAGATGAGAAATTTGTAGAAGATTGTTTTGATCAGTGTAAAATAATTCTGTATTAAAAAAAACACGTCACACGCATTGTCGCTTCTCCGCTCAATGTCATACCAAAATATTATTTATGTGTTTTCGCTGTATTTCCTCGAGAGAGCCGGAAGCCATTTATCTTCAACCGAAAATTATGATATCATTAAACTGAACTCATAAATTCGCAAATTGAGCACTCACTATTTTTTATTTTATTTATGCGAAACATGTGCAAATAGATCTAAGGAAAGATACACTTCCGCGTAACATTTATCTGTATCTTTTTATTCATTACCCTTCTATGTTTTGCCAGAAAGAAACCAGTAACTTCAGACTTTTACGGCTTATAACACAACTTCAAGAGTGAGTAAAATTATCTTCTGTTACTGGGACAGCACAGGACAGGGCGTACTCTACACGAAATAATTGCGAAACCAAACCATTAGAAAAGACAATAATTACACTCGATAATTGACTAATTAATTAAGTTATCAATTAATTTATTAATACACATCATATTTAACAATTATACTAGTTATGAACTCAGATCGTCACATTACAAGTTTATTTTGGCCGTCTCGAAGTCGATAAACCCAATTAATTGTTATTCACCAGCTTTTAAACCAGTCGCCGAAGTCTTGGGGTCTATTACAGATATAATTGAATTTCATCGGAATCAAATTTGTAACTCTGTGAAAGCTATTTGTGTTTGTTTACGCAAAACTTGTTATACAAGTTTGTGAACTAAATTATTGATGTTGATGTTGATTTTGATAAAAAATTTACTAACAAAAACTTTATAAATTTTTTATTAAAACAGTAGAATTCATTTTTTTTTAAGAATTTGATATTTAAAAATCTTATCGAATATTTAAGATTTTCTACGGCAAGAGTAAAAGTAAAAGTAAAAATCTTATTAAGTTGTTAGGTAATTATTTCAATGATAACATTTAAGAATTTAGATAGGTGCAGGAAGCTTAAAAATCCACAGTTTTTTATTGTTGTCCGAGAATATTTCACCAAAAGTAGTTCGGATAAATTAATTACTATAAGCAAACGAAATATATGAGCACACAATCGTCTTTATACTCTTAGGTAGACCATCATTTCAGGAAGAAATTATTAGTCAAGAATAGAAGCTACCTATAGTATGTATTAAAAAAAATACAAACTGAAAAATAGTATGAACTGTAATTAGTCTCATCTCCGAAATTTCGCGTCATTCACAAGCATCCCACAAGCTTCTACAAGACTAATTCCCATACTTACAGGTGCATGTCCTGTTATAACTATGGTAATAACGATATTTAATATTATACTGAGGCCGATTGTGTAGCTGATTGAAAGCACTAAACTGTCGTATGAATATAAATCGATGTATGTGAGTGCATCGCAAATACTGTGTCGCTTTCTTGGGGACTCTATACATCTGCTCTTGTTTATTGTATTTGTGAATAAGTATATTATTATATGCACAGTATTAGAATGCATACGATCTCATTCTGCTCTATAAAACAATGAATAAGTAAATACTTAATAAATTTTTCAAATGTATTTTTAAACAAAATCTGCACTGCGTTCATATGTAGTTAGTCCCTAATTCGTTTCCATAGCACGCATTCTATGGGCAGAATGCAAATAGCTGAGTAGCGCCGCCGCGATGAATATGTAACAAACATTAACTTATTGAGAAACAATGAGCCAAATAAACACGGATGTAACGTCACTCAACAGCATCTCGCTCTCACTACATAATTAATTACTCTCTCTATTTTGTTTATATAAGTATAATCTGTGCCAAAGACAATTGTAACGTAATGTGAATTGACCTTTACTACTACTGCTTTCCGCCCGTGGCTTTGCCAGCTTCATCTTAACAAATTATATAATAAAGCCTTCCTTGGGAACCACTCTAAGTATCTATTTAAATAAACCCCATTAAAATATGTTGCGTAATTATAAAGAAATACGCATACAGACACATAGACGGCGGTAAGCGATTTTGTTTTATCCTATGTAGTGAAGCATCCTAGCCCACACCATTTGCTTATCATCAGGCGTAGTAATGGTTACATGCTTACCTAATTCTGAAAAAGTAGGTCTCATTTTTCACAAAAAGATAAGATGGGGCTGCTGAAAAAGAATTTGCTAATTTTCTGTGGATGACTCGCGAACAATACCAGAGGTTGTAAGCTTGTATTATTTAACTTTAATGTACTGCATTATTCAACACAAGAGGGTAGTTGAACGAGGTCGCAACTGGAACATTAGTAAGTTTTGGCTCAAGTTGGGGAGTTTAGAAAAGCTGTACGTTTTCATTAACTTTTAGTTCTAGATTTTATTTCGGAGCTAGACTGTGGAGTGGGAGATAATTAAATTAGAACTGGTGTTACCTACTCATTTTAAGAGCGATTCATCTCGGTTTTGTACAAGAAGATAGAAGGTAATTTTTATTTTAATGAAGCGCAACAATATTATACTATTTTAAATCATACACATATTTGTTTAGGTACTCGTATGGAGCAAGAAGATAATATTAATTATTTATTTCTCGACTCTTCTTGGTCAGAATCGCTCCAGGTAACGACAGCCTGTACCAAACTGTACTCCTTCAGAAAACAAGGAAAGCAATATATTTAAAAACGGTTAAAATAGCTTTAGAATTAAACATGCAACACACGTATAATTAATAGTTTTATTGAAACTACGTGTTTAATGTTTATTTAATTTCCGGCATAGTATATTACCATAGACAAATATAAATATTACCTATTTAAACAATTCGGTTGTGAAGAATTCACACAACTTCATTGATTTATTTATCTAAGGCGTAAAATATTCAGATACGCAGTAGATACTAAACTAAGTATCGAAAGGAGAAGTTGAAATTGCGGGAAGTTTGTTTAGAATCCGATAACCAAACATGTGGGAACGATACACAGAACTTCGCTAATTATCTCCGAGCCGATGCTCATGTCTGTATACTACTGCTACCTTCGTCTGTACCCTGTACCCTGTTCTCACGCGTATCGAAAATAAACTAGAAACTTTTCTTATTTACAACTCCTACAGAGATGTACTTTCCAAACAATCGCTAAGTCTGCGAAAGCCTAATATTGAAGTCTTAGTAGACATTTAAACTGTTTGTGCTTTGACTTTTTGTTCAAATATTTGTAATATTTTATAAAAATTTTCATTATTCATTGGTATACCGTAACAATGTATTAAGATGTAAGGCTATTGAAGTGTTATCTCTTTCGATGATATAACATAGTCTAATAAATACATACATCTTCTTGAAAACCTTACCTACCCTAATAGAAACCCTCGCAGTAAGGTAATAAAAGTCAACGTCAGTGCTCAAGTCCGATCCCTCTCTGTCCACAAATTGTTTAGCTCTAGGCGCTCCCGCAGCATCTGGGCTATCTCCTAACAACATAGCTGAAAGATTTGCCGCCTAATTCCCATCACGTTAACACGATATTTTTAACGCTGATCTGGAGATATGTTTATCTGATATCCAAAATATTTGGGTTTATATGTCGACCGGTAGCCGCTGAATATATATTTTTATTAAAAATCTATACTTGGTGCGATGTTATGATAAGAAGATACAAGCAATTAAATAAACACATCGTGTAGTAAACAGAAAGCTGTGATTTTAATACAAAACGCCTGTTGATTAGAGTTTTGTTTGGCCCAATTCTTATAATATTCAATACGCACGCTTAATATATTAGTAAATGCCCTATATTTTTAAAGCGCAATAGTGGTTTAGTTTCAAAAGATAAGGCACAGATTTAGCACGGAAATACTTACTACAAATATCTGAATTTGTGAAATTTAACATAACATGATTTATGACCCATATTTCTCTCATGTAGAGAGAAATATGGGTCATAAATCATAATTCTTCTTGACTTCTTATAATATTGTACGAAACATGGTCATACCATTTTTTATATATTCCTCTACTCTATAAAACAAAATGAAGCCCTGAGTCATCAGGTCGCCGGGGATAGCTACCATAACGAGCAATACTGTTACCGGCCGCGGCAGGTTGCTGTCGGCAGTCTAACTTGATTGCGTACCGTTACTGGAACCTAGCTGTACTATCTCTATTACCTCTATTACCTGTCATAGCTGAACAACATAATTATATGGTAAATTTTATTGATTCGACTTATGTCCATGTTGTTATAGAGCAATAGAATTTTAAGATACTAAAGGAATAGGAAAAGGTCGGAAAATATGGGAAAATAAATGCGTTATAATGCAAACGAATCAATAGACTACTATTTTACAGTAAAAACAAATAAATTTACAAAAATAAACCCCTCTAAATTCACGATACGAGTTGAGAATTGCCTGTTTAGGGACCGTCGATAAAGCCACGAGCTATTAGTAAATCTCAGAGACTTGTTTTCAATATCTAGGATCAGAAAGGCTATACGAGATTTCACAGAACGCAGCGGTGCAATCACCCTGCTTCCTCCATCACACATGGATATCTGCCATCTTGTATCTTGCGGCCAGCTAGCGGTACCTAACTACACTTCCGGGACTATAATAGTTTATTTATTGACCAATCATTTCAAAGTACTTGATTATAGCCTGTATGATTATATGTTGGTATTAATTGAACTCTTGCCCCGACGCGTTTAACCTGAAACAATAAACCTAAATGCTAAGTTCATGTATATCATACAGCAGTTTAATAAAGTGTTGTGAAGTTTCTTGTACATATTATGTCTTTGGATACTTCACCTGTTTTCGGTGTATTGTAAGAAGCAGCACATAAGATATTCATGACAGTGATTAGGTTTTGTTAATTTCCTCATACATAGCAATAACGTCGAATTGATGTCACCAATCTCCAACCTAAGGAGCCGCAAGCACCTGATAATCATAAGTGTTCCTATTATAAGAAGCTTAACAAAACGTTACAAGACCTTTTCTATTGAGCAGAACATCATTCCAACCGATATCCTAAAAGCTATTGTAGGCCAAGTTATTTCTTACACGATGTAGTTTCGCAACTTTTCCATTTTATTTCATCGCAAGAACAAATATAACAATTAAAAATATAAAAAGCCTGTAATTGAGTCAAGTTCATTAAACCTTGGCCGTTAATAAACACTGAACGATTAGCAAACAAATCAATTATTCAGTTAGTTTGGTCACGTTAAAACTCAATGTTTTACAACTTCTATGGAAAATTAATGATAACTGAAAGTGGAATGGGAAAACTTTCCCGGAGACTCAATTAAAGGGCAAGTTAGAGGTTTCAGACTACGCCAAATTTTCCTTATTTTGATTAAAATCGTCTAATTCGAGGAAATAATTTAAAGGAGATTGCCCAAGTGACTATGGCACTTGGTATCGCAATCAAACTTATTGTGTCAAGATGAAATATAGCTCAATTTAAAGCTTGATGTTAGTACTTTTAAATATGATTAAAGTTTTTATGTAAATAAGCCGCAGTTCGCGACAATAAAAATAAAACAATAGTTTTATTCAACACTTCAAAAAAATACTTTATCGAGTTTAAACAACGATGAACGTTAAGTTTTACATTTATTATATAGGTAATATTTTAATTTACAAGACAAATGTGAAAAGTAAATCGTAATAAACATTATTTCAAAATAAATAACGTCGAACAATGCGTCGAACACATTCATTTCAAATAGAAACATAATATGACGCTTGCAAGAGAGATAGATATATGTGTCAAAACAAAAACTTTTATTTTTATTTCTATTTATTCGGTATAATTACGACTTAATAGTGATAAATATGATCATTATAAATACAAATAGGAATTAACAATATCACGAACACGTGACACAACTAGTATTTTACCGATTCCATCCGTGGTCATACATGTTTCAAAACACAAACTTTTACTATTATTTCAATTTATCCGGTATAATTAAGACTTAATAGTGATACATATGATCATTATAAATACAAATAGGAATTAACAATATCACGAATACGTGGCACAACTAAAATTTTACCGATACCACCCGTGGTCATTCTCCTTTTTCCGTAGTTAATTATGTACGGAGGAGCAATTCAACTCACGACGATATCACAGTATTACAATATTATTATAGATATTGTAATACTGTGACGATATTATGTAGATTGTAGGAACCTAATTTGTAGGAAATAAAAAAAATAATATGATGTCAATTTAGAATGAAAAGCAAAGCATCACACATTTATCATAACGTAGATTATCCGCAAAACTAATAAAAACACACAAAAATATTCAGTTCATTATGTTCTCAATCTATTTCTAAATCAGATCATCAATTTGAACAGGATCGTTTATATATAAAATTCCCTATTCTGAGCAATTAAAATGTATTGGCCTATTAGTTATTGTTTACCAATAGCTTCCAGTAATTCAGCGAAACAATTAACAGAATAGATTCCCATTATTCCTGAATTACTTTCAAGAGCTTGTTAAGTTTATAGAGAGATAAATATTTATAGTTGTTATTACGAATAGTGTAGCGGTCGTTTCGCGCCACGTTTGCGATACGACACCACAATAAGAGAGATTGGGAACAAAATCCTATTTGTCTGGTGCTTATCTTTATAGATTCGACTTTGCCCTGCAATATTCGGAGTAACATCCAAATAATACGTTTATACAAATAACAATAAACAATAACAATAAACAATAAACTTTATTTCCAAAATATAAGATGCATAGATATTGAAAACCCTTGCTCCCACACTAGGATTCCCTGTGTCGTGGGAACAAGTATCTTCCAGTAGTACAATATATTCCTTATGCTAAGAAAATAAACACATTAAAAATCTTCTACACAAAACAATTTTTTTTATTTTATTATTACTTAATAACAATATAAATTCGATAAAATATATAAATTCATGCTAACTACTATAATTAAACTCAATACAATCTTAAACATGCGAGTGTGTGTTCATGTGCGGTGTGTGGTGTGTGGTGGGGGGTGTGTGTGTGTGTTTGTGTGGGTGTGTGTGTGTGTGTGTACATCAAAATTGTAAATAAATTTCTAGTTGTCTCATGCTTCCAATTTCAAAAACATGTGTTTGAATATAGTCAAGGCCTTGCATCCATACTTTAAGGGACTTTTTTAATTTCCATCTAGACATTTTAAAAATATTTAATTAAGTGTTGATTTTAGTATACAAGTAGGGACCCAGGAAAGAGAAGAACCTATGAGCAAAAGATGTGTGAGTGGTAGGAGCTTTCCATTTAAGTCGTCTACTTTCCGGATTATTTATGGTTCTAGCAGCTGATTTGTGGAATTTTAAAATGAGTGCCATTAAAAATAGCTTCCGTACGCTAAGTTGACCGGTTTCTAGGTACAATTGTTTTGTTGGAAATCGGAAGGGCTTTTTATATGCCACTTTAATTACCGCCCTTTGTGCCCTTTCCACCCTCAGCAGTATGGTTTTACAAGCTGCACCCCATGCACATATTCCATAACACAGAATAGACTGACACAGCGCTGTGTACACAATACGTATCGTTTCTGTATCAGCCACATTTCTTAAAAGTTTGAATATGTACATGAGTTTGCGAACTCTGGAGCTTAGGGCACGTGCTTGGCTCTCCCATGTTAGTTTACTGTCAATTATGACACCGTGTTAAATGTTCTGATTAGATAAAAGTTGTAACTACTTGTCGCTAGATGTCGCTGTACCGGAAACGTGTGTTTTTACATCGCGCTATTGAAGTTGTGTTTATCATTTATATAATGCATAGAAAATATATAGTTCTGCTATTCGCCAAAAGATGGCATATTTATGTTTTAAGGTTAAGTTACATCTCGCTATTGTAATTTTTTTGTGAAAACATATATTATTTTAGAATAATAAATACACTTGAAATGGGCCTGGACGCCATTGCCGCTTCCGGCCAGGCCGCAATTGTGGCCCGCTCAACAGCAACTGGCCGGCTCCCTGTGTTGGTGTCGGAACCTCAGTCAGGAGCTGGCGATGAATCATTCCTGGCGAGTCCACTGACGTTATCGCCGGCCCAATCCACCGAATCCGTATCCTCAATTACTCGCTCACTCACACCGAGTCGTCAACAGGCCCCGGCTAGCGCCGCCACACTAACGCCGAGCACTTTGAAGCGCGCCGCACAGGCACCACTGCCACATACTCCGCGCTTTCCAGCCCCCTTACCGGGTATTCCTGTGGGACGCTTTCCCTCCCCTCCCCATAGAGTAGGAGAGAAAACTCTCACAGCGTCCCCGCCTCCCCCTCTGAACATGCCGACGAAGTCATCGGGCTCTCCTATGGAGATCGGGACAACCGGCCCTACATACGCGAGCATGGCCGCGTCCCAAAAATCCCCAGCACTCTCACCCTCCACCTGCTCCGCCGCCGCTGCGCCCGCCGCGACTAACGCTAACATTAATACGACTGCGACCGTCACTGCAGCCTCCGCCTCTACCTCTACTGCTGCCGGCGCCACAAACGCCGCGCCTCTCACCAAACAGTCCAACCGCTACCCCCCGCTTGTAGTGGAGACGCTGCCCGACTGGCCCACCCACTTTAGGGAGTTAAAAAAGGTCCTCGGGCACACCCCGAACGGACGTCCATTTGGCAAGGGTGTCCGTTTTATACCAAAGACAGACCAGGAGTTTCGACTCATCCAGCGCTATCTCACGCAGCTGGAGAGCAACACCGGAATCTCTTGGTTCTGCTACTCGCTGCCCGCTGAGAGAAGCGTGAAAGTTGCGATCCGTGGCCTGCCGGCCAACACAGAACCAGCACTGGTGGAGACAGAGCTACGCGAGCTCGGGTTCATCCCGGAACACGTGCGCGCAATCCCCGCTCGTCCAGGTAGGCCGGGCTGTTTGATGTTCGCGCAACTGCAGCGGACTCCGGACCTCATTCCGGGCATTTACGAGGTGAGCGAACTGCTCTGTATGCCTGGGATCACAATAGAAGCATGGCGCGGCAGAAAGGGGCCAGCGCAATGCCATCGCTGCCAGCAATTTAGGCACTCCTCCCAAAACTGTCACCGGCCAATAGCCTGTGTGCGGTGCGGTGGGAACCACCCGGCGAAGGAGTGCCAACGTCCGCGCGAGGAACCTCCAACGTGCGCCAACTGTGGCGGCGCGCACACGGCAAACAATGCGACCTGTCCGATCTTCCGGAAGGAGACGCGCAACCGCCGAGCGGGCACCGTCGCACGCACTGCTACAAGCGCGCGCGCGCCCACAACTGAAACCGATGCACCTGGCTCGCTCATGGCTGCAGCTAACCAGCCAGGGCCGACGGGTAAACGCCGCCGCAAACGTGGCAAACGCACCAAAACGCGGCCACTAACTGCACAGCCTACCGCGCCACTTACTGCAGTGCCAGTCACTGCACCGCCTAGTATGCCACCTGCAGCATCTACCTCCAGGCCGCGCTCTGCGTCGCCGATTGCGCCGCAACCTACCCAGCGCAGTAAGACGTCCAAGCCCACCGTGGTCGCCGCCCCCGTACGGGGGACGAAGGCGAAGCGAGTGATGCCGCTGGACCCCCGACTGACCAAAGTAATCAGCACCCTTAATCAGGTGCTGATTTCTATCCAAGAGCAGCGTGACCCCATACCGCTGATCTTGGGCTGTATCGTGGAGCTCTGCGCCTCTTATGGCTGAGCTTCGCATCGTCTTTTGGAACGCCGACGGGCTCTCAGCGCAAAAAGCCCGTCTCTTAAAAACCTTGCTCTCCCAGCGTCAAGTGGACATCGGCCTGGTAAACGAGACACACCTCAGACCAGTAGACAAGTTAAAGGTTTCCGGATACTATGTCTACCGGGAGGACCACACCTCGCCGATTGGGACTGCTTATAGGGGATTAGCAGTCCTGGTCCGTCGGAATCTCATCCACCAACTGCTGCCAGTACCACAGCTGCAGTCGTCGTACGCCCTCGGCGTGGAAATCTGTATTGACCGCCAGCCCACCCGCGTGTTTGCTTTTTATAAGCCGCCGCAGAATCGACTCGCAGTGGCTGATGTCCGAACCCTGCTGGACTCGCCGCTGCCCACGATCCTCGCTGGCGACTTCAACGCTAAACACACGGCGTGGAACTCTAACATCGTGACCCCGGACGGCAGACGCCTCCTGGACGATGCAGACCGCCACGGCTACGAGGTGCTAGGACCAGAGGTCCCAACGCACTACCCGTACTGTACAGCCCACACTCCGGACGTCATCGATATAGCAGTTGCTCGAGGCCTCGTCGCCGCACCGTCGCTTGACGTTCTGGATGACCATCTCATCTCCGACCACCAAGCCGTCCTCTTGACGTTGACATTTACCCCGATGACAACATCACTACCTTCTCCGAAACATCGCCAGGACTGGCGACACTTCGCTGAATACATGGCTGAACACTCGCCGTCCTTCAAAGTGGAGAGCCCTGCAGACGTCGACCGACTCGCCACGGACCTCAGCGCAGTCATGTCTAATGCGCTTCGAGAGTCCAGACTCGACGCTGCATCTACTCGGAAGAAACCTCAGCTTCCTGCCTACATACAAGCGATGTTAGAGGAGAAGAGGAAGCTGCGTAGATTGTGGCAAAACCTGAGATGTCCGATCATGAAGACGCGGCTGAACGCTCTGGCAGCCAAGATTTCAGACGCACTGGAAACGGTAGCAGTCGAATCTTGGCACACCGCCATCGAGCGAGCCGGCGATGACTGGTCCGGCATGCACCGCCTTTGCCGCCAGCTCTCCAGGAAGCCCCCTCCGATTAGACCCCTCATGGCCGGTGACGGAACCCCACGTTACCGCGCCGAGGATCGAGCGGAGATATTTGCAGACCACCTGGAGACGCAGTTCATGCCTAACCCGACTACGAATGTGCAGCACGTAGAAACCATCGAGCGACATGTGAAGGATTACTTCGAACCGCCGATTCCGCCGACAGAAGACCCCGTCGTGTTCTCTCCTGGACGTGTTCAAAGGATGATTCGACGAACCAAACTACGCAAAGCCCCCGGCCCCGATCGGGTCACCAATGAAGCGCTGCGTCACCTTCCTCCGCGAGCAATCGCGACGCTGACGCGGCTCTTCAACGGAATCCTCCGTACCGGGCACTTTCCATCTCCGTGGAAGCTCGGCCGAGTCATCCTGATTCCCAAGCCAGGCAAGAATATAATGCTACCCGAGAGCTACCGTCCCATCACCCTTCTGTCGTCAACCTCGAAAGTCTTCGAGAAGCTACTGCTGCTGCACATTTCGCCCCACCTTCAGCCACGCGACGAACAGTTTGGTTTCCGCGCCGAACACTCCACCACACTACAAGTGGCGAGAGTACTGCACTACCTCGCTGCCGCCTACAACAAGCGAGAACAATCGGTTGCAGTATTCCTCGATATGGAGAAAGCGTTCGACCGCGTATGGCACACCGGACTCATCTACAAGCTCCACGTCTACTACTCCGCGTCGAGTAGTTAAGACTGTGGCCACCTTCCTGCAAGACAGACGTTTTCAAGTGGCGGTTGAAAATGCTCTGTCCACAGAGCGCCCCATCCGAGCCGGTGTGCCCCAGGGAAGCTGCCTGTCGCCCGTCTGCTATAGCAGATACACGGACGACATTCCAGTCGCTAGCGGAGCCATCTTAGCGTTGTATGCCGACGACGCTGCGTTTATTACCACCTCGCTGAACGCCAAGCATGCATCGGTAAAGATGCAGCGAGCACTGGATGCCCTTCCCTCATGGCTGGAGGACTGGAGACTCAAGGTCAACGTGGGGAAAACTCAGGCGATTTCCATCGGGCGGGCGCGCCTTCTGCCGCCCCCGGTGTCTCTCATGGGCGAGAACGTCGAATGGTCACCGACGGCCAAGTACCTTGGTGTGACCATTGACAAGACACTCTCGATGCGGCCCCATGTGAAGAACGTGGTTGCCCAGACGCGCGCCGTGCTGAACATACTCCGCCCCATGCTGGCGTCTCACCTGCCTCTCCGTACGAAGCTGTGCATTTACAAGGCCTACGTTCGCACGCGACTCACCTATGCGGCCCCTGCGTGGTTCGCGTTGACCAACGAGACGGACCGCAAGTCGCTGCGAGCGCAGCAGTCGCTAGCGCTCCGTACCATCTCTGGAGCTCCACGCTTCGTACGGAATCAGGTCATCTCCAGGGACCTGCGCATGGAGAGCCTGGACGACTTCGTTCGTCGCCTGAGTTCCTCTATGTTCGCGCGCGCCGACGGAGCGCGATCCCAGCATTTGCAGGGCATCGCGCCATACCATCGGAGACCGCCGGACATAAGAGGCCTACCACGTGACCTAGTCTCCTAGGACACGACCGCTTCCTCGCCGCTGGCTGATGGGCGCCCCCCGGCACCTTGCCGGTGGGCTCGACCTCGCTAAGCGGCGGGTGGCTTCACCCACGGACGGATTCCTCCCTGCAGCAGCTAGCAGATCGCCCGCGATACCACGCGGGCTCGATCGCACTGCAGCAGGACACTTCCCGGACACGACACCTCGGACCATTAGGTCCCACCCAGTGCCCCGCCTGTAGTTGCAGGCGGCGTTGCCACCACTGAAAGGGGCCGTCGCCCCGAACAGTTACCCCGAGGCCTGTGAAGGCCTGCGTGGAAGACCCCGCGATGAATTTTTTGTTGCTCACTTGGAACTTTTGTTTTATTATAATCGTTCCCGAGAGACAGTGGGTGGCAGGCCTTGGTTCGAACATTTTTTGGTCTTCGAGCGCGGATATTAAGAACCCAGACCATTGGATTTTTGCATTGAACGTACGGCGCGCAAACCGGTAGTGGATTGCTACTGAAGCGCCATTGTGGTGAGCGGCGTAAGCGCATCTATAAGGAGTGTGCTACAGCAGTTCCGCGAGAGGGCGCCACCAGCCTATGGGAGCCAGTTGAAGCAGCAAGCACTCGCAGTCTAGTGCTATGTTCCGGCAGAGGGCGGGCCTTCCACATAGCAGCAACTGAGCACGACCAACTATAGAGGGCGCCACTTACGATTGGCAACGTATTATGAATGGTTTGAAGAAACAACTGTGAGTAAACATTGTGTAGTAAAAATATTTAATTTCGATCTTCTATCAAGTTACAATTAGTGAAGTGTTTGGGACTTTAATTATTTTACGTATATTTAGAACATTGTACTTAGTTTAAAATTTAGAGTTAATTTAGACTTAGAATAATTAAGCAAAAAGTGATTAGACGGGGAATCCATGCCCGATTTTTTCTAAGTTGTTAATAAATTCAAACACTTGTAATTTTTTCAAGTTTATTCTTGGACTTAGAAAATTTTGTAGCTTATAAATTCCAACACTTGTAATTTTTTCAAGTTTTCTTGGACTTAGAAAATTTTGTTGTTTATAAATTCAAACACTTGTAATTTTTTCAAGTTTTTTCTTGGACTTAGAAAATTTTGTACTGTTTTTAAATTTCATATGTATGTATTTGTTGAAAATTTTCTAAGTGAATAAATTTCAAACACTTGTAATTTTTCAAGTTCGATCATAGACTTAGAATATTTTGCTGATTCTTATTTCTTTGTTTCATACATTTGTTTTATTATTGTTTAACATGGAATCATTGATTAAAGTACAACTAAACAACAAAAATATTATTTACAAGGGCAGGATCAACTTCAAAAAATCTCCTAAAGAAAGATTGACTCAGTTTTATATTGAAACTCGATTAGAAGCACTCGAGTCACAATGGTCAAATTTTCTTAATACTCATAAGTCTATCATCGAAAAGGCATCTGACAAAGATGCAACCACTAACCCATATTTTACGGCTGATGTCTACGACGAAACAGAAGACATTTATTTCACTTATAAATCAGAATTAAAAGAGTTGTTAAATACACAACAAGATAATTTAAATTGTAATAATTGTAGTAAAGCATCTCAAGTCACATCGAAAGTAAAGTTACCCAAAATTAGTTTACCTATTTTTTCCGGTTTATATAACGAATGGACGTCTTTTCGCGATCTTTTTGTTTCACTTATTCACAAAAATGAAACTTTGGACGACGTTGAGAAGCTTCATTACTTGAAAACACATTTATCTGGAGAAGCTGAACAATTATTGAGATATACTCCTGTCACGGCTTCTAATTACACGGAATCTTGGGCAACTCTCATTAAGCGTTATGACAATAAGAGATTTTTGTCTAATTGCATTTTGAAACGATTTATGAATCAGCCAACCATTGTAAAAGAATCTTCAAATTTAATTAAGAACCTTTTAGATACGACACTTGATTGTTTACACGGTTTGCGTACATTAGGTATAGATGTGAGTTCATGGGACACAATCATAATATACATAATTAGCTTAAAATTAGATTCCGAATCGCGCAAGTTGTGGGAGGTGAGAGTTAGTTCGAAAGATGAATTACCATCTTTTGATAGTATGAAGGAATTTTTGGAAACCCGATTTCGTTCCCTAGAATATCTAGATCCTAAACAAAATGTTACTCGTTCACATAATCCTAAATCGTTTCATGTAGCTTCTGTATCTTGTATTCTATGTTCTGGTGATCATAAACTGTGTCACTGCAAGGAATTCGCCGCAAAGGACATTGACTCTCGTCGTGAATTTGCCCGAACCAGTAAAATATGTTTTAATTGTCTTAATAGAAATCACAATGTTTATTCATGCCGTCAATCTACCCGTTGCCATAAGTGTAAGAAAAGACACCACACACTTCTGCACCCTAAAACTGTCAACGCTGTTGTGACTGATAGTCCAGCAGATGTAAATGTAGCAGCTACAGCTTCTACATCTTATCAAGGTGAGTCAACCACCCCTGTTTGTTGTTATGCAAATACTCATAGTCAAGGTTTATTAGCCACAGCTTTGGTCAACGTCGAGTCGAGATCTGGAGCTGCCTTTGTTTTAAGAGCTTTGATGGATCAAGGCTCTCAGGTTTCCTTTATCACGGAATCTGCAGTCCAGCTTCTTGGCTTGACCAAGTTACCTGCTCATACCGACATACTCCGTCTAGGCGATGACGAAGGCATTTCAATGCCTTCCAAGTGGATTGTTAAGTTTAAATTGCAGTCTCGCCTAGACCCCAATTTTGTTTTATATGTCGACGCGTATGTTTTAACAAGGCTAACCTCACACCTTCCTGAGAGAAGGATCATTCAGGCTTTGCCGTTGGTTTCGTCTTTGGAGTTAGCGGATCCCTCATTCCATACTCCAGGCAGTATTGATTTGCTGTTGAGCACTAGAGTGGTCGGCGCTGTTCTGGAGGAAGGTTTGATAAGAGGACCGCCTGGAGCACCAGTTGCTCAAAGGACTAAGCTCGGTTGGATTTTGTCTGGCGAAGTCCAGTCCGTAACTCAAAAGCCGGCTTGTTACGGCGTAGTTGTTAATACACAGGTGAATATCAATGATCATCTGAAGAAGTTTTGGGAGTTGGAAGAGTCGGAAGATTCTTCAAATTTGGGGGTTATTTCAACTGAAGAAGAACAGAAATGCGAGGAATTTTACTCTAAACTTACCAAAAGAGACGATACGGGTCGTTACATCGTTAGATTGCCATTTAAGACAGACAATCCCCAATGCAAGATTGGCAAGTCAGAGGATATAGCTGGTAAACGTTTTTGTAATTCGGAAGGAAAATTGACTCGCAATCCTGAATTTGGAAAAGAATATAAGGCTGTGATTCAAGAATATCTCGACCTAGAGCATGCTGAGGTCGTACCTGAATTGGAAGTTTCAAGAGATTCTGTATATTTACCCCATCACGCAGTAGTGCGTACTGATAAAAGCACTTCTAAGGTCCGGGTTGTTTTCGATGCGTCCTGTCCAGCTAGGAATGGTGTTTCGCTGAACTCTGAATTGATGGTTGGCCCTACTTTGCAACCTGATTTGCGCAATATTATTATGCGATGGCGTTGTCATCCAATAACTTTAGTGGCCGACATAACTAAAATGTATCGACAGATAGAAATAGCTGACGAGGATGTAGATTATCAACGCATTTTGTGGCGTGACAATACGCAAACTGAGTTACAACATTTGCGTTTGTTGCGTGTAACTTTTGGTACATCCTCGGCTCCATACTTAGCTGTGCGTTCCTTGCAGCAATTGGTTCATGATGAAGGACATAATTTTCCTTGGGTAGCAAAGCGTGTTTTATCTGATTTTTATGTCGATGATTTTCTGTCTGGTTGTGAGACTATTTCTGAAGGCGAACAGATTCATCGTGAGATGTCCGAGTTGTTGAGTCGTGGAGGTTTTCAACTTCAGAAGTGGTCCACCAATAGCGATGACCTGTTACTCAAGATAAGAGATAGATCGTGTGATGGTAATGAGAACATTATCTTCGAAAGGGAGCTCGAACTACAAGGATTTTGTGACGCTTCCAATAGGGCATTCTCGGCTGTGGTTTATTTGCGATCAGTTGATTCCAACAGCAATATTCATATTAGTCTTATAGCATCTAAGACCAATGTAGCCCCTGTCAAACAGGTGTCCATGCCTCGGTTGGAGTTGTGTGGCGCTGTATTGCTTGCGAAACTTCTAAGTGAAGTTTCAGTCACATTAGGCGTTTCGAAAAATAAATTGCATGCGTGGACTGACTCTTCGGTAGTTTTAGCATGGCTGACAAGCCACCCCAGCCGTTGGAAAACTTTTGTTGGGAACCGCGTTTCTGAAATACTTACCATTATGGATGGCGATCAATGGTCACACGTTCAATCGAAAGACAACCCTGCAGATTGCGCTTCGCGAGGTGTCAGTCCGATGGAGTTATTGGAACTTGAGTTATGGATGGAGGGACCTAGATGGCTCAAAAATAAGTTAATTGAATATAGCAAGGGTGAAGTTAGAAATACACATCTTGAAGAGAAGAAAGACAAATTTCTGTATAACGTAGTTAATATAGGAGATGGAAAAAATGAATTTATTAAAAGATTTTCATCATTGATTAAGCTAACGAGAGTTATTACATATTGCCGAAGGTTTTTTAAATTTTAAATCTAAAACAAATTTTTTTGTTAATTTAAGGTTTTCCGAAATTTATGAGGCTTTAACGTCGTGTATTCGTGTATGTCAGAGTCATTAATGAAAATAAAATGGAATATTAACTAAACAGGGAAGGCTTACCTCGCTTCATCCGTATCTCGAAGTGAACACATATTGAGAGCTGGAGGATGATTTGCCTCCTGCGCGATGGCTTCATGGAGTAATTTTAGATAAGCATACTGGTTCGGACAAGGTCACAAGAGTTGTGTCCTTGCGTTGCATATTAAATGCCCCACCTCAAAGTTGATTGTGCTCCCAGTCACTACACACGTGTATTTGCATTATTGTGTCGAAGTTATTATAATATATAAAGCTACACTACCACTCACTCACTGACTCACTGACATCGCTTTTCTCGGAAACTACGTGGAAAGTGGGGGGGATAACGACGTGATCGTGTAGAGGTGCTCCGATGGACCAGAGGAAAAATATAGCGATCTCGATCACCTTCGAAAACCGAGTGGACCCCTGGAGGTGCGCAAAAACGGTGGTACCTGGAGGGGGGGTGTCTGAACAAAAAATGCTCGGAACTGGTGGCGATTACCAGGGGGGGTGGAAAAATGGGGATTTTCGCGAAAACAAGATGGCCGCCGTACTTTGCCAAAATCGCCGTTTATGAATCCTTACGTCTCAAATTTGGCACACGTGCTCTGTTCGAGCCGGCGAATCGATCGGTGCCCAGTTCGAGTGGCTCCGGGCCCCCGTTTCCGACTTTCATACAATGGAAAATCCAACGGCCCGCGGAAACGGTGCGAGTTGGGTGGGGGGTCCCGGAACTAAAAATGATCACCACCCTGGGACGCTACCAGGGAGCCATAGTGGGACGCTCGATTTTGGAATTTTCCCATTTTTGGCGCAAACATAAAAACGTAAATTTAGACGAGGTGGCGCAACGGAGAAACACACCAATGACGCATTCATACTCGCCCAGCTCCCAGGATATCCAGAAAAATATGAAACCCTGAACTTTCTCACAGCCCGCGAAGACGGTCAACGGCCCGCGCAAACGGTAGCAGCTACATCTGGGGTGCTCGAACTAAACTTGGAGTAGACCTCGAGCAATTACCACAGATAGTGAAAAAAATTCAAAATGGCGGAAAAAATGGCCGCCGCCATACAATTTCTAAAACGGCCATTGCTGGGCCGATCACGCTGAAACTTGGCACAGGGGCTTTAATCGAGCCGCACATTAAGGTGGGATACTCATAATTGAATTTCCACCGCTGGTTTCCGAGTTTCATACAACGCGAAATTCGACGGCTCTCCGAAACGGCGCGAGATAGGTGGGGGGTGTAGAACTAAAAAATGATCAGGAAGATGGGGCGCTACCAGGGCAATGGAGAAATTTCAAATTGGACGCCATTTTTTTTTTCAAAAATGGCCAATTTTTCAAAGCAAGATGGTGGCGCCGGTTACTTTACGATGGGTCTAAAAATTGACTTTTGTGCTCTTATTGGCCATATTTACAATACTGCATACTCAGAATCTCTCTCCGACCCCTGGTTTCCATTTTCCATACATCACGAAATTCAATGGCTCTCTGAACCGGTGGCAGATAGGTCGGGGTCGCCGAAGTAAAAAATGCTTCAAAACCTGGTCCGCTTCCAGGCATATAAGAATTTTTTGTAAAAAGCGAAATTTTTTTTTTCGAAAATTTTGTATGGAAATTTCCATAGTAGGAAGGGTAATCGCATAGCAATAGCAAAAGACGGCGCCGCGGGCTGCTTGCTGCCCGCGCACCGCGCAACCTCGAAGGTCGACAGCCTCCCAGAGTAGAAAATATTTGAACAAGTAATTTATAAGCAGTTTCGACTGACTGTGGAATCGCTGTTAGCAGATAATAACAAATGGATAAGGAATTCTAATGCATTTTCAAATGACTGAAGATTTCTTCCCTGGGACGCGCCGCGGGCTGCTTGCTGCCCGCGCACCACGCAACTTCGGTGGAAGATTGCCTCCCGGAGTAGAAAAAAAACTTGAATAGGGAATTTATAAGCATTTCGGACTGACTGTAGAATCGCTGTTAGCAGATGTAACAAATGGACAGGAAATTCGAATGCATTTTCAAATGACTGAAGATTTGTAGATAGGTATTTATCTGTCTTTAATCGTCACGTTTATGGGACCATACTTCATAAGCTTTTATTAAAATAAAATTGGAGAAAAAGACGCCAATAAGTAGTTAGATATCTACAAATGCTATTCAAATTCAATACGATACAGACACAATTCCAAATTTTGAACCAATTCGACCTTGGGAAGTTATAAACCGACTTCCTTATTTGTTATTAATTTCTTAGTTAATTTTTGATGATGATGATATCAATATAGACCTGCCTACCTAAATTGTTACTTACATCAAAAGTTTTAATGAAACTTGAAAACACTTGAATGTGATTTGTGAATAATTAAAGGTATATATTTTTGACTAGCTCTTCGCGCGCCAGCGTAGTTGAAGAATCCGCATAGTTGTGAATAATAATATAATAATATAGGTAACGAACCGAGATGAGTAATTTCTATTGATGTTATTTAAACAAATTATAAAAAATCGAGGTTAAACAACCATATTTTTATACAGATTCTCTACGGACGGTTCTCACACAACACTAAGGTTTCCGTATAAGTATGAAACTTCAATATAAGACCTTGCCAAGATTGCTAATCTACGGTTTTTATTATTTTTGTTGTTGCAGCGACATCGACATCATGATCTCTGAAATTTTCAAATGTAGGTATCAAGGTTCATGAGATACAGCCTGGTGGCAGATGGACAAACAGTCAGCCAGTCAGTAATAGGGTCCCCTTTTTACCCTTTGGGTACATATTCTTAAGAATAGAACATTTTTATTTTTAATTATAAATTTTTAAATCGAGAGCGGCGTAAGCGCATCTATAAGGAGTGTGCTACAGCAGTTCCGCGAGAGGGCGCCACCAGCCTATGGGAGCCAGTTGAAGCAGCAAGCACTCGCAGTCTAGTGCTATGTTCCGGCAGAGGGCGGGCCTTCCACATAGCAGCAACTGAGCACGACCAACTATAGAGGGCGCCACTTACGATTGGCAACGTATTATGAATGGTTTGAAGAAACAACTGTGAGTAAACATTGTGTAGTAAAAATATTTAATTTCGATCTTCTATCAAGTTACAATTAGTGAAGTGTTTGGGACTTTAATTATTTTACGTATATTTAGAACATTGTACTTAGTTTAAAATTTAGAGTTAATTTAGACTTAGAATAATTAAGCAAAAAGTGATTAGACGGGGAATCCATGCCCGATTTTTTCTAAGTTGTTAATAAATTCAAACACTTGTAATTTTTTCAAGTTTATTCTTGGACTTAGAAAATTTTGTAGCTTATAAATTCCAACACTTGTAATTTTTTCAAGTTTTCTTGGACTTAGAAAATTTTGTTGTTTATAAATTCAAACACTTGTAATTTTTTCAAGTTTTTTCTTGGACTTAGAAAATTTTGTACTGTTTTTAAATTTCATATGTATGTATTTGTTGAAAATTTTCTAAGTGAATAAATTTCAAACACTTGTAATTTTTCAAGTTCGATCATAGACTTAGAATATTTTGCTGATTCTTATTTCTTTGTTTCATACATTTGTTTTATTATTGTTTAACATGGAATCATTGATTAAAGTACAACTAAACAACAAAAATATTATTTACAAGGGCAGGATCAACTTCAAAAAATCTCCTAAAGAAAGATTGACTCAGTTTTATATTGAAACTCGATTAGAAGCACTCGAGTCACAATGGTCAAATTTTCTTAATACTCATAAGTCTATCATCGAAAAGGCATCTGACAAAGATGCAACCACTAACCCATATTTTACGGCTGATGTCTACGACGAAACAGAAGACATTTATTTCACTTATAAATCAGAATTAAAAGAGTTGTTAAATACACAACAAGATAATTTAAATTGTAATAATTGTAGTAAAGCATCTCAAGTCACATCGAAAGTAAAGTTACCCAAAATTAGTTTACCTATTTTTTCCGGTTTATATAACGAATGGACGTCTTTTCGCGATCTTTTTGTTTCACTTATTCACAAAAATGAAACTTTGGACGACGTTGAGAAGCTTCATTACTTGAAAACACATTTATCTGGAGAAGCTGAACAATTATTGAGATATACTCCTGTCACGGCTTCTAATTACACGGAATCTTGGGCAACTCTCATTAAGCGTTATGACAATAAGAGATTTTTGTCTAATTGCATTTTGAAACGATTTATGAATCAGCCAACCATTGTAAAAGAATCTTCAAATTTAATTAAGAACCTTTTAGATACGACACTTGATTGTTTACACGGTTTGCGTACATTAGGTATAGATGTGAGTTCATGGGACACAATCATAATATACATAATTAGCTTAAAATTAGATTCCGAATCGCGCAAGTTGTGGGAGGTGAGAGTTAGTTCGAAAGATGAATTACCATCTTTTGATAGTATGAAGGAATTTTTGGAAACCCGATTTCGTTCCCTAGAATATCTAGATCCTAAACAAAATGTTACTCGTTCACATAATCCTAAATCGTTTCATGTAGCTTCTGTATCTTGTATTCTATGTTCTGGTGATCATAAACTGTGTCACTGCAAGGAATTCGCCGCAAAGGACATTGACTCTCGTCGTGAATTTGCCCGAACCAGTAAAATATGTTTTAATTGTCTTAATAGAAATCACAATGTTTATTCATGCCGTCAATCTACCCGTTGCCATAAGTGTAAGAAAAGACACCACACACTTCTGCACCCTAAAACTGTCAACGCTGTTGTGACTGATAGTCCAGCAGATGTAAATGTAGCAGCTACAGCTTCTACATCTTATCAAGGTGAGTCAACCACCCCTGTTTGTTGTTATGCAAATACTCATAGTCAAGGTTTATTAGCCACAGCTTTGGTCAACGTCGAGTCGAGATCTGGAGCTGCCTTTGTTTTAAGAGCTTTGATGGATCAAGGCTCTCAGGTTTCCTTTATCACGGAATCTGCAGTCCAGCTTCTTGGCTTGACCAAGTTACCTGCTCATACCGACATACTCCGTCTAGGCGATGACGAAGGCATTTCAATGCCTTCCAAGTGGATTGTTAAGTTTAAATTGCAGTCTCGCCTAGACCCCAATTTTGTTTTATATGTCGACGCGTATGTTTTAACAAGGCTAACCTCACACCTTCCTGAGAGAAGGATCATTCAGGCTTTGCCGTTGGTTTCGTCTTTGGAGTTAGCGGATCCCTCATTCCATACTCCAGGCAGTATTGATTTGCTGTTGAGCACTAGAGTGGTCGGCGCTGTTCTGGAGGAAGGTTTGATAAGAGGACCGCCTGGAGCACCAGTTGCTCAAAGGACTAAGCTCGGTTGGATTTTGTCTGGCGAAGTCCAGTCCGTAACTCAAAAGCCGGCTTGTTACGGCGTAGTTGTTAATACACAGGTGAATATCAATGATCATCTGAAGAAGTTTTGGGAGTTGGAAGAGTCGGAAGATTCTTCAAATTTGGGGGTTATTTCAACTGAAGAAGAACAGAAATGCGAGGAATTTTACTCTAAACTTACCAAAAGAGACGATACGGGTCGTTACATCGTTAGATTGCCATTTAAGACAGACAATCCCCAATGCAAGATTGGCAAGTCAGAGGATATAGCTGGTAAACGTTTTTGTAATTCGGAAGGAAAATTGACTCGCAATCCTGAATTTGGAAAAGAATATAAGGCTGTGATTCAAGAATATCTCGACCTAGAGCATGCTGAGGTCGTACCTGAATTGGAAGTTTCAAGAGATTCTGTATATTTACCCCATCACGCAGTAGTGCGTACTGATAAAAGCACTTCTAAGGTCCGGGTTGTTTTCGATGCGTCCTGTCCAGCTAGGAATGGTGTTTCGCTGAACTCTGAATTGATGGTTGGCCCTACTTTGCAACCTGATTTGCGCAATATTATTATGCGATGGCGTTGTCATCCAATAACTTTAGTGGCCGACATAACTAAAATGTATCGACAGATAGAAATAGCTGACGAGGATGTAGATTATCAACGCATTTTGTGGCGTGACAATACGCAAACTGAGTTACAACATTTGCGTTTGTTGCGTGTAACTTTTGGTACATCCTCGGCTCCATACTTAGCTGTGCGTTCCTTGCAGCAATTGGTTCATGATGAAGGACATAATTTTCCTTGGGTAGCAAAGCGTGTTTTATCTGATTTTTATGTCGATGATTTTCTGTCTGGTTGTGAGACTATTTCTGAAGGCGAACAGATTCATCGTGAGATGTCCGAGTTGTTGAGTCGTGGAGGTTTTCAACTTCAGAAGTGGTCCACCAATAGCGATGACCTGTTACTCAAGATAAGAGATAGATCGTGTGATGGTAATGAGAACATTATCTTCGAAAGGGAGCTCGAACTACAAGGATTTTGTGACGCTTCCAATAGGGCATTCTCGGCTGTGGTTTATTTGCGATCAGTTGATTCCAACAGCAATATTCATATTAGTCTTATAGCATCTAAGACCAATGTAGCCCCTGTCAAACAGGTGTCCATGCCTCGGTTGGAGTTGTGTGGCGCTGTATTGCTTGCGAAACTTCTAAGTGAAGTTTCAGTCACATTAGGCGTTTCGAAAAATAAATTGCATGCGTGGACTGACTCTTCGGTAGTTTTAGCATGGCTGACAAGCCACCCCAGCCGTTGGAAAACTTTTGTTGGGAACCGCGTTTCTGAAATACTTACCATTATGGATGGCGATCAATGGTCACACGTTCAATCGAAAGACAACCCTGCAGATTGCGCTTCGCGAGGTGTCAGTCCGATGGAGTTATTGGAACTTGAGTTATGGATGGAGGGACCTAGATGGCTCAAAAATAAGTTAATTGAATATAGCAAGGGTGAAGTTAGAAATACACATCTTGAAGAGAAGAAAGACAAATTTCTGTATAACGTAGTTAATATAGGAGATGGAAAAAATGAATTTATTAAAAGATTTTCATCATTGATTAAGCTAACGAGAGTTATTACATATTGCCGAAGGTTTTTTAAATTTTAAATCTAAAACAAATTTTTTTGTTAATTTAAGGTTTTCCGAAATTTATGAGGCTTTAACGTCGTGTATTCGTGTATGTCAGAGTCATTAATGAAAATAAAATGGAATATTAACTAAACAGGGAAGGCTTACCTCGCTTCATCCGTATCTCGAAGTGAACACATATTGAGAGCTGGAGGATGATTTGCCTCCTGCGCGATGGCTTCATGGAGTAATTTTAGATAAGCATACTGGTTCGGACAAGGTCACAAGAGTTGTGTCCTTGCGTTGCATATTAAATGCCCCACCTCAAAGTTGATTGTGCTCCCAGTCACTACACACGTGTATTTGCATTATTGTGTCGAAGTTATTATAATATATAAAGCTACACTACCACTCACTCACTGACTCACTGACATCGCTTTTCTCGGAAACTACGTGGAAAGTGGGGGGGATAACGACGTGATCGTGTAGAGGTGCTCCGATGGACCAGAGGAAAAATATAGCGATCTCGATCACCTTCGAAAACCGAGTGGACCCCTGGAGGTGCGCAAAAACGGTGGTACCTGGAGGGGGGGTGTCTGAACAAAAAATGCTCGGAACTGGTGGCGATTACCAGGGGGGGTGGAAAAATGGGGATTTTCGCGAAAACAAGATGGCCGCCGTACTTTGCCAAAATCGCCGTTTATGAATCCTTACGTCTCAAATTTGGCACACGTGCTCTGTTCGAGCCGGCGAATCGATCGGTGCCCAGTTCGAGTGGCTCCGGGCCCCCGTTTCCGACTTTCATACAATGGAAAATCCAACGGCCCGCGGAAACGGTGCGAGTTGGGTGGGGGGTCCCGGAACTAAAAATGATCACCACCCTGGGACGCTACCAGGGAGCCATAGTGGGACGCTCGATTTTGGAATTTTCCCATTTTTGGCGCAAACATAAAAACGTAAATTTAGACGAGGTGGCGCAACGGAGAAACACACCAATGACGCATTCATACTCGCCCAGCTCCCAGGATATCCAGAAAAATATGAAACCCTGAACTTTCTCACAGCCCGCGAAGACGGTCAACGGCCCGCGCAAACGGTAGCAGCTACATCTGGGGTGCTCGAACTAAACTTGGAGTAGACCTCGAGCAATTACCACAGATAGTGAAAAAAATTCAAAATGGCGGAAAAAATGGCCGCCGCCATACAATTTCTAAAACGGCCATTGCTGGGCCGATCACGCTGAAACTTGGCACAGGGGCTTTAATCGAGCCGCACATTAAGGTGGGATACTCATAATTGAATTTCCACCGCTGGTTTCCGAGTTTCATACAACGCGAAATTCGACGGCTCTCCGAAACGGCGCGAGATAGGTGGGGGGTGTAGAACTAAAAAATGATCAGGAAGATGGGGCGCTACCAGGGCAATGGAGAAATTTCAAATTGGACGCCATTTTTTTTTTCAAAAATGGCCAATTTTTCAAAGCAAGATGGTGGCGCCGGTTACTTTACGATGGGTCTAAAAATTGACTTTTGTGCTCTTATTGGCCATATTTACAATACTGCATACTCAGAATCTCTCTCCGACCCCTGGTTTCCATTTTCCATACATCACGAAATTCAATGGCTCTCTGAACCGGTGGCAGATAGGTCGGGGTCGCCGAAGTAAAAAATGCTTCAAAACCTGGTCCGCTTCCAGGCATATAAGAATTTTTTGTAAAAAGCGAAATTTTTTTTTTCGAAAATTTTGTATGGAAATTTCCATAGTAGGAAGGGTAATCGCATAGCAATAGCAAAAGACGGCGCCGCGGGCTGCTTGCTGCCCGCGCACCGCGCAACCTCGAAGGTCGACAGCCTCCCAGAGTAGAAAATATTTGAACAAGTAATTTATAAGCAGTTTCGACTGACTGTGGAATCGCTGTTAGCAGATAATAACAAATGGATAAGGAATTCTAATGCATTTTCAAATGACTGAAGATTTCTTCCCTGGGACGCGCCGCGGGCTGCTTGCTGCCCGCGCACCACGCAACTTCGGTGGAAGATTGCCTCCCGGAGTAGAAAAAAAACTTGAATAGGGAATTTATAAGCATTTCGGACTGACTGTAGAATCGCTGTTAGCAGATGTAACAAATGGACAGGAAATTCGAATGCATTTTCAAATGACTGAAGATTTGTAGATAGGTATTTATCTGTCTTTAATCGTCACGTTTATGGGACCATACTTCATAAGCTTTTATTAAAATAAAATTGGAGAAAAAGACGCCAATAAGTAGTTAGATATCTACAAATGCTATTCAAATTCAATACGATACAGACACAATTCCAAATTTTGAACCAATTCGACCTTGGGAAGTTATAAACCGACTTCCTTATTTGTTATTAATTTCTTAGTTAATTTTTGATGATGATGATATCAATATAGACCTGCCTACCTAAATTGTTACTTACATCAAAAGTTTTAATGAAACTTGAAAACACTTGAATGTGATTTGTGAATAATTAAAGGTATATATTTTTGACTAGCTCTTCGCGCGCCAGCGTAGTTGAAGAATCCGCATAGTTGTGAATAATAATATAATAATATAGGTAACGAACCGAGATGAGTAATTTCTATTGATGTTATTTAAACAAATTATAAAAAATCGAGGTTAAACAACCATATTTTTATACAGATTCTCTACGGACGGTTCTCACACAACACTAAGGTTTCCGTATAAGTATGAAACTTCAATATAAGACCTTGCCAAGATTGCTAATCTACGGTTTTTATTATTTTTGTTGTTGCAGCGACATCGACATCATGATCTCTGAAATTTTCAAATGTAGGTATCAAGGTTCATGAGATACAGCCTGGTGGCAGATGGACAAACAGTCAGCCAGTCAGTAATAGGGTCCCCTTTTTACCCTTTGGGTACATATTCTTAAGAATAGAACATTTTTATTTTTAATTATAAATTTTTAAATCATTAATATTCAAGATCTGTAGAATAAGTGTGGAACCTATACTATCACATTAAACATGTATAGTAATAAGTATTTATCTATTAATAATTATTTATACTGATTTTTTATTTCATTTAGCTTTCGCCAATGTTGTAATAAAAATTAAGTGTGAATAAAATGTACGGTCTACCCACCCTCTTCAAATATTTATATGATTTCAAATCAAATTGGAATAATAAAAATTAATAATCAACAAGCATTCAATGAGAATTTTATAAATCAATACAGTTTACTTTAACATACATGCTATATGCAAAGTTATCTAACATTAAAATAAAGGTATTTTAAAAAATTATATGAAAGCAATTTAAATTATTTGTTTCTACTTTATGAATATTATTACTAAGAGACACTAGAGATTAATAAGAAAATGAAACACATTAAAAAGTTTTCATTATAATATATTTACACTGAAAACATAATATCCAAACAATAATAATAACTATTTATTTAATTTAATTATAAACATGACTTGGTGTAGGGTTGGATAGGTACCATGTTTAAATTAATATTTTAATGATACAGTAACTTTTATTTCATACTTTTGTCAAGACTTCTGCAGGGATCCTGAGTTACATTGTTCTTGAAAGATATTTTTTGGATAGATATATTAAATTTATGATGTTTGGTGAATTAAAATTAATAAAGAGTATGGCCAAATTATTATACTCGGTTCCTTTTTTCTTATAGCAAACAATGTTGTTTAAAATGTAGACGGCTTTTACTTATTAGGTATTTTCTTTATATAATAGTAAGAAGTATAAAATGTACAGTAGCAATAGCTATCAAGTTTTCAGAGATATCATGGTTATTCAAATTTAAATTTATACACTTTATTACTATTTTTCATCTATAATATAATACCATCAATGGGTCAATCAGTCTGAATTATTCAATATTAATAATACTAATAATTTTCTGGAATCTTAGACGGACACCTCAAATAAATGAAATTCGGGATCACGTTTCAAAAATTTAACCAATATTTGAATAAGTAATTTATAAGCAGTTTTGACTGACTGTAGAATCGCTGTTAGCAGATGTAACAAATGGACAGGAAATTCGAATGCATTTTCAAATGACTGAAGATTTCTGCCCTGGGATGAGCCGCGAGCTGCTTGCAGCTCGCGCACCACGCACCCTCGAAGGTGGACAGCCCCCCGGAATAGAAAATATTTGAATGGGAAATTTATAAGCACTTCCGATTGACTGTGGAATCACCTTTAGCATATAGTAACAAATGTACAGGAAATTCGAATGCAGTTTCAATTGACTGATGATTTCTGCCCCGGGATGAGACACACCACGCACCTTCGAAAGTGAACAGCCCCCCGGAATAGAAAATATTTGAATGGGAAATTTATAAGCACTTCCGATTGACTGTGGAATCACTGTTAACATATAGTAACAAATGTACAGGAAATTCGAATGCAGTTTCAATTGACTGATGATTTCTGCCCCGGGATGAGACACACCACGCACCTTCGAAAGTGAACAGCCCCCCGGAGTAGAAAATATTTGAATGGGAAATTTATAAGCACTTCCGATTGACTGTGGAATCGCTGTTAGCAGATAATAACAAATTGACGGGGAATTTTAATGCATTTTCAAATGACTGAAGATTTCTGCCCTGGGATGCTTCCGCACCACGCTCCCTCGAAGATGGACAGCCTCCCGGAGTGGAAAATACTTGAATGGGGAATTTATAAGCATTACCGACTGACTGTAGATTCGCTGTTAGCAGATAGTAACAAATGGACAGAAAATTCGAATGCATTTTCAAATGACTGCCCTATTGCTTCAACCCAGGAGCAAAAGGGGCTCGCGGGCTGCTTGCAGCCCGCGCACAACGCACCCTCGAAGGTCGACAGCATTCCAGAATAGAAAATTTATGAATTGGGAATTTATAAGCACTTCCGATTGACTGTGGAATCGCAGTTAGCAGAAAATTATAAATGGACTTGGAATTCTAACACATTTTCTAATGACTGCCCTATTGCTTCAACCCAGGGGCAAAAGGGGCTCGCGGGCTGCTTGCAGCCCGCGCACAACGCACCAGCTAGTTATAATATATAAAGCTACACTACCACTCACTCACTGACTCACTGACATCGCTTTTCTCGGAAACTACGCGGAAAGTGGGGGGGATAATGACGTGATCGTGTAGAGGTGCGCCGAGTGACCTGAGGAAAAATATAGCGATCTCGATCATCTTCGAATACCGAGTGCACCCCTGGAGGTGCGCGAAAACGGTGCCACCTGGAGGGGGGGTGTCTGAACAAAAAATGCTCGGAACTGGTGGCGATTACCAGGGGTGGTGGAAAAATGGCGATTTTCGCGAAAACAAGATGGCCGCCGTACTTTGCCAAAATCGCCGTTTATGAATCCTTACGTCTCAAATTTGGCACACGTGCTCTGTTCGAGCCGGCGAATCGATCGGTGCCCCGTTCGAGTGGCTCCGGGCCCCCGTTTCCAACTTCCATACAACGTAAAATCCAACGGCCCGCGGAAACGGTGCGAGTTGAGTGGGGGGTCCCGGAACTAAAAATGAACACCACCCTGGGACGCTACCAGGGAGCCATAGTGGGTCGCTCGATTTTGGAATTTTTCCATTTTTGGCGCAAACATAAAAACGTAAATTTAGACGAGGTGGCGCAACGGAGAAATACACCAATGATGCATTCGTACTCGCCCAGCTCCTAGGATATCCAGAAAAATACGAAATCTTAAACTTTCCCTCATCTCGCGAAGACGGTCAACGGCCCGCGCAAACGGTAGCAGGTACATCTGGGGTGCTCGAACTAAACTTGGAGTAGACCTCGAGCAATTACCACAGATAGTGAAAAAAATTCAAAATGGCGGAAAAAATGGCCGCAGCCATACAATTTCTAAAACGGCCATTTCTGGGCCGATCGCGCTGAAACTTGGCACAGAGGCTTTAATCGAGCCGCAAATTAAGGTGTGATACTCATAATCGAGTTTCCACCGCTGGTTTCCGAGTTTCATACAACGCAAAATTCGACGGCCCTCCGAAACGGCGCCAGATAGCCGGGGGGTGTAAAACTAAAAAATGATCAGGAAGATGAGGCGCTACCAGGGCAATGGAGAAATTTCAAATTGGACGCAATTTTTTTTTTCAAAAATGGCCAATTTTTCAAAGCAAGATGGTGGCGCCCGTTACTTCACGATCGGTCTGAAAATTGACTTCTGTGCTTTGATCAGCCAGATTTACAAAACTGCATACTCAGAATCTCTCTCCGACCCCTGGTTTCCATTTTCCATACATCACGAAATTCAACGGCTCTCTGAACCAGTTGCACTTAGGTCGGGGTCGCCGAAGTAAAAAATGCTTCAAAACCTGGTCCGCTTCCAGGCATATAATAATTTTTGGTAAAAAGCGAAATTTTTTTTTTCGAAAATTTTGTATGGAAATTTCCATAGTAGGAAGGATGATTGAATAGCCACGGCAAAAGGTGGTACCGCGGGCTGCTTGCTGCCCGCGCACCGCGCAACCTCGAAGGTCGACAGGTTCCCGGAGTAGAAAATATTTGAATAAGTAATTTATAAGCAGTTTCGACTGACTGTGGAATCGCTGTTAGCAGATAATAACAAATGGATAAGGAATTCTAATGCATTTTCAAATGACTGAAGATTTCTTCCCTGGGACGCGCCGCGGGCTGCTTGCTGCCCGCGCACCACGCAACTTCGGTGGAAGATTGCCTCCCGGAGTAGAAAAAAAACTTGAATAGGGAATTTATGGACTGACTGTAGAATCGCTGTTAGCAGATGTAACAAATGGACAGGAAATTCGAATGCATTTTCAAATGACTGAAGATTTCTGCCCTGGGATGAGCCGCGAGCTGCTTGCAGCTCGCGCACCACTCATCCTCGAAGGTGGACAGCCCCCCGGAATAGAAAATATTTGAATGAGAAATTTATAAGCACTTCCGATTGACTGTGGAATCGCTGTTAGCAGATAATAACAAATTGACGGGGAATTTTAATGCATAATGAATTTGATTTTAATCGACGCTACTAAAAAGACTGAAGTTTTCAATATGTTTTGTACATCTTCACACATATTAAACTGAATTCGCAAGGGTGATATTACAGTTAATCTGTTATTGTTAAGAAGTTATTTAAAGCTTATATTTCTTTGTTAATTGTTAATTTATGTATGTTATTTTAATTTAGTTAAGTTTATTTTTTGTTTTATAAAATTGTATCTCTGTCGCATTGGGCAATGTCCTGTAATGGCATGTGATGTTTTTTAAATAAATAAATAAATATTTTATTGAGTGAATAAGCCAATCGTTCACGCTTTATAAGCGTAGGACTTACACCAAGAGAAGTACACTACTCTCTGTTTTTGTATCGAAAATAGCGTATTTTTGTATTGCGAATAATGTAGTTCTTGAATTGCATGTAAGGTAAATAGCATAACTAAATATTATGTAGTAATTAAGTAGGTATATTAAATCGTTTTTATTTTTTACTTTTCCGTTTTTGAAGTCGGTTTTTTTAACGAAGTTATTTTTATTTAATACTTTTTAGTGTATTTTTCATCACGAATCAACGATTTTTTATCATTGACTGTAGATTGTAGAATCTCTGTTAGCATATACATAGTAACAAATGGACAGGAAATTCGAATGCATTTTCAATTGACATTGAGATACAGCCTGGTGGCAGATGGACAAACAGTCAGCCAGTCCCCATAGGGTCCCCTTTTTACCCTTTGGGTACAGATTCTTAAGAATAGAACATTTTTATTTTTAATTAAAAAATTTTAAATCATTAATATTCAAGATCTGTAGAATAAGTGTGGAACCTATACTATCACATTAAACATTAGGGTGGAGTGATATTGTGTGAAATAATTTTTTTTTGTTTTTTTCAAATGGCATAGCGAAAGAAAGGTGCCTTTTAATGAGTGAATTCAGCATACAAAATATTGTTTACGTGTCTTGATGTTTTGAGGCGCCCCCAACCCAATTGAAAATTAGAAAAATATGATTTTTTATATTTATTTTTTAATCACAGTATTTTTTATGGCCTTCAAGTCTATTATATAACAAACTTATTTGAATTACATTAAATAATAGCCTGATAAGTTGTTTTAACGTTTTTCATTAATGAAAATTATATTAAAGAGGAGAGGAATGAAAATATCAGAAATAATTAATTATTTAGTACTAGCTGCGCTTCGCGGTTTCACCCGCGTGGCTCAGCTCCTGTTAATCTTAGCTTAATGAAATATAGCCTTTAGCCTTCCTCGATAAATGGGCTATCTAACACCGAAAGAACTTTTCAAATCGGACCAGTAGTTTTTAAGATTAGCGCGTTCAAACAAACAAACTCTTCAGCTTTATAATATTAGTATATAAATTATAATATTAGTATAGATAAGGATGGTTTTTTTTTCAAAACTAGGCATTGGCAGTCGTGATACTGATACTCTTGCCATTATAAAACCATTTTGTTTACTTTCTCAACAAACTGCACTTGAAGCCTCTGTCACCAATTTGATAATATGCATTACGGCCTGGGTAAGGCAAAGAAAATCTTTGATATTCTGAAACATGTAGTCAAACCGCTATTCACGATGTCTTTTAAGATTTATTCAGATAAATTAGAAGTCAGAGGCTTAGTGTTCTTACATTCTTGCCACATAGTTAAGTCGGTATAATCTTTTGAGCACTTGCTAATTTTTTTTAACTCTCTTGTACTTACAAGAGAGTTAAAAAAAATTCATTTGCAACTTCAAATATCAAAATATAACCTTTGGTACCGAGTGACAAAATACTTCAGTTATCTTTTTTTGTTCTTTTTTGTTCGTTTGTCGGTCTTGATAAGGTTTTAATAAGCGTCTATATTAATTTGTCATGGTGTGTCGAATAAGTTGTAGTACTCTGTTACAGCTAATAGTGGGAAGCGATGCTTTTCGCCACACATCAAACATTTCCGTAGCTAATCTTTCGGATAAATCATGAATTTTGTTATTTTATTAGGTTTAAATTCATATCTAATAAATAAGTAATAATTTCTTAGCATCAGTATAAGTTGGTAATTGAATATTTATCTATTAATAATTATTTATACTGATTTTTTATTTCATTTAGCTTTCACCAATGTTGTGATAAAAATTAAGTGTGAATAAAATGTACCTACCCACCCTCTTCAAATATTTATATGATTTCAAATCAAATTGGAATAATAAAAATTCATAATCAACAAGCATTCAATGAGAATTTTATAAATCAATACAGTTTACTTTAACATACATGCTTTATGCAAAGTTATCTAACAAAAAAATAAAGGTACCTATTTTAAAAAATTATATGAAAGCAATTTAAATTATTTTTTTCTACTTTATGAATATTATTACTAAGAGACACTAGATTAATAAGAAAATGAAACACATTAAAAAGTTTTCACTATAATATATTTACACTGAAAACATAATATCCAAACCATATGATAACTATTTATTTAATTTAATTATAAACATGACTTGGTGTAGGTATAGGTACTATGTTTAAATTAATATTTTAATGATACAGTAACTTTTATTTCATATTTTTGTCAAGACTTCTGCAGGGATCCCGAGTTACATTGTTCTTGAAAGATATTTTTTGGATAGATATATTAAATTTATGATGTTTGGTGAATTAAAATTTATAAAGAGTATGGCCAAATTATTATACTCGGTTCCTTTTTTCTTATAGCAAACAATGTTGTTTAAAATGTAGGCGGCTTTCACTTATTAGCTATATTCTGTATATTATAGTAAGAAGTATAAAATGTACAGTAGCAATAGCTATCAAGTTTTCAGAGATATCATGGTTACTCAAATTGAAATTTATACACTTTATTACTATTTTTCATCTATAATATAATACCATCAATGCGGGTCAATCAGTCTGAGTTATTCAATATTAATAATACCTACTAATAACTTTCTGGAATCTTAGACGGATACCTCAAATAAATGAAATTCGGGATCACGTTTCAAAAATTTAACAAATATTTGAATAAGTAATTTATAAGCAGTTTCGACTGACTGTAGAATCGCTGATAGCAGATGTAACAAATGGACAGGAAATTCGAATGCATTTTCAAATGACTGAAGATTTCTGCCCTGGGATGAGCTGCGAGCTGCTTGCAGCTCGCGCACCACGCACCCTCGGAGGTGGACAGCCCTCCGGAATAGAAAATATTTGAATGGGAAATTTATAAGCACTTCCGTTAGCAGATAATAACAAATTGACGGGGAATTTTAATGCATTTTCAAATGACTGAAGATTTCTGCCCTGGGATGCTTCCGCACCACGCTCCCTCGAAGGTGGACAGCCTCCCGGAGTGGAAAATACTTGAATGGGGAATTTATAAGCATTACCGACTGACTGTAGAATCGCTGTTAGCAGATGTAAGAAATGGACAGAAAATTCGAATGCATTTTCAAATGACTGCCCTATTACTTCAACCCAGGGGCAAAAGAGGCGCACAACGCTCCCTCGAAGGTCGACAGCATTCCAGAATAGAAAATTTATGAATTGGGAATTTATAAGCACTTCCGATTGACTGTGGAATCGCAGTTTGCGGAAAATTATAAATGGACTTGGAATTCTAACACATTTTCAAATGACTCCCTTATTGCTTCAACCCAGGGGCAAAAGGGGCTCGCGGGCTGCTTGCAGCCCGCGCACAACGCACCAGCTAGTTTTTTATATATTTTGTTATTTTTTTTTTGTTATTATTGTTTACAGTCCACTTACTCTAGTCTAAGACAATATGTAGTGTCTTAAGACGTTACTGCCATTTAATGTTTCATGGTGGGCGGTAACGCAGTTATCAATGTATGTAGTTTTAAGTGATGGACATTCTGTCCATGGTGGGCGGAATGTTAAATGTTCTGATTAGATAAAAGTTGTAACTACTTGTCGCTAGATGTCGCTGTACCGGAAACGTGTGTTTTTACATCGCGCTATTGAAGTTGTGTTTATCATTTATATAATGCATAGAAAATATATAGTTCTGCTATTCGCCAAAAGATGGCATATTTATGTTTTAAGGTTAAGTTACATCTCGCTATTGTAATTTTTTTGTGAAAACATATATTATTTTAGAATAATAAATTTTTTGTTGCTCACTTGGAACTTTTGTTTTATTATAATCGTTCCCGAGAGACAGTGGGTGGCAGGCCTTGGTTCGAACACACCGAGATATTTGATTTCGTCAACTATTTGGAGATTAGGGCACGAGCATAGTGGTGTTCCTACTTTGTAGTGATGGATGGTAAACCTCATATCTACCACAGGTGCCGTTTTTTGTGTTGTATGAAAACAAACAACTTTTGTTTTGTCGGTATTCAGGGTAAGTAAGTTGCTTTGCAGCCAACTTGCCATCATTTGAAGACCTGCTTGGGTTACATCAACGAGTCCAGCCCAGTCGCGCTCGTAGAATATAACAGCAGTATCATCTGCAAAGGCAAAAACTTGAGCCTGAAGCATGTTCAATGAGCAGAAGTCGTTAATGTAGACCAAGAAAAGGGTGGGACCTAAAACACTACCCTGTGGGACACCGAAATTTATATATTTAAAATCACTACAGTAGTTTTCTACCTTTACCCGCTGTAACCGCTGAGATAGATATGAGGAAAACCATTCCAAAGGTAAGCCTCTAATTCCCGCACACTCAAGTTTCTTGAGTAGGATTTTGCGAGAAACAGTATCAAATGCTTTTGCCAGATCCAGGAAAACGCCAGCACACCTGTAACCACTATCTAATTTACCAACAATAAAATCAACCAATGATGTGATGGCATCCTCCGTGGATCTGGCAGCTCGAAATCCATATTGGTTAGGTGACAATATATTTTCCTTCTCCAGAAAGCGTATCAGTCGGCTGTTTACTATTTTTTCAATAATTTTAGATAGTGAGCTAAGAAGAGAGATTGGCCTATAGTTAGATGGTGTAATAGGGTCGCCTTGTTTAAAAATTGGACAGACATTAGCAAGTTTGCAACAGCTAGGAAAAGTACCGGATGAAAGACTTAAGTTTATTATAGAAGAAATGGGTGTTGCAAGAGATAATTTGGAATTTTTAAGAATTGTATTAGTAATGCCATCCATTCCCGGAGCGGAGTTTGTCTTTAAGCAACTGATGACTTTTACTACTTCTGAAGGATCGGAAGGTGTGAAAGCAAGTGAGTTTGATGGACTTTTTGCTAAATTAGTATAAGTTCGAGCTAGTTCTGTTTCGGATTTATCCAGATTGTCTAAAATTTTAGTGGCCAATTTTTCACCTATTTCTGAAAAGTACTCATTTAGTATATTAAGGGAATCTATAGGATTATTAGTCTTGATGTTAAGAAGTTCATTATGAGATTTTTTTGGTATCATCAATTTTGCATATTCGTTTAACAGTTCTCCAGAGCTTTTTACTATCCTTACTAGTGTCTTGAATAGCCTGTCTATCATATTCATCTTTTAAATTTTGTAATAAATTGTTGCAAGTATTTCTGTATTTTTTATACTCATTTTTAAGTGATTCAGAGTCAGGGAATTTTTTTGTGGTCATATGTAAAGCATCACGCTTTTTCATACATTTTAATAAGGTAGGGGTTAACTATGGTTTAAATATTATTTTACGTTTACTAGTAGTTATTTTTGTTGAATTTTGTGAAATGAGATCATTAAGAGAGCCAATAAAAATCTCGGTAGCCATGTCAACATTATCACAGTTATATAAAGTGGACCAGTCCATTTTTTCTATTGACTCTTGCAATTTATTGTGATCAATTTTCGATTTAACTAAAATGTCCGTACTATTCCAGAAATACTTATCTATAGATGTAAGGCTAATTGACAATAAGACAGTATCATGGTCAGTAATATCAGAATGGCAAATAACTGCTTTGCACTGTGATCGTGACTTTATCATACAATGGTCAAGACAGCTCCCCGATCTCGTTGGTACCTTATATGCAGGTATATAACCATATTGGGTCACTAGGTTTAAATATTGCTCAGAATAGATAGACATACCATTATCTGTAATATCTAGGTTCAAATCGCCAGTTATTATTCTATTGCTACTTGTACATTTTTTTAACACACTTTCCAAAGAGTCCAAAAAGTTACACAAATCTGAAATGGAAGTAAAAGAAGGAGATCTATAGATTGAAGTTATAGAGATAATAGGGTTTATTTCTAAGATTAAACATGTCCCATTACGAAAACTAGGTTCCAATATTTTAACCATGCTAAGGCTAGCTTTATAATATATTACAATACCATCGCTTTTGTTGTAGCATTTTTTTGTATACACGCAGATATAACCAGGAAGATTGATACCCCCGAATGTGTCGTCAATCCAACATTCTGATTTCTGTAAGTACAATGACATCCGGTTGATAGCCAAGACGATCTAGAAATAATTCAAATGAGCCAATATTTTTACGTATACTTCTTATGTTCTGTGTAATCATTGTGAACTGTCTATTAACGTCTCCAAAGTAACGGATGCAAGATTCAGGCTCGAAGGTTTGCCAGAACGGAATAAGACACGTCTGGTCTATATCATCAATTACGTTTATGTTAGCCATTAGCTTTTATAATAATAATTATGTGGAAACCAACATCTTTGATATATTTATTGTTCAATTCTAAAAGCTTTTTGTGTCTGTCAGAATTATATGTAAGTGAGTAAGAGTCAATTACATAAACACCTTTATGGTTAAGATTAAATGCTTGTATACAATATTTTGAATAATTCAAATGTAGGAAAGTGAAAGCGTAAGTAATAGGTAAAATATTTATACATTTAAGACGGCTCTTAATTATAGTTTTACTATATTGTAAGTATTCGATACAAACAATCAATTTCAAGACAACAATTTCATATTTAGGAAAAAAAAAAAAAAATATACATTTGATGTATAGAATTACATTAAAATTAATTATACGACCCTTTGGAAAGCAATTGATGTTATACTGTTTAAAAATTAACTCATTAAAAAATATTATAATTTCATATGCAAAAATAAATTCAAAATAAATATTAACCCTAGATACAATATATTTTGCAGAAATATTATTAAGAAACGTGACAAACGGTATTCTATTAAATATAAAATCAATATAATTAGCAAAACTATAATTGCATTTAAAGATTTGAATATCAAAGAAATTATAAACGTATTTTAACTTAACACTAATCAATTTTATAATACATGCATAAGAGAAACCAAAATATATTATTATTATTAGTCATTGAGTAAGACTTTTTAATTGTTGTTCATCTCTTACGTGGATATGAGGAGAACCATCAGCTTTGCGCAGAAACACACGGCCGGCAAAATGCTTATATTGAATCTTTGGGTTCGATACAAATTTATTAAAACTGATATTTATACAGGAAACTTTGTATATCACGACTTGATATGAATAGCATACGTACTCGTACATTAAAATGATAATTTATAAAAAATATGGCTTGTTTAGTGTTGTTTGCATTTACAAAAATAATACAAAATTAATAGTTTAACAAGTCAATTTCCCTACTGTTTAGGTACTTAATATTTACTTTTCAAACTCAACGTTTCTGGGTACCTAAATGATTAACGTTATTGTTTATTAATTAAGCTCTCAATATAATCGATCAAAAATAATATATCAGAAGTGTTTTTAACACACTACCTATTATGATTGCAAAACTTAGATTATTTTTATTTGTGTCGTATAAATATAATGCAATAGCCAGTCACAAACGAGCTGTAGTAAACAAATAACTACGCAGTTTTAAATTGTTTATGACAAACACTAACAAAATCGTCAAGGATTTAAACACGTCGTTAATTGCACAAAAACGACCTGTTTTCATATTTAAGTGGCCATCTAAAAGTTGTATAAAATATCATATTTTTTTTATTTATAAAATATATTATGGATGATAAATTTTCCAACGTTTCCTGGTCGGAAAATAAGTTATGTGGTCGGAGGTGAACCGTGAACCACATTCGTAGTTTCAAATTAATTTTTGAAACAGATAAATGAAAACAATGTTTGTAACTACGAATATTTTCTTACTTGATCTTCATTTTACGATGAAGCTGTATAATGTAACAGATATATGAACAATTCTAATTTCTAATATGTACTTAAATTTTAAATATTTTTAAATATTTTTATCCCCATCATCAGAAAAAAGTCTCCGACAAATGGAGCATCTCAAATATTTTGCCCTACAAAATAAAATTCATATTTTGGCGCATCACAGTCGAGAAAATTAAAATAATGAGATGTGGAGACTGGAGTGCGTCAGGTGTAGCCTGTAGGGTGTACTTGTGCAGTCAGGTGTAATGACATGTAGTGACGTGTAGTGACACGTAGTGACATGTTGTAGTGACCTGGATGTCAAGAGGGTGTACTGAGATTTTAAAACGCCGAAAATGTATGAAATGCATGTGAAGATGACTTTTTGGTGTAAGTTTATCTTCCAACAATGCTTTAGGTTCATAAAAATATAGGACGGAATTTTCATTATTTGAAGCTTCATGAAACTGCGTTCATGACCTGTCTATTTATATTCTTCGGTCTATTTTTATTCGGTTATGAATATTCGTCTCGGTATTTCACCTTTTTTTATTTAGCTTTAGTTATTTTAAATGTTGATGTTATTGAATTTGGTCTGAATTATTTAAAAAAATAAAATTACATTGAACCCTCAGAGCAACTTCAGAGCTACTTGCCAGCTGTCTAAGTTTAGAATAAATAATGTTTAGTTGTTTTTATTTTTGGTTATTACGATTTACTATGTCTTGCGTCATTTTCGGCAAAACGGAACAATAATAACATACTATAGTCCTTTCCACCTAAGATGATTTCTGTGACACATCGATTTTTGACACGTGTAGAGATGTCTTTACTGAAATCATATCAATTGTTTCCGATAATCGATAATATTTTATATGGAAATGAAATCGATTTGAATAAAGTACCAAAATTTGTTTTTTCGGCATTTCGCCAACAATTAACTAAGGAAACTTAGCAAACAACAGCAACAAAAAGTCAACAATAACAATTAGTAACAATAACAGAATACCACGTAAAGTATCAGTATAAAAATGCAACTTGTATACAAGGCTGACGCACTCGTACAGACGATTGACTCGATTGACAAACGATCACAAGATGGGCGCCGATTATATGATTTTCCAACTCTATGATTTTTCAACGATCCATTTCATGTACACGAATTGCGTAGGTATTATATTTTTGTGTTATTTTATTTTATTTTTCATTATATTAAACTAAACAATACTGTTTTTGATTTATAAGCTTAAGATGTTTCATTTTTATATTTTTGGTAATAATGCCGCCATAAAATAAAAAAAAAGACGGGTTGCACTCCGGGAGTGCCGGCAGAAGTGAAAACGCGCGTAGTAGAGAGGGGATAGCTGTCTACTCTCCATCCGTCTTACGCTTTTTCGATCAGGTCACGTGTCCTGACGCGAGTTTAAGATTTTATACCCATTACAGAAAAAGTGCTCAACGCCGCTAAAGAAGTTTTCACTTCAAAAAAAAAATTTATAGTAATGTTTTTCTAATAATAGGTATTGTAGCTAAGAGTTCAGACCATCTGTTCAAAATTAAAAAAAGACGGGTTGCACTCCGGGAGTGCCGGCAGAAGTGAAAACTTGATTATTAACGTTCAGCATGTTTGATATTTTGGAATGGTAGGTATCCGTCTTACGCATGGAATATAAGGGCTTAAAAAAAAAAAAAAAATCCGTCTTACGCTTTTTCGACCAGGCCACGTGTCCTGACGCGAGTTTAAGATTTTATACCCAACGCCGCTAAAGAAGTTTTCACTTCAAAAAAAATCCGTATTACGCTTTTTCGATCAGGCCACGTGTCCTGGCGCGAGTTTAAGATTTTAACCCAACGCCGCTAAAGAAGTTTTCACTTCAAAAAAAAAGACGGGTTGCACTCCGGGAGTGCCGGCAGAAGTGAAAACTTGATTATTAACGTTCAGCATGTTTGATATTTTGGAATGGTATCCGTCTTACGCATGGAATATAAGGGCTAAAAAAAAAAAAAAAAAAAAAAGTCCGTCTTACGCTTTTTCGATCAGGCCACGTGTCCTGACGCGAGTTTAAGATTTTATACCCAACGCCGCTAATGAAGTTTTCACTTCAAAAATATGCACTAAAATTATTTTGGCGTTTTAAACATAAAATACGTATTTCGGAACACGATGAAGTGTCACAGGAATCATCCTACGTGAAAAGGACTATAGTAATATATTATATTATGTTTACAAAACACGGCTAGAATAGGTGTTATAAAAATATATACTCTCGTAGGTATTTATTAAACATCTTAAATAAATTCTCTGAAACATTTCATAATGTATCACAGTCTCGGGGTAAAAATATGTTGACAAGAAAAATTCGGAATATTTAGTTTATTTTCATCTCATCATGTTTTTATTCATTATTTATAAAAGTTAACTTAAAATGTGTGATATATTTTTGTTATCATGTAGTTAGATTATAAAAACATATTTATTATTTATAAAAAATCTATATAAGTAAATGAATGTTAATATAAACAATCTATAGTAGTAGTGGCCATAAAAAACAAGAGCAATATCATTAATTGCTATAATTATTAAGTACCTAATTCTCAGAACGTATCTTTCAAGTAGAACCGAAGAAGATAGTAACCATATTAAAAATTATTTTGAAGATGAGCTTATCATGTCATAACTCCCATTGCCTACAGTTTTAAAATTGCGTAACATTGTTTATATCTTTAGTATATTTCTCTAAATATTCACACCTGTATTCGCAAACATTATTTATGAATAGGTGACCATCACCACAAAATAGAGATACAACCAGTAAGGAAACTTCATACAAACGTTCGTAATGGCTCACGCCCACAAGCAAGCGAGTTCACGAGAATCTTCTTCTTCTTCTTCTTCTTTTTTGTTTATGGCCTTCCCAATCCCATAGAGGACGGATTCTGCCAGTGTCAAGTGTCATGTGTGCACAGATCAAAATTGATCGTTTATTTCAATGACTACGGTTATAAGTAGTAACTTGATGCTCTGTGCTGAGGAAAAATCACGGAAGAGATTGAGCAGTTCAAATGCTGGATCAGTCTTACCTGGATAACCAAACAGGACATATACAAAAGCAAAGCATTAAAATTTAAGATTATTGAGGTGGATAAATTTGGATAAAACGTTAACAAATGAGGAGGGAACCAAACACAATAAACATTTAAAATTAGTGGGACGGGGAACATCAGGGGGAAGGAGATCCAAAAGTGAGGAATTTCGTTTAGGGCACTCAAAAAATATATGATCATTGTCACCTTCGGCTAAGCCACACTCGCATAAGGAGTTATCACGAACATGAATTTTTGCTAGGTGCACTGGGGTGGAAGCATGGCCTAGTCGGAGACGACAAATGGTTGACACTGTAGTTTTATTAATATTTTTAAATTTGGAAAACCACGGCTTGCAGGGAACCGTGGGTTGTATATCTCTAAAATATTTAGCCTTGTTTGATCTATTCCACAGAGAGTTCCACATACTTTCCAGGCGAGACTTAGCAAGGGGGAGGAGATCGTATGAATAGTTTAAATAATGTTCTAGGGTACCGCTAGACATAGCTGCTTTTGCTAGGGAGTCGGCTTTCTCATTACCAGTAATACCCGAATGGCTTGGAATATAAACTAATAAGACGTTGAGGTTTTTTTCATAGCAGCTAAAAAGGGAAGATCTTATTTGAAGAATAACTGGAAAATTAGATTTTGAACGGAATGGATTCGAAGATATTGATTGAAGGCAACTTAGAGAATCGGTAAAGATAATAGATTTTTTAAGATTATGAGAGTGGATGAAGTTAATGGCTTCTAAAATAGATGTTGCCTCGCCAGTGAAGACAGAAGAAAGGGGAGGACATTTATATTGCAGAATTGTTTTAGAGTTTGAATGCCACACAGCTACTCCAACTGGTAGCCAATTTGAAGATTTAGAGGCGTCAGTATAGAAGTAATTGTAATCGTGCCAACGAGATGAAATGAGCCTATTGAGAGGTATATTTGCGTCAGGGGAACTTTTAATTATACCGCAACTTAAAATAATGGAAGGCTTAAAAATTAGAGCATTGTAATTTGTTAAATATAAAGGGTGATTATTAAGTTGAAAAGAAGGGTCTGGAAGGCGATAAAACTTAAATGAAAATGAAATGAAATGAAAATTTATTTGTATGTAAATTTATTTGTATGAATTGTGGTTACAAAGTTATAAGAAGTTTCACGTCCGCACAATTCGCCAACAATTGGCATACAAATATTTTAATTTTAAAATTTAAACTAATTCACGTTTAATAAGGCTTTTAAGGATACAAGGGAAATCAGATGGCGAACGTAAAGTATTAGAGGTGAGAGAATGTAATAGATTCTGGAGCTTGTTAAGGAGAGGATGTGATGAGTACTGCGTTATTTTAAAAAAGTATTTATCGGCAAGATACTGTCGGCGAAGAAACAGAGGTGGATCCACAGATTATACTTGGAGAGCGTTAACTAGAGACGATTTCATCGCACCAAGTATGAGGCGTAAACATTTATATTGAATCTTATCTAATTTTACCAATGCAGATTTACTACAAGGCTCAAAAATAAAAGATGCATAATCTAAGTGGCTCCGGATTATTGCATTATAAACGAGTTTCTGGCAATATGGATGGGAACCCCACCACACACCGGCGAGCGAACGTAGCACATTAACATTTTTCTCGCACTTTTGTACAATGTAGTCAATGTGTGCAATACCACTTAATTTTTGATCCAACACAACACCCAAAAATTTGACCTTACTTACCACAGGAATTATAAAACTGTCAAGAATCACCGCAGGGGGCGAAAAAGAACGTTTTTTGGTGAATACTACCACATTACTTTTAGCTGGCGATAGAGACAGACCATGGTCATTCATCCAAATTTCTAAATTGGATACTGCACTATTAAGGCGTTCAACGACATCATCCATATTGCCAGATGAAGCATACAATGCAATATCGTCCGCATACTGTAAGATTTCACAAAAAGGAGTAACAGTATTTTCTAAATCATTCGTATAGATTGAATAAAGGATTGGGCTCAAAACTGATCCTTGGGGAAGGCCCTTAAATGTAACTCTACTTGAAGAAGAGCCGCGCACATGAATATATCTGATCGTATAGATTCATGATAAAACGTATCATCCTCGCAGGGATACTCATCTGAGACAGCTTATGTCTGAGTACCGGAACATGGACGTTATCATACGCTGATACAATATCTAGGAACACACCCACCAAGAATCCTTTTTGCTGAAAGGCCAAGCGTATGTCAGTGGTAAGGATATTGAGGCTATCTAAAACACTCATGCCTTTCCTAAACCCAAATTGAGAGCGAGCAAGGAGATTATTTCTCTCAACGTACCACTCCAGTCGGTTTTTTATTAAATGTTCCATAACTTTGGCTAATGTGGAAGAAAGTGCAATAGGTCTATAAGAATTAGGATCAATCGGGTCTTTACCAGGTTTTAAAATGGGGATGATGAGTTGGGATTTCCAGGAATCAGGGGTAGAACCGGTCTCATAAAATAAATTAATCAAATTGAGAAAATATGACTTTGCTGAACTATTAGATCTACTTAAAAATGAATAGGGGATGCCATCTAGCCCTGGGGACGAATCCTTTAGGCCTTCAAGCACGGTATCCAGCTCTTGGCTAGAAAACTGGCTATCTATTCCATTAACATTATTATTACATATAAAATCAAACGGAGGTAGGAGAATAAGATCCGCAGAAGGGACAAAAGGGGGGGCTAATTTATTTATAAAATCATTGAGCCAAATATCAGGATTATTGGAAGATGGGTTGACATAGGAAAGGGAACCACGGAATCTACGTATATTTTTCCATACAATGGATGGAGGTGTAGTAGGTGATAAATTCTCGCAGAATCGTATCCAACCTCGTTTCTTTTTTTTGGAAAGAAATCGTTTCGCTTGAGCAGCATTTCGTTTGTAAATAATAAAATTTTCGAAACTCATATTAGAATTGTATCTGTCTTCGGCAACCTTTCGCTCAGTAATCACCTCCGAACATTCATGATCCCACCAGGGAGGGGATATTTTTCTGGGAGAGGATGAGGGGGTACGCTTTACAGGCAGGGTTTCAGAAGCAGCAGAGTGGAGACAGGAAACAAAGGAGTTATATGAGAGCATACAATTATGTCGAAGAATTTCTGGTAGACTAGCTACTTTAGAATCAAGATTGAGTGCAAAAGAGTCCCAATCAGCGCTTTCTAATTTATATTTAAGTAAGGGAGGAAAAGAGGAGGAGGGGATATGAACATTACGGGAACAGGAAAGGAGAATTGGGAAATGATCACTACCATACGTAGAGGGAAGGGTGCGGCAAGAAAGGGAGGAGGCTAGTATAGATGAACAAATACTCAAGTCGACTACAGTTCTAGGATTTTGCATGGGGGAAACTCTTCTAGTAGGGGCACAATCATTGATTACACATAAATTTAAATCATCAAAGAGGTCCACTAAAAGTCGTCCAAAGGTATCACACATATAAGATCCCCATGAAGTATGGTGGCCATTGAAGTCTCCCATAATTATCACGGGAGGGGGGAGAGAGGAAATAATTAACGATAGGTCAGGAATAATACTGGAATGAGGATGAGGTATATAAACAGATAAAAAGGAGATATCAAAGACTCGCACTGCGACGGCGTTGAAATACCGCCCGTGCGACGGAAGAGGAATCTGGGTGAATGGTATCGATCGGTTTACAAGTAGAGCACTTCCAGCATAACCGTCATCCCTGTCATCACGCAAACAAGAAAATCCCGGAACCCAATAATGAGAACCAGGAATTAACCATGTCTCCGCGATGGCAGCCACAACAGGTTTATGCAAGGCAATTAACTCTATCAGATCATGTTTTTTGCGACGAATACTCTGTGCATTCCACTGCAGGAACACTAGATCCATGGTTTGAAAGTATAGAAGAAAAGCGGGAGAATCTTAAGGCAACGTTGGACGGTAATTTTTTGGGGTATTCATTTATTAAACTTTCAATAAATGATAGACACATATCTAAAAGTTTTTCATTGCGCGAAGGGGCCGAGGATGAGGTGGTATTATTATTAATTAAAGCGCACCCATTGGGGAGGGAAGATGGAACGTCGCGAACAATGGCGTTATGAGCGCTTGTATTATAAGTGGTTCCCAAAGTAGCCCTGGGGCGGGGAGGTCTCATTACAGTTTTTTTGTAAGAAACCGTAGAGATAGGTTGGCTTGATAATGTGAGGTGAGATTCAGGGGTTATTGAGTGGATGGTGGATGGATGGGTCTTAACGTTTTCCGCAAATGTTTTGCGCGAAGGTGGAATCAATTTAGATGCCTCTTCAAATGAGACACCTTCAGTCGCCATCAACAATTTAATCGCTTTTTGACGACCCTGCTCTGGGCAGCTTTTATCAGTTGCGAAGTGGTTGCCGGAGCAGTAGAGGCAGGACGCCTCTTCTTCTTTTTTGGGACAGCTATCACCCGCATGCATTTGAGTGCACCGATAGCAGCGTTCTTTGGAACGACACTGTTCACGAACGTGGCCGAACCGACAGCACTTAAAACACTGGATAGTACGAAATTGATAAACCTCAACCGGCATGGCAGTGTATAAACAGTATATTTTATTGGGCATAGTTTAACCCTGAAAAGTGAAAGGTAAGGACTACAGATTGGGACGGTGTCCAAGATGTCACTCCATCAATTTTCTGCTTTTTATTCAAACCTCTCGCCTTTAAAACCTTACCACGTCCTCCTGGAAAGTCTATGTAACTTACAAATTCCTCCATTGACCATTCAGTAGGGACACCCTTGACGATGCCCATACGGGTTATATGGAACAAGGGAATAGTGGCTTGAAATTTCGCTTCCTTTAAACTTGAAAAATTAAGAAAATTATTTGCATCTGCTGCTGAAGTAAATTGTACCGATATTTTATTACGGCCTATAGGTCTAACACCATCTTTAGTTTTATTCTGGACACGGTGTTTATACAAGAACGAACCGAATTTAATGGGTCTTATACTTAGGCCAGCCGAAGGGTCTTCCTCAGTACGAGACACATATACTATGTATGGTCCACTCTCTTCGCCAGTGTAAGATGGGGGATTCAAAAAAATTGGGTCAATATAGGTAGTTTGGGAGGCTGGGATAGTATAGTCGTGATCAGGGATATGGCGTTTGGAGGGTAAAATGTCAGAGTCTTTAGAGGAGTGATCGGAACGGAGCCTTTTGTGGCCCGTAGACTCTGCTTCCATCATCTCACTCTGTAAATCCGGTGGTTTATTAAGATCCGGAGGGTCAGGACCCATATTGCAAAAGGAAAATTAGTTTTCTATTGCTTACCCAAACAGCACAAACACAACAAAAAGTTTGGTATCACTAGAAAAATAATAGGATAATAAAAAACAAAAACAATATCTGAGACACGTGTTTTCTCCGACACAACAAAGCCGAAAAAACTTCACGAGAATCGTAAGGGTATTCTTATATCTGTCAATTGTCATAATACCCTTACGATTCTCGTAAACACGCTTACTTGTGTGCGTGAGCCATTTGGAACGTGTTGAAGTTTCACTATTGGTTGTATCTGTATATTGTGCTATCACCCACTTGTCTCTCAACGCGTTGCTAACTGACTGTCTGACTGTCTGACCGTCGTAGTGTAATTCGCCTCGTCTCTCATTTAAATCTGTCAAAATATATTCACTGCGGACGTGTCACAACTGTTGGCACTTTTTATAATTTCACCTGAATTTTATTTGTATCTTTTATTTTGAGAATCTTAGATTGATTTAAATTCGTAATCGTTAACATATTATTATTATTTTTTCAATATTTTAATTTGTTATTGGAATGAGTGAGATCGTATGCTTATTTGTATATTTTAGAGGAATAAGTACCAGGAATATATTAATTTGGAATCTGATCTCTACTGTTCATAAATGTTCAATATTTTAGACGTGTTGTCCTAAAATTATTTGAAAGGGCTTGCTATTTCTTACAGCTGTCCTATGTAGTTTGTTCGCCTCAACGATACAACATACCTATTTTATTAAATGTTGTGTTTGTTATTCAGTTTTACTCTAGGTACATCATTAAAAGTACCAAAAACTTAAAACTATAAGCAATCAAATACAAATAGTAAAAAATAAAATGTATATAATTATAAACAATATATCAACAGTAAAGTGTAAGCGCTGACGTCCGTGTGTCCGAGCCGGTGACAAATGAGGGCGAAGCGCGGGCGCCGGGCGAGACGTAGAAAAATGTCATATCTCTGGACAAAAATAACGTGAAATAGCCGTGACTTTGCCATCCCGGGATTATTTATAGCGAGTATTATGAAATCGCTCTTGAAATTCTGTGCCTCCAGTGAATAAGGGAGTAAGACGAGTTATTCCCTTTGGTTTTTATTGCACCATTGGATTCAGCTCGTCAAAATACACAACATATCAAAAGCTCATATCTCTAGCTGCGTCCTAACCCATTTTTTCGAATGACCCAAACGGTATAAGTAGGGTGTGATTAACGGTATAATTATCCATCATTTTAGGCAATCGCAAAGGAACTATTCGTCTCGAGTCAAAAGTACCCACGAACACAAAGACGTATGTGTAGTTATACTTTTTGAATAAAGACTTAATTCATTTTGTTCCATCAGTCCTAACACTATTTTAGTATAAACGCATTTGTGTCATTTTTCTAACATGAGCATAAAGGAACAACTCTTTTAGTGTCATTGGTTCAAGTGACGACATGAGACAGTTTGGCATTAATGCCGTGTTGCTATTGGTCTATTAATTGAATACTGCACGGAAACAACACACACTATTCCTTATTATTTTTAAATCGTTTTTTCAATAAATCTGCAACAACAAATCTTTATATTTTTTAAAAAGGTATTTATCAGTTAACTTGGGATACTAATATATTTCTATGGAAATTAACTATTTTTTGCAATAGAATATATTAAAAATACAGTTAACACATTAAGTGCATTTAATGATATTATACTCTTTGTTTATATAAATACAGAACGATAATTGAATCATCTAAAAAAAACCAACAAAAATGTTAAACTTATATTTTCTTCTTATAATTGGGTAAGTTTTTAAAAAATAACTCGTTTTTAATCTTTTTTTTTTTTTAAATTATCTAACTACAATAATCAAGACAATAATAGTATAGTCTATAATAGTCGCATAAAAAAAAGTATTTATAACCAGTCTTGACAATTATGAATATCGTTTTCTCCGCATATAGCGTTTTAGCCACTGTGCTTTGGTAATTTGCCTTTTTTATAGGAAAAAAATCCGCAATATCGATACTTCTTTGGTCCTGCATTTTCGTAAACATTTTATGGATACTCTGGTACCACATATTTTGAAAAAATTGGGCTTTTGTCACGTAGAGTCTCTTCAAAGTGCGTGCCACAAGTCGTATTTGCATCCAAGGCACCTTCAAATCTGTGCTTAATTTTTTCATAAAATCTTTGCGGCTCATTGTATTTTCTTTATTTATCTACATTATTTTAATATCATATGATATAGAAATTGTTAAAATTCTATATCATGCCGTAAAATATCGCCACTGACCACCTATAACTTTTCCTGTATTAACTGAACATACAGGAATATGGTTTTCGGGCTTCTCTTATCTCTACTTATACATCAGATATCATTGTATCCTCAATGTATACCACCATGACATTGTGGCGTTGCCACTTTTATTATCTATATTTTATTATCTGTGGCGTTCCGAAACGGAACGCACTTGATCGAATTTTAAATTGATTCGACGATTAATTTTCACTAGGACAATAGTTAATACGCAAAACGCAATACGCAGTTGATACGTATTTAATACCAATACTCAATGATTGTCTCCTGCTAACCTGTACAGACTAGACTCATTGTGGTGACTGGTGAAACACTGTATAGCATTAACAACATAGTACTGTATTATTGAAAGATCGATTAAAGGTTTATTTTACAATCTACGACTTTCATTATACATGGGTAACAAAACCCCATAACATATTCGGTTTTACTCCGGACAACATCTTCAGCCACCCAATCCCCTTGCTTGAAGTCCAAATCCAGCGGAGGACAATAATCGTCATTTACTAAAATTGAAGGTTTTTCGTCCTAGTATAAAAGTTGTCTGGATCCCATTTTATACTCAATCTATAGTATAATACTATAGATATCATGTGAAACGTGACTTGGAAAAAAATTATTCAAATAATCACAAAATAAAAATTTGAAACAATCTTAAATGTTACGAAAAGCCTAATTATACGTCAAAATGACGCACAACATCCTCTTTACAACCAAATTGCGGAATTTACCTGGATGAGCCAACTATGTACTGCTAGGTCTAGACGGCTAATAAGTTGGTTCTGGATTTTGCAGCGATTCGATGGTAAATATAGAAGAGTTCATACGTCAAATTTACGTAGATTGGACTTCTAGGGTTAAATGCATAAATACCTAAATTTTGTTTTGTTTTTATTATCTAATAACGATAAAAAAACCCGTTGATTTCATTCAATTTTCAAGCTACGTGCATAGTTTTTCCACTAAAATGCCTCAATTGAGTCATAAAGTACACAAATTTCAAGCATAATAAGTCACATCATTTCTATAAAACCAAAACTGGCAATAATATAAGTCGTGTTGGGCGATTATGAACATAGTACATAAGGGCATAAGTCGTTATATTGCAAAGAGTAAAAAAAAAAGTATGTGAATACATTGAGTTATTCCATGAAGTACTCGTTCATAAGGCCACAACTACAAAAAAACACGAAAAAAGTATATTTATGGGGTTGTTACAATATGTGTTCATATGTAAAAATATAGTCTAACATCATATCTTACACATACAAGCTTAAAATTTTGAATTAATAAAGATTTAGTATTGATATATAGTTTTTTGTCTCTCCTGAAAAGTGCTGTTTTTGAGTTATTCCCTTATTCACTGGAGGCACAGAATTATCGATTTGAATCTTCTTATGTATTTGCTGGAAGATACGCTTTATTTAGACGACACGTTCACACCTAACTTCTATGTTACACTACTGAGTTTAATTATGGCGATAGGAATAGTCTATGTATTCTGTCTTATATTCATTTTGTAGTTCTAACCTTACAATATAGAAAATTTATATAGAAAATTAAATAGAACTTATGATCGTGATTTACAACTTGTTTCTAAACTGCCCAAAAAACTGTTCCTTGTTCAACTGTAAATCGTATTATCGTTTTCAATTCCATGTTCGCATGTCATCAAGGTAATGAAATAATCATTCATAGATAGTTGTAAAAGTAAAGAGCCGTATGAAGGTCATTGATCCCGGCCATATTTAACCTGTTATCGGCAACTTGCCCTTTCAACTGCGCATCCGCACGCCAAGCTCACAATACATGTATTGTAGCTTGTTCTCAATTATATCATAAGTCATAACACTATCTTTATAAATGATTCTAAGAAATGTTTAATCAACATTTCCAATATATAATGATGATGATAATTCATAAGTAATTATTCTGGAAAAATATGAATATATCCTTTTTATGGAAAAGACTTTTTCCAGACTCTTATATCTTACGATGCCAGCTTCTAAAAGCACAACACAGGATTTTACACAGTTATGGAAGGATAACTACATGCATTTTTACCTCCAAAACTTCTTTAAAATTAATTAGTATAATATAATATACCTACAGGTGTAGTATGTATTAGAAGTTTGCAAGCTCTTTTAAGTGTCATATAAAGATCAGACATTCCATTTTTGTAATATTATTAAACTTCTCTAGACGGGAAACTATAAGGTACTGTATATTTGAGTACCTATTCAAATATTGTCTGAGATTTAAGAAGGTCGGGAGCTTAAAGCTAGTACTATTCAGGCTATCCGAAAACCCTTACAAATTATCTAAAGATATCGCCCAATGGAGATTACAGAAGCTATTCACAGTGTCACACTTATCCCTAATTTGTATGCGACGGGAGGCCCAGATTTCGCTTCGTTTCTTACGATAAAAGGGTTTACTCACGTTTAAACACGTCCCTTCGTCTCTTATTGATCTAACAAGCATTTTGTGGGACTCCAATCATGTCTTATATTTTTGGGATTTTTATTGTTTGGCACGAACGAAAGATTTAATGTATAAATGTGAGTTAATGTAATAAGGTTTATGTTTGATTTGAATTTGAAATTAGGGTTCTCTAATGAGTTGTTTGAAATACGCTAAGTTGCACCATAACACAAATAACTGAAATCTCTGAACAGCTGGCGCTCTACAACTGTGCGTACTCTGAAAATTTGACATAATCTTCCTCTCATTTCTACAGATATAGGTATCTAACACAACCAGAATGTATACTAATACTTCTGAAAACATAACGTACTTAGGTATGCAGTGGTCTTAACAATAGACTCAATTAGATTTCCGCACTATTAATATACAATTGTTCATTCAGTATCTAAAATAACCTCATTAAACAAAAGATTCATTCAAATGAGATGCAGATAAAACATCGATGCATTTTCTATCCGCGCATTGACATTCAAGCGCTGCAACAGCGGCTAGAAAAAGCGCCAATAATGGATCGCTAAATATTTATAGCGGCATTTGAATTAATGTATTCAAGCGGTTATTGCTTGTTTTGTATAATTCTTACTGTAGGAAGTGCGTCAAGCTCGCGTGAGATGACCGCATGCATAATGTATCGTACTTGTAATGCATTACACCATTAATTATTATTTAATGTTATACTTGACAAGATCTGCTGTAAACACCGTCTTTGTAACGTCTAATGAAGCGTTTATTCATGCTCGGAGTGCTCTCGATTGAATCATTAATTCATGAGTGTCCTGTTAAATCTAACGCAAGAAAATAAAACTGTCTTGTTTTAAAATTGTAGTTCTTTTTGTATTATAATAATAAATTAAAGCGTTATTTATATTGTTAAAACCATTATCAGCCGTAAAAACGAAATACATGTACATTCTTACCTTAAGGTGAAATGAGACCCAAAACAGACGTTTCGAGCGCACGGAGAATTAATTTTTTTCTTCAAAAACTAAACAGATACATCCGAAACATTTTTGTTTTATTTTACGTTTTCTCTAGGAAACATACCATAGTTCCGTTTACAAATTAGTACTACGTAAGTATGAATCATAACCAGTAATCTAGATTACTACCACTCATCAAGAATCGAGGAAATAAGCCCATGAAATCACAGTCACAACCTACGTCGCTTTGCGCTGTATTTATAACCAGGCTAATGCAGTTTGTGTCCTACTTCCGCCACTAAATGCAGATATGAGACCTGGCTTCTACTCTGAAATAGCTATCGATCAGTTTATCCAACACGTGTGCAGATTAATCACATAGGAAACAAAAATAAGCTATCGCACAAAAGTTAACGGCATGGAACTTGCGACAAAGCAACTGAACTAGTTGCTATGTACTTATGGAGTGATGATGGTGGATTTTATTGAGGTAATGCAGCATATTCTTTTGGTTAGAGTATGAGATATAGAATACAGATATAAATGAAGACTTTAATGGATCTAAAACCTAAATAGTTACTAAAACTACGAGTACGATTGCGACTTACTTAATATTTCGTTATTCGTTATCCCGAATTCTGTCAATTCGAACACTTCGCAAAGCCCGTGACAAGTATATATACAATATCAATTTAAAAGATGACCGTACAAAAATAAGATAACAAAAATAATTTATAAGCTAAGCGACTTCCAAACGATACGAAAATAGACTCGATTTAGAAAGTTATAAACTCAATTTAGTTTATATTCCGTAAATATGCGCCATATTTTCGCGAAGCTTCCATCCTTCTCCATAAATACATTTTACATTAAGTTCCGTAAAACTTCCCTAATAAAATATCGATAATATATTTATCCCTTTTAATGTACTACATTTATACGAAGTATCCGTTTCTGTGACAAATGAAATTACATTACGGAAATATGTTTTGCAAATTTTGTAATGATCATGCATACTTTCATCATCATCATCATCAGCCCATATACGTTCCCACTGCTGGGACACGGGCCTCCTATGAGGGTAGGTAGTAGGGATCATACTTTGGTTGATGATAATCACACCTCTTACTTCACGAAGCTACTTTGGAAGATTTCAGTGTACATTTTTACATAATTTCATAAAGACTGTTTGTGATAATAGATATTAATGTACCTGAGATATTTGTGAAACATTTTTAGTATTTAAAAAATATATATTTGAAATTGTACATACGTTATAGCTACAGAAATATTTTTAATTTAATTTATACAATTTGAAGTTTACACAGATAATGAACATAATATGAGAAACGGAAATAATATGTTCAAAATATGGAGTGAAAGCAGCGAAAGTCTGTTGCATTATACATATATTTCACATCTTTAGATAATCATCATCATCAGCCCATATACAAGTAAAGCAAAGCAAAAGGCCACACTTAATTTTAAAATAAATAATAAAAGGCAAATACCTAAGTTACAAGATCATTATGCGAATTCCAGTGAACTTATTATGATAACACCGTGGACATCCAAGAAGGAACGTATCAACTTGAACAATACGCCCATTTAGTGGACAATGCGTAATTGATAAAACAAAGGAATATTAATTTAATGGTTATACGGTATCGGACCACCACCGGACCACCAGGCAGGAGGATATCTCGGATATATAAGCAATTCACAAGTAAACTCGTCATTCTCACACCAGCTCTCTATAGTTAAGGTCATAGATTAAGTAAAAATTGTAATTTATTTAAATAAATTATTTTTTTAAAAGTAATCTTGACCGAGTTATTTTTACTGGCGCCCAACTTAGGGGCCTAACGAGTGAATTTAAAGTAAATACATCGTAAATTACGAAAAAGTTCACGAAAATCTTTCAAGATTGAAGTTAGGCAACTCACAAACAAATTAGTAAAATCAGTGAAAAGTTCGAGGGAAGAAATGAAAAAGGAGGCCATCATCGGATTTGTGCTGTAAGTACCGTAGCATAATCCTTTCACCATTCCTTTCCACTTGAAACCCCCGACTTTTGTATATAGCTATAGGGATACTGGAGAGAATCACTCTCCTTCTGAAAGTGAGAGCAGTCTTAGTGATTTGAGTTATTCAAATTGCAGTAATAATCCAACTGTCATAGACAATATGGATCCAAAAACCTTGTTATCGTTCGTTCCCACATATGATGGTGACGCATTTAATCTTTATAATTTTATAAACTGTGCCAAACATTGGTTACAGATCGCAGGTGGAGACACACCACCTAATGTAATGTTGTTATTAAGCAAATTAGAATCGAAAGCTGCCATGACTATCTCCATGGTAGATCATGACTTTAAGTGGAAAAATATAGAATTAACATTAAAAAAAGAATGTGGAGATAATAGGGAGTTTAATACCTTATTAATTGAATTGTCGAATGTTAAAAGAAAAGGTAGCTATAAGGATTTAATTTTTGAGTTAAAACAGAAATTATTTTTTATTAGAAGTAAGTTGTTAGATAAATATAGTGAGAAAACGTTAGTCGATGAAGTGATGGAGCCGTATATTAATACCGCGCAAAATGCATTAAGAAACAGCTTACCGTACCATGACCAAATTTACGTGTCAAACTGTGGTTTTGAGGAAACGGCCGCCCGAATTTTACAATTAGAAGCAGAGGGTAGGTTCGACAATATTAAGCAAAAGTTTTCGAGCATTTTACCACCGCCGCGAATTGTTCAGCAGGGGTACTCGCAACATAAACCCAATTTTGTAAATCAAAAGCATAGTTATCCTAATTATCCACAAAATCCAAGGATAAATTATAATAATAACAATTATAATCATAATCATAACCAAAGTAATAATAATTTCCATCAAAAATATCCATGGAAGCCAAATCCAAATAATGTGTTCAATAAGCCTCAGAATAGTTATTTCAAGCGTAATCAATATCGCCCGGTTAATAGAAATGTAAATGAAACGGAAGACGTGTCCATGCGGACAGCGCCTCAGTTACGCCCAGGTCAAACAAATCTAGGTAAAGGGTTAGTCGCAGAGGAAGTTTTCCATACTAATAATATAGATGAAGCAAATTTTTACAAAAAGGCCTCTCAAAAGAAAGGGCCATAGAATTTAATTTTGTTAAGTCTTATTTGCCATATTTCGAAACGGATGAGCCAAAATTAAAAATCTTAATAGATACGGGTAGTCAAAGGTCGTTTATGACTGAAAAGGCTTCAAAATATTTTAAAAGCTATTATAAGCCTGAGAAATTTTCGGTGCGTACATCTCACGGTACGTCGACCCATGTAGGTTTAATAGAAACTCCGTTTTGGTATAAGTACTTCGATACGGGTGAAGGAACAATGAAGTTCTATGTGTTTAATTTTAGCGATCAATATGATATTTTAATGGGAACAGATATGATAGAGCAAGTTAATGCTAAAATAGATTTAAAAGAACGAAAATTAATTTTACCGAATAGTGAAATTTTAATTCATCACATGACAAATGAAAATTATTCAGACATTAATAATTTGTGCGAAACGTATAGAGATTTATTTACGGAGGATGTAACGAATAGCGCAACTACATCTATTAAGCATAAAATTAATTTAATTACTAATGAACCGATTTACCAACGTCCTTTTCGTTTGCCGCAAATACAACAAGAGGAAGTTAATAAACAAATAATTAAATTATTAAACGAGAAAATAATTCAACCTTCCGAGTCGCCATGGTCATCTCCAGTGCACATAGTGCCTAAGAAAATAGATCAGTCAGGCGTTAAGAAATGGAGAATGGTTATTGACTATAGGAGGTTAAATGAAATAACAAAATCCGATAAATTTCCATTGCCAAATATTGAGGAGTTATTTTCCAAGTTACAAGGAAATAAATATTTCTCTACCTTAGATTTAACTTCGGGATATCACCAAATTTTAATGGATACAGATTCCATCGAGAAAACGGCATTTAGTACGCCTAATGGGCATTATGAATTTTTACGGATGCCTTTTGGTTTAAAGAACGCTCCCGCGACATTTCAAAGAATGATGAACAATATTTTAAAAACGGAAATAAGTAGAAATATTTGTTTAGTTTATTTAGATGACATAATTATATATTCAAAAACTAAGCAAGATCACATAAATAGGTTGCAGCAAGTTTTTGAAGCGTTACGTAGAGTTAATCTAAAATTAAATAAAAATAAATGCGTATTTATGGAAGAGGAAATCGAATTTCTTGGTCATGTTCTTAACAAAGACGGACTAAAGCCAAATCAGTCAAAGATAGAGGCAATTAAGAAATTTCCAATTCCAAAAACATTAAAACAAGTTAGAAGTTTTTTAGGATTAATAGGTTATTATAGAAAGTTTATTCCTAATTTAAGTAAGATAGTTAAGCCTTTAACGGATACGACTAAGAAGAACGCGATTATTGACATTAATAATAATAAGTTTAAAGAAGCATTCGAGTCGTGTAAACATTTATTAATGAATGCTCCAATTTTAGCATTCCCTGATTTTAATAAAACGTTTGTTTTAACAACGGATGCATCGGACATAGCTCTAGGTGCAGTATTAAGTCAAGAAAATCATCCGATAGCGTATGCGTCGAGAATTTTAAGCGAAACAGAAAGAAAGTATAACACTACGGAAAAAGAATTGTTAGGTATTATATGGGCTGTTAATCAATTCAGACCCTATATTTATGGTAGGAGATTTATCTTAAGAACAGATCATAAAGCATTAATATGGTTATCTAAACTAAAAGAGCCAAATCAAAGATTAACGAGATGGAAACTTAAATTGCAAGATTACGATTATAAAATTGAGCACGTCAAGGGTAAAGAAAATTACGTAGCTGATGCATTAAGTAGAATTCAAATAAACCACACAAGTGTAGATTCCTTAGCAGCGCATTGTGGCGAAGAATTATCGTTAGACAGTACACCGCGTAATAATGATACAGCGATAAGCACTGAATCGAATTCCTGTTGCTCAGACAATAGATCGTTGAGTAATACAATACACTCTTGTCAACAAGACAGCGATACAGGTATTCCAATCATTGATAGTTACCCACCTAAACGTCTCAGACGTGTTGTGTTTGAAAGTGCTCCATACGAGAACGCGAAGTTTGAAAAAGGTATGTGGTATTTTTATATTCCACCTAATAATGAGGAAGAAGTTATTAAAAAATATATGTTAGAGTATTTAAGTAAAGAAAAATATGCTTTTATAATACCAAACGACGAATTATATTATAAAATATCTGAAGTTTATAGAAAGTATTTTGATCATAGTAAGTTTAAGCCAACTAGATACATTAAATCGTTAATAGAAATAGATAATAAAGAAGAACAATTAAATTTAATTAAAGAATGTCACTTACTAAATAATAGACATGCAGGTATAGAAATTGTGTATAAACAATTGCGTGAAAAATATTATTGGGAGAATATGCGGAAAAATATTAAGAAGTATATATTAAATTGCGAATTGTGTAGAAAGGAAAAATATAATAGGCATCCTAATAATACATTGTATTCGGAGACAGAAACTCCACATGAACCAATGTCAGTATGGCATATAGATTTTATGTCTTTAGAAAGACAGTGGTACCTTACAATTATAGATAAGTTTTCAAAATATGCGATTATTAAGCCAGTAGATAAAAGTAGAGTATATGATGTATTATATGAAATATTTGCATTTATAGGGGCACCTAATAAGATAGTGCATGATGGTGAACAATCGTTTTGTAGTGAGATTGTCACGGAACTTTTTAAAACTTATAATATTATTAACCATACTACGTCACCGCAACATCATAAATCAAATTCGGATGTTGAGCGTTTACATAGTACTATACAAGAGTTGTTTCGTTTACAACGTGAATCAGATTTAGACCAAAATCAAAAGATTAATTTTATTGTACATTCTTATAATAATACAATGCATAGTGCGATAAATATGACGCCATTTGAAGTGCATTTTGGTAGAAAGCCTAAGTTGCGTAGTTTTGATAATTTAAAAGTAGCTATACAGAGATATACTGCCCAGCATAGAGATTTTGCGAAAGAGTTAAATCAAAATGTTCATAAATTGTTAAAGAAGCAAAAGCATGATAGGAATAAAAGATTGAATGAGAGAATTAAACCCCCGAAAATATTTAAGATAGGTGATACAGTTTATTTGAAAAACTCTATGGCGGACAGACATAAGACGAAGTCAAGATTTTTAGGTCCATACAAAATATTAAGCGTGGAACCTCATAACAAATATAAAATAAGCAATGGCAAAATATATCATGTAGAGGAACTAATTGTTTCAGAATCTACGTCAGTTTCGGATACAAGTTCAAGCAGTTAGAACCTTCAGAAAATGTAATAATAGTTGAGTTGAAGCCTGCTCGAATTTTAGAAGGAAAGTGGTATATTATTCATAAGTTAGAAATAAAACCAATTATATTAAATTTAGAGAGTATACAACAATCTGTAAACCATGCTTATAGAAATTCTAAGATAGATGATGTTAATCATATATATCAGAGAATTAATATTATATTAGAACATGTTAGAGAGATATGTAAACATTTAAATATTCAAAGTAAGAATAGGATTAAAAGAGGATTAATTAATGGTTTAGGAAGTGTTATTAAGTCGATAACTGGTAATTTAGATCAAAATGATTTAGATTTAATTCAAAGAGATTTAGAAACTGTAAGAATTGCTTATAATAAACAAATATCGATAACTGATGAAACTTTAGAGGAATATAATAAGCAGATTGCAAATATTACTTTAATTCAGGAAGAGATTAATAATCAATTGTTATCTATGTTAACTAGTAAAGCGCAACAAAAGGTTGCTATATCTTTGTTATTACAAGCTCAAACTTTACAAGATGTAAGTGAAAGATTAACAACAGCTATTACGTTTGCTGAACATAAAATGTATCATTATAGTATTTTGCAATCTCAATTGTTAGAAGATACAATTAATAGTATTCCAAAAGAAATTGTTATATCTAGAAATGTTAATGATTTAGAAAAGTTTATTACTGTAGATTGTCAAATTATTAATGGAATAGTATATTTTGTAATTGAAATACCATTAGTTAAGAATAGTGTATTTAGGACAAGAAAAATTGTACCTATTATCCAACATAACCTATCCTGTTCCTATCCTATTATGCGAACGGTTACTTTAGCTTACAATGAAGAAGAAATGTATGAAGCTGAAGATTGTATTGAAATAAATGAATTAATTTGTAAAGGAAATATTTTGACGAAAGATACTTGTGAATCTGAAATATTAAATACAATGAATAGCGAAAAATGTCAAATGGTAGCAATAAAGTGTCCTAAAGAGGAAATTTTTGAGATATCCCCAAAAGCCATTTATATGTATTTTAATAAGACAACTGAAGTTGGAATCAAGTGTAATAATCATAAAGAAACTTTGTGGACTAAGTATACTAATATATTATATGGAGAAAATTGTGAGTTGAATGTTTCAGGAAAAACTTTATTTCACACGAGGGAATCAACGGACAAAATAATTATTGGTAAAGTGGATTTACAACCAATGGAGACTGTAACTGAAATAGAACTTAGCAAGTATAATAGAAAGAAGATTTCATCTAAGTTAAATGAATTGAAGAGGATTCCCGCATTTAATTTTGAAACTCACGATATTGTTCAATATAGCTGGATAACATTTATAACTATTGTAATAATAATGTGCCTAATCTATGTTAAAATTCTCAGATCCAGGTTTCGTTCGAAAACCTGTACTTCGAATTTGGAGGGGGACAGTAAAGCAAAGCAAAAGGCCACACTTAATTTTAAAATAAATAATAAAAGGCAAATACCTAAGTTACAAGATCATTATGCGAATTCCAGTGAACTTATTATGATAACACCGTGGACATCCAAGAAGGAACGTATCAACTTGAACAATACGCCCATTTAGTGGACAATGCGTAATTGATAAAACAAAGGAATATTAATTTAATGGTTATACGGTATCGGACCACCACCGGACCACCAGGCAGGAGGATATCTCGGATATATAAGCAATTCACAAGTAAACTCGTCATTCTCACACCAGCTCTCTATAGTTAAGGTCATAGATTAAGTAAAAATTGTAATTTATTTAAATAAATTATTTTTTTAAAAGTAATCTTGACCGAGTTATTTTTACTTACATATGTAGATACTATATAATTAATTTCATTGAACGAAGCGTGGGTATTGTTTAAGCGTTTTTGTTGGCATCATATAGTACTTGTGATATCCGTACATGAATTATTGAGTCCTGTAATGTTTGTGTTTATTCATACATAAACATTACATTCAACCTTTAAACATACAAAATCTTATTAGTGCAAATTATTAATATAATTTCTGATTATTTATCTTATAAATTATAATATAGTGACTCTACCACGATTCATACTGTTATGAATGAACCACTAGGTAATAGTGACAGACGGCAGATCACATGAAACCCTGTATCATATTGTGCGCCATCTGGTAACACGTACACATAATACAGTGTTATATTCCCCAGCCCTGCCTGAGATTAGTTCTGAATTATAAATCAGACCTCGCTTGCAAAGCTCGACTAGTATTCGTCTATCGTAGACCTAAGGCTTTACATTCGCATAGTTAATCGCATTCTATGAAAAAATCTCATATGTGAAATATGTTTTGATACATTTTTTATTGTGAAAATGTAAACCCTTGCCAATAAAAATAGTTATTCAGTAGCAATGAAAATACTTCTTATTTACATAATATAAAGCTGTGCTTCAAACAATCATTGCTGTGATAAAAAATAATAATTTCTATCTCTACTTGTGTGTCGTAAACATCGATTGAAAATAAAAATAAATACTGTATGACAAACCTCTTTAAAATCATATTCACTTCGTTTATCAACACCCAAACGACGATATTCTGTTGGTGTTCTAGTATAAAGTATTTTATGTACGTGTTTTATAATTTACTAGCGACCCGCCCCGGCTTCGCACGGGTGCAATGCTGATACTAAATACACTACAGAAAAACTGTGAACGTTGTATATAAAAACAGCGACCCGCACCGGGCGGCCGGCCGGTAGGCGGTACCGCCGCAAACGCTACGTCCCGCAATTTTTAAATCTGTAATATCTTCGAAAATATTCACTTAAATCATTCGGTGTAAAGGGCCATATAGATCTATATTAAATGAACAATGTATAAAAGGTATTTAATTGGTTAAGGATTAATGCTGTATTGGTTAAAATCGCTTCGAAAATTAGCCATTATTTGTCGTAAAAAGTAAATGACAAAAAAAAGTTATTGTGGGTTATCCATAAGAGATAGACATATACCATCGCGGACTTTTCTGTAGACCTTTTCAATGTGTATAATACTTAGTACATTATTTTGATAAAACTCGTAGGTTTCAGCCTGCGTTTGCAATGTAAGCGGAAAAAATGTAATTTTTTACGACATCACATTAGAAACCTCGAAAATAATAGTACTTCTCTACTATTTAATGGATGTTATTATACATATAAACCTTCCTCTTGAATCACTCTATCTATTAAAAAAAACCGCATCAAAATCCGTTGCGTAGTTTCAAAGATTTAAGCGTACAAAGGGACATAGGGACATAGGGACATAGGGACAGAGAAAGCGACTTTGTTTTATACTATGTAGTGACTAGCTGCTCCGCGCGGTTTCACCCCCGTGGCTCCACTCCTGTTGCCCGTAGCGTGATGAAATATAGCCTATAACCTTCCTCGATAAATGGGCTATCTAACACCGAAAGAATTTTTCAAATCGGACCAGTAGTTCCCGAGATTAGTGCGTTCAAACAAACAAACAAACAAACAAACAAACTCTTCAGCTTTATAATATTAGTATAGATGATATCATACTCACTCATCATAAAGTAGATTTATGTTTAAAAATCAAGAAAGCTAAAAATTATTTAATTTTTTATTTTTATTTATGTAGTTTAAAATATATTTATTTTCGATCTGCACACAAAGTAAAATATTGCTCTTATTTATTTTGACCGTCTCCTTGGTACAGTGGTCCTGGGTTCGATTCCCGGTAGAGATGAGAAAAAAAAATGTCTCTGTCTGTCAGGACATAGAAGGCTGATCACCTACTTGTCCCTAAAGAAAATCTATCAGTGAAACAGATGTATGCAAAATGCATCTGCCCCATACCCCACTTGGGGACTCGGGACTCAATTTTTTTTTCTTATTTATTTAAGAAGTATTGTATTAGACAGCGTAAATCTAGTTTTACAAAAAACCTCATATAATTCGCAAGTATTTCTCACGTAGGACATGTTTTACAAAGTGAATTTTTATGAGCTAGAATTGATGTCACATCTGGGTTTTCTGAAGCAGTTCATATCAATCAGAGCCTATTGATATCATTTAGAATTGGAAAGTCCCTGAAGAATATTTAGTATTTGTCTGTCTACCACATAATAAAGTAGGGCGTAATCTATAAGTAAATAGTTTAAAGAAGGACAATTTTTTTGAAGGATTTTTTACTTTACCTATTATAATTTATTCGATTTGTTCATACTTCAGTTGCCTTTTCATAAAAACTACAAGTACGACAAACCGATTTATTCGATTATCATCATGCCTAATTCTAAAGAAATATACAGATTTCAAATTAATTTATTGGTTGAATTTAGAACTCTCTACAGTAGATAGCTACTGTGAAAGTTCCAACAGAATATAAGCTCGGTAAGAGCTATGCTTTTGTTATCAAACTTTCTGATCTTTTAACTCTTAAGCAGATACTAAACTTAAATCTTAAAATAGGTAAAAGAATCGTATTAAAAACTCGAGTCATTAAATTATAACAATCCGATAATAGCCTCACAAAGGATGCTTAGATCTCATGCTCATCGGTGGTGATCGCCTCATTAGGTGACCTACCTGCTCGGTTATCCATTTTTTTATTAAAAGAGCGTGTGTGCCGAGCACACGTATCAGAAGTGAAACTTATTTGTCAAGATTCAAAGATAACAAAATCGTCGCCTTACTCCATGACGTGACGGGATTGCCATGACGCTTGAAATTTTACTCTCAATGCACCTAAAGAAGTTTCACTTCATAAATCATGATACCTACAAGGTACGTTTATAAGCAATAAATAGAGTATACAACCCTTTACGTAGCTACATATTATCTCCAAATCACCAAATCCCGTTACTTCACAGGTATCATCAGCATCCACCGTGGAGGGCATCCAGCGTGTAGTAACGGGAACCGCTATGACAAAAGACAATTACTATGTGTGTACGTGTACATGCAGTTATGAATAACGTGGCTTTTGTTGATTATAATGCGGAATGTAATAAAGGTTTTGTATGGTATAACTTTTCCATTAGGTACATTAATGACAAATGAAAGCACTGTTGCGAAACAAAATGAGGTAATCAACAATTATTATATTATTCTTTCTATCTGTGTTATTTCTGAAAAAAAAACAAAAAAAAATATTTATAGGGCGAAGTAGTTAATTAAAAGTAGGCGAGGTTAAAAAAAAACACGTTAAAACGCCCTCTGCTTGCATTTGAACATGACTTAAAGATTTTCGCTATATGTATGACTAGCTCTATAGGCTATATCATCACGCTAAAACCAATAGGAGATCCTATTGGTTTAAGCGTGATGATATAGCCTTCGTTCCTCCGTAAATGGGCTTTGCTGTATGCAACACTGAAACATTTTTTTCAAATTCGACCACATCGTTTCTGAGATTAGCACGTTCAAGCAAACAAACAACTCTTCAGCTTAATAATATTAGTATGGATAGTTCTCTGTGCTCAGTGTCAACATTACACAAGGCATGCATATCTGCGCACCGATGCATGCATGAAGCATGATGCATGCAGCGAGACGGCCAGCGCCACAGGAAGCGCTCAAGCGAATACTCTACAAACAGACGACAAAAACAATATTCCTGTTACGCTATATTACTCCACATTGAATATTTAAGTCCTGTAAATTGGAAGATAAAAGCTTTTGTAAGTATTTGGTGGCAAAAAAAACATGAGTTGTTGTTGTGTTTGAAGAAAACAGAGATATTTTGGTGAAATGAAATTCCTAGGACTTAGGTATAACGTTTTTTCTTAATTATTTAAAAAATATTTTAGCTTTCTTTTGTTCTTGGTGTGTGTCAAACAGACTTATTAAACTATTTAAGGGCACGCAATTTTATATAGGTTTATTAATTATTTGATTTTACATGTTAACTACTGCGACGATATAAATTATTACAAGTGGAAGCTGAAGCCTGACATGAATAGAATAAAATAAATTCAGCGAAATTTTCCCTCCTGGTAACATATCTATATCACCTTATATTTCGTAGAATAAATAACTGGAAAGCGGCACTTAAAAATATTTGCCTTACAATTTGGTCTATCCTCACTTATTTTTGCAATTATTCACATTCTTTGAACCTTTAATAATATTTTGATACATGCAAGTTTTCAGGGTACTCCTCTCTCAGCCGCAGCCAGTATCGGAATCCTTGGTCTCGAAATCTCGAGTAACGTACAGTTTTCTTGTCACTTGGAAGGAAAAGCCAAGTTGGCTTCACAAAAACTTGGTGTGCTCTGTAGAGCGGGGCAGTATTTCACGTCGCACCATCGCCTCAAGTTATATAAGGCGCAAGTCAGGCCGCACATGGGATACTGCTCCCACATCTGGGCCGAGGCACCCCAACAATACCTCCTTCCATTTGACCGTATTCAAAGGAGAGCTGTACGACTTGTTAACGAGCCAAGTATCACCGATCGGCTTGATACTTTGGCGCTGCGAAGAGATGTCGCTTCCTTATGCTTTCTCTATCGCATTTACTATGGGGAGTGCTCTGAAGAGTTGTTTGGAACATTACCCGCCGCCGAGTTCCACTACCGTACAGCACGACATCGTCAACAATACCACCCTCACCACCTTGACTGTTGGCAATCTACAACTGTGCGCTTTAAAAGATCTTTCTTCCCGCGCACTACAGACATCTGGAACAAACTCCCTCATGCGGCTTTTCCAAACGGCTATGAACTGGGGACCTTCAAGAAAAGAGCATATTCCTACTTGAAAGGCCGGCAACATACTCACAATGTCTCTGGCACTGTGCGTACATATGGGCGACGTGGAGCACTTACCACCAGGTGACACGTCTGCTCTGTTGCCCCCTATTGTATAAAAAAAAATGCAACCAAATGACGTCCAGAGGAGCAGATGTGCTTTATATTACCATAAATAAATGGTAATTAATGATACATGCTAATCTTCTGAGAGACCGTCACTTCCTGCCAGTTACGTGGACAGACTGACAATTAAAATAAGATCAATTAAAACACACGAATGATTTATTTTAAAACAATACTGTGGGAAATAAAGTTAAAAATCATTTTTATACGAAATAATAGAATAGGAAAATAATTAACAAAGTTAATCCAACATGATCCTATTTATTTTATTTTTGTATGTATGTACATATTATTTATTCGTGCTCTGCCCTACCTATCCTTTACTCAATTTCTCTCTGTACAACCGGTTGTCTGGAAGAAATCGCTATTTAGCGATAAGGCCGCCGTTTATTACAATGTATCCTAGGTTAAGTTTCAATTTGTTTATCTTGAGCAATAAAGCATAAATAAATAAATTATTTACTAGCTTAATCTTATGAATATTACGCATCACAGGGTAAGGCTCACAAGGACACGTCGTAAACTCTCAGCAATAATTCGATTTCCAAGGCATTATAATATATTCAATATCAACGAGTTCTCTTATTCTGTAATCCTTCTGTCGTCGACTGAACTATACAAGAATAATGTTAATTTAGAAATGGATTTATTATTTACTAGCTGTGCCCCGCGGTTTCACCCGCAGTGCTCAGCTCCTGTTGGTCTTAGGGTGATGATAGCCTATAACCTGCCTGGATAAATGGGCTATCTAACACCGAAATAATTTTTGAAACCGGACCAGTAGTTCCCGTGATTAGCGCGTTCAAACAAACAAACAAACTCTTCAGCTTTATAATATTAGTATAGATTCTCCGGTCTGTTCTTGATCACGCTTTAATTTGTACAAAATGTTATCAATAAAATAAAAAATATAAAATATTTTAATTAATAAAATACAAAAACACCTACGCACGCAAAATTGCGCCTTTTAAATAAATCAAGTTGTAAGTTATTCTCAAAATACTTTCCAAAAAATATATATTATTAACTTTTAAAATTGAAATTTCACCAAGAATAGATATTATAGAGTAAATAATAATGAGCATAATACTTTGCGAACCTTATTGCCGTAATAGCCTCTTTGCATTACCTATTTCAGAAAAAGAAAAGTCGAAAAATGAGCGCAAAACCATTTTTGCAATGCGAAATCCCATTTCAAATAAGCACTTAATAAAATAAACACTCGCTGCTGTATTTTTTTTAATTACATTTCTGCCAGTAAAACAACAATATACCTACATATAAAATTACTCATACATGTTATTAAATTCATCACCAAAAGTAAGTGAACAACTTTATGCAACAAAATACCAATATTCAATTTATGCTTTGATATTATGACATAAATTTTAATCATGATCTAACTATGAGCAACATTCCAGACAAAGTTGATATACCTTGAGCAACTCGCGACCTTGCGAATATTGAATTAACTACTTTGGTTTCTAAAACATACATTGTGACAAAAGGAATTATTTGTTACTAAGACTTGAAATAATGTAAGAAAATAGCAATCAAATTAATTAATAAAAAAATTGGTTGTCTGTAGAGTCGGTTTACTGACGATCACAGCTGACGATAGTTGAACGTGACAACGTCAGATTGTGCTTCTTTGTCGCTCGTTCTGCGCTCTCGCTTGCACTTCAAGCCTTATATGGAACGCCTCAGAGCGAGGTAACGCCGCATGAGTCATGTTTTTTCGTGCCCGCAGCCGGCTCTATCGAATTATAAGACGTTGTCACGTCAAAATGGAATCAAATTAAGATTTATTAATACGATACTGTAGAATGATTAGTATTAGTTTTCTTACAGACATTAACTTCTAAAATTACATCTATTATTATACGTTAAGATTTAACCAACCATAGACAAAACGAATTGCTTTTGATTAGAAACGGGACATTGAGGCAAGAATGTGAAGCTTATATCTAACCATTAAATTTGTATTTTAATAACAAATGTTATACAAAACTATGAGACTAAAACCATTTATAAGCATGAAGGAAAGTTACAGAACTACAAATACATCGATAAACTGTAAATATACTGTAAATGGTAAAATCTAGACGAGACGCGGCCTTGTGAATTCAGTAGGTAACACTTAATAATAACCAAACACCGTTACCCGTTAAGCATTTATTTTTCGGATCAGTGCCTTCAATTTGTTTGGCAAAGCTGTAATTGAGACGGAGCATTGATACAAGATAATTGTCTGCTTTGATTGGAATCCCTCTGGACTCTGGAGGCCTCTCCTTGACCCATCACTTATCCGGGATAACTCCCAACGCATAAATAATTCAAGTATCATTCGTTCCTTTTTCTTTGTCTCTCCCTTTGTCGTCAGCAACTAAGTGGTTTAGTTTCGCATGGGATGTTTCCGCTACTATCGTATACATTGTGGAACATTAAACACAAAGACATTTTTGTGCTAGTAATACGTATGATTATACATAGTAATATAGTTTGAATAACTGTAATCTACCTCGTAGTTTTCGAAACATCGGAAATAAGATTATTTACCTATTTATTATTGCACTTTTGTATATAATTATGAGGATTACTTAATATCTAAGAATACCTCTCTATCTCATTGTTAAAACAGCGAAAAATCCTTTTGATCCTTTATTTTTATTCCGTAATAAAATTATAAAATATACCGTCACAGAGCCTAATACAATCATAATATAATTTTATACTACATCATCTCACGAGCTCAAGTAAATAAGCAATAAATAAGTAGCTGAACTTTACGGCCCTAAGTTATGAAAGTATTGTGTACTCGCCGGCTTTGTAACATAGAGGTGACGTTAAGTTGCTTTAAGTTATAGCCTGTAGCTTACATATTGAGCTGGCAAACAATTTGTACAGGTCTTAAACATTTTAACATATTACACATATTATTATTATTGACAGCAAAAAAAGCCGACATAAATACTACCGTTTACTAGTCATACACCTATAGTTTATGACTAGTAAACTAAACTGTAACGTTACCAAAGGATTTTAATGTCTGTATAACTAATTAAAAACTACTTAAAAAGTCAAGAAACTGTCTATATTTAACCTACATTGATTTTGAGTAAAAATAATTAAAACTTGTTTCCCAATTTCAGGATTTTATGCCTATAATTTGAAATTTCCCAAGTCATTCCTCCTTAAAAGGAACTTCATTTATTAGTGTAGTTTTAGAATCTACCTGAGTCTACCATCGAGTGCAGTAACAACACCAGACAGGAGAAGGGAAAAGTCAGGGGGTTGCAGGATTGTTGACGGATTAACCTCGGCTTATGGGCTTATCACGACTGGACCCAGGCCTGATTGTCTGCCTATTGCTTTAAATTGTATTAACTTTTAGTACTAAGTTGAGAATAGTACTTTTGAAACTGGTGGTAAATAAATAAAAAAATAAAAAATAAATAAAATATCCTTTATTGAATTATTATGTACATTAATGGACGACTAAGATCCGTTAGGCAAAAATAAAATACAAGAGTTACATTACATTACAGTTTACACAGTTATTGAAATAATACAAAAAAAGTATCAATTTAGAAATTATAAATATTAACGCAGAAGCCGGGCATAAAATGCCAAGATGCTGCTACCAAAATTCGTTAAAGCATTATAAATGCTTTAACGAGTTACTAGAAGTAAAAAGAATATTCCTAAATCTAGCAACGCGATGCCTGATCAATGCATCGAGAACCGGCACGCGGGCTTCCGCGAACATGCTAGACGCGCTATACCAACGCGGTAGTTTGAATAAAATTCGGAACGAATCATTGTATTGTACCCTAAAAATTCGATAATTTTCTTTTTTATACCTTGTCCACAGTTGTGGAGTATATAGAGCGGTGCAATAAGCTTTGAACAGTAATATTTTTGCATTTCTTTCGCACTTATTAAACTTTCTTCCGATCTTGTCGCGCGCGCAGCCAGAGAACGCCTCTCTCTATCTATATCGAGGTCATCTGTCAGATCATACGAAACTATATGTCCCAGGTAGCGGAAAGAATTGACAAATTTGAGCGGCTGATTATACAGGTAAACAGGCAGGTGGATATCCCTAGAGGTTGCGCCAAAAAGCATAGCAACCGATTTATCTACGTTATAGACAAGGTGATGCCTTTCCGCATAATTTTCACAGATGGTGAGGAGCTTACGGAGCGCGCCGACCGAGGGGCTCAGCAAGACCATGTCGTCAGCATAGCTGAGGTTATTTTTACAAATACCATCGATGTAGCAGCCGACACCGGTCTCGCTGAGCTCCTCAATCAACTGATTAACATACATATTAAATAAGAGAGAAGAGGTCAGACCTCCCTGTCTAAGCCCACATGACAGTACAAACTCATCTGAGCAAGTGTTTCCCCAGCGAACGACATTTTTTTGTGTAGTGTACCACGTTTTAAGGCCGTGCACGCGGTCCGTGCGCTGTTTGGCTCAAATATGTGATTTTTCAAACCACATTGTCCATCAACTACTTATCTTACAAACATATGAATTACTAATAATTTTAGGAAATTTTATTGTCTATGTTGTTAGTTAAGAGTTTTTTTCAATTAATACAGTATTTGTGAATACCATCAAGATAACTGAGCCGATGATTACTTGATTTCACTTTTAGTGTCAATTTCGAAGCTAAAAATATCTGAAATTGCTGACAGATCTAACAAACAATTTTTTTTAACAACTTCAAAAATCCTTATTAAAATAGTTAGTTAAAAGATTTTTGAAGTGAAAACTTCTTTATTTTTATTTTGGACTTACGAAATTAAAATCCGAACAATGTGAATTTTTTTAGAAATTATAGTCGACAAAATGATTATTTTCACCAAGATATTTGACTTAATTGAATATAATTTATACATATTGCAGTAAAAGAATGTCTTACTTATAAGATAAAATTTAAAAAATCAACTAAGGTACCTATATTATTTTTCTACAATTTTTTTAAAAGTACTTATTAGAGCAGGCTCCAAGGAGATGTTCGTTTGCAAAAATAGCGGACCTAAATCTGACTTCTGATATTCTAATAAAAACGACCTACTTTAATAAAAAAGTACTGGAAATAGTTCAAATTAAAAGCAAATCAAACGAAATACATTTATTTTAAAATGAACAGCAAAATGACGGTAGAAATAAATGGGCAGAGGTTCCGCGATAATGTGCGCGCGAGTAGCAGACGAAATGGACGACTCCGCCGCTCGTTCGTTCTTATAAAGGCGCGCCGCACCGCGGTGAGGAAGGCGCGGGGGGTGGCCTTCCGGATTTTACTCCAACACGGCCTCTCCTGACGGGGCAGCGTCCTCGCTGCCTTCAGTGGCAGCTGCAGCTCGTGTGGAAGGGCCAGCTTCGCAGTCTTCAGCGTTATGATGTGCATCGTAACCTGGAATATACAAAAAAAAACGACATTGAAAAAAAAAAATACTTAAACCAATGCAAATGAGGAAAGCTGAACCGGAAAACCGAACCGTGTAACAAACTTTACACAAACATTAACACTAGCACACGTGGCTATTACATACACAGGCTTTACACGGATCTGTTCCAGTGTAACCAAATACCATTAAATGTGTGCGCAATCAGGCTTTACATTGGTCTACAAAGGTCAACCCAGATACCTATTCAGTAGGCTTTACACAGGTCCCTAATCGGTGGGCCCACCGATGTCACCCAGATACCTACTTACAACAGGCCTTACACAGGTCCCTAGTTGGCGCGTCCGCCAACGTCACCCAGATGCCTACTTACAACAGGCCTTACACAGGTCCCTAGTTGGCGCGTCCGCCAACATCACCCAGATGCCTACTTTACAACAGGCCTTACACAGGTCCCTAGTTGGCGCGTCCGCCAACGTCACCCAGATGCCTACTTACAACAGGCCTTACACAGGTCCCTTGTTGGCGCGTCCGCCAACGTCACCCAGATGCCTACTTACAACAGGCCTTACACAGGTCCCTAGTTGGCGCGTCCGCCAACGTCACCCAGATGCCTAGGTAGCACAACAGTTGTGCAATACCAAAAGGTCACCCCGATGCCATGCGCACCAGGCCTTATTCGGGTCTATTCCAACCAGCACAAATTACAAAATACTCCTAATCATACTAACATTCAAAAAATCCAGCACAGGTATCCGGCGTCCACTCGCCGCGCCACAATACCATGTACCCAGCCGCCGCGTGACTAGTTTTCCCATAGGAACCAACTAGTAGTTTTAGTTCGTATCTATCGTTAGGCAGTATTTTGTATAGGCATCTACCATTATTAGCACATATTTATTATTTACAGCCATCAGATTCGCTAAGCGGTCCAAGAACATCCGCATGTACGGTATCAAAAGGTACAGGATTCTTATGCCAAGATGAAATCGGTTGTAACGGTGCTCTTGCTACTTGTTTATGTGAAATGCAGACAACGCAATGACTTATATATTTAGTGACGAACTTTCGCATTCCCGGAAACCAAAAATGTTTGAGAATCAAATCAATAGTTTTGTCTATACCTATGTGCTCATGTTCGTCGTGGAAGACGCGCAACAAGCTCAAACGAAATGCCTTTGGAACAAAACATAAATACCGAGTTTCCTCACCCGTTATGTCATACTTGTAATATAAAAGATCGTTACGTTTTACGTACCGGCTACTATCTAATTCCCCATTGCTTAATTTTTCTAACAAATTTAGAGTCTACTCGTCACCTGACTGGACTACTTGTGCCCAATTTTGCGGTTTATCAACTGCGTGAATTACGTTAATCGGATTCCTACTTAAGTAATCCACATGACATAAGTACCCCTTTGTGGTATTCTAAAGTGAAATCAAAGTCCTGCATATAAACCCACCACCTAGCTAGGTTGCAGATCTTTTTTTTTTTTGTTGAGTCATTTTTAAAGCGTTGCAATCAGTTACGATTTTAAAATGTTTACCTACTAAATATTGACGAAAATGCTTAACGTTACTTGGTTTGAGATTTAACTAAAGCTTCAATTTTATACTCGCTCGGTCGTACCTGACCTTTGCACTTCACTATCTTTAACAGTAGTGGTCGCTGTACCGCTTAAAAAAATTTTTTGAATATTTGGAAGTATATTGATTAATTTTTCTTTACATACATCGGTAACGGGGGTATTAATTTGATCAAATGACGTCATCAAATCTACCTGCCTAACTTCCGAAACGATTGAACCACTGTGTACTATGCGTTGAGAATCACAAGTCCTAATATAAGCTACTCCTTTACTATTTAAAACGTCCGTACCAATTATTACGGGAACATTAAGGGAACATTTTTGCACAATATAGAAATCAACTTCCAAGGTAATACCATTCAACTCAACCGGTAAGGTTACAAAATAATTAGAAAAAACTTCCTTACCTCCAAGTCCCCGTAATACCTGGTACGTCGGTTTCCCCTGAACTCCGAAGTACTTCACTAATTCTGTGGACAATAACTAAACACATGAACCACTATCAAAAATATCAACCGGTATACCTAAAATCACACCAGTAATTATGTCATTATTTTTCGTAATACCCACATTTTAGGAACAAAAATTAACGTTACTTTTATTTCTAGAATTATCAACCCTTTCTTTCGTGAAACATTTGTCTTCGGTATGCCCTATCTTTTTGCAAAATGTGCATCTCAGCGGCGATTCAGACGTAGGCTGTTTTTTAATGTTAGAATCAAAAGTCAACTTTGGTTTTTTCGAACAGTCACTCTTTGTATGACCGAATTGGTTACATTCATAACACTTAATTAACTTAGAATCGAAATGTTTACGTTTCAAAGAAAACTGATTAGAATTTTGATTTCTACTAATACGATCATTATTATCGGCATTGTTATTCGGCTTTCTAAATTGTGGCGCTAATGTCGGCTTAACAAAATTTGACAAAAATTCGACTATGTTCTCGGGAGTTAATTTTGCGTTTGCAGCAGCGGCACAAACGTGTGGGTCAACAACACCGCGTATAATTATCGCTGTTAGAATTGTATCATTTAGGCCTTTAACAATACGCAATTTTAACAATGACCTTCGAGCATATTCTGCATAAGTTGAAAATCTATCAGATTCCGTTTTCATCACATCGTATAGAATGTTTGCGATGTCGATATTGCGTGGACACAAAGCTTTTAACTCTAACTTAAAAGTAGACCACGTGCGGACAGTACTTGTCCATCGGCTCAGCCAGGTACGAGCTTCACCCTTTAAACAGTTTCCTACCCGCGCGAGACATTCTGCGTCATCCCAACGATTTATTTTTAAGGCTTTATCGACCTCGTCACACCACGTATCGACATCATGAACACTAGGATCGAAATCAGAAACAAAATATTGGTTTGATCTCACCGGGAATGACATCAGCGCTGTCAGAAAGTTCTCGGCTGCCGATTTCATATCGCTCTGCATAGTGGCCTCGGTGGTCGTCGTAACAGGGGTAGAAGTGGGGGCGGCAGGTGCTGTTGGTACTGGCGTTGGCGCAGGTGGAGTGGCGCCGATGTGGCCGTCAAGTAATGATGACGGCACTGCCGACGTCGCGGACGGCGGCGTCGCGTCGCCCATCGTCTCGATAGGGCGCACCACAGCTTGGTCCAGGTCCGCAGAAACAGCTTGAGGCTCCGCGCTGCTACGATCTTCGAGAGCCTGTAATCTCTTCAAAATCTCGTCCAAAGGATTAGTAGTTGGAGGCCGAGACGGTGATCGTTGTCTCCTCCTAGTGCTATGCCTTTTGTTCGCTGGCATGATCGCGAAACTCTCTGCCCAAATACGTTAGATAAGAAAAAAAAAATAATAATCAGAGAATGGTTTCGGTGGCATAAAGCCCTCGAATCCCACTTCTGATCTAATAAAAACGACCTACTTTAATAAAAAAAGTACTGGAAATAGTTCAAATTAAAAGCAAATCAAACGAAATACATTTATTTTAAAATGAACAGCAAAATGACGGTAGAAATAAATGGGCAGAGGTTCCGCGATAATGTGCGCGCGAGTAGCAGACGAAATGGCCGCCGCTCGTTCGTTCTTATAAAGGCGCGCCGCACCGCGGTGAGGAAGGCGCGGGGGGTGGCCTTCCGGATTTTACTCCAACAATATATATTGTATAGATCCCAGACATCCTATAGACAGATGTTGCCAACCAGTTTTGTGGTCCCCCTCCCCCCACCCCGGTAATTAAATATGGCATACAAAGAAAAAAATAAAAATTTCCAAAACATGCCGTGTGGGGTATCAAATGAAAGAGCTTATTGATTAGATCACGAATATATAGCATACTATAACATTTCTTACACTTTCTCTAAGATTTTTTAGAAAATTTACGAAAATGCTCCATTTTTGAGTTAACTTTAAACCACTATAGATTGAAAACTCATGAATATATTTTTTAAATTATTATTTTAAATAATTAACAATAGTCCATTGTTTACGATTCAATAGTTCGTAATATAATATAAGTGAGCTATATGTATGTGGTGGATTTGATGACCCCACAAAATGTTTTAAATTGCAAGGCGCAACTTTCACTGAAGTTACCGATTTGAAATCTAATCACACAGAGGCTGATTTAAGAATGTTCTGCCATATTTTTCATTCTGTCAAACACAACGACAGTGCAGAGATAATTATTCTAAGCCCTGACACCGATATTTTTGTATTAGGCCTTTATTTCTGGCATAAACTTGAAAATATACTCGCCATCTTTGAATGCTCCCCCCACTCCCCCATGCAACTATTTCACTGTACGAACTATTGAATCGTAAACAATGGACTATTGTTAATTATTTAAAATAATAATTTAAAAATATATTCATGAGTTTTCAATCTATAGTGGTTTAAAGTTAACTCAAAAATGGAGCATTTTCGTAAATTTTCTAAAAAATCTTAGAGAAAGTGTAAGAAATGTTATAGTATGCTATATATTCGTGATCTACTCAATAAGCTCTTTCATTTGATACCCCACACGGCATGTTTTGGAAATTTTTATTTTTTTCTTTGTATGCCATATTTAATTACCGGGGTGGGGAGAGGGGGACCACAAAACTGGTTGGCAACATCTGTCTATAGGATGTCTGGGATCTATACAATATATATCAGAAGTCAGATTTAGGTCCGCTATTTTTGCAAACGAAACTCCACTGAGAGTCCGGTCTATATAAAACACTGCGCGCGACCCGATTTAAATCTGTCGGCAGCGAGCCTTTCCAGAGAGAGGACATGTTGCTGGGCGCTCTCCTGTGGACCTATGCTGTTCATAGTAAAAGTGTATACGTAGTATATTATTATTAGTCTGTGGTAAAAGGATAGCGCAAGCCGCGATCTATCGTAATAGATCGCGGAGATTTTGACTTGCGTTAAATTGAATAAGCGCTCTTAAGCAAGCCAATGATAGCAGGTGGCACTCGCGCTTCTTCCAGCTTCCTCCATAGGATATCATAATTTACACGGTCCAAAGCACGACTAAGGTCCAAAAAACAAGCATAAACCTTAGTCCGTCGCGTAACGTAATAATTTACAGTCTGTTTCAAGGAGTAAATAGCTAAATCAGTTGAACTTTGTTTTTTTAATCCAAATAATTGAGCATTGTTTATCGAAATATATTTAGAAATAATATTTAGAACAATCGAATCTACTAGTTTAGCGCAAGTCATCGCGATAGAAATCGGCCTATAATTCGAACTCGACATTGCGCTCATAGTTTTACTTTTAATCACGGGCGTTACAACACATTTTATTAAAGCAGAAGGCAAATATGCGTGTTTTATACAAGCATTTATGAAAACTGATAAAAAGACTACCACCCATGGACCACCGAAACGTAAATGTTCTACAGCAATGTGATCATGACCACAAGATTTACCTAAATGCATTTTTCTAAGCGTGTCGTAAACTATTTTTTCATCTATATGAATAGAAGATAGGTCAGATAAATAAGAAAAGGAATCGTCAATACTATTGCTATTTCTATTCGCATTGAGAAGCGTGTGACTAGTAGAACCAAGCATAAATTTACTTTTAAAAATATTCGTAATTTTTTGTTTATCTGATTCACCGTCAATTGAAAATGGTGTTCCAATCTTAGTATTTGTTAATTTACCCGCTTGCTCCCAGAACTTACAAAACTGTTTTTCTCTACAAGTACTACTTATTTTATCTAGTAAAATCTTTTCTTTATTGTTCTGGCACCATTTTAACCGTCCCTTAAAAACCGACCTACTCTTTTTCATGCTATCATAAAGCGCACCAGAATGAGGAGATCCAGCCTTAAACCAATTCATCAAACAGCGTCTTGCATCCTCGTGAGCCGATTTTACAAATTGATTCCATCCAGGTGTTTTCTTAGGACACCCATTATTCCCCTTGTAGCGACGACAAGCCAATTTACGAGTTATCGAATTTCAAGTGTAGTACCTACTAAGAAAGTTCACACCATCGGTTCACACGGTAACTCGTATATAAACAGTTCGTGCGCTATGCATGGACAGTCACGGGCTTGTCGGCACGCGGGTGGGTCGCATTAGGTTGAATATTAATTACATACGGATAAATATATGTAGTTAACGAAATATAACCTTTTGCGTAGTTATTCATCTTTCATTACACCCGCATATAACAAGCCCCTACATTGGTGACCCCGACGAAAAGTGAACATTATTATAGTGAATTGCATAGATATCGTTTGTTAACAATTAAAAATGAATCCGGCAGTTCCAGTTAGAGCAGTTTCGTCGGTACCGTTAAACCTCGAGCAGTTAGCACAACTAAAGCAGCGGATAAACCAGCTGGAATGTGCAGGCTCGAGAGGCAAATCGTTTGGCAGTCGAAGGTATGGAAATAGCACGCATCGTTCCGCATCGCAAAGTCACAATCGTGCAGGAAGCTCAAAACAGAGAAAACCAAATTGGTTATGTTTTTTCATTACTGCTTTAAGCATAACGCCAGATTGTACTATCTTCAACCTTGTGCGTGGCAGAAGCAGCAGGAGAGCCGACTAAAAAATGTTTTAATTTTACCAGTGTCGAAAAATAACCGATCCGCGAGTGAGTGTACTGTGTAGTGATTATAAACCTTACGCGGCAAACGGTAGTGTAATTAAGACATTTGGTACTAAGTTAATGACATTAGATTTTAGTTTACGGCGACCGTATAAATGGTCATTTATCGCCGAGGTAACTCAAACTATGTTTTGGTTTATAAGGTGCAGATTTTTTAGCACCCTAGGGCCGATGCATCGCTCGCACTTATGACGGACGCATCGGATACTCATGTAGGTTATTTTTCTAAGAATCCATCTAAGATTGAACGCAAGTATAGTACGTACGATAGGGAGTTATTAGCAATTTACTTAGCTATTCGTCATTTTCGGAATATGGTCGAAGGACGACAGTTAACGGTGTAGGTACATGGATCACAAACCGTTAATTTACGCGTTTTCTAAAGTAAATAGCGAGAAAGAGTTACCCAGACGTACACGTCACTTGATATTCATTATGAGTTCACAACGTCGCGTGGGCAAGATAATGTCGTTGCAGATTCGTCATCACGAGTCGCAACAATAAGTTGTCCCACTGTAATAGATTACGCGGAACTTGCTAAGGAACAACAACAAGATTCTTATATGTTACAATTATCTAATTCGAAAGACGCTAATAATAGGTCAAAGAAAATAATGTTACCTGAAAGCGGTACATTTATTTATTGTAATATTTTAGATAATGATAAAATTAGACCCTATTTGACTGATTAAATTCGACGTATTGCTTTTGATAGTGTACATAATTTATGTCATCCCGAAATAAGGACTACACGCAAATTGATTCAAAATCGTTTTTATTGGCCAAATATGAATCGTCACGTTGGCCAATGGGCTAAAACATGCATTGAATGTCAACGATCGAAGGTTAATCGACATACAGTGTCAGGTTTAGGATCGTTTCTGCAGTGCAATAGGTTTGAACATATTCATGTTGATTTAATTGGACCAGTGGGTAAACCACTTCACCCGAAGGTTTTAGGACGTATTGCCTAACCATAGTTGATAGGGGGACGCGATGGCCAGAATGTTTTCCTACGAAAGATATAACTGCTGAAACGATTTCGCGTGTAATATATGAAGGATGGATCTCTCGTTTTGGTTGTCCGAAAAAGCTAACAAGCGATCAAGGACGCCAATTCGAAAGTCAATTATTTGCTACACTAATGAAGTTATTAGGTATTAATAAGTTACGTACGACACCTTACCACCCACAGAGTAACGGGGCGGTAGAGCGTTGGCATAGGTCGCTTAAAGCGGCATTAACGGCTCGTTTATGCAATATATCATCATCTTGGGTTACGGAATTACCAACTGTGTTGCTAGGACTTAGAACAGCAGTAAGAAGTGATACCGGCATAAGCGCAGCAGAAATAACGTACGGAACAACTTTACGATTACCAGGTGATTATTACGATAAAAAATCGAGTTTTGAAATAGATAGCAGTCTTGAGTATGTAAGTAAATTACGAGACTCTATTAGGAAATATCAGTCAGTAGCTATTAGGCAGAATGAAAGACGGAACATATTTATTCACCCCGATTTAGAAAAGTGCGATTATGTTTTTGTAAGAAACGACGCAGTACGTAAGCCTTTACAACCAACATACGACGGTCCTTATCGTGTGTTGAGTCGAGAGGAAAAGGTATTTTACATTCAAATGACTGGCAGGAAAGTTAGAATATCTGTAGACCGTCTAAAACCTGCATATTATTTGAATGATGATAGTGATACGACATCTGGGGCAGATACTAAGGTTCCGTTACAAATTCCAAGTAGCGAATTGCCTAATACACATACCACGCGTAGTGGAAGAGCTATACGATTACCGGTACGACTTAGGTAATAGTATTGTATTTGTAATTGTTTCATCTATTTTATATTTATTAGAATTACGATGATTATAAGTATTCATAAGACTTCATAGAAATGTATAATAAATACTAAGTAATCAACACATCGTATTTAATAAATAATAGAACTTAAGTAATTTTGAAACGAGTTCATTGTTTAACGTTTTAAGTATGGTATTTCAAATTTATGTTTGTGTTGAGTTTTGATTGAAATGTTTACTACTTAGAAATTTAAGTACTTTTGATTTATGGCTTATGAATGTATAGTAATAGCCTTTGTAATATTAAACGATACAAGTGTAAAGAACGTATTGAGATTTGAAATGTTAATGTTACTAGGTGTTAGATGACGTGTAACAATTATCGCACGCCACTTAGAAGAACCAACCAAGTTTTTGTAATAACATAAATAGTTTAACGAAATTAGGTGTTAACTGTTAACCACTTGCATACGATACGTATTGATTGATTTATATTGTGAACATTTTTTATACTTTATATTGTAAACATTTTGTAACCTTATACAGCGACATTTAAAATACACCCATCTGTTTATTGTTTAATTTTATTGTAAGATTTTTTACTTGTATACCCTTTTTATTTTAAGGGGGGAATGATGTAGCGACGACAAGCCAATTTACGAGTTATCGAATTTCAAGTGTAGTACCTACTAAGAAAGTTCACACCATCGGTTCACACGGTAACTCGTATATAAACAGTTCGTGCGCTATGCATGGACAGTCACGGGCTTGTCGGCACGCGGGTGGGTCGCATTAGGTTGAATATTAATTACATACGGATAAATATATGTAGTTAACGAAATATAACCTTTGCGTAATTATTTCATCTTTCATTACACCCGCACATAACAAGCCCCTACACCCTTATACCAGTGTCGAGAACGCGCCTCCACAGCGGCCGATTACAACGACGTTACGAATTCATTGTAAATAAGTTCCAAACTATCCTTATGCACAGGACACGCACATGGATTACACCTAGCGAGCGAACGCAAACGATCCCAGTCAAGAGCAGACAAATACTTATTACATAATGTTCTATAGGTCTCAACCTCGTAGCTGCCTCTCCTACCCCAAACAACTGGGTTCAAAGACCCGTTCGCGAGAACAGAGCACCTCTTTACAGCAATTATATCGAAGTCTAATTCTAGTACTAAGGGCCTGTGATCCGACCAAAATACATCTTTAATTATGTAAACATTAGTTAAAGCCGTCCACGCGAGCGGGGTGACGATGCAATGATCAAGCCAACTATATGAACCGTGTGAGTAACTAACATAAGTAAAAACATTATCCAAATTCTTTAGAAAACACATATCTGCACATATAAGATTGTGATCAGCACAAAAATCAATTAATTCATTGTTAAATAAAGTATTTAAATTCGCATTGTAATCTCCCAATACAACAGCCACATTAACAGAGTTACTTTCAATTAAACTATGTATTGAGCCTAAAATATCAGTAAAATAAGGCAAATTTACAATATTATTTTGAGGCATATAAACCGAAAAATACATATAGCCCGGTCAATTTAAACCAAAAAATGAGGGTACTACTACATAAAGTCCCAACAGGCTGAATTTCTGTGAAGTTGTTGAAAACATAATTATAAACAATGTCTAAAAGTTCCCCATCATTCCCCTGTAAGCTAAAAATTTTATTCACGGTCAAAGGTCAAAAAAATGAGTTTTTCGCGATTTTCAGCAGTAAGTTTTATCATAAAGTACCTCAGGCAAAGATTGTAGATCATAAAATTGTCTATAAAAAATGTATCAATACTTTTTTTCTTACGAGCCACCGTTTCTGAGATATAACGATTCAAAAAGTTATAAAAGTTGTTATCGTCATAATATGCGCCACGCCACGTATATACATCTAGAGTTGTAATATTTTATATAATATATACAGGGTGTAATCGTTCAGTGTGCACAGGCGGTTATTCCGTAACTATTGCATATATCAAAAAACTTTAAACTGATATCGAAAGCCCTTTACCTAATGAGTAAAATGACAATAATAACTTTTTAAAAATAAAACGGGAAATACCCAAAAAATTTACATCAAACACGCCCATACATTTAATTTCCCATACATTTTGTATTCAAAGCAAATGTTCGGAGTGACATCCTCGATTTGGAATACCATTGTATTCCACATCGAGCTCTATTTACAGTTTCTAAATGAATTGTTAATAAAATTTGCGAAGAAATTTAAGCACAAAACCAAAAAAATAACCAAAACCTTTCATATTACATGATGGGGATAGTCATATCTCATACTAAATGTATTGGCGTCAAAAAATCAGGAATCTGTGGAAAAGCTCAGCATCAATGAAAATAAATAAATAAATAAATAAATATTATAGGACATTATTACACAAATCGACCTAGTCCCACAGTAAGCTCAATTAAGGCTTGTGTTGTGGGTAACTAGGTGACGATAAATATAATATTTAATAAATACATATATAGATAATAACACCCAGACCCAAGAACAAATAATTGAGTTCATCACACAAATATTTGCCCTGACCGGGGATCGAACCCGGGACCGTCGGCTCAGTAGGCAGTTACTTTACCACTGCGCCAACCGCGTCGTCAAAAAAATATATTCATCAAAAAGTTTATTTACTTTAGTTAAGTGTAAAGATCATGTACTATTTTTACACGCAATAACTGGCTGTGATACGACATCTGCATTTTACAGGAGGGGTAAAACAGCAGTTTTCAAAATGTTTGAAAAACAAGATTTAATTCAATGTGCTGTGAAGTTTTTAAAAAGAGTAATTCAACTCAACAATAAGTTATTACCAACGGCATCCGCTTTCTTCTTTCTATGCACGGAGCTCCTAAAAAACTACCTGTTTAGATAAGCATCGATATGCATGTTTCGTTAAAAACACTAAACATAAAAAGCAAGTTCAACTAGCTTGTCTTCCTCCAACCTCAGTTGCTGCTCACCAACATCTTTTTCGAGTATATTACCAAGTTCAAGTGTGGCTTGGTTATGATCAGCTAGACCCTACAGACTGGGGTTGGAAGTTGGTCAACAATATATTAGAGCCAGTTCAAACTTTACTTCCGCCTGCGCCGGAAAAACTGCTGAACACTATTTTTTGCAACTGCAAAAAGGGATGCAGTGCTAAATGTGGTTGCAAAAAAGTCGGACTGTCTTGTTCTTTGGCATGCACAAATTGTCAAGGCCGGTCGTGCTCTAATATTGAATCACAAACAATGGAGGATTCGTTTGACTCCGACGAAGTATCATGCGATACATCGCTATTGACGCAATTTACTTGCATCCAAAATAAAGATGAAGAAGAAGCAGGAGAAGAAGAACAAGAAGAAGATCAAGAAGAAGAACAAGAATTTGAAACTTACGAATAAGACGAATAAACTCCAACACTTTTTTTTCATTTACATCGCTTTTATCTTTCCCAATCTTTGAAAATTTCCGTTATTTCGCAATAGTTTTACATTAAACAGGATCACAACATAGGTAAAGGGCTTTCGATATCAGTTTAAAGTTTTTTTGATATATGCAATAGTTACGGAATAACCGCCTGTGCACACTTAACGATTACACCCTGTATATATTATATAAAATATTACAACTCTAGATGTATATACGTGGCGTGGCGCATATTATGACGATAACAACTTTTATAACTTTTTGAATCGTTATATCTCAGAAACGGTGGCTCGTAAGAAAGAAAGTATTGATACATTTGTTATAGATAATTTTATGATCTACAATCTTTGCCTGAGGTACTTTATGATAAAACTTACCGTTTTGCTGAAAAACGCGAAAAACTCATTTTTTTGACCTTTGACCGTGAATAAAATTTTTAGCTTACAGGGGAATGATGGGGAACTTTTAGACATTGTTTATAATTATGTTTTCAACAACTTCACAGAAATTCAGCCTGTTGGGACTTTATGTAGCACCGAATGTTTAAATTGACCGGGCTAATATGACAATAACCATTATGTTGAAACTTAATGGCGCATACTCGTGAGTAAATTACATGTAAAAACATCAACATTATAAAACAAAGAGGCTCTGAGGTAAATAATTATTGGCGATTCAAAAGCGCCTCTAAATTAAGACTAATTGAATAAATAAATCTTTGAATTTTAGTTTTAATATTATTATTATAAGGAAAAGAAATAAAGCCATAAATAAAACGATGTTTTATTTAATTGATATCTTCCTTTTATTTATTTATTGTGAAATCAATGAAGCCGACCGCTTATGGTCTGTCATCTTCTGCGACGTCCGCCGATAATATCAATTTATTACACGGCCATTAATCATAAGTAAAGTCTTATCGAAATACTTTCATGGCGTTTAACAATAATAAGAACTCTTGAATGTCACTATCTCAGCTTTTTCCTCATGACAAATTTCTTTTGAAATTTTAGTCTATTTGCAATGGGTCGACTTCAATACCTTGTATTAAGTTTTATACAAGGTCCCAAGTCGCTGTCCCTGTGTGCCAGTCTGATTTTGATGCGGTTTTTATAATAGATAGAGTGTTTCTCTAGGAAGGTTTTAGTATGTTATTATTAGGTTTTAAACAAAGCGGGCGAAGCCTCGCGCCGAAAGCTAGTTGGTTATAGTCTACACCTTAAGTTTTTGTTCATCATACCAGTAAATTTTAAACCATATTTTCAATTATCTTTTACGACATTTTAGGCTTGGATGTGGTGTACAGAGCAATTACATTTTAATTTCCTCTCCTTTGTTGCATAACCTCAAACCTTAATGAGTTAAAATTACGAGTTATCACCGGGCTGTTTACGAGACGTAATCTGGGATTAGGCGGATCCCACCCAGCGTGATGGGGTTATACTGAATTTTTATCAGCTTTATTACATCCGTTGAATTATAACCTTTTCTTGGATTAATGAAGTATCCCAAACAGGCTCTCTTTTTTGTAAGTTTTTAAATATTTTGAATTTTTTTATCCTTTTTCTAATAAGCAAATTTCATTAAAATCTGTTCAGCCGTTCCTGTGATGTATTGTGCTATTATTTGTGTAACTGCTTTCTTTAATATTTACAGACAACTGTATTATTGTACAAATCATCAGGTTTGAATGAACAGTCGCTCCACTTTCAGTGTATTTGTACGTTTTCTCCATTCGCAGGCATTTTCTTTTAATTAGATTAAAGTGCGCTTGAATAACGAGCCCATAAATATCTACATTCACTGCAACTCAGCTTCGATACAGTGAAAGATGTTGAAAGATCTTGTTCTGTAGAAATATAAATTATTGAAAGCAAGAAGCGAGATCGCAATTACGATAGTATATAATTCAATATAAATTGTTTATATTATTATTAGATTAGTCGCACTTTCCATAAAACTCAGCAAATGCAGCGTGCATTTGCTGAGTTTTATGTTCGCTATCACTGTTTTTATTGTGTTATGTTTATGTGTAATCTTGGGCATTTCAACTTTAAGTTTACAATAAATAAATAAAAGAGAGATTTTCATGCTCTAAATACTCGCTCGTATTTAAAACGCATCTATTTCAGAGTTAATCACGGCGAAAACAAAGAGAGCATCGACCAACATCGACATTATTCATACAAGTGGAATAAAAATCTTAAAATAGGCGAGATTTTTAATCAAAGTTAAACATTCAATGAATAATACATTTCTTTTGTCCATCTCTGCGAGACTACGTCCCAACTGGCCTTATGTAGTCGTCCTCCTTGACAACGTGGAGCCTTGCCTCAAGCGACTCTGTGTCATAACCTGGAATCTCTTAAACATTAAGATTGAAAAATGCCATACATGCATGTATTAAGGTAATTATAGATTTCGCTGGACTCATTTATTATATTAATAGCCCATGTTGATGATGACCGCCTCCTTCGTACAGTGGTTGACGCGTGAGCGTAGAACCGAGGGGTCCTGGGTTCGATTCCCGGTGGAGATGAAGAAAAAAAAATGTCTCGGTCTGGCAGAACACAGAAGGCTGATCATCTACTTGTCCCTAAAGAAAATCGATCAGTGAAACAGATGTATGCATAATGCATCTGCCCCTTACCCCACTTGGGGACTCGGGACTTCACTATGTTGATGGCAATTGTTTCGTTTTAATTCTTACGTGCATACTATAATTTTAATAAATCATTGATAAAATGTCAGGGTAATATAAACCTATTTATAAAAATAAATGCTCTATTTAATAACGTTGATAACGTTTAAGATTTTGAAATAAAGAGTTATTCAACATACCAACTTTCTCTTGCATACCGTCACACATCACAATATTTGCTGTTTATTTAATGATAGAGTAAGCATAATATTTAAATTTAATATGTATGATAATAAACTCTATCATAAAACAAATGGCTTTATAAAAATATCTAAAAGTAATTTTGTTTATTTCCGGAAAATTAATAAAGAAACAATGTTGATGACGGCATCAGCTGTGCAGTGAGGATCGCGTCTCGATAGCAATAATAATAATTGGTGCAATATTGTACGTGCCGCTACTTGCGTAGGTCTTTATTTTCAAGTCACAAGCAGAAGCGACTCAACATATTAAAAATTAAATCAAATTATTATCATTAAGAGAATAATTTTATATAGTCACACTTAATGCTCGTTGACGAATCAAATAATTTTAGAAATTATTATAGATACTTTGATTAAATTGTTTGTAATTCTGTTTCTCTTCGACCTGGTATCTTCCTTCTGGTTGTACCTGTGAATTATGAGTACGACTAGTAGATATTTTAACAACGTTCTTTTCATATACTTGCTGTGTCTTACTCAAGCGTAAAGCTCTCAAAGAATTTTCTTGTTTTTATTTCTTTAATAATTATTCTTCCCTTTAATTTCAAGAATTTTAATGATATCTTAAAACCCTCGCTCGCTTCCACCTTGCACCAACAGTTCACGCTTGACCGAGCAACGACAATGCCGTCGTCACCCGGGGCCGGGTCCCGGTGGCCCACTGACACACTGCTTCTGCCATTCGGCACAAAAACCATGGGTATTTGCTGTGTCACATTTGAATTTATGGTAAACAGCTGAAACAAAATGTAAAGGAAAACTATTTGAACTAAAAACGAGGTAATAATTCGAAAAACTTATATATATTTTGATTCGTAATTCCTACAATTTTACGAAGGAAAAGTAGAATAAATATTTAAGAAAAACATCTAGTTAAAAATCCCGTGGCTCTATCAAGGGCTGAAACTATAGCAAAATAATTAAGAAGCATTGATGTAGAACTAATAACATTTTTAGGGTACCTAGTTTCTACATCTTCTTCACAATTTCTCTGATGAAACTTACAAATTCCAATACTAATTTTAATATACCTTAATGTAGAGCCATACATGGTAACATTAATATGCATTAACTCAGCCATTCTGTAATTAATCAAAAACAGATAGTGATTTATCCGTTTCAATTACTACTTAAAACCGGGACCATAAAATAAACACATGATTTGATGGTCAGTGACTGCAAACAAAAGCATTCAATACAAACGGACATCATTAAATCGCATTTAACTTTAATACGAACCTTTAACATGAATGCCATCAACAAAGGACATTGAAATGCAGTAAATATAATGTTGTTTTTATACGAAAACAATGAGCAATATTGGCATTGTGACAACAGTGATCATAAACTGTATAACTTGCCGTAATGTAGTGGGTTGTGATGCGGTAATGAATGCAAAATGGTAATTATTTCCTCAATGAAAATGTATTATTTAAATCGTTTCATAATGACTTATGTGGCACTTAAAATAAATCAGGAGAAAATATAGTCACTGCAATTTCGAGAATACTTGTGATTTCATTTGAAGAACATTGGAATATAATTATTTAATATTTTTTAAACATGCGAAAAATTAATTCATGGAATGCGAATCACTTTTTAATGATATTTAGTAGTAGAAATCTGACCCAAATTATAATTTCCAAAATTAACTCTACCATAATCAGTAATTCAGCGAAATAAAACATACAATATCTTTAATCAGTTTGCATCGTTTGTTTACATGTGTTCTCAATGAAAACATAAACGAATCATTAATATCATTTTACAAAAGTATCGAAGTACAACTGACGAGCCCAACAAGGAACGCATTGTGCGGGCCACACACACTGGGTCAAGTTCACGCACACTTACACACTGTATGTGTAATACACAGGCAAAAATGTGTACTCGTACCCATTGAAAAGAAAAATCAACAATTATACGAGGAAATCAAAGAAATTTAATGGATTGGATTGGTCAACGACCTCGGAGCGAGCGTTGTAACAATGGATATAGCCGACTTCTGAAATTCATGTTTTTGATTAAATTAAATTAAAAAAGTACCTATTTAAAGAGAAATGTAAATTACTTATCCCAAAAAGGCCCTAGAACAACAAAAATGTCAAACTATAATCAAAAGTTAAACGTAAACCACAATGGTCCGGGAGCCAGCAGCAGATTTTATGACCAAGTTCCTCTCAAGCGGTAATTAGTAAAATGCATCAAAGTATAGTATTATGAAGCCTCGTGAACGTCAGCTGGAGCTCGGTTGGGGGGAAGAGCGGTTGTAGCCTCCCGTATCAGCTGACGGTTTTTCCACCAAGATACAGCCAGCTGACATATATATTTATCCACAGTTACATATAAGCTATCATCAGGTAAATTTTTGTTTGAGAGGAAATAACGGAAAATAAATTTTTCTTTAAATTTAACTTTCATGTTCGAGACACCAGCTGACGTATAATACACCATGTTGTAACCAGCTGACTATTTTTTTTCGTTGAGATATTGGGTTAGCTACAATTTGACAAATTTTTAGCTGAGAGGAAATGAATGAATGAATGTATTTTTTTTCCTATGTGCGTGGGAGGCTACAACCGCTCACCCCCCCAACCGAGCGCCAGCTGACGTTCACGAGGCTTTATAATACTATACTCTCATGCGTCTGACGAATTATCTCTTGAGAGGAAATAGTTAACCAAATTTGCACCTGGCTCCCTAACCACAAGACAAACATTATAAATGTTCCGTATAAAAATAACTATTCCATATAGGTATAACTGCGGCAATTAGCTGAGAGCAATCGAGTGATGTTAATTACGATCAAACGGCGCCATTACATTGTTTACCGAGATTATTCAAATGATTTGATATGAATAGCCGACAGTTATTATTAGACATAAATTATCTATTAACCGTGAAGCTGTGTGATTCTGATTAGAAGCTTACAGTGTAGATCGTATGGTATCATTTAATTAGATTTATTAACATAGTTATTAACAAGTATAACTCACGGCACGTAAGTTTAGCGCTGACCTTGAAGTGGAGGGGATCTATTTGAACGAAATAAAGGCGAACTTGCCGTAAAACATTGAAGGTCACCGCTAGACTTACGTGCCGCGACTAATAGTGTTGTAATTAATGTATAAGTATTGAGTTCGGTTCAGTAAATGTAGAGGTAATAAAGTAATTTAGTCTTGAAGATATTTATATTATCTTTTCTTCAATAAGATCGTATAAATAAAAGAAAAATAATTTGTGTATATTTTTAATAAAACTTAATCCAACAGGTACATATTTACATTCTGTCCAAAGAATAAACTTTCCAGTTTCCACTATCGAACACAAGTTTAGCCTCGTTAACACATCCTGCATGTTTCTCTTATCAGCAGACCTTGGGTATTATAATTCCCCCATAGTGTCACGCAAGGCCGTCACACGACCGTGACAGTTAACCCTCGCCGCCGTCACGCCGTCACGTCGTCACGTCAGCTAACTCCTACATTTGAATGCAGCTCATGCACGCCAGTCAATGTCACCCCGTACTTAAAACTTATTAATATATCCTTTGGAATTTATGAAGATGACAAGCTTTTTGCTCTACCACATTTTCTGTATTCATGGTTAAATAAGATCATCCGGCCTAAGAGGACGGATCGTGAAAAATAAGATAATTAATAATATCTTCTACTATTCCTGTATTTATTAAAGCCTAAGTTTCAATGAAACATCTCGTAAAAAATTCATCTACAAGATTACCAAACAGCTGAATCCCTTTCCAGTTATATTTAAAACAGAAGTATATTTTGTACAAGTAATAAAATGTTGTACAAACACATTAGCTCGATAAACAGAAACAAAAACAAACAAACACACGATATTAACGAGTCTAACCCTGCACCGCTGAGCGCAATTACATCCACCGTGAACCCTGTCAAGTTTTAATCGCACCAGCTAATCTATACTGATATTATAAAGCTGAAGAGTTTGATTGTTTGTTTGAACGCGCTAATCTCAGGAACTACTGGTCCGATTTGAAAAATTATTTCGGAGTTAGATAGCCCATTTATCGAGGAAGGCTATAATATCATCACGCTAAGACCAACATGAAACCGCGGAGCGCAGCTAGTTGATGATATAAAGAGAGAAGTAACAATGTTTGTCAAGAACTAGCTATCTATTTTTTGCAATGATCTGGTTAATTAATATACAATGTTTTATTTTCGAAATAGGTAACCATTTGCTATTTACCTACTAAATATGTTACAATAAAAAAGTTACTATCATATTCCTTCAAAAGCTTTCTGACATAAGCGAATATTTTAATCCCTATTTTGTTCAAAAATCGAACATTATTGCAGGCAAAATTCGACCTCGTCTGCGTGTGTCCTGTCCTTAATTAGCTGCCAATCTCGAGTCATGGTCCGGCCTTGCAACGACCGAGTGACGTCATAAGTTTAAACTCAAAACAAAAGCATTGTGCTAACAACGGACTATCAATTATAGCCTACTCGTTCTACATACCTATACCACAGCCTATACCATCTCGAATTTGTAAGACAAAGAAATTAGTTTTAAAATTGCTCTTTAAATAAGCATGTATTTCATATTAGATTTATCTTCTATAGTCATATAAATTCAATACCTGCATACTAATTTTCAAGACAAAAATGTATTTTAGTCATTTTTAATGTACATTGGTACTAGTAAAGTATTATACTATCTGTGATAATAATGAGAGTTATTTGTTAACAAGTGCACAATACAAGTGTTCTGATAGTTATCGTCGTATCAACTTCATAGCTTGATAACATTATATACCGCCACTCACGCGTTTGGTTAAGTAAATACTAAATACCAAGGTATTTCAGTTACTTTAAAATGCAAGCAATCCTGTTGTTTCAAAGATATTTTTAAGTTTAAAAAGAAGTAGAATCCTTCCTGTAATGCAATAACGGGTATATTTAAGTTATATAAGTAATATAAATGTTTACAACTGCCTTATAAGATGAAAATAATTCTATTTTTTAGGGGATAGCACATATTACAAGAAAACTCAGGCAATTTTAATTTCAGAGAAAAGATATATTTTTTATTGTTGGCCTAAGATAGAGCCTATAAACTATTATAACTTAACTTTTATCAGCCATACGAAAAACCTGACTATAAATAATTAAAAATTATATAAAATTCCATCTTTATAGCTGTAAGTTGTCAACCAATTCCCTAAGGGACCATAATGTATAAAACTAGGTGAGATAAAATTACCCAGTCCCTTATTTGGGATATCAGATTATTGTAGAAAATGGTTGATGAATATTTATCAGCTGGTCCGTTGCGAAACTGAAATAGGATTATGACATGATTAAATATTTATTTATGCTTCTCTATTAATTTCTTCTTATACTCAGCGTGATGATATCGGATAGATATAGACGGTTAAAAATGGAACAAAAATATCACTGTACATTCCAAACAATGTACTATTTTTTGCTTTGTTAAATACCTTATCATTCATACACATCATTACCTGTGTTATTACCAGATCGCAGTACAAATAAGTACCTACTATAATTTAAAAAGAACTGGATTATAATCTGTATATATCTAACTCTATAAACCAAACATCGAATGAAAATACTACGTATACGTTTGAGTAAACGTTTCCAGAAACTTCTAATGTAAGCAATTAAGGCTATGAGTCATTAAGCTCTAAGTTCAACCTCATATATTAAGTCCCAAAAATGTTTATATCGGGCCCAATTGTCTCTGAATCTGTCTTCCATTATGAGACGCAATTTATTGCGTAGAAATTTCTGGAATTATTTTAAATTCCAACGATTGCGTCAGGCTATTCCGAGCGGATAATGAAAGCAGTTGTTATTGAGTTAAGATGAATAGTATTGTCTGCCTCGGCGGACCTGGCACGTGACCTGACACTCCAGTTCTATCTATATCTGGATATCTACTAAAATTATAAAAAATATTATTTGTGTATTTATAGAAATGAAAAGAATACTTACAACTAGAACAACCTAAAGTATGGAAACTGCATCGTTAGTGATTCATGTTCAGTTTTTAATTAAGACTTATTCGTAAATTACAATATTAGCGCCTATTAATTATTAGTGTGCCCTGTTGCCAATGCAATGATGCCAAATGACTTATGAAATAATTACTTTTTCATACTACATGCATAGAAATGACAGTTTTCATCATTAGTACCTATCAAACTTAATTTAACCATCTTTTTCCGGAGAAAATCGCAATTGGCAATTGCGGCTAGGTAATCTTTTAATAAATTCTAGCTTATATTACAAAATATTTAACAATACTGCATTTCCTATATTTTTGTTAATAAGTAGGTACCTACTTCGCTCCATTAACTTTAATATTTTAAGAATCGTGTGTTGAAACCAATCATTTTAAGTCGGTACTTTAATATTTTCTCTACAAATTGTATAGCATATACTTACCATCTATAGAAAAAAAACTTGTACAAATAAATGGAATTGCTTTGGCCTTTGCAATACATTCAATAATAATACGTACCAGTCCTCCTCTATGTAAATGCTATATTTATTATTATTGTTAATTGTACGTACTTGTTGAATATCCTTCACCATGGAAAATAAAGATAATAAATGTATTCGATCCGCTAACAATCAATAAGCTCTATAAAAATCTACAAAAAGTAGGAAAATGTAATAAAAATAAAATCTAATCAACTTTATAATTACTGAATTACAATTATATACTAATTAGTAATTACCTCAATAATTAAAGAATCTAAATGGAACTCCTCATGATAAAAAAGTCAACGACATTCTTTTGCTGATATTGAAAAATATAACCTTTCCGTCAGCAGCTTCGCCCGCTTTGTCTTAAAACATTAAAAACTTTGTCGATAACCACTCGGCCTTATAAACAAACCACATCAAAATCAGTCGCATGCACACATAGGCATAGACAGACAGCGGGAAGCGACTGTTTTTTTTTATAATACGTAGGTAGGTAGGATTATGTTAGTCACAACTAATCAAATATTATTTTTCCTGGGATCTAGAAACCATTTATGATAAGTATTTATCTGACATCGTTTGCGTTTGTCGGAACACTCTACCGTTAATAGCCAGGCGGAAAGTTTATTTGCCAGATGTCTAGCACTAAAACTTGTGAATTAATAGCCTACGATAGTAAAAAATAAATAAATTTAGATTTATGTATAATGTAATTTAACCAATAACATCGAAATACCATAAATTACAACCGCATTAGGGTCTCGTTACATCTATCAATGTAACATCATCAGCGAAAATAACGCTGAGATATATTTTGATTTACATAAATAAAAGTTCTTATAACTGTTAAACATAATTTTAAAATTACATAATTTTTTAAAGTATCGGGTTCAACATGCCGATACACGGACAAAGAATTCAAAGTTAAGTTGCAGTTGAACTTCATAACATCACAGTCCGCACGAACACAAACCAAGATCTAATCACGATGAGATGTGAGGCGTACCACACAAATGGAGGCGATCTGCCGCCATTACGATATCTCACGAGGAACCAGCCTAATGTGCACTAGCCTAGCCAAATAAACACTTCTCATTTGCTATAATGTGTTATGCAAAAAACTATTTGGAGTTGAATATAATAAATCTCGTTAAATTTATATTCAATTTTATGAATATGGAAGATAAAGCACACCTGTATGAATTATTATTGTGTTTTCGAAATATTTAAATTTTCAGCAGGAAGAGTCTGTTTGGTTTTCAAGTGAAATTCTTTTGGTCTCAGTTCGAGTCATAATTAATCCAATGTAGAGCTTACGCTCTATGCTAGAGTAAAGCTTATTATTAGTCGCCATAATTCTACATTATAACTAGCGGTCCGCCCCGGCTTCGCCCGTGGTACATATGAAAAATAGATGTTGGCCGATTCTCAGACTTACCCGATATGCACAGAAAATTTCATGAGAATCGGTCCACCCGTTTCGGAGGAGTATGCAGACTAACATTGTGACACGAGAATTTTATATATAAGATTTATCATATAACACGTACCCTACCAAACACGAATAATAACAAAATTATAAAAATAAATATAACATTTAATATGAACCGAAAATAAAACAAGCGTGTTTACACCCGAGCCTACGAAATTTAATTAATTGCTTAAATGTCCAATGAAACAAAAATACAGTTTCCTTGAGCAATGACGCAAGTAAAATTTAAAAGCCAGAGCAAAGACCGTGCCGAGTGGCGGCTTGTTACTCCGAAACAAAACAAGTCTTCCAAGAAAACTTAATTAATTCCTTTCACATTGTATGAGCTAACGAGCTGTTGGCTCCATTCTTTTATTCATTTATACAATCCTATTGCATCTCGTTAATATTGTAATCCGGTGTAATTAATGTCGTGATTTCCATTCAATACTGCTTTATTCATTACGCATCCTACGTTATTTTGCGCCTATAAACATAAACAATAAAGTTGGGTTGGTTCGTGTGAACTTATTCAGTCACTTCTTAATGTGAGAAGAAAATTCATAAGTCGATATGAACTTTGTCGCGCCACTTTGTGTTTACAGATAAATAAACTTGAAAGGTCTGTTTGTAATTACAAAACAACAAGCATTCATTTAGTATGTATGTGTGTTCCGACCAATCTTTTAGACTAGGTAGTCTAAAAGATTGGTTGCCATTATTTTTGCAAGAAACATAGGTATGTTTCTTGCAAAAATAATGGCAAGGCATTCATTAGTAGTCGAAAATAATATCTTATATATTATATAAAAAACAACGGAGACCAAATATTACAAAATAAACTTTACAAATTGTGATGTTCATGGAAACATATAAAGTATAGTATAGATTATACATAAACATAACCTAATAAATAGCTTATAGGGTAACAGATTTTTTTTAAAACAGGATAATGGACGAACTACGCATCTTATTCTCGCTGAAGGAACAAAAGGTACAAACTGTAAACTATGTCGCTATTCGCTAATTGACTCCGAGGTTATGTGTATATGGAAACTAACCTATTCGATCATTCTTCAAGAGATATTAAAGCAGGCACATTTCAAAGATGTAACCTTTTCAATCCATTGCAATTTATTATTGAATTTGATGAAGTAATACTAGTAAATATTATTACGAATATTGCGTGTAAACAATGAATCGGTTCGCACGTGAAAAGGATTAGTGCAGTCCATGGACTCAGATAGGGCTGCCACATTTATTTACTGAGATTAACATGTTATTTATTTAGTATCGATAAATTATTTTATATTTTGATTGTGCAATAATAGAAAAAGTACTTCTACGTAATTTGAGTATTATGAATTAGGCTCTACATTTTTATAAGAACTTCGTATACGTTTCCTTATGAGAATCAGTTGCCAATATCGTGTATAAAATAAATTCAAAGCGATTTTGTGCAATATCCTTATAATAATACGGAAGAAAGATCAATGAAAATAATTATATAACGAGAAAAGTACAGCTCCTAAATAAATATAAAGTGGAAGCGATTAAATGAATTCAAATGTCAATATCCCATAAGTGTCGACACGGTAATATGTAAATATTGTGTAAGCTTCCAAAATGATTGATCATAAGATCTTTATAGCTTTAAATTTGCTTCACACCTAATTGATGGAGTACCTGCCAATCTTCAACCAATAAAAGTGTTGGAATTAAATGAAATATAAAATGAATGAATTAAATTATGAGAGAAGTACGACAATAAAGATTTGATAGGGAATATAGAACACCTTTAATATTTCTACATAAATCTCTTTGAAAAGCATTTTGTCTAAATAAAGTGGCTTAAAGCTTAAATCAATTTTTACTATCAAACCATTACAATAAAAATATTAAAATTTATGTTCCATTAATTATAATTCTCATAGTAGACAGCCCTAAAGCAAATAAAAATAGTATAATTAGTTTTGAATGCTAGAGCTGTTCTCTTCGCAGAGAAAACCGTTGACTTAATGCTCGTTTGTGGAGGTGGCCACAATACACTATTGTTTGTACCTTTCTAGAAAATATTCGAACATTCCAGATGTTAGTTAGGTATGTTATTTAGGTAGATAGTTAGGTATTTTACCAAGCATCAAAATCGGTGACGTAGTCTTGCCTTACCAGAAGGTAGTCAAAAACTTAGGCGTGCTGTTTGATCAAACGGTCTCCTGGTCCAATCATGTCCAGGAATTAAGCCGCAGGGTTTATGCTGCTTCATCTACGCTCCGGCGGCTTCGTAACTTTTTGCCCATTCCCACGAAGATTATGCTAGCGCAATCCCTTCTTCTTCCTATTCTTGATTACGCTGATGCATGTTATCCTGATTTATCAGTTGAGCTTACTGAAAAACTTGAGCGGCTCCAAAATTTTTGCATAATATTTATTTTCGGCCTTCGGAAATATGATCATGTCTCTTTCTATAGAAAAAAGCTCAAGTGGCTCCCCATCCGCTTTCGCCGGAATCTGCATTTGTTGCATTTACTTTTCCGTATCCTTTTTGACCCTTCCGCTCCTACGTACCATAGAAACCAATTTTCCTTCATGCGCAATGAAAACTATACCCTTCGTTCGGTTGACAGACTTACCTTATGTGTCCCTGTGCGACGTACCAACTTTTTTGGGAAATCTTTTACGGTAACTGCTGTTAAGGCAATTACACGGTTCAACGACCTTAATGATTCTGTCACTACATTTGAATTTGTTTTTTTAACCGCCCTCTATAAATATACATTGTTGTTGAAGTAAAAGTGACCAAAGATTATGGAATTGTATACTGTATCGTATTGTATCGTAATGTGTTAGTGGTTTCTACCTAATTTATGTTTTCTCTGAGAGGCAGTAACATATTACATTTATGAATAGTAAATATTGTGTACTATGTATGTTGTAAATGTAATGTAGGAAGACTCATCTTTCAACATTATAAGCAAAGTCTCTACTACATGACCCATTCTGGAGACCTTAAGATGACTAAGCAAGTAATTATAAGTTCTAGAGTGGGGAACAGTTAAGAAAACACCGATTTAGAAATTAATTTTATTCAACACGCACTCTACTATATTCTGGAGACCTGATGATGACTAGGGTGGAGAACATCTCACCTACAGAGATATAAAAGATGGAGTACATTATTTGACGTAATTCTATAGAACGGCCTCTACCATGTCATGGTGTATCGAATGGTAATGGTGACCAGGCAAATGTATTTAGCGTTCTTTGTATATCTCTTCATACCTAGTAGGAATATATGCATGCAACCTACACACACCGAAAAAAAATAGGGGAACGGACAAGAAATCACGTTTTTTTCGACTTGTTATGTATTTTGTAGTTAGTTCGGGGTTAATTTTTTAAATCCCTTACGTCTTTGAAGGATGACGAGAAAAAAAATGTGTTTCGATTTTTAAACATTAAAATATTATACCCCTTTAAGAGTTTGCTGAAAATATTATAACGTGTTTTAAACTGAGTTTATTTTTTTCTACTGTTTATCTTTGAACACATTACAAAATGAGTGATTTTCCTGCGACTGAAGTTACCAGAGCCTATGACTATGACTGATATGGGTCATACCTTCCGTTCAAAGAATACAGTGTTAGTTGTGTCGGTATCTATGGTCTATTACAATGTTCAACGCTATAGTTACATATTATGTTGGCGCGGGCAAGGAAGAAATTGGGCAACTTGGAATTGGTTTTATAAGGGTGCAAACTTGGATAATTTATTTTGTTGTGGCTTTGGAAAAAATGCATGTGACGTGTGTAGATCAGTACCACCATGTCATGGCAACAGGAAAATTATAGTACAGTTGAAGATTAAAGGTATTCGAGAAGGAAATAAAACCGACCCAGTACGAGTTAGACTCGCGCACTGAGGGCTCCGATCAAATCTATTTTTTATGATGTTGTAACTTTAAATTTATGTTTTTTAGCATTGTTTCCATTATTTGTGTCTATAAGACATCGCCGACATCTGATTAAATCTGATATTTGTTTGGATTACTAGGCCGAACGTTGATTTAACAAGCATCACTCACGACGTCCAACTAGTTAGCGAATTTATAGCCCTTTGAACAGAGCGGATAGAACGTTCGGCATATTGTTGGATGACGAGTTGTTCTTTAGTCATTCAATTAAATGTGGTCATTCAATAATCGCTCTAGTCTTCAATCAAATAGCAGATTCCTCCAGATGACTGCGACATATTATCTAGTATCTTATTGAAATCCTCCGATTAAACAGATTTTCCAGAGAGTTGACGTCTTCAGAAGAGTTTTCGCTTTCGTGAAGTAAAAATTTAACAAAAAAATAATATTGAAAAAGCCTTCGTTTTTCTTATAAATATATTTATAATGACGCCTTATTTGATTATTATTATCCCGAATGTTGGGTCGTAGAATAAAAACGCCTTCGTCACAATTCATATTTTATTATTCCTTCACTTGGTACATTCACTTGATAGTTTTCTTAAATCTTACATAAATCACAAGGCACGGCTATGGCACTTATAGACCGCACTGGTCGGCTGTTTAAGATCAATTGGCTCGCTGATCGTCTCTTCAAAAAATGTAAGCGATCGACTGACAACTAACCAACTGGAGGGGAGGTTAAGTTGTCAGGCGGTAGATAATAAATACCAGAAAACCTTGTCGATGGAAATGTTCTATGTATGATTTTAAAATTTGTAACACGAATCTATTTCTTTTTTCCTCGGAGAGTCACTGCAAAGGAATTATTGTTATATAATTTATATTTTTATGAATCACTAGCTTTCCGCCGGCGGCTCCGCCCGCGGTTTCAAAGAAAAACTCGCATAGTTCCCGTTCCCGTGGAATTTCCGGGATAAAACCTATCCTATATTACTCGTGGATAATGTAGCTTTTGAATGGTGAAAGAATTTTTAAAATCGGTCCAGTAGTTTATGAGCCTATTCATACAAACAATCAAACAAACAAACAAACAAAGTTTTCCTCTTTATAATATTAGTGTAGAAGAAATCATCGGTTCACCCAGTTAAAAGTGCGGAGGTAACGGAACCAACAAAAAATTCAGTTGAATTGAGAATTTCGTCCTATAATGGCGTCGGCTAAAAATGTTGCTATACGTTTATGTCAGTTTTGACTTTCCTACGATTTTATACAATAATATAAAATTAAATGATTTTATACAATATAAAAAAATTGCTGATTTTCGGCGGTATGGCGACCATTTGGAACTGTCTGAAAAGTATGGCATGGCGATTTTCGTACATGGCTACTGGACGATGATTACCTGTGCAAAAATTAGCCTGGTACAAATGGTTGAATTTTTTTTTTAAATCAACGCATTCACGTCGGTATTGTGAGCTGTAAATTACACCGGAAAAGTATGGCATGACACTACCGCCTACTTCTTTTTTATGGGCTATCGGTAAATCCTAAAATTTTTGTGTTACAAATCGTTTGCCTTCCGTAATTTATCCGACGAGTTCGACTAACGCCCACGCGATTAGTCTGCCGGTACCACTGTTCTGAGCATGATTTTTCTTTTTGTCATTGCGTACTAAGACCACTGTAGAACCGCCATCCTGTTACAAATGACCCAAAATTTTGTGTCAGTATCTCCCGGCATTGGATTGTTTTGGACCCTTAAAATATACGATAGAACAGCAATTAATCTTTTTTAAAAAATATTCAAGGCACAGGGAAAGTCTGGTTACTGTTTTATAGGTATGTGTTTTCTGATAATATTTTACTGTCAAAAATTATCAACACTGGATATTATTCAATGACGCCTTTCAAAAACAAAACTAATTTACAAACAGATTTTTATATCTTTACATACCTATTTTTAACTTTCATTTCATGAACTGCTCATGTAAATACCTATTACAATCTGGTTTAATTTAACAAAACATTAAATTCGGTGAATTTTAGCGTTATTTTGCAAAAAAAACCGCACGTACAGTCCCCCGTCCGAGTCGAACTGACACCGTCAAATTTCGTCGAAAATATGCAATAGAGGTGAGGTTTTATGTGGGTTTTATTATAAATTCGAGTTTTTTCTTGATAATTTAACGATAATAATGAAAATTGAAAAAACAATCAATACAAATTGTTACAAATATCATAACATATTTTTTGGTATAAATTTCATGTATAAATATGTAGCCGTTTTCCTAACAAAATGCGTTTTATGTTCAAAAAGGGGTTGATTTGTATGTATTTTTTTTATGTTTAGGCCGTTCTAAACTGAAAAGTAAACAATACACTTTGTTCATTATATCCTTGAGTATCACATATATTTTTTTTAAGACAATCGTACCAACAGTTTCCTCAACAAAATTCAATATGTATAAGGTGTTTTTCGGTTTTGACCATAGTGATCACCTTAATCTTTGGAATGCATTGCCACTACCAATCAGACAAGCTAAGAATTTATCATCTTTTTAAAACCTCCTTCGTCGTCACTTTCTGTCATCCGCTTTCAACTCGGCATAGTAACTTTTATTGTTTTAAATTTTTATATTAGTAGTGTATACAATTATATATTATAGGTATTATATAATTATGTATTATATGTATGTATATTAATTATGGTATATTTGTATAATATAAGTAGACATATGTATATTATATAAGTATATTTTTGTATCTACTGTAGTGTCGTATATGTTTATGTACAGTATATAATTTATAAATTGTTATGTGTTTTAATTTTCATATATTTTTCTTTTGTTTATATACATCATTATTATTATTTTTTTTTCTTTATTTCTCTCGACCTACCTTTACAACTTAATTGAGCTGATTACCTTCTGCCCTGGTTGCCTGGAAGAGATCACTACTAAGTGATAAGGCCGCCAAATACACTAAACTGCTCCTTGCTTTTATTTTTGTATGTTCTAGTATGTAAGTCTGTTTAGTTGTATTAAAGAGTAAAATAAATAATAAATAAATAAATGTTTTGTGTAATATAAAAATATTATTGTAACTAAAATGAATGAAAACTATAAAAAGTAATGTTTTAAAAAATATTATTTTGAGTAGTTTTGCGCCACTTTCTTAAAAAACATCTGCTCTTCACATATCACTCTATTTTTTAAATAATTGGAAAATTCGTCCCGATTATAACGGAACTGTGGTAATGGCTGCATTAAAAGCGATGTTGATAGATTAGCGCGGCTGATAGCATTAGTTCCGCGCGATACGGAGTCGCTCCGGGTCTTCGGCCCTAAACTTTATTAATTTACATCGCCCACTGGACCAACAGCATGGGGTAAAGTGATAACGGCGTTATCAGTGTAAAATGGACTTCTTAGGTGGTTTATAACTTGACGATATTTTTAATCGTACCTAAGTAATTCTGCAAAATAATGTAAGTGCAAAATAACAACATGCAGGCAATGTTTCAATAACGAATAGCGATAGTTCATTACTGTATGATATGATTTTTAATTTCAAGTAATTATGCCATTTGGAACTTGCATATTCCGAATAAAATACGTAAGTATCCTATGTTATAATTAGTGTCCGACCGAAGGTTCGGTTTCGGTTTCGGTTTCGGCTGAGTTTCGGCCAAAAATCAAGTTTCGGCCGCAGTTTCGGTTTCGGCCAGAATCGGCCGAAACTTTTGCCGAAACCGAAACTTATTTCGCAAGTTCAGTGAACTTAGTTCACACACGTTGACGCTCGCCTTACTTCGTTTTCCTCGACAACACTTAGACGGACGCTGTCAAAGCGTTGGTTGGCCCGTGGTTGACCCACGCTGGTGAAAACAATTTTTGATTATCTATGTTGAGATTGGAACTGGGTGTAATAGTAATTATTATTTTTATATAAGAGGAACCTGAAAGAGACCGATTATTCTTGTACAAATACCAATCCAAAGTATTAAAGACTCTTTAATAAAGAGAAAGATCTCAAAATACCAATACTTAGTATTTAAAGCAATTTTAAAGTAACAATTACTGATTTGATTTAGATGACTGATTTTACTGAGAACTTTATTTAAAAAAAAATTAAAATTAAAATTGTTATCTACACTAATAGTTCAGGATCCATCGCCCACTTTTGCACTTGATTACTATCAAGCTAATTTTCCGTGAGTAGCTTTATTTTGATGAGACGCCCAATAATTTCTTGTAAGAAACTCTCGATTGTGGTAGCTAACAGAGGTAACAAGGATAAAATGTTTTGATTTGATGGTTCTCAAATATTTATTACTAACTGAATTTTTTTTTTGTTCAATCTCAAGATAATTATCTAAATTATTCGAAAAAATATTTGTCCTACAAAATCTATGGTTTGATCAAAGAGTCCCCTCTTTCCAATGTGTATCGATAACGAGGTCATAAATGATTACTAACCAGCGGATTTTTTTTTTTTTTTTCACTTAGTTGATATTTATATAATTCAACAGACATATTGTCCTACAAATTGCGTCATAAATAATTGAGAACCATCAAATCAAAACATTTTATCCTTGTTACCTCTGTAAGCTACCACAATCGAGAGTTTCGTACAAGAAATTATTGGGCGTCTCATCAAAATAAAGCTACTCATGGAAAATTTGCTTGATAGTCATCAAGTGCAAAAATGGGCGATGGACCCTGAACTATAATAATATTATAAAGAAGAAAACTTTGTTTGTTTGTTTGTTTGATTGTAATGAATAGGCTCATAAACTACAGGACCGATTTTGATGAAATTTGGCACAGATAATCTTTAGACCCTGAGAAAGAACATAGGCTACCTTTTATTGCGAAATATGTACCACGGGCGAAGCCTGGGCGGACCACTAGTTATTAATATTTTAAAAATATTATTTTTTTATTTTATATTAAATAAATGATTACAACAAATTAAATATACTGTGTTTTCATTTCATGCCCTAATTAAGGCAAAATAATAGATAAAATGCACCAAAGTTCAGTATTTTTAGAAATTTCATACTTGACCACGTGAGTTTCGGTTTCGGTTTCGGTTTCGGCCGAAACTGAAGCCACGGCCGAACATTCGGTTTCGGTTTCGGTTTCGGCCTGGAAACCAGTTTCGGTCGGACACTAGTTATAATCATAATAATGTGATTGATATGACCCGAAAACTAAAACCCATTAAGTTATACCAACCAAACACACAAGCTTTTGTTTCAAATAAAAAATAGCAATAAACATATCTTACCATAATAATTAAAAGCCATAAAAAACAAGTCTGTCCCGTAGCAGCGCCCTAACTCGTAACGGGGGCGCGGGCGAGGGAGCGGCCGGAGCCCTGCCACGTGTCACCTAGAGATTAAACTAATCTGCTTTTATTCGCAAAATGTCCTTTAGCTTGCCTAGATAGGGTCCGTACCCTTGCAGGGGAATAATTAAATTCGGACGGATATTGAGAATTAAATTGATACAAAGTCAAATCATATGGTATACAGATTGTCGATTTTTGGGAGCAATGTGCGAGGGCAGTGATTTGAAAGGTCTCTTTACTTATACTTTTACTTCAAGGAAACATTTAAATAACGAATAATGACATACCATACCATCTTACCTGCTGATGGACGATGGTCTTACAAACCGCTATTTCCACCCCGACCTATTTCTGTCAAATTTGCAAAAAAAAAACACTGATTCCAGATTTTTACATTTCATTAATCTTCTGTCAGAATCCAGACCATAACAAACATTTGTTAGCAACAAACAGTAAAAGACGCAAAAACGTATTGTAATAAATTATTTCGCCGAGGGGTAGGAGTTCATTGTGCGAGTAATACGCATCTGCATACAAACGAAGTGGAACTTATCTCTGAATTTGCAACCCTAAATCTGTTCTCAGCGTGATTTGATATTGTTTTTAATACATTGCTGTTAATGCTAGTGAAGGATTCGTTTTATATTTAGAGCTAGGCGCGCTATGTATTCGTTATATTGTCTTTACATCGTTTATAGGACAGTGTAATAAAGTGTAGGGTTACACCCTCGTTCTATCACCATCTCATCTATTTGGTCTATCTAGTTAATGATATTTGTAAATTTTCGTCAATGATATATGAGACCATATTCACAGATAACTAAAGGGTGTGAAACCCTCTGTGACAATGACAACGCTTATATTAAACTAGGATTTATCCACGGAATCCAATAATCCGTAATGGAAGAGAAAGTTTAATCAACATCGCAAATTAATTTAACGAAAATATTATTATTTTAAATTATTTACATACATGTATTTCATCAACCTATTCAAATGTTATTTTTTCATACTTGATTCCTCTTTACAAACAGTAGGTATACTATCGTACTTCAATTTAATACTAAAGATAGACTGACGAAGTGGAACAATTCCTTTCACATCTTCCAACAATATTTTATCACCCATCGCCCTAAAGACGAAAAAGTACTAAAAGTATTTGCAAGGCTCTTGAGACATGTTAGCTTATGTTAGCGACCCTTGAGGATGACGTCACCGCCGCGACTGGCTCCAGTCTCCATCGCACTGATAGGAGCATCAGTGGCATAAATCAATCTTTGTTTATCTGTGACCGACGGAAACCTTCACACCGGCGCCCTCTGACGCACTCCACTTGTTATTTCAACTAACATTTTTAAGGCCGAGCTAATTGCCTTCTCAATGATCATCTTTTGTTTTCTTAACGTTTGTTAGTAACGAGCACAATCGCCTTCAAGTCCTTATCAGTTATTATATGGCCTAAGAACTTATCTGCAATTAGAATGTAGTCTGCAAATAGCTTTGCACATCATTTTTGCATAATATTATATTGATTTAAGTAACAATTTCCACAGAAATTCTTTGCTTCAATTTGTCATATTTTTCAAAGTTTATGTGAAACCCAGAGGATATAGAAGCACAAAATTGAGTAGGGTTTCAAATGTTATACTTATTAGTCGATCTGCATCTTCGTTTGCTCATTCCTTTACATGATGCTGAATACTTTTACTTTCAATCTCTCCGTTGATACAATATTGTTTGGCCTATAGTTATAAAATTGCACGTATACTTAGAATAGAACATTTTAAATTTGAAAAACTGTTTCGCAATGCTAAACTAAACACGTAATATTGTATTGTATTGCAGTAACCAGTGGCCATTAATTGATTAAGCTACATAACCGTTACCCTGATTCTGGACTTATTGTTGTTTAACAAAACAGCAGCAGAGAGCTCGTAAAATTAATTCAGAACGCGTTCAGGCAATTTATAATAAACAGATTTAGCCACTTTGACACTCGGAGCATAAGGAGGTCAACTTCATTTGACAAATGAATGAATTACGGTGAGAAATGCGTTGAATTTATTATTAGAATTCATTGCATTTCGGGACCGCTTAAGAAGATCCTTCCTTTGTTTGTCCTAATTTGATAATCACAACTATTTCACACCTACGCTTAAAAATAGACGATTGTCGCCGAAATTTGTTCAAGTGCATCAAGTTTTAGTACATTTTGCTTTTACTATAGATAGTCAAATGAATCTAAAATTGTTTGTAGATTTCCTCTAATTGTTTTCAATAAATAAACTGCTTTACACAAAAACATCGTATAATTTTTACGAAAATTGCTTACCGCATTAATTGAATAGTCAAGAAACACATTCTATTTGCTAACCTTTCGGCACGGTTTCCCCACCACCCGTGTTCCTTCCACGTGAAGCATCAAAAACAATTGAACACGAATCGAACGTTGATTCCCGTTGATCCTTCCCACGCGGCTCTGTGTGGGCGAGGCATTACAGCGTAGGAAATAGGAAGTAAGAACACGCCGGAGAAAGGGCGCGCCGCCCGTGAAACTTTCTCAGGCCGCATTCCGCACATCTAATCGACTATGATTCGCGTATAATATTCTGCACAATTATTGCAGAATTAAAACTAGGGCCGGTCTAGACACACTAACTAGACCATCTCTATGGCTCTACAATTGACTTTTTCTGAAATTCGCGTGTTTACCTATTACATTTATTCTAGCCACTACACCCAGATTTAAATTGATACCTGCATATTTCAATCAGGAATACTCACTTATAATACCACAAGAGCTTCAAAATTATCGGGTATTTTCCGATAGGTTCGTTGCAAACAAATGAAGGAGTCAAGTTTTTAGTCAAGGTTAAAAAATCACGAGCGCGAAGCGCGAGTGATTTTTCCTGAAAAACTTGACGACTTTATTTGTTTGCAGGGAACCTTGAGGGAAATGCCAGATAATTTTGAAGCTCGTGTGGTATTCGGGGGATTATTTTTCCGTCCCAAATGTCGGCCAATAATTTCACAATTGAATTCAACCTGTCAGTTTGACGTCAACGACCAGAGAAAATTTTCAAAAAATTATCAGTATAATACCATGTAGGTTGTACCACGTGACGTCGAATGGTGCAATTCTATTGGTCGATATTTGGGTCGGAAAAATAATCACTTATAATACCACAAGAGCTTCAAAATTATCGGGTATTTTCCGATAGGTTCGTTGCAAACAAATGAAGGAGTCAAGTTTTTAGTCAAGGTTAAAAAATCACGAGCGCGAAGCGCGAGTGATTTTTCCTGAAAAACTTGACGACTTTATTTGTTTGCAGGGAACCTTGAGGGAAATGCCAGATAATTTTGAAGCTCGTGTGGTATTCGGGGGATTATTTTTCCGTCCCAAATGTCGGCCAATAATTTCACAATTGAATTCAACCTGTCAGTTTGACGTCAACGACCAGAGAAAATTTTCAAAAAATTATCAGTATAATACCATGTAGGTTGTACCACGTGACGTCGAATGGTGCAATTCTATTGGTCGATATTTGGGTCGGAAAAATAATCATTATTATTTGTATATCTGTGCTAATCAAGTAAACGTAAGAAGTGATTTTGTTTCTAATTTTTACATATTATTAGAATGAATTTAATTTGAAACGTATGTTTTGCATACATTGTTTTATAATAGAAGAAGAATTCATATGACCAAAAAAAATTAAGAGTAGAAACACAAGTGAAATATTGCTCTTACTTTTACTACTAAAATTTATCTTTAATCACGCCATAAAAAACTAAAACATGTTGGTATTTAAACTGATCATGAATTAATTGATTTTAATCACTAACGAAAGTGCCTGCAAGCTGTATTAAGTTAGGCAATCGCTAGGCTCAAGTTATCAAAGCTCTAAGTGAAAACAGCTTTCGCCGCGGCTCGCTTAGACGCAATTAAGAGAACAATGCTCTGCCTCCAGCCTGCACTCTCTAAGAGAAACTTTAACTTAATTATCTCAAGCATTCATCTGGGTTTAGCTTTTGCTTCTTATATCTGGTAGTTAAAGAGATAAACATAAGTTCAATAATATCAAGAACTTCAAATGGTAACTTCATAACTTCTGTGCCATGAAACTTGTAAATTGAAGCTACATATTTCGCAGTTAATTGCGAAGCTTGTCACAGATTGATTGTTTTAAAGGCATATAATATTATATTAGTAAGTATGTACTTTAAGAATATTTTTATAGAATTTAATTTTAAAAAGCATATTTTTATACAATTTAATATTTAAAATTTAAAACTTATTCAAATAACAGAAGTACATAGTTCATGAATTTCTGACAATACAAATATAATATATACGCTGAACAAAGATATTATGTTTTTCTTTACGAAAGATATTTGTTTAAAATGTATGAAATGAAAAGCTCTTTTTAATTTCTCTATGACTGGAAATTGATTCATATTTTTTCATTAAAAAGAATACAGAACACTGTATTATATTCTACTTAAATGCAATAAGTTTAATAACATCTTCTTTTATCTGCGTTATAAAATACATATCGATGTTACAGTAATCAGCATGTTTACAAGTGATGACGTCAAAGTAAACTCGCGCGAGGCGGTCAGCGAGTTGACTGGAGCAGCTCGAGCACTCGCTTTTATCGCCCATAAACTTTACGAGCCCAGACGCCAGCACTACTGGACACATTGCACGGGCGGCAGCGGGAGATAGAGCGATTTTGCGATAAATATGATTCAGTTATAATATCATCCAGTAGGTAGAGTTAATAAATAATTTATATATTTTTCTCATCGCTAAAAATTCAAAGCCTTGCACTTAATAATTAATACAATACTTTTCATGTGCGTGTTTTTATACGAAGCGCTACTTTGTTCTAAAAATATTATAATAAGTAAAATTTAAGACACCACAGTTACCAAGCTATCGTTGTTCGGCGTGAACACCCTTATCACTAAGTAGGCGTAATAAATACATAGTTTACGACCTTACAAAAAAAAACATAAAAATCGGTCAAGCCGTCGCGGTCGTCAGAGTTTGGTTGCAAACACTATGAAATCATAATAAATAAAAAGCCTTTTATTTTCTACAAATAATACAAGTAAGTATATAAAAATATATATGTACCTAATTCGCAATAACTCCTATCCTGCACTGCTACTGTATATAGCCCAATCTTGACCGAAGTTCGTTTGGATGTAAACATTACCTCTGCAACGAGACTGAGTTACGACATCCCAATTCCCAACAGATGTGGGCCATTTCAAAAATATTTTACTATACCTGAATACACCGTTGTTCCAATTTGTTCAGGTTATAGCGGAAAGAAGCAGGAACTTCTGTAGTAATTTTTTAGATGTTTTCTTGGCAGAAGGCAGTTTTAGCTTAAACCACGGATTAGATACATTAAACCCAATATAAGTATAAAATATATGACCTACTGGAATAATGTTTTTTATTTTAATTTCCATTTAATTACGTATCCTTTACAATAAAATATGAGCCTATTAGTATGTCGATGATAAATGACAATAATTAACAAATTGACATTATTCGTTACCGTTTAATAGTGGATTTATTATGGAAACGTGTTGAACAGCACATAATTATAAATGTGCAGCTTGTAGCAGCCGGCGTGTGGCGCAACTCAGCTCAATATTAAGTATATTACAATTTCAACACACTATTTATTTATGGCGTTCATATACTTCTTTGAAGATCTAACATACACTCGTTTTATTAAGACTTTGGTTTTGAATATCATTACGTATAATTAAAATCATATAAAAACCGTATTTTTATGGTTTGTCTAATTTTAGTGATATGAATGACTCAGAAGTTATAGAATTATTTTGTTACTAAGTATTTATTCAACATCGCCCTATTTTTATTTCCACAGTACGTACAGTGTAGGTACACACATGTGTTATGATGGTTTTAACCACAATCCATCATGTTAAGAAAGGCTGGATGAATAGATATGATGTATCGTTTTGTTATTGGACATGTCACTTTTGTCACGATTTTTCTTTTCACCGATAGCTTAATTCAATAACATACATTATACAAAAAAATGACTTCTCGAAACGCCGTTAGACTCAAACTTTCGATGTATATTGGCGTCTAGCGCCTCAACAGGTAAACCACCATACCAGACTTTCAGGAACATCCATTCATATTAATTAATACAAACTTCAATTCCACGAGCTAAAATTTACGTAGTAACAAAACATTCATTCTGGATTAAACTCATAAAAAATTCCTCCGAAAATGATAATTGATGGTTACTTCCGCAACGAGGGAGGAATGTCCGCAGTGTACAGCGCACCAACAAAACAGCGTATACATGCAAAATCAGTACATCCAATTCCATCGTCTATGCACTTATGTTAAAGGCCATATTGGATTGGTTGGAAAGGGCATACAGCCTTGCAATCGCGTGTACATACCAGACAATAGCACGCGAGACTCGGCGCGGCGCCAATATTGCACCTGGAGGTAGTGGGCTATGGAGTATGGACTTATGAGAGGAATACTAAACAGGCGATAAGGCATCTCGTATAAATAGACCTAATGTCTTCTCCGTAGATACTGCTTTCCGAATCGGTGGTAAATGTTAAAAATATGTAATGACGTTTCAAAAGTGCTTCTAGAAGAAGTGTAATTGAATAATTAAATGTTTGAGTTTGAGTTTGAATTTGAATGTGGCTGGTGTCTGCGAACACATAAAAACCAAGTTAATTTATATTCCTGGTCAGTACACACAATTATCTAGTTTTAGGCAAACCAAACATGGACTGCTCTTTCTAAAGCGCTGAAACAGAAACTTGTTAAACATGTTTAATCTGTATACATAATAATATTATGATCCCGATAAAAATATGTCACATTACATTTTGTTCGTTAGTAAAATAAATAGATAATATTGGTAAAGATACTACGAGCCATATTATTATTTCAGTTTCTCTAAAAGCTTCGTCGACGTGCCTTGTGCCTACGTATCAACGTGCCAACGTGTCAACATACCAACGTGTCACGGTGCCAATGTACTGACGTGACTGCGTGCCAAGCGCCGAGTCTTCAATTACACGTAATGTTAATTGAAATAATTTCTACTCGAACAGATTTCAGGTCGTTCCTCTCTACATCACCTAGTTTCTATGTACATATGGTTACGTGCTTATAGGGTAAAGTTTTTACAAAAATTTGATATGTAATTACAGTTACATCTGTATACATAATATCGCCACAATTGAAAACGAGAAGCAATTCTAAATAAATCAATAATTGTACCAAAGAAATACTCTGTATAATAGAAGTTACATCGATCTTGTAAAACAAATTGTAGAGTATTAGCGCGGTTGTAGTAGTATTGTTCTAGAGAGTCCCTTCACAACACTTTTATAATAACTTTCTCCATTGCTATTATATATGATACCGGCCAAACCCGATTTCAGGACAAACTAGTTTTGCCTAGGCCAAACTAGTTCATCCTAAGACCAATAGGATAAATCAATTCAGGCTAGGCCATACTAGTTTATCCTAAAATAAATACGTTAGGTTTAGGTTAGGTTAGCCGTTAGGTTAGGTTTCTTAAAAAAAAAACTACACAGAAATAGGCCTAGCATGAACTGATTTATCCTATTGGTCTTAGGATGAACTAGTTTGGCCTAGGCTATACCAGTTCATCCGATCGTGTATAGGACGAACTAGTTTAGCCTAGGCAAAACTAGTTTGTCCTGAAATCGGGTTTGGCCGGTAACATATACAATAAATATACACAATAGCCACAAAATGTGTCCCATCATTTTGTAATATCAACAATTAAGCGTATGTGTCGGATGCCAGCGAATGCTTACCTCGACTGGGCTGTAGTTGGCTGTAATCGCTCATAATTTGTGCGGGCGGATTTCCTTATAAAGATTGAACTTTGGCTCGCACACGATTCTTAGACCATCCAATTAAATCCCTCAACAGGATAGCGAAATTAGTGGTAATTCAAGACATCGCCTAATGTATCCATTTCATGTGCTTATCTTAATACAGATGGACAAAAAGTTTGGAAAATCCAAAAGTGCACGCCTCATAATCTCATCCTTTACAATAAAATTGATTATTTATAAAGGTGTATATAATATATAAGTATGTAGATACACTTGTTCTCATGTGCCAATGCTCTTGGACTGTCTCAAGATCTTTCAAGGTGTCACTACTGTTAAATTAGATGGTAATTTAAATTGAAAATTAACAGGCTCGATAGAGCCTGGCGCCAAGTACCGTTCAACACATGTGCGTAGCACGTGTGCGCCAGCTCTTCGAGTCTCTATACCGTAATCAGAACAGTATTTTGAGGTTGTAAAATTTATTTTTTTCCCAAAAATTTTTTTTCACTCAAATATCAATTTATGTCAAAATATACACTTAAATAAAGTATATCCATCGTTACTGACCAATTTTTATAATATTTTTATAATAAACTCTATTTTTAATTAATATTATTTATTAGCTCAAACTATAGTACCCCCTATAGTATAGTATAATAGATTTTTAGATCTTGGCTTTTTTTCATGTAAAAAGCGGACGGGCACAGACTATAAAAAAAAAAATATGATCACATATAGTTATCTCAGAAGTAGATAGGATACTACAGTTTAAAAAAATTTACGACGCGGCTTCCGCTTTTACACACGAGAGTGCGGTGTCTTTCATTTACATAAACTATAGGATCTGAATAGTAAATATATCCACCTTTGCATGCCAGCGCCCCCAGTGTCCTTTTTCATAGATCTGTGTCGGTATGTATGTTGTCGGTATTGTCATAGTTAAGGGGAAATTCATAATTAAGGGGAAATATATCTGTTGGCAGAACTGGAAATAGGGAGGGGTTTGAATATACGGTTGAGGTGAAATGAATATACCCGTGAATACTGCAAGACATAATATGTAAACAAACATGAAGGATTAATAAATATATCCTAATTATATGATTCTAAAGTTAGCCAACATCTAATAATTTTTGAATTTTTTTTTTAAACAAAAAATCACTAAAAAAATTTTTTTTTCAAAATTGCACATGAAAGTTTTTTTATTTTCTACATGTTCAATTTTATAAAATAATTTTTTTTTAATAATTATTTATTAATTATTATTTTTGTTTATTTAATAACAATTAAACCACATCGAATCAGACCCTGAAAAATGAAAGGGTTCTATTCCTGAGCATACTCAAGCGTAAGAGAAAAAAAAAGACTCGATTAGTAAAGTATTTCGGTCGCTATCGTGTTAACAAGAAAATCCTCTGCACATACAGACACACGGACGTCCAAGACAGAACTTTTTTAAACTGTTTTTTAACTAGTTTAAATAACAAAAATGACATCAAAAATATCATGAATGTTAAAAATAGTGTTTTTTCTTAATATGTGTGTGTATGTATTATCTTACAAGTGCAATGTATGATACATAAAGACTTTTTAAGTTTGAAAAATCAGATGTTTTGCGCGAAGTAACAGTAGTACCCACCTCAACGCTTCGCTTATGAGGCGTGCAATTGGCGTGTGCCTTTAGAAGAAATATTTTAAAGCATTTACTTTAATTTGTACTGTAATGAAACGACATTTATACAAATATTTTTGTCCATCTGTATATTTTTTGTATCAGTCTGCCAAGCTGTTTTTCTATCTATTGTTTCCGTATATTATTTTAACCAGTTTTTTACTGATATTATATTGAACTTGTATAACGGAAAAATACCTATTTTAAAAGCTCCAATACTAAGCCCGGCTCCAATACGATAAGTGCATCATCTGAAATGCACTTATTTAACATCGCAAATATTTGTTACTGTACCTTTTGTGCATTTTTAACATCATGTCTCAACAAATGGACATACATATATTACATTTTGTCTTGTATCCTACGTTTAAAGTGATATTTTCATGCATTTAAACATAACATTAATAAACGAATCAATCCATAATTCGTATGAATTATGACATGTAAGTATTATGTCATAAGTTAATTACGAACTATGAAGTTGTCATTATGGTACGGGAGCTATTAACGTTTTAAAAAAAGTCATTTTAGTATAGTTGGGTTTTTGATATACTATTTCTCTTGCTATTTCGGTTAGAGTCCGCGCTGTCTGGCTGGCGGTAGTGGTTGCGTTTATTAGTGCGCACAGGAAAATATCCGTAATTTAAAGTCATTTATTAACGCGTAATTTTTAATCGTTTGCCTTTAGATAGATCCATGAGACATAATTTTTTTATTGCAAGACGTTTTTTTCGTTGTTGTCAACGTTGGTAGCTCCTATACGATTAAGTAAATGTTCACCAATAAGTGAGAGGAAGCAAATTGCTAGTAATTAAAGTCCCGTCGCTAATTCGGTTACTGAGTGCAACTCGGGTCACCCGCGACTCGCGAGGGACTTGCACTGACGCCAGTCATAATTCACACTTTTCTGTAAATATATAAGTACTATTATAAGCAACTAGAAAATAAAAACAAAATAAAATATAGTATATCAGGACTAATTAAGTTAGTAGTTTTCTGTGAAAGGATTTTCAAATTGTTTGGTAGTTTCGGATCCTACTATTTTCAAACAACATGAAAATGAACAAATCGTGAAAAAAACATAGTTTTTATCGAGTAAGGTAGGAGAGAGATATGTCGGATTTCAAAGCCTACCTGAATCAATGCAGAATTATTTTTTGCGCGCATTCAAAATAAAATTACGCAATATGTAAAATCATCATCAATCATTTATTACATACTTGACTTTGAAATTAATAACATAAATAAATAAATCTTACATTTCAAGATAGAACACGACACATGAAAGGAAGATTTAAGAACGCACTATTAGATGTAAATCGATTAATACCTAGTCGTTAAAATATTGAATATCGAGTGCCTCGGGGTCAGGCGCGGAGGTGGCGACTCTTCAATAATTGAGACCTAATATTAGATAATAGATTTTCAGCCTAGTCGCCTGTTCGCGAACAATTACTGACTATTATTTTTTAATTAACATTTCGTTATAAGGTCGAGAGCGATGCTCTATGTCGAAAGAAAGTTAGATCTAAAAATAATTAAGAACGAAAACTTTTTAATTTTTGTCTACTGCTGTACTTTGACTATTACTGCCTTTGTTTCATACTTTTACCACAGTATTACAATATCTATACAGTACGGAAGCGAATGTACTTGTGCAGAGAAACGGAGGGGAACTGGCGGGGGGTCGGGCGACGCGGGCCGCGTAAGGCAAACACGCTTAGTTTGCCTTACCTAGCGCGAAAGGACGACGCAGTCGTATTTTTGTGTAATAATTTTATTATACATAGGTACTTACATATTCTATTATGGCGCGCACAAACTGTTCCGTTTACGGATGTAAATCTACATTGAAATCCCAGAAGGAAACAATATTTCAGAAAGATTGTATTAATTGTATCTGTTGAATTAAAATCAAAGCTGTAATTATGTATATGTTGTCCTCATTATTTTCTAATCAGATTGTACATCCCAATGCGAATGCATTACTTAGTTAAATGTTATATGTAATATACAATTAAGAACATCCAAAAATAAAGTGTCCACGTAAATAATATTTAGCAGTGCAATATCTGTAATTATATATTTATGAACAAATAATTACATCAGATTTAATAATCGCAATTATTTTGAATGTACATATGAAGAAATGATTTCATCATAATATTAATAATCACAATTGTTTTATTTCCCATTTGTTGCAACCCTAGCGTATTTTCGTGTGGCAGCGTAAGTACCTACGCTGGCGGCGGCATCGCGCGACATCAAAGGCTTTTCCTTACTGTAGGAAATAATATTGTAATACTGTGCTTTTACTATTGACTTACCTACCACATACTTGCTTTAGTATTATTAAGAAACTATTCTTCTTCAGCAATTTAAAATTAGCTTCTACGCTTCCATAATTTTTACATATTTTTTTTTTATACAATAAGACAATGTATATTTTTCGACATACGTACGTACGTAGGTACGTAATAAAAATTCCACAACATACGAGTAAAATAACAAGCTCCATTTATGTCATTTTGCTTTCAGAATATGATCCAGTTTGAACAGAATCCTGTTTATGGCCTGTTTTGTATTACGGAGGCAGGAGGTGTAGACACCGCACGACGAAATAAATACCAAACATGGCAGATGAATAACTTTACTTGTATGCTTTGCAATACGTTAAGGAAATAATATAAATAATGCATGTTTATTAAATTTAATCTTTGATGTCCATATTCCTATGTATATTTTAATATTTTACGTAAATTATCACAACAAATAATCTGGGGAAATTAGTCCATTTCAAAAGAAAATAAGAAAAGAAGTGGTATTTGTCTTGTCTCATCTGACATCTGGGTATATTGTTATCTATAAACATAGGAAGATAAACAATTGCAATTGTAATGTATATTCGAAATGGCGATATATTTTACAAAACAGTTTATCACGATTAATCAGTTGTCGCTATACCTAGTGATAGTAAAAAATGGATTATTATAAAGTACATAATTGTGTGTGTGTACAAAATGTATGTTCTAAGTTATATCATTCGGATAGAAGTTGATGGCTTCTATAGTAGGAAGTCCAGGGTTGCAGAAGCAGTAAATTAACTTACTCCTACTATACAATGTTCTTTATTCACTCTGATAGAGCTGACTGCGCTATCCCTAACCTAACCTTTATTGGCGTGACCCAAATGATTGAGAAGATTGACTCCCATCTCGGTGACCTAGAGAGCGACAAGGCCACGCATCAATTTAACTTACTATCTCCTAACTAACGCTTGTCGGAAGCGCCGCCAGCTCAAACGGAGCGGAACACTTTATGACACACCGAACTATATTTTAACGATCTTTCGAGCAATACTGACTTTAGTTTTGTTGGAGAAAAACGTATGTTGGGATTAGGTTTTATGCATTTGCAGTTCACGATTTTCAGACAGTTTTCTTTTTGGATTATACTTAGCACAAGTTTTTACTTCACCTTCGTTTTATCGATTTACAAATTGCTGTACCTACTGGTCCTATCGCTTTCTAAATTTAATTAAAGAGACTTGATTTATGACGAAGTGGATTACCATTCGGGTATACTACAAAACTAATATAAAATTTACTATCACTTACAGTGAAACGACAGAGCTCTCAAACGCATAAATTGTTAAATAGTTAATTAGTTAAATAGTAAATGAGTCAGACGAAAACAGTTTCAATGCAAGAATCAAAAGTGTATCTTTCTTTTGCTAACAGTATCGATTATCGAGACCAGTCTCTGGAGTCTAGGGTAAGTCTGCGCTGACATGTAGGCACTAAGAATTTGGGTACACTTCACGTAGAAGGGAAAACGTGTTGTTTATGTTGTACACATTTAGTGAACATTTATAGTCATGTGACTGCAACACGTCAATCAATTTGATATAATCGTGTGCTTTGAAAGTTTGAAACATTTAATTTTGCGTTTTCTACTTTTAATTGAGATGTCTGAAGTTAACTTTACTTTACATAGTTATTTGCGGGACAAAAGTCCAAAATACATTGCTTGATTTCAATATTAATTGCAAATTACATAACTGATATTATACAGTACTCAAAAAGTAATAATGCGCATAGAAATCTTCGCCTCTGTTCGGCAACTGTCATATTCCCGGAGCTTCCGAAGACGATATGTATAAAGAGTGGTTAAATGCATTTTCTTCATGCATAATTATATATTGATTTGTATGTAACGATTTTGTTTCGATAATATATTGTATGTAAATAGCGTGGATAAACCTACGATTGCGAATATATCTTTGTTGGATTGATTAAATTGGAAAATTTTGTAGTACTTTAAGTGTCTTACTGAAGCTGGTGTAATGGAAGAAAATATGGTTAAAATAACACAAGGTTTATATTGTATAAAATATGGTTTTCAAACACAGGTTTATATTTAAATCGTAGAAATCTAATCATTAAAATCTCTGTTTAAAAGTATTTATAGTACTGATCCTTCCACGATATTATTACAATTACAAAAAAATAAAAAATAAAACAATCAGAATAAGGGATTATCTTTATTTCTGACATTGTAGATACATCGGAACTTTCATTATGCTCTTCTTCATTTTCAATTTCCCTACTGCTATCACCTGTGTAAATAATAATTTCATCGACATTTAAAAACAAAACCAAGAAGGGTATGTAATAGCAGCTCTATATAATTCAACACAGAGAGAACACGTGCACTCACCACCAATATATAAAGACGACTGACGGATTTTTTACTGACAGGCTACCGTCACCTACTGCCCGAATTGTTTTCAATTGTGTATGACGGTGAATTGACTTCTATTTCAAGGAGTCAATTCACCGTCATACACAATTGAAACGTAAACTGAGACGTAAACTGCTAGTGCATTGTTTAGGGCTCTTACGATTCAATAATTCGGGTGTATACGGAAATACGACAATTGGCGAAGATCTGCATGCGCATTATTAATTTTGGAGTACTGTATATGTATATCTGTTAAATAATATTCCATTCAGAAACTCTTAATATAACGTAATTTGCATTAATTAATATGATTATAATAAATCTCGATGAAATTCACTAAAGAAATATGGATCAGTTCAGACCCACGCGACGCTCTGGCCGTCTGTTTGTAATTTTAACAACTCATTATTACAAAGCTTACAGGTGACATCTTTCACTCTCTATCAGACGACGCATCTACATAATCTTCTTCTCTTCCTGATATAAATACTACCGCTCATAATATCTCGCTCCAAATAACATTTAACGGGCTAATCCTAGCTCGTAATTGAGGGCAATGTGCGAACAAACACGATCAAACCCATTCCCATAAACAATAGAAGTGGATCATAACTCAGTATTTCACCGGAGTATCTATAGCGTAAAGTTTATTCTGGTTTAGACTTTAGATATAAGCAATAAATAAAGCGGCATACCGTGGCGGGTATTTGCGGAGGCGCTTTTATGAAAAATGTTGGAATTGCGCGCGACGTCGACCTGCCACGGTATTTAGATTGTCGGCTCTTATTAGATGTTTTTAATTGTTTAAATTTCATTCCATTTTTTCGATAATGATATTCGTGCGTTTAATTTTGAAGCAATATTCCCTACATTTTAATATGACTCATTTATTTGTATAGAGAATAGGATTGAAAAGTGCTACCTACTGTTGTACTCTACTTGTTTACTGTTCTGAATGAATGAAAAATAAAATATCTGAATAAAGTAAAATTTTGTTTTATTTAAATGAAGATATTCATTTATTCCAAATTGAGTAACCTTTAAATTTATTTTAAACAGCCACTGGCATACATTTTATTGCATCGTTATTAAAGCCATATCCTATTTAAAGCTCGAAGGTAAGTCGGAAGGTGACTCGATGACCGCTGACCGCTGACCGCTCACCGCGCCCGCGCCCGCGACCGCGCCACAAATAAAGATGTTAAGCCTTTACCCCACTGGTAAACTGTACCAAGGGCTTTGGACGTTTTGCACGCCTCATAAGCGAAGCGTTGAGGTGGGTACTACTGTCACTTCGCGCAAAACATCTGATTTTTCAAACTTAAAATGTCTTTATGTATCATACATTGCACTTGTAAGATAATACATACACACACATATTAAGAAAAAACACTATTTTTAACATTCATGATATTTTTGATGTCATTTTTGTTATTTAAACTAGTTAAAAAACAGTTTAAAAAAGTTCTGTCTTGGACGTCCGTGTGTCTGTATGTGCGGAGGATTTTCTTGTTAACACGATAGCGACCGAAATACTTTACTAATCGAGTCTTTTTTTTTCTCTTACGCTTGAGTATGCTCAGGAATAGAACCCTTTCATTTTTCAGGGTCTGATTCGATGTGGTTTAATTGTTATTAAATAAACAAAAATAATAATTAATAAATAATTATTAAAAAAAAATTATGAGGCGTGCACTTTTGGATTTTCCAAATTATTTATAACATGAGATTAGTTTTTAGATTTTTAATATATGAACGACAACATTATAAAGTATTAATGGAACAACAATTTCATATTATAGTTCACCCAACTAGTATTCAGATAGTATGTGTTCTATTTAAAAATAAAAGAAAAACTTGTACCATATACACATTTCTAGGGCATTGTAGCGATCAATGGTTGAAATTTTTGGGTATTTTTACCTTTAAATATTCATTATAATAATAACATTTAGTCACAGAATACGCATAAGTCGTAACTACTTTAAAGGTCAGAGCCTACATACTACACAACACTATTAGGTACATAGAGGTATTCTTGTATTAGTATGTTACTGTGTTCGTGAAAGCCCTGCGCTATAAAACGGGTGCTTCGCGAAGGCCGGCGGGATTTATGTGCGACAATATAGCTTGTCACCCGGCGTCGCTCGCAAGGCCACCTCACGGGGATACTCTTTACGGGACAGCTTTATTGCTTGCCCACAAATTTATGGCGCAAACATTTTATTATTAAATTCATAATAAATTCCTTACATGCGTCACTTTTACTTCTCATTCGTGATTTTGTAATGGATTAGGTTTGTATCGGTTGTATTTGTTTTAAAAATTGTGTTCATATCTCTGAACTATTCTATTATAAATCTTATTGAATAACTGACAACAGTTAGATAGTTTATTTTTTAAACTTTTCGATAAGAATAGGATTAGGAGTTTATATCTATGTTTTATTTTTTCTATACTATTGTTATCGATAAAGTTTGTAAAAAGAAACTACAGTGAAACCTTGCAAATTCTTGGACACTCTTTGTGAATGTAGTTTCGATAAAAAAGAACACTTAAGTGATTGGTGAGTGATTGTCTCGCTCAAAAACTTGTAACTAGGTAACAATGTTCTATTGAAGCATACAAAAGAACTACTTTATGTATTTCTATTCTATAGACATATAAACTTTTGGCTTTTCACGAAAATTCATAAACTTGCATATTATATATTTTTATTATATGTTTAAAATAAACAAAGATCATTGAAACTCACACAGACAACTCATTTGGCGATAGTTTGCGAAATCAATCATGTGATTAAATGTGTTGAGAAGAAATCGGATCTGATGAGAATGTCAACGGCTCCATTGTGATCGGTTCAGTTAGAGGAACGCAATAACGCGCTTCTGTGCCCTCACAGCTCTTTTGATTCCATCTGTATTTTTAGTTCGTGGAACGATAACGTTTATACACTTTTTGTTTGTATTTTTTGTTTGGTATTTTCGCAAAACTGTATTAAAAGATCACTGTCATTTCAATACATTATATAGTCATAATATAAATAATATAAGCTAGTGTTTTAAAGGTTCATGTGATTTTTTTTACACTTATTACAATCAAATACAATCATCAATTAACAATGTTATTTGGCTGAACTGTTTTAAAACTAATAATGTTGTTTGTAAGAAATGGAGATAAAAAACACTCATAGAAAGTGATTACACCTGTGGTTACTTCAAATAAAAATAAAAATAGCCACGAATAATAACTTTCGTTAAACTTAATAACATCCTCTTTACGCAAAGAGCTTACCAGAACATAATTAATTATATCGAAAATCGAATGGCAAACCACTCAAGGGTTTCGATATTTACATTATGAGAGCCTTTTGAGGCCTCATTAAACCAATTATTATTGTAAATAATATAATGTACGGGGCTTGTACAGACTCTTGAGTCATCCTACTAATATTTCCTACTAATATTATAAATGCGAAAGTTTGTGAGGATGTGTGTGTGTGTGTTTGTTACTCTTTCACGCAAATACTACTGAACCGATTACAATGAAATTTAGCACACATATAGAGGGTAAGTTGGATTAACACATAGGATAGGTTTCATCCCGGAAATCCCATGGGAACGGGAATTATGCGGGTTTTTCTTTGAAAATGCGGGCGAAGCCGCGGGCGGAAAGCTAGTTGGATTATAAAGTTTCAATAGAAAAGCGTCACTTTCCATCTTCATTCTCAATCATTACGCTATAAATCAATTAGTCTTTTTTATGGCACCTGCTTTCTAACATTACTGCAAACATCAAGTCACTTCCTTCCAATTGATACCTCAATAAAAGTAAGTCTAACATCGTCATTACAATTGTAGGTAATTCATAGTTACAAGTGAAGCTAATAAAATCGAGTTACTATAAAACGAGCGGCGTTAAATTTAATAGCCAATAACTCAACTATTTCACCTAATTTAAATCAATACAGAAATACACCAGTAGGAAACTCCGTTCTTTTAATGCGCAATCTAAAATAGCGCATTAAAAATAAGTATATAGATATAACAGTCTGTCTGTGCGTGTCGCGAAGTCGCTGGGGTATTATTAACCGCCGGCATTTGATACCAGACACCCTAGGGCTGGCCTCCGCGGTACACGTAACATACTAATTTGATAGATAGAATATTAAACATTCTTTCTTCTTTCTTATCTTAATATCTTTCAAACGGACAATTTTATATGACAGCCATTAATTTTTTCGTAAAAATAGCGCTACCACCTGGATGACCGAGCTTTTCTCATTATTCTTGTAATTTTTTAAGCCGATTCCGATTCAGATTGTGCACTTACAAGAATTTATCGTTTAAAAATATGAGTCATTCCAGTTTGAATCCACAATGTATGTAAAACGATTATGTACTTCTATTTCAGCTATAATGTTATATGTACATACACTTCAATTGTGAAAAACCTCTCATTACAAGATAATTTTTGGCTTACCTATACACATTGGTAACAAGGTGTCTATAATGTATCTCCCAGCCCTACATACAGCTGCGCTGCATTACAACACAACGTTATTGTTATGTACTTAATACTATTGTATCTGTTACCGGATCAGCTTACTGGGTACACAAAGGACGAAACTATCGGCAAGGGACATGTCTCGTCTGGCCTCGAAGCATACAGCGATATCTTAACTATAAGCCCTTTATAAAAAATGCAGTATCTAAATAACTGCAACTGTAGAGATCTATATTCCTTTGGAAAAGTGGCTAAAAAGATAATGTTGTTTGCCGCTATGTCTGTATAATGTACAAAATAAGAGAATTTTCATCTTATACCTAAATTTTAAAAATACTTCATTCCAAGTTTAAAGATTTAATGCCAGTATTTAAAAAGTAGCTATTTTAAGATACTTTGAGAATTGTCCCTGAATTACCTATTTCAGGACAATTTTCACACACGGCACGATCTGATCCCATACTAAGCTTTCGCTTGTGTTATGGAAACCAGATGGCTGATAAACATACATATATAATTTTAAATAAATACTTATGTATATAGATAATTAACACCCACTGTTCATCACACAAATATTTGCCCCGGGTGGGAATCGAACCCACGACAGAGGTCGTGGGTTCGACAAAGACAAGGCAGAGGCCTTGGAAGGCAGGGCCACTACCAACCAAGCCAACCAGTCAGTCATATATAGTTACATTCTTTTTTATTTTATTTCAGTACAATGGATAATCTAGATAACTGCAAGAGCTAAGATCAAATAAAAGACAATGATAGTTAAAGTGCAATATCTTGTTCCCTAATGACCCCATTCCAACATTTGACCTCAGCTCAGACCTCACTCCGCTTCCATCTTTATTAATTATTGAAACCTTAGCTTTTTTAGAAAATTTTACTGAAATATTTATTTTACAAAAGATTTAGAATGAAGAATTCATTTTCATTCAGAAATCAGAGCTAGCTTCCGTCGACGGATTTGTATTGTATTACATGATGTTTAAATAAAAAGAATTGATTTTGTGTAAATCTAGATCATAATCTGCATACCATATTTTAGGTATAAGTACCAGTTACCACAGCTTATCTTAGTAATAGGTATCTGCTCATTCTACAAAGTTTGCTGTTAGAGTTCTTCTACACCGAAAATCAGATGTATTACTTCTCCAAATTACATTTCCAATACAATCCCATTAGAGGCATCCCATTAGCGTACAGCCTGATACGCAACATTTACTGTAATTACAACCTTACTGTAATTAATTTGTTACCAAAGAAAGTTTCAATCGGATGAATAGGAACTAAATGAAAGTGTTTGCTAATATGTAAATAATTCAAGTACATAAGAAACATCTGCGAAGAGGCGCTGATTGACGGACACATCGCATCGTTAGCGCATCTTGCTCCGCGTTCCTGTTAATTACCGCGCCGTGACGTCAATCATCAGTGACATACTTTGATATCCTCTGCCTCGCTTAGATAAAACGCTAGTCAACCTAATAGACATAGTTTAGATGTTTATTTATAACTGTTTGTGCGTTTAACTAGGTTCGTAGAACTGCAGACGAAAATACATCACGAAGAAATCAAAACATCTCGCTAGAAATCTACCTCACACATAGTCTATTTTTTTTCTAGTCCATTATTGCCAGAGTTCCAAGATTTTCATAAAAACCGCAATATTTCATTTTAAAAAAGATCGTCATGAATATCGGCTGTCGTGCGGAAGTTTAGGAAAAACATTGGCATGTGATACGCATTATCCGAAATATGTGCCAAGTTTCTGGACGGCTTAACATTTTAGTAACAAATTCTTATTCTTAACAATTTATCGCATTACACAAAACGCCACTCATTTCGATGTTATAATTAACTGCACATCTGTTACCACAGATCAAAATAAAACATAGCGAACCTAACGCGCTGATGGACTTAAAGTCATTTGATATGCATTAACTGTTTAATATTTTCCTTGCTCTCTTAATGTTTTCTTTCGCAGTATGAAGTAAGAATGCTTAAATCCAGATAAACATTCGTGATAGTGAGCAATAAGTGGAGACACTCCGCCAGCTCAGTGACTTTACCGGTCCAAATGGACCGCGTGTGGAATATGATCATTGTCCACTTAAACAACTTTCTATTTACCTGTTAAATGGCAAACATTGTATATAGCGGTTTCTGTTACACGCGACAAGAACCAAACGTGTAAAGATAATATAATCACAGGATTGGTCCTAATTTGTTTGTTATTCATAAGCATTTAAATTACGCCTTTCTTGGCCTCTCCCTATCTCAAATTATTATTTTATAAGTGGCCCTTTTTGTTTTTTATCAATTATGGTTGTACATTAGATAAGTTCCTTTTTCTATTTTACAGAATCGAATAAAAGATTCGAATCCCTTCGTGCCTTTTATTGATAGCTATTATCAGTCTATCACTTCCAAAATGTGATAAAGTAAAATCTATTTACACCTGACCCAAGCGAGCGTCTCTCTATTTGTACCAAATTTAATTTGTACTGTCTAGAAATTTCAATTTTAAACATCATCACACACTAGTCCTCCATACAAATTACAATTGAGGGCATTATAATACCAAATTTCAAATTCAACAGAACCCTCGAATGTTCCCTAATTCAAACTATGGATAAAAGGTGCAAATTTCAATTAAATATTACCTTATGCTATAATAGCGAATGTACAATGTGTGTAAATGGATACGCGGCGAGAAGCCAGCTGACGCGGCTCGCCTTACAACCCACCACTGTTTACCATTTACTGTACTCGGAATCATTATTGTGCGAAACAAAACACAATACTACGATATTTGTTACTGTTTACCAGTAATTAGTGTACAGTACTCCCAAACTGATAATGCGCATAGAAAAGTTCGTCACTGTTCGGCAACTGTCATATTCCCCGAGCCTCCGAAGACGATATGTATATAGAGTGGTTAAATGTATTTTGTTCATGCATAGTTTATTAGAAATTAGAATTATGAGTTTTATTGTGATTTTATGGTAAAAGAGATAAGTAACGAAATTTGTTTCGATAATTCAATGTAAGTTAATAGCGAGGATAAACCACACGATTGCGAATATATATATTTGTTGTATTGATTTACTTGGAAAATTCTATACCTACTTAGAACTATAAAGTGTCTTACTGAAGCTGGCGTAGTGATGGATGTATGGAAGGTTAAAATAAGACAAAGTTTATATTAAAAAAAATGATTTTCAAACACTGGTTTACATTAAAATTGTGAAATCTAATCATTAAAATCTCAGTCGAAAGGATTTACAGAATCAGGGATTATCTCTATTTCTGATATCGTAGAATGATCAGAACTTTCATTATGCTCTTATTAATTTCCACTTTCCCCGCTGCTATCTGCTACCTGTGTAAATAATAAAGAAACAAAACTAAGAAGGGTATGTAACAGCAGCTCTATATAATTCCATACAGAGATAATACGTGCGGTCACCACCAATATATAAAGAAGAATGACGGATTTTTGAATTTTTTGACTGACAGGCTACCGTCACCTATCGCCCGAATTGTTTTCGATTGTGTATGACTCTGAATTGACTCCTATTTCTTTCGAACAAGGTGCAAGATGCAAGTGCATTGTTTAGGGCACTTACGATTCAATGATTCGGGGTGATTCGGGTGTTTCTGGAAATACGATAATTAGCGAAGATCTGCATGCGCATTATTAATTTTGGAGTACTGTATATGGTTTTAGTAATATGTTCCTGACCAGCTGCACCAAAGACATTAGACAATTTTATAAACAACATTGACTCTATGTAATACCACGTAATATTATGAATAGAAAACAGATTACTATTATATATTATCTACTTTTTGTAACGTTAAAAATGTCTACTATGTACTACCTACTTTGTGTTCTTTTAAAATGAAGGAGAATAGGAAAAGGGAATAACCACTACCGGTCTCCGGACGACCGTGACGGAAGAAAGAAGAGTTTCTTCTTTATCATCTAAATTTGAAGAGTCAACTCATAATGAAGTCTTACGATTTTATATCTCTAATAAAATTCCCTACAAATACATAAATCGATTAAACAGAAAAACGTGTCCATCGAGACGATCCTCCACGTGACCGTGGCATTGATCAACAGGACTCCAATTTGGTAAGTTTTAATTGGCAGTATAAATAGACATGAGCGGCCAACGTGGGCCAATATCGTTCACTAACCGCTCGATATTTTTAACAATCCCAAATAAAGGTTTTTAAACGTTATTAAACTTTATTGTTGCCGAATATCGGAAAAACTGGATATAAATGCCCAATGACGTAAATTCACTAAAATAACCTCGAACAAGGTAGGTAATAAAACAAAATTAATTCACTAATTTGTCAGTTATTAATATCGTGTGACATTAAAAGAGTCATACTTTAGAAGTTATTTATAAGTACTCCAATCTCAGTGATATACACCTCCGAATAAAATTTAAGAAAAACGGAAACTAAAACACAAGGAAATGGACAAAATACGAGAGCACGAAATAAATAGCTGACACTTTGAAGCAGTGCCACTCATGCAGTATTTCGTCAAGGCACTCACTTGAGGACACCACACTGTTTGCATACAAATACATTATCAGAAGATACAATTGGGCAATCGAAACCAAATCGTGGACAATTGTTTTATTCACTAATCACCTATATGGAGATAATAGTCAAGTAGGAACGTTTGATACAAAGACAGAAAAATAATGTTTCCTCGCTAGCGCAGTTCAAATTATTTTAACATAGCTCTTGCGTTTTTCTATAGTTTAAGTAGAACATTTTTAAAAATTAACTTAACCAGTACATTGCTAGATTGCTGAATGTAAACCTATGCATAGAATGTAAACTTCTTCGGTCGAACTAAACATTCTGTCGTAACGTTTGCGCACACACTAAGAAAACTGTCTCAATCGTAATAATTAACATCTTCGTCATCAGAACATCTACAATTATCTGTTTAGTTGATAAAATTATTTGTTATTGCATACGATCAGAATCGCCCATAGATAGCACTCATAACGGTCAGCTACGTAACAGTACTACCTCCTTTCTAGGCAAGTGGCATTTATAAACAGGTTCCACTCTACCTGCATAAGGTTCCCTCGATTTATTCCTGCCCTGAGGACCTGTGCCAGACCGCAACAAACATGCAATGTTTACGGGATTTCTAAACCATTCTTGTTAGATAAAAAACTATTATTACCTAATTGAATTTTAATATCAGTCATCTAATTTGAGGTCATCGACTCTATAAAACCGTGTCGGATTGACATTTTACTTGGTTTATTAAATTAAATGCGTTTTTACCACATGTTCAAATCAAATGTAATGTTTATATATGTGGCAATTTTAAGTAATCTAAGCGCAAAGACCAAGAGTTAACATGCATACTCTATGATATTTATGACACAAGAGAACATTGTCAAAGAAATAGTGGGCAATCGGCACACGAGGTAATTTACCTAAAAACTTCAACTAGAAGGGTGTAAATATGTGCGAGTGACAAACACTGGTATTTGCAGAGCCGCGCCCCTGTGGCTCCACACTCCACAGTCCAGTCTGCCGCAGCCTTTCGACCACACAAATATCTCGAGCGAGAAAATTCCACAACACGATTGCGTCGTTATTTATAGCCGTTATACTTCCTTGAATGGGAAAAGTCCTGAGGGAAAAAGTTTGTTTGGAATGGGACATTCGGACACAACGCTGTGTGAATTTTTGCGGAGTTTTCGCTGGAGTAAATGCATTGTACGCTTTATATTACGTGTCTTAGGTAATGCTCAGTTGGGTAACAGGACATCTTTTCTGTTTCATTCACAAGGCAGTACATTTATTTAATACAAAATGCAATAATAGACTAATCCGTTGATGTTTGATGTTGCAAATTCTTCTTCACTATGATCACACAATTTTAATATTTCAATATTCAATAAGATACGGGTTCAGTATACAAAGGCTTCGCGAAGTCAATTTGTAGTTGGATTGAGATCTGAACGTAATATAAATTCCTCCGGAACTCCCGCCGGGCGCCCACGCTGCCGCTGCTCTCATGTCACCTATACTGTGACACCGCCTGGATAAAAATAGATACAGGATATTTCCTTAATTTTATCTAAATAGTATAAGGCATTTCTGCTATATTTTATAACATATTGATCAGATAGGAATAGATCAATGTTTCAGTTTTCCAAGTAACTAGTTACTACAAAGTAAAATTTCATCGTTAATTTTTAAAACTCAAGTCCTACTAATATTATAAATGCGAAAGTTTGTGAGGATGTGTGTGTGTTTGTTACTCTTTCACGCAAATTCTACTGAATCGATAACAATAAAATTTAGCACACATATAGAGGGTAACTCGGATTAACACATAGGATAGGTTTTATCCCGGAAATCCCACGGGGACGGGAACTATGCAGGTTTTCCTTTGAAAACGCGGGCGAAGCCGCGGGTGGAAATCTAGTTATATAATAATTATATAATAAAAAAAAATTGGTTGTTTGTAAAGTAGGTTTACGATCGAGATGTTTACGTGATAACGTCTTATTGGTGGCAGCGCTCGAGATGAGACGGGAGATCGGTCCGTCTCTCTCTCGTTATACCTGCGATCGCGCTCGTGAGGTTTTGGTGTGACACAAGTTTCTGAACATGTCACGCGACTAAAACGATTTTAAAAACGTTATCACGTCAAAACATTAATATACCTAAATTATCTTCCTTACAATAATTAGGCAGAATATTTGAAAGATTTACTATTTTTTACAAGTTATTATGAGCTAAGATCACATCATTATCAAATTAATAGTGAGCTAGGAGCTTTCGCAGCTTCGAGCTTTTACCGTCTCTTAACTACTAACACAATCCTATTGAGCATTTTCCTGCAATTTGGTTAGTATAGTTTATAGAAATAGTTGCATGCACAATGCAATATAAATGAAAGAACGTATTTTCTAAGTATAAATAGAGAAAGATGTGATTCATCGGTTTTTAACCGACTTCAAAAAAAGGAGGAGGTTATCAATTCGGCCGGTATAATTTTTTTTTTTATGTATGTACATCGATTACTCCGAGGTTTCTTAACCGATTTACGTGTTTTTTGTTCGATGTGGGATGGTGTCGAATTGGTCCCATAAAAATTTTATTCGGATAGGCCGAGTAGTTTTTATTGAAGTGAAAACGTCTTTAGCGGCGTTGGGTATAAAATCTTAAACTCGCGTCAGGACACGTGGCCTGATCGAAAAAGCGTAAGACGGATTTTTTTTTTTTTGAAGTGAACACTTCTTTAGCGGCGTTGGGTATAAAATCTTAAACTCGCGTGGACACGTGGCCTGATCGAAAAAGCGTAAGACGGCTGTTTTTTTTTTTTTTTTTAGCCCTTATATTCCATCCGTAAGACGGATACCATTCCAAAATATCAAACATGCTGAACGTTAATAATCAAGTTTTCACTTCTGCCGGCACTCCCGGAGTGCAACCCGTCTTTTTTTTTTTTTTTAGCCCTTATATTCCATGCGTAAGACGGTTACCATTCCAAAATATCAAACATGCTGAACGTTAATAATCAAGTTTTCACTTCTGCCGGCACTCCCAGAGTGCAACCCGTCTTTTTTTTATGAGCATTTTTGTCTGTACTTGATGACTTATTTGAAATGTAGCAAGTAACTTTGATTCACTTCCCGGTAACCGATTGAGCTGAAATTGTGTATACGTATGTAAATTGGATAGCGATGAAAATAGAGCTGATTTGATGATGGAATCGGAAGGTGGCCATAGGAACTCAGTAATATATTGACTCAACTTTATCGAGTTTGGGCTCGTTTGATTCGCGTTGAAAAATACACTAAAAAGTATTAAATAAAAATAACTACGTTAAAAACAACCGACTTCAAAAACGGAAAAGTAAGAAATAAAAAACCGTAAAGTGCCCGTGCACCGACATCAAACCTTTTTAGTAAATAGCACATCTAAATAATATGTAGTAATTAATAATATCAAATCTTTTTTATTTCTTACTTTTCCGTTTTTGAATTCGGTTGTTTTTAACGTAGTTATTTTTATTAAATTATGCACTATTTTTATTACCTCTATATTATACTGAAGTCTGCCTCAACGGATGCACTGATTCTCCAGTAGTTTTATGTGTTCAATCTCTTTTAATTTAAATATGTATTTCTTTGATTGGGTCAAATATCGGAGAATTCTAAACTTGTTTTTAATACGTATAACTAAATCTTATACCATGCCGCGGCCGTTGCGTGATTATACTGTAGGGGTCACCAATGTAGGGGCTTGTTATGTGCGGGTGTAATAAAAAGATGTAATGACTACGCAAAGGTTATATTTCGTTAACTACATATATTTATCCGTATGTAATTAACATTCGACCTAATGCGACCCACCCGCGTCCCGACAAGCCCGTGACTGTCTATGCATAACGCACAAACTGTTTATATACCTACGAGTTACCGTGTGAACCGATGGTGTGAACTTTCTTAGTAGGTACTACACTTGAAATTCGGTAACTCGTAAATTGGCTTGTCGTCGCTACAATACATTTAGATTTGCTTTCTGAGGCAAAATTAACATAAAGCTACATTTAAATACCTTACATTGCTGGAGGATTCGTCACGATTTCTTTGTCGTAAGATGAGTTGTATTATTAAATATTAAATTAAATAATAAATTGGAATTCTTTGCTATAATGGGTATTACGATTACCTTTGACTTATTTGAGAAATCATCAGAATTTGCGACTTTTTCATTTGTGTAAATATGCCGTGGTCAGTTTTTAAAGTGAAACTTTTATTACATCGTCTCAAACTTTTTGGTCTGTGTAGCGCATGTCGCGTGTATCGCGGCTGCCGAGTAGGTATACCTACTCGGCAGCCGACCGACACGCGACATGCGCTACACAAAGCAGTGTTCGGAACCGTTCGAACAGTTTCACTTTTACCGTGGTTTCATAAAACCACACAACATTTTTTTTCGTCTTTCTCATCGTTCAAATTGTGTTGTTTTATGAACCAAATCCGAATTTATATAACACTGAACACAGGAGCTTAATTTTTAAGCAGTTGGATGAAATTATGTAAATTAGCCAACACTAAAAACTACTGGTCGTACTGGAAATCCTTGAGGGAGGCCTTTGTCCAGCAGTGGACGTCCCACGGCTGAAACGACGACGACGACGACGAGCCAACACTAATAAAAGCCAATTGTGTTATTTCAAACAAAGTCCCGACATTAATACTCAATTTTACGAAAAACAGATGACATTTATAACCCTTCTATTAACATGAGTGTTTATCAGGGGAGTCCGCGAGGCGCCACTATGCGCGATACCACTATATTTATTGCCCTGACTTGCCCTCTCTCGGAATAGAGCCGTATAAATCACGCAGATATCAGTGTGACTGTTAGCTTGATAGTTGAAGTAACCACTAAACGATGCACTTTGCTCTTGAATTTCTATGAAGAAATTATTTTAAAGTACATAACATGTAATAATGAAACAGTTATGTTTTATAATGGATGAACTAACTGTGTAGTGTGTACTATAAAAGTTTCTGATAACTCAATGAGTAGTTTTTGTTAAGAAGAATAAATTAAATAAACTTATTAGATTTAGTTTCACTACATTCGTTAACAACGAAGACTATTAAAAACTTAATGTATCAAAATTCAAATTCGGTGGTTAGGTGTTAGTAAATTTATATCTAGGAGTAGGTACGTGGCAGTACCACAGTATTACAATATTATTTCCTACAGTAAGGAATCGCCTTTGATGTCGCGCGATGCCGCCGCCAGCGTAGGTACTTACGCTGCCACACGAAAATACGCTAGGGTTGCAACAAATGGCAAATAAAACAATTGTGATTATTAATATTATGATGAAATCATTTATTCATATGTACATTCAAAATAATTGCGATTATTAAATCTGATGTAATTATTTGTTCATAAATATATAATTACAGATATTGCACTGCTAAATATTATTTACGTAGACACTTTATTTTTGGATGTTCTTAATTGTATATTACAACATTTAACTAAGTAATGCATTCGCATTGGGATGTACAATCTGATTAGAAAATAATGAGGACAACATATACATAGCTTTGATTTTAATTCAACAGATACTGTTTGTTATTTATTTTGCTCTGCTACCATAATACAACAATAGTTAAATACATACATCCTACGCACATACCTGAAGCCTCGTGCGCTGCTTCCATAAATATGTGGTGTGTCGGTCAGTCAATTAGTCAAAACAATAGGGCGCCCTTTTTGGGGAGGAAAAACTATAATTACGGGAATAATTTAAATTACATAAGATAAAATAAAAGCTATCAGTGTGACTATTTAATTATTTTATCTATTCCGAACAGATACAATTAATACAATCTTTCTGAAATATTGTTTCCTTCTGGGATTTCAATGTAGATTTACATCCGTAAACGGAACAGTTTGTGCGCGCCATAATAGAATATGTAAGTACCTATGTATAATAAAATTATTACAGAAAAAATACGACTGCGTCGTCCTTTCGCGCTAGGTAAAGCAAACTAAGCGTGTTTGCCTTACGCGGCCCGCGTCGCCCGACCCCCGCCAGTTCCCCTCCGTTTCTCTGCACAATTACATTCGTCGCACTACTGTAGGAAATATGGTAATACTGTGGCAGTACTATATAAAGTAGATAGGTACGATGCGATCCCTCGCAAGTAGCATCTCGTTTAGTTTCCGCATAGCTCGGCCAAATAAGGACACTGCTTACTACGGCGAGCCAGGAAGCAAACTAGTGAACAGACATGTATATTGTATATGGTAATTGTATTTATACGGTAAAATATATGCACATTATAACCGAGCCTTGTTTAGCAGTATAATGTGGTAAAATGACGTTTATAATTAAGCGCTTAAAATATAAGCGAAATATAAATGGGCCTTTGTCAATGTTATGACTCAATATTTTACAATAACTATCGCTTGTTTTAATAAACAATTAGCAGCGAAGACAATACTATAGGAATCACTATTCTCTGTTACGAATATATTATTATGAGTAATTATCATCATTTATTACTGCAGTTTTTACTAAGTAAACCTTTTAATAACTCAGAAGTAGATCATGATATAAATCTTGAAAGCATACATTTAGAAAAAAACTAAACGTTTTAATTTTTATTGTATTCATAGCGAAACTGTTTATCTTGCGGGGGGGACACACCGGCCGCGGCACAATACACATATTCGGCGACAATAGCCAGAAGTCAAAGTATTGGCTCACAAAGTAAACAATAGTGCGATGTGTATAACGTGTTACGGGTACAACTGCCGACACCGCGAAATTCGCGACATGTGTGCTGTGACGTCACGGGCGCACCTGGCCGCTGCACGCAGTGTTGTGCACGAGTGCCAAATATGTTAGAATATCAAGTTGTGTGGCAATTGATTCAATAAGTAATTACTTCTCTCAGATTCAATTTATAAAACTATGTACTCGTATACTAACTACTGCGCTTAAATAGATAAGTAGGTAAAATATACTTCTACAATTTTTACAAATACAGAAAGTATCAACAGTACAGGAATTTGATATCCCAAATTCAACGAACAAGATATTGCATTGGCTCCCTGCCACTCAACCTTTCTTAACATATTATGAAGAACTTGCGCATAATTACTAACCAGTAAAACGACATTAGGGTTGATAAAGCTGTCAATAGTGCCCTTATAAAGTCCTTTTCTTTGTCTGCCAGCCCTACCATGTCACCCCGGGCCGGTCGGCGACCCCGTTGGCGCTAAGCGACGTGGTGCAGCGCAATCAAGCGCACATTAGCGCTTGATTTACACTCCACAGACAGCTGATAATAATCATTTCGCGCCGAAGCTTCGCGAGCCTAAAAAACAACATCGCTCCCGTTGACGTTTCCACTTCAAACGTTCTTAATTCGCTTTTTATCGTTCCTGGAACTTTTATAGTTTTAAAAAGACTAAAATAATTGTAATTCACACATTAATTCTCAGTTTTTATTGTTGCACTTAAATGTATTTACATCTCCTTTAAATTTTGTTTAACATCAATTGTCTGAGTCATTTGGCGACAGACAGTGGCTAGGATAGCAACAAAATTTAATCATAATAAAGCATATAAATAGACGATGCGGTAGTGCCACAGGTAGTGCCCTCGCTAATCGTAAAAAATCAATGTATCACAGAAAATCTAAGAACGCTCGAAATTTATATTTTATACATCAATTCTAATTTCCACTTTGATCCGATACATTAAGAGCTGGGAGCACACAAACAATTTCCACATTATTTAATGAGATGAGATACTAAAACCATAGTAAAACCGTGTTGCCGTTAATGTTCATAAAATAAAACATTACCTACACGGCCGTTATCCGCAAACGTAAAGACGAGAAAGAATAAACACTATAAATTGGAATCGATAGTTAAATGTTGGGAACGAAATCGACACTAACGTAGGCGACCTACCTCACTCGTGATAGACACGCGGCAGCGTGTCAAGCCGAGTTCAAGCGAAGAGAACTGGCGAGCAGCAGCCGTGTGTATTTTTACACGAACCATTTGGAGCCACTTTTCACCCCCTTATAACTCGAAAACTATTTAACTTAAAGAAACCAAATTTGGTACATATATAGAGGACCCCAAGATAAACAAGAACCTTAAATTTCATAAATACAGATTGAACAGTTGCGTAGATATTAATATCCAAAAATCGCAATTTTTAAGACTGACTGACTCATAGATATATACAAAACCTAACCCACTTCCAGATGACCTAGAAAGTTCAAATTTTGTAATCAACTAGGTAATAGTGTGTGTACAAAGGAAAAAATCAGAAAATACTGAATTTATCTGTATTTTTTTTTTTTTTTCAATGACATTAATTTTGTAAGTATGGAAAAATGGAAAAGTTTATAAAAATAGAAAATATTATATTCACCATAATAGTGTTAAAATATGGATCAAAACTAATCAGTGGCCGAAAAAATTTTTGAAATCCATCTATAAATGACTGAGATATATGTAGATTATTGAAGTTTACATATTTTAGCACGAAACATCTGTGGATTCGATGCGCCTCTGACATCACACTCACTCGCGCTAGTATCGCTAGGGCAGATTACTTCGATTGCATGATTTCTTTATTCAAAGCTGTTATTAAACGTAAAATAAAAGAAAATTGTAATAAAAATATTGCTCATACAGTTAAAAATAATATATATAATTTTACATATTCACATTTATTTATTCTTTATTTATGAGTGTTTAGTTTAGTTTTAATTTCAGTGTAATGGAAGAAGCACAGTATTACAATATTATTTACTATAGTAAGGAAACGCCTTTGATGTCGCGCTCGCGCGATGCCGCCGCCAGCGTAGGTACTTACGCTGCCACACGAAAATACGTTAGGGTTGCAACAAATGGGAAATAAAACAATTGTGATTATTAATATTATGATGAAATCATTTATTCATATGTACATTCAAAATAATTGCGATTATTAAATCTGATGTAATTATTTGTTCATAAATATATAATTACAGATACAGACACTGCTAAATATTATTTACTTGGACACTTTATTTTTGGATGTTCTTAATTGTATATTATAACATTTAACTAAGTAATGCATTCGCATTGGGATGTACAATCTGATTAGAAAATAATGAGGACAACATATACATAGCTTTGATTTTAATTCAACAGATACAATTAATACAATCTTTCTGAAATATTGTTTCCTTCTGGGATTTCAATGTAGATTTACATCCGTAAACGGAACAGTTTGTGCGCGCCATAATAGAATATGTAAGTACCTATGTATAATAAAATTATTACACAAAAAATACGACTGCGTCGTCCTTTCGCGCTAGGTAAGGCAAACTAAGCGTGTTTGCCTTACGCGGCCCGCGTCGCCCGACCCCCCGCCAGTTCCCCTCCGTTTCTCTGCACAAGTACATTCGCTTCCGTACTGTATAGATATTGTAATACTGTGGAAGAAGGCTTCGTCGAAGGTCGAAATGATTTAATTTGAGTAATATTAATATAAGTGAAACATCTTCAGGCGCGTTTAGAGTAAAATTTCAAGATCGCGTCATGGCAATACCGTCACGTCATGGAGTAAGGCGACGATTCAGTAACCTTCTTTCTTCTTCTGTCAAGTTCACCACGCTCTGTGTTTAATTACCTTAAAAACTGTGTTTTTTACCTTTGTTTGGCTTGCTGTTGGGTGGAGATTGTTTGGTGTTGAGGAGCTGATACTTTCCTATAATAATCTTCAAATCAGAACGTCGAACAACTCGGAAGAAAGTGTATAAACTTTTCGAAGATACATTTTACCGAAAATCAACTGAGGGCAGTTCCATATTTTGGCGATATCTTCGCCTGCATGCTGAGCCAGGGAATTCAAGTTTTATCATCAGTGTACCGAAGCCCTATACTGGTATGAATTTATTAATATTGATGGTTGTCTACAACACAATCAGTTTCTGTTAAATGTCACCTGTCATAACGCTGTTTGAATCTGTCAAGTTACTTTAAAACAATCAACGACGGTACAGATACAAGTCTTTTCGACAGCGTCATAGACATCCTAGACATCATTATTCAAGACACGTATCTTATTGCTACGTACTAAATAGTGGCTATAAAATCATTACAAATATGAGTAATAATAATATTTGGGGATGCTGTACACCGCATCAAAAAAATAAAGATCCTTATATCGTTTGTGTGAAATGTGAAAAAAATTATCATTTTGCATGTATGGGCCTTGACGAAGCCTCACTTAGTCCTGAAATGCGCTCCGTTTGGAGCTGTCCCGACTGTGTGCGGGCAATTCCGAGAGCATCAAATAATGATAATACCCCCCTACGTAACGTTTCAACCGTCAGAGGCAATAAAAGACAGGCTGTCAACTCTCCCCCGATGGTTAATGTGTCTCCCAATATTACACGCGAAGATGTTAAGGATGTCGTACAGGAGGTTTTAAAGGATACCTTAAATAATTTGTTCGCAAAAATGAACGATAACATTGTGAACGCAATTAATAGTGAATTAAAACCGCTAAAGGATGAAATTACCGCTCTTAAGAATTCTATGATGTTTATTAGTGATCAATACGAAGATATTAAGAAGAATCATGATGCGTCTCAATTAAAAATTTCCGCTCTTGAGAAAGAAAATGATGGCTTGCTACATACAGTTTCTAGTCTTGAGCATCGCTGTAACCAAATTGAACAACAACTTCGCCAGAATAATATAGAAATACAATGCATACCCGAAAATAAAAATGAAAACTTGTTGCAAATAATTAAAAATCTTGGAAATGTTGTTGGTTGCCCCTTAGAAGATGAAAGCATTATTCATTGTACCCGCATCTCAAAGATTAATAAGACTAGTCCTCGTCCTAGATCCGTTATTGTTCAATTGTCCTCTACAAGACTTCGTGATCAAGTCATAGCTTCGGTTCAAAATTATAATAAAAAAAACGATAAAAATAGAATAAACAGTGGACTCATTGGGGTTTCAGGAAATCCATCACCTATATTTGTTAGTGAGCATTTATCACCTTTCTATAAAGGGTTACACGCAGCAGCTCGACTAAGGGCAAAGGAAAAGGGATACAAGTTTGTCTGGATACGAGGTGGACGTATTTTTATGAGGAAGAATGAGGAAGCCCCATATATCCTAGTCCAGAACTTTAATGTTTTAGATAAGTTAGATTAAGATCTGGTACATATATACTTTTTCTTTTCTGTTTTTATTCATGTATGTGGATTGTTTTTTATTTATATTTGGTACTCTAAATCTGTATTATCAAAACACTAGAGGCTTACGAACTAAAACGCACGAATTTTTCAGACAATTGGCATGCTCTAATTATGACTTAATTATACTTACAGAGACCTGGTTAAATGATAATATCAAAAGTAGTGAGCTTTTTGACGACCGTTATACTGTCTATCGAAAGGATAGGTGCGACTCCAGTTTCTCATCAAAAAAAGATGGAGGTGGGGTACTTATTGCTGTTTCTTCAAAATTTACTTCGAGGCGTAAGCCTGAATGGGAAACTAAGCTTGAAGATCTCTGGGTTATACTGGACTGGCCTTTGTCGCAATCTGTTCATCATATTGCAATATGTGCCGTTTATTTGCCTCCTCCGGTGGATCGTTCGATACTGGAACATTTCTTAGATAATTGTAATAGGTTACTTGAATTGTCGTATGGTCACTTAATACTTGGAGACTTTAATCTAGGTCATATTAAATGGGACTTAGTTGGTACGCATGAATACATTGCGCCCAACCATTGTCAAATTTTACTCGACTTCTTATTTCTAAACCACTTAAAGCAGCACAACAATGTCCTCAACTCAACAAATAGAATTTTGGATTTAGTGATCTCTAATAACGTGCCGCTTTGCAGCGTCATTGAGTCTGTATCTCCACTGTGTAATCTTGATAAGTATCATCCTCCTCTCGATATAGTAGTTACTAATAAAATTGAAGCTAAACTCCCTTATAATAGGTTTGCTTGTAAATTTAATTTCTTTAAAGCAGATTACGAGTCTATTAACAACGAACTTAGCACTTGTAATTGGAATGAACTGTTTTGTGACCTTGATAACGTGGATTCAATGTTGGATATTTTATATGCTAAGATTAGGAATACCATTCATAAATATGTGCCTAAAATTAAGTCCAAAAATAATAAATATCCTCCTTGGTTCAATAATAATCTTATAAAAATGTTACAGGAGAAGTTCAAACTAAGACAGCGTTACAGGAAGTATAACAATCCTAGAGATAAAATTGAATTGCACATAATTAGCGCTAGGTGTTCTAAAACTGCAAATAATTGCTATAATCTATACATTAGATCTGTAGAAGATAAAATTCATTCTAACCCTAAATATTTTTGGTCATACATTAAGTCCAAACGAGGAGGTAATAGTGCATATCCACCTTCCATGTCTCTAGGTGATGAAGCCTCCTCGGTTAGTGTTCGTGTATGCGAGCTTTTCTCCAAATATTTTGGGTCTGTGTATTCGAAGAGGGATCCCGATGTTGAAGAACAGCAGCCATCAACTATAATTTCCGTGAATAACGACCTTCTTCTGACGTTACCGCGTATTGAGTATGGGCCTCTTTTAAAGAAACTCAAGGCTATCGATGTTTATAAGGGCGCTGGACCGGATGGCATACATCCTAAGTTCATTGTTGCATGTGCAGAAAATCTGGTACAGCCACTTTTGAGAATCTTTAACTTTTCCTTGAGTTATGGTTTCTTCCCTACAAGCTGGAAGGTGGCTAAGGTCATACCTATTCATAAGTCTGGTTCAAAAGAACTAATAAATAATTATAGGCCCATATCAATTCTTTCCACCTTTGCCAAGATATTTGAGTCTTTCATTTGTCCATCTCTCACTAAGCATTTCAAACAATTCCTCTCTTCTCACCAACATGGTTTTGTTCAGCATAGATCTACTATGACCAACTTGACAGATTTTACCGAAACCATTATCCACGAGCTGGATTCGAATAAACAAATTGACACAATTTACGCTGACTTTAGCAAAGCTTTTGACAGAGTTCCACATCACATCTTGCTGCAGAAATTATGTAGATTTGGACTCTCACCTATGTTTTTGAAGTGGATAAAGTCCTATCTAAGCGATCGTTCATTTTTTGTAGCTGTTAACGGGTTTGATGCTTCGCCACACAATGTTACATCGGGAGTTCCTCAAGGTTCGCACCTAGGTCCTGTTCTTTTTAACTTCTTCGTTAATGAAATTCCAGAAATATTAGTAAATTCACGTTGTTTCATGTATGCTGATGACCTTAAGTTCTGTAGAATTATTGATTGCTTTGAAGATGCACTGAAACTACAAGAAGACCTTGATAAGTTAGCCTTATGGTGCTGTAGCAATGGTATGGAATTGAACACTGAAAAATGTTTTTCCATCCGCTATGCTAGAAAGTCTAAAACTATTCCTTTCAAATATCACATAAACAATATGGAAATCCAGGAGAATTCTGTTACTAAAGACTTGGGAGTGCTATTTGACAGTAAACTAACTTTTGTTAATCACCTTGAATATGTTACGAATCGTGCTTCAAAGATGTTGGGTTTTATTGTAAGAAATTCTAAAGGATTTCATAACACCAAAACTAAGATTATGTTATACAACAGTCTCGTACGTAGTATTCTTGAATATTGCTCGGTTGTCTGGAGACCACATTACGCGACTCACATTTTAAGACTGGAACGCATACAAAAGAAATTTTTATGGCACCTGAGTTTCTCTAGCAGGTTATCTCATAAAAGGCTCACCTCTTACCAAAGGCGCTTGTCGCATTTTGACATTTCATCCCTCGAAAATCGTTACATTTTTTCAGATATTGTTTTTGTAGCCAAAATTTTCCAGAATAAAATTGATTGTCCGCAATTGTTAAATAAATTTAATCTCAGAGTTCCTTCTAGATACCCGCGCAATAAAATTACACCTTTGGTTCCTCCACTGCGTAGGACCGTTTTTGGCCGAAACTCCCCCGTCTGTAGATTAAGTAAACTAGTCAATGAGTATGCCAATTGTATTGATATTTTTCACGACAACTGTCATAGATTACGTAAATGTTTCAAAGAATTGTCTTGATTTGGTTTGTATTCTTTTCCTTTTGTGACGTGACTTGACTCAAATGTACTTAATTATTATTGTTTTTTTTTTCCATGTTGTGTTGTCCTATAATTGTTTGTCACAATTGTCAAAATTTTTTATTGTAACTTGTACCTAAGCTATATGTATTGTTGTGACAGGTGTTGGATGACCTTAATAAATAAAATAAAAATAAAAATTCTTCTACAACGATCTTTGCATCTTGGTAATAGTGTGTGTACAAATTCACGCTGGATGTTTAGAAAATCATGTAATTTTTTAAACAGAAAACGAGTTTAAAAAATTGCAGATAATGACAAGGCAATGTGCGCTGACATTCATAACATACAAGAAAATATAGAAAATAATACTAAACAAACCATACAGAGAAACCGCAAGAAAAAAAATCGTATATAAAAAGTATTATATTCATAAAGTAAATCAAATTCGCAGAGTAATTTTCTGTACAAAAAGTAATGATATCCCACCAAAAACATAAATGTAAAAATTGGAGCCGAGTTCAATCGTTGACTTAATTTGCCAAAAAAAGAAATGAGATCTAAATGTGTGCCAAGTTCTGTGGACAGTCCAGAAATTTATTTACAAAGATGTATTAAGTTCTTAGGTGAACTGAAAACTCAATTGTTTTATTTTCCCTTAGAGAACAACGTTTATTCCAAAATATGACTTTTTTAATTTGAATAATATCATTATTTTCACAAAGCAAACAACTAATGACCTATTGAACCCCATAATTTGATGAGGCTAGTTTTACATACTGTTTATATTTTGTGAGGTTCTAAAAACTAGCCAAGTCAAATTGTGAGGTTTAATAGGTCATTAGTTGTTTGCTTTGTGAAAATAATTATATTATTCAAATTAAAAAAGTCATATTTTGGAATAAACGTTGTTCTCTAAGGGAAAATAAAACAATTGAGTTTTCAGTTCACCTGAGAACTTAATACATCTTTGTAAATAAATTTCTGGACTGTCCACAGAACTTGGCACACATTTAGATCTCATTTCTTTTTTTGGCAAATTAAGTCAACGATTGAACTCGGCTCCAATTTTTACATTTATGTTTTTGGTGGGATTGTAGCTTAACATGATAAACAACTGAGCTGAATATTTCAATAATCAGCGTTATAATATGTATTATGAAGTGCCAGATTCGGCATGTTTATCGTTTCAATTAATAACTTTCAATTCGTTCATCCGATTGAATGATTTGATAGGCACCCAAAATAGAGTCCATATATTATTTTCATCAATTGGTCCAATTATTTTATAGTCTCTCATAGTCTAAGAATTTAATACGTTTTACTTCATCACCAAGATGAAATTAAGTTTATGTGCAGTATTTAATTTGTTCAAACTTTACTCCATACCAAACCGCATACATTTCAACCATAATATACGTGTACAAAGCATATGCTACGGTTAATGGTCGTAAGTGTGAATAGGCCAAGTGGAGGCAACGTGTTTACTGTTTACAGCCCTCTGAGGGCCAGCTGCACTCATCTCGAAGCGCGACTCAGCAATCTGAGCCCGTGAGAGCCCCTAATTGCACTCTGACATGCACTCGCGATAGAAACTATTGAAATGGATAAGTTTTCTACTTTACGCGAAGGAATAGAAAGTTTCTTTTTAGTTCGAAAGGGGTTTAGTGGTAACGCTGAGAGGGTAGGCATACGTTATTTAAAAGGTATTGTTACGTGTACAGCTGTACCCAACTATACATAGTTAATTGTTATAATTTAAATTAATTTGCCTTTCTATTGTGAAATTACTCTACCCACTCAATAAGGTAGGACATTTCAATCATCTAGTTACAATAGAAAATTATTCATTTGACAAAGAAAATTAAATGTAAACTAAATTTGAATATTCTAAGCTGAAGACAAAGAATTACATTAATTTAATAATGTGGAATTATGTGGAATTAACCACTTCATTTGATGTTATCGTTTAATTTTAAACTACAGTAAAGTAGAGATTATCTCGACAAATGATTTAGCACACAATATACTATACGATACAGTTGTATTTCTAAAATGAGGATAATAACCTATTCATATGAAAGCATTACTATAATATGCAAAAGTTTCGCACTCGATGTGGTATTTAGTTTTAGCTTTTAGTTTGCTAATTGCGCCGACTCGTTAGTAAACATCAACAAATACTAAGCTATGCCACATTGGAGGCCTATATAATATATTTAGTACTGTACTGTTTTGCAGTATTGCAGTACAATTTATTACGTTAATAAAGTAACATTATGTAAATGTAAATCGAGTGTTTTATCTGTTCTCTACACGCATGTGTTCACGCTTGCAGCGATGGATTTAACACATCCCTATTGATGTTTATAGTGCTACACGGATATGCGATATTAGTATGCACTTGCCGCTACAAAACTTAATAATTTTGGTAGGTGTAACGGCCAAAATCTCATCGCATTTCACCAATGTTAATAACCATAATTCTCTTTGGAAAGTTGATATATTTATGTTGACAACAATATTATGTATGAAGCGTGCAGCGAAGTCGCGCGTGAACAGCAGCTTTTGTTTTATGATGACAGTCGCGGCGCGAGTGGGCGCGCACCGCCGACCCGTCTGCGGCGCAAACACTGCCCGCCATTTGCAAGAATTTGTAAACTTTTTGCGCGCTTATGTATTATTTGGACTTTTTAAAGAATTTAACCATAAATTGACCATTGAATTTAAATAACAAACAGTTTTGGGAACCTATATTCAAAGTTTTCAACGAACGTTTTCTGTTTTATCCACCTGGATACACGTCATTTAAAATAGCCGTTTATCTAAACGGGCATTCGAGTTATAGCTCTGTGTTCATTAGCGTGAAATATGACTGCCATAAATCCTTGCTTTTTATATATAGAGTTATGAAAATTATGATATTTATTCAAAGAACGCTCAATAAGTTTCGGTCTCAAGTGTGATATGAATTTATAAATGTTCCATTCTAACAAGGTATCCACTAAATCATCGAATTAGACTGATTAGGTATTGTGTTTGTTTATTTTTATCCATTGTTAATAACATAATTATCAATATTATGACGTAACCTCATTTCCCTCGCATTAAGCAAATGAATGGCGTCAATAAAAGTAATTTATTGAATAAGGACAGAACAGATAACGTGAGAATAATCGTCACCCATTGACAATTATTATATTTTTTACACATTATTTATTCTCAATGAAATTTATTGTGTAACGATATCTGATTCCGCCCTCATTACAAAAATAAATAATAACTATCACTCAAATAGTATTAAATATTAGCTAATGTTATAAAAAATAAATTACATAATATCTACCAAACGGTGTTTCAAGGAATGCGAACTGCGTACAGGTACAGTACCTAGAACTCTACTAAAGTCAGAAAACAATCAGTCAGTACTCAGTCATATTCCAAGAATGTATGCAATTATATGTATGAAGTTTCAACTATTTTAGCTCTCAATCTATTTTGACGTAACCTATCAATCGACATCTTTATTTGATACTGCGCTGATCACAAATTAGACTTTAGTCGATTCATTGAAAATAGGATCAATTTAGTTGGTTGAGTGGCATCGAGTGCACAAAGCTAATGAAACACTCCTTATATCAGACTCCGTACAATCTCATTTACTGCCACTAAAGAGGACTTTCCTCCCACGCCGATTCACTCCGCGCGCTTTGATACGTCGCTATTACATAACCATTTAGTTTATAACACATGCTTCAGTATCTATTTAAAACACCTAAAATAAACACATTTGTTAAATCAATGCTTTAAAATTTAGCAGCGTCTGAGAGAAGATTTAATTTCCATTTAAATTGTTTATATCTTGAATGCTTGGAATGTAGAAATATTACTGTTGATAACTACTCCTCTATCTTATCGGAAGACGGAATGACGTCTGACACTCAGTTGCTCCAGCTAACTTCCTATAAATGCTTTTACTCTTTTACTAAATAAAGCATTCATGGCATTAATTAATGACCATTATTCATTCTCGTAGTCAGTATATTCCTTATGTAATAATAAGATACCCATTATAGTGTGTAAATAATCCACGTATCGGAAAAGAACGTTTGTAATAAAAAACATCGTACGTGTACGATGAAATATTTGAGAACACAAAGATTATCTACAGCGATATTTAAAATCTTATAAAAATAGTTGAACTACGAAGATTCTCACAGAAATGATGCAGATTAGAGTCGCCTGGGACGTGACCGGCCGCAGCTTCCTGCCTGTGCGTGCTTCTCAACATAACTGCAATAAGGCTTATCTTTTCATGCTATTATCTCAAGGTAATTAAAACGTGGGCAATTATAATATGATCTGTAAAGATAACATCGATGCGAACTTATGAAATCAACTTTCGTATATACAACCCTCATGATATAAAAACGGTGATAATAATATTTTCTTATCAAGGGGTAAGATCAAGTTATTTGTTAATCATTATTCCATTGTAGCGCGCAACTCTGATTTATAGTGACTCGATTCGAGTACCGTTTCTCGTGGTATATGCAATTATAATATCATTGGGTATATGAGTACATTTTTAATTATTACAAAGAACAATGCTGGTCAACCCTCACGCAAATTACGTGTTCTGAAATTGTATAGGCTCTGTGACTTCCTGGAATGCATGACTTTTTAATAAATCTTGATCATTATCTGAACGCCTTTTTCGGCCACTTCCTTAAACGTCTGTGTATGCGCTTGATAAGGAAAATCGAAACGAAGATGATCAAGGAAACTTATGCCCGTTTTCACCAACGACCCGTAAAATTTAAGTGTCACCTAAGTCAATTTAAGGGATACCTAACGTAAAATTTGCTTTCACCGACAGATAAGTGTCACCTAAATCGTTAGGTAGCCCTTAAAATTTAGGGGGTGAATATTCGACCCCCTAACGTTTAAGTGACAGATATTTATCCTATTTAACGTATTAAAAATGGATAGCGACGACGATACAAATATTAAGAAGCAATTGAAGATATAGAATTATAAAATAACCGAAGTTTGTTGAGGCAAACGCGAATTTACCATGAAAGATCAAAGGATTAAAAAAAATATGATGCCAGATAAATTTTGTACACGTTTTCTCTTTTCTGCCATTATTCTTTATAATATAATTACAAACACCAAAAAAATAACACGAATCAAACAACGAATGCAGCCGGCAACTAAATGAAAACAGACGCGATGACATTGTCATTAAAATGTCACTGTGAAGTGTGATTTTAGACAAAATATAAAAATTGTTTTTTTTTTGTGTTTTTATATATTTTTAAGGTAACGAACTCAATATTTACACATAAACTGAGTGAAATTAAGTGATTTTTCAACTAAATATCAATAGAATCCTATAGTCGATACACTTTTCGACTAACATTGTGTAGCATCCCCACACTAAACGTCACTAACTAGGGGTCTCTTATTTAGGTGACCCTTATGATGGTGAAACAGAATTTAGGTTAGGTAGTGATTTGAAGGGTCCCTTAAAATAAGGAACCCTTACTTAGGAGACTGTTTAGGGGTTACTGGTGAAATCGGGCATTAAGTAACTGAATCGCTAGTAAATTTTTTATTTCAAAACTGACAAAACAAGGAATACTCATATTTTTTGTTAACTTGACATAACTGGCAAATGGGAATAAAATTAGACATTCATTGCCTTTTTTTTTCTTTCTGCTTTTTTCACAAGCTGTAAACTTTCACCCATATAAATCTGATTTTAAACACATAATACATTTTAAACATAACACAGATCTCAAAGCCGGCAATAAAGCTGAAAGGATCATGAAATTACAGAACACTAAAAGCGCAAGTGTTAAATTTACATCGTCTTCGGCGATGGCTCGTAAAGTCCAGAAGCCTGGAGCTGTAGACTTTTGCTCGTCTTCATTATCGCGGTTACAAGCTTCAGCACGATATATCATGTGAGATGTGAATGTTGTTTGCGCTTTTGCACATAGAACAGCTTTGGATGTATAGAGACAAAATTTTCACTCAGTAGAGTAAAAAATTACGACAAGATCAAGTTCGGTTGACAATACTTACTTTTAGATGCATTTTTACCTAAATATACTGAAAGAAAGAATGGATTGGCTAGTTCATAATACCGGAGATAACTTCAAAAAGATGTATATACATAATTGAATAAGTTAATGTAATAACAAAGGGGCTAAATTTTATGTCATTGTAGATATTAGCGACTAGTTTAGTAACATGGAGTAAAGCCAAAGAACTATTTCCTGCAGTGTGCCAGCGTCCAATAAAGTGAAGCTATGTTATAACAGGAGATAAAGTTTATTGTGAGGTCGAGTGCTCTCATAAATGTCTCCCGGACGATAAGGCGAGCGGCGCACCGCGGGGGGCAGGAGATCGGGCCACACTTACATGCAACTGGTACAAAAGATAATCAATGAAGTGTATTACCTGTTTCCTTTTATGCACCTATTTCTTTTGATCCTAATGTTGTAATTCACTACTAAATATAAAAAAATAAATATTTTAGACCATATTTCCTTCCCCCACATCAATTTCACAACCTTTATGTGTTTATGTGCCACAAAACGTTAAAAAATTTAGCCCTATTTTTGATATTGGATCTTACCTATAAAAGTTAAAAAAAGGTTCGATGGCATCTTGGTTCAAGGTAGCTGCAATTACGATGTAGACAAGAAGCACGTGCTTCAGAGCTGCACTAGGGTTGACGTGTGTCAATTGTGTGTCAGAAGCAATTGCCTCTGATTCGCCTCGTTGCTGCAATTAGTGCCAACCGCCAACCTTGTGTCAACGATGCTTCATGACGCAGCCTCCTGTCCTAAATCATAATGATTCCTGAATATAAGTCGATATACTATTGAGTTTTGCTTTTTAATTACATGACCATGAAAGTTTATGATAACGGCTGATTAACCAAGAAAAGTGGACCAAGAAAATTGTATTGGTGCTTGTATCATTTATTTTTTTATAGCTTTAGCAATAGCTTTTTAAAATAAATTAATTGGGGAAGTACATTAGTTTAGGAAGTCTAATAGGATACATAGAGTAATAAAATTCAAGTTTTGATTTAAGTAAACAAGTGAACTTTACGAAAGTGGGCAATCAGGCTAGAATTACTTTTTTAATCAAAGCTCAGTCTATAAAAACTTGTGTCCAGTTTTATGTGTAGTTTAATTAACATTAGCATTTTAATGTGAGTTATATCTACCATTAAATGTTGGATTTTGTAAATTATACGTACGAGTTCTTAATTCTACATCCTAGTTACTATCACTATTAATTATCATAATAAAGGAAGATTGTGCGAGTTAGTTTATAGAAACTATGAAATTTATGATTTGTTTATTTATTTAGTTAAATCATCGGAAGCTTCACCAATTCACAATGATTAATTGCTCTAAAATTCCTCGATAGCGTTAATTAAAAGCGATGGTTATAGTTGGACATAGCTATAAGCTAGAGAGTGGTCCGGCGGTATGTGGCCGGCATTTCCGCCCCAGCCCCATCTCGGGACATGCCACTTCATTAACACGACTATACTTGGCTACTGCTTAGTTGATACAGCTTGTAGTACAGAAAGTTACTACAATGTTTACGTTTCATGAGAGCTCGCTCAGATTAAAAAAAAACGCAGAATTTACGCAACAAAGTCCATTTAACACTATATTTAGTCTAATGGATCCCCATTAGTGCTTTTAAAAATAATCAGATAAAGTCCAAAGTTTCGCTCAAATTATCAAAAGAAAATAAAGAATGTGAAACCGATTTAGCTTGAACTTGCAAAACAATGTCAATAATAACATATCTGGGGGCACGGTAGTGCCCCCGCCAAGACCAGCCAAGCGAAAGCGAAGCGCACGGGCACTACCTACCTTTTCTCGAAGCGCTTCGACGTTTTTTTGAACCCTCATAACTTGGGTTTGGATTATGCTAGAACAACAAAATTTCCGGGATATATTGTCAATAGCGGACTTATTGAACATATTAAGTTTTAATTACATTAGCTTTTATACTTCAGATTTTATTTATATCTAAAAAACGCTAATTTCGTCACTGACTCACTGATGATCATCAAAATTCTTAAGGTATTTCCTAATGTCCTAGAAAGCTGAAATTTTGTATGTAAGCTAGTATTAGCACACAAACAACAAAAAAATTATAAAACTTGTAACTTTCATCCCCCAACCCCTTAAACTAGGGGATGGGAGTTTGTATGAGACCTGTAATTTTAAATTAAATTTTGATGACGCTAGAGGTCTAATCTAATAATCTAAAACTTGGTTCCCCTAGATATATATATGTATAGGTACTCCTTGTTAAAAAAAAAATTAAAAATTTAATCGACATATATTGAGACATATACTTCAGATCAGATCATATAAATATGAATGAATAGAAGTGTTGCGAAAGTCTCCTGCCTCTTACGTCCACACAGTAGCTCAAATAAAAAAAAATTGTCCTTGACAGCGAGCGCGTCGATTGTCGATTGTCTTGCTACTGATTTAAAAGTGAACATGGATTGTGAAATAGTTTCACTTGAACTAAATCTTGGACCTTGCCATCATCATGTGGTTCATATGCCGGGAGATGGTTCCTGCCTCTTTCATTCCTTGACATATTTAATGTGTGAAGAAATAGACTTTGAAGTGGCGTTGCAAGTCAGGACTGCTATTGTGTGATATGTTGTAAACCACTGGGATGAACTACAATTGTATACTTGTGCCGACAATGGGGAAAATAGAGAGTGGGCTATAAAAAAAGGCGTCTCTGATGTGCAAGAAATACACCCCAAAAAAAGAAGAAAAAATAAAAAAAAAATGGTTGCCTGTAAAGTCGGTTTTACGGGCGAAGATTTTACGTGACAACGTCTTTTTCTCGGTAGAATATTTATGTGCTGCGCGCGCGGCAGACCGCGGGCCTCTCTCTCGTTCGGTGACTCATCGTAACGTTACCGAGCGTTACACTTTTTCATAAGTGACTCCCAGTCGCAACCTAATTTAAGACGTTGTCACGTCAAAATTTTGTTACAAACAACTTACAAAAAGAAATGAAATCCCACCAAAAACATTTTCATGTAAAATGTTGCCAAGACGAGCCCATATGACTCGCACTGTCAAAAAGTTATCAGATCTCATATAGAGCCAAGCTTCTAACACTACACGCCCTAACTCTACAAGGCCTAACTTCACAAACTCTACACCTTAGTCAAAATATGTGGCTTGGCCGTTCGTTACTACAAGAACTATTGTATACACAAAAGTAATGAACAGTGAATTAATTTTTCACCTTACGCCGATGTGAATGTAGCGAAATGGCCAAGCCACATATTTTGACTAAGGTGTAGAGTTTGTGAAGTTAGGCCTTGTAGAGTTAGGGCGTGTAGTGTTAGAAGCTTGGCTCTATATGAGATCTGATAACTTTTTGACAGTGCGAGTCATATGGGCTCGTCTTGGCAACATTTTACATGAAAATGTTTTTGGTGGGATTGGTCTTGACACGAGCCTGTTCTAAATAACATTGACGTGACAAACAAGTATATAATGAAAAATTAATTAGTTATCGAGTAATTACAACAAAAGCGCCTTGATCCCGTTACGGGGAGCTGTGGTACCTTCGGGGCCCGTCTAGTGCATGCCGACCACCGGGCCTTACGCGGTAGTGGCAAACAGGCCTTTGATTAACGAACGGTTAACTAGGTACATACTAACTACTAATATAAAAAAGTCATAAAAAATGTGTTAATTTATTGGCAATTGACAGCATCTTTCTGTCACTTATTTTACTAATGTAGCGCCTCATGTTTCCATAGTTCTGCATTTCTGACTTACCAAGCACCTTACTGCTATGAAAATCGTCGATCTACTAAATTTCAAATAAAATTATAGAATCGGTTAAGTAATTTTTGAATTAAATAGTTACAAACAAATAAAAATCAATTCTTTATTATAAAATTAAGTTTAGATTGCATACCATTTCATTTATCATTATATTTTGTCAGCCAAAAAACCGCCGTTGTAACCGCGTCTGTGTATAAAACTCCTAACATTGATCACCAATAAAGGCTCGGCTTTAGTACCGTAATATACCTGACAACATGATATACTAGGATATACACCAGTTTTTGTCGCAGCCCGTAATCCGCAGCATCCATCATTGGATCGGAATCTAGCCGCTAACAACCGCTAAGGTCAATAGCAATATGTTCTCGTATTGCGTCTTAGATTTCAATTATACTTCATTGCTAAATACCTTATTATTGATTGCAAGTCTTGCTTTTTTATTACTGTCTTTAGATCGGAACTGAGTTATTCTTGGAAATGCTAATGGGCTTACATTTTAAACAGTCGAAACAGACAAAAAATTACTGGTCGCTCGAACCCAAAACTAATATGTTGACAAAAAAATAAGACGACTATCGACAAAGGTGATTAGTGAATACTTTGAAAGGAATTTGGAACTGATCTTTTTTATTTTCCTATAATTGTTCAACGATAATATGTTGTTGCTTTAAAATTATTTCATAACCAAAAAGGCAATCCAGGTTTTACACTACCTATTATATCTCTATGTTAACTTCATTTGCCTTCATCATGCCTTCATAATCGTTTTTCACGTCCATACATTATCCCGAATACACCATCGCTGACTTACAAGTGCACATAGCTGGCATACCAACGCGGCAGTAGCCCAACAAGAGCTCAGCTCACAAGTCACGGCTATCGAGGGCAGTGCCGGCGAGCGCGCGGGCGTGCGACCCCCGGCACACATCTCACTAATGCCACACTAGCTCTAATGGTAACTGTACTCACCTGTCATCGCTACATACCGGCACAACGCATTTCACACAGCTTACCCTCTATATTGTCGACTATGTAAATTATACGCAGCGATTGTCTGCTGTATCGGACACGGGACAATGTACCTATTGAGATCGTTTGAGCTCACAAGACATGCCAATCATAATAAACTATAGAGTATAGGAATGGAAATTGATACATATGCAAAGTCCGAGATTTGTTAATTTCAATTTGACGTTGACATTTGACCAACCTTAATAAGGAATGTAATCTATGCAAATATGTGGGCGACATTTTTCCATTTGTTTTGAAATATTTCACAATCCATTAATATAATATGATCCTCTGATTTATCTAGTAATGGATTGTAAATACATATAAATATTCTATATGTATATAAATACATTATTTTCTCCAAAACTTCACCATTTTAAAATATGACATATTCGATTTTTCAATTTTAGGCATTCGTGGTTCAAATAAATTACAACTACCTGAGTATTTTTTGTCTATTGTAACCCCGGGCAGAGAATTCGGGTTAGGGAGAACCCGGTAACCGTTATTTGGTTTACCCTAGACCCTAATGCAATTTTTATTGCTTTGCATTCTTCTATTTATAAATATTTTTAAGAAGCATTGAGATTAAACAGACTACAGAATTCAATAAATAAAAAAGAACACAAATATCAGGGTCGGGGTCAAATCTATTGGAGATCGCGAAAAATTAACACTTATCTACATCGTCATAAATTTCGAGATCTTTAAACTGTTAGATCATTCCATAATTTGGGTCATTAGGACCATACTTTGCTAGCTTCTGCTTCAATGCGGAGTGTTAGAAGTTTTTACAGGTTTCCGAGCCGCAGCTAACCTCGGCGCGGGCGCAGCATAGTGCATCGTTTTGTGTCACTTCACAAGCGGGTCAGCGATGCGCAGTACCACGTCTTTCTTAACGTTTACTGCTTAAAATTAACTCCATTGTGTTGATTTACTAGAAACACACGTATAACACATACCGCTGTGTGAGGTTAATCTAGAAAATATATTCGAGTAAACACCGTTATTTACTGTTCTTACAACAATATTTGTTTTACAATTTCAATTTTTTCGTCTGTCAGTATACAGTGAGCTACTTATTACACATTGATTTATTATAATTTATACCTATAGCGTTAAATTATGTTCCATGAATATATCCTATTTAATATCCTATTTGGGATAAAATCGAAATTATTATTTCATTGTTAAAGTCCCAATATTGAAAACCATTTTTTCGTATCAGACAAAAAAAATCCCGCCGCTGTTACCCTCATGCACACGTGCGACGGTGCGAGCTCCAATTACTCTTTATTTATTTCCTTTGCAAACAAATGTGATGAACCGTACAACGCAAACACCTAGTCCACCAGACTTTGCATTCCTATTTCCTATAATTAAAGTAAACCTATACTCCAGCGAAAATCCTGATAAAACTACGCGTAGTCTTTTGCAAATATAAGAAAGCAGTTATATAATATTATTATAGGTACTGCATCTGATAAATCCCTGTCTACACTCTCACTGCTAACAACCTACTTATCTTTATTGTAATGGCCGATACGGAGATTTGCTTTATAATAGTCTACATCAGTTACAATGCGTCGTCGCTTGTTGACTGCGCTGTGTTATAGAACTATCACATTACATACTATTATTGTGGTTGTAGCCTTAATACCCAGCGCTTGTTTCAAGGTCATAATGGAAAATATTTATAATTGCTAAACAGGGCCTTAAAATAACTGCCAGCCAAACTAAATGGGAGTAAACGTAAGAAGATTTGAAACTCAAACGATACACGTCATGTACATCAACATTACATACGGGCAATGGACATCCAATAGGCATGTATCATACAGCACGTGTTTGTGCATTACCGCCGCTATCAGATAAGAGCATTTGCGGTGTTTATCGCGAGATGCACTGTTTGCCACCCTCACATAACTGCAGCTCATTATGCAACGCTGTTTGCGCCGAAGGCCGGGTTCGCGCGGGGTGAGCGACCTCTCCCGGGGCGAGGGGGAGGGGGGGACTCGCCGTTACTCGCTCACGACTTATTTGTACAACAGTATTAGTTTTATATGATTACGTACTAAAGTAACAGTTAAATTATACTTAGCCCCATATCACACACTAAAACATGCAGGGACATACTTGTAATATTTTCACAAATTAATTAAATCTACAGTGGCATTCCCATTGATCGCCGTTTAGTTAGGTATTTATTAAAAAAACTCAACAACAGTAAGCTCCAAGAAACGCATTTATGTCGCACTGGTTTGAAGAACAATATGCCATAAATGCATAAACTGCAGACGTGCAACTTGCAGTGTCGAGCCACCGGCGTCACTGCACTTGTCTCTTTTTCATTTTGCGAAATTCATTAATTCCTTCAGTTGCATGAATAGACGTAAATATCTTCGTAGTCGTTCCCAATTCTTGTCTTTTTATGTAAATGTATTTACAAAAAAGACCGAAAAAATATTCGTTTCTATACGAATCATAAAAGATCATATTTCTAAAAAAAAATATGATCACAATCCAGTGATTGTCAGTACAAACTAATAAAAGCGTGTTAAAAACAATCAATTTTAAAAAGTTGCGTTGTGAATCGCAAAGCGGTGCACGACGCAACGTAAAAATATCCACATAGTGAGGGTAGTATTAAACATAAATGAAAACTACCCAAACATGTCTTCTCGGATAAATTGAATCATGTTAGTCTTTCATTATAATGTTCTATTTGTTTTTGCAGGCATATCTCCGGTAATGTACCTAACAACAATATCGGCGAAAGTATTAGCATTGGCTGGCGCAGTTCTCGCGGCCGCATTGTGCCGTGTGCGATCAGGGGATCGCCGCAACAATTAACGTCGACACACACAAGCCGCGATAGGGCTACCTTCACGTAGACATTCTTATTTGAAGTGGAAAAGATAATAGGACATAATAATATTAAAGACCATTAATTATATTAATGACGGTCAGTATTCTCACTCAAACTCAATAATCATTTTGTACTTGCAATTTAAAAACCAGTTTATTTGTATAAGTAGAATTACATAAAAAACTAATATAGGTACGTTGTATTTTATAATTTTGTATCAATAATAACGAGTATTATTTATCTCGTAATTTCGCAGCCCTACAGCACGGACAATTTCAATTTGAGGATGGTATTGTGTGTCTAGCGGACGAGCCGGGCGGCGCGGGCGGCGTCGCAGCCTGTCCGCACTCCGCCGCTCCACTGCATCGCAAGCCGCTAAACCAGGGGTTCCCAACCTTTTTTTTGTCTACTGCCCACTTTAAGAATAAATTATTTTTTAACGCCCCCCTTTTTAAACATACTTAAAAACCGCTAAGTACTTATAACTGATTATTGAAACGCAATTTTATAGTATTCGGACAGAGTATCTTTTATTGAAAATAAAACAAACATAATCAATTCTTATATAAAAACTAATGTGAAGGTTGAATCTGATGCTGTTCAATAAGTTTGTTGATATCAGGTTCCAATTTACTCAAAAACAGCCGCATGTCGCCACGTTCGGTAACACGCAAACGATTTCTCTTTTTAATAAGCAGCGTTGCCACAGCACTAAATCCACGTTCACACAAATATGACGATGGGAATGCTATCAAGAATCGTTGAACAATTGACCACAATCCAGGGTACAATTGCGGGATCGGTTTTTGTAGCCAAAATTCTTGATATCCATTTTTGAACTTGATTTTTGTTTCTTCGTTTGTTGTCAATTCTATAAGTTCTTCTTCCAGCTGAGGTGACATTGCTGTGTTGACATTTGAAAACGGATCCAACCCCCAGTCTGGTATTTCCAAGTTTAAAATGTCCTGGTATCGTTCGGTGAAGTCAATGTGGAGGTTTTCCAAATGTTGGCAGTAGGCAAACAAGTCGTCGTTACTGCAGAATACCGATAAATTCGGAAAATTGTGAAACTCACGTCTGCCCATATTCTTTTTGTGCAGAAGCAGTTTGGCTGCGAAAGCAGCAACGACATTTTTTGTTTTAATTAAATTTAGCTCATCGCCTTGCAGTTGGAGGTTCATGTCGTTGAACAATTTATACAGGTCTGTCATGTAAGCTATATCATTCTTTGATGTTATGAGCTTGTTGCGCAGTTCTGTATCTTTAGTTTCCAAGAACTCTATCACAGAGTCAAACAGGTTGTAAAATCGCATCAGACAATTGCCTCTTGACAGCCAACGAACTTCAGTATGAAGCAACAAACGGTTGAAATCTTCGTCATTAGTAGCACAAAGTTGATGAAATAATCTATCATTCAAAGAGCTGCTACGGATTTTATTGACTGCTTTGATGACATATTGCAGTGATTGAAATAGTCGTTCACTTAAGTTTCTAGCAACCAAATGTTGTCTATGAATAACGCAATGTATAGCAAGGACATCTGGAATTTTATTCTTTAAGTATGCTATGAAGCCTTTATGGCGCCCTGTCATAGCCGGAGCGCCATCCGTAGCAACTGATATAATATTTTTCAAAGGAATCTTTTTCTCTTCACAAAACTTTTCCAATGTATTGAATTTGGTTTCGCCTTTTGTATCTGTCTCCAAATTTCTGGCAAACAATAGTTCTTCACATATTTTCTCATCTTTAATAAACCTCCCGTAAGATAGCAACAACGCTTCATTAGTTGGTAAAGTGGACTCATCGAGCTGAATTGAGAATTGACTAGTCCTCAGATGATTGCACAATGATTCTTCAATGTTTTCAGCCATTTCATCAATTCGTCTTTGCACAGAATTATTACTCAAAGGAATTTTTCGGATAATATCTGCGGCCGGTTTATGAAGCACAGCAGTTATTACTTCCTTTATAGCTGGCAATATTAACTCTTCTCCGATGTTGTGTGGTTTGCCTTTTTTGAGCAATTAACAAAGAGATATTGTACGAAGCTCGAAGTCCGTCGTCATCTTGCTGAGCAGCCGCCGAAAATAGTTTTGATACACTTGGCTGAGTATTATGCTTCTTCTCTAGGTCTTGAAAATATGCTACATTCTTGTCTTTCTTATCTGGATGCATTTTATTCAAATTATCTTGCAGTCTTGAAGGCTTCATTGCTTCGTTCGAAAATGTTTTTAGACATAGAAGACACAAAGGCGACGACGGGTTTGTGGGATTTTCAATAAATCCGAATTTAATATATTCCGCAGAGTATTGCCGTCTCTTCTTTTTTACTTCCGACATTGTTTTGTTTTGAGAAATACGTAAGTGTTGAAATCAAGTACTGCTTATCTATTATGCGCGAAACCGCAAATGAAAATAAAATAAATTTACGTCGTTTATATAGGATTGCATAAGCAGCACGCACCAACAGGAATAAGACAAACGTGCTTAAACTCGTTTATCTCATTCGACGCCCAATCGTACTCGACAAGCAAGAACAAGTATTATAGAACCAGCCGATTGATACAGGAATGTACAAATCGGATTATTTAACAAAAACTTGTTAAAACATGATTGTCCGCGGTCTATTATATCGAACCGAGTTTGAGCTATATCTTAATAATTAATATTAGTTGATGTTCACAAGATGTCGACTCTCGAAGTCGAGAGCTCAGTCGGCGTCTAAAAGTCTTCCTAGCTAGGTAGATGAAATTATAAATCGACCCCAAAGCCCTACACAACGCCCCCTTTTTTTTCTGGGTCTCTTACCGCCCCCCTTTAGGCCTGCAGCGCCCACAAGGGGGCGTTATCGCCCACGTTGGGAAAGACTGCGCTAAACAGACTGCGAAATTGATCCGATACCAGTATTAGACATTAGCAATATAGAATGTTATCAATCACATCCAATTGGGGTTGCAACTCGTTAAAGATATGTCTATGATATCAGGCAGAGCCGTGCATTCTTTAACTTGAATTGACCAAATGTAAAACTCACATTTGGTCAATTGGTCAATGGTATGGTATCTTATATGTATTATAATAAAGCTGCAATATCCTAACATTTTGAATGCAACGACGCTGTCTCGTGACTCGTCACATAGAAGCATATTCTCAGAGCCTAACTTATAGTTATGAATGCTAATGAGCGTCGTATGTCAATTACCATTCAAACACGCGAGTACTCGTTAACTAAGAATCACGTCAGGAATTTATTCTTTACATAGCACCTATATATCGCTTTCATGACCAGGTTACCATACAGGTCAGGTTATCCATACAGTATTGTAGTAAAATATGTTATCAGACGTCTAAATAACGCTGTTCGGCTAAGCAAAGATATGCAGAGCATGTAACTATATAGCACGGTGCAGTGACGAGTGGCGGGTGGCCGGCGGCGTTCGTTTCGAAACAGCGCATATTTCACCGAAGTGAACGCATTGTAGTTATGCAACTGGTCCGGCCGCTGCTGTGGCTCTCTGCATTCCCTCACGTGCCGAGCGTTACACGGACGGACCGTTTGTGTACTTTCTCATAACGAAATAGCCAGGGATACACTTTAACTTGTTATATTATGTACTAAATTACGTGCCGGCCAACTGCGCCCATAAAGATAAAGCTAAACATAAAATAGTGCGTATTTATGATAAGCAAATGTATCTCATATGAATATATATCTTTCCGCCTGCGACTTCGCCCGCTTTGTCTAAAGCCTAATAAATTATACATACAATACCTTCCTCTTCAATCACTCTATCCAATAAAAAATTATAAAAAAAGACGGGTTGCACTCCGGGAGTGCCGGCAGAAGTGAAAACTTGATTATTAACGTTCAGCATGTTTGATATTTTGGAATGGTAACCGTCTTACGCATGGAATATAAGGGCTAAAAAAAAAATCCGTCTTACGCTTTTTCGATCAGGCCACGTGTCCTGACGCGAGTTTAAGATTTTATACCCAACGCCGCTAAAGAAGTTTTCACTTCAATAAAAATAACTGCATCAAAATCCGTTGCGTAGGTTGTTGTAAAGATGGATTTAACCCATTGAGCCCCGAACGGCCCGATCGGTCCACGACACAATAGATTTTCTATTGTGTCTGTGATTCCGGGGCCTGAGTTATTAAGCATGCACAGGGACAGAGAAAGCGACTATGTAGTGATAAATGATATTAATACCTAACGTATTACATATTCATAATTTAAATTAATTTATTATTTTTGTTTTGTTATTCTTTAATATAGATCATATAGGTAATTCACTGTCCCAGACAATGTTACAACTTACAAGAATTAGAATGAGATCAATCAAATTAGTTATAAGCACAATAAGATATTCCACAAAGTTACATACAACAAAGTGCGAGATCAATCACACATTACAAAATACCTATCTAGCGAGAAAGTTATGTTATCTGTATCTCACAATCAGCAGACGGTGATCAGCGGCGATTAGAGCCGGTATCAGCGCTGTCTCTCCCCGACTAGGACTGTACTCCGACGTGACATTGTGCTGTGCCGGTCACGTCAGCCAGGTGAATGTGCTTTTGTTACGTAATAAACATGTAACTAAACATGTTTCATTTGACAAACTCATTTTAGTTCTTATCGTGAAATGATATAATTATAATACCTATGTACTTTCTTATTTCGATGGCAGTCCAAAATTAAGAAAGCTTGCGCAAGAATAAAAAGATAAAAATAATAAATGCGTTGTATTTCATAGTTGATACGCTATGTAAAATTTTACTTAAGTAGTTTATTTTTGTTGAACAATTTGTGAATACTTCAAAAAAATTAGTCAGTTGTTATATCAATAAAACGAAAATGCTCCGACTATTTCAATAAATTAATAAAACATTATTTTACCGAACAGCATAAAAAGTTGACAAATTTATATGACAGCTAACATTAACAATGGGCAGTGTTTGTTTGCCTTTCCGTACCCGTTTACCAGCCGTATCGCAGTGTCAACAGAGCGCAGTAGATGCTCCCCGCCCACTTACTGTGTATGCTACTTAGCTACATATTTACATCTACTATTAACACCAAATAACTATTACTATGTTATCTTTCAATCACGGTGTGTTTAGTAGTTTTCAATTACACAATCACTACATAGTATAAACTATAAAACAAAGTCGCTTACCGCGTCTATAATAGCTGCAGTTTTTTTTATAGATACAGTGATTCAAGTGGAAGATTTTAGTACCTATTTAATTTATAAGGTTTAAATAAAGCAGGTGAGGCCGCGGGCGGAAGGTTAGTAAGTAATAAATAAAACAAATATTTATTTTAGCCTTCACAACTTTTACTTAGACTAAATAGTACCTACTCAGTATTTACGTTGTGGAGGACTAGTGTCTTTTTATTTTCTTATCTTTTATCAAAATTACGTCTACATTCATGCCTACTTAATCTAAAACTTGCATGATGGTACATATTATTATCTACCAATTACAATCGCTCGCATTCCGACGAGGAACTTTCTCTAATTTCTAAGAAAATGCTTCATTAAATGTGAAAATGAAACCCCGCCATCATCGCTTCCTTGTCACGATTAATTAACTTTTCATTTGAAAGGTCGGATTTGGGGTCGTTTTTTTTCATTTCTTTTGATTGACCGAGGTATTAGTGAAGTTTAGTAAGATGCCTGATTTAAAACGACTAAATAAAAAGTTGACAGTAAAAACGTAAGAATTAATTCCAAGAAATCAGTGGCAGCTTTACAGCACGTGTGGAGTAGATTCAACATGCCGTAATGACTCGAATGCTAGAGCAGTCAAGTCATTAAAACTAACAACCTCACCTGCTTTTTAATAAAACAGCAACGCTTGTGTTTTAGTAAGTCTGAGCATAGTTTGAAACTCTGTATGTATTTCCGGAAAGATTTCCTAGCCGTAATTTCACTTTATTTTACTTCGTATTGAAGACTCGAGGACCAGTAAGATCAACTATAAGCATTCCCGTTAATATTCTACCTATGAACAAAGTATACCTCAATCAAATTGAGTATTCTATGAGAGTCAAAATACAAATATAGAATAGAAGCATGTGCAGTATTTGGTTTATCTCATTTGCTCAGCTCTGAACAATCAGATAAGAGCTACAGGCTGCACCCACTGTTTGCACGCGGCGCCGCTTGCCACGTGCCTCATATAGTTAACAATTGCCTAAAAACATACATACATATATACCTGTGCACAATATATACGATACAAATTATAATGTTGTATAACGTATTGATACCACGGCAATAATGAACTACAAAAACTTTTTCTCCAAATAACTGAAATATACTTACTAGGTATATTTATTGGATATCATACCTACCTCACTGTAAATTCATAGCGAGCATATTGAGAGCGGAATGCGAAGCCTTTGTCTCTGTAGTCCTCTCCCCCGCCCCCCGTTTACCCCTTGCGACTCTGACACGTGCCAACCAATATAAACCCGTTTATTAAATAATTGTAGATCCATTTTTCAAACTATTTCTATTATTAATAATTCCAGACAGCAAACAATGGAGCAGACCTCATGTGGTTCATAACTCAAACCGGCTGCCAGCAGTACATTTCCGATTAAATAATGCCTAAGTACTTCCTTCTTCATATCTTGTGAAATGTGAAGTAAGGTTCTCTCTTCTCATTAAATATAACCGAACCGAACCTAAATACTCTTATCTCTAAATTCAACAAATAATTATGAAATCGTTACTTTTCGCTATTACATAGCTGTCACAAAAAAAAACACTATAAAAGATAAAACACTTTCCAAACACGAATTATAATACCACAGTATAATACACTGTATTTATAACCGTAATTTAACAAAGCATCTTAATGTTAAAGCCGTGTTACAATTTCATGGCCCTATTAATTAGATTTACAAGTGTGTACCGGAGATACACGGCGCGGTGTAAAGTTAATCGTCAGCAAACAACACGATTGATGTCAGTCGGTCGGCGGTCGGCGCGGGCGGTCGCGCGCAGTCAGCAGTCGACGTTGGAAAGTGAATGGGCCGTATTGCAGGCCCGAATTCTTTGTTCGTAAAAGTTTGCTCGAAAACATTTACTGCAATTAAAACAAGGATGTAAATCATAAAATTGTAATTAAATAAAACGTAATTTGTTTTATCTTATCCGTCAGTTTTTTGGCGCATATTTCGAATTTTAATACGAGTGATAATTGAAATAAATAAACGGATTCGTTTAAACATAGAGCTAGAGAAAGAGCATTCTTTCATGATCTTTTAGTGTAAACAATTATTGGTATTCAGTTTCAGTGTTGTTCAGTATTAGAACATTGCATAAAATCTTTTCAAACGCACTAAGAACAACATAAGAAAGCTCTACGCCTGTTTACACTAAAAGAATATGACATAGTGGGGCTAGAATGAGCATTCGCTCGTTTAATGTAAATGCACCGTCAGACTATGGTAATTTAAATTATAAATATGATTACTTTCTTCTATTCATTAAAAATACTATATTTATGTCAAAGATGCTGCCAAAAGTAGCACGTATTAGGTACTACTCCAGTCAGTCAAGACAATCAATTCACAATAATTCCAAAAGTTTTCAAACTTCGGTCAAGTGAATGGTACATTGGGACGACAATAAATCTCATTTTGCAACCTTGTCCGCAGTCCGGAACATTGTTAAAATTGCAATTAAATTATTTTTTGCTGTATGGTCGTGAAAAAAATTCCAAAAGTTCTGCAAACTTGGGGAAGTTTTCGATATAATATTTCATATCACGTATTAAATTTGCAACCAATCTCAGTGTACGGAACATCTTTTGATATTGAATATTAATGTTTTTTGAAGTGAAAACTTCTTTAGCGGCGTTGAGCACTTTTTCTGTAATGGGTATAAAATCTTAAACTCGCGTCAGGACACGTGACCTGATCGAAAAAGCGTAAGACGGATACCATTCCAAAATATCAAACATGCTCAACGTTAATAATCAAGTTTTCACTTCTGCCGGCACTCCCGGAGTGCAACCCGTCTTTTTTTTTATTAAACTGAATGAGGTTGCAAATTTGTAAATGCATCAGAATAGATGTTTTCGAAGTTTGCAACCAAGTTCCAAAACTTTTGTATTTATTCCGAGACCACCTTACTCGAAAAAATGACCACGAATTAAAAATAATTATAAATAAACATGTTCCGGTCAACGAAAAAGGTTGCAAATTTATACAACCGTTCGGTATATATTTCCGATATCTGTGTCAAGTTTGCAGAACTTTTGGAATTTTTTTCACGACCATACAGCAAAAAATAATTTAATTGCAATTTTAACAATGTTCCGTACACTTAGATTGGTTGCAAATTTAATACATGATATGAAATATTATATCGAAAACTTTCCCAAGTTTGCAGAACTTTTGGAATTTTTTCACGACCATACAGCAAAAAAATAATTTAATTGCAATTTTAACAATGTTCCGGACTGCGGACAAGGTTGCAAAATGAGATTTATTGTCGTCCCAATGAACCATTCACTTGACCGAAGTTTGAAAACTTTTGGAATTATTGTTAAATTTTCGATTTCGAATGTCGATTCTGACTGATGTATACCTACGTGTCGAATACAAACATGAATGAACGTCTTATTACACCATTAGCGCAAACTTACACAAGCCCACGAATTTCCCCGTGTAATCCTGTGCTGAGTCACGGCTCATGCTTCATCTCCACCTATGCATCCGGCTTGGCTCGGCTAAGGCGCGAGCGAAACCACTCCAATTATCGTCTAATTCAGCTACTTATCACTACTCCTGCCCTGGAATCTTAGCTTGGATAATGAATTTAGCTTGATCTTATTGGTTTGTCTTTGTCTGTTTTAATTGTATTATTTCATTTTTTGCCAATTCTTTAAAATGACTAAATTCGCCCAAGTATGCCTATTTGTGTATTTCCAAAAATAACAGATTGCTCGTAAAATTCTAAGTATAATAATTAAAACGGTTTGCTTCCAAAAATCACTTGCAAATATTACTTTTGAAACGCTGACATGAAAGTAGGTTATTAAACTCGGCAGTTCCTATGACATAGGTACGCATGGTGTAACACTGACTCACAAGTTACCAAACATACAATAATTTCGATGACGCTCAATAGTAATATCGCCATTTTAATAATTTCTAAATTTGAGTTATTATAAAAACCATAATTTAAAAAATCATATATATATAGTTATCTGCAAAGTTGACGTCTACAACTAAATGTTATGTTACCTGTATGCTTTTGTGTTAATTACGCATGAAGTTCTAACTATAATGTTTTTATATTAACCTAGTTTTACTTTATAGCGATTATTTTTGTACCTCGACGCTCGACAGGAAGTACATTTCGCATTGTTACAATTCACTATTCAGTTCTAATCACGGAATTTGAATGATTATATTTTTATGTAATACGTCTGAATCAAACAGAATATTTTGTTGTATTTTATATCACTTTTAACGTTCGGAAGATGCTCTAAAAGGCGTGCTAACAAACGCTCAGCCTATCAACACCCACACCAACTATTTGCATATACATTGTCAAATTATTTTGAACCGGATTTGAGAATTGAATTGTATTATTGATGAGACATAAAAAGGCTAAGAAATATAGTCTACTCCTCTATAAATGTCTAACGTTTGTATAGTGTAAAAGTGGCGCGAATTTTCTATAAAGTACAAGAACGTAAAGAAATACACGACGGGCTTTAAAAACACGCCAAACAAATTCCAATGAGCGGCTTGATATATTGATAACACAAATGACAATATAGTGACGTTAGTGCGGACTGCTGTGTGCGCAGCTGTGTGCCGGCCGCGGCACCCGCTCATGTATGAACTATGAAGTATCTTGTCGGTTGTCGGACGAAGACGATAACAATTAACAGTGTTATCGTTAATAGTTCTCCCAATTTAGAAGCAATTAGCATTCGACTGAGAATCAATTGCGAGTTCGAACGCGACTTGTAAAAAGCTGTTTTGCTTCTATTATTCAGTTGTTTTTGTCTGATGTTTTTGGTCACTAAGTAAACTAGTCAAGGTGAAGTGACCTATCAAGCGGTAGATTCAAAACTAAAAATTTAGGTTTAATAAACAATATTTTATATAATGAAGGTGAGAAATGAGAATGATCCTTGATCCTTTATTAGTAGGTACTAATAATATGAAATAAAAGAAATAAGATAAAAATTGTTTACCACAAATTTCTAGAATTGTAAACAACAAATGTGGGTATGAGTGAATTGTACATAAGATTAAGAAATCAAAACACGCTGACGCGCAATAACAACAACGATATAATTTGATGGTATAAACTATCTTACAGTTTGATGCTAATTTCATTTATTAGAGCAACCTATCACGAATTTGGATTTGGCTGAAACAACGAAATTATTATTAGATAACTATATACTGAGAAATATGCCAAAGATGCCAAAATAATATTCAGAAATTTAACATAGCATAGAAAATTTGTTGATAATTATATGTAATGAAATACAAAATAGTAAAATTTTTCAATGCAGTCTTTTGTTTCAAATTGCATCAGTTGGTAATTCTAATTTCATTTACCAGAACTAAAAAAAATAATAGATTTGCATAACATTTCACAATGAGAAAGTAAATTTTGCACAGATGACGTCACAGAAAAGGACAGTCATGGTATACACTAAGATTAATGCAACATGTAAGGTTAACTTAAATATTATCTTTTCATATACTATTGCTTATGCTTTGGGAACAATTTCGCAGTGGTTCTCACGAAATAACGTAGTGACTAAAGAATCCGCTGTTTTGTCTATACCACATGACCACACGCAAGAAGAAATGTTTACATCTTCAGTTCTAACAAAGGCTGTTGTGGATCGTCACTTCCACGGCTACGTTACTTGTTTGTTTAATATCACCACTACGCGGACGTCCGTCTTCATAATATTCCATCATTATTCCATCATAATATTGTATGGCAAGTGGCAACAGTACGTGGTTTATACGTTTGATTTAATATCAATAATTTGTAGTTCTGGAACTAAATTAAGTATATTACAAGACTTGTGATAAGAAAAGAACTGTGACTTATTATTGAACTTGAATTACTTTTTATGTCAACAATAATAAACCAAAATTCATGAATTCCATTATTCCACTCTGCAAATAAAAGACAAAAAGTTTGAAACGAGTTATTAGATATCTCACAAAAGATGTCCCCGAACTAATATCACAAATATCGAAGGCGATCCCTCGTCACGGCTCACATCGATATGATATTATGAAGTGAAAAATTTTTGCCCGTCCCCGCTTTTGAACTCAGCAAATTTTCCATTTTAAATTTATTATAATCTAACTTTGCGATGGGTAAAAGCAAATTGTGCTAAAAATATACATAGTTTTGCCAATTTAAAACGGAATAAGGTGTGCTTTTTATGTAGTTAGGTAAGTCAATTTGTCGGTCGCAATGACAAAATTGTTATAACTAGTTAGAATAATACGATTATTTGCTAATGAGCAGTCCTCTAAATATAGAAGTCATTAGCGGCGCGGAAGCTGAGACGACGAGACGGCGCGGGCGGCGCGGTGGCCGCATTTTTTTTTTTTTTTTTTTTTTTTAATATGAAAGAAGGCAAACGAGCATGTGGATCGCCTGATGGTAAGCAATTCCACAGCCCATAGGCATCTACAGACGTGTCCGAAGATGTGTTGCCGACTTTTTAAGGTGGAGGTATATTCTCTTTTTAAATGCCTCGATGTCATAGGCGTTCGGGAATATCGCCGAAGGCAGGCTGTTCCACAATTTGGTTGTGCGCGGAATGAAGTGGCGGGTAAATCGCACCGTACTAGAGCGCCAGAGGTCCAGATGGTGAGCGTGGAACTTGGTCTTATGCCGTGCGGTACGGTAGTGGAATTCCGCGGCAGGTATCAGCTCAAACAACTCCTCAGAGCACTCCCCATTATACAGACGGTAGAAAACGCATAAAGATGCAACGTCTCGTCGTAAATCTAGAGAATCAAGCCGATCGGTAAGTGCTTGTTTGCCAATAATTCTGACGGCTCTTCGTTGCACGCTATCAAGTGGCAGGAGCTGATATTGTGGTGCCCCGGCCCAGAGATGGGAGCAGTATTCCATATGAGGCCGTATTTGCGCTTTGTAAAGTAGTAATAGATGTTCAGGCCTGAAATACTGCTTCGCTCTATTTAGGACACCCAATTTTTTGGAAGCTAGTGTAGCTTTGCCTTCCAAATGATAGCGGAACTGAACGTCATCAGAAATATTGACACCAAGAATTCCGATACTAGACTTGATACTAAGGGGGATGCTCTCAAATAGGGGCGCTGTGAGAAATGGTGCTTTTTTAGCTGAAAAAAGACATACTTGTGTCTTTTTTCAGCTACCGCATACCAGCCTCGCGGTGCGCTGCCCACAGGCCACAGCCCAGTGCCCATAAACGCTAAATTAATACCACTCCGTACTGAAGGCTCAAATATGATTTCAAGTAATTTGCATAATTTTCTTTTAATACTGATAATTTTTTTTTTTGGGAATTCGAATGCATGAATAGAATTTCTAAAGAAATATTGCCTTTATCGCAGATAGGTTCACGAAAACATCGACTAGGTTTGTATTATGTAGGATTAACGGTCGCTCTAGCGTTTCAGAGAAATTCCAGAAATATTTAACTAAATGTTAAGAATACTGCCGATTGTGTGCATTGTCCCTAAACAATTAGCCCAGTAAAACCTTAATTTCGCACTAGCGATAAGCCGTAGATAAGAAACAGGCTACCATTGAGCCGAGCCCGTCTCCGGAATTATCACTTATGTAATTACTGAGAAAGTAACACAAGTCCGCGTTCAACCGACTTTGAATTACATAAAACGTCCTTTCCCAGAAGTGCTATTTCAATGTTGGCTTAAACCGCCTCTAATAATAAGTTTCTTGTAAAATCGTAAATACGCCTATGAGCGCTTACAAATGTGCCTGTATTTATAACCTCAAGCTAAACCAGTCTTTGTTTAATAATTTGCTTACAATTTGGACATTGACAAATAGGTTCTACAATTTCCTAAAATTTGGTTTTGTGCATTTAAAGATAAAGGAATGAGGTCATTTTTATGACTTTCTTGTGACGAATATCTTCCTACGTTTAAGAATAAGAAGAATAAAAGCAACCAAGAATGATTATTATCTAAATTTAGAATTTAGATAATCATTCTTGCTTGCATTATAATGTATTTACCTTGGACTAGAACACAAATAAATTTTATATAATGGAAAGTATGGGTTTTCATGATGGTGGTCAAAGTAAAGGCTTTTTATTATAATGTATCAGGTAAGGGTTTTCAGAATATTCTTACATTGATAAAAACGAATTAGTAGGTAGTGTAGACAAATAAATGGCAAATAGACTATAGAACATTGTTCTAAATAAGTAGGAACTAGGCTTGGATCTATGAGAAAAGTTAAATCAGAATCGAAGAAAAGTAATTAAAATAGTAATTATTGTAACACTAATCAGTGGAGCGGCAAATTGGTGCTCAACCGCATTATCTCATGGAGCTGCGGCGGCGGCGCGGAATAGAGATGAAGCACTTCACAACCATTCGACTATAATAGTAACTGTGTATAATTAGTTATCTGTGATTCGACGGCCATTACGGGCCTTGACAGCCTGAAGACAGTATTAGGCAACTGTACACAGTAAAATTAAGATAACCACTATGCCTTATTATTTAACCCGAAATCCTCCGCATATCGTAATAGATTCGTGTTAAGTAAGTATCATCCGTTACTTAAGATATTTTTTATTATCCTTAATAACACGGGAATGGCATAACAAAGATAGAGCGATAAAATCTTACCACGTCTGTTAACGTCGTGTTGCGATCACGTTATCTGGTCGTCAATAAAGTTTTCTATTTTCGAAAAAAAAATTAAATCGAATAAATTGAACTCTTCGTATGAAATAATTAAAAAATATAAAATATTGAATATACAAATGGTTTTATTTTAATGCTTATCGTATAGGGGAACTGTGCGGTAGATCAGTGGAGCAGAGGAGCAGTGGAGCGCACCGCGCGTGGCCGCAGCTCGCCGGGCTGCAGCGGGTCGTATCGTATTACCGGACACTAAGGCTATAGGCTGCACACATGCAATATAATTGTAGCTGTTTGCAATGGAAATAACAATGCTTTCCAAAACATAAGAATAATAGCTGTCTACTGAAACTCGATAGTAAGTAATTTACGACGAACAGACGCAACTTCCCCGAACAGATAAGTATTACCACACCGTATTAAAGAAATTAATTATCAAAAGACAAATATTAAATAATAATGAATCGTTACTAGTACAATGACCGGAATATTATTGGTAAAGACTATTGTACCGAAACTCGATACCGTGGCCTTCGATGACTAACCGCCACGCACACAGGCGCACGGGCCCACTCACACACACGCAAAGGCCATTAACTAACGAGCCGATAAGGTCGCTTGCTATAAGACATTCTGGATCCTGAGCACGTACCCACTGATAGAAAATTAGAGATATTGCGAAGTTAATAACATTGAGAAAAAGTCATGTTCATACATTCGCTCATCTTTATTATCATGCCAATAAATGAGCGGAAAGATAGCAGGAAGCAGTGCGCGCGCGCAGGCGTCCCTCAACAAAAGAAGCAGGACGCCTTCCGGGGGACATTCGATCGATATAAACCCACGGACCATTCGCAAAATAATCTCTCCGTAGATCTTCTCCAATTCATTGAAATAACCTTCCGGACAGTCTTATCATTATTGACAACTAGCGACCCGCCCCGGCTTCGCACGGGTGCAATGCTGATACTAAATACACTACAGAAAATCTGTGAACGTTGTATATAAAAACATAGCGGCCCGCTCCGGCTTCGCACGGGTATAAAATTTATAGCCGGGCGGCCGGCCGGTACCGCCGCAAACGCTACGTCCCGCAATTTTTAAATCTGTAATATCTTCGAAAATATTCACTTAAACCATACGGTGTAAAGGGCCAAATAGATCTATATTAAATGAACAATGTATTTAAGGTATTTAATTGGTTAAGGATTAATGCTGTATTGGTTAAAATCGCTTCGAAAATTAGTCATTATTTGTCGTAAAAAGTAAATGACAAAAAAAGTTATTGTGGGTTATCCATAAGAGATAGACATATACCATCGCGGACTTTTCTGTAGACCTTTTCAATGTGTATAATACTTAGTACATTATTTTGATAAAACTCGTAGGGTTCAGCCTGCGTTTGCAATGTAAGCGGAAAAAATGTAATTTTTTACGACATCACATTAGAAACCTCAAAAATAACAGTACTTCTCCACTATTTAATGGATGTTATAATACATATAAACCTTCCTCTTGAATCACTCTATCTATTAAAAAAAACCGCATCAAAATCCGTTGCGTAGTTTCAAAGATTTAAGCGTACAAAGGGACATAGGGACATAGGGAAATAGGGACAGAGAAAGCGACTTTGTTTTATACTATGTAGTGATAAGCATCGTTTTTCCAATTGAAGAATTTTGAAACTTAAAAGCAATGTGCAACGTTGGTCATTCAAAATTGATAACACTGTTATTTTTTTAATTTTATTAGTACCTATAAAAAAACAACAATTGGTTAGTGAAAGCTATATTTCACTTATTGTAAAACAATTGATTTTATAATGCAAAATCATATAATATTTGTATATGCTATATGCATGATGCAATTATGTGTGCTATAAGTTATGGCTGCTGTCAAATTGCTGTTTTTTTGGTATATCTCGTTACGTACGTCTTCGGTTTACTAAAATCGGTAATCCAATGCCTAATCGTTTTATATAAGAAAACGTGATAAAATGTGGGTTAAGTGTTCAAACAAAGAGCATTCGTCATATAATTCTGATCGATGAGCGCAACGATTGTTGGAATCTTATTACTTACACATGCAAATCGAATTATGGCTATTGTACAAGGCGTCGAGTGTCTTTCACAGAACACTAACCGTATTGTTTAGTGTTCGTCCCCCTCTCGCCCCGCCCCGCCGCCCCGCACCCCCGCGGCCATCGCAGCGCAAGGATGCAAATGTTCGACGCGAAAAATGGAGTATTGAATACTTCTGTTCAATGAGCCGGCGGCGGCATACATTCACAACAAACACAATGGGGTCTGGATCCGATGCCCCAATGAGAAATACATTAGGAGCGGCGCGGTCAGTGTCGCGTACTCACCACTTTGTGTCCTAAGTCTCCTACCTAGTGCACTGCTAATAAATAATAATATACATTATTTATTACAAAATTAATTTATATCAACTTAAACTTTGGTGAAAAAATATTCGGAAATATTATGAATCAAACTTTGAATTGTGATGATTTACCGTTCCATTTTTCATAGATATTTTAAAACCATCTTCGATTAACCAGCATCTGTTCGCCAACAAAATGACCTATAAAACGTCGAGATGTATCGATACATGATAAATCTAATGCTTCACAATGAGTCAGTGTATTCGGATTTGTGCCGATTCTAACCAGATGCGTGGTCGGCTCTCGAGCTGCTCGAGATATGGGTCACAGCGAGCGCCAGATAGTTGTTGATGAGCTGCAGAACGACGTGTGTAGCTCCCGGCTCATCAGCGGTTAGAGGTGGGGAGGGCGGTGGAATGTTAAAAGCCGGCTTATCGGTGATGACGTCACTGACAAGAGCCAGCGCCGGCGCCACCACCGGCACCAGTTCATACAAAATCTAATTACCTAGTCCATGATAATTTTGCATTCTTTCATTGTTGAATTCATGAGAAAATATTTTCAGCATATTACTAATTTGAGGGACGAGAATGACATTATAATATGATAATTACAACAAAGAGATGACTAGTAGACATATCATTACAAATAGCAAACTACTTTTTTCCTTTGCGACATCGCTCACGTGCACTTTATGTATATTATATATATTTTATGTATATATGGTATTCGCGGCAAGCATCCCCAATCTCCATCTTCTATGCACTTCAAGTTTTAACCATCGAAGATAATCTATACTAATATTATAAAGCTGAAGAGTTTGTTTGTTTGTTTGAACGCGCTAATCTCGGGAACTACTGGGTGTTTTACTTAGATTATTTTTAAGTGATCGTGAAAAACATTTGATATGCTTAAGTTTTGATAAAGAGCGCTTCTAAAGAAAGTTGAATGAATTGATTGAATTTAGTTTGATTTAACGATGAACCTAGTAATACCATAATGTAAGTGTATAAATAAGGTGCTGCATTAGGAAAAGGCGATGGTGTTGATTGGTAGGAGGAAAAACTTCTCTGGCCACTCGGCACTCACGTACTTTACTAAAGCATTCGTTTTATCGGCGTAGGCGCCACTCAGTGACGTCATAGCTCCACTTGACTCAGCGACCACACAAAACAATTTATTTTTAACTCTGAATAAGTGAATATAATAATAATTATATCAATATATCAATATAATAATATCTCGTCATATATTTTAGAAATAAGTAGAGGAAAGGACAGTTCATCAAAATCTTCTCAGAATTACAATTTTATTTCACTCCTGATCCTGGCCATAGCGTAATAATATAGCCTATAGCCTTACTCAATAAATGGACTATCTAGCAGTGAAATAATATTTCAAATCTGTCTCGTGGTTTCTGAAATTAGCGCGTTCAAGAAAGAAACAAACAAACTCTTCAGCTTTATAATATTACTAGCTTTCCGCGAAATCCATTGAAATCCAAACTACCTATCATACAATTAATAAAAAGAACCATTAAATCCATAAACACTTGAACCATCTAATTGAATTCTGCGCACAAACGTTTAGCGATAGCTCTAGTAGGAATTCGATCACTGGCAAGCGTCGGAAATCGGAATGTCGAGTGTTCCGGCCCAAGATGATACCACAGCGCATAGACGATAGGCAACAGCCGCCGGGGCAGTGTGCGCGGTGCCTTGTGGTGCGGGGCTCTGTGGTGCGCTGCTCGACACAACACCGGCTCATGATTCAAAGTTTCGATCACTATCGGCTGCCATAATTTTATATTGCTCAATAAAGAGGAAAGTGAAACTCGATGTAGGTAATCTTTCGCAAACACATCCTTGCACGTCAACCGAGCGGCCCGCTGGGAAATTAGTGTTACCACAATATTAGCGGTTAGCGCATTACATAAGCGGTTGCGCGGTTGTCGCGGACCGGGTCGAGGGCTGCCGGCGCACGGCGCATACCAAACAGCGCATAACGAACATAACTCTATGTGTAGGATACAGAAAGAATGGACACTTGATTACTATTTAATAATAATTTCTCGATGAACAAGAAAGTTAAAACTCATTAACTAAAAGTGACCACTTTCCAAACTATGACAAACAGTTACAGAATGTCAAACGTGCAGATATAAATTGCTTCTCGGCCTTGCGAGGCTGCATGTCAGGGGTCAACGACCTTAATAGCCTAATTTTATACAAAATTTAAGTGTTGATTTAAGTTGTGCATCGAATGCCTTGACATTTGCGCTGTGATCGAGCTCCGGAGCGGGCATTCCGTAGCCGGTTCCGATCCTGTGTGCGTGCCGCGTGCTGTACACACACACACACGCAGCCGACGGCCTTCACTCACGCCTCAATACTGCAGAGTGCAGGCTGCCGACTGTGGCCAATAAACATAACAACACCTGTTGCAGTTTATATCGAGTCATAATATTGCGAATATTATTCAACTAGCGACCCGCCCCGGCTTCGCACGGGTGCAATGCTGATACTAAATACACTACAGAAAAACTGTGAACGTTGTATATAAAAACATAGCGGGCCGCTCCGGCTTCGCACGGGTATAAAATAGATAGCCGGGCGGCCGGCCGGTACCGCCGCAAACGCTACGTCCCGCAATTTTTAAATCTGTAATATCTTAAATCATACGGTGTAAAGGGCCATATAGATCTATATTAAATGAACAATGTATTCAAGGTATTTAATTGGTTAAGGATTAATGCTGTATTGGTTAAAATCGCATCGAAAATTAGCCATTATTTGTCGTAAAAAGTAAATGACAAAAAAAAGTTATTGTGGGTTATCCATAAGAGATAGACATATACCATCGCGGACTTTTCTGTAGACCTTTTCAATGTGTATAATACTTAGTACATTATTTTGATAAAACTCGTAGGGTTCAGCCTGCGTTTGCAATGTAAGCGGAAAAAATGTAATTTTTTACGACATCACATTAGAAACTTCAAAAATAACAGTACTTCTCCACTATTTAATGGATATTATTATACATATAAACCTTCCTCTTGAATCACTCTATCTATTAAAAAAAACCGCATCAAAATCCGTTGCGTAGTTTCAAAGATTTAAGCGTACAAAGGGACATAGGGAAATAGGGACATAGGGACATAGGGACAGGGAAAGCGACTTTGTTTTATACTACATATATGTAGTGATGACAAAAACTGCATTTCATAAAGGGGTTTGGGTAGTTACTTTTGTATGGGCTAGTGGCGTCCCGCGTCGGGCTTTCGCAGCCAGTGATGAAATTTGGATAATATTTTAAAAGAGCAATATTTTGCGTATATAAGCGTTCATTTACATCGTTTAGATTAGAATTCTTAAATAAATAAAAGAGAAACCTAAAAAAAACTCAGAAAAATCTTATAATAAATCGTCTAGATTCTAGGTAAATGAATAATAATACTAATGAATAATAATATATTGTTCTTTTAAAATATCCAAGTTTCATCCACTGGCCGCAAATCTTCATCACGACGCCAACTTTACCAAACCCCCTTTAGTAGGTATATTTAAGAGCTAGGAGATATATCAATAAATGGGTAACGGACGAGGAAACATTTATTGCTCGAAGGCAGATTATATTCTGATGACTGGTGGTAGAATATATAATAATATAACATAAACGATAGATATAAGTATTAAGTTATAAAAATTTGTCATCGACTTTAAAAAATTGTTTTGAATTGAAGATGAAATGTTGTGTTTACAAAGCACGCAGTGGCGTATCCTGATGGCTCAGTCTGGTCAATCTGGTTCAGTGTTTTTATGATGTTAAACGAAATATAATACTTAGTTCAGGTAAAGTATTATTATTTTAAATTAAAAGCAGGAAGGCGTAAAGTAGATCGGGCACAACTTTATTACTTACTAGCTGCTCGCCGCGGTTTCACCCGCGTGGCTCCGCTCCTGTTGGTCTTAGCGTGATGATATAATATAGCCTATAGCCTTCCTCGATGAATAGGCTATCTAACACCGAAAGAATTTTTCAAATCGGACCAGTAGTTCCTGAGATTAGCTTGTTCAAACAAACTTTTCAGCTTTATTATATTATTATAGTATAGATTTACGATTTATCATCGACTAATTACTACATAGTATAAAACAAAGTGACTTTCACTGTCCCTATGTATGCTTAAATTTTTAAAAGTACGCAACGGATTTTGATGCGGTTTTTTTTATAATTGATAGAGTGATTCAGGTAATTTCAAGAGGATGGTTTTAGTATATTATTTATTAGGTTATAGTCAAAGCGGGCGAAGCCGCGGACGGAAAGCTAGTAAAAAATTGGTTGTCTGTAAAGTCGGTTTACTGACGATAGTTGAACGTGACAACGTCCGATTGTGCTTCTTTGTCGCTCGTTCCGCGCTCTCGCTTGCACTTCAAGCCTTACATGGAACGCCTCAGAGCGAGGTAACGCCGCATGAGTCATGTTTTTTCGTGCGTGCAACCGGCTCTTTCGAATTATAAGACGTTGTCACGTCAAAATTTGAACAAATAGTTGAGTGCGAGCCCAGAGCGAGGCTCGAGGCTACAAGAGACCGGTCGGGCGCGGTGAAAGCGGCCGCGACCTCCGCCGGCTGCGTGCACACACACACACAGAGACACGCGCACTTACACACACACACACACACACACACGTACTTTACTTTCCACTATCATTCGATATACTTCACCAAACTCATTACGATGAAGTGTCTATTTGGGGAGCAATTTTTTTTCATGCAAATTGTTACAGTTACATACCTATAGTTTGGCTATGCGAAGTAGATAAATATCTCTGGATTAAATAATTTTACTTAAGAATTTGACCGTGATATTTCAAAATAACTTTTTGAAATAAATAGGAACAAAATGGCCAAGATAATAAAATTTTTCTGTAAGAAACTATAGTGTTTCATGTGGATTATGAACTACATCTTGATATCACGGCGATCGAAGTAGTCGTTCGGGCATATACCTATTACTAAGAGCATCAATAGTGTGCCAGTGTGCCATCAGACATGTGTATTGTGTACACGCAGCACACTACGTTCGTTTCGCTCTCGCCATGGACTGTTTGGTTTCATTGACTAATGCAGTTTGTCTGAGTATTTTTTCAAGTCGCATCGACGAGAAACTAAATTATGTGATCAAAGTTAGTGTTCTGATTCAGCATCGGAAAGGATACGTTAGGTTCTATCTATACTACTATTTATTTCAAATGTATTGAACTGAACCAAATATTTTAAACTTGACCTTAAATTACCACGTATTTGAGTTTTTCCACATGTCTGATGTCCCAAACACATCTTTCTTTCCTCATTTGGGATAAATTCACCTTGGCTTATGCAATATCAGATATAAGTTATATGTATGACTTAATCGTGCCAATCGACTAAGTGAAAGAGAAAGCGTCTTTCGACACAAAAGATTTAAACGCGCGCGTCGTGTGTGCGGCGTTGCGGAGTTACCGTGGGTTGGGATTTAGGGGTGATGGGGTTAAAGGAAACGATCGTGACGAATCTCACAAATATTTATTCAACAGCCAATCGAACGGCAAGACGTTCACGTGCGACGTATCGTCAATTTCACAATATAAATTAACTCATTCATACATACATATACAAACACGTGTATAACTAAAAATACGTATATACAGAGCCTCGTTTCGGACAGTCATACAAAAGTAATCGTCTACGTGATCTCGTAGGGTAATTAATACTGGTCTCGGGGAGATCGCGTCCATCAGCAGACGGTCTCCATGGGCAGGCGCGTGGGGGCGGACGCGGGGGCGGGCGCGGGGGCCGGGGCGGCCGCCGTGGTGTGCGTGAGCGACTCGCCGCACGAGGGCAGGTGCGAGGACGAGTGCGCGGCGGCGTGCGGCGCGCGCGCGCACCACGCGGCCGCCGCGCGCTTCAGCGCCGCCCACGCGTGCGGCTGGCAGCCCACCACCAGGAAGATGAACACGCCCTGCAGCGCGTTCAGCAGGTCCGTCGCGTACCACACGTACTCGGGCCCGCCGGCGGCCCACGACACCACGTCCGCGCCCCACGTCACGCCCATCACCACCACCAGCTTCGCGCACACGCGTCCCAACGCCGCCCTGCACGAGAACATTTCGTTACTCTAACAAACATTTATTTATTCAATTAGACTTCTTCTAGAAGCACTTTTGAAACGTCATTAGGTACATATTTTTAACATTTACTACTTACTTACTTACTGAATTTCACGTCAAATAGACGCCAACATAATATTCGAAGCTCGTTTACCCCCCATAGTCCCCATAATTAAAAAAAAGTATAATAACTATAAATAAAAATTTCGATTTTCCTATTTATTTATTCTTCAATTAGAACTATCGAATGCGGCTTACCCCCGCCGAAATGGTCGCATATCATCTCTCTGGAGAGTGACGGGGACAGGGGAAGCGGTCGGGGCGTCAGGCTCACCTTTCGGATGTGGACTTGACTTCGTCGCGGCGCCAGAGGCCGCAGGTGAGCTGGCGCGTGGTGGACACGAAGAGGGCGAGGTTGACGAGCAGCAGCACGGCCACGGGCCCGAAGAAGTAGACGAGGATCTCCATGTCGCCGTAGAACCAGCAGCGCTGGACGGCGAAGCGCGGACGCAGCAGCGCGGGCGCGGCGCCGGGCGGCAGGCGGTCCAGCAGCGCGGCGGCGCCGGCCAGCAGCAGCGGCCCGCCCCACGCGTACACCATGTACACGCGCAGCCGGCACGCCTCCTGCCCGCGCTCCAGCGACGTCGGCCGGAAGTCCCTGCGCCGACACACAATATTCCATCCGTATAATATAGCTTGTAGTTAATGTATCAGATATTATTTTAAGGTTTAAAATATAAATATTCTTAAGGTGTCTATTAATGTTTTTGTTTTGGCACATACAATAACGATGTATTAAGTACTATAATACTTCAATTATTATTTAAAAAATGAAACTGTAGGTCTATTTGTGTATCTTTATTATGTATTTTTGTTTATGTATAGATAGGATGGAGTGGATAGTGAGATATTAGGTAGTTATTACGCAGGGCCGGATCTACCCATGGGCTTTATGGGCTGCAGCCCAGGACCCCGGGCTTAAAGGCTCCCCAGACCCCGCTAAAAACACACAACGACAATTTGAATTTAAAAAATGTCATGGTTGTCCTACTTCCGATTTACGGACGATATTTTTACGTAATAACGTCGCGCGTCGTAGTGGGAACTCATGGATGAAAATGGCATACGTACGTTTATTCTATAAATTGAGTGAAGCGGGTAAATACATGTAAAAGGATATTTCCATATTTTCGAATAATATAACTTGAAAAGTAGCGGGATACACAGCATAGGTTGTCATCCGGTTTAGGATTTGGTGTGCACGATGGAATATATCAAATGATTTGTTTTTTCATAAATTAACGAGGTGGTACCTATATTAAAACATTTGCGAGGGTTTTGACAAGGCATTTTCTAAAATAACTTTTAGTTTTGGTATTATCACGATAAAACACTTTTTTGCACTTTGTTGGTGTTTTAATATTTTTCTATTATATTTTTATATTAGAATCCTCGAAAATATCATCTAGTTTGATATATATTTTATTTTTTGTCTTGAATAGGTATTACTCGTATCATCTAATAGAAGATTGGTAATTTTGCTTTTTTTATACGGGCACTCTTAATAGATATTCACTACTGACTATTTTCATAAATAAAAGTATACATTAAATACCTATCATGTCATTTGTTTCTACCGGGGCGGGGTTACATTGTAAATTGTTGTCAAAATCCCTCTAAATAAATAAAGATTGGTTACAGTGTAAATTGTTGTCAAAATCCCTCTAAATAAATAAAGATTTTAAGAAAAGTAAACAGGTTGTTGAATGTTTGTTTTTGAAGTGTTTAATGGCTATGTGGGTTTAGAATAATGTTTACTTGATCAGATCAGAATCATCGTCTGTTCAATTCCTTATGATGAAATTTTACCAATGCGCAATTTGTACGAGCGTAATATCCTCTTTATACGTATAATAGAGCCTAAAAGGAATCGAAATGAGGAATTGAACTCAAACAACGAATTGGTTATTTATGTAATATTTATACATTACCTACTTACCTATTTATCGCTAATTGAACATACCGATATAGCACATAGGTATAATATTTATTGTAATGATATAAATGTAACATATTTTGCTAGCGGAAAGTAATAATATGTGCATAATAGTTAGCTGTTATTATAAAGAGTCACTTAGGCAAATTTTTATACCGATATTCCCACAGGCACATAAAGATTAAAAGGAATAAATCATTCACGCGCGCGGAATATCGAATAGGTAGCTACCTACCTAATTCCTTTCCAGTTTTTGGCACTTTTGTTTACATTAATTTTGCATTAATTACTTGATGCAATATGTGAATCAATTTGAACTGTGAACTTACCGGAATGTCCACCAAATGTTAAAGCACATCGTGTTGAGCCAGAAGAAAGCCGACAGAAACAGGAAGTGCATACACACGGCTGCTCAGCGACCGCACATGAACAGAAAAAAGTCACATCAGTAATCACGTCACTAGAAAATAAATCACTAGCTGCACATCCGAGGCTCACCGAGGGTACGGCAAAGCGTGGGAGGCACCGTGTCTCCCGCCAGCTGCGTAGCGGCCAGCAGGACGTCGCCCAGCATCAGCGCCGCCACATAATAGGTCTGGCAGCGCCAGTGCAGCGCGTGGTGCGCAGCCGGCAGCGCGAAGCCCGCCGCCAGCGTCGCGGCCAGGAAGGCGGCGCCCACCGCCAGCCCCGCGCCGTACAGCGCGTGCCGCGTGCTCAGCACAGGCCGCTCTGCGCGCGCCGCTGCCTCGCACGCCAGCACACGGGCGCCGCTCTCGCCCGCCACCGCCTCGCCGCACCAGGCGCCCGCCGCCAGCCGCGCGCCGCCCGCCTCCAGCTCGAGCGCGCCGTCCGCCAGCAGCCGCGCCGCACTCAGCGGGCCCGCCACCGAGTAGCGCGAGCCCTCCGCGCACGACGGCCACCCGGCGCTCACCGTGCTGCCGTTGGCCAGCGCTTGCAGCTCCCTCAGCGCCTCGGCGGCGCGCTCCAAATCCTCCATGCACCGCGACCCGTCAAACGCGCGGCCTTCGGCGCAACACTTCGAAAGCCCGCGACCGCCCATGTCTTCAGCGCAAATCAGGGCGGCCCCCGTGTCGGCGCAGTACCGGGACGGCGGCAGGGCGGCCGTCGCTCCTCTAAGTAATAATGATCCGTTGTTCGCCAGCAACGCGTAAGAGGCCGCGTGCTCGAAGACCACACGAAGTTCTGGGCAAGCCGGCACGGCGGAATCGGCGACGCGCCAGTGCGATGGCAGCCGGCCGCGATCCAGGAAGACGCTGCGCGCGGGCGCGTACACGAGCGGCGCCCAGGCCGTGGGGTTGGCCTGCGGCGCGCAGGCCGCAGGCACGGCGGCTGCGTCCAGCGCCGCGGCGCGCAGCAGCTCGGCCGGCAGCGAGTGGTTCGCGGGGCAGCAGCGCGGCACGTCAACGGGCGCCGGCCGCGCGCTCTCCGACCCCGACCATCCCAGCAGCAGTAGTAACGCTACCACCGCCGGAAACATTGTGTTCGTTCACTGACCGCTTTCACTCCACAAAAACCTTGTCATGTTTTAACACATCGTTATCCTTTCCGCTAGCTGTCTACACACAACTCCCGCAAAAAACACACACAATCATAGGACACTTTAATCTTTTATTAAAAAGTCGATTTAAAAAACTGAACATATTAGTTATTCGATCGAGTAGTGAACACGTGAGGACAAAGTTATTAGCGACGCGACGCAACCTCTCTCTACGGCGGCCCGAGAGTAACTAACGCAGCCGTAATCGTAAACGGCCGGCAGCGGCAGGCCGGCAGCGGGAACCGGCAGCGGCAATCGTGAATTGGGATCAAGAATTGAAGAACGATTGGAGTAACCGAGAACACAGTATGTTTTGACAGTAGTGTGTACCATGTAACCCGTAACCGATCAACCGAAAAGGACACGTTTTCATAATTAAAAATTTTAATAATACTATACTAGTAGACCGTACTATTTGAGGGGAGGCTCCCTAAATTTTATGTGAATTTGCATTAATATTCTGAAACAGGCACACATAGGGTAAGAGGTACAATGATTGGCACCTAAAGCAATTTTCTGACTTTTAACGCTTGAATAAAATCAACCGTTTATAATAGTGGCCTACACTTTATGGCATTTGATTGTAAAATATATTAGGAACCATTTCGAATCAAAATTTAGCTGTATTAATAAGACTTTACATGATAAAATTAAACAAATATTGAAAAAGTCCCCAGGGCACTATTCTTGGCACTCGTTGGTATAGTGATTAACATAGTGTCACTATGATAGTGAAAGGTACAATGACTGGCACTGCCAATCATTATACACGTGGTATGCCAATCAATACGACGGAGAACAAATAGTGTTGGGAATAGGATTGTAATAATAAAATGCTGTAACAAATAGTAGCTAGGTACCTATTAACTGTTATAAGCCATGCAGATAAAGAATCGAATTGAAAATGGCGTCCGCTCGCTTCGTGATTGGTCCGCCTCGCATACGTTCTAGCTCTCCCTAATAGAGATTGAAAAAAAAATGCACGATGTAAAATGATTTATCTTGAATATCTTTGTTGAATTGAATAATAATAAAAAAATCTGGGTTAATTCACACAGCACCATCCAACATTGTGTTTACTACCTAAATTAAATACCTTTTTTTAATTACATATTATTATACCTACATGTTATAGCACCTTAGACACAACATGATTTTGTTATGAAGAAATCAAATCCAGGACCTTCTGCGTAGGTGGCAATGTTACTTTCTATCAGGCCTGTTATTGTTATTATAATTATTTACCTAATAAATCACATGAATGTTAGCACATCACTACTACTCCTCATTAAAAGTAGGTATAATTATTGGCACCATACGAGTATAATGATTGGCCCTGCCAATCGCCTTAAAAGTACAATAATTGGCCCTGCCAAAATTTGGATGCAGACTCACTATCACGATAATATGGCTTTTTATGAATAGAACTTTTAATACACGTCTTATAAAGTCCAAAATCTAACATCGATAATTGTTAAACCGTTATCTATTCATTGGCCCCCGTGCCAAAAAACTGTACTCTCATACAAAACATGGGCATAGTCATTGGCACCCCAAGAACTCAAAAATCAACAGATTTTTATGACAAATTTTGCTTTAAAACTGTAATATAATAACTCATTAACAAGTACAAACAACAAACCAATCATTTATTAATCTAGTAAAAAAGAAAAACAATCTACAAACTTAGCCAGTATCAGCAAAATTTGTTAAAAAATCACGATAAAGTTGTTGCGCTCGGAACCATGACAGAAAAGATTTTTTTTCTCAGTGCTACCAGTTATTAAAATTCATAACTACCATTTAGTGTTGCCAATAAATAATGAGGGCATTATTTGGTAAATTTTATTTTTGGTTATTAGTCAGCGAACCTTAATAATTGCATATTAAACCTCAAAGTGCCAATCACTGGGGGGGTGCCAAGGTTAGTACCCGTTACCCTACCTACAATCAAAATGGAACTCGTATATGATTTATTGGGTCTTTTTCTTTCGATGTACAAGACAGTTACGTAATTGTAACGTTTTCGCTCGATTCATTTTTTATTCAAAAATTATGCCTTTTTTAAGGATTATTAAATTTTTTTTAAGATTTACTTGGACTTTATGTCTAAAATAAATGTTAACAGTAAGAAAATAGAGTTTACTATCGAATCGCCATATATTTTTTCTCTAGATCAATTTTCATTATTACTTTAGTTATAAACGAAATAAGAATTGAGACTTACTTTTCGAGCTCGAACGCGATCAAAGAGCACACGCGATATTCAACTTTATTACGGCTGTGTTAGCGTCTAGTACCGTAACCGGTCTCTCAGTGCCAGAAATTATGTTAGGGAGCCTCGTCTTAATAGTACATACTAGTATAGTATTAATACCTATATTTATATATTTACAGAACATTATATACTTATGGTGCACTAGCACAAAATACAAAGTACTAACTTTAAGTATCTTCTTTAATTAAGAATAATTGGAGTTGGACCCTTTAAGAGCAAACAAAAGAGCCTAAATACATCTATACTAATATTATAAATGCGAAAGTAACTCTTGTGTGTCTGTTACTCAATCACGCCTTAACTACTGAACCAATTTGCATGAAATTTGGTGTAGAGATATTTTGATACCCGAGAAAGGACATAGGATAGGTTTTATCCCGGAAATCCTACGGGAACGGGTTTTTCTTTGAAAACGCGGGCGAAGCCGCGGGCGGAAAGCTAGTATTAATATATTATATGTGATAACATGGTAAAACCGTAAACGTACCAAAAGAATTACAAACTGATTGCATTCAATAAGTCCATGGAAAAGTTACTTTGAAGGTTGCGTTTCTCAGAGGACTCAGGACACAATTTATTTATTGTGTCCCCTACATAATATTATGCCCTTAGTAGCTTAACTTGAACTTAGTGGGTTCACCACGCTGCAAAGCTTCGCTTTATCTCCTACGCTGAGAATTATGCTACAGAAAATTCAAAGACATTTATTGATAGCAAATTGAATATTGTACAACTTTCTTTTTTTTTAGTTTAACCGTGAAAAATAAAGAAGCAAGTAGGTAAGTATTAAAACAAAAATAATTTAACATTTTAGAACATTTTTTACAATGAAATCCTATTGGTCTTAGCGTGATGATAATATATCCCACCAAAAACATAAATAAAAAAATGGGAGCGAAGTTCAATCGTCGACTTAATTACCGAAAAAGAATTGAGATCTAAATTTGTGCCAAGTTCTGTAGACAGTCCAGAAATTTATTTACAAAGATGTATTAAATTCTTAGGTGAACTCAATTGTTTTATTTTCCCTTATACTTAGAACGTTTATTCCAAAATATGACTTTTTTAATTTGAATAATAGAATTATTTTCACAAAGCAAACAACTAATGACCTATTGAACCCCATAATTTTATCAGGCTAGTTTTTACCTACTATTTATATTATATATTATATACTTACTATTATTTTATATATTATCTTCTTAAATTGATGTTATTGAAAGTTATTATTTGTGAGGTTCTAAAAACTAGCCAAGTATACTTCTTTGAGTGAATAAGCATCTTGTGCCGCGACAAGTGCGCGACAATTACGCGGCGGGTGACGAGTTCCATATTTAAAATTTAAAATGTCTAGAAAAAGGACATTGCCAGTCTTTGTATGGAAGTTGGACCAAGTGCTACCCACTACCCAGAATGAAGACATAGTACACTTTGTTCCTTAAGTCAACACTAGCATGTAAATCAAACCGCGTCAAAACAAAAATGTTCTTTTGTGAATTTTTTATTAAAAATAAAAAATATCAACAAACATAAGCAATTAATAAACATATATTACGTAATATAATAATAATACACACTCGTATAGGAGGTAGCGACGTTGACAAGAGAGCATTTTAGTATAGTTGTTTCTTTGAGTCCGGGCTGTCTGGCTGGTCGCAGTGGTTGCGTTTATTAGTGCGCATCTTATCTGCACAGGAAAATATCCTTAATTTAAAGTCGTTTTTAACGCGTAATTTTTAATCTTTTGCCTTTAGATAGATCCATGAGACATAATTTTTTTATTGCAAGACGTTTTTTTCGTTGTTAAATAGGTGCCATACGAAATTTTTTATTTCAAAATAATAAAAATGTCATCGAAATAAGTGAAATTCCATCAACATGAGTCCCCGTGAAGGATAAGTAATCACTGTGTTACTTATACTATATATAATATTCATTTTACTATTTACAATTTTTTTGCAACAATCTACCATGGTGCCTCCTTTTCCCAACGAACCTCAAATAGGATGTTAATGTAAACTTGATAAAAACCAAATATCATCAAATTCATATTAATACCCAAAAGTGTAATAAAATAATATGAAACCATCTATTAAAAATATTAGGTTACTAATTATTTAATATAAGTATTAAAAAAGGATAATATAATATAAGTAATAAAGTTATGACTTACCTTTTAAGCGGACTCATGTTGATGTAATTTCACTTATTCCGATGACATTTTAATTATTTTGAAATAAAAAATTGCGTATGGCACCTTGTTCGGAATAGATAAAATAATTAAATGGTCACACTGATAGCGGAAACGTGATGACGCGTATATTTTTCATTTAAATCGGCCCACGGATTTGTTAATTGTACTTTTTATTGATATTAGTAATCACGCGCGGACGCGAGTTATTTATGTGAGAAGAATTTTAATGGCGACGTAGTGTGCCTGGCAGAAGTGGTGACTATATACATTAAATTGTCTCTTTTCTTTTTATTTTATCTTATGTAATTTAAATTATTCCCGTAATTATAGTTTTTCCTCCCCAAAAAGGGTACCCTATTGTTTTGACTAATTGACTGACCGACACACCACATATTTATGGAAGCAGCGCACGAGATTTCAGGTATGTACTCGGGATGTATTTAACTATTGTTATTGTATTATGGTAGCAGAGCAAAATAAATAACAAACACACCTATTTAATAACGAAAAAAACGTCTTGCAATAAAAAAATTATGTCTGATGGATCTATCTAAAGGCAAAAGATTAAAAATTACGCGTTAATAAATGACTTTAAATTAAGGATATTTTCCTGTGCGCACTAATAAACGCAACCACTACCGCCAGCCAGACAGCCCGGACTCTAACCGAAATAGCAAGAGAAACAGTATATCAAAAACCCAACTATACTAAAATGACTTTTTTTAAAACGTTACTAGCTCCCGTACCACACTTGATAATAATTATATTGCATTAATCAATCTTACACACGTCAAAATGAAGAATAGGTATTATTTAACAATAAAAATATATTATTTAAACACTTTTGTATAATTGTGTAGTCATTGTTATATTATGTGTGTCCAGTTTTGCAAATAAACGATATATCTATCTATGTATCTACCTCAGGAATTGATTCCTTTCTACCCTAGGCTAACAATCTACTATTTTGCTCATACCAATTCAACAGGCGCTAATTATTCATTCTTACAAAATTAATGGCATTGAAAAAAAAAATTAATTTCAGATAAATTCACTGTTTTCTGATTTTTTCCTTTGTACACACACTATTACCTAGTTGATTACAAAATTTGAACTTTCTATGTCATCTGGAAGTGGGTTAGGTTTTGTATATGTATATCTATGAGTCAGTCAGTTTTAAAAATTGCGATTTTTGGATATTAAGATATTAATATCTACGCAACTATTTAATCTGTATTTATGAAATTTAAGGTTCTTGTTTATCTTGTGGTTCTCTTTATATGTAGCAAATTTGGTTTGTTTAAGTTAAATAGTTTTCGAGTTATAAGGGGGTGAAAAGTGTCTCCAAATGGTTCGTGTAATATTACACACGGCTGCTGCCTGCCAGTTCTTTTCGCTTGAACTTGGCTTGACACGCTGCCGCGTGTTTAGATACCCTTCCTCGATAAATGGGCTATCGAACACCGAAAGAATTTTTCAAATCGGACCAGTAGTTCCTGATCCTGATATTAGCGCGTTGAAACAAACAAACTCTACAGCTTTATAATATTAAGTATAGATTAGTATAGAAAAGGTAATCTAACTTGCAAGATTGCAAACTGTCGAAAATCGTGATCCCACCAAAAACATAAATGTAAAAATGGGAGCCACGTTCAATCGTTGACTTAATTGCCGAAAAAAGAATTGAGATCTAAATGTGTGCCAAGTTCTGTAGACAGTCCAGAAATTTATTTACAAAGATGTATTACATTCTTAGGTGAACTGAAATCTCAATTGTATTATATTTTTCCCTTATAGAACAACGTTTATTCCAAAATATGACTTTTTTAATTTGAATAATAGAATTATTTTCACAAAGCAAACAACTAATGACCTATTGAACCCCATAATTTGATCAGGCTAGTTTTTTTATTTAGTTAATATATTGATGTTATTGAACGTTATTATTTGTGAAGTTCTAAAAACTAGCCAAGACAAATTATGAGGTTCAATAGGTCATTTGTTGTTTGCTTTGTGAAAATAATTCTTTTATTCAAATTAAAAAGTCATATTTTGGAATAAGCGTTGTTCTATAAGGGAAAATAAAACAATTGAGTTTTCAGTCAGTTCACCTAAGAATGTGATACATCTTTGTAAATAAATTTTTGGACTGTACAGAACTTGGCACACATTTAGATCTCAATTCTTTTTTTCGGCTATTAAGTCAACGATTGAACTTGGCTCCAATTTTTACATTTATGTTTTTGGTGGGATATCATTACTTTTTGTACAGAAAATTACTATGCAAATTTGATTTAAATATAATACTTTTTATATATACGATTTTTTTATTTTTTCTCGCGGTTTCTATGTATGGTTTGTTTAGTATTATCTTCTATATTTTCTTGTATGATAGGAATGTCAGCGCGCATTCCCCTTTCGTTATCTGCAATTTTTTAAACTCATTTTCTGTTTAAAAAAATTGGTTGTCTGTAAAGTCGGTTTACTGACGATAGTTAAACGTTACAACGTCCGATTGTGCTTCTTTGTCGTTCGTTCCGCGCTCTCGCTCGCACTTCAAGCCTTACACGGAACGCCTCAGAGCGAGGTAACGCCGCATGAGTCATGTTTTTTCGTGCGTGCAGGCGGCTCTATCGAATTATAAGACGTTGTCACGTCAAAAATGACATGATATTCTAAACAACCAGCGTGAATTTAGAGAATACTTCTTTGAGCAAATAAGCCGCGAGTGCCGCGACGATTACGCGGCGAGTGACGAGTTCCATGTTTAAAATTTAAAATGTCTAGAAAAAGGACATTGCCAGTCTTTGTATAGAAGTTGGACCAGGTGCTACCCACAATGAAGACATTTGTATTGTTTGGTACTTTATTTGTAAATTACTATTTAATATTATGTTTAGTTATTTTCCGATAGTAGGAGTAAAAGAAAAAATGTATGTATGTACAGTGCCGTCTTTAGGATCAACGAGGCTATGGGCCAAGGTACTGGCTGGGGCCTATGTAAGGGATGGAAAATCCTTAAATTTTAACTTTATCATTTTTCAGTTTACAATAACGCAATAGGCTAAATCGTAACCCCGTCTCTTAACACCCCACATATGAGAGTTCAATAAATAAATTTTTTGAATCTAAAAAACTAATACCCCACCAATTCTAATTTAAATAAAATTGAATGAAAACCATATATTATAATCTATACAAAGAACAATACTTATATTAATTATTCATATACAAATATATGAAAGTGACGTCATCCGTGACATCATAGCCTATAACAGCATTGGTTAGCGAGCCACTGCATACCAAGTCTATAACTACAGCGCGATGCTGCGCCGAATCTTGTTTAATAAACAAGGGCTATCGGTTTTTCTTCGAGGAAGTGCCGTAAACTGTCCCCGCTGTATTAGATCGGACTACAATATTTCGTCGTTCCGGATCGACCTCAGTTCTCAATGGCTTCTCAAACGAACACTTGGCATTTCAACTTATTTCTTAATTCATTTTTACTTTACAATTAACTTATTTGCTTTGTTTTAAATACCCGTAATTTTAGCCATGCATACATTTAATTTCTTACAATTTACAATTTTCGTATATTTTAATTTCTTTAAACAAACGATTAAATGTAATGTTTATAATGCCATGTAAACGTTTTCTCAATTACAATATTCAAACTAACGCGCCAAAATCTTCATTCGGATTCTTACGCATGCGCGCTCTTGCGCGCAAGCAGAAGCGCGATTGTTTTGAAAGAAACTTGTTTAAGCTTGCTTTTGTTTTTGGTGAGAAAATGAATAGTCAACGTCCGTGTTTCGACACGTGAAACAGCCAGCAGGTTCATTACCAGATTTTCACGCGATGTAGCAACAGTTAATTTAGTATTGTTTATCGAATCATTTGAAGTACATCAAAATCATGAATCGTGTTTATGAAAGTGGTGCTGCAAAAAAAAATGGTTGCCTGTAAAGTCGGTTTTACGGGCGAAGATTTTACGTGACAACGTCTTTTTCTCGGTAGAATATTTATGTGCTGCGCGCGCGGCAGACCGCGGGCCTCTCTCTCGTTCGGTGACTCATCGTAACGTTACCGAGCGTTACACTTTTTCATAAGTGACTCCCAGCCGCAACCTAATTTAAGACGTTGTCACGTCAAAAACGAAAAGCGAAAGAAGAACAAAAGAAAATAGACAAGTTACCAAAAATTACTGGATTTTTAAAACAATATGACATTACTAGTAAGTAATACTATATATTATTTGAATTAAGAGTGATTAGTTCATTAATTGAGTCCTATAACCTCATTGTTGTTCGCATGTAGCAAAAGTTTTTTTATGAAAAGTCGATTTAATATCATTTTTATGAAATTAATTTATGAAACAAACCGTGCTAACAGTATGATAATAAGATCATTGCATTTTATTTATTAGGCAAAAATGATGAAACGCCAAAAGGTACCGCTGATTTACAGGAAAATGTTATTCAAAACGAATCAGTCGATTTGAATCCTTCAGAACAGTCGGAATTATCAGTAGCTACACAAGTTCTTATAAATCATAGAACAGAAGGTAAATAAAGAGTTTCAAATTGTAAATATTTAGATTCTAAAAAAGCTGAATAATTTTAAATATTTTTTTCAATTAAAAGCGATTTACAAAAATATATTTTATTTTAATAGAGGAGGCAGCATTGAGAAGCACGTCAGAAAAAATTGAAAGTTATTCGACTGATATTGCGTTATGGGGCGAAATCAACGAGAAGTTACGATTATACTGGTTGCAAAAAAATCCAGGTTTATGCAGCAATAAGGATAAAGATTTCTCAAAATCTGCACGGATTTACCAAGAAGGAGATAAACAAAAAGTGAGAACTCTAAACAAATCATTATTTCAATTGAAACTACAAAATAATGAAATAGTAGAGCGTGAGTGGTTATCGTATTCGCCATCAACTGGACGTATATATATTGCTTTGTATGTCGACTTTTTTCATCTGAAAAAGATCAATTTACATTTTACGGATTTAATGATTGGAAACACCCAGAACGAATTACGGAGCATGAGCAAAGCAAAGCTCATAAACAAACTTTATTTATTCTAAACGGAGAAGAGAAACTGGTAGTTTAGAAAATGCATTAACGATTCAACAAAAAAATGAGAAAAATTATTGGATTCAAGTATTACGTCGAATAACTGACACTATAAAGTTTCTTGCTTCACGAGGTCTCGCTTTTCGAGGGGAGAACGAACGATTCGGATCTAGTCAAAATGACAATTACTTAGGTATTTTAGAATTACTGAGCGAATATGACCCTTTCCTTAAAGAGCACATTAATACCTACGGAAATAAAGGACATGGAGTAACATCATACTTATCAGCTAATATTTGTGAGGAATTTATAGGCCTTATGGGGGAAAAAGTTCTTGCTTGCATTATAAGTGAGTTGAAGAAGGCAAAATATTATTCTTTTTCTGTGGATTCTACGCCGGACATCACTCATCTAGATCAATTAACGTTCACCGTGCGCTACGTTACCGATCAGGGGCCTATCGAACGTTTTTTAATGTTCGTTCCTATAGAAGGTCATAATGCCGAATATTTAACAGAGGTTGTAGTCAAATTTTTTAAAGATAATGATATTGATATAAATGACTGTAGAGGTCAATCTTATGACAACGCATCGAATATGTCTGGACGCTATTCAGGACTGCAAACCAGGATAAGGGAAATCAATAAGTATGCTGATTATATTCCTTGTGCCGGGCACTCGTTAAATTTAGTCGGCGTTAAGGCAGCTGAATGTGTTAATGCAGTCGTTAAGTATTTCTATATCGTACAAAATTTGTACACATTTTTATCAGGATCGACTTATAGATGGCAAAAACTATTGTCATATTTAGGAACGAAAAAAAAAGTCGTTAAATCTTTATCCGCTACTCGATGGTCAGCCCGAGCTGATGCAATCATCGCTCTTTTCACAGGTCATACAGATATTACGAAAGCTCTAGATGATTTATCAAAGGATGATACGCAGTCTAACGAGACTAGACTTGAAGCTAAGACCATTTTAAAGCAAATTACAAAATTTGAAAATGTCTTTATAACTGTGGTATGGCACGAAATCTTGACACGTATTAATGATACATCTAAAAATTTACAAAAAGAAAATATGGATTTGTATATAGCATGCAGTCTTTTAAATTCCTTAGAATTGTATTTATTGGATATCAGGGATAAATTCGATGAGTTTTTAGAAAAAGCAAAAAGCTTTACTGATATCTGCGAAAGTGAATCTACATCTGAGCCAAGAAATCGAAGAAGAAGCGTAAAACTTACTCGCTTTGAAGGAGAGAGTGAACATACACAATTTACTGGAGATGAAAAGCTCAAAATAGAGATTTTTTATCCGATAATCGATTCACTTTGTTCCAATTTGAAAACCAGAAAAACTGCTTACGAAACGGTGAATGATAACTTCAAGTTTTTTACTGCTCTACCAAACATGACATACGAAGGAATAAAAGAATGCTGCGAAAAGCTTGCCAGAAAATATGATCAAGACATTTCTGCAGAAAATTTAATATCAGAATGTTTACATTATAAACATTATCTTCGTGATACACGAAAGAACGAAGAATTATTTATTCCTGATCTATACTTGCAACTGAAGAAAGAATTTCTGACGTCTACATTCCCAAATATTGAAATAAGTCTCCGAATATTCCTTACCCTAATGATCACCAATTGTGCTGGTGAACGATCATTTTCTAGATTAAAGTTGATAAAATCCGATCATCGAAGCACAATGTCACAGTCACGATTGAATCATCTAAGTTTAATGAGTATAGAATCGGACTTATTAAAATCGATTGATTTTGATGAACTCATATCTAATTTTGCTGCGAAGAAATCGAGAAAAAAAGTTTTTTAAGCTGTATATAATTACTGTTATTTTAGTGCAAAAATAAATTTTTAAACAAATTTTCTAAATCTTGTTTCTATTTTACCAAGTGTGTGATTTGATATTTTTCTTATTATGTTATAAAATTTGTTGTTGTATATCGAAAATTTTCAGAATTGTGGGGCCCCTGCCTACCTCGGGGCCTCGGGCCAGGGCCCTGCGGGCCCTGCCTTAAAGACGGCACTGTGTATGTATGTATGTATGTACGGTTTTCACGCATAAACTACTGGACCGATTTCAAAAATTCTTTTTACCTTTATGTTTTTGGTGGGATATCATTACTTTTTGTACAGAAAATTACTATGCAAATTTGATTTAAATATAATACTTTTTATATATACGATTTTTTTATTTTTTCTCGCGGTTTCTATGTATGGTTTGTTTAGTATTATTTTCTATATTTTCTTGTATGATAGGAATGTCAGCGCGCATTCCCCTTTCGTTATCTGCAATTTTTTAAACTCATTTTCTGTTTAAAAAAATTGGTTGTCTGTAAAGTCGGTTTACTGACGATAGTTAAACGTTACAACGTCCGATTGTGCTTCTTTGTCGTTCGTTCCGCGCTCTCGCTCGCACTTCAAGCCTTACACGGAACGCCTCAGAGCGAGGTAACGCCGCATGAGTCATGTTTTTTCGTGCGTGCAGGCGGCTCTATCGAATTATAAGACGTTGTCACGTCAAAAATGACATGATATTCTAAACAACCAGCGTGAATTTAGAGAATACTTCTTTGAGCAAATAAGCCGCGAGTGCCGCGACGATTACGCGGCGAGTGACGAGTTCCATGTTTAAAATTTAAAATGTCTAGAAAAAGGACATTGCCAGTCTTTGTATAGAAGTTGGACCAGGTGCTACCCACAATGAAGACATTTGTATTGTTTGGTACTTTATTTGTAAATTACTATTTAATATTATGTTTAGTTATTTTCCGATAGTAGGAGTAAAAGAAAAAATGTATGTATGTATGTATGTATGTACGGTTTTCACGCATAAACTACTGGACCGATTTCAAAAATTCTTTCACCATTAGAAAGCTGCTTCTTTACTGAGCAACATAGGCTATATTGCATTTTCAAAAAAATTAGAGATCCTTACCAAAAATACAATAATGTAACCCAAGGTGTAAAAAATTCCTTAATAAAATTCTGTCATCGCGTGCGCTGCGGAATCTATTGAAGATAGAATAAAAAAATGTTCTACGGTATTATAGAATGGATCAATATCTACAAGAAAGTCCGCGATACCATATGTCCATCTTCAGTAGTTATCTTACTACAACAACTTTTTTACGTTTTCAAAGTAAATAGAAGTGCCGACAGTAATCAAACCATGTTATCCATACACATATATATTAATCCTTATCCCATTAAATGATGTTTTATTATAGATTGTTTCAATACCAGCAAAATACTTTTTAAATTAAAAAAAATTGAATATTCCATTCAAAAGATATAACGAATTTTTAAGTGTCAATCTATAGAAAATAGTAGGTATACTGTTTAATACAATGAGCAGGCGTAGTGCGGGACGGGGTGAAGGTGATTTTCATGTGATTAAAAATTAAACCTATAATCCGACCTATAGTAGACTTCACTGTTACGATATCGCTATCTATGCGGGTGAAACCACAGGGCATTGCTAGTACCTACTAATTGTATACGTAGTATATTATTATTAGTCTGTGCCTACTAATAAGGAAAAATGGAATCGGTTCACCCAACTAAACGGATTTTGAGAGATGCACATGCACCTTATATTATTAACCAGAATAACATCCATACTAATTAATCCAGTCAGTAGGTATTTATGCTCTACAAAAGGTGGCGTAGAAAATGTTTTGAAACGATATTGTTTAGGTATGAAAGGTTAATAAAAATCCAAGTTCTCGACCTTGACGGACCCAGGCCTAGCGCCTGTAGTACCTACTAATTGTATACGTAGTATATTATTATTAGTCTGTGCCTACTAATAAGGAAAAATGGAATCGGTTCACCCAACTAAACGGATTTTGAGAGATGCACATGCACCTTATATTATTAACCAGAATAACATCCATACTAATTAATCCAGTCAGTAGGTATTTATGCTCTACAAAAGGTGGCGTAGAAAATGTTTTGAAACGATATTGTTTAGGTATGAAAGGTTAATAAAAATCCAAGTTCTCGACCTTGACGGACCCAGGCGCTAGCCGCCATCTTGAATTAAAGGTGCTAAAATTAGGTATATTTTAAATAACTTCTCAATTGTTTACTAAATCACAAAAGTGTCTATGAGGGGTTCAAAGAAGACAAAATTACCTACATTTTTTGCATGCATGATTATTCTGTAAGTCTTAAAGGCAAAAAGTTACAAGCGACGGAAATAATAATATTTACAGAAATCATATAATTTTAATTTTGTTTAAAAATTGTACAGCTATCATTTTTTAATTCTTTTTGATGGCCCGGGCTGGTTAATGGTGGCTTCTTCATTATCGTCGCTGAAATTTTTTGTTTCATTGTCTGTATTTTTAGTTTCCAACCATGAAATTTCGTCGTCATTACCAGAAGAAATCGAAGGCGCTTAATAACTAACTTAACTAGGACTTGTACGGAGGGGACATGGATAAGGAATCCTTAGAAGATATCCGATATGAACGATTCGTAAAGTCATCAATAAAAAGTAAATTTGATCTTGCTTCTTTGCCGCCAACAAAGGACGCTGCACGGTATCATGCGTTTAGGACATACCACCAAGTCCAAAAATGGTATGGAATTGAAAAAAAATCCAGAAGACTGGGGCTGGAGATATGACACCAATAGGCTCACTCCAATAACAACGACAGAGAAAGCAGCACCTCAGACGCTTTTAAGTGTAATTTCTTGCCACTGTAAAAAAGGATGCAGCAAAGCATGTAGGTATTCTCATACTAGTTGCGCCACGTGGTTTCAACCGCGTAAATGAGTCTTTCCTGTAAATCTAATATTCCTCTGCGAATATCAGTATAAAATTAATATAATAACATAAATACATAGTTAAAAAAAGACGCAATACACTTAAATAATATTGTCTTTTGACTGTCCGTTTAAATTGGGTCAAAATCGAGTATAAAGGAGTCGGTAGCATACAAAAATACAGGTAAAGCTTATAAAAGCGTGTTGAAATACTTTTCAGGCTATTGCCTAAGTTCAGTATCTGGATTCTTGCTTGGTTACATCTACTATCTTTCAGTGAAAGTCCTATCAAAATCGGTCCAGCCGTTCCAGATAAAAAGGGCAAAGTTTGAAAAAGCGTGTGTCCCGAGCACACGTGTCAGAAGTAAAACTTCTTTGGCAAGATGCAAAGATCGTCGTAGAAGAATCGTCGCCTTACTCCATGACGTGACGGTATTGCCATGACGCGATCTTGACGATCGATTTTACTCTCAACGCGCCTAAAGAAGTTTCACTTATATTAATACTAGATTTCCGCCCGCTGCTTCGCCCGCGTTTTCAAAGGAAATCCCGCATAGTTCCCATTCCCGTGGGATTTCCGGGATAAAACCTACCCTATGTGTTAATCCAAGTTACCTTCTATATGTGTGCTAAATTTCATTGTAATCGGTTCAGTAGTATTTGCGTGAAAGAGTAACAAACACACACACACATGACACACACATCCTCACAAACTTTCGCATTTATAATATTAGTAGGATTAAAACTGCTTTTTACATTATCTCTCTGATTATTTTTTTAAATTTATCTATCAAATTAAATACTTAATTAAATAAATAATAATATCTTAGATTTAATTATCATTAATTCGATTATCGATTAAGATTCGATATTCGATACGATTCGATTAATCATGATCGATCGATTATCGAATCATGATGGCGATTACCTTCACAATCGCCTAACAACGGTTTAGAGCAATTACTCCAGTCAGTCAAGACAATCAGTTCACAATAATTCCAAAAATTTTCAAACTACGGTTAAGTGAATGGTACATTGGGACGACAATAAATCTCATTTGCAACCTTGTCCGCAGTCCGAAACAATGTTAAAATTGCAAGAAAAATTTTTTTTTTGCTTTTGATCGTGGAAAAAATTCCATATTATGTATTAAATTTGCAACCAATCTATGTACGGAACTTATGGATTTTTGCTGACTTATAGAAATTTTTGCGGCAAAGAGAAATTTTCCTCACGTATAGAAATTTTCCTGGCTTATAGAATTTTTCCTGACGTAAAGAAATTGTCCTTGTTTATAGAAATTTTCCTTTCTTATAGAAATTTTCCAGCTTATAGAAATTTTCCCGACGTTTGAAAATTTTCCTGACATAGAAATTTTTCCTGACTTGTCGTAATTTTCCCGACTTATGGATTTTTCCTGTCGTATAGAAATTTCCCTGACGTATAGAAATTTTCCTGACGTATAGAAATTTTCCTGGCTTATAAACATTTTCCTGACTTATACAAATTTTCCTTATCTATTCAAATTTTCCTAGCTTATAGAAATTTTACTTTCTTATAGAAATTTTCCTTTCCCGACGTATGGAAATTTTCCTGACATAGAAATTTTTCCTGACTTATCGTAATTTTCCCGACTTATGGATTTTTCCTGACGTATAGAAAATTTCCTGACTTATACAAATTTTCCTTATCTATATAATTTTGCGGCAAAGGGAAATTTTCCTCACGTATAGAAATTTTCCTTTCTTATAGAAATTTTCCATCTTATAGAAATTTTCCTGACTTATAGAAATTTTCCTGACGTATAGAAATTTTCCTGACATAGAAATTTTTCCTGACTTATCGTAATTTTCCCGACTTATGGATTTTTCCTGACGTATAGAAAATTTCCTGACTTATACAAATTTTCCTTATCTATATAATTTTGCGGCAAAGGGAAATTTTCCTCACGTATAGAAATTTTCCTTTCTTATAGAAATTTTCCATCTTATAGAAATTTTCCTGACTTATAGAAATTTTCCTGACGTATAGAAATTTTCCTGACATAGAAATTTTTCCTGACTTATCGTAATTTTCCCGACTTATGGATTTTTCCTGACGTATAGAAATTTTCCTGACTTATACAAATTTTCCTTATCTATATAATTATGCGGCAAAGGGAAATTTTCCTCACGTATAGAAATTTTCCTTGTTTATAGAAATTTTCCTGCCTTATGGAAATTTTCCAGCTTATAGAAATTTTTCCGACATGGATTTTCCCTGGCGTATACAAATTTTCCTCACGTATAGAAATTTTCCTGTCTTATAGAAATTTTCCGGACTTATGGAAATTTTCCTGGTGTATAGAAATTTTTCAGGCTTATAAACATTTTCCTGACTTATAGAAATTTTCCTTTTTTTTTTTTTAATTTTCCCGCTTCTAGAATTTTTCCCGGCGTATGGAAATTTTCCTGACTTATCGAAATTTTCCCGACTTATGGCGTAAATTTTCCTGGCGTATAAACATTTTCCTGACTTCTACAAATTTTCCTGGCTTATAGAAATTTTCCTGGCTTATAGAAATTTTCCTCATGTATAGAAATTTTCCTTGTTTATAGAAATTTTCCCGACTTATGGATTTTTCCTGACGTATGGAAATTTTTCTGACTTGTAGAAATTTTTCTGACGTATAGAAATTTTCCTTTATTATGGAAATTTTCCAGCTTATCGAAATTTTCCCGACTTATGGAAATTTTCCTGACTTATAGTAATTTTTCCTGATTTATCGTAATTTTTCTGTCAATCGAAATTTCCCTAACTATTGTTAAAATCATTTTTCTAATCTTCCTAAAATTGGAAATTTTTACGACTGATTAAAGTAAACCACCCACCTATTCCCACCCACATCCCGTACGCTATGCTCTCTATCCAAAGGCCGCGCGTGCGCAGAATGGCTCAGTATCTGCATAGCTAGCGAACGTATAAACTCGCCGGTCGTTGGGCGTGGTACCTACATATTTCGCAATAAAAGGTAGCCTATGTTCTTTCTCGGGTATCAAAATATCTCCATACCAAATTTCATGCAAATTGGTTCAGTAATTTAGGCGTGATTGAGTAACAGACAGACAGACAGAGTTACTTTCGCATTTATAATATTAGTATGGATTAATATTACGGAAATTAAATCATTTCGACCTTCGACGAAGCCTTCTTCCATTATACTGAAATTAAAACTAAACACTCATAAATCACTACATAGTATAAAACAAAGTCGCTTTCTCTGTCCCTATGTCCCTATGTCCCTTTGTACGCTTAAATCCTTGAAACTACGCAACGGATTTTGATGCGGTTTTTTTTAATAGATAGAGTGATTCAAGAGGAAGGTTTATATGTATAATAACATCCATTAAATAGTGGAGAAGTACCTACTGTTATTTTTGAGGTTTCTAATGTGATGTCGTAAATAATTACATTTTTTCCGCTTACATTGCAAACGCAGGCTGAACCCTACGAGTTTTATCAAAATAATGTACTAAGTATTGTACACATTGAAAAGGTCTACAGAAAAGTCCGCGGTGGTATATGTCTATCTCTTATGGATAACCCACAATAACTTTTTTTTGTCATTTACTTTTTACGACAAATAATGGCTAATTTTCGAAGCGATTTTAACCAATACAGCGTTTGCGGCGGTACCGGCCGGCCGCCCGGCTATATATTTTATAACTAGCTGTTGCCCGCGACTTCGTCCGCGATGTTGTTTGGGCCCGGCGACGGGCTGCCGCTGATGGGGTCACGGATGAATTCTACACATACCCGTGGCCCTGTCGCTGATGCGGCTTGACGGAACACAGTGGGGTTTTGGTCGGTAGGAATCCGACATAACCCACGGCCTCTTCCCCGGAGGCCGTGGGTATCTATGCAAGATTTCCCCACTAAAAAAAAAAAAAAAAAGGTCGTTTTTCGTCATTCGTCGTTTAAAAAAATACGTGACACTTTATTTTTGAATGTTCTTAATTATTGTCTCTTATAAAATTTAACTACTTACATTAAAATTGAACACTCTGATAAGAAAATCTTAAAATCTGAAGAAAACATGAATGAATGTGATTTAAATTCTACATTACTTAGTATCAAAATATAATAATCTAAATTAAATGTAGATTAACAGTTTGAGCACACCATTATAGAATATGTACTTAAGTATTAAATTACGTTAGTTAACATAGTAACTTTACTAAAAACACGATGACTTTCTTTCGCGCTCGGTACCACAAACTAAGCATGTTTGTGGTAAGTGGCCCGCGTCACTTGACCCCCCGCGAGTTCCCCTCCGTTGCTATGCGAAAATACATTCGTTGCTCTATTTTAGGAAAAATTTGTAATACTGTGGCCTGGGCGTTATAACACGTCCAGGGAGTTCCTGAGTGCCGATATCACCATCTTGAGGAAAAGCTTCTAATGTCGATTTAAAACTGCATACATACGAATTAACCTGTTCTAAAATTGTGAAATGAGTTCAGTTTTAAATTTGAGAAATATTGATTTCTTGTATTCCACTATTCGTTGTAGTCGAATATAAAATATATTTAAACAAACTTAGGTTGGCCTACAGACAAAAGGGTCGATCCTATCAAATGGTAAACTTGACCTTGTATCTTAAAAGTAAGCATGAACGGACCTTCTGATAATTATTGAGCACCAAAGGATCATTTGAAACGCGCTACTATAAGAGCGAATATTGTCTAATAACAGTTTACATTGCACAGTATGTTCCTCTAAAAGTAGTGATTTCAAAGGTTCCGGTGTATCTTCAAATGAAAGCCGACTCCTTACTACACTTTAAAGCATTACAAAAAGAACATACTACGCCTTTACAGAAGATGATCTGTAATCAATTGTGAGGTTATAAGCAAACCCACTTTTATATTTGTCAGACCACACCACCGAATTCGTAGATTGTTTACCTCAAGTCATTAAGACTATGACGAAATCTGTCTGCAGTAAGACGGGCCTCTCGCTATTCGTCCGTTTCCAGAGACCGAATAGTTTCAATTCTTAATCTTTCATTAAACAAACTCATTAATCGTTCTTGTCTCATATAATTGTAATATTCGCGTCCCTACTCTAGTCATTGCTTATGCTCATGTTCATCTTCAAGAGATCGAATAATATTATGATGCACCCTATCATTTGTCAAACGGTCTTCATATTGAGTAAAGTTTCAGATTCTCGAGATAAAATATGACTGTCGTGATCAGTAGTGAGACGTAATTCCCTCTCAGTGAGGGTTTCGGTCTCACGGGATAGTACAATATGCCGTTTGCGATCAGCTGTGAGACGTCATACCCTCTCAGTGAAGGTTTCGGTCTCACGGGATAGTAGGGGAGACCGGGTTTGGTTGTCTCACGGGTTGGTTGTCACAGCGGTCTTAACACAAAACTGAACTATCGAATAAGTCTGTTGAACAGCGTGGCAAGAGCGATACAGTGACAACGCTGTCCCCACTTCGCGTCAGACCGCCCCGATCTGCCGTGAGGGCCTCACACGTGTTTATTGTTTTCGCACAGATTTTTTATGATATGAGGACCGAATATGCTCCTCATAACATCACTTTTTGTGAACGAAACGACAGCGCGGTTTAATTTAATGCCAACACCATTAGAAAAAAGGATTATTATTAATTGTGAAAAAATATCATGATTTACACTATTAACACTCTTTTAACATAAAATATAAGTCTGTGAGTGTGTAAAAATAAATCCAGCTAATTACACATCAAACTTATGTTTATAATTAGGTATACGACATGAAAATATATTAATTACCAAGCAATAATAATACAGATAAATACTGAACATAAGTAGGTATAATAGATATTAAGTAGTATTAGTTAAAATATACTTTGACTGTTAGTCAAAGTTTATTTTTACTAACAACATGTAAATGAAGAAGAAATAATAATTACCAACGAACTAACCTTTTCTATAATACTTAACACGGCACATTTTTCAAATTATCTTGCTCAACCCTGCTCAAAAATTTGAGGGTTTTGTTGGAACTTTAACTTTTTTATTTTATGTCAAAACTATGATATATCTAAACTACGATACAACTTGCTTGCGGAAATGCTCATTACAATTGTGAATCTAAAGAATAACTAACAACATACTATTCAATTTTATTGAGCTGATGAATATCTTTTGCCTGGAAGAAATCACCGTCGCCTAATAAATATACTGTGTTTTCTTATAAAACCGTTACATAATTTATTTATCTACTTAAATAATGAAAATGATATTATATTTATGAAATATAAAACATATTATGTAAAATGATTAAAAATAAATAAATGAAGCAACTACGATTCAAAGAAAACATCTTTTTCAGTGTTAAAATGCTCTTAGCAATCCTGGATGATGAACTGTATCATGTACTCTGATCCCAGTACGGTCGGTACCTCGATAGCCATAACGATAAATATTATAATCAGATATCCGCAAAGTCAAAATAAAAACATTACTTGTACAGTTGTGAGTGCAAAATTTACGTTTCATTTGGAATAACATTTTTTTCGGTACTAAAACGTAGTCGTTTGATATGTGGTTGGCTGCCCCTCCTCTCCTTCCTGAAAAATATCCTCCAAAATTTCCCGAGATACTTCCAATGATTGAACCATTGGACGTTGGACATTAACTTCAGTCAAAAATTGACGAAGCGGATGATTACTAATTTCCACTTAATCCTCGCTGCTACTATCTTTATCATCAAATCATCAATTTTCAAGTGGTGTTGTAAAAATATCAGCAGAAATCGTCTTCCAAAGGCGATATAATTTTATGAGCATTGAATCAGTAAATAACAAAATCAAAAGTTAACTGTAAATCTATAAAAAAGCTACTTACAAATAAAATTTTATCAAAAACTACTGTTCCCAATGCACCTCAAAATAATAAAAGAATTCATCATTTTATTGTTTCATTCTAAAAGTGTAATATAATACCTACCAACAAAAAACATGAATTGCTATCATTATAAAAAATAAATACCTATAAGTAACAACTTACTTTTTGTGGGAACGCATTATGGTGAAAATTCACAAAACACGAAGATTGCATTTGATATTTTTGGTTTTATGGCATTCAATTGCTTTATAAATATCACTACATAGTATAAAAAAGTCGCTTTCTCTGTCCCTATGTCCCTTTGTATGCTTAAATCTTTAAAACTTCGCAACGGATTTTGATGCGGTTTTTTTAATAGATAGACTGATTCAAGAGGAAGGTTTTAGTATATTATTTATTAGGTTTTAGACAAAGCGGACGAACCCGCGGGCGGTAAGCTAGTAAATATATAAAATACGAAGATTTTTAAAATTGTAACTAATGAACGCAATCAATATTAGATTAACTGTAGATAATGGTGTCTAGTTTTACTTAAAATAATAAACATCTACCCTCACTTTAAAAAAATGTAGTATATTTATTATTTACACGAAATATACCTTATAGGGAAGGGAAGATATGGGCTAAAGAGTTAAATAAATAACATAATTATATTTAAATTATTAATTTCCAACTGTGTATTCAGTAGTGTTAACATCTAAATTGATTTGATTTTTACGAAATCTCATAGATGGCGCTGTTACAAAATTAACATTATACAACTTACATTCTTTAAACTATGTTTCTCTTCCCAAGTTACTTAAATGGCATAATTTTTATAGTGTCAATCTAGATATTGTCAAACAACATTTATATATGCGTCATTTGATTATTAATTTCCAATAGTTAACGTGTGTTTGATTTTTCTAACACTTCATAGATGGCGCTGTTTCAAATTTGTCTTTATACTGCTAAGATTCATTTAACTGTTTCTCTGCCCAAATTACGTAAATGACATAGTTTTTATTTTGTAAAGCTAGATAATAGCATGGCTTACTCGAAACCAACATTTAAACATGAGTCTTTAGATTGTACGCTGTCGTAGTACACGGAATATGTAAGAAAAATAAAGGCTCACAGCTCCTCCCCCGAAGGTGATATCATGATAATATGTTTAAACTATCCTCACCCGACCTCTTAGGAATATTCATGCAAAATTTGAAGTAAATCTATGCAGTACTTTTCGAGATTAGCCCGGTCAAACATACAGACAAACAGACAAACAGACAAACAGACAAAAATTCTAAAAACTATATTTTTGGCTTCTATATCGATTATAGATCATGGATTATGTATTCTTTTAAAAAAATATTCAATGTACAGTTTTGACTTTCCTACGATTTTATTATATGTATAGATTATTATTATTTTATAATTATTTTATATACCCGTGCAAAGCCGGAGCGGGCCGCTAGGTATGTTTTTATATACAACGTTCACAGTTTTTCTGTAGTGTATTTAGTATCAGCATTGCACCGTGCGAAGCCGGGGCGGGTCGCTAGTAAAGAATAAATAAATGTGAATATATGTAAAATATATATTATTTTTAACTGTATGAGCAATATTTTTATTACTTACAATTTTCTTTTATTTTACGTTTAATAACAGTTTTGAATAAAGAAATCATACAATCGATTATCGAAGTAATCTGCCCTAGCGATACTAGCGCGAGTGAGTGTGATGTCAGAGGCGCATCGAATCCACAGATGGTGACAGATGTTTCGTGCAAAAATATATGTAAACTTCAATCCATACTATAATATTATAAATGCGAAAGTAACTCTGTCTGTCTGTTACTCAATCACGCCTTAACTACTGAACCAATTTGCATGAAATTTGGTATAGAGATATTTTGATACCCGAGAAAGGACATAGGATAGGTTTTATCCCGGAAATCCTACGGGAACGGGTTTTTCTTTGAAAACGCGGGCGAAGCCACGGGCGGAAAGCTAGTAATCTATATCTCAGTCATTTATTGATGGATTTCAAAATTTTTTTCGGCCATTGACTAGTTTTGATCAATATTTTAACACTATTATGGTGAATAGGTATAATATTTTCAATTTCTTATAAACTTTTCCATTTTTACCTGCTTACAAAAAAAAATAAAGCCCCTGGCATCGACCTCTTGACCGCTGAAATGCTAAAAGCCGATATCGAAGTCTCCGTCCAGGCATTAACACCTCTCCTGGATAGAATATGGAAATCAGAAGAGTTACCGGAGGATTGGTGTAAGGGTCTCCTGATAACTGTACTACTTTGCTCTCTGCTCCATCGAAGGTCCTCACTAGAATACTACTGAACAGAATATCCAAAGCTGTAGAACCTATTCTCCGGAGAGAGCAGGCTGGCTTCCGTCCTAATCGCTCTTGTACGGACCAGATCAATACTCTGAGAATTATACTTGAGGAAGCATCAGAATGGCAACGCGAGATATACCTTGCCTTTGTGGACTTCGAAAAAGCTTTCGACATAGTCAAATGGTCTAGTATCTGGCGCCGACTAGAAGAGATGGGTGTTCCAGCCAAGATAATAAACCTTCTGATGGCAATATATAAGAAATACGCATGTAAAGTGACGCATGACGGGCTGATATCGGACAACATTGATGTACGCGCGGGTGTAAGACAAGGCTGCTTGTTATCCCCTCTCCTGTTTCTGGTGGTACTGGACGGCATTATGCACAAAGTCAACGATGGAAAGCGTCGCGGGATAGAGTGGGGGTTGACCGACCAATTGGATGACCTGGACTACGCTGACGACCTGTGTCTGCTTAGCCATAAGCGCGTTGACATGCAATCCAAACTAAACGATCTCCAACGTGAAGCTGCCCTGTGTGGACTCAAAATTAATATCCTGAAGACCCAGGAAATGCGCACTGAGGGAACAAATCAGCAACCGCTGACGCTGGGACCAGAGCAAATAAAGCGTGTCCAGCAATTCACGTATCTTGGCAGTGTTGTGTCCAATACTGGAGGTACCGAAGAGGACATCACTTCGAGAATCGCCAAAGCTAGGGCAACCTTCGCGCAGCTACGACCCATATGGCAGTCGGAAGTGCTAACACGTAGAGTGAAATTTAAAATATTTCGCTCCAACGTTAAGAGTGTCCTCTTATATGGGAGTGAAACGTGGAGAGTCACCAAAGATATCTCGCAGAAAATTCAGGTCTTTGTCAACCGCTGCCTCCGACAAATTCTGAGAATTCACTGGCCTGAAAAGATCTCCAATGACCAACTATTGGAACGCTGCCACGAGACACCGATTTTCCGCCAAATCTTACGCCGTAAATGGACATGGATTGGCCACACACTTAGAAGGGACACCTTACATATACCCAGGCAAGCCCTGGAGTGGACTCCGCAAGGAAAAAGAAAGCGTGGCCGACCTAGACAATCCTGGCGTCGTTCCGTGGCAGCGGAGGCTAAGGCGATTGGTTTGACGTGGCCGGAGCTGAAGAGCGTAGCCCAAGAAAGAACGCGATGGCGGCGCACTGTGGACGCCCTCTCTACTTACAAAAGATTACTTTTGTAAGTAGAGAGAGGGCGTCATTGAAAAAAAAAATTAGATTCAGATAAATTCACTGTTTTCTGATTTTTTCCTTTGTACACACTGTGCTATTACCTAGTTGATTACAAAATTTGAACTTTCTAGGTCATCTGGAAGTGGGTTAGGTTTTGTATATATCTAAGAGTCAAGCGCATCACACACGGTGAAGATACTATAATATTTTATGTTAAGATTCTCTAATATAAAATATTACAGTATCTTAAGGTATCCGGTATCAGCGTTCTGGCCATCATTTTTCTTTTTGTCATTGCGTACTAAGACCCCTGTAGAACCGCCATCCTGATACAAATGACCCGAAATTTTGTGTCAGTATCTCCCGGCCTATAGATGGCTTATCGCTTGGTATCTTAAGATATTGAAGGTAAAATATATATATATACTTCGTCGTGTGTTATGGCTCATAGGATTTGTATGGCGAGCGATAATCGGAAATATGCTCTAAGATAATATTTACATTATCTTCACCATGTGTGATGCGCTCACAGACATAGATCTTAATGTATGTCTGTGGGTGCGCTTTAGTCAGTCTTAAAAATTGCGATTTTTGGATATTAATATCTACGCAACTGTTTAATCTGTATTTATGAAATTTAAGGTTCTTGTTTATCTTGGGGTTCTCTTTATATGTACAGTACTCCAAAATTAATAATGCGCATGCAGATCTTCGCTAATTGTCGTATTTCCGTACACCCGAATCATTGACTCGTAAGAGCCCTAAACAATGCACTTGCAGTTTACACCTTGTTCAAAAGAAATAGAAGTCAATTCACGGTCATACACAATTGAAAACAATTCGGGCGGTAGGTGACGGTAGCCTGTCAGTCAAAAATCCGTCAGTCGTCTTTATAATAGTTCAGGATCCATCGCCCATTTTTGCACTTGATTGCTATCAAGCTAATTTTCCGTGAGTAGCTTTATTTTGATGAGACGCCCAATAATTTCATGTACGAAACTCTCGATGGTGGTAGCTAACAGAGGTAACAAGGATAAAATATTTTGATTTGATGGTTCTCAAATATTTATTACTAGCTGAATGTTTTTTTTTTGTTCAATCTCAAGATAATTATCTAAATTATTCGAAAAAATATTTGTCCTACAAAATCTATGGTTTGATCAAAGAGTCCCTCTTTCCAATGTGTATCGATAACGAGGTCATCATAAATGATTACTAACCAGCTGATTTTTTTGTTTTCACTTATTTAATACTTATATAATTCAACAGACATATTGTCCTACAAATTGCGTAATAAATATTTGAGAACCATCAAATCAAAAATTTTTATCCTTGTTACCTCTGTAAGCTACCACAATCGAGTTTCGTACATGAAATTATTGGGCGTCTCATCAAAATAAAGCTACTCATGGAAAATTAGCTTGATAGTAATCACTTGCAAAAATGGGCGAAGGATCCTGGACTATAATATATTGGTGGTGACTGCACGTGTTCTCTCTGTGTTAAATTATATAGAGCTGCTATTACATACCCTTCTTGGTTTTGTTTTTAAAGGTGAATTTTTCGATGAAATGATTATTTACACAGGTGATAGTAGTAGGGAAATTGAAAATGAAGAACATAATGAAAGTTCCGATGTATCTACAATGTCAGAAATAAATATAATCCCTTATTCTGATATTCTATCTGTTTTATTTTTATTTTTTTTTAAAGTGAAACTTTTATTACATCGTCTCGAACTTTTTGGTCTGTGTAGCGCATGTCGCGTGTATCGCGGCTGCCGAGTAGGTATACCTACTCGGCAGCCGACCGACACGCGACATGCGCTACACAAAGCAGTGTTCGGAACCGTTCGAACTTCGAACAGTTTCACTTTTACCGTGGTTTCATAAAACCACACAACATTTTTGTAATTGTAATAATATTGTGGAATGATCAGTACTGTAAATACTTTTGAACTGAGATTTTAACAATTAGATTTCTACGATTTAAATATAAACCTGTGTTTGAAAACCATATTTTATACAATATAAACCTTGTGTTATTTTAACCGTATTTTCTTCTATTACACCAGCTTCAGTAAGTCACTTTAAAAGTACTACAAAATTTTCCAATTAAATCAATCCAACAAAGATATATTCGCAATCGTGGGTTTATCCTCGCTATTTACATACAAGATATTATCGAAACAAAATCGTAACTTACAAATCAATATTAATCTCTTTTAGCACAAAACACATAATTTTACTAAATTATGCATTTAACCACTCTATATACATATCGTCTTCGGACGCTCCGGGAATATGACAGTTGCCGAACAGTGACGAAGATTTCTATGCGCATTATTACTTTTGGAGTACAGTTCTCCTAAATTAATAATGCGCATGCAAATCTTCGCTAATTGTCGTATTTCCGAAAACACTCGAATCATTGAATCGTAAGAGCCCTAAACAATGCACTTGCATTTTACACCTTGTTCAAAAGAAATAGAAGTCAATTCACGGTCATACACAATCAAAAACAAATCGGGCGGTAGGTGACGGTAGCCTGTCAGTCAAAAAACTCAAAAATCCGTCAGTCGTCTTTAAATATTGGTGGGGACTGCACGTGTTCTCTATGTGTGGAATTATATAGAGCTGCTATTACATACTCTTCTTGTTTTTGTTTTTAAATGTGAATTGAATTAATCGATGAAATGATTTACACAGGTGATGGCAGTAGGGAAAGTGAAAATGAAGAAGGGCATAATGAAAGTTCCGATGTATCTAAAATGTCAGAAATAAAGATAATCCCTGATTTTGATTGTTTTTATTTTTATTTTTTTTGTAAATGTCATAATATTGAAGAATGATCAGTACTGTAAATACTTTTGAACTGAGTTTTTAATGATTAGATTTATATGGTTTAAATGTAAACTTGTGTTTGAAAACCATATAAATTTGTAACCATTTATATTATACAATAAAAATTTTGTGTTATTTAAACCTTCTTTTATTCCATCATTACACCAGCTTCAGTAAGACACTTTAAAAGTACTATATATAAAATTTTCCAAGTAAATCAATCCAACAAAGATATATTCGCAATAGTGGGGTTATCCTCACTATTTACTTACAAGAAATTATCGAAACAAAATTGTTACTTACAAATCAATATTAATCTCTTTTAGCACAAAACACATAATTTGACTAAATTATGCATGATGAAAATGCATTTAACCACTCTATATACATATCATCTTCGGACGCTCCGGGAATATGACAGTTGCCAAAAGTGACGAAGATTTCTATGCGCATTATTACCTTTGGAGAACTGTACCTAAGTTTAGTTTGTTTAAGTAAAATAGTTTTCGAGTTATAAGGGGGTGAAAAGTGGCTCCAAATGGTTCGTGTAAAATTACACACGGCTGCTGCTCGCCAGTTCTCTTCGCTTGAACTTGGCTTGACACGCTGCCGCGTGTCTAGATCCCGTGTGAATATCGAAATTTGCAGAAAAAAGATCTTTTCATTGCATTGGCTTAAAATTAAAAAGAAAAACTTTCAGACAGATAGACGGACAATAAAGTGATCCTAAAAGGGTTCCGTTTTTTCCTTTTGAGGTTCGGAACACTAAAAATAGAAATAAGCAAAGAGATGGAGGGGATTTATTTTCTTCAGATATATTTTAATATAGATAGCTGTATGAGCGAGAGCCTTAACAATTAACATCAAATCATCAAGTGTAATCTTATTGAAATTAACTTTTTAATAGCATAGTATAAAAAAAAGAGCGTGTGCTGAGCACACGTGTCAAAAGTGAAACTTCTTTGGTAAGATTTAAAGATACCAAGATCGTCGCCTTACTCCATGACGTGACGGTATTGCCATGGCAATACAAATTTTACTCTCAACGTACCTAAAGAAGTTTCACTTCAAAATCTAAATAATACAACAATCAACAATACTCAAACTTTTATTGTTATCAGTGTCACAATTAATTCTATTTTTCATTAAATATATACAATTATTACAGAAGTAAAACATTTATGAAGGAATTGCCTTCTTAAAGTAAAGTTATTTACATCACATGTTTATGTTCATCACACACACACACACAACACCCAGTGACGGTCCGTTTTCGCACTTTACATTTTTTGAAAATCAGCAATTTGAAATAAAACAATCGCTTTATGGTAGAGTATTTATTATCAGTGGTGCGTATCGTGCGGCGCGGGCTGGCCGGGCGGCGCGGTGGAGGGCGCGGGTGAGGGCGCCGGCGCGGGCGACGAGGGCGCGGGCGAGGGCGCCGCGGGCGGGGGCGCCGGCGAGGGCGCGGGCGCGGGCGCCAGGTGCGCGAACACGACCTGCGGGTGCGGGCGCGCGCGGCGCAGCGCCAGCTGCTGCAGCTGCAGCGTGCGCAGCGCCGCCGCGCCGCCGCTCGGCCCCTCCACGGTGCTGATGCTCGTCGCGGCGCTGCTCACCACGCTCTGTTACGCATTATATTTCTCGTTTTATTTATTTTGAAACAAACAAATGTACAATAAACAAAAAATATAGTATTTACAATGACCGCACAATAATATCGAATTTTAAAATCTATAGTAGAGCCATTTTAATAGGCAACATTTGACAGTTCAACAAAATTCAACAACGTAACCTAGTAACGACGCCAAAGAATAATATGTTATTTCGTTTTGTTAGAACTGCACATTTGCTTAACTTTTTTCAAATACGATTACATATTTATAATGAGCGATACAATTAATTTAAAGATTTGATTTTACTAATAAACCATTCTTAACATAATAAACAATTTCTGGTTTAAAGAACTGACGTCGCTACAATATTATGTCAATAAACCTTCTGATATCTAGAATCGAATGCATTGATTACTTGTTTTTATTTTTATTTTTTATTTTTATTTTTATTGTATTTATTGTTCTTTAAATTACAGTCGACTCTCGTTAATTCGAAACTCGAGGGACTCTCAAAATATTACGAATTATCAAGAGTTTGAAATATCAAATGGTTCGAAATTTGTGAGAGAAAATAAATAAAACTTCGAATTATTAAGACGTGTTAATCAATTATTCAAATTCAAATTCATTTATTATTTATTAAATGCTATTGTACAGTAACATTCGGTAAATAACTAAACATAACCAATTCGTGAGAAGTGTAAAGTCAAATTACTAATCATAACAAAAACAACGGCTCATTGAACAAGTTTGAACTTGTCGCAAAATGTACCTACCTGACTACCTGCTTCAATTACACATTACAATCTTTCCGCCTCTTTCTCTCTGCAACTTTGAATTGTCGAGTGTTGGACGCCGATGAGTTCGAATTAACGCGTCGTTTTGTTATAAAGCAATGATATTTTCATTCGAATTACCAATTGCACAAAAATGTATGGATTTAGTTCGAAATATTTATAAAGAGATTTTGTAGGGACCTCGTGATAACTTTGAATTATAGAGAGGTTCGAATTATCGGAGGTTTGAATTAACGAGAGTCGACTGTATCTCTAAAAAAATAAAAAAATAATAAAAATATGTTTCAAGTTCGATTGAAATATGTTTCAAGTCCGTATCGAATAATTCACTTTAATCGATGTTTTTCAGGTTACCTTCCTGCGAAGATAAAATTGATAGACGTCAAATGTTGCCTATTAAATTGGCTCCACTATAATATGTATAATTTTATTTTATTTGTATAAGATTCGCATAAGAATTCGAAATTCGAATAATACACACAAATATTCAAACACACCTGCGGATGGCCAGGAGCCGCGTGATGTAATATTCTAAGCTGGTGTCGGCCGGCGAGCGGCTGCTGTCGGTACAGCAGTTGCGCCGTGGGCTGCGGGGGAGCCGCGGAGCGAGGCGTGTCCGGGGGCGCCGGGGCGCCGCCCGCCGGCCGCGCGCGCCGCACCAGCTCGGGCCGGGGCGCCGCCGGGGGCGCCGCGCCCGTCGCGTGCGCCGCCACCACGATGCGCTGTGGCGCCGGGCCCGCCGCGGGCGCCGAGGACGTCGCCGGGCCCCCGCCGGCCTTCAACTTCTCTTTGGCGATTCTTTCGGCCCGTCGGGTCGCCACCTCCATGGGGGTCGGCGGAGTCTCGTAATCGACCCCGTGGTCCGCCAGGAGCGCCGCGTGCTTGGGGTTCCGGTGCGCGGCGTCGTCGAGGCGGCGCTTGGGCGCGGCGCGGCGGCGCTCGGCCGCGTCGCGCATCGCGTCCAGGCGCTGGGTGGGCGGGCGCGGCGCGTCGTCGTCGGGGCGGCGGCGCGCCGGCGGCGGCTTGCGGTGCTTGCGGCGCGCGCGCTCCGGGTCGGCCAGCGCGTCGTGGCGGTCGCGGCAGGCGCGCGGCGAGCGGTAGGCGCGCGCCACCTCGTTGACGAGCTCGGCCAGCCACTCCCAGTTGGGCGCGCGCGCGGCGGGCGGCTCGGCGGGCAGGCGCTGCAGGCGCAGCGCGCGGCGCAGCGCGGCGTCCTCGCAGGCGGCCCAGTCGGGCGGCGGCGCGGGGGGGTCGCGCGGCGCGGCGGGCGGCGGGCGCGCGCGGGGCCGCGGCCGCGCGCCGGCGCGCTCGAACAGCGAGGGCGGGGCGGGCGCGGCGCGCGCGGGGCGGGCGCGGCGCGGCGAGCGGGCGGCGCGCGGGTCGCGCCAGCGCACGGGCGGCAGCAGCGCGTCGGGCGCGGCGCCGCGGCGGTACAGCGCGCGCGCCCAGCTGTCGCAGTACACGTCGCCGTCGCTGGAGGGCGGCGTGGGCGGGCCCCACACCTGCGAAGGGAGCGCGGTTAGCGGCGGCCGACTGGGCAAGCTCACGGACGGAGGGAACGCTACTCACCGGCATCCTCTCGGACGAGTCTCCGTCGCACACCCACACCTGAAAGAGCGACTCGTATCATTGTATCGTATTCGACTATTTCGATCTCATCTTTCACTCACCGCGTATCGTTCCTAGACCTTCGTTCGACTTTTAACTATCACATGATTTTCTCTTTTCTCTACGATAATTAAGCTATCGTTAAGGTCACATTTAAGTCGTGAACTTTTAATAATGATATCCATTATATTTTTATTTCTATTCGTGTAACATTACTGGTGTTCCTATTTAAGTTTGCCCGACTACTCTTTTTCGGACGACTTTTTCGGCACTCATGAATATAAGTACTTATAAATATACTATATAAGTATTCTTAAAGAGGAAATAATAGAATAATGAACATCATATGTAGTTAAAAATTGGAAATAATCGTGGTTTACTATATAGACGGATAAACAATTTGTCAATAGAAAAAAAATGTGCAATAATTAATTATGTGCTTAATTAATAATTATATGAATATGCATGAATGCACAAGCATAAATATATTTTTTTCCTTTTCAAGTTCTTAATAATGTTTTTAGGGAATTCTCATTAATTAAAAAAAAAACATAAATGCTCACTACGGCAAAAGCACTAATTTCTCATCCCACTAACTATAATAATTAAGAGTTTCTTTGATTTTTCATTTCAGTATCAATTCAGTGTATAATATTTCTTACTGAATGCCAAATTCACTAATATATATATATACTAGCGGTCCGCCCCGGCTTCGCCCGTGGTACATATGAAAAATAGATGTTGGCCGATTCTCAGACTTACCCGATATGCACAGAAAATTTCATGAGAATCGGTCCACCCGTTTCGGAGGAGTATGCAGACTAACATTGTGACACGAGAATTTTATATATAAGATGTATATGTAGTGGCCATATCGTAGATTTGCTCTATGATTGATCATTTCGTGAAATGTTCGCATTTCATGAAATGGTTGAATGTCTATTGGCCACATCATAATGTGGTTTGAGCAGATCAATGACAAGAAATCGTTTCTCGATATGGGCAACTAAACGCGTGTTTTTTCATGAAATGATCAAAATTATTTGATCATATCGTAAAGTAGTTAAGTTATTGGTAGAGGCGCTGCAAGCGCTGTGTTTATATGTGAAGACGGCGGCCGCTGGCGAAAATTTTATTATTCGCAGTTAGAAACTTCATAATTCGTTTAATTACAATATGAACAAAAAATTCGTTTAATTACAAAGTTCGACTTCTATGGAAACTGCGGATATCTTATATTCAAGAAAAAATGCGTAAAAAATCCTATTACTATATTTATATATCCTCATGGGCGTAGCCACGGTGGGGCAAGCGCCCCACCCCGCCCTGGCTGGCTCTGACCTGGAAGGTACCTAACCATATCTAAAAACCTAATATCCGGAAGAAAATTCACACTGGAAGGTCATCAGTCGACACAGAAAAAAATGCGATCAAAAAACGAAAAACTTTCATTTTTTGAAAATCAGTTATATACCTATGTGCAATTACTGACCATAAAAACACAAAATGCTGACGGATCTAGGTGGTAACTTCGCTCGCATAAAACTATCCACTTTAGGGTAAAAGTTATCCAGACTTTTTTGTAGAGTAAAATTTCGCATATTTTATATTCTGTACACTTTTTTGTATAAATTACCGTTTACGATTTATGGCCTATTTAATGAACCGGTTCATCATTTTTGACTAATTACTCTTAAAATACTGAATTAATCAATAAAACGAAATTATCAATTTTTAAGAGCACTCTATTCTCTACAACTTCTGTTGGAAACGCTTTTTTGTAATGCCCACACTTTTTGAGTTATTTAATGTTTAATGTTGAATTACCGTACAAATTTCAAAAATCTAATAAAAAATTAAATCCTGTAGTACTTACAAATAAAGTCATTTTCTATAAAAATAAATCTAATTTTTATCAAAATTTTGAGCCGTTTCGGAAACGGCGAAAATTCACTTACATCTCACCTCTTCTTCGTCTTCATTACCTGAGCCCATGGCTACATACGCCCATGTAATATCCTACTACATGTATATTATTATAATTGTTTCTTTTCTAAAAAGCGATTCGCTTCTGGCGCTCGCCGGCCGCTACCGCGGCACTAACTTAAATTACATTAAACAAGTTCTTAAAATATTCTGATTTTTTTAAATATTCGATTAACTCCTTATGTTTTATACGATCTTGCCTCATGTGGATGATAAAATCGTGAAACATTGACGATTTAACGATCTGGTTAAACTATTCTGGCCACTTCATGAAATGCGACCATTTCATGAAATGAGCAAATCTACGATATGACCACGACATATACATACTTATATACCTAAGTTTGTTAAATAAAAACTATTCTAACGAGGATCTAGTTCGAAGTTGTATAATTGACTGCCCAGTGATTCCCCTTTCTGTGATCTAATCTAGCCCATATTTTTCTGGACTGCAGAAAAAAGCTAACCTGTTTTTCAATCCTTGCATAAGTTATTTAATTTTTAATTTGATTACTTTAATTCATTGATGTATTCATTAGTAAAAAAATATTTCTTATTTACGTAATAAAATGATTTGTGTCAGGTCGAAAATGGCCTGAATCGCTTCGAGTAAGGATGGTCGACCGCGCCGCTTTTTTTTCATATATCAATTTAAAGATATGTTCAACAATTTTCCTGCACTATTTTAGTAATAAAAGTAAATTTTCCACACGTGGCGTACGGTCGTGCAGCGGGCGGCACCGAGCGGCGCGGGAGGGGGGAGGGGGAGGGGGAGGGCGCCGCTCGGTCTCGCCCGTAAATGCTTGCACGCCTTACATCCCTGACGTTCGCGGTTCGGCGTCGCCGTTTTGGTGACATCTCGCGAGAACCGGCCGACTACGAACGGGGTCAAGCATTTACGGACGAGTAACGAGCGGCACCAAAACGTCGAACGTCAGAAATATAAAACGCAAGGGTACAGAGCGTCAAGTCATTTATTATCATCGTCGTCGGCGCCGGCGAGCCACGAGTCGAGCGTGCCGTTGCGCAGCGCCCGCCGCCGGGCCGCCGGCCCGCCCGCCTCGTCCAGCGTCCACAGGTTGATGTGCACCGTGCCGCGCGAGCGCGTGCGCGGCGTGGCGGGCGGCGGGCCGGCGGGCCGCGCGGGCGGGCCGGCGGGCGGGCCGGCGGGCGGCGACGGCGGCGGCGACGGCGGCGGGGCGCGGCGCGCGCGGCGGCGGGCACGCACCTGGGCGCGCGCGTCGTCCGCGCTGTACGTGAGCGGCGGGTCGGCGGGCCGGTCGGGCGGCGGGTCGCGGTCGCGCAGCTCGCGGCGCGCGCGCTCCCACTCGCGCAGCTGGCGCCGCATCTCGCCGAGCGCGGCCCGCTCCGCCTCCGTGGCCGCTTCGCTCGTTTCCACCATCCTCATCGCGTACTTCTCCACGGGGGTCAACTGTAATGAAATTTATACCGTGTCATGGAGCGAGTGTCACTATTATTTTCAAATGAGCCTATACTTCGACGTGCACTAATTTTTCTTGACATCCACGATCAAAAATTCACGCCTGGAAGAATATTCGAGGCGACTCTCTTCTATGTTTGACTGCGATTATTTCACTGAGACTGCGACTGAGATATATTGATTTTTGATACACATAAAATGTACAAAAATCGGAAATACATAACTTTTGCGTCGGAGCTGGAGCAAAGGAGATTGCCCGAGTGACTATGGCACTTGGTATCGCAATCAAACTTATTGTGTCAAAATAAAATATAGCTCAATTTAAAGCTTGATGTTACTACTTTTAGATATGATTAAAATTTTTATGTAAATAAGCCGCAGTTCGCGACAATAAAAATAAAACAATAGTTATATTCAACACTTCAAAAAATACTTTATCGAGTTTAAACTAACGATAAACGTTAAGTTTTACACCAATTTTATTACATAGGTAATATTTTAATTTACAACTTACAAGACACATGTGAAAAGTAAATCGTAATAAACATTATTTCAAAATAAATAACGTCAAAAACATTCATTTCAAATAGAAACTTAGACATTAATTATTGACGCTACAGATTGTCAGTCTTACTATAGTATATTCCTAGGGCAGGCGGAAATTCGTACAATGACACGAAGTATTATGTTATCATCAAAATAAAACGATACCTATCGCTCTTCATACACTACTTTATCGTTTACGCAGCGTACCGCTTAACGCTTTTCATGGTACAAGGTGAGGTGAGCGACGAGGTCGTTCAGAGATAACAAACTTGTTTTGACATGTCTGGATGAGGTGCGGATTAGGAAGCTAAAAGTAAATAATTCACTAATTTCATAAGATGTTACTAAAATATTTATTATTATTTTTATTATAAAACACTTAGAAGTTGGAACCTAAGAGCAGAAGTGGTCTAACATTTTTTTTTGTTGTAAATTGTGTCATACCTACAGCTTACTGCAAAGTAAGTTAGATATAATCAAGTCAAAGTCAAAGTGTTATGTAATGTAGGTTACTGAAATAAAGATTTTCACTTTCACTTTCACCCTTTAATAATGTTCTCAGGTTACACAAAGGTTGGTTACCCCTGTTAGGTCATTGTACGAATTTCCGCCTGCCCTAGGAACATACTATAGTAATGATAAAAATACCCACCTTGGTATTGATTTTTAGATCGATTTGTCAATTATTTATTCTATTGGGAAACTGTTATTATTTGCATTATATTTTTTTAAATCAGTAATTAATCAGTATTTAATCCGCTAATCATTTTTCCGAATTAAATTGAATATACTTTCATCGTAAATGTTGTTTTATTTTGAATATAAGAGAGTAGCAACACTGCAAGCAATATTGCAAGAGAGATAGATATACAGGGTGTCCCAAAAAGTAGTGATGAATGGAAGCTGGGAAGTAGAGGACCTAGAGGGCTATCGGAATCCCGAATCACCCCCATGTATGTTATGCGATTTTTCGTATTTTCGGAGTTATGACGTTTTTTTCAATTTTGCACCTATCGCCGAGTACGATGATATTTTTACTCATGGTGACGTCAATTATTGCGCTACATGCTTGATTTTTTTTTGTTTGCTAAGTTGAAAAATAGGCCAATTCAGTATGGTAACATTTACTATCGTTAGATCTTTGAATGGAATAAAAAAAAGATTTTTTTTTTTTTTTTTATCTGCAATCAGCGGTTTTCGCTATAAGCGGATGTGTTGTCAGGCAAAGTTTGGCATGTAGAGCGAGCCCTCCAGTGAGGACAACTGCTCTTCAAGTAATAAAGCTAGATTACATCTTTTCTTTTAAGACGTTTGTGGTAGGACCTTTTTATCAGTTGGCTAGCTAGTTTGTTAGGATGTTTCTCCAGCCTGGCAACATAAGATTTTGTATGCGTGTTAATTTCATCTTTTATGGAGCATATGTTAGTGTGGCTTTGAATTTTAGAATTAGTAGTAAACCAGGGGGCATTGCTGAGAGTTCGCAGTATAGTATTTTGCTGTCGTTGCAGTAGCGAGATAGATGAATTACTGGCACTACCCCATAGTTGAATGCCGTATGTCCATATAGGTTTAATTACACTTTTGTATATCAGTAGTTTGTTGTCCAGTGACAGGCGACTTATCCGGCCCAGTATCCAGTACAAGCTGCGGTAGCGAATGTTTATTTCTTCTCTTTTTGCTTTGATGTGGTGGTTCCAGGTCAAACGTCGATCCAAGTGTAGCCCAAGGTAGCGGACTCTGTCAGTGTGTGGTAGTGTAGAATCTTTAAGCTTTACAGGCGGGCAATCTTCTTTTCGAAGCGTAAAGGTGACGTGTACCGATTTTGAGGGGCTCGCTTTAATTTTCCACCTCTCCATCCAGTCCGTGATCGCGTTGAGACCTTTTTGTAAATTTTTTGATGCAATTGCCGGATCCTTACTACTTGCTAGTATTGCTGTGTCATCAGCGAATGTTGCTGTAGTAACGTTTTCAGTAAGTGGTAAGTCAGCTGTAAAAAGTGTGTATAGTACTGGTCCAAGCACTGAACCTTGTGGCACACCTGCTCTGACGTTGTAGATGTTTGATGTCTTTCCACTTTCCAGAATTTGAAAGCGACGTTCACTAAGATAGGATTTCATAAGTGGATAAAAGCTGTGAGGTAGATTTTGCCTTAATTTGTATAGCAAACCTTCGTGCCACACTTTGTCAAAAGCTTGCTGGATATCCAAAAACACCGATGAACAGTATTCCTTTTCTTCTAGTGACTTGCGGACTCTTTCAACTACTCTATGAACCTGTTCAATAGTGGAATGTTCCTGTCTGAAGCCAAATTGATGATCTGGAATAGCATTGTTCACTGCGAGGCAGGTAAGCATTCTGGATAACAAAATCTTTTCGAATACTTTTGACAGTATCGGTAATAGGCTAATGGGTCTATATGATGATACCTCATTAGCCGGTTTGCCAGGCTTATGTATCATCTGAATGTTTGATAATTTCCAGAGATTAGGAAAATGTTGAACCCTTAAAAACTAAAATTATACTAAAATTTTGGATGAAATAACCCGGAAATTCATAGTAGCAGAAGAAACCATTAAAAATGATAAAAGGGCATTCAGACATTTAAAAGACAACTTTTTACGGTGATGTCGCACTTACATGGAGCAACAGCGGGGTTATTTTAAAAATTTCTGGTAATTAAACACCTATTTATTGGTTTTAATTTGGTTTTAATGATCATCATGTTAATAAAATTTTTGCACTTACCACATTTAGATTTCAATTTTTCGATTGAAGCCTTCTGAATAATAAAATGACATTTTTAAGGGTAGCTACCTGATAGATAGAGCAAGTTTTTAAAAGCCAAACGGAAAACTTTTTTATGTGATTTTATTTTTTTATGGGCCCTTGAATTTGTGAACATACTGGGTAATTTTATCTTTCTTGGCATTTAATTCTTTTTTTTATTCCATTCGAAGATCTAACGATAGTAAATGTTACCATACTGAATTGGCCTATCTTTCAGCTAAGCACACAAAAAAAATCAAGCATCTAGCGCAATAATTCACGTCACCATGAATAAAAATCTCATCGTACTCAGCGATAGATGAAAAATTGAAAAAAATGTCATAACTCCGAAAATACGAAAAATCGCATAACATACATGGGGGTGATTCGGATAGCCCTCTAGGTCCTCTACCTCCCAGCTTCCGCTCATCACTACTTTTTGGGACACCCTGTATGTTTCAAAACAAAAACTTTTACTTTTATTTCTATTTATTCGGTATAGTTACGACTTAATAGTGATAAATATGCTCATTATAAATATAAATAGGAATTAACAATATCACGAACACGTGACACAACTAGAATTTCACGGATTCCATCCGTAGTCATACATGTTTCAAAACAAAAACTTTTACTTTTATTTCAATTTATCCAGTACTAGCGGTCCGCCCCGGCTTCGCCCGTGGTACATATTTCGCAATAAAAGGTAGCCTATGTTCTTTCTCAGGGTCTAAAGATTATCTGTGCCAAATTTCATCAAAATCGGTCCAGTAGTTTATGCGTGAAAACCATACATACATACATACATACAAACCTTTCCTCTTTATAATATTAGTATAGATAAGTAAGACTTATAGTAGAGCCATTTTAATAGGCAACATTTGACAGTTCAACAAAATTCAACAATGTAACCTAGTAACGACGGCATAGAATAACATGATATTTTGTTTTGTTAGAACTGCACATTTGCTTAACTTTTTTCAATTACGATTACATATTTATAATAAATAATAATGGCCGATACAAGAGTAATTTTAAGATTTGATTTTACTGATAAACCATTCTAAACGTAATAAACTATTTCTGATTTAAAGAACTGACGTCGCTACAATTTTATGTCAATAAACCTTTTTTCTTTTAAATACCAGAGACGTTACTCTAAAAATCGAAATCTGACATCTAGAATCGAATACATTGATGACTTGTGAATAAAAATCATTATAAATTAATAAATGCGTTATGTTTTTTTAATTATGTATTATACTTGTCTTATTTTGCTCCTTCAATTTACAAAATAAAGTATATTACTGGGACAGGTATTCGCCTGATGAATTTTAAAATTGAAGTTTGATTGACAAATGTTTCAAGTCCGTATCGATTAATTCACTTTAATCGATGTTTTTAAGCTCTTCGAAGATAATATTGATAGACGTCAAACGTTGCCTATTAAATTGGCTCGACTATAATAGTGATACATATGGTCATTATAAATACAAATAGGAATGAACAATATCACGAGTACGTGGCACAACTAAAATTTTACCGATACCACCCGCGGTCATTCTCCTTTGCGCATTCTCTATTCACCAGAACTTTTATCGCATCAATCGTTAAAGCCAAAGACCTAAAATTATTACTGATCTCTATTTACGTGTTAGGACTGTACCGAGTATATCACAAGGTTTATTTTTGTTTTAATGATGATGTGTAATAATTTGACTCGACTCATATATAGCAACAGTGCGGGCTTGCCTGGTCCATGAGCGCGCGCAGCTCGGGCGCGTCCCGGTGCGGGGACGCGCGCGGCTCGTCGTCCAGCGGCACGCTCTCGTCGAACTCGGCCAGCTCGCCCTGCGCCTCGGCGCGCGCGGCCGCCGCCGCCCGCGCGTCCGCCTCGTCCTCCGCCGCCGCCAGCGCGCTCTCCAGCTCGCCGCCCTCCGCACCGCCCTCCGCGCCGAACAGCTCCTTGATGTTCGCCTGCGCGTTCAAGAAATATATAAACGTAAAATTATCTTAAAAAGAATACTAAAGCGATCGCTAATATGGACCTATTGCCCGAAGATTATTCCTTTTACTGAAAGACTAATATTTCTTAAAAAAAACGACGGAACTGATAGGCTAGAAGCGCACTGACCGCCCGCAGGTAGGAGGTGGTGAAGTGGCCGTCCTCGATGGCGAGGTGGCCCAGCGCGCGCTTCTGCTCGGCCTTGCGCAGGATGTTCTCCTCGACGGTGGCGGCCGTGACGAGCCGGAACACGTGCACGTCGCGCGTCTGGCCGATGCGGTGGCAGCGGTCCTGCGCCTGCGCGTCCATGGTCGGGTTCCAGTCCGAGTCGTAGAACACGACCGAGTCGGCGCCCGTGAGGTTGAGGCCGACGCCGCCGCTGCGCGTGGACAGGATGAAGGCGAACACGCGCGCGTCGCTGTTGAAGCGGTCCACGAGCGGCTGGCGCTGGTCCACGCGCGTGGCGCCGTCCAGCCGCAGGTACGTGTGCCCGTGCAGCGACAGGAACGCCTCCAGCACGTCCAGCACGCGCGTCATCTGCGTGAAGATCAGCACGCGGTGCCCGCCCGCCTTCAGCCGCCGCAGCAGCCCGTCCAGCGTCTGCAGCTTGCCTGCAACGCGCCCCCGCACACGTTAAACCGACCCTGCTGCTTTTACCGGGTAAACTTTCTACGATGACAAATAATACTACGACAATACTACACTCGTGCACGTGGTAAGATGAACGGTGTAAAAAAGTTACAATTTTTTTTATATCTAAATATAAATATATATAGCTTAAAGGTAACTGACTGACTGAAATAGTGATCTATCAACGCCTTAGATCATTAAGTAATGGATGGAGTACGCTGGCAAATGTTCTAACTAAACTTTCTGCTGATTTTGGTGCGGGGAGGGTAACTCACACTATTGAAACACAATCACACATTCACAAAAATAATTTGTGTCACGAAAGTCGTAAAAATTTACGACCTTTTAAGCGACGAGTTTTTAAATTCAACTCTATCCCTAAGTTCATAAAGATTAAATTTGTATTTCATTCCAAGTTGTCTCGTGGGGAGTGCGGTTCAATATCGCGTTCTAAATTCAACTTTATAACTTAGTTCATAAAGATTAAATTTGTATTTCATTCCAAGTTGTCTCGTGGGGAGTGCGGTTCAATATCGCGTTCTAAATTCAACTTTATAACTTAGTTCATAAAGATTAAATTTGTATTTCTTTAAAAGATAGTCTCGTAAGGAATGCGGTTCATTATCGCGTTTTAAATTCAACTTTATCTCTTAGTTCATAAAGATTAAATTTGTATATTTTCTTTCCATGATAGTCTCGTGGGGCCGCATCAATGATCGAGTAAACATGACTCGATTATTTGTCTTGATCATATCGCTAAACGATACATCGACGATTATTAGAAATTGCATTTAATTAGAAATGTACGTTAAAAAAATAAAAAAATATACACAAATGAAAGGTTATTCCATCTTTTTTAATATTCGACATGTTTGAATTGCTTCTGCAAGACTTGACAGTGCAAAACGGCATTTTTAGCGGAGCACTCGCAGACGTCCTTTCGATGTTTTACGAATATGCAGAGTGTTTGTAATCGATTACGCAAGTAGTTTTTATGAAAGCATAAGATTTTTCGATTCGAATAATCTTATACCTCGGCAAAAGGGGAAACGCCTGCGAGTGTTATCCATTACTTAATGATCTAAGATCAACGCACAGCTCGAACCACAGGACGGATCGGGATGAAATTTGGCATGCAGGCACAGAATGTTTAAATAGTACAGGTACAGAAGAATTACTCGACAAAAAAATATAAATAAATGCGAGCCTTACAGTTACAGTTGTATTTAGCTTGCACAAAATTATGTGCCTATAATTTTATTCACCTACAAGTTTTGTCTCTTTCTATCGCGTGACCCTTATCTTTTCTTACGATGTCAGGGTTTATACCTAGTATGTACCTATTTAGGTCTTAACTATTAGTATTATTGTAATTGTAGGTAAGCTCTAAAAAAATATATTTCAAACCTAGTATACGACTCGCGCGCGACCGCTATGTCACACACAGCAAAGAAAAAGCAAATAGAAAACACGCACACGGTTGATTAAATGTGTCGTGTTGTTTTATGTCAGTACATCGTGACGTGGGTGGGCGAGCCCCCGAACGCCACACAATACTTTTACTTTAAACATTTTTTTCATCCATATCCGAGCGTCTCGACGAGCGCGCGCGTGAAACCTACCGATTGGAATACCGTCTGCTGGGCCCTACGTCCTAGTCTTTCTTAGTTTGTTTGCATATAAAAACGTTTTACATAAAAGTTAATTATGTAGATAGGTATTTTGATTTTGCTCCTTGAATTTATGAAAGAAAATATAGTACTTCGACAGAGATTAGCCTGATGAATTTTGAAAATTGCCATATATGTATTTCAAGTTCGATTGACATATTATTATTTGTTTCAAGACCGTATGGATTAATTCACTTTAACCGATGTTATTAGGCAAGTGTCCCCACAAAGTGGGGCTCCGTCGGCTCGCGACCGTCTTTTTGTAGAATTTTGGAAAAAGTAAATCCTCAGCATTTTACAAAATGCCGAGCATTTGTAAACGGCGAGATTATACAATTTGCCTGCGACATATACATGGTGTTATTGTTAAGTGTGCACAGGCGATTATTCCGTTACTATTGCAGGTATCAAAAAACTGATATCGTACTTTACCTATAGTCTGTCCACTATAAGAATTGCCTTTTGACAGCTCGACGGGTGATACCAGAAGTGATTTCCAAAAGATTATCGATTGTGATACCATTCCGATTATAAATTCAAAATATTATCATAAATCGAATCAGGTACATAAATAATAATTACAACGTAAACGTACTAATAAGATATGTAATAATAAGACCAAATATCAATGCATTTTATGTTAAAACTAAACTAAACTAATATTTTATTATTTATTGGTTTCTATCTTAAAATTTGGTTGTCTTTACATAACATAATAGAAGAGTTTTTCTGTATCGGATATATTTTACAGAGTATTTCTATCGATTATTATAATCTATCGAACCATCATTGAATAATTCTGTGTAGACATCACTAAGTGGGCGGGGCCTGTTCATGAAGTACAATATTACTTGTATGACATTTTAACATAGACAATACAATCCTTCATAGGCGTGAAGCTGTCAAAAAGCAAATAATATAATGGACAGAGTATAATGAGTAAAATGACAACAATAACTTTTTAAAAATAAAACGAGAAATATCCAAAAATGTTAAATGAAACGCTCCTTTAATTTACAATAATTATAGTATGTAAAGCAAGTTATTTTTAAAACGAAAAATTAAATCAAATTCAGAACATAAATTAATATATGTAATTATATTTGCTTAATATGAAGTATCGTATCGTGCACATCGAAAATAATACCAACACATACAAATTTTTTCTATAGTTAATATTTGTCTTTGTTATTAAAAATCAGTGGATGCGACACCCGCTACTGTCGATCCCGCTAATACCGTACGTAGGTAAACACGCTCGCTCGTCTGCGTGTGCCATTTCGAAAGTATCGTATGAAGATTCCCTCCTTGTCGTATCTGTATATTGTGCTTTTATTTCGTGATGAGTATAATCGATGAGTATGTATGAGTATGCACTGACCGCAGTCGTACTGCAGCAGGCGCGGGTGCGGGAAGGCGACGGCCTGGCGCGCGGCGGGCGCGTGCAGCAGCGCCAGCGCGCGGCGGGCCGGCGGGCCCAGCGCGCGGGCCAGCGCGCCCGCGGCCCGCCGCCAGGCGCGCGCCCCCGGCCCGCCGCCCGCCGCCAGCACCGCGCCGCCCGCGCGCGCCGCCGCCCAGCACACGCTGAACCTGCCGCAATAACAACAACGTTAGTGTGTGTGTGACGGACACGCGGGGCGAGGCGCTCGTGTCGCGAGAGAGAGTAAAAAAATAATACCTCACGAAAAGAAATTGTATGAAGTGCGACTAAAATGTTTATTTTATTTTTATTTGGTCCGCTAACTGGACGTTCCGACGTTTAGAAATAGTGAATATACAATCATAATCTTTGTGACTTTTACTTGGACGGCCTTCTAAGAGCGAACACGACATGCAAACAATTATAAACCTATACTTGTAACAATAATTAAAACATAACAATTAACAACATAGTTATATATTTGTTAGAAAAAAAATTTTTTTGTTTGTACTGACCGTTGCGATGCATTAAACAAGTCGAGCTCATGGCAGACAGTGTTATAAGTATAACACATACGGTTGATAGGTGAATTTTGGCCATATTTAGTGCGACATAGATTTAAATTAAAGGTCTTATGAGTGTAAATACGGGTACCAATTCTTGGCGTGTTTAAATTGAGGAGACTAAGCAGATCAGGACTGTCCACCAAACCATGAAGAATTTTGTACAAGAAGACCATGTCCGCTGACTTACGCCTTATAACTAGAGAAGTCATAGTGTTCAAGTCTAGAATTATAGGTGGTTAAGCGTCGGGAGAGGTTATTGGTATACGTAAGATGGTATAAGAATTTCTTTTGAAGTTTTTCAATTCTATTGACATGGACTGTGAAGGATGGGCACCAGGTTTGACTAAATTAAACTTTAAATATTTCGTAAATCGTACCGGTCAATAACGTCGTGCATCTCCGCGAGAACGTCTTCGATAGATTTGTGCGGCACCAGCGAGAGCGGCGGCGGCACGGCGAGCGCGGCGCGCAGGTCCGCGCCGAACAGCGGCAGCCGCCAGCAGCGCCGCTCGTTGGCGGCCGCCAGCCGCCGCAGGCAGCCGCGCCGGTGCGCCGCCAGCCGGCCCGCCGCGCCGGCCGCCGGGCGCGCGGGCGGCGCGGCGGCCGGGGGGCCCGACGGCGGCCCGCCGGCCAGGCGCGGCGGCGCGGCGGGCGGCGGCGCGCGCGCGGGCGGGGCGCGCGGCACGAGCCGCAGGTGTAGGCGCAGCGCGGCGGGCGGCGGGCGCGGCGCGGCGGCGGCGGGCCGCTCGGCGAGCTCCTCCACGAGGCGGCGCGGCGGCGCCAGGTGGCGCGCGCGGTGCGCCGCGAACGCCTCGGCGCCGGCCGCCTCGAGCGAGGCGAGGTCGCCGCCGAGGCGCGCGGCGGCGGCGACGCGCTCGGCGACGGCGGCCACGAGCGCGAGCGCGGGCACGCGGCACTGCAGCGGCGCGAGCTGCAGCGGCGACGACACCGGCCGCGGCTCGAACAGGTCCGGGTGGTTGCACACTTTTCGCAGTTGCATCAGCACGTTGATCACGCTCAACAGATTGCCGGAGGCGAGACTCTCTTTCGTCCTGAAAGGAAAAAATAACTAGAGTCAGCGTTTCGAACGTCTCCGAAACGCTAAAAGGAACGCATCGGAGCGCAGACGTACTTGGCCCGCGACATGAAGTCGTCGTAGAGGAAGCGCTGGCGCTTGGCGAGGCGGCACATGAGCACGTGCTCGTACTTGCGCGGCATCTGGCGCTCCACGTCGGCCTTGAGGCGCCGCAGCAGGAAGGGCCGCAGCACCTCGTGCAGGCGCCGCACGAGCGCCTCGCTGTAGCGCGTGCTGCCCTCGGCGATGCCGGCGACGGGCGCGAACCACTCGCGGAACTCGCTGTGCGACGCGAACACGTCGGGCATCAGGAAGTGCATCAGCGACCACAGCTCCAGCAGGCTGTTCTGCAGCGGCGTGCCCGTCAGCAGCAGCCGCCTGAGGAGCGATCGAAACGTTAGAGAAACGAACGAATTTATTTAGTTTTCAGAATTTCCTCCCGTTATAAACGACTATTTTTCGGTGTCATGAGTTATTATTTTGTAATTGTTTGATTGTATTGAGATTGATTGTTTATTGACATAACTAATATATTCTTTTTAATAAATGTTTATAATAAACAGTGGTGGACGCATAATATGAAACACCTGACACGATCGATTAGTCATAAAATTTATTTAACATTAATCTATACTAATATTATAAAGAGGAAAGGTTTGTAATTATGTATGTATGTTTGTATGGTTTTCACGCATAAACTACTGAACCGATTTCAAAAATTCTTTCACAATTAGAAAGCTGCATCTTCACTGAGCAACATAGGCTATATTGCATTTAAAAAAAAATAGTTCCTTACCAAAAATGCAATAATGTAACCCAAGGTGTAAAAAATTCCTTAATAAAAATTCTGTCATCGCGTGCGCTGCGGAATCTATTGAAGATAGAACAAAAAAATGTTCTACGGTATTATAGAATGGATCAATATCTACAAGAAAGTCCGCGATACCATATGTCCATCTTCAGTAGTTATGTTACTACAACAACTTTTTTACGTTTTCAAAGTAAATAAAAGTGCCGACAGTAATCAAACCATGTTATCCATACACAAAGGTATATTTATCCTTATCCCATTAAATGATGTTTTATAATAGACTGTTTCAATACCAGCTAAATACTTTTTAAATTAAACAAATTGGATATTCCATTCAAAAGATATAACGAATTTTTAAAAGTGTCATATACAGGGTGTCCCAGAAGTCGACGTCAAGCCGAAATTTTCTGAAAGGTAATGCCACACCAGTTATCAGAAAAATTGAAAAAAAAAAATTTAAGTCATGTATTTTTGAAGTTATGGATTTTTTTATTTAATTCCAGAAAATTTACACCATGTGACAGTTTTTTCATTCCTGTTGTTACAAATTTTTACTTTTTGCCAATTTTTTTTCTCTTACGTCATCCCAAATAGTGCTTTATGTAACCTGTGATCCTAAACCCTGTGCCGATCACTCCAACTTGTAGGAAAATGTCATTTTATACCGTACCAAGTTTTCACAATTAATTTTTCGCACTACTTCAACTGATCGTCCTGAAAAAAAAAAATACTACTCCAGTTTGGCAAGTAGCTTTAAAAGTTAGCGCATTTAATAAGGATTCTAACGTGGTATAACACTTACTCCATTATATCTAAGATCGGCCATAAAAAATTTTTTTGTTAAACAAAGTCTGTTTTTAACGATTTCTTTGAAATTAAAAAAAACTATTCTAGTGTACCCAAAGCGTTCCTAATGACCACAGCGTGGTTAAATAAGATGGAGAGAGACATTCCATAAAGTGTGAGCGAGACAGATAGTGACGCTTATGACATACGGACGCAAATAAGTGAACGAGACAGATAAGCATTACAGCCACTTAGTTCGAGAACACCTTAATGAGGAATATCCAGACAGATGGATAGGGCGGGCAGCGGGCTGGTACAATTTCGTGGCCCGCCCGACTTAACCCGATTTAAATCCTCTAAATTTTTTTCCTGAGGAGCAGTAAAGGAAAAAGTCTATTCCAAGTCGATTGAAAATGTAGAAGAGCTTAGACAGAGAAAAGCAGAAGTAGTGGAATTTGTAAATAATGGAAGATTTGCCCGCCTGATTTCACGATCTTTTTTAAGGAGATGTCGAGCTTGTATTACAGCTAAAGAACGGAAATTTGAAAATATATATTTTGTAAAAAAAAGTAATAAATCCATACTAATATTATAAATGCGAAAGTAACTCTGTCTGTCTGTCTGTTACTCAATCACGCCTAAACTACTGAACCAATTTGCATGAAATTTGGTATGGAGATATTTTGATACCCGAGAAAGGACATAGGCTACCTTTTATTGCGAAATATGTACCACGGGCGAAGCCGGGGCGGACCTCTAATAATATTATAAATGCGAAAGTGTGTTTATTCGTATTAATGTGACATGGCCATGGGTAACTTTTGACAGCGGTGAAACGACTCATACTATTGCGAATTTAACATCAGGGGAATCCGCGGGCAAAGAAAAATATATGAATATTGTTTTCAATAAAAATGATGATGATGATATTGTTCATGAAATTAATAATAATTCCATTATTCCAGGGCCCTGGTGAAAGCGCCCAACGACCACTAGCTATGCAGATACTAAGCCATTCTGCGCACGCGCGGCCTGTGGATAGAGAGCATAGCGTACGGGATGTGGGTGGGAATAGGTGGGTGGTTTACTTTAATCAGTCGTAAAAATTTCCAATTTTAGGAAGATTGAAAAATGATTTTAACAATAGTTAGGGAAATTTCGATTGACAGAAAAATTACGATCAAGTCAGGAAAAATTTCTATAAGTCAGGAAAATTTCCATAAGTCGGGAAAATTTCTATAAGCTGGAAAATTTCCATAAGGAAAATTTCTATACACCAGAAGAATTTCTATAAACAAGGAAAATTTCTATGTCAGGAAAATTTCTATACGGCAGGAAAATTTATATAGATAAGGAAAATTTGTATAAGTCAGGAAAATGTTTATATGCCAGGAAAATTTCTATACGCCAGGAAAATTTCCATAAGAAAGGAAAATTAAAGACAGGAAAATTTCCAAAGGCCTGAAAATTTTTATACGTCAGGAAAATTTCTATACGTCAGGAAAATTTCTATACGCCAGGAAAATTTCTATACGTGAGGAAAATTTCTCTTTGCCGCAAAAATGTTTATAATCCAGGAAAATTTCCATAAGAAAGGAAAATTGACGACAGGAAAATTCTATACGTCAGGAAAATTTCTATACGTCAGGAAAATTTCTGTAAGCCAGGGAAATTTCTATACGTCAGTAAAATTTCTATAAGTCAGGAAAATTTCCACAAGTCGGGAAAATTTTTATAAGCTGGAAAATTTCCATAAGTCCGGAAAATTTCTATACGCCAGGAAAATTTCTATAAACAAGGAAAACTTCTATAAGTCAGGAAAATTTCTATGTTAGGAAAATTTATAAAGATAAGGAAAATTTGTATAAGTCAGAAAAATGTTTATAAGCCAGGAAAATTTCTATACACCAGGAAAATTTCTATACGTCAGGAAAATTTCTATAAACAAGGAAAATTTCTATAAGTCAGGAAAATTTCTATATGTTAGGAAAATTTATATAGATAAGGAAAATTTGTATAAGTCAGGAAAATGTTTATAAGCCAGGAAAATTTATATACGCCAGGAAAATTACCATAAGAAAGGAAAATTTAAGACAGGAAACTTTCCATAAGTCCGGAAAATTTCTATACGTCTGGAAAATTTCTATACGTCGGGAAAATTTCTTTAAGCTAGAAAAATTTCTACAAGTCAGGAAAATTTCTATATGTTAGGAAAATTAAAGTTAACTAGGTCAAGATTTTTAATAATTTTTTTAATTTTTCTTACTTTTGTTGACTTTGGTAAAAGTGGCGTCACTATCTGTCTCGCTCACTCATGGCAAACATGACCACTATCCATCTCTCTCATCATTTTGCCATAAAACTAAGAACCTACCAAGAGTTTGTGCGAATAAAAAACATTTTAACTGAATAAAATGGGTTAGCAAAAATCGGATTACTTGAGGTTTTTATTTTTTCATTCATTTTTTTTTAGTATGAAACTAACAAGTATTGTACTATTTTACAATCCTGATTAAATGCGCCAACTTTTAATGGCACTTGCCAAGGCACTCTAGTACATTTTTTTTAAAGGAGGGGCCGTCAAAGTCGACAAATTTTGAAAATTTTAAATTCATAGTTTAGCAAATAGTCTTCAACTCAACGAAACTTGGGGCAATTGTGTCATTTTTTTTGACTGTGATTCTAGAAATGTTATTTAGGGTTATGGTTCCAAAGTTTAAATGAACAAAAATAATAAAAATTAACCACAATAACCGAAAAATATAATACAGGTTGACCAAATTTTTAGGTTTTTCTTAAATGCCCATAATTTTCAAAATGCATGGGATAGATTTTTTTTCAGATTTTTCTCATGATGGTTACAATCAATCCTGTCGCCCCGTTTTGGCTTGACGTTGAGTTCTGGGACACCCTGTATATAAAAATGAAACCCGTTTTCCTTGGTCACGGCATCTCGCGTGAACGGGAGAACCGATTTCGATAATTATTTTTTTATTATAATTCTTGAAGTACGAGGATGGTTCTTATGTAGAGAAAACGTAAATATGTGCCACAGGCGAAGCCGGGGCGGACCGCTAGTTTCTTATAAAACTAGATAAACAGAAATATATCATACGAAATAATTAATCTCTAATGCGTTGTCAATTAAATTTTGTATAAAACATAAGAAAGTGAAAGAGATAGATATAGTTAAAAATAATAATCAGTCTCGCATAAGACGTGCACGCTGTCTAGAACTAGGCCTTCTAAAACATTTAAAATAAATACAGTTTATTGAAAGTTTTTGTGTGGGCTTTTTATTTTACTAAAACCAGCGCCTGCTCACAAATTTTATCTGCGTATCATCCCTGCGGTAAGAGCGAGCCAACGTGTAAGGTGTTACTAATTATGCGTCCACCGCAGTATTAATTATAATTAGATTTTTTTTAAATAGATAGCTTCCCGCCTTTCTATAAAAAAAAAAAAAAAAAACAAAATCTGTAGAGTGTAATTTTGAATATCTAAGCACACAGACGGCAGAGGGCTACTTTTCTTTATACTATGTTATGATATTGTCTATTATTCAACTATGTGGAGCTGTGTTTATATTTGCATGCTAATGCACACGCACACACACACACACTGACACCCACGCACTTACTGTCCCTTTCACACGCACACACTCACTTATTAATATTAAGCTTTATTTATTCACACACACTATTTATTTACAATTTGCTATGGGACCATCCATTAATCACGTGATGTTTTTTTTGGCATTTTTACCCCCCCCCCCTCCCCCTTGGTGATACGTGGTGAGGTTTAAGACTACCCCTCCCCCCTCTCCCCTATATCACGTGTATTTTTTCGTACCTGCAAAGAATCTATTTTTTATTTATAAAAAAATCTGGTATAAGTATCATCTAATTTTATTATAGAAAATTAAAGACTATAATAAACGTTCAGAGGTAGACAGAAAGGTTGCAGTTTGTTTTTGACTGACATAAAAATACCGTAATGAAAGAAATGCGAAAAAGTTTGTGTGTACTAGTACATGAACATTGTTTAATGTACAATATTTTCGGACCACGGATTAGCAAGACTTCTTCAACGCGAGTAACTGGATAAGCATCTTATAACTAAAGATAAATACATGTAACACCGCTTTTCGGTTGAGTATCGCGCGCTTGCCGAAAAAATAAGTACACGTGATACTTAACTTTAACCCCCCTCCCCCTGATGATATTTCGTGATTTTTTATGGACCCCTCCCCCCCCCCTTTCGAGCCTCACGTGATTAATGGACAGCCCCAATGACCAGATTTAAAAATATTTTTCCTTCAAAACCATACAAAATTCCCAGCCCATATATTATTGTTCTATAATTATTATTTAAGGCTTGCATGGCCAATTGGCGTCGATGTCTTACCTCTCTGTTTGAAAATTGAGCAGCATCTGCCACCGCTGGGATTTAAAGTTTTTGATGTTCTGGGCCTCATCGAGTATTAAATATTTCCATCGTTTCCTTCGAAAACTTTGATGGTCCTGAACGACTAGTTTGTACGAGGTTATGCACACGTGAAAAGAGTTCGCTTTCGTCCAACCGACGCGTTTCAACTTTCGCTCTTTGATCGTCCCGTAATAGGTGAGTATCTTGAAGGCGGGGCACCACTTCTTGAACTCCATCTCCCAGTTGAGCACCACGGAGGTGGGCGCGATGACGAGGTGCGGCCCCCAGTCGCGGCGCTCCAGCGCCAGGTGGGCCAGCAGCGCGATCGTCTGGATGGTCTTGCCGAGCCCCATCTCGTCCGCCAGGATGCCGTTGAGCCGGCGCGCGTGCATGGTGGCCAGCCAGTGCAGCCCCACGTGCTGGTACTCCCGCAGCGAGTGCTTCAGCAGCCGCGGCACCGGCGTGCCCACCGTCGTCTCCGACAGCGTGGTGCCGGTCGGCTGCAGCGACGCCGCCAGCGACGCCGCCGCCTCCACGCGCTGCGAGCCCTCCTCCTGGTCGCCGCCCGCCCCGCCGGCCGCGCCGTCCATCAGCGCCTCCAGGTGCTCGGAGCCCGTCGACTCGTCGCCTTCCGAGTCGGTGTCGTCCTCGTCCTCGTCGCCGTCCGCCTCGCTGGCGGTGGAGGAGGCTGCGCTGGCGGCGGGCGGGGAGCGCGGGGAGCGCGGGGAGCGCGGGGAGCGCGGGGAGCGCGGGGAGCGCGCGCGGTAGCGGCGCAGCAGCTCGTCCAGGTCCAGGTCGGCCTCGTCCTGCAGCGCGGCCAGCTCGGCGGCGGTCTCGTCGGGCCGCTCGGCGCGCTCCTGCTCGGCGATGGTGGCCTCGTCGTCGGCCGAGTCACCGTCGGGCCCGTAGTCGGAGGGCGGCGGCGAGTGCGCGGGCACGTAGCCGGGCGGCAGCAGGTCGCCGAGCGCCAGGCGCGACTCGCGGCGCAGCGCGGCCAGCTCGTCGCGGTGGTCGCCCGCCGAGTGGGCCGCCTCGCGCTCGGCGGCGGCGATGGTCTCCTCGTCGTCGTCCGAGTCGCCGCGCGGCTGGAACTCGTCGTCGGAGGGCGGCGTGTCGGGCGCGTCCCCGCCGCCCGCCGAGTGCAGGTTGGCGGCCAGCTGCCGCGAGTATCGCTCCGTGCGGTCGACGATGTAGCTTAGTTGCTCGTCCAGTGCTTGTTTCCGGGCTCTCTCCACTCTCTGGACGCGTTTCCATTCAACCAGCTAAAAATTAACAAGAATGTATGTATATTATATTGGCGACGTTTATAGATACTCTAACTGTGTGAGTAATATGCTTAGGGTGGATTTCACCAAACGAGAATAAGTCTCACTCCAGAGTATACAGCAATAATCCTATGATCAAACTATTTTTATGTTTCACCAAGGACTTATCCTAGGGTTAAACGGTTATTCTCATGTAAATCATTACTCCACCAATTTCTGAGGAGTATTGCACTTAAACCGTGGATAAGATTTCAATATAACGTCTATATCTGTATTATTAATTATTATTTTCCCTAACCAACTGTATTTTATCCAAATGGCTGAATGTTTGAGAGCATTAATAGACTCTGAAGGTGATGATGACTTTTTACCAAAGCGACCAAGCTGGATATATGGTTTATTCCGCGCGGATTTTTTCTGCAATTCTGTGACACGATGCATGGAGCGGTGCGAATTACATTCGCGCTATATTTTTTGTAGTATGAAGTAAGTATGAATATGCCCGCTCTGCGGAAAAAACCGCGCGTTTTGCTCAGTCATGCAACGACGCTATTTGGAAGATCCATTCACTTTAACACGCTTTTATTATGTACTAGTGGTCCGCCCCGGCTTCGCCCGTGGTACATATTTCGCAATAAAAGGTATGCTTTGTTGTTTGTTAATTATGTTCTATGTTCTTTCTCAGGGTCTAAAGATTATCTGTGCCAAATTTCATCAAAATCGGTCCAGTAGTTTACGCGTGAAAACCATTCATACATACATCATCATCATCAGCCCATATACGTTCCCACTGCTGGGACACGGGCCTCCTATGAGGGTACAGGCCATAATCCACCACGCTGGCCGAGACATACATACTTACATACAAACCTTTCCTCTTTATAATATTAGTATAGATGTACATGTACGTGTCGTGGCCATATCGTACATTTGCTCATTTCATGAAATGATTGATCATTTCACGAAATGGTCGCATTTCATGAAATGGTTGAATGTCTATTGGCCACATCATGATGTGGTTTGAGCAGATCAATGATAAGAAATCTTTTCTCGATATGGCCAACTAAACGCGCGGTTTTTTCATGAAATGATCAAAATTATTTGATCATATCGTAAAATAGTTACATTACTTATTGGTAGAGGCGCTGCTAGCGCTGTGTTTATGTGATAAGATGGCGGCCGCTGGCGAAAATTTTATTATTCGCATTTAAAAACTTCCTAATTTGTTTAATTACAATATGAAGAAAGTCATAGCAAAGAATATACAAAGAAGAAGATCGAGTACTTAGGTACTATGGAAACTGCGGATATCTTATATTCAAGAAAAAATGCGTCTAAGATCCTATAACTATATTTAATATCCTACTATATTATTATAATTGTTTCTTTTCTAAAAAAAAAACGATTCGCTTCTGGCACTCTCGGTTCGTGCGTTGTTTTAACAAAGTCTAACCTAACCTAACTGTTTCCTATTACAAAAACGATTCGCTTCAGGCACTCGCCGGCCGCTACTGCGGCACTAACTTAAATGACAATAAACAAATTCTTAAAATTTTCTGAATTTTTGAAATATTTTATGGACTCCTTTATTATTCTTTAGTGGTAGTCGAGCACGCTTCGGCAGGAATTGGGCCAGCTCGCACCGGGGAAGGTACCACACCCCCACAGAAAACCGACGTGAAATAGTAGCTACTACTGTGTTTCGTACGGTGAGTGGGGGGGCCGGAGGCCCGTATCCCTTCCTTATCCCTCTCCCTATCCTTCCCACTCCTCTCCTTTCTTCCCATCAACATTCCCTTCTTTATCCCTCCCATCCCAATAATTCCACCCCATCCCTACCCCCTTCAAACAAACAATATGGCAGCGGGATTAAATATAGAACTACCCCAGGAGGGTACTAGCATCACCGATGCTGGAGAATCCCTCTCTGAGTGTTATCGCTCAGGCTGCCCCACGTACTCTGGGGGGGGCAAAATTCCGCTTTTCAATACAGCCACAGGCATAAAAGGTAAGCCTTTATCGGCGACCCCTTCCACATTACTATCTGTGGACTTTTGCAACATTAGGGGACTTCATTCAAATCTAAATGCCGTTCATCAACATCTCGAGACGGCTAAGCCGGCTTTACTCTTTTTGACGGAAACGCAGATCTCCTCTCCTGCTGATACATCTTACTTAAACTACCCGGGCTACACGCTGGAACATTTATTTTTACCGCGTGCCGGAGTCTGCGTCTACGCTCGAGAGGATATCTGTTGCCGTCGCCTTGGCATTCTTGGAAGCAACCTGTCTATACTATGGCTTCGCGTAGACTGCGGCGATCTCCCCCGTATTTACGCATGCCTTTACAGGAGTCATAGCGGAAATGCCGAAACCGATCGCCTCACCGAGCACATGCAAGATACGATCGATGATATACTGCAAAAGATTCCCTCCGCCGAAATAGTGGTCCTCGGCGATTTCAATGCCCACCATTCCGATTGGTTAAGATCAAGAACCACAAATCATGCGGGTAGAACTTTTCATAACTTTGTGTTGTCCTATGGCCTATCTCAGCTCGTATCTGTACCCACGAGGATTCCCGACGTGGAGGACCAAACACCATCTCTTTTAGACCTTTTACTCACCTCTCATCCAGACGACTACCATGTCTCAGTTGAAGCTCCACTTGGGTCTTCCGATCACTGCCTGGTGCGGTGTACCGTGCCTGTCGTAAACAAATCTCGGTCAAGACCAGCAAGTTTCCGTCGTGTCTGGCATTATAGATCTGCAGATTGGGACGGCATGCGTACATTCTTTGCGTCCTACCCATGGTGTCAGATTTGCTTTGTGTCCGAGGATGCTGACGCTTGCGCTGACTCTGTCGCTGATGTGGTCACACAGGGTATGGAACTATATATTCCTTACTCTGTGGTACCCGTTGGCGGCAGGTCTCAGCCCTGGTTTGGGCAGCCCTGTAAAACGGCATCCCGTTTTAAACAGGAATGTTTTCGGGCCTGGGCAGAAGCCACAGCTAAAAAGGACCATAACGCAAAGGATCTAAAAAAAAGGTTTAATGCTGCCTCCCGACAATACAAGAAGAGCATTCAAAAGGCCAAGGCAGAGTTCATCAAGAGAACTGGCGAGAGATTAGCACGCTACCCTTCAGGTACACGTGCCTTTTGGTCACTTGCCAAAGCTATCCAGGGGAACTTTTGCAAATCATCCTTCCCATCTTTACGTAGGGATGACGACACCCTGGCCCACACCGCAAACGAGAAAGCCGATACGTTGGCCTCACTCTTTGCGTCGAATTCGACTTTGATGATAAAGGAAAAGCACCACCTACCATCCCATACTGCAGCAGCAAGATGGCTGACGTGAAGTTCACGCAACGTGCTGTGCGTAGAGCCCTTCTATCACTTGACATTCATAAGTCGAATGGGCCAGACGGAATCCCTGCAATAGTTCTGAAAACCTGTGCTCCAGAATTGGCTCCAGTTCTTACGCGTTTGTTTCGATGCTCGTACAACTCCAGTATAGTCCCAAGCACTTGGAAAACCGCCCTGGTACACCCTATACCCAAGAAAGGTACGCGCTCAGACCCCAATAACTATAGGCCGATCGCGGTTACCTCCTTGCTCTCAAAAGTGATGGAATCCATCATAAATTCCCAGGTGTTACAGTATCTAGAGGATCACCAGTTGTTAAGTGACCATCAGTACGGTTTCCGTCACAGTCGTTCGGCTGGTGATCTTCTGGTTTATCTGACCCATCGATGGGCATCTGCAATTGAGAGTAAGGGGGAAGCCATGGCAGTTAGTTTAGACGTGGCCAAAGCTTTCGACCGGGTGTGGCACAAGGGGCTCCTCTCCAAATTGCCTTCATACGGACTCCCTGAGAGACTTTGCACATGGATCGCCAGCTTTCTCAAGGCACGAAGCATTAAGGTCGTTGTCGACGGATCATGCTCAGAGCCCTTGCCTGTGAATGCTGGTGTTCCACAGGGCTGCGTGCTGTCGCCTACGCTATTCCTTTTACATATCAATGATATGTTACAAATACGTGACATACATTGTTATGCCGACGATAGCACGGGCGACGCCGCATATACCGGTCTTGCAAATCTCTCTCAGGAGCAAGTGGACGAGCATCGAAAGAAACTTGTGTCTAAAATTGAGAAATCCCTTGAAGAAGTCTCAATATGGGGCCAAAACAATCTTGTACAGTTTAACCCCTCAAAGACACAAGTTTGCGTATTTTCAGCTAAGAAGAAGCCTTTTGCAGTGTTCCCTAAGTTCCAGAATACTCCGCTCAAAGCCACGCCTAGCATCGGAATTCTCGGTGTCGACATTGCGAGTGACGTACAATTTCGCGGTCATTTGGAAGACAAGGCTAAATTAGCCTCAAAGAAACTCGGGGTGCTCGCAAGAGCGAGACAGTACTTCACGCCAGCTCATCGCCTGCTACTTTACAAGGCACAAGTTCGGCCACACATGGAGTACTGTTCTCACTTGTGGGCTGGAGCACCCGAGTATCAATTACTTCCCTTTGACCGCCTTCAGCGTCGTGCCTGCCGCATTGTCGACCTTCCTGAGCTAACCGATCGGCTCGATCCATTGGCTTTGAGGCGTGATGTTGCGTCTCTATGTGTATTTTATCGCATTTACAACGGTGAGTGTTCTGAGGAACTATTTGCACTGATACCACCTGCACAATTCCATCACCGCACTGCTCGGCACAAACAAAAATATCATCGTCACCATCTTGATGCATGGCGTTCGTCAACTGTGCGTTTTGCACGGCATTTCCTGCCTAGAACCACACTCTTGTGGAACAAACTACCACCTTCCGTGTTCCCCAACCAATATGACATGGGAACCTTCAAGAAAAAAGCCTACACCCACCTTAAAAGCCTTCTTCCACCTCAAAACCGGCAATACGTTCCCTAATGCTGTGAACTGTCATGGGCGGCGACTATCACCTACCATCAAGTGGGTCGCCTGCTCCATTGCCGGGGTTGCAATAAAAAAAAAAAAAAAAAAAAAACTCCCTATATTTTATACGATCTGGCCAAATGTGGATGACAAAATCGTGAAAGGTTGACGATTCAACGATCTGGTCAAACTGCGTTGGCCACATCATGAAATGCGACCATTTCGTGAAATGATCAATCATTTCATGAAATGAACAAATCCACGATATGGCCACGACATATGTATGTTTGTATGCAACCGACTCCTATAGACTCGATTTTGACCCACTTTAAAATTGTACACTTATCAAGAATCGATAACAATACAATAATTTCTTGTAAGTAATGAGTTTAAGAGTGTATAGTATTACACATAATTATGTATTACACATGTTTCTCAGTTGAAAACTGAATTCAACTGACAAAAATCGCGCGAATTTTGCTTGCGGAATTTGAATTATAAAATCCGCGCGGTGATAACCGCTGTGCGGACACAGCCTAAGAAAGAAAACAATTTTTTACGACTATGATGATGGAGTAAGATCCCAGAACCGTAAGACACAACTTATTTTCTAGAGCTATATAGATATAAGTTTCGGTTCACAGTAGTCTCTAGTGTACTTTTTATTTTTTAATATCTGAATGTTTGTTCAGCGGTTTATACTGCAGGGCGTGCCAAAGAAATATTATGCATAGATACACTCGAAAAACATAACCCTCTTTCTTCCGAAGTCGGAGAAAATTTTGGGAAAATTTTCAATATCTGGTAACATAACACCCACACAGAAGCACCGTATACGTACAGTGCAGCGGCGAAATGACAGCACACATAGATTTATGGAAATGACGATAAATCATTCGGTTTAATTCGGGCTTCGGCAACGCTCCATCTGTCTTTTATTTTGTAATCTCCACTCCACTGGGAAGAGGATGTGTTGCTGTCCTAAAACTGACTGATTAAAATATATAACATTGTAATAGTTATCTTAATAACATATCAAAAAATCAGACATTTAAAACTAAATTAAGTTCATTTATTGGAGCTTTAAAGCGTCTAATAAAAGTTTTGGCTCAGGTGGCGCAGGTGTCACTGGTAGAGCTCCACAAACATTCAGATATTAAAAAGTACACTAGAGACTACTGTGAACCGAAAATTATATGCTTTAGAAAATAAGTTGTGTCTTACGGCTCTGGGATCTTGGACCATGACATAGATTCTGTCAAAACACAACGAAATAAATATTAATCTGATAATAATTTTGACATATAAACCTACCAAATAGAATAGTACCCAGTACACATAACTTAATATACAGTCGTTCATTTCAATTATTCAGTTTGGTTCCAAATCAAAGAATTACTATTAAAAGATTAAAATATATACTCTCGTATAGTGGTGAAATGTAAACGAAGTTATAGCATGTATTATTCTTGAATAAAGTCATGTTTGGTGAAATCAACCCTTAGAGTATTAAAGTTTTAGTTTTATTAAAATACCTTTTCCACATTGGCCCAAAATGTTCTTATTTCTTTTGCTGCAAATGCTGCTATTTTTTTTAGTTGTAATTCTTGCGCTTTTTCTGCCTTTTGGGCTGCTACAGCTTTGTCTTGGAAATATTTTTGAACTGCTCTAGCACACTGTAAGGAAAAGAGACAACGTATTTATTATTTTTTTTATTAAAAGTAACCAAATTAAAAACAAAAGTGAGTAAGAATCTCTTTTGCGCATTACAAAAAGCAAAATTGCCTACCTTTTTTGCTGCCTGTTTTTTCCACTTGCGTTCATGTGCAAAGTCTTGTGCGAGCCACGCCATCTCTTCTAACAGATAATCCCAGTGGGTCTTGGGGCGCGGCGGCTCGAGCACGCGCGGCAGGCGGCGCTCCGTCCACAGCCCCGAGCGCACGAGCTCCGCCACGCGCGACGCCACGTACGCCTCCTGCTTGGCCTTCTCCACCATCTCGTCGGCGGGCGCGAGGGGCGCGGGCGGCGTGGGGGGCGCGGAGGGCGCGGGGGGGTCGGGCGCGGGCGCGGCCGGCGGAGCGGGCGGCGAGGTGCACGGCGCCGGGGGCGGCTCCGGCGGCGGCGGGACGGCCGGTGGCGGCCGCCGAGCCTCTAGGAACGCAACCAACTGAGGCGCCGGAGGCTTTTTGCGCCATGTCGCATAGTCCATCATGTTCCCGCCCGCCTGCAGGAAGTACAGCTCGCTGAGCTGCTCCGTATACCTGCGAAAATTTGCGACGCTTCAGCGGTGAAGATTAGTTACGCGGTGAGCTAAATAAGTTTAAGGTTTATACTAAGTTGACTCTTACCTATCCCGTAAATTTTTTAGTCGAAGCAACTTGTATTCGAGTATTCGTTTACGAAGTGAGGATATATCATCGGTGAGGACTAGCTTGGGCCGCTTACGAGGTGGCTCGTCGGCCCGGTCGGCCGGGGCGGCGCCGTTGAGAGCGGCGGCCGCGCCCGGCGCGCCCGCGACGCCGCCGCCTCCGCTCCCACTGCGCTCCACACCCTGTACAAAGTGTTCCACTATTAATGTGGGTATGTACTTCGTACTTATTAATACAATCCTGATGAACACAATATCCCTTTACATCCATAAGATACCTTTCAATAATTGTGAATAGAAAATGCCTTGATCTTGCTATTTAATTTGATTTTTTACTTCACTGTTACAGGTTTATTGAACGATGCGGGCGGCATGCATGCCCTGGAATCAAACTTACCAAAAATGAAAAACCATCCAAGCCTTTCTATCACTTTTTTAGTACATGTACTTATTGCCTTGTAAATCTTGAATGTTCCAAAAAATATAGAAAATTGACTATGGCGGAGAAAGTACGATAACAATCCTTTATTTTTCTCCTACATGCATTTTACAGGGTGTTCCACTATTGGTATACTAAGCAAATTTTGCTGAACGTAAACATTAGTTTCAAATCTTTGAATGCAGTTCTATTTCTTTTAAAAAATAAACTAATGTTTACGTTCAGGAATCGCACTAACTATCGAACTAAAAAAATATTTGTTATTTTCAGTAAAATTGGCTATCTTCAGTATTTCAAGTAGTTCACCTCCAGGGCCCATCGAAAATTTTACACTGTATAGCAAGTAGACACAAGCAAGGAACCGCGCGGGTGGCGGGAGTGGAGGTTTCGCTTGCCCGATCACGAATTTACAAAGCTTTTGAATCTGCATATTACTCGACAAAACCTAGTCTATCTCAGTAAAAAGTGATTCAAATGGCTATTAGCTTTTGTCAAGATATTTTCAAACATTACATATGAACAAAACCTATAGTCGTATTTTTAATTAGACAAAGTCAACTGACGTTTACTGTGTTGTCAGTTTTTGATGAAATAAAAATAGCATTGTGACAAAGTGAAAAATAATTTGGAAAATCCAAAAGTGCACGCCTCATAATTTTTTTTTAATAATTATTTATTAATTATTATTTTTGTTTATTTAATAACAATTAAACCACATCGAATCAGACCCTGAAAAATGAAAGGGTTCTATTCCTGAGCATACTCAAGCGTAAGAGAAAAAAAAAGACTCGATTAGTAAAGTATTTCGGTCGCTATCGTGTTAACAAGAAAATCCTCCGCACATACAGACACACGGACGTCCAAGACAGAACTTTTTTAAACTGTTTTTTAACTAGTTTAAATAACAAAAATGACATCAAAAATATCATGAATGTTAAAAATAGTGTTTTTTCTTAATATGTGTGTGTATGTATTATCTTACAAGTGCAATGTATGATACATAAAGACATTTTAAGTTTGAAAAATCAGATGTTTTGCGCGAAGTGACAGTAGTACCCACCTCAACGCTTCGCTTATGAGGCGTGCAATTGAATAAATCCTGAATAAGGACCGATTTTTCAATGCTTGGATAAAACTTATCCGTCCAATAAAGTATTACACGATAATATTAAAATGTCACGTAAACTGTCAAATACGGGCAATTAGAATAGTTTTTAAAATGGTAGTTTTATACATTATTCGACGAATAAGTTTTAACCAAAGATTGAAAAATCAGCCCTAAATGAAATTGCCTCGATAGTCTAGTGAATATTTAGTGTGTAACAATATAACATCAAATAAACACAACAATAACAACAAACACAACATAACGGAACAATTAACGAAAAAATTACAAAAACAATAACTAAACAGCGTAACAATAAAAATAAAAAACTGGTTGTAAGACATTTTATTTTCATCATATCCATCATGGAGTTGACATGAATTCAATCGCAAGCGAAAACGACTATGACGCTTTTGGCTAAACTGTACATTATAGGGCGTGGAGTTGAGAGTCGTAAATTTTTTTGTGGTTAGCTATTGTCCTATGGAACCTAAATCTGAAATTTCACACCGCGCAAACTTTTAGTTTTTGAGTCACGAATTTTTGAAAATCGGAAAATTTTACTCCATTTTAGCTTTGAAACGCGAACTTACTGTTATGACAGTGTCAAATTGACATACAGCGATTGTCAAACGCGTTTCATTTCAGGTAAAACATTTCTATCTAACAAAAAAAATATTATAATTTAAATTTTATTTATGAAATTTGTATATTTTTTAACAACAACATTAAAAATAATTATTATTAAGTATAGTTATTGTAAAAAAGATTAAATAAAATAAAATTATTAATATTCGCAATTTATAATTTAACAAAAATATTAATTGTACGCTTTGTACCGTGGAACAAAACAATAACGACGTCATTTTCAGTTACCGTTCGTTTGCCGCCTTTCAGTCAAGATCGTTTCGTGCGTACTCCTGTTAAGCCCTAAAACTGTACAAAACTATTAAACTTTTACTTTTAGTATTCAAATAGGTAGCGAGGAGCGAAGCGACGAGCGTATTAGGTTAACATTTGAACTGCCGCACGAGCCGAGCGAGCGAAGCGAGCGTGACGCGGTAGCGGCCGGCGAGTGCCAGAAGCGACTTTAGGGCGATTCCCACTCAAACAAAAAAAAACTACAGGTCAAGAAACTAAAAAGAAGTCCCTTTATCGATTAGACACCTCAAAATAATGAAATTCAGGGAGCATGTTTCAAAAATTTAACCATAATGTATATTAGGTACATTAAATCTGTCATATTTCAAATCAAAGAGCTAATGCAATATTACTAGTATTGAAAACTATTATCATTTTCAGTTACTGTTCGTTTGCCGCATTTCAGTCGAGATCGTTTCGTGCGTACTCCTGTTAAGCCCTAAAACTGTACAAAACTATTAAACTTTTACTTTTAGTATTCAAATAGGTAGCGAGGAGCGAAGCGACGAGCGTATTAGGTTAACATTTGAACTGCCGCACGAGCCGAGCGAGCGAAGCGAGCGTGCCGCGGCAGCGGCCGGCGAGTGCCAGAAGCGACTTTAGGGCGATTCCCACTCAAACAAAAAAAAAACTACAGGTTAAGAAACTTAAAAGAAAAGCAGTTTACTATGAAAAGTCCCTTTATCGATTAGACACCTCAAAATAATGAAATTCAGGGAGCATGTTTCAAAAATTTAACCATAATAGAGCAGGCTCCAAGGAGATGTTCGTTTGCAAAAATAGCGGACCTAAATCTGACTTCTGATATATATTGTATAGATCCCAGACATCCTATAGACAGATGTTGCCCACCAGTTTTGTGGTCCCCCTCCCCCCACCCCGGTAATTAAATATGGCATACAAAGAAAAAAATAAAAATTTCCAAAACATGCCGTGTGGGGTATCAAATGAAAGAGCTTATTGAGTAGATCACGAATATATAGCATACTATAACATTTCTTACACTTTCTCTAAGATTTTTTAGAAAATTTACGAAAATGCTCCATTTTTGAGTTAACTTTAAACCACTATAGATTGAAAACTCATGAATAAATTTTTTAAATTATTATTTTAAATAATTAACAATAGTCCATTGTTTACGATTCAATAGTTCGTAATATAATATAAGTGAGCTATATGTATGTGGTGGATTTGATGACCCCACAAAATGTTTTAAATTGCAAGGCGCAACTTTCACTGAAGTTACCGATTTGAAATCTTATCACACAGAGGCTGATTCAAGAATGTTCTCCCATATTTTTCATTCTGTCAAACACAACGACAGTGCAGAGATAATTATTCTAAGCCCTGACACCGATATTTTTGTATTAGGCCTTTATTTCTGGCATAAACTTGAAAATATACTCGCCATCTTTGAATGCTCCCCCCACTCCCCCATGCAACTATTTCACTGTACGAACTATTGAATCGTAAACAATGGACTATTGTTAATTATTTAAAATAATAATTTAAAAAATATATTCATGAGTTTTCAATCTATAGTGGTTTAAAGTTAACTCAAAAATGGAGCATTTTCGTAAATTTTCTAAAAAATCTTAGAGAAAGTGTAAGAAATGTTATAGTATGCTATATATTCCTGATCTACTCAATAAGCTCTTTTATTTGATACCCCACACGGCATGTTTTGGAAATTTTTATTTTTTTCTTTGTATGCCATATTTAATTACCGGGGTGGGGAGAGGGGGACCACAAAACTGGTTGGCAACATCTGTCTATAGGATGTCTGGGATCTATACAATATATATCAGAAGTCAGATTTAGGTCCGCTATTTTTGCAAACGAAACTCCACTGAGAGTCCGGTCTATAATGTCTATTACATTAAATCTGTCTTATTTCAAATCAAAGAGCTAATGCAATATTACTAGTATTGAAAACTATTATTGTAAAGTAATAATTAATATTAATTGCTTCAGATCAATGTGGAACTGGAAAAAAATACATGGTTTAGTTATAAATTGATGTTAATTTGCATCCTTGCCTGCCAAAAAGTGGTAACAATCCAACATAACCTTAAAAACTTCATTTGTAAATATCTCGAAAACTATTAATTTCCGCGCCCCCCCCTTTACAGGGGAAGTTCCTAGTACCCACCCCCTTCTCTCCACCCCCCCACCACCCCCAAATTCCACGCCCTATAATGTACAGTTTAACCACGCTTTTTATAAAAGTAACAAAAAAATGTATAATGCTATTAAAATAATCCAATTATGATCATGAACCTTTATTGCACTATACAAATAATCACATTCACGATCGAAAAATCCAACTGCACTCACTACCCCGAAGATCTTTTAACCATTTTACCCATAAAAATGGCAAATTCGTTTTCAAAATACTGGCAGCATACGTTGAAGTTTTGTACTCCTTCTTACATGTAAAATTATTATTTGTGTAAATTATAAATAAGCCAAATAATCTACAGAAAACCTGTAAAACGATGTTTTATCATTTTACAGTGTTTTAATATCACAAGACAGCATTTTTTATTAAAATTGCAAACCCCTTTTGACGTATTGCATGACACTGGATGCGCTATAGCACTGGCGCAAGGACATATTTGCTTTTGATTTTGTATTTTCTTTGACAAGGGCAATGGACGATTGTCATGCTCCATCTACCTTTTATTTTGTAATCTAAGTACATATATAGATTTTGAGAAATTAAATATAGGTACTTCTCTACTTTAATTTACGAAATATAATATTTTAATGTATCAGGGATATGCCTGATGATTTTTAACCGACTTCATTGAAATTCACACACATATGTTTTACTTTAACTTTAATCTATGTTTTTATGCAGGTTACCTCTCTATGAAGATACAATTATTGATAATCGTCAAATGTTGCCTATTAAAATGACTGCTAAAAATCCATTTTTATCTGTAAAATTATGCATAACATTAGTTAAAACAATTATGTTTTAACAGTGACATTATGTTTTATGTTTATGTTTACACATGGTGTGGAAAAAGGTATAATTTATTTGTTCTCAAAAAATTAATTACTTAATACTGCATTTACTTTGAGTCTAGACTTCAATCAATAATATTTTAATTACTTAATGAATCAATAAATCTTACTGGTACTAAAATACTGGCTACAATTATTCATATTTTATTGCTACACAAGTTACAGGCAACAGTATATTTTGTGTCAAAATGAATAAAGGTTTTTTAAAAACTTACTTACCATGGGTAATACAGCTGGAACTGTCGAAAACACAGGGGCGGTATCATCGCGCCCGTTCATAGTGTGACATTGCGAACACCCACTAAAATTATTTTGTCTATTTGATTAGCACCATAAAAGAATGTCACTGCATTAATAACTTCTTTGTACTTCTTTCTTTATTTATTATTATGCTTCACGAATTTGTTTTGGTTTCCTTATTTTAGTAATCAATTCACATAAATTAGATGAATATAGCTACACATTTGGTGTTGTCAATTATTTTTAAAATTTATTTTAGATGCAGTTTCTATATACCTTATAAATAACTTTAAAATAGAATCGTCTTACTGATATGCTACTTTTAACGTTTTGACAGACAAACCCGGTAGCGGCCATATTGAAAATCGAACAAAGCGGCTTCTAACGCGGCCCAGTACTTATACCTTAATCACAATATAACTTTGAAATATGCACACATCACTTTCTTTACAGAATAAAATACACATTTAAACGTCCTGTAGTATATTTCTTGACTAATATTTACGAGAGAAAGTCTTATTTCACTATAAACATCTTAGAATCGCTTCAGCAAACAAACAATATAGCTGTCTCTTTTTGACACTGTCATTTTTTAATGATGCTGTCACTATGTGACGCTTATGTTTTGGGGTTGCCAGTCGTACTTTATACTGTTAAGCGCCTTATTCACACTTATGTACACGGTCCATCCCTGCTGTACGTCAGCTCAAGGCTGCGGTGCTGGATGTATCATACTGACTATCGTGCGCGCTTGATGCGCTATCGTGCATGGCATTTAGGGTCATACTATACGAGCGGTTTTCCCACCGCGAGCATCCGCTCGCCAAAGCTGCCGCAGACTATCAAACTACACGGAACGCGGTTTATCGCTGTCTTCTGTTCATTTGAACATCACGAGAGAGCGCCAAGGTCCTGCGCCGAATGACGTAACGTAGCGGGAAACTGTCCGTGTAGTGTAAAGCTCCGGTTATCAGTGGCGGTTTGACGCTGCATGCGGCGGTCGTATTTGTCCCGCCTGTGAACCGCGACGGGAAACCGCGCAGTGTAGTATGCAGCATACAACTTTCATATTAAATTGTGACTAGTGCGGTTCAGAAGCGGATTCCCGCGGCAGGAAAACCGCTCGTATAGTATGACCCTTAAATTGAACGAAGTTTACGAGATGACGTGTGTGAAAATGTCACCTGAATTATCAAAACCTTTTTTTCAGCAAGATGGACCGTGAATAAGGCGCTTAAATAATTGTATCCGATATCGGCGTCCGATATCCGATATCGGATCGGATAAAATGTGAAAACGCTTTAACAGTATAAGTTAAGCGTCTTATTCACGGTCCATCCCCGCTGTACGTCAGCTCAAGGCTGCGGTGCTGGATGTATCCTACTGACGATCGTGCGCGCATCAAGCATGGCTAGGGTTGCCAACTTTTATTAGAAGAAATAGAGTATATCTGATTTCAAAGGAGGTAAATAAAGAGTACGGACTTACAAAAAAGAGAATCATTTATTTAATATTTTTAAAAATGTATTTTTTGAAGTGAAAACTTCTTTGGCGGCGTTGAGCACTTTTTCTGTAATGGGTATAAAATCTTAAGCTCGCGTCAGGACACGTGACCTGATCGAAAAAGCGTAAGACGGATGGTTTTCAAACATGCTCAACGTTAATAATCAAGTTTTCACTTCTGCCGGCACTCCCGGAGTGCAACCCGTCTTTTTTTGTACTTTTTGCAGTACCTAACAATTTTTCATTATTTTTAAATGAATTATATGAATCCAAACATTCCAAATCTAAATTTATATATTTCAAGAGCTCATTTTTAATTAATTTTTAATGAAGCTCGGTTTTTCTCTTCCCGCCACTTCACATTCATGACCGAAAAGACTCTTTCAGTAAATGCTGAAGTGGCGGGAACAGAGAGTATATAGCTCTCGGAGCAATTAACAAGCCTGGAGAAGTAACAATTAATTGAACGTTTCTTATATAGTGGCTCTCTTTTATTCAATACCCTAATTAATGTGATAGAAAGAGACAACACACTGTTATCGGCTTGGCATTCAAATCCAAATGTAGCCACTTTTTGTTCTAAAAAGGTAGTGCTTGCTACTTTATCGAATACTAAAATATCGATAAATAAAAAAATTAAGTTATAAAATTGCTTGAAGATAATTTAAGATTCTTTTAATTTTGAATTATGGATAGGTAATTCCAAATTTTAAGATTCGTTTAATTTGGAATTATTCATTTACGATGCGTATTGACTGCCTTGCATTGTATGGTAGTTGTATTTATAAAAAAATATTATTAGGTATTTCGGTTTAGGTTGTTTTTTATGGTTTCGTAAAAAGGTACGTATTTTTTCCTGTTTTCATAGATTCATTCTATTAATATTAATATCTATTCTACTAATATTATAAAAGCAAAAATATATAAGAATGGACATTTGATATTCTTTCACGAAAAAACTACTGAATGAGTTTTTATGGAACTTTCCAATTATACATATTATAGATTAAACATCAGAATAACATATAGGCTACAATTTACCGCGGGAAAATAACTCATTCCCACAGGAAAAAATTGGTAAAAGTTTAAAATAAATTGCTTCAAATAAAACAAAAAAAATTTAAAATTTTTTTTTTGCAACATTTTATTTCGATACTTAATTAACAAATTACAATATTTATTATTTAAAATAGATGCCACCTTAAACTTGTGGCACAGCATCTCTGCAAAGCACTTTACTTTTCTTCCCGTCTGATTCGAAATGATTTGAACAAGGCCGAGAATGTTTTGAAGGCTTCCAATTTTCCCTGTGCTATAGCTTTAACCCAAACATCTTTTAATTTTTCTCAAGCCAGAAACCTGCAAATAACAATAAAATCCATACTTAAATACCTTTTTTTTTCTCCTAACCTAAAGCAGTCATTATCAATGAAGTACTTCGTACCTACTGACTACTCAAGTATCGATAATTGCACAACACTATGGAAGTTATATTTTGCATTTTTTCTAAAAACTAAGCTGATTTTGATTTCATTTCAATGATTACGGTTAGATAAAACATAGATGATTATGAAAATAACGTAAATTAACTTATTTATAATACAATTAACAAAAAAATTGATTAAAACACTAACCTGTGAAAAGACAAATTCCAATCTTCATCCGATTTCCCAGTACTACGGCTTTTACAGCCGTGTACAACACAAGCCATGTAATCTTTAGTAAATTATCTTTTCAGAAAATAAAATAAGAAACTAGAAAACACGTTTTTCACTTCAAAAACAATAATTAAAATCACCATGCGTTAGTGACCAGACTGGTCACTAAAACAAATTGTAATGGCTACATGTCATTTCAAACTGTCGAACTGACATATATCTGTCCTCTTTTTTCGCATGACATTTTGCCATAAGCCAAAAAGGCCAAACTAGTGCTTTATTGTTCAATTAATTGTTTCTTCTCCAGGCTTGATAATTGCTCCGAGATATAGCTAATCATTTTTTTTAAACAAACAAATTCGTTAGGACATTTTTTTTTAAATAAATTGCCATTTTTCTGCAGTGGACTTTTGCATAAAATCTGTGTTATTCAACAATTCGCCTTGGAGATCTTTTAAAATAATAACTTCTGAATATAAACTGTCCATGTGTACTAGGTTGATCCAAAAGTAATGATAATTGGGTATTTCCTGTGTACATAAAAATATAAAATAACTGTTTCTTGCTTGCTCATGTACTCACTAAGTTATCACAAAAAAATCGTTTCCACGTTTCCAAGTATTTACATTAATTTCTGTTGGCAACACTGATCTGCTGTAAAGCAAGCCTATTCACGATCGAGCACGCACGATGCAGGACGGCTCTGACGTACGTCCGCGCTATTCACTGTCCATCTGCACGACGTTCGCGGTGGTGGGGGTGCTCGCTGGATGAAAAATTGGTCGTGCACATCCAGCAACATAATAATAATAATTATTGACGTACGTCAATACTATTCACTGTCGTTTTGCGTCGTGCATCGTGTATGGCCTTGGCGGGACGTACAGCAAGATGGACCGTGAATAAAACGTCTTATTCACGGTTCGTGCATGCATGCATGCACGTTCGTGCATGGAATACTGCTCTCACCTCTGGGATGGATCTGCCAAGTACCAGCTGGAGACACTTGAGGCGATAGAGAGGCGTGCCAAGAGGCTCATAAACGACGATGTGCTAGTAGGCAAAAAACTCCAGAGCCTCGCCCATCGCCGCAGAGTGGCAAGTCTATCGGTGTTTTACCGGATACACTTTGGAGAGTGCGCTGCGGAATTGCACGACCTAATTCCGCCATCCCAGTTTTTCCATCGTTCGTCGAGGCGCACAGATTCTAGGCACCGTCACATGGTTGACGTTCCATGTACCCGGACTAAGCGGTTCGGATCGTCATTCTTTATTCGAACCGCTAGGGACTGGAACATGCTTCCTGAATCTGTGTTCCCCGATGAGCACAATTTGGGGGTCTTCAAGAGGAGAGTGAACAGGTACATTCTAGGAAAGCGCGCTCCATCTTAGGCCACATCTCAGCTTACCATCAGGCGAGATCGTGGCCAAGCGCTTCCCTATTGCAGCGTATTAAAAAAAAAAAAAAAAAAAAAAATTTGTGATAACTTAGTGAGTACATGAGCAAGCAAGAAACAGTTATTTTATATTTTTATGTACACAGGAAATACCCAATTATCATTACTTTTGGATCAACCTAGTACACATGGACAGTTTATATTCAGAAGTTATTATTTTAAAAGAACTCCAAGGCGAATTGTTGAATAACACAGATTTTATGCAAAAGTCCACTGCAGAAAAATGGCAATTTATTTTAAAAAATGTCCTAACGAATTTGTTTGTTTAAAAAAATGATTAGCTACAGTGCGACACAAAAGAGATGAAAATAAATGAGGGCGCCACCGTCGCTCATATAGCAACACTGATACTGCGACGCAAGCGATCTTGATACTATAGAATAAAAATCCAAAAATCTATATAATATAATCTAAAATAAATACCGCGATTTAAACCGTTATAATTGTTTCATTGTAGCAATAGTGTAAATTTAAGACAAAAATACATTAGTATTTTAATTGACCTACCTAGGTCAAATTTTACTTAAATGTATTTGGAATTAGTTATTTTATAAAAATCGGTCAAGTGTTTAGACTGCACAGGCGCACATAGAATCAAACATACAAACAAACAAGCATACATGCAGCTCAAACACATTACCCTCTTTCTGGGTCCGTCGGGTAGAAAAAAACAAGGCGATTTGAAAACCACATATTTTTATTTTTTTTTGTAGATAAATTTTGTACATTAATATAATTCATCAAAATCTAAATATTCTACTCCTTCAAAGGACTGATCATCACTCTGTTTCGAAGTACTGGCAAGAGGGTACGGGGCATCTTCAGTATCATCATTTGGTTCTTCAGCACTATAACAGCTATCTGAATCTGAGTCATCTTCACTGCTCTCATCACCAACGTGAATAATAAATTTCTCAATGTCTTCGTACAGGGTTTTGCCCCTATTGTAATATTCCATTTCTATTTTTTTTACATGGTCACAACAATTCTTCCAATCTTCCCTTGTAATGGAGTTGAAGGCATCTAAAGCTAATTCTTTAATATTTTTTGCTCCAACATTCTGCGAAGCGATCTTTCTTTTTGCTTGTGCCCAAATCAACTCTATTGGATTAAGGTCACAGTGATAAGGCGGTAACCTTACCACTGTGTGACCGTGTTGCCCCAATAATTCATCAATTTCATAAATTGGATCTGGTTTATGCTTCTTTACCAGCTGAACAAGAGAAGGTTTCCTTAGTTGTAGATCAAAGGGAATATTATTTTCTAACAACCACATTTTTATTTCATCAACCTTGTTGGCTGATGTTGGACATTTATTTTTTACCACCGAGTGGTAGGGAGCATTGTCCATAACAATGATTGAGGGTTCTCTAATATTTGGTATTAGTTTTTCAGTAACCCATTTTCGGAAGTTTGCCCGGTTCATCTCCGAGTGATAATCTTCTTGTTTATTTAAACCACTAAAGATTAAAAGAGCATTAGGCACAAAGCCTTTTTCACTTCCAGCATGTACTAAAATCCATCTCTTTCCTTTAGAAATTTCTGTAGTCACACCTTCTGTATTTATTGACTGCCAACATTTTTTAACTTTATAGCTTGAATGTATATAACTTTCATCTAAGTAAATTATATCCTTCTGAATTTCTTCTGGCAAATTTCTATTGTCCATTATAGCTTGCAGATACATTTCTCTTTTGTGTGCTATAATGGGTTTTTCAAGCAGAACCTGCCTATTGGATTTATTTTTTGTATAGCGAAATCCTATTTTTTTTAAAAGTTTTCGCAAATGCTCACGACTACCATCATACCCAATGTCATCACGTAGCTGAGCCAATAATTTGCCAATTGTTGGCACTTCCTTTTTAACGGTGTAAAAAAAATGAATTTTTTGGCGTATTGCGCAGACGTCAAAGTCATCTAAAGTTTTTGATGGTCTACCTCTCCTATGTTTGGCTGGCGTTGAAAATTTGCCTTCATTTCTACTCCCTTCCTCTACTATCCTGCGTACTGTGCTTTCAGAAACCCCTATAACAAACGAATAAAGATGAATAAAATCAAATAGTACATTAATTGACATATTTTTATAGTAGCTTAAAACTAAAACTTCCTTTATTTTATTAATTTTTTTTTAATGTAGGAGGCCAGCGTCCCTGCGCTACTTTAGTAAGTAATTAGTAAGCTAAATCTAAAATATGTTTTTTTTTTTCTTATGGTTTGATTGATTAATAGATAGGTGTATGAAAACAGTTATCACTATACTATGTAGTAAAATCTAAACTAGGTACTTTATTTGAGGCTGGTTGGATTGGATATAACTTCTTGACTCAAATTGTGCTGGTCGCACTATAAAAACTAGTTTTTGTTTACATACAAATAACCTCAAATTAAATTTCGAAAACGTAATAATCGCCATACATACATACATTAAACACTCGTCACTAATGGAATATTCTATTTTACGTAGTACTGAGCAAAAATAAATGGAATCTCACCGGTATATTCTGCTGTACGTTTGTAAACGTTTTCCAAATCAGTCAATAACTTTCCAGCTTGAAATTCGGACAAACACCGAATAAAAACTTTATACACGACTTCACGGACACCACTACGTTTAACCTTTTTCATGATGTCTCCTTTTTTATTTAAATTTCTTGTTCTAAATAACAATTTTATCTCAATAATTCTCCACTTCACGAAAAAAACAACAAATCTTTATTCAACTTGACAGCTACATTGCCAATTCAGGGTTGCCAGGTAATGAAAAACGAATTAGTTCCAAAATAATTAATTTCATCTCTTTTATGTCGTACTATATATACTCTCTGTTCCCGCCACTTCAGCATTTACTGAAAGAGTCTTTTCTGACATGAATGTGAAGTGGCGGGAAGAGAGAAACCGAGCTTCATTAAAAATTAATTAAAAATGAGCTCTTGAAATATATAAATTTAGATTTGGAATGTTTGGATTCATATAATTCATTTAAAAATAATGAAAAATTGTTAGGTACTGCAAAAAGTACAAAAAAATACATTTTTAAAAATATTTATTTACTCTTTATTTACCTCCTTTAAAATCAGATAAACTCTATTTCTTCAAATAAAATTTGGCAACCCTAGCCATGCTTGATGCGCGCACGATCGTCAGTAGGATACATCCAGCACCGCGGCCTTGAGCTGACGTACAGCGGGGATGGACCGTGAATAAGACGCTTAAGGCGTTTTAGTATATTGTGTATAACTATCGGTTTAAATGTGTGGGTTTGGCACCGTAGACAGAGAAACCAATAGACACCGGCAATGCGTGTCGCAGAAAGAGATAAAAAAGAATACGTCACAATATTCCATAAGGGTTACCGTGTGAGGGAAAATTTACCCCACAATTTGTAAGATACAAATCTCTCAATATCATTATTCACCTAACTTATGTGGATAATAATGAGATATCCACATTATGTAGGTACATACTTACATGTCTATACTAATATTATAAAGAGGAAAGGTTTGTAATTATGTATGTATGTATGGTTTTCACGCATAAACTACTGGACCGATTTCAAAAATTCTTTCACCATTAGAAAGCTGCATCTTCACTGAGCAACATAGGCTATATTGCATTTTCAAAAAAATTAGAGATCCTTACCAAAAATAAAATAATGTATCCTTAATAAAAATTCTGTCATCTGAATCTATTGAAAATAGAACAAAAAAATGTTCTACGGTATTATAGAATGGATCAATATCTACAAGAAAGTCCGCGATATTCCATTCAAAAGATATAACGAATTTTTAAAAGTGTCAATTTACAGAAAATAGTAGGTATACTGTTTAATACAATGAGGAGGCGTAGTGCGGGACGGGGTGAAGGTGAGGAGGGAAGGGATATTCGCAGGAACTACTTTGATTCCGATTTGAAAAATTCTTTCAGTGTTAGATAGCCCATTGATCGAGGAAGGTTATAGTAGGCTATATTGTACCATAACACTTAGACCAACAGGAGTGGAGCTACGCGGGTGAAACCGCGGAGCGCAGCTAGTATATAATAAACATATTACTTTTAGATGGGTAATACATATTATGTATATACACATACCTATCCATACTAATATTATAAATGCGAAAGTAATTACTCTGTCTGTCTGTCTGTTACTCAATCACGCCTAAACTACTGAACCAATTTTCATGAAATTTGGTATGGAGATATTTTGATACCCGAGAAAGGACATAGGCTACTTTTTATCCCGGGAAAATGACGCAATCCCGGAAATCCCACGGGAACGGGAACTATGCGGGTTTCCTTTGACTGCGCGGGCGAAGCCGCGGATGGAAACCTAGTATATTATATAATATGTATTTATCATTATCATAATCCCATATGAAAATGTGTATGTAATGATAATGTAGATGAAAATTCGATTGTTTATTATTTTTTATAAAATAAAATAAAAAAATAAATAAAATAATGTTTATTTTCGTAAGTATTAACAGATACACACGTTAATTATATTGCCCGACCCGCGAAGGCGCAAAAAAAAACGAAATTTACTTAATAATAATTTATTGTAATAAAAAAATTACATTTAAATTATCTCTAACTTAATTAACTACGTCCCTCCAGCTCCGGTTCAATGTTGGAACCAAGAGTGTCCATTGTCTTCGGCGGGGCAGCGTCGCGGTGGTGGTGATTGCCGTAATACTTTCTAACCTTCGGTTTTGGTTTCCAATCTGTTCATCCTGTAGCTACAATTCAAATTTGTCGTAAATTATCGGGTTCAGGAAAACTGGAACAAGCCATTGAATATTTCAGATATTTAATTAAATACACACTGCAGAATATATATTATTATTTCCCATAATAGAGGGTAACAATTTGTAGAAAAGTTGGCAACACAAAATTTTTTAGTTTAAAATTTATTATTGTTATTTTTGTGGTTTTTAAACAATGTATTCAAGTCAACAGCATGTGATACACAATATATTAACACGCTAAAATATCATGAAGGCCTATAAACTGATAAAGAGTTGTATACTTACGAGTGAAAAGACAATCCAGGCATTTTCAAAGTTTCGTTCCACTATCACTTTTACACCCTTTAACGCTACACCGCACCATGGTATTATTTTATAAGGTATTAACACTAAGTCTAAATCATTCAAAACCAAACATACCTACCATGAATTACGTAACTTAGAGCATGTAAAAACTATATTTTTATGGAAGACGATAGCTAGCTGTCAAACTTTGTTTATCAAACTAGGTTGCTATTCTTGAAAAAAGTGGCACGCTGCGTGAAACAAAAAATTTTATCGTTCTCTCTCATTTCTTTACACAACACCGGCATAAGTTGCTCTTTTTCTTGTGTGAATGCGACATAAGATATCAGTTTGTCTATTGGTTTCTCTGTCTACGGTTTGGCACACTGGTTTTCATACTAATTATGACATTATAGCACTTCTATTTGTTTTTACTGTTCTGTGGTTAGGATCCTTCGGCACGTGGCAAAATTCCTTAAAAATTCGGAATGTCTTAAAAAGACAAGATAACAATCACAATAACAATTCATCGAGTGTTTACATAATTATAGCTATGCAGTTAACATAAACTGAAGAAAATAAGCTAAAGTTCTCTAAAAATCCGACTGACCAAATCGACCGTCTCAATGTCCTGATACCATAAATAATTATTAAGAAATGATCTAAGCCTGATACATAATATTATACAATTGACAACATTTCATTTTTTATAAGGCCATGAAAGAAAAAAACCGTTTCTTTATTTTGCTCTTGCGATTAAAGAAAAAAAAATTATTTCATTTTTCATCGCATATTTTAAGAGAAATTAAAAACGATAAATGTGATGATGACGGAGTGTGCCGTCAGCACATTACAGCTTACCTACATATTAGGTCATGCATCATGTAACATCAAGAAGCTTATATCTAATACACTGGAGATTTCGGTATGAACATTAACGTGTATAACGCAGTTCATTAAAGAAACGAATCTTCAATGGCGGCGCTTATCATTCCCTCTCGCTTACACACGGCCGTACGGCATGCAAGAAAAAAAATGGAAAAATAAAATCACTAAAATGTATTTGATTTTCCCTATAATAGTTTTTATCATAAATTTACAATGACAATTATGCATTTGCGCAAGTAAATAATGTTTTATTGGAATTTGACAAAATATGTTCTTTGGGAAAAGTTGTTCAGTTTTATGGGCTCATTACAAATATTATGGAGATTTTGTTACATTCTGTATACCTACGTAAATATGATAATTCATATAAATACACAAATACCATAACAAAAAAGTTTATCAACAAACAATTTGAAATAATTAATAAAATAATTATCCATTTACGTTATTTTTATTTTCTTTTTTGCTGACCCTACCATACGTCAGTGTCAGCTTTGGCCGCCATTGAAGATTCGTTTCTTTAATGAAACGCAATATTATGGTGCGTACAGACCGGCCCAACGAACGCCCAACGATGGAAATTTATCGTTCGCTAGCGTTGGATTCCGCACGCTCATTGGAGTTCGTTAGTACATCCAAATACATTTAGTGCTCGAACGAACGTTCGTTGGCACTTGATTCCGGTTCTTTTTTCTTTCATTCGCAATTTATATTATATATATATATAATTAAATTCTGCTCGTAAAGTGCTCATCGCAAAAAACTGCTGAACCGATTTTGATGAAACTTCCACTCTTCCCTAAGTTCAATGTTACATAAACGAACAAGAATCATCCCAATCGACCTTCTAGTTTTCGAAAAACTCACTCTGAACATAAATCGCGCAAGTATTTGATAATGAATTTCGTCGTTACTCCATTCTTTGTTTTTCTCCATGATCTAAATGGCGGGAAATATCCAACTAATTATCAAATTGGACGTCTACACGCTACGCTCTCTTGCTTCAACTGAGCGTTCGTTCGTTGGCCTTCGGCGACCGTCCAAACAGAGTTCGATCAAATAGCTCGATTTCTTTGATGTTACCGCCATGCTTCGGATCGCCGGCACACGCCAACGAGCGATCGTTGGCATTCGCTAAGCCGTCCAGCAACGAAGGTTAACGAAACCCGTTCGTTGGCGTTCGTTTGGCCGGTCTGTACGCAGCTTAACAAGAAAATATTGCCCAGTTGTTGTTTTTTATCACTTTCACACCTAACTTGGTATTGCCACTGTTAATACGAAGTTTTCCCAAGGCTACTATGTATGCTGTAATATTCTGTGTAAAAGGTTAGTTTTTGTAAATGAGTTTGTTGATAAATTGCCAACAACGTCATTCAGAAGCATTGTTGGATGAGACAATTATTATTTATGCTAAATAAAATAAGTATCTGAACCAATTATTAAAAAGCGATACTCCCTGATTATGGGTAGTCACCATAATAAAATTGTAGCAACTCTCACTTTGTCAATATGGCATGTGTGTCAAAAAAATTGCGTCGCTTCGAATATTTAAGTTAATATTGTTGCTTATTTAATAAATATTTTCCGAATATAAAGAATGTATTGTATTGTGCAAAATTGCAGAAGTGTTTGGACTCCAAATTCTGGCATAGAATTTCACAGGCAAGTGTATATTTGCGTTATTTACAATATTCCTCAATACTCCTGCATTTACCTGTTTAGAATCATTACAATGGCAAAAATTGTAAAATTTTGCATCATTTTAGTAAGCAGTCATGTTAAATTTGTTATTTTCCTAATACTTTATCATTTTTCAACAAGTTTGCAATAAACAAATTTAACAAGTAAGGTAACCATGATGACGAGTTTTTATGGATAGCGAAGAGAATATATTGTAATAACAATATTATGATGAAATTTAGAACACCATTTTCAAGATTGTTACTAGTAATGAAACAACACACGACATCGGTATTGCACTCACATGTATTTATAAGATTGTTCGTTTTTACATTGAAATTTATACTTTTTTAACTTACCTCATATTTTTTGGTTTTACGTATTTCAGCTTTCCAAAAAGTAAAATATGTACAAAGAAATATATGTGCCCATCAAGGGTAAAATTACTGAGGATTACGACCCAGAAAAAAATACCTTTTGAAAAATAAACTTTGTAAAGTTAGCTGAAATTTGTGCAAGGCTGCTATAAACAGTTTTTCTTTGATGATTTTGGCTTGAAATTGACCCGTCGAAGCAATGCGTTTAAAAAGAAGATCTGAGTAGCTTACAATTTGGTAAACAGCATCTGATGCAAAACACAACTTTCCTCTATTTACAAAGGATGTTAATGCTATATATTGGTTCATATCCAAGCTTTGTAGCCAAAAGTTATTTTAAACTATCATTCTATACCAATTAAAATTGTATGTACCTATAAAATATGACCAGTAATATTATAATATAAATACTGTTAAAAATATATGTCGTTATTATATTTTATAGACCATGATTTTTAGTTTTCTCTATTTCGAAAAATCCTGAATATACAAACCAGCGTGGTCACTCCACAGAAAGAGACAAAAAACAACACTGACGTCATTCAAGGTCATATTTTCTTGTTACAAGTTAATGGTCATAGTGCAATCTCCAGTGTATTAGATATAAGCTTCTTGTCACTGAGATTTGCATGTGTCAAATTTCATATTAATGTCATTTTTGGGAATTATTATTCAAGTCAACAAACTTTTAAATCGTGTTAGTGTGTTTTGGTTTTCTAATTTAATCTCATTACCGTGATGTTTGTTTGATTGGAGTTGGACCAATTTATTTATTTTATACAAATTGTGCCTATACCGTTCATAATTTTATTGAAATAAAAGACTGATAATTTACTCAAAGCTGTATTTATTTAACACTTTCCAACATTTTTGGGATAGTATATTTGTTTCCCAGAAATTTTCAGCACCCCTTAACAAATCCTGCATAAAGTCATCATCATCAGTACTTGTGAATAAGTTTCTTTTGTTCGAAATTTGGATCAGCAAATATCAAATAACAATATTTACAAAGCTTGACGAATCAAACCCGAGAATCCTCGGAGCAATTAACAAGCCTGGAGAAGTAACAATTAATTGAACGTTTCTTATATAGTGGCTCTCTTTTATTCAATACCCTAATTAATGCGATAGAAAGGGACAACACACTGTTATCGGCTTGGCATTCAAATCCAAATGTAGCCACTTTTTGTTCTAAAAAGGTAGTGCTTGCTACTTTATCGAATACTAAAATATCGATAAATAAAAAAATTAAGTTATAAAATTGCTTGAAGATAATTTAAGATTCTTTTAATTTTGAATTATGGATAGGTAATTCCAAATTTTAAGATTCGTTTAATTTGGAATTATTCATTTACGATGCGTATTGACTGCCTTGCATTGTATGGTAGTTGTATTTATAAAAAAATATTATTAGGTATTTCGGTTTAGGTTGTTTTTTATGGTTTCGTAAAAAGGTACGTATTTTTTCCTGTTTTCATAGATTCATTCTATTAATATTAATATCTATTCTACTAATATTATAAAAGCAAAAATATATAAGAATGGACATTTGATATTCTTTCACGTAAAAACTACTGAATGAGTTTTTATGGAACTTTACAAATAAACATATTATAGATTAAACATCAGAATAACATATAGGCTACAATTTACCGCGGGAAAATAACTCATTCCCACAGGAAAAAATTGGTAAAAGTTTAAAATAAATTGCTTCAAATAAAACAAATAAAATTTTAATTTTTTTTTTACAACATTTTATTTCGATACTTAATTAACAAATTACAATATTTATTATTTAAAATAGATGCCACCTTAACTTGTGGCACAGCATCTCTGCAAAGCACTTTACTTTTCTTCCCGTCTGATTCGAAATGATTTGAACAAGGCCGAGAATGTTTTGAAGGCTTCCAATTTTCCCTGTGCTATAGCTTTAACCCAAACATCTTTTAATTTTTCTCAAGCCAGAAACCTGCAAATAACAATAAAATCCATACTTAAATACCTTTTTTTTTCTCCTAACCTAAAGCAGTCATTATCAATGAAGTACTTCGTACCTACTCAAGTATCGATAATTGCACAACACTATGGAAGTTATATTTTGCATTTTGACGTGACAACGTCTTAAATTAGGTTGCGACTGGGAGTCACTTATGAAAAAGTGTAACGCTCGGTAACGTTACGATGAGTCACCGAACGAGAGAGAGGCCCGCGGTCTGCCGCGCGCGCAGCACATAAATATTCTACCGAGAAAAAGACGTTGTCACGTAAAATCTTCGCCCGTAAAACCGACTTTACAGGCAACCATTTTTTTCTAAAAACTAAGCTGATTATGATTTCATTTCAATGATTACGGTTAGATAAAACATAGATGATTATGAAAATAACGTAAATTAACTTATTTATAATAACTACAATTAACAAAAAAATTGATCAAAACACTAACCTGTGAAAAGACAAATTCCAATCTTCATCCGATTTCCCAGTACTACGGCTTTTACAGCCGTGAACAACACAAGCCATGTAATCTTTAGTAAATTATCTTTTCAGAAAATAACATAAGAAACTAGAAAACACGTTTTTCACTTCAAAAACAATAATTAAAATCACCATGCGTTAGTGACCAGACTGGTCACTAAAACAAATTGAAATGGCTACATGTCATTTCAAACTGTCGAACTGACATATATCTGTCCTCTTTTTTCGCATGACATTTTGCCATAAGCCAAAAAGGCCAAACTAGTGCTTTATTGTTCAATTAATTGTTACTTCTCCAGGCTTGATAATTGCTCCGAGCGAGAATCAAACTGACAAATGTGCCAAAATGTTAACTGTCAAGATTTTTTTTTAATTTAAACTAGGTATGTGTGTCATTTGGCGCTTACGACATTTAAGAATGAGATGATTTTAAAACTCGAAAAGAATGAATGAAAATTTCAATATTCGGAAAAAGCAAAAAATACATATATCATAATTTTTGATCTAGTTTTCATTATAATAAAAAAATAAGTAGCTTAAAATTTTGAAATGTTGTCAATTATATATTGATGATACGCTACCAAATATTTATATATATGTAAAAATAAAACGAAAGCATAGTGTAAAATATAATTGCAACCTTTATATTTTTACTATCATTTCTACAAACATCAATGATTGGTTGAGTTTTTAAACGTTACGGTGCATTTACATCGAACGAACATATAGCAATGGCTGGAGGAAGAGCGTTATTTCGTGATCTTTTAGTGTTTGTAAACGAAAACTCGTATTAAGTGTTGTTCAGTATTAGAATTTTGCACAGAATCTTTTAAAACGCACTAAGAACAACGAAAAAATGCTCTACGCCACGCCTGTTTACACTAAAAGAATTTGTCATAGTGGAGTTAGAATGAGCATTCGCTCGCATGATGTAAAAGCACCGTTAGGCAAGGACCATATTTACCGTTGAAAGACCTCTCGCTCGGACAGTTTTTTTGGTTAGCTTCCGCATATAAAGAAAAAGCAATCGTAATAACATAGCAATAGATCATATTTATCAAAACAAACGTCTCACCGTGTTTTCCAATTACAGCACTAGAGCGCATTATGCGGCATAATGCTTAACGTTGAATGTTCCAACTACAGCAACGCTTCGCACAATCGAGCACTCTTAAAAGTAATGCGCGTGAATTGATGCGTGCAATCGATTTTTCGTTAGTAATTATTAATTGTTGGAAAAATTTTTAAAGCTTTCGTTTCATTGTAGTTTTTTCGAAATAATCAAAGTTAATTCAAATTGTGTTAAAAAAATAAATATAAGTATGGATGAAGGTACAAACATTGAAAAAAATGTTAATGAAATAATCAAAATCCAAATTACTTAAAATAACCGTAAATATTTTTCAACCAATTATTATGTATACCACTTTATTTACACATTAATGAGGTTATTGCTAACTCTATGAATATTTTTTTTTTCAACGCTGAACTTAGCGCAACCTGCTGGTGCGTTTCACGTTCCTCAGCAATAAAAAAGCAAGCATCAGCATAATTCGGCATTGTGCGCCACTGAGACAGCCTATAATACCCTACCAACTTCATGACATGACCACGACGTGATATAGATTGACATTTGACACATGTCAATATTTTTTATCTACCAACAAAATAAAATGACGTTCTATGCACCTAATATTGTACAAAAACGAAAATAACTGGACATTGATTACTAAGGCAAATAAATTTGTGTGTTCTGGTTGTGCTGGAAGAATTATTCATATTATAGTTTTCTCAAACGTCTAGAAGATTTGATATACGTTACGTATACATTGATCATTGATTTATTAAAACAGTTTTATGTGATCTTTTCCTTGCGATAAGAAGTTTTAAAAACTGTGGTAATAATTTTTGCAGTTTATAGTAATTTTACAGCTTCTATCGACATAAACGACTTAGTAGTTTCTTAAAATAATTAAAGGAGATGCGTTGGCAACTTAAGATGTCATTTCTCCAATAGGGATCAAATTGATGTAGGTAAGTCATTAGATCTCAACCAATAAAGTAATTAAAGATACGATTTTAATTTACCGGGTATCGGCATCTCTCTGCTATTTTAAGTTTAATTAAATTATTATAAAGTAGATAATATGTTTCATACTAAATTTGAATTTTCATTCAAAAACGTTGCATTTATTGGTTTGTAATGATATAAATGAATATTTTGTAATTATTGGCAGGTAGACTTTTGTACTTATTAAGAATAGGCATATTCATGGAATTAGAATCTCATCCATTTGATGAAAAAGTTTAGATCTGAACAAGTCTGCAACATTTATTCCTCTTCAATATGCTTACATTTGAATTGTAATCTGTGTAAGCCTAGGCTAGTTCTATGAAAATGATAGTGTAGCTTATGATGAACCTTAGTTCACATGTTTGACATAAAAGTTAGTAAGATTTCTGTTTGCACCTTTAGATAATTTCTGTATGCCTTTAGAACATTTTTCTAAAGCTGAAAACACCTGCTTTGTATTATAATAATTACATTTTTATTTTGTAATTATTGCAAACACTTGAAATGAATTTGTTCCAGGGTCTGTTAGAATCAAACTGCAAGAACTGTATATTATATCGTAAGTTTTAAATATAACATATCCAACTGGCTTAAGTTTTTATTATAATTGTAGGGCCCAGAGTAAAGATTTTCTTTTTAATGTTATTCTTTATACTATTTCACATCACATGATGAAGGCAGATAATTTTCTCATCAAAATTAAAATACTACTTAATGATTGGATCCCATTTTGCAAGGATCGATCATAATATTATTGCTATCCTGGATATTACTATTTTTTGGAATGTAAAAAAGTTTATTTTAACAAGTGAAATTGCAATAGATTCATGTATTTTATAATTGTTATACTAAATCATAACCATCCACATTGAGATAAAAAAAATAACAAATAAACACTTGTGAATTTGTTAACAATGTCTAATGTATCTCAACCGTTCAGATAGAATTTGCAAAAAATCACATCATCCATCCAGCGGGGTAAAAACTTGTATTAGGCTTATGCACTTGTATTCATTTATGTGGTTTTTCTACCCTATAGTAATGTATTAGGTAATAGTTAGGCATATACTTTAAGGATAGAAAATTCGAGAGGATTATTGGTTCTAAGAATGGGAATTTTCCTGTATTGATTAAAATTACAAAGGTCCTACGAGAAAGATAAATATTTCTTGCTGATACTTTCCTTTACTATTAAAGATGTTTAGGAATTACAGTAGAATCCCGATTATCCGGATCAATTAAAACCAGGGGTATTCCGTATAATCGAAAATCCGGATATCCGATTTTAAAGCAAATCAAATAATATTTAAGTTTTAATAATTTTTTATTATGTAATGGGTTTTACTTAGATAATACGATATATAAAAAACGAGCTATAACGATAGATAATGAATTACATAATACCTATGTAATTTAAAATTTTGGTTGGAAATAACTTGTTATAGATTTTTGACATAATGAATCACATCTTTTTCTCGCAGCCAAGTCCCTGATGCGCTTCAGTTGTAACAACGGTATGGAATCCGATTCATCCTGTCTTTCAAACCACTTAAAAGCAACATCTAGAGCTTCAAAAGCTTCTGCGTGAGATGGTACTTGACATACATCCCCAGTTTCAGTCTCTTCTTCATCTTCTCTCTCGTTACTGTTTAAATCCTCAATGATTTCTTCATCAGTTAATATTTGGAATCCAGGATCTTCACTATCGCAGTTCAGCCACTCTATAATATTCTCTTCATCGCACCCTTCACCAATGCTAAGAATTTTCATTGCTTCGGTTATTTCTTTAAAATCGTCGTGCGGTTTAATTGAAGAATCAGATAGAGTTAATTTTAATAATTTATTCCATGCCCTTTTTAATGTTTGCATTTCCACAGAATTCCACGCTTCTACCAGCATAATATAACAACAATCTTTTAATTAATTTCTTTAAAAAACTTTAACACCGTTTCTATTTCACTCTTGTCTGCTGATAAAAGACGACGCAGTAGCTTTCTGTATAAACGTTTTAAAGTTTCAATGACACTTTGGTCCATAGGTTGCAATATCGATGTTAACGTAACATCGATATTGCAACCTAACGGTAACGGGGGTAAAAACTTAACCGTGAACTTCCCATTTTCTAGTAGTAAGGCGGGAGTGAACTTGTCGTAACATGCTCGTTGCGCCGTCAAAACATTTTTAAATTAATCATTAGAGCCGAGGCAAATGAGTTCGGATAATCGATGTTCGGATAATCGGGATTGTACTGTAATACATACTTTAATCAAGAAATTTTCTTTAAACTGTTAAAGTGACATTCAAAAACAACAGAAGTTATTATTTTAAATTATATTATTGCAATAGTTGTAATATTATTACAGCAATTTTACACCAAATCAATTTATTTCACTCATAAATTGAATCAATTTATTTTATGCTTGTTTTTCAATATTAAAGTGCATTATATAATTTGCTGTCCTTATCTTATCTATACTCAGGGTGTTATATATGAATACAAAACTGTATGTATTAAAAATAATTCTTGTAAAAAAATTGCATAAAGGCCAAGAAAAAAATTAATAGAAGAATCAAAGTATAAGCATCAGTAATACATATATTGAATATAATAAAATGTACACGGGGTGAAGGTGTCGCGTGGACAGGCCGGCTGTGGCTAACGGGCGCGCGTTTGCAGGCGGGCTGGGGCATGGGTCGCGGCGCGCGGCTGCGGCTGGCGCTGGCGCTGCTGGCGGGCGCGGCGCTGCTGTGGGCGTGGCGCGGGCGCGGTTCGGGTCGGCCGCGCAGCCCGCGCGACCTGGGGCTGCCCGTGGAGGGCCGCGACTTGCCGCTCATCTTCATCGGCGGCGTGCCGCGCTCGGGCACCACGCTCATGCGCGCCATGCTGGACGCGCACCCCGACGTGCGCTGCGGCCAGGAGACGCGCGTCGTGCCGCGTATCCTACAGATGCGCCAGTACTGGATGAAGTCGCAGAAGGAGAGCATGCGCCTCGAGCAAGCCGGCGTCTCCAAGAACGTCATCGACAACGCGATCGCCGCTTTCTGCCTCGAGGTGATCGTGCGCCACGGTGACTACGCGCCGCGCTTGTGTAACAAGGATCCCCTCATGTTGAAAATGGGCACTTATGCCTTAGAACTGTTTCCCAATGCCAAATTTATTTTTATGGTGCGGGACGGCCGGGCCACTGTGCATTCTATTATTACGCGAAAAGTGAGTTCTATATCTCTAAGTTTAGTATCATTCATGTTTTCATAATTTTCACGCATTCTTTATTTTATAATTTCATCTTTAAATTTATATACAGTGTGGAAATTTTCGATGGGCCCTGGAGGGAAAGTACATAAAATACTGAAGATAGCAAATTTTGCTGAAAGGAAACATTCCGATATTTTTAAAAAGGAATAAAACTGCATTCAAAGATTTTCGAAAATTCACTTGCGGGAATCGAACTTTCCCTCCAGGGCCCAGCGAAAATTTCCACACTGTATAGGTACTCACTTGTTTTGTTGGGAAAGTAATTTAGAAGATTGCATTGTCCAGGGGTTAGAAATCTATATTTCTATAAGGTCATTTAAAAACTACACTTTGAGGTTATCATATCTAACATTTTTACTGTTTGCTTGATTTTGATTTTCTATTTTATGGTGTTAAATGAAATTTAAAAATTGTCGCGAACGGTGCCTCAATTTAAAGAGGACCGTGTAGCACACTCGAACCGGAGTCGCGTCCGCAAAATGTAATGTCGCAACTCGGCAGGTGACCATCACCGGGTTCGACCTGTCGAGCTACCGGCAGTGCCTGAGCAAGTGGAACCGCGCCGTGGAGGTGATGTACCAGCAGTGCCGCTCGCTGGGGGCCGCGCGCTGCCTGCTGGTGCGCTACGAGGCGCTGGTGCTGGCGCCGGCCGCCACCATGCGGCGCGTGCTGGCCTTCCTCGACGTGCCGTGGGACGACGCCGTGCTGCACCACGAGCGCTACATCAACCAGCCCGGCGGCGTCGCGCTCTCCAAGTACGCCCCCCCTCCCCCTCCCCACTCCCCACTCCCCACATACACGCGATCGCAGGATCGTTGAGTGTGCACAGCCGATTATTCCGTAACTTTTACAGATATCGGAAAACTTAACTGATATAGAAAGTACGAGCTAATCTCAAGAACTACTGGTCCGATTTGAAAAATTATTTCGGTGTAAGATAGCCCATTTATCGAGGAAGGCTATATATCATCACGCTAAGACCAACAGGATCGGAGCAATGCGGGTGAAACCGCGAGGCACAGCTAGTATATAATATATACGCGGGTGAAGCTGCTATGCTGTAAGAAAGATAGTTATGTATAAAAAAACCTCTTTATTTTTACGATATTACCACAGTATTACAATATTATTACCTACAGTAAGGAAACGCCTTTGATGTCGCGCGATGCCGCCACCAGCGTAGGTACTTACGCTGCCACACGAAAATATGCTAGGGTTGCAACAAATGGGAAATAAAACAATTGTGATTATTAATATTATGATGAAATCATTTATTCATATGTACATTCAAAATAATTGCGATTATTAAATCTGATGTAATTATTTGTTCATAAATATATAATTACAGATATTGCACTGCTAAATATTATTTACGTGGACACTTTATTTTTGGATGTTCTTAATTGTATATTATAACATTTAACTAAGTAATGCATTCGCATTGGGATGTACAATCTGATTAGAAAATAATAATAGTTAAAAAAAACTAAAAAACACGCTTTTTATAGAAAACCGAACTAAAAAATAGAAAATTTTATCAAATTAGTGTATTGTCATCGGTCCTCAATAAATCTACAAAGTTTGAACGAAATCTGGCCGTTTAAAGTGGGTCAAAATCGCGCCCAAAGAAGTCGGTTACAAACAAACAAACATACAGGTGAAGCTAATATAAAGCGTGTAATAATGAGGACAACATATACATAGCTTTGATTTTAATTCAACAGATACAATTAATACAATCTTTCTGAAATATTGTTTCCTTCTGGGATTTCAATGTAGATTTATATCCGTAAACGGAACAGTTTGTGCGCGCCATTAGAGAATATGTAAGTATAATTAAATTATTACACAAAAAATACGAATGCGTCGTCCTTTCGCGCTAGGTAATGCAAACTAAGCGTGATTGCATTACGCGGCCCGCGTCGCCCTCTATATCCCAAACTAGCCGCTCCGCGCGGTTTCACCCCCGTGGCTCTTCTCCTGTTGGTCGTAGCGTGATGGTATATATATATATATATATATAGCCTATAGCCTTCCTCGATAAATGAGCTATCTAACACCGAAAGAATTTTTCAAATCGGACCAGTAGTTCCCGAGATTAGCGCGTTCAAACAAACAAACAAACAAACAAACAAAAAAACAAACTCTTCAGCTTTATAATATTAGTATAGATGACCGTTGGGCTCTGTCGCAGCGTGGAGCGGTCGTCGGACCAGGTGGTGCGGCCCGTGAACCTGGACGCGCTGGACAAGTGGGTGGGCGCGCTGCCGGCCGACGTGCGCGGCGAGATGGCCGAGCTGGCGCCCATGCTGTCCGTGCTGGGCTACGACCCGTGGGCCAACCCGCCGCGCTACGCCGAGCTGCTGCGCGCGACGCACGAGCCCGCCGCCGACACGCGCCCGCCCTGACGCTCGCTCTAATATAGCTCTTACGTGAATACGCGCCTTTTATTTATTTCCTTCCCCGTGCCCCTCACATATAAACGTCTGAAACTGACGAGCACCATGCTGTTATTGCGTAGCGATTACTCGTATCGAAAAATATTTATTGTACAGAAATGATCTGGTTAGTGTTTTATTACAATATAGTATATACGTGTTACCGTGAGTGTCCGAAATGTAGTATGATAACGAGACCGCTGAGAGACTAAAATATGTTACATGTTTTGACGGTCAACAAAAATTTTTACTTGTGAACTACCCCCACCTATTTCTTCGCAGTAAGTATGTAGGTATGTCGATATTTTCTGGAAGTTAGTAGTATTACCTTATGGCAACTTCTAGTCCTTTGGTAGGTGTTAGAAAGTTATAAACCATCCCCTATTGAAATTTTGTATTTTTTTATTTCAATAGTCTTAGAAAAAAAAATATTTTCTCGTTGGTCAAAGCGTATGAAGTTGTTGTTGTCTAGTATGAGTGCACACTACACATCCGCGATAAATATAAATTAATTATTCTGTTAAAAAACAAATGGAAAAGAGTTTTTCGTACAGAAAAACAATTTGATTTTCTACTTTTATTTATATCTTTGGCTGAAATTATTATTAAGGTTTCGCTTTTTAAAATATATTATGGCTCAGTAAACGTCACGTCAAATCCATGTGAACATAGTTCGACGGCAAACACGAGAAGGTTTTCGGATACCAACCGCGCTACACGCGATGCGCGCACGCACAGCGCGTCTCCACGTGCACGAGGCGCACGGCGGCCAGCACGCGCGCCAGCGGCTCGGCCGCGTCGGCCAGCGCCAGCCACAGCGGGCGCAGCGCGTCGCGCGCCGCCGCCGCCAGCTGCGCCGCCAGCACCAGCGGCGGCCGCGCCAGCGCGTTGTAGCCCAGCGCCAGCGCCGGCTTCAGCGCCTCGTCCGCCAGCGCCGCCACGGCGCCGCACGCGGCCGCGCGCCCCGCCGCCAGCGAGCATCTGCCGGGAGTCGCGACGGTGCGCTCATTCGTTTGTGATATTCCATTTGGAAGGCTCCGGGACGAAAATTTAGCCGAGACCTTGCTATTTTCAAGACGACGTCGACGGGCAGGGTGAATAAGAGGTGCGAGGCGGCCAGTAACTCGGCGAAAAGGTCCCCGGCGGGCCCGGCGAGCGCGCGGGCCAGCCGCTCCACGCGCGTGACCCGCGCGGCCGAGCGCGACCACAGCGCCTCGCAGCCTCGCTCGAAAGGGTACACTTCTATCCGATCCGGCCCTGTCGCAGACGTTACATTTTATCTATATTTTATGGAGTGGATTGTTCCGACCATAACTGATTGGCAATATACAGAATACTTAATAGTAGCTTAAACGCTGCTTTAGGATGAAAAATTTTAGTAACAGATCAATGATCATTCTGATTGCAAATCATTATATTAGGAAGAATAATTTCGGGTACAGAACTTTAGATGAGTCAATATGGACCCGTTTTAATAACTTGAGCGGTATGAATTTAGGTAAGCGTCAAATAAAAGAAACAACGACGAGTATTGGTTGATATAAAATGCAGATTGAGCGTGCTAAACGTGGGTTATGATTAATTCATTAGAGATATTAAAATCCTAACTGAGCAACTAAATTACTACTATCGGAACTACTGGGCCGATTTGAAAAATTCTTTCCAACAGACCAACAGGAGCGGAGTCATGCGGGTTAAACCGCGAAGCGCAGCTAGTTAATGATCAAATGCCGCTCAGTTTAAATAAATCATAAGCCAACTAATGACTAAATGAAAAATACAGGATATACATATTATGTGTTGTCACCTTAGATAAGTAATGACTTGATGATCTAAGGTTGTCACTCAAACAAATATTAGGTACAAATTAGGTCGCTGTTTTATGAAAATTCTCCTTTTATATTTTATGCTACGTTTACACGTTGGCCGGGGATGGGCCAGCTTCCACTCGCCGATCGTTCAACAACATCGCTTAGCGTTTGGGAGTTGAGTTGGCGAGCGCGTCAGCGTGCTACCTGTGCTTTAACTATGAGTTACTCGTTAGAATACTACCGATTTTAGATTACGATTATCAATATTGCATTGAGCAAGATCAATCAATGTGGAAGATGCTTAGTATTTTACTCGACCTGAAATTTACATAATATGATAGAAAGCTGTACCTTCTTCAGACCAATACTCTTCTCTCCCAGAAGCGATGTTTCTTATCCTTCTCCAAAAAATATTTTTAGATGTTTTCTATAATAAAAATTACATTTCGATTGACCATAATATTATTTTAACAATTATCTTCACAACATAAATCATACCTAGGTATAACCCGAGCAGATAGAGAATTAATTAGGCTAAGATTTCAAGTCCTAAGCATATAGAATGTTGGAATTAGGTACCTTTTGGTGCAATCTGTGATCGTTTTGTTTCTGTAAAGCCTCAGCAGCCCCGTTCGTTCCCTTCGCTCCTGCGGACTCCCTGTTTAAAGTTACATTTTTGTTTTTTTCTGGAAATAGTGCGGGTAAGTGGTTCCATCTGAAATGTAATAATTATAATAATGTAAATTAATTTAATAGAAAATCACCCTCTTATGGCTGCTTTACACGTATTCAGTTGATAAGTAGCCTGTAACTAAATCGCGAATATTTTTTTTTATCCACCACGAATAATCTTTTCCAAATTTTATTTCTAATCATGTTTTAAACAACGAAGTCTGGTTCGATGGGAATTTTGCTCTTGTGAAACCGAAACGTGATAATTTTATGTCAATTAGTATCGATAGCAGATTCTATCCCTTAGCTTTTCTGCCATTTGTCTAGAGGCCATGATGTTTGATAGACATGAATATAAAGGATTTAACAGATTTGGATACCATTTGGCTTAAATCAATAGGAACCGAAATATCATTGTAGATGAGCAAAGCTGTATTTTATACAATCTTACGGTTGTTGATGAAGAGCGGCGAATGCGGGGCAGGCCAAGAGCACGGCGGTCGGGACTGCCTCGTCGCATCTCGCCATCTGACAAACTCCAATATGTTTTAGTACATTTGCGTTGCTACCATCGAGATAAATAGTAAGGAATCGAATTGTTCCTAATATCTAATGGGTTAAATTAATCCATGATTGGGTAATACAAATAGCGTCCATGAATAATTGAAACTCCATAAAGCTCTTCATGATTTGGAGTGTAGTGGTAGAAACAAATTCCTCGATCGCGCCGTTTAAATGAGTTCCAAATAGAGAAAACAATATGCTTTCAGACAACAGGCCGGCCTGAAAATACCACAGCCGACTATCCTCCCTACGTCGCTGGTATCTTCTGTATTTTAGAAATCGAAGAATGTAGGCTTCAATTCTGCTTGTATTCGTTATTCTTACCTACTCACTCGTACTCACTTGAGCCTGGAGATTGAGTTCCGGTGGAGTGGGGCTCGATGCGTGAGGCAAACGACGAGATCCGTGTCTTTGTTTCTGAACCACCACCTTAACGTAAATAATAAATGATCATAGCTTCAGTTGACGCCGTTTATGGACCTCTTTCAGCTTTTCACATCTTGATACCGGCTTTATTAAACAGCGCCATGCAACTAGTTGAACGTGGATCGCGACGTGGATCCATCATTCACGTCGTGAAATTCGTGTTCTCGTCAAATCTTTCATTGTGATCATAACACGTTATTTTTCTCTCAATGAGTGTTATCGGTCTTAAATCGTAACAATTATATACCCACTAGCTTTACGCCCACGGCTTCGCCCGCGCACTCAAGGAAAAACCCGCATTGTTCCCGTTCCCGTGGGATTTCCGGAATAAAACTTATCCGATGTCCTTCCTCGTCTCAAGCTATCTCTGTACCAAATTTGAAGTAAAGTACTTTTTGAGATTAGCCCGGACATACATACAGACAAACAGACAAAAATTCTAAAAACTGTATTTTTGGCTTTGGTATCTATTGTAGATCACGCCCCAAGTATTCTTTTAAAAAAATATTCAATGAACAGTTTTGACTTTCCTACGATTTTATTATATACTAGCTGCGCTTCGCGGTTTCACCCGCGTGGCTCCTGTTGGTCTTAGCGTAATAATATAATAGCCTTCCTCGATAAATGGGCTATTTAACACCGAAATAATTTTTAAAATCGGACCAGTAGTTCCTGAGATTAGCGCGTTCAAACAAACAAACAAACTCTTCAGATTTATAATATTAGTATAGATGTATAGATTTTGTGTGAGCCACAGGTTGTCGACATTTATTTTTCTTTGGGATTACCTGTACGTAGGAAGCAGACGAGTGGTCGGTGGGCGGGGAGCAGGCAGCGTCGCCCGCCGCCCCGCTCGAGCTCGCCTCCACGTCTAGAGAATTGACAAGTGTTAATTTTTGCAAAAATGTAATCCCTCACCCCGAGTCATTAATACTTATTATATATGGCGAAATAATTTTAAAGAAAATTCCCGTAGCAATGACAAATATCAACGTAAGGTTGATAGGTACCTTACCTTACTGTCCCGAGACATAAAAATCTTGAATCATACCATAAAGTCACCCGTTGCAATTGCCAATTGCCACGTGAAAGAGAGCACAAAGACAAGTTGTTGCAATGGTAGTTGACTACACAATATGTTTGTGTACCTACGTCTGTAAAGCTAGTATGGTCAAGCAGGCAGAATCACTCGTTGTTTAGGTTAAAATTTAGTGGTCACGTAGTGCTGTACCAACGAGAAATTTGGTGCTGAAATAGGTAAACAAAAAATTAGAAAACTGCTAAATCTAATAATTAAGCTAGCAGTGTACTTTACCTATGACAGCACCAAATTTCTCGTTTGAGCACTATACTTCTAGCACAGAATACATAATAGTAGCTAAACGCTACAGAACGGACACTATCCGCCTCCCGCCAAAATTAAACTTACCTCACCCCGCGCGATCGTGATTAAAATGGGCCATATTTTTCTGCAAGGACGATACGCAACGAAGATTGACAACATTAATCAAATTGACTTAAAGTAATTTTATTATTTTGGATTTGTGATTATCGTTTTTCGTAGAAAACGGTTAGATATTGTGCTGTTTACGGATGTATTTCATCAGAAAAACGCGAATTTTTTTTACGCTAGTCACAAAATGTGCCAACCATAAAGCGTTAAAACACACATTTGCAGTCTCTACAGTGTGACTGTCAAAACGATAATAATTTTGTATGGAGTGTCCGGGGTGTGCTTCTAGCTTTACAGACGTTGTTTGTGTACGTGTAGTGTGTACTGTACACACTACACGTACGTGGTTCAAATCAATTTCAAATGCTAGGACAAAATCTTTATAAAGACAAATTGTTATACCTAAATATTACTTTTGATGTATGAATGAAATAATGTTTGTAAAATACTTCTTACCTAAGCGCGTATTAGCGATTTCTATTTCTTTGGTCTCTATTCCTCTGTTGGCAGAAGTATTGGTAAAATTTGATATCGTCTTCGGAGAAGACACGGCCATATTTACAATACGCAGACAGACGCAGCCAATGTAGAACTATTTGACAACAATAACATTATGAAATATTTTTCCTTGTGAAAAAGTTCACATAACTAAATGACGCGTCACTTTTCAAGTCAATTTCAAGTGGTTAGTTTTTTTGTGTTTTAGATATAAGCTTCTTGGTTTTTTTGCTTTTTTTTAAGTACCTATAGAGTATAGAGGCATACAAAAAAAAAAAATAATTATGAAAATTTATATGTTAGTTCGAGTTCCACGATATCCGCCTCTGCACTTTTATATTATACTAGACTAGCGACCCGCCCCGGCTTCGCACGGGTGCAATGGCGGCCGGCCGGTACCGCCGCAAACGCTACGCAATTTTTAAATCTGTAATATCTTCGAAAATATTCACTTAAATCATACGGTGTAAAGGGCCATATTGATCTATATTAAATGAACAATGTATTCAAGGTATTTAATTCGTTAAGGATTAATGCTGTATTGGTTAAAATCGCTTCGAAAATTAACCATTATTTGTCGTAAAAAGTAAATGACAAAAAAAAGTTATTGTGGGTTATCCATAAGAGATAGACATATACCATCGCAGACTTTTCTGTAGACCTTTTCAATGTGTACAATACTTAGTACATTATTTTGATAAAACTCGTAGGGTTCAGCCTGCGTTTGCAATGGCGGAAAAAATGTAATTATTTACGACATTACATTAGAAACCTCAAAAATAACAGTACTTCTCCACTATTTAATGGATGTTATTATACATATAAACCTTCCTCTTGAATCACTCTATCTATTAAAAAAAACCGCATCAAAATCCGTTGCGTAGTTTCAAAGATTTAAGCGTACAAAGGGACATAGGGACATAGGGACAGAGAAAGCGACTTTGTTTTATACTATGTAGTGATTTCCGCCCGCGGCTTCGCCCGCGTTTTCAAAGGAAAACCCGCATAGTTCCCGTTCCCGTGGGATTTCTGGGATAAAACCTACCCTATTTGTTAATCCAAGTTACCTTCTATATGTGTGCTAAATTTCATTGTAATCGGTTCAGTAGTATTTGCGTGAAAGAGTAACAAACACACACACACACACACACATCCTCACAAACTTTCGCATTTATAATATTAGTAGGATTAAAACTGCTTTTTACAATATCTCTCTGATTAAATTTTTTAATTTATCTATCAAATTAAATACTTAATTAAATAAATAATAATATTACCTTCACAATCGCCTAACAACGGTTTAGAGCAATCTTCCGTATCCTCTCCAATCTCACGGAACCGTTGTATTAAGTTCTCTTCTGAATTATTTCTGAGAAGAAACACGAAATATAAGGTTATTTATTATGCATACCATGTTTAAATATAAATTTATAGTTGAATCGTTTCTATCGCCTTAAATACGTATTTTATCATAATTTATCTATAATATTATTTTTTATTGACTTATCGAAATTTTCCTGACTTATAGAAATTTTCCCCACAAAGAGCAATTTTCCTGACGTATAGAAATTGTCCTGTCTTATCGAAATTTTTTGACTTATGGATCTTTCCTGACTTATAGAAATTTTTGCGGCAAAGAGAAATTTTACTCACGTATAGAAATTTTTCTGGCTTATAGAATTTTTCCTGACGTAAAGAAATTTTCCTGGCGTATATAATTTTTCCTGACAACAAATTTACCTGACGTATAGAAATTTTCCTGGCTTATAGAAATTTTGCTGGCATATAGAAATTTTCCCGACGCATAGAAATTTTCCTGACGTATAGAAATTTTCCTGGCTTATAGAAATTTTGCTAGCTTTAAGAAATTTTCCCGACGTATAGAAATTTTCCTGACGTATAGAAATTTTCCGGACTTATGGAAATTTTCCTTTCTTATGGAAATTTTCCTGACGTATAGAAATTGTCCTGTCTTATCGAAATTTTCCCGACTTATGGATTATAGAAATTTTTGCGGCAAAGAGAATTTTTCCTCACGTATAGAAATTTACCTGGCTTATAGTATTTTTCCTGACGTTAAGAAATTTTCCTGGCGTAAAGACATTTTCCTGGCTTATAGAATTTTTCCCGACGTATAGAAATTTTCCTGGCGTATATAATTTTTCTTGACTTATACAAATTTTCCTGGCTTATAAACATTTTCCTGACTTATAAAAATTTTCCTGACGTATAGACATTTTCCTGGCTTATAGAATTTTTTCTGGCTTATAGAAATTTTCCCCACGTATAGAAATTTTCCTGGCGTATAGAAATTTTCCTGGCTTATAAAAATTTTCCTGACTTATACAAATTTTCCTGGCTTATAGAATTTTGCTATAAAAATGGCATTATGAAAATGAAAAATGAAAATGAAAAATTATTTATTTCAGCAAAAACACAGTAGGTAACAAAACAAAATTTAACAACATCAGAATTTGCTGTCGCTTAATAAACAATATAATTATTAACTGTAGCTCCCACACTAAGAGAACTTGTGTCGTGGGAGCTGGTACGATTATAAAAAATGGATTTGCTCGTGGTACCGTAATTGTTGATTAAAAAGATTTAAAATAACTAATTTAAATATAAGATATGAATAGAGTACAACTAATGAACTAAATTTAAGAATAAATAAATAGATACCTAACTATATCAATAAATAAAATAAGTTAAATAAATAAATTAATTAAAGTTAAAATAAATAAAATTATATGATACATACAATATAATGTAAATAAACAATAATTTATATTAATTTAATGTATTGAGACAAGAAGCTTTTCTGTTTGTGTGTAATTTAATGATTTTAAATAGCATGCAATAACTTTTTTAGCTTTAAAAATAGAAAAACTCTTAATGTTACATTTTAAATTTATTTTATTATATATAAAGATGCCAATATATGGGTTCATGCGCTTAGCGAATGTTGTGTGTGTAGTTATGTTTGGAATTTTGAAGACACGCTTTTTTACAAGATCTTTGTAATCAACTAAATTTAAGATAGATTTATGGGTGGAAAGAGAGCTATAGAGGATGAAAAGCTGCCGCACCGTCAGAACGTCACTGTCTTTATAAAGTTCAGAGGTTGGGTATCTGAAGGGCTTGCATAACATTGTTTTTAGGACCGCTCGTTGAGCTCTTTCAAGGCCGATAAGTGATGTTTTCGCAGCCCCGCCCCAAGAGTTAATACAATAAGTGATAATGGATTGGCAAAGAGCATAATAAACATTCCTAAGCAGATCAGTTTTAGCAGAATTCCGAAGTTTTTTTATTATACCTGAAATTTTACGGACACGATCAGAGAGCAGATGTATGTGACTCTTAAAGTTCAAATTTTCATCCAACATGATACCCAGGTATTTTACCTTTTGAGCTCTTTTAATTGAAAGATTAGCCGTCCCTGTTTGCGGAAACTATCATGTCGCATAAAGAGGGTGCCGAAACTGAAGTTTTATGAAAACAAATATAATTGGTTTTATCTACATTTAGTGTTAGTAAATTGCGTTCGAGCCATGCGTTTATTTGAGTCATACCTTTTTTAGCGGTAGATACAGCCTCATCCCAATTTTCACCGTAGAATATGACAGCTGTATCGTCTGCGTAGCAGAGAATATCCGCGTTAGATAGAGAGATTTTGTGAATGTCGTCCATATAAAGTATAAAAAGGGTGGGGCCTAAGATGCTACCTTGTGGGACTCCAAAATTGACCTCTCTCGTTGAGCTTCTTTGGTCTCCAATTTTAACACACTGAAGCCTTCCCTTCAGATAGCTCTCAAACCACAGAAGTGCGTGGCCTTTGATACCGCATCCAACAAGCTTTCTAAGCAGTAATGGAATAGAAACGGTATCAAATGCCTTTGCAAGGTCGAGAAATACACAAAGACAGCTTCTTCTGCAATCTAAATGCGAAGCAACAATTGACGTGAGGAGGGAGACTGCATCGGCTGTACTTTTCTTCCGTCTAAAACCAAATTGATGGCTTGATATTAGGTTATTACTCTCTAAGTATTTAACCAAACGAGAATTTACTATTTTTTCGAGAATTTTTGAGAAGACACCCAATAAAGAAATAGGCCTGTAATTATTCGGGTTGTCACGTTCCCCCGCTTTGTGAATTGGGGATACTGAGGCAATTTTCCAACTATCAGGGAAAATTCCCTGTGATGAACTAAGATTATATATTGAGGTTAGGGGGCCGAGGATCTCTTGACGGATCCGCTTAACCAGTAAATTGTTCAGGCCGTCAATACCCGGAGCTTTGTTGTTCTCCAGTTGCATTATCAAAGATTCCACTTCATGTATGTTAGTTGGTGTCATAAAGAATGAGTTAACGGGAGAATTATTAAAACAAATTGTAGAAGCTAAATCTTCTTGGGTGACTTTAATCTTCTCTAATATCTGTGTTGCGTAAGATGCTCCAATAGAAGTAAAATGTTTGTTGCATGCTTCAAGGGACTGAGAAGGATCTAAATAGTGGATGTTCAAAAGCTCTAACGGTTCTCTTTTAGAAATAGATAAATTACAAATATTCTTTACGGCTTCCCAGGTTTTTTTTTTGGATTGCCCGCACTATCACTCAGAAGGGAAACTTCGTATTCACGCTTAAGTTTCTTCAGTAAATTATTTGTAAAGTTACGGTAACGATTATAAATGTGCAGTAGCATTGTATCAAGAGGATTTCTTCTAACACGTGTATGGAGTCGATCTCTGTGTCGTATACAACGGAGTAAGCCGGGATTTATCCAAGGTTTTAAGATAGTGTTTGACCTGCGGCAGGGATATTTGCGAGTGTGTTTGTTTACTATTGATAGAATCGTATCGGTGAAAGTTTGGACTATTAGGTGTAAGTTGTTTTTATCGAGGATACTTTGCCAGTTTACAAGATTTAAGTCAGACTTTATAAGCTCAATATCTCTTTTGAAAAAGTAACGTTTTGCGTCGCGAACCTTTACTTTACCAAGTCTCATCCCAACCATAACAATATCGTGGTCTGATATGTCAGATTCGCAAACTACGCCAATTACTGCTTTATTGGATTTTACAAAGATGTGGTCAAGGCACGAACCTTGTCTAGTCGGAAGTGTTATTGCAGGCGCCAGATCAAATTCTAAGACTAGGCATAGGTATTCCTGCCACCAGGGACTATCAGACGATTCCAAAATATTAATATTAATGTCACCTGCTAGGACAATATATTGATTATTCAGACTAGTGAGGTGCCTGTCCAGCGATGTGAGAAACATTGAGGGATTTCTAAATGAAGGGGAGCGATAAATACCGAGTATACAGACCTTTTTGTCAACAATAAGTTGTAAACAGTTTGCCTCGTCGATGGGAGGTTCTGAAACTGTGACACAAAGACCATCCCGTACGTACATCACAACACCACCATTTTGATTAATAATTTTAGTAGTTTTATATGCTGTGTAATTTTGCAATAATGGAATTTGAGAATGTTCACTAAGCCAACATTCATTCAGTATTATGACATCATATAATAGTTTTAAACGCTGCAAAGACATTACAAAATTATCAAAATTTTTGTTAATACTACGTATATTGAACGAAAGTACTTTGAAATTATAGTCACTTGTAAGAAATGATTTACAACAATCGATGTTAGAAACGGCATGACATTTTATCTTGTAAGAGTCTAAATCGGCTGCAATATTATTCGACGCCATTAGATATTAGTTTTGTACTATAGATTAATCTAGCTTTTACTTGTTTGATGATAACTATACAAGTTTCAATAGTAATTATAAAAATTGAAATGTGTGTGGTGTTAAATAAACTTTTCTTTCTTTCTAATCTTCCTAAAATTGGAAATTTTTACGACTGATTAAAGTATACCACCCACCTATTCCAACCCACATCCCGTACACTATGCTCTCTATCCACAGGCCGCGCGTGCGCAGAATGGCTCAGTATCTGCATAGCTAGCGAACGTATAAACTTGCCTGATCGTTGGGCGCTTTCACCTGGGCCCTGGAATTAGGTTCCTATACGTCAGGAAAATTTCCATAAGAAAGGAAAATTTCCATAAGTCCGGAAAATTTCTATACGTCAGGAAAATTTCTATACGTCGGGAAAATTTCTTAAAGCTAGCAAAATTTCTATAAGCCAGGAAAATTTCTATACGTCAGGAAAATTTCTATGCGTCGGGAAAATTTCTATATGCCAGCAAAATTTCTATAAGCCAGGAAAATTTCTATACGTCAGGAAAATTTCCATAAGAAAGGAAAATTTCCATAAGTCCGGAAAATTTCTATACGTCAGGAAAATTTATATACGTCAGGAAAATTTCTATGCGTCGGGAAAATTTCTATATGCCAGCAAAATTTCTATAAGCCAGGAAAATTTCTATACGTCAGGTAAATTTGTATAAGTCAGGAAAAATTATATACGCCAGGAAAATTTCTTTACGTCAGGAAAAATTCTATAAGCCAGGAAAATTTGGGTTAGGTTAGGTTAGGTTAGGTTAGGTTAGGTTAGGTTAGGTTAGGTTAGGTTAGGTTAGGTTAGGTTAAAGGCCAACATTCATTCAGTATTATGACATCATATAATAGTTTTAAACGCTGCAAAGACATTACAAAATTATCAAAATTTTTGTTAATACTACGTATATTGAACGAAAGTACTTTGAAATTATAGTCACTTGTAAGAAATGATTTACAACAATCGATGTTAGAAACGGCATGACATTTTATCTTGTAAGAGTCTAAATCGGCTGCAATATTATTCGACGCCATTAGATATTAGTTTTGTACTATAGATTAATCTAGCTTTTACTTGTTTGATGATAACTATACAAGTTTCAATAGTAATTATAAAAATTGAAATGTGTGTGGTGTTAAATAAACTTTTCTTTCTTTCTAATCTTCCTAAAATTGGAAATTTTTACGACTGATTAAAGTATACCACCCACCTATTCCAACCCACATCCCGTACACTATGCTCTCTATCCACAGGCCGCGCGTGCGCAGAATGGCTCAGTATCTGCATAGCTAGCGAACGTATAAACTTGCCTGATCGTTGGGCGCTTTCACCTGGGCCCTGGAATTAGGTTCCTATACGTCAGGAAAATTTCCATAAGAAAGGAAAATTTCCATAAGTCCGGAAAATTTCTATACGTCAGGAAAATTTCTATACGTCGGGAAAATTTCTTAAAGCTAGCAAAATTTCTATAAGCCAGGAAAATTTCTATACGTCAGGAAAATTTCTATGCGTCGGGAAAATTTCTATATGCCAGCAAAATTTCTATAAGCCAGGAAAATTTCTATACGTCAGGAAAATTTCCATAAGAAAGGAAAATTTCCATAAGTCCGGAAAATTTCTATACGTCAGGAAAATTTATATACGTCAGGAAAATTTCTATGCGTCGGGAAAATTTCTATATGCCAGCAAAATTTCTATAAGCCAGGAAAATTTCTATACGTCAGGTAAATTTGTATAAGTCAGGAAAAATTATATACGCCAGGAAAATTTCTTTACGTCAGGAAAAATTCTATAAGCCAGGAAAATTTGGGTTAGGTTAGGTTAGGTTAGGTTAGGTTAGGTTAGGTTAGGTTAGGTTAGGTTAGGTTAGGTTAGGTTAAAGGCCAACATTCATTCAGTATTATGACATCATATAATAGTTTTAAACGCTGCAAAGACATTACAAAATTATCAAAATTTTTGTTAATACTACGTATATTGAACGAAAGTACTTTGAAATTATAGTCACTTGTAAGAAATGATTTACAACAATCGATGTTAGAAACGGCATGACATTTTATCTTGTAAGAGTCTAAATCGGCTGCAATATTATTCGACGCCATTAGATATTAGTTTTGTACTATAGATTAATCTAGCTTTTACTTGTTTGATGATAACTATACAAGTTTCAATAGTAATTATAAAAATTGAAATGTGTGTGGTGTTAAATAAACTTTTCTTTCTTTCTAATCTTCCTAAAATTGGAAATTTTTACGACTGATTAAAGTATACCACCCACCTATTCCAACCCACATCCCGTACACTATGCTCTCTATCCACAGGCCGCGCGTGCGCAGAATGGCTCAGTATCTGCATAGCTAGCGAACGTATAAACTTGCCTGATCGTTGGGCGCTTTCACCTGGGCCCTGGAATTAGGTTCCTATACGTCAGGAAAATTTCCATAAGAAAGGAAAATTTCCATAAGTCCGGAAAATTTCTATACGTCAGGAAAATTTCTATACGTCGGGAAAATTTCTTAAAGCTAGCAAAATTTCTATAAGCCAGGAAAATTTCTATACGTCAGGAAAATTTCTATGCGTCGGGAAAATTTCTATATGCCAGCAAAATTTCTATAAGCCAGGAAAATTTCTATACGTCAGGAAAATTTCCATAAGAAAGGAAAATTTCCATAAGTCCGGAAAATTTCTATACGTCAGGAAAATTTATATACGTCAGGAAAATTTCTATGCGTCGGGAAAATTTCTATATGCCAGCAAAATTTCTATAAGCCAGGAAAATTTCTATACGTCAGGTAAATTTGTATAAGTCAGGAAAAATTATATACGCCAGGAAAATTTCTTTACGTCAGGAAAAATTCTATAAGCCAGGAAAATTTGGGTTAGGTTAGGTTAGGTTAGGTTAGGTTAGGTTAGGTTAGGTTAGGTTAGGTTAGGTTAGGTTAGGTTAGGTTAGGTTAGGTTAGGTTAGGTTAGGTTAGGTTAAAGGCCAACATTCATTCAGTATTATGACATCATATAATAGTTTTAAACGCTGCAAAGACATTACAAAATTATCAAAATTTTTGTTAATACTACGTATATTGAACGAAAGTACTTTGAAATTATAGTCACTTGTAAGAAATGATTTACAACAATCGATGTTAGAAACGGCATGACATTTTATCTTGTAAGAGTCTAAATCGGCTGCAATATTATTCGACGCCATTAGATATTAGTTTTGTACTATAGATTAATCTAGCTTTTACTTGTTTGATGATAACTATACAAGTTTCAATAGTAATTATAAAAATTGAAATGTGTGTGGTGTTAAATAAACTTTTCTTTCTTTCTAATCTTCCTAAAATTGGAAATTTTTACGACTGATTAAAGTATACCACCCACCTATTCCAACCCACATCCCGTACACTATGCTCTCTATCCACAGGCCGCGCGTGCGCAGAATGGCTCAGTATCTGCATAGCTAGCGAACGTATAAACTTGCCTGATCGTTGGGCGCTTTCACCTGGGCCCTGGAATTAGGTTCCTATACGTCAGGAAAATTTCCATAAGAAAGGAAAATTTCCATAAGTCCGGAAAATTTCTATACGTCAGGAAAATTTCTATACGTCGGGAAAATTTCTTAAAGCTAGCAAAATTTCTATAAGCCAGGAAAATTTCTATACGTCAGGAAAATTTCTATGCGTCGGGAAAATTTCTATATGCCAGCAAAATTTCTATAAGCCAGGAAAATTTCTATACGTCAGGAAAATTTCCATAAGAAAGGAAAATTTCCATAAGTCCGGAAAATTTCTATACGTCAGGAAAATTTATATACGTCAGGAAAATTTCTATGCGTCGGGAAAATTTCTATATGCCAGCAAAATTTCTATAAGCCAGGAAAATTTCTATACGTCAGGTAAATTTGTATAAGTCAGGAAAAATTATATACGCCAGGAAAATTTCTTTACGTCAGGAAAAATTCTATAAGCCAGGAAAATTTGGGTTAGGTTAGGTTAGGTTAGGTTAGGTTAGGTTAGGTTAGGTTAGGTTAGGTTAGGTTAGGTTAGGTTAAAGGCCAACATTCATTCAGTATTATGACATCATATAATAGTTTTAAACGCTGCAAAGACATTACAAAATTATCAAAATTTTTGTTAATACTACGTATATTGAACGAAAGTACTTTGAAATTATAGTCACTTGTAAGAAATGATTTACAACAATCGATGTTAGAAACGGCATGACATTTTATCTTGTAAGAGTCTAAATCGGCTGCAATATTATTCGACGCCATTAGATATTAGTTTTGTACTATAGATTAATCTAGCTTTTACTTGTTTGATGATAACTATACAAGTTTCAATAGTAATTATAAAAATTGAAATGTGTGTGGTGTTAAATAAACTTTTCTTTCTTTCTAATCTTCCTAAAATTGGAAATTTTTACGACTGATTAAAGTATACCACCCACCTATTCCAACCCACATCCCGTACACTATGCTCTCTATCCACAGGCCGCGCGTGCGCAGAATGGCTCAGTATCTGCATAGCTAGCGAACGTATAAACTTGCCTGATCGTTGGGCGCTTTCACCTGGGCCCTGGAATTAGGTTCCTATACGTCAGGAAAATTTCCATAAGAAAGGAAAATTTCCATAAGTCCGGAAAATTTCTATACGTCAGGAAAATTTCTATACGTCGGGAAAATTTCTTAAAGCTAGCAAAATTTCTATAAGCCAGGAAAATTTCTATACGTCAGGAAAATTTCTATGCGTCGGGAAAATTTCTATATGCCAGCAAAATTTCTATAAGCCAGGAAAATTTCTATACGTCAGGAAAATTTCCATAAGAAAGGAAAATTTCCATAAGTCCGGAAAATTTCTATACGTCAGGAAAATTTATATACGTCAGGAAAATTTCTATGCGTCGGGAAAATTTCTATATGCCAGCAAAATTTCTATAAGCCAGGAAAATTTCTATACGTCAGGTAAATTTGTATAAGTCAGGAAAAATTATATACGCCAGGAAAATTTCTTTACGTCAGGAAAAATTCTATAAGCCAGGAAAATTTGGGTTAGGTTAGGTTAGGTTAGGTTAGGTTAGGTTAGGTTAGGTTAGGTTAGGTTAGGTTAGGTTAGGTTAAAGGCCAACATTCATTCAGTATTATGACATCATATAATAGTTTTAAACGCTGCAAAGACATTACAAAATTATCAAAATTTTTGTTAATACTACGTATATTGAACGAAAGTACTTTGAAATTATAGTCACTTGTAAGAAATGATTTACAACAATCGATGTTAGAAACGGCATGACATTTTATCTTGTAAGAGTCTAAATCGGCTGCAATATTATTCGACGCCATTAGATATTAGTTTTGTACTATAGATTAATCTAGCTTTTACTTGTTTGATGATAACTATACAAGTTTCAATAGTAATTATAAAAATTGAAATGTGTGTGGTGTTAAATAAACTTTTCTTTCTTTCTAATCTTCCTAAAATTGGAAATTTTTACGACTGATTAAAGTATACCACCCACCTATTCCAACCCACATCCCGTACACTATGCTCTCTATCCACAGGCCGCGCGTGCGCAGAATGGCTCAGTATCTGCATAGCTAGCGAACGTATAAACTTGCCTGATCGTTGGGCGCTTTCACCTGGGCCCTGGAATTAGGTTCCTATACGTCAGGAAAATTTCCATAAGAAAGGAAAATTTCCATAAGTCCGGAAAATTTCTATACGTCAGGAAAATTTCTATACGTCGGGAAAATTTCTTAAAGCTAGCAAAATTTCTATAAGCCAGGAAAATTTCTATACGTCAGGAAAATTTCTATGCGTCGGGAAAATTTCTATATGCCAGCAAAATTTCTATAAGCCAGGAAAATTTCTATACGTCAGGAAAATTTCCATAAGAAAGGAAAATTTCCATAAGTCCGGAAAATTTCTATACGTCAGGAAAATTTATATACGTCAGGAAAATTTCTATGCGTCGGGAAAATTTCTATATGCCAGCAAAATTTCTATAAGCCAGGAAAATTTCTATACGTCAGGTAAATTTGTATAAGTCAGGAAAAATTATATACGCCAGGAAAATTTCTTTACGTCAGGAAAAATTCTATAAGCCAGGAAAATTTGGGTTAGGTTAGGTTAGGTTAGGTTAGGTTAGGTTAGGTTAGGTTAGGTTAGGTTAGGTTAGGTTAGGTTAGGTTAGGTTAGGTTAGGTTAAAGGCCAACATTCATTCAGTATTATGACATCATATAATAGTTTTAAACGCTGCAAAGACATTACAAAATTATCAAAATTTTTGTTAATACTACGTATATTGAACGAAAGTACTTTGAAATTATAGTCACTTGTAAGAAATGATTTACAACAATCGATGTTAGAAACGGCATGACATTTTATCTTGTAAGAGTCTAAATCGGCTGCAATATTATTCGACGCCATTAGATATTAGTTTTGTACTATAGATTAATCTAGCTTTTACTTGTTTGATGATAACTATACAAGTTTCAATAGTAATTATAAAAATTGAAATGTGTGTGGTGTTAAATAAACTTTTCTTTCTTTCTAATCTTCCTAAAATTGGAAATTTTTACGACTGATTAAAGTATACCACCCACCTATTCCAACCCACATCCCGTACACTATGCTCTCTATCCACAGGCCGCGCGTGCGCAGAATGGCTCAGTATCTGCATAGCTAGCGAACGTATAAACTTGCCTGATCGTTGGGCGCTTTCACCTGGGCCCTGGAATTAGGTTCCTATACGTCAGGAAAATTTCCATAAGAAAGGAAAATTTCCATAAGTCCGGAAAATTTCTATACGTCAGGAAAATTTCTATACGTCGGGAAAATTTCTTAAAGCTAGCAAAATTTCTATAAGCCAGGAAAATTTCTATACGTCAGGAAAATTTCTATGCGTCGGGAAAATTTCTATATGCCAGCAAAATTTCTATAAGCCAGGAAAATTTCTATACGTCAGGAAAATTTCCATAAGAAAGGAAAATTTCCATAAGTCCGGAAAATTTCTATACGTCAGGAAAATTTATATACGTCAGGAAAATTTCTATGCGTCGGGAAAATTTCTATATGCCAGCAAAATTTCTATAAGCCAGGAAAATTTCTATACGTCAGGTAAATTTGTATAAGTCAGGAAAAATTATATACGCCAGGAAAATTTCTTTACGTCAGGAAAAATTCTATAAGCCAGGAAAATTTGGGTTAGGTTAGGTTAGGTTAGGTTAGGTTAGGTTAGGTTAGGTTAGGTTAGGTTAGGTTAGGTTAGGTTAGGTTAGGTTAGGTTAGGTTAGGTTAGGTTAGGTTAAAGGCCAACATTCATTCAGTATTATGACATCATATAATAGTTTTAAACGCTGCAAAGACATTACAAAATTATCAAAATTTTTGTTAATACTACGTATATTGAACGAAAGTACTTTGAAATTATAGTCACTTGTAAGAAATGATTTACAACAATCGATGTTAGAAACGGCATGACATTTTATCTTGTAAGAGTCTAAATCGGCTGCAATATTATTCGACGCCATTAGATATTAGTTTTGTACTATAGATTAATCTAGCTTTTACTTGTTTGATGATAACTATACAAGTTTCAATAGTAATTATAAAAATTGAAATGTGTGTGGTGTTAAATAAACTTTTCTTTCTTTCTAATCTTCCTAAAATTGGAAATTTTTACGACTGATTAAAGTATACCACCCACCTATTCCAACCCACATCCCGTACACTATGCTCTCTATCCACAGGCCGCGCGTGCGCAGAATGGCTCAGTATCTGCATAGCTAGCGAACGTATAAACTTGCCTGATCGTTGGGCGCTTTCACCTGGGCCCTGGAATTAGGTTCCTATACGTCAGGAAAATTTCCATAAGAAAGGAAAATTTCCATAAGTCCGGAAAATTTCTATACGTCAGGAAAATTTCTATACGTCGGGAAAATTTCTTAAAGCTAGCAAAATTTCTATAAGCCAGGAAAATTTCTATACGTCAGGAAAATTTCTATGCGTCGGGAAAATTTCTATATGCCAGCAAAATTTCTATAAGCCAGGAAAATTTCTATACGTCAGGAAAATTTCCATAAGAAAGGAAAATTTCCATAAGTCCGGAAAATTTCTATACGTCAGGAAAATTTATATACGTCAGGAAAATTTCTATGCGTCGGGAAAATTTCTATATGCCAGCAAAATTTCTATAAGCCAGGAAAATTTCTATACGTCAGGTAAATTTGTATAAGTCAGGAAAAATTATATACGCCAGGAAAATTTCTTTACGTCAGGAAAAATTCTATAAGCCAGGAAAATTTGGGTTAGGTTAGGTTAGGTTAGGTTAGGTTAGGTTAGGTTAGGTTAGGTTAGGTTAGGTTAGGTTAGGTTAGGTTAGGTTAGGTTAGGTTAGGTTAGGTTAGGTTAGGTTAGGTTAGGTTAGGTTAGGTTAGGTTAGGTTAGGTTAGGTTAGGTTAGGTTAGGTTAGGTTTTTTTTTTTTTTTTTTTTTTTTTTTTTTTTAAAAAGCACCCGCCATCTCAGGGTGTTGTGTGCTTTCCTCTGGAATATTGTCCAGAGATGTTTATTTTGCTTTTAATCAAATAATTACCACACTATTATTTATTTATACATTAGGCCTAAATGAATACAATTTAAAATAATAAAAAAGATACAAGTTAACAATTTACAATAACATTTCCAAATTAATTATAAAATACTAAAATTAAATATTACATTTAAAAACTTACATTAATTAAAAACATTGCAATGAGAATAATAAAAAAATAAAATAAAATAAATTAATACAATTAAAAGTAAATAATACAATTTAAAATTTACAATGAAATTTCCAAGATAATAATTAAAATACTAAAATTAAATATTGCATTTAAAACTTACATATATTAAAAACATTAAAATGAAAAGAAATAAAACAATACGGCACAACACTTATAAAACTTAACCCTAATATCACAGTAGCTTATCACAGTTTCTTTTATTTACCACCCTCACAATTCGTTCGCAGTATTCCAAAAATTCAGTCCTCATTTTATCCCCCAGGGCCGCAGGCAGATTCTCACCCGTCATCGCGATGCCCAATTTTTGCTCAATAACATATCTATCTCTTGCAAAAATCGGACACTCGAGCAACAGGTGAGAAACCGTCTCGTCGACTCCGGGCTGACACAGACACGATGGATTCTCCTTCAGCTTGAATCTGTTCAAGTAGAAGGCGAATCCACCGTGTCCAGTCAGTGCTTGTGTGGTGTGGTGTGTGATGTCTATTTTCCGTACTATTTTGTATGCAGCAGCAGCGCTTGGGAAAAAGAGCTTCGTGCCTCCAGCCGTCTCCCCCACATCATATCTCCTGTCCCATTCCCCGATCGTATCCTGTCTCAGGATACGCTTGACGAATGAAACAGGACACAGATCGTAGTCGGGTTTCTTCTTCGACCCCAGAGCGGCCTCCTTGGCTAACTGGTCCACTCTTTCGTTCCCCCTTAGCCCTGCGTGCGCCTTGATCCAAAACAGAGCGACCTCCCGCCTCTGCGAAGCAGCTTTTCGGAGGGCCGCCCTTGTTTGCACAGCAAGGGGGTGGGGGGAACCGAGTGTGACTGCCTGGAGGGCCGATCTGGAGTCGCTGAAGATGCCGACCTTCGACACTCCACTCTTGCAGGCTCTAATTACTGCTCTTTGGAGCGCTAGGAGTTCGGCCTGGTAGACGGTGCAATACGGCGGCAAAGCAAGCTTGACGGCCTTCGTCTCGGCCTCCCCCTCCCATACGGAAAGGGCGGCTCCGACTCGACCCTCAATCTTGCTGCCGTCCGTGTAGATCCTATGTACGTGGCTATTAGCCACGTCGGAATACGAGTCCTCGTCCACCAGCCCGAACCCCAGCCCTTCCTGCTCTGCCGGATGTGGGTCCTCAATCGCCGGAGCCATTCTTTCCACCTCCCTGTCTCCCAACGCTGGGTGCGACACCCCCTTCTTGATCCCATATAGTCTCGAGACTTCGAGAATTCTGAGGTCAAGGGGGAGTATCCCAGCCAACAGCATAGCTGAGTTCAGGGAGACGGTCCGATATGCTCGGCAGATCTTTTGGGCGAAGCCCCGTTGTACGGTGTTCAGCCTTTTTTGGACCCCCATCTTTTCCACGGTGGGTGCCCACGCTGCCGATGCATACATAATAGTCGGTTCGATAACAGCTACATAAATAGTCTTAATAATATCTGGGCTAAGTCCCCAACCAACTCTGGCTGCCTTAGCCAAGAGTTTATACCGGGCTATTGCCTTTTGGCATACAGCCCCGACGTGGGCGTTAAAGGTGAGGCCGCTGTCTATTGTTAGGCCCAATATTTTTATATGGTCAAAATATTTTATTTCCACATTCCCCATAGCGAGCCGTGGCACGTCATATTTTAATCTCCTCGTGGAAAGGAGGGCACAAGTTTTATGCGGTGCAAATTTTAGTTTGTTTTCCTTTCCCCATTCATCTATTGCATTTAAGACACGGTTAGCTTCCATTTCAATTTCAAGGGCCGTGTCACCCTCAAAGACCAATACAATGTCGTCGGCGAACGCCTGACAGAATACTTTCATCTCCTCTAGCATCCATAGCAGAGGGTCCAGCAAGAGGTTCCACAGGATTGGTCCACCTATGGATCCCTGCACGCACCCCTTGCTGGTCCCCCTACTCACTTCCACGCCCGCATATCTAACTTTCACTCCCCTTTCACTCAGGTAGCTGCTGATCACCCGCCTCACGTTCCCCGGGCACCCAACTTCAGCCAACCGCACCTTTATGGCTGGCCACCAGGCGCTGTCGAAGGCTCCCTCTATGTCCAGCGATACCACAACAGAAATCTTCTTCTCCTCCCTCATATTTCTGATGTGGTTCACTAGTCTATAGAGGGCGTCCTCGGTGCTCCTCTGTGGCATAAAGCCATACTGGTGGGGGCTTATTTTGGGCAACAGGTAAAACCTAAGTCGGCCGACCAGCATCTTTTCGAAGATTTTGCCGAGAACAGGTAAGAGGCCGATCGGTCGATAGGCTTTCGGTACCCGATATGATTCCTTGCCCGGCTTTCGCAGTATAACCACGGTCGCCCACTTCCACTGTGCGGGGAAGTAGGCGGCAGAGAGGCATCTGTTGAGCAAGGCAAGGAACCATCCCGGGTTACAATCCACAGCGTGCTGACAGATGTCGGCCGTGAGTCCATCAGCCCCGGGGGCCTTCTTGGGGTTGAAGGACCTTACGGCTCTCTTCAACTCCTCCATGATGAAAGGAGGGTCATCCGGGCCCGCCGGTGGTTCGGTGTCCAAGGACTCCGCACACCTGCGCACCCGACGATGTCCCTCACTTTCACCACTTTCCTGGTCCTCGGGGTAGAAGGTCTCCGCCAACAGTTCTGCCGAGCTCCGGGCATCGAGGGTCTCACCGCCCCTCGAAAGGGGCAGATCCTCCTCTCTCCCTGTGGCTCTATTAAGCACCCTGTAGATGCCCTCCCAGACCCCCTCCCTATCCTGTTTCCGGCAAAACTCCTTCCAACTCTTCTCTTGCGCTTCTTTCACTGCCTTTTCATACATCTCTCTTTCTTCCAGGTACAATCCAACCACGCGGTCTCTGCGATCAGGTGCTGCGTTTCGGATCCTGCGTCTCCTCGTGGCCACCTGCTTCTTCATCTGCGCGAGCTCATCATTCCACCACGACAAGGTGAATTTCTGTGTGTGTTTTTTGGTCGGCATTGTGTCTCTGCATGTCTGTGTGATTGCTTCAGTGTATCTGTCTATTGCGTCATCTATTTGTTGTGTGCTGTGTATTGTGTCTATGTCTTGTATAGTTAATTGTCTGTCTGACATCAGCTGGGTCAGTTTCTCATGAAACTGAGTCCAGTTTGCCTTGTGTGTGTTAAATATGCGTGTAGTTCGTATTATGTTCGTGCCTGTGGATTTATGTTGTCTGATGCCGAAGGATATGCCGTTGTGGTCCGAGCTCGTGAGACTCTCCTCAACCCTCCAGTTGTCCACTCGGTTCAGCAGATCGTCGGAGCACGCTGTCACATCCACGTAGCTAGAGTACCTTTTCCCACCTCTGATGGTATCGAACGTAGGGATGTCCCCGGTGTTGAGTATGTGCATTCCCATTTCTTCCAGTACAGCAGACACATCTCTTCCTCGCGAGTCTTCCACTTCGCCACCCCACCACGGGCTTTTTGCGTTCGCATCGCCTCCCAGGACCATCCTATGGATACCCAGCTCTCTCCCTATCCGCCTAAGATGGTCCAGGTAGAGCCCCACTGGTTTATCGGGCTCGAAGTAGAAGGACACTACAATCATCTCCCAGGCTTTGGTTCTGAGAGTGGCCACAACGATGTTGTTACTGCTAAGGCGTGTATGTAGTTCGACATCCAGTGTGTCGTCGAGTACTACAATACACGCCTTTACTGCTCCACCCCCTTCCCCTTCGCTCTGGAAGATCCTCACTCCATTGTATGTCCTCATACTTTTCGCCCCACCAACGTAGGGCTCTTGCAGCAACGCTACGCATGCCTTACGCTTGGTGGCTTCGAGCAGTAGCTCCCGTGTGGCGATTTGGCTCCGCTGGAGATTGGCCTGCAGCATTCGGTACTGGAAGGACTCACCTTGGGCAACCTTAGCAATACGCTACCGCCGATCTGGCCAGAGCATCCCACCTCTTTCTTTCCGTACACTCTCTGTCAAAGGCGCTGTGCTCTGCGCTGCCTTTCTTAGCCTTTATGCAGTTGATGCATTGAGGCACTTCTCCCCGCAGCCACTTGTCGCACTCGGTCTTCATGTGAGGACCAGCGCAGTGGCTGCATCGTTCCTTCTCTTCCCTACACATTCGTCTCGTATGCCCGTACCCAAGACAGCGCGAGCACTGCACTAACGGACTTTGATCCATCACTTTCACTCTACTTAGCCCTATATGGGCGTATCCTTCACTCGTGCATCTCTTCCATACCTGTGGACTCACCCTGGCCACTACGTGGTTCTGGAGGTGGTTCCTTGCTTTCATCACGTACGCTACTTCTACCTTTCTCTCTTCCCCCTTCAGGCCCTCAAGGATGCTTGCATTTTGATTACTGAATGCTGTGACGAAATCGTCAACTTCGCATTTCATTACATCCCTGAAGACTAGTAGAGGGCTCTTATTTTTTACATCTTCCACTACTAATCCCTCATTCTTTCTCAGCCTTTCCTTCACCTTGATTCTTTCTTCCTCATTCGCACAGCCGACGACCACCTTCCTGTTCTTCACCTTTCTTACCCTCTCTACTTTCACCCATCCGTCCTTTGCATCCACAGTCTTTCTGATCATTTCTAACACCTCATCACCCGTCTCTTGTTCGTCTTTGGATGACACCATGACCGAATGCAGGGCTCTTGCTTCGGGGAGTTTCTCTATGACTCCCCTCGAGACAACGCCCGCATAACTCGCCGTTTTGGCGACAGTCATGTTGCCCTCCAAAAGCGAGCTCAATTTGTCCATTTTATTTTCATTGGTTAGGTTAGGTTAGGTTAGGTTAGGTTAGGTTAGGTTAGGTTAGGTTAGGTTAGGTTAGGTTAGGTTAGGTTAGGTTAGGTTAGGTTAGGTTAGGTTAGGTTAGGTTAGGTTAGGTTAGGTTAGGTTAGGTTAGGTTAGGTTAGGTTAGGTTAGGTTAGGTTAGGTTAGGTTAGGTTAGGTTAGGTTAGGTTAGGTTAGGTTAGGTTAGGTTAGGTTAGGTTAGGTTAGGTTAGGTTAGGTTAGGTTAGGTTAGGTTAGGTTAGGTTAGGTTAGGTTAGGTTAGGTTAGGTTAGGTTAGGTTAGGTTAGGTTAGGTTAGGTTAGGTTAGGTTAGGTTAGGTTAGGTTAGGTTAGGTTAGGTTAGGTTAGGTTAGGTTAGGTTAGGTTAGGTTAGGTTAGGTTAGGTTAGGTTAGGTTAGGTTAGGTTAGGTTAGGTTAGGTTAGGTTAGGTTAGGTTAGGTTAGGTTAGGTTAGGTTAGGTTAGGTTAGGTTAGGTTAGGTTAGGTTAGGTTAGGTTAGGTTAGGTTAGGTTAGGTTAGGTTAGGTTAGGTTAGGTTAGGTTAGGTTAGGTTAGGTTAGGTTAGGTTAGGTTAGGTTAGGTTAGGTTAGGTTAGGTTAGGTTAGGTTAGGTTAGGTTAGGTTAGGTTAGGTTAGGTTAGGTTAGGTTAGGTTAGGTTAGGTTAGGTTAGGTTAGGTTAGGTTAGGTTAGGTTAGGTTAGGTTAGGTTAGGTTAGGTTAGGTTAGGTTAGGTTAGGTTAGGTTAGGTTAGGTTAGGTTAGGTTAGGTTAGGTTAGGTTAGGTTAGGTTAGGTTAGGTTAGGTTAGGTTAGGTTAGGTTAGGTTAGGTTAGGTTAGGTTAGGTTAGGTTAGGTTAGGTTAGGTTAGGTTAGGTTAGGTTAGGTTAGGTTAGGTTAGGTTAGGTTAGGTTAGGTTAGGTTAGGTTAGGTTAGGTTAGGTTAGGTTAGGTTAGGTTAGGTTAGGTTAGGTTAGGTTAGGTTAGGTTAGGTTAGGTTAGGTTAGGTTAGGTTAGGTTAGGTTAGGTTAGGTTAGGTTAGGTTAGGTTAGGTTAGGTTAGGTTAGGTTAGGTTAGGTTAGGTTAGGTTAGGTTAGGTTAGGTTAGGTTAGGTTAGGTTAGGTTAGGTTAGGTTAGGTTAGGTTAGGTTAGGTTAGGTTAGGTTAGGTTAGGTTAGGTTAGGTTAGGTTAGGTTAGGTTAGGTTAGGTTAGGTTAGGTTAGGTTAGGTTAGGTTAGGTTAGGTTAGGTTAGGTTAGGTTAGGTTAGGTTAGGTTAGGTTAGGTTAGGTTAGGTTAGGTTAGGTTAGGTTAGGTTAGGTTAGGTTAGGTTAGGTTAGGTTAGGTTAGGTTAGGTTAGGTTAGGTTAGGTTAGGTTAGGTTAGGTTAGGTTAGGTTAGGTTAGGTTAGGTTAGGTTAGGTTAGGTTAGGTTAGGTTAGGTTAGGTTAGGTTAGGTTAGGTTAGGTTAGGTTAGGTTAGGTTAGGTTAGGTTAGGTTAGGTTAGGTTAGGTTAGGTTAGGTTAGGTTAGGTTAGGTTAGGTTAGGTTAGGTTAGGTTAGGTTAGGTTAGGTTAGGTTAGGTTAGGTTAGGTTAGGTTAGGTTAGGTTAGGTTAGGTTAGGTTAGGTTAGGTTAGGTTAGGTTAGGTTAGGTTAGGTTAGGTTAGGTTAGGTTAGGTTAGGTTAGGTTAGGTTAGGTTAGGTTAGGTTAGGTTAGGTTAGGTTAGGTTAGGTTAGGTTAGGTTAGGTTAGGTTAGGTTAGGTTAGGTTAGTTAGGTTAGGTTAGGTTAGGTTAG